>CM054114.1:136636795-141735909 GCA_028673005.1 Tanypteryx hageni
CCTCTCTTCTTCTTCCCACCTCTTCCTGTCCACATACCCTCTTCCCTCCCTTATCTCACGCCCCTCTCTCGCTACTTTTTCCGTATTGCCCACCCCCTTATCTCCTTCCGCCCCCCCTCTCTCCCTTACTTCCTCTCTCTCTCCGTCCTTCCTCTCAGTCTCTCCTTCTTTCTCTCCCTCCCTCCCTCTCTCTCCTTCTTTCTCTCCCCTTCCTTCCTCTCCCTAACTCTCTCATATCTCCCACCCACCATTTCTCTCCCACTATCTTTCTCTCTATCTATCTCTCTCTACCTCTATCTCTCTATCTCTCACCCTACTTCCCTCCCTCTCTCCCTCTTTCTCTCCCTTCTATCACGCTAATTTTTCCGTATTTCCCACCCACCCCTTATCTCCTTCCGCCTCCCCTCTCTCTCTCCCCTCCTCTCACTCTCTTCATCCCCTCCGCTCTCTCCTCTCTCTCCCTCCTTCCTTTCCCTAACTGTCTCCATTTGTCCCACCCCCTTTCTCTCCTACTATCTCTCCCTCCATCTATCTCAATCTCTCACCCTCTCTCTCACCATCTATCTCTCACTGTCTATCTCTCATCCTACTTCCCTCTCTCCCTACTTCCCTCTCTCCTCTCCCTCTCTCTCCCCCCTCCCTCTCTCCCTCCCTCTCTTCCTCCCTCTCTCCCTCTCCCTACCTCTCTTTCTCTCCCTCCCTCTCTTTATCTCCTCCCTCTCTTTCTCTCCCTCTCTCTCCCTCCCTCCATGTCTTTTCTCTCTCTCCCTCTGTCTCTCCCTCCCCTCTCTTACTCTTCCTCCCCTTCTCTTCTCTCCCTCCCTCTCTGTCTCTCCCTCCCTCTCTTTCTCTCCCTCCCTCTCTTTCCCTCCCTCCCTCTCTTTCTCTCCCTCCCTATTCATATGACTTACCTTAATTTTATTCTTTTATATATTTTTTTTATGCTTTATGTATAACTCTGTTTATGTGTACATCATTTTTAAGTATTTAACTACATGTATACTCTCTAAATCTTTAGATATTGCTATAAGTAGGTTTCGCAGTTTTTTACACTCCCCTTCTTTTGTGGGTGTATTCCTGCAGTGGGGTTTTTCCTAGGGAATAGTGCATTACCTTCCCTAGTTTTTCCCGCAACAACAACAATTACCCATTTGTTTTTAAATTCTTTACTATCCTATACACTTCCTTATGTTTTATATTGCTTTTCATTTTATGTAACCTTTTAGTTTATTTTTAATACCTGTTACTATCTAATTGTATGTAATTTACAATGGGTTAGATGGAAAGAGAGAGACTGCTTAGTCTCAATCTCGCCCTAATAAAAACATATCTATCTATCTATCTCTTTTTCTCCCTCACTCTCTTTCTCCCTGTTTCTTCCTCTCTCTCCCTTCCTCTCTCTCCCTTCCTCTCTCTCCCTTCCTCTCTCCCTCCCTCTCTCTTCCTCTCTCTCCTACCTGTCCCTTTCTCCACTTCACTTCGTTTCACCATTTTCATCTTTTCTTTCTATCTCCCAGTTCGCACTCCTTCCTTGCCTCTGCCCTTCTCTCTTCTTTGTACGTGTCTGTATTTGAACATTACTCTAACTTCTGTTCACTATCTCACCCCCTCTGTCAACTGCCACTTTCTTATTTTCTCTCTCGCATTCTCCCTCCCTTTTTCTTGTCCTCCCTCCCTCTCTTTTTTACTTTTGATGTCAATTCCCGAAGTTGAAGAGCAGAGGAGGAGACAGCCGCGGCAGGGGGATATTCATCTTCGCAGTCATCAAGCTTCGAATTTCGTTTCGCGACTTATTAAAAATATAAAAATAAAACATGGCATTCACGGCGCATTAGTTGGTAGTCATTATTCCCCCGAATGCTATGAAATGTTAAGCCACAAGACTTCTTCAAATTGACTCGCGACGGGAAACCTGAATTTCTCTTTTATTTTTAATATTTTTGTGAGGGGAAGTGAAGGAAGCGAGAGAAAAGGAAAGAGCGTCCGATGTTCCATCTTTTTTCGGAGATGAATTTTTTAGCGTTCCCTCTTTTTTTCGCCGGGGAAAAGTGAGATTTTTTCTCCAAAATAATGGGCTTTCATTTTTATCATTAAAAATGAAGAAAATACAGGGTTCGAGGAGAGACAAATTACTTTCTGGAGTACCAGGTGACATGTAAAGAAAATGAGATTTTTTTATCTCTTAATAATTCCCGAATGAATCACTATCAACATTATTTCTGAAATTAATCTTCAAGCATTGCAAAAATTTTATGCGCATGTTCCCCAGCATTTAAAGAGGTTATGATATTGGTATATTTATATGCATTTAATATTTAGTTCTTTTTAATTTTAACCATATTTTATTTGCGACAGTTAATTGGATTTTATTTCTTGAAAAAGATAAATTGCTTGTTTACAATTGATAGAGTGATAAAATATTTGTCTTTCCAAATTTATTAAAAGTCGTGGTAAATTGAAACATTTTAATCGAAGCAGTTTAAATATAAAAATAATTCGTATTTGGAATTGGTATCGATAGGATCAAGGCACGATAATAAGAGAAACTTATTTAAAAGCACCATGATATTGCCATTTTATTTTTACCAAAATTTAGCCTTCTTGTACTTATTTTAAACAAGATTTTTTTATTCCGACTATATTTCCTTGGGAAATTACGTCGTCCGAAATATTATTTTTAACTAAAGTAATTACGGTGTCCTAGAATTGTTCGTTTCTTGTGCGGTTATATATATATATATATATATATATATATATATGGATGTCAACAAGGTGTTGGGATGAGGAAACCCAGTGAACACTCACCAATCAGACGACTTCAGGTTGGCGAGGCACCGGGGATGTCGGAGCGACACACGTAAAAGAACACTAAAACACAGAAACATCACAAACGTGATCAGTTCTCTCTCTGTAGCTGAAGAAGGAGTAGTTCCGAAAGCTTCTACGTTTGTGATGTTTCTGTGTTTTAGTGTTCTTTTACGTGTGTGGCTCCGACATCCCCGGTGCCTCGCCAACCTGAAGTCGTCTGATTGGTGAGTGTTCACTGGGTTTCCTCATCCCAACACCTTGTTGACATCCATATATTCATTTTACCTTTCCTTTTACGTAAGCTGTTATATATATATATATATATATATATATATATATATATATATATATATATGGAATTGACTTTCTCACTTTCATTGAGTTCACGTGTTGATAGAATGATACACAAAGTATTAATTTTGATACCGATGAATAGAATATTCTTATTAATGTAATGTTATCAAATTTTATTTACAAACAAGTAATAACATTGTTGTGGCGAACGCTAGAATATTTCTTATTTGAGTCATATAATGGATTATATTTGACACATATACCTATTTTAGTTTTAATGTTCCCATAAATCATTCTCATGCATAGAAACGATATATAGGTTCCTTATTTGGAGGTAATAAACAAATTTAAATTTTATGAACGTTTTCACTGAGAGTAATATCTCGGTTTACTGAAAGCAATCTCTTATGCAATAAATAAGCAAAATATACTCATGAGGTTAATTTATACAAATTAATGCGAATGCAAACGCTTATAAATTCTATCGCTGCCGGAAACAAATTTCTCAAAGAGAATACGACCCCAAAAGTTAGCTGAGGTCGGCGATGCATTAAATAAACAAAATTTTTACAAACCCTAAGAAGTGTGCATATGCAGGATAGACAAAAAACGAAAGGAAAACGATAGCGAAAGTTTTATCTCGCGTACGAAGGAGAAATTCTCGTATGAATGTTAATCACCTCTTGTTTGCGTTGTCCTCCATTGTAAGAGCACGCGAGGTCTCCGTTACGACGGCAGAAAGGAAAAGGCGGAAAAAAGAAACAGTTGAGGAACTAGATACGCCTGTCATGCAGCAAGAGGAATGACGACGGAAGTAGGTAATATGAGGGAGAGCGGGTAGGAGGTAGGGGAGGAGAGAGAGGAAAGGAGAGAGAGGAAAAGGAGAGAGGAAAGGAGGCAAGGAAGGGAGGTGATAGGGGAGAGTAAAGAAGGGAGAATAAAGAAGGGAGAATAAAGAAGGGAGAGTAAAGAAGGGAGAGTAAAAAAGGAAGAGTAAAGAAGGGAAAGTAAATAAGGGAGAGTAAAGAAGAGAGAGTAAAGAAGGGAGAGAGTAGAGGAGGGGGAATGAGGGTGTAAGGACAGGGATGAGGGAATGAGAAGAAAGGAGGAAGAGAAGGAAAGTAATAATAAGGTAAGGACGGAGGAGAAAGTGAGAGAAAAGGAGGTGGGAGGAGGAGAGAGAAAGTAATGGCGGGAGGAGGAGGAGAGAGAAAGGAATGGAGAGAGGAGAAAGAGAAGGGGTAGTAAGAGGAAAGGCGTGAGGAGGAGGAAGGACAGGAGGGAGTTAGAGGAATGAAGAGAGGAGGAAGTGAGGGAGAGAGAAAAGGAGGTAGGTGTAAGAAAGGGAGTGAGGAGGAATGGATGGAGAAAGAGGGGGGATGGACGAAGAAGGGATTGAGTGTGGGGGAAGGAGGGAGAAGGAAGAGACAGGGGAAAGGGAGGGAGGGAGTGAGAGGAAATGAGGGAGGACGAAGGGAGAGATAGAGAAGAAAGGAGGGAGAAGGAAATGAGGGAGTAGAGGAAAGGAGGAGGAAGAATGAAAGGAAGGGTGTGAGAGGAAAGGGGAAGGAAGGAGATCGGAAAGGAGGATGGGAGGGAGTGAGAGAAAAGTAGTTAGGGAGACAGGAAAGAAGGGAGAAAGAAGAGAGGGAGTGAGTGAGAGGGAAGGTGGGAGAGAGAGAGAGGAAAAGAGGGGGAATGAGGAAGGGAGAGAAAGTAAGGGAGAGAGGAAAGGGAGAAAATATTCTTCGAATCGAATCGCAAGAAAGGGAATCGCGGAGGTGGACTGGTTGAGATGTGGGGGTAAAAGTGACAGATTGCTCTGGATTAGAAGATTGCTTGGGTGTGAGGAGGTCAAAAAGGAGTTTTCCACCGCGCGGGAGGAGTAGGAGGAGAGGGGGCGTGTGCAGGGGAGGTGTGTGTGTGTGTGTCGAGAGAGAGAGTGAGAGAAAAAGAGAGGGTTGAATAATCGAAAGTCGGGTTCTCGAGACGACGATTTATTTTGGTTTTTCCTCGTGTTGGAGTGTGTGTGTCCCTCTGGATGAGAGGGGCGGGGTAAAAAAGAAGGAAACGAGGATTATGTCACGTGATGAATCATCTTCTTCTCCCCACCCTCTCCTCCCCTCTTTCTCCCTCCCTCCGTCAACACTGTCGCAATACGCGCAAACAATTCGAGGGATCCTCCAGAAAATATTTTTTGCGACGCGATCGTAACAGTGGAGGGAATGGTTATGAGCGCAGATATCCTCAGATTCTTTCTCTCCTGTTATCGGTTTCGATCTCAAGCTATCAATCTTATCCTTTTTTTGTCCATCTATTTGAATTTGCTATCATGTTTTTTTCCTACGGATGCAATTTATCTTCATATCTACGATATTTAAAAAACAACGGAAAGCAAATTATGTTATTCTTTTTTTAATATGCGGAAGTTTCGTGCGGTTTATCTTTTCTCTCATAAAAGACACAAGGATTGTAAAACCTTTTACCACAGAAATTGGGATGCGATAATTTTCATATGAACCGCTCCTCTTCTTATACAAGGCCTTTAAAAAATAATAAAGATATAAACAGCAGCTTTGTGACCGTATTAATTTAATTTTTTTTAAATTCGAAATGTCTTCCGAATTAGCGCAAATTTTTTATGCTCGCCAAAATGTGTCGGGCACGAATATCTCCCCTCAAAAATCTTGCATCGAGCATAAATCAAGGCGTTTATCGCGTTGACATTCATTCTCTCGAGAAGAAGATTGATTGGCGGACATTTTCTCAGCCTATTCCACCGCACGAATCCCCTTAAAAACGCCTCCTCGGCTTTTTTTTAAATACGCGCGGTATTTCGAAGCAATTAGATTTCGTCCGCGATGGCGTAAAATTTTCGTATTTCTCCGTACTAATATTATTATTATTTTTGAAAAATGAACGGATTTGTTAGAAATAAATTCCGCCCCTTGTAATAATAAATGCTTTCTTTCTTCCATTTCACGGGCCGTCACTCCCGGTGATAAAATCGGCGCCCATTTACGGAGTTGCGGAGTCGCTTTCGGAATCCAAGGTCACTCACTCGACGGCCGACTTCAAAAATGACGGATTGGCTCTTTTGGAAAATGAGACCGAATTTTCCCTTAGCTATCCCTCTCTCTCTCTCTTTCTTTCTTTCTCTCAACTCATTTGGATGCGATTATGCGGAAAGGAGCCAAGTCTGGGAGATGATTAATTCCGGAGTGCGAAACCGCAGTGTTTTTATTTCTCCAACGCAATAAATGCGTTCTCTTATTCGATGAAATCAGGATTGCGTAATGGATGACCCGCGAGGTAACGCCTACATTGGTTAACTTCGCTGAAAATATCTCACGACTGCCATATTCAGGTCAATGCAACAAAGAGCGAGAGAGAGAGAGATAGAAAAGGATAGTTTACGGATGCTTGCAGTCGATTCCTGCAGAATGAATGACGAACTGAAGCGATGTATTTCATATGGTTGACGAAAGTATTTTTCGTTCAATAAATATAAGGGTATGTGTTTTGTTTGGTTTGATATGCCTAAATTATCGCGTTTATTAACGTAGAAATGCTGACTAAAGTCCAATGTAATACATCACCTAGTTCTTTGGTGAGCCTCAAACTTAAGAGTTACTAGATACAATATATTTTATTAGTTAATCATTTCATATATCGACTGTATTTTAGCACGAGCGAGAATTCTCATCGAATTTTTAACAAAGTGCAATATATATTTTTTTCGAGATTTCTATTATGCTGTTAAATATTAATTTTAGAACTTTCTTTCAAACTGAGGTCAGTAGTTATCACGAATAATTTTTTCATAAAACATTTCAAGTTTAATCGTAAAAAGCATCAAGATTTACTATTTTTGCTATTAAAACGACATAATAAATCGATATAAAATTGTTAACATAAGAATTTTGTCTCAAGATCGGTATGCTTTTAGATCGAAAACATAAGGGAATTAGTTTATCCGCCCGTCAAAAAAACGAGTTTGCATGAATAAAAAAATAAATTAAAAATAAAACACCACATTCTCTCTCACTCTCTTAATCTCACTCTACCCTGAAAAAATGTAGCTATATCTCTCTGCGTGACGGAATAACAAGCATAGCATATTATTTATATAGAGATGAGAGAGACATTTGGTTTTAAATATTGAGTGAAAATGTTACATTGGAGTCAGAAATACCATTAATTTGACATTTGTCAGATGCCTTGTACTGTGACTGGGAAGGTATAAACCAAGAGAAAAATGGCGACGCCATGACGACGACTTGAGTTACTCTCGTCATTTCAACGACGCGCCCCGTAATTTTTTTTTGGTTGGCCAAGCGCTTAGAGGGCGCAAAGTTCCCCAGATGACCTATTTTCTTGTTTAATTCGTGCGACATTTCACGCGTCCGTTCGTTTTCGTTCGCATCTTGCTCGAATGCGATGATAAAACAACGCCATCGAAAACACACCGAGGCGGTCACACAAACAACACGGAGTAACACGCGAAAAAAACAAGCGCCAAAACTCCAACGAATCGATAAACAAAACCGATATTTTTATTTATTTCTCCCGACCCTCTCCGTCCCCTTTAGTTTGAATCCGAAAACGGAATTTAAAAAATGAACTCTTTTAGCTGGTTCGAGGAGTGTTAGATTGGGAAGGGAGAAAGGGGAGGGGTTGGGGAGGTTATGCGAAAAAAGAGGGTGCGAGGAGAAAGGGGAAAGGGAAATGAAAGAGAGAAAGCGGAGCGTTTGCCGATACGGAAAAAAGGTTCCATTTTCATCCCGACATCCTTGGACCGATGCGGAATATTGGAAAACTTCCTGCTCCAATAATTGAGAAACACACCCACCGCCGTCTGAATGTTCGAAAAAGCCCACCGCAGCCGAAGAAAAGCTTTCGTCACCGCAGTCCCCCCCCTCTCCCCTCCCTCTCATTCATCCGTACCTCATTCTCCTTCCTCGCTCTCCCTTCCTCACAATCCTCCCTCTCACTCATTCATCTCTCACTCTCCATCACTCTCCCTGCCTCTCAATTCTCCCTCCCTCTTAACACTATCTCCTCCCTCCCTCCCTCTTAACGCTATCTCCTCCCTCGCTCTAACTCTCTCTCCCTCCTTCCCTCTCTCCCTCCCTCTAACTCTCTCTCCCTCCTTCCCTCCCTTTAATTCTGTCTCCTTCCTTCCATCCCTGAACACACTCTCCTTCCCTCTCTCTAGTATGTTTCGCAGGTTTTCCTGTAGTGGATTTTTTTGTTATTTTTCCCACACAATTATTATCTTTTTACAATTATTGTATTATTATTATTATATTATTGTTAATTCTTGAATTTATTATCATATTTGTGACATGAGAAGGGGTTAGGTTTTCCTAATCTCAATCTCGACCCAAATAAAGTCCTTATCTAATCTAATCTAATCTAACACGCTATCCTTCCTCACGCTTCCTCCCTCTGTTCCTTCCTCTCTCCCGCTCCCTCTATTCCTCCTACTTCCTCCTCCTAACACAGTCTCCCTCCTCACACCTCCTCTCTCTCTCCTAGACTCCTAGCATATTCTCCTTCCTCATTCTTCCTCTCTCTCCTTTCCCTCTCTCTCTCCTACTACCCCCCTCTAACACACTCTTCCTCCTCACTCCCCCTTCACTCTCCCTCCTAACTCTCCCTCTCCATTCCCCCTCCTCCATTTCTCTCCTCACTCTCCATCATCAACTTTCCTCCTCACTCAATCTCACTTTCCTTTTCCCACTCTTCATCTCTATCTCTCCATCTCTCTCCTTCTAATACCCTTCCTCTCCCTCCAGCACATCCTCCCTCACTCTCCCTCCTCTCACCTCCCTCCCTTCTTTTCTCCTTCCTGACACGCCAGTATCCCATTCCCATCCCCTTTTTACTCTCTCTTTCTCTCCTTCCTCCGGCAGGAGAAATAAAGGCAGGATGTGTTTCTCCGCGGATTTACAGAGAAAAACCACGAAGGGCACGTAAGGGGGCGTGGCACCATTCCCCTCTTCATTTCTTCCCACCCGGGTCTCCTATTCTCTCTCTCACTCCTCCATTTTCCTCCAAGGCAGTAACAAGGGGGAAATAAATTTGGGTATAAAACAGTAAGGCCACTCATCATGTCTATCTGCGCTTAAAGAATGAAAACGGAGAGTGGAATGAAAGGTTTTTTTTAAGGGTAAAGACTTGTCAGTGCCGCAACGAATGCAAGCTCAGTCCGATCTCTTTGCAACCGACTTATTTTTCGCGTTCCCTTTTATTAATCCGGTTTTTCATTATATAAAAGTAATCCCGTCTGATGGAATATTGTATGTGATTCAAAATTTTTTACTGAAGAGAAAGAAATTTTATCCGTTTTATTATTGAAACAAAATTCATGCTGATTTTTGTGGTCTCGTACATAATAACGGTGGGCTCCAAAATATTGTACTTAGAGTAACTATTTTATTTTAAGAATTTTCTGGTCGTATAACTTTCCACGTTTCCGTTTTCCTATAAATTCCTTTTTCTTCCCTTTGCAATGACTTAAAATCCCTCCCGGAATTTTTATTTTCATTCCAATTTATTCCACGTAATGGGTTAAAAATTTTAACGGGTAGATTTTTTAGAAGAAAGGAATACATTCGAGTAAAGATGCATATTAAGTACACCATTTATAATCATTTCCTATAACATAACAGAAATCGATTAGTCAGTTTCAACACCTTAAAAGAGCCCTGAAGCCAGCCTAGATTCTCAACAACAGTAATGAGGGAATCAACCTGCGCCAAAAATAGTTTTGCAAACACTAACCAGAACCAAAATCCTTTTTTTGTTAAAAGGGCCCTTCAGGATAACAAATTTTGGAGATAAACTAACCAATCGATTTTTTGAGGTGTATTACACATTCATTTATTTTGCGCTTTTTATTGTATTTGAAAAGTTTATATTTAAGAAAATTATTTCTTTATTTTATTTATAATTTCTGAGATGACGTCATTGCCCATCAAAAATAAATGTAGGCGTCATAGATCATCACAGCTCACGATAGGTCTATTATTTCTGCAAGCCTTTTCCTTGTAAATGCTTTCACTGTATTGGATGGCCAGATGTAAAGAGCGCCATTAAGCACAGAAAATGCTGACAGGCTTATTTATACCTACATCCGTTATAGAAATAAAATAGTATCAACTCCTTGTTTCCTTATAGACAGAGAAATAATAGAATTAAAAAAATAGTTCATTCTCTATTAAACAACACTTTTATGGCCTTTCGTAAATAACTTTGTAGCAGTGAGAAATACAAGCGCAGAAATCCTTGCCTACGCTAGGGTTCTAACCCGCAATCGATGTGTTGAGAGATAGACGTGGAAATACATATTTGTTAGGAATGCAGATGGATTGAAGGTTTAATAATTAATGGATTGGGCAAACTGTAGTAATGATTTTATGTTGAAATTCGGCCATTGTCGTATCGTTTCATAATATCAATATATAGCGCTGTCCTTGATACAGGACTGTATCCAATTTAGGAATGAGAGAGAGAGGGCATGTATGGCTTCGAACCTCACTCTCTCTCTTGGAGATAATCCAGAAAATATAAATAGAACATTGTCATTCCTAAGGGAGTCCAGAATTTTAGCATTTATTTAATTTTTAAGTGTTTTTAATCTTTTGAGAATGGGATAAGAGGAAGAAAGATCCTTTCTCTATCCATTTTTAAAGGTTTTATATTTTACGGGTATAATAGCTCCTTCTAGTGCAGTGAAAAATGTTATACATGTCGGGAGACCCTTATACAGTCTTGCTGATGTTTTATTCTACAGATTGGGAGAGACCCTTATACAATCTCTTACCATCTGTTTTTAACTTCATTTATTTATCTGTTTTATCTATTTATCTATCTGTTTTATCTATTTATTTATTAATTTATTTATATATTTATTGTGTGTCTGGTGCTATGGTTAGTTTGCCACAAATGAGTTGTGGTTAAAAGTGCATATTATGGCGATAATAGCCCAAGAGGCTGATTCGCCTTAAATTACACACACACACACACTTGATAAAAGTCGTATTGTTGTTTTACGTTATATTTTATGGATTTCAGAAATAATACTCTGCAAATGTTCACAAATAGCTAATAAGAACTGATGTGCAAGGAAAACAAAAATCTAAAGGTGGTTCGAACTCCATAGTCATTATTGTGCTTTATATTTTGAATAGCACGTATCTGTAATACCTGTCATATCGCGAAACTATAGTCGTAAATGGCTAAATACGAGATTATAGTTGCCTCAACAAAAGACTGAAAAAACATAAATTTTTACATAATCAGGTCAGAATATAAAAGTTATGTAATAGCTAAATCAAGTAATTAAATTTCGTCTGTCAGTCAGCTTTTTAAGCAATTATTCCACGTATTCCCGTTTCGCATGAGTATCTTTAAAATTTCAATGCTCGTCCTTAATTTTTAATTGCTCGCAGCGATCCAAATCAGTTACATCAACCTTTTAATTTCGTTTTGACCCGAAATTCGAAATTACGAGGCATCGAATGATAATTTTAAATGAGGGTGACCACCGCCAAAGCAAACGCTCCGCGTGATTTAACCCGAAATCGGATATCGGTCCGGGTAGCCGGCAAAAAATCTCGTCCGCATAAATAACTTTGTCGTGATCGCGGGAAATTTATTCGGATTTATTTATTTGTTTTTCGCGTGTGGTTATTCATAACGGGCATTCGTCCATTCGGTTCGAAAACTTGACTAAAGCACTCCGTGGGCATAGTCGGCGGCCTTGGAACGAAGAGACGAATTACGAGACGGGAGCACTGCAAGGAAAAATTGACCATTCAGCATCCGGGTAGCATGAAAATAAGGCATTTCCGGACGCAAGTTAAAGAGGAGAGCTCGATAAAAAAATGGTGTTCGGCGTTACGTAATAATAAAAATATTGAGGAGTCGACGCGAGGCCATAAAAATTGTTCCCTTAGAATGGAATAAGATCGATCTTTCATCTTCACTGCTTTTCATTTTTTTTTAATTTGGACATTCCCCTCCAAATACCAGCTTTGTGGGAAGAGGGCAAAGAAACAAGCAACGTGATCTTCAATCGAAGTCCAATGGTAAATTTAATGTTGTTTATAATCTCAAGATGAATAAATTGATACTGTTTTTCCACTTTTAATGAAATAGATCAGTTTTGCGGTGCGCGTCTAAACTTTTTTATCGGAATCCGTGATTAAATGGTTTTTAGATGAAGCGTTTCCACACCAGTAGAGTTGCCATCATCATAGATAATTTGTATGGAGACATGTAAGTGATCGTTCCTTGTTAAAAATACTGCTGCTTTCCGCAATCATCTTCATCTCTTGATCGCGCTCTTTCCCTTTCGTCTGTCACCTGAAATCTCTTCCTTCCTCTTTCTCTTCTTCCTTCCAGTTTTCCTTCTAACACATCATCCTCTCTCTCTCCTCAGGTAATTTCTAATCCAGTTCGTCTTCCACTTTCTTATATTCTGCATAATCATTCACTTCTCTCTTATTCTTCTTAGCATTCCCTCTTTTTCATCCTATCTTTCAGTTTTATCTTCTCCATGGCCATATTCCGAAGCTTTTTCTGAGTGTCCATATTTCTGCTCTATATAAAGCGATAGTAATAGGTTTGATTGAATTTCAAATTTACGTTTTTTTAATTATGATATAGTAGAGTAGATATCTCAACACTATAAGAGAGAGACAAAACCGCTTATCGTCCAAGATCGCTATAAAGCATGAGGCCCACGTGGTGCATTCATGCGGCTCGCGAAGTAATTTTCTTACATTACTTTACACGACCCTAACTCAAATGCATTTCTTGTAAAATATTTCACGTAAATGTTTGCAAATAATCTAAGAAGTATAATTAGGACTTTTTAAATATCCGCGGTTTATTCCTCATTCCCTGTTGGATTACAGAATGTTCATCTAACTTCCAGTGTGTTTCTTGCGTACCTGAAGGCCCTAACCCTCGACACCGAATCTAATATTTTTTTAATGACTGGGATTAAGACCGTGTTATAGGGTGATTTCCCTCCTCGTAGAAGGAGAGAGTGAATCTCCAAAGAATACGAAAACGTGCGAAGACTGGGAAAATATGGAATACGGCACTCGGATTTGGTACGGTGCCTTAATGCGGCCCGCGGATTAGGCGAAGGGCCATCATGCGGCTCAAACACCGATGTGAATTTTTGAGACCCCTGCTGTAAAGATTTTATCGCAGGAAATTTATATTGAGGATTAAATCATAGAAAAGTTAACAACGTTGTTTGCCTTTAATACACACCAGATACGAAAACGCTAAATTTTCTTATTAATTATTGCATATAAGTTGCAGAAAAACTACCGCCATTGCACACTTTATATATAAATCCCATTAGAGTACGCGAAAGCGTTTCAAAATCACGGCTACGGATTGAATGGCTATCTTCCGAGGTCACGGGTTCGAACCCCCCTGGAAATACCCCCGCCGCGAAGGGCGTTAAAACGGTTCCTCGGTCGCTGATGAATAAACTAACGGATAGATTCGGGGCGTCGCTACGAAAACCAACAATACCACGGGAGAAGCGGCTTCGGGCCGTTCTATTTGCGAGCGGGATCCTCCGAGAGCGTGCATATTAGATCAAAGGCTGCACGAATGAGAGACGGATAGACAGAGAGAGAGAGGGAGCCGATGTATTTTTAATACCGCATCTCCGACCTCTCGCTTTTCGTTCCGTTATCCAGGTGGAGGGGGCGTTGGTGTGAGGGGAGCAGTAGAGGGGGAGGAGGGGGGGAGAGGAGGGGGGGGGAGGGGGGAGGAGGGGGGGAGGCGTTTTAAAGGGAGATGGTTTGGGAATGTTAGAGGCAAATATACTAATTGTATTCGGGCAAGGTCACGTGATGAGGCGGCGAATCTTGATTTGAGCGGGAAAAAATGGTGCCGAAGGATGCGAGAAGGTTCCCAGGCGCTCCGTTGAATCGTTCCGGTCCGTTATCCGCGTTGTCCCGCAGCCCTTGATGATCTCTTTTATTTATTTATTTATTTATATACATCCGAGTCAAGGTTTCTCCGGACACACGACGTGTTACTGTAACCGAGTTCTTAGGTTTTCTTCGTTTGTTTTTTTCTCTCGAGGGAACGATCAAAGGTCGATTTTATTGCCAGACGGAGCGGAACGCCGTTGTTTTTTTACCTAACTGCATTTATTTTTGGCAAATTTCACACGGAATTGCTTCTCCAGCATTGTAACATGGATGTCCCACATCACTATGAGTTGTGATTGCAGACTGGCGATTTCATTCGCCCTTGGGGAAAAGAAAACATTTATTTTGCATGTGAACGGCGGAAATCGGCAATTTTGTACATGTTTTTATTTGCGCAGGCAGCTGGTAAAAGAGGGATTTCTCGCCGTGGAGACGGGTTTATTATATAGGTTAATGTCAGTTTCTATAAAATGAAGGAAGCATGATAAAATTTTCTCAGGGAAATCCAGAACCGTCCTCCCTAGTACCAAAATAGAAAAATCGTCAAATCACTTTTCGAGCCGATGAAAAACTAATATTTTCTTTTACTCGTTGCTTTCGGGATAATTTAGGCGGAAGCCTCCTTCTTTAATTAAGTCATAGATTTTATATTGCTGCTTCTAGTGAGATTTACATTAATGAATGACATTTGGAACGGTTATGCAAATATTATTTTGTATTTTGTTTGGTGACATATTAAAATCTCAATGAAATATACATATAAAAAGAAATGACGTGCAATCCAACCCCGATTTAGCGCCACCGTTTGCCCATCACTAACATTGGCGTTAAAGCGAGGAGGGCGGTAAATCGAGGTATATGCTTGCTCTATGTAATCATAAGGTGGATGTTCTGTTCGCAACGATTCATTGTTGGTGGTATGCGGGGGTGGCACTATCTAGTGGGTGATAAACCGTGGTTTGTCTGTAGTCGCGAGGTAAGAGTACAAAAACTTAAAGGAAATGATTTGAACTGGTCCGGAGTACCTTCTCTCATTATCTTACCAAAATCGGTAAAAAATTAAAATAATTTTGTTCACCAATCGAATGGTCCATATTAAATAATAGATTATAGTGCTCAACTTATGGGTAGAATTTAAACTCCCAGGGCCACAAAACCTTTAGCAAAACCAGACGTGCATTTCTTCTGCGAAGCAGCCGCCTTCATTGGTGACATCAGGATGTCAATCGGCGTTATCTTCATCTTCATCCATAGCAGCAAAGACCAACAGCAACTATATATCGCAAAGTGGAATTCTAATACGCGGAAGTCCGAACATAAAAATTCGTCGATTACTAAATTCACTCCAATGCCCCGGAGTTTGGATTTATTTTGTGCCCGTATAAAAAATCAAATAAACCACCGAAAGGATTAATTATTCCACTTAAATATCTTCTTCGGCAAAACGCTCCAGATTGGGAAAAAATAAGTATAAAATATAATATAAATATGTAATAAAATAAACCCATCTTCGAATTACGAGGTTTGAGAATACGTGCCTCGCTGCACGCGACAAGTAATTCCAGCATTATTGGAAAGTATTTTCATGCATCTCTGCGCCGTATTTCATCTCCATGGAAATTCTCCCGAATAAATGACAAACGAAGGCCTATATCAGCTAAGGTTTAAAGAAAAAATAATCATTTTTCTTTTTATTCGGAGAGCGGTCCCGCTTTGAAATATGATCTTCGAAAGGACACAAAAAATTATGGAAAAACTAATATCTCCGAAAAAATTAAACAAATTTCGCTTTTATTTTATTCTTTCCGAATTTCAACCAGTTACCATTTTTGTTTTCGTGTGGTATTTCTGAGAGAGGGAGACAGGGCGTTTAAAGGTCAAAGGCGGAAAAAAGTGAGAGGAATTGTTTCTATGATAAACGGATGATTATTTATTTTTTGGGAGGTTTTTACAGGGATGAGAGAAAGAAATTCGAAGATTTGAAAGAAACGAGTAGGTGGTGCGGGGAAAACCTTTTTTCGTTTAAAACCTATTTTTGTATGGCAAGACAACCTGAATCATTTTAATCCATTAACGCGACCTTAAATCTTCAGTCTTTCCTTTTTTTACATTTCAATTTCTCTGTTGATAGAAGAAAACTAATTAAGAAATAGCCAAATTTTAACTATGTACACACACACATCATAGCTAAAATCTATTTCTTTGAAAAGTTCCTGTATGTTTTTGCCCATTCGGTTTCACGCTTTCTTATGTTTTCGAAAACCCTTACTGCGATTGGATGTTTAAGGAAAAGCTTCCAATTTCCTGTGTTTGAATTCACCAGATGGTGCGTGTTTTTCTGTTACCGGCACCAATATTATACTTTATAGTTCGTAACTACGTAGCAGGAATTTTGACGAAACATTTCATATTGCAAGACTAGAGTTTTTAAGGGATGGATCGGCCTGGTTGGCTTTCACAGTTTGGCTCTAAAGCTTTTCTGCGCTTTCTCAGTAAGGAAAGGAAAATTAAATTCTATTGTATGCAGATTTTCTTCGAATCTTTTCTCGGTGGTAACCGAGTCTTGGAAAGTTATCAGTTTCCACGTACGTGTTCGATCTTTTGTGTTTATTTCGGAGCAGTAGAGGGTTTACTACCTCTTGCTTCATCTGTGTTTGTCAATCATCGTGTGACCTTTTCTATAGCATCTCTGCGATTTTGTAACTAAACAAACTATGTCTTTTCAAAGATGGAAAACCAGGTGCGCGTTCGGTATACATACGCGTCATCAGTGGTGATTCACCGATTACAATCCTTTAGAATCCGCTATCGTTTAGTCACCACTGATGAAGTATGCTTTGTAGTGAGAACAAGCCGGGTTGTTTCGAATAAGCGAAATTGCTTTCTTTTTCGTTTGCAAATTCACAACTTATTAATTTCCATTTGAAATATTTTCTTTTCAGTAAAAAATACTTTACCACAGTTACTCCTTTTAACAACAATCAAATCACTGTCGTTTTCTGTGTTTTAGACCAGTATTTATGGAAATCATAATCTAATATCGCCGATTCGACTCATAAGCAAGCGACGCTTTCCGTGGTTTTCTCCTGCGTCCTATTGAATTCGACGGATCGGAAGGCGATGCATTGCAAATGAGCAATGGCCTCATTTTGTATCTGCTAACCGAGGAAAGGGTTAAGTGTATTGCCTGACACACAATGAGCATATTACAAATCTTTAAGACGCAGGAATTTGTGGGTAATATTCACATTTGCTGCGCATGAGTTTTGGCGACGGGTTGGTACAAATAAGAAAAATAATGATGCACATCAGTCCCTGCAAAACAGTAAAGATTTTGAATTTACAAATAAAATATATACAGCTAAAATGAGCGTAGGAAAATATCAGTGAAGGAATTATAACGGGATTATTGCTAAAAGAAATCCTTTCAAACAGTGATGCGATTTTTTTACTACCATGTTTCAAGGCTGAATTATGGTGGTAATTGCAATACTATAGTAAATAAGGGATTTTGGTATATGATAAACCTTACTCCACCAAGTTTTCTTAGATGATTTCATGACCATCAATCAGTAAATTCACTGTCTTGATTTTCTTCATTAATACGATGTAGCCGACTCCATTCGCAAAAACCCCAAATAATTGGGTATTTTTTGTTTCTCTATCGTTATGGAATAGGAGATAAAGAGAGGCCTTTCTCCAATTCGCACCATCACTACCATTAAGTACAATTCACTAGAGAATTATCAAGTTCGTCTTATGGCTGGAAGCAAACTCAAGAATAAGCACTCAGTTATAAAAAATTGAAAAAATAATTAATAATGCATCTACGATAACCATTACATATAGCTTGTTATGGCTTTTGGAAACGTATAAGATAATCACTTTGGTTTTCAATTTTTAGTACTTAAATGCTTATTCTCGGTTTGATTAAGTGCAGTATTTTCCGGCCAGAGTGCAGCAGCCGATTGTTATTGATACTGCAGAAATCTATGTCAAACAAATAAATTAAGAGTTGCCATTAGGGCAGTAACCTCAAATGAATTATCGATGATAATGCTGTAACGACAAAAGAATAATTCCAAACATAGCGATACCCGCTTGTGTGAATATAAAACCTTGTTTCAAGTTGGGAGTGCCGCAAAAATCTGTTTATTACAATTTTTGGTCCATCCTCCGGTGAGGCAATCGAACTGTCGGAATGTTATCTCCCCTCCACTTCTTTTACTGTTTCACCTTTTAGTGTTTTTCGTTATTGCTGAAAAGCAATATTATCTTTGTGATGTCCGTCCGTCCGTACGCACATATCAGGGAAGAAATGGCTCAACCGATTTCAACCAAATTTGGTACATATAATAATCACATAAATTAATGACTATAGTGGCATATATTGACCATATCGACAAAGCAGGGGTTCCACAATTGCAAAGTTAAACTGTTCGGTAATTATGAATTTGGAAGGAATTGGCCAAACCGATTTCAACAAATTTTGTATGAAGTATACATGCAACATAGAATAACAAAATCAGGATGTTTAGCATCAATATATAAAGCAGGGCTGCCACAATACAAGGAATTGAAAAAAATATTTTTACACGTATTTTAATTGAATTATCTAGATTAATTTTAATCAACTTTTACAATTATAATATATACTTATATACAAAACCATATTAGCATATTTAAACCGAATCGGCCAAACAGGGGTGCCACAATTACAAATTAAACTCTTTCAATAATTAAGGAATTGGAAGGATGTGGATGAACGGATTTCAATTAAATTGTGTATATAGGATTTTTACAACATATCGTAATGAAATGAAGATGCATAAAGTGGAGCTAAGGAGCAGGGATACCACAATAAAAAGTAAAATAATATTTCTTTTACACGTATTTCTAGAGAACTGAACAAATGGATTTTAACCAAATATGGTATATTTAATCTTCATATAAATAAATAACCAATATATTATATTTTAATCGGGTCGACTTAACAGGGCTACCACAATATCAAAGTTAGAATTTATCTGTAACTATTAATTTCGAAGGTATTGACTGAACGGATTTCAAAGAAATTTCGTTTGTAGGGAGAGTATAGAATGACAAAACGAAATGAAAACGTATAAAACGGATCTAAAAAGCAGGGTTTCCACAATAAAAGGAAGAATAATTTTCTGATTTCAAAGCAAATATATTAGTATACGATTATGCTACGGCGAATTTGACGAAAAGCACTTCTGTACCACAGGAAACCCGTGTACATCCCTACTTGTTCCTTTTTTTCTCCTCGTCTCTCACGCCCTCTCCATCCTTTCTCTATCTCACACTCATTCTCTCTCTCCGGAGCATATTAAAAAGGAATGAAATCTGCAGCACAGGCTCTCCATAAAACTTTTAAGGCGAGCGGTGATAAAAAATACTCGTGGTTAGGAAAAGGGAAACAAGACCGAAATAAAGAAACATCGCGAGGCGTCGATTCGTGCAGACAAAGAAGGAGATGCTCGTAAATCATTTCCACAAAACCCAGAGTATACGTTCTTACACGAGATACGAAACAAGTTCCTCGCCACCATTCCCTCTTCACCCGCCACCCTCTTGCTACCCCTGCAAGTCGTATTGTTAGCGGTTTTTTGGGGGAGTGGGTGGGGGGGTGGAGGGGACGGAGGGCAGTAAGAGCGTTATACCTTAGGTTTTGAGGGTAGAAAAAAACGTAATTGAATTTGTCGCAATTCCTCTTGCACGGCAGGAAGGATACAAAATTTGAGGGAGGGATCGGTGGAAAGTGAAGGAAAGTATTTCGGTCGTTTTTTTCTGATTTTTTCTCCTTTTGAATTGCATGCTTGGGGAATATAGGATACGTGGAAGGGAGAAAGACACAAATGGAATAGATTTAGGGTTTCAGGGTATCGGTAAGTGGGGTTGTAGGTTAGAAGGGTGAGGATTGGTACAGGAAAGGGACTTTTGGAGAGAGAGAGAGATATGCCGAAAGATTGGATAAAAGAGAGAGGGGGAGATGGAGCGAGGGAATGAGGATGAGAGGGACCCCTGTAGTGTCGGCATAAATCGTCCAAGATCAAAACTTCCTAACTCAAATAAATACTAAAATAGGGGAGATTTGACGATAAAAAAATCAGGATGGGGTGGAAAACCACAAAAAAACACGTGGTAGTGTATGCTTTGTGCGCGTAGAGGGGTTGGGAAATGTTGGGAGAGGGGGAGAAAGAAAAAAATGATAACCGCCGTTTTCGGAATGCTAAGATGGAGAGAGAGAGAGCATTTTCAGTTGTGTGTGTGCGGTGGAGGTTTCCTCGGTTCGCCACGGCTAGGAGGGTGGCTCTGCCTTCCTACCCTTTTTCCTTGCGGTTTATTATCGTTTTGGCTGGTGCAAGAAACTTTTCAGTTTCCGAGCACACACACACACACACACACACACATATATATATATATCGAACGGCGTTATATATATATATATATATATATATATATATATATATATATATATATATATATATATCGAACGGCGTTATTTCCTCCGGTCTCCTCGAAGCAAAATGGTGGCCTTTTCAGTGAAAAAACGAAATGCGATGCTCCTTCTCCTGTTTTTATTGCGGCGTTCGTTTTTATTGAACGGCGTTTGCTAGATAATTTGAAATTGATGGCGTCTATAAAAACGCCATTGAATAACGGTGGGCTCGAGGATGTTATTGTTACGGTTATGGAAGGATTTATGCACTAGCGACTAGGTGGCCATTATATTATCCTTTCGGATTGCGTTTCAGTTCTCAAAGTAGTTTGATCATTTGCCGTTATTATTATCAGCGGTCGCATAATAACCCCGTCTTTCTCTTTACCGGGCGCATCTTTTCTGAATTTGTTTTTACACGATTGCGATAAGGACGAGTATGAGATTATCTATAAAAGTAAAAGGTTGAATTGGCGTATGCGGTTACTATTTATGTCATTATTACGGGCACTTAGCAATTTAGGCAGAACCTTAACAATCCAGCACTCGCGCTCCCGTTTATGACATGTTTGCTCACGTAGGATACTACTGTGTCCCAGTTTAAATTTTGTATTTGAACTTTTACTTTCTTGTAGACTTTGAACAGCTTAGGATCCAAAAGAATAACATTTTTGCAAAACATATTTTATGATGATTGTTTATAATGCTCAATCATTTAAGAAATAAAAATATGGAATTTTATATTTGAAAATTATAGCAAATTGAAAAACAGCAAATTTCAACTTGGAAAATTTCTTTATTTTGACACCACTAAAATTTTTCAATTTATTACAGTTGTGAATACAATTATATTCAATCGTCGTAACAATACTATTGTGAGCTCTGATTCTTACATTCCTTTTCTGAACTTGTTTCCTTCATTTTGTGAGATTATCTTTTACTAAATTGAATTTATTATCATATCTACCTTCATAATCGTTGTCATCGCCAGCCGAGCTTCAGTACCACATTCGTGATCGTTTAATAGAACATTTTTCTCTTCAGCATCGCTGTCTGAGTCGTCGCTTCCATCAATTTACGAGTATGTTCATGTCTATAGATATATCATGGGTGGCCAAAGCGTGGATCTCGAGGTCTCTTTAAACTTAATGTGCGGTTCTTTTGCATTTCTATTTAAGGGCATGTCAATGCTTTTCACTAAAGGACGCAATAACGCAGAGTGAATTGAGACGCTTGGACATACCTAAGGGACACTCATTCTCTCTGTATTGCTTCGAGTACAGATTGTGTTAACTATTCACAAATTTATGTAAATAGTAAAATCTCTCGAACTAATGAAGATTATCATATGCTGCTCCGAGAGCTAGTAGTTTTGGCCACTCCTGGTATATATCATATGTTTCACCTATCTCGTCTAACCACTGCCTCCGCGGCTTCGGATTATCACTCTTTATAAACTACAAATAAAACAGTTAAACAACAAAACAATTATAGGAAAACAACAAACAGAACAACTTAAAAAAATTCGTCACTACTCGCGCGGGACACCATAGCGTCCCATTCGTGTTTGGAACGACTTAACTTGCTAGACCGCACGATATAAGTTCACAATGAGCATTAGCCAGCTTACTTTTCATAAGAAGCAAGGTAATCCGGAAGATACATATCACAACAGCTCTATCTATGATTTATTAAACTAATTAATTGAGTGAGATACAATTGTATCCCACGCAAGTACCGGAATGCTACGCAAGTACTTGCAGAGATTTAAAATAATACGCTGAAATTGTTGAATTACATAATGTGCTTAGACTAAAAAAATAGATATACAACTTTTATACTGATTCATTATGAAAAAAGTACTCCAGAAAAAGTAACGTCTATTACTGGATTTACACTTAGAAATAGAAAAACATATACGTGATACAAACTAATATCATTCCACAATTTTGCACTATAGTACACTTGAAGATATCAACCTTTACTTACTTTTACATATTTTAAAATGTTAAAGAAAGCCATAAATGATATAACGATATGCTCGCTAGAAATAGCAACTTCTGTTTAATTGAAATGATAACAAGTTTTGTTTAACTGTCATAGGACAATGTGCGTTATCTTTGCTATGCACTAGAAGAAATATATAAATTATAAGCTTTAGGAGAAGGTATATTTTATTGAGATGCAAAAATCCCCAACTTTTCTAAATCTTCGAGAAACTCAACTTTTAAGACCCTTAAAAATGTTTTGGAGTTTATCTTAGAACATTCTTTTACTCAAGTTAAGACAGAGGTAGCGCGAATCCTTTTTATAGCAAAAAAGCTCGTTATAGCAAAGAAACGTTCATGCAAAGTAACAAGATCTACGTAGGATCTTTCTCCCGCAAGAAGTTGACTTTCCATCAGAGAAAAAAAACAAGAGCAACCCGAGAACGTAAGAGGGAGCTTGTTTTTTAAGTCGCTTCGACAATTAAATATTACTTTGAATAAACTTTCACCCCGCTGCCTGCCCCAGAGGTATTTATCTGAGTAGTATGGAGATATAGAGGTCACCTCATTCCAGTTATTCGTTTTTACACATTTGTTTGAATAGCAAATAATGATTCGCATCCGAGAGAGAGAGAGACATTGAGAGAGAGAGAAAGAAAGAGGAAGTGAGGATTCTCTAAAAAAAACACCCTGTTTGTTTGTGCAAGCTTTCCATAATTATTCCGCTTGTGACCGACCATTTTACGATTTTTATTAACTGTTACGTTTAATAATTTATAAAGACTAACAGTTATGTGTATATGTGTATACATATATATATATATATATAAACTAAGGGAAAAGATAAGGTAGTGATGAGGGTGGCAACAAGGTGTTGAAGAAAGCCCAGTGGGTACTTACCAAGCTGGGGACCAAGTTGGCAGGCTGCTGGGGGCGTCGAAGAGACACGTAAAACACACACAAAAATCACAAAAAAAACACGCAAGCTTATCGGGCCTATGCCCTTCTTTAGCGATAGAGTAACTATATATTGAAGCCCAGTGAGCACTCACCAATAAGATGACTTCAGGTTGGCGAGCTGCTGGGGGTGTCGAAGTGACACACGTAAAGCATACACAAAAACAAAAAACACGGAAGATTTCGGGGGTGATCCCATCGTCAGCACTGGGCTTTCTTCTCCCAACAACTTTTTGCCATACATTTATCCCATTTACCTTTCCTCTTCCGTAAGCATTTATATATATATATATATATATATATATATATATATATATATATATATATATATATATATATAGTCTCTCTTCTGTGCTGACGAAAGGATCATCCTCGAAATCTTCCGTGTTTTTGTGTGTTTTACGGGTGTCTCTTCTACACCCCCAGCAGCTCGCCAAATTGAAGTATTATTGGTGCAAACATTTAACTAACCTTGAGTGAAGTGGCCCATTGAAATAGTTCCTAAGACAAAAATTTGTTACACAGGATGTTACTAGTTGAACCACTTTTATTGCCTCTCTCAAAATAATCATATAGCTCCATCCATTTTCATAACCAAAAAAAATAGCTACATGATTTAGACTAACACTTACCGGTACACAACTTTTTTTGCTTTGTTCACTATTGATGATGGTACAGCAAATCGTATGTTCGGTGGTTTGTATAATATTAAGTAATCACTATAAATGCATCGGCCACGTGTCAAATAGCTTGTTCAATTATCGAAATAAATTAATAACAATATTATCAATACAGTAATTTGCTTTAAACTGCCCAATAAAATTTGCAAACGAAACGATATTTTCACTATAAGCGTGAAATATCTTCCTATTTGAAATGTTCAGTTGTCCATTACTACAATGCATTGTAGTCGTTTCTGACTTCAATTTCTTCGCTACGTATTTCATTTGTTTTATATTTACACGAAAATTTTCACATAAATTTTCAATCGGTTTTTCTCCTTGATGCGTTTGTTTCATTGTATGATTAGTGCAAATTCACTTGAAAGCCCGAATTCAACACTGCAAAAATCGGGGATCAACAATGCTAGCAACATTAGGAAACTCCTATTTGAAATGTTTAAAAAACGGAGAAAATCGAATATAAATTTAAAAAATGAGCTAACACGAATTGAACAAAAGAATCAAAAGTAATAATAAGAATCTTCACTTTATTCCTCGCGAAATTGTGTGTCGATCGTAAGTTATTTAAAAATGTTAAACACTTAAGGTCTACACATCGTATTCCAGCCAATTATGTGTTAATCAAATGCAAAAACGAAACCTTTCCTGATACCATACCCATGCTGTTTCGGGAAACGACTACACGTTTAAAACCTGCAAGAGTTTGCGCCGAGTATTCAGGCGAAGCATTCGCCGAAATCGAGCCGACCGTTCTTGATTTATTTGCGTTTATACTTGAAGATGACGTCACTCGAGGTTTAATCGGTTTTTGTCCTTCGTGCATTTGTTTTATTTTAAGCTTAGTGCAAATGCACATGAAAGCTTGAGTCTAACAATGCAAAAACCCGAGATGAATAACGCCATCTACCTTAGCAACCTTTTTGATATGAAAAATCGGCGAAAATCAAATATATACTTAAAATATGAGTAAACACGAGTTAAACAACAGAATTGAAGGTATGAATAAAAATCTTCATTTATTTCTGCGTGAAATGGTATATATCTTGAGTCAAATTCTCGATCGTAAGATCTTTAAAATGTTAAAGAGTTAAGGTCTACACATCGTATTCTAGCCGATTACATGCTAATCAAATGCAAAAAAAAAATTATAATATATTAGATTTATTTATTTATTTATTTATTTATATTTTTATTTATTTATTTATTTATTTATTTATTTAAGTATCAGTTAGTTGGAAATCAGAAGAATAATTCTTCCTGACGCGGGTTGTTGAAACCGGGTCTTCTAATATTTAGTAGTTCAAAGTTCAGCGTTAGAATGCCCTCTGGGAAAATGGAAGATTCAGGTGCAATTTCCGAACCAGGCAGAATTTTTCTCCTGTTTTCGAACAGCTCTTACAGTCCAGCATATTACTGCATGCATATTGCGGAACAGTTTGGAAGTAAAGTTAAAGTGATTGTGAGGGGCCCCTAATGCGTAGGCCTCCGGGCTTGGCCTCAGTTGCCCGTAGTTTTGTTTTGCTGTCCTAGATGTTTTTGTCACTTTTCTTTTTGTCTCGTTGGAATTGACATTCTTATCTCAATGCTCTTGCAATCGTTTCGCATGGATTTTGAGCCTCTGCAAATAACCTCCAAGAGACAATTTAAGTAAATCTTGTATTTTTTTAAGTTGTTATTTTCCGTAGGACATTTTAATTGCTTCTTTATGGTGTTTTTAGCCTACTTTCCAAAATGGAAATAGGCTTATAGTTTTGTCTGTGTGTCTGTCTGTCCGCCTGTCTGTCTGTTAGTTCCCCCTATTAACTTTTGAAACATCGGAGCAATTTTCATGAGACTTGGTGGAAACCTCTTGCTACTGGAGCCGAGGATAATTTTTGTTGCGAAGATTTAAATTCTCGGGTTCGATTCCAGGACCTATCCATCCCATTTGATTTAAATGGGAAATCTGAAATCCATCGTGCAGGGTAATATTCTCTTTTACATTAAAATAACTTATAATTGTAATATCGGAGCTGGATTTGTACTATTCTCTGAGGAAAATAATAAAGATTCTAATTCGTGTCGTAGAATGTTGCTTATTTATCTTCGAATTTCGCGTAAATACTGGCGTTTTTGCAGTTTTTATCACTCATTAAGAGAGTGTTGCCATAGCAACAACTATTGTTAGACTCAGATTCGGTATAATCTTTGCGAAATCGCAAAAAACGTCATTTTGGGAGATTTTCTGTGTTGGAAAAATATGTATGAGGGGAGGAGGTGAGGAAGAGGTGGAGAGAAGGGTATTAGGCCAAATATCTCAACTCCTCCTCATCCTTCCCCTTTGCACTTAAGAGAGATATTAGAGCGACCTAGAATTCCATTTCCGCGTTCCCTAAATTCGAAAAAAATAATCAGGCAGAGCCATCTTTCCATCTCAATGCCTCCTGCGCGTTTCCAATAAATTCGAGCGATATTTACGTTTCGGCGTGTCGGATAAGAACTCGCTTATTGAGTTCATCGATAAAATTAACGATTTCCGTTTTTATTTTTTGGAGGACGCAGGGAGATGAAAGAAAAATAATTTGGCGTTTGCTGTAGAGGTGTTTAGGGAAATAAATAAAGCGACGCCCTTTTTGCCCGGTCGCTTAATTTCTCGCTCAGGTAAAAGAGGAACGAAGTAAACAGTAATTAATTTATTTGATTTGCCTCGAGTTGGCCCAAGAGCGTGCGGATTCATAAAAGAGATCGCGCGCCAAAATTGAAGTTTCGACAGCTTTTCTCTTGAATTTTGAGGAATTTCGTCAAAGCAAATCGGCATATTGTGAGAAAATGTTCATTCGCTTGCGTCGGGAGATTATGCGTGAAAGGACGCTCGAGATGATCTTTCTTGATTGGGACTGCGAACGACGCTCGCTTTTAGCCTTTCCAAGAAATCTTCATTATCACATTTCGTAAGTCATGCACAAAAATAGCGCAATATACCCTCTAGGTAACGGAAGAAGTTACTTGGTAATATAAAGTTTAATAATTTGTTTTTTCAGTCATATTTGTTTGGGTAAATTAACAAAATAGAAATATTAATAGTAATCGTTTAATTATCTCCAATATACTCGCCCAAATTTTGGCTATACTATATTTTCACGATTATACGTAACGTTTATAACTAACTTCGTAGCATCTTACCGATAAAATATATATTATTATATATTTATTTTTATTCAAAATTTATTCCAAAATAATATCAATTTATGAAATATTCTTAAATATTTTTGGAAGTTTTTGGAAAAAAGTAAATTTAGTTGGAACGCAGTAACCATGAATTTAGTTTTCGGATAACTAACATCTGATATGAATTTTCTTAGCATGGCAGCAAATATATAACCCCTTAGGTACGCATCAATTCACTGGCAATTTATGCATCTAAACTACGTTATCGAACACGTTGTATCTTTTGAGAAAAGGTAATCATTCCAACATTCGCTTGAACTTGGAAACACACGAACGGCGGTTGGAAAAAAACAAACGAAAGGACCTCGAATCGCAGTGCGTGATGCATTATCTAGTCACTATCACGCTTGTGCTTTAGCGAGTTGCGGACGGCGTGGGGAGAACGGGAATCAGGCGAGGTAAGAGACAGGCGGTGGCGTGTTGCTAGGTGGATAGATCTTCCATTGTTACGTCGAGTGCGCACGTCGGAGGGTCCTCTCAAGTGGCATAAAGGCCCATCAGGATCATTTGATACAAAGCGATGACTGCATAATCCGCTTGATTTCTCTCTCACTGTGGATTCAATAACCGTGCTGAGAAACGAAAGTCTGCCGAGGCTGTTTTTGAGCCCGGCACCAGGGACCAGAGTCAGAGTCTCTATATATTTATGAATCGATATATTGATTTTGACACCTCGCGCGGAATACCGCAGGGCTTTAAAAAAAAGGGCAAAAGCCAGTTGTAAGATCAGAGAGAGAGAGAGTGTGTGCCACTCGATATTGCCTCCCGTTTCCAAGAATATCATCCTGAATCCTCATCAAACGGTTTCGTAGCTTAATTAGCTTCGAGACTACGGTTCCGATCCTTACTCATCCGTGGAAAGAGGTAGAAAGGATGGTAGAATTTGCGCTTAGTGAGAATATAAAATTAAGTGGAGCGCGTTTTGGAGAGACGTCGTGTGAACGGAAAATTTGATCCGAACGTGCCTATGCCGGTAAGATAGTTTTCATCTAAAAAATGGAGCGTTCATTAGAGCGTTCTTTTTTTACTTACTAACACGTCTCCGTGAGTTCGATAGGCGAAATCTTCCTCAAAATTTCCCGCAGCTTTATGAGGTTCTCTTTCTAGGACCCAGTTCTTTTGTATTTGTCTCTTTATGTACTGTACTATAATGTTACAATTGTATAGAGCTCCAACCTCGTCGCTACTTGGTTATTTTTCCTTAAACTCTACTTACTAAGGTAGACTGTGTATCACACTATTTTAGGGGACGTTATTTTACCAGCGTTATACCCTAATCGAGTAATCGAATATAACGAGACGCGCTATAACTGGCTACTGCTGTAATATCGAAGTCTTACCTTTATCAAATTAATGCAAAATAAATTCCACAGCGGATAGAATTATATTCTAAATTTATGCATGAATTTATGGTTTCAGCTATATACAATATAAGACCTGCTGATTCCCTCTTGCATACGCGAAATGGGTGTCTAAGAGGTAGTGCAATGAATATATGGTCAGTTTCAAAAATTTAGGAAGAAAGGTGACTTCCTTTTGTCATGCGTCAGCTATGGAATTACTTAATATAGAGAAAAACATATACTCTTTGTTTTGACTCCATGATAACGTAATGGATATTAATGGATATGCAACTAACCGGTGACATTCGCCAAATTCGGAACGAGATGAGTTCGGCATAAGATTTTTGAATTAGATGACGGAGAAGAATAGAACGCCTTAGGATACCTTGTGCTCCCTCTAGAGCAGTGGTTCTTAACCTTTTTAGCTCTCCGCACCCCTTGGTCTTTCAGAATATGCTTTCGCACCCCCGAAAAAATATCTTTGATTTACGCAAATGTTTCTTTCGAAGGCATGAACATATAATCGTCTCATTTATAATGACTTGCGTTTATTCAAAGACTGTGACAAATTAAATGACATTTCTCCAAAATGTTTTGTTGTATATTTTATTTTGTTTCTATTTAAATTAATTTTTTTTAAATCTCTAGATCAACACCTCGCACCCCTAGAAACAGTGCCTCGCACCCCCTGGGGTCAGAGTAACTGACAAATCTGCAATCACAAGACACTTTGACTTTGACATTAGTGTCAGAAAGTGTAACTTAAAGGATGAGTTTCTTTCACGTAGCATAAATACGACTCGATGCAGTGCGATATAAGAAAAAGCGCATGAAAATCTGTGTGACTCGGTGTAGTACATCAATATTGTCTTGAATATTCATGGCGCACGCGATGTGAAATATCCGCAGAAAATAAAATGTTAAGTGACCTTCATTTCCGCGGATTCAGCAGCCGTTTGAAATAACTTCCATTCCGTTTAATGAAAAATAAAAGCGGAACGATATGATTATCGCAAAATAAACGAAGGAATTCTTTTAATAACGTGACAACCAATCCGTTCGTACCAAAATATTAATAATAAAAATGATAAAACGAGAGGGATTTTAATCTGGACACAACACGACACAAAGCGTAGGCAGTGAGAGAAAGGGAGAAAGAATTTGATTATAATTCCGTGAATCCTCATTCCGCGAGACGAAAACACCAACGTCGGTTATATTTTGAAAAAAATGGACAAAAAAAAAACATTCGTCCTCGCTCTAAAATAATGATAAAATTAAAAACTAGCGCGTCTATAAACACTAGGGCATGCTGAGAGACGGCGAGGATAGGAGTGGATGAGGCCGATGCTAGGGAACAAAAGACTGCGCAAACTTTTTAAGGGGATGCAGATTGCGAAAGGGGAAGAAGGGATTGAGAGCGAGAAAGGGAATGGGAGATAAAGATGCGAGGGTAGGGATGAGTTTGTGATGTAAAAGAAAGAGAGAGAGGTAAGAAGTAGGGAGGGAAAATGGATGGGAGATAGGGGAAGGTATAAAGGAGAGTAAGGGAGGAGTGAGAGGGGAGAGAGAGAGGGGACAGACAAACGACATTATTAAGATCGAAATTTATAGTCCCTTCTTACATTTCACCGTTTGGTCATGTAATTATATAAGATGTTATTTACACACTAATTACATATTGATTACAAATTAATTAAACATTATTTACATATTAAGTACGTATTAAGTACATATTGGTTGCATATTAATTACACATTAATTAAATATTTGGTCGATAGAAGATATACAGTACTACAATAGAATTATGTTAGTTTTGTGGGTTGAAAAAACTGTAAAGGAGAGTGTGGGATAGAGGCAGAGAAAGAGGGAGAGAGATTAAGAGTGAGGTAAAGAGGGAGAGAAGTAGAGAGAGAGGGAGGTAGAGAGAGCGTTAGAGAGAGAGGGAGGTAGAGAAAGAGGGAGGTAGAGAGAGAGGGAGTTAGAGATAGAGAGGGAGATAAAGAGAGAGAGGGGGGGAGGTAGAGAGAGAGGGAGGTAGAAAAAGAGGGAGGTAGAGAAAGAGGGAGGTAGAGAGAGAGAGAGGGAGGTAGAGAGATAAGGAGGTAGAGAGAGAGAGAAGGAGGTAGGGAAAGGGACCAGGCAATAGGAGGAGATATGAAGTATAACGGTGAAATAGGGAATGGGGACGATGAGAAGGGAGCAAGAGGGAGGTAGGGAGGGAAAGAGGAAGAACAAGTTAGAAGGGAGGGAGAGATGTAGGGGGAGGGTGTGAGGGAGAGATATGGAATGGGAGAGAGAGAGGAAGAGAGGCAATGAGGATGAAAGAGAGGATGGGAGAGAGGGAGAGGAAATATGAGACATAGGGAGGTAGAAATATGAGGAAAAGAGTATCATTGTGGAGTACGGGAAGATGGTGGATAATGAAAGAGAAGGAGAAAGATGGTGGTACAGAGGGATAGAGAAGGGAAGGAGAGAGGAGAGACAGGTTGGAGTGAGGCATGGGTGATTGGAGGAGGTTGAACGAGGAGGGAGAGAGGAAAATCGCAAGAGAGTGAGAGAGGGAAATAGATGGAGGGAGAGTGAAGAGTTGAAAAAATACGGGGGAGTTATGGGGAACCGTAGGTAGGTCGCAGGAGGAGAAAAAGAGATTGATATGAAGAGAGAGAGAGAGAAAGAGATGGAGTAAAGAAGATTGGAAGGCTAAGGATTGAGTTAGTGAATGTAAATGAGGGCAGATGTGGGATGTGGAAGGTTTTGGAAGTTGATATTGGAGCCACGGAGAGAGAGGAGCGAGTGGGGAGGCGAGGAGTTAGAGATGGAGGGAGAGCGAGGGTTTGAGAGGGGTTGGATCCCGCCAAAGCCGCCGGAGTGGATGGAAATGAGGGAGACAAAGGCGAGGGATAAAAAAAGGAGTAAAAATATCCATTTCTGGGAGATTTCGGGAGATGTGTTCGCTAGATGGGTTTTCCGTCGATTTCCAAGCGCTTACTTCCCTCTCCCTGCTCCAACCTCCTCCCTCCGCCCTCTCCCTCACTCACCCTCCCTCTCTCTCTCTCCCCCCCTCTCTTTTACCCACTGTCTCTCCCACTCACTCTATCTCTCGCCCTCTCAATCTTCCTCCCTTTCTCTCTCCCTCTCTCTGCCTCTCTCTCTCTCGCTCACTCTCCCTCTCTCCCACGCTCTCCCGCTCTCTCCCTCTCTCTCTCTCTCTTTCACTCCCCCCTTCCTCTCTCTCTCCCTCTCTCCCCATCTCAATCTCTTCCTCTCTCTCGTCCTCTTACTCTCTTTCAATCTCACTATCTCCCTCCCTCTCTCCCCCTCTCTCTTCCCAACCCTCTATCTCTCCCAAACCATCTCTCTCCATCCCTCCCTATCTCTTTATCTCTCTTTCTCCCTCTTCTCTATCTGTCTCCCTTTCTTTTTTACTCGTGGCTGGTATATTCGCTAATTTTCCCGCTTCCCCACTTTGTCCGAACCAACGCCCGCCGCATCTCATCTTTTATGTTCTGCGGACGCCGTATTTAATTCTCTCTTCTCTTATAATCTCTCTTTTTTCATCTTCTCCGTAATATCTTATAAAAATTCCTTTTACCTTTTCATTTATTTTTGATGCGCCTTTAGAATTTAGCTTGCTATTTTTCCTCCGTAAATCCCCGTATCTAAATATTACAATTTTTATTCTATTTATACTATGTTTCTGCGCCTTTCTTTCATCACCAAAGGGACAGCACTGTAATTTAACGACATATCTGACAAAGGTCCAGCCTATTTACCGAAAGAGAAATATTTACCGAGATACAAATGGATAGTAATGGATTAAATTCTATTAGCAAAATTCTCTAAACTATCCGTTAAACACTGCTTATATACCCCTACGTAAAATAAAGACCCCATGCAGTTTTCATCTGAGTGAAAACGTCTGTGCAGTAAAAGTTATTAATTTACTAAACATTGAGATTCAGGTCACATACAATGAACTTGAAGCCATGAAACTGTTGAGCAAATTTTAATTGGTATTAATCCTAGATAAAAACTCATTTTAAAAAGTTTCACTTAGGGCAATCTGGGGTATAATTAACCCCACAGTGGAAGACAATTATCTACAATTTTCTACAGTTTGATGCCATTTTTACATTCTCCATACGTACTATATGGAAAAGTAATGTTTTCGAATTAGAGATTTAAACGGAAATACGCGTTTTGAGGTCCCTTGATCACGTTTTGACGATTTTCCCGATTACATGTGTGTGTGTGTGACAGTTTTTGTGGGTGCTCTAACTTAAAAACTGTAATTCAGGTAAATGCGAAATTTTATATTTAACATTTTTATGACAGTTGCAAGAACTGATCAGCTTTTCATAAAGATCGCTCAACCGAAAGTGGGTGTTTACTCTTGTCACTTATCCGTTATTCTGAAACATTTGCTTAAATATTTGATATATGTAAACATGTACTGGAATAAAAGATGTAGGACATTTAATTTCCTACAACCTTTGTTTGAAATATTTTCCCATATAACACACTGTTTGAGTGATATTTTAAAAACTAATTTTTTAGCTGCCACCACCTACCGGCGACTATTGTCAACAATTGACACATCTTATTGTTAGTAACGCTCCTTTTCATTTTCTTAATTGCTGGAGATTCTTGGCTATATCCAATATCAGAAGGCTACGGTATGAGTCTATTTCTGTTCTTTGTAAAGTCTTTAAATTTTTCTCGCAGTTCCTTAAAATAATCATTATCATTTGATGATGCTACGATCCTAGTGAAACCGGTCGTGTTAAACTAAAGTTGTGAAAACCACAAAGTATTCGTTTCATTATCTTTTAACCTATTTGGAATTTTTAGAAATATTACAGGTATAGAAAAAATCATGTGGTGGCCACATCAGATTTTTTAATTGATGCTCATCTACTTTTATAAGACCTGTTTGTGACTTTTAATATTGAAATAATATAAAAATAATGCTAAAATGGACTAAAATAAAAAATATAGCCAATAAAGTTTACATTGCTCTAAAAGTAACAAAAACTAAAAGAAATATGTTAGGTATTAGGTAACCTAACCTAAGCTAAAACCAAATGCCAATCGTATAAATGTATCAAAGTTATTCTTCAGAAATAGTAATCTTCGCGAGCACACTCTTCAATCTGATCAAAAATCTGATTTTTGTCCTTAGATATAGTGCTTGAAAGATTCGATTCCACCCTAGATTACCTGGTGATGGTGTTCAACATTGAAGAGTGTGCACGCGAAGATTACTTTTTCCACATTACCACATGACTTTCTCCGTACCTCTAATATTTCTAAAAATTCCAAATAGGTTAAATGATAATGAATATTATGAAGAACTGCGAGAAAAATTTAAAGACTTTACAAAGAAAAGAAATAGACTCATACCATAGCCTTCTGATATTGGATATAACCAGGAATCTCCAAAAATTATGAATAAAAAGGAGCGTTATTAAGACGTAACTAAGCGTCAATTGTTAAAAATAGTCGCCGGTAGGTGGTGGCAGCTAAAAAATAACTTTTTAAAATATCTCTTAAACAATGTATTATATGATAAAATGTTTTAAACAAAGGTTGTAGAAAATTAAATTTCCTACAACATTTATTCTAGTATTTTCTTAAATTAATCAAATATTAAAGCAAATATTTCAAAAAAATCTGATGTGGCCACCATATGACTTTCTCCATATCTGAAATAATTCTAAAAACTCCAAATAGGTTACATAATAACAAATATTTTAAGAAGGGGGTGCCGGTGTTGTAGTGGTTAGGACGCTGGCTGCTACCCGCCCGATGCTTAAAAAAGTCATCGGGTACGAATCCTGCGCGAGTAGGATTTTTCTCAAGGTCACACGGCCCCCTGTTTGCGTAGTTTGAGGAGACCGCGCAAATTCAGCTGTTCCGTCCTTCGGAAGGGACGTTAAGCTGTTGGCCCCCCTGGTGTTCTTCGTAAGAGCAGGCAAATGCCGGCACCTGGTTTCCCTCCTCCCTCCCCGGTTATTCATTGCACTACCTCTGAGATACCCATTTGTGCTGTAAGAGAGGCGAATTGACTGGGCATACATACATACATACATATTTTAAGAAACTGCGAGAAAATTTCAGACAACAAAGGACAGAAATAAATTCAAACCATAGCCTTCTGATATTGGATATAGCAACAAAGCTCCAACAATTAAAAAAATAAAAAGTAGCGTTACTAAGACGTAACTAAGCGTCAATTGTTAACAATAGTCGTCGGTTGGTGGCGTGGTGGTGGCAGCTAAATAATTTAGTTTTTAAGATGTCTCTTAATGCATTATATGGAAAATATTTTCGAACAAAGGTGGTAGAAAATTAAATTTCCTACAACTTTTATTCGAGTATGTTTTTAAATATATCAAATATTAAAGCAAATATAGCAAAATAACGGATAAGCGAAAATAGTAAACACCCAATTCCGGTTGACTGATCTTTACCAAAACTGATCAGTTCTTGTGACTCTCATAGAAATGTTAAATATAAAATTTCGCATTGACCTAATTAATATTTTTTGAGTTAGAGCACTCACAAAAAAGCTGTCACATGCACACACACACAGACATCATTAAGAAAATGGTCAAAACGTGTTCAGGGGATCTCAAAACGTGTATGTATTTCTCCTGAAATCTCAAAGTCGATTTTTTCATGAAAACAATACTTTCCTCTATTCTACTTATGGAGAAAGAAAAAAAACAGGCATTTTCTATATGACAACTTAGAATGCACGAGTCCACAACATGACCTACACCGTGTCTATTAGAAAAATGGTTCTTAAACTTTCAAATATCACGGCCCCCTTGAATTTCATGCAGCCACCTCTGAAATGAAAATATTAAAAATAAGAGACTTTAATACAACTTTCTTCATTGTATATAACTATTAATAGTTTTTACAATATCGCATTTCCGAAAACTCCCTGATAAAATTTCACCACCTGTAAAAATGTTACCTTTTTTTGGCATTTCACCTTAGTACTTCCAAAATAATTTGGCCCCTCCCCCCCTGGGGGTCTTCGGCCCATAATTTGAGAAAACCTGTATTAGAATACAAATAAAGTACAACATACGTGGGGTTGTTTAATACCAGATTAACTATCTAGTGTTAAAGTACCGCTTATGAGCTGACGGGTTATAATTACATAAACTTACAAAGAGGCTGGAATATTCGTGAAAAGGGATATCTGAATAGATGTTGTCAGGGAAAATCATAACGTGCTTTAGGACGTCTGTTAGCTCAGTTAATCCATGGATAAGCAAAGTTTACCGTTCATTCGGTGGACCTCTTCACACATATACTTCCGTTTTTAATCTCGCTCTACATTTCGTTAATTTCCTCTATTCCCTCCCCGACTCCATTTTCCATCTAATTTATTTTCTCTCTCGCATCCTCCTCTCCTGCCTCCTCTTCCGTCGCATTATCTCTTTCTCCATCTTTTCCAATTTGTCTCCTTTGTCTCGTCCCACTGCTTTACTTTTTGCTTGTCTCGAGTTTTTTCTAATTGTCATCTCTCTTGTTGGTAGTATTATGTTGCCTATTTTTGTATGCTTCTTACCTGATGATGGTGATTATTCACCGAAACCGGTCGTGTTTCGAAATTATTTGTGGAAATAAGCAAAAGTTTTCTAATAAAAAGTATGATATCGTATTGTTTATTTAAGTATCATTTCTTTGAATCGAAATAATTCTTGTCCAATTCTTAATACACCTCTCTCTCTCGACAGCCTGTCCTTACACACTTCATTTCAAGTTTTTCGGAACATTCTTTTTGCGCTGAATAGACAAAGAAAAAAACGTTATATCTCTCCATTCCTCAGCCAACTCAAATCCAAAGCCAGAGGGGTCGATTGCCGTAGAAAATTGAAAACTTTCGGAAAGTTCTTTTGACGAAACTTCTTTCAAAGCTAGACGATTCGAATTTTTTTAACTCCACTCCGTCTTTACAGTTTAATTGCTTCTAGACGTTTCTCTTGATGCATTTATATTAGAGAAAATAAAATTTAAATTTCTGAATAGCTAGGATAGGAACGTTTTGTTTTTTATCGAGAAAACGTGACACCAGCTCTCACGCTTTTAGCCGTGGTTGTTCTTTATTTTCTGAAATTTCATTCATTTTCGCGCATTCGTCTCTATATTTGTCTGCCTAGAGACTTTGTGAGAAAAAAAGACCGCCTCTCTTTTGGTCTCCGCTCATGATCCTAGTAAAAAATGAGAGACTTGAGCTGTGAAAATCCTTACGGGTTATATCTATATCCCCTGTTTTTTTCCGAGGAAATCTTTAAAATCCTTTCAAAAATAAAACTCAAGAGGGGAGAGCGTCCTGAAATTAGATGCGCATATTCAATCAAACGTTCCGTCTCATACTCGAGATTTCTTTTAGAAGAAGGAATGCATCCATTTACCACCACAGCCGTGCATTAGAATTTTTAACGGGGCACTCACTCGCCTTAATACCTTTGGATTTCATCACATTTCTCGGCAAATATTTGTGATGCAATTCTAGCAAAATTTCGCATTTTCGAAAATAATATAACATTAGCTTCCAGCTTAAACGAGTTGTTCCCTCAATGTTTGTTAAACCTGATAGGTTAGTGTGAGTATCTAGGCGTCACGTACTATATTTCTTTGAATAAAGCACATTTAGTGATATTAAGTATTACCTTATGGATTTTTACTTTCTCCATATGCGAAGTATAGCGCAAGTAGTTTTCATAAAATAATCGAATTCGAGATTTCAACGGAAATACATGTTTTAAGGTCCTCTGAATGCGTTTTGACTATTTTCTCGATGATGTGTGTATGTGTGTCTGTCTGTGACCTTATTTTTTTGGGCGCTCTAACTCGGAAACTAATAAACCGATCAATATAAAATTTCATATTTAGCATTTGTATTAGAAAGTGAAGAACTGATTAGATTTTAAGTAAAATTTGTTAAACCTAAGTGGATGTTTATTCTTCTCATTTTTCCGTTTGAGTCAAATCTCTTGTAATGGGGGACTGCCAAAATATTTAATTATGTTTTTTTAATTCTTTGTAATTGACTTAATTACTCCCTGGGAACATTTTTTTGTTAAATCGTCTTAATTATGCAAAAAAATATTTTAAATATTCCGCAAAAACGGCATCCTGGTTGGAGAGAGTAGTAAGAGGTACGTGACGTCATCGCATGCCTTACGACCGTACTGAAAGCACGCAGTTTTGATACTTCGTCCTGTTGCTTTTCCTGATATCATAGCTAAAATGGAGAATATGGAACTTAAGAAGGGTTTTAAGTATTGTCTGGTACCTTAGTGCGGTGATATTGAAGATATCAAGTCACTACCGTCACCAGGAGAAGAAAATTTTCCCCGTTCTAACTCTTTCCGAAAATTCGGAATTGATTTTTTCTTTTGTATGTAACTCCAGAAATTATCAGCGACTTATCAAAACACGCATCCTTATATGCCGCACAAAAAAATAGCAGTCTCTCCACAGATTGTGCTGACATATATGCATTCATAGGAATACTGCTACTAAGTGGTGATAATATTTGTTCTAGGCGCAGAATGTATTAGGAAAATCAATTGTGCACTGAAAATTCTCTCGTAAAAGACACAATGAAAAGAAATTAGTCTGACGAAATTTTCCGACATTTTCATTCATGCAATAATTTAAATATAGGCGCCGATGATAGGGATGCAAAAGTTAGACCTCTTGTCCGTAAGATAAACGAGCAATTCATAAGATTTGCACCGATAGGGAGTTGCATTTCTGTTTATGAGTCGATGATAAAATATTTTGGGAAGCATTCTTGCAAACAATTCATGAGGGGAAGACCAGTGCGGTTTGGGTACAAAGCATGGACGCTAGTTTAAAAAAAATGGGTACTGCTTACAGTTTTCTTTGTATACAGGAAAATGTTCGACTGAGAAAGATGAATACAAACAAGAATTTGGTTTAGGAGGATCAGTAATTTTAAATTTTGCAGATTTACTAGAGTCATCATACCCAGGAATTAAATTTTATATATTTTTTGACAATTATTTTACAAGTGCTAAATTGGTGTCAGAACTTCATAACAGAGGAGTTGGTGCAACTGGGACAGCTCGTGAAAATAGAGCTGAAAAATGTGCCGTAATATCTAATAAGGATATGAAGAAAAAAGACAGGGGAAGTAGACAGCTGTGTCAACAAGGACAGCAATATAATAGCTGTGAAATGGATGGGAAATAATGTAGTTTTATTACTGTCTAATCAATTTGGTGTGGAGCCAATGAAAAAGGTTGCTCGATATTCAGTAAAAGAGAAGCGTAAAATTGAGATTCCTCAATCTTTTCTCATCAATATGTACAATAAGTATATGGGAGGGGTTGATCAAATGGACAACCATGTCTCAAATTATCAAATAAGTATGAGGGGGAAAAATGGTATATGCCAATATTGTTTTGGGCTATAGATGTTGCTGTAAATAACGCTTGGATGCTAAGCAAAAGTTTTGGCTGCAAATTAGATAAGCTAAAATTTATCCGACAACTAGTTGATGCACTATGCACAGACTATGGGATAAAGCGCAAAAATCCGGGACCATACAAAAAAAATAGATTAAGTCAGTCCCAAAGAAATGTGGGAAGGCATTTGGTTTTAACGGGTAATAAAAGGAGAAATTGTGCCTATTGTAAAAGTAAAACTGTTACTGCATGTGAAAGCTGCAATGTTGACTTGCGTGATAAATGCTTTGCATCATATCATAGCTAATTATTCAAAAATGTCAAATAAAGTTTTTGCAATAAAAGTTTTAAAATATCGTAGAATTTTAGTTGTTATGAATATTCTTCTTCAAAATATTATTTTTTGTTTACTTTTTGTGTTTACAGATTTTATTTGAAGAATGAAAAAAATAAGCCGAATTTGATATTTTCATACCTCATTAACCGAAACGGTTGTTTTCGACCACAGCCAGAAATGTTTAAAACAATAAATTAAATATTGTTTTTTAATTTTCCATGACTATTGCTTATTTTCATCTTAATTACCTTCTAAATTCAGAATATGAAGAAAAAATTTGAAATTAGAATTCTGGGCTTTTAGAGGTCTTGTATTTCCAATAATTCCGGGATCAAATGGGTTAACAAATCCAACAGCATTACTAAAATGGTCTTTCCTCATTGACCTCAAAGGGAGAAAAAGCGATAAAAGCAACGATGAAATTCGCAACATATACAAAAGATACATGCAGTTATTACAATTACATTACATTACGCCCGAAGTTCTTCCGTCTTCTCCTTGACACCTCGGGCGTTCCATTGCACAAGGACTCTGCATCCTCTAGTCCCCATTGTTGGGGCAGGGATGCGCTCCTTGACCAACTCCTCCAGGAGAGAGAGGAGGAGCTGTCCGGACGTCAAGGAGATGTATTTCCTCAGCGCCCCACATATCATTGCCACAGTTCGCCAAAAGTCGGGGTCCTCCTCGGACCGAACCGACTTTGGCGCACTGCTCTGCGGCTTGCTAATCTTGGCCGATGCATCGGGGCCCTTGGAAGGGGCCACTTCGGCTGATACGGTTGGCCGACTTGCGACCACCCGCTTCTCAGGCTCTGGCACGGCCTTGACAACTGCCAGAGGGGCTGCGTCGGGGCCTTTGGAGGCCACACTCTCCACCGTTACAGCCTCAGTGGGCTTCGCCTGCTGGTCTTTAGCCGCCATGCGCCTCTCCTTCCGGAGGGCGGAGGCTGATGGCTTCTTAAGTCGCGGCTCCTCCCGTCTGACAAAGGGACCAGGAGTCGGTGCGATTGGGGCGGGAGGATCCGCCTGCTTAGCCGGCTCAGCACCTGGCTGCTGAGCCGGAGATGGGGCACTAGCCGGCAGAGTCGGCTTGGCAGTGCCCCCAGCCACCGCGGCATAGGGACGGGAGGCGTCCACTTTTGCCGAGGGGGCGGCCTTCATCTTGAGGCGGGGCGGTGCGGTTTTCGATGCCTTCCCCGGTACCGACTTCCTCACCGATTTCTGCTGCCCTTCCTCGTATCTCGAAAGCGCCTCCAGGAATGCCGAGCATTCCCGGTGCGAGGTAGGATGGTCGCCCTCGCAGTTAGCGCAAAGTGCAGGCTTGGAAAGCGGTTTAGGGCAGTCGTCCCACTTGTGGGGACCGGTGCACCTGAAACAGCGCGTGTCGCACCTGCAGGCGAGCGACACGTGGCCGAACCTCTGGCAGTTAAAGCAAATTAACGGCCCCCTGTTTCATCTGTACTGCTCGATTTTCACCGAGCAGTGACACAACTTTTTGATAGCCGACGCTGGAGGGACCCTTGGAGTCTTCTCCAGGTTGGCTACGAATCTCCCGATTGGGATCCGCTCCCCCCCTCCATCGCAGTCATCTGCCGTACGCCACGGACAATGAAGCTCTTGGCCGACAGACCCGCTGCGATGTCCTCGGGGGAGTAGCTCTACATTCTTGATGAGCAGGCGCGTCTCCTGGACCGTCTGCAGAAGCTGGGTGTGGTACTGGACCCCAGCGTCCTCCAGTACCTTCGTCGCCTCCCGGTGGTGCTCAGGCGTGTGGACAACGATTCGGGTGAAGGCCCTGTGGACCTCCAGCTCGAACTCCTCGACGCACACCTTGTTGAGCTCAGCAGCAATCGTTTTGTGGGAGAGGATCCCGTACACCGTGATCGGCGAAACGCGGACCCTCTTCCGAGCGCCCTTATCTGGACCTTGTCCCTACGGAGCAATATTATTCCCCCTTCTGCAGGGGAACGGGAAGGCTTCTGTCTCTTGGCTCTCCGTTTCGTCACGGGCGTGAACTCACCATCCTCGTCCGTGCTGACGACTGCGTCAGCACCGAGGATGGGGGCGGACCGGTCTGCAAAAATGACAGTCGAGGGGGCAGGCGCTTGTCCCCCGGTCATCTTGCGTTTGCCGAGAACTCCGTCCGTCGAGTCCATAGACTCGACCGGAGCAACGGCGGGCTGTTGGCCCTGAACAGGGCCTGAATTACCGGCACTGGTGGCGGTGGCTGCGGGCTTCGGGCGACCGGAGGGGGGGAGCAAGATTCCCTCCCGGGACGTCGAAGCAACGGATTTGCCTTCGCTAGAGGCGTACTCTTTGGTAGGCCTCGGTTGGGGTACTGCCGCGGGTGTGACCCCGCTGGCGCATACCGAGGCTTTAGACTGCTGTCCCTGGGCCGGAGTAGAGGGGAGGGCTTCGAAGACAACCGGGGCAGTAGCATCCGGTGCCTTCTCGGCGCACATCTCCCTATATTCCGCCGGGGTTATTCTCCCGAAGGAAAAGTCGCTTGACAGCGACGACGACCGGGGACGAGCGGACACGATTTGGAGGCTACCTTCTGCAAGGGCAGCCGTCTCAACAGACCCTTTCGGTTCACTTTCCATAGGAGGGATAATCCTCTCCGTGGAGAAGAATTTCTAGGCCCTTTTCAGGGCCAAGAAAAACACCGGAGACTAGCCTCAGGAGGCCAGGCTCCACCGTACCGGTTGGAGACAAGAGCAGGTGAGCAGAAGGGACAAGTTAGCCTTCCCCTGCCTTGCTGACGACCGAACGAAGCGGATAACAAACCCGGAATCGTTGTTCTGTAAAAGAGCAGAAGCGCCACAGTTACGAGCGGTTAGCGCGTATACTAAAAAGCACGTAAGGTGCGAAGAAACGATATTGAGTCGCCAAAGCTATCAATAACGAATCTGAGCTCTCCAGCGAGCGATGATCGGGTTCGGCATTAACTCGTCCGTTTTAAATTGCATTTTTTATAAATATCCGTTAAAAATTTAACGAAAAAACTTTATATTTACCTATAACAATAGCCATACAATACAACTTAATAAAATTTTCGGTAATTCCCGATATATGACAGTCCCCCATTCTTCATTAACGTAATCGTATTTAATAAACTAAGTTATAGATAATTTTATTCTCTTAAACTTTTGTATTTAATAATTTTTTGTAGAGCCAATTGTTAAGGAGATATTTCAGTTCAATACTGACAGCGATTCTACATATGGTTTCCACAGTGTTCAAGTATCAAGCATCAATACGTGAGCCTTATGGGATACGCAAGTAAACTGTGTTAGATGTACAGCTTCATGTAGGGAAACGTAGAATTCATAGGAAACCAGAACTAGCAAATCAAAAACGATGGGTTGAATTTGAAATATATAAAAAAGGAATGTCTTCATTTGAGATGATTAAGAAAAAAACTGATGTGGCCACCACATGACTTTCTCCATACCTGTAACATTTCTTAAAATTCCAAATAGGTTAAATGATAATAAATATAATGCGAGAAAACTAGACTTGAAAAAGAACAGAAATAAACTCAAACCGTAGACTTCTGATTTTGGATATAACCATGAAGTTGCAACAATTAACAAAATAAAAAGGAGCGTTACTAACAATAAAACGTAACTAAGCGTAAAGTGGTTACAATAATCGTCGGTAGGTAGTGTGCTAGTGGCAGCTAAAAAATTAGTTTTTAAAATATCAATTAAAGAATGCGTTATAAAGGGAAAATCGTACTAACAAACTTTATAGAAAATTAAATTTCCTACAACTTATATTCCTACACTTTCTTTACATTCATCAAATATTAAAGCAAATATAACAAAAACGGATAAGTTAGGAGAATAAACAGCCACTTCCGTTTGACCGATTTTTACCAAGAACTAATTAGTTCTTGTTCCATAAACAATAATTTCACATAAAATTTCGCGTTTAACTGATTAATAGTTTTTGAGTTAGAGCACCCACAAAATTCCAGCCACAGGCACGTCCACAGACATCGATAAAATACTCAAAACGTGTTCAAGGGACCTTAAACATATATTTCCGTTGTAATATCAAATTCAGTTTTTTCATGAAAACAATACTTTCTCTATACTTCGTATATGGAGAAATTAAAAAGAGGATGAATTATAGTCTCATAACTGTCCAAGAAATATGATCGTTTAACCTTTTTTCCACGTCTCGTTCCGATATCGTGTTTTTCAAAAATTGCGGCAAAGTTCCAGATAGAGAAAGAAATAATAATGAGAAAAATACTTCTACCAAGACGACAAGACGGTCCAGTTGATTTGAACTTTCTCGACGAAGGATATGTTGCGTTAGCTAACCGAGGTCATAATTATAGAGAGTAAGTATCAAATTATGGTTTAAGATAATGTAGGCAGTAAATAAAAGTTGCGCCACAAGCATACGAAAGGGTATTGGTATTGGTTTATGTCATCATAGAGTATAGAACTGAAGTACCATGGAATATTTATGAAGTAAATTTTAAGGAACCTGGCCTTTATGCTTAGTGACAGAACAATGGAATTGAAACAAAGTTAATTCAACAATAAAAGCAGTTTAATAATACGCGGAAATACCACATAATATTATTTTTCACCAATTCCAAGTTCGTATCTTAATTCCAACTAATTTTATAAAGCAATGAAATGGATATTAAATCGAAGCATTTTTTATGGTAAAATTTTTATTTCGAAAAATTAATTACTTCTTAAGTATTCCAAATTTCAATGTTTTCAGATTTTTCCTTCAATGTTTGTATATACATATCTACATTATATATATTAATATACACGTAGTATTTATAGATAATAATAAATAATAACAAGAATACTAAAACGGCGAATGCGCTAAAAATAAAACATATGAAAAGTGTTTGAATGTGTCGGCTCAAAAACGTACATTTTGAACCGAGAAAAATTAAGTTTACACTTACCTCTCAAGATTAATGCCACATAAATTTACAAAGCGTCACATGAATGTAATTCGTTATCGGTTGACTTCATTCATGAACCTCATTTTCGGCTATGTGCGAACGACTTTTCCTAACATTTTTCTTCTTGACGTAAACGTCAAAAAATATATGTATTATTCCATTTGTGTCAGCAAAAAATCCCGTATCGTGACTGAAGCGTAATCTTCTTGACACGCATAGCTCCGCGAAGACGATTTCTTTGGCCCTTCGAAAGATTTATATATTCGCTCGCGGTAGGAGTCAAGGTTATATTTTCAATGATGAAAGGTGCCGAGTTGGGTGAAAGTTCCGATGAAGAGTTCGAAATATTCGCCGAAAAACACAGGAGGTCGAAATTGGCAGAGAAAAATCTCAAGTCGTGATCGAGTCGGGCCGAACTGCAGATATAAAAAACAACATAATGGTTGGTAATAACAGAACGATTCTTATCGGAGATACCGTCAATCATGTGTCCCTTTTATATACATACGTAATCTCGCAATTTCTTTTCCTAACATCATCTTTATAGACGAGCAAGAATCTTGGCATTTTACGCCGTCATACATTTTTTATGGGTTAACCGCACATGCTCAAAACGTAAAGAGGATAAAAAGATGTTGACGTCTCTTATATACGTTGTCAGCGGAAGTTAAAATGCCGTTAACCCTGCTAATATCATGTGGGGTACACCTGTACCCCCATGAAGGTATTTATCGCTGCTGTTCTTATATTTAAATTCTGACAATATCCGCGTTACATGTTATTGTCACTCATTCAAAAAAGCCATGCTCTCTTATTAAATGTTTTTTTCTTACTCAGGTTCCATAATTAGGAATAAAAAACTACTCTGAGGCACATGAGTACCCCGCTTGGGGCTTAGTGTTACCTTGATCACATGATGAGGAAACAGGCTCTTCCTTATATTTTAGGGTCATAAATTCAAGATTTTTTCTTTTTATATTTGTTAATGCATTTAGAGTCACTAGATGTCACCAACATAATAAACGAAAATATTGTACGAATGGCTCAAAGAACACTTGGTATCCCGAGGAGTGTTGTAAAGCACATGTCGGAAGTTGTACCTAAACTTGATGTTGTTAACAGAAAATATATTAAGAATCACCAGATTGGAAGGTGTGGTCTGTGTGAGAGGAAAAAGTATAGGAAATCAAGAGTGAGGTGCTTCATGTGTGGCAAATTTGTATGCACTGAGCATTCAGAGAGGCCTTAGATCTGTTCACTGTGTTGGGGAATCCAAATGAGGCACATATAGAGACATTTTGTAATGGATTTAAAGTACCGTGTAATTAAACAAAACAAAAAGGAAAATAACTACAGGGTTTATAGAACATATAGCACACTGCAAATACAATCGTTTTGATAAACCTAGTGTAGCTAAACATATACTCGAGACAGGACACGTCATCAACTTGGATGATATTATATTAATTAATTCCTCTAAAAACTCACTTAATTCCTTGGAAAATTTACATATTTATTAAAACCGTAAAACAATTATGAACACTGACATGGATTTTAATAAAACCTTATATAAACTCACGGACTAATATAACATCTTCGCAAAAAACGTTTCGCATTTCAATTGTTTTTCGGCTTCCTTAGCACTTGGACTCCAGGCTGCATTCGCAGTCGACTTGTGGTCACTGTCAGAATCAGTCACTCTGAAGATGCCCACTTAGTGGGCGAAATGCGCGGTTTGTCAACATTGTTATGGCTTAAGGAGTTTTGGATATTAACTTAAGGTTTTTAGGGTTAACATTTAAATATTAAAAGTTTTATTAACGAAATTTACATATAAATGTATGAATTTGTGTATTAAATATTTCGGATAGGTTTTTCATGATAGCTTCGCGAGCCGTAGGTTGGGCACCACGGGCATGAGACATTCTGTGACCCTTCTGACAATTTCAGTCCTCTATCTGTCGAACTCCAAAGTGTATGTATGTCTAACATTCATAAAGTTAAACATTTGTAATGTCCGCTTTTCATATTTCAGAAAATACGTTGATATTATCATACATTAGGGCAATGGTTCCCAACCTCTTTGTAGGCGCGGCATCCTTTCAAAGATAAACAGAATTTCGCGGCACCTCAGCCTTAAAAAAAGGTTTTTATATTTTCACAAACGATTATTACATCCTTGAGACATATTTATTTGTTAGCATCACCATAAGCAATTTATTAGAGATACAATGGATGCCCTAGTTACCAGTAAACACATCCAAATCGTTGATTTATTTACAAAACTAACTTTATTGCGGCACCCATAAAATCACCTGCGGCGCCCCAGTGGCACTCGTGTTGTCAGCCACTCTTTTAGGGTATTTTATTTCCCGAAATATGTAAAACCGTTACTAGAAGCGTTTTTTGCCTAACTTTAAGAAAATAATGCCTACTTATCTTATTATGTGTTTGCGTAAACTATTTTAGATCCATAAAAACATTAGTTTTAATTTATTAAAGTGAAATGAATCGCTGGTCACGTTCTTTGCACATGTCTGCTGTTCGGCGTTGAAATTGAGAATAATGGAAGAGGATGAATAATAATCTCAAGGTGAAAAAAATTATTCCACTTCTCACGGTCCTACCCGATTCGATCTCTCGGGGAAAGAACAAAATTTCCTCTCGTTTTTTAAAAAACGATGGGAGAACACGTCGGTGCGAAAAACCGACCCGACGCAACTCGGATGCATCCTATGGCCTTGGCAGGAGCGTAAAAGGCGAAAATTATTTAGGTCGGGCCGTGATTTCCCCCGATTTGGTAATTACATTAACAATTTAAACCTCCGATTCCATCGCGCGGGGTTTATAAAGGTCTTTCGATTATTTTTTTCGTCGTAACCTCTCTTTAATTCACTCTTTTGCACGCACTCACGCGCTTTCGCACACGATCATCAAAAACCAGACGATTTTACGCAGCGATTGTGGAAGCGCTTGCATCACTTCATTCTTTTTCTCCTGCTTCTTCGGCGAACAATCGAGCATCTGCAGGCGCATCTTCTTGTTTTCTCACGCCCGCGACCAAAATAAAAAGATGACCGTCCCGAAAAAAGATCGGCCTCGGTTTTGGGGAGGGGGAATGGTGGCGGTTTTGCCACCCCGGATCGCACGGGTTAACCCGGTGACCTTGGTTTGACCTTGGCCGTCGTTGGTTACTCCCAAAGGCTAAAAAAGGGATGAGTAGACGGTGTGGAAAACGACTAATAAGGCAATCTTTTGGTTTCTTCTACACCTTCGGTCGAGAGGGAAACGTGGGATGGAGTGGATCTATCCGAGTTTCGTCCTTGCGAGTGGTGACCTCATATCCGATGGCGCTGCAAAAAGACGCAGAGCTATGTTTTTATATTTTTTTCAGTTTACAGAGGAATATTATGCTAAATCCTCCTGCGTCTCGAACAAAACAGACTTCATTTATTTTTCCCGCAGGCCAACGTCTATTACAGACGACAACAATCGAATTGCGTCTTTCTCTTTCTCGCAGACGTTTAACGTTGCGCTTTGGAACGAGAAAATATTCCTACCATAAGGTTTTATTTTTGCAATTGACTAAAAAAAAATAATTGCCTCGAACTCGCCTTAAACTACTTGAAATGAAAATGAAAATTTCCTGCTCAAGGATGATTGATATTTTTTGGCCTTTTAAACCTACGTAATGATGGTGAAAGTGATGGGATTAAAATTTAAAAGATTAATTTCGAACGCTTTATTGCTTATTCAATGGAGTTGACGACCTCTATGTTGCAATAAAACCTGAACAATAGAATAAATTCGATAGTGAACTGCATGGCAGAGGCGGATCTAAGGGCGGAGGGGGGGCGATGGGTGCGATCGATCTCTCCTTGGACGACCCTATTGCCCTCCATTGGGTGCATTCTTAAATTCATTCCTCGTTTCTATACCGAAGATTAAGTATTTGTGACAAGGAAAAGAAATATCCTAATGGGGATAAGTATTTTCAAAATTTGTGGTCGTCTGGAGAGGAGAAATCAAAAAGGGGGAGAGCAACTGGGGCGATCGCACCTCTCCCTATGGAAGATTCTGGATCCACCCCTGCTGTATAAAAATATGCATAGCGTTAGAAATTACTGACTTGAATATATCATTCGCGTAGGTTTAAATGAACCATTCCAGAGTAATAATATTAATGTCTTTAATTAAATGTTTATCCCTCCGAATTACTGACTAAATTTATCATTACCCGAATGAAATACTTAATTTCGGAAGCTCTAATAGATAGAAAACGGTTGTGAAAACCAGGTTCACATTTATCTTACATAGTAACAGTCATCAGTGGTTATTCGCCGATATTAGATTTTAAAACTAATTATGAATAACCACTGACGGAATTCAGTAGCGGAAACGCGAAAAGGACCTTGAAATATAGAAATTACGCCGACAAGTGAATCTTAAAAGTTTGATCGCAAAAAACGAGAAGTTTTCGAGTTATCAGAGGTTTTCTCATCCTCTCATTCAACTCCATAGACATAGGACAATAGCGGAGATCCAGAGAGAGAGAAAAATAGAATATATTCCATTATTAGATTTGTAAATAAAGCTACAGCGAATACCGTGTCATATTGATATCAGCTATCTAAAAGATGTACTTACAGCGATGGATCCGTTATTTGAGTTACATAAAAGCAATTTAGAAATCTTACCAACTTAAGACTCCGACAAATTTCGTAATTTTCATCGCTCTAACGGAAAGGAATCGTTTCGGATCCCATTTACGCTTCTGATTTATTTTTACATCAACCGCTTGGAATAAGCTAATATATACGTTAATAATGCCACCCGAAAACTATGCGAATAATTTCGCCAACTCTGCCGTGTATTTCCTCGCGCTTTGCAAATTAAAGATCCCTTTTTTATTTACTTTATGAAAAAATGTCCGGAGGGGATCGGTAACCAAGGCAACTGCTTCGCACGCACAGAATATGCGAAGCCCGTTCCCCCCCCCCCCTCTGGACTCAAACGTCCCCTTCCTCCCTTTCTCTCCTCCCTCTCTTTCTTTTTCCCTCTCACGTTCTCCCCTCTTTCATTCCTCTCTCCTCCCACTCTCTCATTCCTTCCTCCCTCCATCCTCTCTCCACCTCTCCCCTAATCTATCTCCTTCCTCTCTACCATATTTCTTTTCTCCCCTCCTCCCTCTCTGTCCTCTCCTATTTCCTCTCCTACCTCTCTTCTTCCCATCCTTCACCTCTTCTTCCTTTCCATGCCTCTCTTCTTCCTCTCCTTTCCTCGTTTTCTTTTTTCTTCTCTTCCTTTCTTCTTTATCCTCTCCATCTCCCTTCTTTCTTCTCTTCATTTCTTTCTCCTTCTCTCCTTTCGTCATCCCTTCCCATCTCTGTCCCTTTTCCTTTTCATATCACCGCTCCCTCTCCATACATCTGCATCTATTCCTCTCCCTTCATTTTGTTTTTTCTCCTCACTCCTCTCCTCTGGCATCCCTTTCTCCCCCTCAATTTCCAACCTTCTAACACAGTCCCGAACCATATCCCACTCCTTGTATTTACCCCATTTCTCTTGTGCATCTCTCCCTCTGCCCTTTCCACTCTCTCTCCCTTCCTTGAGTCCACATTTCCAATTCAGATTCAATGTAGTGACAAGGCATAAGGTACAGGCACTTTTTCCACACGACACCAAGGCTGGACAAGGTCCGCGCCGAGAATTGGAGGAGAATGAGAGAGAGAGTGAAAGGCAGAGGGGGAACGAGTGAAAGTGGAAGTGAAAGAGCGAGGGGTACGTTCGGGAGAAAGATGGGAAAAAAGGGTAGAGATGAATATTTCATCGAATCCGTTCGCTGAAACGAGAAGTGTATTTTCTTTTTTTTTAACGACTCGAGAATACCAGTATATTCACCGTCTGTGGAATCGGTTTATGAAGGGAATGGAGAGGTTAGGGAGAAAGAGTGGGGAGAGGGGAAAGAGGAGGGGAAGAGGGGGAGGGGAGTTTGAGGGAAAGGGATTGGTTTCCCCTCCCCAACAAAATATACGCCCTAAAAAAATTAAATACGCCTTTTAAAAGTTACTGCGTGGTTGCTGAAAGACAAAATTCTAGCTGTTTTGTTTTAAACGTGAGAAAACTCGGATGAAGCGGCTCTATGAACAGCTGGCCTACCCATAATACGAGATCTTATGGGGCGGATTCGGCACAACACGGCTCAGATGACGCGGATTATGATTCGCATTAACGCTATTTTATCGGATTTATATTCCTGATAGCAGAGCAAAGAAGAGACGTGTTGGAGAGCCTAAGCGTTTTGTTCATGAACTTAGAAAACCGGCAACGGCATTCTATTTTTAGAAAAGTCTATCAATGGGAATTTTGGGCTTGGAGGAGAGTGGCTGAAGGGGTGTATATAACACTACCTCTCTTTCGCTATGTAAAGCCAGGTTCACGTACACGATGCCCATTCAAAACGATTTTTCTGCGCTATAGTGTGGCCGAGTAAACGCATGGAGAGTAACTTCAATGTTAAGAGAATTTTAAATATCACAATAATACTCGACGTTATGATGCTTTTTATACCGCTAAGTTTATTGTAACACTGCCTAAATTTTAAACTCTGTAATCACAAGGTTAGACGTAATCGTGAGATTCGTACCAGTATTTTTATTGCAACAAGAAAAATATTAATAAATAGAAATAATGCAGAGCTGTTTTGCTTACCAATTATTTCCGGAATAAAATATAAGTTCAGTGGAGTAATTTAAGAGAATACTGATACGAAGAATCACTATAGCACGTGAAATATTGCATTAATAATAAAAACATTCGGGCAATATAGTGCCGATGTAAGCTCGTCAGAGAACAGTTGGAAAGAAAGGACTTGGAGAAGTTGAGAGTTTATCGTTGTCTACTTTTACAAATTACGTGAGTTCTTCCAGTAAAGTGAGTGGCAGAGGATGCTACGTCATAAAATTTTTTTACAGTTCTCGCTGTCAAGGTTGACTTCTTTATTACGATCCCAGATTTTCTAAGAAAATAAAAGCTTCGATTTCGCCCGATATTACAAAGTATTTTATGTTCTAGGTCGTGTCTTGTGGCTTAATTCACTTTTAAATACTAATCCAAGTTAAATTATGAAAATTTTTACGAAACACACAGGATATATATATATATATATATATATATATATATATATATATATATATATATATATATATGAAATAGCCTATGGAGGTGTGTTCCCTCGCCAAACTAAAGGATCACTAATAAAACCCGAAATAGTTCTTTGAACATTAACTTTGTATATGCACTAGTGAGCTTTATATCAAAGGATTTTTCGACGTGTTTCATACCAGGAGAAAATTGAGGACGGTGTTCTTTCGGGATTTTAAAAATAAATAGCGCGGCAAAGATTGACAGAAGCGAGAGGAGGTGGAGGAAGAGAGCGTGAATTTTGAGTTCATGGGGTTTTCGTACTTGTAGCCTTCTCGGGAGCATCCTTTTGGAATAACACTTGAGTTGGCTCAATCAGGTAAGAGCGGAAGGGTCCTACTCTCACCTCATGTGTCGTAGCAAAGCGATACGAGGCCACCCAATGAAAAACGAGAACCAGCGACTTGGTCGGGGGATGAGAAGCACCCCCTCCTCCACTCCCCTTCTGTCTCCCTTTCTCACTCCCTCTCCTCCTTCCGCTTATTATCCGTTCTTCCGGTCCGCTAAGGTCGAAAACGATGGACTGAATTTTACGCCTTCGCAAGTTTTCATTTTTGATCTACCTCTCGGGTTCGGCTCTGTTGGGTCTTCTGCCTGGTGTTCTCTGAAAACGGAGGAGATTGGTGGGCCTTAAGGCCGTTTTGGACATAAATATATCACAAAGGTCCTATAGGCTGTTGGCTTAAGAAAATAGGGTTTTTTGCACTAAAAATATTTTTCCCTAAAGAATCCATGTAAGATGATATTAATAGAGACTAGATAAGACAAAGGAAAACCGCATAATACCTACGGGTAAAAAGCAAAATGTAAAAATAAGATTAAAAATTTCTGTATTGTAATATGTATATGTTATGTATATGAAAACTAATAAGGAAAATAAAGTGTTTTTGAAACTGAAACTATAGGCTGTTGGAGGTTAAAGGTGATGCAAATCAATGGGAGAATAACGGCGTTTTACGTTTATGGATTCTCGAAAAATATTATTAATAATTCATATAAAAAGTGAATCTCTTTAGTCCGTGGTGCACGAACATTATTTCAGGAAGAATTGATTTGTATTTTCTACGTGACGTCATAATTAATCCTAGATAATTCGAAATTTTATGATTCGAGTTATTATTATTTTAAAATCATCAAGTTTTTGTTTTACCGTAGACATTAAGCATTTACTAAACGCTTCTGTCATCATTAGCACGGGGAGTTTATGGTGGTTTTCTGCGACTTGAGATAATTCCCTTGTATTCAGTATATTGTGAAATTTTCATTGATTTTCGTAATTATATTTTATATTTTAATAATATATTAGACATATTTTATACTTTTTAAAGTATTATCCATAGTATTTATGTTTCGCTAATCACATACACAGAATAACGCAGTTAATTGGAATTTTTAAAGGCTCTCGCTTATTTGCGGGTATTCAAAATTAATTTCAAATACAATAATGAGAAATTAAATGATTACCGGAAGATAGCTCCAAGTAGTTACATGAGTATGTAGTTGAGACGTGTCCTTAAAACTTCCATTCTTATTAGGAGCACCTCCGCGTTATATAATTTCGACCGTAGTCCGCAGAAGCAGAATCGAATTACGAAAACTCAACTCGGACAACGGATACATATCTGCCAGGAGCAATATGGACGGTCGAGGACCTCTTCACTCCGCACAAAGTTACACGTCCCTTTTTGTTTGGTTTCCTCGGCGAGCAGACGGTGCACCGCACCCGATAGTGGCGCCGGGTTAAGAAAACCATCTCGGGCGGAGTAACCAACGGCTTAGTTGCTGCACGCCAATGTTTCCACATCAATTAAGCTGAAATTCGACGGCGGAAATATAAAAAAAGCATGAGAAGAGGGTTTTTTTAAGGCAACGACGATAGGACGGGATGAAGCTGTAGAGGAGCGGCTGCGGAGTGCGCGCCGCAGCGGCGCAGCTAGTTAGGCGCGGCGCGGCAACTTATCTTGGTCGCTAATCAGATTTTCTCGGCTGCGAAGAACACTCTGTGCAAGCCAACCTTGAAGTTATACGTTGCGACCTCCCTCCTCGTTCCCAAGTATGACGTGAGTGCTCCCCTGCGCTAAATGGGTTCCATCCTCGCAACTTCTCTCCTGGACCTCCCCTTCCTTCCCTCCACCTCCTATTCTCCTCTCCTCTGTACCTCCTTCGAATGGCGGATGGCGCGACTAAGGCCTCTTCCAATTACTCACCAATCCCACACAAACCTCGACTCGCCCCATCCCCCTTCCCCACAACTCTCTTACCTCGAGCTCTGCTCATCCCTCCTCCCTCCCTCCATCCCTCCACCATTCCTCCCTCCCTCTCTTCTCACTCTTATCCATCTCTTCCTCTTCATTGTCATTTTCTTCAATTATTTTCCACTTCTCTCGTCTATCTTTTCTTACTTTCTTCCTGCCTCTTTCTCTTCTATATTTACCTTTATTCCTCCCTATCTCGTCCATCTTCCTCCTCTCTTACTTGTACCTTTCTTCTCTCTCACTTCCTCTACTTTCTGCAAACTTCCTCCCGTATATCCTCCCAGCTCTCCCCTCCATCTCTGTTGTTAATTCCCTCTTCCTCTCCCAATTTTATTCCCTCTGACCTTATATATTTCTATTTTCTCAGCATCCTTCCTCTCGCCTCTCCCGAACTTCTTTCCTACTTACCTGCAACTCTCACACTCTCCCCTTTATCCTTTTTCACGGTTCCTTCCCTCTTCCTATCACTCCTAATACTAAATTTCCCTTTAGTATTCTATTTACTCCTCGTTTCTCTCATATTTTTCTCTATTTCCAATGTCCCTTCTCTTTCAGCTTCCTTTCTTTTTCCTCTTTCCTATTTAATTTCTCATTCCTCTTTCTCTTTTCTTTTTCCTTTCTCTTCTCTCCGTCTCTTCTCTTTGAGCAAGTTTTTCACATGCTTTACAGCTCGTCTTTTCCAGCTAGTCGGTTTATACTAAACATAATAAATTCTAATAGAAAAAAACACATTGTAATTTCCACTAAATAAAGATTTACTCTACCGGAATGGAATATTTCTCGAAAGTGGAGCCCTTCCCAAGTGAAATTTTTGTTGCTAATAAACTCTCTTTATTTGTAACTTTTCCACTCAAATTAAATGAATTTTTTACCTTAATTAAATGAACACTACTGGAAAGTTGTTCATTTATTAACTTTTTAACGGTCATTTTTCCACATTTTTTATTTGCCACGCTGTAATTTGCAAATCTGTATTAACATTTTACGTGATGATTGTAAAATATTCGACAATTGGTTTTAGGTTTAAGAGTGGGCTCGCAATCCTCAACTTCGCCCAAGTAAAGGCATTCGCCTGTCTTCTCTTTTTGCTGTCACTCTTTGTCCTCTCCTCCCTCTCTCTTGGTTTTTCTCCACCTCATTTCAACCTTTTTCTTTTTCTTTCTGTTTTCCGTCTATTCTACCTCCTGTCTCTCTCTCCCTTCTCTCTCTTACATCTGTCTCCTCTCTTTCCCTCTCTACTAACTGCATATTTCTCCTCACCCCTTTCTTCTTCATCTCCCTTCTTTCTTCTTCATCCCTCTTCTTTCTTCGTCATCTCTGTTTCTCCTTCATCTCTCTTCATTCATCTTCATCTCTCTTCTTCGTCTCTCTTCTTTCTTCTTCAGCTCTCTTCTTTCTTCTTCATCTCTTTTTTTCTTATTCATCTCTTCTTTCTTCTTCATTTGTCTTCATCTCTCTTCTTTCTTCTTAATCTCTCTTCTCTCTTATTCATCTCTCTTCTTTCTTCTTCATTTGTCTTCATTCTTCTTCATCTCGCTTCATTCTTCTTCATCTCTCTTATTTCTTCTTCTTGTCCTCACTCCTTATCTCGTCCCTCCCTCTTTTATCTCGATCTCTTACATTCCTCTCCACTTTCTCTCTCTCCTCCCACTCTTCTCCATCCTTCCTCTCCTTCTATCACCTTTTTACTAACCAGTTATGACTTCCTTCTTTGTCTTTTACCTTTGCTTTCTCTCTCTCTATCACCTGTCTCTTTCTATTCTCCTCCTTATCAGTCTTCCTTCTTCGCTTCTCTATTTTCCTCTCTCCTCCCTTCTTATTCCTGCTCTTTCTACTATTTCTATTCCTCCTACACTCATCCCTTCCTTCCTCCCACTCTCCCATCCTCCCTCTCATTCTCTCACGCTTTGCTCACCACTAATACCTCCCTTCGCTCTCTCATCCTCTCACCTTTCTCTTTATCCCTAAGCATTCTCCCACCCTCTTTCTCTCTCTCTCATCATCACCCCTTACACCATCTCATCTTCCACTTCTAACCCCTTTTTCGCACGAGGGCACTTGTTGCTGTTAAGAAGTGTTACGGGAGAGAGAGAGTGAGAGGTGAGTGGTTGTGGATGAGTGGGCGAGTGGATGGGTGGGTGGGTTGCGTCTGGTTGCTTCTAAAAGAACGAAGATGGAAGGGATTGAGGAGAGAGAGAGACGAGAGGAAGAGAGGGAGTAGGAGGAGGGGGAGGGAGAAAAACTCGAGTGTCAAGGACGCGGCTTTCACGGTTACCATGACGATGACTAATCCCCTCGCCAGAGGCGCAGAAGTAATCCCCTATTCAAGCGCCGCTGCCTAATCGAAGGTTGAAATTTTGGAAAGGGACTTGGCCCAAATGAGCTCCTAATTCGCCGAATAATCCCTCTTGACAACCCTTCGGTTCCATTGTCGAGGGTAATACGAGCAGAAGTGAAGAGCTCGTCATGTAGATGGGACGGGATTGTGGGGGAGAGGGCCGAAAGAATGGGAGGGGTAGAGGGAATGGTATAAACGGGGTGTGGGGTGGGGTAGAAAGAGAGATCCTCGAGCCATTAGTTCGCGAAATGCAACATTAGCCTTTTTTCATCCGGTGTGCCTCCCGGGGAGTGGAGCATGTGAACTAACGCCCGCCATTTCGGGGTAGGTGTGAAACATTTTTGGAAATAATTTCCCCTTCTAGAAGCTAAAGCTACGCCATCGACGCTAATCTGGATTGGCGGCAATTAACGCGGCGAAGAAAGAAAATTTTACCGACGAATTGCGATACCATCTTAACTCTTTCCGATTCTCCCAAATTACCCGCCTGCCGTTTGACGGATTACTCTTTATCCTGCCATTAAGGTGAGGTATTATCTTGGGAAATATTCGCTCTAGGGATAATATCGTCCGATTTACGTCATAGGATCGCTTGATGTCTCGGAAATTTATTCCTGTTGACTGCGAATGTGAAAGAAACAGAAATGCTTTCTTTATTTTTTCACTTAAACTGGGGTGGAATTATCTATGGGTTATGTGGATTACACGCCCCCCGAGCTATAGCGTGCATTGATCGAATTGTGGCTCCTACTCTTATAGATGTAATGACGGGTATAGAAGCAGGTATAGGACCACGCAATCTACGCAACCGTCTAAGGCAGGGATAGCAAACGATTTTTATGTTGCGTGCAAAAAAGTAATGTGAATCATCTGAGATTTTTGCGTCCCATTAGTTTACTCCTTCTCTAAGAAACTTCATATTTCATACAAAAAATATAATCTCACGCGTGCCACGCATTTGCCAACCCTTGTCTAGGGCCTCATTCCTTTGGAGGACCTCACCTCTCTGTGAGTCCCGTGCCTACAGCTGCTAGAGAGTTAGTGTTAACGGAGACAGGACGTTAGTGCGATATGAGAAAGAAATGTATGGATTGTGTGTGAAAAATCCCAACACAAAGAAGCGGCCATATATTATAAATGATAACGACGATCAACGTAAACGGTAATGGATGAAAACCTGTCTCTGGAAAAATTAATTATCCCGTATTCGAAAACTTTGAGAGGTGATTGATATCGACCTCAGAAGCTCACCCGCCCCATTGTAATATATGTATATTCAAATAAATTATTAAGAATTTGATAGCCTATTTTCCTCCATGAAATTTCACGCATCAAAAACCACTGTCGCTTGGGGCCTCGCACCCCCTAAATACGTATCTGCAGAGGCCCTTTGAAATAATTAGCCCAGCGATCCTAAAAGTTCCAATCAGTTCCTGATTTCATCGAATTATTCTTAGGACGGTGACATGTGTATGGTCGCTAATATAAGTTATCGTGCACTTAAAAGTTTAAAATAGCGAAGCTGCAAAATATACTCGTTGAATTTAACTGATGAAACGGAATGACGCAACGCGTGAACTACTCACTGTGCCCCTCCGAATACAATACAGCGGCGTTATCTGCCTCTTTTAAGTACACGCTAAGTATCCCTTCCTCGGCCGGTGTTCTTTCCTCAGCGAACAATTTGGAATAGAATGTTTGGCGAACAGATTGCTAGTTCAACTGTTTCTTCTGCTCGCTCCCCTCAAGTATTCGATCGACCCGATTCGGCTTCGCTGGCCCGCCTTCCACTCCTTCAATTAGACGAACGTGGCTCTTGGCGTCTTCCGAAAAAATGCCACAGCTTCACTGTTTCCACGTTTTTATCCAGTTTTGCGATACTACTTTACCCAATGTTTAAATGGGTATCGTGATATGTTATATCATTCTCAACACCAAGTCCGTAATTAGTACCTAAAATGACTAACTAGGAAACACTATAGGAAAAAGTCGAATGCACAGAAAAAATATCAGAATGGCATTTAGCGCTTATTTACTCTTGATTGAAACTTTCGTGTATTCCATATGGAGTCAGTTTAAGTCAATGCTTAATTGATTCATGCAACTTATGTGCAATAATTTTGAGCGGCTCAACCAAACTAGAATCTCCACCAATTGTGGATACTTACACCGCCAGAAGCGTAAAAAGTTGAAGGCGTCAAAAATGTTAACGTTTACTTCACCTGACCCAGGTAATTGTAATAATTAGACCAGGATGAACGAATCTGTAATGGGAGACCGTGATTGCCGCATATATCTGGCACATTAATTTTAAAGTTTGAATAAAAATTTAATGAACTATATTTCAAGAGCTATAGGTGTATAATATACAGTAATAAGACAGCGAACGTTAAATAATAGCACGAAATATCATAGTTTCTAAAAAAGGAATAAACACGCACTTCCTAGCATTATATGCTATATATTTATTTCTCGAATATTTTTAGCGCTTGGGTACAGAGTTAGTTTGGCCTTGCTTACTTTGCAGCCTGTAAAACTTCGATGTTACCGAATCGGACGCATTATACGGGGCAGGAGTTATTAGTGGTGTCTCCTACGATTCCGTCACACATTTCGTAGGTATCAACTGTCACGCAGCTAGCCAACAAACTCCTCTGATCGGTGGATTTTTCATTTCATTCTTCAGTTACATTTGTGAAGTTGAAGTGATCGATCGCGATCGTTAGTATTTCCGAAGTGAGTGATCTGCTACGAAAAGAAGACAGAGTATTGTGTGTGGTAAGTTTAAAGCAATATTGAAAGTTATATTTATAGTTATTGAACGTTCGCCGGATTCGTCAGGTATTCGATAAATTTATTTGGTTTAATACTTACTCGTAATGTGAAATTTGTAATTTTCTGTACTTGCCCGAGTTTGCAAAGGTGCTCGCGGTCAAGGTAGAAGAGAGAAAATACATTTATGGAAACCGTTTGCAAAGCTATGCTCTTCATAATCATTACCGATTCCTTCTAGTACTGTATGTGATTAATGCATGTTCTCCTCACGTGTTTAAAAATACCAGGGAGCTCAAATAATTTTACCTTCTTTTTCAGGTTCGATAAAATTGTGATATGTGATCTACCTGTGAGAAAAGCGTAAGTCTTTTCGTTATTCTCATCTGAAAGGAACGTGTACCTCAGTGAGTTATCATCGACGTGGCCATGTTGTGGTGTACTCTAAAAGTGTGCCTCAGGAGGAACTACTCTGTCTTCGCGGAAGATCCAACTCCCTCCGCGGGAAGATTTATACCGCAGCAAAAGTAAGGAGATTTCAGTTCTTGTTAACTCTTTGATTCCCGGTTTTTAGACGGAAAATATTGTAGCAAGCTTGAAGTTAGTAATGGTTTAAATGTAGTAATTTCGTAATTTTCACTAGTGGTCTACTGGTGAAAATTACGAAATTACTTGGGTATCGATCGCTGAACATTGCGTTAGATAAAAATCTTACTTTTGCCTATGTCTTCTTTTTTTATACGGATAGGTTTCTTTCGCTGTAATTATCGTGCAGTCAAATAATTATTACGACTAGGTTTCTTTTTATAATGCTCAATCGCAGTAATGTTATATAATACGAAGAATAAGGCATTTGCAGTTCCAATCGTGAGACGTGGAAATTTACCAGTTTTAGTATAATAATACTGTCAAAACTATACGAATAGGTATATGATATACATATATGTGTGTCTACTATTCGCATTCAGATATTACGACTAAACTTATACTGCTATTTAAATTTAAGTTGGTTTTCATTTATATCCTGAGATTTTCTAAGATATCTTGCCATGTTTTCTTTATATTGATGGAATGAAGCGATCTGAAGTTCCTATGCAGACAGGCATAAGCTGTAATGTTTGGATTAATTTTGAAATGAGAAAAAAGTCTAGTTCAATGGTAGAATATCCGCCCGGCAAGTGGAAGACCCAGGTTCGATTCCCGGTCATAGCAGACTTTTTTCTCGTTTCGAAATTAGTCCCAACATTACAACTTATGCTTGTCTGCATAGGATCTTCAGATCGCTTCATTCCATCAATCTCACCATTTGAGAGAGAGGAGTTGTCTTCGGTGTATCTCTTCGAGGTCATCCGTTTGGGCAGTTTGATACTAGCTTGGCTAGTTCCATCCCAACCAAGAAATTATCTGCCTTCAGAAACGAGAAAATTGATCTGCTACGATAGTTCAGTGGTAGAATATCCGCCCGGCAATTGGAAGACCCGGGTTTGATTCCCGGTCATAGCAGACTTTATTTTCTCGTTTCAAAATTAATTCCATGTTTTCTTTAGTCAACGATATAATTACAGCACACCATTTCTTATATGGCTTACCAGCCATCGACTGTTTTGCATTAGTTGACCATGTAAAGTTTAGCAGGTATATTTTGCATACTTATGGAATGTAACAAGTAATTTTTATACTGATCGATTATCGTGGATCTATTTGTATTATGTTTACATACTTCTCATATTAAGAACTTTAATGCCAGCGAAATTTCAAGACCATATTCTTACTTTTGTCATGTATACCTGGGAATGTTGACTGACTTTTAGTTACGTTTTTTCTTAAAAGATTAATTATAAAATATTTAGTGTTTCTTATCTATTAAATACTGCATGAATTATGTGGTTTTTTACTGTTGATGGCCAGCATGAATTTGTTTCTTATATTTTACTCTTGCATCTAGATTGCATTCAGTAAACAACGATTCGGGTACTATAAGAATAATTAATTTTGTTTACAGAAATTCTTCGAGAGGCGATTCTTTGTACTTCGAGTAATTTTCCCAAAACTTCTTAATAGGATAGAAAGGTTTCCATCATATAATGTATATTTCGGAGTTTCTTGCTTATCTTTAACCATGGCATTCATTTTTCTAACATCCGTAATGACTTATGATATGATATGATTAATTAACTGCGAGAGAGAAAAAAATTCTCGGAAACAATTTTTTTGCATTGAAGCCAAAGGAGAACGCATTACAGTGACTCACGGTCTTAGTTGCGGAGCGCATCAGTTTTTGTTCCGGCCAAATTCGTCTCAAATGGTACTCCTTTTTCGGTCACCCTGACCGTGACGGTCCAAAAACAAGGCGACCGCGGCATGGGATTCTCCTCGTTCCCACAATGCGAGTTCGCAAAGCGTTCTGTGAGATCCGAAATGACCTTCTGCTTTAGCGAGTGGGAAATAACATTTGCGAGAGTTCGGTTTCCCTCCCGTCGAAAACGGAAACCCAGGCATAATGAATGAATCAACACTTCCTCCCTCGCGCGAAGGAGGAAAGTGTTTTTATACGAGTTAACGACGAGAGTACTCGAAGTTTCGAGTGTTTAAGTCACCCGTACACTCTTCCGTGCAACCGCCGTTCTCATGCATGCAAACGTGTTTGTTTATCCGGACGAGGCGCTTAATCGGACGCCGGTGCGTCGTTTTGGTCGAATCGACGGCTATTGAATGCCATGCTAAGTGGAAATATAATTACAGTCCTCTTGATTGGCGTGACGTTGCCACGGGAGAGGAATTATTTCACGCCCAAGACTTCAAGGTCGACGCGTTTATATCAACCTTATATTTGGCGTGTCTATTAATGAAAGTGTTTTCTCTCGCTCGTAAATCTGCCACCAGTTTGCGTCGAGGACCGGTTACCGGCGCTGTGTTTTTAGCGTTGTGATCAATGCCCGTGGAATACAAGCGGATGACTCCAAAGCTTGGAAATGGAAAATATTGAGCTCTGCTCAACATGGCGCTAGGCCTTAGTTTGGAGAGAAAGACAGTTTTCCGCCTTGAATTGATATATATATATATATATATATATATATATATATATATATATATATATATATATATATATATATATATATATATATATATAGATAATAAATCGATAAATTCGTTTTTGTATCTGCGTACGAAATGTGTAAACGGATGAAATTATAGAATAAATTTGATTATCGTTTAGAGAAGTCTTGCAGATTTTGTAGCACGTAACGGTTTAACTCGTAGACAGGGTCTTTCAAAGAGGGAAGTAATTTGGCCTGGGTCTCAAGCTCAACGGGGCCCAAATTTGCATTTGAATGATCCCGCTGCGTTTAACATCAGTGTAAAATAGCACGAAAATGAGATTTATCCCAATAATTTCTATAATTCCACGGAAAGAGGCTAGAATAGCATTTTATAAATAAGAAATGTAGAAATTGGATTTCGCTGTCTTTTAGCAAACGATTGGCTTATTTTGTTTTCGTGTTTTCATTTTCTATTATGGTCTAGGGCCTGATAATCCGAAGTTGGCCCTCTCTGAATCTCTGAGATATCTGCTCGAATAGGTTGAAAGCCAGAGAACTAATCTGCGTGTTAGTTTTTCTGGCTCCTTTAAATTTTAGGGATTTCACGAAGTGATAAGCATGCACCGAGCGGTGGTTAAACCGTTCCAGTTATGAAAAGGAACAACTTTGCAAAAGATTTTACTTTAAAAAATTACTTTAATTCACGTTCGAGTTTCGCTCCAACGTTCATAATTTCTTTTAGAGGAATTGCTTGTAAGATTTTGTCCTTTTTCTTGTGTTAGTCATCTGCACTAAGTCAAGCCTTCCCTAATTAGCTTCAATAAAGACTTGAAAGCTGAAACAAGGAAAGGGGTATATTAATGCAGAATGTTCATTGCCTCGTAATATATTGCTGATATCACCGATTTAAAAATGGTAAAAGACTTCATCCTTTTACGACCAAATGGATTAATGCCGCATCAAAAAGTAATTATTCAGGATAGTATGCGGAGATTAAACAAATTCATGCGGGTCATTGATTGTACGTCGTGTCGTTCTTTTTATTCCCGTGCACTCTCCTGAATTGAATGCGTGCGTCATATTCCGTGCCAATATATTCAAAACGAGTATCACGCAGTCGCTCCATGTCATATAAATTCCGATCAAAAAAGAACAATTGCGTTATTCCGAGCGCAATAATTGCGACCGTAATTCGGAATAAATTGTTGGAAAAACGATGCCCACAACCGTCGGTACTTTGGCGATCATATTTGCATAATAGCGGGTATTGACTTATTGATAAAAAAAGGCGCAGCGGATAGCGATCGAGTTTCTTTTTTTACAAATTTCGTGCGTATCGACGTTGTGTTATTGACACAAGCGCTTTTCGCGAGTTTGTTGCTCGTGATAAATGTTTCAGTGAAGTATATACGTACTTTTTCCAGCCTTTTGAGCGGAAGCATTGCATTTATCCCTCCATTATTCAAATAAATGCTTTTAACGTTACGGCGAAGAGATAGCGAGAACACGATCGAGGCGGAATCGATCGGGATTAAAAGGTATTGCGTTGAAATGAACTATGATACCACGGCGGTACTATTACCCGACCTCCGATTTAATCAATTCGTTCTAAAACACGCGATAATTTTCTGAACAGGGGAATATCAGGATGGCTGAGCATGATGGGATTATGGTAGAAAAATCCGTCAACAGCTCGCTGTTTTTAGGACAGGCGCGTAAATTGAATTATAAATAAAATTATACAGACGTAACAGAAGTATTCCATTAATACGAGTTACTTCTAAGCTTTATATGTAAAAAACCTTTTTTCCTTTTGCTCTAAATATATGGAGTGAAATTAGATATTCAATGGCGAGAATTTTTTCATTATTTATAGGTTAGAATCTATCTGCGAGCTCAGGACTTTGACATTTTTGCGTCTGAATAATAAAACAAAATTTATTTTTGTTGAGGCGATGATTGGAATCTATGCCTGAATGTCGCTTAAATATGTCACGATTAAGAAATCCGCTGACCTTTTCTACCTGTAAATGAGTCGTCATTAATGGCCTTGCAACTTACTCCAATTTTGCCCCATTATCTCTTCGATTTCCATATTCCATCTCATTAGGGTTACTTTCATTAATTAAGCTATTAATTTCCATACCTAATTCCTAAATCTCATTATTACATATCTGCATGTATGTATGTATGTATGACAGCTTTCTGTAGGAGGGTATATTGCAATTTAGGTAAATCTATTATTTTTATACTGTTGTGTAAATCTGTAGGGATAATTCCTGTGGTCGATAAAACTATTGGGACAGTGTGTACAGTAATCATGTTCTACATTCGTTTAATTTCTTCTTTTAGTTCTATATATTTGTGGTGCTTTTCTACTATGGTTTTCTGAAGATTGTGTGTATTTGGAATAGCTATGTCTATCAGATAAGTGGTTTTGGCTACCTTGTCCTGCAAGACTATGTCCAGTCTATTGCTGTGTATAGTTTGTCCGTGATTATTGAGCGGTCATAATATAATTTAAATGCATCAGATTCCAAAACTGGTTTAGGTTTGTATTTATAGTAGGGCGTGTTATCTTCTATTAATTTATGTTTTAGAGCCAGTTTTTGATGTATAATATTTGCGACTTGATTGTGACGGTGTAAATAGTCAGTCTGTGTTAGTCTGATGCATGCTCCTGTAATGTGCTGTATAGTTTCCGGGTGTTCTCTACATTTTCGGCATCTGTCATCTTGAATTTGTCTATTCTTTATTATGTACTTCTGGTAGTTCTTTGTATTTATCACTTGATCTTGTATGGCTAGCATGAATCCCTCTGTTTCTGGGAAGAGATCTCCGTGTTTGAGCCAGGTGTTCGACGCTTCTTTGTCGACATCAGATCGGCTCAAATATTGGGGGTGTCTCCCGTGGAGGGTCATGCGTTTCCACCTATCAATTTTCTCTGCTATTGTTTGGGGTTCTTCAGGACCTTGTGTTACTGTATCAGTTAGATTCAAAGGGGTATATTTATTATCTGATTTACAATTATTTATGTGAAGAGGGAAATCTTGACGCCCATGCAAGTATTTCCTTAGCAGTTTGATTTGGTTATTATGTAAGATTTTTATGTCTATTATACCTCTGCCTCCTTCTGTGCGTGGTAGTGTCAATCTGTAAATATTTGAGTACGGGTGTTGCTTTCTGCACTTTGTCAATTCGGTTCTTATTTTTCGTTGTAAGTTTTCAATATCTGTGTCTGTCCAAGTTATTATACCGAATGAATATGTTAAAACCGGGATGGCAAAAGTATTAATAGCTTTTGTCTTATTTTTACTATTTAATTCTGTGTGGAGTATCTTTTTAAGTCTATTGGTAAATTCTATTGTCAGATTTTTCTTAATATCAGTATGGTTTATTTTCTTTGACTGTTCGTATCCTAAATACTTGTACATTTCTAATTCATCCATAGGTTCTATTATTCCCTGATATTCTGTTTCGAATCCTAAGGGTTATATTCCTCCTTTTTTATGTTTAGCGTTCTACATTTATTCAGTCCAAATTCCATTTTAATGTCTGTCGAAAATTTCTCTACTAGTTTTATTAATTCACTAAGTTTTGGATGTGTTGATGCATAAAGTTTTAAATCATCCATGTACAGTAGGTGTGATATTATACGTTTTGACTGATTATTTTTTATTAAATATCCCGTGTTCGTTTTGTTTAACATATTTGAGAGTGGATTTAAAGCAAGACAAAACCATACTGGGCTTAAGGAATCACCCTGAAATATACCTCTGTTTATTTTTATTTCCTTTCTATAAACATTTGTTTTGTTATCAATAAGACTAACTATTGTGTGCCATTGTCGCATGGCTTTCTCCAGGAAATTAACTAAGATCGGGTTTATTCTGTATATTTTTAGTACTTCTATTAACCAAGAGTGGTGGACTGAATCAAAGGCATTGCGATAATCTATGTAGCAGCATGAGAGATTTTTCTTGTGTCTTTGTGCTTGCTTGAGTATTATTGAGTCAATTATCAATTGTTCTTTACAGCCTTTCATGCCTTTGCGACAGCCTTTTTGTTCTTCAGTGAGAATGTTTTCATTGTCTAAGTGAGAGTTAATTAGATGTGTTATACATGATGTAATAATTTTATAAATGGTTTGTAAGCAGGTTATAGGACAGTAGTTAGATGGGTCATTACTATTCTTACTTTTTGGGAGAAGATATGTTTTGCCTTCCATTAGAAATCAAGGTACTTGGTCGGGGTCTTCAATTAATTTATTTATTTGGGTTAATAAATGTGTGTGTGTGCATGTAAATCTTTTGTACCAGTAGTTGTGAATGTTGTCACTGACAGTGCATTTCCAGTTATGTGTCTTCCGGATGATGGTTTGTAATAGATCTAGTGATATGTCGGGGGCCGGCATACTATGAATGTTATGAAATTGTTCTATTTCTGTCTGTATCCAATGTGCTTCAGCGTTGTGTATTTCAGTATTTGACCATATTTGAGACCAAAAATCTTCTATGGCATCTTTCGTTGGTAGTTGAGTGCTTTGTGACTGTTTGTCACCAGTTGATTTTAACACTCTATAAAACCCTCTCTCATTATTTTTAAATTGTGTGTTCTGCTGTTTGCGTCTAGTGCACTTGTTATATCTGTTTAGTCTAGCTTTGTATGCCGCAAGTTTTTGTTTGAGAGTATCTATGAATTATATCATGTGTTCGTTCGGGTTGTCATGTTTCGTGTGCATTTGATATTTTTTAACTACCATTTTAGCTTTACCTTCAAATTTTTTGCTAGGGTTACCTTTTGAGTATTCTATTAGACGTGCAATTTCAACTCTTATACTATCTATTTTGTGTAACAGTCTCTTTTTCCAATTTGGAATGTATGGTACTTGTTTTCTGTCTGATTTATCGCAGTCATTTTGTTTAACAATTTTTGAGCCATTGCATTTAGCCGCAGTGAGTGCAGCGCAGTATATTAATGTGTGGATTTCTTCAAATGTTTCTATATTTTCAGTGTGTTCAGGCATTATTACCTCATTTAATATGAGAATTATTTTAGATAGTTTTATTGAAGTTTGTTGTTTTGGTATGTAAGCTCTTTTTGTGGGGTCTGTACCTGTGTATTCTATAAGTGTAATGTTGAAAGTTTCTCTTACATTTTCAATCAAGTCAGCATCGGCATTTACTTCAGTATTATGGTTGTTACTATCAGGGGTAGAAATTTCATTAGTTAATTTATTACTATTTTTAGGTTGGCCACTATTTTGTATTGCAGTGTTTTCATTAATTAAATTCTTACCATTTGATGTTGGACTTTCTTTTGTTATAATATTTAAATTGCGTTCTGTTTCATTTGGTAAATTTGTAGCTTTGTCATTATTTATAGGCATATTGGTTAATATAACTCCCATATCTGCTTCTAATTCTTGGCCTATTTCGTGTTTTAGTTGGTTCAATGTTTCAGGAGATACTAGATTATTTCTTATTATTGCTCTGCGTTGGTCTGATATACGTTGAACTGTTACAGGTATGTTTGGCTATTGATTTGTAAATGCGGTATGGAGTTGATCTCTGTAGGCTGTCATATCGGATTCTAATTTTGTAATTCTGTAATATGTGCGCATGATAAAGGTGTTAACTTCAGCTGTCCATTTCATGCGTACACGTCTCCGGCCTGCTTGGGTGGTCTCAGTTAATAGTGGGTTCAGCTTGTGCAATATTACTTGACGGTGTTGGGTTATTGCATCCATTGGATTTGGTTGTTGCTTTTTTGGGTGACCCGATCGATGTCCGCCTAGTCGACACACGACCACTACCAGCTGGCATACTGTCACCCCCAGCGGTATTATTATTATTATTATTATATATATTTACAATGCAATTGGGCACCTGACTCGGTGGCAAAGTTACAAAAGTTTAACCTATAAACATATTAAAACTATATTTACAATTCACATACTAGTTACAATATTCTTTCATATCAAGAGCTAAGAGTTTTCGAGGTTCTTGGCAGGCCTTCACAGCTACCGTAGCGGTCATGGGGCCCTCGAAGTCCCCACTGTACCTCACCCTACCAAGCAATCCATCTACTTCCTTCAGCTCCCTCGTTAATAATTTGTCTTAAAATATGATTACATAGTAATACTAAAAGTAATGAATATCGTTTACATTAATATTTTTAACTCTATATTTAAAAGTTTTAACATTTCTGGGGAAGGGTTGGAAGAGTTCCTCAGGTAACGTATTCCATTTCCACACCCCACGATTTATAAATGAATACTTAGATACATTACTTTTCTGCCTTCTTAGTTTTATTTTATACTTGTGATCATTTTTCCCCACAAACTCAGGTTTGCTTAGTCGCCTGTTCATGTCTACCCAGCCATTATTATTTACGTACGCATTGTACATTACTCCTAGCCTGTTAACACGCCTTTTCTCACTTAGCGTTTCCCAGCCTAACTCTTTAATCATTTCTGTTACACTATCCTCATTCCCAAATCTCCATAACACATACCGCGCTGCCTTCCTCTGAACCTTTTCTATCTTATCTGTGAGCCCTTTCCTATATGGATCCCAAACAGGCTTTGCGTACTCTAACGTTGGCCTAACAATGGAAGTGTAGGCTAATTCCCTTACCGTCTTTGAGCACCCTCTAAGGTTTCTCATTACAAAATGTAAATTTTTGTACGCTTTATGAACTATATTATCAACATGCAATCCCTAATCTAAGTCTTTTGTCATAAGGACTCCTAAATACCTGCAATGATTCGACTTTGGTACCTGTTTCCCATTTATCTTGTAATCATACTTACTACTAACTCTCTTATTCGTAAATTTAATACATTTGCTTTTGTTCACATTTATATTCATCTTATTTAATTTTATCCAACCTGCCTCCTTATCCATATATCCATATCCATATTACTTTATGTATATAATTATATTACTAAATTTACAAATAATTTTAAGTTTACATTCAAAATCTATCCATAAATCTGAAATTCTTTTTGTTTGTTTGTCCTCAATACAAATTCACACCTTTTAAAATATCGTAACGAAACCTCGCATAGGCATATGATTTTACCCTTTGAGTAACATAGGTAGGCTATTTGGCGATAAAAAAATTGGAGATGTTTAATTCAATAAATGCTCTTTTCCATCTATCGTTGAGAAAATTATTTTTGTCAGAAATTCTCATATGTTTAGACACTTCATAATATATAAGAATATAGTTTTTTAAGTTTATTCAATAATTAATATTTTAGAAAAAATAGAAAAATAAAATTATACTGAGGAAGAGGTCCGAGCGCCCTTAGCAACACCATCAATTTCAAAACATTAAGCTTCTGAAGCAATGCTGATAGATAAAACTTAAGCAATGATTGAAGTATATTCCTAGTATTTTATACACTTGGTGGTGGCTTAAAATAGTCCCGGGCAACGCCGGGTACTCCAGCTATTTCTAAATAAACCTCACAAAATAAAACAGCTTTTTCATATTGCGTCAGCAAATGAAACTTCCATTTTTCCTATCTTTCCATATTTTTCTTTCTGAAATTTCTTCCAATTAAATCTTCCTTTTTCTATGTTCCTCTTAATTACATTAATCTATCTCTTCCTTGGTCTTCCTCTAGGTTTTTTTAATCAATCCTCTTGCCCATTGTTTCCCGTGGTATTCTTCTGTTGTCCATTCTTATGACGTGCCAAGTTTATTTTTGCTTTTCGGCGTTTATTGTAATTGATTGTACATATGCTTTTCCTTCAATTTCCAAGTTTTCTATTCTGTTCAGTCCCGTTTTTCTCTCTACGATTCTGTCTCCATCTCTACAGCCTTCAGTCACATTTGTCTTTCTCTCTTAGTGACCATGTTTTGAGTTCTATACGTAAAGATTGGTTTAAAATATACATTATAATTAAAATATTTTACACTTCTTTATTGAATATATATGAGCCGGAAATGTGAATGCGCATCTGGTTTTTTTATAATCATGTCACGGCTATTACAGATACCTAAGATTAGTCCTAATTTTGTCAATTTTTATACTTTAATGCTTATTTTGGAAATAGAAATGATGCAATGATCTATCACATCTCATCTTATCAAAATCCCATTTCTGTATTAATCTGATCCATAGTGACAACTATGTAGCATTGAAGTAGGTTACACCGTAATATATTTTTTTGGAACATACGAGTTGGCTTCGTAAAGATTACGTTAATCTGAAAAAGTGTTATATTTAATTACCTTATTACAAGAGGTTATTTTTTCAAGGCACCGCTAGATAAATCCTTTTTTCTTCTCTCTCTCTCTCTCTCCCTCTCTCTGTCTTTCTCTCTAATCTCTCTCCTTTCCTCCCCTTCTCCTTCACTTACGCACCTCCTTCGCTTCAACATCCCCGCCTCTTTCCCACAAAGCCTTCCTTTTTCTTCCCCTCCTCCCCACACACTTCTTTCAACCTGCTCCACCGCTAGCTCCTCTTACATCACTTAAACGTCACTTTCACGCCCATTCAGAGACTCTTCCGCCTCTCGCCTGCCCCGAGATCGGTCTGGGCCGTCCGGGGGGAAATGCTTCCTTCCTCCCCCCCTCTCCTCTCCCCTCCCCCCTTTCCTCCTCTCTCTCTCTCTCTCTCTCTCTCTCTCTCTTTCACTCACCATCTACTCCACTCACTCTCTCACTCTTTCTACCTAACTCTCTCTCTCGCTCTCTCGCTCTCTCCTCAGCTCCCTCTCTTACGCTCACCTGTTGATCCCACACACACGCATCGATCGCTTCTTTTTTCCCCAAGGAAACCTGCTAGGATTCTGTCTCTCTCGGGTTATCGCTGCGTTTAGCGCGGACAGTAAAAAAAAATAAACAAGTGCCCTCTCTCTATATATCTCTTTCTTTATGCACGCATAAATACAGTCGAAACTGGTCAGCAAGATATGTTGAGGGATAGGCCTAAGCGTTTCGCGTTGAAAGTTTTGACGCCATTGCTTGCATTTTTGGAAATGGAAGTATTTCAATTCATAGATAATAAAATACATTCTGCATGACATTGGTGAGGCGTAATTTGCACTCCTATTTCTTGAATCGCACTGTTTCGCTTTACGCGTTTTCCATGTAGCACGAATTACATTTTGGAGAATATCTTGAACTGCAGGAGCATCGATTTCGCTTTTTCGCGGTTTTGAAGCTGCTTACAAACATTAAAAATCGTAAAAAAATTAATTTCCGTTCAAGAGGATATATGAAAGGAGGAAGGAAGCAATTCCGAACATAATTTAACTGAACCGTCGCATGTTGAACTCACGTTGGGCACTCAAATGTAATCTCATGTGCTCCCATACTGAAACATATCCCACTTTGCGCGGTTTCACTTGACGCGGTCTTTTTTACGAACGCGTGAACCGTGCGATTTTAAGGTTTTTTCTTCATGATTCGTTATTATCATACAATCATATACTTTTTGGTTAAAATATCGTGGATTTATTTATACACCGCGTTGAATATATTTTTTGATAAAAAGCTGTTTCATCTCCTCCAGTAAGTCAGTTTTATTCATCTTAATTAGTCCTAAAAGTTAAGCATCACACGATATATCTACAGCACATAGAATGGACCTATCGTCGTCATCGCTATTATCAGTTTTATAATGTTCAGTGTCCGCTAATGCAAGTGATAAAACAAAATCTGCAATGTCACGGTCTGTTAATATTTATTTAGTAGAAATATGTTTTACGAATAATTGGATAAAGTAAGATGCTGTGATATTATGAAGGCTCATATTTTATTCTTTGAGGCGCATAATAATTTGATGATGCCACATTCGCGATACTCGCACAAATAAACAGAAATATGCGTGAGAATTTCAAGGCAAGACAGCTTCCGCGGCTCTTTTCAATTTATGTGCGAAGTTATCAGATGATTTCGTCAGCGTAGTTCATGTTTTTATCGTGTGAGACGTGAAAATTGAGGCATCTGTTTATTTACAAGAGAGAGAAATTTAATGGACGTTTTCATTAACATCCCTCCCTCTCCGTAGCAACTTAATTTTCAAGATAATAGTATATTTATCTTTTTAAAAAACACTTACAGCAACTCACGGTTTCAACGGAGACGGTTCTATTTTGGATAATAGCTTAATTATCATCGTGAGTGGACAACAATTTTCCGGTTTTATTTTTCGTTCTCTAACCGGATTTACAAGTCGTGAAATCATCTTGAGCTTTACAAATTAAGTTGATTACGCTTCACTGCAAGCAATTTCATCGCACGGAAAATTCCTATTTTCTACCACTGCCGACGCAAGTGTTATTTTATTTTGTTGAGATGCTGAAACAAGTTCCTGATAGACACGATTGCAATGCATTTCGTTCTTGTGATTCTTATTTCCAAAGTTGATCGGATAAGTACTCCCAACTTGGTCTCCGTGTTCAAAGAGATAAGTTCACATTGCTTCGGGGATACTGGAACGTCGGAATTGTTTGAATTTGGACCACATTCCGTGCTAGTCAGAGGATATATTCGTAAAAGTATTAAGATTAAACATATTTCGGCCTCCACAGATACTTTATCATCCGGATATTATTTATTATTTTTTAGTCATCTGGTTTATTTTTTATAATTTATCTACTCATTTTTTCGATTGTATACTTATCTTTATTTATGCATCTATGATGAGATGCAGTAATAACATACGGTTTTTCAGAAGCCATATTACGTTAAAGGGAGCGTAGTTAATGAAGACTACAATAATTTTTTTAATAAACAATCATCCGCTCATGAGGTCGGGTTGCGATGAATTTATTTGTAGCTGGAACACTCGCGTGTCATAAACGTTCTTACTCGCAGCGAAATTGAAACAAAACGTTAACGAATATGTTTACCAAGAACTCAAATGTCACGTGGCGGTAGGCACCTACATAGCAAAGCGATTATCGAAATTTTTAGTAGACTGACGTCTAAATTTAATTCGATATTCGATGTTGCGCCGTTACGACCATCTCTCACTCGCGTTCTGACGGAATAGTCGCGTCGAAACTTCCGGGGAAACAAATTATGTCGATGGGACTGTTGCAATCGGAAGTCACTTTAATGCAAATTTCTAGTCGTGATTTGTCTATAAGACTCCTCAAGTCGATTGTACAAATGGTTTTGGCAGGCCAAGGAAATGCTGTTCCGATTCGACGGATAAATTATCAAGTCTACTGAATAAATATACTTTTATGATTAATGATTTTTTTGTCCGTTGTTGTTCCTCTTGGGATACGTACCAAATTGCTTACCATAATTTCTTCATCAACTATGTATACAATTCCATTAAATTTCGTACATAATATGTGAACATTTTTCGCATACCCTTTTTAGTCGGTTACTGTTTATATATGTAACAGATTTTTTCGTGACTTAAAGAAGGAATGCGCTTGAATGCGTTTTCAGAAATATTTTTAAAGTATGAAACGTTTTCCACCTACCACAATACACATTTAAAAATAGTTTTGTTCGAATTATTACATAGAAAGACAATTAAATTATGTGTAACGATGGCTTGTGCTTATTCTATTGACTGTGTAAAGTCTGTTTAACTTTGGAATAAAAAATTACTTTATCTTTAATGACATGGAAATGTTAATTACATACAAAACAATATTATTTCTAATTATCTTCATTTTGAAAGCCTTTTCTTTAGCGGAGGAAGAAGTCTTTTAGATCACACTTAGTCCCAACCATGTAAATTTTACAAAACTGATGAAAAGTAAGGACGTAGAAATTTTCGATTCGATTGTCCAATAGGCGACAAAAACATAGGCCGATTATTTCTTTCGTTCATTCACTTTTCATCCGTCATTTCCGAGCACATCTTTCATCATAAAATCAAATAGAGCTTCAGCTGACGTTTAAATCGCGCGTGGACGCGTCTTTTCCGGTAATCCTTTAAACGGTTCAATTAATCGCGGCGACTTCGTCTGTTTTATTCGGCAGAAATAGGATTCGCCGTACGCGGAACGGATAAGGCGAGATATTTTTTAAAATGTATTCATTAAACACGTCGTAATTGTTTTTCGTGATCAATTTTCATAATCTCCTGAAGCGTCTCTCGCCTTGGGCTGCTGCTGAGAGAGGAAATGATTCCTGGAAAGAGGAGAGGGTAGGAGAAGAAGGGAGAGGCAGGAAAGAGTTAGGGGAGGGGGTAGTTGAGGGATGGATGAGGAAGGGATGAGATTTTGAGGGAAAAAAGGAAGGGTGAGGTGCTGGATCCATAATCTTCGTTTAAAAGCTCCTGAATATTAACCCTAGACTACTAAACTTTCGTCTGTCAGACTACTCTAGTTGCAGCAAAAGGACTTTTAACACAGTTCAGATTAAAGAAGGAAGTTTGTTTACTGCATTGGGTTAGCGCTGTGCAAATAATTACGTGTTCCACAACCTGATTCTTTCTACTTCTTTTAGTTGTCAGTCGCCTCTTGGACGAATGTTTAGTAAGTGCGTCAGCTTCTCAGCTCGTTCATTGAAAGTCATGATCGCAAAAATTCTTCATTTAACTCCCGTTGGAGAACAATCTGGACCAGCACATCCTAACGAAAAATCTGTGCTCTTTGTCTCTCTAAGTTGAGAAGAATAACAAGATTTATTGTCGGTGTTGTTCAAGAGCGATGTGTGGCGATCACCGAGCGAACATTTGTTATCAATGCGATAATCTTACATAAATTACTTACTATTATTTTATATATTATTTTAAGATATTATCACACCCTTTTGTAAAATAAAATGTGAGAATTTAAAAAAATTTTATCGGAAAATAAATTTTTGAGAAAAGTAGTCTAACAGACGAATGTTTAGCATTAATTTCCCACCTTGGCCATGTTTAGTAGTGTAGGGTTAATTCTCTAGCGTTATCCTGTGATAATATCTCCCGTTAAAAGATAAGTAAAGCGGAATGATGTCGGGAGAAAAAAAAGAAGAGCCTTGAATATTTATGCCAATTATTTCATTTGAGCTTTAATTTCTCCGCTCGGTTACAGGAGGATTTTTGAAAAAAAGATGTAAACGAAGAAAGGTAAATGTGAAAAAAATTGGATCGCTAACAAAGAAGACGCATGAATTTTTGTGCCTCATAATATAATATAGCCGCGAATCTGTCGGCTCTGAAGGGATTTTTTCCGGAGTTCATTTCCTGCAGGCGGATCGCGTCATGCCGAACTATTATGGTCGCTCAATATTCCGTCGCGAAATACCCCCTCCTCTTCTTCCTTCCTGTGAAGTCACGCGGTCCTCTCTTGGCGACCGAATTCAATTAAGCCCCTCCCCACCTCCTCCTCCTAAGTATTCTCGACTCGATCGCGTGTTTTTCCGATCCCTTAACTCAATTTCGCTCACATCAATCTTCCTTTCCCTTCAGATAATGTGACAGAAGATGCTTTCTATTACCGCCAGGAGGAGGAGAGGGGGGGGGGAGACTGCTTGGAACGGGTAGGAGTGTGGGGAGAGAGAAAGGAGAGAGGAGGGAGAGAGGAACGGGAACGGAAGGGAGGAATAGGAGGAGGGGTGGAGATCGCTGAGGAGGTGTTGTTGGTTCCTCTGAGGTTGAAGGGCCGAAGCGAATTTTGGCGTCAGCTTTTTTCCTCCCTCTCCACCCACTCAATTTCGCCCCTTCCATAAAAATCACCTCGCAATTCGAAGACGTCGAGGAGATGACGTCTAGTTGCCACGTTAGAAATAATACCTTATAATAAAAGACCGTCAGAATTTGGATCGGGAGGATGAATTTTTTTGTTGTCATCTACTATGATTTTTTGCTTTCTCCATATGTAATATAGCGAAAGTGTAGCTCACGTGAAAAAAAATCGAAATTGGGATTTCTACGGAAATACTACGCAGAGTACGTTTTCACTTATTTTCTCGACGATGTCTGGGGGTTAAATGTAAGAATGGACCTTATGGTCTAAATTTCGCCGGAATAAAGACGATTATCTATCTATCTATCTGCGCGTGTTTGTGATGGGAATTTTGTGAGCGCTCTAGTTCGAAAAATACGAAACAAATAAAGTCCGGACCTTACAATTAAAAGTTTAATTATAAAATCAAGATGATTAGATTCAGAATGAAATGTGATCTGGAAGTGAAGGTTACTCTTGAAATTTTTCCGTTTTTTCTTCAATTAATCTCCATTAGGACTTCATTAATCTGAATGTCTGTCTTTATTTAAGTTGCAGAAAATATAATTTCCCACAACTTTTGCTTAAAACATAGTTATATAAAACAGACGGTTCTTAGGCAGGTTTCTAAAATAAACAGCGTTATGAAATGGTCGTCTGTGTGTGTTCCCTGCTAACAACTTTTGCACTAATGAACCGATTTTCATGAAACTTGGTATGAGGATCGTGCTTTCAGTGTCCACCTCCGGGCTATATTTTATTTAGCGAAGGTTGAAGTCCTGGGTTCGATGTTTTACATAGGAAGTCTCAAACCAATCGTGCAGAGATGTTTTCTTTAATACTTAAAAATATCTTAAAATTTTGATATCGGAGCGAGGTTTGTACTGTTCTAAGGGGAAAAGAATATAAATTTCAATTCTTAACACAGAATTTTGATAATTGGTCATATTTTCTTGAATTTCTACTAAAACGGCATTTTTACATATATATATAATATTTATATATGGATTTTTTCACGGGCTCCAAAACATATATACATATATACAACCTCACCTCACATCGCGTAAGACGAGTGATTTAATCACCTCGGCCACCAGATCCTTGGGTTGGCGCTGCAATAAATGTGTATTTGAATTCGCGTGGGAAGATAGACAAGCGTCAATCATACCCACGATATTAAACGAACTATTGTAATTGTTGGTGGTGTAAGAGAACTTTATTTAAATGTGGATTTGTATTGATAGTAGCATTTTTACGTTATTTAAGGGTTATTTCTGATAATAATTCTAGGTTTTTATTTATCGTAATTATTATTGATAATAAGTTTTTATTTATCTTAAAAACTTTTTATCTTTACTCATTTAAGATTATTCAAAAAACTGTTTTCCTTATGAGTTTCATTAAGAATTGCGTCTGGAAAATCAAGGTACATATAAGCTTTTGATGAATTTTATTATTATTATTAAATTCTTAACGCTCTTCTTATAATATTGCCTTATACATGGATTTTATTATTATTACATTATAATCACATTCGTATTGCAATACTATTAATAATCATAAATGTGACCTTCTCGGAATAGTTCACATTGAAAATTCATTTGAACACTACTTTAGATGGCTATATTTGTTTATGTAGTTTGTTCCATGAACGTAATTTTATGCTGTTCACTTGGCTTATTTTTTACTTTGGATAAAATCTTTTCTAATTACAGGCCTTTAAGACCAGTTGTTCTTGCATTTTTCTAAAAGCCCTCACATTTAAGTATCATATTCCTATTTTTCACTATTTAATAGGTAATTAGGTAATACTGTTGTAAAGGATGTTAATTTGAAGAAATTTAAATAAAACATTTTAAAGTGTTGTGTTGTAGCTTAACAATTCTTCAGATACTTATACAGTGGTTTTATATGGATGGTTGATGTGATGTTAGTAAAAGAACAATTTATTATTTTTGGCATTTAAGGTAGGTGACTAAAATATTAAATATTCAAGCTTCACTCCTACTAGTATCTAAAGCTGAATTACTCTGAACTAGCAATATATTTTCGTCAATTTTAAGCAATATGAATGGATAAGTCAGTATTTTCATTAATATACTATCAAACTTCTTACTACTTATATACCAAACATTCTTACGTTTGTCACTGAGTTCTCTACTTCTGTCTACCATTATCACAACTGTAAGAAGATTCAAGTTTAAATAGAGATACCACCCACATCACTTAAGAGCTAGTAGATACTTTTGCAAATTATTACGCCCATGCAAGCAGAATGGTTATCATAATTATATTATAGAGTTTATTCATATTAAAGTATTAACTATATAAAAGTTGGTTATAAAAATTCATTTTTATATCTCCACTTGTTTTCTTTTCCACTCGACCACCCTTCAGCAATGCACAGTTGATCCATACATATTAGCGTATAAACAGTAACCTTAATTATATTAATTTATTTAAAATAAATCATGAAAAATATGTCAGAAAGAGATTTTGACATGGTTTTTAGTATTTTAAACCTGATAATGCTCTATTAATTAGTTTTCCAATTTTTCTATATCATTGATAAACTATGAGTTACAAATGATTTTTATGGCATGAGAATTCCTTGGAATGACTGTCACATACTGAAACATTTCCTATCAATATAAGTAATCAATTCTATACATAAATTTTGTGAAACCAGCCTTCATTAGTCCTGATTAGACTTCTTGTTAGATATTTTGATTATCTGTCTGAGTTAATGTTCAGTACATATATCGATGTCTGTAGGTTACAGCTTCGTTTCCGCTCCTATGATAAAATTTACTAATTGTTGATAGCGATGCCTACACTGCCAAGGGTAATTTTAATTCTGATTGAAATTGTTCGAATGGCATCTAGCACCATATTTCGTAAACAAATTTTCTTGTAAATATTGGCAGCAATCCTAGTGTCGCCAAAGGTAATTTTGATTTCCCATCTATATTTATTATCCATACTAGCAGTTAACAAATTAATTTATCGTTTTTTCAATGAGAAAAGCGATTCAAAGTATTTTTAACAGACAATATTATTCAAAGTACTTTAGAATTATTCACGGGTAATTGCTGTTCATTATTACTCAGGACTCTGTTGTCGAGAGCAATATAAATACGATTAAAACATTCCTTCTTTTGTATGGAGTAAGTCAAGTGCTAGACACATTTATTATTAATATTGTGGTCATTGAGGAAACGATTTGTGACGTTTCGCATTTATTTCTTATGCAAATGATTTCACCCGCGTAACCTTAGTAAAACGAGTAATGTATGCACATTAATATATAGATCGTAAAATAAAGCGCCAATGTATTGTTTTTTAAAAAGGTATTAAATCATTAAAAATAATGTGACATCTTTTATTCTTTAATAAGATAGATGAGCAAAATGCGTTAATGTAATTTTTCGCATATTTGTGGCACAAATATTGATTCAACGTAAAAATGTCCTCGTGCATTCGCAAAGATGGGATGATTATTTAGCTGATCATGGTAGTTCTTTCGTGCGTAAAATATTTTTAACTCGCTGCCTACAGCTTCGTGTTTGCGACACATCCTGCTTGTGGGCGCAGGAGTGTATTGCCACGCGACTGCTCTCGTTGGCGAGGCACATAAGTGGCTGTGAGAGTAGTTTGGAGCGCTCGTGGAGCACGTTTGGGCTCACTTTAGCCCTTGGACGTGACCCTGTGAGGAGTCACTAACCGAAGTCTGGATGAGCTGGTTCCTGTGGCCCTGAAAAGGTCCTTGTTTTTTGTTGGCAATCCTGTACCGGTCGTCGTGGAATTTTTATGGTCCTGAAAAGGTTCCAATTCCCTGTCGCCAAAGTGAGGCGAAGGATGGTGGGACGAAATTCATGGCCCTGAGAAGGTCCTTAAGAGGTCTCGGTCCTATTCATGTTCTGCATTTAGGTCTCCTCCGAGCAGTATCGGGTGCTCCAGATCAGCAACGGCATTCATGTCCTCCTGGTAAAAGACTCTCGAGGGCGAAAGATAGCAGGAGACAAGGGCGAGGTATCCTTTGGGTGTTTTAAGTAGGACTGCGGTGGCTTCAAGAGTCTTCAGATTCGGAATCTGGAGATCAGTTGACTCAAAGGCCTCAGAGACAGCAATAGCGGTCCCTCCTGCGGCTTACGTCCCGATGGGCGTTGGCCTGTCGGAGCGGTAGATCCGGTAGCCAGATATTCTCCAGGAATAAGATTCTTGGAGGTATATCTCTTGCAGGAGGGCAGCAGCAATGCCATGTCTCTGCAGGAACGCCAGCATCTCCGGAGTCTTGGCCCGTATGTCGTCTCCAGTGTTCCATGAGACGGCTGCGGAGGACGGTTGGCTCCTCTTAGGGGTGAACGCGGAGGAAAGCAATAATATGAGTAAGTACGCCCTGTAGGAGCTGCTGCTGCATTTGCTGCTGTATGGCCATAGTGGCCGCTGTGAGGGAGTGAATAGCTGCTAGAAGGCCTTCGGTGAGCGTTTGCTCGTCATGAGGCGGTAGCGGCACGGCTGCGGGTGTTCATCCGGCACGACGGCGGTGATTCGCCTCAAGCAGGGGGATGCGGACGTCTGCCAGCGGTTTTTGCGGAGCGTGTTGTGTTTGCGGAAGCAAGGGAAATTCTGCGCTGCTCAGCTGAGGGACGGTCGGAACGGAGAGACGCTGTCTCTGCGTTGGGCGCAGTGTTGACGGAAGGCGGCTGGCGTTCTCTCTGCCCCAGACGTTCTGCACTCCTAGTGAGGGTGGAGAGGGGGTGGGAGGAGAGAGTGGAGACTTTTTGCGGGCTCTGGCTCGTTTTGATGGCAGCTTCTTTCGCGACTCCATCCTCTGCATTTCGTCCAGCAGAGCAGGGCAATCGCGGTAAAAAGGGGTGTGGTCCCCGCCGCAGTTGAAGTCTTTTGCAAACAGGTCGAGTGACTTGGTGCAGTTCTTACCGTTGTGGGTCCCTGCGAATTTGTAGCACCTTGACAGTGCTGTGCAATGTGCGGAGGAGTGACCAATGCGGCTTCAGGAGTAGCACATCTGTGGCCGGTTGAATTTGTACGGGCGAATGCGCACTCGTACGTTGCTAATTGCCTTTATGGCGCAGAATTTCTTCGCTGGCCATTCCGGGGTAGCAGCAATGGTAGCAATGAAGATGTCCGACGGATTTGCGGCCGTGGGACCCTTGAGGTTTCAGACCTTGCGGACCGTGACCCCCTTGGCGTCCAGTCCTTCGAAGATCTCGTCCGGATTGTCCGTGGAGTCGAACCCGTGTATTGTGTAAAGGGCAGTTTTTTCCCCTTCGTGGTCGTTCGAGGAGAGTTGGACCTGTCTGCTGAGTAGGACTTCCTTAACGGCCCGGTAGTCTGCCATGTTGCCGAGGGTGATGCGAAATGCGTTGTTTTCCCTGGTAGGAACAACGATGAACCCCTGATCAGCTACTGATTTCCGGACAATGTCGCGGAGCTCCCTGGAAGAGAAGATTTCATAGATAATTAAAAAGGGCCTTTTGGGAGGGGTCCGCATTAGTGGGATCTCTGTTGTTTCCATAGACTCTGCGTTCGAAGTCCCCGGCTGTGAGCCTGCGTCGTCCCTATGGAAAGGGGCGTAGTGGTTGCTGACTGGGACGTTCGGGACGTCCTGCAGTTTCTGGCGTTTCTGGAGCGATTCCTGGGCAGTCAAGAATGGTTGACTTCTCCGTCTCGGGTCACTTGGGCGTGCGCCGAGAGAGGCGGGCGGAGCCCGAAGTGGGCTGGCGCTTCGTTCGATGTTGGCGATAGTAGGTTCCGCCGTCGAGCCAGAGTGCCACTCAGATGCGGCAATTGAGCAGGTGTCCTGAGAAGGACCTTGCCCTTGTTTGGATGTTACTTTGGTCGTCATCTCCTCTTGTCCGGTGCTGGTTTTCTTCACCATCTGGGATGGGAAGAGGCGGCGGGTGGTAACCCCCGGAAGGAGGTTCGGGGAAAAGCAATGGTGTTGTAGAGCCGTCGTCGTCTCCTCTGGCTCGGCGCAGGTTTGATATAGCAATTTACGGAATATGAATATGAAAAAATCACGAGAATTTATGGTTGTGCAACTTTAAAATTTAGTCATTTATTAATATAAATATTTTGAATATGTAGCGTGACTATCCCAATCGAACACGGGCTCTTAAATCATTACGGCTCCCATAAATACAAGCATATGAATGCAGAGAACGAATTCAAATTTAAAAAAGTCGACGAAACTGTTTCATTATAAAAATGAATGGCTTAAATATATTAACAGTTAAGTCATTACTCATTGCCCCAAAACTTTATCATAAACGATTAAAAATTGAGCGAATTTCGCCAACAAGAAACCGGTAGCCAATTTCAAAATTCCTCACACAAAAAACCCACATTGCTCACACATTTATGCAAATTAATACGATCGGGATATTTTTACTATGAAAATCGTGGAACCTATTAATTTTTTTCCAAAAATCAAAATTGCTGGATGAACCACAAAAGAGAAAATACAACCGCTATGAGGGATAATGCAAGTTTCGAGCTTTCGAGAAAAGACCCATCACTTTTAACTCATAAAAATGGACAAATATCGTACTATGTATTATTTTTTGTCTTTGGGGAGTGAGTTGGCCGTAATGATATTAAGTTTACAAATGTCACGGCCGCGAAAAAAATAAATAAGCACGCGTTCGAGAACGAACACCATCCCTATTTGGGACGCGGCCAAAAAAAACGATTAAAAATAAAGATGCGCATTTTCCTCCGGCGCCATTACTTCTGGAGTAGATAGCGTTACTCGTTTTTTATAGAACATTGAAATATTTCCCGCACCCTGCGTCAGTGTGTGTCGGCCTTGCTGGTTTGCCTGTTTCTGAAACCTCTCTCCTTTTCTTTCTAAGTCCTATCTATTAATCTGACAATCCTGACTGCCTATATGAAAAGCTCCGCCATTTATTTTCTTTTCGCGTTGCAATTTTTCTTCACTAGCTAAACAAACATCCATTCCGCCAAGTCTTAAGTAGGTCGGATATCGAAGTGAAGTTTTCAGCCTTTTTCTTATTTTCCTTGCAGTCTAGGAGGGAATGTTTCAGGAAAAGGTTTTACTTTTGTTTTATTTTTTAAAAGAAAATACGTATCTAATGTTTCGTTGTGCCATTATTCTCGTTAAAGTCTACGTTAGGATTCGTTTCTAACGCGCGGCATCTCCGTTCGCTCTTCTTTTGTTTGCACCGAATTCGGTCGTATCCTGGAAAACACGTGTTTCTGATGCAGGTTTATTATTTTTCAATAATAGCGCATTTTTAGTTAGTTTTTGTTTCGTTTACCTCGCGCTCGAATTTGGAATTTTTCCGTAATTGCTTGAATTTATTTTTTCAAACGCGAAACTGACGCAATCATTATTAACTATAATATAAAAATTATTCCTGTGTTTTTCCACGCTTTTGGTATCAAAAATTTTTGTGATGTTCATTTAGAAATATTTGGTTTACGGCACCACGAGAGCGAGTTAATGGATATCATAAATTCCGTAAAAATAATTAATTTCACCTTTGAATAATGCGACACAGAACGGCCGGAAATGCGTTTCCCAAAGTGCATGACGGACGTAATTACGTCTAATTAGATTTAAAAATGTTTCAAAAGCGATTCTAACGATGTCATAATTTTAATATTTGTCGCTTTTCAATTTTAATAATGTTCTCTCTCTCTCTCTATGGTGATTTCTGGTAAATTAATTTCGCTCGAATTACATTATGCATAATTTTCATATATTTTACACGCTTTAAAGCTTTCGGAATAGCTTTTAATATTTAACGCATTTCCTCTGTAATTGCGCGTAGGTACTTTGTACCAAAAGAAAAAGAAGCGACTGTTGCCAACAACACAGAAGATATACGAAAATATTGCATTGCAGGATCTTGAATGCCTTTTGGAATAGATCTAAATACTTCGTGCTTATCTAGTTTAACGAGTACTCACTCACGATAAAGAAAATAGAATCCTAGCCCCGTGCGTAGAGAGGTTAATAAACAAGCATTCGAATAAATCGGCATTTTAGAATTACGTCTGTTTTCTAGCCGCACTAGACGAGAGTTCATTGTTGTCAATAATTAAGCACATAATGAGAGAGTATTGTTAATTTTCTTCCGATTGCCCGGGATCGGTTTCGACGTCCCTAGTGTCGTTTGCGCAGCAATGTGTGGGCGATTGATTCTTCCAGTTTCGTCCAATCCCTATCCTCGATAAATATATCTTTCGTTTGTATCTGCGGATAACCCGTGCTCCCGCGAAAGGGAAAATGAAAAAAGAGAAAGCGTTCGACGTCTCGTTAATTAGACTGCGCCGAAAGACCCATTAATGGCGGAAGAGGACAGAGGAGAGGGAGAAAGACAGGAAACGTACGATGATTTTCTCCTTTTTCTCGTTTATTTTTTATTTTCCGATCGCAAGGCGACTTCATCAGAAACCTTATGTACTTTGCGCCGTGACGGACCCAATTAACGGACCCATTATCTCGTTCCCGCCGGATCGACCGGTCGATGACGATAATTTTTTTTTTCGAAAAGAAAAAAAAATAACCGACGAGAGATTTTGTTTTTCTCGTTTTTTTTTTCCTCTGCCCGCGATTAAACGAACCCGGAAGCTTCGAGAGGGGTGCATTTGAAAATTTTTTTCTTTCCATCGCCAGCGACGGATTTCATCAAACACGCCTTCGGTAAACATTGGGAGCGATCCCTTAATCTCCGCGAGTTGTTACGCTTCCATTGCTCCGTCAGTTAATGAGGAATTAATTCGGTGATTGATTCCGGGAAACGCTCTTGCGTGCCCGATTATCGTGGAAAAATTTTAATACTTCCGATTATGTGAAACGGAAGAAATTAAGGTGGGTCTCATTTGAGGACTTCTTTGTGTTATTGCGGGCTGAATTATTAATTGCGTTTATAATGGATTCCGCAGCTGCAGTACCCTTTTCCATCCTTTTTCTGAACAGATTTATTGATGCAGAGATAATTTTTACTAGGAATTCATTTCTTAAGCTCGTTTTTTTGTTGGAATTTAAATCCATTAAGTATTCTTGCGACTTTAAAGTACAACGTTAGAAAGTTATGTATGCCACATTAACAAGTGCATAAATTTTTTTACTATCTAATAAAATATTCTCTGAATATATGTGAATCCTGGTGTTTAATTTATTAAGCAAAAAAGATTTCTCGGGGTAATTCGCGAAGAAGCTTATCCCATGTAGAATAACTTATGTTGAAAACCTCATTGTTGAGCGAACATATATCCTTGGTTACATGGTCGTCAAACTGTTTTCAACGTAAACATATGAAAAGCTCTTTTGTTGTTACGGAAAGGAGAAAAAACCTCTTCTTATGCACATTTTTATTAACTGCCATCAAAAAGCAACTTGATTAATACTTTTAATTTAACCGGCCTTCTCGGCGAGTCGCCGTTTTGTCATTTTTGAGAGAAAGAGTTGAGCGATACGTTTCGCACAAAAAAATCAACTCATTTTCCTTGATCGTCTAGTTCTTTTTTCCCCCTCGCATTAGCCTCGAGGTCTCGAGCAATGTTTTAATCCACCCTCCTCGCGACGCGATCTTATCAATTTGCTCATTCCAGATTCAGAGAGCGCGGAGATTTTTAACGTGCTCCTTCCCCCTTCCTCCCAATCCTCCCCCCCCACTGCTCCCCTCCTTCCCCCACCTCTCTTACCCCCTCCTCCACTTTGCCTCATCAAACCCGCATATTCATATTTCGAGTGAATTTACCTCGAACGAGGGACTTTTTTCCATCCTCCTCCCTCCCCACAAGAGTGCTCTTCTTGGCGGAGATAAAAAAAAAGATCGAGCGACGCATACAAAATGGAATGAGAATCTTCCTGGAGTAATATAATTCGTTTCTTGAGTCTTAGTTTGCACGAGAGAGAGGGAGAGGGAGGAAGAAATGCAGGGAGACAGAGATAGGGGAATAAATGTAACCCGATTTTCTTCTCTCCCTCTTTTGGGACCGAACTCCACCATTTCGGGAAACATGGAAAGATGGAGAAGGGGGGAGGGGGAGTCCGTAGAGAAGAATCGGAATGAAAATCAGGAAAGAAATTTTTTGAAGTAGCGAGTTGGGAAATTTGGGTCACCAGTCAAAGGCGGTGGTTTCATTTTGAAACGTATCCTTCCCCCTCTCGCCCTCTGCTTGCGCCTCAAGATGTCCCTGCAGGATATGAGAGATGAGTGGAAGGGTAATTTCTATACCCCTCACTTCTTCCCATTTCTCCATCTACCCTTCAACCCTCCTGATTCCCTCATCTCCACCACCCCCCTCCCTCCAGTTACGAAATCGCATTTCACCTACGACACCTACCATCGGTCTCGGAAAATATCGTCCTTCATTTTTTTCTCTCGCTTCACCTTCCCTCCGCCACTCTTAGCACGCTAGCATCCATTCTCCGATTCAATCCGTCCTTTTTTTACCTTTTCGAAAAAACTTCCTTTTGAGTTGCAACGAAAGACCTTTATTGCGTCGGTGCCGTAAGGTGACGTGCTTCCAAAACAAGTGAGCATCAATCCGAGAATCTATTCGCTCGTGGTGTTTTGATGTATTTTTATTTTGTGTAATCCTATCCGGTTTGAGGATGGGAATAAAATGAAAAACAAAAAAAAACATTTCATCCCTCGAGCCTTTGTTTTTGTGACTTATTTTTAAACGTCATGAAATGAATTTTTCCTGCAGAATAAGGTATTTTTGAAGGAGCCGAGTTAAGGAACAGTTAACATTATTCACTACTTGTGGTTGTTTAGATGACAAAAAGTTTCGGAGAGAATATTTTAAATTCCCGTTGAATATATATAACCTTTTCACTTTTTCCTACCTCTTGCGTAATTATACCGCCTTTTCACAAGACCGAGAATTTTTAGGTCTGTTTTCCAGTAAATGGGTTATTACAAAGAATGTATTAGGTTTAAATTAATTTATCTTTGTAATTTTGATGAAAAATAAACGACAGTGTTTGTAATGCAAGTTATAGATCTCCGTATTTACTTTTATTTTACAAATGCGATTCTGATCGATCACAGGATATCCCATTAACCGAGAATGAAAAGCAGAATATAATACTTCGCAATCGAAAATAACTCAATTTTTTAATACAAATTTCTTTATTTAATACATTTGGACGAATCCGTAGTGATCATGCGTAAATTACTTTTTTGTCGAAGTTTGTTCTAAATCACACTTTCACGTGGAGTGTTTATTATTTATTACGATAGAATGTTATATTTTAAATAAGGCTTTAGGATCAAACACTCATTACAGTAAATGATTGAAATAAAAAATAGCCGATCTGGATAGTGGTGAGTTGATTAATTATTGCGCGCCCTCTTAATCAACTGACCCATTAAAACTGTCCATTACCTGGAATTTGGGCGCGTTTGTTCCAATTATTTTGAGCGAAATCGCTTATTTCACGCGCTAGGTAGAAAAAATCCGCCATATGTTTGTTAAAAAGAGAATGCCACGATATTATATATATTAGAACCCATCAGTACTGATGAAACAAGGAACGTGTAATCCAAAGCCTGTTAATTTGCATTTAAGCAGTCATTTACTTAGGGTTGATAGCTACATCGTGTACACAAAAAAATAAGAGGAGCGCCCTCCGCGAGACTAAACTGGGACGTTAAGGGCGTCTCGTTCCGTCCTAGTAATTAACCATAACCCAAACGGAAAAATGTCTTTTTTTCCCTCAGTTGCCCCTGTGAACTAGGAATTGCACTCATCGCTAAATCCTTACCGTCGCGCTAATCCATTCAGTTGCTACTCGAATTCCGCCAAGCGCGCACGCACGCACGCTCGCCCGCCCTCGCTTGTTTTTATTTCTACAGCCTGCCTCGTCGCGGAATTGATTGTTTCGACGGAACCCCATCATTTAAATGGGAAATGCACCCGAAAAATCCTCACGGTGCCGTTTCATCAATCCGTTTTATTCCGCTACACGAGAGAGTGAGAGGTCTCTTTTCTAACTTTCCTTTTTACCCCAGCCCGCCCATCCCCCAGTCCATTTACATTAAGGCTGATGCCCTTAAAAAAATCCACCTCCAACCCCTTTCACCTCCCCCGACACGCCCTCTTCCACACCACCACTGCTCCGCGCCTCTTCTTCGTCTCTCCCCGTTCTTATCTCTCTCTCTTTCTCCTTTCCAGCTGTCCCTTTCCCTGTCCATTTCTCTTCCTATCCCCATCATCCGGTCTACGTCATCCCACCGCTAATCCTTTAACCCTTGCCTTATTCAGAGTGGGAGTTGCTAACAGAGAACTCGGATCGACCGTGCAAGTCTCAAGATAACGGCTAAAGGAAGTGTGTGGGGAGGGAGGGAGATGTCCATGAATATGCATCCGAGAGACAAACTTCAAACTCACCGGCCATTGCTCGATCTCTCCCTCCCTTCCTCATTCTCTCTCTTTTCCCAAGCTGTGTAAATCTTTCTCTCACCTACCCTATGCCCCCACTCCCTCTCTTTCTCTCACTTCATCTCTTTCTCCTATATCTCTATCCCTTTCTCTCCCTCTCTATCTCTCCCTCCCTCTCGATCTCTCTTTCCCTCTCTATCTCTTCCTCCCTTTCTATCTCTTCCTTCCTCTCTATCTCTTCCTCCCTAAATATCTCCCTCTCTATCTTTCTCTCCCTTCATCTCTTACTCCTATATCTCTATCCCTTTCTCTCCCTCTCTATCTCTCCCTCCCTCTCGATCTCTCTTTCCCTCTCTATCTCTTCCTCCCTTTCTATCTCTTCCTTCCTCTCTATCTCTTCCTCCCTAAATATCTCCCTCTCTCTCTTTCTCTCCCTCTCTCTCTCCCTCTCTCATTCTCCTTCTATCTTTCTCTCTCCCTCTCTCTCTCCCTCTCTTTTTCTCTCTCCCTCTATCTTTCTCTCCCGCTCTCTTTCTCTCCTTCTATCTTTCTATCTCCCTCTTTTTATCTCCCTCCCTCTCTCTCCCTCCCTCTCTCTCTCCCTCCCTCTCTCTCCCTCCCTCTCTCTCCCTCCTTCTCTCTCCCTCCCTCTCTCTCCCTCTCTCTCTCTCTCTCTCCCTCCCTCTCTCTCTCCATCTCTCTTCTTCTTTCTTCCTTTGTCTCCCTCCATCTCTCCCTCTCTCCATTCCTCTTTTTCTCTCTTCCTCTCCCTCTCTCTTCCTTTCTCCCATCTCTCTGTTTCCTTATCGACTTTTTTTATAAAACCTTTGCTGCTTCCATCTCCTGTTGAACTTCTTTTGCATACCTATTATCTTTCCTTTCATCTTTATTCCTGTACATAAAACTGTAGGTATGCTTTTCAGTATTGCTCTTCCATTCTACCCGCCTTCCCTATTTCCCGTTCTCTGCTCCACACATCTCTTCCCTTGTTTGGTATTTTTCGGGTTCTGAAAACACCCTTTTCTCTTCTCCGAACCCTTATACATCATATTTGGCAGATTTCCACTTTTCCCCTCATTATACGTTCACTTTGTTTTGTCTTCCAATTTTTATTCTAGACTAGCAGTCCTCCCCCTATGCACTATGTGCCCTACATTTATTATCGCTCAACTAAAAATTACTTTTCAAGACTTCTTATTTTTTTTGTTCAAAATATTTTTTCAAATCCTACATTTTTAATATGTATTTTAAACGATCGCCATTTTGTTTCAAGATGGTGGATGAAAATGAAATAGTTTTCCTGAGGTTTCCTAGCTATTAGAAACAAAATATCGTTTGCCGCATTTTTCTACCACAAGCCATTCTTGAGATCGAGAGGGAGAGAACATACTGACTGATGAACAGACACTTGGGAAATTATACATAGGATGAGTCGCTTATATTATTGGTTGTGTTAATATGTATTTGAATTTTCTTTTTTTCTCTACTCAACAACGCCCGTAGTCCATCGTGTTAGTGCAATGACATCCGATGCAGTTAATTCGATATAATTTGAATATATCCTATAATCGTGAAGCTCAAATCGATTTATACTTTCGTTCCTCAGCCGTTTTTAGAACGATAATTGAATTTACCTATACTTAGAATTATTCGGTTTGTATTATTTTGTTTTACAACTAGGCATTATCATCTGATAAGTAATCCTGCTTTTTTAACTAATATCTTTTAGTGTGTTAAACATAACTGACTGCAGTTTTCTGCGGTTGACGCGTAATGATTATTTGAAATTTTCACGCATTCCTTTCCTGAAAAAATAAATGGTTGTTAAAATGCGTATGCTTGCTGCTGGTTTACTTGATATTTACCACTAAATTCATACTCCAATACATGTTTGTTTGACTAAAAGTTCTATCTTTTTCAACCCTTGGAGCTCTTCTTTTATTGGTGCTAAAACTTTCAAAGAATATTTGAACATTATTCAAGACAAAAGGAAAATAATTTGTTCCTCTCACTTCTAAATACTTTATTACGATTATTCGCAATCAATTCATCATACTTTATATACAATAAATTATTTTTGGTTTGATATTTCCCATTTTCGTGTTTAAAAACAACCAAAAATTAACATTCACTTTTTAAATATCGAAGAATCTTCTTATACGCCAAAGTAAACTTGCGATCCTCTCATGGTGTAATTATTTGTAATTTTCCTTCCTTATTATCTATCTTCATATTTCATCGTCTACTCTAGTGTCGTATCTTCCAACCCTTCCTGATGCATGCTCTTCTGCTCCTCCCTCCTTTAATTCCGCTCATGCAACCGTCTTCCACCTTATTCTCTCTTAATTTTCTGCTTCTTCCCCTCCTTGCATCCCCTCTTCCTCCCCCTCTCCTTCCTCCCCTGCCTCCTCCTCTTATCTCTTCTTCCTCTTTCCCCCTTTACAACTGCCCGTCTCTCGACACTCCCTCAAACTACACCAGCGCCTTCCATGTTCCGCCGAATCGCTCGCGTCGCAAGAGGGCGTTTTCTTCCTTCTTTGGCCGTAATACCCGCTACCGCTCGTCTCTCTTGAGGATTGTTTTTCCGCTTATTTTTTTCGCCGGGACGCGCTCGAGTCTGACTCGCAAATGGAGTTCTAACGTTACATGTTGAATGTTGAATCGCGCAATCCCTTCCCTCCTCCCTCCCCCTCCTTCCTCCTCCCTCCCCCTCCTTCCCTCCTCCCTCCGAGCATAGACACTTTCTCGCGACTCCCCTCCCCCTTATTTATTTTTCATTACTTCTTTGAATTTAATATCTAAACCGAAGCTCAACAAGTTCGCCTTTTTATCGCGTTAATTTGTTTTCCGCTGGATTCCTTTCTTTTCTGTTTGAAAGAGGTTCTCATTTCATTATTTTTGAAGCGTTTGCTCTAGGTTTGCTTTCCATTTGACGTCTAAGCATTAAAGAAGTTCTAATACTAAATAATGACGGAGATGCCGAATGTTTAAATGGCTTCATTTTGCGCCATTTATACTCTTCTGTTACTCAGCAATATGAAATTTGTATTATATTTTTTCCCTTTCTTTGGATGGCTGTTCATTATCAATAGGTTTCACTTATGAATTTCAGTATTTGATATATTTTAATTTTTACTCCTTGATTCTCTCCTCTGTGCAAATACGTATTTATTTCGTTAATGGGAGATGTGCATTATCATCCGAATCTGTCGACATGCTCTTTAAAGTCAGGCAGACTTATCTTCTTATCGTCTCATTGTTTAATTTTTATACCTTATTTGATAAGTAGGATGCTATTTCCTTATCAACGGCTGAAATAATTCTAGAAAAATACCAACTTTTTTCACTGTTGACTTGATTCATTTGCTTACTTACAAATAAAAGATTTCGTTCAGTTTCGAAAATTAAACTTTAACGGCTTAACTTATTGGGAAATTCAGCGCAACGTTAGAGTGCAGTAGGTATCTAACGTACCATATAGACATGGTTTAGTAAGAGATCGCGCTACCCCAGGTGGCACAAAATTTACATGCAAGAGCGAATGCAAAATTTTAAAGATCTTGGTTTTTTAAGACATTCAAATAAACAGCTATTTCCATTCCGTTCCTCAAAACCATGAATCCTCTAAGGCTGTTTATTTTTAGCGTGAAACAAAAGTCAAAGAGCGGCTCTTGTGTGGTAATAAAACTTCTATTTATTCATGTTGCATTGTGAGGAGTTGCATACAAAGTGTTTAGCTGTTGCCAATAACTGTAAAACGAAGTGCGAAGTGTTTTTCTTAGTCTATCTTAGAATAAATTTTCTTCTTTAAAGGTGGCGTTTAAATTCATCGGTAATGGTGCAGTTGGCTCGATCATTTTTTTAAATGCCACATTTCTCACGTTTATCTTTTTAGCTTAAGTTTTTACCCTACCCTCTGTTTGTTTTATTATACAAGTTTCTTATTGATACACTTTTACATCCTTCCCATTCAGACTAGTAATGTTTTTTAAATTTATTCTCTCGATATTTGTTTATTCGATTTTCGAGATATTGCGTTCCGTTTTGCGTGACTTTTCGCCCAAATTTGCCTGATCATCTTAAAAACATTCGGAACCACAAATCTCCAAATTATGTTTTTCACAGTTTAACTTCACATCCTTTTGCTAATTATCTTCTTTTTGCGTTCAATTAAAGTTCTTTCTTATGTTTTTCGCCTGTGGAATTGCCTGAATTAAATATAGTTTCCCTCGGAATCGTATATTTTTACATTATATACTACATTTGCTTCTTTGCAGCTTTATGATCTGTATATGTCTCTGTATATTTAGATGTTGATAGCATTTGTTTTGCCCATATCTCCTTCTTAGAATACTTAAAAATTCTATTTTGAATTGGTAGGTTGTCAAGAAATTTCTCATAACTATATAAATAAGTGATTCGATAATTATTAAATATTTACCCACTAGAGAGTTATAGAACTCGGTTTATGGTGGAAAATAAATTCCAGAATAAGAACTTATTCAAAAATAAAAAGAAATAAGAACTAAGTAATTTTTTGTAAAAGTTCTTATTCTGGAATCTGACAACAATATGACAGCCATTTCTTCATATAAATCTAATAGGTCTTCGTTAATATGACATTAGCAGAAAAATATCGAATGGTAGGTTTTTATAATTTGCATGTTTTTAAGTTATTTCCTTTTCGTATTACAAAAATAACCTAGTATCAAATTTTCGTCACATTTCCAGCATAGAATTTTGCGACCCCAACATAGTGACATTAATCCGCCTCATCTGCAGTTAATATGTTTCAGCCATAACACGACTCTGGTAGAGATCCTCCATGCTTCGAAGACGCTATAGGTATCCTAGTTTAAGGAAACAACGACAATTAATTTATGACGACACGCCACGTAACTAAGCTTCTTTTAACCTTTTGACCTAATTACGGGGGAAGTAACATAGCCGCTAGGAGCGCTAAGAGCGCAAGATGTTGAATACCCGGGACTGAAAGCGTTACCCGAGGGAATTATCGCCGCTTGCGTCATCAAAATTATTAGGATGCCTTGGAATTAAACAAATTTTTGATCGAAAGAAAATGTTTTTTTTTAATTCTGCATATGTCGTCGTGCCTTACTTTGTAATTTCCACGGCTTTTCTTTTTTTAGTCAATGCATTTTCCCGGATTTTATGATGAGTGTGTTAAATTATGTACACGTCAAATAATATATTATATAATAAAAAATAAAGTGGTAGCGAAATAATTAAATCAGTTTTTCCTTCTTGAAACGAAACAAAAATGTGAATAAATGTTTTTTTAATCATTATTTTTGCTGATGTTGTGAAAAATACTTTTTTTGTTGGAATGTATCGTCGAGTTTTAAAAGGATTATTTCGTAAAAAAATACCATGAATCTATCGAATAAAAAACAGGCGAATTCGTTCTGTTCTGCAGTAAGATCACTCAAGTGAATGACGAATAAGAGGAAAAAATTAATACATTCAGCCAAAATGCAAGCACGTCATCGTCAAATCCATCTGCCTTCAGTGGACACAGAAATCGCCTTAGTTGTCCGAAAATCAATATAGGTTATTGATTCGTAATATCCTAAATTCAGTGAACCGAAATGGATAAAGGTTTCCAATGCCGTTGGGGAGAAGGATTTTTTACCAAAAAATGAAAAATTCACGACGACCTCGCGACACTTAAGGAAATTGAATACTTGGAAAAAAACAACGCTCTACATGAAAGCGATGTGGATCGTTTTAGGGGAATAACAATTACGCGTAAATCTATCATTCCTGGTTCAATTTATGGCTTTGCGCCGTATTAAATAAGACGGCATTAAGGATCGCCCCAGAATCGCTCAGATTTGTTTTCGGTTTTGCAGAAACTATTTTCGAGTTTCACGGAATTAATCAACTCACACAGATCCTTTTGAACAAATTTCACTTAGAAACCGCAAAAAGAACCGGCTTATGCCCTTAATTCAAATTTTCCGCTATTGATAATGTAATATTTTTATTCAGCTAGATCATTAATATAATAAGGTTTTCATGAAGTAAAAATCGCATTAAAGCTTGTCTAAGACAAATGCGTTATATCGTATTTATATATATAAAGTTTTATAAAGAAAGTGATAAACGAGGCCGAGATTTCGTGGAATTCCATCCATATAATTTTATATGCAATTTTTTTTTCTCATTCTTCTCAAGGCTCAAGTTTAAAATTGCCTAGGCTCTTTTATCGGAATATTTTTAGACGATAAAAGCAAGTTTACACACCAAATATTGCTCTCATACATTTAAAAAAAATTTAGAACACAAAAAGGTTCGCAAAAAAATTGGAAAGAATGAAAAAACTTTCTATTGGCATCCGCAGTTGAGCCTATTATAAAATATTTTCATTTCTTTCTAATTTCGCAGCAGATGCGGTTTTCCACCATTCTACGCCTACCTCAATGATATGTAAAAGAAAGACTACTTCAATTTAAGCCAGCTTCATTCCGGAAATAAAAAGAAATGAATAGTTTCGAAGATCAAACTAGTCGTGTATGTGATAGATTGATATTCGCTGGAAAAATCGGATTCATTTTCATCATCGCTATCGCATTTTATAATGCCATCTCAATTCCTCGATAACACTAAAAAAAACTCCGCCACCTTGCACCAAAGATACATCCGACATCTTTTTTTATTTATAGCGCTTTTTGCGTATCAACATTTTTCTATCTGGTTCTCTTCTACAGCACTGCTTCCCTTCCCTCTGATAAATAGTAAAATATTTCGCTCACATTTTCGGTATTCAACTTTCTTTTATTTTCGAATTCACAAGCTGCCATTCCCTTTTTACCTTCCTTCATTTTCATTCGTTCGTACTCAGTCTGAAAATAATCTTCGAGACCATTCCGAAATCTCCAATCTACATGTGTAAATGTGTTTCTCCGACACCCCAGCGGACCTTCTATTGGTAAGTGTTCACTAGGCACCCTTCCTTCAACACGTGATGCCGTTGATATGTTGATATATCCAATTTACCTTTCCTCTTCCATAAACATGTGTATATGTATATATATATATATATATATATATATATATATATATATAATGTTGGTAAATGTATTTCGAAAACCCTACGGGGATTTGTCGCTTACCTTTTTGAATTCTAAAATTTTTTTTCGTACACTTAGTTGTTTACTTAACGGCCGGATGTCCGCCTACACCTCAGGTTGGGAATATTAAATATTCTTCGTCACATTTTTTTCGGCATCAAAGAACTCGACTGATCCTCTTATTTTTTCTTCTTTGCGCTGCTTCGAATTTCCTTATATTAGACAGCCTATTTGTGTGATGTTTGGTGTTTTGGGGGGCTTTAACGGTTCGCTTCTTGAAGAAAAGAACCTAATGTAATTTGTTCGGCTCTCTATCACTAACTTGACTACAGCTGCCAAAGTGCCGAAAATGAATTTTTCAAAATTCTGGTTCTGTCTCCTATGTTTGAATTTTAAACAGAATTTTGCTACTCGGAAAAATGTAAGTACATGGTGAAGTACTATCGTGTTTGAATGGTGCAGCCTTCTCGGTGCTGGATGCAAAAGTAAAACTTTCGACAGTGGAGATAATATTCGAATGTATTTTAAGTATAATTGTACAGAAATGAAAGAAACGAGAAATAACATCGTAAAAACGCCACTTTATTGAGCTGAAATACAACTCGGATTTCAACGATTAAACGTCATCTTCAGGTACAAAATATCGTTGAAACACGGGTCGTATTTCTATTCAATAAAGTGGTGTTTTTACGACGTTATTTTTCCTTTCATTTTAAGAAATGGAACTCTACAAAGTTACAGCTAACTAAATAAATTTTACCACAGTTTTACGCTTTGAAATACTTTAATATGATTAAGTTCTTCACTGAAATAAAATTTTCTTTTTCTATTTGCTTAAATCCCGCCATTACTTGACTAGCAATTGCGCCATTTAACATAATAAAAGCTTAAATCTGAGGTTGTGTGGATTTGCTACCTGTGTTCCGCGATTTAATGCGATCTCATCCAACATTTTACAGATTTTAGAGGTATTTTTACAAAGGCTTGCTTTCCAAGTCGTCCTACAATCCGTGTTTTTTCATACTAACTTTTCTGTTTCTTTCACATCTGAGTAAAATTATATTTCGAATCATAAAAATATATATGAATAAATGTTTTAATAAAAATAGAGTGACTCGTTGAAGTATTAAAATTTTTACGCTTTCTTAGATGTGTTGAGCGGAGAAACTTGTTTAACATTAATTGGAACTAATTAACATTACTCATTATTTGCGCAACTACAAAGAACAACTAAAAAACTAGATAACGAACTGTATAACAATTGCTTATCCTTGGAGTTATTTTTAGCTTCTTGTTAAAACACTAATACGTGGGACCACGATGACAGTCACACATTCCCGGAAATTTTTTCAATTACGGACACAAAGTTTCTTTCTCTCTTTGTCCTCCAATACGCATCTCCATTTTTATTCAGACACAACGGTCGTTTTGAAATAAAGAACGATAGAACTTTTCTTTTTTCATTCGGCGAAAATCAGGCAGAAAGGAGGAGACGAGAAGCATATTGAAAACTAATTCTGCCGCTTTGTTAAATGAAACGTTTATTTTTTTATTTAAGCAAGATATTTCCCGTTATTTGGCCGAAAAAAAATTTTTAATGAGATTCTAATAAAAAATAAGGAATTTTAATACAATAAAAGTCCTTATAACAATGTCCCTGTTTACATCATTGCGGCGTTTCCCAAAATCGGCGCCACAGTTGATTTTAGGAATGCCGTAAAGAAGCTTTCTTTTGTAAATTAGTAAATGATTTTAAAATGTTTGCGGTTGGATTAATAACTTTTGAACTTTTTTTTTCATTTATTTTGGTCCTTCCCGTAGGTTTTAGGAACACTCAATTCAATCTTTGCTTTTCGGCCTTCGCGTTACATTTCAATCACTGACCATTAATATAAAGACCGTAACATATTTTACTGAATTGAAGCATCTGCTTCCAGCCGCGATGCGAAGCTATCTAATTTTGTAAGCCCAAATATTGTAATCAGATATCTCGGCTTACATCGAGTTGAATAAATTGCGTCATCGACTCTTTAAGCCAACCGATTGACGAGTAAGAAAACTGCATTAGCATTATGTAAGCGCGTTTTCCGCCTGCAACTTGCTTTCCTTTCGCAGAATGTCTCCTAACTCTCCGCGTAACGACTTATCAACGAATGCATTGGCTACTTTTTCTCCCTCTTTGTTTCTTTTTCTGATGCCGCTGTGGGGAGAAAAGGGGCCATTGATTCTTACGCTTCCACTGGGTTCTCTTCCGACGAACCACGCTTCTTCTTCCTCAAAGGACCTCCAGCCGATGGAATTCTTTAGAAATCTTCTATATAGGAAATGCAGCGTTCCTGCTTTTTCTTTCATATAGAAAAGAAGCCGTTCTGGGGTTCTTTTTTGAAGGGAATCTGGACGAGTGATAATGCGGCAAATCTACCGAAGAAACCATTAAAGTAATTGCGATCTCTCTTTCTTCTCTCCGGAGCATTCAAATTATTTCGCAGGCCCGAGGTCTTCTTTAATATTATGAGATTTTAATAGATTAGGGATCTCCTAAAAACTAAGCTATTCAACGTTTCTTCTCTCTGTTTGGATTAAAATTGCAATGAAATTTATCAGACAGTTTTACTCTCTATTATGTCACCCGTATTTTTAGTTTAATCATTCGAAATCTGGATATGCCCTCTTTCTGAGGCTAAAAAATTGTCTTTTTATAGCGAATTTTAAACGTAATGTATCATTTTGATCAATCATATTTCTTCATAGCTTTAATAAGATATTTTACATCTAAAATTTTGTTTATAACAGCGTTTCTTAAACTGGAATCCTCAGATGTTGTCTAGGGAATCCGCAAGTGATGTCCAAGAGTTACTGTATGCGATTAAAAAATAAAAAAATAAAAATGATCTCCTTACAAGAGCGCGCAGACTTCCAAGTTTAAAATAGTATTCGAGCAAACGATGGTGACTTTTCTAAAACCGTAGGAAAAATAAATACTCTATTAGTCTCTTATAAATAGTTTGGGGATCCGCAAAATAATTAATGAATGGGTCCTAAGATGTCTGAAGTTGAAAAAACGGTTCTTTATAAGTTACATTTAACATCTGTTATAAGCGAAATATTGGGTGATATGCATAAACACGTAAAAAATGCTTTTCCTTCGGTTTTGGAGTAATTTCTATGATTCACATGCATCAAGTTTCGTTGCAAAAGCTTTTCCTCATAGCAATTCCTTCACGGAGTTGCATTTCCCTCGCTCCGTAGCTTTTACTACGAACGGTATGCATAAAACCGTAGCATTTACTTTCTCTTGAGGCAAATGCTTCGGAATATCATAGCCTGGGTTTAGTGTGGCTACGCTCTCCGTGCGGTTCAGTTGATTTGTGCGAGATGGCAGCGTTCTTGAGAGTGCACGAGGTTAAAATTTATAAACAGAGGAGAGAGTCATGAGATACTGATTTTTAAAAACTTGATCTACATCTACATGATACCCTGCAAGTCACCTTTTTGGTGGATATCGGCGGATATCGATTTAGCAAAGAGAATTTGGAATGACTCGGTGATCATTTCCTTGGCTTCGATGCGGAGACACGTGGGGAAGTGCTGTCTCCAATTCAGAAAATGAAAACTTTTTTAAGATACGTTGGGGATCCAGACTAGGCTAAGAACAAATGCATTTGCGGAAGTACTTACCGGAGAAATAAGAAATCATACCTGCAAGGCCTCTGCGACCACCGATATTAGAGAAATCAGTTGCAGGAAAGATAGGTATAAGGAAGATTAACGCGGTTGGTTTTATATATCCCCTACCACACATCAGCATTGATGGATTTCAAGGTTTTTTTAATTGGAGATTTATTCTAAAAAGAAATCTTTTGTGTATTCGGTTTGTTTGTTTTTCTGCCTCTCTGTACTTGCAATATCTCTGGAATCCTGCATCTTGGAAAAACCAAAATTTCAGATTAGATTGGTCTCTATACGAAAGTTAAAGAGTAATTATTTAATTGATCTAGGATCAGCTTCTGTGGCGTAATCGGAGAGAAATCGCTAAAAAGTGCGTAAATAATGCTACATAAATTATGCATCCAACAATACATCATATCTGTAAAAGCAAAGAAAATATAGAAAAAGGCGGATTATGTATAGTTCTCTGCAATTATTCCCTCGCATATTTTTAACGTATTCGATTTAAATTCTACATAGACATACCATGTTAGATTAGAACAAAATAAGCTTTTTAAATTTCAAAATAGAATATATTCATCAACAAGATTATTCACACAGAACTCATGATGCATAATTTCCATATAATCATTTATTTAATACTTATATTAGCTTTAATAGCTTTAAAAGGAGGAACCCAGATGGCTGTTGAGACCGGGTTGAAAAAGGACACAGAGGATATTAAGTCTAAGTTTTCTGTGTGAGAATTATTATACTATAGTAAATAAATTAGACGAATATGCAGGACAAGTTAAAGAATTAACAAAAACTGTTGGCTCCCTCCAAAATGAACTCAGAATTAAAGATAATGTGATATCAAACATGCAAAACAAAATCAATACACTAGAGCAAAAAAATCTTAACAAGTCAATAGAAATTACAGGTATCGAAGTAAACTTAAGTTCAGAAAATGAGATTAATGATACATTAAACAAAATAGCCATAGAACGAAATGTAGATGAACCAAATGAACGAGACATAGAAGAGATGTATTTCATTAAAAATCCATGACAAAATAAAATAAAAAAATATTGCTTACCTTTAAAGATAAAAGTTATAGAGATGGCTGGGTTAAAAATAGTAAAATCCTATATAATAAAAATATATTCAGCTCCAAAAGTGAAAATAAATATATATAAACGAAGCCCTCACCAATTATTATATGGCCCCACTTTGGAAAGTGAAGTCTAAAGGGAGAGAGCTAAATTATAAATATATATGGTCTAAGAATACTGCCATACTTGTTTAAAAAATTAAAATGCTCAAATAATAAAATGATTTAAATGGATTTGAATAAACTGATGTAGGCTAATCAAGTCTTATTAAAATAAGTATCAAGAATCTACTTAAAATATAATTCATCTAACTATGGGTATAAATAAATTAGAAGTTATAAAATTAAAAAATATAAATTGTAATGTATATGACAGTCTAAAGGATTATCTAGATAACTCCACAATTAACAAAAATAATTTTTTTATTTATCACTTGAATGTAAGATAATTAAGGAAAAAGTATAACAAGCTGTTGATACTAAATAGTCTTCTGTTAGATAAGATGAACATACCTTTATTTGTATTAAGTGAAGTTAATATTCAAGAAGAAGAAAAAGGCCTCGACACATTTCAAAATTATAACCTTATACACAAAAGTAGAATTGGCAGACAAGGTGGGGGAATTGCATGTTACACTAAAATTGATATACAGTACAGCTGTGTAGACATAATTTTTAATGAAACAGAATATTTTGGGATTATATGCAGAATAAATGACAAGGAATGGTTAATTATAAGTATCTATAGACCCCCAGAGAAAAATAAAAGGAAATTTATTGAATGCCTATCAAATTTTTTACAAAACGTAAAAGATAAACTTGTAATAATTATAGGAGATGTAAATATTGATCTAAAAGACACTGATGATAAGATTACTGAAATATAAAAAAACAATCATAACTACAAATGGTTTTTTACAAAGACCTAGACAATATATAAGAAAGGAGATTAAGGGAGACAAAATGGTTAAATAAATCATGTCTAGATCACTTAGCAGTTAAGGGAATAAAAATGAAATATTCTGGTATAGTTATTCACATGAACATTTCAGGTCATCACCTTGTAGGACTTGTGATAGAGAATGAATGGAGGTGTAAAAATGAAATATCAGAAGTCAAGTATATAGATAAATATGATGAATCTAAACTATGAGATAGAATAAAGGAATACAACTGGTATATGCTAGAAAATATAGACGATCCTGTTAATCAATATTATATGATAAAGGAAATTTTTCATAAAATATATAGTGCTTAATAACATTACCTTTTAAACCAAAATCATCCAAAAAACCCTGGATGACAGCTAGTTTATTAAAAATATGAATAGAAGAGATAGACTATATAAGAAATGGCAAAAATCTCCCGGTAATCAGAAAAAGAAGGATAGTTATAAAACTTATAGAAATCTTGTTCAGGCCAAAATATCTAAAGCAAAGAATAAATATTTTAATGATAAACTTATAAAAAATAGAGGCAATATGAGAATTACATGGAGTATAATAAATGAGATTTCAGATACAGACAGCAGCAAAAGTAATGATGCTACAATATGTAAACACTTGGGAACTGCTATGTCAGGTTCTCAAATTACCACTGCATTTGCAGATGAATTTACGAGCAAAATACAAAACATAATGCTGAAATGTGACGATAAATTAAATAAGGACTATCAATTTAGCCATTTACAGTCTTGTAATTCTTGAAGAAAGGCCAAGTGACATAAAAAAGCCATCCTTAGGCTTAATGAAAGAAAATCTCCTGGATATGATGGTATCCGGCTTCAAGATATTAAACAAAATGTAAATGTAATAAATTTAATTACAACTTGGATTAATAATAGTATGAACAATGGTAAAATCCATGATGAACTTAAAACAGCAACTGTATGACCAATCTTTAAAAATGGCGATCATAAATTATTTACTAATTATAGACCAATCTCGATTTTATCAGTGCTGGATAAAATTATGGAAAGCTATATTGCATATCATATTGTTATATTGAAACAAACATAACATATTATCACACGATCAATATGGTTTTCAGGAAAATAAGAGTACAAAACTTTTATTAGAAGACTTGACGGAGTATATTAGAGAAAATCTTAGCAAAAACAACAGAAAAACCTCTTTATTTGTGCGAAATTGAGACTATAATACCCCTTCTTACATTTAATCCAGGGGTAGGAAAACCACGGCTCGCGGGCCACATGTGGCTCGCGGTGCGATTATGAAAGCAAACCGTAATATAAATGCAGATAATTTCATTTTTGTAGCTTAAAATTACGGCCGGAAAATCTTTTCTAATGATGTTATGGGGATAACATATTTATTATTGATTTTCACTTACAGGATTCCTCGTATTATCTCAAATCACTTCTGATGAGAACCCTATCGTGGCCCGCCGAAGGATTTTTATGTTTATGCGGCCCTCCTATGAAGCTGCCACTGTTAATGCAGCCCGCCACGTAAAAAGTTTGCCCATCCCAGATTTAACCTCTCGTCGTGCATTTCAATGTTAATTATCACTTTACACAGAGACATAACAAATGTAAGACGATCTCAACATGGCAGAAAGTTATTAAGAAAACCTGCTTAAACAATAGCAATTTTTTGTTAATAATAATTCATCGAGATAATACATGTCTGATACTAAATTGGCAAAAATATCATCTCTTCAAATGTAAGCAAAAACAGTCTATCTATGAATATCGGAGAGATAAAGCTTGTCAGTCAATCCAGAAGTGAACGATATACTGTTAAAATTCTTCGCTTCGAAATTCAGACATTTAGCAGAATCCCGATGGCTAGAAAAGGTGAGCGAACTCAAAGGCAGCACTAAGAAGGATGGGAGAACAGCGAACTATAATCCAACTGATAAGAATTGGAAGACGAAGTGGATCGGGAATTTTTCCGGGGTGAGACAGAATGATTAAAGATGTGACTGAAGAAAAAGTTGAAGGCGAAGGAGGAAGAGGAAAAGGTTTCAGTTGATAGACGACGTGAAAAGAGAGTTTAACCGGGAACTGAAGAAGAGAACAGGATAATGCGGAAGACTCAGTTTTTAACCTATAATCAAGGAGTGGTCCGGAGACAGGTTACTTAATTACGATGAGGGTGTTTATTTAATTGTTGTATCCGTTTCACATGACCAAAACCTTCGCAAAGGTACATACAACTAAACATAAATACAGTGTAACCTCGTTAGAAGGAGCACGGATATAGCGAGAACTTCATTATAGAGAACGAAAACGCCGTCACCGTCAATTTTTTTAACGTTACAGGATTTTTAATTTCGGATATTACGACTGGATGTTAGAACGATTTTTTCCAAATTTTATAAATTCTCGCTCTATCGAGGTTTCACTGCATAATAAAATAGATCGTAATATGGATTGGGGTTGAATTCTGATTAACAAAATGAACGATTTTAAAAGCGATTTCAACGAATATGTTTGATTGTTTACTCGAATCACCACACGTTTCAATGCCGACTCGACGCGAAGTCGTGGAGTTGGAACACGTATAAATGCATCTCGGGAAAAAGGAAGGGATCCATATCATGTCAGAATCCGTCAGTCGATTCCGAAATAAGATAAAAGATAGCGCTTTTTATATCCTTATGCATAAAAGGTTTCGAGCGGCGTGAGAAATGGCTTCGGAAAACTGTTCCTCTTTCTCTCCTTTGGCGTCCCATTGTAAAACGTATCAGGTGCCGAAAACGACCCATTTGCATACGGCATCCCATTATGGCGGTAACGGGTTATCTTCTCCTCTTTTTTGTCCCCCTCGGATAGGAATGAAAACGGGAAAATAACGCATCGAACGCCTATTTCTCGCGAGATAGAAGGTAAAGGCAAAGACCTAGAGATGTTTGACTGATGAGATTTGTGTAGCGCGGTCCAAAGTATTCTAGAGAACCATGAGATGGAAAGGTTTTTTTTGAAAGAGGGACTGAGAGAAACGCGCTATGGGATGAATGAGAGGAGATGTTGTATGAAATGGGCAGATAAGGCGTTGAGAAAGCAACTATATCGTCGTTTTCAGTGAAAATCGCAGAAGAAAACGTTTTGAAATTTTTAAAATTTTTTAATAAAAGGTATACCTATATATCATAACAAGTTCTATGTAAAATATCGGCATCGATAAGATTACCGAATAATAATCTTTATGTGAGTAGTTCAGATGAAACTCTCTCTACCAAACGTTCTTCATTGATCGGTTATGATGTTTTTTGCTATCCTTGCTCACAATCCCTTTAAATACATTCAAAATCGGTGGTTCTTCTTCGTCGGAATTTTTCATCACAAAAACAATTTTAAATCGCCTAAATATTTCATCCTAAATTGTCTTCGTAAGTTATTAATCAGTAATAATTTTATGTATTTATTACAATTTCTTACATTGGTTAATAACTAAAAGTTATGATCAACGTAAAAAAAGCAATTCCTGATCGTTAAAAACTAAATACGTCAATGTTATTAACGTATTCTCTGATATAGATAGGATGTTAACGTCTAGGAATTCTCTATATCATTGAGAGAGAGAGAAAGGCATTCAAAATATATATAAAAAAGATACCATTGCTCTTTTGATAGAGTCATTATTAATATTATAATTCAAGTTGGGCGAAAGCACTGAATTAGAGCTGACAAAGATAAAATTATTTTCATAATTGTCAGCTATCTTATAACAACATTTGAATCAATTATTTAAAAATTGAATAAATGTAAATAATTGTAAAATATAATCCTTTTTAGTTAACCATAGTTTCTAATATTAATTTCCATTGCCCATATGCTACGCAAAATCCTTGATTTTATTTTATTTGAATGTAGCTAAAGCTAAGTCTCAGAGAGTGTTGGAAAACATAAACCAATATCTGAAAGAACTTCGTAAATAATGGAATTCAATGAAGAATCAACGCGATTTCGTCGAAGAGACTCTGTTAATAGCTTTTTAGGGGCATTCGTCTATTAGAACAATTGTTTTTCTATTGGTCACAAAAATGCAAACAAAATGTTCTCAAAAATAGCAGTTAAAGCGCCATGCAGTACATTAGGAAGGTCAAGTTAATTAGAGTTTAAGTCCACAGATTATAATTTTGGAAAACCCAATGTGAAGGAGAAATGTTTAAAAATTCACACCCAAAATTCTCGCTGCTGTGTTTGTGGAAAAGTTAACGCGCTTGTACCTTCAATTTTATGTCTATATACCTCTGGAAAATATTCGCAGAGGACATTTCATATCCGACAATGTCGCGTGAAGGACAGGGGTGCTTTCCACTAGACGACCTTTTGTGCTCACTCGGCATCATTACGGAAACTCGTGTTATTTCTGAGCACATTTTAAATTTCTATGATATTAACTAACACTGATATGGGGTTGATGGTAGGATGAAATATTCCTAAAGGCTTATTTGTGATGCAAAATTCTGAATGGAATATAGGGAGCTAAAGGGTTGCAAAGGCAAGATTAAAACGCAGTGCAAAACTACAGTCTTTTTGGCATTCAATGATCTTAAATATTTCAACTGTAGCTGACATTTTAAAACAAACAACGAATGAGTAATTGAGAATATTTTAATATTTATTAAATTCATAAAAATAATATACAACATGCAAATATAGTTAAGGAACGCCAGTTTTAATATTGGCCGAATTCGAGGTATATCTTCAAAGTTTGTTTTCCAGAGAATAATTAAAATTCGGTAGAACGACAGCCAGCTTGAAGTTTCATGTCTTATATTGTACGTACTCCCACTAACTATTCGTAATTTTTGTCCGTATCTGATAGTTTGAATTGAATTTGAACGAGCAAGACGTATGGACAACAAATACTTTACTTTCGTTTGGGGAGTTAGCAATGTCATCTTTCGATTCATCTGTCATCGCCAAATCATCTTTCAAGGCCCTGGTACGGAAAAACATTAAAAAAACAAATCCGACATCAATCCTTGGATAAGACGCCATTATACGCTTAATCACCCATAGAATCCGAGAAACGACATCCATTCTTCCATCTGTTGTGCATTCGACAATCGCGCAACGCACGTACCTCGAGGCGATATTCCATCACCATAAATTTTCACCTTGGGCGTCCGCGGAGGAAGAGAAAAGAAAAAGAAAACACCCACTCGATAACACGCCCACGCAAGGAGAATTCCTATGGTAAGGTGCTAAAGAAAAGGGAATCTCTCCCAACACAGCCCTCATCCCCAAAAACTCGAAAAGAAAAAAGGGAGGAAGGACTGGGCATGAAAAAACATCTCCCTACGTCATCTCGAGAATCTACAATGACCATCTCTCACTCCCCCCATCCCCCCCAAACACCCTTCTGCCCCCTTCTCTCCATCCTTCCCCAACCCCCGAAAACACTCCGTCACAACGTCCACCACTCTCAAATGAAGGCAATAAATGCAAGACGTGAGGAGACGTAAGAATCTTCCATCTTTATCTGCGCGTAGAGGTTTTTTGCAGGGATGAGTTAAATGTGTGTGTATGTGAGAGCGTGGGGGGAGGGAGAGATTGGGAGAGAGGGAAGAGGAGGGATAGAAGGGGGGAGGATGTGGAAAACGCTATCTCTGGACGTACCAATTTTCACGTTGGCATGGGGATAAAAATGGGTGAGGTCCCGTGAGAAGGATGCTGACAAATGGGAGGAGACGGGAGTGAGTGAGGAGGGAGGGGAAGGGAGGGAGGGAAGGAAAGGGGGAGAAACGGAGAGATAAGAGGAGGAATTGGAAGTAGAGGGAGGATGAGACAGTTTAGGTTGGAAGGCATGCGTGTAAGGGGGAGAAGCGGTGACAAGGGAAAGATTGCACTGTGAGGGGGTAAGGAGCGAGATTGGGGGAGAGGGAGGAATCGAGAGAGATGCTGCAGGCATAAAAGAGGGGGGAGAGAGAGGAAATGGAGGGGGAAGTTTGCGTGTCGGTTCGAAAGATGGCGTGGGGGAGGAGCAATGTGGGGTGGGGAGAGAAAAATCTCGAGAAGGCGACGGTTAAGGCAGAACGAGGAGAATAGTTGACGAAATGGAGATAGGAAGAGAGAGCGAGAATGGTCGGAATAGAAAGTGGGAGGAGAATGGATAAAAGGGGAGAGAATGTGATCGGTGGATGGCGGTATGGCGAGCGTGCACTGGGAGACGAAGGAATTGAATGAGATGCTGGAAGAGGAACAGAAGGAGAATGGAAAGGCGCGAAAGGTTTTTCGAGGGAAGAGGAATGTAGATTTGAGAGAAGAAAGAAAGAAAGAACGAATAGGGACAGAAAGATAAGGAACGGAGGTAAAGGAATGATAAGTGTCAAATAGATAACGAAAGGGAACTCGGAAGAAGGAACAGCAGAAGACAAATTCTAAGGAACAATTAAAAGTTGTAACATAAAGCTCAACATATCGTCGAATTCATTTTAGAAACAACAATCGGAGAATAACCACTGAGGACGGATGCCTTGCAGCTGAAGTGGACTTATCGTTAGACCAAAATTTTTGTTTGGGTCTTTATCGTATTCACTCGCGCAAGTGTGACACTTTAACCCCAATTTGAAAATACGGGGCGTGGTTGTTATAAAAAAATTCCAGAAGTTGGATTTCCTTGTAGTTTCATTTTTCGTGTAATTTTTTAACTGACATTTAGTTAGCGTATAGTTTATTTTGGCGATGAATGGACATTTAGTCGCTGCATCTGTCTGGTAAACGAGTTATCTTGCAGGTAAATATGTTTGCGCGTTTTCTGTATCTTGAAGATAGGTTAATGATAAAAGAATTTCATGTTATTTTAAATAAATTCCACGCAAAAATAATGCCAAATTCGAGGGGAAGTACTGAAATTTATTGACAACGATAAATAAGGCAGTATATGATTTCGTTATCAGGTTACTCTTTACGGCAACAGAATGTGATACATCTTAAAAAGCATGCTAAACTTTTGCTTATGTATTTATTTGATCTATTCCTCTGGGAGTAAAAAAAATATTTCAGAAATTTGTTAGATTATTTGTTCATCATGGGACAATTTTACAAGGTAACTCCTACCACCGTGAATAAAAAAATATAGTTTGTTCTAGGCAAAGGCGCGGAAATAACGCTCATGCCGTTATTACGCAAACGAATTCCCCAATTCTATTCATCTCGAAAGAGAGAGAGAGAGAATTTTCGACAAGAGACGAGTTTAAAGGAAAGAAAAGAGACGAAAAGAGAAAGGAAGCGGAATAAGAATAGTCGTGGGAGATTTGAAACGGAGTAGGACGAAGGGAATGAGAAAGAGAGAGAGATGTGGGGGAATGGAAGAAGAATATAAATTTTTCGGAGGAATGAGAGAAGGAAGTTTGTGGTCGGAGGAGAAAAATGGATAGGTAGGAGGATAGGAGGGGAATACAGATATGGGACGTTGGATGGAACTGGTAGCTCGGGTTCGTGTGTGTGTTTGCGAGAGAGAAAAATTGGGAGGGTGGAAGGGGGATGGTGGAAGGGGAATGGTGGAAGGGATATGGAGGAAGGTGTAGGGAGGAATAGGAAGGGGAAGGGAGGAAGGGGAGGGGGAAGTGATAGGAAGGAAGGTGTGCGGAGGAAGGTGTAGGGAGGAAGGTGTAGGGAGGAAGGTGTAGGGAGGAAGGAGTAGAGAGGAAGGGTTAAGGAGAAAGGGGAGGGAGAAGAGTTAGAGAGGATGGGGTAAGGAACTTAGAAGAGGGAATAAGGTCTTTGATTGGTATTCCTAAAAATATAAAGCGCCTCTATTTTTCTACGGTTGAGGCTTGAGAAAATCCTCAACGGAAAAATGCTTACAGCGCTGCTTTGCATTAGATGGGGATTGGCGTTCGCGGAATAGATACGATTTTGTATAGGTCAGCCAGCACCCTACTTAAGTCCTTATTTTTTAGTTATATTTTTTCCCATTTGAAACCTATTATAACTAAAAAAGTATTACGAAAATATTTATCCTCATGCTGCGTTTTGAGGCTTACCTCGGCGTTTCGTTTCTTATTCGGGAGTTAACATCAACCATATTTTTCTTATGTATATTTTCTTTATTTTGAATGAAATAAGCGTGCGTTTGATGGAAGTATTTAAGTAGTAATTATATCATGCAGATGATTATCATGCACCATAGAATAATTAGCAGTGTAATAGCAGTATTCTTTCAATTTTGCCACCTAATTTTTTAAAAATGTTCAGATAAGAGAACGACAGTTTTTGCGTAAAAATACGAGTGAAAAGCGTTTCATTTGTTTCGTAAAAATGAAATATGCCGCGCTGTTAGCCAACAAATTTTCACGCTCCATGTCAAAGCAACACCTGCTCTCGGTGATTATAGGCTTTAACAGTGGGAAACTTCGTGTTAGTAATGCTAAACAGAATTCCTTGGAACTAACGAAATAGGTTTTTTATTTGCTCAAATACGACCGTTTCATCATCGCAGAATTCCGACCGGAGGTTTTCCATTGAAACAGCAGTTAATGCGACTTGATAAACCAGTTTAATTATCGTAAACATTACGCTCTCTCGCTTTAATTACATTTTGGTTGGGGATGGCGATGGATTGCAAGAATCCTCCGTGAAGACCGGTGCTTTTCGTTGAACTCTCCGCCTCGTGAAACGATTCTCTTTACGCAATTCTACCGTAATCCGTCAATTATTACAGTTGCGTGTTTGCGGGTTCATGAATATCAAACGGCGTTCCCTGGAGGATTTACGACCCCCAAGGGCCTTATCCCTAATTGTGTGCCGTGAGAATGTTTCAGAGAGCGAGTTCTACGACCCACAGATTGGGCTGTAATCCTTCAGGCTGCACAATATGGATGCATGAGGACAAGCGTTTTTATATATACCCTACGATCCGGACACGTCGGAATATTTCCCCTCTTAAGTTAGGCATCGTAATACAAAGGGAATTGATCCGAAATTTCCTCTGAACGCATTGATAGAATCGTTCCGGCTTTGATGTGCAGGATGCATCGTGATGATTATAGGTAAAATTGAAGTAGCGGCGTTGATCTCTTATAATCCCTAAAGCGTTAGGGTAACAGCCAGTTTTCCAACTCCATCCCGAATCTAATCATTAATGCCGTTTAATTTACCATAGGGTTTCGTGTTTTTGAGAACGTTTTCCGTCAATTTACGTGAATCTTAGACGCTAAAAACCACAGCCTACGTGTTTGGGCGAGACATTTTCATTTTTTTTTTTTTTTAAGCCGTTGAACTCGGATTGATTAAGGAAGACAACGGATAGACGAATTTCCTTTCTTCTCCTCTGCAGCCAGAGTTTCCGAAATTTAATCTCGCCGAGATAAGATTTACGATTACGGGTTGCGCCTCGCAAGGATATGCTAATTTTAAGGTAACGATCCACCCCGCACGTTCGTGAGGAGTCGTGTGTAATTTGGTGTTGCGTGAGACTGAACGAACACCTATGCGTGATCAAAGGGCGACCTAATTAATTTTTGTGCATAGGGAAACATTTTATTTTTCGAAAATTTTGAAGTTGAAAATCTTTTTGTCAATTGTAATATTAACTCGAACGGCGCCTCAGGTAATTAGTAAAGGAAAAATTTATGATCACATTCGACCGTGCTGGATTCAAACCCGTTAGGCACCTTGCCCATCCTACCATCAAGGCCAAAGCATAAATTCGAAATGATAACTTAAGATTTCACGATTGATCTAGTGCGAGCACGTCAAAGTTTACACGAACTCGGTTATGCACGTGTATCAAAGTGGAGAATTTGTAAAATAAAAAGATATGCATGAAGTTAATTGAGAAGTTTAGCTTTAGAGACAACGGAATAGTTAATTTATTTAAAATGAGTTTCACATTAGCTATTATAAGTAACAAATAAAGACAATGGTGCATTTTAACATTTAGGGGCCCTGTCGTGCAAAGGACCCCTTATTCCAGGAGTCTCCAAATTTGCTTGCATGGCAGGCCCCATTGGAATTTGCGAATGCTTCAGCGGGCCGCATAAGACCTTGCTTCGAAAGATATCTTGGCATTCTATATAAGCGAAAATCAAGTATAGCCATTTATTAGCGTTAATATCAAGGTTTGAATACCATAATTTCGATTAACAAACATGATATTGCCTTTTTTCATCGTAGTTCTTGAGTCGTGGATGCGGCCCCCGGCCGCTAATTTGACAGCCCCTGCCTTAGTCATGCTAAGAATTAACATTCGATACTTGCATTATTTTACTTCAAAAACTATAATGATGCTCCGAAAATTGGCACTGGATAATTTATCTCACGGTATAACATGTGCTGCTATAGAAATTTACAATTAAAAAAAGTTTTAATGAAAGTTTTTAAGCAAACTTCTAAACACTATGAGTCCCAAAAAAAATTTAGAGGCAAATCAGTTAAAATATATCAAGTTTACGGAAAAATTTTATTCCCGCCAGGGACTTGGTATCTCAATAAAATATCTGACGGTTTATGCGTCTCACAACAACGACAGGGAGCAAACAGACTAAGATCAAATACACACACACACGCACTCAAACTCAATCGCACAGATCTCTATAAAAAAAGTTATATGCATTTCAAGAGCGAAGCTCTCGTCATCACTGGATGATCATGAATCATTCCCGTTTCGATTCCAGGAACTATCCTTCCCATTTGATTTACACGGGATATCTGAAATCCATCGTGCAGGGTAATTTTCACTTGCGCATTAAAATATCCAGAATTGTAATATCGGAGCGGGATTTTTAGTATTCTGTAATGAGTCGGGTAAACGACTGGATTGTTCCACTAGATTTATGGAGGGTAGTGGGAGTGGACATTAGAGGGTCGTCTTCTTCCGCTGCTGCGTTCTCCTTGGAAGGCCTAGGCGAGTATTGTTCCGCCGCCTAACTCCTTCTACAAAAGGGCACGAGAAAGTTCCATTAGGACATCTGCGGAGAGAATGGTTTCCTCGATCCTTCCAGATGGAGGTGGACGGAGGACGCTCTCTCGAAGGCGTCATCGTGGATGGGAGAGGGCAGGGTCGGGGAGGCGAGCGGTCCGAGGAGTCGGAGAGGAAGACGGGGTACGGCAACGCTCGGAGGCCGTCATTCGCGGAATAAATTATAAAGTAGATTTGTGTGTTTCTCTCTCTCTCTCTCAGCGCACCCACTGCAAGAACCCTCGCAAGGTCCTGACCCTCAGTAAACCTCAGGTGGTGGCAGCAATCACGCTACGCCCGCTCGCGCATTACATTTCTGTGAGGAACGGAATGGAGGTTTTATTTCTAATCGGAGAATGTTGCTTATCGATTTGATTTCTTAGAATTTCCCGTAAATACTGGTATTTTTAGAGTTTTTATCCCTCATTACAAGAGTGTTGTCATTGCAACGACTATTGTTGGACTCGGATTCGGTATATTCTAGTTCTAATACTTACACACGTTATTCTTCTCACATAGGGTTACCATATTTTTAATCTTACTTCCCGGAAAACAAGAACACAAAAATCCGGAAAAAACCCGGACTTTTAAAATTTATCTTTTTAAGCACAAAGAATTGTACTGTGGTGTTGTATCAATGAAGGAAATATAATAAAATATTATTAAAGTTAATTTTTTAACGTAAATGTTTTTATTACTTAAATATTTACGCATAAAAACAAAATGCAACAATATTTATAATTTCATGCGTTATTATGACTTGTTATCCGAAACAATAATTCTGACGATGCAGTCTAAATATGTAAATAATGTATAGGAATATACAACTTTTTATACATGTCTTGAGTAATATATATAAAAATATAAACTCTAAACCTAAGTTTATTAGTTAACTTGGAAATAAATGTTAAACTGATTATTAAGGAATAATAATATGACACATTATATTATTACCGCGGTTTGAGGAACGACTTATTTACAAATTTAAAGCAAAATGATCGAGTAAAGCGTCAAAAATGATATTTAACATCTCACGATATAATTAGGGATAAAACGTTAAAATCACAAGCTGCAATCATCATCATCATGCTGCTGTCCGAAGACAGGTTTCATATTTCCCAAAAATTAACGTAAATAACTTAAAAAACGTACAATAATAGGAAATATTCAAATTCCGGACAGGTGTTAAAATCCCGCCCGGACGTTCCCGGACACCCTAAAAAGGAGGACATGTTCGGGCGTCGGACGTCTGGTAACCCTATTCTCACATAAATACGCGTGATCAACTTAATTTTTCGTTCGAATGTATTTGTAATATTTTATAACGCTAAATCATTAAATATTGGAGCACAAAAAGCAACTAGCCTAGTTCTAGTATTTGCACGCGTTATTTTTGTCACATATATACGCGTGATCAATTTAGTTTTCGTTCGAATGCATTTGTAATATTTTATAACGCTAAATTATTAAAGTTGGGAGCGCAAAGAGCAACTCAATCGCGGTGATTTTTTAAAGTTATTATAGCCAATATCAGTAATACCTGCATCACATTTAAGCAGGAAAGAAGGCATCCATATGTTCCGTTCGGGTCACCTTGTTTTAAGTTTTCAAAGAATCCATCATTTACTTTTTGTTTCCCTCTAAAATGTCGGGGTCACGTGGGTGGCCGCCCGAAACGCCCTGCGGTGAATCGGCCCCTAGTTAAGCAATATGTATCTGAAAATCAAAGCATTGAATTTTTCGATTTAACGATTGTAAAAGAGCCATTGGAAATAAAAGGACTCGTCGAAAGATGATATGAAGGGCCGCGTCCATCAGGTTGAAGAAGACCCTTTGCCGATTAATATCAGGGTCAAATGGGGCGAATTGTCCCCGTCCTCCCCCGCGATAACCTAAAGAAAGGGGAAACAAAAGGGTATTACGGAATTATACGGAAACCCTCGAAACGAAGAGATACTCTCAAAATCTGAGATACACATTCGTTATTTCCTCTGAGGTTGAACTACGGAACGCAGTCGAACCGACGACATAATAACCGAATGAAAAAATGCCGAAGAACGACGTAGAATAAAAAGAGAGAAAAAATGGGAGTGGTCATGCTGCCAAAAACCTTTTACGGTTATTTTCGTCTCTAGGACGACGAGAAAAAAAAAATATGAGGGGAAGAGAACATTTCGCTTATTGGTCCGATCCGCCCACGCACAAATAATATCGATTCCATTCGAGCTCTCCTTTTATTTTTTTCTATTTTTTACGGAAAGGCAGAGAGGAGGAGGAGAGGATGGGAGCGGAGAGGGCTTAAAAAGAGACGGCCGCGTAACGATCAAGTGGACCTTTCCGTGGTGCTCGATAGAGAGCGTTAGTGTGCCCGTGTGGGCTCGCGGAGACGCAAATATTGGAAAAGTCGACGATAAAATGAACGAGAAGAGGTCCGGCTGACTTTTTTTTTGTGGACGTTATCTCTGAAACAAAAACGCGATTACGCGATCCAGCTTTCCGCCCGTCTTTCAGCGTTTTCGTCCGTCTGTCAGTTCGGATCCGGGCAAGATCTAAAGGTTTTTCTAATGATATATGTATTTCTAGAATAATTTTTACGGACAGTCTGGGGGGTGCCGGTGGTGTAGTGGTTAGGACGCTGGCTGCTACTCGCCCGATGTTTGAAAGAGTCATCGGGTACGAATCCTGCGCGAGTAGGATTTTTCTCAAGGTCACCCGGCCCCCTGTTTGCGTAGTTTGAGGAGACCGCGCAAATTCAGCTGTTCCGTCCTTCGGAAGGGACGTTAAGGTGTTGGCCCCCCTGGTGTTCTTCGTAAGAGCAGGCAAATGCCGGCACCGGGTTTCCCTCCTCCCTCCCCGGTTATTCATTGCACTACCTCTGAGATACCCATTTGTGCTGTAAGAGAGGCGAATTGACTGGGCATACACACACACATACGGACAGTCAGTAATAGCATGAAGCATAAATATTATGTGTGTCTGCAAAAATGCTAAGAAATTTTAAAAATTATATGTGTCTGCAAAAATGCTAAGAAATATACCCCTTAAAATATTTTTGACGAAATTCGTTTCCTCTGGTATATTTTAAAGTTAACATACTCGGTTATTACTGGATCTAGTCTACAAATATGTATATATAGGGATACGATATCGAAACGAAAGTATCGATAACGTAATCATATGATGTATCGAATGAAATGTATCGATACCACAAAAGTCTTGGGTCGAAAGTACCGATGTCACTAGAAAATCGAAAGAAAAGAATCGAGTACAAAAGTACTTGGTATCGAAAGGAAACTACCGATGTGAGTAAAGTATCGATACTTTTTTCGTATCCCTATATATATATCATCATCATAGGTAGTCTGTCCGTAGACAGGTCCGTGATTATTCTTGGTTAAACCTGGTTCTCCATATATTCCTATTTTCCGCTGTCCTCTTTATTTCTTGATAACTCTCTTTCCCTTTCAAATCGTCTATCAGCTGAAACCTTTTCCTACCTCTTTCCCTTTTCCCATCTAGTTTTCCTTCTAACACGTCTTTAATCATACTCTCTCTCCTCAGGTAATGTCCAACCCAGTTAGCCTTCCTCTTTCTGATAGTCTGTATAATCATTCGCTTCTCTCCTATTCTTCGTAGCACTTCATCGTTTTTCATCCTATCTGTCCATTTTATCTTCAGCATTCTCCTCCAAGTCCACATTTCAAAGCTTTCCAAGTATTTGATGTCATTTTTCCTTAGCGTCCATGTTTCTGCCCCATACAATGCTATACTCCATACGTAGCATTTTATCAACTTCTTGCGGATATCTTCCCTTATATTCCCTGTAAGTAGTTGTTTCTTTCTCCTGAAAGCCGCTTTTGCTTTTCCTATTCTAGTTTTGATCTCATCCGTACATTTTGCCTCTCGTGTTATGATACTTCCAAGGTATTTATATTCTGAAACTTGTTCTAATGGCTTTCCCCCAATAGTTATGTTCAGATTCTCTTCTTTACCCGATATTCGAATGACCTTGGATTTTTCTGTATTTATTTCCATACCGTATTTTCTACCTGTTATCACTAGTCTATTTATCATTTTTTGTAGCTCCTCTTCCTTTCTTGCTAGAAGTACTTGATCATCTGCGTATTTTACTGTTCTTATAATCCTTCCTCCAATTTTGAAATCCCCTGTGCCTTCTAAAGCTTCTTGCATTAGACATTCTCCATATATATTGAATAGGGTTGGCGATAGGCAGCAGCCTTGTCTTACTCCTCTACCGATATTTATTCCGCAGGTGTCCACATTCTCAAACCTGACCTTTACAACTTGATTCTCATATAGATTCCTAATCAGTCTCCTGTCTTTCCAGTCTACACCTATATCCTTTAATATCTTCATCAACTTTACCCAATTTACTCTATCAAAGGCCTTCTGCCAGTCTACGAAACATGCGCAGATATCTTGACTGTATTCTATTGCCCTTTCTGATATTATTCTAACTACTCCTATAGCATCTCTAGTTCCTCGTCCTTTTCTGAAACCAAATTGATCTTCCCCTATTATTTCTTCTGCCTTTTTCTCCAGCCTTTTATTAAGAATCCTCGTGATGATCTTCGATGTGTGTGACAGAAGGCTTATAGTTCTGTAATCTTTACACTGCATTGCCTTTGGCTTCTTCTTTAGAGGGATCATTGTTACTTCTAGGAAATCCTGAGGCCACTCTCCCGTGTCGTAAATCTTATTAATTAATTTCGTGATCGCTTCTAGTCCTTCTGATCCTATGACTTTAAGTATCTCAGCCGGTATTCCATCGCTGCCCATGGCTTTCCCCTTCTTTAGTTCCACTATCGCCTTTTCTACTTCGCTCTCCATAATACTTGGTCCTAAGTTGTCTTCTTCAATGTTTTCCTCATTTTCCAGTTCTATTTTTGCCGCTCCTGCCTGTTTGCTGTATAATTCCTTAATGTATTCTTCCCATACCTGTGCTACATCCTTTGTTTCTGAGACTATCTTCCCATCCGTATTCATAATTCCTTTACCACAAATTCCAGTAGACTTCTTATCCTCTAATTCCAGTGCACTAGCGTACATCATATCGTACCGTCCTAACTTCTCCATTTTTTCTATTTCATCACATTTTCCTTTTATCCAATTTTCTCTAGCTTTATCTGTTACCCTTCTCAACTCATTGTTTATACGCCTATAGTTGGCTCTACCTTCTTCACTGTTAACGTTTTTCCATTTTCGTCTCTCATCCATTTTCTCCAGCATTTCCTTCGTAATCCATGGTTTTCTGATTTTCTTCTCTTGTTTTCCAATCTCTTTATCCAAGGTATCCTTGATACTGGTTTTAATTTCATCCCATTCTATATCAACGGTCTTCGGTTTGTTTTCCAACTTTCTTAGGTTATCTTCCAACTTCATGCTGACTACATCCTGCCTTTCTTTCAGTTTTTCTAGGTCCCAGGTCTGTCTTTCTCTTCTCGTTTTTCTTATTTGTTTGAGCTTTGTACTCATGTCAAGTATTAGAAGGCTGTGATCTGAATCAATGTCTGCTCCTTGCAATGCCTTGGCGTTCTTTATGCTGTTCCTGAATCTTTGTTTTACAAGGATGTATATATATATATATATATATATATATATATATATATATATATATATAACAACTTACGGAAAAGGAAAGGTAAAATGAATATATGGATGTCAACAAGGTGTTGGGATGAGGAAACCCAGTGAGCACTCACCAATCAGACGACTTCAGGTTGGCGAGGCCCCGGGGATGTCGAAGCGACACACGTAAAATAACACAAAAACACAGAAACATCACAAACGTAAAGCTTTCGGAACTACTCCTTCTTCAGCTACATCCCAACACCTTGTTGACATCCATATATATATATATATATATATATATATATATATATATATATATATATATATGCACTTTCTAATTATATGATTTACGTATAATTTATTGGTGAGATAATTATTAGGTTTTGCTTCGCTATATTTTTACATTAGTTATCCCTTAATATTGTATCTCTTTGAAAGATTTCGCGTATTCCCAGGAATATGCGTAGCTACTTTATGTTGAATACCGCTCATTCAAGAAATATATTTTTTATCATATATATTCTCATTTTTGTTATATTTTTAAAGGTTAAGCAATCTTTCTTTTTCAATGAGCACGAATTAAAAATATGAAACAAAATGCTCTGAATGAAAAATCAGGTAGTATTTGATTTCCAAGAATTATTGTTGAACACACCCGATATTTCCTGTTTCTCCAAGCCAAATCAGTGCGCTAAACTAACATAAATAACATTTCTGTTGCGATATATGAATGACAGCATTGAATATTGTTCACTTGTGTCTTTTTGAGACATCTTATATTACGCAAAAAAATGTCAGTAAAAATGTTTGGATGTCCGTATTTTTTTCCATATTTTCCGTAAAAATCATTCTCACTGGTTGGTATCCCTGGTTGCCACCTCTCCCGAAATTCCGAGAATCTCCCGGAATTAGTCCACTGTAGATACATATCCTCCGAAATCCGGTAGGACTTGTCCGGGAGACCAAAATATTCGTCATCAAGTAATTTTCAGATTAATTGCTTTTATCATTGTATTAGTTTGTTGTATTGTTTTAGTATTATCATTACCTTAGATTTTGATAAAGCGACACTTAATATGGAAATGTATTTTTACACTGGATCATGCTGGCAACTACCTCTGACGCCTCTCCAGAGGGTCGCCTGATTTCGACAACAATTTAAATCTATCTAACGGCATTCATAATTGTTTTCTATATCATTTGTTACTTTATAAACAATGCTGCAAAGAACTTCCTTTTACCTGGTTGTACTAAATTTATCTAGGAGAGTGGATTTGCATCTTTGTAGCGGAATCTCTACAGAGACAAGGAAGGGAAGGAAGAAAAGAATGGAAGAAAGGGATAAAAGTTTGTTACAAAATTAAATGCACGTTATTACCTGTCTCGAGCGAGACATAAAACAAGTTATTATTGTTTTTATTGACTGTTTTTAGGCTAGAAAAAATCGCCCGGAATTAACTGCTCATAAGGTGGTAACTCTAGTGCTTACTCTAATTCCTAATCCGCAGGGATTACGTGACTTTTGGTACTGTAGGATACTTTTTCATGACGACAGTTACGTCCTAGATGTTCAACTCCATCTCTATCCAGGAGGTAGAGCAGCATCTCCATACTTGGTGCTCGCGAGCACTAATCTCTGTGTTGGCCTAAGGAATGGGCAAATGGGGCGACCGCCCGGGGTCTCAAACATTAACGTGGCCCCAAAATTTTGAAAAAAATATGAATGGGCCAAATCAGCAAGGGAGTGGCTCGAATTACACATATTTCTTACAGTACACAGAATTCATAATTCATCTGCGTCCACAGAAGCTTCGTGAGTAGGGCAAAGGTAAATTTAAATCTGATATACCCGATTGTGTACGTATATTCTAAATGACTATACTAAGACGATTTAATCATTAAACAAAAATTAAAGAAAACATTTTTCTCTGCCAGGCTCTTAAAATAATAATAAAGAACGCGTTTGAAATCTCTGTGCGTTTCATTTATGAAGTATACATTTCCTTCTAGTTGTCGCTGGCAAAAAAGACGCAAGAGTAAGACAAGAATTCTCCTTAACAAATTTTACTTAATTTTTTCACGAACAGTTATTAAAATTTTCGTCGACGCCGGTTGAGAAACGCGGTTCTAGGATACAACTTGGCGTTCGCCATTTTGTAAAAGATTGGGAATCAATGGAGAACGAAACAAGAAGTCCAAACCAGGACTAATGCAGTCTGGTTTCCCAAAGTTGACGTAACGAATTGATTACTTATATTGACAGGAACTGTTTCAGTATGTGTGTTAGTAATTCCAAGGAATTCTCATACCATAAATGCAATTTGTAGTTCATAGTTTATAAATACTAAAAGCAATGTCATAATCTCTTTCCGACATATTTTGCATGTTTTATTTTAAATAAATTGATATAATATATGTTACTGTTTATACGCTAATATGTATGGATCAACTGTGCATTGATGAAGGGTAGTCGAGTAGAAAAAAATAACCCATTTGTTCACTCGTCTATGCTCAAGCCGAGTTCGGTAATAATCGTCTCCATGGCAACAATCAGATAAAATGCGATTTAAAACGCTAAAACGCTGTTTTAGTAGAAATTCAAAAAAATACGATTAATTATCAAACTTCTGTGATAAGAAATGAAATTTATATTCTTTTCCCCTTAGATCAGTATAAACCTCGTTCCGATATCGCAATTTTAAGATATTTTGAAGTATTAAAGAAAACATCTCTGCACGATGGATTTGAGACTTCCTATGTAAACCAAATGGAAAAACACGTTCATAGAATCGAATCCGGGACTCCAATCTTCCCCAAGTAAAATATATCTCGGTCCATTGGTGCAAAAGTTGTTTATGTGGGACACACATACACACAGACAAGACCATTTCATAAGGCTATGTTTCCTTTGGAAACCAGCCTAAAAACGTGCTACCGCCTCTCCATTTGGCGACGATTATTCCACCCGTTTCTTATTATTTAAAACTTCCACTATAACGTAACAGAAATCTGCTCGTCTATTTAAAACCTCGACCACCCTATTAACGATCACCGCTCTTAACGACGAATTTTAGTGCATTTGAAAAATATATATTTTTTAATTATTTTTATTCGTATTTATTAACTCAATGTTTCCTAACCTTTTTTAATCGGCGATCCCCTTTTAGGCTATTAGATAACCGTGACATCTCTGCGACCTACCCACTCATTATTTTTATTAATGCTTATTTTTGTAGGTTTAGGCTTCTCGTCAATGGTGACCATTAAAACAAAACAGCGATATCGCTTTTCTTTGGAAAATGATTTGCTTTTGTTTTTCTCGGCGATAGAACCACGCATTGATAAGTTGACAAACACAAAACAGACCCAAATATCTCATTAAATATTACATTAATTAATATTTTATGATGTAATCCTACTTCTCTTTCTTTACGACAACAATAAATATAAAATGACGTGCTAACTTACTGTTTTTATATAGTTGCTTCAGTCTATCCTTTTAAAAAAATGCCTCGCGACCCCCCGAAATATGGCCAATGATCCTCTGGTGGAGAAACTCTGTATTAACCCATTCTTTCTACATTCATGTCATCCATTCCTCCCCCACGCGCTTGTGGTTCGTACGAACTGTACTCATTAAAATCTCTTATCATCTTCCGTCTCTCAATTTTTCCCCAAGGAAAACTTAGAGAGTGGTTCCTTATCAAATAAAGAGGAAGGAAAATAAAGACCAAGCGACTCGGAAGGCTTTATTTATCCGAGACGGAAATGGCTCTTCTCTACCCCGCCTCACCATTTTCCCGCCCTAATCTTGCCGCTACATCATTTACACACACGATACGTCCCTTCGTCTCAGTTTATTTCATCTTGCATGCTAAGCGACAATTCGATCGATTCGCTTCTTTGGTCTTCGTAATAATTAACGAGAGGTTTGAAATGTCTTTAAAAAATATTGCGAAACAACGGTCTACGAGTTATAAGGGTGATATGCAGTGAACTCTCAACATTAACGGTTTCTATTATTTTTGGCATATAAACTTCACTAATTGCCCTATGTTTAACTCGTAAATTGACTAATCGCAGATTTAACTCGCGGCTTCACGTGTGTGTCGTTTCTGTCAGCAGAGGAGTCATAAGATTTGCCGATTTTGTGTATTATCGGATTTTGTGTTTTATCGAGGAGAGTTGCTCTTGGTAGCCGTACACCAGTCCTTAAAGATCCGCATGCGGCTCAGGAGTCGCAGGTGGCCGACCCTTCCTAAGCGAATTCAGATGGAGTTATAGTATTTTTCGCCCATCAATTTAGTATGCTGTCTCGTTATGCGCGCTTTCTCGGTTTGCCCGTCTGTCCAAATTGTATTTTATAGATAACGCCATTTGCTGCGAGCTTCAGAAGCTCTTTCCTTACTTATTGCAATATTAAATTTATGAAAATGGTCCAAATATATACTTCAGAATTTCCTTAAGTTAATAATTAGACTAAATTGTCGATCCGGGGATTTAATTTTTTCATCCCTAATCTTTACATCAGAGTCAAACCACCACAACTCCAAATAAAATTACCCATTTCACTTTATTGCTGAATCGACAGTGTCAATACAGTACCTCTATAGAGTTTGGTATAAACAATTTCTGCTACAAAACAGTCGTCGTCAGTAGTGATTCCCTGAAGGTAGATTTATGACGGTTTACGTTAATGCTGAAATGCTCCTCTGTGTTTCCCATCCTTTTTTCTGACTATCAAAGTTACAGAGGCTTTGTCATCTTTGTCATCTATGTTACGTTATGTGATAGGTTTTGAAGGTTGACCGCAGTATTATTTTAGTTACACTCGAATTTGTTGCAAAACATTAACCGTTTTAATAGGGACGAGTAACTGGTATTCCCGAGATTTTGAAGGACGTTGCTAAATATAAATGTTATTCATAATTGAAGTAGGATTTGGTTAATCCGAAAATAATCCTAGAATACCTTTTTCGCTCGAGTGATTTCAGTGCATTGGATGAAGACTTCCCTTTTGTAAATGAAAGATTTCTGTATATTTAAAATTTAAAGCTCGGGCTGGTATTTCGGGTGATATATCGCTCACGTGAGGGAACACTGGTTTCAATATTTCGGATCGGATCTTTGTCTTCCGTATCAGCTGAGCCCGGCTTCGGTTTTCAACTGGACACTCACCCACTCATATATTGTGTTGGAGGTTGATAAATTATGTTGATTCTGGGAAGCTGGGATAACAAAACAAGACCTAGTCCACCGACCTACTCCATGTTTGATCGCTGATCTTGAACTAATTTTTTTGCGGTTTACTTAGTGGCGTTATGAAAGTTCCATTTTTTTTCTCCATTTTACTGAGTAATCTATTTATTTATGTTGTATATCGTGTGACTTTTTTGCTGAGAATTGACGTTATATTAAATTATCCGAATAATATATAAATTTTTAAACCGTTAATTTAAGCGAAATTCGTAGCACGAGTTCACGTTTCTCAGAATGAGAATAAGAATTTCGCGACGGAAGTTTTTTTACCTATTTGGCTGAATATTATCTTGTGAGATTAAAAAAATATAATTTAGCTCACTTTACGCGGAAAATGTATATAATACCGTAATGATATGATGCATACGTACTATTGGAGTTTTTTATCCATGATTGATTTCTAAATGAAAAAGAAAAATTTTTATCCAAAACTTGGAAGTATTTTTACTCTTCTCTTTTTATCAATTTTATTGGGTAATTTTATTGAAATGATTTAACTAGTTAAAATAACTTCGCGTTGAAATATAATACGCTAGCTTTTCCGTTGTTATATAATTGGAAGGAGGATGTTTGAACTTTGAACTCCATCACGGATACAAAATGAAAACGGAAAGTTTATTCAACATGTATGTATAAAAAAACTATACCATATGTCTAAAAAAATAAAATCTCGCCCTATAACAGTGGTTCGGCAAAAATAAATTTACAATCTCCCTCTCGAAATTTATGAAATTGCCGTCTTTCATTCTAGAAATTGAAATCAGAAGAATTTATTAAGACCGCTTCTCAGAACTCGGCCCGAGTTTGATATCGACTATTAAAAATAACATGAGAAAGGTAAATTTTCTAGAAATTAATTTTCATCAATATCCGCCGTTCAATACAATTTCTTTGCTTTACTCTCCATCAACGGGGATTTTCTCGATCAATTCCTTGACGCTCATAATCCATGCCTTGGTACCTTGATCGTGAATTTGAGATACAGTTGTCACAGTTTGCTGTTTGTTTATACTAGTTAAAATGTATATAATTTTAAGGACTCGGTAATATTCAGATCACTCCATTTTAGGTTGTATTCTTCCATTCTCTTTCCCTAGTAATAAAAGAAACAAAGGAGAAAATGTTGGGTCAGGCGTGTTTTAAACGAACACATTCTAATCTTCGGGAAAAGTAGAATGTTTTCCACTCGTTTCATTTCGTATTTTGTACGTCCGTGTAAGGCGAGGAGGGATTTTTCTGTGTATTAATCTTTGGTGAAAGTAGTGGAAATGAGGTCGTTTATTAGCTGAATCGATGTTATTTTGCAATCGGCGTATTTAATGCTATCTCCTCTGATCTTTCTACTGGATATATGAAAATAAAACGAGTTCTTTCTAAATCTCGCTATTATCTTTGCCGTTGTTATATAATACTTGGGTCAGCTAAAGCTTAGTAATCACATTCTTTGATAAATTTATGTAGTAATTTCAGATTGTGAAGTGGATTATTACTGCTCCAAATAATATGGAGGTTAACGTAACTTATGACTGAGGCAGTGAAGCTATCTATATAATGTTAGAAAAACTATTCAAGTAGGGGTGGCGGAGTGTTTAGCGCGTTGGCCTTCCACGCAGCGGTCTCAATTTTCATGACATTTGCCGGAAATGTTTTGCTACTTTGGGCGAGTTCCCGAGGATAATTTTTGTTGCGAAGATTGAAGTCCCGGGTTCTATTCCAGGAACTATCCTTTCCGTTTGATTTACATGGGAAATCTGAAATCCATTGTGAAAGGTAATTTTTCACTTGCGCATTAAAATATCTTAGAATTGTAATATCGGAGCGGGATTTATAGTATTCTCTGAGGAAAGGGTTGGAGATTCTAATTATTATCGTAGAATGTTGCTTATCGATTGTATTTCTTCGAATTTTGCGTAAATACTGGCGTTTTTACAATTATTATCTCTCATTACGAAAGTATTGCCATAACAACAACTATTGTTGGACTCGGATTCGGTATAGTCTAAAGGTACATTCACACTATATACACGTAAAAGGTATAACAAATTCAAATACAAGTATGAGACGTCCTATATTTGTATACGGTTTAGTATATACAAATCTAATGCAAGTATAATACAAGTATAAATTTTTTAAGCGTTCACATCTGGTTAGACAAGTGAGTAGACAATATGTCTTCGAACAAGGAATATCTGTTCATGTGTACTGCTGCAAATTATGCAGGCGATGTAATTCGGGAATTCAATATCCCTGACCTTAACTTCGGCATCTAGGACTACAGCGAGCTGATCCCCTGGGAAACGTGCGAAGTCGCGGAATCTCTCCTAATCAAGAAAATTCCGGCAGAGACACTGCAAAAGATGTTGACAGATAGAGTTGAAATGGACACTCGGAATATTCCGCGCCACACACAGGCCGTGGAGAGATGCGTAAGGCTTGTGACTGAAGTATCCGCCGGCGTGTGTGGGCCCCAGAAGCGGGATGGCCTCATTAGAGCTCTACTTCAATCACCGAAGGAGATACAGAAATTCGCAACTAAGAGAGACTTTATGAAACAAAAGTAAATATCTGTCCTAAAGGTAGGGAGGTTTGGGCGGGCACCGGCGGAGCTTGGCATGCAGCCACCTCCCCGTGGTAGGTTCTGGTTTGATTCGGCGATTATCGAAACAAGCAAAGAGCTTTATACCCTTGTCGAATCGAATATAGACTGTGTGATCGCTTTTTGTCGCAAATCCGTAATCGTATCCTTCACCCAAACCGGAATTCTCTCTGAAAAATGCGATTTTTGCCAAAATGGGGGCTAAAATTGTCTTGATCGACATTGATCACATAACAGGTTTTCTTGCGCTTGGCGAAAGGAATCGATTGGTGTGTTTGCGGTAAGAGCATCTCCTTTTACAATTAAAATATTGCGCCTTAACCGGGAAAAAAATTGTGAAAATAGACAGTCTATATATCACTCCTGAGGGAGACCTAAATGATGTCCGAATGAAACCAAATATGTATTGCAGGCCACCTATGAACACCAAAACGCAACTTTTGCGCGATGGGTCATCCAAAAAAAGTAAAAAACTACATTTTCGACCCGCCCTAATGTGCGTGCACGTGTATATCGTAATATTTTACAGCTTCGTTTGTACCTGAAGCTAGATAACCCCTTCCTTTCATCCACGGTTAAGAGTATTTGGCGTAATTGGATGCGGCAAGTCGACTTCATCAAAGGTTATCTGTGGTCTTATTCCAGCAATTTCCAGTTTAAAAAAAAACGAAAGAAGAATCGCATCTTCTAATCCACCTCTTTTTTCCACCTCTCTCTCTCTCTCTTTATCTCTCCCCATCTCTGTCTCCCTATCTCTGTCTCCCTATCTCTCTCTCCCTATCTCGACGCACACGAGAAATAGGTTAGATATAATACTAGAATGTGGATTTTTTATCAAAAAGAAATTTACGAGGAATCTAATATATGCATATATATGGAGGAGGTTTATGAGATGGGGTTAATGCCAGCTTATGTGGTAGAAAATGTAAAGGAACTGAGGTGGCAGAGAAAAAGGGTGAGGGAAATTGCACTCTCCCGAAAGAGTCCAAAGTAATTACTCCGTCAAAGGATGGCGCGCTGTGGATGGAGAGAAAAGGGAGATCCCCAAATAAAGGGCAAAAATTGGAGTACGAAAACTCCGAAGCGCATTCGACTCCGGTGAACTCCCATCCGCATGCATCGTCTGCGTTTGTTTGACTTCGTTGGGGATCTATCCAAGAGGTGCGGTTCAATTCCATCCTAATTCCTCCCTCTCTCTCTCTGTTCCCCACTCCTTTTCCCCCACGTCTATTTCTCACCTTCTCCTTTCTTTCATCTCTCTCACGATCTCTTTCTCCCTTATTTCTTCCTCCTTGCTTTCTCCACTCTCTCCCTCCCTCCTCCTCCTCCCCCATCTATCTCATCTCTTTCTCTACACTCTCTCCACTCTATTCCTCCTCACTCCTCTCTATCTTTATTCTCTCTTCACTCTCCCTCTCTCTCTCCATTTATATTCCTATTTCTCCCTCCTCCCTTTTTGTCCCTCCCTCTATCTCTCCTTATTTCTCATCTTCTCTCCCCTATCTCTCCTCTCCTTTTCCCTACCCTCTCCATTCTTCCGCTCTCCCTTTCACCCTCTGTTTCTCTTCCTCTCTTTCCTCTCTCTCTCTCTTCCCCCTACCTCATTCTCCCTCCTCCCTCTCCCGTTCTCTCTCCCTGTATTTCTCTCTCCCGTTTCACTCTCCTCTCTTTCTACCTCTCTCTTCTCTCGATCTCTCTCCCTATCTCTTCCTCTCTCCCTCCACGCTTTTGGTCTCATCGCTATCTCCCTTCTTCATCTCTCTCTCTCTCTTCTCCCTTCTCTCGCCTCTCTCCCTCCTTTTTTTCTTCTTTCCTCCTTTGTTTCTCCCACACTCTTTCGTCCACTATCTTTCTCTCTATCTACATCTTTCTCTCCCTGTAACTCTTTCTCTCCCTCTATCTCTTTCTCTTCCTTTTTCTCTCCCTATAACTCTTTCTATCCCTCTACCTCTTTCTCTCCGCTCTCTTTTCCTGCCAATCTCCCTTCCTCCTTAACTCCCGTATCTCGCATCTCCATTCATTTCGCCCTCGAACCCTTGCACCCACCCGATGGATGGCTCGAGGTAATTACAGCACCTTTATGGTTTTCCAGTCAACTTAGCGCACTCAGGGTTTTGCCTTCCTTGCCCTCCTCGCTTCCCTTTCCTATCCTCCAGTCTCGTTCGCTTGCAACTCTGATTTATTGTCCTGAAGAGGGTGTTTGAAAAACTCCAAACCTCTCTCTTGCCTTAACTTCCCATACTTCCCTGGCACGCCTTTCTCAAACTCCTCATTACTGCGTTTCCTCGCCCTTTTGCCCTAATGCGAATGTTTTTTTTTAATCCCGCGTATTATTGAGACCCTTATTTTGTCCGTCAGCTTGGTTCCTATTTGGGAGCAGAAGAGAATTCCAACCGAAACAGAAACCTGCATATGGATCGAACCGATCGATCCGCGAGGAAGGTTTCAGGATGCGCTCATCTGTTAAGGCGCCACCATCTCGCGTTTCATTTGTTTTTGGGAGAAGCGGAGGCGTGAGGCATGGATTTGAGCTGAAAGGGATTGTTCAAGAGAGTATTGGCAACGGTTTTTTATGATATCGATAGTAAAATACTGCGTTTTAAAATGCTTTTGCACTTGGATTTACTGCGTGAACTCGTTCTTGGGACTGTGGTATAATGAACACAACTGGATTCTCCTTAGGTCTGAGGAAATGGAAGAAATTGAAACGATTGCACACTCTCACAACATTTATGCTAGTTTCACGTATACGTATTATGGAAGTGTCTGCCTCTTCTGTAAATTGTATTCTCCTTAGCTCGTTTTAAGTTTGTTCATTTCAATGGGATATAGTTTAGATACGAAATTACAACTACATGAAACTTGCTCTTCTGTTATTACGTTACTGCGTGATTTACTTCGAATATGACAACAATAGTCACGTTAAAACATTAAATATATTCTTCTCGTTTTCCCTTTCAACGTGTTAATTTCCATAATTAGTTTGAAGGTCTTGGAATGTTTGGATTGGCTGTCACATTTTCCGGATATAAACATTGATTGAAATTCGATTAAGAGCTTTAAATTGATTGGTCAACGATTGAAGTTTTTAACAATTTTAATATGTACTAGGCACATTGAAATTGCTTGTAGGCATTTTTAAATTCTTTCTTGGCCGAATTTTACAGAAAATGCCGTTGTTTCTTTCCACTTAATAGAGTTAGTTGGAGATTTCACGGAAAAAGCGCTACCTGAAATCTCCCTATTCAACGTTTTTAACTCTTATTTTCATATCATAGTAATTGATAAATAATATTTACCTTTCCAAATGAATATGATTACAAAGACATCCTCAGGCTATCGATAAACTGAATATGTAAGAGCTAAAATTATTGACATTTAAAGCGAAAATTATTTTCGCAATGTTGAACTAGAGAAGAAATTTTACGGTAAGCTTAGCAACAAACATCAGCATAATAGTTGCCTTTCTTATTAACCACGTTTTAATCGCAACATCTCACTTGCGAAAACACATCACGTCGAGATTTTTCGCCTCCGTTCCCAAAGATATTTTTTTAATCGTCGATTCACACTCGAATTTTATGCGCAGTAAAAACAAGTGACATGCTAAACAAGAGACTTCAATTGTTAAAAATAAAAAAACAAAGCCCTAAAAGTATCCATGCAAACGGACGAGAATTCGTTTGCATAATACTTACCTGTTTCGTTTATGATGAATACATACAACGAGTTTATCTCGCTCCTTAATGCAAATAGCGTGACCAAGGATATGTATTATCTTATGGGACGCTGTTTCATAAATTCAGCCCTTTTTTAACCTTTTTTTCCATGGCCGTGTATTTACGTCGCCGTTTTTCGTTGGAGCTAATCTTATTCCTGTTTTATTCGCACGAAGTGATAAAGATCGCTACTTAATTTGTACAAACATTAGACGCGTTATGATCGTTCTACCCGCCCTATTCAATTAATAATCGATTCGCGGATGATGCAAGAATTCTGCCTGATAAATATTATCGTTCGACGATATTCGACAACCTTTTCCAAGGTGAAATGCATTCCCTCTAAAGAGCGTTCTCACCCTTTCGTTCCTTTCAAGTTGATCTTAATTACTCTCCGTATCCGGTTTCTCGGACGAGGCCATTTTTTACCAACCTTATTTTAAAAAAAGCTTTCTTATCAGCGAGAGGCTAACACGACTGCTTTATTTACCTTGGATGGGAGGGAAATTCATTTCTAAAACAGCGCTTTAGTAAAGACAGGCATATCTATAATTTTCACTTGTTAGTATGCTATAAAACCGTTTCCACGGTCATTTCGAGCTATACTTGATATTCCCATATAACAAAACGACATGAATCGGAATGAAAGGGCACAATAATACATTTCCCATTTTTTACGCTGAATTCCGATCGTAACTAATAGTAACATTATAAAATTTCCTCCAGAACTTCAGATAAACGCGCACACTAGCTTTCTTTTTTTAAATCCAAAATTAAATGAAACGTTTATTTGAAATAAATATTGTTTTACTAATATGTATCTACCTATTGAATAATACTATATTGGCAGCTATTAAATGAAATATTTTGTTAAATACAAAACTTTCGTAACTGGTGCAGTTACAGTAATGTTCTATAATTTACAGCAGGCATGGCACATGCTTATGCCATTAGTAAATATTAACCACCGCAAGGCAAATTAATCAAGGTCTCGAATATTTTGATGTTAATTGCTAAATAAATTTTAATAAAATAGCACCTTTGGCCTTATGATTGCTCTGACGTTGATCAAATCTGTCCATGTTTTCATGTCAACTGAAATAAATCAAATCGTCGAAATTGTAATTATGTTTTTAATCTTCGCCTGACAACAGAAAAACTAATACGTTCTGTTCAAATTCGCTAACAATGCGTTGCATATTCTCGTTATTTTAGTTTCTCATTTTATATGGGTCAATCTTGCTGTTTGTTTCGGACTCATTGTTTCTTAACTTAAGATGTGTCTGGCTTTAGCATCCATGTCATTTAATGTTAAATCGTTCTCTCGGTTGTATCACGTATTCTCGGGTTCTTATCTCAATTTTTAACGATTTTCAGTACATTCCAACAACTCCCGCGTTTTTCTCGTTGAGAATAGAGACAAAACAACATAGTTTGTAGTATCCGAGTACGAGTAAACCCCATAAAATATCTCGGAGCAAATAACTTTATGGCTTTTGGAAACACTACTCGCAGCCAGCAAATCGGTATCGAAATCGCTTTTTCATTTCGCGAAAATCGCTCTTTCATTCATCCGAATTCATTTTTCTCTCTCTCCCCCTTTTCCTCTTACTATCTCCCTCTCTCTCTCTCGCCATCCTCTCTCTCCTGCCATCCTCTCTCTCTCCTGCCATCCTCTCTTCCTCCTACTCTCTCTTTCCTGCCATCCTCTCTCTCCTGCCATCCTCTCTCTCCTGCCATCCTCTCTCTCCTGCCATCCTCTCTCTCTCCTGCCATCCTCTCTCTCTCCTGCCATCCTCTCTCCTGACATCCTCTCTCTCCTGACATCCTCTCTCTTCTGCCATCCTCTCTTCCTCCTACTCTCTCTCCTTCCATTCTCTCTCTATCCTGCCATTCTCTCTTCTGCCGTCCTCTCTCTCTCTCATGAAAAATAAAAGTTTCGATTTTGTGAGCGAGTCGGAAACTCTTACCGACGCCATTCTCCACGTCCCAACCGTCCATTATCCACCCAACTCCTCCACTTCAATCACTAATCACCAAGATTCCTTCATCGCCCATTCACCCCATATTTTTACGCCATTCTCCTCCCATCTATCGTCCTTTCCTCACTCCACACTCTTTCACTACATTACTCACTCTCTTTTCCGCTATAACTATCTCTGACTACTATCCATTCTCTCTCTCTTTTCCTTCTCTTTCTCTATCCACCCTTTCCCTCTCTTCCTTCTGTTATTCTCTTCCTTCCCTCCATCTCTCCCTCTTTTCTCTGACCCTCTATCTCTTCATTCCTTTTCTCTCTCCCTTCCCCACTCATTCTTCTCTTTCTCTCTCCCGCTCTTTTCATTTTCCTCCTTTCTATCACTTATCTCTCTCTCTATCCTTTCCCTCCTCACTATTTTCTCTATTTGTTCTCCCGCCTCTCTCCATCTTCTCCTTCTATCTTATCTCCCATCTCTCTCTCTTCCTTTTATTTTTCCCTCTTTCTCCTCTCTGTCTCCCGTCACTCTTCCTTCCCTGTCGCTCTATCCTCCTATCCTCTCCCTCCAACTTCTCTCCCTCTCCCACATCTCTCCCCCTCCAACTTCTCTCCCACCCAATTGTCTCTCCTTCCCACTTCCCTCCGCCTCCCACTTCTCTCCCCCTCCCACTTCTCTCTCCATTTCATTTCTCCCTCCCTTCCACTTCTATCCCACTTATCTCTCCTCCCACTTCTCTCTTTCTGCCACTTCTCTCTCCCTCCTATTTCTCCATCCCACTCACTTCTCTCTCCATCCTCTCCCTCCCCACTTTCTCTTTCTTTTCTCTCTTCCCTCTATCCTTCCCACTTCTCTCTCCCTCCCACTTCTATCTCCATCCTCTCCTATCCTCTCTCTCCCTTCCCACTCTTTCTCTTCCTTTTTATTCTCCCTCTCTCTCCCTTCTACTTCTCTCTTCATCCTCTAACTCCTTCCTATCTCTCCCTTCTTATTTATCCTTCCGCTCTCCCTCAATATTCTCCTCTTCGCTCTGTCCTTCTCTTTCTCTATACCACCCCACCTCTCTCTCTCCCCCTTCCTCTTCTTTCCATTTACTCTCACTCTTTACTGCTTTTACGCACGTCAAATAAAAGTCTGTGACACGAGCTCTGAGTGACCGTATAACATTGACACCGACGGCGATGAATGGAACGTAACTATCGTTCAGATAAAAAGCGATCGATTCTGTTGTCGTGTTCAAAAATATTTTTTTGGTCAACGTACTTCTTCTTTTCAATGTTACTCAAACCCGCCGTTTTTTGCGATTCCCGTCCATTGATTTCCTATCTCGAACTTCTCTCTTTCCATTCTTCACACTCTCGTGTAGTTCTGCGGAACGATATTCAGATGGCTCTATTCAGTGCTTCTCGTGGTGGTGTTACGATAAAATCCACCGTATACCAGAGGAAATTTTTGTTACTGCTTCTCTTTCATGGTAAAATATAAAAAATATGATAGTTTAAATTCAAAAGAGATAAATGTAAGTCATGTTAAATCACAATAAACATCGTAAATTGAAATTAATTCTAAGAAGTTTATTTTTGTATCGAAGTCAACTGTATCGATCCATGTATTTCGTAAGGAATGTCGGTTTCTGAGAAATTAATGCAGAACAGATGAGAGACTAAAAATAAAAAGTACTCAACATAAAAATGAACAAATTCCACTATCTCCAAATAACGTTTTCATTGTAGAAGTTTTTTTAAAATTTTCAATATACCTACCGTTCCCACGCTCGGATCTTTGATCAATTGTTTAGTTTCTCTTTTGTCTGCGAAAAATTTCCGAAGAATGAGTTCTGAAGAAAACAAATAGAGCAATTGCGATTATTATTATTATAATGATTTTTATACTACCAATTTTCTCATGAATGGTAAACTGAATCCAGGTCATCAGATTAGAACTAGTTCCAAATGGCTACTGTGATAGCAAGGTCATAATTTTTATATTATTGGACGTGAAAAATACACAAGTTAGATATTTCCACGACAGGGATATTTTTATTACAAAAAATGTTTAACACTTGTGGGAAAATAAAGGGTATAGAATAAATAGAAATGGCGTACTAGGATATAATTTGCGCTTCAAGGAAGGTCTCCTAACTCTATATCTCTCTTTCTTATGAATATGGATGTTTCTACTAAACTTATGACTTCGGCACACATATTCCATGGCCTCAACTTTACTAAAACCTTCCCAAATTAATTAAAGCCATGCACTATGTCGATATTTTAATATTTATTGAGGAAACAGCATTGCGTAATTTTTTAAATTATATAGATACTATTTATATAGTATATTATATAGTATAGCAGATTTAAAATTGGTTAAGCTTGGATGAGAAAAAAATCACCTTTCAGAACTTTACAGAAGATTGCAATTTAAATATTACTTATTTATTTTAAAAAAGCGATCATTTTAATTATAACGTACTTACGTTTTTTGCAATGTATACGGCTGACGATTTCCCGGTATAGATTAAATCGGTGATGAAATTTCAAAAAGTCCTCAATTTGGACTTCGCAGTTTTTTACTAAATTAAACTGCGGCTAATCTGTTTCTTTAGGGATATTTACATATTTCTACGTGATTTATTTCAACATTTACTACATGAGAAGAAATAAGCTGCGAATGTCGCTAGAGTTCTCCAAAAGAATTAAATCGTTGATACAAGGCCTCGAAAGCAAATAAGCTGTGAGATGAAACCTGTATTTACGTTGGATATTTCCGTGAAATGCTATTAGTGTACTTCCATTTCAAGTTACACGAGTTTCTTGCTGGAAAATTCATTGAATAAGTTCAGATTTATACGAAATAAACTTAAAATTGGTATTTACGAGTGATTTTATTAATTGAAGAGAAAATTATGAAATTAGCATATGGGTTTACTACATTAAAATACCACTAGTTCATTGGATCAATACATGAATTTGTCAAACTTAGTCTTAAGTATTAATAATCTCGTAATAATAATAATAATAATTTTTAAATTATAACAGATTCATTTAAACAAATTTTAATCTGTAAAATGCGCTCACTGACCATTCATCACAATATCGTTCGATAGTTCACATTTTAAAACGATCGTTACAGCTTCATTTAAGACTGCTTGAACATTTTCTCAATAGCGAAGTACTTAGGCTAATTTGAATGAAATTTCCAGTCTTCAAGAGTTTTTCGAGAAAAAAATTCTGTCTTCGGAAAAAAGAAAAGTTTATTTTTCTCCGCGCGAAACGTCGTTTCTCATAATACACCGTCACAATCAAGTCGCAAATATTATGCATCAAAAACTGGCTCTAAAACATAAATTAATAGAAGACAACACGCCCGACTATAAATACAAACCTAAACCTGTTTTGGAATCTGATGCATTTAAATTATATTATGACCGCTCAATAATTACGGACAAAACTATACACAGCAATAGACCGGACATAGTCTTGCAGGACAAGGTAGCCAAAAGCACTTACCTAATAGACATAGCTATCCCAAATACACACAATCTTCAGAAAACCATAGTAGAAAAGCACCTTAAAGAAGAAATTAAACGAATGTGGAACATGAATACTGTACACATTGTCCCAATAGTTTTATCGACCACAGGAATTATCCCTACAGATTTACACAACAGTATAAAAATAATAGATTTACCTAAATTGCAATATACCCTCCTACAGAAAGCTGTCATACTAAATACAACCAGAATAGTACGTAAATTTTTATGTTTCGAGTAATGAGAGTGCTTGGCAAAGCCCGTACCTCATTGAAATAACCGGCTCAAAAGCTGTGAAATACAAAAGTAAATAATAATAATAATGTAATTTAAAGTTTTAAATATATTGATCGAACTTAATTAATTTTAAATTGAGTGAATTGAAGAACGATGTAAAAACATAATTTACGTCCCTCCGTATCAATGAATAAATGACGGCCGATGTAGGTGATGACACCAACACATAGTCCATGGATATAAATCTTCAGTTGTATTTTCTCCGCAATACCTGTGAAACGACATTTAAGATTTAAAATGGAACACGAAAAATATAAAATAATGTATATTATTTTGAATCCTCCTTTACGCAACCTGAGATTGCGCAAATCTGGGCCTAGGGCCCATTTCGATCGAATGAGAGAGATAAAGCGTTGTGTCGAACCTGGAAAGAAAAAAATAGACGGCGAACATATTGAAAAAGACTTAATGACGATAATGCCACTTTTGGGAGTCCCATTGTTGCGAATCCGTGGGTGTGGCGCTTCAGCGGTGGGCGGACGAAGCTCTCCCCCTCGCGCTCGCGAAATGAGAGAGAGGGAAAAAAAAGAAAAACGAGGTGCGCGAGACGTGGCATCGCGCGCAACCGATTTGTCCTTTCGCGTGAGCAACGCATTTCGGAAAGGCGTGAGAGAGTGAGAGAGAACATGGCGCAACTCTGGAAAAACGCACAAACCGATACCTTTCGAATTCCACGATGTTCATCTTCCTGCCTCGTTCTTTTTATAAAAAGGTCTTGTCCTTCGACCCGAGGAGGACTCCTCTGCCCCTATCTCCACCCCCAAAATGTCATATTCCTCTCGATATATCGTGTTTCTCATCCCACTACTGATATGTGTATTTTTTCGTTCGAAATTCATAAAGATTAATTTACATTATTTTTGCTACGGTGATTTATTGTTCATTTTCTGAGCACGTAGTCCGTCGGCTGACTTTTTTAATGCGCGAATCACGATTTTTAAATATATTTTTCCGGAAAAATTATCCACGAAGAACGTGCCAAAAAGGAGAACTGCGATGATTCTATCTCTCAACTAACGGTAAACTGTTACTTTCGCCTCTTCCTGTTTATTTTTTAATTTGGCAAAATCTCGGTGAAGACCATGATCATCGCATGTAGGTTTTGTAGCGAAAAATTTTGAATTCTTTTAGCGAAGAAACAAATCGAAGGAATAACATGTGAAAAAGCGAGGGATTATTATGTTACGGAAAGATTGTTGAGAATCTAATATGGGTTACAGATTCTTAAATTTGAGACATCCGTTTGGATTTTAAACTCTTACTTGAACGCGCCTCTATGAAATCGATAAATTTTGCGTTCACACCTCGCATTGCATCAATGAAATTTTCGCAAATTTTTATTAGATTTGATCGTCTGCATGTCTAAATGCGCGGTTTATATCCTATCAACGGAGTCTTGAGTAGAATGTTCGCTACTTACTCAACGTCGTCAACGTCAACGTCATGCTATAAAATCCCGGGACGTTAATTTGTATATACAATGATTTTTTAACGAATTACCGGAATCGGAAAAAGTTCAAGTTTGTTATGAACATTCGGCATCAAGTGAACTTCGAAGAAGGAAAAAGACTTCTAAGAAAGGTCTGGAACTCATCTCAAAGAGAAGGGCTTCATTTTCCGTATGATTCTCACTCAAAGGCCGATTTTTCCCAAGTTAACTTTTTAGTTTTTTCGTCATTGATTTCTTCGAATTTCGTGTAAATACTGGCGTTTATATCACTTACCAGCGTAATTGCCCTTCAAATATGACGGATACGCATGAATTAAATTGAAATTGAAATAAAAAGATTAATGAAACCAACTTTTAGATACACTAAAAAGTAAACAATAAATATAAAATTCACATAATTGAGTTTTCCTTGGATGAAAAATAGTTATGGGTGTATGGAAATTGCATGAAAAAGAAATACATCATGGTACAAAATTCTTTTACTTCCGAAATTATTAATTATAATTAAGATGGTTTGTAGGGAAAATAATTTAAAAGCAGAATAAAATATTTATTGATAAATGCAAAATTTTGTTGGATTCAGAAATTTATTTTGTAATCATAAACAACACATCTGGTCCAAACATGGACCATATGTTACATAACAAAATATGATACAAACTTTCTTACCATTAACTCCATTGGCATTTTGTCACCGATATAAAATCAATATTAACAATATTGTGACCAAACATTTACTTGTAAAAGCTGAGATAGATTGATGAAAATATGAAAATCACTGATGATGCACAGAGCAAATTCGTGCTGCAAATAATTATAATTAATTAAATAGTTGATACATATACATTTGATAATGGCTAATTAATTAATGGAAATGATTGTAAAACGTCAACAGTATGATGGGCTGAGCCACAGAGTCAAAAATAATTTTACGAACTACCTTGAAAAGCACATTCTGGCCAACAGGTGGGAACATTACAAGAAAATACTTTGGTGCAGGCAAAGTTTAATGACTGAAGCCTAAACTCAACTAAAATATTCACCAATCACGAAAAAATGGGCAAAATTGTAGCTTTATATTTTTCAAAAACTTAAATCGATCAGAAAACACACTAAATTTCAAATGCAAATAAAAATTCGTTAAATCATATGATATTTAAATTTATAAACACTGCGCATGAACATATGTAGGAAGAACTGGTGCTGTATAATTTGAAGGCACGTTTGTAAACATTGCTAAATTTACATAAAAATTGTCATTAACGCAACAGTAAAATTTTGTATTTTAGTAACGCTTATAATGTTAAGTAGGGACTTATTGTAAATTAAATAAATAATGTTTCATATCTTGTTAAGAGATATTTAAGAATAATACAAAATATACAACTAATTTTTTAACATGCTATTCTCTCAACATACTGTATTTGTGACAAATTTATATTGCACCAAGCACTTTCATTCTAAATGTGCATAAATACACCGAGGAGACACTGTATAAATCGATTAAGTAATAAAAAACATCATACCGAATGAATAAATTTCATAATATTGACGCTTTAACTATTTATATCGACATCACTAGTTTCACTACAACCAGATCACTGAAGTTCAATTAACCAGCAATAATTACATAAATAGATTTAGATAAAATTAATAAGTAGCTTATTTAAACCAAAGAATACCTGCTCTTACCTGATTTCACGTTTATGTTGTCTCTTCTCCGGCATGCTCGAATCCATGTTTCTTGAATGGACTTTTCTTGGGGAAATCGAAAAAATCTTACCCTACCATTACAATGTTTGTAACTGTTATTGCAACCAAATACCGCACAATATATAATTTCCTTGAGAAAGCCACAGTTCAAGAGAAAACAATATTTTTTTTCAAACACGCGACCCCAGTCAATCCTAATACATAGGCGACAAGCGCAATCTACCACCACGTGACGTCACACGCTCGAAGCGACGCTCAGCTGAGATGCGCAACGACCTACCTCCTATAGTTGTACCATGCTTGTTCCGGATTTTGTTTTCGGCCATTATGCGAGCTCGATCATTCTCTGGTGAGAGCAATTCATGGTTTCGGTCGTTGAGAATTCAGGTTACACGTTCTTTTTAGAACTACTTGAAGAACTGGGCGTGGAACGCGAAATAACACGCACGAAAATTGATGCGAGACGCTTTCACAAATCCCCTGGAAATCAGGGGCGTCTCCCGGGAGATAAGCACTTCATCCTTTGGAAACCTCGTCGCGAAGACTCTGACGTAGAGTTCGAATGAGATTCTTTCCTTTCATAAAAAAAAGCTGGATCATAACTAGTTGGCCTTTAAAATTACGCCATTTTCGATGAAAGCGATTGTCTTCAAGGAAATTACGTCAGTCGCGAATGTCGATATATTTATACAAACAAACTAGTGGAAACTAGAGAAAAAGAGGAACGACGATACCAGCTGACAACTTGGGGTAAATATAGAGTTGCCAACTTTTAAATTGGGAAATATGGGACAACCTATTTTTGGAAGGCGTGTAAGAATTTTTTTTTAGTTATTTCAAATTTTTTACTTAAATAAACATGTACTAATATCAGAAATATAAATTATAAAATAATAAAACGAAACATTTATTTTTCACATGCCCTTCTTTTCTGATTTGGCTGCAGTTGAAAGTTCTACATCATTTTATACAAACTGAAAATATCACATTGCGTATCAAAATTAATAGACGAGGATATGATCGACGGTTTCTCAGTAAAATTATAAAATGTGGACACATCTAATCCCTCTTTAGATATTCTCTTGGCTCAGTTAATATAAATTAGCTTAAAACTATCACAATATTATCCTTCTTTTATTAACTTATAGAATTCAATTCAATGGATCTATGAATTAATTTCCTTTTTTATTCTAATCTACACTCATTCAATGGAAGCAGTTTCAGTATCGGTGGCGGTGTTTAAAGGCACTAAAACTACGGGAAATCTCGTTGTCAACCATGTAAATACCAAATGTCACTGCGCGTCACTTTAAAGACTTCCTGGCAGAAGTAACTGGAAAATGTTGATTCTAATGTGCACCGTTGACTTGATAGTTGACCGTCGATAAATTTTCAATTAGCATTCTTACTTTTCATAACGGTTGGATAAATGCTGACTCGATAACTTGTGTTAATTTTTCTGGGTGAATATTTCTGCGATCTCAAGGGATGTATATCACACACTATAAATGTTATATTGATGTCGCACCATCCTGATAACGGTTAACAAAAGGAATTTAAACGCGAAAAATGATTTGTCATTGTTCGCATTGACATATGAACCAACGACAGAAAGAAAGGATGTTATAATTCCTACGATAATTAAATCCTACATGTGTTTATTTCTAATTAATACGAGCGGTAACGCTACAATATAACGTTTGAAGTAGAGAGGTTCATTGAAGAAATAAAAATGAAACTCGCGACAAATGAATTAGCACTTTATTAAACTGTCTTACACACGCGAGCTGTTTCCAACTGCACCCAACGTCAATGCAACAGGTATTTTTATGTGTATCCTCACGTCACACCGCCGTTGTAGTACTTCGATGCAAATAGTATGTTGAGAAACACGAAATTCCTTCCACGTATTTTTCTGCGTAGCTTTACGAAAGCCTCTTTTCCTCCGTCGCTCTGTTTATAAATAGGTGAGCCTGACCTCATTATTGATAATAGAAAAGATAAGTGTTTATCTTTGGACTCATCGGCATTATTTGACCCTTACCCTCAATACCTTCCACTTGGCTCATCCTGTGAGTTCAAGTGGGTTTTGTTATTAGTTAGTTTCTTATGAGCACTGAGATTGAAAGAAGAGAGCGGGAATTTTTCACACGCGCGTCCATGCGTAACAAGATTAATGCAGGAGAGACTTGGTAAACCCTAATTAGTTTTTTGTAACATTGTACCAGAAATGTGTAATCTATATAAGATTTACTGGCTGTCCGGTTGATGAGGTTTAGTTATATTACTTTTTATAACGGAACTAAAGGGAGATTGGATACCGTAGATCGGTTGTGTGAAACATATTCTGTGTCCAGAAAATCATCACTTTGGTCGCTGACCGTGTTCTATGGATTTCTAAACATTAAAGAATGCGTTAGTGATCAGTTATATTGCTGGGAATAATTTTGAAACGAGAAAATCAGACTTTTTTCTCGTTTCAAAATTATTCCCAACATTACGGCTTATGCCTGTCTGCATAGAATCTTCAGATCGCTTTATTTATTGGAAATCTCACTATTTGAGAGAGAGGAGTTTTCTTCGTAGTATCTTTTCAAGGACATCCGTTGGGGCAGTTTGATACTAGCTTGGCAAGTTCCGTCCTATCCAAGAAAACATCCGCGTTCAAAAACGAGAAAATTTATCTGCTACGATAGTGGTAGAATATTCGCCCAGCAAATGGAAGATCCGGGTTCGATTCCCGGTCATAGCAGACTTTTTCTCGTTTCAAAATTATTCCCAACATATAGCTTATGCTTGTCTGCTTAGGATCTTCAGATCGCTTTATTCCATCAGTTATAATGCAAACAATTTATTTGACGCAATCTATAAAGCTCTTAAGCGTTTGGGTAAAAAGTACCCAACGCGCGTCCTTACGTTACAGAGTACTCCGCGCATCCTCCGAGGTTGTAGGGTAGGAGTTCCCAGCGCGGCGTCCGCGGGCGCCGTGGCTCCCGCAAAGGTACACTGCGGCGCCCGCCGAGGTTAGTTCAGGTGTCCTCCCCAAAACCTTGAGGTCTTTTGAGATATTGCGATGAGCGTCTACAGAATCTAGAAAGCACTAATCTAAAAAGACTTCATGACTTAGGGGCGTAGGGATTATCAGATCTGGTCGAGATTAAGGACAGAGTGCAATAAACCGATCATTTTGTTTTGTCCCGTGCCCGTGTCTGCTCAGTATAAAACGTAAGGAATCTTAGAAAAGGACATGGAATGCCAAATGAGGTGTGGTTGTTTGGTATGAAAAATGCCGATTTTCGTTTGGCGTTAAAATATACTTATCAAATTTGAGTGTGACAAAGCAAATTTAAAAATCCTGCCGAATAATTTCATAGAAAATTTATTAGTGAAAAATCGACGACAATTCAGTTTCGTCGATTTTGAAATATATGCGAATTCGATGTTATCGACATTGATCAATTTAAATCGAATCCTACCACGCCTAATTATAAATATAGCTACGAGTTGAGCTGTAAGTCTTTAGCGGAGGATAAATCGTCGGCGCCCGCCGCATTCGCTTTTATGTCAAAGGCGCCCTTGCCAACATAAAGGTTGGGAACCTCTGTCATAGAGTATTGCACGCGATGGATAAATTAGCTAGAAAAATTACGCGGACATGCATAATTATTCCTCCTTTTTTATCCAAAGGTTTGCTCTCTTAAGAAAAACCACATGAACCTAAGTATTAAATCTCTTCGGGATAAGTAAATTAATTAATTTAAATAATTACATTTTAAATTAGACATTTTTCAAGTTAGAAGGCCGTCTTAATGTTTAGGCGATTCCATTTTCATTCAACCCTGCTCATCAACCTAATATTTCTTCCGTATTCCAAATTTCTAACTGTTCAGCTTTGGGCATCGTTGCTTTTCCATCCTCTTATCTGCCACTCCATCATCGCCTGACTCTTCCTCCCATCATTCTTCACCCTTCGCCTCCTTCACTACTTCCTCCGCTTTTTCGCTCTTCCTTTGTTGCCACATGGTCCCTTATTCCCATCTTCCATGCATGTCCCTTTTTTCCCCAGGTCTCTTCCTTTTTGCCCTCCTTCCCTCTCTCTCTATTCCACCTCTCCTAATCCATTCCCCAGTCTCTTATCTCCTCTCTCCCTCCCTTCCTCCCTCCCTTTCTCCTTCCCTCCCACCCTCCTCGAACCTCTCTCCCATCCCCTCCACTCCCACGACTCCTTTCCCCTCGCTAAGAAGGTCTTACGAAACATCAGGCCCGAAAATCTTCGTGTCTTATTCTGCGGACGGAAATGAGAAAGATGGAGGCGGGAGGAGGCTGAAGAGGCGCGGATGAGGTGAAGAGCGAACGGGGAAGGGGAGAGAGGGGTAGGGAGATTCGGAGGAAGAGAAGGGGTGAGGTTGGAGAAGGGAGAAGATTGCATAAAAAGACCCGAAGGGAAAGGGCGCGTAAGCAAGGCAGAAAGAGAGAGGGCGGGAGTTTAAGAGAAGGGTAAGAGAGAAAGAGAGAGAGAGAGAGTTAAAGGGGGAGGTAGAGAGGATTTACCAGTGAGTGGAGAGGAAGAGGGAGAATTCGGAGGCGGAAGAGAGTTTCCAAGGGGCGGTGGGGAGTTTGGAAAGTATCGTCTTGGGGTTCCTTCTAGATTTCTCAGACGGATAAGATTGTCTTCCAGCTTCCAAATGAAGGGAAGACGTTCGGATTTTGTTCTTACTTTTTTCGCTCCCTCCATCCTTCCTTCTCCCTTCTTCTTACCTCCCGTCCATTCTTCCACTTCTATCTCCCGATCCCTTTTCCCTCCACTTTCCAAATCCATCTTTACTATCTCTCACCCCCTCCCCCCCCCGCCCTTACTCCACCAATCTCCTCTTTACTCACTCCAAAATACTCTCGTCAAGACGACTGTTGGCGGGGTTGGGTCACCATAACAACTCGCCCCCCTTCCTCCTTCTCACCCTTTCTCTTCTCCTCTCTCGTCCTTCTATCCTTATTTCTTTTTTTTTTTGCTGTTCGTCCTCTCATAGTAAAATTGTGCTCTGTACAATTTTTACATCGTATCCATGCTTTTTCTGCTGACTTCTGCTTTTCTGCATCCGTTTTTACTTTTTCATACACGAAGCACATTAAAGCAGTGTTATGATCGTAAAGAAGGTCGAATTAGAAATATTTATGAATAAATACAAACAATGGAGAGAGGACGGAGGAGAGAGGCATTTGATTGCTTGCATCCCGAAGTCTTTTAGAGCCCCACCATGGCCATGTTCACACGTGCTTGTTTTCGTTATCCTTGGCAGTCTCTGCTAAATCAGGCATGTCAAACTGGTGACCAGCGGGCCGCATGCGGTCCTTTTTATGCTTAGGTGCGGCCAGAATGGTGATTATCTTCTCAACTAAATCGTTCGAGATTTAGTTATAATTTATTTTTGTGAAAAGGAGACGTTTTCCCCAAGTTATTGACAAAATAGAACGCAGTTTCTAAATTATAGTTTCTTTTACACAAAATAAATGTCCATTCTCCTAGGAAAAGTCTATTTTTCCAACTGTGGCCCTCATTAGACGACTGTAGTACTAATGCGGCTCTTCCATAACATCCATTGCTTGAATGCGGCTCTGGTGCTTCTTCGAGTTTGACATGTCTGTTGTAAATGGTCTCGAAGTTATAAAAATTAAATAAATATCTAATTTTCGTCTCCTTCAATTATTTCGCCGTCTGGTTAATTATTCCGATCTGATCTCGTACTTTCCCTTCCTTGCTCGCTTTGCTAATTTTGTTTCTTTCCGAAATATCGGATATGATTTTACGCAGTGTCACCTCGATAAATCAAGAACTTCATATAACGACCGAAAACGCCTTCGTCGTCAATTTATTAACGTTATTTATACGAAGAATAATTTTCGAAATTTACGAATGCACGTTAGAACGAGTATTTATATGAATTTTATAAATTCTCGCTACATTGAGGTTTCACTATACTTCAGATCCATCTCTCCACTCTTCTTCTCACGCGTTTCACATGTTTAAGTTAATTGATGTCTCACTCTACTCAGGTTATCTCATTTTTATTTTTATTTATTTGGGTGTTAGTAAAAAACGTCTCATTATTAAGTTTTATTCAATACTAGTCATTCTCCTCTACCTGATGCACTAAATTCATTTTTACTTGCATCAATGAAAGCAAATTATACCCTATTTATGTCGTTACATTATGTCAATTTAGGATTGAATAATTTTTAAATAGTCACTGTTTTAAAATAGAAGTTATTTAAGAAACGATAATAAAACTGAGTCAATTCTGGAAGAATTTTCCTGAACCGTTACTCTTCCGTTACTCCCAACATAGAACCAATCAATTGGTATCTCATCTATGTCCGATTTATCCAAGCTTTTTCCATCAACTCCAATTGATTGATTCCAATTACACTCACTTTATCCCTTTCTTTAATCCAATCCGTCTTTCCACCCAATTTCCCCTTCATTCCCATCTTCTACTTGTCTCCATCCCTCCTTTCATTTCCTTCTGTATCCAATAGCACTGTCCTGCTCCGCACCATCTTCCTCTATTTGCTGCTCTTACCACTTCCTCCATCCTCCAATTTTCTCTCACCCCTCCGTCAAGTTTTCTCTCAGTCCAACAACTTCTCCATCCAGTTTTTCTCTCCCTTGTTAAACTTTTTTCTAACTCTTTCAAATTTTCTGTAGCTTCTCCAATTTTTACTTTTTCATATACGTAGTATATTGAGTATGTATTGTAATCGTGAAATAATTCGAATTCAAGATTTTGATGGAAATACATGTTTTGGGTGTCTCTGAGTCAATAAAAGTGGTTTCCGACATGCCGTCTGTCTGTCTGTCAGTCTGTCGGTCTGTTCGCTGTTCTAGGGCCTAAACGCGTACATAAAATCGAATTATATCTCTTATTTATGCAATATACCGTCTTTTGCAGACCCTTTTTCATAAAAATGATATTGCACAAAAATAAAGGGTAGTTTATTCTTAGAGATTTTTATAAACATTTTATTAACTCAAAAATGACTCCAGAGAATTTGATTAAAATCAATCCGATAGTAGAGCTTAATGTCAAAAATAATACTTCGTAAGCCATATATCTCTTAAGATCACTATATGGCGTCCAGTGGCATTAAAATGTACACTAAGCTACCTTACCTAAGCCCTATGACGTCACGCCTCCGTCGCGATCCTCTCAAAATCTTATTACACCCTAAACGGTTAAACTAAATCGAATGATATATCATATTTGTGGATAATGTCATTCAAAATACATACTCTGAAGAGATGAATGATATTGCGCTACAATTAAGGGTACTTTATTCTAGGATATTTTGAAACAAAATTCAATTTACTCAAAAATAGTTTTAGCAATTTTGATTAAAATCCATCCAATCGTACAGTCTGATGTCACAAATAATAATGTCTTTTATCCCAAAAAATACTAAAGATCGATCAGTGCCATTAAAATATATGCTAAACTACGGTTAACTTGGATTTATAAGCATTTTTCTTTTATAAACGTATACAGTCGACCAAACGCATCTACGTACATGTACGATATGAGAGTTTGTGCTGTGTAATGCGACATTTATTTTTCTCGCTGCCTCAACGTTCCTCTCCCACTTCCAACTTTTCTCTCCCTCCGCCAACTTTTCTCTCCCTCCAACTTTTCTCTCCCTCCAACTTTTATCTCCCTCCAACTTTTCTCTCCCTCCAACTTTTCTCTCCCTCCAACTTATCTCTTCTTCCAACTTTTCTCTTCCTCCAACTTTTATCTCTCTCCTCCAACTATTCTCTCTCTCCGCCAACTTTTCTCTACCTCCAACTATCCCTCCTTCCAACTATTTTTCCCTCCAACTATTCTCTCCATCCAACTTTTCTCTCCCTCAACTTTTCCATCCCTCTCCCAACTTCTATCTCCTCCCAACTTTTCTTTCCCTATCCAAACTTTTCCCTCCCTCTTCAAACTTTTCTCTCCCTCTCCAAACTTTTCTCTCCCTCTCCAAATTTCTCTCCCACCTCCAACTCTCCAAACTTTTCTTTCCCTCTCTCTCCAAACTTTTCGCTCCCACCTCCAACTTTTCTCTCTCACCTCCAAGTTTTCTCTCCCGCTTTCAACTTTCCTCTCCCTCCAACTTTTCTCTTCCTCCGACTTTTATCTCTCTCCTCCAACTATTCTCTACCTCCAACTTTCCCCTGCCTCCAACTTTTCTCTCCCTCTCACAACTTTTCTCTCCCTCCGCCAACTTTTCTCTACCTCCAACTATTCCCTCCTTCCAACTATTCTTTCCCTCCAACTATTATCTCCCTCCAACTATTCTCTCCCTCTAACTTTTCTCTCCCTCAACTTTTCCATCCCTCTCCCAACTTTTCTCTCCTCCCAACTTTTCTCTCCTCTCAACGTTTCTCTCCCTCTCCAAACGTTTATCTCCCTCTCCCAACTTTTCTCTCCTCCCAACTTTTCTCTCCCTCTCCAAACTTTTTTCTCCCTCCGCCAACTTTTCTCTACCTCCAACTATTCCCTCCTTCCAACTATTCTTTCCCTCCAACTATTATCTCCCTCCAACTATTCTCTCCCTCTAACTTTTCTCTCCCTCAACTTTTCCATCCCTCTCCCAACTTTTCTCTCCTCCCAACTTTTCTCTCCTCCCAACTTTTCTCTCCTCTCAACGTTTCTCTCCCACTCCAAACGTTTATCTCCCTCTCCCAACTTTTCTCTCCTCCGAACTTTTCTCTTCCTCTCCAAACTTTTTTCTCCCTCTCCCAACTTTTCACTCTCTCCCAACTTTTCTCTCCTCCCAACATTTTTCTCCCTCTCCCAACTTTTCTCTCCCTCTCCAACTTTTCTCTCCCTTTCCAAACGTTTCTCTCCCTCTCCAAACCTTTCCCTCCCCCTCCCAACTTTTCTTTCCTCCCAACTTTTCTTTCCCTCTGCAAACGTTTCTCTCCCTCTTCCAACTTTTCACTCTCTCCCAACTTTTCACTCCCCCTCTTTCTTTAATTTTCGCGCCCCCTACAATTCATCCATCTCATTCCTCGTGCACCCCCATTCTATCATAGCGTCTCCAAGTTCCTTCATCCATTTCTTCCTGCTGTATTCTAGCCTCCCATCCTCCCTCTTTCCCCACCTTCCTAGTTCTTACTCCCTTTCACTCGTTAAATACGCCGCTCCTTCCCTTCCTCGTACGCCACGCTGAACCCCAGAGCCTCTCCGCTTACGCAAATCTCTTTCGCAAGGAGACGAGGGAATTGATTATCTCCGTTTTTTCTCTCTTTATCATCCCTCTCCTTCATTCTTCCTTCCCTCCCATTCCATTTCATATTATTTTTTAGACCAGCAGTTTATCGGGAGAGAAAGAGAGAGAGAGAGGCACACTTAGGAAAGGATCAAATCAAAACAATTTCGTTATTCATTTTTTTCTTTTTCTCTCTCGAAGGATCGGCGCGAAGAACTCGGAGCGTGGAAAAAAGAGAGGAAGAGACGTGGCAGATAACAATGGAGCATTGTTGGAGATAAGGGTTCGGGAGTGGCGGAAGGTTTTTCTTTATTTATTTTGAGCGAGGGGTGGTGTTCTTCTTAAATTTTTTCCTCTCTCCCTAGTGTCGAATGTTTTCGCAGCCTCTCTCCGCAGCGCGACGATCGCTTCCGCTTTTGATTGTGTCGCATTTCTTCTTTCGCGGGGCGGTCTTAATTCGCGCGAGGATGGATTTATCGCCGCCATTCTTCCGACGAATGCGAGTGGTAATCTTTCTTGTGGAAAAAGCGACGCGGATTCATTTCGCGACTATTGATGATTTCTCTTTCTTTGCAGCTTTGCGGAACACGATGAAAAGGGGACGGCATTCTACTTAATTAAGGTGACCAGACTTCCTTTCGGGAGTACAGTACTCCTTTCAGCGACTTTATGCTCCTGAAAAATCATGTGCTCCTTTAAAAAGACTTGTACTCCTTCGCAAACTCGCAATACATTGCCTCATAATATATACTTCACATAGGGGCGTGCCGATATCGATTCCTTTAAAAAATGTTTAAAAGAGCCGTGTATTATTTTTTATACTCAATTGGTCTACAAGTATCGAAATCTCTCAATCACACAAAGCAGGGTCATGTGGAGGACATTGTTACAAAATGGAAGCGCGTTACATATCGTTTCAAGAGGCAAATTTCTGGGTACTTCTTAACTCTATAGTTCGAGCAATATATTCTCATAGTACGCGAAATCAACACTGAAGTCTTCCAGTAACCTATGTATGTACATTATTCAGGTGTGCTTTATTTCTTTCTCTGATGAATTATTTTCCGCGTTTGTTCTAATGCCAAAGCATTTTATTCATTGTATTTCCTTATAAATAAACAAATAAACAAAAAAGTTTTTATTTCCGAGCCTAGTATTATAAGAATCTACATATTTCTTATTAATGCAATATTTGAAAACTTTATAACATTTATAAATTAAATTTTCATTATTATCAGCTTCTTTTAATACCTAAATTTAAATAAAACTCAAATTAAGGCATTGTAAGTTCTTTTAGATATAGCTAAATACATATCTGATAATAGTTGTTTGTTTATTGTTATACATGGCATTGGTTGACATATTTAATGATGTAAACAAGAAAACAATTCCCATGTCAATACAATTTGAAAAAATGAAACTATTTAGGCCCTCTTAAATAGAAGTACAACAAAAAATTCTGTTGAGCGGGGGATAGTTAGGGTTCAACGTCCCTGCCCTAGTGTTCTCCATTCAATTTTTGAAAATCTGGTCACCTTAACTTAATAGAATAGCAGTTATTTTCAGATATATATATATATATATATATAATATATATATATATATATATATATATATATATATGGATGTCAACAAGGTGTTGGGATGAGGAAACCCTCTATATATAAACCCCTATATATATATATATATATATATATATATATATATATATATATATATATATATATATATATATATAACCAAAGGAGAATGATTGTATGCATGTGTTTCCCGTTACCTTACTTACCTTCCTTTATACGAACTCTATATGTATACATGAACGCGAGGTTAAGTGCAGATTTAAATGCATATAAAGGTCGTGTGTTCTTTTTTGGATTCTAAATGTACGGTTTTTAATATTGGTTGAATGTGTACATATTTATTTGTCCGTTTAATTATTTATTTATTTATTCACTTTAGCTCATAAACAGCCGTTAACGGCCTTTTACAATGACAATAACTTTAACAAAGACGAACACATACAACCATGCCCTCGGCAGGATTCGAACCCGCGACCCTAGCATTTGGGGCTAGACACGCTAACCACACCTCTACCAAGGCCGTTTATTTATTTATTCGTGTATTAATTCGTTTTCTACTTATTTATTTGCTTATTTATTTATTCCTTTAGAATCATTGACTTCGTTAACATTGTTTCTTTCTACTTATTTATCTACATAAGTTCGTTGTTTTGTATTTATTTTAGTTTATAGAAGAGTATTTGATTCGTTCTTCTCCTCACTCGGAATTCATAATTGTTCTCTAATATTAAATTTGTTTATATCTTTCATTAGTGTTCAATATTTCGTGTTAAAAATCCTTGACAGCTGTGCTTGTGGATAAGATAATTAAAGGTATTGGAAAAACGCCGAAGTAGAAATCATGATTTCGGAATGCGATGGGATTAATGACGGAACCACGTTCACTTTTTCCGATTTATCAGTTGTGGCACATCAAATTTTATCTCCTAAAAGGCAATTATTTTTGAAAGGTTTTTTTTCCCACAATTCACGTAGGTAACATTTATTCTAAGCAGTCTTAGCATTTATCCTGAAATTTATGCCCGAAGGTTGATTCCTCGTTTGACATCTTTCGCCGGTATTAATAATAAAGGCGTTTGGAAAGAGATTCGGTCTAAAAGTTTGCTTTCTAAAAGTATACGCACGCAAGCAGTAATTTATCCATTTTTGGCGATGGCCCGCGCGAAGAATATTTCGTCGCCTTGTTAGAACACCTCATAATTTGCACTTCCTCTTCGTGAAACTAAAAAAATAGCTTTCCAGGATGAGCCCCAATTGAATATCGCATGACTTGAGACACGTAATATGAGATAAGCGATAAAAAGAGAAGATATAGATAGCCCAAAGAACGAAAAATAAAATGTAATATTAACGGTCTGTTATTTTCGCCCTTTTTTGGGGGTGACGCCGCTCCACGAAAGAGACAGAAGAAGAACATAATCCGTAGGAGCGGCTAGAAGGCATTCGAGAGGAGAAAGTGATGAGGCTAGGGCGTATTTTATTTAAATGGACCGGTGAGGCGGTTACACCGCGTAATGATGGTATCACACCCGTAATTGAACAGGCATTTGTTTTTATTTCCTTTGTTTTTTTGCATCCGCGGGACTATTTTTCACCCGAGGCGACGATATTTACACCCATATGGATGTTGGAAAGGTGAACAGGGATTTTCCCATGAGCGTCAACTTTATTGGTACGCGTGCGTACGTGAATCAGCGTGTGTGTGTGTGTGTGCGTGCGTGTCATTGCCACGCCCTCCGCTTCGGAAAATAGGGCGGAACGTCTTGCCATTATTTCTTTCATTTTTTATCTTTCAGGTGTGACAAAGGGGGGCTTGAAATTCGCCGGAATCTTCCACTCCTTTGTCGAGCGGCGAATTAATATTCAAGGAATCGAATTGAGATAGCAGTTTGGAAACTTTCACGCCAAATGGGCTCGCTAATTCGGAGAAAGTGTTGTGCTGTGCATCAATGTGTATGTTATGACTAATGCCCGGATGTCTATAGTGTCGAGTCAAGCTGGTTTTGCCTGGCTGAGTCTGTATCAGCCGTGTAGGTTAGGGTGACTAGATTCTTAGGACGCAAAACCGGGACATAACACGACCTGAACAAGAAAATCCGGGACATAGTAGGGAAAAATCCCCGATTATCAGACCTTCGATTATCCGACCTTCGATTATCAAACCTTCGATTATTAGACCTTCGATTATCAGACTTCGATTATCCGACATTCCGTTTATCCGATATGATTAATATAAGAATTTTTAAGAACGATTATCCAAAAAAGCTACGGACCTTCCAAAATACAGCTCCTACAGCACTGCCAGTTTGGTATTACAGCCAAAAAAATGCACGGATAATCTCTGAAATTTTTCGAAGCTTGTTTTTTGGTAAAGTTACAAATTCCATTCACTCACTACTTTCAAAAATGAACTGTTTTATTTTCAAAATTATTATAAATGCTATTTATGTTTGTGGTATAGTTTTTTATTTGATGGGCATATTGTGTTTTCGTTGGAAGTAGTAATAAACCTAGTTTATAGATATTTGTACCTGTTTTATCATTAGTATGTAGTATTAATAAATAATTTCAATTTATTGAATATGTAAAAAATCTTACAACAATATATCACGATTTAAAGGTAATAATTACTTGAAGAACATATAATAAAGTTAAATATATAAATAGCATAAACGATTAAATAACATTATAATGCTTCTATTTCATTTTAGGTATATAAATGTATATAATTTTTCAATAATTTTTTAGACTACTCCTGCCTGTTTCAGTCAAATTTTTATTAGTTTTAATCAACGGATGAAAACTTGAAAATTCACATTTAATTTAAACACCAATAATATAATGGTATTGATTGTTTTAACGTCAAAGCTGTTTTGTTTGACAGATCATTCAAAATTTATTTTCGAAACATTCTTTCTACATGTGCATTATGCGCCTGAAACACAAACCAAAAGCCACACAATTTCTTCATCTCTTTGGAATGCTCTTGAATTCCGAAAAATAGGAATACCACCGATCGTAACGAGATTTAACAAGATTGGAAAGATTTACTCAATGTCGGAGTACACAGAGTTTTCAAATGCGTTCTTTGAGATTTCACAATGTTCTCAATATTTTTCGCTCAGATGAGTATTTAACGAGAAGCTAGCCAGGTACGTTGTAAAATACATGTAAGTCCTTATGTAAAGTTGTCGTTATTATTGTCCGATTTTAACCAAAATTGGAATCGGTCGACAAATTTAGCAAAACTTCCCAATACCAAATTTCATCAAAATACGTCGAGCGGTTTCCGAGTTGAAACAAAGGAACATCGCAAAGTACATGTAAATCTTCCTGTAAAGTGGTCGTTATTATTGTCCGATTTTAACCAAAATTGGTATTGGTTGACCAATTGTACTTAAACTCCCCAATACTAAATTTCATTAAAATACGTAAAACGGTTCCCGAGTTGAAACAGAGGAACATTGTAAACTACATGTAGGTCTTCATGTAATGTGGTCGTAATTGTTGTCCAATTTTAGCAAAATTCCCCAATACCAAATTTCATCAAAATCGTTCAGCGGTTCTCGAGTTTTAACATGCGGACGGACAGATGGACGGACGGGCGGAAACGACCTCCCCTATATACGTTCACTTTTTGCAAAGAACGCATAATAAACAATTTTTGTATTATCCAATATTATGTGATTTCGTTTAAACACATTTATGAAATTTTTGTGTCGAGGAGATTTTCTAAGGCAGAAACAAAAAATCCGGGACAAATTGGTGTCCCGAAGAACTTAATCGGGACAGCGGGACGTTAAGTAAAATCCGGGACAATCCCGGAATTTCTGGGACGCCTAGTCACTCTAGTGTAGGCCTGGTTAGTGTTATTTCTGTTATTGAAAGAGAGGCGCTAGAATATACATACTACTATAAGGCATCCAGAATAAGCACCTGTGTATAAAAACTTATAAATTGAGTACCTATTTGTCTTAGGTATATCCAATGTCAATAACAACATTATTTAAAAATCAGTTGCGTATTTCAGCTACAAAGCAGCCGTCTTCTACGGCGATTAACCAAACTTGGTTAAAATAAGCGAGAGAAGAATTATAGAACAAATTACATAAGGCGCTTTTTCTCACCGACTGCTATCTTTCCATCGGAATAGAGAATTGCAGATGCGATGTATTGCTGGTTGCTTACATTTGTAGCAGCATCGCGTTTTAGGGATTTTTTCCGAATGCTCCCCAGCAGTTTAAAATAAAAGTTTTTATTGCCGATTCACATCATACATGTTATGGCCATTTATTTGTATGTTTACATTTGCGTTTATTTATTACATATTTTTCTAACAACATGTACGGTCCTCGGCAATACCCGTTTAGGCTTAATGCCTCTTCGGGCTGGATCCAGCAGCAGATCCACCAAATTTATACCATACTGGCTAATTACTCGGGCATTGCCTCGGGTTTTCAGTTTCGAATTTTTCATTCCCATTTCACTCGCTAATATTTTCATTCAAAACGGAAGCAATAGAGCGAGTAAAAACATAATTTTTTAAAAAGATTATTTGTTTAAATTTTGATGAAAATATATCTTATTGGCCAAATAAATAATATTTCAATCCTAGTAAATACGTTTGATCACCATCTAACGTAATAAATGCTTGATTGATGTGATTATTTGAGTGTGTGACATATATGTCATATCCTCTATATCGAAAATGAAATATTGCAATTCTTGCTTAATAGGTAAAATATATTCATTGGTTCATTACAAACAAATTTGTACTAAAAAATTGATTTTTAATAAATAATAATAATTCAGACATAAACGGATTGTCATTTTGGAGTTTTTTTGTAAACGAGGAGTCGGACGGTGAACAGAATACATAAGCGATTTTTTTGCAATTATTGCATTTTACCTCTACCATAATATCTGCACTTTAGGTAAAAATCTGATGTGGCCACCACATGACTTTCTCCATATCTGTAATATTTCTAAAAATTCCAAATATGTTAGATAATAAATATTTTAGGAAACTGCGAGAAAATTTTAGACTTTACAAAGAACAGAGATAAACTCAAACCATAGCCATAGTCACAAAGCTCGAACAATTAAGAAAAGAAAATGGAGCGTTATTAAGACGTAACTAAGAGTAAATTGTTAACAATAGTCGTCGGTAGGTGGCGTGGCGGTAGCAGCTTAATATATAAGATATCTCTTCAACAATGGAAAGATGTTTCAAACAAACGTTGCAGAAAATTAAATTTCCTATAACTTTTATTCCCGTACATTTTTACATTTATCAAATATTAAAGCACATATTTCAAAATAACGGATAAGTAACAAGAGTAAACACCCACTTCTGACTGACCGATTTTTACCAACAACTAATTGGCTTTTCCGTCTTTTATAAAAATGTTAAATATAAAATTTCGCGTTGTCCTGATTAATAGTTTTTGAGTTAGAGCACCCACAAAAAAGCTATCACATACACACACACAGACATCATCGAGAAAATGGTCAAAACGTGTTCAGGCGACCTCAAAACGTGTATTTCCGTTGAATTCTCGAAGTCGATTTTTTTTCATGAAAACAATACTTTCCCCTATACTACGCATATGGAGAAAGTAAAAATGAATTAACAAAAATTGAAAAAGTAACAATATTTACTTCCTTCTTTTATAATAGACCTACCAAATCAATCACATAAAAGAAAATTTAAGTATTTTTGGATCTCTTAAAGATTCAGCTTGGTGCTCTAAGCGTTAGCAGATGCAGCCATAGATTTAAAGTGTATTTTCTTTAGCTTATTTTTAATGATATTTTCTATTTTTGGTAAAAAATGGTTGCTCCTTTGAATTCTTCATTGCATCCATCGCGGTTACGAAAAGAATATCAGCAAAAATCTTCTGCATTCTGAGTCAAAGGGGAAATGACGTCACGCGATCGGCCACGTGAGTTTCCCGGTCCCGTTCATTGCTAGTTCCGCCGCAAACCCGGTCAATTAGCTTATCGCGTCCTCCTTCCGCAATTGATATCGAACCCGTCTGCGGTAGCTTCGTATTTACAATATGGTAGGGAAATTTTCGACGTCTTTATAAACCCCTTTGATAGTAAATGACTTAGTAGCTCATGCAGCCTTAAAACAGTTAATCCGTACTATAACGTGCATTCCGACTTGAATATCAATTGGTCGGTATTCGGTGAATTTTACAATGGAAACTACTCTCTTTATAAAATTCCAAATAGGAACTGAGTCGAATGTTTATAATGAAGAAAATCTTCGAATATAAACTGATTGATTCTTTTTCTTTGTGACAATTTCGACGGTGTTACTTTTAAAACAATTTCGAAGTAACTTTCATAGCAGCTGACTTCGCACCCAATTTTCGCTCGCCAGTCTTGCAGCATTGAGCTCTCTTGGGTAATTGAAGTCGGAGGAAGCATTTTTCCCTCCAAAAAAAATAATCAATGTTAAGTTTGCTTGGTAAGGTGTCAACGAACTCCTGCGCATTCAAACCCTTGATCAAATGCTGCACAAGGCAAAAAGAATCTATTTAGCTCTGAGAAGAAGAAGAAAAAACCCTTCTCCTCTCAAAATCCCTCAGCATCTTTATTTTCTTTTTCAATCTAGGGCTAGGAATAAGGAGCCTTTAGAGCCCTCAGTCAATCCGGAGCATTGTCCCCATTTAATGGGGCGACATTTAACATCTTCCCTGTCTAAAGTAATTCCACTTCACTCCGATCTCTTCCCCCCGCTATGGCTCTCCTTCACGATCCCTTTTTCTACCCCCTTTTATCTTCCTTTTTTTATTAAGGAGTCAATTTGGAACGAGGGCCAAAGAAAACCTTCGCTTTACTCTATTTTTTATCTCCCCGTGACGACGGCAGAGGGGAGCAGCAGCGGCCCGGACGCAAGGAAATAAAGGTCCTTTAATGGCCGGCCATTATTAGAGCGTCACCCTCGCTCCTCTCTTAAAGGATAAGGGAATAGGGTGTTCCAGGACGTTATCGCGAGTGCAGAAGGGGAAGGAACGGCGGGGGAAAATATATATAAAGGTTGAAGTCAATTCTTGCTAGTCTCGGCAGAGGGCGTGACGGCGGTATTTTAAATTATGCTCGGGATTGGCAAGGGAGATTTTTTTTCGTTGTAAATGTTTGTTATTAGGACTTTTGCGCGCAACATGGCGCGTTTCTGAAGTTTAGAATTGGGGCAGAGAGGGGAGGGGCAGCGAGGAATTTGCGAACTTCCTCGCAATCTTCGCTCTTCGGGAAAAGCAAAATGGGTGGCACAATACTTGCCGAGTTAATTTCTCCTTCGCGCAGGGTTGAGCGTCCCTAAAAAAATATTCTTGGATGTTGATGCAAGAAAGAGGAGGTAGTAAAAGTGGTATCCTAGCGTCAGCGGACCTGCTAGGAGGCGACGAGTCCAATCTCGGTTTACGCGAAAGGGCGAGAACGAAATAGTTTTAGGATTTTTTCGGATTCACGGAAGAATTCCGTAATAAGGAAGTAGGTTTTCCTGGCGATGGCACACTTAGAACTTTACTGCGGAGTGGATTTTGAAAAATTGGGAGAGTTACATATTCCCAATTGTTTTTTTTGTTTAATCTTAGAACGAAAATTTAAACATACGCTTCACTTGGTTTTTCTGAGGAATTGTTAAAGATATTTGTCAAAATAAGTGAAGAATTGCTGAGAAACTTAAAATTTTTAAAATTTTTCCTAAAGGCACGAAATATATACTTTATAATTACATCCTAAGAAGGTGTCATTTCGTTGAACGACATTATAAAAATTAAATAAAACTTGATATGTAAATTTCCGCTTTAGTTGATGCTTTATGATGCAGTTATTTCTGTAAAGATAAGTTGCCAAAATAAATTAGAAATTTACATTGCGAGTTTGATTTCATTCGTATTTTTTACGGAAGATGAATATCCTGTATTCTAGAACTCTTTTCAAAATGGAGTGTGATTTTTGATGGGAAAGTTGTATTATCTATGAGTTCATCCTTAAAGCTGATAGATATCATCGAAACAAACTGATTGATCTATAACTTGGTGACATTACTATTGAGTTGATGGCTCATGTTACTCGAATACATTTTTTGACAGCTCAGATTGTGTTACAGATTATCAAAATTGTTCAAACTTCGAATTGCCCAAAAATTGTGAATAACGTAGTCTTTTAGTGTAAGGACGTATTTTCACCACGTAGAAAAAGGCCGCTGTTATACACAAAAATATTTGTCGGGCGATATTATCTCTCATATAATCCTTTATATTTCATATAAAGGGCATTCTTTTTCTTAAAATCCAAGAATAAAAATCAAACGGATCGAAATTAAGTTTTCTTCAATATTACTGCTTTAACATAAACATTTTCATTATGTTCAATCGTGTACATATTAAAAGAAATTTATAGATTCAAGTTCATGATAAAATTCTCCGGTGAAAAAAATGCATACAGATAATGGCTTTCTAAAAAATCTGAGAATTTCGAACTTTTTAAAAGCTATTACATGATAGTTTTATATTTACCGAATATGAAAGGAAAATATAAAGTCCATCGTGTTTGAGAATAAAAGAGAAAGTATTATCTTTCTATAAAATTTAAATCGCGCTTCAAGCTCTCGCAGGTTCATACCAAAATGAAAATTTTAACATCAATGCTATTAAATGTAATACGATTTTTAAAACTACTTTTCGACTGAAGGCGTCCTACGAAAAAATCGCCGTGCGCATATTAATGGCGAACCCAGCTCCTTATTTTCGAAGAATCTGTATTTTAGCCTCGCCTCCTTGTCGAACGTGTTTTGGAGGAGCCATGAAATCTACTTTCACTCTCCACGTCACCGTCGCTCAACTAATTCGATTCGTTTTCCATTTTCCTCTTAATTCCTTCTTTTTCGCTCAACTCCGTTCCAGCGTTTTTTCAGAAAACCGCGAAAGACAAGGAAACAGCTTCCGCGCCGAAATCAAGTTTTACGAGTTGATATTTTTTTTGTGCCTTCGTCTTCTTCGTTGCTCTGGATTTGGAAGATGTTATCGACATGCTCTTCGTCGTTCCTAGTTTCGATTGATCGATTCTTGATTATGACTCTCCACGTACGAGAATGCTGTTTTTTGGACGTCATAACATACTACCTAAATGACTTGATAGGCTTCGCGAAAACGAATTTATATGAATTTTTTGCTTTCCTTTTAACTGAACATTAGTATGCAGCAATTAAGCCAAATGAACTTATTACATTAAAGCAACACTTTCAATGTCGTACTAACATATTTTGTCACCCAAATGTATCTGAAAGTCGAGAAACTCATTTTGTTTCGTAGATTTGGCTTTATATATTCACGTGACAAATTAGACCCATAAAATCAGCCTTTGCATGGGATAAGGTATGGTTAAGCTAAAGTTGAATATATCTTCAAACGTGTTTACACCGTTTGCATCCCTATAGCTTGAAATACCTGCCCAAGTTTTTAATGTTTTTGAGATTCATGACCACATAATATAATGCAGTTTCTTCCACTAGAGATCAATTCGACTGAAATAGCTATATTTTATAAGTGATTCCATCGACTGTTTATTATGATTATTTGATAAGAAAAATCTGATTTGGCCACCACGACTTTCTCCATATCTGTAATATTTCTAAAAATTCCATACAGGTTACATAATAATAAATATTTAAGAAACTGCGAGAAAATTTTATCCTCAAATCTTTCTCAATATTTTTGTCTTGACTTAAAAACCCGAGCAACGCCGGGTAATTTAAGATTGTGTAAAATATTTCATAAAAAAGCTGCACGTAAATTACTATAGATTGATGCCAGTCGGTATTTTATCAGTAATAAATTCAATAGTTTCTGGTGTCCATACAGTTTTATATCTCACCTTTCATCACTGATTCTTGATAGCAAGAGACGTTTGACACCAAAGCCTTGATCAATAAATTTCCTATAAACTTTTGCGAATATTCTTTGATTATTTTATCATTAACTTTAGTAATTCAATCAACCCCATGTTACGCCCCTAAATTGTAGCCACCTTTTCAGCGGAATAATATAAAACTTTTGTTTTAGATCCAGACTCGTGAATCAAATGAACTTTTTCTCTCGTACAACGTCCGAAAAATATTTCTTTTGTCAAGCTATCTTTGACTGGATGAGCTGTGTTAGAAATAGTAATCGCAAATCTTCGGGTGTAGCGCGTGATTTGTGCTACACGCGCTCCTAATTTTCGTACAATTCTTTTTTTACGGAAATATACTTTATGTGAAATCAAATGCGTCTTCTCGCAGGATTTGCCAGTAATTACCATGCTGCGCACGAAGCGCTAGATGATTTTGTAATTTATAAATAATTTTTTTCTATTCCATAATGGAGACAGAAAACTGTGAAAGTTCAAAAATTTAAAAACAGAGCGAGCGATGCCAGCAACTTAATCCTGCGAATATAACCTCCATTCTCTATTTCTCGTTAAAATTGTGGAAACGATTTTAAAAAATAAGTGCGGGGCGTTGATTTTTCTTTCTCGAGCCTCACCGCCCGTCGAGAAAGATCCACCTCGAGAATTTTGAAAGGTATTGTGGAAAATTAAATGTTGGGAGAAGACGGAAAAGCCGAGGACCTATCCGTTTTCGCGAGGGAACGCCCAGACACAAAACTTCGTCCAAGTTTTAAATTTTGCCAAAATCCTTTTCATTTTGACTTAAGTTTCCGCTGAATATATCTTCAGCGCCTTGAAAGGTCGAAATTTTTCTGTCGGAGAGCTTTTGTTCGCTGCAGTTAACAAACTCATCTCGGTAGTTTCTTGTTTATGAGTTTCGAGGCAATTTATTTACAAGCGTCCCCCGCGTGTAAAGACGGGCAAAAGTTTTTAAGTGATTTATCCGAACCACTCGTAATGCGATTGAAGCGAACTTTTGCCGGAAATTCAAAACTGCCTGCGACATCGAGACACGATGCTTGCCGAATATAAGTTATTATTAAATGTATTTTGTCGAATCTTGTGATAAATGACTTGGATGTTCCTAAATCTATCAGATACTCGAGTAAGTGATTCGCGAATATTAACTGAAAAACTGTCAGTCTGTGGCAATTCATTGTTCACTTAATTAAAGAGATAGATTTGTAAGATGATAAATTTATTTCTCTCTTAATGTGAATGCTAGCGTGTATTTTTATTACGCCATTAATATGCTGGGATACCGTATTTATTTATTTATATTTTTTATATAGAAATTAATAAATAAATACAGTATTTCAGCTATTAATGGCGCAATAATAATATTTACCCCGCTATAAGACGACTAGGAGTATAAGACGATCCATTATAAGCTATTTGAGGAAAAATAAGTGAATTAAACAAAAATATTGGAATTATTTTTTTTTTTATTTTGTTTTTATTGCAATGTGCAGTGCAAAGATAAATATTATTTAAGCCATGCTGCACTGGTAATAATCACTGTCACTATTATTTATTTATTAGTTTTTTGTTCGCGAATATAAGATGATCCCAATCTTTGGCTGATAAAATGACTGAAAAAAGCTCTTCCTATAGTCGGGTAAATAGGGTATATCCTCCACATATTTCAGATGATTTTCATTTTTGTCATTTTATTAGCGCCCTCGTCCACTTTGATATTTTGCAATCAAATTCAATCGACAGAATAATTCAATTTCCCAAGTTTTATCTGTTAACCATCGTCACTCCACATGAATTACGCCTCATTCGCTCCTGCTGTCCTTACCCTTGGGGTCGAAACAGGCTGGAGGCGATTGAATACCTATTTTAGGCCGCACATATTCTGGGGTGGGATGCTTCCGTGGGCAATCCCCGCCCGAGGAAATCCGATGAAAACCTGCCCTGACCGTACAACGGGTTTTACGCGTGACACGACATAGATCAAAGGATAGAAGACACACCAACCCGCCGTCTGCATCCAAGAGGAACCCCTTTTACCAGCTAGGATCGTGGACAACAAAGGAATAATAATAGCGGGAGCGCCGCCGCGTAATCGATGTAAAAAAACTGAGGACAAATAACAAAAAAACACGTGCAACCAAAATCCGAACCGCTTGGCTTCAAAAGCCGCGCTATCCTTTTCTTTTTTTTTTTCGAAAAATGTAACAAAACGAGTCCTAGAACGGATCCCCGTGGAAAGCGTGTTGGCTAGGTGTTTGGTTGTTTCGACCTATAGCGGTTTCCTTCCGCGTCGATTGTGATCGCGAGGAGGAACAGGTAACGAACCGACCGTCTCGTCCGTCTCGCCTCCTGCACGCCCCGGCGAGGAGGAGGGCGAGGCGGAAACTGTGCCGCAAGGCGTGGCTGACTTGTGAAACTCGGGGGCATATGAATGTTGAGGGGAGTGGAAAGGCTAGAAAAGGCAGAAAGGTTTATACGGGAGAAAATGTTTCAGCTCGAGCCGCGCTAAAATAAATGAAAAAATCATGGAATATAGTCAAATAGAATGCCCCCTCTAGTTTTTTACGTCGAAATTCAGCGTCGGTGTGCTTGTTCGATGTCAGCAGAAAGCGAAAAAATAGGTGTTAGAAGACATGATTCCGTGCTATCGACGGTCTTGAGGCTGTTTTTTTCTCTTCCTCATCCTGCGGGCGGCGATGTCACTATAAAAATGCGAGTGAAAGCGTGATTTTTACGGCAAATTAGTTCTATTTCTCCCTCGGATGAAGAGGCGGTAGAGAGGGTGGCACACACATACACATACTAGGTCACCGTGACATATACGTGTTTTTTATTTTTCAAGGATAGGAAGAGAGAGAGAGGTTCCGGGATTTAGCGACAATTAGGGCAGAAGACGTTTGCGAAGGCGGAAAGGAATATCTAAAAAACGACGCGAAATTCAACCCCATAGAATTGCCTTTCCTGCGCTTTACAAATGGTTTGATTAGTATTTGTTATTATAGATCAATATCCGCGTTCATATTTTATGCCGATTCAACACACAATTCTAGTTTAAAATATATTTTCTCGTTTTTTTTTTACAAGGATTGAATCGAACGGCCGCACCCACAGTGAAATAGAACTCACAATATTAGTAGACGATGAAACCGAGTTCCAAAGAGAAAATGCGGCGAAATTTTTTCTTTTAAATTTACGCGTATATTTGTGGGAATTTCAGTCATTATTTTTTGTGGGTATATGTATGCATTTCCGCAAAGATGCACGCGATATGCTGACAAGAAATGCTCTCATAACTTTTTATGCTATTGACACATATTGAAAGTTATTTAAAGCGCCTTTTCACGAATTATACAAGAAGAATATTTGAAAGTTCCATTTGGAAATTAAATGGTAAATATCCTATAGGGCAGTGTTTCTCAACCGGTGGAACGCGAAGGTCTTCTAGGTGGGACGCGAAGTTTCGATGGTAATTTGTGTATAGCTTTTTCTCAACAAAATTACTCCAATATTTAAGGTTTTTAAAAATGTCCATAAGGATAAATATAGTTCTAAAAAGTAGTTGACATAAAAATCCATTTCTTGGAAAAGATGGGGTTTGTTTTTATCATGGTGGGACCAAGGCCTTTCAGCAAAATGATCGGCGGGACCTAGGTTTTTTGACAGAATGGTAGGTGGGACGCAAGATGCAGAAGGTTGAGAACCATTGCTATAGGGTCAAACGAGGAAAAAATCGTGATTTTAAGATTGGTGATAGTTTTTTTTCAGGCTTCAAATATGATTTTAAGCGATTTTTCAAAACCCCGTAGGCAAGAAGACGCACTATGGGTAGGAGAGATGGTTTACAGGAATATATATACGTGTTGTTTAACAGAAAAGCAAGATCTACTTAAGATACCACAATTTTTTATATTTCTTATTATTTACAAAAGTATCGACATGAGCGTAAATAACAAGTTTAACAAGTGTAAAAATGAGAGATAGCTTTAAAAAAATTGGCCCTCTTGATTGTTACCAGCGAGGACAGAAAATACCATAAATGACCAATATTTAAAATTAACAAGATAGCAAGAATGTAAAAGACATTGAAAAGTAGTATTCTCTGGAAAACAAAATGATGAGAATAAAATATAGTGAATATTGGCTACAAAAATTGGAAAGTTCAAAGAGAAAACTTAAGCAATGAAATAAACTTATTTTACTTATTTTTTCTTTTATTTTCATTTCTACTACACATCTCAGAGTAGATACAAAAGGCATCGTGTAACCATCTGCCACACACTTTACAGTAGATCCAGTCTGATGTAGACTGAGTGTTCGAGTAAAGTTCAGGGTCCTCAGCACATTCATCTGCGGTGTAGTCATCAGATTGATCATCAGACAGGAGCATTGGTTCTTCGTCATCTTCTGAGGATGACGACTGAAAATACAAACGGTGTCTTGACCTCTTTCCCCGCCTAACAGTTTTCTTAGATGATCCGTTCTTTGTTTTTACCAACTTTTATATTAACTTCGCTTAATGTTTTGAACCCCGTCTAATCTGAAAAAATCCAAAGCGGCTTGCAGGGTTCGAACCAACTCACCTGAGGTAATCATCGCTTAAGTCGAGAGATTTAGACACCTCGGCCAACGGATATACGCGTTGGCGCTGTGATAACTGTTAATTCGAATTCGCGGGAGAAGATAGATATATCGTAGTATTAGTGATATTTTTCATTTTAAATTGTTTTCTTTTTACTTGTTTATTTTTATAATTTCATTATTTTTACAAAAGTTATCGTATTATTTGTGCTATATAACCTTAGCTTTACTTTTCTGTATTTATGTTGTTGAAGCGAATCTGAACAAATTACAAGCGTCTATCATAGCAACGAGATTAAGCCAACTATTGTCACTGTTCGTGGTGTAATAGAAGTCTCTTTAATTTAATGTGAATTTCTATTGATACGAGCATTTCTACGTTTTTGAAGGGATATTTCTGCTAATAATTGTAAGTTTTTATTTATCGTAATTATTATTGATAGTAAGTTTTTATTCATCTTAAAAACTTTTTATCTTTATTCATTTAAGATTATTCTGAAAACTCTTTTCCCTATGAAAAGGTCATTGAAAACCTCGTAGGTGATCAACAATTTCACTCCTACTAGCATTTAAAGCTGAATTGCTCTGAACTAGCAGTTTACTATTTTCGTTGATTTTAAGCAATATGAATGGATATGTCAGTATCTTTATTAATGACTCAAAAGAAACTTCTTGCTACTTATATACCAAACATTCTTACGTTTGCCACTGAGTTCTCTAATTCTGACTACCATGCTCTCAACTGTAAAAAGGTTAAAGATTAAATATAGAGCGCCCCACATCACTCAACAGCTGATAGACACTTTTGCAACTTTTTACGCCCATGCAAGCAGAAAGGTTATCGTAATTATATTATAGAGTTTTTTCATATTAAAGTATTGACTATAAAAGTTGGTAATAGAAAAAAAAAATTTATCTTCACTTATTGATTTTTTCTGTTTTACTTTTTCAGCGTCCTTTTCCCTTGTGTTAAGCATTCCTGTAACTTCGACAGCAATTTATCTTTCGTCTTGCTTTTGTCGTCATTCTTCTGTGCTTGGATACCATTTTTCTTCTTTTTTCTGCGATGTACTACACTATTTATTCATAAATAGGCAAACGTTTTAAAAGATCCGATTTAAATACTGCAGCAAGACGCTACAGGCGAGAAAGTAAAACAGCGTCTTCTATCATCTCTTCGCGAGCGGTCCTCTCTCCTACAATGTCTATCTACAGAAAACAAAATTTTATTATTGCCGCGATAAACATAAGAAATGAAAATAATAAAAATGATATATGAAAATTCAGGCGCTTACCAACAACCGCTGTGAATGACATTCGTTTGTAAATCACACAAAAAAATCACATTAAAGAATAAAATTGTCAACGCGCACTTTCTCCTTCATTGTTCACACTGCACTGCCCGCCGTTGCTGCCCCCTGTCTTTGACTATGTAAACTAGAGATGCGTCATTTCTCCTAACCCTGTCATCTCTCCTCGCTTTACCCTATATTATTTTTAATAAAACGTGGTGACAGGTCATTTCAGATTCCTTCGATGACGTTTTAATTTTTAGAATCTATTTTCGGTCGATCATTACCTAAGTTTAATACATACGTTTTCATTTTTTTATATTGAGGGGCTCATTCTTAAAATTATAAAATTAAGTATAAAGATAAAAAACAGATACTGAAGATCCCTTTTTATTGGATGAATAAAAATACACTGGAAATATTGCATTACGTATTACGTATTCGAATCGGCTGTCTCTTTATTTTCACGCAACCGACAGTGGTCGGTATCGTTAGCCAGGATGATAGCACGAAATCTATACTCCAGAATAGTGCCTACAACACGCAAAACTGTAAAAATTGAGACTTATGAGATCAATTGCGATAAATATGAAAGGCTTCATATTTTCCCAGAAGACTTTAGTATGACAGTTTCTCCGGATCCCGAAAATACGCTGGTTCTTCCATGTGAAATGGTGGAGAATCCTGCGTGACAAGAGGGCTTACATCTCTTGATCTGAAGGTACTCGCGGCGGTAATTAACTGGGATAACTGTAGCGTGACTCATGGTTCACTTGGCCACATTGCGAAATGCAGTTTTGATAATTGAAAAACTCGAGTGAGGAAGAGCTTTAGAGCGTACATTTTTATTTCTTCTCCGAGGGGATTTCATCACCGGTCGCCATGTCTTCCGACACGCTCTTTTTCACGACCGATGCGCCAGTCGATGAATCGAACCAGTTGGATTCGGTGAAGCGATGTGTACACGACGATCATTAACCGCAGCAATCACTTAACCGCGAAAAAGTTAGCGTTTCGAATTGTTGCTCGACTTAAGTGCCAATAAAGAAGTCAAGTAAGCTTGGTCGTTTGTTTAAACGGGGTTGAACCCGTTTAACCCGGTTCTTCGAGGGAAGAGGAACATGATCCCTTTGACGGATATACGAGTTGTTTAACTCGACTTCATAATATAGACATAATAAAATGGATGAATATATAATCCTTTGCTAATTTATTGTTCATTTTACATGCATTCCAATTACATAATCACGGCTTTACGTTTGTTTAAATTTAAACAGAGATGGCGGACGTCAATAGTGAGTGTTGTACGTCTTGCTCGAAAAAATTTGATGATATCAGTGAAATTATCGTTTGTGAATTTCATTGTTTATCGAAATATCATTTGCAGTGTACTGGCCTTAATAAATATTCACTTAATGCTTTAAATACGTGCCGTGAACTGGCATATCGGTGTAAAAACTGCTATGTGCTACCTTCTCGCCAAATCCTGACTAAATACTGCGCTTGAGTTACGAATGAATAAACAATTTGAACTGTTCGGTGCCATGGAAGATATGAAAACGAATATGAGCAGATTTGGTGATCTCGCGAAATTACAGTCAACTCAAATTGAGCTTCTAAAAAATGAAGTTAGTAGCTTACATAAGTCGAACAAGTTAGTTGAAGCAGCTCCTTGCTCTTTATCTAACGTTGAACATTGTGAAACTAAAGAGATATTAGTTAGTGATACTTCTCATATTATGAAAAAATGTGATAAGAAAACCCAGTAATCGTATTCAGGAATTTTGCGAGGTAACCTTCCGCCTTCCTCCGCACAAAACAATTCTTCATCCAGGAGTGAGACTGGTTCATCAAGTACTGATATGATGAATACTAAGAAGAAATCTTCTAGTAATGATGTACAATCTTAAGTTTAAATGAGTGATGGTTTTACATTGGTTCGAAGGAGTAAACGTAGGAACAAAGGTGTGTTAGGCTCTCCTGTAACTAATGAGAACCGTATTTTAAAAGGACAAGAGAAGTTTGAGCATTTTCATGTATGGCGGCTGGCACCTGAGACTGCAGTAAAAGATGTGACTTCACATTTAATATCAAAGGGAATAGAAGATGCTGAGGTATCTAAACTTAATGCTAAAGGTAACTATTCTTCCTTTAAAATATCTGTTAAGTCTACTTTGGCTTATATTGTTAATGATACCAAAATATGGCCAATTAATGTAATGATTAACAAATTTATATTTAGTAAAAAATATAATTCCAGTAACACTAAGCTACCCTCAAGAGAAAGGGTAAACACAGATGTTCTGGGTGATAGAGTGTTCACTGATAATTGTACAGAGTCTATTTTGGAGAGACAATTATGACAAGGTATTAAGCTAAAAATAATGAATATTGATGTACAATGTATTCGAAATAAACTTGAAGAATTGGATATTTTAATGGATTCTTTAGGAGTTGATATTGTGTGTGTAACTAAACACTGGTTATGTGATGAGGAGATTAATAGTGTGAGTTTTAGTAATTATTATATAGCAGGTATTTTTTGTAGAACTAAATTTAAGTGGGGTGGTGTTCTAATCTTAGTTCGGAAAGGCTTGTGTGCTTATACCTTTGAGAAGCAAGTGAAATTTTGTTGTGATATGGACTTCGAATGTTGCTATGTGGATTTAGAAATTGATATACATCATATTGTGATTTTATGCATTTATAGATCGCATAGTGGTTTTTCTAAAGTTTATACTTGATCTATTTTTAAAAATTAATAGATCTATTGTGGTCTCTGGAGATTTCAATGTAAACTTCTGTGCTAATAGTAGTATGAAATCTGCATTATTAGACATATTTACCAAACACAATCTAAAGCAGACAATTCTCCAACCTCCCAGAATCACATCCCATTCAGCCTCTACAATTGACAACATTTTTACTAATCTTAATGTGATAAAAACTGAGAATATAAATCACCCTTTATCAGACCATAATCCCAGATTTGTCGCAGTTGAGCTACCTGCTGGAATCCTAGTTAACAGAAAAAATACGAATTATATCTATAGAAGAAAAATGTCTCGGAAAAATAAAGAAAAATTTAGTTCTTATCTGCAGGATACAAACTGGGAAGCAATACTCAATGCCAGAAATGTTAACGATAATTATGAAATATTTAATTCTTTAATTATGTATTATTTTTCTTTATGTTTTCCCTTTGAAACTAAAAAAGTGTGCAACACATCCAGAAAAACATGGGTTGCACCAGAGATAATTTCTCTCTCACAGGAAATGAAAAATCTGTTTATGATATATAAGTTTACAGGTAATTTAGATGACAAAAAGAGTTACATGAACTACAAAAAATTTTACTCAATAGCTGTTTTAAATGCTAAGAGATTGTTTAATATTAACATCATCCGCTCATCCAACAATGTTACCAAATCTGCCTGGAAAATTGTAAATGACTCATCCTTACATACCAGCACTAATAAGTCCATTAAAAGGATTATATATGAGGATGCTGAAAGTACAGATCTGAAGAGAATAGTAAATATATTTACTTCTTACTTTATAAATTCAAATAATATAAAAGTTAACAATAAGATCTTTGCCAAGTATATTGATAATCTCAAGTCAACTTTAAGTAATAATAACATTATTTATCTCTTCCCTACAAGTACAAAGGAAATTAGCACAATAATTGAAAAACTCTGCTGGTTGGGATGATATACCATGTTCATTGTTGAATGGTTATGTTAAATTGCAGCTCATTTCTTCTCTAACAATATTTGCAAATATGCCACTATCAACAGGAATTTTTCCTAATCTATTAAAATTAGCTAAGGTAGTACCAGTTTTTAAAAAAGATAAAACCGAAAAACTTGAAAATTATCGTCCCATTTCAGTCTTATTTGTTTTCTCAAAGTTTTTTGAAATGGTGATATCAAACAGAATTGTTACTTTCCCAAAGAAATATGATATTCTATCAAAATGTCAATTTGGCTTTATTAAAGGTAAATCAACTGAAGATGCTATTAATAGCTTTGTCAATTCAGTTCTTAAAGGTCTTGACAATAGAGATGATACCATAGGTATCTTATATGATCTAACAAAGACTTTTGACTCTGTAGACCATTGTATACTACTTAGAAAACTTGAAATATATGGTATTACTGGCATTGCTAATAAATTAATTGAATATTATCTTAGCAATAGGAGGCAATATGTGACTATATACTCTTCTTTTGATAATATAAAGTATGCCTATGATCAACTAATCATTAAAAAAGGTGTTCCTCAAGGTTCCATTTTGGGCCCACTGCTCTTTCTACTGTACATAAATGATCTTCCTTCATTTGTTTCCGAAGACCTAGTAATTTATGCTGATGTTACCAATAGTGTGATAAAAAGCAAAGATAACATTACAGATGCTACACAAACGTCCATTAATACAATGGAAGACTGGTGCATAAACAATAGTGTTATGATTAACAACAGTAAATCTACATTCCTCCAATTTCATCCACCCCAGAAAAAAAATCTATATTTAGTCTTCGACTTAAATCTATGAATGGTTTGATGAAAAGATCTTAAACCATGAAATTCCTTGGAATATATATTAATGATACTCTTAATTGGGAATCACATATCCAGTCAGTCTGTAAAAAAGTGGCTACAGGTTGTTACATAATGAGGAGACTGATTGGTATAGCTAACCAAGATACTGATAATTCTGGTACATCATGCTTATATATGTAGCAGAATAAAATATGGCATAACAGTTTGGGGACACTCACACTTTGCTACTAGACTCTTTAGATTGCAGAAGTGGGCAATTAGAATTTTATTTCAGGCTAAACAAAGAGAAAGTTGTAGGGAACATTTTAAGAAGCTTAAACTTTTAACACTCCCCTCAATGTACATCTTTTACACTATTATGTACTTAAAAGAGAATAATGGAATATTAGACATTAAACAAAATAAAGATATCCATAATTACAATACAAGAGGAAGACTCAAAATAAATTAGGAGTATCATAATTTAAAAATTTTCGAAAATGGGCCAATTCATGTGGGATGTGGATTTTATAATAAACTTCCAACGTGTTTAAAAGATTTGACTAATGTGTCATCATTTAGAAGAGCATTAAAAAAATTTCTTGTAGAAAAATGTTATTACTCTATTGCTGAATTTTTAAATTGTTAAGAAAAAACAAACATTTGTTTAATGTCATTTATGCATGTATTAATTTCTGTGACTTTTGTATCTATGTTTTTATTTTTGTGACTTATCCTATACATATGTATATATGTCTTTGGATGAAAAATAAATTAAATCAAATCAAAATTAAATGAAATTTTGAAATGTATTTGGTAATTTTCTACTCTTTGTGGTCGTTTAGTGATGGAAGTTTAATAGTTTTTAATTTGTTATTTTTCGTTTATGTAACAGTTTGCCGCCAGAAGCGCCGAGTGCGGGTGATTCCGAAAGTTTGAAATAATATTGTTTATATAGTTTCGTATTGTAGAGGATTCATATTTAATGAATTCTATAGCCTAGAGACCCTTTTTTAGTTTGACGGTACATATACAACAGCTTTCTTTTAATCACCAAAAGGTTTTCAGAGCTTTTAGACATTTTAACCCGTTTTTTAGCAACGATTTATTTTTTAATAAAAATTTCATTTTTATATTGTTCAGTAACCTTTAATTAGAGAGCAACTTGAAATTGAGTGAATTTAAAAAAAAAACAATCACAGCACAAACAACCGAAGGTGGTTTCTTCGTGAAACCTTTGTTACAGTTGTCAAAAAACATTAATGAATGGGTGGTTTTGTAGTGAAACCACTTGGGATCAAATAGTTAAGAGAGCGATTGTTTTAAAGAAGCAAAAGTCTCAGAAACTCGTTACATATTTAATGTATAAATGAATTTGGGGCACATAAAGTCGTATCTTATATGAGAGGTGGTTTTACTTCTATGCGCAATTGGTATGCTTGTTTATTAAAATTTTCTTCCTGTAATAAAGAAACGTACATTTTTATTGGCGAAACACGAAAGCGTACAAGTTATTTTGCTCTTAGAAAGCTTTATAAATTGGAGACGAATAGAGAATCTGCTCCTAATGACGTTAAAGAAGCATATAGATGAAAAATAATTTTATTGTAAAAGAGATTGGACTCGGTAGAAGTCACTTGAGCTTTTGTGGACATTCAGAAGTTATATGGTCCGCTAAAAATACGCAGATTGTACATTAAAGAATACATGATTTCACTTCTCAATTAAAATGCGCCATGTTAAAGCAATAGAAGCTATAAAAATAATAGCCTACTATCGTGTAATATTAAATTTATTGTCTGGAAAGTGATAATGTTGAAAAGATTTTAATTAAAGGAATTTTACGCCAAGATAAGATTGATGAGATTTGAGTTGGCTGTGGTAACATTAAATTTTATTGAATTTTCTCGTTTTTACTAAGAATTTATCACACGAACAATAGAAATTACCCAGACTTTTTTGCACCAATTCGATTTTTGAATGCGCATTTTGAGTCACGCGACACGCAACTCAACCCTCAACAGAAGATGAGTTTTTTACGATAAAATATTTAAAAAATAAACTTGAAAGTTGGCAAAATACGGTAAAAGCATAATTAAAATATACAACACCGGCTAATGACTTCGCAGTTCATTCCTCATTCAAGCAAACTTGTAACTTAATTTTTTTAACTCGTTCACAAAAAAACATGCGACTAAAATAAAACATTTGAAAGTTTATTTTTAGCTCGTTTTATTTTATAAACGCGTTATGATTTTGCTCTGTGAAATCAATTAAACTAGCAGTTGCCCGTCGATAAAACGACTGGTTGATTATATTAAATATTGTCTTGGTTGTCTTTATTCTGTCACATTACCATGAAGGTCAGCGACTGCGAAGTTTATTTCCTTCTACTAATGTCCGCTAGAAACGCCACGTTATTTCCTACAGCGTCTAATGTCCACTAGCGGCGCCACCCTAACATCAATCACCACAACTATGTGGAGCAGAGCTTAGCCGGTTACAAAAACCTCAATATCTCACCAACGGTATGATCGATTTCAATTTTATCATTTCCCTGCAAATCTGCAGGTTGAGACGTTTAATTTGATGCATCACACGTTAAGGTGACTGTTACCTTCACTTTTAAAACCTCATTGTTTACGCTATTAATATATATATATATATATATATATATATATATATATATATATATATATATATATATATTAAAATATCAAAGTAAACAATGAGAGATAAAATATTGAAATTTGTACGATGTATGTGATCTATGATGCCATTTATCACGCTGCCAAACAAATATTTCGGAGAAATCAGTGGACGGCAGGGGATGCCTTCAAAAATTGCAAGTTAAGATTCTGAGCCAATGGTTATAGGTAGAAAGTAAAATTTTTCACAATTTGTTCGCTCTCTAATCTCAAAACACTGCAGAAAAAATGTTTTTGAAAAATCTGTTGACGGCATGGAATGCCTTCATATTTTTCAAATTGAGCAAATGGTTACACTATATCTGATATATTATAACCGCCGTGTTCCTGCCTGCGTCCGAAGACTCGAGTGACGTCACCTCCCGGCATGCACACAAATCGAGAAGGTCGGATCGATTTCGATGAATCTTTCGCCTTCTTGCAGGTTTTAAATGGGTAGTCGTCCCCCAGAAAGTCATGGGTAGGATAGTTTTCGTTTTTGCAGTTGATTAACACGTAATCGGCTTAATTACGATCTGTAGACCTTTAAACCTTTATCATTTTAAAATATCTTACGATCGAGACTTTGATCGAGAAAGAAATGAATATTCTTATACTTACCTTCGATTCTGTTGTTTAATTCGTGTTTCCTCATATTTTAAGTTTATATTCGATTTTCTCCGATTTTTCAGCATTTCAAAAACGAGTTTTCTAATGTTGTTGGTATTGCCGATCTCAGATTTTTGCATTGTTGGACTCGGGTTTCAAGTGAATTTGCACTAATCTTACAATGAAACAAACGCACCAAGGACAAAACCGATTGAAAATTTATGTGAAAAGTTTCGTGTAAATATAAAACAAATGAAACACGTAGCGAAGAAACTTGAAGTCAGAAGCGACTCTAATGCATTCTAATAATGGGCAACTTAACATTTTAAATGGGAAGATATTTCAGGCTTACATTGAAAATATCGTTTCGTTTTCAAATTTTATTGGGCAGTTTAAAGCCAATTACTCTATTGAAAAAATTGTGATTAATTTATTTCGATAATTAAACAAGTTATTTGACGCGTGGCTGATGCATTTATAGTGATTACTTGATATTATACAAAACACTGAACATACGATTTGCTGTACCTTCATCAATAGTGAAAAAAGCAAATAAAGTTGTGTACCGGTAAGTGTTAGTCTAAATCATGTAGGTGTGTGTTTTGGTTATGAAAATGTTCTGAGGTATATGATTATTTTGAGAGAGGCAATAAAAGTGGTGCAACTAATAACACCCTTTGTAACAATTTTTACTTCCTCATATACGTAGTATATTGAGAATTTATTGTAATCGTGAAAAAATTCGACTTCGAGATTTTGATGGAAATACACGTTTTATGTGTTCCTGATTCCATAAAAGTGGTTTTCGCCATGCCGCCTGTCTGTTAGTCTGTCTGTCTGCCAGTGTCTGTTTGTCGGTCTGTTCGCTCCTCTAGGGCCCAAACGCGTACATAAAAGCGAATGATATCTCGCGTTTGTGCAATATATCGTCTTTTGCAGACATTTTTTTTTTTCATAAAAATGATATTGCACTAAAATCAAAGGTATTCTAGGCGATTTTTAGAAAAGATTTATTTACTTAAAAATGACTCCAGAGAATTTGATTAAAATCAATCCAATAGTAGAGCTTAATGTCAAAAATAATACTACGTAAGCTATATAATTCTTAAAATCACTATATGGCGTCCAGTGACATTACAATGTACGCTAAGCTACCTTACCTAAGCTCTATGAAGTCACGTCTCCACCGCGATCCACTCAAAATCTTATTAAAGCCTAAACGGTTAAACTAAATCGAATGATATATCATATTTGTGGATAATATCATTCAAAATTGATGCTCTGAAGAGATGAACGATATTGCGCAACAAGGGTTCTTTATTCTAGGATATTTTGAAAAAAATTCGATTTTCTAAAAATGGCTCTAGGGATTTGATTAAACTCCATCCAATCGTACAGCGTGATATCGCAAATAATACTATGCCATATGTCCCAACAAAATTACTAAATATCGACCAGTGGCATTAAAATATACGCTAAACTACGGATAACTTTGATTTATGAGCGTTTTTCTTTTATAAGCGTACACAGTCGACCAAATTTATATACGTACATGAGAAAGTTTGTGCAACGTATATTGCGCCGTTTATTTGTCATAGAAACTATTGCATTGGGCACTTCACGCAAGGTACCCTAAATGTGGGCAGGAGGTACTGCAACGGGCCCCTAGTAGAAAGTTAAAAGTTTTAATTAATTATTTTTGTGTAAATTTCTTTGCCACAACTATTTTACTGTTTATAAAAGAATTTAAGTTTTCAATTCTAAATAAACTTCAATAAATAAAATGCGCTTCTTCGTATTGTATCAACAAATGAAGCTCCCGTTTTAAAAATAAGCTTTCACCTGTGTTTTTATTTTAATAATCACATTTTTGTCTTTCATGTAGAATATTTTTGCGATGGTGTGAAACCCCAAATATTGGCTTAATTCTTTTACGTTCCGGTCAGACTATCTTTCCATGATATTTATTCTATAATGGGATGATTCAATTTCATACGCCATTAGCCACGAAATGTTCCCTTTGACCGATGCCTTCAATTAAACAAAGAGTGCTTTGTAAACCTTTAATGAGCGAAAAGTAATATCAACCAGTCCGGCGCGAAAATTGAGACCATGACGTGAGTAGGTAAACTTTGCGACGAGAAACCGCCCTCTTACGCATTTCCGGTAGAATCTCTTTCGGAGAAACTTTGTCCTCAAGTTTCCGGTTCCGAATGGTTAACCAGTGCGTGTCGGAATTAAAATAAGCAGCTATTTTGTAATTTTTCCGTTATTATTCCGCAGAAAGAACGAAAAAGCGAATGTATCTATCAGGAATGATCGGGGTATAGGGCGTTTCAAAACGTTTTTATAGTATTGTAAAATTTATCTCGTATCAAATCCTTTCTCATACAACATGAAAGGCACGTCTCCGTTTCCCTCAGATATTCGGATAGTCTGAAATAATTTTCAAAGTGGTTTTATCATTCGCTAATAAATTATATCTATTGAAAAAATGAATGGTCAACTATCCAGCATGTCATCATTCAGACCGTAAAAACGAAAGTGTGGAAAATACGAAGATACGCATTATCAAACATCGCAAGCACCTTGGCATATTCTTCCGTTTGCTTGCATTTGGTCACGAGTTTTAAGTTCAAAGTTAGGGTGACCATACGTCCGGGTTTCCGAGGACATGTCCTCTTTTTTAATGTGTCCTCGGACTTCCTCGCGGGTTTTTAAAATTTGTCCTCGTTTGTCCTAGTTTTTCTATTTACAACTCGAGATTTACATTCACTTTAAATTTTTACACCCTCTGTATTCATTTAAGCATCACTTATAAGAATGTGAGTGATACCCAAACAAATTATGGTACATACAGAACGGGTACTTTTCTGTTATATCCACCGTGGCTGCTGCGCTATCGTCGGGTTTTCATTAAATATCACAGACCACACGTGCTGTCATATCTACGTCAATGGAGAGCGTTATAGCTTACGCGGCCGCCAATAGATAGCGCAGAAGTTACGGTGGCTATAACAGAAAAGTACCACAGTACGCACTATCGCAGCAAAAACATCGATAATATCAAAGTATCGTTTTATGTTTTTGTCCCTGGTAAGTAGTTGCTACTGATTTTCAAAAGAAAGCAATGTATGGTATGCAGTATTGCTGCAAAAACATGGAATAATCGTTTTGTGCTTGTATCTGGTGATGTGCATGTTCAGCACTTTTTGGTCCATCACCACTAGTATCCCAGGCAAGTAGTTGCTATTGTTTTTCAATAGAATGCAGTGTCCGCCCATTAAGTGTGTTGAAATAATGTAAATAAACATAGATATGGATGTAAAATAATTTGTATAATCAGTAATAAATACATTACTTTTCTAAAATATGCTAAGTATATTACATACCTAAAGTGGAAATTATCTGTAAACTACATTAACTTACATTTTTTATTTACAAATAAAATTACTCTAATATAATTTATCGTTTATCACTTTTCAGATAGGAAAATTTTCATGCAATTATTCTTATTTTCTTAAATAAGTACCCTTCAGAATAGCCGAAATGGGAAAAAGGAAGTGCATAGTAACTAATGAAATGCTTCAAGAACATCCTTCATTCAAGAAAGGTAAAACTAAACATGATGTAATCTGTATCATTTGCAATAGTGTTATTTCTGTTGCAAATAAAGGAAAACTTGATTTGAAAGAACATCTGAACACTGAAAAACATAAGCGTAACACCAGATGTGCATTGGCTTCATCAAATGTTTTGGAAAAATTTATTGTACCTAACAAGGATGTTAAACTCATCAGAGCTTCTGAAGGCGTGGCAGCATATCATACAGCAATGCATCACCAATCATACCGCTCGCTGGATTGTTGGATTCCGCTAATGAAAAGAATGTTTCCTGATTCACATATTTGTCAAAAAATGTTGTGTGGCAGGACTAAGGCTGAGGCAATCATAAATAATATTTTTGGACCACATACAATTGATCTTGTAATGAATGATTTAAAGAACATACCATATATAAGCATTTCAACAGATGCTAGCAATCATGGTTCACTGAAAATATTCCCAATTTTAATTCAGTACTTTGACTATCAAAACGGTGGAACTAAATGTAAATTATTAGATATAATTAATCAACCCAATGAGCAATCACACACAATTGCAAATATGATATGTGATGTTTTAACCAAAAAGAACATTATAACTAAATGTATCTCCTTTTCTGGTGATAACTGTAATACTAACTTCGGTGGTGTCAAAAGAGCTGGAAGAAATAATGTGTATTTTAAACTAAAAGAAAAACTTAAGGATAAATTAATTGGAATTGGTTGTCCAGCATACGTTTTAAATAATACTGTGCATTATAGTTTTGATGGGCTACCAGTCAATATAGAAATGCTGGTTTGTGTAATCTACAATCATTTCTCTATTTATACTGTGAGAGTTGAATCACTAAAGGACTTTTGCAATTTTGTAGAGACAGAGTATAAGCAACCTTTATACTATACCAAAACGCGATGGTTATCTCTCTTTCTAGCCATAAATCGCATTTCAGAACTTTATGAAGGGTTTATATCCTATTTTCTGTCGCTGGGAGATTCACCAGCAATATTGCAAACATTTTTTTAAGATGATATGAATGAGGCATACCTTTCATTCGCTCATTCATTCATGTCAGTCTTTCAAGGAAATATAAAACGTATTGAAAGAGACTGTATTTCAATAATTGAAGTGCGGAAAATCCTTGAGACTGTTTTTCATTTGCTCAAGGAGAGGAAAGCCAATAAATTTCTTCCGTTAAAAGTGTGCTCAATACTAAAAATTGCAACAGAAAATGGTAAGGAAAATGAAGTCACACAGTTTAGAGTTCAAATCGAGAATTAGTATGGCCGTACTTTAAAATATATTGAATCATGGTTAAAACCATTAGATGAGTTTCAAATCTTAGAATGGATCGATTTGGCTGAAATTCCTTCTTGGGACAATGTTCATTCCTGCTTAGAATATCTTTGTGAGAAGGGAGTCACAGTCGATGGTGTAAAACTGTTTGATCAATGGCATAATTTAAAGTTATTCTTGGAAACACAACAAGAAAATGAGAAGTGGAATACATTAATTGCAAATGAGAAATGGGTGATGTTTTTTAAACAATGTAAAACTTCTGAATTAACTTCAGAGTTACTAAAAATTGTACAATTCATCTTTTGTGTATTTGGCCACAATGCAAATGTTGAACGAGTATTTTCATTGATAAATAGTCAGTGGACAAAGGAAAGAAACCAATTAAAAATTGAAGCTGTTAAAGGAATATTATTTACTAAATATAATATGCAAATGACATGTGAAGAATTTTACAACCACATAATTAATGAACCAAAAGTTTTAGAAGAAATTTCATCTTCAAGTAAATATTAATTTCAATGAATTATTAAATGTTTTTTTAAAAGAATACCTATTCAATTTTTATGTCAACAAGATGTATTTTATTTTGTCACTATTTTCTGTTTTTTATCTTTTGCAATAAAAAAAATTATAGTCCTATTTTTGTATTCTTCCTAAAATTAATTTCTTCCTCTGCTATCCTAGTTTTCATAAAAAATATATAGTCACCTTATCCATTCTTCAAGGCGGTTCAGTTAATTTCATGGTATAAAATTCATGGAAAAAATAAGAAATTGATGAACTACTGCATAAGGAATGTGTTTTTTTGTCAAACTTTAGAATTAAGTTCTGAATTATTAAAAATTATAGTATTTATTCCTTCTATATTCGGTCTTCATTGATGAACATTCAATGAACAAAAGGGAAGAAACCTGTTACAGTTTTAAGTAAATAAAGGCTAATTGTTTACTACACATAATATGAAAAAGAAATGCCAAGAATTTTAAGATCAAATAACTAAAGAGCCGAAAATCTTAGAAAATATTAATTTTTTAAAAGTATTAAATGTATTTTTAAAAGAATGTCTGTTTTATTTTATCAGAATAAATTTCTATTTTATTAATAAATCATATAACGTTCATAATTTTTTGTTAATGAAAAAGTTAAAAATGTCCTAGTTTTGTCCTCTTTTTAAAAATGGGAATTTCCTAGTTTCTCTAAAAAAATATGGTCACCCTATTCAAAGTGCTTGTGACTTATTTAATATCATTGGAATGAATATTTCGCATTCTTTTTGGCCGCTGATGCCGAAAAAACCGGTTCGAAGAAGTTTTTTTCTTGGTTTAATCAATAAAAACGTCTTATCCGTTAGCTTTCATTTGTTCGTAACCAAATTTCTATTTCCTACATACTTATGTGGAGCCAACTTCTCTTTTATAATTCATATCACACATACCAACATATCTTTAAAGAAAATATATTACGAATTTTTGTCTAAATTGATCAAACAGAATTCTTTCATAAATTATAATTTGTTTATTTAAAAAATCCGTAGTGATTCACTTTCACGCAAAATATCATTCATTTTCATGGCGGAAAATAAAAATTTCTTCGTTTTAACGCAAAAAAGTGACAAAAAAGATGACGATGCAACTTTCTACGTGTTGAATCCATCTTTCGAGAAGTTCAAAAGAGGAGAGGCTACCGCCTCTTTTCCAATGCATCCGAGCCCTCGCCCCGGCGTCTGCGAAGAAAGCTAACGTTTTAAAACTGCGCCGAGCTTAGCATCCCTCGGGAGAGAGGGAGTGCGAGAGAAAAAGAGATGGAGAAAGAGAGAGAAAGGGTGGGATGGACAGAAAGATGAACGTGTTAGCGATTTGACAAGGAAGCTTCGGAAAACTTTCTTAATTAGCCAGCGCCTGTTCTTGAGTGGCTATCGACGCCGTACAAATAACCCTTGCCGCTCTACTTATCGCTTAATGGGCGCTTTCGAAATGGAAAGACTTGATGGCTAGAACTAACACTTCCTCCCCCTCGTCCTCCTGCTGCTGGTAGCGACCGGATTCCATCCCTTGGCGTTAGCCATTCCTCCCCAGGCGCCGTGTTCCTGTGTTTCTATCCTCCACTCACGAACAATCTCCTCCTCCATTGCACATATGTTAATCTCTTCCCTGAGAATGAAGGGAAGCGATGGGATATCTGTGCTGCTACCCTCGGGGAGAAGTTCTGCGTGAGCGCCGTTGGTAAGAAGGACGGATCAGAAGTCTGCCTTTGTGTGAAACATGGACACTACAGAATCACTTCTTTTTCTCACTCTCTCTCTAGGTAAGGAAAAAAATAAACATCGGCTCTGTTCTGAAATGACGACAAATCAGACCGTTCAGGCCCAATTCGATAAAAAAAAAATGTTTTGACGAGGTTTAAAGAAATTAGATATCACACGGTTCTTATAGTTTTGGTTCAGCTGTAGATGAAATATCCTAACCAGTATTCAATAATATTTAAAGCTCACTTAGTTTTACGATTATGGGAACTTGAATTTGGTTTTATTTTTACTCAGTTTTGCAGGTAATAAATGACATTTCAAATTCAAAACAAAAAACAAAACGAAATATTTTCGCTGATTAATAAATTAAGTTTTTGCATTCGATGGTCAAAATTCTAATAATAAATTAAAAACTAATTTAATGGTCGCTTTAACAAATTATTTAGCAAAATAAAATGAGTTGATGAAAATCATTTCATATAAACTTCACCGCATTATTTGATGTGGCAAATTAAGTAATTTGCATCATACTAAATTATTTAAACTGTGAAAATGAATCGGGAAAAAGTCGAGTAAAATTTTAACAACTAGCAATCCATCTATTTAAGTGAGTTTCGCGAAGAGGCAAGGTCATCGATGCACAAAACAAAAATGGATAGCTTTTTGGCTCCAAGTCCTACTGGTCTTGCCATAAGCAAAACTTGAGAGAAATTAAGCAAATAAATTTTGCATTTTGCGAAATTTTAAATGTAGACCATACTGGATGCATCGATTTGCCAACTCAAAAGTTTCCAAGAATAACCACTTCAACGTCATAGAAATGAAAAAGTAAGTACTTCTATTAGGTACCTCCGACAGCTGTAACAAGTTTTTTCGTAGCCGGTCGCTGGCTATTGGAGATATCTAAGATATAAGAAACAAAGGTGTTGAGATGACTTAATATGCATGCGGGCATAAATCTGAAATTGAATTTTGAACTTTGAGAAGGAGAGTTGGTTAAAGCACCTATCCGGCAAATGGGGAGACCCGGGTTCGATTCCCAGTCAAGTATATATATATATATGTATATGTGTGTGTGTGTGGATCTGAAGCCATTTCACTCATTAAATTGCATAAAATTGACAAAAATCTTAATTTTCTTTCCTATGTATCATCATTAAAACAAAAATAAAATTTAGACAGGATCTAAAATAAATTTATTATTTAGCAACTTAAATTTACTTTTATAAATATGCAGCAGATAAAATATTGAAAATGGAAATAATAATTTTATTCGTCAAATGTATATATTTTTGGTTAATTAATCGAATTACTTTACTTAAAATTATCAAACAGAATAATAAAATAAATCCGCTGAATTAATTATTTTAATTGATTGTGAAATTAAAAGAGTGTATATTACAAAAAAGATTCGTCATATTTATTAATTGCTAATTTGCAGAATTATTTCAGCTTTTCCTCTAAACATTTCGGTAGCGACGAGGTAAATGGATGAAACAGTTATCTTAATTTGTACGTGGAGGTGCGCGTGAGCGTGTACAAGGCGCGGAGATGCGTGCGCATAATTGTCGTGGTTTTGCAAACGTTCGAACATTTTTAGCGTAATTTCTTTGGCTTCTATTAAGCAAGCATAAAAGTCACGCAGGTTACTCATTTCTCTCCGATGCCTATAATTTGAAGTTTCTGAGGTTTGCAACCGCCGCATTAGAATTCCCTTTTCCTTCCTTGCAAGCTGCAACGAGATAATATCCGTCCTAGTCGTGCATTTTAGCGAATCCCATGTCCTTCTAATAGTGCGAGTTTTCTCTACAAAGCACGTGACTCGGTCACCTTTATAGCCGTGGATGTTGTTTTATCTTTTTTTTTAATTTCCGACCGCCCTCGTGTCCGCATCGAAAAAGAAGTGTCATAATTACCCAATCAACCGCACGATATGCCCCGTATCACCTCCTTCACCGCTCACGTTTAACTCGTATGCACGAAAAACACCGTTCGTACCGCCGTATTTTCGTTTTAACCCTTTAAAATCGGCGTCCGCGCTGTGAATTGATTGCCTACTTTTCCGCCCCTATTTTACGACGGAAAGTAAAATCCGTTCATTGAATTTTCCCTGAAACGTTAAGTCTTCGACTCATTTCTCCGCCTCCCTTGCCCACGCCTTTCCACACCCCCATCACGGCATTATGGCATAATCACCCTGGATTCACGGCACGCCCCAACTCCTCCTCGAAAAACTTAAGCGTTTTAAAACCAGGAGGCTTCGTCAAAACGCCCACTCTCAATTATTCACCGAAATCGAAACTTAAGCGGACGCTCATAACCTACTCTTCCAGGAAAAGCTTATTATGTGTACGCTTTGCGAATATGGAATCGGGAGGCGGGATATTCCTACCCTCGCGCTGTCTCTCTCTCTTTCTCTACCTCTATCTTTTTCTCTCTACCTCTTCTCCCCCCTCTCTCCCCTCCCCCCCTCTCTCTCTACCCCTCTCTCCCTCTCCCCCTCTCTCTCTACCTCTCTCCCTCCCCCTCTCTCTCTACCTCTCCCCCTCCACATCACTCTCTACCTCTCTCTCTACCTCTCTCCCCACCTCTCTCTCCCCCTCTCTCTATACCTCTCCCCCCCTCTCTATCTACCTCTCCCCCCTCTCTCTCTCTTTCTCTCTCTACCTCTCTCTCTACCTCTCTCTCTACCACTCTCTCTACCTCTTTCTCTACCTCTCTCTCTACCTCTCTCTCTCTACCTCTCTCTCTCTACCTCTCTCTTTCCTAATCCATCTCTCGGCCTCTCTCATGGACTTTATTATCACCTTATCTCCTTTTCTCCCTCTTTCTTTCCCTCTTTCTTCGCGAATATGCATAAGTGTGTACCCAAATAGCTCGATTCTTCTTATTTTTGTAATTTTTGTTTTTAATTGGAATATTTTTTTTTCAATACTTTATTGGCTTATCGGGCTCATAATAATATTTATATTACTCCTGATGATGACGCAAAACGTTGAAATCTAGATATAGTCTCTTAAAAAGTATTGTAGGAGTTTACAAATTTATTTTTATTTCTGAATTTATAGCAGGGTTTATAAATGAATGGCTTCGTGTTTAATGTGTATCAATGTACATTATTTATTTCTGAATTACTCTCAGACTTTTAATTATGCTTTCAGTACGTTACGCAGGTTATCTCACTCACCCCTTTCTTGTATGGGCATTTTACTGTAGGAGAGTTTTTTAATGTGTATTCAACCCATTTTTCTTAGTTTTTCCTTCGCAAATATCTCTCCATTTTCATTTCAAACTGAACTACATATATGACGCATAATTAATTAATGTTGTGATTTGTGCGTGACAATGGGTTGGAGGGAAGAAGAGACTAACTAGTTTCACTCTCGTCCTAATAAGTCGTATATCTGTATCTCCCTCATTTTTTCTCTCTTCATCTTCCTATCTTTCCACTTCTCTTTCTCCAACCATTCACCCCCAAACTTTTGGCACTTTCTCTCACTCCATTTGTTTCTTCCTATTCATTTTTCCCTTATAACTCTCTCTCTTACTATTTCTCAACCACCCTTTTCACTCTGCCCTTTCTTCCCAAAACTCTCTTTCTCTCATGCTATCCATCATCCTCTCTACTTCTTACAATCTCTTCGCGAACGAGCAATGGCTAAACACCTCATGGATATAGAGATAAAGAGTGAGAGATCAATAGAGAAAGAAAGAGTCAGAGAAACGCGACATTTCGTCCGTAAAATGGAAGGCCTTTCGAACCACTCTGCAAATGCGACGATTTCAAAGTCAATGCATGTTGAATCGACTCGGTCGAGTAATGCCGAACGTAAACGAGATGCTGTTTTATGTAAGTATACCCGAGTGAGCCACAGCCGGAGCGCTTAAACGCCATTTTTAATTGCTGCCGCTTAATGGCCCTGGGTAAACAGCTCTCTGTAGAAGTAACCGAGTTCTTTTATATGTTTGACGAGCACCAGAAAAACATTTACGTTTTCCATTAGTTGTCCCAAATTTTCTAGATTGAAATTTTAGTGAACAATTAATTCGTAATCAAGCTTCCTTTTTAAAAAAGTGTTCACCAATAAAGAAGCCAGAAAAACTAAACTAAAAATATTTTGATACATTTCGCTGTTTCTGTACCGCGCCGAAAGATTAGTTTCTTCATGCGATGCGAAAAGTACGTATTTATTTTCCAAAGAAGTTGCTGGAAAACAAACCGCATTAAATACTATTATTCACATCCCACACATTTTTGTTGAAATGTATAGCGCAGTCGCAAAGAGGTACTCCCTGAAAATTATGCATCATGCGGCATCCGAGATATACTTAGATTTGTTTAATTTCATTCTTATATTGCCATTGGATTGACCAGCCACGAATTTAAATAACCGTTACAAAAAGTGAATTGTTATATAAAATGTTTATTGGCAACATACTTGTTTTAACTAATTTAACTAAATCTCTGCCTTACTTCCTTTTGGTTTTGCAAAGTTCACTTTCATCAACATCTTCATTTATACCTTCCAATTAACTGTAGAGGATTTCTGAGAACGCAATCTACCAAAACGTGCCGACGTTCTTAGTTTATAAGATTTAGAAAGTGAATTTTGCACATTATTCCTTGGTTATTTTACCACTAAAATAGACCGAATATAAGCCAAGTATCTGATCCTACGTTGCCCTTGAGTGAACGGCCTATGATTGCGTGTAATGGACGCAGGTGAAGATGATTTTAAGGGTGACATTATGAAAATCGTTCCGTCAAGGACTCGGCGAATGGTATCCGAAAGATCATTCCATTTCATGATTCCTCGTCTTTTTAAATCACCCGTAACTAACTAACGTCCTTTCCATCCTTCCAACCGCTCAATTAGGAATTCGCAATCATCCACGTCCTGTGGTTAATAAAGCGTCACGGGGCCGTCTCCTCGGGATTCACGTAATTTTTCTCGGCTTTTCGTGACTGAGGGAGCATGGCATGAAATGAATAATTGGAACGTTGGTAAATGACTGCGTACGTCGAGCAGGTGGAAGGTATTTTTGCGTTTTCTCGTCGGTGAAGCTTGAAAGTATCCTACTTAACCGATGATTACTCTTTGCATCGAAACAGTTGTAGGACAAGCTATTTATCAATGACTGAAAATGACAAATTATTTCAGTCGGGTGATATCTCGAGTTCTTACGAAGCGGAGGCAAATGGGATGTTTTAGACCTAGTGAAGTTCCTTCTTTTTCTGTCTATCAATATATTTGAACAAAAATGTGACCAAAGTAATGTAAATCAATTTTCCTGAGTAATGGTGACCACAGCCTTCATTTTAGACCTGTCTACAGACAAATAGCACATACATGCACATCTAGAACACCGGCCTTAGATGATATTAGAAAGCATCATTGTTCGGTTTAAAAGTAGTCATAATTTTTTTACGATCTGCTGAGTCCATCTTTCCTACATACAATGGTAATTTAAGAGATAGTGCAATGAATAGCTGGTGAGTTTCAAAAACTTAGGAAGAAAGGTGACTTTCTCTCTAATGCTGAATTCAAAGTTGTTATAAACCGATGCATGCCACATTAAAAATCCTGAACGACCGGAGGAGGTCAATGCAATGATTTTTCAAAATTAATCATTTCCTTATATTTTTCTCAAATTGTGACACATTGACCCATTTGATCGCCATATTGAAGTGAACATGCTGCAATTCAGTATCATTGTATGGGGTGGCGGTGGCAGTGTGGTTAGAGCGTTGGCTGCGGTCCCATGTTCGAAACTGGCGGAGGTCGGATCGTGGGGTCTTCCAGTCCCCTACTTGTGTGCTTTGAGAAGATCGCGAAGTCAGCGCTCCGTCCTTCGGAAGGGACGTTAAGCCGTTGTCCCCCTTGGTGCTCTTCGTAAAGGGTTTCCCTCCTTCCTTGTGAATGTGTCTGGTGTGGAAGGAGTAATGGCTATAATAATCCAAGAGAAATACAAAAAAAAACACAAGTCTCGGTTGTATTCATAATTGTTTCCTTTAAGCTTTTCTTATAAACTCTGCGTCGAACTGAAATAATTTTCTTTTAATGCTTGGAGACCGTTCCGAAATCGTGCTAAAGCGAAATAGATGGACGTGCAATTAGAGGCAATAATTCCTTAAAATGAAACCGCGCTAAACTGAAAGCGTGTAAAGGGAAACCATGCAATTCGAGGGATGACTGAAGTACATTTAGTATCACTAGGTTTAAAAGAAACGAGTGTTTCGTTTCGTCGATAAAGTACCCATAAACATTTCGTCCTTAAGGCCAAGAAGGACATACGTAAAATATAAACGTGCCACCGTCATTGCTGTCTCGCCACCTTGGTACACTATACTTAACCTTTAATTAGTCGCATGGAATAAATATGACCCAACGCAATGCATTTTCATCGATATCAAAAGAAATTTATTAACTAACTCGACCAAACTTGCAAAACCTTTGCCATTGACCTTCTTCGTGATTTTTTTAGCGTTTTTATTATTTTGGGATTTGTTTATTGTGATATTTTAAATGTTTCATGCACAATATACATACAATAAATACTGAGACTATAAAAAAATTTAATTTGAGATTTCAATGGAAATCCACTTTTAAGGTATCCCTGAGTCCAGAAAAGTTGTTTTTGCTACGTCATCTGTCCGTCGTCTTATAGTTGATATGTAACATATACAGCAAGTTTATACATGTCGATTTTTACCAAAAGTGCCTTCAGCGATTTCAATTCAAATCTATCTCTATGTATATGACAAGCAATATATTTCAAAAAACAGCTATATAGTGTACAGTGGCATTATGATAAAGAATTTTATGCCCAGCTACCGCAGAGCTCTCCCCTGAATCTTGACCGTCACCCAATTTTCCCAGTTTTTTTTCACACGGGATTGAGTGGAAAAATAGAAAGAGTGTACATGCATCACATAAAACTAGGTATATGACAAAGTTTTTGTAAGTTATGTAACTCCGATTTCTGTTATTGTTATTTTTCTTTTCTACAACATTCCAAACTTTCACTTATCATTTGTGTAAGGTATTTTTCTCAAATTATTTAGTACTGGACGGTCAAATTGGTAATACTTAACTACTATGACGTCAAAAATATTTCTTTTCTTGATGAGATGCACGTTACAACCCGAGAAGTGCGTAAAGTAACTGATAAGCTTTCTCCGATAAGGGACCTTATTCAAATATTGTCTGCAAACATACATCCCAACAGAATATGTAACGATTGAGCAACTGATTTCTTTCAAAGGTTGGTGCCGTTTTCGCCAGTTTATTCCGAAAAAACCGGAAAGGTACGGATTAAAGGCTTTTGCATTAGTGGACGCGAAAATATTTTATTTACAGAAATTTGACATATATCTGGTGTTCAACCAGAAGGATCATACGGAACCGGTAATAAACGTGATCAGGTGGTGAAACGTTTAGTTATGCCAATATAAGGAACGAATAGAAACGTTAACACTGATAATTGTTACACAAGCGGCCCTTTAGCTAAGTCACTTTGTCGGAGTTCAAGTTAACGCTTGTCGGCACTCTGCGTAAAAATTAAAAATAAATCCCACCTGAGTTTCTTCCAAAAAGAGACAGGAGTGTTAGAAGCTGCATTTTTGTTTTTACTGAAGATATCACCATAGTCTCCTATGTTCCAGTGAAAAATATACGTGATATTCTTATAAACCATGCATCACGATGATAAAATTGACGACAGCACCCAAGATCTCCGAAAACCAGAAATAATAACAATGTACAATGCAACAAAAGGGGAGTCGATACAAGCGACCAGCTTTGTGCCACTTATAACATTGGCAGAAGAACGAAAAGGTGGCCTTTAGCTGATTTTTTTATTTTTTGAACGTTGCCGCCATCAATGCTTTCATACTGTATAAACAAAATTTTTTAAATGAATAGACGAGGCTAAACTTCTTAAAAGTACTAACTACAGAATTAGTGAAAGAGCAACAAATTACGAGATCTCAGAGTCAGTTTTTACCAAGAGATCTCCGAAAGCGCATTCGCACTCAACGGGGAAGGACTTGCGGAAGAAGACCCATCTTTTATAGCAGGACCTTCAGAAGAAGATGGAAATTTTGCCCTAGAACTAAGGATAATAAAGTGCCATTTAGATGTGCCAATTGTGGGGCTTTTATTTGCAAAGAACATATGTTAATGAAATGTGGAGACAGGGGAAGTGACTAAAAAAGAAATTTTTTCTTCTTATGGGTTATTTTAATCAAAATTTTTTAAAAAATTTTTAATAAATAATTTGATTATAGTCTATAAGTGATTTTATTTCTAGTATGATAAATATAAAACAGTATTTTCTTCCTAAAATTTGCAAATCATTTTGGGGTCATATTGACCCCACGCGACTAATTACGGAACTTTATTTCATGCGACTAAGGCTTAAATTCAAATGATTAGCGTGCAAGCTGCAAAAAGCGTATGGCACACTGCACCGTATCTATATCGTATAAAGTCTCCGACTGTCTAATTTAACGCATCTAGGAAAGGAACCAGTACTACCTCTATCTTCTAGCAAATATCTATGCGTATTTCTGTACAATCCATAGAATACTCAGCCCCAATAGGAGCAACTATCGTACAAATATGCTCAAAAAATTTTGGAGACGACTAATTTTTTCGAAGTTTCCTCTTCTACTGTTGTTTTGCTACACTCAGTTATCTGCTTGCTCAATTTGCTCGAAACCTCTGTCCAGTTACGAATGTAAACAATCACATTTAACAAATAGATTCACACTAAGCTGGACCATTTCGTAGCGTCTGATTAAGCTCTCTAAATAATGGGTACTTGACTAGACTATTCCAAATTAATAATGTAGTTGCTAACATATTTATTTGAAAAAAAAAATGGCAATGTAATTTTCAATTATGGCAATTGTATGCGAAATGTTATCTAACTCCGCTCAAGCTATAAAATACACTGTCATAAAGTCTGAGAGAAACATAACCGCTTTAAAGTTCACGTGAAAGTTTCGAAATAAAATAATTACGCCCGACTACTCGTGTGATATTATTGCGTTTTAGTCGCAGAAATGTCGAACACTCTCACGGTTTTACTCGGTTGCAAGACCTTAGAAATTGATATCAAAAGTCTTTGAAGCCTTAGCCTCAGGGATCGCATTAGACACGCGAGAGAACATTACGCGCGACAAGCCATAAGTAAATATGCATCGCATAACGCCCGCTTGACTCATTTCAGTTTAACCACAACTTGTCTTTGGGAGAAAATTTTCAAGCGGAAGGAAGGTGCTCCTTGCGAATTTGCCATTCCGCGTTCTGGTTTTTCGAGTAATTACGTAAGTAATTTTATAGACTTCGTTCCAACTAAAGCGGGAGAGTGAATTGCGACCCGAAAGCATGAGATTTCTCACGTGACGAATGAAAAGCAAATAGTGGGCAAGAGATACTCAAAGATCTAGTGTTCGCCGTGAATTTCATCCAACAGCTAAATTTTGGCAAAATGGGTAAACAATGTATTGGAATAAATGAAACGAAATTTCGACACGGGTTTTTTTTAAGGTTTAACCAATTCGATCTCATTTATACAGGTTGGCCCAAAAGTCCTTCCACACTTGAGACATTAACGTAATTTATTTTAAATATTTATTATGAGCCGTACGAACTTACATTAATATTTAACACAATTTAAATTAAGAACTGTTTATTGATTTGAAACTGTCGGTTACGTTACGTTTTAAATATATTAGATTAAAAATAAATTACGTTGATTCCTCAAATATGGAAAGACTTTTGGGCCACCCTGTATATGTTTCACTGTGAAACCCCGATTTAGCAAACCTCTATATAGTCCCATCCCAGCATATCGACCATGAATCGTGAACAGATCTTCCATTTTATGACTAGGGGATCCGCGGGATCTTTGATCTCGCTTAACCCACTTAGGACTGGTGGAGGGGAAACACATGTTCAATATTATTATTGACTTCATAGTTCTCCTGTACTTCATACAGAAGAGATGCACAATTTGGGTAGAATTGAAAGCGCTGCCCTCAGCTGTAAAATATTTCTCGTTTTCGTCTTCAATTCTTCTATATTATTCAATCTGTTCCATCTGTTTACAAAATTTCGTTTGAGACAGCGTTATAGTAGAACAGACAAACAAATTAACAGACAAAGTGCACAGGGACTCAACAGGAGAGACAGCGCGAACGAAAATTGCTCGCCTCTGCGAGGCTCCCTGTACATTTTAGAAAATAGTTTATTTCACGTTGTCTTCATCGTTTGATGTTTTCTGTATGCACGCTAAATTTATATTTTATTGGATAAGATTTGGAAATTAGCGCAATGCGCTAACGCTAATTGCGCAGGAACTATAAGTGTATTGTTCTAGAAAAACTATAAGCCGTCGACTCTTGAGTTATTTTAACATGCACACGAAGTTTGGTGAAAATTAGACAACCAAGACAACAGTTATCGTAGAACAAACAGACAAAGTGCTCAAGGACTCAAATGGAGAGACCTCGCTTCGCTCGGCCAATTACATACAGCAGGTATATGCCTCGATTTACCGCCACCCCCGCTTTAGCACCAATACCAGTGATGGGCAAATGGTGGCGCTAAATCGCGGTTTGACTATCCATTAAAAACTAGCACTAACCCCATCATGTTTGCGTTTTCTGGCTCGCGGAGAATCTAGAGATTCGAAAATTGGCCCACCGGGACAAAAATGGAAACGCTTCCGCGTCATTTTAGATTGTCGTTTAGCCATCCGGAGAGAGAAGTCACCAACCATCTCTGGTGCGTAAAAAATCCTCCGGATTTTGGATAGAGAAAGTTGAAATACATATACATGAAAGGAATAAGAAATAGAGAATTCGTTTTTATGTATACGTATATATATGTATATTTCTATATATGTAAATATACGTATATTCATATACACACATACTTTAACGAGATTCTCGCGGGGGTTTTTCAGCCAATCAGAGGCCTAAGCCAATTAAAATAGTGGAAAGATTTTAAAGGTAGGAATGCGGAGTCGAATTCTGTCTCCCCTTCCCCCCTTCACCCACTCCTTTCCCCCTCCCTCCCTTCCCACTCCCCTTCCACCCCCACCCCTTCCTCCCCCCTTCCTTCCCATTTCCTCTGCCCTCCCTTCCCCCTCCTCCTCCCTTCCTCCCTCCATACTCCCCTTCCTCCTCCCCTTCATCCTCCCATTCCTCCTCCCCTTTCTACCATCTTTCTCCCCCTCCCATTTCTCCCCCCTCCCCCCCTTTCTCCCCTTCTTTTCCTTCCCCCACTTTCCCCTCCCCCCAAACCTCCGACGGGACTGAATTCGTAATCAGGTGATTTATTGATCAAAGGGATTTTTATATCATCTTTTCCCTCCTTTTCCCCGCGAGTGGACGAGTGACGCGTTTCAGTGACGTCACTGCAAGATTTAGCTGTGGCGGCGGCGGTTGGCGACATGCGAAGGAAAAAAACAAGAACAAATAATAAAAAAATTAGCGGAAGAGGTGGGAAGAATCCGCCTACGCTTATTTTTCCTTGGCATTGTCTTCCGTCGGAACGCGCGGGCGAAAAATAAAAAACTTGATTTTTTTTCCTCGACGCTCATCCATTTCGGAAGTGAAATAGTGGTCGCCCCTCGCCGCAGAGAACATGATAGCCTTTTGTTAACCGCGGCGGAGGATTGATTGATGGGAAAAGGGATGAAAGAGGGGGGACGGCGGTTCAGGAAGTGACGGGGGAGGAAGGTAATTGCGTGTCTCTCTACGTCTCTCCATAACCTAGTGTGTGTGTGTGGGTTTGTGTCAAAGCTGCGTGGTTCACGATGACGCCCATACCAAACCATAATCTAGCCTCCCCCCCAAAAGCCTCTCTCCATCCTCTCTCGACGAGTCATCAGAACGTTTACAAGAACGTTAATAGCTTTCGTGAGGGGCGTGTGACTTTCTCTCTTTCTCTCTCTCTCTCTCCCTCTCTCTCTCTCTCGCCCTCCCATTTCCTCATTCCCCTCCTATCACACTATCTTTTCTACCTCCGTCCCCTCTCTTCCCTCTCCTTTACCCCCGTCCTTCCATTTATCTCTCCCCTATCCACTTTACCTCTCCCCCCCACCCTACCCCTCCTAAACTTCCATCCTCCACGTATCCAAAGTGGATCCCGATTCCGGGTTTCGTCTTGCGGTACGCCAAACCTTTCGGGAGCAAATTGGACTGAGTATGACAGCGGTGGAATTTACGCGGTGTGTCCAACCAAACATCACCGGAGTTTCGCAAAAAATCAATCTGTCGGTAAATACCGTGACCTGATTGCGACCTGGCTGATGTCACTCCATCCCATTTTGGAAGGGGTTCTGTGATTGGATTCCTGGCGTCGTCATAGCAATCGCTCATGAAAAATTATTATCGAGTCTGGTGTTCAATAAATCGGCGCTTTCTAACCTTTTTTCCCTTCTCTTAGAATCCAAGAAAGTGAATGTGGATACCTGAAGGTTATTTTTAACGCGCCACTATTACGTACTTGGCAATAAGTCATCATTATTATTGTAATTTTTAATATAGCTTTTACTGCCGTTTAAATATTGCACGTGCAATAATTCGGCACCAAAGTTCATTGAAAATTGTTAATATAGACAAAAAATCACGTGCAAATTTAATTATTACAGTTATGATCTCTTTTCCTATAAATTTTCAGCCCATGCTGATTTGTTATAAATGTGATTTCAATTCTTGGGACAATATATCCACCGAATGCTTCAAGCCTGGTTCTGGAAACTGAGAGTTTATTAAAAATTCATTAATAAATCAATTATTAATTGCTAATTGATTATTTATGATCACGTCCAAGCACCACTTGATAATCCAAGGCATACTCCCGCAACGAATGACGCAATTAACTCCCAAAGCCAGCTGCAATCAACGGAGGAAACCCTCATTAAAATCAACAATCGGTGAATTGTCACTAAAGTCGTGTACTTTTTCGTTGAAATGTGCGTGTTTTAATAGTTTTACAGGAAACATCTATATTATTTATCGGCATTTGTGTCATTTCCTACACAGTTCCATCACACGATATCCTTGAACAATTGTTGTTAAGTTCGTTTTCAAATTTACCGTAAGGCGATGGAATGGAAAGACTCATTTTTGTGAAATAAATTTGCCTTCGTTAGTTTTGTTCCATAAATCAGAATGGCTAACTAAAATCGACCTGATTAAATAAAGAACTTTTCGGATATTTAATCAACTAACGTGACATTTTTGAATGAGTAAAATATCTCTTGATATTAAATTCAACGTTGATGTCGTCCCGATTCTATTAAATATTTAATCGTTTTCTCGCTGCAAAACCTAACGTAACCTTTTAATGGCTTTTGTGAAAGAATTGGTTCAATTGGGAAAATTGAAAGTTTCATTCGCATAATCTGAGAGAAATCGAAGTTTCGAGAAAAATATTTCGTATGCGGTTTCTACCAACGTCGCTCATTGCGGTATTATGGATAATTTTCACTTGTTTTATCACCCTTTTTATGTAATCGCTTTCTTAAATTGAGGAAGCTTGTGTTTTAGCAGCTGAGAGTCTCTCTTCTGGATATTAATAGTACGTCAAAAACAGGCATCACAATATCCGAGGCCATGGCACATCAAGGGTCAGCGCTTACCGTACAAATGAATACACTCGGAGTCATGAAGTAAAGAGCTCACGAATGACGTCACGAGGAAGAAATGCTAGTTAGTATGACCTAAAAAGGTTATATCGTGGTTGGTGTGCAAAAGGGTTGCTGAGGTATGATTAACAGCCCGCCTCCCGCAGACAGAGAACACAGATTTGAATTCAGCGGAGGGAGCCAATGGCCATTGAGTGGCATGGTGCAAATAAAGATCTCAATTGTACCGTTAGGTTGAAACTCCGTTGTGATGGTGTTTGATGTATTCATTTGTTAGAACGTTTTAAGATAAGATAAATAAAAGATCTGTATGTGATTTTTAACTCTCGCTTTGATTTGGTATTAGAAGTTAATTTCCTCGTGACCACGCAAAGCTCAAAGCAATGCTTGAGTGGTAATTTAAATGGGCATTGGTCTTTTAAAGGTAGCTTTATATTAACGCATCTATGACCCCCGAAACAGAATTTTTTCCATGGTAAAATAGGTTGACGAATAATGAGAGCGCTATTTGCTGAATTCCACGAGGTGATGATCCATTTGAATTATAGGTGAAGTGAATGTGTCCCATTTAAAAAATTCAAAATTTCTGGAAAAACGAGCATATTTAATGTATGTTGAAGGAGAGGATGTAATTTGTTAATTCATAATTTTTCACTTATGAGGAAAAATAGTGTTTTCTCCATAATATTTATATTTTATAAATAGAGCTACCGGCTTTCAAGGTAAATCCTCGGGATCATTATTATTACCTATCTACTTCAAATAGTTGACATGAGATCGTGAAATGAAGATTTCTAGAACTGTGTATGGTTAGAAAGGATGTTTTAATCTCCACAATTTTCAGGATAATTCTGAATCTAAGAAGCATTAAAGCACGCGTGAAGTGAATATCCTATTATGCAAGTTTAATGATGGATAACTCAACTAAAATATCCTTGATAATTATTACCTATAGGCTTCTCATAGCTGGCGTCTAATTTAAATCGTTAAATCGCCAAGGTTAATATTATTATTATTTATTTTTAATTCCGTAAAAATTGCATACACAAAGCATGACAGTTGTCAGGAGCCGTCATAGAGGACATTTACAACATATATAATACTATGGAAGTTATACCAAAAACATGCATGCCAACCTTGGTAAGAAAGGATCGTATAATCTCCATGAAGTTTAGGATAATACTCGGGCTAAGGGACATTAAAGCACCCGTTAACTCAATTAACCTATTATAAAAGTTTAATGTTAGTTGCTCCATCCAAAGAAAACCTTACATCTTGCAAGAGTGCTTTATACCTAAAAAAGAGCGTTTTAAGGAAGATGCCCGAAGTCTTGGCTCTGTGGTTTTCGAACTTCTTCTTCGTGCGATCTTCGTTCCTTTAGGGGATTTCTCTTTGTCCTGCCGTTGCGGTCGATAAAGTAAACTTTTTTTTAAAACTCCCATCATAAAGTCTACTCTAGCATAAAACTCCTGGGCATTAAAAAATTTTAAATCATCCTCTTAAAACTCGCTGCAAGGTTTTCTCTGCCATAATTTTATCGGTAAAGATTATTTTTACAATCTCTCGGCGATTGTTTCCATGGGAAACTTTTACTTTAAATTCGCTGTACCATTCCGAGAGAATTTCCCTTCCATTGCGTTTCTCGTTATCTCTTTCGGTTTCCTCGTCCGATTATCCGAATTACTCGCAATCGGCAGGCAAACTGCACTTTAAAATCAATCGAGTTTTCGTGTTAGAGGTAAACCTTACAGGGAAACGGAACTTAAAAAAGAAAACATTAAGAGAGGTTTCTCAGCACTTCCTCCAACTCGCGGACACAAAGAATAAATTTCTCCAACGACGCGAGATGGTGCTGCTGCAGCTGCTCCAGGGACCGGAGATGGGCCGTGAAGGAAGAGGAGGTGGATGAGGGGACGACTCTAGTAGTGTATGCAAGCAAGCACGGGCCTTGAAGGAGTCTGAAAAGAAGATTTTTTTAACGGAGGCGAGGGCGGAGGCGGCGAGAGTTGGCGCGGGTGTAGGTGGGCGAGGGAAAAACTTCGGAGGGTACGAGAAGAGGGTGCGGAAGGGTGCTTGGTGGTGAGTAATCCCACAGATGGATTTACGGCAGGAAGGGTTGAAGGGGGTTTGAAGAGGGGGCAGGAAAGAGCGGAAGCGTGGGTGGGATTGTTGGATGAGTTCTGGGAATGGAAGAGGGAGATGGCAGTAAAGGAGGGCGAGACACGGGACGAGAGAAGGAAAAGAGAGATTCGAATCTCGTGTCTCCGGGTGGAGTGCGCAAAATTGTGGAGAGGAAGAAGACGCGAAGAGGGTGGTGGAGGAGGGCGAGGTGGAATAGGAACGGGGGTGGTGGGTGGAGTGTACGCCATCCTTGCGAGTTCAACGCCTCCGGTGTAGATGGGATGAGAGGTGTGAAAGAGCCAGTCTTGCGTGAACGTGTGCTCGCGTGGTTTGACGCTCGTGTGTTTTTGCATGGTTGTGTGTGTGTGTAAGAGTGGGTGGGTGGGTGTTTTCCGAGGACGAAATTATGACTCAACTGGTCTCTCGGATGCATATTCATGTGGCCACACTACTCTCTCTCTCTTTTGCCTCCCTCGCAAGATACCCTGGCAACGGATTTATTCCTCTCATCCCTCTTTCTCTCTCTCGCTCGCTCGTCTCTTCCTTTCTTTTATTTGGGTTTATTTTTCCTTCCGATAGAGGGAGAGAGTGTTGGTGGAATACGTTTGCATACAGGACGCGATAGGGCGTGGATGAGAGAGAGCCATGAACACCAATTGGAAAACATTTGCATGTCGGCGAGGAGAGAGAGAACGAGTTGAGTCCGGAAGAGTGCGCGGTATTTTTTTTTAACTAACGGAATACTGCTTTCGTTTCTTTTTGTTTTTTTTCCTCTCTCTCTCTCTCTCTCTGACGGAGGAATCAATTTCCATGTCGAAGAGAAAACTGATTCCTCGTGGTGTGGAGGTATGGGTTAAGGGCTCAGCAAATGAGAGAAATGAGAGGATGAATTAAGGGATGCTGGAATTCGGAAGAGATCGGGCTCGGGGTGACGTCATTATCGTTGCACGGACGCGAAAATTTTAGCATATGAAATTGATGGCCAAAAATTGCCATGCACCGCCACGGGAAATCGAAATTCCAATGATAATTTTTGTTTTCGTGTGCCATATCTTTGCGAATTTCGATTTCAGGTGCTTCGAGGCAATGAGAAAAGTAAGACTGTTTAGCATATATTTTATCTTTCGTGAAGTTTATAAGTGGATAACGCAATCACTGTCCCATATCGCCTCAATATCACCCTCCCTGATATCTTGGCTGAATCAAAATTTTTAACGATCGTATCTCTCTTTTATTCAAGTATTTATTACAGTAATCTAAGGAACAATATTAATTTTATGTAGTAAGTATTTTCACCATCAAACCACCTTCATGTTTTGCATGAAAATGAAAATATTCTAGCAATTTTAAAATTTTCAAAGCACTGTCATATTTTCTCAACGACCAAAAAGGAAAGGGCCAATTAAAAAAAAAAAACAGATGGAAGCGATGGATGTAGATTCAGAATATTACTTTGGATATTCAAGATTCGTTTCAACTCTAAAAATATCACTTGTTCAAATCCTCCCTCAGATCAATAGCTGCGCTAGCTTTTGTCATTTTTAACGCTCATTGTAAAAGATATTGAATTAAGATGGCAGAGAATTATTTATATCTTTATTCGACATGCAAAATGCTTTTGGCATTTTTTGTGAGCATAAAAATTATTTCGAGTGATGATATCCTCAGATTTCACAGTAAATTTCAATATTTATTTCCCAAAAATATTTTATTTTTCTGCAGTTTTTACCTTCGAAGTGAAAAATCATAAGCGGACCTTATATGATATAGTTAACATTTGTAGCTATAAAACGATGACTAAACGATTCGCATTTTGTCCAAAAAAGCAACATTCCCAGTGGTAAATTTAACAATATTTTCATTGGAATAAAAAATGTCGGAAATAGATTCTGAGAGCCAACAATTGTTGATCCGCCGGAATCATTACGGCTATTTTGTAAAAAAATCATTCATCTAGTGGAATGACGTTTCTAACACCTAAGCGAGACCATCAGATCGTTCACAAATGAACTCCACGATTCATTATTTTAATGTTTGCGCTACACACATCTGTATGTAACTAGGGTATGGCGAAGGTGGCAATTGTCATAGGCGTCGATAACAAAAAGCGCCAAACGTTCTCGAATAAAAGGCAAAAAGTTTATTTTCCCGTAAATAAGTTTCAATTTAATATTTAAAAACCAAAGAAGGGTATTATTCTTTATCAAAACGCGGCAATATTATGTTCTATGTAATACTATGTGTTTCGCGAAAATTTTGCCATGGGCGCCATAACTCCCAGTTTCGCCTCTGTACGCATACATACATACACACATATACATGCATGCATTTATTCCCTTTCAATTTTTTAACGCGCATCAGCTAATCGATATTTATTCCTCGCCGATGCGGCTCGGAATATCGCACGCAAAAACATTCCCTTTTGCTTTAAAAAATAAATGCGCAATCCCGGAATAGACTCATCAATCACGGTTCAATGTACAAACACACACGCGCACACACCAGCGTCCGCCTCGACGCGTCGCGTTCGCCCTTTAAAATCCTTCCTCCTCTCACTCCAACCCGCATTAGCGAAGCTGCGATTCGCGACTAATCCAATCAATGAGAGGGTGAAAGAGAGAGGATGAGAGGGACCCCGCAGATTTCAAGTGTATTTTAGATCTTCGGCGCTCGATGGCGCGAGAGAAAGCGCAAACAATAAGGGCGGCAGGTTATCCAAATCGCTCCTCCCCGGGAATAAAGAGGGAATTTTTTGGTAACTACCCACCCCTAGCCTTTTTCTACACCACCACCGTTTGCAAAATTCGGGAAATGACGAAGGATGGCGCCACAGGTCCCTCCCCCTCCTTCTTCCGTCGCGGAGCGACTTCGTTTTTTTCTTAACATCGTCTTCGTCGTCGTCGTTATTAAATATGTATCGCTTTGATGAAAGGAGTAGAGAGAGAGAAATGCGGGGCCATTTTTTTAAGAAAAAGGAAGAAAGGAAGGAGGTTTGCTAGGTGAAAGGTTTTTCGTGTACTTTCCCTCTTTGCCGTTATTCTTTTGTCGTCCCTCTTTTGTGCATATGTTAGAAAAAATAAAGACGAGTGTCGCAGAAATGGATAAGAGTAAGGAGTAGTAGGGAGAGAGAAAGCGAGTTTGAGATGGAGTGAGTAAAGGATAAGAATACGTCGGAAGCGAGAGAGAGGATTTTGAAAAGGGTTTTTACAAAGAAAGCGAGACGACGAAATAGAACCGTCTTTATTCAGGGCGGGATTTGGAATGTCGAGTCTCTTTTCTACACACTTTTTGCGACGGAGGAAGGGGTAAATGGAAAGGGGTGAGGGAGGGAGGGTAATGGATGGCGAAAGAAGGTTTCAGAGAAAGTGAAATTAGAAAAAGGATAGGGAATATGAGAGAGAGAGTGTGTGTGAGGAATAGGAAAAGTTAGTGCAGAGCTAAAAAAATAGAGGGAATAAGTTGCAAAAATATAGAGGAAAAGGAGAGAGGGAGGAGTGAGGTGTGATCAATTTAGACGAAAAGATAAATAAATAAACGTTTTTTTAATTCGCTTGAAATTGAGAGCATAAAGTCTTGTATTACATTAAACCTATAAGTAATATAAGGAAAATGGGAGAGGAGGAAAATGGGGAGGGAGGGAGAGAGCGTGATAAAGAGATGGAGGGAGGGATAGAATGAGGGAGGGAGAGAGGCAATGAGGGATGAATAAACAAAACTCTTTATTATGGCGAGATTTAGACCAGAAAGTCTCTTCTTCTATCTAAACGTCTGTCATTTACAAGTGATAAAACAAATTTAACATAAATAGTAAGTACAGTTGAAAATAAAAGAGGAAGGATATTTGTGGGGAAAACTGAGGATGAAAAGATTAAATACAATTTGAAAAAAAAAGAGAACTCACTGAAGGAAAACATCAACACATGAAAGGCGTGTGAAAAGTTTGCGAAACATACTCATAGTATGATTAAAAGTTATAGAATAAGATGAAGGAAATATAACAATCGTTAGTATAACTACGCACATAAACATAATAAAGGCCCGTTTACACGATGCGAGTTGACTGGTGCGAGCCTGCTCGCTCCAGTTGAACTCGCAATCAAGTTCTGTTTACACGAGTCAAGTGACCGTTCCAGTCAGTAATGAGATAAAATGGCTGAATGTAAGGAAAGTGCCACACAGAAGAAACTGGCAACTACTAGCGCAACTCGAGCAAAGTTGCTTCGTGGTCAGACCCTTTCTAAGAAATAGAGAAACCCACACTCAAGCGACATTCCCTTTCAACTTAAGCGACCTTAAAACAATTGGAAACCGGCAACAGGGTTCGTCGGATGCTCGTCGCTCAAGTTGCTTTCAAACTGCGTGGTTATCGGTCTTAAAATGGACAAAAAAGCCGAGGAGACCAACAATATAGAGTTAATCAAACTTATTGAATTATACCCTATTATTTACAATGTGTCCAGCAAGGACTGCACAAGAAGTGATAAAACCGAAGCTGCTTGAGCGGAAATATCACGGAAAGGGGAGATAATGATAAGTAAATTAATGAATAAGTTATAATTTATTCATTAATTATCTTCATTTTCATTATCTCTTTGTACACAGTATCTCCACTGATGTGGTAATGCAATTTCTGGTTTCAAAATATAATGACTGGTGATCTCAGACTAAATGTTTGTTATTTAAATTTCTCACTGCGTGATGGTCGACGTTTTCACTTGGAGCGACGAGATATGTAGGTTCTGAGTAAATTTCATCTTCTTCTCTTATACAATTATGTAGAACACATGCTGATTTCACAATGTTTTCTACTGCTGCTCCCAAAGCGCGTATCGGTTCTTCAAAAACTCGAAATTTTGACACTAAAATTCCAAATGCACATTCTATTGATTTACGACCTCTAGAAAATCTATAATTGCATATAGGCGTCATTATTCAGAGTGCGTCTTGCATATGGTCTCATTATGTTGATTTTCAAGGGAAACGCTTCATTAGCGATAAAATAAAAAAGAATTTTGTAACCGCTGTCATCCAATGGTAATGGTTGGGGTTCAGGGAGATGTAGGAAATTAGCATCTAATAATTGGCCTAAAGAAGACTTCTTAAACTACGTCAATAGTTAAAACAATACCATCGGTGTCACGGGTTGCCATACGCGCCATTGAATACCTACGACGCGAGAAATGGTACAAAATGATTACCTCGTCTGACATTCTCGCTACACTGAAAAAGTTGCGACTATAATAATATAGTCCCTTCTGTGTGGATATAGAATTCGCTAATTGTTAGTCACTAGTTGCCAATTGCTGCCCAGTTGCTAGTTTAATCTGCGTGGCACCTCTTTGTGTGCGGGTATCACTTTCGTCGCGGAGATGATACAAAAAGAGTTAAAAATGTTGTCCGAAAAAATACGTCTTAGGCGTGAAAGAAATCTGTGGGTGCGTTAGTGGATTAGAAGGAGAAATAATCTGAGGTTATCGAACACGCTGTTAGAAGAGTTGTGACACGACGACACTGAAACCTATAGGAACCATTCACGACTAACAGAAACGCAATTCAGTGAGTTGCTGAATAAGGTTAAACCTGCAATTTGGAGAATGGATACAACAATGAGAGAAACTCTTCCCGTTCCTGATAATCCTAATGTTGTTCTTCACTTCTTCAACAGTCCTTCCAAATTCCTCACCCATAGCTATAAGAGAGTTGCGGGAATCCTTATTGATATACTAGCGTAATTGCCCGTCAAATATGACGGGTATGCGTGAATTAGGTATTAAGTTAAAATTGAAATAAAAACCAACTTTTAAATGCACCAAAAAGTAAGCAATACATATAAAATGCACATAATAGAGTGTTCTAGAAAGTTTTGGGCGAATAGAAATTGTATGACAAAGAAATAAATTACGTTAGGTATACAATTCTTATACGCCCAAAATTATTTTTAATTTATGGAATATTTAATTTTGTCTGTCTCTCTTCTTTCTTTCTTCCTCTCTCTCCTTCTTTCTCTCGTATTAAAGCATTCAAAGAACATTCCTTGCGCATATAGTATGATTAATGCGACAATACAATCTCGAGGTTTAACAATGACATGGTCAGCAAGGCAACATATCGTTAAAAAGCATAAATTTATCCAAAAAAATGATTTAAACGTAGAATTTGAGCGATTTTGTATCGTAGACAAAATATGACGATGATGATAACAAGCATTATTTATTTTTCTTTAAAACGGTATAGGTCAGAAGATCGTATGTAAATTATTTCTAATTTTAATTTGCAAAAGAGTAAAATCATGTAAGTCCAAAAATCGATGTTTACTTATTATCTTATGGGGGATGGCACCCCTCCCTTACCCCTCCTTCGACCGAAAATACAAATTATGTCTCCGAGGAGCACATCCTCATGGTCCCATTAGTAAGTATACCAAGTTTTAAAACTCCAAGTTTCTTGGTTTTCGAGATATGCTGTCCACACACTTTGCCTTTTATTAATATATATATATATATATATATATATATATATATATATATATATATATAGATTACGTGGAATTGAAATTCCACAAACATTTATGTCATTCATACGATTGAACGAAGGCACAGGTATCGGAGTCTGTCCATTTCCTCTTAGATATCTTGCTCACTGTGTACTTTCACGACCAACACGCACGAAAATTTGAGACACGATCAAGTTGAGATGCGAGTTGTACTCGACTGCCTTCTCAATTGCACGTGGTGTTTGCACGACGCAAGTAGCATACAAGTGCTGCGCACGCACTTAAGCAAGTCAACTCGCGCCAGTCAACTTGCATCGTGTAAACAGGCCTTAAGTAAGCAAATCGTGAAAATAGATCAGTATCCCAGTAAACACAGTAGCAGAACAAAGAAGAGCCAACTCTTATGGTTACATATTAATACATCCGTCGTATGAAGTAATATTATTTCTTAAAATAGATAGCTTCAAAAATAAAATATATTGTTAAACCGGTTATTAATTTGACGAGATTAAAGAGATCATATTATTGACTTGCCGGATGGTAATTATTAAACTTGATGGGCTGTAAGATTATACAATCTAACGAATTCGTCACAACTTTTTGGTAATTGATAATCAGATTTAGAAGAAAGGAACAACTATGTAACTTCCAAACCAATTTATTTTATGAGCGGTTTCGCTAAATTTAGCTAAACCAGTCGTGAAATAAATTCGTGTGGAAGTTACACAGCTGTTCCTTTCTTCTAAATAGGGCTTTAAGATATTTGTGGAAGGGATTTTTAAAGATGGAGCGAGATAAAGAGCTTTTGTTTCGGTTGGCAGTGTATTCCATACTTAATAGGCAAGGTGGGGAGGAAGGGAGAGAGAGGGAGGAAGAGAGCGAAGGGGGGAGAGAGCGAGGGAGGGAGAGAGCCAGGGAGGTAGAGAGCCAAGGAGGGAGAGAGCCAGGGAGGGAGAGAGTGATGGAGTGAGGGAGAACGAGATAAAGAGAAATAGAGAGTAGAAAGAGAAAAGGGGTGAAAATAAGAGTGATAGACTTTAGGAGGAAGAGGCATTCTAGGAAAGGGTTGAGAGGGTGAATTGATCGTTTCCTTAAGGTTTGTTTTCGACAGTGCTTATCGAAGGACTGGAATATAAAATGAGAATAAATATTTGATGATTGTGTGAAGAAGCGAGAATCAGTCCCAAAAATAGAGCTTATCATCCTGGTCGCAAAATAGAACAAAAGTGATTATTTTGTAAGAGGCGGAGAAACTCCTTGAAAATATTTTCCCTAAAAACTTTTCTCAAAGGTGGATAAGAATATTAGGCATCTTTATAAAAAATTGAAGGAATATGAAATATTTCCGATGCGATAAACAACGGAAGATTAATTTGTGAAGAAATTACTGGCGATTCTAATTTTTCTGAGGTCAAATTATCCTAATAAATATGCAGGCCGACGATGATATCTTTCTCTAATCAAAGGCAATAATAATTCGGGTTAAAGAGCCTAGAGTTTCGTGTAGGAATTCGAAGAGGAAGAATATATCCGAGGAATCGAGAATTCGCGTTCTGAATTATCAATACGTAAGGTTTACTCGACGTGTATTTCCATATATGGATTACAAAATATACAGAAAAAATGTTTTAACCTTTATCATACGGATTTACTTATCCGCCCGCCAACAGAGCTTTCATTTTGTGTACATTTAAATATACACACGGCCGATAAAGATTATATAAGTCAACCGGTACCAAACTTAAGTAAAATGGTTCTACGTAGTAATTCCTTTATTAGCTATAGGAATAGTGCATGCTGTAGATATAAACGTACGAAATACACCGTAAAAATATTTTTCAAATACTCGCCTATTTTATTTCGGTTACCGGAATTCCATTTATTTTAAATCCGGTTAATCGGGAGTTTGCCGTGTAGCGGCATTGACTACCGAAGGGCTCGAAAAATCCCGGGGGCCAGGTCGTCATGGCGCCTAGAAATTTAATCGTGAAGACTAATATTTTCGAAAGTAATTACCGCATCAGCTCGAATATAACTTTACCCCTAATGTTTTGAAAGTTTGTCGAGAAAGTACCCGAGAAAAACAAGAAAACTGAAATTTTTCTGTATTTCACCTTGAACCCTAGGACTGATGTTTTTATTAAGAATTTTCATATCTTGTACTGTACAAGCAAGTAGTTCAAAATTGGAAATGATACAAAATGAATTTTAACAGAAAATATTAAAAATCACTTTATGAAGAGCTATCTTTGATCTATTTTTTATGCAGTTTTCACAGATTATATTGCGATGTTGATCACAAACAAACTGCTTGCACGAATATAGTTTGTATGAACATGATTATTTTATTTCGCAGCGGTGATATACAAAATGCTTTGATCTTCACTATAGAAATATCTCTAAGTAAGACAACGACACGCTATGACGGAGATCTAAAAGCAAAGTGACCACAGTAGGAGAAGACTTTGGGGAAGGCATATCTAAAGGGGGACGATGTTTACTCCTTACATTCTTGAGCTATAAGTAAACACAGCTGCTCTGGGTGTTTTTCACCCATAGTGTAGCATTTAAGGGTTAAATATTTAATAATATTACGCGCTATAATCAAAGTACATTTTCGGAGTGGTGACATTTTGATGCGAATGAAAGATTTCATCGTTCGAAAAGAAGACGGAAACCCCCATCTTAAGTGTTTGGACTTGTTTGTTCTTAACCTTCCAATATTTATTCACGAGGCTAAACGAAAAAAACTCCCATCCGTATAGGGAAGTGCCCGCTCATAAATGACTGGAGTTAGAAGTGTTTTGGAATTGCCACCTCGGCGGGTTTCACCCGAAGTCTTCGGATTTAGCACTCAATATTCATCCTCCAAATAGCACTAAGTAAACTCTCGGGTTAAATTAATTTCGAAAAACGTCCAAATTAATAAATTTTAGCCACAATTCGCGATGAGATTCGTTGCGTTTAATTAGAAATTAAAACGATATAAAATTAATTTTATGTAATTTTTTATATTAGATCCAAAATTATAAAAACTTGCTTGGCTCCTAAACTTTTGGGCTGACTCCTAAATTCGAAACAAAATTTTCGACCCCTGGACTACCGTATGAGCAGGAAATTTGGTTGCGAGGGAGTGCGTATGGTGTGTTGGAGGGTCTCCAGCAAGTGTGTAGTCCTGCATGGTGATCTGGCAGATGCGAGCGACGATATTTGTGTGTGTGCGCGCGCGTCAATATTTTGAAATTGAATACTCGTTGCAGAAGTAAAATCATCGCTAAAGTCGAAACAGGAAATATTTGTTTTATGAGAATTATTTGAGATTATTCCTTTTCTCCTTCTATCAGGCTGATTAATTCTTCCTCAATATTCTTATGTGTATACACATATATAGTATTGAAGAAGAAGAAGAATAATTTATTAGGAATGCATTTACATAAGTTGGATTAAGTACTGATAAATTATTACAAATTACGAAATAATTCATTACAAATTTCAGGGAAGAAACTTGATCTGGTCCTACAGAGCCATAGGCTTGTCTGTAGGTGCCAATTTTCCCTTTGGTTTCTTAATAATAACACACTCTAGTCATACAAATAAATATTTTCCTTTTTACCAAATAATATTTCCATATAATACTCCTCATAGTTAATAACATGTTTAACATTATATGTAAACATATATATTTATATATACACATATATCAACATACCTACATATATTGTACATATATATATATATATATATATATATATATATATATATATATATATGGATGTCAACAAGGTGTTGGGATGAGGAGAGTTCTCTCTCTGTAGCTGAAGAAGGAGTAGTTCCGAAAGCTTTACGTTTGTGATGTTTCTGTGTTTTTGTGTTATTTTACGTGTGTCGCTTCGACATCCCCGGAGCCTCGCCAACCTGAAGTCGTCTGATTGGTGAGTGCTCACTGGGTTTCCTCATCCCAACACCTTGTTGACATCCATATATTCATTTTACCTTTCCTTTTCCGTAAGTTGTTATATATATATATATATACATATATACACACTTACACACATAAACATATGTCTTTTAACATACCATTAGAGCAATGAATACTCTATACTAAGGAGCCAAACTTTAATTTTTGTTTTTATTTTGCTTTGGCTATTTAGTGTTTGTAATTCCATAGGTAGTTTGTTAAACATATTAGGAATACTCACTTTCAATTGTCTTCCACCACTGTTATTAAAGTACTTTGGAATTTCAAATTTAATTTTATTTCTCATATCTTTTTGGTGTGTTGTTACTATTTGTTTTTTATATGTATTAGAAAAATAGTTATCTGTGGTGCAAACATATTTGTACAGTAGAGGTATTGCCAATACTCCAGCATTCTTATACATATTAGTACACTATAATGTCTTATAGTTATTACAATAACACTTGGTTTCACATTGGTAAGGCACTATAAGTTTTACAATTCTATTTTGATTTTTGATAGGCAGATTTAAGTAAGTTTTGCCTGCATTACCCCATATTATGCCATATCTTAAAAGACTTTCCACCATGGAAAAGTATATCATACGTTTAGCATGATGTGGCAAAATATTTTGCAGGTGATATAGTTGAAATGAGATCTTTCTTAGGTTGCTGTTTATTTTTTTAATATGTTCATTAAATGTGAATTTTTCATCAATAATTATGCCTAAGTACTTGTATGTTTGTACTTGCTCTAGGAGTTCACATGTGCAGTTTAATATTTTACTGTGCAAACATTCATGTTCATGAAGGCAGATTTTTACCTTTTTTCTTTGTGGAACTCTATTTAAAAAATGCATAGTTTTTGTGTTTTTACTATTAATTATCATTTTATTTTCATGAGACCATCTATTTACTGCATCAAAGTCCTTTTGCAAGTTATTTTCTGCCGTGCTGTAATCTTTATGACTACTAATCAATACGACACCATCAGCATAGGCAATAATCTTAGAGTATTTAATTAAAAGAATTATATCGTTTATATATATCATAAATAAAATAAGGCCCAGTACACCATAAGTTACATATTCTGAAAAGCTTACAGTTCTATTTAATTGCACTACTTTTAAACCAATCAAGCACTAATCCCCTAATACCAATGTTTTCAAGTTTAACAATCAATATATTTATATCTACTGTATCAAATGCCTTTTTATAGTCTATATAGCATGCTATAATATGATTATTTATGTCTAAATTATAATTAATCAGCTCTGAAAATTCTTCCAGTGCCTGTTTAGTACTTTTTTTTGGAACTGCATATTTGATATAATGTTATATTTATCCAAGAACTTTAATGTATATTCAGCAACATATTTTTCCATAATCTTATCTACCGTGGGTAAAATTGATATTGGTCTATAATTATTTAGGTAAGTATGCAATCCCCCCTTATATATAGGTTTTACTATTGCTGTCTTCAAGTCATGTTGAACAACACCATACTTTAAGCAACTATTTATTAAATTTGCTGTAACATTTAATAATGCATCATTGTTTTTAATATCCTTGAACCTAATGTTATCATAGCCAGGTGCCTTGTTTGTCAAGTTATTTATAATTTCCTTAATTGTAGCATCAGGGATAAAAATGCTGTTAGATAGTATGACATAAGAGGTTTCTTCAAAAGTTTTGAGACAGTTTATCTTTAATTCCATAATTCCTCTAGTGAATTGCTTTACAAACTGATTTTCTAAATTTAGTTCTGAAACATGATTACCAAAATACTTCATTATATTAACAGATTGTACATTGGATATACTCCTACCAGTTAGCTTATTAATTTCCTGCCAGGTTTTTTGTAATCACTTTAATATTCTTAAATTTTTTTGTAAAATAGGCTTTTTTGCAAACTTAATTTCAACTTATTATGTTTTATTTCTAAAAGTTTTATATTTGGATCTATATTTTTCATTTGATGGACAACTTTTCCATCTTTTAAATAAAACGTTTCTTTTTTTAAGCTGCTGTAAAAGTTGCTCTGTCATCCAGCATTTCCTAAATTTGCAAGAGTTCTTAGGACTATTTACTCTAATTCTGTCATAAATTTTGTTTAATTCCCTTGCTAATAATTCATACTGAACAGTTGGGCTTTCTTGTTCCATAATATTTTCAAAATTGTGCTGTTCTATGTATTCTTGCACTTTGCTATCACCTAGGTTTTGGTCGGTAAGTAAACAAACAGAGTTATCTGTTTAAAGGTTGTCAAAATTTGCTCCAACAATATAGTGATCTGCCAGTTTAGTTTTTATTACAAAACCTTCTACATTGCAGTTAATCCCTTTAGTAAGAATGTGATCCAAGCAGGATTTAGATGTTACATTGTTAACCACTTCTTCTCTAGTGAAATTGTTAATAACCTCATAAAAATCCATTGGAATACAGCATGTCTCTATAAAGTATCACATTTGGATCTTTTTTATTTTTTATATCTATATTAAAGTCTTCTAGCATTGTTACATTTTTATAATTAAACTTTTCAACTATATTCTGAAATTCATACACGAATTCATTTTTATTAGTACTTGGGGGTTTATATGAACAAACAATAAGCAAATCTTTTCCATTAACTCTAGCTATGCCCGATAACAATTCTAAATTAACAGTTTTATCACAATCATGATTAAGGAATTTAATATTATCTCTTACAAAAAGAATTATTCCCCTACCTTTCCTGTTTTCCCGCACATTACAACACTTGTTATAACCTTGCAAATTATATAGGTCAGTTTCAGATGGAATTATATTTACTTCTGTTAATGCTATGAATAATATATTTCAATGTACAGTCATAAGTTGGTGTATAACTTGAAATTCATCCCAGGTCTTACGTATTGATCTAATATTTATATGGTAACATATTGAACTATGCCTACAGTCATATGAACCAATTTCTATTACAGAATCAAAAATTCAATTATTTGTTTTTGTTGTTTTATAAATGTTTAAATAATCCGTACCGATGAACAAAGTTCTGTACATTAACATGTTTAGCTAAGTTTTTTCAGATCTTCCATACTATTGAATTTCAAATTTTGCGCATTTTCATCTTTCCTCACCATTACAACCGCATTTTTAATCCAAACATACTTAAAATTTAAACTTTTTGCTTTAATTTTCACCTGCCACAAAAGGTTTTTGTAATATGGAGTTAGTGCCTCATTTATATAAATTTGGCTGTCAGATTCACCGTTAGTTATTGATTTGCCTTTCTGGGCTTTTTTCATTCTGAGCCAACTCTCAGCATCCCTTTTTGTAGCAAATGTTACAACAATTTTACTGCTTTGATCTGTGTTTCTTTTTAATTAAATATACGTTCTCTATGTTTTTTTGAATTCATATTTACAATTTTTAATTCAGTAGCAATTTTATTTATACTCTCTTAAATAACTTCATTAGAGTCCATATTTTTTCAATCCCTGATATTTCTATCTTATTAGCTAAGTTGCGCTGTTCAAGTTTGTTTACTTTTGATTCAAGTTCCTTAATTTTCTGGACTTTTAACTGCAATTCTGTTTTTGGAGTCTTAACGGTATCCAGAAGCTCACAAATCACACCTCTAGTCGATCTGAATTCACCCAAAAGAGATTCATATTTGTCACTAAGAAAGTCCAGCCTTACTTTTATATCACCAATGTCTGCTTTCAGGGAAGTGTTGACTTCGGTGTTTTGGTTGTGTCCATTTCTTCTACTTGGTTCTTTCTTAGCTTGCTTCTCTTCTGATTTTCCTTTTTTCCTGCATTCTGCACAGCGCCACGCGTCCTTGTTCTTTCCCGATTTCCCTCTCCATGTAGCTTCACTCACGCCAGCACACCCATAGTGGAAGTCGCCTTTACAAACCTTACAATGCGCACGGGCGCCATATTTCGGGAGATCTTAGTAGGCATTTGTCACAGCTCATGCTTCTTTCAAAACAGAACTCAGTCCATATAACAATAAACAATTTTTCACCAACAATGACGCGTATGCAGAATCACTTAAAGAATCGAGATAAAAACTGAAAAGGCGCCAAAATCTCCATATATCACCAAAATAACGTAATTTCTACAGAAGTACGCAGGCTTGGCCCTATCTTTGGTTCCAGGGAAGTCACCCTGGAAACCAAGGTTAGGCTATATAGGGCCTGCGTACTGCCGATCCTTACCTATGCCTCACCGATATGGTCCGGCGCGCCAGCCACCCACATCAAGAAGATCGCCGTAGTACAAAACAATGCGCTACGGATGATCTTAGGGGTGAGTTGGAGGAGCTTCGTCCGAATGACGGAGCTCCAACACACAACAGGGTTTGAGCCTGTAGAACGTGTTCTGGAAAAGAAGGCCAGGGCATTCTACAGGAAGACTGCTGGTTCACAGCATGCCCTCATACGGCAGCTCTTAGGGATCCGCGTGATACCCTGGGACTGGTTCAGGCGCCCGATAGCGTCGATGGGGGCAGAATTCTCTCCACTGCCCAAGCGGCTGAGGCGGCAGCATTTCCTGCCGCCGCAACATATCCCGTAACGTCACAACCTGCAGAAACCTTCCCAAAACCTGGCAGGCTTATAGCTTAGCTGGCAGCCTGGAATGGGGAAATGGCCATTGCCCTTCTCTAACAGCCGCTCTGCAGGAATTTCTACAGAGCCGCACTGAACCAAACACACAATCAACAATCATATATAGCTTGCGTAATGGGGCACTGTTTTCTGCCCTACCGCCGCAGCTAACGTCTTCGTGAAACAATTCCCATTCTCTAATTACCGTACGTTCGAAGAATCATTAACGGCTCCCGTTTGCGCGGGGAAAGAGATCAACGCCTGACGGTTCCGAAATTGGAAGGTATTCGAAGTAATTGCCCTCCTTTCCCAGAAAAATGTATGGAATTACATTATGCGGAAAAATTAAAAATGAAAAATCGTTCGCACACGTGTAGAGCGCTGTTTCTTTTGCGCGTACGACATAAATTCTTCGAAAGCGACGTCCTGGTAAACAAATAAAAAAAAACGTCTATAAAAAGCAATTCTTCGAAAAAACCAAAATTCAAAAGTGAATTATTGAAAACTGGGTTTAGAAAACCCTTTGTTGTGAAACGAATCATCGAATGTCAAGTACTGTAACAGGGACGTAACTAGCTTTTCAACTGTGAGATGAAAGCATGATTGTCAAAAATATCTGGAGGGAACACTAAAATTTAAAATATATATTAAAAATAATAATATGAAAACAATGTTATTACTAATTTTTATTGCAACGGCCCTACAAATGATAGGCGATTTTGTATCAAGAACTAAGACGCAGAATACTTTTTATTTTAATAATAAGTATTAAAAATAATATTGAGCAGGGGGGAATATGAAGGGCTGAGAAATTATAAAAGGGTAGCAGAGCCCTCCCAGGCCCTCCCGTAATTATGTCTCCGTCTCTAAGGACTTTTTAAAATGAGAGTGTGAATTGTTTGTATACTGAGCCAATTAATATTTAAGAGCAAAGGAGATTTGTTAACCAACTTATTTCTCTTTTTCTTCCAAAGGAATTTGTTTTTCAAAAAATCTCCCATAAGCAATCGGTGTGAGTTACAAAACGGGTCTTTTTATGAATATTGTCGGTATATCGACCCCCCTTTACTGCCTCTATCCCTCTCTCTCACTCTCTCTCTCCTACCTATTACTCTCTTTCTCTCTCTGTCTCTAGTTCTCTCTCTCTCTCGTGTGCTATTCATAGCAGAAACGAGAGGTGCTGTAATCATTCTGCAAAGCGCCCTCTACACACCAACACGTTACGATGCGTGATGCCGAGATTGCTCTGTTGCAAGCGATGGCGACGGCCGATTCGGCGTTTAATTGCTCAATGGAGCACATGTGCTGAACGGCGGAAAACTATTGTTCAAGATCGACTGCATTCGCCTGTAACCTTTTCCGAGCGACGCTGCAGATCGCCTACTTGGCTCCGAGAGTGTTATGCTGACGTAGCTCGTCGACAGAATCCTCGTAATTAGGAGGAGAGAATGCGAAACGAGGGCTTAATTTGGTGTTGCACCATTGAAGTGGCCGGAGGGAGAGATTCAGAGAAATTAAAGTGCATTGCGTTTTCATTGGAGCATCAAATAAGATAAAAAGATCCAGAATAAGCACTAAAATATCTAAAATTGAATCATTAATAACTTTTCTCGGATATCCCCAATAAGCACAAGGATATAATTAGAGATAAATAGATATTTAAGACGTTTTTAATATTTCAACTTTTTATACTTAGGTGCTTATTCTGGAATATTGTTTTCAGCCATAAGACTAGCTCGATCATTCTCTGGAGAAGATAAAAAGTAATTACCAAACAGTTTTTTTTTTTAAATAGGAGGTTATGTTGTTATTTTCCGGGATTAAATGTGAATACATTTAAAATTTTCGATAAAATTAACATGTATACGGTAAAGTACAAAAACTATCCCAAATATCGTAGAGCATTCTTTTGTCTCTCTCGATACCTCCTTTAATTTTTTTGATTACTCCAGATGTCCAGCGCAGTTCGTTTCTCGTTTAAATGCTCATCCTCTCAGTGGTGGCCTTATTGATGGACACATGGGGTGACCGCCCAGGACCCCACATATTAAGGGGCCCCAACATTTTACATATCACCAAGGAAGTGGCTCAAATTCCACGTCTTTTAATTTTACAGTAAACAGAAGTCATAATTCACATACATTCTTAGCAGCTTCATGGGTAGGGCAAAGTTAAATTTAATTCCGAAATATCAGAGTTGGCTATAGTTTAAGTGGCCCAAAATAACTCTTTTGTCCAGTGCTCCAAGAGCCCTAAGGCCGTCTTTGCCCCTCGGCTATTTTTAAGGCATTCTTTCACTCTCTCACCTATTTAATTGGCCAAATTTAGCGTATCGACTATCATATATTGCTCGTTACAATACAAGGCGCATGTTCATCCACGTATCTCTCTCGCTCATACCTTAACTTTACGAAGAAGATGTTTCGCCGTTTCCATGTTGTTCTCTCTCTCACTCACCCTCTTTTGTTGGTTTGTACCCTAGTGCCACTTCCGGAATCAATCGCACGATCTCTTAAAATGACCCAATTAAAGAAACAGCGCCGTCGTGTAAAAGGGGGTTTAGGTAACGCATCACGATGCTCATTTGTTAACCCCAAAATAAACCCTACTCTTCGTGACGTAGCGACAGAGTTTTTCATCGGAGAGATATCGAGAGCGGCGATAAAAAAGAAGAAGGGACAAGAGAGCATTACGCTGTGAGGCACAAGTTTCCAGAGAGAGGCCAATGAGCGACAAGTTTTTCACCTTACCGACACGATGCGGGTCAAGGCCAAGAGCGTAAAACAAAAGAAGACACGGACGGATCTTCTTCTGCTCGCCCGCTTTAACGAGGGGCGCTCCTTCTCTTTTTTTACAGCCGCAAAGGGAACGAGCAAGTCATTCAGGGGCAAAGGGGTCGTTGGGAGATTCTACGAACAAGAACAACGCGTTCACTTCGCTGTGCAACCTGGAGACCCTCATTCTACCTCTCCCCGCTCTCCTGCCACGCACCTCCCATACTACTACTTTCCCTCTCTCTCTCTTCCACCGTAATTTCAGAGGAATACCTACTCGCGCACTTCATCTCGTCGACATGCAGCTGGGGGAAAAGAAACTAAGATTCCCATAAAAGATATGTATAGTCCACCTTGCGAGAGAAATTTTTCATGCTCTATAATTTTTTTTAACCCTTGGGCTTCTGCCTAAATTGTGGCAAGAGAGGGCAACAGAATGCAGTTTCGTGGGTGAAATTTTGAATCGCTCACCCGAATCTAGCAACTGGGTTACTTTTTAACGACTTTATGTAACATCCATAATGTGTAGGCGTGCTATATTTTCTGTTTTTATCCTCTAGTTATATGTGTGTGTGTGTGTGTGTGTGTGTGCGTGCGTGTGAGCGCGCATGCGTGTATGTCTATATATATATATATACCTTCCTCGCTGTGCTGTATAAATGTATCCACTATTATAAGGACGTATTTTGGTATTTTATGCATAATGTTATTAATTTAACATTTTTTGTAACTAGAAAAAATTCTGATAAGACTGGGAATCGAATCCGATTCTTTCACTTGCCGGACAAATATTCTACCACTGAAGTATTCTCAACTTTACATCTCATGTCTATCTGCATAGGATCTTAAGATCGCTTCATTCTATCAATTTCTAACTTGGCAATCTCACCATTTGAGATGGAGGAGATTTCTTTGGTGTTGTATCTCTTGGAGGACATCCGTTGGGGCTGGTTGAGGCTAGCCCGGCCGCAACTATGGAATAATCTGCGTTCAGAAACGAAAGAAAGTCTGCTACGATAGTTGAGCAGTATGATATCCACCCGGCAGACCCGGGTTCGATTCCCAAGCATACCAGAACGTTTATTCATTCCAAAAAATGTTTCCAACTCTACAGATTATGCCTGTCAACAGATCACTTTATTTCATCAATTCCAACTATGTTGTTGGAAAAGTACTATAAAACTTCTTTTTAGATAAATAGTTTTGCCTTTTAATATGATTTCAAGGTGACCATTAGAACGAAATTTTTGTTTCTGAATATCATGCAACCATGATATTTCGTAGCAAGTGTCCCTTGACTTCCAGCAATTAATTTTCGACGAAATGTCTTCATAAAATCAGTTCTTTATTAAGGGACTTAAAATAATAACTTCAACGGTCAAACATTTAAATATCGTTTATCATTATTACATTCTGAAACTAACGATAAATGTCTAAATTTTACGTTAAAGAAAGAAAAACCATGTTCGGTATCATTTTCGATCCCGTTTCGGTGAAAATCTTGCACGTAAAACTGTTAAACAGCGGTAGGTCATCCGTTCTTTTCTGGGGAATAATTTCAACGCGTCTCCAAACCCTTGTGGCTTCCGACCCAAAACTCCGTAACATCGGGAGAAAACAGACAAAACAAAACGGAGTGTAATGGCGGCCATAAAAATCCTTTACCGCACCGTACGTCTCGATGATTTACGGCGTTTTAAAACCTTTTGGGGAGGTACCGACTCTTTCTCTTTATCTCTATCTCGTACGAAATCCCGAGAGTATTTTTAACAGCCATTAAAAAATAAAAAGACGAAACTAACTGTACCAAGACAGTCGTGAACCTATGAACCTAACGACGCATTAATGACTCGGGGACAAAACGACTAACCTTATGATGGGGAGAACCAGAATAGAATTAAGAGCTGGGATCGGAAGAGAGAGAGAGAAAGACTTTCACCCGAAAAGAAGTCTCGGATCTACACCACCACCAACCTCCTACGCCGTCAAACGACTATCCTCCCCCTCCCCCCTTTCCCCTAACTCCCCCCTCTCCCCTAACTCCCCCCTCTCCCCTAACTCCCCCCTCTCCCCTAACTCCCTCCTCTCCACTCACTCCCCCCTAACTCCCTCCTCCCCCCTAACTCCCTCCTCCCCCCTCATTCCCTCCTCCCCCCTAACTCCCTCCTCCCCCCTCATTCCCTCCTCCCCCGTCACTCCCTCCTCCCCCCTCACTCCCTCCTCCCCCGTCACCCTCTCCTCCCCCGTCACTCTCTCCTCCCCGTCACTCTTTCCTCCCCGCTCACTTTGTCCTCCCCCCTCACTCTCCCCTCCCCACTCACTCCCCCCTCACTCCCCCTCACTCTCCCCTCCCCCCTCACTCTCTCCTCCCCCCTCACTCTCCCCTCCCCATCACCCTCACTCTCCCCTCCCCCCTCACTCTCCCCTCCCTCCGGTAATACTGAGGTTTTGAAAGGGATGCGACGGCCAATAGGAAAATCTCTTCTCATCCTCATCGTCGTCAACATCATAGCCGTGGTGTTGTTGCGGGTATTCGCGGTCGGAACACTCGCAATCCTTTTTTTATTTAATTTTGTACCTCTTCTTTTCGAGAGTTTGCGTGTGTGCGCTCGTGCGTGTCAGACGGTTTCCACGGCGCGGTTTCCAATGCTTAAGGCCGTTTGGCGTAAAGAGTTTCGTTCGGGCACCGTAGTGTTTTTGGAAACGTCGTCGTGCTGGTCGAATAAATTAGGGGAGAAAATGAAAACTTCGCTCGAAAGTGAGAGGATTGTGTTTTCTCCCTTCGAATCGCTTCTTGTTAAAATGGGTTTGTTTTCCCTGTCGGTCTCGCGCGCCCTAAAAAAATGAATTTCTTGCTGGATAAAGAGCCTCGATAACAGTTCTTAGTTTTTGTTAATTTATTTATAGAAATGTTAAACCTCAAAAGTGTGTTTCTGATGGGAAAAATATGTTTTAGGCTCTTTCCACTCGAATCGAGATATCTTTATGGTTTAATATTGTTTGATTTCCTTAGCTACATTTACTTTTAACATTTAACTACTGAGAAGGCGTTCTTAAGGGGACGTTCATTTAGTACGTACTCAAAAAATCAGTCATTTTCGACCCTCCCCCTCTCCCCTTGTTGCATGGTGTACTTTTTTCTAGCCCTCTCTCCCGTGCGTGCGTACCCCTTCCCTCCCAACTGCACAAGTTAGTCGCAAAAAGTATTTTTTTGTAATTAAATTATGAAGACTTTATCTATCTATAATATTTATTTATATTATATATTTATAATAATACATAATTATTAATTATAAAATTAAAGTTCATAGAAGATTGTATTTATATTGCGGTGTTTAATGAAGTTTAATATTAGAGAACAGATCAATGTGTCAGTTTCAAACCTTTACAGGCTAAAACCTTGGTAACAATCTATCTCTATGTATATCATTAGATGATGCTACGATCGTAGTGAAACCGGTCGTGTTTCAATTAAAAATTGGTGGAAATAGAGAGTTCTTCTTGTTTCAATATCCCTACATAGTTTATTTTATTTTATCTGCACATTTGGTTTTATTCCCCTTTCATACGCAGGGTATACGCAAACTTCAAGCCCCCCCCCTTCCCATCCGTGCGTACATACTCAATGGATGGCTACTAAGTTATAGTGTTAAACTACCCCGATACTTCATCTTTCGAGAATTTGCATTTCACAAAGAAATAAAGTACCTAACTTGTAGGTCTTTCAGTGTTGTTAGAGTGCTCTTTGTGTTCCCAAATTTCATAATTTAGCGTTATAAGAGATTACAAATGCATTCGATCAGAAAATTCAATTGATCACGCGTATTTTTGTGGCAAAAATAACGCGTGTATATACTAGATTATACCTATTCTGAGACCAACAATAGTTTTTGCTATGGCAACACTCTCGTAATGCATGGCATAAACTGCAGAAACTCCGGTAGAATTTACATTTCTTTCCTTAGATAATAGTATAAATCCCGCTCCGATATTACAATTCTAAGATATTTTAATGTGCAAGAGAATATAGCCCTGCACGATGTTTTTCAGATTTCCCATGCAAATCAAATGGGAAGGATAGTTCCTGGAATCGATCCCGGGACTTTAGATCTTCGCAAAATAGCTATCCTGGAGGGGTCGGCCCCATTAGGTAGTACATACCTAGAGATTTTCACCTAGTTTCATGAAAATCGGTCTGTTGCTACAAAAGTAAAAATGGGGGAAGACGGACACAACGACGAAACTACTCGTATAAGCCTCTTTCTATTCTGGAAATTAGGCTAAAACTCCGATTGTAGATGTGGCTAGTGAGTAATAAATAATGATAAAAATAATAGTGGTTTGAGATGTGATCATAATTTCTCCTCAGCTGAGAAAGATAAATCTCGTTTCATTTCGAAAAACGAGGTTATTTTGGAAAAGTTTCACGCACCTCTTTTTAAATATCGCTGTCTAAGAGGACGTAAATAATTGAAAATTCTGCTTCTAAGACGTAACAATGTTTTCTGATTGTAATATATAGTCATATGCTGAAATGCGTAATCAATTACAGGCGCACGTGGATTATGCAGTCAATTGGTATAATTATACAAATAGAAGAAAAAAACTTTAAATGAGAGAAATATTTATTAAGCACTATGCTCATTTCCGCTCTGAAATTAGATCCTTATTTGTACTAGGAGTTTAATTAGTGTCCCCTATGTTAACTCGTTTCGGAATCCTTGTTTAACTTGCTTAGACGAATAGGAATTTCTAATGTCTCAGAAGTTGTAAGGCGTATGATGATATACCTCCGCTTGGGTAAACTTAACGATTTTACCTCCCGAGCTTAGCTTCGGAATACCGAAAGAAAGGGCGTAAAATGAATCTTACCTAGAACTACGCTTTGAAATATCCCCGAGTATTCTGCGGGGTGCGGGGGATCGTCCCATCCTCAATATGAAAGTTCGCCGAGGTTATATAACGCTGACGTTACCTTCTTCGGAGGACATCATAGCAGTAAACCGAGACTGTTTTAATGTACTCACGGAACTGCGCCCAGCAGGTGAGAGGGAATGGTCTTAGTAGCCACGTGCTGCCATATCCTCGTGGCTGGCTGTGTGTTTGATGTTTGTCCTAAAGACGAGTGTTTCATGAAAGCTCCCGACACAGCTCACCTGTAAATGCGACTGCACTTTCATTACTTTTTGATATATCTAATTAACCTGTTCAAACGAGTCCGCTGGATAATAACTGTACACCTAGTCTGGTGACCTTCACCTACTGCTCTGCCCCTACTAATAGTGGTTTTAAATTTCGTCAGGTAAAGTCATACGGGTTTATGTATGTCCATGACGGTTTTGATTGTGTGAGCGTGCATTATTAACATTAAAACTTCTCCCATTTCGACTATATAAACAAGAGTTCCGGAGTCGCTCGCCGGTACCCTAAAACAAAACCTAAAAATTCTTTTAAACCTTTTATTTTCATCTCATCGAGCAACTAATGTTACCATGAGCCGTATTTTTTTCTTATCATCGTTTGAGGATCATTTATAATTTGTGACCCTTAAAAAATCTACGGATGAATTCACGATCCATAGTTACTCCTGTAATCTTGAAAGTTGTAATTATTTAGTGCTCATCAAACAAATACGAAGGAAGTGCCGTAAAGAGAAATATGTATCCTGCTAGATTTCGGTTCGCAGAATTTATTTAATGAACATTCCATTTTCAGTCGTGTGTTTAAATATCACGGCGATTTGTGAGAAATTTCAGACAAACAACTCGCTTACCTTTTTTATTATTCCACAGAACCTTCTAAATGCTATAAATATCAACGCGATGAACCTTATCAAAACACTTCTTTGGAAAAACGAACCTCCATCGTGTTTTCTCTCCCTTTCATAAATAACGCCCTCGCTTCGGAAGTTTGATTTCCGAACCTCCTTTGTTTTTTTTATCTGCCCTGCAACGTCTTCGAATGATACAAAGGGATGAAAACCTTTCCCTCTCTTTCTTATGTTATGAATAAATATGCGCAGATATAATAAAAAATGATACGGATTTCGACGCTTCATTCCGATTTCCCTTTTCTCCTCCACCTCTCCCATTCCTCACCTCCCTTTTTCCTCCCACCGAAGCTTTCCTCCTCTTTTGATAAACAGCCGCCTAAAACGAATGAATCCGTTTCCTCCGAAAAGGGAATGGCGGAGGAGTCACGAAATTAACGCCTACTCCCCCACCTCCTTCTCCTATCCTTCTCCTCCTCCTATCCTTCTCCTCCCCACTCCATTTTCTTCGTTTTATCTCCCACTCTCGCCTATACCCCACCTCCCACCATCCGTCCACCCCCCACTCTATTCCATACAATCTTCCAAAAATCTTAAAGGAGAAAGGGGTAGATCGTGAATTGAGAGGAGAGAGAAGGCAGGGCGGAGGGGATGAGACGGAGAGAGGGAGAGAATAAACCCTTTTTTGTGTTTGGTGTTGCCAAGCACGAAAAATAACACACACACACACACACTGGGGAGAGCGTGCTGGATTGGCATAAGAGTCGAGATTCAGTGGGAATGGCTGGCGTGAGGATATAAGAATCGGAGGGAGAGGGAAAAGAGGGAATGGGAGGAGTAGGGGTGGGTGGGAAAGAGTGGGGAGTGAAGAGAGGAGAGAGGGAAATAAGAGAAGAAGAGTTAGAGAGAGGAAGAGGGAGAAAGTGGTGAGAAGGCGGGAGAAGTGGAGCCGAACTAAAAGAAACAGGAGGAAGAGGGAGAAAGTGGTGAGAAGGTGGGAGAAGTGGAGCCAAAACAAACGAGACAGGAGGAAGAAATGGAAAGAAGTGCGAAGAGATGGTAAAAAGAGAAGGGACGGAGAAGAGAGAGGAGAGGGAGAGGAGATAGAGGAGAGAAAGAGAAGAAAGGAAGAGAGGATAGGGAGAGAGGCGAGGACGAGGGATGAGAGAGAGGGAGAGGAGACGAAGGGAGAGGAGAAGAAGGGAGAGGAGTGGGAGTGAGAGAAGTGGGAGTGAGAGGAGTGGGAGTGAGAGGGGAGAGAGAGGAAGGAGAAGGAGAGGAAGAGGGGGAGATGGGAGAGAGGGAGAGACAAGAGAAGAGATATGGAGAGGACAGAGATAGGAATAGGAGAGAGAGGCGAGGGAGATGGGGAGAAGATGGGGGATAGGAGAGAGATATGGATAGGAGAGAGATATAAATAGGAGGGTGGGGAGAGTGAGAGGCGAGGGAGAGGCGAGGGAGAGGGGGAGAGGAGAGGGAGATAGGACATAGATATGGATAGGAGAGTGATATGGATATAGGAGGGAGAGGAGAGAGGAAATGGAGAGGGAGAGAGAGGGAGAGGAGAGAGATAGGGATAGGAGAGAGAGGCGAGGAAGATGGGGAGGAGAGGGGGATAGGAGAGAGATAGAGATAGAAGAGAGAGATAGGAGAGAGGGAGAGAGGGGGGAGAGAGGGAGGGAGAGTGGAGAGGGAGAGAGAGGGTAAGGAGGAAGAATGGATGGAGGGAGGAGGTATAGTGAGGAATAGACGTGGGAGTGAGGGGATGGAATGGGGAAGAGAGGTAGCAGAAGGCGGAGATAAAGGCAGTAGTGGAGGTTGGGAAGAGAGGAGTTGTAAGGTCGAGAGGACGGTGTGTAGCATGGCGGTGGTGGAGTAGGGAAAGTGGGAGTTGGGTCGAAGGTGGAGGGGCCGAGGGTCTCCCACCGTCCATCTCCGTCTCTGTCTGTCTGAAAAGGGCGTAACCTCAGCCATTCGACGATGATTGGGTTAATCTAGTATTAGAGGGAAAGGGTTTCTCCGGCTCTCTTTTTTTGCGTTTTATATTTTTTTACGTAAGAATCTGGGTCGTGACATCACGAATCTCCGTGCGTCGCCGACGTGCTCAGCCCGAGGGCAGCGAGCTTCTCTTTTATAATCGCATTCTTCTGTTCATGTCTCGGCGTCACGTGGTTCTCCACTTTCCTCTTTCTTGGAGAAATCAAAAACGAAAACTACTCCTTTACGGTTAATTGTATGTAACCTCCCGGATGTAATTACGTGCACCACTAGTTACGCAAGTAAACAAGCAATGAGTTGAGAAAAAAATAAATTCAACTTTCGTAAAGGGTTTAAAAGACGGTTAATTGACGTAATGCAAATCCAGTCAAAGGTTTGTATGAACGCAAGTGAGAAAGGGCTTTCCTTTGAAGATTGCACCTTTACAGGACTAATTTTGTTTCGTAAAATATCTTGGTAAACATTTTAAATCAAAAATGAGTCTTTTAATCATCTCGCGGTGTAAATCAAGCAGAAACGGAGGAACATTGTGAACTGCATGCAGGTCATCATGCAAAGTGGTTATAAGTGTTGTCCGATTTTAACAAAAATTGGAATCGGTCGACCAATCTTAGCAAAACACCATAATACCAAATTTCATCAAAATACGTCCAGTGGTTTCCGAGTTTAAACATGCGGACGGACGGAAACGACCTCCCCTGTATGCGTTCAATTCGTGCAAGCAACGCATCAAAATCGTCTACATATAAAACGCAAAGTGAGTTTCAACTAAAAACAATCTATTTATCGAGTATTAATATAATTAATTTTCTACGACCCGCGCCATGATTTGATTCGTCCTCTCCCCTAATCCACTAACGATCACTTGAAAACATTCACAACCTTATTCAGGACTTCAGGAGTTTTCATTGGAATCTGTTATTATCGAAATTCGAACGATATTTTTTTAATTCACGCGGATGTAATATGTATCGTATTTTTAGAACATGGTTTTACGAGGCATCATAAACTTATAAAACTTCTTAAAAGTGGCTCGTTAACATTTTCTAACAATTTTAGTGCTCTTCGTCATTACTGAAATGCACTATTATCTTCGTGATGTCCGTCCGTTCGTCCGTCTGTGCGCATATATCAGGGAAGGATTGGCTGTACCGATTTAAAACCAAGTCGGTTCATAGAATACTCACATAAATAAATGACCAAAATGGCACATTTGGACCGAATCGACTCAGCAGGGGTGGTAAAATTGCAAAGTTTATCTTTTCGGTAATTATGCGTTCTTTGCACGAAGTACACGCATATAGGGGAGGTCGTTTCCGTCCGTCCGTCCGCATGTTAAAACTGGGAAACCGCTGGACGTATTTTTATGAAATTTGGTATTATGGAGTTTTTCTAAAATTGGTCGACCGATTCCAATTTTGGTAAAAATCGGACAATAATAACGACAACTTTACATAAGGACTAACATGTATTTTACAACGTACCTCGCTAGCTTCTCGTTAAATACTCATCTGAGCGAAAATATATTGAGAACATTGTGAAATCTCAAAGAACGCATTTGGAAACTGTACTCCGACGTGGAGTACACCTTTCCAAACTTGTTATGAATTTGGAAGGAAATGGCTAAACCGATTTCAGCGAAATTTTGAATGAAATAGTCGTGCAACATTAAATAACACAATATATATTTTTTTGTATAGATATATAGAGCAAGGCTGCCACAATAAAAGTAATAAAACATTTCTTTTTATAAGTGTATTTGTTGAACTGTCCGCATTAATTTTAATCAAATTTAATATTAATAATATGGGCATAAGTACAAAACTATATTAGCACATTTAACCAAATAAGCAAAAGAGGAGTGCCACAATTACAAATTAAACTTTTCCAGTAATTAAGGATTTGGAAGGAATTGGCTGAACGGATTTCAATTTAATTTTGTATATGCGATTTTTACAACATACCATAATAAAATCAAGATGTGTAATGCGGAGCTAAAGAGCAGGACTACCACAATAAAAGGTAAAATAATATTTCTATTACACGTATATCTAGAGAATTGACTCGATGGATTTTAACCAAATATAGTATGTATTACCTTCATATAAATAAATAACCAAAATATCATATTTCAACAGGGTCAACTAAACAGGACTACCACAATATCAATGTTAGTATTTTTCTGTAACTATGAATTTCGAAGGTATTGGCTGGACCGATTTCAAAAAGTAATTTCGTTTGTAGGGCGAGTATTGAATGGCAAAACGAAATGAACATGTTTATAACGGACATAAAAAGCAAAACTACTACAATCCAAGGAATAATAATTTTCTGATTTCAAAGCAAATGCATAAGTATACGATTATACTACGGCGAATTTGACGAAAAACACTTCTGTACCACGGGAAACCCGTGTACATCCCTACTTGTTATATGTCGTATGTGTTCCGAACAGCGATATCTGAAGCCAGCTGTGGCCTTCTAGTGTGGGTTTTGGTAACTCCATTTTTAAACAATTCTTGTAGTTAATATATCGCTTGAGTAAACCATTCCTGATTCGTAGCATTCGCAATCAGTGGTAATACACATGCCTTTGATTTTAAATTGTACGTTAGTGTTGAAAACTGGTTTGCCACTGAAGACGGCTACTCAGCATCTAAACTTCGCAGTTGATTTTAGGAAACACTTTTTATGAATACAGGAGTTAACCTTTACCACCTGTTTAATTCAAGTCATGAGACTAGCTCAGTATTGACAAAATACGTCTCCCAAATAACCATACATGTACGTGGATCACCACTGATGACGGTTGCTTTGTAGCTAGAATGCGCTCCTTGGTATTTACAACCCTTTTATGGCCGTTGGAAAGATATCTCTCTTTTGAATTTGGTTATCTCAATGGTTTATTATTCAATTTTTGCGTTTTTAATACGGACCGGTATTTACATCTTTGTTGGCAATGGGTTTTAGGTCCAAAAAGTAATGCGCAAACGATCTATCATAGCTCGTTTCCATGGTTACGTTAAACTCTTCTAGGTATAACACGTATTGCTGGAATAAAACTCATCTCCTCAAAATTCCTGTCCGCTGACGCGCTCCGTCAGCAAAGTCTGCAGTCTCTCTTTATACTAGCTTCAACTTTCGAACGCAAATAACGGAACATCCGACTAAATTAAAAAAAAACTTTACGGGCCATTGCATCAGCGGGGCATTCCAACCATCCACCCCTCCCCCCCCCCCCCCCAATCCCTCTATCGGACGGGAGCTGCATTGTCGATGACGCGTTCCCATGATCATTCACAATGTCCAGGTGAATATCAAATTTTAACCCGGGCGGCGTGAAATGCGTGACGATTCGACGAGTGAATTGTTTCCTGAACTGGGACGGCAACCATGAATCGACGCTCGTTTCTCTTTTTTCCCAAACATTTTCCCGATGATCGATAACGGGGCTGGCGTTTTTTTCGGCATCTTGTTGTTCCGAAGCAGAAAACCTCGGGACGAGATCTCGACGCTCGGATCAAAATGAGATTTCGAAATTTCCAAATTTTTTAGTTCGATGAGGATTTTTCTCTTTTCCTTTCGCGGTTTTTACGAGATGTTATCGAGGCACTTTGTTTGTGGATTCGTTTATCTCGGATGGCAATCTAGGTGTATAAAAACCGATAAAATTATAACTCGACAATAATATCAGTAAATATTGATCGAGTGACGCGCTTTTCAATTTGGAACGTCTCTCTTTCGTCAAATAAAAAGAGTTGCATTTAGTTCTTTTGTGCTCTTGGCCAAATACGCCGACCAAATTTGTTTTAAAAAATCAAGGCATTCAACGGCCGGATTGCTTTATATTGGTTCTTTGATAAACACATTAATTTGTAAGTTTGAATATAAACAAAGGATAAAGGCGAATTAATGATGAAAAACTTTTGAATGAAAGAGAGATCTCTTTAGAAAGGCCAGCTTCAGGGATTTTAATTTTATACGATTTTTTTTGCTTTGCCTTTTTCGATTATATAAGACCTAATCAAAGTACTTGGTTGAAAAGTTAATTAACTTCGACGGAGATCTCGACGCGAAAAAATGTGGTACGCATTAAAGAGTAATTTCGACGAATATTTATCGACTTACGCCACATAGGAAACTGTTCTACAAGATTTTTTTATTGTTCAATCATCCGATATCATTCAAAACAACATTATATTTAAATGTAATCAGCATGGCGTGTGAAAACGTCGATAGACTGCCATTAAAATACGGAATCACGAAAATCATCATCGTCAATTTTCATAAAAGGTCCTCCGAAATCGATTCGTTGACCAAAAAACAATTGAAAAAATGACTTTTGTTAGTCGAAAGTTTAAATTTTGAAATTAAATCGGGCGCATCTCGCGGAAATGTAAATTTTCCGCGAACAAATGCATGTATGCGTGCGTGGAGGTGAAATTTGTCGCGAAATCCGTGGTAAAAGCTGTTCGGCGTCTGAAATTGCTCTCGAAATAAACATTCTCGAGCTCGGAGCGGCGTTCATCTAGGCAGGAGGCGCTCTCTGCGGGACGCGGTGCATGCGTCATGCAGGCGAGAGAGAATGCACACGGCACCGCCGCGCTCTGTAATTAGCTCATGAAAAGGACCCCCAAAGCGAGGCATGTTAAGTGTCCCGGATCACGGTTCCGCCCACAGAGCACGTGGGAGTGATGCTTTGTCACTCGTAAAGTAATCGCGCAGTCCATATTTTTTTCCGACGGCCATCATCGAATACGAAAAATGTCCATTTCCAAATTATTCGGTTCTTCCCATTAACACGGTTAATTAACGAGCACCACGTTCGCACATCGCCATGGCAGTAATTTTACGACAGAAAAATGCAGACGCGGAGAGCAGGGACGCCCTCTGTCCATTGCATTGGTACGAAAATGCTAATGCAGCGGCATCTCTCGGGATTTTTTTTTTAAAGAACTCGGATCATTGTTACAGTTCCGGGAGCATTTTCGGTAGGGTGGGGTCAGCATATCGAGTCGACGAAAAGAGCAAACAAAGCGCGGTCGCCGCTGCGTGTACGTGTAAAAGTTCAGGGAACATTCCTCTAAGGCTGCTATAGGAGGAGAGGGAAAGGAGGGAGTGGGAGGGAGTTGGAAGCAGCGAGGAATGCGCTCCGGCGAAATGCATGTACCCCGAGACTCCGCACTCTGCCCGCCCCCTTGACCTCAGACGCCTGCCTGCGAGAAACCCACTCCAAAAGACATTTACATGGGCGGTGCGCCCGGCTCTTGCCTCCTCTTCACTCGACATCTTCCCATCTCTCTCTTCTCCTTTCCTCATTCACTCTCTCAAACTTATCTCCCTTTCTCTCGCTCTAACCCCATTTTCTCCACCCCGGTCAAATTTCTCCCATAATACCATACTCCTTGCAATTAAATTTCTCCGAGAATGGTTCTGTTGTAAACTCCTGATTTTCCAGGTGCCTAGTGACCATGCCTATTCTGCTTGACCGGATATTCCGGTTGATCGACATGCCTCTTTTAGGCAAATTGCACACAGATGAAAAATTTAATTAAACATTTACATGGTTAATAAAGCGCTTAAAGAAAATAATGTAGCAGTTAAGTAACCCAAGTCATTTTATGCTACGTGTTAATACGAATTGATATGTGACAATTAAATACCGTGCAGGCACGTTAAATCTTCAAGTTTTGTCTTAAATATTCCGGATAATAAAAAATTCCATTATTCGATATATGCTTAACCGGGAGTTTACTGTGCTGTGTGTTTATTTTTGGATAACCAAGCTCTAGGATTATTATAGCCACACCGAACACACTCACAAAGGAGAAGGAAAACCCAGTGCCGGTATTGGCCTACTCTTAACAAAGAGCACCAAGGGGCCAACGGCTTAACGTCCCTTTCGAAGGACGGAGCGCTGATTTTGCGCGGTCTCCTCAAACCACAGAAACAGGGGTCTGGGGAACCTTGGGAAAAAATCCTAGTTTTGCAAGATTCGTGCCTGCTGCACTTTCGAGCAGCAGACCAGTAACAGCCAGCGTCCACCACCACACCACTAGCATCCCCCCTTTATTGTGTTGTGTAAAATTAAGAATAAAATTCTTTGAATTAAAGTTGGCATTGCAAGGTGTTTTTGGCCTATCCCTTCATATGAAACCAAGTTAGATCATTATCCTTTTGCGATTAATTTGTGGATTCTAGCGTCTAAAGAATGAGGTTGGGGGTATTAAGCTGACTAGATGTATCGTTTAATCTAAAGATACATCGCAACTCTAGCCACGAACGCAACCATGAAATAGGTGAGGTCGATTGTGGAACGGAACGATTAATTGGTTCAGCATTTTCTGAGAGATAGGAATAAGGGAGCTAAGGTGGAAATTAGGAATTAAGATATACTTATTCCGGTACCCTTCACCCTATGCCACCCACCAATGTGGTGAATTGCTGGGCAATTGTATTCGTCTCTCCTTACATCTCGTCTTCCTTTCTCTTTCCATGCCTCTCTCCCTCTGCCTTTTCTCCCTCCCCTTCCTCCCTTACCTTCCCCTTCACCACTCCCTACCTATTTATCTACTTTTCTCTCACTCCCTACTAAGCTCTCTGTTGCTTCCTCTACCCAACTTTATCCATCTCTCTCCAAAGTGCTCTCCATCTTTCTCAAGCTACATCTCCGTATTTCTTCTCTCTCTCTCTCCTCTTTTCACTTCCTCTACTCTCCCCTGTCTTCCCTTCCCTCTTTCTCCCTCTCTCCTCCTATTTATCCGCTCTTTTGCCTGTCTTCTCTTTCTCTCTCTCCTCTTTCTCTTCTCTTCCTCTCTCACTTCTTTTCCCCGCCTCCCTCCGTTTTCTCTTGCCTTCCCCTTTCCTCGCAAACCCTTTCTCATCCATCGTCTTATTTTCCAAAACCACGCTGCGTAAAAAAAATTGTTCCGTGTTCCGCCTCTCTCACACTTTTTCTGGGCGTGGGCAATCTATTCTACTTCCCTCTTTATCACCTTCCATCTTTTCCTCTCTCTTTCTCTCTCTCTCTCTCTCTCTACCTCTCTCTCTCTCTACCTCTCCCTCTCCCGTCGCTCTTCATGAGCAACGCTCCAATGTCGTTCTAGGCTTAACCTAGCTCCTTTCCATTCTCCATTTTCCTGTTTCTCTCTCCATCTCTTTTCGGCTCACTTCTTTGGCAAAAAACTTGGTGCAAAGGTAAACAGATGCGAATTTGCGTACCTTTCTAAGAAACGAAATGAAAAATTAAATGGAGAGATAGAAAGATCGCCACCGGTGTTTATGGAAAGAATTTAATCGCGAAAACTACAGGTTATTCCGATATGTGAAACGTCAATAGACGATGCGTATCTACGCACAGAAGCCAAACCATATGTATTTCAGTGTGTGAAAATGAATGTATCTCAATGAATAAAAATATTTCTGGAAATTTTTTTAATATTCCACCGAATTCGAGACCAGGATTCGTAAATAAATGTATTTAACGGTTATATTGTTTTAAATTGATTCACTTAATATACATAAGCGTAAAGTTTTATGCTGAGGAAAATAGACGACGAAGGCATTTTAATTACGAAAAATGAATTGTTCGCCATGAAATATCGAAAAATGGCAGTGTAACAGCTATAGGAAAAATATGCCATTAATCAAATGCCACGCATGCATATGCCCACTGATTTATGCTAAGACCATTAGTCATCAGTTGAAGAGTAATTTATTGTTGCTGTGAGCAATATATGAGTTGCAAAACAGGAAATATTCCATTCTTAACCCCTATATTGTTAACAAATGGGTTTTAAATCGTAATACCACGCAAACAACAAAACCAAGTTATCTTCCTGACGACAATGCCTTTTACTTAGTTTTTGCTTTCATTTAAAACAAAATCAAGCACTTAAAACAGTAGCGCAGCGATAGAAGAAATGAAAAGGCGGCCTCGGGAAAAGAAAAGGATCAAGAGTTTTCCCGCGTGATTCGAACGCACGAATCCGTGAGAGAAAGGCGTAGAGTAACTTGCAACCCTAAAGCAAAGAGAGTGATTTTCCCGTGATTGCATCATCGTTTTGACGCCGGCCAAAGGGAAACAAGGAGTGCACTCTTTCGTTCGCTTCCTATTACTACACATTCCGCCTGAGCGAATCACGATTGATTAATTTAGCCGTCAAGATACGAGATGTAGATATTTCACACTTCAGAGAGAAATTTCGCGGTGACCTGTTGAAAATTCTCGGGTCACTCGGCAATGTCAGCCCATTAAATAACAATAATAATAATATCGAGGAAAAGTGTTTTGAATTACGATTTATTTCGTGTTTTTCAGCTTTTTCTCTTTTCGTGATCCTGTTATCAAATCTTCTCGCCTTTTCCACAATTATTTTCTTCTATCCCTTCTCTTCCGCCTGTATTCCATCGCTCTTTTCCATTGGAACTCTCGTCATTCTGCCTTTCCTTCTCATTTACATTTCTAATTCTAGTCATGATCGTCATCATAGGTGTTGAAATGGATATGCTATAATTGTTGCAAAATTAAATACGAGGAAAAATACTCGCAGATACACTCTAAAGACACTAGTAGGTTTACGGGACGTTACTGTTCTCCTGGGACCCGACAGTCACACACTATGCACGCCTACTCACGTTCCGCGGGTTTTTTCACAGCGGCACACAAAGCACTCGGGTTTGGAGGGAAATTAATCTTCGCAAGTGACCACAATTCATCCATCCTCACACACACGCATGCAAGTTTTCGGGACGACACTCAACGGCAGGGACTATACCAAGCACGCAACGAACACACGTGGGTTTAGGTGTGTTCAACCCTCTCCAGGGATCTGTTTTAAGGCACACTCACCGACACAGAGTATTAATAGACGAATACGTATTTAGATCACAATGCGATCCTCGCCAGCGTTGTCTGAATGAAAAAATCAATTAAGATTGATAATGATTGATTGAACCTAGTTACTCCTCCTTTCCGCAATCTTCTTTACTTCTCGGTACCTCTTTTTAGCGCTTTTAATGTTATAAAAGCCATTATGTTTTCGCACGGTCTGCCAATCTGTCTTATCAATTAAATTAAAATAACAAGCAAATGGTAAGAAATATAAGACTGAACTTTGCGGGGTGTATGTGGTCTATTATGCCAATTAACCCATTTCTGCCTGAATTATTTTTTTGTTAAAAATAATTTTTTTAGTATTATACATTTGTTTATAATGTACCCGTAAACATTTTATTCATTCGATTTTTTATATAGAGGATGTGTCATATATGTCACACTCACAAATAATCACATCAATCAAGCATTTATTATGTTAAAAGGTGCTCAAAATTGTTTACTAGGATTGAAATTTTATTTCTTTTGCAATAAAGATATAATTTTCATAAAAATTTAAACAAATAATCTTTAAATAAACTTGTTTTTACTCATTCCTTGCTTCCGTAGAACTACTGCACCATTTAGTTCAAACACTAACCAGTACAGTGCAGTTAACTGTAGCAATGGCAAAACATCTGAAGCATTAAATGCAATAGGCATAGTTAAAAATGAGTAGTCTGAACCTAATTTATTATTATAGCTTTCTTTTAGTATCGAGAAATATAAAACGTAACATGTATGACATAAGGGTGGTTTCCGGGTTGCTTCAGGTCCGAAGAAACCGACTGGAACGCCGGCGAAATATTGTCCAGCGAAATGGATCTACACGGTAGCAACCCGGAAACCGCCCTTATGTCAACATCACAACGTGGAAGCCTTCGAACCAGCGTAACATACATGTCACGCTAGGTAGAAATGGGTTAATACGGCACCAAGGAATCTTTTTGGAGAAATCGACAGGCGGCAGGGGGACACTTTAAAATCTTCAAATTAGGATTCTGAGCAAATGGTTATAATTAGAAAGTTAAAAATTTTCACTATTTGTGTGACCTTTAACGCCATCTGTAACACTGCAGAAGAAAGTTTTTTTGGAAACCGGTGAGCGGCAGGAAGTGCTTTCAAATTTATCAAATTAATATCCTGAAAAATGGTTATAGATAGAAAGCTAAAAATCTTAAATTGGTCATTGAATAAATTACTTTGTCATTTAATCATGTTGCGAAATTTATAAAGAACTTTAAGAGTACAATTCAAGATAAACCTCAATAAATAAAACGTGCTTTTTCACATAGCGTCAGCAAATGAAGTTCCTATTTTTCTTTTTCAAGTCTATCAGCTGAAACCTTTGCCTTTTTCTTTCTCTTTCTAATTTTCCTTCAAACACCTCATTAATTTCTCCGCGGGTTTTGATTCCTTCGCTTTCCTTCTTTTGATGGTCTGTGCCATAATTTTCTTTTCGCCTAAGTACCGTTTTTAGTACTTTCTCATTTTTATTCACTATTTGCCCTTCATCGATCTTCTCCGTGCCCACTCTTCTGAGGTTTTGTGGCATTTTGTATCGGTGTGTCCATAAAGTTAGTAAGTTCAAAAATATCGGCGAATTTCAACTGATGACGTCTGTTTTGTACCCGAAATTTAAATCTGGTTTTCAGAATGTTTTTATTAGGATTATTACATCAGTTTTATTTCAGTAATAAAACGAGCTCGATAATTTTCTTTTCTTTGCTCAAGTTTGCCCTATAATTTCCCAATATTTTATCTATCCCTTCTCTCACCCCCTCCCTATTTCCTCTCATTTTCCTTCTTTCTCCCTCCCACTTTTACTCCTAATATTTTTCTTGTAAATTCTCCTTTCTTTAAAACAAATTTTTCTTTGTCTTTATTTTGATCTTTTTATTAGCCGCGTATATAATTAGATCAAAACGAAGCAATTTATCTCAATGTTTATATGTAGTAAGTATGTCAACGTGCATTGCCGTATTCTTTTCAATCTATTAATAGAAATGCCATAGTTAGTTTTGGCAGATTTTTCGCTCGCCCATTTCAGAATGTTATTTCTACTGCCGTGGAATTTTTCTAAAGTATGAACACATGTCTTCTGATAATTTTTGACAGCAAAAATCTTCTATTTTTGCTTATATCTGCGTCAATATTTTTTGCCACTTGTGTTGCATCTTGCAACTTACAACGAGGGAGACATTGGCTAGTTTCCTGCTCTTTCACTAAATCTCCATTTAATACCCCTCTTTTATTCTTTCTTTCTCTTCCTCCCTTTTCGTTACGTCTTGAACTTTCTTCCTTGCACACCTCCCTCGCTAAGCATCCAATCCTGTATTAAATCATCCTCATCAATCATCCAAATATCTCTCAATACAACATCGTGATAGGGAGGAAAATACGTGATTTGTACACTTCAGTTCGTAGTCTCAGTGCTGTTATCGACAGACAAAAGTTAAAAAATCTTTCACTTCTTATTCCTTATTTTCGTGTTTCGGCCAAAAGTTAGAAAAAATGCATGAATGTTACACGTCGCACGCTGATGTATTCGGGCGAATCTTCTCGTATTTCCTTTCTCTCCCACGTGCACCCTCGCACTCCCTCGGCCGTAAGCATCCAACGACACGGATTTGCCATTAATTTCACATGGTCAGGAGGGGGGATGGGGTGGGAGGGAAAAGGGAGGGTTTGGATAGACCTCCCCACGCATTGACGGATCGGATAGGCGTACTATACTGGTGGGAATATTCTTTCTCCTATCACCCTCCCATCTCCATGAACAGCAAAACTATATGAATGTCGCAGGGAGAGTGAAAGCAGAGGCAATCAATCTCTTTCCTACCCTGGGCACGGAAAAAACTTCTCTCCCTCCCTCTCTTCCCCATCTCTCTCTTTCCTTTCTCCACCCCTTCTTATACTAGTCTAACGTGACACACGAACATCCCTCTCCTCTATGTCGTCATGAAGTTTTTTTTATCTTTGCCTACCTCACTTACTCACCAACTAGCTTCCTCCACCCCTTCTCTCGACCCCCTCTTTTCATCCCTCTTTATCTCCATCTCTAGCTTCCTTTCTTCCTCTCCCCCCCTCCAAGCACGCTCTTCCTTCCTCTCATCACACCTATCTCCCTCTCCTTTACTCCCTCCCTCTCTGTCCTCTTCATCTCTCTAATCTATCTCTCCCACCTTTCTCTCCCTCCCTCTCTCTCCACTCTCTCGTCCTCCCTCTCTCTTCTCTTCTCTTTTATCCGTTTTCTCTCTCCCTGTCTTCTCTCTCCCCCTCTTTTCTCTATCCCTCTCTTTTCTCTCTCCCTCTCTTTCCTCTCTCCCGCTCTTTCCTTTATCTTCTCTCCTCTTTTCTCTCCCTCTTTTCTTTATCTCCTCTCTCACTCTATTTTCTCTCTCCCTCTCTTTTCTATCCCTCTTTTCTCTCTCCCTCTCTTCTCTTTCCCTCTCTCCCTCTCCCCTCCATCCCTCTCTCTCCTATTACCCTTTCTCCCTCATCTTTCTCTCCCCTCTCTTCTCTCTCCGGCTCTCTCATCTGTCCATCAGTCTTCTCTCTTATCTCTCCCTCTCTCCATTCTCTCCTCTCTCCTTTCTTTCCTTTCTCTTTCTCTCTTTCCTCCTTCCATCTCCCAACATCTCCCTCCCTCTCTCCTTTAATTTCGTCCGAATAAAGTCATTTGTCAGTCTATCCCTCTGCCACTCCCTGCCTTTCTCTCTCCTCTTCACCCTCGACCTTTCCCTCATTCTCTCTCCCTCTCCCACCTCCTCCCATCTATCCCTCCACTCCTGTTACTATCTCTCAGTACAGTATCTCCTCCTCTTCGATATCTTTATGCGCCTTTTCCTGTCCTTATTTCCTTATCTCTCTCCACTCCCCTTTCTTTCTCTCCCTACCCGCATTTCTTATCTGGCAAAGGAATCTCTTTCTCCACCCCCTTCTCTCTCTCTCCTGTTCACCCTTATTTATGGTGCTCACTTTCCCTCTCCTATGAGTTTACTCAAATGAATTTGTCAAGGCGAAATAGCCTATATAAACGTGTTTTTCCTCCTATTTCCACAATTTTTTACCTTCTCACTTTCTTATTTATCTTTCCTTTCCCTTTCAAAAACTCCTCATGAAATACACACACAAGTATGTGTGTGTGTTTACATAAAATATGCATAACTACTTACATTTATAGTAACTTGAACAGCGTCCTTTGCCTTTATTTTTCAATCCCCTGACGAAACCTATTTCATCCTCGGCCACGCGAGATATGACGACGAAGAATTTAGTTTAAAAAAAAGCATCCTTTGTATTTTTCGTTTTCATTGTTCCTTTATTGCTTAAGGGTCCTAGCTCGTGCGCGCTCGCTCTTTTCCCTCTCTCTGTCCTCTCTGCTTATGCGTCGCTTGTTATCTTTGCTTCGCGCGGGAGATATTTCCTGACGTCGTTACCGCTTTCGCGAAACTGTTTCTGAAAATTTTTCGGCATTTCTTCCAGGTCGTTTGTTCTGATGGCGGAGGAGTCACGTGATCTGCCTGTTTCTCATTCTTTCCCTTTTTTTGTTTTCATTGGAGGTCATGTGATCCTTGTTTTTCGTGACGTACTTTGAGAATTGCGATCGTCATCTGTCTTCGCTGATAGCCTCCTCCACTCTCACCGGTCGTTGCTGTTTTTTTCGGGGACGATATATGTGCAATGCATTTCGATATAATTTTCTCAGTATGATATTTGCCACCTTTTTAAAACCTAATGCATCGCAGCCACGAGAAAATCTTTACATTTTTACTTCTTCGTGTATCCTTAATCCTCGCAAATATGCTGAAAGTCTGGTTAAAATATTAGTACTTTAAAATTCTATAAATTGTATTTATTTTATATATTATTCATAAATTAATACAAATTATAAATAAATTAAACCATGAATTTTTCTCCTAAAATGTTAATACTGATTATACATGAATTATTCCTACTATAATAGAAGCTATCCAATATTATTACAGATTTTCACAAAGCTATATATTTATAGGTTCAACGCTAGGTAACTGAGTGTAGACTCAGTTACCAAGTATAGCATCCGTCGTCAATGTCGTAACTAAGGCGACATTTATCCGCTTTTAACTGGTGCAGGGGTTTCCAACCTGGTGCTCGCGAGCACCGGTGTGCTCTTTGGCAGCTTGATTGTCCTCTTTGACAGCCTAGTTGTGCACTTCTGCGATGCTTAAACCGCGCTTCCTAACATCATTAATTTGATCAGTTTCTTTCTTTCTAAATGTATATGAGAGCATTACTAATAACTTTGACGTTGGTTTGGTTTTAGGATTTATGATCATTATATTTTTCGCAAAAGTATAGTGGTGCTCGCTTGATGTTCTAGGATATATCCTGGTGCTCGCTTGATACACCAGAATATAACTTAGTGCTCGCCACGTGGAAAGGTTAGGAACCCCTGCATTAGTGTGTGGCAAAGGAACTTGAGCTGGATCGGGGAAAAATTTCTAAATAGTTTGTTTTTCCATTTTTTTAATAGCTTGGCGATAAAATAGTTAAATAACTCACGATAATACATTGTGCGCCGTCTGTGGGCACATATATACTATCTACTGCTTGAAGAAATTAGTATATAGATAATAGGTGGGTCCCAGGTAAACTCTCAAATTCTAGGTGGGGTATGCTATCAAAAAGATTTGAGAAACGCTAGCCTATTCCACTGGTCTATTAGGCTTCAATTTAACAGACTCCGCTTCGATGCCGACCATCACAAATTCATCTACGTATGACTATATTTCCCAACATTCCTTGGTGGGTTTTATTAGACTAGCGAAGCCCGTGCGAAAAATTTGCAAAAAAGTTAATTATTGTGTCAGCGTTATTGATTACATCTATATTTTAAACCATATTCAATCAAAGATATAAAGGCACTCCTCACCAATGCTCCCTTCAGCGGACGACCATGTATTTTTCTTTGTATACCATTTTACTTAAACACGGCTCTCGTATGTATACATACATAAAACATCTATTTCGATCTCGAATATGTCGACATTCTATTTCCGATGTTGATAATTAAGCCACAAAATTGAGTAATACCTTCACTTCATAACGTAAATACCTTAAAAATTACTATAAGCAATGTAGTAATTAGATTCGTTCTCCAATAGATCTATTTTGGAAAGATTCGTTATTATTCATTAAACGTAAAAAATTTAGTCCAAATGCTAAATAAAGCGGAAAATTTAAAAACATCTTCTTTGAGAAAATGTCCCCGTCAATGTTCATAGAATTTCATTCAAAAATCTTTTCGTATAATATCGTCGTATGGATTGGAGTTAAGTTATTCGCAAGTTTAAGACATCAATGGTTAAATGCAAAATAAAGTTACAAACTAAGGTAAATCATCGTATTACTATGGTTGATAGAGGCACGTTTCGTAAATTACGACGTATAGCTGAGTTCACGAAAGAATTATGTCTTTCAAGATAGAATTATAACGATTCGTCTAATTTCCACTTAAACATTACATCTGCCTAAGGAATGATAGATTACTTCCTATTAAGCCCAAATATACATGCATATGCATATAAAAAGCCATATGACAATGATGATCTCAAGGTAAACAATTCATTCTGTTGCCAAGGGAAGCTTTCACTAAAAACGCAATATTTTGATGAAATTTTGAATCCTTAAGCAAAATTCGAACGATTTCAGCAGGTGGCAAAATTCTACGACAAAAATAAGAATCTTTGCTTATTGTTCATAAAAATGGTCCCTATCCAAAGATCGTAGGTTAATTACTTCTAATTTAATTTTGCAAAAGAAAAAAAGCCTGCAAGTGAAAAAAAGGGATTTGTTAGTGCTCTCTTATGGGGATTTACATATAGTGGTCGGACAAACAAACGGAGGGCCCTTTATATAGTAAGATATTTATCACGTCCCATTTCCAGAAATCCCTCTAAGTACGTCTTTCGCGAAGATTAATCTGAAGCCCATACCTTGTTATTCCTTTGTTTTTGTGCAAACATCATCAGCCGTATTTGTGTGGTGTGATTGTAAAAGTGATATAACCAACCCTTTTTGTAAAGTACTTAGCACGAATATTTCTCTCGATTTCGAATTCGGTCCGCTAAAACGGTTCGTTATCGAGAGCCAAGCTTGTTTTTTCATTAACGAATAGGAGAATGCCGTAATTTTTTCTAAAATAAAACTTTGCTGTGACGATGGATGAAAAAAACTGTCACTATATCGTATATTTGACAAAATATTGGTTTTTATATATTACCATTTACAAGCATAATATAGTTAAAAATTCGATGATGGTTTATCAAAAGTCGCTGAGAGAAGTGCTTCTCAGTTATGGTCTAAGTAGGTGTCGGCAACCTTTTAAAACACTTGGTTTTGAGTCACATAGTGACAACCTGCGCGACCTTTTTTATATTCGTGTCATTGCAATAAGAATTTTTCATGATTAATAAAGTTTAGAGAACTAAACCATCTTCTGAAGAGTCACAAGTATGTGCTCAATTAAACATATATGCCTCCGATACCGCAGGTTGCCGACCCCTGGCCTAAACCAAGGGATTGCGTTGGATATGAAAAATAAATTGTATCATCGAGTGAAACGAATTTGATTGGTTTAATCGATTAAGTTAACAAGTAAAAAAAATCTCTGGAAACAAAAACTAAGCCCTAAGAAAACAGAATGAAACAAATCTATCATTTAGATATCGTTTTGCCACTTTAATGATGAAACCAACCAAACGCGCATGCAGCTATTATTTTGCTATCCTCCACATAATCCAACTAGTGTCGAGCACAAAATCGAACTAGATTTGATATCTGTTTACCATCGTTTTTACTCAAAAACGAAAAATTAAAACAATCAGCTTGTTTGTTTCGTCGTATGTTACTTAAGGTTTCATTGGATGATTAACGTATGCCTCATTAATGGGATTGAGTAAACTAAGGTCCGTTTACCGCGCTAATTAGGCATAAAACAACGGTAAATCAGCACCTGGAGAGAGGATAATCGACCGGATATCGCAACTGAGGACGGATGTTTCGCAGCCGAAACGCGAATATGGTTCATTCGACGCTTTCTCGTCCGCAGATCATACATTCGTCCCGATTTTTCCAAAATATTCCGACCCATTGTTTGCACTCTCTCTCTCTCTCCGTGAGCCCGAGATTAAGATTGTTTATTTCCCGACAGGATTTTTTAGGGCGGACGGGAAGGGAAAAAGAGAACTCCCCGGCATTTATTATTCAACGGAATCCCCCGTCCAAGTCGGAACACGCAAGCTCCTAGACTGTTTCTGTCTCACGGAGCCTTTAAAGGTTGTAAAGCGACACAGACACGCTGTGTGAGAAGGATAGAAGGGAGGGAGGAAGGGTGTGAGAGAGGGAGGGAGCGAGAGAGGGACATGGGAGGGAAGGGGGTCATGAGCGGAGTGGACGGCGTTTGCCGAATATTCATAGTGTCGGACACGAAACAGCGCCCCCTTGCATTTTATATGCGTGCGGACATTGAGAGAGAGCCAAGGAGCGCGCGGCCCTATGCTCATTTTTTTCTGCCATTTTTCTTCTCTCTTCCTCATCCTCCAACTCTTTCCTCGCCTTTCTCTCTCTCTCTCCCTCTCTCTCTCTCTCTCTCTCTCCCTCTCGTCTCCTATTTTTTTCTATCTTTTCTCCTCTGTTTCCTCTTCTCTCCCTATCTTTGCTTCTCGTGATCCTATGCTACCCTCGTGCCTATACACCTCTTCCTGTCCAATTCTCTTCCTATCATCTTCCTATCTCTCCTCCTAGCATTATTCGTATCTCCTCTACTCCTATCACTCCTCATATCGCCGCTCACCCTATTACTTCTATCGCTCTTTTTATTGTCACACCTCCTTTCATTCCTAATATATCCTCTCTCAATAAGAAATAAAACACTGTAATTTCCCATTATTTTTGCTTATATTATCAAGACTTAGGTTTCGACGCTTAGCATCATAATCGAGTCTAAACGTCGAAACATAGGTCGTGATGTGATATGCAAAAATAGGGGAAAATTAGTGTTTTAAATCTTACTAGATGAATTAGTCCGTTTAAAACGGGCTTTGTTGAAATCACCCTCTGGAGTCGAACACGGGACATTTTTTGAAAAAGTTTTAAGTCGTTCACTATTGGTACGTGAACATAGCAATCCTACCAAATTCGGTTGAACTGGCTGAAGAAACGGATGAGATATTGAGCGTTACGGACAGAATAACAAAGAGAATAAAGGTTTTGTTATATTTTGATTATGGAATTATTCCACAAAATTACGCAATTAACAGCTGAGATATCCTCTCATATTACTTCTTATCACCTCTCATCCTGTCATTTCTATCATTTCCCGTCACTCCTCATATCACCTCTCATCCTACCACTTCTATAATTATCCAATCGCCCCTTTTTTATCATCCTTCTATCACTCCTCACATCACCTCTCACCCTATTAATTCTATGATTATCATATCAATCTTATTACGATCACTCCTAATATCTCCCCTCCAACTATCATTCAGTCTCACATCACTCCTTCTATCCCACATTCTCATATCAACTCTCATCATATATCATCCTTTCTATTACCTCGTCTCACACCACTCCTACAATCAATTTTTCATCTTCTCCTCCTCCACCCTTATCATATTTCTCTGTTAATTTCCATCTCCCTTCCCCCTTGCCACTCTCTTTACTCCCTCCTCTATCCCTTTCATTCTCTCTCTCTTTCTCTCTCTCTTCCTCTCGAAAAGGGAAAAAATCAGGAACGACAACACAGAGGAGACTCCCCTTCCCGCACGCATGGCGGGACGTGCTTTATTCATAAGCATCCCTGACCGTTTTCGACGGTTTTATGCATATGCATTTCTTCCCTTTTGCTCCCTTCATTTTTTTAGTATATTTTCCGAGAATTCCGTCCTCGTCTCGAACTCCTCGATAAATAAAAAAGGAACATCCCTTCCCGCTGCAATCCAGCGTAACACGGCGCGGCGACGTATCTCTCGCGATCGACTTCCTTCTCCTCTTATTCTTATCCGCGCGAAGACGCGGCCTGAATGGGATTCGCACCGGGAAAATAAAAGGAAATCTCTCTCTATCTCTCCTTTAGTTTTCGGGCTCGCGCCTCTCCCTCGATTCGCGAAAATACAGCGGTCCCGCGAGAAGGGAATAACGGCGTAAATATAAAGTCGAAGATCCGCCGGAGTGTGCATTTCTCTCGGAATCGGAGAAGATTAACGTCTTTTGGACGCTCTATCCGTCAGATGATGCTGAGAGTCGACTCGAGCTGTTTGATTCCTTCCCGGAGCATGACGGTTGATAGACGGAGCGAATCGTCTGCCATTCACCGGAATGAATTCGCTCGACTATCGGTTCAAAACCTTGCGTGACCTAAAAAATGTAATTTTATATGTTAAGTTGGATATAAGCGATGTATTTCCAGTGTAAAGTCGATCTCTCGTGGATACGCACATTTGCCGGGTTGGCGGGAGCAAGAATTATTGTTCTTAGCAGGTTGAGTAGTACTTAAAAGTAACAAAGAATTTGGGGAAACGTGATATTTATTATTGGTAATATCGCAAGTCGAATACGCTTCAAGTATATGGGTTCTCCACGAAAAAGGCCTCACATTTGAGTTAAGAGAATTGCCGACTCGGAGAAGCTAGATTCGCGAAACACATGGCCACAAGCAAAGCGATACTTCATTATTAAAGATTTTGAATTGGGTATCGCTAGAGGGTCGCCGACAAAACGCTGGGTTAAGGTTACTGGAGAAATATTGGTTTATCTAAGGAGATTCTAGGAATAATTGAAATAGCCTAATCTGTATGGCGGAGCGATATCGCTGCTCGATTTTCCTAGGAAAATCGGGGATCTGAATAGGAAAGCCAAGCCTGCAGAGGAAAATCTCTAAGGATATTTTTACGCATTGCAACTCTCTGCCACCCACCACTTTATCGTATTACAGAGTAACACGTAGATTTACATATAGTAAAACTCGTTATACTCGAAATTTATATTTTTCGTTGGTTACATCAATCATGCTACATATTATTTAAATTTTGACGTTGAGGCTTTAACATGAATCAATTAATGTGCGACTGCTATTTTTAGTGCATTCGTAACACGATGAATTATTAGCGTACCTGAACCAGGAAAAACCTTACTCTCAGCAGAACCACTCCAAATACATAAGGACAATGATTAAGAGAGATAGAATATTCTTCGACCAATGAGCTACAGTGATAACGGAACGATTTTTGGCTACATATGCATCGGATGACGCTACGCCATCTGTTGAGCCTTGGAACAGCGGAACTTCCATTCGAAATGTAGGCAGAGAGGACTAGCGGCGGCTCGAAGAACTTTGCACGTAACAGCCGATTTTCTGCTCTCTCAGGTGTTTGATTTGAAATAAGGCGCGCAAATGTTTCTCGTTAATTTTTTCTGAGTAGAAAGCTGGAATGTATTTTTTCGTTGGTTCTTAATCGTTTGCTACGGTAAATGGGAAAATGGAAGCATATGTTTTCAAAGTAGAGTCCTTGGTTCTTCGCAGGGCGTTTTTCAGTACTTAAGGAAAAAGAAAGGTAGTGATGAGTGTGGCAACAAGGTGTTGAAGGAAGCCCAGCGGACACTTTCCAAGTTGAGGATCAAGTTGGCAGGCTGCTATATATATATATATATATATATATATATATATATATATATATATATATATATATTATTTATTTATTTATAGTAGACCCTCACGCAACGCGGTAGTTACGTTCCTGAAGCGGCCGCGTTGGGAGAAAACGCGCTTCCTGAATTTAATGACTTATGGGAAAAATAGAGATACGTTCCTCGAGTTTGGGAAGTGATGTGTATACTTTTTACGTAAAAATCGTAAGATAATATTTAAAAGATAAATCAATTTTAAAACTCTAATTTGTATAATGTAAAGAGTAGTGCATTTGAACAAATAAACATTTAAATCTTTCCATAAATATATTGCGACGGCCGTTAAAAATGTTTAAAAATTAAACAATTTAAAAAATATTATTTCACTTATAGAAGTGCTACAACTTTAAAATTTGGCATAAATGTGTAGCATTGGTTCCCCATATTGGGGAAAGTATAAAATTCTTAAAATTGCAAAGTTTGGGGATTGTTTTAAAATATTATTTTTGCATAAGGGAAAAACGAAAATCGCTGCGGAGGTGAAATTTTTATAATTGGAATAATATTTGTAATGATGAAATATCTGTCTGAAAAATGAATGTTTTTTCAAGGTGAGTCGATATGCTTGCAGGATGCAAGCACCTTCTACTAGTATCATTATATATAGACGTTCCTTACAGAGGAGGAGGATATAACATACTAGTAGAAGGTGCTTGCATACTGCAAGCATTTTATCTCCCCTTGAAAAATCATTAATTTTTAGACAGATATTTCATCATGAGAAATATTTCTTTAATTCTAAAGATTTCTCCTCGGGACAGGATTTTGTTTTTTCATTATGGAACAATAATGGAGTAAAACTATCGCTAATTTTTGCAATTTTAGGAATATTATAATTTTCCCACATTGAGTAAATAATGTCACTCATTTATGCCAAATTTTAAATTTATAGTACAATTAAAAGTGAAATAACATTTGTCTAATTGTTTAAATTTAAATAATTTATAACGGCCAAAATAAAAATTACATGGATAAATTGAAATATTTATTCGTTTACATAGGCTAACCACTAAGTAATTAAAAAATTTCAGCTCCCTAACTTGCGGCGTAGTGTCTAAGCATCTACCAATTTGTTTAAACTTTAAGAATTTTTAACTGCCAAACAAATAAAAATATCAAAATTTTTATAATCCTTATTTCGTTATTTTACAAATCCTACTTCTAAAAAAATTTCAGCTTCGTAGCACATTTGGAAATACCTTGAAAATTTGTTAAAACAATTGCGAATTTTTAACGGCCGCATTGTTGCATTTTTTGGAGATTTTCGTTTTTCTGGTCTGTTTTGCACATAATCCTACCTAAGAAAAAAATTTCGAATCTCCAGCTCATCTGAAAGTGCCAAAACATTAGTATCCTCCTATATGTTGTCTCCTCCTCTGTAAGAGTCGTCGATATATAATGATAACATATATATATAGGAGGATACTAATGTTTAGGCACTTCAAGATGAGCTGAAAATTCGAAATATTTTTCTTAGGTAGGATTTTGTGCAAAACCGGCTAGAAAAAACGAAAATCTTGACAAAGTGCAAAAATGAGGCCGCTAAAAATTCGCAACTGTTTAAACAAATTTTCAAGGTTTATGCATTTCCAAATGTGCAATGAAATTGAAATTTTTTTTAGAAGTAGAATTCTTAAAAAAACGAAATAGGGATTATAAAAATTTTGATATTTTTATTTGTTTGGCAGTTAAATATTCTTAAAGTTTAAATAAATACATAACTGTTTAGGTACTACGGGATGAGCTAGGAAGCTAAAATTTTCAAATTATTTACAAAGTAGTAAATTTGCACAAATAAAAATTTCAATTTTACCATATATGAATTGCGGCGGCCGTTAAAAATTATTTAAATTTAAACAATTAGAAAAATATTATTTTACTTATAGAAGTGCTACAACTTTAAAATTTGGCTAAAATGTGTAGCATTAGTACCTTATAATGAAGAAAGTGTAAAAAATTTAAAATTGCAACATTTGGGGATTATTTTAAACTATTATTTTTTCATGTGGGAAAAACGAAAATCGCTGCAGAGGTGAAATCTTTAGAATTAAAAAAATAAATGTAATGATGAAATGTCTGTCTGAAAAATGAATGTTTTTTCAAGGTGGTATGAAATGCTTGCGGTATGCAAGCACCTACTACTAGTATATATATATATTAAAGATTTATTGTTCTCGTTATGGTGCATGGCTTCGTGATATAAATAATGGATGAAATCCAGACAAAATAAAATGTATTAATACTGACCTAAAATGTATACCGCCTAATTGTTTGGTAAAAACTGCGCGCAACGGTTTATTAACAAGTGGGGTGTAGTCATTGAAATTCAGACACAAATCGCTTCTAGGCGGAATATCTATTTGAATTGGATACTCAATTTTTCTAAATGTTTATTCGTGCAACTGTTGGTTTCATACATTAAAAGCTTTAACCTTGGCATAACAGTTCGACACGCCATGGTACCATAACTCTCTTAACTTGAACGAGGTTTGTCGAGAAGTTTTGGAGACAGAAAAAGGTCAAAATGAACTTCATCGAACGAATAAGTTCCGTACGCATTGCAGACTAAGAAAGAGATCAATCAAACAAACAGCTTAGCGTACTAGATAAAATCTTAGTGCGAATTTGTTTTGGAAGGAAACGATTTGACGAATGCAAAACGACCGCGCTTTGGCGGTAAAATTAAGGATTGTGTCACGAAAATTTTCTTCGCCAACTTTGTTTTTTTTTTCTAAACTACTGCGATTTTTAGAAGCATTACTTGACATTACTGCGAATTTTCCAAGAGGAAGTTTTTCTTTAACTTCTCGATCAATCTCGTCCGCTGTCGCAGCCTCTTCTCTCCACTTGATTTTTCCAACTGTTTGCTAGAAAAATCTTTAATCTAGCGCAGGAGTCTTCGTTACTCAAAAAACAGTGAATCTCCCCCCGTTGACCTTGGTAACAGTTGAACAGTTGTATAAAACTCCTTAAGCCAAAAAAATTGTAGGGTAAGCCCTATGCATTTCGCCCACTAAGTGGGCATCTTCAGGGGAGAACCTGCCTTGGCAGTGAACAAGGTTGAACCTTGTTCACTGCCAAGGCAGGTTCTCCCCTGAAGATGCCCACTTAGTGGGCGAAATGCATAGGGCTTACCCTACAATTTTTTTGGCTTAAGGAGTTTTATACAACTGTTCAACTTGGAGCCAAAGTGATTACGAGCTACCATCTACTGTTCTTGGTAACAGTAAAATCTATTTTGTGAGAAAATTTTATGATTGCGGCCTGTGAAAACATATCATTAATGTTTTTTCCGGCTTAATTTTATGTCTCGCAATGAAATTGTCTTATATTCAATGGACGGTTTGTAATCATGAATTAGCGAAGCTCTTCAACGTTTTTATTTTGAACCGAACGCATGCGCGCCATCTTTAAGCAAGTTTTCTTGAAAAAAACGTGCTATTGTGATCACTGTCTGTCCGTCCGTCTGTGGACAATCAACTTCTTTGTTTAAAGAGATATTTGGAAAATTCCTTTTTAATTGGATACCACGTATCAAGCTATGATATTTCCACCGTTTGGAATATCCGGTTAGTAAATAGATTTTCCGCTAGGTGGCTTCAAATTTGAAAATTTTTTAAATTTGAAATGATATTGTAGCCAAACTACTGAAGCTTGAGGTGAATAGTATTCACGTATGGGAAGACCTAGTAAAGCTCTACATTACAACAGCTTTAAAATCTCTTAAGTGTAATAATAACGATGTAATTAAATTAAAGTTTCTCATATGTTCGCCATGAGCTTTCGTTTTTTCATTTTCACTGCGATTTTTAATTAACGCTTACCTAAGGTCCGCACCTTGAACTGTATTAATTTAATGCTCCAGTCACGCCCAACCGTCATTTTAGAGAGCGGTTATAGTTATCACACATTTTACGTTCATTTCGCAGGTATCAGGTAAGTTTTCCTAGCTTAAAAACTAGCTTCACGCCTCGAAAACGGCAGATATAATCTATTTCATACGGGAAAAAAGAATTGCCACGGAACGAAACTTGTTCATTTACGTCTGCGAGTTTCGTGTTTTCCCTCCCCTCTCTCCCCTCCTCCATCCTCTCCCTTCCCCTCCTCTCCCTCTTCCTTCTCTCCCTCCCCCTCCTCACCTCTTCCTTCTCTCCCTCTCCTCTCCCTCTTCCTTCTCTCCCTCTCCTCTCCCTCTTCCTTCTCTCCCTCTCCTCTCCCTCTTCCTTCTCTCCCTTTCCTACGTCTCCTCCATCTCCACAGCACCGTGTGTTTGTATTTCAGCTTACGAGCTCGATAACTGTTGCGTTCTGTGAGAGGGAGAGATAGGGAGAGAGAGAAAAAAAAGTGGTATGGGAAATAGGTCACGTCATAAAAACCACCCAAAACTATATATATAGTACGCGATCGCTGGGAAGGAAATATCAGCGCTTAACAGACCGAAGTAAAATATACACTAGAACCTCTCTCCAATCTGAAAGGGACCGGAGGAGTTTCGAAATAGAGAATTTTTCGAACCACGCGTGGTTAATACGTAATTAAATTGACCAATCGTACTGATTTATTCATTACTGTACTGATTTTGGCGGAATTGTTCTGATGTATGTTTAGAAATTATTTACGAATAGTATAATTACTTTTTGGTATTGCCTAATTACGTCAGCTTAACTTACGTAATTGTCAGTATTGTAACACACTCGATTTATGTCGCTATCATTTTAATCGCTGTTCTAGAACCTATTTATGCACATAGTTTAAAATATTATTTGTCATTTTGTCATTGAATATTCGTAACAAAATAGTAGAAATATTCTATGAATTGCGTAGCTGATACCAGACGTATTAGCAAAACAGCTTTTTACTAATTTGCCTCATTTATTCAGGAAGTATTCCTGAATTTTCCCCTTTATATGGGCAACAAATACCATTTGTACTGATTTTAGATCGAGAAAATTATCACTTTAAATAATATATAATGACAGCACCGTTACAGTACACACTACCTAAGACATAATGTCTTTAACACAATGACGGATAAATAAAGCATGGGAAGGCACAAAATAATATAAAAATGTATGTCAATGTATGAGGTTTTTGATGCGAACAGTTTGTTTTACCCGATCCGGATGGGATTATAAATTAAACGGACGGGTTTTTTAAATATTTTATGGACTTTTTAACATTTCAAAAAATTCTTTTTTAAGCTTTGGAGGACACAGAGAACGGGAAAATCGAAACAATATTTTCTTATGGTTTTCCAGATAAGTAAAATTTCCGAGCCAGGGAGCCACAGAATTCCGGATTAGAGGTTCAACTGTTTATAAAAATGATTGATGCACCTTGGATTCTTGTACTTGTGAGCGAGATAAGATGTGCCGATAAAAGGGAAAAGGAATTCTGTGCCCCACGCAATACTTACGACTCAGAGAGAGAGAGAGATATATATATGGAGGTCGCTATAGGTCTACCGCGATGAAAAGAACATTATGGGTGAACAGCGGGTGTGAGCTAATCCCTCACTCAACTTGGAACCCACCCCTCTCGCCCTTCCTTATCGCAAGGGCTATCGCTGTCTTGGTCCTTTTCTAACTACACTGTTGCCAATTACATATTTGCAAAATTTCATCTAGGCAGCAACTGTAAATAGTGAGAACTGACAACCTAAGGAGAAGAAGGATGGGTTAGTATTGGGGTGGGAGAAGTCAGGATGACCGAGGGAACATCCCCTCCGTGACGGAGGAATTTCCCCTCTGTGCGCGGCCGAAACCCGCGCATGTTCTTATGTTTGCGGTATACCTATATCAGCGAGTCGACCTGGGGAACTCACTTTTTTCATCTTGTCCATCTCCTTATGTTGCCGCAGCGTTTGAAAATTGTCGGTTTTTTGCTGGGAGGGACGCCAAGGGTCATTTAGCAAGCATCCTTCTCCTAATCCCATATCTACATCTACATTTACAAGTTACCCTGCAATTCACCTAATTGGTGAGTGGCAGGGGGTGCAATGCACCATAACCTACCTAAAGATTGTCTATCTCAGGTTGAAATTTTCTATTGTGATCTCGTATTGTCCTCGGAAAGAACGAGCCTAGATAACGCTCCGTTCTACAATCGATCTCACGTATCTTATCGTCACGCTCGTTCCTAGCTATATACGTTGGTGCTTCAATTATTCCTACAACCTCGTCTTTTAGACATTCCGATCTATGTTTCTCCAGAAGCCGCAACCTTGAGTGCAATCTACGATCCTCCAGTGGTACCCAGTTCAAATCCCTCAATAATGAAGTGACACTTTCCTTATGTTCGTACTTTTGTTTTACGAATCTGGCTGCTCAGCGCTGAACTCTTTCTAATTGAATTATATGTCCCTTCTCGTACGGATCCCATATGCATGAAGCGTATTCCACTTGTGGTCTAACCAGTAATAAGTAACATGTTTCGCGTACTTTTTCTGTAATGTTCCGTACTATTCTACTTATGAAAGTCAGTTTCTTGTTGGCAGCGCCTATAACTCGACGAATGTGCATGTCCCATGAAAGATCTCGACAAATAGTTACTCCTAAATATTTAACATACTCGGCTGTTTGAATATTTATTCCATCTATTTTATACTCGAAACCTACTTCTATGTTTTTACTTTTCCAGAACGTAACTGCGGCACATTTAGTGTAATTAATTTCAATTTGCCATTTTTTGTACCACGCTGAAATGGCTCTTAAGTCTTCACGCAGCGACTGATGGTCCTCCTGTTTTTTTATTTCTTTATATAGAACGGTATCATCGGCAAAAAGTCTAATTTTACTACGAACTACCGAGCATATATCATTCACATAGATTAATAAAAGTAGATGGCCCAATACACTTCCCTGAGGAACACCCGACGCAACTTTAACGGGAGATGAGTATTTCCCATCGATGAAAACTATCTGTTCTGTATTCGAGAGGAAATCTCTCACCCAACTGACAACTTTCGGATTGATACCATATTGTCCAAACTTTGCAATTAATTTCTTATGAGACACTTTATCGAACGCTTTTCTGAAGTCAATGAATATGGCATCGACCTGAGTATTTTTCTCTCCGCATCGCAAAAAATCATTCACGAACAAGCAGAGCTGCATTTCGCATGATCTACCTCTCCAGAATCCGTGCTGGCATCCGCTAAGCAATGAGTGACTATCTGAATAGCGCATTACAGAACTAAAGATTATGTGTTCAAGTAACTTGCACGATAATGAAGTTAGGGAAATTGGCATATACTTTTCGGGGTTCTCTTTGTCGCCGCCCTTATGGATGGGCGTAACGTGTGCCATATTCCAATCTTTAGGAACTACACTTTCCGTAATGGATTTCTCGAATATAATTTTTAAATACGGCGCGATTTCATAAGCTAACTCTTTCAATACTTGCGCGGGTATTTTCTCCTGCCTAGGAGATTTACTTGGTTTAACTGAATGAAGTTGGAGCGCGATACCATTTTCGGGAAATATCAAATCTTCCATCGAGTCGCCCTGATGCATAGAAATAGTGGTTTCACATTCATCGTCATTAGAAGTAAAAGCTTTCTGAAAGTGTTGATTTATGAGGTTTGCTTTCTCAGCACATCGTGAACTACATTTCCCGTTTCCGATCTCAGTGACTTAATAGTGGGGCCTCTACCTTGGACTTCTCTGACATGTGACCAAAATGCTTTCGGGTTCTCTTTCAAGTTATCCTGTAAAACCTTTTTTTGTAATTGTTAAACGCATTACGCATTTACACTCTGGTTATGGAGCGCGCCTTAACGTTGCAATTTGTTCCACCGTAGCTGTTGAGGATGTGTTATTTACGCGAGAGTGGAGTTTTCTTTGCCGTTGAAGAGCGCTCCTAACTTCCTGTTTGTACCATCTAGGCTATGCATTTTCACGCTTCAGTTTGCTTGGAATAAATTTATCTGTACACTCTCGCATCATATCTCTGAACATGCATCAGGATTCTTCCGCGTCTGCAATATCTGTTACCTCGCAGAAATTAGTATATTTATTTCGCAGAAAAGGCCTAAATCTAGTGAAATCGGCATTGGCAAATACATAAAGCTTTCTTTTAGCCTTAACCTGTTTCTTAATGTTCAGCTGAAACTCCACGTACACTGCCTTGTGATCGCTCATTCCCTCAGCAGCAGATACCCTATTCATACGCTCAGGAAGATTAGTAGCCAATAAGTCTAATATATTATTAAATCTCGTGGGAAATCTCACTAACTGATACAATGAGTGTTTGCCAAAAGTTTCAAGTAAAGCCTCGCAAGATTCACGCTCTCTACCACCGGGATAAAAGCAATTATGCCTCCAATCAATTGACGGAAAATTGAAATCGCCCCCGATTATAATGGCTTTATCTTTATTAATCGAACTTAGCGTCGCCACTTGTTTCTCTAGATAATAAATAGTTTCCACGCTCGCATTTGATGGTCTATAAAAGGCGCATATATTTACAGTTTTACAGTCGCTCCCTTTCACACTACACCAAACACTTTCGGCTTCGTCGTCATTAATCTGTATTTGGTAACTTTCGTATTTATTGCTAACTGCTATAAAGACTCCACCTCCCGACCGGCTACATCGATATTTTCTAAAAACGCTATAATCACGAGGAAAGATCTCCTGACTGGCTATGTCCGCAGTTATAACTTTCTGTGCCTATCACTACGTCAGCACGCAGACTACGAATAATATGTTCAAGTTCGACCACCTTCCTGCGAATGCGACAGATAACCGTGATGATTTTTAGTTTATCGCTATTGCTACGTAACGATGCCTCGCGCGATCCCACCGTGCTATATCCGAAAATGAGTCATCAAGAGCTCGCCTCACTGGTATTCCATATTCCAAATCCGACCAAACTGTGTTAATACGTTCTTCCACCTAACCGTTTAATACACAATATAATAAATTACACGTACATCATTCAATTCAAACCAAAACAGTTAAATAAAAATTATTTCAAGGTATATGTTACATACATCATTCAAAAGTTTCCGCTTGTGCTGCGTCATTCTGCATTTTTTCGTCTGCCAACTCAATTTGCTCAAAAGCTTGGCTTCCCATTTCGGTGTCCCTAGTTAAGGCTTTTTGAAGGGGTCTCAGATCGCAATGGAGTGTTTAAACTTAAACGTAGCTGCGAAAAATATGCGATTTGCTTCACACGGGACGGAACTTGTGTGGACTTCTATAGCATCCCTTTGGAGTTTTTTAGTCGATACTACGACGTTTTTGACACAATCCCTACGAATTAAAGGATATTTTTTTATCAAAAATTGAAAAATTAAATACTTAGGTATCTCCAATAACTATAATAAAGTCATGAAAAACTATATGCGCATTTTGGCTACACTGCAGCCGTCGTCAGTCGTGATGATTCACCGAAATATATATCACATGTAAAAAAGAACCCTGCATCTGGTTTTCATAATCTTGTTGGTTGGTTATTGGAGATACCAAAGATAATTAATTACTTTAATATTTGACGTGTCCTTATTCTTGACTATATTTTGCTACCAAGCGTTAGATCTAAATATTTGTCGTGTCCAATATTTCTAGAAAGACTCGATGCCTCTTCACTGCTGCAGTCAATGGAACTAAACGTAGAGATTCGCGACAGAGTTCGCGAGCTGCGATGGAACCTTCGCATTTTCTCCCCTCGCTATAATCTCCTTCATTATTTTCGTGAGGGAAAGAGAAGGTAGAGTCACGCTCTCTACGCGTCTTTAAGAGACGGTACTCGCGGCTCCCACACTCCCTCGCCCACGTCCTCGGCGATAATGCCGAAAGGAGAGAGACTGTACTATTTTACCGCGGTATTTGTTAAATCGTGACCTCATCCGAGGCTGCTAAACGGAGAGCGAAAGGTTAAAAACCCTCGGGTCTTCTTCGAATGCAAGGACAAAGGGCGTTTCTCACGGCTAAAACAACCGTAAGATTGGTTCCTCCCCACGCCCCCTTCGGATCGTGTCTTGCCGTCATGTCTTCCCACTCGGCGGTCCAATTTTATTTTGGTTAATTGCGCCTCTTCCCTCTCCCGTGGGAAATGAAAGAGGAGCGATATCCCTTTTGTATCTTTGGTTTCCCATACGTTAAACGTTTTTAATTCAGAAATCATTTGGTCTCGTGCTTTATTGCTTCGTGCCGATTCCTGCATCGGCTGAGTGAAAGTTTTTGAGTGCGTGATTCGAAATCTTGGGGAGAAAAAACAACGCCCGTTTGCGCGAAAAGTACGTTTGAGTTGAGGTAACTCGAGAATGTATCTTTGATGGACGGTAAATAGGGCGCGAGTCAAAAACTCGCCAATTTCAGGAGAGCTTCAAGGAGATTGTGAAAAATCCTGCAAGTTGGAACAAAGAGATAAATTGAGCCTTCGACCATGTGTTCGTATCCATATAGTAATAAGAAATGAGCGAGACAGACGTGTGCTCTTTAAACCAATCGAAAGGGGTGAATTTTCGCAACTAGAGACAACGGTTAACCCAATGCTGCAAAAACTTACTTTCTTTATTGACAGCCCACCAAAGATGTTTTAGTATTCGTATCAGCGAAAGTTATCCCTAAAAATCAAATCCCTTTTATTTAGCGATAATCTATATATTGTTTAAACGTTTTAAAACCAGTTTGTCTTGTTTTGACGAATTTGGCATTAGACTAAAGTTTCGCTTTGTCGTAATTTATTTACAAAAATTTCAGTTGTCGCAGGATTCACGTTTTATTTTGCACTTTGGTTATTAATTATTATTTGGCAAATAAAAATAGTAACACGAGAAAGTATTTTTAACGAAAAACTTGCTAATTTCCATAAATAATTTGCCAAACTTTTTAATTGAAAATACTTTCTCGTATTGCTATTTTTATTTGATTATTGGATCCCACGAAGTCTCCGCGTTGTCCATAAACTTTATAGTCTAGCCTTTAACTAGCGATGTGGATTCATGATCACATAATAATTAATTGAATTGGTATCTCAGACTTCTGTTTTTTGTATTATTATTTATTATTCACTAGCTATATCTACAATTGAATTTCGCGTGTTTAATAATCTGTCATGAGGATTAAGTGGTAATTAGAATAAAAAACTTACCATGCACTTTATTTATTCGTAAAATGTAACCTAGCGGACAGTAAAGTATCGGGGTAGTTTGACGCTATAACTTAGGTGGTCTCAAAGACTGCACATCAGTAATTAAATGTTTAATAAAACAGTTTAACAAGTTTATCCTAAAATTAACTATAATAGCGGTTTGCAACTTTTCTGCATGGCAGCCAGATTCTTAGTTTTGAACGATTCGTAAGACCGCATTGGAAATCACGTGAACTTCGGTGGGCCCGATGAGCGTTCACAAGTTACATAGAGATTCTTTGGTCTCACATTAGTGAAATTTAACTCTAAATAAATAACTTGCGTTATGAATTCACTGGAAAAGGCTTTGAGACCAAAATTGTACAGAAAAATATGAAATTATTTACCTTAAATTTTACCGACCACTTTTTCATCATAGCTTCGCGGGCCGCATAAACCACTCTCTGGGGCCACATACAACCCGCCGGCACCTCTGCTCTACAACAGGAGTCCAAAAGCTTTAAATCAAAAATTTCTTTTTACATATTGCTTTTTCACTCGTGCAAATATTGGGCTCAAAATAAAATCATGTTAATCATAGGGTTAAGTAATAATTTCTCCGCGAAAATGTCACTCGCGTGATTCATTTCGTGCGTATTCATGAGAAGAGTTCGTTGATTCAAATATGGCTAGATATGATCGCATTAAAATAATCCTTGCAAACAAAATTTTTCGCGGAGCTGCACTATTATTAAAGAAATTTGTCCGTTCGTTGTTTGGTGCCGTATCCGTACCGCAGGAACAAGCTTCCGTGATATTACGATCCACAGAGAAGTTTAAATACGTGTAATTGAGCGTTTGTGGCACGAATAGCGACCGGAAGCTGAAATTTTTCACGCACGACCCGAGCGGTATTAAAAAAAAAACACAATTTTCCGCATAATTATCATTTCGATTGTTCCCGACTCGCCGCCATAAAATTAAAATCGCAACGGACGAAAGCTCCATAAATAACCGCGCCTTTTCGGAATGGCTAAAGTCCAGGCCGTCGCGATATCTTTTGCGTGGGTAGCGCGCTTTAAACGCGCGTGCCTTAACGAGTATCAGTCAATATATCATTTCACGCGCGCCGAATTTCAAGAATTGAAACGGACACACTATCTCGGCGTTCACAGGAAATCCACGGTGTCTCTTAAATAATTTCGCTATCCTCCGTCGCTCAGTTTACCGGATAAACCATAAGTTTTCATTAAGCGATGGCAGATTTCCATCTACGTTCGTCCCGTCGAAATACGCCGCGTCATTTTTTAACGCTTAATTTATTGTCGAGACAAGAATTTTCGGATTATTTAACGGTTTGAAACAACCGACTTTCGGAGTGTGTGGCGTCGACCACGATGTTTTTCTCTTAGTTTAGTCGTTTTCTGCTTAGTAGTTTGCATTCCGCGTGGTTTGGAAAGGTTTCAGTGTGTTTTGGATTATATTTGTAATTGGTGCGAATAAGCTGCGATTATGTTTTCTGCCTTGTAGACAGCCCTTTTCGCTGATGTTTTAATTTTTGCATTTTCTCCCTGAAAACCGTAATGAAGAGAAAAGCGGCAAATCCGTGTTCTAAAGCATATATATTTGATTAATTTTACAAATTCAACCGCCGGCTCAAACTTACCAATAACCCTTTCCTCCAAACCATATGGACCTATCACACCGCTAAACGCCACAAATACCGGATGACGAAAGATATCCTTCAGCTATAAATTCCTGGTACCACTATTAACCCCCAAATACCTCTTATCCCTTAACTTACTCCTATCTGTGCATAACCCCAACTTAAATATTTTTTTTAATGACCCTGAAAAGGTCCTAAATCCATTAAAAACCTATATGTAGATGATCGCCGCCAAACCATTACAAAATTTTTCCCCTACCTTCTAAAACCTGCATATACGCAAACTAAGCCTCACCACCATCATATATACCATACTCATTGTAAACATTTCCTGAAAAGGGTTGTTTTGTGACGCTCCCGATATAGATCTCTGCTCTCTACTCTCTTTTATTTTCATTTTTATTATTTTATTATATATATATATGTGTGTGTGTGTGTGTGTATATGTGTATGTGTATATATGTGTATATATGTATATGTATGTATATGTATATATATATATATATATATATATATATTAGCAATTACATACTTTATAATTAGTTATGTAGTTTATTTTATAAGATATTTAATTACTTATTATATTTAGTTTAGTCTTAGAAAGAGAGAAAAAATAATAATAATAATAACTATTGCCCATATTGTACAAAAAGCTCTACCCAATTTAAAGCTATTTTGCAAAAAAAGGGGGGGAAAGTAAAGAAAAAAAATAATAATAATATAATAATAAGAAATAAATAAATAATTAAAAACATATATATAGCTAAAAATAAATAAATAAATAATAAAAATGAGGTAAAAAAGAAAGGAAAAATGCAAAATAAAAAAATACAAAATAAAAAATATATATTAATATATACCAAAAATAAAAATAAAAAATAACAATAGCTAGCTGGTATCTTTTTGACTTAACTACCTTACCAATGTACATATTTCCTGTTTTTTCATGTTTATTGTATTGTATTTATATTAATTAGTAGTTAAAGTAATTTTAAACTTATAAGCAAATCACAAAAACCGCAAGGTATTAAAATGATTTAAATATAATTAACAACCCCCATTGTAATTGAGCACTTTCTGACCGGCCGGGAACGTGGGTGTTATTACGAGGGACGGCCTATATTTGTGGTAAAACTACTTACCAAGCCAACGAAGAGAGAGAGAGACTCGCTTTGGTTATGGCGAAAAGAGAATTTATGATCTATTTAATGTGAATAGTTTGTTTATTTTCCTTCCTCTGCAAAGCGCCACACTCGATAACACATGAACTAGAAGCAATCGTCGATAAAAAGGAATTATAATAATTCGACTGTATTCAAAGGAATCATAGGAAATGGGAAAAATTGCTGTGAAATTAATTTCTTTAAATCATTCACTTACCATGGGACTTTAGTTAGTAAACATTTCTGTAAATTTGTTGTGGCTTATTTAAAGCAAAGAGATTTTTTTCCTGAACGAAAACAGACTTAGGACTGTGTATTAAAAAATGTCATAAAAAATTTTTTTCCTGGCGATTGTGTAATAGAAGTGCAGTTTGATGATCTAAAAAGAAAACTCTATTCGCTTATATGTACTGAAACATAAAATTACGTAAACAGTGATTTTTTTCCTGTTATTTAATGAAATTCATGTTAAAAAATAAAATTAAAGATGTCCAGGGAATTACAAACACAAGCACGTTATAAAGGCTTCCATAGAAATCAGAAAAAATTACATTACTTTGGTTTGTATGGTAACTGTACGAACTTGTATGGTCAAAAACTATCTATTGGTATAATGATAGAGCTGCTTACCCCATCCATTCGTATTTCTATATGAATTAATACCAATTGTGTCGTGGTTTGGTTTCGTATTCATTTTTGTTGTTTAGGTGGTTCGGATGATTGCCGTATAAGCATCCTGTGTTACTTTATTCAGATAATTACAGAATTTTTTCGAAGTGTTTTTCAACCTCCTTCAATGATCTAAAATTAAACCTTTTTTTAGCTCTATATTTACTTGATCCCTTTCAAACTCTTGCCAGAGTCGGTTCAAACCTTTCTAGTCAATTCTCTCAAGACGAAGGAATTTGTTTGCACGCCACTTGATAAATAAAAATAACACCTACATGAATGCACATTATTAAAATCAACATATTTAACATTCAGTTGGTTGATAAGGCGACGGTGCAGCCAACGTTTAACTTTCCCGTGATGCCCTATGTTTACATCGTCATAATCTTACGGTCATACGTTTCCATAATAAGAAAAATAGTGAGAGGCAAACTCGCAATCGAGGCCGAAGAAAGAGCGAGGTGCGTGCCTTGGGCATTGCACTTAAGAGCGGACTTGTATTGGCAAGTTGAGGTAACCTTAGTTATTACTAGGGCGGGGTAGAGAGTGACTATTGTATCTCGTAACTCGGCCTTGAGGTGCAGACGTACTTAAAGAGAACTTACCACAGCAATCATGACATGCATCGCATGTAAGTCACCCCAATTATTAGCCACGAGGTCCAGCTCGTTCCGTTGGACGGGTGAAATCGAGATTAATATTAGTAATGCTCTTTCGAAAAAAAATCCCATATAATTCTCATTTTCGTTCGTATAATTGATACTTGTTAGTTGCTGTTATGCAAGACCTTTCCTTCTTTAGGCATACAGCAAAAACCTTCAAATAAAATGGTATTAAAACTCAAAAGGATTGTCCAGAACTGTGGTGTGCAACCTTTTTTAATCGCGGGCCACACAGACACGGATAAATTTGCGATGTGCCACGCAATTTTTTAAAAATATTATATCAATATATAGACAATTTAAGTATTTATAATAGGTTGGATTTGCATTCTAAAGCCATCTTTTTCAGCTTTCGATAAATATCTTCCTCCCTAATGACTCGAAAGTCGACGGGTTAATAAAAATTCAAAAGTGAAAATTGTTTGAAGGCTCCGCGGGCCATCTGAAATCGAGCCACGGGCCTCAGTTTGCGCACCACTGGTTTAAAATATTTTCGCATACTCTTCCCCATATTAGTATTAATACACTAATACTTGGGTAATGGCCGAAAGAGATCTCTTGGTGTTTAATGTCTTAAACGTGGACCTTTTTTAAAACTACGCCCACAGAAATCGAGTGCTAAGATTATGTAGGGATTTCCTTTATGTTAATACCACAAATATTCAAAACATAGCCACAACATTCAACGGAAGCTATATGGGACAGAGATAATTGATACGAAATCTGTTTGTATATTAAAGCGTTTTTAATAAATACCTATCATTAATATAACACTTTGTGCTGATCTGGTTGATACCATTTCTTAAGCTATAAAGCCCACAAAATTACTTACACTCACACATAAATACTCAAAGACGCCATCCAGAAAATAGTGAAGAGATATTCAGGAGTTCTTGCAGCATGTATTTCCAATTAATTTTCGAATTATATTTTTTCATGGAAACTACAATTTTCTCTATATCATAGGCAGGTTACGGGGTGCGTAGGAGCCCATTAAGAAATTTAAAAACTAGAAATTTTGATTACTTCTCCTGTATAAATACACTACATTTCATTTTTTATTTACTTATCACATGATAACAATAATACTTATTTTTACCTTATAAACATTGTTTTTATTATTCTTCATTTATTGTTCGAGAGAGTGGATAATCATTAATTCTTGTGCTGGTTACCACGCTGCCGTAGCTACACCATTGACCCCCGTCATCGTTGTCTGATTTAAATTAATAATTTTTCCATATTATCTTTCCTGTCCAGTTTTATTCGTAACTTGAACGAAATCAGTCGAACGCTACGGTGATCAACAATTATCAATTAAACTCTACTTACTTAAATGCACTCAGATCACAAACTTATATATATATATGGAAAATGAGTATTTATTAATATAAATAAAAATGTAAGCGCAATATTTACAGCTATATATTATTTGAATATTTCATATCATGGAAAGCGTGCGTGGCTTCTCTTAATATATGCTCATCGCCGAAATTAAACTGAGGAGCAGAACTTCTCACACGCAACTGCTCTTTCCTTTCAATTTAAAGTCGGAGATGTCGATGGCGATACGACGGGGAAATGAAATTTGAGCTCAACTCCAGAAGTGTCGCCATAGACCACTGGCGGCTAATGACGCAACTCCGGCAAGGAGTGCTACGTTGACCGCTGCAGACATTGTTGCTTCGTTGCACGGAAAATCGGCGCCAGGGTAGGTCCTGCACGCGCACACCTCTTTCACGTATCCGTAGGCGTTAGCAGACTCGCATCCGGACATCATCGTGTAATCTTCGTCCACCGTTATTCGGGCGCATAGGTAGGTTACGTTCTCGACTGAAAATTGAGAGGACCATCACCATTAGTCGAAGACAGCTCCATTTAAGCGCTTATTTTACCTTAGAGGCGTTCATTGAAACATGCTTCAAATTTAAATATGAATCCCAACTTTCAGAGAAGTTTCTTCTTTGACCTTGGCATTTACTCGGTGTGATACTTTTAGGACCATTCTAAAGACCTTAAGCCATTCATTAACGCGAGAAGGAAGGTAGAACATTTATAATTTCCGTTTAAAATGGACTAAAGTCGACGTACGAGCTCAAAACGTAAACGTATATTGGGATAAAAGAACAAATAAAACTATAATTGCAAGGAAGTTTAAAATCCCTCCCCCCCTTAAATCCGAAATAATAGTTTGGAAACCGATCCAGATGTAAAGTTTTCAGGAGCTTAAGAATGAATATGGTTGAAATTAAGTTATTATTCCAATGACCACAAAAGATTGCAATCACAGTTGTTCATTTTGATTCCAGCAAAAAGATAAACTCGATAAAGCTTTCTTGAACGAATGTCGCTGCTTAGTCACTATATATATTGGCCAATTTTGACCAATTATAAGTTTATAAATTTGGACTCGTTAATAAAAAACAAGTGCATGATTAGGGCTTGTCACACTGAATCCAAAAACTCATACTGTTATTAAATTTTTATTATTTTAAAAGAAAGTGTTTAATTCCGATTTTTCTATGCTCAATTTTTTGCATTAGTTTTTGTTGGCCACATTAGTTTTCGGAAATGAATTTACGATTGATGACAGCCAACAACATATGACAATATACTCACTATTTCCGTTGTAGTAGTAAGTATACTTGACACAGGCTTCGTTCTCCGTGAGGCGGCATCCGATGCCCGTCTTGTCGTACTTTTTCCAAAGGTACGTCATGTTGGGGGGCGTGCCGTCATCTGGTTAGGTAATGAAAAAGAAAATATGTTACGTGATTGGGCAAAGTCGTTTCAGGCGTAGAGCGTAAACACGTCGGCGTATTATTTATAGTGTAATGTATACATTTTTCAAAATGTCTAAACCAAATAATATCCATTTTTGTCGACTGCTGCTTAACAGTAAAAACTTTCGACACTGGTTGCTTTCTTTGGTTTAAGCAAGTACCGTTCGTCAACATTCGCATAAATTCTCGAAAACCAATTTGATCAAATATTTTAACTTAGACTTGGTGGCTTATGGTAAGAATAGTCTGACTTGAGCTCTGGAATAAAGCGGGGTAGGGGACCGGCGTTGCCAAATCACGCACACCGTCATCCTGGCGGCAGATGTCAATCGTGTTCTAACGTTACAGTTCAGTAATAAGCTGGAACAGTTTATGAGGGCTCCCATACTCCGATTTTTCTTTATTTTCAAGAGCTCAAGCTATACTATACTATAGAATTGTGAACAACTATCTTATGTATCCCGCCGACGTAATTGGTGCAGGTGCTGCGAGAGAACGATAAATGATGTAGGTCAAGAGTGGTGACCAGTGGAATTGTAATAAATGGTATGCGTTAGCGAGCAATGGATCAACTCGAAATCTAGAAGCAATTGAGACGAATGTGCAACTGTACTATAGGTCCCAAAGGGATAGTGCAAATGATAGTGGCCCGTGGATATACACTCTTCGGGCGAGTTGTCTCTCGGTCATTTTCTGTTTTAGCTGGTTATAATGCTAGCTTGACGTAAAACGTACATGTGATTACGAGTGGATCCATGCAGACCTCCGGCGTGTCCTCCAACTGTTCGCACGTTCCGTTTCCTTGGCTATCATTGTTCCACTTGGGGCCCAACCAGGTGAGGCTGTAGCAATATGGGTCATTGGTGGCTGCATCCACGATTCCCAAGCCATATTCTGAAAAAAAAAAATTAGCGGTAGAAGTCTTAATGTGAACAAGAAGTCCAAACCAGGACTAATGCAGGCTGCTTTCCCAAAGTTGACGTCTCGAATTGATTACTTATATTGACAAGAAATGTTTCAGTATGTGTTAGTCATTCCAAGGAATTCTCATACCATAAACACCATTTGTAATTCATAGTTTAACAATGATAGCAAAAAATGGAAAACAAATTAATAGAGCAATATGAGGTTTAAAATACTAAAAACAATGCCAAAATCTCTTTCTGACATTATAATGTGCATATATTTTTTAAATAAACGAATTTAATAAATTTTACTAATATGTATGGATCAACTGTCCATTACTGAAGGGTAGTCGAGTGGAAAAGAAAATAACCCATTTATTCACTCGTCTATGTTCAAGCCCAGTTTGGTAATGGCAGCAATCCAATAAAATGCGATTTAAAACGCAAAACAGCTATTTTTTGTATAAATTCAAGAAAATAGGATCAATTATTCAAATTCCGCAATAAGAACTACAATCTACATCTTTTTCCTTTAGAATAGTACAAACCTCGCTCCGATATCACAATTTGAGGTTTTTTAAAGTATTAAAGAAAACATCTCTGCACGATGGATTTGAGACTTCCAAGTAAAACAAATAAGGAAAAAACGTTCCTGGAATCAAACCCGGGACTTCAATCTTTGCCAAATAAAATACAGCCTAGAGGTGGTAGCACGAACCTCATTCCAAGTTTCATGAAAATTGATGCAAAAGTTGTTCGAGGGGACACACACACAGACACGACCATTTCATAAGGCTATGTTTCCTTTAGAAAACAGCCAAAAATATATTTAATGCCATACACATAGATTATTCATAACGATGTGAACAGCATATTAATATTCTACCGCACAAAAATGTTTTAATTGGAATGATCTAAAGCAGGGGTGTACAACGTACGACCAGCGGCCCGCGAATCTTAGATGAAGATGCGTTATGGGTTGTTTAATACAGATAGTTTTATACATTTGAACTACAATCTTTGCCATAAACACCTTGCTTGGTGATTTTTGTTAGTAGGGGGGACACATACATACATACACAGGCCTGACGAGAGGGGGGAGCAGTGGGGGTCGCTGCTTCGGAGCCCGAGGACCCTCATGGGGCCCGCACCCGAGGTTTTGGTACTACTATCCTAAAGTCACTTTATTAGAAAATTCACCATCTATAAATAATTATTATGAATTGTAACAATTTTTTATTACGTAGGAATCTTAAATAAAATATGAATAGTGATGATGTGTGCATTTACATTGCTGCTCAATATCAGAATGGTATCCTGCTGAATACTCATACCGAATATGTGAAAGATAAATACAATTAATTACTTCATTTATTTTGCTGACAAGGTCGTAGCTACGCCACGGAAACTTTGATGTCCAAAAGCGTATGTATCCACAGCTGACCAGCTGGGAATGCATCGGAGAATACTCGAAATCACGCTCTGATTTTATTAAAGACTGATGCACAGTGAATATTGAAATTGCATGCAATAAAAAATCGTCTCTTCATTTATACATTTCGGTATATTGACACTTATTTAAATTAACAAAATGTCTATAATAGCACTATTTTTCCTTCCTGTGGGATATGTACTGTACCTAGATTTATTTATTATGATATCAATGCTGTTGCAGAAAAATTTTATTGTGCGTGCATAACAGCCTAAATACCAGAATGCACAATAAAACGGAGTGACGTCATTCAATTTGCATTTAATTTTGTTTTTTAACAAAAAAATTGTGGTAAGAGAATATAAGGTTATGTCAGTTGTCAAGATCTACAGAGAGAATTAAGTTCGTACAGTGGGGCCCGGAACGTTGTTAGTCCAGGGGCCGGTATTGGATCTGGACGCTCCTGTACATACACACAAACACAGACAGGACCATTTCATGAGGTTATCCCGTAACCACAGGCATAAGAAATCGACGCGCAAACAAAGGCATGCGGTCTCTCAGACCGGCTACGAAACTAAACACGCTCTAGTACGCATAGGTCCAATGCTAGAAGGCAACTGCCGTACAGTAAACAAATGCACCTGTAGGATACAAAGGTAACCAAAATCTCCAAGGCGTAGATGATTCACGAACACTAAATGAGACTATTGAAATTTTTCGTGCGGTCTGAGAGACCGATGTCTGTGGTTACGGGTTATGTTTCCTTTGAAAACCAACCTAACAATGGTAGCTAAAACGTGCAAATTGATCTAAATCTCACATTCGAATTTTTTAAACAATCGTTATACTTTCTCTCTATATTCCGTATAAGAGGAAGTTAAAGGGTACATGGAGTTTTAGAATTAAATTATTCTGCGGAATGCCAACATTCGTATTTTGTAATAACAATCGATGGCAAAAAAACATAACTGCAAATTAATTTCTGTTAATGCAAAATTAAGAATAAAGTTAGTTTTTTCTTGTTGATTGCTGTTGTGTCCGATAATGGTCGCATTACCATTGATTTTTCAAGCCTCTTTCATCAAACAATTTTATCATTTTCTGGTAAATTTTATCGATATAACTCCCCAGAATTTTCAGTGATCACCAAAATTACTCGAAATTAATTATTAATCTATCAACACGAATATAAATGCTGCTGCCGTCTCGTATACATTCGCCGAGTTTATTTTGATAAAGCGAACCTCCATAAAACTGTTAGGTTTTTTACGATTTGTGCTATAGTTCAGGTGACCGGATTCGCCGTCGTCAGTTAATTCGTTACTTCATGGCTTTTACGACAGGCTCGTGTTAGAATGAACGATATACTAATTGCCACTGACGAAGGCCACTTTGCGCAAGGAATACGCACGGTTTACTGCATTGTATAATCATTAATGGAGTTGCCGATATCGTTTATTTGATACAGGCGATAAGCTGATCTCATTCATTCAAAACTCTTAGGTTCGCGTTATATTCGAGGTCGCTTTATATTCGGGACAATACGGTATATGAGAAGGAAGACTACGGCGAAAAATTGAGAATTTACAACCAACTCCTAAACCTTAAGAATCTCAAAAACTTTGTTTTGGATTTTCGATGGAGTTCGCTTCTGTCTTTCTCCTTCATTATTTAAAGTAATAGCTTGAAAACGAATATTATTTTAACTTAAATAATATCAGTCTCTTTATTAGATGTTAACTGAATAGAAATTGTCCTCGTTCAGTATTCTCAGAATTGGGGAAGTAAATTGTGGATAAGAACGCCTTGCAAAGATAGATTACTCGCGGCTCGATCTTGAATTGATGGGTTTGACGTCGGTGCAGACCTCATAATTTTTCCATAATCAAAACTCAATCCTTGTATAATTAGGATGCCATTGATAAAATCTAAGAAACAACCTTTATATATTAAAACTTGCTTGTCTTGCCCTTATGAAAACTTTAAATTCCCTGTTTTGAGAATTTTTTTAACTAAGCACGGAAATTAAATCTGAAACCAGACCGGCCGGTACGAAATAGTTCTTTCTGAAATATTTATCTTCAAATGATGTATGTTGAGTTATTTAACATAGTTGACAATGGAGTGGGGATGTATTACCTATCCGGATCGGGTAGCTGATTTCAAAAGGACCTCCCCATCCCAAAAAGGAGGAGGACCTAAAAGGGCGACGGAAGGCCCACACACACCGCCGGAATCGGAATACCAACGGAATCAATCAATATCGAACATGCACTGAAAGCCTCACGGCAAAGCAGTGCTAAGTCCCAACCAAGGGCATAAACCAACAGCAGTCTGATTTAAAATGATCTCATTTCGCTCCACAATTAAAACGATAAAGAGTATGATATATAACGTTCATCCCCTGCCACACACCAACTGCAACTTCAAGATTATAGGAGTTCTCATACACCGTGAACGTTAAAGTTCCATGATATGTTCAAATCGTAAATAAACGTGACGGATTTAACTATGGAGGAACAGCGATAAGCGACAATACAGAAAATCAAAGAAATGATAACATCTCTAACCGATGAAATGGAGTTTCTAATCTAATCTTTTCTAACTCGAACCCGATAATAAGTTCGTCATGCATTCTTTGTTAGGCACGGAAAGGTACGTTTCATCGAAAAAAGGATAGTAAAAGCCGATTTAGAATCGGCGAGACGTCGCACCGTTGACGAACGCTCCGAAACCGGCAGAGAGATGGATCGTTTATCGAAAGGAGCTTAGTTATTTCCAGAAAAAATTATGCCAAGAAGGCGAATGCACGCTGTTCTGCCCTAAAATTCAGAAAAATGTCAACGGAAGGAAGTTTTTGGCTATTACATAAGCGATTGTATAAAAAAACACTTTGAGAAAGATGCCAACGTTGTGAAGAATATGTTTAAGTGACCTCTCGGAAGATTTCTTGTTCTTATGAAGCACTTGTGCAACCGCTGAGAATTAATGGAGGATCGAGTAAGAAAGTAATAGACGTTTTACATGCAGCTGCGATGATCTCAAAAGGCAACTCGAAAGGGTTTTAATTGTTAACGCTAGAAAACTATTGCGATCGAATATTTAATCTGCCACCAATTTCGTCTTGTAAATAAAACGTAAAATAAATACCTTTATCTTTGTCGTTTATTTATTTCCCGAGTACAGTCATTATGGCAAATAGCTGATACACGCTTTAGAATTTTCCTTTTCGATAAAATTTCTCTCAAATCAATGGAAATCCACTGACATCGAATCGACCCCTTAGCTAAACTGTTGACGGAAACAGACTCGATGTTTCATCTGTGAATAGCTCGGACAAACTTATACATTTTGACTTCTGATAACGGCGAATGAAATGTGAGAATTCGGTTTTCGTGAAGAATTCTTCGTTTTTTATGAACCTATTTCGCGGAAACAGCTCCAGGATTGAAAGAGCAGATTTGAGGTTTGAATCTAAGAGGTCTTTTTCAGATGGACTATTTAATATTTCAGCCAATTTCATGTTTTTTACATCGAATCTTTCTCCCAGCGCATTACACCATTCGATACATAAAGATAAATGCGACATCAATCGTTAACTACGCACTGCAAAGATCTCTTCGCCACAGCTGGCGTTACTTTGTCACGCGTAGAGATCGTGGCGGGCGTAAAAACCGAAACTGTTCATGATAAAGTCGTTAAAGTTAAAATAAAGAGCATTACAATCACGAGGCAGAATTTAACTTGCACAGCATCATTCCAGCTGGGAATAGAGCTTGCCTTCCAGAAGAATCTTCTCGCGACACATCTCAATTAGTACACATTCAACTCTTTTTCAGAAATTCAGACCCACTCCATTCGTTATAAGAAAGCGATTGTTAGAACAAGGTCGACGTAGTGTACCAAATAAACCAGTGGTTCCCGAAATTTTATCAGGCGCGGCACACTTTCAAAGTTAAACAGAATTTCGCGGCACCCTGACTTGTATAACATAGTTTTACATTTTTAAATACCTGTATTTCATCCATTTGTTGGTACTAGTAGCTGGTCAATTCATTAGAGGAAAAGTAATTGCCCTAATTACCTGTCAACACGTGCAAATTGCTAATTTATTTACCAAACAAAGCTCTTCGCGGCACCTCTAAACATCAGGTTCGACACCCCGGCGTGCTGCGGCACACCTTTGACTCAAACGAACATAAGATTCATTAAATGTGTCACGTCGTTACCTTTCCAAGATCGCAATTCTGGCTCAGACGCGGCAGTACGTTAGGCATTCCGATAATTTTTAACCAAAGAACGATTCCCGTTACCACATCTCCTTGTTTGGAAGGCGGATACTTTAGTCACTTACCTGAAACTGAAAACCACACGGAGACGCACCAGAATAAGAGTAGTAGCTTTGGTGTTATGCCAGCCATTAGGTTTTTGCGTTCGCGTCACTTATTCGGCAGCTAATCACAACATGACTATTGAAAATGAGGGCAAGTTTCAGCGCATTATCTGGGCTCTCTCGTGATAAATGATAAGAGCTTATATATCTCTCCATTTCATATGAATTATTGGGCTGGAATTCATCTCGATAATAACTCCGAAGGAAAAAATGAAATGCCAAAGAAATGATAAAGGACTCATATATAGAGGGGGGAAAGGAATTACGGAGCTGGTTTCTCAGTGGTTAAAGAAGGGGGGGGGGGGGGAGAGAAGGAGTATGTGGTTGCGGGAAGGGGTGGTGGCAGTGGGGAAGGTATAGGTTAAAGGATATCCAGCAGGGGGGAGTGGGAAGGGTATAGAAACTCCTTAACCGCCTGACAATCATTATCAGACAAAAATAGTAAAATTTCTCATTGTTACAGCACATCCATTTTCCAGCCTTTAGTCATAAAATGTAACACAGTGTCACTGTGTTACGTTAAGTTTCAAGAGCCCTTAATTAAATCTTATATTGGGAATAATTTTGAAACGAGAAAAAAGTCTGCTATGACCGGAAATCGAACCCGGGTCTTCCACTTGCCGGGCGGATATTCTACCACTGAACTATAGTAGCAGATTAGTTTTCTCGTTTCTTAACGCGGATGTTTTCTTGGTTAGGACGGAACTAGCCAAGCTAGTATCAAACTGCCCCAACGGATGTCCTCGAAGAGATACATCGAAGAAAACTCCTCCCTCTCAAATGGTGAGATTGCAAAGCAAGAAATTGATGGAATAAAGCGATCTAAAGATCCTATGCAGACAGACATAAGCTGTAATGTTGGGAATAATTTTGAAACGAGAAAAATATATTGAATATCCGCCCGGCAAATGGAAGACCCGAGTTCGATTCCCGGTCATAGCAGACTTTTTTCTCGTTTCAAAATTATTCCCAACATTACAGCTTATGGCTTTAGATCGCTTTATTCCATCAAATCTTGTATTGTTGGATAATCTGGACTGAATTCTTAAATGTGTAGTTTGATAAAATTAGTGTTTATAAATAAACATTTTGCTCAGAAAGAAAGAAGTTAGACAAATCATATCAATGAACACTTAATGCCATTTAATATAATTTAATTTCTCTGGAAATATTGAAATAATAGAAAAATTCAGGGGTCATTGTTTTATTTCATAGACTAAAATACAATGAGTAAAATGTTATATAGATAAGAGGAAAAGAGAAAGAAGCAAAGAATCAATGAAAGTTAGGAATGAAAGAAAAAATTATGGCAACGGTAAGGTGACCAGATTTTCAAAAATCTCAACATTTTTTTTAATTAAAAGAAAAAACTTTCGGCTCAAAATTCCTTTATTTTATTTTATTAATATTCTGAATATTTTTTATCAAAATTTACTTTTTGCAGACAAAAAAATGTAAATATGATGTAAAAATAAAACAAAAGTATTGTTACGTATGGTCAGCATGACGAGTGTTTCCGTTTTTCTTGTGTCGAGTTGTCAAATGTTGGGGAGAGCTGAATTCTCAGATCTGGTGCGGCATTGATTCGATTGCTGTACTGATTTTTGGTGGCAGTGAATATACAAAGTCCAGTCTCAGTACATAGTCAAGAAGGGCAGTTTGAAAACAATAGTTTTGGATAAATGTGGATATTCACTGCTGAAGCTAGCCCAGAAGTTTATCGGCGAGATGTTGTTGTAACTTTGCTGAAGTTCAAAATTCGTTATAATGTCTATGAGACTCTCAAAAGCCTTCATGGAGAATGTCTAGTTTACTTGCCAATAAAAATACTTTTCGCCCCAACTGATATCTTCAACAAGTGGAGAAATACAATCCAAAAAATATAACTTAAATTAATCAGATGTTGGACAATGCCACTCAGAACATTACAATATAATTTGCACTGTGCCTTCTCCAAAATCTGTCTGAGAGCAGAAAGACCAACAAATGATCTTCTCCTTCATACATTCATCCCAGAAATTGAGTTTTTGTAGCATCGAATCCTTTGGTCTTTTGCAGTAAAAATTGTTGCACTTTTGCCTTGCATAGAGGTTCAATTTGGGAACTTTGTAAAAATATCTTCCAAGTATGCTAACTTCTGCAGCCATGAAATGTTTGCAAGCAGACCGGAGATATGAAAAGGATGTTCAATAAAAAACATAGTGATTTCATTGCAAAGTTCAAACATTCTTACAAGAACCTTTACTCGTGACAGCAACTTCATATCTGTGTACAGCAATAGTACAGTGGAACTTGGTTAGTACGTTTTCCTCTTTAGTACGTCGATTTCTCAAGGTCTCGATTCCATTTAAATACTTGTTAAAAATATTTGGTTAGTACGTCTTAAAATAATGACGTTTCCTGGTTAGTACGTTCGATGAATCGTCGCAAAAAAAACGCGCCACTCCATCAGTTGCCTCATAAGTCAAGGCGAAAAAATAAAAATGCAGATGCAAGTTATAAATCATTAAAAATTGAATATGTCCCTCGGTTTTATGAGCATATAACAAATATGTTGGTCCTCATCGGTCTCATCCAGACAATCAGCATTTTCGTGACATCACGTAAGAACAAATCACGGCTAATTAGCCGTAGCGTTGTAGAAGACGTTCCATTCCGCACGTTCTCAAAGCAACGATATCGCCATCTGTCAGACCATGTCAATAGATGACATACATAAACAGCATGTGGCAGAAAATGAAGATGGTGATGATGAAGAGGAACCAGAACCTGTTCCCAGTCTCTCAAAAACAGTTGAGGGTTTGGACATAGTACGCCGATACATGATTAGTTTTGTGTTAGGAGACGATGTTATCAATCTAATTACGAAGTTGGACTCAAAAATTAATGAACTGGGGATTAAAAATAAAAAACAATACTGTCGACAAGTATTTTTTTAAGTATATGTAAAACATTTTCGTGATTTTCGTGCAAGTTCACCCATGGACGGTTCTCCATTTAACTAGTCTTTGATTCGGTATATCGTTTGATGGTCTATAGCAGGAGTCGGCAAGGTTTTTCCGTTTAGTGCCACTCTTTACCAATATTCACCATCTGTGGCCCTTCTCGCGTGCCAATATTCAAATAATTTTGTCCATAATGCTTACAAAAAGGTGAGTCTTGTATTTTAACAATATAATGCGGTATAATTACAATACGAAATGCAAGTGAAATCAAAGAAAATTTCTTTTAAATACATATTTTTGTAATTCTTCTTTAAAATATCGTGCCATGTAAATCTCTTCGCGTGCCATCTTTTGCCACGCGTGCCATAGGTTGCCGACCCCTGGTCTATAGCCTCTATAGCACAGCATAGGTACCTACGGAATTTTTTCTACGGACAAACGTTAATTAAAGTAGGTACACCACCTTTTTGAACTTCGCGAATAATTGGTTCCAAGAAACTGACACGAAATCTAATCGCTATCAAAATACGCGGCAGAAAATCTTAGGTTTACAAAATGATAGCAATTCTTTAATTTACATTAAAAATTCTGAATAAAAATGAAACCAAAACAAGATAAAATTTCCTTAAATTATGTTCAAAATATGTACAAAGACAATGACAAATGAAAACCTTACATTCCAAAATGATGGCGTTTCTTTAAATTTTAAATTAAAGTTTCATCGTCGAATATAATGGCGTTGGCGGTGAAGTTCAAACTGAGCTACAAAATAATTAAATGGAGAGTTATCACGCTTGTTTACTTCTAAAACTGCTAATAATGAGCATTATCAATAAGTCCTTTTCTAGGGAGCCAAAGTTTAAACTGAACTTTGAATCAAAAAAGTAGAGGGAATTCACGCTTGTTGTCATCGCAAACGCATGACGCAAAATGCAAATAATCGGCGTGAAACAGAAGTAATGGTCGTAAAAAGTTTTGTCGCGAAGTGCCAATTCGCGAACCGCAAGCATGCAAAGTTCAAAAAGGTGGTGTAGTCTATGTGAATGTATAAAGCTTGCTTAGCACGTTTTCCTTGTTAATATGTTCATTTGTCCTGTCCCCTGCAGAAACGTACTAAACAGGTTTTACTGTATCATGTTCTCAATCACAGTTTCCTCACAAAGGATTTTAAATAACCTGGAATTAAGGCCCCTAGCTTTTATGAAATTTGCTATGTTAAATGAATCATCCAAAACATTTCAGTGATTGTGGCATTCCTTTCACAGCAAGTTCCTGCCAGGTGATAAGCTAGAACACAATTAATGAAAATATGTTCATGCTAACCACACACCAGAACAGTCTATTATTCAACTGTCGTACTTGGTTCATTTCCACTTTCTGTTCAGATTTTTGGGCAAGAATCTACCATAGAGCTCCACAATCGGTAATCCAAGGCATACTCAAAACTAAAAGAAATAACAGTGTTAACAATGCAGATTCTTTGCGGGCTTTTAACAAAGAGCCTGAATAGAGAAATTTCAGGTAAATAACAACTGCTTATAAATTTCCCACATATAAACTGCTGCACTTCAATAGAAAGCATTGTAATGTTGATATTCTGAGCAATAAAGGAAAAAGTTCATAAGACATTTGGGCAATAACTTCTCACCAGTCTGTTTAGGAATATCACCATTCATTATGGTCCTGTACACGAGTATCTGTCACTAAAAAAATTTGTTTACGAATCCCCTGTGGAACCCTCACCCTGGTATCTGTGGATCACCGTTTAGGAACCACTGTCCATCAGGTTCTTATTAAAAATTTTAATCAGATACATGACATACCAAAAAAATTAGAGAGAGAGCATATAAGTATGACTCATAGTTTTGGAGATAAAAATTCAAGAATTTTCTAAGCACAGGGCTTTAATAAGTAGAGACCTTGATGCTATATCCTGTTTGAATCCCCAAGATTAATATTAATTTTTGTTATTTTAACTTATATTTGATAAAAAATAGTATGTAAATAACAGTATAATAAACATAAGAAAAATAAGAAAAATAATGCTATGTGGTTGTTTTAGGAAGATTAATATAAAAATATCTCTCTATATAATAAAAGGAATCTTGTTTTCATCAGATGTTTTTCTTAAGTCAGTGCGCAACTTTACCGCACAGCTCCTTCCCACTCATCCTGGGCCTGAGGTAAAATGACTTTGTACAGCAGCATACCAAAAAATCTGCCCCCCTCCCTTATGGATATCTTAAATATTTTCCAAGCAGGTGTACTTACCATTGTCTGTATATTAATGAAGTACTCTCCCCTCCCTCACACAAACACTACTGCTATTTTGAAAAGTATGAAATTATAAAAAATTATAGCAATTAGTCTTTTTCTGTTATTAACTTTAATCCATTTGGAGAAATGTGTTCATAATATCATATAATGCATAACAATTCTTATGATGCCATAGAGACACAAGAAAAATAAGATGCATTTATTACTCTATGACATTGAATATGCTTATTAACTTATGCTGGTGGAGCTGTGGTTGAAACACTCCTCAATATATGTCAGGGGTCGGCAACCTACGGCCCGCGGGCCACATGTGGCCCTCGAGAACGCTTGATGCGGCCTGCAAAGCTGTAATGAAAAAGTGATCAGGAAAATTTCTCATGGGCAATTTTATAGTTTTTGAGTAAAATTATGGTCTCAAAGCCTTTTCTGGTGAAGTTTTAACGCTAGTAAATTACGTAGACTTGATTTCGTTCATATAAAATCACAGAATCTCTAGAAAACTTCTGATTTATTCGCTCATCCGGCCCGCCAAGGCTTTCTTGACTCCCAATGTGGCCCTCCGAAACATTCACAACTGCAAATGTGGCCCGTCATGCAGAAAAGGTTGGCGACCCCTGATATATGTAGTATGTAACACTAAAGAAGTGTTGACACATGAGAAAATACATTGGCATAAGAGTGAGAGACGTCTGAATGCATATAATTGTAGCCTATATCTCGCACTGGTTTTCGTACTGAGAAATGCCTCTTCTCAGCAATATAAAGCTGTATTGTAGTAATCGCAATTCCCTTTTTTGTATTATTAACTCAGGCATCGGATGCCTTTATCTGTATGGTTTGAATGTTTGGGGGTCCCTAAATCTCAGGGCCTCCCTGCATTGCGGGGCCTATCAGTATGCCCCTGACTTTGTATGAGAGTTGAATGTTGCAGAAAGAAGGGTAAAACATTGCCTCAAATCAATATTTAGCTAACTGCTACATTGTTGGAAACTGACTTCCTTGGTTATAAAATCATGAGCAAAGTGAGCAAAATGCATTTGGCCATGAAGCAGTCGACAAAGGCAAAGTGCCTCGCAAGGTTGTAGTCCTGGGGGTTGGGCTACGCAGCTAGCAGGGGGACAGAGCTCCCCTAGTATTATCATATTTTTATTTGATGTCAAAAATATTTATTATGCAAAATACAAATGTACTGATTGAGTAATATGTTAATTTAATCTATTTTAGTTTTAGTTATAGGAAGTTTTTCTATTAAATCAGAATAGTCACATTCCTTAGCCAACTTGCTTTCACCCATTCTTGTCCTGAGATAGTTTTTCGTAAGTTTTAATTTACCAAATGATCTATCAGTGCTTGGTATCTTAACTGGTAGTTAAAACATTTCAGAACTATGAGAGAGGAGACTACGGTGAAAATTGAAATTTTAAGTTAAGCAAAGCTCTCATCATCAGTAGATGATAGTAGATTGTAGAGTGAATGGATCAACTGATGATGAGAGCTGTGCTCTAGAAATGTAATTTAGACTAACCTTCCTTTATTTTTAATTTTTTTTAGAAATCTTTGCAATTGTGTGTGTGTATGTGATTGATCTGTTACTCTGTTTGGTCCCTGTCATTGTTGGGAGATGCATAAACCATTAGACATTTGTTTGAGATTTCAAGTCCCTGGCAAGAATTAATTTTCCATAAACTTGATATTTTTGACTGTTTATCCCTAAAAAAGTTTTGAATTGTATGGTTTAGGAGATGATTTTAAATTTTTTTTAATTTTCAATTTTAATTTCAGAGCTATTAAAATGCTAAAATTTTGACGATTTTATATAAAGTGCACATATTCATTAATATGAATTTTTAAATATTGATCTCTGTTGTTTCAATATCTATACAAGATATAAAATTGTTGATAATTGTGGGAATCGCAATAGACAAATCTTTCTGGTATCTGTGTAATAGTTGCATCAAGTAATACGAGAAAATGTTACCTTTAAATTTAATAGCAGGATTATAATGTGATGTGTCTGTAACCAAATAATAATTCAAAAATATTTAAGGCAGCAAAACATTGTTTTATTAAGGGTCTCCGTCTTTCACAGGTAGTAAGTAATGCAAAAATTTCTAAAAAATCTTTTCCATCTGCGACTCACAGTTTCCGCCTTACAGAGGGACTTTCATATGTACAAAGGTATCACTGGTATATTTATTTATTTACCAGGTTTCTGCCAAATACAGGTTCAGCCTTTTGCAGATTTTACAGCATAAAGTTTTATTTTGCTTATAAGCAAAAGTAAAAACAGTACATCTCTGAGATACTAAGTGGGTATTTTGAAATCAAGATTTTTGTGCTATCCCTGAGATACTGTCAAAAATTCAGAAGTGATCTGCATCTGCATTGTGAAACAATGGCTTAGAGTTGAAGTCCCCAAACTAATTAATTGCAGTATCTTATTCAGCACTAGCGAAGGTTACCTGGCATTGCCCAGACTATGCTGGATGCCTTCGGCGAATTGAATTATATCCCACCCATCAACCAACACCATGTCATTTTTATATACTAGATTTAGAGGTTCCTTCATGCTGCTGAGTTTGCTATTATCCCACAGATAACCCTCATCTGAGGCACAGCTATCAATCATAAACAATATTTCCATATGCAAATTTACAAACCGCAACAAATTATTCCTGTGACTTAACCAACTAACTTTGGTATCATATGCAAGTTCTCTATATTCATAAAATTTCATTTCAAAGTGGATGAAATAAATGGAGGTTCAGATAATTTAAACAAAGGAGATTAACACCAAGAGCAACTATTGTAGTAGCATACTCCAAATTTTGATGGATTGCTTGAAATTTAATTTTATACTGTTTTTCATATTCTGCCAGTTAATCCAATATTTATTTGACTCATATCTCTGATTCAGTCCACTTATATCATCTAATTTTTATCATGGTAGCCCAACCTTCTGTGACAAATCATGCACTTGAGTGAATAAATTAATTATTTGTATTGGATTAACTTCTTAAGAGAGCAAGTTCTTCTGTTATCTGAAAATAAGTGTCATCATCATCATCATGCTTCTGTCCGAAGACAGGTTTTAACTGAATCGCTGCCTCCATTTCTCTCTCTCCCTAGAAGCCTCTTTTATACCTCTATAAGTATTATATCCCTGCTTTATATTATCTAATATTCCTATTCTTTTTCTCCCTCTTCCTCTTCTTCCACTAATTTTTCCTTCTAAGATCGTCCTTTGTAAACACTGTCTTCTCAATATGTGCCGTATCCAATTTGCTTTTTTTCCTGATTGTTTTTAATAGCATCCTTTCTTCTCCCACCATTTCTAATACTTCTTCGTTTCTCTTCCTCTTTGTCCATTTCACTTTCATCATCCTCCTCCATACCCACATCTCAAAACCTTCTAAATATTTTTCCTCCTTCCTCCTTACCGTCCACGTCTCCGCACCATAAAGAGCTATGCTCCATATGTAGCATTTTGCTAATTTCTTCCTTGTTTCTAAATTTATTTTCTTGCTTGTGAGAAGCTCCTTCTTCTCGTTAAATGCTGCTTTTGCCATTACAATCCTACTTCTGATGTCCTGAAATAAGTGTATATACCTTTTATAATATTTAGAAGTTGGCCAGTATTTGTTATTTGAGAACATTAATCCAAAGCCAATGAGTGTCTTTCAAAAATCTTGCATTTTTTCTTTAAGAACCCAAATCTTCAACTCTTCTTGTCATTGTTTCATAAAAGGCTGACACTGTCAGATAATCTTTCATTCCAAAGCAGATATTGTCAAACTTTTGAATGCATTTCTTAAGTCATCCCAGGATGAAGGTCTTACATCTGATGTTTATGACTGAATGGTACAGTCAGTAGCAGATTTGTAATAAGGCCAAAGTAGGCAATGGTCAAGAGGTGGCAAGATTTTGGGGTGGCTATAAAAACAGGATTTCAGGGTGGGAATAAAAATATTATTATTATGCAGACTTTTGATGTATTATTATGAATGAGTGCTTATTTTATAAAAAAGTGCCAAAAACAGCGGAAAAAAAATTTGGCCTAGGGGAGGGAAATTTCCAAACCCGCCACTGGGTACAGTAACTAGCATATGCAATAGACAGATGTCAAGTTGATATCTTTCAAATCAGACTTGATAGATTAAGAAATGGGGGAGGGTTATTTTGGTACTGTCTGGTCCCTTATATTTTTTATTTATTTAAAAATTTGTTTCCGTAGGTTCAGTGCAACTAAATATGGAACATGTCAATATAAACATGAAATTTAAGTAGGACATACAAACATAAGAAAAATAGAAAAATTAATTAAAGCTAAATAGATATTACATCATACAGATCCTGAAATCAACACTCAAACTCTAACCTTCATATCCATAGTGCATCTTCATACTAAGGATTTTCTTGTTAAAAGGCAATTCACAACCTTCTAAAATGTGCATAATTTCATAGATATATTTACCTAATTAAAATGAGCATGCTTGTATTTTTCATGTTGTTTCATACTATTCACATTTAATGAAAATAGTTAGTTTTTTCTTGGGCAAATTATAGGAAGTAAGAGGTCTTGATTTTTCCTGAATTGGGGGAGGGGGGAGTCATTTCACACTTGTCTATTGTGCAGCTATTTTGGCTACATCATTCATTATCATTGGCCTCAACTCTTTTTGTAACAGCTGCATTTTTTCAAAAACATAGGAATATTACCTCAAATATTAAAAATCATATGTATTTAATTAAATACTGATACATTTATTACAAGTAAAATATTATTTATATCTAAAGCACATATCATGAACATAATAAATTGGTTGTATGTATGATGGGGCAATTCAGAGGCATTGTGGATTCAGCTGAACTCTTTCTCCTATTTTTTAGAGGAATACATCCAGAACTGCAAGTTGATTTTGACTAACCCACACTTAAGACTGTGCTGCTATTCTGACATAATTTCCACTAAAAATGGTGAACAGTAGGTATTACTGACATTAGGTCTATAAAAGGACAGTAAGTCTCTACAAAAAATATTGTTTTTTTGTGAAATTGGTTCACTGTGAATGAATATTCTTGGTCAAGAGATTTTATTTTTTCTGTAGGATCATGTTTCAATGCAAAAGATTAACCTTTTCTAAGCAGTAGAGTTAGGTACTAAAATGATTGTAGAATTTCTGGCTTGCTTGTGTGTTATGCTCAAAAGGGTAAACATTGTGACAGTGAGATAAAACTATTGCATCTTACTGAAATGAAAATATGAATAAGTACAAGTGCACTTCTTAGCCAGGACTAGTTTTGGGATAAGTGGGATATACAAAGCTAATTGTGCTAAGTGCTGTTAAAGAGTGTCCATCCATAGGTGTGGGATAGCATAGGCAGGGTACGTTGAATTGGGTAGCAAAACAGGCAACTGCCTAGGGTGCCAGAGATTGAGGAGCACCATGAAGAGCCAATGTTTTGATTTCATGCCACTTTTGCATGCATGCAATATATTTTTGCACTTATTTTTCTCATAAAAGAGAGTACATACTACATCTTTCCTTCGAGTTAACTTTAAATCTATCTTCCAGTACACACAGTGTATTTAATCATTCTTTTCTTCTCATACTGTTTGCATATATATTATGTAAAATAATGAGACGTTGTAATTCCACATAAATTTATTTAAAACGACCTAGGTTAATGCATATACATTCATTTTTTATTGCTATTTATTTTGTTTGTTCTTCATTTTGCTCCCTTTTTTAAATATACCACTTTAGATTTAGTCATTTATTTAATTTGAACAAAAAAGGAAGAATGCAAGATCCAGAATATTATTAAAAGAACACTTTGTAGCTGTGATGCACACACTTTCCAGGTTGGAGTAAGTGGATAAGGGGTTAAATCTATCGCCGCCTCCTTGCTTTTCAGCGAATTCTCGAAAATTTATAAAAACAATTTTTAAATGCAAAATTATCTTTACCAGAAGTGAAAAGACTTTTAACTACTTTTCATTTTATGAAATTAGTGTTCTGTTTTTACTGCTGATCTTTATTGAGAAAGTAAGACATAATTCTTTACAAGTTTAACCAATACCGGTGCTTATGGACATTATTGTGTAATTACTGTTAAAGGTAATTTTCATCTATTAGATTTTTAGTATCATTTAGATTGGAGTAGGGCACCAAAAAAAAGTTTGCCTAGGGTGCCAAATTGCCTTGAACCGGACCTGAGCATAAATTGTAATTGAAATGCAGGTGATATATTTTTTGGATGATATTAAAAATGTTTAGTAAAAGGGTAATCACAATTTAAATTAATGTTAAACTTCCCAAATGGAAACATATCCGTTTTTAAATGGACGAAAGAGCAAATTACTTCAGTAGTTACATTAAAATTGCCTGTTGAATGGCAATGCGACTTATCCTTGAAGTTTTCATTTGCAGATCGTTAATGGTGTAACATTGATAAAAATTGCTATGAAGCACCTAAATGGTTTTTATAAAGATTAAATGAAGATTTTTGGCTTAAAGTGACCCTGTGTATTAGAGGTTTTAGCTATAGATCCAAGTTATAGCAGGGCCCTAGTGTATTTTCTTTGCACAAATTGAAAATCTTTTGCCATGTTACTCATTTGAGTAATTTAAGTAACCAATAATAACATTTTTCTCTACATTGCTGTAGTATTGAAGGTAGAATGTAAAAAAATACATATGGCATTTTGACTGACAGATTTTTTAAAGATTAGAAGATTGACTTATATACTACAAAATTTGTCATTTCTTTACAAATCACAGCAATATAGGAGAGTAAAAGAATTATATAGTTAAAGAAGTACATATATAGTTGAATTTCTCTACTCCAGTATTTGCTGATCCAGTTATTTTTAGAAATATTGGCTAATCCAATTAATCTGCACTAGTTTACGAAATGCTCTCTTCACTGAAAATATTGTTCTAATATAGTGTAATTGCTCATTAAAAATAAGTATGCATGAGCATAGTACTAAATTAAAAATAAACAAGCCACTTCCCATTCTCTCTCCCTCCCATTCTCCATCTCTCTCTCTCTACACTTGAAAATGTAGCTTGCTCTCTCAGTGTGGTATATCTATAAAATCTTAGATATAGAATGACATTTAAAAAAGACAAATGGCAAATGGATAACACACAAAATGTAAGCACATTATCATTACATAAAAGTATTTAATCCTCAAATGAGGTGAAAATGGGCATTGTCATGGTAGCTTAATTTCTCATTGCTAAAAACCTGAAGAAAACGCTTTTTTCATTCTAATTCAAAACATCCTAAATCTCTCTTAAAGAGAAGTAAACTGTTCTTTTGAGCATAGAACCATCCAAATCCCAAGTTTGTCTCATTTTTCTAAGTGATTTAAAAAGGCAAATAATTAAATGAAATTGGTATATGAAAACCTGGTTTGAAGGGTTTACTCTATGTATGTAATTATAATATGTCGCTGCATCTAAGAACATTATGATAGAGCTGGTAGAAAGCCAGTTGAAATCAATGGGAGAAATGAAATGTAACACTCTTCAAACTGACATATTACGTACAAACATATCAAAATAATTTGTTTCTATAAATTTTAATGGAATTTAAAGCTTTATTGATCTTGAGGGAGTGTGTGTTTTAAATGATGAGAATGTAATAGTGGAGAAACTAATATTTTTTATTATAGTGTACATAGAGTAGTTAGAAGATGAGATTAGTCATTGCAAATTGAAATTGAAATTTATTCTTACTGTAGAATTTCCCCGAAAATAACATTTTCTTTATAAATATTATTGCAATGCTTAACTAACTTTCCTTGAGCCATTGTCTCCACAACTTGTGCTTTAACATATTATTTTTGTCTCAAGCAAGAAAAAGCAACATGTAGGTGTCCATGATTTCCACATTATTCAGAGTCTGTCCTTGTGATTTGTTTATGCTCATTGCAAATGCTAGTTTCACTGGAAACTGAGTTGAAGAACAAATGGCAACTTAACATTGGATGGTACTACGTCAATCCTGGGAATGAATATTCTTTCACCTGCAGCAGATCCTGTTGTTACATCAGCCTCCATTATGTTTTTTGTAATCCTGTAACTATTAATTTTCTTCCATTATACAGACTGAGCTTAGTATTAAGATTCCTCAAGAGCATAAGCAATGCTCCAATTTTAAGGTTTAATTCATGTGGAGGCATTCCACTTAAGTTGATAGTATGAATTCTAAAATTCAACTGAAAAATCCTGTCTTCTTCATCTTTATATTCTACTGAATCTACACTCAGATTAGTTTTAACTTCTCCTTCAAGAAAACTAAGAACCTCTTCATTAATATGATCATCATTATTTTCAGGACATAAAATTGCCATTGGCATATTTTGCAGAATCATTTGTCTCCAAATATACCTTTGATTAAAGATTCTGAATGTATAAGCGATTGTTGAATTCCAACAATATCATCTCCTAAATGTCCATTTTTAACATTGTCCTTTCCAACGTGTATTGGCAACAGTGAATATAGTGGGTCAGCAGGTCTTATATTATTTTTTAATTTTAGAACATGAAATGTTTTCCACAATACTGCGGCGGTTTGGTTTCCATGTTGTAAAGCTGGCCAACTTTGCTGAAAATCCCCTTCCAACAACATAATCTCTTTCAGCAGCCAGTCAACTGCATTCAAAGCATGACAGGGAGCTATTGTAGCTTCATCCCAAATTAACAACTTAGCATTTTGTAAATTGTATGCACCAGAGACAGAAGTTTCAACTAAGGGTACAGGCAGTTTGTAGAGGTAGTGATGTCATTCCTCCTTTTAAAAGGTTTGCTGCTAGCACCATAGATGCAGCTGATTAGGGATTGCAATACCGGTATACCGAATACTGGTATCCCAGAATACTAGCCAGTTTTTCAATACAATTTAATAACGGTATTCAGGTATTAAAGGATATAAAATTTTGCAACGAAATACCAGTATATACAATTCACCATCACTTTGAAAAATGACCGAATGCGCATATGAACACACTAATAATGTGAAAATCGAAAATAGTTCAACAATGACAATCCAATATAAAAGTTCGCATAATGATAACATTTGTCTATGTTTACATTACTGCTACACATTTTAATTTTGTTCTTGAGATTTGTTCATTTATTTTTTTGTGAGCCTGTGCAAGTGCTTTGTTGGGATTAAAATTGTGCGATACATATTTGAAAAGCCGAGGTAAATATGAAGTTCTTTTTGTAATGATGCTAAAATATAAATTATATATATTATCATTTCAAACAAACTGGCCTAGCCATCTCATCAATCGGGACGGCCAAGGTTGCCAGATGTTTCGATTTGAGTGAGATTGTCTCGTATGTTAGCATAATGTCCCGTAATGATAATCGAATATCCCGCCAAGAGAATAGACTGGGGAATTTCGCCTTCTAAAAATATCTGTGGAATTTAGAGATGAGCTGTATTTCGATTCGTAGACCAGAGGAGATGTTTATCTGACCGTGGATTGTTCTCTCTCTCTCTCTCCAGATGAATTTAATTTTCCAATTACTCAGCACTTCGTGAGAACCAGCAAGTTGAGGAAGGGGGGGAGAAAGAATATTTCCAGGCACCCAGGGCTGTTTTCTTTTCCATCACCATTCATACAGATAAATACAGTTAGAGAAAGAAAAACGTTGTTGTCTGCACGCATCTAAGGTCAGTTTATCAAAAAGTTCCTTCACCAAGATATTTATGATGAGGCTGTCTAAGGAGAATGTGTTCAGATTGCATGAGAAATATGCTCTAGAGATTTTAGTTGGAAGGAAACCTTCATCCACTTCGGAGAAACCCGCATACCGATATTAACCCGTGATAGCACACGCTTCCTTTGTTACACTATGACATGCGAGGCGGGGAAATGATCGATAATTGCAATACTGTAATTTTTAAAAATTTAAAGCATAAATAACATTTTTATTGAACTTTTCACATTGAAAAAATTATAAAGATAAAATAACAACAAATTGAAGACAGTAAAAATAACATTATTTAGAAAGTACATACAAGAAAAGGTCGGTTTCCCTAGCATCACGTTCATGTTGGAAATTACTTTGGACTGTTCATATTTTTATATTTGTGTAATGCACAATTTCCTCTAGGAATCAGGAAAATATAACTGCCACATACCTAAAATGTCTGTAACCCCATGGGCATTTCCCACTGGTCCCGGAAGATGTCTAACTAACATAAGTTGCACTTTTCAATCAGAGTCCTTTTCAGGGACCTTACTGCCCATTCTGTCACTCCATCTTTTACAATTAAATAGTTTTTTCTTTGATTTAAGTTGAAACTTAAATTTTAGTGTTCGTTTTTGAACCAATAACATGTTTTTCCATCATATATTCCAGGTAAATACAATAAATAATAATTGAAGTATGCTTTGAATAAGTCTTGTGTTTCTTTTGCCTGACTATTTCTGATTTTCATTTTTTAATACCGATATATATATCGGTATTGATTTCTGTGACTGATATTGCATTCATACCACTGATATAACAGTTTCATTTCTTTCTCTTAGAACACTCATTAGAGTTATTCTATTATACATGTGCTTTTCTGCTGCCAACAGGTCTGTAAAGAAAGAAAATTCTTCTCCATTTACTGTCATCATAAATTGAAAATTGATGAAATAAAATGATCATAAAATCATTAGCATTAGCTATAAAGTTGGGACTAATTTTGAAACGAGAAAAAATTCTGCTATGACCATGAATTGAACCAGAGTCTAATCTACACCATCATAAATTGCTTAAATAACAGTATCAAATACAGCTTTTTATTGTTCAGTCAAAAATGACATTAAGAAATGCTCCTCAGCTTCTTCTCATTCATTGTCTGCAAAGTATTGGTATCATTTTTTGCCAGATTTGGCAAACCAAAATCTGAAATTTTTCCTGAGCTAATGGTGTATCATTTATATCCTGGGGAGCCAGCACTTCACATTCCTGGCATTGGTTGCCATGATATGCATGTTTTAAAAAATCTTATGTATCTTCCATAGGTGTTTTGTATCTGAAGGGGTTCCAAATATACAAATTAAAGCAAATAGTAGTCTTATTGCATGTGGCATGATAGACATGTATGCTTCTGTTAGAGTTGTTCAAGAAGATTTCTTTTTAATAATGCTTCCTTAAATGTGTTACAGACTATGCCACCGATAGTCTTCCCATCATCAAAACATTTTGCTCCACGAACATCAAGTAACAGACAAAGATAGTATCTTTCTGCATCACCTGCTGTATGCATCCCATTAATTACTTTTCCAGCATAACTTTTTCTAGGATACCACTTTTTGGTTTTTTTGTCTTCTGGATTGGATTAATTCAAAGTAAACCACGCAGAAAGTGTCGTATTACTATTGCAATTCAGCAGCACTTCTTTCTTCTCTCTTTCAGAAGTAAACATTTTGCTGATTGGGCAGATGAACAGCCAGTCTGATTATTGAATGTAAATGGTCATACATTTTAAATCCAAAGAGCCTCCACATGGCTCCTGGAGCACTTGTGTATCATTAATCCATAAAGGACATGACTTCATTATCTTTGTATCCTTCTGGCATATTTCTACATTAGCACAATCATGTCCCTTGTAAACATATTTGAAAAGGTATTTGACTCTTTAACAGTAATGCAGACCTCACAATTGATGTGGTAGTTGTATTTGTGGCTTAAGAATTGTATGGTAGAACCAACATGTTGATAATTTTATTTCTAATTTGGAAGTTTCTTGCATCATTCCTCCTATGATATCTAAGATAGCCATCCAAGTTTTGTATATTTTCCTTTTGAAAATCCTTTGGTAGATTGGCCACTGTTCGTGCATGGTGAGCAAGCATTTTCTGTGCCACATGGTCCATATGCCTGAAGATTATTTCCTGAAGTTTAAGATTTTTTAAATTTGGTATTTCTGCACATACTAATTTGTCAGTGATATCAGCTGTGTGTGGTTTGTCCTCGTCTTTTAAAATTATTGATATATGAGAATTAGTTAGACCTCTCTTTTTGAATTCCATCACGTGAATGTGAGGCACTGGAACTCCTAATATATAGTTATTGTATGTCATTGATGAGTTACTTTAATTTCAAATGAAATATTCTGGCAGTCAAATCTGGTCCATGTTCCACTTTCCGAAAAGTGTTTAATTTTTCTGTGATTTCCTTCTATTGTGAATTACATGTGATGGTCACAAACAAATCTGGTTTTCCACACTTATGAACAATCTGCATAGTGACTTGGTAGTTTAGCACCATGTTGCAGGGACTTTCCTGAAAATTTGACAGCAGTTTTCCTGGTATTAATGTAATCCAAAAGACCACTACATAGGTCAACTCTTAATTTCTATTGGTTATATATAGCTAATGAAATTTAATCTATTGGTCTGTTTTTATGTATGTGCCAACAGTGCGTCGTTGGGTTCATTTGGCAGCACTCAACAAAAGATTGAACTCCCCTCACTGTACTGAAAAACATACTTTATATACATAACATAACATACGTTACATTTTTAAAAACCAATAAATTGTTAGTGTTATTTTATCACATGAAATTACTTAGGTGCCTTATGTAGAATACCAAATATCAGTTAGGCCCTAAATTTAGCAATGCAGCTACTACAACAGGACCAGGACTGCAGGCATGGCCACAACGAATTTTTATCTGAGAACCACTGGCCCAGGAGCAAACATGTAATAAAGTGCAATGATGAAAATGCATCGTTGGAATTCGTGTTGCATCAAGTTTTACTGCATACATTAAAATTTTTTCACTATCACATTATTAATAATGTATATTTTAATTTTCTTGCTTACTGAAAACGGTAATAATCCTACTTTTGTTTACCTAATTACATTCCATTTAGTTTTAGAAAGGGTTAAAGATCACATGAGGCATTCTGAGCAACAGGGGCGAACTCGAATTTTCGTGACCATGGCGAGTTTGCCCATTGCTCTGAATGCCTCCTTTTACTACTTAACTGAAGCAAGGTTTTAAATAACTTTTGATTAAATTTGGATTTTGCATTATGTTTTTAATGCAGCTTTAGATGAAAATACAGTGTTACATTATAATAACACAGTTTGATCACAAAATCTTAAATTTTTTGAATCATGTGTATACGCTAAATATTTCAAAATTGTAAGTGAAAATTCTAAAAAAGTGCTTTTGGAATATGTTATTGGTTATTTTTTAACTAGTTTTCTTGTGGGCTGACTCAATCACCATCCAAGGTCATCAGTTTTGATGCCAGTAGCTCAATTGTGTATTTTGCTTCATTTCTAGTGCCAAATAAATTTATTTAACGATAAATAAGGTGAAATTAATTTAATCATTACTAATAATAAAAAGAATTAATAAACCAATATTAATTCCAATAATATTATGCATTTTTGTTTATTTAATTTAAAAAGTTGTGTATCTCGCTTTTTATAATGTTTCATAACAAATGTAATTAGAAAATTAATTTTAATTTACCATCATAAAGAATTAGTATTTTGAACCTGCTGTACATGATTGTTCATAATAACAAATTATTAAAAAATAATACTCAAACATTTTCTTGACTTAACAATGGTATATAAAAAAGCCATATCATTACATAAGTTGCGAGATCACTAATTCATAAACTGTTTGATGAGCACAAAGACCTTTCAGAATGCATCTCTTGTGCGACACATGCCAGTGCTAGTGTCATGGTTGCAGGTTTAGTTTAATAGTTATTCTGAAAATGAGAGAAATTCCTCGACGTGTGTCATACAAGAGTCACTTATTAGTAAAAGTATTAAGATTTTTATTTTAAATTTTCTTGGTTTACAATGGATATTCCTAAACACCCAAGATTTTTATGTGCAATAAATGAAATTCCCTTGGTCACTATAAGAATGATGTCTAATTGGAAGTGAACATCACATAACTGCTATAACATGTGCTTGTGGGTGAAATAATTGTTAATTTTACAGGATATTTATCAGCCTTGCATATTTGGTGATGCCAAGGCAAAATTAAGGGTTAAATAACATGGAGTACTTACTATATTTATAGTTGAGCCAGCCAGAGTTGGCACCTGAAGAGCAGGTTATCTATCCACCGATGGGAAGGTGATGTTCTCACTTCCTGTTATGACCATCGGTTTACCCCAACCTGCTGAGTCACCGTTCATTAGGCATGTGGGACTAGCAAAACAGGAGGGGTAAGAGAAAATGCCATGGTGACGGTTCACTCTTGATGCTGTCTCATTGGCTAAAGCTCTCTCTCCCCCCAGAAGTGGCACTTGACTGCTTACGAGCGGCCAAGTGCCGACTCCGGCCGGCTCAACTATAGTGATAATCTGATATTCTTTGGTTTTACTCTCTGATGATATTTTTATGACTCGATAGCAGTGTATGTTACCCCGAATCCATCAAATTACCAAATTCATGAAATGGGCAGCTTTTTCCTCTACTACAAGTAATGGGCAGCAGCTTTATCCATTTCTTGAAATATGCAAATTTAGTGACTAGTTTGTTCGTGAATTGGGCAAAGATAATTCTGCCTATTTCATGAATTGGGCAAACACTTCAAATACTGAATAAATTAAAACAAGTTATTATTGTTCTCTGCCCACCCGTCTCTTTGCCGGATCTCATGTTCTTTATCTCTGAAACCAAGAAAGATAGAAGAAAAATTTTAATGCGAAAGTTGTTAGTCTTAGCGAGGAAATAAGAGGAAAATAATTTATATTTATCTTCGTCTGTCTGTCTATCTGCTGATCAGTTTTACCTCCCAGGTCAAGCTGCCCATTTTACGGATTCGGCATAATGCATATATATATATTCACATTTCCACAAGTATATAAAGAAAATGTTTGCATTCAATCTTCGAATAGTTTCCTGCAGTAAAATGCAATTAAGGGATTCTTCTAGCATTTAAAAGATAACATTTATTTTTGTGAAAAAACAAATTTTACCAAGAAAACAAAATTTATTACTTTGTAAGAAGTTGGACTTTGACCACAGTGAAATTCAAACAATGCATACACATAAATGGCATTTGAACATAAACACTTAAACTGTTCATTAACAATCCATTACCAGGTAAACCACAGAATGAGGAAACTAAAACATTTCCTTTCATTTTACACACGTGATGTTGTATACTCCGATGGAAAATTGAATGAGTGTTGACCATGAGCAAAGATGTTAGGCAGAAGTCCTGCATTAGGGATCATGTTCCATGACAGGGTTAGAGTTATATTCTTATGTCCCCTAAAAAGAAAGCAACAGAGTAAGAGTAAGTAAAGTGCTATGGAAACTTAGATCTTCTTGCTTCTGGATAATTAATTGCTTGACTTGGCATAGAATTCCCTCCAAAAATATCCCTTCGCTTAGGACGTTGACTTTAAATTTCTTCCTAAAGTTTAGGCTCTAGTTTTCAAATCCCTCTTAAATCGTCCTGTGACTATGGCTCTGGATTTCAAATCCATCTCTTAAAATCTACTTAGCCTTTAGATTTGAATTCCCTCCTAAAATCTTTGTCCGTTCTTTGCTGGCTTATTTTTGTTTTAATATTAATGTGATCTTTTTTTCTAGGGCTGATGGGCAGAAAAGCACTAAAAACAAGAATAATAGTAACAAGAAAAAATCTATTTTCACTTATTTTTCAATAAAATCTACTGAATTAATTCGTTTCACATATTATTTAATAGAGATTCAAATTTTTGCAAGGTTTTTTATTTATTGCAGCCATTTTCGGTATTTTAATAATGTCTCTGCACTACTGTTACTTGTAGTTATCATGGTAACTTATTCTAAAAAAGGTTACCCTACTATCATTTAATATACTGAGAATTAACAAAATATGTGTAGAATTTGTGGTACTTGTTACTTATATGCCTGCCATGACAGTGTGCATGCGTACTTCCACTTGTTTAATTATTTCTTGGGAAATTTGAACGTGAAGGAACATTGTGCTTGGCCCCACTGGGTTGGGTATGTTAGTTGAAGTGTTTTTGGTTCTTTCACACGTTATATGTATTCCCTCCTTGGGTTGGGTAGGGTAGCATTCTGTGACGGGTGTATAATTAACAAGTACCGAATTTGTAATATTCACCTTTAGAAAATATATTCTTTATACAATTTTGGCAGCCTTAAGAAAAATTGACTGTGTATGTATTTATTCAGTAGTTTTCTATATTGCTCATGTTTAAGATTTTTAATTTTGTATATTTGAGAAATTGAATAAAATAACAAAAGTTGAATTTCAATTGGCATTACAATAAAAACTAAAAGATCCAATAAATATTAAAGAGCAAGTTTAAGACTCATGGCAATAACATATTAATCCTAAAAGTATTTTCTTTTACTCGGATAAATTGTATTTCATAGAATAAACTCTAGAGGTGCTTGATCAACCATATATTTACCAGTAAGCAATGAGTTGTTCATTATTTCCTAATATTCTAAACCAGTGGTGCCCAAACTATGGCCTGTGGGCCAAATTCAGCCCGCAAAGCTATGGTGAGAAAGCAATTCGAAAAATTTAACACACAAATTCATACATATTTTTTAATTTTGATAATAAAACTTCAAATGTTGAAATGTTAGTCATGAAAACCTTATTTAGAAAACTTTATTTAGACTTGATTTTCACTTATGTGGCACCTCAGAATATATAGAAAACTTCCAATTTAAACTGTAATCCGGCCCACCGAAGAATTGGCAACTTCCAATACAGTTTGCCAAGGGCTTCTCAGCCATTGATGTGTCCTGCCATTAGAAATGTTAGGGCACCACTGTTCTAAATAAAATTTAATTGTTAAATGCAAACTCTCTGGGGCATAATATTCTTTCGAAATGAAAATTTTCATATCTAAAATCAATTTGAGTGTGGTTTTGCTCACAGCAATGGAATAACTTAAGATAATTAATTTAGAAAAATTATAGCAGGAATTTAACGAAAATAATAGGCTGGCTTCATTCTAACTCTTGCTTAAATTTCACACAACCAAATTAAGCTGGTGAAGCACTGTTATTGATAAACTAAAAATATCCAAATACATAAGTCATGCATTCATTAATATTTCACATACGGCACACAAAGTACCAATTTACAGTGAAATCTATAACTCAACAAACATCCATGCACTACGAATGATTCGAACCTGCGACCTTTGTATCCGTTGGGAGATACTCGAACCACCCATCTACCAAGGCAGAATTATTAGAATGAAAAAGGCAACAAGAAAAATGCCAAACGAATATTTTAAATCTTGGTATATTACCTCAAACCATTGCCATCGTCCCAAAAATAATATTTAGTGTTGATATTCTTGAAATCAAGCACAGCATTTTCTCCACGTTGTATAATTTTGTCCCATAATACGACCTATATGGAAAAATGAAGTTATTAGTTTTAAAGTTACAAATAATTACGATCACGTCTACAAGTGTACATTTTATTACCTGGTTAAGTTTATTGTTAGGTGTCGAATACTCGGCTGTTAAGTACAAAAACAATTGCTTGACATTCCAGTTAAAAAGATGAGTGAGATGTAAGAACAGTTAAGGAATACGCATACGCAAATGAAATACTATAGCAAAAAATAATCATTAATGCTAAACCTCAGTATGCTGGAAATGCAAACATTCTTCGAAAACATAACACAATTAAAGGAAAGGGCAATTAACGATTTTTATATAATCAAGTCATACCGGTACACCTTAATACTTTAGTAAAGGATATCTGTCTGCAAATCAAACGTCAGGAAACCCAAATCGTTTTTTTCTCTAGAAGCACTATAATCCGGAACATTTTTCCTGTAGAGAAAAGCGTTAAAAAACTCAAACAACTACATCACGAGTGTAAGCACATACACCTTAAATACAGCATGACAAAAAACACAAATGTACAGAATTTTTGTAACTTACACAACTACTTTCACTGTGTCCATCACAGCTTTAGTTCGATAATCAATAAATACGGTGGATATAAAACAACAAAATGTTAGGCAAGCGAGAACACTAAGCGTGTATGCAAGTATCGCATTCCCTCGAGTCAAGATGGAATGCATTTTGAATTACGAAATTAAATTAAATCGAACTAAATAACTTTATCAGACGAAATAAACCGAAATAATAACTCTACATCAGTAATCTTTAACAAAGAATTTCCTTATATGATACCGGGAAGCAGCTACGCGGCTACACAAAACAGTAGACGTATTCAGGTCTTTCAATTGTTTCTGTCAGAATCCTAGTACAACACAAGTCCGCCGAGCGTGAGAATCGGTCTCGTGAAGTTTCGCCGAAAGTTGCCGGGGAAATTTAAGTTTCGTCACATAATAGTGTGCATGTTTCTGCTATGCGTTCAGTATTATAATCATTAACGTACTATACTTCCATATAATTAGATGATGTTAACAACAGGGAATTAAACACTAGCTGAGTCATGACCCGACAAACCGTACTGGTTCATGAATGTTATAAATCCCAATTTTGTTTTGCTTTAATTACGCCACTTAAGTGAGCTCATTGCTATTTTGGCACCTTGATTTCCGTTTCTATGAATATTTTCTCTCGTTTAAAATTTTACCATAGAATATTCTTTACAACTGCTGTGATTATATTTCGCTAAACGTGATTTACTTTTTCCTGATTTATTCAACCATTATTCCTGAATTTGCTGTTTATGAAGAATGCTGTTATTACATAAATTGTAATAAAATATGAAACGGAAAACAAAACATGTTGAATCATCCAAACTTTACAAAAACGATAAAGCATTGTAGAGGAAATATGCAACTAAACTTCAAGATCTGTCAATGAATTTAGTACTGTAAATATCTGAATACACGCCGACATGCTAAAAAAAATTTCGCCTTCAGGGAATTTTTAAATCACCAAGATTTTAAAATGTTAAGATTGTTAGCATTTAATCACACTACGGTTAATTGCTTCAGATTAAAAGTTATATTGTTGAGCATTCCTCGTGAGTGCTTGCAGCTTATTTCCCATTAGGTAAACCTAACTTTCCCTACCACATTTTTTTTGTTCATCCAGAAATGTTAACCATGCCTGTCTGTTCTTATAGGCTGCTAGATAATGATACTAGTAGGAGGTGCTTGCATACTGCAAGCATTTCATCTCACCTTTAAAACATCAATTTCTCAGAGAGATATTTCATCATGGGAAATATTTCTTTAATTCAAAAGATTTCTCCTCTGGGCTGATTTTCGTTTTTTCCGTCATGGAACAATAATGGAGTGAACCAATCACTAATTTTGGCAATTTTAGGAATATTATACTTTTATATCATCATATTTATATTATATTTATATTATACTTTAGGATAGGTGCCACTTTTGTTTCATAGGCGTCACTTATGAGTAGGCGCCACTTTCGAATAGGCACCACTTTATTATAGGAGCCATTTTGTATAGACACCACCTTCAAGTAGGCGCCACCTTATAATAGGCGCCACCTTATAATAGGCGCCACCTATGTATAGGCGACACCTTTTATAGGAGACACCTTTTATAGGAGACACCTTTTATAGGAGACACCTTTGTATAGGCGCCCACTTTAAATAGGCGCCACCTTTGTATAGGTGCACCCTTATAATAGGCGCCACCTCTGTATAGGCGCCACATTTGTAAATGCGTCACTTTTAAGTAGATCCCGCCTTTAAACAGGCGCCACTTTAAATAGGCGCAACAATTGTGTAGGCGCCACCTATATATTGGAGCCACCTTTGTATAGGCCTCACCTTATTCATCATCATCATCATCATCATCATCATGCTTCTGTCCGAAGACAGGTTTTAACTGAATCGCTGCCTCCATTTCTCTCTTTCCCTAGAAGCCTCTTTTATACCTCTATAAGTATTATATCCCTGCTTTATATTATCTAATATTCCTATTCTTTTTCTCCCTCTTCCTCTTCTTCCACTAATTTTTCCTTCTAAGATCGTCCTTTGTAAACACTGTCTTCTCAATATGTGCCCTATCCAATTTGCTTTTTTTCCTGATTGTTTTTAATAGCATCCTTTCTTCTCCCACCATTTCTAATACTTCTTCGTTTCTCTTCCTCTTTGTCCATTTCACTTTCATCATCCTCCTCCATACCCACATCTCAAAACTTTCTAAATATTTTTCCTCCTTTCTCCTTACCGTCCACGTCTCTGCACCATAAAGAGCTATGCTCCATATGTAGCATTTTGCTAATTTCTTCCTTGTTTCGAAATTTATTTTCTTGCTTGTGAGAAGCTCCTTCTTCTCGTTAAATGCTGCTTTTGCCATTGCAATCCTACTTCTGATGTCCTGTGTACTACTTCCATCCTGTGCTAAAATACTGCCGAGATATTTGAAACTACTTACTTGTTCCAATTTTTGGCCATTTACCATTATATTTAATTCTTTATGTTCCTTTGAAACCACCATGACTTTCGTTTTTTCAGCATTGATCTTCATTCCATATTGTTGGCCAACCTCCACTAGTCTGTCTGTCATCCTCTGAAGCTCTTTCTCGCCTTCTGCTATTAAGCCCTGATCATCTGCGTATTTAATGGTGGTAATACTTTCACCTCCTATCTTAAATCCTTTCTCTTCCATCAACGCTTCTTCTGTTATTGTTTCTGCATAAATATTAAATATCGCTGGTGAAATAGGACAACCCTGCCTCACTCCCCTCCCTATTGAAGTACTTTCTGTTTCTTCTCCTTCAACCCTGACTCTAATCTTTTGATCAAAGTAAAGGTTTTTAAGCAGTCTTTTATCTTTCCAATCTATTCCTATTTTGTTTAAAATTCCCAGCATTTTATCCCATTTCACTCGGTCAAAAGCTTTCTCCCAATCTACAAAACAAAAATACATACCTTTATTGACTTCTAGCGCTCTTTCTGTCATCATCCTCATACATCCTATAGCATCTCTAGTCCCCCTTACCCTTCTAAAACCAAACTGATTATCTTGCAGCTCCTTTTCTATTTTACATTCAATTCTTTTGGTTATTATTCTGGTTAGAACTTTAGCTGTATGAGAAATTAAACTAATAGTTCTGTAATCCTTACAACATTTTGCATTGTTCTTTTTCTCCAGTGGTACCATCACAACATCTAAAAAATCTTCAGGCCATATGCCAGTATCATATACTTGGTTAAAAAATTTTGTGAGTTGCTTAACTGCTTTAGTCCCTAAAACCTTGAGAACGTACACGGGTATATCATCACTCCCAACAGCCTTCCTTCTTTTCATGTCATCAATTGCTCTTTTAACTTCAGACTCGAGAATACTTGCTCCTAGCTGATCTTCTTCCACATCCTCTACTTCATTTAATTCAATATTTCTTGGCTTTCCTTCTTTGTCATACAGAACCTCAATGTATTCTTTCCAGACATTCTTTACATTGTCTGGCTCCGATACTATTTTACCACTTTTGTTCATGATTCCTTTACGTCCTATCTTTCTTGCTTTTTTCTTGAATAGTTCCCTTGCTTTGCTATACATGAGGTCTGTTCTACAAATTCTTTCACATTCGACAATCTCCTCGCATTTTTCATTTATCCACTGTTCTCTTGCTTTATCTGTTTCCCTTCTTAAAGCATTATTTAACTCCTTGTACTTTCTTTGGCCTTCTTCAGTGTTTATGTTCTTCCACTTTCTCCGCTCTTCCATTTTTTGCAGCATGGCTGCTGTGATCCAGGGTTTTTTGTTTCTTTCACCCGTTATCTTTCCTACCTTCTTTTCCATTACATCTTTAATGTTGCTATGGATGTATCTCCACTCCTCATCTACATTCTTCCTATTTTCTTCAGCTCTCTCCCCCAACCTTTCCTCCAGCTCAGTCATGATAGCCTCCTTGTTTTTAAGGAGTTCCTCTAAGTTCCATTTCTTGTTAACTCTTATGTTTCTCCTAACGCTCTTCAGTCTACATTGTATATTTGCCACCAATAGGTTGTGGTCAGAATCCATATCTGCCCCTGGTAGTGTTTTCACATTTTTAATGCTATTTCTAAATCTTTCATTGACTAGTATGTAATCTATCTGGTATCGTCTCTGGTCTCCTGGGCTTCTCCATGTGTAAAGTCTTCGCTGGTGATGCTTAAACCATGTATTAGTTACAATTAGTCTATTTCTATGGCAGAATTCCACAAGTTTATCCCCTCTTTCATTTCTCTTCCCTAGTCCATATTTTCCCACTATGTTATCTTCCTGTCCCTCTCCGACTACACTGTTCCAATCTCCCATTACTATGGTGGTGATCCTTCCATTTCCCTCATCCTCCAATATCTCCATAATCTGTTCATAGATTTCATCTACTTCGTCGTCGCCAGCATTAGTTGTTGGCATATACACTTGAATTATAAGCATATCCACTGGCTCCATCTGGAGTTTTACGGCTATTAATCTGTCATTAACTGTCACTACCTTACTAATTCTTTCAGCTATCTCTTTTCTCATTATAATCCCCACTCCCCTTTCCTTTTTCTCCCCTCCCGAGTAAATAATCTTAAATTCGTCTGAATTTATCTCGCCTTCTCCTTCCCACCGGACTTCACTAAGACCTACTATACTTACATTATTCCTTCTCATTTCCCTTTTTAGGTTCTCTAGTTTACCCCCTGAATTCATAGTCTTAACATTCCATGTGCCTATTTTTAATTTCTCACTACTTGCTTTCTTATTAATCTTACATTTCCTCTGTGCATCCCCTAGGGTAGTCCCCACCCGGAGATCCGATTGGGGGACTATTTTACCTCCGGAATATTTTACCCCAGATAGATCCATAGAGGTATTTTCAGCTTTTCAGCCTATCATGGGAAATATAATGAGGTAGTTTCCCCTTGCTTTCCTCATCGCAGTTTCACAGAGTGATTACCCATCTGTAGCTGTTCAGATCCACATGATCACCACCTACAGAGGTACTGTGCAAGCTGCTGCCCTTGCACAGGGGGATGTAAAACCCCCAAGACTGCTTCTTAGTCTGACTCTTCCCCTCAGACCTTTCCGGCTTGGATGGTCCTACCAGGAGAATTATCTCCCGCCGGCATAGCTCTTTAGTTCGTAAGAGTACACAAACCCTCCCACCTCTGTAAGGTTATGCAGACCTTAGGGAGGGTACCTTATTAAGGCGCCACATTTGTATTGGCATTACTTTTATATTGGCACCACCTTTATGTAGGCGCCACGTATATATAGACGTCACCTTTGTATAGACGTCACCTTTGTATAAGCGCCACCTTTAGTAGGCCCCACATTATAATTGGCGCCACATTTAAGTAGGTGCCACCATTAAATCGGCGCCACCATTGAATAGGCGCCAACTTATAATTGGCGCCACCTGTATATAGGCGCCACCTTTAAATAGGCGCCACCTTTAAATAGGCGCCACCTTTAAATAGGCGCCACCTTTAAATAGGCGCCGCCTTTAAATATGCTCCACCCTTAAATAGATGCCTTAACAGAATAGTCGCCACCTTAAAATAGGCGCCACCATTGAATAGGCGCCACCTTTTAATTGGCTCCACCTTATAATTAGCGCCACTTAAAAAAAGCGCTTCCAAAGAATACGAGCCAACCTAATATAGTCGCCACCCGAGAAAAAAGCTACACTGAGGAATAAGCGCCACCTTAAAATAGGTGACACCTTTAAATAAGCGACACTTTAAAATAAGCCCGCCATTAAGATAAGAGCCTCCCAAGAATAAGTGCCAGCTTAAAATAGGCGCCATCCGAGAATAGGCGCCACCTGTACGTAGGATCCAACTTTGAATATGAACCACCTCTGAATAGGCTCTACCTTCGAATTGGTGCCCCCCAAGGACATGCGCCACATTAAAATAGGCGCCAATTTATAATAGGGGTAATATTTGCATAGGCGCCATCATTAAATTGGCACTGCTTTAAAATAAGCGAATCCAAAGAATAACAGCCAAATTTAATATAGGCGGCATCCGAGAATAGGCCCACCTTTAAATAGGCTCCACCTTTAAATATGAGCCACCTTTGAATAGGCGCCGCCCGAGAATAAGCGCCACCTTAAAATATGCGCCACCCGAGAATAGGCGCCACTACAGTATAGGCGCCATCTTTAAATAGGCGCCTCCTTTATGTCCCCACTTGTCAATAGGCCCCACCCGAGAAAATGCGCCTCCTTAAAATAGACACCACCTTTAATTAAGTACCACTTTAAAATAAGCGCAACCTTATAATAGGCGCTACCCGAGAATAAACGCTAACTAAAATTAAGCGCTACCCGAGAATAGACGCCAAATTAAATTAAGCGCCACCCGAGAATAGGAGAGACAATAATATAAGCCCAACCTTAATATTAGCGACACTTAAAAATAAGCACCGCCCTAAAATAGGCGCCATATATGCATATAAGAACCATCTTTGAATAGGCGCCACACAATAATAAGCGCCACCTAAAAATACCCGCGACCTAAAAATATGCGCCACCTTTAAATATGCTCAACCTTTAAATAGACTCCACCTATGAGTAGGAGCCACCTTTGAATAGGTGCCGTAACAGTATAAGTGCCACCTTAAAATAAGTGCCCTTGCATAGGCGCCACCTTTGCATAGGATCCACTTTTGTGTAGGCGCCAAGTTAAAGTAGGCCCAACTCGAGAATAGGTGTCACCTTAAAAAGCTACACCAAAGAATAGGCGCAACCTTAAAATAAGCGCCAGCAAAAATAGGCGGCATATTTGCATAGGCGCCATTTATGAATAAGTACCACTTTAAAGCGCGCCCATAAAATAGGCGCCACCCGATAATAAGCGCCACCTGTAAATAGGCTCCACCTTTGAATATGTGCCACCTTTGAATAGACTCCACCTTTGAATAGGTTCCGACTTTGAATAGGCGCCATCCAAAAACATGCGCCACCAAAAAATAGGCGCCACCCGAGAATTGGCGCCTCCCTAAAATAGGAGCCACCTTAAAATATGTGCCACGTTAAAATAAGCGCCACCTTATAATTGGCGCCACTGGAGAATAGACGCAATTTTAACATAAGCGCCACCAAAAAATAGGCGCCATATTTGCATTGGTGCCATCCTTCAATTGTCGCCACTTTCAATTAAGCGCCTCCAAAGAATAACAGCTACCTTAATGTAAGCGGCATCCGAGAATAGGCTCCAATTTTAAATAGGAGCAACCTTTGAATAGGCGCCACCCAAGAATAAGCGCCACCTTAAAATAGACGCCACCGGAGAGTAGGCACCACCTTCACACAGGCGCCACCTTAAAATAGTCGCCACATTAAAATTAGGTGCCACCTTAAATAAGCGCCACTTTAAAATAGAGCCTCCTTAAAATGGTGAATAGACGTAACCTAAAAATAACCGCCACTCGAGAACAGGCGCCACTATAAAAGAAGCGTCACTCGAAAATGGACGTCATATTATCATAGGCACCATCTTTGAATTGGCGCCAACTTAAAATAAGTGCCCTTGCATAGGCGCCACTACATTATATTTGAATAGGCGCCTCTTTTGAACATGCCCCAACCGAGAAAAAACGCCACCTAAAATAGGCCACGTAAAATAGGCGCCACATTGACATATGCGGCACTTAAAAAAAAGAGCCTCCTTAAAATAGAAAATAGAGGCAACCTTAAAATAAGCGCCACCTTAAAATAAGCGCCACCTGAAAATAGTCGCCATAATTGAATAGGCGCCACTTTAAAATAAGCGCCCCTTAAATTAAGCGCCACCCAAAAATAAGCGGCATCTTAAAATTGGGGCCACCCTAGAATAGGCTCCACCTTAAAATAAGCGCCGCCCTAAAATAGGCGCCATATTTGCATAGTCACCATCTTTGAAAAGGCGCTACATTAAAATAAGAGCCACCTTAAAATAGGCGCCACCTTTAAATGGGCTCCACCTTTAATAGGTGAATAGGTGCCGTAAGAGAACAGGCGCCACCTTAAAATAGGTGCCACCTTAAAATATGCGCCTCCTTAAAATAGGCGCCACCATTGAATAGTCGCCACTTTTCCAGAGGCCCCACTTTGTGTCTAGGCGCCACCTTGAAAAAAGCTACACCCGAGAATAAGCGCCACCTTAAAATAAACGCCACCTTAAAATATGCGACATATTTGAATAGGCGCTATCTATCCCTTTCCCATGCCTCCAGCGTGTGCAACGTAGCATTCACGTCCTCTCTTTCCCATGCCTCCAGCGCGAAATATTCATTAAGTTTTGTTATCGCTACGGCTCTGATTTATGAGCTTTCAGAGAGTGAATACGCAAGCTAATGCTTTCTGCTTTCGTTCTGTGGTTCCTCGTTGTCTGTGTTTACGTGTTAGTATTTTTATTTTATTTTTTTTTTCTATCTCGGAACTGGCCGTAGCAGTGCTTACTAAGGCTCCCCAGGCCTCTTATCTTTCGTGCGTTGCGTCTCAGACTTTCAAAAGAGCTCTCATCTTCCTGGCTCTTGTTTACGATGCTTCGAGCTGATGGTCGAGGTTTCTTAGTGCCTGCGTTTGCGTCGGGCATTTTTTTTATTTTTTTTTTCATCTTGGGTCTGTCCTTTAGCCGAACCCCTATTTAGTTCACCATGACTTGGAGCTCTCGTGAGTTGGCGGATTGGGAAGTGTTTTTGAGAAATATAGTGAAAGTAGTGTAGATATATATTCTGAAGATTCGAACGGATACTCTATTGATTCCAGTTCCGAAGAGGAATTGGAAGAAATAACTCACTCAACTGTGAATATTCAAGAGAATATTTGGGGAGATGTAGACAGTGCTAACCCTCCTCGGCCTTTTGCGTGTGATTTAGTTGGAAAACAAATAGTGCAGGTTTTATCAACAGATTATCCCTTTAGATATTTTGAGTTATTTTTTGATGATCTAATTGCCCTCATAGTGGTTGAAACTAATCGTTACATGGAACAATTCCTTGCCCGCGAGAAAAATAAGATCACGTCCTTAAAAAATTGTGCTTGCGAAAAAAGTCACGCTGAGCGATTTAAATGCCATAGATTAAAGTCTCGCTTAAAAGAGGCGCCACCTGTTAATAGGTTCCACTTTAAAATAAGCGACAATTTAAAATAGATGCTACCCAATAATAAGCGCCACCTTAAAATACGTGCCGCACTAGAATACGCTCCACCTTTGAATAGGAGCAGCCAAAAAATAAGCGCCACCTTAAAATAGGCGCCACCTGAAAATAGGAGCAACCTCAAATAAGTGCCACCTTAAAATAAGTTCCCTTGCATATGCGCCACCTTTCAATAGGCACCACCTGTGAATAGGCCCCACTTTTGAATGTGCGCCACCTTAAAGTAGGTGCCACCGGTGAATGAAAACCAACTTTGTATAGGCGCCACCTTTTTATAGGCGACACCTCTGAATAGGCAACTCATTTGAATTGGCACCACAAGTGAACGGGCGCCACTTTAGTATAGGCGCCACGTTTGAATGAGCGCGAAATTTATAAAGGTTCTACATTTAAATGGGCGTCACTTTTGAATTAGCGCCATCTTTGAATAGGCGCCACTTTTGAATAGGCGCCATCTTTGAATAGGCTCTTTTTTAGAATAGGGACCACCTCTGCATAGGCGACACTTTTGCATAGGTGACACCTTAGAAGAGGCGCCACCTTAAAATATGCGCCACGCGAAAATATGCGCCACTTATAAATAGGCATCACCAGAGAATAGGTCACATATTTGAATAGACGCCATCTTTCAATAGGATCCAACTTTGACTAGGCGCAACCCTATTATAGGCGCTTCCATTGTATAGGCGTATTTTTGGCATAGTCGATACATTTGAAAAGGCGCCACCCGTAAATAAGCGCCACCATTTCATATCCACCATCTTTGAATAAACCTCACTTTTGAATAGGCGCAGCATTTAAATAGGCGCAACATTTAAATAGGCGCAACATTTAAATATGCGTCAATTTTTGATAGGCGCCACCATTGAATAGGTGCCACCTTTCAATTACAGACACTTTTGAAAGGGGCCACCTTTGAATAGGTGCCACCTTTGAATAGGTGCCGCTTTGGAATCGGCGCCACATTTAAGCAGGCGCCACTTTAGAATATCCGCTACTGTTGAATAGGCGCCACTTTTAAATAGGCGCCACTTTTGGATAGGCGCTACATTAGAATAGCCGCCACTTTAGAATAGGCGCCGCCCTGGGTTAGGCGCCACCTTTAAATAGAAGTCATCGTTTAATAGACGCCACTGTTGAATAGACGTCACTTTTCAATAGGCGCAACTTTTGAATAGGCACCAGCCTAGTTTATGCGTCACCTTTCTATTAGCGCCAACTTTTCTGAGGCGCCACCATAATATATGCGCCAACTTATTATAGGAGCCATCTATGCAAAGGTGACACGTTTTAATAGGCGCCAACCTTGAAAAGGCGCTACCCTCTTCATTTGAATAAGCGCCTCTTTAGAATAACAGTCGTCATATTTAAATAGGCGCAACCTTTAAATAGGTGCCACCTTTGAATAGGCGTCACTTTAGAATAGGTGCCACCATGGGTATGAAACTCTTATGGGAGGATAAGATACCCAGGTTTTACACGCATGATGATGACTATGATGATACGGGATCCACTAAATGCGCTGTAGTCGCAGCCAGCTTTCTCTCTCTTTTCCCTCTATTTCTCTCTCTACCACATCACCACACGTTTCTTGTGTATCATAGCGGAATAGCGGCCATTTTGCTTGATATATGTTCGATACGATATTGCTTATTGAGCGCTTTACAGTTACTCTGATTTTGTCAAGTATATATATTGTTGATATGCATTGATCACTGTTTAAGAAAACGTGACGGAATGAATTTATTCTGATCTCCAATCAACAGGTGAGTCTTAAAAATAGCATATATGTTTTTTTTTAATTCTAATGAACTAGTTCTACGAAGGGTTATGTGAATGCGTTTGTGAGAAAGCTTTTATATTTTCTTAAAAGATACCCTCACTGGATAGATCTAGGAAGGAAGAAAAGAAATTTCTCTCTTTTGTGTGTGCGATAAGCATTTTGAGAGGAAATGTTTCTTATTTTTAGTTATTAAGCCTCGCTTACTTCACCTAGCTGTGCCATACATTGCCCTGGCCGTGAATATGGTACGTGTCAGTTCACAAAATAAGCCGTAATTTAAGATTAAATAATGGAAATTTCTGTTTAATACTTCTCGCGGTTATCAGTAGATTATAGTGAGTTCTTTGGAAGAAACTGCAACATAGACGCCAGGGGATAGAATTGTGCTTGTAATAGAATGAAATACGTATACCATAATATTGTCTAATTGTTTTATTTTGAAATATTTTGTAATTCTAGACTTTAAGATAATTCTTCTTTGTTTCAAAAGGTATTTAAAAATACATATGTATTTTTCAATCGAGAAATTGAAATTTCCATATCAAAAGTTTTCCTTGTTATTTGATGAATACATATAGATCTTAAAAGGGCTAACTGTAACTGCTACGAACACTTAAACGTCAGCAAACATAACTGTTCTTAGAATAAATTATAAGTAAAGTGGACAATTTCTAGTGCAATTTGATGTGTTTTATTTTACAACTGGCAATGTGATCTTCATAGTCAAAATTGTTTATGAACCGCAATGGGCCGCAAGCGCATTTACCTAATTTTATATTTATTGCAACATTTGAAGCATGCCATTGCCTCCTGCATCAATTTCATTAAGTTTAACAGGTTTAATGATTGGCATACTTAGAAATCATTTTCATTCTTTTTGCAGGTGGAACAGAAAGTGAATGTGTTCCAGGGCCGAACAAATCACTTTGAAATTAAAATGTTGTTTGAAAGCCCGCCTTTGGTTTGTATCGATAGATTTCATTGCTCTATCGCTATCGAAGCGCGTGAAGGTCACATGCCTCTCTCTCTCTGTAACTTTTTCTCTAGCCGTGCTTACGGCAGTGTGTAACTTGGGAGTTTGAGAGGCGATCGCGCGCTGCCCGCGGGTACTATTAAAAATAAATTATTGGTACAGAACCCCCCGAAGTGTCTTGCAGTAATTTCTCACAGCCTTTCCGTCGCTTAGCGTCCCAACGCAGCCTCTTTCTTTTTCTCTCTCCTTCGGGCCAGATCTGTTCTACTACGAGCAGACAGCGGCAAAACTAGACATCCTAGTTTAGTGCGATGTGACGCTTGGAGCCGGTGGGATTTCTGTGCCTTAGAAATCCAGTGAGACATTGCTGTAAAGCGCAGTGAGGAAAATTCTGCCTCGTGGTTATAGTTACTGGGAGGAGGAGGAACTGGAGGGGGAATTTTTCTCCTTCCCCTCTTCACAGGCCTTTTCGCCTTCGGCGGCAGCGGAGTTTTGCCGGCTTACCACTAGAGAGAAGATCAGACCGATCAGCTGTGTCTTTCTACACTGCCATCCGGCATGCGCTGTTTAGCTGCTAGATAGATGAGTAATTCTACTGGAGATATACACTATTACTTGAAAGTTATGCTTCCAATTCTTTACCGGAAGTAATTTCTTTCTTTTATGCATCAAATTACTGGGACTTCTCTATTCTATGAGAGTCATTGCTATTGCTGGAAAATCATGCTTCCACTTCTTTACCGAAAGTAATTGCTTATTTTTCATGTTTGAAATGATGTATATTGCTTACTGGTTGTTTGAGCTCTTTTTTTTTACTGCAATTAGATTTGGAACAATTCGATTTCTTATTGTATTGATCTAATCTCAGTATTACTTTGTCTCTCTTTTTGAGCTTTTCTGCTATTGGCTTTGAATATTTATTGGGCTATTTTCATTGGAAAATTTAGCTGGTAATTTAATTTGATTGACTTTATTTTTCTTGCATTGCTTCTCGAGTGACTTCCTTGCTTTACAGAGACTCCATGGAGGCCTTCTTGAATAAGCAAAATGCCTTGCTAGGGCGCATTGACCGATCGTATCAGAACTTCAAAAAGGAAGGAGCCACGAAAATGACAGGTGGTGCTTGCGAGGTTCGTATGGTCAACTTAGAGGGTTACTGGGGAACGTTTATGAAACAGCATAACGCTATGTTGGATCAGAAGGACGTGGATCTTAAACATTCATATTTTGTTGACGATTATTTTGGTGAGGCTGAGGAGACATATTTATAGAGAAACTTCCGCCTATCGACCTGCCTACATTTTCTGGGGACTTCTGCGATTAAAGACCATTTAAGGACCTCTTTACTTCGTTGGTGTTTAATCGCAGAGATTTATCGCAGGTAGCGAAGTTACATTAATTACAAACTGATGTCAAGGTGTAACGTTTGCCGGCACTTCAGGGGCGGCGGGGAGGGATTCGCCGGCGTAGGAAGGAGACCCGCGGGGCGCCAGTGCAGGTAAAATAAAAAGGAGGAATGAGGTAGAGATAAAAAAGGATAGGGAGGGGATAAGGAGTAATTCCGCCTGCACTCGGAATTCGTAGCCAAAGACCCACGACTGAGCGCCAATAGATGAACTTCCGACTCCCCGACATCCCTCCCGGCCGTCTGCGTAGAGTGTGGTGGAAGTGGCATGGCCACTTCAGGCCAGGCTGCCAGCTTAGCTATAAGCCTGTCTGGTTTTGAAGGATTTTGGTCAGGGTTTGAGGACTTATTTTATTGTTCGGCAACTTTTTCATGCGTGTCTATGCCTCTTGGGCAGTGGGGCAATCTCCTGACCAATGGAGCCCACTGCGCGCTTGAAACAGTCCCAGGGCATCACTCTCATCTGAGAGAGCCTGTTGATCAGATCGTGGGGCGAGCTGGAAGTCTTTTCGAAGAACGCCCTGGCCCTCTTCTCCAGGACGCGTTTAAGCGGTTCGACGCCGGTAGCCATATGGAGCTCCGCGACACGCACGACGTTCCGCTAGGTGATCCTGAGCATCGTCCGTAGTGCATTGTTCTGCACTACGGCGATCTTTTGATATGGCTTTTCGCCGCTCCCGACCAGATGGGAGAGGTGTATATCAGGATTGGTAGTAAGCAGGCCCTGTATAATCTGACCTTGGTCTCCAGGGTCAACTCCCTGGAGCCCAGAAGAGGGACGAGTCTGCGTACTGCACCTGTCCCGACCCCTCTGAGACCGGAGACGTTGGCGCCAGGTCAGTCCTCTGTCCATGGTAACACCGAAGAATTTAGCCTCGGGGGACCAAGGAATGACCTGACCCTGCAGGGTGAGTGTGGCAACCGGCTGCCGTCTAGGAAGTGCCCGAAACATGACGGCGACAGTTTTGGTGGCGTTCACTGCAATGCGCCACTTGCAGTTCCAGGTGTGGATTTTGTCTAAGGCCCTCTGCTGGTAGGTCACCGCCTGTCCCTCGCTGACGGACTTGGCGAGGATGGCCGCATCGTCGGCGTAGAGGCCGACAATGACGTGGTGACCGTGCTCCCTGGGGAAGTCGTGGGTGTAGATGTTAAATAGTACTGGGCCTAGGACCGATCCCTGGGGGACACCCGCTCCAATCGAGTGAATCTCGGATCGCTCCCCTGCCCAGCACACCCAGAATTTTCTATCCTCCAGGTAGGAGCGCAGGAGTCGGATGAGGGCTGGTGGCAAGCCAGCCCAGTGCATTTTAGCAAGTAGCGCCTCATGTCAGACTCTGTCGAACGCCTTTCTGATGTCCAAGAAAATTGCCGCCATCCGTTTTCGGAGGTTGAAGCCATCGGTGATGAAGTCGACGACCCTGGCAAGCTGATGCGTGGTCGAGTGCTGCTGGCGGAAGCCGAACTGCTCTCCAGGGATGACGTTTCTGGCAGCCAAGTACCTCTGCATGGTTGGGAGAACGAGCCGTTCAAACATCTTCCCGAAGTTGTTGAGAAGTGAAATCGGGCGGTAATTCTCCGCAGCACTCGCGGCCTTGTTAGCCTTGGGGATGCCGATGATCTTTGCCATCTTCCACTCCTCCTGGAAGAGCCCGATTTTCAAGCAGCCATTGAAAATGGCCTCGAGGTACTCAACAGCAGCGATGGGCAGCTGCTTGATAACCAACACGCTGATGTCGGCATCACCTGGAGAGCGACGGGAGGACAGTTTCCTCATCACGGCAACGATTTCTCGAGCGCCGATCCGAGGAAGGGTCTCCTGATCCGACTAGGTGACCCCGGTAAGGATAGCAACCATGGCTGATTCCACGGCTTTTTCGCAGTCGACTGAGTCGGTGGTGGAGGGGTTTGGCTGATAGGTGCTGCTGAGATGCCTTGCAAACCCCTCTGCCTTCTCTCTGGGTGAGCAGGCGAATCCCGCCTTGGTTTTCAGAGGAGAATCCCTTCTTTGGGTTGTGCGCAACCCTCTGCAATGCCGACAGATGGAGTTGTCTGCAAGGAACACCTCAGCCAGGTGTTCTTCTCAGGCGTCTGCCTTGATCTCCTGGATTGAAGCACGGACACTCCTGTTGAGGCCGTCTAGGAGCTTTCGAAGTTTTGGGGCGTTGCCATCTTCTCCGGACGCTGTTGCGATATACTACCAGCCTCCTAACCGGCTCCGGCAGCCGGCGGCATATCAGCCTGGGATTGCACTTCCAGCAACACTGGCTGCCATGGCATCAGCTTGTTCCTTGGTCGTCGGCTCATCAGGATAGCTTAGGAGGGCCAAGGCTATAGAATGGCGGAAGGCTACCCAATTTGCCTTGGCGAAGTCTCTTCGCCGAAGCGGTGGGAGCCTCAACGGGAAGTTGTCATAATGCAGATGGGTCGGCAGGTGGTCTGACGATAGCTCGTTCAAGGTGTGCAGGGCCATGGACACCTGGACTCCGGAGGCGAGAGCGATGTCCAAGACGTCGGGAACTGGGAGGTACGTAGGGGCCGTGGGCCCCAGGATAGTCAGGCCTGCCACCGTGGTGAGCTGGTGGAGTTTGCGCCCCCTCCAATTAAATATTCTGGAGTTCCAGGCTCTGTGCTTGGCATTAAAGTCGCCAAGCACAACCGTCCATACTCCGTCAGAGTAGAAGAGGGCGTATGTATCGTCTTCCTCCAGCGGCCGACCAGGGGCGTAATACGCTGCCACCACCCGCAGAAACTCTCTTGTCATACGGATGTCTACGGCCACCGCCTCTAGTTGAGACATTTCCGGGAGCGGGTACTCGTGGTACTCAAGTGCTGAGTGGACGAGAAGAGCGACTCCACCTCCTGCGCCGGTCGCTCTGTCCTTCCTCAGCACATTCCAGCCCCTTAAAGTGAAGGAGGATCCTGGGGAGAGTTTGGTCTCCTATGGCAGCGACCGAGACTCCATGGTCTTGAAGTAGTGGGAGGATCTCGTCGGCACGCCTACGGATGCCGTTAGCGTTCCATCCCACCACCAAGAAGCAACCTCTCTAATTTCGTGGCTCCATTTCTGGTCTTGGGCTATCTCTTCCACCAGTGCCAAGAGGAGTAATCCCTGGCGGCTGGTGATGTATTTCTTCAGCACCCGAGTGATGGACACAATAGTGGCCCAGAGCTTCTCGTCCTGAGAATCCGAAGGGGGAGGTGCTGACGAGGTTTCGGCGGGTGAACTGCCGCTGGGTGCTAAATGCAGAATTTCAGTCGCCAGAGATGCTGGTACCGGTCTTGGTTGTTCAGGCACTGCTCCCTTGGGGAGGGTGCCCCCTGGGAACTAACCGGTTGTACGGCGTTGGCACTGCTGAGAATAGCGGGCCCTGCCCACCTCTGCAACTCCGGGTCAGGTGGAGTAATGGTTGAATTGGTACTGGCAGCGGCTGCAGCAAAATTCTTTCCAGGGACCACCTTGGCTGAGCGCCTCGCTGCCGCTGTCGGGGCCACTGTCCTGCCTTCGTTGGTCTTGCGCTGTAGCGCATCACTGCGCTCATTTGCCGCCAGTGCCTTTTCCAAAGCTACCAGGTAAACAAGACATTGCCTGTTTGTGAAGGGATGGTCACCACCGCAGTTACAGCACTTAATGGGGGCCGTGGGTGGGTTGGGGCAGTCGAGGGACCGGTGATTTCCCGCGCACTTGTAGCAGCGGGCCACCATCCTACACCCAAAGGAGGAGTGCCCGAACCTATGGCAGTTAAAGCAGGTCTGTGGCGCTCCTCCTCCCATGAAGTACTCCACATGTACCCGACAGTTTTGTATGTGGGTGATCTTGTAAAGTGGAGGGATGCCTGGAGTTTTGTCCACAACGGCGATGAACTTCCTGGTCTTGTAAGGTTGTGTCCTCCCCTCTGCCGTTTGCACCATGTGCATTACGGATTTAACCGTGATTCCCAACGCCGCCAACCCCGCGGCTACTCTAGCTGGAGGGAAGTCACTGGCCAGTCCCTTAATGAGCAGTCTAGCTGTTTTGACATGCTCTGCCGGGTGCGAGAAGTACTCGAGCTTTTTCTCGTCGAGGATCTGCAGGACTTTCTCCTGCTGTTCCGACGAGGTAACGATGACCCTGGTGGAGACAGCTCTGATCGCAAGCTCGAATTCGTTGCCACATCTCTCTTGGAGAGAGTCAATGAAGTCGGGGTGATTCCGTGCATCATATACGTTAATGGGCTTCACCTTAGGTCTACTGGGTTGGGTGGCGTTAGAGGAGGGATCTTCAACCTTCTTTCTGGAGGTTCTCTTCCTCCTCTTCTTGGTCACGATCTCGAAAGGTTCATCGACTGCGGCCTCCGCTTCCTGGGTAGCAGGCTCCGGGGGGTGATGCGATTGCCGCGAGGGTACTACCTCCAGTGAGTCCGAAAGCTTCCACTTCAGTGTGGAGCACACACACAGTGAGTGACGCAGGAACGGGCATGGTACACTCAGAGAGGGGTAGGAAGGAATAAGGCGTCACTGGAGCGGATTCTCCAGTATTTGCCTGAGCACCCTGGGAGGCGGACTCCTTGGATGCATGCAGTGCCAGAGAGACGTCTTCTATGGATTCAGAGAGCTTCCTCTGTTGCGAGGGAACATCCAGGTTTTCTGACTCCATAGGGTGAGTATCAATTGGAGAAGGGAGGGGTGCTGGCTGTCCCAATACTGGCTCAGGTAGAACCACCGCCACGTGCGATGGGGCCTGAGTCGTCGATGTGTTAGGGGCATTTGGGTTTTGAGCCCCCTTGGAAGGAGCACCCTTCTTTTTCTTCGTGTTTTCCCCCCTTGGACTTGGCAGCGTCCTGTCCTGCGGTGGGTGACTGAATGGTGGCACAGGCAGCCGTGTCAGTCACCAAGCAGTCCTTTCGAGAGGGGCGGGGAGTATTGCGGAGATTCACAGGGTTCTCCGACCGAAGGATGGAGGCGATTTGCATCGTTCTCAGGCGGTCCTGAGTACTTTATCACTCCATCAGGGGTTTTGAAGGCTATTAAGCCGTCGCATGACATACTCCGCCTGTGCTGCCCGCGGAGAATCATGCTGGCAGGCGCATTTCCGGGAGGCGAGGATGACATTATGAGTGGCGGAAGAAAGGCAGATGGATCCGTTCAGTCAACGACCACAAGGGATCAAACTGCGGAAGCAGGAATGAGAGGCCCCCAGCGGGGTCCACGACCGGAACCGAGGCGAATCGGGTGAGAAGGAGGGACTGCGTTAGCCTCCCCCCTGTTCGCGACAACGACAGAAGCAACGGAACCACAGACCCTGCAGAAAGCAGAAAAACCAAAGCCATTTTCAGGGCGAAAGGGGGATAGGGAGGGCAGCAAGGGCCCCTTTCAGGGCCAATGCACAAGAACGGAAATAAATCAGGTGCGAAATAGGTGAGAAGGAGGAACTCTGTTAGCCTCTGCCTATTTCGACGGGCAAATACGAAAGAGCAAATCCGTTGGCCAAAATCAACGACCAAGAGAAGCAAGGTCAAGATCAGGGTGAACAGGATAATGAGGAAAAGCACGACAAGACGTAGTGCAACGAAGTTGGCTATAGGGACGCAATTACCCAGTAAGCGTATTACTCTCAGCGAGCTCCCCTCTGGGCCGTAGAGCCACGGTCTTATATACGGTGCACGCACGTCACATCACTCCCCTCCTTCAAGAATTCACCACGGTCAATACGACCACAGTTCGGCGTCCACCTTGAAACCCTACTATACCCTATCTTACAGGTTTCAAGTCCCGCACATGGCGCTGACCCGTGGGCTTTCTACTAAGCGTCTTTAAGCGATAAATGGAACCTGACAGTTCTCCCTCCACCACGAAGGGATCCCCAAACTTGGATTCGAGTTTCGCTGCCGAGAACTCCGCCGCGTACGACACCGGGTGAGGCCTACGCCACAACAGGGTATTTTTCGAGAATTTGATCTGTCTGTCCGACGCCTTTCTCTGCGCCTCCTCAGCCCTCTGCAGCATTTCTTTCAGTGAACGGCGGAGTTCCACCGCGTAACTGCGCGAATCGAGTTCCCCTAGACCCCCCGAGTCGGATTCTCGGTATATATCCTCGGGCATTCTCAACTCTCTTCCCAAATTTAAAGCAGCGGGGGAGTAGCCGGTACTCTTCGAAGTGGCGGAACGCAAGGCAAACATCAGATCAGACAAATTTTTGTCCCATTATCTCTGGCAACCTTCGCAATAAATGGAGATCATGGTTTTAAGAGTTCTATTGGTCCTTTCTTATGGGTTGGCTTGAGGCAAGTAAGGGACCGTATGACAGAGTTTCACACCGAATAGGCGGCACACCCTTCCCAAAACTCGACTAACATATTGGGGTCCGTTGCCTGTCAGCATCACTTCCGGGCAACCCCACTGGTTAACTACCTGAGTGCGGAATTGCTCAGGGACATGGGTTGCTTTCACCGAGCGCAGCGGAATTGCAATGGGCCACCTGGTGCCCACATCTAAAAAAATCAACACTGATTACCTCTGAGGGATCGGGGGAGGGGGCCAATTATGTCGGACGCCATAATCGTCCACGGGCGCGCCATCTCGTGCGGCCTCATTTTACCCGCAGTATTCGCATATTCTACTTTATATCTCTGACAGGTACGGCAGCGCCGGACGAAGTCGGCTACGTCTCTTCTCAGGCTTGGCCAGGAATAAAAATTTTGGACCTTTCTGAGGGTTTTAAAAAAACCTAAGTGACCTCCTCTAGGACATCTGATTCTCTTCTAATAGTCCTGGTCTTGTGCCTACAGGAACTATTAGTATCCACTTGACGGCATCTCTCCTAGTGCCATCTTACACATAGAGCCGTCCCTCTTCATCGCGAATCGCCGGATACTGTTCCGGATCTGCCACTACCTTCTCGCGCAGGCCAAAATACCACGGGTCGTCATTTGCTACCGCGTCAAATCCGTGGACATCGTCTATTGCCTCTATCCTCGAGAGCGCGTCTGGCACTACATGGCATACCCCTTTTCGATGGATTATCTCACACCCATCTCGTTAGCCTACCCTGCGGATTATTGAATGCGAACAACCACTTAAGAGAGGCATGGTCTGTGACCACGGTAAAATGATACCCCTCGAGATAGGACTTAAATTTATTGATAGAAAACAGACAGAGAGCACGGGAGCAGTCGGGGGGCAACATGCTCTTCGCCGCCAATTGTTTGAGCTAGTACTCCCCCAATGCCGATGCTGGACGCATTGCATTGAACAGAAAATGAAGATAAAGTAATGAGGCCGAAACGAGGACACGAAAGAATCGGTGCGGAGACCAGACAAGCCTTCAGCTTAACGAAGGCGTTCTCGTGTTCCTTTGTCCAAACGAACTTTCTGACTTTCTTTTTGAGAGAGTCCGTCAGAGGAGCCGCTAGCGTGGCCAAGTTCGGAACGAACCTTCTATATCAACCCACAAACCCCAAGAACCTATGCAGTTCGGTAATTTCCCCAGGGGGAGGGTAATTAACGACCGCCGATCACTTTTCGGGGTCCATAGCTAATTTCCCATTCCCTAAAATGTACCCCAAATATTTTAGCTGAGGGTTGGCGAAACGGCATTTATCCAAGTTTATTTTCAAACCCGCCTCACGCAAGCGTCTATATTCTTTGTGCAGGTGGGACAAATGTTCCGAAAGCGTCCTGCTTACGACCATGATATCATCCAAGTACGCGAAGGAATTTGGCTTCATCGCAGCCCCTATAATCTTGTCCATTAAACGTTGAAATGTGGCTCCGGCACTGTGCAGACCAAAGGGCATAACATTAAAGTGAAATAGCCCTTTTCCTGGCACGGTAAAAGCAGTTATTTCCTTGCTCTCCGGTTCTAGCTCGACTTGCCAGTATCCCTTTTCTAAGTCAAGGGCCAACACAAATTTCCCCGACCTTAGTTTATTTAAAATATCGGCAATATAAGGCTTTGGGTACGCCTCCTTTTTACTGACGCTATTAACCTTTCGGAAGTCGACCACGAACTGTTTCGAGCCGTCGCTCTTGGGACACAAGAGTACCGGAGACGACCAGGAACTATTTGACGGTTCAATTACTCCGTCCGCTAACATTTCTTCTACCTGTCTGTTGATCTCTTCCTGTATAATGGGAGAGATAGGGTAATATCTTTGCTTGATCGGCGTAGGATTTTCTAACACAATTCGATGTTTCACCAGACTTGTCCTACCAGGGACCTGGTCGAACCGCTTAATCTCCGAATCTAGAAAATGCATTAAAGTTGCATCCTCTTGCGCCGATAAGCCTTTCTCCTCGGCCACTTCCTCGAACCCCCCTTGAAAATCTCCCGAGCAGCCCCCCGCGCACCATAATGGAACGGCGCTGCAATCTGCTATTCTAACCAAAAAATCCGAAAAATTAAGGCTCGCCCCGAGACCTCTCAAAAATCCTGTCCCCAAAACAATGAAATAAGACATGGAGGGCAAGATATCAAACCGCGTCACCGTGACGACGCCATTTAAACAAACCGGAAGAGCGACACTTCTCGAAACCGGTGATCGCCTCCTGTCGGCCATTTCCAACTGAGACGGGCGCGTGTGTATAGAGGTTACGATGTCCCTGAGCCACTTCTCCACCACCGAGTTTATCACCGACTGCGTCGCTCCCGAGTCTAATAAGGCGGGCCATTTTTCTCCGTAAATTTCTGCCTCTACGAACATCCTCTTTGACACATTCCGTAGCGCGTCAGCTTCTCGAGTCATAAAAGCCCGAACCTTCCGTAGCCACTCTTCCCAGTTGTTTTCCAGGTCTTAAGGTTTACAACCGGTTCCGAGACGCCTTAGGCCCGGTTCACAGTCGCCTCCCGAGCGTTTTCCGAGCAATCGCACTTATCGGCCAGCTTCCCTGGGTTCCCGCAACGATGACAACATTTGCGACGCGGCGAGGAACATTGCCGAAAATAATGCTCTAAGGACCCACAATTCCAACATTTATTCGTTATTTCTAATAGCCGTGGTTATCAAAAGGGAGTTTTCCACTTTCCCCCCCACGAAAGAAAAATCACGGTCAACCGTCGCCGAAGCAATTGTGGGTGATCTATACGCAAGGCGGCGTGCTTCTATTTCCTCGACGCTCCTTCCAGCCTTAACTAATTCTTCCCAAGTATGGAAATGTTTTCCCACAAGATGAGATGCATAATCCGGGTGTAGGTTAATTCGTCCTCCTGTAATGGTCGTTGGAGACGCTTATTCATTGCTGCCAAACAAACCATGTAATCGTTTATTCGTTCGCCTATACCTTGCGTTCTCGCGAACAGATCCTTGTTTAATCTTATATCGTAATTAAACGGCTGGTAAGTTTCCCTAAGCGCTTCCTTAAGTTGGGCGTATGTCGAGATGAATTCCTTTTTCACGCGGTACCATCGCTCAGCTTTTCATATTAGCAAATCAGGAAACAACCGCAACATGACCCCGTCAGAAACGGCATTTGATGATTGAAAATCGTCACATCGCTCTAAGAAGGAAATGACACCCTGATTCTCTTCTTCCAAGAAAACTAGCTCTTTCTGACTCGCGTGTTTAGCCAACTCCCACATATTACGGCATTTTCCCGCATCCAAGGCGGTTGAGTCGACTAGTTTACACAAAAGCTCCTCTAGTACACTTGATCCGCATTTGGTTTCTTCCGTCGGCATCAAAACATCGCTTTTCTTACAATACTCCCGAAGTGTCGCTCTCAATTGATCTAGCGTGCCTTCCGCGCACAGGCCAAATCTGAGTCAGTGAGATTCCGCTTCAGCCTTATTCAACTCATTCACCCACGACGTTCCACTCCGTTTAGATGCCATTCTGTCAGATTTCACCGAAAAAACCTAAACCAAAGGAAAGGAGTACCAGGGTTCTATTCTTCCCCCCTGAGGTCCTTCAGAGGATTCACTACAGGAATCAAGGGTGGACTATAAGAGGGTGAAACAAGGGATTGAGGTCAAACAAGGAAAGGGAGGGGATAAGGAGTAATTCAGCCTGCACTCGGAATTGGTAGCCAAAGACCCACGACTGACCGCCAATTCATGAACTTCCGACTCCCCGACTTCCCTCCCGGCCTTGCAGTACGGGTGTTGGGGGGATGCCATGGTGCCCGCCAGCCAGGTTTCCAGCTAAGCTATAAACCAGGACTGGCAAGCTTATCATATCAGGGCGTGATGTGCAGGTTTGTTTGGCAGCTGCTTACTGCTGCCTTTGCCTCTTGGGCGGAGGTTGATATGCAGGGCCTATCGCCGCGATGGGACGCTTATGCCTATCCCAAGGCATGACCCTGGTGGATATGATCAGCCGGACGAGAGGTCTAGGGCGCCGGCTGCACTCTCCTGCGCAAGGTCTGCTCTAATGGTTCTGCACCAGTGATGGTCTCAAGCTCCCTGACCCTGACGAAATCGCTCCAGGTGTCGCGTAGGATAGTTCGCAGGGCCGTGTTCTTAACAAAACAGAGCTGGCGGATGTGCGTGGGCGCTGCCCCGGACCAGATCGGGGAAGCGTATAGAATAATTGGCAGTACGCAAGACTTGTAGAGCCGCACCCTGGTTCCAAGTGTCACCTCTCTGGAACTCAGGATGGGGCCAAGCCAGCGCACTGCTCCCAGGGTCTTGCTTTTTAGGCCCATGATATGCTTTTTCCAGGTCAGGCTCCTGTCCAGCGTGACGCCGAGGTATTTGGCTTCGCTGGCCCAGGGAATGGCCTGACCCTGAACAGAGAGTTGAACGGCTGGTTGCTGCTGCCCGGGCCTTGCCTTGAACATAACAGCGACCGTCTTGCCTGGATTGACCGCAGTCCTCCATTTGCGGTACCACTCAAAGATGGTGTTGTGGGCTCGCTAGAGGTAGATCGTGGCTTGATGTTCACTGGTTGACTGGGCGAGGACCGCCGCGTCGTCCACAAAATGCCCAACGATGACGGGTGGGCCATGCTGAAGGGGGAAGTCGTGCGTATACGTGTTAAACAGGGTTGGCCCTAGGACCGAACCCTGAGGCACGCCAGCACATAAAGGACGGAGGTTGGACCGCTCCCCAGAACACCCTCTCCATCAGGTAGGAGTCCGTGAGCCGGATCAGCTGCCTCGAGAGGCCAGCCCAGTGCATTTTGGCCAGTAGGCCCTTGTGCCACACCCGGTCGAAAGCCTTGCTTATGTCCAGGAAGGCGGCCGCTGTTTTGTTCTATCTGTTGAACCCATCGGTAACATAGCTGGTGAATCTAGCCAGTTGGTGAACCGACGAATGACGTTGGGGAAAGCCAAACTGTTCACTGGGGATGACATTATGTGCTGCCAGCCAGGTGGTGAGCTGTGGCAGGAGGAGGCGCTCGAACATCTTCCCGAAAGCGTTGAGAAGGGAAATCGGCCGGTAGCTATGAACGGCACCTAAAGACAATTTTGCCTTCGGGATGCCGATGATCTTGGTACGTTTCCACTCCTTCGGGAAGTGCGCAGTGTTCTGGCAGCCTTTAAAAAGTGCCGTTAGGTAGTCAAAGGCCGCTATCGGCAGCTGCTCTAATGAAATCTTGCTGATGCTGTCATCCCCAGGGGAGCGATGCGTGGAGAGGCCCTTCATAACCTCCACCACGGCCCGGGGGGTGATTTGAGAGAGAACAGGAGCAAACCCTCGGTCACTCCTAAGGTTCACCACGACTTCTTCCACCAGCCTCTCTGTCTCCGCAGAGGAAGGACTCGCTGGGTTCAGCTGGAAGCTGTTCTCCAGGTAGTTGGCGTACACTGTGGCCTTCTCCTTGGCAGAGCAAACCAAACCGTTCGGTGATTGTAAGGGAGGTTCCCGCCTCTGAGCGGCCTTGAGCCCTCTTCAGGCCCTCCAGATCTAATTGTCGGCGAAGGATACCTCAGCCAGGAACTACTCCCAGGCGTCTGTTTTGACCTCTCTGACCACCTCCTTGACGTCCCCGTTAAGACGATCAAGGAGTGCCTTCAAGTCCGGCGTGCGGTGCCGCAGCCACCTCCTGCGCACTGAATTACGGTGAGTAATCAGTCTCCGCACAGGTTTCGGCAAGCGGCGGGAGATCAGCCTTGGGATTAGCTTGATGGGGATGGCTAAGTCGGCGACCTGCTGCACCACCGCCGATATGGTGGCAGCTATCTCTTCCACCTGTTGACTGGTAGCCGGCTCTTCAGGGTGGGCTGGAAGCGCTGCGGCATTGTGCAGTCGGAAGGCTTCCCAGTCAGCCCTGGCGTAATCCCTTCGCTGCAGAGGAGGTAGTCTCATCGGCAGGTTGCCGTATTGTAATAAAATCGGCAGGTGGTCCGACGACAGCTAGTTGAGCGTCCTGACCTCCACAGAGGCCTGGGCGTTGTTGACTATGGCAATATCCAGGACGTCGGTAGACGGGAAGAACGTCGGAACCATAGGAGCCACCACCGTAAGGCCCTCTGAAAGACCATATTGACGTAGCCGCCTACCCCTCGGGTTAGATGCTGCGGAGTTCCAGTCTCGGTGCTTGGCGTTGAAATCCCTGACGGCTATGGTGGGTGTCCCGTCACGGGGGAAGAGGGCGCTCATATCCTCCTCCTCGAGGTCGAGTTCCGGGCGGTAATAGTTCTCCACGGCTCGCTCCTTCTCCCTAGTTAGCGCTATGTCAGCTGCCACCGCCTCCATCAGCCGCATATTGGGGAGCGGGACCTCTTGGAATTTGACGGAAGGATGAATGAGGAGTGCGACTCCGCTACCAGGAGTGGCCCTGTCATTCCTCAGGATGTTCCACCCACCTTACCTCAGGGTTATATGGGGCTGGAGTTTCGTCTCCCCAACAGCCGCGATGGGGACTCCAAGGTCGAGTAGTGAAAAGCGCTCGTCAACGCGCTGACGCAGACCGTTGGCGTTCCAACCCACTACCCCTAACACGCCCATCTTAAGCCTTGGAGCCATCGTTGGTTCTGGAGCAGGCTAACTCTTCTAGCAGGGAAAGAAGGATCTGCCCCTGGCTGCTGGAGATGTAACAACTAAGCACCTTTGTTATGGAGAGTATGGTAGCCCATAACTCCGCATCAGCATCAGATGATAGACCAGCCTGAGGAGGCAAGGGGGTAGGCGTGCTAGCAGACAAAGATTTCCCGCTTTCACAGCCTGAGGCGGCTGGAGGAAAGTAGAAGAAGAAGAGGAAGAGGAAGGGGGCGGTGCCGCCTTCTCTGTCCCACGCCCAGCGGTCTTGCCCCTATGAGCCGGAGGATTCGAAGAGATTGCCGGCTTCGAGGGCTTGCACATACACAGGGTAGAGCCTGGAAGGGTGATCGCCCCCGCAGTTGCATCATTTTCTCAGCACATCCGGGGGAGGCGTGCAGTTTCGAGATACGTGGTTCCCGGCGCATTTATAGCAACGCGGGACCATTTTACATCCTGAGGCGGAGTGCCCGAACCTTTGGCAGTGGTAGCAGGTCTGTGGCGTTACTCTGCCTCTGAAATATCGTATTTGCACCCGTCGGTGCAAAAGGTGCGTTATCTTGTGAAGAAGGGGAGTCCAGGATTTTTCTCCACCGTGGCAATGAGCTTTCTCGTCTTCTCCGGCGGCTTGCCCTCCTCCTCGCACTGGGCCGTATGTTTTATGGTCTTAAATGTCATGCCCAGGGCAGCTAAGTGTTCCGCTACCTTGTCAAGAGGGATGTTTTTGGACCGACCCTTGATAAGCAGCCTGGCAGTGCGGGTCTGCTCCTCAGGCTGGGTGTGATACTCGAGCTTGAGAGACTCGAGCTCATCCATAACAGCCAGGCGTTGTTCTGAAGTGCGGAAAAAGACCCGAGTCGAGACGTCGCGAATGTCCAGTTCGAAGTTTCTTCCGCACTTCTGTTGGAGGATATTATTGAAGGCCATGTGGTCGGTAATGCCATATACTGTAATGGGCCTAATTCGAGGGTGGGCAGGTTGCTGAGCAGAGGTAGAGCCAGCAGCGGCTTTCTTGGTTTCCCTCTTCCTCCGCTTCACCTCCCGAAAAGGCTCTTCACTAGGGGGTGGCTCATCCTGGGAGACAGTTTCTGTTGAGGGATCCTTGCCAGTGGATCCCTCTGTCGGAGGAGAAAGCTTTCTCTTGGATGCCGAAGGGGAAGGCTCGGCCTCCATAGGTTCAGAATCAGAGGGAGGTGCAACTGGGGATATAATGCCGGCATCGACCCGGGGCAGAGTATCAGTCTCCGAGGAGACACTGGGTCGTTGCTTAGGCAGGTTTTCCTCCGAGTAGGAAAGTTTCCTCTCTAGAGAGGAAAAAGTCTCCGTCTCCATCAGCTCACTTGCCTGGATGCGGGTGAGATCAAGAGGTGTGGAGGGAGGCAGGTCGGAGTGTGGGGTAGCCTGGGCAGGCCCCACACTAGAGGGGGGAGGATGGACCGGCGGAGCCGGGAAAACAGGGAAATGGGCAGAAGCAGGGAAATGGGCAGAAGCAGGTAAATGGGCAGAAGCAGGGAAATAGGCAGAAGCATAAGAAAAAGCAGCAGATGTAGGCGCAGATGAAGCAACAGGAGAGGCAGAAGAAAACGCAGTGGAAGGAGCAGGAGGAGGACTAGGAGTCTTCTCCACCGCCTTGCCAGCCTTGGCATTGCCTTTCCCCTTCTTCCTCTTGGCTTTACAAGGCTTGGTGATCTCGGGAGGTTTCGAGGAACGAGCCCGAGGCTGGTCAGCGTCACAGGCTACTGGGCCAGTCTCGTGGCTGTCTCTCCTGGAAGGACGAGCGATGCTGCGGAGGTTTGCGGGATCCTTCGTTCTCAGGAGGGAGGCGACCTGCATTATCCTCAGGTAATCCTGGGTAACATGCTTTATCTGCCCCTCAGGGTTGTTGAAGGCTATGAGGCCATCACAGGAGATATTTCTCCTGTGTTGCCCCCTCAAGATCATGCTAGTGGGAGCAATTCTCGAGCTTGAGGACGCAGCCCCGAATGGTTCCATCGGCAGGTACAGGGACACCTGGAAGGGGGGTCCACGACTGGATGCAAGGCGGAGACAAAGAGGGTGAGAAGGAGGAACTGGTTAGCCTCCCACCGCTTCGCGACTCGAGCACCGCAAGGAACAAACCCTTTCTGGTGACCTGCAGAAAGCAGGAAGACCGAGGAGGGGAAGAGCAAGGATCCTTTTTCAGGTCCGATGCGGAGAAGCGGAGAAGGACCCTTTTCAGGGCCGAAGACTCCGCGGGTGAGGGAGACAAAATAGGTGAGAAGAAGGTGCTCAGTTATCCTCCCCCTGTTTTGATGGACAAGACAGACAACCAAAATCCTTAGGCCAAAATCAAAAACCAGACAAAGCATGGTCAAGATCGGAAACCAGAGTATGATTGTAGTGTAGTACTTACAACGCACAGCAAACAGCGCAGTGGAGTAGATTCTTGGGACGCAGGTACCCAGCAGCAGCATTGCTCTCGGCGAGCTATGCCTCCCGGCCGTAGAGCCACGGCCTTATATTCGGTGCCCGCCACTAGAGACATCAGTCGCAAAAAAACACAAGAGCAACGGCGGACGCTTCTACCGCACGTCACAAAGGGAGAAGCTGCTGATCTCATTGGTTGTTTGCCTACAACCAATGATAATCTCGCTGTAGCCTGGAATGAGTTAGAAACTCAGTATGAGAACACTTGTCGCTTAGTTAATGCTCAAGTAGCTGCTATTTTTTCTCTTAAAGCCGTCCAATGTGAATCTTCTAACGAACTTAAGCGCTTAAAAACGGACTCACTAAGCCTCTTAGTGCTATAGAGGCTCTTGAGCGTCCAGTTAAACAGTGGGACGAATTGATTATCTTTCTAGTGGTCAGTAGGTTAGACTCTCTATCTCGCAAGGAGTGGGAGACTCAGTTGTTACCTGAATTGCCTGATCTCATCTATCGCTGGCGGAAATACAAGTATGCTTTTGTTGCTGATATCGAAAAGATGTTTCGACAAATTCTGGTGCACGATGATGATCAGCATTTGCAATCCATCGTCTGGCGGTCTGCCCCATCCTTACCTATTCAGAGCTACAGATTAACTACTGTTACTTCCGGTTAAAATTCCAGTCCATACTTAGCCAATAGAACTCTGAAGCAATTAGCTGAAGATGACTAGACTAGACTAGAAGCTGAGATTCTCAGGTAAGAAATTTACATGGACGATGTCCTTTCTGGTTCCCACTGCCTTGACACGGCATTCTCGAAGCAGAAAGAGATTATTAGTTTGTGCAAGGCGGGCGGCTACTCATTGCGTAAGTGGCTTTCAAACGAGGACTCTCTTCTTCAATGGTTACCTGATGACCTCTCAGCCATGCCGAATGCCTTGATATTTGACTCAGAGTCATTCTATGCTGTTTTAAGCTTAAAATGGCAAACACTGGACGATTTCTTTCACTTTGACGTCAAACTAGACCCCGAGCCTCCTAACTGGACTAAACGTCTAGTTCTCTCGAGAGTTGCTAAATTTTTTGATCCTTTAGGTTGGCTCGCGCCTATACTTATCTCTGCTAAGATATTTCTTCAAAGATTATGACTTTTAAAGCTTGACTGGGATGATGAATTACCGGAACCTGAGCTTGGTATCTGGAGGGGTTGGTACGAAGAATTACCCCAGATTTCATATATTCGAGTCCCTCGATGGCTTGGGTTTAGTCCAAATGCTGACAAGCTCGAGTTGCATGGGTTTGCTGATGCTTCTAAGCAAGCTTATGGTGCAGTGATTTACTTGCGCATCATCACTGGCTCTGATGTACAAGTTGGTCTTATACAAGCAAAGACGAAAGTTGCACCCCTCAAAGTATTGAGTATTCCAAGTTTGGAGCTTTCAGCAGCTCACCTAATTCTAAGCTAGTTTATCATCATCTACATCAAGTAGACCAGAAAGGCCTGCGTATTCATGTTTGGTCGGATTCATTGGATGTTCATTATTGGTTGCGTGATCACCCATCACGTTGGTCGACCTTCGTTGCCAATCGCTGTTCGCACATACACTCTTGGGCGCCGGCAGCCAGCTGGCACCATCTTTCTTTGGCAAGCAATCCTGATGATCCTGCTTCGAGAGGCGTAAACCCTACAACCTTGAGAGATCTTTCTATCTGGTGGCAGGGTCCTAGATGGCTCACTGAAGATTAAGAACACTGGCCTTTTACTAGTATTAGAGCTTCAGGGGATGAAGATTCTGCATCTTGCAGTAATATGCATCTCATATAGCAGACGAATTGCCTACTTGGGATCTTCTATATCGTTATTCTTGTCTTAATAAGTTTCTTCGCGTTACTAGATACTGCCTTCGTTTTCTTAACATACTAGCTACTCGTATTTTTCGACTACCAGTTGATGAAGCGAAGCATTCTTCGTTATTTTCGTATTGCTGGATGCGATTAGAAGACGCAGTCTATGTTGGCGTAACTCCTACTGCTATGGAGTTAGAACGAGCACGTTTATTTAGGGTATATTTAACACAGCGTTCTGCCTTTGCAACAGAGATTATTTTGCTTACTCAAGGCAAGTTTTTGCCAAGGAAGAGCCCGTAGTGTAAGCTTAAATCCTTTTCTAGACAACGGGTTGTTGAGAGTAGGTGGTCGAGTAAAACATTCACTTCTCTCTTTTGATCAGAAGCATCCCCTATTTCTTCCCGGAGAAGCTTTCTTTACGACGCCTATCATCAAAGCCTGTCATAAGCGTTGTTTACATGGCGGTACTCAGCTTACCTTAACGACATTACTCTCGCAGTACTGGTTCATCAAGGCCAGACAAGTAGTGAAGGCTGTCATCCTTGCTTGCGTTATAGTGTAAGTACTTCTTACCAAATTATGGGAAATTTGCCTGTGTCTAGAGTTTAACCGCCTCGCCCCTTTTCAAAAGCTGGGGTAGATTATGCTGGTCCCATTTTTATTCGTACGTCTCCTGTGGGAGGACTTTCTGCTTATAAGCTATATAGCTATATAGCAGTCTTCATTTGCCTATCTACTCGCGTTATTCACTTAGAGGCTGTTTCGAGTTATTCTAGCGAAGCATTTCTGGCCGCATTTCGCCGTTTCACATCACGCCGAAGTCATTGCGCTGTGCTCCACAGTGATCTAGGCAATAACTTCGTCGGTGCGGATAGAGAATTGAAGATGCTGTATGCAAAATCATCTGTACATTCTTAACCAGTTGCTTACATATTGGCTGATGCAGGCACTACTTGGCGCTATAATCCTCCAGCAGCTCCTCACTTTGGAGGAATTTCGGAAGCTGCCGTCAAGTCTGTCAAACACCATCTAAAGCGAGTAATTGGTGAAACCAGGCTTACGTACGAAGAGCTCTCTACGCTTCTCACTCAAGTTGAGGCGTGCTTAAACTCGCGCCCTCTTCTACCTCTCTCGGATGATCACTCAGATCTACAGGCCCTTACGCCTGCGCATTTCTTAATTCAATCTCCCTCTTATATAATTCCAGAACCTGCTCTGCGTGATGAAGACTTGTCCCTTAGAAAGCGCTGACAGCTGCTCCAGCATATGCTACAACACTTCTGGGATAGATGGTCTGGAGAGTACTTGAGAGCTCTGCAAGCAAGGACCAAGTGGACGGAGCGAACCATAGCCATTAAACCTGGGGATTTGGTTCTTCTTCGTTCTGATAACTCACCCCCAGCTCGTTGGGCCTTGGCTCGAATCACTGATGTTCACCCCGGGGACGACGGCATCGTACGAGTGGTGACCTTGAGGACTGCTGACTCCGTGCTAAGAAGACCAATAACTAAGCTCATATGCCTTCGATTATAGTGTTTTATCTCTTCTGCGAAGAGAGGGGGCGGAATGTTTGAAATTAAAATGTTGTTTGAAAGCCCGCCTTTAGTTTGTATCGATAGATTTCATTGCTCTATCGCTATCGAAGCGCGTGAAGGTCACATGCCTCTCTCTCTGAAACTTTCTCTCTAGCCGTGCTTACGACAGTGTGTAACTCGGGAGTTTGAGAGGCGATCGCGCGCTGCCCGCGGGTACTATTTAAAAATAAATTATTGGTACAGAACCACCCGAAGTGTCTTGCAGTAATTTCTCACAGCCCTTCCGTCGCTTAGCGTCCCAACGCAGCCTCTTTTTTTCTCTCAAACATCACTTTACAATAGATTTTTGCTTGACGTGAAAGTTTAACGTTTTTCGTCATCCACGTGAATTTCCTTTAAATACTTTTCATGCATAAAAGGTATTAATGTTATAAAATTCTGTTACAATAATTCATTTTTATATCTTTATTGTATAATATTTCTGTTATGTTATTTGATAAAGACTTTGTACTCTCGCAATGTGTGATATACGGTAATAAATTTGATTTCTTATATGCAATTCTTTCATTTAAGTACATTTTTTCTGTCCGTGTAATTTATATTTGCTACGGTTATCGTATTAAAACGGTAGGGGAAGGGGGTGCGCGACATCCTGTGATGACGTCACGCTGGCCTTCGTTAACACCTAGTTCCAAATTTTCCCGTGGCCCCATCTATTGTGGCCTTCCATGGAAAACCTGGGAATCGTTTAATAGCATTAAGTTTCCGGTCTTTCAGTAGGGGTACTAGTCTTTGGGTGACACCTTTGAATAGGCTCTACCTTTAAATAGACCTCATTTGAATAGGCGTCACCGTTGAATAGGGTCCAACTTGAAATAGGGGACAATTTTGAATAGGCGTCACCTATGCATAGGCGATACCTTTAAGAAGGCGCCCCCCGTAAATAGGCGACACATTTGAATAGGCGCCACCGGAAAATAGGCGGCGCCCTTGAATAGGCGCCACCTCTAAATAGGTCCCACCTTTAAATAGGCGCCACCCTATAATAGGCAGCACCTAGTAATTAGCGCCACTTTAGAATAGGCGCCAACATTAAATAGGCGCCACCTAGTAATACGCGGCACTTTATAATAGCCGCCACTTTAGAATATGCGCAAACTTAAAAATAGGAGCCACCCGTGAAAAGGCGCTACCCTGGTATAGGCGCCATTTTTGTATAGGTCCCACCTTTAAATATGCGCCACCCTATAATTGGCGCCACATAGAAATAAGCGACACTTATAATAGGCGCCACCATAATAGGTGCCAAATTACCATAGGTGCCATTTTAAAAAAGGTGCCACCTTACAATAGGCGCCACCTTAAATTAGGTGCCACCCGTTAATAGGTGCCACCCGTTAATAGGTGCCACCCGTTAATAGGTGCCACATTTGAATAGGCGCCACCTCTGGATAGGCCGCACCTTTGAATAGGCGCCCCATTTGAATAGGCTACACTTTTGAATAGGCGCCACCTTAAATTAGACGCCACCGGTGAATAGAAACCACTTTTGTATAGGCGCCGCCTTTGCATAGGCGGCTCATTTGAATTGGCGCAACACGTGAATAGGCGTCACCCTAAAATAGGCGCCACTTTTGAATAGGCGTCACTTAAGAAATGCCGCCACTGTTGAATAGGCGCCATCTTTGAATAGGCGCCACCTTTGAATAGGCGCCATCTTAAAAAAGGCTCCACATTACAATAAGCGCCACTTTGGACTACGCGCCACCTTTGAATAGACGCCACTGTTGATTAGGCGAAACCTTTGACTAGGAGACACCCTAGTATAGGCGCCACCTTAGTATAGACGCCATCTTTTCTGAGGCGTCACCTTAGTATAGACGCCAGCTTATTATAGGAGCCATCTTTGCTTAGGCGACACTTTTTAATTGGCGCAAACCGTGACATGGCGCCCCCTTTCATAACCGCCGTCTTTGAATAAGCGCCACTTTAGAATAGGTGCCACCTTTTAATAGGCGCCATATATGAATAGGCGCAACATTTAAATAGGCGAAACCTTTGAATAAGCGCCACTTTAGAATAGGAGCCACCATTGAATAGTCGACACTTTACAATAGGATCCCCTTTAGAAAATGCGCCACTTTTGCATAGGCGCCACCTTATAGTAGGCGCCACCATATAATAAGCACCACTTTTATATAGGCGCCATTTTTAAATAGGCGCCACTTTAAATTAGACGCCATCCGTTAATAGGTGCCAACTTTGAATAAGCTAAACCCGAAAAAAGGATCCGCCTTAAAATAGGCGCCACCGGTGAATACAAACCATCTTTGTATATGCGCCACATTCATTGCATGGGAGCTACTGTAATATAGGCGCCACCTATGAATAGGCCCCACATTTGAATATTTGTATAATTTCTATAGGCGCCACCTTTTTCTAGGCGCCGTTTTCGGTTAGGTGCCACACGTAAATAGTTGCCCCCTAGTATAGCCGCCACTTTAGAATAAGCGCCACTATCGAATTTGCGCCGAATATAAAAAGGCGCTACCATTGAATAGGCGCCAACTTAAAATTGGCGCCGCCTTTAAATAAGCGCCCTTGCATAGGCGCCACTACAATATTGACGGCACCATTAAATAGGCGCCACCTATGAGTAGGCCCCACTTTTGAATGGGCGACACTTTTGAATTTGCGCCAAATATAAATAGGCGCTACCATTGAATAGGCGCCAAATAAAAATTGGCATCTTAAAATAAGCGCCACCTAAAATACGCGCCTCCTTAAAATAGGCGCCACCCGAAAATATACGCCACTTTAAAATAAGCGCCACGCGGAAAGAGGCGCCGTATTTGCATTTGCGCCATCTTGGAATATGCGCCACATTAAAATTAGCGCCACTTTAAAATAGGCACCATCTTTAAATAGGCTTCAGCTTTGAATAGCAGCTACCTTTGAATAGGCGCCACTTTAGAATTGGCGCCACCTTTAAATAGGCGCCACCTGAACATAGGTGCCCCCTAAAAATTGTCGTCACCTTAAAATAAGCGCCATTTAAAAATAATCGCCTACTTAAAATAGGCGCCACCTGAGAATAGGCGCCACCTAAAAATTGACGCATCTTTGAATAGGCGCCACATAAAATAGGCGTCACACGTTAATAGGTTCCACCTTTGTATAAACACAACCTTAAAATAGGCGCCACCCGAAAATATGCGCCACCATGGAATAGGCGCCACTTTAAAATGGGCGCCAACTTAAAATAGGAGACACCCGAACAGAGACGCCACTTGAAATAAAAGCCATACGAGAATAAGTGCCATATTTGAATAGGCGACATCTTTGAATAGGCGCCATCCGTTAATAGGTTCCACCTTTGAATAGGCGCCACCCTAAAATAGGCGTGCCCTTGCATAGGCACCACTACAATATAGGTGCCACCTATGAATAGGCGACAAATTTAAAATAGGCGCCACCTTAAAATGTGCGCCACCTGAGAAGAGACGCCACCTTGAAATATGAGCCATCTGAGAATAAGCGCCATATTTGCATAGGCGACATCTTTGAATAGACACCACTTAAAATAGGCGCCACTTAAAAAAAACGCCCCCCGTTAATAGGTTCCACCTTTGGATAGGCGCCACCCGAAAATAGGAGTGCCCCTGCATAGGCGCCACTACACTCCACTTTTGAATAGGCGACAAATTTGGAAAAAATGCGAAAAATGATTTTAGTCAAGTTTGAGAAAAATACTATAAAAATTGGACTAAAATTTGTGAAATAATATTTTTTTAAGAAAAATTTTTGAAAATAATACGGTAATATTAAAAAGAATGGAAGAAAATTTAAAAAATAATTTGGAAGAATAAAAAAAATTAAAAATTCTAAGAAAAAAATATTTTAAGCGAAAAAATATGAATAATTTAAAATTAAAAGTGAAAAATCATTCAATTTACAAAAGAAATGCATATAATTTGAGAAAAATAGGGCAAAACCTTTTGAAAATTTTGAAGAAAATCAGGGAAAATAATGGAAAAAGTTTGGAAAATTTTTGAAAAAAAATTGGGTTTATTTTAATAGACAGAAAATTGTAAAAAAAATCGTAAAAATTGGAAAATACAGAAAACTTGACAAACTTTTTTTCTGAGTTTTTTCTTTGCTACATATGATGGCTTCAGAAATGTGCCTATTCGAAATTGGGTCTTTTTCAAAATTGGCCCTTATTCAAAATCATAGGTAATGTAAAAAAATGCAAAACAATATGGAAAGATATAAAATTTAAAAAAAAAACGAAAATTATAATAAATTTTTTTTATTATAAAGAACTGAAAAAATCGTAAAAGTTCGAAAGAATATGAAAAAATTGGAAATAATTGGGGAAAACATTTTGGAAGAACAAGATAACAAACGGGAAAAAATTGAGAAAATATTTGGCAAACAAATTGGCAAAACGGAAAAACACTCGGAAAAAAATGAAAATTAAAATTGATTAATATTTTTAAAATAGTAAAAAATATTGAAACATTTGGAAAAAAATGAGAAAAATTTATGAAAATAGCGTTCGATAAATTAAAGAAAAATTTGGAAAACTGAAAAAAATTCCTGAAAATGAAAAATATGAATATGAATTTTCAATATAATTTTTTTAAATAGTAAAAAATTGGCAAAATAATTTAAAATAAATTGGAAAAAATCTAAGGTGGCTGCTGTTAAAGTGTGCTTCTGCATTTTCGCCCCCTTTTAATGTCATAAAGACTGCCCTGGAAAAATCTTTACTTTTTTCGAGATATTCTGCAGTTCAGTTTCTTTAGGTCTATCGAAAAGGTAACATCTTACAGTCTTTCAGTGGATTTTCTATTCCAGAAAAGTTCCAGCTTTATTAGAGCGGCTCATCATTGCTAAAACAGTCAGTATTGAATTTCATATTTTATCCATATAGTTTTCATCTTGCTTATTTAACTATGACTAACTTACTTTTTCATATATTTTATCTAAAAACTGAAGAATGTAAATTAGCCTCATTTTCTCAGTGCTTCATCGAAGGCATGCCTAAGGAATTATTGGATAATCATCTTGTAGCGTAAACGTCCCAGTGCTTAGAATACAAGGTAATAGTGCACAATAATTTTCTCAATTAATATGCTTGATTGCTTTCTATCTAATGGTAAAACAAAATTATCAGCACATCTACTATATATTTTGAAGAGTTTGTTTGTTTGTGGATTTGTTTGAGCAAAATAAAGCAGTGGCAGATCCAAAGGGAAAGGTGAGGAGGATCTCACCCACCTCCATGAGCGCATCCTAAAACCTATTCTCTTTGATAAATATCACTCTATTGTGACAGCAGACCTTTATTTCGACAATAAACCTAACAATTGGTTGTTTTCAGGTTTATTTAATATATTAGTAGTCATGAGAGTCATTTTATGTATTAGTGTTTACATGTACTTATACAAAATTATGAGAATAGCCTCCTCCTTGGGGAAAATTGCCCTCAACTTGGGAAGTTTCTAGATCCGCCACTGAAATAAAGTCATACTTTGCGATGTCCAACACATACCAAATTTTGCATAAACAATTCTGCCACTAAAATAACTGGAATTCACAAACTTTTACACCAGAATATGCTTGCTGAAAGTTTTAAATCATTATTTTTGTTTTTCATAGGAATCTTATTATGATTAGAATTTATAAAAAATATTTACTAACAAAATAACAGAGAAACAAGATGAGGATGTCATTTTAACCACAAAGATTATAGGGTAGTATGTGGGTTTATAAACCTATTTGACCTATTAATTTTCTTTTTTAATTCGCTTATGAGTTTTACATGGAAAATGATCAAGGGACATTCTCAAAAGTTTATCTACGAAATTATAAGTATTACATATATACCATTGCATACTTTTTTGTGGCAAATGATGTCCTCTATCCAAATGTATTTTTTAAGTGGGAACTTACAGATCATAAGAACAACAGACACGAAAATGTGGTTCACTCATGGCAAGCAGGAGTCAATGCAGTAATAGCACTAATTTCTCAGTTACCTTTAGTTTGTGAGGCTTTAAAAACTAACAGAAGTAAGTGATGATTCAGTTGTAGTATTGAAAGCATGTTTCCTATTGCACTACATATACGAGATGCCTTTCATAGCATCGCTAGTGGTATGGTACAAACTATTGTCATTGATAAATAAAATAAAGAAATGTCTCCAAATTGAAAACATGATTTTGGATGTTACAATTCAACTCGCTGATGCAGCAAAAGAAAATCTCAAGGAGAGATAACTTATTTGAAGATTCCATCATGAGAGCAAAACAAATAACAAACCAGGATTCATTGAAAAAAGAAATATTTTGTGGAACATAGCCAAGACGAAATTCTTTCCAATACTGAGTACAACTTCAAAATTACGTTTTTAAATCAGACTGTAAGGGAGATATCATGGGTGATTTACAAGAAGAAGTATTTTATTAAAGACTGTTTTACAGAAAAGATAATTTTATTGATTAAATCTCTTGCAATGGTTGAACTTCCTAAGAAAGCATTTTTCCCCAATGTTATGATAGCTCTTTGCAAGTATTTAACCATTCCTATCACTGTAAGCACTACTGAATGGTCATTCAGTAAACTAAAGCTGATCAAGAACTATTTAACGTCATCCATGTGCTAAGAAAGATTCAATTCTCTTGCAATGATTTCCATTGAAAGTGAGGAAGTGAATAAATGTGATTTCCATTAAATTATTGGCAAAAGGCAACCCTTAAATCCAGGTGCCCACCTTTTCGATTTTTTGTACACAGTAATTTTTTAAATTTATTTTTATATTTATTTGTTTATTAAACACACTTACTGAAACTATATTTTTCATTACTTGGTTTCTTTAATAAAAGCTTAAAATCATGCTTTATGGGCAGCACACAAAAATTTCAAAGGCATAGTTTAATCAGGTATTAACTAAAACCAATATTCTTCATTTTTGTGTTTACAATGTAAATAAATCTTGTTTTGTCCTCGAAATTTTATCTCGGAAACTGCAACAAGGAATCAGTAGAAAATACTTTCTTTATTTGAATAAATTTTTATTTCTTTCATTGCACATCATAAAAGCAAAAGGGTAAGAAATGCAGAATTTTTTATCATTGTCTTCCTTGCGATAATATTAATATGAAAACACAAACTGGAGATGTGAGACTTCGAGAGCAACTTGAAAATAATGTTACTGCTTTTTTACATTTCTTCTGTATATTAAAAAAAAACGTGTGGAAAGTAATAAGTTACTACACTTTTTGCCTGAAGCAATAAAAATGTCTTCTCACAGAATAAAACAAAAGATTTTAATGTCAAAATATGTCCAGAACAGAAACCCGCCGCTTCTTTATCATTTTAAGTTCTCACAAGCTCACATTACAGCAGGAACACTTTCTTGCAGAAAATGAGGGGGACCCTCCAAATATCTATGTATGTAATGTAATATGCAACAAAAAAGAACAATTGGTTTCCACTAGTACATCAGATTTACTCAAGTCAATCTTTTTCTGATGTCTCGTTGGAAATAATGAACTGAATATGTAAAAAGCATTTTGGTTCAGGTAAAATATCCTGAGAGACTCAATGCAAAAGAAAGCTGTCAAAGCTATGATGAAAGCTTCATACAGAACTCCTGGTAGGCCAATCTTCTCACAACTTTAGATTCTTACCTTGCCATGCATATACATAGTAAATTATGCTGCCTTTGTTAAGAATAACCCTTTAGTTACAGTCAATGCTACTATTCACCATTATAATACAAGATGTAATGAAGATATTAATTTACATGATTATACTCTCACTCTCAGTAAACTAGGACCATACCACACCACCTCTATAATTTTTAATGAACTCTCCTAGAATATAAAATGCTTCCCAATTAATCAATTTAAAAGTAAGCTGAAAAACTTATTGGTAGACCAAACTTACTATTGTGTCAATGAATTTTTAAATGATAATCTAAGTGCAAAGTAATAATTCTGTCTCCCCATTTATAAAGACTACGAAGATCTCCTCTAATTAATAATTTATATCACCTTTTGTGAAATATTTTCCTTCCTGTATGTCTTTTGTGCCCATTTTTTATTTTATATGACTTGTCCTATATCTTTGTAAGATTTACCTGACTAATTAAAGTGTTGTAAGAGTGTGGGAGTATAAGACTGCAAACCTCACACCAGGCAGGCTTCTGCCATCATCCAACATCCGCTACAGTGTAAACTTGGCATCTGTCAATTTGGTAGCCATTGTGATTTCAGACGACATTTGCTAATGTGTAGTTGATGTGGTTTGTGCTTTCCTGCATTACCGTTTGTTGAAATCATTTTCTTATTATGTTTATATTTTTTTAGATTTGTTGTATTGTTTCATTTTGTTATAAATTTGTTAGGCATTAAAAGTTGTTATACATTACATTTTGTTGTTATTATTTTTTTCATTATTATTTTTAATTCTTTCATTTATTTGAGTAATTCTCTCAATTTCTATTATTGTTCAATTCTTTTGTATTGGGAATTGGAAAATTTAATTTGTTATTAAGTATCCCTATAAATATTTTATACGTTTTAATATCATATCAACCATGTCAAAATATAACTGGTCAAAATCTGGAAAGTTTATTTCTTCCAAGGGGAAAAATAAAAGAGAAATGGCCTGATATTAATCATGCAAAGAGGGGGGTTGGAAATATGTTGTATAGGCTGGAGAAGTCTCATAAAGACATCACTTCTTCTGTAATTAAATATTTTAAGAAATGCTTCAGCTATGCATTACAACAGAATAGAAATAATGTAGAAGGCAATACTAAGTATTATGGATCATACTTTTGATAACCATATAAATTGTGGTAAGTAGTGTAATTACAAAACTGATCCAGTTAATTACAAACACAGAGGCTTGCCTGGAGGAAAGGATCTGAAAGAGAAAAGTGCATATGGTGAACTGAAGAAAATTGTTGAAAAGATGGCATTTAATTCAAACAAATTAGCACCTTGTGCATCAAGTCAGCCAAATGAGTCATTTAACATGACTGTGGCAAGAAAGGCACCAAAATCCAAATTTTATGGTGGTTCAGAATCCCTGAATTATAGGTTAGCTTTTGCTGTTAGCCAGAAGAATTTGGGAACCAGTTACACAATAAATTTATATAAAAAATTGGAATTGTCAGCTGGATGTCACAGTGAAAAGCAAAGGAGAAGAGCAGATCTAAAAGAATCCAGAGATCAATTTAAAATGCTTCCTTGTGCTTTAAGCGAAGGAGGCTATTTCTGAAATAGCAGAGAGAACAAGTTGAATATGCTAGAGATGCAAGAGAGGGCATTTCACATTCAAAAGACAGGATTAATTCCAGTGGAGGAGTGTTTAACAACAAGCTTAAGAGGAGAGCCACACAAGTTTGTGTATTTTGATATTGAGACTTCAGGATTTGGTAAGAGAGCAGAGATTTGCCAAATTGTTGCAAATTATATTGAGGAAACATTTTCTGAACATATTTTATTGAAACATGAAATATCATCATCAGCTTCAGAGGTAAATGTTCTTTAATTACCAAATAATATATCTTGTATAAAAACAACTCTCCTGTGCAGATATGGTAGGTCATAATATTTTAAAATTTGATTGCTATTTTCTTTTTTGGATATCGATGAGTGTAATTTAAAATATCATTTCATCCTGAATGTTAATGGGTCTTTAGATACACTTCCTTTACTAAAGTCACTACTCCCAGGAAGGAAGTCATACAAACTGACAGAGTTGGTTCAAGATGATGATCAGATGTTAATGTCAAGTGTGAAATTCTTTTTAGAAATTCAATCTCCTTAAATAATTATTTAAATAGAAAAGTTTCAGAAGAAAACAAAAAAATCTAATGAGCTTGAAGCCTTGTATATTACATATTCTGTCATCTGGAATGCTAAATAAATTTGTAGCATGTGGATTAAATCACTCCATATTATTTGAGACATACATACTAAGTTGTGGAGAAGAAGGGATAAATATTCTAGTGTCTGAAAATGTTAATGGAAAACTCAGAATCCCCAAGAATAATTTTGACTCTTAACTTTTTTTAAATCCTGGCAAGAATGATTTTATTTTGTTATTTTTTGTTAATTTTTGCCATATTCTTAATTTGAATGTATTTTAAATGTCTGTAATTTTTAAAATGCATTTTTTTCATATAAAAAGTTATGGAATACTATATCATGCATTTTATTTTACTAAGCCAAGTTAAATACCATTTAAATAACTCCATAAGTGAAGGAAAATTTTGTTGCGATGCATTAAAACTGAGACATGAATTACAGTAACTTTAATAATAGAAAGAAGTGATGAAGTAGAGTGAGTTCTTTGCAAACTAGAATTGAGTAAATTTTCCTCATGGGTAACAACAATCATAACAACGCTTCGGAATAGGAATAGAGAACTACTTTTTTGATCGTATTTTTATGTTACACCTGTGATAATTTTTACTCAAACTTTCGAAAGGAGGGACTCGAGAAAGAAGATGATGGTAGGTGGATAGGGCAAGTGAGGCAGCGAGGTTTTCCGCAGGGGTGGGAACCTAATGCAAGAAGCGTGGTAGAAGTGGGAAGTTCCTTCCTCCACAAGATATTTCCCAAATTTGGGGGCCGGCGGAAGGAGAGGAGCGGAGGATTGGCAAAAAGGTTGATAAAGAGGGACTGATGGGAGGAAGAGGTAAGAATTGGGTGGGCAGCATGAAGGATTGTTTTGAGAGCTTCGTGGATACCAGGATGGAAAAGTGTCATAAGAGTGAGTGGAGGGGTAGATGCAGGAATAGTGGGTGTGTGAGGATGAGATCCAATGTGGGTAGGCGTCATCGCCCTATGGATCTGTTCGCGGACCAAGACTGGAGGGTAACCACGTTTGAGAAGAGCATCCTCGAGGACAGAGTAATACTCTAGAAGGGATGCTCTATCGGAACAAAGCCTCCATCCTCGACGAGCAAGGGCATAGGGGATAGAGGTTTTGGTATGAAGGGGATGGCAGCTATCAAAGTGGAGGTATTGGAGGCTGTTGGTGGGTTTGATGTGAACACAGGTGCGAATTTGGCTGTCTTGAAGGTAAAGATCGACATCCAGGAATGTGATGTGGGAGGTAGAGGATTGGTGGGTGAAGGACAGTGAAGGATGGGAGGAGAGACGCAAGAGAAAGGAAAGGAGAGAGTCAGGTCCATGCGTCCAAATGAGGAAGACATCGTCGATGTATCTCAGCCACAAAAGTGGTCTGAGTGGAACGTTGAGGAAGAGTCTTTCCCATTCTCCAAGGTAGCAATTGGCGTATGAAGGCGCCATTCGGGTGCCCATCGCAGTGCCTCTAATTTGAAGGTAGTGACGACCATCGAAAGAGAAGTTGTTCAATTTGAGCACCATTGCTGCCAAGTCTAATAAGAAATGGGAGGAAGGTCTTGCGTCGGGTGGTCTTGAGTCCAGGAGTTTACTAAGGGCAGAGAGTCCATCATCGTGGGGGATGTTTGTGTAGAGGGAACAGACATCGATAGTGGCCAAAATGGTATTGGGTGGGAGAGGAAAGGGGAGGTGTTTGAGACGTTTGAGAAAGTGGTTAGTGTCTTGGATGAAGGAAGGGAATTGACGAATGAGAGGTTGTAGGTGGGAGTCAACGAAGGCGGAAATGCGTTCTGTAGGGGAATTAAAGCTGGCAACAATATATATATATATATATATATATATATATATATATATATATATATATATATATATATATATATATATATATATGTGTATATATTTATACCGTATTTTTCGGTGCACAAGATGTTCCTTTGTATAGGACGCACCCATAATTTGGGGTTAATTTTAAGGGGAAAATTTTTTTCCGTAAAACAGACGTTCATTATAAAAATATTAAAGACTTAAAACATTACAGGTTTATCCAATTACACCTTTAAATTATTTATTACGATATCTAAAACCATATTTTGATGAAAACAAAAAATCTATTTACCTTATAAATTGCCATCATTCAAAAGTTCCTCCTCGTCAAACCCGAGAAATTCTTCATCTGAACTAGTGTCGTTTTCGTACAACAAATGATCTTCTGTTCCATCCAAGGCTTTGCTTATTCCACATTTTTTAAAAGACTTGACAATAATCTCTGGACTGATTCTGGCCCAAGATGCCTTAACCCACTCGCAAAATTGCTTGATCGTAGGCCGCTTAATTCTTAAGTCAGCTGATGCGTGCTGTCATCTGCGATCCATTTGTTCCATTCTTCTCTCATATTTCCCTTGAATGGCTTATTTAATGAAACATCTAATGGCTGCTGTTGGAAAGTGAGTCTTCCTGGTATTACAGCCAATTTGGTATTTAAATCAAGAAATAGCTTCTTAACAGATTCCGTAAGATGAGAGTGGAACTGATCGCAAACCAAAAGAGCTTTCTTCCTTAGAAGAGCTCCTTTCCTTTTTCCCCATACCTTTTCAATCCACATTTTCATTCCATCATTGTCCATCCAACCCTTTTCATGAACATGAACAATTATTCCCATCGGGGTTTTCTCTTTAGACATTCTTTTTCGCTTGAAAATTACCATCGGGGCATAACTTGGGGGGTGCAGGCCCACGTAGTGTGTGGGGGGCCCACGCTTTTCGAGGGCCCCGAAAAAAGGCAGAAAGATTGAATTGAAAACAGGTTTTAGGAAAAATTTCTACCAAAGTCTTTCTGACGAACTTCTCACGCTATAAACAACAACAACACACCTTGATGCTTTCCCTTGCGGGGCAAGCCATGCTATATGTCTGCCAATCACCAACCCATCACCACATGCTTCCTCCACACACTTCTATCCTTGCACACTTCTTTTGCTTCACTTACACTCATACACTGAGTCACACATTCCCTTTTATTCCTCATACTTTTCACGTCCCTTTTTCTCCGAGTCTCACCAACCACATCCAACCAAGTCTTGCGCGGTCTGCCTCTCTCTCTCTCTCGCCATTCACTCTTCCTTCATATATCTGTTTGGTGATTCTACTCTCCTCCATTCTTTCTACATGCCCGAACCACCTCAGCAGACCTCTCTCATACAGATCTATCACACTATCTTTCATACCACATTCGTTCATCACCCAATTATTCCTTACTTTGTCCCTCCTAGATTTTCCACAAACTCTTTTCATGTATCCCATCCCAACCGCATTCAAACATCTTTTATGCTTCTCCTGACACACCCATATTTCACTGCCATACAACAAGGTAGGCATTAAAACACTCTTGTATACAGCCATTTTCGCTTCTTTTGACAACCATTCATTCTTTGCAATCGACCACACATAAACAAACACTGTTTTAAAAGATAAAGTTTAAAACTATAGGGATGCCATGGAACTGTTGCATTTAATAGTGGTTAGATACAGAGTGGCATCAATTTACAACAATGTAGAGCAGCTTTGATGATATATTTGACATTGCCAGCAACTTTGTCGTAAAATGAAAGACCTTTTTCAAAATTTAAGTTAAAAAAGCTATCTATATACATGGATGGTCAGAAGTACATACCCTGATTAAAATATTGATCACATCTTTACAAATGAAACTCAGGAGCGTACAAAATGAAAACTGGTATAAATCGATGGAGAAATTTCCCGAATTCAAATTTCGAAAAAATCAACAAAAAATTAAAATCATATATAAATAATTTTATCACGATTTTTTTCTCATACACCAAAAATTTAACTTGCATGTGGCCCCTAAAATCGTAGTTACGCCTCTACTTAAGAATCACAACAATGGCGTTCTGCCTCGAAAATAATGGTCATATCACACAATTTCAATAGCGCCTGTTTCTTCCCTGCAAAACTCAATACCTCAATGCGGAACACCGTTGCTTTGAATGAAAAGTTTAAACACTTGTAGGTACATCCGTTTGTAACTTCATTATTTAAACTAAATTCTCATGTAATTTTATCGTATATGTTCTTATTTTGTTGTATATGTTCTTATTTAATAGTAAGATTTTCAGATCTCTACTTATTAACGATGCATCAGCACTTCATAGAGGAGGCCTTTTTTCCACGCCACCTGATATAGGTACTCCGTTCCCGTTTGTTGTCTATCTTCAATATGCAAATAGGGAGATATAGCAACCTAATTACTGTTCCACCGCAAAAAATCGGGACAATGGTTCAAATCTGTTACGAAGAATGCATTCTGTTTTAAGAGCATTACTAAATTCCAAATTCTTAGATTTCTGTTTCAGTAGGAAGAAATCGTTAGTAGGTTTTCACGCACGTAAAACTTTATGAGACGAAATGTTACTTAGGTATTTTCGGTTTTATCAGTATGAATTTCTCGTAAATTGTTTTTGTCTGTGTGAAGAAGTTGCTTTTTATTCAAGCACGCGACTTAAGAAAGGTTCGCGTATTTTTTTGCACTTTTGACACGCGAGACAAAGTTTCGTCATCACTGCCCTGGTTCATAAGAAAGTGATAATGAAATATACAATAAGCATTAAAATCATGACTAATTTTATCGATGTAAACCAGTGTTTCTCAACCGGGGTGACATCACAACCCAGGATGACGCGAGAGTTATTGAAGGGTGACGCAAATATTTGATAAATTCACAGTGTATCATATTCTGGCTTATAAAAATAAATAAAACCAGAAGAATACCTGCCTCTGCTTCTTTGAATGCATAAATGTTAATCTTTATGTTGTAGAGAAAGCCTAATTTATCTTTAAAGACGACTTGAAGGAAATGGAACAGTAAACGGGGTGACGCAAAACTGAAATGGGGTGACGATAACAAAAACAGGTTGAGAAACACTGATGTAAACGATCAACTCAATGTAATACTGTACAGTACCTAAAAACTACGCGTTACTTCCTAAGAGCAAAAACGTGACCATCCACCGGTTAAATTTAAACTACGGTTTTGCAATGCTATTTGAATATATAGGTACGCAAAAATATTGAAGAAAATTTCCTCTACCAAGTCACTTTGTCGGAGAATTTTATTCGTAGCCGTCACTTCAAATCCTTTGGTTTCGAAGTCGTGCGTAAAAGTTGAACTGAGGATAAAAGTTACTATAACAATTGAAATCACGAACCCACCGGCTGAAAATGCCTGCCATACACGGAGACAGGCCTGACGAGAGGGGAGGGTGGAGGGGGTCTACAGTACCCGGGCCCGCAATTCTTCAAGGGCCCCGGCTGAGTATGCCGGTATGTTGTATACTTGTATTGTTGACGAAGTGGATGTGCGGGAAAAGTCGTTAACAAAAATTCGAGTTGCCGGAAATAGATATCTCAGTGGTTTCCTAGTATTCCTGGTGTTAACATCCATTAATCACGCTCATTTATATGGTAAAAATATGTACTATGTATATATTCAATATTTTAGTGCAACCAGCATAAATTATATGGACATATTTTCCAGAAGTTTAATTGGAATTAACAATAAAGGTAAGTAATCGCTAGCTATTTATTTATATCCTTAATTATATTTACTTAAGCAACAACATTTTAATTGATAATTACTCATAAGTTAAATACCGTATTTATTCGTGTTTTATTTGTTTCATTTTTGTTATATTCTTTAAATTGCTTTGGCTATTTAAGATTAACAGGTCATTTTTTAAATAAAAAAAGACAATTTTTTCATAAATGACTTGTTACTTCATATCTACATGCGGACACACATACAAACACATATACACACAATGGGGGCCCTTTATACACTTTGCACCGGTGCCCGCGTTAGCTCTCGACGCCCCTGCACAGAGACTCCATTTTGGTCAACCTCTCCATTGATACGCGGAAGCGCGGTATACCACTCCTGGTGATTCATGCGCGCCCGGTATATTCTGGAGGTACAGAGCTCCACTTGCAACCCCAGACTACGAGGTGGTGGGGAAGCAGATCTCCCCCTCATCACGTGGCCTGCCGACAGCCAATCGAGGAGCGATTAAGTGCACGTATTTACTGTTTCGGTAGTTGCACACGCATACCAACACACACACACACACACACACACACAACACTCCCACGAGTCCGACGCATTCAGGAAAATCAATGAAGTTCGCGTCGATGTGCACTTCAATGTCTAACCTCTTGTGCCCCGATGGTAACCTAGGAACGCCAATTTTTCGGCGCGGTGTCAAATTAAACAAGAATTACAATAAAAGGTGACCAAGAAATGGTTTGGATATGATTAAGAAGCGCGATCACCCGTGAATTTCTCTCGGATAAATCCAGCAAGGGTAAGCGTTAATACGAAACATCGTATTCGTTTGTTTTTCGTCGCGATTGATGCCGTAATAAACAATCACTAAATGCCACGTTTATTGGCGAGTTATATAAAGGCGGCCATTTTGATTGAAATGATGCTTTCGTTGTCGCGATAACTGAATCACATGGCGCTCGATTCAAATTTCCATTCTCTTTGATGGTAATGTACGAATATGAATAAATTATGTTATGATAATAACTAATGAAATGGGTAGATGGTTTACTGTATCGTTTTCTAGATAAAATAGCCTATTATTTAATTCATTTGATAGGAGGTGTGCTCTCTAATTTTAATTTAATTTTGAATTTATCCGAGCACAATTACATAGAAATTCTCATGTTTCCCGCCATTTTATCTTTCGCCTGAAATGTGCAGTAAAGAACGAATTGCCAAGGCTGAGTAGTGTATAGCCTCGCTATGGATTTCGGTGTGATAATAAAATTATTATAATCATTTCTCTTTTTATACAAAAAAAGGCACAGAGTTACTTGTTCTGCGATTACATATAAAAGCGTGCAGAACTTTTACGATTTATTCATGGCATAGAATAACGCACTTAATAAAAATGCTCGTCGAATATTTTTTCGCGGCAATTTTCTATGATAACTGAGCAACCAGGCATGGCACTCGTTAAACTATCAAACAGCTGTAGAGAGTAAATTAAATTGCAGTCACAAAAGGATGAATATATTTTTCTCAAGTTTTAGGATATTTCAACCAACTGTACTACTCGACATTTTTAATATCTTACTTAAAGTTAAGAAATCCACTAAATCTGGCAAACAGTCTAAAACACAAATTCTTTAACTTTATATGTATAATGGAATACGATCACAACGAAGGCAGAAAAGTTAACCAGTTCCACCGTTCTAACTAATTTTGGCGCGGAAGTAAATATACAGAGCTTTGAATATTTTTCAGAACAAAATATTGAATCTTTGTTGATTCACGATTGATTTCAATTAGCTAAACGTGCGTTTAAGGTTCTCTAGTTAAATAAAGGATCTTGTGAAAACGAGTCAACGACAGTGGCGGATCCAAGGGAGGGGCGATCGCCCTCCTCTTGGACGACCCCATTGCCCTCCACTGGGTACATTCTTAAATTCATTCCGCGCAACATTCCTTGTTTCTACACCGAAGATTAAGTCTGTATGACAAGGAAAAGAAAGGTTCCCCTTGGGAAGTTTCTGGATCCGCCCCTGGTCAACGAATATGCCTAAAAATTAGTAAAAAAATTTAAAAAAGACAATTATCTTAGGCCATAATAAGGTTATGAAAAACCAGATGCGCATTTCGACTACAATAAAGTCGTCTTCAGCGGCAATTCCCCGAATGTAGATTCTTTATTTGAATCACCACTGAAAACAGCTTCACTGTAGCCGACATGCGCACCTGATTTATCAAGACCGTATTAAGGCAATTCGAGATATCTAAGGTAAGTAAATGATTTTTCAATTTTTTTATACTTAAGGGCTTATCCTTGAATTTTATTTCAGCCATAACACAACCTCGACAATTCCGTAATGAAGGGATTGGCAACCTATGGCCCGCGAGCCACATGCGGCTCCCGAAAACATTTTAGCTGTCCACGAAACTGTAATGAAAAAGTGATCGGGAAAATCTCACGTGGGCAATTTCAAATTTTGTCAGTGAAATGACGGTCTTAAAACATTTTCTGGCGAAGTTTCAACGTTATTAAATTTATGTAAACTTGATTTTCGCTTATATGAGATCAGAGACACTAGATTATTTCTGGTTTATTCACTTACACGGCCCGCCGAGGCTTTCTCGACTTCCAATGCGGCCCTCCGAAGCATTCACTACTGCAAATTTGGCCCGCCGCGCAGAAAAGGTTGCCGACCCCTGCTCTTACTGACAGCGAATAAGTGCAAAAAATCGCAAAGTGTGTCGGAAAATCTCGGCATGAAAGTTTTATTTATTTAACCTTCAATGTCGCAGGTAGGCTAAAGCCAGGTGGCGACGACTGCTGCAATATTGAAGCCTCAAATATCTGACTTGTACATTAATCAAAATTCAAGAGTTACACACATTTATACAATATATGCATAAAATAGTAATTAATTTATCAATAAACGAACAATAATATCTAATTTAGAACTTATTCATTTCAATTATTACTTATTTTTATGGAGTAAATAGTTTTCTAGGTTGAAGATGATCCCCACCGTACTTCACTCCATCAAGAATTCCTTTCTTTCCTCCAACTCCATCGTCATCTTTTACAATGTAAAGTATTCTCTGTTATCAAACGAACTTTATGCTTATTGTTAGATATTTTAACATTTTTCGATAAGGGTTTGAAGAGCTCTTCAGGTAACACGTCCCAATGCCAGATTCCCCTATTAAGAAAAGAATATTTGGCAATATTTATTTTTTTGAGTCCTCAATTTAATTTTAAACTCATGCCATTTATTAAAACCTAAAAAAAATGTTATATTTGTACTTTTCCGCCGCGCGACATTTGATCCAACGAGGTCCACGACACGCCATTCGCTTACTGCGCGATGCATCTCTCTTCATTCGAACCGTTGCTCAACCATCCCCGTTGAAAAACGCCCTCTTTTTTCAAAGATTCCGATACGCGGAAGTTGGAGGCGGAGAAGGAATTACCATAACAACTCCCCCTTCTCTTCCTCTCTTCTCCTCCTCTTCCTCTCTTCTCCTCCTCTTCCTCTCTTCTCCTCCTCCTCTCTCTCTCCTTCTCTCACCCGCCCTCTCTCTCTCCTTCTCTCACCCGCCCTCTCTCTCTCTCCTTCTCTCACCCGCCCTCTCTCTCTCCTTCTCTCACCCGCCCTCTCTCTCTCTCCTTCTCTCACCCGCCCTCTCTCTCTCTCCTTCTCTCACCCGCCCTCTCTCTCTCTCACACACACACAACAGTTCTCTCTCCCAACCGGACGAACGAGTTCCAACCTCTTACGCCCTCATAATCTCCCGTTCACATTTCTCTCGCACTGGGAGTCGAAAACGTGTGCAAGCGCACGTAGGCGAAATTGAGCCACTGGCGTGCATCACGGAGAATGGTGAGGAAGGCAGGGAGAGGGGAGAACATACAGAGAGAGAGAGAGAAATCAAAGGAGGAAGCGCCATCTAAAAAGGAAAAGGATTTTTCGACCTTTTTCGAAGGAGATTTGGGAAAAAATAACGACATCTCCGACCGTTGCATTCGGCGGATTATTAACTTTTCAGTCGTTTCGACCGGAGCGTTAGGCGCTTGTTTTTAAGCGTCCGCGCTCTTGATCGCAGAGAAGAAGCGCCGCCCGAAACGTTTAACGGCTCGATATTTTGAGTCGACCTGAATTTCGCGAGGTCTTGAATGGAGAGCGAGATAAGAGGATACCTCCTAAGGACTTATTGGCGCCTGCGACCTCCCGTTTCCCCGCGTAGAGTGTACCTGTATGGATCCATCCAACCATCGCTTCCACCTTCGTACCTTGCTTTCGAAACGAAATGGCCGCCGTCGATTAGCTCGTTTGAATACACGACCTGAATCCTCGAGGCGATTAGTGGCACTTTAACTCGTAGATACCTGGTGATGAATCTCGTAAATTACTTGGGATATTTTAAGCGACATTAGATGAATACGACCGAACTCCTCCCCAAATATCACTGTCGTAAAAGGCTTTGAGTTGGTGGGAATTATTGAGTAATTTTTTGTGAAAATGTTGCGGGGGTTTGTATACGATCAAGTTGGATCAAAATGAAAGAACTCTTCGTCAACCATAATTGTTAATGTGACCTTTAAATGAAAGTAATTATTTTATTAGTTGATTTACCTATAATTAGTGTTGTGACTAACGAAACCTTGATGCTCGTCCTTCCATCTATCCTCACCAACACGGGAAACTGTATGATTTCATATGCGTTTTGAGTACGGATTGGCATTGAAATATGAGCTTATTTACATACCAAACGTATGAGAACCTGAAATAAGTTTGGTTTTTTATTCCAAAAGCAATTCAAACATATTTCACATCGGTAGTAAAAAGATAAAACTATGCTAAATGGCAAACGCTATTGGCGGTTTGCCGGGTGGCAACGTAAATTAATATTGTTGGCAGCTTACTAATTCTCGATTATGGCGATTCAGTGACTAATATTAGTCACGTATTTGCTTCCTTTACAGGAACCACAAACTGAGTTCGATAATTCGTAATTTTTAAATTGTCTTTCAGCTACCGTCCTGCCAACAGTTACTCCGGGTAGCTGTCCGAATAATATAATAAGACGACAACAAACATTGTATCAGTTATTTTTCAATTTAATAACTGTTTCTGTCTCGCAACAATAATACACGCAAAAATATCTAATTAATAAAATATGGAAATTATTAATGCATAGTTTATAGTTTCAATATATGCTACATATTTAATTTCCATGAAGTGATGTTACGTAATGTTCGCTAATCTTTGAAGTTTTTCTGAAAATGGAAAAAAAATTCTAACGGCTATCCTCTGAGCATGCAAAATTATAACATTAATTGACATCTAAAATAACACATACTAAGACCATAGCAATAGCGTTCAAATTGTCATGTTTATTAATCAAGAAGAAAAAGATTTTCAATGGTTTAGAGTAGGGGTTCCCAACCTTTATCACTTCGCGAACCGCTTGGGCTAACCTATTTCTCTTCGCGAACCCCTTGAGTTGTAACAGTTTTGGAGGCGAACCCCTTATAATGGAAATTAAATTTCGTAAAAACAAATCTTTTTGAACGCGTTTAATTAATAAAAAATAAAAAGTTTACATAGCACATAGAATGTAAACGTTTACAATAAAATCAGAATCTCTGATATTGCCATAAGTTTCTAGTTAGTACCCTGTGAAATTCAAATACAATTCTTGAAGCATAAGAAAAATTTGAAAACAAAACCATGCAACTAATTTGAACCAAGAAAATGAAAAAGACGCCATTACCAAATTTTTCTCGCGAACCCCTCAGATTTATTTCGGGAACCCCTAGGGATACGCGAACCACCGGTTGGGAAACGCTGGTTTAGAGGTTATATTTATCGCAGTTTGATTTCAAACCTTCAGTTTTGGAAAGTGTCTCCCGGAATATTTTAACTGAGATTTGCATATGTTCCGTTTCCTAAATTTCCGTAAAATTTTCCGAATCTGTAATGATTAGGAGTTTTATTTAATCTGACCTAATATAAAAATCATACTCGAATATTATCGTTTATAGTTCATTAACGATCATCGGCATCCACAGGATTATACTTGGAATAGTAAATATTTCGTTTAAGTGGTTAGTAAGATTAAAAAAAAACATTTATTGCGTTCATATTAAAATATGCGGAAGATTATATTTCGAAGCACCTTAATCTACATTAAGCCCATTAATAAAAGTAATTATAAATTTTAAACAACGATACTCTTTTCCGAAATTGAACATTTGTTACGAGGGTTTGATAACAGAATGCCTTTCAGATTTCTCGATTACATTTTTAACTGCTAATATTTCTGTAAATCAAAAGAAAATGTGGATTTTGCTATACTGTTAGTAGTTCTGAGATCATATTTATTTCCCCAGACACACCTACATCAAAGTCAAATTTGCACAAATATTTAATTAAGAGCAAAGAATCAAAAATTGAAAGTTAAATCAACACATTAAAATGTTCAACGATTGCGTCATATTTAAAGGTCGTATGTTTCGTAAGAAACAATACATTATGCGATTCGTATGCTTGGACATCGTTTCAGCTCAAATGGTAATTCGTGAATTGACTAGTGTAATGCATTTCATCCTAATCGAAGCAAATTAATCCATTACGAAACTACACCTCCAAACGAAACAATCGCTGTGAGGCTCCCAACAATAAACCTTATTCCAAAAACATCGCGGATTCTTATTTCGCGCCACGAGAATAAAACGTTTTCACCGAGTTCTCATACCGTGGCTTCCTACTCACGTCCTGCCGCTCCATGGTCTCCTAGTTACCAGAAGCATTTTACTGGAGCAAAATGCCAGATTCGTCGCCTAGGCTACCACCAGCGCGTACTTACTATCCACTTATGCACGCCTGATGCCTTCCATGAGATGTAACCCCCTGTTCTCAACCCCGCGCTTCACGTGGTGGGAGCAGAATACGTCCCGGGCACGTGTAGAGCCGTGCGGACCAATGAGGAATGGGCGCAATCTTTTCCGCCGCTGCGTTGCAGCGGAATAATGGAGCCGATCGATAATTCGGCTTCGTGATTGCGCTCTGGAAGAGATACCTCCCGCCGCGTCATGTTCGCCTCGGATCGGCCATTTTCCGGCGTTTTCCACGTCTCTGAATTTCTCTCTACAGGATAAACGGCGCGACGACGCCATTTTAATCTCCTTGGGGTAGGTCGCGGCGGTTTCCTTCCCCAGCGAATCCTTCCCTCCCTGGCATTCCCAGTCTATTTATTTTTCGCCGGCGCACTTCCTTCGACGAAAACTTGGGGCTCGAATCCGTTATAACTTGCTGGAATTTAGGTCAACGATGCAACGGGCGAAATAGATTTCGCCATAACGGAAGTTATTATCTGGAACGTATTTCAAAGCTAGCGCCACAGTGCGGCGTTGTAATGAGATATAATATAACCAAATAATGATACTGCTATAGAGAAAACCTGGCGTTGGGTGAAGTTTTCTGTGAATAAGAGGAGTACTTGTTGTAAACTAATTTTTTAAATCGTTGTAGCTAGAGAACACAGCGGAGGTTTCAGACACAGGAAAAGTTTCCGTGTGTTTTCATTACACTGAAGCAGAGGTCTCCCAACTTTTTTACAAGTAGGCAACTTAGTCAATAAATTTTATACTCGCAGGCCAGAGTATCAACATGAAAAACCTTTTGAAAAAATATTTTCCTATTAAAAGCTGGTTTAGTAAATCAGGTAAATTACGATTTTTCCGGGAAAATTTTCGACATGTCCAATCTAACCAGTGCTGTAGTCGTAAAAAAAAGCAAACGGTATACTGAAGTAAAACTTTGAGGGGGAGGAGGGGTCTTACCCAATTATTTAAGAGCTTACTTTGAATTTCTTTGAAAATTTTATTTCAGTTAAGTTACGTATATAAAAAGTTAAAAAATAATAAGCACAGTATTTATTTTCAGTCTGATCGAAACAAAAGTAGTATTAGAATATTGGCATCTCTTCGTAGGCCGAAGATTTTCAAGAATTGCAGGTGCCACGAAAAAAGGAGTACATAATTAGCTGTTTTTTCTTGTTAGGCGAGTATACACGTAATTTGTTCGAAAAAGCAGAGGGTATAGCGTATTCATTCGAAAAAATCAGAGGGTATACGGCGTATACCACCGTATACCCCCCACTACAGCACTGAATCTAACTTATATTTTCTTCACCAAATATGAATCGAAATCACACATAAATGGAGCACAACTTCTGTGGATCTCTGCCGCGCTTTGGGACCAGAAAGATCCCCAATCATCCCGTCCTCTATGTATCTTATGACGGTATGACTGACTGCACGTGAGGGCTAATAAGACCGCTGAGGTAGAGAGAGAAAAATAATCGGATGGAAAAAAGGGACGAAATGTCACGTAGTAGAAGCGTAGGTACTATACATAAAGTAATAACGATTTTTTTTCGTTTTCGTTGCGTTTTTCGTTACACTTATTCAATAATCATTTCGTTATGTTACGCATTAAGTTTTCCAACATTTATCGATTGTTTTATATGGTAAAAAATGGCCAAGACTTATTACAGGCTCGAGGGCCACATCAAATGGGGTCGCGGGCCACATATAGTCCGCGGGCAATAGTTTGGAAAGCCCTGCGCTAAACAACTGTTCTGAAGCATGCTATAGAATCAACGTTTGTCGGGTATGATTGGGGCATTTCTGAAGGCATTTTAAAACTAATTTTAGCGAAAACATTTTCCCAGGAAACGTATATTTAGTTGTGTAAGAATAAATAGGTTTTCTTTCACGTTATTTTGATGTCCCTCGAACTCTTCAGGATCGCGTCTATGCCGTATGAAAGAATAACAATTGATATTTGAACTAAAAAAAAATATTTCCTTCGCAAGGACGAAATAGCGTTACAAGCATGATTAGTTTTCGCTTCGACAAAGAATAGCCGAAGCCGTCTTATGGCTAAAAACAAACGAAAATAAGCTCAAATGGAAATTTGAAAAAAGGTAAAGCACTTACCCAAGATACTACTCGTATCTCCAATAGCCATAAAAGGTTTTCGAAAAAAAAAATGTCCGGATAATTTTCTATTGGTGAATACCATTGACGACAACAGTCCTTATACGCATGATTTTTAGCCTACTTTCCGGAATGGAAATAGGCTTATAGTTTTGTAGTTGTGTCTGTCTGTCTCCCCTATTAACATTTGAACCAATAGACAGATTTTCATGACACTTGGTGGAAATCTATTGCTATTTGGGCCGAAGATTGAAGTCCCGGGTTCAATTCCAGAAACTAATAATTCTCATTTGATTTACATGGGCAATTTGAATTGTATCGTGCAGGGTAATTTTCTCTTGCACATTAAAATACCTTAGACTTTTAATACCGGAGCGGAATTTGTACTATTCTCTGAGAAAAGAGATGGAGATTCTAATTTTTCTAATTCTAATTCTAATTTTTACAAGAGCGTTGCCATTGCAACGGCTATTGTTGTACTCGAATTCAGTATAGTCCAACATATACACGCACTATTTCTGCCGCGCAAATACGCGTGATCAATTTAGCTTTCCGTTCGAATGTACTTGTAATATTTTATAACTCTAAATTATGAAATTTGAGAACCCAAATAGCAACGTTTCCGTGGTCATTTTATCGCTATTAAAGCCAATATAAGTATTAAATAAATGATTGAATGGAAGGTAGGCAACATAAGTTCCCTTTGGATCATCTTTTTCATACTTAAAATTTTAACGGCTATTGGAGACACCTGAGATAAGCATTCGTTATTTCAGTTTTGATTTTTATCTATTTTTGTTTTTGATAATACGCTATTCCTGTGAAATCCATTCCCTATCATTAATAGGTTGGTTTTGTGAGAGGAAGGATCTTCTCAAGGTCAGCGGTGAAACGGATAAGCCGATTTTGGTGGTCATACGTAAAACAGCATGTAAACTATGGCGCAGATGAGGATTATCTGACAGTAAACAATGGTTTAGCATTATCTCGGAAAGCGTAATGTAATAGCTTGATTTGCGGCAATTCAGGGGTCTATAGTCTGTTTAAAGGAAAGTTTTTAATACTATGAATGAGCTAACAGGTGGAGGTACATTATGATATCATTTCATGCAAGAATGTTCATAGTTCAAAAACTCACAACATTTTTTCAATTTTTCTTTTGTAAAAATAATATTATAACCCAAAACTTTTATCTGTCTCGGCAACATGGCGTTAATGTCGACAAAATTTGTCGGTGCGGGCGAAATTACGAACTTCGAGCCTTTTAAATAATATTGTAAAAACTGGAACTGTATGACGACCTGATGAGAGAGGGGAGAACCAGGACATAAAAATTGAAAATTGAGAATGCCATTCATTTTGCCGATATTTTATATAAATTCATGTGGATCGTTTAAAATTCAAAAGATATTTTTTTGGATTTAGGAGAAATGTTATCATAAAAAGATTTATATGTATTTTACGTTATATGGATACTAAGTATAGGTATTTATATGATTTGTATTGTTTGACTAATATTTTCTTTCTCCGCCATGAAATTTCCTCGAATAACTTCGGAAGAAATTGAATGTCTGCATCAAGTTTAATATAGTAATTTTGAAACAAATAATTTTGACTGGAGGGGTGAAATTATTAGAAGGATTACTCATATTCCGAGTGCGTTGTCGCAAAATAGTATGGCTGACAAAATTACGCGAATACCAACTCAGTTTATTCCAAACTGAGTTAATTCTTCCGTAATTTCTCTTTTTTCACATCCCGTCTTTCTTCGCATATTCATCTGAAAACCCCCCCGCTATCCGTCTTATACAGTGTGGGCCGCATTCCATTTTACCGGTTTTCCCTATCTCATCTGTGCCATGCTCTCCGCGCAACCAAAATCTCCTTCCACCAGTGCTACTGGTCACTTCCACCTTACTCTGATCCCTTAAATTATTCGTTGAACAACTGAACTCGTATCACAGAATTTTCGTAGAGACCCATGCACAAATTACCAAACAGAAATATTATCCTCAAACTTCCAGGTTAAAAACGTTTTGCAGCTTATTTCCACTTATGTATATAACTAGTGTAATAGCTAATCAAAAACGAGTTACAAAAGATGGTATTAATAAAGGGGAAATCAACGGCTTTCGTAATAACTGTAAAACAAATATTTTGACCCCGACGTGTTTAGATTCGATTTGGAGTCAGACGCGCTACCGTTGCACCACGGAGTTACTTCACTTCAGAGACAAACAACTGGTAAACAATTCAGTTTACCTAAAATTCATGCAAAAATAAACTAGATGATCCAAACAGAACTGATGATGCCTACTTTCCATTTAATCATTTATTTAATACTTATATTGGTTTTAATAGCTTTAAAGTCATCTCGCATGTGTAGCTCATTGTGTTCCAAAATTTCATAATTTTGCGTTATAAAATACTACAAATACATTCGAGCGGAAGATGAAATCGATCAAGCGTATTTGTGCGGCAAAAATAACGCGTGTACGTATTAGAATGTAGCGAATCTGAGTCCAACAATAGTTGTTGCTATGGCAACACTCTCGTAATGTATGATAAAAACTGCAAAATCGCAAGTATTTACGCGAAATTCTAAGAAATGAAATCGATAAGCAAAATTCTACGTAAAAATTAGAATCTTCATTTATTTCCTCAGAGAATAGTATCAAACTCGTTCCGATATTACAATTCTAACATATTTTAATGTGCAAGAGTAAATTACCCTGCCCGATGGATTTAAGATTTCCCATAAAAATCAAATGGGAAGCATAGTTCCTGGAATCAAACCCGGGACTTCAATCCTTGCAAAAAAAACTATCCTCGGGAGCTCGGCCTATGTAGCAAGAGATTTCCACCAAGTTTCATGAAAATCGGTAAATTGGTTCAAAAATTAATAGGGGGGACGGACAGACAGACAGACACAACGGCAAAACTATAAGCCTATTTCCATCCTGAAGAGTAGGCTAAAAATTATAATGGTATAGGTATATTGTAAATAATTCGAAAGTGTGTATTACAATTCCGATATTTCTTCAATCAAAAATTTAATTCTGTATTTCACAACTCATCCTGACAGTTGCTTATATAATAAACAATTAAAAATTACTATACTACACGTCAATCAAATCTGGTTTCGCAATTTCATGAGCTCAGCATAAAATCGTATTGACGATCTCGATCAAACTAGCAACCCCATAATTGTTTTCTGCTCTGCCTTATCAAAAGTCACCAAGCGTACTGATTTGCTCAATTCCGTGATAATGCTAAGGATATTCAACGGATTTGCATATGTTATTGAGACATATCATAATATCATAAAATGTGTTACCACCGTTCACTTATGGGTATTTCGTAGCTTCGATCTCTATCGTCCCGACCAGCGGCGTCTCGTACTAATGGCGGACCGGCGCTATGAATCGGGGCCTCCAGATCAAGAAGCATTTCATAAAAAAATTATTTGTATTTTGTCGTATAAAATTTTCAGACTCGTTTTCTCTTTAAATTAGTTTTCCGTTCGTAGAGAGAGCGCAATGTAATTGTTTTCCGTTACCGTAATTTTTCTAACGAGACTCGTCAAAATAATTCAAAATAATTTGATACCACTGTGTCATATGGAAAGTTGCATAATCTTGGTTTTATCGATGGATCGTAAGTTGGTTTCTCATTGAAAGGTTTGTTATTTTTATATAAAAATAATTATATGACGCAAAAAAAGGATTTTGCTCTGGGACGCACAAGAAGTTAGTTACGCCACTGATCCTGACTTAAATACCAGTCTCGTGTCTATTTTAGCTGTTTAAAACTTTCACCCTCCCTAAGGACTGCATAACCTTACAGAGGTGGGAGGGTTTGTGTACTCTTACGAACCAAAGAGCTATGCCGGCGGGAGATAATTCTCCTGGTAGGACCATCCAAGCCGGAAAGGTCTGAGGGGAAGAGTCAGACTAAGAAGCAGTCTTGGGGGTTTTACATCCCCCTGTGCAAGGGCAGCAGCTTGCACAGTACCTCTGTAGGTGGTGATCACGTGGATCTGAACAGCTACAGATGGGTAATCACTCTGTGAAACTGCGATGAGGAAAGCAAGGGGAAACTACCTCATTATATTTCCCATGATAGGCTGAAAAGCTGAAAATACCTCTATGGATCTTTCTGGGGTAAAATATTCCGGAGGTAAAATAGTCCCCCAATCGGATCTCCGGGTGGGGACTACCCTAGGGGATGCACAGAGGAAATGTAAGATTAATAAGAAAGCAAGTAGTGAGAAATTAAAAATAGGCACATGGAATGTTAGGACTATGAATTCAGGGGGTAAACTAGAGAACTTAAAAAGGGAAATGAGAAGGAATAATGTAGGTATAGTAGGTCTTAGTGAATTCCGGTGGGAAGGAGAAGGCGAGATAAATTCAGACGAATTTAAGATTATTTACTCGGGAGGGGAGAAAAAGGAAAGGGGAGTGGGGATTATAATGAGAAAAGAGATAGCTGAAAGAATTAGTAAGGTAGTGACAGTTAATGATAGATTAATAGCCGCAAAACTCCAGATGGAGCCAGTGGATATGCTTATAATTCAAGTGTATATGCCAACAACTAATGCTGGCGACGACGAAGTAGATGAAATCTATGAACAGATTATGGAGATATTGGAGGATGAGGGAAAAGGAAGGATCACCACCATAGTAATGGGAGATTGGAACAGTGTAGTCGGAGAGGGACAGGAAGATAACATAGTGGGAAAATATGGACTAGGGAAGAGAAATGAAAGAGGGGATAAACTTGTGGAATTCTGCCATAGAAATAGATTGATTGTAACTAATACATGGTTTAAGCATCACCAGCGGAGACTTTACACATGGAGAAGCCCAGGAGACCAGAGACGATACCAGATAGATTACATACTAGTCAATGAAAGATTTAGAAATAGCATTAAAAATGTGAAAACACTACCAGGGGCAGATATCGATTCTGACCACAACCTTTTGGTGGCAAATATACAATGTAGACTGAAGAGCGTTAGGAGAAACATAAGAGTTAACAAGAAATGGAACTTAGAGGAACTCCTTAAAAAAAAGGAGGCTATCATGACTGAGCTGGAGGAAAGGTTGGGAGAGAGAGCTGAAGAAAATAGGAAGAATGTAGATGAGGAGTGGAGATACATCCATAGCAACATTAAAGATGTAATGGAAAAGAAGGTAGGAAAGATAACGGGTGAAAGAAACAAAAAACCCTCGATCACAGCAGCCATGCTGCAAAAAATGGAAGAGCGGAGAAAGTGGAAGAACATGAACATTGAAGAAGGCCAAGGAAAGTACTAGGAGTTAAATAATGCTTTAAGAAGGGAAACAGATAAAGCAAGAGAACAGTGGATAAATGAAAAATGCGAGGAGATTGTCGAATGTGAAAGAATTTGTAGAACAGACCTCATGTATAGCAAAGCAAGGGAACTATTCAAGAAAAAAGCAAGAAAGATAGGACGTAAAGGAATCATGAACAAAAGTGGTAAAATAGTATCGGAGCCAGACAATGTAAAGAATGTCTGGAAAGAATACATTGAGGTTCTGTATGACAAAGAAGGAAAGCCAAGAAATATTGAATTAAATGAAGAAGAGGATGTGGAAGAAGATCAGCTAGGACCAAGTATTCTCGAGTCTGAAGTTAAAAGAGCAATTGATGACATGAAAAGAAGGAAGGCTGTTGGGAGTGATGATATACCCGTGGACGTTCTCAAGGTTTTGGGGTCTAAAGCAGTTAAGCAACTCACAAAAATTTTTAACCAAGTATATGATACTGGCATATGGCCTGAAGATTTTTTAGATGTTGTGATGGTACCACTGGAGAAAAAGAACAATGCAAAATGTTGTAAGGATTACAGAACTATTAGTTTAATTTCTCATACAGCTAAAGTTCTAACCAGAATAATAACCAAAATAATTGAATGTAAAATAAAAAAGGAGCTGCAAGATAATCAGTTTGGTTTTAGAAGAGGAAGGGTGACTAGAGATGCTATAGGATGTATGAGGATGATGATAGAAAGAGCGCTAGAAGTCAATAAAGGTATGTATTTTTGTTTTGTAGATTGGGAGAAAGCTTTTGACCGAGTGAAATGGGATAAAATGCTGGGTATTTTAAACAAAATAGGAATAGATTGGAAAGATAAAAGACTGCTTAAAAACCTTTACTTTGATCAAAAGATTAGAGTTAGGGTTGAAGGAGAAGAAACAGAAAGTACTTCAATAGGGAGGGGAGTGAGGCAGGGTTGCCCTACTTCACCAGCGATATTTAATATTTATGCAGAAACAATAACAGAAGAAGCGTTGATGGAAGAGAAAGGATTTAAGATAGGAGGTGAAAGTATTACCACCATTAAATACGCAGATGATCAGGGCTTAATAGCAGAAGGCGAGAAAGAGCTTCAGAGGATGACAGACAGACTAGTGGAGGTTGGCCAACAATATGGAATGAAGATCAATACAGAAAAAATAAAAGTAATGGTGGTTTCAAAGGAACATAAAGAATTAAATATAATGGTAAATGGCCAAAAATTGGAACAAGTAAGTAGTTTCAAATATCTCGGCAGTATTTTAGCACAGGATGGAAGTAGTACACAGGACATCAGAAGTAGGATTGCAATGGCAAAAGCAGCATTTAACGAGAAGAAGGAGCTTCTCACAAGCAAGAAAATAAATTTAGAAACAAGGAAGAAATTAGCAAAATGCTACATATGGAGCATAGCTCTTTATGGTGCAGAGACGTGGACGGTAAGGAGAAAGGAAGAAAAATATTTAGAAAGCTTTGAGATGTGGGTATGGAGAAGAATGATGAAAGTGAAATGGACAGAGAGGAAGAGAAACGAAGAAGTATTAGAAATGGTGGGAGAAGAAAGGACGCTAATAAAAACAATCAGGAAAAGAAAAGCAAATTGGATAGGGCACATATTGAGAAGACAGTGTTTACAAAGGACGATCTTAGAAGGAAAAATTAGTGGAAGAAGAGGAAGAGGGAGAAAAAGAATAGGAATATTAGATAATATAAAGCAGGGATATAATACTTATAGAGGTATAAATGAGGCTTCTAGGGAGAGAGAGAAATGGAGGCAGCGATTCAGTTAAAACCTGTTTTCGGACAGAAGCATGATGATGATGATGAAAACTTTCAATGAAAGACAATATAATTAAGGAGATTATTCCGCATAGCTAATATAAATATATTTAAACAAAAAATGTTTGTGCAACTTTCAGCGAGGGTTTCATGTGCAGATTTTTCATCTATGCACACATTTATCCAGAAATTGCTCTTATTTAAAATGAAAACAGTGTATCACTATATTCATACTAATTTGGGTTTGGAAAGAAATATATGTCACGATAAGAAAGTGGCTACATTGAATGGCGGGGATATTTTTGCAAAAGCATTAATTGCAAGTCCTTTGATGTAGCATATGTTTTATGTAAAATTGCCTCAGATTTGGAGATCCAACGCTATTCTCATATTACTCTCGCTTCAGGTGAACATATGCTCTACAAGAAGTTCAACAACTGGGCACCTGACCAACCAAAAAACCATCACATACGCGCGTTGCACTGCTACCCTCTGGTTTCAACGACAGTGTGTTGCAATGGTCGTATGTCGCTCGTCTGCCGAAAGAAATCTCGAAAAGCAACCTCAAAAGGAGAATCGCTTTATTACAGAACCTAGAAAATTTGCTGCTACAGTGGAATATTAACAAGTATCCCTTGGAAATGATACGAAGACGTCGGATAAGCACATTCAAGGAAATAAAGTGGAAGATTGTTATTAAAATTAGGGAAATTCGTCCGTATAAATAATAATACTTAAATACCGTAGTCCCTCGCCAACCGCGGTGGTTACATTTTTTACTCAACCCGCAATTGGCGAGGGCCAGGGCTTACGGGAAATTTGGGAGAGTAATTCTTGAGAGGCATACCTAAAATTCTATAACGTATACTTCAAAGTTAATAATAAGTATGCTATAGTACACCAAAAAACTTGTTTATTGTATAAAAATACAAAAGAAGGTACATTCTAAGTATAAAGAAGTATTGTACATTTACAAAATAATCATACATCTGCCTCTGCAGAGGCCACTCGCCTGACCTCATGGCTAAAATTCCTCAAATAAAATTCCCCGGACCTCCAACTCCCGACTAATTCGTATTCATATCGGAAACTAAAAACTCTCTTCCCAATGAGTCTCCTTCTAGTAAAGAATAGTTTGTACGTAGCTTCTTTAATAAACCAAAATTTAATATTAGCAAATTTAGCCAAGTGTATACGGTCGCGAGGAGAACCGCGGGTACTCAAGATTAAATTCCATGGTATGCAAAAAAAACAAGAACAAATTTTCAACCGCTCAGAACCGCAGTTGGCGAGGACTAATGTATGCTTAATATTAATAATAAAAATACTTAAAAGCTTCTCTTTTAATAATGTACACCTAATTGGTTTGTTTAAGCCAATGGAATAAAGTGTTTTTATGTTTCCTTTATTCTTTTCTAGATCGCCTTAACCAATCGTCTAAAACTCGCGGCTCGCATGTGGCCCGATTGGTGCACTTTTGCAGCCCGCGAAAGTAGTTAGTTCTGTTAGTTAATACTCCACGATAAAAATTCTAATGTATTTCTTATTAAATATTTCAGATAAATATTTGTAAACAATATAAGTAATTTAACTAGCGTAATTGCTCGTTCTCTTTTATAACGCACATTTTGGACGCAAATGAATATTCTTCCACATGCCAGCGTATTTCGTAGGTGTCAGAAGACCCTGAACCACAATGTCGAATCGAATATTTTTAGGCTGGTTAAAAACATAACTTACGAAATAGTTATGTCTGTGAGTCAGTCCCGCACCTCCTTTCGCAGCAATGGACGGATTTTCACGTTCGTACTACTGGGGTTGACCTTAGGGCCATATATTAAGTATTTGGCGAAGATTGAAGTTCCGAATTCGATTCCAGAAACGTCATTTCCCAATTTAATTTTTACAGGAAGTCTCAAATCCATCGTGCTGAGATTTTGTCTTTGAAACTTTAAAATATCTTAGAATTGTGATACCGGAGCAAAGTTCATATTGTTCGGAGTGGAAAAGAGTGTACATTTTAATTATCATCGTCGAAATTTAATAGTAGAACGTATTTTCATGAATTTCTAGTAAACGATAGCGTTTTTATCGTTTTAAATTGCATTTTATTGGAATGTTGTCAAGGAAATGATTGAGGTAATGCCGAACTCGGTTTGAGCATAGAGAAATGCCATAGCAGATATTTTCTCTCCACTCTGCAGAAGTTTCTCATGACCTCTTCATCAACTGCAGCGTTGAACCAAAGTTTTTATTGTCCAAAACCAATCCTATTCCTCATTGGTCGATCGATGAGGAACAATCTTACGCACAAATAATAACTTTCGCGATCAAACCACTAATTTTTGTATCTTATGACTGTCAAGGTATATTTCATAACTAGTAACAAACTGTTTCTATTTCTATTTCTCCAATCTCTAGACCAGTAGCGCCCTAACTTTTCTAATGGCGGGTCACATCAGTGGTTGCGAATCCCTTGGAAGCTGCCAATTCTTCGACGGGCCGGATTAGAGTTTAAATCGGAAGTTTTCTATATTCTGAGGTGCCATATTATAAGCGAAAATTAAGTCTAAATAAGTTTTAATGGCTAACATTTCAATATTTAAAGTTTTATTAACAAAATTTTCAAAAAATGTATGAAATTGTATGTTAAATTTTTCGAATTGCTTTTTCGTCATATCTTCGCGGGCCGCATTTGGCATTTATCCTAAATATTTCAAGATTTCATCTCTAATAATTGCGCGACGAAATCGACAGCGCGACAAAGTTTACATGTAGGTCAATTTTTGCGAGTATGCCGGAAGCAAATGCGAAAGCAAAACAGTACCTTTCTAATTCAAAACACGAAATGTAAACTTTTTCTTTTAAAGAACCAATAATTGGCCTCATTTTCTTGAGAGGATATAGTTAATTCATAACCAATGAATTTATCATGCAAAGACTTAACTCATATGTACGCGTCGTGGCTGCTATGACCTTTGTAATCAGCTTTATTACAATCAATAACGTTGGTTGGCTTGGTGGGATGAAAGGCTTCCTTGAGGTCAAAGGTGAAACCGACAAGACTTATTTGTTATACATTTGAAAGAGAGCATATTAATGGAAAAGCGAAAGAAGAGGAAAGCAAAGAACGAAGAATATCAAAGCGCTAACTATTTTATTTTAGCAACAAATAATACATACGGCAAAGCACCCCAAGAGTAACACTTTTCCTGATCTTATTACCCAGGGGTCCGCAACCTGGTGCTCGTGAGCACCGTGGTGCTCTTTGGCAGTCTTACCATGACCTTATACGATGCCGAAAATCGTCTTTCCTAGCACCAGTAATTTACTTTGTTCGCTTGTTTACTTTCTAAACGTGCGAAAGGATATTTTAATCAGTTTGATGTTGGTTGGTTTAAATATGGTCATTACAATGCCATTAAAGTATATTGAAGCTCGCTAGGTGTAACTTGGTGCTCGCCATGTTAAAAAGGTTGCGAATCCGTGTTCTTGCCACTGGAATCACCATCACTTGCTTAACGATTTGAACTAATGTTTATGAAGAATAAAAACAATTAATTTGGAAATAAAACAATGCATATGCATGTAAATCCAGAGAAAAGACGCCGCAGTACAGTTCACAAACTGTAAAATGTCTAGGCAAACTGACAAAAAGACACTGCGGAGTAATATAACCGTGCGCCGCCAGCTAGTCGCTCAGCCAAGCTTTTCTCACGCAGCATATCGACAAAGCTCTGTGGACATTGGACGACGCAACCGCGGCAATTGCATTAAAATTGAGCGTCTATGAAGCAACGAGTAAAATAAAAGGCGCCTAACATTCGTAAAAAGATGCTCAAATCAAGAGTATTCAAGCATTTTTGTATCGTTAGGATTTTTTTATAAGTTAAACTGCTATAAGAAGGATTTTGTTTTGATTGTATGGTTTAATTCATGTGCATGGTTACATTTATCGCCGGTGCGTTATGGCAAAATCATACGATTGTGGAAATTACCCCAAAACTTAACGAGTACATAGAGTTAATTTTCCCCCATCAACTCCTTTCTATCTTTTCTTGTTTTCTTCTGTTAATTTTTCGGCCATCCCTCTCATCCGTCGCATGAAGGCACCGCACCAAGTCAGGGGGACGCATTCCTTTCCCACTCCTCACCCGCTTCGAATTCTACGAGCATTCGCTCCCCCCTTCACCAGTAGCGCAGATCGATCCATCCCTCCCCCTACACCATTGCATGCCCCATCATCCCCACCCTTCAATACCGCCTTTCAACGCATTCCTTATGAATGTGGCTAGATCCTTCGAAAAAATTATCGCAAGAAACACAATAACGGCGGGAAAAATATGCTTCTGTACCGTAACTGTGCTTGGTCAATGGGAGCCACGATTATAGGTCAAAAGTTTAAAATATCATAAAAACTAATTATAAAAAATATTCCATATTTATCAAATTATAAATTTATCAAATGTCCTTAACCCAGAGTATACATTAAATGAAACGCACTCCGAGTATACGGATCAAAACGAAACATGGGATTATCCGGAAGGCTATCGCCCTCTAGACATTGACGAAGCTAAGGAAAACGGTAGTAATACCATTAATAATAGTTTTTAGGAACCAAAAACAGAATTACATTAAATATTTATGAATTATTATAAATGAGTGAAATGTAAGAACGCGAGTGTCAGTACACTAATTAACTTAAATGAAAAATTACCCCTCTTCAGATTTTGAAATATACAACTAAAATGAAATATAAGAATGGTAGTAAACCGTACATTCTCTAATGACTTTAAACTTAAGAAATAATTTTGGAAATTTCAGAGATCAGTACTAATTTAATCCTTAAATAATTTTATTTGATATTATAAACTTTTCACACACAAATACTTTTTTTCTGCAGAAACGAATTTTCATTCATTTCCAGAAGATCATTTGTCTGTAATTTGAATAAGTTTTTCCTACATGGAAATTTAAAATAGTTTGCTCATTGCCCACAATTATGAACAAATTAATCTAACTCCATCTTTCATTTCTGATTTTGTGATTCATTATCGAACAAAATTCTGTTTCCTTATCATCAAAGTGACAAGTTTCCGACCCTCAAGATTTTTCCAGCGCTTTCTAACAGAAATGATACCTAATTAATTAACGAATTAATGTTAGTAATCGTAATGACCTTAAAGTCACCATCTGTAGAATGTGGCTTGTTTGTAACGTCATGAATTAACGATAGTAGCACGATTATATTGCCGTTTCAATTTATATTAAGCACTTTATGTAAGTTATAATCGTACGTGGCATACCTATTGGAGGGGCTGCAATTCCTGAGACGTAAATACCATCTCTCGGCACAGACCCGATTATTTTATAGCGAATCACTGTGAATCGAAAACAAAGAAATTTCAGTACTGGTCTCACAGCAGGCGAACTCATGGTGCCATCGCAACTTAAATGATGGGATTATCGCGAACCTAACCATATTTAAGAAGAAATGCGTGGCGTTGACTTCAGATGGTTTCAAAGACGCGATGTGTCGTAATCAACTGCCGATCATTTGCAGGAAGATGTCGGAAATTGCACTAGATCATGATTTTTAATACCCATTAGAATTTATTCACGGACAGTTTATATTGAAAAAAATTATTTCTAGTTTACTTCTTGCATTGATACTTTTTCTAATAGCCTGTTTCGGTATAATGATCATTCGAAATGGCAAAATAACCTAAAAGTAAATTCATTATCACGCAAGTTTTCTAAATTCCCACTTTATCATGACAGCGTACTAGCTTAGCTTGACCAAGGATTAATCAACATAAGCATTTATATCATACCAGTGCCCGTCAAAATGACGGATAGGTATGACTGACGAATTAAATTAAAACTCTTCCCATTTACAGTTTTATTAGAATTCAAGTGCAATGCTCATAATTTCACTAAACTCATATGTTAACTGATTGTACCAAACCAAAGTTCCGTTTCTATGTCAACAAATCAAAAAAGAAACGAAATTACAAATGCTTATGATTGAAATGTAAGTATATTATTTAAAAAAATATATTTTGAAAAGTTTTATGCTTTGGAAAGTCGAAATTTTATTTCATAATGCAAAATAAGGCAGCAAAATTGACGAAAATCTTGGCTTCTTTGCGAAAAAGTCCGTCAATACGCATGGGAAGGCATATATAAATTCTTAAGAACCTATAATATGTCTTCATACAAACATTGACATACATTGACATCAATTATTCGTGTCTTTAAGGTATCAAGGTTTCATTTAAAAACGCAAAATAAAGTAACAAACTTAGGTAAAATCTTCGCTCTAATTTTGTTCCTAGGGATACGTTCTGTTAATGGCAACGAGCACCTGAATGCCCATTCGGATAAAATCGATCAATATATAATTATAACGATTTGTCTAATTCTCCCTCAAAAACGATATCTATAGAAAAATTATATGCACTAGATCTTATTAAGCCAATATATCCACTCGTATGCTTGTGCGGATCGAGAAAAAATGAGTACCTCGAGCTAAACAATATCTTCGGCCTCCAAGTAAACTTCTTACTAAAAACGCTATATTTTGATAAAATATGTAATTGAAACGCAAAATTCGAGCGATTTCGAACCAAAGGCAAAAGTCGACGATAAGAATAAGAATCTATGATCATTTTTCTTTAACACTAGAAAGGTAACTTGAGTCACTCTGACACACATTTCCGAAAGATGAGTCGAACGCTGTTCGTGTTCAAACACACTCCCCCCTCTCTTAGCAGTTTTTCCTCTAATTCAGGCGTTCTTAACCAGGGGTGCGTGAATGAAGTCCAGGGGGTGCGGGAGGAACGTCGCCTTTCAGGTTCGTAGCACCTACTTACAAAAATGAAAAGGGATCTCTGGGAAAACCAGTGCAACCGAAATAATTCCTACCGCACACCTGCTGACATTGGTGTCACCATGTGGTTAATCTCTTTTCTGGGAAATTGCGAAGAGGGTAAAATAAGAGGCGTTGGAGCAATACAGTAGCGTGGGCCTATGACATCCAAACCGCCGATTGTTCCTTCCCTACCCCAAATGAACCTTGCTTGTCTCCGAGAAATATCAAGCAGTGCGAAAACGCGAGAAGAGAGGCGAGAGGTGGCCTAAAATGTCATAAAACATTCCACCAACGCAGAGACGAGCGAGAGGTAAGGAGAGTCGAGGGGTAAATTGCTCTGCTGTGAACCCTCGGCCTCCAGGCCGGACTCTACGTGTATGGCCCGCTTAAGAAAGATGCTTTCTTTTAACTTCCGAGAAGGGATTTCCAAAGCATTTGTTTTGTTAAGGAAAGTGGGGAACCTAGAGGTACCCATGATCCATATTTATTTCCTAGGAGATCACCTTCTCCTTTCATTGCTAGTTTCTGAAGATAGTCCAGTTCTTCTGTTTCAGACTGCATTTATTGACATAAAGGTATGAAATTTTTCATTAAATTATATATTATTTAGTACATAATTTTCCAGTATGAAAATATCCTTTTTGTTTGCATTAATACGTGCTTTTAGTAATTATTGCATTAATTGAGTAATGTTTCATAAACCATAGTTTTTGCTAATACATAAATTAATCTGTTGCACCCTAGGTTTAAATATTTTGGAAATGCCGAAGAAAAGAAATTACGATGAATCAGACGTATCTTTTGGCTTCACATTCATCGAACGCCAAAGCATACAGTAACCTCAGTGCTTCTTATGTGGGAAATTTTTTTGCAATGATAACATGAAGCCATCGAAAATGAAAGAGGACCTTTCTTCCATTCACTCTGAGAATGTCTCGGACAGCCTTGAGGTATTTTCGAAAAAAGTCTATATTTTCTGATTTAACATGCATAAGTAAAGAAACCTGCACGTCTCGTCCGTCCATCCGTCTCTCTTTACTTACATCTCTTAAACCGCTGGACGGATTTTAATTAAATTAAGTATTGGTGACGCTTATTGAAATTTATTGCCAAATTGTGATTTTTGAATTGCAGTCGTCAATTGGAACTTTCACTTTTTATAAGCACTTAAATAAACTTATACTCATATCTCGTTTGCAACAATTAAGTACCATTTTATTCTCGCCCATGCTCTTATATGAACTGTGAGGTATACGTCAACAAATTTATTCGGATAGAGGACAACATTTACTACAAAAATATCTTGGGACCACGTTATTACGAATTTTACCTTTGGAGATAAAAATTTGATAAAATCCCAAGTAAAACAATTGGTATTTTGTTTACATCGGCAGAAAGACAGTATAAATACTATTTATAGTTTCGGAAATAAAAATTCAAAAACCGACCATCTTTAGATATTTCCCATAAAGAATACCTTTAAAATCTGTGTATTCCATTTATAGAGTATCTTTTTTATTCTTTATATCAGAGAATGAAACAATTATCTTGAAGATTTCAAGTTATAACCTTAATAGTTACGCGGCGAATTTGTAGAGGCACGGGAAACCCGAACGTTTAAACGCTTAAATATTACCGACAGGGCTACGGTAGGTTGACAAAGTGAAATGAAAAAACATTCAATATCGCAGACGTGGAAATTACTCTAAATATCCCATTTCCAGGGTGTGAATGACAGGCTCCATTGTTTTGGAGAACTATTACGGGCGCAGCAAGTAAGATAGTACGTAGTTCAATCGAAATCAACTTCACTATAATCAATATGCTCGCTTGATGGAATGAATGGCCTACCCGAGGTCAAAAGTGAAACCGACGAAACAGTTGTTGGACCTTCGAAAACGAACGCGTGAGCAAAGGGAAACAGAAATGAAGACGGGAATTAAGTGTTATTCTGCAGATAATCGAGATAAATAACTTAATATATGATTAAAAATTAGCGACGCATGTATATCTAATGATGGTAAATATATGCGACGCTTTCCCCAACTCAAGTTTAAACATATTTTCATAGATAATATCAGGCTGGCAAGGAAATATAAAAATAGTTAAAGCTGAAAAGAGCACGGTATTATAATTTCATTCCACATCAAAGGGTATCGAATCATGCGCTCCGCTTTTCCTTCAATCGGGGAAGATAAGTAATAACGAGAAACGCAACCAGACGGTCGCATCGTCTTTCCTCATTGCTACGGTACGTGTTAGTTGTTGCAAGGAATTCACATACCATAAATACTATTTGTAATTCATAGTTGATCGATGATAGAAAATAATTGAAAAACATATTAATTTCGCCCAGTGTATTCATCAATTGGTCTCAGATGCTTCCATCATCCCTTGGGTGCATCAATCGTTTCTCAGATGCTTCCATCACCACTTGGAAAACTAACTAAACTAACTGAACACCATTGTATTTATTCTTAAGTTTAAACATCTGAAACTTTTTTTGAAACAATATCATTCGAATAAAATTTTTCAAAAATTTAATTTTACGATTTTCAGATCCCTAACCACCAAATTAGAAAACAGAGGCTATTTGAACAGGACGCGTTTTTCCGCGATATAGCTAATGAGGAAAAATTAATAACAACTGTCGAGAAAATTAAGATGACATAATTGCAGAGAAAGAAGAAGGTAAAGGATATCTTTAAGGAGGAGTGTGTACAGCTAAAGAGTTTGATCGAATAAATATTGGTACACAAATTACGATGATGCAGAAATAGGATTGAGAATGGTGACGTGAAAGAGAAGGTTACGCCGTTATAAAATAAGTTGATCTTCCCATCTGTGAAAAATTCACTACTCTAGCTTCAGTGGTTTGCCTTCAATATCATTTTAAAAATTTCGAATTCTCCGACTTTGAAGCCACCTAACGGAAAATATATGGAATACTTGGATAATCCAATCGGTGGGAAATTCATAGGTTCATAAGAGCTATTTAATTAAAGAAATAGCGTTTTCAAGCATTTCTTAAAATAAAAAAGTTTTCCACAGAAAGACAGACGGAGTGATCACATGGAACGCTTTCGCTTTTAAGAAAACGTGCTAAAAATTGAACGGAGTTGAAAGAAAGATAAATAACAGCTCAAAGTCGTCTCATACGCAATTTATAGATTCGCGATTGTATGGGCGTTAGTATTTAGAAAGTCTTTGTTGTGGGCACCGTCCGACTTTCAGTGACGCGTTCCGCAGAGGGCAGAGCCAGAGGGCAGAGCGTGACCCTTTCGCGCGGAAGATGGGGCTGCGGCATAGTTGAGCGGACACCCAACACTCCCACTTCCTTCGCATTTAAACCCCGCAGCCGCAAGTTCCGGTTTTACGTGGGAATCGTAAAGCAAGAAAAACATATTGTGATTGGCTTCTATAATTTATGATTAATAACAGATATTACATTATAGTGAATATCTTTTTTTAGCGAAACGAAACTCTGCATCTTTGCCTTTTTATGAGGATCAATTTATTCTACTACATTTGCTAATTATAAATTAACTGTAATTTTAACCCATCAGTATGAAGGGAACGAAAACTGTGTTATTTTCCAAGTTTATGAATTCAATCTTATTATTCGATTCAATCTTAAATGTTTTAATTGCTCATTTATATTCCGAATGACAGAATAAATCAATCAATTATGCAAAGATGTTCCTAGAGTTTGTTTATTTTCGTTGCTACAACAAATAACCTAAATAAATCTTAAATTCAGAAAGGAAGCAAAGAAAGTTTATAATAAATCTTACGTTAAATTAAATACTAACATACTAATGAACAAATCACCTAATATAAAACGCTTGATACCTTTGTCTGCGCGACGGGGACACATCGCCGGCTCGCCGGGGATGTCTCCTGGCGTCGTTGGTTGGTCCATGTCAAGCTCTTAAAACACGAATAACTCAATCAAATATGCAGATATAAACTTGAAATATGGCAGAGATAATCTAATCGGATATAAAAATACTGTGATTAAGAAAAATGTACGAAAAATTTCCAGGGTTCGACTCCAGGGGATGATTAGCATTCTCCATAAGATAACACGTAAAAATCGACTTTTTGACGTGAAGGCTTATGTTCTTTTTGACATTAAAATTAGAAAAAATTGACTCACGAGCTTTAGATCTAGACCATTTTAACGAAAAGATTAAAAGGTTTCTTATTCTGTTCATCGTTTTTTGTCTACAATTCGAAATTTCTCATGTATAAACGTTTAATTCGCATATTTTGGGGAAATCTTGCCATTTTAAAGGGATGTTGCCATGCCTAGCAATTACAATGTTAAACCTCGAAATCCTATTGTTATTTCAATCGTTATGGGTTTAAGTGTGCTTTGAAGGCTTTTAATACGAGGAGAGAAAGACGAAAGGGGAGGGGGGAAATCTTTTCATAGCAATCAATGTAAACAACATTGGTTGCGTTATTTACGAGAAGGTATACCTAAAAACCTGAAATACTATTTAAAATTAGATTAAAATCGTTATGATGAGCTAAATTCAATATTATTAAAATAGAAACAGTATGAAAATCGGAGGTATTTTCTGGACGTATTAATAAACAAACCGAGCATGTAAAATGTTTATAGCGTGAAGGACGGTGCGATAGGTTACGGCAGTTAGAAGAATGGAGTACTTGAGGAGGGTTTTGGAAAGAAAGAGAGGTTGAAAAGAATCAAAAAATCACAAAAATGAGAGGGAGGGAGAGAGAATAGGGGGAGAGGGAGGGAAGAGAGTGGGAGGGAGGCAGAGAGAAAGGGAGAAAGAATGGGAAGTACCTTAATTTTAATACATAATCTGCACATACCCGTCATATTTAAAGGGCAACTATGGTAGTAATAGTAATAATGTTGTAATCACTCTTTTACCGAATAATAAAATAGATCGATTAATACGCTAAAATGTTCTGCAAATGAGCTAGGCTTCAAGGGTTTGTTTGCTATCGTTACTACAACAACTCTTTTTGTCTCATTTGCTATCTCTTTCGCGGGACACGATAACATGGCTTATTATTTACAGTCAAACTCGTTTATAACGAGCACGGTTGTAACGAGTTCACGGCTATAGTGAGCAAATGCTACCTCCAAGATAAGTTTACGAGCATTTACATACAAATATTTCACGTATATAACGAGCACGCTTCACGGATATATCGAGCAAACTTTGACCACTTCTCACTGTCTCAAACGCGGTGGCGGTCAGCCCCTTAAATCCTCATAGTGACCCAAAATATGTAACCTTGTGTTCTTGAGTCCAGCCTCTACACCCTATCCCTCGGGGAGGTTAAAGACCCTGGCGTTGTTGTTAAAAAATAATCCCTTCGTCCAAAACAAGAATTCCCAACTTGCAGGTACAGTGGCACTCGCGGAGGTCCTTTGTCCTCTCCTCCCAACCCCCCAGCTCTTTTACAGCCAGGAGGTTGTGTTTGGAAGGGGGTAAGGGGCTGAGGGCATGTACAATGGCGCCCGCCCCCGTCGCTCAGCCGAATGCACCCAACACCCTTTCCCACGTAAAGATGGGAAATCCCACGTTTAATCCGTCTCCTCATTAACTCTTCCTGGAATTGGTATGCTCACAGTTTGCAAAGAAAGTTCGTAGCGTTGATCACAAAAATCAGTTGAGATTTTGCCCTTGAACGAGTAACATGTCCTTACATAAAAGGAAGTGTTTGTCTATTCGCGAAAAGGTTGATATTATTCGAGAGTTAGAACGTGGTAAAAAAATGTTGAAGTGTGTAAAAAATTTAATTTATCATCGTCTACGGTTTCAACCTTATGGAAAAACAAAGAAGCGATTTTATATGCACTAGAGAACAACCTAACAACGAACAAGAAAATGAGGAAGTGCGACTTGGGTAGTGATTAAGGATGCAGCTGTGAGTAAATTTTATATGTACGTATGCTTACTTTAAATTTTCTAGTTTATTCTCATTTTTAGGTTTTTTCATAAATTTACTAAATAACCTTTCTGTTTATATATTCACTTTTACTTCTTATGTCTTATTTCACCATACGCATGCATGCTTTTGCCTTCACGGATATTAAGTTTAACGGCTATAACGAGCAAAACTAAACGGTCCCGTGGCGCTCGTTATAGCCGAGTTTGACTGTATATAGATTATAATATCTTCCCCATTTCTACCGGGATTTGATTGTGATGCAGAGTATCTCCACGTTATTGGGTGTCGTTTTTGCCAAAGATTCAGTTACACTGCACAAGGGATCGCACAAGGCTTCAACGGCTTACACGGATTAGAGAATTGAACAGGGAGCCTTCGAACTCATATTATGGCCGAAAATATTCAAGAAAAAGCACTTAAAAGATGATTGTCTCAGGTATCCCCAATAGTCAGAATAAGGTTGTTAAAAACCAAATGCGCATTTCGACTATAAAGCAGCCACATTCAAAAACACTTGTCGCAGGTATCTCGAATAGCAGCTACAATGGACTAGAGAAACAAGACGGGTTCCAGAGAGTCAGACCTAGCGATAAGTATTGGTGGATGGAAGTAAATGGATGGAATGAGTGATTTTAAAGCGATAAACTCACAGGAAATGCGCTGGAAGAGATACAAATTCACGTTGCCAGGAAACCTAAAAGGAGTTCAGGTGACACAAAAATACGTAAATTAACTATTATAAACTACAAAATTCGTAAGCAAAGCGAAGAAATTCTCTTTGGATTCAATGAAAAAAATTACGAACCTTATCCGATCTCTAAATATAATTTATTTGTTTGTATTACATCACCATTTAAAAGTACCAAAGGTAATAAACATGATATTATTTTCCTAATAAGATGGTATGAAATTAAAAAATTTCAAAGGTAAGAAATTAATCGATAAAGGATAACAAATTATCGATATAGAATGTTTGCTGTAAAATAATCGAAGCGTCTTCCAAATCTGCAATAACAGCCACTTTTCTCCTTTCTTCTATTTGCTTCATAATTGTGTGCATTATGCATGAACTCGGATCAACAGTCCATGGCTGAAGTGTAGCCCAGTGTAAAATAACCCATTCGTTCGCTCGTCTATGCTCAAACCGAGTTCGGCAATAGTCAGTCGTCTCCGTGGCAGAATAAAATGCCATTTAAAACTACAAAAACGCTATCGTTGACTAGAAATTCGTGGAAATACTTTCTATTTTCAAAATTCTGTGGTAGGAATTAAACTTTACATTCTCTTCTTCTTAGAACAATACAAACTTTGCTCCTATAACATAATTCTAAGATATATTGAAGTTCCAAAGACAAAATCTCAGCAAGATCGATATGAGACTTCCTGTGCAAATCAAATCAGGAAAGGACGTTTCTGGAATCGAACTCGGTATTTCGATCTTTGCCATATAAAATAAGGTCCTGAGGTCAGCCTCGTACTGAATTTCATGAAAATCGGTATTGACAATGGAAAAGTTGTTATTGGAGGGCGGGCACGAAAACAGACGCGACCATAAGGCTGTTGTGCTGTAGGGACACCAGCATAATAAATTGAGTAGAATAGAAAGGAGAAACTAAGTTGGCGCGAAGTGGTCTGAGAGAGGATGAGGGCGAAGGTTAAGGGCCTCCGCTGCTATCACTGTTTACAAACAAGTCTCAATAACTCTGAATCGGAGAAGATAAGTCACGCGAAACAAACCTAAAACTGAAGGTCACCTCGCACCACTATTGGCCCTTTGTGACTTTCCGGATTCATTTTTCTCGTTCCTTTATCGAGGGAGATTAATCCGTAGCATTCGAAGAATATTGCACGCTGCGTTCTAGTTCAAGTTTCTGGAAAGCCTCGATGTAGCTTTGACCCGATTTTTTTTCTAATATCGCAGATAGAAACTGTTGCTGAATGTTTTTTGTACATTCTTATATTATTTGCGAGGTTAAATTAAAAAAATGAAACTAATAATGTTTGCTTTACAATCGAGGCTGGGAAACTACGACAGATAAACAATAGATCATCGGTTATGCGGCGGCCTGGGGGAAGGGGTCGCCGCATTCTCAAAAACGCCGGATAATCACATTAAAGTTTTTATACAGCTCATTTTTGAACGTTCCTTTACAACATTGTGTTTTTGTGTGTTGTTTAGTGTTTTTAATGTTTACCTTACAAAATGTTATTAAAAAACCATGGAATACTTAAAAGCATAAATACAGTACTGTAATATGGAATTACGAGAAAGACGTACAAGTCAGTTAGGTACAACTCAGTATGTGTGGGTATAAATTTGCAAAATGTTTCACCGAGGATTACATAAAAATACGGATAAACGAGTATATTACGTATAACTAGGCTTGGTAGTTTTCGACGTTTACTTTTCGTAAAAATCGATGTTTATGTTTCCTAAAAATCGGTGAATAATATCGACGTATATTTTAGTACATTTTACTAGGATGTTTAGTTTTCGTCTTTTATATTTCTTAAAAAGCGATCAATTTTAATACATTTTATCGATTTTTATCTATAAAGGTTTTATAAATTGAATTCCTTCTGATTAAATTTAACTAACAGTGTGCAAAATGAGAAATCTTAACCGTAAAGTTAAAAAAATTAGAGATAAACAGGAAAATTGGGGGAAGAAAGGATGTGAAAAGTCCAAGGAGTTAGATTTCTCATTTAATATCAATTTCGCCGTAGTTTCCACCCTTACCTATCTAACAGTGTGTAAATAAAAAGGATTCTTGTATGCTGCCTTGTTTATTGTTATCTATATTTTGGTGAATCCGTTGTTCGAGTTTGATCAACCACCTGGAAGTTAATTTTTCGGAATAAATCAGAAAGCATATTTTACTCGTTAATTCGCACCACTATATTCACGAAATCGTGGTCCTTCGCGGAAAAATTATGTGACGTGAATATAATGTCTAACATAATGTATGAATGAATATTTTACTTTAAAAAATCTTGCCTTGTTGAGTAACAAACCACTGTAATTGCAGGAAAAAGCCCAGACTGCATGTACGGAACGATGCTTCTTCGACAGTCTTGCAAAAGAAACTAAGCACGAGGGGCACTCTCGGAGGTAGGATTATATAAATTTTAAAAATTCCATAAGGACATCTGAATATCGGTAGTCATTTTTTATTTCGAAAAAACTTGCTTTTTGGCTTTAGGAAGAAGTCGGCAGATCTCGTTGCGCAGAACACAATCGACGTCTCCCCAATTTTTCAGTAAATGGAGTCCAAAGCGCGTAAGTATTAGCGGAACCGGTTGAGGGTAAAGACAGAGCGCGATAAACCGATCAGATTGTTTTGTCCCTTAACTTTGGATTTGTATCCCGTGGCGGTGACAATAGAAAAGGAAAGTGTAATGATTCCGAATGTTGTGTGGCCATTTGGTATGACAACTATCGACTTCTCTTCCGTTTTGGATGTTTGGTGGTAAAATATATCAAGTTTGAGTGTGGCAAAGCAAATGTAACAAGACGACCCAAACAGAACCTATTATGCCTACTTTCCATTTAATCATTTATTTAATATGTACTTATATTGGCTTTAATAAGTTTAAAGTTATCGCGTATATTTAGCTTATTGTGTTTCCAAATCTCATAATTTAGCGTTATAAATACTACAAATACATTCGAACGGAAAATTAAATTGATCACGCGTATTTGTGCGGCAAAAATAACGCGTGTACGTATTAGAATATACCGAATCCGAGACCAACAATAGTTATTCCTATGGCAACACTATCGTAATGAGTGATAAAAACTGTAAAATTGCAGGTATTTACGCAAAATTCTAAGAATTACAATCGATAAGCAAAACTCGACGATAAAAATTAAAATTTTCATTTCTTTCCTCAGAGAATAGTATCAAACTCGCTCCGATATTACAATTCTAAGATATTTAAATGTTCAAGAGAAAATTACTCTGCACGATGGATTTAAGATTTCCCACGTAAATCAAATGAAAAGGATAGTTCCTGGAATCGAACACGGGACTTCAATCTTAGCAAAAAAACTATCCTCGGAAGCTCGGCACATGTAGCAAGAGATTTCCACCAAGTTTCATGAAAATCGGTCCATTGGTTCAAAAGTAAATAGAGGACGACGTAGAGACAGACAGACGGTCAGACAGACACAACGGCAAAACTATAAGTATATTTCCATTCTGGAAATTAGGGTAAAAACGATCAAAAATTTGTATCAATCATTAGTTTTTACTGTCATATTGGATTGAATTAAAAAACTGAGCAATAATTTAGAAAAGCCTTTGTTTGTAATCAATGTTGTATAATATACAAACATTATAATGTTATGAATGTGTTAACTAGCGAATAGTGTCAGGTTTGTGAGCATTTCCTGAACAGTGCTAAAATGTGCGAGAACAGATTATTTAGTTTATACCAAATGACAAAGCTAAGAAACAGTTTATTTAATTGTATTACTTTTTTGCTGAGAAACAGAAAGTTTGATGATAACATATTTACGCGAGAAGTAATGCAATATCTAGGTCAAGGCTGGGATCGATGTCAATATTTTTTGGGATGGAAGAATGTGGGAGGAGTATGCAGCTCGTGTGGAATTTATTAATTCAGCATACACGTCATATTTGTCGGGCAATTACGCTAGTCCATCTCTACATAAATATTTTTACGAGTGTGTTTGTTCCGTATAAAGTCGTACTGCGCGATTACCTAGCTATAAAATTTTGCATAAACAATCCTGTTGCTGAAACTAGCTGAATGCACTACTTCTCACACCGAAGTATGCTGGATGAAGGGTTTAAATAATTAGTTTTTTTTCCATTTATGATAACATGGCAATGCCTAGAATTCAGAATGCAGGACTTTTGTCACTGGCACTTTAAAAGGTGATATAATTGAGCTGTCGACGTGAAGTTTATGCCATCATACGGAGAATTAAATAAAGTTTCTTATTCATCTGGTAGAGTTTTGCTTTTAAGTAGAAATTGCTCAAAAATTACGTTTATTTTCTGATTTTAGTCGATTTTATCGTAATTTTATGCGAGTTCTCCGTGGCAACCTGCATCGTTGACTTTCAAATATATCACACGATTTCAACGTGATTTTAAACAAGTCGACGAATAACGGGAAATTTACTTCATTCAATTCGATTGTCGTATGTAAACACCAACAACTCGTGTTATAAACAATAGTACAATAGTTCGTCAATATGATGGGAAGGAATATGTCATTTAATTTAAAATCTCGCACCGACAATTGTGAGACAACAATGGGGTCTTTATGTCAACAATGGCAGGGTTGTCAAGGCTAATTCTCTTGACATTGCTTAATTTTGCTAATATTAACCATTAATTTGAGCGTTTGCGGACTGAGAGAGACAATCAAAACTTTGTTTATCTTCCTTTAAAACAGTCCCAGTTTGAAGCTCGAAGGTCCGTTTTACTAATGTTGACGTGCGAAAGAACGAAAGATTTCATTTCGCTAAATTGATTTTTGCGTGTTATGGGAAATAGAAATAATCAACTGGAGTTGAACACGGGTCTTTTTTGGGAATCTAATTGACCAAACTCTTAAAACTTTGGAGAATGAAATTCAGTATATCTTAATGATAAAAGATGTTTACTTACGCAACAAACGCAATAAGTCAAAACACAGCTGAGTGTACTCGTTACAAGTTACCCTGACAAAGCACACGTTGGCTATGATTTTGAGGGAGAAAAGAATAATTTCTCAGAAGAACCTTTCCCGGTCAACTGTAGTCGACGTATTCTAACTCGAACTCAAAGTGTTAAATGGGGAGGTGGGAAACTTGGACATATCACACGCTAGAAGGGACCGAGGTGGAAGAGAGACAAGCCCTCGAAACTATTTTTTCTTGGCACTGGCGAGATAGGAGCGAGCTACGTAATCATTCATGTATGCCGAAACCGTCGATTTCTTATGCCGAGACCACCTTCGGGTCTAAAACACCACGTTCCTTTAAAGTTTCATAATCAAGTCATAAGTTTTCAAAACCAAAAATTAAACTATTTTCAAATTTTTACAAGCTATAAGAAATGCTTAGTCATTAATGTTAAAAGCTTTTGATGGTAAATCATGGTATGCAAAAATGTACAAGGTTGAATAAAAAAATTGTAGCTAAACAATTTTTTTTTTGTAAATTGTCTAAACTATATACCGCATTGTAAAAATAATTACGCGAGCTGCCTTTTGTGTGAAGTTAAATGGATAATTTAAACACCTTATACACCAATAGCTGTTTAAAATTTTCAATTTTATACTGCATATTAGGTTATACCACGTCCACTTCAATATTTTAAATTGACTGAACAAAAAAAAAGCATTGAACGCTTAGTTTTCAAATTCAAAATTATAGACCCAGGAACATCTAAAAGCTTTCGCGATACGATAAAAATTAAACGGATTCTTCCACATCAGTGAAAAATGACAACATAGATTAAGACGAGAAACGATTAAGTTACAACACAACGTTTATCGTGCAAATCGGATTAACCGACATTCACACAAGCTAATTCGGTGCCACGACCTAAAACCATGTGTATTATAAAGCTCCCGAGTCCCCTCGCCGCACTACAAAATAGATCAGGAGATTTTTCGCCGATAATGTACAATTAGAGTAAAAATTTTGCTCACACAGTGATTGCACAGACCTATAAATAACATTCTGATTCGGTAATCAATAGGAAAATTTCCGTCGTTTCAGAAAATTGAACAATAGAAAGATAGACTGAATTCAAGCAATGCGAGGATATGAATGACCAATCGACTTCTGCGCACAATTTATAAAAACTCTTAGATTTATTTGTTAACTGAGGTAATGTACTCACTATAATCTCTTTAAACGCAACTTTAATTGTGTCATACTCTATTCATTAATTCCACGGCACAATAAAAATCGGATATATTTGCCCACGACGGGCTACACGACATTCTACCGAACCTGGAGCAAAGGATGAATCTCAGGAGGTCCCGTTTATAAGGAAAGGAGTCTTCCCTACCTTTGCTGCAGCTTACATGTTCCAGCGGAGAGGGACGACATCTATATCCTCCCACGATGGCAGTGGTTTCCATGGATACACTCAAACACACTACGGCACTTTATCACAGAATGACCGAAACACTTCACAGGAGCACGCAAATTTAAAGGGAGAAAAGGGGTTTAATAAGGACATAAAGGATAAAGGTTGATTTAGGAAGAATGGGTGGGATTCACACTGGCGTTGCAGCTGAAATTGAAAAAGAATAAAATTCTATCGGTAGTAATATAACGCCATAGTGCAAGGAAAATATTTTTAAACGATTGTATAGCGTTTATTATTCTTTCCCACCAAAAATATAGTTTAATTCTCGCGAGGATTTGAAATTAAAAATTTTATGACAATATTGTAAATTCCTCCTCCTTTTTAAATACATTGAAAATCGATAAAAAAGGACACTTTCTATTCCAAGAATTGCCACTTTATAAAATACTCACTTTCTTGAGGAACTGCATTGTCTTCTCTTCGAAGCGGAGATCGCTTACCGTCAGCTTTCTTCGACACGTCAGATCAACATCACGTCTCAAATAAAACTGACCTCAGCAAAGCGAAATTTTCCCGCCAGAAAATTAACCGCCAAATCACGTTACGTCACAGGTGTTAACGCTTGACTGCTGGGAGTTTACGTAATCGATAACGGAGTCTCGGAAGGAGGGGAAGAAATGTTCCTCCCTCGGCCTTTCACTTTTACACCGTCAAATGAAGACAAATAGAAGCAGCGGTTCCCAAACTTAATGCGCCTGCGACCCCTCTTAAGGCAGTCGATCTAGTCGCGACACCCTATGAAGTCTTATCGGTTATCTCTTAGTCCCACTCACCTACCAATAAATATAAAATACGATTGGGTTATTTAGAGAGGATCGGGATTTTGATGACATTAATAATTATATAAAATTATTCAATTAAAATCAACAAAAATAAAATGCTGAAACTTTTACATTAGAACTGTTCCACAGTGTGAGAATCGCTGTGCATAAGGGCATTTCTTGCATATGATTTGAGGAAGAAGTCGTGCATATATAACCATACGCAACCTAATAGAAGACTAATGCCGGAGAATCAGCTGAAAGTTCCTTTATATCCATTCCACTTTTCATACGAAGACACAATTAAATCATATAAGTATTGATTTTTAATAATAACGGAAGAAGTTTTTGTCTATTATTTACCTTTCTCTTCATAGCTAAGAAGAAAATTAATCTCTGAGACAATAATCCAACGTAGAAAGCTTTGCTTTGGCTAAGGCACCAGCGAAAACGAAGAATTGAAGCAAGAAGGAACTCGGAATGCAGTCTGACGAGTTGTCAAGAGTGAAACTTGCATCATCAGCGGCGAATACAGCTTAACGTATGCTGGCGAGAGCTCTCGAAGTCAAAAGAAGCAACCTTTTCATATTGTAACGACGGCAGCAGCGATAGCTCTCCGGTAGTGACATTTGACGTGCCCGGGGACTCGTTCTACGACCCGTCCGGAACATTCTCGACCGGCATTCGCAGCCCTTCCCGAACGCTATGGAACGCCCGGGCGAGGGATATAAGAAGGCGAGCCACCGCGGCAGGGACAGGGAGAGATGAGGCAGCGGCAAGGCCACTCACAAGCGAATAAAGTGCTGCTTGGGATAAATCACGCGTGTTTTCATTTCCCCAATCCCCGAACCCCGAATCTTGGTACAATATTATTGAAAATATCGGGCAAGTAGAAATTCTCGAGAAACATTTTTTGAGGAAAATGTTATTACCAGCTCCCTCTAATTCTTGTCTTCATAAACATTTATGTGTCAAAGTCTGTCATTTATGTAGCGAATAACTGGCCAGGTCTACTACAAAGGAGTGACTTCGTATTTGTTTTGATAACACTAAATTAAATGCTACATTCTGATAAAAATACTGAAATTGCTTTTTACTAGCAGGAAGTATTTGAGGGAAGAACTTAAACGGAGGGCGTGAAAAATTAAAAATATGATATGAAGTAATACCTGATTTAATTGATATTACATAAGGTAATTGGATAGTATAAATGAACGGTTAAGAGAACGGGGCCCATAAATTGACTTTTCCTATGGCTGTGACTATGATTACGTCCCTGTGTCCCGATGAGACGCTGTCGGCGAAAGAGTGGAGGAAAATTAATTGCCACAAATTATTACTGACGGAAAAAATCGTCTTCGCCATGGTGAGATGGTAGAACGAACGAAAATTCAAATGCTTTCTCATGCACGTAAGAGTTTATTCTTAACGAACAGCAAATGAGGAATCGGATGGGCATTGCGTGATAAAATCTTCAAAGGAATGACGCAATTAAGAGGAAAGAAGAAGACCGACCATCTTGCACATGACGAAGGAGGAAGAACGATGGGGAAGGAGGCGAACAAGAAATTAAAAGGAGATGGCGAAGAGAAATAACGAAATTGAAAAATGAAGGACGCAGACTATGAATGATTAAAGTGAGAATAAGTTTGCCAAGCTCGTAAAATTACAATTTTCATTTTCCCCTCAGAGAAAAACCAAGTTCGATAACTTTATTTAGACAAATAAAAACAATCCGTGCAAACTTCTTTCACTTACAGTTTCAAAAATCACTTCTCTTCGCACTTGTGGTAATGTAAATTGAGATTCGTTCTGTCGATATTCCGTACAAAAATGTGTTGTTCGTAATTGAAAATCATTATATTCTGGAGATACGGCGCATAACGAAAATTTTCTATTAAGTCTTCTTGAAACGCACTCCTATCTTAAGTCCCTCAGTTATTCAGATTTAATATTATTTGTTATTTTATGCCATAGGACGAGAGTGTCCAACCTGCGGCCCTCGGGCCGGATGCGGCACACTAAACAATTGTATGCGGCCCAGAGCCAGTGATTAATGGTTTTCAAAACTTTTTTCATCTTTCTTTTGATTTACCTACCAAATAATATTTTTAAGTAAAATCTGTAAAAATCTCTCGCATTCAATTGGAATCCTTTAGTAATATTTCTCAATTCGAACAAGTTTTATAAATGTTGTTTTTCATCTTTTCTCAAATGTATTTCTAAGATAGAATTCCATCACCAGTTTTAATGTTGAGATGTCAACCCTAAAAAACTTATTTTAACTTGGTTTTCACTCATATTGTGCTTAAGAATCTCTAGGTAACTTCCGATTTATCTTTAATCCAGTCCGCGGAAGCATTTTCAATTTACAATGTGGCCGACCAAAGGATTCACTGCCACCAATGCGGCCCACTCTGCAGAAAAGGTTGCCCACCACTGCCTTAGGACTCGCACGGATTCAGATCAATAGCAAAGCGGGAATCAAGACACGATGAAACTTTGGCTGTAACTAAAAGATCCGGAATGTTTTATGCACGGACAATTAAAGAACTAAGAAATAAATATTAGCTGCAACAGCAGAAAGTTTCCTTATTCAAATAATTCTTGCGTACCATTGGTTGACTATGCAACAAGTGTGTGGGATCCCTTCGAGGTCGGTTTCACTAAAAGGATAGAAAAGTTACAAAGAAATGCAGACCCCTACGTATTGGAAAGACACCGGAGGGAGGATAGTGTAACACAAATGCTTAAAACTTGAGGATGGGAATCGTTGGAAAAAAGAGGGATTTATCAAAGTAGGAGTAGTCATCCTGCATGGAAATATCTGCACGAGAGATCATGTGTACCGGAATATATAGGTAGGCAAGACCATTCGTTTAAAATAAAAGAAAGAATGGCACTAACAGACGTAGGTAAATGTGCATTCATTAACGGAGGTGTTAGAGAATGGAACAAGGTGCCTGAGGAGCTACTCAAACACCACCCCAAAATTGTTAAATCATTTAAATGTAGGCTAAAATGCCTAGGTAAATGGTAAATAATTGGAGGGGTTCATCATCTGTCGTTTTTGCTTATACAATGGAATGTGTTTGGATCTTATTTTTATGTTTGACTTTATTGCATTTGTTTATTATGTAATTTTATTTTTAATTATTGCTATATTATATATGCCACCTGTTTATTACTAAATTGCATTTTACTTTTAAATAAATATTTTCTCCCGACTAAGCAAAGTTGCCACATTATCTCTTATAGATTGCATAATAGGGAGGAACGTGATTTTTCCCAATAATTATCCGGTCACCCATTGGTCGTTCCACGAGGAAATATCTCTAGAGAGTATTTTATATTAAGGAAATCGCTATTCGCGAAAAATTCATTAATACTTGCATCCCTAAACGTTCAAGATGACTTTCAAGCTATTCCTAATTCTTTTCCTCCAATCTCTGACACACTGCGTCTGGGCGGAAGGCAAAGACGTGGGTCTAACCATCAAAATCAATGACCATGTCGTATTGAGGAGGCAGTATCGCTTGAAAGAGGGGGAGGAACCTAACCGAGTCAACATGTTGGTGTCGCACGTCAAAGATCTCGCGGAGGATTTGAAAGAAAATCACCTTATCAAAATATACATCGGTAAGTCGCGCTCTCAGTACGCCTAGTCTTTCTTAACCCCAATGCTTTTACTTTTTCATATACGTAGTCGTGTTTATTACCTTTCCATATACTTAAGCACAAAGTATTGCAGTCGTGAAAAAATTCGATTGCGAGATTTTGATGGAAATACACGTTTTAGGTATTCCCGAGTCCATAAAAGTGTTTTTCGCCATTCTGTCTGTCTGTCTGTTCGCGGTTCTAGGGCCCAAACGTGTGTATAAAATCGAATGATATCTTGTATTTATGCAATATATCATCTTTTGTAGACCCTTTTTTTCAAATGACATTGCACAAAAATAAAAGGTAGTTTATTCTTGGCGATTTTTATAAGTTTGATTTTTTCAAACCGGTATTTCTCAAACGGTGGGTCGCGACCCCTTTAGGGCAGTGGTGACCAAACTACGGCCCGCGAAGGGTATTTGTGCGGCCCAAGAATGTATGGCGAAAAAGCAATTGGAAAAATTTTAAGCGCAAATTCTTACATTTTAATGAAAATTTCGACAATAAAACTTTAAATATTGAAATGTTACCCATGAAAATATTTTCACTTATATAAAGAAAAACTTCCGATTTAAACTCTAACCCGGCCCGCCGAAGAATTAGCAACTTCCAATGCGGCCCGGCAAGGGATTCGAAACCACTGATGTGGTCCGCTATTAGAAAAGTTTGGACACCACTGCATTACACAATATGTCTCATAGAAATTCCAGGTTTCTGAACTTAAGGTAAACAATATAATATTGAGATGGTAGGATTTGAAACCGTAATCTTATAACGTAAGACTTCTTCTGAGTTTTGGGCAGTTTTTATGGTGTCCTTGGTAGAAAAAATTATTTTAATAAGAGGATTTTGTAAGAAGTGATTAAGGTCCGTTTTCACGTAATTGTTAAACTTTATCAAATTAATCATGCTGCTTCATGACATGATGACAACGAAATTTCTATTATCGGCTCTTAATTTAAGTCTTTTAATTTTAAATTTTTGATGAGTTTGTCATCGGGACTGGAAATATGATTTATAATGTTGTTTTTTATATTATGTTCCAGTTGTAGTTTTCAAGCAGCTCTTACGTGATTTTTGGTAGTATTATTCAGGGTTTTAATGGATGATTCAAGGGTAAGGGAGGCAAAACTTAAGTCCTTTGCACAAGAGATTGCGTTTTTGTTTTGTAAATGTTTCTTGAGGCAAGTTATGGATAATACCGATGTCATCAAAGTGTTCCATGTGGTCAATAAAAGATTTTGTTTTTTTTTTGCGTGTGAGAAAGACGGTACCTGGAGTGGAGCAGTTTCCCCTAAACCCGAAGTGCGTATGATGTTTCGTGTGTTTAGGTCCCTGGGGTGCAATACTTTCTCCTAAACCGCCGTGTGAGTACTTTCTTTTTATTATTTTTATGGTTATTAGATTTCTCCATTTTGCATTTTCCATTTCGCATACTTTGAAAAACTCTGGTCTATAAGGAAATCTCGTATTTATATGCACACGTAGTTTACGTTCATCCTCAAATATTTGTATTAAGCCAGATTATGATTGTAAACGTTTTTTTCATGCAACTTACCTAGTGCTAGTGAAGGAATTTTTATTACATTCAATAGATCACATTTCGTACACTTTCATACGAGCATTTCTGTATGTATCGCATGAATTTCTTTAAAATCGAGTTTTCCTTCAGATTAAAACAATTCTCACTATCCTTTATGTACTTACTAAGGGACTCTGCCCTTACTCGCTACCGCTCGTCAACCTTCGGCCTTCGCTCGCTCCGGCGTTTAATGAGATCAACAACTGCGCTATCTACAATTCGTCGGTGGCCGCGAAAAAGAATTTCCTAAAACGTCAGAGGGCAGCACGGTCTACTTTTTTATTAAGGAGAGATTCATAACGTACAATGCAGATCCATTCCAAATAAAAGTATATGTTGAATTAATGAACCCCTTTCAATTCTCATTTCAGATCCTGAAAGATGGTATGAGAACATCACTGGTGGATAATCTATTTAAGTTATCATATCTGTAAAACTGTGAATTTCACTGTACATTCTATATGTCAATTAGCGAAAAATAACTAGTTTGCTTAACTAAAGAGCTAAGGATAATTTAAGCTCCTAAGCTCGAGTGATTTGTGATAATTTTTCATCAAAGATTCCTATCGCAGATTCCTACGGCTATGAATACTTCCCGGGCCTCGGTTACTACAAGTTCCACCGCAAGAATGACTTCTTCAGCGCTACGGATATTTGCAGCAAGGAAGGAGGCGAATTAGCCCCAATTGAATCGCAAGAGGAATACGAGGTGGTGAAGGTGTTCGAGCGCGTGCCGGTTGACCCGTGCGTTGGTGCTTGGGTCGGATACATGTTCAACGAAACGGATGAAACATACAAGACGCTGCAAGGTGCCACGTCTGACGTTGCTATTACTTGTCCTGTGACGCATCATGGTGTAAAAACGCACGACAGTACACTTGATGTAATTTCGGACGCATGCATATTGAATAATCCATTTCAAAATACTATGTGGATCCAGCATATTTGGAATTATTTGGCTGATTAATTAATATTAAGTAATAATTTATATCATATACATAATAGATATTTTTTAGTGGTAAAAAAAATCCGCTAATGTGTTCTGTTTGTCCGACTGTTTGACGCGTCAACTCCTAACCGAAAGCAGATAGAGACTTTGTTTTTTCGTCAATCGCTATTTTATTTTGTTTCCTTGTGCACGTTTTCTTGTGGCGGTTCTAGTTTCCGGCATGATGATAGTAAAAATTCAATTTAAATTTTCAATTTATATTAGTTTTTGTGATATCATTTCAGACTAACTATACTAGTATTAAAAAATTTTAACATTATGTATTGCCAGTTTTTTTAAACAGCCATTAACTGTCTTTTTGGGCGTCTCTTTCCTTACTTATACTCGTATCTCGTTAAAAGGCATCCGTCAGGCAACAATAAAATACCAAACTTTTTCTCTCCCTAGCTCTTATACGATCAGTAAGGTATAAATTAAGAAATTTATTCAGATAGAGAACAACATTTATTACATGAAAGTCCACGAGACCTCATACTTACAAGTTATAGTTTCGGAGATAGAAATTCTAGAAAAATCTCGCGAAAAACATCGCATATTTTGTTTACATCGATCGCGAAGATAGCTCTCTCAGCAAACAACAATTAAAATACATATATTTCTCTCCCATGATCTTATATGATCTGTGAGGTATAGTTTAAAAGATTTATTCGGATAGAGGACAACATTTACTACAAGAATGTCCAGGAGACCACATACTTACGATTTATAGTGTCGAAGAGAAAAATTCGAGAAAATCCCGAGCAAAACATCGCACATTTTGTTTACATCGATCGCGATCTCATCAAGCAATAATTAAAAATCCATACATTTCCCCTCAATGCTCTTATATGTTCTGTGAGGTACAGATTTAAAAATTATTTGGATAGAGAACAACATTTACTACAAGATAGTCCCCGAGACCATATACGAGGCTGATCAAAAATATCCGGGACAGAATTTTTAACAAAGTAACTACTAAATGCATCGAAGTGAAAACTTTGTCATAGATTTGGCAACATCTCCTGATGCGATATACCAGAGGAGCAGGCGTTAGTATGAATCGGTGGTGAGTGAGCTGTTCAACAGTGCATGTGTGTTTTCCAGTCCGACGTAGTGCGAAATGGATGTTGAAGGAGCAACGTTTTTGCATCAAGTACTGTTGTAAACTTGGTAACACGTAGTGTTACCAAGTTACGACTTACAATTACGGGAATAAAAATTTGAGAATCGACCAATCCTTAGATACCGTTTCATACGTATTTCCCACTAAGAACGTCTTTGAAATCTCTCTGTATTCCATTTATGGAGTTTACTTTTCCATATTGTTTATTTATGGACGTTAACCATTAATTTATACCGTAACTATTCCACGATGGATAATTAAGAAGATGCCCAGGCTAAGACTTATACAGGTTTGTTTCCCAAAGTTGACGGGTCGAATTGACAAGAAATGTAGAAAAGGTCTCCAAAGCAATACTCCAATAAAATGCGATTTTAAATCACGACCTTAGAATAAAGTAGAATTGAAATCGGTACACATCATTGATGTCCCCATTACACATTTTTGAGTCTGAAATAAAAACGGAGACAAGTTGCAAATTTAGGATAATAGCACTCGTATCAATGCAAAATATCTTTGGGTACCTATATGCATTTAAAATTGGCCTATGAAAACTGAACATTGAGGTGTATGTTCCAAAGGATACAACGATGTCGATGTAATTGTTAGCTGTTGCCAACGATCATTCACTATCGTCGCTTGACGATTGACATTTGACTAGATACGAGTAAAAGTTTATCTAGCCACTCATGTAAAGTGGAAGTTCTAATTGAGTGACATGCCCCAAAACACATTTGGACGATGGAGTTTAGTGAGGATTTCTCATACTAAATTCAATCGAAATCCTTCAATCGGTTAAAGCAGAGGTTATCAATGTGGTGTCCGCCGAGGCATTTCCAGTTACCAGATGCTATAATGGCCGGGCGATGCGAAAGAGACACAATATTGAAATACATTTCAAGGCTCGTCATTCATTATTTCATGAATTTCATGTCTGTCAGCAGCAGAAACTATCCTGAAAAGTTGAGCTTCCCAGTTCATCTGGACACGGTCAAAGTGAAAATATAAGCGATTCAAAAGAAAAGCGCAGAAAAGGGTGTTAAGTGCTACTAGTAGCCTGTGACAGCTACGCTTGTGTACGTTTAAAAAAATGTATGTTTGCTGTTTACGCTTTTTATATAGTTGGTTGTTCACATTGGTCAGTACAATGTTATTTTAATTTATTGAATATATTTCATAAACAACATTTTTAGCCAACTTTCCAAAAAATGGAAAGTAGTTTTATGAGATCGCCTCGGTGTCCGTGTGTGTGTGTAGATGTGTGTGTGTGTCTGTGTGTAGGTGTGTGTGTGTGTGTGTGTGTGTGTCTGTGTGTAGATGTGTGTGTGTGTGTGTGTGTGTGTAGATGTCTCCCCTAACATCTTCTTCATGAATGGACAGATTTCCATGAAACTTGGTGTAAGGCTAGTGCTCTCGGGGACTACCTCCGGGCCATATAATTTATATTACGAATTTACAGGTCCCGAGTTCGATTCCAGGTTCACTTTACATGGTTAATCTAAAATCCGCCGTGCAGAGAGTTTTTGTTGCATTTTAAAATTATGACATCGGAGTGGGATTTATACTGTTGTAAGGGGAAAAACGTGACGATTCTTATTCTTATCACACAATTTTGATTTTCGATCGTATTTGTTTGAGTTTCTCTCAAAAACTTTTCGGCGTTTTGAAAGCCATGTTTTCGAATTGTTGCTATGGTGATGATTATTGCCGAACTCGGCTGGCGCATAGCCGAGTGCACATTCCAATCGTGTTTCGATTCATAGCTATCGAGATAACAATCGACACTTCATACCTATCGGAATCGAGGCGAAAAATATGAATAGTACATATTGTTGTCAGTAACCATATCGACTCTATAAACAAAACGGAGCTTCTTCTTGTGTAATTCTTAGAGCAACTATGGTGAGAGAATTTTGATTTTGGTTTTTGTTGGTCTTGAATTTTTATATATTAAAATTGTACTGAAAGGAAAGTAGGCGGATTAGTTCTTTCCAGATCAATTTTTAGTTAATGTTATTGGATAATCAAACCTGATATTTGCAGGGTTATTGACTCGAGAGTCAGTTACGTAAAGTTGTCCATGTGTAAACAGGTTCCTACAGCTAGATCTATGCTTAATATAGGGAATATCCCCACTTAATATATAGGTCTCGTTTTTCATATAATCCAGCTAGGATACGTAATTTCGCTAATGCTACTCTGTGGTAGTCGTTAACAACAAAAACTTTTCACGTTTAAAAAACGTAATATTTTCAAGTTAAAACAACATTTGTGAACCGATTCGACCCCTAGAGGGAAATCGACGATAAGAATTAAAAACTTTAATAATTTTCCCTTAAAGCAGTGCGGGTTCGAAAAAAGTCATTTATTTCTGATTTAACATGCAGAAGTAAAGAAGCCTGCACGTCTCGTCCGTCCATCCGTCTCTCTTTACGTACATCTCTTAAACTGCTTGACGGATTTTAATTAAATTAGATATTTTAATTAAATTAGATATTGAAATTTATCGCCGAATTGTGATTTTTTAATTGCAGTCGTCAATTGGAACTTTCAATTTTTATAAGCACTTAAATAAACTTATACTCATATCTCGTTTGCAACAATTAAGTACCATTTTCTTCTCGCCCATGCTCTTATATGAACTGTGAGGTATACGTCAACAAATTTATTCGGATAAAGGAAAACATTTACTACAAAAATATCTTGGGACCACGTTATTACGAATTTTACCTTTGGAGATAAAAATTTGATAAAATACCAAGCAAAACATCTCATATTTTGTTTTTTTTTCACGACCTACTGATTCCCTCTTGCCTACGCGCAATGGTATCTAAGAGGTAGTGCAATGAATAACTGGTCAGTTTAAAAATTTAGGAAGAAAGGTGACTTCCCGTATGAAGTTTTTTAATATGATATATTTTATGTATATATTTTGTTTACATCGGCAGAAAGGCCATATAAATACCACTTTTAGTTTCGGAAATAAAAATTCAAGAACCGACCATATTTCGATATTTCCCATAAAGAACAACTTTAAAATCTGTATATTCCATTTAACGAGTATACTTTTCCTTCTTTACATCAGAGAATAAAACAATTACCTTGAAGCTAACAAGAAACAAAGGTGTTGAGATGACTTGTTATGCATGTTCGCATAAATCTTAAATTAAATTTTGACATTTGAGAAGGAGAAAATATCCTGTACTTGACCGGGAATCGAACCCGGGTTTCCCTGTTTAGCCGAATTGGTGCTTTAACCAACTAAACTATCAATCCAGCATGATTGAGACCCGGGTTCGATTCCCCCTCAAGTGCAGAATTTTTTATCCTTCTCAAATGTTAAAATTTAACTATGTATCTTGTAGGTTTAAAGTTTTAACCTCAATAATTTCGCGACGAATTTGTAGAGGTACGGGATAACCGACCGTTTAAACGCTTAAATATTAACGACAGCGCTACGGCAGGATGGCAAAGGGAAATAAAAAGACTTTTCAATATCGCAGACGTGGAAATGTATCGAAATTTCCCCTTTCCAGGATGTTAATGACAGGCTCCATTGATTTGGAGAAGATGAGACTAATTGGCCCCGTTTCGGCGACAGAAAATTATATTTCAAGGATGAACTATTACGGGCGCAGCAAGTAAGATAGCACGTAGTTCAATCGAAATCAACTTCACTATAATCAATATGCTCGCTTGATGGAATGAATGGCCTTCCCGAGGTCAAAAGTGAAACCGACGAGACACAGTTGTTGGACCTTCGAAAACGAACGCTTGAGCAAAGGGAAACAGAAATGAAGACGGGAATTAAGTGTTATTCTGCAGATAATCGAGATAAATAACTTAATATATGATTAAAAATTAGCGACGCATGTATATCTAATGATGGTAAATATATGCGACGCTTTCGCCAACTCAAGTTTAAACATATTTTCATAGATAATATCAGGCTGGCAAGGAAATATAAAAATAGTTAAAGCTGAAAAGAGCACGGTATTATAATTTCATTCCACATCAAAGGGTATCGAATCATGCGCTCCGCTTTTCCTTCAATCGGGGAAGATAAGTAATAACGAGAAACGCAACCAGACGGTCGCATCGTCTTTCCTCATTGCTACGATTTTACGACTTTTCCCGAGAGATTTCCGCGAATAATATCATGATAAACTTCAAAGAAAAGTGAATGCCTAAGGCTAACGCGAAGCTTTTCATGTCTCCTCGATAATGTCTCATCCACAGTTCACTCAATTAATGCAATTAAAACCATTTGTTGCATCATTTTATCTACAAGCCTGCCAAAAAACTTTGGAAATATTAGCATATGACCAACCGTTGCGGTACGATAGGCGACACGCAATTTTTTTCCGCTGATACAAATATCCAATAAACGGTAAAACTGACTAAATTGTGCGCAATGTATAGTTAAATAAGAAGTCCAAACCAGTACTACATAATGCAGGCTGGTTTCTCGAAGTTGACGTCCCGAATTGATTACTTATACCGACAGGAAATGTTTCAGTACGTGTTAGTCGTTCCTAGGAATTCTCATACCGTAAATACCATTTGTAATTCTTAGTTGATCGATGATAGAAAATAATTGGAAAACAAAAATACTAAAAGGAATTTCAAAATCTCTTTCTGACAATATTTTGAATGAATTTTTTTAAATAAACGAATTGAATAAATGTTACTGTTTTTACGCTAATATGTATGGACCCACTGTCCATTGCTGAAGGGTAGTCGAGTGGAAAAGAATATAACCCATTTGCTCACTCATCTATGCTCAAGCCTAGTTCGGTAATAATCATCTCCATGGCAACAATGCGATAAAATGCGATTTCAAACGCAAAAACGCTGTTTTAGTTGGATTTTAAGAAAATACGATCAATTATCGAAATTCGGTGATAAGAATTAAAATTTGCACTCTTTTTCCCATAGAAAAGTACAAACTTCGCTCCGATATCACAATTTTAAGGTATTTTAAAGGGTATTAAAAAAAACATCTCTGCACGATGGATTTGAGGCTTCCTATATAAAACAAAGAGTGAAAAATTCCTGGAATTGAACCAGGGACTTCAATTTTCGCGAAATAAAATATAGCCCGGAGATGGGACCTGGCAGTACGCCTCATACCAAGTTTCATGAAAAATCGATGCAAAAGTTGTTAGTAGGGGACACACACATAAGGTTGTATCCTTTGGAAACCAGGCTAAAAATTAGAAAATTTCAGGCGCCGATACAAATAGGTACATATACCCTAATGTAATCGTTCATCATAAATTAAGGTTAGATATGGAGGGAATATAACATTAAAATTAAAACGCTGCCTGGTGAATGCCTTAACTAACCTTTTATCCAAAATTAAAATGAGTGACCTAAAGATCAGTACTCAGAACAATTTTAACGGACAGGCCTTAAAAACCTTTAAATTGTTATTTATAACTTCCTGTGTTTTTTCTCAGGCCATCTTTCAACAAGCCACCACTTCCTTTTCATCTTCAACATTTTATCCCGTTATTTATTTGTTCCCTCAATCTTTCACGAACTTCTTCCATCCAAGGTAACGTTTACATAATGGATTAACGAAAGGGCCCCAATCGCCCCTTGGATCCATCAATCGTGTCTCTGGTGCTCCCATCGACCCCTGGGTGCATCATTCGCGTCTCAGATGCTCCCACCGCCTCGTGGATGCGTCAGTCATGTCTAAGATGCTCCTATCGCACCCTTGGATGGGACAGTTGTGTCTCAGATGCTCCCATCGCCCCTTGGATGCATCAATTGCGTCTCAGATGCTCCCATCGCCTCCGCACTCTAACGCGCTCTAAACGCATTCCGTACGGAAATACAGGCGGTCTTCAACATGGAATATTGTAGTTGACTAGCTCAACAAATTTTGATCAAAGGCTATTTTGGCATGACTAATATTTTACGATATATAAAGGAAAGTCCATTTCTGTTACGAGGATAGTGGCACTCCTGATTAAGATGTGCCTTTAATATAATTTTCTTATTGTCTTTCCCCTTAAGTACTTAATTCAAAATTTCATAAAAATCCGCCAAGTGATTTTGGAGATGACACATGCAGGCGGAAAGACGGACATGACCATGCCAAACGACTTCCATTTTACCTTTTTAGGCGCGTTTCGGTTCCAGCGTGAGCGACTAATAGCTTCGGTTTGTCCTTCGGTCTGTCCGTTCTCACGTTCGTTCTCGGCTTCTACCGGACGGATTTCCATTAAATTTGATATAATGTACTTACAGTAAAAGAGAATAAAATGTCACCTAATAAGCGAATCGGGGTATCACTTGATTGTTGACAAAAAAGGAACTTTCCGTCATATCTCGTAAGGTATTGGTCATATCAAAATAGTATTCAAATAGAACTTGTAGGATTAGTAGAGTATTTCTTTTCCTATACGTTTTTATCGTAGGAGTAGCCGTCATCAAGAAAATCAAACAAGAAAGTCTTAATTCGCGTTGAACTTAGAGAATATCTTGCATGGTTACTTCATTATTGTTGCTAACATAAATAAACAATCTCAAGTTCAAAAACATTTATATAATCATTACTTTCAAATATTCCATTGCACGAAACGCGCCCATTTGTGATACGCTGCACAGTTTCCTAACGTGTTATATTTTGTAAATAAAGCAAAAAAAATTCTGTTAAATACATACATACATTATTTTTCTCCTCAGCGCTCAGCTTTCTCCCGTCACTTCCCTTCCTCTCACTACATCTCCCGCTCTTTTTACGCGCATTAAAAGGTCTTTCTCTCCTATTTGCACAATCGCGGCATTCGATTGGAAATTATCCGATAAACTCCCGTTCTTCCATTGGTCACCCACATGAAGATGCCCCACATGCTGCGGTGCATAAAGACGCAATCATTCCGCTCCTCGAGATCAATCCGTTCGTTTTTTCGCATCCTTCGACATGGTGTCCGTCGCCGGAAATAAGCTGTGCCTCCTCCTTTTTCTCCAATGTCTGGTAGATTGCTCTTGGTCTGCAGACGAGGACGTCGGACTGACCATCAGAATCAACGGCCACGTCATAGCTAGGAAGCACTATCGCCTGAAGGATGGAGGCAATCCGGACGAAGTCAACATGGCGGTGACACACGTCAAAAAACACGTGGAGGGATTCAGGGAAAACCACGTAGTCGACATTAACATCGGTAAGTCGCAATGCCTCGCGATATGTGTATCCAATCTAGGCGGTTTATGCAGCACTGTGCCGATTTCGACGACATTGCGCTGATTAACTTTCAGCGCTGATTTGCGTATATTATTAATCCCTAATTTCGTAAATAGCCTTAAAAAGGTCAGCTTGCTGGTAATATAACATCCTCAATTTCCGTCGTCACCATCCAAACGCTATATTAGCACTTGTTGGATGATAGATTGATTTATTGTCAAAAATTATTCACAAAAATAGGACAAATATTTCTTGCAAAACGTTTAAGCAAAATATTTTTTTGCCGATTTCCATCTAATGTTCCGTCAGCATTCCCGAAATCAGCTGCTTTTTTATGGGCAAATGATATCATTTGTACTGATTAGGGCTAAGAAAAAAAAATTGGCCACTTATGTAGGTATCAAAAGAGGCAAAAAAGGAAGAAAAAAAGATATCCAGATATTAGCAACATGATTTTTTATGGCGTATCAAACGCGTATGTAAACGATAACTAGTATAGAGTGCGTTGTAAGTTAGAATATTATTCAATTATATGTATCCAAACAACGAATTATTTAACAAAAGATAGAGAAATGTTAAAGCAGATTTGTGGTGGTCAGACAAAAGTCGTAAAAAACATCTTTAGAGATAAAGCCTTGAATACGGACTATATATGTGTCCATGACCTAGAGCAGAAATTAAACGAAACGTAACGAGCTTGGAAATACTCTTACGTCAAACGTGGGTTTTATCCGAGACTTGGCAATCTTCAAAAGTTATCGTTCCCGTGACATTTGCGTAATGGATGGTAGCAGTAGTATAAAACCGCTAGTAACAGCTTTTGCTAAACTTAAACAGAAATCAATCGCAGTATATATGATAATAATCTTTTTGCCAGTGAATTTAAAATAAACTGATGTGGACAACACATGACTTTCTCCATATTTATATGGCAAATTACATGTTTTTAGCTCTGGGATCGTTGTCAATATTTACTTCTGGTTGACAATTAAGAAAAGAAAAAGGAGCGTTACTAAGATGTAACTAAGCGTCAATTGTTAACAATAGTCTTCGGTAGGTGACGTGGCGGTGGCAGCTAAAAATATAAGATATCTCTTAAACAATGCATTTTATGGAAAATGTATCAAACAAAGGTTGTAGAAAATTAAATTTCCTACAACTTTTATTCCAATACATTTTTACATTTATCAAATATTAAAGCAAATATTTTAAAATAACGGATGTGACAAGAGTTAACACCCACTTCCGATTGACCGATTTTTACCAAAAACTAATTAGATGATCTAACTTTTATAAAATTGTTATATATAAAATTTTGCGTTGACCTGATTAATAGTTTTTGAGTTAGAGCGCCCACAAAAATCTATCACATACAGACTGACACACAGACCTCATCGCGAAACTAGTCAGAACGTGCTCATGGAACCTTAATAATAATACTGTTTTATACGTATTTCCCATAAAGAAAGCCTTTAAAATCTCTTTGTATTCCAGTTAAGGAGTATACTTTTCCATCTAGTTTCCTAATACTTATCTCCTTTAGGACTTCTATAATACCCTTATCAAAGTTGTAGGAAATATATTTCTCTACGTGTTTTGAACGAAACATTTTTTCAAGCAACGGATTGTTTCCGAGTTATAATATTTCGATAATCCGTCTGAATTTACGATCGGTATATTGAATTTCGCTAGCAGTCAGCTGTTTTTCTGTTGCTATGATAAAATATACGAATTGTTGATAGCGACGCATCCGCTGCCAATGGTGATTTTAATCGCGATCAGAATTATCCCAATACCATCTAGCGGAGGGGTGCACAACATACGGCCCGTGGACCAAATGATGCCCGATCGAAGCAGGGAGTGACTCAGCTGATTCATTTCTTTTATATAAAAACACTATTAAAATTTCTAATGGCAATTTACCGTATCTGTGGCATGATATGGGTTTACAATACGCTTCCACTCTTAGACGTCTGTTATTGTAATCGTATTCATCACAAAATGGAGCTGCGATTGCGAACACGCTTAAGCACTCAATTTCCATCCCACGCTCTATAGGGAACGCCAATGATACCTACGTCTATTATTAAACAGACCCTCAAGGCAAGCATCTTATTTGGGCGTCTCCCATTGAGTGAGTACGTTATATTGGTTTGTAAATTCATTTTTTGTCACTTAAAAATTGCAAGTAAAATTTGTTATGGCAATTAAACAAACCACGTTAGTGTACTGAAATTTTTGTTATGGGCAAAACTTTCCTAGTGCGGTCCGCTTAGGTACAATGAAGGTTGATTTTGGGCCGTGTCAACTTTTAAGTTAACAACCAAAATTAAAAACTTAACAACCAAAGTAAACAATACATGGATTGGGTTGTTTGTATGTTAGAAATTGTTTGATGATTTGAAGTTATATTGTTCGTTTTGTTTTTTCGCATTTTGAAATTATATGATGACCTTAAGAAAAAATAATAATGGCGCTATAAAGGAGAAGATCCGAATTGACAGCGATGCCATTCATTCTCGCCGCCAAAGGCAATTTAAATCGAGAATATTTTGCGCAATCATTTCACCACAGTAATAGAATGCGCACCAATGTTTAGTTATCTATAGAAAAAAATAACAATTTTGTTTACTCGTCGTTTCTTTCGATGTGGAAAGTGATTTAAAATATTTTTCACCGTGAGGATAATTGAAGGCGTTTAAAAATTAATCACGAGTGTAATTGTTGACAGTTATTCTTTAGAAAGCTGATGTCGAGTGTAACTTGTACGAAGTATTGCAATCAAACTCATTACTCTGCATGAAGAAAGTTATGCGCTGGCCACATCTGATTTTTCTCCGAATGATTGAAATAGCATTATTTAAGGATCCATCGCGACCGGAAAAATCAGGGGAACCATCCCTGGTTTATTTGCGTCTATGCTTATAATTTCTCTTTTCGGAAGAGTTTTTACAGTATCGTATCCTCCTGTGAAAGACCCGAGTCGGGTGCAGAGAGTAAAAGCATTACCAGGAAGACTGTATTTATGAAAGTGATACTCCAAATGCTGGCAGAAATTGCAAAGAAATTGTTGTAGAATAAAGGAAGGTAGTGACATCGATTACTTAGAATAAAATTCACGATTCCTCTTTATTTACCGGGGTGTTACAAGGTTTATCAAACCAAAACAACTTTTAAAAACTACCAGTAAACAACTGCACATTAAAAAAAAAGAATCGAAAACACGAAAGTTAAATTCCAAATAGTTAAGTATTTATAGTAATTTAAAATTAAATTCTATTTTAAAACCCCATTTGGGCGTTTAAATGGAATTCTGGCCTTTGATGCGGGCATTTAAAGAAGCGATTGGATTATTTTAGTAAATAATTTTGGAAATTTCAGACATGCGTCTGGAGCCAGTGTTTCGTTTAGCGTTAAATACTTAAATGCGTGGCATTGTTTAAGTTTCAAATATGCCTAGACTTTCTTTTTCTCCTATAGATGACCTTTTATTCATTAACGTTAGATACTTAAATGGGTAGCATTATTTAAGTTTCAAATATACCTCTACTTTCTTTTTCTCCTTCCATTCATTAACGGAGGAGCATTTGTTGTACATTTTATGATTATCTCATAAATAAATATTTAAAATGTTTGCGCAGCATCTACGATTGAACAAATCAGATTCCACCGCCAGTAATTGGAAATGCGCTGCTCTACAGAAAGAAACTCAATACAGTTTCGAATTATTTTAATTAATTTAAATATCTATAGAATAATTTGTTTTCTTTTTCGTTTCAGATACTGGGAAATGGTACGATAACATAACAGGTGAGTACCTTGTGATATCATCACACATACCAAGTCCTGCAATGTATTATGAATATTTCTTATTTCTTCTTCTTTTTGTATAAAACAGCCAATTACCGCGTGTCATCTTTTTGCCTGGCCGTCAAACAGAAATTACCCAAAATTCCAAGGGACTCATTTTTCCACGGTCCTTCGTCAAATAAAGATCTGAAACTGGACGATTTTTCCAAACATTTTTACATACATTGTAGAAGCAGTCTCTCAATTTTATTTCAGTCGTAAGGCGAGCACGATAATACCATTTGACCGTAAAAGAATTTCAAATATTTTTCGGTCAGATATTTACCATTCAGTTAAATAATAATAAGCTCTGAATTAGATGCAAGTTTTTTTGTGATGTGAACTTCCAACTTTTACAGGATTAAAAATGTTTGACTCCTATTTGCTGACTAAAAAGTACTTAGATAAATATTTTATATTGGCAGCATATCCTTTTATTTACGCAATCTGTGATTTCAGATTATAGAGAACCAAATTAGTAAACTCGTTTCATCACGAATCATACGTACGTGATAATCCCAGTGAAATAAATTGCTACTGACTTAACAAAATTGTAGGATAGCAGTTTGAATAAATCTGTGTTCGTCTATTTTTCATCAACCCGAAATCGCTTAAATTACATTTGGGAAAATTGTTCAATTCAACCGTTTTCTGCCTTGGCAACCATGTTGTTATATAAAGATATCTCTATAAATAATAAGCTAGACTATCGTGTCCCGCGAAGAAGATAGTAAATGAGAGAAAGAGTTGTTGTAGCAATGAAAACAAAAAACTCCTATAAAGCTAACTCATAATATTTTAGTATATTAATTGATGTATTTTGTTATTTGGTTAAATGAAAGAGCGATTACAACATTCATAATAGCAAAATTTATTCTGTGTTCTTTGGCATTTTAGTAAATTCTTTCTTTAAATTAATCAACCTAAAAAATGAAAAATCAACGAGATTCATAAAAATGTTTTGCCAAAAGAAAATTTAAAAAATGAAATAAAGGCATAAAAATGTTGCTTAAACTTTAGATTTGTCGTTTTCGTTCCTGTCATACTGACGAGCTAAAATTCTAACGACATAAAGCCTATTACAGATTTAGCCACATACATACATACACATACAACTGACAATACACGCATAATACGTCAATCTTCAAGTTTTGACACGTACAAACTGCAAAACATTTAATGTGAACGGCTATCATATCATCTGAATATCAGAAATAAAAGGAAAATTCAAACACTAAATTAATGAGATGCTATTAAAAACGCACCGGGATAAAATATCTACTAGTATATCTCTAAACACGATGCGATGGTACTACGATTCTTCTCATTAAAAGGTCAGCGGCAGAAAGTACTGACACATTTTACATTGTAATAACTCTTAAAGTAATTGCACAATGTTTAACAAAGTTATATGAAAATACAAAGCATTGAAGATTCAATACAGAGTTATTTCTTGAACACAATGTCATTCAGATGGCCTTCATTAGAATCAATACATTTCTTTACCCGAGATAGTACGCTAGACATTGACTTTTGTAGCTCCTCCTGAGACACAGCAGCAATCTCTTCTCGAATTCTTCTCTTTAGTTCCTCAATCGTAGCTGGTCGAGTCTGGAATACACGCTCCTTTAATCTACCCCACAGAAAGCAGTCAGGGACAGTCAGGTCCGGAGATCTTGGAGGACATGAGTCGTCCTGGAAACATGTCCCGTAGCATATTCATGGAAATCCTGGCTGTATGGCACGTTGCTTCATCTTGTTGGAACCACACGTTCAGAATTCTTAGTTGGCGCATTTCAGGACCAAGAAAGTTCACAAGCAATTCTCGATAACGTTCCGCGTTGACTGTTTCGTGGCGTTCGTTCTCGAAGAAGTAAGGTCCGATGATGGTGGAAGATGTTACACCACACTGTAACTTTGGCAGAATGAAGAGGAATCTCGTTGATTTCAAGAGGATTTTCTTGACACCAATAGCAAAAGTTCTGCCCGTTCACATATCTCGAATTATGAAAATGTTATCAGACATCATTGTTTAGATTTGTTTGGCGTAACTCTAAAAATCGTCTACAGAACTCTACGCGATTCACTTTATCACGTTCCGACAATTCTTGACCCCCACAGATTTTAAAGCGATGAAACTTCTCTTGGTGCAATATTCTTTTTATACTTCTGTCTGATTGTCGAAGCGACAACGCATGCTGTCTAACAGACCGGCGGGGACTCTGATTGGCTGCCGCTATCACTCGCTGCACGTTTTCAGGCGTTGACACATTATGCCGGTGAGGAATATGATAATCGTCTTTTACTGAGCCTGTTAAACGCCACTTTGTGACCCACTGCAGTATGTTGTTGCGAGAAGGGGCATTACGGTGAGAGCGAGCAAAAGTACCTACGGAAGTGTGTAACCATTAATTTGAAAGCTCACGTTCACTTATCTCGTAAGTATCTTGAGTTTGAATGAAAATATTAGCGAGTGATACGAGCACAAAAAATTCGAAACTGTGAACCCGAGGCAAAGCACTGGTAATTAGCAAGTTATCTATATAAAAGTTTTCCGGAATAATTTTTTTTTAATTGTCACTTGTTAATGACTGCTTCCACCCACAGACATCGACGGCTATGAACACTTCCCGGGCGTCGGTTACTACAGGTTCCATCCCATAGAAGACGCAGAGAACTTCGACGACGCGGCGGAGGTGTGCAAATTAGACGGCGGCGAACTGGCCTCGATTAAATCGCAAGAGGAATACGAGGTGGTGCAGAAGGTGTTCGAACGGGTGCGGTCGACTCCATGCGGCGGTGCTTGGGTGGGATACCGTTTCGACGATAGAAATGGGATATACAAAACGCTGGATGGTACGTTTTCCGATGATGTAATTTAAGGGATTATGATGGAACTAATTCATTCCAAGTCCATGCGGTGTGTCAGTGGCGTGGCAAGTAAGCCACGGTCCCCGGCGCAAGAAAGATGATCGTACCGATTTATCCAGTACCGTACTGATTTTGACGACTTTGTACTGGCAATTCGTTTTTGCAAGCAACTTTTGTCTTCGCATATAAGAGCCATTGTCACAATCATTTCCGCTTTATTAAATTTATGATTCCCAAGGTGTCTGACAATGTCCATGTCTACTAATTATGGGCTAAGTGGGCAGATGATGAGGCGATTTTTAGGGTCTGGGTCCCGGGGCACTGCTGTGGCCTATTTACGTCACTGTGATATGAAATTCTGAGTGAGCATATTTCCAAAATGCAGGGGCCATATCTTGATTGCAATAAGGTAAAAAAATCGGCGCAACAAGCTCTGCAATTTTTCTCATACCTGTGCTCCAAATGATGAACGCGGCTAATAATTATCAAAGACTTAAAAAACGTTTGGTACCAGAAAGTTTTCTTGGTAGCGCTAAAAGCAGTTCCCGTGGAATTATGAATTTGTGTAGTCGGAATCTGACCAGTCTGGCCACTTAAAAAATTTAATGGATTAATACTAATAATATCACGATTATTTTATCGTTCTGGTGTAATTTAAACTCGTTAAACAAATTATAAATAATAGTGACCCTGCACCTGGATGCTGCGCGCCTAGCGTTTATTATAGCTAAGTTGAAAATAAATTTTCACAACTGCTCTTATTAAAACACATTGTTTTGTTCAAATTTTTTTCACCTACGCAGCCTTCCCGAAATAGAATATTTCAAACCGGCCGCCATTTTGTTTCAAGATGGCGAATGCAAATAGTTTTTTGTGGTCTTCTAGCTAGTAGAAACAAATTGTCGGGTATCGCATTTCTCTACGACAAACAGTTCCTGTGATACAGAGGGGGACGGATGGACAGCCACATGAGAAATAATATGCTATGTACAGTATAATACCCCGATATACACGAAGAATGCGTTCCTGGAAAAGGCGCGTATATCGGGATCTAAAATATATGTAAAGGATAGGTATTGTTGTCGCGTAATTTATAACGTTCTTATTTTAAACTCATGGGATATCACCAGTTTAATAGAATTAAATAATAATAACAATGAAATAAACAATTGCATATTTTTGAAGCCATATTGTAAATATTTCGCTTTAAAATCACTATAAACATAAAAATACAGGACGGGACGCTGCACGCGAACTGCAGTTAAGTATATGTAAACAAATGAGTTTATTGGCTGAGAGCTCTTTCGATTACTACTGATTGGTTGGAGAATATGTCGCTACTTTTGATTTTTACAATTTTTACTTTAATATTATTCGATATAACAAAATAAATATTTTATCAAGCGCGTCACGTAAAAACGAATCCGCGTATGTCGGGGTCGCGCATTTGCTGTATATAGGATAAGTTATTCGAGATGGTGAACTCTTGGAAATTTGCCTTTTATTATGTGATTCCATCCAGGGAATCGCTGATCTCGATGTTACTCTCACTGCAGGTGAACCAATGACGAGCGCACAATTCAACAGATGGGCCTATGGAGAACCCAACAACCTGTCAGAAAAATGCGTGTCGCTGACAACTGGGGGTTTCAACGATGCAATGTGCCATATTCAGCTGCCGTTTATCTGCAAGAGGACATCGGAAGGTGCACCAGATCAAGATTTGGATTATTCCTAGAATAACGCAGTGGGGCATTTAGAATGAGACTAGCGAACATTTTAGGATTATAAGAAAATTATTTGGAGTTTGTCTCCATCGTCAATGCTTCATTGTTATCCTCGCCTACATGTAAGTTAATCCCTCTTGATCACCTGAAATGACAGAAATCATCTAACGCTGTTGTAAACGGCCGTCATGTGACGGGCTGCAATTATATGAAGAAAAATGTACTGCAGCCTGATTCTACATCATAATATTTATTTTAATTCTATTACTGTAGTAGGAACAGAAAAGGTTTACCTCTTGGCGTTTTCGAATTTGTTTCGTAAAATGCAGCACAAGTAAATGCCCGACGAAGAACTAAATACTTGGATTGTTTAACTATGCAATATTTTCCATTTTATTTAAATGGCTTGCTTTGATGACTAGTTTCTAAAGTCAATGCAGTGACCGGATATTTTTATGGTCGCAATCAAAACAGTTCAAGATTTTGACCTTAGCTGCTCATCAAATAAAAATAGCAATGTAAATAAACTCAGCTATGCCTCATTGTAGACATTTCATGCATTTAACTAAATAAATTTCAATTATATAGTCATTATTACACTAATAATTTTTAGCGTTGGTTAAACAAAAATGTGGATGAAAATAAAATAAAAAAATTATTTGCTGCCGTCGATACAAAAAAGAAAGAAAAATATTAGCAATGATTTGAAAGACATGAATATTCACAGGTAAAAGCTTTGTATTTTCAAATCTAGCGAAAATAATTGGAGGAAGTTATACACCCGCTCTGAAAATGACGCTACAAATGGCAACTTAGAGAACTACGTAGTAATAAAGGCATAATATACTGAAAAACTTTTAACAAGAGGCAAAAGTAGTATTAAAGCTTAAAACCATACTTAAACTACACACCTCTCCCAAACGCAATCCGAAGGACGTTCAAACAAGAGGCAAAAGTTTTATAAATACCTAAAACCATATGTAACCTATCCCTCTCCCAATTTATAACTATTAAAGATGTAAGTAATACTCTCGTTGTAAATATTTAATGAAAAGGCTAACGTAATTCAGAAAGGTTTTCATTTTGATAAGTTGCCAGCACGACCAAACAAAAGAAATCCTACCTGATTTTTTAGGCTAAATTTTAGGGCGCCTTCAATCCCACGTAGTCGTTTGTGGCATTACTTTCAGGAGGGGAGTATAACCCACTTGAGCAAAAAAAAATTTTCCATTTTTCGTATCGACTTAACTTTCGTATTAGGCCGACCGCGTCCCTAAAGCCGATATTTACGAAAAAGCGGCAATTAAATGTACTACATAGCACTTAAGTATTATGAAAATGCAAACAAAGGGTTACTTAAATTTCATGCGACTCACTTGCCCCCCTCCCGGTTCGTTTCAATCTACAGCTTCTTCATTCCAATGCACCTCCACGGTTCATTCACGTCCTCTTGGTTGGAATTGCGGTTCGTTTTTTCCTACAGCCTCTTCATTCCAATTCATCAAACGATGTGCGAATTACATATTTACGGGCAACACGTAATAACTTTTCTTGTTGACTTCTGCGCCATTGTCGCGCGTGGGCTAATATGCAAGATTTTCCTTCGTAATTAAGCAAATTTTGGGGCAGTTCGAAATGGGTTAAAATTTTCTCAGCACTAAAAATGAACTTCGCTCAAGTTTCAAGTTCGTATCTCAATTATAATCTATTCTGAAATGGAATTTTAAAATAACCTAATAATCAGAGAAAATAAATGTTCCAGGAATCGAACCCGTTACTTAACAGAGATATTCCATTTTCTGGGTCTTCAACCAAGATCATCAGAGCTGCTGAGGAGTAATCGGAAAAAATCGCTAAGAAGTATATGCTGTTACAAATTCAGGCAACCAATTACACATTGCATTTGCGATTCTTTACTCCGATGGAAAGATAGCAGTCGGTGAAATATAAGCGCCTTATTTCTCTCCAATTCCACCCTCACTTGTTCATCGGCGCAAATGTAGCTTTGGTAAAAAATAAAATTTTGAGAACTATTTAGCAATCAGCCATCTTATACTGTTAAGAAAATACTCAGCATTACATCTCCGCTAGAATTCCAGTCGTATATTCACCTGGTGGAGTTAGGATATTCTGAGACCTTGACGCAAGTGTTTTCTGGATGCCCCTATACATTTATCAAGTATAAAAAGGAATGAATAAAAAACAAGTAAGGATGTGCACGGGTTTCCCATGGTACATAAGTGCTTTTATAGTGTAATCATATATTAATGTGTTTGTTTTAAAATCAGAAAATTATTTTTCCTTATATGGTGGTAGCCCTGCTTTATAGATACGCTCGAAACATGTTCATTTCATTTTGCCGTTCTATACTTGAGCTACAAGCGAAATTTCTTTTTTAAATCGGTTCAGCTAAAAACTTCCAAACTCCGTTACAGGAAAATTCTAACCTTGATATTGTGGTAGCCCTGTTTAATCAACCCGCCTGAAATATGCTGTTTTGGTCATTTATTTTTATTAAGATTATATGTACAATATTGGATTAAAATTCCTGCTGCCAGTTCTCTATAAGTACGTGTAAAAATATCATTTTACTTTTATTGCGGTAGCCCTGCTCTTTATCTCCACTCTAAACATCTTGACTTCATTATAGTATGTTGTACAAATCTTATATACAAAATTTAGTTGAAATCCGTTTGGGCAATACCTTCCAAATCCGTAATTACAGATAGAATTTAATTTGTGTGGCACCCGTTTCGTCGATCCGGTCCAAATATGCTATTATGGTTTTGTATATATGTGAACATTACAAATTTTAAATTCGGTTAAAATTGATATGAACAGTTCAACACAAATGCTTGTAAAAAGAAATTTTTTTATTAATTGTATTGTGGCTGCCCTGATTTCTATATCTACCTTAAAAATATTGATTTTTTAAAATGTTGCACACCTTCTTCATACTAAATTTCGTTGAAATCGGTTCGGCCAATTCCTTCCAAATTCATTATTACAGAAAAGTTTAATTTTGCAATTGTGGCACCCCTGCTGAGTCAATTTGGTCCTATATTTATGTGAAGATTCTATGTACCAAACTTGGTTGAAATCGGTTGAGCCAATTCTTCCCTGATATATGCATACGGACGGACATCACGAATATTATAGTGCTTTTCAGCAATGTCGAAAAGCACTAAAAATCACTGGATTGAGAAAATCACAATTTATTAATACTTGACTGAGATTGATTAAGTCAATACATATTTAAAGACATTCAGTATGTTTTTATGCACTAATATTCTTGAATTTTATTCTGTAATTTACATTTCACATATTACCTGAAACGCATTAACTAGAAAATTTACAACAACAACGTACTACATTTTCTACACTTTAATAAAAACATATTTAGTTTTTTTTGCACAACTTCCTTCAACAGAGTGTCTTATCTTCAACTAGTAGTTCAGCTCCCTTTTCTATTAATACAGAATTATTTCTTTTATCTTGTATGAAACTACTAAGCGATGATAAAAACGCTTCTTCTTTTAAAATGATAGATTTTTGATCCTGCAAACTTTTACCTGTTGCATTAATGCATTACAGTAGCTTGCAGAATTTTTTGCCACAAAAGAATATTTACTTCAATTAAGGTCTCTTTAATATCACTGAAACCAATTTAAAGTGCTAGAACAGCATCAGCTCATGCTAGTGTTACTGAGGATTTTTAAAAGAACTGAATTTGATTTTGCTCAAGGTTTTTTAAAAGTAATCCATGGACTAGTAATGCAAAAAATATGTGCAATTTCTAAACAAAATAAAAAAAGATATTAGACATATTTTTTATATCTCCTTATGGTTCTAAAAAGAAACCGCTTTATTCTTATTGTTCTATGCATACATTCTTTGTTTCTTCTTCTGTTGTTACTCAACAGGATAGTTTTTTTTCATCATATTGACATAAATTATTTGAAGACAGTACATAAATTTCTGAAAATTTTCAAATGGTAGGCAAATGTGAGTGGTCAACTTGTATGAAGATGAGCAAAAACTGACAATTTGTATTGCCAAGAAATCCAACACACACTAATTTGTGTTATGTGCTGTCATCCTGCTACAACAGGCTTTTCAGTATTTTCTATTATGAATTTGAAATGGAGTGAGGAAAGAAATTGTTAGTGTGGACTTAATTAAGAATGAAATGATTGTCTGTATTGAGAATAACATGATATGTTCTAAATTTTTTACAGTAAAAAATTATAAAGAATACTTAATGCAGCTAAAAACAAGAAAAATATCTATTCAAGCAATGAAATAGCATAAGGACCTTATTGTAAACACATAATGTAACATCTGTATCCTGTACTTAATAGTTACTAGATGTGGTATCCTATCTTCAATGCTCTTAATGTTGTTAAATATACTATATTAATATGATTATAAATAAATGTTTGTCCTAAATTAAAAAATAACTTATACTTTGGAAATGTCCTACTTAACTCTTGAAAATGAGAGTGCAATATCTTATACATAAAAAAAATAATAATAAAAAATATACTAATAAATAAATAATGGTGATAGTCCACACACACAGACACACCCGGTGTACAGAAAACTAATTCACTCAAGGGACCGAAGTATTACGGATGCAAGTTTGCGGGAAGTGACTTTGCACCAGGGACTCACATGCTTGCACACACACATACACAGAAAATCAGACAGGACACCAGTGTACCTATTATCCCAAAGGCTTATTTTGACATCCACGATGTCATCCTTAGTAGGAGAAATTAGGGAATGACCGGTTGCCTGTATGCGGAATTTATATAGGTGCCAAGGGTGTGTTGTGAGGATGGGTTGATGGTTAGTTTTTAAGTGCAAAGCAAAAGTAACATGCTGTTGGTGATCAGACCAGAGTCACTGCTCATTATCTTATCTTTGTGTCAAGAAATACATATACTTTCGTATGCCTCTAGTTAGAGATGTACCTGGAAGATATAGCACCTACGGCAAAACTTAAGGAAACATCTAAGTTGTGTAGAATATTATTTTTCCTGCATTTTAATAGAGAATAGTACCTTTTTACTAAACATCACTTTAACATTTGAGCATTAAATTAATACTTATTTATGGAAAAAAATTTGCCATTTTTTGCAGGAGTGTTTGGCACCTTTAACCCTTGAGTACTTGTGCTAATAATTGTGATGCACATACTCGCACTGGTTTGAATCGACCCAGGTATTTTAAAGCATAAGAAAGAATGATTAGAAGGCCAGAATATTTTTAAAAATTATTTGTAACCCTAAAAATATCTCAATACAAAATAAAAAACAGCTTTATTAATTTTTCCTCAACAATTTATTTGGAAATATTTATTTCAAATTAATATCGGGCCCAAGCAAAAATAATGGTAAACATTGGTCTAAGAAAAGATGTTGTTTTACCTTTGTCTGGATTGTATTGGGCTGTCTTAGGGAGGTTCCCAAATTTTCCCTGTTATTGCCAGGTTGATATTTTCCAGTTAACGTGTGAATTTCTACTGCACCTAGCATGTCCTTTCCAAGTTATTTGCTCTTCTACATTTTTAAACTTTTGATTCAGGACCATGTCAGCATTTAACATGTATAAAGCATCATCAAACTCAGCTACTAGAAGAATGAAACTAGACACACATCTAATTGTAAGTAGATATGAACATTCCAAGTTGGTTCAGGTCAATCTGACCCATATGCAAGTACTCGAGGGTCAATAGGCAAATGCCATCTTCGCCATACCCTAGTTACGGCAATGCCTCTAGTTTCTTTGTATGTGTTTTATAAAGCACTCCCAGGAGCTATGTGACCCATGGGCCATAGGTTGCCGACCCTAGGCAGAATATTGCTACATTTGCTGTAATTTGTGTATTTTAATTTGACACCTATGTTTTTGAAAGACTTCTTTATCCAGTGCATATAGAGGAGGTAGGGAATTAATTGTTCAGCTGTTGTCATCTGGGGGATGAATACTTAGCTTCAGTGTGATTTTTGCATTGACACTGTCTCCATTTTTATTTATATTTCCAATATTTCTTTCATTTAAGTATAACTGAATTTGTTTTTGTTTGTATAAACTATTCTGGTAATTTTTCAATGATGCTTAACCCTCAACCTTGATAGTAAAACACATGTTACGTGAGTTACAAGAAAACATATTGTTGGAAAAAGATTGTTTTATTGACATTGCACAATTTAAAATGCGATAAAACTCTCATAAGAAGAGAATTTGAAGAACAAATTATTGAAGAAGTTATGAAGCCTTGATATTTTTGTGAATTTCAAGTTATTCGCAGATGATTTTAAAATCTTCAAACAGGTTAGTTCTATTCATGATTCTCTCATTTTAGAATATAACTTGGATAGACTAGTACATTGGGTTTCAACTAGTGATCTATATTTTTAAAATTCCAAATGTAGTGCAATTCATTTTTTTTGGCACTTAATGTGGATTTTAGTTCATTAACTACTAAACTAAGTGCTGTTTGACAGACCACCTATAGTCCATGATTTGAAAGTCTGTCTAGATCCTTAACTTTCATTAAAATTCCATACAGGCATTGTTATTGTACATGGGAGGCCATGAAAATGCTACAATTTTTTTTAAGATTTTGTAATTTACTCAGCAATATCTCCATTTTAAAAACTATTAATGTTTCATTTGTTCATTGCAAAATATATTACTGTTATGTAACTTGGTCATCATTCCATGAAGTCGATTCCTATAGTGCTGAATGAGTTGAATGTAAATTTTGGAAATTTATAAATTACAAGCAAGGTTCTCCCAAATCTGAACTGGGCTACTCATGTCTTCATTCCATATTCAATCTTCAGCCTCTGATGGTTAGAAGAACCATAATTGGCACAATGTTTTTGTAGAAAATTATCAATTATCAACTTGATTGTCCTCATCGTCTCTCCATGATTAATTCTTTATTCCTAGATACTTTACAAGACATCCTTACTTATTAAAGTTAGATTTCCATAGGATTAATTACACTATGAGGTCAACCATCACTACATTTCAACGTATTGCAAACCAAATCAGTTCTGACATTGCTTTTTTCTTCTCTAAATTCAATTTGAAAATATATTACACAGAATTGTTCCATTAAGTTGTACCTAATGACAAGTTAATTTATCTTATGTTATGCTTAGGACAAAATGTTTTATTTGATTGCATACATATAATGGGAGAATCAAATCATGTGTTCGGGTGAACCGAGTTCGTGATAACCGAATTATAAATGAAAAACTGAAAAAAATATTACAATTTTATGCTTAAATATGTACACACACATGCATACAACCTGCTCATGTTAAGTATCACACTACAAATGCATGATCTGGACTAATATTCAAATATACATAACATTAAATTTGATGTGAATGACGGATCTCAATTATCTGCAACTTTATAATGTTCACATAAAAGGTAAATGATGTAAACATGTATGCATTGCTTACTTTTACTATATCTAAATCACGTAGGTTTTTGCATTTTGTTGTCGACCCCACAGATACAGCATATTTGATAGTCTACTTATTTTTCACAATTGTGGAGTGTCAATTTCGGAATTTATATTTTTCTGTAATTCTTGTTTTTGAAAAAAAATCCTGTTCCAATACCTCTAGTATTTCCACTTTTGTTGCCAGTGTAACTGAAGTATGGCTTCTTTTGCAGCATGTGCTATCCACTTATATGGATGAATGTTTACACACAAAACAATTCTCTAACAGTGGAAGACAGAGACGTGGATGTTTCTTTCACCATCAGGAAGCAATACTATTGGTAGAGCCATAGTCATCCTGCTAAATATACCATTTTTGATGGGAAGAAACAGAAGACAATGTTAGAGTTGCCTGGCTTGCGATTTTTTTGGTGAGGCACAGATCAAATACAAAATATAAATTTCGTTTGATGACACTCAATAGCTTACCTGAATTTTTGAGTTCCACTTCTTGGAGTGAGAGAAACACACTTGTCTCTGTACAGCCATGTTCTCACAGGCATGATAAACAGTGCAGTAAGCTCTCAGCACCTTGCAAATTTGAGCATTTAGCAGTCGTGCATACTCATTAGAATTGCTATTGCTTAAATGCACAGTGTTGTTCATTGTGAAGGATGATATCAGGCAAAAAAATTTCCTTCCTTTCTTCCTTGGTTATCTGTTCGACTAAAAAAATTATCACAAGGAATGCAAATACCTATGTTAACACAATGAAAGCATCTGCATTTGTAACATCTTCCTCTGTTTAAGGCACTAGTGAAAGATGAAAAACGACTGAAGGGTCAAGATAGGTAGAGCCAGAAATGAAGACAGTTTCTGATCACCAATCACAGAATTGCATGGCATCCACGTACTGAATTTTTTACACAAACAACCCCTATACACGTCAGAAATAAAGTCATATGGCTGTAAAATACGTTTGACTAAACACAAGTGTTCGTGTTAACCAATCGCTTGAGTTCTTGGTTCCCGAAATATATATTTTAACCTATATCATGCACAGACCTTATTAAGGTCTTGTTTGTTGGCTTAGTAGCCATCCTTACTACTCATTGAACTGATGCGAAGGTTTTCACAGTGTTTAGATGATGAAGGTTGCATTTCTTCTGGGTTCCTACTGCATGTGTTGTCATTCAATGCCAACACACATGGTGGGAACCCAGAAAAAATGCAGCCTTCAACTTCTCATTGCACTATTTACTCAGTAATTTGAATTGAAGTCACCATTTAAATGGCAAGAAATTATTTAATATTTTAGAACAGGTAGTATATTATATGAATGGATAATAAAACTGCAATAGAATAATGATACAGAGCACAAGAGTAGCTTGACAGTACCATGTGATCGTGGTTACTTAACTAAAAAAATCAAAGCATTTCACTTGTTAAAGCTTCTTGTTGTGTTCTATAGAATTTACTTTGCTCCATTGGGATATCTGGATCTCTTTCTTTGGTCTTCTTAATGGCTATTTCTGCCTCTTTCTTTGCATTCTGTTCTTTAACGTAAAGGCTGTCACCAAGAGCTTCTTGAAGACGCTTCCAAAAGATGGCTACAGCTTGTTCTGATAGGCCACCATGCATTTTAGATGTATGGGGATGATTGATCTTTTCTGGAGGCTCATGGATAGATAGTCTTAGATCTGATGTTTCATTCGGCCATTCAAGATATGTCCGAGTATCCATAAGAAAGCGAAGGTGTCGTGGTAGGCTCGTTCTGTCAAGCCGTTCAAGTTCTATCAACACTAAGAAGTTACGGCTATCATTGAACAGCTTGTGGTTTGCCATTTCCATCTCCCAACGACACCACTAAAAAGAAAAGAAATGAAAATCCTTACGATTTTTTGCACTGGAATAGAAATTCTTTTCAAGTGACAGTGAGTTTATTATAAAAATTGAATATCTATATTTACTGGTCTACTTTTTATCAGAACTAATTAGGAACATATTCTATATATTAATAGTGTAAAAAAATAGGATTTTAAAAGCGAAGGTGACAGCCACCTTAACATGTGATGCATCAAATTAAATGTCTCAACCTGCAGATTTGTAGGAAAATTATAAAATTGAAATCGGTCATACCATTGGTGAGATATTTAGGTTTTTTGAGACCAGTTAAGCTCTGCTCAACGTAGTTGTAGTGGTCAATGTTAAGGTGGTGCTGCTATCAGACATTAGTCGATGTAGGAAGTAATGGGTGACCTTGCAGCGCTGAGTTTCTTGGTAATGTGAGAGAAGGCTAACTACCAAGACAATATTTAACCTAACCAACCAGTCGATTTATCAATGGGCAACTGATAGTATATATTAATAGCGTAAAAAAATGAGGTTTTTAAAGCAAAAGTAACAACCACCTTAACATGTGATACATCAAATTAAATGTCTTGACCTGGAGATTCGCAGGGAAATGATAAAATCGAAATTTGTCATACCGTTGGCGAGATATTGAGGTTTATTGTGACCGGCTAACTGCTTGACGTAGTTGTAGTGGTTAATGTTAAGGTGGTGCTGCTAGTGGACATTAGATGCTGTAGGAAATAATGTGGCGCTCCTAGCGGACATTAGTAGAAGGAAATAAACCTTGCAGTCGCTGACCTTCATGGTAATGTGGCAGAAGAATAACTACGAAGACAATATTTAATCTAACCAACCAGTCGATTTATCAATGAGCAACTGCTAGTCATAATTGAATTGTGCCTTCTAATATTTAGGCTACCTCTTTATTTAATTAATATAAAAAGAAAATGGTGGTATTTATAGCATTTAATTAGAATAGAGAAATAATTGAAAAATTGTTAGTTACCTGGCTATCCACAAAGTTATCCGACAAAACTAATATAGTCTTTCTACTTTTATCAATAGACTCAACAATATTCTGGGTGATGAATGCTCCAAGAGGAAAATTTCGATCATGCAAACATAGCTGGTATTTTTGATCACTCTCCTCCAGTTGAGGTTGAAGAACTCTCAGAACCCAATTTCTATCCTGGCCACTGTAAGAAAACAATGAAATTTCATTTTGTAAGGAGAATCATTTTATGAAAGCTATATAAAACAAGTTTGATTAAAGTTTTTCCTTTCGAGAAAGAATAAACCCAATGTGGGAAGAGGTGAATTCAAAAGCTTAATGATAATTTAATACACTGAATTATAGTATATTGGTTGAGTCACACATAACAAATTATTAGTAATACAGTCAACCTTGGTAAAAATCCGTTATAACAGAAGTCCGTAATATCCAGGGTTTGATGAAATTACTGTATTTTCCGGCATATAAGACGCACATTTTTCATAAAAATGACCCCCAAAATCAGCCTGCATCCTATACGCCGAAGGACATAATGTTTAGAAATATTAATTGATTATTTAAGAAATATTAACTGATATTTCAAAGTACAAACTTCAATCACCTTAATAAATATTTCCAAACTTATTAGTAAAATTTGACATATTTTCATTTCTTTCATTCTTCATCGTCACATGTGCCTCTGCCAGAAAGACAAATGGCAGATCCTAGTTTGCTGTGAAAAGGTGTTCTGTGTGTTAAAATGCAAACATTTGGTCACAGTTTAGATTACACATAGAATATATGTGTGGAGTGAATTTCTGGTAAGGAGCTCAGAGCATACAACATTTTAATAGCAGATTTAAATAAATATAGGATCCTCTCTTTCTATGACAGTGTTTGATATTTATAGCACATTGAATGTTATTAATGCACTTATGTTTTTGGTCTGTCTGTCCATCTGTACAATCAGTTAAATTAAAATAGCAAGCAAATGCTAAGAGATAAAAGACAACCCTTTCGAGCTTAACAGGACATGTGTCCATCCATGTGTTCAAATTGGCACCATTTTGGGTAATTTAATATTTCATGTTTTTTATAATTAGTACTTTGTTGACCATGTTCTCATTATTTTTAGTGGCATGGTGAGCTATTGAAATCTATCTGGTTGCCTTTAAGCAGTGGATTTTTCAAGAATATTTCTTATTATAAGTAATTATTGTAATATTACTGCAGATTTTTATAAAACTACTACATGTATATTTAGTATTATAAAAGCTTTATGTATAGTTTTTTGATAAATAATGTTCGCTTTAGCTAGTTGTATATGAGTGAGTTATATATGTCCCAATAAACCTTTAGCAGGGGACACTATTGTCCCACCAGTTATCTGCCATTATTCTAGGCGATATTATTGAAATTAATATTTCGTGGCCCTGTATGATGTGGAAAGAATATCTTCAAAATGGTAGAAGAAAGTATTTTACAGGTTGCAAATGACTTCAGTGCGTAAATTCTAGCATTATACGAGGGGCATCCAGAAAGTAAGGACTGATTGGCTGTAAAAAAAAGAGAAAAATATGTATTTTTGTTTTGCAGATTGGGAGAAAGCTTTTGACAGAGTGAAATGGGATAAAATAATGGGTATTTTAAATAAAATAGGAATAGATTGGAAAGATAAAAGACTGCTTAAAAACCTTAATTTTGATCAAAAGATTAGAGTCAGGGTTGAAGGAGAACAAACAGAAAGTACTTCAATAGGGAGGGGAGTGAGGCAGGGATGTCCTATTTCAGCAGCGATATTTAATATTTATGCAGAAACAATAACAGAAGAAGCATTGATGGAAGAGAAAGGATTTAAGATAGGAGGTGAAAGTATTACCACCATATGCAGATGATCAGGGATTAATGGCAGAAGACGAGAAAGAACTTCAGAGGATGACAGACGGACAAGTGGAGGTTGGCCAACAATATGGAATGAAGATCAATGCAGAAAAAATGGAAGTCATGGTGGTTTCAAAGGAACAAAAAGAATTAATTATAATGGTAAATGGCCAAAAATTGGAACAAGTAAGTAGTTTCTAATATCTTGGCAGTATTTTATCGCAGGATGGAAGTATTACACAGGACATCAGAAGTAGGATTGCAATGGCAAAATCAGCATTTAATGAGAAGGAGCTTCTCACAAGTAAGAAAATAAATTTAGAAACAAGGAAGAAATTAGCAAAATGCTACATATGGAGCATAGCTCTTTATGGTGCAGAGACGTGGAAGGTAAGGAAAAAGGAGGAAAAATATTTAGAAAGTTTTGAGATGTGGGTATGGAGGAGGATGATGAAAGTGAAATGGACAGAGAGGAAGAGAAATGAAGAAGTATTAGAAATGGTGGGAGAATAAAGGATGCTAAGAAAAACAATCAGGAAAAGAAAAGCAAATTGGATAGGGCACATATTGAGAAGACAGTGTTTACAAAGGACGATCTTAGAAGGCAAAATTAGCGGAAGAGGAAGAGGGAGAAGAAGAAAAGGAATATTACAGAATATAAAGCGGGAATATAATACTTATAGAGGTATAAAAGAGGCTTCTAGGGAGAGAGAGAGAGAGAGATGGAGGCAGCGATTCAGCTAAAACCTGTCTTCGGACAGAAGCATGATGATGAATGATACTGATAAATTTGGCGATTATTTTTTATCAAATAATCATAATAATAAACAATCAATGGAATCACTTTTAAAATATAGTTATTTCACTCACATTGTTCCAGTGGAAGAAACTGCATGATATTATGTGGTCATGAATCTCAAAAACGTTGAAATCTTGGGCAGGAATTGCAAGCTCTAGGGATGCAAGCAATGGAAACACATTTTGAAGATATATTCAAATTTAGCTTACCCATATGTTATCCCATGCAAAGGCTAATTTGTAACGTGAATATTTTAAAGTCAAATCTATGACAGAAAATGAGTTCTCAGACTTAGAAATCGAATTTGGCGAAAAAAGTGTGATGGTATGAAGTGGAAAGTGTTATTATAATCTAATAAGTATAATTGGCTTAATTGATGCACACAAATGTTGAGTTGAAAGAAAAGCACAATGTACACATAAATGTTCAAGGGAGGAAGAGTTAACAACTATAAATATTGGTCTAAATTAAAGAATTGTTATAGAAGTTTTCTTATTTTATCTTCTGAGATATCTTTCACATTATTCATTCTCAATGTTAACGAAAAACATATTTCGCTGTCTACTAAGTATAGAGAATATGCAGAATGCATAAAAAGTTTTTAAAGAATGAAAGCATTTAAAATTGCACATTAAAACTGTCTTCCACTTACCTTTTGAAATAATTAGCCAGATTTACAGTTTTTTTGGTGATTGCCCTTCTTTGAATAAACTTAAGTGTTTCTTTCTTCCCTACTTTAGTTTATATTAGGTATATATTATTTCCTTTAGTTAATATTAGGTATTGTTTATAATGGTTGCCACATAGATTGTCAATCCAACAATATGATCATTCCCGTGTTATTTAAATGGGAAAAATGAAAAGAGAAAAATATTTAAAAAATGAAAAATGTAGTTCAAATCCCTTTAAAAACCCTCCCATTTCGCTTAACTTTATATTGTGGTTAAAATGGCACCTTCATCTTGCTTCTATGTTCTGTGGTTGTTGCATATTAAATGCACAAACAAACAAACAAATTCTTCAAAATATTATATATAAATATTATGTATTTTTCGATACTAAAAATTTGTATTCATAATTATCGAGCATAAGCCTTATCAAAATGATAAACCCTCTAATCAACTGAAATTAAAGAATTTTTTAAATCGGTTCTTCATTTTTATCAACTGTGTTGGAAATAGATTACAAACTAAAAAAAATCATATAGACATAGATCCCACTGAAAGCGTTAAAGATTTCACAATAATTTTATTATTAATTAAAATTTAACAGTATTCTTTACATCACAACAGCAATTGAATACCTGCATTGTTAACGATTCCAAATTTTTCTATTTTATGCAAAAAATTTCCTTCATTCATGGTAATTTGGAGTGGTTTCAAATTGTCTTACAAATAATTTACTCTATTCTTTCATATACAAAATAAAGCTATTCCTGGGTTAGTATCTCAAATCTAACTAATCTTGAAATGTAATATAGTAAACCCATGCATGATTTTCATGTATTTCTTATGGGAGATATGAAAAGAAAGAACAAAATCAAACATGAGCCCTAACAAGGACTAGTGTTAGAATATGGATAATTATCTTTAGTTTTATCTGATGACCAATCATTCTAGCAAATTTTAGTTCTGTAGCAGGAGCATGTTCTCCGAGTTACAATCGGTGCAACCGACCGACGGGTTCCTTTTATTATCTTTAATTACAGGTCTCTGCATTCTCAGTGTACTTTTTGTGTTACATATAAAAAATTCTAATATAGGGCATAACCGTTACAACACTAATATTGTAGCCTTAAATATATGTTAAGTTTATTAACATGAATATAAAATTTTGAATATGAAAATCCGAGTTTTCATACATGATTATCAAAAACAAAATATGTGCATAATACTTTGAAATCTTAAAAACGTTCCTGATCTGCAGCATATATTTAGAAGTGCCTATAAAATAGTATTCTAAATGAGAAGCACGTATTTAAGGTGGATATGTAACCTCTAAACAAAAAAAAATAAAAGAGTAACTACACTTAATTATTTTTTACAGAATTATTTCGTTATAACGTTAAACGTAACAGAAAACAAAATTTAGATTTTAGCCTAACAAAAAACAAAACTTTTTTTGCCTGTAACGAAAAATTTAATGAATCGTTTTTTTTTATTTGCCAGCAGTGGTTTTAACCCATAACCAGTGACGTGGAAATTTTGTAACTTGACCAGAGATATGAGGTCTGAGAGACTGCTAGTTTTTCAGTTTTAATTCATTAATTTTTTTTGTGTCTCTTGCACTCGAATGATTACAGAGACAAATAGTATCAAAATATATATTTATTTTTTAATGATTTTTAGATTTTTATTGGATGGTGACAAAAAAATAACGAAAAATTATAGTTTTGAAAACTGGAATTTTATTTCAAAATATTATTCAAATTCTTCAGAAAAATTATCGATTTCTAATACTGAATGAATCAACTTATAAACAAATGCCAAAATCATAAGTAGAATATGGTATTTTTAGAAAATTGCAAGGGTTGAAATGTATCATATTTTTTTGAAAAAATTCCCTACACATTCTACACATTCATTACAAAGATTTTTGTGCATTCCTTTCCCTTCTACCCCCTCTCCTACTCTCTTTGTCGCCAACCTTAACAGCTTCACCCCCCCCCCCCATTTTATGATGGGTTAATTATCCCAAAAAGAAACAAATGACAGATGTAAAGAAAACAGCTTATGTGTGTGGTGATTGGGAATCCAAAGGTCGGAAAAACCCAGGAAAAAGGCCGAGAAAAAGAGAAAGGAAAGGGCCTGATCACTGCCCTCTTGCTATCTTCCACATACAACAAACACATTGTACCAGCGTATTTTATTATGAAAGTATAGCCTTCTTATGAGAGATCCAGCCCACATGCGTCAAAGTGAGCCAAAATGTATTCAATATGAACAAAGTTTTGCTTCAGTAGTACCTACATCATTTTTAGTTTGGAAACTTATTTATTTAGTTTCAAAAACAGCACAGAGGCCCCATTACAATGAAACATATAACTGTAATAAATAAAATAACATTAAAATAAATAACTATAATAAATACAAGTCAATAATATTAACAGCAATTGAAATGATCATAACAAAACAGCGCCAGAAATTAGAGAAATGTAGGATTACGTAGTAGGTAGTTGATTATGGAAAGAAGTGGGTGAGAAAAGGTGAAGAAGTGAAGGCAGTAAGGAATTATATGCAAACCGGAGGAGGAAAGAGAGAGCGTAGGGAGACGGAAAGTCAAAATGTTGGTAAATGAAAAAGATTTTGAAGGCGAGTGAAGCGAGATGGAACATGGAGAGAAAAATAGGATGAAAGTAAAAGGGAGTGATAGAAACCATTGATGAGAGAATGAAGGTAATTAAGATTGGTAATAAGTTGCCTATGAGAAGGGGAGGGGATGCTTAAAGAGAATGCTCTACCCCATGTGTGATGTCGAACTATGGCGTAGAAGAACTTTAGTATAGAGTCAAGGAGTTTTATGTTTGAAGGAGCAGCAGTGGACCAAATAGGAGAGCAGTAATTTAGTATGGGAGCAACAGAGTCATTAAAGAATGTCTGAAGAGCTAACAGATTGGAAATTCACTGAATCTGTAGAGAACACCAAGTAAAGACATCACTTTCGCAGAAATATTCTCGATGTGTTGGATAAAACTTAATTTACCAACAAAAATCACTCCAAGATCTTCATGGGACTGAACTATAGGAATGGGTTTACCTAATAAACTGTATGAGAAAGGGAAAGGTGAAGATTTAAGGGTAAAGGACAAATATTTGCTCTTAGACAGATTTATTTTGTTTCCACTTAGAGCACCACTCCATCAACGAGTTAAGTGCAGATTGGAGACATTGTTTGTCTTCATCGGAGTCCACCCTTTAGAAAATTTTACAGTTTGAAGAAAAATGCAGGAATGAATACACTGTAATAGCAATATACATCTATCTATGTGCATTATAACAACTTTCTGATCTACATATGTAGGATCAAGTACAAGAAAGGAAATATTTTTTCTGTAACAAATGACCAAAATGTACCTATGTATGCCATTCGTCTCAGATTTTCAGAGAGGAGAAAAGTGTAAAATTTATTTATTACAACCATTAAATAATAAAAACCTTTAGCTAAATGACAACAAATTTTTATTTCATTCACTAAAATTGTTTGGCAGAAAAGTTGATTAAAACTGTTCAAGTGCATTGAGTGACTTTTTCCAAAATTAGTGACGTGAGGTCTCACAGACCGCTCATCATATTTATTTCTCTTTTAAACACATACAGTTATACCTGCAGCAAAACTGAAATTATTATTGGATTGCACTAAGTGATAATGGTAGGAAACATAAATAACATTTTCTGAAATGGTGATTATTAATATTTTTACATTTTTTCATTCAGAGCGGTCTCTCAGACCTCACATCACTGGTTAAGGGTTAATCAAAATCCTTATAGCCATTTTTGAGTAAATGGAATTTTGTTTCAAAATATCCAAGAATAAAGTACCCTTAATAGTTGCGCAACATTGTTTATCTCTTCAGATTAATGATATTATCCACAAATATGAGATATCATTCGATTTAGTTTAACCGTCTAGGCTATAGTAGAATTTTGAGTGGAACGCAGCAGAGATGTGGTCAGGTAAGGTAGCTTAGCATACATTGTAATGTCACTGGATGCCATTTTCTGAGACATATGGCTTACAGAAGATTATTTGTGACATCAGGCTCTGCAATTGGATCGATTTTAATCAAATTCCTTAGAGTCATTTTTGAGTAAATCAAATTCTTCTAAAAACTGTCAAGAATAAACTACCGTTTATTTTTTTACAATATCATATTTACAAAAAAAAGCATCTGCAAGATGATATAATGCATAAATATGAGATATCATTCGATTTTGTATGCGTTTGGGCCCTAGAACCATGAACAGGTCGACAGACAGACAGACAGCATGGCAAAGACCACTTTTATGGACTCAGAGACACATAAAACATGTATTTCCATCAAAATCTCCAAGTCGAATTTTTCATGATTACAATAGTTTCTCTATATACTACATACTATATGAGAAAGTAATATACAATAAAAATTTTCTATTCCAAGTTTTCAACTTAGCCAAATGGATTCAGGACTCTATGAACCAGATTTGGGACAGAGATCCCTGTGAGCTGCTGCTAAACTATGTTAACATGCTAAATAATTTCTAACGAATAAAAATATTGCAGAACAACAGTAAGTATCAATGACAACATTTAACTGACCTGTATGATACAAATGCATCGTAAATGCATTCACTGTGAGGTTTTCCTTCTCCTTTAGCTGCTCTTCTGCTGACTCTCATCATGTGGATGACATATGAAGCCTCAAATCGGTATATATACAAAACTCCCCCAACTAAGGATGCCAAGAGTGCAATACCCGAGAATGATGATCCAATCAGCAATTCATAATCAGGGCCTTTACATGGTTCTTCGAAGTTTGTTGCATCAATCACTCTCACATTGCTAAAAGAAATTCAATAAGAAGTTCATCTGTAATACAGTGGAACTTGGTTAGTACATTCCTTGTTAGCATTTTCCTCTTTAGTACGTCGACTTCTCAAGGTCCCAATTCCATTCCATTTAAATACTTGTTAAAAACATTTGGTTAGTACATTTTAAAATAATGACCTTTCCTGGTTAGTACGTTCGATGAATCGTTGCAAAAAAACGTGCCACTCCATTAGTTGCCTATTAAGTCAAGGCAAAACAATAAAAATGCAGATACAAGTTATAAATCACTAAAAATGAAATAGGTCTCTCAGTTTTATGATCATATAACAAATATGCTGGTCCTCATCGGTCACAATCAGCATTTTTGTGGCATAATGTAAGAACAAATCACGGTCAATTAGCTGTAGTGCTGTAGATGACGTTCCATTCTGCACATTCTCAAAGCAATGCAAGTGTCTACATAAATTTATCCCCAACGCAATTCATCATGGACAAGAAAAGGGTAGTGAAGCAGATTTCAACTGCAGAGAAAATTAATATTCTTCAAGAGGTGGCCAAAAATCCACACGTTAAGCATATAGAATTAGCGAGTGACTAGTTTTGTGGTAGGAGACGATGTTATCAATCTAATTACGAAGTTGGACTAAAAAACTTATGAACTGGGGTTAAAAATAAAAAACAGTACTGTGGACAAGTTTTCTTAAGTAAATGTAAAACATTTTCGTGATTTTTGTGCAATAAAAGTTCACCCATGGACGGTTCACCATTTAACTAGCCTTTGATTTGATATATTGTTTGGTAGTCTATAGCCTATATAGCACAGCATAGGTACCTACAGAATTCTTTCTATGGGCAATCATTGATTCAAGTAGTCTATGTGAATGTACATAACTTGCTTAGCACGTTTTCCTTGTTAATACGTTCATTTGTCCTGTCCCCTGCAAAAACATACTAAACAGGTTTTACTGTATTTTATCCTAGTGCATTTGTTTGATATTGTGAACCTAATTTCTTGGTACTTAAAACTTTATATTAAATCTATTCTCTAAGCTTGAGTGTCTTAAAATAAAAATTTGCATGGTTGATATTTTTCCATAGCTAGTCAAGCACTGACTTGAAAATCTCAGATTTGAAATGTCCTCTTATCAATTTATTTTTGTCTTTCCTTGTATAAATTTAAAGTAATTTTTTTTTAGCATTAAAGCTAGAAAAGTAAATTATACAACTTGGGCATTCTATGGGAAGTAATAAAGATTTTATGAAGAAATATTGCACTGTTTTCTGGGCTATTTTGATGATAGTTCAATTCATTTTAACAATGACTTATTTCAATTTGACAATGGACCATTTCTATTATAGAATGGTTCATTTGTTGTTTTTGGGGTTCATTAGGTGTAGTGTTTTTATAAAATGTTTAGGTTGTTAAAATATGTTACATTTTAGATTTTTAAATACAAGTAGTTCCCACTTAACACGAGAGATATGTTCCTAAAAAGTATCATGTTAAGTGAATTCATGCTAAGTGAATACATAAATCCCATAAAAAACCAAATAAAATGTGGGATATACGTGTTCGAGTGAGAGAGATTGCCGTATCACAGTGGATATATAAATATTTATTTATACATAAATTTTCTTAGAATATTCATAAATTTATAATTTGCATCTGAAAATTCTAAACAAAACTTCTCGCAATACTTTCTGCAACTTTAACAGCGAAAGTGATGACAAACATGAAGTAGAATTCGCGAAAGATGAGCTCTGCATGTGAGTCATAGCTGGAAACTATCAAATCTAATAAGTTTTCATTACCTTAGTGGTGGCTATTTGATATTTGTCGTGATCATGATATGTCTTGTTTTGATACTGCTTTTGGTTTTACATCTACAACTACGAACGTGCTTTTTTTTTTCACAAAAGGCATTAAAATCAGAATTCGTCTTCCGAAGCTTATTTCGCATGTTTTAGTCTAGTGGTCCCTCATTTGTGTACAGTCTCTCTTTTTCATATTTCTCTCTTACGTGGTAAATGTCAGAAAAAATGGCTATGCAAAGTTTTACTTTAGACTGCAAATTATATATTATCTAGTATTTTATGAATAAATATAAATTAATATACACATTGCCTTAATGACATTTTTACTTTCCCCATACACGTAGTATGAGAAAGTATTGTTTTCATGAAAAAAATCTAACTCGAGATTTCAATGGTAATACATGTTTTAAGGTTCCCTGAACATGTTCTGACTAGTTTCATGATGATGTCTGTCTGTTGGTATGTATGTGATAGATTTTTGTGGGCGCACTAACTCAAAAACTATTAATCAGGTCAATGCAAAATTTTATATTTAACATTTTTATAAAAGTTAGAAGAACTGATTAGTTTTTGGTAAAAATCGGTAGACTGGAAGTGGGTGTTTACTCTTGTCACATCTGTTATTTTGAAATATTTGCTTTAATATTTGATAAATGTAAAAATGTATTGGAATAAAAGTTATAGGAAATTTTATTTCAAACAGCTTTGTAATGCTATGGATTTGCAGTATGACTATTTAGTTTTACACACAGAAATAAGAGGACTGTCAAGGGGAAGTGTTGGCTCATGTGTATGAACTTAAAGAACTTACTATTTTTTGAAATGGAGGGAAACAGCGATTTTTGTGAATAACTTAGCTGTGAACTTTGGTGCGCCAAATTAGCATATTTGGCAAATATATTTAGGTATCTGAATAGTGTGAAAATCAACATGCAAGAGCAGAATGAAAACATCCTGACTTATATGGACAAGCTACTGGCATTGCAGAGAAAAATAATCATCTGGAAAAAGAGAGCTAGAGAAGGTAATCTTGAAATGCTTCCTCTGATTCCAAAAACCCATATGAAAGAAATTGTTGCTCTCATGGTGAAGCATTTAGCAATTCCAGAGCACAATATTGAGCAAGTTACTTTCTGTCCTTGACTACAGAGAAATACGACTGGGTAATGAACTTGTTCACACCAGTGACAACTGACTTTTGCGTTTTTACTCTCTCCGAACAAGTTAGCTTCTCTTTCAACCGATCGCACTCGGAAAATCAAGTACACCGAATTGCCTCTGGATATCTGTTAGAGAATAACATTCAGAAATTGCAAAAGAAAGCTTTGGCAGTTTTCCACATCCTGTGTGAGTTGGGATTCTCGACACTTACAAACATTAAATGCAGAAAAAGGGGAAGGTTCAACTGTGGTGAAGATGAAATTAGAGTCTGCTTATCACAGATAAGTCCTAATATCAGTGCAATCATTAGAAAATGCCAAGCTCAAGTGTCACATTAGGTAAGATTTTAAAATAGATTTTTTAACAAAACTTCACCATTTGTTGTTTTACAATATCATAACTTAATTTGGTCGATTATGTATACAACATAATGTAATAAATATATGTATTTTTATGATAAACCCTAGTTCTTTATTCAAATCAAATTTCAGTGTGTCATGAAAAAAAGTGAATGTACAAAGTGTGCCGCGAGCACCAAAAGTTTGAGAACCACTGACTTAGACACCAAGAAAAGGCTTTTTTTGCCACTTGCATGGATTAATATTCCCAAAATTTATGACTGATTGATTCATTTTGTTAATGATAGTTACAGGAAGTATCTTGTGAAATTTCCAAAAGTTTATCTAACTTTTAAATTAAATTCTTAAGATTAAATAATATTCTTGGAAGGCAGGCAAAATATTAATTTTTAATGCTTCTAATTTGACTATATTATCATCTTTTCAGTTAATAATTCTTTATATAGAGTGCATAATTACTTGATTCTTGCATCTCGTGGGCTTGAGCATATAAACTTATCAGGAGGTATGGTCAGTATGTCACGTGCAGAGCTGTTCAACCAAAATTTAAAGTATGGCATATCACAGGAACTGCAGTCAAACTGATTTTCATGGAGATGCAAAATTTCAACATTGGATAAACCATTACAAGCTTCTTCTGATAAGGATGAAATTGAATTTGATGATAGATCTAATTCTAGAACCCATCTGCCATACTCTGCATATATACTTAGTCCACTCATCTCTCTCAACACATTGTTAGCCAAATTGATTCTTTTGATCTTGCTTTGAGGTGCGATCTGGAATAATAAAATAATATATAAAATCAGGGTTTGCTGACCTCATTCTGTTTCAAACTTTTGTGCAAAATAGTTTTATATATTGTGATTCAGAAATTTAAATAATGAAATTTGAATAACTAACAAAATCGTAAAAAATTTACAATTTCCTAGAGCATTGTTTTACTATTGAGAAGAAGTGATGTTCATTGCATGAAATTTGGCCTTAAAATTAAACTTGGATATGGATCTACTTCACTCTTTTAGCAAAAGTATGAGTTAAAGATTTTTTTATCCTTTATAATTTGGGGCAAAGATACCTGATAGAGAATGAAAAAGCAAACTTGTGAACTGTACAACTCGATACATTTTTGAGCAATAGTTTGTTTTTGCATTTACACCTGAAATGAGTACCTACCCCCATGGAAATTTTGAAAGGTAAATGAGAAGTTTTATGAGAATAATAATTTGTGCATTATGCTTCAGAACTTGTCTCCCAGCAACATTTATCACAATTTAACATAGTTCATTAGGTAAATAAGTTATATGTTAGTATTCCACAATGAATATCCTTTAAAAAAACTAACTTCTTGTATTGCAACCGCAAATTGTTTATTTTACACTCAACTGCACTTCAGTCATGAAATGTTGATCTGAGTGCATGCAAATTAGTTTATGATGTAAAATTATGACACAAAAAGAAAGAAGAAAAGTCACCGCTACTGAAAAAGAGCAATTGATTAATGGTTTCTTTTTATGTTAACCTGAGAGGCTGGTGTGTTTAAACAGGTAACAGAAGGGTGGGTGCTAAGAAAGAGGCTAAGAGGTAAGATGAGAAGAAAAATGTTGGACTGATTAAAGAAGGGGATTAGAACATTACAAGAAAGGTCTTCAATGGAAGCAATTTGTTAAAGTGAACCTAAAACTTTTCAAGAGGTAGAAAAATTAGTTCACATAAAAAAATAAACATCAATAGAAAGGGTAGTTCAGGAGCGCGGTATATTTTCAATATATGGTAGGGTCTCAAAGTACGCAAACTCAGAGTATGCAACCTCGCTCATATGGGACTGACCCTGAGTTTTTTGTGTGAATTTTACCACAATAATGGGCCTTAAAAGGAAAGTTAGTGGTGGTGCTAGTGGTGTCGAAAGTGAGAAGAAGAAAGCTCATACTGTGCGAAGTTTTGAAGAAAAAGTCCAGATTTGGGACTTATTAAGAAGTGGCATCTCAAACTCGGAGATTGCACAGCGATTCAACATGAACAAATCTTTTATGCGTTCTAATAAAATTCGTGAAAGGGAAATATGCAAAGCAGTGGGAGAAAGTGCATAAGCATACATGGTTTATAGGAGTTCATGTAGTTTTACCTTAGAATATGTACAATAGTATTCTATAGGGGAATCCCAACTTATGCGACTTTGCACTTACGTGTGAGTACTAGGAACCTAACCCTCAGGTACTTTGAGACCCTACTGTATTTTGTAAGAGTCCATTACGAGTAGAGGATGGGCTTGATGAACCTAAAAATATTTTTTTAAAGTTGACAGAAAAACAGAGGTAAATTCTTACCATATCAGAGACACTTTCCAATGAATTAGATGACATATCCAAAAACTGCATCCCGAACCTCGGCCAACCACTGTGAAGAAAGAATTCCAGTCCTTGGCCTTCCCTTAGCTTGTTGGATGAGAGGTCAAGATATGCAAGTTTCTCAAGAGTGGCAAACAATTTTTGTGGAAGAAAGTTAAGACTATTCCTGGATAAATCAATTTTAACAAGAGAAACAAAACTTATGAGAGCGTTTTCCTCAATATCTTTCATTTTACAGTTTGATGCATCCAGTTCTTTCAGATTAGGTAAGTTAGGCAAGGTTTTTTTATCAAAATAAAATGTTGTAAACCCAGAGATGTTAAGCACTTCTAACTGTGTCAGATTGGAAGCATCGATAGACAAAACTGCAGCACCAGAATTTTCATCGTATTGGAAGGAGTTGCCACCAATGTTAAGTATCTTCAGCTTTGGTTGTTTTTTTATAAAAGATGGTAGTGATTTTAGGTTAGAATCTGACATATTTATCACATTCAGAATGCCAGTTTTTCCAATAATACCTGTAAATTGAAAGTTAAAATATTATAAAATAATATTAATAAATATGTGAACTTAGAGAAGGAGAAGAGTTCTGAAATTGACTGGGAATCAAACCCTGGTTTGCCCAGTAGGTAGGTATACCCCAATTCAAGAATGGAGGGCTGGACTTGATAATATTTACTTACTTTAAATTCCTATATTCTCATTCGAAAAACAAGTAAATGTTTTTATTAATAAAAATTAAGTTTGAAGCTTGAACACTTATTTCTCACTAAAACTTTTGCCAACAATATTATTCATGAAATTCATGCTTCAAAAAATATTCTTCTTATTATTTTATAGAGGAATTATTGTTCGCTTATATTGGTCATTTGAATTATCAAGAAAAAAAAGTTTTTACCAAGATTTACACCATAATTAAATCCATAAGTGCAATGGAATAAATCTGTTTGGCTAAAATCATTTTTAATGCCATCCAGCAGGGATGCCACTGAATTATTTGGTTTTATAGAATATAATTATAGTATCTAAAAATAAATATAAATCCATAACTATTCCAGAAAGGTGATTCTAAGTCTTAGTTTGCAGCACCGCATCATTTCACCAATTATATCAAATATCACCAAAATTTCTTTAAATGGACCAAAAAAACAATTATATGAATACTGTTTCCTAATTGAATACATTGCAATATTCTCTTAAAGAAATTTATCTTGTTTTGAAATAGATAGTAGTATTTAAACTTTATTTGTTCTGAATAGATGAAAAGAATGACTGCCAAATCAAACAAACGAGGTTCGGATATCGCCACACCAAGAATGTTTGGGAACCCTACTCCAGAAAACTGTATATGGTGTCATGGTTTCATGCTGTAGTCAGGGAAAACAAACAGCAAAAATATAACCTACTTTTTGATTTTGATGAAAATAAAATAAGGCAATTCACAGAATTTTTTTGCATCAGTTTTAGTTGTGGTTGTATGAAAGAATTTTCTTCCTAAGTACATAACTAATAACATTTTTGGGGAGTTTCGGTTCAGTGTATTTTTACACTATATGTAAAGAGTAAAAGAAAAAAATTGGTGATGAATTTCTTGTTTATACAGTTACTATAGACTTGTATATATTTATTCTGTTATGTCTTATAATTGTTTCAAATTATATAAAACAATCAACAAAGTGTAAGATTCACTTGAGAATTACTATTAAGCTTGCCTTATAGCTGAAAACAAATTCAAGAATAAGTATAAAAAATTGAAAGGAAAAAACCATAACATTTTTATGGCTATTGGAGATAGCTAAGTAATTATTTGTTTAAAAATTTTTAACACTTAGATGTTTATTCTTGAATGATTAGATATTTAGGAAAGCCTTAGATTTTCAATAAAATTGTGCTATTTCTCAATGATGAGAAAATTTGACAACACAATGGTTATAATAAATGCTTTTCCGAGAAAAAAATGCCAGATTTGACAGACTCCCAGGAGGATTAGGAAATTTTTTGAAAAAATTTAAAATAGAGTAGAAACTCATTTAACCCCAATTATCTGGATATTCGATTATCTGGAATGCATGGCACATTTTGGAAAATTGCTCACCGTGCATTTATTTGAAGACAGTGCTGCGTGGCGTTGTCGACAATCACATGGATTCAACTGCAACTTTTATGCTTAAAAGGTATGCGTGATTTTACAGCCACAAAGAGGCAATCAGGTCTCGAACAAAAGTCAATAGGAGACTTTTTTAAGAAACAATGGAAAAATGCTTTTATTTAAAGTTGTTAATTTTGTATATAATTTTTCATTGTCTTTGTATACATACCCAAACTTTAAAATTTAATTGTATGTAATTTTTCACATTTAATGATTTTTGTTAATTTTGTAAGAAATTTTTAACTATATAAGTAAAATTACCCAAAATTTAATTAGTTAAATGTTTTTTGTTGTAATACTTTCTTTAATACAAAATAAAAAAATATTATATAGTACATAGTACATATATGTACCTGTTTTATTTGAAATCGATTATCCGGATTTATGATTATCTGAACTACCTAAATCCCCAAATAATCCAGAGAATAGAGATTTTACTGTACTGAATTTACTAAGTTTCGTCTTTTTAAAAACTTTTAGGAATAAGGCAATAGGAAAGATTATAATAAAAGTAAATGTACTACAGCTGAAAATTCCATAAGAGATTTCAAATTTGAAATATACTTTCGTTTATTTCCTTTGAAATATTTTTTAAAATTTCAACTTTCAAGTTATTTTTGTGACAAATATTTTGATTAGGAGAATCAGGGCCTATTTTAACGTGCAGCTCTAACGATTTTGTGTAGTCCTAAAAGTTAAATGTGCAGCTCTATAATCAATTTGTGCAGTTGCTAGTTCTTTTTTTCAAGTAATACATGAATCATGAATGCCATGAATAAATTATACTCTTTGTCACGAGTTAGCTCAGTATCTGAACCTGAACCATGTTAATGGCCTATTTAGTTAGATCGTTTCTCAACTGAAAACATCATTAAGGTCCTCGATAATTGTAAGCACCGAAACTAAATATTTATATGTGCGTTTTAATATGCCATATGTCATGTATTGGTATCCAAAGAAAACAGTTTTATTGTGGCTCAATAAGCATAAACAAAGGCATTATGAAAATGTTTCAAACAAAAAGAGTTAGTGCACAGAGTACTTCAAAATGATATTTACTGAGTCAGGGACACCAGAAAATGAAAATGTGCCACAGAAAAAAATTAAAAAGTTTTGATTGGCGTTTTATATTACAACTAACTAGTCCTTTAGTGTAATTTATTGTGATGATTTATATCTAGGATTGTTAAATTTGTAAGAATATTTGTTTAGTTACTTTTTAAAAAATGTTAGCAATAGCATTAAGTTTCTTGTTAGACAGTGAATACTGTTAAAAGAGGGAGGGACTCTAATTACCATAAAAAAGTGAATACTGTGATTTTTTTATTTTATTTGAATTCTGCATAAAATTACTTAGATTTCAAATGTGGTTTTTCTTATATATATATATATGTCATCTTAATGTATGGGCACACCATGGAATGTGCCGAAGGGCCCGCACAAACAAGGGCCCCACACATACAAGGCCCTTTTTTATACAATGTTTCATCATGACGTGACATTTCTAATATGGTTATGGACCCCTTATCCGGCAAGCGTGGGATGTACGGATTGCAGGTTTTTGGGATTTTCCGGATTTTGGGTCCCCATAGGATATACAGTATATAGTGCGCTACATGTACATACCGTATATAATAGCATATCCTAACCAGTGTGCTTAGTTTATAGCAATTATTGACACTGAGTGTATAATTACCATATTTTTCAATAGATAACGCGCACCTAATGTATAATGTGCACCCCATTATTTTTCCCATTTATTAAAATGTAGACATAACGTGGTCAAAATTTTTCTGATAGGAGTGATTTAACTCCCAAAAACGTATAATAACTAAAGGAAGGTGCTATTTATTTAATCTAGTTTTCAGTTTTAGAGATCGTTGCCTAAAGAGTCCTTTTGGGAGTTGCCATGTTTAAAACTTGACTGTGTTTGAATACAGAAGCATTTCATGACTCCATTTGTCTAGTATGGAAAAATATGTGGCCTTTTACATTTTAAACTATTAATTAAAATCAGGCATAAACTCGAGACTTAAATAAATACTGCTCAAATGATAAACTTTCTTTTCAAACAGCTTTTTTATTATGCTTTAAGATTGTAGTAAATTATATTTGAACTTGGAAATTTTATATTTTTAAGTTATGAAAATCCAATTTCAAATAATTGCATACATTGACATGAATTATCATGAATTAGTCGTCAAGATGGCAAACCCCAGCCCAGAGGTAAATAAACTTTTATTTGCTTTTAATGTTTTCATTTTTTTCTTATGACCGTTTTTGGCAGATTTTGATATTTATTTGTATAGATAACATGCACATTTTCTATCGAAAAATACAGTATTTCCTTAAGCACCAAAGGAACATTACCAGGTTTACATCATCAAGGAGGATTTTATTATTGTGCTAGTGTATTTGCCCATAAAAAATGATGAGTCATAAATTAAATTTCTAGATCGTAACATTTTGCTAACATCTGTATTTAGCATTCATAGGAATACATTATTTGAATAACTACCATGTTTTTCAATCATAATCCGCTCCCATGCATGCTATTTACAGTAAGTAATCAACACAGAACAGTAATTTTGTGCAGTACAAAGAAAAGGCAAATTCCCGGACGAGGCTGCCATGAACACCATTTTTGGTAGCGGAATGAAGCTTTTGGGTCCTTCCGGATTTCGGGGTCCCATACTATATTAGTTTTTTCAAACATTACTCAAAAAATGGACTGCTCAATGAACCCAAAATATTGATTTGTGCAGCTCTAAATTTCCCTTAAAATAGGCAGAGGAGAATTATTGTCAAGAGGTGGCAAAAGTTAACAAAAACATTTTCAACAACTGCGTATATTTAGATTACACAGGTTTACATAGTTTTTGGGGTTTGAAAAATATTAGCTGTCCTAAAGTAATTCGAGTATGCTGAGCACGAAAATGATAACTGTTATTCACTATCACGCACAGATTTTGCACGAACTCTAGTAGCCTATTTTATATTTTGACATGAAATCATTAAAGTAATATTATTATTATGTTCTCCATATAAGAAGTATAGAGAAAGTATTGTTTTCATGAAAAAAATCTAATTCGAGATTTTAATGGAAATACATGTTTTAAGGTCCCCTGAACACGTTTTGACTATTTTCCCAATGATGTCTGTGACTGTCAGTATGTGATAGGATTTTGTGGGTGCTCTAACTCAAAAACTTACACTTGTATAATTGTCAAATTTTATATTTAGGAAGAGTACTACCATATTTACCTAAAAGGAAGACGATGCCATTAAAAATATTAGGTATTGTCTTAGAATGGAGTATGAGGATTTAAGGAGAGAATACACCCCTATTTTAAATGCACCATGAAGCACCCAGGTGTCAAGTATATGTCCGTTGAAATATTTATTATTGCATAAAGTAATACATCGTATTTAACTAATTACTACAATACTTTAAAAATTTAAGGTCAAATTTCTTAAAATTGCTCCCACAGACCAATGGTTCCACTTCAGTGGTAGGGAAGTGATCAGAGCTGGGTAGATAATTGCTTGAAAAGTTGAAAAAAAAAAGACTACAGCTGGGCAGTTCTGTGCGTAATATGAAACACAAAGTCATGTAGGCACCAATTAAGAAGTCTAGTAATACAATGTAAACAAGACTGATACAATTTAAAAGTATCTACTACAATTTAAGCATGATGCTTTGCGTTTGGTATGCCAATGTCAGACGTAAAGTGGACGTGAGTTTCAGAGTGTAGAAAATTTACGGGCACTTGAGTAGTACACGCTTTGCTGAGTTTTAAAGTGAAATAGTGACAAGTTATTATTTATAACTTTTAAATAAGATACCCCAAACAAATGGCAGATCGTGTAGAGAAAAAAGGAACTGCAGTAAGAGGGAATGTATTGAAAGGAATTAGAAGAATTTACGACAAATTTTAAGTTAATGGTGGTGTGCTAAGCTGAAGATACAAATAATTGTGCAGCAGGGAGGAAATACATTGTGACTGAAGCAAATATGCAAAGGTGGAAGCAAGCAAAAGAGAAACTTGAAAGTGCTAACTCAACATGGAGATCATTTAGTGGACCAAAAACTGATTTCATGCATTAGAAGAGAAAATTGCAAACTTTGTGCGTATTCAAAGAATGGATGGTAAACTGGTGACGAGGGATATCATTAAATTGAAAGCCCAAGAATTAGCATGATCGCAAAACATTCCACACCAATAATTTAAGGCTAGTAATGGATGGTGTGTGCGTATGATGTGTCGTAATGGTTTTAGTCTGTGATGATGAACTTCACTTTGCCTTATGACTTCACGGACCAACTAATAACTTTCCAGAGGCATGTAATTCGGTTGTGGAAAAGTTACCTTCTGAGCCAAATGGGTAATGCAGATGAGACACCCATTTACTTCAACATGCCATCCAATTACACAGTAAACAAAAAAGGTGCAAAAAATATCGTAAAAACTTCCGTGAATGAAAAACTGCACATCACTGTAATGCTGGCTGTATTAGGGGACGGAACAAAGTTGCCCCCATGTTATTTTAAAATGAAAAACTGCCTAAGGAAGTACTACCAAATGGTATTCCATTTGGTAGTACTTCCTTGTTAAATGTCAAGGTCAAGGATGGATGTCAGCTGATTTAATGAAGGACTGGCTAAGCATAGTGTGGAATAGACGACCTGGGGCACTTTTAAGGCAGAGAGCAATGCTCGTCTTAGATGCACTCAATGGCCACCTTACAGAGGATGTTCAAAATACCCTTCATGGTATGAATACTGACATTGTAGTTATACCAGGAGGTATGACATCACAAATTCAAGTGCTAGATGTTGTAGTGATGAAGCCCTAGAAGGATTACATCAAGTCATTTTATTCAGAATGGCTTTTGGCAGGGGACCATGCATTAACTCCTACAGGGAAAATTTAGAAGCCCAGTATACCACTTCTCTGGAATTGGATCATTGCAGCATGGAAAAAAATAGATCCCAAAAGTATCTCAAGAGGGTTCAAGAAATGCTGCATATAAAATTCCATGGATGGTATGATATATGACTTGTTCAAATTTGAAAAAGTTGTGATGAATGAACAGGACAGCAAGAATAAGAGAAGGAAACAGAAGACAGGGAGATGTAAGTAGTAAATTTACCTTTTTTTATTCCTCTTAATGTTAGCTCGTCATAAATTCAAGGTCGTCTTCCTTTCGGGTAAATACAGTATATAATGAAGAGTTGATTAGATTTTGTCAAAAATCCTTCAACCAAAAGTGGATGTTTACTCTAGTCATATTTTGGTTTTAGGCAAGCAACTCTTTTAAATCTTCATAAATGTAAATGTTGTTTATTATAAACTTTATTGATAATGTTATTCTCTATAACTTTTGTCTGAAACATTTTTTCATAGAACACATTGTTAAGGAGATATTTTATTTATTTAATATTTAATTAATGTAAAACTACTGGAATAAAAGTCATAGGAAATTTAATTTTCTACAACCTTTGTTCAAAACATTTTCCCATATAAGGCATTGCTGAAGAGATATTTTTTAAACTAAATTTTTAGCTGCCACAACTACACCACCTACAAGTGACTATTGTATTTATAATTTTGTTGCAAAAAAGAAGTGGCAAAACATTACAAAATTTGTGAAAAAGGCATACTATGTATACTTTGCAATGAAAGTTGATCAGGATAAACCATGGGCACCACATCAAGTTTGCCACACGTGTTGAACGATTGAGGAAATGGACTCAAGGTAAGAAGAAGTCTCTTCCATTTACTATTCCGATGGTGTGGCATGAACCAAAATGCCACGGAGAAGATTGTTATTTTTGCTTAACCAAAGTGAAAGACTATGATACTAAAAATAAAAAGGAAATTTCCTATCCAAATCTATCATCTGCTATAAGACCCATGTCAGATGGACCTTATCTACCTATACCTACACTGCCAAACTCTCTTGATCCAATTTTTTCAAACCATTCAGAATGTTATGTCAACATAAGCTATGACAGAGACTCTTACCAACCAGAAAATGTGAGTGAATAGCAAAAGTTCCCACAAAGCAAATTAAATGATCTGGTAAGGGATTTAAGTCTACCAAAAGATTCTGCACAGATACTGGGATTGAGACTGCATATCTGAAAATTTACTTGAGATGAACAATTCGAAGAAACGATGGCCACAAGAAACATTGATTGGTTTAAAAAATGTAATAAAACAGATGGTTCAAACAGAACTTATGATGCCTACTTTCCACATAATGTTTATTTAATACTTATATTGACTTTAATAGCTTAAAAATCACTGCGGATGAGTTGCTCTTTGTTTTCCCAAATTTCATAATTTGGCTATATAAAGATTACAAATAAATTATAATGGAAAACTAAATTGATCATGCGTATTTGTGGCAAAAAATATGTGTATGTGCTAAACTATACCGAATCTGAATCCAACAATAATCGTTGATATGGCAACAGTCTCATAATGCGATAAAAAGTGCAAAAATGCCAGTATTTAAGCAAAATTTAAAGAAACATTCTACGATAAAAATTAGAATCTTCATTCCATTCCTCAGAGAATAGTACAAATCCTGCTCTGATATTATGATTATAAGATATTTAAATGTGCAAGAGAAAATTACCTTGCCTGATGGATTTCAGATTTCCCATATAAATCAAATGATAAGGATAGTTCCTGGAATCAAACCCAGGACTTTCAATCTTTGCAACAAAAACTATCCTCAGGAGCTTGGCTCCAGTAGCAGGAGATTTCCACCAAGTATCATGAAAATCAGCCTATTGGTGCAAAAGGGTGGGAATGGACAGACAGACACAATGACAAAACTATTTCCATTCTGGAAAGTAGGCTAAAAATTTCTGGGGAACAACAAGGATCCCAATTTTAAAAACATAGTGGAAAATATGCTCAATAAATTTCAAAAATTAGGTTGCAATATGAGTCTGAAGGTTCATTTCTTGCACTCTCATTTAGACTATTTCCCTGAAAATCTTGGTGCAGTGAGCAAAGTGCAAGGTTTCACCAGGACATAAAGGAAGTATCAGGGACACTGGAACGTCAGTATGATGGCGGATTACAGTTGGCATTTGAAGAGGGAAACTACTGGTGGAACACAAGAAAAAGACAACAAAACGTTTATTTGAAGACAAAAGAAAAAGATTTGGGATTCTGAGTGAAAATTTCCCATTTTTACAAATGTTCTTCAATTTTCTTAATTTCTAAATGTATTTTATTTAGAAATTTTACAAAATAATGCACCTATTGTCATTAAAATAAAGGATGTAGAATTGAGAAAATGAGGAAAAACATTTTTCATTCTCCTGATTTGTGAAGAATCTTTACGTGATACAAAGAAATGGGTATCTTTTTTGAAATCAGTGCAGTGAGCTTAGGCAAAATAAGCTCTTTTGATGCAAGCCCCATTCAACAAGTTTCAATTTGTAAGCCTGTGTTATTTATTACGCTTAAAATATAAAGACAAAATGAGAGAATTACCTCATAGGTGACGATCTAAAACCAGGGTATACAAACTTCTCGGACATTAGAGCATTTTGTTAATGGTCATATATCCCTTTTTTAATAGTCGTATACCCCGAAGTGAATTTTAAAATGATAATGAAATCAATTAAATTTGTGTTAAGACATATAATGTGTTTATAACATTAAAATTTACAGTTGCATCATTTTTTCTAGTTTATGTCATTATTCTTAGTCGTAACATCGAAACTTTTGATTCCAAAGTCATGCACGAAAGATGAAGTAGAAAATTATAATCAGGTACCCCTTCAAAACACATGGGATGCATGTACCTTTGCCTGAAAATCTTTGATCCGAAATATTGTCTGGCAGCAAAAGGTTTCAAAATTGGAGGATGGGATGGTCTATATTGTCTTATACACACCTTACTACAAAAATTCATTTTATTGATCAATATGTGATCATTCCTCCAAAAACCCTGTAAAATGCCATTTAATTATTTAATAATCTATTTTTTATTTTTGAAAGAAGGTGCTGGTGATGTGCACCATTACTTAAGCCCAGAAAAAGACACCCGTTATAATGATTTTAAAACCTACGACCACATATAAATTCCTTTCAAAATCGATTCAAAACATAGCTGCAACAAAAATTTGAATATTACTTGCAATCTTACCTGAACTGAATTCTCCAAAGTCATTCATTGATAGATCAATGTATTCTAGTTTTGGTAGATCTTCTTTTGATACTTCTTTTCTGGGCAACTCTGAGTCATCTATGTATTTCCATTTATTTTTTGGTAGTTTCAGTTCTGTTATGTTGTCCCCAGGAAGGTTTTTAAGAAGAATTTTCCCTCTCCTTGTCCTATCCCTGAAGGTAGGTTGGAAAAAGTCGAAATTCATGGGGAAAAAATGGGAATAGTGGAAAGTAGTAATTGAAAAATCCAAAACTCCAGTATATATATCTTCATCCGACCCAGGTATAGATGCATTGAAGGCGACTTCTATTTTGTGAAAGCATGATGAGAAATTCCTGAAAGATTTTCAAATCTAGATTAGATTCACAGCATAATTAATTGTAAACATGTAAATGAATACATCAAATTGTGTCATGGTACAAACCAATGCAGTTTGCAATTCAGATAGTTTATATTAGGTACGTTTATTTCAACCAAACCGTAAGATTTGTGATACTAGGGTTAGGGTTCCATGGCTTCACAAAATTTGGGAAATTCTCCCATAGAATATTAAGCCTATGACCTTTATTTGATGTGTGGAGGATTTTGTGGATGAAGTTCGAGTTTTGGAGATTTTCCAGGTGTTCCGCAGTTTGAAACAGAATTTTTTCAAAACAACTTTGGCGTTCTCCAGCTATGGTAGTGAAATTTCTTCTGGTTTGTCCGATGTGAACCACATTTCAATAAATATATTGCAGTTTATAAATCTTGGATTTGAAAAATGTTTACCTTCTTTTCCTTTGCACAGAAGTTTCAAAGGGTGAGGCCACTGTTAAATACAGGTTTAAACTCATCTTTCAGTACGTGGCTGGCAATTTTATAGGATACTTCCTCAATTAGAATTACCGTATTAGCCCCGAATATAATATTTTGCAAGTTTTTCAAAAAAATACAGAGGGGAAATAAAAACAAAAAACCGTGAAATTTTTCTATTTTACCTTTAATTTATTAATAAACAGATTTATAATATTATGCGCTGTACTTATGGTAATCAAGTGCTTACAATTAGGCTCTCACCAACGTTTCAACTCCATTTCCGGAATCTTCTTCATTCCCACGAAAACATTATACGTAGAACGCATAATAATAATAACTACGTAAGTTTTAATCAATTAACTAGGTAACTATATACCTAATCTGAATCTTCTTCCTCTCCTACCTCTTCATCGCTTGAAGTTGTAACAGGTTCCGTGCCATCACGTACTCGAAATTTATGTTATGTACGGTTATGTATGTTGACTTCAGGGATAAGGCACTTCTGCGTTGCCTGAATATTGTTACTTTTTCCATTTCTCGAGCTGATTATTTTAAAATTCATATCGTATCTTCGCTTGACTCCTTTGTTAACCTGGGTTTTAGACGAATCTTTCTTCTCAATATGATCAGTAGTATTCCTACCTAGATCGTCATCCATAATAAGTCGGATGGGAAAAAACCGCAAAAGCAGGAAGAAAGAATACGCCGATTTACTGATTGATAGCTATAGTTCAATGACTACTGAGGGTTTGCCGGCTGGAGAAACGATAGGTTGAAGTTTGGCCCTTTTCCCTCAACCACTACAAGATATTCGGAGTGGTTAAATTTCGGTTCGAAAACTAGATTTCAAGGACGACGGAAATCCCCATCTCAAGTGTTTAGTATTTTGGGTTTCGTGCGTGACAAGGGTTGCCACCTCTGCAGATTTCAGCCCAAGTCTTGGAGTTCGACACTCAATATTCATGCTCCGAACGAATTGCACTAAGTAAATTTTGGGGTTGAAATTAATGTTAAAAAACGTCAAAATTAATTAGTTTTAGCCACGTTTCGCGATGAGATGCGTTGAATTTAATTAAAAATTAAAACGATATAAAATTCATTTTATATAATTTTAGGTACTTTGGTATTAACGGGGCTCCGCCTCCGCAGCGCTCTTCTAGGGGCGAGATATGTAGGGAAATAAAACAAAGTATTGCCGATTTTAATAATAGATAAAAAAACTCGCTGATTTGATTCATGTTCATGTGTAACACTACTTGTGCACAATGTTGTAAATGACACATTTTTTAAATATTTTATCCTAATATTCTAGAATGGACAACTTCCTCCCTTTACCCCTTTTGTGGACATTCATGCCAGGTGGTATACTGCCTAATTTCAACACGGGCTAACCTATAATATATAATGGAAGAATTCCATCGAAACGAATAGATAAACCAAAAGCCGTCAGCCACATTCTGTTTGAGAAATTTAAACTCCATCCAGAACGTTCGTAAACAACTAAATTCCTGCACAATTATCAGTGGGGTATTGATACAAATATTGCTATTTTCGGCATAGGATTGCAATGGAAAAAGCAGCATTTAACGAGAAGAAGGAGCTTCACACAAGCAAGAAAATAAATTTAGAAACAAGGAAGAAATTAGCAAAATGCTACATATGGAGCATAGCTCTTTATGGTGCAGAGAAATGGACGGTAAGGAGAAAGGAGAAAAAATATTTAGAAGGTTTTGAGATGTGGGTATGGAGGAGGATGATGAAAGTGAAATGGACAAAGAGGAAGAGAAACGAAGAAGTATTAGAAATGGTGGGAGAAGAAAGAATGCTAATAAAAACAATCAGGAAAAGAAAAGCAAATTGGATAGGACACATATTGAGAAGACAGTGTTTACAAAGGACGATTTTAGAAGGAAAAATTAGCGGAAGAAGAGGGAGAAAAAGAATATGAATATTAGAGAACATAAAGCAGGAATATAATACTTATAGAGGTGAGAGAGAAATGGAGGCAGTGATTCAGCTAAAACCTGTCTTCGGACAGCAGCATGATGATGATTTTCGGGATATATATATATATATATATTTGTATGCATATAGTGCACCGCTTAAAGGTACCCTTCTTCTCCACCCCCTGGCGCTGTCAGTCTCCATAACGTCTAATTTTCTAGCTGCAATGATCATACTAGTCTACATTAAAACTACACAACTGTTCTGTGAACCGTCTAAATTTAAACTTCACATAGATTTACAAAATTAACGCCACCCTTACAATTAACATTATCAAATCCATAACAAATTTATTTTCTCCTTTCGAACGCGCTAAGAAAAAATGTTTTTCTTGATTTAAAAAAATCTCTCTATTTTTAGTTTATTTTTAGAGATAAATACTCACTCCTTCTCCCGTCTGAGGCATTCTGGATCGAATTCTGCAATCCCGACGACACTGGACGTGAGAACATCCACGCGTGAGGAGATTTTCTCCGTGTTCGCTATCACGTTGAATATCTTGCTGGCCACCGGGAAAGAGATGCGACTGTGCCCGTCGTCTAGCAGCAGTTTCTCGTAGGTGATCGACATGACTCTTAGGCACCTCACGTTCGAGTCGCTCCATTTCCCCGCTTCTTCCAGCTTGAACAAGCTCATCTTGTATCGGTAGTCGACGAAGACGGTCAAGTTCCTGTCATCGGTCTCGTTATCGGCGCCCAGGTCTTGGAACGTCGTCACTTCGTCGGATTGGGAGGGCGAATCGACGGAGATGCGGATGACGCAAAGCAGAATGTATTCGTCTTGGTTCTTCTCGACCGAGCAGTCATCTTTGTTAAACCTGGTTCTGTTAAATCTGCTGCTGATCTCCCCGTTCAAATACGAACGACACCTTTCCTGCTCCGTGACGTTCCAGTACGCGTAAGTTGCGACGAGCAAGACGGAAAGCACGGGGACGTAGGTTAAGACTTTCATGTCTGCCGTATAAGACAACACTCGCGCTGCGAAACGGGAAGTCTTGCGCCGGTCGCGTCGCGACTTCTATACCGCACATCCTTCGCCAAACTAAAAATGTATCACTATTCCAACCGCATCCTCTTTGGTGTTAGTGCGACGTTATCCCCTCTTCAAGAAACGTCGCGGTCATTTTCGAGATCGTTTCCCGGTTGCTGAGATTTTAGTGCATTGATTTTCGACCAGGGATACGCGTACCCTTAGGGGTCAAGAGTTTCGAAGAGGTACGCGGAAGTGTTAAAGATTAAAATTTTTTTTCTTAATTCGTCCTTCTTGCATGACTTTTGAATCAAAATTTGCGATGCTATGATTAAGAACAACATAATAAACCAGGAAAAAACGCAGAAACTGAGAATTTTAATGTTATAAACATAGGGTATCTATCTTAATACAAATGTTATTAATTTTATTATCACTTTTAAATGTATGTACTAACGGGTACGCGATCATTAAAAAATGTTCGAAGGGGTGCGAAACCATTTAAAAAATGCCCCAAGGCGGTGGTTGTGAGGCAGATTTGTCAGGAGACCCCTCCGTCCGAATGTTTGGTCGCCGCGACCCCCCGAGAATATTCGAGAAGCAAAAAAATAAACCTTTTTTCTTCATACAGGGGAGAGGAATGAAGACGATAAGGAAATTAATAATTAGAGTTTCATTTTGTGCTTTCTATAAATACAGTGATAGCACTGAAATTATTTTATTTACAGCCGTGAAAAAACATTCATACAATATTCGGTGTATAGTTTACTTTTTTGTACTAATCGCTACTGAGATATCATTTCTTGTTTGTTTATATTAGATAAAATCAACTCATTTGTTAAAAGGATTTTGTAAGTTGAAAATCTACAGAATTTTTTATTATTTAAAAAAAGAACTTGTCGTTAAAATAAAACCTGTAGGACCCTTAAAACCAGAATTAAATCATTTGCCTAAGCGAAGAGTGCTTGCGACCCCCAAGGGAGTCGCGACTCACCGTTTGAGAATCACTGCTCTAAAGGGTATGTCAGCAAAAAAAGGTTGAAACTCCGTTTTAGTACTTTCGTTTTGAGGCGTCTGTTATTTTTTCGTGCTCCCAAGTGCGTTTCGAGGTGAAGAAATATATAGCCATTAAGCCTCAGTAAAGGAAGTAGAATTTATCTAATACCATAATTATATATTATAATTACCATAATATCACTTTTTCAATTTTTACTAGCGGAATAAACAGAAATTAAATATGCTCATGACCCGCTTTGCACGATTTTTACGTGTTATTTTATGGGAAATGGAAATGTCGAACCCAGGACTTTCTGGAGACTTTATTTCGTCATCACCTTAAAATATGTAAATCAAGTATTTCTTCCAAATTTCGAACGAGTATCTCGTTCCTTTATTGAGTAAATCCCATTTATTACCGTGACGGAAGTCGACCAATTATTAATAAGACGAGAGGAAATTTCGGCCGAAGGCCACTTTCGGGGATGTCTTGCAGAGCGCGCAACCTCGATAATTTGTTCGTTTTCGTTATGGTTACATCGCAACCAAGGTATGTATTGTTTAAACTTCAAAACAGCTTCGAAATTTCGTGAATATGCCGATAATTTGTTTATTTTTGTTACCGTCGTATTATTCATCGCAACCAAGGTATTGTTTAAACTTCAAAACAGCGTCGAAATTTAGAAATTTGAATAGTATATCGGCATTGTGACTTTTTTCCTGTGACTTTACGCAGCACACCACGACTTGAGAAAACTGGACGGTTTTGGAACGAACACGCTCCACATTGGCAGACTTGCCCGTAGATCGTGACTGGACCGAGCAAAAAATCAAGCGGTGACAGATGTCCGCCTGCGATAAACACGTACCGACTCGTACGGGAAAAACTGGGAAGAAAACCGATAGTGTGGAGGCGACCTCGGTGTAAGGGGGAAAAACGACCCGACTTAACCGTACGGTTAAAACTGTTGGATAAACCGAGAGTGTGGAGAAGGCAGTATTACGCTTATGGCTTTTATATTTAATGCCATTTATACATTAAACCTTGTAATGAAAACAACCGCCAACGAATTGAAATTTGCAAAAAACAAGAACCTTGACAAATATTGGTGACGTTTCCCTGTGGGTGATACAGGAATTAAAATTGATTTTTTATGACATGCTAAGAACAGATTCGTGCACGCCCTAGGAACATAATGTACAAAGGGTCGTAACTAGCGGAGGGCCCTGGCCTCCCTTTATAAGTCCTCGACCCACAATTGTCTGCCTTGCTAAATACTACATTTTAAAAATGCATTAATTTGAAGTATTTTTTATTTTTATTAATAAAAATTACCTTTCATATGTGCCAAATGTAGTAAAAATTAGTTAAAACATCTGTTATCACATTATGACCATTTTCATGAAATTGGGTTATTGAAAGGTTTTCTAGCAATATTTTTCCCTTTCCTTCATCCGGGACATAACTTTTCTTATTATGTATATTATCACAAATATATATACCAACGATGTCTGATTGGTTTGAAAACGAATATTTTTTATTTAATCAGCATATGGAGAGACAAATAATCAGCGGAAAACGAGGTTTCCGGTAAAAAAAAGAATTCTCGCGTTTCTTCCCATTTTTTTACTCTCTTAGAATCATTTAGTTTAGTGCTTAGCCGGTCGAGATCCTGATGATTCATAATTATAAAAAATAAGTTATATTATTTATTATATGGTAAAATATATTAAAATCTGTATTTTAAAACAGAGCCAAAACATCTCATCAATATTTTAGACTCGAAACAAAATTATTTGATTTTAAAAACAGAGTTCACTGTCAATATTTAAAGAATAATTAACAAAACACCGCATCTTTGTCGATTAATTTTAAATCTTCAGATTTAAAAAGCGAATTTTAGTATAATGGTGATTTTTAGAATAATAATATAATTTGTGAAAGGATAAATATAACATTGCCTTCTTCCACGCATCGATGCGTTTTAAAACAGAGAATAAATACAATTATAAAGTATCTGTTGATTCCATTCGAATCATTGAATATTTCGAAATTGGGACGAAACGACCTTAACTGCCAATTTTTGTGACGGAAACATCCGGAGCCGAAAGATTCGGAGTCGAAACGTCCGTCATTCACGCCGTCCTAGACATCGCCCGCGCCTAAAACAGATCGGAGTTAATTTGAATGAAACCTTATACACAAACAATAAAATAAAAAAACAAATAAATAAATACTGGTTATTATGCGTTCTTTGCACGAAGTGAACGCATACAGGGGAGGTCGTTTCCGTCCGTCCTTCCGTCCATCCGTCCATTCGTCCGCCCGCATGTTAAAAATCGGAAACCGCAGGACATATTTTGATGAAATTTGGTATTGCAGAGTTTTGCTAAAATTGGTCGACCGATTCCAATTTTGGTTAAAATCGAACAAAAATTACGACCCCTTTACATGAAGACCTACATGTAGTTTACAATGTTCCTCTGTTTCAACTCGGAAACCGCTTGACGTATTTTTATAAAATTTCGTATTGGGAAGTTTTACTAAAATTGGTCGACCGATTCCACTCTGGTTAAAATATGAAAACAATTTCGACCCTTTTACATGAAGACCTACAAGTAGTTGACCAAGTTCTTTTGTTGGGAACCGCTTAATGTATTTTGAAGAAATTTGGTATTAAGGAGTTTTGTTAAAATTGGTCGACCCATTCCAATTTTGGTTAAAATAGGACAATAATTACTACTACTTCATTACATAAAGACCTACATGTATTTTACAACGTACCTCGCTTGCTTCTCGTTAAATTCTCATCTGAGCGAAAAATATTGAGAACATTGTGAAATCTCAAAAAACGCATTTGGAAACTCTATGTATTCAGATATGGAGAACACATTTCCAATCTTGTCGTACACAGACACCCGGTTTACGGAAAACTAATTCACTCCGCGCTTACACACACACGTACGCGCACGAGCACGCACAGAGAATCAGACACCACACCACTACTTATTATCCTAAATGCACATTTCGACATCAACGACGTAATCCTCAATAATAGAAATTCCCTAATTTTTTCTTCTAAAATAATAAACATTCTTTTAGATATAGAAGTTTTAATCCTGAGCCCATATCTTCATTTCAACTAATTCGTGACCTCAAGCTCGGAGGACGTTTATATAAAACCCACCCCAGATGCCGAAGGAGATAGTTTTGGCCACGCAGGCGCGATAATTACAAAAAATATAAAAACTCATAACTTTTCTCCTTTTTATTGGAGTTTAATTTTTTTTTCGGAGGATTAACGCAAAACATAATATTTTTAAACTAACTTTTACCGAATACTTCTCAACAGCTTATTCTAGATCTACCAAATTTGTGCCACGTGTGACGCCCATGTAGAACCCTATCCTGAAAATTAGTCCTCTCCAAATTACAGGATTCAAGAGGTATTGCCCGAACAGACGGGCAGACAAACTAAATACATAGGCTATTTAAAAAAAAGCGTCAATGAATTCAGCGTTTTATGACGCTACTGGCTAGGATTCATTTCAGCGCCCTCTTTACGAAAACCTATTAATCCATTTATCACGCCTTTAAACCAGTGGTAAGGATGGACATAAATGCAGACAATAATAATAGAAAATGACATTGAAGACGCCAGCTCTTTCAGCGATATCCAATGTTCAAAATAAATTGTCTATTACTAACAAATAATCTAAAGAGAAATTGTTGAGGAAGCGCCTCCATCGATACTTTGGGCCTGCCTTGATATTTTGTACTTGTTTCACAGAACTATTTCGCGAAAAGCCCGAACACGTATGAATCATTTCCAGAGAAGTAGTTTTTAGGCGTTCTTTACAATAAGTAACAAAAGAACGCCTTATGGTCAGGTCGAGTCCGTCCGTCCGTATGTTTCATCTCAGAAACTACTAGGCGGATGTTGATGAAATTTGGGATTTAGAACATCGGGGCAAAGAAGATGATATGTTTTACGTGGCCTAATCGGGAGTGCCACTTTACTGGTGAGAAATAATTAACTTTTCTTTATACCTCGTACAATATCATTTATAACAAAAAAGTCTTCAAACGACTTTATAGAACTAGTTAAATAGCATGTTTTGTTGAGTACATTTTTATAGAAGGAGTAGCCGATTTCAAGAAACTCAAACGAAAAAGTCATAAATCACTATGAACTAGAAAAATTTTCCGTGTTTTTTAATTACTGTCAACGAAAACAATCATGATAAAATGAAGTAAACGATATCTGCAGTAGGTGCCTAATTAGTTTAATTTTCTTTCCTGCGCACGCAACATTCGGAAAATGGATTATCTACGACGAAGAAATGGACGCAAATAAGTCCATTTTCTTTACATATACACAGCGTTTGTAAGTGAAAAGAAATGGGTAATTTACGACGAAGGAATGAACCTTAAAAAAAATTATATTACTATTATTCGAGTTAGATATGTTTTCAGTAATTGTCGATTATTTTATTAAATATAACTGATTAAAAAATAAGACGGTGAATAAAAAATTCGATATTTCCTTGGCACTTCAGTTCTTAGACATTATATTAAGCCTTTATTATTTATCCTTTTTGGCATGATTGCATAAAGAACGCCGTCGCCTCGCACGTATGCACGCATGATGTGTGCATCTTTCCTCTCTTGTTTAACTTACAAGTTTAACGTTGGATGAATCCAACGCATCAAAAACATGAGCTGGAGATATGAATATATGTACTACAGATCATCAATCGGAAGGAAGTTAACTGCACTTCTTGTCAGCTTCCGGTTGGGAAGTGCATGGCTTCCGTTCTCTTTCTCTCTTCGTTTCCTTTGAGGCGGCGATAGCATAAACAGCAAACGAGTGGATTTACGTAGGGCCCGACCCCGCGCAATGGGTGACGAGCATTTATGGGACCGGATAATTTTACGCCCAAACACTGATATAAATACTTTCAACTATCAGTTCCTAGGCGATTATATTTTATTTTTCATAAAATATTAAATAAACGAGGGAAGAAGTGCAGAAAAAAATAATCAAGGCGCTTTTTTCGTTTTAAGATTATGACTTCGTCATAAGATTACATCTTTGATCGAGATCGACGGCCTAATAATGTAGTGATTTATGAATTCCCTTCGTATCAATGGTACGTTATAATATGTTTCCCATTTAAAAGCAGCGGACTCGATGCCATGGCAGCTGATTTTCCATTTTTTAAAACTGTAAAATTTCCCCTCTTTTAAGCGCTTTTTACCGCTTACGTTTTTACTTTGTCTGTCCGTCCGTTCGCAACTATAAGAGCTGGAAAAGCTAAGATTTTCAGGATAGTTTGGGTCGGTGGCAGCCAGACCCTATTGCTTTGGGGCCCGTCCGACCGTCTTTTAGCAGGTTTTAAAAAATCCTTTATCATCTATTCGAGTCCCTTACTGTGGTATAGCTTTGTTTGCGTTGCTACAACAATAAAAGTGAAGCGTAAATACGTTGAATTTACTCTTGAATAAGGATAAAAATCAGGTTACAAATGTTTAACTGCAACGAGATGTTTCAAATATCGTTAGATTCATTTCAGGTTGTACGTTTTGTTTTTAATGCTAAGTTTCTAATGAAAATACGGAGTTACATTAAAATTAGCCAGACCATTCGTCCCGGTTCGACCGGGATTGTCCCGTTTTTGAGGTCTTTTCCCGCCGTCCCGGCCGATTTATTGTTCTGAACCCAGAAAATAAATGAGTCAAAGTCCGCAGAGGTGTGTGTTTGCATTCTGGCTGAGGCTTCTAAGGTTTGGCCTTCGGATCGCTACTACTATTTTCATTTGTTCACTAGTTGGCCATTGTAAATTTGTAGGATACTTTTGTGAATACAGTAAAATCTCTATGTAATCCGCACAAATAATTTTTCAGAAAAAAAATTTGAATGAGTATTTAACCTTTTGAAAGGATTTTTAATTTTTTGACGGTTTTAGTGATTTTTTTATAGTATTTGACAAATTGGTAAATTATTTAATAATGATGAAAATACGTTTAAGCAATGTGGTTTATATAACATTTAGGTTGATGTAAAAATAATAAAAGACACGTCCCGGTTATGTCCCCTGAATATAGGTATGTTAAGCCTAATTATAATAAGTTTGATCGATAAAGCTGAAGTTTATTGAATCATGCATATACGTTAATTTTTTTTATTGAACAAAGAATAATACTAATTTTATTTGTGTGTTTATTAAACACAGCGGAAATTCATTGAAATAATGTGATAACTGAACTTTTTGTTGCTATTGTCTATTAAGATTGTAAAATAAACGCCTTTGGAATCTGTCTTTGTAGTCCTTTTTACTTTCTTCGTACAAAGTACAGGCGCAAGACCTATTAATGAAAAAATCGAATTCCAGATTTCAACGGAAATACACGTTTTAAGGTCCTTTGAGTAAGTTTTCACTATTTTCTCAATGTCTGTATGATAGGAATTCTGTGCACGCTCTAACTCAAAAACTATTAACACAAAACTTTATAATTAAATATCTGTGATTAGATTTTGGCTAAAATTGATCAACCGGAAGTGGAGATTTACAATTGAAACATTTCCGTGTTTGCCAAATATCTACAAATTTTTTATCAAACAGGTTTCATAAAATGGATATTTTAAGAGTAAATTTGATTATTTTTCGGAGTTTGTTAAGTGCGTCGCTAAGTTACGGTGACCATACATCCCGTTTTTAGTTAAGTGTCCTGTTGTCCCGATAAAGCTAAAACGGGACGCCAATTGTACCATTTTCCCGAAAGTGCCATTTAATATACAAAGCTACACAAAAAAATAATTCGGCACATATCATGAAAGTTATAGACGAAGACGACACCACTTAGTCTTCTGTAGACTCATCTTCTATCACCCCTGCTTCTCACATTACTATTGATAGATTTAACTTCCTGAACCTTAGTTAATTTAATTTTACTCATAATGCTAATAATAAAGTTTTGGACTTATGTTTTTCTAATATTCCACATGTCTCATATAAGAATACTGATGGCCTTCTTCCACCAGATAAGTTCCATCCTCCCTTTATCTGTAGTTTCCAGATACCCTTAAAACTTTTGAGGAAGCCATCAATATTAAAAACTGCAATATGATAGGAATACAGACTGATCTCGTAAATATTCCATGGGATTCCATTCTCTCAAATCATAATGTACATGACTGAGCTCTATAACTCCGTTGTACACTCCCAGAAAGGTAATTTATACTTCATCATTTCCAAAATTGTTTTCACCAGAGTTAAAAGTGATGATCAAATCTAAAGAGCACCTTCACAAAATATATAAAATCTCCAACTCCTAAGAAGACTATGATGCCTTCTCAGAAATTCGTAGGAAGTATAAGAACTTGAGTAAAACATGTTACCAACAACATATTTCCTACATACAAGGCCCTGTACCCTTTAATATTAAACATTTCTTTAATTGCATAAATTCCATGAGAAAGCCTAATTCTTTTCCTCAAGTACTTAAGTATCAGAAGATGCTAGGTAATAGTAATACAGAAATAGTTAATTTATTTGCCACCTACTTTCAAAACGTTTATCCTTCTTATCCTCAGCTTTTTAACTCATCTCATTTCAGTTTTGTCTCATATTTTTTTAAGCTCCATTAGCATCTCCATAGGAGGAGTATTAAAAAAAGCTTGATTCTGTTGATCACAATAAGGGACCTGCAGTTACCTCTGGTGTACCACAAGGGTCTCATTTAGAACTTATATTGTTCAATCTTCTTATTAATGATCTTCCTTTAGTCCTGGAACCAGTTTGATTTTTGCTCTTTGCTGATGATCTGAAAATATTTCTGCGAATTTTCTCCTTAGTATTACAATCTGCCTTAACTAACCTCTACAGCTGGTGCAATACTAATGATTTATTATTGAATCTTGACAAACATATGTCAGTTACATTTCACATAATTGCTGACTCCTTAAAATTTCAGTTCTCCATTAATGGTATTCCACTATGGCATAGTATTTAACAATAGGTTATCATTCAATAATCAGATTTATTTTATAGTGAAGAAAGCACTAAAGAATCTTGGCTTTCTGTTTAGGTTCTCTAAAGATTTTTCTAATGTTAAAACTATGAAAATACTGAAGTCTTGTTTGATCACAGCTGGAGTATGGGTCCTGTATCTGGTCTCCTTATCAGGTAACCTACATAGAAAGAATAGCCACCATTCAAAATAAATTTCTAAAACACACTGGCTACAAAATGGGCTTTACATCTGGGTATATCCCTTACACAACGATTCTGAACAGATTAAGATTTTTCCCTCTTGTATGATCTTATAAAGTGTGAAAATTGGCCTAATGGAGTGTTTATCTCCTGTTTCCGTTTCCCTAAAGTGTTTAATGCTAGTGTAAGTGATCGTAATGTGCCAGTAGTTGCACCCCCAGATGCTTCCCCAGGCATACCCCCAGTTGTGAGCTTTCCAAACACCAACTCAGTGAGTACCCTTGATCCACAAGTCACCCACTCAGATAGGGTGACACGATCACTAACTGGATCCCTTAAGCCTAAGTCCATGTGACTAGATGACTCAGGCTCTAGTAAGCTAACAGTATTATTAATTAATATTCAGTGTCTAAGTAATAAATTATCGGAGCTTGAAATGTTATCACATGATGAAAATCCAGATGTATTATGTATTTGTGAACATTGGATGTGTCATGTTTCTATCTCCATTCCAGGGTATACTTGTGCTAGTTCTTATTGTCGAACAGAACATAAACATGGTAGTGTTGTTATTTTGTTGAAAAACAGTATCTATTTAAGTGATTTTTCTTTTGACTTAACGCTTTTAAACCAAGAGCTATCCTTTGAGAGTGCAGCTTTCAGTTTCAGCTACACAAACCTCAACTTTCTTGTTATCGTAGTTTATCGTTCGCCTATCGGCTGCCTAGATTATTTCTGTGACAAACTTGACAATCTTCTCTTTTCAATAACAAACCATGCTAAGAGGCCATTTTTAATAATTGCTGGCGATTTCAATGTTAATCTCTTGCTTAACAGCACAAATGAAAAAAACTTGGAAACATTTTTAATTTGTACAACATGAAGGCTCTTGTGAGCAATCCAACTAGGATTACTCCCACATCTCAGACACTCCTTGACAACATATTCACTAACTATGATGTCTCTAAAATATACACCTCTTTTTGATCCCTTATTATCCGACCACCAAGCTATTCTTTCTAAGTTCTTCTTAGAGGAAACTGTGTCAAACCCAAGTCCTCCTCCAAGCATTCCATTGTTCTGTGACTCCAAATTCCAACTCTTCTCTTATCTTCTAAGCAGCCAAGATTGGTCTGTTATTTTTAATGCTAATTATTTTAATGACAGCTTTAATTTATGACAAATTCTTGTACCTTTTCAATGTTACATTTCCAATAGTTCCAGCTAAACCAAAGCCAAATTCTACACATGATTGGATCTCGCCTGAAATTCGTATGTTATCTGGCAACATCAAAAGACTTTTCTACAATGATAAGTATCTTGGTAATGAGGAAACCCACAGGCTGTATTCTGCTCTCAAAAAGCACTACAGGAATCTCATCAAAATTAGTAAAAGAACCTTTAATGACTCAAAAATTATGAATGCACCCAATCATACCAAGGCAGCTTGGAAAATTATAAATGAAGTTACTGGTTCCACAAAATTGATGTCCTTGCCAGTGATAAAAGGCATTGACTCAGATGAAATTACAGACCCTTCACTCTTAGCAAATATTATCAACAGATTCTTCCTTGATTTACCTCTCACACCTACTCCTGATAGCACAACTCGACATAATCCAGTCATAAGAACCAACTTCTCAAATACTGAGTCTATGTACCTCCGACCCTGTAATGAACTGGAATTATCCACTTACCTCTACAAAGTTGGCCTCAAGAACTCTGCTGGATTAGATGATATCCCAGGTAAACTACTTAAAGCATGTCGAAAAACAATTATATATCCACTTTTGTTCCTAATTAACCAGTCATTAAATCAAGGAATTTTCCCAGAAATTTTAAAAATCTCTAAGGTAATTCGCATCTATAAAAACAAGGGTGATAAAACCCAAATAAATAACTACAGACCTATACCCATTGTATCACAATTTTCCAAAATATTTGAATATGTTTTCTGTGCTAGACTACTGGAATTTCTTGAAAAATGTAACATCCTGTCAAGCTGCCAATTTGGATTTAGGAAAGGGAAATCAACAGAGCAGGCTCTATTTTCTGCTATTAACTGTATCATAGAACAACTGAATATGAGAAATAGTACTCTGGGGGTTTTCTTTGATCTCAGTAAAGCCTTTGATTCAGTTAATCATGATCTCCTTTTGGCTAAGTGTGATAAGCTAGGTGTTAGAGGTGTGGCCTACAACTGGCTAAAATCTTACTTAAAAAATCGTCAGCAAACTGTCTCCATTTTCAAGGAAGGCAAAAAATATTTCTCTGACCCTAGTCTAGTACTCTCTGGTGTGCCACAGGGGTCCATTTTAGGCCCTGTCCTCTTCCTAATTTTTATTAATGACTTACCAGAGAACCTTATGAATAAAGTGTGTAATAATGTTATTATGTATGCCGATGACGTGAATGTTTTAGTTTCCAATCCTATTGACAAAACACTAGTAGACAGTAGCAGGGTGGTTTTGCAGGCAATGTCTGAGTGGTGTAAGGGCAATAGACTCTCCTTAAATGAAAGTAAAACACTGGCTATGTTTTTCTCCTCCTCACATAAATGGTGCCGAAATTTATACTCCTGCCTTGACCAAGATATGATGAGTTCTACTGAGGAGTTCAAATTTCTAGGTGTCTATATTGACCCTCTACTGAAATGGTCTCATCATACTGACAAGTTATGTAAAAAGCTAAACTCTGTGTATTATATACTATCTGTCTTGAAGCACTCACTTAGTATCAAGGTATTAAAAAAAGTATATTTTGCTTATTTCTATTCACGTGTTGCCTATGGCATTGTCCTCTGGGGCTCCTCCTCCCAATTAATTGAGGTTTTTAAGATCCAGAAAAAGATTGTCAGGTCAATGTGCAATGCACAATTCAGAGCACAATGCAGGCCCCTATTCAGAAGATTAGGACTCTTGACTGTTCCCTCTATTTATATATATAATGCTGTATTGTATGTGAGGCAAAACATGTCTGAATATGAGAAAAACAGTAATTTCCATAATTACAACACAAGAAGAAACGATGATCTCCATGTTATACAACAAAACTTAAAAGTTTGCTCTCAAGGACCAAAAGCACGATGCATTAAATTTTATAATGCTCTGCCTGCTGCAATCAAAGAAGTAAGCTCACTCCAGTCATTCAAGAAGCATGTTCATGAGCTCCTTGTGACTAATTGTCTTTACAATATTAGCGATTTTACGTCTGGTGCTTGAGATAGTTTGTGTTTTTGTCCCCTTTTTAATGTTTTTGACGTGTTCTATGCATTATTTTGTAATGTCTTTTTGAACCAATAAACTTATTACTATTATTATTATAAATACCTTGGACGCATCATAACAAGAGAAGCAAAATGTACGGATGAGATCAGGACTAGAATAGGAAAAGCAAAAGAGGCTTTCAGAAGAAATAGGGAAGATAGCCGCAAGATGTTGATAAAATGCTATGCATGGAGTATAGCTATGTACAGGGCAGAAACATGGACGCTAAGGAAAAATGACCTCAAATATTTGGAAAGCTTTAAAATGTGGACTTGGAGGAGAATGCTGAAGATAAAATGGATAGATAGGATGAAAAACGATGAAGTGCTATGAAGAGTAAGAGAGAAGTGAATGATTATACAGACTATTAGAAATAGGAAGGCAAACCGGGTTGGACATTACCTGAGGAGAGAGAATATGATTAAAGATGTGTTAGAAGGAAAAATAGATGGAAATAGGGAAAGAGGTAGGAAAAGGTTTCAGCTGATAGACGATTTGAAAGAGAAAGAGAGTTATCAAGATATGAAGAGGACAGCAGAAAATAGGAATATATGGAAAAACCAGGTTTAACCATGAATAATCATGGACCTGTCTACAGACAGACTACCTATGATATATATATATATATATATATATATATATATATATATATATATATATATATATATATATATATATATGCACTGGTGGTGTAGTGGTTAGCGTGTCGGCTTTCTATTGCAAAGTTCGGGGGTTCAAACCCCACGAATGGAAGTTTTATTTAAAAAAAAAAAACTATCATCAGTGCCTGGCAGTAGGCAGCAGTACTGTCAGTATGGTATAGAGCCGAAAACAAATGATGTTGGTTGGGTCTATATCCAATACAGCTGTAGGCGTGATCAGGACGATTTGAACGGCTACAGTACTGCGATGTGGAAAGCAAGAGGGAAACTACCACATTACAATCCCTAGTAAAGATTATATGGTTGGACAATATGAGTTCTCTCGAGGTAAAACAATCCGGAGGTAAAATAGTCCCCCAATCGGATCTCCGGGCCTTGAGGAAAACATTTGTCGAAAGTAAATTACGAATAGGGACTTGGAACGTAAGAACTATGAGAAAGGCAGGAAAGCTAGAGAACTTGAAAGAAGAAATGAGAAGAAATAGAGTTGACATTATAGGGCTAAGCGAAACTAGATGGGAGGGAGAAGGACAGTTCGACTCGGAAGAATTCACGGTAGTTTATTCTGGAGGAAATAGTGGGGAAAGGGAGGTAGCTCTGGTACTTAGGAAAGATATTATGAAAAGCGTGACCAAGATAATAGCAACGAACGATAGACTGATGGCAATAAAGCTAGAAGCAGTCCCAGTGGACATGCTGATAATCCAGGTATATATGCCAACGTCAGCTCGTGACGATGAAGAAATAGATGAAATCTATGAGCAAATTAATGAAATTTACGAAGAAGACGGAAGAGGAAAGGTAAACTGCATAATAATGGGAGATTGGAACAGCATAGTCGGAGAAGGACAGAAAGAAAATGTTGTCGGGCAATACGGACTTGGGAAGAGAAATCGAGGAGGGGAGAAACTCGTAGAATTCTGCATCAATAATGACCTTGTAGTGACTAATACATGGTTCAAAAACCATAAACGAAGGTTATACACATGGAAAAGCCCAGGAGATAGAATGAGATGCCAATTAGATTACATCCTTGTAAAACAAAGATTCAGGAACAGCATAAAGAACGCCAAGGCATTGCAAGGAGCAGACATTGATTCAGATCACAGCCTTCTAATACTTGACGTGAATACAAAGCTCAAACAAATAAGAAAAACGAGAAGAGAAAGACAGACCTGGGACCTAGAAAAACTGAAAGAAAGGCAGGATGTAGTCAGCATGAAGTTGGAAGATAACCTAAGAAAGTTGGAAAACAAACCGAAGACCGTTGATATAGAATGGGATGAAATTAAAACCAGTATCAAGGATACCTTGGATAAAGAGATTGGAAAACAAGAGAAGAAAATCAGAAAACCATGGATCACGAAGGAAATGCTGGAGAAAATGGATGAGAGACGAAAATGGAAAAACGTTAACACTGAAGAAGGTAGAGCCAACTATAGGCATATAAACAATGAGTTGAGAAGGGTAACAGATAAAGCTAGAGAAAATTGGATAAAAGGAAAATGCGATGAAATAGAACAGATGGAGAAGTTAGGACGGTACGATATGATGTACGCTAGGGCACTGGAATTAGAAGATAAGAAGTCTAATGGAATTCGTGGTAAAGGAATTATGAATACAGATGGGAAGATAGTCTCAGAAACAAAGGATGTAGCACAGGTATGGGAAGAATACATTAAGGAATTATACAGCAAACAGGCAGGAGCGGCAAAAATAGAACTGGAAAATGAGGAAAACATTGAAGAAGACAACTTGGGACCAAGTATTATGGAGAGCGAAGTAGAAAAGGCGATAGTGGAACTAAAGAAGGGGAAAGCCACTGGCAGCGATGGAATACCGGCTGAGATACTTAAAGTCATAGGATCAGAAGGACTAAAAGCGATCACGAAATTAATTAATAAGATTTACGACACGGGAGAGTGGCCTCAGGATTTCCTAGAAGTAACAATGATCCCTCTAAAGAAGAAGCCAAAGGCAATGCAGTGTAAAGATTACAGAACTATAAGCCTTCTGTCACACACTTCGAAGATCATCACGAGGATTCTTAATAAAAGGCTGGAGAAAAAGGCAGAAGAAATAATAGGGGAAGATCAATTCGGTTTCAGAAAAGGACGAGGAACTAGAGATGCTATAGGAGTAGTTAGAATCATATCAGAAAGGGCAATAGAATACAGTCAAGATATCTGCGCATGTTTCGTAGACTGGCAGAAGGCCTTCGATAGAGTAAATTGGGTCAAGTTGATGAAGATATTAAAGGATATAGGTGTAGACTGGAAAGACAGGAGACTGATTAGGAATCTATATGAGAATCAAGTTGTAAAGGTCAGGTTTGAGAATGTGGACACCTGCGGAATAAATATCGGTAGAGGAGTAAGACAAGGCTGCTGCCTATCGCCAACCCTATTCAATATATATGAGGAAAGTCTAATGCAAGAAGCTTTAGAAGGCACAGGGGATTTCAGAATTGGAGGAAGGATTTTAAGAACAGTAAAATACGCAGATGATCAAGTACTTCTAGCAAGAAAGGAAGAGGAGCTACAAAAAATGATAAATAGACTAGTGATAACAGGTAGAAAATACGGTATGGAAATAAATACAGAAAAATCCAAGGTCATTCGAATATCGGGTAAAAAAGAGAATCTGAACATAACTATTGGGGGAAAGCCATTAGAACAAGTTTCAGAATATAAATACCTTGGAAGTATCATAACACGAGAGGCAAAATGTACGGATGAGATCAAAACTAGAATAGGAAAAGCAAAAGCGGCTTTCAGGAGAAAGAAACAACTACTTACAGGGAATATAAGGGAAGATATCCGCAAGAAGTTGATAAAATGCTACGTATGGAGTATAGCATTGTATGGGGCAGAAACATGGACGCTAAGGAAAAATGACATCAAATACTTGGAAAGCTTTGAAATGTGGACTTGGAGGAGAATGCTGAAGATAAAATGGACAGATAGGATGAAAAACGATGAAGTGCTACGAAGAATAGGAGAGAAGCGAATGATTATACAGACTATCAGAAAGAGGAAGGCTAACTGGGTTGGACATTACCTGAGGAGAGAGAGTATGATTAAAGACGTGTTAGAAGGAAAACTAGATGGGAAAAGGGAAAGAGGCAGGAAAAGGTTTCAGCTGATAGACGATTTGAAAGGGAAAGAGAGTTATCAAGATATGAAGAGGACAGCGGAAAATAGGAGTATATGGAGAACCAGGTTTAACCATGAATAATCACGGACCTGTCTACGGACAGACTACCTATGATGATGATGATATATAATAGGGGATCTGCCCCAATGCGCGTCAATCCCGTACCTTGAAGCGAATTCATCCACTGCCCATGTGCAACCCTGAACCACCTCCTTTCGGCATATATTTAGGTATAAAATTATAGCTATCCCTATTTCTGGTTTCTGTAGATATTTCGAGATTTAACAATGTAATTATTTGCCAAGGCAACATCCCGTTAAAATGTCAAAATGTTTCCAAAATATATTATTCAAACGATTAACATGAGTGATTTCGAGTTGAAGGCGAAAAAAGATGCTTAGAATAAGAAACTTCAAAATGTTTTCTTTGGAATGGTTTAGATCCGAAGGTCATAGGTCAATTTGTTCTAATTTTAATTTTCTTAAGAAAAACCTGCACGTCAAAAAGTCGATTTTTATATGTTATCTTATGGGGAATGCAAATCATCCTCTGGAATTGAACCTGGGACACTTCTGTAAAAAAAATAGTTTTCCCGGGGTCTCCTAGTTGACAGAAACAAAATGGCATTCAGTGTATTTCTCTATGAAAAACTGATCAAGAGATAAAAGGGGGGAAAGACAGACACTGAGTAATTATATATAAAAGGTGTTAGTTGTAAGCAATCACCCCGCCATGAAAAATAAATGGATATATACATAACTCTAACATTCTTTTGTTTTAAAGAGGGTTTTTACATTTGTGGGACAAGCTGCTAAGGATACACCAATAATATTCTTTTAATACAAAGATAATAACCCAACCCAAAGTTGTGTTATCATCTTTGTATTAAAAGAATTTTATATTCGTATTTAAGAAAGATTTATTCATTCAATAAATGACAACATTAATAATGGTGCCTCTAAGTCGTTCTGAAGGCTAAAAGTCCACAATGTCTACAATAATTCTTTTCAAAGGGGTCCTCTTGAATTCCCTGACGTCCATCCCATTTCATTAAAATATAGTGAGGCCATAGTTAAGAGATTGGCAGCATGCCCTGCATATAGCGAGCCCATTATTAACAGATTGACAGATCACCCCTGAATCACTCCCAAGGAATACACTTTACGGCTACACCGGTTCGAGAAATGTAATGAAACAATGAGCTCTTTTACTTTATCACCCATTTATTGTACCTTTAATTAATATGCAGAATAGGAATAAAATGTTGCTTGTTAATAAACCACTTTGTTACCTTTAACATTAAGACATTTATTTTTTGCCCTAGAAATGAAGTGCGGTCAAACAACTTTAGATATGTTTCTATAAAAGCTAAAAACTGTAGGTGATGAATTAGCTGCAGCAGAACATCACAATGAACTAAAAAGTGGTGAAGTTCATGAAGAATGTTCAACTTCAACTGCCAGTGCATTGGTTACACCTGCAAATACTTATAGCTTTAATCAAGTGTCTATCAGGAATGATATAGGAAATTATATTGACTGAATTTCTTCTATTGATGATAAAATCAGATGTGAACTAATAGAAAGACCATGGAAACCTCCACCTGGATTCAAACTACCCTTTTCAACGCACCTTAAAAAAGGGAAGGAAGAAAAAAAGATATTTGAATCAATCTCACATAGACAGTTACCCATGCATGGCTAGTATACTCCGAGAAGAAAGGGCTTTTCTGCAGATATTGCACACTCTTCATCATGGCAGCAATGGGTGACTCTCACCAACATGTTCCTCTTCAGGAACTTGTAAGAGCCTTTGACTGTTTTTGCTAAGCTTTTAGGGAAGGATTGGGTACTTTGATATTAACGGGGCTCCACCTCTGCAGCACCCCTCTCAAATCTCGCCACTTTCAGTGCCTTGTAGTTCCATATCTCACCCCTCGAGGCACTGCAGAGGTGGAGCCCCGTTAATCCCAAAGTACCAAAGATGGTAACCTTCGCACTCATGAGAAGAATGATTACCATAGGAATGCTGTAGAAGGAGATAAAAATTTTCTTAAAATGTATTACACACCAGAAGAAAACATTGTAAATAAGATTAATTCAGAACGTCTAAGGCAGGTACAAGAAAATACGCAGAGGTTGAAACCCATTGTTGAAACTATCATATTTCTTGGTAGGCAGAATATTCCTTTGCGAGGGCACTGAGATGATGGAAAATTAAATATTGAAACAGAAACACCAGCACCACTCATTAATGAAGGCAATTTTTGAGAAAATCTGCAGTATAGAGTCAGTAGTGGAGATGCTATTCTAGCAAAACATCTTGAAAATGCAGCTGCAAATGCCACTTATATCAGCAAGAGCAAACAAAACCAACTAATTGCATGCTGCGGGGAAGAGATTAGTAATGTCATTCTTAAGCGTGTAAAAGAGGAAAAATATGACTGTAATATTTGACGAAACAATGGACATTTTGCACAGTTCGCAATTGAGACTGTGTTTAACTTACATGTACAAAAGTGAAAGATGCGAAGATTTTATTGAGTTTGTAAATGTTCACAATGAATGTTTTAAGGATGCATCGACATCATTTGAGCCTCGAGTGACTGGCAAAGTTCTAGGGCCGCTAATCCTTAAGAAAATGAAAGAGTTAAATTTAGATCTTCTTCATTGTGCTGGGATAGGCACTGACAGGAGTTTGATGATGATTTTAGAACAAATTGGCGCTGTTGCTGAGATTAGGAAGGAAGCAAAATACGGTCCTTGTTTTAAACATGCATTGAATTTGTCCATGTCAAAGACATCTTCCGTTAAAAGTATATACGACTCCATTGGCATCATCAAGGAAGTTTCTTCTTTCTTTAATGCTTCTTCAAAGCACCCATATACTGATAAACATTGTCGATTCACATCTGAAGGGTTTGTGTGAAACTCGTTAGGTAGAAAGAAGTGATTCTTTGATCCAGTTTATTGACTTGATAGAGAAAATCATTCGGGCACTTGAATACATATCGAACATATCAACAGAAGTTCAGCTCTGGAGAGAAAAGTGGGTTAGATCAGCAGGATCTATGGATATTCCTTTATTCGCTGAAGAAGCTCTTAAAAATTGTGATCAGGACATATTTTTTAGTGAACCAATTCATAAAAATTCTTCTGATGTTGCCAATAAGCATTGCATCTGCAGAGAGAAGCTTTTCTTCATTGTGACATTTAAAAACCTATTCAAGAAACAAAATGAGACAAGAAAGGTTGACAGGTTTAGCTCTTCTGCACACACATCATGAAATTGAAGTTGATGTAAAAAAGTGATTGAACGTTTTGCTAAGAGTAGAAATAAAAAATTTGATATTTTATGAGTTGATTTTGAATTGAGTGATGTTTTGCTATAGGATTTTTGGATAGAAAGATAAATTATTAATTAAATGTTAAATACGCAATATTTTAAGTTCCTATTTTATGAAAGCCAATTGTAATTTTATCATAATCTTATTTTGTTTTGTATTAAAATGAAAAAGAATTTATGTTCGAATAACCTTTCAATAACTGTGAAAACATGTATGTAACTGATATATCGCCCCCCCCCCACCTCAAAGAAAGGTAATAGAAAATACCCAGACAGGAACTCGTCTCAACGACTGTACTTTGGTGTTAATATTATTTATAAATATACAGGTGACAGAGGCCACAACAGAAAGATCTTTTTCAAAGCCAAAGAACATAACTAGGTATATGTGCACTAATTTAGCATTCATTGTATATAAGCTTTTTATTCATGAACTTAAACTGCAACATCATTCACAAGTTGATGCTTTTAATGCATTAGCAGATAATTTTTTCACTATTTACAATAATAATTGCCACATCGTATGTTTTTGGGTGAAAACAATTGTAATTTTACATAATTTTTTCTTTTATTTTCCCTTCACCATAGGATCTTTCTGCTTCTGCATTCATTTGTATCAAAAAGGCTATACTCAAAACACTAAAAGCACCAAAATGACTAATATGTATTTCTAATGGTGATCCCTGCTCATTATTTTAGCCTTAGTTATATTTACTCAAACAAGAAATTTAGGTCCAGAACAGTCTCATAAGGAAATTCCAAACATCTTTCCTTTCCTATAAATCAGAAGACCTAAACCTTTTCTCTCCAGCTTAATCTGCAGCTTACGCAATGAAAATACAGGGTTCCAAGTAGAGTGAGGGATTAGACCACTCCCACAGTACACCCAAAATGTTCTTTGGATCGCGGTAGACCTATAAGTTTTTATGTACAGTACAGGCTAGCATACTATGTATGCTTATTAGTCATTTTGTAATGGGCAGCACTGCAGAAATTTTACGAGAATTACATGAAAAAAACAATATGAGATATGCACAAACGGAAGTCAAGATAAATCCATGAGGTGATGTGGAACAATACTGAGATGCCTCTTCTTCTTTTGACAATTGGAATGCACACGATGAAGGTAACACTTTCTTCCGAACACGATGCCGAGTAGTTCTCAAACACCACTCGCTTATGTTATACACTTACGGAATATTTCCCAGTCTCAAAATTTTAATTCAAGGGAATTAAATCCACAAAGTCAGAAATCCATAAGTCATACATCCTTAAGTTGGGGAGCGTCAGTATAGTAAAATCAGCAAATTATAATGGGAAAAGTACATGAGAGGAAAATGATACAAAGACAGTTGAATTGAAAATCACCAATGTGGAGAAATTTCATGCCAAGAATGTGGTCATTCAATTATTAAAAGATCTAAAAATAGAGAATAATGAAGAAAATTGCATTGATAGCTTTGCAACTAAGTCTAGAAGTGAAACTAATGCTAATGAAAATAACTTAACTGAATGAGAGAAACCTGTTAAGATAAGAGTGGAACAGTATATTCCATGTTTAAGAACAAAGTGTTTCTAAATCCTTTCTTTGCCATTTATATTCATCCAGAAATTTCTCACAAATATTTAATATTACAATAAAAGCCTATGAGGACATAGTCCAACCCAAAAACTTTAGATTAAATTCTTTAACGTTTGGTAGGAATACAGAAACATTTTATATGATAACTGTATTTAAAAGTGAATGCAAATGATTTTTGAAACAAACAGAAATGATCAATTGATCATCTTGCAGTTATGAGGGTTAAATAATAATAAATTTCATCTCATCTGCTTATGGAGATGAAGACATATAAATTGAGTACCAAGTTTGTCAGAACTATGCAGGATATGCAGAATTGCTTTATGAAGCCTTGGTTAATGATTTCATCATAGAGCATACAAAATGTGAGAACTGCTGAAAAATTTATCATTCAATTTTCGCAAATTTATAAAAAAAACTAAGAAAGATAAAGCATGGAAACATTTCCTATTACTCAGATTTAAATTGCCATAACCTTAGCCCTTTTAAATTTAAAGTTCTCGAGCTTAAAAATAGCATGATTCTATTAAATATAATATACCTTGTAATAATAATCACCTTAAATATTGGACAATTATTTATACATTTATCAACATTATGGACAGCAGAGTGGGTTTTGGCTTACATTCTGAGATGTTATGGGCAGTGCAGGGTTGAGGATTTTTGTGCAACCATACCAACGGATACAGTGGAATAATACAAATCAGGTCTACTCTGAATGTTCACTATGAACGCCATTACTCAAAAGATTCACTTAAATAAGCCCATTATTTTGAAAGTGGCATAAGTAAAAATATTGAAAAAACTGAGTTTGTGTCAGACGCTCATCAAAACGGTCAAATTGTATACCATAAATACCCGCGTATAGTGCGCACCCTCGTATAAAGCGCAGGGGGGTTTTCAGCCTCGTAATCTATGATTTTTCTATATAACCGCATATAGTGCGCAAAGATTTTTTTGGCGTTACCGTTCCAGAATAAAGTAGATGGTGTAACGTGTTCTAAAGCAATGATCAAATTATCGGCATTATGAATTGGTAACAAAATATAAGTGCGAAATGAAATTTTCGAATAACGTTCCTAAAGATCGTCAGCTAACTCAATCATTACATACTCTATGTTTACTTCCAAGGTGATATTAGGATATAAACAATAAATCAAATTATATTAACTTTATAGTATGGCATATGACATTCTTTGAGCTAATAAAATGAAGGAATGACGATAATCCTATTTTTTACAAACGTTTTTGTCATGCTGAAGGTGGACGGGTTCGCCTAACCTTCAGTTTTACCCTTATTAGAACACACTGGAGCACGTAAACACGATAGCAAATAACCATAATTAACTACAGACTAAGAATCAAGAATAAATCACGTATCACCAGGCCAGGCGCCGGTGTAGGGTGGCGTCATGTGTAAGATGCCGATTCCGATAACAACCTCGAAGAAGAATGGTCCGATGACGAAGTATTTCTTGGCTTTTAAAATGAATAAATACTGAATTCATTCTTTTCATATAATTAATGAACGTTTGTAAAATTAATTAATAAATTTTAACTATTATCTATCTTACTTTTCGTAAAAATCACCAATAAAATTATGAGGATACCCGGGCAGTAATTACTGTGCCGAAATTGTGGAAATATGGGGTCAAATGAAAATAGTAAGATTATGTACCCTCGTATAACACGCATCCTAATTTTTAACTCAAATATTTTGAAAAAATAGTGCGCATTATACGCGGGTATTTACGGTATTTTGAAAATAGTACGAGTGGTAGTTCAAAATTGTATAGGTAGATGGCAGTACAAGTTTTACAGTTGAATGCAATTGAGAACCCCTTCATTTTGAAAGTGAACTAAGTCATACAAAGTGTTTCCTGTCACATAATATGACTTGTACCACTTTCAAAATAAGAGGTTCAAATCCTTAATGACTAATTTGCACATTAAAAAGTGTAAATTGCAGAAAAGTGCAAATTGAGGGAAAAGGAAAAATAGCTCCACTGATTTTACTTATAAACTCACTCATTTCTTACAGTAAGACTAACAATAAAATGTGTTAAAAGAGCAAAGTTCATAAAGAGTATATCTATTTATTCATTTACTTAACCAGCACACTTTTTTAAAAATAATAATACTAAAATATGTGCCAAATTAAAATTCTAGTATGTATAGTATGCTTGGATTTCCATTACATTCTCCACATTACATTTGTCTGGAAAATTGTACATAGATGTAGGTATATTTACTTCAGTAACATCATACTTTTTGGAAGCTTGAATATTGCTCATTTTTTCTGCCTCTTGAGCTATAACTACACCACCTTTTTGAACTTTGCGAATAATTGGTTCCGGAAAACTGATGCAAAATGCAAATTTGCGAAGTGCAAGTCCTATTCTCCCATAAGACGCAATGTTATTATGGGAGTACGGTTTCCAATCAACCTAAAAAATTCACTTTTTTGTAATAAATAATAGTTTAACAGAAAATAAAAGAAAACGTAACAGCAAATGAAAACTTAGCATCATAAGGTGAAAAAATTCTTTTAATTATCTTCAGAACATGTAATAGCAAATGAAAACCCAGCATTACAAAGCGATTACATTTCTTTCGGCAATTGTGCAATTTACTTTCAATGCATTTTTGCATGCGATTATTAAATTTCTTTTGTCCATTCCAAGGAAAACCTTTAATTTAAATTGATGAACTACTGAAATGAAATGTTGTGTACATGATGCACAGATGTATTATTGGGTTCTGCAACAAACATATCCAAGCCTCAAAAAAACACTAGTATTAAAAAGTGGTAACATTTCTTTTATTAATTACTTTTGAAATGCATAACAGAAAATCAAAACCTATTGTATGAAAGTGATAACATTTCTTTTAATTGTTAAAAATACATCACAAACAAAAATGAAACATTGAAGTGGCAACATTTCTTTTAGTAATCATGTTCAATATAGATATGCAGCAAAAAATCTTGTTACAAGATGGTAGCAATTCTTAGATTTACATTAAAAATTCATAATAAAAAATGAAACCTAACTAAACAAAATAACATTTCCCTAAATTACGTTCAAATTACAATTATAATAGTAAATGAAAACCTTACATTCCAAATGATGGCATTTCTTTAAATTTTAAACTAGTTTCACGTGGAAAATAGTGAAGTTCAAACTGAGCTATAAAATAATTAAATCAAGAGTTATCATGTGAAAAAAGTAGAGGAAGTTCTGGTTGTTGGCATTGCAAATGGATGATGCGAAATGCAAAAAATCGGCGTGAAACAAAAGTAATGGTCATAAAAAATTTTGTCGCGAAGTGCAAATTCGTGAACTGCAAGCTTGCAAAGTTCAAAAAGGTGGTGTATTTTAAAATTCATGTCATAACTTCATCAGATTCCTCTGTTAACCTGGGATTTGTAAGAATCTTTTTTCTCAACATGATCAGCATCCTTTTTGTCACCTATTGTTAAAATAATGGATAGGTTAAAACTTGCTAAGGTGGGTACAAATAATATGCCGATGCACTGATAGCTTCAATTCAATGATTAATGATGACTAATGAGGAGTTCAGCCACCGACTGAACTTGATATATTCTCGCCTCAGACACTTTTCAAGTACATTGTAACATGTATGCCTAATGTGTCTACAATGTAACAAGTATCTTGTATCACTTAAACCAATGTGCAGAATGTATGGTGATTTTTAAAAATAATTTTACGATCTTTTAAAATCACTAGTACTCAAATATAATGCGGAGGCTATTTTTAAAATTTCATTTTTTGGAAAAAAAACATTGTGTTATATTCGGGACAATATGGTAATAAAAACTACAACAAATTACAAATTAACTTAAATTTAATTACAAAATTTGGGAGCCAAGGGGCAGAATTTGAGTGGAAAGGGTTAAAACATGATAGCACCAAACTTGAACATCTTTTCAATTCATACTTGGTTCAAAGAGTAAATAGCGTGAATAGCATTTCCATATCTAGGTACGCTGTTTATAATCTGCTAGCGCGATTTATGTATGAGGTTTTGAAGTTTTCACTCCAAAGAGTTCATACGTATTTCCATCTCTAAGTACACTGTTTCTGAGTAGCATCTGTTAAAGAGAGTGCCGCAAGTGGTTTTGAAAAGAAAGTTCATATATCTGCCTTTAGGGGCACTGTTCCTACTCTGCCACCTTTTTCGAAATCTATGCCCAAAAGATTTTGGAGTTTTTGCAAAGCTAAGTCAAAAAACGTTAAAAACTATTGGGAATTGCATGGTAAATTGTTTTTAAAAAATTGGAAGTTCTAACATAAAATGATGCAAATAGTGGGAAAACTTAAAATGAAATAATGTAAATACAGGTTTTTACTTACATTGGAATCATAGGAAAATTGATGGGACCTAAGATGTTGTAAATAGTGGAAAAACGTACATTCCGATAACATAAATACAGGGTTTTACTGTATTTTCTTCATATTTGATGTCAAGGAAACCTTTGCATTTATGTTTCAATAATTGTCACTTCTTACTGTGAAATACTGAGTGGTTATTAATTATTTCACAATTTAAAACTTTAATCTGTTAATTTTCTGTGGATAAAAATGTCACCATGGAACCTCTAATAGTTAACTGGAAGAGAAAATTCTGTGGAAAAATTTATTGTTCAAAGTAAAAGAGGACATTGTGAAGAATCATTTTATTGCATTATTAAATGTATTTCATGGTGGATAAATCCAGCCAATCTCCTTTCATATTCACTAAAGTGCTAATAAATATTAACTTAATACAACTTAAAATAACTTAATACAATTGTTCACACACTAAATAAATGGAATACCATAAGAGTAGAAAATTAACTAAGGTCATAGTACAGAATTTTTGGTGCTTTAAATGCGATAGAAATGCATATTTTCCATTTAATAAATGGAACTATTTGAACAATTTCAGTCATCAGATACAGATTAGGATCTGTATTTAAAAAAGACAGATAAAACTTCTCATAATTGCATTGTGGTAGTTTCTCAAAGTTTTCATACAGCAAGATTAACTGCAAAAAGACTAATTGAAAAACAGTACATAGGAAAATGCAAATTCTTACCCATTAACAAACCATTTCCTAAAGAAAACATAAACCAGATTTTTTCAACATGAGAATTCAATTTCAATTCCTGCCGGTCCTTGACACCATCTGCACTGAGAATCTCTTTGGTGCAAGGAGAAAATTCCCAGCAGGCTCCTCAGATGGCATGCTTGCGCCACTAGGAACCTTAATGGTATATCTTTGCATCAATGCAGCAAAGAAGAGAAGCAAAGTGTTGTGTGCCACTGCTTCTCCAACGCAAGACCTTTTACCTACAAATAAATTCCGTAAAATAATTAGTCAAATTTTTATGTAACAACATAAAAATTCTATATCAAGTATATCAGTAAGTCTGCCATTTTGTTTGCAATGGTGCAAGGAATTATTAGGGATGCAATTGTTGTTGTGAGTGGGTTTTCTGTATATGTCAAATTCTCTTTTATTGTCTTTCCTTGTTACAAGTTCAAGAAGAAGCAATTTAAAAAATGCCTTAGGTGTCTCTCATGTAGGCACAAGGTCAAAAACAAATAATAATCTATTTTCAGTAAATTACCACTAAAGATGACTGCTTTGTAGCTGAAATGCACATATTATAATTAAAAAATTGTTTTTCATTGGAGATACCTAAGGCAAGTACATTTTTTAAATTGCTTGTTCCTGAATTTTTTTCAGCCATAAGATGAACTCAGTTGTTCTCTGCTGAATTGTTAAGAGTTGGTCAAGAAATGATGGGGTATATTGTTCATGTAATGAAGTTAACCACAGTAAACAAATCAACAGAATTTAACAAATTGCCACAGAAAACGGCTGCAAGACTTAAACCATAGATTAAATGACCAAAACAAAAAAATCACAGCAAAAAACAAATAACATTTGCACAAAACAAAACAGCACCAAAAAACCACCACATTTTCACCAAAGGACTAGATAAAACATGTAACAAAACCAACCTTTCAATTGTTCACAGCAAAAACAATAGCATTCAAAACATCTTGGGAAATAAAAAATGGTGAGAAGTTCTCAATTTGCAAAATGAACTGAAGGCAATACCACAGATGCTATTGCAGCATTTTCCTACTTTTGACGGTTTTTCGAGTTCCCCATAAGTTTTTCGCGTTCGCCAGAAGTTTTTGTGTTCGAACTCTTTCCAATGCCGAACTCCAGCAAATGATGACCCCTGCCTGCGACGCACCCTTTTTCGCGGGAATCCTGCTTTTATAGCAACGGACATTAGCCCGGAAGAGGACACTAGTAGATCGCGGGTAGAACCAATTAGCGTTCGCGAGTAGAACGCAATCTACCGGCACCTGACTGCAAACGGCGTTAGTTGCGAGCCGACAATGTCGCCATGAGGGGAAGCAGTGAAGGAAAGGGGAAGAGCGAGATAAGACGTGGAGAGAGAGCGAAGACAGCGGAGCGAACGCAGCTGTGGGAAAGGTGATCGGCGCGTCGAACTCTTTGGCATATCATTTCTGATTCAAGTGGACATTTCTAATAAGTATTGTACTATATTTGTGTTTTGTATTACGTCACTGCAACATAATTGTTAGTACGTTTCGTGACATTTATCCAGTGTATGCTTTTGTTAATTGGTCGGCAGTAGCAGTGTCTCCGAATGTATCGTATCGTTTAACTATTTTATAATACTTTTAGTATTACGAGAGAATAATGTAAAATGAGACAGTTTCGTCTCATTAAGTAGGAAAAACAGAAAGATAACTTCAAAGTTGATTTGAAGTACACATTGCATACTTAAAAGATGTTAGATTTTTCAACAACAGGTCATTCAAGTCACTACTGACAATTTGGGATATTAGGACGTTTCCCCCACAGCACTTGACCCTTTAAAGCAGCAATAAAATTATGTGGGTTAAGTCAATACTATTAGCCAAAACGTACACAATAAACGACATCTTGGTTACCGAACATATGTAAGTCGATGTATCGATTTATGTTGTGATAGATCTTTCATTGTTAATGGTAAAAGATAACAATGTTCTAAAATCTTAAAAATCATTTGACTCACTTTAAAATTATTCATAGACTATATTTAGGCATGAATCCATTTGTACCCTTTATCTCAGCGTTGGCTATTCTTTCTCTACGGCACGCCATGGTCTAGATTTTCCTTGCATTAATCTTTACGTGGTTATCTCCCTTTGAAGAGGACAACAATTAAGAAATTTTGCTTTGTTGCCGCCTGGAAAATGGTCATCTAAACTGAAAAATTTTGCGCTTAAAGGAAACTTTTGAGCAATTTAGCATGTAATACGACAAAACATGCACAGGATTAAAATATGCAGTCTTTTGTGTGTAAAAGAAGCCATTTCTCGTGATCGTAAGTTAATATTTAGGCATACATATATCCACATCAGTGAACGGCTGTATGACCTTTTGGGGTTTCTCCACACCAATTCCCATGAATTCTTATGGAAATAGTATTTTGTTGACCCAATGGGGTATAAGAGACCCCACGGTCTACAACCTTGACCAAGTTCTTCCTTTGGTTCATAGGATGGCCCATGAAACTTTTGAATTCGATAACTTCAATGGTGTAAAAACATATAAGGGACATACAAACTTACATATATACACACATTCATTTTTATATATTAGACGGACTATTTTACCCAAGCAGGGTTTCTACTGACAATGAGTAAGATTTTCAAAATTCCAGTATATTTCCAGTATAATTTTTAGCAAAATTCCAGTACCTCTAATTATTTGTTACTTGCACACTGAAAGTCTTGAGTTACAAGGATTCTGTACCCTATAAATAATTTTGTAACTTTATTCAATTTTGTTAGATAATAAATGAAAACTATTGTTTTTGGCCTCCACCTTCCCCTACAGCCAATCCTTTTCTCACCAAGTCAAAATTTATTTTATGATACAAAAATATGAAGGATACAGAATTCTCATTGCAAAAACAACAAATCATGTAATATTAACATAATCAAAGGCAAACAAAAACAATATTAGTAAAAGGTAGCATTATCATATATGTTTATGTCATAATAAAGACTAACAAACTACTTTTTTCAGTCCTAATGTAAAATTATCAATACATACATTTCATTTTCTAATACCTCTGCCTCATTCTTTGCCAGTTGAAGAACAGTTCTTCGTTTAACTTCTAGTTTCCGTATTTCTTCTAATGCCAATTTCCTTTTCAGGGTTGTCTTCTTGAGTCTTCTTTTGTTTTACTAGAGCTTCATTTCTCATTCCTGAAGCATTTTTCGCAGCATGGATCATCTTCTTTGAAACGTTCACATTCAAAACCCTTCCAAGTGCAGAAACAACATTATAGGTTGCATGCTGAGCAATCAGACTATTCTCATGTAAGTTTTCAACTGAAAATCCTTTGTTCACTGAAAAGTTTCTTTTAACAGCTGCATTGCCGTGAAATAAAACAAGAACTTTTTGTGTGAAGTGGATCAACCCCTTGGAAGCATTTTGTTTTGAATAAATGACTTTGAGGAAGTGATCGAGTCGGTCATTCTTTGGACTGAAATTTTTAAGACACTCAGTCACTTCTTGCTTTGATGTAAAATCTAAATAGTCCCTTTTCACAGCATCAACTTCCACACTACACAGTTGGTTTTTCTCCACAAGAACTTCCAATGCATAAGTTATTTGGCAAGTCCTAACAGATGGATTGGCCATTACTGTAGGAGTGAGACAACTGACACCTTTGATAAATTTGTAGGAGAAAGGGCTCTTAAGCACAAGCTTGGTGCACATACCTACAAGGAATTTTTGGAAGTCACCTTTGAACTGAAGAACCCTGATATCTTTTATTCCTTTCAAAGCTGCTGAGGCTGCAAACCCGATGTCTATGCTCTGAATGGATTTCATGTTTGGCTGTTTCTTCAAACATTTACATCAGAAATTAACTATAGATACTGTGGTCTCATATTAGTGAAAAATCAAGTCTACACAGTTTATTAGCATTAAGAGTTAATCAGAGAAGTTTGTGATCATAGTTTTACTGAAAATTATAAAATTGTCTATATTAAATTTTACCAACCACTTTATCTTCATAGCTTGGCAGGCAGTCGAATGAAGCACCCTCAGGGGCCGTATATGACCTAGGGGCCATAGGTTGCCGAGCCCTTGTATATAAAATCATATGTTTAAAATGGAAAGATCTTTATATAGTAAGCAACGAAAAAGATTCCTTGCTGAACCAAACAGATCTCCCAATCATACTGCCATGCAGTGGCGGCTCGTGTATAGGCACTGCGGAACTGCAGCACCCCCTATTTCCACTTGATATTATTGATAACATTTTATATAATGAGTCCTTTTTTCTTTAATTCTTTCTTTATTTTTGTAGTACAATATATATTCCTTAAGCTTAATGTCAGTACTTCAGTAGCCATCCCCCAGTTTATGAAAAAGATACAAAAATCTTTGTATGGAACTGTGCGCTTCACAGTGCCAGCGATGTGGTGTTTGAATGTTGTGCGCATGCGCACATAGGAGGGGGGGTGGGGAGGAAGGCGGGACTGCCAAGTAGAGAGAGCACTGTTGCTCTCGCAGTGCCGGCTCTGGCGTGATGGTGGAAGGAAGTTTTTTTTTACTCAGCGTGTGTTGTGCATAAAAACCGTGTACCATATTCTTGAATATGATAAAGTGTAGAAGAGTGTAGAATTAGATTATTATTCTGCTTCCAGCTATTCTATTTGATTCATTTTTTTTCGGTTGTTTTATGGATTTCATTTTTAAATGAATAGATCAAGCTTGAACTGTAACAATTTAAGTTAAAGTAAGTAAAAAATGTTTGTTTTTTTTTGTTAAGATTTTATCAAGTTCCTGAATAAATTTTCTTTTTATACATGTTTTTTTCCTTTTACACAATTTTAAAACAAAGGCTAAAAATTTTCTGGAGCAGCACCCCCACCAATTTTAGCTACGAGCCGCCACTGCTGCCATGCCTGGAAACCTTTTTAGAAGTTGTGTTTTGTTACTCTTCTCACAGTTGCCATTGTATCTTGTTTAATTTTTTCCAATAACTCAAAATGTTGTACTTTCTATGAGATTTTGAACTTGTGAAACAAGGAGTCACATGAGGTGAAGTGGGAATATGGGGAATATGGCAAATGATCTAGCAGAGTTATTTTAAATTTTGCCAAAAATTTCCATAATGAGAAAACACTGTGATGGTGCGTTGTGAAGAACCCAGAGATTTGGCCAAAAATTTGCCTCTTCCTACAAACACCATCTTTCGGACATTGAAGGATGTAAAAATAGGATGCTGGGTTCACTCATCAACAAATTTGGAATGAACAATACCTTCAACAACATAAATAAAGGGATCATCATTGTCTTCATGTTTGATTTAACAATCCTGTCTTTCTGATCTTAGTGATTCAGGAGTTATCCATTGAAGATTTAGAAATTTAGTCTCTAGTTTATACCAAGAGACACATGCTTCACCCTCACAGATAACCTTTTTAAGGGTACTTTCATCCTCTTGAATATATGGTTGAGATAAGAACATATTTTCATCAATTGCAAATTTTATTGTCGTTCAACACTTTTGGAACCATTTTTACAATGATGGCAAAAAAATCCTATCCAGAAAAACTGTCATAGCATGTATCAGACAACACAGGTTTGTGACCTTGCACAATAACAACAGCAAAGTCAGAAACAAGTTTTCCAGTGCTGCAAACTGTGTATTGTTACTAATAATTCCACATAAAACAGGAAACATTTGGGTCACATCTCATATCTTCTAGCATGACTAACACACAGGACTTTAAATACAAAAATGAAATTTTTATTGGGTACTCCACAGATCACTTACCAACTCCAAAAGGCATAAGACCATCATGACCCACCACTTTTCCTGCTTCATCAAGGAATCGTCCTGGACGGAAGTGCATAGGATCTATCCAAACTCTGGTATCATGGTGAAGACTATATATGTTCAGGATAACTCGAGCATTCTAATAAGAATAAATAATGGAAACTTCATTTGCTTACAGAATATGAAAAAGTTTGTTTTATTTATCGAGGTTTATTTAGAATTGTAAACTTAAAGTACTTTATTCAATAATTAATTTAAAAATTTTGAAGACATCTCCAGCCATCAACTGATTTCTCCAAAAGAATTCTATGGCAGTATAATAAACGGCACCATAGGTCACATACACACTGCAAATTTCAATCTCCTATCTCTTACTATTTACTTGCTATTTCAATTTAATTGATTGCACAGATTAACAGATGGACATAAGTGCATTTATAAAATAAAACATGCTAAAAACACACAAAGTACTATTTAAATACAATATGTATAGTAAAAAGTCATTTGGTCAATATATAAACTAGCAATCAAAACAGCTTATTTAACCCTTTTACTGCCATGCCATATCTTGTGGGTAGCCAGAATTGCCACAGTCATTTTTGAAATATATTAGAAAAATTACACGTTATTTATTAATATTTTATCCTGATTTTTTCATATGTTGTAGCAATAATTACAATTTCGTATACATTGTAAATTTTTTACAATATCACATTTTTTAAATTAAAAATTAATTATTTTTAGTTTACATTAAAAAAAAAATTAACTAACCCCTCAAGCATGGAGGACATTAAATCAACCTTTATCCACCAGATTTAAATACCCGCTCGAGGGGTTCAGCTGCCGGTTTAAATTTTGGAAATTAAAATTTTCCTGTACCTCTTTTGCAAAAAATTGCATATCTCGTGAACTATCGGTGATAAAATGCTCAAATAAAAAGCATTTTGTAGTCAAACTATCAAAGAATCACATGTTTCTGCCTAAATAACCCTAATCGACTAAATCTCGCCGCTAAAATAACTTATTGTTGATATAAATCGAAATAAAGTGCAAAAACACTGCATTTACTCACTTTTTGGCAACCCGGTTCCTGCTTGGTCTGCAGCTGACACAACCCCAGTATTTACATTTCCCTACAGAGTTGGGCTAGTGTGGTATTCCTCAAAGCAGGGCTCAACACATAGTCCCACGTCATACGCCTTGAACCTATATTTTGTTCTCGAGTATTTGCCCTTTGAGGAACACACACTGCAACGGATACGGGTCCCCGAAATGGGCCGATGCTTAATGTAATTTGGCCTCTAAGCGGTTTACTTGTGTTCCACTAGCACTAGGTCGGCCCCTTGAGAGATTCTGGGAAGGAAGAGCCCTAGCACCCTCTTCAACCAGTTGCTGCACAAGGGAAAGTCGGAATTGCTGATGTGAAAATGCGCCGCCACATGAGGAAAGGAGGACTATTTAGTATAGTTAGGTCGATTAAATGAAAAAATAATTTCTGTGTCCATTTGCAAGTGCGGCGACCGATGGTATGGCTGTAAGCCATCCTATCTCTTTTGTCCACGTACCCCATGTGGCGGTTATAATCTTCAACTATAACAGGCCTCACATCTCTTCCCTCTTCATCGCAGAAGTTTCCTTCTCCTGGAGGATCGTGAGTGTTTGATAGCAAGCACACTCTTTTGTCCTTCCATATAATCATGGTCATGTCATCCCTGGTCCAAGTGCATATGTCTCTCCGTCTTAGTTTCAGTTTTTTACTGGAAAAGTCTTGGGGCATGTCTTTCCGGTTTTGTCTAACAGTTCCACAACAATAAATTTTCTATGACTGAATATTGTCGAAGAGAGTAGGAGAGGAGAAGAAATTGTCCATATATAACTTATGCCCAACCCCTTTCACTCTCCTAGTAAGTTCTCTAACAGTCGCATGTGTCACTGTCATGTCTTGCATTGCATTTTGTCTGTCTTTCCTCAAATGCACTTTCATGTCATAAGTATAACTGGTCTTGTCACAGAGTTTATAGATTTTTATGCCAAAACGTTTGTGTTTTTTAGGAATGCATTGCTTGAAAATGACTCTTCCTTTGAAAAGCACAATAACTTCATCTACTGCCAAGTGCTCAGTAGGTTTATAATACTTAGCGTAGCTGACATTGAGCATTTCAAAGAGAGTTCTGATTTTCCATGTCATAATTTTCGTCAGTCTTATCAGGTTCGTTAGTGTTGTCAGTGAAATGAAGAAAGCGGAGAATGTGAAGAAATCGGTCACATATCATGGTAGCACTAAAGAAAGGAGTATAAAATTGTTGCAATGTTGACATGGAAAATCAGAACTCTCTTTGAAATGCTCAATGTCAGCTACGCTAAGTATTATAAACCTACTGAGCACTTGGCAGTAGATGAAGTTATAGTGCTTTTCAAAGGGAGAGTCATTTTCAAACAATGCATTCCTAAAAAACACAAACGTTTTGGCATAAAAATCTATAAACTCTGTGACAAGACCCTCAATGTATCTCTTACATCATGTCTCCTTTGTATAGCTTTAAAAAAAAACAAGTACATTTCATATATTGTCACGTCAGGCTATGGTGAAGGTCCTTCGTCTAATTTGTCAATGTATTGGTGATAGTACCTATTTGTCTCATCCACCAGGAGTTGGAAGATTTCTGCAAAATAAAGGAGGAAAATGCTGAGTGGAGTCGAATTGCTCGAGATGTTCGGAGCCGCACCATCCTTCAGTCCACTCGGGCCACCGGTAAAGGGTTGCTCTCTAATTATTCTACAGCCCTGATGTGGAGATATCCATTCCAATTCACTTCAGGAGGTAGCTCTCTTGGGCTGTTCTTCCAAAAAGTTACTCTCACTTTCCTCTTCGTAAGTATCTGAATCAGAGTCAACGAAGACTTCTTCAATTTTCTCGTGTAGAGTTTTATGTTTAGGGCCAATTTAAAAAAAAATATTTGCAAAAAATAAAACAATCTACAAACTAATTATATAAAAATAAAGGAATAACTACAAAATAAAGATGAACAGCTGCAGATGTTTTGCACACAAAAGTCTACACCCGCTCTACTTTGTGCTCTGCAAATGACTGAATGTAAATGCAATAAAACGTGTGGAAAAGGTAAAAGAAAATAACTAAGGGAAGGGACCTTTGGGGTAGGAGTTATTTTGTACTGGGCTTCTGTTTATAGTATCTGTTTGGGTGCAAGAGAGGGTCTCACTTCGGCAGGGGTGTATCCCTTGAGCGAGGCATTCTCGATAGTTTGTTTGCTCTCCCCTCCCCCAATATGCAAAACCTTAAGCCTTGGGAGAGCAAAAATAAAAGAAGGATGTTTCTTTCTTCTCCTCCAAAAATTTTGATTTTATTACTGTTGGGACATTGTATGTTTGCCTTTGTTTGTTTTGTTGACGGGTGGCGGCGTCCTGGCGGGCGCCGTGTGGTTGAAGCATGTTGGGACATTGTATATTTGCCTTTGTTTGTTTTGTTGACGGGTGGCGGCGTCCTGGCGGGCGCCGTGTGGTTGAACGGTGAAGTGTGGCAACGTTGCCTTTGGACGGTGTGCAGGAGTGGAGACGTGAACACGGTGAGGAGAGGACGCATCTGCCCACTCGGGAGTAGAGACATTAAAACAGTGACGCTGGACGTGCCTGCCCGGCTCGGGTGTTTGTAATTAGAACACGGATTCGGTGATTGTACCACCCTCGGTAAAATAAAAGACGATTTATACAGTCCACTAGTCTAATAATTGAGCGATCGGAACATTTTGGTCCTTCGGGCCGGATCTGTCTCTCTAACAAACTACGACGGGTGGGAGCTAGCTACGAGCGAAACCAACTACGCAGTAACCATCGGAGATTTCGTCAACGCGGCGTGGTGAGGCGGCAGTGGATCCCTTGGCGTTCTATCCCCTCCACGAACGAGCTAACTGGAGAGGTCCCGTGATAGCGGCCGGCCTACAGATGAATCATCGGTTGCGGCGTGAGTAAGCTAAGCACACAAGTCTGGTTCCTTTATTTGTCATTTTCTTTGTCTTCTTATTTTCAATATGGAAAAGGAAAGTAAGAAAAGAATCATTAACCAAAGGGCCGTCGCTAAAAGCCAATTGACCCGCATTTCCACTTTTTTGGGAAAATTTGAGAGAGACTCAGACCTAACTGCAATAAGAACACGTCTACAAGCATTACCTGATGTTCAACAGGAATTTAACTTTGCTCAGGGAGAATTATAATTTATTGATGATCTTGAAATGCATGCTGAAGATAGGGAAAATTTTGAAGCGCTATATTTTGAGCTTAAAACAAAGATGTTAATTCTGATAGAAGAAGGAACAGACAACAAATCTCCCACTAATTAAGGGTCAGATAATGGAGAAAATTTGTTGTCGAATCATTCTTTACCGGAGGTAGGAAGGAAATACGGCTCCCAACTATTAACCTACCTACTTTTGCAGGAGACGTGACTCAATTTAGGCATTTTTACGATATGTTTACTAGCCTAATTGTCAACAATGAAGCCCTAGATGACATTCAACGTTTTCATTATTTGCTAAGTTCATTGACTGCAGAAGCACATAAATTGATAGAAAATTTACCTGTTGTTAGTAAAAATTTTGATGTAGCATGGGATCTGATTTGCCATCGTTACAATAATCCACGACTAATTGCAACTGCACATGTCAGACATTTATTGAATTTACCAACAGTGAATAAGCAATCTGCTGTTGATCTTAGAGCACTCTTAAATCAAAGGTTAAGCAACATGAATGCAATTAAGGCATTAGATATTAAGGTGCCAGTGCACGAATTGTTAATTTCTCAGTTGATTCTTGAAAGAATAGATTGTGTTACTAGGAAAGAATGGGAACTTCAGTCATCAGCTTCAGAACAACTTTTGACATTGGACGATTTACATGAATTCCTAGAAACAAGGTGCAAGGTTATGGAAGCTATGTTACCTAGTCAAAGCAAGGTTAATATTATTAGCCACAAACCTCAGGAAAGCAATGTTAAACATACTCGCCAACCACGGCAGTCATATGTTACAACAAAGAATCAATGCATGTTTTGCAAAGAGCCACACACTTTATATAAATGCAGCGCCTTTGCTCAAGCGAGTGTACCACAGCGTATACAGTTTGTTAAGGCTAACAATTTATGCTACACCTGTCTTCAGAATCATTACATAAGACAGTGTCTTCTCGTAATTGCCGCATCTGTGATAAGAAGCACCACAGCCTCTTACATTTAGACAAATCTAGCAACCAAATCCAGCAGCATGAACAAAAACCTGCAAGTAGCGATGGTCCAATGGCATCATCTAGCAACAATAATGAGAAACCCCATTCAGACATGGTCACTTATTGTTCGTTAAAGTTTGGATCGCAGAAACAGATACTGCTTTCTACTGCTTTAGTTAAGATACGAGACGGTAGTGGTAAATTACAAACTTGTAGAGTTTTGTTGGACTAATGCTCCCAATCACATTTTATCACAGAAGCATGTGTACAACGATTGAAATTGAAAAGGGAACTCAATAGAACATCAATCCAAGGTATTGGTGAAGTCACCTCCAAAACCAAACACAGCGTCTTTGCAGAGGTACATTCCAATATTCATGATTACAAGTGTCATGTTAATTGCTCTGCCCTACCAAGGATATCTGGAGATCTACCTGCAACACATGTCAACTATCAAGATTGGAGGATTCCACAGGATATCCAGCTCGCAGATCCGACATTCAACAAACCTGGGAAAATTGACTTGTTGCTTGGATCTGAGATATTTTTTCATATTCTTCGACCAGGAAAACGGGTTAGAAGCAACGATCATCCAGTCTTTCAGGACACTGATCTAGGGTGGATAGTATCAGGACGGTACCAAGTTTTAGGAACTCCTACAAGATCATCCCAGCAAGAGCTAACCAGGTCGTTTCTTCTCAGAAGTGATGACAGTTTACAACAACTACTTCAAAGGTTCTGGGAAGTTGAGGAAATCAACCAAACACCTCAGACCCAAGAAGAGAAGGAATGTGAAGAGCATTTCAAACGATTCACCACAAGAGACTCTTCAGGACGATTTGTAGTATGTCTTCCTTTGCGTCAGGATCCCACACAGCTTGGCGATTCCTACCACATGGCAACAACAAGATTTCATCAACTGGAGAGAAGATTTGAGAGGCAGCCCCAATTGCAAAAAGAGTACACAAATTTTATGGACGAGTATGAAGCTCTGGGCCATATGCAGCCGATTGACGCCTCAACCAACCCTGCTACAGTCAGTTATCATATACCGCATCATCCGATCTTTAAAGAGTCTAGCAGCACGATGAAAATTAGAGCGGTTTTTGACGCCTCAGCAGGGTCAACTAATGGAACATCTTTAAATGATTTGCTGATGGTTGGACCTACAATCCAACCAGATTTGTGTTCAATCATCTTACGCTTTCGCACACACCAGGTGTGCTTTACAGCCGACATTGCAAAAATGTATCAGCAAATTAATGTACATCTTCAGGACTGCAATCTTCAGAGAATTTTGTGGAGAAAGGAGCCTACCACTCCCATTAGAGTGTACCAGCTGATTACCGTAACTTACGGAACCGCCAGTGCACCCTTTCTGGCAACCAGATGCCTTCAACAACTTGCTGCTGAAGAAGCCAAGTCTTTCCCCAAGGCTGCAGAAGTCTTATTACGTGACTTCTACGTGGATGATTGTATGTCTGGCACACAAACCATTGAGGAAGCTCTATTTGTGCAGAAAGAGCTTATGCAACTTTCGCAAGAGGGCAGATTTCTATTACGCAAGTGGTGTTCCAACCACCCAGCCCTACTTGAATGTATCCCTGAGAAGCTCAGAGAAACGCAACTTTCATTGCAACTGGACAATGATCATATTAAAAAACTGGGTCTGTTGTGGCACCCTGCCGCAGATCAATTTCAGATTGCAAATGGACTCAAGACTACATTGTAGAACTCGAGGAAGAACACCTTCACCAAGAGAAGGGTTCTCTCCACCATAGCATCTATTTTTGACCCTTTAGGGTTAATCAGCCCTATTGTCATTCGATGTAAAATGTTTCTCCAGTAGTTATGGCAAGAAAACTTCAACTGGGACGATGTTTTAACACCAGAATTACTGGAGTGCTGGCAACCTTTGTATGACCAGATTCCAGTAGTAGACAACATTCGGATTGACAGGTTAGTTCTGGTGAAAGGCACACCAGTTGACATCCAAATCCACAGGTTTTCGGATGCATCTGAATGTGCATATGGAGCTTGCATTTACGTACGATCAACCAATCAGAATGGGGAGACCATTGTCAAGCTCTTTTGCTCAAAATCAAGAGTTGCCCCATTAAAGAAGATTTCTCTTCCTCACCTAGAATTATGCGGCGCACTTTTACTTGCACGATTGTTTAGTAAGATCATTAAGGGTTTCACCATGAAGATCAGTCACAGCTCACTGTGGACGGACTCGACGATAGTTTTGGCGTGGCTTTCCGCAGTACCAACAAGATGGAAGACGTTCATAACGAACAGAATCTCAGAAATTCAAGATATCACTTCAACAGCTGAGTGGAAACACGTCGCATCTCAGGACAACCCAGCTGACCTAATATCAAGAGGAATCAATCCAAATGATTTAATTCACAACTCATTATGGTGGAACGGACCAGCATGGCTCCTGGAACCATCAATTTCATAGCCTACCGCATGCATTCTTCCGCCATCACACAACATGCCAGAACAACGTAAGACTGTGATCAGCTTGGCCACGACAATTTTCCAAGCAGAAGACCACCAATTAAGGGTGAACACATGTGCTCAACAAGAGGGCATTACATGGCATTTCATTCCACCCTGAGCACCACATTTCGGTGGCATATGGGAAGCTGGAGTGAAATCCTTTAAATACCATCTACGGCGAGTCATGGGAAATGCATGTTTAACCTTCGAGGAGTTGACCACGTTAACAACTCAGATTGAAGCTTGTCTCAATTCAAGGCCCTTGATTCCTCTCTCAAATGATCCCAATGACCCCACTATTCTTACTCCAGGTCATTTTCTGATTGGCTCGGCTATCATTAGTTTTCCTGAATCAGATTTAATCGATGTCAAGCTTAGCTTACTTTCCAGATGGCAGTTCCTACAGCGGCAGCTCCAGCAATTTTGGTGCAAATGGTCGACTGACTATCTCAGTCACTTACAGCAGAGGGCCAAGTGGACATCAACCTGTACAAATGTGCAACCTGGAACCCTTTGCATCCTGAAGGAAGACAACTTACCTCCACTCTGTTGGAAGCTGGCAGTGATTCAAGAAATCCATCCAGGCGCCGACGGATTAGTGCGAGTAGCAACTATCCGTACCCCCTCTGGAACCTTTAAGCGACCCATTACAAGGCTTTGCCTTTTCCCAACTGCACCTGAATTATAATTTGTTGACATTTAAATTGTTATGTAAGAAAAGGAGATTGTAATTCCTTTTCAGCGGCCGGCATGTTGGGACATTGTATGTTTGCCTTTGTTTGTTTTGTTGACGGGTGGATGGGTGCGGGAGTGGAGATGTGAACACGGTCAGGAGAGGACGCGTCTGCCCACTCGGGAGTAGAGACATTAAAACAGTGACGCTGGACGTGCCTGCCCGGCTCGGGTGTTTGTAATTAGAACATGGATTCGGTGATTGTACCACCCTCGGTAAAATAAAAGACGATTTATATAGTCCACTAGTCTAATAATTGAGCGATCGGAACAATGACAAAAACGACATCTGTGAGCGGCCTCGGAACTAAGCGGGCCACGGGTATGCCATTCGACAGGCTTACCCAGAAATTTGCTGGCACACCGGTGTGCCTTTCAGCATTTAAAGGTTAAATCCCATTTCTGAGGTCGGAGTTTTTAAAAAAATTACAATTTCAGTTCCTGAAAATTGAAAAATTTACAGCTTTTTTCGTTTTTATTGGATTTGTCTGAATTTGTTTTAGGATTTTAGTAGAACATGACATTTATAAACAGTATGTTTTACACTTCCTTATGTAAAGCACACTCTTTGCAGGAGAGAAGAAAAATCACCCCGATTGCCAGCCAGTCAAGCATGTACCCATATGTTCAAATATCTTTTAGTATTGTGAAAACTATTAACATTATTGATATGCAATCTTTTTCAAGGAAAAATTTCAGCTTTTATAAATATTTCATTCACTGGATGCACCTCTCTAAACCAAATAGAGAAAAAGTTTCTCACAGGTAAACTTTTTCATATTTTGACTAAAAATATGAAATAAATTTTCCATTTCGTATATTGTTAAAAGAAATTTCATATAATTTATCAAGTTCTGAGTTATACAGTAGTCATTCATCATCATTACAGAAGTTACATGATGAAAATTGACCAATTTCGTTCAGTAGAAGAGGAGATATGACGTTGTATGTATCGGAATGTATGCGTAATAAAAGAATTAGAAGTTTTTTTTTTAACTTTTAAGGCATTTGCTTTACCAAATTTACTATGAAATTTACTACAAGAAAATATCATAACTTCAATGAATCATCTATACTGATTTTTTTACTAGCATTTATTTTGCTTGCAATCAGTTCAATCACACTAAGGGGAGACCTCACTTCGCCTCCTAACTCATCACTTTGCACTGCAAAAATTTTACTTTGTTCTTTGTAACTTGCCATGCTCTCCAAAAACAAAGTTTTCTTCACTATCTTCCTCTTGCTCATTGTCAATATATGTTAGTACATCAACTCCTTTAGGATCTTCAATACAATTATCACTATCGCTGTTTGAGGTACTATTATCCTCTGAGTCACTTTCATTAATGCTTCCATCTCCAGTTCCTTACTTGGTTCGCTTGACCTTTTCCTACTCATTGGCGCCATGACTAATTAATTTCTAAAAATTAACACTACAAAACACAAATAAAATTTCCTCTGCGCAATGCAAAGATTTCCTTCAGACTAACTTCATTAGAGTGACATGAGAATATTTCCCCTGCGACCAAAGCGTAAGGACCCATGCGCTCACTCCAAAATTATTTTTGCTCAAGAAATAGCAGCAGACATCATCAAAGTGGCTTATTTGTAAACAGACCTAGGGCAGAGATTTCTCTCTCTCTCATACTATATTGCTTTCAAGAAATGCTAAAGCAAGCACATGGCCTTAAGAGCCGAACAATAGTTCTGTTCTCCTCGTCTTATAGCTTTCAATCGTTGACGCAAAAGAAAAATCCAAGAGAAAGAGAAATCTGTGGGCAGATAAGCAAGTCAAAATCTCCTTTCAGTTTGCAGTAGCATTCGTGTTGAGATAAGATTCGTCTCAGCATTGGATAGGGGTTTTTTTTAGAAGATGTGATCCCCCAATTCCCATAGCTACATGAAAAATCAATCACAAAATTTAATGCATATTAACCCTCTCCGATCTGAATTTAAATGCCCAGTATCCCCAGTTTTAAGCCTTTTAATTCGCGGGAATCTCACTCCAATATTAAGATATTATATTGTACATTTAATACTAAATGCAGAACACTATACAGCCATTGGTTTCAAGATTTCATTCATTTAACATATATAGATGAAAATTTATATATTTTTAAAAGATGGTACTTATAAAATCTGATATTCTGTTTAAATACCAGCCAGCCATACGATGCCGTAGGATTTAAATGCCTCCCGTTGCTGAAGGGTTAAATGGCCCCAGATAAAAAATAAATGGAACATGGTATGGGCAGGATGACGGCATTGGGGAAACCGTTCTGCATATAGCCATGCTGCTGCTATCCCGTTCCCATTTGTTGTACCATATGCCAAATGCATATTGGCAAGCTCTGTAAAAGAGTAAGGTTTCATCGCTCCGTCGAAATGTAAAAAACGAAGGCAGGAGCTAGCACGCGCTAATACTACACACAAACCAACCTTGCCCACTGCTGGTCAGCTGATTACTGTCTACTCCATTGTCAGCTCAGTGGTGATGATTGCGGTAAAGGGATAGGAGTGGAGAATGAAGGTCGGTCAAAAGGATGGACATGAAGATGATGAATCAAATGAAAACTTTTAGCTGACATGGTCGGCCAATTGCCTACCTTCTGCGCTACACCAGGGTCTTTAGCGGCTTGTAGTGCCGTAACGATGTATGACAGGACATGCATTGCTTAATGAAAAAGGTTTGTATTGGTGTTCTGCATCTACATGCAGAAAGCTGGTCCGTGATTTCTCTTCTATTCATCATTCAAGTTATACTCTAAGCAAAATAGTTTTATTATATGAAGATGATACAGTTGTCGAGAGGATTCGCACTGTGTTTCATATGTTTTAGAGAACGAGCAGTGTACTGAGGTCGGCGAGCGTGAATAAGTGAACATTCCACCAACACTGAAATTTGCTACAATAATTTCTGTGTGAATATGGAGGGTTTACTGTATCTCCAATAATCCATATGAGCTCAATTATATCATGCATTCATCATTGTATATGAACTTCAAAAATTAAAACGATCTGCACGCTCGGTTGATTCCTGCTATAGGTAAGTACATCTTTAGTGTGTTTATTTACATAAATGTTTTAGGAAACTAATTTCACCTCCAAATCAAAAGCTTGACGAATCATCCTCGCCGGAGCACTTGCAGTATGATTCTCAACCATCCTCGTTCCATGAAATCTTACAAATGAAAAAAAAATTGATCGTAATCGCTTCAGAAATCAATCGAAACTAGAAGCGGCAAGGTATTTGAGCAGCCTAGATGGAGCACCCAAGGTCATATTACAAATTAGGCGACTTCATATTTTTTCACTAACTGCGCATTTCTTCTCTCGTGGCTACTCATCCACTAGGATGAGCGTATGTTTACAATCCCAGATGGTTCCAATATCATCTGCCTCTTTACGCATTTGCAATTTCCTGCAAGTCATTCACCACTTAATGTAGAGCATATATTTTAATAAATGGCTCACTCTTTTTTCAGATTTGCCAACTGGAATCTACAACGTGTATCTGAAATTTCCATTTTTTATTCCATATAAAAAGCCTGTAACTTGACAGGAAGCTTACCTTTCAATTAATCTGTACTCTTAATATTTGTGATTAAATTAATAATAATTTGATATTAATAAACTGCCGTTAAATCTTTCAATTTTAGACTATCCCCAATTAAGGTATTACTCGATTTAAGGTACAAAAAACTTGTGCCCCAGGCAAACGTTAAATGGGGATTCCACTGTATGTCAACAAAATAAGAAGTTAGGAGTAAAGAAAAATAAGCTTACATCAGATCAGCTAAATCAGCTCTTGGCATGATATGTGGCATCGGCTCAATCAGCTCACTGGCAATAACAGGGTTAATATTATTATAATCATTAGTTAGTCCAATTAATTTTGGGCCAGAAACTACATTTTTGTGTTAATGGCAGTATTTTGTAAACATTTGCCACATTTACTGAAATCCTAGGCCCATCACTCACTCTCCCATATCAGCACGTACACCTGTGTTCTGGAAAACATTCACCGTGAAGGCCCTTTTCACATTAGGCACACATTGTACAGGCCCTTTTTCGCTTCCTTTCTCATTTTTGCATCTTTTACTGCACACCCAACAGTCCTCTTTTTTTGTGGTAACTACTGTATTAGTCTGAATATAGTCCCCCCCTTTTAGGCCAAAATGTTATTATGAAGAGTAAGGGGAGGGACTATATTCACACCTAAAAAATTAGCAAATGAAAATATCACCGCCGGCAGTAAGTATAGGTAACAATTAATGCCCTCACTTGATTTGATTGTTTTAAGGAGAATTTCTTGATACATATGCCTCAGTAACTCAATTCTTTTTGTTCACTCTTTGGAATCCTAGCCTATTCATATTTTCATAATAGCAGGAATTGCATAAGTTTTTGCTTTGAAAGCGTTAATTGGCCAACTTCATCCCTTCCCTAAGTCACAAATATGCAAATATTGATATGCAGAGGTACCACCTATCATTATTTTAGAGAAAATGTCACTATGACAAAAGAAATTATCTTCCTTACCCGTCAATCCATAGTGATCCATAGGGCCGTAGGCAATTCTGTCAGCTGATCAGACTGTCCAATTTGCGCAGCTGTTGATTGTATATAACGCAAATGCATTATAAAAGTATTACTTATGTAAATAAAACCTAGGTGTTGAAGGTGTTTCAACTATCTACAGAATGTATTCTTTGATGTGATATTCCGAGGCATAAATATTTGAAGTACCGTATTTTCCGCCAGATACCGTGCACCAGCAGATAACGCGCATCTTAATAATTTTATCGAATTGAAAATTGTATACATAATGCACAGACGAAATTTTTCTGTTTCTGATAGAAAACTGAATCAGCGCAATTTCTTCTTTCAATTTTTTAATCCAACTTCAAATTCATCACGTGATTAGTCGTTCATTTGTTCTGGTTTTGGTGAACGGTGTGAACTTGTGCTCAGTTATACTAATTACTAAAAGTTTTATAATAAAACCCATGGAAAACGAAAATAAATTAAGACGAAAATCTTATACTGCAAAATTTAAATTAGAAGTAGTGAAAATAGCCCAAGAAAAAGGAAATCGTGAAGCCGGAAGAATTTTTAGTGTAGGAGAATCCAGTGTCCGAGAATGGAGAAAAAGTGAAGCAATTCTCAATTGCTTGCATGAAAGAAAACGTTCAATGCGTTTCGGAAAGTGCTTCTGGCCAGGATTGGAAAAAAAACTATACGAGTTTAAGGCTTATCCATCATGGGTTTTTAGATTCATGAGGAGAAATGGATTAAGTATGCGTTGTTCCACCAGTGTCGGACAAAAATTACCCTTGGACTGGGAAGCAAAAGTGGCGAAATTTAGATTGTTCGTCAACGAAAACCTTTGTGGAGTAGATCGTCAACATTTCGGAAACATGGACGAGGTTTTGGTTAGTTTTGATCTCCCTATTTCTAGGACTGTCAATCTTAAGGGAGCCAAAGATGTGTCGGTTGCAACAACTGGACATGAAAAATCTAACTTTACGATAGTGTTTTGTGTGACGGCAGATGGGTCAAAACTTCCACCTATGGTGATATTTAAAAGAAAAACTATCCCTAAAGGTTCATTTCCTAAGGATATTATAGTTACCGCTAATGATAAAGGGTGGGTCAACCACGAGGTGATGAAATTTTGGGTGGAAAAAGTTTGGAGTAAACGAAAAGGAGCATTTTTTTAATCCTAAATCATTGTTGATAATGGACTCATGTCGTGCAATGCCAGAAGTAAAAGAAACCATCAGTAAATTTTCTAAACTAGCCATTATTCCAGGAGGATTGACGAAACTAGTTCAGCCTCTTGATCTGACAGTAAATAGATCGTTTAAAACCAAGTTGCGGGCGAAATGGGAGGATTGGATGATGAGTGGTGTTCAAGAATACACCTGGTGTTCAAGAATACACCAAGACTGGGAAAATGAAAAGGCCATCGTACAGTGACATGTGCAGTTGGATCATTGATAGCTGGGGTGCAGTTACAACAACATGTGTCAGAAACGGTTTCCTGAAATCACTAGGCGATTCCTTGATGTCTGAAGACCAAGAAGTTGTAGAAGATAACGATTGTATTTTGGAAAATGAACAATTTGTACCCAATGAAGTATTATCTTGTATTGATTCCTTTTTTGTCGATTGTAATTTAATATTCAATAAATCTTTTAAAATGTCTTTGATTCCAGATGTTAGTTTGATTTAACAGTGCTTGTGTGTTATCTCCATGACCCTTCTAGTCGTTCTATTCGTTTATTTTATGCTTGTTATTATTTACAATACAATCAACTCAACTGTGAGTATTTTCTGTAAAAGAGAAAATGCGTAAATGAAATGATCGGACACGGAGTTGGGTTGTTTCGGTTGGTTGTATTGTAAATAATAACAAGCGTAAAATAAACTAGCGAGTATGTTGAATTACGTTAGAACATTTAGTAATATTGTTTCATATGTTGCTTTATAGACTGATATATTTACAGGTATTACTAATTGAAATTGTATAATATGGAAATGCTTTAATTACGTGGTATAACGTATTTTTTTAATTGAATAATTATTTACGCTAGGAAATAATTTAAATTGCCATTTGATGAAAAGAATGTCTGCAAGTGTTTTTAAAATGTGATGAATTGTCGTAAATTTCCATTACTATAAGAAAAGCATAACAATTACAATGAAATAACGTTCGCTTTGAAATACAATTTTTTTCCTGCGTATAACGCGCATAGTCACATTTGCTCGATTTTTATATTTTTTGTATAGATAACGCACGCGGTATCTGGCGGAAAATATGGTAACAAAAATACGGGTAAAATAAATTATGAAAAGAATATGTTAACTGGAAATATGGTGATAATTACTTTTTTATACAGGCATGATTCAAGTAGCCATTGTCAATGGGATCTGAATGATACGAATGGAATTTAAATAACATTATTCATAAATCAAAATTTTTTAATTTAGTCCATTAACACTTGATACATATTTAAATTACGCCTGCAACTATAATATGCAAAATGTGATGTTACCGTTTCATCGTAAATTGACAGCTGTAACTAAATTGCTTGTACATATTAAAAATCATTCTTTAGAATATTACAAGACGATCCAAACAGAACTTATGATTCCTACTTTCCTTACTTAATCATTTATTTAATACTTACATTGGCTTTAATAGCTTTAAAGTCATTGCGGATATGTAGCTCTTTCTGTTCCCAAATTTCATAATCCAGCGTTATAAAATACTACAAAGACATTCAAACGGAATATTAAATTGATCATGCATATTTGTGCAGCAAAAATAACACGTGTACAAATGAGAATATACCAAATTTGAGTCCAACAATAGTTGAGTGATAAAAACTAACATCGCCAGTATTTTCACGAAATTCTAAGAAACAGAATCCATAAGCTAAATTTTACGATAAAAATTAGAATCTTCATTCCTTTCCTCAGAGAATAGTACAAAACTCACTCCAATATTACAATTCAAAGATATTTTAATGTGCAAGAGAAAATTACCCTGCACGATGGAATTCAGACTTTCCATGTCAATCAAATGGGAAGGATAATTCCTGGAATTGAACCCAGGACCTCAATCTTCGCAACAAAAACTATCCTCGGGTGCTCGGCCCATGTAGCAAGAGATTTCCACCAAGTTTCATGAAAATCAGTCTATTGGTTCAAAAGTTAATAGGGGGGGACAGAAAGACAGACAGACACAACGACAAAACTGTAAGCCTATTTCCATTCTGGAAAGTAGGTCAAAAAGTGAGGTCTTTAATGGGGTTCAAACTTTTTTCCAAAACTGAGGCTTCAGAAATAGGGGGGAGACTATATTCAGGGAGGGACTATATTCGGACTAATACAGTATTTAAGTGGCTTTTTGTCTCTCTCACTGATTCTTCTGATTTCTCAGCTCTGTTGTGTTTCTCTTGAAGCCACTCATCTCCAAGTTCATCAACAATAGTTATTGTAAAAAGCAAATGAGATATAAGCTTTTTTGCAGAAGGGAGGTTTTCCTTGTAGATGATATAACTATTGAAGATCATTTGGGAAAAATAATGAAGCACATTTTTTCCAATATTTTACGATACGTCGTTCATCAAGGTAAGTGTACAGCATCATATCTGGTGTGTCAATTCCTCTCATGAAATCATAATACGATTGTATAATCTTTTACCTGTCCTTGATGGATATGGGGACATTTGCTATTTTTCATTTTATATTTGGTGGTTTGTAATATAACACGAAAACATTGAGACTTCTTTTCCCGATCAGCAGCTGTAAGAATATGGCCACAATAGAAATATTTCATATACCCTACTTCAAATTTAATTTAAAATTCATTGGGATGAAATTTTCTGTTCCTATGAATCGTTCCGGTAACACATTTTCCAAGCTCGTACAAGTGTTTTGCCAGAGGTTATGGCATAAAAAATTTATCCATGAAAATGTGATAACCCTTGGATAGATAGTTCCCTATCTTCAATAATTTTGTAACTGTAGTGTAAGCCAAGACATGCTTTTGAATTTCAGCTTTATCTTCATTACTTTTTGCACCTCTGTATACAAAGAATGCCAAACAGTAGCAAACAACAGAATCACACAGCATCCAAAATTATATTCCCCACCGATGATAATGTTTGTTTTGTATATATTGCAATGATATGAGATGAATAGTCTGCTTTTTTTGTATCAAAAAACCACAGATCAGTCAAAAATATAAAGTTACAGCCAACTGAAATTACTGCTCCAATGGGCACTCCAAAACATACGACACAAGCTACCTACAGTTAGACAGACGAAGATCTTAAAGCAAAAAAAAATTAACTCAAGCAATCCTTATAGGGTTTATAGTGATACATAAGTATAAACATTACAAATAACAGAGACATGGTGGCTCATACCATATGACTTTCATTAAGAAGCTTATCTCAGTGAGAAAAAAAAACACTGCCGACAAATCGGACGGAGGCAGTTTTCGCAAATGCAGCAAGGGCCAATAAATCAGACAGCTGGCAGTAAAAGGGTTAATAAAAAGAATTATAAAGATTTCCCAAAGCCATTCTTGCAAATAACCAAAACAATTGATACTCTGCATTAAAGTGTAAAATTAACTGCAAAATCTACACCTAAACAGAAGACTAAAGGTTTAATTTTTAAGCCAAAAATCATAACAACATAAGAAATTATTCATATTTACTCTCTTTAAATAAAATAGTTTTGAATTAATAATTATTATGTAGTAGTAAGAAGCTTACCTTTGGTATAACATATTCTCTGTATTTCACATCTTTGTCGGCATGAAGGCATGCATGAGGTACAGACAATGGCAGTACACAACTTTTCCTGAATACTTCTAACAAAGTTGCTTCAGTATATGGTATCCTGAAAAAGGTTTGTATATCACAGAAAAAAGTTATTAGAATATATCCTTTAATTTATGATAAAGATATTGAATTTGAGAAATTAACAATTTTAGGCTGGTTTCCAAAGAAAACAGAGTCTTATGAAATGGTCCTGTCTGTGTGTATGTGTCTACTAAAAACTTTTGTATCAATGGACCAATTTTCATGAAACTTAGTACGAGGCTCGTGCTGCCAGGTCTTACCTTCGGGCTATATTTTATTTGGCGAAGATTGAAGTCCTGGATTCGATTCCAGAAACGTTTTTTCCTACTTGTTTTATATAGGAAATCTCAATTCCATCGTACAGAGATGTTTTCTTTAATACTTTAAAATATCTTAAAATTGTGATATCAGAGTGAGGTTTGTACTGTTCTAAGGAGAAAAGAATGTAGATTGCAATTCTTATCACAGAATTTTGATAATTGATCGCATTTTCTTAAATTTCTATTAAAACATAGCATTTTTACGTTTTAAATTACATTTTATCAGATTGTTGCCATGGATATGATTATTACGGAGTTCAGCTTGAGCATAGATGAGTGAACAAATGGGTTATTTTCTTTCCACTCAACTACCCTTTAGCAATGGACAGTTAATCCATACATATTAGCGTATAAATAGTAACATTTATTAAATTCTTTTATTTAAAAAATAAATGGAAATATAATGTTAGAATTGCTTTTAGTGTTATTTTAAACCTGAATGCTCTATTAATTTGTTTTCCAACTTTTCTCTATCATTGATGAACTATGAACTACAGATGGTATTTATGGTATGAGAATTCCTTGGAATGACTAACACATACTGAAACATTTCCTGTCAATATAAGTAATCAATTCGGGACATCAACTTTGGGAAACCAGCCTGCATTAGTCCTGGTTTGGACTTCTTGTCTTAGTATAAAGAATGTTAGCTCTCACTTTATTTGGCTTTCAAAAAGTTAATACGATTAAAACCTCTAAGTTAGATCTACTTCATTTAATTCTCTATTGAAAATGCAATTTCAAGGTTTCTAACATGATATAAATCTGAAATACAAGAAGGGTTGCATTTCACTTTTGGAAAAAATAAGTCTAATTGTAAACATTTTGTTGGATGTGACACATCAGCAAACACTATGAGTTTAAAAAAAATTCAATTACAAACCAAGTCAGCATATAATTCTTAAATATTGGTATATGTCATTCAATTACAGGCACACCCCGGGTTACATAAGTAATGCGTTCCAGCACCCATTGCGTAACTCGAAATTAGTGTGTCAAAATTTACCACAGGAAGTAAAGCAGAGGTGGGGAAACTATGGTCCATGGGCCGGATCCAGTCCACGAAAGCATTTATTCAGCACACGAAGCTGTTTCAAAAAAGCGATCTCTGAAATTAAAGTAGGTATAATTTACTGCATCAATATGGTACAAGTACTCGGTTAAAATAGAGGCATGTAAATGCAGCGGCTAATTTGAGTATAGAATATAGTTAACAGAAAATGGAGCTTAAAAAGAAAATTAAGACTAATGGTGTGTGAATTTAAAAATGAATAAATGAATTCTCGATGTAAATCAATAATATATTACGCAAGGTGAAACGTCGGTTTTTACTAAGTGCAGTTTGCTTTTGCAGCATCCAATAGGCATTTTCTTGGTAAACAAAACGTAGAATGTCAATTTTGTTAAGCTGTTAATTTCCGTGCTAAAACAAAGGCAGTTCAAGTCATTTACATATTATGCAGTTATGGGAAAGTCACTTTAATCGTTCAAGGAGAATTTCCAAAAGAGTTATTCACTAAAATGCTAAATACTAAATACCTATCAGTCATGATTACAAGGGCAACACATCCGTTCATTTGTGCAAAAGTGAACACATGTTAAGAGATCAAGCACCCACATCAACAATTGGAAAAAGACTGAAGGGATTAGGAGAGAAACCACACTACCACACAGCCATGTAACAACAATGTAATCTATTGTTGTATTAATATGAGTGCAGATATCGCCGGAATTATAGATAGTCGCTAGAATTAGGTAGATTGTTACATCGATTCGCTAGATTAGTAGATAGTCGCTGTGGCCTATTTTTAATTTGTAATTCGAAACCAAAGTCGCTACATATTGCTAAAAATTCACTAGAATGACAACATTAGCTGAGTAGCAAAGCGAGGATATTGCAATACAACCCATGCCTTGCGTTCTTTCTCCATGCACATACATATAGATTTAGTTCAAGCTCACTTACGAAAACTGCTAATGTAGGCATAACAAAATTTTTTCATACATAATTTATGCATACATAAGTGCAGGTTAATATAAGTTGAGGCTTACAAAACCCGGGATGTGCCTGAACTATTATTAACTGCTGTTGGTTCATTCCCATCCTCTATTCCACATTCCTGTGGTAGAATCAAAGCTACAAGAGGACAGCATTAAACTGGTAGACATTGCACTGGGTCTAGGAGACCAATGCAATTTAGTTTTCAAGTTTATCACTACAGGTAGTAAGCAACAATGCTGCCACCCCTAATACCTTCCCCTTTTGACTGGTACTTTAACCGTGTTGATACACCACATTCTTGGTATTTGTGTGTTTGGCTGTAGACGTACCATTTTTTATCCCTGGGTGCCATAAACCCTCCGTGAGCATTCGTGGCATAATTTTATGATTTCGAGTAAGTTTTGTTTATCAATAATTTGTGTCAATTACAGTTATTTGAACAATTATTGTATTCGTGCATTAAATTATAAATTTATAATAGGGATGGGACATTTGATTCCTCGAATCCCACGAATCTTGAAAAAGATTCGAAATTCGAAAACTTGAATCTTCGCGCTTTTTTCGTCATTCGAATTTTTCGAATCCTAACCTAAAAAACCGTTTAACATTTTAACTCAAAACTTTGGAAAGATTAGTTTTATTGACGTCCAATTGAAGCGTTCATCAAAAAAGAACGCGACTGTTGCAATTTCAGTGGTACCCCGGATCACCAATATCACCTTGTGGTGACCCAGAGCGAGTTCGAATGTTAGTTTTCTTAAATAAAAATCTCCATTGAAGATTTCTGCTCTTTTAGATTGTCCTAAAAGTGTTCAGTGTTCAGTACTTTTATGAACTCTTAAAATAAACAAGTTTTTTATTTTTCTTAATTTTCTGGAGAGAATTTAATGTTCCATGTTCAGTGTTTATCTATGTTAACTCTTGAAATAATCCTCCCCCCTCTACACTTGCTTTGATTTAAAAAGGTTTTGGAAAAATGTAAAAAATTTGAACTGATACTCAAATATTTTTGTCAAATTATGTTGAGAAAATGAACCTCAAGATTCAAGAGTTTTAATTATGTACTTCATTAACAAAAGTTAATTTGTATCTTCTTAATAAATATAGGTGTATTTTAAAAAACTGTATTCTTAAATTTATTTTTCATAAAACGCAGATTTCAAATTTTGCTTTAATTAAAAACTGTTAATTTTAAGTAAAAGTTTTTTCTTTTTTCTTCTTATTATTATTCTTATATGAAGGATTCGAGAGATTTGAGAACCTTTTAGGATTCGGGTTCGGATTCAAGAAAATTTTGGATTCGTCCCACCTCTAATTTATAACAATAATCAATTTTATAAACATTCTTGAATATGATTTATTTATTTCATCTTTTCAGTAACGAATCATTTTACTGACAGAGATCAGGAGAAAATAAGGAACTTGTTGTTGGAGCCGATGTCAGAAGAATATTTAGGAGATGAGGAAGAAGATGAAGAAGATTTTGTTGAGGAAAGGGAGGGTAATACAGACACATTTTTGGAAAAGATAAAGTCACTAAATGGAGGAAAATGAAGCCAGTGACTAATGTACAATATAGTAACGCAGTTGCCAGGTATGAAGGGTTCTACTAAACTAGCTAAATCCCCCTTAGATTGTTGGAGCAACTTCTTCAATGATGACGTTCTTGATGTAATTATTGTATGTTCGAACAAATACATAGAAAATGTGAAAAAGAATTATGAGAGGGAGAGAAATGCCAAGCCCATTTTGAAATCGGAAGGGAAAGCACTGATAGGGCTTCTCTATCTAGCCAGTGACTTGCGCAGTGGAAGGCAGTATATCTTGGATTTATGGGCCATTGACGGAATGGGCATGGAGTTGTTTCATACAGTTATGCCTTTGTCTCGGTTCTAATTTTTAAATATTTTTAAGGAGTGTTAAGTTTAAGTTACATTTAAAAATGTAGCTGGGTCTTTCACAACAAGTGTGAGCATTAATTGCTCAAAAGTGGGTGCGAGCTCTGCCAGGTTAAATGCTTGGTGGGCCGTGATTTTGAGCTTATAGTATAAAATATTCTCGAAAGCAAGGATCAAGTCAATAAAATACTAACATCTTAATTTTCCACTTTAGGGGCAAAAGAATTCCTAAGGTAGTTTTGACAATTTTAACCTATCTGCATTCTTTTCTTGGCTCATGGACTGACACTTCACATTACCTAATTAATGTCCATCAAAGCTATGTTCCAGTATTTCATTAAAATTGATCATCATCATATCACTACATTTAATACCTAGTAATTTATAGAATAAACATTTGATAGCAATCATTCAAGAGAAATGTTTACTGATGTTTTCAGAAGCTACAAAATATTTTTAGGACAAATTTTAAAGACATGATTTCACGCATATGAATGACCTGCTTCATTGAGATTGTATATCCCTTTTCGTCATTAATATTAAAATCATGGGAAAAATATCCAGGGAAAAATACATTTGCTGCCAGAAATTTTAACAAGAAAACTTTAGCAGGGTGTAAAACATTATATAACAAGAAGTCCAAACCAGGACTAATGCAGGCTGGTTTCCAAAGTTGACATTCCGAACTGATTACTTTTATTGACAGGAAATGTTACAGGATATGTTAGTCATTCCAAGGAATTCTCATACCATAAATACCATTTGTAATTTATATTTTATCAGTGATAGAGAAAAATTGGAAAACAACTTAATAGAGTATTATCAGGTTTAAAATGCCACTAAAAGCAATGTCAAAATCTCTTTCTGACATTATATTTTGCATAAATAAAAAAAAATTTAATAAATGTTACTGTTTATACGCTAATATGTCTGGATCAACTGTCCATTGCTGAAGGGTAGTCGAGTGGAAAAGAACGTTAACCCATTTGTTCACTCAATTATGCTCAAGCTGAACTCTGTAATAATCATCTCCATGGCAACAATCTGATAAAATGCAAGTTAAAACGCAAAAAATGCTATGTTTTAGTAGAAATTTAAGAACATATGATCAATTATCAAAATTCGGGGATAAGAATTAGAATCTACATTCTGTTCTCCTTAGAAACAAACCTCTCTCCGATATCATAGTTATAAGATATTTGAAAGTATTAAAGAAAACATCTGTGCAAGATGGATTTGAGACTTCCTTTGTAAAATAAATATGGAAAAAACGTTCCTAGAATCAAACCCGGGATTTCAATCTTCATCAAATAAAATATAGCCTGGAGGTGGCCCCTGGCAGCACGAGCCTAATACCAAGTTTCATGAAAATCGGTCCAATGGTGCAAAAGTTGTCAGTAGGGGACACACACACACAGGCAGGACCAATTCATAAGGCTATGTTTCCTTTGGAAACCAGTCTAAAAATTCACAGATGTCAATAGCAACTATTAAATCAAATAGTAAAGACATTGAACACTAAACAGCAGAAGGAAGATTTGTGGTAACCATGGCGAGTATAGTTGCATCTACTGGTATGCTTACAGATGCAGATGGATTGATGGTATTATGTTTTGCAATTGTAAATAATTTGAAATAAAATATAATTAAATAGGCAACAAATCACTAACTTTGGTCTGTCTTCTAATGTTGGAAGCCGGTCTGACCCAACAACTTCGTCCAGCTCTTCTTGAACTTTGACTTGAATTTCAGGATAGAGCACCATGTATAATAGGGCAAATGCAAGGGTGTTGAATGTGGTTGTCGTTCCAGATGCCAAGAAGTCAAAGCATGTTGAAACCAGTTGTTTTTCTTCAATGGAATAATTGAGAAAATTACACATTAAAAATCAAGCAATATAAATTTCCTGATTTGGTACAAAAGGAATTTATCCAAACGACTTCTCTTGTTAATGTGTGAATGTCCTTAGATCATGAAAGTATTATATTTATATTTAATAGGAATGATACACAATAGAAAACAGACAATAAAATGCTTTTTATCTGATCAAGATTACCGATGGAATATTAATTCTGTTAACCATAGCTGAATCATTCAGCAATGCAAAATTACTGCTTGTATGTATCCACTCTGTAAAAATTTTATTCATAGACTGAGGGAAATAATATCATTCCAGTTGGTTTACAGAAGAAAAGCAAAACAATAAAATACCACATAGATTTCCATATAAGCTCCACTTTTTTTAATTTTACATTAATAGAATGTTGGAACAACTTGAAAAAGTCTAAATTTTGAGGCACCTGCTCAATTTCACTAAGACACCGCAAAATGGATCTCATTATTCAATATATAGTATAGTGGAAATATAAAAACATCACAGTGACAAATAAAAATGGAAAGAAATATTACTTTCATTATTATTGATGATAAAGTTATAAACATTTCAGTTTACTGGCGATCCCAGTAGGAATCGCCAGTGCTCTAGAGAAAAGATAATGTAGCCTGTCAGATGTCAAAGTGTCATCACAATTTAGTCTCATAATCTGATAATTTTAGTGGTGCTGGTATCGGTTTGGAAGTAGTTTGGTTTTCACATCTCCCTGTAGTTTCCTTATTTATCAAAAAATTGTGTGGAGAAAGGGAAAATGGTCTGTGCATTCAAAGCGGGCTTATCAACACACTGATGGCATGCCATGAGTAAAGTTGTAAAATAAAGACAATAATATTATTAAACGAAGTCCTACATTAATCTTCCAGCCGTGCATCCTGTTTTTTATGCAGCAGTCGAAGACTGCAAAAACGTCATCAACGTACTTTAAACATGCTTTTGCAATCTTTGACAGATCGAAAAGCAACATCACAGACTTCTTAGGAAAACTGAATGAACAGTACGATTCCATCAAATTTACATACGAGAAAGAACAAGACAAAACACTTCCTTTCCTCGATTTACTCATAAAAAGACATGACAACCGGCTTACTTTCAACAATAACCGGAAACCCACACATTTGGACACATATATTTCACATGATTCCCATCACCACATTGCATGTAAGTTAGCACCATTTCACTCCATGATTCACCCTTTACTGCCGGTCCCCCTTTCATTACCCGATTTTCGCGAAGAACTTTCCCACATAAAAAACATCGCAACACATAATGGTTATGACAGCCAAATAGTAGAGAATATATTATGAAAAAAGAAACACCACCTCCACGTCAAAAGTCACACAACACTCACCAACATTAACACCAAAAATCCAAAATACATTACAATACCTTTCTTTCCAGGTGTCACCAATAAACTTGGAAACATTTTTTCAGAACACGACTTAGAAACTGTTCATGTCAACAACAATAAACTCGCCAACCTTCTTCACAACCAAAAAGACACAATACCACCTTTACAAAAAAAAAGAAATTTACAAGATTGCTTGCGGTACATGTGATAGGATATATATAGGACAGACAAAATGTAATTTAGAAACACACTTCAAAGAGCACTAAGCACACTTCAGACACAACAGGATAAACAATTCGAGTATGTAGCTGCCCATACACAAGAAAACAACCATCCCATCACCATACAGAATCTAACACTGTTAAAATCAATACGTGAAGAAAACAAATTAAGACACCTTAGAGAGTCTCTTTATTAACAAATTCAAACAAACCATTATGAAACTCCATGATAAAATTAAAAATACATGCAAAACATAAATAATAATAATAAATAATTATTTAAATCCAAAGTAAATTAATGAGTATAAATGACATAATTACCTGTGAAAGTAGACTCTGGATCATTATTTTGATCCATTATTTCAGAAATGAATGCATCCACAAAATCTCGAGTAATATTACTTTCAAATGTCTTCCTGTGTTTGTCAAATTCCTCCTGGAAAGGTAAGAAAATTTACCATTGCTTTAAAAAAGAGAGGGTAAATAAACATTAACAATCAATGGATTAATTTTTTGAAGCAATTTTTGCAACGTTAATTAAATTATTCCATCCAATGTCCAGAAAGTTTTGGCAACAAATGTGTAAAAATTTCAAATACTAAACTATACATAAAGTTTGGAAATATGAAGTTCATTTAGTATCCCAGGCAACTTGAAAGAACACTGACATTTAGAAAATGGTGGACTTCTTCAAGAAATTCTAGACATACCTGAAAGTAATACTGCAACCAACTAAACAAGTGTTCAACCCTGGAAATTTTTGAAGATGAAAACAATGGTTGCTGACTGAGTGGAAGTACAACAAACAACCCTCCATCGCTATCACTAATGCTCAACATTTTCTTGATATTATGCATGATTTTCCTAAGTGTGGAGTCTGAGTGGTCATATCTCTTTCCAACGATCAAATGAAGTAATACATTCAGAATGGCCATTCCTAGAATATCTTGTACCTAAAATGAAAAGAAGATTAAAGATATAATAACAAGATATATTAAGACAGGGGTCACGAACATATAGCATGCATGCCAAAAGTAGGACGCGAGGTGATTTGAATGACATGTGAAAGAAGATAAATAACATATATTTATTTCAAGTAAGTAGTACAATCAAAATATTTTTGGAAATTTAGTGAACCTGAGTGATATTTTATCTTAAGCATAACTATTTTTCTCTTAAGTCCAAACATTCTAATTCTGTAACACTTTTTACATAGTTTATGTGCCTGTGATCTCATGTTCTCTCTCATTGTCTTCGTGAATAATGAACACAAAATATAGAAATTTGGGCCAATATTGTTTAAATGTAATCCTTGAACCCCTCAACACAGTCCAACATGTAATTATGTCTAGTGAAAACTTCACAAGCCGCCGTCCGACGTGTTAGTACGTTGAGATTTATTGCTAGCTTTATTTATTATACAACCTTTGGAAAAATCCGAAATTCCAGAAAAAGTTATATTTAAGGGGTGTTTTGACCCCAAAGTCCAATTTTAAACACACACAAAAGAAAAGCATTGAAAACGGCGCAGGGCTATATAAAATTGATTTTTTAAATTATTTAAAATTAAAATACAAAGTCGGAACATGAAACATACTGTGGAAGAAAAGATTAAATTTATTTTTGTTGAAGACAGAATTCAAATCCATGCTGAATTTGCGTCAACATTTGATTTTAATCATAAAATTATGAAAACTTTTTTGGTTTTCAACAATGAAAAATATTAAGTGCCATTGCAACAATTCCAATGCCTTTTAATGGGAATGTATTTTCCATACTACAAGAGCATTGATTTAATGTTTAGACTGCATTATAATCCATTTGATTTCACCCTACGACGTATACATATGATGATGTGATAATTTTAAATTAATTCTTTTATCCAGATACGTACTAAAAGGCATGGATGATGAAACCATAATTCTAACACACAAAATATCCTAATTTTTACATAAATTTTAGTGTAACATATAAGCTATTGTCTTAATGATGATTATAATTACTGCTTAAAAATCTGGGACATGAAACTTGAAGTTGGAAAACTTGGACGTGAAGCCGACTGCCAGAGAATTTAAAAATTCCGGATGGATGCCTTAATTTAGCAGAAAATGAAAACTATTATCTTATATAAATGGGCTCTGTGTAGTTCAAATGCTGTTTACCAGTTTATATCTTGGTGTATGGTGATTTTTTGAACGTTTGCAGTATGCAAGCACCGACAACTCGTATTATATAATTTGGATTGTGTTATGAATTATTGCAAAGGCAAATATTTCATGTTGAAATTTAATAGGAAACAATTTAGTAAAAACAAACAAAAACTTTACAGGAAAAAGTTTCCGTGTTTATCATAAAAGGGAATATAATATAGCTGGCCAGCTCAATAATTTATGATGAGCTGTTCACATGGGGTGATATTAAACTACAGGATTAATGCTGTGACAAACCGGAGTTGACCAATTTTCCTTTTTCCCTTCAGATAAGTGTTCCATCTCTTCAAACACGGCGATGATCTCATTATGAGCTATCTCTTCTAAATTTTTCAATCCATCACCCAGATTTTTTATTGCAAACTCTCGATGCTCTAGCCACTTGTCCTTAGATGTTGAAGTAACCCCTATCAAATAAAAAATCAACTTATAAAAGATATTAATTCCACTTAAATGGAACTTCATTTGTCCTCTTAATAATTTTATTTACAAAACTTCATGCCACTGAAGGATTTTTACTACAATAAAGAAGACTACATCAATCAAGACAAATAATTCTTCACTACACTACACTATGCCTATATAGCTTGTATACTAGCTCTTATTTATCTTGAATTACATACTATTTAAATGGTTGAGAAAATATTTGTGAACATAGCATTTCATTAATTTCACTCTATTGTTGCACCTAATAGACCTTTTATCACTTTTTTGGTTTACAATAATGTGACAGTAATTGAAAACATTCATTGAAATTTTACAATGCTATAACAGAAAAATTAGTTTTCTTATTATACTATCTTTAATTTTCAAATGTATTGTATCCCACTTAAGAAGATTTTAAAATCATATTATCTTATAAGCATATATGAAGTCAATACCAATTCCTTGTGAACCTTTTATAAGATGATTCATACCATACATTTCTCCTTTCACATTGAACATTTTATATGGGTTCTTTACCCTCCCAGCAAGGTCCTCCCTTTTGGATACCTCATGAATTGGTACCAGCCCGGAGATGAGCACAACTGGGCTATTGCCAACGAAGAATCCAGCGACCTCTCCATATCGTTTGTACATTTCCTGCATTACATGGTGAGGCATGGAATTCCATCGACAAATTTCTATGATATTTCCAAATGCTGGCCATCGAGGAGGACCTGTAATTTGGAATATAGTTTTGTAATGCAGCTCATATTATTCGTTTGCACACAATAATTTCGCCACAGTTTATAAAATTTGGTCGATGCATGCAAATGTGGAGGCATGTACTCAAGAAATTACATGAAAATCAAGGTTATTATTTTCATGATCATAAGCAGTTTGCTGTATAACAACAAGGTTCATAAATGATCACAGAATACATCATTTATGAATTACAACGCGTTAAAAACAGTTGAATATGAACAGAATTTAAAGTTCTTCAAAAGACAAACATGGACGAATTTGGTATTTGTCCAGAGAACTACTATTCCGCGAACATGTAATGATTACAAATATTTTCATGCGAGTAAACTCGTTTACAAACAGACTTTTGGTAAGTATCATACTTATTAATTCAGTCTAAAAACGTAACCGTACAGTCTTGACATATTTAGTATTATATCTACAGCGACGAAGCATTTGTGCAAAACTTCGTATAAGTGTACTCCTCTATACTACCAGTATATTATAACGACTTCAGGTCGGTGGTGTAACATTATTATAGAACGTCCCTACCTGGAGGAAAATTAGCAGGTTTTCTTGACGCCAGCCAAAGCACAATAATAATAAATATTATTATCACTAACACAGATTCCATTAAAAGAAACTTTTATGAACAAGCTGTGGTTTTCCTGTATACAATAGTTTTAAGCGAAAAGATACGAAATCGTTCGATAATCGAAATCCAGGAAACCGAGGATTAATGGTCAAGCATCGCAGAAAGAAAATTGAACACCTGCTTTGATAAAATATCGTACGTCTTTTGTCCATTAAGATTTCCCCGCGCGTTTAAAAATTTCGCGGTCAGATTTTTCATATAAATCCTCCATAAAGACAACAAAATAATATATTTTGGATATTAAATTACTGGTCATTTTTTCTGCGTGCATTTTGTGCTTACTTTACATCCCATGCAATTTAATTTCATGGTAGGTAGGTAAACCGGCTTTCACAATTTTTCCTCTTCGCGAATAATCAAGCAATCGTGTTCAAATTTCGTGTACTAACAACCATATTTTTATTAATAAGCACTTACAATTGCGGCTACCATAAATATATTTCAAACCAAGTTCACATGTAAAACTTAAAACAACCACAGGTGGTAGGAGAAGACGAGGCTATCGAATGGGTCCACGACGTGGTAGACCCGGGTTCAAATCCTATTGGAGTTCCCAAGAGTCCCGATGTTTTTGTTTGTGTGACGTGTCTCACTCGGAGGCTCTTTGGGCGTTCATTTCATTTATCTAGATTTGTTGGTAAAATCGGGAAAATTCCGTCCATTTATATTTATGTCGGAAATATTTGACTTGGAGTGAGGAAGGGCGGTGTGGGTAGTTGTTTTGAAAACTCAAGTGCATGAGGAGGGAAGATTTCCTTCGCTTGGCCGTAGACCAAAATCGAATGAAGACCAGTCGTCTTCCTAATGCTATGGTCTGGAGGAAAGACCAAATGTGACTCAACCCATATTCTAAAGGAAACTTTGGTTTAAATAATGGATGTGGGCTATGGCTCTCTAGAAGCATGTGCGTATTTTCTCTCGTTTCGGAGAACTGCTTACTGTTTATGTAATGACTAGGTGTTAACCCGTCAAAAATTACGGAAAATATATATGGATGAGATAGTGAGAAAAAACATCCAATACTTCGGATGAATAACTTCATGTGAAGTTTTATTAAGGTTTGATCCCAATATCTTCATCTTTCAAATCCGACTCGCTACCACTACGCCACCATACATTCTTGTTCATTAGGGTTGATAGTTATATATTTTATCCACTCACGAACTTTCTGTTAAAAGCCAATATTAATATTTCCCCAGAATTCGAACCCCGGAGCCTGATCATTATTTGAAGGGGATGCTTAAAGATTTGCTGCGAATTAATAAGCTTTTTATACCAACTGCAACTTCGCAGCTGTTGTGGTTCTCTCTGGCGAGCTGTCATAAGATTCGAATTGGTTACGGCCACAGTAGTACGGGTCATTGTCTTCGAAAAGTTAAAATGTATTTAATACAAACGACACTAACTACATATGACGACTAAGATTGAAACGTGAATTTCCTCGATTTGTGATATCTTTAAACGCGTGAAACCTAATGTTTGAAAGTACTTCAAGACTTTAGGCTAATATGAAGATTGAGTGTATTTGTAATTCCCAGTCGTCATGGAATTTTCAAGCTATGCGAGAGTTGAAATACGATTTCTGGAAAGGGCGTAAGTGGCGCCGCTCAGTTTGTCGATCGACTTTTGAAAGTGACTGTACATTCTAGTGTACCGTTTGACCCGAATATAGTGCTATGTTTTTTTCCTCAATATGTACCTTTGAAAGTCGCATTCGCACTATATTCGAGTACTTGTTGCATTCGTACTATGTTCGAATACTTGTTTCTTTAAAAAAATAACTGCGTATCGGCGCGTTTCATGACGCGTGTTTCAGCGCATATTTTTATAATTGCTACATTGTAAGTGAATTGGACGTTCATGTTACGATGCTACATTGTACAAATATACTCGGCAGGGGTCTGAGGAGATCATCCGTACTATATTCGAATACTTGTATCTTTAAAAAATAACTGCGTATCGGCGCGTTTCATGACGCGTGTTTCAGCGCATATTTTTATAATTGCTACATTGTAAGTGAATTGGACGTTCATGTTACGATGCTATATTGTACAAATATACTCGGTAAGGGTCTGAGGAGACTTGAAAATAGATCAATGTCAAATTGCAGCAACCACAGCACCGGCACAACTTCACGCAGGGTCGCGACACAACGTTAGAAAACGAGGACCGTCTAAACGTGGCGTCACATTACCCCCCTTTAGTACATAATTCATGAGTTTACAGGTAATTTAAATGTGCAAAATAGAGAAAATTAAATGTTTTTCGTCTTTTTCTAAAATTCCTTTCAAAATACTTGGGGTCGCACTATATTCGGGGTCGCATTATATTCGGGCTAATACGGTATTTAGATTTACCAAAAAAGTATCTATGGTATCCTATGTTCCTGCCAAATCTGGATCAGTAATAATTATCTCCACTATGCATCATGATGAAATGGTTGATGAGGAGACTGGTCCCAAGCGAAAGCCAGTCATGATTACCTTTTATAATTCCACCAAAGGTGGCGTTGATTCTTGTGATCAGCTTTGCAGTAATTATTATGTTGGCCGCAGAACGCGGAGATGGCCATTGGCTGCGTTATACCTTTTAGTAAATGTTACTGCACTAAACGCTTATGTTATTTTTAAAAGTAACACAAAAAAAAACAAAAAAGAATGTTTTTAAAAAAATTAGCTCAGTCTCGTTACGCAAAATATTGTAAAAAAGAGCGGAAAATCAACAGATATCACGGACTTTGAGACAAAAGATATCTTTATTTTTAAATGAACATGGAATTGAAAAGATGGAGTGTCATAAGACAGGAAATGTGGAAGCAACTAAAAAAAGAAGAAGGTGGCATCTGTGCCGTAGCACGAATGACAATAAATACTCACAAACTTGTAATAACTGTAATGAAACTATTTGTAAAAATCATTCAAGGATTATATGTACGGCTTGTGAGGAAGACAAATTTTGATGTATTGCATTGTTTTATTCTTTCTATAATTTTTGCATTCTGAAATAACATTAAAAATTATTCATTAAAAACCTTTACTTTCTAATAACCTTTTTTCGTTATTTCATTCTGATAAGTTTTTTGTTGTATGTTATAAGAACACTTATGCTAGATCACGCTTAGTAGGAATTATATTATGTAATAACATGAATATTTATTATTTAACAACACAACAAATGAATTGATTACATTTTTTTGGATACTGGGTCAAATTGTCCCGACGCGAGTAGTTACGTAACTTTTTGCCACGCGAGTAGTTAAGGGTTAAGAAATTTTGCTTTGTTGCCGTCTGGAAAATGGTCATCTAAACCGTAAATTTTGCGCTTAAAAGAAATTTAGCAATTTAGCATGTAATACGACAAAAAATGAACAGGATTAAAATCTGCAGTCTCTCGTGCGTAAAAGAAGCCATTTCCAGTGATCGTAAGTTAATATTTAGGTATATTTTATCCACATCAGTGAACGGCTGTATGACCTTTTGGGGTTTCTCCACACCAATTCCCATGAATTCTTATGGAAATAGTATTTTGTTGACCCCATGTGGTATAAGAGACCCCACGGTCTACAACCTTGACCAAGTTCTTCCTTTGGTTCATAGGATGGCCCATGAAACTTTTGAACTCGATATCTTCAACGGTGTAAAAACGTATAAAGAACGTATATAAACACTAAAATATTTATAAGATATATGATATAGGATATATCATATCAAATCTAAGGTACTTCTAGAAGTGCTACAGAGCTGAGATTAGGAAGAAAGATAGGTCATTGGGTACAACCTTTGGAAAAATCCGAAATTCCAGAAAATGTAATATTTAAGGGGTGTTTTTGACCCCAAAGTCCAATTTTAAACACACATAAAAGAAAAGCATTGAAAACGGTGCAGGGCTATATAAAATTGATTTTTCAAAATTATTTAAAACTAAAATACAAAGTCGGAACATGCAACATACTGTGGAAGAAAAAATGAAATTTATTTTTCTTGAAGACAGAATTCAAATCCATGCCGAATTTGAGTCAACATTTGATTTTAATCATAAAATTATGAAAAGTTTTTCGGATTTTAACAATGAAAAATATTAAGTGCCATTGCAACGATTCCAATGCTTTTTAATGGGAATGTATTTTCCATACTACAAGAGCTGTGAATTTGGCGGTCGATTCCCAGCCGTGCGTTTTACAGCGCATTTGAATTCTGACGAACTTCTACGAAGGTGTGAGTCACTTTTCTCTTTGATTTTGATATGGTTTTCGAGTTTATTACCTTTAATATAGTTTTCATGTTTTACCCTTTAGAATCAACATGAAATAATCAGAAATATAGTGCATCTTGGGTGCATTTGAGAATATCACTGAGGAGGAACTTCCAAATTTGGACTATAGTGATGATGATATCCCAGAAGATTTTATCCCTCAATCAAGATGTAAAATATGTAATTACGAGTTCTTTTTTCATTAGCAAACATGTACAAGTACAATTTTCGCTTTAATAAATATGACGGGGTTATGATAAAAGTTTTCCAAATATATTTTATTCCGATATGAAAAATCGGTAAGATATGCTAAATGATGAGCCCCTTGTCAAAAATGAAGTGATAATAATAAATAAATAATAATATTCCCTTCCTCTCGCCGTCCCTCTCTCCCTTCCTTCCTCTCGCCGTCCCTCTCTCCCTTCCTTCCTCTCGCCGTCCCTCTCTCCCTTCCTTCCTCTCGCCGTCCCTCTCTCCCTTCCTTCCTCTCGCCGTCCCTCTCTCCCTTCCTTCCTCTTGCCGTCCCTCTCTCCCTTCCTTCCTCTCGCCGTCCCTCTCTCCCTTCCTTCCTCTTGCCGTCCCTCTCTCCCTTCCTTCCTCTCGCCGTCCCTCTCTCCCTTCCTTCCTCTCGCCGTCCCTCTCTCCCTTCCTTCCTCTTGCCGTCCCTCTCTCCCTTCCTTCCTCTCGCCGTCCCTCTCTCCCTTCCTTCCTCTCGCCGTCCCTCTCTCCCTTCCTTCCTCTTGCCGTCCCTCTCTCCCTTCCTTCCTCTCGCCGTCCCTCTCTCCCTTCCTTCCTCTCGCCGTCCCTCTCTCCCTTCCTTCCTCTTGCCGTCCCTCTCTCCCTTCCTTCCTCTTGCCGTCCCTCTCTCCCTTCCTTCCTCTCGCCGTCCCTCTCTCCCTTCCTTCCTCTTGCCGTCCCTCTCTCCCTTCCTTCCTCTCGCCGTCCCTCTCTCCCTTCCTTCCTCTCGCCGTCCCTCTCTCCCTTCCTTCCTCTTGCCGTCCCTCTCTCCCTTCCTTCCTCTCGCCGTCCCTCTCTCCCTTCCTTCCTCTCGCCGTCCCTCTCTCCCTTCCTTCCTCTTGCCGTCCCTCTCTCCCTTCCTTCCTCTTGCCGTCCCTCTCTCCCTTCCTTCCTCTCGCCGTCCCCTCTCTCCCTTCCTTCCTCTTGCCGTCCCTCTCTCCCTTCCTTCCTCTCGCCGTCCCTCTCTCCCTTCCTTCCTCTCGCCGTCCCTCTCTTCCTTCCTTCCTCTTGCCGTCCCTCTCTCCCTTCCTTCCTCTCGCCGTCCCTCTCTCCCTTCCTTCCTCTCGCCGTCCCTCTCTCCCTTCCTTCCTCTCGCCGTCCCTCTCTCCCTTCCTTCCTCTTGCCGTCCCTCTCTCCCTTCCTTCCTCTCGCCGTCCCTCTCTCCCTTCCTTCCTCTCGCCGTCCCTCTCTCCCTTCCTTCCTCTTGCCGTCCCTCTCTCCCTTCCTTCCTCTCGCCGTCCCTCTCTCCCTTCCTTCCTCTCGCCGTCCCTCTCTCCCTTCCTTCCTCTTGCCGTCCCTCTCTCCCTTCCTTCCTCTCGCCGTCCCTCTCTCCCTTCCTTCCTCTCGCCGTCCCTCTCTCCCTTCCTTCCTCTTGCCGTCCCTCTCTCCCTTCCTTCCTCTCGCCGTCCCTCTCTCCCTTCCTTCCTCTCGCCGTCCCTCTCTCCCTTCCTTCCTCTCGCCGTCCCTCTCTCCCTTCCTTCCTCTCGCCGTCCCTCTCTCCCTTCCTTCCTCTTGCCGTCCCTCTCTCCCTTCCTTCCTCTCGCCGTCCCTCTCTCCCTTCCTTCCTCTTGCCGTCCCTCTCTCCCTTCCTTCCTCTCGCCGTCCCTCTCTCCCTTCCTTCCTCTCGCCGTCCCTCTCTCCCTTCCTTCCTCTTGCCGTCCCTCTCTCCCTTCCTTCCTCTCGCCGTCCCTCTCTCCCTTCCTTCCTCTCGCCGTCCCTCTCTCCCTTCCTTCCTCTTGCCGTCCCTCTCTCCCTTCCTTCCTCTCGCCGTCCCTCTCTCCCTTCCTTCCTCTCGCCGTCCCTCTCTCCCTTCCTTCCTCTTGCCGTCCCTCTCTCCCTTCCTTCCTCTTGCCGTCCCTCTCTCCCTTCCTTCCTCTCGCCGTCCCTCTCTCCCTTCCTTCCTCTTGCCGTCCCTCTCTCCCTTCCTTCCTCTCGCCGTCCCTCTCTCCCTTCCTTCCTCTCGCCGTCCCTCTCTCCCTTCCTTCCTCTTGCCGTCCCTCTCTCCCTTCCTTCCTCTCGCCGTCCCTCTCTCCCTTCCTTCCTCTCGCCGTCCCTCTCTCCCTTCCTTCCTCTTGCCGTCCCTCTCTCCCTTCCTTCCTCTTGCCGTCCCTCTCTCCCTTCCTTCCTCTCGCCGTCCCTCTCTCCCTTCCTTCCTCTTGCCGTCCCTCTCTCCCTTCCTTCCTCTCGCCGTCCCTCTCTCCCTTCCTTCCTCTCGCCGTCCCTCTCTTCCTTCCTTCCTCTTGCCGTCCCTCTCTCCCTTCCTTCCTCTCGCCGTCCCTCTCTCCCTTCCTTCCTCTCGCCGTCCCTCTCTCCCCTTCCTTCCTCTCGCCGTCCCTCTCTCCCTTCCTTCCTCTTGCCGTCCCTCTCTCCCTTCCTTCCTCTCGCCGTCCCTCTCTCCCTTCCTTCCTCTCGCCGTCCCTCTCTCCCTTCCTTCCTCTTGCCGTCCCTCTCTCCCTTCCTTCCTCTCGCCGTCCCTCTCTCCCTTCCTTCCTCTCGCCGTCCCCTCTCTCCCTTCCTTCCTCTTGCCGTCCCTCTCTCCCTTCCTTCCTCTCGCCGTCCCTCTCTCCCTTCCTTCCTCTCGCCCGTCCCTCTCTCCCTTCCTTCCTCTTGCCGTCCCTCTCTCCCTTCCTTCCTCTCGCCGTCCCTCTCTCCCTTCCTTCCTCTCGCCGTCCCTCTCTCCCTTCCTTCCTCTTGCCGTCCCTCTCTCCCTTCCTTCCTCTCGCCGTCCCTCTCTCCCTTCCTTCCTCTCGCCGTCCCTCTCTCCCTTCCTTCCTCTTGCCGTCCCTCTCTCCCTTCCTTCCTCTCGCCGTCCCTCTCTCCCTTCCTTCCTCTCGCCGTCCCTCTCTCCCTTCCTTCCTCTTGCCGTCCCTCTCTCCCTTCCTTCCTCTCGCCGTCCCTCTCTCCCTTCCTTCCTCTCGCCGTCCCTCTCTCCCTTCCTTCCTCTCGCCGTCCCTCTCTCCCTTCCTTCCTCTCGCCGTCCCTCTCTCCCTTCCTTCCTCTTGCCGTCCCTCTCTCCCTTCCTTCCTCTTGCCGTCCCTCTCTCCCTTCCTTCCTCTCGCCGTCCCTCTCTCCCTTCCTTCCTCTTGCCGTCCCTCTCTCCCTTCCTTCCTCTCGCCGTCCCTCTCTCCCTTCCTTCCTCTCGCCGTCCCTCTCTCCCTTCCTTCCTCTTGCCGTCCCTCTCTCCCTTCCTTCCTCTCGCCGTCCCTCTCTCCCTTCCTTCCTCTCGCCGTCCCTCTCTCCCTTCCTTCCTCTTGCCGTCCCTCTCTCCCTTCCTTCCTCTCGCCGTCCCTCTCTCCCTTCCTTCCTCTCGCCGTCCCTCTCTCCCTTCCTTCCTCTTGCCGTCCCTCTCTCCCTTCCTTCCTCTCGCCGTCCCTCTCTCCCTTCCTTCCTCTCGCCGTCCCTCTCTCCCTTCCTTCCTCTTGCCGTCCCTCTCTCCCTTCCTTCCTCTCGCCGTCCCTCTCTCCCTTCCTTCCTCTCGCCGTCCCTCTCTCCCTTCCTTCCTCTTGCCGTCCCTCTCTCCCTTCCTTCCTCTCGCCGTCCCTCTCTCCCTTCCTTCCTCTCGCCGTCCCTCTCTCCCTTCCTTCCTCTCGCCGTCCCTCTCTCCCTTCCTTCCTCTTGCCGTCCCTCTCTCCCTTCCTTCCTCTCGCCGTCCCTCTCTCCCTTCCTTCCTCTTGCCGTCCCTCTCTCCCTTCCTTCCTCTCGCCGTCCCTCTCTCCCTTCCTTCCTCTCGCCGTCCCTCTCTCCCTTCCTTCCTCTCGCCGTCCCTCTCTCCCTTCCTTCCTCTCGCCGTCCCTCTCTCCCTTCCTTCCTCTCGCCGTCCCTCTCTCCCTTCCTTCCTCTCGCCGTCCCTCTCTCCCTTCCTTCCTCTCGCCGTCCCTCTCTCCCTTCCTTCCTCTTGCCGTCCCTCTCTCCCTTCCTTCCTCTCGCCGTCCCTCTCTCCCTTCCTTCCTCTCGCCGTCCCTCTCTCCCTTCCTTCCTCTTGCCGTCCCTCTCTCCCTTCCTTCCTCTCGCCGTCCCTCTCTCCCTTCCTTCCTCTTGCCGTCCCTCTCTCCCTTCCTTCCTCTCGCCGTCCCTCTCTCCCTTCCTTCCTCTCGCCGTCCCTCTCTCCCTTCCTTCCTCTCGCCGTCCCTCTCTCCCTTCCTTCCTCTTGCCGTCCCTCTCTCCCTTCCTTCCTCTCGCCGTCCCTCTCTCCCTTCCTTCCTCTTGCCGTCCCTCTCTCCCTTCCTTCCTCTCGCCGTCCCTCTCTCCCTTCCTTCCTCTCGCCGTCCCTCTCTCCCTTCCTTCCTCTCGCCGTCCCTCTCTCCCTTCCTTCCTCTCGCCGTCCCTCTCTCCCTTCCTTCCTCTCGCCGTCCCTCTCTCCCTTCCTTCCTCTCGCCGTCCCTCTCTCCCTTCCTTCCTCTTGCCGTCCCTCTCTCCCTTCCTTCCTCTCGCCGTCCCTCTCTCCCTTCCTTCCTCTCGCCGTCCCTCTCTCCCTTCCTTCCTCTCGCCGTCCCTCTCTCCCTTCCTTCCTCTTGCCGTCCCTCTCTCCCTTCCTTCCTCTCGCCGTCCCTCTCTCCCTTCCTTCCTCTTGCCGTCCCTCTCTCCCTTCCTTCCTCTCGCCGTCCCTCTCTCCCTTCCTTCCTCTCGCCGTCCCTCTCTCCCTTCCTTCCTCTCGCCGTCCCTCTCTCCCTTCCTTCCTCTCGCCGTCCCTCTCTCCCTTCCTTCCTCTCGCCGTCCCTCTCTCCCTTCCTTCCTCTTGCCGTCCCTCTCTCCCTTCCTTCCTCTCGCCGTCCCTCTCTCCCTTCCTTCCTCTCGCCGTCCCTCTCTCCCTTCCTTCCTCTCGCCGTCCCTCTCTCCCTTCCTTCCTCTTGCCGTCCCTCTCTCCCTTCCTTCCTCTTGCCGTCCCTCTCTCCCTTCCTTCCTCTCGCCGTCCCTCTCTCCCTTCCTTCCTCTTGCCGTCCCTCTCTCCCTTCCTTCCTCTCGCCGTCCCTCTCTCCCTTCCTTCCTCTCGCCGTCCCTCTCTCCCTTCCTTCCTCTCGCCGTCCCTCTCTCCCTTCCTTCCTCTTGCCGTCCCTCTCTCCCTTCCTTCCTCTCGCCGTCCCTCTCTCCCTTCCTTCCTCTCGCCGTCCCTCTCTCCCTTCCTTCCTCTCGCCGTCCCTCTCTCCCTTCCTTCCTCTCGCCGTCCCTCTCTCCCTTCCTTCCTCTCGCCGTCCCTCTCTCCCTTCCTTCCTCTTGCCGTCCCTCTCTCCCTTCCTTCCTCTCGCCGTCCCTCTCTCCCTTCCTTCCTCTCGCCGTCCCTCTCTCCCTTCCTTCCTCTCGCCGTCCCTCTCTCCCTTCCTTCCTCTCGCCGTCCCTCTCTCCCTTCCTTCCTCTCGCCGTCCCTCTCTCCCTTCCTTCCTCTCGCCGTCCCTCTCTCCCTTCCTTCCTCTTGCCGTCCCTCTCTCCCTTCCTTCCTCTCGCCGTCCCTCTCTCCCTTCCTTCCTCTCGCCGTCCCTCTCTCCCTTCCTTCCTCTCGCCGTCCCTCTCTCCCTTCCTTCCTCTTGCCGTCCCTCTCTCCCTTCCTTCCTCTTGCCGTCCCTCTCTCCCTTCCTTCCTCTCGCCGTCCCTCTCTCCCTTCCTTCCTCTTGCCGTCCCTCTCTCCCTTCCTTCCTCTCGCCGTCCCTCTCTCCCTTCCTTCCTCTCGCCGTCCCTCTCTCCCTTCCTTCCTCTCGCCGTCCCTCTCTCCCTTCCTTCCTCTTGCCGTCCCTCTCTCCCTTCCTTCCTCTCGCCGTCCCTCTCTCCCTTCCTTCCTCTCGCCGTCCCTCTCTCCCTTCCTTCCTCTCGCCGTCCCTCTCTCCCTTCCTTCCTCTCGCCGTCCCTCTCTCCCTTCCTTCCTCTCGCCGTCCCTCTCTCCCTTCCTTCCTCTTGCCGTCCCTCTCTCCCTTCCTTCCTCTCGCCGTCCCTCTCTCCCTTCCTTCCTCTCGCCGTCCCTCTCTCCCTTCCTTCCTCTCGCCGTCCCTCTCTCCCTTCCTTCCTCTTGCCGTCCCTCTCTCCCTTCCTTCCTCTCGCCGTCCCTCTCTCCCTTCCTTCCTCTCGCCGTCCCTCTCTCCCTTCCTTCCTCTCGCCGTCCCTCTCTCCCTTCCTTCCTCTTGCCGTCCCTCTCTCCCTTCCTTCCTCTCGCCGTCCCTCTCTCCCTTCCTTCCTCTCGCCGTCCCTCTCTCCCTTCCTTCCTCTCGCCGTCCCTCTCTCCCTTCCTTCCTCTCGCCGTCCCTCTCTCCCTTCCTTCCTCTCGCCGTCCCTCTCTCCCTTCCTTCCTCTTGCCGTCCCTCTCTCCCTTCCTTCCTCTCTCTCTCTCTCTCCCTCTCTTTTGTCTCACCTCCCCCATCTCTCATTCTTTCCTATCCCAATCCATAGCTCTCCCTCTTTTTCTCCGTCTTCCTCTTTATCTCTCTCCTCCCTCAATGAGTGAGTGAGGCACAAGTAGCTATATTATTATAGACAAAAAGCGAAGTTAATATAAAAGTTGGTATGTAATAACCCATTTGTTCATTCCTCCATGCTTAAGCCTAGCTCGGTAATAATCGTCTCCATGGCAACAGTCCGAAAAATGCGATTTTAAAAGAAAAATCGCTATGTTTTAGTAGAAATTCAAGAAAATACGATCAATTATCAAAATTAGGTGATAAGTATTAGAATCTACATGCTTTTCTCCTTAGAAAGGTACAAATTTTACTCCGATATCACAATTTAAAGATTTTTAAAGCATTAAAGAAACATCTCTGCACGATGGATTTGAGATTACCTATGTAAAACAAATAGGAAAAAAACGTTCCTGGAATCGAACCTAGGACTTTAATTTTCGCCAAATAAAATATAGCCCGTAGGTGGGCCCTGGAAGCACGGGTCTCATACCAAGTTTCATGAAAATCGGTCCATTGGTGCAAAAGTTGTTAATAGGGGACACACATATAGACAGGACCATTTCATAAGGCTATGTTTCCTTTTGAAATCAGCCTAACACTGCGTATAGTTATTTAGTTCCGTTGATCATTAACAAATGTTCCCTATATTCGCTTTTGTGGATTGTCAGAATTACCGAAACCTTTGGATCAAACATCCCAAAACCCGTACAAAAACTATTTTCGTTTAGTCTTTCGGGACGCCGGGACAAGCACTCCAAAATCGGTACTGTCCCGGCCACACTGGTACGTAAGCTTAGGGTAAGCGCCTATTCGCTTCGTTCTGTCCGTCCGTCAGTACGCATGTTCGTTCTCGAACTCTATCGAACGGATTTTCATGACATTTGATATTTTTAAGTTACAGCCCAAGACGAAAGGAAAATGATGTAAATGGTTCACGAAACCAAATCTGAGTTGGTACTTTACAAAAGACAAAACAAGAACTTTTCCTCATATATGTTGAATACCAAAAAGGAGAACGTATGGCATTCCTACGTGATTACAACCCCCGAATTACAGAATTTTGCCCTCAAAGATTATCCTATTTGTGCCTTAACGCGGCCCGAATCCTAAATTTTGCCTCAATCAAATCGTTCGTTTTTATATAAATCAAAACTTAATTTCTGTGGAAAGGAGACATGAGTTTTCCTTGGTTATTTAGGTGCAATAGAATGCGCCTTTTAAACTGCATTGTCTGCAAAACAAACCTCTAGAAAAAGTCTATGTTTCCAACTCTGGCCATCGTTAATTAACTGTAATCCTAATGCGGTCCTTCCATTACTTTAATGCGGCCCTGATGCCTTTTCGAGTTTGACAGGCCTGCCTTGCACCCTAATGCGTTTAATGATAACTAGGAGCCCTGTTCCTACGCCATACGCGCCTGGAATTCAGCCTAGCTAAGCTGGGAAAACTCAGTCGTCAGAAATACCAAGCACTTGTGTAATTTTTACGGCGATATACAGCAGTATAGAAATGAAACAATGAAATCACTCTCTCTGTCTCTTCCCATCTAAAATTTTTAACGGACAAACTTACGGTATCGGATAATTATTATGTAATTATTACCAGCTTAAAATAATTAGATGTTATAATGCTTAAAATACAATAAAGCTAATTTTATCGGCAATAAATATTATTTAAATTACTGCAATCTTTGCTGACTTCGATTGAAAGTTTCTTACCTCGATAGTTCATTTGTTTTATATTTATACGAAAGTGTTCACGAAAACATTCAACCGATTTTTTTCCACTAGGGAGATACCCGTTCTACGAACGGTTTTTATCCGGAAATAAAACAATTTCTACATTACAGCTATTATATTTGAATCATAAATATAGTTATCAATAATTGTTACAATTTTTCTCCCGTAAATACTTGGGAGATTTGAGGAGGTTTTCTTATGGGGAATAGAAATTATACCCAGCAGTCGAACCCTGGGGCCCCTGACGCTAAAGATCCGGGGGCCCCTGGCGCTAAGTAGTCGGGGGCCTTGCAATCTACATATACTATAGTGAAACCGCTCCTAAAGGCTACCTACCCTCTTTTGTGACATCTCTTAACGATCGTTTTTCTATTGAATCATAGAGAGGTTCCACTGATTTTTAAATTGAGACATTTAACATTTCTGAGATTATATACACGGACATTTTTTCGGGGCCCCTTATTTCAAGGGGCCCTTGTTGCACGCTAAGTACGACCCTCCTTAAATCCGTCTCTGAGTGTGAGGGAGAAATTCAAGATGTAGGGTAAATGAGCGGTAGCGAAATCTTGCCTTTTTCCCCATTTTCACTGATCCTCATTGAACACCAAACTTTCGTGTAGGGTTCCGCGTAACCCATACTTCGCGGGGCCCCTGGCACACGCCATGTGCGACCCCCCTTAAATCCGCCACTGTTATTATCATTACTTATACAATCGAAACAGAAAGGGGTTACTAAAATAACGGATAATTTGTTTGTTTTTTGTGTGCAATCATTGATTGTGCTATATTTAAACAGTCAGTACCCATGAAATCAAAAACGAATTTATATAATGAAATAATGTAAATAACTTTGATGTTCTTACAGCAATGCGTTTTCTGTTGTCTTTCAATATAATAATTTACGAATGTTGTTTATTTGGTTGCTATTAAAATCATTTCACCCTCCTTCGTAACAATGTAATTGCTAGGAATGGCAACATCCCCTTAAAATGGCAAGATTTCCCCAAAATATGCGAATTAAACCTTTAACATGAGCGATTTCGATCTATTTCTGAAAAAAAGATGAACAAAACAAGAAACTAAATAATTAGTTCTTCAAAATGGTTTTGCTCCAAAGCTCGTAGGTTAAGACTTTCTAATTTTAATCTGAAAAAGATTTAAAATCTGCACGTCGAAAAGGCTATTTTTACGTGTTATTTTATGGGAAATGGAAATGTCTTCCTTGGAGTCGACCCAAGGACTTTTTCGAGATTTTTTTCGCTATCACCATATAAAATGTAAATCGAGTATTCTTGCAAATATTCAAAATTATATTTAATTGGGAACTTTGTTCAAACACGTTTAAAGTTCCACCGTAGTCGATCACGTCAGAAAGACGACGAACGGACAAATATCGACAAATTAATATAAGATACGTCGGTTTGATTGTAAATAAGGTTATAAATGCATGGAAAATCAACAAATCCAGTAACCCTAATGACTTTTTGAAATCTTGCAATTTTGAAAAACTCGAATATATACATTTAATGTGAAAAAATACGAACTCGACAACAGAATCGACGATAAAAATTTCCATTGTTATTCCTTTGAAATAGTTCAAATCTTGTGTCAAAGTCCCAATTATTAGATACTAGCTGAAATTACCCGGTATTGCCCGAGTTTTTAAGTCAAGACAAAAAATATTAAGGAAATTTAAGAATAAAACTAATTAATGAAATCAGGTTAATTTTTAGTGTAGTGCTTAATGGTATGCATTTTTTCTTGTCTTATCATCTTCTGCCCAAGTAAATAAATTTTTCCTGCATCCTTTATCGATAAATTTGGCGTCATATAAACATAATAAACAAATGATGGAATCACTATTCAAATAACGTTATTTCACTCGAATTTAGTTCCAGTGGAAGAAACTGCATGATATCATGTGGTCATTAATCTCAAAAACATTAAAAACTTGGAAAGAAATTTCAAGGTATAGGGATGCAACCGGTGAACGCACGGTTGGAGATATATTCTAATGTAGCTTAACCATACGTTAAAAGTGAAAAACGTTTAAAATATAAAAAATTGTAGTTCAAATCGCTTTAAAAACATTTCTCATTTTGGATAACTTTTTATTGTGGTTAAAATGACACATTTTTGTTGCTTCTACGTTCTGTAGTTGTTGCGTTATAAATCTTAATATTTCTTCATTTTTCATCTCATCTGACCATGTTATCTTTAGTATTTTTCTCCATACCCACATTTCGAAACTTTTCCATTGCTTGTGAATAATTTCATGGCGCTTATTTGAATATCTAATACTCGTTTGATAATATCTTAAGTTTTTACTAAAAACAATGAATTATGGGCGATCAAATTATGAAATCAAATTTGATCGTATCTAAAGCAGAAATAATGGAATCAAATTAAATGAAATTGATCGAAAAAAAAGTTCGAAACTTTCATTAAAAACGCAACCCATTTTCGTTTAATCACAATAATGCCGAATGCCTCGCGTTTTACGCAGTTGTTTTCCGTCGATAACCAAGCGGGTTCCACAAAATACATTTTCATCGCATCTGACCAGATTTTCCTGTCATGCGTTTCCCAACCCGTTGCATATTAATAAAAACATGTATTTTTCTTTCAGGATGTGAATACATTTTTCTTTGACCGCCAATTGTTCACATTCCTCTCGTTTTTCCTCTTTCTTTTTTCAAATCCAAACTCTTGAATATTCCACCATCTTTTCGAATCGATGAATTTTTTTACTCGTGATCCATTAAAAAAAAACAAAAGAGGGGGAGAAGAGCGGGTGTAAACTGCCCATCTGATCCCGTCGGCCATCGCGGGTATGGGATGTCAAATGGAGGTTGTCGCACCGATGGTCAAATTATGCACATTTTCGTCGCTTGTCCAGCTGTCACCGCGGACGGATGCGTTTGTTGATTTGGGCGCGCTGTTTCTTGATGCTCTTTTCGCGTCATCGAATTTTTTTTATTTTCGCGGACACTTGTCACCCTAAAAAAAATTATTCCTGTCAATTTCGGGAAGTTCTGAATTGGACCAACCGGATGAAATTCCACGCGATGAATGGAGATTTTCTTTCCAAGATATCGGAAGTTTTTGCGCGCGCAAATTAGCCGAGAAAATAAAAGGTAAAACTATTTTGTAAAGTTTTTACGTAAAAGATATGCAGCATCTCATTTATATTTAAGTATTATTTATCAAGCGAATAATACTTCAAAGTAGGAGGATATAAAATTTTTCTAAATCCAAAGATAAATTAATGAAATATTATCGTGTAATGAAATTTACAATTTACAGTCAAACCGATTTAGTGTCCTCCCGCGTACTGCCCATTAATCGTAGTGAACGCAACTTCCAATTTTATGAATACATAGAGTAAGAATATCACTCGATTTATCGCTATCCCCGCTTTAACGCTAATAATGCCAGTGGTGGACAAATGGTGGCGCTAAATCGGGATTTTACTGTACGTCCATCCAATAGCAATGAAAAGGCCGGGTGAAACGGAGGCGCATTTTGGATACCAAGCAGTCGCAATAAATAATTATTCGCCGATATTAGATTTTAAAATTAGACACTGTCCATAAAAGTGACCTCGTTATATCTTTTTGTGTATTGCAACGCATTAGAAAATTACAAGATGGAAGATGTTGTCCTCTATCCTAATAAATATTCTAATCTGTACCTCACATCATATAAGAGTATGGGAGAGAAAAATGTTTTCTTTCAATTGTTGCTTGACGGACGCCATTTAACGAGATACGAGTATAAGTATATTTAAGTGCTTTTATAAAGTGGAAGCTCTTAATGACGGATGCAGTTCGAAATTACAATCGAGCAATAAATTTTAATAAGGATCACAAGTACTTAATATAATTAAAATCCGTCCAGCGGTGCAGGAGACGAAATTCACGCCAGACGGATGGGCGAGACGTGCTCATAAGGCGTTTCCCTACTACCGCTTTGCCGGTAAAAAAAACGTCTAAAAATGAATAATTGCCATTAAATTAAAAAATATATCACTCAAATTTTAATTCTATGTTCATGCAAAGACGTTATTCCACGTCTCCTTCTTTTTACAGTCAATTTACATAACTTTTAACGAAATAAAACTCTTAAATGACGTAAAATTACAAATATACTAGGGCGAAAAAAAACCAGTTCAATCTAGAAGGGAACTGAAAAATAGAATTATTTAAGTAAAAAAATCACGCCGGATAAAAAAAGTCCGGTTAATTTTTTTTCCAATCCTACCTATCTGCTCTCGCCAAATACTCGAAGGTGTAATCGAATTCCACGTGCAATGGAGTCAGCGTAGTGTAAATTCCGAATGGAAATGGATTTGGCATTCATGCTGGGGCGCGCGAGTGTGGGCGCGGGGGAGGGGTTTCGGAATTACTTTTCGATTTTCACCATCTTTGCATAAACTCCCACTCGACACGGCCAGAGTAACTCGCAGAGGTGAGATGGTCGCGAATTCCCTTCTCCTATGTATGTTTTTCCCTCCGACTCCGTGAAATCAAGTCGCCCTCTCTATGTGGAAGAATAGCTACCGCTGTGATGTAAAAAAAGCCATCTTGAGAGGAAACGAGGCGCGAATTTTTATCGAGAAGTCTATGAGAGATATTTTAGACGTTGCTTATTCTCTATGCGGATAAAATTTTTTAAAAATCGGTTGTGGCCACCACGTCTTTCTCCATATCTGCAATATTTCTAAAAATTCCAAATAGGTTAAATGATAACAAATATTTTTAGGAACTACGAGAAAAATTTAAAGACTTTGCAAAGAACAGAAATAAACTCAAAGCTTCTGATATTGGATATAGCCAGAAAGCTCCGACAACTAAAAAAATAAAAAGGTCCGTTACTAACAATAAGACGTAACTAGCCGTAAAGTGTTTACAGTAATCGCCGATAGGTGGTGTGGTGGCAGCTAAAAAAATAGTTTTAAAAATGTCTCCTAAATAATGCATTATATCGAAAAATGTTTCGAGCAAACCTTGTGGAAAATTAAATTTCCTACAACTTTTATTCCAATACTTTTTTATATTTATCATATATTAAAGCAAATACAAAAAACGAATATGTTAAGCGTAAACACCCACTTTTGGTTACCGATTTCTACCAAAAACTAATCAATTGTTGAGACTTTCATAAAAATATTAAATATAACGCACGCACACACGCACAGACATCATCGAGAAAATAGTCCAAACTTGTTCAGGGCAGCTTAAAACATGTATTTCCGTTGAAATCTCGTATTCGATTTATTCATGAAAACAATACTTTCTCTAAACTTCGTCAAAGTAATTTACGGCAGGAAAACTTCATCTTTGTTATATTATATTACGAGCAATATGAAAGAATAGAATGTCTAACCTCAAACTCGCACGAATAAAGATTGCCTACACGTTAAATATTACACGTGAATTGAGGAAAAGTTTATTTAAAAACAAACATTTTGGAGGACCGCTGCAACCGCACAGAATTAAGTGCATCACCGTTCCGAAGATGACACACATAAAATGTGTTTTTAAAAGCGAGTAATGTCGGTATCGGAAGCTCTGTAAGGGAATCGCCAATGAATGCATAATGTGATTTCCGGAAAATCGCTGATAATTTCTATCTAGCAAGCAATAATTTAAGGGGGAAAACAAAGATTGCATCGCTTTATTGCTGAATATTCCAAAAACATCTTAAAATTGGATTTGAGATGAAATGTTTCTGAAAATAAACATTTCGTTTTGTTTACTCATAATTTTGAAAAATAATTTGAAAATAATAACACAAATTTATATCCTAAGCTGTGATACTGCAGATAAAATTTGATATAACAGTGATTATTAACTAACGATATTATGTAAGAAGAAATAAAAACTTTTCAGTTACTAATTTTTTCGAAAGCGGCAAATGAAAAATATTTCTTTTCGCTTTATATTTGCGATCAAATCGAAAAGGAAAGAGAGAAAATTTGACACATTTGGAAAATTTTAATTTTTTGTGGGATTTCTCTTTAAATAAAATCGAGATTAGTTTTTTGTAAAAATGCGTTACTTAGAAAAATAAAATAACAAAAAAGATATCAAAATATAGATATGCGCGTAAAAAGATTTTATTTATAGAATTGCAGTTAGATTACTGTATAATAAAATTAATTATTTTAAATATTGATAATGTATAGCAAATTTTAATGGTACATGGAATCATCTGCTGGAAGAAAACTTCAACATTAAATAATAGAACGATATAAATATGTCTCGATAATAATAAAACAAAAAATAGCCATTTCAACGAATTAATCAAGGAAAAAATTAAAACATCCAGTAGGAAGTATTCGATTCTGGGGTTCCACATTTTTCTAATGGTAACTGTTTCAATTTTGGAGTTCATTAGTGATCAAAAGTTAATATAAATGTTTTATGGCGCACAATAAACAAATTCTGGAAGTTACGTGAAGAATTGCCTTAAAGCACACGTATGAGAATGAAGTTAATATAAAAGTTAATAACAACTTGTTGCTTCCATTCACTTAATTACGCCAGTTTGATTGATAAATTCAAGCAATGATGTTGTGGTCCTTATTCAATGAACACTCTACCTGACGTCAAGTGTACATCGATGATCCGTCGTAGCCTCTTCTGCGGATATTAATTGGTATGCTTGCGCCATCTGACACCAACATTGATATTTACCGGGGCAGATCTTTTGAAACTGTGGAAAATGTTACGTGACGTGATGTAAATATTAGGTGCCTTTAAAGGTCAGTAAAACACGCTCAACATCGCGATTTGTCAATCGGAATCATTTGCAAAGCAATAACAAGCAATGTTGATTCTTTTTCCGTATTTGAGAGCACTTTTTGCATTTAGAAATATAAGGTTACTTATCCTTGTTTAAAATCTGTAGAAGAATCACTTTAAAAGATACGAAAGCCTAATCGAACCGGTGCTTTCGTAGGAAGAAGTCCAAAAGTGGCGAATGAAAGACAGATCGATCAGAAAAACTTGTTGTGGCAAACCAGTGGGAGGGAATTGATTTTTATCCTATTTGATGGCCATCCTCATAATTAGAAACGTTCACCGGTTCATGATTGATTATTTGTTTTTCCGTGAATACAGTCATACTTTTACTTCATGTTTTTCTTTTTCTTTCAGCTTAAGGACTTTTTGTCCCTGCGTCCATATAACAAACTTTGAAAAGGTTTCATTTATCGTCTGAAAATGTACTTAACTGGATTATAATGGAAAGTGTTTTTCTCGACTCTATATAATTATGGATTACACGCTCTTTTTTTGGTAAAATCTTTTACCGTATTGGATACGTATTTGAGTTTAGCGTTACAAGAATCAGTCGCATATAGCCAGTGCTTCAAAATAGTTTTATCCAAGTCATTAAATGCAGTTTTCTCTTATATTAATATTTTACGTATAAATATCCCAATTAACAGCCCTATTATATTATTTATTTTCATAAAAAACTTTGAATTGCACTTTTCATGCGTTTATCCTTGTCAACCACGTAGAGGTAGGTCGGTGCTTGCCACTCACTGCCACACGCCTTAGCGGATTGCAGGACAAAAATTGTAAAAAATCACAAAACTGCAAAGGACCTTAACCTTTTTCTCCGTAGCAGTGGTCCCTTTTTCCCTTACGCTTTAGATTTGACATTCACGGATTTCACAATCGCGGTTAAGGGTACTGAGTTTGAGATCCAATATTTTTTTAATTGTCCAATTGCATACATTTTTAACAAATGTTCATTATTAAATTGAAATAGCTTCTTTAAAAACGTATACGGTGTTTGATGCACGTATCGCGGTCTTGGCAATGTATACTTACAGGGTTTATTGAATGCACACGTTCACAAAGCCACACTAAGCTCACCCACCTGTACCTATTTCCTCCCAATCTGGTATTTCCCATCGCTTTCCCTCCCTCTCTGTATACACCTCATTGCCTTTCTCCTTCTCTCACCCAGTCGATCTTCAGCTTATCTCTGGTCTCGAGTCTGCTTCTCCGAAAACGGATGTCGTTTCCTTTTCACGCGGGAAGGAGAGTTGGGAATCATTTCACAAAGACGCCGTTTTCCAAGCGATAAGGAAAATGATTGGTTGTAAGAGAGAGAGAGGAAGTAAACAGAGGGGGAGTGATAGAGAAACAGACGGAAGTTTAGTAGAGAAGAATGAAACTGTTTTCACTTGGTTGTATGGAATAGATACAGAGCCTGGGAGACAGTAAGAGATCAATGCGTGCTGTGGTTGCAAACTTGACTCATCTTAGATTCGTATTATCGTTTTAAAAGTGGAATGCTTGTTTCAATTCAGCCCACGTTGCGAACCATGTTTATCAAGATAAGATTTTTTTACACCTGTTCTTTATTTATGTAAATAAATCCGTTCAAAAAAACAGGCTAATCAGTGATTATTAAACGTCTAACGGTGGAATTAAACAACGTCCATACTGTGCCGCATATACCGTACTCACCCTAGCCAAAGAATGCATTGAGTTTGAGACAAAACCAAAAGATAGAGGAAATAAATCTGAAAAAATATTTTCGCTGAAAAGTCGTCAACGACTTGTTTAAAAGAAAATAGTACATGTTATATAATCAAAGTCATTATCAGCCATTAATCATGAATTGTTTATCCATGAAACCATTGGGTATTTTCCACCAACCATCTGAAAGGAAAGGGGATGTGTTCTGTTACCAGTAGAGACAGACAGCCTTGTAAGTATATTGAATATGAAACCTGTGTCAACGATAATTTAAATTAAAAAGTTTCTCGATAATTGTATGTTCGACAGTCGAAGCTATTGTACAAATTATAAGGAAAAAATATGAGTTATCATAAATTAGTTTGCGCTTTTGATCATTCTCTTTTTAAAACTTTAAAATCGAAGTAAAACTACTATTATATTTGAGAAAATGGAACATTATGAAAAAGAATTTTCGCTGAAAATTGTTCACCTACTTTTTTAAAGAAAGCTTTAAAAATTATATAATAACAGTCATGGATCTTGATATCGATGTGTTCGGTAAAGAATCTTGATGCAAACGGATTTTCTATTCACCAGTGGTTTTTAATCACTGGATCAAACAGCAATGGCGCTCTATAAGGAAAAATAATTACAGTTTTAATATTTCAAATTTCTGATGAATTTAATGTATAGAAAATATCGGCCTTACACATTTCGCGATGGAAAATGTTACCCATAACCAGGGTTTCCTCTAAGCTGCGCGCCTGAGCGGCCGCGCAATGGTTTTTTAAGTGCCGCGCAATATATTTTTCGAGCCGCACTACATTTTGGGATGGATCCGAATATGGATTCGGACTACAACGCACCGGGGTTCTGAATTGCCAGCGGCGCCTTTTTATGAACTTTTTGTATATTTCCATAATTAGAATACGAGTTGTGCTCTATATCTGTTACAAGCCTTGTGTACAAGCAAACAGGAAAAGTCGGAATTACCAGAGCACAAAATTCTTCGGGAAGAATATACTTCCAAACCCTCATCGATAAGAGATCGCATTGTCCTACTCGGCAAACGACCTATTGGAGGCGTCGTAAACCGACCTTCCGAAGAAGTCGGCAGGAGGTACGGTCGCCACTCTGCTACTTGCATGTCCTGCCCTTGCAAGAGCCTCCAGCTGAGGCGGCCTTTCTTTCGAGCAATGGCAACGACCTTTACTACAAACCTTTCGCAGAAAAAAAACCAGATGTTTACCCTTTCTCTACCGTTCTCCCTCTTATCGAAGTATGGGATTCCCAAAACTGTTTCATTTTATGAGATTCTTTTCGAAAACCAACATTTCTCCCTCTCTTTGTGTTAGCATTCATCTTGAAATAGAACAGCTTTTAAATCAGTTCCATTTTGTCTTCCGTTGGAGGAAAATTGTTCTGTGCTTAAAGTGGAAGTGTGGTAAATCTTGAAGAAAGAAAATATTCTTCTTCTTTGTGTGGGGAAGATATCTTTCCGGGGAGATAGTCTTTCATCCAGAAGAAAGAAAGGACGTTCGGTAAGTGTTTATTTTTAAATTTATTTAAGTAAGTGTACTATATAGCATTAGTTTCAATTTCTCTGCAAAAATAGGATGCTTCTTCCTTGGTTTGTTTTATAAATCACAATTTAAGTATTTTACAACTAATTATAAATGTTTAAAGATATAGTTTCGAAATTAATTCTAGATAATTACAGCATTTTATCATTTTTAACTATAAAGCTTATTAAATCTTCACTATTTAGAATGAGCGATTTAACATTTGTGCCCTTCTTATTAGGGTTTCCGAACGTTAACTTTTTAGCGTGATTTTCTCGACTTGATAACCTGTTAACCGGATCCCGATTTATCTTTGGAATGCCTTTGCTTTTAAACAAATTTGTAATAAGACATCAAACTTTTATCTGGATATTTGCTGGGATATACTGTATCACTAACTTTTGCTATTACTTGTATATTGTGATAAATATTTTAATAGCCCGAGCGCCGTTTGGGTGTGGACGGGTCGGGGCCGTCGAGTGTTATGTGTTGTCTTGTGGCTTATTTATATTATTGCGTAAGTTTACATTGGAGCTGCCTTTTTGCGAGGGGAGATTTGGCATATTTATTAATAAATTAATCTTATTCCGTGTACTTTTTATCATAATTGTAGTTTGAATTTAATTTCATATATTTTTCCCGACGAAATATTTCAGAAACATTTCAATGACTCGATTGTGATTTCAATTTCTATGCAGTCGAATTCAGTTAATAATAAGAGGAGAGAATGTGGTGTTAACACCCTTGATTTTGATAGTGAGATAGGAATAATTCAGTGCTATATAAAATCAGAAATGAGTGTTTCTTATGACCTGAAAAGCAACAATTTATTGACCCAGTCTTCAAGTCTTCCAATCTCTTTTAATTCTTTTGACATGCTATTACTGTGGTTTAAGAAGATTTTTATAAACAAAGTTATTAAAAATACAACTGGTAGCTTTTAATGTATCAAACCCGATAATCAAGTTGAAGCATTATTTTACTGAACATTAATTATTCGATGAAGTTTATATACACGGAATTTATAAATTACTGGCCATCATTCGAGCTCGAGAAGCAATTTTATATTTTATATTTTATTATAAAATATTTTAAAGTATTCAAGAAAATATAAATCATTCTTGTTTCACCTGTTTTTATTTTTCACTTACTAGATAACAAGTTCAACTTTATTCCTTTCTACTAGAAATTCCATTATTTTGTCAAACGTTATGACAAACGAAAGTTATTTTTAGTACAATGAAAATGTTTTCTTATAACGAAGACCTTAACGAGATGTCTTATTATTTTGCGAAGGCCGCGGTCAGGTTTGATCCGAATTCGGTCAAATTGACAATCGGCCGAATTTTGTGGAAGACAAGTTTTTCGGCTGTATACGGTTGAATTCGAACGAAAAATTTAACACCATACTATTTAATAGAAGAGATCTCACTGCAACCGTCTTTTTTGGACGAATACGTCTAATTTTCACCGAGACCGATAATAATAGATTTGCTTAAATTTTTTAAAATAGCATCTTGTTAAATATTTTTTTTGAATGCGGCCGTATACGAAGGAAATTCGGAGCTAATCTGACTATTGTCCATAATGCAAAAACCAACCGACCGGAGCAGTTCGGCAGAACGTCAATTCCTCTAAATTCTGCTCAAATCTGACTGCGGCCTAAAAGCGAATCAAATATTCGAGTTTTCCATTTTCTACAGAAGAGTCAACAGAAAATTTTTATGCACAACGTGTTTGTTTGAAAGACATTGAATAATATTTTAATAAAAGCTGTTTGGTATTTTTCTTGGTGATTAGACGTTTGCTGTTCAAGTTGCGACATCAACATACCCAAAATTCTGTTAGTGACCAGAGACAGTATATTATACGAGTTTTATAAAGAATAATAATTATAATTTTAGAGTAACATAAGATAGCTGCATGTTTGAATATACCTATTTATATGGAGAAGAATGGTAAAATAAAGCCTATAAGAGAAATAACAATTAATATGAGCAAATTTTATGTTTTACGTATTCATTAAATCAATTGAAGGAAATAGTGCTAGAAAGTTTTATTATTTCCTATCTGCAAAATACAGAAAGAAAGTTATTTAAGGGGAAAATTAGGTAGAATTTTTAGACGGGCTGAAAAATTCTAGCCAAAAAGCTTTTTCCCTTTCGTATTGAGCACCTTTTAATGTTCTTTAGATTCTGCTCTTTAGTCGTTTAATTTTGCAAACTCAAATTCTAACTGGAAATTACTATAATTATTTTAAATTTATGAACGCGCTTTAACGAACTAATACAATTCATTCCTTCACAATATACGGTCTCTTTGTCAAGCACGGGTTAAGAATAATGAAATATCACCTTTTTGTGCATTATGCAATCAAAATTAATAAGCTATAAAACCTTAAAAAAGGCATTATAATGAAAATTTCCTATAAAATATGATATACAATGATTCGACTTATTTTTTAAATGAAAAGTTGCATTCTCTTCTCTTCTAAAAATAACATAAATAGTACTATTCATTATAGCTGAATTTTTAAATCTACTTTCTTTAATTTTAGTTTCAGTTTATAACTTTTAATGATTTTATGGCCTTATGTTAAAATTTATTAAAATCCTTTGGGACTAACGGAATGATCGACAGAAAGTACGTGATATTTTTCATTTTATATCAAAGCATATGAAAGGTTATATCTGTTGTAGAAGCTACTTTATGAATCACTAATCATTTAAAAAATAAATTGATAATATATTAAATTTTTAATTTTATATAATTTCTTTCGAATTTTGTGGGCAGAATTTTAATGAATGAAAAAATCTGAGGACAGCATTCTCACGGAATAGTTTTATAAGAAACTATAAATTTATAATTTTTGTATTTTCTTTACTTTAATTGGTTAGTCAATTGATTAGATTGAGTTCAAATTTGAATATTAAATTTATAGGTTAAAGCATTATTTTTAAATTTTACGGTAATATGATTAATTTAAAATGGGTATTATTCCAACAGTCATATTCAAACAAAGAAAACCGATGAATGAAGGGGCTAATCCAAGAAAAAAAAGCTGCCAGTTTTTCAAAGGGGCGTGGCTTCGTGAAACTATGGAAACAGAATCCCATAAGTCCAAAGGAAAAATTCATCTTGAACTGCAAGAAATATTTGAATACAGTTCCAACTTAGGTTTGATCTGCAAAATTTGTTCAGAAGCAAAAGTAAGTTCCGATTTCTCTTCTGGCAAGAAATGGGGAAATACGTGGAAGTTGGATTATATGAAGAGGCACCTGTCTACAAATAAGCATGTGTCTGCTCTAAATATTTTGAGAAGTAAGATTTCTCGCCCATCGGAATTGAACATGGTAGGTTATTTATTAGAATCATCTAGTGAAAGGCAGAAAAGACTGAACTTGTCAGAAATAAAGCGTTCAAAACCTGAATAAATAAAAACTCTTATAGACAATGTTTTGCTAGCTATACAAGTAAATTGCTCTATGAATTCTGTGCAAAAAATTAATGACCACATGGCAAAGTATTTGAATATTCCTGCATGCTGGCGAAGTAAAAATTCGAGTTTTTAGAATCAATAAATTGTGTTGTTCACCAAACAAGAATGACAGAACTTCCAGAGTCTCAATATCACACATTAATTATTGATGAAAGCACTGATATCTCTGTGAATCAAATGCTGATAATATGCTTAAAATTCAAGAATACAGCATCAAATGTGTACAAAACACTGTTTGGGGGAATAATTAAATTAGGTGCTTGTAATGCACAAGCTATCGTTGTGGTAATTAAAGACTTTTGGATTTGATGAAAATGGTAATGTTTACTTTAGATGGTGCCACAGTCATGCTAGGAAAGAACAATGGTGTTGCGACATTGCTTAAGAAGTGCATCCCTCATCTTATTGAACAACACTGTGTGGCTCATCGAGAAGATCTAGGGTTGGTTGATTCTTGGAAAGATGTGCCAATGATGAGAGAGATTGAGACATTCTTGAGAACAATTTATACAATCTTTTGTAGATCCTCAGTTCGACAAGCTGAATTTGAGGAAATAGCAAATGCCACTGAAAATGTAACTATTTCATTTAAGCCTCTGAATGAAGTGAGGTGGCTTTCCAGATATTTTGCTGTAAGTGCTTTAATAAAAATTACGATGCACTAATGAGATACTTTGATCATTAATGTTAGAAAACAATGATCCGATTGCTAAGTATTTCTTGAAAAAGCTTTCTGATAGCAATTATTGGATAACTCTGAATGTATTAAAAGATGTTTTGAGTGAATTAGCAGACTTGACTAAATGCTTTCAGAAAAGTTCCCTTACCATAATAGAAGCTGCACAACTAGCGAGGGCCAATATTCGCAAAATAAGAGGGCAGTATCTTAGTGGGGTATTATCTTGGAGCAGCAATGTGAAAAACTTAATTTCATCAGCCGCTAGTGAAGGAATATTCAGAGGCGATTCTTTTTTTCGTTTCATATCAATCTTGTGTGATCACCTAAATAAGAGGTTTCCTGAGAATGAGCTAAATGAATGGGGAGCTTTCGATTTTAGTTGTTTTTCATTGCAAAAAATGAGTTATGAATATGGTACTGAGGATATAGGTAAGCTAGTGGACAAATACAGGAGTATTTTGGACCTTAGCCAAGTGAAAGAATCAGCTAACAACATTATGGAGGGGAAGGAATTCATTGTAAACCAATACAATGACTTCAAATACCTAATTGCAGAAAAATATGAAGCCAAGTCAATTACTAACTTCCACGAAATGGCGAATTATATTATAAAAGACGGGGAAAAATATAATGTTGTCTCCCAGCTTGTTGATATATGTGCAATATTTCAAGCTTCCAGCACTGACTATGGGTGAGGATTCAGTGTAATGAATAACATAAAAAGTAAATCACGGAACAGATTAAAGGAGACTCATTTAGATATAAAAATGTGTGATGGAGAGTTGAATCTCGACGCAATTTTTAAACACTGGAAGGATTCTAAAGACAGGAGAGAAAAGAATCAGGACAAAGAATATTTATCACCTACATCAAGTTCTCATGTTAGTAATGTTAAATAATATTTTCAAATAGTTGATTTTGTATTTTTTTTAAAAATAAGCTGCTTTTACTTATCACAAAATCAAACTTTATTTCTTTTTTTTTCACTGTAAGATTAAAACAATTAATTTCGTACATAAACATTGTAATGAGAAAATAACATTAATCTTATAAGTAATTTTATACAGTGACTTTCCAATGTCTTATTCTGTTTCCCTAAAATGTATCGATGTCATTGGATTTATTGCATAATGAAACTTGTGAAACTATTAATATAGTGGAATTATAGCTGTATTTAACAGCAAAAAATGATTTTAATTAAAAATTCCTTTTATTCTTAGTGCCCTGATGTTTCTATTTCCAAACTGTATTAAAATAAAGGAAATTATTGCCTTAAAGGCTATAGTCGTTAGAATCTCCTTACTATCCCTTATTTGTATTAGAAATATCAATAAATTTATGTTTAATTCATTTTTCTTTAAATCAAATAGAGTTTAAAGGAATAAAATCAGTTATCTTCAATTTTAATTTTCAAATCAAAAGAGCTTGCATATATGCATGTGTTAGGTTAGTGGAAATAGAGATGATCTCTTCAAGTCTCCCAGGAATTATCATTGGGTATTTTTTTCTATAATAGCCTTTTAATATGCGATTCAAGAATTATTTTCTGAATTTTTACCATAAACATTGACAAATTTGTTAAAGCTGTCAAGATTCGTTTTCATAATGGCATTTTCATACTTAAAAACTTGATTAAATATAATGATTATTGTTAACTGCCATTCAAATGTTTATTTTTCTAATTCACGTGTGAAAATCACAAATTTATATTCCTTACTATTGTATGGCGACTATCCGCGCAACAGCATAATGTAAGCGCGCAAAGCAATGTTCACTGATGAAAAAAATTAGAGGGAAAATTGTCCATAACACCTAAAAACTGTAATATTGTGCTCACGAATCTAAAAAAAATCAACTCCGAGAATCGCTTTTAAAAAGTGCTACACATCACAAGCCAATTCCGTGATATCATGCTCATACTTCGTGAAAAATCTCTGCCATATTTTTAAGTGCCCGAATTGCTAACTTTGATGGTGGCGGTTGCGTATGTTTGGAGGGGAAGTTTAAACAAAAGAGGAGAGATAAGATTGAAATTCTTTCTCCTTACAGACGCCCAAAGAATGCCCAAGTGAAGGATAAAGGGGGAAGAGAGAGGCGAGGGATGGAATTATTTTCCCGAATTAAGGCGGCAGAGTCTTGGGTATAAGGAACCCGTGAGCGAGAAGCAATTTCCAAGCAACGCCTTTAACAAAAGGAAGGGGAAAGACATTGATAAGGAAGGCATTCTTTTTTGGGGGCGGCAAAGTTTGTTCTTTGAGTAGGACAGGGGAGCCCGTAATTAAGGCTGGAAAGGGATTTAACAAGGAGCTATAAAGAAAGAAGGTTGAAAGGTTTATCTCATTTGTTTTCTGCGGAAGAGGATGGGAGAGTTGAGGGAGGGAGAAAGAGAGAGGGAGGAATTAAAACGAGGCTTTAAGGATGAATAGAGAGAGAGAGAGAGAGAGAGGAGGGGGTGGGGAGGGGAGAGGGTGGGGAGGGGGAGAGACGGCATGGAGAGAAAGTGGAGGGGGGAGGTGGAGGGAAAGAGGTGAGGGGAGAGAAAGGAGAGTAGTAGAGAGAATGGGAGGAGATAGGAGGAAGAAGGAGCATGGGCCAGTTGGTTCGAATTCGGAGTTCTTTCCAAGGCGGGGATGATATTTTATGCATGAGAGATATATTTAACGAAGAAAGAAAGGAAGAGAGAGACGGAAAAAGAGAGCGGGAGAGGAGGAGGTAGAGATAGGAGGGATGAAGGGGAGGAAGACTCTTCCTTCGTTTATTGGTCCAAATTGTGACTCATAAGATTTGCATCTCCTTGAAAAATACGACCGATTGATTAATACCCTAGAAAAATCAGTTTCTCCTCCCAGAAAGACGGCAGGTTTTTTAAAATTTCCTAATAAACGTCCGATTGATCCCTAATGACTTCGTATACGCCTACAGCAGGTTTTTCCTAGGGTTTTTTTAACTGACTTTCCGTGCGTGATATTTATTGCAAACGGTACTCCACTGTGCGCAGTATTCAAAACTCTGCTGGAATTGTAAAATCTTATGATTTTATAGGGAAGAGTCATTATAACAAAGGCAACCTCCTTGAATTGGATTTTAATAAACTGTTCCTGGTAGATATTTAACTAGCTCAATTGAAATCAATGGCGATTTCTAATAATAATGAATGGCCGAGAAAACATTGTTTGATTTACCAAAAAATAAAGTTGATTTTCACGATGAAAATTGTTTCAATGTATTTGGCCTCTGTGCTGTTTTTGTAACTATATAAATAGATAAATAACTGAAGTAATCATGGGTGTTTGCAAAAAATTCTTCCAAAGGTATGTACTCGTCAAAGAAAATTTTGGCCAATATTTAGGTTAAAATAATTTTTTTTGTTACCAGATACTACTACTACTACTACAGATACTAGCTTGCTTTGAAACGGTTACTATGGGTTGCTTTAGATTTAAAACGTTCCCGTATTTATTCGTTAGGAAGTAACGAGTCAAAAAAATTTTAATTACGAAAATAAGCGGATTTAGTTTATATAATCTAAGAAATTACTTTAAAATATAATGTGTATTTTTTAAAAAGGCAATTAATCATAGAAATCATAAGTTTTTATACTTTCCCTCAGCCAGAAAGCGTTTTCCTTAAGATTACATTTTACGTAAGATTTTTTACTATGAATCTACTTAGCCTTTGATTTTAACGCAAGTTTAGTTTCACGTATGAATTACTAATAAGGTACAAATGACGTATGTGGTTCACTGGCGTAGCTTCGCCTACGGCAGCGGTGAGCAAACATCACTGAAAACGGTTGCGCCCCCTTTTTGGATTGAATATTATCTCATGTTTGTGTAGCTTGTAATAAATTCTTATAAATATGAAAATTGTAAAATTGTGAAAGTCGATATTCTCTGATAAAGAAATACCAAATAGGTTGGTTTCGATCGATTAAACTTGCTGAGAATCGCGTTCCACTTGGGCAGAAGAACCGATCGCGCCCCCAGTCAAATCTATGGTGCCCCCCTGTTTGCGTACCTCTGCCCTCGGGATGCGATCGTTTCCGCCCGGCTGAGGAGGCCCACTACGGAACTATAACATCGTCAATTTTTATTTTTCATATAAACATATTTACAAAATAAGAATTTTATTCCATTATGATACTAAATGATCATTTAAAAAATACACATTTCTTCAGTTAATAATTTTTAATTAATTTTTTATTTGTCGTTTAAGAGAGACCTATCAATAAATCTTATCCACGCAGCGGTAACTGCGCCACTGCTAATGGTTACGCTACAAAAATTCTCGGGGTGAAAAATACCCTTTCCGCAATAGATACGTATATTATGAGATTAAACCAAAAAATCCAATTCTCCGTTTCAGATAGGATGATATGAAAGCAACAGACGACTCGGTAACGCATTTTAAACGTGTCAATGCATAACTTTTCACCCTCATTAAGCATGTGTAGCTTCTCGGATCCCATTGATATGCATGGAATTTCCACACATAGGAGGCTGTTAATGAGGCGGACCACGGCACGTCCTTCCACTCTGAAATCCATCGACTCTTGTCGTTGACACGATAGAATCGTGAGTTTGGTTCCTATCGCGATAGAGTAATATCTCCACGTATCTTCTCTTAAGGAAATCGCCGTGGTGAGACAGGTGTCTAATCTTCAATTTTTAACGCCCTTCTTGGCGCAAAGCCGCATCTCCTATATTCCTCCTCTTGTTGGGAGGTAGATCCTGGTCCTTTCCAGTTGCCACTCTAGAGCGCTTTTGGGGCATTCTGCGTTTTATCAATCATCAGCCTTTTGGCTGTTACGTCGCGTTCCCAGCTATGCTTCAAACGCGCAGCGACGTCTATTTTACTATGCTCATTTTCCAGAAGTGAAGCCCATTATTGGACATCCATCCCTTCCTCCAGTCTTGGCCATTTATTGCGAGGGAGGTAGGTGGTAGTATCACGACTGGCGATGGGGCGCTTGTAGTGGTCCCACCACCGAACCCTGATTTCACCGAGGCGTTGCACCCCTTGGTGCGTCGGTTCTGCCGCTTTACGGTAGAATTTCTTCGCCATCTTTGGCAGGAGGATGTCAAAGGGTTCTAATTTCCCGTCTAGGTGCATCCGGCTGACATGGTCGTATCTTCTACAACTCAAGATCAGCCGGAGGGCATTATTTTGGAACACTTGTATCCTGTAGAGGGTGTACTTGGGCACTTTAGACCATATCTGCCCTGCGTATGTGATGACTGAGCACACAGGCCAGATACAGTCTTCTCCTGGTGTTCATCGACAAGACAGCCAAGCGCAGGAAGGGAAGATGTCTCGCCAACGCCGCGTGTGCCTTGTGGACTACACTCTCTACTCGAGGCTTCCAGAAAAGCCTCCTGTGCAGCAACATCCAGAGGTAGGTTTTCTCGGGGCTCCATGGGATTACTTCCCCCATTACCGTCAAGTCGACTCCAGGCGGCGCTCCTTTCCCAGGGTAGAAGATGATCGCCTTGGTCTTCATTGGGTTCACTGCAATCCGCCACCGATGATACCAGGAAACCAGATCGTCGACTGCGTTATGCAGGTTCTCCACGGCTGCGTATTTTTTGGAAGATCGCGTCAGAACCGCCGCATCATCCACATAAAGGGCCAGGGTCGTATTCCACCCGAACACCCGGAGGGGGTGTAGCAGGTGAAGATGTTGAACAAGACAGGCCCCAGGACGGATCCTTGCGGGACGCCGGCGTGGGTTCGCCGTAATCCCGACCCGACCTTCGTAAGTAATATGAATATATGTGTGGCAATCTGTATTCTCCAGGCCTCTATTCCCGCTCTAGGGATTGTGCATTGCAGGCGAGATCATACGGTGACAAACTACCCCGGTGTACTTTCTATTTCGCCAAAACGGGTTACTCGATGTAAGATGTACATACTGCAATAATTTAGCGAAGTGATTGCAGTACAAATCTGATGAAGTTGAAGAACGGCAGTATCTTTTTAAAACGTGAGTGTGGCGGGATAAACATGGATATCCACCTGTCATGGCTGAAGATAGGCAGCTTTAACAAGGGATGGAGAAATTTAGTTCTGAGCAAATGTTTGGCGACGAATGAATTCCTGAAACCTTTGATTTTACTGAATGTTCACATTGAAAATTCATTTGAATACTACTTTAGATGACTATATTTATGTAGTTTGTGCAATGAACATAATTTTATTCTTTGGAACTGTTCACTTGGCTTATTTTTTACTTTGAATGAAATCTTTTCTAATTATAGGCCTTTAAGACCAGTTGTTCTTGCATTTTTCTAAAAGACCTCACATTTAAGTATCACATTCCTTTTTTAGTATTTAACATAGGTAATACTGTTGTAAAGGATGTTAATTTGAACAAATTTAAGTGAAACATTTTAAAGTGTTGTGTTGTAGCTTAGCAATTCTTCAGCTAACTATACTTATACAGTGGTTTTATATGGATGGTTGGTGTGATGTTAGGAAAAGAACAATTTCTTATTTTTGTTATTTAAGTTAGGTGACTAAAATATGAAATATTCAAGTTTCATTCCTACTGGTTTCAAAAGCTAAATTACTCTGAAGTAGCAATATATTTTCGTTAATTTGAAGCAATATGAATGGATAAGTCAGGATTTTTATTAATGAAACAAAAGGTACTATCAAACTTCTTACTACTTATATACCAAACATTATTACGTTTATCACTGAGTTCTCCACTTCTATCATTCTCACAACTGTAAAAAGATTAAAGTTTAAATAGAGAGACCCCCCCTCACTCAAGAGCTGGTAGACACTTTTGCAAATTTTTACGCCCATGCAAGCAAAAAGGTTATCATAGTTATATTATAGAATTTATTTATATTCAAGTATTAACTATATAGGAAATGGTTATAAAAATTCATTTTTATATCTTCACTTGTTTATCAATCCAAAAGCAACAATTAATAAACACGCAATAATTGTTTACACGAGAGATTAAACTATGAACAAATAAAAAATATTTAACTTAAGATTTACATTAATCTTTTTCGAGGCACATTTATTTAACGACTTTTATATCACAATTTAACCTTTCGTTTAGGAGTCTGTAAGCATATGAAAATGTAAAGCGCACACTAAATATGAAATAGGTTTCACTGATATGCTGTTGTAATTATTTTGCTCAGTTTCATTTCAAAGAGAGAAAAGCGGCTGAGAGCAGATGGCGCTCCAATCCCTGGAGGTTAAACTTAACGAGAAAGGTAAATATAGAACTCAAATTTATACTGCATCAACAAAATTCCTTGAAAACACTGGCTCTTTGTGTTGTTTTTAAACTAGTCTAACTACCTGTCAAAAACATGACGGGTAAATATTAACCCTTCAGTACACGCGCCTATTTTTCTCCCCCAGTGCACGCAGCGGGCCTGGCAGTCTCTTTGATATTTTTATGTGAAATTCCTATATAATCGGCGAAAAATAAGACAAACTTGATTATTTCATAAATATGTATCTTTGTAGTAAAACATTGAGAAAAATAATCATCATTACAATTGTTTATTTGTTAAAAAATGAATGTTTATTATACAAACATCTAAAATGTTCTTCCTGCAGTTTAACACTTGAAAACATACGGTTTGTTTTTTAATTATCAGTGAAAATTACAGGATTAATCTTCGATATTTTCACAACACTGGTTGCACACTGCATTAACATGTTCCACGCAGATGTACTTCTTGCTCTTTTTGCAAAAATACCTACTTTTTTGTTCCTGCCTACGCAGTCCCTGCATCGAGCACTTGGAAGTCGTAGGTGGTTCTTGCGCTTTCGTCTGCAGGTCTGACCCAATAATATTGCAAATTCTCTTCCTTATTTCATTAGGAATGGTGTTATTAAGTAATTTCCGTGTTAGGTGTGCATTTAATAGGGCAAGCGACAGTTCTCTCGTATCTCGTCGAGGTTTTTGTTCTTGACCTTTACCATGATAAATTACTCTCGCGTTTATAACTTCGGTATTCAATAGGCTGTAGAATATCTTTTTGTGTTTCGTGCGACATTGTATGTTGCACTCATTTTGTCAACAAAATCAACTGCTACTTTTGTGTCTTATAGAAAGTAATTATTTCGGGCTTTTTTCATTTCCGTTGTCAACATCGACTTTTTATTCATGGTGCATAGTTATACGCCATAAAACATTTTTAGCTTCTTAGGAATGTATGTACGAGTTCAACGAGAACTTCTCTTGAAAGCCAAACATTGAGGATTTCCTTTCCCTGTTCCTCGTAGAAAGAAATTCGAGAAGAATTTAGCTCTTGTTTTTTCTTACGGTGACAACCAGCGTTGTTTACTTTTATTATCTCCGAGAACATTAATAAACTTTCCTGGTACGAGTAACAACCATTAAATTTGCATAACAACATTATAAAACTAATATATATAGAAATTAATTTGATCGAGGATTAGAGACGCGAGTGCACGCAGGGCGTCTGTCAGACCACAAAACAGCTTTTGACGTAAGTACACAACGAAGGAGAGGCTCGACTCAGACTGACCTTGCTGTGTCACAAAGAACAAGAAATTATAGAAAGGTACTGAGTCCCACAAGTCAGTGATGCCAACACACAAATTTTACTGTTCGATATAATGCGGGCTTGGTCTCACAGAACAAGCGCGTGTACTGGAGGTTTAATTAATTTAAATTCCACCTTTTCTTCCCTACGCTGAATCGATTACCTTCACTGCCCCCATTCTCTTCATAAGTAAACATAAAAGCGTAGTGATGACTGAAATAATCTTTGGAAGATAATCCCAAAATTCTATAGTACATACCCTTTCATCAGACTAATGGTTCCAAACGTAATAAAACATTTTTATTGGCTATGTCTTATGAAACAAATTAATTTTCCCAATCTTAACTTATAAACTGGATTTGTTTTCATTACGAACACGCTATTAGTCTGCAAATTTAAAAATAGATAGATACTAAGGACTATACAGCATAATTTGATTAGAAATATTGACTTTTCAACTAAATATTCAGTACAACGAAAATGTTGTTCTACTCGCATTTATTTGCTATTTGATGTCCAAATCATTTAATCATTCTCGTTCTTCTTGTTCTTAGATTTTTTTAAAAATAAATTATCATTTAATTTTGTTATTCCTCTTTTCTTCCTAATAGCTCGTAAAATACTAAATGTGAAATGTTTGTGTTCAGAACAAATTTATGGACTAATTCGACGTGTGTTTGAACGTTGGTTGTAGCAAATTAAATATGCTTCTATTTCAGTCTTTCTCCGATTCAAGTCTCGAATTCGTAAAATGAATCAAAGCAATTTTAAAATGCAAATCGAAAATATCCAAATCCCATCCCCGTATTTATAACATGGAGAAAATAAACGCTTCTGGTATCTCAACCATGATGTTACTGTAGACAATACTGTAAACCATATAGGTAGCGGAATTAGAACGAACTTTCTTGACTTATTAGTGTTTAAACATAATCCAATTCAACACCATCCTACGTTACAGACAGAATGACAAAATGACAAACATCAACTCTTATTATTATAAGTTCACATTAAAGATTCTCGAGAAGAGGTGCAACACACACGTACGCGAGCACGCGCGCACACACGCCCACCCACCAAATATTCTAGCATTTTGACGTGGCGGTGAATGATAGCCTCATTCTAATCCATCCCTATGACATTTCCGTTGATCCCAATTTCATTTGTCTCACCCGTCCAAATGTGTTCAGTTGATTAAGCCACGAAGCGAAGATCACGTGCATCGCTTTGGGATTTGCAACCGAATGTGGCAGTCTCCGTCCGTCGCTGGCGCGGATCCGACGGATTTCGGATGGGCACGTACCGTTATAGAGGATGCCATTCGGAATTACTTATCCGTCAAATCTGGTGCGCGTTCATCCGTGTCGAATTTAACGCGTGGCAACTCGTGGAATCGTACGGGCGAAATCGAGATGCTCCAACGTTTTGGGATTATATTCTCTTGTATTCTCGTTTTCTTTTTTAGAGACAAATTGTCGCAATTGTTTTTAAAAAATCAGAAAATGTTTCGGATAATTTTCTTGAGATACGATTGATAGGTAATAATTAAAAAAATAAAAATCTGGTGTGGCCGCCACATGAATTTCTCCGTTTCTGAAATATTTCTAAAAATTCCAAATAAGTTAAATGATAATAAATACTTTAAGGACCTGAGAAAAATTTAAACTTTACAAAGAAATCAACTCAAACCGTAGCCTTCTGATATCGGATGTAGCCCCAAAGCTCCAACAATTAAGAAAATAAAAAGGAGCGTAACGTGTTTACAACAGTCGGCGGTAGGTGGTGTGGTTGTGGCAACTAAAAAATTTAGTTTTAAAATATCTCTTCAACAATGCATTAGAAGATATTTTGAACAAACATTCTAGAAAACTCAATTTTTATTACTTTTATTCAAGTACTTATTTACATTTATCAAATATTAAAGTAGATATCTAGAAAAACGGAAAAATGACAAGAGTAAACACTCACTTTCGTTTGACCAATTTTTACTAAAAGCTAATCAGTTCTTTATTCTTTAACGAAAATGTCAATTATATATATTTCGCAGCGATCTTAATAATAGTTTTTGATTTAAGAACACCCAAAAAATTCCAGTAACAGACACATACACGCACAGACACACTCACAAAAATCATAGAGAAAATAGTCAAAACGTGTTCAAGGGATCTTAAAACATGTATTTCCGTTGTAATCTGGAATTCGATATTTTTCATGAAAACATTACTTTCTCTATACTTGGTATATGGAGAAATTAGTTTTTAGTTCTTGCACCGGGATCCAGAAAGTCATAACTACGCCGCTGGTTATTTCGATTTCATTTTTCAAATAACAATTTTTTCATGCATCGGAGTTTTGAGTTTTGTAACGTTGTGTTAATAAATCATTAATATTAAAATCTGGGCAGAAAATTTATCCTTTAAACCACAAAATTCCATGCCTGAAACAATGAACGGCAGTATTCTTACCCGCGAAAAGGTTTAAAATGATTAAAATATAACAGGCGAAGTCTGAAACGTCCCGAAATGTTTCCAACAGCTTTTCACCCCAAATCTGCTTCCGCAGTCTGCAATTTTCTCTTACAAATTAGAGAAATCCCATTTTCTCTCCTTATCTTCTCAGAAAAATGCGTCCTAGATGGAAGCCGCCCTGGAGCGAACCCAGAATAGGAAGATTAGACGAGTTGTTTCATAAATTAGCAGCGTTCGAGACGAGAAGTTGGTGCGACGCGAGATAAAATAGGATGGCGGCGAAGGAGAAGAAAGAGAGGAAGAGAGAGGAAAGAAAGAGTGAAAGGAGAGAGAGAAAGGAAGCACAAGAGGGAAGGGGAGAAAGTGGGTGAAATTAAAGGAAGAAAAGAGGCAGAGCGAGTCTTGTGATCCTGGATAGGAGGGTGGAAATTGATTGGACGAAGGTTTAATGAGAGAGCCTAAAAAGATCTGGAGAAGGCGTTTGAGATGAGGAGTGAAGGGAAGAAATAGGTCTTGGTTGAGGGGATAGAGTGAAAGGAGGATGTTGGGAGACATAATGATGAGCGAAAAAAGGATTAAATGTACGGAGAACTGTGTAAAATGAGCCAACTACTGTAGTATTAATAGTAGTTATAGTTTTGAAGTGCTTCGACTGCTATGGTCATTTTGCACCGTCATCAACTGGACACCCACACAGAAGGGAGGAGGGAAACCCAGTACCGGCATTACGAATTACGAAAGGCACAAACAGGGATCATCAATGGAAAAAGATAAAAAATTCAGGATCCTGCCCGAACGTTGTCAGGAAATACAATAGATATATGGGAGGGGTGGATAAATTTGACGAAAATCTTCACTCACTTAGAGTTGGTTATAGAGGGAAGAAGTGGTGGTACCCCCAGTTTGCCTTTGGCTTGGGTGCAGCCTGCCACAATGGTTGGAGGGTATTCAAGGAAAGCGCAAAAAGATTTTTCCTACTGTGACTTCAGGAGAAATATCGTGCAGGTTGAGAGTGAGAGAAACGGAGAGTGGGGGAGAACGAGAGAGGACGCAGAGCGAGGCGAATGCACCTGCGGAAAGATTATCTGCGAGACGATCTCTTGCCGTATAATTTGTGATTCCTCAAGTGGACATTTCTACTAAGTATTGTACTATATTTGTGCTTTGTATTATGTCACTGCAATATAATTGTTAGTACATTTCGTGACAATTATCCAGTGTATGGTATTTAATTTGTGGTTGGCAGCAGCAGTGTCACCAAGGGGTATCGTCTCGTTTAACTATTTTCAAGTACTTTTAGTATTACGGGAGATTAATGTAAAATGAGACAGTTTCGTCTCATTATTGGAGGTCCCACCGAGATCCGAACATAGGTTCGTTATTTTTTATTCATGTATTTCGTACTCTTGTAATCTAAAGTTCATTATTATAAACCTGTCTTGTATATTTCACTTTGTTCTTGGGTTTCGTGCTGTTCCATTTCCACTATGGAAACGTCTAAGGGTGCTTACGAAAAACAGTATTCTACCACTGCATCGGATAGGTCTGAAAGAATGCGCCCTCGCGCAGAGAACAGGTCGAATGAAAATCCACCCGCAATTTCCTCCCCTTCGCCGTCTGATCTTACTCAAGTGGTTAATGGTATTTTGTCTAAGCTTCCTCCCTTTGTAGAGCTTTCAGCCGAAGCCACCTTCGCATTTTTGTCTGAATTACGTTACGTTCGCGAACTTAAGTTCGTCGCGGATAATTATCTTCTCATTCTTGCCCTTACTAAAATCCCGGTTACGCTAAGGGATATCTGGTTTAATGCTATTTCACGGAATCTTTCTTGGGAGCAGGTCATTTCGAAAGTCTTGGAGACCTTTTTCTCGAAGAGAGAATTCGAACGTCTTGTCTCGCTGAAAGTCAAGAGATTCCAATCTCCAGACGACTCAACGCTGATGTGCTTCCAAGTCCGTCAAGGCGGCAATCGCGGTATTATATCTGAAATATTCGGAGTTAGAGATTGTGGAACTCGTACTCGATGGTATTAATCCCCTGACCCAGTCTACATTTCTTTTCGTCGGGAGGTCTAATAATCTAGCCGAGTTGGACGACTTACGCAATCCGATAAACTCCTCATGACCAGAAGAGAATATTCTCGCGAGAATCCATTATCCTCGGGTGTTTTGCCACCCGCAGCGTCTCGAACTTCGCCAAAGGCTACATTCCAGCCTAATCAAAATCGCCGTTTTCTGCGTGATTCCCGTAACCCCCCGGGTCATTCGTTTGTTAATTGGTCGGATCCTTCCGACACACCACTAATTGATGTGTCCATTAATTCGCAACCACGCCATGCTCTACTAGATACCGGTTCGTCAATTTCCCTAATAGATCGCAAGGAGTGGGCCACCTTAAAAACTCGTAGCAAAAAGCGAGCGCTTCAAACCTGCTTCGTTAAATGCAATGGTCTTTCGGCTAACCCTTTCCTGTTTCGATCTAGGGTTCATTTAAAAGTTCGAATCCACAACTTTTCGTGGAAGCAGTGGTTTTATTTGGCCGACTTGCCCTTTCCGTACATTTTGGGCCATGATTTTATATTGAAATCCTGTATCATAATTGATAGCCGTGCCCGTACGGCAATTTTTTCCTTCAATTCTCGATTTTCTATGCTCTTTGTAACCTCTTCCCCCTCGGATGCCGTTGAAGAAAGTTCCTCTTTCAACGTGCATCTTTTCGACAAGGCAAAGGATGACTCATGTAACGGCAATCTATGTGTACCCCCTCCCCCTTCTAAGGACGGCCGTTGCGAAATCGCTTCCTTGTTCACCCAATATCCAGACGTCATCACCCCGAACCTTGGGCTCACTACTTTAGTTGAATACGTAATCGAATTGTCTGATTCTACCCCAATTCGTTCTCATCCGCATCAATTGTCTCCGCCCAAATTGGCCTCAATGAAAAATCAGGTGACTTCACTGCTAGAGAAAGGAGTGATCGAAGAATCGAATTCCCCATTTGCTAGCCCAGCCTTTCTCATCCCTAAGAGAAATAGCTCAGATCGCCTTGTAATCGATTACCGCAAAATTAATAAAAGGGTTAAATATGATAATTATCCGGTACCTTCGATTGAGCTGGCCTTCGCTTACCTTGGCTCTGCCAAGTTCTTTTCGATTTTCGATCTCAATTCTGCTTTTCATCAGAGTAAACCTGTAACTGCATATATTACCCCCTTTGGTCTTAACCAGTATAGTAGGTTACCATTTGGACTTTGTACAAGCCCACAGATATTTTCAAGGTTGATCGATAAGGTTTTAGGGGACTTGAAATATAATTGTGTATTTCCTTATATCGATGACTTATGTATTTATTCTAAATCTTATGAGGAACATCTGGACCACATCGGCATGGTACTGCAGAGACTCCACCATGCAGGTCTCACTGTCCAACCAGATAAAATGAAAGTTGCGCAATCAGCTGTTCACTTCTTGGGACATCAGATAACATGTGGTACCCTGCAGATAGATCCTGAGAGGGTGAAGCCGATAACGAATTTTCCGGTGCCTACTTCACTGAAACAGGTTTTCTCCTTCCTTGGAATGTCAGGTTTTTATTCCAAATTTATTCCTAATTTTGCTATATTGGCCGCTCCTCTGAATGCCTTGAGGAGAAAGAATGCCACCTTTCAATGGACTGATTCCCATTCTGATTCCTTTATGAAACTTAAAAATGTATTCTCCTCTCCTCCAGTTCTTCACTTGCCTGATTTTAATTCAGATTTCCATCTCTTTGTGGATGCTAGCAATATTTCTTTGGGAGCCACTCTCAATCAGCTGATTGATGGTAATTTTAAACCGGTGGCTTATGCTAGCAAAACACTCAATGCTCAAGAGTCTCGCTTGTCCACTTATGAATTGGAATGTATGGCCTGTTGCATTGCAACTCAAAAATTTAAGCCATACCTGCAGACAAGACCGTTTCATTTGTATACTGATAATGCTGCTCTCACCTGGCTGTTTAAGCACCCTAAACAATTAGGGAAAATAGGTCGTATGGTTTTAAAGCTGTCTTGTTTTTGTTTCACAATTCATCATGTTTCTGCTTCTAAAAATAGGGCTGCTGATTGCTTGTCATGGATTAGAATCTTGGATCATCACTCTGATCCAACCCCCGTTGAAATTTCCTGTCTATTGCAACATGTTCCACCGTCCTTTACTAATATTCGCCATCATCAGGCTTTGGACAGAGACTTGTGCAAAATAATAGAGCAAATCACCATTCCCTGGGCTCTAAGAAGCCTTGAGTTGTAATTCCTCTTGCTTTAAGAGAGATGATCTTCCAATATTTTCATTCCTCTCCTATTGGTGGTCATCTGGGCAGTGCAAACACTTGTGATAAAATCTCCCATGAATTTTTGTTTGTGATCGTCTATTGTTATTGTTAGCATATTCCACTGTAAAATGGCTATAAAAGCTGTATGTGGATTTATTGAATAAATAAATAAATAAATAAATAAATATTTATACTGCCCCCTATTATCCCAGGCCCAACCATGCAGAAAGAGTTCACAGAAATCTGAAGTATGCCTTATCTGCTTTCACACGTGATGCCCATGTTAAATTGGATGCATTTCTACCCTTGCTGACCTTTGCTTTTAATTTTGCTAAACACTCTTCTACAGGTGTTACACCTAATAAAAGTGGAATACTCCTTTAGCCAAAACAACTAGAGGGCTGCAAAACCCAATGCATTTTGCCCACAAGGTGGGCATCGTCAGGGGTAGAACCTGTTTCATCAGTGACTGGAAGCCAACTGCAGTAATTTAGCCAAGTCACAACAGCATGTTGCTAGCAAACATAATGCTAGACATTCTCCACAAGCCTTTTCACTAGGTGAACAGGTTGTGTTCAGAGCTGTGCCGAAAGTTTCCAAGCTTAATAAAATGTCTGCTAAAATTTCCCCTCTATGGGAAGGACCCTTCGTGGTCGACAGGATAATTATTCCTGTAACCCTGTCTTTAAGGAAGCCAGACAACCCAAATTATTTTCGAATAGCAAATGTTAGTCAAGTTAAGAAATATTTTTCTTCTGCGGGTAGACAATAATCAATTATTTTTAATATCACCTGTTAATGTTATTTCTATTAGGTAATGCTTTGGTTGACCAAAGGTCATATTGGTCATTCTCAATTACCACATACTATTGTTAATCAATTTAAGAAACTTTATGTGGCTATCATATAACAGTTTGATTTTTTTGGCTTTGAAAAATGAATCACCCATTATATTTTAATGTTCAGAATTACTTTGTTTTGTGAGCTTGTTTAGATATACAAGCAAGAGTGTCCTTGGGTGATTGCATTTTGGGTCTTGTTTTTCATTTCCACTTGGAGGTGTTTTTTTTCCCTGTCCTGTTGACAGAGTCACTGATTTGTATGAATCATTATTGTTCTTTGGTAATGCTCCGGTGTAGAGAATTAGCGACCTCATTGCCCGTTGATTTATAATCATCGCAATCAGCCCCCAGATGCAAATCTGGTAAAATAAATTGATATCTACTTTGCCAATTGCCACAATACTGCTCGGTGCAGTCAATTTTCAGACATCATAGATGGATCCAGACATCTATGTATGTCTCATGGCACAAAATTATTTGAATAACCTTGCCATGTTATATCTGTTGGTACTATTTACCATGGTTAGTGTACTCCAGCCCCAATTGAGCTAGGATACTTTAAAATGTTTATCTATGTAATATGTATCTATGTACTACCTTTCACAGTGATTTTTTAAATATTTTTTATATACTGTGAATTTCTTGGCGCTCTACTTAAACAATGTGAGGCAAGTTTAATCTATTTACCGGTGGTCTGATTATTAAATCTTTCTGTCAGACAATGCCAGGGTTGGCATACCTTTTTGTTCCTCATTCTCATCTAATGGTTGCTATTAATTTTCAATTTTGCCCTGTTGGCAAATAATATTTTCTCATTAATTTGTAACTTTGTAATAATAATATTGTGTTAATGTACCTTGGAACTTTTGTGATTATTTTTGGATTCGTATGCTGTGCTTCAAGATGGTGCGTCTGTAAACTCTGGAGTGCGACTTGGTTTGCCGAACTAAACAGTGAGTGAACTCATCGAAAGTGAGGGGGGATGCAGCATTTTCCTACTTTTGACAATTTATCGAGTTCCCCATCAGTTTTTCGAAACGACGACCCCTGCATACGACGACCCCTGCGTACGTACGGTATGTCGTCTTTTATAGCAACAGACATTAGCCCGGAAGAGGACACTAGTAGATCGAGGGTAGAACCAATTAGCGTTCGCGAGTGCAGTGCAATCTACCGGCACTTCACTGCGAACTGAACTAGTTCCCACCCGACAACGTCGCCACGAGCAGAGGCAGTGAGAGTGAGAGAGACGGAGAGTGGGAGAGAACGAGAGAGGACGCAGAGCGTGGCGAACGCACCTGCGGAAAGATTATCTGCGAGGCGAACTCTTGCCGCATCATTTGTGATTCCTCAAGTGGACATTTCTACTTAGTATTGCACTATATTTGTGCTTTGTATTATGTTGCATTTGTGGTTAGCAGCAGCAGTGTCACCAAGGGGTATCGTATCGTTTAACTATTTTCAAGTACTTTTAGTATTACGAGAGATTAATGTAAAATGAGACAGTTTCGTCTCAAGGTCTACTGCGGAGCGTATGGTAAACGGCCCTTACAAAATCCTGCGCGAGGAGCAGTGGCTGCAAGAATTCCTCCTGAAGTCCGATTATGTAATGACGCTGGGGAGCATGTCAGAGAACACTGTTCTCAGCACCGTTGTGCTAAATGCCAATGCTAATGTGTAAAAAATGTAAAATTGGGCTGCATATCCATTGCTGGTATGAATTTCATTCGAAAAAATGACTTATGGAAAGCATTTATGATGTTTTTACTTTTTTGTGTTCTCAAACGATTTGTTGTTTTTATTGTTCTGTTCGTGTACTCTTATCCAAATTATCATTAATATTGTACTAAAATAACTATGAAGACATTTCTAATAAAAAATCACGAAAGAATATTGGGTTTCTCAATACTGCTAATTACTTTACTCCAGCAAAATCACAATGGCCAATGCCCAACGTCACCTGAGGGTAACACCCTCACTATTTGAAAGCTTCTGGCAAAATCCATAAAAAATCAAGTTTGGGGTGATAATAAAGCTATTATGAACTCAAAACACACAAAAGTTCATCAAAATTGCAAAACCTCTGAGCATGGGCATTGACGGGTTAACGGAGGACTTTGAGCGGTCTCCTCAAACCACACAAACGGGGCCGAGCGGCCTCGGGAAAAATTCTTTTGCAGGATTCGTGCCTGCTGCCCCTTCGAACAGCAGGCTAATAGCAGCAAGCGTCCTAACCACTATACCACCGACACCCCACTCTCCGAACTGGTTTACCGACTTTTCGTCATAGCAAATTCGTACCTGCAAATTTTCTTCACGCAATACCATTGATCCCTGCGATATTTCGACACGAAACATAACTCGTGGACGACTTTCCGTCACAAAAAATACTATTAGTACTCACAATCTTTGATAACAAAAAGAAAAAATACTGAGACTTCTCGCAATAAAAAAGAATTTTTAACGTGAGAGTTTTTTAATAATTTCCATGGAACAATTTTTATATACAATTTACGGATTTATTATTAATAATTTTCAAATATTTATAACTTGTCAATTGCTATATTGCTACAGCAAATGAAATTGTCACCTAAGGTACGTAACTATTGAATTCCTTCCTTTCCTACCCTGATTTCAAGATACTTTCCAACAATTCTTCCAATTCTTTGATCTAAGGTCATCTATTATACATTCTTTCTTTGTAGGTGAATGTTCACTATATAATGTTAATATCAAAAAGCATGAATGATGAAGAAGGGTTTTTTCCAAGTAGTGCATTCAGTTTCGTATGTCATGCTTCATACGTATTGGTAGCTCTCGGTAAACCAGTTATTACACTGCGGTAGCAGTTCCAAATTGGAATTCATTCGCAGCGTCGTCCATGTTTCACGTACCTACTAATGATCTTTTGTGACAATGAATCGCAGGAACCGATGGATTTATTCGACAAAAAGTCGCAGTTTAACCAAAATGTCGCAGTAGTTAGTATTGGCTGTGTTTCACCTATCACTAATAATTTTTTGTGGCAAAAAGTGATATGTACGAATTTTATACGACGAAAAGTCGGGACAGTCTCAGAAATAATTGAAGACACCACCTAGTTCTTAATGAGGGTAATTTTCGCCTAAACGGATAATAATGGAATTGAACGATATATTAACTTGACGAATAAAAATAATAGTATCGCTAGGAAGGAATACCTTTTTAACTGAAATATTTAAGCTACGAAAGTATTTATAAACAACGGCAAGCCAATCGTTCGGAAAATTATGCAGGTAAATTAAATCTGAATTAAAAATTATCAAATAATAAAAATGACCGTATAATTAAGTCTAATTTTAAAAGGTTTACTTAATTTTGACAGTGATTGATGGATTTATTAATTTATGTTGCTATGTTGAATAAACGTTTTTCTAAAGGTCTTGAACTATTTTGATAGCGAACATAAAACATACATTCACTGCATTAAATTTAAAAAAACTTTATTTGAAGGAGCAATTAAAGGGAATTAGTGAATTTAGTAAAATTTCAAAATTAAAATAGTTTCTCATTGAGCAGTCTTTTGTGCTGCGGTATTGAAAACTTTGAAAAGAAAGAGCGGAAAATTTTTAATTTAAAAAAATATGATAATAGGTTTAAAATATATGTATATAGGTATGCAGATTATGGCTGCAAAAGACTTTAATCATGTAACTACAGAGCGTCTTAACCCCTTCAGACCTGGTGTTCATTATAATACACATTAATTTTGAATTTACTTTTCAAATATTTTTCTTGTATTTTATTGAAGACTAGATGAGTACTTAGTGTGACGTCTAATGTATCCATTATTGGCACTTTTAATGCCATCTATTGCAGATTAGTTGAAATTAAATGACATTAAATACAACATGGCAAGGACAGAAAAGAATTACTCCAAATAGGTCAAATTTCTTTTTTGTTTTTGTCGTCGAAACATCACACTATGATATTATTTTCTTTGAACTTAGATAGGAAACCTTCTTATTTCATAAACAAAATAATTTTGCACCGTTTTTGTCGATTTTTGATGCTTTAACGCGTTGCAATGGAAATTTATAAATTTCCTTAAAATAAAGAAATTTTCCTCAATTTATTTCTATTTCTTTTGAATCCAATTAGCATAATTCCACTGAAAAAAAAATTTCCCCCAAAGAAAAAATTCAGCTCTGAAGAGGTTAAGACAGATATTAAAACTTGTGTTAATATTATATACGTTTGATATAACCAGGATAATAGAAGCTCTGCTTCATTAAGAAGAAAACATAATTTCAGTAAGTTTACGAAAAGGAATTCTGAAAAGTACAAACAGAGCCAAAATTAATTGAATTTAATAATTATTAAATTAATTTAGCTTGTGTAAATGATTATGTATGGCGTTAAACCAAAATAAAACAAAAGAATTATCCACGATGAAGAATAGTGGTGGCCAAATTGTGGCACATCAAACTTTTCTTTGTGGTACGGCACAAAATTGGTGTGTTAATAGTGTTAGGGAAGAGTAGAAATTGAATGACATTGTAAGGAATTATTTCCAATAGATATCATTTCATCTTCTTCCCCACGAACTTTATCGAGTTTTACTAACTTGTTACATTCTCGAGATTGTCTGAGTTTCTGAATGAATTGTTTACTTTACTTTAATTATGTATGTGAATAAACTTATTCAGAAATGAATCTCATAAAAAACCAAACCACAAAATGAAGTTGATTAAAACGAAGCTACTCAGGGGTCATTAAATAAATTAAGCATTAAATTAAATATAATTTCAAATCCTTCAGTAATAATATAACAATTAATAAGATGCGTTAGTTGTGAGAAATGATATTTCTTTGTTGTTCTTGGTCACTATTGTATTTTCATGGTATTATAGTATTTTTTGGACCACATTGACATGTGGCACGCCGATAACCTTCCTATTTGAGATTGGCACCACACAAAAAAGTTTGGTCTTAACTGCGCTAAGATATTTATTTCTAACGGAAATTTTCCATTTTCTAATATAAAATGTATTACAGAGACTAATCACGCTATTTTTTCGAAATGTACTGATGATACATTTTAAGACACAGGAAGAGTCGCAGCGGAAAATAACATTCGCGATACAAATTGAAAACTCTCGTGTTTTGCGAGGAACTTCAAATTTATTAAAGGAAGAAAATCGACAATGTCAGATTAAAAACAGCAATTAACGTCGAAATTGAATAAGGCCGTGGAATCTTCGCGGCAGCACATAGCACAGAACATCCCTCTTCTTGCTTCCGGGAACCAATCACTCTTCGAGGGTCTCATCTGCTCAGCCGCACGCGTGTCTCCGTGACTAACCGCTACATCCCCTAGATCCCTAGGAACATTTATGCGAGCGCACGGATAAATTCCAAGGTTACCATTACTCTCTGGGAAAAATGACTAACCGTCAGTTTCGCAGATTACTCCTTTTCACGCGCACAACCTTTTAACGGCTATAGTACATCTCTGTATCTTATTGGCACTCAGGTTTTCTTCCTCTCTCTTACACGCGCATTCTTTTCCTCTCCCTCCACCCCCTCTGACACTCCCTATCACTCCCTTCTACTCACTTACTCCCCTCACGCTCTCTCTCCCTCAATCACTCTCTCCCTCAATCAGTCTCTCTCTCCCTCAATCAGTCTCTCTCTCCCTCAATCAGTCTCTCTCTCTCCATCTCCATCTTCCTCCATCTTACCCTTTCCCATCCATCCCTCTATCTATTCTTTTCCCTATATCTTCTTCTTTCCCTCCATCTCTTCCTCCCTTCCTCTATATACTCTTCCCGTCTTTCTCTCACTATCTTTTTCCTTTCTTTTTTCCGTCTCTTTTTCTTTTAATTCCCCTGTCTATTCCCATCACTCTTTTTGTCCCTTTCTCTTTCTACATTGCTCTCTTTACTATTTTTATTGAAATAGTTTTATCCTTATGTACACTAACCCTAATTCTTATTGTAATCTTTTTCGTGTATTTTTAGAGCTATTGTTCTTATTTTAATGATGCCTGTTTACGCATCTGAAAACTTTTCTTAGCTTTCCTAAAGGTTTCCCATAGGTGTTTCTGCCAAACATGAAGGGTTGTATTCATACTTGAATTTTCTTACCTAACGTAAACCCTATCATTTTTATTTTTTATTTATTTATATTTATTTGTTTTTATTTATTCATTCTTGCATATTACAATCGCAAGACTGTAGTTATTTACTGATTTCCGTGTTGTTCGTGTTTACTTAAAATTTCCGCGTTTTGTAGCATGATATACGAGTACTGTGTAGATGAAGGGTTTTAGGCGTAAAATGAAGCTAGACCAGTGGTCTCCAAACTTTTTTGATCGCGCACCCCTATGTTAGTAAAAATAAATAGCACGCACCCCCTGATATATGTAATATTTATTTATTTATAAATTATATACATGTATGCATATTTATATAGAATCACATATGTAGAATCACATATATGTATATTCAATGCAAAAATACACAAAAATATAAATTGAAACAAAAGTAGATATAGATAAAAAAAAACCATATATTTTTAGTGCGAGCAGTGTGATTGAATATTTTTATTATTTCTGAATATCTTGGTTTGACATTTTGTGATACATCGATTCGAAGGTCTGGTTCCAAGTTCTGTTTATTTCGATACTTGGTTTTAATGGCTGTCATAGCTGAAAAAGTCCCCTCACACTGGTAGGTAGACCCAAATGGAAGGAGTGCATCGTTCGCGGCGCTTACCAAGTCATGGTACTCATTTGTCAATCCTATCCACCAATTGTGTAAAGGTTTTTTTGAAATTCTTCTCGCAAATTTCCATCTTCCCTCAATCAGCTGTTCTTGGGCAGTGATTGGAAGGTGTTCAATTTTTACATTTTTGACAAATGCTTTCAAAACCCATTGATATTATTCATTTGAAAGATTTCCAAACAGGTCAGAAAATTCTGTTTACAATTTTTGTAAGTGTGCAAGTACAATAGTTTTTATGGGCGACACACTAATATCGTTTTCGGCAACAAAAACACATAACGATGGAAACATTTTCAAAAATCCTTTTTTAAAATTCTCTCTCCACTGCACGAGTTTCTTTCGAAAAGCAGTTACTTTCTCACACATTGTTATAACGTCACCTTTACCTTGAAGGGACAGTTTAAGTGTGTTAACTTTTTCGAAAATGTCTGCCAGGTAGCATACTTATGACAGCCGCTTCTCGTCGCAGAAAAACTCGGCAAATTTTGAACACTTCCCTTCTTCTAAGAGAAAAATTCATAACTCACCTTTAAGTTCGACAACTCTTTTAAGTACTTTGCCGCGAGATAACCAGCGAATCTGTGTGTGGTACAAAAGATTTTCATGGTTACTCACCATCTCATTACAAAGTATTGTAAAGATAATACTATTAAAAGATCATGTTTTTATGAAATTAACCACATTGATCACATCTTGGAGCACTTTATGTACTTCTGGCTCCAGCTTTTTTGCTGCAATAGCTTGCCTATGAATGATGCAGTGAATGAATTTCGGGTGTGGTGCTATCTCAATAACCTTGCCCTTGAATCCTTTTTTTATTCCAGTCAAAGCTGCCCCTCCATTACTAGTTGTACTCAAACAGTTTTTCCATAAAATATTGTTTTTATTTAAGAAGTCATTTACTGTTGAGAATATATCTTCTCCAGTACATCTTCCTTTTAGTGGCTCACAAAAAAGTAGTTCTTCGTGTATTTCATTATTAAAACAGATTCTAGCAAATACCAAAAGCTGAAACATGTTAGAAACATCTGTATTTTAATCCAACTCTATAGTAAATTTCCCACACAGCATAGTTTGTTCTATTACTTGTTTCTTTAAATCTTCAGTAATGCTTTCTATACGTCTTCCAACGGTGTTTGCTGACAAAGGAATGTATTTTAGTTTGTCGGCTTTTTGTTTTCCATGTATTATTTCAACTATTTTTACTGCGGCAGGAGGAACAAGTGTTTTCCCAATGGTGTGTGGCTTTTTCTCTTTCGCTATTAAGTAAGAAACCTCAAGAGAAGCTTTTAAACATTTATCATTAAGTTTGGTGAAATTTTGTAAAGCACTGGATTGAGTATTGCATTACTTAAAGATCGGTGAAAAAATTGTACAGGTTTTTGTACATGTTCTGGAAGCTTAGTTTTTAAATGTCTTGCTAATCGTGATGGCTTCATACTATCATTAGCTAATATCTCAAGACACAATACCCATTTAGTACGTGGTTCATCGTTAACGATAATGGATGTAAATCCAATTTGAAATAGTTTTCTTGATAATATAGAATTTTTGTAGACAGCTTCTTATTCAGTATTAAATCAACATCTTTTTTACTTCGTAATGTGGTTGACGATGAGCTCTTACTAGGAGAAATGCCAACATCGCTATTTTCTTGTTGGTCGTTTGTGGTAGTAGCATTATCAGCATCACCTTCAATCCGAAGTTTTTTTGAAGGGATCATTTTAAGCCACTTGTCCATTTTGTGAGGGCGTCTAGTGAAAATTAGATTTAATTTGTGAATTAACCGTGAACACAAGATTTTTACCTTCGACTGTTATATTATCGAAGATTCTTACAATGCAGTTACGCAAGTTACGACAGCCAGTGGACAAATGCAGTTACGTTCACGGTGCAGCTTAGAGCTAGCGAAATTCTGCAGTTTAATACGTATAACGCATGACAATCGTCACTTTTTATCAACAACTTCTTGCCAGCGACGCTAACGTAATTTTTGAACGTACAGCGGTATGGTGAAGCGTGCTTACTGTACACTTCGAGCGTCTGGTATACATATTTACATTATATTGACAATATCGAGAAGCATGACATTTGTCAAGTGCACAGTGAACAAAATATAAATAAAAAATAAATATCAATTGTTCGCGGATCGCCTCACGCACCCCAATGGATCGCCTCGCGCACCCTACTTTGGAGACCACTGGTCTAGACCTCGCAAGAATAAAGGCAAATATATATGTACATACACATCTATCCCTCCTTCCATCTTTCTACGCTCAATCTTTGTCTTCCTCTCCTTCTTTCGTCTTCTCTTTCCGTATTTTCTCTCTCTCTCTTACAATCCTCAACACTTTATTACTCGCCCACTCCATCTTTTTTCCTCTCTCCATTTCTTAACCCTTCTACTCCCTCCCTTCTTCTGTTTCGTCCGTTGTCTTCCCCTATTTCTCCCACACGCGACCGCTCCCTCTCTCCGTCTTCCGCTCCACCACAAACGGGAGCATTCATTTTACCTCGCCGCTCTGCGAGCACGCAACTCGGATCCATCTCCCTCTCGAACTGTTTACACCCTCTGGGACGGTCTCGAACGGAGCGCAAACACTCCGTTCCCATCGCAGGAGAAGCACGTTTCCGTAATCTCGGAGAGTGTTTGACGAAAAAGAGTTTCAATTTTTTTTTCAGCGGCATGGTTTCAATCAGGCCTTATAACTCCGCGCTAGAAGAAATCGCGGCGAAGCATTTCCGAGCGGATAATAACCGGCGAATCATCGAATATAGAGTGGGTGAGGGAGTGTGAGTGAGAGAGGATGTCATGGCAATCACAGAAATCGCTAAAGTATACTGATAAATACGAAATATTTATGTTCGAAAATTCACCTTTAAAGTTTCTCAATCTTCATGAGATGTTTATCCCTTGAGGTTGGGGAGTATTTAAGGAATAATACTTCTGATACCTGAAATTGCCCCTTCTTAATTTTTTAAAGTCTACTAGCAGCCTACCAGCGAAAAATCGGGGACAATTCTCATGGCTAACAGCCTCGAACTCTGCCGCAACAAGGGCACGGCGACGGTGGCATTTGTCGTGGGAGCCGCTAGCATATACAGTCCCACTCCTGCAAAAGAGGCGAAATAATATCCTTTCGTTCATATAAATATTTAGTTGATGTTCACAATTATATCATTTATCGCGAAACTTTTCTTAATTAAAATGGAGGTGTAACAGTGTTCTACAGAATTTATTTTTTGATAGGCATTTACTTAACCCATTAATACGCACACGGCGTCGGATATATCGGACGGACGAAGGGTTTTTATTGCATATGAAGATGTTCTTTTTCTCGTGTTGTGGTTTACCATAATCCATAATATGTGCCTTTACTTAGATTTAACTTTCTCGAGTTTGTTTAGTTTATACACAAAATCAAATAATTTTGAGAAATCTAATAGAGAAAATCAAGAGATAACTTTATGTACCAATTGATCAAACTGCCATAGAAGCCAAATCTGCTATTTACGACACCAGCCTTGTGTATAATATTTTTACGCTCTTAACTTTACCTTCCAACAAGGATCAAATTAGAATTATATGTAGAACAGGGGTCGGCAACCTACGGCCCGCGGGCCACGTGCGGCCCTCGGGAACGCTTTATGCAGCCCGCAAAGCTGTAATGAAAAAGTGATCAGGAAAATTTCTCATTGGGAATTTTATATTTTTTGACTAAAATTATGGTCTCAAAGCCTTTTCTGGTGAAGTTTTAACGCTAGTATATTACGTAGATTTGATTTCGTTCATATGAAATCACAGAATCTCTAAAAAACTTCTGATTTATTCGCTAATCCGGCCCGCCGAGGATTTCTTGACTACCAATGCGGCCCTCCAAAACATTCACAACTGCAAATGTGGCCCGCCATGCAGAAAAGGTTGCCGACCCCTGATGTAGAAGAATACGATTTCCAAAAGCGATTATTACGAAATAAAAAATACATAAATCCAAGAGTTCATGTTAAACAAGATTATCCAAACAGAACTTAAAATGCCTACTTTCCATTTAATTATTTATTTAATACTTACATTGGCTTTACTAGCTTTAAAATCATCGCGGATATGCTGCTCTTTGCGTTTACAAATTTCCTAATTTAGCGTTATAAAATACTACAAATACATTCGAACGGAATATTAAGTTGATGACGCGTATTTGTGCGGCAAAAATAACGCGTGTACGTATAAGAATAAACCGAATCTGAGTGCAACAATAGTTGTTGGTATGGAAAGACTCGCGTAATGAGTGATAAAAATTTAAAAATTGCCAGTGTTTACGCAAAATTCTATGAAATACAATCGATTGGCAAAATTTTGCGATAAGAATTAAAATCTTGATTCCTTTGCTCAGAGAATAGTATAAAACTTGCTCCGATATTACAATTCTAAGATATTTTAATGTGCAAGAGAAAATTACCCTGCACGATGGATTTCAGATTTCCCATGTAAATCAAATGGGAAGGATATTTCCTGGAATCGAATCCGGGACTTCAATCTTCGCTACAATAACTATCCTCGGGAGCTCGACCCATGTAGCAAGAGATTTCCACCAAGTTTCATGAAAATTGGTCTATTGGTTCAAAGGTTAATAGGGGGGGACGGACAGACAGTCAGACAGACACAACGACAAAACTATAAGTCTATTTCCATCCTGAAGAGTAGGCTAAAAATTGGACATATTCGCTTTTAATTTAGAACGGCCAACAACTGTAGATGCCTCCTTGACAATCACTTTAAAGCTGTCTAAATTAATTCAGTCTCAGTATTCTGTCGCCTGAGGTCTGTGATCTGCATTCGAAGAGAACGCGCTTGGCTGCCTCCCACGCGACCCAAATCAGTTTTCATGGAAGCAGTAACAGAAAATTAGTCTATTGCGCATATACGCTAAACATATGTACTTTCCAAATCCATGGGTAGCTACCATATAATTAGGCTCGAATTTATCTACGCAATACAGAGGTTTTTCGGCGTAAGAATTTTACAATGAACTGTTGAGAACCATTTAAAATACTTAAAAGAGATGTTTAAAAGATTACCAAGTTGAAAGTTCCAATAAAATGGAAAACTCCATTCTTCATAGGAATGTCTCAATCAAATATTCGGTTGGTTTAACATTACTTACAAATTCATTTTTAACAACAATTTTTCAGATAGCTGCAAAATTACACAAGATATTAAATCGTTTAGAAACCACTAATATTAAGCATCAGCTGCAGTAATTAATAAATGTCACAGTTCATCTTAATAATATTACTATAGAATATGACAATGCTATATGCAGGATAGTAAAAAACTTTTCGGATTACATTTATGATATCTACTCCTATGATTACATTGTTATGGAATGTATGCTCAGACTGGTTTTCATTTATACTTATGCGTAATTGGTAATAATCATCAAAAACATACATAATACACATTAAAATAATACTAATAGAAATCCTATGCATTGATATTTTCGATTTTAAGCATTTATAAACTTATTTAACACAACTTTAAATCGATAATACCATTAAAAGCGCGATACAAGTAAAAATGTTACGAAGCTTATCTTTCGCATCCCGGAGGAGAAAAACTGTTCAGGCGTTCTGCCTTCGCCACGCAACAAGGGTTACCTAAGAGGTTGGCCGGAATTACTCGTAGCAACCGTGGCGTAAAAAATATTCCTCTCTCCGGCACTCCTTCCGCATTTCATTCCACTTCCATCAAAAAAATAAACAAAAAACAAAACGAAATTCTCTGAATGCAATCAACCAACACATCCCTTCAGTTCCTATGCGTACGCTGACAATCCCAAGGCGCCTGTCGCAAGTCCCTGAGGGAATCCGGTAAGGGGAAGAACGAGAGAGAGAGAGAGAGAGAGAGAGAGAGAGAGAGAGAGAGAGAGAGAGAGAGAGAAAGAAGAGTTACGCCTCCGGAAACTTTATGGCTCGGCGACCGCGTTGAATTCGAGACGCAAACAACAACGGCTCCCTTATGCCGACTCCACGGTCCGATGAAGTCTTCTCCTGCACCAGAAGGAAGCGAGCGACTCCTCTGTAGAAAGAGGGGGGTTTGTTGAGAATGAGGGGTGGAGAGACATAAGGGATGAGATGAAATATTCAAGAGAAGAGGATGGTGGGGTTGGAGGAGGTCGGAGAAAGGGAACCAAGGCGAGATAATAAATAAGTGAAATGTTTACATTCCTGTTCATAAGAATTCTCTTATTTTTTCTCATGAATATTTCACCGGTAACAAAACTCGAAACTATTCGTTCGTGTTATATCTCTCTTATTCCCTCTCGTCCAGATATATTTGCAGTGACCTTTACCAAATTTTTCTCTTCCCTACCTTGCCTCCGCAGGGGTTTCGAGTATTTATTGGTCTATATTTTTTCTTTGGGGAAAAGATTTACTAGCCTTTTCTCCGGGTCTTCGTTTGAGCGTATTTGTGCATTTATATTTTTCATCTTTTCGACTAGCTCAAGGAATTCGCGTCATGTTTTCCCCCAAGGAATTCGTTCTCGACCGAATAAAAATCTCATTTACTTCTATTGTTTTTATTAAAGATTCAGCTGTTAGTGTAAACCAAAATTCACCGTAAATTCCATTGTAAATCATTCGCTATCTATCCAGTGCATTTATAATTTATCATGATACTTAATTTGTGATCCTATACGCTTATAAATCTAGAGCGTTTTGTGGTTATTTTTAGTTCGGTAGAGCGTAAAAACTAAAAAAAAGCTCCTTTTATTTCTATCTTTAGCCGTTTGTTTTATATTTTAATACGAATGTTTTAAAAATGAGGCTGGACGGGAAGAGCTGATAGTACGGTTAATGAGAGAAGAGGATGGAGGACAGGGGATTGTGCGCGCAACCTTTTCGGACGGGCGATGGGAGTAAGGTGAGTGAGGCGGGCAGGAAGGGGATTGGGCGGTGAGGATTTTATAATGAATGTATTCACTCGGTGGTGGCAGGGTAACGTCCTCGCCTGCCAATCCGAAGGTCGCGGGTTCGAATCCCGCCTAGGTGGGTTTTTCTTCACCTAGGGCATGGATGTTTGTGATCGTCCTTGTTATTATGTTAATGAGCCCCTTGTAAAAGGCCGATTACGGCTGATTAGGGGCCGCATGGAAATAAATAAAAAATAAAATAAAAATGTATAGCAGGGGCGTGCAACCTGCGGCCCACATCCGGCCCACGAGAGCGTTTTATACGGCCCGCGACGCTTTGATTTGGTCCGTGACATTTAATCCAGACAATTTCATTTACCTTAATTAAAATTGCAGCCATAAAACCTTGCCTAGCGAAGATTTAACGCTAAAAATGGTTTAGAATTTAATTTAAAAAATCACGCATAATCTCTTGAGTAAGTTCCCATATATTATTCTCTCATCCGGCCCGCCGAGTGGCTCGCGACTTACAGTACCAAAGCACTCACTGTTACGAATGCGGCCCACCACGCAAAAAGGTTTCACATCCCTGATGTAGAGCATTGACGTCATCGATCTAAAAGAGGGATAACAATTCGGACCAAAGCACTCACTGTTACGAATGCGGCCCACCACGCAAAAAGGTTTCACATCCCTGATGTAGAGCATTGACGTCATCGATCTAAAAGAGGGATAACAATTCGGATCGATAGGAAACAAATAGAATAGATTGTCTTTCAGAAGACTACAGACTACAGTCTCCTAACTGAAAGGACAACAGAGCAAGAGCTATGCGAAATTACTAGCAAAAGTATAGAATGTAATACGGACGAATGATGCGTATTCGCCTCATACCCTTTAATAGCTTTTTTCGAACAAAATATTCTTAGAGTTCGCGAAATTCCTATAATGTAGTCAACACTGCTACCTATTGCTGACTTTGTGTACTACGTAATAAATATAAGAATATCGGCCGTCGCCAAATTCGGAAACGTGGGATTACAAGCTCCAGAATTCAGGAAAATTTATCCAAAAACGGTGTTTCATATAAATAAAAATTATAATATTATATAATAGTTATTAGTGAATTTAACAATGTATTCTTAAGAGCTTATACCTTGAAATTAAAAAAAATATCGTCTATGAAAAGTATGTCGTGTTTTCGCGACAAACGGCATTTGAGCACATTATGAGTATTATGTTTTAAAATCTAAAATAAAAGTTATTATTGATTTAATGTTGATATTTAATCTATATTTACCATTATAATGATAGGTAATTCGATTGAGACTTCCTGTACTACATACTAACTAGAAGAATATAGGCATAGGTCATCTTAGGAAACGTGAGATTGTTAGCTCAAGAATTCAGGAAAATGTATCCAATAACGGCGAGTATAATATGTACAAAATTATAATATTATATAATAATTATTAATGAATCTAACAATGTATTCGTAAGAGCTTATACCTTGAAATTAAAAATAATATCGAATGTGAAAGAAAAACATTGAATTGGCTCACAGGCACAAAGTTTTCAGGCGATATTTTACGCCGATTCATTAATTCAATCCAAGAAATCGGCGAAAATCCGCATTCATTATTTTAAATGTATTACTTGTCCGTTTTTCTAGGGCATTACGTGATCCTCACGCTAATTCGCCGATTTCGACGAAGCACTCGGCGGTCACTCCCCATCATAATAACGATGACGACAACGCATTCTCTGGATTCGTGTCCCATTTAGGACACCACACGAGCCGTGGTTTGCCTCACGAGTCGATTTGCGTCACGTGCTCATCGGTAGACCTTTTATCACCATCCCAAATGTGTCTCCCATATGAAAACAGAGGTCGCCTAGTAACCATTAGTATACTCCTCTCGCCCTCTGCCCAATCTGTTCGTAATACTTCTCCTGAAAGTCACGTATCCAGTTTGCACGGTGAGTCACAGAGCGCGCGTCGTGTGTGGGGGACATTAAGGGACAAATTCAAATATGAGGATTAAGCGAAAGGCGATGGCACTTTAGCGGTAATGGCAACTTTGCTATCGTTCCATCAAAAGCAGATCGACCCGTACGCGAAAAAATGAAACCCTTCCCTCTGTAGTGGTTTCACGTGTCCAACGAGCTATTCGGAAAAATTTGTGGTAAAAAAAGTCATTAATTACTCAAAGACGCAAAGTCATCCTACATTCAATGTGTAGTACGTATATAACGTTTTATTTATTACGGAAAGATCTAGAATTTTTATTTTTATTGTGAAATAAATGATAACGTCTTCGCGATATATGAGCTCATTACTGAGAAATTCATAGTTGTGATACAGTAACTTTATAAGAAAATCGAGATAATCAATGTTTTAAAGTAGTATATGGAGACGAGCAATTTTCGACCGTTTAATGGCTAAAAAATTTTCTCGTTATAAATTGTTTACTGCCATGATTGAATGCTCCAATTTTTACTTGATTAATCTAACTGATTCAATAAATTATGGGAATAATTTTGAAACGAGAAAAAGTCTGCTATGACCGGGAATCGAACCCGGGTCTTCTACCACTGAACTATCGTAGCAGATCAATTTTCTCGTTTCTGAATGCGGATGTTTTCTTGGTAAATTATGATTGAATTTTACGTAGTGACGACTAAGAATATTATCCGATTTAGAAGACTTTAAAACGGTATAGATGGGTTCATAATGCATCATTTCTCGTGTTAATCACATATGACATCCAGGCGCTCAAATCTCAATTTCACGAGAAATACACGAATCGCTCGGGCAGTAAGAGAAACGATGACTCTCCACCCACTTTTAAACCTCCTCCTGCCTCTCTTCTGCCTAACCACCTCACGCAGAAGCATCATCACTAGCCGCTGCAACCGGCGTCCAAATGCACACTCATCAAATCCCACAGCCATCCCCGTCACATCCATGACGTTCCTAATGTTCCAAATCGAGCACCCGACACTCCTAACCCCAAGTTTCCTTCGTCGGCACGCGGAGAGTGTGGCGCTGCATTCGAAACAAAAAAGAATTGCCGCCCTCGCCCTCCGACTGGTTCATACATACGTGCTATCACGTTCGAGAAATCACTCTCGCAGTGTGCGCGCAGCTGTCTCATTTGCGAGAGGGAAATGTTCAGGTGTTCCAAAATTCCATTTAAGATTTACGTATCGAAGTAGTTCACCAGGAAAAAATACCATTAAATTAAGAAATGCTCTTGGAATACAGTGTTATTTCCCATTCCAACATGCTCGCCTGCGCATATCTACTATGGCAGAATTTAATCAAACCTGTTTTTTATCACTATTTAATCTTTCCTCTATAAACAACATGACGCCAAAAATCACACACTATAAAGTATTTTGAAGTTATAGATAAAATATATTTAAAACCTTACAAAGATCAAATATATACTATTTCACTCAACTATGCACAACTGTAGTTCATTATAATTGTGAATTGAAATTAAACAAGTAATGAAAGTAGTGCTATAGCAGACAGCAAATTGCGTGTTATTATGTAAATACAGAATATTAAAATTTATATATACTACTAGTAGAAGGTGCTTGCAAACTGCAAGCATTTCATCTTACCTTGAAAAAACATAAATTTTTTAGAGAGATATTTCATCATGGGAAATATTTCTTAAATTCAAAAGATTTCTCCTAGGGACCAAATTTCTTTTTTTCCTTATGGAACAATAATGGAGTAAAACAATTGATAATTTTTGCAATTTTATGAATATTATACGTTTTCCACATTGGGTTAATAATGCCACACATTTATGCCAAATTTTAAATTTGTAACACATTTAGAAGTGAAATAACATTTATCTAATTGTTTAAATTAAAATAATTTTTTAACGGCCGCAATAAGAATTACATAGATACAATGAAATGTTTATTCGTTTAAATGGACTAAACTCTAAATAACTTGAAATTTCAGCTCTCTAACTCGCCCCGTAGTATCTAAACATTTACCTATTTGTTTAAACTTTAAGAATTTTTTACTGCCAAACAAATTAAAATATCAAAATTTGTATATTCCCTATTTCGTTTCTTTACAAACACTACCTCTAAAAAAATTTCAGCTCCGTATCATATTCGGTAATACATAAACCTCAAAAATACGTTTAAACAACAACAACAACAATTTTAAAATTTTCGATTTTTATAGTTGGTAATAAGAAAAGTTATATAATCTTGCAAAATTTCAGCTTCCTAAACTTATTAGATTGATCTACACACTGGATTGCGTTTTCCCATGCTAACTTATGGGAGATATTCCGGGGTCTCTGGAGTCGAGCCCAAGACACTGTAAGCATAAGTGACAATAATTCCTAATAAATATTGCAACCATCTAGCAACACTGAAAATTTCATTTTTCTAGCTTACCGGCAAGTGCCCATAATTAATTTACAAAAATGGCGCAATGCTTTTCTTATGAGAAAAAACGCAACTTTCGGAATTTCAGGAGTCGAACTCATGTCACTTAGATAAGACGTCTCATTTTATCTGATGGTTTCTCCATTATATCTACAAAAACTAAAACTTTCAGCTCTCTAGCTTTTGTAGTTTTGACTGGACATTAGTATCCTCCTATATGTTATATATATCCTCCTATGTAAGAAACGTCGATATATAATGATGATAATATAAAAGAATTTAGACAAATAGACGAACAAACCAACAACACCGTGAGACAGAATACTGAATCAATTATCGAAAATAACGAAGTCTCTAACTGCTTTCGTTTATAAGTCAGTCAGACAGACGGACAAACCGAACTCAAAAGCGGATATTAAAAAAAATCGCTAAAATTTTTTATTGTTAGCGGCCATTGAATAAATAATAACGCTATTTTATCAAGTAACATGCCTTCAAAAATATTTTTACGAGTTAGCTAAAGCTTGCCCCATCTGCGCAACGAGAAATAAAAGCAAGTGAATTATTACTAGTATGCCAAAAGCCTCGTGCCCATTTGTTACATTGAACATGGTCGTATGCGCTCAACTCTGTAGTTTGGTATACTCTTTGGAATAGATCGAAAAAGTGCTGTTCATGATCTTAGTATTTATAAATAAATAAAGTGTCACATAAATGAGATGGCGTTATGATAAATGCGATAAAATTAAATTGAAATATATAGCATGCTATCATGACCCTCGAGTTTTTAAAACAAGGGCTAAACGTATAAGAAAAAATTAATTTATCAACTCATCCTCATAAAAATGAAATATGGTGCACTTATGCACCTAATTTGTTTATGGAAACAATTGTTCAACGACTGCGCGAGTGGTTTTATTTAGGTAAGCGAGTCACGTTGCTGAGAAATTTTATCAAGTTACCATTCCTATTGCGAAACACATAAAACCATTCAGTTTCCTCGAAAAAATAATCTCTCGGTCGTTTCCGATTCCATCCTTTTTTCGTTCAATTTTACTTAAGGACGACAAGAGTTCGATCTAAAGATCCCTAAATCAATGTTAAACAATCTTCCTAAAAGGAACAGCCGTTTCAGCGCGGTGATTGAAGACGGAGGAAACAATTTTCCCAAGACGTTCCAAAGCACCGTTCCTTGCGGAGGAGATCCTCCTCAGAAGAAAAAAAAGAAATAACATACATACACGCGTCGTCCCGAGAAGCGCAATTTAAAGATAATCCCTTATCGAGGTTAACACGCGTTGTTTCGACGACCTTCGAGCAGCTAGTTCTTTCCTAAGCCATCCACCCGTTCTTCCTAGGCTCCTTGAAATCCTCCAACCAACCAACCGGGTAGACTTTGATGCATTGGAAGCGCAATTTATCTTCGATCTCGAAGCTTTCTCGCGCCACTTGCTTGGAAATGAATCGATGCTGTTACACACCTGAGAATTGGAGCGTCAACTTGTAAGACAAGCTGCTAAGGAAACAAAATGATTGAAAATCTCAGCTTTTTAGATAGAAAGAGGAAATTATTTTTAAAAAGTTTAATCTCCAAAATTGAAAATGTTAAAAAATGGGAGCTTCATTGGCTGATAAAATACGAAAAAGCGCGTTTTATATATAGAGCTTTATTTGGAATTGAAAATTTAAAATTATTTGTGCATTTAGTAATATATGCTATCATTATATAGAGACGTTCCTTACAGAGGAGGAGGATATTACATACTAGTAGTTGGTGCTTTCATTCTGCAAACATATCATCTCAACATAAAAAAAACATTAATTTTTCATATTTCATCATTACAAATATTTTTTTAATTTTAAATATTTCACCTCCGGAGCGATTTTCGATTTTACCTCATGTAAAAGTAATAGATTAAAACAATCCCAAAACTTTGCAATTTTACGAATTTTATACTTTCTCCATTATGGGGTACTAATGCTACACATTTCTGCCAAATTTTAAAGTTGTAGTACTTCTAGAAATGAAATAATATTTTTCCAATTGTTTAAATTTTAAACATTTTTAACGGCCGCCGCAATATGTTAATGGAGAGATTCAAATGTTTATTTGTGTAAATGCACCACCTTGTACATAACTTGAAAATTCCAGCTTCCTAGCTCATCCCGTAATGACTAAAGTTATCTAATTGTTTAAAGTTTAGGAATTTTAACTGCCAAACAAATTACAATATCAAAATTTGCATAATCGCTATCTCGTTTATTTAAGAATTCTACTTACAAAAAAATTTCAACTCCGTAGCACATGCAGAAATGCATAAACCTTGAAAATTTGTTTAAACAATTGCAAATTTTTAACGGCCGCATTGTTTCACTTTTTCAAGATTTTCGTTTTTTCTAGCCGGTTTTGCACAAAATCCTACTTACGAAAAAAATTTCGAATCTCCAGCACACCTGGAAGTGCCTAAACATTAGTATCCTCCTATTATGTTATATCCTCCTCCTCCTCCTCCACGCTAAAAATTCGGAAACGTTTAAACAAATTTTCAAGGTTTATGTATTTCCGCATGTGCTACGGAGTTGAAATATTTTTTTAGGTAGAATTCCTAAAAACGAAATTAGGATTATACAAATTTTGATATTTTAATTTGTTTGGCAGTTAAAAATTCTTAAAGTTTAAACAAATAGATAATTGTTTAGGTACTACGAGATGAGCTAGGAAGCTGAAATTTTAAATTATTTACGGAGTAGTAAATTTGCACAAATAAACATTTCAATTTTACCATGCATGAATTTCAGCGGCCGTTAAAAATTATTTAAATGTAAACAATTAGAAAAATATTATTTTACTTCTAGAAGAGCTACAACTTTAAAATTTGGCTATAATGTGTAGCATTAGTACCCCATAATGATGATAGTGTAAAATTTTTAAAATTGCAATATTTGGGGATTGTTTTAAACTATAATTTTTACATGTGGGAAAAACGGAAATCGCTGCCGAGGTGAAATCTATAGAATTGAAAGAATATTTGTAATGATGAAATGTCTGTCTGAAAAGTGAAAGTTTTTTCAAGGTGATATGAAATGCTAGCAGTATGCAAGCACCAACTACTAGTATGTTATATCCTCCTCCTTCTCTGTAAGGAACGTCTATATATAATGATAACATATAGGAGGATACTAATGTTTAGACACTTCCAGATGTGCTTTTCAAGTTATGTACAGAGTAGTAAAATTGCACAAATAAACATTTGAATCTCTCCATAAACATATTGCGGTGGCTGTTAAAATATTTAAAATTTAAACAATTGGAAAAATATTATTTCACTTCTAGAAGTAATACAACTTTAAAATTTGGCAGAAATGTGTAGCATTAGTACCCCATAAAGGAGAAAGTATAAAATTCTTAAAATTGCAAAGTTTTGGGATTTTTTTAGTCTATTATTTTTACATAAGGGAAAAACGAAAATCGCTCCGGAGGTGAAATATTTAAAATTAAAAAAAATTTGCAATGATGAGATATGAAAAATGAATGTTTTTTATGTTGAGATGATATACTTGCAGAATGCAAGCACCAACTACTAGTATTATATATAAATGCTATATTATATATAAATGCTATATTATATATTAAATTTAACTTCCTATCTGTAATCATTTGTTTAGAATCTTAATTTAAAAATTTTGAAGGCACCACCTACCTAACATGTAGTTAAAAAAATCCTTTGTCAGTGTAATAAATGACATCACATACATCCTGAAAATTTCAGTCTTCTATATTTTTCCGTTTATTTTAATTTAATCGATTGCAAAGACGGACCGAAAAAGCGAAAACTTGGGCGCGTTTATAAAATATAACGCGCTGGTAATCGCGGAATTTTGCGAGTCCTTTTCCATAACGTCTTAAAAGCAAAGAAAGAAACCTTGGCTCCGATAATCACCGTATTTATTCACACATTCCTCGCCGTGCCATAATTTTTATTGTGAAGAATGGAAAAGAAATAATTCCTCTGAAATTTATTTCAAAGTTAGATATTAAAATAAATATGGTACACCTAAGAGCACTTTACCGAAACGTTTTGAATGCAAAGTTAAATCTATGCCAAATACTTATCATCTACCATACTTTATGTGAAAAATAATTTCGCGCACGTTTCTTTAAAATTGTTTTCGCACGGAACCAGCTTTTGAAAGCGATAACTTTTCGGTAAAGATTAAACATCCACGTACCAACTTTGCTTACTGTATGAAGAGTATTTTATTTCGAGAAAATAAAGTTTGAACTAAGGACCAGGAAAAGTTTTGCAACAAATTATCCTCCATCGATAAATTATTATTTTACGGGAATTTTCCCGTTCCCTGAGTTATCTAATTCGACTATAATTTTGTCAATTCGAGCACTTATTTCGGCGCACTAGTTAAATTAACTTCGTAAATAATGTTATTATTATGGCTACACGAGCACATTGGTAGCTGTACATATTATTTGCTACGGTCACTGTAAGGTAATTATATATAGCGAAAGAATAAGACAGCGTTCCAGCTGAAAGCTGTCATCAATTTCGAAAAATTTCATCCACTCTTTTTCTTCGGCAAAAACAAAATTTCTATTCTCTCTCCAGGGGAATCCAATGCCGGGGATGGAGTTGCAGTTGCTGTTTCAATTTGTTCTGATTTGGTCGGAGAGTTACAGGACAGCTCCGCCGAGCGTGCAAACAAAAAAATACACGGAATCAGGAGGCTAAGTCACATGAACGTGAAAAGCTGCGGCCACGGAACACAAAGTCAAATACGCGTACCATGTAGCTGTTTAATTAAGATACTTGTATCGAGCTGATTTAATTTCGGCGAAGCGATCGATGCCCATAAGATCTATTTTCCGATAATATTGTTCGGTTCTACGGTTTTCTGAAGTAGATTACCCCATGGAAGCATAGGAATATGAAGTGATGGCGGTTACATTTTACAAAGCTTCTAAACGTAACGTTGTAAACTCGCTGCTTTAATGCTAAGATTACCAATGAATGATTTTCAAGACCAATTTTTTTTACGGGAAGGAGAAGGACACGAAATTGATATTTTTAAACATAAACTTCCTCCTCTTATCACCGCGTTATTTATTCTTATACAATGGAGCGGTAGTTTCTTGACTAAGAATCAAAATTGTATTAATTGCATTTATGGAAGTATTACGGCTTCTATCTTGCGTAAATCACACAATATTTCTCTTATCTCCTTCCTTTTTATCAAACAAAAGTTTATTAGATTTACTTTTGTATAAGACCCAATCGCCATGTTATTTCTGTAGTTGGTCTTCGGAAGAGAGATTCTGCATTGGTGTGAACTACTCTACGCTTATAAAGGTTGGTGGCTTGTTAACTTATGACTCGATTTTCATCGGCGAGACAACTCCTTCAGCCATAAAATTTAAAAAAATCCCGATGCATTTCGCCCACTAAGTGGGCATCTTTATCGGCGAACTTGTACCGACAGTGACTGAAAGTTTTAAAAAATTTTATGGCTGAAGGAGTTGTCTCACCGATGTACTCTACACTTAATAAATGAAATAAAAAAAACATTTATTGAACTATTTTAATTGTTTGCTAAATAGAATTACTTAATTTAAAGTTAATCTACTATCTTGATTAACAAATAACACAAGGATGTTTTATTTTCAATAACGACAGAATACTGCCCCTACGAAACTGGAATTGATACCTAGTTTTATCAACATTTTCATGATCAAACATAGACCAACGGTAGACTTAGCTAGTTACCAAATTGCAACGAATGTAAATAATAATAATGTTATCATAACTATAAGGTGGGTCCATGTCTATCTAATTCCCAGAGAAGCTATAAAAATTATAGAAAATTTTAATTTACATTAATTTCCCGTATCAAATTGCCGTCGACGATACTTATATGTAGTGATCAAAAGCGCAAGCAACGGATAGCCTTAGAGCGAGAATAATTTATCCTTACAAGGCGAATCGTAGTTTGTAAATAAATATCAGTATATGGCGCCAAAAGACGTCCAAAATTCAAAATCATGCAAATGTGCTATGATGGAGGGAATGGAGGCGGGGTTTCATTTAACCCGTTTCTGCCAAATTAAATCTTCCCGGTAGAAAAATGTACACACTCGAAATGTAAAATAAGGAAATGCCTCTTCTAAGCGCGAGTGCGAATGAAAAAAAACGGGGGAATTTCCAAATCAACTCACTTTTGCCGAAAGAATCCCTGAGGGTAGTGCTTTACATTTTCAAATTTAAAATTCATTTATTCGAACACAAAACCTAACTTCTTCATCCTACAAATGAATGGATTATGCGTCGCAGCCGTGTGAACGCTTCTCATTCGTGATATTTTTTTCGATATTCGAAAACTCACGGAAGCTTACCTCCTGTCAGAATTCCTGCCTAGTATCCATATTAGAACTTCATCTAATAAAAAACTACGGTGAATAGGAAAAAGAAACAAAGGAAAGAATTTGATTTCTAATAAAATTACGGGATGAAAAGTAGACTATTAAGCGTTAAATAATATGTGATCGTGCGTTGCTATAACAATTCTATTTCTCATTTTCCCACCGAATTCTATTACAGAACATTACCTTCAACAAATCTTCGTTAATTTAAAAATGTTGCCGATTGAATTAGTAACGTCAGACTTTTCGAGCAGCACATGTGAGCGTGGCGTAAATATTAAGCAATTATAAGTACACCTACGTTAAAGGCAACCCAAAGAGCACTTAAAGGGCACTCCTTATTGTAGGAAACCCAAATAATAAGTGTAAATAGCCTTCCCTTGATGTTAAGGAAACAACACTAGATAGATTCTTTGAAGGTTGGCCACCAAAAAGAACGTTGGAATGCGTATATTTGATGATAAGCAACCTAGGAAATAATTTTTAGGCGTTCTTTACAAGCAAAGCGATTGTAGCGAAACATCTTAAGGGCAGGTCGCGTCCGTCCGCCCGTCCGTCCATCCTTCCGCATGTTTAATCTCCGAAACTGGTTAGTAAGGGTATCACTTTATCAGTTGATTATTCTTGGATATATCCCCCGTGTGAGTACTTAATTCCGGAAGAAATTCATCTTATGAGTGTGGCATTCATTATATGGTTGCAAGTAATGTACTATGAGAAGAGACGATGTAAACAGATTAGATGCGTTTGAGATGTGGGTATGTTGTAGACTAGAGAAAATTAGTTGAACCGAGAGGAAGGCGAATGAGGGAGTATACAACGGAGTCGTAGCCAAGGGAGTGGGTTTATGGGATTCAAACTCCCCATGAGAAAATCGAAAAATTATTTTTATTACTTATTCATTATTTTTAACTTTTTCATTATTGATTATTGAAAAATATGAAAAATTTGAATTCGAATTGAAAGAATAAAATTATTTGTTATTATTATTTTTTGCCTGTTTTTATTACAACTATGACATCCAGTGTTAAAAAATTGAACTTATTAGTAAAAATATTCAACGAAATAGTAACAAAGAAAGCCGTGTAAATATGAGGCAAAAACAGCGCACTGATCATCTATGAATCAAGGCCGTGTGTTAGTAAGGTTAACACATCGGAAGAGAATGCCGACAAGCGCGACCTATTATTGTAGACTAGAGCAGTGGTTCCCAAACTTTTTCATCCCGCGAAACCCTTTCATAAAAATCCAAATCTCGCAAACCCCGTCTTAAAAATAAATATATCCATACCTGAATATCAGTGGCGTAACCGAGGGGGGTGTTTACGTGCTTAAACATTCCTCTTCAGGTGTGAACATTAAAATACTTCAATTTTGCTCGTAAATTCCAACTAAACAAAACAATGATTAAAAATTTCTCATTAAAATTTTGTTCTAGACCGAATCGTAGAATTCAGATTTAGGCATGTAAAATTATCACTTTGCTTTAATAATGTAATCGTTTGTTCAAAAACTTACGTGTTACTACATAATCAAAGTAACGACAGCCATGGACACGTAAATGCGGCGACAATTCCATTGTCGTTATAGTTAGTTTCTCATTGTTAAAAAAAACCTGAAAATTCTGGGTCTGAGTCAAAAAACAATTACTTGCTAATTCGTCATAGATTAGATTTCTCTCTTCGACAAAAATAACTTGGTTTTTTTTTACTCGTAGAAGCGTGTCTCAATTTCGTTGTTTAATTTAAGAAATCTTAAAATGACACTTAAATATATTTTACTCTCAATTCTATGTTTAACAAATATATGAAAGAAATACTCCTTGAATTGAACCAGTCCCGATACTGAAGCCAAAAACCGTGCAATGAGATACGCTGGGCAAATGCCATTACTTATTTTTTCCCGCGAACCCCCTGAGACTTTTCGCGAACCTCCTAGGGGTTCGCGAACCAGAGTTTGGGAACTTCTGGACTCGAGGGATCCCACTAGTCAGTACTCGGATTACGATCTCTTTAAATACGCTATGCCAGTGGCGGATTCACGCCTCCTGGCCCCCCTGGCGCTAAATATCTGGGGGCCCCTTGCGCTGAGCATTTGGGGCCATGCAATCTAAATACATAGTGAAGCCGCTCCTAACGGCTACCCTATTTTGTGACACTTCTTAACGATCGCTTTTCTATGGAAACATAGAGAGGTTTCACTGATTTTTAAATTGAGACATTTAATATTTCTGAGATTATATGCACGAACATTTTCCCGGGGCCCCTTATTTCACAGGGCCCCTGGCGTGCGCCATGTGCGACCCCCCCCTAAATCCGCCACTTCGCTATGCACTTATTCTCATGAGTTTCTGAAGGAGTAACTACTGCGACTGGTATCACACCAATGACTGTCTAACAATAATAAAGGGCTACTTCTGTCCCTTTGTGATCCCCCTGTCACGCTATAAAAATGCAAATAACTCAATAATAGAACAAGATACATTTTTGATATTTGGCAGGAATGATCAATTAACATATTGTAAGATGATGACAAAAAGAAATCTCGACAAAAGTCCTAGGTTCGACTCTAAGGTAGGCATTTTCATTTCCCATGTGATAACACGTAAAAATCGACTTTTTGACATGCAGGCTTTTATTCTTTTCGAGATCTAAATTAGAAATAATTAACCTATGATCTTCGGATCTAGCTCATTTTAAATAAAAATCTATGAAGTTTTTTATTCTGTTCATCTTGGCCCGTCTACAATTAGAAAATTCTCATGTTAAACGTTTAATTCACATATTTAGCGGAATCGTGGCATTTAATTGGGATGTTGCCTTGCATTGCCTTACATTGTTAAACCTCGAAATCCTAATGTTTTTTCAATCCTTATGGGTAAAAGCGTGCTTTGGATGCTCTTACAATTAGTACGAGGGAGAAAGAGAAGGAGAGAGAAATTTCTTTCATAGCAACCAACGTAAACAACATTCGTTGCGTTATTTACGAGAAGGAATACATTTGAATGTAGAAATCATTCGCATATTAAAATTAGGTACTTAGAATCATCGTTGGCGGCCATTTTGCTTGATAAAAGCTCGCCGTTGCTTGTTGAGCGGTTGTCAGTTACTCTGATTTTGTCAAGTAGATATATAGTAGATATGCATTCATCACTGTTTAAGAAAACGTGACGGAATGAATTTGATCTGATCTCCAATCAACAGGTAAGTCTTAAAAATATCATATTTTTGAAAAAAATTCTAACGAACTAGTTCTACGAAGTGTTATGTGAATGCGTTTTGTGAGAATGCTTTTATATTTTCTTAACAGATACCTGCAATGGATAGATCTTCTAGGAAGGAAGGAAAGAAATTTCTCTCGTTTGTTTGTGTGCGAGAAGCATTTTGAGAGGAAATGTTTCTCATTTTTAGGTGTTAAGCTTCGCTTAGTTCACCTAGCTGTGTCATTCATTGCCCTGGCCGTGAATATGGTACGTGTCAGTTCACAAAATAAGCCGTAATTTTAGATTGAGTAACTGAAATTTCTATTTAAAACCTCTCGCGGTTATCAGTAGATTATAGTGAGTTTTGAAGTTAAACTGCAACATAGGCGCCAGAGGATAGAATTGTGCATGTAATAGAATGAAATAAGTGTACTATAGCGATGTCTCATTGTTTTAAATATGAAATATTTTGAATTTACAGAAATTGTTAACTTGATTATTTCTTGTTTCTCATTATGCATTTGCTTATAATCCTAGACTTTACGATAATTCTTCTTTGTTTCAAAACATATTTAGAAATATGTATATATTTTTCGATCGAGAAATTGAAATTTCTATATCAAAATTTTTCCTTGTTATATGATGAATACATATAGATCTTAAATGGGCTAACTGTAACTGCTGTGAACACGTTAACGTCAGCAAATACAACTGTGCTTAGAATAAATTATAGATAAAGTGGACATTTTCTAGTGCAATGTGATGTGTTCAATTTTACAAATGGTAATGTGATCTTCATAGAAACATTGTTTATGGACCGCAATGGGCCGTAAGCGCATTTGCCTTATTTTACATTTATTGCAACATTTGGAGCATGCCCATTGCCTCCTGCATCAATTTCATTAGGTTTAGCAGGTTTAATGATTGACATTCTTAGAAATTCATTTTCGTTCTTTTAACAGGTGCAACAGAAAGAGAATGTGTTCCAGGACCGAAGAAATCACTTTACAAATAGATTTTTGCTTGATCCACAAATTCATTCTTGACGTGAAAGTTTGTCGTTTTTCGTCGTCCACGTGAATTTCCTTTAAATACGTTTCATGCATAAAAGGTATTAACGTTATAAAATTCTGTTACAATAATTCATTTTTATATCTTTATTATATAATATTTATGTAAAAATACCTCACTGTTATGTAATTTGATAATGACTTTGTACTCTCGCAATCTGTGATATACGGTAATAAATTTGATTTCTTATATGCAATTCTTTCATTTAAGTCCATTTAATCTGTCCATTCAATTTATGTGTGCTATGATTATCGTATTAAAACGGGAGGGGAAGGGAGCGAGGGACATCCTGTGATGACGTCACGCTAGCATTCGTTAACACGTAGTTCCAAATTTTCCCGTTGACCCATCGATTGTCGCCTTCCATGGATAACCTGGGAATCGTTTTATAGCATTAAGTTTCCGGTCTTTCCGTAGGGGTACTAGTCTTTGTTATTCGCTATCCACCCCTCCTACTCCCCACCTCCTCCAATCATCAACCTTCCCACATCACCGTGTCATTCCCCTCCCAGTGTTTCACTTGCAGATACTCTTTCGCTGTAGAAGGGCATAGGCCCGATAAGCTTGCGTGTGTTTTTTTGTGTTCGTGTGTTTTACGTGTCTCTTCGACGCCCCCAGCAGCCTGCCAGCTTGGTCCTCAACCTGGTAAGTGTCCGCTGGGCTTCCCTCAACACCATGTAGCCACCCTCATCACTACCTTTTCTTTTCCTTAAGTTAATATATATATATATATATCTATATATCTATATATATATATATATATATATATATATATATATATATATATATATATATATATATATATATATATGTGTGTGTGTGTGTGTGTGTGTGTGTGTACTTTTTTGCTGTCGAATGAACTACATTTGTCATGCATTTTCATTGTGATACACATGGGGTTATTATCTACCCCGCGCGAGTACTCGTGATTGAAAAACCCGCGCGAGTACTGGAGGGTTTAATAAAGTAACTCCTCCGTTCGCTACATAGCTCTGAACCTAACCCCCGGTCAAATCCTGGCTACATCATTGCATTTGTTCACTCGTCTATGCTCAAGCTTAGTTTGGTAATAATCGTCTCCATGACAACAATCCTAAATAAACGGCGCAATATACATTGCACAAACTTTCTCAGATACGTATATACGTTTGGTCTCACTACACTCTTTGACCCGAAATTAACTCTATGTGCTTGACAATTCACTGCCAATTATGTTAATATTGCTTAGCAACAGAACCAAAGTGACTGACACTATCAACCTCTTACGTCTAATACCTCTCACTAATAAGCGCGTGGCGTTAACAGAGAAGTTTAGTAGAAAATCAAGAAAATACGATACATTATCAAAATTCTGCGATAGAAATCACAATTTTAAGATATTTTAATATATTAAAGAAAACATCTCTGCGCGATGGATTTGAGATTTCCTATGCAAAGCAAATAGGGAAAAAACCTTCCTGGAATCGAACCAGAGACTTCAATCGTCGCAAAAGAAAGTATAGCCCGGAGGTTGGCCCTGGAAGCACGAGCCTCATACCAAATTTTATGAAAATCGTTCCATTGATGCAAAAGATTTTGGTAGGGGACACACATACACACAGACAGGACCATTTCATAAAGCTATGTTTCCTTTGGAAACCAGGATAATAAGGGACATACAGAAATAGCACCGTAATTAGGGTGGGGCAAGCGGGGCATCTGCCTCGGGTACGACTAAGTAAGGGGCGCAAAAAGTCCAAATTGTAACTAAATAAACTAGAGACGATAATATTTTGAAGAAGGGGAAGTCACATATTTAGTAGTTTTTACCGGTCGCTAAAATAGCTAGTTACGGCTGTGGGCGGAAAAAATGAATGTAACAAACTTTGAAAGAAAACGGCCTATTGAAAGAAGTCATAATATAAGGAAAAATGTTCGGAAAGAGGCAGCGATGTAGAAAGAGGAAAGGTATATTATATGCATTATAAGCAGAGTTTTGGGTCCCCGGTGATAATATTTTTCTTGGGAAACGGGAATTAGATTACCAAATATCCAGGGAATAACAATGATTTTGCATTTTTAATAATTAATATACCATTTTTCATTTGAACATGACATTTATTATTGATATAACGTAAATACATGTTTTTAATAAATCCCAATGATATTTGATACATTATTTGCGACAAATTGTTAGCAGATTCGATACTGAACGCATTTTCAATTGCACAACTGATCTTTCTTCGATGTTGTTGATGTGAAGACAACAAGAGACCAACTACTAATGTATCCTATATTGCAATTCTCTCAAAGTTAGAACTGAGGGTAGAAAATGTATGAAGGAGTTTTAAAAACAGTGTAAAACCTATAAGAGCCTTCTTCTGTCCCATTATGGATCCCTCTGTCATGCTATAAAAATGCAATTAAAGGATCAAGATACATTTTTTAAATTTTGGCAGGAATGCTCGAATTACATATTCTAAGGTGATAAAAAAAAACTCGAAAAAATCTTGGGTTTGACTCCAAGGAAGACATTTCCAGTTCCCATAAGATAACACGTAATCATCGATTTTTCGACGTGCATGCTTTTATTCTTTTTGAGATTTAAATTAGAAATAATTAACCTACGATCTTTGATTTAAACCATTTTAAAGAAAAAATTATAATATTTCATATTCTGTAAATCTTTTTCAGCCTACTGCTCGAAATTTCTCATGTTAAAGGCTTAATTCACATATTTTGGAAAATATTGCTATTTTAACGGGATATTGACTTGCCAACCAATTATATTGTTAAACCTCGAAATCCTATTGTCATTTCATTTCTTATGAGCGAAAGCGTGCTCTGAATGCTTTTAATACGAGAGAGAGAGAGAGAGAGAGAGAAGGAGAAGGAAATGATTTTCATAGCAACCAATGTAAACAACATTCGTTGCATTATATGCGAGAAGGAATACATTTGAATGTAGAACATTAATCACCCGAATATTACATTCACTTAGAATCATCGTAGGAGTTCAAGACATGAAACAACATACGCTTAAAAGAACGAAAGGTTGTTTTCCTGCGATCGATTTCTGAATTCGCGTCGAATCGATCAACAGATCAGACTTTAATGCAAGCATTTGACGCATTCTTAGTGATTTGCATTGTTGCTGGTTTCATGTAATTGGATAACATTGATTTGGATAATAGCTTCGCGTCACATCTATTCACGAAATTTCATTTTAAAAACTTTCCCATTGAATTTAAGCGGGCGTCTCCCTAGTATATATATAATTCACTTGGTCAGAGTAGCTAATTTGCTCGATTAGGAAAGGAGAGAGGGGGGATGGAAAAAGAATAGAAGGGGAAGGTAATTCACTTGAGCGCCTAGTTTCAGATTCATGCAACCATTACTTCTGGACCTTTTTTTGCTAACGACTTTCACGAGCGCGAGAAGAAGCCATTTTGACATTGTATTAGCGTTCCATTAAAACTTAATTAATAGCGAGAATGGCAACCTGACTCTTAATCTCAAATTCCTAATAACTCAGTTACTAAATAGCATTCACTGTAAAATATTTAGTTTTCATCAAAAATTCTATTGATATAACAAAATCCAAAAAAATCAAAACTGATTTTGATAGCTTAAAATTTAGGGCTGAAATTCTGAGGAATATCTAAAAAAAACAGCTATGAAGGCAATTCTGGAAAATCTTGACTCGGCACAAAATTCAAATGAACAATTCCCGGGAATCATTTTAACTTTCCCGGGAATATAGAATAAGATATATCAGGTAAATTCCTGGTATTCGGGAACTGGAATAACGGGAATTCTCGGTTCCAAAACTCGAACTATAAGTAGGGATTGGATATGAGAACTTGGAGATAAAATCGCAGATTGGATTGGACGCGCCTAAAACCTATCACAGGATAGAATTGCTATGATTATCATGATTTAAAATGTACCTGCGTAAAAAAATCCCTCAAAATTATGATATCTTTTCCTTCCATAATTCAGAATTTTTATCCAGAGAGGAAGAAACCTGCCGTTACCTTGTCGACATCGAAATGGGAGCAGCCATAGGAGTTAATCCCCAGAGTTGGCCTCTTAAGAGATCGATGCATTTAAACCCAGCGCAGGAAACGCTTGGCAAACACATTCTAGAACGGGCTCACTTCCAGAACCTCTCAATAGTTGGGGTGCTATGACCTACGAGTGGTGACCGCTGCGCTCTAGGGAAGCCGACTGTTAACTTCAATCGGGAGAAGAGATTCCGCGTGCATATTGGAAAGATGGAAATCCTCTGCTGCAAGTCAACGCGAAAATGTTGGCCAATGGCAAAAGCAGGCGGCGATGCACAAAACCTCTTTCCCACGTGAAAGCTTCTCCCGTGCATTTTCGCAACCTTAAAGTATTAGCTTTGCGTGACGCCACAACCGTGTGAATTTATAGTTCAAACAAAAAATGACGCGTTTCGAATTCGGTTCCTAACGGACGATGACATCGAAAAGATTCTGAATTTGCCGATTTTATTACATTTAATTCCACGTAGCGCATTACTTTACGCTTGCTTTCACTTGTGGCACGATAAAGAAAAAATCAGAATAATATAAAACCTATCCGAGACTAACGTGCGTTTATAGAGTTTCCTTTTTTATTTATATTTGTGTATTTTATGTGTTCTTTGCACGAGGTGAACGCATATAGGGGAGGAAGTTACCGTCCGTCCGTCCGCATGTTTAAACTCGGGAACCGCTGAACGTATTTTGATGAAATTTAGCAATGGGGAGTTTTACTAAAATTTGTGAATCTCAAAGAACGCATTTGGAAACTCCATGTACTCCAACATGGAGTACACCTTTCCATTCTGGTTTAAATTTAATTCATGAAGAGTCATTTATAGGCCCATAACAATGCATCTAACCTTTCCTATTATAATGCAAGCCAATTACATTCTGTCATTCTGTCTGTAAGATTTTATGAATTAATGCAAATAATTATCAGGGTCTAATCCTCCATGGAGGCAAAGGGAGCATTGCTTCCAAATTAGAGATTAAAATAATAATAACAGTAATAACAATAAAAATTACTCATTCACAAGCGCAATTTTAGAAGCACACATTCAGTAAAACCGTGCGACTGCGCGACATTTTTAAAATCCGCCTTGCGCCACACAATGGCCGAATATAACACTACTAGCCTACTAGGAAGAAAGAATATTAATGCGTACATGTCGATGAGCCATTCGCTGTAGTACACGGTCGGTAGGCGTCTAATTTCATTAAGTCGCAATTCTGACGTATCACATGAACCTTCATGCTTATATAAGTGTTTGTGTTGTAGTAGTTCATTAACAGATATTATTCCAAGAAAATTTGGCTCAGTACGGAGTGGAAGCAATCTGAAAATTGCAAACATGAGTGAACTGAGTTTCTCAAATTCTTCTGTTGTGCTTTCAAGCAGCTCTGGTGAGGTTTCATGTTGTGCAGTGCGTAATTTATTAACGAAAAGTTTTTCGTCGAACAATTTTCAGACTAAATTAAATCATGCACAAGACATTTTAACGTAGATATATTATATATTCGAATGGTTGGCTGGATTTGAGGTCAAAGCAAAATTATTTTGTTGGTCGTGCTAACTTTTTTCGAACGAAAAAAAATGTTTGGACTAAAACGGGATTTTATGATTTAAATGATCTTTATAAGGTAATAAAGAGACATACGACAAGTAAAGAACAATTGCAATCAATTCTACAAGAAAAAACATTTAGAAGAACTCGAATAGAACATGTTTTAAATAAGCAGTTAGATATTACTCATCGCCAGCATAACGAAGCATTAAAGAAAAATCGGGAAATGTTAAAAAGACTTATTGATATTGTTTGTTTTTTGGGAGAGCATGAACTTGGTTTTCGCGGTCATGACGAATCCAGTGACTCTGTAAATAAAGGTAATTACGTGGACTTGGTCAAATTGGTTGCTAATTATGATGCAACTTTGGGAAGCTATTTGGAACATTCCAGTGTTTCGTGGTACGTTTAGTGCTATATAGAATGATTTAATTTCTTGTGTTGCCCAAGTCTCACTGCAAAAATTAAACAAGATGCGTTCGACTCCCCGAAGAACAGCTATGGAAATTATTTCCACATAGCTGCTTTGTGTTCTGAACTTTTGGTTATATATCAAGCAGAAGATATTGGTAAAAACAGCGTTAGCAATTTATATAATTTCATTAAGGAAAACAGTTTAGACAAAGCTTACTCTCAAGTGGCAAAATTACGTGAATTAGTGTTGATAATACCTATGACCAGTGCCTCAACTGAACGGAGTTTTTCATCTCTCAAACGTGTCAAAACATTCGTGAGGAATTTCAAAAATCAAGAAAGACTCTCTAAATTATCAATTCTGTCAATCGAAAAGGCCCTCATCAAAGAACTTTCTCAAAAACCCGTGTTCTATGATGAATTAATTGCAGAATTAGCAAAGAAGGAACAAGGAATTCCTCTGAATTTCAAAGAACAAGGTATGATCTGATTTTCATAATTAATTGCTTCTTATAAAAAAATCTCAGGATTCGCCACTGATAATTATAATGGTCAATACATAGTTAAATGAATCTTTCGCCAAATACAGGTTGAAGGTTTTAAATGGGTCGCCGTCCGTGATAATAGCATCGGCTTGAGTCCAAGAGAGTATATTTTTCTCTCCTGGAAGAGCATGTAAATTACGGTAGAATAGTGTTCCTTTACATTTTTAAATTAGTTAAAATCGAGTTATTAGTTGGAGAATTGAATGCGTAGACGTTAAGATGAACGAAATTTGTTTCAATTCAAGAAAACATAAAAAAGATTCCGAATCAGCTTAGAAACTGATTTAAAATCAGAAATAAGTTAGATGAACATGCTAAAGCAAGTGGTTCTGGTGGCTTAACTCTAGTTTGATTAAAATACCATTTCGAAGTTTTTAGTATAGGTACCAGCTTTGAAGCCGCCTAGTGGAAATACCTGAAATATTTGGAAAATTCAAACAATGAAAAATCCATATATTGATAAGCGCTATTTAATTCAACATTAAATTTCCAAATACTATCTTTTGAAACAAAAATGCTGGATGTACACAGACGTACATTAGCACGTTGTTAGTTTAAAGAAAACGTGCTAAAAACAGAAAATTTCTAGAAAAATTATTTTTGCCAGGACCATTCCAGGTTTGAGTTGGACAAAATAATGACTTTCTCGACCGACTAACAAACTGTAAGTGTTATTTACTACAAAAATTCGTAAAAAGACAGTTGCAAAACTAACGCAACAGTTTCGATTTATAAATTTATTTTTACTCTAAGTATATCATTAATGTTGATGTTATCATCGTAGATGGTTGCTCATTGTCAGTCATTAATTTCTCGTCAGCAGTTTAACTATCTCTTCATATAAAGCGGTTGTAAATGTACTTTTGCGAACCAACTTCATCCATTTATTATCATTGATTTTTGCTTAAAATGATCTCGCTACTGGCTGATAGAGAGAGCACATTATCACAATTACTAAAAGACAAAAATTTAGCAGGAATTTGGGAAACAAGATCACTTGGATTAGATGCAAAAGTTAAAAAAATCTGAATCAAGTAATGATTAAACTCGAATATCATTTGCTATAAGTAAAGAGCTCCAACATGTCGCAATTTATCAACTTAAACAAGGCATTGCCGCATCTGCTCGCAGAATTCGAAATCAGCTGTGTTAGTGGTCGGCCTTAACGTAAAATTAGCAACGAAAATGCATTTAAAGCTATATTAAATCTGTTGCAATAATTTGGGAAAAACCAGTATCAGTAATAAAAATTCAATTTGTGAAGCAAATAGCCGAATCTGTTCAATTATGGTAGTGAGTAATGTAAATAATTCAGCAGCTGTCAGTCCGACTGATTTATTTACTTCACCTTTTGCAATTTAATGCGTGAGGATATTGTTAAGTTGATATTACCTACAATCGAAGTGGTTAAATCATTTATGCTGGAAAATCATATTAGTTGGCCAGTTTATAGTTAATCCTGGAAATAATAAACATTAATTTGTTAGCAATGTACATTAAACGCTGACAATGAGTCTTGGATAAAAAGTTATTTTAAATTAACGATTGGCTAAGTTCTGCATCTTGAACTCTTTTAATATAAATTTAATACCGCATTAAGACCTACTCACCATACTTTTAACGAGCAATTACATTAGTTCACAGAATAATAAGGCAGTGGGACAACGATAAAGGAAAAACAAAGCAAATATTTAAAATCCTCAATTCCATAAACATACGGAATGATTTTTAAAATCTGAGTGTCTGGCGAGCATTTTTTTAATTCCTCTTTGACCCCGATGCTTGAAGATATATTACCGAAAATCTGAAAATCGATAGCTTTTGAGCAATTCGTTAAGCGCGAACTCTGGGGAATATCTTCGAAAGCGCATTAGCACGGATGACCGATATCCTTTCGATCTTTCTACTCGGAAGGTTTCGTTTCGCCTTTCCTCCGGTTTCATCCGAGATTTTTTTACTTAGTTTAGTTTTCTTTTACTTCCCCAAGTGTCCTTTCGAAGTCGCAGAGGTCCACCAATTGAATCCGTGAGAAGAGATTGTCGGCCATCCTCGAAAGGATGGGATAAAAAAAAGAAAGGATTAGCCTGCAAGAAATGTGTCACGTCGCCTTATCTGTGGGGTCCTCTGCCACGAAACCTCTCGCTTTAAAACAGTTTTTCAACTCCCCGCGAGGCTCCCTTCCTCGTTATCCCTTCTTTTCTCCTCAAGACAGATAAGGCACAACCGTAAAAAAAGGCTCGGAAGAAATGGGGACGCTCTTAGTTCGCCTTTCGACCGATAGGTGGCTCCCGAGTCAAGGCCTGACGTTTCAGCCTTCCCTCCTTATCTCATTCGAGATGTCGAACCCCAAAAAGGCTTTAAAAGTCTTCGGGTCCGTGTGCTAGGAGAAAGAGCGATAGGGACCGATTTTATTGCTGCTCACATAGGTAAAGTGAACTCATCCAGCGTGTCTCAGTTTGAAATCCCTTCTTTTACGGCCGTGAAACATCGACTTCCGGACATGGCGAGCTTTAACGCAAGAATGCAGCTATTTTCCTTTTTTTAGTATATTAAGATTGAGGATGCTTCTAGGTAGAATCATCGACCAAGACCTATGTTTAGCTAAATTTGTTAGCATTAAATGAGTGTGCCATTATGTTAATTCAGTTTTGAAGAACCTAATTGCCATGTATTACATCGTATAAACCAGAATGATTGAAACGTATCTACATATAATATTAGGCATAAATTAGCATTTAATAAAACGGAGCCTTTTTAAATATGGCTGTCGAAATCTCTAAATATTTTCTTTGGTGTGCAAAGAAGTTATTTAATATGGGTAAAGTTCAAAGAAAAATATTTAAAAATAAGCTTTTGTCTATAGCATTTAAATCATTAAAACACATGTTAAGAAATCTTTGCGAATTAGGTACTTTTCCAAATTCTGATACGTAAGCAAAACGTGTGAATTTTTACTTGAAATCAGCAAATAACTAAAACATATAACTTGACCACATGGAGCATTGCTCCTAGCTCCTTCAGAGAAAGCACCAGAACTACATTAAGGAATGGATCACATCATAACTATATTTAAACGGAAGCTCGTAAAATTAGTAATTAAATTTGTGTTGGAAAAGCAGGGGATGGCCTGGTGGAGTGAGATAGGTACTATGTGGTCTTTGTGCGCTAAGTCGGTAGCCTTGAAGGCTTTCCGGGAACCATGAAGGTTCTTAAATAAGATTTTATCAGCAATTTAAGGGATTTAAAGTAATACACACCCGTTTTTATTTTATATTTTATAATTTTATTTGTGGGTAACTTTGAACACTTAAATGGGAATAAAAATAGGTATATTTCACGTGTAATAATGCGGTATAAGAATGCTGAATCTAGTACTGTAGTAAGTTATGTATTATTCTGTAGATTGGTATCATTTTCATTTTTAATGGTGTTGCCACCTTATCGTAGGACCAACTTGTAACAAAATCCTGATAATAATAAAAAATAGTAAAAAAATGTTTCACAAAAAATAACAAGGACGAAAATAGAGAGAAGTTTTAGGTTATTATTATTGGATATAAAAATGTATATATAGGTGTATGGAGGGCGTTGGCGAAAAAAAAGTGGAACGCAGCCTAAAGGTGGATTAAGAAGGAAAGAACACCTGGAAGTTGGGTATGACAGAAAATATGCTTAAAGAAGTCGTGTGTCCCAGATTTAGAATTCGCGTACCTCAGTTGGAGCATCCCTTCAAAAATACCGCGGTATTTTGCCATATTGTGGAAGTCCTGGCAAAAAAAGTAATAATAACGTATATACGGGCAATGTCACTCTAATGGCCTTAAAAAAGTACGATAGATTATATTATCGGTTAAAATTATGAGGGCTGATTCGTACAGGAAATGCGCATCTGGTTTTCTCGCCTTTTTTGCAGTTAATGCAAAGAAAAGTTTTGTCCATTTGATAGCAGTCATGATGTGAACTCGGCTGATATAAAAAATTAATATTTATATCAATTATATATTTTCAATTTGTTTCCGCAAAATATTTGAAAAGGGCATTTCGATTGTCATTTCAAATCATTTGCGCTGTTCGTTGTCATGCGATTCATTTAATTTTTATATGCTTAGTTAAATATTCCACTGAATTGGTAATATGAAGCTCAGTAATAAAATTACTGCTTCTAGGATCTATATGAATATTTGATAACTTTTTTATAACAAAACCTTTTTATTTGCTTTTGGCCGAACTGAAAGCCTTTATTTAGAATTTGCTCCCCGTTGGTTCTTATCATATCTGGTTACTTTAGGCAACCAGAACTCCTAATATTGGTTGTGTTGACACTATGCCCGCATAGTTGGATAGAAAACCCAAGAATATCCGAAAAAAATGCATTCATGTAATATGTAATGTAATATACCTACATATGCATACATGTCTGTATATAATTCTGAATGTACAGATAAATACATTTTCGAGTATACCCATACAAATACGATTGTTTATTAAGTATATGTTTGAAGTTTTAAATTCTCTCACGCGGAAGATCCTCTGCTGTACGTTTTTTGTCCTACGTAAAGGAAGAATAGAAATATAATTAGCAACTAAACAAGCAAAAAATTTCTAAATTGTCTGTTTGTCGTTTGTCGTTTGCTTAAAAGCTGATATTTCCAGCACATAATTCAGAATACTTTCTCACGCAGTAAGTAGGTATGTATAAAATGTATTGCAATCGTATATGCTATACCTACTGTTTTACTGATTCTGACGGAATATCCTATTTATGGCAAATATTTACCGCAATGAAAACCAAATTGAAATTAACAATATCGCGCAACAATGCAGATTAGTTCATTCTAGTCGATTTTCACAAAACCTCGACTTACTCAAAATATCAGTATGTGTTTTGATCAAAGTTCCTATAATTATAGAGATAGATGTCATAAACCAACGTCGTATCCCACAAAATATCTCTCTATTACTTAAAAAAGTAGAACATGCTACCCACTGACGTTTTCGGTTATTCTTTACGTGGCCACCGACGAATTGTAGATAGTGCAGTTGTTGATCTCACTGAACACCGGAGCGAGCGGAGGCCGGGGTTTGGCGAGCGGTAGCGATTAGGAGGCAGAGCAACATAGTAACTATAATATATCAGGGGCGCCCACTATTTCTGGGTATAATATCTACTTTTCCTATGGTTACCCAGCTGAGATCTTTTTTTCCACAAATTTAAAAGAGAAATGATACACACAAAAATAACTTTTAACAAACGTCTATTAAACAAAAAATCAAATTAACATTTTTAATGGCATACTATAGAAATTTGTACAAAATATTAATTTTTTGAACTTCCAGCGGTTTGATCATTTGTGGGACTGGGTGCGCACCCCTTGATGGTGTGACCCTGCTCTACACAAGAACACAGGGATAACAGCGGTCAAATCACACTTTGCCCGTTTTTATTTTCTCCATATATATTAAGAGTATTGTAATCTTGAAATAATTCAACTTTGAGGTTTTGATGGATATAGACGTTTTAGGTGTTCCTGGGTCCCTACAGTGGTTTTCGCCATGCCATCTATCTGTCTGTCTGTTCGCCGTTCTAGGGCCTAAACACGTACATAAAATCGAATTGTACCTTGTATTTATGCAACATATCTTTTGCAGACCCTTTTTTCATAAAAATGATATTGCGCAAAAATAAAGGGTAGTTTATTCTTGACGATTTTTAGAAAATATTGTTTTACTCAAAAATGGTTCCAGAGAATTTAATTAAAATCAATCCAACTGTAGATGTCACAAATAATAATGCGTAAGCAATGTCTCTAGAAATCACTATATGGCGTCCACTGGCATTACAATGTACGCTAAGCTACCTTACCTAAGCCTTATGACGTCACGCCTCCGCCGCGATCCATTCAAACTCTTACTACAGCCTTACGGTTAAACTAAATCGAATGATATCTCTCATTTGTGGATAATAATAATGGATTTTAATCGAAATCCTTATAGCCATTTTTGAGTAAATCGAATTTTATTTCAAAATATCCTAGAATAAAGAACCCCTAATTGTGGCGCAATATCGTTCATCTCTTTTCAGAATGTCTTATATATATATATATATATATATATATATATATATATATATATATATATATATATATTATGCGCACCCCTGCTATATAGCGTCCAATGACAGTAAAAAATACCGAATTTTCCGCTCCGATACTGCAAAGCTCTCCCGAATAATGTTTATATTATATATATTTAAATAATACAAGCTTCACTGCACGCAAATACACATAAATGTGACCAAACCATTATTTTGATGCATAAGGATATGAGTGGTAGTTGGGGAAATGTATGCTTTAGACTAAAGATCGAAAGCCTTCTATTAATGGCGTGGTAAGTGTCTCATTTTAATCGAACAATATAATGTCGAATAATTCGTGTTCAACGAAGGCAAAGGGAGGGACTGATATTGGATGGGGTGGTAGGAGAAGTTTGTTTGGTTGGAATTTCTGGCTAATCAACCTCTCGGATTATTATAGCCATTACTCCTTCTACACCGAACACACACACAAGGGAGGAGGAAAACCTGTTAACGGCATTAGCTTATTCTTTAGGAAGAGCACCAAGAGAACAAATTGCGTAACGTCCATCCAAAGTGCGGAGCGCTTATTTGCGCGATGGAGGGAAGAGAAGCTAGAGCACACGGGACTGGATGAGAAACTGCAAAATAGCAGGTGATGTGTGACCCATCTCCATTTCTATCTCACTCCCTTTCACGGCTTTTCCAGTCCCTTGGGAAATCGACTCCCTATCTTTTTGTGGGGATCCCACACTTCAGTTTAGCGGGCGCGAGAAATGAACGGACTCGGGGAGTGGCAGCGCCTCCCTCGGGTAAAAGCTGAACCCATTAAATTCGAGAGGATTCGGAAATAAGTAAAAAAAGAATAACTGCCGTGCTTTTTTTACACGGCCATCCATTCCCTGCATACGATTTCGAACTTTTTCTTTTGCTACCGAGAATAGGATATATTACGTGGATGAAGTATTCTCGCAGCCGCTTAGCTCTACTGGAATAAGAGATCGGGTTTTGCGACGTGGATCGCATGGAAGAAATGCCTTCTGCGACGATGCATTCGTGAACCTAATGATACATCGCGAATGCCAAGATGTCATTCTGCTTAAAAGATTGGTATCCATCGTCCCGATATTAGTGTACGTATACGAAAACAGATTTAAAATATATTCGAAATGGATAGTTTTCTTAAACTGTTAATACAGTAAAATCTCGTTATTTAATGGAAGTCCTTTTGAACAGAAATGCCACTGTGACTGATTAAGAGACATTTTGATTACATATATAAACATCGTCGTAAGTTATTTGCAGCGTTACATTCCTGCATCGATTCCAAAGCCTAATTCGTGAAGACAAATCTTCGTCGTTGGGGCAAGCAACTCTTCGGGAGCTGATCTCCAATGCTTTAAAAAAAGGTACCCATCCGTGTGTCTTCAAATCGATTAGCAGCATTTACATATATGGAAACGAAAATAAAGAAGGAAAGTTACTGCTATTGCAAATTTGGAACATGCTTCGACTGTTTTCCTGCAAATATCATACAAAATGAGATGAAAGGAAAACTTTCAATTATTCTCTATCACTGATAAACTATGAATTACAAATGGCATTAATGGAATGAGAATTCCTTGGAATGACTAATAAATAGTGAAAATTTACTGTCATTATGTGTAATCATTAGACTCGTCAACTTTGGGAAACCAGTCTGTATTAATCCTTTTGTACTTCTTGTTAAGTTTATCATGTTCAACTTTACGAACTTATAATTATTTCAGATCCTCCGTTTATAAGCGGATTCTGTATTAGTTTTTGATAATGGCATGGGTCTATATGATCATTTAAAAAAGCACAAGACTACAGTTATTCAAAGGACTGAAATTTTTTGGTGAAAGTAAATGCCGGGTTAAATGCAGTTTCGTTCAAGTAAATGTTGTTCCAAGAGTAACGCAACGGTTTTAGTATCATGTTAAGCACTATTTGCTGAATACATTCAGGTTGAACCCAATAACTTAACTGATTTGAATTCCTATCAATGCCTTTTGGTGAATCTGACCAATCACGACATGTTTGACGCTCCTCTAACTTTTAACAAATTGTCTGAACCGATTGTGTTTTACCATAATTGGATCCATTTTTTCAAAAATTTTTGGTAATCTTGTAATTGTGGAGTATTGCTTTTGACATTCATAAACAATTCTATTTGAGCATTTTTTATCATATAATTAAATTTTATAATAATAATTCAACCCAATAGGGAAGCCTTAACTGTGTAATTCCAATTAATGAAAAGGAATAACACCTTTGTAAATAAACCATTTCATTTAAATAAACAAGACGCATAGTTCAGCATCATCGTCATCAGGATCGTTCCGTATCAAATAAAGTAGAATATTTTACAAAGTTATTGTTTCTTATTAACTTAAAAAATAATTCGATCTTTCTTTTTAAGTGCAGAGATATTTTATGCATAAACTAATGGTAATACATAATAAAATGAATTTTCAAAAGTAAATTTTAAAACAGTACATGTTTTAATTTATGAGGCTACTGAAGAAACTATTCTCTGAACAACTATCTTAGGCCAAACAATAATCAATAACAAATATTAAAATTTATAAATTTAAGCATAGGAACTTCATCTTATGTCTCAATCGAAGACAGAATTGCCAGATTTGATGTATTTAGCCACAACCGGAGAAAGGTTAGGTAAATAAGCACAATGGTAGTTATTCTCGCGAAATGATTCCAGCGACGGCCAGGCAGATGAACGAGGGAGAATTATGTAAAAATTAAAATTTCATTCCGAAGGTCACAACCAACTCAGCAGTACTTTCCATTACAATTCCTAAGCACAGACAGCTCTTCTCATAGGAAAATGCTTCCAAAATTAAAGTGAGACAGATATTTTGAAGATATAAGGAGAAACAGAAGAAAAAACTGGGAAAAGAAAGAGAGGCGGAATAAGATTCGGAGAAAACGAGAAAAAGATAGAGGCAAGGGATGAGATTAGGCAGAAAAAGGAAGAGGACAAATGGAGAATGATAAAAGAAGGAGAAGAGATGGGAAGAAAGGGAAAGAGACAAGAAAATAAAGGGTAGGGAGAAAAAGACATACGGTGAAAGAGGGAGAGAGATGTGGAGAGAAAGGAGGGAGAGAGGGGAGATAAGAGCGGAGAGAGGGAGAAGAGAAGTGAGGAGAGAGAGAGAGGGAGAAGAAAGGAGAAATAGATGTGAGGATAGAGAGAAGAGAGGGGAGAGAGAGGTGATAAGAGAGAGAAGAGAAAGGAGATAGGTGAGGAGAGAGAAGAGAGATGAGGAGAGAGAGAGAAGAGAGGAGAGAGGTGAGGGGAGAGATATGAGAGAGCAAGAGAAAGGGGTAAAAAGGAAATGAGAGAAAGAGAGAGAGATTGTAAGAGAGGATGAGAGGTAGAGTTGGAAAAGAGGAGAAGAGAGGAAAAAGAGAGTGAGAGGAAGAGGCAGGGAGATAGAGAGAGAGATGGAGAGGGAATGGCTACGAAGTGCGTAAGGGAGAGGGAAAACAAACACGGCAAAATGCAAACATGAGTTTTCGCCCGCGGTCGGGATTCTCCAGCCCCCGTGTACACAGCGTGGCGTCATCAAAATGGCAGACTGGAGCGAAGAGAGCATTTGCATGTATAGGAGGAGGCGTTCCTTCGTTTGCGTTCGGAGAAAAACACAAAGGACGATATGAGAAAGTGAACGGTTTTAATCATGCCTAAATGCGTTGGAGGGAGCTTCATGCTTCTATCCTACATTAATTCGGAAGAAAAACTCAGCTCCATAAGGTCTGATGGATTAATTTTCTATAATTTTAATGCATTAGGATGACTTCACGCCTGAAATTAGTCACTCATTTTGTGAGGCACGAACAGTTTAATTTAGAATAACGGTTTCACTTTTATCCATCCTGTTACCATCGTGACTATCCCCAAAAGATAAAAATATAATATTTATTTAAAGGATTCAGCCTCGTTTGTAATGATATTGTTAGGCGATTTTGCACGAATAATAAAGTGTTTTCGCTTGAAAACAAATGGATTTAAGGAGAAAAGATAATGGAGTGGGAAGCAGGACAGTAAGATTTTTATTACGCCATTTGACACAATCTGTATCTTCAAAAGCCATAAAAGAGATTGCAATTTTCATTAGCTTTTTACGAGTTTACGAGTTATCTGTTGTGACAATTTAATGAGGTGATCTAGATAATTCCTTGCTGGATGTAATATTAGCAGTTCACTTTTATAAATTAAAAAGAAAAATAATCCTTTCGTAGTAGAGCTGAAATAATTTCAAATAAAATCTTTAATAGAACTATGTAAAAAAATATTAAAAGTATTGACCAACAACATTTTTCCTTCATGTATGACATTAAAATATATTTTTCGAAAAGCATTCCAGGTTCTTAGCGATGCACCGAATTTCGGCTTCGGCCTCGGTATTTAGAAAAGTCGAATAGCCAAATGTTTTCTAAATCCAAATTTTATATATATTATACATTTTAGTTTTTAAGGAAGGGAAAAATCTGGAGTATAAATTATTTAAATTACAATAGAGAATGTTTATAAAATGCTCGTGTAAATTTAAACCTAATAAAAATATATATAATTAACTTTTTAAATTTCAACTATTTTTATAAAGCGCACTGGAAAGAATAAAATAAATTTTTGTGTCCCTGTAATTATCTGGATCTTAAGGAAATATTTCATTAGATGTGATCATGAATCTTTAAAAAAAGATGTACCTAGGGTATATGTTGTTTAAATTATTCAGTACATTATAAATAGTCTGAAAAATTATTGCTTATTCAGCATATGCAGTACATCTTTTTTAAAGAGATTCATAATCAATCAATGAAAAACTCCCTTAAGATACAGATATTTTCTGTGACTCAAAAATTTATTTTACACTTTTTAGTGTGCTTTATAAAAAAGTGTATAAATTAAAAAGTTGTTAATATATTTCTATGTTATACTTTTCATTGAAGCAAAATGTTAATTATGAAAATGAGATCAAATTGTAATGTATGACTTTTCATCAAACATCACTATTCAATATAGATATTAATATTATAGCTAAAATTGGTATAAAAGTTTTATAAAGGTATAATTTTGGTAATAACTTTAAAGTGGATATTTAGATGGGGTGAAATTCATGTAAATTCATGTAATCCATTCATCTGGTATAACTCCAGGTTCCATATTGTTCCAGTAAGCTCTTTAAGGGCATTCTTTGGATTACTTTGGTAAAATGTTTTACACCATTTGCATAACAAAGGTTTTTCTGAATCTCTAAATCCAAATTGCAATACGTTAGGCAAATTAATTCTGTTATTTATACATTGGCAAAGCAAAGAAAATATCTTGCTCCTCCTTCAACCTCTGTTGAAAGCGATTGTCATATTAGCAATGCAAGTGTTCAGTACAGTGACCGCAGGAGCAATCTGGCAGCGGACAATGCAGAGTAACTATTGTTCCTGCACTATAATATAAAGTTTATTAAATTTGCCTGTAAATACTTGAATCATAAAATTTTAATAACAATTAAATAAATAAAAAGGTATTTGGTAAAATTTCCGATTTTTTCTTGCATTCTTGAATGTAATTCTATGACGGTGATATTCGGCACTCTTGTCAGTGTTTTTCAAACTATTTGTAATAAGACCCAGTGGAATGTCTCACGATCCAGACGAACGGAGGGCAATATGAAGAAAAATATGATCTGAATAGAGTTTTCATTGACTCGCAATAAGAATAACTGATAATAAAAAGAATGGCATTTACATAGTGAGAGCATTTCGTTCCCAGTCATATGTGATACGTTTCAGCCGGTTATAGTACACATTGAGCGCTCAGATTTACCTCATGAGTCGTGACCCGTACTTTGAAAAACACTTTACTAGAGTACATGATTATTCGGTGAGGCACCACTTTTAGCAACGCGTTTTTTACCCATCGCGACCTTTTTCCAGTAACGTCGCGGCCTCCGCCATTTCGCAAGAGTGCGTCGTAATAAAAACAAAGCACGATGCTCCCACGCCCTCCGAAAACATCGCTTGGATCTCGATAATAATGTAACCCCACGCAGGCATGAGTTGCGATGTGCGTGATTTAAGGTTACTGACGGAGTGCAGTAAGATGAAATCACTTAGGGGTGCCGCATATGGCCCGCGGACCGTAGTTAAAGGGAAACCAGGTTTAAAAAAGCCTCATTTGTTGCCATGGGAGTACGTGCTCTTAAAGATGAGAAAACTACGTCATGAAGAGTCGTCGATCTCTTTCTGAAAAATATGGCAGGAGAGAACAGAATAGTTGAAATTAAAAAATACGCGGTCGAAATTCACGTCACTGCAATTTTAGAAAGATTTCGGAGTTAAAAAAATACATTAATTCTTTCCTTTGGGGAAAATGTTCCAGTTACGGCGTAGGTACATGCTTACTAGAGCAGAAATTTCGATATAAATTCTTTTCTCATTTAAAATAACTGACCCTTACCTAACGGACATGCCGAAACAAATGATGAATTACGCGCCATAAAAACTTCACAAGTGTCAGCAAACATTGGAGAAAGGCGGGCCATATAGTTTTGGGCCCCACATAAACTCACGAGGAAAACCATTCTTCCGCAGAAGCTGCTAAATGAGCTCTCAAGCACGAGTCGCGGTTATTCGTTTCTCAGCCGTTTTATTGTTTTTTCTCCGCTGTTTCGACAAATGAGGTCGGACCATAACCACAGTGGCGCCACAGGGCGCCGTCTTGAGGAACGACGCGGACACAGTATCGGAAACCGTAATGGCTTTCTCGAGTTGCTTTTATTTTTTTCCATTTCTTTGTTTTTTTTTCTTACACGCTGCACAGTTCGCATCATGAGAGATGAAGAGGTTCGTCTGGTAGAGGAAGGGAAGCAAAGCGCTTCTCAGGTGTTATGTCTTTTTCGAAGCAATCTTTTCTAGATGGAGAGGCATTCGGTAAAAACGATGTCGGATGGAATTATCTTTTCTTTCCGAGGAGATAACTTTTTCAATTTGGGCGAACAAATTTGAGGATTCAGAGTATTTTCAAACTTCAACTAATGGATACGGAAAACTCCGCCCGCTAAGTAAACCTCTCATTGGTCCCTTTTCCATTCTCATTTCGACAAAATGTAAAACTCGATATTAAAAAATAGAGGCCTATTTTTTCTACTTGTTGAAAAGAGTTGAAACCTGAACCATTCATATTTTTGTCATTCAAATTACGGCTGGAAAAAATGATTGATCATTTTTTGGGAAATAGCTTTCTTTTCACATTAAATGTCTATACAGCATTCCCTCCCAAACCGCGGGTTCCCCAACCGCGGTTTCCAGTATCCGCGGTTTTCCAGCTTGCGCATAAATGTACGCAAAACCGCTCCAAATTCTTGAATCTGATTCCCTACATAAGTGCGCAGTGTGAATTTCGATATCACAGTCTATTAAAAAAGAAGGTAAATATAATATATGCAATAAGAAAATGTTGGTAAACCTATAGTTTTAATCAAACTGAACACTGGCAATAACGGAGATGATCCACGGGCCTTTTAATTGACGTTAAATTTACGTTTTCTCAGAAGTGACCTACAGTTTTAATTACTCACAGTTTTCCACACGGTCGTCAATAATGAACAAATATCGTTATTATTAAAAGTTATGTTATAGAAGAGGCTGAAAGCTTTACTAGGTGTAATTATTTCACTCTAAGAATGTTGCTCCTGTATGATTCTGTTATGTATTTACATCTCTCTGTTTAATCTCTGCAGTTATTTACTCTGCATAATTATTGTGAATTAATATTTAATCCAGATAAACGACGTGTTGGGTGAAGGTGGTTGGGTTTCAATTTGAGTTGAAGGCTTTCGCAGCGTTGCTGAATGCTGGTGGAGGTTTTCGGGTTTCGCTGCGTTGGCGGCATTTCTGGCTCTCGACGTTTCGCAGACGTTGCAGTCTGCATCTTCAGGAGATGAAGTGAGATCGGATCTCACTTCATCTCCTGAAGATGCAGACTGCAACGTCTGCGAAACGTCGAGAGCCAGAAATGCCGCCAACGCAGCGAAACCCGAAAACCTCCACCAGCGTGGTTGGGTTTGTTTCCATAAAAAATGTTTGATATGACTAACATTTGATTATTATAGGAGAATACGTAAGTAACCTTATATCAAAACTTTTTTATGGAAACACACCATAACCACCTTCACCCAACCCGTTGCTTATCGTTTTTACTATATCAAAACTTTTTAATGGAAACAAACCAAACCACCTTCACCCAACCCGTTTGGAAAATAAAAAAAAACAACCTCAACCTGCGGAGAATACGTAATTACCAAATTCCTTTATCTTGTAAGAAGAATTCCGGTGCAGCTCGTTCATTATTAATTACATGACACAATCTTACAAAACTCATAGCATTCGATAAAATGGATCAATCCATAAACTCTTAATTTGTTTACCATTGTTATGAACACAACAATCTTATGATTTGCTGTTTACTTTTGCTGGGGTTTGAGAGTGGCTGGGCTATTATATAAAAAAACCAGAGGGATTACTGTATATAGAATATCGACCGACTAAAAGAGCAAAAAAATTTGATAGCTGAATCGAAGAATATAACTTAACTGAAGTTGTGGAAACACGAAACTACCGTCTTTCCTCGATTCTAAGACGCATTTTTTCACTTTTTAATGTCTCTGAAATCGGAGTGCGTCTTACATTCGATGGCGTCTGTAGTATTATTTTTTCGAAAACTATTAATAAATCGATGGTCTCTTAGAATCGAGGAAATACGGCAATTAAAAAAACAGAATATGAATTAATATACCTTCAGGACTTTTGCAATCATAAGCAAATATGGATTATATTGCTTCGAGATGATGACTGCAGCAAGTAAAATAATGTTTAATTTAATTATAAGAAAATGGATGAATTGGATTCGAGAATGTTTTATCTTTAACAAGGCAGTAGCAATATCATTGCCACCTGAGAGATGAACATTTTATGAGGGGATGGCAGATCTATTTTCACTCAAAGGCAACTTTTTTTTGTACTGTGGGTTGCATTTGTAGCTGCAAATGCTTAAGCGAGCCGCATTGGAAGTAGCTAGTGCTCTGGTGTGCCGGGTAAGAGTTAACTTCGGAAGTTATACAGAGACTTTGTGATATAAAAGATAATGAGACGGAAGCAATGTTTTAGACCAAAAATGTCAACATAAAACGTTCCAAAAACATTATTTTATTTAACTCTGAAGAACCTGAATATATATTTAATTTTGGCTACTATATGGTTGTCATTTTTCTATGAAGGGATTAGTTTTGACTCGCGATCGGTGGAGGACAAATATTTTGTCAACAAAGTGAAAGAAATGAGAGCTGTACAAAAAAATTAGGCAAAATGTTTGGTAACTCTGAAATACCATCATGAGAGCTGTACAAAAAAATTAGGCAAAATGTTTGGTAACTCTGAAATACCATCTTCAATCTATTACATTTGAAACCCATGTTTCAAAACAAACACAAATTTTCGAAAAATATCTTCGGAAACCAAATATTCCATAAATTAAACTTTTAAATGCTTAAAATAGTAAAAATCAATCGATCTCTTATAATTTTAAACTTCTTAGCTTTTGAAATTATTAAAATATAAGTAATATCATTTGATAGTTGATTCTGTAAAACCAAAAACATTTGCAAATATTTTAATTTCATTTAAGCTTGTTCGCAATTAACCGAGTTAGATTTTTCGACGAATTGGTTTTTCAACGCAATTTCCGCAATCCTTCCTCCCACTTCGCCCCGTCCACGTCACCTATACTTTCCCTCTTCTCCCACTTACCTATTTAACGACATACTTCACTTCCCCTATTACTCCGTAAACTCATAACACGTTTTCCGCTCGCAAATTTTATTTTCACTTTCCAAACCGCTTCGGCGTCGCCACGCGAGTGAGGGGGACATAAAACAACGGAGGCATAGAAAGATGAAGGGAACCAAAGGCAAAAGGGAATAAAAAGATATATTCCATCTCACGTCGCTCGTGGCGTCTGGTGCGGAAGAAGTGCTGGGATGCAGAGTAAAGAGCAAAAGATCGTTCACGACAAAGGAATAAAGAGTGACGAAAGGAGGAAAATATTTGCGTTTGAGAGAGAAGTAGAAAGAAAGAGAGGGAGAAAGGAAACTTTTTCTAATGCCGCAGTTGAGAAGAGAAAGAAGAAAACTGCGGGTCGACAGACGGAAATAACTAGTCAAAAGCAAACTCTCGGAGGCACAATGGCAGAGAAAAAGAGAAAGGGACATGGACGGCCAAATTTGGTCACTGACTCGATTCGAATCGCATGTTTCGATTCAGATTAATAATCGATTCTTCTTTTTTAGAGTTTTTAAAGGAATAATTTCCATCAAGATAGTGGGTTTTTTTATTAAGATTACATGTAACATAGACTGAAGTGAGTGTTAGAAGATATCAAACTAATGAATCAGTTTGATTTTTATCAAGCCTTTAAAAATATAAAATCCATACATAGTGAAATTTTATTTAGCCCTGGACTACTAAACATTCGTCTATTAGAATATTTTCTCAAAAATTTATTTTCCGATCAAATTTTTATATATTTGTACATTTTATTTTACAAAAGGGTTTGAAAATATCTTAAGATAATATATAAAATAATATGAAGTAATTTATGAATGATTATTGCGTTAAAACAAATGCTCGCTCGGTGAATGCCACGCATCGCTCTTGAGCAACGCTGAAAATAAAACCTTGCCATTCTCCTCATCTTGGAGGGACAAAAAGCACAGATTTTTCTGATTGGTCGTGCAGGTCCAGGCTGTTCTCCAACGGGAGGTAAATGAAGAATTTCTGTGATAATGACTTTTAATGAACGAACTGAGAACCTGACGCACTTATAAACATTCGTCTAAGAGGCGACTGACAACTAAAAGAAGTAGTAAGAAGCAGGTCGTGAAACACGTCATTATTTACACAGCTCTACCCCAATGCAGTCTTAGAGTAAAAAAACGCGCAACCCCCTATATTACTCGGAACTGCGTTAAAAGTCCTTTTGCTGCAACTAGAGTAGTCTGACAGACGAAAGTTTAGTAGTCTAGTGTTAAAGTGGCATTCAACATAAATAAAAATAAAAATTAATTGCATTCTTCCGTTGCTAGACCTTATCACAGGTTTCAACGAAGATCATTGTGTATAATGATCAAAAAAATATAAGAGCATAGAAGAAATGGATTTTAAAACAATAAAAAACCTCCCATAAAGTAATGTTAGCATCATCTGACAACTGGTGGCGACGAAGAAATGAAATTCAAACCAAATTAAAGTCTTTGACAAAGGTTTTAGAGATTGATAAAATTGTATCGAATAGGCTTCTATGAGAGTTCGTAACAATTTAAAATTATTAATCGGATAACTCTCAATTCGAGTAATTCAAATCGAGTAATTTAAAACTAAACATACGATAAATCGTAACAAATGAATATATTCGACAGATTCCGATCAATATCAACGAATGAATCGATTAGTGTTTTAATCGAAAAACGATCCCTATAGAGCAGAGGTCGGAAAAATACGCCTCAGGCCTGCGAGAACATTTTATGCGGCCAGCGATGATATTAAGAAAGCCAACCGTTAAGTGTAAAACATAATTTGCTACTCTGTAGTCAAAATTATGGTTGGAAACCTTTTTATTTTGGATTCATCACTATAGAATATTATTAATTGTTGATTTTCACTAATAGAATCCTTCGCATTCTTTCAAGTAACATCCGATGTGAACCGTAATGAGGCCCGCCGAAGCATTTGAATCAGTTAAGGTGGTCTGCCCCGTAAGAACCTTCTATATACATTCTTTGCGTATTGTAGGATACGAGAGTTGGAAGGATAGGTGGTGTCTCAAATCTTTCATCACGTTGCCAGGTGAGATTTTCGTAAAATGGCAAATTATGCACGGTTTCATTAATGTTTATTTCTTTAGAAATACTGGAGTTAAGGCGATTAAACCACTTAAGGACACTCATTTATAGCAATAATGTTACTGCGTGATAGAATCCGTAACATATAACAATTCTCTAAGATGGAATTGTCTTTTGGTGGGCGAAGTACTGCGCCAATAACCTTAACTGCCTACGGATTTCTGTGACCACAAATATATAGACAGAATTCATTAGAGAAAGGCATACTGACGAATGACATAACATTTAATCTAGTCTCAGCATGAAAGCAAATTACGGGTTTAGGGCTGAATGATTGAGCAACAAGTCGATAGTCGTCACATGATTAAAATAGCTGTCGACATCAAAGTCAGATCTCTGCTTTGACTAATACTTTCCAAACAATCCAGTTGTTTCCACGTCAGAACCCTTGTTAAAATAACACTTTTTAATCTCATTCTCCTTAAATCGACATCATTTACTCCATTTTCATAACTATTTTACCTTAATACGCTCGTAGAAGCGTTATTTATCTTTTGATATAAATATGAAATGATATATGAAATAGTTAGTTACTAACAAGGTTTAGGTTCCTACTGTAGATATGAAACGGTTTAGTATACAAGTACATCACATACAAAATTTCCGACATCAGTGGTGGTTCACCTGAAGCAAAGTCGATTATATGCAAAATGCTCTATCAAGAAAGTACCGCGTTTCATTATTAAAATTTAGTGAGGCTGTGTTGCTATCGTAATAGAAAAAGCACGAGCTCTGCTGAGTGAAGTCCGCTGATCTAATATCAGATAGATCAAAGGTCACAGAAGAATCATTATTGCAATTTAATGCCGCATTATTCAGGAAAACATGAAAAACGGTGCTACTATAGCGTGCGGTCTACCGCAGTATCCGTAGTCTACGGTACTGTAATGCGCGGTCTACCGAGCTCATAAAAAGAAGAATGCCACTAAACTAAATCCATACTTGCTTGAGTAAAATCTCTTTTAAACGTTGATTTTAATGGGATCGGTATTGGTACGCCCCTATGTGGAGTGTACCGAAAATTTTACTCGACCCCACCGGATTGGGCAAGTTGGTGAAACTGTTTTTCATTCCTCCTCACGTTCACTGTGTTCAGAGGTGTCTTCATTAAAAGGAAAAAGAAGGGATACCATTTTAAAAATTTCATTTTTAACGGCCTCCCTAGAGTGTAAATATCCCAGGTAGACCGCACGCTATAGTAGCACCAAAAACATTCTCCATTAAATAGTCCATCACTTCGTAGTGTACTTTTGTATGTGTAAAAGAGGTCCTATGTTATTTTATTTTATTTAACACTAGCTGAAATGACCCGGCGATACTCAGATTTTTAAGTCAAAAGAAAAATAATGAGGAAGATTTGAAAATAAAACCAAGCAATTAAACCAAGTTAATTTTTATTGTAGTGCTTAATGGTACGCAATATTTCTTGTCTTCCCATCTTTTGCCCAAATAAGTAAATTTTTCTTGTCCTTGATCGATAAATTTGGCGACCGTATTTTTTATCAAATAATCATAATGAACAATTGATGGAATCACTTTTAAAATATAGTTATTTCACTCGAATTAAGCTCCAGTGGAAGAAACTGCATGATATTATGTGATCATGAATCTCAAAAACATTAAAATCTTGGGAAGGAATTGCAAGCTCTAGGGATACAACCGATGGAAATACATTTGAAGATATATTCAAATTTAGCTCACCGACACGTTATCTCATGCAATGGCTGATTTTGTGGGTCTAATTTGTCACTTGAATATTTTAAAATCAAAACTACGAAACAAAACGGGGTCCTGGACTTTGAAATTCATTTAGGCGATAAAAAGTATGTTAGTACGACATCGAAAGTGTTGTTTTAATGTAATAGGTTCAATTGGCTTAATTGATACATACAAATGTTCAGTTGAAAGGAAAGCAAAATGTACATATAGATGTTCTAAAGAGAATGAGTTAACGGTTATCAATTTTGGTCGAAATTACAGAACTGTTATAGAAGTTTGGCTTAGCTCTCGAATTGCACGACAATTCGATTTCCGGTCTTCTTTTGTTGTTTTTGGAACTTTCAACATGGAGGAACATTTTGCGCGAATTCAACGGGTTGGGTAAGTTGGTTGAAAGGTTCTGGTTCTTCTTCAAAGAGAGATTTTGCTCGACCAAGGATCATTTCAGAAAAAATATTTTTACTGATTTTATTTTTTGCGCGAATTTACCGGATTGGGTAAGTTGGTCGAAGTGTTTTGCTTCTTCCAATCTCCCGACAAGCATTTAAAATCCAAGCAGAAAACAACAAAAGAAGATAAAAAATCGGATCGGGAAAATTGGACGGGTAATTCGAGAACTGTTCCAGAAGTTTTCTTAATGTACCTTCTGAGATATCTTTCAAGTTACTAATTTTCAATGATAATGAAAAACAAATTTTGCTGTCTATAAAGTATAGAGGATATGCAGAATACATAAAACGTTTTTAGAGAACAAAAGCGCATAAAATTGCACATTAAAACTGTCTTCCACCTATTTTTTTGAAACAATTAGCCAGATTTATAGTTTTTTGTTGATTGCCCTTCTTTGAATGACCTTAGTATTTCTTTCTTCCCTACTTTAGTTTATATTAGGTATATATTATTTCTTTTAGTTAATATTAGGTATTGTTTATATCGGTTGTCAAGTAGGTTGTCCATCCAAAGATACGCCCATTCCCTTATTATTTAAATAGGAAAAATTAAAGACGAAAAATATTTCTTAAATGAAAAAGTTAGTTCAAAGCGCTTTAAAAATCTTCCCACGTTGCTTAACTTTTTATTGCGATTAAAATGGCACCTTCATCTTGCTTTTACCTTCTGTAGTTGTTGCGTTATAAATGCAAAAACAAACAAACAAACAAATTCTTCAAAATAATTATGGTAGAAATACCATTATGCCACCATCTATTCTTTTCGATTACCAGTTACATTCATACACCCAAGGGATAAAGTGTAACTCATTTTGAAAACTTTGTTTTACTGTTACTAATAAATTCATACATTCTATTTAAATTTGACTTTGCCACTACCACCACTTTGCAAAACTAACTCAAAGGTTTATATTAACTTTTTAATACAAGCAATGGTTCAAGATTTATAAGTAGTAGAAAATAACTTTGATGAACATAGCTCGTTAAAATTTGGGCCTCGCGAGAGAGAAAATTCCGTCGCAAATTATATGAACCTATTAGTTTTTTAAATTAAAAAAATAATCCGCATTCAAAAGATGGAACATTATGACAGAAAATTTCATATAAATAAATTTCCTTCAGACTTTTGCTTTAGAATTTAGAGCTCGTAAGTTGTAGATGAATCCGCAGCGTGTGCAAAAAAAATTGAAAAACGAAAAAAAAATAGCATTTCCTTTTTTGATTTTCCGCGAAAACTTTGTTCACCTTTTTCCTTTTTATCGAACAATGCAAAAGAGAGGATAATGGCGGGAGAGAAAGTAGAGAGATGAAAATGAGAGAGAAGACAATAGAGATGAAAAGAGGTGATAGTAAAAACAATGAGAAAAGAGGAACTCTCTCTCTCTCTCGACCAACAGGAAACGCTGGTGAAAGTTTTTCGAGATGGAATTATTATCTCTCGAAACATATGATTCTTTTAATCCCTTTTGCTCGCAAAAGAACGTAAACAACGATGCGGAGCAGTAATTCATTCTCGTACGCGCGTAAACAACACGTGCATGGTATTCCAAAAGTGACGAAAAACTTTCTATTTATGAAATTTATTTTTTAACTCATAAATTATTCTTGACGATTGTTTGGCCAACGTTCTGTTATTGTTTATTAGCAGTTTGACTTGTTCGGATAAATAAGCCATTAATGTATTTTCGGTAGACGAATTTTTATTATTTTAATTTTTAGCTTCAATTACGAGGTAAAAATGAAGATTATCACTGTTAAATTTTATTATAAGAAATAAAAATTCCAATAAACTAGCAAGAAGAGTCGGTCTGGAATTAAACATCAAGTTCCGACAGCTTCAAAATTTACGAAGTTAGGGCGAAAGTTTGAATAAACTGGATCCATGTATGAAAAATCCAGATCAGGACGGATTGCATTCGTTAAAATGAAGAGACTTCCAAAATGTCACGATTGATCACCTCGGGCAAGACTTCGCTGCGCCTACTCGAGGACTTTTTGCTCGATTAAGGGGTATTGATACCATGATTAGGGAAGAAATACGAGTAAAAGTCGCTAAGATTTCAGAAGAAAAGAACATTTTACTCGAAACATATGGATAGTCAACAGTTTTAGAATGATGGCACATTAAAGCAATCCATTAACTTAATGACAGTCACTGATTGAGACTGAATTATATGAAGCAAGGGCCTACAAACTAATGATAAATCGTTTGAACATGTTTAGCGAATGTGTTCATAAATAATAATTTCTATAGTTCTCGCATTTTACCTATTTTTATTTCAATATACGTGTGTTTTCCTCCATGAATCCAACTGTTACCTTATTCTCTGAAATTCTCTTGTATTCATTTAGCAGTGGCAGTAGACTACATTATACCACGAACACTTGATAGATGAAATTCTCTGTCGGGGCCGTTTTTGCAGGGAGGGGAAATGCTGGCAAGGAAGTCGCCCAGAGCCCAGCGCCTAGGGGTCCTCGTGCCTAAGGGGTCTCCGTGTTTACGGGGTTAAGCAATTAAAGTTAGCTTATTATCTAATCTTAGTAAAAAGACCTAACGCGCGTGGAACGCGAAAAAATCGCTCTAAATATTTGTTATAAGCAAGATATCATTTCTTTATTCAAGGTTAAGGAGACCCCGCGGCTGCCGCCTCGCCCTGGGTCCAGCGGATCCTAGAGACGGCCCTGCTCGCTGAAATATTTTAACAAAAACCAAGGAAATAAATGAGAATTTAAACCCGAGGATTTAAAAAGATTTTTATAAGGCCATTTTCTTAAGAATCCAAGACATATTTTCGGGTTCATTTTTAAAAGTCATATAAAATGCTGGTGCACAATGCAAAACTCTTTCATGCGTTCACATCCTACTTTGCATCTTTTTAAATATACCATAGGGAATATTCATTTCCTAGTAAGGATATGTCTGCAGGCCAACGTTATCACGAAGTATTAGCGTAGGTCGAAATTTTTAAGGACGACCCTGCTACTTGAAACGGGGCATTTCTGTAGCTATATCTTGCAGAAATAAATACCTACACGCATGCATAACCACGTAAATGGATACATATATCCAGGCCCACCGAGAGGGTGGAGATATCCGGCAAAATTCCCGGGTCCTGGGTCTCTGTGGGGCTCTTAAAGGAGGAAATGAATTTTAAAAATAAAAAAAAATTAATTGACCAAGTTGCAGTAATATAAGTGATAAACATATTTTATAGAGATTATCACTTGTCGCCGTCTTGAAAACACCCAGTGTTCAACTTAAATGCAAAAATGCAGTATGTATATATATATATATATATATATATATAACAACTTACGGAAAAGGAAAGGTAAAATGAATATATGGATGTCAACAAGGTGTTGGGATGAGGAAACCCAGTGAGCACTCACCAATCAGACGACTTCAGGTTGGCGAGGCCCCGGGGATGTCGAAGCGACACACGTAAAATAACACAAAAACATCACAAACGTAAAGCTTTCGGAACTACTCCTTCTTCAGCTACAGAGAGAGTTCTGCATTGCGCACGGAGAAATATAATAAATAAATACAATTCCGAAAAATATTTTAGATAAATCAAATAATAACGATTGATTTGTCGCCTATTCTGAAACTTGAGTTTTTAAGGCGCATGAAGTTTACTACAATGGGATAAATAATACTTTTCGAAGCTCGACGATAGAACTTAAACAGATGTGAAAAACCTTTTTTATCTTGTCGGTGCCTCCTCGCGCTTTTCACACAATTCGAAATGCGTCATTTGAGAAAATAAAACGGATGGTCTAGGGAGGGAACGAGGGCACCGCGTGAATAATGGAATGGAATCGGAAGCCGAACCCAATTCGTTCGCATTTCCATCGCATCGGAAGAAGACGATAAAACCGAAAGTAAAAAAGTCAAAAGGCGAAGGTTACAGTGCGATCCTTTTTCTTTACAACTCCTGCGGAATTTCTCTGATAACGGAGAAAGCCATTCACTCACACGATTTTATTTGTGGTAGAAAATTAGTTTGAAGCAGTCAACTTGGATCCTTATTAAACTTTACACGAAAACCGAAAAACGCACAGCCGATAGCGGAATCATGATAGGATTTAATTTTGTTACGATTGTGGGAAAGTCATTTAGCGTCGAATAAACAACTGTGTCCTTACTGTGTTTCTTTTAAAATTGTTGAGCATGAAAAAAATATTTAATTCCGAAATATACACTTCCGCCGATATTTTAATCCATTACGTATAAATCGACGAGGAACAACATCTGGCATATATCTAAACGGACGTAGAAATCGACAAATAAAATGCTCATGTGTACGAGAAAGAGCACCTGGCATATTTATAAACGGACTAAATCATTCCTTTACAGAAATCATTATCACTCTAACAGTCATGGCAAAAAAGTCCGCATACTCACGGCAGAAAAAAGGAGAGAAGAAAAATAGCCTGGAGTGGACAGTACCCCCAGTTTAGCATTCCGGGTTTATTGTTAAAGCTATGCAGTGCTAGCCTTCTCCATGCAATGCGAATATTTTAATTCCGTAAAAACGAGATGAAAGAGACAAAAATATAAATACATGCAAAGCGACAGCATTTTAAATGCAGACGCGACGTGGAAGTAGTAGGCTGCGTTTTTTCTTTTTTGAAGAATCTGGTGCTCGCTAGTCGTAATTGCTCCCTGAAACTTTGGAACTATATAAATTGAGAAAAACACTCTTTTTCAAAGAAATCTCTCTTGTTTTGTTCTCCACCCAGGCTCTAGCGTTATAACTCACGAAATTCGCTACATTTTTAGTGATGAATTTAGTAGATAAGTGAATATTAGGGGATGGTAAAAACGAAATAACAGGCAACAGGCTATTTCTATCAACTTTTGTAATGACTGCTTTCTAAAAGTCGATTTAAAACACTTTTTATTCTCCTTATTAAGCCTTGAATTGATCTCTTTGAAAAATAATTCCGCATTCTTATTCAATGAACGAAAATCTACTTCTGAGAGACAAATTATAAACGTAATCAAAATGCTAAACGTATTTATCAAAAGAGAGCGAGCAAAAGCATAATTTTACTGCTTTATTTAAATTAGGAAGCAACACATGTTTATTCGTGCTCTTGAATTTCAAGTGCTTGCATATCTCGGAGCGTGAACTTTTGTTTTTTCAGCTTTTGACCATTTATTTCCTTAATAGCTGCATGAATGGTGAGATGACGTTGTTCTCGTATGTTGATGAGTTTGTTCAGCAAATGTTTGAAATCGCCGCACTGCCGTGGCATTGTTATAACTATGTAAATTCCATCAGAACGATAACAATTCGACATGAAACATATTTGATTAGAATCAAACATTAAACTTGAACAGGTGAACAAGCAGTTTTATCGACGGTTGACCGTAGAATTAATTGGAAAGGCATACAATACAAATTTTACTTTGCTTTGGACATTAAAAGAGGTTTATAAGCTTCCAGAATAATTTTTCAGATGTAATAAATCGCATGCGTACCTCCAAAATGTCTGTTTGTTAATGGATTACGACACGTACTCATCAAAGATTCAATACGATCTTTTTTTGGAAAGCACTCCTGGAGATAAAATTCTACGAGAGCAAATTCGTTCTGCGTATCTTTGATAGGGAAAACTTTAATCAATTTTCTTCGACTGACGCAAATTTGAAGTCCAAAATTCGATTAAAAATAGATTCGTCTCAAACGGCGAAAAAAACGAACGGAAGTCATTAAACTTAAAAAAAACTGAAAGCTAGAAACTCGCAAAGTTCTTACGTGTTCCGCAAAGGTATCCGAAAAATAAAAGCTTCCACCTTCCATGTTGAATGTCATCGGTTGAAGGAAAAGGCGAAAGGACAGCATTTCTGAGAGGAAAGAGGGTAGGGGTTCGGTGGGTTGCGGGAGGAGGAGACAACGACGCTCGGCGCTAAAAGCGAGCGGAAGAGTGAGAGTTGGAAATCTATGAGGCATTCCTTTGAGGTAGGAGGAGGAAAGGAAAAGTGCCAGGAAATGGAAAGCGCAGAGAGAGAAGAGTGGAGTGAAAGGAGGAGAGAAGGAGTCGGGAAAAGATGGAGAGAGAGAAAGGAGAAAATAGGATGGCTTGAAGGTGTTAACGTTCTCGAAAAAGAGTAAAAAAAGGAGAAAGGCAATATTTCTTCTTGTACGCGGTAAGAAATACAAAGAACTTCATAACAAAGGCAAATGAGAGAGTGCAATTAATTTTCTCTTTCAAGTCCGCGGTATTTACCGAACGTTAAAATTAACAAGCGGTTGCTTTTTAAATTATTTGTGATTTTTAATGTATTATTAAATTATTAATTTATTTAAATGGGTCAAATCCCATGTATAAATTTAAAACAATTGGAGGCATCTTCCTTGAAATTTCTCAGAAATAAATAATTCATGGGTTTTTGTCATTGTGATAAAAAGAGAAATATTATGACGCAAATGAGACGAAGGACAGTTCAACCTTTTGTAACTTGAATTTAACAATTAATATTTCTTACTCATAATTTGATTTATGCAACCAAAGATCACCCGTGTTATGCAATCATTAACGTTATATTCAATCAGAAGGCGGCATAGGTTATTATTGCTTCTCAATTTTCAAATGCCACGACAGTTATATACCACCAGAATGCGAATTTCCGCCATGGAGAGTTTGAAGCGATGGGTGCTAAATTTTCACCAAACAAATACTTAAAAATAAAGGATTTCAATAAGTCATTTTTATGGATTACATGCTCGGATATTATAAAAAGAAGTTTGATAGTTTCAAACTATATTTGTTTCCTTTGAAATAACATTTTATTGAAAGCTACTTACGTGTTTCTGATTAAGAATTTTAGAGCTTGGGAAACCTTTTGAGATTTTAAGTCTGAGAAAAATAATACTCAAGGTTGTCTCAACAAAGAAATGGTGGTAAATATAAAATAAAAACTGGCTTTTGACAAAAGCGAGAGGGTCAGAGGAAGGCAAAGCAAATGAAGGAAGAATACGATTCGAAAGGTAGAAAATGTATCTCTCCGAATTAATTTTTGAATAGCGACCTTTTTTTTACGAATCGATGACCTTTAACCTTCAAAGGTGGCCTTGAGCCATTCGCCCTCGCAGCCTTTATTTTTTATTTATTCTATACCGCATCGTCCTCCACTCCGCTTTCTCCCTGTCTCTTTCTCTTGCTCCTTTATTCTCTTTTTGGACCAATGGTAACTCCTCTGCTCTCTTTTGTCATGATCTGTTGAGTATAAATTTTCCTTGTATGTTTCATTCATAAGGGATTTTAGACAAAATATCGCCAATTACTTATAATTGTGAAAGCGAATCATCGATTATAATTATTTGACACAGCTTTTATGTCACTTATCAATGGAAAAGTTGCCTAAAATTCGTTCGGAAAAAAGCCTCAAAAAGCTGAAGGCGAGTTATAGATAATAAATTTCGTATCATTTTTATTTATGCAGAATGAAAGCTTCAACTTATGGCACTGAAACTTAAAAGATAATATTTTGAAAGATCTTAATTAACTATTATAATAATCATAGGCTAATATGCTAAACCGGATAGGAGGAATCGGAAGTAACGCAATCCTGAATTGATCATACTTTCAGCTCTTCCATAGTGCTTGTCGTTTGACACACGGCATCAATAATGCTATGTTGAATAACCACCAAATAGGTAGAAAAATTTACTGTTGTAATGTGATTGTATAAAAAAACACGAACCAAGGCGGTTATAATACAATTCAATGCAGTGAAAAGAATATCCCCGTGTTTTAGCATCATTTCCATATTTATTTCAAATATAGTGGTTAGGATACCCGGCTCTTGCCCAGGAAGCTCGGGTTCGATTACGCTACCGGAATTTTTTTCATTGCTTGTTTTAAAATGTCATTTGAATATTATTGAGCATACGAGAAATCAATTTTTCTTTCCTTCTTTTGCGGCTTAATTAAGATATTGTTAAGTTTTAACGAAGGTTTATTAAAACTGTAAAATATTTAAAGAACCTTAATGGAAGAAGGTGGATTAAAATAACGACCATCTTACAGTTGATGTAACCGATTAAAATCTTAAGTGTTGATTTATAAATAAAAAAAACCAGCGACGCTCTTTGAATTGAAATAATATTTAACAGTCCTTAAAAATAATCAAAGTATATATGCCTAGCAGTTTTCTAGAATGGTTCACCACGCAACATAAGCTGCTCGAAGAGAGCACGTCAATCCCCTAAAACACATACCGCTTTTATTACGAAGGCAATAAATATTCGCCAACGGTCCCAAAAAGAGCAGCTTCCACATCTCAGAGATCTTTTACCCCGGCATTTACCATGTAACGAGAATGCGTGAAGAAAATTGGGACGCGGATGGGAGGGAAGGAGTAAAATTGGATAGAGGAGGGATAAAGTGGGGGAGGAGGGAGATAAAATAGGACATGAGAGAGTGAAAGGGATAGGGAAAGGCAGCGGAAGAGAGGTTGCGGTTTTAATTCTAGCCGAGATCGAATGGATTGAAATTTCAAAAGAGTTAGAACGGTCGAGAGGAGAAGAGTAAGGAGGGTCACCCGTTTAGCGGTCAGCTAGGAACAGCCCGGCCTTAAATGGGACGTAAAATGTAGTTGAGGAGAAAAAGAGAGGTCTCGGAAAAGAGCGCAAGAGGGCGAAATTGAAAATGAAAATTCCTTACCGAGAGGGCTTTGGGTTGAACCTCTGTCAAATCAGACGTGAGAGTTATTGAATAAATAACGCAAAATTGACTGGATGCTACTACAAGCGTGCAAACACGCGTGAAATGAGCATAGCGAGATACAGTTTCCTTCTTGAAAGTATAAATTTGGTTACTCCAGCACCCGTCGTATCTTCATGTTTTATGGGTATATGAAATGAATTTAAGCCGTATTAAGTAAAATATCAGACTTGTGGTTAGTTGTTATTTTGTTGGTGAAAACTTCTCACAATTAGTATTTCTTGAGAAAGGAATGATTAAAGTTGAAATTGAAGGAGAATTTGAAAAAAAAAACGAAAAGAAATTAATGAAAAGCATTTTACCATTTGAAGAATAAAAGGGGAAAGAACGTAATAAAGAAAATAAGGGAAACTTACGGATATATCTAAAAAATTATTCAATCGGTGATAATATTTCTTTATAACTTTTGAAGAAATTAAAATTATTTAATTAAATAAGCTTAATATCGAATTAAAATTCATTTAAATACAGTGGATATTTTGTAAGACTATAAAATAGAAAAATTACTAAACAAAATAACCTATAACAAATCCAAAAACGGTGTTTCATAAATATTTTCCAATCCCTTGTTATCAAGCAACCAATTATTTTCCACTGTATAAATTAAATAAATATGACGGCCGTCTCCACAGTGAATTACAGGGCAATAATTTTAACTATTTTGCATTGATCACCATTCATTAAGATTTTGACTTTTAAAAGCGGCCGATAAAACAGGAAAGGAACAAGCGAAACATACATTTGAGCGGCGGAATTGAACGATGTCGTTTGGAATTCACATTAGTATTGCATAATTAAAAAAGTAGCGAATGGAAAAGAGATACAAAATTCTTCAGTGCCCCTCCTGGAAACCTTGATTTTCCAAATCCGCGGGGTGAAAGCGATGCGGGCAATATGAAAGACTATTCTGAGTGCATAGGAAGCGGAACCACGAAAAATATACGATTTTAGCGAGCCTCGTTTTGACGCCGTTTGAGGATGTTTTCGATAATTCTGTTGACTTTTGAATCTGTATATGAAACCTTTTCACATTATTACTTCCACGAATTTGCTCCCTTATATGCAACATAATGTAGCGCCGAAAGTGTGGTGTAGCAATCTAATTTATAGCATGTATTCCAAGCTTAAGGCGAACAGCGTGTTAATTTTTTTACTTGGAAGTATACTTATTACATGTTTTGTATGCTAATCAATGGTATTCGTGGCAACTAGATGTATCAATTATCCATAGCAAATTTTTATATTTTAATTTCGTATTAATATAGCTGCATTATTCTAATTTGAAAAAGAGTGACGTTGAATGCATACAATTTGGAAAGGCACAGAAAGCTTAAAAGTTAACATAAATTTCCACTGCCTTTTTATCCAAGCTAAAAATAAAAAGTAGACATCCATTAAATAAACGTAGATACTTGTATTTATTTTAATGCCATTTTCATTCATATAAAAAAGCTATTTCTTAAGCAATTTAGCAAAAAACACTTTCCTTATGCACTTAATATTAACTCGACATTTTAGTTCAACATCTATTACATCACTTACATTTACATAAACTAATTGAAAGCTAGGAATTTTAATAACTGACCTTTGATTTATGAAGGACGAAGTGACATTTTAAACAATCGCTCTGCTTGATATTCAATAAATGTTTGTTTGATCAAGAGGCGCATGCAGTCGCGACAATTTCAAACTTCGAAGGACAAAGGAAGCCACTTTTGTAAATTAAATTTACAAAACAGAAGATTCGACTGCTTGTTCATCAATGCTTTAATAATTCGTAGAATTTTCATTGCAGCGGTAAAAAGAAAAATTTTACCGAGAATTCTACTCGAAGCGTGAAGTAAAACATGTGACGTGAGAGAAAAATAACAAATCGGGCGAAAGCGGCTGGAAGAGCACGACAAAAGGGGCCGCGAGAGTTTTTAAAGCATACGCATGCGTATGTACTTTTGGTAAGACTAGAACGGGGCAACCTTGGAACGACTTTGGTGCCAGACGGGTGGCGGATGTTAAAATTTGAAATGGCAAAATACAGGCTGGCGGAAAAATCAATTGAAAATTAAGGCCAAATGCAGGGGAGCGTAAAAATGATCGAATTAGATGTGGCTGTAAATGATAACATAAATCCTATTGTGGGAAAAAAATTGTTTAAAAAATCGTGAATTCAACTATCATAGCTTTCAGTAAAAATATATTTCTACATCTACATGATACCCTGCAAGTCACCTTTTTGGTGGATGGCTGGGGGTGCAGTGCACCGAGGGTCTATAAGTTTCCTATGTTATCTTTTCCTATTATGTTCTCTTATCGTCCTAGGGAAAAACGATCCTCTATATCGCTCCGTTCTACAGTCGATCTCGCGAATCTTATTCTCACTGTTCTGCCTTCCGAGATACGTCGGGCTTCTTGATTTAAAGATTCCTTTTTCTTGTATGTAAAGAAGAATTTTTGCAAAAGCGATAAAATGATCTGGGTATGTATCTTCATCCAAGGTAAAAACACCATATTATTTGTACCACCTGTACTGTGTGGGCGTTACCTGTGAAAATATCCAAGCTAACAGTAAAATGTTATGAGTAGGATACTACGTATATACCCAAGAGTGAGACACAACAAGTACGACGCCAATCATCCCGTCCTCGGTACATTTTATGACGGTATGACTGCACGTGAGGGTTAATATGGCCGCTGAGGAAGAGAGAGAAAAGAAATGGGATGGGAAGCATGGGATGAAATGTCACACAGTAGAAGCGTAAATATAGCAATATAACGATTTTTTAAATTTCATTTTCATTTAAGTGAATTGATTGCGTCAAACGTAATGACGATCACAAAAAATATTGTTAATAATATTTTTGTATAAAATTTTCTTTATTCGAAATATGAGCAGTGAATTTATTTACGATCCTTCTCATCTTTATCAAGAAAAACTATTAAAAATTCTCCCATTTAATAATGCAACGGATAAAAATATTCCGAAACAAAAAAATACAGCAGTTATTTTTAAGCCGCTTAGGGATTCGTTTGCGAAGAAAATCCTTCCGTATCGCATCCGACAAAGCGGCACTCTTTCCGAGAATTATTCAAATCCTCAATGGAGAAAAAGAAACCCGCATATTTAACCCATTTATACCATGGCCATTTAACATAAAGCTCCACCCTTTTTAAAAAGGTGGATATAATCATTGAAATACATCTCAGAATCAGAGATAGAGAGAGAGAGAGAGAGAGAGAGGGAGAGAAAAGGATAACTCGATTGTTTGGTTTATTACATCCAAAACTTTCCTCATCCTCAAAATCTCGAGTGGTCTTAATCACTTTTACTCCCGGCTTTTCCTTCCTTGGTTCCTTCCAGGAGTTTATAGTGAAGAAGGCCTTCTAACCTATATCTCTCTCTCTCTCTCGGTGGAAAACTTTTCAACTCATTCAAGTGACTCAAGTATGAGAAGAAGAAAGACGTAGCTTTTCGGAGGAGAAAGGAATGGGGGAATTGGGCGGAGCGAGAAGTTACGAGGAAAGAGGGTGGTCCCTGGATCAGAGTTAAGGGACATTTCCCTTTCTTACGGTCTCCAAGCGACGGTCCGGCTCCTTTTAGACTCATTATTCTCACCACTCTGGTCGCCCTCTTCCACGAACCTAATGATTCCAAAGTTTAAAGCCTCCAACCCTTGCCGCAACATCCATTTCCGTTTCTAGAATAGGTGGCCGAAGAAAGAGGTGTCGAGACGACGGAGCAGTTTTCGCGCACGGAACGACACGCTTCTCCACCTGTGAGTTGTTGACGGGTTTCCTTCCGCCGAAGTTCACTCCGATTTTGACGTTCTCATGGTATCAAAGATGGATGGATTCTCAGAGTGGTAGGACGGACAGAAAAAGAGGAATTGGGAAAAAATGCAGTGACATATTCAAGAGATAATTACGGAATTCAACTGGTGGCTAGAATCAATTTGTAAGACACACTGAATAATAACTGATGACGGCCGCTTTGTAGACAAAACCCACAACTTTTGTTAAGAAGCTTTTTATTGTTCTTTGAACCACATAATTTATCAATACAGAGATGGAGTATGATAAAACTCTCCATGGTAACAAACACTCTACAACGCACCTTATGTTCGACGATCTTTTCTCGCTCGCTACTCTGGTGTGCTCATTTCAGTTAACACTGAAGATGGCGACACTGTAGCTAAAATGCGCAAATTGTTTACATAACCTATTCACAGATATAAGCGTGATCACACATCTTTCTGATACACGGGGTGAGGTGTTAATTTTCCTTCAACTCTGCATCCACGGCCAATGAATATTAAGAAAGCTGTCTGAATTAAGCGGAAACAGATTAATTTACTGCGGCCAGGTTTTTCAGAGCTCTCGTAGCAAAACTCGCTCAACACGTTTTTATCTCTCTCTGTCGCAATACATCTTCACTTCCTCACGTGATTATTTGAGAGTAGGCAGCTGTTGAAGAAGAAAAAAAACTTTCGAGATTTCTCGGCTAAAATAATTAGGATGGAGGAAAGGACCGAGACGAAGGGATGGGAAAAGGGCCTTCTGGAGTGGTTTTTCTTTTTGGAGAAACGAGAGGCCCTGGTCTAACTTCATCGCCTCCGTTCCCAATACGCCGAAACAGAAAAAAACACTGATTTTTCTCTAACTTTTTTATTGAAAAGTTCCAAACACGTAAAAAATAGATGGAGAGCAGTTAATGTTTCGCTGAGCGGATGAAGGCCAGAGATCGATTAATTCAGAATGGAAAGGAAGGCTTTAATTCGATCAATGCCTACAATTTATATTTACGGATAACTAACAGTAACCTGAGTGTATAAATTCCATTGGAAAGATTAACTCCTCCTTTTGTATAATTAGAAGTTAATCGCACGATAAATACTCGATCAAGCAGCTATTGAAAATAAACGGCGCATTATACATTGCACAAACTTTCATGTACTTGTATACGTTTGATCTCACTACACCTTTTTAACCGAAATTAACTCTCCCATTTGACGAGTGCACTGAGCGGCTTGCACAGAAATAATGCCACTGGACGATACATAGTAACTTTTTTTTGGAATATATGGCTTAGTTAGTATTATTTATGACATCAGGATGTACGTTTGGATGGATTTTAATCGAAATCCTTATAGCCATTTTTGAGTAAATAGAATTTTGTTTCAAAATATCCTAGAATAAAGTACCCCTAATTGTGACGCAATATCGTTCATCTCTTTTCAGAATGTCTTTTATGAATGATATTATCCATAAATATGAGATATCATTCGATTTAGTTTAATCGTAAGGCTATAGTAAGAGTTTGAATGGATCACGGCGGAGGCGTGACGTCATGAGGCTTAAGTAAGGTAGACTAGCGTACATTTTAATGTCACTGGACGGCATATAGAGATTTAAAGGGTCATATGGCTTAAGTAGTATTATTTGTGACATCAGGCTCTACAATTGGTGTGATTTTAATCAAATTCTCGTTACCCATTTTTGAGTAAATCAAATTTTTCTAAAAATCGCCAAGAATAAACTACCCTTAATTTTTGTGAAAGATCATTTTTATGAAAAAAGGTCTGAAAAATATGATACATTGCGCAAATACGAAATATCATTTGATTTCATGTGCGCGTTTGGGCCCTAGAACACTAAATAGACCGACATACAGACAGACGGCGTGGCCACAACCACTTTTATGGACACAGAGACACCTATGACGTGTATTTCCACCAAAATATCTAAGTCGAATTTTTTCACGATAACAATAATTTTTCAATATGCTACGTATATGAGAAAGTAAAATGACTGATGGCATAAAATAGTATGGAATGCCTCCGAAGCCATAAAATAATAAGAGTAAATTTTGTGTAATAGAATTAAAATTATTTCTTGGTCAGTCGTGAGTCATCGTTCATATTTTGTAAGTATGGAGGCCATGACCTTGATTAATACCGTAAGTTTCTTAATTCACTGTTGAAAACGTCAAAATTGCTGATCTTCAGAATATCTCGTATATAGCAACGAAACCTTTGCATAAGAAATATGGAAATATCCAAGACGAAATTTGGTATGTGCTTATAGGTTAAAATTCGTGTGAATCGGAAATAACCATAAAGTAAAAAATTACATGATGATATTTTCATTGACATCAGAAGACTCAGCAAAATTATGTTATTGATCATATATTAAAAAATTGTTAAGATTACTTAAAATTAGAAATACAATAAAGTGGCACGTAAGAATATTATGAGGTGATCAAAAGGAAAATTTTAACTCAATATGGGAATTATTTGTGTAATCTTGGGCCGTTATGCCTCAATGTAGAAATCCATAAACGAGATTTGTTGCAGCGCGATAAAATACTAAATTGTTCGTGTATTCTAGAGTAGAACCGGTAGAATTAATATTAAACAATACTTTATCGGTAAAGTCATCGAGAAAAAGGAAATATACAGAAGAAAATAATTAAAATCCATAGTCTTAAAAGCTAAAATACAAAATTTGTATAAAAACCAAAATTAACAGTACGAAAAAATATTTTTATTAATAACTTTGGCTTATTTCACATACATGAATGAGAAACACAACCGGTTTGGTGAATAATCGCCACCGTCAGGTAACAAGCACTAAAATATAGGCAATATATACCAACAAGAGAGAAGTAGGGAGGCGAAAATTGAGGGAAAGAAGGAGAAGAGGTGGAGAATAGTGGACGCAAATAGGACTCAACGGTGAATAGTGGATGGGAGAAGGTGGGAAAGAGAAGGGGAAGTCATGAACAGAAGAAAGAGAGAGCTATAGAGAGAGAGAGGGTGGTAGGAGGTTAGAGCATTGGTTCGGGGAAAGATTGTACAAGGTGGCCATTTAAATGCATAACATTGTTTCTTCTTAATTAGTAAGAATTAAGACACAAACTTGGGACTATGGCATTTGTATGGCCGAATGAAATAACTATATATCTCTCGAAAGGAGAATAACATACGCCACGAGTTAGCTTAAAACTTCATTTAGTGCCAGAAAAAAACAAAATTTTCAAGAAATTCTGATACCATGGAAACGAGTCCAATGCTTTTAAATGGATGAATGGATAAAACCGGAGAAAGGGAAAGATAAAGATTTTTAAAATGACAAAATTCTGATACCATGGAAAGGAGCCCAATGCTTTTAAATGGATGAATGGGTAAAACCGGAGAAAGGGAAAGATAAAGACGGAGAGAGAGGATTAATAAGTTGTATTTTATGCAGTGAAATGAAGAAACGAGAGGAAAGATGGCTAGCTATTTTTATTGCGAATTGATAATGTGTTTCAATTATTTTTATTTAAAAATACAATATGATTCTTTTAATTTAGTTTATTATTAAATAAACATTACCTGTAAAATTATTTTTTTATATGCAATGATTCTAGAGCTACGCGTTGTATTTCAGCTTCATGACATAAGGGAACTTCTGCGTCTAGCTATTATAAGACTGTCGTAAAATCTCTGCGAATGATAGATTTTATTTCCCCGCGGTGATAAAAGTTTAGAACTTCGAAATATTTCGGTTACATACTTAGCATTACATTTCTCATCGAACAGTATATTATGCATGAATATACGTGTATTTATATTTATTTATTTATTCTTTTAAGAAGGGTACTACCCGAAAAGATTCCCCACACGTTCCTCCATGTGTGTGTATTACAAATAGTATACATAATTTTTTAGTAAATTTTTAGATTATTTCTAGATTATGTATTTATACAATAATTAAGACTATAAGTTTATTTTTAAGAAGAATGCTTAACCGATTGATGCAATGGAAATGATTCGCCATGCGGAATATAAATATTAATAATGCGTAACTGCATCAGATTCTAGACATGAACGTACTCTATCAATGTGATTTCAGGCCTATTCGGATTTGATTAAAACTTGAAATTGGAAAGCGGTGGAACGAAGTTAGTGCATGTGTAAGTAGAAATTAAAGTATGTATAGTGTTGAACTATTTCTTATCGCACGAAAATATTCAAGGATTCGGACTTCATACAAAAATCTCACAGGATTATATCTTATTAAATCTTATGGAAAATATTTTAAATATTCGATATATTCTTTATAATTAGAAGACTTCATTTGCTCTTGCTGTAATATTCTATTTATATATTCAAATAAATTGTAAAACTAAACTCTTAAAGAAATTATGAACGGCAAACGTATTATAAAAAGTACATAGCTTACCTCAAGAAGAAGTAGCATAGAATGACTCGGAATCTTCACTAAAACCAAAAGTACAAGTGAGGAATATCGGATGGACAAAAGGTCAAGAACTTCCTAATAAGTTTCGCCGGATAGAACTCTATATCTGATTCCATGAAATAAAAAGATGCCAGAAAGGAGGATATCAAACAATACATACAAAAGTAAGAATGAGAAAAACTTGTGTTGTTATTGCGATGGAGTTTAAGAGGGGTGTATAACCTTATGAGAACCAATATTCTGAGAAATCCTGTGTGTGTATATATATATATATATATATATATATATATATACATACACACACACACACACTATGGGGGAAGCCCTCTGCTCGCTGACGCTCGCTGTTTCTTCGTTCCTACCATGTACTTTTTAGATTTAGATCAGTTAAACGGTAACATGTTTTGAATATGAGCTTAATGAATGTATTTTATACGGAATGTACAGTTAGTTTTTAATAACAAATTAACAAAAATTACAAATTTAAAAGACATTTAATTGAAAACTTCATTATAAACTACAATATTAATTATTTGATTTGACCGTCAGACATATTTTCTATCCGGCGACTTCGTAATAACTTCAAGATTGCGCATACGATATAATCTTTGTCTTTCACGTACTGTTTCACGTCTACGTTCATCCATTTTGAATCCAAATCCAAGTCCAAATAAGTCAAATTTGGTTCAATTATAAAACGTGTTAATAAAGACGAACAAACAAAGCGAAGAATCAAACGTCGAGAGATGATTAAGAAATAACATCAAAAAACAACAAAAGGGCCGCAAAGACGAAAAGAAATTAAAGAATAAATAAATATGAACAAAGAACTACATAACAATAAAAAACAGTATAAGGCATTAAAAACGAAGTAACGAAAAAATGTGCAGAGAAAAATGTCGAGAAGCGAAACGCGAGCAAAAAATACCAAACACAAACAAATTAAACACAAAGACAAACCGAAATTAAAGAATAAATAACTACTTATAAACAAACTAAAACAATAAAAAACAACAAATGAACCACAAAGACGAAAAGAAATTAAAGAATAATGATTTACTGGAGAACCTGTTACATTCTTCGCGTGTTCTCATTGGTCACTTTAGACAAAAATATTATTGTTCTAAATTGGCTTTTAAATATCATAATATAATGGAGAACAATAAACTCATTCTTCAACAATGCTTGAAATCAAACTCGAAATATAAAACAAAGAAAAATAATCAAGCTGCTCATGAGTAAACGTAATATTACTGCACGCTCATTTGCAGTAATTTTACATGGCTATAGTAACTAACAATTCTCATTGTTGAAAAGTTTCGTTTTTTCGTATTAAAAACCGATTTACTCGCAAATTCGTAATGTAATTGAATTTTCACTATAACCAAAATAAACGTCTTTCTTTTAACAATGTAATCGTTAAGAGTTAGTATCTTGATTTTAACAAATTTTAAAAAGCAATTTTATAATTCCCGAAACTGATTCCAATGCTTTTCTTATGGAGTGCAGGGGTGTTGGAAAACCCTTATTAAAAAAGAATGTATTTTAACATTTCTAGTTGAGTTTAGTATCGTTAAAGAACAGGAGTATTCTTCAATTTTAACAATTATTGATGTCAAAAATAGCCCAAACCACAGCCAAGATATTAATTTCCCAAAAGTCTATACAAACTGCTAAAAAAGTTCGCCTACGACGACAATTACGGCAATATAACAGAGCACACGTCAGGATAAACTAATCCTAAGAATAGATTCATAGCAGCAATGTAAACAAATAGAATAAAATAGATAGCACCCTTGTAAACAAATGTCATTATTATTAATTGTATTTTCAGTATTTATATTTCAAGAAAGCCAAAAAATCACTCATGTAGGGAAGGGATAGACTTAGTCGGAAGAATGGAATAAGTAACACCCAAAAGTTACACAGCACACAGACGGGGAAAGGTATAAAATTGGCCGAACAAAGAGATTTAGAGGACATCGGCTTCCCTCTATCTACTGGACATGAATGAGGGGATGACGTGTAGATAGGGCATCGACAGGAAAGAGGGTTTGTGGTCATGGCGAGAAGTTTGGCGAATGGGATATTGGGGATGAGATAGGCACGCTATATGCGCTGGAAAGCGATATATAGGCATTATGAAGGGGTCTTTTGTGTTTTTATTAAGGGACGATATGCTTGAGCGCGGAAGAGATCTCCAAAGATTGCCTCGGCGTAGCGAAGGGCCATTTTATTCATCATATCGCAGCGAATAATGTAAACAGGCCTTTGGATGCTGTGGATAGATCGCCTGCTATATTGTTGCTTCAAGAGGCGATGAAAATTCCTAAGCTGCAATGTCTAGTTAATGCATTTGTATTTCATGATACTCGGCTGCCAATATTTTCCCTATTCGACCGTATAAAGATATATTTTGGGAAAATATTACTCAAAAAGTTAACTGTTAACAAAATTATTTGTTATAACTTGTGACAGTTATTTAATCTTTGCCTAGCGAAATTAGTCATTAAAAACTTCGCTATTTAATGATTACTCGAATGAATATCCCATTTAGCAAATATTAATGAGAGACATGATAAGATAAAACGCAGTTACCAAAGATTTGTTTTGGTTCTACGCCGATACCTCGCTTTGCGCTGTACATGGTATCGAGAAAAATATCGTGTAAAACGAAACCGCGCAAATCCGGATAGGTCTTCTTTTGGTATTACATGAAGTTACGTGGGGGTATCCAAAACAAACAACGCAACTATTTGATTACATTGGATTCAGAACTGCTTTCTATATCCTTTCTTTTAACTCAGAATCGAAATGAAACATTTACATGCTTTTTAGTATTTGGCGGTTGTTTAAAACCGCGCTAAAGCGAAATTGTTGGGACGGACAATAACGGGAGAGCTGTCTTAAAGAAAACCGCGCTAGAACATATAGTGTAAAACGAAACCGTATAATTCGAGGAATTGGTGTATTGATAGAATACCTAATGTTCGACTTGAAAAACTTGTGTTTATGAAACTGTAGGAGATGTAAACGCGACGGTGCGTGTCACACCCTCTCTCCACTCTTTCTTATTATTCTCCGTCCGTCTTCTCCCATATTCCTTCTCATATCTTTTTTCCTCTGCACCCAAGAGAGTTCTCGGAGGAAGCTCAAAAGCGCCACCCTCGACGCACTTTGGAAATTGCTTCCTGCGGACAGGCGGCGCCACCGTCGGAAAAGAGAGAAAGGGAGAGAGGTACTCCACCTACTCCCACGGCGGACCTTTCTCTGAGCCTGGCTTTTTAGCATGTGTTCCTCGAAGCGTTAAGAGATGGAAAACGGGGCCGCATGGGGAAAGGGTAAAGAAAAAGAAGAGAAAGGGGAGGGATGCAGAGAACGTGCGAAAGTGGGGATAACATGGAGAGGAGAAAGAGACAGAGAGAGAGAGAGAGATGTAGGGAAAAAGAGGTGAAGGGAATCCTTAAAAGGGATGGGAGGGAAGATGGGAGGGGGATGGGAGGGAAGATGGGAGGGGGATGGGAGGGAAGATGGGAGGGGGATGGGAGGGATGATGGGAGGGGGATGGGAGGGAAGATGGGAGGGGGATGGGAGGGAAGATGGGAGGGGGATGGGAGGGAAGATGGGAGGGGGATGGGAGGGAAGATGGGAGGGGGATGGGAGGGGGGATGGGAGGGAAGATGGGAGGGGGGATGGGAGGGGGGATGGGAGGGGGGATGGGAGGGGGGATGGGAGGGGGGATGGGAGGAGGGATTGGAGGGGGATGGGAGGAGGGATGGGAGGGGAGATGGGAGGGGAGATGGGAGGGGAGATGGTAGGGGGGTGGGAGGGAGATGGGAGGGGGGATGGGAGGGGGATTGGAGGGGAGGATCGAAGGAGAGCAAGTTGGCGTCCATTTATCAAAATCGCGCTGGGCCGTCCTTCCCAGCAGCCTGTGCGCTGATACGGGCTCAATGAAGGAAGAAAGCACTCGCTAGTTTCACGCCTCGTTGTCCTGCAGAGTGAGTTCGCTCCCGAGTGCGCCTGCGTGCGCTTGCATGAGAATGTTTTGCAGATAGGCGAAATGGGATGAAATATTTCACTATATAATTCGTTCTTGCAATAACACAAATTCTCAGCAAACTTTTAACTTTTTAATGTTATTATGAATGATTTTATGAAGCGAATTTGGGTGAAATTCCTCTCGTTTTCATTTATAATTCTTTTATTATCATAAGTGTATCATCATCACTTAGTAATCTCTTCCATGATGAAAACTATTTATTTCAATTAATGAAACCGTTACTTTATTTACAAGAAAATATGATCGAAAGATTTACTTTCATATAAAAGTACAATATCTGTTATATTGTCTAAATTGACTTTGGCAAAAAATAAATTTGTTAGCTTAATTTGCTATAAAAAGACTGAGCAAACCAATCAACATTTTCATGTCTACGGGAGAAATCTAATTTAATGATTGGATACCGGATACAAAGCGACCTTGATAATTATTTTTCAATATTTTTACGAATGATCACAACAGGAAATAGCTAATTAATGGAAATTTTCTGTTTTCAAAAGTTTTCTAGAGGTATTTTATCATAAAAACATATTCAAAATGTGACAGCTAGAAAATAATATAAATTATCTATTAGCATCAAAAGTATTTTTCACTAATATCCATTGAAACATTTTTACTTTCTCCACATACTAAGTATAGAGTAACTAGGTATTGTTTCATGAAAAAAATTGAATTCGAGATTTCAATGGAGATAAATTTTTTAGGGTTCCCTGAACACGGTTTGACTTGACTATTTCTCGATGATGTCTGTGGGTATTTGTGTCTGTGACCGGAAATTTAAGAACTTTTTAGATTTTAGCTGAAATCGGTTGAACGTAAGTCTTGTCACATCCGGTTTTTGAAATATTTGCTTTAATACTTGATGAATGTAAAAACATTTTGGAATAAATGTTGTAGGAATCTAATTTTCTACAAACGTTGTTTGAAACATTTTCCCATTTAATCCACTGTTTAAGAGATATTTAAAAAACTAATTTTTTAGTTGCTACTACCACACTACCTACCGACGACTATTGTAAACACTTTACGCTTACAACTAGTAAGGCTCCTTTTTATTTTCTTAATTGTTGGAGCTTCGTGCTATATCCGATATCGTAAGTCTACGGTTTGAGTTTATTTCTGTTTATTGTTAATTCTTTAAATTTCTCTCGCAGTTTCTTAAAATATTTATTAAAAATATTACAGATATGGAAAAAGTCATGTGGTGGCCACATCAGATTTTTTGAATATGATTTTAGACAGTGAACTCGAAAAGTTTTATTTAAAATAACACCCTAAAAAAGTTTATTTTCATGGTTATGGGAGAAAGTTTTTCAATTTGATTCTTTTCATTAGGTGAGCTCGGTAATTCCTTTTTCAAAGAACTAGCGTATCATTTGCTTCACTCCATGCAACATTAAATCCGAAAGGTCCTCCCTTCACTTGTTCAAAGCTTTAATTTCTTTCGCGCGTGATACCTAATTAAATTTCGACGCGATAAACAATTTCGCTTTTATTGTGGCCCAATATGCTATAAAATAAACAAGGAGGTAATTGGATCCGATCTCTTCAGTCGCTAATAATTCAGGAATGCGCTAACCTGTTTGCTTAATGAAACTATTTACGAAGGCGCTTTGGCTGGACTCTCTCTTTCACTCTTTCTTCGTTGAGTGGGCCCACGAAGGCGTTTCCTCCCCTTAACGATAATAAACTCCTGGGAAAAGAAGAGCCATGAATTATTAATGAACGCCACAAGAACGGAAAATCAAGCAAAAATCTTCGACAGACATCAGGGAAACCATTAACCTTACCCCGCCCCTTTTACGACCGGCAATTTGCATTTATCAATCACAGGATTTCCGAGAGAAACGAGGGAAGAGTATGATGATTTTGTTTGAACTAACTATGTTTCCTTACTGCCTACAACGCAGTTATGTAGAGGATCGGGTTATCCTTTCACCTTAGCACTCAAAGCACACTCCATCTCTTACACAAAGCTTCCCGAATCCGTTTCCTCGTTTTTATTTAGCAAGCGCGCTGAGACACGCGATTTGTTTCATCACCTCCTCGCCCATTATCAAGTCTCAAGAAGGGAGGTTATAAATTAAAAAATTATGATGTGCCCACAACATGACTTTCTTTATACCTGTAATATTTCTAAAAATCCCAAATAGGTTAAATGAAAATAAATATTTTAAGGATCTTCGAGAAAAATTTAAAGACTTTACAAAGAACAGAAATAAACTCAAACAAAGCTCCAACAACTAAGAAATTTTAAAAAAGGAGCGTTACTAAGACTAACTCAGCGTAAAGTGTTTACAATAGTTGGTGATGGTGGCAGCTAAAAATTAGTTTTAAAAATATCTCTTAAACAATGTATTATTTGATAAAATATTTCAAACAAAGTTTATGAAAAATTACATTTCCTACAACATTTATTCCAGTAAATTCTTACATTAATCAAATATTAAAGCAAATAATAAAACAAGCAGGGGTGTACACGGGTTTCCCGAGTTACAGAAGTGCTTTTCGTCAAATTCGCCCTAGTATAAAGGCATACGAATGTATTTGCTTTGAAATCAGAAAGTTATTTTTCCTTATATTGTGGTAGCGCTGCATTTTAGATCCATTCTAAACATATTAATTTCGTTTTCCCATTCTATACTTGCCCTACAAACGATATTTCTTTTAAATCCGTTCAGCCAATACCTTCCAAATTCATAGTTACCGAAAAATTCTAACCTTGATATTGTGGTATCCCTGTTTAGTCGACCCAGTTGGAATACAATATTTTGGTTATTTATTTATATGAAGATTATACACATCACATTTGGTTAAAATCCATTTTGTCAGTTCTCTATAAATACGTGTAAAAGAAATATCATTTAACTTTTTACTGTGGTAGCCCTGCTCTTTAGCTCCGCTTTAAACATCTTAATTTCATTATGATATATTGTACGAATCTTAAATGCAAAATTTAGTTGAAACCCGTCCGGCCAATTCCCTCCTAATCCATTATTACTGAAATAGTTTAATTTAAAATTGTGGCACCACTGTTTTGCTGATCCAGTCCAAATATGCTATATGGTTTAGTATATATATGTATATGTGACATTATAAATACTAAATTTTGTTAATATTGATTCTGATAATTCAACACAAATACGTGTAAAAGAATTTTTTTATTACTTTGATTGTGGCATCCGTGATTTATATATCTAGACGAAACATGTTGATTTTGTTTTTGCACACCTCCTTCACACATAATTTCCTTGTAATCGGTTAGGCTAATTCCTTTTGCAAAGTCACAATTACCGAAAATTTAAACTTTGCAATTGTGGCACCCCTGCTGAGTCGTTCCGGTTCAAATAAGTTACTTTGGTCATTATTTTATGTGAATATTCTATGTACCGAAATTGGTTGAAATTGGTTAAGCTAATTTTTCCCTGATATATGCGTACGGACGGACGGGCATCACAAAGATAATAGTGCTTTTCAGCATTGACGAAGAGCCCTAAAAAGGATAAGTGACAGGAGTAAATACTTTCGGTTGACCAATTTTTACCAGAAACTAATCAGTTTTTTTTTACTTTAACAAAAATGTCAAATATATAATTTTACATATATCTGATTAATAGTTTTTGAGCAACCACAATAACACGGCCACAGACAGACGCACCCACGGACATAATCGAGAAAATAGTCAAAACGTGCTCAGTGGACATCAAAAGTTATTTCCATTGAAATCTCTAATTCGATTTTTTCATGAAAACAATTCCGTCTATACTTCATAAATGAATAAAGTAAAAAAATAGTATTGTGCAAAATGGATGGAAATAATTTGGAAGAGAGAGCAGGGGAGAGGGGAAGGAGGAGAGAGTGGATGGAGAGAGGAGAGGGGGAGGGAAAGAGAGGAAGGGAGAGCAGGTAGGAGGGAGGGAGGAGGAAGTGAGGAAAGTGAGATACTGACAGACAGGCAAAAGAATTTATTTAGGGCAAACTTGAGACTAAATAGGTAGTCGTTTCTTACATTTGTCTCTTTCGTCATGTATGATATAAAATACTAATTAGTTATATAATTGGTTAGAAGAACGTAGAGAGATACTATAGTATAAATCAGGTTTGTGGGTTCAGAAATGTATCTCATAGGAAAATAAAGCTTAAGAATTCGCATAAATAAAAAACAAAAATATATTCTTGTATACACGTAAAAAATTATGCATTACAAAAAAAAATATATATAAAGATTTGAAAGATAAAAAAGAGAGAAGAAGTGGGGGATAGTAAGGTAGGTAGGGGAAGAGGAATGTGGAAAAGAGGGAGAGAGAAAATGGAGTGGGAAGGGAGGTGGGGAAGAAGAGGGAGGGATAGAAGAGAGGAATGAGAGAGGGAGGTGAAGAAGTAGGGGGTGAGAGAGAGAAGAGGAAGGAGGGAGAAAGGAGGACGAGATGGGAGGGGAAAGAAGAAGAAGTGAGGCGCTAGAGAGGGTGTGGTCTGCAGGTTCGGCTTCGCGATGTATGAATAAAGGAACATTCCGCGTCTTGTTTGCGGACGAGATTAAGCGACTTGAAAGCTGAAACGGAGGGATGAGGTGGCTGAGAAATTAGCGAAAGAGGATGAAGGAGATGGAAAGGAACGGTCAAAATAAAGGGAGCGGGGATGTATATAAAAAAAATCCCTCGAAATCCCCAAAGAGAGGCGAGAAATGTTTATTTTTTTAAATATGGGAGTCATGCGAAGGCTTTACTGTAGCTCTCCTTCTCTCCGCCCTCCGGCGTGATTAAGAAGAGTGCGCGGCGCTTAAAACGAGATGGGCCAAGGGAAATGTGAGAGCTTAAACAGAAGGAACTAATATGGATATTAAAAGTGTCCCCTTACTTCCACTCTCGGTATTGTTCCCTTTGAGCGAGATTTTTCTCTAAAGAGAGTATTAGTCCATTGCGCTGGAGGGAAAATTGGTCGTTTAATGTTTGCAACGTTTAATCCCAGCCTCCGTTGGTGAATTAATGTAAAAGCTTAAAATATATGAATGTTACTATTATTGTATTTAGACTTTGGTTTAAAACGTAATAATAGCAAGGGAAAATTGGTCGTTTAATGTTTGCAACGTTTAATCCCAGCCTCCGTTGGTGAATTAATGTAAAAGCTTAAAATATATGAATGTTACTATTATTGTATTTAGACTTTGGTTTAAAACGTAATAATAGCAAGCATTATATGAAAAAAGATCACGGAATTCTTAGGAAATATAAATATACCAGGGGATAGTAATTTTGGAGATAAAGGGGAAAATTGCGTATAGTTAGAAATAAAAACGAGCTAAAATTGAATTATTAAGTACCTTTAATTAATTTAGTACGTAGATTCTAAAACCTGCTTTCGGTGAATCGCCAATGGAAACGACCGCTTAGTAGCCGAAATACGGATCTGGTTTTTATAAACCCTCGTTATGGCTGTTGGAGATACGTGAAATAAGTAATTTATTTTTTCAATTTTGTTTGCACAAGTGCTTATTCTGGATTTTATTTTCAGCCATAAGACAGGCTCAATAATTCACTAGCAATATAATTATTACATGACAAGTCAAAATTTATAATGTATAGAAATTAAGTGCAGATTATAGTTAGTAGACGTTCTCAAATAGGACACAGAAATACATTAATCAATTATTATTAAGTGCATCGGAATTAAACGAATTTGACGGACCTGTGGTTCATTTTTCTTCAAAAGACTTTAAAGGATAATCATCATCATGGGTAGTCTGTCCGTAGACAGGTCCGTCATTACTCATGGTTCAACTTGGTTCTCCATATACTCCTATTTTCCGCTGTTCTCTTCATAGCTTGATAACTCTCTTTCCCTTTCAAATCGTCTATCAGCTGAAACCTTTTCCTAACTCTTTCCCTTTTTCCATCTAGTTTTCCTTCTAACATGTCTTTCATCATACTTTCTCACCTCAGGTAATGTCAAACCCTGTTTGCCTTCCTTTTTCTAATAGTCTGTATAATCATTCGCTTCTCTCCTACTCTTCGTAGCACTTCATCGTTTTTCATCCTATCTGTCCATTTTATCTTCAGCATTCTCCTCCAAGTCCACATTTGAAAGCTTTCCAAGTATTTGATGTCATTTTTCCTTAGCGTCCATGTGTCTTCCCCACATCATCGTTACTTCTGTGATGGACTTCTTAGACTTAGACTTGCTCAGTAAATATCAGCACGGTTTTAGGAAGGCAAGATCTTATGAAACTCAGCTCGCTCTGTTTGTACATGATATACTACGATCCGGTGATCGAAAGACTCAGTTAGACGCGGTTTTTCTTGACTTCAAGAAGGCATTCGATAAAATCCCTCATAGTAAGTTATTGAAAAAATTACAAGCCTGTGGAATAAATTGAAAGATAATCGAGTGGATCAGGGACTTTCTCAATGACCGGGAACAAATAGTAGTCATAGATGAATTTTAATCAGATTCGGTCAGCGTGGCCTACGGCGTTCCACAGGGAAGTGTCATCGGTCCCCTATTATTCCTTATATACATAAGTGACTTAGATAAGGTTATTACATGTAAAATAAAGTTATTTGCGGATGATACGGTTGTTTACAGAGAGATTAACAGTCCTGCTGATCAAGCATTACTTTCTAACGACCTACACGCAATTCTCGAGTAGTGTAAAGAGTGGCAGTGAGTGCTGAACTTAGGTAAGTGTTCCATCATGAGATTCTGGAGAAACAAAGAAATTGAGGCGATGAATTACAGAATAGAAGGCGTACATCTAAAATTAGCCGAATCCGTCAAATACTTAGGCGTCATTTTAACAAGTAACCTCTCATGGGACACACACATACGAAATATATCCGGGAAAGCTAAGCAGAAACTAGGATTCATCAAACGCATAGTAGGTAAAAGCGAGGAAAAAGTCAAAGAGACGTTACTTTTCTTTAGTTAGACCGCTGCTAGAGTATGCGTCGAGCATATGGGATCTGTACGAGAAAGGATTAATCACCGAGTTAGAGAAAGTGCAGCAAAAAGCTGCTAGATTCGTCAAAAATGGTTATGATATAAATAAAAGCGTTAAAGGCTTGATACAGGACTTAGAATGGGAATCACTAGCTAAGCGCCGATTACGTGCTAGGTTAAAACTTCTTGAAAAATTTAGAACGTGTACTTTCTCCAGCGACGTCGAAGAAATAATAAGAACTCCCACCTATATCGGTAGAATGGACCATCCTCGTAAAATAAGAGAGATAGCCCGTAGGACGGAGAGATACAAACGCTCATTTTTCTCTAGAACGATAGCTTAGCAGAAAAAACTTGCGATCAAAAGTAACCTCGCGTAGGGGCGTAAACCCAGACCTAATTTTGGAGTTTACCCCTTAGTGTTAATGCACCCCCTGCCACACACCCTTGCGGTGGCTTGCAGAGTAAACTGTAGATGTAGATGTAGATGTACAAAGCTATACTCCATGAATAGCATTTTATGAACTTCTTACGGATATCTTCTCTTTTGCTTTTCCTAATCTTGTCCTGATTTCATCCGTACATTTTGCTTCTGTTGTTATGATGCTTCCCAGATATTTATAGTCTAAAACTTGTTCTAAAGGCTTTTCTCCAATACTTACGTTTAGATTCTCTTTTGTGCCCGATATTCTTATTACCTTGGATTTTTCTGTATTTATTTCCATACCGTATTTTCTACCTGTCATTACTAGTCTATGTATCATTTTCTGAAGTTCCTCTTCCTTTCTTGCTAGAAGTACTTGATCATCCGCATATTTTACTGTTCTTATAATCCTTCCTCCAATTGTGAAATCCCCTGTGCCTAATTACGCTTATTGCGTTAGACTTTCTCCATATATACTGAATAGGGTCGGCGATAGGCAGCAGCTCTGTATTACTTCTCTACCGATATTTACTCCGCAGGTGTACGCATTCTCCAACCTGACCTTTACAACTTGATTCACATAGAGATTCCTGATGTCTCCTCTCTTTCCAGTCTACACCTTTATCCTTTAATATATTCATCAACATTACCCAATTTACTCTATCAAAGGCCTTCTGCCAGTCTACGAAACATACGCAGATATCTTGACTGTACTCTATTGCCCTTTCTGATATGATTCTAACTACCCCTATAGCATCTCTAGTTTCTCGTCTTTTACTGAAGTGGAATTGATCTACCCCTAACATTCCCTCTGCCTTTTTCTCCAGCCTTTTATTAAGAATCCTAGTGATGATCTTCGACGTGTGTTACAGAAGGCTTATCGTTCTGTAGTCTTTACACTGCATTGCCTTTGGCTTCTTCTTTAGAGGGATCATTTTTACTTCTAAGAAGTCCTGAGGCCACTCTTCCGTGTCTTAAATCTTATTAATTAATTTCATGATCGCTTTTAGCCTGTTCGTAAATTGCTTTCGACAAATATTTTTCTCAAGGCAGTCCCCGCCCGGAGATCAGATTGGGGACTATTTTACCTCGAGAGAACTCAAATTGTCCAACCATATAATTATTACTAGGGATTGTGGTAGTTTCCCTCTTACTTTTCACATCGCAGGACTGTAGACGTTCAAATCGTCCCGATCACGCCTACAGCTCTATTGGATACACACCCAGCCAACATCATTTGTTTTTGTCTCTCTACCATACTTACAGTACTTATGCCTACTGCCAGGCACCGATGATAGTTTTTTTTTATTAAACCTCCATTCGCGGTGTTTGAACCCTGGAACTCCCTGGAACTTTGTAATGGAAAGCCGATACGATAACCATTACACCACCATTGCTTATGAAAGAATATTTAAAGGATATAATGTTTAAAAAGGAAATGCTGGCATTCAAGAAAAGAAAAGATGCCATATTTCACACAAAATACTATAGCATTTCCGAAAGGAAAAAGTACAAAGAAATGGTTTGAAGTAGTTTTAGCATTTTTGACGTCATGCAGCACTAACTACACGATACGTGAATCGTATTTGTTAAAAGTACAGGGAAGAGGGGAGAGAGAAGAGGAAATGGAAAAAGGAAGGAAAGGTGATATTACGAAAGGATATGGAAGAAAATGGGAAGAGCAGAGATAGGTTAATTAACGGAAACGGCCCCTGGCAGTTGAAATACTCGGGAATAAAGGTTCATCCCGATAGTTAGATAGCGGAAGATAATGGAATAATTCGTATTGCTTAGCAACGAGCGAGCAAGAATGTTAAACGAACGAATAACCGTATCAATATGTGGAAACTTTCGTAAATAAAAAAAATGAATTTTAGTGAAAGGTTGACAGTGTGAAGGAGAGCAGTCGACGGATGACGCAGAAGGAAATGTAGGATTGCGTTCCGAGTAGGGGGCTTAAGAAAAATAGGACAGCCAAGAAACGCCATTGTGTGCATTGGAGTTTGTGGGAGAGAGGGTAAGGAAATGGAGAAAGAGATAAGGACAAGGGTAAGGCGGGACGTAGCCTGGTGCGGAAATTAGAAACAGACACCAAGAGAAAGGTGGGAAGAGACACATAGTGGGAGGGAGAGAGTGAGGTTTAAAGGTGTGCGAACTGAACACCTCCACATCTCCATTTAGCTGAGAAGACTAAAAGTGGAATGCCCCGTCCGACTTTATAACTCGAGACGTCTGAGCACATAGGCTCAAGGAATTAAGTCTTTCATTAAATATTTAAGACGAGAAAATAGAGATGGATAGGAAAGGAGAAAAAGGTCGGAGGAAAATAGCCCATCCCCCACTGCCTTCTCCTTCCATTGTTAACAGGTAAACGAAACTTCGAAAGTTTCGGTAAGATGAACCGGAATATTTTAGTTCTTAATTCGGAGGGGGGATTAATTATTCCGTTCCCAAGAGTGTAACGCAAAGCAATGAATTTCGCTAAAAACAAGCAGAACTGCTTGGGCATTGAAAGTTAGGGTTAATTTTGAATGTTGTGCAGATTATTACAGTAATGAATGTTTGATACTAGATGATATAGCGAATAAATTACATAAATTGATTTGAATTCAACATTAACTGCCCTAATTATTTATTAAAATAACATTTTAAACAAGATATATTTGAATATAATAAAATAGCGAAAACTTACTCCAAAATACATCACAGATTATTTATTGACAATTCATTACAATTTAGATCTGTAAATGAATCGTTAAAAATGACATTAATTTCGTTATTTTTGTTTAATATTGATTAAGAATGAAGTTACTTTAACTGACGGTTGTTTTATTACGATCATCTTCAATATAACACTAGTTTAATATTTTTACTCTATATGCAAAATTATTGTTTTCATGAATTGAAATCGATAGGCAGAAGATAATAGATATATAATTGTTGGGGAAATTAGTTTTTTTAACTTTAAAATGTTTCACTATCAATAGTAAATCGATCATAGAATGATTTACACACAGAAATTGTCGAAATTGGCACTATATAAAACGTCATATCCACATGCATCTTTTTTACGAAATAATGTCTCGCTAACACGCAAAATCTCGAAAATGTTCAAAACCTAATGCGTAAAATATTTTGTAGGACGTGCTTCTTACATTGATTTCTACAAATACTTTTCCTTCCAGAATTGTTAGCTATTGGGTAAACATATAAAGAAATAAAAGCATCAGTGATTGTTCACTATATCTAAGAATACCAAATTAATGGCGAAAATTAGGAAATATACATAAATATTTTTAACGAAGAAATATATGTAATTAATGATCTAAAATTGGAAAATGTGTATCATAATTTAAAGATAAACAAAAGAATGAGGCGATAGTGTTCTTATAAACGTTTTGTGACGCAACATACCTCCAGTTTTTCTCAGTATGTATTCAATGCAATGTTCTTATATTCTGAAATCGAAATGACGCATCGCTCGTCAAAATGATTAATTTACAAGATGCTAAAATGTTATTCGAAATCTAAGTAATAATTTCATCGATAAATTTCTTACCTCATTGCTTAAATGCGAAGTTTGCGATTTATCATAAATGTTTTTAATTAATTTTAATATTTGTAGTGGAAAATTACTCGACATTTATTAATATGGGACTATTCCACTAAGTTACGTCAGGGGCATGTGAGAATATTGGAGTAAGCTCGAAAGAATTCACACGCTGTTTTTATGCTTAGCACGACGCACAAATTTATGGATTTCAGTGATGTGAAAAAATATCTCCTTAGGTATTATTCAAAGCCATTAGAATGCAACTGAATTTGAGCTACTGAAGCAATTACGACTTGCACTTCAAAGCTACTTATAAATGAAAATGCGTAAAATTTACAAGTATGCACACCCTGTTACAGTTAGAGCAACCGAATAAGCTCTCTTTATAATTATTTTATGAATAAAAATGAACTTAAATAAAGGTTTAATGTGCAACTTGGCCGTCAAATGTCAATAGTCCAAAACGCCCTGCGAGCTATTGGCTCAAAGGTCAGCAATTTCTGAAGCTTTTATCTCATGACGTAACGTGTTTTTCATTTCTCATTTGATCCTTGTAACACGCTGTCAGTTTTCAATTACGCAGATGGGACACAGTAAATTTGGATCATTCTAAAACTGCTAAATGTTGAAATATGCATGGAGCGAGCTGGTAATTACTAAAAGAGACGAGTAAGAATGATGATAGTTTCAAAGCAAGAGTGAGATATGATGATAGACGCAAAGAGATGGGAATCACAATACAAAACAAATTCCATAAAGGCCTTTAGAGACAGGAAATGATCACAAAATAGAACAAAAATGGAAACACGGAACAATTACCTTCCCCCGGTGAAGATGAATGAATCGGTTAAGCATTCAAAGTGACTGATGAAGAGCGCTTCCCACGCAGTAGATAGAGGTTGACGTTGATAACACTCATAATAAATTAAGGGGAATACCCTGTTTAAGAATAAATGAAGGTACTGCCAGAAATATACGCTACTAAATGTAATTAAAACCGGTTTATGATAAATCACAATTTTAGCACGGGCGAAGTAATTAATTGACTTTGACTTAGAGTAATATTTAAGCATCTGGTAAATTAATCATATTAACGAGCGATTTATCAAAATAAATTTCAGAATGATATAATTTCGCATTGAATACATACAGAACAAAACTGGATTGATGTTGCGCCACAAAACTTCTATACGAACACCCCTCGCCTCAATCGTTTTCTTATCATGAAATTATGATAAAAATTCTTTTCCATTTTTAGACCGTTAAGTTGATTTTTTTCAAACATTAAAAATCTTTTATTTATTTCCTGAGTTTTGTCATTAATAACTCAACTTTGATATCCTGAGTATTGTAACTAACCCTCGTATATCCTTTTATTCATCGATTATGACACAAAATAGATACATAGGCGAATTTATTGGAAAATTTCAGTAATAACTCTGAAAGATAGAAAATAAAAAAGATAATAAAGTAACCTGGAATAGGTCTAGAATTGAAAGAGAATATTATTATTGAAGTTATATACCCTTTATGTTTTGTTCTATTACCTTCTCGTAAAACAACTTCATTCGGTATTTATCTGAAAATCAGCTGTTTGTCATGTATAATTCACTATTACTTTAGAAAGCGCAATACCATTGGATTGCAAAGATTTATTTTGTTTTTTATTTTTTATATAGTTGTGAGGTTTATTTGTTTACAATAGATTGGAAAACATTTTGAACAATTTTCCGCCAACTTCACTGTTTGAAATTTCCTGGCAGGTGGCAATTTATAATGAAAAAATATTTGTTTAGATTGCGAATAATTTATATCAATCAAAACTCAATAAGTTTAGTCATTTAGTAATATTAAAATTATAATTAAGCATTGAAGCTGTCATCATTTTTCGTAATTCAGTAAAAATCAGTGTGCCTTGATTTTTTAACAGCTAATTATGCTTATATTTGCAATTAAAATCAACTTAAATCAAAACAGGAAGTAAACAAAAAATGTAGTTGTACTTCTGTAAATCTTCCAAGTTCGAAAAATCAAGCGTGGCCGAAAAAGTTACCAACACTGGATTTTATTATATTATGATTACGAAAAACAGAGTTAGTTCGTTAGTGCTTTGATTTATGTATGCTCATGTCTTTTTGTTTCTTATGACAATTGTAATGCCCATTACGAGTTACTAAAAGTAAAAAACTATAAAAAAACTATAGTTAACATTTTTACCCACATTTATTATAGAAAAATCTTTGATTTTGGATACTTTATGATCGTTAATTTCCTTATAGATAAATCGCACAAAAAAAGCAATTACTCGCCTCAGGATTTCCCGGGGAGTAAATATTTGTACGCACAAAGTGTTGATATTTGGATTTTTTCTGCATTAGAAAATTAATACTTTTCAGTGAAAAAATTTTCTAGGCAGCTCTTATAACATGGGTGGCGGAGTGATTAGAGCGTTGGCCTTTCACGCAGCGGTCTCAGGTCCGGATCCGGTGGAGGTCGGATTTTACAACCAGTCCCCTACTTGTGTGACTTGAGGAGACCGCGCAAGGGACGTTAAGCAGTTGGTTCCCTTGGTGCTCTTCGTTAAGAATATTGCCGGCACCGGAGTAATTCCATACAGACAAACAAACAAAAACAAGCTCATATAACAATACTTCTTCCTTGAATTAGCAAAGGTGATTCTAATTTACGAAAGAACACAACATTACCAATCCTCGCTTTATAAAACCGTGCGCTAATGAAATACCTGCGTTAAATATAATACATCGTGATTTTCCGGTTACAAAAACACGATTTGCGTGAAATTCGTGTTAGAAATGAAGAGAGGCAGAGAGAGCATGAGCGCGGGAGAGGTAGGTAGATGGAGAGGGAGGAGTGTGAGATAGAAGATGAGGCGGGTTCAAATTGAAAGCGTGGAGACGGAGAAGGTGTGCACTCAGCGAAACGCGGATTTCAGTCGCGAGTGGAACGCTGGATTATGCATGAGACGGGGTAAATTTTCCTAGAGCGAGTTTCGAGGAGTCGGAAAAGATTGACGAGAGTTCCGTTTGCTGGAAACTTTTCCAATGACCAAAAAAGTAAACGAACGCTAAGCAACTACGTTATTTTTCGGAACATAGTTACAACATCTTTTCAGCACCGATAAAGTTTCCATGTGATTGTTTGCCACTTTCGATGGGGTGGGACGTAGCTAGGAAAAGGCAAACTGTTTGCCGATAAGAATTTAAATGTTTATAGAGCAATGAAGTAACTTTTACATAAAAACAATATTTTCCGCCGATTATATATTTGTCTAAATCAGAATATCACTACATATTCTAAAACAGACGAGAATTATTGAACAGGTCTGCTGTTACGGTTCCAAGGTGGCAGCGCCGCTTCAGGCAACAAAATTCAACGTTGGCACCCATAGCAACACAGACATCGGAATAAAAAATGAATAACTTATGAATGCCAATTATAAACATTCAAATTTAGTCATGAACCCAACTAAACCCAAAACTAAAACTCGTCTAAAACAAACCCAACCCAACAGTAACGTTAAAAAGTGTGAAAATTCTAATTTTGGCATCACTGCAAAGAATTAGAGTTGCGTCAAACCAATTTAAATATAGTATAGGAAAAGTGAACGAGGGAAATATACAGAAATAAAGCGAATTAAAGAATCAAAACAACAAATTTGTTTTTAATTGGAGTATAAAACATAAATGAGTGTCATTGGAATAGAGAAATGGAGAGCCAATTGAAAGTATGTAAGAAAAATGATGAAACCATAATAACAGACCGCGCCGAAAAATATTTACTTTTGTTTCTCTGGTGAAATGTTTCGTTTTATGTTATTAAAAATAATTTTGTTACGTTTAGAAGACAAAAAATATTAATCCCATTTGAAATATAAAAGATAGAGGGTAGAGTTTGAAAAGTAAAAGTTAGCAAGAATATTTTAGTAGCTTAACAAACTTGTTCTCCACGTTACTACTAGGCTCCAGTCGCGATGCCACCATTGTTGAACTTTATTTCTGCCTAAGATTCAGTTGCACTGCGCAAGGGACCACACAAGGATGCAACTGGTTTACGGGGATTAGCGAAATAAGATTAGCTCCATGAGGACTATTACGCGCTTTAGAGCTGGCGATAGGGGTTGCTGGATGGAGTCAAGGCATGTATAATGCAGGGAATATGGGGATATATTGCTAGATTTGAAAAGGCACATCGAGGAATCGTGCTTGAAGAGATATGAGTTCACGTTGCCAGAAAACATAAAATGAGCTCAAAAGAAGCTAATATAACACAACTCATATTATCTTGTATATTAAAAGGTAGAGTGCTATCCAACAAGGACAGGATTAGCGTTTTCTTTCTTCAATTATTAAATTCGCCAATACATTGTTTTATTTTGCTATGAAGGTTTCCTTATTAACCTAATTGACGTACTTATGAGAGCTTGGAATTTTAATCAACTGTTATGTGCGTAAATTTTGTCTTAATTCATTCTTTATGAAGTCATACCGCCATATACGTATTATGTCAGTAGAGCCTTGTTTGCAAGTGGCATTCATGTGGAAATGCGCTTTCGAAATTTCAGCTTTCCATCTTAAATACTTTCAAAGATATCTCTCTATTACATAATAAAGTAGAGCGTGCTGCCCACTGACATTTTTGGTAATTATTTACGCGGCCGCCGACCAATTGTTGATAGCGCAGTTGAACGTCAGAGCGTGCGAAGCGAGCGGAGGTCGAGTGGTTGGCGAGCTGTAACGGGTACGGACGGGACAGAGCCCTCTAGCATAAGAAATGGATTTTAAATTTCCCCCTGTCCGACCATGTTTATTTCTTCAAAACTCAATCTAAAGTAAAGTAAATGGCAGCAGTAAATACATATACACTCAAATGTTCAGCTCTCTATCGTTTTTGGTTTCTTTATAGTTTCAGTTTGCGAAAGTGCACAGCCAGACAGACAGACGACAAAGTGATACTGTAGGTGCATTAAAAAACGGGCAAAAACGTAATGTACAGATCTATTGAAAGCTTATGGCACCTGCGCTCAAACACGAATTCAGCGAGGAAGAGTCCATTCTCGAAAGCGAGCTACGTGGGGGTGAGGGTATATACGCATGAGGTAATCAGTCATTCTCCACAGCCACCTTCCCCTTAAGCTTTTCCCCTCCACAGCCACCTCCCCTACATCGCGTGACTCTTCGCGCATTTAGATGCCATAAGCTTTCAATAGATCTGTAGCTGCATGCCGCTTCCAGTGACATAAAAAGATGCTATAAGTATAAGTTTTCCGTAAAGGTAAAAAAGTATCATGGTAAATACCCATGATAGACGACGAATATATTTCGCAAACTCAAACGAGGAAACAATATATGATCAAATATTAATATATTTTTATCCCGATCGCGCTAACAATACAACGTCTCCATGTTGAATAAACAAATGCCTTGGGATTGTGAAAAACAATGCAGAGGATTATTAGCCGCTAAAACAAAAGAAGGGAGAAGAATAACAATTAGGCTTTTTCTGATTAAACCAATTATACAAATATAAAAGAGTGGCGATCAGATGCAAATTTTAATTTGTGAGAGGTTCGTTCTCTTTTGACAATTATTTTTTTGTCCGGGTTTGCCTTGCTCATACTATAGATATCTGGGGCAGGTACGTTATAATTCCGTTCCCGTTGTCACAGTGCAGGTAGAAATAGTAAATTTATGGAATGAAAAGGTTCGATTCAAAGTAAGAATATATTCTCAAGAAGATATGTAGGAGAATATACGTAGTGTGAAAATTGCACTTTAACAGCGTTGTTTTTAACCTTATACGAAAAATTCTTCAAAAATTATTCTCCCATAAAACAATTCTAAAAAAATAATTCCTCCAAAATATGTCTATATAAATAATTGGTACAAAGCATTCCTACACAGTTTTTTTTGTTTCTTTTTTACATATTTTTTTATTCGTTTACATCCAACGTTTCGCGGGAACTGCGCGTACATCTCGTGCGTAAATAAAGACTAAATGAGTTTCTCCATCATTTTTCAAGGACCCTCAGCTACAAACCCTTTGTTAACCTCGCAATCATATCCGTTCCCGTTTTCATTTTACGTCGTCATTTTATTTCACTGCAAACTCCATCTTCTCTACTCCAAACATTGGAGACGGTCGATGTCTGCGTTCTTCGGTAAACGGACGCTGATTGCAATGGTTAGTTTCGTATGAAGATTCGATGCAAAGGCTCTCGTCCCGGCGGAAATGTTTACTCGCATTTAAAGTTGAGATATGCGCTGTGATTGAGAGTAAGGTCATCAGGCCACGGAATTTAAGCTGTTGCCCTTTGTCTATATCAGCCGCTGAGATTATTAATAACCTTTCCGGCGTTAGTTTACAAAGACCTTCTAAGCATCTTCCGTCGTAAGGATTCCATGAAATCTTGGTGGAAAGAGTTTGCTATGGAGAAACGAACGAAGGATAATTTTCTCATCAAAGTGACCTACTGCTTCAATAGTTAGACAATAAGACGAGGCATAAAAATGGCGTGGATAATTATTTTTACAAGAAGGGGATATTTTAATTAGATATCAAGGCAAACATTCCTAGACCATTGTAACTGGTGATATAAGATCATCAATATTTTTATTTTTATCGGTTTAAAAGAATTCGCTTATGCGTTCGGTTTGTCCGTCTGTCTGTATGACTCACTAAATCCATCGAAACGAAAGCTTATAGAGACTTTATTATCTCGCCAATAGATTCAATATTCTGTCTCGTTGTGCGCGTTCTCTCAGCGTGCCCGTCTGTTCGACTGTACAAATATTTTTGGATAAAAAACTTTCTGCGTTAAAAGGTTTTTTTACGTGGTTATTCATTTTTTCACTAGCTATAAGCAGCGCCTTCTCGGTACACGAATAGACAATTTTAAACAGTAAACAAGTAAACGTATAAAAATGAATTTTTATAGCCAACTTTTATATGGCTAATACTTTAATATGAATATACTTTATAATATAATTATGATAACCTTTCAGCTTGCTTGGGCGTGAAAATTTGCAGAAGTGTCTACCTACCAGCTGTTGAATGATGTGGGGGTCTCTCTATTTAATCTTTTTACAGTTGAGAGAATGGCAGACGGAAGTAGAGAACTCGGTGGCAAACATAAGAATGTTTGGTACAAGAGTAGTAAGAAGTTTGATAGTATCTTTTGTTTCATTAATGGAAATACTAACATCCATTCATATTGCTTAAAATCAACGAAAATATACTGCTAGTTCAGAGTAATTCAGCTTTAGATACTAGTAGGAGTGAAATTGTTGAATATTTCATATTTTAGTCACCTAACTTAAATGGCAAAAATAATAAATTGTTCTTTTCCTAACATCACATCAACCATACATATAAAACTCTGTATAAATATTGTTAGCTGAAGAATTGTTAAGCTACGACACAGCACTTTAAAATGTTTCATTTAAATTTCTTCAATTTAACATCCTTTACAACAGTATTAACTATGTTAAATACCGAAAAAAGAAATGTGATACTTTAATGCGAGGTTTTGAGAGATTTCAACGGAAATACACGTTTTGAGGTCTCCTGAACACGTTTTAACCAACTTCACGATGATGTCTGTGTGTGTGTTAGTGTGTACGTGATAGCTTTTTGTGGGTGCTTAACTCAAAAACTACTAATCAGGTCAAAGCAAAATTTTATATTTAACATTTTTATGAAATTTACAAGAACTGATTAGTTTTTGGTAAACATCGGTCAACCGAAAGTGGGTGTTTACTCTTGTCACTTATCCGTTATTTTGAAATATTTGCTTTAATATTTGATATATGTAAAAACGTACTAGAATAAAGTTATAGGAAATTTAATATTCTGCAACTTTTTTGCGAAATATTTTCCCATTGTTTAAGAGATACCTTAAAAGCTATATATTTTAACTGCCACCACCACCTACTACCGACAACTATTGTTAACAATTGACGCTTAGTTACGTCTTAGTAACGCTCCTTTATAGTTTCTTAATTGTTGTATCTTCGTGGCTATATCCAAATCAGAAGACTATGATTTGAGTTTATTTCTGTTCTTTTAAATGTATAAATTTTTCCCTCAGTTCCTTAAAATATTTATTATCATGTAACCTATTTGTGATTTTTAGAAATAACACAGGTTTAGATAAAGTCATGTGGTGGCCACATCAGATTTTTTAGTTGTTGTCGACGAAAACAATCTTAGTAAAAACTTAAGTAAACAATAGCTGTTGCAAATACCTAATTAGATTAATTTTCTTTCGTTCGCATTCAACATTTGGAAAATAAAGGGGAATGGATAATCTACGACAAAAAAATGAACGTTAATACGTCTATTTTATTTATGTATACACAGCGTTTGTAAGTGCAAAGAAATGGGTAATTTACAACGAAAGAATGAACCTGAAAAATAAAGATTATATTATTACTATTAGCGTAATCGCTCGTCAAATATGGCGGGTATGTGGAGATTTTGTATCAAAATTAAGGTACTTCCCATTCTTCCTCCCTTTCTCTCTTCCTCCCATTTTCTTCCCTCCCTCTTCCTTTATTCTCTCCCTCCCTCCTGTTTGCCCTCTCTCTTCCTCCTTCCCATTTTTCATCCATCTCTTCCTCCTATTCTTCACCAACACTTCATCCCATCCTCCCTCTTCTTCCCTCCTATTCTCCTCCCTTTATCCTCTCAAAACTGTAGCTGTGTCTCTCTCAGTGTGATGTGTGTAAATAAGTATCTTACATACAAAAAGAATACTAATTGTTAAACATTACGCGGGACAACTTTAGCTGGACAAAATTATTTCAACTCTCTGGAACATACTATAATGTGAATCATATTCTTATTTTTTAATTTTCAGTCTACATAAAATATTGTTTCATTAAATTAAAACTTATAAATTTCTCTTTCTCTCCATATTTCCCAAACCGCCTTCCATTCTTCGGTCTAACTCCCGCAATCTATCGCCCAATCCTTCACTCCATAATTTTTTCATGTGCTCGGTTTGTTCATTAAAACGTCCAGCACGTTCCTTAGATTTTCATACCGTTTCCATTTCAATAATATTTAATTTAGCCCATTATAGTATTTCAGCTCTTTAGGTATTCCGTGTAAATAACGCAACGAATTATGAAAATCATTTCCCTCTCCTTCCGTCTATCTTTTCTTTTTGTATTGAAAGCCTTCAAAGCACGCATAAACCCATAAGGATTGGAATAACAATAGGATTTCGAGGTATAACAATGTAATTGGTAGGCAAGGCAACATCCCGTTAACACAGATTTTCCCAAAATTTGTGAATTAAACGTTTAACACAGTGGCGGATTTACGCCTCCTGGGGTCCCAGCCGCTAAACATTTGGGGGCCCTTGGCGCTAAGCAGTCGAGGGCCTTGCAATCTACACATACTATAGTGAAACCGCTCCTAAGGGCTACCTACCCTCTTTTGTGACATCTCTTAACGATCATTATTCTATGGAATCACAGGAAGGTTCCACTGATTTTTAAATTGAGACATTTGCTATTTCTGAGATTATATACACGAACAGTTCTTCGGGGCCCCTTACTTCAAGGTCAAGTGCGAACCACCTTAAATCCGTCACTGAGTGTGAGGGAGAAATTCAAGATTTAGGGCATCTGAGCGGTAGAGAGATATGGCCTTCTCCCCCATTTTCGCGGAACCCTAGGGTCCCGCGCAGAGACGGACTGAGAGTTATCAAACGGTTCGGTAATTTGTGAGGAGAACCGGCCCAAACCTCCTCCTATAACACTATTTGCGGGTAGTGAATCAAATATAATTTAAAATCAAGTGATATAATGGAGAGAAAATTTTCTCATGGAAATGGAATGACTCGTTAAAAAAGAAAATAATATGCAAGTTTCAGCAGACCGGCCCCCGGACTTACCGGCCCGGTCATTGAACCGGAAGGTTATATGGCTAGTCCGCCCCTGGTTCTGCGTAACTCAAGTTGAGAAGCACTGCCATACGTCACGGGGCCACTGGCGCGCGCCATGTGCGACCACTCATAAATATGCCACTGGTTTAACATGTGGGATTTCGAGCTGTAGGCGAAAAACGATGAACATAATAAGAACTCATATAATATTTTATTTGAAATAGTCTAGTTCTATAGGTCGTAGGTCGATTTTTTCTAATTTAAATCTCCAAAAGAAAAAAGCCTGCATGTCAAAAAGTCGATTTTTCTGTGTTTAGGCTCCATAAGTTCCGTTTGGATTATCTTATATTATACTAGCTGAGATTACCCGGCGTTGCTGGGTTTTTAAGTCAAAACAAAAAATATTGATGAAGATTTGAGAATAAAAGCTAGTAATGAAACCAGGCTAATTTTTATTATTGTGGTTAATGGTATGTAATATTTCTTGTCTTCCCATCTTTTGCCTAAATAAATAAATTTTTCCTGCATTATTTATCTATAAATTTGGCGACTGTATTTTTATCAAATATTTATAATAAACAAACGATGGAATCATTTTTAAAATACAGTTATTTCACTCAAATTAAGCTCCGGTGGAAGAAACTGCATGATATTACGTGGTCATGAATCTCAAAAACATTAAAACCTTGGGCAGGAATTGCAAGCTCTAGGGATGCAACCGATGGAAATACATTTGAAGATATTCAAATTTAGCTTACCCATATGTTATCCCATGAAAAGGCTGATTTTGTGAGTCTAGTTTGTCACGTGAATATTTTAAAGTCAAACCTACGAAAGAAAATGAGTTCCCGGACTTTGAAATCGAATTTGGCGATAAAAAGTGTGATGGTATGACCTGGAGAGTGTTATTATAATCTAATAAGTATAATTAGCATAATTGATGCTTACAAATATTCAGTCGAAAGAAAAATGTACATATAGATGGTCAAGGAAAGAAGTTAACAATTATAAATATTGCTCTAAATTAAAGAATTGTTATAGAAGTTTTCTTATTTTATCTTCTGACTCATTTTCGATAGTAATGAAAAACATATTTCGCTGTCTACTAACAGTAATTATAGAGAATATGCAAAATACATAAAAAGTTTTTAGAGAACGAAAGCACTCTCACATTAAAAAAGTCTTTGACATAACTTTTGAAATGATTAGCCAGATTTATAGATTTTTTTGGTGATTGCCTTTCTTTGAATAACCTTATTGTTTCTCTCTTTCCTACTTTAGTTTATATTAGATATATATAATTTCTTTTAGTTAATATTAGGTATTGTTTATATGGGTTGTCAAGTATAATGTTAATCCAACAATACGTTCATTCCCTTGTTCTACGTTCTGCAGTTGTTGCGTTATAAATGCACTAACAAACAAAAAAAATCTTCAAAATATTTATGGTAGAGATTAGGTATTGTTTATAATGGTTGTCACGTAGATTGTTAATCCAACAATACTTTCATTCCCCTGTTATTTAAATGGGAAATATTAAGAGAGAAAAATTTTTTTTAATGAGAAATATAGTTCAAATCGCTTTAAAAACCCTTCCAGTTCGCTGAACTTTTTATTGCGGTTAAAATGGCACTCTCATCTTGCTTCTACGTTCTGCAGTTGTTGTGTTATAAATGCACAAACAAACAAATTCTTCAAAATAATTATGGTTGAGATTATCGTAATCGTAGTCTTGGGCGAACTTTTTGGTAGGCTGGTTATAGCCTATTGGGAAGCTTATATCTCCGCCACTGTTTGGGCTATTTTCATAATCTATTTTTTAAAAAATGCGGAAAAATCCTGCTCTTTAAAAGCACTAAATTTAACCGGAAAAATTAAATGTTTTCTTTTTTAAGAGGTTTTTTTTCCGATACCCCTGCACCCCATAAAAGATGCGTTGGAATCAGTTTCGGACATATTAAATCGCATTTTTACATTAGTTAAAATCAAAATACGAAATCGGTACCTAAACGGTTGTGTTGAAAAAAGAAAAAAGTTCATTTCAGTTAGCATTAAAGTTCAATTACGATCCGAATTTCTCGTAAAATCCGTTTTAAATACGAAAAAAACGCGAGTTTTAAACAATGAGAATTGTCAGTTACCATGGCCACCTCATTTGGGCGAGTGGTAATATTGGATGTAGTCCCTTGACGATATTACGTCATTTTGTTTGTTTACATGGATTTCGAACATTTTTGAAGAATCAGTGACCCTTTTCCCTTTGAATTAAAGAACCATTATATTCGTTATTGTAGCATCGTTTAAAAAAATAATTAAATTAAGCCAAGCAAAAACATTTTAAACAGTATAAGATTAAAATAGAGCCCCTTGACGATATTACGTCATTTTTTTTATTTACAATTATGTTGATTTATGTCTTTAAGTTGAGCCCGGTTGAGCATGTTAATTCTGTAATATTTACAAAGAAAGAAGTTTAAAAGAACTTAGGAAGGTCAGTTACTTTGGTACTTCTGGGTTATCTCGGACCCCTAAATGCTATAATATTTTCGTTGTACTCTAGAACCCGAATACAAGTTCAGTTGCTGGGGGTTGGATTCGTTCCGTTTTCCTTCCCCGAGTTGGGTTAAGTGGTTGGGGGCTGGATTCGTTCCATTTTCCTCCTTTCTAGGGTTGGGTATGTGGTTGGGTGTTAGATTCGTTCCATTTTCCTCCGTTCCAGGGTTGGGTTAAGTGGTTTTGGGTTGGATTCGTTCGATTTTCCTCCTCCCAGGTTGGGCTAAGTGGTAGGGGGTTTGATTAGTTTCTTTTTAATCTTCCCCCCTGGGTTGGCTTAAGTGGTTGGGGGTTGGATTCGTTCCATTTTCCTCCTACCGGGTTAGGTTAAGTGGTTGAGGGTTGGATTCGTTCCATTTTCCCCCTCCTCCCGGTTTAGGTTAAAGTAGTTGGGGGTTGGATTCGGATACTAGGGTGCAATGAAAATATTATAGCGTTTTTAATAGGGGTCCAGGATAACCCAGTAGTACCCCTTTATTTATCACATCAATTGGAAATTTAAAAAATAAAATAAAATAAAAATTAAATTATACTTATCCTTAATCCTAATACAGATTAATAATAAATAGAATCTTGTTCTATTTACGAAGAAAGAAGTTTACATCTTTTGTCAAATAAATGTGTCTGATCAAATTAATTATTTAAAAAAATCAAAATCAATTTAATGTTACAGCTAAGCGTCAGCCTCTCTAGTCTTGTTATATATGAGTTGATTATCTCTGCTAAATTTCAAAATTATAACTTCGTATTAAGTTTGAAATTTTGGGTTTTTTGTGGCAAACAAAGATATTAGAGGTTTTATATCATTAAGATTCGAGTGAGGTAAGTTTAAAATAATTTTAGATTGATATATTCATTATAACCGATTAGGAAATAAATCAATGAATCACAAAATTTGATATTTCCTTGACATCACTACTGGAATACCATTTTTCAGTTCTAAAACATTTTACTAAGCCATTAAATGTTATCTTTTTGCATAAATCGTAAATAACGCCTCTGCCTCGCATATAATATGCAAACATGATTTGTTCATCTTTACTCTATTGTTTTACTCGTGCTTAACAATTGGAGATTTATGAGACTACGAGCGGAATTGCCCGTTGAACATCAACGGGACTTTGTATGGTGATTAAAATACAACTTCTGAGGTGTGTGTGTGTGTAAAACTTATATATATATATATATATATATATATATATATATATATATATATATATATATATATATATATATATATATATATATATATATATATAGTAAATGTAATTGTTTGATTAATTAATTAATTCCTGATAATCATTTGTATTATCCCAGTAAAATAAAGCGCTTGAAATTTATTGCATTCTGGAATCAATATATGATTTGATTTGCCGCTCTTTGGCTCCGTTATTCTTCCTCTTCGTATTTTTACTGAATAATAATATTCCTCAATTATTGACGTTGCAATTTAGGCAACAATGAGGTTTGCCTTGGAAACACCCGGAAAGAGTACGAAAAATGCGTCTTTCTGACAAATTTTTCCGTATAATATCTAAACATTGAAAGAATAAGATAGGTTATAGTTTTATCCGTCGAATAAAAATTGGAGAAATTCGCTTAATATTCACATATTTTAATGAATGAAGGAAATAAAACTTGCACCGTGAAAAATCGAAAATCCCGTGTAAACTTATGGGAAAATATAATTGTCTCCCGGAGTCGAATCCGAGACTTTTTCCGGGGTTTCGTTTTTCTAGAGACCACCTCATGGGGATTTATCGATTGTGAAAGTTTCAGCTCTGAATTCCATTGGGAAATGTCCAAAAATATCGAGACAGACAGACAGACAGATGGACACGAGAATTATTATATAAGGATTGGGACAACCCTAAAATGATAAAAGCAACATATTACAATGATCGATAAAATACTTTTTGCACACAATTTATTTTCCTAAAGGTATTCTTTACTGCTACCTCGAACATAATGTAATAATTATGTAACGGGGATGACTTTTAATAATATATAGCGTCTGTTAATGTAAACTAAATCCTTGTACACACAAACATTGTCAGCAGGCAATGTTTGCAAACAGTTTGCGGACTACGTTTGCGGGAAAACAAAGTTTTGCATCCAGACCTCTCTCTGACTCTTCAATTCAAAACATCATGTCGTACAGTAAAGTTGCTTCTGGGGTTGGGTTACCATATTTTTAATCTCTCTTACTGGACAACAGAACATAAAGATCCGGACAAAACCCGGACTTTTAAAATGTAACTTTTTAAGCACAAAAAATCATACCGTGGTGCTGTATCAATAAAATAAATATTATTCAAGTTAAGTGTTGAAAGAAAATGTTTTTATTACTTAAAAATTTGCATAGAAATATCGTAAAATGCAATAATACTTAAAATTTCATGCGTTATTATGGCTTATCCGAAACAATAATTCTGACGCTGCAGACTAAATATGTAAATAATATATACATAGTAATATACAACTTTTTACGCATATCTTGAATAATATATATACGCAATTATATTAACTCGAAACCTAAGTTTACCAATTAACTCTGAAAGAAAAGTTAAACTGATTATTCAAGAATAATAATATGACACATTATATTATTACCGCGTTTTGCGGAACGACTTATTTACAAAGTTAAAGCAAAATGATCGAGTCAAGCTTCAAAAATGATATTTAACATCTCACGATATAATAATGGATAAAACATTAAAATCATATACTGCAAAACTGATCCAAATTGTGTAGACAAATTCTTGAATGTTACTATTAATTTTAAAAATATTTCCCAAAAATTAACGTAAATAACATGAAAAACTTACGATAGAAAGAAATAATTGAATTCCGGGCAGGTGTTAAAATACCGCCCGGACGTTCCCGGACAACCTAAAAAAGAGGACATGTCTGGGAAAACCGGACGTCTGGTAACCCTATGCTGTGGTTTGTGCTGGATATATATTTCTAGGGTTAAATGATAAACGGGAAAGAAAACATCCTTAGTATTGTTGCAAACACGTCCACACCTGCAAAGATTGTCCTTGGTTTTCCATCAAGAACGGAAAACAAAATCAATTGAATATTTGTTTGCCTAATTTTTTCGAACTATAGCCAAACATCAATAATGAGGGCAAACACAGATGAAACTTGTATGCAAACTGTTTGCAAACATTGTTTGTGTGTACAAAGCTTAAGAAACGAGTTTTTATATCTACTCTTAGCAATACAAGGATTATCACAACTATTAAATTACCCAACAAAATTGACTTTTAGTGTACACTCATACAATTAAAGGATGAAGAACTAAGTAAATAACTACGGCATTAATTGAATTTACATTAATTACGGCAATTTAAACATCAAAAAGAATATGTAATAACAACTGGAGCTCTGTCACAATCACATTATCGAGAATTCTTTATGAATGGAGAAAGCAATGAAATTGTTACGTAATTCCAATTAAGACAAGTAATATTTTAGCATTAAGTATAAACCGCTGTAAATATGCAAATTACTGACCACAGAATCGGCAACGGATCGTTAAATATTTTCGCTTTCACCTAATGGAACGAAATCAATTTCAATAAATTCTCATGTTATCTAATACAAATGATTTGGAATTACACTTTAATGGAATCAGAGGGAATTTATAATACATATTTGATTTTTAGCGTGTTCTTTAAATTTCAAAAAATCTCTCTTTTTATTATTTCTTCAGCATATTGAGGGCATATTGAGATTACTGAAAATTTGACATTATTGGTTATAATCGTATAATACTTATATTAATATAATAGGTAACTAAGAGCAGATTTACTAATATTTATTTGACACATTACGTGGAAAAACTAGAAATTCGAAAATAGAAATTATTTAGAAGCTGTTTTTCAGCTATTGGATATATTACGAAACTGTTTGTTAGAGCTTTGATGCGTAAATTATAAAAGCAACTTTTAATTTCGATTTTTCATTACATTTGGATATGCACAAAAACGAATTCTTTTCGAATTCAAATAATTCATTTGAAAAATCAAACTTTGTTCTGGTCGAACTAAAATTAAAATTGTTATTATATCCATCACGAAAATATCTAAATTATTTTAACAATAAGTTAAATATAAATCAATAAAAGAAATTCAATAGATAATGGCTCACATTGGTCCCATATTCGGATAAAGTTCATATCCGCGGTTTTGAATACATTTGAATTAAAACAACTAAACCGGAGTTGGCCGCTGTGAAATCCTAAGCCTAACCTAAACGTAATTGCATTTAACTGTTTTTTAATTTTAATTTCTTTCATTGTCCCTGATTCTCCGCTCATACCATTAAAAATTTTGTTTATTTTTCTCTACTAATTTATCCTTAGATAATTACTCTAATATTTGTTTCATTTCAGTAACTATGCATATAGATAACTATACATGTATTGTTCAAAGCTGGTTTTTATGCAAAACCCCAATGTGCACTGTAATACAGAATAATTCGCAATTTTCAGAAAACTTCTTGAAATTTTAAGCTTTGATTCCGTCGAATAATATATTAAAAGTTCATTTAATTTCGCCATTCAAACTATATATGTGGTTATTAATTTTTCGGCAAAGTTGGAAGAATTTTTATTAAAAGAACGTTGGAAATTTATCATTTCTTAACATTTGAGTTCTTGCTTGGAATCAAAAGAACGATGGAATATTTTACTTCCATCAGTATTTCAATCCTATCTTTAAAGAAAAAAACTAACCTAATTTCTTAATTAATTAAAGAATAATATTATGATGGAATATTGCGACTGAGCATGGATCGTATCATTACGAGGTCAAATAAGGCAGTACCATAGAAATTATAAAAAAACTGGATATTTCGTGACGAGGAGAAGTGAGTTCCAATTCGTCTCCTAGTTTTCACGTAGAGCAATATATAATATTTCGAGAAATAAAAAACACAAGAATCAGACAGAATTAATTATTAATAAGCGATGACGCAATCGAAATAACAGGAAAAATACGTGATTTAATAAGAGATCTATTCCTGGGCTGACGATAGTGATATTAAAAATAATTAAATTTTCCTGGAAAATGAATTTAAAAATTCTCTAGAAATAGGAGATACGGCACTAATTGCATTAGCCATCGGTGGGAATAATGAGAAAATAATTAAAAAATCCGTTTCTCGAATACCTTCCGCGTCACCAACGGCAGAAATCCAATCAGGCCACGGTAAGGGTTGGACGAATTCCACCGCAGCATTTCGCCTTTAAAAAGGGGAGTACGATGCCGGTAATTTTGGAAGCATAAGTAGATGGCGAAGGAATAAGGTTGGAAGAGAGGATGCAGAAAGATATAGGGAGAGAGAGAGAGATCCCTTTATATAAGGTCGTTATGAAGGAGGAGGTTGAAGGTGTGTCAAGGATAAGGGGCTAAGGAAAAAGGGGGACCACTGGGCATTCGGGAAAGGGTCGGAGGGAGAGGTGGAGTTCTGAAGGGGAAATCAGAACATCCGCGAGGTCTGAGTTGGGTCCGAAGGAAAGCATAATGGTTTCCATAGGTGAGGGGAGAAAAGGGGAGTTGCTAACCAACAAATCTTTTCTCTCATGACGCGTGACAAGAGGCATCCGCAACCCATTTCTAACCCTGCCTCAGTTTTCGTACTTGTCCCGACCCTGTTTCCCTCCCACACTCCGCTCTATGCCCCCCTCCACGTTCTCCTCCTCTCTCTAAAGCAGTCTTCCATGCCTTTCTTCAAACATCTCACCTGCATCTCTCCATTCCTTCCCTTCTCTCTCTCTACATCGCTTTCTTGGGAAAAGTTCGCCTCGGGAATCTTAAAAGCTTATTCGAAAAAGAGCCTATGAGGAAAGTGAGAGAGAGAGAGAAAGGGGGTGGGTCGTAAATTTCAACTTCATTCACGGGTTAAAAACCCTTAGAATTTATCACCCCGAAAATAAATGCCATTCATAAGGTTTCCGTAAACGATTGTTTTTCCTTCTTCGGTGGAAACCGTGATGAAATATTTGGTCTCCGGGTAGGAAAGATTAATTCGTATAGTACTTACTACGAGTTTTATTAGGCGTTTTTTGTGAGACTAACTTTTCATCGATAAAAAGCCCGAATCTTTTGGGAAATAATTCCGCTTCTTCAAAATGTTTCGACAGATCTTCCATTTGCGCAATTTTATTCGTGTATTGTTCTTCAAGGTAAAAAAAATGGTCGAATCGTCGCTCGGGTATGAAAAGTATTCCATCCAACAATTACGTGAACACGTTGACTTTGAATGCCTGATGCTGAAATTTGTGATTTTTAATAGTGTGTTGAGTAAAACAAGTTAAAAGTAAAGTACATATCAAAGAAATATTGCTGCATATTTACTCATTACAGCTCGATGCTCTCCTCTCAATATCTCTCAAATAATGATAAACAAATATTTTGTCTATCCAAAGATTCATGATTTAACTATTAACAAGAAGAATACCATTCCCAAAGTAAAGAGATAGAAGCATATTTTCCAAATAATTTCAGAGTTCTGGTTTGCCTTCCCCTTTGGAGAGGAGACAACCCGCACCGTTGGAATGTAGATCTAACTATAGACCTTCTCACCCGTGAAAGCTTAACTGCTTTAGCTTCAGTAGTTTGTCTACATTACAATAAGCTTTGAATTTTTCAAATTTGAGGACACCTAGTGGAAAGTTTATGAATTTATTCATTGAATAATTTATGGATGGATAAAAGCTATTTAATTCAGATAGAAATGTTTAAAATATTTCCAGTAGTTTGGCTACAGTACCATTTGGAAATTTAGATTTTTCCGATTTTGGAGTCACCTAACGGAAAATCTTTGAGATACGCGGGAAATCCAGTCAAATAAAAATCCATAATTTAATAAGAGCTATCAAATTCAAAAGGAATTTTTCAAATGTCTTTTATAACAAAAAAGTCGATTGTCCACAGGCGGACAGAAAGGGTATTAAATAATTTAAAAACTCAAACTTACGCTTGGGCCGCTCGAGGCCCCATGATATTAGGGTGGCCGATCTTAGAACTATCGATTCACTTGGATGAACAACGGAAACTTTCATTTGCTGCGAGCTCTGAACCAAATGTTTCTGAATAGTTCGCTGGCGGAACCAATTTTCCAAATCCACTCACTCAGCCCTGGCATTCAATTAGAACGTGTCCCATCTTTCTCAGAGCCTTCGTCTGATTCACAGCTACAAACGCGCCACCTGCTGACTAAATGATATTCCTTCCACGCGTCGAATTCCTCATATCCCCGAACAACCGGCAAACATTTCATATATGCAAACCTGCACGACTCACTCCGAGACGAACATGCATTGGAAATTGGATAGCAGACAGCCCTAATGCTAGCTCGATAACTTTGTTATTTTTTAAATTAGCATGCTAAGGAAGACAGATCAGGGACGAGAAAACTCTTTGCGAGAGGAACTGCAATTGTAGTTGAGAAGCCAACATAAGAGATCATGTAGTGGGAGGATCGTATAACTGAAAAGCAATAATAAATAACATTTATTTATCATAAATCAGGGGTACTACCTTAAGTCAATGCATGGGCCGCATGGTGATACTGCGCTTAATCCGAGGGGCGCATTAAGGCACATTACCCGATCCACGGTTCGCATCCAACATTAAGAACATTCTTTTGTTTAACAACTGCGTAGGTTTTTAAAAATGGGAATGAGAAATAAACTGCGGATATTTCGGGAGATTTGATTTAATGCATTTCTTAAATTTCTTATATTATTTCGAAATATTTTATCACAAATACACTTGGGTTTGAGCTGCATCATAGTACGAGTATAAAGTGTCTAATTTCGCAGGCCGCAGAAAAACTCTTCTACGCTGGCCTCATAAGGCTCACGGGCCGCGAGTTTGAAAGCTCTCTCATAACTATACTAGAATTGGTTTTCCGCCCATAATTTAAAATAACAAATGCAAAATTTACCGCATTCAATTTCGCGTTTTGATTTCTGAAAGTCTATGCGAACCGCATAGAATGCTCTACCGGCTTGTATATATCGCTAACGAATTTATGACTATACCGTCCCCTGTAAAGCTTGTGTTATACTTCCATCAGCCGCGACAGCGTTGGAAGGCAATAGTGTGGGGGAAATGGGACAGGGCTGACATAAATCTTCACTAGAGGGAAGAGACAACCGGGGGCGTCTGGGTGAATATTTTTCTCCCTTTCGAATGGGTCCACCTGTCACCCGAATGCTCGCAGTTGACGGAGAATTCTTCTTCGTCTTTCGGTCGACAAGTTAATCCAAACCTCCTCATCTCTCCACCGTCTCCCCTGGCAACATTGCTCATCGTTTCCGTTCGAATTGTCTCGACATTCCCTCCGACAACATAAATTATTTACGATGAAGAAAAGGGAAGCAATCCTTATTCTCGGTAGATGAGAGTGATTATTAATGAGAACGGGTGTTTTTGGATTTTCGAGGAAATCTTTCGTTAGAATATCCACTCTCTTCATATCTGAACTCTAAATCTACTTAAATAATTGAAAGTGTAAAATTCCTTACTTTCTGCTTCGAAGATTCAGATTTTATTTTACTTTGATTTATAATGCAATCAGAATAACAACTTACCGAATCACTGATCTAAAATAGCTACTCAAGTCACGGAAATAATGTAAAATTTATTGCTTTTTTGGCTGCTCAGAAAAACCAAATTTTAATTTAAGTCGTTATTTAAGTGATTAAAATTTATAAACTCGCCTTGATGACATCATATCTCTAAGCGTCCACTTTATGTTATTAAATAAGCTAACGATGTAGTTTACATTTAACGAGGTAATTTACGTTGAATCCGCTGGGAGAAGATCTTAATTAGGACCGTAATAGAAAACAGAAGAAATGGGCAATCACAATACCGACAGACAATGCTCTATAGCTGTGTTCCCAACCTTTTTACGTCGCGAATCCAATGCTTGAGATTTTTGTTTGACGCGAATCCCCTACTAAAGATATTCTGAGAACACTAATCCTGCGACTTGAAGTCTTCTCTGTTTGAAGTAAATAATGCAAGTCAAAGGATCGAATCTTAAATAATACAAGATGTATAAATATTAATATGTAATTCAACCTTCTGAATGCTTTCTATTTGGAAAAGTTTGCAAAAAAATATTACTAATTTGCCAAATACATACTTAAATAGCCAACAGATATTAACATCAGTGTCATATTCAAATTTTTTGACAACCATCCACGCGAAATATTTCGCGAGGCGCGAGTTAATCCTTAGATGAAAACAGGATTGCCGTTAAGAAGTACCAAAGGATTTTACGGCAATTCTTTGCCGCGCATAAATGCTAAATTGAAGAGAACGGGGAAAAGAAGCTTATCGGCGAGGATCAGCTTGGGAATCCTCGGGGACTTCATTCGGCCGAACCGACTCCCTCTATACGTTTACGGCAACAGCCATTAAGGGAATATTTTGGTCTAAAGGGAGATTACTGGCAAGTCCCGGGGCATCGCTCACTCCTTTCGCGAGTTATATATTTCAGTAGGACTTTCAATGGCTGACCCCAGATCAGGGGCGCACCCAGAATTTTCTCTTGGGGGGGGAGGCTCAACCATAAGAAAATATATCCCACCGATCATATCTAATACTTTAAGTTTTAATTTGGGATAAAACGTAGCGATTCTCGGATAGAGAATAGGGGGTATTCACTAATGAAAAGAAATGCGATTGAGATTTGCATTTTTAAGGACCCACAAATTTAATGACAAATGAAAAAAATGAAAATTTTGACATGGTTAACAATAATGAAAAGTTTGGTATAAATTCGACAAAAAATACAAACTATTTTTAATTATTAATTACATTATTCAATACATATTTCATTCTAGATTAAAATGTCAATTTTTCTCTTTGATTTCTGTAATTCGTTTAAAACATCTTGAGGATTAATTTTAATGTCTCGATGTACATTTAAAAGCGCTAAGCCATTTAAACGGTCTTGAGACATGGTGTTTCTCAAATGTCTTCATCCTTCGTAAAGTCGAAAATGATCTTTCACTGGTGCACGTAGTAATAGGAAGCTGCATAGCTGGGAGCAGTATACTCAGGCTTGGCCCCATTCTCAGCTCCAGAGAAGTGACACTTGGGACCAGGGTGCGGCTGTACAAGTCTTGCGTACTGCCAATTATTCTCTACGCCTCCCCTATCTGGTCGGGGGCGGCGCCCACCCACATCCGCCAGGTCTGCGTTTCCCAGAACGCGGCCCTGCGAACGATGCTCCACGTCACATGGAAGGACTTCGTCAAGGTCAGGGAGCTCGAGTCCACCACTGGTGTAGAACCATTAGAACAGACCTTACTAAGGAGAGCTAATGCGTTCTACACCAAGTGCAGTCGACATGCGGCGCCTATCGTCCGCCAGATTTCTTCCATTAGGGTCTTGCCGTGGGACAAGTTTAAACGCCCCATTGCAGCTATGGGCCCCTCTTGCTATCCTCCGCCCAAGAGGTAAAGGCAGCTTTAACATCTAGGCCGCCAATAGAAACCTGTCCCCTTACCCTGTAATATAATGTTTCCAAGCCAGTCCAGGTTCATAGCTCTGCTGGCAACCTGGCAGGGGTACTCCAACCCCAACACCCACTATGCAGGACAAAGTTAATGATCTTTAATCACTTAAGTGAGGAAAGAATAACAAGAAAAATTATTTATATTGAACTATTAAAGTAAGCACTGATGAAACTAAAACATTAATTATTCGGCTGACTCTAACGCGAAGACAAAAGTAATTACAGAGAGAAATTTATGAGAATTATATAAGGACAAAATTTTCGTATTTCTTGTCTACGACCACCCGACCCACTATCTTAATTAGCAGTTGTACGCAAAACTGGCATTTTCTTTATATAACCAAAGTAACTAAGCTTAGAGGAGGAAGGTATTTAATTAACAATGTTTCATTGACACAAAAATATACACAAAAAATTAAGAAAGTTCTCTGAGGAAATTTAGGAAACGAAATTTACGCGAGTGGAATCCAAGCCAAATCCGATGGCGTTCATCGAAGAATTTTTTCTCAGTGCAAGAGGAGAAGAGTGCATCGTATAGATCAACTAATTGAAACGACGCTCTTGATCTCAATTTAAAACAAATAAAAAATAGATGTAAGAGAAACCGCAAGGGAATACGAAGGACGATAAACAAGCTGGATAGGAGAAGGCTATAAGCTTCAATAAACGCAATATCCAGTTAAATCTAGAGGAGTGGAATGGAGAAGATGGTTAGGGAAGAGGGATAAGGGAATGAAACAGGAGAGAGGGAGAGAGGTAGGAGAGAAAGGGCGGGAGGAGAGAGAGGTAGAAGAGAGAAGGGAGGAGAGGAAGAGGAGGAAGATGGAAGAAAAGGAGGGAGGAGAGGAGGGAGGAGGAGAGAGATAGATAGATAAATGTCTTTATTCGGGCAAAATTTAGACCATACGGTCCACTCATACATTTAACTCTTCGTCAGTGATATGTTACATCATATAAACATACACTAAATTACATAAAAACGATTAAGATGATAAAATACTAAAACATACAGAGAGAGATAGGTACATATTCTGGAAAACATCTAAGAAAGACAAGGTATTAGTGGGAAAAACCTAGGAAGGACCTGGGTTGGACAACCTAGCAAAAACCCATGCAGGAAAACACTCACGAAGTGAAGGGGGAGGGGGGGTGGAAAAAACCTGCGAAAACCCTAGATACTCCAAAGAACATTATGAGCGATACAATAACACAATGAAGTGAAAAATCAAAAATTATATGTTAATATAGCAGGTTAAAAGATATAAGAATAATAAATAAATAAACGAGAAAAATATTTAAGATAAAATGAAAAGGGGGAAGAGAGAAAGGGAGGAGAGAGAGTAAAGAGAGAGGGAGGAGGAAAGAAAGGGAGAAGGAGAGAGGGAGTAAGAGAGAGAGAGAGGGACGAGGAGAGGGGAGGATGAAGAAGAGGTGGGAGAACGGAGGAGAGAGATGAAGATGGTAGGAAAGGAAAGACAAACGACGTCCCGCGAGATGGCATTAGAGGTCGGAACTCGGATTCGCCCAGCCCGACCGACCTTTACCTCCCGCCCATCCCAGTCCTCTAAAAAAACCCTCCGTCCAATTTCGGTCCGTGGATGGTTCAACCTCCCAGTCCGACACCCACCGCCGCCACAGCCTATCGACCCTCCCACTCTCTCTCTCTCTCTCTATGCCTCCACATTTTCCCACATTCGTATATTCTCCCGCTAATTGAGATCATCCATTTAGAAAGGGTCCGAGAATGGAAAAACCCAGACGCGGTTATGAGGGTCAAAGGTTACGGCGTAAAAGATGTACGTTATTTCATTCCCTTGTCATTTTCTTCCACAAATTTTGGAATGTAACCCGCCATATGGTGAGACAGATTTAAGGCATGCCGTAATGTAGGCATAGAATAAACTAGGAGTGAAAAGATTTTTACTTAGGCATCACAAAAGGAGACCCGTTTATAACAAATATATCCCGATACTGTAAGAAAATATAAAAAACGTGTCGCATTCAGGAATAGTTATGGCAACGCAGTTTTTCCACTAATTACACATTCGTGCCTGTCCATGTAAACATGAACAAATCACAGCGGCGTAATGGACACCTCCGCAAGGCGGGAGGAGGGGATGGCCCATGGCCAAAGCGGGGCCATATTTTTTTCGTGAGGCCCTTAATTTTTTTCAGACACTTAAATTTTGTTTTGGCGAGGGAGCCCACATATTTTCCGGTACGCCACTGACAAATAAAATTTTTCGCGTATGTACGGTTAAGGGAAGTTTTGTTGCACCGAAAGCGATTGGCTTACGATATTATTCTGGATACGTCTGTTTTTCAACATCAAAAATAATAATTTCTATATCCTTCATAACGTAAGGGATCTTGACAGGTTGCTATATAAAAATAACACCACTATGCGTCAAGTTACTTCTATTCGTGTAAAACGTCGAGTTCCAGGGCAATGTACAAATTCAATGCCGATATCATTGGTACAGGTAATGGAAAACGCTGATGCGTAAATTCAATTTCGTCGAGTTTTCGAAGCCGTCAGCAAACTAAATCAACGATTGTGATGCATCAGCATGGCGATCGTCAATTTATAAGTATTCGCATGATTTCAAATGAGCACTCGTTGGTTGATTCTATAAATTTACTTTTTGTTCCCACGTATTCAATTCACGACATTTCAACAAATGTCGGCAAAAAGATTGAAATACATTTGTGATAATTTGCGACATTTTATTTTCATATAAAATAAGTACTTTCACAAAGTGTCTCACAGCTGTTATGTGGTGCGTCACTCTTTTCAGAGCGAGAGAGATTGAGAGAGAGAGAGGGATAAAAACGAGAATTTTTTCACGGGCCGAACTGGAGAAAAATATATCCTTAAAAATCCGAACAGGTTTGACCTACTTTTCGATCCTTAGATGAAATATACTCTGGAGATGTCACACGGCGAGTTGGTCGGTTTTTATTAAAAGAAGAACTAAAAAGGAAACGAATTCCACGTGAGACCTATATAAGATAGAGTGAGCGCACGAAACGCCGGTCACGCTCTAATTGTTCCAGCGGGCGCCGTCGGAAAAATCCGAGCAATTGAAGCTCACCATACGGATTCCATCCTCGATTATTCGTCGAGGATTCCACGGGTTATTGGGCGAACACTATTTGGCTGATTAAAATCTTGGTGACCTGAATTCTTTCGTTATCATCTTGGAATTTCTTCACAGAAATGCATATGACGGCATATGAATTCAAAGTAAATAAATTGTAAATTGTACAATTTAAGTCGAATCTCACACGTTTAACATGATTGCGTCTCAAACAAAAGTCAGTACATGACGCAAGAATACTGTTTTTTAGACAAGTTAAATGTTTAAATGAATAAATCAGAATTCTAACATTAACAAAAAAAATTGTTTTACCGTCTGCCATGTTATGCACGTAATTGAATAAATGTCAAGTTGGCATGAAAATTATTTCATTAGCTAACATTATGCTTCTCCGTTGTTTTCTGTGTATAATACGCAAATATTTTTTCGGAAAATTGATCAAAAATATAGGGTGCGTATTTTACGTGGTAAAAAACGCAAGCTTTTTTTCCAGACTCAATAATAATTCCTTCCGGACGAATTGTGACCCATAAAGCATATCTGTTATAAATGTTGCGTTTTGATGGAATTGCTATTTAAAATTGTCTCAAAAATAAGAAATATCTTTTACTTTCACCCTTTATAAATGGGGTTTTAAGACGAAATACTAAAGAGGATAAATGTTTTAGATTTTTCATATTTACTACGGGCTCTGTCCCTAGACGCTACGCACATCAACCCAGCTCTCCGCTCGCCACAGGGACGTCGGCGCTACGTGCCTCGTATTTGCCACTCTTACCTCGGCTCAGACCTCAGAAATGAGAAGCACATGTGTAATATTTTACAAAAATATACAGGAATATAGAAATAAAACAATAGAATTCCTACTTTTTAAAATTAATTTTTGACAAACTTACAGAGAAACTTACGACATCGGAAAATTATCATTATATTTAATTACACAGTGTCTGTCCGTCCGTACCTCCTATTATCTCTTGAAGAGTTTGTCATAGAGAAATATTGTAAACGCCATTTTGTTTCTGCTAACTACGAGACACCGGAAAAACTATTTTCGTTTACGCAAGTGTTTCGGATTCGACTCCGGGAGACGATTATATTTTTCCATATGTTTACACAGGAGTTCCGATTTTTCAAGGTGCAAGGTTCATTTCCTTCATTCATTAAAATACGTAAATATGGACCGACTTTGTATTTGCTTTATTCTACGGCTAAAATTATAAAATGTCTTATTCTTGCGATATTTTGATGTTACACGTCATATTCTCTCAGAAACACGCATTTCTTTTCGAAAATTATGGCTTTTTCGTACTCTTTCCGGGTTTTGCCAAGGCGACCCGCATTGTTTTTTCCGAATGAATTAGCGTCTATTAAGCCTTAAAATAGACAAAATAATTGCGTTATCCGCTTCGCGCGGTTTATGAAGCATTGAAATTATAGTTGCAGCAATGTCCAAGTTAATAGATGGCAACGTTAGTAATGAAAGATTATTAATATTCAGTAAACTGCGTGTGGGCTGTGGGCATTTTTAACGAATGACCAAAAGAAAAAATCTTTCTTTATTTCAATACTGGAATGTGACCTTTTTCGTATGGGAGAGAAAATTAAAATTGCACATATAAATTATAAAAACAAACATGACACTCAAAATATCAGTTGTATAATTGTATAAGGAGAAATTGGCTATTATTACTTTTAAACACGCAGATTTCTGACTGACTTTGCAACATTTTTTGCGGGCACTACTATCTATGAGATAATTACACGTTCAAAAATCATTCGATGTCATATTGCTTAAGACAAAATAACGCCAATTTTATAGTCAATGTACCATTATTACCTAAGTTGCTGCAATCATTACTATATTTGATTAGATGCCTCACAGTCTCGCGGTTGTGATGACAGGATTAAAAATTTAGGAGCGGTTCTTCAAGATGATGACAGGCGCTGCACCAATCAATGAACTCCCTTACGAAGGAACAAATAATCCTTTACCTTGCATTATTGGAGGAAATAAAATTAAACTTTCGTTTTTACTTTTACGCCGCCTTTCCGACCTCGTACCATCTCACGTAGCTCGACGTCCTAAGGTGTTTTATTTTATTTTGAAGGGTAAAAGCACCCTCGTGGACCATCCTTCACCTTAATCTTAACCTATTAGAGTCGGAATACGATACGTCGGCAGTAGGAAGAGCATTAGGGACGGCAGCGGGGACTCTTACGGACCCGGGCGGGTGTATAAGCTGCCTCCCACGCACGCTCACGCGAACCCCCATCCGTTTCCCAACCCTATCCCACTGCGTCCCTTTCGTTTTCATATCCGTCTTGCTCTTCTCTCTCTCTCCACCTGCTTCTCTCTGTTCACGATAACCTTCCCCTTAAAATCTTATCTCCTAACGCCTTACATGCCTCATTTCTCTCTACATTTCTTTCCTTTTTATATTCCCCTCTCTTTCCTGTCTGCCTTTTTCCGTCTCTCTTCTGTTTTTCTATCTCCTTTCCACTTATTCTCCTTCCCTTATCCCGCATTACCACTGCAACCCTTTCCTCTTCCACATTCTTCCACCCATTCCTCTATCTCCCTCCCCCTCTCCCTTCCTCCTACACACTCGCTTTTTCAATCTTCCTCACTGGGCAATCCAATTCTCTTCTTATATAAATATATAACTTATTTATTTTAATCCATGCTGTAAATTTCGACAAAAACTTAACTCCCTCTTCTCTTCAGTGACTTTTTCGGTAAAAATCCAGTTAGATTATTGGCAGTATTTGTATGCTTCGAACTTCCAACATTATTTTATATTTTTACTGTCTCGTATTTCGAGTATGCATAGGAAACGATAAACATATATTTTTATTTTAGTATTCCAGAAAAAGTGGTTTTTAAAATTCTGTCCAGCTCTAGCCTTTTGTCGGAGCGCTTGTATATGGTCTGAAGGGTTAAATGAATTTTTTTAAAAAGACAAAGCGCACATTGCACCAACTTTCTTATACACTACGTACGCTTCTGGTCTCACTACACCCTGTCATGACTGAAAGTAAGTCTTACTAATATTAAAACATCAAAACCGTGGAAAATGTCTTGTGAATGTAAATGTTATTAATATAGTATTGATTATGTGGAAATCAAACTTGATAAAAAGTAATACCATACACATATAGCAAGTATTTAGAGGCTGACGAATGGACATAGGCTCTGAAGTGTTTTTGCTGGAGGAAGAATGTTGGGAGAACTTTGTGGAGAGCTTGATGGTAGCTGGGCATACAGATCTTTATATTATAATGTCGCTGAACGCTATATATTTAGTTATTTCTTGAGAAATATGGCTTATGCAGTATTGCTAATGACACTTAACTCTATAACGTAATGAATTTTAATTCAAGTACTTCTGGAAAGAACTAATCCGCCTACTTTCCTTTCAAAACAATTTTAATATGTAAATACCACCTTCAAAATTAAAAAAAGTTCGTGTTAGTAGTAGCAGTAATTATTATTTGTAGATGCATCGACGGCTAAGGTCATTTCGCACCGTTGAATGATATTCTATTCAGAAAAACAAACAAAAACAAAATTCTCTCGCCAAAGATGCCGGAAGATTTACCCAAGAAGAATACCAAAGATGCCGTAAGAATTGCACAAAAAGAAACGTAGTTTTTTAAAATAAGGACAAACCAACAAGAGATACGTTAAGGAAATCGATGAAAAAGCAAAAGGGAACAAACCAGTTCAAGACAAACAAAAACAAAATTTTTTCACCAAAGTTTGCGGTGAGAATTACACAAGAAGAAGCGCCGTTTTGTTTATAAAGTCGGTATGGTTACTGGCAACAATTTGTAGTATTCATATTTTTCGCCGCGATTCCGATAGCTATGAATCGACCTAAGGGTCGATTGTTACCTCGATAGCTATGAATCGAAACATGGCTGGAATGTGCACTCGACTATGCTCCAGCCGAGTTCGGCAATAATCATCACCATAGCAACAATTCAAAAAAACGAAAGCTTTTGAGAGAAATTCAAACAAATACGATCGAAAATCAAAATTGTGTGATAAGAATAAGAATCTATACTTTTTTCCCTCTCACTCTCACGCATGTGCGCAAGCACGCACATGGACACGGACACACACCGAGGCAATCTCATAAGACTATTTTCCATTTTTTGGAAAGTAGGCTAAAAAATGGTTAAACTTATTTATTAATAAATCACATTTTGTGAAAATCAACAAGAATAAACTTCTCTTTGTTGTTATGCTATATATTTTATCTCTTCATACGGTTTAGCGACTAATCGTCACCACGACGATTGGTCACAGGGACGACTTTTCGTCACCCATGGCATTTGGTACCTGCAACATATATTAAACGTCATTGCAGCTTATGTAACAATGTTTCTGATGTAATATATGCGATAACTGATAATGACATATTTCAGAAACACGGAATCCCAATATTTACAATAGTTTTAAGGGGAATGTATTCAAGAAATCATGTAAATAAAGAGTTATTAATGATTTAATAAATTATAACTACTTTTTTATAACTCACTAAGAATAAAACAATGTAGAATTAAAATAAAAACTTATCATAAAGATTAGCCAGAAATACATGGACATATATAAAATTTTCAATAAAATGATCAAAATCGAAATGTATTTAATCATTCATACATCTAGGAATATAAGTTGCCATTTGTCTGTAAAAAGCAGCACGTATACCCTTTGTGATGAAATTTGCTTCATATTCTATTAATTCCAGCAACTCAACTTCATTTTCTGATTTTCCATGCATTGCTGATTCTTCCCATTTTAAAAACGTTATAAATGTGATTCATAAAAAGAAAATATGGGGACAAATATAAAAGTGTATGTTCCTTCTCTGATACTAGGATTTTTACTCTTTGAGTTTTATATAACGAAACATTATCTATCACTAATAAACCGTTTTCAACACCTTTTTCGTCCATCATTTGCAATACGCTTTCGAGAAAAGAGCAGAAATATCTCGAGAATAAGGCACAGTTTGCGCTGAGTAATGAAATAATTTCTCTCTGTTCATTGCCCCCTTCATCCCTTTCCCCCGCCAATTCCCATTGAACTTGTTAGATATACATAAATTTCCAACATATGTATCGTCCGTAGTACTGTGATATCTATGAAGACCATGTTCACAGAAAGAATACACAAACGTAAAGCGTGACAAAAATAATTTAGTGACGAAAAGTCGCTGATACCAATTTTAATGTGTGATCAAACGTCGCTGGTACCAAATATTTTGTGTGACGAAATGTCGCTGGTACGAATTTAAATGTGTGAAGAGTTGTCGCAGTTACCATTTTGAAAGTGTGACGAAATGTCACAGGTGCCAATTGTCATCTATGACGAGATGTCGCATTGACGGATTTTCTGTGACGAGCAGTCGCAATACACTTCATACTTTTTATTAGGCATAATTTTATGCCGAAATATCATTTGATTTTGTTGAACCGTCTAGGCCAGTGGTCGGCAACCTTATATATATATATATATATATATATATATATATATATATATATATATATATATATATATATATGATATACTTGAAAAAATTGTTATCTCAAGATCGACCAGTTTTTCCGATGACGTTTCTTTCACAGTACAATTATCATTGCAATATTTTCATGTGATACATTACAAAGTGATGAGCTAAAATCGTATGTTATTGTTTTTGTCGTTGTGAAAATTTGAAACTTTTTGTAAGTTCACAATGATAGACATGCATTTTTTTTTAATTTCTCGATTTTTGTTAAGTCTTGCGAGCTCAACCACGATATGCTTCGAAATCTACCGATCGATCGGTTACCGACCTCTGGTTTAGGCTCCAGAGCAGTGGTTCTCAACCGGGGTGACATTACACCCTAGGGTGACGTGAGAGTTATTGAGGGGTGACACGAATATTTGATAAAATCACAGTACGTCGTATTTTGGCTTATAAAAATAAATAAAACCAGAAAAATATCTGCCTCTGCTTCTTTGAATGCATAAATTTTGATCTTTATGTAGTAGATAAAGCCTAATTTATCTTTAAAGATGACTCGAAGGAAATGGAACAGTAAACGGGATGACGCAGAACTGAAATGGGGTGACGCAAACAAAAAAAGGTTGAGAAACACTGTTCTAGAGCTTCGCACAAAAAGACAGACAGACGGACAGGCGGCATGGCGAAAACCACTCTTTTGGACTCGGGGACACCTGAAACGTGTATTTCCGTCAAAACCTCCAAGTCGATTTTTTGAGTGATTACAGTACTTTCTCTATATACTACGGATCTATCTGATAAAATCTCATATTTATATATGATTTCGTCCAGAATAGTCGAACCGATTTTTTTATAATTTACTTTATCTTCTGCATACGTACACAGTCATAACGCTTCCAATGTAGTAGATTTCCATTTACGATGTCAATGTTAAAAAATTAATTAATGATTGCATGTCAAACGTAAGAATGGAATTGATAACATCCATTATATATGAATGTAAAAGCGTTTACCTCGCCATCTATTCTCCACTTTTCATTAGACTACGCGTCCTCTTTCAATTTCGCTCTGCCTAGTCTCCCTTCCTTTCTCCAGCTGCCTCATTCCCTCCCTCCGCCGGATCCCCTCCAATAGGGATGGCTTCAATTAGCGAAAGGGCTGTCTCCGTCCCTTTACTGTCCTCATCTTCATCCCCCAAAATGATGCCGCTCTTCTTACGATGATAAAAGGATATGTTGAAGGCCGGTCATTCTATATTAAAGGGGACGCCTCTTAAGGGTTTTCGGAAAAGTTCGCTGCGGAGTTACTAGCGCCTCTCCTTTAATTACGTTTCCTACAGAAAGAGAGATATTTTCGAGAATCAGCAGAGAAGCAAGAGGAAATATCGTTGCCAGCCTCTTTCTTTCCCATTCTCGTCTCACCATGGAAACGAGAAACGCTCTTTCTTTTACATTTTTACCACTCTGCATCTGGAACGAGCGGAACAATTCCTTTTAATTTATGAATTCGCTTGCGCTCAGTCACAGAAAAGACGAGAGGGAGGAGATAAGGAAGGGATGTCGCTGCAACGAAACTCCATTGAGATTGCAGCGAGAGTGCGGCGTGAGCAAGGAAAAGAATCTCATAAAAGGAGGAATACACTCCAATGTCTTTCGCTTCTATTAGTGGAGAGCGTGACGTTCTCCTTGCGAATCTCTCGTCTTATCGTAACTCTTTGTCGATCTCTCATTTTCTTCACTCTCTCTGCTAAAACTGTAATTACTGGCGTAAAGAAATGGTTCTGAATGCTATTAAATGCGGTAATTTCAGCGAGAACTAAACTCATTTCTTCCTCAAGGGATGGATTTCATCACAAAAACCGAGAAATAAACAAATTTATTTTGAAAATGAAAAAAGAAAGAAAGACATTTCGAAACGATAATATGGGTTCCTAATACGATTGCCGTCCACAGGCGATTAAAGTTCTCATCTAGACACGCGCATATTATGATTCAAATATCCAGAGAAAATGAAATTCTACAACCTTTTTATGTATTTCGTAGTGTCTCGATTAGTAGCATGAAAAGAAAGGTCCTTTGCTTATCTTATTTCTGTTTTCTTTAAATGAAAGATAAATTTTGCAAAAACGTCCCTTTTCCTCTGTTTTAGATGGATTTCATCTAGTCGAACAGAGTCCGGATGTTTTCTTTTAGTTTTCCAAAGACTCACCCAATTCATTTATCAAAATCCCGAAAGAGCAAAAAGCCATTCTTGAGAAATTATTTGGATAAAAAATTTGTGCGTTAATTACTTAGGCAAATACGCAAGTTTCTTATTCAAAACCTTATATAATTACTTACGCATTTAACCATTAGCGGCAGTGCGTACATTTTAATGTACAAAAATGTAGGTGCTGTTGGTATGCCGACATTAATATCCGTTCAATAAAGGTTAATTAGTTTAATTGCCTAGTTTTCATTCCAAAGAGAAAGATTCATTACATAATACTTCGTATCGTTAGATGCCCAAAACAATGACACCGCGGCAATTGAATAACGGTCGTTGATTTTTCTCGTAGTCTTTATTCCACTTAAGAGTTTGGCTAGTAGCTTATTTTGGTAATTCAGATATTGTGTTAAATTTGAACTACGATACGTGAGAGTAACAGATCTATTGAAAGCTTATGGCACCTATATGCGCGAAGAGTCACGCGATGTAGGGGAAGATGGCTGTGGGTGGGAGAAAGCTTAAGGGGAAGGTGGCTGTGGAGAATGACTGATTACCCCATGCGTATATACCCTCACCCCCGCGTAGCTCGCTTTTGAGAATAGACTCTTCCACGCTGAATTCGTTTTCGTGCGCAGGTGCCATAAGCTTTCAATTGATCTGTACAGTTTGTATAATTGTATGAGAGTAAAACAGCCGTTTTTTTTAAATCATTAGATGGTGCCAGAAAGAAGGATTTTAATCCATATGTTTGCACAGCGCTTAGGACTTCCGTTGCGACGTAGAATGCAAAATTACTTCGTTCGTTGCTTCTGGAGGGGCTTGGTGCGAGTGCATTCCGCACGGTTTCATTTGATTTCGAAAGGAGGCGAATCCGGCATTTCGTAGTACCTCTCTCGGCTGTGATTGGGATACCGAACGCATAATTAAATGAATCCTCCCTCCCTCCTCCCCCTCCCTCCTCTCCCTCCCTCCTCTCCCTCCCTCTACCTCCTTTCCCCATCTCCTCCCTCCCACTCTTCACCCCTTTCGGATGGCGTTCTCGTGTAGGCGACGAACGTAAACGTGACAACTCTCGCGGAAACGGCTTGCGTAAACAAATAAACCATTCTACAGGAGGAAAGGCGCCATCATCGTGTCAGCCTAGTGTTTGACTATCACTTACAACCCAAAACCGATTCTTATAAATCACTTCGCGTAAAACGCGCGGAGAATCTTAAACAACCGTTGATTTGATTTTTTTAGCTGCAATCGCGTCGTTTTGTTAGCGCGTTTTATTTCAGATGATAATAATTTCCCATTAAAAAAAAATTATAATGATTACGTCCAGCAGAGCTCATTTAATGTCATAATTTGTTCGTGGGTTTTATAAAATGAAAAATTTGGTGCTTTATTAAAAAAAGACTAAAAAGAGAAAAATCACAGTAACTATAAAAATGGTTTATTTAATATGAAAAGTGTAATATGGCTTGATGAAGAGTCACTGATATCAAATCAAAAAATAAATTCTTCGAAAAAGCTAATCGCCAAATGCAGTTAATCTAAAAACAACCACAAAAATATACAATTACAAATTTCCAATTAATGTAAAACCACTGGGTTTTCAACAGTGTGACTTTTTTATATAAAGTAATACATACGCAATTGAAATCGTTTTGTAAATTACATTATGAACAATACCACACAAACAATTACTAGCATTATTATTCAGTTCGGAAAAGATAAATGTTCTATTTATATTCTCCACAGAATAAAGATATATACAACTGGAGGCGCATCACCAAAAAGTACAACTTAGTGTGTTTTTCTATTTTTATGAGAAAAACTTTTGTGCATAGCTTTTTTGTCAAAATATGCTAAAGTGAATATCAATGCCATGCTTTGACGGAATTATTTGTTTTCGACAATCCATGTCGCTTCGTGACAGCCACACATGACATGATCAAACTTCGGGAGCCGGCGGCTTTGCCATCGATCAGAACGTGCGATCCGCGTGTCTTCAAAGTAATCTAAGGATTGATTTGGCTGTCGAAGGCAAAATAGTACTGTCACAAAGAAATCAGAATACTTAAACAGCGTATGGCATGAAAAAATGCCAAAGCAGAGCAATCGGACTTTTGAAGCAAAACCACCACTTGTAACGCGTCTTCTCTTTAGACCATTATTTTATGTTCTTCTTTAAAGTCACCGTCGGAAGTTAAATAACAATGATCGAGAAAATCATCAAGCGTCATAATAAGTTTTCTATGTGAACAGCCATGTATCATCATCATAGGTAGTCTGTCCGTAGACAGGTCCGTGATTATTCTTGGTTAAACCTGGTTCTCCATATACTCCTATTTTCCGCTGTCCTCTTTATATCTTGATAACTCTCTTTCCCTTTCAAATCGTATATCAGCTGAAACCTTTTCCTACCTCTTTCCCTTTTCCCATCTAGTTTTCCTTCTAACACGTCTTTAATCATACTCTCTCTCCTCAGGTAATGTCCAACCCAGTTAGCCTTCCTCTTTCTGATAGTCTGTATAATCATTCGCTCCTCTCCTATTCTTCGTAGCACTTCATCGTTTTTCATCCTATCTGTCCATTTTATCTTCAGCATTCTCCTCCAAGTCCACATTTGAAAGCTTTCCAAGTATTTGATGTCATTTTTCCTTAGCGTCCATGTTTCTGCTCCATACAATGCTATACTCCATACGTAGCATTTTATCAACTTCTTGCGGATATCTTCCCTTATATTCCCTGTAAGTAGTTGTTTCTTTCTCCTGAAAGCCGCTTTTGCTTTTCCTATTCTAGTTTTGATCTCATCCGTACATTTTGCCTCTCGTGTTATGATACTTCCGAGATATTTATATTCTGAAACTTGTTCTAAAGGCTTTACCCCAATAGTTATGTTCAGATTCTCTTCTTTACCCGATATTCGAATGACCTTGGATTTTTCTATATTTATTTCCATACCGTATTTTCTACCTGTTATCACTAGTCTATTTATCATTTTTTGTAGCTCCTCTTCCTTTCTTGCTAGATGTACTTGATCATCTGCGTATTTTACTGTTCTTATAATCCTTCCTCCAATTTTGAAATCCCCTGTGCCTTCTAAAGCTTCTTGCATTAGACTTTCTCCATATATATTGAATAGGGTTGGCGATAGGCAGCAGCCTTGTCTTACTCCTCTACCGATATTTATTCCGCAGGTATCCACATTCTCAAACCTGACCTTTACAACTTGATTCTCATATAGATTCCTAATCAGACTCCTGTCTTTCCAGTCTACACCTATATCCTTTAATATCTTCATCAACTTTACCCAATTTACTCTATCAAAGGCCTTCTGCCAGTCTACGAAACATGCGCAGATATCTTGACTGTATTCTATTGCCCTTTCTGATATGATTCTAACTACTCCTATAGCATCTCTAGTTCCTCGTCCTTTTCTGAAACCGAATTGATCTTCCCCTATTATTTCTTCTGCCTTTTTCTCCAGCCTTTTATTAAGAATCCTCGTGATGATCTTCGATGTGTGTGACAGAAGGCTTATAGTTCTGTAATCTTTACACAGCATTGCCTTTGGCTTCTTCTTTAGAGGGATCATTGTTACTTCTAGGAAATCCTGAGGCCACTCTCCCGTGTCATAAATCTTATTAATTAATTTCGTGATCGCTTTTAGTCCTTCTGATCCTATGACTTTAAGTATCAGCCGGTATTCCATCGCTGCCCGTGGCTTTCTTCTTCTTTAGTTCCACTATCGCCTTTTCTACTTCGCTCTCCATAATACTTGGTCCTAAGTTGTCTTCTTCAATGTTTTCCTCATTTTCCAGTTGTATTTTTGCCGCTCCTGCCTGTTTGCTGTATAATTCCTTAATGTATTCTTCCCATACCTGTGCTACATCCTTTGTTTCTGAGACTATCTTCCCATCCGTATTCATAATTCCTTTACCACAAATTCCATTAGACTTCTTATCTTCTAATTCCAGTGCCCTAGCGTACATCATATCGTACCGTCCTAACTTCTCCATTTGTTCTATTTCATCACATTTTACTTTTATCCAATTTTCTCTAGCTTTATCTGTTACCCTTCTCAACTCATTGTTTATACGCCTATAGTTGGCTCTACCTTCTTCACTGTTAACGTTTTTCCATTTTCTTCTCTCATCCATTTTCTCTAGCATTTCCTTCGTGATTCATGGTTTTCTGATTTTCTTCTCTTGTTTTCCAATCTCTTTATCCAAGGTATCCTTGATACTTCTTATCTTCTATTTCCAGTGCACTAGCGTACATCATATCGTACCGTCCTAACTTCTCCATTTGTTCTATTTCATCACATTTTCCTTTTATCCAATTTTCTCTAGCTTTATCTGTTACCCTTCTCAACTCATTGTTTATACGCCTATAGTTGGCTCTACCTTCTTCACTGTTAACATTTTTCCATTTTCTTCTCTCATCCATTTTCTCTAGCATTTCCTTCGTGATCCATGGTTTTCTGATTTTCTTCTCTTGTTTTCCAATCTCTTTATCCAAGGTATCCTTGATACTGGTTTTAATTTCATCCCATTCTATATCAACGGTCTTCGGTTTGTTTTCCAACTTTCTTAGGTTATCTTCCAACTTCATGCTGACTACATCCTGCCTTTCTTTCAGTTTTTCTAGGTCCCAGGTCTGTCTTTCTCTTCTCGTTTTTCTTATTTGTTTGAGCTTCGTACTCACGTCAAGTATTAGAAGGCTGTGATCTGAATCAATGTCTGCTCCTTGCAATGCCTTGGCGTTCTTTATGCTGTTCCTGAATCTTTGTTTTACAAGGATGTAATCTATTTGGCATCTCATTCTATCTCCTGGGCTTTTCCATGTGTATAACCTTCGTTTATGGTTTTTGAACCATGTATTAGTCACTACAAGGTCATTATTGATGCAGAATTCTACGAGTTTCTCCCCTCCTCGATTTCTCTTTCCAAGTCCGTATTGCCCGACAACATTTTCTTCCTGTCCTTCTCCGACTATGCTGTTCCAATCTCCCATTATTATGCAGTTTACCTTTCCTCTTCCGTCTTCTTCGTAAATTTCATTAATTTGCTCATAGATCTCATCTATTTCTTCATCGTCATGAGCTGACGTTGGCATATATACCTGGATTATCAGCATGTCCACTGGGACTGCTTTTAGCTTTATTGCCATCAGTCTATCGTTCGTTGCTATTATCTTTGTCACGATTTTCATCATATCTTTCCTAAGTACCAGAGCTACTCCCCTTTCCCCACTATTTCCTCCAGAATAAACTACCGTGAATTCTTCCGAGTCGAACTGTCCTTCTCCCTCCCATCTATTTTCGCTTAGCCCTATAATGTCAACTCTATTTCTTCTCATTTCTTCTTTCAAGTTCTCTAGCTTTCCAGCCTTTCTTATAGTTCTTACGTTCCAAGTCCCTATTCGTAATTTACTTTCGACAAATGTTTTCCTCAAGGCAGTCCCCGCCCGGAGATCCGATTGGGGGACTATTTTACCTCCGGATTGTTTTACCTCGAGAGAACTCATATTGTCCAACCATATAATCTTTACTAGGGATTGTAATGTGGTAGTTTCCCTCTTGCTTTCCACATCGCAGTACTGTAGCCGTTCAAATCGTCCTGATCACGCCTACAGCTGTATTGGATATAGACCCAACCAACATCATTTGTTTTCGGCTCTATACCATACTGACAGTACTGCTGCCTACTGCCATATATATATATATATATATATATATATATATATATATATATATATATATATATATATATGTTATATACTTATATACTTAACAAAATGTAACACACCAACAAATATTCGTAAATTTGACTAGTCTGGATTACATAGTAAATCGACTGGAAACACCAGAAGAATGCTAAGGCTCCAAAAAATGGTAAATCTATTTACTCCGATTTTATCCTAATCCAGAAAACGTTAACGCTTGCGTGTTTCAATCAGAATGTTACGTAGTTGGGAGATGCCAGTTGAAATTCAGCGGGAAAGTTTTTAAAATGAAATTTTGTTAGTAGATGCGATGCGATTATCCAAGTCAATGGCATGCAATTACAAGATACCTGCAACAATGCAAATCAATAAAAATACAAAAAATTTTCGCGTTAAAAAGTGATCTTTTGATTGTTTCGACACGATTTAAAAAACCGATGGCATGAAAACAAACATTCGTTCCTTTAATCGTTCGTCGTTTCATCTCTCAAACTCTTACAATGGTTCGAAACATTAATATGCGAATGATTAATGTTACATATTTTAATGTATTCCTTCTCGTAAATAACGCAGCGAATGTTGCTTACATTGGTTGCTAAGAAAATCATTTCCCTCTTCTTACTTTTCTCCTCCTCTCCCTCGTATTAAAAGCATTCAAAGCGCTCTTCAACCCATAAGGACTGAAATAAAAATAGGATTTGGAGGTTTAAAAATGTAATTGGTTGGAAATGCAAGATCTAGTTTAGATGGAAAAATTTCTCCAAAATATGTGAATTAAACATTTAACACGAGAGATTTCAAACTGTACTCGAAAAAGGATTAACAGAAAAAGACGCTTTATAGTTATTCTTTGAGATGGTATAGATACGAAGATCTTAGGTTAATATTTTCTAATTTACATAAAAAAAAGGAAGCCTTCGCATCAAAAACTCGATTTGTTTGCGTTACCTTATTGGGAATACAACTCATCCCCTGGAGTCAAACCCTGGACGCTTTTGTAAATATTTCTACGTAACTGGATTTTAAAACCTGATTAAATTATTTATGCCAAATTTAAAGTTTGTCTGCATATTTGATAGAGTTATTTGCGTTTTAAGACTCATATCATCTGAAAACACCACGAGCTTACCAAACAAATAATATATGGGGATCCTAAGGTGCTGGAAAAGGAATTCTCTTACTTTATGATCGAATTCCCTGAATAGAAGAAAAAACAGAGAGAGAGAGAGCATCAAAAAGGATAAAATTAGGATAGTGTAAGAATTCTCTTCTGTAAAAAGCGCAGCAATCCTTTTTTACCAATGTCTCTGCCCATTCGGAATTTCCCGTGACTTCTTTATCCCCCATTCTCCCGCTTTTATCGCCTCACCCTCTCTCTCTTTACGTTATCTGGAACTATTTCTTCCTCTCCCACCACCGACCATACGCGAAAAACTCGTTTCATTTGTTTTCTTTCCCCCTTTACGACGACCTTCCTTATATTTCGCCCCACTCTCGTCTCCCGAGAACCAACTTTCTTTTTTAGCCTACTTTCCAGAATGGAAATAAAATTATAGTTTTGTCATTGTGTCTGTCTGTCCGTCTGCCTGTCTGTCTGCTCCCTATTAACTTTTGAATCAATAGACCGATGTTCATGACACTTGGTACTTAGGCAGAGCTCCGTAGGATAGTTATTTTTGCGAATATTGAAAGTTCCGGGTTCGATTCCAGGAACTATTTACATGGAAAATCTGAAATCCAGGGTGAAGAAAAATTTTCACTTGCACATTAAAATATTTTAGATTTGTAATATTGAAGCGGGATTTATGGTATTCTCTGAGGAAATGAAGTAAGATTATAATTTTTATCGTAGAAATTTGCTTATCGATCATATTTCTTCGAATTTTGCGTAAATGTTACTTCCCCATGCGTAGTATAGGGGAAAGAATTGTTTTCATGATGAAAATACTTCGAGATTTCAACGGAAATACAGCTTTTGAGGTCCCCTGTACACGTTTTGACCATTTTCTCGATGATACCTGTGTGTGCGAGGTCTGGCAATTAAATAACGATACTGTACTTACAGGCATCATTGTATTAAATTTTATCCAGAACTTAAGTTATCTACTTCAAAGTAATTCCCTCCTGAAGCTATACAGGAACGCCAGCGTTGTTTCCAATTCTCGAAGCACCTCCGGAAAGCCTTCTCCTGCAAGCTGTTTAGAACGACCGTCGTAACCTTTTGAATCTCTTCTACAGTTTCAAAATGTGATCCCTTGAGGTGATTCTTCATTTCAGGGAAGAGAAAGAAGTCACACGGGGCAAAATCTGGTGAGTAAGCTGGATGTTCTAGGGCCAAAATCGATTTTTTTGCCAAAAACTCCTTGACGGAAAGCGCTGTGTGTGAAGGCGCGTTGTCATGGTGCAGAATCCACTTGTCTGGAAACAATTCCGGTCTCACACGACGAACCCGCTATCCCAGTCTTTTCAAGACTTCGAGATAAAATGTTTGGTTGACAGTCAGACCAGGTGGGGCAAACTCTCGGTGAACTATCCCTTTGTGGTCAAAGAAACAAATCAACATTGTCTTGACTTTGGATTTGGACAACCGTGCTTTCTTGGGGCGGGGTGAACCTCGTCATTTCCATTGCATGCTCTGCCGCTTTGTCTCAGGGTCATACTGAAAAACTCAAATTTCATCCCCAGTAATTACTCTGTTCAACCATTGGTCCTTATCTTCTATTCGTTGGAAATGGTCAGCGTAAATTTCCCTCATTCGCTGCAGTTGATAGTTAGTGAGGTTTTTGGACACCATCTTCGCACACACTTGCTTCATCCCCAAATTTTCCGTCAAAAGCAAACGTACAGTCTCTTCATTGATATTCAGTTCTTCTGCAATTATTCTCACAGTGAGTCGTCGATCATTCCGCACTCGAGTTCTCACCTTTTCCATATTTTCGTTAATTTTTGAAGTTGTAGGACGCCCAGAACGACTGTCAAACTCCACTTTGTCCCTTCTTTCAGAAAGCCGTTTGCACCATTCAGAAGCATACGCTCTTGACAAAACCTCTTCTTCATACACTTGTTTTAGCATTTCAAAGATTTTGGCTGTTTTTTTTCAAGTTTGACCAAAAATTTCATGTTGATCATGAAAAAAAAGAACTTAGTTACTTCCACAAATTTAATTTTAAACTATCGGTTTCACTACGATCTTAGCATCATCAGGTGATAAAATATAAAAAATCGTTTAATATATATAAAGTAAAATAAGGGGAGGAGAGGGAGACAGGAGGGGTGACAAAGAAAACGAATGGAAGGTAATTGAATAAACGGTTAGGAAAAGGAAGGGCTTGGAAAAGAAGGCGAAAGGCAACATAGTAGCAAAATCTTACAAAAAGTTACAAAAACTTGGTAAAAGGGCCAAATACAACAATGTTGATTCAAGGTATTTACAAAATATTCGGTAAGCTAAATAGAGGAGAATGATTGTGGAAAAGGAATTCATTTAAGAGAAGCGAGTCTTCACAGATAATTATCTCTAGCTGTTCAAGAGCATCCAATTTGCGACCTTTAATTTCAAAGTGGAGGAATTTAGGGTTGAAGGAACTATGGTGATTGAGGTTTAAAAGATGTTTCGCAAATTGAGAATTCAAACAATTTAAACGGAATTATCACTTATGCTCCTTAATCCTCTTGTCAAAACTCCTCCCCGTTTGGCCGATGTCGACCGCTCCGCAATCATCACAAGCAAGTTTATAAACACCACTTCTTAATGACAACTGTATCGGGTCTTTAGCATTAAGGAATCATTTGGAAAAAGTAACTGGGGAGTAGAAAGCAGGTTTAAGTTTAAGTTTAGGAAAATATTGGACAATTTATAAGAAATGTTTCCTAAAAATGGGAGTCGATAAATATAAAAATATACTGGATTAACAATTGTAGGAAATTTAATTTTCTACAAACTTTGTTTGAAACATTTTCCCATATAATGCATTGTTTAAGAGATATCTTATATTTTTAGCTACCACTATTATGCCACCTACCGACTATTGTTAGCAATTGACGCTTAGTTAGGTCTTATTAACGCTCCTTTTTCTTTTCTTAATTGTTGGAGCTTTGTGGCAATATCCAATATCAGAGAGCTATGGTTTGAGTTTATTTCTGTTCTTTGTGAAGTCTAAAATTTTCTCGCAGTCTCTTGAAATATTTATTATCATGTAACCTATTTGGAATTTTTAGAAATATTACACATATGGAGAAAGTCATGCGGTGGCCCCATCAGATTTTTTTATTTTTATCACTCATTACGAGAGTGTTGCCATCTCAACGACTATTGTTGGACTCGGGTTCGGTATAGTCTAATATATACACGAGTTATTTTTGTCACACAAATACGGGTGATGAATTTAATATTGCTTTCGAATGTATTTGTAATATTCTATAACGCTAAATTATGAAATTTGGGAACACAAAGAGCAATTCATCCGCGGTGTTTTTAAAGTTATTAAAGCCTATATAAGTATGAAATTAATGATTAAATATAAATTAGGCATCATAAGTTCCGTTTGGATCATCTTGTTTTATAACACGCACATCTCCAATCATTCCTACCGACGCGATGTTTTTTTTATTCTTCGTGGGACTTGTGCGGCCATTTTGACATTTTTGTCGGGGGATAAGCCGAACTCTCTCTGCTGGATCCAAAAATGGGTTTGGATTACGAGAGGGAGGAAACATAAATTCTCAGAGGGGGTAGAGGAGGGCTTTACGGCTTGCTGCGAAGGGCGTGAAAAGTTCATTCTACAGGTTTTTCCTCTCTTCCTTCTCATGTTTTTTGCGAAAATGTGGTCGCGACGCTTCGCGTTATAAAAAATCAGGATGGTCCCGTTTTGTGTTTTTTAAAGGTTGGATAATTTCTTCGTAAAAACGGCCGAATCAAAAAAAAATAGCCTTCGATTAACAATTCACTTACTTTACGTTTGGTCGTAAACGAGAATGTTCCCGTATTAAAAGAGACTGGGTGCCACCTGATGCCTCTCCAATGCGCACTGCAGATTTATTTGAGGAAAGCTGTAACGGAGAATTGAATAAAACTTATAGGACCTGGAGCGCGATGTCTTTTATTAGCCTACTTTTCAGAATGGAAATAGGCTTATAGTTTTGTCGTTGTGTCTGTCTGTCCGTCCGTCTGTCTGTTTGTCCGTCACCCACTATTAACTTTTGAACCAATAACCCGATTTTCATGAAATTTGGTGGAAATTTCATGCTACATGGGCCGAGCTCCCGAGAATAGTTTTTGTTGCAAAGATTGAAGTCTCGGGTTCGATTACAGGAACTATCCTTCCCATTTGATTTACATGAGAAATCTGAAATCCATTGTGAGTGTAATTTTCTGTTGCACATTTAAATATCTTAGAATTGTAATATCGGAACGTTTTTTGTACTACTCTCTGAGGAAAGGAATGAAAATTCTAAGTTTTATCGTAGAATGTTGCTTACCGATTGTATTTCTTAAAATTAGATTTTTGCGTAAATACCGGGTATTTTGCAGTTTTTATAATTCATTACGAGAATGTTGCCATAGCAACAACTATTGCTGAACTCAGATTCGTTATATTCTAATATGTACACGCGTTATTTTTGCCGCGCAAATACGCGTGGCCAATTTAATATTCCGTTCGAATGTACTTGTAGTATTTTATGACGCTAAATTATGAAATTTGTGAACACAAAGAGCAACATATTCTCGATGAATTTAAAGCTATTAGAGCCAACATAAATATTAAATAAATGATTAAATGGGAAGTAGACGTCATAAGTTCTGTTTGGATCATCTTGTTTTTATTTTGATTTTGATAGAGCAACTGAAATCGCTATATTTATTAATGTGAGTCATAACGACGCTCACGCAAATTTGCGTTATTTAGCTCATAATTGTAAACAATAATACGTATTTTCTGTAAAACGATCGTTATTATTATTTTCGACAATGAAAAAGTGCGATAGTTTTTCCAAATCAGTTATTTAAAAATTCCAATAAAATGTTAAATATAAATTTTTATCAGTTTTCATTTTTGGGAGCATTAAATTATTTTCCTTATCGCAGTGTATCGGCTGTGAAAAATAACTTCATATAATTTAGCAATTTCAGTGCATAGTCAAAATATAATAGAGATGAATACCGTCAACGTATATCAGTTAAAGAAAACTGTTAAGTAAATAAACATCCCCAGTTGTTTATCTGATGAAAAAACAAAAAAAATGATCATGTAACCCCGATACTTACCACAAGTTCATACAAACAGGCAAGAAAATTGTTACAAATATTTCATTTCGTCTTTGAAACAAATATTAAAACAAAAGTACATTACTTTCGGTGTAATAATTTAACGAATTTGAAAATTTTACTGCCTAATGTAATTCTATCGCATGTATTATTAGTTCAAAATTTAATTAACTCTGAATTAATTCGTAGGTTTCTTTATGACTTGAGATATATTTTAAACATATAGCTGTGACAATCTTAAACTTTAAACTAATGAAATCCCACACTGTATAAAATATTTCTCCAGGGTTTGCGTTATTCATGTTTTACATCAACATAAAATGATTAGCTCTTGTTAGTGAGCCTAATATGCAAAGTTTCAATTAGGACTTCTATTATAATAATATAGGAAACAAAGGATGTAATTCTCATTTCCATTCATGCATCTCCGTTTGCACTCTAGCATTAATTTCCAAAACTCATCTCTTGGTTATATTTTTCGTTTTATTTCTCGGTTTGGGCGAAGTGGTTCTGAAATGAGACCGTTGCGGTGAGAACAACGGCAGAAATTTGCTTGGGTCCACGTGGAACTGTAAAGGGATGCTACCGAGTTAAGAAGGAGAAACCTTAAGGAATTGGGTCTGTTAAGAGGAACGTCAGATGCTGAGATAAAACATGTCCTAGGGAGAGGCTGAAGCTTAGTCTTAGGCATAAAAGGAAAGGAGTTGTGTACTGCAGTATGCGGTAAAGGCTCATTACGTCACTGCAAATAGGAATACCACACCAAAGTAAACACGGCGGATGAAGACTTTTTAGGACATTTTAACGTCCTGACTTCTAGCTCGTTTGCGACAAAGACGGCTGTGGTCGTTGTTATGTACTTTCAATTTTAGAGACAACAGCTCTTTCCGTCCATATTAAATTCTTTCTTTGAAGCATCAGGTTTCTTCTTATCAAGCAATGAATCAAGTTTATACAGAGTACTTGACTGCCCCAGAGTAAAAAATACATACATATAGGTTCGAGTAAAGTCTAAATAGTGCTAGAATGTTTTATACGACTTAAACATTAAAATATATACTTGAAATGATTGGGAAGGAAAAGTTCTCGATCCTTATCATCTTAAGTCATAAATACCGCCATCGTCAAATATATGAAAACGCATGATTAAGAATACCTAAAAATACAACAGCGAAACAAAACATATTAATTTCGTTCCTGTCTTTCATGACCAAAATATGCAATAATTTTGTTCGGCCATGTTTATACTTTCTGGTTGTCTAGTCTATTGTCAGCATGTTATTTTCCTTCTCCGAGAAGTATATTTGTCGAAGCGCAAAATCATCCATGATTTTAGCTAAACCAAATTAGAAAGAATTGGATTTTTTAAATTCGTGACACACCTCCAATAACAAAACAAATAAATATGTGTGAAAGAATTTTATTATTGGAAGATTACATAAATTATTTGCTGAGTGTATTGGTCCGAACTATTGTGTAGTTTATCAAACATATAGTAGAACATACAGTCTTACAAAAGAAAGGACCGGGTATCAATTCATACGAAATCTCACAGTTATTAAGTATGTTAGTTTCAATTTCAACATTTTTATTTCGCGCAGTATTAAAGACTAAGTATAAAGACGAATATGGAAATATAGGAAAAATTAATTAATACGTATCGCCTACTTTCATTACACTTATTCCTAATCTATAAGTTTGGAATAACTTGGCGGACGTTTATTTCCGGTAGATAGATGTACTATCTACGCGTACTCAAATAAAATTCCTCTCGTTATCCAATCCCGATAGCTTTGAAATCCCATTTTCTGTTCCCTTAACGCTCTTAAATGTGTCCGTCCCTTCTATAAAAGACACGGTTACGTCCGCTCGTGGGATCAACTGGGCTTAGCTTGGATGCACATCGTGCCCTCAAATTGCGAAGGCAACAATAAATACGGCTTTACTTGTAAATTAGCGGCGCAAAAATATGGATGGGAAAGGTTCATTTTATATTGCGTTTACCTGGATTATTTCTTACAAATTGCACCATAGCTCACAGATATAATTTTAATATTTGCCCTTCTTAGTGCCGTATGTCTTTTTGAAGCATTGCATATGTTATCACATATTTCCTCTTACGTCTTTTTCATTAATAACCTCCATCGGCTCACTCTGGTGTATTGTTCATCCATATGCATATTTGAAATTTTCTAATAATGTTTGAAGATGGAAAAAATTTACATTCCCCAAATCAGAATATTCCGGAGTCTACGTGTTTTCCCCGAGGCTTTTTAAAATTCAAAATCTTGAATTTGTATATATAAATTCTTTTATATGAGTGATAATGTTGAAGTAATCAAGTCTTCATGAGAATTTCATGGAACGATCTGCGTTAGCCAAAGTGGGTAAACTTGCCGGAAAATTAATAGTGGTATCCTAATACAAATTTATTGGTCGGGCATAAAAATTTCTCAAAATGACTTAACTCAGCTACGGAAAATATACTCACTGGATGAAACTATGCAGTTATGTATCCTTAGTTCCAAGATAAAGTTTTCAAAAATTTCGATTGGTTAAAGTAGAAATATCTCATTACGTAATACTAGTGTAATTTCCCGTAAAAATGAAGGGAATATGTAAATAAAGTATTAAAATTAAGGCAGTTCAAATTCTTCCTCCCTTATGCTCTTCATTACTTTCAATCTCCCCAATATCTTCCATTCTACTCCCTCTATCTCACCCCATCATAAATGATTATGTTTATCGGTTGGTTGGCCCCATGTATCACTCTCTTAAAACGCAAATAACTCAACCAAATATGTATATATTAACTTAAAATTTGGCAAAAAAAATGTAATCAGATATTAAAATGCTATGACTAAGAGAAATTTAGGAAACATTTCCAGAGTTCAACTCCAGGGGACGATTTACATTCCTCATACGATGACACGTAAAAATCGACTTTTTGACGTGTAGGCTTTTCTTATTTTGGAAAATAAAATTATAAAAAGTTGACCTATAGCCTGTAAATTTAAACCATTCTAAATAAAAAATTTCGATGTTTCTTATTCTAGAAGTCTTTTTTCGCCGTCAGCTTGAAGTCGCTTATGTTAATCGTTTGAAAAATATATTTTTGAAAAATCTTGCCATTTTAACGGGATGTTGCCTTTCCAACAAATTGCAGTGATAAATCTCGAAATTATATTGTTATTTCAATCCTTATGGGTGAATGAGTGCTTTGAATGCTTTTAACATGAGAGAGAGAGGAGGAGAAAATGAAGGAGAAGGAAATGATTTTTATGGCAACCAATGTAAACAAAATTCGTTGCGTTATTTACGAGAAAGAATACATATATTTGAATGTATAAAATTTATCATTCGCATATTAAAATTATTTAGAATCACTGTTGGAGCTCGAGACTTGAAACAACGAACGCCTAAAAGAACGAAAATATGTCTTCCTGCCATCGAGTTTTGAATACGCGTCGAATCGATCAACATATCAGTTTTTAACGCAAAAATTTGAGGTATTCATAATGATTTTCATTGTTGCCGGTTTTGTGTTATTGCGTACTATTTATTCGGATGATAGCTTTCTGTCGCATCTATTCACGAAACTTCATAAAATACTCTCCCTTTGAATTCAAACGGGCATCTTCATAGTTTAAATAATAACAATAATAAAAATAATAATAACTTAATTTACATGCCACGCTCGGACTTGATGAGGTTGCAAATTGCTCTATTACATATGATCCATTAGAAACATTTTACATTAAACAAGAAGTTTAAACCAGGACTAATGCAGGCTGGTTTCCCAAAGTTGACGTCCCGAATTGATTACTTATATTGACGGGAAATGTTTCAGTATGTGTTAGTCACTCCAAGGAATTCTCATGCCATAAATACCATTTGTAGTTCATATTTTATCAATGAGAGAGAAAAATAGGAAAACAAATTAATAGAGCATTATCAGGTTTAAAATAATAAAAACAATGTCAAAATCTCTTACATTATATTTTGTATTTTTTAAATAAACGAATTTAATAAATGTTACTGTTTATACACTAATATGTCTGGATCAATCGTACATTGCTGAAGAATAGTTGAGCGGAAAAGAAAATAACCCATTTGTTCACTCGTCTATGCTCAAGTCGAATTTGGTAACAATCGTGTCCATGGCAACAATCGAATAAAATGCAATTTAAACGCTAAAACGCTTTGTTTTAGTATAAATTCAAGAAAATTATCAAAATTCGATGCTGAGAATTAGAATCTACATCCTTTTTCCCTTAAAACAGTACAAACCTCGCTCTGATATCACAAATTAAGGTATTTTAAAGTATTAAAGAAAAGATCTCTGCACGATGGATTTGGGATTTCATATGTAAATCAAATACGGTAAAAATGTTCCTGGAATCGAACCCGGGACTTCAATCTTTGCAAAATAAAATATAGCCCGGATATGAGCTTCGGCAGTACGAGCCTCATACCAAGTTTAATGAAAATCGGTCCATTGATACAAAAGTTGTAAGTAGGGGACACACATACACAGAGACAGACAGGACCATTTGATAAGGCTATGTTTCCTTTGGAAATCAGCCTAAAAACAACTTATATTTTTAGAAAATAAAACGCATGAATTAAAATAAATTAGACCGATTATGCTATCAAATTGCTTAAGTGAATGATTAATTAATTAATTATTAACGTTGGTAGCCTAAGTTGTCATCATCAAAGGAAGTGGTTTTGGCATTAACAAACCCCTATAATTTGAGTCGTATAAAGTTGACTATAGTAAATAATATTAGTTACCAGTTAAAGAGTCAAGTGACGTTAAAATGGATGATAATATTGAGGGGACACCTGAAGAACGTCGAAGACGATTGACCAGGAACAAAGTCGAAGACGAAGATCTAGATTAAACTCAAAAAGCAGTTGGATGAAAATGGAGACTACAATCAAAAATATCACCCAACTATGATCAAACCTGTATTCTTTCTTTTACCTGTCAATTTAGACGGAATATTGGCCAGTACGTATGTGTATGTATATATATATATATATATATATATATATATATATATATATATATTTACATACAAAATTAATATTTATTTGTTAAAAATTACATCAGGCATATTTTATTGTATGCCCAAAATTATTTTAACTTTCTGGAACATAATGTTACATGAGTTTTATATTTCAATTTCAACTTTTAGTGCATATAAGCCATTGTTTCAATAAAGTAAATTTTATTTTCCTAAATGTATTTACTTTACTTACTAAAAATATTGTGATATTTGATGGATCCACTGAATTAAATTGATCAAGTTATATCAGGTTTGGTTATAAATGTATTGCCAATCAAAAGAAATCATTGCTCAGCATTGATTAAATAATCTACGAATCAACTCAAAAAGGGTTTTTAACCAAAAAAATGCTTTGCTTTAAATTAACAATTTTTCAGTTTCCTTCACTCATTTCCATCATGTTTTTATCCTTAAACTTAGGCAATCCGCACTTCTCATTCCTGATCTTATGCCGCCACAATAGAAATAGCTTTTATAGAAGTACCTTAGGTTTTGTATGATATACCCTATATCATATATATATCCTATATATATCCTATATATATCCTATATATAGGGTGACCATACGTCCCGGTTTAGCCGGAACAGTCCCTGATTTTATTATTTATTATTTATGATTTAGACGATCGCTATTTACTTTTATGAGTTAAGCTTCTCTAAAACGTTATATTTAACTGTTATCACGCCATAATAATTTCTTGAATGTTGCCAGATACGGATTTAACCACGGCTAGAAATGATACGCGACACGGCCTTCTCCCTAAATGCTTTGGTGAACCAAAATACCTTTTTTCCTGAAACCTTAGGTTGCAATTTATAGCACAAAAAATACGGTAAACATGACACTAAAATATTTTTCCCATCATTTTTCTGACCAACTCGCGGTCAGCTGTCCAAAGGGGTCTTTCTACTCCACGACAGCGTCCGTCCTCATTCCGCACAGGTGACAACTGCTGCTATCGCTAGGCTGGAAAGTACTGTTGCATCCTACTTGTAGTCCAAACTTGGGCCCATGCGACTTTCATCTGTTTGGACCATTCAAAGGAGATCTGGGAGGCCAGCGCTGCAGTTCAAACGAGGAAGTGATGAAAGCGATGCAAACCTGGTTGCGCGGGAAACCGAAAGACTTCGCTGCAGGGATACGCAAGTTACCGGAACGATGGAAAAAATGTGTTGAGAAGCAGGGACATTATGTTGAAAAAGAAGCAAGGTTTGTTGTTTGTGCAGGTATTATAGTTGTGTTAAAAAATCCAGGTCAAATTTGAACACTTCTCGTACTACAACAGTAAAATATACATTTCCGCATATAGAACAAGTAAGGAAAGTGCTGCAGTAAATGACAAATTTTTCCAAAACCTTTAGACAGACAAATGGACAAGCCGAGTAAACGCGCAGAACGAGGCAAAATACTGAATCGATCGGCGAAAAACAGTCTCTATCTGCTTTTGCTTAAGAGTTAGCGCGTCGGATAGACAGACGGACCATCCGAAAGCGTAAGCGTGTTAAAGAAACCGCTGAAAATCCGTACTACAAACTTAAACATGTGAAGTGTTTCGGCGGAAGAAATAAATCCCTCAGCCTCCCTGTTTCTTTCTCCGCACTTTCTCTTTCCCTTACTACTTTACATTCCATAACTATAACTTTCCCTCAACCTTTCCTCTCACTTTTCCTACCCCATTTTCTCCTTCCTCTCTGCCTCTCAATTTCATACGCTATTCCACACTTTTGACCTAGGGCTTCGAACTTCCTCAAACCCTTTCTGAATTGCCCTTTCTCTCCCTCTCTCCCTGTCTTTCCCATATCATAAAATCCCATTCTCTTTCGCTCCCACCCGAGTCGTATTTCAATGCGACCTGTCTCCAACCGTCACTCGTCGTAAATTACTTCACTTCATATCTAGATTTTACCGCTCAGTTTTATTCGCGAGGGAACAGAAAACGGCAACGCCTCGCCTTAAAAAAAGAAGGACAAATGGATTAATAAATCAAACTCTTGTCGATCTTCATAGCTTTGATATAACGTCGTGGTGGATTATCGTAAAAAATATAGGAATTTCCATGCGTTTATGTCTCATTTATTGAACGAAGGTTGTATTTCACGAGCTCTCAGGTAATCGAGCGATTACTTCCCCTTTATCATGAAAAATATGTCACTTTTTGAAAACGGCTACCAAAAAAACGGAAATAATAAGGCAAATATAATAAATTTACTAAAATCTACTCACATAGGCATCATACGCATCGTATCATATAGGGAAATGGAACTGATAACTCTTTTGTAGATCTCGTTAGTTTGCAAAATCAGAGAAATGAGTAGTTGAGCGACCCGTCATAACTGACGGGCAGGCATGACTAAAGATTTCAATTAAATCTCTTCCCATTCTCTCTCACTCATTCTCGCCCTCTATCCCATTATTTTCCCTCTCTCCCTCCCTTTCTCTCCCTCTCCCTCTCTCTGTGATAGAATTTGCTCCTGTATCTTATGCCTCCGGTGATGTATATACCGTGATAGACTGACAGTTGCACGGACATTTGAGAATTATTATGTATAAGGATTACAAAAATGTAGCTAAATAATGTTAATTTTAAATTGACAAAGGGATATGAACTACGGATGAGAGTAATGACAGCGTGATTTAAAGAAACGAATGATAGTTCTTAGGGTATTGACTTCATCAAAAACAGTATTATAAGCCATACATAATCACTCACTTTCGTTTCACAAAAACAACATTCCCATTTCATAGGTAAGCTACAAAAAATAATTTTATCGTGCATTTCCATTGATGGAATAAATTGATCATTAGATTCTATACAGACAGGCAGAAACGGGAAAGTTGGGAAATTATCCGAATGCAGAGTTTTTACTTACACATTTCAATGTTCATAGAAAATTTACAACGTAATACAAAAATCGATGAAGCAGATAACTATTAAAATTGTCTCAAGCGATGTAAATCAATGTCTTAAAAGTTTTTGTGGTAATACTCTTAAAAGTATGTTGCGTGAGCAAACTGTACAGATGGTACAAAAGATATATTGGATAGAAAGCAATTCAAATCAGCTACTTTAAATTGTTCCCACTCATTCCTATATAGTGGTTGAGAAACGTATTAATGAAGCTAAGAATGTTCAAAACTAGCAGCGAATCCGGAATGAAATCTGAAGTGAGTTATGTCGAAAATGTAAAACATTTGAAATCGTATTATACATTCTATAATAGAAAACATTGTTCGAGTCTTCATTGAAGGTTTAAGTTTTCAAATGTATCGCAGTTTATGTTCAACCATCGGATGGGATCAAATCCGGTTCTCTCAAATTTACAGATTTTGAACGCTTTATTGCCGGAATCTATAATCAATCCATAGGACCGCAATATGATGCTTGTGAACACGATGGCACTCTTATAATTTGATTCAGCGCTCTCCAACTCATCAAACAAAAGTGATTACGAGTTTTTTCATCGGATAAGAAAAAATGTAGTTTTTATGACATGCCTGAGTAAAAGTACCAATTAAAAATATAAAAAGACAATATATGGCTTAATATTATAATTGTAAGTGTGACAAATGATTGTTTTTCCATACCAATTGTACCATATTGTACAATTACCCATTTTGATTCTCACGCGTTGCTCCGTAAAAAATGCCATTACAATGTTCATTTTTAGCAAAAAATTCAGTCCTTTGCTCTATTTGAAGTGATATTCACGATGGTCATATTATTTATCCAATTATTTACGAGATCTAATATGAATATGAAACAAAAGTTAATTCAATTTGTGTGCAGTGTATATATATGCCATGGCCACATGTTTAGCCAGGCGAGTAGTTTATTAGTTAGGTTACACCGTTGTTAAATCAGTCGGGAGAGTAGAAAGGCAATCGGAAACACAAGCATTGTTTAAACAAATAATCCTTACTGAGAGAACAGGTAAACAAGGCCGAAGCATCAACTGAGCAGGAATTTCAGTAAGTATCGAGTATCGGAAGTTAAAAAAGTTTAGTTTTTAATTTTCCTTCCTCGACTTTATCAAATATTCCGTCTTGGGGCGCTATATTAATCAAAATGATTTTTTCCAATTATATCTTTAAAATATAGAAAGAAAAGTAGCCTTATTATTTCTGAGAGTTCATTCGAACTTAATTAATTCAAAAACTGAGCGAGGAGAAAGTATGATCCTGTGCTATCTAAACCGTTATTTGTTTTGCATATTTCACTAGTTGAGTCCATATTGGAATATCGCAGATGCAGAGTTATATAAACTGGTGTAAATGACAGTAAAAGTAACGGGTATACTCGAAAGAAGTGTTTAATTAAAATTACGGCACATTCCATTCTCCCACCCCCGGCGAATTATATTGAGAAGAAAGCAAAGTTATATTTTACATTCATATTACTGTAAAACTTCGTTTCTACCGAGAAATGAAAAACAAGATGATCCAAACGGAACTTACGTTTCTAATTTCCATTTAATCATTTATTTAATATTTATATCGGCTTTAATAGCTTTTAAGTAATCGCGGATATGTTGCTCTTTGTGATCCAAAATTTCATAATTTAGCGTTATAAAATATTACAAATACATTCGAACGGAATATTAAATTGATAATGCGTGTATATATTAGACTATACAGAATCCGAGTACAACAATCCGGAGCGCATAGTCAACATCACGCGCCTGTTGAACTCCTGCGTGCGCCTCACCCCATTCGAGTACCGCCATCCTCAAATATGTTTTAATTGCAACCACTGGGGGTATAGCTCTCTGCACTGCAAGGCGGCCGCCCGTTGCTTTAAGTGTGCGGGCCCGCACAAGAGCAGGTCCTTCACCCTCGCTGCGGAAGACGCCCCAACCTGCTGCAACTGCGGTGGGGCTGGAGGAAGCGGATGGAGTCACTCAACCTTCGCGATGGCTCCCTCTGGCGAATGGCTCGTGCGCTGCGTGCTGACAAGGCTCAGGACTTCTCGCTGCTAACGGGGACCGCAACAGCGCAAACCAGTGAAGAAAAAGCATAGTGTATGGCGTCCTATTTGGAGAGTTGCTTCGTTGACAATCCGCCATCGCCTGACTCACCGGTCCTAAACATCGATGACCTGCCTGGGTGTCACCCTGGACGAGGGGGTGACTTTCAAGACCCACGTGCAAAGGATCATAACGCGGGCCAACTAAACGAGGGCTACGCTGCTCCCCATCTTGAGGAATGCTTGCGTTCGCAAGGAGCTAAAGCTGCGCCTCTACAAGAGCGTGCTCCTGCCAGCCGTACTCTACGGAGCGCCTGCGTGGTCGGCCAGACTTAATGGCGGCTGCAGGAACAGATTGGAGACTTGGCAAAACACCAACCTTTGTATCATACTACGGCCTCCTATCGGCATTAATACAACCACCCTTCTTGCTGCAGCAGAAGCCTACCCGATTTTGGAGTGGCTGCGAGACACGGTGAGGAGGTTCTATGATTGCCTGCTGCTGAAAGGTGCCTACGAGCTTCGGGCGATCGGGGAGGTACAGGTCAGCTCCTGGGACTGAACGAAGAGGCCCAGAGCAGCTACTAAAAACCTGCAAGACCAGCCTTCGATGAAAAGGAGGCGATGATTGGGACTAGGCATCCCAAAATTGACGAAAAGGCACAACTGTAGACCCACCGCGGAACTTCCCTTGTGAGAAAAACCGCGGCAGAACCCGCTGCCGAAGAGGCTACTGGCGGGTTTACAGAGTACATCGAGTACAACAATAGTCATTAAGATGGCAACACTCTCGTAATGAGTGATACAAATGAAAAAACGCCGATATTTACGCAAAATTTGAAGAAACATGGTCAGTAAGCATAATTATACGAAAAAATTATAATCTTCATTTGTTTTCTCAGAGAATAGTAAAAATCTTGCTCCGATATTACAATTTGAAGATATTTTAATGTGGAAGTGAAAATAATCCTTCACGATGGACTTCAGATCTCTCATGTAAACAACATTGGAATTATAGTTCCTGGAGTCGAACCCAGAACTTTCAATCTTCGCAATAAAATCTATCCTCGGGAGCTCGGCCAAAGTAGAAAGAGATTTTTACCAAGTGTCATTAAAATCGGTCTTTTGGTTAAAAAGTTAATAAGAGGGACAGACAGGCGTAACGACGAAACTATAAGTCTATTTTCATTATAGAAAGTAAGCTAACAAATCGTTTTCTTTCAATTAAAAAATGGGGATGGGTAACTTCTATAGAAATTTTCTTGAATAATTCAATCCTTATGAAGCTTTGTTTACATAAGCTTCAAAATTTATTTTTTAAGGTACGTAACATGACAAATATGTGGTCATTAACTCTCACCATACCAACACAAAATCCGCTTGCGCCATCAAAAAGGAATGAATTTTTTGTGCGATTTTCGAATTTTTATTTTTGATTTCATATTTCGTCCTAATTTTTCATATCGCTGCATCCTGTACTAACATTATTTGAAATAAAAGGATACATCGCCTGAACCTGGCTGTTTAAGAGAAAACAACTGTACATAATGCAATATTTGAAGATTATTTTAAAGATATTTCTCTTGAAAAACTAAAATTAAAGTTAGTTTTGAAAGTATCATTTATCATATCTTGCGATTTAAAAACGTTCCATTACGGAGGCTCTTAGTAAATTATGGTGCTCACTACACTAGAAACATCATCCTTAGGTAAAGATAAAAATAACCGAAGCAATCGAGTGTTTTAACCGTTCTCAAGCCTCAGAATATCTACGACATGTTTTAAAAACATTTTATCCATCTCTATCCTTTCGCCAAACGAGCAAGATGGTGCAAATTATTCCACTAGGAGAGCGGTAAAATTATCGCAGGAAAACCTCGCCTGTTACATCCCTTCTAGTCAATCGCATATGAGCAATCGATGTAAAAATACTACGTAACGCGGAGCCGAGAAGCTAATAAAATTATCTGTTCAGTCCCGAGTTCATCTGTTTGCTTTAATAACTTGTTCGAGTTTGAATCCATGCTCGCTGGCCCGGAGTTAATTGTATAATTCTGATCCAATTTCCTCGCGAAATATAACTTGGCAAATAATCATTCCGCGAAACGCTTCCAACGCATTATATTCAACCTCCCACTGCCGTTGCTCTGTAACATTCAACATGCAAAAATCATGCGATGAGGAAAACTTTTAGTATCAGAGCCCAAGATTTTAAAACGTATTTTTAAACCTTAATTCAAAATAAAAGCAGCATGGAATAAATACGTGACGGAATAATGAAATATATCAAAACTAGGGGCCTATTTTAATTGTGTTATTATTTAATTTGCAATATTTCTTTATATACAATTTAGTGATCGAATTCTTGAATACCCAACATATTTCCATGTGTAAAATTTCGAACTTTGGCTAATGTTTGGCCTTGCGATTTATTTATTGTCTTGGCATAAGACAGTTTGATCGCGAATTTTCTGCTCTGCATGTTAAAAGGATTTGCTGGATCATTTGGCGAGTCAATTTTTACACGTGGGATAAAGTGAATGATTCTAGGCATAAAACCAGTAATGACTTCCAATAATTAATTTAATTATTATCTCATTTAATTAATCAATCACTCATCATTCTCTCTCACATTTTCCAATCATAACCCACGCTGCGTGCCTCTTATTTACGTTAAATAATGGTACATTCGGTTCTCGAGTTAAAACATAATGTCCTCCTTCAGATTACATAGATTTGATTGTATTATAACTTTAATTGGAATAAAATATAAATTAAATATAAATACGGATAATCAAATGAAACGTATACGTATACGGCATCTATATTAATTTCATTTAACATTATAACCTAAGACTTTAATTTATAATACTAACTAAATTAATATAGCGTGTTGTGTATATTGAAGCTTTCTGTACTTTTCGATCTATTAAAAGAATTCTGATTTTAATTCTTACCGATACGTAAGAGGAGCTTCAATGTGTAAACTGTTAAACGAAGCGAATATGAAAGTATATTTACTAACTATATACTGTTGTTAGTAAGCATACAAACTCTGTAAACAAAACGACATTTCACTTCGTATAATATAATATACATTTATAAGTTGAACATGACTTCTATTAGTTATAAAGTGTTCCGTCAGGTTGCAGCACTCCACTGCTACTCTACACCCTTTAGAGGAGTTTTTGAAAACTATCTGCGCTTGACAAAAGTTACCTCACCTTGTACAATATGATAGAGATATAATGATTTACATCCTCATAATATAGCTCAAATACGTACGAAAATACGATGATTAATTTAATACATAAATTATGAAAGCCCAAGGAGAATCCTTGATTGTGTGTGCAGAGTAATACATCATCATAGTAATTCATAGTAATTCTATCATTTGGTAGGTTTTAGGCACACTCAATCCAATGTGTGCTATCCAAATCTTTCCTTTTCATGTTCTCATAACCAATTCCTTATTTTAATGCACCTAATATATCATTTCTCTTCATGCCTCTTTGTCTCTTTCCTAACATTCTTCAATCTATGACCTCTTTAAATAGATCGCTTTTTTTTTTAAATTTCCCCACCTATTTCATGTCTTCTCCTTATTACTCTAATTAAAATCGTTTCCTCCCCAAATATCTTCAAACCTTCTTCATTCGTCTTAGTTCTTGTCCAACTGAGTTTCTCTACTCTACGCCACATTCACCTCTCAATCGCCTCTAATTCGCTCATATAATCTTTTCTCAATGTCCATGTCTCGCACCTATATAATGCTAACCTATCTTTCCCGGGGGGAGAATAAACACCAGCACCCTGCATTCAGCAGCGGGCGTACTCTTTATAAAGGACAGGATACAGAAAGCGGCCGCTAAATTCTTCGACTGTCTCCAGCTGAAAGGAGCAGAAGAGCTGAGGGCAATCAGAGAAAGGACGGCAAAGCCGTAGGTTTGGACTGAACAACCTCGGGTGGCAACTGGAGATGCAGAATACCAACCTCCGAAGAAAAGTAGGTGGTAAGCAGGCAGAGGTTACCCACATTTATCCAAGAGGCATCATGTAGACTCACCGCGGGGAAATCCCTAAGTGCAAAAATCGCGGACCCTGCAGGAGATTTGGAGTAGGAGTAACAGAACCATATGCTATTATCTTTATTCAGATTGCCTATCAACAACTCTCCTAGTCCTGATCTCTTTCGTACTTATTCTATCCTTGGAAAGAATACTACCTAATACCTAATGCTACCTTACTCTGTGAAAATCTCATTACTTTTGCTTCACTGTTATTAATTTTCATCCCGAATGCCTCTGGATTAACATATAAGGATATAAAACAATGCTTGCGAGAGTGAGCCTCTCTCTCTCGCTTCTTCCTAGTTTTGCCCAATCCGATACTCTCACTGCTACCCTTACCTGCGCAGTCTGGTTCATGTACGGATTTTTGATTAAACGTCTATATCTCCAATTCACCCCTATTTTTCTAAACTCCTACATCAACTTAGACGATAAAACTTTATCAAAGGCCTTTTTGAAATATGCAAAGCACACGAATGATCCTTGGCTGTGTTCAATGTTTTCATCTAACAATGTCCTCATTTCGCCTGTGACATACTTAGTGCCACGACCATTCCGAAACCCTAACTGGTCTACATCTACATAATTACTATTAGATTTTGCTTCTAGCCTACCGTTAAAATTTCTGAGAATAACTTTTGCTGCATGCGAAAATTATCTGATTGTTATATATTCCTGACATTCGTTTTATTTATTATTTTTCTTCGAGAGTATCGATATTGATCTACTGAAGTCGTCTTTCCACTATTCCCCTTTGCATATTTTTCGGTATCATTTATAAAAACTCTTTTTCCCTATTCTCCTAATATTTTTAACATTTATGCGATAAGGTCATAATCTCCTACTGATTTCTGTGACTTCATATCACTGAAAGAATTTTCAGTCTCGCTATTGATTTCCACCCAAACATTTTCGCATTCTACCTCTTCCTACTCCATCTCAAAGGATTCTGGCTTGAAATCTTTAACTTACTCATCGACATACTCTATACATCTATTATCCACATCCTCTGGTTCATATAGCAGGTGTCTGTTTTTGTCTTAAATTGTGGTCAGCGTATTTCCTTTCTTGTTCCCCTTTAACTCCTTCATTTTTCCTTGCAGTCAGCTTATTCTTTCTTGTATTTGCAACTCCATATTATTGTCACATTATTCTTTCCAACATAGCTGTCTTGCTTTTATACCTTTTCTCTTAATCTTATTTGTTAACTCATTAAAATTCTTCATACATATTCTGTATTGACCTGCTTCCACCCCTTGTAACCTGAATTTCTTAGGCTTGCGTAACAGCCTTATAATAATCTTTTCCTCATTCTTCCCTTGAGCACTTTGAAATCGCATTTCTTTAGTCTATTCCCTTTTACTATTTTTTTTTTAAACGAGACTTCATGACCACCAAATTGTAATCGTAGTCATCATCTGCCCCCGGAAAACTATGCGTGTTCAATATATTATTCCAGTATGTTTTTTTGACCATGATACAATCAATCAATCATCATTTTCGCCTTTACTTCTCTCATGTCATTCTCGAGTTTTTCGTGCAGCTTATGTAATTCCTCCTCGCTGTGGTCACTCTTGGGCTAATATATCTACATGCTTGATCACTACGTTTATTGCTCTGCTTTTATCTCCAGTAACATTAAACAGTCGCGTATCTGCTGTCTATTAATTGATATTTATCATTATTCCTTGCCTCAAAATAACGTTACTTCTTTTTGGTTATCCTTCCTCCCAACATATATTACCCTGAAATCATCCCTCAAAAAATCTCCATCTTTTTTCCACCTAACTTCTCACAAAAGATATTTATCTGACCTATTTTCATTTCTAGCATTATATTTTCTAACTTGCCTTTTATAAGCATCGTCCTGATATTCCAAGTTTCTATCTTGATTTCCGAAATCTACTACGAAGTTTTGATTTTATTCATCTTTCCGTTGATTTGAGCTTCGTAATTTCGTATAATGACGACCGAGACGGTCTTACTTCCGTTACTGCCAGGAGCAACACTAGCTCTGATGAGCATGGTTGCGCACATATCGGGATCAAATTATTCTTTAACTGTGCCAGGTTGTGTGGGATATGTTACCTTCCTCAGCAGTGTTTTTAACGTGACACCATCACTTAATTAGGCCGACCCACTGAGTACAGACGCCCTTCGCAGCTGCCTCACTGAGCTACAGACGCGGTGTGGACTACTCTTAGTCTGCTCCCTATTTATTGACATTATTGGCATGAGCGACCCTACCAGGAGCAAATGTTCCAGCCAGTGTAGCTTTAAGGTCTACGAAACACACAAGCCCTTTCTACCGCTTCAAGGTAGCAGTCCAAAAAAAGGGAGAGTAATACGTGGAATGTGGCAAGCAAATTTGGTATTTATAAGAGACTAATTATCGCTCCACCAGAAATGGAGTTTATATAAAATTATCCTTCTAAGCAACGAGGCCTAATGAAAAAATCATAATTAAAGTACGTTGTATTTCAAGGCAACCTCTTTTAATATGAAGAATGAAATTTCACATAAGTGAGCAATTTTTCTCCACATAATACATACATAATATTATATGAAAAGCAAAATAGGTCAAAGCTTTATATCTGGATTTTAGAAACCGCATCTTTGTATGAGTACATGCTTAGTCAAATCTTACAGATAGATAATTAGTTGAGGAAGATATTTTGCCTAAGCCTAACATAATTATGTCATTTATGACCACAGACTCTTTCTTTTTCCGTTTCCTTTTCCATTATTGGAATAGGAATGTTTGCCAAAGACTCGCCGTCTCTTACATAAAGAACCATTAAGCCTACATTTAATTTCAACTCATTGCCAGAGATAAAGGATAATCGCAGAAACGTAGAATCAAAGTTTCAAGCCATTAGTAGGGACAAAGTAATGGGACGTTGAGGTTGTTAACTACGTAAATCACGACGAACCTGTAGACCTATACCGGAGGCGTAAATTGTTTCCCACAAAATTGGCGCCATTCAATGGTTTATGTTAAGCTAAGGCAACCCTATTATCTTTACAAATAGATTCTACAAAATTTTACTTTCAAGAGTAATTCATGAATTAAGAAAGAGGATTTGCAAAGGATTTATTTTGCCTTAAAATAAATTAGAAGTTTAAATGACGAAGTTTTGGCTAAAAGTTTGCAAGTGACATTAAAAGGAAAAAATAAACGTTTAGGCGTGGACGACGCTTAATTCGTATGCGTGAGAGATGGAGAAGGAAGGCGACACAGGGCAGCGTGAAAGAGGAACGGCAAGGATCAGCAAAGCGCCGAAGCAAAATTGGCGGAAGATCACGGTTAGTATAACTATGGAGAAAATCTAATTTTCCTGAGATGAAAAAACTCGGCTTTAAAAAAGTTGAGGAATTTGGACATGAAAAGTGTGCGAGAGAGATTAATATCATGGCCATCGTATCTTCACCGGAGTAGGGAGTCATTAGGAGAAATAAGTCAATTGCTGGGCAAAACGTATATTCAGGAAAAAGACGCCGGTTTTAATGAAGGTAAAGGCCGGAGGAATTGGGTGTAGAACCGTTTGCATATTATGATTAGTTTTATCATAGTCAATGAAGAAGCGTGCTAAAGAAAACAGTTTAAATTGCATATTGGGAAAGAAAAAATACCAGAAGGAAAGTTAAAATGTATTTTTTTTGCAATTTTATGTATAAACAAATAACTAAATATTACCATTTAACTATACATCTCTTGGAAGAGATGAAGATGAATTAAGTCAAGGCAGATGAAATGCCAGAGAAATATTGATTTGGTCCTACAATATGGTTTCATTTTTAGGATGTGTTTAAGATTTCAAGCAGGTTGATACGTCTCTTCAATTACTACAAAAATTGTGATTTTTTGTGTTAGAATCTATTTTCAAAGAATCACTACTGATCTGGATTTTCTAAACTTTTTATGGCTATTGGAGACATATATTGCGTCAATATGATTTTTGGTCATAGAGCGAGCTTGATAATTCTCCTCCGAAATTAAATTAGCCAAAGCATACAACGGAGTAAAATATCTCTAAATCTTCAAGCAAATGGTGAATTCATATTGTTTCTAAACCGAGCACTAATCTGTTTTTAGCGAAGCATGTACTCAACTCTTCATTGATTGGTTAGTTTACAAAAAATTTAACTTATTTTTAAAAATTTAACGATTACATCGCTCTCTATAAAGATGAGATGACTGACCAAATATCTGTTCACGCTTCTTATTTTTCAACTGTGCACTGAAGATTTATTAAAAAAGTTTATTAGGTATAAAAATGATGTTATGAATAAAACAGGCGCTATAATGGAACAAAAAAGTTTCCCTTCTTTAAAATTTGTACATTTTTTCATCCAAGTTTTTAAGAAAATGGCATTTAACAAACTATTTCACATATAACACAAGTTTCTGATTTGTGATAATTGTGCGGCTAAATAATATGCCATAATGAACAATTGCGATGTCCTGGCTTTTCAACTTTATTTATGCTAGGTAAAACTAAGTGAAATATTCGTTCGATTGCCAGCAACACTTTTACATTTTAATAAAATATTTGATGTGGTTTACTAAAAAGTAATCAAAGCTGAATATATCGTAGTTGTGAAGCACATCCAATCCTCACTTTTCACGGTGCATGCATTCTCGGAAATGATCGCGTAAAGCGAAAACGCGAAAAATGGTTTTGATCTCCCCGTATGAATACATAGACAATATTTGAGAGCCGTCTTGAGCATTAAATGGAACTATTTTATTAGAATGTATTCAGAATCGCTTCCCTCATTCTTTCTCATAAACAATGTGCCTAACTAAAACATTTTATAATTTTTAATCCTTGGTGACCTTTCTGAAACTGTTCCAGAGTGAAATTGGTGGGCGTGCAATACGATTCACCTCTCTAAAACTAAAAGCGTGTAAAGCGAAGCCGAGCAATTGGAGGTGGATGTACTGTATAATTGGATTGTACTGCAATCGTAAATAAATTTAGAGCTTGTAAAAAAACTTCCCTCCTCTCTGATCTCTCATTCTTGTTGCAATTACTTTCCGTAGTAAAAGCCTATCCTCTTGCCTGAATGCGGGGAAAAATTAGGAATTTGACCGGTCTCGCATTCGCGAAAAGAGAGGGGTACGTGGGTAGATTTTGCGGGTGTTTGAAGGGGTGGGTGATGGGTGGGGGGGGAGGCAGGGAGGGAGGAGAGGACCACGAAATGCGACGAGGGTTCTGGAACACGGACCATCTGGTTCCCTCTGGACGCTTCGCTCGTTAAGGGAGGCCAGGTCGACCTACAGGCCATTGGGCTTAACGTGTTGGAGGAGGAGGCAATGGTGGAGGGGGTGAGAAAGGGGCAACGTTGCTGTGGTTTTAGGGGGATGGAGAGGAACACGGATGGGGAGAGAGAGAGAGAAACAAAAAGGAAGATGGAGGGGAATGACAAGTAGATGATAAGGGGATGGAGGAAGACTCATAGTGGGCGAAAAATTAGGCTCAAGGAGGAAGATGACTGATTGAGATAAAGGAAGGATGCAGATGGAAAATAAAGCCGGGGGGAGCCGAGGAGAGGATTGATTAAAGAATCTGAGCGATAATATTTTTATCAACAATCATAATGCAGTGAACTTTAATATTTACACGAAAACGTTAAAAAACGGTTTTTTGTGTCCTTATGTATAGTTTTATACTTATAGACCTTCCAAAGAATGTGTAATTAAAAAGCAGAGTTTCTTAGAGGGTTGAAGAAATCGAAGAATCGCAATAATTATTTGAGAAATTCTAAATTTGTAACAAACAATATTCTATCAGGCTGAAACTCATCTTCTGAAATTCATATGGCTTATTTGGTATCATTTAGCAAAATGTGTATGGATTCAGACAGTCATTATAGAATCATAAAAAAGAAAGATTCAAATAATGAATTAATAAAACCAAAATGCTAATAGATAAGAATTGTTAGAAACAGAGAGACGGGAAAGGATAATTCAGAGATTGATGACAGAGGATAGTAATTTGACAGAACAGGATAAAAATGAAGCCGAATATTTTTAGAATATTGTACTATACAGAAGAGTACATTTTAATTTGGAGCGGACTAAGTTTTAGCTTATTCGGATGATGGCAGAAAAACTCAGGTGAACTAACGTCTATTTACATATATATTTGTATTATGTATGTAATAATGCTCATACTAATATTGTGGTTTAAATCAGGTGAGAGAAATGATAAGTTTTGTAGAATTTTTGAAGAATTAAAACAAGTTACGCCGCAACAAACGTTTTGGGCGTACGTTTATGCTAAAAATTATCCTAATTTAGAATGATGTTGGGGTAACTGATGTTTCTAACTGATAGCGTTAAGACTAACCAAGATACTGAATTAAGAGAGATATTTAAAAGTACACGAATGTGCATGAATAGATATATTCAGCCTAGCATTTGATACAGAGGAAATTGAAGTAGTAAAAGTTATGTTAGAATAAAGATAAGAAATAAAACACGCCATTTATTAAATTGTTATATTGTGATAAATGCTGAACCAAAATTGGGGTAACAAAGAAATAAATTGCAAATCCTTTTCAATGGAAAAAGGATCAAAGGGATACATGTAGGGAGCAATAAAACTGAGCTTCTGTGAAGTACAAATTCAAACAAATAAGTTTAGAAAATGATTCGAGATATAGTTGAAGAGAATTTTAAGGCATTATGGGACAACACAAGGATAAAAGACACGGGTATTAAGTGAAGAATGAAGGGAAAGTCGAAAGAAAGCATACGGAGGATAAAGGCCGAAGGAAAGTAATGAACGTGAATCAGTCATACGGGGAGGAACCATTAATTTTACGCGTGACTGATCTAAAGCAGGAAAAATGTGCATTATTATCCCTCTGACTTGAAGAAAATCATGTGCCAGCTAATAAAAAGAAACTGAAGCAGGGCGGGGCGCAATAAAATAAATTTCTTATCGTTTTTGTATTTATTTCCAGACCCTTGGATTCGTAAGTCTTTTCGACGATTTTTAGACACTCACTTATTCACGCTAATTGAGAATTCAATAAAAAATATAGGCTGAAATATATTTCAAATGATGAAACGAAAATGTCAATTCCTTACGAGATAAAAACTTAAAAAATGGAAATGTATGTTTGCCTTTTGAAGCTTGCTACTATTTATAGGAAACCTCTCCGACAAAGACTCAGATTGCGAGACGATAAAAAAGCGTTCACTAATGATCTGCGTCAGAGATACCTGTGTTGTTATAGCCTCCGTATCCGGAGTGATCCAAAAGTAACGCAAGAGCTACATTTAACAAATTTATTTTTAATGTACATTATTGATGATGTTTTGGCAACAAATGTTTTTTTTTAAATTTAACTTGAGGATTCAGATAATATATTCATAAGTGGACTTCTATGGACCAATTTATATAATTTGTTGATAGCTAATTTTTAACTTCAAATAAGCTTCCGACTTCCAAGGAAAGAGAGCATTATTGATAATATTAAAGGACATAAAATAATCATAAAATAACAAGAATTTCATGAAGAAGATACCCCAGCCTCTACAACTATAATATTACATATTGAAACATTACGAAACATTGGACCTATTTAAGACGAAAAGATTAGGTGGGCCTTTATATTTTAGAAGCGAGAAGTTCCATCATGTCGTAATTTATAAAATTAAACGTAGCTCAAATGCTATTTTCTTGGAGGTAGAGTTTATCTGCAAAATGAGGTCTGGGTGTAAGTTTTTCCTTCATCGAGAACGCAGCCGATGTCGAAGGAACTAAGTTCCAACTTTCTCGGAATCAATGATTTCAGTTGTATTATCTGTTTTCTTTTCACCAGAAACGCGTTCAACTAGCTCCACGATTATCTTCGTTATTTTGGATTTGCTGGTTTTATTAAAAATTTCGTAATATTCATCATTCGATTTCGTGAGGTCATAAAAGTACTGTAGAACATCAGAATACATTGTTCGTCTTTCCTTTATACGGGCAATAAATGCTTATTTAAGTTGATTGCTTAAAAATGTGTTTTGATTTGTTAGTTCATCGAGCATAAATTTTAACGTTACATCAGCGATATACAGATTTACATTTTCGCAACATAGTGACTCTACAGCAACTTTTATCGGTTGCAATGCTAATATTGTATTAGAGATCAATTCAATTCTATCTCTTTATTGAATATAATAAATTATTATTTAGATGTTTAGGTCTATTTAAAAATATATTTTACAAAGATAATCAACAGGTAAAATTATTAAAACATACATGAAATACGTTCTTCTTTTACCGAATTACCGGTAGAAAATACTGAATTACAGGTAGAAAATACCGAATCAACGGTAAATTTAGTTAGATTTTTTGCGCCATTTGCCGGTAAATCGGTAAACCGGTTTGTCGGTATTGTAATCCCTAATCACGAGGTAATTTGCCCCTTGAAATGTATCACAGCAAACTAACATCAAAATCTCCGCCTGATTTCATGCCAACCAACTTACACTAGAGTGCCCCTGCTAAGTACACCACAAAACACATCAAATGCCTCCCGATCTTAAACCCAGCTTACAGTCGGTTCCTCCTAAAACGTATACCATCAAACATACACTAAATTCCCCCTGATTTCTTTATGTTATCCAACGTAATACCCTCGGTTCACCCAAATGAATTTACAAAAAATTACCCCGTAATTTTATGCCACCAATCTTACCGTAATTTTCCCATCAAGCATAAAATGAAGGACGCTTGATTTGTTCAATGGAACTTAAAGCTGTTACAGGCATGTTCAATGAACTCTTAAGCAATTGTTTTTCATATCTTTAATAACTGGAGAATATGATGGCACAAGTACAGTACGACGGAAATATAGTATTTGAAAGGCAATAAATACATTTTTATAATAGCAACTTGTTGTAATTGTTTTTCAATCCTGTTATTTCAAAATCACTTCTCGTTTATATGCCAATGTTTATTTATTCTGCTTATTAAGATTATAAACAGTTGATTTACCAACACCATACAGATTGCACAGTTCCGAACAGAAGTGCTTTTTCCCAACACCCAAGTATAGCAGATTGATATTTCGTATTAGAAAAAGAACGATTCTTTTTTTTGCAACATTACTCGTGAGACCATCTGTTGCTATTTTCGATATGTTAAATATCAGTACATTGAAAAAACTTTCAAAAAGTTTACAATGCAGCGTATCAGGCAAAACATACCAAAAACAGCCGAAAACAAGTGTAGAAAGATCTGGTCAATCAGATAATAAGAGATATTTTCTTAGATAAAAATATAGGTATGAGGTATCGTATAATCAAATGTTATTTAAAACATACCTCACCTCACTTAAGCAGCTGTAATATTATCTTGATCAGTTTTCGAAAGTAAGTTGTACGTTTTACGCTTTGCTTTTATTGTTCTAGCAACGTAAACAAACAAAACATTTACTGTTGTAACTGACCCGTATATATAGTTAATAATGGATTTTTAGAACCTGGTAAAGGACAAACTGGCAGACAAACGGACCACAAAATCTATATGCCTCGTGAATATCGCCAGCCAAAACTGTACTGAAAATATAGTTACATATACCTGAACGGTGTAGAAGTAATTCACTAATTTAATTTCTTATTTTTCATCGTGCCCCTACTGAACCCATTCGGTTCCTAGAGTTTCCTAATTTCAACCGTGGGAAGAACTTATGGCCATGAACAATCCCTCAAAATTTGGTTACTCTCACATTAACGGTGTAGAAGACGTTCATCGGTTATGGAAGTGTGACGGATGGACAAAACAAAGCAGCGTGGCTCGAAGACAAGAGTGGTTAATCAAAGAAACCAAGCGGCTAGTCACAGAAAGAATTCGTAACCAAATTAAAATGAATTTTTTGTCGCAACTCTCCCAGTGTTCTTAATGGAATATTTTTTACATGTCCGGTTTTCGGATTGTGCCGGTTATGGATGCTGCACTGTACAGATCATATTATTTTACAGAAAAATGAATTATGTAAGTATTACATAAAGGTTCAATAGAAAACATTAATCACGCTTAGAGAAATCATTTAATTTAAAGAATTTATTTACTAGTCTCAGAATCATGATAAAATATTGCCAAATTTTGAAAAAAACGTCTATAGACACGTAATTATCTATAATTTACGATTTCAATAATAAAGTAATTTTCCTAGATAACCATTTATGTATTACTAAAGGTAAACGTCTTTTCATTGAAAAATTTCTGCTGCAGCCCATTCCGACCAAAGGTATTACGATCTTTGTGGAATTAAAGCAGTGAATTTTAACGGGAAAGTTTTTGTTTAATATTCTTCCTTCTTTCCTTCCTTTCTTCCTTTTTTTACATAGAGCAACCAAGGGAATCTCATAATTATCGCAGAAACAGGAACGGTGCTCGTGGGAGCAGAATAATAACTAAAACGGCTCTTCCTTCTCCCTTATACCGCCAAACTCCACCAACTACGCACGTGCTATGTTTTTCGAGGGATTTAATTCTGGACCATTTACCAAAAGGAGGACACAAAATGCAACACTCGCTTTAATTAAACATAAACTTAAAATAATATCTCGGTTCCGTTTTAGGTTTAAAAAATATAACAAATTAAAACTGTCGCAAAAAATATGAGGGCTCTATTTTGAAATAATGTACATGAAACACCAATATTTGCCGTCTCTATTAAAAAAACATGCGAGTCACGACATTTTGTGTGGAAATTGCTATTCAGTCCATGCCGGCAAAGAAGGATTCGCTACAAACGGTTCCATTGAGATTTTTGCTAGTCTTTAATACATGTTTTTCTCAAGAATACCGCTCCCTTGGGTCGGCATCAAGCGAACGGTCGAGCATCGTGATACGTTACAACGCGCCAAGGGACTTTTAAGTCCTGCGGCCCCAATTTATTTATACCTACATACGCCAGTCAGTCTTACGAGGATGGAGAGAAAGACGAAGCTTGATATCACTGCGGCCTTAACTCTGAAGCGAGGGTTCTTTATTTGTAATCGAGTTATTTCGTGATGCGAGGTTATCTGACACGTTTTCATTGCAATCTCGAGGAAACGGAGTGGATTTGGACGATGCAGAGATTGCGCGCAAGACGACTGTGACCCGGAACGATGCATCGTGTGATCTTCACGGTTTCCGGTTCGGATGGTGTGTGCTTCCGCCGCGGCGCATTACGTTTTTCTTCGGGAAATAAAAGATGAATAGGAAAAAAAAACAATTTCGAGCTCTCTTCCGTGTCCCATTCCATGAGCTTTTAAAATGTGCGAAAAATAGTAGTTTTTTATAAAAAATCTTTTTCGTGTTCTATTCATTAAACCCATTAAGGCTTTAATCAGTGCAATAAGCAATTGTCTCCATAGGTAGTATTTTTTACACCAGAGGAAGTTATTATTAAAAGGTATTAAGTGGTATCGTGCAGCAATGGTCAGAGAATAATATGTGACAGCAAATCTAAGAGCCGCTTCCAAAGTCCAGGATTCAAGAAAATACGATCAATTATAAAAATTTTGTGATAAGAATTATACTTTACATTTATTTTCCCTTAGAATAGTATAAACCTTGCTCCGATATCCCAATTTTACAATATTTTAATGCATTAAAGAATACATCTCTGCACGATGGATTTGAGATTTCTTATGTAAAAAAATAGGAAAAAATGTTCCTGGAATCGAACGCGGGACTTAAATCTTCTCCAAATAAAATTAAGTCCGGAGATGGAATCTGACAGCACGAGCCTTATACCAAGTTTCATGAAAATCGGTCTATTGGTGCAAAAGTTGTTAGTAGGGGACCGGCACATATACACAGACACAGACCAAACCATTTCATAAGGATGCGTATCCTTTGGAAAGAAGCTTAAAAATATTGTCTACTTAGCAAATCCACCGATTTGAAAAACTATAGCAGGAAAATTAAGTCAACACTATGCAATCGTTAATCTTCAATGGGTTTTTCCAGCTTTCTGTGATATTACTATATAGAATTAGCCAAACAATAATAAAAAACAAAGTTTTGCATTCATTCCTAACATTACGGAAAGTTTTAGTCACATCAACATTTTTAGATTTCCTCGAAAAATGTCACATTTCTTTATAACTTGTCAGAGCATTAAAACATAAAATACGTGTATGCTGTTAAAAGCGAGGTAATATTATTTATGATTGCAGGTAGTAAAAGAAGATTATAAAACTCGGTAGTTTTTTGTCTTGGCCTATAGCACAGCTCTCCACCGACACATTTATATGACAACTAAATATGATTCGCGTGGAAGAATATGTAGCGGGTGTGGAAAAAGTGCATTCTCAGAAAGCGTCGATCACTGGAGATGCTTTTGCCGAGCCATTTACTGCGAAATGGAACGGTGTCTCCTGAATAGAGGACTTAATTTCATTAGGGCGACCTCTCTAATTTCTCTCATTTTTTCTCAAATTCGCGGAAATTTCCCGGTGTCTTTATACGAGAGGCGGGACACGGCGAAAGGAAAACCGACGATTTCACGATGATGGAAGTTTTGGTGCGGAATATTCAAACGAATAAGGTTTTTCGTAATCCAGAGCATCGAAACGCACACCGCGTAATGCGTCAGTGCAAAAGCAAGATTATCCACATTTTCATGCGGAAACACATATTACTATTCTATTGTATATGACGAGGGTGGGCAACCTTTTTTGCATAGCGGGACGCGTTGGTGGCAAGGAATCATTCGGTGCTTTTGTGGACAGAATTAAAGTTAAATCGAAAGTAACCTAAAGATTCTTAGGTGTCTTATGAGCGAAAATCAATTTAAAATTAGGTTTTTAAGGTTAACATTTCAATATTAAAAATCAGGATGGAATTCGAAATATCTTTGAGAAATGATCAAAAACAGCATTAAAAAGAACTGGTTAGAATGGAGTAATATTTACTAAGTAGTTTTAATTTAACACTGGGCATTTTAACAGATTTTGCCAGATTAAAAATAATATTTGGCAGAAGAATCAAACGAAAAATGAAAAAGTTTTGAAAACTATGAAACACTGGCGGTGGGCTTAGAGGGTCGCTCCGGCCCGCGAGCCGCGGGTTTGACACCCGTAGTGAATGATACTGGGCTATTGAGTTGACATAAAGTCATTTATTAAATAATTGATTTATATTTTACACTTTCTATCTCTATAACCATTTTGTCAGAATCTTAATTTGAAACATTTGAATGCAGCCCCTGCCTCTCATGGATAATTTCAAATAAAAATTTTTGCAGCGTAATAAATGACATCATACATCTCATACACCTCGCATAATTCAGTCTTCTCTCTCTTACCGTTTACTTGATGTTTTAATTTAACTGATTGTACGGACGGGCAGACAGAACGAAAACATAAGAACGTCTATAAAATGAAACTCGCTAAAAAGAAGTCAAGAAAAATAGGTACACGGAGGAGAATAGGCAAATTACAGTAATACCTCAAATATACGAATTGTCGATATACGAAGTTTCGCTATAACGAACTTTTGATTTGGACATCTATTTTACATTTGCCACCAGCAATGTGACTAACATTTGCATTAATAATATACTAAAATTTTTATCAAGAATTGGTAAGTTTCTGTGGGAAAGAGATGCAGTTCCGTAAGTGAATATTTACGTACAGTATTTACTTCTATTTGTGTAAGTTCTCGTGATTCCAATTTCTATACAATAAATAATAATTTTTAATTTACAATCTTTTTTAAATGTGATTTGTAATTAATAAAAAGTTTATGCTATAATATGTGAAGTTATTAAGATTTGGAACGCGCCCCATTGTAGTAATATTATTCGATCGCATCTACTTCATATATCGAGGTATTACTGTAAATTGAAATAGCTTATAGTGGATTACGAGAGGAAATATTGCTCCAGGGACATGGTTTCTCATAGACACAGTTGCAGGGAATTCCCAGATGGAAAAACACTAAAATCATTCGAAACAGCAAATTCAAATTTAAAAATTAGTTACCTCACAGTTCTAAGAGAAGTTATTCTGAGCCAAAAACCTGTTGTCCATTACATTTACCTAGAAGATTGTATCTTTCAAAAGTGACGAAAACTCGAGACAAAAAAATTCACTCAAAAACTCGCTTCTTTTCATCAAGACTTCATTCTACCTAACGTAATTAAGAATTCATTACAGCTTTCAATATATAAAAACTGTATTCTCAGAATTAATTCTTAAACGTGTATCTCCCAGTTTAGTTCGGTTTGAAGATAATTTTGTTTATTTCTAAGAGATAAAGCTTTGTGTAATACAGTTCGAGCAATAAGCTATTATGAATCTATTAAAAATATACGAACAAAATAAAAATACTTTGTGGAACATGGTAATGTGCATTAAACGTGTTCCACTTAGCTAAACTATTAATTACACAAAGTTCTTTTATTTTCTTTGTGTGTTCATAATGAATCAATTTCACAAAATAATTTCTCCTAACTAGTTTCACAGTTTTATTAACTAGTAAAACAAGAAGTCTAAACGAAGACTAATGCACGCTAGTTTCCCAAAGTTGACGTCTCGAATTGATTACTTATATTAACAGGAAATGTTTCAGTATGTGTTAGTCATTTCAAGGAATTCTCATGCAAAAAATACCATTTGTAATTCAAAGTTTATTAATGATTGAGAAAAATTAAAAAACAAATTAATAGAGCATTATCAGATTAAAAATATTATAGCAATGTCAAAATCTCTTTCAGACATTATATGTTGCATGTTTTTTAAATAAACGAATTTAATAAATGTTACTATTTATACGTTAATATATATGGATACTCTGTCCATTGCTAAAGGATTGTCGAGTGGGAAAGAAAATACCCTATATTTTCAATGGTCTATGCCCAAGCAAAGATCGGTAATAATCCGTTAAAATGCGATTTAAAATAAGAAACTGCTCAACTTTAGTAAACTTTCAATAAAATACGAACAGTTATCAGAATTCTGTGATAATAATTAGAATCTACAATTCTTTCCTCTTAGAACAGTGCAAACCTCGCTCCGATAGCCCAATTTTAAGATATTTTAAAGTATTAAAGAATACATCTCTGCACGATGAATTTTGAGATTCCTATCTAAAATAAATAGGGGAATAAGTTCCTGGAATCGAACCCGGGACTTAAATTCTCGCGAAATAAAACATAGCCCGGAAAATCATGAAAATCGATCCATTGATGCAAAGTTGTCAGAGGGGACACACATACACACACACAGACAGCACCATTTCATAAGGCTATGTTTCCTTTGGAAACCAGCCTAATAAAATAGATGATGCGCAAAAATATTGCTGAACGTATTTTATTTTGACGGCTGTATATCTTAGCCCTTAACATGTATGTTCCGTTTAAATGCTGTCCTTTTCTTTTGATATTGAAAAATTTTTGCGACAATAATTAAAAGCATATGATCGCCTGTCGGATTCACGAGAAGTGATTTAATGTCGATACGATTTCACCATCGCCGTTCTAAGCGATGGAAATTCCACGAGCAAACTATGACAACGTTATCTCCTGCTAGATTATTCGAGGTAATCCAATTTACTCTGATATACATTCGTTCACGCCATCGCAAGCGCAAGTGAATGCAGTGACTGGATATTCATTTGCTTCCAATTCGCTTTTAATGTTTACGACGACACGTTATATTCACCTAATTCTCCCTCAATGCTTACATTACTCCGCATGATAGTTATCTTTTGAATTTATCGGTTTAAATATTCTTTAAAGCTATTGCTGTACGCACCCTATGGCAATTTAATTGTAAAAACGTAACTATGAACGCGTAAAATACCTCTTTTTTATTACACGGAAGGATTTTATACCAACTTTCATTTGTAGGATTATGGCTTCTTAACATTGGAGAACATTATATTTCCAGTTAATAAATTCATATCCTTATTTATATCCCTATTAAATAAATTACATTATATACCTACTTGTTATGTGCTTTGGGATTAAATTCTAGGATGGAAATTTAAAGAGAAATAATAGTTCATGAAAAGTGACTAGTATAATACATTTAAACGCGCATAAAATATATGCGATATAATTATTAAAGTAATCTCTGCAATGCAACAAAATGAAACTCTATTGCTAGAGCACTTGAAAAGCACACGTCATTTAATTAACCGTATAATGCTTAAAGATGTTTCATATTTATTATACAAATTCATTTGCTCAGCTCCACGATAACCTTTATTTTCTTTTAATAGTAAAATGAATACTTTCAAAATTTCGACTCAAAACTCATTGAAATCCTTTAAGCTTTAGCGGGAAGAGTGATTAACACCGACGCGCTGCTGACGTAAGATAGATCGAACTGAAATTTCCTCCAATACAGCTCCATCCTTTCCTTTCTCCTTTCCTCCCCTTGAAAACATTTAAGTGACAAAAATCTCTTCCATCTCTCAAAGACACAAAGGGAGACTCCCATCACCCAAAAAAGATTCTCTTTTATAATATATGAACATCTTTCATTCCCATCTCTCTTCCTATAAGGAAAATTGTAAGGACCCACATACAAAATCCGCACATTGGTCTCAAGATTTCCCTTGGGGGATGATGGATGAAACCGAATGCGTCAGCGAGACTTTTACAATCAAAAAAGAAAATTTTCTCCACCTACATCTCCATTTTTCCACCTCCCTTAAGACTAAAATGTTGCGGAACAGCCCCTTTACATTTTCCTTTTAAAAGTCCCAAGCGGCAGGAAGCTCAAGACAAAGTCACGCCCATAAATAAATACATAATAAGCTTTCATTCTGCGGGAAAGAGGAACGAGAATATTCGGTTACATTACCTTGCCCAAATTTCACATAATTATATTTTTTATGAACCATGTTTGGTGGCCTAGCAGAATACGCACGAACCCCGAAACAAATAAAATATTGAGCCTCTGCTATCAAATTACGAAAAATGCAAATTAGAGGGGAGTAGGGCCTTCCTGTACGTCGGACTTACTCTCACATGGCGGGACTTTCACTACGCTCCTAATTATGTCCCAACTGTACTTAATGCCGACGATAGCCAAATAAAAGTCTTCTATCGAAGATATCTGTAGGGTAAAAAGCCTAATAATATCCTCATGTGCTCAAAACACTGCTCATTCACGCCATCAGAGATACTACGAGATTTTCGTTGGGTAATTTTAGTAAATCTCATTTGAACGTTAGGTTTTCCTATCTGTCAAACATTCTCTACGTGATAACTGAAACGATATGCGTTAGGTTTAGTAAACACTAATATGGTTAAATTTCACAATAGACACAAGTATAAAAAATTGAAAAATTATTTTTCCTGGGCACCTCCAATAATATTGTTATTGCCGTTAGAGATGCCTAAAACAGTACTGTTTAATTTTTTAAAATTGTTCGCTTAGGTTCTTATTTTGAAATTTATTTTAAGCAACAAGACGATCTCGATCTAACTTGGTTATCCGTAGCACAAAAATAAAACAAAATCTCTACTAATTGTAAGTGTATCGAATTTTTGATTAGACTAAAATGAGTAGCGGAACTAAAATGACCACAAAGCATTACTTATGAATAATTATACGGATTTCAACTATTATTTTAGCAAAAACAGTAGAATTTTTGATACTGAATTGATTATAAAAGCACGGAGTTATGGCTGCTGTCACGTAGCGCTGCCGTTCGTGAAAAACCGTACGCTGATATGTAGTACACTATCCGGTTATTTTTATCTCGGAACTATTTTTACGACTCAATAACGCGTCGCATTTTAAAACAAAAAAATATCACGTTGACTTTTGTTGACCTGAATCAACAGCTCTATAAGAATGTAAGGAAAACAAATGATGGAATTATTTCAACGTCGAAGTTTCATCTATATTAGTTTTTAATTACATAAATAAGTCCGAGTGCTGTGGGACTATTGTGGAAAATCGAAGGCCATTCTTTACCACATACTTGCTGTAATGAGTAACAAAAATGACAATCACACAAATTTAATGTCAAATTCTTCCCTTTCAGGTCATACTTAGGCTGATTTTTAACGGAATTTCAGCAAAGAAAGTTTTAATCAAATTCTGCTGATAATGTAATCGAATAGACCTCAGGTGTTTTTTTAAATTTTGGAGAGAGTTCATTATAATCCGTGGTTTGTGAAGAAATAGAAAAAAGGACGAATTATATCCCAATCACCCAGTCACCATACAAATAATTTTGCGGACAGACATTTGTTCACACCGATGACCTTCATCATCGACAATTTTCCAAACAGTTGAATTTTGTCTTATTTGATGGACGGTGTAGAATCAATCGCTCTTTAGGCCCATGATTAATTCCTAAAAATGAACCATCTGTCGTGAATACAATCAATAGCGGAGGGAACGGTCACATAAAATGGTCGAAGAGACCGATTAACAATCGTTTTAAGGCCATTGGGTTCGTCTTCAGTAGGATTCCCACCACGAGGAGGTAACTAGACAATCCATTCTAGGGACAGAAGCGACGGAAAAGCTGTTTATCGTGAAAGTATCCGAGTACTATTTGTGACACCTTTAATCAAACTAGGGGGTGTGAGAGATACTAGTGAAATTGAGCTCCAACTTTGGGGAGCATTTCGAGTGCGCTTTGAAAGAGCGTGTTTGGGAAGTGAGATGGGAGACTCCCTCCATCCACTCCCATTCTCTTCATCTCCCTCTCTCTCTTCTCCCCCTCCCTCCCACCTGCTCCCAACCCCCACTCTCCCTCACTTTCTCACCTCACTCCCCCTTTCCGATCAAACTCCTACGGGCCGTCTCCTCACCCCATTCCTCTTCTGAGAGCGTTGGGGAGAGTGAGTTTTCTTGCTCCGAATGGAAATCCCCTTAGTTTGCCACTTTCGCCGATAGGGGGGCCTTAGGGCAGAGAGGTCTCGGAGGAAAACCTCGTCTACTTATCTCATTTCGCTCAGCGGTCTCAACGGATTTGAGACTCCCTCTTTCTCTCTACGCCATAACCTCGTCTCCTCCCTCCACCTAATTCGTCGTTTTCTCGCCACACTTTGTCGAGGTTGTTCTAAAGGTGAAATAGAACGATCAAACCTACGGATATGGATTGGATGGGAGACGGAAGCAAACTTTCGGCCATTTTGTTCGTCGTTCTGTAGCATTTTCTTGCATGATAAAAGTTCTGAATTCGTCGGGAACTGCTTTCAGATCAGCCAAAGCAACCGGTATCTAATGAAATTAACTCAACCCCAACATTAAATTCACCCTTTAACCGCCGTGAACGCGTATACACGTTAAATGAATTCGTGCTCTCAGAGATATTCACGCATTATGCCACAGCAAAAAATTTAAAAATCACTAAAAAAATTAAACATTTTGCATGAAATATACAGTTAAACCTTTATATGGGGAAGGACCGTCGGATAAATCGAAAAGTCGGATAATTCGTAAATAAGGGAAACTGCTAATTTCGGAACATTATGGATTTATTTATTTCACATAGAGTTCAGGCCATTTTACGCTGAAATTAAAAAACTATATAATAAAATATTATTAGCAAAAATATTAAAATTAAATTATCAACTGTCAATAGGGTTGCCACCTCATATGAAGTTAATTCACGGAGATTAACATCTAAAATAAAAAAACCTTATGTGAGCTATGAAACTTGTTTTATTTATTGATTAGAAGGCATTTAATGACTATTTATTCATAACTTTATTTTACTATATTGAATAATTAGCGGTAATGATCTCCCTCGTGAATAATCTGTCGGGCGATCTCTCGCGTGAACCGACTCCCAAGGATCTCCCGCTTGAACAGACTTTCGGTGGATGCAACTGACATATGCTTTCCGACTACGATTAGAAAGCTAATCTATTTTATGGCCTGTAAAACAGAAAGTCGGATAAACGGGGTTCAGATAATCGAGGTTTTACTGCAGTTAAATATATTATAAAAATGTAACATTGTTAAATGTGGATTTTCTGTAATAAAAAACTTAGCATAACCCCAATTCTACAGTTAGCTAAACTTAGCAATTAAAGGATTAAATAAAACAGTATTAATTGGTTTACTAGCCGGAGAAACTCAATGTTATAAGCTAAGTGATTGTCAAAAACGAGAAACTAAAAAACAAACAGACTAAAGAGAAACCTAACCATAATGACAAAATCAATGATGAACACGGTTAACGTTTTAAAGGACATTTATCAATTTTTTCCATCTCAAAAGTGGGAATTTAGTTAGTAACATCGTTTATTTTGTAGTTTACTTTAGTGAAGCTGAAGGCAACTACCGAAGAATTATAAAATTGCCTTTTGATTTACAGCTTGTTTCGAAACACATTAGTATACTTTGAACAAAAACATTATTTCCTACTTTATTCCCCTTCCTTTTCATTGAGTTCCGCAAATACTTAGGGTATCAGTCAGTATTATTATAAAAAGGTTCCTGTTATCATCGCTATTATTAAAAGAGTAATAGATGCGAGCTTACTCTCATTTAAAAATTGCAAGCGCGCACCTCGAAAACGCAACTCCTTTTCAACAGCGATGCCGTCATCTTATGAGATCACGTCTTCGAGATTTCAGCCGAACCGCGTCATTTGCGTTCCGTGGAAATAGCTCCATCAGAACTCTTCACGTCTTTCGTCAAAGCGACCGCTTTCGTTTACCGTCTTCTGAGCCATTTTTAACGAGATAGGGAAGGGCAACGGAGTCATCCAAACGCTCAGCCAGCAGCGGTGATTTAATCAACAACGCGCGCATGACATGGTTTTGTTGCCACGGGAACTGAATGATAGAGAGAGATCTTGGGGGTGGTAGAGGAAGGGAGGAGAGAGAGAGAGGGAGAAAAGGTAAATAGAGGGAGAGAGAGATAAGGTGAGATTTTGGGAGAGGTAGAGGGAGCGAGGAGAGGGATAGAGAGAGAATGGGTGAAGAAAGGATGAGAGTGATAGAGAGAGATCATGGGAGAGGTATAGAGAGGTAGAAGAGGTGAAGAGAGGGAGAGAGTGATTGAGAGAGATCTTGGGAGAGATAGAGGGAGGGAGGAGAGGGGTAGGAGAGGGAGGGAGGAGAGGGAGGGAAGGGAGGGAGAGAGGAGAGGGAGGGAGGAGAGGGAGAGAGGGTGGTGCGAAAAGAGGGAGAGAGTGATAGAGAGAGATCTTGGGAGAGGTAGAGAGAAGGAGGAGAAGGAGGGAGGGAGAAGAGAGAGAGAGAGGGATAGATAGAGATCTTGGGAGAGTTAGAAGGAGGAATATGAGGGAGAAGGAGAGGGTGGGATGAGAGGGATGGAGGAGAGGGAGAAAGAGAGAAGAGAGGGAGAGAGTGATAGAGAGAGTTCGTGGGAGAGGTAGGAGGAGGATAGGGAGAGAGGGAGAGAGGGAGAAGGGAAGAAGAGAGGGAGAGAGTGATAGAGAGCTCTTAGGAGAGGTAGAAGGAAGGAGAGGGAGAGAGGGAGAAGAGTAGAAGAGAGGGAGAGTGATAGAGATCTTGGGAGAGGTTGAGGGAGTAATGTGAGGGAGGAAGGAGATGGAGGGAGTAGAGTTATGGAGGAGAGGGAGAGAGGGAGAAGGGGAGGAGAAAGAATTAGAGAGAGATCTTGGGAGTGGTAGTGGGAGGGAGGAGAGAAGGAGTGGGTGAAGGGGAGAAGAGAGGGAGAGAGGGATAGAGAGAAGGGAGACATATAGATAAGCGCCTTTATTAGGGCAAAAATTTGACTAGTAAATCTTCTTCTATCTGACGTTTTGTCATGTACAAGCAATTAAATAGATTTCACGTAAATTATACGGTGCTGTTGAAATTGAATGGCGAGTAATTTTTGTGGGAAAAAATTAATGTGTGACGGTCTAAATACACTTTATAAAAAAAGCCATAGAAGGAAAACGCCCACAAAAGAAGAGGAGAATAAAAAACCTGCGAAACCAAATTATTGTATAATTGAAAGTTTGAGAGTAGTATGAAAGACATATATCTAGGACACAAAAATAACAAATAAATAATGTACGAATGAGATAGTGGTGGTGGATATTTAGATCGTAAGAGTGTTAGGCGATATTTCGAACCGAACCGGAAAACTGTATATAATTATGATAATATATGAGACAATTTATATTTCATTTTTACCTAATAATCAGTTGTGCGGAAAACTGCTCTATGGGTGTTTATTATCAAGAAAATTATTTGCTATTTCCGATTAGCGGCTATCTTTTCATAAAATACCCACTAAAATCGTGTACTTAATATGCACAATTCTAAAAAATAGAAAATATTTACATAATTTGAAAACTCGCGCGAAATACTGACAAAATCATTTAAGAGAAAATCGAGAATAACATGTATCATATCCGCAACCAATGCGACTATTATTTTTCAGTATGATGAAAAATTGGAATAATGCAGTGGGGAAAGTCAAGGACAGTAGCGAGGCTGGGGATTTTGGCCTACGAAAGGGAAATGAAGAGAACAGAAAACGGTAGATTTTTATAAAAGTAACAAATTTATAGTTACAATTATAGGGTTTAAGCATCACAAAAGACGAAGATATACTTGAGAAACGTCGGGAGGCATACACAGGTATCAGATTGATTATCTCATGGTCAGACAAAGGAATAGGGCATAGGGGTAATGTATCGCTCATAATTTTCCGGGGACGGACGCAGACTCCGACCACAATTTAGTGGTCATGAGGTCTCATTTGAAATTTAAAAATACGGTGAAAGGGAACAGGGCACAAAAATGATATTCAGAAATGATTGAGGGAAGAAAAAGTAAAGATTTTCTGGAGGCTGTTAGACAAGTCTTTGATAATGCAAGTAGGCAAACAATTGTCTAGGACAACTGGGAGATTATGAAAACACATACCGTAGAATGTGGGAATAAAAAGATAGGGAAAATAATGTAAAAAAAGAGAGGAGATGATTAAAATGATGTAGTAAAGAAGAAGGTGTAAGCAGTTCAATACAGAATATGGAATAATAATGTAATAATAGTTAAACAGGATTAGGAGAAAAACTACAAAAGCGAGAGAGCTGTGTCGGAAAGGGCAATTTAAGGTAGAACGGAGTTGCAGAGACAAGGCAGGATAAACTTAATCACGTAAAAATAAAGAAGTTAACGAGAAATTAAAGCCTCAGTTAAAGCCACAATTAAAGACTGAAACGGCAACCTGTTATATGAAGCATAGGATACGAAGAATACATGTAAAGAGTATATTGAGAATTTATGCGTAGGCTAAAGATAAGGATAAGGAGATGTAGACTGCGACAATGTTAGGGTGGGAATGTTAAATAGTGAGACTGAAAAGGATTTCATAGATATGAGGTCACAGAAATTAGTAAGAGTTGAAGACCTTAAAAAAAAATTAATAAGAACATCAGGACAATAGAACAATCAGATTATTTTTGCATGCAGCAAAAGTTATTCTCAGAAAGTTGAATAGTAGACTACAAGCCAAATGTAATAGTAACTTTATAGATGCAAACCGTTTAGGGTTTCGGAAAGGTCGTGACACTAGGTATATCATAGGCGAAATGAGGACATTGTTAGATGGAAACATTGAACACAGCCAAGGTGCATTCGTGTGCTTTGTATATGTCAAAAAGGCCTTTGATAGAGTTTTACGGCCTAAGCTAATGGAAATGTTGAGGAAAACGGGAGTGGATTGGAGAGATAGACGTTTAATAAGAAATCTGTATATGAACCAGACTGCGCAAGGAAGGGTAACAGTGGAAGAATCAGATTGGGCAAAGATAGAAAGAGGCGTGAAAAAGCGATGAACACTCACCAGCATTATTTAATAATTATGCCGAAGAAATGATAAGGGAGACCTGGGAAGATGTAGAAATATGGATAAAAGGAAGAAAGAGAGCCTGGGTTTATCAGTTTTATATGCAGACGACAAAGCTTTGCTGATTTATTCTGAAATATGTCTTCCGATGTTGTTAGCTTATTAAATGATAAGGCAGATGCATTCCGGACGAAAATTAATTAGGAAAATTATAGTATAGTATAGTGAAGTCATGGTTACAGTGGATGGGGATAGGCCGGAAGAGGTGGCTTTTTTATTTATTTTGGTAGTATTCTGTTACAGGATGGAAGAAGTTTGAAAGAGCTCACGATATGAATAGTGAAAGCAAAGGAGGCATTTACGAGACGGCTAGAGTTGTTGACCGGCCGTATGAATAATTATATTTAAAAGAGGTTATTGAAAATGGAGCATACTATTATATGAGTGCGAGACATGGTCACTGAGAAAAGGTGTGAGCAGGTTCGAGGCGTTTGAGATGTATGGCATTGACTAGAGAAAATTATATGGAGAGAGAATAAAATGAATGGCGATTTTTTAAATATAATAGGGAAAGTGAGGACCTTAGAGTATTAAGGGTCATACAGAAGAATGAGTTGGTCAAACTTTTAAAGATAACCGTCTATATAACCGTCACATAGCACGACCTCTGCTTTGATAAAAATCACTGGTGATATACGACGATCAATGGACGACAGGAAATTGACAGCATTTGTACTGTTAGACTTAAGTAAAGCCTTTGACTCGCTAGACAAAGACATCCTTCTGGCAAAACTTTGCAGTATGAGATTCTCTACCCCTTCAATTAAGTGGTTCTCATCATACCTTAGTGATCGTTATCAGAATGTCATCTCGGACGATTCCTCCTCCTCTTGGATAAGTATAACCCGGGGTGTCTCACAAGGATCAATCTTAGACCCTCTTATATTCTCTCTGTATATTAATGACTGCTCTCAAATACTTACACAATGTAATCACCACTTATACGCAGATGATCTCCAAATTTACCTAAACTCTGAACCTAATAATTTATCCCTAGCCTTAGATAATATTAACCGTGATCTGATTCAGCTTAAAATGGAGTGATGATAACTTTCTCAGCATCAACCCAATAAAATCTCAAGCAATTATTATCGGATATTCACAACTACTTGCGTCAATAAATCTTTCTGAAGTTACTCCTCTGACTATGAATGGCGCAATTATTTCTTTTTGTAAAACTGTACAAAATCTCGGTATTCTAATAAATGAAAAACTCTCCTGGAATAATCATGTTATAAAAGTGTGCAAGACGGTAAACTCTTCCCTTCACTCACTTAGGCGCCTAAATAAAATTCTCCCCTCTTCTCTATAAATAAAGCTGGTTAATTCTTTAATCATTCCACACCTCGACTACTGTGACATTGTATATCAAGACCTATCCAAGGAGCTTGCTCTTAAGCTGCACTGCCCACAATTCCTGCCTACGTTTCATATTTGATCTTAAGAAGTCAGACCATATATCGGAATAATTTCTCAAACTTTCTTGGCTAAATCTCCAATCACGTAGAAAATTGCATCTCCTCTCTTTATTATATCAAATCCTTAAAACAAACATCCCACAGTATCTATCAACAGAGTTTATCGCCATTAACACAATTCATAATTGTAACACTAGAGGATGCCATAAACTTATGACTCCGCACCACAGAACAGACATCTTCAACAGATCCTTCACTGTCACAGCATGTAGATTATGGAATAGCATTCCAGCAGAAATAAAGCACTCTTAATCCCTATGTACCTTCAAACACTTGTACCACAAACATCTCCTATCCCATTCTCTTTCATTACCTTAAAATGACAAGCAATTTTATTTTTCTACAGGTCGTCCAAAAAAAGGTATAATGTTTTCGATATATTTACATGTATCGATATTGCATTATGTATTTATATTATATTGTGTAAGTATATTAAATGTATGTACGTGTTAGTGTGTATTCATATGGCTTACCTTATTTCATTCTTTTATATATATTTTTTATACTTTATGTATAACTCTGTTTATGTGTATATCATTCTTAAGTAATTAACCATATGTATTTACCTCTCAAGACCCTCTAAATCTTTAGATATTGCTATAAGTAGGTTTCGCAGGTTTTTCACACTCCCCTTCTTGTGTGGGTGTTTTCCTGCAGTGGGGTTTTTCCTAGGGAATAGTACCTTATCTTCCCTAGTTTTTCCCCGCAACAACAGCTATTACCCATCTGTTTTTAAATCCTATACTATCCTATAAACTTCATTGTATTTTATATTGCTCTTCATTTTATGTAACCTTTTAGCTTAATTTTATTACTTGTTACTAACTAATTGTATGTACTTGACAATGGGTTAGATGGAAGAGGAGACTGTTTAGTCTCAATCTCGCCCTAGTAAAGACATATATCCATCTATCTCTCTATCTATTTATTGAAAGAAGTCATAGAAGGAAGAATGATAGGAAAGAATCCAAGAGAAAAGTATATTAGTTGCATTTACCCTTTTATTACCGAACTTTGTTTCACCCATTTTCTACGAGAAGACCGCGCAAATTCAGCGTTCCTTTCTTCGGAAGGGATGTTAAGCCGTTGGCTCCCTTAGTGTTCTTCTTTAAGTGTAGGCTAATGCCAGCACCAGGTTTCTCGTCTCCCTTGTGATTGTGTTCGGCGTAGAAGGAGTTATGGCTATAATAATCCAGGAGGTTGATTAGCCAAAAACACGCGTGCACGCACGAAAACACACATTTTCTACCAATAGAGGGAAAAAGTGTACCCCACGATAATTACTGTTCTTTTTTACTTGTTAGATGTAGTTTAACCTCTAATAGACCTAAAATGAATTTTTAAGCATAAAAACAGTGCATGATGTAATTTTTATTTTGATTAACAAATAAATTTTTAGCAACGCATTTTGATTGAAATTCAGCTGAAAATTCCATTGAAAATATGCGAATGAAATAAAAAGTATTGAACATGTTAAATAGAAAAACTAATCTTCATTGCATTCTTTGCATGTTATTTTTATCAATTTTGTGCAATGTAATGATGGGGTACATTATAAACCCCAATCGCTTTTTATTTTTTCAACTAATCTAAAATGAAAATAAATAAATCCGCGATAATATAAACGCTCCTAAATAAGTTTTCGACAACTACAAAAATCAAGAGCCAATTTGAAAGCAAATTAACCAAATGATGAGGAAAATATATGTGTGGGTTCCAAAATGGATCCGCATTGGTAAAGAAAGGGTTAAAGGAAGGAATTGGATATAATAAATTGGAGGAAAAGGTTTTGGATAACCCGGAAATGGTAGGGTGTGCGTGAAACCTACAGGAAGCTGGAATTACAATATATGTATGTTATACAAGCCTCAACCTGCCATTTAGTTCGCATTCTAATAACATGGTCCAATGTGTTTGATTGAAAATTTACGAACTTAGATGACACCGGTCGAATATCAATTAAAGGAAAACTCACCAAAGAGCTAAGAAAAATTTATTGTTTCAATAGCGATCAAGTACTTTGTCTAGGTTCCTTTCTGTGTCTCAGACACCCAACCTAGAAAATAGATATCATATTCACTCGCAGGCGAATAGCCTCGTATTTTTCAAAAATGTATTTTAAAATTAAAAAACCTCTTCCAACAGAGTTTTTTCTAGAATGTTCTTTCAAAGAGTCAACATTTGTCTTCCTTTCTACGCAGTCAATGATACCTTCATTTCTATCATTTCTCCCTTACTTGAGTAATGCCATTTTTCCATTTCGAGACCATTTATGAGAGAGCGGGGAAATATTTTAACTCAAGTCTATAAAGAGAAGTTTTTTAATAACTCACGAAAAGTCCTTTCTTCAACGGATTTTTTAAGTCCTCTTCCGCTTTTACCCACTCTGGAAAAAATCGAATGACTACAAAATACCGTGGATAACTTTCGTTCTTAAGCGCTTCGGAGAGTTTTACAATTTTCTATCTGAAATTTAAAAAGTTCACTCCTTGTTTTTCATTCATCAAAGACGTACATTTATTAACATATGCCTGTTTACTTAATTAAAAACTAGTTAATTAACCAGACTTTGTCCCGGGTTTACATTTTCGGATTTCTCACCCGCTAATATTTTCATTCATTTCCAGTATTTGTTCAATCATAAACCAATTGAACATAGATTAAAATTTGATATTTTGCTAAGAATATTAAAAATTAATCGTGTAATTTTACAAAAAAAAATAACACTGGCCTCTAGTCAGGTATGAACTGTATGGTATTCCCTTTCTCCCCTGAGAAATAAAAATTCTGACCCCAAGATGCACATCCTCAATATCTCGTTAGTATGTGAACTGAGTTTTAAGTCTTTAAGTTTCTTGGTTTTTGATAAATGCTGTCCACACACATAGACAGCCACACACCGCCTTCTGTTACAAAGGATAGCAACCTTGGAAGAACTGTATATTTAAAAACATAACACGACTACCGCCTATGCTTTTGTTTGCTTGTCCATGGATTCTAAAACAGCAACAGATAACAAAACCAATAATTACATATTGCGTTTGTTTTCTTGAGGGAGAAAGCGTGCTATGTGAATTCATTTTTCTTGAGTTTTACTATGAGCAGAACTGCATTTCTGCGATATGGCATTTTGTTAGAAATATTATTTTTACCACAAATACAGTATTCCATCGGCGTTTATTGACAATGTTTTTGATCTATTTTTTACGAAAACATTTCTATGGCAGTCTCAGAGCAACATAAAAATTCTAATTTAAAACGTGCTGCTAATTATCCCTTCAATTATGCAGCAGCTCGTGTGCAATTACTGAATCACCTTGCTGACCGTCATCACGTCGTGGTGGGAATGAAATAGCCACAAAGGGATGGAAATGTCAACAGAACAGCGACTAGTGCGAGAGGTGGAATGTTCGCGAGAAAAAATTGAGATAGGGAAAGGTAGGGAGAAAGAGAGAGAGGAGTGAGAGAAGCTAGAGGGCGGATAGAGATAGAGTGAGGGAGAGAAGGTGAGCGAGTAGGAAAAGTAGAGAGAGTTAGGAAAAAAATGAGAGGGTGGAGAGAATGTGGGGAGAGGAGAGAAATGGTGAGAAAAAGAAGAGAGGGGAAGAGAATATTGAGAGATACTTGGGAACAGAGAGAGAGAGAGAGATCATGGAAAATGAGACAAATATATGCATAGCAAAAATTTGGAAAGAGTTTTAAAACGGTAGAGAAACAATAAGGGCGTATTTTGACACGTGAAGAAACAATTGGGAATCTAATTTCGGTTATTGCCATCAGACGGAGCGACACACAGGACTTTTATTTCTAATAAAATCGGCGTGAAAATTCATTTTAAAGTCAACATCGCGTAAAGTGAGCAATAAAGATGATTATTTTTTAACAAGTTTTCCGCGTTAGCTAAGCAATTATGAGTACGAAAGGGACAGGCGCAGTCGAATTTTGCTTTAGTTTATTACAAATCCTGCATAATCAATTACATATACATTACTTACTTTACCAGCAGTATTGCTCGACTGTATAGGTGCTTGCTGCTTTAATTTTCATCAATAATACTTTTTTATTTACATAAATATTCTTTGTTGTTTCTAAATGTACGAAAGTGGCGATATAAATGTGTCCGAAAGCAAAAAAATAGTTAATTGGGCGATTGAGGGGTTGAGATTTATTTAACAATTCAACCTGATATTTAAAACATGAAAAATGTGTATGCCTATTTTTTTCAGAAAAGAAATTGTTCGTTATTGTTCCGAAACCATTGGAGTGAACCCAATGAATCAGAATGTAATCAAATTGATATAAAATAATTCTTACCATATTAAGTATAACGCTAAAATTTCTGTTTTACTTATAATTCTTAATCTTTATTTTTGTGAAAACATACAGAGCCAGCAAAAAAATCAACGAAGATATAATAGCGAGCAAAACTGTAAAGCTCCTCAAAATATCCAGCAGCCGTAAAATTCCGATTAAAAGAAGTATCCATACGTATACTTTTCATTTTTTAGATGACTTAGCTAAACGTGTAGGAGGTTCAAAGCCAAAGGCGAGAGGATGTGGTGGCGTCTATCGCATCTGCCAACTACACGCTACAATAAATTTCCGACCGAGCGAGTCGACAGCAGCGCGCGTAGGCGATCTGAGGTACTCAAGAGAACTATCCGGACCTAATATCGGAGACCGCCGATCCCGATTGGATTGCAAAAGTAAGGGGAGAACACCCTATTGCTTTAATGTTTGCGTGCGTGTGTGCCTTATTGTGCCCGTGTGTGTAGGAAGGGTGGGAGGGAGGGGGAGAGGGGAGAGGAAGAGGTGGGGAGGAAGAGGTGAGGAGGAAGGCGAGGGAAAAGGGGGGAGGGGGAGAGGAGGGGGAGGAGGACTGGGGAAGAGGGGGGGAGGGGGAAGAGGGGAGGACGAGAGGGGCGGAGAGGGAGGGGAAAGGAGGGAGGGGGAGAGGGATATGGGAAGGGGGTGAAGGAGAGAGAGAGGGGAAGAGAGGGAGGGAGGGAGAGGATGACGAAATGATGTGAAGTCACGTGTCGCTTGATTGATTGGATCTGTTCTGTGAGATAGATAGAAAAAACAGGGAGTTGCGGGATAACCTTCAAACTTTAATGAACCTGGGACGCATTCGATGAGATGTAAATAACACAGTTTTCCTGAAAATGGAAAATTTATATAATATGTATGTTTATGCATACGAGGGTAAACATCTGCTTTTATCTGGAGGCCGACGGGGTTTGTGGCGAGACTGTTTAACGAATGAGCGCTTTGAAAATATTTGGAGAACGTGGATTTATGAGTATATATTCCTCATACATATAGGCGGTACAGAATTATTTTCTTAAGGTTTCTGATTTTGGAAGAGGGATTACTGGCCATTCGTCCTAACACTCCATTGTACACAACTTAGGTTATTGTTCTATATGGGTGCTGAACCGCAATTACATCTAAACCAGTTGTTCTATATAAAAACTGGATTTTCAAGCAACAGTCAAACTTGTTTAAAAGTTCGCCCTTGAGATTAATTTACAGTAATCGCGGATGCCAACCTCGCAGGAATCTGGTGCCTTTATAGAACGAATGGTATATTTGGATCACCCCTCGACTTCAGTTTAACGCGAGATGTATGAACATGTTCACCTGATGTAATCTCTGCACCAGCACGCGTCTTTGTGGACTACGCACCACCAGTTGTATGCTTTTACAAAGATCTTGTTTCTTTAACGAATTCCATATTATTAAGACGATTGCTCCAATTTTCAAATGCCATTCATGCTGTGGAAACTCTCCTTGGGTAATAAAATTAAGACCTCCAATTTGAAACTTCCTCTAAGCATCTTCTTTACAAGCTTTGGTGACCACAGGCTCTGTTTCATCGATACTAAAATGTTATATTTTATCGGGTTATTTCTGAATTATCTCTTTGTTAATTTTTAGGACAAACATTACGCTTAGTAAGTATTTCGCGAACGAATAAATCATTTTCTATTTTCGTGTGATTTAATATATGATTTTTTCTACAATTTGGAGACACTGCGATACCATATTTTTTCGAGCAATGGTAATTCGATTGCATTTAATTATACCTTTTCCTTCAATCCAGAAATAAACACAGAACTACCCTGACTTCAGTTCAAAATGTTCATGCATCAACGATTAATTGTAAAAAATCACAAATATTTTTTACGAATTCCGGATATGCAGAATTACATGTAAACAGAATTCCAAAGTGAATTACAATTTACAAATTCAATTTAAAGCTACCAAGTTATAGCGTTTTGGACACATTTTAAAAAGTGTTAGATACTTTATAAATAATATCTTTGATATACAATAACACTCATAAACATCAATGTACACACTAAATATTGCAAGCAAACGTCTCACGCAATATGTAAAAATTAATAATAAATATAAGGTGGAATTCGAATTAAATCTTAGCAATAATTAAAATAAATTACTTTGCAATGATCTGTCAACACGAATTAAATGCTAACCACTGTTCTCTCAGGTTGACTGTTCAGTTCGTTGATTTTTTTTATTTCCACTCAGTTGCTAAGTACGCAATTGCCGCAAATATTTTCTCAAATGCTGCCGGTAGCTAGGAACATTCATATTTAATTCCGAAACGTAAATTCTCAAATATTTACCCAAACTTTAGTTTCAATAGTAGGCAACTATCTATTAATTGGAATAGCCAACTTCCAACTCAATTTGCATTTAAATCATTTCCAAATATCACGCGCATCACTGTTGTGCTCTCCTTATGCACTTATCAGCGAAAATGGCATCGGGGCGACGCCGCGTGAAGAAAGGTAGTTCGTAGAGTGGGCGTAAGAGGTCTCGAGAGAAGAGGCGGGTGCTCGAAAGATTTCAATCGTTGAATGCACCATTAAGCAGATTGTTCTTTCTGTTGCGGCTGACACGGTGAAGTTCGTTGTACACATTTGTACGGAACCAACTCTAGCTATAAGAGGGTAACTTGGCGCGACTGGTACACTCGGCGAAACTTCTTTGCGTGACTCTAATGTCTAATGGGTAATTTGGATAATCGGTGGAATCTTTTAACTGCAGAGTTAGTATTCGATCGTACTCGAAGTACACTATGATGACAGGTGGGTAAATAAGAGAATAATTAGATATATTATTGACTTTGTAAAGCAGTTGTACTGCGCGTGGAGACTGTACTTGGGCCTCCATACTTTTCCATTATCTGAATCAACACCTGAGCTACTACATCAAAAAAGTAAAAAATTAATGTTTCTACGTTCTGCTGGAGAAGCTTAGAGCTAAGTGTATAACGAGTTATTCAAACTGATTATAAATGAGGCATTGCGCTTGTAAAGTTAGCATCAAAATTCAAATAAAGCTGAGATATCGAATCATTTATTTTTACTTTCTCCATACCTACCTCCATACCTACATATTTTTCAGGAAAATATCGATTTCAAGATTTCAACGGAAATACGCGTTCTGAGGCCCCTTGAACACGTTTCGACCATTTTCTCAATGATTTCTGCGTGTTTATGTGACAGGTGTTTTGTGGGCACTTTAACTGAAATATTATTAATAAAATCATCGCGAAATTTTATATATGACATTTTTTTTAAGGGATGAGAGTTGCTAGCTTTCAGTTAAAATCAGTCAAACCGAACTGGGTGTTTACCCTTGTCACATGCGTTTTTTTTTAATATTTGCTTTAATACTTGTTCAATATAAAAAATTACTGGAGTAAAAGTTGTACGTAATTTAACTTTCTATAATCTTTTTTTGAAACATATTCCCATATAATGCATTTTATAAGATACATATTAAAAACTATATATTTTAGCTCCTATCACTCTTATAGTTGGGGAGTACATATTTGCAATAACTGTTCTTTTGTCCCAGTGACTAAAGTGGAACTGGGACCGGTAACAGGTGTAGTGGGAAGCAACAGGTATGGGAGTCAGCCAGTCACAGGTTCGGTCACCGCTTTTGTTAACGCGGGCTAGATGGAACAGGAGAATGGGCGGGGTCCCTACTCCAAATCCCACCCACCCTAGTCCTAACTTGATCCCAACAGTTCCACGCGTTCCAACTGCCCAAATTGATTCAATTGACGCCACTGTGCTGTACTCAGGCAGTCCCCCGGCCGGCTCAAGGTCAATGCTATGAAAAAATCACCGGTGACTCAAGTAACAGGTACGTGTACAGGTATTTGTTTGTCAATGGAACAGTTTGTAACTGTGACAGAAAAGTAACACTCCCCAACTCTAACCATCATACCGCCTGGAGGCAACTTTTGTAAACACTTGACGCTTAGTTATGTCTTAGTACCGATCCTTTTCATACTTAATTGTTGGAGTTTAGTGACTATATCCAATATCAGAATGCTATAGCATGAGTTTACCACTGTTCTTTGCAAGGCATTTGACTTTTTCTCGTAGTTCCTTCAAATATTTTATTATCATTCCTTTTATTTGGACATTTTAGAAATATTACAGGTAGGAAGAAAGTCATGTGGTGGCTACATCAGATTTTATTTGACATTATTTCCCATCTTTAACTCTCCCCGTTCAACTGTGTAACTTTTAAGGTGGAGAAGAGAGAAGGTGGAATAAGGAGAAAGTGAGAGTGTACGGAAAGAGATAGAAGAATCCACCCTCTGTTGGAGAAGTCACGCCCCCTTCAGGGAGCAACTCGAGAAATTGAGTTCCACGAAACAAACTAGAAGCGTTCGCCAAAGTTCCGATAGCTATCAGTTCTGGACCGCTTAATCCAACTTCCAGACCTCTCCCTCATTATCAATCCTCCATACCGCTTTGCCATCGCCTTTTATTCTCTAAAGCACTGGGACATGCAATTATCTGCGCCGTCGTTGTATCCGATCCACCTGCGCGAAGCTGCCCTATCAAAGTGTTCGAAATGACTTTTAAAACGGCCCATCCGAGAAAGAAAGATAGACAGCATATAAGCAGGGCCGGCGGAACGGGGTAGCAAAACAGGCAACTGCCTAGGTTGCCAGAGATTGAGGGGCGACATGAATAGCCAATGTTTTGATTTCACGACACTGTATCTGTGTGTGCCTATATTCTTTTTTAAGTGCATATGTGTTGTATAAACATTTATATTCAAAATGATTTCAATTCCTCTTCAATGCTGTGCACTACCCCAATCCCAAAAGTATAAGAAGTTTAAGCTAGCGGACTGAGGAAGCTTTGGAGAATGTGTAATTCTTGAAGATGTTGACGTACCTACTAACACACGAACTTAAAGTTATGATTTTCTTTATCTCATGCTAAAAATATTCTTCTTATTGCCCATTTTTACCGCTATTACTTATCATGAATTTTTTAATGTGGAAAAATATTGTTTTTTGTAATTACTAAAACAAATATTAAATAATAAAAACAATCTTTTATTAATATTATATTTAAGTAATACCGGTACTTATAGACGTTATTGTGTAACTACTATTAAAAATAACTTTCATCTATTAGATTGTTAGTATCATTTAGATTGGATTAGGGCGCAAAAAAAAAGTTTGCCTAGGGCGCCAAACTGCCTTGCGCCGACACTGCGATATAAGACAACACATACAGAAAGGGTAGAAGTTGGGACAGAGAGAGAGAGCTAAGGGAGCAAGAGCCGTGCGCCCAAACACAGGTATATTCACGCCGTTACTTCACATCAGGGGTCGGAAAACCCTTTTGCACCGCGGGCCGCATTGTAAGCCAAGAAGGCCTCGGCGGACCAGATGAGTGAATAAATGAGAAGTCATGTGGAGTTTTTGTGGTCTCATATAAGCGAAAATGAAGACTACATTATTTACTGTCGATAAAACTTCACCAGAAAGGGGCTGAGATCATAATTTTACTAAAAAAAGAGGAAATTACCCAAATAAAATTTTACCGATTACTATTTTATTACAGGCACGCGGGCCGCATAAATTGCTCTCGTTTTACCCATACGGCGCGTATGTTTCCGAGCCCTGCTTTACATAATGTTCCATACGCCGGTATGTCTCAAGTCTTTCACCCTCAAGAAATTATAGAATTTTCTATTTAAACATCTAATAATAACATATTTATTAATCGTTACTAAAAGGCTAATATCGCTATTTTTGCCTCAAAAACTAATAACTGATCGTGTGCAAAACATATCGAATGGATGTTATATTGAATGCGATTTTTTGAAAATGATTAAAAATCTGCGTTTTGGAAAGCGGATGGAATGCGTCTGTGATTCTATGTAGAGTTTTTTCTACCAACAGGCATTGGAGATCAATACTTTCTCTAAAGCAAACTGCTATGTAAACATTTAAGATTTGAAGTTTAACCTTTAGAGTAGTGGTTCCCAAACTTTTTCATTCCGCGAACCCATTTCATAAAATTCAAAATCTCGCGAACCCCCCTCAAAATAAATATTTTAAAGGATCTTCTTCATTACCTGAATACTAGTGACGTAGTCAAGGGGGGTGTTACGTGCTTAAACATACTACAAGTATGGAAATATAATATTTACATTTTGCGTGTAAATAACACAAACAAAAAATGATTAAAAATTTATTATTAAAATATTGTCCTATACCGCGTCGTAGAATTCAACTTTGGGCACTTTAGCTTATCATTTGGTTTAATAAAGTAATCATTTGCTCTACAACATATGTGTTGCTATATAATCAAAGAAAAATATCGCTCGTAACTAACGACAGCCTTAGACAGGTAGATGAGGCGATAATGCGTTTGTCGTTTTAAAATTTCTCGTCGTTAAAAAAAACTTTTTGAAAAATTCTGCGTCTGAGTCTAAAACATTTACACAAATTCGTCAAGGATTCCATTTCTCTCTTCAACAAAATAAATTTTGTTAATTTACGCGTACAAGCTTCTGTCAGAACTTCGTTGTTTAATCTAAGAAACCTTAAAATGAAAACTATATATATTCTACACTCAATCTTATGTTTAACAAATGAAGGAAAGAAACATTCTTTGAATTGAACCAGTCCCATCACTGAATGAAATACGCTGTGCAAACGCCATTAAGGATTTTTTTCCGCGAATCCCGAGTCTTCTCGTGCCCCCTTAGGCGGTTCGCGAACCACAGTTTGGGAACCTCTGCTTTAGATATGAGCAGAGAGCTCATATATACGACAACCGCGCAAAAGTTTATGGTATTTAACGTTTAACAAACAAGGCGAGTAAAATTTTTCCGAGTAATTTCTTTATATTTAAATTGTGAACGGTCACCCGTACTTTGAAATATTTCTTTTAATATAAACACTATGATGAAGCGTTCACTACTCAAGCCGGTTCTGCGTACACGTGCGCGGACCATGTAATCCTGCCTTAGCAGCGGTTTTCCGTACGCGCGTACGGACCCTGGCTTCTCTTTACTCAAACCTCAACGTCTGAGCTACCTATTTAACTTTTTCTTGACAGAAAAATTGACATAAATTCCAAAGATGATGAAATATAATAAAATGGCCGCTTAAAGATGCGATCAGGGATAAATAATTCCGGGTTTAGTGGATAACTTCTTTGATATTTGTTCAAAATTCCATCGAAAAATTATAAAACTTATAGAATTTTATACTATGTTGCTAGCATTATTTTGGTGGACATTTTAACGGAATGGGTGAGAGAATTAGATGTCCCGCACGCAATGTGGTCACAAAGAAGAGTAGTGTTAGCGTAAATTACAGTCGTATAGCTTAAATGTTTTCATTAAAAATGAGAAATTACTGCATTTTTTTTATAAACGTAATAACACCCGAGTAAGATACTTTTCCATTTGACAAATTATCGAATTACCTAAACTTAACTATAATAAAACTAGCATTTCCAATGCGTTAATTAAGATCCCATCTTAATTATATCGTATTAGGTGTTCATTAAAATTTGTTTTAACTCGATATTTTTTAAGATAACAGACTTATTCGAGATTTTTTTACCAAAGGAATATCAGAAAAAACAAAGCCAAAATACAAAAGGATCTTTTTCGTATTACTCCCGAGGCCCTTTGAAGATAAAATACACATCTCGGCAAATAATGAGGGAATGGAAGGAAAACCGCTAGTTTGGAACGAGGCGATGTATTAAAAACAAAACAACATGAGACAGATAATGGGCTCAAAATAACCGTTCCCAAAAGAAAAGTGAAAATTTCGATGAGAAAATAAGAAGATAATGAATGACGCAGGCCGGCATTATTTCTCGAAGGCAGTGATTTTGCTCGGATTGAATTACACGAAATGCCTCGAGGGAAATAATTTTAGGAATCATTTTGCGATCCAATTTCCTGAGAATATTTTTATAAGGGCAAATTGCATTGGCTTTGGTTTCTTACTCTGCGAAACTTTAGGTTTCCCTTAAAGAAACCGACTGTAGATAAACACACACAAAAATTCATGAAAGAAAATTGGTGGAATTAGTTGAATGAAATATGCTTTGTCAAATACGTTTTTATCCAAGGGGTGTCCATTTTTAATAAAATAAAACGAGATAGTTGTAATTCACTTAGAACTTTTTTAACTGTAGTTAACGAAAACAATATTTGTAGGCACTGATGTAAAAATGATCTACTATAAATATTATAGTAAATAAACAAAAACTTCCTCTCCGTAAAAAGGAAGAGAATACACTCACGCTGCAGGTTGTTGGTAAACACCGTCGCAGGACCTAAGTCAAAAGGAGACACGCACACGCAGAAACATAAAATTGCCACTCACACAGTAAACTCTAACAAAAAATTAAAACTAGTCACCGATGTTTCGACATGTAAGCTCTTATCTTCAGTAGTGTGTGAGTGACTTTTTTGTGATATTGCGTAGGCGTGTATCTCCTTTAGACTTAGGTTCTGCGACGGTGTTTACCAGCAACCTGCAGCGTGAATGAGTATTCTCTTCCTTATTACGGTAAAGGAGTTTTTGTTTATTTACTGTTGTATTGCTTCGTCATATATAGCAGCCTCCCTTTTCATATATATATAAATATGTTTAATTTCTTTTATTGCGCCTATGGTACATAGTAAATGAAAGGGATTACGCACGACGAAGAAATTTACTTAAATGCCTTTGTTTTCCTTACATATACGCCCAGCTTTTGTATGTGAAAAGAAATCGTTATTTACAATGAAAGAATGGACGTGTACTGCTGTCGAGTTCAAGTTAGGTTTGTTTTTAAAATAATTTTCGATCGCTTTATTAATCAGTACCGATTATAAAATAAATCGATAAGTATATCACAAATTCAATATTTCCTTGACATCGCTTATGGCATATCATTTTGTAGTGCTTAGGCATTAGACTAAGCCATTGATATTTAACTTTTCTGAAATTATAAGATAAATCGTATAGAGTGCCTTTGGAAACTCGGCGCACTTCTTCCTGGAGTACATATTGTTACAAATAGTCTCAATAAATAATGCTCTTTTTAAATGTGCTGACTAATTAGGCACAATTGTTTAGATTCTTTTACACACCCTAATAACGTTGCATCCTGTTATTGAGTGGTGGGTCCAAGAGGGGGAAGGTGAGCGATCGCATATTATACAAAAAGTATGTATTTCAAAATATCCTCAGTTTACATGCGATCCAGGTCGGTCATAGACATTTGTATTTAAAAGTCGGAAATCATTTTAAGGTTATTATAAGAAATTCAAATGCGCCTACAAACTAAGTTGTTTTTTTACAAGCTGATCATACGCAGATATGAATGGCCTGTGCCGTAAAAAGAGAGAGGTAGGCGGGTCGACATAAGCCATGAAGCTAGTCGCTAGTCGATGGTTCGTTATAAATATGTGGAAAGTATTATTCCTGAATTTGAATTTTTGTGTACAGGATGGCAAATGCAATATTTAACTTGCTATGTTTATTGTAAATTAACATTTTTATAATTTCCCAAGTATGCGGTGCCATGGAGGAAAATCAAAACCCAGAAATTTTTATCATCCAGTTACGCAAAAGAAAAATATTTAATTAGCGTAACGCTTGAAATACTATCATCGCTTATTTAATATACGGTAAGTTTAAACGCGATATGTTTTCTCAATTGAGGACAAAAATGTTTTTTTTTTCTGAATGGCTATTTTTAATATCCCTCCAAATATATGGACCCTCGAAAATGTATAAGATCGCATGGACGTAGTATAAATACCACAAATAATAATTTTAGACGAACATAAAAGTCCGTACTTAAAGCAGAACTCTATTCTCGAGTGAGAGACGCTATCAACCTCTCCAAAAAGCCTGACAATATTTTTACGCTGAGGATTTTACGACGGAGATATTGGATGTCAACAGGTCCTCTGTCAAGCTAAACGGAGCTTTCGGATGAATCACGACGTGGTTTTTTTCGGCTATCCATTTTCAATAATGAAAACATGCACCCAGCCGTAAGCTGCGAAGTCAAACGCGAGATGGACAAGTGTACGAATGAGAACTTTCACGTTATTAACTTATGCGTCGTGTCGATTATCATGCTCGCTGTGACACTTGCGTGATTCGCTGTCTCTTTCGTAAAATTTGAAAAAAGTAGTAGCAAGATCTTTCGTTAATAGAGAGAGCATTTCAACCACTTTGAAACAGAAGAATATTAATCGCTGTTATTGTGCGTCACTTCATTTAAATTTCAGAGTCGAATGTAAGAACAATTTGATGGAATACCAGGCAGCATATTATTATAGGGTTGTTTTAAACAAGTCAAAGTGCAAAATGCTCAGTTTATATTCATTACCAGGATCATTTTCCCGTTTTCAGGATAAACAACAATATACGAATATTACTCAAAATAATATTCTAATAAAATTTAATTGATAGTAGCTCAATAACTTTGGCTAAGATTAATAAAGGTAAAGTACTTCTTTAGCCAAACTATTAGAGGGTTACAACACCCAATGCATTTCGCCCACAAGGTGGGCATCGTCAGTTTCAACAGTGACGGGGAGCCAACTGCAAGGTTTGAACGGAAAGTATTAAGAAGACGACTGAGAAACAAGTGAAGCGCGGAAAGATTTTTCGGCGTGTGTGTTGTTTAAATCTGTCAGTTTGTATAAGGTCTTGTTGAAATCTGTGTCCGTGTTCATAAGTGTATCGCGGTTTTTGTAAATGTGAAGGTTTTCTAACGAGTTTAGTGAGTTATTGGCTGAAGTTATCAATGTTAAATCGTTTACGTGTATTCTATGACCTGTTTTAAAAATGTGGTTGGCAATGCTTGATTTTTCAAAACGATTGTATTTATAGTGAGCCATGTGTTCCTTGAAGCGTGATATTAGTTTCCTTCTTGTTTGTCCTATGTACTTTTTGTCACAATGTGAGCATTGTATTTTATAAATTCCGGACTTGTTCAAAGATTCTGTTCTGTCTTTTCTACTGCCCAGTAAATTTTTCAAATTATATGGATTTGTATATGTTATGGTATAATTCTTATGTTTAAAAATTTTGTTCAAGCCTCTGTTTAATGGTGGAAAATAAGGCAATTTTACATATTTGTCCTCTTATTTGTTGTCTAATTTAAGGGAAGTGGCATTGGACAAGGTTTTATTAAAGTTATGTTTTCTCACTAAGTTATTAATTAAATTGTTATCGTTTCCAAGTTTAGTGGCAATTTGTTTTATGTGTTTGAGTTCCTTTGCATATCTGATTTTATTGAGGTGGATGTTACATAATCTGTGTGTTAAAAATTGAAACACAGCTGTTTTTTGGTTCATAGGGTGAAAGGAGTTGTTAGGAATAAAGTTATCAGTATGTGTAGGTTTTCTAAAAATGTCAAACTCAATGTGTTGTCTATTATTTATGATAAGAAAGTCCAAAAATGGCAAGGTGTTGTTTTCTTGAAGTTCATAAGAAAACTTAATTGAAGGATACATGTTGTTTAACTGATTAACAAATTCATCTACATTTTGTTTCTTTAAATCAAAGATTGTGAATATATCATCCAGGTACCTCAACCATATATCTGGAAAGTAATGAAATTTTTCTTTGCAATCGTTTTCAAAAGAGTACATGAAAATGTTGGCTAGAAAAGGAGATAGGGGGTTTCCCATAGAAGTGGCTTGTGTTTGTTTGTAAATTTCATTTTTGAATAGAAAAATGTTCTGTGACATGCATAAATTAGTAAGTTGTAAATATTCGAGGACAATTTCGTCAGAAAAATTTTGTTTTAGTAACAATGATTTTAAAATTTGGGATGTTTCTTCCAGAGGTACACTTGGGAAGAGGGTTTTAACATCAAAGGAGACCAAAATCTCAGACTCTTTTAATATTATGTTTTTTAGTTTACTTATCAAGTCATAGGTATTTTTAACAGAGTGTTTGTCGGGAAAGGACTTCTGTTTAAATTCACTATTAAGCCATTTGGCCAAGTTATAGGTTGGGCTATTTATTCCTGATGCAATTGATCTCATGGCTTTGTCATCTTTATTTATTTTGGGGAGACAGTACAATTTTGGTATGTTTGGGTTTGAAATTTTTAACTTGTAGCTTAATTTATTATCAATGATGGTTTTACATCCTTTAATGATGTCTTTAGTTTTTTGAATCATGGAATTTAATGGGTTCTTCTTGAGTTTAATGTAAGGTCCATTGTTCAACATAATTTGGACGTTGTCAAAGTATTGTGTCTTATCCATGATCACTATTTTATGGCCCTTGTCAGCCTTAATGTAAAAACAATCTTTATCTCTGAGTTGTTTCATGGTTTTGGAATAGTTTTTAGGATGAGACTTATTTAATTTGTTCAAGTTGTGTTGGATTTGTATTGAACAAGCTTGTCGGATATAATTTTTGGAGTTTTCATCGAAAAATTCAATGGATTTTTCAATGTCTGTGATTAATTCATCTATAGGTGGTTTCCTTGGTGGGAAAGCGAATTTCAAACCCCTATCTAAAAGAGACAATTCATCCAAATTATGTTGAACAATGGACCTTACATTAAACTCAAGAAGAACTTATTAAAATCAACGATTCAAAAAACTAAAGACATCATTAAAGGATGTAAAACCATCATTGATAAAAAATGATGCTACAAGTTAAAAATTTCAAACCCAAACATACCAAAATTGTACTGTCTTCCCAAAATACATAAAGATGACAAAGCCATGAGACCGGTTGCATCATGAATAAATAGCCCAACCTATAACTTGGCCAAATGGCTTAATAGTGAATTTAAACATATGTCCTTTCCCGACAAACATTCTGTTAAAAATACCTATGACTTGATAAGTAAACTAAAAAACATAATATTAAAAGAGTCTGAGATTTTGGTCTCCTTTGACGTTAAAAGCCTCTTTCCAATTGTACTTCTGGAAGAAACAACTGAAGTCAAGAACGAATTTGATGTTATAGTTGCCTTATATGGTAGAAAATGTTAGTAGTATAGGGAACCGTATCCGAGTCCTTAAAGAGCCGCATGTTGCTGACCGCTGTCCAAAACGATTTTTACAAATAAGGTAAAAATTGCAGAGCAAATTACATTATGAGAGATTTTTCTTATTTTAGGATTATGACCTCATCATAAGAATATGCCTTTGGTTGAGATCAACGGTCTCAGAATACAGCCTGTAATTTCAATTTAAAAGTATTGTCAATGACAAGTAATTAAATGACTCCCGTTTAAAAGCATTGGCCTTGTTGCTATGCCAGTTTTAATTAAATGTTTCCCTCTTCATTGGATTAAAAATATTGTTCCCTCTCATTCGCTACAGATTCGATAATTGTTTTTAAAAAAATATAAAGCTCAGTATTTCAGCTACAGAACAGTTTGTCCAGAGCTTCTATATTAACTTTTACTAATTTAGCAAGAAGTTCAAACCAGGACTAATGCAGGCTGGTTTCTCGAAGTTGACACCCAGAATTGATTACTTATATTGACAGGAGACGTTTCAGTTTATGTTAGTCATTCCAAGGAATTCTCATACTATAAATACTACCTATTTGTAATTCATAGTTTACCAATGATAGATAAAAAATTGGAAAACAAATTAATAGAGCATTACCAGTTTTAAAATACTAAAAGCAATATCAAAATCTCTTTCTGACATTATATTTTGCAAGTATTTTTAATATAAATTTATATTAATTTTATATAAATATTTAATTAACGTTACCGTTTATACCCTAATATGTACAGATCAACTGCCCATTGCTGAAGGGTAGTTGAGTAGAAAAGAAAATAACCCATTTTTCACGCATCTATGTTCAAGCTGAGTTCCGTAATAATCGTCTCTGTGGCAACAATCTGATAAAATGCGATTTTAAACCAAAAACACTATGTTTTAGTCATGAAAATACGATCAATTATAAAAATTGTGATAATTATTAGAATCTACATTCTTTTCCCCTTAGAACAGCACAAATCTCGCTTAGATATCATAATTAAATATATTTTAAAGTATTAGAGAAAACGTCTCTGCAAGATTGATTTGAGATTCCTATGTAAAACAAATAGGAAAAAAGCTCCTAGAATCGAACCCGGCACTTCAATCTTCGCCGAATAAAATATATCCCGTAGGTGGGCTCTGGCAGCAAAAGCCTCATACCAAGTGTCATGAAAATCGGTCCAATGATTCAAATGTTGTTAGTAGGAGACACATACAAATACAAACAGACAGGACCATTTCAAAAGACTGTTTCTTTTGGAAACCAATGAAAAAACTGCAAATGCCATTCACAGATTTCATGCTTTTCTTATGGGTGGTAGAAATGAAAAAGACATCGATTACTCTTCAGTAGCTCATCCACCAAATTTGTACCATTCCTGAAAATGTGGCATCTCCAAGTAGCAGGATTCAAGAGATATTGCTCGATTTGAGAGACGGACGGTCAGACAAACCGAATGTATAAGTGATTACTTTCTCCATACGTGCAATAGGTGAATGTATTGTTTCAATGAAAAAAATAGATTTCTAGATTTCAAAGGAAATAGATGTTTTGAGATCCCCTGAAGATATTTTCTAGGTGATGTATGTGAAAGTAACTTTATTGGCGTTCTAACTCAAAAACTATTAATCCCATCAACGGGAAATTTTAAGGAAATAGTGTTCATTGGTTTTTGATTAAAATCAGTCAAACGAAAGTGGGTGTTTACTCTTGTCATATATAGTTTTTTTTTTTCAAATATTTGATTTAATACTTGACCATTGTAAAATATATTGTAATAAAAGCTGCAGGAACATTAATTTTTGACAACTCTTGTTTGAGTGGTTTCCCCATATAATGCATTGTTTAAGAAATATTTAAAATTTATTTTATTTTACTGCTACCACCACGACACCTGGAGGAGACTTTTGTAAACAATTGACGCTTAGTTGCATCCTATTGTTAGTAACGCTCCTTTTTAGGCTTAACTGTTGGAGCTTCATGGATATATCCAATATAAAAATGCTACGGTATGAGTTTATATCTGTCTTTGTAAGGCCTATGAATTTTTTTCGCAGTTCCTTAAAATATTTATTATATTCATTTAACCTATTTGGAATTTTTATAAATATTACAGTTATGGAGAAATTCATGTGGTCGCCACATTTGATTAAAAAAAGCGCTAAAGAAAGTGCTAAACTTTTTAGCAAGCGGTCAACAAATTTCCTGCGATCATGCCCAGTACAAAAAATATATATCCGACTCCCATTACCGACCAAATAAAATTCCTTTCCTTTCTGGCCGCAGCTGTTAGGTATTAGTAGTGCAGATATCCTAGAACCCTTCGAAACCGTTTATTCAACAGTAATAACATCAAAATAGTTCCGGGCTTTCAAGAGAGGACATTGAAAGGAGTTCACGGCGCTCCCTTTGCCCCGCTGTCGTCGCGCACTGCTGTCGTCGGGCACTTAAAGAGCTTTCGGTAGTTCTCCGCAAGATTTTTATCGCGCGGAAAATTCATTTCTCACGCTTATCAGCCTGGAATTCACGGGATCCGTATAAATGCGCAACAGAACGGGGTGGGATTAAGTACAATTGCGACCTTCCGCGTGTTTGTCGGCCGGGTGAAAGCGATTTCGGTCGGGACGCAGGAGGCTAAAGCTTGACTAAGGGTTAGGGATTAGCTGACCTAAGCCTCGACCTCGACGTGGCATTCTGTCGTTAACCAAAAGAATAAAAAAGAAAATGCCTCTCGGGGCGGTAGGAAATGTCTGAGCAAGCATAACGCGCCCCACCCGTAGTGGATGACGACTTTGTTAACCGTAAAATGAAAGGCATTCCTAATTACGTGGAATTCGGGGCGAGAATTTCCGTGCTCCTTTGGGCTTTTGTGGACAAAAATTCGAGAAAGACTCGGCGACAGCGCTGCTTGGTGCTAAAAATATTTTATATAAGATACAATTTTAAAAATTGAAATCTCATTTTATTTGCTCGATATTTATTAATCGTGATTAATTATGCCTGTTATCTTGAGATGACTATAGTATAATTAAAAACGTATTGGCAGAAAATGAGGATTTTGTAATCATAAAATGTTTTATATATCTACTCAACTTCTGACCTGGAAAGAGGCTAACTTATTTCTCTGAATTGAAAAATTAAACGAGTTAATGATAATTTTATTGAAAACTACATTTACGGAAGTGAAATGTTTAGGGAAACAATAGAGTAGATGTCACATAATGTGAATTAAAAATGTTCTGGCTTTGAAATTCCTCGTTTGACTGGAGTAAATAGCTAAAAACGATACGTTATTTTATTTAAGCATCGTTATAAGGTTTAATATAAAATTTTATGCACAGAGCTCATTTTAAAATATATAAACGCTCTATAATCGACTGTACAAGCGCAGTAAAGCAATTCGAGTCACTTTAATATCCGATTTACAGTTAATGAATATTTCTAACATCGAAGGTACGCAATTCCAAAGAAAGCCACATATTGCAGAGATGAGAACAGATGTGCTGGTGAGCCACAAAATGGGAAGCATACTTCTTATACCTGATTAATTCTAGGGGAAATTTACGAATGGAAATGTTAAATATAATTTAAGAATGACCATTAGAAGTAGGAAGGAAAGAAAATAGAATGAATGATGAATCAGTAGAATTCCTCTAGCAAAAGGTCTTGAAAACGTTCAGAGCGAACGTGGAAGGATTTAACTATATCAAATTCCTACGATAAAGGAGCTGATATCGTCAAAAAAAGTTACATCCAACACTAAAGAACCAAATGAGCGAAGCCACAATATTCAAACAAAGATGGACAAAAAATATGCCATTATTCTGAAGCCATAAGTTTTTAATAGAAGTAAATCGATCAAGGTTTTAAACTTATTCTACTCATCCACGAAAAATGGAACAGAAACAATGGTAGTTTATTTCGAAGATGGCCACTACTGCCGATTCTATTCCTTTCACTTGACCATTTTTCTTTTAATTTTCTGACCGCTGATTGTTTTAGTACTCAAACACCCTTTTGTGGGTAGTTTGTAGACATCTTTCCAGTTAGCGAACTCGTGAGATACGCCGCTTTAAATTACGTTCACTACCCATAGCTCAAGAGTGAACAATCTGTGGTCCCCAAAAAAACTGGTGGTCCGCGCACTTGCAGTAGGCTGTCCACTATAGTGATTAAAAATACTACTCAAAAGCAAGATGAGATTATTGTGGAGATATTGTAGCATCTGATATCCAGCGATTAACTGATAAAAGACTTTCACTGCAGAAATGAGATTGGTGGTGGAACATGTTTATGTTCTCTTCAGTGAATGTTAAATGATTTAATAGAGAGAATGAGGACTGTCATCCCAGGGATTTCAGCCGAATAAAACCCGAGGCAAATAGCTTACTTCATTTATATATAAGATTAACTTACAGAAAAGTCTTACTCTGAAACATCGTTACTAATAGAATGGAATCTCGATTTTGTATATTATTTAGCATAACTTTCATTCGCATTTTAAAATTATTCACATCAGAATCGTCGTGCGAATATGAAACTTGAACTAAAAACGCCGTTAAGATTGAAAATTCATTTTCCTTCCAATGATTTTGAAATACGCGTCGAATCGGACCGTATATTCGCTTTGAACCCAAAAATTTCGCGTTTTTTGGTTAAAAATCTTCCGTCGTCAAGGACAATCGCATTGTCGCTCCTTGGACAAAATTAGCGCTTAGAGGTTCGCCACCTCTCCACCCCCTGGCGCTGTCAGTCTCCGAACCGTCCAATTTTTTAATGAAATGTATGCAATCAAAATTTATTAGAATTTAATTTAAATAACAAATAACATATTCCTTCCCGTCATATGGACAGGCTTTTGAACTAGTTAATAATATTTTAATTCAAGTTACAACGTTTTGAAATTCTGATTATAGCATACAGTTTCAAACAGATGTGGTTCATTTTAGGTTGGCAACAAACCCTTACACCATAGGTCCTATATTAAAACTTAAAATTAGTCATTGTACTTTTTGGATCTTAAAAGCTGAAACGTGAAAATTTTCAGTGACAATATAAAATTAACTTGCACCTTAATGTGTTTTTATACGCATCCCTGCCGCTCAAAATGATTAACATAAATTTAAATGCGTAATTTAAGTAAACAAGATTGGAAAGGTGTACTCCATGTCGGAGGACACAGAGTTTCCAAATGCGTTCTCTGAGGTTTCATAATGTTCTCAATACTTTTCACTCAGATGGGAATTTTACGAGAAGCAAGCGAGGTACGTTGTAAAATACATGTAGGTACATGCTAAGTAGTCATAATCATTGTTTAACCGGAATTGGAGCTGTCAGTTACCTTTAACAAAACTCCCCAATACCAAATTTTATCACAATATATCAAGCGGTTCCCGAGTTGAAACAAAGGAACATTTTTAAAAAACATGTAGGTATTCAAGTAAAGTGCTCGTCATTTTACACCGATTTTACTCAAAATTAAAATCGTTCGACCAATTTTAGCAAAACCTCCCAATACGAAATTTTATTTATTTATTATTAAGATACGTTAAGCGGTTTTCAAGTTGAAACGAACATTGTAAACTACATTTAGGTCTTCACGTAAAGTGGTCGTAATTTTTGTCCGTTTTTAACCAAAATTGGAATCGGCCAATTAATTTGAGCAAAACTACCCAATACCAAATTTCATCAAAATATGTCTAGTGGTTCCCGAGTTGAAACAAAAGAACATTGTAAATTACATGTAGGTCTTCATGTAAAGTGCTCGTCATTTTGTCCGATTTTAACCAAAATTGGAATCATTCGACCAATTTTAGCAAAACTCCCTAATACCAAATTTCATCAAAATAGATCAAGCGGTTTCCAAGTTAAAACAATGTAACATTATCAACTATTTGTAGGTCATGTAAAGTGGTCGTAATTTTTGTCCGATTTGAACTAAAATTGGAGTCGGTAGATCAATTTTAGCAAAATTCCCCAATACCAAATTTCATCGAAATATGTCCAGCGGTTTCCGAGTTGAAACAAAAGAACATTATAGGTCTTCATATAAAGTGGTCATCATTGCCGTTCAATTTTGACCAAAATTGAAATCGGTCGACCAATTTTAGCAAAACTTCCCAATACCGAATTCCATCATAGTACGTCCAGCGGTTTCCGAGTTTTAATATGCGGAAGGACGGACGGACTGACGGAATCGACCTCCCGTACATGCGTTCACTTCGTGCACTTCATGCAAAGGACGCATAAAAACCATCATTCAAATAAAAATCACCAACTTCAATTTTAATAAATATACATTAAATTTTCCTCGACCCCGAAAAATTACATATATCACTGTCACTTCTGTCATCCTTAATTTAATTTATCAAACTATTAGCTTTCATATCAACTTGCAATATTTATGTAATATTCACGGCGTCATATTCACCCTTCGCTAGTCCACGCATCGATAGACCTAATTAAATTTTTGTAAAAAAACAGAAACTGTATGGATGGGTGTATCCTCCACCTTTTGCCCCGTCATCTCATCTTGAATGAGTCACGTTTATTCCATCTCGCATCCGAACACGTACTGAGCTCGTCCCGTATCCATGGAAACGAGGCGATCTCCTACCCGCGCTTCGATTCCCACAGTCGTGCAGTTTTAAAGGTTTCGCGATGCCCTTACCATCGGAAACGTACCACTCGTCTCTGAGGTCTCGTTATACCTAGCAGTAAAGCGTTTTCTGAGAGAGAAAGGCATCCGAATGGGGATTGCGAAGGCATCTCAAAAGGTTAGCGACTCGTGAAAAGCAAAAAGGAATAAATATGCCGGGAAAAGAAAACGTAAAATACTCCTACACGATCACATGCACACACGTTCGGAATCGTGTGGGCTTAATATGATATATCCTAACTATCACAACCTCAAGACCTTTAGAAATGAACTAGTAAAACAGTAAATAACGATTTTAATAAATATCAAATATTGCTTAAAATAACTCTATGGAAATAACCCAAGAGAATAAATTGAAGACGTAGGAAATACGAGGAAAATTCTAAATAATTAGACGGAAAAAAGTCGATCTTCCTAAAATAACATAACCGCAGCGAGTGCGCAAATGAGAATTTCCGGCGGATGTTAAATTATTTAAAACCGTAGTTTTAACATTTTAATTGGAATAACAATAACAATAACGAGGGGCCCGTTTCAGTACTTCCTGCTAACATTTAGGGAACCTTGTATGAAGCGGCCCTATGCAATAGTTCCTATGACAAAAGCTTTTACACAGAGTGCTATTAGATGAACAACTTTTATTGCCCCTCTTAAAATTATCATATAGCTCACACCATTTTCATAACCAAAAACATATACCTACATGATTTAGACTAACACTTACCGGTACACAACTTTTTTTGTTTTGTTCACTATTTCTGATGGTACAACAATCGTATGTTCTGTGGTCTGTTTAATAATAAGTAATCATTATAAATACACCAGCCATGCGTCAAATATCTTGCTTAATTATCGAAAGAAATTAATAAAAAACATTACCTATATAGTAATTTTCATTAAACTGCCCAATAAAATTTGCAAACGAAAAGATATTTTCAGTTTAAGCGTCAAAATATCTTCCTATTTTAAAAGTCAAGTTGTCCATTCTTAAAATGCATTGGAATCGTTTCTTTTCTTCGCTACGTGTTTCATTTGTTATATATTTACACGGAACTTTTCACATAAGTTTTCAATCTGTTATTATCCTTGATGCGTTTGTTTCATTGTAAATGAACTTGAAAGCCCGCGTTTAACAAAGCAAAAATCCGAGACCAACAATTGAAATAACAAAAATCGTAGAAAATGTAATATAAACTTAAAATAAGAGCAAGCACGAATTTAACAACAAAATCAAAAGTAAGAATTCTCATTTCTTTCTACGTGAAATAGTGCAAATCTCTAGTCAAAGTCTCGATCGTAAGATATTTAAAATATTAAAGACAATGTCTACGCGTCGTATTCCAGCCAACTATGTGTTAATCAAATGATAAAACTTTCCTAAAATCGTACCCATGGCTTTTCAGGAGACGACTACCCACTTAAAACTAGGAAGAGTTTGCGCCGAGTATTCAGGCGAAATATTCGTCGAAATCTAGCCGACCGTTCTTGATTTATATACGTTTACACTGATTGTGAGAGGTAAAGTCACTCGAGGATTAATTGGTTTTCGTCCTTCATTCGTTTGTTTTACTATAAGCATAGTGCAAATGCACTTGAAAGCCCGAGTCTAACAATGCAAAAATCCGAGATCAACAATGCCAGTACCCCTAGTAGCCTCCTTACTGAAATGTTGAAATATCGAGGAATATCTAATATAAACTTAAAATATGAGTCGATACGAATTAAACAACTCAGTCAACTGCAAAAATCAACATATTCGTGTCTTTCTGCGTCAAATGGTATAAATTTCGAGTCAAAGTCTCGATTATAAGATATTTTAAAATCTTAAGACTAAGGGTCTACACACCGTATTCTAGCCGATTACTTGTTAATCAAATGCAAAAACGAAAACTATCCTGGCATCAAACCTATACCATTTCGGAGGATGACTTCCCACTTAAAACCTGCAGGAATTTGCGCCGTGTATTCAGGCGGAAGATTCGTCGAAATCGAACTGGTTGTTCTCGAATTATTTACGTTCATGCCGGAAGGTGACGTCACTCGAGACTTCAGACGCAGGCAGGCAAGCAAGCAAACAAGCAGGGACACAGCGGTTATAATATATTAAATAGTAGCATATAGTTCATAAAACTAAGAATGTAGTATTTAATATATTTATCTGTTGAAACAGGATTGCACTAGCTGCCTAAAAATATATAACTTTATATAAGGCGTTTAACTAATATGTAAATTTGTTTTTAATATTTTAAAAATATTGAGTTCCTTTCTGCAGATTTATCTAGTTATTCAAATTCATGATCAAAAATTTTCTTCTACAAAAATATAAAATCATAGAAATATTATTACACACACTTTACTTATGCTCAATATTCATTATAAAACCTCAACCACGCAGAAATAATTAACATATTTAAACATTAAAATATATGTTATTATTTTAGTAGTTTACGACATACATATATATATACGTCTATATATAATGATATATATATATATATATATATATATATATATATATATATATATATATATATATATATATACACACACACACGCGCAAGTTGTAAAATCAATACTTATGAGGAATATATGCATGTTGTACGTATAAAAGTTTCCCTACTCGGCGGCTTACTAGCATGGTACCATGGGAAATGGATATCAGAGAGAGAGGTCAAAGAAACCTTTTAAACTTCGGGGAAAATCTTCCATCGGTTCTTTGCACGCAAAAATGTGCGACGGTTTTTCCTTGGCAGCAAAAGCGAGCAACCTTCCCGAAACCTATAACTCGCGAAAGTTGCGGGATATATTTTTTTATTCCATAACGCTTCTACCCAATTCTTTTTCTCTTCCCCCTCTCTCTTCCTACCCCGATCCACCTTTTCCGCCTAAAACTTCTCCTTCATCTCTCTCTCTCTCTCTCTCTCTCTCTCTCTCGCCCTCTTTCTCGAAACCGTTTCACGTCTCCGCGGTTCTGAGAAATCGTCCGGATAACCTAACTACAAAAGCCGTACTATAACTCAACTCCAAAAGTTTTGAACCGAGTGCAAGTAACGCAAAGGTCTGCGGAAGCGGAGTGGCAGATGCGACGGAATGACGAGTAAGGCGAAAGGAGCAATAAACAATATAAAACCCCGACATTTGGTTTTTCCAGCGTTGTGGCATTTTCTCCGCCATTTCCGTCTATGGCAGTGCTCCTCAACCTTTTTTCCTCTGCGGCACACTTATACATACTTGCCTAAATCTCGCAGCACACCAAACCCTATCCTTTAATGCATATTTTTACAGAATAAAAACTAAAAGTAGAATAAATATGTTTAATACTGTCATTACTGTTAAAATAATATTTAACATATTAAATACTTTTTTGAAAATGAACTACGTACATACATAATGCAACATTACAAACATTTTAATTCTTCAATAGGAAACTTGTGCTTGCCTTTCGGAACAAATACGCTTTATGTTTGGCTCAATAGTGGAAAGCTAAACGAAGTTCTTCATCAAAGTTCTTCAAACGTGTCCTTTTATTATTCTTAATATGTGGCATTGTTGTAAAGATAAATTCACATAAATATGTAGTTGGAAACCGAAGCAACACATCGATCGCCAATTCAGCTACTGAAGGATATTTACCCCTAGCTTTAAGACAAAACTCGTCCAAGGATATTTCACTAAATTTAAGTTCAAGTGTGCGATCGGTTCTAAGTTCTGTCAATTCTTGTAGTTTCAGAGTAAGTTCCTTGGATGATTCTTCTGATGAACGACTGAAAGGATCTCGAATACAGTCAAATTGTTTTGTATTTCTGAACTTCAAGTACTGATTGAGTTTTTCTCAAAGAATACATATATTTTGAGAAACGACACTTAGGAAATGCTTGTCGAACTGCATCAAATTTATTAGTTCAAACGTTTTTAATGATCCACGTCCGAGCTCATCTCGCCATAGCTGAAGTTTATTTGTAAATCCATTTATTTTGTCCAAGCAAGTTAATATGTTTTGGTTATGTCCTTGCAATTTCGTTAGACTCATTGAGATGTTTAAAGATGGCTGCCATGTACGCCAGCTTTGCTAACCAGTTGTCATCTTTAATAAAATTGGCAAGATAAACCTCATTTTGTGCTGTCAAGAACTGTTTTATCTCATCCTTTTGCACTAATACTCTTGCTAACACTTTACCCCTTGAAAGCCACCTGATCTCAGTATGAAGAAGTAAGGAATGGGGATTTACGTCCGAACTCATCTCGCCATAGCTGAAGTTTATTTGTAAATCCATTTATTTTGTCCAAGCAAGTTAATATGTTTTGGTTATGTCCTTGCAATTTTGTTAGACTCATTGAGATGTTCAAAGATGTCAGCCATGTACGCCAGCTTTGCTAACCAGTTGTCATCTTGAATAAAATCGGCAAGATAAACCTCATTCTGTGCTGTCAAGAACTGTTTTATCTCATCCTTTAGTACTAAAACTCTTGCTAACACTTTACTCCTTGAAAGCCACCTGATCTCAGTATGAAGAAGTAAGGAATGGTTATCTGCACCCATCTCATTGCAAAGAATGGAAAAAAGGCGTGACTTGAGTGGTCTCGATTTAATGAAATGAACTATTTTCACCGCATTATCTAAAACATACTTCAGCTCATCCGGCAAATTATTTGCCATAAGGGCCTAGCGATGTATAAAATTGGATAATTTGCACATTAGGGCTCCGCATTTTCAATTTCGCAACGAATCCTTTAGAATTTCCTGTCATTGCTGCAGCATCATCGGTGAAAACACGCATTTTCGCCATTGTATGTTATTGCTACCCATGTACTCATCAGTGATACGGAATATTTCTTCGCCTGTTGTTCGGTGAGGAAATGCTTTGCAAATCAAAAAGTGATCTTTTATATTATCCCCATCAGCAAAAAGAATTGAAATAAGTTGCGCATGATCACTATTATCTGTAGCTTCGTCAACCTGTAATGAAAATTTACCAGCCCCATGACACTCCTCCATAAGTGTCGCTTCTATGCCATCAGACGTATCATCTGTACGCCTCCTCACTGTATCATACGAAACTGATACTTTGCTTACTTCATTTGCTGCTTCCTATCCTCTCAAAATCTTCACAATTTCCTTACATGCCGATAGAATTAATGTTTTGCCTGTAGTGTGTGGCTTTTCTTTGGGCAATTAATCTTGCAACAATATAGCTTGCCTCTCTGGCCTTATCTGAGACACTCATGCAAGTTTACAAAAAAGCACTTTGCTTCAAGTTTTGCTCCTGCAAACGCCTAAAGAAAGGATAGTTAGAGCGAAAAGACGCAGTAATTTACTAGGCACCATTGCTTCGTTCGCTAAAATTTTCTTGCATACGAGACACACTGGTATTGGGTTCCTTCTATCGCCGGACCAAGCAAAACCATATGCCAAGTAATCAATCTTCTTTGTATTGCCAGATTAGAATTTTTCCTTTCTTTTTTTTGGTTCTCCTAATTTAATATTCTGCTTTTTAGTTTCATATTGCCACAGTTCTTGTTGAATCGCTTTTAAGCAAGAATTTTTCCATAGTAAAGGGCTCCTAAACATAAGAAAGCAATCGCGATTTATAGAAAAAAGATGTCATGAATACTTCTTTTTTGGTAGTTATTTCTATAAATCGCAATACAATATATTCCGGTAATCTTTGGTATATATTGGTTGTCATAAGATGGGCCCTGTCCATCGTTCCCCTTCCTTTAGAATTGCGTGTCATAAAAAAAGGGCTCTTTTATTTAAACGGTTCCCCTTAAATATTTTTGGTACAAATGAAACTGCTCTTATAGAATCACTAAATATGACCAATTCGATACTATCCTAATATGTGCATATTTGGCCTTAACGAGGCATATAGGTTTATTTGACCTCATTGGTCATCCGGATAGGAAGCCTTATCCTTAAAAAGCTTTCATCCGGTGACATTGGTCGCCATAAATTGGGATGAGGGTACATTTACGTTGTACAGTTGCGTAAAATACGACTTCGCCCGCGGGAAGAGAGGGTCGAAGACTTTAGGGGCCATTTGAGAGAGTTATACCTCCAATAGCTGAAATGCATAAAAACTTTCCATTGTTAATCCAAATTTACATAACTCGGTAATAATTTCAAATTAATCAGATAATAAAAATCTGAAAATTGCCAATACGCATAGGGTGTTTCATTCCACTCTCGTATAGAAATATATTTTTACCAGAGAAAAATATTGTATTCCGCACTTTCGTTTTCAAACTTAAACGAACGTAGTGGGGAGGCCCGACACTTCACGCTGCGCCACTAAGTGATACCAAATGTTCATTGCGGGTGCACTATTTCCTCAAGACTTTATTCAGAAAAAATATCTACACTAAATTCTATAAGAGCTGGAACCAAAACCTACAAAAGATATGCTTACCCCAGCCTGTTCAATCCAGTATAAATGCTTTGTTTCTAGGCAGTGGCTACACTCGTTCTGGCAAATGTGAGAAGTAGAAGCGACCCCTGAGCATATTAATTGCTGAAAGCAATTTTATACGACTTTTGTCAAAAGAAAGAAAATTATAAAATAAATAATAAACTACGTAAAATTTTAAATCGTTAATGCAAAAAATTCAGTAAAGACAGTTGTAGCAGTAGTATGCGAAAGAAATAGTTACTTACCAAATGTTTACTTCGATAATATCACGAAATCGAGGAACCAACACTTCACCATGCGATTTCACCTTAATGATAAGTTGGGAAGGCGAGACAGCGGGAAAATGATTTACCTCATCGGCTGAGGTTATTCTATCAAATTAGGGGGGCGGAGAGGAAATGAAATGAATACTATGTGGAGTATTTTTTATAAAATTCAACTTAGTTTTTATTTTTTTTGCATTCTGCGCAGCGTGAGAAAATACTACTTTGTACGAAAAGGGAAGGTATCAGTTTTCTGATAAGATAATCCAAGACTATATAGATTATCGGCGAATACGAATAATATACATATTCGTATATAACTGGTTTCACTGTGCATATATTTCTTACGGTAATTACACCATCAACATGATTGGCGAAATAAAAGTTTAGGGAACTTCTTCGCTTGAACACGCTTCAGTGAATATTGCAAACCCTCGAAATTTTCGTGGCACACCGGTTGAGTTTATGGTATCATTTTTTGCCCGAAATGCTTGGAAAAATAATCTTCTAAATTGGAACCCGTAAAGCGAAAAGTTTTAATATTCTTTCACACTCACTGGTGTAATGCAGTAAGATAGCATTTTGGGGCTAATTTTTAAATGGATTCAGAAATGCAATCTGTTCACAATTACTTGGAGAAAAAGAAGTAAAAAAATTAATGTTCTTCAATCTGCTGCATAATTCTGGAAATTATCCTAACTTTTAAATGAAAATATTATGGCTGGTGAGATAGGAAGTAGTGTAAATTGTTCAAAAAGAAAATATGAAGCTTTGTGTTGACTTATATCCACACATCCAACATTTTGAATTTAAAAATGCAAATGAAAGGAAGCGAATAAAATAAATCTTAGGTTATTTTAAATCTACCGGATCTTATTTAGTGGATAAATTAGTGAGCAAATTACGAAAATAGACTTACACGATCAGAAGAGTAAAGCGTCGAAGCGTATCATTTGACGTCAGAAGTTAGCGCTACTATATCAGCAAAAATGCTCCTACAGCACGGAAATTTCGTCGAATTTTATATGACTGATGGTAATTTAATTCCTATATTTTTACATTACTATTGAAAGCAAACGGGTTTGATTAAACTTCTTCCTTGGAGCAACGAACCGTTTTTAACGCGATTTACAGACGGCTTTGCCGCACCTAAGCCAAAGAAATTGAAGAAACGTTATGAAAGAGATTTGAGAAAGCTATTCGAAAGATAGAGAGGAACTTTAAGCCGCTTGATGCCATCACGGATCAGCAAACGGATCGCGAGAAAAGTTTATTTCAATTCTCGCGACTTGAGGCATAAAGGGCAAAAGTAATGGAAAATAATCAGAACAGCACAAATGTGGAATTAAAGACGAGAAAAACGAGCGGATTATAAAAAAAAATCGAAATGCTAAGCGAAGTCACAATTGATACTCGGAAGAAAATGGTTTCAGAATTTAGTCTAGCCACCCAAACGTATCAAATAGTAAAAGCATTGTGAATCTGCTGTGTCATCATCTCGTACTGATAATTTATTATATTACCGAGGAATGAAATTGAATGTTGGATTTCTGGTGGCTATTTACTGATTTACGTCATTCGCTCCTTTAGAGACATCTCCGGTTATTCTAGGTCTTCGGTTCGATAGTCGATATCCACCTTCGGCAGATTCACTTTCCGAGAAATATGGAGCCACCGTCGCACATTTTTAGTAGAATACACACACAAACACACGAATACACACACACACACACACACACACACACACACACACACACACACACACACACACATATATATATATATATATATATATATATATATATATATATATATATATATATATATATATATATGACATACTCTTTCTGCTCTCAAGATATTTTTTATTCGAGAGCAAAAGAAGACGCAAAAAAACAAGTTATAAGACCAATGTAGCAATGTAGGCGTAGCATCCTTTAAGAACTTTTTCCTCAGGAGATTCGGGAAATAAAATTTCCATTTTTGTTACCAATAACACGACAGCGCTGATGGAAGGGACATTCGAAATTTTCTCATGGCTTCGAAATTTTTATAAATGCGTAACATATCTTTTCTTAAGCATTAAAGGTCACGAAGTTAAATATTAGAAATTTATTCGAATATTTGATAAGACTCGAATGATGTATTTTCAGTTGGCAAGAGATATTTGCTAGAATTACGTAGTAGCTTCCAAAAGGTTAATATTTAAGACTTCCCTTTTAACACTCATCTACTAAATCCTATTTTCGTATCGCTTAACCAGCATATCAGAACAGAATTTGTCTTTTAACGCTTGAAAAATGCACATTAATCTATCATTAAGATATTTCTCCGTATTTACCCGAATGAGTGTTCTTACGTTATGAACCACGCGAAGGTTTAGCTCTTTAATAATGGGAAATCCAAATAACATCGAGTTATTATTATTCTATATTTCAGGCATAGAGAAATGATCGGAATATACCCTTGAGCTTAGGAAAGCCAAAAATTAAGTACCAGCGCTCCCAAATAGCAATTAAGTACGTATTCTCTTGATGTACAAATCAAACTTATTAATTTTTAATATACAGTTTACTGATCAAACGAGTAACTCATGACGGAAAGCATTTAACTGATTTAACAGTGGGAAGCAGCATCGAAGCGACATCTAAAAATCATGTATTCGCGAAATGATTGGTTTTCTTGCGTCCGTAACACGATTGGTCAGCTAGTATGGAAACGTGCAAGCGAAAAAAAAGTTAGGAATACCGTGAAAGGGTTCTTCTCTGTGAAGCGATTCAGAGGAGAGCTTTTTTAGATCAGAATGAAAATAAAACGAAGAAAAACCGATATTTTTAAAGCAGGAGGCAAATGTAAAGGTCGGCGGAGTGACTCGAATAGAGTATTCATCCTTTCCAACCCGCAGATAAACGGTTGAAAACTATTCCCGAAAGTGGTTTACTTTAATCAAATACACACTTCAGCGACAAAAATGGTTCCAAAGCATTATAAAAATTGAGCAACGACAGGCGATTTCATCTCAAAGGTTATTTAATTAGCATAAGATTTTTAGAGATAAAATTAGAAATTATTATACCGACCATATCCGGAATTTTAGGAATGATACATCTCCGGCAGATTTTAAATGCCTTCAATCTGCGTTTAATATATTAAGTGCCTAACCTACTATTGTATCCGATGAAACTAGACAGAATTAAGCAGACATACAAATTGCAGTTTTATTATGCTAAATTAATTGAAAAATTAATTAAAAATTTTAAACAATCGCATCCATGGGAATTTATTGTGGCTTTTAAAAAGGAGAGGAGACTTTTAAAGCATCGACTGCTTATACCTAGGATATTCTAAAAGAAGTAACATTCATCTTATCTATGAAAAACATCACCGTCAGACAATCACTACAAAAAATGCTCACTGTACGAGATATATTGTTTTCGCCTCTGATGAGAGATATTACAAGAACATTATTAAAACCGCATCTTTTGTCGTAAAAAGTTGCAGAACCTGCCATTTACTCCGTGATGCAGACCAAAGAGAAAAATACGAAAATCTCCAGCAGACACGTATTCTCCTGAAAGTCTCCGACATCGCGCTATCCTTTCTCCCTCCTTCACTTACGGCTCCCTATTACTCATGTCACCATGGGAACCGGAATAAGAATGGACGTCTTCAATCACACCTCCGGTCTCACTTCGACTCCTCTCGCCGCACTTATCGCACATCCAACCCCATCGCCTTCCGCGTCAATCCCGCCCGCGATCGCCCTGCCCCCTAGACGTCGCCCTTGATAACCTCGTCCATATTGTTCCATCCTTCAAGGTCGTCTCATAACGTTTCGCAAGAGCCTCCATCCATCTCGGAGAAGAGATCCGGCCTCCATTTTCCTGCCGCTTTTATCCATACTTTTATTTTCCTGGTGGAAAAAAAATCCGTCGCATTAGTAACGCCGTGCCGCAAATCGCGGTTGATGCAACCTTTTCGCCAGCTGTATTTGGCAAAGAAATTCTAAATACTTACACACCTATTTAAATAAAGAAATATACCTCTTGTAAGCGTGTAATTTTATTTATCCAAAATAATTTTCTACACGGCCCCGAGGAATCAAACAGGAATGAAAGTAAATCAAGCACAAATGGAATTACTCCTGCCGGAATATGAAATCTCGGCACATTCTCTTCGAAATGCGGATACACGGTGAATCCCGGATATAACGCGGCTCGTTATTGCGCGGTATTGGATATAATTTCATTAAATGGATCCTATTTCTTACTTTAACCTATATGTGGATTCATGATTATACTAACGTAGTTATATTTCCGGCGCCGCTACGGTGCTAGCGCGTAAACTTATCTTCTCTTTCCTTACATTGTTTTACACTGATATTAGTAATTGATGGAATAAAGTGATCCGAAGATCCTATGCAGACTGGCATAAGCTGTAATGTTGGGAAAAAATTTGAAACGAGAAAAAAGTCTGCTATGACCGTGAATCGAACCCGTGCCTTCCCGGTCATAGCAGACTTTTTTCTCGTTTCAAAATTATTCCCAACATTACAGCTTATGCCAGTCTGCATAGGATCTTCGGATCGCTTCATTCCGTCAATTTCTTGCTTGGCAATCTCACTATTTGATAGGGAGGAGTTTTCTTCGGTGTATCTCTTCGAGGACATCCGTTGGGGCAGTTCGATACTAGCTTGGCTAGTTCCGTCCCAACCAAGAAAACATCTGCGTTCAGAAACGAGAAAATAGATCTGCTACGATAGTTCAGTGGTAGAATATCCGCCCGGCAAGTGGAAGACCCGGGCTCGATTCCCGGTCATAGCAGTTTTTTTTCTCGTTTCAAAATTATTCACACTGATATTAGTGTATGAAAGTCAAACTAGTTTCAAAGTTGAGTTATCTTGATATAACGCGAGATTCCCCATAACGCGGGATTTTCTATAACGCGGGATGACTTTTTTCCCGATATCCGCGCTATATCGATGGTGCACTGTATAAGTTTAGGGATGCAGTATTGAAGGAAAATGTCGATATTTGTATCTCTTGAAATATAAGGAACTAACATAGACCTGCCGTCAAAATATCGATACTTTGAAATATGGGGTGTTCAAACAAATACTAATTTAACGAAAAATGGTTTACTCATTGCAAGGCAACTTCTCATTTTTTGCTTTGTCAGTAAGGCAGTTATGTCATTAGGTAACATCGAGGAAAAAATTCCGTAACCAATTATCTCATTCCCATTTTCCTTAAACACGATTATAAATCAGTGAAGGACTTTATAAAACTGAATTTTTAAATTAGTTAAAATTGAGATACAAACTCAGGAGGAAAAAAAATTCTATATCTGAAAAAAAGAAGTTCCATTTTCAAAAGCTCCATGCCGAATTACCATAAAAATTTTATCGGAAAAATGATATTTTCAGAAATGGTAGTATCTGGATTCTTTTTTGCATGTTGAGCGTCATTATTTAGGATATCGGTAGGACATCCAATTCCAATTAATTGCCCAAGATTTGAAGATCAGAGTGTAAAAACATTGTACAAGACTAATGCCTGTTTTACATAAATCATTTTAGCTGCGCTCGCCTAGCTCCGCACAATTCATTTGATCAGCTTCGATACTCAGAATCGATACCCAGATTCGATATTACATAGGAAGCATCGAAATTAAAAAATATCGGCCTATCGGTAGCTATACAAAAATTTCGAAATATCCATACTTCCGAAACATCGAAATATCGTTTGCATCCCTACTTAACTACGTTGATCATATCCTTTAAATTAAAAACCAGAACATGAAATGCTACAAGCAAGTCATATCAAAGCAGCATTTTTTCAGTTTCCCAATAATTTGCGCATAACTTTATGTGAAATAAACATCCATTTTAGTAAGCTTGAATACAAATGTCAGAATTAGCTATCCTAATTTCAATCTAACAATAATAAAAGGCTACTTATGTCCCTTTGTCCCTTGGTCCCTTTGTGGCTCCCTCTGTCACGCTATAAAAATGCAAATAACTCAATAATGGAGCAAGATTCAGTTTTGATATTTGGCAGGAGTACTCGGTAAATATATTGTAAGATGATGACGAAAAGAAATCTCGCAAAAAGTCCTAGGTTTGACTCCAAAATAGGCATTTCCATTTCCCATATGATAACACGTAAAAACCGAGTTTTTGACGTGCAGGCATTTATTATTTTTGAGATCTAAATTAGAAAGAATTCACCTATGATCTTCAGATCTTGCCCATTTTTAAAAAAATACTATGAAGTGTCTTATACTGTTCATGTATTCTCGCCTACCGTTCGAAATTTCTCATGTTAAACGTTTAATTAACATATTTTGGGGAAATCTAGCCATTTTAACGGGATGTTGACATGCCAACTCATTACATTGTTAAACCTCAAAATCCTATTGTTATTTAAATATGGGTGAAAGCGTGCTTTGAATGCTTTTAAAATTAGTACGAGAGAGAGAAAGAGAGAGAAATTCTTTTCATAGCAATCAATGTAAACAACATTCGTTGCGCTATTTACGAGAAGGAGTACATTTGAATGTAGAATATTAATCATTCGTATATTACAATTAGGTACTTAGAATCATCTTAGGAGTTCGAAACTTGAAACAACGAACGCCTAAAAGAACGAAAGTTTGCTTTCTTGCCACCCAAAGAAAATCAAGGCATATTTTTGTACATTTTTTATTTCACAAAAACCTATCCAGTTGAATTTCAACGGGCATCTCCCTAGTGTAACATTAATAAAAGGCTACTTCTGTCCCTTTGTTCCTTGGTCCCTATATGGCTCCCTCTGTCACGCTATAAAAATGCGAATAACTCGATAATGGAATGAGATACATTTTTGATATTTGGTAGGCAATTGTAAGATGATGACGAAAATAAATCTCGAAAAAAGTCCTAGGTTCGACTCCGAGGTAAGCATTTCTATTTCCCATATGTCAAAACGTAAAAATCGACTTTTTGACTTGCAGGCTTTTATTATTTTTGAGATATAAATTACAAAGAATTAACTTATGATCTTCAGATTTAGCATATTTTAAAGAAAAAAACTATGAGATTTTTAATTCTATTCATCTATTCCGCCTACAGTTCAAAATTTCTCATGATAAACATTTAATTCACATATTTTGGGGAAATCTTGGCATTTAATTGGGATGTTGCCTTGCCAACCAATTATATTGTTAAACCTCGAAATCCTATTGTTATTTTAATCCTTATGGATGAAAGCGTGATTTTGAATGCTCTTACAATTAGTACGACAGAGAGAGTGAGAGAAATTCTTTTCATAGCAGCCAATGTAAACAACATTCGTTACGTTATTTACGAGAAGGAATACATTTGAATGTAGAATATTAATCATTCACATATTAATATTAGTTACTTAGAATCATCGTAGGAGTTCGATACTTGTAACAACGAACGCCTAAAAGAACGAAAGTATGTTTTCTTGCCATCCAAAGAAAGTCAAGATATATTTATTTGTTCATTTTCTATTTCTCAAAAAACTTTCCCGTTTAATTTCAACAGGAATCTTCCTAGTTAGATTATAAAATACATATTCATTCCAAATGCGTTCGTATAAACCAATTCATCCATACTCAAAAATAAAACAAACGAATTTTGATATTTGCCGCAATTCTAACTAAACGGCTGGGCCAAACTACCAAATTTCCCACATTCCATTCACAACCGACACATGTGGCAACCCTTCTAATGATTCACAGTCAACAAACATTATGAATTGGCAACTTCTAGATTCAATTGGAAAAGTTAGTTTTCTGGCATAAAAATATTTTTCTGAAATATCATTCTAAGTTATTAACTCGCAAAAAACTAGAAAAATATGTTGGGCATTCATTTTATACAGAAGAATCGATGCTCTTCTAGGAAATGCTCATTACACCACTGTTTTTAAAAGAATATCTAAGCACTAAATACAGAGCCATCTAAAATCCCTGGTACTCGTCTAAGCTTTATAAACTTTCGATGTAACCATGATTAGAGCAATATATAAACGGAATACCAAGGCATTAATCTGCTCATTACACAACAACCAATAGGTTTCAATGTAACAACCACGGCAACACGACGACAATGATATTTGTAAAAACCCTGACAGACGGACGGACGATCAAAAAGAAGAAGTGGCAGAAAATTCGACCACACGAACTTTATATTAAGAAAACGCGAAAAAATGATAAGCCAATCATTAACAGTATTACGTCCAATTTCGTAGGAGGGATTCACGCCTCGGTAAATAAATATCCTATGCGCTGTTTGATCTACGCATAGCGTAGGAAAATATTCTATTTTTAGACCGTTAATGGGAAGGATGGATTGGAGAACGAAGAATGAGAAATGAAGGAATCATTTGAGGAAATGGAGGGGAAGAGGAGAGGGGGAGGTTTAGGAGGGAAGGAAGGAGATTGAGAGTAAGAGAGAGAGAGGTAATGGCTAGGACAGACGCAGCGGAATTTGGGGGTACCTCCTCCCTCTTCTTGGTGGTAACCCGAAACGCTTTCCCCAGAATTGGATTCGAATATCGAATCCCATCGCGTGATGGGTTGGGAGGACGCGCCTCATTGGACCTCCATCATCCGACACGTCGAAGCGAAAAGGTTATCTAGAACGAAATTGCGACATTCGTAGATTTCGTGGCCACAGGTACCCGTATCATGATTAATAGTTTCGACAAACGTCGCCCGCGATTTTATTTTTTCCCCCATCAGAAGATAAGTTCACGAAACATCTTGGGATATAAAGCTCACTTTTTTCCTCTCCTAAAGTGGATATTTTTGAAGGATCCTAGGACGCCCGCCTTGGTTTGTCTGCTAAAGTGCGCGAGATTTAGGCGGGCTGACTATTAGTTTTACCGATTCTACTAGGCACTAAGCTTAATTTTCGTTTTAACTCTTCTCTATCCATGGCTGAGTATGGTTTTCACATGTCTGTAATAACCCTTTCTCTTTAGGAAAAGGCGAATCGTATATCTGTCAAGACATGATTTTCACAAACTCTCGCAGAAAAATTTGTCGCCCTATCATTACTGAATAAAAAGCACCACGCGGTTGCTTTTGCATTTTTTAGCACTTATCAAAGGATGAGCATTATAAATTTTAGGATTATTTATTCATTCATAAATCATTTTTTATTATTTTTCAGGATTATAGGTACTTGTGACAATAATTGTTGATGAACATGTACTGGTCAAATCAAGGGTTGAAGGCAAAAATATATTATATGAAAGAAACAGAAATTATACAGTAATTTTGTCCTCGAATTTCCCTACAGTAAACCTATCTTTAAAATAGTTTCAGGGGAGATATCTCGAATAAATAGTGGTTCTTCTTTCATAAAAATTCCTGTAGTCTAGTAGACATAGTAGGTGCATCTAAATTGCAACTGAGTGCACGATCATTGAAAGAATGAAATTTTTTCAACTATTAAAGTTTCCTTTCTCTCATTATATCTGAAGAGATTCATACGCACCACGACGTGCTAAAAATATAATATTCCTTGAGAGGGCGCTTAGCCAACGCGCCACCATAGCATGTAATCTCTTTAATGTAAAACGCAAAACTATCCGGTTTTTATGCAATTTGGTATTACATATTCTGTTTGAATTATTCAACCTTCGCTTCTCTGACATAGACTCTGGTGCGTTTCCTCTCAAAATGGTCTGGAGTTTTGGAATATAAAAGCTAAACGTTTTCATCTCGTAGAGTGCGAACAGGAAAGGACCTAGACTGATCCGATCGAAAGCAAAAAATTCAATTAATTTACGTATTTGTGTTCCCCTCATCTTTCCTTGCTTAAGGGAATAAACCTGCCATAACTTAATCTACGGAGATATTTTTCCTGTCAACGTTACATCGGAACTCCAGGAAAAAGTGGACGCCCACCTACAAATAAAAGCTAGAAACATGAAGAAAAGGAATATGGTCGCGTGGGATTAGAAGAGAATGTCAGCCAAACTTTAGTAAAGGGCAGCAAAATAGTGGCATCCATTGTTAATCTCTTAAAAGAAAGGATGCTTATGGTGTATGAAAGTTTTATTTATACAAATAATACTGCTTTAGAAATTCTTATTTCCTCTCTCTCTCTCTTTATTCCACCAGTATATTAGTGAGATATTACAGTGAAAAATCAACGCTAGAAAAAGTAGTAGCTTTAGCAAGTATGAAATAAAATAAGGGGCCTTTCTCTCGGATTTAAAAGTTAACAATTATTTTTCTTTTCCATTTAGGTGGCCCTGGTAGAGCGGCAAGGGTGAACACCCCATTAGGTGGGGTGTCAAAGTACGACCTGCCAAGCATGATGAGTAAGCATTCTGTGATATTTAACATAGCTGAAACGCCAACACATTTTTCATTGTTTTTGCTATTAGAAATGCTATAAGTAAACAAGTAGTACCTACTTAAATTTTAATTTTTTAAAAATAATGAAGTGCTAATACTCGAAGGAGATCTCAGGTTACTGAAATGAGTATCTCAGAAAAAATGACGCTTTCATTAATATCTTAAAACGGATATCATTTATATCAAAAGTCAAAATGGTTACCTATTTTTAGCTAATGCATCATCCCTATTTAAAGTATAATAAATAATTTGTGTCTCATCCTTACTTTGAGGAAGATTAAGAATGAAGTTCGATAAGATCTTAAACGAAGTTCTGTTCTATACATAGTTTTTTTCAGAGTGGCTCTCTATAAAATGAATTTGTCTAGTTCATTAAAACTTCTTAAAACTTTCTCTTTATTTTTTCACTATTTCAATAAACTTGCACAGGATACGATTAAATTTCACTTTGCTTGATTGAGAGATTTATTGCGTTTCACTTTTCGGTCGATTGAAGATCGTTTGTATATTTTTATGGCAAGATAATGTGCGTCACTCGCTTAATTTGTTTGGTGTTTTATGATTGCCTTTCCATCTAATTTACAGTCAATTGGAGAATCTGAGGAATTTCATGCCATTGGAACACTTAGTTTTTGAGATTCCGCGTACAAATTCTACTGAAACTTGGAAGAAAAATTTGCAAAGAAATTTAAAATAGAAATGATTGTGTTTTTCAAAATAACAGCGACGACTTAAATCATTTGTGAGCAGCTCGGGCGGTCAACTTGAAAGATATTCAATTTCAAGTGTTCAAAATCTGACATTCAACGTTATGGAACGATAACGAGACCAATCAATACCTTTTATAATAAAAACCTTCGTATGACATTCTGTCCCGCTGAAAACATTTTTAGTCGTCAACGATTACTTTATTGTGGCCATTTTCATGAGATTGAGAATACCAAACTGGATTTAGATATGGGACGGTATTGCGTGTTTACCTGATCAACTAATATGAAACAAAGAATACTATTTCTTGAATTAAAGTTGAGTTGTAACGCGAGCGCCAACAACAAAGTTATTCGTGTAAGTTGTACAGAAAGAAATAATTAATGAATCTGGATCCGAATTGAAGAAATATTTTCAAACCGGTACTGTATAATTCTATACTTTGCATTATATATTGCATTTTTGTTTTACAAAAAATAATATTTTGCTACCATATGTTGCAGTATGGAGATAAATAATTTCTGCGATGCATTAATTTCATAATTGGGAGCCTTGAATAAACAAATTCTTAGAATATGAAAGGTAATCGAATTAAAAAAATAAAAATTTCGAGAATATATTCATTCCCTTGGTAATGACACATATATATACACATTTGGCTTAGTAATTTTACTTTTCAATTTCTATACAAAATTCCGTTTTCTTGTTTAGATAGTAGCATCTAATTTCTTATTTTATTTTCAACAGTCTTTTCGTGTAGCGTCAAGTTTTTCAAAGGATACGATCTGAAAATTATTCATGAAATTTTGTTAAATTTTAAAATAGTAATAATGATGCAATTAACATTTACTTTATAAAATTCGTTAAATGTTGACGACAACCTACGATTTTTTTACTAATGTTGCTACTTAGAACTAAATCTTAGTTAAGGTCTACATATTAATGTCTTTTAATTTTAATTTGATACTTCAGTCATGCCTACCTTTCGCTTTTGACAGAGAGCTTTGCTAGTTTCTTATAATAATATTACAGTTCAATTCCCAAAATGGTGCCCAAGTATAACTCACAAATATTTGAATTTTGAAAACTGTTTCATTTCATTTTAAATAGGGCAATCACTCGTCATTATAATTAGGTAAATATTTCATGCACTTGTTTTTATCAACAACCAATTCATTTTCATAATTAATTTTTAAATGCTAGTTCGTTCAGCGAGATGAAAAATACACACAGTGTGACTGGATATAATTGATAACGCCGAATAGAGACATGAATGTATTTAAAATAATTAGCGGCGAACATTCACTTTTTGGTGAGAGCTTCAAATAATATTCTCTCTGTGATTTTGTACAGTCAATTTTTTACTTTACGCAACGTCCGTTTTTTTATAAAATTATATCATGATATACAGGAGAGTGGTGGCCGAATGGCTTGAGTTTTGGCCTTACACGCTGCGGGTTTGGGTTCGAATCCTGGGGATGTTACGCCGAATCCGTTAAATAGGCAGCTTTACCCGGGAGGTAAAACCGACCGGCTGACAGACGGATGGTCGGAGAACCATATAAATTATTATTTTTTTGTAATCTCCTTGTTAAGACGAACAACTTTTGCACTAAAAATTTTCTTCTCTCTTTCTTAGTTTCCGAGATAAAGAGCGTGAGACGCGGCAAAGAGACGGACGGATGGAGAACAATAACAATAATATCTCGTTTTAATTTATTCAGTATTTCAAGTGTTTGCCCAATTCATGAAACAGGCAGAATAATCTTTTTCCAATTCACGAACGAACTAGGCACTAATTTTTCAAATTGTGCTCATCCTTCATTACTTAGATTGTGTGTTGTTTGGGAGACACGCAAGAGCGTGACTCAGTCCTTAGGATGGGATATCCCCACCTGGTTTTTTCGCAAGAGTAGGCTTAATTCCGGTACTGGGATTCCCTCCCCATTCCCTCTACAAATGTGTAGTTATGCAGAAGAATTTTTCAGCCGGCTGCATTGCTATGCCAATAACTCCTACGAGTTTAGTGCATGGCAAACTCGACTAGTAACTAAACGGATGAGAGAGCGAGTGGGTAAATGACGTGACGAGATGGCACGTAGAAAACGTTTGTCCGTCACTGCGGTAGAAATTGCCTCTCTATTTCTGTATTCAAGATATTTTCAGGTTTTACGAGATAAAAGTGCGCCGATTAGCCGGCTAGACTACCTCATGCAGCATATAATTCCATTGAAGTAAAAAGCCTACTTCTGTATATCCTGGTGGTACGTATGGAAGAGCGTCCAGATAAACTTATTTAAGGGCTAAAGTGAAAGAAAAACGAGTCTCGAGAGTTCAAAGGGACGTCTCAGTGAATAAAAAGTGAAATACGTACAGTTGAAGATCCCGAGGGCGAGGAAAAATTCCCTCCTCTTGATAGGAGAAGTGGAAATTTTATTACCGCTGGAGCACTCTTCATATTAAAGAGGGCTTGATTCAAGAGAATATATTTCCTCGCGGCCTAAATTAAATGACATAAATAAATGCGAAATTCACTCCGAATACATTCGTATAAATTACAGTAATGGAAACAACTTTTGTTGATACCAAATCCAAATATTTGCGTTCCTGATTTAGTAGAGATACCCTATACAAATGCAACTTTAAAAACATAAATTCAGTGTTAGGAAGTAAACTGATTAGAAATGTACTTATCACACGATTAGTTAAATATTGGAAATAATTATTAGTATCAATTTCGTCAATCATAACTTCAAAACTCTAATTAAATACGGATTCTTCACGAAAGAGCCAAGAGCTATATGATGATTTCGTGAAAGTAAATTGCGCTATTACTCGTCCGATAGATTTTCTCAATTCACTGAAAGTTCACAAAACGCTCAAAAACAAAATAATTATAAAAACTATCATTGAAATAACAATGTTGGTCTTAGAGTACAGTCGAGCTAAAATTTACACATAATAAATTGCATTTAGTAAAAGGGCGAAATGTTTTCATGGTAACAAGAAAATATTCCTCATATATCACCTCGCGGATGTAGCCGAATTTTTCGGATGTTTACTACACTCACAAAGACGAATCCCGAAGGCTGTCACAAGAAACTTTTATCGAAACTAATACCTATTTATTCACCTAAGAAATTCTATATCGAAATATCGCAATCTGAATTTCATGAAAATCGACGTATTATGCCAGATAGAGAAATCTGATAACTGACAATGGCGTTTTCAAAAAATGTTTTATATCGAAATGTGGACGAAATTTTTCTTTATATATTAACATTCAATCTCTTTTGATTAATACATACGATCGGGATAATGTTTACTGCTCTGAAACGTTAAAGGTGAACCTGTTTTCCATACTATCGTTGCTATTTTAGTAGTAGTTTACATTAAACCTTTCCTGGAACAATATGTTAAAAGGTAATTCTAATTTGAAATTTATCAACAGGTAACAAGGTTATCATAACGTCACTCTAAGTCGTGTGGATTTTATACTCTACCAATACGTTTCATACCGCACGGATGAAGCTGTTTAGGCAGATTCAAATTAAAAAAGACAAAATTCGACTTCTGAAGCAAACCTCTGCTCTCTCTTAATATTTCAAGGCATCTTTAATTGTCGCATACTTTTAAATTAACGTTTTATCTTTTACGCGCAGCAAATGTTTCGTTACAGTCCTTTTATAATCAAACTGTAGATATAACATACAATACGACTTCCAATTGTTAAACGCTGAGAGTTTTAACAATATTTATACTTTCGGATATATTTGAAAAAGCTCTTTCTGAAAAAAATAACTTTAGCAACGCGAACATTTTCAATGTATTATATTTTTTTACAGCAAAAAAGAACAATGGCGGGAGCAAAAGTGTTGAAGCGCCTTCTGTCGTCATATTGCCAAAGCTCGATCGGTGGGTGGCCGTATTTATACTTGCCTCCTTTGAACAGATGACAATCGCCGCCAACCCTTCCATTCTGGAGGCCGTTTGTCGTTCGTTCCATTCTGTGCGTTTTTTTCGTGCGTGCCGCGTTTTTTTCTCTCGGAAAATATAAGAAGGAACAGAATGAGGAATATTTCGCGAAGCTACCCGAGATGAAAAATACCTCCTCTCTCTGATTTTTAAATATTTCCCGAAGAAAATAACGCTTTTTTATTTTTAACTTCGAATGAGTAACGACATGATATTATCCTTGATCCCGGGACATAAACACAGCAGCTGATATATTCTTTGCTCAGAAAATTCCGCGTAATTAAGATTTTATCAATCGAATGGATTTTATACAGTTGCGTGATTATATCACTAAGACGATGGCATATTTTCCCGCTTTCTGTTAATAATTTTATGTACTCACATTAGTCGATCAAATATGTTAAACGAACTTGTCAAACACAGCGAATTATGCAATATGTTGATAGCAATGAAGACTCAGTATTCCACGAGCCAGAGAATATCAATTGGAATTTGAGTGAAGTTGGCATTTATGTATAAGTTCCTAATAGGCCAATAATCATGCCATGTCCCATGTCTGAAGTTGGACTCAACCGCAAAAAATTAGTTATTCAGTCACATCGATTTGATGAGTAATTTTTGTGAAAATTTGTTTGTCGAAATAATGAACATTAAGTACGAATTTTCGATTCAATTTTTTATAGTATAAATTAAGAAAATTAATATATATATAATCCGCAACTATGGTTATTAGAATGATACTACCAGTAGAATATGTTTACACAAAAATAAATCAGATGTCTTACTTCACTTAGCAGACAGACGTTTCCATTTCATTGTGATTTAAATCCTTAGAAACATATTCTCAAATAGCCTTTAAAAATGTCGTGAAAGTAATATGCAATAACACAAAATATTTTTGAAGTTTTCTTTCACCCAATTGTCCATAAAACTATTTTATAAATGAGAAAAGAGAGAGATATTGAGTATTTCGCTGCGTTAAATTTTTCCTGAAAGCATTTTAAAATATTTCATAGACGAGGTAATTATAACAAGTAAATGTCATTTGCAATATAATGCAGAGAGAGAGAGAGAGAGAGCACGTAATGAAATGAACGTCATCACAGCATTTAGCTCACAAAGAAGGTTTGAAGATTGGGGCGGAATTTCTTGAAAATTTAACTTATCCTGGATTTAAAAAAAGAATTCCCTCTTTATATAAGTCCGCTCTTAAATTACCTCTTTTAAACAGAAAACAAATGAAGGTTCTGCTCTGGACGGACCGTAATCGCACGTAGGCAATCCAAACATCTCGGGAACCTTCGCTTGTCTTTTGTTTCGGGTCGCACGGAGAATACTTAAGGTATGATTTCTTCGCTCTACCGACGTTATTACATTTTCGTTTGTTCTTTTGTTTTTCTTTTTGTACACCTTTTCGTAAATCTTATATTTTATTGACAATAAAGTGGATTATGGAGTTCTCTTGGTTTTATTTTTGAACACCGTTTCGTAAATCTGAGATTTTATTGAAAATTAAGGGCATTGTGGAAATATCGCTGAATCATTCAGACAAAATATCGTTTGTCTAATATTGTAGCAAAGCTTGCATCAGAAGTACGGATAATAACTGATTAATACTTAACCGTCTGCGATACGGCCTCGGTAAAAGTGACCTTATTGTAAATAACCTTCTGCTAGATGAATTTCTAAAGAGTCTGTAATTATCGATACAATGGTTTGTAGGTCAAAGTTATAATCATTAGATGGCCTGTCATACCCCCTTATCGGTTAATGTAAATAAAAAAAGAATTTCATATACTAACTTTTGCCAAAATTTTGCGTCGTAAGAAATAGTACACCGATGAGTTAAAGCTATTTATGCATTAAACGATATGCATCGGTTTTGTTTCGCTTAGCAACTCAATTTTTAAAATTTGTAAAAATAGAAAATAATATCACTCTACGCAGCGACTACTGCGATGTAAAAATATAGCACACAATACAGAAAGGATACAGAAAATTTGTCATACGTGGGACACCAGCAAACCTCGATATAACTCCTGTAACGAATTTTTTGCTATATGTCAAACTTTAGCCTCCATAAGACCATGCTACTAAAACACAAAAACCAATCGTCGAATGTCTTTTCTCTCGCCCCTCCGCTACCACTCGATATCGATTTTCAACCCGGACATTATTCAGGCACTCATTCTGGAAAGCGTAGCATGGACCATTTGAAAGGGAGGCATCAGCAGCAACCGCGTCTCCCCAAACAGTTTGCGTAATTTATGGCGGTTAAAACAGGAGTAGAGTTCCAGAAATTCTCAGCGCCGAGAAAGTTATTTGGGAGGCGGATAGGGGAGTAGGACGCCGTTGGAAGCAAAGGAAGGAAACAGAAGGCGAAAGAGAGCGATAGAGAGATGAGAGACAGAGCGAGTGCAAGTGGGAGAGAGAAAAAGAAAGGAGAGAGACAAAGAGAAAAGCAATCGGTGCAGGAGAGAGTATGGGAAAGGCTTGCAAAATGAGTGAGAAGGAGGGAGTGAGAGGGAGATAGATAGATAGATATATAGACAGATACATAGATCGATAAATAGATAAATGGATAGATAGATAGATGTACAGATACATAGATGTACAGATGTATAGATAAATAGATAGATAGATAGATTGTCTTTATTCGGGTGAAATTTGGACCATAAGGTCCATTCTTACATTTACCACTTCGTCAATATAATAAATATTAGAAAAAATACAATATTACTATAACAGTATATAAATCATACAAAGTAAAAAAGTTAAACATGAAAACATATTTAAGTTTGTTGTAAAAAACTTAGGTAAAACAGGCTTGTTCTGCCAAGTAAAACCCACGAAGGAAAACACCCACTTAGAGAAGAAGTAAGGGAGGCAGAGGGATGAATGAGAGAAGGCGAGAAAGAAATAGGATAGAGTGAAGAAGAGATGGACAAATGGAATAAGAGAGGTAGAGGTATCTACATCTACATTATACCCTGCAAGTCACCTTTTTGGCGGATGGCAGGGGGTGCAGTGCACCAAGTGTCCATAGTTTTCCTACGTTAGTTTTTTCTATTATGGTCTCTTATCGTCCTAGGGAAAAACGATCCTCTATATCGCTCCGTTCTACAGTCGATCTCGCGAATCTTATCCTCACTGTCCTGCCTTCCGAGATACGTCGGGCTTCTGATAAGTCCTACTACCTCATTCGCTAGTCCCTCCGACATAAATTTTTCCAGTAGGTTATTTCTAGCCTGCAGCCTACGTTCCTCTAACGATGTCCATTTCAGATTTTCTATTAATGATGTTACGCTTTGTTTACTATCGTAATTCCTCTTTACAAATTTAGCTAGGTATATGGAGGTGGAGGGAGCGAGAGGGAAGTGGAAGGAAAGAGAGATAAAGCAAGAGAGAGGCGGAGTGAAAGAGGGGATTAGAAATGGGAATAGATAGCAAGGGAGAGAGAGCGGGTGGGAAAGTAAGGGAGAGACGTGAAGAGAGAGAAAGAGGGGGAAGGTGGAAAGGAGAGACATAGAGAGATAAAAGGGAGAAAAGCGGTATAGGGTAGGCTAGAGAGTAAGAGGAGGTAGGGGAAGAGAGAGAGAGAGAGAGAACAAATGGATGAGGGAGGTAGAGGGGTTAAGAATGATGGTTAGAGAGCGAAGGAGAGAGAGGGAGTAGGGTAGAAGAGACATGGATATGAAGAGAGAAAAAGATAAGGGAGAGATTGAGGGGAAGAGAGGAAGACAGAGAAAGAGAGAGAGCACGATGAGGCAAGGAAAGTCGCAGAAGAGGAGGGAGGGATGGAGCGAGATGTGCCAACGGATGGAGAGAGAAAGGGTCTGGAAGAAAGATGGTTACAAGGCGAGGATATATAGGAACCGGGCCGTAATGTATCGACTCTCTGGCTTCCCTCGAACCCTTTCCCTATGGAGTAGTGTAACCATTCGTTTCCTTTTTCCATTCAAAACAACCCACCTCGAAAACCATATGTGACCATAACGATTTGCCCATCTCTCCCCACACTCCATCTGTTGCAACGATTTATCGGTGTTTTTCTCTTTATATTTACATTTCTATTCACTTCTTGTGCATGTTCGTCGCGTATAATCGCGTCCATTATGCACTGTTATCAATGATCCGACTCGGAAATAAATTTCGCAAGCGCTCAAAAATTTTAGGTGAAAGCTTAAATCTACACGGTATTGTCTCGCGATAATTCTCAATTTTAAAAACGAAGTTTAAAATGAACAAAATGCCTGCTGCTCACATTGTATAACATACAAACATGTGCATGTTATCCCACAGTACCTCAAAGCGTTGGATGGCAGGGGTGCACTTAAAGACTGGATATACTTGTATGTTTGTTCGCATTTACGGCTAGTGAACCTCTTGGATTATTATAGTCATAATTCATTACACATCAAATGCTCTCCCAAGGGAGAGGAAGAAAACTCGGTGCTGGTGTAAGGGGCAGGATGGACTCCCCAGGCAGGGTAGACTCTAGTGATCGTCTCCTAAACAAGTCATCGGGCGGCAACTTGGACTCTAAGGTGCGTCTTGCCTGGGCTAGAGGGTGGACTCTATGAAATATATATTTTTATTTGTCCTAGTTTTCGTGTATATTTTGATTTTAACGAGCATCTAAAGGTTTCTCAAACAATATACGATAACAAAACTTAGATTTTGATAGTTTTAAATTTATAAAACATTATTATAAACCAATAAGAATTAAACAAAAAGACTTCATGTTAAATAATAATTAATTATATATTTATACAGATTGTAGAAATTATTTGTTTTGTTTTTCCTTTTATCATTGAAAATATTATAGGAAACAAACAATTGTCGTACGTCCTAGCCCTATACCATTTTTTGCAAAATTTACAGAAATTAAAGGTTATTTTCCATTTTGAGTTGATGTTATAGTATTTAAAAGTGCTTTTCGCATATTATAACTTTTATGTAATTTTTTCCGTTGATTCGTCAATATTAATTTGTAATAATATAATAAAAGAATATATACACAAATTTTAAAATTTTAATGATAAACTTGAAGAAAATATTTTTAAATTTATATGTTTCGCCATGTGAGGTTTTAATTTAGGTTATTAAGTTAAAAATGCTTTATACTTATATACTCTAGGTATCCCTCACCTTCCTAATTATTCCTCTTTCCTTCGGTTATGTATGAACAACAAAGAAGTAACCTATAAACCAGGGGTTCTAAACCGGTGGTGCCCGCACCCTCTGGGGCTGCGGGAAGGGGGTGCGGGGGGAACGTCGCCTTTTAGGTTCGTAGCGCCTACTTACAAAATTGAAAAGGAATCTCTGGAAAAACCAGTGCAACCAAAATAATTCCTACTGCACACATGCTGACATGGGTATCACCATGTGGTTTATCCCTTTCCTGGGAAATTGCGACGATGGTAACCGACATGACTTCGAATATTCTTAAACTGGTCATGGATGACTTAGAAGCTAGCCCCTATCAGTTCAGCATGCAATTGGATGAGACTATCGATGTATTACAGTGCAGTCAGCTGCTTGTTTTTATTCGGTATATGCACGCTGGTACCATAAAAGAAGAATTTCTCTTTTGTAAGCTTATTCTAACAACCACCAAGGCCTCAGACATTCTTGAAATTGTGAAAAGTTTCTTTGCCAAGCAAGGGTTTGATTGGAAGAAACACCATGGTTCAATATGCACTGATGGAGCACTTTCCATGCTAGGAAATAAATCTGGATTTTCCGCACTGGTGAAGAAAGAAGCTCCACACGTCATTGTAACTCACTGCTTCCTACACCGTCATGCTCTGGCTCCTAAGTACCTTCCAGAAACTCTGAAGGATGTTTTGTCAATAGCAATGCAAGTAGTCAACTTCATTCGTGCCAGTACCTTGAACCATCGCCTGTTCAAGCAGTTTTGCAAGGAAATGGGGACAGAACATGAAGTTCTTCTATCTACACATAGGTCCGCTGGCTTTCCAGAGGTAAAGTTTTAAAAGATTTGGTAGAACTTCATGTTGAAATCTCACTTTTTTTGAGGGAGAAAGAAAATCCCTTTTCTGAGCGGTTTGAAAGCAAAGATTTCATTCTTTCCTGGGCATATTTGGCAGATATGTATATTCTTTCATCTAAACAACACGAATATGTCCATTCAAGGCCCGTCTGTGACCGTCATGGACGCTGCTGAAAATCTGAATCCATTTCTGGGTAAACTGTCCCTTTGGCGGAGAAGAGTGCAAAACGGGCGTTATGCTAATTTTCCGACTCTTGAGGAAGTGCTTTTGAGGCAGACATGAAAGGTGACAAAGTATTACCATTTCGCCTCCAGGAAGAAATTTGCAATCATTTAGAGACCCTTCAAACAACATTGAATGGTTATTTCAGCTTGGAGGGTATGAAAATCTACACACGGATTCTAAGTTTTTTCCTTGCTAATCTTTATGACATTGAAGATTTTGACTTAGCAAAAAATGACTTAATTGATTTAAGAGCAAAGGAATTGTTGAAAAGTGAGTTTGGAGCAAAGACACTTGCTAAATTCTGGTGCTCTTTGGCTCATGCTTATCTATCAGCCATCGTTCCTTTTGTTACAACATACCTATGTGAGTCAGGTTTTTCAACATTGGTTGCCATGAAGACGAAGAACCGAAACAGATTAGATGCTGCAGATGACATGCGAGTTGCTTTGTCCAAAACTCTTCCGCAATTTCAAGCTTTGGTTGACGCCAAACAACAACAACGGGCCCATTAAAATTGAAGAAAAATAAGTTGATTTATAATTACAATATTTTTTCGATAAAATTTTTGAAATTCTCTATATTAAATTTAAAGTTTGTCACACGTAAATATTTTTAAAAGTTGGTTTGTGCATTGAAATTTTTATATGTTGTGGAATTTGTGAATTCTTATTGGGTTTATCATCTGCATTACATTCTTATTGTCTTTAATTGAGGAAACATTGATTTGAAAGTGAAATAATGTAATAAATATTTTTGATTTTTTATACTATACGTTTACTAATTAATTAACCCTAAAACACAAACAAAATAGATAACTATGGAAAATTTTTTGGTGGGGGTGCGGAGTTACCATGGGTTGCTGTAGGGGGTGCGGGCCTGTAAAAGGTTAAGAACCCCTAAATAAACGGTTCCTAAAACACCTTTTCAAAAGGCCCGCCTGACGTCAGTCCCCTCCCCTCCGCTGAAAGTTTCTCTCTCCGGCGTCACGTGATCTGCATTCCCTCGAGATAAAGCGAGTCGACAAGACAGCCCGCACGCGGAACGGAACCAGCACCGAATGGCAGTAAGAGCGGTGATTCACCTGTGTATTTGTACGAGCATTCCATGGTATCGCCGACTTCGTTCTTCGAGTTGGCAGTGATATATCAAGCAGCTGAACACATTATTCTATGTTGGCATGGAAAATGATATACCAGCAGCTCGAAGATATTATCGTAATTATATCTGGTGTAATATAACTGACTTTGAGCAAGAGATAAGTTTCCGCCTCAAATTGTCTATCATATAGGCAGTTAAATTTTCATTTGCTTTTATGTTAATTATGTAAAATTCTGTTATACTGAATATAGTGTGTGATTCTCATTTCATAAGACCCTTAGCATATAGCATATCAGTTGGAATTGTTGCATCGAAAATTTTGGTTTGCTGTAGTTGCTAACGAGTATGTGCTCGAGAATCTTGTACGATATCGAAGTTAAGGAAATCGACCTGTAATTTTCTGGGTTCTCCTTGTCGCCGCCGTTATGAATTGGGGTAACGTCGCTAACTTCCAGTCGTTTGGGACCTCTCCGCGGGAAATACATTTCTCGAATATTATCCGAAGAAAAGGTGCTATTTCTTGGCTAATTCTTTGAAAACACAAGCAGGAATTTCTTCGTGGCCAGAGGCTTTGTTAGATCTAAAGGAACATAATTCCCACCTCAGAAAATACGATATCGTTCATTATAGTGGGTGCATAATGTACGCATTGATCGTTGATGGCTGTAAATTGTTTTACAAAATGAACATTTAACAGGTTCGCTTTCTCTACGCTATCATGAATAACAGCACCCGAGTCATTACGCAGTGTAGGTATGTTAGGGTCTCTACATAGGAGCTCTCTCACATTGAACCAAAACGCTTTATATTGGTATTGATCACTCAATATCCATAGCATCTTATTAATTTATCAACCGTTGGAAAATTGCGATTCGAAGAGCACTTTTACCAATGTGAGATCAAATTCATAGGTACAAAATCGCGAGTATAATTCGATGCTTTCGAGTTGCGTGAAACCACTTGAAGTTTGAACTTTGAAGTAACTTAAACTGACAAACCGAAATACCTGTTCATTCGGGAATGGTAAAAAAATAGAAAAATCAATAAAATAAACGTTGAGAAGTTTTCAGATGAAGAAGATAAATAGATTCTGCGGTATTTCCCATAGACACGGAAGTGGGCCTCATGTTTATCAGAGGAAAATTCCCGTATGAATTCGGTGAGTGGTATTTTATTGTTTCAGACTGCAGCACCTCTCATCTAAAGCGAAAAATGCTCCAGAGACTCGTTCGACAACTCTTCTCTCCTTCATTTAATTTTCACCGCATTTCGTCCGCGCTTCCGCCATCCTTAAAAGGGTAAAAAGGGATGGAAAGAGAAAGTTTCTCTGGCTCCAGGCGATAAGAGGGAATTGCTTGCCGAGTGATGGGGAGAAAAAGAGAAAGGGATTAATGGTAGGGAGAAAAGGGAGGAGGGAGAGAGAGAGAGGGAGTAAGGTGGTAGTGCAAGAGGCATTAAAAGAGGTACGGATAGGAGCGTAAAGGAAGGGAAAGGGAAGGAGTGGAGGAGAGGGAAAGTTAGGAGTGAGATAGAGGGCAAGATAGGAGTTGGGGTTAAATATGAATAGGAGAGGGAGTGAGGGAAGGGTTGAAGTTGAGGATAGGGATGAATAAATGTGAGAGAGGGTGGGAGAGGAGTTGGATATAGTAATGAATAGGAGGGAGAGAGAGTGGGAAGGATAGGAGTTGGGGATAGGAATGAATAGGAGTGTCAGAGAGGGTAGGATAGGAGTTGGAGATGGGGATGAATAAGAGTGAGAGAGAGGTAAGGATAGGATTGAGAGAGAGGGTAGGATAGGAGTTGGGGATAGGGATGAATAGAAGTGGGAAGGAGGGTAGGATAGGATTAGATAGATAGATAATCGTCTTTATTGGGGCGAAATTTAGACCATAAGGTCCATTCTTACATTTAACCCTAGAAGAGCGGAAAGGATAGGAATGGGAGATAGAGATGGATAGGAGTTTGAAATAGGGAAGGATAGAAGTGGGAGAAGGAATTGAATGCGAGTTATGGAGATGGATGAATAGAAATAGGGAGGAAAGGATAGGAGCGGTAGAGAAGGAAGGATAGGAGCGGGAGAGAGGAAAGGATAAAAGTGGGAGAGAGGGAAGATAGGAGTGGGAGGGAGGGAAGGATAGAAATGGGTGAAGGGAAAGGAGTTAGGGATAGGGATGAATAGAAGTGGGAGTGAGAAAAGGATAGGAGTGGGATGAATAGATGTGGCGAGAGAGAGAATGATAGGAGAGGGAGAAAGAAAGATAAGAGTGGGAGAAAGAAAAGAATAGGAGTAGGAGAAAGGGAAGAGTATAAGTTGGAGAGATGAAAGAAAAGAGAGAAAATGACATGATAGGGAGGAAGAGAGATGGAGTAAGAAAGAAATAGAGAGACAGTGAGAGAGAGAGAGGAGAAAAAGAGCGGGCGGGTAAGAATGTAAAGAAAGGAGGGGAGAAAGAGAATTGTAGAGGGTGGGAAGGAGTGAAGAAAGTGAGAGAAGTTAAGGAAAAAGTAAGGAGAAGGGAGAGTAAAGGAGAGAGCTAGGGAAAGAGTATGGATGAGTAAGGGAGGGAGCAAGTGGAGAGAGTGGGAAAGAATGGGAGGGTAAGGGAGAGTACGGAAGAGAGCAAGGGAGAGAGAGAGAAGTGAGACAGAGAAGGAGCTAAGAAAGGAGAAAGATGTGTTTGTATATATAGGTCACGGTAAAGGTACGTAATCGGGAAATGTGAGTATTTACCGGGAAATGTGTGTATTTACCGGTAAATGAGCGCATTTACCACCATTCGGTAAATGTAAGTTTATGTTTTACAGAAACACGTAATATCCGTACATTTCCCGGTAAATGTGCACTTTTACCGATATGCCTTGGTAAATGTGGAAATGAGTAAGACAGAAATGCTACACTTTAATAACTACATTAATTTATAGCAAAAATCATCGAGGGTTCAGCTCCACTAGAATATATTTAGATGACGCTTCCAATTCCGAAGGGAGAACACAACGAACGTGAGTAGGGACCAAAAACACTACGACTAACTTACCCAACCCGGTGGGACCGAGTAAAATTTTCCTTCATGTTCAATTTTAGTTTAGTTAGTTGTGCATATTTACAAGGAAATTTACACATTTACCGGATAACGCACATTTACCGTGACATATATTAGTTTAGGAATAGGAGAGATCAGGAGGGGTTTAGAGAAAGTACGGAAATATTCTGGGAGAGAGTGACAACGAGAAAGAAAGGGGTTAATTCGAACTTAAGTAAAACATAATCTGGAGTAAACGGTGAGTCGTTTCCTGGGAAGAACCCCTCCCCCTCACTCTTTCCCTTCCCAATCTCGCTCTCTTTCTTCCCCCGCCCCCTCTCCGAAATGGGGAGAGTCCCTTTCAATCCCAGCCTTTCCTTCAATAATGAGATGCACTCACAAAGGCTGCGAAATGCGGACATCATTAAGCGAGTCAAAGGAATTCTCCCTTCGCGATAACGGGATATTATTTTTCTTAAACAACTGTAATCCGAATCTTTCTCGTTATCAAAGATACTGGATTCGAAGTTTGGAACAAAGGGAAGAAGAAAGTTTGCCTCTCGTCCTCTCTTTCAGTCACTTTTATCTCGCGTCAGAATATCTTCATTTATGCATGATGGAGAGGCGAGAGCTTTCTTTTCAGTCCTTTTGGAAAGGATTTCTAAAGGTTACACAACGCGAAAAGATCTGAGGCTTAGAATTTTCATTTCTTGTGTGACCTAAGTGACTCAGGAACTGTTTTCATTGCTCGGCTAGTAGGAGCGAGCATGTTTTTGATAATGAAATCGGGAATCTCGTGAACGTTCCAGAGGCCGTGAAAAAATACGCTTAAAATAAATGATAGCAAGATAGTTGTTTCTGAAACAACAGAAAATAGCAAAAGACAAGGGACTTCCAACCAACCCTCGCTTTGAACCGAACTTTCATTCATGGAAAAGACACCGTAAAGCTAAAGCATACAATTCGAGGGATGGGCGTATCCAGGTCTTGAAAACATTTTAATTACGCCGCCGTGAAGGTACTTCTTTTGACCAATCTGCCAGGAAGATGTTTTCAACTCAGTTTATTGGACTATTATTCGTTTGTCAAAAACCCTTAAAGTTGGATTTTCGAATTAAGCGAGTTCTCTCTGAAATTATAAATGAGAGGAAGAAAACGAAACGGAAGTTCGCGGTTGCAATAATGAGAGAACGTTTTAGAGATTTTAATCAAACTACTGCAGAGAGGAGGATTATGAAATTATCTCAAATATAATAAAAGGCCACGTGCCGGCGACGCATAGTTTTCACGCTTCCAGAGTGGATGGAGAACTTACTAACTTGTTCTCTTAGCATGATCCTCTCCAAATACCAACTATCTTCTCTGTCTCATTGAATTTCTTCCCGTTTTCAGTTTTGAATGTTTTAATGCATTCCTTTCACAAAAACAGAGGGATATCTCGCGGTTTTCAACGGAACGCAAATAAAATTTTTATCACATGCGTATGTCAGATAATTTGTGAACAAATATATATCAAATACGCTTAAATATTTGTTTTTCTTTTAGTGATTCGAGCTGTGAAATGCTGAAGTACGGGTTCTCGCATGGAAACACTATTTTCTTCTATGAGTTTCAAACGTTCGTTTATCATCTCTCTCCCCTTCGCAGAATAATTTGCGTGGATTAAAATCCTAAAATATTACATCGAAAGGCATCATTAACAGTTCAAAAACTTGTACACTTTAATCGTTTTTATTAAAAAACAAACCCGAAATAAATATTAAGTTTTTTATAAATTGAGAAAGAGTTATTCCATTTATGCATTGGATTGGTGCCTTTCAATATTATTCTACTTAAATGCGGATTATTAGATGTCTCTCATATTTTTTATAGTTCTACAAGAGAGTTTAAAATTTCATTTTGTATTTTTCGAGATAAATGAGGTTTCCATGACATTTCTCGTTACAACTATACATAGCAGTAACAATATGTTACACTATAGTATGTTCAGCAAGCGAGAGTATACAACAGTATTTTATGGTCCACGGAAGCATGGTCATAAAATATAATCTGCTCATAGATTGTTTAGAAAGTTAATTAGCTGCAACACAATATTAGATATTTTGTCACGATTCCATTGCATAGTTTTCAATCAGCAACAAATCACCGATTACGATTCGATAGGTCGTTGACATTGTGAAATTTCAGCTGTACACTCAAAAGTATATAAACAATACAAATTAAGAAGGTTAACTGTTTTAACATTGTCCTAAACATTAAAATACTATAACTACCGTCGGCGCATGACGAATCTCATTTTGCACACCCAATTTTCGGAGTTGAAAAATGACGAGATAAAAAGACAAATTAGAGGATGAAATTCGCGATATCGTTTTTTTGCAGAAATTGAGCAGATAACAATTACGATAAAAGCCGCCCTCATCTGTTTCGTGGGAAGCGCGATGCAATATCCACAATTTTATTTATACAAAATTACGTGCGAGCTTCGAAATTGATGCCATGCACCACCCGATTGGGATAAAGCGGCTGGAAATTACATCCGAAGGCAGATAACGCATAATACATGCAGTGCCTCGGATCGTGTCTTACCGGATTTTGTGACCGGAATACTAATTCTATCCAATCGAATTGCAAAGTTCAACATTTGATGTGCGTGATGATGTGCGAAAAAACATATTATCGATACGGACGAGTTCTCGATTCGCGGTGTTAACTAATCGGTTAGAAAGATAAACTAGAAATTTCCCAGGGATTGCAAAATATTTCAGCGTTTCATGTAGCATCTTTACATAAAAAAATTTAGTTTTAAAAAATTCAGTTTTTATATTTTTTCTTGGAATATAATGCATACATGTTTACATATAAACAAAATAAAATCTCTCACAGCGACCGCACAGAAAAATCCACACTTTAAATTTCTATACAGGATATTGACAGCATCATTTTTAAGTATTTAAACGAGCGCCGAAAATAATAATTTTTGAATTTTTAATTGCTTCTTTATTTAAAATTCTAATGTTTCAAGACTAAATTGCGTGAGTTGTTGAAACTAACGAAAGATAAATTCCTTTATCCAAGATTTTAGATTTTTTTGCACGCTAATTAATTTATAATTAAACTTAAGATGCATGAGTTTATATTAATTATTACTGATGAACTATTGGGCTCTTGGTGCTGAAATTTAAATGCAATAATAAAGAATAGTAGCATAAATTTACACACATCAAAATCTGAACATATCACTTTATGCAAATCTCCTACATGATATATTTTTAATTCCGGAACTGAAATATATTAGCAAACCTATACTTCAATCGTGATCTTAGATATATATTTATTCTTGGATTCTGCAAACATGACCTAAATCCAATGGAAAGGCGAATTTCTAACAGAAACCGACGTATTTGTCCGCGCAAAGATATTTTTCCATCTCCGGCACCGCCCATCTCTCCCTTTGTGCGATAAATCCCCCTCCATAGATCCGCAGCGTCAGACACGAGAATTCCGCATACGTTCACACGGGCAAAAATCGTTTATTTATTCTCCAAACACACTCGGCTCCTTAAGTGCGTAGGAGTAGGAGAGGGAGGGAAGGAATGAGAGTGGAGGAGATGGAGTTAGGGTGAAGGAGGGAGAGAGGGAGTGGGTGGGAGGAGGCGGGTTGGGGGAAGAGGGATGGAGGAAGAGTGAGGAAGGTAGAGGGAGTTTGGGTGGGAGAGGGTAGAAAGGATGAGGAGAGAGAGAGGTAGGTAGAGGAGGGAAATGGAGGTAGGGAGAGGGAGATAGATTGAGGGAGAGAGTGGGAGGAAGAGGGTGAGAAAGAGAGTAAGGGTGGGAGTAAGAGAGGAGGAGAAAGATCGAGATAGAATGGGAAATAAAGGGAGGGAGTATGATTGGGGGAGGGACAAAGAGATAGAGGACGAGAGAAAGGTAAGGAAGGAAAGGGAGGTAGAGAGGAGAGAAATGGGGGTAGGGAGAGGGAGGTAGAATGAGGGAGAGGGAGGTAGAATGAGGGAGGGAGAGATAGGGCCTGAGGGAGGGAGATGAAGGAAGGAAGGGAGAGAGGAAGATGTTGAGAGGGAGGAAGAAAGAGGGAGGTAGAGAGGAAGAGAATGGGAGGATGGTGAAGGAGAAAGGAAAAGAGGGAAGTGCAGAGGAGGGAAATAGAAGTAGTGAGTGTGAGGGAGGGAGGAGTTATGTAAGTGGGAGGAAGAGAGATGGAGGGAGAGAGGATGAATGTGAGAAGGAGTGTTAATGTGGGAATTGAGAGGGAGGGAGAAAGAGTGAGTAGAGCGGGAGATAATGCAAAGAAGAGGGAGGTAGAGCGGGAGAGAAAGCAAAGAAGAGGGAGGTAGAAAGGAAGGAAAAGGTAGGCAGAGAGTGAGAGGAAGAGTGGGAGAGAGAGGGAGGGAGAGAAATGGAAAAAGAGAGAGCTGATGGGAGATTATTGGAGGGTAAGGGACAAAGAGTGAGAGAGGAAGAGTGGGATGGGGTGTGTATGAGAGAGTGAGATACAGCAGAGAGAGGCACAAAGATATATATACATATATATATATATATATATATATATATATATATATATATATATATATATGGATTTGAAGGTAGAACAGGGGAAGATGGAGTGGCATGGTGTGGATTTGAAGCAAAAGAGATGAAGAGAAAGGCGAATTGCACGAAAGTGGGTGGAAACGGGGAGCATGAGTTGCGATGAAACGTAAGTTAGAGAAGGGGTGAGGACGCGATGAGGAAATTGCAGTGAGTTGGGGTGTGGGGGCGAGCATGGTACGGGAGAGAAAGATAAAACTAGAAGGGGAGAGAGGGAGAGTAAGGAGAAGGGAGTGTGGTGGAGGGAATATGATGAGATTTCAAGGGTAAACGGCGAAGGATTGAATATCTTGACCTAATTCCATAAGACTTCCTCATAAATCAAGATCCGGGATTTCAATAACGCCCGCTGCTTCCTTCCGTATCCTTTAATGGAACCCCTTTTCACGACGAAGACGGACGCCAATGCATTTATTTTGCCGAGAATGTTGATTCAAAAGTCCCAGTTCCGCGCCACGGACATTTTTTCCGGATTATTTGCGCGAGGACAGATAGAAAATTTGAATTAACGTACAAGCAAAGTTGCGAGTGACTGAATGCAAAAGTTTTGGGATTCTGGGTATAAGATGTTAATGCCGAAAAGACGTAAAATCTCCCGCAAATTCCGGTGTGCAATCGACAAGTTTTTGAAGGAAAAGTTTTCAATGATTATTATGAGTTTTATTTCGCGGCGATTTGTCGAAATGAACGAGATCGTGTCTGCACGGCAGAATTCCTATACGCAGCCATGTATATCTTTTCGTGATATTTTCATAAGCCGCGGGAGGGATTCTTTTCTAATAGTTCGCCGGTAATTCCCATTACGTTATTTAAAGTGATACTCGTTATAATGATTTTTTGGATAGGAAAATCGGTTAACTGTATAGTAAAACTAAACTTCTATGAGAAAAAAATCATGCGCCACGTCGAATTTTGTATCTGAGAATATATAATTAAAGTTTCTCACACGTAGTTAGAAAAAATACTTGTACTATAAAATTTAACCACCGAGAAATTCAGATTTTAAATTTACGTCTCGTAATTTACGTTCATTTTGTCAATCTAATTTTGAATTTTACGGTGAAGGAGTTAATTTCTATTTAAAATATCAAATTCGGTTTTTAAATTTAATGTTTTTGCTCGCTTGTTAGACGCCTTATACTACCAAATTCTATTAGGTAAAATGTTTGGGAATGCGTTGAATATATGTTACGATGTACAGAACATGAATGTATAACTATAGTTTTTTAGCTGATGCTATTACGGTAGTATTATTAGTATGCAAACAAAAAATATACTAATATATGGATACTTTAACTGCACGCTACAAATTAACTTTTGATGGAGACAAAATGACGCGGGAGATATTGCTAGCGTGATCTCGTAAGTATTTCATCTAGAATTTTCAGAATTTGACGCATCCCCATAAGGAAAAATACATTCGAGGAACTTTGAGATATATTAGTGCAGAAGTATTCTTGTTCGATTGATACAATAATTTTTATATATTAATTTCCTTCGGTATTGTCTTTAAGTTTATTTTATCCGCAGAACGTTTATAGTACAAGTAATTTTGTAATCACGCGATGATACTGAATAATGAAAACCATGTGCTGAAGTGGGGAAAATATAGGATACAGTAGTGGCACATATCATATCTTTGAGGAATTTGATGATTGCCACGAATATAATATTAGATTTATCTCCTCAGCGTATTCTCATACATGGCATAAAAATATAAGCCGATAAACAAATTTCCTATTCCAACTAAAAATTTCTGTTCTTATAAAAAAACATAATACATCATTCCATCTTAGGTAATCAACTATTCCTTAAAATCATTGATTCCTTTAATAGCTATTCATGTGATCACCACGTTAATCAAAACCATCAACTTAGTAAATATCGTATCGCAAATTACTAACTCGATTTCGAAAGGCAAAGACTCAACATACTCTGTAAGATCGAATCTTTTATCTTAATTAAAATCGAATGGAAACTTAATGGCATGTTTTAAAAAGGCAAAGACGGCAGATAAATCGAGGGGACACATACTCTATAAGCGTTACTCGACAAAATATTTATTTGGATTTGCAGTAGTTATAGTTTATCAATACGTATTTAAATTTTCAGACCATATATTAGTTTATTTTAGCGATAATCGATATTGGTACCACATTCAAACCGCAGCACAACTTGGTTTCCGAATATACAGTATCCAGCTAGGTGTATATTCCCTTAAGAAATTAAAAACCAATATCGGAATAACTTAAATTTGGAAGTATCGAGAGAAAGAGAGGGATATATAGAGAGAGAGAGAGAGAGAGAGAGAGAGAGAGAGAGAAAGAGAGAGAGAGAGAGAGAGAGAGAGAGAGAGAGAGAGAGAGAGAGAGAAAGAAATAATAATAATAATTAATAAGAAAAAAACATTTTCTAGAAATATTTTCTTCTTTGTTTGATAGGCAATCATATACAAGAGCAATTCTTATGCAAAAAATGGCGTCGGTGTCAATATCAGTAACAAAGAGAAACTGCTTTGCCATTCCGGAGAAGAATTGTTTTGGCTGAAAGCGGAAGAGAAGAGCGGTCCAAAAACAGCCGCCATTGTCATGCTTTCTATCTCTACCTTTATCCCTCTCTACCACTCTCCCATTCCCTCCCCCAACTACCCTTTACGCTCCTGCTTTTTCATCTTTTTGTTGCCGTTTGGCATGTATTGATTGATGGCTTAGATTATCCATACAAGGTCTCCCGGGGTAGAGGAACTTCTTCGCTAATGTTTCCCGATAGAATTTTTCGGATTATTCGTCACCGAGCTTCTGTTTACTTGTTCCGACATCATGAGCGAGATAAAACATGCCTCTTGGGTCTGAGTAATGGATTGGCGTTCGAAAATATATGGCAATTAAATTTTTGATACGAAGCTAATAATACAGGGTAACCCTGCGCTAGATTTAATGTTGTACATATTGTTAAAGTGAGACCGTTACTGTTGCTGAATTTAAGTATGTTTGTGGCGACATATATTAATTTCCGTATATCAAAGCATGAATATAGATTCGAGAATACGCACTTGAAAATGTCACTTATCTAAGTTGTCTCCAACATATAATTCATATGTAGTGCTTTCTATATGAGGTATATATCCATTACCTGACATCCAACTTAATTTTGTTGTTTATTGATTATAAATGTTTGCAGTTAGCCATAATATGTAAGTTAACATTCAGATTGACTAATTCCACGTCATTATTTTGTAACCTCAACGGGATAATAAATTAAGTATTGTTATCACTTCCAAAAGAGTATTTACATCCTTGTTAGGTTAGATACCCAAGATAAGTACTCATTTTTAGTGCTTTTCGTCATTCCTGAAAAGCACTATTATCTTCGTGATGTCCGTCCGTCCGTCCGTACGCATATATCAGGGAGGTGTTGGCTAAACCGATTTCAACCAAATTTGGTGCTTGCAATACTCACATAAATTAATAACCCGAGTGGCATATTTGGACCGGATCGACTCTGCAGGGGTGCCACAATTGCAAAGTTTAACTTTTAGGTAATTATGAATTTGGAAGGAATTGGCCCAACCGATGTTGACAAAATTTTGAATAGAGTAGGTGTTTGTCACGGAAAAACAAAATAAATATGTTTTGTGTAGATATAAAAATCAGGTCTGCCATAATAAAAGTAATAATAAAGTTCTTCTAACACGTGTCTGTGTTGAATTTTCCACCTAATTTTAACCAATTTTAATAATAATATACACATATATACTAAACCAAAATTGCATATTTGGATCGCATCAATCAAACAGTGGTGCCACAATTACAAGTTTAACTCTTTCAGTAACAATGGGTTTGGAGATAATTGGCTGTACGGATTTCAACTAAGTTTTGCATAGTACACCATATCATTATGAAATCAATATGTTTAAAGCGGAGCTAAAGAGCAGGGACACCACACTAAAAAGTGGAATAATATTTTTAAATCGTATTTCTAGAGATCTGACCTCATGTATATAACGGATCTAAAAATCACGGCTACCACAATATAAGGAAAAATAATTTTCTGATTTCAAAGCAAACACATTAGTATACGATTATACTACGGTGAATTTTACGAAAAGCACTTCTGTACCACGGGAAACCCGTGTACATCCCTACTTGTTCAAGTACTTATCCTTGAATTTGTTTTCAAGCATGAGGTAAAATCGATAATTCTCTAGCGAATAAATACAGATGGTTTTCTTCTAGTTCGATTTGCATCGCACGCTCTTAAATTTAAAGTTAATCTGGTGAAATAAAGATTGACGAATTAAAAAAAAGACGATTGAAATAAATTCTGATATTTTTCATTTTTCCTTCCACAGATTTCTGCCCATTTAGAAACAAATCTCGGCGAATTCGATCCGCGAGTTAAATGACCGAAGTCCGCATATATTTGAACGCCATGAATCATTGAGCCGCAAAAACGCGCATGCTTACGACTTGTTTATGACTCGTAGATTTCAAGCACTCCGCTCGACTTTCTAAAGAAAGAGCAAGGTTAACCTCTCTGGGGCCATAAATAATTGAAACCGTCCATTGGACGAGAGTGGCAAAGGGAGAACTGTCGAATAAAAAGAGGGTCAAAGAGGTCCAGTTATTAAGAGAATTGGAAGAGAAGAGGACGGTCTAGAAAGCGAGGATCGGCAGGAGAGAGAGAGAGAGAGTGCGAGTGAGATACAAACAGAGAGAGAGAGAGAGGGGGGGGAGGGAGTGAGAGGCGAGATGGATTGGGGAATCGAAAGTCAGAGAGGGTATCCGAACGGTCACGTGAGTCTCCGCCATCAAACGTACTCGGACGAGAACGTGTCAAAACGCATTGCGAACGATAGGCTTTTAGAAAGGGAACGCTGAGGGGATTCCTTCAGAAACGAAAAGCAATATCCGTTAATGAAAACGTATAAAGTGGAGATGAAAAAATTTTACGAAAGCGATATAAAAATCTCTACGGAATCAGAAAAATAAATTGAAAAGAATGTTTATAAAGAAAGGAAGAGTTGGGACAAAAAGCGATGAAAGCAAATGATAAGAATGCATATCTTTGGCCGCTGATGTTAAGTGTAAATGGAGCACCAGTTTAATGATAAGTTATGTTTAGATGCGAAGAATTTATTCTGTAGTTCATCGATTATAACAGTTCTGTAATTAAATTCAATCAGCGTAGAAAAAAACTGAATAAATGTATTTGGCCGTAATACCATATCACTTTACAAAAGAATAATTTCAAGGACGCTACCAAGTATTATTTTGGTTGAATAAATAAATAAATAAATAAATAAATAAATAAATAAATAAATAAATGAATGAACGAATAAATAAATAAATAAATAAATATATCATTATATATCGACGTTTCTTACAGAGGAGGATATAACATATATATAACATACTAGTAGAAGGTGCTTGCATACTGCAAGCATTTCATCTCACTTTGAAAAAACATTAATTTTTCAGACAGATATTTCATCATTACAAATATTCTATTGATTCTAAAGATTTCACCTCCGCAGCGACTTTCGCTTTTCCCACATGTAAAAATAATAGTTTAAAACAATCCCCAACTGTTGCAATTTTAAACATTTTACACTTTCTCCATTATGGGGTACCAATGCTACATATTTCAGCAAAATTTTAAAGGTGTAGCACTTCTAGAAGTATAATAATATTTTTTTAATTGTTTAAATTTAAACATTTTTAACGGTTGCCGAAATATATATACGGAGAGATTGAAATGTTTCTTTGTGCAAATGCACTGTTTTGTAAATAATTTTAAAATTGCAGCTTCCTAGGTCATCCCGTAGTATCTAGTATCTAGTATATATGTTATCATTATAAATCGACGACTCTTACAGAGGAGGAGGATATAACATACTAGTAGTTGGAGCTTGCATACTGCAAGAATTTCATCTCACCTTGAAAAAAAATTCATTTTTCAGACGGACATTTTATCATTACAAATATTCTTTTACTTCTAACGATTTCAACGTCGCAGCGATTTTTACACTTTCTCCATTATGGGGTACTAATGCTACATATTTTAGCCAAATTTTAAAGTTGTAGCAGAAGTAAAATGATATTTTTCTAATTGTTTAAATTTTAATAATTTTTAACGGCCGCCAAATTTCATATATGGTAAAATTGAAATGTTTATTTGTGCAAATTTACTATACTGTAAATAATTTGAAAATTTCAGCTACCTAGCTCATTCCGTAGTACCTAAGCAGTTATCCAATTGTTTAAATTTTAAGAATTTTTAATTACCAAACAAATTAAAATATCAAAATTTGTATAATTCTTGTGTCGTTTTTTTTAAGAATTCTACATACAAAAAAAAATTTCAACTCCGTAGCACATGCGAAAATACATAAACCATGATAATTTGTTTAAACAATTGCGAATTTTTAGCGGCCGCATTGTTGCACTTTTTGAAGATTTTCGTTTTTTCTAGTCGGTTTTGTACAAAATCCTACCTAAGAAAAAAATTTCGAAACTCCAGCTCATCTGGAAGTGCGTAAACATTAGTATCCTCCTATATGTTATCATTATATGTCGAAGTATGTTATACTAGTAGTTGGTGCTTGCATACTGCAAGCATTTCATCTCAACATAAAAAAACATTCATTATTCATCTTTCATCATTACACATATATTTTTAATTCTAAATATTTCACCTCCGCAGCGATTTTCGTTTTTCCCACATGTAAAAATAATATAATATCCACGAGAGGTTACTTGTTAAAATGACGCCTAAGTATTTGACGGATTCGGCTAATTTTAGATGTACGCCTTCTATTCTGTAATTCATCGCCTCAATTTCTTTGTTTCTCCAGAATCTCATGACGGAACACTTACCTAAGTTCAGCACTCACTGCCACTCTTTACACTACTCGAGAATTGCGTGTAGGTCGTTAGAAAGTAATGCTTGATCAGCAGGACTGTTAATCTCTCTGTAAACTACCGTATCATCCGCGAATAACTTGATTTTACTTGTAATAACATTATCTAAGTCATTTATGTATATAAGGAATAATAGGGGACCGATGACACTTCCCTGTGGAACGCCGGAGGACACGCTGACCGAATCTGATTTAAATCCATTTATGACTACCATTTGTTCCCGATCATTGAGAAAGTCCCTGATCCACTCGATTATCTTTCGATTTATTCCACAGGCTTGTAATTTTTTCAATAACTTAATATGATGGACTTTATCGAATGCCTTCTTGAAGTCAAGAAAAACCGCGTCTAGCTGGGTCTTTCGATCACCGGATCGTAGTATATCATGTGCAAACAGAGCGAGCTGTGTTTCACAAGATCTTGCCTTCCTAAAACCGTGCTGATATTTACTGAGCAAGTCCTGGCTATCTAAGAAGTCCATCACAGAACTAACGATGATGTGCTCTAGAATCTTGCAAGATATTGAGGTTAGCGAAATCGGCCTGTAGTTTTCTCGGTCGTCTTTTTTCCCGCCTCCGTAGCACATGCGAAAATACATAAACCATGATAATTTGTTTAAACAATTGCGAATTTTTAGCAGCCGCATTGTTGCACTTTTTGAAGATTTTCGTTTTTTCTAGTCGGTTTTGTACAAAATCCTACCTAAGAAAAAAATTTCGAAACTCCAGCTCATCTGGAAGTGCGTAAACATTAGTATCCTCCTATATGTTATCATTATATATCGACGACTCTTACAGAGGAGGATATAACATACTAGTAGTTGGTTCTTGCATACTGCAAGCATTTCATCTCAACATAAAAAAACATTCATTATTCATCTTTCATCATTACACATATATTTTTAATTCTAAATATTTCACCTCCGCAGCGATTTTCGTTTTTCTCACATGTAAAAATAATAGTTTAAAACAATCCCCAAATGTTGTAATATTAAAATTTTTACACTTTCTCCATTATGGGGTACTAATGCTACACATTTTAGCCAAATTTTAAAGTTGTAGCATTTCTATAAATAAAATAATTTTTTTGTAATTGTTGAAATTTAAATAATTTTTAACGGCCGCGGCAATTCATATATGGTAAAATTGAAATGTTTATTTATGCAAATTTTCTACTTTGTAAATAATTTGAAAATTTCAGCTTCCTAACTCATCTCGTGATACCTAAACAGCTATCTATTTGTTTAAACTTTAAGAATTTTTAACTGCCAAACAAATAAAAATATCAAAATTTGTATAATCCCTATTTCGTTTTTTTAAGAATTCTACTTTTAAAAAAAATTTCAACTCCGTAGCACATGCGGAAATACATAAACCATGAAAATTTGATTAAACAATTGCGAATTTTTAGCGGCCGCATTGTTAGACTTTTTCAAAATTTTCGTTTTTTCTAGTTGGTTTTGCACAAAGTTCTATCTATGAAGAAAATTTCGAGTCTCCAGCTCATCTGAAAGTGCCTAAACATTAGTATCCTCCTGTTATATGTTATCATTATATATCGACGACTCTTACAGAGGAGGATATATGGATGGCAACAAGATGTTGGAATGAGGAAGCCCAGTAAACACTCACCAATGGGTCGACTTCAAGTTGGCGAGGCCCTGGGGATGTCAAAGCGGCACACGTAAAATAACACTAAAAACAACACAGAACATAACGTAGAAGCTTGTGGAGAGATTCCTTCTTCAGCTAGCGAGAGAGACAACTCTCATCCCAACATCTTGTTGCCATCCATATATATATGCATATATATATATATATATATATATATATATATATATATATATATATATATATATATATACCATTGTGGGGTGACGGTGGCACAGTGGTTAGAGCGTTGGGATCCTACGCATCGGTCCCAGGCTCGAATCCGGCGGGGGTCGGATTTTTTCCCACATGGGATCGTCCCGTCCCTAACTTGTGCGATTTGAGTAGACCACGCAAGTAAGCGCTTCTTCCTTCGAAAGGAACGTTATCCCTTGGTGCTCTTCGTAAAGAGTAGGCTACTGCCGGAACCGGGTTTCCCCTCACTCTTGGGTGTGTGTGTTCGTTATGGAAGGAGTTATGGCTATAATAATCGAAAAGGTTGCTTAACCATTAACCAACAACACCTTATTGTGCAACGCTATTGTTTGTTTATTACAGGTTTTGCTACTATAAAGTTTCTTGTGAATCAAAACAAATATCTACTTCAACAACGAAGTTTTGGTTACATAATTTTTGGTTTAAGTGTACTTCTGTGTGTGCGTGTATGAATGCGCGTGTGTGCATCAGTATTCATGTGTACACACATATGAGAGAGAAATATAGAGAGAGGGAGTAGGAGCGAAAGATTGAGATATAGGAGAGATAGATAGAAGAGAGAGGGACTAACAGAATTTGAATTTGAATGCCCAGCCCATTCGCCTCTGTCCTACGCACCGTGGGTATCTCAGAGGTAGTGCAATGAACAGCCGGGGAAGGGAGGAGGGAAACCCGGTGCCGGCATTTGCCTGCTCTTACGAAGAACACTAGGGGGGCCAAAAGCTTAACGTCCCTTCCGAAGGACGGAACAGCTGAATTTGCGCGGACTCCTCAAACCACACAAACAGGAGGCCGGGTAACCTTGGAAAAATCTCACTTGCACAGAATCCGTACCTGATGCCTTTTGAAGCAGTAGACGAGTAGCAGCCAGCGTCTTAACCACTACACTACCGGCACCCCACTACTAACAGATAGAGAGATAGAAGAGAGAGAAATATAGAGAGGGAGTAAGAGAGAGAGAGAGAGAGAGAGGGAGAGAGAACTTATGACAGCGAGAGTTTCAAGGAACTCTCGTGGCATCACGTGCCACAGACAATCAAGTAATGGATTGTATGAAATGTCGCCTCAAGAGGATACATAATGGACGCAGGACCCAACGAGAAGTTTAAATGTGCGTGCGTGTAATACGAGTTTCTCGTTAACTCCATCTCGTTTAAAGAGCTTTCACTCGCTCCAAGTAAGGAGCGCATTTCACAGTTCTCTCTTGTTATCTCTAGCCTTAAAACATAGGTACCTACTCAACTAATGGAACGGGTGAGACATGGAAACGCTGTGAAAATAACTTATCAACCACAAAATTCGTATAGCCGTAGCCCAACTTTAAGAGAGGTCAATTTCTCTCATAATTCGTAAATATCAACGTTTTATGGAATACGTATTTACTGATATTCTATGATAATTTGAAAATTTCATGTATTACTAGCGTAATTGCCCGTCAAATATGACGGGTATGCGTGAATGAAGTATTAAGTTAAGATAAAAAAATTAACGAAACCAACTTGTACAGGCTCTTAAACGTAAACAATAAATATAAAATTCACATAATTGAGTGTTACAGAGAGTAAAAATAGTTTTGGGAGAATATAAATTGTACGGAAAAGAAATCCATTATGCTACACAATTCTTATATGCTCAAAGGATTTTTTAATTTATTGGACATTTAATTTTGTCTCTTACTCCCTCTCTCTCCCCTTGTCTCTCTCCTATGAAAGCATCTTCAACTTATTCCAAAGACATTTGATTTCGATATGAAAAATCAGTAATATTTGCTATGATTTGGTTTGGATTTTATGAACAATAAAATCAGTTTTTGAAAGTTATCTTTGTTTTAATTATTATTACCAGGGTAGCCAAATGATTTTCCAAATAATTCCTGATAATAGAGGAAAATCGATATAATAAGATATAATATATAAAGAATTTGCAGAAATTTACTTGAAATATTTGAGCAAATTATAAGTTATTTCAAACGTAGAGAATTTAACTTAATTGTATTATTTTACTCTTATTAAGGCGTAAGAACAGGATAAAATGTGAATGAACAGTCAATTTACCATCAAAGGAAAATTGTGTAGCTATATCTTAAGATCGCACTTTTCTTTTAACAACATAGAATAGTTTTAAATTTGCTTTCTGAAAATTGGCTTTATTTAAAGAAATTTAAATAAAAGTCATAAAATGTTATTTTTTCATTCTTATTAGAAATTCGGTTCGAAATATTTGCTGTATTATCATTTAAAGAAATCAATTGAAAATTACGTTATATTTAGTTTTATGATTTCCAACCATTTGGCAAAGGCGCATGATTTGATAGTATAAAATGTATTATAATAAATGATAATTTATTATTGTTATTTTGTAGAGCAGCTCCTTTTAATCATACACATATGCTACGTCCTCTTTCTCCATTTCTGCTCATTCCCCATTCATTTTTCCTTCCTTCCTCTAATGACTTAATAGATTCAGTAAATAAGTTATACCCATGTATAAAAGCCTGATCCGTGTCAAAGCACTAAATTGGTGTATTTATTATGAGGTCAAACATAGAATTCAACAATTGGGACACCAGTTTCCCAATATAAACAAATTGCGTGAAAACGTGAACAGTCGTATTAAAACGTGATTTTTAGAGATTTACGAATAAGATTTAAATCCTTCTCTTCGCATAACTAAGTTAAATACCGTATCCTTGAGATATTTTGAAATGTAAACGTAAAAGGTCAGCATGTCAAGGAATGGCTTTTTGCGTGATTCGTATATGCGATGCGAATTTATAACTCCGGTAAATTATAAGATGCACTAAAAATCTATGAAAATAACTATAAAAATAGTTAATTACCAAAATTTCAATGTGAAGTTAACTGAAAAGAAATTAATTAAAAACACGATTTTAACTATAAAATATTCGGGCGCCTTCTCTCTCTCGTACTAAAGCATTCAAAGCACGCTTTCCTTACACATATAGCATAAGGCTTGAGACGACAACACAATCTCTTGATTTAAGAGTGAGAAGGTCGGCAAGACACCATATCTTTAAAAAGCTAAAATTTTCCAATAAATGTGATTTAAACGTTTAACTTGAGCGATTTCGAACCGAAGGCAAAAGTCGAAGATAATTATAAGAATCAATGTTTATTTTCTTTAATGGTCCGAAGCCGTAACTCCTTCCACACTGAACGCGATCACACGGGAGGAGGGAAAACCGGTGCCGCCATTAGCCTATTCTTAACGAAGAGCTGCAAACCGAACCGAACCGCAGTCATTTTGCAGAAACGCGAACAGAACCACCCCAAAATTTATAGATGGTTTGCAGCTCTGATATATATATATATATATATACACACACACACACACTAGTAGAAGCTGCTTGCATACTGCAAGCATTTAATCTCACCTAGGAAAAAACAATAATTTTTCAGAGATATATTTCATCATGAGAAATATTTCTTTAATTCTAAAGATTTCTCCTCCGGACGGGTTTTCGTTTTTTCATTATGGAAAAATAATGGAGTAATACAATCATTAATTTGTGCAATTTTCAAAATATAATACTTTTCCCACATTGAGTTAATAATGCCACACATTTCTGCCAAATTTTAAATTTTTAGTACAATTAGAAGTGAAATAGCATTTATATAATTGTTTAAATATAAATAATTTTTAACGGCCAAAATAACAATTTTATGGATAAATTGAAATATTTATTCGTTTAGATAGGCTAACCTCTAAATAATTTAAAACTTTGAGCTTCCTAACTCCCGGCTTAGTGTCTAAGCATCTACCTATTTGTTTAAATTTTCAGAATTTTTAACTGCCAAACAAATAAAAATATCATCATTTCTTTAATCCCTATTTCGTTTTTCTTACTAATCCTACCTCTAAAAAAATTTCAGCTCCGTGGCACATCCGAATATACATAAACCTTGAAAATTTGTTTTAACAATTGCGAATTTTTAGCGGCCGCATTGTTGGACTATTTCAAGATTTTCGTTGTTTTTAGTCGGTTTTGAACAAAATCCTTCCTAAGAAAAAATTTCGAATCTCCAGCTCATCTGTAAGTGCCTAAACATTAGTATCCTCCTATATATTATATGTTATATCCTCTCTGTAAGAAACGTATATATATAATGGTATATATATATATATATATATATATATATATATATATATTAACTAAAGGAAAAGAAAAGGTAGTGATGAGGGTGGCAACAAGGTGTTGAGGGAAGCCCAGCGGACACTCACCAAGTTGAGGACCAAGCTGGCAGGCTGCTGGGGGCGTCGAAGAGACACGTAAAACACACGAACACAAAAACACACGCAAGCTTATCGGGCCTAAGCCCTTCTTCAGCGAAAGAGTAACGTAAAGTGACACACTGGGCGGGGAATGACAGGGTGATGTGGGAAGGTTGATGATTGGAGGAGGTGGGGAGTAGGAGGGGTGGATAGCCAATAAAGAGGGAGTGTGATGAGGTAGAGTCCGAATAGTTACAAAGTAACAAGGAAACATTGTAAGGGGGCTAATAGGGTTAGCGGAGGTTGAGGCCAGGCGGAGAGAAAGAGTCGAGAAGATGGATATGTGCTAGTTCCCAGTGTCGGAGAAGGGGGGCAGGAGTGTCATAGGGTAAAGCGCGAATAATCCTAACATTGTAGCAACTATTAAAGGGAACATTGTGGGTATTAGCATGTAATGCAACTGGGAGGGGGCGTCTGAGAGAAACGCTATTCCGGTGACCGTTCATTCGGATGTTTAACGGATTGCTGGTGAGGCCTACGTAAAACGCGGGACAAAGGGTGCAGGTAAGGAGGTAGATGACGTTATGGGTGGTGCAGTTGCTTCTGGAGGTGATGGGGTAGGTGATGTTGGTGGAGGGACTCGAGAAAGAAGATGATGGTAGGTGGATAGGGCAAGTGAGGCAGCGAGGTTTTCCGCAGGGGTGGGAACCTATTGCAAGAAGCGTGGTAGAAGTGGGAAGATCCTTCCTCCACAAGATATTTCCCAAATTTGGGGGCCGGCGGAAGGAGAGGAGCGGAGGATTGGCAAAAAGGTTGATAAAGAGGGACTGATGGGAGGAAGAGGTAAGAATTGGGTGGGCAGCATGAAGGATAGTTTTGAGAGCTTCGTGGATACCAGGATGGAAAAGTGTCGTAAGAGTGAGTGGAGGGGTAGATGCAGGAATAGTGGGTGTGTGAGGATGAGATCCAATGTGGGTAGGCGTCATCGCCCTATGGATCTGTTCGCGGACCAAGACTGGAGGGTAACCACGTTTGAGAAGAGCATCCTCGAGGACAGAGTAATACTCTAGAAGGGATGCTCTATCGGAACAAAGCCTCCATCCTCGACGAGCAAGGGCATAGGGGATAGAGGTTTTGGTATGAAGGGGATGGCAGCTATCAAAGTGGAGGTATTGGAGGCTGTTGGTGGGTTTGATGTGAACACAGGTGCGGATTTGGCTGTCTTGAAGGTAAAGATCGACATCCAGGAATGTGATGTGGGAGGTAGAGGATTGGTGGGTGAAGGACAGTGAAGGATGGGAGGAGAGACGCGAGAGAAAGGAAAGGAGAGAGTCAGGTCCATGCGTCCAAATGAGGAAGACATCGTCGATGTATCTCAGCCACAAAAGTGGTCTGAGTGGAACGTTGAGGAAGAGTCTTTCCCATTCTCCAAGGTAGCAATTGGCGTATGAAGGCGCCATTCGGGTGCCCATCGCAGTGCCTCTAATTTGAAGGTAGTGACGACCATCGAAAGAGAAGTTGTTCAATTTGAGCACCATTGCTGCCAAGTCTAATAAGAAATGGGAGGAAGGTCTTGCGTCGGGTGGTCTTGAGTCCAGGAGTTTACCAAGGGCAGAGAGTCCATCATCGTGGGGGATGTTTGTGTAGAGGGAACAGACATCGATAGTGGCCAAAATGGTATTGGGTGGGAGAGGAAAGGGGAGGTGTTTGAGACGTTTGAGAAAGTGGTTAGTGTCTTGGATGAAGGAAGGGAATTGACGAATGAGAGGTTGTAGGTGGGAGTCAACGAAGGCGGAGATGCGTTCTGTAGGGGAATTAAAGCTGGCAACAATGGGGCGGCCGGGGATGTTGGGTTTATGGATTTTAGGGAGAAGGTAGAATGTGGGTGTGCGGGGTTTGTTGGGGATCATTAGAGCAATGGCGGAATCGGAAAGGCCTTCCTGTTTGCCTGAGGAATGAAGATAGGACGAAATTTGGTAGGAGTGGTGGTCTGTGGGGTTGGAAGTAAGGTGATGGTAAGAGGTTTCATCAGAAAGTTGGCGCTCGGCTTCCTCGTTATATTTGGCGCGATCCATCACAACCGTGGTGGTGCCCTTGTCGGCAGGGAGGATGATGATATGGTCAAGATGTTTGAGTGTGGAAATGGCATGCCTTTCACGTCTGGTAAGATTATCTGTATGGTCGATAAGATCGGAAAAGTTAGGTTGGGAGATTCTGGAAAGGATATAATTGAGGTATTGTTCGACCGGGTGTAGGGAAGGAAGGGTGGGTGGAATGTATTCGGAAGGAGGTTTGAAGATGGAAAAGGTAGGTGGGAGGCCGGGAGGGAGTTTTGGGTTGGCAGAGGTGAGAGAGTCTTCTTTGGGAGGGTTAGTTTTTAGACGTAGTGTGCGGGCAAAGGACTGGACGTCGGCAAGGAGGCGAAAATGATCAAATTTGGTGGTGGGACAAAAGGAAAGGCCGCGTGAGAGGAGTTCATTCTCGGCAGGGGTAAGTACGTGGGAGGAAAGGTTCAAGACTTCATCTGGTTGGCAAGATGAAGAGGTGGTGGCAGGAGTGTGCGAAAAATATGAGCGCTTCGAAGGTTTGCGGGTTAGGAAAGTGGGGGTCTTTTTCAGGATATGATGTGATGGTGGCGTTGGGAATCCCAGGAGGTCCGCAAGACAGGGAGTTTGACCGATGAGTGGCGGGGAAGGAGGTGGTTTGTTGACCTCGCCAGCTGTTATGAACGGAAGGGGAAGACCAAGTTTGAGGTGCCGGACGCAAAGCAGAGAGAGTTTACGGAGAAGTCTGTTGCGATGTGCGGTGATATCATTAGCCGCTTGAATGAAAGCGGCACGAAGGTCGGATATGGATTGCGAAGAATGACGAAGATAAAGAACGAGAGATTTACAATTAGCGAAGTGGGAGTTAGAGAGGGTGGTATAATGGTGTATGGTGGAACGGATAATGTGGATAGAGGCGAGGTGATACGTGAGGGCTAGGGAAGCGCGTATAGGGGGAGGAAGACCTGAAAGAGGAATTCTGATGGTGAGGCATTTGGGGGTGAGTCCAAGTGCAAGGCAGGAGTTGAGGAATTCAATCTGGCAGTTGAGGGTAATGTGTCTACGGAGATGATAACGGAGACGGGTCAGTTCCATGGTGGAAGAGAAAGATAAGAGGAAAAGACGACAGGAAAGAAACGTAAAGATATAGACAAAAAAGGAGAAAAAAGGACGGTATATATATTAACTAAAGGAAAAGAAAAGGTAGTGATGAGGGTGGCAACAAGGTGTTGAGGGAAGCCCAGCGGACACCCACCAAGTTGAGGACCAAGCTGGCAGGCTGCTGGGGGCGTCGAAGAGACACGTAAAACACACGAACACAAAAACACACACACACACACACACATATATATATATATATATATATATATATATATATATATATATATATATATATATATATATATATATATATACCATTATAGAAGTTAAGATAAAGGTGTAATCACATTAAATATAGCAATGAACCGTTGGAGAGAATCAGAAAGAGATTGAGAGAGAGGGAGAGAGTGAAGGGCTAAAAAAAATTAGGAACGATAGAATGACACGGACACAGCGCTCCTCTCACTGAGATGAAAGCAACGTTGGAACTGTTGGATGTGTTGTCGGGATAAGTGATTAGAACGTCCGAGGTGGAGAGGTTGGAAATGACAAGAGAAAAAGTGCGAGACAATTGGAGATTGAGAGAAAGGGGATGAACAGTTTTAAAAATCGGGAGGAGAACCTTTTTTCCTTTCGCTTGCATTTTCAAATACTCTTATCTGACATTTTTCTCAAAAAGAGAGATATGGAGGACGTGAGAATGAAATATCAAATAATGAGGGAGAAAGGGGGAGAGAAAGAGGGAGAGGTAAAAAGGTAGGAAGAAATAAGTTGAAAGAAAAATGAGGAGGGAGGAAAACGGAGAGAGGATGGGAGAGAGAGGGAGAGAGGAAGAGGGTAGATTACATTAGGTTATATTACATATGTTCTTTATTTTCAGCAAGATTGAGACTAGGAAGTCCCACCTTCACCTAACCCCTTTCCATGACACAAATGTAATAATACATTCATTAATTAACAATAATATATAATATTAATACAATATTTGTAAAAAGATATTAATTGTGCTTTTTGTTAAGATTCGAGTTATGGAAGTTCATTGTGATGGCATTAATTTTCATTAAAAGCATTAAATCACTGCAATCGTAAAGTACATATAATACCAGATTTCTTTGAAAGCAAGGAGGACGTTGCCATAGTATTTATAGATTTCCATTGTTGAAAATAGGAAACATAAACACTTTTTTCAATTAAAAGCAAATATTTACACCAATTCGGATAGTATTTGAACTATGCCTTCAAAAAATAAAAACTTCGTTTTTTCGGGTAGAAAACTGTTCTTTTCCCGAATTCAAATCCCAATTTATAGTATTTTAAAAATGCAATTTTAGAAAGTCCATGCTTTTCTTATGGGGTATGGAAATGGAATATTGGGGTTGAAAATACCCCTTAAATATTAACTTTTTTGTGATTTTCGATTGTAGTCGTCGGTGGTGTCACTTGTTCTACCTACATGTCAAATTTCAGATTTCTAACCTTCCTAGAAGTACCTAAGTGTTTTGTGTCAGTGAATGAGTGAAGCACAAGTAGCTATATTATCTCTACCATAAATATTTTGAAGAATTCGTTTGTTTGTTTGAGTATTTATAACTCAGCAACTACAGAACGTAGAAGCAAGAAGAAGGTGCCATTTTAACCACAATAAAAAGTAAAACAAAATGGGAGAATTATTAAAGCGATTTGAAGTACATTAGAAGAAATGTTTTTCTGTTTTAATTTTTCCCATTTAAATAAGACGGAAATGAGCGTATTGTTGGATTACTAATCTTCGTAAAAACCATTTAAACAATACCTAATACCTAATATTAAATAAAAAAGTAATATATACCTAATATAAAGTATATTGGGGAGGAAAGAGACACTAAGGTTATTCAAAGGACAACCACCAAAAAAACTATAAATCTTGAAAATTATTTCAAAAGGTAAATGGAAGACAGTTTTTATATGCAATTTTAGGTGCTTTTGTTCTCTAAAAACTTATGTATTCAGCATATTCTCTATACTTAATGGACAGCTAAATCGGTTTTTCATTAACATTGAAAATGGTTAAGGTGAAACATATCACAGAAGGTATAATAACAAAACTTCTATAACAATTCTTTAATTCAGACCAACATTTATAATCGTTAACTCTTCCTTCCTTGAACATCTACATGTACATTTGGCTTTCCTTTCAAATGAACATATGTATGCGTCAATTAAGCCAATTATACTAATTAGATTATAATAACATTTTACATGTCATATCATCACAATTTTTATTGCCAAATTCCATTTCAAAGTCCGGGAACTCATTTTGTTTCGTAGGTTAGGCTTTTAAATACCCACGTGACAAATTAGACTCATAAAATTAGCCTTTGCATGGGGCAACGTATGGTTAAGCTTTATATGAATACATAGGTATATCTTCAAACGTGTTTCCACCGGTTGCATCCCTAGACCTTACAATTCCTTCCCAAGTTTTTAATGATATTGAGATTGATGACCACATAATTTTCATCCAATAGAAATTGTTTCGAGTGAAATAACTGTATTTTAAAAGTGATTCAATCGACTGTTATGATTATTATGATTATTTGATAAAAAATAGTCGCCAAGTTTATCGATAAAGGATGCAGGAAAATTCTATTTATTTCGGCAAAAGACGGGAAGACAAGAAATACTGCATACCACTAAAGCGCTAAAATAAAAATTAACCTGGTTTCATTATTTGGTTTTATTCTCAAATCTTCTGCAATATTTCTTGTCTTGACTTAAACAACCGAGTAACGCGGGGTAAATTCAGCCAGTTGTAGATATTTGCTTTGAAATAAGAAAATTATTTTTCCTTATATAGTGATAGTCCTGCTTATTATATAAGCTTTAAATATGTTCATTTCATTTTACCATTCTATACTCGCCCTAAAAGCAAAATTCATCTTGAAATCGGTTCAGCTTATGGTAGTCCTGTTTAGTCGACCCGGTTGAAATAGGCTGTTTTGATTATTTATTTATATGAAGATTACATAAATCATATTTGGTTATAATTCATTCGGTCAATTCTCTAGAAATACGCGTAAAAAAATAGTTTTACTTTGTATTGTGGTAGCTCTGCTCTTTATCTCCGCTTTGAACATCTTGATTTCATTATGGTATGTTGAACAAATCTTATATACAAAATTTAGTTGAAATTGGTTCAGCCAATCACTTCCAAATCCGTATTTACTGAAAGAATTATTTAATTAGTAATTGTGGCAGCTATGTTTGGTTGATCCGGTCCAAATATGCTATTACTAGTAGATGGTGCTTGCATTCTGCAAGCATATCATCTCAACAAAAAAACATTCATTTTTCACATTTCATTATTACAAATATTTTTTAATTCTAAATACTTCTCCCCCGGAGCGATTTTCGTTTTTCACTTATGTAAAATAATAGATTAAAACCATCCAAAAACTTTGCAATTTTAAGATTTTTATACTGTCTCCATTATGGGGTACTAATGCTACACATTTATGCCAAATTTTAAAGTTGAAGTACTTCTAGAAGTGAAATAATAATTTTCCAATTTTTTAAATTTTAAACGGCCGCCGCATTATGTTTATGGAAAAATTCCAATGTTTATTTGTGCAAATGCACTACTTTGTACATAACTTGAAAATTTCAGCTTCCTAGCTCATCCCGTAATGTCTAAACAGTTATCTATTTGTTTAAATTTTAAGAATTTTTAACTGCCAAACAAAATAACATATCAAAATTTGTATAATCCCTATTTCATTTTTTACGAATTCTACTAATAAAAAAATTTGAACTCCGTAGCACATGCGGAAATACAGAAACCTTGAAATTTTTTTAAACAATTGCGAATTTTTAGTGTCCGCATTGTTACACTTTTTCAAGATTTTCGTTTTTATAGTCGGTTTAGCACAAAATCCTACCTAAGAAAAAAATTTCGAATCTTCAGCTTATCTGGAAGTGCCTAAACATTAGTATCCTCCTCCTCTGTAAGAAACGTCGATATATAATGATAGTTTTGTATATGTGTAAATTACAAATTTTAAATTTGGTGAAAATTGATGCTAACAGTTCAACACAAATACTTGTAAAAGAATTTTACGACTTGTATTGTGTTAGCCCTGTTTTATATATCTACATTAAAATAAATGATTTTCTGTTTTAATGTTACACATCTTCTTCGTACTAAATTTCGTTGAAATCGGTTAATCCAATTCATTCCAAATTCATTATTACCGAAAACTTTAATTTTTTAATTGTGGCACCCCTACCTAGTCGATCTGGTCGATACAAGCCATTTTGTCTTGTATTTATGCGTAAATTTTATTTAACGAATTTGGTGGAAATCAGATACGCCAATTCTTCCTTGATATATGCGTACGGACGGATATCACGAAAATAATAGTGCTTTTCAGCGTTGACGAAAAGCACTAAAAACCCACTGCAGGACAACACCCACGTAGAAGGGGGTGTGTGACAAACCTGTGAAACCTAATAAAGCTCACTAAGCAAATTATCATAAGTTGCACTACCATATATAAGGAGAGGAGAGAGAGAGGAGAAAAAGGGAGAGAGAAAGACGTAGTGAGAGAGGAAGAGGAAAAGGGAGGGAGAGAGATTGGTGAGAGAGGGATGGATAAAGAGGAAAGGAGAAGAAAGGTAGGAGGAAGAGGGAGGGAGGAAGAAAATGTTGGAGAGAGGAAGATAGATATAAAGGAAAATTGAGAGAGAATGAGATGGAACGGGAAGGAGAAAGTGCGAGTGAGAAAGAGAGGGAGTAGCAGGGACAGAGGGAGAAAAGGAAAGAGGCGGAAGGGAGTCTCGGCGAGAGAGAGGGGCAGGGAGTGCGAGAGGGGAGGAGGGAAAGAGAGGGGCAAGTAAGGAGGGAATTGAACAGAAAACAAAGGAAGGAGAGGAGGAGGAGCAAAGAATGCCGGTCTTCTGCCAAAAAGTAAAAGTTGAGGCGCAGATGTCGATATCTTCGAGATTGCACGGAAATGCCGAATTGATTCCCGCATGGAAGGAAATAATTCCGCTTTTCCAATCCTGCTCGCCCATCCTCCGTATCCTTTCTCGCCCCGCCTCCCCGTAACCCTCTATTCTCCCCTTCAACTCTATCCAGTGGCGGATTTAAGGGAGGGGTCGCACATGGCGCGCGCCAGGGGCCCTGTGAAATAAGGGGCTCCAGGAAAATGTTCGTGTATGTAATCTCAGAAATATAATATGTCTCAATTTAAAAATCAGTGAAACCTCTCTATGATTCCATAGAAAAGCGATCGTTAAGAAGTGTCACAGATGAGGGTAGCCGTTAGGAGCGGATTCACTATGTATTTAGATTGCACGGCCCCAACTGCTTAGCGCAAGGGCCCACCAAATATTTAGTGCCAGGGACCCCAAGAAGCGTAAATCCCCCACTGTCTCTATCCCTTATTTTAACCCTTAAACTATTCCATTTCCTCGTCTTTCTATCCTACTTCTCCTTTCGCTAGCGCCACAGACAACCTATTTCCCCTCTAGACTTCCGATTCAGTTGAAAAATTGTTTTTTAGAAATACCTTGTTATTTCAGGTTCCATTTTACGCCGGAAACAATTCCACTGGTTATTCGGAGTTTACTTAATGTTTATGAAAGTATTGCTGTGTTTTTTCCCGAATATAGGGCGACCTCGAATATAAGGCGATCCCTTATTTCAGAAGGCACGCGAAAGGAAAAAATTTCGAAGTGTTGATAATAAATTTTTATTTAAAAATTGGATCGGTTACATTAAATTTCCAGCGAAAATATAAATATGCAATAAGATTAACGAAAATTACGATAAAACATGCATTTATTGGCTTCCGGTATCTACACTACATTAGGCGCTGGCTCTTTTGCAAGATAAATTTGGCATCTGCGAGCGTCATAAGCGTAATGCTCTCCTCAAATGTTATAGTATACAATTGTACATAGAGGACTGAATTTTAGTGGGAATAAGAGGAGGAGGAGAAATAGAAGACATATATGATCGCCGTTATAAGGTGATTATGAATTTTTTGGCCTAATTTTAGAAAAAAACCGCCTTGTAATCGGGCAAATACGGTAGTTATGTAAAGTTAAATGTTTTACAAAAATAGAGCCAGATCTTTGAGAGTCAAAGATTGAGAAATTTTTAAGAATTCGATTATTGAAAAACTTGAAGGCGTGAATCTGCCCGAATATTAATAGTAACAGGAAAATATACAATCAATAATTTATATTTTCTACAATTTTAGTCATCTTCTTCCGAATAAAGAAGGCTAAACGTTATATGCTGCCTCAATTCTAATTATCTTAATTTTAAATTAAACAAGTTAGCACGAAATGCACTTGGAAAACGTATTGTGAACAATTAATCAGTTGTATAAACATTTATATTCCGTTTTATATTTTTTAAAGAAATGGAAAACTGTCATGAAAAGTAAACGGTCATCCATGCTTTGCCCATACCCTATTCTATCAATGCATCATATTTGTAAAAGCATTCATCTTTTTTACATTGGTTGACGTAATCATATCAAAATTACATGGCTACATTTAAATCTCCTTTTCTCATGAAAAATATGTATTAATGTATACGATTTTATTACGATTGTTTGTTATTCTTAACATCTCCATACAAAGTTATTTATTAACTAATTTCTTAGCAGAAATAAAATCATAAAATCATTTCTTCTTAGAATTATTGCAAGGAAATTCTTCACATGTCTAAATGAAGTGTTATTTGGATTAAAATATGTAACTATTTTTCGATATTTTTATTAAGAGCATAATTCACAGAAACGGCACTGCAATGCCATCGTCATAGTATGAGCAACCCAACGAACCACTAAATTTACCGAATGTTTTCTGAAAATCTTTTGCGGAAAATATTTTCGGTAAACGTCCATTAAACATTCTTGAATTTGGAGCACGCCGACGTATTCTCGAAATGTACTCCTCAGACCATCCATCTAAATCCTCCCATCTTGGAAAACCATGCACGGAAGGAGAAAATACCGAGTTACCATAATTTCCCCGGTAAACACTGAAGACGCTTTCTTGAAAAACAATGGCCTAATTCCTCCATTTTGTCCGACAGCACTTACGCCTAATGCTCCTTCTATCCCCAAAGTGCTCCCGATCCTAGAAGAACCTCGGCCCTAAAATAAATTCCTCGTCCTCTCTCTCGCGTTCCGTTATTCTCCCCCTGTTATCTTCTAAAAGCTTGCGATCACCACCTTACCATCACAACCTCTCTTTTAGCCTCTGCGTTTTTCTCACCGCTTTTCTGTATGGGGAGCATCGCCTTCATGCGTGCGGCGAGATAACGCGCCGCAGAAAAGATGGAGTTCAGAGACTCTTATTTCGGTGGATAAAATAACACTTTCGAGGAGGATGAGATAACCGTTGTGCAAGAAAGGTACTCGTAGTGTTCTTCTTAGAGGCCTCATAACGGTAATAACGGTCTCCGGGAATCGGCCGGGTCATTAAGTATCATTTAAGGGGATATTTTCCGAGCGAGTTAGGCTCGTTTGTGGAGATTATGTGACCCTTGTGAATCGAAAAATTCATCCTCTTTGAGCGTTAAATTTCGTAGAGACAAGCCATAAATCCAGTCTTTCGCGAGGTTTGTGAGCATTTACAAAATTTTTAAAAGTTTTACACAAAACTGAAAAGTTCCCGGAATGGAAATTTTGCGAATTCCTAACGAAAACGTTTTTTTAGGAAAACATTTTTACTCAAAATGTTCATTCGACCTCGGATCAGAACAAATATAAATTTTATCATGAGATAAATACAAATCTTAACGGTTACGAAGTAGGTTGCCCATCATAATAACTTCGTAAATGGAGGGAAGTCATGACATTATTGTGTTTTGTATAAAAATACCGAGAGTTATGAAAACGTGGAAAAATGATTGATGTTAATACAAAATCTTAAATTTCAAGTAAAATTTCAACGGAATTTGGGAATACACTTTCTTGTTCCATTAGGAACTACCTATTTGCAACTTCAATATTCTGCTCAATGTTTTAGTTTCATTTTCCTTATAAGATAAGTAAATAGTTAAACGTATCAATTTTTATTTATTTATTATTATTTATATATGCGCAATTTTTCTAGAATATTTTTAAATCTACGCGAAATTATGTGCTATAATCTAACAGCGTAAGGTATTACATAAACATTCTGAGGTTGAAGTTATCGCAAAGGCTTCAGCGGTGTTTTCGTGCAATTCTGAGGTTGGTTAATAAATTTTTACACCATCAATGGTTTATGTTTGCATGCATATAATTTTATTTGGGACCCTCCAGTGATCCCCTCCGTCCCCATATGGATTGAGAAACGCAGGTTTCACGAATAGATAAATAATGATAATATATTTTTGGCAGTTAATGAATGTTACAAGATTTTTGCAAACCAATTTAAAATTTTCCAAGCGGCGTTACAACTTGAAAAATAGTTATTTTAATTGATCTGATTATGACTATGACTACTAAAACTCAAATGAGTGTCTCTTGATATGAACAGAGAAACTCTGAAACGGATTATTTTGCCGGAAATTCTCAAAATAATTACCGTTTTGTTAAATAAGTAAAATTAAAACGATGCATCTAACGGCAAAATATCGAACGGATATAGATGCATACTAATTGCTTCATCACAGTGATTTGCGTTCATATGAATCTCTGCTACGGATAATACGAGATTTTCTACAAACCAAACTGTGATCCGTTCAGAGTTTGATGGATTTCAAGGGCCTTTTAATTATCGAATCACCCGACTGAGTGAATCAAATCACAGTTTGCCCTACTTCATTCAGGCAAACGGGATTCACGGTGAAAAGGAGAAATTAAAACCCTTAGATCGATTAAGACTCCATACATTTGTAGTTTAAACCACACGTACAAATATCCCCATCGCAAAATAAGCTGTGCCTAAGTAAAAATGCAAGGAACCGGAAGGACATAACCCTACGTGATTACCTCTTCGAAATCGAATCATTAACTCGAACGGATTGATAAATATTACAAGCTGTTAATTTATTTTCGGAAACATATTTCTAGTCAACCTGTTCCATCATTTCTGGTTATACTGTTTTTTGTTTTTTCTTCTTTTGTAGAATCCAGCGTGTGCGAAAGAAGATTAACTGCCAGCGCAGATTTTGTGAAGGAGAATTTTTCTAGTCCTGTTGCGGCCGGGTGCTTTTGACGTACGAATGTACATCATCCATCATTTCAGAAGCTTATAGGTAAAGGATAAAGCGAAGTTGGTCGATAGGAATTGTTGTCTGAAAATTGTTTTTTTTTATCAAGTCAATAGTTTCGTAGGATCTTGATATAGAATTCTCATCATATAGGATTTCTCAAAGCTTTATGTTATTTCAAGTGAAAATATACGCAACAGTTTCGTTCGCTGTCAGCTGTGCTTGTGTGTGTAGATACCAGTGTGCGTAACTAAGCACGCACTAAGTAAAAATTCGAAATCGAACAATTCGTTGGCCATATTTATTTTACAACATGGCAATGTAACATTTCAGATTAGTTATACGTATTTGCTGCCATTCACTTTTTAAAGTATTTATCTATATTCACCTATATATTTTATCCCAATATAAAAATTTGGACAAATGATTTGTTTAAATTGTTATTTAAATTATAATTTAGAGCCCAAATTACGAAGTATATCGAATAAATAACGTCAATAACCCTTAGAAACACATAAATCTTGCTGTTATTAGCTGAATCATTAGAAGTATATTCGGAATCGGAAATGTCATTAAGTGAAAGAAATAATGGGGTCGAAATTTTAAACTGTTTGGGGTGATTTGTCACGTTCTTAACGCCGATCCATCGATCTTCAGGAAATTTATATTAAACTGAAGAAGGAACTGTTGCCTAAACTAATACCAAGTGCGTGCAGCAATCCTCCAGATTACGACGTTTAACAAGAAGACGTTTTGCATTATGACACTAAAACGATTAGTCTTCTTTGCACTCACGGTGTGTACAACTGGTGCTTGTGAGGGTTGCTATGAAATTAATTAACTACGCTTCAGGAGAAAATCAGTGATAACACAATTGCTTTTGCTTCAAAATTTGTCATCCAGGTTAACACATTACGTCGTCGTTTCTATGGAATTCCAACATTTGAATGATTAAGATTCGCATGACAACGCATTTTTATTGAACGAATGAGCGTCCATATGCGAGTGATTGATGCATGACTGAACCCAGAGAGAGAATGGACAATCGTTTATATATAAACCGCTGCCAATCGATTAATTTCCCCATAATTGCTGAGCACAATGTCCACTCGTGTCCAGCCATGCTATTGGACGATCCCTATGACCTTTCCTGTCGGTTGAAACCTCTCACACCCTCTCTTCCCCTGCAAAATCAACATCTTTTATCGTCATCTGTCAGCTTTTCGACCCGCCCCGTAGATGAACTATGGGAAATATTCACCTCTTGACATCATAGCCTAGCATTATTGTCGTTTCCATCCTTCCTCTCTCCCCTCCACCTCCTTTCCAATATATCTCTGTCTCCCGTCATCTTCCCCTCTCTCTTTGCCTCTATCCATCTCGCTCTGCCTTCAATTTCAGTCCATATCCCAGGTTCCATTTTATCGTAGGGGATTTTCTGCAGTAAAGATACTGAAAGGTCTCTAAAAGAGGCTTCGGCTCCATAAATTATTTTTCTCGACGTAAAGATGGTCTACGGATCGACTCTGCCTTTAATAGATGGCTGAGGAAATCGTTTTATCCAGAGCTTCTAGAAAGGCACCAGAGCTTCATCTAAAAACTAATATGGTAAAGTGGTTTTAAAAAAAGAGGAGGAACTAATTTGTCTGATTATTGATAGTGTAGAATCAAAAGAGATTGATATTTTTTCCTAGAAAGCAAAAAAATATTTTATCACATTATTCGACCAAAAACGATTTAAAAGATGATTATTAACTAGTATGAGGTTAATCTTTACACTTCCAACAAATCTACAAGATAAAAATAATATCGACACCCTACCATTAATTTATTCGGTAATATATTAATATAATTGAACACAATTTATCAATAAAATATTCGGAAGTGCCGATATTTACGCAAATAAGTTTTTTCAAAGCAGATTATTGCTGCATAAATTACCAATTAATTTAAAAGCTGCGGATCATCGTAATAGAATTCCACGAAATAATTATGAAGCGATACAAACATTGTTACGTGAACAGGCATTCTTAATTGAAGCAATTATTTTTGCTAAAACATTTTATACCGCTTATCCAATCCATATACGTAATTTTTGGGACGAAAATGTTTATTATTTTTTCTGTCAGCTTTATAATTCTGAGATTAAATTCTTAAACACGCTGACAAGGAAGCTATAGAAAACATTATTTTTCCAGGTTTGTCTAAATTTACACTTTATGTACTTCGAAATTTTATTTGTAAGAAGTCATTAGTACCAGTTATAGATTATTTGTATACTGATATTATTTCAGGATATCATGTTTTCTGTAGAAATTTCTTTCGTATAGTGATATAATTACGTGTCGTTTCTCACCCAATTGCTGCTAGGTAGCTACGAGTTCGCAGATATTTTCTGCTTGTAAGGGAGTCATGGTGACGATGTGATTCAATTTACTAAGATTATAAATCGGTTAGAGTGCGCAGTAAGCAATAGAAAATTGGTGTATCGTGTAAGGAAAACCATTAGAATGTTAATTTCGGAAGATCTTCACGAAACGACTCGCATTACTGGGTGCAAGTGCTTTGGCGAGTGGCATTTCAGTTCGGCATTGGATGTCTCAGGAGAGACTTTGATATATATACGGAAGAGGAAAGGTAAATAGGGTAAATGGATGGCAACAAGTTTTTGGGATAAGGTTATAAATAAATAAATAACTATAAATATATATATATAAAATATACATCCAGTCCCCAGCCTGCACGATAGATGCGTTCTTTAAAAATTTCGTGTAAGGTAAAAAATATATATCGGTGGGTAAAAAATGAGGTTTTTAAAGCCAAGGTAATATCCACCTTAACGCGTGATGTATCAAATTAAACGTCTCGACCTAATAAAATTAAAATCGGTCAAACCATTGGCGAGATACAGAGGTTTTTTGTGACCGGCTAAGCTCTGCTTGACGTAGTTGTAGTAGTTGATGTTAAGGTGGCGCTGCTAGCGGGCATTAGACGCTGCAGGAAATAAAGTGGCAATCCTAGCGGACATTAGTAGAACGAAATAAACCTTGCAGTTGCTGAGATTCATGATGACGGAGGCTAACTACCAAGACAATATTTAATCTAACCAACCAGTCGATTTATCGTCGGGCAACTGCTAGTCGTGTTAGTCGGACACGAATTTCTCATAAAAATAATGTAATAGGGAGTATGCGTTACAGCATCCTAAACTGATTGACATATTTTTAATTTTATTACTTTATTATTACTATATTTTGGTTAATTCTTTTTGTTATTTATTAGGCTGGTTTCAAAAAGAAACATAGTCTTACGAAATGGTCCTGTCTGTGTGTATGTGTGTGTGTCCCCTACTAACAACTTTTGCACCAATGGACCGATTTTCATGAAACTTGATATGAGGCTCATGCCACTAGAACCCAACTCCGGCCTTTATTTTATTTGACGAAGATTTAAGTGCCGGGCTCGATTCCAGGAACGTTCATTCCCTATTTGTTTTGCCTAGGAAGTCTCAAATTCATCGTGAAGAGATGTTTTCTTTAATACTTTAAAATATCTTAAAATGGTGATATTGGAACGAGGTTAGTACTGTTCTAAAAGAAAAAGAATATTGATTCTAATTCTTCTCATCGAATTTTGATAATTGATTGTATTTTCTTGAATTCTACTAAAATAGCGTTTTTGCGTTTTAAATCGTATGTTATCGTATCGTTACCATGGAGACGATTATTACCAAACTCGGCTTGAACATGGACGAGTGAACAAATGGGTTATTTTATTTATCGCTAGACTACCATTCAGCATTGGACAGTTTATCCAAATATATTAACGCATAAAGAGTAACAGTTATAAAATTCGTTTATTTAAAAAATATATGCAAGATATAATATCAGAAATAGATTTTGACAATACTTTTAGTGTTATAAACCTGATAATGCTCTATTAATTTGTTTTCCAATATTTCTCTATCAATGATAAACTGAATTACAAGCGGTAATTATGATATGAGAATTCCTTGGAATGATTAACACCTACTGAAACATTTTCTGTCATTATAAGTAATCATTTCGGAAAACCAGCCTGCATTTGTCCTGGTTTGAACTTCTTGTTTATATATATTTCATGCGTGTCGAAAATGTTGAATCAATCTTATCCTTTGTATGTTTTATTGTAAATTAACACACGAGGCCAAAAACTTTAGCAAACATAACAACTATTTCGAAATGTTAAACTTTTGGAATAACTCGTGTATAAATTTAAAATGTGAAAACAACAGAATCGACGATAAGAATCAGAATTTTTATTTTTTACCAAAAAGCATAGTTCTGCACATATGATTCCTGCCGATCACATATTTAGCATGTAGAATAACGAATAGTCACTGGAATCGAATTCGGGCCTTTGTTTCGTGTGGAAAATGATCACAAATGTTATGTGGTGTGAATTTAATCAAAACTGAAAGAATCTTCAAAACTGATGCAGCCATTCTCAAATTATTTTAGATATGAATGCATGTGACGTAATCGTATTCCACATTCAACATCGCGGAATTGTTAATGTTGTTAATTGTTCAAAACGGCTTCACGGGCAGCATCAATTGCTCTCGTGAGCCTAATGCGACACGAAGGCCTTACTTTTACCGACCCCTGCATTGGAAATACTAGCTTCAGAAAGAAACGCCAATCTCGTGTCGGATTTGAGATGCGATAAAAATGTTCGAGACTTAATCTTATAGCCAGTAGTGGATTTGTAATAGTGCCAAAGTAGGCAATGGCCTATGGCCGGCAATAAAAACAGGATTAAAAAATATTATTACGCAGAATTTTGATGAATTAAACTATTATGATCCTCAGACGGACGGATGTGCAGAAAAACATACACAGCGATTTTTTAGGAAAAAAGTGCCAAAAATTAAGTGGAAAAATAACTTGGCCTAGGGGTGAGAAATTTACAAATCCGCTTATAGCGCAAAAGACAAGAAAATAAGGAATTCAAAGTAAAGTTTTTACAGTTTTCTAGAAAAACACTTTCATATATTTCTTTGAGAATATGTGTATATTTAATATTGAGCAATCTAGATGTGTTTGTTTAGCCTGGATAGCTAGAGGTAAAAAAATTCTCCCTAAAATTCGGCAAATTTTTAATTTTTCGAGAATCCTCGAATGAGCTTGCATGGCATTTCGAAAACCGTTCGTGTATCCGACGTCTGCCGTTGGGCTGACCCTATTTCATTCTGTTTCTCCCTGACCTTCATCAAACCCTCGTTAACCCTTTACTTTTTCTCCGCCCCTCTCTCTTTCTCTCTCTGCCTCTTCTTCAATTCGAGTTCCTGCTCCTCTCACTTCCCTCAATTCCAATTCCTTTACTTAACGCTTCCTTTCCCAATCCTATTACCCTCGCCTATTCCTCAATTCCTCCTCGTACTTAATTTTGCCCTCTCTCTATTCTTCTCCCTCATTTCTCCCTGCTTCACACCCTCCCATCTCCTCCCCCACCACAATCTCCCCTCAAGCCTTTCCTTTTGAATACTCCTTTCTCTACAGTTATCCCGAAGGAATAGCAGTCGTTTAATATCCGTCGGAGGGCGTTATGTTTCCCATTCGTAAACAGTTTCGAGGGAGAAGAAACTTTTTTTTCGGGTTGTTTCCGACGAGGACTTAACGTTTATTTCTAGCGGTTTTTTTGCCAATCTCTTATCTTACACTTAAAACCAATTTTTGGCGCTCTGTGTCTTTGGGTTCGTAATTAAATATCCTTTAAAACGACGCCCGTGAAGTTTCAGATACGATCTCCGTTGCGTTTTTAAGCGGCTATGTATATACGTGGATTTAGATTTTTCTGCAGATATTTCGTTTTGGTTTGGTTGGAAGAAGGTCGTGCCGATCCTGCGGTTAGCCTATCTTAAGCAATTTTACTTCTCATTCGTTTTTTTGCTTGAGATATTGATTTTGATAAGGGAGAGCCTAAGCCTTGAATGTTTTGTACACCAATTGATAATGCTTAAATGTGCAATATGTACCAATACCAAAGCTTCGGACCTGCATTACTCTACCTAATACCGGAGATCCTTAAATTGTCCTAGCAAGAGAAGAGTTACGTGTTAGTATTAATTTTTGTCATGAAATCCCAAAAGACTAAATTTAAAAAATCTGATGCGGCCACCAAATGACTTTCTCCAAATCTGTAATATTTCTAAAAATTCCAAATAGGTTACATAATGAATATTTTAAGAGTGCGAGAAAATTTTAGACTAAAAAGAACAGAAATAAACTAAAACCATAGCCTTCTGATATTGGATATAGTCAAAAAGCTCCAACAATTAAGTAAAAAAAGGAGCGTTACTAAAACGTAACTGTCAATTGTTAACAATAGTCGACGGTAGGTAGCGTGGTGGTGCCAGCTAAAAATACAAGATATCTCTTAAAAAATGCATTATCTGGAAAATAGTTTTTAACAAAAGTTGTAGAAAATTACATTTAATACAACTTTTATTCTAATATACTATTACATTTATCAAATATTATAACAAATAATTCAAAATAACGGATAAGTAACAAGAGTAAACACCCACTTCCGTTTGACCGACTTTTACCGAAAACTAGCCAGTTCTTTTGACTTTTATAAAAATGTTAAATATAAAATTTCACGTTGACCTGATTAATAGTTTTTGAGTTAGAGATCCCACAAATAAGCTATCACATACACACACAGATATCATCGTGAAAATGGTCAAAACGTGTTTAGGGGACCTCAAAACGTATTTTCGTTGAAATTTCGAAGATTTTTTCATGAATACAGTACTTTCCCTTATTCTACGTATAAGGAGAAAGTAAAAAACATATAAGTTGTATGCAGCTAGTCGCTCGTCGCTGCGTCTCTTTCGAAATCCCCATCATAATTGAGAATAACTGCATCAATATTGTAATTCTAATGAATTACCAAGCTATTTTCATTAAAATATAATTGTGATTAACTGAAATGCAGACGGGGTGAAAACTTGGGTAAATATTAATTTTGGATCGGTATATCAGTTGAATACAATCATGTTTAAATGCACAAATCTCAAATACATATTGCTAAATTAAATACACACACAGGGTGTTTTCGAAATGTTTTTCACAACTCAGGGCTCGAATTAAGGATGTCAAACTGGCACAAAAATTACCTATCCACGTGAGTCGACAAACGCTTCTTAGTGGAACAACTGCCGCTTTGTGTTGTTGGTGGCAGCACGTGTAAGACTCTACTGAAACATTTTTTTTTTATCCAGGTATTTTCCAGCGTGTAAACCAATCTATAACACAAGCCACTCAGAAGCCTCTACAGCAGATCTGGCCAACCCGTGGCTCGCGAGACACATAATGGCCATATTTTTTGTAGCTCTCGTGCTTTATATATTTGGCCATATAATGCGAATCTTTTGATTTAAAATACACACAAAAATAAAAAATTTACGTTTATTAAAGCAATCCAAATAACTAACAAACAACAATAATAATGTAATAATTTTTTCAGCAAGTGAAGCTAAAATTGAGTTTTATATTAAATTCATAACAGCTGAAATACAACAAGTTTTAAGAAAACATGCTTTAGAAATTGTCTTTTTGAAAATACATATCCATGTGAAGCTTTTTTCAACATTAAAACTTGCAAAAATTAAACCAGAGCTTCTATTACCGATACGAGTTCGGAAAATTAATTAAGAATTCCGACATCTAAAATTAATGCCAATTAATGCGTTTGTCGACCAATGTTGGCGAGAAATATTTTCTTAATTCTTGATTTAATGAATTCACACCCTGAATTACAAAACATTACCGAAACAAACTGTGTGCGTATAAGTATATATATATATATATATACATATACACACTTTAAGTATTTTTTGAAGGCTAACGATGGTCTAATTTCAGCAGTTTCTTCGATCTTAACTCATAATTCGATTAAGTAATCTTCAAGTATAACAAAATTGAGTTACATAATGAAAAAAAAAACGAAAAGACAGACGAATACATCAATTTATGGCGACTTCATTCAATCTCGCCTCCTTCTATTAACAGGTAAACCTATTTCAACTTCACAATTTATTTATTAAAATTTGATTTACATACATTACGTTAGAAAAGATAATTAAACAAAGTCATTCACTAACAGTAGTCAGTGATCAAATTCGCGATTCTGAAAGAAGCATATTTTGCTTTTCACTTTTATTTGATAATTTCTCATATTTAATTAATTTTACAAAACGATCAGCAAAAATAATCACATTCATACTATTCTTAAGCAGGATAGAAATTAAAAATCGGATTTCCTTATTCCCAGGATAAAAGAAGTAATGACAGATGGAAATATGAAAATGGTTGTATTTATCGAGGTTTACCCTGTACAAACATGCCCTTAAATTTATGGTTACTGCCTAATGAAATTACTGTTGCCGATAGAGATTGCGCAAAATATTTCGGAGAGGGAATAATTTAAAATGGTATTTCAAACATGAAAACCTCGAGGCCCGCCCATCTAGATGAAATTACATTTACAGAAGAGAAATTTAAGTTTCTTATTTTTTCCAAGCAATAAATAATCTGCAAGATAAACAAGAAGAAACAAAACTTTCGCCCGTTCCAATTTAGGAGCGTTAAGGATTACTTTCGGTCGGATAAATATATTCAACTCATAAATATTGAATGAGTTCCCTGAAAAAATAAAAAAGAAAGAGCGAAGACGAATGGCGACCGAAAAGCAAATGATGCAGGGAAGACGCATTGCGATCGGGACGTAAAGGATTTTAAGTATCCACGTGAAGCTCAGAGTTGTCGCAATAAATTAAACCGCCTGTGTGTTTGGGATGCAAATTTAGTTCCGAAGGTCTGATAATTTGCAAATTTAAGTTATCTATCGGCATCGGAAATTCATCAAAGAGATTTACTTGTATTCGCTGCATTCATCCAAAGCGATAATTTATTCACGAGTGAGGTTTTTAATGTTCTTTCGTGATGGTTTTTCCTTACCAATAATTCAAAATTGCTGACTGAACAAAGCACCGTCACCATTTTTTTGACCTCAGGGTTTAAAATTTTAGGTGGGGTAATAATATTCTGAATATTTCGAGCTTCTTCATACAACCACTTAACCATAAAATCTTTATTTATTTCAGTGATATTAATATAATAGGTAACAATTTCATTTCTGAATGTCACGCTTAAAATGATCAGCTTCATCATCCCTTGTTATTCATGCCGTATTGAAAATGATTAAAAATTCTTCAAGAATACACAAAAACAGCCTTCTAAAATAATTTTCCATAGCAATAAATTGGAGAAAGCGATTGAGAATTAACTTTCTAGAAACTTCAATTCATTCATTTTATTTTAAATATTATTGTACGTAAATTGAACGCTCTGGACTTCTCAATGTGTTAGCTGCGGTAATAAATTAATAGGAGGCCTCACATCCAATTACATTTTCAAACTTACGCAGTTACCCTATTAAACTGCCATAGATGACGGGTGATGTAAAAATAATGCGAAGATATATTTTCCAAATTAAAGATAAATGCTCAATTCAAGCAAAAAATAGTTAAAAAATCTACCTTCTCAAGTGTATGGATTATTAAGCGATTTTTGCATCCGTAGTTATAAGAATCCGGTGAAATAGAAAGATGATTACTGATGAGTTATATTCATGAAGGAATTGATCGTGAAGTACATTTATTCAGTGCAATCTCAAGGTAAATAATGGACTGTGTCACGGCATCTTAACTCGCATATTTAGAGGATTGGACAGAAATCCAACAAAACAAAAGAGAATAAGTCCCTCTTGTTTTTCCAAAATATTAAAAAAAACAAAACGAATGGAAAACAAAACAAATGAATCTAGTAAGCTTGTTTTCCTTTTCTTTCTTAAATTTGAGTAAATATCGACTGGCTTTAAATATCTCACGCCTAAGCTCGTATATTATAGTTTAAATAGCAATATAAAGATTTAAAATTAATATTTAAATGTTTTCTCATTTCGTTTCCTTTAAATCAGTGATTTTGGAAATTAAATAGAAGAAGGATTACATTAGAGTATATTAAGTTAATGATATATCTAATCCAAGATCATTCGAATATCAGGCAAAGAAGAGAATCTGAACGTAAGTATTGAAGGAAAGCCTATAGAACAAGTTTCAGACTATATATACCTTAGAGGCATCATAAAAAAAGAAGCAAAATGTACGGATGAGATCAGAACCAGAATTGGAAAAGCAATAGCAGCTTTCAGAAGAAGTTCATAAAATGCTATGTATGGAGTATAGCATTGTATGGGGCAGAAAAATGGACGCTAAGGAAATATGACATCAAATACTTGGAAAGCTTTAAAATATGAACTTGGAGGAGAATGTTGAAGATAAAATGGACAGAAAGGATGAAAAACGATGAAATGCTACGAAGAGTAGGAGAGAAGCGAATGATTATAAAGACAATTAGAAAGAGGGAAGCAAACTGGGTTGGGCATTTCCTGAGGAGAGAGATAATGGTTAAAGACGTTTTAGAAGAATAACTAGATGGAAAAGGGAAAGAGTTAGGAAAAGGTTTCAGCTGATAGACGATTTGAAAGGGAAAGAGAGTTATCAAGATATGAAGAGGACAGCGGAAAATAGGAGTATATAGAGAACCAGGTTTAACCATGAATAATCACGGACCTGTCTACGGACCTATGATGATGATGCGAAAATTTTTCTTTTAGTGTAGCTTCCTCCTGGTTTTATGACCAATTTCTAACATATTTGTAACAATAATAATAATAAAAGGACGCACATTCGGAAGAAAGAATTTGGAACTTTGTTTCAATAACGAGATAACAGACAAGATGGAAAATCCAATGAAGTTGATTAATAAGTTGCTTTCTACGCTAGCGTTTGCGACTATACATACAAAAAGTGTATTTTTTCGTGGTCGCGCAGCACACACGCCCACTTTGCCCTGGAAAAGTGCCAATGCCGGTAATAAAAAACGTCTCGTTCCGTCAATGTAGGTAATATTTATTTTCGATGCAAACGTATGTCAAATTTCTCTTCTTCATAGTAATGTAAGGAGTTCTATGAAATCTGCCTGCCAATCGGATCTCTGCTACAAAAAAGCCAACCATCAAGTGCCCGACACTTGCGATTAATCAGATTAGCGACTATTAATAAATATATATGGTAATTTCATCATTATCACCGATGGCTGTGCATGATGTTATGTTCATATTATATAGTTGGAGAACGCCGATTAAGTTTGAGGAATATTAGCATGTGCGTCATAAAAAGTTATTGGTCACGTGGAAAATTAAATCGGACTGATTCTTGCCTAGACACATTGTATATATAACGAGAAGGGGAATGGGCGAAACATTTTTTCTAGTAAAAAATATAACTAAATCCTATTATATCTACATATCACGGCTAAAAACTCCTATCATTATGACTCCTTAAAATTGCCCATCCAATACGAGCAAACCAGCTGTGCATGTACAGTCATTTCCAAAAGTATTCCAATAATTTGAGCGGCGCCACTTTCGCGTCAGATTGAATTTTAACTTCATATTTACGTGAATGATATGTCAGTCGGTGATTATGTAGTACCTGTTCCAGTCGTGACGCCACCTTAGCCTTCAAGGTTTATTATTGTATAAAATACGACGTACTCTTGCATACCGACCGGAGTTAAGAAAGATTATTCAGCGTCTTGGGCAATCGTTCGAACCTACTATTATAATTCACCATTGTTATTTAACGGTCATTCTTGCATCGTGATGATAGCGTGAGAAGGCCCTTGGAATTGTTTTTTTGTCCAAGTGAGAGGTTGTTTGGGTAGGGCTGAAGCAAACTCGCTGCGTAATTAGCTCTAATAGTAGAAGTACGAGTGGATTTACGAATTTCGAATCGACTATTTCATCGGTTTTATCAAATTCCCCGGTTCGATAGTATTTGTTACATAACGGAAGTAGCAAAAATGAAAAGGCCCAATTCTCTAAAAAAAGTCGAGATATATGCGTTTAAAGAAGTAAAAAGAACACTTTTGTAGAGTTTCTCCTCCATTACTTACTATTTGATAGCATTTTCCGTATATTCCGCGTTAGAGGTAAGAATTCGGTTTGGCTGACGGAATGCAGGAGATTGTAATGCGGTATATCTTTTTTATAATTAATTGAGTTAAATTGTTGTTGCAGCCATCATCATTTCGTTTCACTTTGTTATTAAATTAATTTCGTTTTCACAGACGATACGTAGGTAATAATAATAAATCAATCTCTGAACTATGTGTGACTGCTCGATTAAGCATGCAGGTTTTTGACTGACTTCGCAAAAATTTTTGCGGGTACCACTGGATAGTTTAATTATTTCGTGCGAACAGTAAAAAATATCTTATTTTCACTTGCAGGGTTTTATTCTTTTGCAAAATAAATTAGAAGTACTAGTAGTAAACCTACTATCTTCAGATAGTGACAATTTAAAAAATAAACAAATTCTTATTCTTATGGTCAATTTTTGACTTCGGTTTACTCAAGTTATACTTTTAAATCATGTTTATTGAAAAATTTTAAGTTTATTAACGATATGCTGCATTGCCAAACGTCTCATTCTTAAACCTCAAAATTTTACTGTCGTCCTTATACTATATGTGTAAGGAAATGGTGCTTTGAAGCTTTAGTGCGAGAGAGAAGGCGCCCGAATTATTACTTTCTCCATATACGAAAAATAGAGAAAATATTGTTTACATGAAAAAAATCGAATTCGAGATGTCAACGGAAATATCTGTTTTATGATCTCCTGAACACGTTTTGACTATTTTCTCGATGATGTCTGTGGGTAGGGATACGAAAAAAGTATCGCTACTTTACTCATATCGGTAATTTCCTTTCGATATCAAATACTTTTGTACTCGATTCTTTTCTTTCGATTTTCTACTGATATCGGTACTTTCCATCCGATACTTTTGTGGTATCGATACTTTTCATTCGACATAACATATGAGTAAGGTATCGATACTTTCGTATCCTTAGATACGAAAAAAGTATCGATACTTTACTCACATCGGTAATTTTCTTTCGATACCAAGTACTTTTGTACTCGATTCTTTTCTTTCGATTTTCTAGTGGCGACGGTACTTTCGGACCGATACTTTTGTGGTAACGATACTTTTCATTCGATACATCATATGATTATGGTATCGATACTTTCGTTTCGATATCGTATCCCTATCTGTGGGGGTGTCTGTATATGTCTGTTACCGGAATTTCGTAGGTGCTCTAACTCAAACACAAATGATCATAATAAAGCGAAATATAATATTCAATTATGTTAAAAGAAAAATGAACGGATTACTTTTTAGTAAAAATCGGTTAAACGGAAGTGGGTGTTTACTCTTATTACTTATCCTTTTTTTTAATATTTCCTTTAATATTTAATAAATGTAAAAATGTTTTGCAATAAACGTCAATAATTTAATTTTCTACAACATTTGTTTGAAAAAATTTGCCATATAATATATTGTTAAAGAAATATTTAAAAAAAAGTTTTATCTGCCATCACCACGCCACCTACTGGCGTCTATTGCGACGACTATACTCTAAGTTGCGTCTTAATAACGCTCCTTATTATTTTCTTAACTATAATAATTACTATTAATTATTATCCAATATCTAAAGGCTACAGTTTGGGTTTATTTCAGTACTTTGTCTGAATATTTCTGTTCCTTAAAATATTAATTATCATTTAATCTCTTTGGAATTTTTAGAAATATTACAGGTATGGAGAAAGTCATGTGGTGGCCACATCACATATTTTTAATAGATGATATAATATTTGATTATGATTAACAAGGCAGTTGTTCTGGTGGTGAGGATGGCGGTGGTGGTGGCGACTAGGGTGATGGTAGTGGTGGTGAGGGTGGTGGTGGTGAAGATGGAGGTGGTGGTGAAGTTGGTGGTGGTGGTGAAGTTGGTGGTGGTGGTGAAGTTGGTGGTGGTGAAGGTGGTGGTGGCGGTTAGGGTGATGGTGGTGAAGGTTGTGGTGGTGAGGGTGGTGGTGATTGTGGTGAGGGTGGTGGAGGTAAGGGTGGTGGTACTGAAGGTTGTCCTGGTGGTGGTGAGGGTGATGGTGGTGAAAGTGGTGGTGGTGGTCAGAGTGGTGGAGGTGCGAGTGGTGGTGGTGATGAGGGTGGTGGTGTTGGTGGTGGTGTTTGTGAGGTTAGTGGTGGTGAGGGTGATGATTGTGTCAATACCGCCTATACAAAAATCAGGAATTTACAAGATTGCTTGCGGGACCCAAGATAGGATATATATAGCAAAGACAAATGGTAATTTAGAAACACGCTTCAATGAGCACTTGGCACACTTCAGACAACAGAATAAAAAATTCGAATGTAGCCACCCACATTCAAGAAAACAATTGCCCGTTCACTATACACACTCTAACACTGTTAAAATCAATACGCGAAGAAAACAAATTAAACACCTTTGAGAATCTCTCTATTAACAAATTCAAACAAACCGTTATAATATCGATCGCGGCCCGGTACCTTACTCCCCCCTTTACGGTCTAAGGATTCTCCCTTCTCCTCCTCCCCCTCCCCTCTTTCTCACCTTCACTTTCTCGCCAACAGTCAACAGTTCAAAATCCCTCACGCAACCCAACAGACCCTACTCTTCTTCCAAAGCTACTGATGGTGAGAGCTTGGCTCTCGAAATACGTATTCAGCGCTTGGTTCTTCTCGTTAAATCCTTGTTTGTTTACGGTCGGAGTCAACTCTTCAGGTCATCGTTTCAGTACTTTTTAGTCATTTCAAAGAATTCTCATACAATAAATACCACTTGTAGTTTAGTTTATCATTGATAGAGAAAAATTGGAAAGCAAATTAAAAGAGCTTATCAGGTTTAAAATTCTAAAATCAATGTCAATATCTCTTTCTAACATTTAATCTTGCAAGTATTTTTTAAATAAACAAATTTAATTGCTGTTACTGCTCATACGATAATATATTTGGATCAACTGACCATTGTTGAATGGCATTCGAGCTGTAAAGTAAACAACCCATTTGTTCACTCTTCTATATTCAAGCCAAGCTCGGTAATAATCGTCTCCATGGCAACAATACGATAAAATGCCATTTAAAACGCAAAAACTATATTTATTAGTAGAGATTCAAGGAAATACGATCAAGAATTAGCATCTACATTAGTTTACCGTTAGAACAGTGCAAATCACCTCCGATATCACAATTTTAAAATATTTTAAATTATTAAAAAAAAACATCTCTGCACGATGGATTTGAGATTTCCAATGTAAAAAACATGGGCAAAAAACGTCCTGAAATCGAACTTCAATCTTCGCCAAATAGAGACCGGAGGTGGGCCCTGGCAGCATGAGCCTCATACGAAGTTTGATGGAAATCTGTCCATTGGTTCAAATGTTTTTAGTAGGGGACATACACTCACACAGACAGACCCATTTCATAAGGCTGTTGTCTTTGGAAACCAGCCTAAAAACGTTCCTGGAATCGAACCCGGGACTTCAATCTTCGTCAAATAAAATATAGGCTGGAGGTGGTTCCAGGCAGAATGAGCTTCATAAAAAGTTTCCTTTGGAAACCAGCCTAAAAATATGTCCTGAATTCAGTTTTCATTAATTCTCGATAAAAAAGCAACTCGTTGGAAAAGCTTGGCGTTTGTATAATGAAAACATTAGGTTTTCTCTCATTTTTGTTACATTTCAGCTGGTTATGCGTTGAGCGTTTACATTTTCCTCCATGAGCCTCGCGATCCAGTAATGGGTCAGGGCCGCATTTATGAAAAACTCTGACCTGGGGAAAATTAGCTGGATCGAAATGAATTTTTGAAGATAGTAGAGGAAGAAAGGACCTTTCTTAGAATAATAAGGGTGAGACAAAGGATATGAGTGGGTAAAATTTTGCAGGAAATGGTCTATTGATAGAAACCATGGAAGGGAGAATGCTAGGAAAAGGCAACGAGGTAAGAAGAGCAAAATTGTATAGGATGCTTTAAAAGAAGGGTTTGGTTATGAGAACCCAAAGAGAAAACCTTTGGAGAACACAGTTTGAGTTAGGTGTGCCTATAACCTAGCAGGAACTGACATATTATGTATTTGCGTATGCTATCCAGTAGGATGCTTCTCACACACTGGGCTGATGAAGAATTAATTATATCAGAGGGGAGAAATGAAAACGCTTGAAAACCGTGTGCCACTTGTTGAAGATTTGCCTTACGCTCAATTTATCTCAAGAAAACTCTCTAAAATGTTCGTCTTCTAATTGGGCTCGTATCTTCGCACCTCAAAAAGCAGTGGTTGAGTAAGAAATACCTGACAGATGGGAGCACTAACTCGACGGTTTAATTTAATCCTGCTTAATATAGGACGGCGGTTTAAAAAAAGGGAGACTGATGTGTCGGAGAATAAGAAAATGGTACAAAGAACAGGAAAATCCGTACTCAATCACTGGGAAATATCATTATTCAAAGACAACCTAAAAAAAACTTTCATTGTATCAGTAACCTTGAAACACACCTAAGTTCTTAGATGATTAAAAGAATAACGGTCGCCACAATTACATGTTGTTTTCAAAATTTTCATCTTAAAAGTAAAATAGCATTCATAATTATGACTGAAACTCTGAAGATGAAATGTGGAATAGTGTCCAAGTAATTGATTTAAAAAAATATAAATATCCCCATAAGAAATACATTACGTCAACATTTATATTCATAACATTGCATTTTAAAATTAGTGAGGATACGAGCTTTAAGATTTCAGTAGTTGTACAGCCGAGACATCGACGTACATTTTTCTCAAAGGGAGAAAACGAATCCGTGCAGAATCAGCTTCAAATTTCCCTTATATCTACATAACTGCCAAGTTTTGGGTTCTTACCTATTGATCAACTAATTCCACACCGGCGTGACGCACGGAACTACATTTCAACATTAATACATGACTGGGTAGTTATTACTGCCCACAACGCAGTAATAATCTAAATTTAAAAAATTGAATAATTTTTACTTGTTTAAATGTGCATGATACACTTCGTGCAGTGTAAATTTAACATTATATATTCGGAGTACATTCAAATCATCCGCAAAAGTAATCGTTTCAGTGAAGGCCATTTTAATCTAGCTTCAATTTGCATTTACAATATTGCCATTCTTGGATGATAACAAAAACGTTACTCGAATATCTCCTTACACTAACTGTTTTGCATGTGGATGAATTATGTAAAAGAAAAGACAATTCCAGTCATTAGATAAGAATGAAAAAACAATCAACTGAAAGCGTTGATTATATGTCGAAACAATCAATGGATAACAAAAGTTTAAATGTAAATGCTATAAAAAGAGATTGAGCGAATAATCGCTTCCATAATTTCAAGCCAGGTCACTAGCTCATGAAGGCATGCATCCGAATAAATCGGTGGTGTATAGTTATAACGGGGATATCGTAAAAGTCAGAAAATATGCATGTGTACTGTATTATTAGAGTATGTGTTTTACAAATTCAAGAAATCAATAGCTATATATAATGGTTGAATTCTTTCTCCTGCCATCTACCGGCTAATATAGAATATTCTTACGTTAACGAATAATACTATTTCCATTCAACCTAGATTTTCCTAACTTTTTTATTTTCAATTAAACCAAACAAGCTATCATTACGATTAAAACCTTAAGAAATTCTCGGCAATTATTTAAAAATAAACATGTCAGAAATAGCAAAGAAACTTACGCGAATAAATGAATAAATTTTCTTTTTGCTCGATAACTAGCTTTTCTAATACATTCAGCTGATTTTAAAAAGAACCAAAAAAATAAAAAGCAAAATATTCATACAAATCTTTGCCAGACTAGCCCATTCTATTCTATGTATTTGCTGCCGTTATTGTATTCCTTCGGGTCATTAAAAACCTTTACATCAATTACTTAAAACGAAAATTTCCTCAAACGTTAATTTTAGCATTCGACGCATTTTTGACTTCGTAACAGATAATTTGGTAAAATATTAAATGAATAGGTTTAAAAGAAGAAGTAAAGTAAAAACAAAATTTGCGGTTGAGATTTACAAAAAGTTAAATTTTTTTTAAAGAGAGAACAAGCCGAACAAAAAAGCACTGCAGGATAAAACATTCGGTTCCCAAAAAAAAGAACACAAAAAGCGGAGAAATGTGAAGGGGAAGAGAAGTTCGAAAGAACTTTCTAGATGGCGCACTGTTAGTCGCGGTCCTTGAAAAGACAAAGTGAGCAAAAGTTTTCCCTCCAAAGGCTTTTTTTCCCATTCCTGCTTCACCAGGTATTACCTCTCTCTTTTTCCCACACTCTCTAGGGCTTGTATCCTTGAGTCTAGACCATACTTTCCCTTTATAGACAGTTTCTCCCAAATTCTCCATTTTTTCACGAGAAAAAAATTCTAGGGTAACATTCTCTCTCATCTCACCACATTTCCGAGGCTTCACTATTTCACTAACCTCTACTTTCCTTCTCTGTCTCGTTTATATTGTCAACTTTACGTTATTACCTCTTCCTCTCTCCGCTTTTTACATTTTTCCCTCATACCCCTATTTGCTCTTTTCTTCTCTCACTCTCTCTTCCATCATATCTTTCCAATTTTTTTTGCCTATCTCCGACTCAATTTGTTTGAGCTGCTACTTTACCTTTCTCTCTCTTGAGGAACACCTTTGCCTCAGTTTCAATGTGAGGGAAGAGTAACTCAGTGACGGACAGTCATATGTGGAAAAGTAGTGAACGGATGTACCTATATTTTCAAACAATTAAGCGGCAGCTCGATTGCTGCAGAATCAATAGACATCTATTCTTGTCTTTGCACCTCTATTCAATCTGATGACATTTAAGTAAATAATAAATTAATTATTTCAATAATTAACGAAATTACAAATCACGGCGTGTCCCAAAGGATGATATCACGTATTTACCCAAATCTAAAACTATTTATTTTTCAATTTCTGATTCATAAAATTGACAAAATTCATCAAAATACCAATGTACATGATCCACCAAAGGTTTTTGCAAAGCAAAATTACCTAGAAAATATGGGTCTCGCGTCAAACTTCAAGCAATTGGATTTTGCATTCGATGTATTCGTCGACGTCTTTTTTCAGGTAAGAAATCAACACCTTCCCTTTTTTCCTGTTTTTGGACAGTGGCCTTTGTCACTGCAGCTTTAACTATGCAATTCAATTAATAACCGGTAATTACAATCGTAAATATTATTCGAGAAAAAAATAATTTCTTCAATTTCCTTTCAGATTAAAAAAAATATTTTTATGCCTGTGTAATTGACAGGGCGTTTTAAATTCCAAGCCTCCTTATAATTCGCTATATAAGTAATAACTTATACTTGTAGAATCTATCGCTTAGGACCCAATCGTTTATTTCTCCTCTCTTAGTAAAAATCTATTTAAACCGCGCCGATAAAACATTGGAGGAAACAGAAAGCTTGAATCCAACGGCAAACACGATTAATTTCAGCGCTGCACGATTGGGCTGGACGTTTAGGCCATACATATACATCTTAAATTTCCCTTTTCCCCTACGCCTCCTCATTCCGCTCCTCTTTCTCCCCATTCTCTCTCTCTCTCCTTCAACCGTGAATCCTCGGCATCCCATTGTTTTTAATCTGCGTGGGAGAGTAAGGGAATTGTGGGAAGGAATGAGGCTGGGAAGAAATGGGAGGGCGCTAGTGAATAAAGGAAGGAGGCGGGAAGAAAGATGGCGAGACTTCGATGCGGGTCGCTAAGGGCGAAGGAGAGGGCGGAGGGAGACATTGGAGTGGTGCTGAAGAGAGCGAATGGATGGTTAGGGAAAAGGATTTGCCACTTTGGGAGGGACAAAACAAAAGAACGTTCCGAACGCAGGAAATGATAGCTTTGCTATGCTAAACAAATTCAAGAGAAATGTTTAACTGCAGCTGCACCCACATCTTATAAATTAGAGTCGAGAAAGAAAAGTTTTATAATTCCTCACGTATGCGTAAATTACGTGAACATACTTGAATATAATCATAGATGAGCAAATGAATTGCTAAATGATTAAAAAATATATTCGTAAAATAAAACGGAACTTATGACGCCTACTTTCAAATAATTATTTTAAAATTAATTAATGAAAATGCATTACTTTTTAGAATCGGATGTTCAACAATAACCGTTGCAATGGCAAGAATCTCGTAATGAGCGATAAAAACTGTAAGAACGGCAGTGTTTACGCGGGAAAATATGATCGATAAGCAAAATTATACCATAAAAATTATAGTCCTCAGAGAATAGTACAAATTCCGCTCCGATATTACAATTCTAAGATATTTTAATGTGCAACAAAAAATACCCTGCACGATGGATTTCAGATTTCCCATGTAAATGAAATGGGAAGGATAGTTCCTGGATTTGATCCCGGGGCTTTCAATCTTCGCAACAAAAACTATCCTCAGGAGCTCGGCCCCAGTAGCAAGAGATTTCCACCAAGTGCCATGAATATCGGTCTATTGGTTCAAAAGTTAATAGAGGGACGAATAGGCAGACAGACGAAGAGACTAACACAACGAAGATACTATAAGCCTATATCTATTCTGTAAAGTAGGCTAAAAAATATCAATTTTTAACTCGCTACTATTCGAAAGTAGATTGGCGAGTAAATATTAATTTTTACCTTTATAATTATCATCATATAATGTAGCCTGTCCGAAGACTGGTCCGTGGTTATTATTGATTAAATCTGGTTCTCCATATACTCCACGTTTCCGCAATCTTCTTAATTTCTTGCTAGCTCTCTTTCGCTTTAAAGTCGTCGATCAGCCGAAACATTTACTTTCTCTTTCTCCTTTTCCATCCTATTTCTCTTTTTCCTTCCACTTTTCCTTCTAACACGTTTTAAATAATGCTCTTTCTACGAAGGTAATGCCCAAGCCAGTTCGCCTTAATCTTTCTTATAGTCTGTATAACCATTCGTTTCTTTCCGATTCTTTTTAGTACCTCTTTGTTTTCCATCTTATCCATTTTATCTTCAGTATTATTCACCATGGCCACATTTCGAAGCTTTCCAAGCATTTTATATCGTTTTCCTATAGTGTTCGTATTTCTAACCCATACAAAGCGATTATCCATATTTTATCAACTCATCCCTATATACTGTTTTCCGTTATTTGAAATTTGTTTTTTTCTAAAAGGAGCGTTTGCTTTCGCTATTCCCGTCCTCATTTAATCGTTTAACAATAATAAAATGTATTCCAACTTTAAGTATTCTATATAGCCATTTGTCTTGAATGACTTTATTTTAATTGAGACTTTTAACGATGACGTTAATAATTCCATTCAAAGCTATATTCGAATCTGCTCACTCCTTTTTATGTTAGATGGATGCGATGAACTGAAGAGGAAGTGCTGAAAGCTTATACCGAAATTAGGAGCAAGAAATATTTTAACGTTAAAACGCTCCCAACTTTTAACACCAGTGGAGGGTATACGGTGGTATACGCCGTATACCCTCTGCTTTCTTCGAATGATTAGAGTATATCCGTGATTTATGAAAAATTATACAGATTGATTGAAAATAACAGCTAATTCCTCATTTTTCGTGGCCCCAAATATTAAAGCTGCGCCTGCAATTCTTGAAAATCTGCGGCCCACGAAGAGATTTAATACCAATATCCTAATACTACTTTTGTTTAGATCAGATTGAAAATAAATACTGTACTTATTATTTTTAATGTTTTATATACATCAATAAATTATAATTTAAGTACAATTTTCAAGGAAATTCAAAGTAAGTTTATACGTTTTCTCCTGCAAACGTAACATTGTAGTCACGTACATATTTTGCTCTTAAAAAAACTTGGTAAGACCCCCTTAAAGGTTCACTTACGTATACGGTTAACCCTCTGTTTTTTACGACTACAGCACTTACTTAAATCATGTGTTTTTAACTTCCTCATATGCCAAGAGGAAATCTAGTTAGAGATTTATAGGAAAATACACTTTTTAGTAAGTCCAAAAATCGTTGTTTTCGCCATGCCGTCTTTTTGAGCGTGGTTAAAGAGCCTGAATGGTTAAACGAATATTTCGTATTTGGGCATATTATTATCCAGAATTGATCCTTCTAATATATCATTATTATTTTTGATTCTCCTCAGCGATTTCCTCCTTGAAAACAGCACGTAATCTCCAAGAAACGAATGATTTGTGAAGGATCGTACGAATGATATTCGAAGAACAGGGCGTTATCTGGATATTAATCTTTCACTATCCATTTTTTCTCTTCCCAAATTTCTTCTCGCTCTAATAAAAAATTAATCCGACTTTAATTTTGCTCCTATATTATATATATTCATTGAGCAGATTCGACAAAATTTTCACTTTGTGCATTATGAGAAATATAAGAATAAGAAACGGAAAAGAATGGAGACAAGCGGATAAAACAGCATACGACTGATACAGCGGCGACCATAATGATGCCTTTACATGCAAAATCAGATAGGTTTTAACTGTTTGATTATTAGAGAGCCCTCTCTCCTCTGGAAAAAGAAGTGCAAACCCCCCTACTTATCGAGAAATGGGTCAAAGCCCGATTTAGCGCCACCGTTTGTCCATCACTGATTTCGGCGCTAAAGCGAAGGTGGCGGTAAAACGAGGTATATGCTTGCGGTATACGGTGGAAGTTCTGTCTACGATTAATGAGCGGTGTGAGGGGATGACGCTATATAGAGGGGCTCTAAATCGGGGTTTGTCTGTATATTATTTTTAATGAATGAGAGAAAGAAGACCACTGGACGCTTACCAGCAGAAGAGCCACAGGAGTGTGGAAGAGACACATGGATAGACGCAGAGGGAATCTTTTTGAATGATCCTTTAGACCGCGCAAGAGAGACATGAGTAGTTACCGTTCATATACTAATTTACCTTTCCTCTTTCCCAAGCATTTATTTTTAATGAATATATTTTCCATGAATATGTCCAATGAAAATCAAAATTATAAATAAAAAATAGAAAAGATAAATATGGCACAGTCGCACAAATGCAGTGGATGAAAGTGGGAAACAATGCGAGGGACGGCATTAGAATAACATGCTGTGAGATGAATGGGAGCCACTTGGGCGTAGCGTTAGTTTCAGTCTAGAAAGCAAAGCAAGAAGTTAAAAACAGGCAGCAGATAAACATTCAGTTTGATGCTAGAGGAGGAATTCAGCAATTGTTCAAGCATATTTCCCAAATAATTTCCAAAGGAAGGAGTGAACGTATGTTTTTAAAATCCATGTGAGGGAATAATGGGAAAATTATAAGGTATTGAATTCTAAGGAGAAATTCAAATGCTGTATCTGCCGTTGCGGAAAGAGCAAATAAGGGACCGATGTTATGGTATTTGGATTATAAACGAGGATGGATCAATTTAACTTTTGTATATTTATCAGACTGATGGCAACAAATACGCAGTTCAAGAATCATAACAGTTTAAATTATACCAGGTAAAATACAATGATATCTAGTTGACTATACTACGGAACAATCGATTCAATTTAATATGGAGATTGTTATATTTAGGAATTTTGGGTATATGGATAGATACTGAGGCAGATTACTAAACAGGCAGAGATTAGTTTTTATTTAAGAAAGGTCTGAGAAATTTAGCTAAAAGAAACTGAATATAATCAGAATTCATTTTATGCTTTGTTGATTTTTAAGAATTGCTATGATCCAAATGTATAAACCTATAGCCACGCTAGACACTTCGGTCACATAACCAGAAACCACAGGTATTATTAGTCTCCTCGCCTGTCAAAGAGGTAGGGTAGTTTTTGTCCACTAATGAAGAATTGGAGTTAATGTTTTGAACACCCACTGATCCCAGAGATTTATGCATAACGATTGATGAAATAATCAGTTCTAAAATTTGAACCCTTTTAGAAAACTGGACTTATAGAAGAATAAAATTTATCGGCCCCTACGTACAGCTTACAAAACTTTTGCCAACATTATGACTAAAAGCTTGTGATTACATTAATCTCTCTCGTCTAATCTCTTATTGAAATCGAATGACTTCGCATACAACGACCTAATGTCATTTTACCATGACTGGAATTAAGTGGAAATCGGAGTGTTTTCCTTACCGTTGCTACGGTGTATGTATTACAGCGGTGAAAGAAGACGTCTACATCCTTCAGCGACGAAAGATATTCTTCTTGAGACAAATGAACACTTACAGCACTTCATCAGAGAATGACCATATCACATCGCCGGGGCGTGCAATATTAGGCTAGGAATAGGGAGTGAATAAAAAAAGAACCTTGGGTAAAGGTTTGAAGTTGGAAATTGATATAAGGGGTGGGATTTACAATACCACCAGACTTGGAACGGCAAAAGAAACGAAACTCTCAGATAGCTTTCTAACTTGATTGAAGAAGAGGTATATTAAATAGACTTAACAAAGGCGAAATATTTTTAAAAGTTTGAAATGTGATTTTTCTTCATTGCCACAAATACCATGCTTTAGTTCTTGCGAATTATATATTTTTTTAATTAAATGAAAAATATTATGAGGAACAAATTCAGACCTGGCAATTATTCCAGAATGATAAATGATTTGCTAATCAATTACTACTGCTGCAGAAAGTACCTACTCACTTTCTCGAGGGACCGCATCGCCTTCCCTTCGAGCCTGAGTTCACTTATCGGCAACTTCCTTCGGAACATCCGAACACAGTCACGTTCCAAATAAGACTGAGCTATGAAAGGCAAAATATCCCTCCAAAAAATATCGCCCTAGTGTTTGACGCCACGAATTTTCCCCTCGGCGTTTGGAACGCAAAGTATGCGGTAAACAGCACACCGGGAGAAGAGGGAAGAAATTTTGTCCCACGGTGATATAGTCTCAGACCAGTGGTCAGCAACCTTTTCAAGGCGACAAGCACCAAGTTACCTTCTAGAAAACCCACGAGCACCACTATTGTAATACACAATAATAAATCATAGATAAAATCAAACTGTCAAAGCAAATAAAAATATCATTTTTTTACGTTCAGAAAGAAGCCAGGCCAACAAATTGAATTACTGCTGCTAGGAAATACGATTTTTAGCATCATAGCAGTGCATGGTAAAACTGCCATCGAGTACGGTTGTGCTCACGAGCACCAGGTTGCGGACGTCTGTTTTAGACTGTGGACCAAGTAGGTCGCATCGAAAGGCATTTCTTGTGTAATTAATATTCGCAATCTCTTTCGACAACTTATTAGACAGAATATATAAAAATAAAAATCAGCATAGTAAAAATTCCAGGGGAATATCGTTGAAACTAATCATATTTCACCATAATTTTAACGCAATTTATTCGTCGCTGACGGTGGTAAATGATGTATTCCATTTATCAAAATGAAACCAAATAATTATTAATACATAGCATCCTTTTTAGATAAGAGGCTTGTGTTTCATTTTTCTTAGATTAAGAGAGGAGTATCACGACTACCGTATGAAATGCCATACTTAATCATGATAGAAGTGTAATGCAAGATAACTTGCTTGATTCTATTTCAAATTTTCTCTTCTCGGAACAAGTGGAAACCTAAATGAAATTTATAAAGTACAGAGTTAAATTATAACTGAGAAACCTTTCGCCAGTTATTTAATTTTCTCTCGGTTGCTAATGCTAATTAAGTTCACACGAAAAGTTTCATCGGGCGAAGCAACGGCCCCTTTGCCAAACTGCCGGAATGGGTCGTCCGTCATCAACGGCTCTTTGAATCGGGTGCGTTTGCCAGAGCGCTTGAAGTTAAAATGTTCGTCTTACTCGGTAAGTTATTCGTCAAATTGCAACATTCGGGATATTAACTTTTTCAAAGAAAAGGCGTTTTGAGAAAATAGTAATTATGAGAAATGGAAGAAGAATGAATGTGGAGGTAATTTATTCGTTAAATTATAAATATATATAAATATATGTACCCTCTATTGCTGCACCATTTACGCAAAGAAAATATTTTCTGCCATTTTGCTGCTTTTGTAGCAATAGAAGTTCCTTTGTGTCAAAAAAGAGCAGACCAGACTTATACGTATACGAGTAAGTTCGTGCAATGTATTTTGTACCAATTTTTAACTAACTATTTATAAACTTTTCCTATACCTTAATTGAAATCGGCTTTTCTGTTCAACACCTTATAAGGATCTGGCAGCCGGCCTGGATTCTTCGGCCCTTCTGCTATCTTTGACCCATCAGGAACGGAGGGGAATGTAGGGCTGTGAGGTAAATTGGTAGTTGTCTTTCCTGGCCAGCGACCGTCTTTGAAAATAAATCTTTTGCTTATTTTTTTGCCAACTTATTAATTGCCTATTTTCTTTTTGAAGTAGTACATTTATTTTTATTTTTTCATCGTATTTTAATATTATTCATATAAATATATCTTACTAATTAATAAAATCAGTTGGTCTGTCTCAACTTATTGCCATTTATATGTGATTATGAAACTTCTTCCACCAAATAATTTGACAAATAATTGAAATAAGAGACGGCATTTATTATAAAAAAATCCAACATCAATTTTGTGTATAATATGTAATTTGAAATTGTCACTATGATACTTGTAAAATTAAAAATAGAAAAAATAAAATAAAAAGTAATTTTTTTAATAAAACCTTTTTAAATGCATTAAAAAACGTAAAATAAATGCATGTGTACACCTCAGTAAATCGATTGGTTAGTTTATCTCCAACCTTTTGTGACCAGGTCGGAAATTTAAACAAACATAAAGGAATTCGGCTCTTACTGGAGTTTAAAGAAAAGTTTTATGGCGCTGGTAAATTCTCTCATTACCATTGTTGTTCTTATTAAGTATATTTATATCATATGCTTAAAACTGTTGAGGATAATAGCGAAAATGTTTTTGGCTCATCAAAAACATTCAATCCTTTAGGCAAGTAAACGAGTACTTTACTTTTTTGGACTTAAAAACGACAAAAAATGGAATTTAATTTCAATATCAAAGAATTTTTAAAGATGAAATATAAAGTAAAGTCTAAATATCATAACAAACGCTACAAGCTGGTGCCCCCGTTAAACCTATGCACTATCGGTAATATTTTGAAATGAGAAAAACATCTGCTATGACCAGGAATCGGAACCCGGATCTACCCGGATCTACTCGGATCTACTCGGATCTACCTGGATCTATCCGGATCTCGGATCTTCCACTTGCCGGGCGGATATTCTACCATCAATTTTCTCGTTTCTGAACGCGGATTTTTTCTTGGTTGTGGCCGAACTAGCCACGTGAGTATCAACCTGCGCCAACGGACGTCCTCCAAGAGATAGATCGAATAAAACTCCTCCCTCTCAAATGGTGAGATTGCCAATCAAGGAATTGATGAAATAAAGCGATATGAAGATCCTATGCAGACAGGTATCTGCTGTAATATTGGGAATATTTTTGAAACAAAAAAAAAACACAGCTATTTTAGCAATCGGATCTAAAATTGTGCACTCATTTTACGTAACCATGCTCGACGGAATATTATACGAACTGAAAACTACCACCGCGACTACTTCAGAACGTGACCGCTCGTCATAGCGTAGGTTGCTGATTGCGCAATGAAATTATCGAGCAGAAGAAATAGAAGTGTAAGCGATTGTGGGTACGACATGTTTCCGCGCTTCTAAAGCTGCTTCGAATGGTAGGAATGATGCGTTTCATTATCCTGTCATATCAATCAGTTGTTCGCCGTGAGGATGAGATAGGATGGCGCTTTCATTGGCATTAGCGCGAGAAGGGGCGTGGTAGGGGGGGGCAATCACTGGATCGAATATACGCTCCGTTACACGGGCGAGTGGAAAGGCGCGGATGACTAATGCAACTTGTTTCATTAAACTAAATAAAATCTAATATAAATAAACGCAGGCATTTTGAATTTGCATTAGAGACGAATTTATTCGACCGCTTTCGCCTGCTAAAGCACCATCGGGACCTGATGATGCTGTAACAGGCGATTAAATTCGTTTCTAGAAAACATTTACAATAATAGTCTTTATTTATATTATGGAATCTTTCCAAAAAGTAGAGCCATCTCAAGTGCAATTTGTAAATAAAAGCTATACATCACTAAACAAGACAATTCCAGGTCTTTTAAAAAATGCTGTTGAATGGGATAAGTTGTACTAGCTTATTCAGCTATTCAGCTTATTTTTCTAAATTTACGCTTATAAACATTTTCATCAATTGTCTACTGGTTTACGAATATAAACATTAATTTATAATTTGACAAATACACTGCCCATAAATTCTAAACGAGCATCATCATCATCATGCTTCTGTCCGAAGACAGGTTTTAACTGAATCGCTGCCTCCATTTCTCTCTCTCCCTAGAAGCCTCTTTTATATCTCTATAAGTATTATATCCCTGCTTTATATTATCTAATATTCCTATTCTTTTTCTCCCTCTTCCTCTTCTTCCACTAATTTTTCCTTCTAAGATCGTCCTTTGTAAACACTGTCTTCTCAATATGTGCCCTATCCAATTTGCTTTTCTACTGCGGTTGTCATGCCTATTTAAATAGTTTTAAATGTTAATGACGAAGGAAAACGTTTCCTCGTAGTGAAGTTTTAAAAATTGCTTCGAATTTTTCCATCATTATAGAAAATTAGGTGAAACTGAAAGCGTGTGAATATGTAGCGCAGTATATTTTTGGTAAAGTCATAGTAGGTAAAAAAATTTCTCATTATATTCGGGAAAATACGGTAATAATTATCAATGTTCACAATTCTGAGTGGTAAGATGTAAGTACGATGCTTTTTCATTGTGATACAGATGGCAGTGCCACTTAATGTGCTCATTCTATATTAAACAAACTCCTTACAGTTACATTGACGAAATCAACTAATCAACAAACGTGACATGTTTGTACGCAACGTAAGAATACATTTTCATTTATGTTTTGCAAGAAATGTGGTTTTAACGATAAAAAATTTTATCCTCGGTTTTGTTGTCTATTTCCTAATACGGTCAAAGGGGTAAACTAACTCTTTTTACTCGGATGCTTTAATAATAATAATCACCTAAAATTTTTAAACTGACCAGCTGTTCATTTCACTACCTCTCAGATACCCATTGGCGTAGGCAAGAAGGAATCAGCAGGTTTAAAATAATAATAATAATAATCACCCAGATGACTTAATAAACCGTCTTCGTCAACTTGATATAATCAATCAAATATTCACTGCAACCGAAATTGATTAAAATGCAATCAAGACGAGACTCTTTTTGATCGGATTATAAAATAAGGGAAACGTAGTCAAAGTGATATATCTTTTTTTCTTAGCAAGTCAGTCTTCAAATGCGTAAATTTAAGGAGTAGAAGGAAATGAAACCAGAAAATTACACGATTAAGGTTTCATGAGCGAAATCAGAGAATCAATTCAAATTATTAACTCCATCCTTGCGTGCGTCACTCGTACCGATTTCATTTCGGAATAGGAATTGCGCATTATTATAATTGAGAGTATTTTTGTTCTTTCTTTCCTGCCTATTGCTAATGGACTCCATGAGAAGATTATCTCACGCTCTTTTGCTCTCCATTTTGCCTCCGCGTGATAGCTTCGATAAATCCCCATATCCGTCAATTCTTACATTGCTAGAGATGTCACGTATTCTCTACTAAAAAGTCATTAGAACTGGAAGAAAAAGCGTGACACACATCACTCAAACGATTGACTAGAAAGATTAAAAGAGTGCCGATCGCTAAATTGGTTGCCGTCCATTTAAACTATAATTAATATCGCTTTTTAATGTGAAAGGTGACGACAATAAAAGTAAGGTTCTGTATATAAAGGACTGAAATTCGTCTGAGCATCAGTCGTTGGGAATGTCTGAAATCTAAAGCAGCCGCGAATTCGTATCCACAATGACACGCCAATATGTAATCTTGATTCTACTGGAAACGATGGTGTGCATTTCTCTCGTACTTGGCTCAGAGATTCCAGAAATCGAACGTTCGGGGATCGAACTATTCGATATTGATAGATTCATTGACTTGATAATGTCGAATAAAAGTTTCGCAGCGGGACTTTTTCCAAAATTGGATTCGGGGTTCGACCTCGAAGACTTTTTGAAACGCTGGGGCTTTGACGTCGGGGATAAAGCAAACGACCTCCTACCAAGAATTGTAATACCGTATTCAAATGAAAAAGACACAGCGTACGAAGCCGGCGTATATCACGGTAAGTAAACAATTTTAATATCCCTTAAATCACATCCCGTCACAAGAAATTTACATGTCCTTAAGCGTTATTTAAAATCAGTGCTCAAAGCAAACGTTTCCAAATTAAATTAATGAAATTTCTGGTTGCACCACTGCACCAGTGGTGCAACCAGAAATTTACTCTAGTGGTGGTAAATAATGAAAGAAATTTTCTCATAAGGAGATTGGCCTCTTATTCTTCTTTGATTATTTCCAATAAGAGTTATCGCTATAAATTTTAAAAAAATCATAACAGTTATTTAATGAATATATTTATTTTCAACTTTCAGTTAAAATTAATACGAAAGCAATCGCAGCTGAAATTATTTCCAATATTGGCTGCGCTACTGATGCAGTGCACCCTTTCTCATAAACCACTTAGCAAATTTTCACATGATTTGATACGGGTGATATAGGTGACAAGGACAGAAAATCCTCTTTACAAATGGCCTTAAAATATTTGCGATCATCTCCTTAATGATAATTTTTAATTAAATGTTTTCCAGAAACAGATCTAGAACAAAACGATAGAAGAACCTAATCATTTGATTTTAACATTAGTTGTTCCCAAGCAATTTCTCGAAGAATATAAACTTACCGCACAGGCCTACAGACGGATCGTCTAGGAGGGGAGAGGGGAGGGCAGGAGGACCTTTGTCCTAGGCCTCAAGTTCAAAGGTGCCCAAATTTCCATTTGAATGAACGAAATTATTTATAACGCTAAATTAGCTGCGTCAGTTTATTAGTTTATGGTAACGTACGCAATTACAGTCAAACCCCGATTTAGCGCCCTCCTATATAGCGCTTTCCCCGCGTACTACCCATGAATCGCTGTGAACAGAACTATCTTGTGATTACACAGAGAAAGCATACACTTGATTTACCGACACCCACGCTCTAACTCTAATGTCAGTGATGGACAATCGGGGTTTTATTGTAACGGGGCGATATTAGAAAATGTTATCGAATGTAGTGAAATTGAATGAATTTACAAGTTAACTGTGTTACTGAAACTTACGAACATCAAGTACCATTATACATACTGAGCAATCTTACAATTGGTCAAAGGTTTTTAGGTGACGTCGTCAGAGAACGAAAGTTCGGAATCAAAACATGTAGCGTAAACGTTAACACACACAAACATAGACATACACACCAGTACATGTAAATACATATACGTAAATTACCACATGAACACTTACCGTGCATAAAGAATCGCAAGGGGGGTCGAAGGAAGACGCATGAAGACCAGTATGATGCGAAGCTCTTGTGATGTCTCATCTTAAGCCATCGAAAGAGCACAGTTGCGACGAATTCAACTTTCAAGGACTTTAATCCATCTTTTTGCGTTTTTCACAGAAAAAGAATATCCAGAATTCATGGACCTGCTCCCCAGAATCCAGGAACTGGAGAATGCAACCGATGATGATTGCAGCGAAAACCGAGAAGGTGATTAATTCGTAACATTTTTAACATTCATTAGCCTAGCATCTCGTAATAAGGCAATACAATGGACTGTAATGTAAGTTTTGTATACTTCCTGGCCAACGATATTGTTTCCGAAGGAAATGTGCACTTTACGTTAATTTAATTGATAGTATTTTTATTGTCATGCATCTGAAAATTAAGGTATATTTACACCATAGGAAATTTAAGTGTTTCTTCTGTATTATCCTTTTTTTAAACATAATTACTTAGAATCGAAAATTACCGCGCATTATAATTTAAAAAAGCAGCGTAAAAATGTTATAATTTAACGTTATACATAATTACTTGTTATTACATATTTATTATATAATTATATAAGAGACCCTGACCCTACGCGCATCAACTCCGCCCTCCGCTAACTTCGCTCGCTCGGCGGACCAATTCGCGTAGCCTCGCTAGACTAAAAATAATTTATCGGAATTGTCCTATTCAAGATATTCAAGATTTTTTTCTCCGACGTACCTTTTCCGAAATATAAATATTTTAAACGATCGGCATTTTGTTTCAAGATGGTGGATGAAAATGAAAATAATTTCCCTGGGGTCTCTTTCTTTAAGGAAATAAAATTCTATTACCGCATTTCTAAACGACAAACATATCCTGAGATAGAGAGAGGGACAGACGGAGGGGCGGACAATTAGGAAATTATGTAAAGGATGTTTTGATGATTCTGAAAATTATATAGATGGATTAAGGAATTCCCAAATTTAAATTTTTATTATATTTAAATATCCGTATATGTATTTTTATTATATTTCCATATATATATTTTTATTATACATTTATAAAATCGTCATCATCATCTTTACCCAAAAGTATAGGCTAATTAATCAATCTGTTCCGCTACCAATTGGGTACTTATGAATACAATGAATAGTGTACGATTCCATTGCACAGCCTGGAGGATCTGTTCTTACCCACACACATTCGGTTTTGAAACAAAACTAAAAAAATCCCATCTAATATCCATGGTGACGGGTTTAATCACATTAATCAATGCGGGTTAACCAGTACGTTTCTATCTGAAGCAGAATTCTAGATAACACTTCCTGACTTGTATGCGCATTTTCAGATCGCGTGAATATCGTCGGAAGAAGCGATTGGGACGCAGAACCTAGTGCGGCCAAGTTTCCTACTCGTTCGCTCCCGGCGGTGTACGTGGTTATATCCCAAGCGGGCAAACGTTGCTACGACTACAATAACTGCACCGAGCGGATCCAAGAGGAACAAAAGCTTTACATGGAACAATACGGAGACCTTCTTAGCAACTTCTACATCGGCGACGACGGTTCCGCTTACGAAGGACTCGGCTGGAACCTTTACGACGACAGGCTATTGGGTGGTCTTGGAGAAGCCTCTTTAAGAGTCACCTTCTTCGGCAACCTCCATTACGAACTCCCCTCACCGACCGCCATGCACACATTCAATCTCCTGCTCAAAGAAGGGATTTGCTCCGAAAAAATCTCTCCCGCTTACAAATACGTCTCCATCCGTAAGTATTACGACGACTGGAAATATCTGGGGGACGCGATGGACGAGGAGATGAGGAGGTGGGAAAGGTACGTGGACGATTTCGTCTCGCCCCTGACCCGGGATCACGGCACCGCCGGCCTCTTCCCCGTTGTTTTCAGGCAAGAATGGAAGGCGACGAAGCCCAAGAAGAAGATAGACAGCCTTGCTCCTCCTGTGGATAACATCGTGGTCAGGGACTGGGGCAACCGTTGCTTCACGTCCGCGGGATGCGCCACTGCGATGCAGATGGACCAAATATACGCGTTCGAGACTTTCGGCGAGGTCCCGCACAACTTCTACATAGGAGACGACGGTCTAGCTTACGAAGGTCGGGGATGGGACCTCGCACCACAAGACGACTTCAAAAACAGGAAGAAGAATATCGTCGTGGCGTTTTTCGGACAGTATAATAGTTACCCTCCTTCTTCCCGCGCGTTCATGGCCTTCTGGAAGCTTTTGGAATTCGGAGTGTTAATAAGGAAGATCTCTCCCAATTACAAAATTGTGTCTTACCGCTCGATGTTCTCCGACACACCATACCCAGGTGAAGGGCTCCACTCTGCGTTGAAGACGATGGAGAGATATTCGGAAAATCCTTGATAGCCTACGATTTTTAATCGTACCAGCACAATATACTTTAATGCTGTTGATTCTTTTGAATACTTTCAACGTACATATTTCTAATGAAAGCAATATGATTTTAAAAATCATCTGTAACTAATTTACTGACAAATGGGTTCGTATTTAAATTGATACCCTTTAATAATGTACATTGAAATTTCATAATAATTTGTCTATCTGATAGTCAATATAATAACATACATTTACGCAGAAACAAGGATAGAAAGCATTTTAACTATGATTTGATTAAAAAACTGCTAATTTTCGAAGCATGATGAAAGTAATGAAGTTATTTAATCAGCATATGTGAAAACGATGTAAGATATTTTGTTGATGTATAGTAAAGAGCTGAATACCATGATTTTTTGGCAGAAATTTACCTTTAAATTCGCATGTAGAATATGATATATGAATGTCATCCATTCATGAGGTGTGTGTATTCAATAAACAAAACAAATATACTACCGTCAGTCTAATCGAAATATTTTTGAAGCTATGCTCTGAATCCACATTGTTATACCGTAAAAGATAAAAGATCCTTACTTTTACACGTGTAATTTACATAAGTAAATTGATATTTTCGGATTACTGTTGCTTTTAGCATCCCAAGTAAGAACTTTGGCTAAATAAGAGAAAAATTCTACCTGTTCCAATTTTTCTCCATCCAATATTACATTTACCCTTGATAAGAGCCGTGCTTACAACTGCCCCAATTCACTGAACCGCGAAACGAACCAATTTTTTACAAAAAAGGGTTAGTTCGTTTAAAAAAATTAACTTTGAGATTCTACCAAATTTTACGAGAAATATCTATCGGCATATATTTCAGGTGACCTTGACCTTTTCAAGAGGACATTCTCATTTTTGAAGATTTTGTCCTGTGGCGATTTTGAATATTTGGCAACCTTAGACATGACTCACTCTCCTAATTAAATCTCGTGTCAATAATATTTTATCGATAGAAAAGTAAATTTCACATTTGCGAATATTATGTAATTTACCATAATCAGAGATCTAAAATTTTCGGCCATTTCCAAATAAAATGCTATTCTCATATCGCTCATTATCTGAACAAAAGGACAAATTGCGCCGACGTGCTACAAGCTGGGAAAGGCTTAACTAAAAGCAAAAGTAGAACTTCCCTTTCATCGGCAGCTGAAGTGAATTCCTGGGAGATTGAGGTAATACGAGAGAGGGAGGTGAGAGCGGTTAGAGAAAGAGAGATAATTTTATTCTAATTTACGTACTCTCCGGACATTTCGGTCAGCAATCTGCGGCTCTTTAAATACATGCGGCTCCCAAAACCAACTCATTCCACAGTATAAAACGCATAGAACATACAATTAGCTTGTGACTTCAATTACCGAAATTTCGAGTTTACTTAGTAAAATATTCTGAAATATAAAATGACTAGTGGAAATCGCCGTCAAATAATAAAGGGCAGGGGTGACTAAAGAATTAAATTAGAACTCTTCCCATTCTCTCTCACTCTTTCTCTCCCTCTATCCCATTGTATTCACTCTCTCCTTCCAATTCTCCCTTTTTCACTCCCTTCCATTCTCCCTTCTCTCTCTCCCATCCTCTCTTTCTCTCCATGTTCTTCCATACTTTTTCCGTCCCATTCTCCTTGTCTCTCTCCCTACCATAATCACTTTCTGTCTCCCTCCAATTCTCTCTTTCTCTCTCCCTATTCTTCTTTTCTCTCTCTCCCTTTCTCTTTCAATCTGATTCTCCTTTTCTCTTTCCGTCTGATTCTCCCTTTCTCCTTCCCGTTCTCTCTTCCTCTCTCAATCTCATTATTCCATACTCCCTCCCATTCTCATTATCTTTCTCCTTCCCACTCTCCCTTTCTCTTCCCCTTTCTCTCCACCTCCGATTCTCCCTCTGTCTCTTTTTCCCATTCTCCCTTTCTGTCTCATTCCCATTCTCCCTTTCTCTTTTCCCTCTCTGCCTCCGACTGCGATAGAACATGCCCCTGTATCTTCTGTCGCCGGTGTGAATATACTGTGACATACATAGGGACACTTGAGAATTATTATATAAGAATTTTTTTATAAGAGCCGTGCTTTTCACTTGTACTGCAGCTATTATCACGTTGGATTTTATGCAAAATTGAGAAAAAGTGACTTTTTGTTCATTCGTTTGCCGAGCCTCCTTCTGCAGCATTGGAATATGTGGCGCTGATGCTAAGTGAGGATATATATCGAGCGCACAACGACACATTTACAAAGGTGGGGAAATTCAGAAAGAGCCTGGGATTAAAGAAGAACCAACGTTGAAATATCGTTAGGAAAAAAAATCAAGATTCGTTTTACCTTCCGTTTCGTGTTAGTTATCAATTCAGTGACGGATGGAAGCGATTTCGTCATTGGATGTGATAATTTCCGTTACAAAGACGTTTGATATTTAATTGTTAAAGAACACTTAAGTACGCATAAAACGCATTCTTATAAGAATGAGCACTTACACAGTGATAATAATTTATTAAATGGATCAAAATAACGGAACCTAAAAATTTTTCAAATAAAAGAAATGCATTCGGATCATTTGCTTATTGAAACATTTAAGGTTTTGCAAATCTCCCGGTAACGGTACTTCCTTCGAATTATCAACAGTCAGTAAAAAAATTACTCGGCTGTGTAATGATTCCTTTTGCATTTATTGATAATATCTCAATTTAATGTTTTATTAGAAAGTTAAAACTGAGCTAGTAGGATGACACAAAAATTCAGATTAAACATAGATAACCGTTTTTTTGATACATTTTGCTGTTCGCTTAGATTGGTGGAATACTATTTACAGAAATGAATACTATCTTTAGCAAACACCTTAAGATTATTAAACCACCAATATAAAACTTATAGATATACTATATAACAGTTTTAAATCATGTTTACTTTTAGGTCTGTTTAAAAATGTTTAAAGTTATGGCTTTGTCTCCTAGCTTTACAATATATGCTACACCTGAGGGGATAAGGGATCTAATCTAACCACAATTTCAGTTCACGAGGCTATAACAAGCACAAAGACGAAGCGTAGGGCTATTCATCAACAAAATTTGTGGAGGAACCACACGGACCCTTCCCAAAGGACGTATTTTGAACAATGAGTCCACCTCGCGACACTAGTGAACGTGGGAGGAGATCACGCCCCGGGTCAGCACCTTCCCTCTGTGTAACTCATCCTCTGCGTTTCACTCTGCGAAATTCGGTCCCGTGCCCCATGGAGTGCGAATTAAATGACTGTTATTATCAACCCGATAAAGGAAACCGATAGGTCGTCATTCAAAGGTTAACTCCATTAAATGCCTCGCGTCAAGCGATATCTTCCCGAAAGGGAAACGAGAGGACTCCACGGTCAGAGATAGATGGGAACAGCGTCAGAAGGGGGTGAAAGGGATGGAGAAGGATAGAAAGATAGAGAGAATGTGAAGGGAGGAAGACGAATTTAATGAAGAGCAGCGAGCGAAATGGGGAGAGGAATTGAGAAAAGTATGAATGTGCGTGTTTGTATAAGAAGAGGAGAGGGAGAAGGGAGATAAAGGAGAGAAATTAATTTAATTTTCTTTTAAAATAACATCTCCTGCATGCAGCACCAAAGGAAACATGAAAAAATAAATCGTAGCTTTGACAAAGATCTCATAATTTTGATGGCATAATTTTCTGGGCACGCCACAAGGAAATTTGTATGATTATCCAACATTTTAATAAACTAAACCTTTATACGACAACGTAATGGCATGATTTAAAATTTTATTTTTATCGTTTTTGTGTAAAAGATGAAAGCTTTTCCTTTATACATATTTTTTAAATGTACTATAGTCCTTAATTTGTGCGAAAAAACTTTTTTCAGAATTTAACATTAAAAATTACATCTGTATGTTATATAGTTATTTGGGTTGAAAATATAATAATAATAATCCATACATAAAAATTCATAATAGAGAGGTTACGTACCATAACGTTTATTACAGATAATCGATTGCGAGTTAAAATAAATATCTAAATATAAGCGTGAAAGTGAGTAACGAAGAGATGGCGAAGAGTAAAATGGGCGAGAGAGTGAGTACGACAGTGGAATAGAAGAGGATAAGGAAGTGAGATAACGAGGAGGAACGTGATGTGTAGACAGAACAGAAAAGAGACCCTAGAGGGGCGGAGAGATAAAATGGGAAGGAGGGAAAGGGAGGGAGATAAATAAGAAAGAAGTGAGACTATAAAGATGAGGAGGAAGAGTTGAAAAGACGAACAGAAGCGTAATGGAAATGGAGGAATCGGAAATAAAATAGGGAATTCTCTCGTAATTGTTGCAAAGAGAGGAGGTACCTTAGTGAAATTTACGGCAATATATGATAGTTTTCGACGAAAATGACTGAGGTATCAATAATGTAGCCAAGATATATATCTTCAATGAATACAATTCCATACAAGATAGTCACTGTTTCATTTATAACATACTAAGCGCGTGAATAAAACATTTTGACAGCGAAAAAAATATATTTGGAGATTTTGACGATCATGCATATATTAGGCCTCCTAATGCCCAAAAAGGCGCTATTTCAAAATAATAATATATCGTCCAGTGACGCTATACATCGAATTTTTCTACACTTTACTGGCCTACTTCTCTGACGTCATGCAGCAGCCCTCATTCTCGGAAACCATCTCCTTCCACCACCTCCTATACCCACTCCACTCTCATCCACACATTAGCTTATCACTTAAACGCATCGCAGTTGCTATGAGACAAGTTGCGGGATTTCCACGCAGCTTACCTTGTCTCCGGTAAATACGATTAACCTAACCCTGTCTTTTCCAAACTTTTCGGCTCGAGGGTCGCATGAGGCCACTTTATAAAATGTTGCGTTCCACAAGCAGTGAGAATAATAATTTTAGGGGAACTAAACAGTTGAGGGCCAGTATTACAACTGTCATGAATCTGTCCAACCAAGGACGTTGGCCCCGTCGCATTTCCAGCATAGCTGCTAATACAAGTCTTGTTCCGTTAACAAGCTCTGTTTCACTCTCTGTGCCCCTTTGTTAAAGGGGTATCAACCCCTCCCTACAAGCGGAGACGCTTGTTCCTAGGGAGGTTTTCTAGCGAATCAAGGCTGGCGACGGATCGCCTGTAGCGGCCCCACCACCTAAACTTGACGTCGCCTAGCATTTGCAACCCTTTGTGTAACGATTCTGCTGCCATGCGGTAGAATTCCTTGGACATCCTCGGCAGGAGGATGTCCAGGGATTCCATGTTTCCGTCTAAATGCATCCGGCTGACGCGGTCGTATCTGACACGACCGAGTATCAGCCGGAGTGCATTGTTTTGCACCACTTGCATCGTGTAGAGGGTGGTCTTAGGCACCTCAGACCAAACCGGAGCTGAGTACGTGATGACGGGCCTCACGCAGCTCAGGTAGAGGCGTCTCTTTGTGTTAGCTGACAAGACACCCGGGCGCAGGATCGGACGAAGTCTTGACATCGCCCCGAGTGCCTTGTGGTGAACGCGCTCAATTTGAGGCTACCAGAGAAGCCTCCGGTCCAGCACTACTCCCAGGTATGTGTCCTCTGGACTTCAGGGGATGACCCCCCCATCACCGACAGGTCGACTTCAGGCGGTGCTCCTCTTCCAGGGTGGAAGACGACGGCCTTGGTCTTTGTTGCGTTGACGACAATGCGCCATCGACGATACCCGGTGACCAGATCGTCGACGGCTCACTTCAACGTCTGCAAGGCCAGGTACTTCTTGGAAGAGCGCAACAGGAGCTCCGTGCCTCCGGCGTACAGGGCAAGCGTTGTGTTCTATCCAAGCTCCCGAGGTGGGTTTTGGGTGAAAATATAAAATAGTCCCGATCCGACCTGGAGGCAGAACACACTGAACGTCCTGCCCTGTAGGTACGACTCGATGAGCCGCAATAGCCAAGCTGGAAACTGGAGTCGATGCAACTTGAACAAGAGTGCTGGATGCTACACGCGGTAGAAGGCCTTCGAGATGTCGAAGAAGGCCCCTGCGATCGCGTGGTTCCTGTTGAAGGCGTCTGTGATGAAGTGGGTCACCCTACCCGGTTGCTGGGTAGTGGAGTGCCCTTCACCAAACTGCTCATCCGGGAGAAGATTCCTCTCCCGGAGAATATCCTGCAGCGGCATCTGGATAAGTCGCTCAAAAACCTTCCCGGACCTTGCCAGGATAGAGATTGGACGGATGTCTCCGGGACCAACCTCTGTCCATGGCTTCTTCGGTAGAGTGATGATCATTGCCCTCTTCCAGGCAGACGGAAAGTATGGAATCCCGACGCAACTGTTGTAAACGGGGGTCAGGAATTCTGCTGCAGCGACGGGGAGTTGTCGAAGGTCAACTTTTGGTATGTCATCATCTTCGGGAGCCCTCCGGAAACCAAGGCATTGCAATGATCTCGCACACCTCAAAGTGAGGGAGCTCCGCAGCATCGAGAAAGGGGCCGCGATCTAGTGTTCCCAGCTCAAGCGCGATGTCCCCCTCGACCGCGTCCGACTCTGCTCTAGCCGAGTTTGGGCGAAATACCCCCTCCAAGAATTCTGCCATAATCCCGGCTTTCTCATCCGGAGTCCTCGCGACAGAGCCCTCCTGGTCAGGGGATCCCGCCGCAGGGTACTGCATAGCCTCCTACAGGTTTTTCAGATGGACTGGTCCTCCTCCAGGGAAAGCATGGGGTGAGAGGATGTTCCCACGCGTCCGAGCACACGTCTCGCAACATGTCTCGGACCTTCCTGGTGAGGGAGTCCAACTGGAGCCTGAGGTCCAACCTACGGTTACGCTGCCACCTCCGCCTCACGCTGTTGCGCAGTGTGATCATCACCTTGACGAAACGAGGCAGGGCAATGCTTATACCACCAGCTAAGACCACCTTCGGGATCGCAGCGTCCATGGCCTGCTGGACAGGGGTGGTGAGGTCGACCATACGGTCTGCCTCCGCACACGTCCTAGGCGGTGTTGGGTCGACTGGCAGCCTCTCTGCGATGAATTCACGGAAGTGCTGCCAGTCGGCACGAGCTAGGTCCAGACGCTGCGAAGGTGGTACTCGCACTGGCGAGTTCCCCAGAAGTAGCAGGGTCGGATTATGATCATAGGACAAATCGCAGTTCGAATGCATGCTAAATGACACCTTGATGATGCTGATGACAGCAATATCGAAGACGTCCCTGGAAGGCAGATAGGTGGGCTCTGATGGTGCGAGCACCGTGAGCCCCTCTTTGTCAGCCAAATCTTTCAGCCCCACGCCCCTCGGAAGAGGGGCGGCCATCCCCGACGACATCCATGACGTCATCCGGATCCCACGCCCTCCTTGGCGCATAATACACCGAGGAGACCCAGATCCATCAAGTACAGGTCCTGGTGTCGGCGGATACAGCCTCCATCGATCTGTAGATTCGCACCAGATAGGGGCGATGCTCCACAGACCGGTGGATGAGCAGTGCCGAGCCACCGTGCCCCGCCCCCGTGGCGGGCTGAACAACCCTGTCTCAGCGAGAGATCGCCCAGCCAGGGATCTTCCACACGTCCTACGGGCGGAGGTGTGTCTCGTTCACAGCGGCAATGATGGCGTGTTTCTCATGCAGGAACGTCCGAAGTTCTTTCGTCTTCTCCTTGACACCTCGGGTGTTCCATTGCACTAGGATCCTGCATCCCTTAGTTCACATTATTGGATGGGATGCGCTCCATGACCATTTCCTCCTAGAGAAAGAGAAGTTGGCCGGAAGTTGAAGGGATGTATTACTTCATCGTCCCACATATCATCGCCACTGTGCACCTGAAGTTGGGGCCCTCTTCGGACCGGACGGCCTCTGGTACACTACTCAGCGGCATACTTGTCTTGGCCGATTGGGTGGAGAAAGTCTAAAGCAAGAAGCGTTAGAAGGCACAGGAGATTTCAAAATTGGAGGAAGGATTATAAGAACAGTAAAATACGCGGATAATAAAGTACTTGTAGCAAGAAAGGAAAAAGAACTCCAGAAAATGATAAAAATACTAGTAATAACAGGTAAAAAATACGGTATGGAAATTAATACAGAAAAACCTAAGGTCATTCGAATATAGGGCAAAGAAGAGAATCTGAAGATAAGTATTGGAGGAAAGCCTTAAGTGCAAGTTTAGAATATAAATACCTTGGAGGCTTTATAACAAGAGAAGCAAAATGTACGGAAGAGATCAGGACCAGAATAGGAAAAGCAAAAGCGGCTTCCAAAAGAATGAAACACCTACTTACGGGGAATATAAGGGAAGATATCCCCAAGAAGTTCATAAATGCTATGTATGGAGTAAAGTTTTGTGCGGGACAGAAACCTGGGCGCTAAGGAAATATGACATTAAATACTTGGTAAGCTTTGAAATGTAGACTTGGAGGAGAATGCTGAAGATAAAATAGACAGATAGGATGAAAAACGATGAAGTGCTACGGAGAGTACGAGACAAGCAAATGATTATACAGACTATTAGAAAGAGGAAGGCAAACTGGGTTGGGCATTACCTGAGGAGAGAGAGTATGATTAAAGACGTGTCAGAAGAATAACTAGATGAAAAAAGGGAAATATATAGGAAAAGGTTTCAGCTGATAGACGATTTGAAAGGGAAAGAGAGTTATCAAGATATGAAGAGGACAGCGGAAAATAGGAGTATATGGAGAACTAGGTTTAACCATAATCACGGACCTGTCTACGGACAGACTACTTATTATGATGATAAATATACTTTTATTTTACGCTACATCGCGTCCTCCAAATGTTAAACTAACTAAGTGTGGCACTCTAGTCGCAATATGGGCACCACTGATCTACCCAAAGGCATCAATGTGGAGGTGTAGGGATATTTGAAAAAAAAAATCACAGTTCATTTTGATGGGAATATTTTTAGAAACTAGAAAGCATCCGCGTTTAGAAACGCGAAAAATGATCTGCTACGATGCTTCAGCTGTAGAATATCCGCCCGGCAAGTGGATACCCCGAGTTATATTCCGGGTCGTCGCACACACCACAGCTTATGCCTGTCCACATAGGATCTTCATATCGCTATATTTCACCAGTTCATTTTGTCACAGGCTGCACCACACGTTTATCATTTATTCAATCTTCCAAATAAAAACCTTATACATCGCCTGTTTGCGCAAAAAATCATATAATACAATAACAAATCTTGTATTGAATCGATCTTGTGAGCAGAGCATCCTTTCCCTTTACCCTTTTCCACCGCAGTAATAGCGCTTCGAAAAATGATACAAAAATGTCCGCAAAGAATGTTTGCAGGATTCAATCGCGCAACGGAAATTGATTTGTTGATAGGAAGATTAGAAGCTGGAATAGTTTTGCGTTTAACCTTCTCTCGTTCTACGAATGCCCTAAAGCCAGATCGGATATTTCATTTCCGGTCGGAAGTATTCTATTTGATCACTACTATTTACTTCTCGTATTGACTTTCCGTGGAAATGGCGCGAGGCAAGTCGTCGTGTTTCTTGCGTTGGGTCTAAATGGAAATAAATCCAGTATCAGTTAAAATTTATGCGTGATGCAATGTTATTAAACTCATCTCTTGCAGCAGATTTGGCATGAAATTAATGCAACGAAATTGTATTTGAAGTACATTTTACACTTGATTTAATTAGATTTTGTTAAAATGTGATCTATATTGTCACTGTAAGGTAGATTCTAATTGTAGATACGAATAATCATTGTTTTTCAGAGGCTATTTTTAAAGGAAATTGTTATTGTTATTATCAGTATTACTTTTATCGTTATTAAATTACATTGTATATTTTCATTTTAGGTAAGGTTACGCCACGTCACGTTATGTTATATTATATGCGCCTGGGTACGAAGACTGAGTTTGAGTCTATAAATTTAAGGAGTTGATTAAAAAAATAATGATACAACATAAACTGCATGACATAATCTGAATATTAAGGATATTTGCTAGACTATATTATGATTTCGTTCTATTTCATATTATTTCCACTTATACTGCACAATTTTGGCCAAAATGCGCGATATAAATTCTGAATTGATGTTTTGTAACAGAAAAGTTAATATGGTTTCATAAAATAAAGCTGATTTTGTAACAAAATGCGACAATATTTTTAGAATGGTTTAACACATTGCATTTCCAATGCCTAATATATCAATAATATTTCCATTGTAGTTGAAGACCGAAATTTTTTAAACAAATGCAAATCGGCTTAAGGATAAAAGTAGCTAGTTGTTTAAGTCCTAGAAACTAAATTATGTTCATAATTAATGGTTAATTCCACGTTATTTATCATAAAAAGCTTTGTAAACCTTTCAAAAACACGTTCATATATTCAAGAAATTGAATGAATGCGCTGGTGTTTCATAAGTGCGGAGCATGGACAGTTCTGCATTGCACGTTACCTGTCCCGAATAACACTAAACCCGCCAATAGAAATGTTTGAACATGAAATGTAATGATTGCGAAGTGGAAATTATATTGATCACATTTATGACTTTCGTCCCTCAGATTACAAATGGAAGCACTCGTATTTGAGGCACAGCATCCAGTTGCTTCATCCAATTTACCAAAACCTGTTGCTCGTAATTTCATAAGTGTTGTGTAAACAGTCACACCATATTCATTTCCTTCGAAGTCGAACGATTTGAAACCACTTCTTCCAAAATGCTCAGCCATTTCCTCGTTTTGGCTTCTTTGAAAATAAAAAAAGCCATAGTCGGTAGTTAAATTTGGGGTCATTTTTCATTCGATATGCAAACAAACAGCAAGGTATTACCGCGGAAAACCGACGCTATTGAATCGTATCCATATAATACAATGTGCATCCTCCAGCTTTTTAAAAAATACAATGGGATGAAAGTGATATAATTCATTTAAGGTAAATTTAAAAAGTTGCTTTTGAACATTATTAATGGGTGGTGTTTCATTATCTATGACGCGACATTTCAATATAATGATTTGCATAAATAATATCTCGGCATGACGCAATCAACACAATTCAAGCGCGCGCTTATTTGGGTGCGTACCTACGTATGTATGTATGTATGTATTTACATTAGCACACGCATACGTTAAACCTGCCCAATTTCAGATAACTCTCAATCATTTTGCGTAACAAATTGGAGTTAGAACAATAAGGCAATACCTCATCAAGAGAACAAATAGCGGCTTGCGATTGTTCGACGCATATACATCCTGAATACCGAATACGTATATCTCGAGCATAAATTCCGCGAGTATGGAAAGCAATCTCCAGGACCACGCACGCAACGACAGCGAGAGGGAGGGACAAAGAGAAAGGCCGAGAGAGAGAGAGAGAGAGAACACGACCAGTCAGTCAGACGAAAGGGCGATTGATCAACTACACTCCCTCGCCCCATCCTATCCCCCAACCCCTTCTTCTACTCTCCATTCTCCATCGCCCCTTTTTCATCCCCTCTATCCCGCCCATATATCTCTCTTTAACACCTTTTCCTGCCTCACTTCCCACCTTTCTCCCTCTTTCGACCCCTTCTCTCGCTCCTCCTCTCTTTACTATCCCTCTGTCATTCTCTCCCACTCCTCCTTTCCCCTCCCTCCCTCCCCTCCTTTTTCTCCTCTCTCCCTCCTCCCTCTGATCCAGAAATCCAATTTCCCTCGACTCCGGTCTTTTACGTGTTTCCCGGCGACGCCGTCTCCTCTTCCCCTCGGCGGCGCTGAGAGGGCCTTCTCCGCTGCACATGCCATTATAAAGAGCGGCCCCAAACCCTCATCTGCCCTTCCAACCCTATATTCTCTCCTCTTCTTCTTCTGCCCGACCCCTTCCCGAAACAGTACGTGATTGTTAGCAACCCAAAAAAAGATCTTTCTGTGCGCTTCGGCGACCGATTTCCTGGTTGAATTCAATCGCCGAGCAAAATAAGCGTTATTTTTCATTGACAATGTTATCAACGCATGTAATTCAAATAAAAATATTATTAATATTACACATTCATAAATTTTTCTCCGCGAAATTATTTAGTTACGTATTTTAACCGTTATTTTGATTAAATTTCCGGAGTTTTTATAACGCGTCATACGCTATGTTTAATTTTTTTAATAAAAGATGATAAGATTCTTCCCGTAAAAATCTTAAATCATGCCTCACTCTGTTCGCGTTGTGTAAACGCAGGCTTATGCCCTTGAACCAGATTGGAAAGCCAATCGCAGTAGCTTTAATTAACGTTGGGACATTCTTTTATATTTGCAATATTATTCATCCTGCATTAATTGCATCGGCGAAAAAGGATAGTACTCTATTGGCCGCACACTATATTACAGCTTTAATTAATAAACTTAAGAAGAACATATATTAGAACTTGACTTTTGCCTGCTTTAATCCTTTCTAATGCAAACTGAATACGTTTCCCGTTTTGGCAAGAGTTGCTATAGCTTCTAAAACACTAAAGTAACAACTATTTCTCACAATATTTATTTAAGTGTATCGTAAAGTTCTAATACTATTATTTATTAACCGTCTTGCATAAAATATCATGGAAAACGTTAAATCTATTAGCGTTAACATAGGTACGCTTATCGATTCATTTATTAGTCTTTAATAATTCGACGTCAGAATTAATATTTTCAGTAAACCCGTGAACTTTGCCATTTTCGAGGTCTTCGCTTTTTCGAAAACATCTCGACATCTCCCGGGCGAAGCTTTTCCTTTTTGATGCCGCATTAATACGAGACTTCGTGATGGTCCTTTAATCCCACTGCCAGCTCAATGAAAGCGTTCCCGCTTGTGCTCTCTTCTCTTGTGAAGTGCCCGAGCCTTTTTCCCATTCATACTATAATCCACTCCATTGCTCCTAATCCAAATAGCTCTCCCCCTTCCCCTCTCTGAACTGACGGAAATACAACGTGAAGATCCTCGTACAAACGTTCTCCCCCACTAACCCTACATCTCCCAACCCATCTCTAATTCTCTCCCTCCTCCCCAATTTCCTCTCTCTCTCTCTTTCTTTCTACACTCCAATTCTCTTCCACACCCTCCATCTACTTTGTTATTGGAGAATTTTCGCTTTCCTTTCTTTTTTAACACGATAAGCTCGCAACATATACGGTTCTCCGAGGAACTACACAAAACGGGAGTGATTGTTAATTGAGATGGTGGTTCCTAAATTCAGAAGGACGTTCGAACTTCCAATTGCGGCCGTTTTAAATTCTTCTTATGATTCGACGGTTAAAGTTTAAAAGAGCGACTCGGTCCCAATTATCGCGTACAAGTTTATACCATTTGAATTTGGGCAAATGTATGTTTTCGATTAAGGTAAGACAGCGACCCGATATGCTATATTACTGCATCGTCGCCACTTATTGTCGTTCCACCTTCGGAATATGTCAAGTTTATAATTGGGTAAACGATTTTCAGAATATTCCCATATGCAAAAAGGTTTCCCCAGCCTGGAAATGCCTACCAAAGCTACTGCTATTTATATACAACTTACGAATATTGTTACTAGGAGCAGCTTTCTTATATATAACTTCTAATGCCAATAATATGCAAAGTTTCAAGCAAGTGCATAGTTATAAGGTTACTGATGTCCTTGTGACAGATCGGAGAAACCAAACATAGAATCTTAATCGATTTTATTCAATTTAACCAAATATATCAACGTGTCCTATGCAATTAAAAATAACTTTTGATGAACATTACATCTCGCACCTTGTTGAAGCCTCTTTGTTCAGTTACTCGAATAGATTAACTCTATAAATAAAACCATTTAAAAATAAGACGGTAATAATCGGATATTTCTTTTAATGCAGCCATTGAAACTTCAAGTTGCTCAGAAGAATTACCTATATAATTGTTGGAAATTATAATAATTAAAATACTTAACGCGCTTATTAATAGCATAAATTAAACAAGTGTACGTATAGTTAGTTAATTAGCAGCTAAAAATTAGCTTTGCTTAAAATCTGAAAAAAATAATAATTTGGAGCAAATTTTGCAGAAATTCTTCAGAAGTAGAAGAGTAGAAAGGCGCGTGATCATGTGACAAATGTTTTATTCTATTGTTCACTTTTTTGCAATAAATATTTTCTATTACTTGTGTATAAATCTCCTCTTGCATCGGAGACTTACTTGAAGTACAAGACGAAAATTACACATGTGGATCATATTGTTCCAGCACGGCTGAAGTTCTTTAAACAAATTCGCCAAAATGTGGGTTAAAATCACATTCGTGGGCCGCATTGGGTGTGCAATGATTTCAAAAACATTCTTTAAAACAACTCAAATCCTACGAGTGAATTCTGTCAAATATTGAATTTAGAACTTTCAAAATAGTCGAAAATATAATAGCGTACAAATTCCAAGTTGAAACCAAAAATCGAAACATCTAAATCAACAGACCAATGCGACTAATTTACGCTACACTCCTAGCATGCACAACTCCTACACCTTGCCTATAATCTTGGCTAAAAAACTTGAATCACGTTAATAAAGCTACAACCACGCGTTTCCTCGGCAGGTGACCATTTTGGATTCCATCCCACACATCCCATTCCCCTCGGTTGGTTCATGGGCCTCACGCTCCGCCAGTTCAGTTCGATTGACGATTAGATCAGCTTGTTTATGCCCCTTGGGTTCACTCCTCTCTCTCTCCCAGCTCTCTCTTCATATTCCCTTTCCGAGTCCACCAATCACATACGTCGCGCTGACGTAACCGCCGCTTTCCCTTGTACTGCTTTCTGAAATCTAATTTCGCTCCTTCACTCCTTTCTCTTAACCCATCCGTCCCATTTTACTCCACACTTTATATCTGCATGGCACACAATTTTACTCCTAGTTTCATCGCCGCCCGCACCTCCCGTCCGTCCAATATATTTTACCTCCAGGCGCGCATTTTATCGCTTCCTACCGCTCTGCTCCGTCCTCACGTCGGGTACCGTTTTGTGCCGGACTGTTCAGAACCCACGTTCTGCTTTTGTTCATTCCCTCTTCTTCCCATTTGTACCTTCAGGCGATCATCCCTTTTCCTCCCTCTTCACTCTTTGTCTCTCTCAACTCGCCTCTATATCCTTCACAAGGACTACTAACATCAAGTGGAAGGGCTGCGGCTAATCGGGCCTCCGTCAGGCGTGGTCCTGGGAGGAATAAAGTGGACCTAATTGCTTTTCGAAAAGTATGACTTGGCGTGAGGGGTCCGTTGAACATCCAGCGGTGTATTCCTGGTGAAGGACGTGCAGCGCCATCTGCCCCATATGCCGTTAATTGCGAAGGATTGTTTGGGATGAACATATAACCGCGCTTAGACTGCCTCTGAGGCTATTGGTTGCCGTGGTGATTATTCACTATTCACGCCCCTCGTGAAGCATCGCGTTCTCTGCTCAGTACATATATGTATTGCAGCGAGTTAATTATCCTTTCGGATTGGTAAACGTGTACTTAAACATGACTAAAGCGTTGTGCTAATTACTTGGATGGTAACGGTAATTTTATCGAGGTTTTCCCCGAAATTAAAACTAAAGAGATAATATTTAAAACGCCGAAAACATTCACTGGCAAAATTGGGCGGTGCAATTTATTTTGATAAACATTTTACATTAAAAACCTTGTAAGTTTTACAATAAAAATCTACAATATTTCTAAATTTTGTCATTATAGCTTGTAAAACTGAAAAATGAAAAGTATTTTTATTAATTAGGTGTTATTCATTGATTTCAACGAAGAAGAGCTGTAAATTTTATAATTTTTTAACCATTGAAGTGGGATCAAACATAGCACAGCAAAGGGTGTCTTTAAACAATTTGCTTGTGGTAAAAATACTGCCGTAATTATATGGAATGTGAAGGATTGAAGAAAATTATTTTGTTAATAGTAAAATTGATCGCATAAACGAACAATGGGTTTACGTATCTACTAATGGTATAAATTGTTGAGTAAAATTTCTCCACTTAAAATGAATTGGTTTAGCTATTATACATATATAGACACGTATAAAACATAAAAAATTTCGTTGCTAAACTGCTTTTATCTCGTAACATGGTGTGTTACAGATTATCTGTGAATAAAGAATGGGAATGAATAAGCACAAAAATATCTGTACCACCTTTTTCTCTGAAAGATAACTGAAAGGAAACCGTAAATCGTCCCAGTGTCGTCTATAGACATAAGGAGGTGTCCGAGTCAATTCCCATCTTCCGCTACATCCGAGGCAGTGAATCTCTCGACGAGGACTCGATTCGACGTGAGAGGCGTTGACTCTGCCCTCGACCGCGCGTAATCCCCATCAATTCCCTTTCACCCATTTTCCTCCGATCGCTTCATCCACATCCCTACCTATCACCCAGACTATAGCAAATCCCCATTCCATCCCATAGTAATTTCCTTAGACCGTTTCCGCCCAATTCGGGTCGGTTATTCGCGTAGGACCTTTTCTATTAGCCTCTTGTTCCTTTGTCATGTCTCGTTCGTACGTATAGCGTCCGGTGAACATGGCCATCCATAGGATTAACTATATAGGGAAAAATTGGGTAATATGAGCATGTTAAGCAAATATCACAATATCTTATGCAAAAATGGTGCTCATTGAATTTAAATTACCTGAGCTGGTAGCTTATTGTATTGGTATCTGTTAGCAATCAACAAAAATTTCATGGTTGTTTACAACTTTTTGAGAAAAAAAATCACATAGAACACTGCAATTGCTCATACTAACCTAATGGGCAGGTAATATGAGCAGAACAGGAGGGATATATGAGCAACGAAAATATTGTATGCAATTTTGATTGATTATTACGTTTTTTTATTTATTACATTGTTTACATTGTTGTTTTGTAGGTTTTTCAAATAAAAGTTACCCTTTCAGTATTTTCTGCAAAATAAAACATCTTGATAAACGAGTTGGCTATAATTATCTAAGCTTAAAACTGAATACACAGGATATCAACATATTTTGTAACATCTTTTTCTTTTCAAGTGTATACCCTAGCACACATCGGACAAAAGTAATACTTTTTTGTTTTGGGAACCCCAGCACAGGTTGTATGGGCCCAGTCCTTACACATCTGACACTGAATCCAGTCACCTTCTGTAACCGAAACGAGCAGGGACAATCCTCTTCGCCTTTTCCTCCTTGCATTCTCTCCCTTGAGGATTCCGTTTTCCCTACTAATAGGAAGGGTAGCCTTGAGAATCAGCTCTCCAGTCTTTGGTTTTTGCTTACTAATGTTCTTGTATTTAATCGTTGATGACGTTTTCATTTTCTCCTTCAATGTGTTTTTATGGGGTGAAGCTGATAAAATTACTGAATGTGCAACCTTCCTATTTGAGGTTTTTTGAAAATTTTGAAGGGGAATTGCAATTGTCTCTCTAAAACCTGGAGATGAAGTACATAAACTGTTCACTTCCTCATCATTTCTAGGAGAGATGAACTGAGTAGGCATATCACCAGGACTCATCATGAATGTTTACCTCCTTTGCAAAGGGCTAGACTGAATTTTCTCCACTGGTCCCATTCCTCCACTTAAAGTCTCCCCTTCAAAAAATGTTGATGGTGGTCTGATTTCTGAAGGCAGAAAATCCTCCTCTGAAAAATATTAGGGTTGAAAGGATGAATTCCAGTCTATTAAAACCCTGATTCTGCATTTGTAATGGTGGCTCATTTTCTGTAGGCACCCTGAAATAAAGCAGGATTCACATTTTCAGTCATAGATTGCCCTTCATGTTGTATCAGCTACCTGCTTATTTCTTGATCATAACAGTTGGCACTTTTGAAGACCGCAACATTGAATAAAGTTACTTTACACGTTCTACTGCTCATATTAACCGCATTAGTAAGGTAGGCCTAAACCAAGCTATGGCTTGGTTGCAGGTGGTACTTCTGGCTTCATACCTTAACACCAGCTTCACAAAGGACTCGAGAGGTGACTGTAAGGTTTTTATAAGTTTAGAAGATTAAATAATCTTTAGAGAGTTTAAATTACATTATATAAAACACTCAATAAATGAAAAAATGCTTTCCTAGTAGCAAAAATTACGCTTCGTTGTCAAGATGCGTCACTGCAGATTAGTGTTCTCCTCAAACTAATGCTTCATAAGGTAGTTGAGCGCATACTCACCAGAGATTAGCACCACCTTGCTTTCTTACAGATGTTATGAATACCTGCTCATATTACCTGCCTGCTCATAATACGTAACTTTCCACTATTTGAGTAGTGTGTCAATAAGATGGGTGTGCAGATTTTTTCGTCAACGTGTATTTGCATTTGACATATTACGCCTCTCCAATAGCAATGAAAATATATGGAACTTAAGGTGCGCATTTTGGCTGCAAAGCAGCCGTCACCAGTGGCTTTTCGCCGAGAGAAGATTCTTGAAATAAGAATCTGGTTTTCCCTACCTTTCTTAATAAAATTTGGATGGAGGTAGTTGACAATGTGCTTTTAGGCATAAAATGAGCTCAGAAAAATCTGTTTTGATAGTATGTTTGTATTTTTATATGGATGCATGCGTCACGCGTTCGTTTAAATGTACGTGTGGGCTCAAGACATAAGATTGAAAATTTTATATCTGAATTGCTGAACAGCTTAAAATCAGTGATATATGCTACGTTTTCTTGTTATATAATTAGTCATCATTATCATGCTGTTGTCCGAAGACAGGTTACAGCTGAATCACTGCCTCCATTTCTCTCTCTCCCCGGAAGCCTCTTTTATGCATCTTTAAATGCTATATTCCTGTTTTAAATTCTCTAATATTCCTATTTTTTTCTCTCTCTTCCTCTTCTTCCGCTAATTTTGCCTTCTGAGATCGTCCTTTGTAAACACTGTCTTCTCAATATGTGCCGTATCCAATTTGCTTTTCTTTTCCTAATTGTTATTATTAGCGTCCTTTCTTCTCCAACCATTTCTAATACTTCTTCGTTTCTTTTCCTCTCTGTCTATTTCACTTTCATCATCTTCCTCCATACCCACATCTCAGAACTTTATAAATATTATTCCTCCCTTCATCTTACTGTCCACGTATCTGCGCCGTAAATAGCTATGCTCCAAATGTAGCATTTCGCTAGTTTCTTCCTTGTTTCAAAATTTATTTTCTTGCTTATGAGAAGATCCTTCTCGTTAAATGCTGTTTTTGCCATTGTAATCCAACTTCTGATGTCCTGTATACTACTTCCATCCTGGGATATAATTAGTAGGAAACAGCAAATAAATTTTTATCAGATCGGCATAAGAACACATTCTAGTGAGTCTTCGCTTATTTTAGTGTACAGTTATTCCATTTTAGACGTTTAGTCATTAGATCAGAAATAATTCTGAGTGAATAATCCTACTATCAAGACTAACGCAAAAAGGGAGGTTTTTCTGTCTAATTTTTATAGAGTGAACCTAACGGATTGAAAATTTTATTCAAAGTGACGACATCAAGGATTCTTTCGCAATGTCCAAATATCGTGTAGGTGAAATTTAAAAAGTATTTCGTGTAGAATTGCTTAAACCGGACTTGACAACAAAATTTTGATCTCCAAGCTATGCTACACAGCTTCCGCTGAAATTATCCTACACCACTTGGTTGGAAAATTGATCTCTCTACGGATTCCCTTGTACATTTATGAAAACAACTACATATACACAAAAATTATGCAAGATTTACATATAGTAGATGTTTTTAGGTTTGTTATGGACTTTTCTCTCACTGGCAACCTAGCCATAGAGCGAATCTGAGCAAATTTATCATTGCTAAAGAAAAAAACCCAAACGGAATCCTTCATCGTTTCATCCTTTCAACCGAAATAACGACCGCTATCCAGATTGGTGAGATATTGGACTTGCCTTTCTTTGGTACTCAAACATCGTTTCCTTTGAGAACGTCAAAATTTGTCCCCGATGAAAGAGCCCGAACTAATATAAATTACTCCTATATTGCAGGATTTCAATTTCAATATGGACAGTCTTAGCACCCTGTGTGCCCCAGTAAATTCCTAAATACTATATATATATCTCTAGTAATCAAGCAGCAGACGCATTCTGAATACATAGGATCGCTGTCGGTGAAGTGCTGACAAGGATTCGCGGACGAATAATATTCTTTTGCAATTCGATCAACATAATAGTCACACAACATGGAATAATATACCATTTTCCATTTTTACTTTAAAGAAAATCTTTGAAAATCTGCTGTTGAGAAAACGTATTACAAGCAAGTTTAATGTAAATCCTTAAAACATACAAATAAGAAACAAAATTTGCAGATTTTTTATCTAAAGCTTATTGGGTCCTAAATTCTTCTATTATATTATACAATAGAGCCATATCCGTACATGAGTCCTTACATAACCTTTTTTTTCAAAATTTTCTTCAGTCTCGTTGTCTTTAACAATGAAAACTTCATCTATAGATTCCCCGAAATTATCATCCTCTATTCCTTCCATGGAATTATGTTAAAAACAAACATCGTATACATTCGTAATATTGCAATTAAAACGTGGAAATTAAAAGCTTTTTATCTCATTTTATTAAATTTTTATAATTAATATAGTCAGAGGTTTTACTTCGTTCTCGAATTCAGGGAGACATTCTATTTAGGAATATTGAAATTTTGGAAAAAAACACTCGACGAACAAATGAAATGAAGGGTTAAGATGGGATACATCTGAAAATGATGCATCACATCAAACCCCGAGTCGTGTTGAAATATTAAAATCGTGGAAAATACAAAGTTGATATTTTATTTATTCACCATGTAGCAGTTCTAAAATGGAGATTGCGCGAGATTGTGCTCTGCCTGTTCTTACATGAAATTACATAAACCATGAACGCAAGAATAGTACAGCGCCTGCAAACAACACAGAGAATCATGGAGAGATGTGAGCTTGGGATCACCCGAAGAGACCGCAAATAGAACGACTGGCTAAGAAAGAAGACGGGTGTCTTAGACGTAATGAAAAGAGTAAAGGCGCTTAAGTGGCAGTGGGCGGGTCATATTGCTAGAATAAATGATCGACGGTGGACGTCTAGTGTCCTAGAATGGATCCAAAGAAACAAAGACAGCAAAAAGAAAATCGAAAAACAGAAGGGACAGACAACTTTTAAAGTTCTTAAGAACAACTTGGAAGACGGAAGCAGTTGATAAGGAAAAGTGGAGAACGTCGACTATCCATGAATTCACCCCTCCACTCACCCTAACCCTAACCCTTTTCCATCCCGAGATCAACGAGGCTCTGAAGATTACCCTCCTCACTTCCATCTCACCCCCCTTTATCAATTCTCATATTCACTACTTCAGCAGGCCTCCCGATATGGGAAATATCCTGTGGAAAAAGAACCTACCTCATCCACCCCACCCTCTGCTGTAGGGTCCAGCCCCTGCGAAAAACTCGTCTCACATGGCCAAGCCACCTACCTTCACCTTCTTTCTAGAGCACCTCCACCAAAATCGCCTATCCCATTACATAAAACCACGCGAAACGTTATATACCTCCTCACTTGCACCCTATGTCTCGCATTTTACGTTGGCCTCACCAGCAGCCCTTTCAATATAACTATGAAGGGCATCCGGAACAGCGTTAATACACAATGTTCCCTCCTGATGGCCTCAAATGCCAATTCCAACCATAATTCCTTCAATAATTGGTGCAAAGTAAGGGCTATTCGCGCTTTACCAGACAACAGCCCGCTCCCTACACCGGCAGTGGGAACTTTTCCACAATCACCTCCTCGACTATTTCTCCACCCGGCCTTAACCTCCGCTTACTTTAATAACAATCCAGCCTCATACCCTCCAATATCCAAACTCCTCACATTACTCTGTCATCCGCACACCCCCACCCAGCGTGTCACTTGTCGTTGACGAAGGGCTCCAGGCAGGAAAGCTTCCGTGTTTATGTTTTGTATTTTTGTGTGTTTTTCGTGCATTACTTCAGCACACCCAGCGGTTCTTCAAACTCTGGAAAATGGCCACTGGACCCCCTTCAACACCTTGTTTTTGCCATCACCATAAGCAAAAATTTTATATATATTTAACTTGTTCATAAACAGTACTTTATGGCCTTTTTACAATGAGCACAATAACGCTAACAAAGACAAACGCATACGTTCATGCCCTAGGCAGGATTCGAACCCGCGAAACTAGCATTCTAGCATTGGGAACTAGACACACTAACCTCCATTCTACCTAGCCCCCTACCCCCCCCCCCCCCCCACACACACACGCACACACGCGCGCGCACACACACACACACGTGCACACACGCGCGCGCGCACACACACACACACACACACACAGTGCTATTCTTAAGGCAAGATATCCTCTCCCGGATGCAAGAGCGAATCCTTTACTTGGAGGAAATAAATGAGCCAAAGAAGATTTCTTCTGGGATCGATAGGGGTTTGAAATAATAGTCGTTTGGAGTATTAGATTGACAATGTAGAGAGAAAGGAGTATGAAAAAAGCCAGGGCGGATGAAATAAAGAATGAGGTTACAGATCTTTCTCTTATACTCAGGAAAATGTACACGGAGAAACATAAGAGGCCAAGCAACGTGGAAAGGGAAGAGAGTGGAGGGAATTTATTTTGTCTTAGAATGGATAAAATCGTTGTTTTGGGGCGGATTTGTATTGAAAATATGAGCGTAATGATATCAATTGCAAATTTAGTATTATATAACACAACAATTTAAGGTGCTACAATTCATCTAACTAAACCTTCCACATAGTTAATAAACACAGCATGCTGAAACAATAAATTTGACATTGCCAGTATAAGCTTACACATTTAGCAAAAACTAGAGAATTACATTAGAGTCGCACAGTTGATTTAAAAGATTTATCGTCGCAATGTTAAATAAAGAAAAACAATCCAAAACTTTTCTAACTATTTGTGCCGTCATAAAATTGTTTTTTTCGAGGCAAATGTTTTTTTCCCTAGTATCTTTAACATTATTTACCTATCAAATCTTTGGAAACAATCTACTTATCTCGCTCCATAACTTTTGCAGATGTAAGGAACAAGTTTTTGGATAAGAAAATGAAGCCATTTTGCACTAGCAGCGAGGTCTCAGGGAATACTGAAAGCAGCGGAGCGGGATGAGGCGCAAGAGATTCAGCGCCAGCGAAAGATTAGCTACAATATTACAATAGACTACGGAACGCAACTTTTCATGTTGCGGTGCTTGGTTTCTACAATAGAGTAAGAAAAATGGCCTAATTAGCTCCGTTTGGAGCCAACATTAGGAAGCGCTAGTCGTTATACACATCTGACTTCGCATATTAGCGGTTATTAATGGACATTTTCCGGAAATGTCCTCATCAAATCCCCATTTATAACCTTGAATATTAGTAGAAGAAATTAGGTTGCAAGGACCTTTATAAAATATTGCCCAACAAGTTTTTATTATTCTCCGATTCAATCCTATATATTAATTTTATAGTATGCCTGCGTGCGCATGCGCATGTATATTAATATTTTCGTAAATGAGCGAGCGTGCCGTTAGATTTTCGAAAATTTTAAATTTAATAATACCATAAAACATAATATACTATCTGATATACCAATAAAATGCAACTATTTATATCCACAAGTTACGAATATTTCTCGATGCACAAAAAATGTAGTATCTCGTAAAATACTTTTGCTGCGTTTGATCCAACAAAATATCAATCGTTGCGTTATACGACGAAAGGACAGGGAAGAGAAAGGGAAGAGGTTTCGATAGAGACTATAAAGCACGAGAATGAGAGAGAGATAGATAGATATAGAGAGAGAGTTTAGAATTGGCGTACAGTACACTCCCTTTGTGGAAAAAGGCGATAAAGCCACGAGTAATATGTCTGTGTTTCTGTGTATGACTGGTTGGGTGGGTGAAGGGAGATCTATACGGATGAGAGAAAGGAATTGCGTCGAAAAGATAGGTACATTCCACCCAGCCAATAATCTCTAGGCTCTAGCTTGGTTTGTACAACTCGCGAGGAAAATGTGGACACTCAACCCATAACCAGCTGAGATAGCATATCTGAAATGGCAGAGAGGAAAATGATATTTAATAAATGCACATTTTTAGTAGTGGCTTTTTATTGCGAGTTGATGAAAACTTAAGCCAGAAAATGTTCTTCTTTATGACGCATTCCATTTCATTGATTCACGTTACCAAAAGTTCAAAAAACATTAGATTAGATGATCGACTTTTTGAGCGCGCAAGGAACCTTTCATCTAACCCAATCAGCTGTATATTTTTGTAGCGTTGTTGCAATTATATTTTTAGCCTCCATGTCTCGTTATATACTATCACATTAAGTTAACACTATATTCGTTTCAGTTTCAATCGATGTGAAATGCCTTGTACAATTAACTCCCTGGATAAAGATAAAAACTCGTGACTGGGAGGTGTATGTAGCAAAAATAATCAAGATATTTATCCTTCGGTGAAAATTCCACTTAAAAAATATAATACTGATTTGGAAGAACTAGCGCAATCCACCACCATTACAAAACAAAATTTAATCAATATGGCACGTGTTGCGTGTGATATGATTATTTCCCCATAAAGTTCACGGTGCACATTTGCAAGATGGAACGATAATATAAATATTCGTCTTCAAATTTAGGACTCCCTACAGAAGTAATACATATTGCATGTTGTGTTGTGTTTTTATTTATTATTTACAATCTAAATTTATTGCCCTACAAAAAGCTCCAATTTTTATTAGCACTTTTCAAGCATAGTTTGGGTTTCATAAAATTTAGGAGGAAATTCCGGAATATGTAATATGTAAAGAATATGTAATGATTAGGTAAGACCGAACGAAATCATTAAGCGGGTCATACTTTGAGGATCCCTGCTATAGAGTAATTTAGCTCTCGAATTTTAGCTTAAAGTAGATAATTTGAAAACATTATTATTATTCCAGAATATGATCGCAGTAAGAAACATACTGAAAATCACGAGTCGACCTCCACGATGAAATTCGGAGCCGTAAAAGAAAAGATAATCAGTAATTAGGAATTTTCCGCTTCTTCTCTACCCACTGAATCCAACGTATAAAACTGTATGTAAGCTAAATTTCATTTATGATTTATGGTTCCTCTTTAGAATAGTTTTCCCATAGCAAAACTTTTGGTTTCCTACTGCCTCCCTCAGAAAGACTTTGCGTTCGCTCCTGTCGGATATAACGTCTCCGTTGCTTCAAATATTGCTCAGAGAAAACTGTAAAAAAGTAATGTTCGGTGGCCTATATCAGAAAAACATTTCCCAAACTTTGTCGCGACACGGCAACGTGTCGCGGAAAGTAGGCCGTTGTGTCAAGAGAGAACATGATTTTTATGTAACCTGCATGCATGTGCCAGTAAACATGGACGGCAAATGTAGACGAATACGATAAGGCGTCTTCAACTGCAAAAGTTTGGAAATTGCCCTCACGATAACCGACGTATTCTTTAATTTACTAAAGGAAACACTCATGAGTTGAATGGACTCCATTCTGCCACGAAGAACCCCCGAACATAGCCGCCAATCCTCAGAATGTGCATCTCACCTTACAAGATGAATCTTGCTGATAGGCAGAACGAAAAACTCGCCTAAAACTCCAAGACGAAATAACGGGCTTTTATTACAATTACCGGGTTATATTTCGCCGAAGAATGAATAAAATATTTGAGACAAGCAAACTGTATGTCATATTTGAAAATTTTTACTTGGCAATTTCTAACAAATACAACATATGTGTTTATATATACGAATCAATCTTAAGACCTGGGCGCAAACGCACTTTTGACACACCTTTCTCAATGTAAAACAAACATAACGTTTCATTTAAATCCGACACTATCAATCCTCACAACTTTTTAAAGATGAAAAAACACGTAGGTATTTAAAAATAAGGAATATATTTACAGTAACAAGTTATTTTACTGTTGCCGAAGCCTTTGACTAAATTAGTACATTATTTTTAGCGTTAATAAATGTCATCGATATTTTTATATGCATTATAAAGCTAAATAAAAAAGTAACTAATTACATCGGTATTAATAATTTCATTTCATTGAAATTTCATTATTATGCCGATCAATATTTATGCAGAAATGCATTGTGTATATAGCAGCGCTGGAATGTGATAGTTTTTCATATATTTTGCACGTAGCATAGAGTGCCATTAGATTTCCGTGTAATGCAAAATCCATTCTGGACCTACTAAAACTTTATATTACAGTGTTTATACTGCATAAGAGAGGTGCAAACAGAAGGATGTAGAGATATAGAATGTTTTGATATTGGGAGAGGACGGGAAGCTGCGTGAAAGGGACGTATTCAGACAACTGCGGAGAAGGACAATGCGGACAGCGTGGGGATACCGGGAACGGTCTAGGAGAAGTGGAAGTAAAGGGAAAGTTTATGGTGGAAAGGGGATGCTGCAGCACGAGGAAGACATGGAAGAGAACGGTCGGAAGGAACTAGAAATGGAAGAAGCGTGTTTGGACGAGGATGGCACATGGGACCTAAAAAAAGGGGCCGATCGTTTCAAGGGGCGCGGTTTTATTGCAGTGGGCGGTAACTTACGCCTCCGCGAGTCTGCCTGGCAGCAATATGGATTCCCAGGGCGAAAGTTTCAGACGCAGTTGAGTAGGTGGAGCCTTCAATTTGAGCCGGTTTCGAGGTTTTTAGGCTTAATGACCGGAAAATAAGGCTGCATTTATCGTTATATGTATTTAGGGGATTGGGAATATTCTCCTAGAGTAACTCCTTGTCATATAAAGTCATGAAAAGATTAGCCGTAAAAGGAGATAAGGGATTACCCATAGCGGCATAATCGGTTTCCCCGCAAATCTTGTTGTTCATCTTAAAATAATTCTATGTCGCGCAAGTTTTGGTTGATAATTTTAAAGCGTTAATTGACTTTCTGTGGACAAAAATCGCCGTTGAGAAAGACTGTTTTCTATCCGAAATGTACATCCAGTTTTCATGATCTTTTTATTGCCATAAAAGATATTTTACTATCTCTATGATAAAAATGGTGGAATTTCTTTTTGATCAATGGAAATCGTAGATAGTCATTACATAACTTAATGGAGAAAATATATTTTTCGAAGGTCACAAATATATAAAAAAACAACTCAAAGTTCAAATTACTAAGAACGTCATATTATCTCATTGTCAGATAAAATTACGCCTATATATACACGAAAAATCTGTGCAGTATAATATTACGATTGCTTATCATTATTTAAACATCCAAGAACTTTTTATGAAAAATTGATATTTAACTAGTTAGTTTTAATCGGCTAGACACTCGCAAAAAAATACGTATTTATCAAACAAATTAAAAAATGAATTTAATAAAATAGCCTCAGGTCAACAGCAAATAAAACTATCGCGATATTAAAATCATTAACTAAATTTAAAATTGTTTAAGTACCAACGTATATATTATAATGGCAGGTAATCATAGTCGCATTGCTGCGACATAAGTATAGTACTTTTGAGACTTCGAGGGGCTAATATATTATTCAATGCCTTTTCATATATAAGGCTTAATTGAATCCTTTTCGTCGGAAGTTTTATTTTGTTAGAAAATCGAACCTGAATTTCGAATGTTTCAGCGCGTTTGGAGGGCCTAATTGGCGGGTTGACCAACCATGCTCACCGAGGGGAGTAGTCAGGTCGCAATCCTTGTCGGCGTGAATTATTTATGCATTCTTTGCACGAAGTGAACGCATATAGGGGATGCCGTTTCCGACCGTCCGTCCGCATGTTAAAACATTGGAACCGCTTTATGTATTTTGATGAAATTTGGTATTGGGGAGTTTTAGTAAAATTGGTCGACCAAATCCAATTTTGGTTAAAATCGGACTAAATTACGACCACTTTTCGTGAAGAAATACATGCAGTTTGCAATGTTCTTTTGTTTCAACTCGGGAACCGCCGGACTTATTTTGATGAAATTTGGTATTGGGGAGTTTTAGTAAAATTGGTCGACCAAATCCAATTTTGGTTAAAATCGGACAATAATTACGATCACTTTACATGAAGAAGTACATGTAATTTAAAACCTGTTTCAACTCGGTAGTCGCAGGACGTATTTTGATGAAATTTGGTATTGGGCTGTTTTACTAAAATTTGCCGGTCTCAAAGAACGCATTTGAAAACTCTGTGTTCTCCTACATGGAGTAGGTACACCTTTCCATACTTGTTAAAGCAATGGATCGCTTGATCCATATTATACCAGAGCCATCTAAACGTTATCGTATATAATTTTGGAACAAGAGCCAATTCCTTGTTAACTAATGGAGTGCCCCAGCCACAAACTCGTTAACGGTTCTCAACCGGTGTGCCGCAGCACAGTGGTGTGCCGTCAGACATGAATTGGTGTGCCGCGGAATTTTGGGAGAAGCTAGAGAGATACACTGGAAAATGGGGGCGGTGTTTTATTTGTGTAAGTGGGCCGTGGAATGAAAATGGTTGAGAAACACTACGTTAACATATTGTGATATTATTATAGTTACTACAGGAAAAGATTCAATTTAGGTCGCCGTCATGTAGAGGCTAAAGTGGACTCCAACGACATTACCACGTTTTGAGCTACTAGAGCGCCATCTAAATTGTGGTTATTCTGCCAGTGTGTTGTACGTGAAACATAACACACGAAACTTTGAATGCTACTTTAAAGCAGAACTCTTAACTGAATTCTTCATCTCCGTGGGATTCTCCATTTTTCATCTTAAAGGCAAAATTGTATCATAATTTAGGGTGCTTTTATAAAAATAAAATTTATACATTTTTATAATACATAAATTAGTCTATTTAAACCAACCGCAAAATAACTTTACTATATCGCCTTTAATTTTTAATTTCTCTATAGGTATACGAAGTATAAAGAAAGTAGGTACGTATTGTTTTCATGAAAAAAATCGAAATCGACAATTCAAGGGAAATATGTTTTAAGGTCCCTTGAACACGTTTTGACTATTCTTTCGATGATGTCTGTGGGGGTCTGTGTGTCACCGGAATATTGTGGGTCTTCTAACTCAAAACCTATTAATCAGGTCAAAGTGTAACTCTATATTCGGAATTTCTGTTTAAGGAAAAAGAGTTATTTAATTTTTGGTAAGAATCAGTCAACCGAAAGTGGGTGTTTACTCTTGTCACATCCGTTATTTTGAAATATTTGATATATTTAAAAACATACTTGAATAAACATTGTAGGAAATTTAATTTTGTACGACATTTGTTCGAAACATTTCCCCATATAATGTATTGTTTAAGAGATACTTTAAAAACTAATTTTTTAGCTGCCGCCACCATACCACTTGCCGGTGACTATTATAAACACTTAAAGCTTATAATTAGTTACGTCCTAATAACGCTACCTTTTATTTTCTTAATTGTTGGAGCTTCCTGAATATATAAAATATTTGAAGGCTACGGTATGAGTTTATTTCTGTTCTTTGGAGTCTTTAAATATTTTTCTTGCAGTATCTTGAAATATTTATTATCATTTAACATATTTGGAATTTTTAGAAATATTAGAGGTATGAAGAAAATCATCAGATTTTTTCTACTGCATTTGTAGATAGTATATTAAAATTAGTAGATGAGAAATGCCCTTAAATTAAAAGTTTTTTTCATTAATAATACTGTCTCAAAGCTTGGCGGCAATTCAAGATATTAAGTTATCGAACATTTTACTACATGTTTGTCATACAAGTGTTTCAAAATTTTATATACGATATCCAAAGACATCTTCTCCGTGGTTATCCCCTTATTCTACCAAGAGCGCAAAGTGATATGCTTATAGATCTCCAAAATAGGGAATAGGGAAAAGACGTGCATTTGTTTAAACTGTGGCTGTCGGAAATATTTATTTGCCCTAAAATATAAATCTAATACTTTACACACGTTTGTTGTAATTCTTGTTATAATGCTGAGGCAGTGAACTGCGTAATAAAGTATTATCTCCTGGTCTCTTCAAAATATCCCTGCATTGCTGAGTGAATTATAACAGAAAACTGTGTCAAAAATAATCCGAATATTGAGAATTAGTACCGCTAATCTAGAGGGAATATTTTCTCATTTTTAGCCAAGGATGCATTACACATGTTGTTTCCTTTTCCAAAATAATGAAGTGTGTGGAATTAAATCATGCATGGTATATAGGACCCAAACAAGGTAAGAAGATACTGCATTATAAAACGTGTTCTATAAGACATTGCTATAAACATTAACGCTTGAAGTATATTTTTAAAAAGTTGTTGAAGACGATATAATATGTGACGGAAGAAAAATGACAAAAGTGTCTTTTTACCTGCTCCTAAAAATTTTCCGTAATGCAAAAAAGTTTAAATCTTGAATTTCCAGGATTGAGAGGGCAACGCATGAGTTGGAGAAACTATTTGAAATAGACGTTTTCCGCGTTAATGCCTCAAAATGCCAAAATTGAAATTTCTAGCACGAGGCCGGATCTAGTCGCGGAGAAGTTATGATGTAACAGAGCCATTTTTCAAGACCGAATTCTGACGATTCAAAGTGTCGAAAACTCTGCGCCGAAGGGTTTTTTCTGCCTTCGTGTGAAGGTCAACCGCGTGGAAAGCGAGAGATTGCGAGAGAAATTTCGATGAAAAAACTTTATAATTTAAACGTTATCCTCCGCACGACGATAATAATGACTCAGGTGATCGGACCATTGGAATGGAATCCGATCATTATCATCCATGGGATGACTTACGGATCGCCATTTTCGTAACATCGTATTTTAATCAATAATGCGCTGCTGGGATGCGGCGGAATTGCGTTGTAAAAAATATTTTGCTGACAATGCGTGAATAAAATTAAAATTAACGTTAAAGAAAAGAAAATGTTTTCTAATATCCAAAAGTGAAATTCAGTTGTCAAATAAATGGCCACTGTTGATAATAATGTGATGATAGACTCACAACTTGACGAAAGACTCGACCGCGGTCAGCAAAAGCGCAAATACTCTACTGGAAAACATACGCATCATTCAAATTACCAATAAAACTATCTTCTATATTCAACGGAATCCCATAAATATTGAAAATCTTTATCTGTGCGTGCCGAGTGCTCCAAAACTCAGAATGAAATATTTGTGGAATAAATCATATAAATATATACCATTTTTTAACGCCGGGGTATTATATTTTAATGCTAAATATTAGGGTACGTTTATAAATTTTCCTGAAATATTTTTTCATGAGAATGAAGCGGTTTTAACTGCCGCTATTTATTGCTGAGCTCTACCTGTTGAAGCTTTTTTATTTTTTTTAAGATAAGTTGTTTTGACCTTAACGAGGGTTGAATGGCTGCGTCGTCCTAAACGCGTTGTTTTCCCATCCTCCGTTTTTTGCGAGATACCTCTCCCGTCACGAGCAGGCGGATAAAAAGGGGAGAGTGAAAGTCTCACGAAAGCGTTAGAGAACAAGTGAGGGAAGAATTTGTAGAGAAAATTACATAAGGCGCTTTTTCCTTGTTCAGAATTAAGACGTCGTCATAAGATTAAATCCTTGGTTGAATTCGAAGGCCTAATGTAGTCAATAAATTCCCTTTGAAAGCATTTTACCATTGTTTTGTAATAATATGTTTCCGATTTAAATGCCATAGATTAAAGTCTCGTTTGAAAGGTTAAAAGCAGTGGGCGCGTTTTTATGGCTGTTTTATTTCCCATTGTGAAAAATCGGAAGTTTCCCTCTTTTAGACGCGTTTCGCTTCCAGCATGAGCGACTATTATTTTCGGTCCGTCCGTCCGTCCGCATGTCCGTTGTAGAACTTGTAAATTAAAGTATGTCTTTTCCTATACATTTTTATCGTAAGAGTAGTCGTTGTCAAGAAAATCGAACAAGGAGGCCGTAATTCGCTTTGAACTTGGATTTTTTTGTATAACTATAGCTTATTGTTGTCAACAAAAACGACCTTATTAATATCTGAAGTAAGTAAGATCTGCTATAATTACGAAAATACGAGGAATTACATGACGTGTGCATGGAGCATTTTGTAAGCGAAAGGAAATGCATCATCTACGACGAAGAAAAGGACACAAACGTAAATTAATATTTAACTACTTAGCTGAAATAAGGTATGTTCTAAATAATTTTCGATTATTTGATTGGTTAAAATTGATAAAAATTGATGGATAAATAAAGATTTAATATTTCCCTGGCATCATACTGGTATATTTTTGCAGTATTTAGTCATTAAAATTACGAGAATACGTTATCATAATTACGAAATACACAAAATAGAGGTTAGTAGAGGTCCATATAATGGGACATTAAAATAATTTACCAAATTAATTTATTATTTTTTTTAAATTTTGGCATGATGACATATGACATATGGATGCAATTTGCAATCACGGTATTTAAATTTGTATGGATTACACAAACATATACCACATAGGACATAGGAAAATAGTACCAAAGTAATAACTCTCCTACTTCAAGCACTATCTTTTGATTAAAGAATTGTTCAAATTTCCCTGAATAGATGATTCTGGAGGCTTCTCATAAACAATGAGACATCATACGCCTTGATAGGGTTCAAAATTTAAAATTTGTAATGCCCTTTGCCGATTTTGTAGTTTTTTCATGGGGGTAGATATAAAATAAAGGTTTCAGAAAAAAGAAACCCATTACTCTCCACTAGTTGATCATAGATCCACATAATTTTTACGATTTTCACCATTCATATCAACCACTCCATGCTAAAAATTAGGCTTATCCAAGGTGCAGGATATCGGTGATATTTCCCTAGCAGACGAACGGACATACGTACAGACGGACGAACAGACATAGCGAATACGTAAGCAATTTTGTTTATAAAAAAAACAGTAAAGAGATTAAGCTCGAAATACCGCCGTCTAACATGCGTTTCCAAAAGATCGCATTAACATTCCAATTAAGGACTGCAAAAGTTTATGATGGTTCTTTTTCTACTCCATATTTGAAAGGAACTTTTCGTGCACTTTATCCCTGATTATACTTTTAAATGTAGCATATTATTCGGCACGCTTTTTTGGATAATATTTACGCTGCCAGATAACTTTCTAAAAAAGGGAGAACAAAGAATTGGAGTTCGAGTAAAAAATAAATGGACTGAATATTCAAGCTGCTGAGTAAGTCATATATTTAGGAGTCATCATTTGTCATGATCCTTCGTAGGGCGGGCACATTCATTGGGTAACCAGCGCAGTACAACAAGAAAATGCCTTTCATAGGCAGAATAGTACGGTATAATACATAAAAATTATGAAAAACATGTAAGTTTACATTTGTTAGACCACAGTTGGAATATGCTTCAACTACCTATATTTGATACGGTTGAGAAGAGCCAATAATCTGAGACTTAACGGTGAAGTTTTGAAAAATATCGGTCTATCATATATTGCAAAAACTCTCCGCATGCGTCTTCGCAACTCGATAACATCACTGTTTTCAATAATCTAGTATAATAATCGCCATTCCCTCCTTCGTCGTCCCGGTAACCGATAAATATTAATCTGATATAGTGAAATATTGATATGGAAATCACGAAAAGTTGAATTTTGAAGTAAATAAATAACAGCAAGTATTGTACAATTCTAATATTTTAATAGCATTTTATTTCATCGAATGGCATTATGCATCAAATTTTATTCATAAATTTTTATCATAAGCATGTGTAATTTTGTTTCTTTTTCGAGTTGTTTACATAATAACGGAAGCTTTGTTTTGAATATACAATCAGTTAACATTTGAATTTTAGCAAAAATATGTGCATTGCGCTTGAATTATAACAAGGAGAGGACACGGTAGTGGGATTACGGATTTTTATGAAACTTGGTATGTGTAGGTATAGCTCTGGATTCCAGGATCACTGCAAACCCCCCTTTTGGGCGTGTACGGCCGATAGTTTTTTTTTCCAAAAATCGCGATTAAATATTACATTTTCACGTCAACTGGTATACATTTCTTGACGCACGCCTAATTGATCAAGTAATTGTTGGCGGTGAGCGTCCGAAAAGTGAGGGCGCGAGTTCGGTTCCCTGTTGGGTAGTTTTTTTCTTTCATTCCTCCTTTTACAAATCCTTTTTCGTATTTTGCATTAAAATTTAACTGGGCAGTCACATTCGGATTTTTATTTTTTTTTTCTACGTTGTTAGTGGTCCGGATTTTTTTCTCAAGTCATTCAACGCACGATTGTTTCAACAAAGTTTAAATTATTAAATCGCATATTCTTCATTGATCTCGGCACACACTACATCCTATATATGATGCTTATGACATGGAAAGGATCCCTGAAATTTTTTTTGCGAAGACTTCCTCCTAATACTTAAAATGGACCCATTAGGCGGAGGTATATCATTATTGTACTTTTAACGGACTTCTCGCCAGTTCATTTTCCTTTATCCTTTCAACGTTCCTTTGCCTGATTTACCTTTGCGTAATGGGTCTATTTTAAGTATTTGGAGGAATTTTGACAAAAACCGGGTGAAGATCAAATTTTGGTAACATGCGTTGGAGATTTTTTGTTAGTTTCGGTGCATATGGTAGTTTTATGTATTTTTTCTTTGTATTTTGGTTCGTAAGTGTGGTGCATGATTTAATTGGAATATTGTGTCTGTGTTTTTGAATTATTTTGTCGATGATTTGTGAGTCGAGTCCATTGTGTAATGCGCAGTTTTTTCCGTTCCAAATCTTTTCACTTTTCTTCCCCTCTCCACAACGGTCACTCCTAGTATATATACCCCTTCTCCCTCCTACACCCCACACTACTAAAGATGACAGATTAGCTGTCGAAACAACGGTGTTTAGTTTTAATTTTTGGTTAGAGTTACTGCGTGAGTTGCTTTTGTATGTTTCTGCGTGTGCGTTTGTCTTCTTTTGACTTAGGTCCGGCGAAGGTGTTTAACAGCAACCTGCCGCGTGAGTGTAAGTATTCTCTTCCATTTTAGGGTGAAGGAGTTTTTGCTTATTTACTATTCGTTTAAACATGGCTTCCATTCCGGATATAACAAAATATAAATATGAGATCACATCAAGTTCCTTAAAACCGTTCAGCGCACAGAACCGCATACCGAACAATATCCTTCGACAGATGGAATTGTAAAAAACCACATTTTTTGTACCGAGGGGCACCAAAAATACTTTTTTTCACCAATATATCAAATTCTGTCAATTTTACGAGCACAAGACTTCTTCGATATACATACTTCGCACATGAGGAAGTAAACAGCAGAATTATCCTATCGTTACTAATATTAATTCTTTCGAAAAAGTTTTTCAGCTGTATTATTGACCCTGACTTCATCTTTTTAATGAGAAATTATTGCCATTAATTTTGTCTACAACGTCACTTTCTCGATATACGAGTACTTCGTATATGAGAATGTATACATAATAAATAGCCTATTATTACTCTTACTACATCTGAAATTTTCCGCCATATTATCACTGTAGCTTACTTTTATTGTCGAAAAATTAATACTACCAAATTTCTTTGCAACATTTGTTTTTTTTTATAATCCAAGATGGAGGATGAAAAAGAGCTCCTTCCCACATCACTCCCTCTCTCTCCTTCACTCTTGCCCTTCATCTCTATGTCTTTTTCTCCGGCTGGATTATGGCTAAAAATAAATCTCACGAATGAGTGAAATTGCTCAGGGGACATAACAGTCGAGCTTGCGTAACAAATTACAGTCCGTCAGAATGGCGTGCTTGAGGAACATAAATGTCTCCGTCCGAGATGAAGGCAAGCCTCGTTAATAAAGGGAAGAAATACGATTCTCCAACGCTCTGAAACTCGGTTTAAAGACGGCAGTTTGAAATGTGTGCACGGACTTTCTCTCCCTCTCTCTCTCTATCACTTTTTGTTGCCTGGAAGCCATCTTTATTCCAATTTCGCGGTATTTCAGCAGTTTTCTCGAAAACAAAAAATGAGCCTCACCAAGTTTAAAACACGCGGAGTAATTTTTTACTTGACTCTATATTTCTCTTTCATCTGTAAGAGAATCAGATAAAATATTCCTTGGATTCCAAGTAATTCCAAGAAAAATGTATATAATAAAGAATTAGCTGGCGCTTTAACTAATCTTACCTACTCTTTTTTTCTGCTATCGCGTTTTTACAAAGATAGAATGTAAAGAATGATCGTAAGCGTTCACATGCAACTATTTTATAACGTGAACAGAAGAAAACAGTAGATCTGTCTGTGCTTTTAAAGACCCTGCTTTGCCTATGTTTGTAGGAAAGAAAAATCTTCAGATAATGTAGTCGTTTTAAAAATAAATAATATTTCGAGGCTACGAAGTTTTTTTCAAAGAACATTTTTATACCCTAATAATATGCGATCAATAAGTATTTCAAAACAAATATTCAATAAAAAGCACATTAAATGTTCTGATAATGACAAATAGTTTGTCAGTTTAGAGAAAACGAAAAGTTTAAACGGAAATTTCAATTAATTTGTCACTGGAAAATGTGTCGATCATTCCCTTTAGCCATGTGTTCCGTAAAAATATGAGAAGTTTATTATTAATTTATGGAAATGATTAATATAAAATGCCAGAAATTACTTGTAGCTATATTTTTGTGAGTGAATCCCTGGGGTTGGGGTATGAAGGTGAAATTAACTAATAACTACGAAAAAAATCTTTGTTTGAAGGTCTGAAATGACCTTTAAACAAGAAAAATGCTTATAATACGTAAAAAAGATATCACGTAAAATATTTAATGCTCGAAAACCTCTCTGCATTGGCTTTTACTTGGTGGTATTCCATCTTAAAAAAAACACAATCACGATTATGATGCTTGGCATCGAAACCCGGATCGTATTTTTATTAATAATATTTTTGTGGCATAGTACTAAATGTAATTTTTGTGATGTTTTTATTTAATGTTCGAACAGATCAATACAGACAAGTGTTCATGTTTCGCTTTTAGAGAATGAGATCGCCTCGCTCTAAGATCATTCTGCCATAGAAATATATCTACCAATCATTTTTTTCTCAACAAAACTTTGTATATTTTACATTTAAGACGTCTGTTCTTTCTCTTATATAATGTATAAAATATTTCTGCATTAGAAACAAACTAAGTAAATGCACCCAGTTTGTGTTTCTATTAATCTAGTGTAATAATCAGGTAACCCATTAAACCTGTTCCTAACAGATTTAATTGCATACCATAGACAAATATGAAGAACGCAGCATGAAAAAGCATTGTTGGTACTCATTCATAACATTTTCTGAGCCTTATGACAGGGAAGAATTATGTCTGCGAGAGTTTTTTATGTGGCCCACGAAACATTGATGAAGATGCGTTCTATGATATTTAATACTGATAGTTTTTCCCATTTCAATTAAAATTTCTGCCATATAATCTTGCCAGGTGAAGTTTCTGGCGCTGAAAATAAAATATTTTAGACTTGTATTTCATTTTTAAAATCCTGTAATATCTGTGTAAGTTCCGACTTAACTTCTTATATCGCTAGTCGAGGCACTGGAGACTTTTATAATAGGGCCAGTACAACAAAGCACTCATATCTAGGAATGCGGTCCAGCTTAAAAAGTTTGTACGTTCCTGCCTACACAATATTTTTATTAATCTTCTCAGTGCAGCACTATCTCCTCTGCTTCTCAGTAGCACATCAATTTACAGGAAGTGAAAAACGTCTATGAAAATACCAATTTTAATTTTTAAAAATTCTCATCGAGTTCAAGCTAACAACTTCTTTTAAATTTTCTTTCCTTAACAAAAACCATAAGACATTTTGAAAGACGCTACTAACCGCGTACCCGGATAGAATTGGCATTTTAGCTGGCCCCTTTCCAAAAATCCCTTCGAAATTTTAACTTTTTTCTTGCTGCGCTTGCCTAAAAGTTTGTTCAAGTAGAGTGTGAAAGACTTGATCTATCGATGAAGTTGAGAAAGTGCTGCGGGTGAAAATATATGGCCTGTAAGCAAATTTAGTGCAATCGCGGTAGAGTCGCTAGCGAACCAGGAAATATATCCTTCAGCTGACAAGTACACGCTATTTCAAGTGTTGAATTTGTAAGTCCGAGAGTGAAATCTGTGAGAAGCTTCTCTAATAGCAAAGTAAATCCACATATCAGAAGACTTGCTATGTGGAAATAAATAATTAATATGCTTTTTGCGGAGTGATTTCGAATTACCGTGACTTTTTTCTTAATACCTGCAATGAAATGGTTTTAATTTCCTGGATCACTTTTAACACACACCGCTCCTCCTAAGAAGACTGAAAGATTATCTACCATTTAATTAAAGAAATGTGAGTCTTAACTCATTCCCTTTCCTTTTCCTTTATTTTAGATTTATATTACCTGCCTGCAGATTTAAGAGAGAAGGAATGAGTACCAAATTTATATTCCAACGCTACGGATATTTTACTAAACCTGACAATCATAGAAAATATAAAGTTTTTAAAATTCTCAAATTATCGGAGAAACATAAAACCGGAATCTTCGGTTTCCAAATTAATTAATATCTAAAATGACACACATAGCAAGCAGTAGATCTTCAACATTCGCCTGAGTGAATATTGAAGGCTTACGGTAGTAACATACAGTTTCCAAAAGTTGTTACTAGTAAAAATATCTGTTATGTTTTGCACAGTAAAATATAATGATAATGTGTAGGTGTAATTGAATAAATTACCTTCTGTTTCCCAGGTGATTGATTAATTCATTTGCTTGGATTATTAAATATTATGTTGAATACTAGCGTAATTGCCCTTCAAATATTACGGGATTATCGTAAAAGTATTCCAAATATATTTGGTTTCGATATGAAAAATCAGTAAGATACGCTATGATCTGGTTTGGCTTTCATGCACTATCAAATAATTGTTTTTAAGGTCATCTTTGTTTTAGTTATATTGTTTAAATAATTATTATCAGAGAGGCCAAATTATTATCCAAATATTTGCTGAAAATAAGAGGATATTCGAAATAATAAGATATAATGCCTAAAGAATTTGCAGAAATTTCATTGAAATATTTGAGCAGTTTATAAGTTATTTAAAACGTATAGAATTTATCTATATAATTGAATTATTTTACTCGAATTAATTCGTAAAAAACAGGATAATATGTGAAAAGTAAATTTATCATTAAAGCAAAAATGTGTAGTAACTTACTATGAACTAAATACTTACATGTACTGCAATGAGGTATAACTATATTTTAAGATCACAATTTTTTTAACTACATACAGTAGTTTTGGATCTTTTTTCTGAAAACTTGGCTTTATTTAAAAAAATTAAATAAAATTCATAAAATGTTATTTTTCAATCTTATTAGAAATTCGGTTCGAAATATTTGCTTTATTATCATTTAAAGAAATCCATTGAAAATTACGTTACTTATATTTAGTTTTATGAATTTTCATATCAGTGGCGCATGATTCGATAGCATAATTTTCTTATAATTAATTATTATTTATTATTGTTATTTTTGTACTGCAGTTCCTTTTAATCCTATATGAATACGTCCTATTCCTCCATTTCTGCTCATTCCCATCCTCTTTTCCTTCATCCCTTTAATTAGGATCTTAATAGATTTATTAAATAATATATACCCATATATAAAAGCCTGATCCGTGTTAAAGTACTAAATTGGTGAATTTATTATGAGGATAAGAATAGAGAATTCAATAATTGCGAAAAGTGGCCTATAATAAATAAAATGCGTGAAAACGTGAAAAAATCGTATTAAAACGTAATTTTTGGAGATTTACGAATCAGATTTAAATTCTTCTTTTCGCATAACTAAGCAAAATACCTCATTCTTGAAATATTTTAAAAGGTAACCAAATAAGGTCTACATGCCAAGGAATGGTTTTCGCGTGAATCATAAAAAAAAACGATGCGAATTTATAAATCCAGAAAATTGTAAGATACACTGCTAAAAACTAAGAAAATAACTATGAAATTAGTTAATTACCAACAACTTCAATGTGAAGTTAACTGAAAAGAAATGAACTAAAACACGATTCTAATTATAAAAAATTCGGGCGCCTTCTCTCTCGTACTAAAGCATCCAAAGCACGCATTCCTTACTCATCTATAATAATACTTGTGCCTCACTCACTCACTGACACCAAATTCTAAGGTACTTCTTGGAGGAATAGAAATCTGAAATTTGGTATGTTGGTAGGATAAGTAACATAATCGACGAAAAAAATCGAAAATTACAAAAATGTTTATATTTAAGTGGTATTTTTTACCCCAATCTTCCATTTCATTACTCCATAAGAAAAGCATGGGATTCAGTGCAAGGCTTTCTAAAAATGCATTTTAAAATTACTTTAAATTGGGATAAGAATTCGGGAAAAGAACAGTTGTTTAACTGAAAAAACATATTTTTAATTTTTAAGGCAGAAGTCAAATACCTACCGAATCATGGTAAATATCTGCTTTAAATCTGAAAAAAGTGTGCATTTTTCCTTTCTTCAACAATGAAAATATATAAAAACCATGGTAACGACATTATTACTTTTAAAGGGAATAATAATAACATACGTTACAATTGCAGTGATTAAATGCTTTTAATGGAAATTAATGCCATCATAACGAATTACAGTTGAACTTCCATAACTCGAATCTCAAGGAAAAGTAATAATTATTCGAGTAATAGAAAATTCAAGTTATGGAAACATATTTTTAAATATTTGTATACATACAGTGGAACTTTTATAACTCGAATTGTAAAGGAGAGTAACAATTGTTCGAGTTATGGATACTTGGAGTTGCGGAATCATAATTTTTATTTTTCTTTTAATGAATTAACATCAAGTTTATTCCCATAAATATTTAAGTTAACTTATTATAATTTTCAATATCATGCATATTATGAAAACATCATCACCAAATTTTTCTTACGATAATATGTAAGATTTTACTCTATCCAAAACACTAATTGCATCACGCACTCTGATTGAATTTATCGACTCTAGGAAGGAGCGAATAGGTTTGTTTTTTTCCATGGCTATAAGGCATCACAATAGGAGAAGAAACCCTGATGGCAGTGGCGGTAAAACGTGAGAAGTATTTTAATGTTGTGTTTCGTAGTTTTTTCAGAGATTTGAACTCTTTTCAATTGATAAAATAATGGTGTCATATCTATTTCGCGATTGTTTTTATCCAAATACGTGCTAAAGGCATGGATAATGACGCCGTAATCTTAACTGAAAATATCCTAATTTTTCCATATATTTAATTTATTGAGTATTGTCTGAATGATGATTATTCTTATTGCTCATGCAGTGCGATCTGAGTCACTAAACTTGAATTACGAAAATTTGTACACCAGCCGATTGCCAGAGAACTTGGAAATTACGGATAGTTGCCTTAATTTCACGGAAAATTATAAATATACTGCTATTACTCATGGAATTTATAATTTAATACATAAAGGCTCCACGTGACTGATGTGCTCTTTCCCTGGAGATCGCGTTGGTTAATTTACGAGTTTAGATCTTGGTGTGTGGTGATTTTTTGAAGCGCTTGCAATTTGAAAGCGTCGACTACTCGTAAAGTATAAAGACGACAATACAATCTGGAGGTTTAACAATGACACGGTCGGAAAGGCAACATATCCTTTAAAAGCTTAAATTCTCCCAATAAAAGTGATTTAAACGTATACCTTGATCTATTTCGAATCGTAGATGAAATTTGACTATAAAAATAAAAATAAACTGTATTTATTTTCTTTAAAATGGTCCAGGTCCGAAGATCGTAGATCAATTCTTTCTTATTTTGATTTGCAAAATAAAAAATGCCTGCATGTGAAAAAAGGGATTTTTAAGTGTTCTCTTATGGGGATTTGTATAGGGCGTTCCGGCGAAAGGACCATAGGACCAACCAACAGACAGAATAAGGATATTATGCATATAATAATAACCATAGGCAAATTTATAATGTAAATTTCCACTGAAATTACGTTTTTCTTTCAAACTGAAATTTTTAAATTCAAACTTAAATATTTGCAAGTTTAACAAAATATATTTAGTCCATCAATACATTTTGAGATGCGATAGGCCACAGAATTGTCACATAAAATGAGAGCAATCTATCTCGAGATGAGTTTTGGGATATTAATGCCCAAGTAAGTTCATTAAGAAAGCCATTTCAGGGATTAAAATTCGCGTTTATCACTTTTTTATTTACGACGTCCATAAAAATGACGTGGGCGAGGAATTCTCGTAGTTTACGAGAAATTGGTTATATTGCGAGCGAAAACTCATTCTAAATGAAATTCGCTAACGCGCCCCAAAGGAAAACATAAAAGCGATGAAAAAAACCTCCAGATTTCTCGATTTTTTTTCAACCTCGCGCAACTTATTTACTGAGGAAAGTAGACGATACCAAAAAAGAAACGGACGCTAATTGGGACAAATTAAATTTGAAGCTAATATTGCAGCGCATCACTCAGAAGTTAATGCGTTTAGTCGTGGATTGCTTCAGACCAATATTTACTCTAGGGAGCTGAAGTTGCGAGATGAGTTACTACAATACTTCCGAACCGTCTCTTCATTCGTGATCGCATACGACGCAGGCGCCTCGATCATAATTCAATTTAACTCGTCCTTCATTCTAAGCAGGTATGCAAATATAAGCATGTATATCATGATAGATTCGATCAATCATCTGAAAAATACCAGGGAGGCTATGATGAATTCTCACAAAAGATGAAAAAAGGACGTATAGCGTTATGTGAGGAAGGAAAGCTAAGCGATAAGTGGCGGCGGAGTGATAAGGAAGAAACGAGTCATGGAGATGTAAAGGAGGTATAATAAGGATAGGCGGTTATTGCTCATATTCTCCCTCGTCGTGACTTAGCAGGGAGAGAGAGAGAGAGAGAGAGAGAGAGAGAGAGAGAGAGTTCGTGAGGCGAAAAGAAGAGAGGAAAGGGTTGGACGGATATCAGACATTTTAATAATACCGGGGCGCTGAATTCCCTGTTGAATGGAATGGTGGTAAAGTGGGAGGGATGGAAAGGAAGAGAGAGAGAGAGAAAGAGAGGGATGGATGGAGGGAGAAGTATATAGAGTGAGATTGGTAAAGAGGGAGGGAGGGCGAGGGAGGGCGAGGGAGGAAGTTAGAGTGGGAGCGAGAGACGGAGAGACTGGGAATAAGAGAAAGAGATAGGAAAGGAGAGGTAGAAAGGAGTGAGGGGAAGTGAGAGTATTGTAATGAAAGATGCAAAGAGAGATAGATAGATAGATAGATAGATAATCGTCTTTATTAGGGCGAAATTTAGACCATAAGGTCAATTCTTACATTTAACCCTTCGTCAATATAATAAATATAAGAAATGGTAAAGTAAGATATTACAATACGAATTACATAAACAGTATTTACCTAAATCATACAGAGTAAAAAATATAAAATTGAAGGCAGATTAGAGATTGTGGGGAAAACCTAGCTAAAACAGACGTCCTCCACGCAGGAAAACAACCACTGAGAAGGGGGGTGTGAAAAACCTGCGAAAACCCTAGATAGTGTACATATGATAATATAATTAAAAAGAAAGGAGAGAGATGGGGAGGAACTGGGAAAGAGTGTGAGAGAGAGAAGAGGGAAAGGAGAGGTAGAAAGGAAAGAGAGAATCGGAAGGTAAGTTAGAGTGAGAGTGGGGGAGGAAGAGTGAGAAAAGGAGGAGGGAGAGAGGGGAAGAGGGAGGGAAAGTGAGAAAGAGTGGGAGGAGAGGAAGAGGGAGAGAAAGTGGGAGGAAAGGGAGGAGGACTGAGTGGAAGAGAGAGGGAAAGTGAGAGGAGGGGGAGGGAGTAAAAAAGAGAGGGAAAGAGAGAGAGAGAGAGTGTGTGAGAGAAGGAGATGGAGAGACGGGGAGAGAGAGGGCAAGTGAGAGAGTGGATGAGTAAGGAGAGGGAGGTAGGAGAGACTGGGAGATATGGATATAAAGGATGAGGGAGGTAGAGATCAAAGAGAAGTGTTGGGAGAAAGGGATTGAGAAAGAAGAGAGAGAGAGAAAGTAGCTAAGGAAAGAAAATTAACGGGTATAAAAAAGAGGGAATGTTGAGAGAATAATGGTAAGATGGTGATAGAGAGGTGGTGTAAGAGAATTGGAGAAAGAAACGTGGTGTTAGAAATTAAAGTGTAAACTAAATACAGTGAATTGAGTATTTATAATATGCTTCGGGAGAGGGCTTATTTCCTTTAATCGGACATCCCAATTAATCGACTTTACTATTTAGGAATTGCACACAAAACATACTAATGCAGCGAAGAAAACTAAGCTGACAGTGCAACAGCTCAGGTAATACTGTGCGGATTTGCACCTTTATAAGATATACAACGATTAAATACCATCATATTTACCTTATAAACGCAATATGAATATTTTCCAAGGAATTAGTTTTAAAAATTAATACCAAGGAAGAGGCTGATATATGTTAGGAGAGGGAATTGAGAAGAGTGATAATGACGTATGAAGATGAACCTTGAATCAGGTAGACTGAAATGACGGGTGGGGAACCTTTCCTCGATTAAGGGCCGCATTGGTGGTTGCGAAGTTTTCAGAGGGCCGCATTGGTCGTTGCTTCAGTGAGCCGAATTATACATTAAATCGAAAGTCACTTGGATACCATACAAGTGAAAATGAATCCCTAAATGCTGTTTTTATGGTAAAATTTTTGAATAATAAGAAGTGTTATATTGTTATAAATGAATTTAAGAATATGAATTCCCGTGTTTTAAGTTTTGCGAGTCTCTTGTTCATCATAGCTTCGCGGGCCGCATTAAACACTATCGGGGGCTTCATGTGGCCCACGGACCTTTGCTTACCCATGCCTTAAGGGAATGATGCACATAAGAACGATTTCCTCCTTCAAGAAAAGCCTCTCACATCGGTAGGAATTTATATTGAGAAGAGAGAAAGAGAGAGAATGATAGACATATTCCTCCATATGCACTTTTCCCCTTTTCTCCCGCTTCACTCAAGCTTAAAAACGTGGCGCTGAAAAAGGGAAATTTTAAGGAGCTTCATCGCCATCTGAATAACAATCGATCCGGTTCGAATCGTCAGGAAACGATTACTCGCTTTTCCGTGCGCGGATGAATGGGACGAATGGAATTATGGAGGGGTATAGGAGGTTAAAGTTTAACCTCCGTGTTTATTAAAAAGTCTGTTTCGGCCTGAGCTTGTTCTCGGCCATGAGCCGCTTGGGTCGAAACATTGCCCTCGAAATCCGCCAATCAACTTCCACTTCACGTTTAGCCTCTCGGGTCGCAACACCGGAAGATGCCCTAGTCGGAGTGTATGGTTTCGAAGGGGTTACATCAAAGTCAGTCAGTTCCAAAGGCTGCCGGAGGCGAACCCTTCCAAAGGGTCTGATGTTTTATCCTTTAACACCCCCTTCTCCTTCTCAAAATCTCGACTTAAAAGGATTCACGCGCCCTCATTATCTGGCGACCTCACTTCGACCCCCTGCGCTGACTTCCCTCTTCCTCTCACGAATTAATAACTTGGCCCTCGTTCAAGGACAAGTAAAAGGGATTTAGACGATTAAGTCGAGGATCAGTAAGCGTTGCGCGTGTGAGGAATGGCAGTAGTCGAATGGGGGAAAGAGATGAGAGGGGGAAAGAGACGAGATAGGGAAAGAGATGAGAGGGGAAAAGTGATGAGAGGGAGAAAGAGATGAGAGGGGGAAAGAGGTGAGAGGGGGAAAGTGAGGAGAGGGGGAAAGAGACGAGATAGGGAAATAGATGAGAAGGGGAAAGAGACGAGATAGGGAAAGAGATGAGGGGGGAAGTGAGGAGAGGGGGAAAGAGACGAGATAGGGAAAGAGATGAGAGGGGGAAAGTGAGGAGAGGGGGAAAGTGATGAAAGGGGGAAAGAGATAAGAGGGGGAAAGAGATGAGAGGAGGAAAGAGATGAGAGGGGGAAAGTGACGAGAGAGAGAGAGAGAGAGATGAAACCGAATTAGGAAAGAGGAGGTCGGATTTTGATGAGGAAATTAGAGGAATGGTAATCGTTCTCCGTAAAAATGTAGTACAATTTCTAATAATCTTTGGTGCTTTGAAGGAAGGAATATTTTGGCGCGGATGAAGAACGTTTTATTGCACAATACATCAATCAATATTAATTAAAAATTAACTTAGCCTATTGCAGTATAAGAGTAGGTTGTCATGAAAATATTTTCAAATGTTGAATAATTGCGTGAGCGAGATTGTTTCTACCATTACCGTAGATTCTTAATATTAAAGTGTTTCATTCAAAATGAGATGATAAAAATGAATTTATACACACGAAATAAACCATAGATCTCTATTAGGATTTTTAACAAGTACGTGTAGCACCTAAGGTACAATTAAAATTATTTCATTGCTCAATTAGGAAAAATAACAAGAGTAGTAGAACTGACGCGCGACGGGGCCATGGATGTACGATGTAGTTATTTCGATTATATCTGGTCATATCTATTATAAATAGCTACTTCTTATACAGGATACACGATGTAGGATCTCATCATTAGGCTGCTGTCCGGAGACAGGTTTCAACTGAATCGCTGCCTCCATTTCTCTCTCTCCCCTGAAGCCTCTTTTATATCTCTATAATTAGTATATTCCCGCTTTAAATTCCCTAATATTGGTAATCTTTTTCTCCTTCTTCCACTAATTGTGCCTTCTAAGATCGTCCTTTGAAAACGCTGCCTTCTCAATATGGGCCCTATCCAATTTGCTTTTCATTTCCTGATTGTTTTTATTAGCGTCCTTTCTTCTCCACTTATTTCTAATACTTCTTCGTTTCTCATCCTCTCTGTCCATTTCACTCTCATCATCCTCCTTCATATCCACATCTCAAAACTTTCTAAATATTTTTCCTCCTTTCTTCTTACCGTCCAAGTCTCTGCGCCGTAAAGAGTTATGCTTCATATGTAGCATTTCGGTAATGTAGGATATAAGAGGATTTAAAAGATAAGGTTCATAAACTATTATTTAACATGAAGATAACAAACTACAATAACACACAGAAGAAGCTCTATATAATAAATAATATTTAATCAAGTAATTTAGAGAAATTAAATTTTATGTATTATGTGTGATTTATATACATGTTCCAAAGCCTAAAAACACAACCACCACTAGCTTCTTAATGTTTGAAGTTAATTTTTTCTCTATTAAGGTTGGGATACGTAATACTAATGAAAAATAAACCTACTTAAAAACAATAATAATCGTGAGTTATCTGTCCCATGAAACTTAAATAATCGCGTTCGATAATTCATTCAACATTTTTATTAAAAATCAAAGCATTGCAAAAGTTAACATTTCGGCATTTTTAGTGCGTTTTTTGAAAAGTGAGCTTATAGTTTCATTCTGGCGTCTGTCAATTATTTGCCTGTCTGTGCACTTGCTTAAATTGAAATTGCGAAGAAACCTTAAACGAAGGAAATATGTGAGTGGGAGGGTAGATTTTTTGTACTGCTGCCATTTCATTTTATTTAGATTTGGGTTTTTAAAAATATAAAAGTTTGGAATGGAGTTTTTTAAATGTTTAACAGTTAGTTTTTTAAGTTACTTTATTTTGAGTTCATTGATTAGTCATGAATTTATTCGACAAAACTGATTCGTTATATTCGTCACATTCTTCCCCTTACATGTATTTCCCGCAACAGGCGGCACTCGAAAAGAACATTATTTTTGTTTACTTCAATCACGGCAGTTTCATTTCGTATTCCGAAACGTTAAACAACATCTTGACTGTTTAGGGCACTGACTAAAAAAACAAACTGCTGTTGCAAATTTCCCTCAGTGTTTCTCGCCACTTCTTAGTGCGAAGCTCGTCATTAGGAGAAAAGATGCGAAATATGAGAAGAAGAAAATTGAGACAAAAAAGAAAGACTTTTACGGGCCCCTTAAGGCCTTGATGGCTATGTATCCACCGGCGGGTGATTAAGAAGACGAGGAGAATGAGGCATAAAAGAGAAAGAAAGCAGGAGAGAGTGGAAAAGGAAGGAAAATGCACAAGGGTAACAACAGAAAGGGTTTCTTATGAAGGAAACTCCATGGAGTGCTCCCTAAGGAGCTGTGCAAAAAAAGCAAATAAATGCGAGCCTTGGAGCAAATGCGCTGTTGCAAGAATTCCGCAGCTTGGATGCGGCAGAATGTTTCCAAGGAAGCCGCTCCGACGACGCAGATGGATAAATATAAAAACGCGTCCTCAGATATCAAGGAGGCTTATCCTGCCTCTCCCACAGCGTCAGCATCAAATTTTACGAGAAGGACTAATAATACAAAACGCCGAATCTGTTGACTTTTTTGGCAGATTTAATAGTTGAAGTAAATAGCGATATATTTTTTAAAAAGCTTCTGATGGAATTATTTTTTTAAAGACGTCACGGATGCTACAAAAATAACATACCAACTTTACAAGCTGGAATTGAAACTCAGAAGAACAAAAAATTTGTTTTTTGCGTGTTTTTTATGTTTCTACAAACAATCGTAACATACTAAAATAAATAGAATAACTTTTGCGTTCTAAAGATTTAGTAACAGTCGCGCGTGCTTTCGACGATTAGTGCCATTATCAGGTCACCCGATAGAACTGTGGTACATAAGAGCTATAATTCTTCTTTTAGTTTTTGTAATTGTGCAATACCATAAAGACACGGCGAATACCGTAAATTAAATAGTCCCATATATATTTTAACGTTGTGAGGTGGGTTATTTCAGTATGTAAATTTTATCAGTTCACCGTTACCTAGTGTCTCAAATAGGTGGTGAAGGAATCTCTGTTAATTTAACACAAAAATATAGACACTAGAAAGTAGAAAATTCCAGAGAAAATATACAGAAATTTTGCATTTTTTACAGTGCAGATTCTCCCAAAAGAAAATGAAAACTTAATATAAAAGGAAAATTTACGGTGGATATTTAAAATGTAAACGTGATTTTGGCACAGAAATGATATATGGCAGAGGAGGATCATTATACATAACATCCGAGAAATATTGTTGCGTGCGATTAAAATAATCGATACGGGGTAAAAATTCCGCAAAATAAATTATAAAAGAAAATTTCGTAAAATGAAGAAAGAAATTCCTTTCACTTCTATGAGTCCTTTCTTATGTAAAAGTTAATGGTATTTTAAAGAGCGTCGGAAGATTGCTCCAAAGTCTTGAGGAAGTAATTAATACAAGGGGTGGAAAAGAGTGCTTCGGAGACGACGAAAACTGGCTCAGTGTCGCCATCTGAGAATGATCTAATAAGGCAGCGGCGGGAGAAAAGGAAGGGAGACGAGATATAAAGTCGACGAGGAGGAAAGTGAAGAGGATCAACGATGAACATCAATTAACGCGATGAGCGGCATTCCGGAGGTGCAAAATATAATCCGATTCCAGCAAATGAGACAAACGCGTAAAAATGTTAGAGCCAAATTACGAGTGCCATGTGGCAGAGATAATTACTGCGGAAGTTCTTGAAAAGATGTTTCTATTTGCTCTACAGAGGTGGGATTCAATATAAAAGATTGCCGTTAGTCTAAAAATTACATACATTCCAATAAGATTAAATCTTTTCTTTATGCCATAGAGTTTTCTATATCTTTGTTATAATAATTGGAATTTTGCGTGAGAATATATTTTTTATTTCTCCAGTATATAGCGTGCCCTTTTACCTATAAAAGATTGGAGCATATCAAAAATATACAGCATATCTTCGACCAACCAAGGAAAGTTTATCTTTACTACGTTTTATACACTGTGGTAGCCTTATCATTTCATCAATGTGTTAACATTCTGTTTTAAGTATTTCAAAAATCTATTTCTATCTCTGACGAAATATACATTTCTAATAGAATAGCTATTTGAATGATTATACTTATTGTAAACAATTTATTTACATTGATGCTTAGATAACATAGTGCCAAACATCAATAAGTTTCAGCAAAATAAAAGATGATGCAGCGGTATTATTTCCAAAGCAAAAGGGAAATGAATTTTCCAAAACGGAAAATTTAAAGCTATCCAACGGCATTGCGGCATTTTCCTGAGGAAATTTTAACTTTTAACACGATATTCCCTAATTGATAAGAAGCTCAACCGCAAATACAAAATTTGTCGATTTACCTAATAGCAGCTTGGAAACACAAACCCTGTTACGTAACCGAACACGCCACACAGGGAATTAAAGTGAATATATATATTTAACCAATATTTTTGATACAGAATCAGTAGGAAATAATTGAGAATCACATTACCAAATATCAAGATTTCGTTTGTAACGCAAGCTGTCCATTTTACAGAAATTAGTTTTACATTTAACGATTCGCTGCCTGGATCCATACAAGAATGTTCTGAGCGCGTGCGATAAATTCAACAGTTTTGAACAAATAATACAAGTGTATAAAATGGCTGGTGAATGAACTTCGTGGCTATGATAGTCAAAGAGGCCGATTATCCAGGAATACAAACAAACTAACGAAATTCTGCCACATATTCTATAAATTAGCAAGCTGCTCCTCTTCAATGATTTATTTTTTCAAGGCTGCCAAAATAATCACGTGAGATGAACAGGTAATAATAGGAGTGATCTCTATTTAAAAAAAAGAATGTTTATGGAAATATCGCCATTGTCTTATTTTGGCATCTCTATCTCGAGGGGCCTGAGGCGGTTGTCCCGCCGCCACCCCGCTCTATATTGGTATTTTCACCTTACGTCAGATGGTCATTTGGTGTATTAACAAAAAGAGAAAAGCGGTATACATGGTTCACTGCACCATATGTGTCTCTAAAGCACATCAGCAGCTTTCTTTTCACCAAGTCTCTTATTTTCTATTGCACAATATCGATAGTTCGCCAATGATGACGACTGTTTTGTAGCCGAAATGTGCGTTTGATTTGGAGAGTATTTGTCACAGACACATTTTTGGCAAGTTCTATCATCCTCTCGGTGAAATCACCTAGGATAAATGTTAGGGATTGATAGCGCAGAATGTAAACCTATAAACATCTATTTATTCCTCGTCCACATATTTGAACATCTGTATTCACTATACGAGTCAAAAAGTGTTCTCAGCAGTAATGTTCGTAATAACCTCATTTGACGATATCAGAATAATCATTTATATAATTCGCGAGACTGTTAATAAATCAATTGAAATAAGGCTTGTGAGCAGGCACAAGAAAAGAGATATTTCTCAGCAGAATTTTATTTTATTTCTGCACTGCATCTCCTTCGAACTTAATGTCCAAAAAATTAACGCCGTTAAAAGTAGATTTTTACCTCTCTGAGGAGAAAAAAATAATATTTCAAATCCTGTCCTGGATGTATCTTACGTAACGGCGTGCACGCCCTTATTCGATTAGGCTCTCGATCCAATAAATTTCGGAAAATGGTACGTGAGTCTGCATCAAGAAAATGAACTATGACCTTATCACGATATTTCACTCTTAGGAGAAGATTTACATGACCTGAGCACGTGTTCACATGACAGCAAAATAAATCGAGAGCAAAAGGGTGAAGATGAAAAATATAAAAGAAAATTCCATCGGAAACCAAATTGGCTTCTTTTAGAAGCAATAAAGGAGGCGATCAAATCGAGGCAAAAAATGACTTTCAGCTACCGTGATTTACGCTGAGACGGACTTTTAATCGAGTATAGACTGTCTCACAAACAGGTCACAATTGAATTAAAATTGCTTGGATATTAATTTATTTTTATTAAGGAATGATCAACATTCTGGCGCGTTATAAATATAACTTAAACTCTCAGGAAATAAAAATGCTGTGGCTCAAGATTCAGAAGATATTGCTGTGTGTCCTAAAATTAGGTAATTAGGCAAAATTCAAAACATCATGTAACTTTTATTTCCCACGAAACGGGTAAGTTAATACCAAAACCATCATAATATGTCAAAGCCACTCAACGCAAGGAACTGGAACTTCACTATTATAATTAAATATAAATAATAAATAAGTAAAAATGAAATATGTTAACGAAAGAACTCAAAATAACTACGGTGAATATGTTGATGCCGCTCTATTTGCAAAGATTTTGAGATATTTTAGGCCTAAAATATCAACCCACCTATAAACTATGTGCTATATTAAACCCTTTCATATTCTTAGAGAAGTGATTAAAATTACGTTTACTGAATTAAGAGTTTCTTGAATGTTTCCTCGGGGAAAGATGGATCATCATCTCCATCAAAATTTTTGTTTTGAAATAATATTTGGCATCATATTTTCTAAACTTGCGTATTGCCTCATTAAAAGTTCCATGAAATTTAAAAAATCTATCAAATACTTTTAACACTGAAGATACGAAATATTCGTAAAACAGTTGTATAGTTTACCAATGAATTCTACCTTTACTGGAATTTACCCAAAAGAAATGTTTGCCCAGTTAACCCTTTAAAGCAAATATATATATATATATATATATATATATATATATATATATATATATATATATTTAGAGATTTCTGAACCATTTAATACCAAATAATATAAAGACAAGCAGTCAAGAGTGAAAATGAAATGGCCGATGAAACTTAAAACACAAGGACTACTTCAACTGCCACCACGTTGACTGAAAGGATTATTAAGCGCAAAATGAAAATTAATTAGGTTTTTTAATTCAATGAAAAGTTTCGGTTTTTTTTCACCCTCCAGCATAGACAATACACCACCTTTTTGAACTTCGCGAATAATTGGTTCCGGAAAACCGACGCGAAATGCAATTTCGCGAAGTGCAAGTCCTATTTTTCCATAACATGCAATGTTATTATGAGAGTACGGCTCCCAGTCAAACTAAAAATTCACAGGAAATTAACAAAAATAAGCAGAAAATAAAAGAAAACGTTAAAGCAACGTAACAGTAAATGAAAACCTAACGACATACAGTGAAAAAATATCCTTTTAACTATCTTCAAAACGCGTAATAGCAAATGAAAACCCAGTATTACAAAGCGAATACACTTCTTTCGGCACTTGTGCATTTTACCTCTAGCGCATTTTCGCATGCGATTTTCGAACTTTTTTGTTCATTCTACGAAAATCCTTTAATTTAAATTGATGAACTACCGAGATGGAGTGTTTAGTAAGTGATACACAGATATATTCTTGGGTTCTGCAACAAACATTTCCAAGCCGCAAAAAACACTAGCTTTAAAAAATAGTAACGTTTTTTTTATTAATTATTTTCGAAATGTACAACCGAAATCACAAACCTAGCGTATGAAAGTGATAAAATTTCTTTTAATTGTACAAAATACGTCACAAAAATAAAAACGAAGCAATAAAATGGTAACATTTCTTTCAGCAATCGCGTTCAATACAGGTACCTAGCAGAAAATCTTACGTTTGAAGATGATAGCCATTCTTGGATTTACATTGAAAATTCGCTATGAAAAATTCAAACCTAACAAAACAATGTAACATTTCCTTAATTTACGTTCAAAATAAAAAGATAATAGCAAATAAAAATCTTACATTCGAACAGATGGCGTTGCTTTAACTTTTAAACTAAAGTTTCATCATCGAAAATAGCGGCGTTGGCGGTGAAGTTAAAACTGAGCTACAAAGTAATTAAGTCGAGAGTTATCACAATCAATGGCGTCAAAGTTTAAACTGAACTTCGAAACAAAAGAGCAGAGGGAGCTCACGACAGTTGGCATCGCAAACGGATGACGCAAAATGAAAGTAATCGCCGCGAAAGCCAAGTGATGGTCATAAATTTTTTTGTCGCGAAGTGCAAATTTGCGAACCGCAAGCACGCGAAGTTCAAAAAGGTGGTGTACTGGTAAGAAAAACCTTGAAGCTATAGTAATCACATTTTCAAGATGAGATCCATCCACCACGCGAATGTAAATTGCAGCGGAATTCAAGCAACGCAAAAAAATAACGCCATTATGTAATTTTCGACGAAGTTTTGCCTCGCTAGTCAATACCTGCTCCCGTCAGAGGCGCTAAAAAAATGATACCCTGGAATTGTTTTTTTGCAGACTTCTGTTTCAATCCTCTCACAAAGTTCGCCCGACACGCGGGGCCGATGCAAAGTTTTCTATATTAACTTACGGAACAGCTGCGCTCGATAGATGAATGAGAGTGACGCGCAGATCAGCGGAGGGATCGATTATTGGAGAGAATCGGGAGAGTGAGAGAGCGAGGAGAGAGAAAGACCTCTGGCGGACTGGGAGAGAAATAAGGGGATAACTCAGTTGAGCATTAAGTTTGTTACTTAAGTCAATTACGCCAGATGCTGCAGGAGAGACTCATCAAAAATCGATTCCGCACGAACTCTAACCTTTTATGTTTTCGCTGACTAAAAAATGGGAAAGAAAAAACTTAGGAAGAAGTTGCGAATTCCGAATTTTCCTCGAGCTAGGATGAGACGCCGGCCTGGCGTTTCTTAAAAAAATGTTGTTTGCAACTTCTGGGGAGTTCTGATCAAGAAAAAACGTTGAGAAGTTTAGACTATACAAAATTTATTCGGCCATATTCTTAAAGTGTAATTTAATGATTTAATAACCATCTAACAAATGTTGATCCATTAAAATACGTTATCTTTTATTACCACATCAGTTCTAGTTAATCTTGGAGGTGGTTAGTCAAAGATTTTAATAAAACCGCTTTGTAATTCAACGGGAAAATATCAAGATAGTCTTATGGCTGAAAATTTTAAGAACAAGCATTAAAAAATATATATATTTGCTTCAGGTACCTTCAATAGCCACAACAACATATTTTAAATTGCGTGTTCTTAATAGGGCCGTGCTTCAAATTGGCAGTATGTACATACTGTCTACCTCAGTACGAAAGACAGGTCCGTGAGATTTTACATAAGGCATCTCCTGACAAATAGATTGTAAGAGGCTGATATAATGCGGCTACCTTTATCACATAATTTTTCAGCCAAATAATTTTCTTTTGGTGGCTATAGAAGAGCACTATCATACCCGTTACCTCTAAGGTCGCAGTTAATTTGTGGTAGAAAAATTTGAAGCATTTAGTAATAGTACCTACTGGATAAAAGGAACCAACTCACCAAGGAGAATTTTGTCAGGTTGGAGGAATTCGTAGGATGGAAAAACAGAAGAGACAGGGCCTGCGGGAAAAAATCACTCCGTTAAATTAGCTAATCACATAGCTATGGATTTTTCATAAAAAACTTAAATAGTGTAATTTATTTTACCATTATAACGTTAAGAAACGTAACACGTATACAATTATTCAACAAAAATGATGGTGAGTAATTTACTCCCTCTCCTTCCTCCCTCTCCCTCATTCCCTCTCACTCCCTCCCTCTCACTCCCTCCTTCCCTCTGCCTCCCTCTCCATCCCTCCCTCTTCCTCCCTCTCCCTCCCTCCCTCTCCCTCCTCCCTCCCCCCATCCCCCTCTTCCTACCTCCCTCTCTCCCGCTATGGGTTAGATCAGGGGTCGGCAACATACAGCCCGCGGGCCACATCCGGCCCCCGAGTGCGCTTCATGCGGCCCGCGAAGATATGATGAAATAGTGGTCGGTAAAATTTAAAATCGACAATTTTATATTTTTCAGCGAAATTATAGTATCAAAACGTTCCCTGGTGTAGCTTTAGCGCTAGTATATCATTTATACATGATTTTCGATAGTATGAGACCACAGGATCTGTAGATAACTTCTGATATAAACAGTCATCCGGCCCGCCGAAGGTCTTGTGATTTCCAATGGGGCCCTCTGAAGCATTCACAACTACGAATGTGGCCCGCCATGCATAAAAGGTTGCCGACTCCTGGATTAGATGGAAGAAGAGACTATTTAGTCTCAATCTCGCCCAAATAAAGACGCATACCTACCTACGTCTGTCTGTCTGTCTCTCTGTCTGTCTATCTAAGGAAGGAGAGGGAAATTATTTTCATAACAACGGATGTAAACAACATTCGTGTACACACGCACGCACACAAGCACGCACGCACGCGCACAAACACACACACACACACACACATACGGGAAAAGAAGGGGTGGGAAAGGAAGGCGAAAGCAACATATTAGCAAAATGTTACAAAAACTTGGTAAAAGGGCCAAAGACAACAATGTTTATACCAAGTATTTACAATATATTCGGTAAGCTAAATAGAGGAGAATGATTGTTGAAAAGATATTCATTTAAGAGGGGCGGGTCTTCACAAATAATTATCTCTAGCTGTTCGAGAGCATCCAATTTGCGACCTTTAATTTCAATGCTCTCGAACAGCTAGAGATAATTATTTGTGAAGATTCGCCCCTCTTAAATGAATACCTTTTCCACAATCATTCTTCTCTATTTAGCTTACCGAATATTTTGTAAATACTTTTTTATCAACATTGTTGTCTTTGGCCCTTTTACCAAGTTTTTGTGACATTTTTCTAATATGTTGCTTTCGCCTTCCTTTCCCACCCCTTCCTTTCCCAACCGCTTATTCAATTACCTTCCATTCGTTTTCATTTATATAGAACGATTTATATTTTATCACCTGATGATGCTACGATCGTAGTGAAACCGGTCGTTTTTAAATTAAAAATTTGTGGAAATTACAAAGTTCTTTTTTCAATATGTTCTAAATTTTGTCTAGAGAGATCTGGTTACACTACACTAAAACCGTTCCAACGTTTGAAGAGTGGAAGTGGAACCATGGTTCGGTGCGAAGCTTTTGGCCTTCGAGTTCAAGTGGATATTCCGCTTACCAAAAAAAACGAGATAAACGCAAACAACCAAAGGAGTCTCGTATTGGTGAGAGCATTTGAGCAATTTAACAGACGTTTCGACACCTGTAGCTCTACCCCCTAGATAATAAAGAGATTAATGTCTATGCGTTTGACCTCATTTCCTGCAACGTTTATTAGATCGATTGGGCGCTTTAAATTGAGAAATCCTTGGCAAGGATGGGAATATTACGGCAAACTGATAGTCCTCCCTATATTTTCCCTTAATTCTCAAGGGAAAGGAATTTATGAGATTAAACACATTTTCGAGTAGGATCAAAGCGGATATAATGTCACGTAGATTATGTTATATAGCTTGTACATCCTTCGTTACTAAAGGGTTCTTGCGCCATTGAGTTGACGTAAAACATCCTCCTGTTTTGGAGAAAATAATGAAGCAGAAAATGTATCATTCATTCGCTAAAGCAAAGAATTCGTTTTTATAATAAGCTATACATATTCATCTGTGCAAACGTGGATGTTCTGCCCCAAGTCGGTTTTTACCAAACATTAAGTTAGTTTTATATTTGGCTTATCTCACACAACGTACCTGAATCCAATCTTATGTTCTGTACTTTTGGTTACTGTTATACATTCTACATTTCTTTAAATTTCAAAAATATATCTCTTTAGGGAATTTTTTTGTGTTCACCTAAATATTCCATGTAATAGTTTCTGGTGTAACTTCGTGGAACTGCCTCATGGCAATGAAAATAAAAAAGTTGCAAATTCTACATAAATGTATCTCACATGACCAAGGTTTCGTCGCAGAGCAACACAATCAGGTGATCTCTGACGGAGCATTGGTCGTGTGAAATACAGTCAAACTCGTTTATAACGAGCACGGTTGTAACGAGTTCACGGCTATAGTGAGCAAATGCTACCTCCAAGATAAGTTTACGAGCATTTACATACAAATATTTCACGTATATAACGAGCACGCTTCACGGATATATCGAGCAAACTTTGACCACTTCTTAATGTCTCAAACGCGGCGGCGGTCAGCCCCTTCAATCCTCATAGTGATCCAAAATATGTAACCTTGTGTTCTCGAGTCCAGCCTCTACACCCTATCCCTCGGGGAGGTTAAAGACCGCGGCGTTGTTGTTAAAAAATAATCCCTTCATCAAAACCAAGAATTCCCAACTTGCAGGTACAGTGGCACTCGCCGAGGTCCTTTGTCCTCTCCTCCCAACCCCCAGCTCTTTTACAGCCAAGAGGTTGTGTTTGGAAGGGGATAAGGGGTAAGGGCATGTACGATGGCACCCACCCCCGTCGCTCAGCCGAATGCACCCAACACCCTTTCCCACGTAAAGATGGGAAATCCCACGTTTAATCCGTCTCCTCATTAACTCTTCCTGGAATTGGTATGCTCACAGTTTGCAAAGAAAGTTCATAGCGTTAATCACAAAAATCAGTTGAGATTTTGCCCTTGAACGAGTAACATGTCCGTACATAAAAGGAAGTGTTTGTCTATTCGCAAAAAGGTTGATATTATTCGAGAGTAAGAACGTGGTAAAAAAATGTTGAAGTGTGTAAAAAATTTAATTTATCGTCGTCTACGATTTCAACCTTATGGAAAAACAAAGAAGCGATTTTATCTGCACTAGAGAACAACCTAACAACGAACAAGATAACGAGGAAGTGTGACTTGGGTACTGATGATCAAGCACTTCTGGAGTGGTTTAAGAGGCAGAGAAATGCTGGTTTCCCCATCAAGGTACAGGCAGATAAATTTGCAAAACAGTTAGGACACGAGAACTTCACATGCAATAACGGGTGGCTTGATCGTTTTAAAAATCGGCACAACATTGTTTATGAGAAAGGCCCTGTCAGCAGATTCAAAACGGCAAATGAATGGGTGAAAAGTGTTTGGGAGGAGTGTCGAAAAGTTTACAGGGAAGAAGACATCTACAATGCCGACGAAACTGGACTGTTTTACAACATGAAGCCTGATGCAACGTTTAAATTCAAAGGTGAGAAATGTGGTAGTGGCAGAAGACCTAAGAATCGTTTAACAGTTTTAATGTGCGCAAACATGAATGGGACTGACAAAAAAAACTTTTTGTTATTGGTAAGTCACAAAGGCCACGTTGTTTAAAAAATGTAAAGCTTCCCGTTGAATATGCAGCTAATAAAAAGGCATGGATGACTTCCAATATTTTTCAGAAATATGTAAGTCAGTGGAACAACGAGTTATGGAGGAAAATAGAAACATTCTACTCCTTTTTCGATAACTGTCCTGCGCACCCACATATGCAGGAGTTATCCAATGTAAAACTGGTGTTTTGCCTCCAAATGCGACTTCTATTTTGCAGCCAATGGACATGGGGGTAATTAAAAGTTTTAAATGCCATTTCAAGCGATTTTTTGTTCTACAGTTGATTGAAAGTAGGGAAAGAGGTTTAGATGGCAACGACTCTGTATTGGATGCAATTCATTTGATGACAGATGCATGTTTCACCTACAACGATCATAAACTGTTTTCGAATGTCTGGTTTAATATCGGGAGAATTTTCGATTGATAACCATAACGTTGATGAAGACCAGAATGGCTTAAAGAAAATGGAATTGCGAATTTTGACCATGTAAATGACATTGACAATTTTGTTCATGTTGATGATGATTTGATTACCAGTGGAATTCCTACGGAGAGTGAAATAATAGAGACAGTATAAAGCACAGCAGACAGTGATGAAGACAATGTTGAATGTGTCGAAGACACAATCCTTACTCAGGATGCCGTGGAAACATTAAATGATTTTTTTGAAAACATTGACATTTCCGATGGTGTTTTTAGTGCATTAAGTGTAATAAGAGGAAACTTAAGAGACTTCAAAGTGAAATCTATGAAACAGGCTACCATTCAAAGTTATTTTTGTAAAAAGGGGAGTGATTAAGGATGCAGCTGTGAGTACATTTTATATGTACGTATGTTTGCTTTAAATTTTCTAGTTTATTCTCATTTTTAGGTTTTTTCATAAATTTACTAAATAAACTTTCTGTTTATATATTCACTTTTACTTCTTATGTCTTATTTCACCATACGCATGCATGCTTTTGCCTTCACGGATATTAAGTTTAACGGCTATAACGAGCAAAACTAAACGGTCCCGTGGCGCTCGTTATAGCCGAGTTTGACTGTATATTTATGTGGAATTTTCAACTTTTTTATTTTCATTGTTAAAAAATTCATGTTCAGTTTCACGACATTCTGTACGAATGACGAATGGGTTAAGCCTTAATCCATTCGTTCTCAAACTCGTAGCTCCCCGTAGTACATTTCTGCGACCCGCGAAGTAAGCTAGTATACACTAGAAGGCCAAAACTCAATGTATTATTTATGAAATATTTCACGTAAATCTAATAAATTTAAGGAGTACATATGTTAAATCAGCAATTTTAAAATATACGTACTTTATTTCTCATTCCGATTAATAAAACTTCAATGTAGGTGGAGTTACTATGTTCTTCCCACTGCAAGCGCGTTCCTTACATGTCCAACGAACCTAATCCTCGACGCCGAATCTATTACTATTTTTGGAATGAACGGGTTTAGAGCCGCATCATAGGGTTGGGGCCTTCATGAGGCCCACTCACCGACGTGAGTTTAAGATCCCTTGGTTAAGGTGTAAGAGCCAAATTTAAGTCAAACACCAAGCATCTCGTATTAAAGAATAGTACGAGGCTAAACTCACTGGAGTGAGAAAATATTTATTTCGAGAAGAGCAAAGATATGGCAAATATCCGAGATGAAAATTTTCCATTATTATGTAAACATGTGAAGTTTGTGTTCCCCTCATCATGATTACTAGCAATATTGGCGTAAAAATATCTCCATAAACTGCCTTCCTTATCTTTGAGGAATAAAAGGATAGAATCTTATAAATTGCTAAGGTATATGAAAAGTAGAGAAATTTCCTATATGGCAGCACAACACTGATTTTTTAAGAGAATTTAAAATACGAACTACGACAATTTATTTACTATTCAGCATATATAAAGCTTATATAAAGCCAATAAGTCAAATGATAGTCAACGATTGCAAACTCCTAGAAAAACATTGTTATTTTTTCATAGAAAATGAAAGTTGAAGTAAAACGTTCATTACAAAGCTTTTTGTATATATAACTAAAAATTGAGAAATTATAACTCTTCAATGGGCTTAAGGAGTTTTGGAAAACCAGATGCGCGTTTCGGCTTTTAATTTTAGAATCTGTCATTGTTGAATTTCAGCCGAAATGAGCTTCTCGTTTTTGCAAAAGGGGCTTCTAGAAAGACAAAGCTTATAAAATTGATTACGGCCAAAAAGAAAGCACAATTACCATGTTTTGAATGGAAAAGAAAAGGGAAAGGGAATGTAAAACTTACATGATTGTCTTAAGAGATCATTCATGGACTTCACATAAGTTTCCATAAGAGTGTAGCGTTACCATGTTTTGAATGGAAATGAAAAGGCAAAGGGAATGTAAAACTTACATGATTATCTTAAGAGATCATTCATGGACTCCACATGAGTTTCCATAAAAGTGTAGCGTGGGATACAATTCAACCTGGAAAGTTAAACTTAAAATAGATTGGAGGTTGCGAAAAAACACTTCCATAATTTTAAGGATATGCGAATACAAATGCAATTGTTAAATTAGTTGATTATATAGTACAAATAATAATCATAAAAATAACGATAATAAAAATATTTTTGTTATACAAATTCATTTATTTATTCCATCGCATTTAATACAATTAGTTCTAGCATCATTGGTAAGCGCAAGGTTTAAGTTGAATTATAATCAGAATTATATCGATGATAATAAAAATAATTGTTAAGATAAAAGTAATAATATCTATTTCAATGGAGATTTTAGGTTGCCGAGTACTACAGAGAATCGCGCTCTTCTTCAAGATAAAAATAGAACGCCAAAGCTGTAATCTGGCTAATATTTTTCTTCCTATTACGTCCTCTTCTCCTTTATATTTCTACTGAAATGCTTACATACTGTAATGCGTCTCACCCGCCAAGATAGGTTCAAAGCACAAAGGAATCGCATAAATTTGGATTAACGTCGCACGATTTTCAGAGTAGATCCATGTAATGATTAACAAGTAATTCTGGAAAGAACTAATCCGCCTACTTTCCTTTCAATACAATTTTTATGTATAGCAACTACACAGGTTTCCCGTGATACAAAAGCGCTTTTCGTCAAATTCGCCGTATTGTAATCGCATACTATAGTATTTGCTTTGAAATCAGAAAATTATTTTCCATATATTGTAGCAGCCCTGCTTTTTTTGATCCTTTCTGAATATATTCATCTCGTTTTCTGATTCTATACTCGCCCTACAAATGAAATTTCTTTGAAATCCGTTCAGCCAACACTTTCGAAATTCATATTTACAGAAAAACTATCTTGATATTGTAGTAGTCCTCTTTAGTCGATCCGGATGAAATATGGTATTTTCGTTATTTTTTTATAATTACGACGATTATATACACCATAATGGGTTTAAATCCATGCGGAAAGTTCTATAGGAATAGGTGTAAAAGAATTATTATTTTACCTTTTACTGTGGTAGCCCTACTCGTCAGCTCCAATTTACACATTATGATTTTATTGTGGTATATTGTGCTAATCTCATGTAAAAATTTCATTGAAATCCGTTCAGCCAATTCCTTCCAAATCCTTAATTACTGAAAGAGTTTAATTTGTAATTGTGGCACCGCTATTTGGCTGATTCGGTTTAAATATGCTAATATGGTTTTGTATATGTGTTTATTATAAGTATTAAATTTGGCTAAAATTGATATGGTATGTTGAATACGTGTAAAAATAATTTTTTTTATTCCTTGTACTGTGGCAGACCTGTTATATCTATCTATACTAACCATTTTGATTTTGTTATAATATGTTGTGTGCCTACTTCATACACAATTTCGTTGAAATCGGTTGATCTAATTCCTTCAAAATTAATAATTACCGAAAAGTTTTACTTTGCAATTGTGGCACCCATACTTAGTTAATCGGGTCGAAATATGCCATTTTGGTTATTAATTTATGTGAAGATTCTATGTACCAAAATTAGTTGAAATCCAGGGCGTCCTCATAAGTCTAATTTCCAATGTTTTGGAAAATAGGCTAAAAATCGAGTGAATGATAGCATTAAGGCAATTATTTTAAGAATGAGAGATTTTGTTAAACATTAAAAGAAAGACATTAAAAAAAGTTTTTAAAATCTCTCATTTTGAAATTAAAATCAATTTAAATTTAGTATTTAAACAATACATTTTTTATTATTAATTTAAATTTATCTTATTTTTAAAACTGGAGAATTTGTAATAAATTTAGAAATTTATGTCATTGAATGTTTAACATAATCTCTCATACAAATTTATTTTTTATCTTTTAGTGTAAGACAATAAATGCAGTTTAAATTTATAAATGTTTAAGTGTTTTTTATTTTTACTTTTTAGGCTGGTTTACAATGAAAACAGCCTTATGAAATTGTCCTGTGTGTGTGTGTCCTACTAACAACATTTGCATTAATGGACCGATTTTCATGACACTTGGTATGAGGCTCGTGCTGCCAGAGACCACCTCCGTGCTATATTTTATTTGGCGAAAATGGAAGTGCCGGGTTCGATTCCAGGAACGTTTACCCTATTTGTTTTACATAGGAAGTCTCAAATCCATCGTGCAAAGATATTTTCTTTAATACTTTAAAATACTTTAGAAATTGTGATATTGGAGAGAGTTTTGTACTGTTCTAAAGAGAAAAGAATGAGGATTCTAATTCTTATCTCAGAATTTCGATAATTGATCGCATTTTCTTGAATTTCTACTAAAAATAGCGTATTTGCGTTTTAAATCACATTTTATCTGATTGTTGTCATGGAGACGATTATTACAGAACTTGGCTTGAGCATAGACGAATTAACAAATGTGTAATTTTCTTATCCACTCGATCATCAATGCACAGTTGATCCAGACATATTAGCATATAAACAGTAACATTTACTTAATTCGTTTATTAAGAAAACATCCAAAATAAATTGTCAGAAAGAGATGTTGACATCGTTTTTAGTATTTTCAAACTCATAATGCTCTATTAATTTGTTTTCCAACATTTATCTATCATTGATAAATTATGAATTTCAAATGTAATTTTTGCTATTAGAATTCCTTAGAATGACTAACGTATATAAATACATAAATTTCCTGTCAATATAAGTAATCAATTCGGGACATAAAATTTGGGAAACCAGACTTCATTAATCCTGGTTTGAACTTCTTGATAATCATTGATGTGTTTCTGTATTAAAACATGATGATAACCCATACGTAACATAATTGTACGCCTCTTTATAACTTAGAGAATGGACAAAATATATTCAGCCGTTCTCAAACTATTCGACATTCATTGAGATTTGAATATTTGAATATATATATATATATATATATATATATATATATATATATATATATATATATATATATATATATACATATATGAATTTACGTAAATAATCAATGAGATAATGTTTAAATTAATTGATTCTATATATTTTACAAACTACTAAATATTGCAGTTAAAATCATATCTACGCTTCCATGGTTTCATTTTTTTCCTAACGTTTAAAAAGGAAATGGTACGCACTCTTTACTATTGAAAATAAGTTTGAAAGAAGACTATAACGGAAACAAACCCCGGAACGTTATTAATCATGGTTCTTATTCAGCCTCATGCCATTTTGACGACGAAGTTTTCCCTTATTCCGTTTTATTCGCTTTAATGTATGCTATTCCGCGAAATCGGCAGCAATAAGATTGCCCTTCACCACGAAAAACTTTTATCGCTAGAAAACTAAATTTTTCGAGTCCAAAACAAAACTGTGGACTGATTCGACGGTTGGGAAATAAACGTTCATCTATTTTGCTGTTCTATTGTTAAAATTTCGACATTGTGTGAATATTTTAATTAATTTTAAAACGCATATAACCAACCCGCTGTTCTCTTTTCCATGCAAATCAAACTGAAAAGGGAACGGACTTGTAATAAAACTCAGGCACTTATTTTTCTCGGTGATTACCCAAAAGCCTCTTTTTAATCGTCAATCACTTTATTACTTCAGTATGAGTGGAGAAAGTAGATTCAGCCGTTCTCGGATTAATCGACATTTATTGGGATTGGAATAGTTGGTAGTACTATTTATATACCCCGGAATAGAAGTCAAATGAAAGCAATTAAAAATCAAAATCACCCTAGAGAATTGATCGCTTTATAAGCAAACTAAAATTTGCTATGCAGGTACACATAACCTGCTGAACCTAAAGCAAAAATGACGTGAACTATGGGCTCCTTAATAGAAAAGTTACAACTTGTGCTTTTAAGTTAATATACATTAATAATCAACTAAAAAATTATCTATTATGCGCAAAACGAAAACCTTGTTTCATTCAAACTAAAATGTTTATTTTATATAAAAATAACACAAAAGAAAATATATTACCCTTAATGCCGCCATATTTTAGCCTTGACTGTCATTTAAAAATTCATGAAATTAAAACGCCATAAATATTAATATGCTCACTATCATAAAGAATGATTTATGCATTATTTCGAAGCCTGCAAGCTCGAGGTCGTAAACAATGCTACAAAAGCTTATTGATTAAATTTATACGTAGAAACAAATAAATTTTTTAGATTAGATTTATGTTTTTTATCCTTAATAGCAATGGATACAACAGCAATAATGACAATAATAAAAATAAAAATTTTAGAATTCAGCTTTAAAATGTCTCGCATGATTTAAATTTTAATAAAGGTTTAAATAAACTCAGCTTTTGATGGTGTGATTTTTGTAGAACAACTCCATAATATTTGCTGTCGAGGACTTTTTGCTAATCCTGTATACGTATTGTATCCTCTTTCCCAATCCCAATCTATAATAGTTGCGGTCAGAAGGACCTATAAATTAGCCGTCCCCGTGAGTAGTGACCCACTTTTCCGGCGGCAAGTGCATTGCGTGCGTTAGGGTACTTATGATTAATCTAAATACTAATTATCTGCCTTAAGGCAAAGATACGTTTGAGATAACACAATGAGAAACCATTTATTTCTTAAATACTAAGATAAAATATATACAGGAGTTAACTAAGACTAATTGCTTGGGGGTGGATTATTTACAGGGATTTAGTTTTTTTAAATCTTTTTGTTAAACATATAGTTATATTATTTTTTTTATTTTTTTGGTTAGTTATCCCACTCTGTCTGTTTTTTTTTATTGGGATATATATATATATATATATATATATATATATATATATATATATATATATATATATATATATGCAAAGATTTTGAAACGCTATAGAGCATGCAGTATGCGCGTCAGTATAAATAATTATGAAATTTGAATAAGACTATGTTCTAATTCTAACAACTATAATCTAGATCTAGTATAATAATAAAAAATAATAAAACAATTTAAATAGATAAAATGGGCTGGGATAGTGCCAAGAATTGCGGAAGGCTGTCGAAGTGCGGAAGGTTGTTAAAGTGCAGGAGAATTAACAAAACGGACTTTTTAAGGGATGATATTTACAATGATTGGTGATGAGAAGTGAGGTGATAGGTACAGAGAACAAAAAGTAGTGATAATGCTAAATGATATTTACAATGTAAGAGCATTACGAAAAGTAAGGACATAATATTAGTAGCAGGTTGCTGATTGACTGGAATTTTTTAGGCCCTTTTAAGGGCCAAAAATAAGGCATTTCAGTCCAAGATTAGTTTTGGAAATCAGTACCGGGTTTTCTTGGGGATAATATAATCCCATATTGTAAGTAATAGCTCATTAGCAGTATGGGTAGGTGTTTGCGGAGCCAGTGGGCCCGCAATTTGACGAAATCTGTCAAAGTAGGAATGCGGTGGGCGGATAATATTTCCTGAACAGGGACAAGGCGCGATTTCTGCTAGATGGTGCGGATGGTTTGATTTTGAAAAACTTCCAGGCGTTTGCGGTTGGTTTTAGAGGTGTTAAAATATACCTCGCTGCCATAGATAAGGTGGGCTCGGATTAGGGAGAGGTAAAGAATCAGTTTGTCCTTAGTAAACATTTGGCTTTTGTTGCCGAGGAGGGAAGCTAGTTGGCATTTGGCAGAGGCGGCTTTAAATCGGGTAAAGTGGACATGGGCGCTTTTTTCAGGGTTAATAACAATTTTCCATTTGGTAGTCCAGGCCTGTATGGCAAGAAGATGGGCAGTCAGTCGTCTTATCGCTACGTCGGGGCAGCGAGATTGGGAAATAACAGCTGTATCGTCAGCATACATTAGTAGGTCCGTGTGGTCGTGGGTGGGTATGTCGTTTACATAGAGAGAGTACAGTAAGGGGCTTAATATTGCCCCTTGAGGAACGCCAGCCGTGGCGGGGCGAATAGAGGAAAGAGAGTTTTGGACAAGAATTTGAAAGTGTCGATCCGAAAGAAAGCTAATAAGAAGTTTAAGTAAAGAGAGAGGAAGGTTAAGGTTGGTGAGCTTGTAAATAAGGCCATCGTACCAAACAGTGTCGAACGCTTTAGCGACGTCCAAGAAAACGGCTTCGGTGGATTTCCTACCTGAGTGAAATCCGCGGATAATAGTTTCGGCTAGTCGGAGAATTTGATGCGTGGCCGAAATATTGGGTCGAAAGCCCATTTGCTCCGGGCGAATAAGGTGCATGGATTATTATTATCGGGTTTAGGTTCTTAAGAATTAATTGTTCAAAAATTTTGGAAAGAGTAGGAAGAAGACTAATAGGTCGATAATTTTGAGGAAGGGATGAGTCTTTACCCGGTTTGGGAAAAAGTATGATTTTTCCAAGTTTTCAGGGTTCAGGAAAATAAGAAAGAAAAAAACAGGAGTTATAAAGGTCGATTAAAGTAGAAATAAAGTTTGGGAAAGAGGAAACGGATTTAAGCATTTTGTTAGTAATTTTTTCTATACCGGGGGCTTTTTTAGTTGGAAGATTATGCAAAATTGTTTTAATTTCAATATAGGAGGTAATTAATGGTTCGGGATCGGGTGATAAAAGCAAGGAAGAACGGGTGGTGGAGGCTGCAGTATCAGTCCGTGAGAAATTAAGGGGAGGGGCGGTCATTATTGATTGAAGGTAATCTGCAAATAAATTGGCTTCAATTTTTGGGTCATAAATATACAAGTTATCATTTTTTAGAGGTGGGGTATCGGGGAAAGGCTTAGTAAGAGATTTTGTAATCCGCCATCCGGAGCCATCTGATATTTTGAGGGAGTTGACTTTGTTTTGCCAAAGAGAGGCGCGGTACTTGCGAATTTCGTGTTTAATAAGGTTTGTAGACCGAGTAAAAATTGTTTTGTCGTACGGGCAGCGAATTTTTTGCCAAGAACGGCGAATATGCCTGCGTTACTGAAGAGAGCAGCCATATACAGTCATGTCTGTAAAGTACTACTGCTAGAGGAACCTGTGATCAGTTTAATGTGATGCTGCAGGTAGGGCGGTTCACTGGAAAACAGTCTGAAAATTTTGGTAGTGTTTTATATAATTTCGCAGTGTTACGTCGTAAAGCTTTGAGCGAGATATACTCAAACATATATAAGTTAAACTTTTATAATATTTTAGTATGATATTTCACTAGTAAATCGTAGTAATTATGTTTTTAGGCTGTGTCATTTGTTACCAGCAACTGAACAAAAATGGCATTTTTTCCTATATTGAACCGCCATTTAATGACTTTTACAAAACACTGTATAACCCCAAGTGATATATTTGCCATTTTGGTACATAGATACCGTTAATTAGACCTAACAATGAATATCAAACATTTTTCCATGAGTACAATGATTATATTATTGAACAGTAGAGTTTTCAAGTGGGGTAACCTAGTTGTAGCAGATAAGCCTTCATAAGAGATTAATGCAGGTTAACTTTTTCCAGATTATGCCTAAACGGAGGTATGGAGATTGGGAGGTTCGCGTGTACAGGGAGCGGGTGGATTACGTCCGAAGTATTCGTGACGTGCCTGGGACATTTCATTGCTTCTGTCTAACCAACAACAGAGAAGAAGGTTCTCCTTATTTTTGATTTACTTGCCACCCACACAAAAAATCTAGAGTCCATCAACCTTGCGAGGGAGAATGGAGTCACGTATAATGCTCTCTTTACCAGTGCATACACCACACACCCTCTCCAGCTATTAGGCGTGTCGTTTTTCAGGACTCTATCTGTCTACCAACCAGGCTTCGGACAAATGGATGCGGTTCAATCCTCAATGCAGCATAGCTCACTTCATTATTTGCAAACTTCTGGATGAAGCGTATGGGAAATCCGCTACAGTTGGAAGTGCTATTGCTTAATTCGCCAAAACTGGCATGTGGCCTGTAGATCTGCATGTATTCCAGGACGTCTTTTCTCCGTCTGCGAACGGTGCAACTGAGGCAATCTTTGACCCAGTCCATGATGATGTCACGGAGACAGAATATCAAAATGAATCTTCCCAAACGGATACACCATCCCCAACTGGTCAGAGCAGTCATAAATACAAGACACTTGCAGATGCTGGTCTCTCTCCCCCACATCCTCAGCAGCTTCTGTAAATAAAAATGCAGGCGGTCTACCTCTACTGTGGTGATTACTGACAGTTCCTACAAGCAGCAACTGGAACAGAGGCAGACATAGACTGGCACACCAAATAATGCTAAACTCAAGAAACAGATATTTGCATCCAATTATTCGCCAGATATTTGCATCGGATGATTCGCCTGGAACATCGAAGAAAACTAATCAAAGTTATTGGTTTTGCAAAATATGTGAGGAGTACAATATAAGAGATATGATTCAATGTATGAAGTGTAAACTCTGGGCACATGAACATTGTGCCAAAGCAGAGCCGAAGACGAAAGCATATCGGTGCTGTGACTGCCACTGGGCAAGAGTACCTAACACTAACACTATCCTACATGAGCCAATCAGTTGATATCCGTTGACTTGCAGTGCTTCATTTTTTCCGCAATTTTAATGTGTTGTTTCTATTTGTATTTATATAAACCACAGTAATATTTTGATATCTTTTGTATCTTGAACTTTGGTTTACTTCCCCCATGAGTTACTGAATTTTTTAATTTTTATTTTTTGCATGATCTTCGGTATTTGTATTTTTGCTTAGTTCCTAAATGGATCAGTTCATTTTTTAATTTTTTAATTTTTGTACAAATTTTGGTATTTGGCATTTCCAATTGTGGGCTATTTATTATGTGTTTATATCGCAGCCAATTGTAATATCTTGTTTGTTGATATATCCTACGTGAGTCAGCGAATAATTCAAATTTGATTTCTCATCATTTGCACATTCTTTGGTATTATTTATTCTGGATTGTTTTTTATGATTAAATTATAGTAAATACTGATACACATTCTTTTCATCTCGGTTTAGTTAGTGCATGTTTAAAAATTTGATCTCTTATTTTTATGTAACCTTCGGTATAATACTTTCATGTGCAGTCATCATTTATTAATTGCATTTGTTATTTTATCAACACTAGTTTCAAATGTAATCTATAATTCAATAAAATATTTATAATTATTCTAGATAACATCAATACATAATTACATATTATAGTGGTCCATTTTAGGATTATAGCTGTCCAACTTTGGAGTAGTTGTTCTTATATTGGGCCGATTGCAGTGCCTAATATTTATTTATATTTTTATCTATGCGCACAAAATATGAAAAAAATTGAATATGGCATTTCAATCTTAATTCAAGAAAGATCATTTGTATCATGAAGAATTAATTTTACAGCTCCCACATTTCCTCCAATTCTTGCAGAAGTGTTAAGTGGTCTAATATTGGCAAACTTACCCTAAATATATAAAAAGGTTGAAGGGAAAGAATATCAAGCGTAGCAGAGAAACGCTGTTTACACGAACTGCAGTTAGATATACGTATGTAAATAAATGCGATTATTGGCTGAGAGCTCACTCGATTTCTGATAGGCTGGAGATGCTGGAGCTACTTTTGAATTTTTTAAAATTTTTACCATGTTCCAATTTCGGGGTATTTCTGTGTGTGTATATATATATATATATATATATATATATATATATATATATATTCATATATATGTATATAAGATACGCAGGTCTCCCTGAAATATTCTTCATCAAGATATATTAAAAGATTTTGGAAAACCGCCGCGCCGCTTGAAAATCAAGAGGTTCATATCGAAAAGTCACGTTAGGCGTCATAGGATTGAGGCGCTGATCCGTTCTCAAGAGATTAACGTTAAGCTGAAGTTAATCAATCTCGGTGCATTGAGAAACCAATTAGTGGATTAATGGACCGTCTCGGGGAGGAAGGAGAAGAAAATGGGGTAGACGTTGTCCTCGTTAATCCCTTACTGCTGGAGGGTTCGGTTGGCATGTCCACACTTGTTTAGTTTAAGGATTTTGAAACTGCCGCTATCAGTGAGGTGCTCGTCATGCACGTCTAAACATATTAGCGAGAGAGATTAAAGGAGGTAAACTGAGTTATCACGGGCAATGGTGTGTAAGGAAAGATTGAAAATATAATAAATGGAGGGGGAAGGAAAGTGAGAAAGTTAAAGGAATAATTGCTTAATTAAAACGACCGTTAGGGATAATATAATGGCGATGACACACAAAGTCTGCTAGAATTAATAGGGTTGCTGGCAGATTACGCCCCTCCCAGTCGTTGCCAAACGCAGATGGCATAAGGATAACTTATAATTATATGACGGGTCGAATTTCACAATAATTAGCCTAGAAAATTCCCTTATACTTAAATGCGCACAATTCAAAATGGTTTAAATTTTCTTGACGGAAAATCTGCCAAACATTTTCTAAATATTATGCGTTTCATACGTAGTAGTCCCATAATTTTTCTTTGAATTCTCTTTCTTTCTGTTACTATTGCAAGAATAAAGCAATGAGAGACCGCAATTTTTGGACTCACAGACCACACATGGTCCTTTGGGCGCGTGATTGAGAACCCTGATTAAGGTGGGATTCAGAATAGAATTTAATGCAGCCCGGGACAATCAACGACATTTGATACTTGTGATTTCACCGTTAACCAAGGTAGTGATGTTTTTTCCAGAACATAATTCAAATGAAAGCAAACATTATGTATAATGTTCCTTTTATTTGTATTTGCGACCTGATGTTGTAGGTGTTACGGAGGAACCGATCGCGATGTAACCCGTGGTGAAAATTTACAAAATGAGTTTGATATAATTTGTAGGTGATTACATATGGCTTGATTCAACTTATGGAATTGAAACCAAGTGTAGTAAAATTTTAAGGCTATAATGTGTTTAAAATATACTTTTAACCCTCGATATATCGCTCAATCTCTCCAAAAGCTATTTTCGGACCGCTTATTGGATACTACGGACTCAGGCGACCGCGTTTAATAGCTGTGAAACCTTAGGTATGTAAAATTAAAGAGATAGAGTGAAATATTTTAAAATTCAAAAGGGAAGCGAGGGAGAGAGAGACACAGCTAGACAGACAGAGATAGAGGATTTTCCATTTAAATCGTAGAGCATCCTTTAGAATTCGATGTGGTAAACATTGATTCCCAAGGTACTTTGTGATTCGATATTCAATAAAGAAAAGAGCGTAATTACGTTTATATGGTTTTAAATTCATGTCCTTCGCTTTGCACGGGACATGAATTCCTGGAAAAGACCGTGTAAAGCAAAACCCTGCTCAGCGGGATTTATTTTCTTTTTAGGAATATGTATGGTTACATATGAGTCCCGTATTGACAACAAAATGCAACATTTTGGTTAGGCTTTATTCAAAATTGTTTCCATTACCCGTTTTTTAAACCTCTGAGTCGAATACTTAATGAATTTTTAATTATTTGAGATCGTTTCGGAACCATACGGTAGTGGAATTGACGGCTGTGCAATTCGAGGTAGCTACCTTAAAGAAAAAAAACATGTTAAATCGAATGTACGTATAAAGAGAAATTGTTCAAATCCTAACCCTGTAAAGCAAAGGCTGGGTTCATTAGAATACATGCGTTTATTTGTATAAAAAAAATTGTAATTATGCTGGGATTTGTGAAGAGAGAAACTCAATGGTTCATATGAAGATAATTAAACAAGTTACTACAATGAATCGAAGAGTTGATCTTCTTTAGAGGGAGAGAAAGAAGTCTATAATCTCAGATCCATCAGTGTAAGTGCGTGTGTGTGTGTGCTCCCCGACCACAGGACGACGCATTCGAAATCAATAACTTTCAGTGAGGGAAAAACCTTCTCTAACCGAATAAATCTCTTTCTTCTCCGCCAGAATGAGAAGCTTGGATGAACCCAGAGTCCGATAAAAACACGCGCCTTCCTCATACTCTGCAATTCCATCTTTTTCCTCGCATCCCCCTCCTTCGTAGGAACTCAACGTGAAGTCATCTTTTCCGGTTTATACTCTGCGTTGGAAAAGGGCAAGGGAGGATCCGCCGGATGTCCAGATTACGGATCGAGACCCGTCGGAGGCAGTCTTCCGGTTCGACGATGCCATAGGATCCGAAACGGCCGCGCTAGTCGTTTCCCCGTTCCTGCGGAGTGCGTGGGAGGATGAAAGGGAGAACGCGAACCAATATCTTTTCGCAAGGTACCGAAAAAAAGGCTCTTCCGATATTTATCGCACCATCCCTCGATTTCTACGGTTTCATTTAACATCTTTTCTGCTTTACGCGGTTTTAATTTTTCGAAAACACGGCCATAATTTTCACTATGGTACGATTTCGGAACATCCTCCAAGGAATTTAAATTAATAAATATTAAATTTCCACTCAAGAGATTATAAAAAAGAATACAAGGGAGCGATTCTGCATGTATTCTAACTGAATTGTTACACGTTGGACTCATAAGAGCGCTCAAGTGTAATTTTGTGTTACTACGAAAAATATTATGTCCCACTTTTTACACGGTATATTTCAGAAAAGTACGTACCGTACAAAGCAAGGGAGGAGTGTACATCCTATTCATGATTTAAGCTTTATAAGTAAAAAGAATTCTCTTATTTCATATTTTATTCTTCAGTTCTTTTATACTCCAAAAGTTTTGATGTTTGACGTCTGCTTTTCCTTGTCCATCTGACATATTTGTTTTACTCGAGAATTTTTCGAATATTGTTTTCACGGTCACGATTATTAGAAAGTTTTAAATTTCCATTTTGCAAAATTTCCAGCAAAGTTTGTTTTGCCGCTGGAGACCAAATTCCTGAAAATGCGAAACCTTAAAGCACTGCAAGGATTAAGTAATGCCAACGGGCGTTATTTTTCAGGATGATTATGCTCTAATAGACCTCTAAGTACGTTTTTTTAGATTTCACCTCAGTTTTTCATTGATGATTGAAGTACTACTTACCTTAATCGCCTATAGGATAGTGTTTATATGATTAATTTTATAGTTTTAGCGTTCACTTTTAGATTATATTAAATTGAAATATTTATTATCTCCAATTCAAATTCCGTGAAAAATCGTCTTACTCGATGAAGATTAAAAAATAAATGCGAAAAACATTCGGAGTAATTGTAAAATATTTAATACACATCGCCTGTAACCATTAAGCAAATATATTTAATGGATTTTAATTTTCTTTTTAAGTACATAATTTGAGAGACGTGTGCGCATAAATTCACTTTTTTGCAGACATGGATCTCATTTAACAATGATAATTAACTAATAGAAAGAAATATGATACCCTTTGCTAAATTAAGAGATAGGAGTACGTATTCTCAAAATAATTCAGGGTTATGGAGGGGACAACTCATACAGTTAGAATTTAGATCCTCATTAGACCTTCTCATAAGTGAAAACTTCACCCCTCTGGTTTTAGCAGTTTGGCTATAAAAGCATTTCAAATTTTCGAATTATCCAAATACGAAACCATCTAACGGAAAGTTTATATACTACCTTGAGAATTCAATTGGTGGAAACTTAATGGATTGATAAGAGGTATCTAATTAAAAAGTAAATTTCCAAATTTCACTATAAAAACTTGGTTGCCCAATGACGGACAGGCTGAGTGTTCGCATAAGCACGTTTTTTACTTTCTCCATATACGAAGTATAGAGAAAGTAATGTTTTCATGAAAAAATCGATTTTGAGATTTCACGAAAATACATGTTTTAAGGTCCTCTGAATACGTTTTGAAGATTTTCTCGATGATGTCTGTGGGTGTGTATCTCTGACTGGAATTTTGTGGGTGCCCTAACTCAAAAACTGAAAATTTGATCAGCATAAAATTTCATATTTAGTATTTGTATTAGAAAGTCAAGAACTGATTAGATTTAAGCTAAACTCCATTGACCCGAAGTGGATGTTTATTCTTGTCATTTTCCGTTTGTGCCAAATTTCTCCTGTTATTCTTTATTAACGTAATCCTATTTAATACTTTAAGTTATAGATAATTTCATTATCTACAGCTTTTGTATTTAATAATTTTTTGTAGAGCCAATTGTGAAGGAGATATTTCAGTTCATATTGACAGCGATTCCAGCGCCGCCAACTCGTAAGTTACCAACTTCACATGGAGAAAGTCATGTGTTGGCATGTGTTACTTTTTTCAAGAAATTCTGCTAAAAACCGGAAAATTCAACAAAGTGCGAATGAACCCGGCGATGTTTCCGTTATTATCCAAGTAGACCAACTGCCATTCATCGGGAAGATGCACGAGAAGTCCGATCTTTAAATTGATGAGGGAAGATCTCTGCCAATCATCAATCTTGGAGACCGCTTTCGTGTCTTTCAGGCGACTGTTTCCCTCACTTAATCCCCTGTCTCAGGAAACAACTCGTGCGTGCAACTTTCTCCGTTGGCTCTCAAGAAACTCGAGCAATTACTCATTTTAAGGAAATTTCAAGTAAAAGGTAGCGTCATACAGAAAATGGTTGAATATTAATGTGTTATAAGTACCGAGGAATTGGAGACATACTTTGCTGGAGTGGGTTTCTTCGAGTTTCTGGGAAACAAAGGAATTATTTTTTAATACCATGAATGTTTTGATTTTGCTGTTTCCAAATAAATGATCCATACGTGTTGTGATAAATAGATGGGGTGATAGTCTTTTTAACTAGGTCTACGGTAAGAATGGCATAAATCCACGAGAAAATCCTTCCTTCTGCGGCAAAACTATTCTGCCTGTTTTCCAATATCTGGAGGCAAGTATGACTCGACCATGGCCAGTGGAATTTACTTCGGGTTCCTTGCATAAACTCTCTCCCATTACACCTCTCCTCTACGAACATTTGATTTATGCAGATTGCCTCTTTTATGATTAACCATGCAGTAATCGCACCCACCAAAGGAGCATGAAGAGTCGCGCTATGTCTGACAGACTCTGCATCTTTTAGAGCTAAAACGACATGCTATATTCACTATTTCTTTTTTTTTATTGGAAGGTGATATTCAGTTATTATTTTATGTAAAGAAAAAACAAAATTAAAAAATATTTTTAATTTCAATACAATGAAGTCATTGTTTATTTATTTTTTTATTTCAGCGTCTAAGTACTCATAATTTTAGATTGCAGACAAGCATAATATCTTCAAAATTTCAATTTTTGGTGAATTAGGAACAATACAGAATATTAAATAACTTATTTGATATAAGGAAGAACAATATACATTGTAATAGATGTAAGTAATATGACTAGGATTAAGTTAACAAGACTACTCCAATGCAAAGGAAAAAAAAAGTAATGATAATTGAACATAGAAAAGAGCATTATATATATGAAATGAAAATTAATCACTAATTATTACAATCATTACATCGTAAACTACTATGCTCCAAGCAAATATAATTAGACCATTTGCAACATGTGAATCGGCTTGTTCTATACTTTTTCCAACCACAATCTTCACACTTTTTTGTTGCATTGGTTATACTGGTTGTTGCTTGCTTTTCATAGGCTTCAGTAGTCTCTTGATTTTCTTTTGAGCAAAATCTGTTCACATGCTCAGAAGTAAGTTCGACCGCCGATTTCCTTAGGAAAATCCGACGTTGGTTAATTTCATAGTTTTGTTGCCAATATAAATAATATGAGCATTTATCCCGGCAACATTTAACATGGTGTGAAATATTATCTGGGCCAGCGTCTGTTATTCCTCGTTACGTTTAATCTTGCGCACATCTGGTCCACCGTATCTACACCAGATTTCGTGGAATTGCAAAATGTAACAATTGCTGGTTTTTTATTACTTCCTGTGCTGCTATCGATCTGGTCATCGTAGCGAATGGTGGAAAGTAATAGGAAATTTTAATTTTTCTTGGATACGTGTGACACCAACGTAGAATTTTTTGAAAACCAAAAACACTAGATTTTTTCGATCGAGTTTAATTGCAATAAAACTATCTCTCGCTTGTTTTTGCAAATGGTGCCTACAAGCGTAATATTTTATTTCAGTAGGTCAATTGCCAAGGCATAGCTAGTGAACCAATTATCAATAGTTACATTCCTACCCGTTCCTGATATTGGTGTGAACATCCGTTTCACTACATCAGCGGGTGAATTACTCACAATGTAAGGCCCCTCGGGTTCTTTTCCAACATACATTTCCATTTTAGAAATATAAAGCACTCCAGCGTCAGCTAGTGAAAATATTTTAATCCCATACTTGCTTGGTTTATCGGGTATGTATTGTCAAAAAAGACCTCTTCCTCGAAAACCTTCAATCTTTTCATCAACTGTATAATGTTTCCGAGTCGTGTAACAGTTTTAACAGTTGGATAAAAAACTTTCAAATTGTTCCCTTATATGGGTCATCCTAATTTGTATCTGTCTTCTCGGGTGCTTTTATCTTCGAATCTATCGTAGCACGTAAATAAGGAATTTGAACCGCTTCTCTGACATTATAGCAGAAAACATTTCGATGCCAGTCCTATCTGGTCCCCAAATGTCACTCGTATATATGGATTTCAAACCTCATACACCTGCAAGATATATCAAATCTATTAGTACTTTAATTTCCCCAAGGTCCGTGAGTTTGGCATATCGTTCTCCAGAATATCGGCATTGAATTGAAGCAAGGAATTTATTGGCATTTTCACTATAATAGCAAACATATTTTTGTCAAATAAACACACCCAACACTCAAGAACAGTAATTGCATTCTTTACTATTCCTTTTACCCCAGGTAAATGACTGATAATGCTATGCGAACTTTATGATTAGACTTGAATTTATTCCACTATGTAGTTTTATCTTTTCCCAAATAAACATCACTCGAACCTAGAATGTCTAAATTATCACTATCACAATCTGATTATGCTTCTTGGTCTGTCTCTGAATCTCCTCTCTCATGATCTTCTTCACCACTGTCATTGGTAATATATTCTTCGTCTGATTGTGAGTTCCCATTATCGTCTTCTGACCCCAGGAACAGCTGACAAATTCGTCTCTTGTCTTCTTCATCGTACAGCTCGAGTCGAATATTTTTTGTTCTATCCATAACTCTAATATAATCGTAAACTGGTAAAAAACTACTCCTCTCAATATGTAAAACAATTTTCTATATCAAAAAGGAGCAAAAATAATATTTAAAGGTAATACCTATTTGTTCCAAGAAAGGTCGCGATGTGTCTATCAGAATGTATTAGTTGTTTGGCTCCACTGGTCACACTGGGTTTGCTTGGTTAGCGACAATAGAAAGGAGGGGAGGGATAAGTTATAGTTCCTCAAGGTCAAAGAAAGCACGGTTCACTTGAGTAAAAGTAACCAGTTGCGAGCGTGTCTCGCAGACACTGCGCGACTTACGCAGAGTTAACCAATTAAATAAAAAGGACGTAACCTAGTGGAACAGTTCCATGATGAACAACTAAAACGGAAAACCCTGTATTTTCCAAGGTTTTAACCCGCCATAGGTCACGTGGTGAACGAATGTCTCACCTCAAGAATAAACATGCTTTAATTTTTTTCTATACAAGTATACGACTTTAGGGATCAGTATACCTTCCTAAAAATATTCAAATTTACATCACATGTTATCCCAGATATTTTTAGCATATTTTCCCGAATGGAAATAGTCTCCTAGTTTCGTCGTTGTGTCTGTCTGTCTGTCCTCCCTATGAACTCTTTAACCGATAGACAGATTTTCATGAAACTTGGTGAAAATTTCCTGCTACTGGGAAAGAGCTCCCGAGGATAGTTTTTGTTGCTAGGATTGAAAGTCCCGGGATCGATTCCAGAAACTATTCTTTCCATTTGATTTACATGGGAAATCTGAAATCCATCGTACATGATAATTTTCTCTTATAATCTTAGAATTTTAATATCGGAGCGAGTTTTGTACTATTGTCTGAGGAAAGGAATGGAGATTATAATTTTTCCGTAGAATGTTGCTTATCGGTCGTGTTTCTTAGAGTTTTGCGGAAATACTGGCGTTTTTGCAGTTTTTATCACTCATTACGAGAGAGATGCCATAGCAACGACTATTTTTGGACTCGGATTCGGTATCTATATTCTATTGTAATACATACGTTATTTTTGCCGCACAAATACGCGTGATCAATTTAATATTCCGTTCGAATGTATTTGTAATATTTTATAACTCTAAATTGTGAAATTTGGGAAAGCAAATAACAACTCATCCGCGGTGATTTTAAAGCTATTAAAGTCAGTATAACTAATTGCCGCAACACATTTAAATTAAGAAGGAAAGAAGGCATCTTATGTGCCGTTTGGATCATCTTGTTCGTTCATGGGTAGCAAAAATAGGGATGCATACGATTGAGAGGATAGTGCCGGCTCACCCGCGCAACGTCGAGTGTGTTACATTTGTTATGTACCAGTCATGTAACCATATTGAAATTGTAAAATTAAACTTTTAGCTTTGTTTTTATTTTATAGCAATTTCCACATTTTGTTATAGTGTTTTATTTTTGAGAATTGTGAATTAGAGTATTTAATATTAATGTTGAACATTAATGAAATCTTTATGAAAACAAGAAACAAATTTGATGAAATGATATGTTATGCATGTTTGCATAAAGCTGAAACTAAATTTTGACGTTTTAGAAGGAGAAAAATGCTGAACTTGACCGGGAATCGAACCCGGATCTCCCCACTTTCCAGGAATATTAATAAATATATGCATTCATTTGAATTTGTGGGCACCTCCGAACAAGCTGTAGCCATGATAGCTCTAGGTAAATTGAATTATATGCAACTAAAATAGGTGTCCCTCTAATTTCATGCTCTATACTTGGATTACGTTTTGTATGGATTTTTTAATTTGAAAAGTCATATGATAACTTTTAAACAAAATCGCATACAAACAATGCAAAAATTTGTATATTACATAACGTCACGAAGTTATAGACTCACATATTGTCTCGGTTATATCTCTGTTTTTCCCTCAGAACAAAATTAGTCTCTCAGTTTGGTTCTTCGGTCTGTTCAGCCTACCTTTAATGTAAAAAACTACTCATATTAGTTTATTTAAAGCCAGCTTATAGTTCGAAGCTTAAAATCCTTTTAGTAAATAACCATTTTTGATAGTGCTTCTTCCTTAACTCAAAGAGCCGAGTAATCTTCAAAAGTACATTTTAAACTTGAGCTCGCCTATCTAAATTGCGAAGGGAGTATGAAGGATGGAGGCACTTCGCTTCGCCTCCCCTCTCACTGAGAAACTGCTGGATCTTCTGTCGGTGGGTAAGGGTGAGACGATCCCTTGCGGAGGATCCACTTCGGCGGAACATTATAGCCATATTCCAAGCGATGCAGAATAATTGCCGGCTAACGGTGGGGATCGATAATTCACAGACCGTACTGAACGTGATAGCGCTTTTCTCCCTTTTCTTCGAAGCCGAACGGAAAGTGCGATTACGCGATCCAGACAAATATTATATTGCACTAAACTACGCTACAATAGATTATACATTTTTTCACTTAATATTTCAGTTGTATTTGGTGGTATTTCTGACACAATAAATATGAAATTAATTCTAAATATAGAGAATTTTTGTTAGGTTTTGAACCAAATAAATGATACGGGTATCGTCTGGAGCCGCATTAGAGCATTTAATGGCCACGCAAGATGTATTCTGAATGTTTTGAAAATAATCTATTTGGGATCATGTTTTTAGATCACCATCTTTTCGAGAAAGTTATCAATCTGACCTCATGATTGGATTCCAGTTGAGAAATTGCATGCAGGAGAAAAAAACTGTTATGACCAGGAATCGATATGCTAAGATAATTTACGTGTTAGATTACCAGTCATAGCAGATTTATTTCTAGTTTCCAATTTCCTATTATTTCAGTTTTTGCCTGAAGCACAATGGTCATATTATCTATCAATTCCATCTATTTTTAGGAATCCAGTTGATAAATCAGATCGCTACAGTAGTCAGATTGTGTGTTAGGTGAACCGGATGCGCATTTCATCAACAAAGACCATTTGTGATTAATCGATGTTAGATTGTCATATACCAACACTGACTGGAACATGCGGCCGAAATTGGCATCTGGTTTCCTAGTCTTTTACATGTGCAACGGAGAGAGAAATTTTTGAAATTTGATTTTAATCATAAAGCGACATCAAAAGTTATCTATTGGATAATGTCATATGTTCTTTTTACGGTGTAAGTAGACCAACTTACAGGAAGCTTAAAAAATAAGTCATTTACTGCGCAATTTAATTCATATTTTTAAGCTAATAAGAAGGAAATGCGATTTTTCATAATAGGAAAAGCGGAGATTAAAGGAAAACCAAAATGAAAAATGAAACAGATATGTGACTCGTGTTGAATTTTGGTGAACGATGATAAAGCAACCATAGTGAGGTGAGTTAAGAATAACTTTCGTGAGATGTGATAGTTCAAAACGTTTTAGGTGTTGAAATAGAACTAATGCTAGATTTAATGGTTATAATAGGGGGAAATTCGAGAATCTCCACATTTCGTAGCAACATCCTAACGACCGCGCTAAGCGCTTTAATTTGCCAGAAAGCTTAATGAGAACCGTGATTAGTTTCTCTAGCAGGAATTCGGTCCTTTGTTATGGCGGCTTTTTCATTAGCAGCACCGTTTCTTAGCCGATCCAATTCAGTAGGATTACGGTTAATTTTTCAATCTGATCCTTTGTACTCTTGTCTTTGGTAGAAGGGGAACCCTTCATTACAGATAAAAGAAACAGATTTAAATACAATGTACCCGAGAATTTAAAGTATCCCTAAATACCAATAATAAATTTTCGAATAAATACATATATACATAAGCTATGAATTCAGCGACATTAAAGTGATTTTTTTCCAAATTATATTTGTTAAAATAGAAAATGAAAGCTTCAGAGAAAGTATGGAATTTATGTGAACGATTGATAAATTTTGTGATATATTTCAATTTTTTATAAAAACATGTTGAACTCCAAAATGAACTCGATTATTTCTGGAATTAATTAAAAAATTGAGTTTTTTCCTAAACATTTTCTGATCTCCAGAGTACTAATTAAACTACTGTTAACCTTGGAAGGCGAAATATTTTGTATTTGGATAGTTTGGTTAGTATTGCGTTGAAACGTTTCAAATTAGCTAACATTGTACTAATTTTAAAAACCGAGTGTTACAGATTAGTATCAGAAATGTTATATTATCTATAAAGTCTAACCAATTTCAATTTTCTTGCAAAGGATTAATTCAGCTCATGCTGTAATTAAGAAAAATAATAATTGGGCAAACTTCAGATTCAATTATGAAAAAATATATATATCAGATTCTGGCCTTCACTGTTTTAGATCCGAAGAAGAACTTATTATCATTGAAAACTATTACTATTCTTTTTTTAGAAGACTACATTAATATGCAAAGAGAGTATTCCAAATATCCTCTGAAATTTAAATAATTAAACCATAAGAATTACCGCGCAAGTTTCAAAATCTATAGCTATACATGGCGAGGATGAGTGAAGGCAACATATGAAGCAGAATTGTTTTACTCCAATTATTTTTCGGTCTCTTTCTTCTTTTATCCAAGTGTGTTCATACAGCTGGCGCATTCTCTGACCTAATTCCGAGGATACATTCTGAATTCATCAAGATCCCTCTCCATAGGAAATAAAGAGGATTTATCGTGTGCAGCACGGCCATGTTCTCTGAGACTAAACATTTTTTACCTTAATTTTCCCAATCAAATATTCTAGAATAAGCATTACGTAAAATAATGAAAAACTAAGTACTTGTCCCAAATAGATATATAACGGTTACAATAAAATCATATGCACATTTCGGCTACAATGTAGTCGTAGTTAGTAATGATTCACCGAAAGTATTTCTTAAAAAGTAGAGATGTACACGGGTTTTTCGTGGTACACAAGTGCGTTTCGTTAAATTCGCCGTAATATAATCGTATACTAATTTATTTGCTTTGAAATCAGGAAATTATTTTCCTTATATTGTGATAGCCCTGATTTTTAGATTCGTTCTAAACATGTTCATTTCGTTTTCCTATTCTATACTCGTCTTACAAACGTAATTTCTTTTTGAAATCGGTTTACCTTTAAAATTCATAGTTACAGGAAAATTCTAACCTTGATATTGTGGTAAAATTAGTTTCATAATGATACGATGTATTAACCTTATATGCGATACTTAGTTGAAATCCGTACAGCCAATTCTCTCCAAACCCATTGTGAGTGAAAGAGTTAAATTTGTAATTGTGGCACCACTGATTGGCTGATGCGGTCCAAATATGCAAGTTTAGTATATATGTGTATATTATTAGTGTTGAATTTGGTTAAAATTGATGTCGAAAACTCAACACAGACACCTGTAAGAAGAACTTTTTTATTACTTTTATTGTAGCAGCCCTGATTTTTAAATCTACACAAAACATATTGATTTTGTTTTTCTATGTTCCACGCCTCCTCCATACAAAATTTTGTTGAAATCGGTTTTGCCGATTCCTTCCAAATTCATAATTACTGAAAGGTTAAACTTTGCAATTGTGGCACTCCTGCTTAGTCGATCCGATCCAAATATGCCATCATATGGTCATTAATTTATGTGAGTATTATATGTACAAAATTTGGTTGAAATCGGTTCAGCCAATTCTTCCCTGATATATGCGCACAGACGGACGGACGGACATCACAAAGATAATAAGGTGCTTTTCAACAATGACGAAAAGCACTAAAAAGTAGAGATAGACAAGTACATAATTTTTAAATTTCTAATACTAAAGTGCTTAATCTGGAATTAGTTTTAACTATAAAACGAGCTCTAGTGAACAATTAATTTATGTATGATTGCCCCGGTTGATAATAAAATCAGTTAATCCTCTTACGTTTCAGTAAATAAAATTCTTCGCATTCACACTACCTTTGCAAGAAAGTTATGTATCTTATGAATCTAATTATCTTTTAAATTTGCGAAAAATGCGTAGAAGAATAATTTTAACATGCATTACATCCATTACAATCATACATAAGTATCCAAGTTATTCCTCATTATGTCGATAAAGTTTGCATTATATATATATATATATATATATATATATATATATATATATATATATATATATATATATTAATATATATGATTTATTTAGATATTCAGATTTGTTTATATATTTATTTGTGCATACCAAAAAACAAAATTGATAAACGGGAAGGACGAGAGTTTTTCTCGAGAGGAAGCAACATTTTAATGCAAAGGAAGTCGTAAATATCCTCCTCCTAGCAACCGGAATTACGGGATGCAGAACCTGTGAGATAGGAACGTATCCGCGAGTGCTATGCGTCTCTCCTCCCCAATGAGTGAAGCGGTAAATTAAGGCGAATTAATGCTTTCTCGCAAGCACCACCTCTCTCTCTGAGATCCTATTTTGTCGTAGTTATCTCCACGTCGGGATTAAAAGCGACAAGCGCCCTACGTAAAGTCTCCCATCCCTCATGCTGCAAGACTGAATGGATTTAGTGTAGCACATTGCAATTTCAGGGGACGGTTACAGCGACCTTTTAATTTATCGTTCCATACAAAGTGTGAAATATGATTCCAAAATGAATTACCGGTTTCATTGAACGACTTTTGTCGAATAAGTTGTATATGCGTCAATTTTAATGGCCGTCTAAAGCGTGCTTGAATAATATATCCTCATTAAATATAACTGACAGTTGTTCTAGCAATACCAAGGCATTTTTTGTTCCGTGCATTACCAAGGGGGGGGGAGGCCCACAAATAAAAATGTTCTTTTTATGATAAAAAATATTCGCTGAACATTCCTTTTCATTTATTTACAAAGATTTAATAATTAATTAACATGTTTTTGTAATAGTATGCAAATATACAGCAAGAGATTATTTGTTTCTAAAAACAGGTTCAAATTACAAAATTAAATTGTATCTTTCTCTACCCTTCAAAATGTTTCATTTACTCAAAAACATTTAACTAATTGCACAATAATAACACCAGATAATGAAAATAACGTCTTGGTATTGTTAGGGCTAATCTATCAATGACAATGATATAGAAAATAGACTCAACCTGTTAGTTACATCTGAATATTGCTACATGGACATTCAGGATGAATTTAACGAATTATTTGGAAGGCTACTAAATGTGGGAATGTAGTAGATTAACAAGGATAAAGTGCACAGATAGGATGAACAACTGGGAAATATTAAGAAGAATAGGAGAAAAGCTAATACTAGTGTTTTCCAAACCTTTTATAGAGGCGACACTTTAAAGTCAGATACAAAAATTAACGTTACACCCAATTCTACATTCGTTAAAATTAGGACACACTATTTCAAAATGGCTGCAGATTAAATGGTAAGATAAAATATATTTTCGACAGTGATCAGGAAAACTCATTTCTAAAGAAAATGCATGTGTTTTGCATTGTCGCCAAATCTCCTTCATTCAAAGCCTCTCACATCTCTCTCCTTCATTTGAACTATCCAGCATACATTTCATTATCCTGGATTAATTAACCTCGAAATCCAGGGGCGGACTAGTCATATAACCTACCAGTTCAATCACCGGTAAAGCAAAGGGCCGGTCTGCCGAAACTTATATATAAATTTTTATCAATTAGCCATTCTTTTCCAGGATAAAATTTTCTTTCCGTTGTATTACTTGATTTTAAATTAGATTTGATCCGCTCTCCGCTGATAGTGCGACGGGAGGGTGGCTGACCGCGTGTTCTTCACAAATTACATCTTAGTCCACCCCTGTCAAAATCTCATCCTAAATTCTTCTTTCTTTATCTAATTACTCAAATTAAGGCAATTTTTTTCTTAATATATTTAAAAGCTCTTCATCATAATAATATAAAAACACGAAGGTGAGACGAGTCGTTTTACTTCACGTACTGTCGTATAGCAGTGCTGGCGATTTTCAGTTACGTGGAATGAAGTGAAGACTTAGTTGAATTATTTTTAAAAAACCATAACTGCATTCCAAATTTTGATTATTTTAAGTTACTCATATAAGAAATATATAAGCATCTTATTTTCAGTATCATAAGCTCATTATATCCTTAATTAAATCATAAAACACTAAGAAAGCACGTCTGCACTCTCAGCCGGTTTTAATCGACGAATCCTCAAAATGTTTATGCACAACATTCTCTTTCATAAACTCTTTAAGTCGTAAATCATTGTTATAATCAAGGTTTGTTTAGTTTTTATAAGCCATCGCTTTAAAAATATCCTCGAGAATTTAAGAATAATTTTGGAAAGGGTTTTCTAGCATTATTCCGTAGTAACGCCGGAGACGGAATCATGCAGTTGTAAACTACATTACAGTGGAGAAATCGTCGCCACTTCATATAATCCGTTAAGAGACATTTTCCTCGGCAAAATAAGTAATCATTACGAACGGCAATTTAGAGCAAGGAGTCATTCAAGTCTTTGAAGAAAATGTTGACGCTGCAGGTCGTAAATTCTTGCAGATCACTCCTGCTACTTTCGTAATCATCGTCTGGTTGGCCAAATTATTAATGAATAACAAAGGTTCGCACGAGAATTTTACTTTAAAACTAATCCGTAAAAACTGAAAATTGACATAGTTTCACCTAATCTGATAGGTTATCTATCATATGTTGATTGTATTTTATATAAATTAGCAGAATTAATATCGTCAAACATAAAATCACTATCATCTACTACAAGAGAAAGAATTAATTTAATCGATACAAAGATTGTACCCGAAAAATGTTCCTAAAAGTCCTAAATGATTACAGAGTATCCGCCGGATTACATAATAGCGCTTCATGAGCTGAAAAAGCCTCAAAGTAAGGTGAAAGGCAATAAGCGCCAAGATTTCCTAGATAAAAGATAAGGAGATATTAAAAAAAGGAACAGATAACTCATGCGTAAATTTTTGGCGGCAGCGTTCAAAAAAGAAAGGGAACGATCTTAAAAAGCAAGCGCAGAGAGCGGGCGGACAACCGGCCTTAAAAACCTAATTCCGAAGCCCTTCTTTCCTGAGCCCTTCCGACTTCTGGCCTATCCAACTCCCTTCCTCAAGCCGCCGTAACGTCGCAATAACCCTCTATCCCTCCGGGAAACAAAAGAGGTCAGAAATCCAATTCTCTTCTCCTTTATATCCCTTCTACTCTCACCATTCAACTACTACTAAACTTTCCCCTCCTGCAATGCTCCATCTCACCCCACGGCACCCTCACCTAAACGGCGTTTTAATACAACCCATTCGGACTATTGAAACCCTTTACTCAAGACTCCTTTTTTCCTCCTTTTCTCCTCCTTTCGGCTGTGAATATTTCCCATAATCCCCTCGTCTGCCACGTCCGACAACCGAGGCGATGCTTCTTCTCTCTTCGCATCTTACTTTTTACATCCTGCCTTCGATTCTTTTTCCCTCGAATTTCTTTTTCCCCAAGGTTCCTTCTCTTTGTGTTGTGACATTAAAATTTTTGTCCCCACTGCTTATTCTTTCTCTTCCCACTCATCCGGCCCCCACTTTACTAGGACGCTGTTTTTTCTATCGAAACATGTTGCGAGATATCGCATCTAGAGACTACGATAAAGAACGATCACAGGATCTGTCAGAGGGAGAATATCGACTCGGTATCGAAGTATCGAGAACACCTGAGAGATTCGGTTCTTCGAATCTAATAAAAAGCAATGCAGAGAAGAATTTAAGGTTGCATTGTTGGGAAAAAAATAAAAACCGATGTGCGAAAAGCTGCAATCATCTGTGTCGCCTGAGAAATGTCGTCAACGATATCGAATCGTTATTTGAAGGATCAATAAAACTTTGCATCACTGAAATTCGGACGAAGTCATTAAACCTATTGTCTGTCAGTCACTCCCGGCACAGATAATGGTACCACTCTGAATAAATTACTTCGGTTAACTTTAGCAAGTCCAAAATTCGTCCATCGCGTTTAATGTCGGTACACAAGCAGACACCTGGACAGTCTATTTCCATCGTCCAACCAAATCTCCTCTATGCCAGCTTGACGTCTCCATTTATCCCAAATTTTTTTACTTGACTTTTCTAAACTTTTACGTTCAATTATATTTTAAATATCCATTTCTTTCTTTGCCATAATTATAATTAAGATGAAGGAACTATCAATATTTTAATAAATTTATATACTTATCAAAAATGACAGGTGGACATTAACTAGGTAATCGATCAACATTAAAATAGTTCAAGGTGCAGACCTTGACTAGGAGTTAGTCAAATTATCAACTTAAATAGACAAGGGAGGAAAGTTGCACACATCATGCGTGCATACATGTGAGGCAGAGGCGTTCTTTACGATGTATACAATCATGTCAAAAATGTTAAATTTGAATGGCTTAGTAAAACGTCTACGAACTGAAATGCCAAGGAAATATCGAATTTTTGATTCAACGATTTATTTCACAATCGGTTGTAATTAATAAAACAATCGACAGTTACTTAAAACTTACCTCACTCGAATAGCAGTAATCTAATCTTTATGTTCACGTTCATTCCTTCCTCGCACATTATTCATTTATTTTCACTTACATACGCTGCGTATATGTAAAGAAAATGAACGTATTTACGTTCATTTCTTTGTTGTAGATAATACATTTCCATTCATTTGTCAAATGTTTCGTGCGCGCGAAAGAAAATTAAATTGATTAGTTATTTACCCCAGAGATTGTTTACTTCAGTTACTACGAAGATGGTTTTCCTTGACAACAATTAATAAACAAAAATGTTTGTCCTAAGTGAATTACAACTTGAAAGTTTGATTATCTTGAAATCGGTCACTCCTTTGATAAAAATGTACTGAGCAAAAATATGCTATCTTACCGGTGCTAAAATTTTATTTGAAGACTGCTTTGTTATAAGTGATATTTTACGAGATATAAAGAAAAGTTCATTTTTTGTCACCAGTAAAGTGGTACTTCTGATTAGGACACGTGAACCATTTATATCATTTTCTTAGTTTCTTTGCCCATATATTCTAAATATCAAATTTAATCAACATCCGCTGAGTGGTTTCTGAGATGAAACATGCGGACGGACGGACGGATGGACATGACCTGACCATAAGGCGTTCATATTTTACTTTCTCCTATGCGTCGTAGTTATTGAGAAAGTATTGTTATCGTGAAAAAATTTGACTTGGAGATTTTGATGGAAATACACGTTTTAGGTGTCCCTGAGTCCATAAATGTGGTTTTTGCCGTGTTGCCTGACTGTTTGTCGGCCTGTTCGATGTTCTAAGGCCCAAACGCGTACATGAAATCGAATGATGTTCCGTATTTGTGCAATATATCATCTTTTGCAGACCATTTTCACTTTCTCCATATACGTAGTATAGGGGAAAAATCGATTTCGAGATTTCAACGGAAATACACGTTTTAAGGTCCCCTGAACACATTTTGACCATTTTCTCGATGATGTCTGTGTGTGATAGCTTTTGTGAGTGCTCTAACTAAAAACTATTAATCAGGTCAACGCAAAATTTTATATTTAACATTTTTATAAAAGTCACAAGAACTGATTAGTTTTTGGTAAAAATCGGTCAACCGGAAGTGGGTGTTTACTCTTGTCACTTATCCGTTATTTTGAAAAATTTGTTTTAATAATTGAGTATTGGAATAAGAGTTGTAGGATATGTGATTTCCTACAATCTTTGTTTGAAACATTTCCCCATATAATGCATTTTTTAAGAGATATCTTATATTTTTGGCTGCCCCCACCACACCACCTACCGAAGACTATTGTTAACAATGGACGCTTAGTTACGTCTTAGTAACGCTCCTTTTTCTTTTCTTAATTGTTGGAGCTTCCTGGCTATATCCAATGTCAGAAGGTAATGGTTTGAGTTTATTTCTGTTCTTGGTCAAGTAAAAATTTCTCGCAGTTTCTTAAAATATTTATTATTATGTAACAAATTTGGAGTATTTAGAAATATTACCGATATGGAAAAATTCATTTGGTGGCCAGATCAGATTTTTTATGAAAATGATATTGCGCAAAAATTAAAGGTAGTTTATTGTTGGCGATTTTTAGAAATATTTAATTTACTCAAAAATGGCCCAAGAGAATTTTATTAAAATCAATCAGATTGTAGAACCTGATGTCACAAATAATATTATGTAAGCCTATATCTCTTTAAATTGCTATATGGCCTCCAGTGGCATAACAACGTACGCTAAACTACCTTACCCAAGTCCTATGACGTCACGCCTCTGCCGCGATACACTAAAAATCTTATTACAGCTAGACGTTTAAACTGAATAGAATGATATCTCATATTTGTGGATAATATCATTCATAATGGACACTCTAAAGAGATGATTGGGCAACAATTAACGGTACTTTATTCTAGAATATTTTGAAACAAAATTCGATTTATTCAAAAATGACTATAAGGATTTTGATTAAAATCCATCCAATCGTACAGCATTATGTCATAAATAATACTTACTAAGCCATATGCCCCAAGAAATTACTAAATATCGACCAGTGACATTAAAATATACACTAAACTACGGTGAACTTTGATTTATAAGCGTTTTTCTTTTATAAACGTACACACAATCGACCAAATGTATATAAGTATATGAAAAGTTTGTGTAATGTATATTGTAAAGAACGCCTAAAACTCCAAGGCGTACTGTCAACATTCAATGAATCTTATAAAAACAATTCTTTTTTATTGCCCGTTAGACATGGCGGGTGGAAATGAACAATTTCTAAGGTTTTAAAAGATAATCATCGGATTAGTGTATATTTCATCACACTTCCACTAATGATTCCATACATATTAAAAACTTCTCTAATAAAAAAGTATTAAAACCATTCGGTTGCAAATACTATTAGTTTACCAGTGCCATAAAATTTTACTTTCAAGACGAAAGGAGACGTAAACAAACCAGTTGAAGATAATGACTAATTTCCCGTCAATTTACAGATCACTTCTCAAAATGCAGATAAACCGTTTCAAATTCGTTTTCATTTGGATCGTTTTTCTTTATTTGCTCAGCTTGATGCCATAAGCGTTTTGAACGAGCTGGCGATTCGCGTAATATTAGTTCAAAAAGAGTTAGGTAGCTCTCGGGCGGTTTTTTAGGCTTCATAAAGGGCATGGTTGATCCCTCAATTCCACTCACCGTGGCACTTAGCGCATTTTAAAATTATACACGGAAGCTAGGTAAAGGGAGAATTTGGTGGAAACTCTACACTTGGAAATTATTTTTAAGGCAGGCCGGATATTTTTCTCTTTTTTACGGCACCTTAAGCTCACGGCAACGAACGTGTCGCATTAAATACCTTTTAAAGGCAAAACATGGATATTAGGGAGCTTAAGCGAACTTTTTTCGATTTCTCACAGGTTATTTTATATTTACAGGGGAAAAAATTCAAGCCAGAACAACAAACATTAAAAAATTACTTCCTCAGAGTGTTTTCGCGTTAATTATTTTCCGAATTAATTCATTGTGTATGATTCCTTAACCACTTGTTCCTTATTCATTCTGATAAACTCTTCCTTTTTCGTAACAATTTTATCTCCGTCTAGTTTTCGGGGCGCTTACATAGAGTAAGTTTTTTCACGCACAATCGTCCTCTTTATTTTATTTGTTCCGTTCCCTTAAAGTCTTAATCCCCCTCATTCCGTTTTATATCTCAGAGTGTATACTGAATTAAGGAACTTCAACTTCCTATCCATTTCGAAAACGATGTAAGCGCTAAATTCTGATTTGAATTTTGTAAACTTTTGCTCACGTTCTGAATCCGTATTCACATTCATTTGAAATTTTCGAACAGAGCTTTCCTCATAGCCTTCACTTACCATTTCCATCATTTTATAACGGCCGGTAAATTAAAGTTTCTGGTGCTGAAGTTTCCCTTTAGTACTCGAGAAGCCGTGAGACATGCTGTGGTTATTTTGAATCTCGAGGAATAGAAATGAAATTTCCCAACTTGTGAGCGCTAATAAAATACAGTACAAGGAAGTCTGCCATGAGTAATTTCAATCGAAAGAAAAATTACACATTAAACGAGGTTATTTTTTAAAGTTTTACTGTGAATTTTAATTATTAAAATATGATTAACCACATGTACAGAATGTGAAGAAAGAATACACCATGAAATAAAAGCCTAGTGCTCGTAATTCAATTTCCACAATCGATATCCCAGATTTTCAAAATTCCCCAAAATTTGGTCTGTACTGACAAATGAACTAAAGGAAACCTCCCGCTGCGTTTAATTTTCCTAAATAAGGTGCATTCACCAAAACACGTGCACGGAATAGCAAGCAAAGATAAAAATATTTAATAAACGAAAATGCGAAAAAGTTGAATTCTGAATTTTTTCCAGACGAATTTCTTGTTTTAATAGCATTAAGTATCAAATGATTTGTTATCCAAAGTATATACGTAGTATAATCATACATTTACATGAAAATTCCATGTAATCCAGTGGTTCTCAAACCTTTTTGAGCCGTGGCACACTCAATGATAAAGAGAGTTTCGCGGCATCCCAGTCTTGTGAAAAGCTTTATATATTTTTAGATAAGGATATTACAAACTTTGGATGCATCCATTTGTTGATGATACTGCATAATCAATTTATTAGAAGAAAAATTATTGCCCTAATTACCCACCAACATAGCAAATCCTTGTTTTATTTTCTAAACAATGTTTGCGCGGCATCCCTAAATTTCTTCTGCGGCAGACCGGTATCTCGCGGCACAGTTTGAGGACCAGTGATGTAATCTACTAGGCTGTACATCGCTGTTCCCTAATCAATCAATCTATTTAATACATCCGGTAACTTTCTTTATTCTTTCCTTGAATTATGATGATAAGAATCTTGCGGCACAGTTTGAGGACCAGTGATGTAATCTACAAGGCTGTACATCGCAGTTCGCTAATCAATCAATTTATTTAATACATCCGGTAACTTTCTTTATTCTTTCCTTGAATTAGGATGATAAGAACAAAATAATATTCTTAGCGCTCCTGATTTGTTGCTGTTTAATCCTTTAAGGACCAATGGACATATTTGTCTTTCTAGTTTAATATACCCCTCCTATCCAGCGAGGGGAAGGAAAACTACGCTCTTGTAAAGTGTGCCGCGCGACATATATGGTCGAAAGCTTCATAAACCACTAAGAAATATTCAAGAAATTTAAGGAACAAATGTCTCCCGTGAAGTATTCTTTTTCTTATGTTTTTCCAAAACACCATTCATAATATAATTGCCTTGATTATTCATAATTTCGCTGAGAGTGAAAAAATTCTGACCACATTTTCTCAATCCCCCTTCCTTTATGTTGAATTGCCATATTCATTTCTCTCCATCCACTGCCATCCATGTTATTCCTCTTCACCACTCTTGAGTATTAGATAATGCCGGTGTCATAGCTTCTCCACAACGGCATGGCACAACATGCAAGTAAACCACCCGTCTTAGTTACTCGATATTTGCTCTTGCTAACAATGCACCAAAACCGCTGATGCAAGACTTTGACGTAACCGCATGAGCTCTCCTAATTAAATTCTATTTTTAAAACGGAATAATTATGTAAATTTATCTAAAAATAGTCATTACTTGTGTTTATAATATCACATAATTCCTGATACCGTGTAGGCAAGAAAGTTTGCCCACTACGGGGAAATATTTCATCCCAAACCCTGAGGCTGATAACGTGTTTATCGCTCATGGCTGCCTGCGCGGTGACTCATAGATAAGCGTATAACAATCGAGATTAATTAAATCGCTAAAACAAATTTTCCGCTCTCAGCGCTGAAAAGGGGCCATTCCAGGAACCGTTGTCTTTGCGTCTGAAGGTTGCTATGGTTATCCACCTAATCTAATAAGCGCCTTTATTAGATCTCCCCGTCGAACCATCGGCGGCGAGGAAAGGGAAATATTTTCTCGGGCAGACCACGTTCATTATTCAAATGTAAGCGGTTGAATTTTTTTTTACCTTTTAACGCGCTACGAATTCCTGCTTTCTCTCTCTCTCATTTACAAATTCTTATAATCACAACTTCAGCGAGAGACCGTTTCTCCAATCTTTTCACTCGGATGACGCTGTCCATTAATTGATCCTAATGAATTGTATTAGCTTTTATAGGCTTCCTGTTCAAAAACACGTATTAAAGAAATCCTTCTTCATGCCGATCTATATATCTCCCTCCCCACATCCCCGGACGAATTTTATTGCTGCTATTTTATTAATAGCTTAACTGTAAATTTTCCACCCTAATCACATTCATATGAAAATTATTGCTAAGATCGGATTTCGTTTTAAATTACTCCAAGGCCTGAAAAGAAATGAAATGCAAAATCTTAAAGTGAAATTCTGGAGTCATCACAGATCCAACTCAAAACTGGAAAGGTATTATTTTGGATTTAAGCCATGTTTCGATTTAAAGAGGTTTACTTTGTAAGTTTCAAACTCTTCAAAGCGATCCCTTCCGCCGATGTGAAGTTTGACGAAAGAATAAATTAAAAATACCTATTCTCCTCGACGAGATTTTCGCATCAGCGGTCAGAAACCTACGGACGGTGTTCTAAAAGGTGGCACGCGATGAGATTTTACTCCGTGAGATATATCAGAGAATTACAAAAAAATATGCATTTTAAAAAGAATTTTACTTTTATTTATATTCCCCACTTCAGTTTTACCGCATCACACTCAGAATACCAAGCGATGAAAGAATAACACTTCGCAAGTGCTACCGACTAAATGAATTTAGACGTGGCAGTAGAGTAGGGTCGCAGATTTTTAATATTAATGAAGAGTGGCACAAAACAGAAAAACGTTGTCGAGCCCTGTTTTACACAAATAATCAGGGAATTATTATGGAAGTTAATCCTGCATAAGAATGCGGTAAGAATCCCTCTGGAGGAACTTTAGCTCGAGAGGATATCCAACTAAGTACCATCATATTTCGACAACAAACGGAAGGTTATTCATTTAAAATGGCCTAATCAAATGAATGATTAGAGTGGGATAGGTATCTAAACTGATATTTTGTAGTTCAATTGCAAAATATAATATTTCTGTGACTTTTTGGAAGACTGCTCGGGATGGAACCGTAAGGGAAGAGCCCGTTGTTTTCTCTCTAGGCAAGGAATATCCAACCACTTGATCCAGAAGCAATATTGAATCGATCTTACTCTCCCGTGGCAATGTTGTCGCAATATATTTCGGAAAATGTTGCGTATATGTGCACACGGCTTAAGTCGCCCACCGTCAGGATCTCAGTAAGTCGATAGGCCACAAGTAGAGTTTTGGGGTTCCCGGGGATACATTTTTTCCCGGGGAAGGGGAATTAGATTTCCAAATATCCCCAGAATTCCAGGAACCCGGGAATAACAATGATTTTGCATTTTAAATATCTAATACAGTTTTTCATTTATACATGATATTTATTATTGATAATACATAAATACATGTCTTAATGGAATTCAAATGATATATGAAACAATATTTGCCACAAATGTTAGCAGATTTAATATTCCGACTCATTTTGAGTTGCGCAACCGATCTTACCTCGATGTTGACAATGTAAAATTTACAAGAGACCAATTACTAATGTATTCTATATTGCAATTCCTTCAAAGTTGAAACTAAGGGTAGATGAAACAGATTAGTAATTAATACTCTTCTATCTATACTTAAATTTTAATATTATTACATTCAAATCACGTAAAAAGTATTTACGTAATATGTAAGTAAAAAAACATTGAAAATAACTAAAAATGATTGTGTCCCGGATTTTTCCCTCGGAATATAAAATGTCCCTGTTTTGCTTCTTCGGCATCTGGACACCCTGAGTACAACATGTATGTAATAAATAAAATCAAAAATAGTTTTGATAGCTTAATATTTGTGACTGAAATTCAGAGAAATGTCTAAATAAAATCCAGCTATGAAAGCAATTCTGGAAAAGCTTGAATTGGCGCAAAATTCAAATGAACAATTCTCGGGATTCATTAAAATGTTTTCCGGGAATCGAGAATAAGAGATGTTTAGTAAAGTCTCGAGAACCGGGAACGAGAATTCCCGGTTGCAAAACCCTAGCCACGAGGAACCATGGACGCACTTGACATATCGTGCGTAGGCAGTCTAGCAATTGATGAATTTAGTCGCAAATAATCTGTTGTGCTGGCGTATTTGCTATTGAAGGTTTTTGCACCCTTGGTTTAAATTATTTGAGAATCAATTTCGAAGAGTTACGTTAGGCAAAGTTTAGTAGTTTACGAAAGTCACTGACTGGAAACTTAGTGCTTCCGCTTGATGGGTCTTTTACATCGAATCAAACAATATCAAGCAATAATTCATTGCTTATCATTTCGTCAATACGTAAAAACGTTTCCGCAACTTAAACGAGTTTAAAGAAACACCGAAACGATAGCATGCAATGAGCAAGAAATCGCACCCAATTGACAATATCTGAGGAATATTTTCTGTGGGAAAAGTTTATTTTTAAAATCCTCGCAACAAACGTAAAGGAGTGGTATTTTCAATCAATAGCTACCTAAAGTTGCATAGATATTCCCTTTTCTATTTTAAAAGTGGCATAAATCTCTTCACGGAATTAGTATTTCATGCAGGGTAATTTTCTCTTGCACATTAAAATATCTTAGAATTGTGATATCGGAGCGAGATTTGTACTATTCTCCAAGGAAAATTAATTAATTAATTAATAAAAATTCTTATTTTTATCGTAGAATTTTGCTTATCAAACTTATCTCTTCGAATTTAGCGTAAATACTGGCGTTTTGCACTTATTTCGAGTGTTGCAATAGCAACAACTATTATTGGAATCGGTATAGTCTAATATGTATATACACCCGTTATTTTTACCGCACAAATACACGTAATCAATATAATATTCCGTTCGAATGTATTTGTAGTATTTTGTAGTATTTAAAATGTGTACAAAATTAATAAGACTTCCTCATTAATAATGACAGTTTTTTTTACGACCTGCTGATAGGGATACGAAAGAAGTATCGATACTTTACTCATATCGGTAATTTCCTTACGATACCAAGTACTTTTGTACTCGATTCTTTTCTTTCGATTTTCTACTAATATCGGTATATTTTTCTCAGTATCGATTCAAATGAGTACCTGCAGTAACAAAAGTGAGGCAGAATTTGCACAAGCTCCCCAGCGTTGACACACTAAAATCATACCTTGATGAGCTGTACAAGGTCATTATAAAGGTTTATTCTGACAAAATAAGTGATTCTAGTGTGGGAAATGTTGCAATTACTTTAAACATTTGGTCTGAAATGATGTCATGCCGTAATTTCCTAGGCATAACAGCACATCATTTGAACGGCAGGGACATTGTTTCTAAATGCATTGCAACCAAGAAGCTCACGGAGAGGCATACATCAGTCAACATTTGTTATCAACTTGAAGCTGTTTGCACGAAGTATTCTATCCCCAAAAGTAAGGTAGTATGTGCAGTCACTGATAAAGCTTCTAATATTGTTGGTCCAGTTAACATGTTTCTCGGCAAGGGAAAACACCTTCCCTGTTTTGCACACACGCTTCATTTGGTGGTAGAAAGGGTAACATCTATGGAAAATGTACAAAAAATCACTAGCCAGGTAAGACAGGTTGTGAGTTTTTTTCGAAGAAGTGTTATAAATAGTGACTTGCTTCGTGCTAAACAGATAGAAGTTAATAAAACCCCTCTTAAGTTGATTTTAGATTTAAGCACAAGATGGAATTCTGTGTATTATATGTTAGAAAGATACGTTGCTTTGTCAAAATTTGTGCATCAGATTCTCCTTGAAAACCCACAGGCTCCATTAGCATTAACTTCCGTTGAGCTTGACACTGTGAAACATATGTTGAAGTTGCTTCAACCATTGGATTACATTACCAAGGAGATTGCGGGGGAAAAATCTGTAACGCTAAGCAAAGTGATTCCACTTATCCATTGCTTAAAAGCAGTTGCATTCTATTGGAATTACCTTGGAAAATGACGCTGTTAGACAGGTAAAAGAAACACTGCTGAGCGAAATGAATCACAGGTTCGCTCATATTGCGGAGTCTCATCTGTTAGCTATATCCAATTTATTAGATCCGCGATTTAAAAACATACATGTTATTGATGTCAAGGCTTGTGCAAAGGCTCAATCTAATATCCGTTCCTTGATTAGAAGTGAGGCATCAAGCAGTGGCACAGACAGTGATTCTACTCTGAATATAGAATCCGAGTATGACTTTTGGAGCCACCACAAAGTATTGGCCCATGGCAAGCAAAAAAGAAAACAAATACCATTGAGGAAAGAGATGAGCTGTGTATTTTTGAAATCTAGTTTCTCTTCTGATTTTTTGAAGACCTGGAAAGATATGAAGTGTTTTTTCCCAATCTTTACAAGCTCGCACGAGCGTACTTGACAATTCCTGTCACATCGATGCCTGCAGAACGTCTCTTTTCTTAAGGCGGGGGCAACCGTAACGCAAGCCAGGAATCGGTTAACGAGAAACCGCCTGGAATGTTTTTTGGGAGATTGCACAGAGGAGTGGGAGGTGTAGATTTTATTGTAATTTGAAGAATGTGCCTTAATTTTTCAGCAAATATAATATTTTTAATTGTTTTGATTTGATTCCTACCTAAGACAAATGTGGCTTTCCTTATGTTCAATAAATGTAATTTTTTTGCTTGTTTTGATTCGATAACTACTCATAGACGTATGTGTCTTAATTTATATTCAATTAATGGAATATTTTGAGTTGTTCCCATTCGATACTAACTCATATTGGCACTTTAGGTTAGATACTTTTATGGAATCGATACTTTTCATTCGATACATCATATGAGTAAGATATCGATTCTTTCGTTTCGATTTCGTATCCCTACCTGCTGATTCCCTCTTGCCTACGCACAATGGGTATCTAAGAGGTAGTACAACGAATAGCTGGTCAGTTTCAAATGTTTACGAAGAAATATGACTTCCTCTTTAATTCATTAGATAAATATATGTTGCAAATAGATAGTTTTTACAAAGCTAGGGATGACTCTTTTAGAATTATCTTCAAACGATACCGATTAAGCCATATTACGTTCGTATACCCTATTCTCTTCGAATCCTTCAACCATTTTCCCATCAATCTATCATTCTCTCCTTCCTGATAAATCGCATCTTATCTCCCTTCCTCATTTCCCAGTCCTTACTTATATCCTGGCACACGAATCATCTCTTTTCACCACATTATAGGCTTTGTAGCGTGATCACCCTCTATACTCCTTTAAGGGAATTAATCTGGATGGAAGGAAGAGTGGCGTCGGAGGGGAACCGCCTTTGAGCGAGGCCGTGTTATTGCGACTTCCGGCTCTCTCTCTCTCTCTCTGCGCTCTTGTTCTACCGTTTTATTCCTCTTCCCTCGCACCATATTGAATTAATCCACGGTCCGCCGGTTTTATAAGGGATTCCCGTCCAATTTACGGAAAGAATGCCATTATTGCTTCCTCGTGTCTGCCATTCTGTTGGCCGGGTAGCTGTTTCGTCATGGACAAATTTTGATAAGCCCGAGACGCATCTGATAACTTCGTCATCATGAAATTGTCCGTTGGCATTGCTAATAAGAAGCTGTATGGATGAATAAGTTTCAAAAACAGGATGGACAATTAATGAGGTAGCGTGCATTTTAAAAATTAATATAACAGCTTGTGACGAATGATAATACGTTATGGTTTTAAAGAGATTAAATGGATTTAAATTCCATTTCGAAGCCGTTATAGGGAAAATCTCTTTCAAATAGTTGATAATTATTAGATTTACAAAAATAGATTGCATTCCAACCTTTAGAGCGATTACACAATGTAAAAAGTAGTATTTAGCATAAGAAGAGGTAACTGGGAAAGATCGGCAATGTACCAATTAGATTTAAATGATACTCAAAAGATAGACAACATATCTTAGCAATACAAAATATTTGAATTGAATAAAGATTCATTGGAGATATATAGTGTAAAGACATCATTTTAAGTAATGATTTAGTACAATCACCAATGCTAGATCACATAATTTACAGATTATACCAATTGTTTTCGATTACCATAAAGCAAATAAGAAGTTACTGCGTTGAAATACTTGTGACAAGACAACGTGTTAGCAGTGCTGGTTAAATGTATTGACACTCTAGGCAAGACGTCTAAATGGTGCCTTGAGCGAAATCCACAGAAAATATTATATTTAGATTCTAATTGCAACAGTAGGTTGAATCTAAATTGTTGTAGATATTAAAATGATAAATAAAAAATATATATTACAATGTGAAAGAGGAGCTTATAATAATTTGGCGTCCTAGGCATTTGGCTGTTAGTGTGGTAGATGGCTCTACCAGACAATAGTTGAAATATGAGGTACGTGTTAATTTACTGAAATACCACCAGAGCAGATATTCCGAAGGTGAGCAGATTTGAGTTGGAAAACATGTGAAGCCGACCCAACAAAGCTATGATGAAACAGAAACCATGAGGTAAAATTTAGAACTGAAAATTTCATACTTGTTTTAAGTAGAATAATAACATTTTCTTATGTAGTTTGGATACTAAAATTCGTTTATACTTGCCTTACACTGGAACAATATCTCAGAATTTCTTTAAATAACTTCCTAGCGGCGAATATTCAAATTAAGGCTGTGTTTCACATCAGGCAAGGAGGTGATCTGACGACTTAATTAGAAAATTCTCCATCCTTTCTGGCACCTAATGAGCTTTATCAAAATTTGACAATTTAATGATCTCATAAATATCTCCGTCCTCGAGTCATTAAGTTAATAGTCTCTCGAGAAACGATCATTGATGTGATAAATTCGTCATATTTGCCACCATATGAACGGCAGCGTGCATAAAATTAGAGTTCATAATGCCCGCGTGGCTGTCATACATCATATGAATCGACAGTGATGTTATATACGTTTCCCTAAGTTAAATAAAAGTTCCCATATAAACTAGCCACCGCTATACAGGATGCGTGAAATTTCTGGCAATTTTTTATTCATAAAATTTTTTATTTACATGCAGATCGTCTCAGAGCCTACATGTCAGCAAAACGGTAAAATTTTGAGCATGGAAATGTATAATATTGTGTTGTTTCTCCCATCATAATTATTTAAACAATTTGACTTAAAAAGGCCATGCATTTGAAAGTCTATAACCAGAACTTTTTATGCGCCCTGTATACCTATGATTTACCTCCCATCCATCTGCTTCCTAAACACAAGTACGCCGCTATGTCAACGACTATGACGGCATTATGGACTGCGCTTTTAAGCCTCCATATTAAGTTTGCCTAATGAGCAGCAAAAATCTTATAAGACCGAAACGTTTGATGGATGTAAGGATTTGTACACAGAAATTATTAACTTTAAATTAAATGCGACTGCAAACTTTTTAAATTGTCGATAAAGTCATTTGTAAGTTTTTACGTTATTGAAAAAACAGTTTTTACACCTTAAAGAATTACATGGCGTTAAAATAGAGATAAAAGGTATTTTTGAAAAAAATGTAAGTGAGAATATCTTAAAAAAATTAATTTGGCTGCATATTTATCAAAAATACGGCGTTTTTTTAAATCACTTACAATGTGAAGTGATGCATACAAACTGGAAAAAGTAACAAACCCAATACAATACGCTGGGTTATTAAATGGTATATAAATAGAGAAGTTTTTCATTATATCTACAAAAACTTTCGCAATTTTATAATGAAAAATATTTATGTTGTAAATTACTAAAATTGCATATTGAATATTTAATGCACAAGAATAACAGATGTTAAGTCGCAATTACCACTCCCCGTTTTCTCCCTCGTTCTCATTAGCCACAGTGTAAATGGAAACACGTGGCGCAATACGGGTCGAAATAAAAACGTTTGCTGAGAAAGATTGATTTATTTTACGGATAGTTCTGTGGGCGCCTTTTTCATTGGTCGCTCAGACCACCAATTTGTTGAAGCCATTAACAATTGAAGGAACACAATACTCATTGCTCTTCAAAAGCGAGGGAGAAGCAGTTAATAACTTAAGGCGCCATAACTTTATTCTTGAATTATTAACTGCAATATGTTTTATGCAAGATGTATAAAACAGATTGTTTTATCGGTGATCAGTCGTAATACACCATAAGAATAAAGTTGTTATACGTTTTTCTATAGATGAAACTTATTTCTAAATTTAAGTTCCCTTGGCTTTTTTCTATTATAAGTTGAAGATAAACTACAGTTGACAATTAGCGCTACAACGATAACAAATTCAATCCGAAACAGCCATTCTCTCGACAATTTTCAAAGGAGATCCAGAAACGGTAAAAATATTTTATGAAATTACATTCAACCAAAGCAGAAATTGATGTCTTTTTGTTGATATATTCTTCGGTACGGTAACCACCCCAATAGCAAAACGGGACACTCATTAATTTATTAACTAAAAGCAACCTTTGCTATTTTTATAGGACCGGTGCAAATGAAAAAGATTAAAGAACATATAAAATATTTTATTAAATTACATTCAACCAATGCCGAAATTGACGTCTTGTTATTGATATTTTCTTCAAGTATCGTGAATAACCTGTTATTTTGGCAAGAGTAGGGCTATTATCGAATAAGGATATCAGAAAGTTTTACATTAAATTGAACCCGTAATAATGTAGAATATTTTCTCGGTAAATCCTTTATTGCGCAAAAACAGTATCCATTATCTTAATATAAAAAAGATACGAATAAAAATATCTGAAATTTAATTACATTTCCTCAAACTTTTCATTGACGCTGACCAAGTTTTTCCCAAGTATTATATATGTTTGTGTGTGCACACAAACGCAAATATAAAACTACCTTTTGAATGAGTTTCTATTCTGTATCGGCCGATATAATATCCTTTAAAAGTTACCGTTATTTACCAAAGGGACCTCTCCCGGGAGAAATCAGAAGTACCAGATATAGAATAACGTCTGAGATTTTTTATTTCACATATTAATATCTTTTTACGGACTGAAAATGTTATAAGACTAAATAGCTGACTATATTAAAAACTAAAAGAAAGTAGTAATAATTATAAAGATTGTGTTTGTATGATTCAGATATTATATTTTAAGTAATTTTCTGGAAACATTAACAAGAAGTGCAACCCAGTACTAATGCAGGCTGGTTTCCCAAAGTTGACCTTCAGAATTGATTACTTATATTGACAGGAAATGTTTCAGTATGTGTTAGTCATTCCAAGGAATTCTCATACCATAAATACCATTTGTAATTCATAGTTTATCAATGATAGAAAAAAACTGGAAAATAAATTAATAGAGCATTGTCTGGTTTAAATATTAAAAGCAATGCCAAAATCTCTTTCCCACATTATATTTTGCATGTAATGCTTAAAATAAACGAATTTAATAAATGTTACTGTTTATACGCTAATATGTATGGATCAAGTGTCCATTGCTGAAGGATTGTCGAATGCGGCCCGTGGGTTTGGTGGAGGGCCTTCATGTGGCCCGCGCACCAACATGAGTTTGAGTATCTAATCATAAGATAGAAGTTCCGTTCACAATGATTCATGGACGGTATGCGGGAGTGGTACTATATAGGGGGGCGCTATATCGGGGTTTAACTATATTCGAAACTTCTTCCACAGGTGTCCTAAAATTTACGCGCGGAAACATTTACAAAGAGACGACAAAGGGTAATTTTCTCGTATGTTTCTTCAAGTGAGAGGGAAAAGCTTTCTTTCGGAAAGGTACTCGCTCAGTTTTGTGACTTATATTAGATAATAAAGTTGCATTCTTCTCTTGAAATTGCGTTTATCCTCTCGGCCTCGACCATCGGTTATGCGTGTATTACGTGAGAACAACTTTCTTAAAGTGTTTTACCATCGCAATATCACGTTACATTTCAAAACAAGTCAAGATACAGCATGAGAGAGTTGCTGAAGCAGACAGTAAATGACGATATTTAAATAAGAACTCCAAATCAGAACTAATGCAGGCTGATTTCCCAAAGTTGACGTTCCGAATTGATTACTTATATTGACAGGAAATGTTTCAGTGTGTGTTAGTCATTCCAAGGATTTCTCATACCATAAATACCATTTGTAATTCATAGTTAATCAATGATAGAAAAAACTGGAAAATAAATTAATAGAGCAATATCTGGTTTATAATACTAAAAGCAATGTCAAAATCTCTTTCTGACATTATATTTTGCATGTAATGCTTAAAATAAACGAAATTAATAAAGGTTACTGTTAATACGCTAATATGTAGGGAGCAACTTTCCATTGCTGAAGGGTTGTCGAGTGGAAAAGAAAATAATCCATTAGTTCACTCGTCTATGCTAAGTTCAGTAAAAATCGTCTCCAAATGCGATTTAAAACAAAAAAACGCTGTGTTTAGGTAGAAATTCAAGAAAATACGATCAATTATCAAAATTATGTGAAAATAATTAGAATCTGCATTCCTTTCGCTTTAGAACAGCAGAAACCTCGTTCGGATATCCCAATTTAAAGATATTTGACAGTATTAAAGAATACCTCTCTGCACGATAGATTTCAGAATTCTTATGTAAAACAAATAAGGAAAAATCGTTTCGGGAATCAAACCCGGGACTTCAATCTTCGTCAAATAAAATATAGCCCAGATGTGGCTCTGGCAGCACGTGCCTCTTACCAAGTCTCATGAAAATCGGTCTATTGATTTAACAATTTCTAGTAAGGTATACACACACACACACACACACACACACACACACAGACAGGACCGTTGCATAGGACTATATTATTTACTTTGGAAACCAACCAGTAAAATAGGAAACACCTAAAGTAGAGGAGGGATATCCCTTAACCAAGGACAAAAATAAAATAAAAACTATTTATTGTATAATTTCAAATAATCGAATCTTTGAAGATAGATTTGTGAATATTGCACTAGCCAACTTAAATAAGTAATAGCTTAAATTGTTCATAAATATACCAGGACCATGAGCCTGTTAATTATGAAGAAGGTGCGAGAAAATAATGGAAAGAAATAAAATAAATAAGTTTAAATAAGAGTATCTGGGATAGCGAAAAAATACATTAACAGAGGAATAAGCATAATCAATTTTTAAGGTTTTGCACCACTCAAAAAAGTTACTTGCACAATACAGAACGGAGATGATGACACGCTGCTCGCGGCTCCACTGCGGCTCTTTTTTGTCAAGGTGCGGTTCTTATATTCTCCCAGAAAGTAAATCGTCGCATTTAAAATTAGCGGAACTACTTTTCATTACCGAACAGATCAACTCATCGTGATTTGAGCCTAAAGGACACATTCTCTCTAGATTGCCTTGAATTCAGGCCATGATTATTGCCCTTTCATTTGCCTCTAAAAGATGTTCTTGTGGTGTGATTCTCGAAGATTTTTGCTTGCGGATCCGAAATTTGTTGGGTTTATCCACCCCTAGCATAGAAAGTGGGCTAATTTCCCGTTGAGCCTATCAAAGTATAATTTTATATCGATTAGGATTTAAATTACGTACGTTATTTCAAAGTTGTTTTTCATTATCGGCAATAGTACCACGTTGATGTTTAAGCTCATATTTAAACTCTTACAAGGATTATTGGTCATGGCAACGTTCAATAAAATCCATTTTATCTTATGAAATTTCTTGGCAGCACAAATATTTCAAAAAATGCCTCTTGAGTAATTTATTCGTTAATTCAATGTTCATTAAGTATTCGATAACCATATATAACTAGTGGTACTAGCAAAAAAGTTTGCGAAGTCAGTCAGAAATCTGCGTGTTTAAAAGTAATAATAGCCAATTTCTCCTTATAAAATTATACAACTGATATTTTGTATGTCGTTTGTTTTTATGATTTATATATACAATTATAATTGTCTCTCCCATATGAAAAAGGTCACATTCCAGTAATTAAATAAAGAAAGAAGATTTTTCTTTTGGTCAATCGTTAAAAATGCCCACAGCCCAAACGCAGTTTATTGGATAATAATAATCTTTAATTATTAACGTTTCAATCTATTAACTTTGACATTGCTACGACATTAATTTTGATGTTTCATAAACAGCGCTAAGCGGATAACGCAATTATTTTGTCTATTTGAAGGCTTAATAGACGATAATTCAATCGAAAGCGGGTCGCCTTGGCAACACCCGGAAAGAATACGAAAAAGCCATAATTTTCGAAAAGAAATGCGTGTTTCTGAGAAATTATTCCGTGTAATATAAAAACATTGCAAGAATAAGATATTTTAGTCTTAGCCGTAAAATAAAGCAAAAACAAAGAAATTGGGTCCGTATTTACGTATTTTAATGAATGTAAGAAATAAACTTTGCACCTTGAAAAATTGAGACTCCTGTGTAAACATATGGAAAAATATAATCATCTCCCGGAGTCGAATCCGGGACACTTCCGTTAAAAAAAATAGTTTCCTGGGGCCTCCTAGTTGGCGGAAACAAAATGGCGTTTACAACATTTCTCTATGACAAACTGTTCCAGAGATAAAAGGGGGGACGGACGGACGGACAGAAGGAAGGACGGACAGACATTGAGTAATTATATATAACGATAGTAACAATATAAAGAGACTTTTAGTAATCGAATTGGTTTATCTCTAGAACTTCTAAAACTGACTCTATAAATGTTATCCGTTTAATGAATGCGAAAAAAAATTTTATTTGTCACTTCTATGTTCCAAATAAAAAATCTTATGTGGCCACTACATGACTTTCTCCATACTTGAAATATTTCTGAAATTTCAAATAGGTTACATAATAAAAATATTTTATGAAACCGAGAAAATTTTAGACAACAAAGAACAGAAATAATTTCAAACCAATAGCCTTCAGATATTGGATATAGCCACAAAGCTCCAAAAATTAAGAAAATAATGAGCGTTACTAAGATGTAGCTAAGCGTCAATTGTTAACAAGAGTCGGTAGGTGGCAGCTAAATAATTTAGTTTTTAAGATATCTCTTAAACAATGCTATATATGGAAAAATGTTTCGATCAAAGGTTGTAGACATGTTTAATCCAGTATGGTTCTAAATATATCAAATATTAAAGCAAATATCTCAAAATAACGGATAAGTGATAATAGTAAACACCCACTTTTGGGAGACCGATTTTTACCAAAAATTAATCAGATCTTGTGACTTTCATAAAAATGTTAAATATAAAATTTCGCATTGATCTGATTAATAAATCAGGCACACAGGCATCATCGAGAAAATGGTCAAAACGTGTTCAGAGGCGCTCAAAATGTGTATTTCTGTTGAAATCTCGAAATCGATTTTTTTCATGAAAACAATACCTTCCCCTACACTACGCATGGAGAAAGTAAAAATGTATCCGACAATCCAATTGAAACTTACCGGTGACAGATGGTTTCTTTCCTTTTATCATGCAATTCAATGCATGTAAGTAATTCTGCTGTGAGACAAAGATGATTCCTCCGGACATGCATTTGTGGCATCGTTGAATTCATGAGATGTTTTAATGTTCTCATTTCTGACGTCTTCATACCTTTGCTCTTGATTGCTTCCTCTAATCTCTGCCGTCGTCGTTCCTCGCGTAAATCTTCCTCTCCTCGTCTCTCAGGAGTACTTCAGAATATTCACGTCTAACATCGACCTTAATGCCCAACGCAAGTGTCTCAACTCTCCTCTCGACCAAAGATCTTCCATTCACAAACTCCGCCTCACGCTCCAACTTTAATGAGAGACTGCCCCGTCAGATGTCGCTCGCTTTCTCTCTCTCTTCCTCTCGCTCGCAAACTCAAATCTCCAATTCCTCTAGCAAACTCTCCACTTTCTCCCGCTGCTACACTATAGCAATTTCACTAAGTGCGAACTGACGCTATAAACATTCCCCTCACGGGGCTTGGGAATGGACGTATATTCTGCGCAAGGCACCACACTTCTAGGATATAATATAGAGAAACAAGAGGTCTTATTAGGGACACGCAAATTGAAATACCTAATTAAGAGTTTTCTTCAGTTGTGACGTTATTTTTCCATGATACACGCAATAGGGTCACCGTGGTACTTAAATGATGGTTCCACTCTACTACATCATTGACAACTTTCCACGTATTCTTTGTGGCGATTCGGTGTTGATGCTAATTTATGTAAAAAGCTGAAAATTTTCATGAAAAATTAAAAAACTTATTTTCTCTTAATTGCACCTTATTGAGTTTCGAGTGCCACTTCGTTCGCACTCATCCCGTCTTTCCTCTTCGCTCGCCAACTAATTTTTGCTCACCGGTTTTTTTCCTTTGGCAAACATGTCCAAGGTCAACTTCAAGAACGACGGGAGGAAACATGAGATTTCCAAACTCTGTGGATAAAAACCGTTGCCATGGAAACGCCAAAAGAGAGGTAGGTTCAGCCCAGCGCCATGTGCGTCCTCGGCACCGCTTGCCCGTTACGCAGTACCGCACCCTCTCGCCTCTTCAATTAGTCAAGACTTTAGTTTTACTTAAGGGGCTGAAGGTGGCACCACTGCTCCAAGAAACCATTCAATTGAAAATAGAATAATAGCAGCTAGCGTTGTGTGAGGGGAAAATTAGTTTATATATCCGCGGCTAAATATAACTGTAAACCGTGGATTGTTCCATTCTTTGATCTTTTTGCAAGAATAACTGTCACTTCTTTTGTGTGTGTGTTTTTATCTGTGTTCCTGGAAGAATACTGTCAATGTTTAAGCTTCGCCGTGGTATCCAAAATTAGTTATTAATTAAAATATATCAACAAGGTAATATCTTTTTATACGCACAGCACCTAAGTTGTACGTGCAAAGTAAATACGTATATGTAACTTTAAAAAGACATTTAATTCTTACTGTAGTCAAAAAGCCTGCTTGTAATGCTCAATTTTTTAAAGTATTAAATACTGCACAAAAATATAAATTTTCAATAAAAATAAATTGTATTATACGACCCATTTCATTAAAAATCAATTTTTAAGTATTATAATATGAAATATTAGAAAAGTACATAGAATGAAGTAGCTCCTTTGATTGGCTAAAATTGCTATAATTATCTCTCTCAACATTCAAGAAAACACTAAATTCCTTGAAAGTTTTTTGTCCTAGTTTCTTCGAGTTTCGCTATAACAGTTCACCTTTATTTTGTGAAACAAATGGTTACACTCACACGTATCTGCTCTGTTGTTCTGTGCTTCTATTTCGACCAATTGAAAGTTTACACGTGAAACCTAAACGAGATGGGAATGAAAAATATGAAGTAACTCGAAAGATCAAAGAAGTTGGAGTTTTAGACAAGAAATGTCAATATCTCATATTTTTGCATTTTACTTCACTCAATTATTTTTTTTGTAAAAACGTTTTCCTTAGGATTATTGGGATTTTTTCCTTACCTAATCATCAAACTTGAAAATTTTATGTCTGCCGGAAATACATCAGAAGGCTTAAAGTAAACGGGCAATATTTCCTGTATGTGAAATTTCTGATAAATTAAAATAAAAATTCGATTCCCGGGATTTTCATATTCCTAATACCGGAAATTCGAGACAGCAATTTTGGGCGGGATCCCAGGATTGCAAACCCTAGATTGGGTGTTATTTTTTCTTCTTCTTTTTCCCCTCCTTCCTTCTTTTTGAGGGAGTCGACGAAGGACGCTTGGAGGGCGATTAGAATGTTCTTTCCAAAGGGAACAATTAAACTTCGCTCGTGTATCTACTCCATCGGTATTACAAACTTTAATGCGGAAGATATATGCGTAACGCCGTTCATTATTTTTTAACAGTTGTAAATGTAGAATGTTCCCGGTATCTCTGAGCTAACCGTCAGCTCGACGATTAATCAACATATATCTTTCCATATCCACGCAGATGGTATTTCATGCAAGAAAATAAAACGGAGGTGATTTCCATATCGAGCAAGAACTTCCGTAAAATATATATTTAAAAAAATGCGAATAAAGTATTTAGCCGCTAAAATTGTTTTAATGTCTATGTAAAAGGAACGGTCGATTTCAGGTTATGGTTTCTACCACCAAAACGACATTGGGATCGCATTCGCTCATAAAATAATAGACTTAACCATGTTTATGTTTCTACTACGACAGTGCCATCCTCAGTGGCCTATTCTAATTAGCGATCCGTGTAATACTGCGTTTAATCCTTAAATGGTGGAATATACTCGATTAGGGTGAATGTATTAAGAGTGCTTATGGAAAAGTAAGGATAAGTTGGAAGGCGGAGAGAAAAGGATTCAGGTGACAAGGCTTGTGGAAACCAACGGTCTCCCAATACCACTGAAGGCGACTACTTTGCATATGAAATCCAGAAATCATTTACACAAATCTTTTTACAAGTAACAATTTCTCATATCAGTGATCCAGTTTAATAAACTGCGGCGCTTCCATGATCACAGAACGTTATCGACTCTTGGATAATTATGTTCAACTACATTCAGCTTCACATTAATGCAGAAAAACTAAAAAATAAACACGCAAGTCCCACGAAAAATACTTTATTCCCTCGACAACAAATATCCAATTTTATTCCGTATAATTAAAAATAGCGCTTTATTACATTCTAGGAAAAGAGAATCGATTATATATAACAAGGATGGCTAAACTTACTTACTATTGGAGCTGCATTAGATAATCTTCATATGTTCGAGAGCCGCATGACGAATTCTTTGCTCACAAATTTACGAACAGTAAAACGTAGTCTGTATCAAAAGCAATGAAGATAATACGTATCCATTAAATATCCGCAATACGTCTCAAGTCACGCTATGACATTGTTTTCTGTAGCGAAAGACGTTGACACGCCTCCGAGTGAAAATTTAAAAGAACCGCATCCTAAATTAAAAGAGTCGCATGCTGTTCGAGACCCGCGGTTTGGCCGCCCCTTATACATACCTATGAAAAAATAAAATTTTGATTGGACAAATAAAAGATCACACAAAGCATCGCCGCCAATTTTGTATAAAACTCATACGGTCAAAATGAGTGTGAGGTCTCATATGAGAACCAAGCCACACGATTTTAGGCAAAAGTAAAATGGCGGCATTTTTTTCTCACTCCCATTTTATCTCTCTCTCTCACTTTCTAGAATCTGATTTTTAGAGGATGAAGAACGGGCGACGGTGAAATGATGCAAAGAGTTTGAATCAGTGAATTACATCCGGCGGAATGTCAGAGCGAATAGAGATTGATGGCGCCATATTTCGCCAAAGAAAGCAGGAAAGAGAGAATGGACCCGAGAGAGAGAGGTGGAGGTGGGGCGGATTTGACGGTTTTATCCTTTTCCCCGTAAATGGCTGAAGACCAGCTGAAGGTGATTTGGAAGGAAATGTTGAAGGAAAACCTTTCATCTCTAAGAGAGGCAACTTTCCCGATTAGGAATGCGAAAAGGACATGAATGACCTTTTCTCTGTGTGACTATTTCGTCAATGAAAGAAATAAAATACGACGTCAACAAATTAAATGGGGAGAATGAGATAAATTTTAAAAGATAAGATCATTTCGAAGTAATTTGAATTCGAAGCAATTTTTCTTGATGGCGTTTCATCGCAGGGACGATTCAGCGTCGGCCGTTTCAGCGCAGGCCGTTTCATCATATGTAGATAAATTATTATTCTATTTCTTTAAAGATATAATTACATTTATACGTGCTATCTTAAATTAGAAATGAATACTTTTATTGCTTTAGATGAAATCACAACATACCCAGACTCGCCCACCTAGGGTTGAGTAAGTTAGCTGGAGTGCTTTGGTTTCTTCTCACGCTCCTCCTCGGGGGAGCGGGACAGTAAAAATAATTCATTAAAAATAAATCATTTTAATCACCCCATTTTTGCAAACATAATATAGTACAAACAATTTATACAAGTATATTTCACTTATTTATAGTAATCGCAACGAACACGAAATTTAACTTTTCTATTTTATTGGAAAAATGTAACAATATTTCCCCGTTAAGTATTTTTCGATTTAAATATAAAATTCAAAGCAATAATTCTTTAATTAAAAAATGGAAAAATATAGATTAACACTTTATTTAAATAATTGCTCATAAAACAATAAAATAGTATTTATTTTTAATTGAAGATAGCACACTTTACTCTTTATTTTGGTTAAAATAACACATTCAACTTGCCTCTACGTTATGTAGTTTTTGAGTTATGGATACATACTTATATTTGATCGAACACCGCCTCAGACACTCGATTATTTTTATATGCAGTATGATTATATTTACGTAATTCAATTACAAATCTACATGCGCGATTGTTGGCACATAAAATTGCTATAATAACTGATTTTAAATCTATTTTAACTGCCGTCAATCTCACTCTTGTGGTACGCGAACATTTTCGTAATTGATTTGGTGGTACAAAATTAAAAAGACTGGGAAAACGCTAATCTAGTTATAATAAATAAATACACAAGTAAAATATTTGTTAGCACAGAAAATTGAAAAAGAAATCTTTATTGAGCCAATGTAAACATTCTTCGAACAAGAAACGCCAAAGCAATAGAATATCGAGCAAATAAGAGCTAAATGAGGCATAGTCCAAAATTGGACAGCTTCCGTTTAAAAATTTAATGTCATTGAATTCCTGACGAGATATCATAAAACCATTAGGAGAATTTTTTGGGCAAAAATGTAATTACGTTATTTCACTGATGATATAGACGATTTGGTGTTCTCGAAAACAAACAAAAGGGTATTGCTAAAGAAAATGCGTAATGTCATAGAATGGGTTAAATCTACTTTAAAATATCGTTTGCATTAATTTAACCGAGGATGCAAAAAAATAAAATTATTTGTATAAAAATAGTACAATTTCATAACAAAAAGAAAACTCCAAAACTATAAATTGTAATCGCGGACTTCTATATAGTAAATGCTGTCCTCCATTCGAATTTTGTTTTAAATCATATCTTACAGATCATATACGAGCTAGAGAGAAAAAATTTTATTTAATTATTGCTTGACAGATGCAATTTAACGAAAGACGAGTATAGATTTATTCAAGTGCTTACGTAAAGTAGAAGTTCTTACTAACGGATGTAGTTGAAAATTATAATTCCGCAATAAGGTTTAGTAAGAATCATTCATAATTAATTTAATCAAAACCCTTACAGCAGTTCAGGAGATGAAAGCCGCCACAGGTGGACGGTCGGACGAGACGTGCCCATAAGGCTTTCCGCAAGTATCGCTTCGTTCGTAAAGAACGCCTAATAATAGTACGTCGGAAAAAAAATACTTTGCAGGATTAGAATTTCTAGAGCTGCAAAGATTTTTTATAGTAAATAGCTAAACTAAATTCAAATCATAATTTACTCGGCCTGACTTACGAGGGCAAAATAAAGGTTTTGTACGGAACTTTGAGAAAATTCCACTTCACGAAAACTGATGAATTTGAAAAAAGCACTCTAAATAATATGAAAATTGATTGTTAAAATCAAAAAACTTAACATGAAAAGTTTTAATTTAGGAACGGGGACTAATAACGACAGAATTACTTTGCAGGAAAGCGTCAGATTAAAAAAAAAGCTTTTCTGGTCGTTTAATGATAATTGGACGAGGAAACAAGAGATAACTCCCGAAATGTTCTACTCGCCTTCATCAACACCCTTTTCCCCATCATCAGAGTGCAATTCATTTCCCCGGTAATTAAAACAGACGCCTCCGGCCATTATCGTTCCCATTCCGAGTTGAGTACGCAGAATGTGGCCGAGTCGTTGTCCTGGTCACAGAACCGGTAAAACCTCAGCCAAATCCCAAAAATCGACCGAAAAGGATTATGACCTCCGTGGCGGTTGATTCGCGGAAAGAGCCGTTGGTTAGTTCCACATTTACAGAAGCGAAGAAACGAGTCGGAACGACGCGAATGTGCGTTCGGTGACGTCATTAAAAGCACTCGGGTAGACGTTAGCAGAGGGATGTAACGGTGTGTCCTCCTATATTTATGAAACGTTGTCGGATGAGTGTGGCATGCGGTAATTTCATGAATGGGTAGTTGAGAAGTCGGAATACGATTGGTTTGATGGGTGACCGTATTAAATCTGACGTAATTGACGAGAAGCGCGGTGGGCGTTTCATGGCGGGAGATTTAAATATAGCAACCGTTCGATCCAGGCTGCATCAAGCTTTTTATACATTGCTTCAACTACATTGTTAGGCCTTATAAATTGGTCGGTTGGTGCATCCATATATTTCGCGGCTCCCTCGGATAGATTCAAGGTTAATTGTGTATTTTAATGTTCGTGGAAGGATTATGGAAATCCGCTATGCTTACGAAAACACGGGAACCGGCATAAGAGCTGTAAGTACAATGTTTATTCGTGCTCGTATGACGTCACGTCCGTTTTTCATCTTATTTTTTCCTGGTGTCCCGAAGGTGTATGTCGGGACGGGCAAATGTCTCGTATCCTGTACCTTAAAATACTTCCATAAAACGTCCTCCATTCTCGTTGCTAATAGAGACATATATATCTGCTTCGTTTACCCATCCACTTTTATATCAAGGAAATGTAAACAGTAAAAGTTTTGTTCACTATACGAGTACAGATGGCTCGTGTTCTTCGTCTTTGATTACTATTCTGGGTAAGTTATATATTATCCTTTTACTGCATGGACTGAAAACATTGTTATAGTACGTCGTTCGTAATCGCTCGTCGGCAGACATTGTATCTTTTACAATCCGCGGTATTTTACTTTCATAAAAAACTACCTCTAGGTAAATTTCTGCAATTGATTTGTCATGGTTTTTATTTTTGAGTAATGGGAAACATTTCGTTTTTGTCTTCTGGATTGCAGGACATTTCCCCGTTTTGACTTTGAGGTTAAAAAAACTGTCTCTTTTATGGTTTCTGGTTTGTAAAAAATTTCCCGTTTCGGTCTTGCTGGAATATGGTCACCATACTTATAAAGCACGTGATGAGTCGTTCCATCGAAAATTACATCTTTCTGGTATTTCGCTCGGATTGATATTAAAGAGTGCTAGTTTGCAAAATAAATAAAAATTGTAATATTATTAAATGGAATTTTACAAACAGCAAGAAACATGATATCGTGCAATAACTCCTAGCTTTGCCTTTGTCTAATTCTTACGTACAAATGTAGGAATAATTCAATAACAAACCCTTTATAGAGTTCGACCACATTTTTACTAAAATAATACTGTCTTTTATTTACACAATGGGTTAATCGTTTCGAGATACATAATTTAGGTATTTCAGCAGAGGCTTCTCGTAATTGATACATAAATATTTTCGAACTATACAATTCATTGGTATCTATTCATTTATGGCTAAGAAGGCGGAAATCATTTGTTTAATTTGAAGTCCCAACAATTAGTTATTTATGTCAGTTTTATACGAAGTCTCTTCAAATTCTCGAGGATATAGGTGCCAGAATTAGCAATTGGGATGAGATATTCTTCGGACTAATTGGACCGTAATTAAAACTATCATATTTTAAATTCTTGGATTCGGATTACTCGACTAAGTATGGTCTAGAAATAATCTTCAATCAAAATACTGTAATTATCAGCGCGGTGAGATATTAATCGCATCAATTAAGTCAAAACTGAACTTACAATCTTGCGAAATTTTGGCAATTTGCCGAGATTAAAACATCTCAGAAAATAATATACTGCGAGATAGAAAAGAAAAGATGAAGGGAGGAGATAAAGTGATAATGAAAGATACAGAGATACAGCAATAAAGAGAAAGTTTTAAGGGATTTAAGGACTCTGCTTGTGTTCCTCGTGAATGCGACAATCCTAATCTTGGCCAAAATTTTAACTCGCAAACTTCCGCTTCTTCAAACACATCTTCCACGATGCAGCCGTTCCCTAACCTCCATTGTGTTTTTTTTCCGTGGCTCACCGCAAACTAATTTTCATCAGAAAACTTCCTTCATAACTCCATAGCAGTAATGCATTCAAGTAAGAAGGCATGTTTGTTTTTAAGTAGAATACAGTATGACGGCAACGTTAGCTGAGAGGCGCAAAGAAAAAGCTTAGATGCAAACATTACTGGTTTACTGCACGAATATGAGTTTACCTCCATGTTATGACGACTAGAATAGCTAAAAATAAAGAATATAATTTGTGTACGGCACCTTTTTATTGGCCTTGGAAAAATATTGTTCTAACCAAATAGCAGAGATTAAATACGAACTTTCCAGAATTGGCTAAAAACTTTTATATGTAAAACTTTTATTTGTAAATGTAAGAAGATAGTTGAGTAATAAAATACACACAATGTTAATTAAAAATAATAAATTTTTCACGGACATAGTTTTAACTTTTTACACAAAGATAGCATACAGAATAAGAAACTATATAGATTGTAATTCCTCTTGAACGGATTATTTTGGAGCATTGAAGGAAATACTCCTTAGAAGTAGAGATATTTTTATGAACTAATGGGCAGATCGATCGTTAATACATTTTTAATATTGATAAAAGAAATTATCCATATCAAATTGAGGACTAAACCCCACCGAAACATACTATCACTTGCTTAATTCGTTTAAAAAATTGCATATTCTTTGTGCAATACAATCTCATGCTCAACATCCTGTATTTAGTCTACGTTTATTTAGTCTTAGTTCTCAAAGATCCACTTATGCCAAAAAAATGGGAAAATTTCAAGCATTGATGAATACGCGTACCTACAACGGAGTTAGCGATCTTGTGAGACAGCCTGCTAAGTTCTCAAAGCGAGGCCGGAGGTCAGTGAAAGGATGAAAGACCTTGCGCGTAAGCAGTGTACTTGAAATGGGAGAGCGCTAGGGCGCATTAGGGAGGCACCGTGTAAATGGCATGTTCAGGGACTATTCAAAGTCCTTTTAATTTTATGGCATGATATACGCCTGCTACGACTCCCTGCGTATAACAGGGGTTCCTCTAATTATGCCATAATTCACGCCAAAACTAGTCGGGTGCGGCAGTGCTATTATGCGTTTATATAGTATACGAGTTGCTGGTGCTTGCATACCTCCGGTGCTTAATAAAACACCGTGCACCAAGATCTGAACTTGTAAAAAATTAATGCGACCTCCTAGCCAACAGCATTTGAGTCGCGTGGAAGTCATGTATATAAGATAATAAATTTTAAGTATTCTCGCAGAGTATTTCTAATTTTCCGCGAGATTAAGGCTCCTATCCGGAATTTACAAGTTCTCTGGCAATCGGTTCGCGTCCAATTTTCCGTATTTCAAGTTTCGTGACTCGAATTATCCGGCTTTAGCAATAACAAAAGTCACTATTAAGATAATGGACTAGGTGTTACACTAAAATATATGGAATGTGAGATAATTGCGCACTATCCGTGCCTTTTAGTACGTATCCTAACAAAAGAAACAGCGAACTTTATATAATGACATTAGTTTTTCGTCGTTATTATGACAACTCTAAGGCATTACAGTTTCCACAGTATTAAGCATGTATAGAAGTACCTTAAATTTGTTATCCTATATCCTACTTATATTCTACGTAAGAAGCAGCTGTTAACAATATATGTCTAGATATATCAGCACTATCTTATGTACATACTTTTTCTATTTTTAATTTTCAATGTATTGTATTTATATTTATAAGAAATTATATTAATTTTTAGTTCATAAGAAAATCACAAAAACCGTAAAATTATGTAATTATAAGAAACAAACCCCATTGTAATTGAGCACTTTCTGACGGGCCGGGAACGTGGGTGTTATCACGAGGGACGGCCCACATTTGTGGTTAAAATAATTACCAGACCATTTAAGAGAGAGAGAGATAGTAGTCTACCTTCCGGTAGGTTTTAGGCTCGAAAAATCCAATATGCCCTGTTCAAAGCCTTTCTTTTCAACTTCTCATAACAAATTCCTTCTTTTAATGCATCTATAGTAGTTGAGCTAGCCAGAGTTGCACATATCTGCTCGAAAGCAGTCAAATGCCAACTCTGGAGGGAGAGAGCTTTAGCCAATGAGACTGCGTAAAGAGCGAACCGTTACCATGGCAACGGTGCGCTGTGGTCATTTTCATTTACCCCTCCTGTTTCGTTAGTTCCACACGCATAATGAACCGTGACTCAGCAGGTTAGGGTAAACCGATGGTCGTAACAGCATTTGACATCATCGCCTTCCCATCGGTGTGTAGGCAATCTGCTCTTCAGGTGCCAACTCTGGCCGGCTTCCTAACCTTCTCTTTTCTACCTCTTTCCTAACATTCTTCGTTGTTTATCAATGCCAAAAATTCAGATAACGCGGTTTGGCCAAGCCTAGGATGTGTGATTCTACATTACCGAGCGAGGAATAGATATTTTGGTGGCCCAGACTGCTTTTCTTAGAAGCTTAGATATTATTCGACAACAATACTCAATTTGTAGATATATGTGCATCAGAGAGAAGTTTGGGGATTTTGAGAAGGGAGGATAGTATGTGATGATTTACCTGACAGTAGAAGTTTAGGTTTTATATCATCATCCTATATCCTCCTCATATATAAGATGCAGCTATTTATAGTAGACAACCCTTTTTTATTATAGTGACTCAACTTTCGGTGGAAATTCTCCTCAGTAAATATATCTTTCAATTCACGCTAAGATATTTGTTACATTTATAAAGGAAAAGTGATAAATTCGCTGTGTAAGCTCTTTTTAGAATATTAATAAAAAAATAAAATGAATCGCACAAATAAAAATATTGCCGCGGTTCATTTGCCACAAGCTAGAAATTTTCGGTAAAAATTGATTACGAACAAAGGAAACTACGCAATAACTGCGAGTTTTCTTCTAACACAACCGGATGCTTTTCTATTTTATTTTTTATAATCACATTACCGACGTCTTGATTCCGTAGTTGTGATATGTATCATATTTCCCGTGCCTCTCCTTGTCATTCTCCTTCTCTCTTCTTCCCCACAGTCACTCTCTCCCTCCTTCTCCCTCCATTTTCCCTCCTCCTCTCTCTCCCCTCAACTCCTTCCCTCATCTCATTACCTTCTTCCTCTCTCTCTTCTTCCATCTTTCTCTCTCTCTCCTATCTCCCTCCCCACTCTCTCCCTTCTTCTCCTCCCTCCTCTCTCTCTCCCTCATCTATCTCCATTTTCCTCTCCCCCTCTCTTCTTTTTCCTTCCATTTTGTCTTCTTCTACTGTTCAGCCTCTACCTCTCTCCATCTACCCCTTCCTCTTTTGCCCTTTCCAACCATCCTTATCGCTCTGCCCCTCTTTCTCTACCCCTCTTACTCTACCATCTTTATACTCTCTCTCTCTCTCTCTCTCTCTTTACGCCTCTTTATCTACTCCTCCCCCTCTTGCCCTTTTCCCAACCCTTCTTCATCCACCTCTCTCTTTCCCTATCTCCTCCTTCTATCCTCCATGTCTCTCTCTCCCCATTTTCAGCCCTCTCATACCTACAAATCTCATACTCTTAAAAAAATAAACAAGGCGACATTTTTCCGGGTAAAATTTCCGTCCCAGGGATCTATGATAAAAAGAAAGAAAGCAATTCCTCCGAAGAACACCAGAGGTTCTGGAGAAAAAGTAGAATTCTCTGGGATCTGTCAAATAACTTCCGATATAACATTTATTTCCAAAACCGTCGTTCGTCGCCTTCCCCTCACGGCGAAAGCAAAATATTTGCGAGCCAGTCTCGTGATTCGAGATCCTGAGGATAACAATAATAACTACGACAGAAAATATAGAAAAAATATAGTGGATCTCAGCTAAAATGGGTAAATGCGAACGAATGGGGGAAATCCTCGTCGGATTCGCAGGACTCCATTGTGAATCCTTATAGCGAGGATCATAGATAACGTATTATGAAAAAAATGAAGCGACCCATCGATCCTATGGCTGTAGGCGATGGAGGAAGTCTGATTATTTGTCGAGTGCCACTATTATTTGACAAAAACTCTGTTCAATTTACGTGGGAACGCGGAAAGAAATACCATATAGAGACCGAAGATGATCCAAACGGGACATATAAATCCTACTTTCCACGTAATTATTTTAAATGAAATGTGGTGCAGGAGCTAGATATAATGGCTTTAATAGCTTTAAAATCACCGCGGATGAGTTGCTCTTTGTCTTCCCGAATTTCATAATTTAGCTTTAAAATATATTGCAAATACAATCAGACGGAAAACTAAATTGATCACGCGTATTTTTGCGGCAAACATAACGCGTGCGTTTATTACAATATAACGTATCCGAGTCCAAAAATAGTCGTTGCAATGGCAACACTCTCGTAATGAGTAATAAAAAAGCCGTTATTTACGGGTAATTTGAAGAAATATTATCTATAGGCTAAATTCTATGATGAAAATGAGAACCTTCAGTTCTTCCCTCAGAGAATAGTACAAATCCCGCCCCGATATTAAAATTCTAATATATTGTAATATGCAAGAGAAAATTACCCACAAGATGGATTTAAGATTTCTCGTGTAAATCAAATGAGAATCCGGGAATCGAACCCTGGACTTCAATCTTTGCTTAAAAAATAGCGTACAAGTTATGGTGTGAAATATAAGATATTAACCAGATACCAGTTGTATTGACCGGTACGCGTACCGCCCGAAAAAGTGTCCCGTGTATATATATATATATATATATATATATATATATATATATATATATATATAGAGAGAGAGAGAGAGAGAGAGAGTTTAAAGAATACATACAGTCGTAATAGTTTTATAAAAGATCTTTTGTACTTGCTGGTATAAAATATATATATACGAAGATTTGTCTGTTTAAGAACTCCACTTCTTTCGATGGAATGTGCTAACCGAAAAAATCATTTCGAAGAGCGATCTCGAATGAAATACGGCATATTCTCTCAGATGAAAGGAATCAGTTGTCAGGAGAAGCAGCGAGCCATGACACGGCGAGAGAAAAAACAGAACGAATATTCCACCGATGGAATCTAAGTTGATCGATCTCGCATGAGCTTTAAAGGTCAGAGCGCTCATCTAAACTCAATGTCGTTGTTAGTCCCTCTTAACACCGACGCTCCTATTCGGACGGTAAATGAAATAGGAGCCGCAGATGTTTAGGACGCGTAATGAATGATGAAGTTTTCGATATCCGTCAGGGTTATCCGAGTAGTGAGCCATCAATCCGGTCTGATTCTCCATTCACAAATTAGGGTGTTTCTGGCGGTGCACTACAATAGCTGTCCTCAGTGAGGATTCCTATTACTTAATGTCAAATACAAGTTAGGACTGAAATTGCAGTTTGCATAGTGAAATATTGAGGTTTATGTGGACACGTGGGCACACGTGCGACCATAAAATCCAAGAGAGAAAAATTCTGCATGAGACAAGGAATCGAAACCCCCTTCCGTCAGCCGGTCGCATGCTTCAAACACAGAAATCTCACTTAACATTTTAAATAAAAAGTGGTGTGAGAATTCATAATTTTTTTACAAGTCTTTCGAGAACACTTAATCGGTCGTAAAATTTTCATGTTCGTCCATTTCACAACGCGACGTTTTGTTTTATTAGTCGTGCTTTCATAAAATGAATTAAGATTCCTGTAATCCGCTTTTATATTTAATTTTTGTCATGCGAAATCATATTTTTAAATAAAAGACTGAATAAATTATAACGTTCCGCATCAAGAACGTATTAAGAAATTTCACTTTGGCAAAGGTTATTAAGTAAAGATATATTGACTACCATTCAGGCGTGTCAACATAATGAAGAAATTTCTCTGAGAAACTTAAATAAATGATGAGAATATTTCAAATATAAAATTGCTGATGAATGACAGGTATGAGCAATTAACCCACAAATTCATTTGCAAGAGATTTTTTATTCTTCTTGTTTGTATTCGAGCTATTTCAAAATGGCCTCCGGCACAGTCATTTTGAAATTCGTTATCGATCTCATCCATGCAACCTAACGGCAACAAATTAGCGTCACATAAACGTTAACGGGACGAAATTGCCAGGCCTGGATAGCATTTCCGCTCAAATGATAGGAAAATAAAACGAGACAGTAAATGAACGAAGGGCTCAAGTTCTTTTTTATAGCACTCCTGGATTAAATTAAATGGACGCTGGAAATTTCACTTAAGTATGCGAAAGGAAGATGAAATCGCGGTGGAAGCGTTTCGCAAATTGGTTCAAATTATCTATTTTTCTCACTTTAGAAAATTGAAACTGTTAACGATTTTATATCTCTATATACGTAGAAACAGAAATTTAGGGAAGGTTAAGCAGGTTTTAAAAATTTTCATTCACGTACACGACTTAAAATAAGTACAGTAAAGTCCCGATAATCCGACCTTCGATTGTCCGACATTCCGCGTAATCCGACGTAGCTATAGGCAGCTCAATATCTGTAGCGAAAAATTATAGGCAAATTCGGACGAATTTTTGAAATTTAAAGCAAAATTTCGTTATCTCATTGACAGCGAAGGATTGTTAGATGAACAGATGTATAACTGCGATGAGGCAGGCTTAAACTATAAAACGTTGCCTTCAAAAACTTTAGCTTCTTGGACTGAAGCTTCAGCTCCTTGGTATAAAGGAAGTAAAGAAAGGGTGACGACACTAGCCTGTAGCAACGCTACTGGCAATCACAAATTAAAACTCGCACTTATTGGGAAGGCCAAAAAACCACTCGCCGCAAGGAAGAGTAGCAAAGCCTGAAAACAAACCTCAATTACTCAATTTTTTAAACCATGACTTTTACTTCCAATAATAGTTTTGTACTCTATTATGTTAGTTGTACTGGAGAATAATGATTAATAAACGTGATTTCATACTTACGTTACACTTCAAATTTTTGTTTCGTTTTGCCCCGTTCTTTTCCGAATAGTCAGACATTTTCGGTAATACAACCACTCCTCGGTCCCGTTTATAGGTCGGATTATCGAGACTCGACTGTAACATTATAGCTTTTTCTAGACTAAACAAATGTAATGGTTCTAACAAATTGTACATAAACAAAGAAATCTACGTAGCGCATTCATCACAAATTTCAATTTAAAAAAGAAAATATAAAAGCGAAAGAAATATCATAAAATATATAAACTCCTCTTTAATTTAATAAAAATAAAACACAAATATAAATTATTCCATTAAATTGATGAGATAATTCTGACAAGTGCCTAAAATATTGAATGAAGAGCACGCTGATAACATATTATTATAATCGAAATTTGTAAGCATATAGAGGTTAAAAATTTAAATTTAAATGCTACATACATACTAGCTGATTTTACATTAAAAGTAACAAATTTTAAAGATAACATCTTATATTTCTGAAAACAAACGATTCTTTCTCTTACAGATGCACCTAAATATTTCGTAGATAACAGCTTGATACAATGCGGGAAAGCTGGTAATCAATATTTAACTCTAACGACTTTTCTTGTTATCAAAATATTTTTCTATAAATAACCAGTCTAATTTCCGTAATTTAGGAATGGTGAAAAACTCTATGGATTAATGGCATTACCTTTTGGGTAATCGCCGCTTCATTATCATTCCGAAAACACTTGCTGGATATCTGTTTCCAGCTAAATCGCGACGGTATTTCTTCCTGCAGGGCGAAGAGAAAAAGCAAAATAAAAATTAGTTAATGAAAGCACATCATCCCTGTGGACACAAATGATATAACGACCTCGCACACGGGATTTATCCGAGCCTGGCAATGGGCACAGCGCATTAAGGAGAGTACATTTTGGACGTGTTCGTGCGTGTGTGTGCGGACAAAAATCCCTTCCGGGCCAGCGGGCCGACGGCCCCGCCATAGAGCGGCGTGAGATTGCCAGGGTAAACGAAGCAAAACAATTACCCATCAAAGTGCCAGCGGGGATTTCGGGGAATAAAGTGGGGGGTGGGAGGGAGGGAGAGAGGGAGGGAGAGTGGAAAGGATGGAGGGAGAGAGGAAGATAGAGAGAGAGGGATAGAGGGAGGGAGGGAGAGAGGGAGGGAGGGAGGGAGAGAGGGAGGGAGAGAGGGAGGGAGAGAGGGACGGAGAGAGGGAGGGAGAGAGGGAGGGTGAGAGGGAGGGAGGGAGAGAGGGAAGGAGAGCGGGAAGGAAAGCGGGAGGGAGGGAGGGAGAGAGGAAGGGAGAGAGGGAGGGGGAAGGAGAGGCAGGGGGAGAGATAGAGAGAGGTCAGCGGAGAAGGGATATGTGTTCGGAGGAACGGGTCTAATGACCACGGATCGGCAGAAGTGGTTTACGGAATCGGAAAATGGCTCGGGATGAGACGCGGAAGAGGCGGACTTTTAAGTGAAAGGCACACACGACGCGATTGGTAGGGAGCAGATGAATGATTGATTTTCGGCGGGGTTTAGTGCTCCCCAAAGGAACGGAGTTGAAAGGTGAGTTTTTACATCATGTCGGATTAACAGGCATCGATTTAAAAAATCCTCGCCGTTGACACCTTTAATTAAGTTGAGTGAGATTCAATTAGCGATAAAAAACTTCTGTACTCCTATACACACAATGCAATTTCAGTGCTTACAGCATGAAAAAATTACAATTACCGGAGAAAATAAAATCCTTTGAATTGATTGCATTGAGTTTATAATTAGCGACAATATAATATTTCTCGAGTTAACGCTCTTATTTTAACGAATTCGATATTTTTATTCCGCATAAGTTGAAACAATCTTTTTTTGGGAGTCGTAAATATAATATGGAGGTCCACGAATTTTTAGTTTCTTCAGTAGATATTTTTGTCATTAAACTGTCCAATATATCTGATATATCCTGATTCCTATTATTCTCTAGAACGAAAACGAAAATTTGTCCTCTCTTTGTTTATGGGTATTTTGGAAAGGTTCATATACAATTTGATACGATGTAAAATGTAGTAAATGTTAGAAATGTGTAAATTAACAATTAGAGCACAACTATTTTGGTACTCGTCAAAGATAGGCTTCTTGCAAAGTATGCAGAGAGTGGAGGTTTATATTATCTTGGCATAATGGCAAAAATGACAATACTTTCTTGATATTTTTACCGCTTGATAAGTTTCAGGAGCCTCTCCTAAGGCTTTGCAAAAGTAGAAGGGGAAGGGGAGTTTCAGCACAGCGATAGTGACGCCGCCTGCCGGTAGAAACTGTAAGCTAACGATAAACAAAAGATAAACGTAATGACGTCATAACAAAAGACGATCGTAATGCGCAATGTTAGGTTGGTATCTTGGAAGGCGGTAAATTTGAATCGAGTTAAAATTTTGCTGTTGTTATCTTGGAAGGCGGCGGATTTGAATCGAGTTAAAATTTTGCTGTTGTTATCTTGGAAGGCGGTAAATTTGAATCTAGTTAAAATTTTGCAGTTGGTATCTTGGAAGGCGGCGGATTCGAATCGAATTAAACTTTCTGGGTTGGTATTTTGGATGGTGGTGGATTTGAGTACGTTAAAATGAAGCGAAATATTGAGCAGGTTGATCAAGTTTTTTTTATTTCCAATAAAAGACAATCATTATTACTTTATAAAAACACACAACAAAAATGACAATCTTTTTTCAAAGGAGGTGATCCATCGATATGAATTTCTCCTTTATTGCAGTGTTCCAGGCATGGCTGATATCGTTCCGTCTTATTCCAGTCTTCTATTTCTTGTAATTCGGGAAATGTGGCGGCTGATGGATGTCACGTGGATGATACAGTTCAATGTAATCAATAGGTATAAATTTCAGATCCTCTAATTTCATCGTCTTCCAACCACGTTCATGGCCGACCCAACTTTATGTATAATTGCGAGTTGTTTTAAGTCCATAACTGAAAGTTAATTATTTTCAAATCAATGATTGCTTAGATTTATAATATAATAATAATTTTAAATATAAATTAAATTACCTTTGGAGAGCGATCTTATGCGTGGAGTATTCTGGATGCGTCTTTCTTCGAGAAACTCACTTATGCACGCGTCCGTCCTCTGCCGAGTCTCAAAACCGAATGAAACCTTCTATGTGCAAGATTGCAAAAATGCTGAGACTGCACGGCCGCGAGACTCTGCGTAGCGATTTTGAGTCAGCGAACCGGACGTGATCACTGCAAAGTGCCGAGTTCGTGCATACACCGGATGTGATCTGGAGAGTGGGGGTTAACGCAAAAGTATCACGTCAACACTTTCCCAACTTGCGGTATATTTGAATCGAGTTAAAATTTGGTGCTTGGCAGTAATTTAAGAATCTCAACCGTCGTCTCCATCACTTCACTGCTTTCATCGACACCGACGTCTCCATCGCTTTCTTTATTACACCACCACCGTCTCTACAACTTCGCTGGGTTAATTTCCACCACCGTCTCTACAACTTCGCTGGGTTAATTTCCACCACCGTCTCTACAACTTCGCTGGGTTAATTTCCACCACCGTCTCCACCACCTTCTTCATACTACAAAACCGCCGTCTCCACCGACTTGAAGTAAGTTGTATTCAATTCCATTCATTGATTTTACGCTTCTTGTGAGAAACGATTGAAATATTCTTTTTTTAGTATGTCTAGCCCCAGAAGCCTTCAGAGCTATACCATTGACGTCATAGTTGAAAATGCTATTGATATTAAAGATTTACCAAAAATTATACAAGAAAAAATTACGTCATATAAAAATCATAGCGATTTGATATTAACTATTTTGGAAGGGAGATTGATTTGCGAACCAAACTCACCACCATGGGTGAAAAAGTGGATTCATGAACGGAAAATAGCACGGGATAAAAAACTCGGGATAAGTAAGTTTTTTCAATCGTTTCTCATCATTTACTTCTAATTAATTTTATTCCTGTTCCCGATGTGTGTATACATTTTTGACTACACACATTCTCTAATTGTATGTTTCATTATCTGATTTATATGTAATAGATTCTTTTTATATGGAATTTTGATTTAAATATATACATTTTTTATTATCTGATTTAACTGATGAGGAAAATTACTTCATATGTTAAAAAAATTATTAAAAATAATACTTATCATCATTTACGTCTAATTAATTTCATTCCTCTTCTTGATGTCCGTATGCATTTTTTCATAACGCATTCTCTAATTGTTTGTTTCATTATCTGATTTATATGTAATAGATTCATTTTTGTATGGAATTTGATTTAAAATCTATATATTTTATTATCTGACTTAACTAATGAGAAAAATTACTTCATATGTTTTTAAATTGTTAAAAATAACCCTCATTTACAGATGGATTCTCTCAAGGCGAAATTTCAGAAAGTGTCGAAGATGAATACATTCGTAAAAAAGGAGGATTTGGTGCAAGATAAAAACTACAAAATAGCATCATTTGAAAAATTTAATACTAGATATGGTTGGACATTAGTGGTGACGATAGGAGAAGATGAAGATTTGTCGGGGGTAAAGATGTTTTTACCCAAGAAATTTTTAAATGCTATTACCGACGAAGAAATAAAAATGTATAATGAGAGTAATATTAAGAATTTAAACATAAAAGTAAATAATAACAATGTTATTATTTGTTAAAATAAAAAAATTTCTAAATATTTTGATTGATTCCATTTTTTCCCCCAAAAATTATGTGAAATATTGAGCAGGTTGATCAAGTTTTTTTTATTTACAATAAAAATACAAGCATTGTCACGAAAACAAAAATACTTTGTCCTAATTCGTCTTACTTATATGATTTAACAAGTCGTAACTTGTCGAAAGTCGAATGGAAGGACGAGATGAAATAAAAAAATAGGACGTATCTATTACTAGAATAACTTGCCAGAAAACCTGAACATTTTTTTAACCAAATATTATATGCCAAATAAATTTGAATATACCGAAAATTGATAAAATTCAGTAATCTATAAAAATAATTAATTTATCAAATCTCATTTATGATTATTTATATAAATTAAAATAAGAGAATCACTCGAACAATTTATCGACGCGTTTTTTTTGCAGGTCAGAGCGGTTTATTTACCGCGCTCGCACATAGTCAAGATCTTAAAGGCTAAATAAAAAAAACACATTAAAAAGGTAGAATCTATGGCAGTTCGTAACTCACTCCGCTTCACTGACGAAAAGAGCCTATTAAAAAAAATAACTGATATTAACAAAAAGTTGATTTAAATCAACTTTTTGTTAATTAACATAATGATATCTAAGATGCAGTAGCGACAATTTAACAGATTTATATTGTTTAAATTCCGTTTATAATCGATATTATATCAAAAAATTATAATACGGGTAATAAAATATTCACTTTAACCTGATACGATATAATTATTCTCTTTTATCCAAATCTTTTAAGCGGACAATCTTCTATTCTATCCAACGTTGTCGTTGAAATGAAAGAATTCCCGTATACAAATTGGATTTAAGAAAGTACGTATTAAATCATCGCGAGATTTAAATAGAATGTCTCCACGCATATGTTTCTCTTTCTTTTCCGCTGGGGAACTAAGAAGGAAAAGCCTGCACACGCTCTCTGAAATAATGCCACCTTGCTCTTTGAAGGCCGCGCAATCCTCGTAACCAGATCGCGACATCATAACATCTCACCGTAGAGAATCTCGCTGTTGTTATATTAAGAAAGTCGAAATTGTACATCTCTTCGTTATTCAATACGCTCGTGGATATCAACAGCATTCATATGTTAGTAATAAATAATAATAATTAGCTAAATCCATTTCGAAATTGTGTCACACTGCCTCCGAAAAAATATACACGGGTAAATTATTATTTATTTGCCTTTTATTCTTTATTAAAAAAAAATAACTAATGGAAAAATTTTGTATTCGATATTAATTTCTTTATATATTTTAATATTATAAAAAAATCAATTTTATAAATCCCATCGAGAATTTCATGAACAAAATTAGGGAATAAAGACACGATATATTCTCTTAGACTTATCTTGTAAGATTTAATAGCAAAATTTTTTTCGGTCTACGAAAATTTATTTTGAGTTATTTTTTTCGGCTACTTTCACATAAAAATCAATTTGATAAATCCCATCGGGAATTTCATGAACAAAATTAGGGAATAAAGACACGATATATTCTCTTAGACTTATCTTGTAAGATCTAATAGCAAAATCTTTCTTCGGTCTACGAAAATTTATTTTGAGTTATCTTTTTCGGCTATTTTCATATTTTTTGTGGAAAATTCGTCTAGTAAGAGATATTTTGGAAAATGTTTTCGAATTTCATTTGATAAAAAATTAAGTATAAACTTTTAAAAAAGTTTTTTAGGTTGGTATTTTGGGTGGTGGCGGATTCGAATCGAGTTAAAATTTCGCTGTTGACATAGCCGAATGCGCGATATATTGGAATCGAATTAAACTTTCTGGGTTGGTATTTTGGATGGCAGCGGATTTGAGTACGTTAAAATGAAGCGAAATATGGAGCAGGTTGATTAAGTTTTTTTTGTTTCCGATAAAATACAATTATTATTACATTATAAATACACACAACACAAATAACAATCTTTTTTCAAAAGAGGTGGTCCATCGATATGAATTTCTCCTTTATTATAGTGTTCCGAGTATGGCTGATATCGTTCCCTCTTACACCAATCTTCTAATTCTTGTAATTCGGGAAATGTGGCGGCTACCTGATGGATGTCACGTGAATGATACAATTCAATTTAATCAAAAGGTACACATTTCAGATCCTCCAAATTCATCCTCTTCCAACCATGTTCATGATAGTTCCGAATAGACCCAACTTGATGTATAATTGCGAGTTGATTTAAGTCCATAACTGAAAGTTAATTATTTTCAAATCAATGAATGCTTAGATTTATAATATTATAATAATTTTAAATATAAATTAAATTACCTTTTGAGAGCGATCTTATGCGTAGAATATCTGGATGCGTCTTTCTTCGAGAAAAAAATCCAAATGAAACCTTCTATGTGCAAGGTTGCAAAAATGCTGAAGCTGCACGGCCGCGAGACTCTGCGTAGCGATCTTGAGTCAGCGAACCGGACGTGATCACTGCAAAATGCCGAGTTCGTGCATACACCGGATGTGATCTGGAGAGTGGGAGTTAACGTGAACAATTTCCCAACTTGCGGTATATTTGAATCGAGTTAAAATTTGGTGCTCGGCGGTGATTTTAAATACGTCAAAATGAAACAAATATTTTGTTCCTAACTCGTCTTACTTATATGATTTAACAAGTCATAACATGTTATTCTAGTAATAGATATTTTGAAAAAAAATCAAGCATCGACTTTTTTAGAAAATTTCTTCGTAATTCATGATCGACAAAATGTTTTCCCAAACGAATTTTGACAAAAAATACGTTTTTAGTAGTATTAGATATATTGAATATTTTGAAAAACGCGTCGATAAATTGTTTGAGTGATTCTCTTATTTTAATTTATATAAATAATCATAAGTGGGATTTTTAAAATTAATTATTTTATAGATTACTGAATTTTATTTATTTTCGGTATACTGAAATTTATTTGGCAAATATTTTTTTTGGTTAAAAAATATTTCGCGTTTGTGGAAAGTTATTCTAGTAAAAGATATTTTGACAAAATTAAACATCGGCTTTTTTAGAAATTTTCTTCGTAATATATGATCTAAAAAATGTTTTTCCAAACGAATTTTGACAAGAAGTACGTTATTTAAAACAATAGTTTGGAGTCCGATTAAATTTTAAAATCCATTTATAACGATCTCTCTAACCCGGCAGGATTTTTTAACAACCGATAAATTGTATAAAGCACTGGGTAAAAATAAGTTATCGAAGAGATACGTTCAGGATTGGTTGAATTCACAGGATGCTTATACATTGCACAGGCCTTTAAGAAAACGCTTCCAAAGAAATTTTTACGATGTTGATTATATCGACGAAAGTTGGCAATGTGACTTAAATGATATGCGAAATTTGAAAAAGTATAATAGTGAATTTGCAAATATTCTAACCATTATAGATTTATTCTCAAAATATGCTTGGGCAGTTCCTTTGAAGAGCAAGACGTGGGAAGAAATGGAGAGGGCGTTCGAGAGTCTCGCGGCCGTGCAGCTTCAGCATTTTTGCAACCTTGCACATAGAAGGTTTCATTTGGATTTTTTTCTCGAAGAAAGACGCATCCAGATATTCTACGCATAAGATCGCTCTCAAAAGGTAATTTAATTTATATTTAAAATTATTATAATATTATAAATCTAAGCATTCATTGATTTGAAAATAATTAACTTTCAGTTATGGACTTAAATCAACTCGCAATTATACATCAAGTTGGGTCTATTCGGAACTATCATGAACATGGTTGGAAGAGGATGAATTTGGAGGATCTGAAATGTGTACCTTTTGATTAAATTGAATTGTATCATTCACGTGACATCCATCAGGTAGCCGCCACATTTCCCGAATTACAAGAATTAGAAGATTGGTGTAAGAGGGAACGATATCAGCCATACTCGGAACACTATAATAAAGGAGAAATTCATATCGATGGACCACCTCTTTTGAAAAAAGATTGTTATTTGTGTTGTGTGTATTTATAATGTAATAATAATTGTATTTTATCGGAAACAAAAAAAACTTAATCAACCTGCTCCATATTTCGCTTCATTTTAACGTACTCAAATCCGCTGCCATCCAAAATACCAACCCAGAAAGTTTAATTCGATTCCAATATATCGCGCATTCGGCTATGTCAACAGCGAAATTTTAACTCGATTCGAATCCGCCACCACCCAAAATACCAACCTAAAAAACTTTTTTAAAAGTTTATACTTAATTTTTTATCAAATGAAATTCGAAAACATTTTCCAAAATATCTCTTACTAGACGAATTTTCCACAAAAAATATGAAAATAGCCGAAAAAGATAACTCAAAATAAATTTTCGTAGACCGAAGAAAGATTTTGCTATTAGATCTTACAAGATAAGTCTAAGAGAATATATCGTGTCTTTATTCCCTAATTTTGTTCATGAAATTCCCGATGGGATTTATCAAATTGATTTTTATGTGAAAGTAGCCGAAAAAAATAACTCAAAATAAATTTTCGTAGACCGAAAAAAATTTTGCTATTAAATCTTACAAGATAAGTCTAAGAGAATATATCGTGTCTTTATTCCCTAATTTTGTTCATGAAATTCTCGATGGGATTTATAAAATTGATTTTTTTATAATATTAAAATATATAAAGAAATTAATATCGAATACAAAATTTTTCCATTAGTTATTTTTTTTTAATAAAGAATAAAAGGCAAATAAATAATAATTTACCCGTGTATATTTTTTCGGAGGCAGTGTGACACAATTTCGAAATGGATTTAGCTAATTATTATTATTTATTACTAACATATGAATGCTGTTGATATCCACGAGCGTATTGAATAACGAAGAGATGTACAATTTCGACTTTCTTAATATAACAACAGCGAGATTCTCTACGGTGAGATGTTATGATGTCGCGATCTGGTTACGAGGATTGCGCGGCCTTCAAAGAGCAAGGTGGCATTATTTCAGAGAGCGTGTGCAGGCTTTTCCTTCTTAGTTCCCCAGCGGAAAAGAAAGAGAAACATATGCGTGGAGACATTCTATTTAAATCTCGCGATGATTTAATACGTACTTTCTTAAATCCAATTTGTATACGGGAATTCTTTCATTTCAACGACAACGTTGGATAGAATAGAAGATTGTCCGCTTAAAAGATTTGGATAAAAGAGAATAATTATATCGTATCAGGTTAAAGTGAATATTTTATTACCCGTATTATAATTTTTTGATATAATATCGATTATAAACGGAATTTAAACAATATAAATCTGTTAAATTGTCGCTACTGCATCTTAGATATCATTATGTTAATTAACAAAAAGTTGATTTAAATCAACTTTTTGTTAATATCAGTTATTTTTTTTAATAGGCTCTTTTCGTCAGTGAAGCGGAGTGAGTTACGAACTGCCATAGATTCTACCTTTTTAATGTGTTTTTTTTATTTAGCCTTTAAGATCTTGACTATGTGCGAGCGCGGTAAATAAACCGCTCTGACCTGCAAAAAAAACGCGTCGATAAATTGTTCGAGTGATTCTCTTATTTTAATTTATATAAATAATCATAAATGAGATTTGATAAATTAATTATTTTTATAGATTACTGAATTTTATCAATTTTCGGTATATTCAAATTTATTTGGCATATAATATTTGGTTAAAAAAATGTTCAGGTTTTCTGGCAAGTTATTCTAGTAATAGATACGTCCTATTTTTTTATTTCATCTCGTCCTTCCATTCGACTTTCGACAAGTTACGACTTGTTAAATCATATAAGTAAGACGAATTAGGACAAAGTATTTTTGTTTTCGTGACAATGCTTGTATTTTTATTGTAAATAAAAAAAACTTGATCAACCTGCTCAATATTTCACATAATTTTTGGGGGAAAAAATGGAATCAATCAAAATATTTAGAAATTTTTTTATTTTAACAAATAATAACATTGTTATTATTTACTTTTATGTTTAAATTCTTAATATTACTCTCATTATACATTTTTATTTCTTCGTCGGTAATAGCATTTAAAAATTTCTTGGGTAAAAACATCTTTACCCCCGACAAATCTTCATCTTCTCCTATCGTCACCACTAATGTCCAACCATATCTAGTATTAAATTTTTCAAATGATGCTATTTTGTAGTTTTTATCTTGCACCAAATCCTCCTTTTTTACGAATGTATTCATCTTCGACACTTTCTGAAATTTCGCCTTGAGAGAATCCATCTGTAAATGAGGGTTATTTTTAACAATTTAAAAACATATGAAGTAATTTTTCTCATTAGTTAAGTCAGATAATAAAATATATAGATTTTAAATCAAATTCCATACAAAAATGAATCTATTACATATAAATCAGATAATGAAACAAACAATTAGAGAATGCGTTATGAAAAAATGCATACGGACATCAAGAAGAGGAATGAAATTAATTAGACGTAAATGATGATAAGTATTATTTTTAATAATTTTTTTAACATATGAAGTAATTTTCCTCATCAGTTAAATCAGATAATAAAAAATGTATATATTTAAATCAAAATTCCATATAAAAAGAATCTATTACATATAAATCAGATAATGAAACATACAATTAGAGAATGTGTGTAGTCAAAAATGTATACACACATCGGGAACAGGAATAAAATTAATTAGAAGTAAATGATGAGAAACGATTGAAAAAACTTACTTATCCCGAGTTTTTTATCCCGTGCTATTTTCCGTTCATGAATCCACTTTTTCACCCATGGTGGTGAGTTTGGTTCGCAAATCAATCTCCCTTCCAAAATAGTTAATATCAAATCGCTATGATTTTTATATGACGTAATTTTTTCTTGTATAATTTTTGGTAAATCTTTAATATCAATAGCATTTTCAACTATGACGTCAATGGTATAGCTCTGAAGGCTTCTGGGGCTAGACATACTAAAAAAAGAATATTTCAATCGTTTCTCACAAGAAGCGTAAAATCAATGAATGGAATTGAATACAACTTACTTCAAGTCGGTGGAGACGGCGGTTTTGTAGTATGAAGAAGGTGGTGGAGACGGTGGTGGAAATTAACCCAGCGAAGTTGTAGAGACGGTGGTGGAAATTAACCCAGCGAAGTTGTAGAGACGGTGGTGGAAATTAACCCAGCGAAGTTGTAGAGACGGTGGTGGTGTAATAAAGAAAGCGATGGAGACGTCGGTGTCGATGAAAGCAGTGAAGTGATGGAGACGACGGTTGAGATTCTTAAATTACTGCCAAGCACCAAATTTTAACTCGATTCAAATATACCGCAAGTTGGGAAAGTGTTGACGTGATACTTTTGCGTTAACCCCCACTCTCCAGATCACATCCGGTGTATGCACGAACTCGGCACTTTGCAGTGATCACGTCCGGTTCGCTGACTCAAAATCGCTACGCAGAGTCTCGCGGCCGTGCAGTCTCAGCATTTTTGCAATCTTGCACATAGAAGGTTTCATTCGGTTTTGAGACTCGGCAGAGGACGGACGCGTGCATAAGTGAGTTTCTCGAAGAAAGACGCATCCAGAATACTCCACGCATAAGATCGCTCTCCAAAGGTAATTTAATTTATATTTAAAATTATTATTATATTATAAATCTAAGCAATCATTGATTTGAAAATAATTAACTTTCAGTTATGGACTTAAAACAACTCGCAATTATACATAAAGTTGGGTCGGCCATGAACGTGGTTGGAAGACGATGAAATTAGAGGATCTGAAATTTATACCTATTGATTACATTGAACTGTATCATCCACGTGACATCCATCAGCCGCCACATTTCCCGAATTACAAGAAATAGAAGACTGGAATAAGACGGAACGATATCAGCCATGCCTGGAACACTGCAATAAAGGAGAAATTCATATCGATGGATCACCTCCTTTGAAAAAAGATTGTCATTTTTGTTGTGTGTTTTTATAAAGTAATAATGATTGTCTTTTATTGGAAATAAAAAAAACTTGATCAACCTGCTCAATATTTCGCTTCATTTTAACGTACTCAAATCCACCACCATCCAAAATACCAACCCAGAAAGTTTAATTCGATTCGAATCCGCCGCCTTCCAAGATACCAACTGCAAAATTTTAACTAGATTCAAATTTACCGCCTTCCAAGATAACAACAGCAAAATTTTAACTCGATTCAAATCCGCCGCCTTCCAAGATAACAACAGCAAAATTTTAACTCGATTCAAATTTACCGCCTTCCAAGATACCAACCTAACATTGCGCATTACGATCGTCTTTTGTTATGACGTCATTACGTTTATCTTTTGTTTATCGTTAGCTTACAGTTTCTACCGGCAGGCGGCGTCACTATCGCTGTGCTGAAACTCCCCTTCCCCTTCTACTTGCAAATAATAGCTTTCAGATCATTACTTAAGTTTGTCAAACTGAGACGGCTTTTATGCCATTGGCACGTCAGCCCCTTGTGCAACTCTTGCATAAATTGTAACCGGTAACGGTGACCGGAGAAAAAAAAACGTGTTGCGCCTTTGACAGCACATAGACAACTAACTAGAGGAAGCACTGCTAAGAGAGTGGTGGAGCGTGTTTTAACACGAACAGCGTTAAACCCATCTTTCGAGAATTTGTGAGTCAGAGTGACTCACGTTACGATTCTAGGGTTAATAATTCAGCACACCTCTTTTGGCAAGGATCCATGCCGTAAAAACTGTCCCAACAATACACATCCCTTTGAAGCATTTGAGAGAAAGGACATTACTGCAAAAACGTATTCACCATTAAATGGATTTTTGAGGTATCGCTTTCACACGAAATATCCTTTGATGCTCAGCATAGTTTGCGTATATTCCACTAAAGTACGATTTTACGCACAGGAATTCGCGGCGGCTGCGAGAAAACTCTCAGGCTGATTATTAAAAGATTTCGCCTGATACTCGAGCAAAAAGAAGACGCTCGCCAAAACAGTTTTTTCGTTATTTCTCACACCCATCTCGGCTACTCAGTTGCAAATGAAATGAAAACATTTTCGCGGGAGACCCAAGTTCATTTGATGATCCCTTTTGTTTCATTCCTTACTGACGCAGTTTCTCGAATCCTCTGTCGTGGTTTCAGTCCCCGAAAGAACGCGGATTATTTTATTTTGCTCTTCACTATAAACGTATATGCTGATTTTGTTGAACGAATGAGTTCTTTATAAATCAAACCACCACCTTGGTTTTGTTTCATTCCTTACTGACGCAGTTTCTCGAATCCTCTGTCGTGGTTTCAGTCCCCGAAAGAACGCGGATTATTTTATTTTGCTCTTCACTATAAACGTATATGCTGATTTTGTTGAACGAATGAGTTCTTTATAAATCAAACCACCACCTTGCTTTTAAACTGTTAAGTTTTAATTTGATAATATTTGAAAAAAATTAAGTACACCGATCAATAAAAAACACAGTCTACAGGTAATTAAACTTTCAACTTAACATGTAGACCAACTAATATGAAGCCTATTATACTGTATATAAGGTTGCATCTTAAATGTTTCATTAAAATGGGTGATTTTCATTTTTAAGCAAATTACGATATTTCTTATACCTCTTACAGTGCTATCAATAAAACGGGGAAGTCAAGATTTCTTCATCTAACCTAAGACTTTATTTCCTTTGTCTCCGAATGGTCAATGCACATGACATAATTCCAAAATCGGAATTAGCAAATCTGATATTCAAGATGAATACCTTTCCAAAAATGCATGAAATTTAGCAGAAAATTCGTCAGCAAGCTTAGGTGATAAATATAATTAAGTCTAAAGGATTAACATTCATTTTTCTAAATAACTTTGTTAGATTGTACAATAGAGAATTAGTTACTGCTTTCATTTTTTTCGAAAGATATTATCTCTAGGATGCATGCTCCAGGGAATGTACAAGAATGAGTAAGCTGGGCCTTGGAGACCCTACTTATATCTTCATGATAAATAATAGGCATTTATCTTGGCTACTTAAGAGAAGAAATAGTATTTTCTGAAATTTATTTTTCACGGTAAAATATTTCAAATTCACAATGAAATACTACTGAAGAAAAATTTTCTGAGGTAACTGTGTTTGTTTGAACTGTATATCACTTTAAGGAGTACATTAGAAATATTTTCCGCATTATATACAGGAAATATATTATATTCTATGGATCATTTATGAAAATGCAAGCTAATGTTTCAAATACATAAAGCAGAATATGCAAATGAAGGAAACGATATACAAACCGAAAAGTTCTAATATAAACAACAAAAAGGGTCATCATCAAAAATTCTCCTATTTCTGGAGTAACTTAAATATCACCTCACTCTCTTAAAAACACTGTTGTTGAAGTTGACACAGTCACGTCGATTTTCCTGTGGATTCTGTCTGGTAATAAAATCAAAGATGAGTTTTAAAAAGTGTACGTAAACCATCAATATCTCAAACGATAAAAATAATATTAATAATGTACCTTTATTGCAGGCAGAATCTGCATATAAATTCGCTGTGTTCTTTACAATCACTTTTGCTACATTTGGTACAAGTCAGAGTGCTCTTTCTGTGGATTTTATATGGACAAAATTCACGCCTTCTTCTTTTTGGCATCAGATTTTCCCCAATTTGCTCTAATGTAGTGAATTCAATGCCACATCTTCTCATAACATCTATGGACACCACTTTTGGTTTTGTTATAATATTTTCTGGTTTCTTCTTGGGATGTTTTTCGTCAATAGCTCTATCATGGTGCATAGTACTGATCAAAATGACAGCTTTTATCTTTTTATGGACATAGGGTACAATAGTAACTTTGCCTTTAAAGCCAAAAATTGATGAATTCCCTTCTCTAGAAGAAGGTTTCATTTTGGTTGGAATGTCAGCCTAGTTGTGCCTCAATATTCCTAATATCGTGATTCCACGTTGAAGAATATTCTCTGCTAAAGGTATACTAATGAAGAAGTTATCCATCATTATGTTTAAATATGTTCCCTCAACGATTGAGCCAACTCCATCACAATATTCATGCCTAGATTTTTTTGAACTTATGCATTCAGCTTTTGCCCGAAGTACACAGTTCCATCGAGAGCATATGATGTTTAAGAATCGCATAATCACAGGATTTTGATTTCATATCTGAATGACTTGCTCGGCATATACTGTGTGAAACTGTATCTCCCTCGATAAGGTACTAACTGCTCATCTGCAGTTTTCAAGGAACTTTTCCCAGATGAAACAGAATGGCGCCAGATTATAAGTTTCAGCACGAGACTGTGTTGTATGTCTGTCATAAAACGTAATAACACTTCTGATGTCCTCCAATATACAGTGGACCCCCGTGTTACGATGGTCTCGTGATACGATTTTTCGACTTAAGATGAGCCCTCTCTGCTTCCGAGGAGTATCGTTATACGATAAAACTGCGACATACGATGAATAATCACGTGTGTTTTTAACACATTCGATGCTACCCATACAAATGCATACAGTGAAAAGAAACATATTTGCAAGGAAAATCCGCAACGAAAGACATTGTATCTGAGGCTAAAACGACGAAGTAATTTTTAAGCCCTAAGGCTTCTCCGCAAAGAACAACGTACGTAGAAGACCAGAAGAATAGAAAAGTACACGACCCCATATCTGATTACCGCACAAATTAAAAGCTATCTTTTACCGTGTCAATCCGCTGAAATCGAAAAGAGTTTACTCCGTCTGCTCTAAGTAGTTGGGTGCTGATAGTTGTTTTTGCTAACCTTTACGTGCTTTTTGAAATTTTATTATTAAGTAATAAAAATAAATCCAATGGCTTCCAAAGTGCATGCAAAGACTAAAAGAGTGATAACCATCCAAACCAAAAAAGAAATAATAAAGAAACCTGAAGAAGGCACGAAGATTACTGCTCTTGTTAAGGAATGTGGATTCCCTCAATCAACGATTTCTTTCATTATGAAACAAAAAAGTTTGTTAAAGAAAATCAAAGTGAGTAACGCATCTACCTCAGTGCGAAAGGGAAGAGATTTAATTTTTGCGATGGAAAGGCTCACATTATTATGGATAAGAGAGACACAGATGAAGGACGATTAAGTGGGTGCTCGATTTATTTGTGAGCATGCAAAAACAATTTATGAAGACCTCAAGGCCAATTCACCGCTTGACCCAGAGTCCACTTATGAAGACTTTAAAGCCAGCAAAGGTTGGTTTGAGCGGTTCAGAAAGAGAGCTGAAATAAAAACTGCGATTCGGCATGGTGTGGCTTCTAGTGCTGGTAAGGAAATGGTCGATAAGTTCATTGAAGAGTTTATGAAAGAAGAGCATTATCATCCACAACAAATGCTCAATGTGGACGAAACTGGCCTCTTTTGGAAAAAAATGCCCAGGAGAACCTACATCACTAAAGATGAGACCAGTTTGCCTGAACATAAGCTCATAAAAAATAGGCTGCTCTATTGCTGGGGGCTAATGCTTCAGGGGACATTAAATTGAAGCTTATGCTTGTTTATCACTCCGAGGCACCCAGAGTTTTTAAGCAACCGAAGGTAAACAAAAGCACGCTTGGTGTCTATTACAAGTCAAATTAAAAGGCCTGGGTGATAAGAGATCTTTTCAATGAATGGGTCTTGAATGTTTTCTGCCTATCAGTTAAAAATTATCTGACGAAAAGTAGACTTCATCGAAAGGCATTTCTTTTGTTGGATAATGGGCCAGGACATGATCCATTATTGATAACATCCCTGTAGTTTCAATTCGACTTCGTAAAGGTCATGTTCCTTCCACCCAATACTATCACTCTGCTTATACCAATGAACAAGCAAGCCTTTGCCAACTTCAAGAAGCTCTACACAATGAAATTGTTTTGGTAGTGCTTCGATGTAACTTCTGGTGACAATGCAATCTCCCTCAAAGAATTTCGGAAGACGGAATTGAATATCTTGTATGCAGTGAGGTTGATTGTTAGTGCGTAGCATGAAGTCTCCACTCGCTGCTTGAATTCAACCTGGAAGAAACTGTGGCCTTCGGTTATCCATGAATTTGAGAACAATGAAGAGGACGAAGATGTGTTGAACGAAGTCGTGTCCCTGGGCCAGTCCATGGGGTTGGAGGTGGATGAAGACGACGTTGAAGATTTATTGGCAGCTCAGGGAAAGGATCTTACAACAGAGGATCTTCAAGCCATGGAGAAAATGACATTGAGGAGGAAGAGAAAGATGATGATGACCACATGGCCACTTCTGACCTTAATAACCACTTGAGTGCCTGAGAGATTGTTAAGAGTCAAATCAAATAGCACCCAAACATTGAAGCAACTGAGCTTGCCCAATGTCATTTTGAAGATGACGGTATGTCCTACTTAAAAAATCTGCGGGAGAGTCAACAAAAGCAGATGACTCGCGACAGTTTCTTTGCCAGCACAAGCAAGACACAAACTAGTGCCAGAAGATTATCCTGATAACTGCAATAGCAAGAGGCAAAGAAGTGAGGTCACACCAGTGTCAAAAGGACTTCCTGATAGCATAGTGAAAGGATATTCTCCTTCCAAACATTAATACCCTCGTTCTTCTATTCACAACACCGCACTCGATTCCACTCAAGCAGAACTGCCTCCAGCCTAAGGTAAATGCTAATTGTTTTTGTTTTTTTATTTCTATTATTATATATACGTAAAATAATACAGGCAGTCCCGGCTTTTCGTCTGTCCGTTTTTCGTCATATCATTCATGAGTCAGTGGCATTGACTCCACTGATGAGTTCATTCGTCGTCGTGCTCCGCTTGTTTGGCACATTGACGCCTTTTATCTTTAAAGTTTTTTTGGTGCGCATCAAAGTAAGTGCCTAAATTAGTTGATGTATTGATATTGCATTGTTTAATTCTTCCATTCCTGGTATCTGTTTACTTTTTATACTCAAATTACTAAATTACTTGAAATATCATCTGATGCGACGATGGTGCATCTAAAGTTTAGCGGTCAAACAAAAGTAACTCGTGATTATTTCGTGTTTTTCCTGTCTGCGGAAGTTTATACTTTAGCATTCCGCGAGCGCATTTTTGTAGGACATGTATCACATAATTACCCCAGGAAATGCGAATATGTACGTCAGTTCAATGTTGTGTCTATGGAAGATAGTGATCAACTTTTGGTCGCAGTTTTGGGGAAGCTAATCTGACGTATAAGCAGGGAGTGCCTGTATTTAATCTAGGATAAAATGGCTTTTATTCGTAGGAAAAAGCTTATTGAGGTGCGGAAAAATCGAAACATAACAATATCTGAACGGATTAGAGGTTTTATGTATGTACATGGATATTAGGGTAGAGATTTTCGACATACGTTTTTTCCGACATGCGATGCGTTTATTGGAAAGAATTAGCATCGTATGTCGGGGGTCCACTGTACTGACAGACCAAAAATTTTCTTGAAAAGCGGATTTGCCATTTCATCTAAAAAAATATTATATGTTATATGTATGAGCACAGTATGACAACCGACACAAGATCAAGCTTTAATCTAGCTGTTGTAAGGAGCAAGTGAAGTTACGGCTGTCTACTCTATGCTAACTCCGCCAAGTGGAGCTAAGCGGAACTACTTATGTGTTGAAGTTCAGAACCAACAACGAAGTTACATGAGCAACTTTTATGATCTGCAGGAACTCAATTCAAAGAGATTTCTTCATAGGGCCTTGGAAGCCCTGCTTGTGCATTGAAGGGGTAATGATGCCAAAAATAAAATTAAATAAATATTATTTTGAGAAAAAAGATACTGATATGACAGAAATATAGCTTATGGTTGGTCTGAAGAATACATAGAAGGCGAAAATTCATGATAGAAATAATAGCTGATATCATTCAAAGTTATTCAACATAGGGCCTCAGAGGGCCTGCTTCTGCATCCTAGGGTTATAAATTTTAGGATCGATTCTTTTGTAACAAGCATATCCTTTCAATTCCATCAAGTCCAACCGAATAAATACATGAAAATATTTTACTTACACTAGAAGTATGCTAGCTAATCCTAAAGCTACGATCCGCATATTATAATAATAATTTTTATTTAATATAAATAACATTAAATAATAGGAATAGCATAAAACTATATGTAAGTACTCGCTACATAAAATGTATTTTTAAAAAATACTGGATTTCTTTACACTGAAACCAAATTAATTTACATTTTGATGGATTCGGCCGCATAAATCTGAAGGGAAAATCAACACCCTGCCGTCGAGGCTCTAACGAAAAAGCGATTATTCTCATAAGAGGAGGGAAATTTAACATGAATGTGGTTTTCAGTGACTGGAGCTAACGAGATCTTTCCATACATTGAAACTTATATACTTTCATGTTTAATATCTACAGAATGGAGAATATATCTTGAATTTGTCATATGCTGAATAAAGCGCGTGCAGCTACGTCGAACGCTTTATATTATTTCTCCCCAAAGTTCATTCCTAAAGAAGCCTTTAATGTAATTAATGTACTATAGTATTATTTTAAAATAATATATTCTTTGCATTTAAAGTTGTATCAGTTTCCATACCAATGACTAAGACCCTCCCCAATTATAACCTTGCTTTTTGCGGAGATATAACAAGTCATTCATTAGAATATTATCGTATCGCGCAAACCAAAATGTGAATCACCTGACCATTTATAAATTAAGAGTTAGATAGGATGCAGAATGTTATACTTTGAGATCTCCAGGTCCATAAAATTGCTTAGGAAGTTAGAAGGGAATTCAGTCGACCAAGTAAATCTAATAACTTTCTTTAATTTAGATAAATTTAAAAGGTAGGTTTTTCAACTGGACAGCGGAATCGGATATGCATAATGCAATATTGTTGGTCTAAGAGCATACCGTGCTCTACTTATAGCAAGAATGCAAATAACAAATTGGGCAGCTTCAATATTCATAACAGGTTTTGGAACACCTAACACGCATACTATAAGCTACAAAGTTTATTTTTATAATTTAAGATGAGTATTCCACTCATGACGACCGATTTGAGACTGAAATGCGTATCAGGTTTTCTCGACGTTTTTGTGGGCATCGGAGCTACCAAATTAATCAATTCTATTAAGTCGTAAAAAGCCGTAAAATGTGTGTTAAAACCGAATGGGCATTTCGAATACACGGCAGGCTTCATCAGTGGTCATTCACTGATAGTATATTCTTAGCCATAAGATTAGTTACATAATTCATTGAATCCAACGTGTCGTGCCAACTACCATATTTTGTTAAAACTCGAGGGATATTTTTTTATGTATTCACACCAGTAGCAAATATATTAACCGCTCAAACAAGTGAAGGGTGCGTTTCATGAATGAGATGAGGAAGCTTTATTGATCCATTGCACTATTAGCTTGGAAGGTAGCTTCCGAGAACACAATTAACCGAACCCCCATCCTCTCCCATACAACAACAAACAAAACCCTTTCAGCTTGTCCACTCGCCCGTCTGGGGAGCTGGAAGCACCGATGGAGCAAGAGATAAGATTGAAATGCGTTACGCATGGGAGGTGGCTTTATCTTTAGCAATGATTGAGGATTTCAGCCCTCCTCTCGGCGATTAATGGGGGTAACTCCCGCGATCCATTTAATTACCCTACGCAGCTATTTTTCTTCTCGATAGAACAGGGATGGCCAAACCGCGGCTCGCGAGGCGCATGCGGCTCTTTTAGTTATCATTCACTGCATAACACAATGGCGTAGTGTGATTTGAGACGTGTTGAGGAAGGCTTAGGGGCATGCAATATATTTAATTGCTTCGGATATAGATTATGATTTATTATTCATAAATATATGAGCACAGAATGTGTTTCATGTGGCTCTCCAATTCTTGAAGGTAGGGTAAGTAAGTTTGGCCACCCCTGCTATTGAAACCTAGGATGATAAAAGAGACCCGAGAAGAATTTTTTCCGGAGGATATGTATGGTCCAACACCTATTTAACTCCACCGTTTATCGATCACTGACATTGGCGCTAAAGCGGGGGTGGCGAAAAATCGAGGTATATGGTTTCTATATGACCGGGATCTCAAACTCGTTGGCCTCATGCGGCTCCCGTGGTACATTTCTGTGGCACGCGAAGTAAGCTAGAATAAACTAAACAGCCAAAACCCAAATCTATTTCTTATAAAATACTTCATGCAAATTTAAGAAATGTAGCAAGTATGTTAAATCAGGAGTAATTTATTTCTCATTGCAATTTATAAAAATTCCGCACAGGTGGGGTGCTAAGAATGTTCTTCCCGCTGCAAGCATCTTGCATGCCCTAAGGACCTAACCTTCGACGTCGAATCTATTACTACTTTTGGAATAAATGGGTTTAAAGCCGAATGATAGGGTTAGGGCGATTTCTTTCATGTGGCAGGGGAGAGTAAATGTCCAAAGAACATGAAACGGTGTGAAGACTGAGAAAGTATGCGGCCCGTGGATTTGGTACGGTGCCTTAATGCGGCCCGTGGGTTTGGTGGAGGGCCTTCATGCGGCCCGCGCACCAACACGAGTTTGAGTATCTAATCATAAGATAGAAGTTCCGTTCACAATGATTCATGGACGGTATGAGGGAGTGGCACTATATAGGGGGGAGCTAAATCGGGGTTTAACTATATTCGAAACTTCTTCCACAGGTGTCCTAAAATTTACGCGCGGAAACATTTACAAAGAGACGACAAAGGGTAATTTTCTCGTATGTTTCTTCAAGTGAGAGGGAAAAGCTTTCTTTCGGAAAGGTACTCGCTCAGTTTTGTGACTTACATTAGATAACAAGGTTGCATACTGCTCTCAAAATTGCGTTTAACCTCTCGGCCTCGACCATCGGTTATGCGTGTATTACGTGAGAACAACTTTCTTAAAGTGTTTTACCCTCGCAATAACACGTTACATTTCAAAACAAGCATGAGAGAGTTGCTTAAGCAGACAGTAAATGACGATATTTAAATAAGAACTCCAAACCAGAACTAATGCAGGCTGGTTTCCCAAAGTTGACGTTCCGAATTGATTACTTATATTGACAGGAAATGTTTCAGTATGTGTTAGTCATTCCAAGGATTTCTCATACCATAAATACCATTTGTAATTCATAGTTGATCAATGATAGAAAAAAACTGGAAAATAAATTAATAGAGCATTATCTGGTTTAAAATACTAAAAGCAATGTCAAAATCTCTTTCCGACATTATATTTTGCCTGTAATGCTTAAAATAAACGAATTTTATAAATGTTACTGTTTATACGCTAATATGTAGGGAGCAACTTTCCATTGCTGAAGGGTTGTCGAGTGGAAGAGAAAATAACCCATTAGTTCACTCGTCTATGCTCAAGCTGAGCTCAGTAAAAATCGTATTCAAGACAACAATCCGATAAAATGCGATTTAAAACACAAAAACGCTAGGTTTTGGTAGAAATTCATGAAAATACGAAATTTTATCAAAATTATGTGAAAATAATTAGAATCTGCATTCTTTTTGCCTTAGAACAGCACAAATCTCGTTTATATATCACAATTATAAGATATTTTAAGTATTAAAGATAATATCTCTGCACGATGGATTTGAGACTTCCTCTGTAAAACAAATAGGGAAAATCATTTCCTGGAATCAAACCCGGGACTTTGATCTTCACCAAATAAAATCTAGCCCGGAGGTGGGCCCTGGCAACACGGGCCTTATACCTAGTTTAATGAGAATCGGTCCATGCAAAAGTTGTTAGTGGGGGACTCACACACACTGTCACGACCATGTCATAAGGCTGTCTCCTTTGGAAACCAGGTTAAAAATTAGACAGGCGGACGGACCGAGATATTTTGCACAAAGAGACAGAATACTGAATAGATGGGAACAAACGAAGTCTCTAGCCGCTTTCTTTTAGAAGTTAGCGCGTCAGACGCACAACCTGAACTGGTAAGCGGATTTTCTCGAATGACTGTAATTATGGATAAACAAAAGTACATCGTTTAAGGAAAATGACAGAGTCCTATGGTTACAACTAATGACAAATGAGGAAACCTCCTAATAACCAAAGAAAAGAATAAGAAGGAAAGCACTCATATTCACGCCAGTAAAGGAGAAATTACTCCACGCCAGAGACCAAACACTCACGCAATGTCACTCACTATCAGGGTTCAGGGGGGTACTACTACTCCACGCCAAGGTCCCTTTTCTCACACGCCCAAATAACACACAAGCAATCTTCACAATCGGCCTACTGAAGACGAGATCATTGAATCTGAAATGCATATTTAAGAATTTTATGAAAAGAAAGTACCCGTGTGTGGTTGATTGCTGTTATTTTTGCGTGTGAGAAAAGAGTCCCTAGCGTGGTGTAGCTTCTCCTAAACCCGGAGAGTGTGTCACATTGCGTGAGTGTTCGGTCTCTGGCGTGCTGGCCTAGAGTAATTTCTCCTATACCGTCCTGTGAGTACTTGCATCCTTATTACTTTTTAGGCGGTCTTTACCAGCAAAGCGGTAATAGCGGAACGCCTTATGGGCACGTCTCGTCCGTCCGTCGTAACTTCCCTCTCCTAAACCGCTGGACGGATTTGAATTAAATGAAGGCGTGATCCTTATTAAAATGTATCGTCATATTGTGATTTTTAACTGCATCTGTAAATTAGAACTTCCACTTTGCATAATTACTTTAGTAAAATTACACTCTTATCTCGTTAAATGACATCCGTCAAGCATTTATTCAATACTACAAATTTCTCTCCCTAGCCCTTATATGCAGGGTTTGGTAGAAGCCAGTCATCACCGGCTTTCCTCAATCAGCTTTTCAGCATTGCTACTAAGCTGTCAGTAGTGATTTTATTCATTACTTAAGTTTTGCCCGTCGGCAAGTTATAGGCACCATGTCAGGCTTTGAAGCCGCACTCGGTCCTAAGTCATCTGCATTTCATAAGAGAAGGGAGGAGAGAAACCCGGTGCCGGCATTAGCCTACTCTTGCGAAATACACCAGGGGGGGCAACTGCTTAACGTCCCTTCCGAAGGACGGAGTGTTGATCTGTGCGGTCTCCTCAATATTTCTCGTGGTCTCGTTTTCTCATCCTCGTCGCCAAATAGCAACGCACAACTAGAGGGCCGGAATCGTGAGGTGAGGCCAACACTCAAACCACACCGCCGGAGCCCTCTTCTATGAATTACTTTGGTTTTGCCCAGCGGCAAGTTATAGGCACCATGGCAGGCTGTGAAGCCGCACTCGGTCCTCCCTTATATGAAACTCCATTATCAATTTATAACTCTAAGAAGACCTAACAGTCACAACGAATAATCCCCTATAATATTCCGACAAAAGAGGCAAGTCTTGGAGCACCTGTCTGTGTTTGATAATTTTTCAAAGTTTGCAATAGGACAGAATCCTTTTCTACCTCCGCCTCCCACTCTCTATTTTGTTGACTTCGTAAAATAAAACTTAACCTCCTCAAAAAAAAAAAACTGATCGCGGATCCTCCCATCTGGCGTCAGGATCCATAACTGCACGCGCGCACACCATGTCGTAAACAAACCACAACGCGGGCAGCAGTGGGGGGGGGGGGGAGGTAGATGCTTCTAAGCTTTTTATGGTACAGAGAGAGATATTAAATTTTTTCGGGTGGAGTATTTCACGTACTCCGACGAAAGAGAAGACGACTCCCAAAGCTTCCAGATGTCTCTTCCGCAAGCCACGCGCAGGAATTCCCCTCAGCATTTACGTCTCCGCATTTTACGAGAATGGGCTGTCAGCTGCGTGTTCGAAACCGCGGAGGGAAGAGAAGTTGAAGGATAAATGGCCCGCTCATGCCTTTTCTCCGCTCCAAACTGCGTTAAGAATCCCAATTTTTTTTGGAAAAAAAATGTTCCTTAGTTCTTCACGTCCCTTCTGCAACGCGTGCATTATGTGACCCACTCACTATGCACCGCTGGCAGCGATGCGACGAGGAAGGGAAAGATTCCAGATGGTAAAAAATCCACTTTTACTCTTCACCAAGGAGCTCGAAGATACGTCGCGCTTAAGACAAATCCACGGAGATGCAGGTCCATAAAAAGGAAGAGAAGATGGTGAAAGGGAATTGCTTGCGAAAAACCGGCGAAAATACGAGAGACGACGATGAAAACTGAAATTTCCGAGCCCAACTGTAATGGTCTAAAAATATCTCAAGCCTATTTTTTTCTACGCTAGGATTCAACGGCTAAACACATCCAGAAAATAAAGACGAAATCACAAAAGAAAATGTAAAAATAACATCGAAATACTAATACTGGGTTTAAATTCATTCACACTTCGTATTCACATACGCCTTCATTGTACGAAAGCATTTACAATTAGGTTCGTACATATAAAAAACTTTATAAAAAAGATTACATCCCTAAAGTTTTAAAGTGAAACGGTATTTTACCCTACACCGAATAATTAGTTTATAGTTTTAGGAAAAACACGCGCACGGTTTACGATCATTTTACGTCGGAGGACTGTTTTGAAAAGGCAGTATTCTAACGTAATTTCATTTATAGCACGATTAGACCTTTTTATCAGAGAGGAAGTGTACAGGCTAGTAGACAACACCTATTGCTAATGGCGAAACGACGAAAGTTATTTTTTAATTTCAAAGTGGAAAGTCCGACAAATTACTGTCGAAAATTCACATATACCGAGTGTCCCACGGATTATGTGTTCAAATTTTTGCTGAATTTACACATTTTAAGGGATGAATGTTCAACGAAACTTAGCATGCTAAGGCAGGAGCGCTGGGAGGAGGAGCATTGGGTTCTAACATTTGGTCAAGAGGAATGCCAAGTTTGTGTGCTGCGGATCCTAACCCATTTGGGGGTAAAATCACTTTTTGTTAAGGAGGCTTCAAAAATGAAATAAACCCTAACCCTATGAGAAAATCTTTTAAAATATTCATAAGAAAACCCTTCTTTAGGGATAAAATCAGCAACAAACCAACTTGGGATTCCTTTTGCCCAAATCTTACAGCCGACGGCAAGGGGTGTGCCATGTTTCATTAGCCTACGATTACCCCTTGATGTGTAAAATCAACAAAAACCATCCGTGGGACACACTGTATAATATTCTTTTAGCAACTGGACACTTTTTACTCAATCACTTCTCAATATTATTTTACACAGTCAGACTTCGATTTAGCGCCACCGTTTGTCCATCACTGACGTTGGTGCTAAGGCAGGAGTGGCGGTAAATTGCGGTGCACGCTTTCTCTATGTAATCATAAGATTCAAGGGGGTATGTGGGGGTGGCAATATATAAGGGATGCTAAATCGAGTTCTGTCTGTATCTATATATATTCGGGAAACTTATTTATGTCTATTGCAAGAGATTTAACCTAAGAAGATTTCATAAAGACTATATCAGCGATAAAATACTAGTAGTATTTTAGTAGTTCACTGATTGCACCCTTCTTAACGTCATTCCCAAGTGTATTTCGAGCTTCATAAATGGCGCGAGGAAGGTCAACTGCACGCGAAAACATATATTTAACGCTACACCCCAGGATCCCGTGTGGAATGAAAATAAAGCAGGAGTTCATCTGCGCAATTGCTTCCGTTTTACCGCCCAACGCATACAAAGCAGCTTCCCGCTTGGAGTGAGGCGGACAAACTGCGAAAGCGGCGTGGTTTGTTTAGAGAAGCGGGTTTTAAGACAACAGCTCCGGATTTCTAGGAGTGGCAGCATTCTTATGCAAGCGCTAAGGGAAGGTGGGAAAATAAAACTAGATGGACGATTGGCAGAGAGGAAGTGGCCAGTCTTTACCACAAGCGGGAGAAATTACCTTAAATAGCTTCAACTTTGCTGCATTAAAACTTCATCGTCTGGGACGGTCACGTGTACAAGTCTATGAAAAATACTGCAAAAATATTATTTTCATGTGCAGTCGATTGTTTCGTTTCAGTATTACGATAAAAGGCACCGTATTGCAAACATTTTCCTAAACGTAGCGGTTATACTGGTTTAATTAGTACTGCATTGATTTTGATTACGTTGTAATGACTGGCATTCATTACTGTATATTTTAATCGTAATTATATTTGTGTTAAATAGTAAAAACACTCTTATCACTTGCATAGTTGATAGTGCAACCTTTAGTAAAGAAGATTATAGCAATATTTATCTTTTATCCCGATAAAATTGTCGAATTTGTCGAATTTTCTGTGCAAAAAATGCCATTCCTATCGATTCGGGCTTGATAAAAATTGGCCGATTCATTAATACGAACCATCCAAGGAATTAAAGGAAACAATTTAAAGCATCAGATATTTATACTAGCAGAGTTGCGTATTGGAGACTTTTTATTGACGGATTTTGTTCAATTCATGCGTATCGTTATTTATCGGTCTTCCTCATTTTAAAAAAATGCTTTATATGTAACGTTACAAATCTCTTCAAAAAATTAATTCACCAGCAACTTTAATTAAAAATAAGCTCTAAAATATTATTGTGATCTTTAATTTCAAGGAAAAATCATTTCAATTACTAAACACATTTGAGCAGACGATTTCATTTTGTACCAATTCTAAGAATAAAAACACGTTTCGACTATCAGCTGCTGCACTTGAGCGCTAAAATATATTACTTCATATTAATAAATAGCTAAATTTATGGAAGTCATATCTATGTAATTGTACGGCTACAAATGAATTATATGAATAAATATTTCGGAAAAACGGGACCTTAACTTGATGCTTAGTAGAGGCATAGCCAATTTCGAACAATGACATAATGATACACGTTCATGAGATTGGAAGGTTTTGGAGAGGCGAAAGTATATAGAAAGGAAAGAGACAAAAAAGGTGCACATCTCCAAAGGTTGGGAGGACCGATGATAAATGATAACACTCAAGTTTTTTTATCATTCGGGCATCAAAAGAAGTGAATTAGAATATATATTTCCAGAAAGTATTTATGTTGCTCCATAAAAAATTTAAATCGCAAAAATATCGTTTATATATGTCCTAAAGTCAATTATTTTATTATTTGCCGATTTATTTTCATCAAAGGGATATATTTATTAAGCTATAATAAACAATCCCGCTTATCTTCATCGTAAAGCTGTAAAACCATAAATACCCGTGAAATCCTCAGAAGTGAAAAAATGAAATTGAAATGATAAACAAAATATCCTTAATATTTCCGTACATCTCTTTGCTTCCACAAAATTCGTTTTTCTATGTGTTCAGTTCTACAGTTAATTGCCCCTCAAAACAACCTATTTTTCTGTACCTGAGCAGTTAATTTACCTAAACTTCTACCTTCCTACGAAACTTAGTAAATATTCATCTGTTTTTACCTCTAACCAACTAACTCTCTCTAGTCTGCGCCATACACATATCTCAAAAGCTTCAAATCTACGCACATCTTCCTCCCTCATACACTCGTATAAAATTTCATATAAACTTTTCCTCAAATATCTTTTTCGCAACTTCGTTCAAACTTCCTATCATTAACTCTCGTCTTCTCATGAGTCCCTCCTTTGCTCTACATATATATTCTCCTTCAAATCTGTTCGCCACTTCTACCATCCTGTTACATAATAATGCCTAAAGGAATAAATGAATCTATTTGCACTTATCTCACCTCATCTACTTTTAAGTTACGTTTAATTATACACAATTAGACTTTGGTATCAGTTAATTTTTTTAGCGCGTAAAAAAATCCCACTGAGCTTGAAACAGAATCACGCTCTTAATCAGTGGTGAGCATCATACAGCCCGTGGACCGCATGCGGCCCTCGAGAACGTTTTATGCGGCCCGCGAAGCTAATATTAAATAAAGATATTACACAAATTCATATAATATACATTCAAATTACAATAAAACACAATGAAATGCTAACCTTAAAACCTTAATTTAGATTTGATTTTTACCGATATGATATCTCAATCTCTAGTTAACGTCCTATATAAAGTCTAATCTGGCCTGCGGCAGCAGTGACAACTAGCAATGTGACCTTCCGAGGAATTCACAATCACCAATGCGGCTCGCCACGTAGAAAAGGTTACCCATCACTGCTCCAAATAATGCAAAGGTCTGAATGAATCCATTCGTTACCAAGCGCATAGAGAGTAAACGTTCTTGCAATGGGTTTGTATTTTGAGGGGTCGGCTATCGACAGCGCCGTCGTGAAATATCTCCGAAATGGAACAAGCCCGTCACGAGGAATCTGTAAATAAGCGGCCGTAGAAATAAATGGGTACCGAGCTTATTACCCAAACGGGAAGGAGAGAAGTGGAGAAGAAAGCGGAGAAGAGGCAGATGAAGTGGTAAGAAGTCGAAAACGTAGAGAGGAGAACGAGAAAATAAATTAGGGAAAATAGGGAAAAAGAAAAAAACGCGAGAAGACAGATGAGAAGTAGAGAAGAAAGGGACGAGGAAAGAAAGAGGAAATGAGAACAATTTCGACTAATGAAGGATAGAATAATAAATTAGACGCGTTTGGTTCAGGTTTAGGATGTGAAATTATGATTTTTTTCTTTTCCACTAAGGTGGCAACTCTGTTGGAGCTACATGACTTGTGTACCCTATTACCTAAATGAAGTCTTATATGATTCTAAATACAAAATTTAACTACCCGTCTTCCACTACAACTCCAAGTTGTCATTCGATGAACAAGTTTCCATTTTCTGTATTTCATTGATTAATGTTTTTCGCCTTCTACAATTCTGAATACGAAAATAATTTGAATTTAAAAAAATTCTACATTAAATATATTTTAAGGAATTTTATTGTTTTCCTCGGGAAGAAATTGGCTGTAAAAGCTTAATTAACTTCTATCATAGGTATAGGAGAGCAATGAGACTACGGTGAAATTGAAATTTAAAATTATAAAGAAAATTGGAAATTTTTGAAACGAGAAAAAAGTCTGCTATGACCGGGAATTGAACCCGGGTCTTCCACTTGCCGGGCGGATATTCTACCCCTGAACTATCGTAGCAGAACATTTTCTCTCGTTTCTGAACACGGATGTTTTCCTTGGTGGGACGGGAACTAGCTTGGCTAGTGTTTGAGATATCAAGTCCCTGGCGAGAACTAATTTTCCATGAACTTGATATTTGACTGTTTATCTATAAAACAATTTTTTAACTGTACGGCTTAGGAGATAATTTATAATTTTTTAGATATTAATTTTCTATCATAGGATTAAAAAGTTAAAATTTCATTTCTACTATAATCGTAGCCATGGCAGAATTAAATGTAATATATCATCCCTATATCATTATATATCGACAACTCTTACATAGGAGGAGGTTATAACATTCATATAACATACATATAACATACTAGTAGAAGGTGCTTGCATACTGCAAGCAATTCATCTCACCTTGAATAAACATTCATTTTTCAGACAGACATTTCATCATTACAAATATTCTTTTAATTCTAAAGATTTCACCTCCGCAGCGTTTTTCGTTTTCCCCAAATGTAAAAATAATACTTTTAAAAAATCCCCAAATGTTGCAATTTTAAAATTTTTACACTTTCTCCATTATTAAGTACTAATGCTACACATTTTAGCCAAATTTTAAAGTTGTAGCATTTCTTGAAGTAAAAAAATATTTTTCTAATTTTTTAAAATTGTATAATTTTTAACGGCCGCCACAATATTTATATGGTAAAATTAAAATGTTTATTTGTGCAAATTTACTATTCTGTAAGTAATTAAGTAAGTAAGTAAGTAAAAATTAGCGATTGTTTAAACAAATTTTCAGGGTTCAGGCATTTTCGAATGTGCTACAGAGCTGATATTTTTTTATAAGTAGAATTCTTAAAAAAAAAAGAAATAGGGATTATACAAATTTTGATATTTTAATTTGTTTGGCATTTAAAAATTCTTAAAGTTTAAACAAATAGATACAGTGAACTCCCGATCTAACGTTTTTTGCCGGACCAAGGGAAATCGACTTTAGATGCGGAAAAACGTAAGATGCGGAAATGGAGATAATGATATTCGCACATAATAGTACCTTGTCCGGTACATTTTAAATTATTGTACAGGACGCCCAAATGTCCTGTATTTCATCAACTGTCCCGTAAAATCCTGTATTTCATCAACTGTCCCGTAAAATCCTGTATTTTCTGAAGTGAAAGTTTTTACAAATATATTATAATAAGAAAAACATCGCAAATAAATGACATGGTGGTGATGTCCGTGTAGTTTATAAAGTCATTGCAGGAGAGAGTGCAAACGTAGATCTTGCATCAGTGAATCATTGGATGACAGGAGAGTTACCCGAGAAAATAAAGAACTATGCACCATGCGATATTTTTAACGCCGATGAAACAGGATTGTTTTATAATTTGTTACCAGATAGAACCTTAACTTTTCGAGGAGAAGCTTGCCATGGAGGGAAGAAAAGCAAGGAGCGACTGACAGTTTTGCTTTGCTGCAATGCAGACGGTAGCGAAAAACTCCAACCACTTGTGATTGGAAAATTCGCCAAACAGCGATGCTTCAAGAATGTGAGGACACTCCCATGTAAGTATAAAAACAACTCCAAGGCATGGATGACATCAAAATTATTCATGGAGTATTTGCAAGAGTATGGATTCCAGCAAAAGTACACTGAAATTGACAGTTTTAAAGGCCATGCATTATATAACATCAGCTTGGAAAGCCATTAAGACTGAAACGATAAAGAATTGTTTTAGAAAAGCTGGGTTCTTCCGTGATGTCGTTGCTGACTATGAAGAACAAGATGCTCTTCATGAAGTCGATAATGATGACTGGAAGCTGTTGCAGTTGAATAAAATGACATTTGATGAGTTTGTGACCTTTGATGATAATGTTGCTACTTGTGGTTTACTAACAGTGAGTGAAATTTGTGATTTACAACATGATGACTGTCCTGAAAGTGAAGATGATGATGTAAACGAAACTGAACCACCAAGCTTTAAACAAGCTCTGGAGGGCTTGGTTACCATCATGAGATATTTGTGGTCCCGTATTGGGACGGAACACCTTCTTGAAGGAACTGATAAACTTGAAAAGGGACTCTATGGTATTCACTCAAATGAAAGAAAGCAACAAAGTAAAATATCCGACTTTTTCAAAAAATACTAAATTTTATCATTTATGGTTTTCATTTGTAATTGTCATTCAAAATTAGTAGTGATCTTTTTTCTTCAAATAAAATATCCTAAACAGATATGGTATGTCTTGCATTTTTTAAAAACTTTTAAAGATTTTTTCCTTAAAATCTCTCCAATCAATTTTTTACAATTTAATGTCTTAATCTCTTGGTTTTCCTTATTTTATCCATCCGGAAAAAACATTTTATGCAATCGACGCATGCGCGCAAGACTTACTTCCGATGCTGTGGGTTCACCATTTAGTTTTGATCTTCGATATTAAGCTGTGTGCACATGCTAATTTTGTTCCTGTTATGGGTATGATATTGGAGGTTAACCAGGTAAGTTGCTAATACCTTTTCTCATGACTTATCTAGAGTAGTTTTCTTCGTTACAACTGTAGTAGAATCTTCATATTCGGTAACGGTAACACTTCTACCTTTTAAAGACGTGAGAAGAGAAAATTTCAATTACCATTTTTTAATCATTCAATTCTTACCATGGTACTGAGTGCTTTTGATTTTATCTGAATGGTTCAGAAATGAATAGAAAATATCCCCTTACCTTTAAAGACTGACATATTCGTGTTTAATTAGAATAAGAACGAGAGTAAGAATTTGGAATACAATTGAAAATATAAATTTATTTGCGATAAATTAGTACGAAGGCTTCCACGACGTGCTGTTGACATGGTGGTGATTTCCGAGATTCTGCCGTGTTGATCCATTTTCTGGACAATATTTCGCCGGCGTTCCAGTCGGCTTCTTCAGGTCCGAAGTGACCTGAAGAAGCCGACTGGACTTTCATTTGAGTGAATACCATAGAGTCCCTTTTCAAGTTTATCAGTTCCTTCAAGAAGGTGTTCCGTCCCAATATGGGACCACAAATATCTCATGATGGTAACCAAGCCCTCCAGAGCTTGTTTAAAGCTTGGTGGTTCAGTTTCGTTTACATCATCATCTTCACTTTCAGGACAGTCATCATGTTGTAAATCACAAATTTCACTCACTGTTAGTAAACCACAAGTAGCAACATTATCATCAAAGGTCACAAACTCATCAAATGTCATTTTATTCAACTGCAACAGCTTCCAGTCATCATTATCGACTTCATGAAGAGCATCTTGTTCTTCATAGTCAGCAACGGCATCACGGAAGAACCCAGCTTTTCTAAAACAATTCTTTATCGTTTCAGTCTTAATGGCTTTCCAAGCTGATGTTATATAATGCATGGCCTTTAAAACTGTCAATTTCAGTGTACTTTTGCTGGAATCCATAATTGCCACTGCTTTGGATACCAGCGCCTTTCTATACTGCTGTTTCAAGCTGTGTAAAATACCTAGATCCAATGGTTGCAAATGACTTGTGCAATTTGCTGGTAAAAAAATAACTTTACAATCCGTAGATTGGCAGTATCTTGTGGATGAGCTGCACAACGATCCACAAACAGCAACACCTTTCTCGAGGTGGAACCCATTTTTGCATCAAACTCTTGCAAATACTCCATGAATAATTTTGATGTCATCCATGCCTTGGAGTTGTTTTTATACTTACATGGGAGTGTCCTCACATTCTTGAAGCATCGCTGTTTGGCGAATTTTCCAATCACAAGTGGTTGGAGTTTTTCGCTACCGTCTGCATTGCAGCAAAGCAAAACTGTCAGTCGCTCCTTGCTTTTCTTCCCTCCATGGCAAGCTTCTCCTCGAAAAGTTAAGGTTCTATCTGGTAACAAATTATAAAACAATCCTGTTTCATCGGCGTTAAAAATATCGCATGGTGCATAGTTCTTTATTTTCTCGGGTAACTCTCCTGTCATCCAATGATTCACTGATGCAAGATCTACGTTTGCACTCTCTCCTGCAATGACTTTATAAACTACACCATGACGGTTTTTAAACCTATCAAGCCATCCGCTGGATGCCGTAAAAGTAGGAAACCCCAGTTGATTTGCGATTTGTATTGCCTTTTCACGCATTATAACACCGCTAATCGGGATGTTGGAAGCTCGAGCCTGCTGAAACCACTCGAGTAACAATGCTTCCACTCTTTCGTATGGTGATGCTCGAAAGTTCTTCCTCCTTTTCGCAGCCACACCGCAGTCGTTTACAGCTTTGAGTATCGATGTTCGGTGAGCCATAATTGTGTTCAGCGATGTCACTGCCAGCCCTAATCGCCTTACCATTTCAACACGTTTCAGATGTGGATTTCTATCTACTTCTTCGATTATTAATCTTTTTTCATAATCTTTTTGATGCCATTAGAAATATATGGGGTGGAGTACAAAAACTTTTAAACAGCACTGAGAGTAAAATTCTCTAAAATATTTAAAACTTCGTAAATTTACAGCTTTCAACTTACGAGGTGCAACTGTCACTAAAATAGAAATGACATAGAATGCACTGATTGTATTATGTCAATCAGACAAACGAGCAGAGTTCCAACGGTAGACGACTGAACTTGGCTTGTTGCCTACCGAAGACGACGGCTGATAAAGAACTGCCACTGAGAAAGTTTAGATGGTGGAGACTGAGAGTAGAGATGCTACAATGTATGTAGACAAAGTTTGATGGTAATTTAATGAAAGTGAAATGTAGTAGACTCTGCATAGCCACATTTTTCTGTACATAGATTGTAACTAAGTAGGGCATACTGGAAGCAAAAGAAACACTTTTACTGACCTTATTGAGTTAATCGTAAACTATGTATAATACAAATTAACTTAATAGAGGTTGTGTTGCGTTTATGTACCTTTTCCAGTTTTCGTAATTTTTATTCTCACGTTATAAGCGGATGTAATTCTAGACGGGGAGTTGAAACTCAATACTTAGGATGCGGAAAAACGTTACAAACGATAAACTTTAGAAGCGGGAAAAGATATAATGGAAGTAAATGGAGCTCCAGCTGGGACCTCAAAATTTCGACTTAAGATGCGGAAAAACGTTAGAACGAGAGTTCACTGTAACTGTTTAGGTACTACGGGATGAGCTAGGAAGCTGAAATTTTCAAATTGTTTACAAGGTAGTGAATTTGCACAAATTTACATTTCAATTTTACCATATATGAATTGCGGCGGCAGTTAAAAATTATTAATATTTAAACAATTAGGAAAATATTATTTTACTCATAGAAGAGCTACAACTTTAAAATTTGGCTAAAATATGTAGCATTAGTACCTTATAATGAAGAAAGTGTAAAATTTTTAAAATTGCAACATTTGGGGATTGTTTTAAACTATTATTTTTACATGTGGGAAAAACGGAAATCGCTGCGGAGGTGAAATCTTTAGAATTGAAAGAATATTTGTAATGATGAAATGTCTGTCTGAAAAATGAATGTTTTTTCAAGATGATATGAAATGCTTGCAGTATGCAAGCACCAACTACTAGTACTTAATATAAGCAAAACTGTCTGTCCTGCTTGAGTTATCCTATATGCCTAATATTTCTTAAAAATCCTACATTATACATATAGCTCTACAATAGATGTCTATATGATACAAATATGTGACATAAAACCTCTATTTTCTCAAAAACGGGTAACCCTGCAAAAAAACCTCCGAGAAATTTTTGTAATATCTGCGGAAAAGATAATATCTTTGGTATATATTCTACGAGTCATACAATTTTTTTAGCAGTGTTATTCCTGATGAAAAAAATTTCATTACAGAGTTACGTTTTTCATTCATTTTTATATAAACCCAAATTTCGTCGAAACAAGGCCAGCAATAAAGCAACTGAAGGAAGGGAGCAGACAGAAGGCTTTTACATTAAACGGGGTTTACTCTTTAATAAACGGAGCCTTAGCACGAATCATAAATGGATCCAGAATTTAAAAAAAGAATGGGATATATAAGGGATAGACGTGAATGAGGGGAAAGAGAAAATGAATTAGAAAGGGAGATAGAGATAAATTTAACATAAAATACTTCAAATACTTCAAATAGCGTGGAAAATAAAATTCGTAATGCAAAATATTAAACAAAAACGTGGCATGCTTTGAAGAATGGAGAATTATGTGACGCAAAAGCAGAGTTCCTGTTTAAAGATGAATAAAATATTGAATGGGGACGCGAGGAAGAAGGCAGAGAATGAGGAGGGATAGAATCTAACATAAGATACAGAAAAAATAAAGGAGAGTAACCTCAACTCTCCAGTACTCGCTTGGGATACTAAACTATTGTTAGTATACTTTTAGTTATTTTAATAAATCAAGGAGGGAATGCTATATGTACCTTCTGCAGTATCTTTTTTCTAATGTTTACCAAGTTGGTTGGTATTCACCGTGATCTTGTAATGCGCGTATCTAGCAAGTTAAGTCGTTTAAAACACGGATGGCGTGTAGTATAGTATTCTACGCGAGAAGTGGCGTAATTTAAAAAAAAACGGTTGCTCTGTTCAGTGACGGATTTAACGGCCGGCTAAGCCAGTTATAGCCTCCCCTAGCCACCACTTTGGACAAAATTGGGTCTTTAATCAAAACCAGATAACAACAGCATTGTGAATAATTTTGAAACGGGAAAAAATCTGCTATGACCGGGAATCGAACCCGAGCCCTTTAATTGCCGGATAGATGTTCTACAACTGAACTATCGTAGTAAATTAATTTTCCCGTTTCTGAATGCGGCTAGCCCGGACCCAATTAATAAAAACACCCGCATTCCGAAACGGGAAAATTAATTGGCTACGATAGTTCAGTGGTAGAATATCCGCCCGGAAAGTGGAAGACCCGGGTTCGATTCCCGGTCATAGCAGACATTTTTTGTTTCAAAATTAGTCCCAAATTTACTGCTTATGCCTATCTTCATAGGATCTTAAGATCATATTATTCCATCAAACAGCATTGAATTTTGCAACAATACTTCATTATTATATTATACGAAAAAATTATCATTCTCGTAGAAATTAGGAGGACTACGAGAAAAACAATCAACGGTCTCGAAGGCGTACAGAGGAAAAGGACGGCGCCAAAACAAACGCTGATTTCGCACGAACGATAGGTCGAATAAAAACTTCTGAAAACACCTCCGAGGGATACGAAATTGTGAATGGAAACGGATAAACGAGAAAAGGCGATAACGCGAATGCTTATTTCCATCGAACGAAACGTCCGAAAATGGGGTATGAAGGAGAAAGCAAGGGAAAGAGAGAAAGGGTGAGTTAAGGGTGGAGGGAATTGGAGATGGATTGCAGGGCGGGCTTGGGTACTCGGACGGCGCCGGAGAGAATGAATGAGCGGATCGTGCTTGATGAGGCGCTGTCTACGGAGCGGATGGGAGTTGGAAATAAAAGAGTTGTAGGGCGAGGCGAAGTGCGCGCTACCGTTGAGAGCGTGGAGGAAAATGCAGGGGACGAGGAAGAGTAGAGGCTACGGGATGGAGGCTGCCGTGGGCGGTGGAATGAGGGAAAAGGCAATATTTTCTCGTGACAGAGAAAAAGGGCGGAGGAATGCTTGCAGGGTGGGAAGAGAGATAGTGTGAAATGAGAAAGGGAGGGAGGGGAAGGGAGAGAGAAATGAGTGGAGGGAGAGGATGGCGATACAGCCGCGGATGGGGGATGTTTGCCTGAACGCGCAATCTATGCGCGGGTTAATTCCAAGGCGGGAAGAATTAGTGGAATACGCAGAACGATGGGGAAAGGTAGGTCGGGACAAGAATGTGAATTTATGGAAGGGAACGCCCGGATGGGTGGCGTCGATTAGAAATTAAGAAGGCGCCATCGCACATCGTGGGATAAGTCGCGCAAGAGCTAGATCAAATGGTGAGAGGTATATGCTTCGTACGAAGGAAACGACTCCATAGTTTTAGGATGAAGTCAAACGGTTAGTAAATAATAGTTTTATTTAATTTTTATACCATCAAATTGCTATCATTTACACTTTTAGGGAATATTTGTCTGTTATCTGAACAATTGTTACACTTCGAGATGCCATCTATTGCATCATGTAGATAAACATTTAAAATAAAAAAATCATAAAGAAAACCTTAAAAATATCAATATAGAAAGTACTAATTTGAATATATTGAGAATTTTTATCGACCACCAGAAACAATCAAAAAAGGGATATTTTTTATATTCAATAAAGTAATATTTTATATATGGTATCCGTCGTTGTTAATCCTCTATACCTGTCAAATTTATCACATATCTATCATATTCTATTAATATAAAATCTGAGATTATAATGCGGAGAGAAAACATCTAATAAATTTCCAGATTAAAAATTATGCTAAATGGTTACCTCAGGACAAGAGAGAGCATTAATACAAAACCATTAGGGATTCATTATTTTGGAAGAGTAATGTAATCCCGGAAAGGTATTAGAGGCCACAATTGGTGTAGCAGAATGAGAGAGTTGAGGCAGTTCGTCTAGACAAAAGACATCCGAGGTAATTTTCAAAGGATGGAGATACACCGTTGTTGGAGATATAATGCTTTTTAATAGATTTGGTGAAATACTATTTCACACTTTAATGGCGCCCAGAGACAGGGAGGGATGTGGAGGTTCGTGAAGGGACGAATAATTTTTTATAGGGATTTGTGCGCATATTGAAGATGTAATGGTGAGAGGGGAGAGAGAGAGAGAGAGAGGCAGTGGAGAATAAAAGATAGAGAAGGATGAGGTAGCCACGAGAATAAAGAGGGCCTAGAGCGGTAATTGGAGAGGTCAAAGGCGTGTTCACGTCCTGCAGATTGCGTTCCGGTAACTCACGGGAGCGAACGGATGACAACGGCGGAAGTTAGCCTCTCCCTTCTCTCTTCCAATTTGTTCCCTTAAATTCCTCCCAAGACTCTCGTTGCTCAATTTGCAGCAGCAGATATCGTTCGAACGGAAAGAATTTGGTGGGCAATTAGCGAGGAGGGAGGCACGAATATTTTAGGCGATTAAAGTGTTTGATAATGGAACTTTCCGTTCGGTACTTAAGTCACGGAACACGTCGCCTAGAAAATTCACGCCGGGTTTTAATTAGTAATATAGGAGGGTACACTACGGGCTTCCTAGCATAGAGCCTAATTCGCGAAACACAAGCTCACATTATTTGTAGCACGAATGCGCAATTAAAGATGCCGATATCATAATTCAAAAGCGTTAATAAAGAATGAGTTCCCTAAATTTAAAAAACCGTTCATTTCCTCTTAAGTAAACCACACGCTGTTCCTCATTCCCGTTTCTATTCCAGCATTTAATCAGCAAAATAAAATGGGAAGGCAAAAAGTGTCCAATTTTGTAGCTGCATTAATTTTCCGAACATTGAACAAGAGAAAAGGTCACCTTTTATTAAGCGTGAAAACCCCAGTTGAATTTTCAACCTGCACAGTAACCAAGAAAATATCGCAAAAAATCAATCAAACGAAAAATCAGGGCATTATAAAGGGTAGGTTGGAATCAGAAATGCTCAATTTAAAACAATTGATATCGAATTAAAGAGTTCACCGGTGAATAACGGCGAGATTAAAAATCTGGCCCTTCGGTGTGAAAACTGTCTTATTAAAAACCCCGCTCGCCTGATGCTACTCCTAATCTAATTAAATAAAACAAAAGTATCTTGAACAAATAAACACGAATTAAGATATTATATATTATATCTAGTAATTGATAGATATATCCTTCTCCTACCACTTTTCTTTCTAATTTACCCTCGATGACCTTTACACTAAAAACGTCATTTCTAGTGAAATATCTTATTTATTAGCCTTCTTCGTTATTCTCATTTTAGTTGTTAATATTTCCTTTTCTTTTATTCTCACTACTTCTTAATTTTTAACATTTTCCGGAAATATTATTTTCTGCATTCTTTCAAATTCTGGCATTTTCAATCTCATTTTATGCAAACACATCGCAAAAATAAAGTGCAAACGTAAATATTTGACGCAGTTAAATGATTAAGGATATGAATTAGCGGTGGTTAGAATACATTGCTCGATGAAAATGATCACAGCTGTACATCTCACTTCACAGAATTGGTAATATTTACACTGAATATAAGATTTACGGGATGAAGAAACGGTGAAATCGTCATTCCAACTTCGGAGAGCGTGAGACAGTGAAAAAGACAGAAAAAACGATGATTCTGAAGAAGGAAATTATCGGAAATGGTTAGAGAAGAGATATTAATGATAGTTATCACGTAAAAGCACGCACACATACACAGCCGAATTTAGACAAATGATTCTCAAAGGAAAGAAAAAGTTCAAGGTATGGATATTCATACCGGGAAATTATATTCGAGACATCGAATAGAGGAGTTCAAGGCGTTTGACTTTATATAAAAACATTTTATTTATTTTTATTTAAAGTAAACATTATAGTTATTAATCGTTGGATCATTTCCAAAAAGATGATCAATTTCTCTTCTGCTGCACGTGTAAACCACTCTCTGAATCCCCCTTAATTCCTAGGATATGTCTCGTTATAATTATTCTCTCCCACGCCTCTAAAAGCAGCCACCGCACATATCCCGCAAAAGATCATCCAATTCCCGCCTTCCCCTTCTCCCCACCCGAGTCATATATTTCTCCCGTGGCCTAGAAATAGCCAGCAAACCGCGTGCGCGAAGGTCGCCTTGTCTCACTCCATTCAAATCAACAAACCAAGTGCCACCTCAGCTCCTTTTGTGCTTTGCGCAGACGGAGAGAGAGAGAGAGAAAGAGACGTAAGGATGCAGCAGAGCGCGAAGCGAGAGCGACATGAAGATTATGCCAGCGGAAATATTCCCTCTGTAACTATAGGCGTTGGAACATCAACAGGAAGAAGAGGATTTAAAGTCTCATACCGTAGCGTGAAAGTGTGCTATTCTTGAAAAGACAGCGATTATGATTTAAAATATTTGGAAACTTTTTTTTAGATTTCGCATCTACTACCGTCGATTCGGACAGAATAATATGAAATTTTTAGCACGTATAAAATAATAGTTATCAAATTAAAAGCCTAAACAAAAATTCATTTTCGTAAAGTATCACAATAATCGGATAACATCAAGCCGTCAGATAGAGACACATGCTTAGACAGAGTTCATCTTGTTGCTAAGGAAAGAAAAAGTAATTAATCTCTGTATAGTGAAAGAGAAATAAAAAGAAATTAATTTGGTAAATAAAATAACAAACTTCTCTTCACATACGCGGATAAGGCTCGCGTTGAGGATACGTTCTTAAACGAAGAGGAAACACTAAAAAGCTTGATTATTGATAGAGCAAGGACGTAATTTCAAAATGGAGTAGAAAAAATAAAAAACAGGAGCAGATCCCTAAGAATGCTTACAAATATTAAACCCAGATGTAACAAGATGCAGTAAAGGACAACATTTTAATCCGAAGAGTCAATTTTGATAGGAATTAAATGATACAGAGAGTTTAATAGTTAACGTGAGTAAAACATAAATAATTTATACGGTTGAAAAATTAACTGGAAAAAGACAGAGAGAACTATGAGAAAGAAACATGACAAAGATTAACCATAGGAAAACGTATGCAGACAGAGATGGATATAACACGTTTGAGTGAATCTAAGGGGAAGCGCCCACCAAAGTGACGTGACGTGTGACCTGGCATGTGATCTGACACATGGCACACAAGTGACATCTATTTTTAAATGGAGGCAATATAAACAAACGGGACAAAGCCCACTGAAGTGATATGACTCAAGAGTTACGCATGGCATGCCACGCTATTTACAGAAGAGTGGAACAGGTTCCACTTTTGACACATGTCATTTCATTATGCGGAAGCATACATATTTAGTCTAGAGTATCTTCACAACAAAAATGAAAGACAAACCCGAGTTTAATATTTGTTTTGTTGCCCTTGTGGAAGAAAACTCATGCTTATACGACCACAGCAGTGTCTATTACAGCAAAAAAAAACTTTTACTCACCCTGTAGAATGACTGGAATCAGTCCGAGCGCATGTTTAACTCTTTGAATACGTTGAAAGCGTCATATTCACTTTATTTCCCTCGCCAATAAGGATGTACCCAAAACCGTATTTTAACGCGATTCCGATTTTAAATATTATTTCAATTTAACCATGCCAAAACAGCAGACGCATCTTCATCTTCGGAGAACAATGTGACTTGTGACACTTGTGTCACTTTGGTTGGCGTTAAGTCACATCAGAGATACATCAGTGTCACGGCTGTGCCACGTCAAAGACAGATCATGTCATGTTACTTTGGTGGGAGCTCTCACTAAGATTTTCGATCAGTTTCAGGAAACCAAAAAGTGCAGATTTTGTGAATAGGTTTTAACATCAATATATTTACTATAAATATCCATGCATAGGACGTACCTGTGCAGAGGGCGCAAGAAGGTTTTTGACCTAAAATTCTAGTGAAATACAGAACGCATATGTATTGTAGCAACCCAGGACAGCTGCAGGAAGGAGCGGATTTTCTGCCCACTAGGCGCAAAAAGGTGCCCGCCAAGGATCAAAAACAAAGAGTTTCGAGGTATTTAATCTGTGGTAAGTGAATGTGATTCCCTCAAATACGTATAGATTACTTGCGTTAAATTTCTTTTCTTCTCTCTAGTTTGTATCACGTGTAACTTTAGATTTTATGATAAGAATTATATGTAATTATGTTTTCGTGACAATCAAGTAAATTTCTTGCAATTTATTTCGAGTGTTATTTGTCTTTATATTTTGGGGAGACTTATGTGACCTTGCAAAGAACGCACCATATTATTGAGCCAATATGCGTGTGTTTAACGGTAATATAATAATGTCATAAAACAATAGATTTACACTGTAAATTAAAACTAGATGAAATCTTAAAGCACTTTAAAAAAATAAATTTAATCCTAGCTACGAACTATCCATGTCATATTTTATTTAAAAAATTGGCTTGTAATTAAGTTAGATGGAAGCATACTGAAGGAAGGGTATGGGAGATAGCAAAGAAGGTTGAAGATATAAGGAGATAGAGGTGGGACGAGTGGAAGCGAGAAAGGAAATGCAGCCGAAAATTGGGAGAGGGAGAAAAAAAGAACGGGGCCGAGAGCAGATTATATGAAGTGGATTGAGCGATGGATCTCTCTAAGAGGTGAATTCTACAAGGCTGCCACTTGGAATATTTTAGAATTGAGCGAAACTCAGAATCTCTATACCTCACATTAAACTCTCCTTATTGAGATATTCAGTCATACTGACAATCGATGAATCGATAAAAATGTCTTATCTACACAATTCCCGAAAAAATGCTCCATACGGAAGACAACATTTTCTGTTCCTAATGCCGTTGATTGTATAGCATTCGTATAAAAATGATGAGTGAATTTCCAAAATGAACATGCCATAAGGATGTGATGCTTGAACATATGCCATGATAAAATACCGATTGCTAGAACAAAATTAGCTAAGTGAATGTTTTAAAAATACGAATATAGAAAGATGCTGAATAGTTTTATACATAAGCTATAGTTGATTCGATCATTTTTTAATTAATGCTAAACAATTCACTTATATCATTTTCTCATTTAAGAAAATTATAATTTTGAATATTTTATAATACTATTTGTCAAAAGCATCCCATGTACTATAATTTGAAGAGCACCAAAGATGCAGCAATATTTTTATTCAAGGCAAAATTCTAATCATTTTTTTAACGGATACTAGAATCAGAATATGTACTTAAAATGTTTTCAAACGCGAATATTTCTATATAAGATATTAATCAATTGACAACAAAATTCTCAATTCATATGCAAACCAATTTGTTTCGCGCTAAATTACAGAGTCAAATGCTGAAAGGTCATTGCGAACCTATTAGTTTTTTATTGCTTTTCCTTCTTATTTACCTGGCAGTACCTCAAAGCTAAAAAATCAAAATATTATACATTAACTCTTAAGAGTATTACGCCTCTATATAATAAGCCAAATGAACTTGAGCAAGATTCCCGTGCATTTCACGCCATTAGCTAAATGAGAGATTGAACAGGCGACGGAAAATTTTATCACACGTAAAATTACGAGACTCATTCAGACGTTAATCGTTCAATGCAATTAGCTGCATCGACAAAATTACAGACTTAAAACTAATCATCATCCGGGAAATGAACGGGGTGTGTTCTCCGAGTAACGCAAATTTATTATGGCGGTTCCGTAACTCCTGGAGACGTGTCGCCTCGCGTATAAAACTCCCCGAGGCAGATGTCTCTCCATCTCTCTCATTCTATCTTTCCCCGAGAAGATTCCAGTCGTAACCAAGCCAGTAAAATCAATTTTACCCTTCCGAATTCGTCGCAAAATTAATTCCGAGAGCTCTTGAGGGATAAAGAGTGACGTATTGACTGCGCCGAGAAGGAGCGCGGAATTTTCCCTTCACTTTTGCGGAACGCGGATTATGGAGCGCCAGTGAACTGACTTTGAGTCAAGGCGCCCATGCGGTCCGCGACGGAGGTTGCCAGGCTAAGAATGCGCCGTTTGATGTCGGCATTTCCGTTAACAAAGTTTTTTGTTCTCGTCTTTTAACTAGACGAGTGACGCACTTTCCCTGTTGGTATTTTTATTTCTTTATTTTATTAAAAATTACTTCTCTTATATAGCCGTAAAAAGGGAGAACTTTGGTTCTTACTCCTTGCGATTCGCTGATAGTATCTATTATGTATTCTAAAAAAGGTAGAATTTATTATCTATAAATAACCATCGATGTCAACTTCTTTAGGGCAAAAATGCGCTCCTATTTTTCCCAACCATTTAGCTACTGGAAGAAGTGTACAGTTCAGATTTATGATTTTCCGCCGCTACTCCCTATTACATTATATTTTAAGTGTGAAATTACACCGCTTTATCACAGACGCAAAAAACCATGAAATAAATATTCGTTTTCGATAAAAAGTTAGTCCGACGTAGAATAATTAATGTGCACTTAGAAACTTTGAAAGGTTATAAACAGGAGTGGAGTGAAGTCTGATGAGATTAAATGTTAAAAAAAATCACAATAAAAGTAGTCAAAGGACAAATTATTAAAGGTAAAAAAGAACTTTTGAAGAAGAATGATTGTTGAGAGGGATAAGATAGGAAGAAAAAACGGAACTATGAATAAGGCAGCAAACTTACAACCATCCAATTATTACAATAAAGTTGTTCAAAACAGAGGTTTTTAGAAGAACGTGAAGATGGATTGCTTATGTTTCATTTTATTTTAGTTTACGTACGGAAATATTTTCATCAAAATTTATTTTTATGCAAATAAGGTTTTTGTAACACTTGTAATAATAACTGCGTTATATATTTACAGATTGACGGATGAAGCTAAGTATGTCACTATAAGGTTAGCTGCCCCTAGGGTTTGCCGGATATTCATGAAAGCGGACACGCCGTCCATATATGTGACGAACACGCACGGACGGCCGAATGGTTGGGCGTGGCAGGCTGTCCACAGTGCACAGTACATAGTTTAAAAAATATTATTTCGTTTTCATACATACTTAAGTCTTTTTGATGTATTCCGTATTTCCTGCACACGTCTAAGTTCCGGAAATTCGTATTTCCGTGCAGCAGTCGAGCAGGAACTGAAGGGACAGATGCCACAACCTCAACCCGAAAACACATATTTTATCTTAAGTTTGCCTTACTTTAATATATGTTTAAGACTTCCTTTTTATCATTGTTCTTTTTTATTTGGAAGCAGGCTATCATAAAAGTATGTGCACGCAGGCGGCCAAAAAAGGACTTGCACACGGTGCGGTTTTGTTCATTATGTTCGGAAACCGCAGCAATATACAGTTTCTAATAGAGGAAGTGAATTCCAGAGGTGGGACGGCACTAACACGTTTTTCAGACGCCAGAGGCCTCGGTCTGGGTACGAGAGGGACTGTTCAGTTCAGCAGTTCGGTACCCATAGGCAAGGAAAAGTGCATTAAGTGAAACAAAGGAGATGAGTGCGTGAGATTGGGTTGGGTAGAGATGGGAGAAGGGCTGAACCAAAGCAACGGATGTTTGAGGCTAAAGGACTAACTCAGCGACGGTAAAATCGAATGAAGAAGGTAAAGGTCAGGCCAAAGCATGTTGAGGTTGGAGTGTGGAAAACAGTCACATCGCTCTCTTTAGCTGGGTGCGAGAGGGTGAGGGGAACCTGCGTCTACACCCATCTAGTTGAATTGAGGGCTCATGTGTGGTCGAACACGGCTGATACGAATAATTAGAAATCTCTGAATCACGGAATGGAAGGCGTAGTGATTTGAAGTGCTGGAGTCTTAAAATTTCGATCGGCTCATTTTTGATTGGTGAAGAAATACAAGATGTTTATGAAATGTTTGGAAGTACATGTTCCCACGGGGCTCATATTAGTTCATACTAAATTTTCATAGAGTTATAGGGTTAATTTGTTAATTTTATCAAATTCATTTCTAATTTTTATTTACTTATAACATGTAATGTAAAATAAAAAAACTCTTATTTTTGTGAGCTTTTAATTAACAAAAAAGCAATGGAGTATTGTAAACATGCTGTGATATATGTAACCGATGTTTATTTACATAAATAATGTGAGTACCTATATCAAACTCTACAAGAATGAAACCTTTGGTAAGCGAGAAATTATTTTGTCTATGGTCAGAATTTTTCTTTATTCGTTAGATGGAGGAAGAGACTTTTTAGTCTCAATCTCGGGCTAATCGATATATAAATCGGTCGATAAATTGTATTTCAGGCCCAGATTGAGTCGAATAATAAGAGAATACCTGTAGTTTATAATAAAAGAAAAGGCAGGACAATAATAACAAAGGGCATATTTGAGAAATGAACCAAATAAGAAAACCTATCTCTAGATTGAGTGACATTTACGCCTAATTGTTTCTACCGCGTAATTGCCCACCAAAATTATGAGAAAGAAATAAAAGTGTAACTTCGCGCAACGCAATTTCCTCTCTTTTACTAACACAAGATTTTTCTTTTTTGCTGCGCATATATTTCGAGTTCTATCTCAATTTAAACTAATTTAAAAACGATAATCTCTCCCTCAACACGCAGAAAAAACAATTGAATCACTCTGTAAAACATTACCCATCTTTTATTTATGAACGATGGTTGTTACTGTTTACGCTGCGTGTATCGCTTGAATTCATAAAATAAAATAATGTGTTTTAATGAACCTGTTGTTTCCGAGCAAAATAAATGCAATTTTTTTACTGCATTATTGGTAAACTACATTCTTCGCAAAATATCCAGTACGTAAGATTTTTGGGGTTGCTACATATTCAAAGCATGACTCGATGGTATCATAACATTCATCGAAAATTAAAAAAAACGGATTGAAACGAATTCTGTAAGGTAAAAATTGGCATTAAAAAGAATTACGACTTTGCATCAGAGAGACAAGATGGATAGCATTTTGGAGGCATTTATTTCTCTTCCATCAGACGACGGAACCGGGAGAATTAAAAAAAATGTTCGCCTAGCTTTTACTAAAAAAAGTAAATCTTTTGTCGAAAAATTCATTTATTCTCCTCGATCCAGGACGGATGAATTCCAAAGAATTCCACAAGGCCTGATCCCTTCCTCTCCTAGAATTAATTCATTTCGGCAATGTCGATTCTTTCCTTCGAACTGGGGATTATTAAAAGAAAGAGAGAGGGAGATAGAGACGAAGAGACTTATGGAAAGAGAAGAGGAAGAGAGAAGGTAAAGGTGGGAGAGGATGGGAGAGATGGAGGGAGAAGAAGAAAGATAGAGGAAGAGGGGAGAGAGGAAGGGTGAGAGAGGAAGGAAGATATATAGATGCCATCATTTGCGCGAGGATCGGGTTTAAAAGCCCCCTCTTACACCAAAAGCGAAAAAATGACAAAACATAATTGGGAATAATTTTGAAACGAGAAATAATTCTCCTACGACAGGTAATCGAGCCAGGATCTTCCATTTGCCGGGCGGATAATAATCTACTACGATAGTTCAGTGGTAGAATCCCCGTCCGACCTGTCTGCATAGGACTTTATGATCATTTCGTTCCAACAATCTTGACATCATATAGTGATAAATACAATTACGGCTAAGAGTAATGAAAATATTGCTGTAAGTAAAACATATCGAATATAAATAATGTGAAAAACCACTCCTAATCACAATTTAACATATAGTGTAATGTATGAATCAAATGGAAAAGTATTCAGTTCATTGACGTGTGAAAACCAATTATGGCAATGAGGCATTATTTTGGATAGGAAAGAATGGAAAAGAGACAGAGATGGAGTAAGAGAGAGAGAGAGAGGGAGTATGATAGATAGAGAGAGAGAGGAAGAGATAGAAGGAGAGAGGTAAGGGAAAGAGGAATCAGTGATTAACGACGACTCGGCTACCTTGAGGGATGGAAGTAAGACCGAGAGTAGCAGTTGCTATGAAACGAAATTCGACTGTGTCAACCAAAGAATACAGAACGAAAAAGAAACAGACACGTAAGGGAGTAGAAACATGTAAGGAACGTGTTCAGAGTAAAAAATATAAATAGGCACCTCTAAGAAAACCGCAACGATTTCAATAAGGTGAAAAGTACTTGTTAGAGAATTTATTTCTACGTTAAATGACGTACATCTTAAATTTTAAGTTTATGTTTAAATATTTTATATTGGGCTTGATTTGAAGAAAAACACGGTTTTTAGCCCTCGAAATCCGATAAGACCAATTTGAATGCTTACATCTCAGAAACCCTATCATGTATCCTCTTGAAATTTTAATAGCACTTACCTAAAACTATTAGAAATCTGTCCGCGTTATTTTATAACTGCTATATTAATATCCCATTTACTTAGATTTCTGCAATTCGGCTATCTTAGTCAATCCTGGGTTGTTTTCAATGCTAGAGGTACCGTTGTCACCGGATAAATGTCTATATTACTAATATGTGAAAAATAACATCACAAAATGACTTCCCAAAATGATACCGATTTTTATTTCATCTTCATTTTTCCTCCGCCTTATAGCTACGTCTGGTGTAGTAACAAGGAGAGAGAGAGGAGATAGCGCGCGCTGTTGGTATCTCCTCTGCATTCATTTCACGCCCGGCCATGTAAATGACTCACTATCAGAAGACGTGACAACAGCGCACGCTGCAATTGCTACTTTCCTTCTCTCTCCCGCCAGTTTTGCTAAGCCACAGGCGGAGGCAGAATGAAGATCAAATAAAAATCGATATCATTTTGGGAAGTAATTTTGTGATGTTATTTTTCACATATTAGTAATATAGACATTTATCCGGTGACAACGGTACCTCTAGCATTGAAAACAACCCAGGATTGACTAAGATAGCCGAATTGCAGAAATCTAAGTAAATGGGATATTAATATAGCAGTTATAAAATAACGCGGACAGATTTCTAATAGTTTTAGGTGAGTGATATTTAATTGCCAGATGATACATGAAATTGATGGAATAAAGCAATCCGAAGATGCTATGCAGACCGGCATAAGCTGTAAAGTTGGGCGTTCAGAAACGAGAAAATTGATCTGCTACGATAATTCAGTGGTAGAATATCTGCCCGGCAACTGGAAGACCCGAGTTAGATTCCCGATCATAACAGACATTTTTTTCGTTTCAAAATTATTCCCAAGATGATAAATGGTAGGGTTTCTGAGATGTAAATATTCAAATTGATCTTATCGGATTTCCAGGGCTAAAAACCGTGTTTTTCTTCAAATAAAGCCCAATATAAAGTATTTAAGCATAAACTAAAAATTTAAAATGCACGTCAATTAACGTAGAAATACATTCTCTAACAAGTACTTTTCACCTTATTAAAATCGTTGCGGTTTTCTTAGAGGTATACGGTCTCAAACTCGGGAGTCAAGATTTTTTGCAAGGACAGTAAGCGATTTTATCTCTCATACTAAAATTGTCTCCCCCCTCTAAGTTGGTGCATTAATAAATATATTTACATAACTTCAATGTCTTAGTACTGAAAAATGATATATCAGGAATTATTACAAAGAAATTTAAATTTTCAGTCCTTCTTTTCCGGCGAAGCGACAATAGTGGAACGCCTTAAGGGCACGATCGGCCTGATGATAAATCTTCGAAAATAATGTGCGGATGTTTATGAAATTCTATATTTAAGACTTAAGGGCGAAGAAAATATAACAAAGTATGATATAAATGGCTCACATAGTCTAATCAGGAGTGTCAATTCACTCTTTACAAAAATGAACTTTCAGTCATAGCACGTAAAATATTACTTATATCAAAATCGTTTTCAAGCAAATTTTGTAGAACTAGTTAAGTGAAATATGTTTTGTCCGATACAATATTATAGAAGGATTTCAAGATAATCAAACGAGAATGCAGTAAGTCACTTGCGACGTTTTAATTGATGTTAACGAAAACAATCATCGTAGCTACTGAAATGAACAAGATCTACTATAAATATTTTTAATTTCTTTTCGTTCGCCTACAGCATATAGTAAATGAAAGAAAATGGTTTATCTAACAGGAAGAAATTAACTTAAATACGTATATTTTCCTCACGTTACACGCGCAGCTTCTGTAAGAGAAAAAAATGTGCAATTCACAACGAAGGAATTAACGTGAGCCTAAAGATTATTATTCCTCATTTGAAGAAATATGTATTAAATGATTTTAATTACTACGGACTATAGAATAATAGATATATCACAGATTCAATATTTCCTTGACATCGTCTCTGATATTTTGTACTGCAGTGCTTATACATTATACTTAGCCATTAATATTTATCTTATTTTTAAATGATGATATAAATCGCAAAGAACACCTTTAGAAACTCTGTGCACTCCAGCATTGAGTCATCATTCCAATCTTGTTGCATAGCTCTGCAAATGTCATTCAAAATCTTTATAAATATGACTAATATAATACGAGAAAATGTTAATTTGTTGTTTCCGGTAAAGTGGCATCTCTGATTGGATTATGTGAATCATTTAATTATTGTCTTTGTTCATAAGTACTAAATTCCAAATTTCATGAAAACCCGTTTGATAGAAGCCTAGAACTAATACGCGTAAAGACAGACGGACGGACTGATAGCTGATAGGCGCTTACGTTGGGAACGAAACGGAACTATAAAGAAGAAAAAAGGAGGGAAGGAGAAATTTGAGCACTAGAAACGAAAAAGAAATTTATACAAGACTTGGGGTATCGTCCCTGGCGCCAACGGCGCCCAACCCCGGTTAGTAATTAATTATTGTTAATAATTAGTTCCAAATATTGTATTAAATGTTATTAGATGTACTCACAGACCCTCCAGTTGAAAGAAAAACTTTAGTTTCGTTTTGAATTATCGAATTTGTAGTTTCAGTTGTTTTTCAGCCTTCCAGCTGTATTTGAAAAATTTAGAGTTCTTAAATAGGTCCTTCTACTGTGAGTGAACCTAAAATTTAAGCGTTTTGTGAGGACCATAAGGAGAGTCTATGTGCAAAATTTGAGGACGATAGGATTAAAAGTGGCTGAGATACAGAGCGTTAGAGAGATAATGACCAAAAGACAGAATAAGCATTTTAGTGGTTTGATAGTGAGATAGAAAGTGTACTGTGTACTCTACAGTGTGTTATTCCACACAGGGTTTCGTAATGGACTGCTTTTCTATTCGACGGAGAATGCTCGAAAATCATTAGATTTATGGTAACAATGGCAAATGATATTCCTATGTAAACAACTTCACTTTTTACTTAAAAAGGTCAACAATACATAATTAATCCAAAGCAACCACACATTATCTGTGACCTCACCATCGGCGAACTACACACGAATGTTATTTTAGGCCCTTAAGTAAAAAGGTGTTTAAACTGGTCAATTATTACACAATTTTTAGCGTACGCTTCACAAACAATAACTCTTAAAATTCAGTCAAGCAGTGTTTTAGGTGGAAGATATTTAAAGACACGGAAAGACAAACATGCTCGATCTTCTCTATATGCGTGCACTTCGAAAGCTCGCAGAAGGCCTAATAAAAATAGCCAGAAAAGAAATTCAAATGAAAAGATGGACAGGGAGTTGATAAGGCGTAACCTTCATAGGACGCAAAAAAAAACTCCACAGAAAGGAGTGAAAGGAAATATGGAAGAGAAAATAGATATTCCCCTGAAGAAAGGGAAAGCATAGGAGCGAAAGAGAGAGAGAGAGAGAGAGAGAGAGAGAGAAGAGCGAAACGCGGCGAAAGAGACCTCCGAAGCGAGGAATAAGTAGTCGGAGGGAAAACGTAATAAGCTGGGACGCGGGGCATGATGGGAAGGGCAAGACGAGAAGGGGACAACTCCAAGTGACGTTTATGAATGAAGCGCTACCCGTCACTAACACTCTCTACTCCTTCTTCCACCCCCATTTCCCTCCCCTCAACATCTTTCTCGCCTTCATTCTTTCTAAACCTCCCTTCCCCCTCTCCCTCCTATCCTTCTCTCTCTCTCTCCCACTATCTCATCCCCATTCTCCCAATCACTACCTCCTTCCTTCCATCTCTTCTGTTTACACGGATATAATTCCATTTGAAACGGTTGAAGGGGAAATCTGTCGCAGACGCTGGCCAAATGTTTCCCCTTTCCCATTTTCCCACACAAAAAACCATCTTCTTAAAACCAAGAATGGCGGGAAACCCGTCACTGCGGATTATTCTCCTACCGATAATTGGCTCCAAGAATAAAAATAACCAGCATTAAACCCGCCTCGGGATGAAGAAATCTCGAGGAAAAATTCTCCGAAACCACATTTAAATCACGGTTCCTTTTCTGTTCTCTCATCCTTCTCATCCTCTATCTCCTCATTACGCTAAAGATTAATGATTCCGTTCCATCTTTAGGAGGCGAGAGGGAATTTTCTCGCCCAAGATATGAATTTTCGAGAGAGAAAAAAAAGAAAAGTTGCGGGGATTTTTTTTAATCCTTTCACCTGTTACGTCCCGAAGTGAAAATGTAATAATTTTGCACCGTCGCGTCTTTTGACGAAAGGGAGCAGTAAATTTCCGCCATTTCAGATTCCATTTCTACACCCACCTCACCCTACCTCCCCCTTTCGTTGGACCTCCATTAGCCGGATTACTCACAAGGCTTTTCAACTCCTTGTCGCTTCCCCGTTTTAATTACCTTTCGTGTTTGCTCTTCCTTGGCGCAAGTCTAGCGTGGCAATTAACCCTCTTAATACTCATATTTCAATGAAATTCTCCCGCTTCGAAAATTTTTACTTTCGCGTGTCCCGTCGAGATATACAAAATTGTATCCGCGCCGACGTTAAGAATTTCGACGGTGAAAAATTTTATAATAAATTGAACGTTCCCCCGAAGTAGCCAAAATGAGGATTTAAGATTATGATTCGTATTTATCAAGTTCATTTTTTCATCATGAGAGAGAAATAATTCATTCGTAAATAATTAGTAGTCCCTCCTGACTTAATTAAAATAAAAAATTATACATTTTTACGAAAGAGAAAATAAATGTTAAAATTTTTACACAATATATTGTCTGTTTTTAAATTTTTTTTAAAATATGACGTGTTATTCAATTTCAATTTTCCTTAATCTTCATAAAACTCGAAAGTTGTACTTAACAGGAGTAAAATAATATAGATGTTAGGACAATATTTTTATGGAATTATAAATATTTAGTCTTCTCGCTATATCATTGAATATTGCGTACAATGCGACTTTATTCGTTGTCAATCACATGCTACTTCAACCATAAAAGATAGCGTATGAAGTAATGACTGCTTCCCAATATATATGAAATTTAATCATGCAATGGGTAAATTTTTATAACAAATTTCTATCTTAAAATGAGTACGAACTTATGGCAGAGAATTTTTTAACTTGGAAATACATAACATCAACTCATTGGCTCAAAACTTATGCAGACGCACGATTTAATTATGTACTCATCGCGCTGGCTCATTGCGATACATCTTCCGGATGAGCCACTGCCCCATTCATTCCAACCGAGTGTCCAAATCCCTCCCCTCTCCCTCCCTTCCCCAGGGAATCCTTTATGGGCTGTTTGAACGCCATAACGTGAATACCTATTTCATTGCTCATTGTAACGCGGCTGAGAGGATTTCACGATTGTGCACATTAAGGATATGCCGAATAATTAGGAAAGGGGCGGAGAGATGAAATTAGTGGGCGGTTTTCCTTCCGTGTGTCTCAGAAAGAGAGAGATGGTTAGGGAAGTGGTAAGGGGACGTAGAAAGAGAGAGATAGAGACAAAGAGATATAACATCATTCAGGACCAGGTATCCGCTATCGCTCGTCCCTCGCAAACAGGAAACGTATGAATAATGAAGCACGGGAGTCGAAATCTGAGAGAGCGAGAGATGGAGGGGGAGAGTGGGTGAGAGAGAGCGAGAGAGAGAGCGAGAGGGAGCGAAAAAGAGGGAGAGAGGAAGAGGGAGAGAGGAAGAGGGAGAGAGTGAGGGAGAGAGGGAGGGAGAGAATTAGGGAGAGAGGAGGAGAGAGAGAGTAGGAGGGTGAGAGTAAGAGGGAGAGAGTAGGAGGGAGAGATGGAGCGAGAGAGAGGGAGGGAGAGAGAGAGAGAGAGGGAGGGAGAGAGAGGGAGAGGGATAGAGAGAAAAAGGGAGATAGGATATGAAGAGGGAGAGAGGAAGAGGGAGAGAGGAAGAGGGAGAGAGGAATAGAGAGAGAGGAGGAGGGAGAGAGTAGGAGGGAGAGAGGGGTAGATAGATAGATAGATAGATAATCGTCTTTATTCGGGCGAAATTTAGACCAGAAGGTCCATTCTTACATTTAAGAGAGTAGGAGGGAGAGAGGGAAGGAGAGATGGAGTGAGAGAGTAGGAGGGAGAGAGGGGTAGGGAGAGAGTAGGAGGGAGAGAGGGAAGGAGAGATGGAGTGAGAGAGGGGGAGGGAGAGAGAGGGAGGGAGAGAGAGAGGGAGGGAGAGGGATAGAGAGAAAAAGGGAGATATAGAGGGAGAGAAAAAGGAGATAGAGAGGGAGAGAGAAAGGGATATAGAGAGAAAGCGAGAGCTAGAGAGGGTGGGAGAAGGAGAGGGAGAGAGAAAGAGAGGGAGGGGAGAGAGGGAGGGAGAGAGGAAAAGAGGGAGGGGAGAGAGGGAGGGAGAGGAAGGGGCATAGAGAGAGGGATATAGAGATGGGAGAGGGTGAGAGAGAGGGGAGAGGGTGAGAGAGAGGGGAGAGGGTGAGAGAGAGAGGGGGGAGAGAGAGAGAATGAGGCAGAGAGAAATAAAGAGAGAGGGAAAGATTGAGGAAGAGGGAAAGAGGGAGAGAGGGAGGGAGAGAGGAAGAGAGAGAAAGGGAGAGCTAGAGAGGGTGGGAGAGAAGGTGGGATAGAGAAAGAGAGGAGAGAGGGAGGGAGAGAGAGGGAGAGGAGAGAGGGAGGGAGATAGAGAGAGGGATATAGAGAGGAGAGAGGGTGAGAGGGGGGAAAGAAAGTGAGATAGAGATGGAAATAGATAGGGAGAGAGGCAGATGGAGGGAGAGGAAGAGAGAGAGCGGAGGTTCAGCAGTTGTTGCCGCTGCAAAATTTTAGTATGTTTCACAGTCGTCCCATTATCATTACCGAAAAATTCCGTGGAGAAGAAAACTTTGGTGATTGTGCTCATTGAGCACCTTATAAAGCCGTTCCAGGAAGGAAAAATCCGCCTCTTGCGGCTTCAGTGTATTCCGAACTGTCTGTCTGTTGCATATACACCTAGATGGTGTTTGTTTAGTACATTAGTAAAGTAGTATGTTGCATAGTACCCGCTTATAGAATGGATAAAAACGAAAGGGACCTTCACGTTAAAAAATAATTTTCCTTTATTTCTGAGTAGAAGAATTCTGTAATAATGGCCGCCCAAAAATCGATAGGACGCGTCTATTGAAGAGACAAAGAGGCGACCCGAATCGCAGTCTAATTCGCTGTCTGTGTCGGAACGCCCTCTCGTCAGAGATAGCGGCGTCGTTCGGAGTGTTTTACGGGCGCGCGGAATCGTAAGTAGGAAAAGAGGAAACGGATCGTTATAGCCCTTGAAACGAGTTTCGAAATTTCATAGTACGTTCGATAACCTTGACTTGGAATACTGTAAGTGAAAACTTAAATTTTTTTGCGGAATTAGATCGTGTTAAGATAATTTTTAAAGTTTTGAATTAACAGAAATTCTCGTGAAAATTAATCGAGCGCGTCCTTAGCACCGACTCTCAATGCCACCGTGATATGGTGAATTACAGCGAGTAGAATAGAAAGGACAAGGAGAGGAAAATCAACTAATGGAAAGAAGTGTAACGGCTACCTAAATACCGAAATGTAAAAAGGACAAAAGGTAAAATTGAATAAATTTAATATAAAAGTCAAATTCTGTTTGATTTATTAACACGCAATTCCGCAATTTTGCAGATCTGTTGTGCCACATTATTACATTTAGTCCCTAAAACGATGACGGGAATTAAATAAAATCATTCTATAAAGCGTCAGTGGAGGGAATAACGAGTATGAAAATGTGTACTTCATGCTGGAGTACACAGAGTTTTCAAATGAGTTCTTTGTGATCGACAAATTTTAGTATAACTCCCATTATCAAATTTCATTACAATACGTCCAGCTGTTCCCGAGTTGAAACGGAGGAATATTGTAAACTACATGTAAGTCTTCATGTAAAGTGGTCGAAATTGTTGTCCCATACAACCAAAGTAGAAATCGATCGGCAAATTTTACTAAAACCCCCAAATACCAAATTTCGCCGAAATGCGTCCAGCGGTTCCCGAGTTTTAACACGTGGACGGACGGACGGAAACGACCTACCCTATATGCGGTCGCTTCGTGCATTTCGTGCAAAGAACGCATAAAAACGTAAAACATGAACGCGTGAAGCTGCTCTCTTTCGCATAGGATGGACTTTAATCTGAACTTCATGCTTTCGTTTCAATAAATTCGAAATCGATTTTTTCGTATCTAACGGCAGTTTTTACTTTCTCTATATACGAAGTATAGAGAAAGTACGAGAGGATATCAAGAAGTAAAGGTTGTGTGTAATAATAATACACAATGTCAGAATGCGATCTCAAGGTCATCATACTTGTTATGTAGTCAAATAAGTTTCATAGTGTCTTCCCAGTTGTCAGTTCTTATTCTGTCTCGTACAGTCAAGGGAGAAACATGGCCACCCCGCTTTCCGATTGCACCGTTAGTGAACAAAGTGCTGTCAGGAGAGTTTTGTTGTCAGAAGGGGTCAAACCCTCAATATTTACAGAAGAATGTTAGAACAGTTTGGTGAAAAGTGTATAAGTCAAAGAAAAGTTTACGAATTGGTGGAAAGTTTCAAAAGTGACAGAACAACTTTACTTGACGAAGAAAGTTCAGCCCATCCGACAAGTTCAAGAACAGCAATCAATGTTGATCGAGTTAATAGTCTCATAAGAGGAAACAGATGGATTACTGTTAATGCTGTTGCCAAAATGTTAGATATCGGCTATGTATCCGTGTATTCGATCGCGCACGATGACCTGAAATATCGCAGAGTTCGTGCTATTCGCAGTAAACGCCGAGGATTGCTGTCAAAAGGTGTTTTTTGCATCATGACAATGCTCGACCTCACTCAGCCGCTGCAACCATTGAAACAATTTAACAGCTTAAATTTGAAATTCTTCCTCACCCACCCTACAGTCTGGATCTCGCCCCAAGTGATTCACCTTTTTGGTCCTCGGAAAAAAGCATTGCGTGGACGTCGATTTTTACATGATGACGATGTGAAAGAAGCGGTGAATACTTGGCTGCAGGAACAACCGAAAACTTTATTCTCAGGTGGCATTAAGAAGCTTGTGGACCGTTTTTACAAGTTTTCAATGAAGCAAAGGGACTACGTTGAAAAATGATACTAAAGGTTAATGCATTTTATATTTCTAGATTTAAGAAAAAATAAATTGCCTTAACTTTTTGATTTACTTCGTATTGTTTTCATGAAAAAAATCGAATTCGAGATTTCAACAAAAATACATGTTTTAAGGTCCCCTGAACAGGTTTTGACTATTTTCTCGATGGTTTCTGTGGGTGTCTGTGGCAGGAATTTTGTGAGTGCTCTAACTCAAACCCTATTAATCAGTTTAACGCGAAATTTTATATTTGACATTCTTGTTAAAGGGAAAAGAAGTGATTAGTTTTTGGTAAAAATCGGTCAACCGAATGTGAGTGTTTACTCTTGTTACTTATCCGTTTATACTTTCTCCATACGTAATATAGGGGAAAGTATTGTTTTCTTAAAAAAAATCGATTTCGAGATTTCAACGGAAATACACGTTTTGAGGTCCTTGGAACACGTTTTGAGGTCCTCGGAACACGTTTTGACCATTTTCTCGGTGATGTCTGTGTGTGTGTGTATGTGATAGCTTTTTTGTGGATGCTCTAACTCAAATACTATTAATCAGGTCAATGCGAAATTTTATATTTAACATTGTTATGAATTTTTTCATAAATTTAACGTATAAGGTATTGTCTTAATGATGATTATTCTTATTGCCCATGCAGTGCGATCTGAGTCACTAAACTTGAAATACGAAAACTTGGACACGAGCCGGTTAACAGAGAATTTGGAAATTACGGATAGTTAGTTGCCTTAATTTCACGGAAAATTATAAATATACAGCTATTACTCATGGAATTTATTATTTAATACATATAGGCTCAACGTGACTGAAGTGTTGTTGCGCTGAAGATCGCGTTGGTTTATTTACTAGTTATATATATATATATATATATATATATATATATATATATATATATATGGATGTCAACAAGGTGTTGGGATGAGGAAACCCAGTGAGCACTCACCAATCAGACGACTTCAGATTGGCGAGGCCCCGGGGATGTCGAAGCGACACACGTAAAATAACACAAAAACACAGAAACATCACAAACGTAAAGCTTTTGGAACTACTCCTTCTTCAGCTACAGAGAGAGAACTGATGGCGGTGACACTGGGTGGAGGCATGGGGGTGGAAGGGTAGTGCGTAAAGGTCGAGGATTGGAGGAAACGGAGGGGGTTGGGGATGTGTAGGGTGTTGGGAGAAGACAGAAAGGGTGTGAAAAGCTATCGAAGGTTGAGGCCTGGGGGAGTGAAGGAGTTTAGGAGATGGATATGCGAAAGCTCCCACTGACGGAGTTGGGGAGCCGAAGCATTGTCGGGGAGCAGTTGTTGAACTTTAAATTATGTTTGTTCGCATGAACGGCCACCGGCAGCGGTCGTTTGAGAATGACGCTGTTGCGGTGGCCATTCATGCGAATGTTGAGGGGATTGCTGGTGAGGCCAACATAAAAGGCGGGACATTGGGTGCATCTCAAGAGGTAAATGATATTGCGGGTGGTGCAGTTGGTGGTGGAAGTTATGGGGTAGGTGATGTTGGTTGTGGGACTGGAGAAGGAGTTGCAGGGGGGGTTTATTGGGCATGTTAGACATCGGGGTCTACCGCAGGGGTAAGATCCGGCAGGGTGTAAAGGCGTGGGTGCTGGGGGTTCTTTCTTCCATAGAATATTTGCCAGATTAGGGGGACGGCGGAAGGAGAGTATCAGTGGTCTGGGAAATGAGATCTGGTGAGGGGAGGATGACAGGATAAGGTGGGCGGCTTTCAGGATGTTTTTCAGAATGTCGTGGATGCCGGGGAAATACAGGGTGGTTAGAGTGAGTTGGAGGGTGGAATCGGTGGTGGTGTGGGTATTGGGGTGGGAGTTAGGGGTGGCGGGTGCGACTGCCCGCCGGATTTGGTCTCGGATCAGATCCGGCGGGTATCCGCGCTGTAAGAAGGCATGTTCGAGGGTGGAGCAGTACTCGCACAGGGAATCTCTGTCCGAGCAGATTCTCCGCCCTCGTCGGGCTAGGGCATAGGGAATAGAGGTTTTGGTGTGGAGGGGATGGCAGCTGTTGAACTGGAGATATTGAAGGCGGTTGGAAGGCTTGAGGTGCACGCTGGTGTGGATTTTGTTTTCCCGGATGGAGAGATCGACATCCAGGAAGGTGATGTTGGAGGCAGAGGAGTGGTGGGTGAAGGAAAGCGTGGGGTGGGATGAGAGGCGTTGTAAAAAGTATTGTAGCGAGTCGGGTCCATGTGTCCAGAGAAGAAAAATATCGTCAATATACCTCAGCCATAGGAGTGGTCTGGGGGAAACGTCAAGAAAGCGTTCCTCCCATTCACCTAAGAAGGCATTGGCATAGGAGGGCGCCATGCGAGTGCCCATCGCGGTACCTTTTATTTGTAGGTAGTGGCGCCCTCCGAAAGAGAAGTTGTTTTTTTGGAGCACCATTTCAGCCAGCTTCGTTAGGAAATGGGAGGATGGTCTTGTGTCAGGTGGTCTGGAGTCCAGTAATTTTCTCAGGGCGGACAGTCCTTGGTTGTGAGGGATGTTGGTGTAGAGGGAGCAGACGTCTATAGTGGACATAATTGTGTTAGGTGGGAGAGGGGAAGGGAGTGATTTTAGGCGTAGTAGAAAGTGGTTTGTGTCTTTGATGAAGGATGGGATTTGACGGACGAGAGGTTGTAGGTGGGAGTCAACATAGGCAGAGATGCGTTCCGTGGGAGAATTAATTATATATATATATATATATATATATATATATATATAAACTTAAAGAAAAGAAAAGGTAGTGATGAGGGTGTTGAACAAGGTGTTGAAGGAAGCCCAGCGGACACACACACACATATGTGTGTGTGTGTGCGCGCGCGTGTGCATGTTAGAAATATATAACACTGAAAAGGCAGAATATCAAGTGTATTCCTTCAGTTTTCAAAGTAATTTTCTTAAATGTAACATCTACAGGTGAAATAAATTCAATGGGTGGTTTGGGGAGGGTGAATTGGGGAGAATAAAGAAAGGAATTGTGGAGCGAACGATCATTGGAGGAAAAGAGTGAACGTATGTTCGTGGGGTAGGGGAGAAATCGGTTGAGCTCAGTGAAGTTCAATGAGTTGGATAATGAGAAGACATGGGTAAAATTGGTAGGAATAATTAGATTAGTGGAAGGTTGAGAAGTGGAGAATGAAAAGGTTATAAAAGATCATTTACAACTTTACAATTTATTGAAGCCACACACTATATAATTTCCAATTTTTACTTCCTCCATATACGTAGTATAGGTGAAAGTATTGTATTCATGAAAAAATCGACTTCGAGATTTTAACGGAAATACACGTTTGGAGGTCCCATGAACACATTTTGACCATTTTCTCGACGATGTCTATTTGTGTATGTGATAGCTTTTTTGTGGGTACTCCAACTCAAAAACTATTAATCATGTCAATGCGAAATTTTATATTGAACATTTTTATGAAAGTCACAAGAACTGATTGGTTTTTGGCAAAAATCGGTCAACCGGAAGTGGGTGTTTGGTCTTATCACACCCGTTATTTTGAAATATTTACTTTAATATTTGATATACGAAAATTCTATTTCTCGTACTGTAATTCTGCTAACCTAGGCTAAAATGAAGCATAAAATTGCCATTCTTGAATTCATTAAATAAACCATTTTAATAATTAAATCAGTAGTTGTGCCTGATTACAAGAAAAGATATGCTATTCCAAAAGATTATTATTATTAATAATAATTTGAAATTTTGGTATGAAATACAAAACAAATCATTTAACCATTACATCGGAAATGTTCCATGTTTACGAGAATTAAATTTTTTTAAAGATTACTCGTATATTGTGTAAAACCTTTAATAATTGTAGTCTCTAAAGTAAAAATAACGTAATATAGAAATTTATGACATTTCATTGAAAGAAAAAAAAGTGGGATTGAACCCAATTCCGCTGCTTCGCAGGCCAGCACTCTAAAGCACACGATACGATGATCGCTCTCAATGAACAGACTTCATGACCAAGTAGTTTTCTTTATTACAGTGTTGCCACATCGGCGTTTATTTTAACCACGATTTCCGCAAAAACTATGTTTCGGCGGAAATTTTTGCAAAGAGCATTGGCCCCTTAATTTTTACCAAGGAATCGCGTGGTGGAGTCAGTGTTAGCAAATTTCTCATCACCCGTATATACAGGATGTCCGGCGACTTCGTCATAACTTCGGGATCCTATTCCTTAAAAAGTAAAAAGTAAATAAAAGCAAAAGTTAAGATTGCCTTTGTTTTTTTCATTGGATGTAAAAACACCGCTTGACTTTTATTTTTATGCTATATGTTTCCAACTGGTTGTTAGCTGTGATTTAAAGTTATCGTGAGTTTTAAACTGTATATTTGATGTTTTAAAACTATATATAGCAGGTATAATAACTAATATACCTTTTTTCCAAAGTATTAACAAAGCTATTTTAAAGATAGAGCACCTAACCCAAACTCAGTCATATCCCTCTGTCCCCAAGCCATAAAATGTAAGATAGATGAAGCGTATATTATTCCGTTTGCTAGGAAAATACGGTATAAACACAAATTCGTTCAAGTGGCTATTTTTCAGTCCATTTATTGATGATATTTCATACAGAAATACCCTGGTCTGCTCAACTTGAAATATTCCATTAAATTTAAAATAATTTCTGTATTTCACTTATGGCTGTCTAAATTATCACATGAAAGCGTTCTTTTGATTTTTTATAATTTGAATCTTAATTCAACAGATGAAATTTATCTAATTTAGCAACATATCTAAAACATTTTAAATACACTTATCTTATATACTTTAATATTTAGCTACTACTTAGCAAACGAAAAATCAGAACTTAGAAATTAATTTCATAAAACATTAATGTGCTTTTGTTTGTAATTTAGTTGATTATAAGCCGGTGTGTGTGCCTTTAACGATTTCATACGCGCGAAGATATCGTTTGATATGTACTATTTTAAAAGAGTACGTAAAAATTAAATTCAACGGTGAAAAAATAATGCACGGATAAGTTAACTCAACAAAGTTTCGGAGAGAGCATAAACTCTTTTCTCTACGAAAGCCTGGGGCCAAATTTTGTGCAGCCTCGGAAGAATTAGGCTTTAGTGCCTCGGTTACTGAGCCGTTCAGATGACGATCCGTCCACGGAGAATGAACTGGAGAGATGGTGTGCACTCAGAAGACAGGAAGAGAGTGAAAAATGAGAGGGAGACAGAGAAAAAGAGGAGGATAGAGAGGGAAGCTTTTTCTGATCGATCCATGACTCCCAGTGAAGAAAAGACGAGCGAGGGAGAGAGAGGGAATGATAGACAGAAAGAAAGAGGAAAGGAGAAAGAGGATAGAAGAGAGAGGGAGACGACGAAAGAGAGAAAATAGAGAGAGAGAGAAAGTATGGAGGAGAAAAAACGAAGAGCGAGATGAAGAGAGATAAATAGAAGAGAAAGAAAAGAAAGGAAGGATAAGAGAGAGAAGAGGGAGTCATGAAGATAAAGTAAGAAAATGAGACAGAGAGTGGGACAAGAAGAGAGCGAGAAAGTGTGCAAGAAAGTGAAAGTAAGACAGAAAAAAAGAGTGGGAGAGAAAGAGCAAAGAGAGTGGGGGAGAGAGAAAATAATAGAGGAAGAGGTAGAGACCAGAGGATTCAAAATGCTTGTGAAACAGTTGCAGCACAACCTGTCCTCTTTGAGCGTATCAGGAAATCCTTAAGACGAAGGACTAAAGCGTGCATACGTTCGGAAGGAGGTCTTTTTGAACATTTATAGTGAATATGTAAGTACTTCATAAGATTTTTGAGAACATTTATAAAGTTACGCAATACAGTACTGCTCCTTTTATTCCTTCTATGACCCCAACTCTCACTCAGCGGCATGGACCAAATGGAGCTGTATCTCGTAAACGGTGCGTTTATCGATATATAATCATATGAACTTTTTTCTTTATTTTGAACGGTTTAACAAGCTCCCGAAGTTTTCGGAGGTATTTCCATATCACCCATATATATATATATATATATATATATATATATATATATATATATATATATATATATATATATATAACAGCTTACGGAAAAGGAAAGGTAAAATGGATATATGGATGTCAACAAGGTGTTGGGATGAGGAAACCCAGTGAACACTCACCAATCAGACGACTTCAGGTTGGCGAGGCCCCGGGGATGTCGAAGCGACACACGTAAAAGAACACTAAAACACAGAAACATCACAAATGTGTGTCGCTTCGACATCCCCAGGGCCTCGCCAACCTGAAGTCGTTCGATTGGTGAGTGTTCACTGGGCTTCCTCATCCCAACATCTTGTTGATATATATATATATATATATATATATATATATATATATATATATATATATATATATACACAAAGGAATTCGTGAAATGGGCAGATTTTTTCCCTAATTCGTGTAATGCGCAACAGCTTTATCCATTTCTTGAAATAGGCTAATTTTGTGCCTAATTCGTTCATGAATTGAGCAAAGATAATTCTGTCTATTTCATGAATTGGGCAAACACTTGAAATACCGATTAAATTAAAACATGTTATTATTGTTATTGTTCTCCGTCCGTCCGTCTCTCTGCCGTGTCTCACACTATATATCTCGGAAATTATGAAAGATAGAAGAAAATTTTAAATTCTAAAGTTTTTTGTTTAAACAAGGAGATTACAGGAAATAATTTATATTGTTCTCCGTCCGTCCGTCTGTCTGCCGATCGGTTTTACCTACCAAGTAAAGCAGCCCATTTCACAGATTCGCCGTCACACATATATAACCGAAAAATGCTGTTTTTTCAATACCGCCAGGCAGCAGTGCATGGCTATAGAAACTATACGGTTTTTCAAGTTCGGACGAAACTTCCCATTTGTATAGCAATAGAAATCTTGTTGATATGAGCAATGTCGCGCAGCATAGGAGGGTTAATTCTTGTCAAATTTCACAAAAATGGCAAAATGGTCTTTGAGTAAACTTTTGAATAAAATAAATTATAAGGCATACTCTGTATGCCCCCATCATAATTATTTAACGTCTCATAGTCTATCGCAGTATTTCCCAAATTGTGGGCTGCGACCCCCCTGGGAGTCGTTAAAATTATTTTGAATTCAAGGTGAAATGTCAAAAAAGATGTTTTCATGAATAATAAAATTTCATCAGGGAATTTTAGGAAATACGATGCGATAAATTATTAATAGTTACATAAAATGAAGAAATTTGCAATAAAGTTTCTAATTTTTACTATTTACAATTCAAAGGGGGCCACATGATATTCAAGGGGGCCGCGACAATTGAACATTTGAACCACTGGCTTACGGTATAGCCAAGATAGGCTATTGCCTATGGCGCCATATGGTTAGGGGCGTTTTACATTGCAATATGCATATTTTTTTTGTTATTTCATAATGCACAAAAATAATTTAATTTATTACTACAATCCGAATCTAAATCTGATATTTTCTGAGAATTTTACAAGTGTTTTATCGAAGGATACCATTTAGATCAGGGGTGGCGAAACTTATTTTAAGGCGGGTTACTATCCTACTATCCATAACATCCTGTTTAAATTGATAGCTTAAGTTAATTTAAATTATGCCAAAAATAAACAGGAATGATAAAAACAATAACATACTTAAACAGAATTATTTAAAAATTTGAAATATTATTTTAAAAAGAGAAATATTGATATAAATTGATCAATGTGATTTTTTAATTTGCTTTTCAATTAACAATTTCTCAATATTAGGATTCGTTTTCGGTGTCGATATCAGAAGCCGACTATCCATACGAGCGTTTGTTAAACAGGTCTATATTTGTTTTTAACAAAGTTCATTGTTGAAAACGTCTGTTCACAAACGTAGGTTGATCCAAATTTTGGCACAAAACGCAGTGCAAGGTCATGCAGTTCGGGGTAGCGGTTTTTGGGAACAAATTCGGTTCCATTAGGAACAAAAGTAATTTCTTGGTTGAGTGCTTTACTGAGTATCCCGAGCCATACGAAATGTCGTCGCGGTCCATGGTTTGGCCGCCCCTGATTTATACATAATGGCTAGGGCGCCAAAATACCTGGAGTCGGCTCTGCTTGTGACATTGGAACATAAAAGAGTTTTACGCCCAGCTACCCCTAACACTACCCACTGCAACATTAGCATTGCTGCTGTTGTAAAGCAGCGTGCAAATAGGTATTAATGTAACCAGCGGAATGTTTGTGTATACCAGGCGTGTAAGGATATGAGAAAGCTGGTGCAATATTAGATACATCAATGATTTTAGAAATATGCAATCGGAGAATCGCCACTGACGAAGCTTTCTTTGTAGCTCACCTGCGTCTTTCGCATTCCCAGATTATTTATTCCCATTGGAGATATATCTTTAATTTTATTTCGACAAAACGGCGTGGTCGATAATTCTTCCTCGAATAACTACAAAGGGACAAACACGGGTCTAAGAAAATTCCCCACCAGCAATTCATCGCCATGGAAAATTCACCGCCAGCAATTCATCGCCAAGGAAAATTCACCACCACGGAAAATTCATCGTCATGGGAAATTTATCGCCTGTATAGATCATGTTGTTAACAAAAGCTATATTAAAAATACGTGTGCGGGTTCTACGCCGACAGAAGAATATAAGCGGAAATAATCCAACTATAGCGATTTTAATAAACACGAAAATGTTTCATTTTTACATTGAAAATTTAAAGCATAATTAATCTTTAAGTTATGAAATTCAGCCAAAACTGTAAACAATTTAAAAGAATTCCTTGGCGATGTTTATGCATTGGCAATAAATTGTTGGTGATACATTTTTCTTGTCGGTATATTGTTGATTTAAAATTTAAAGCATAATTAATCTTTCAGTTATGAAATTCAGCCAAAACTAAAAAATATTTTAAGCAGACGTTGTTCGTGTGCAAAAATACTAAAACGTGGATTTCCGTTGAAATCTCGAAGTAGATTTTTTCATAAAAGATTGCATTCTCTATACACCGTCTGCAGAAAGTAAAAAGATAATTTTTTTTTGAAATGGTATTCGCAATTCTCGATTTGTAAGTGAACAAATGCTCGAAATTTTATTCTGGAAATGGTAAAAAAATTTATTTGTTGACATTTAAGTACAAGAAGATCTATACAGAATTTATAATGCCTGTTCCTCTAACATTTTTCAAATAAGGTAATAGAAAGCAAAATATAGATGTTCTAATGTTGTTTATTTACAATTGAGTCTACAAAAATAACGTCTTTCATTACATTCCCCTTCCTTTCCTCTCTATCCCCTACACCACTTTTATGCCCTTCTTTTCCTGCAGACCATTAATTTTTGTTAGATTCCTAGTTGATAGATATCAATATTTTTTATATTTGATTCCTAGTTGATTGATATCAATATTACCTATGTTTCAATAGAATTTATTTCACGCCCCCCTTTCCTCCTCCCTCTACACACTTCTTTATTTCTTTATTACATCCTCCTCCCGTTCTCCCCTCTCTTACTCTTTATTAACTTTTTATGCATATTATTCTGTCGGCGTAGTGTCAGCACACGCATTTTTAATACAGCCATTGCTAACAACATGTTTCATACAAAGTGATAAATTTCCCATGGGGACGAATTTTCCGTTGCGATGATTTGCTGGCGGTGAATTTTTCGCGGCGTTGAATTGATGGCGATGAATTGCTGTCGGTAATCTTTCCGGATACCGGGCAAAGACATATCTCAGAAAGGGGCACAGCATGGTTTATAACCCCATCTTAATTATTACTCTTTCGTGGCGTTGTTTGCGGAACATTTAAGGGGCGCAAAAAAACATCCAGTTAGGTTGTTGCGTGAGAAATACACGTATCTACGCAACCCACGCCCTGACTGTCCAAAAAAAAAGTTTATTTTTTCGGGAATGGAAGTTTACGGAGCGTTTCATAACAGGGGTCCATTTTGTTTACGGCCACGCCGAGTTTATTTCAGCAACACGTGTTCGGAACCGTTGCGTAAATAACACGTACGATACAAAAAACAACGCGAGACGACGCGAAAGAGTGTAATTCCTTGTGGCGAGAACCATAAGACAACCGAATAGGCACACCAGGGGTCGCGATGACCTCACACGTACAGGGCAAATGTCAAAAGGTTGACTTCGAGCACTGGGAGGGCAATAAAACTTCAATATCTTGAAATTTTCCGGACAAAGAAGAAAAGTAAAACATTTTCCTTCTGATGAAAAACAAAATTAAAACGTGTACACAAATTCAGGCTTCTACTAAAAAGAACGCGCAAATTTTTTATCATATTGCTTTTCCGTACATCTGCCATTCTGTCCGTTGTCGTTCGATTCAATTGCTATCATTATTATTCTACCCGCAGTTAATAATTTTCTAAAGTTAAAAATTCTAAAATAGCGTTTCGGCATATATTAGTCGTGAAGGGAAAAAATGTTTTAAGAGGCTGTATATTTTTCATTGGAAACTTCAATTTCTCCCTCTTTCCCTCCCTCTCTCTCAAGTTATTTTGAAAAAAACTCAACATTTTCTTTTCCAGCACCTCTCGTTTATTCTATCTAGAATGCCATTGATTTTAAAAAATTAATACATTCCGAAGTTTAAAAAAAGAAATCACTATCGACCTATGCTTTAGCTAGGGCATTATAAAAATACCTTTAACGCATTAACTTCCATGAGCGCCATTTGGGCATCTAATAGTTTTTCATGATTATTAATTCTGACTAGATTACATCGCCCGCAATGGCATCCAGCTGTTCTAATGGCATTGCCCTAGCTGGTAAAAGTTTTATTACCATAATTTTTATGCCTCATCTTTTTCATTAACGCAAACTGATAATGTACTTGACATTAGCCGTTATCCGCAAATGAGAATCAGAAAATAATTTTTTATTGCTGGAGTATATGTACTATTAATCATAAATAGCACGTTTATCGTTTTAAAGACATTTCGAATCGCATTGACCCAAACTAAAAAAATAATAAAAATATGGCATTTAATAGGTTAAATAAATGTAGCAATGATAGTCAATGAATACAAAACGACACTTGTTGCAATAATGACTATCGCAATTATACGTAATTTGGCAAAAAGTTCAAGACAATATTAAAAATAAATCATAGAAGTACTACATCTTAATTGGTAAAGAAGTTTTTAATGTTTTGATTTTGCAGCTGCTCTGCCTGGAAAACGATAATAAATGATGGAAAAAGCATGAACAATTACCAGAAGAAAAGATATTAATATATGGCTATTTTTTACTTATGATTTGGCTTGGTAAGATTCGATTAAAATCGAAAAACGTAGATAAACTTCGATTTTTTTTTAATTTTCAAAATCAATGAACATGAATAGTCGTTGATAAACGTAGATTTTCCAACAAGATGGAAAAGTATACGTCTAGAAAACTATTTTATTCTGAATTATAATTAGGCCTGGTAGAATTCAATGATCATTTCTTTTAAATCTACGATTTAAATCGACGCTATTTTCCCGACGGTTTTCGACGAATATCGACGCTTTAAATTTTTACTTGGTAGAATTCGTTTATTTTTATGAAAATCGAACTTTATTTTCCAGAGAGATTTTCGACGAATATCGACGCTTAAAATTACAACTTATTGTTGGATATATGGCTGGCAGTTTTCAGCCAGTCAAATCGATGATTTAAATATTATTTTAACTTTTACTTACAGCAAAAAAATACAAAATACAAATTATACTAAGTAAGAAGTACATTTAAACCGTTAATTTTGTCTTTTATCAATTAAATCGTGGCTTCCAACTAGGAAAGACGCCGTATTTTGAGCCGGCCACGAGATTTCGCGAGCTTTTTTGTATTTATGACAAATTGTCCAGGAACTTAATGAAGAAAGTTAATCTAAATCCGATACACAACGTGTTAATTCGACGTATGTACAGCGTAGAACTATATATATATATATATATATATATATATATATATATATATATATATTTATTTATTTATTTATTGACTTGAAAGATTACCTCTTAAAATAACAAAAAAGAGATAGTGCTGAAAAAAGTTCATTATGCGAACTCGAAACGATATTTCTCGTTCTTGTATTTTTCTCCTTTCCTTACAAATTTTTCCAAACGTGATGGTTTCGAAAATTAACCTATATGAGAAAACATAGAATTAATAACTACTCGCGTCTTTTACTAACTGTATCTTGATGATTAAACCAAATGCACACCTTGCATATCGATCACGAGAATATTATTGTTGTTCTACCACACTGAAATTTAGTATATTTTTAATATCATGTATCGTAAGCTGGTATTTCCAAATCTAGATATTATTAATTTCGCATAATTCTTCCAATCGCGTCGTTTACAAAGATAATGTATTGCGAATGCAGATAGTAAATTATGCTTTTCCTCTTGAAATTGTATAATGAAAACTAGAAAACGTTTAATTTACGAAATCCGAGAAACATTCCTAAAAATAAATTCGCGAGTTCAGCTTAAAGACTTTAGACATTCGTTGTCGCCAATTAAGGAATAATTAAGGAAAATACATTAATGATATAATTAAGGCAATATTATAGCCGTCAAAAAAGAACCCTCTAATACTTAACTTTGTATCATTTGATAGATTTCATCACTGTGCTAAATGTTCTCTTTATTTAACAAAATGTATAGAGAGAAAAATTAAACAATTATTCAGCGCTCGATCAACAGTCTTACCTCAAATACTGATTAAAATGTGTTTTCCAATCGCCAAAATATTTTACAACGAATATGAAATAAATATAAATCCATAATTCCTCTTCAATGTCAAGTAAAGATTGCTAATTTATGTATTGACTTAGCGATATATCATATCTGAGTCCAGCTAGATTCACCTCTATCCTACTCACAATGGGTATATTAGGCTAATTTATGTGCACTCCTGATCTCTCCGTGTCCGCGCGACCTTCCAGTCGCGCATCGTGCAGTCGATCGCCCCAGGTTGGCAATTTGCCACCTTCTACGACCTTCATGTGTTGCGGGCTTAGTGTCTTTTATGCGTGTTAGTTTGGCTTTACAATATACCTAGTAGGTGTGTATGGCGAAGGAAGAAGAGGAAAGAACTCGCAAGGAACTTGCAAAAAAACTTTTATCACCCTCTAAAAACTAACTCATTTCCTTTATTGAGTGAACAAAAAATAAAAACATAAACATCATAATACTATAAAACGGGGTTAAAAGGGGTACAAAAATATTGGGGAGACACGGCAAACAATGCCGGAGTGCTTGAGGATAGGGTAGGGAAGGTTTGGTCGCGGCTGGCGGCAACTGCCCCTGCCAGGTCCGTAAGTATATTTTGAGAAACCAACTTTTTTATTCATGTAGGATTTTTTTAATTCTTTTTTTATCAGGTTCCTCTAATTTAGTTAATATGTTCAACGCATTCCAAGTTTGGCTGGAACGCTTACTTTTTCTTTTTTAGGAACTTTTCTCTTTGCTTTTTCTTTTTTTCCTTTTTGTGCAAGTTGGATTGATTTAAACAATAGTATTTTTTCTGATACCACAACAGAATGAAAAATAACACAATATTGCTTCCAATTTAATATATCTAGAAAACCATTACTAATTCTATTGTTAGTATTAAGCAATAGAAATAGGAAAGTTTGTGCCTTCACTACGGAAGGCGTATTTCTTTTGGTCGTTTAAATTTGCATTTTTTTTGTCGCGTCGTATTGCCAAAGTCGGACGGTGAGTGGGTTGAATTGTAGGGACTGCTCGAAGCGCTGGACTCGCTTGCGAACCAAGTCGTGTATCGTGGGGATTTTGTGCGCGTTTCTAATCTCGTAAGTCGGAACGAGTCGGGGACTGTTTGTGATGTAGCGCAGTGTGACGTTTTGGAATGTTTCTAATTTCCGCATGTTAGTTTTTACCGTGTTACCGAATAGCTCGCATCCGTACAGCAGGGTTGGCCGAATGTGAGATAGGTTTAGCCGAATTTTTTCGCCCCGTCGTAATTTTGAATTTTTGCTTATGAGGGGCATGAGTAATTTCCTCATACCCCTCGCTTTATTTATCGCCTGCTGTACGTGTACACCCAATGTCAGTTTCTGATCGAGGTGTACCTAAGAATTTGTGTTTGCTTCGCATCGGTATCTCGGTGCCTCGGAATTCGAGGCGATGGTAGGGCGTGAATTTTAGCTTCTTGGTAAAACTGACAAGAACGCTTTTATCGGCGTTAATCTCAACTTTCCAGTCCAGCGTCCACTTTTCTAATAGGTTCAGATGATTTTGGATACGTCTTACAGCTGCGTTGACCTGTTGCGACTGCGAAGAGATCGCAGTGTCATCCGCAAACATGTAGACTTGAGTTTGTGGAGAAGAAGGAAAGTCATTAACGAAGAGGTTGAAGAGGATCTGACTCAAGATTGCCCCCTGGGGGACGCCACAAGAAATCCTCTTATGTTAGAAGAGGAGAGCCGACCATCCACAGAGACTCGCAGGGACCTTCCGGAGAGGAAGCTCCTGCAGATCTTTTGCAAGTACAATGGAAAATCCATTGCGAGTTTAAGTAGCATGCCTTCGTGCCACACTTGATCGAAGGCCTTGGCGACGTACGAAGGAATTGGTGGGGTGCGGAGGTCTTTCGTCTGAATCCCATCTGCTCAGGTCCTATTAGGTCGTTAGCCCGGATGTGGTGATCAAAGCGGGCGAGGATTATTCTCCCGAACACCCTCGAGAGGTTTGACAGGAGGGATATGGGTCGGTTGCTGGCTGGGAGAGACGGATCTTTCCCCGGCTTTGGGATCATGACGACTTTGCCACGCTTCCAATTTCAGGGGAAGTGGGATGCGGTAAGGCAGGCGTTGGAGAGGTTTGTGATAGACGAAATAGCACCGGGAGTGAGATTCATGAGCATCTGGTTACTAACTTCGTCTAGGCCTGAAGCCTTGCGGGGGTTAAGCTCCTTGATGAGCTGTCGTGTTTCATCGTCCGTAGTGGGAACTGGGGGTGGGCCGTAGGAGAGGCTAAGCAAGATTAAATTCTTCCTCGCCTCCTCCTCCGTCTTAGTCTTTTCCCAGTCCTCGCGTAGCGTCATGGTGCCGGCCAAATGCTCCGCAAACAGCTCGGCTTTTGCCTCAGCGTCGTGGATGAACTCGTCCAGGTGCCTGAGGGGCATCGGTATGCGCGCTTGACCCGTCAGCCGCTTGGCCATTTGCCAAGTCGAGCCGTCTTCCAAGGAGAGGGAGAAGATCTTTCTTTCCTACTCCCGGTTGTGAAATTCCGTCATTCCTTTCTTAACACGATAAGAAAGGAAGTTGTAAAGTCTTTTGTCCAGCTGGTCGCGATTGCGTTGCCATCTTCCCCTAACGCGGTTCCGCTCCCTGATGAGGTCGATGAGGAGTTGGGGTAGGGATGGGACCGGAGGCTTCGCTCGAACCCGGGGAAGCGATGCCAGCCTATAAGCGCTAGATATCGCGCCCGTGATTTGGCTAACCTGCGCGTTCACGCCCTCATACGTGAGATCGATGAGGCGCGGTAATGAGGCAAACGTCTCGACGATAGATGATTTGTACATGCTCCAATCTGTACGGATGATGGGGGAGGGGGAGGAGCCGAGAGATGATCAGTCATAATGTCCATCCTTATAGGATAGTGGTCTGAGGTAAGCGCTTTGATTGCACGTGGAGTGCCGTGGCTGTAAACATTTTTGGTCAGGGCTAAGTCCAGGACGTCGTCTCCCTCAGGACCGAAAGAACTGACGTGCGTCGCCGAGAACGGCGCTTCGATCGAGGTCATCGCCGTCGCTGCAAAATTTCGGAGAATTGGTCCGTTAGAATTCCCATGACGATATCCGAATTGGATGCACTTGGAATTCCAGTCGCCTACATAGAGGGCCGGTTTTTCCGTGACGAGCCGCTCCAGATCAGCCTCCAGGAGCCGTTTGGATGCGGGTTAGTATACATAATAGATATGAAAGTTGCCCGTCTAGTGATGAATCGAGATACCGATGCTTTCTAGTTGGCTAAGGGCATCCGAGTTCAGTGGGGAGTGTTTTATGGTGGATTTGATTGCGATGGCCACGCCACCATGAGGGGTTTTGCGGTCTCACCGATATATTTTATAATTTGGTAGCCAAAATTTTTTGGCGTGCGTGAGATGCGTCTACTGAAGGGCGACGACATCGTAACTGCCAGAACTGATGAAGTGAACAAACTCTTTTGTCCTAGAGAGGATACCGTTGGCATTCCATGATACCAACGTGAGGAACCGCGGCTCGCGCTTAGTAGCCATTTTCCAGGATCGCGCCAATCTCCCGTAGGATAAATAGCTTCTTCTCGGCTAACGACGAGAATTTTGATAGGTTATCCAAAACCAAAATCATCCAGGCGCCGAGTCCCTGGAGGGAGGGGAAGAGGGAGAGGGTCGCTGGGAAGGAGGCGAAGTGACTGACGGGCGAGAAGGCTGAGGGGTGGGGGCGTTCGCAGAAAAGGTTCTCGCTTGCGCTGCCGCGCGGCGAGGGTCGGCGGGAGAAGGGGGAGGGAAGGCAAAGGGACGAGGGGTTGGGCGGGGGGCGGGGAGGGTAGGATGGGTCGCGGCCGAGAAAATGAACAGAGAGGTAGCGGGAGGAGGGGAGCGGCTCGGTTCGAGAACCAAGCGTTAGTGGCGGGGATGGGGGCGGGGACAAAATTTCGCGTCGCTCGGGCTGATCCTCGCGACGTGTTTGTGCTGGACCGCTGCCTGCGGCTGTCGAGGATGCCCTGATATGTCTGGCATCCCCGATAATTGGCAGGGTGATACTGGTGGCAATTCACGCATTGCGCCGGCGCAGTTCGATCTCTTTTGGGCAGTCACTCGTGAGATGCGCCTCGAGGCATTTCACGCAACGCGCCGTATCAGCGGAGTAGTTTTTTGTATGGCCGAAGTTCTGGCAGAGCTGGCACTGAACTATGCCCTTAGGCTTTACGTATGGCCTGATGTCTACATTAGACGAGCCCACCAGAATGGTCGTGTCGAGGATGTTGGCGTGATCCTCGCACTTTTCTTAAATTACATAAAAAACCGAGGAGTTCCTCCTGGGGACGGTGTTAAGCCCAGCGGCGCGTTCTTCCCTCAACGGCTTGGTTGACATTATATGTGTCACTACCTTGACGCCCCAACCAAGCCGTTCGAGGGCTTGTTTTAATGATGCCGCGGTGGCATGCTCGTGAACCGAGAGTAGGGTATATTGGGGGAGGCGGTCCTCCGGCAGCTGGTATCCCGAAAAGGTCAGCTTGCGGGACTGAAAAATATCCCGCGTTTTGCGTAGTCCGCAGCGCTGGCACACTGAACGTGCATAGCGCTGCGGCCTTTCACTTTGCAGACGGGCTGCTCCTGTAGCTCGTCAAGTAGAGCCTGATAAGTGGACTCCTAGGATCGCGTGTCCCGCAAAATCAGCACCGGGATTTTGGCTGACTTCGCCGGAGGAACCACCTCCATCGCTGTCGCGGTGTCTCCAGGAGATATCGGGGCGAAGCGGTTGGACGTGGCTGTCAGTGACTCTTGGGATGCAATTTGCATCCTTTTGAGGCTGACAGCCTTTTTACCGTCGACGAGGGTGAAGCCCTCGTCGATATGATGGGTCGCCGGTTTTGGTGGGGCGCCGAGAATTATCGGGTTTTGTTGCGTCGCGGAGTAAGCCCGCAACACTTCCAACGCCGCCGACACGGCAGAAGGCACCTTGTGACTTACCGACTGCACGGGGTCGGAAGAAGACTCGCTGCCGGCGGTCTGCTGGTCTATCGGCTGAGGTGGTGTAGAAGACGGTGTGGCCTGGGCGGGGTCGGGCTGTGGCGCCTCGTCGGGAAGGGGCTTTCCCTTCTTTCTTGGCCTTTTGCCCTGCGGGCTGCTGCATTTCACGGGGTAGCTGTATGACCTTCAGTGGCCGATTTGGCGGATGCCTTTTGCATCACGGTGTGGTAGGGTGATATGGGGCGGAGGGAAAAGGGGACGAAGGTTAGGGGGCGGCTTTTGCCGGGGGAACGGTTGCTCCCGATAGGTCTACCGGGGAGTCCGTCTTCGCTGCTGTTTCGCTCGTGGAGTCAGAGACGCAATGCACTGTTCCGGCGGGTAGACTAATAATTTTTCTCAAAAATAGGAGTCAAAAAGTCAGAATCAATCCGAAATCGAATCAAAATAATCAATCAATCCGAATCAATAATGAATCTGAATCAATCAATCAATCCAATCGAATCATAATCCATCATCAGAATCATTCCAATCGAATCCAAATTATGTGCACTTGTTTAAAACAATCAATTGAAATTTACTAACCTGCAGCAAAGTATCAAAGGGCCAATAGAAAGAGAGCGGAACAATCCTTCCTGGAAAATTTTTAGAGAAGGGCTGCCAAAAGATTTGGTTCAGTGCATACGGAGAAGGGATGCAAGTGTGTACAAGAAATCCCATCAATAGAAAAAGCCCTAGCAAGGAATCGAGAATCATTTGTTCCAGGAATACACTCCATGGGGTAGCAAAAACATTAGCTGTCTTCAAAAGCCCTCTGAAGTCCTTTTTTTCGAACCTCCTTTAACAGGGGTAAAGGAAAGTTCAGCTGGACATATCCATGAACTTATCTGTAAATAGAGGCTCGTGGAATATCTTACCATTGTGTTGCCAAACATAATCTCAAAAACCTCAAAAACCTCAAAAAAACACGAATTCTGCAAACTACCCTAGGGCCTTGCGGCTACCTGATTGTTCAGAGTAGAAACGTGAGCTTTTCAAAAATACGCAATATTGAGTGCAAGGAAATACCCTTCTTTCAGTCCCACTCTTAATTCAAGCCCATAAAAAGAACGAAATCGTATGTAGATATAATACTGCGAAAAAAGAAAACTGAAATGACTTTAATGTTTTAATTAAAAGTAGGAGTTTAGACGTATACTTTTCCATCTTGTGGAAAAATCGACGACGACTATTCATTCTCGTCGATTTTGATAATTAAAATAAATCGACTTTTTGATCGACGTTTTGCGATTTAAATCGAATCCTACCATAGCGTAATTATAATATTGAAGTCGTTTTTGTTTACTTTTTTCGAAATATTATTGCCTACGTAGGATTTGGTTGCTTTTCTGGATTTGCATTAACAGTGGGACTGAAAGAATGGTATTTACTTACATTCGAATATGCGTCTTTTTTAAAAGCTCACGCTTCCACTCTGAACAATCAGGTAACCGCAAGGTCCTAGCGTAATTTTGAGAACACGTGATTCTTAGCTGTTTTGAGCTTTTTGAGATTATATTTGCCGACCTAAAGGTAGGATATTCCACGAGTCTCTCTATACAGATAAGGTCATGGATAAGTCCTGCTGAGAGTTTCTCGACCCCTGTTAAACGAGGTTCCGAAGAAATGAATTTAGGTGGTCGTTTTAAGACAGCGCACTAACCGTTTTGCTACCTTTCCACGCATCTACCCCGTGGGATGTATTCCTGGAACAAATGTTTCTCGATAGCTTGATAGTGTTTTTCCGATAGATGGACGTTTTTCTATGCACTTTTATCCCTTATTCGTAAGTACTTAACCCACTTTTTTGGCAGTCTTCCTCTAAAAGAGGTGAGTGGGGGCAAAAATAGGAACTGAATGTAACTTATCAGCGGAGGAATACGTGTAATTGTGCAATATGAGTAAGACGTCATTGCATTGCAAATAACTTCATTTTATTTCTTATAGGTTATAGAACTTAGTATTTTTTGCATTGAAGGTTTCGGGAAAAAGCTCTGTGTGTATATATATTTATATATACAGGAACTTTTCGAATTACGAACGACTTAGGTTCCAGAGGTCTGCTCGTAAGTCGATTTGTTCGTAAGTCCAACTTTACTCCTGTCATTACCAAACATGCTTTAATAAGGGAAACAGATAAAGCCAGAGAACAGTGGATAATTAATAAATGCAAGGAGATTGTCGAGTGTGAAAGAATTTGCAGAACGAACCTCATGTATAGCAAAGCAAGGAAACTATTCAAGAAAAAGGCAAGAAAGATAGGACGTAAAGGAATCATGAACAAAAGTGGTAAAATAGTGTCGGAGCCAGACAATGTAAAGATTGTCTGGAAAGAATACATTGAGGTGCTGTATGACAAAGAAGGAAAGCCAAGAAATATTGAATTAAATGAAAAAGAGGATGTGGAAAAAATCAGCTAGGACCAAGTATTCTCGAGTCTGAAGTTAAAAGAGCAAGTGATGACATGAAAAGAAGGAAGGCTGTTGGGAGTGATGATGTACCAGTGGACGTTCTTAAGGTTTTGGGGTCGAAAGCAGTTAAGCAACTAACAAAATTTTTTTACCAAGTATATGATACTGGCATATGGCCTGAAGAATTTTTAGACGTTGTTATGGTACCACTAGAGAAAAAGAACAATGCAAAATGTTGTAAAGATTACAGAACTATTAGTTTAATTTCTCATACAACTAAAGTTCTAACCAGAATAATAACCAAAAGAATTGAATGTAAAATAAAAAAGGAGCTGCAAGATAATCAGTTTGGTTTCAGAAGAGGAAGAGGGACTAGAGATGCTATAGGATGTATGAGGATGATGATAGAAAGACCGCTAGAAGTCAATAAAGGTATGTATTTTTGTTTTGTAGATTGAGAGAAAGCTTTTGACCGAGTGAAATGGGATGAAATGCTGGGTATTTTAAACAAAACAGGAATAGATTGGAAAGATAAAAGACTGCTTAAAAACCTTTACTTTGATCAAAAGATTAGAGTCAGGGTTGAAGGAGAAGAAATAGAAAGTACTTCAATAGGGAGGAGAGTGAGGTAGGGATGTCTTTTTTCACCAGCAGTATTTAATAGTTATGCAGAAACAATAACAGGAGAAGCGTTGATGGAAGAGAAAGAATTTAAGATAAGAGGTGAAAGTATTACCACCATTAAATACGCAGATGATCAGGGCTTAATAGCAGAAGACGAGAAAGAGCTTCAGAGGATGAAAGTCAGACTAGTGGAGGTTGGCCAACAATATGGAATGAAGATCAATGCAGAAAAAACGAAAGTCATGGTGGTTTCAAAGGAACAAAAAGAATTAAATATAATGGCAAATGTCCAAAAATTGGAACAAGTAAGTAGTTTCAAATATCTTGGCAGTATTTTAGCGCAGGATTGAAGTAGTACACAGGACATCATAAGTAGGATTGCAATGGCAAAAGCAGCATTTAACGAGAAGAAGAAGCTTCTCACAAGCAAGAAAATAAATTTAGAAACAAGGAAGAAATTAGCAAAATGCTACATATGGAGCATAGCTCTTTATGGTGCAGAAACTTGGACGGCAAGGAGAAAGGAGGAAAAATATTTAGAAAGTTTTGAGATGTGGGTATGAAGGAGAATGATGAAAGTGAAATGGACAGAGAGGAAGAGAAATGAAGAAGTATTAGAAATGGTGGGAGAAGAAAGGATGCTATTAAAAACAATCAGGAAAAGAAAAGCAAATTGGATAGGGCACATATTGAGAAGACAGTGTTTACAAAGGACGATCTTAGAAGGAAAAATTAGTGGAAGAAGAGGAAGAGGGAGAAAAAGTATAGGAATATTAGAGAATATAAGGCAGGGATATAATACTTATAGAGGTATAAAAGAGGCTTCTAGGGAGAGAAAGAAATGGAAGCAGCAATTCGGTTAAAACCTATCTTCGGACAGAAGCATGATGATGATGATACCAAACATGTTGTCCGGCATGTACACTAAGCACGGGGAATGGCTTTGAAAGTCGTATAATCTCCTGTAGATGTACAGTCAAACTCGGCTATAACGAGCGCCACGGGACCGTTTAGTTTTGCTCCTTATAGCCGTTAAACTTAATATCCGTGAAGGCAAAAGCATGCATGCGTATGGTGAAATAAGACATAAGAAGTAAAAGTGAATATATAAACAGAAAGGTTATTTAGTAAGTTTATAAAAAAAACTAAAAATGAGAATAAACTAGAAAATTTAAAGTAAACATACATATAAAATTTACTCACAGCTGCATCCTTAATCACTCCCCTTTTTACAAAAATAACTTTGAATAGTAGCCTGTTTCATAGATTTCACTTTGAAGTCTCTTAAGTTTCCTCTTATTACACTTAGTGCACTAAAAACACCATCGTAAATGTCAATGTTTTCAAAAAAATCATTTAATGTTGCCACGGCATCCTGAGTAAGGATTGTGTCTTCGACACATTCAACATTGTCTTCATCACTGTCTGCTGTGCTTTATACTGTCTCTATTATTTCACTCTCCGTAGGAATTCCACTGGTAATCAAATCATCATCAACATGAACAAAATTGTCAATGTCATTTACATGGTCAAAACTCGCAATTCCATTTTCTTCAAGCCATTCTGATCTTCATCAACGTTATGGTTATCAATCGAGAATTCTCCCGATATTAAACCAAACTATCGAAAACAGTTTATGATCGTTGTAGGTGAAACATGCACCTGTCATCAAATGAATTGCATCCAATACAGAGTCGTTGCCATCTAAACCTCTTTCCATACTTTCAATCAACTGTAGAACAAAAAATCGCTTGAAATGGCATTTAAAACTTTTAATTATCCCCATGTCCATTGGCTGCAAAATAGAAGTCGCATTTGGAGGCAAAACACCAGTTTTACATTGGATAACTCCTGCATATGTGGGTGCGCAGGACAGTTATCGACAAGGAGTATAATGTTTCTATTTTTCCTCCGTAACTCGTTGTTCCACTGACTTACATATTTCTGAAAAATATTGGAAGTCATCCATGCCTTTTTATTTGCTGCATATTCAACGGGAAGCTTCTTTACATTTTTGAAACAACGTGGCTTTTGTGACTTACCAATAACAAAAAGTTTTTTTTTGTCAGTCCCATTTATGTTTGCGCACATTAAAACTGTTAAACGATTCTTAGGTCTTTTGCCACCAACACATTTGTCACCTTTGAATTTAAACGTTGCATCAGGCATTATGTTGTAAAACAGTCCAGTTTCGTCGGCATTGTAGATGTATGCTTCTCTGTAACCTTTTCGACACTCCTCCCAAACACTTTTCACCCATTCACTTGCTGTTTTTGAATCTGCTGACAGGGCCTTTCACATAAACAATGTTATGCCGATTTTTAAAACGGTCTTTAACCTCCCCGAGGGATAGGGTGTAGAGGCTGGACTCGAGAACACAAGGTTACATATTTTGGGTCACTATGAGGATTGAAGGGGCTGACCGCCGCCGCGTTTGAGACAGTGAGAAGTGGTCAAAGTTTGCTCGATATATCCGTGAAGCGTGCTCGTTATATACGTGAAATATTTGTATGTAAATGCTCGTAAACTTATCTTGGAGGTAGCATTTGCTCACTATACCCGTGAACTCGTTACAACCGTGCTCGTTATAAACGAGTTTGACTGTATATGCCATGTAGTTTTCATCGTAATAGTGCGCCTATTCTTACTGCCATCCTCAACACTTCCACCACTCTTACGATTCTGAGACATGATGAGGGTTCATATCTCCCTATAAAAATTTAAATAAATAATCAAAATATTGTAAAATAAACGTATGTTTTACGTATAATTTCGAAATAGAACGCCAGCCACATATCTGAGCAGTAATTTTAGGCGTCGACATTCATCGAAAATATCTCGAGAAGATAAACGTCGATTTAAAATTCGAATTATACCAAGCCAATTTATGATATGTCACATAGAAGGGTACTAATTGGGTGATACTATGTTTTGGCACATTTAGATGAGCAGGAGACTCGACATTTTATGTGGGTAGGAATTAATAACTGAGTAGAAAATAAAAAATCTCAAAAAAGTTAAATAATGCGGCCGTTTAAAATTCGCAAAATTTTAAACATATATTTAAGAGTTATGTATTTCTGAATATTCTACGAAAATGAAATTTTTAGTAATGGTATAATGCAATAAATAACTGAATAGCGACTATAGAAATTCTGATATATCAATTTTCTTGGCTGTTAAAAATTCCTAAAATTTATACAAATAGATAAATGTTTTGTTATTTGTGGAAGACCTAGGGAACTGAAATTTTTAACCTAGTTAGAGCTTGGTGCTAAAGCGCACACTAAAATTTGAAAATTTCCATAATATTTTTATTGCGGCCGTAAAACATTTTTAAAATTAAAACAATATGATAAATATTATTGCACCCCAATATGTGCTACAAATCTAGCTCAAGAAGCTGTTGCGAACTGGTAATGCGATGAACTTCAACCTATAAAGAGTCTGATCTGGCCACCACATGACTTTCTCCATATCTGTAATATTTCTAATAATTCCAAATAGGTTACATGATAGTAAATATTGTAAGGAACTGCAAGATAAATTTCAGGACTACGAAGAACAGAAATAAACCATAGCTTTTAGATATTTGATAAAACCACAAAGCAACAACAATTAACAAAATAAAAAGAAGCTTTATTTAGACGAAATGTTTACAATAGTCAACGGTAGGTGGTGTGGCTCTTAAACAGGGCATTATATTGGAAAATATTTCGAACAAATGTTGTGGAAAATTAAATTTTCTACAACATTTATTCCAATGTGTTTCACATGCATAATATATTAATGCAAATATTTCAAAATAACGGACAAGTGACTAAAGTAGACACATTCGTTTGACCAATTTTTACCGAAAACTAATCAACTGTTTTGACTTTAACAAAAATGCAAATATAAAATTTCGCGTAGATCCGATTAATTGTTTTTTGAGTTAGAGTGCCCACAGAATTCCGGTCACAGACACACCAGCATACATCGAGAAAATAGTCAAAACGTGTTCAGGAAACCTTAAAACATGTTTTTTCCGTTGAAATCTTGAAATCAATATTTTTTAATGAAAACAATACCTACATTATACTTTATACGAAGGAGAAAGTAATAAAGTTTAAACTTATCGATGCAATTCCGATACAATAAATTTACAGAGCGGACAAACAACATCCAAAATTGTATTCTAGGAATAAAGGAATGGTTGTCGAAAGGTATTCATTATTGTCAAACTTTGGCGCCCCGTTCCAGAGGCGCCTGAGACGGTCGCCACGCCGCCTCACCTATCGGCACGCTCCTGCATATAACTGATAAATTATATAAAATATCTGATGTGGCACCCACAAGAATTTCTCCATACCTATAATATTTCTAAAAATTTCAAATAGGTTACATAATAATAAATATTTTATGAAACTGCAAGAAAATTGTAGACTTTACAAAGAACAGAAATAAACTCAAACCATAGCCATCTGATATTTAATATAGCCACAAAGCTCCAACAATTAAGAAAATAAAAAGGAGCGTTACTAAGACAACTAAGCGTCAATTGTTTACAATAGTCGGTAGGTGGCATGGTGGTGGCAGCTAAAAATATAAGATATCTCTTAAACAATGCATTATTTGGAAAAATATTTCTTACAAAAAATTTAGAATATTAAATTTCCTACAACTGTTATTCCAGCATGTTCTTACATATCTCAAATATTAAGGCAAATATTTCAAAATAATGAATAAGTTGAACCCAGTTCACTGCCAAGGCAGGTTCTCCCCTGAAGGTGCCCACTTAGTGGGCGAAATGCATAGGGCTTATCCTATAATTTTTTGCTGAAGGAGTTTTCCACCACTGATTAATGAATAAGTGACTAAACACCCACTTCCGGTTGACCGATTTTTACCAAAAACTAATCATTTCTTGTGACTTTTATAAAAATGTTAAGTATGAAATTTCGCATTGATTTAATTAATATTTTCTGAGGTAGAACAACCACAAAAAAGCTGTCACATACACACAGACATCGAGAAAATGGTCAAAACGTGTTCAGGTGACATAAAAACGTGCATTTCCGTTGAAATTTCGAAGTCGATTTTTTCATGAAAACAATACTACATATATGGAGAAAGTAAAAATTATATGAACGATATATCTCGCCTGTACTCTTATAATAGTGTAAAGTTCATGCTGAGCGCTGTGCATTCTTCGTCCCGTAGCGTTTCTCGCGCTTCTTTTGTTTTGTTGGGGAGGCGTGCGGTTGAAAGGACGAAAGGGTAATCAGAGGAAAGACTCCGATGAGATAGGTCGAAAATCGACTACCTAGGAATCGTAACTCCTTGTTTTGGTTTAGTAAATCATTAGGTTAATTTAGGCTCCCTTAATTTCCCTACAATTACGCTTATCCTATCCAACTACCATTTTTACTTCCTTCTTTCCATTTCCCCATGAGGATATCGTCAGAATCAGCACAAGAGTGTGACTCAGCCGAAGATAATGAGGGAAATACTAAAACCCATTTAAACCATTATTAACCCTTTTCCTATAACCCGAGTTCAAGCGGGTTGTCCTTTTCCCCTCTTTGCACAGACGCCCAGTATTTTTTTCTTTCGTTAGTTTGTTTCCTTTTATTATCGGTCCTACGACCACCGATTAGCTAGCCGAGGCGAGTACGTTACAATAGATATATATATTTAAAACAAATCGTGTATTACTGATATCCAACTTAACTCTTTAGTTTTATTAAATTACCTATTCTCAAAATGTATTTTCTACTGCGTGTGGCTTGCAATCATTGCGAAAGTGGACTGTATGGTCCTAGACCTGAAAATTATGGACCACACTGTCATTAATTTGATAGGTGCTATGAGCATATTTCGAAACTTTCTTTCCTAAGCACTGTATCCGTCACAATCTCTCGTCCTTTAGCTACGGATGAAACTAGAACATCTTTCCGACGTCCTACTGAGTTCGTAGCTCCCTATCCTTAACTCCACTTATCATTCCGATCAATTGGCAGTTTAGTATTCCATAATCATCTCTCTCTCTCCTTTCTCTCCCCTCTCTCTTTCTCTGATGTTGCTGGTGCAATGTCCCTAAGCTATTGCATATGTATGCTGGCGCGCGAAGTCATGGAGCCGGAAAGCTCCTATCGATTGCGACACATTGTGGATTGACCGTAGGGGGACTATAAATATAAATCTATATACTACGGTTATGCTTGAAACTTGCTAATGTCTACGCTATCAAACTCAATCTATTTTATGCCGGCATTAGCTGAGGGTATCAGGCTACTATCTCCATTAGCCTGTTGATACTAATTTCGTCTCATTTATTGATATTCTGAATTAAAATTTCAATTAAAATTGCTTAGATTGCAACTGAAACTTACTAAAAAGCTAATAAAACAAGGAATGGAGTCAACGAAATTTTTAGAGATATATTTAATATATATTGCAACTTATATTTTCTAAAATACCCCATCCTGGCCTGTAAGTATCTTATATTGATGTTGCTCTGTATTTAAACTCTTATATTTAGGCTTTATGACTATATCAAACATAACTAGCGAGGTATATCTGCATTATGCATTAGCCATAGTTTGCATATAAGCCGTGACATTTCCAATGTAATTTATTTAGGATTATCACGGATAAATATGCAGTTGAATTATAGAATTCGTCCCGACGTTGATAAATTGTATATGCTTCAAATTACGGATAAATCTCTGCTCATTGCGAGAATTATAAAAAAATGGTATTACCAATTATTTCCAAAAGTTTGATTAATCGTAAGATATTGGTAATTTCTTTTCTCGAGTAAATTAAAACGGGAATAATAAAAAGGAGAGCTCTAAGAGAAAATTATGAACATATAAATACAAGTTCCTATGAAAAATTGAAATATATATCCTATATTATCTTCAAATAATTTTGTAATTTTATTGAATTTAGGGCCTGTTCGAAATTAACTTACTCTTCTGGTTTATGCAACCGTCTGTCCGTATTTGTATAGGATTTTACCGAACTAACAAATACAAAAGCGGGTTAATTTTTAGATTACTCTACTTGAGAACAAATTTTCCAGTAAATATGGCGCAAAAGAAAAATAAACGGGTTTAAAAGTGCTTTGTGCAATTTGAAATTATTTTCTTCACTTTTCGTAAATTATTCTATCATAACTGTGTGCAAACGATTTAATCTCCATAGTTTATAATCAGTCGTATTTATCATAAATAAAACGTAAAATAGGATTTTATCTGTTTTTCAATTTTTTGGCATAACTATATGCAGAAATAACATTCAAATGAGTCATGGTGTGTATAAAAGCAAACAGATGAGAAAGACAGAAATAGACTGAACCACTCATTATTTTATTTATTCGAGCTCCGATATTAATATTCACCCCTTTTCATCACCACTTCGAAATTAAGTCGGATCGGTAGAATGTTTATAAACCTCTTCGTTTCCAATCGTGGATGGGTCGCAAGTGGCGAATGAAAGAACGAATTTTTCGTCATGGCGACTAATTTTGCGAAACTGGGATGAGAATGTTAATTTCAACTGCCAACGCCAAAACGTCATCTATATGCAGATTAAAGCTTCTTCGGCTCCTCATTCGGAAAGTTTTCTTAATCAGAGAAAGAGAAAATTAAAAGGAAGGAAAAGACAGAATAAAGATGAAGATTGAGATATCAAATCGCATTGGGAGAGACAATCTTACGAATCCTACGCTATGTATTTTAATTAAGACTTCAAAATCTACCACTGCTCGTGAAAGAATCAGAGTTGTAATTAATGGAGATTTCTGATAAACCAAGCGTCTGGCGGAGGTTTTTGATTGCATGCATAGAGACAGGATCAAGAATGCTAGAGAGTAACAACGCGCTTATATTGAGTAGGTGTCACAGATTAAAGTAAAAGGACGAAAAACATATTGGCTAGTGTAGATTTTTTCCGTCAAAATACTTATACCAAAGGCGAGTAAATATTTTCCAAAAATAAAGTTGGCTCTCAGCAACTTTATGTATGCAATTATTCATTTTTATAATTTATGTATTTAGAGTTATTCAACCTCACTCAGGCCATTTAACTTCAACAATAGTATTAGAAAAAATGACTGCAAAATAACATGCTTCACCCTGTGATTTATATTTTTGACAGTGTCTAAACAAAAACAGTTAATTCTAATATTTATCAACCATTTAAGACGTGAAAAACTTATATAATGTGCTTTCTCAAAGGAATTTTTCAATATATGAAAACTATATTTATCAAAAAATAAGTATATTATTTTTATTTAATAAAATAATTTTGAGGAAACATAAATCGTTTCAAGAGAAATATATTATCATCATACAAGACTTCCTCGTTATCATCAATTTTAAATTTTTAATATAGTACTATGTAGACTTTATAAAAACTAATAATGCTTAAAGGTGAAAGAAATCATGCAAACACCGATGAATTCTATTGCACATCTTCTGAACCCATTTTTAAATATTTTTCTTGCGAACTTTCAGAAAAATTACACTTTCCAATCACTGTATATAACCTATTGGTGATATAACGTATTTATACAAAAAGAGTTAAACAAAAAAATAACGCTTCAAGTTTTAAATCGTTTCATGTGCTGAAAATTATTCTGCTTAGTTATAGATGCAATGAAATTGGTTAGCCACGCGATTACAAGTTCTAATCAAATCTTACGAGTAAACGCTTTTTAACATTGATTAAAACTGAAATTATATAAGTCTGAGTTGGGTTTCGTACCTGCAATGCATGCGTTTATTTACCTACATTATATATAGCGAAAATTGTTCGCTTTTCCTACTTTTCCTTATCAAGGATTCAGAAAATTGGGTCATAGCCAATTTATACTTTTGCGTGTTTCCTCTTTCAGAAGGAAACCAATTTTAAATTCCTATATCGCCTTTTCTGGGACACAGGAAAAGAGTTTACACTTCCTTTTGTCAGGAGGAAAGAACTGAGTTGTCTTTTTTTTCTCTTTGATCAACTCAAATTGCTTGTTCGCGCAGTATACTTTGTGACGCGATAATTTGTATTTAGTTTCTAATTTTTAGAAGTAAGACTTCAATTATTTTTTGTATGCGGTCAACGAATGAAATATCCGTACTACTATATTAAAGCAGAATTTGGTAAAACAATTATTAATCAAGAGACACATCTGCTAAACCATTCAAGATATTTCAATAAGATTTGCTATATTTTTCTAAAAACTGATTGCTTTAATACAGAAATTCTATTGATTTTTACTAGCAAGAAATAATTAAACGACAACGAATGTAAAAACATATGTTTTTATCTTCTTAAAGATAACATTTGCTGTTTCAATTTTCACCTACACCAGTAGACAGAAACTACCACAATGCCATATTGCACGAATGCTGTATAGATAAATAAAGAGTAGAATGGTAAGTAGAATTATAGAGAGTTAAAATTATAAATATATTTATTAGAGTAAAATATATCTATTGCGATTTTTAAAGAAAAATATCAGTTAGTGCTGGCGTGCTAGTTCCTGTCGAAGAACTAGGGCGTGCTATAAATTTCAATTCAAACATTTTAATTACGGGAAAATTCCAAAATCCCAAAAATTCCAAAAACTATGAAATTTTTGATCCTGAGATTCACGAATTTGGTCATTTGTATACTTGCGCAGATATTTATATACTTTAAAGTTTATATTTACAAGCATAGTACATTCCACCATCCATCTACAACGATGACGAGCTGATAAAAATATCTCGAATAAAGATAAAAATCCCAGGCGAGAACCCTCCTCGTCCTAAAGCATACCCACTAATACGCTGTTTTAGAGCCAGTGCTATTTATTTATTTATTCAAGGCATAATTTATTCTGCGAATAAATAACACGATTTCGCTATTGCACGACGCTATGTATCGCTGTCATTACCGATAAAGATTTAAAAATATTCATTATGCTCGAAAAAATGTCAAAATGCATAACAGTAACCTTATCTAACGAGACGAAAGCAATCAAGAAAACTTTTTCGTGGCTTTTCGCCTATGGCCAATCCAATCTATCGAGATACCATTGGCAAACGAGATAGAGATTTTCAGAGAGAAATGAGAGCGGTGAGATAAAAGAATCAGGGAGAATGCAAAAGAGGAGGAGATATTTGATTTCGCCTCTATGAAATCTTGGTAGTACAACGGAAAAGAACGTCTCGAAAAGAAAAAGGAGAAATAGCGGAATGTTTTTTTCCGCAAAATTGGATATGGGACCCAAGACTTAGGATGGAGAGAGCAGGGGGGAAATGAGTCCAGAGAGGAACGTAAAAAAGTCGCTTCGCCAAATCCTTTCATTTCGAACTGGTGCATCGCATTTCGGCCGGATAACGCGATTTGTTCCATTAGAATTGAGGGAAGAGTGTATTTCGGAATAAAATGAAAGTCCCAGTTTGCTTGGTACTGCTATGAAATCGCGAAAAAAAAACTCATTTCGCGGAATTACTGTTTTAGAGAAGTGTAAATTTCATTTTCAAAAACAAATCTTCCGCAGGAATTCCATGTACATTACACTTATCTAAAAACAATATTGAATACATTTTGTTTTTATACTTCTTCAGTACTTAAAGTTTATTACCATTCTACAGTGTGGGCTAAAAATAGGGAAACGCGTTTGATTATTTACTGCCATAAAATACACTCTGGTGAAAAAAATATTTATTTCAATAAATTCAATAATAATGATCGGATTTTAATCATTTTAAACTAAATTTATTCAGATCCGTTTGTTTACTTAATAATTGTAGAATGTGTCGTTACAGATCGGTTTAAAAAATAATGCAATTGTGCAAAAAAAATCAACGGTGGGCATATTGAGCAGCATTTGTGAAAAATTAATAAATATAATTCTTCTCCAAATTGTTTCTACATGAAAGTTTTTTCTGCTTCTACTGTTGAAACACGTTTCCCTGCTTTTGCTCCACCTTATATTACCAACGAATAATTTCAACAAAGTCGAAAAAACGCACGCCACATGAGAGCAAAAAAGTTCGAACGATGCCCTTAGTAAAAAACGGGAGCATAATGTAAAAACAGCACCTACTGATCGGAAAATTAAATAGGAGTTTAAATATATATTTCTCAACAGACACTATAAAATTAATCTCAAAATTGCTTTAGTTTAATTATCCTCCATGACATGAAACAGAAAATAAAAATTTCCGTCACTTTGGTCTTTGTCCTTTGACGTGATTCAATTTTTTAATACGATTTATATTCAAAAAAGGTATAGTACGACTTTGAGAGAGCTTTCTGTTCCCCTTACTTTCTCCCTCGAATCAACATCCCTCTCTTGTATATTAATATCTTAGGGTCGTCAAACTCTTATGTACTTGAGCCGGCCATCTTTTTGCTTTCGCGGAGACGTTCCGGACATTCCCCCTCCCACGCAAATTTTCTCAGTTGCCTCCTCTCTCTCTCTCTCTATCTTTCTCTCTCACTATCTCTCTCCCTCTCTCTTCCCTTCTCGCTTTTGCGATCCTCCCAGAATCTCCGGATCCCGCGCCGAAGGGTTCCGAATGCCGCACTCGCCAACTCGACATCCTCATCGCCAAGTTCTCCCTACAAAGTCTGATTCATTCATCTCAGGGGACTACCCATGGGTATGCGCACGAGGTACTTTTGATGGCACCTCTCTCTTCTCTTTATCTCTCCCTCCCCATCTTCCCTTCCATACCTTCAACTATACTCTCCTCTTCAAAACCCAAAGGCCGAAAAAAAAGAATCCTTTCCTTGCCCCGCTCTTACAGGAGACATTTACATAAGCAGGTAGAGAGAGGGAGAAAGAAAGAGAGGGAAAAGGAGAGAGGGATAAAAAAGAGAGGGAGAAAGAAAGACAAGGAGAAAGAAAGAGGGGAGACTGGGGAGAAAGGAGGAGAGAGAGACCGGGAGGGAGAGAGATAGGAGGGAGAGTATGAGAGAAAGAAAGAATGGGAGGGAGACGGACAGAAACGGAGAGAGGGAGGGAGAGGGAGACGGAGAGAAAGAGAGAAAGAGAAAAGAGAGAGCGTTAGAGGAGAATTAAAATTGGAAGAAGAGAGTGAAGAAGAGTGAAAACAGCGTTGTATATTTCTAGCAAATCCAGGAATTATTTAAACCTGTATCTTAAATTTTTTCTCGGAATGTTTTTTTTTGAGGATATTATTTCACTTTATTATATTCGCCGTAGTAAATTATATATATATATATATATATATATATATATATATATACAATTCGTGCAACAATTTGGCTAGTTTCCCAGGAAGTGGATTTACATTATTCTCGAGAAATTTTTTTAAATAGAAAAATTGGATACGGAAAATAAGTGATACAACAATACGCTTTCTGCTTAGTGAAAACACGCGATATTGATATTTACCTTAGGGTTCTATCTATAAATTCAGAATTCCCGAAAATTTAAACGATAAACACATAGTTTGATAAAGTTAAAGTGGAGATATGAGGCCTTGACATTACAAAGAAACAGAGGGATATTAGATTATCACAGTGAAGTTTCAAGGCTGTAAAGTGTAAGTTTTCTGTATCATTTTCCCCCATTTTTTATATTTTTCACTTATTCCCAACTGACCGCTCTTGTTAGGTAGCACGTCTCCCAACTCAGGGGCCGCTGGTTCGAATAATATAATGGACATGATCGTTTGAATTGATCATTGTTGAAGTTCTCTCATAATAAGATTTGGCATTATGTAACGTATGAGGTTGTTTTAATGAAATTATAAACATGTAAAATTAAGTTAGAGAAAATACTGCAAGAGACCGTCGAATTTTTTAAAGTGGGTAGAAATATATAACGTATTAATTATAATATCGAAAATCGAATCACGGTAAATATATTCCATATAAATGTCTTGGAATTGACATTATGCGATAATGCGAGCTGTCATGGTACCTAGTGAAATTGCCTCATTGTTACAGACGTAAAAATCTTTCGTTTTCATCGAATTTGACCTAGTTTTTTGGATAATTGGATTCTAACTCTGTCAGAAGGAAAAGCGTACTTCATTATTTTCTCCGTTTTACGTTTAAGTCTCGCGTTCGTATCTCGAAACTGGTCCATTTTCAAATAAAAAATTAAAATAAGCCTAAGCTCGCTCCAATGAGAGAGAAATGGAGAAAAGTAAGGCACCTGGAATCGAACACGGGACTCTTTCCCTAGATATTCGATTTTTTGGGTCGTTGACCGCGATCTCATATTCGCGTAATTCGAATTGAATTCCATAACTAAAAAACCGTATGGACGGACGGATGATTGCAAATCCTTATGATTATATATATTTCGGATGTCGGAATATACTGCTCTTGAAATCGCGGAAGCACTTAGTCTAAGATTAACACTGAAAGGGTTTGCCGAAAGGAGTTCAAATATCGATAATTAAGCATTCCATTCCTCTTTTACTATTTTTTTAAATAATATGTATCGCCATCGCCTGCCCCTCTTCGATTTTGTGCTTTGGGATAGTTTTGTGACGCTCTCAACATGGAGCTTTGAAGTCGCTATATAAGTTAAAACATTTTTAGGAACAACTAAACATTCAAGAGCAGTAGTGTTTATAGAGATAATTAAAGATATATTTCCAGTATTGTTAATATATTTAACGACGAGTTGCCGCTTTAATTGTTAATGCATTTCAATAGCTTATAATTGGAGATTTCGGGTACGCTCTCAACAGGGATTTTGAAAAAAAAACAAATGAAGGAAGAATTGTAGGGTAAATTACGTGAGATATTTTTTCTTGTTTTAGGATTATGACGTCATCATAAGACTACATCATTGGTAAAAATCAACGGCCTCAAAATTTTGCATATAAATTCACTTTAAAAGCGTTATATCAATGCTATGTAACAAAATATTTCCCATTTAAAAGGAGCAGACTCTTTGCTATGTCAGTTTTATTTCACCCTAGATCCATCAAATTTGTACCATATGTAGCGCTAAAAAATTTGGTCTCTCCAATCTGCAGGATCCAAGACATATTGCTCAAACAGACATACGGACGGAAGGACGGACGGACAGAAGGACAGACAGAAAAACCGATTTTTAAGAGACTTTAAAAAAGCGCTAAAAACTAAATGCAAAGAAAACTTTTCTCCACATTATCCGCACAACTGTTAGCTCCTGTCCAAAATAGTTTGCATACAAAATGCCAAGGAGGTCGGCTAGCACACATTCAAAGTAGAAAATGTTAAATTAATACCTAGCCATAAAAAAACAAGGAAAAATATCTAGATTGGTGTTAATTTAAACTAATAAATATTTAGGAAAGAAATTAATTCCGTATGGGTTAGACATCAAAGTTGTTGACGAAAAAAATGGATCATATTTTTCATCAAGGTGATGGAAATTGCAATGCCCCGAGGTCACCAGGCCTCCATTTACCTTGATGAAAATTGAAATTATACCTCTCTCTGCCTCCATTTATACATACGTATGAAGGCAGCGAGAACGGACACGTGATCCAAGGCAATAAACAAGAGTGAAACTTTTATAAGCGGATCGTATATTATTCTCGCGCTTCCTCGACCAAATTAGAAGTAGAAAAGAGAAAGGAAGGACGTGGGCGAGAATTCGTCAGTCGCTTGTTTTTTATTTTCTTTTCCAGCTGCTGGCGTAATAGTAAGTAAAGCACTTAATAGGAAGTGGGCGGCATAATTATTTAAAAAGAGCAATGGGATGTAAAATACACATGAACACACACACGTAAATGCACACACACACACACACACACACATACATATACATACATATATATATATATATATATATATATATATATATATATATATATACTAGTAGATGGTGCTTGCATTCTGCAAGCATATCATCTCCCCTTGAAAAAACATTCATTTTTCAGACAGATATTTTATCCTTACAATATTTTTTCATTTCTAAATATTTCACCTCCGCAGCGATTTTCGTTTTTCCCTTACGTAAAAATAATAGATTAAAACAATCCACAAACTTAGCAATATTAAGAATTTTATACTTTCTCCATTATGGGGTATAAATTCTACACATTTCTGCCAAATTTTCTAGTTGTAGCACTTCTAGAAGTGAAATAATATTTTTCTAATTGATTAAAATTTAAAAATTTTTAACGGCCGCAGCAATACATTTATGGAAAGATTTAAATGTTTATTTATGCAAATACACCACTCTGTAAATAACTTGAAAATTTCAGCTTCCTAGCTCATCCCGTAGTACCTAAGCAGTTATCTATTTGTTTAAAGATTAAGAATTTTTAACGGCAACACAAATTAAAATATCAAAATTTCTATAATAATCCCTATTTCGTTTTATTAGAAATCCTACGTCTAAAAAAATTCAGCTCCGTAGCACGTTTATAAATACATAAAACTTAAAAATTTGTTTAAACAATTGCAAATTTTTATCGGCCGCATTGTTGCACTTTTTCAAGATTTTCGTTTTTTCTAGTCGGTTTTGCACAAAATAGAAATCAATTCGAATTAAATAACTATAATTTAAAAGTTATTCCATCGATTGCTTATTATGATTATTTGATAAGAAATACAAATTCGTCAAATTTGCAGATAAAGGGTGCGGGAAAATTTTATTTTTTGGGTAAAAGATGGGAAGATAAGAGATATGGCCTACCATCAAGCATTTCAATAAAAATTAACTTAGATTCATTATTGTGTTTCATTCTCAAATCTTCCTCACTATTTTTTGTCTTGACTTAAAAACCCGAGCAATGCCGGATACTTTCAGCTAGGTAGTGTATATATATATATATATATATATATATATATATATATATATATATATATATATACACACACACAAACGCAGAAATGCTTACGGAAGAGGAATGTTAAAAAGGTACTTGAACGGCAACTAAGTATTGCCTCTGTTTTGTGCTGACGAAGGGATCATACCAAATCTCCAATCTACATGTGTAAATGCGTCTATCCGACACCCCTATTAGTGTGTGTGTATATATATATATATATATATATATATATATACACACACACATATAGCTACATATACGTATATGCATGTGTGTGTGTTTGTATATACATACATATAGAGTTAAAGGAAAACAGTAGCTTATAACCGAGAGATTTGTTGAGGCAGGAGCCGTCAGAAAGCATAACAAAAAGCTCGTAAACGTCTCCCTCAAGCCGACCGCAGTCGGGTAAGCATTCGGTTGGTTCCCTCTCACGGAAGAAGAAAATGGTGTCGCTGCGGTAGTTCACTAGCTCAGAGGCGTTCTTGAGCAGTAAATCTCTCCTCCTTCCCCGAAGTGTGTGTGTGTGACGCCCTCCTCAGTCTCTCTTTCAACCCCCCTCCTTTTCCCATCTCTTCTATAGCACCCTCAGCCGCCAAATAACATACACACACGCCCCCTATCTCTCTCTCTCTTGCTCTCTTCTAATCATCCTATCTTCCCCTTTCTCTCCTATCATTCTTTTTTCCTGTACTCCTTGGACCCGCATCTTTCCTCTGGTGCGGAGAAAGGAGCGTTGCAAAATAAAGGAAGTGCGAAATTATTTTTTTCCGCTCTCTCTCTCTCTTCTTACTCTCGGAAAAGCGGTAACTTTGACAGGAGAAGGGCATACATAGAATGCGGTGATGCAATGTATGTCGCTGGTTCAGGAATTCAGTGAAAGAGGAAAAAACGTTTTCTTTTTCCGATCGTGAAATATTTTTAGCTAACTTTATCACTTACAAACTTGGGTAAATTTTAAAAGACTCCAAAGCTGGGCTTTAAAGTGGTTTCCGAGCCTTTCACACGGATTAGCATTCTGGCGTACGAGTTGCTATAGGAAGAAATATAGAGCCTCAAATTACAGGACGCGTGAAATCCCGGCTAATTTTCTCGCAGATGACTCCTTCAAAAGGTTTGTGTGGAATAAATGATTTTAAAATCGGGAATTCATTTCGCCAATACAGTTAACGCAGACCAGTGCGGTAGGCATCATCCGATTTTGGTAGATTTTTGCGAATGAATCCTTTGCAGTAATGCGGCGCTAAAGAAATGAATTGAATTAACGTTTCTATTTAAAAATTACCTGCTCGTTGATACGTTCGAAAGCCGTGACTAGATTTGCAAATTATCTCCTATTTTTATTTGAATCAAATATTATTTTTTAAATATTTTGTTAAATCTATAGGAAATAACAATTTCATGATATAAAATAATGATTTTATCTTAGATCCATAATATCTATTTTGCGACGACCGTAGATTAAATTTTTTTGTACAGATTCATTTGTCCTGTAATGAACAGGCAACGGCCATCATATAAATATCTTTGGGAACGTTTCTCTATAAACGGAGTTTAATCTTGACTACACGACTCTAGTATACATGGAGAAAAATAACTTTGTTTAAGCTTATTTATTTGGCATGAAGCGGAAAATAATCAGATAAAAGCAGAATAATACCTCTATCAAAAAGAAAATATTAAGCTCATGAAAATATTCCCTTTTTGAAATGAAGAACTCTCCCGCAAACAGTAGGTATTTCACACGAAATTCTTCATTAAATATTAAGGGTCGTAAATATTTACCTTTTGCTGAGCATGCGTGCATGAGTCACACGCGCCAATGCACACGCTCACGGCGTCCGTCAAATGGGCTCAAGTTTGTCACCGTTTGGGCCGTCTCCTTGAGCTGAAGAGCAGTGAGGCATTTGTTTTACTCTAAAGCACCTTGGTTCGATCCCAGCTGGGAATTCTCCTTCACTTATGGCATTTGCGTGTGAAATAGCCTCGGTAGTTTCTCTAATTCCTGTCTTCGAAATTATTATTCATGATCACGTGCTCTCGATACTTTTTTTACGGCAGAAGTTCTTTTCTATCCGAATTTTTTAAATGGGAATCTCAAAAGCTACTGATAAAAAATCACTATTTTTAGCCTACTTTTTTGAATTTCTCTCAAAAACTTCTGTTTCGGCGTTTTGAAAGCCATTTTTTCGATTTGTTGCTATTGTGATGATTATTGCCGAACTCGGCTAGAGCAAAGCCGATGCACATTCCAGCCGTGTTTCAATTCATAGCTATTGATGTAACAATCGACCCTATATGAGAATCCAACCAGCTACACGGTGACTTCCATTGACGTTTTCACACCTTAAATGAAGGATTTAAGTTTAGCTAGAGTTTCTGTAGGCAGAAGGTGTTGAGTCATGCGTTTTCCGAAGGAACAACCACAACAAGAAGGAATAAGGGAAGGCAAGAGGCTTACACTCAAATGGAAACGTGTCGCTGAAAATACAAATTGAACATAACTGGCACTTTGTTTTGAGATACTCTTGCGAAAACGAGGAGGCGTCGAAAAGGCAATCAAAATCCATTAAACTTTAAATACTGAGGTGCAGTCTGTAAGATAGCAGCTAATTTATAATATTCAAATTGCTCCGCTACTTTACTTTCCGCTAATTTACAATTTACAAATAAATGAAGCTGATATTACGTATTTTATTTTAATTAACACGTAACTCCTATTACAGATTTTTAACCCTAGAAATCTATTCTTACCTGTTAGTCGCTTTAAGGTAATCCTACGTAGAACTGATGTGTATTGTTATTGAGGTCGGAAAAAATAACATTACTTTAACATTTTTGCAAATTTGATTTTATTATTACGAAATAACTATTTACAAATATTATTTATGTAAAATTAACAATTTTTACACTTTTTAACAATTTAAACAACTTTTTTTGGTGCTTGCCGCAAATTGACACTTCGAACTTTGCAGAAAACGTCGTGGTCATTCTTTTTTTATTACAATAACTACAATTCAGGTTCTGTATAAAACTCGGTGGTCCTAATGAACAATAAAGGCTAAAATAGTTTTCGAGACGCTCCGAATCTAAAAGGTAATGATACGAAAGAACGGCCTATTACAATGATCGCGTAAGGCTAATCGTACGTCAAAAAAGCATGGTGACTTACCTAATATAAGCTCTAGAAGACACACGTAAAGCAGTTTCACAGTAAACTCGTCAACAACTGAAAGAGAACTGAGCATTCCAAGCACTGCTACCGGATGATGAGTAATCACAGATTCTTAGAACAATATACTACAGTTTGACCTACATCGCCTTTCTAGGGTTAAACACGGGATATCCTATTGCAGGCATAGCCAGCAAATAACTAATAATAGAAAACAACAGAGATCTAGGAGATCTCACTTATAGCTCGCGCGCTCTAAGGTTGCAGGCGGAGACGCGTGAGAGGGGAAGGGAAGGAATGGGAAGGAGAAACTTCAAGGGGGATCCGACGTCCGAGTCTATGCGCAGTAACAAATTTTGGTTCGCACGAGTCCAAGTTCACGGATCAAATGCCCACACCTAAACATCACCTCCCCTATAGGCGGTCCCACCTCGAGGATGTAATCGTCCTATCGTAAATGGGTCTACTTCGCACCGTCACGTTAGAGCGTTTTAACTATACAATGTGATTGATTATAATTTCATCTAGCTAGATAAATGTCAACGCAAAAACAATTTAAAAGTGCGAGCGTGTTCGAGGAAAGGAAAATAAACGGAAGATAAGTGATTACACTTATTTATTAATACGATTCAATTCCGCAAAATCATATTTTAATTCGTCTCCATCATTATAATTGAAGAGATTTCCACTGCCGATGTCGAAAATCATTAGTTTTTCAATAACGGTAATACAATGTGAGATTAGTTTTTAATGGTAAATGATATTATAAATTGATTTTTTACCATGTGAATGCGCCTACCGTCTCTCTATTTGCGAAATATTCTGCGCACATATTACAACTCTTGAGAGAGTTTTTTCTACCATCCAGCGTTTCTTGACTATGGTCGAGCCGGCCAGAGTTGGCACCTGAAGAGCTGGTTGCCTACCCACCGATGGGAAGGCGATGTTGCCAAATGCTGTTACGGACATCGGTTTACCCCAACCTTCTGAGTCACCGTTCATTAAGCGTGTGGGACTAGCGAATCAGGAGGGGTAAGAGAACATGAAAACAGCGCACCGTTGCCATGTTAAAGGCTCGCTCTTTACGCTGTCTCATTGACTAAAACTCATTCCCCCCAGAGTTGGCATTTGACTGCTTCCGAGCATATGTGGGCCAACTCTGGCTGACTCAACTTTACCGGACATTTAATACTGTCGATATTTTATTCAAAGTCAAAATAATTAGGTTAACCAGCTAATAGAACGAAATCCATGGTATCCGGCTAAAGTAAGCTAACCAGCTGAAGGCACGTATTAAACTATTTACAAATATAGATCACCGTGTGTACACTCACAAGGAAACAGTATTAATGAACAAATGTCAAAGTGTCAAGGCTTTCATGAAAATAGAAACATCGCCTAGGTCATTTTCAAGAGGTTTTCAAAAATAAATGACTTAATTAAGAGAAAATATCATGTAAATTCAGTGTCGATATAATTTCAATAAGCGCAATGTTTCTGAGGTTGTATGACATCATTACCTCTTTACTTCATCGGCATGTTTATAATAACATGGATACTAAGTTGGGAAATCAGTCATAAATTTTGAATAATTCCTCGCAAAAATTACAATATGACTTACCTCTGCAAAACTTGATTCTTGAAAGATTTTAAAGCATACGTTTCTCTGGTTTAAATATCGCTTCCTCTTGAGTTCTCAATAAATTATAAAATAGGAAAAATGACGCAATACTTGGAATTACACAGTTGTTTTCCTACAATGAATATCCTGAGCTTCACAATCGCCAGATCAAATAAGAAGGCATTTTCTGTTAAGTTTATTATATTTTTCCTGGGGGTTAGACCGCTATTACCACAAAATATTTCAAAACTTCGGAGATCTTTTAAGTTTCTCTTTAGCGGCGCAATTTCCCAGGAAAGGAAAGAAAGATCACTTTTATCTTCTCCGCTAGCGTATCACATAAAGGGAACTTTTATCTTGATAAAGAAATTAAGTGGACCACTTTTAACCACAAAACTAGCACTTCTGAATCCTACCATGCGGGTAATTGAGTTCCCAAGGAAATTTTTCCTGCTACGTCTATTTTTTATGGAATTTAAGATTTTTGGTCTTTTAAAGTTGCTTCTATGCATTATTTAGGAAATATTTCTTTAAAATAACGAATAAATCTCGATAAGTTAAGCAAGATAAATTTTTCTGTCAATATTTTAAGAAAATGTCCCGGCCTTATTAGAGAGGAACAAACTTCCCGACCAGTTGGAAGATTGAAATTCGGCAAGAATACTTCAATAAAGTATTAAAAGCCCAATGCTAAAAAAATAACGGAAAAAAGACTAAGACTCGAGGCCAGGGTGTAATAAAATAAAAATAAATAAATTTCGTGTCAGTGTACTCTGACTGGAGGAGATAAATTTTTCGTTGCATGAGAAATATGAAACAAGATAGGAATTTTGCGAAATTTTTCACTTTTAGTATTTTATTAAAAACTGAACACGGAGAAAGTTAATCTACTTAATGTACAAAAAAGTAAACGAAATTGTAATTCTAAAAATCTGATGTGGCTACTACATGAATTCATACATATCTGTAATATTTCTAAACATTCCAAATAGGTTACATAATAATAAATATTTTAAGAAACAGCGAGAAAATTTTAGACCTTACAAAGAACAGAAATAAACTCAAATCATAGCCTTCTGATAGTGGATATAGCCACAAAGCTCCAACAATTAAGAAAAGAAAAAGGAGAGTTACTAAGACAACTAAGCGTCAATTGTTTACAATAGTCGGTAGGTGGCATGGTGGTGGCAGCTAAAAATATAAGATGTCTCTTAAACAATGCATTATATGGAAACAAATGTTGTAGAAAATTACATTTCCTACAACTTTTATTCCGATTTAGTTTTACATTTATCAAACATAAGAGCAAATATTTCAAAATAATGGATGTGACAAGAGTAAACACCCACTTCCGGTTGACCGATTTTTACCAAAAATTAATCAGTTTTTCTGACTTTTATAAAAATATTAAATATAAATTTTCCGTTGATCTAATTAATAGTTTTTAGTTAGAGCACCCACAATAAATCTATCACACACAGACATCATCGAGAAAATGGTCAAAACGTGTTCATGAGACCTCAAAACGTGTATTTCCGTTGAAATCTCAAAGTCGGTTTTTTTTCTGAATACAATACTTTCCCCTATACCACGTATATGGAGAAAGTAAAAATTGATCATAGAAAATTTGAATGGCATAATAAATTTGGAATGGTTACCGCACTCATTCAAACTTTAAATTAATTACTATTATTAGATAGTCACTGTAATGTTTATTTTCGACGTTTTAATTCAAAATAAAAGCTTTTTCACAAATGAGTTTTAATATATGTTATTTTGAACAAGCGTAAGCGGGAGAGATGAGAGAGAGAGAGAGATTGTTTCAACTCTTTGCAGTAATAAAATAAAAAAAAACTACCAACAACAACTTCCTACTGAGACGCTCACCCATAAAAGAAAAAACTTGAGGATTTAGAATGCCGAGTTGAAAAAGGCAAGAGAGAAACGTATCGCGTGAACCAGACATCGGCCTATCACTGGTCCAATCCTCAGAAGGGATTGCCATCCCATCCAGCACTTCTTCCGTAGAAGTTTTGCCTACCACACTTTAAAGAAACCCAATCCCTTTCTCCACTTCTCCATCTTCATTCTTTCCAACCTCTATCCTCCTGTATTTCTTTCTTTCAACTAACCCTTCTTCATCCTCTTTCTTTATACTTTATTACGAGTTCAGCTCCTGGCTCCTTTATATCAATTTTCCTTTATGAATATGTTTATTTCAGCAACTTTCATTCCAACTGCATGTAAAGTCAATCCGTCTTTGAGTTATTCCAAGTCGATTCTGTTTTAAAATCTGCTGAAGAGGCACTAACTTTATGGGACTTCTCTAAGGAAGATAACGTCGGCTATAGTTTTAAAATATTATAATTTTACAATTCTAGAGACCCTCTCTCTCTCTCTCTCTTGCGGAGCTCAACTTCATCTGACGAATAGCTTTGATGTATTCTTACTTTAGATGCAATTTGAAATACATTTACTAGATATTTGATAGATGAAATAAGATTTAACTACCCGATTTACAACGCTAAACGTAAGAAAGAGTTTCTTTTTATTATACTATTTTTATTACCTTCATCTGAGATATATTCATGTATTCAAATTCGAAATATAAATGTATATTGATAAATTTGAATTAAAGGTGTAGATGATAACAAACATTAGGACGTCCCTCAAATAAAAATATTTTTTACTTTTCACGTTCTGATATTTTAATTATATTATAAAACTTAAGAACTGATCGACTGCGCACCTAGTGACAACAAGCGGCAGGAAAATGCAATACTGGTGAAAACTAACAACGCCATATAGAGTTTGATTGTTAGATCAGAGTTGTCAAAATTGGCTTCATAGAAATCAGGGACATGAAAAGAAAATCTATGCATGAAACGGAGGAAGAGAGGCTAAAGAGATTTACGAGGAAAAAGAATTCTACAAGAAAAGAAAGGGAAACGTCGGAGCAGAGAAAGAATAGACTGGAACGAATGAAAAGCAAGGCAAGGACAGGAAGAGAAAATTAAGATAAAAAAGCATCTGGAACGTTTAGAAAAGTTCAAAGTAAGTTATGAAATTTGTGTAAATAAAGAAACAAAAGAATAACGAGATGCAAGATTCGTTAAGATGAGGGAAAATCAATCACGATGTTTGGTAAACGATACCGAAGGCGACGCAAGCGTATACATTGGTTAAGTTTAAATCAATATCTACATCTGAACAATTAAATTCTTACTGACAAATATAGTGGTTTTACTACTGACATTCACAAATTCGCCGATGAATTTCTTTGTGTTTGCAAGAAACAGTGTTAACAATTCCTGTGTAGCTACTTCTCATTATCGGTTTTTAGGAACAATATCCTAGTTGATTTTCCACCTGAATTTATAGAGCCAGAAAAACGTATGTTATGCAATCGGTGTAAAACATTTTACCAAAATAATCCAAAAGAAAGCCCGTCAAGAGATTACTGGAATAATATGGATCCTGTAATTATACCAGCTGAATTACTAAGTTTGTCACCCGTAGAAAAACGCTTGATTTCTCATGTAATTCCCTTTATGCAAATTATAAAATACGATGGCAGATTTGGGTAATATGGTTCAATATTAGCTACAATATAAAATCCTATGTTGAATAGTAATGTTTGATGCAAATTTATACATAACAATTTGATATCATAATTATAAATACTTTCGCTAAAAAGTACAAAATAAAAATGTATAACAAACTTTTTAAATTTATACTCTTTGTTGTAAAGCGTACTGTTCAAGTATAAAATAAATTTTTGTGTCCCAGAAAATATCTGGATCTTAAGTAAAATTTTCATTAAACATAATCATGAATCTCTTTAAAAAAGATTTATGCCATAATATTTTGATTAAACAAGAAATTTTCAGACTATAATGTAGTGAACAATTTAATCAACATATGCCCTACATCTGTTTTAAAGAGATCCTTGTGTTTGTCCAATGAAAATTTTTCTTAAGACCCAGATATTTTCTGGGACACAAAAATTTATTTTTTGCTTTAACAGTACGCTTTACAAAAAATAATATAGACTTTAAAAGTTTGAAAAATATTTTTTAATTATAACCTGTTAAGTGGCCTGCTATTTGAAGCTTAACTCACTCACGGTGGCCATCATCATCATCATATCATTTTGCCCTTCCACCATGTGGCGCATTCTTCCCCGTCTCTATTTTTGGGAATTACACCCAAAAACATGCCAATGCCACGTGAGAGAATAAAAAGAAATGCCTCGGATAAAGACGAGTGAAATACGGAGCCAAAAGGCATACGGATTCGAGAGGCGCCGCTGGGCAAGCGTCGGATTACGAATAGCCCTCCGTTTATTCATTCCTTCCAAGTGGGAAACACTCAATCTCTCAGATAATTGGATGTCTAGATTGCTTAAATATGAGCCTGGAGCGATGTTTATCACGTATCATAAACATCAAGACATTCCGCAAAGTGTGGACGATATTATGGACCTATGAACTCATTAGTAGAAGACTCAGCGTCCAGCGTGCTATTAAATGTACGCACGTGCTTTAGCGGCTTTATTCGGTGTACATGGTGACTAATAATCTAATATAAACGTCGTAAAAGATAATTACAATAAATCCAATGTCTTTAATATTTATTAATACCTCAAGGTCTCTATGAAAAAGGACTTTAAATTGCCATGGCGTAACATAATGACATGGCCACGGGTTAAATGAGATATTTCACACCATCATATGTTCGCATCGTTTGCCGAAGTCAACGGTATTAAATATAGATTATCAATTTCTTTTTATAAGGAATAATTCAATTCCCCTTCTTTCTGATGAAAAAATTCTTACGCTGATTTGGCATGGATTAGAATTTTGTCTTATAAGTGTATACTTGAATCTTTCAGATATGAAAGTATGTATTCATGTCCATAGTTCGTATCTCAATTCTAACTAATTGAAAAATACAACTTTATAAAGTCCTGATCTCATTTCCACGAAACAACGGGGTGTTAAAAACATCCTTAGCTAGAAAGGAAGGAGTTGCTGAAGCAGATAGCAAAAGGCGGATTTTTTCAAAGAAAATTTTAAATGGACAGATGGATTTCCACAAGAAAACAATCACAGCAAAAAAGAAAAATGAATCGGTTGGAAAAAACTAACCCCTTATCTGCTTTCGTTTAGGAGGAATTAGCGCGTCTGACAGACACGACGGAAAAACCGTACGGTTAAGCGGTTTTCTGCAAAAATACTGACAGAAATGGAAATTTTCCCTTTCCAAATTACACATATTTAGTGCTTAAATAAGTAAGCAGGTATTTATAATAGAAATCAAAACTCTTAATTTGCATTTAGCGTAAATTTCAAGTTCTTAAAATAATTTCGGATGACAATAATGTCATAGAGACCTTTATAGTTACATGAGATCAACAGAGCTACTTCTGATTGGAAATGTGTACTTCATGTCGGAGTACACAGAGTTTCAAAATGCGTTCTTTGGGATTTCACAATGTTCTCAATATTTTTCGCTCAGATGAGTATTTAAAGAGAAGCCAGCGAAGTAAGTTGTTAAATACATGTAAGTCCTTATGTAAAGTTGTCGTTATTATTGTCCGATATTTACTAAAATTGGAAACTGTCGACAAATTTTAGTTAAACTTCTTAATACAAATTTTCATCAAAATAAGTCCTGTGATTCCCGAGATGAAACAGGAGAACATTTTAAACTACTATTAAAAGTAAAGTACTTCTTTAGCCAAACAATTAGAGGGTTGTAACCCTCTAATTGTTTGGCTAAGGGAGTACTTTACTTTTAATAATCTGAGCCAAAGTTATTGAGCTACCAACAATATATTTTAAACTACATGTAGGTAATCATGTAAAAATGGTAGTAATTGTTGTCCGATTTTAACGAAAAATTGAAATCCGTCTACCAATTTAACTAAAACTCCCCAATCCCAAATTTCATCAAAATACGTCCAGCGGTTCCCGAGTTGAAACGTACTTCATATAATACATGTAGGTCTTCATGTAAAGTGGTCGTAATTGGTGTCCGATTTTAACCTAAATTGGAATCGGTACATTAATTTTAGCAAAACTCTTCAATACCAAATTTTATCAAAATATGTCTAGCGGTTTCCGAGTATTAACATGCGGAAGGTCGGACGGGCGGAAACGACCTCTCATATATGCGCTCACTTCGTGCAAAGAACGCATAAAAAAAGGCAAACGAAATAGTCGTTTTTGTCATATTCCTATTCTATCATTAATTTTGTATATTATTCTTTCTTATATTCCTCCTTTTTCCTTGTTCTTTTAAAAATTCCGCCACATCTTTTCCTTCTCTCTTTCTCTTCTTCCCTGGCCTCCAATATGCTCTATCCCTCCACTTTTCATGTTTTTTTCACCGGAATACAATTTCTCTTCCAGGCATGCATCATTTTGCATCTCTTCGAGCTTACGTTCGCACTTATTTCACGCTTCGACCGGAGTGACGCCTCATAATCATAGTATATCAAACCTTTTTTACTCCCCTCTCCTTGGAAACAAGAAATGCCCGGATACCAATACGCATCCGAGAACTCCTTCTTTATGGAGATGGATCCACTCTGTTTTACGTTGCCTTCTTTAAACTTTTGGTTTACGACGTTTTTCGTTGTAGAGGTCTTCCGAAATGTAACTATAAAAAAAGCTATTACATTGCCAAGTTTTATGGAAAATATTGTAATTTTTGTTATTATTTGTGTTCTCTTTTCGCAAGAGAAATAAGACCAACTTATCAGAGTGTTTAAAAACATAACGATATTATAGGGCTGGGATTGAAAGATTTAACATTGGAATGAGGCTCGGACTGTCTTTTCCCTAAGAAATACTGCTGACAGTTCATGATTAATCGTCATCGTTCTTCATGTTTTGATAATAGGAAACCGTTGCTTTGCAGTAAATATCCATATCTCAATCAACATTCACACAATACTCTGCAAGTTACCAGGAAAATGGATGGAAGAGAGTGCAAGTGCATATGATTTAAAAATCTCATCATGATGGTAGGAGTATCCACCTATCGGAGAAGATTGAAGTAATAATTACCTAAACATTAGAATCCTAAAGATAGCAAGAGTAAAAAAATATCAATTTTCAAAATGTTATCTCCAGGTTAATGGAAATTATTTCTAATAAAATTCGAAATCATCAAACAGTACATTTTTACAGAAGCTAAATAAGACGCAGTGATGGAAGGTAAAGCGATTTGAACAAATTAGAGACAAACGTATGATCCTGTACACCAGGGGTCGACAACCTTTTGTGCATGGCGGGCCACATTCGTAATGTGAATGTCACGGAGTACTTCGGCGGGCCGCATGAAGCTTTCCGGAGATTCTGTGGTAAAAATCATATCTAAATAATTTACCAGCGTTAAATATTCATCAGAAAAGGTTTTGAAACCAACATTTTACTGAAAAATACAAAATTTTCTGTTAAATTGCACCAATCAATTTTTCATTATGGTTTTACGGGCCGCATAAAGCGCTTTCGGGGGCCGCATCCGGCCCGCGGGCCGTATGTTGCCGACCCCTGCTGTACACTCTCCACTAAGTACCTCTTCCTTGCGCGTTTCCTGTTGGATAAACGCTGTTGTTTTGCTGCTCTTCTCCAAATCATTGAACGCAGAGAGAAAAAGGAAGAGAGACTGAGAGAAAGAGATGAGTCACGGAAGACAAGTATACGTTCCCATCGAGAGATGTGCGTTTCCATTGAAGAGCGCGCTGATGTGTGAGAAATGAAAGTTTCGAGAAAAAAGATATGGCATTTTTCTAAATATCTTTAGAACTTGGAGAGCATTAATAAACAAAATCTGATGTGGCCACCACGTGCCTTTTTCCATATCAGTAAAATTTCTAAAAATTCTAAATAGGTTAAATGATAATGAATATTTTAAGGAACTGCGAGAAAAATTTAGACTGTAAAGAACAGAAATAGACTTATACCGTAGCCTTCTGATATTGGATATAGCCAGGAATCTCCGACAATTAAGAAAATGAAAAGGAGCCTCACTAACAATATGACGTAACTAAGCGTCAATTGTTATCAATAGTCGCCGATAGGTGGTGACACCTAAAAATTAGTTTTTAAAGTATCTCTTAAACAATGCATTATATGGGGAAATATTTCAAGCAAATGTTGTAGAAAATTCAATTTTCCACAACATTTATTCCAGTACGTTTTTACATTAATTAAAGCAAATATTTCAAAAAACGGATGTGACAAGATTAAACAACCAATTCCGTTTGACCAATTAAACTACTTATTACAGGATATTGTAAAACACTTTGGAAAGCAATGTAGAAGATAAAATGTAGCTGATTTTCGTGACTCCTACCCAATTGAAATAAAAAACTCGGTAAATATTTCTGCGATCATCTGTGAAACTTGCAGTCAAAATAAAATATCTTGAATTTAAAAAAGTTATTTATTTCAACTATTGATAAAGATTTCTTCAAAGTTCCATCCCTTAATATTGACTATAATTTTCATGATGCTTCCAAACGAGGTTTCAGGCGAAATAGAAGGTTGAGAGCCAACAAGAAGCAAAATGTGGAACTGTAGGCAGGTATGGTTATTCCTCTGTTGAGTTCCCGCAATTACCTATTTGACGTTTTGAAGATTAAAAATTACATTAATACCACTTTTGCTAATTCGCAGGTAAATTTATTAAAGTATTACTACATACGTAAAACGAACTTACATTCCTACTTTACAAATGACAGCACGGATTGTTAATCACTTAATATTGGATTTTATTTTTACCCTTATCTATGATAGAAAAAATGAAAGTCAAGAGAAATTTATGACGCTAATTATAAATTAAGAGTTTGTCACTATGCTAAAGAACATGGTAAAAAGGCGTGAATTTGGGCCCAGTGAATGTCTTATAAGAAAATGGAGAAAGGCTGAAGAAACGATAAAAATATGGGAAAGACCAAAATGGCTAACCGCGGTAGTAAAGCAAACCATCATGGAATGGAAGAATGCTTGCTGAAATGGATAAGAGATACAAGAAGGGATTTCTTGGGTGTTAGTAAATCAGCTGTCCGTGCGCAAGCTTTGAGATTATCCAAAGAATTAACCATTAAAGACTTCAAAGCGTCTATGCATTGGTGTCGTCGTTTCCACAAAAGACACGATTTATCAGTCCGCCGACGTACTACGATAAGTAAACGTTTGCTCGAAGACCAGGAGGAGAAATTATTTGCATACCAGTCCTATATAATACAATTAAGAAAGAAATTCAATTTTCCACTTTTTGTTAATTAAATAGGCAACGCCGACCAGACGCCATTAACATTTGATATGCCGTCTGATACAACAGTAAATGAGAGAAGTGCAAGAACCGTCATGGCTGATGGGATGAAACTGCCTCCTTATGTAGTTTTTAAAAGAAAAACAAAGCCGAAATGCATATTTTCCCGTGGAATCATAGTCCGAGTGAAAACATCACCAGTGACTGGATCGAGACTGTTTGGAAAAGAAGGTCTGGTGTAATGCTTCAAATATATCCTTTGGTCTTATTGTTAGACGCATTCCGATGCCACACAGGTCCCGAAGTAAAAAAGAAACTCCTTGAAATGAAAACAAATTTCGTGATTATCCCAGGAGGAATGATATCGATCCTGCAGTCAATAGGTGCTGCTGTTGACAAGCCGTTTCAATCTGCACTGAAGAAGAAGTGGGCCGATTGGATGGTGAATGGCACACACACGTTCACCAAAGGTGGACTCATTCGTAAAGTAGATATGAAAACAATTTGTCAGTAGTTCGTGAAACATGGAATGACCTCCCCTCAGAAACGATAATTAAGGGATTCAAAATATGTTGCGTAAGTAATGCATTAGATGGAAGTGAAGATGGCATATTATGGGAAGATGATGACAACAACGACATGACGACCGCAAAATTAGAATCAGACGAATCTGAAGCTTCGGAAACAAATGAATTTCACGACGAGTTCCATATTACCGATTGCGACTCCGATGATGGCGAATTTCTAGGATTTTAGGAAAATTGTTTGAAAAGTTTGATTTGTTTTCTTGATTGAATGTAATGTAAAACTACTATAGCCATAAAGATTGTAAAAACCCGAATTTCTCCCACTTTAACGGACAGCGACTGAAAGTCACTAATGAAACCGAAATATCTTGTATTTACAATTATTGTTTGTAAAAGTGCTATCTTTTTCATATTAAAAAGTTTTATTTTAATTAAAACACTTTGATGGTTAATAAATATTTAATGCAGCTGTTTATTTTTCATTTTTCATCGAACATTTCGTAAAGAGCAAAACATGAAATATTATGTACCCGTGTATAAAACGCGCCCTACATTTTAGCTTAAAAAATTTGGAAAAAAAGTGCGTCCTATACGCGGGTCTTTACGGTAATAGATTTTGAGTTAGAGCACCCACAAAAAACTGTCACATACACACACAGACGTAATCGAGAAAATGGTCAAACGTGTTCAGGGGACCTCAAAACGTCTATTTCCGTTAAAATCTCGAAATCGATTACTTTCATGAAAACATTACTTTCCCGTATAATGCGTTTGGAGAAGGAAAAAATGTGCTCATTCTAACGTCAGTGGTTATATATATATATATATATATATATATATATATATATATATATATATATATATATATATAGCAACATCCCGAGAATCCTGTAAACACGAAAGAGGGAGAGAGAGAGGGGGGTGAGAGAGAACGATAAGAGAGGAAGTGGCCATTAGACCGAACGAACAAAGTACTCTTTAAATGAAAGAGGAAGGGTCTGCAAGGTAGAAAGAGGGAAAGGGAGGAAGGGGAAGAAGATGAAGAGGGGAAGGGAGTAAAAGCTCTCAAACTAATCCACTGTATACTCATCGAGTAGAAGGGATAACCTTAGGACACATGGGGTAAAGGCTTGAAAGGTCAACTAAATTCAGTGAGGGAGAGAGAAAAAGGAGTTAGCGGAGGGAGACACCCTCGAGGGAAGATGGTGAAAGGGGAATTTGGGATACTTTTCCGGTCGGTTTCCAAGCAACGAGAGGGAATCTGGGATATGGCTCGAAGGTTTGAGAGAGGAGAATTCTGGAGACAAAGGAGTATAGAGCGAGAAGATTTTTTCAAAACATTCTTTAGTCATTTTTTGTTTATTTGTATTCTAATTTCACGCGAGAAGAAAGACGAGCGTAAGCTGTTTAGCTTACGAGTAAGATAGTGGGACACTTTCGATTTTCCCTTCCAATCGGAGTCAAGAAAAATAATCCAGTAAGGTGCCGGTTCTATTCAAGTTTAATCTCCCCAGAAGCAATCGATGTAGTTTCTAGAAGTTCACGTTGACAATGACGGCGACGTTTTGGTCCTATGTCCACATTGATGTAATATGAGAGCGAATGGAAACGTGGAAATATAAGCTGATAAGATGGTTTTAGGTTTAGATTCTGATATATGAAATTTGCAAAAGTTTAGCAAAATCTAGAAAATATTAAATGCCTTTATTAAATGTATATAAATATATAAAAATATGAAAATAAATTTTAACTGGTGTCCATTCCATCTATAATCTGTCAAAGTTTGTTTCTTTGCATAACAACATATGTGAGTTTTTTACGAGTTATTCTTGCTCACGCTTTGGATATTTGAAATTACCCAATCATAACGCGGTTTCGTCTAGCCAACCCCAAGAACCGTGTTATTTTTGGATCTCAAAAAAGTTGGTTCATAAAAATAAGGAACGAAAGATTCGTACAAAAGCCAAGGTTGACAAATATCCGTTCCGGTTGATTTCTTATGCAATAAAAAAGGTGCTCTCCACGAAAACGCGAATGGCTCTTATGATTATCATCGATACCGAGTACCTCCTCCTTTCCTGAATAAAAGACAAACAGGATAGAACGTTCTATTTTTATAGTAGAAAGGGACGTTCGTCCAGAACAGACAACGTAGGAATGAATATATAAATCTCTTCCGTCCTTAAGTTCTCTCTTGCTCGGTCTCCTCATTTTTACATATTCATATCAGCGAGGATGGGAAGGCGAAAGTCAACCGAATGAAACATCAAAAGCCACAATTTTTATTTCCTGCTTTGTGTCGCAACTTCAAAGGGAACAGGAGATATTCCCGTGCAGAAGAAAACGCTGAATGTACGAGTGTGAATTAAAAAAATAAATTCTTGTAAATGGAATATCAAAGCAAAGACTTATAATCCGTCAACGGCATATGATTAAAGGGCAATTGATTCGTATTCAAGATTTTCGGCTGTAGATTTAAATATTTTATTATTTTACAAAAAGGAAATCGCCTAACTCGGCAATATTTCGAGTGGGACGTAAATTTAATAATTCATTTTCCGTGAGTTTTTGCATCGACTGTTAGCGGAATTAAATCGCTGTATATACTGGTGGTGAAGTCATTGTTTCTTAAATATCGGCTATGCAAATGCGTGAATTCTATAAGTGTAATATTGGGTGGAGATAAAGAAGAATACTCAATCGTTGAACTCGTACCCTCTGCGTGCGGTTAGAATGGCACCAATGCCGGTCTATCGTTACTAAACAACTAATAATTCATTTTTTTCGCGGAACTATAGTAATATTGTGTTTCAGAACTTCATAAACGGTGGATTCTCTGCCCCACATGTAGCATCATGTAGGCAGCTTTTTTTTAAATCAAGATATATCCTATCCGATGAGCAGTTGAAATTCTTATATAGTATCGATGTTTAAAGGGTAGTATAAACAACCAGTCTCCTATGCGTAGTGGCTTGTGAGTTTAGTCTATTTCAAATTAATTCAAGATGTGTTAAATCATTTGTTATTCGTCCTTTTCCCTTTGCAATGAAAAAATAAGCTTTTGGTTCAGCCAATTGGATCCTTGAGATTATAATCTTCAAGTAAAAAGAAATTTCTTAACTAAAGCATAGTAAGCAGTAATGCTTAATCTCAAAGGAAAGCATAATTGCAAATATTCACATGGACTAAAAGCAGCCGGATGGATGAGGATGTGTCTACAAAAATATTAGGTTCAAACTTTTAACTAAGCAATGCTGTCATGAGTCACAAGAATCTAGTATTATCCTATTTTCTCAGAAAATTGCATTAATTGACATTTTAATGTCTTAAAATACAGAATTTTATCATATATTTAAATTCTCGATTATCAATACCAACGAATCTCACCAAGAGGTAACTTAATTCACAGTCGCTGATGGTCAATGATGGCACTTTCTGTCGCAAAAATAACGTCGCATTTAAATCACAATGCCTTAATAAGAATATCACCGCATGTATTCACTAATTTCATCATTCGATCACATGATTCTCTAGTTTATCTTTTAAGACATTTACTTAAAGTGGTGTTTGTGAAATCATGACAAAATGTATACATCAAAAGGAAGTTATCACCCAGTAAAAGTGTCAAACTACTTCAGTAAGTACCCAACATGAAATCTCAATAAGGTTTACAGAGAGCTTTCTACTTAATATTAATTACGTCATATTTTAATACCCTTATCAATCCATTAGGTTATACGCAGAATAATTCGTCAATAAAACACGAAAAGCACCGCATATTTGATGATGATCCGTATCAGAACCAAGCCGTTTTTTGTGACCATCATAATCTTCTTCACACTACGTGTTGATGCCTCACACGGACGAGAACAGGAACTGCAAATACGGAGTCGCAATTAGGCCGCCATAGCGTGCCGACGATAAAACCGCTCCGTAATTCGGATCACGTTCCGCAACGCCAATTCTAGCATTCATAGTTTCAGATCCTGAACTAAGCCTCTTCGCGGAGATCTTCCTCGAACTGTTCGCTTTGAGTTCCTCATTATCCTACCTATCCGAGAGGAAGCTATAGAGTATCCCAGCAACCCTTGCTCTCTCCCTCCATTTCCCTCCTTTTTCGAGCCACTTTCTCTCCCTCCCCTTATCTCTTCCCTACTTACTTAACCCCTCACCCTTCCTCTCTCCGTCTCTCACTCCCTCTTTCTCCCTCTCCCCAGCAGTTTCCTCCCTCTCCCCATCAGTCTCCTCCCTCCATTACTTTTCCCCTGCCTACTAGATTGGTGAGTTGCAGGTAGAGTTGGGGAGTGTGACTATTTTGGGTAGTGACAAACTGTCCCAGTGGCAAACTGTTCCACTGACAAACAAATACCTGTGACTCATACCTGTTACTTGAGTCACTGGTGACGTTTTCATTGCATTGACCTTGAGTTGGCGGTGGACTGCCTGAGCGCAACACAGCAGCGTTAGTTGAAACAATTTGGACCGTTGGAACACAAGGAACTCTTGGGATTCAGGTGGGTAAGGGAGGGAGTAGGGACCGCGCCCCTTCTCCTGTTCCACCGAGCCCGCGGTGACAAAAGCGGTGCTTAACCTGTGACTCCCATACCTGTTACTTCTCGCGCACACTTTTTACCGGTTCCGGTTCCCAGATAGCCACTGTGACAAAATAACAGTTACTGAAAATACTCCCCAACTTTTGTTGCAGGGTAACACCTATATGTACCCCAACTCTCTTGAATTCTCATTCCTTCTATCTCTCTCCCTCAATTTCTTTCTCCCTCCTTCCCTTTCATTCTCTCTCCCGGTCTCTTTTCCGTATATCTCTCCCTCCCTCTCTCTCCCCCACTATCTTTCTTTATCTCTTTCATGAAAAGAATATAAATGACCTCTTATGGAATGAGGTAAAGCTGAATCGCCTGAAGCATAAAGCATGTCATAATAATATAGTTGTGGAGACCGTAAATGTAGAAGGCATAATTTCAATCTGGCGATAAATTGCGATGATCCGAGAAGTCATTCGAAATTCTAAAGTTTACCAAATTTTACGAAACTTTTTGAATATACTTTGGGGCCTCGTTAAGATTTTCTTAATAGCAGAAAATTCTGCAATTTGCCCTACTCTTGGGGAGTGAGATCAAATTTCAAATCGAATCGTAGAGTTTAACCAAGTAGCAAATTATTAACAGTTGAATTTTCTATCACAATTCTAAAGTTTAGAATATCAAAACAATCAGGTCGCCTAATCACATTTAATCCATAATTTTTCAGTTTTGATTTAGAATTTTACCTTTAGATTAAACAAAGCCCTATGAACTTATTCACTAAAAAAACTTGCAAAAAATTGTGCGCTATCCGCAACTTGTGACAAAACCATATATTATACATTATTTTGTTTGTCTTTTATCAAATTATTCGCATCCCACAAGCTTTTCGGCTCATAAAAGATTCATTTGAAACAGGAAAGACTCGGAATATATAATAAAATATCTTCAGTCCATCTTTTAAAAGGTCACATAATATTCCCGGGCATAAACTGCTTCCATATCAGTCCCCGGAAAATTCGACGTGCAACTTTGGCGCCTTCCATAGCAGCGTGATTCGACTTGTTGATTCCTTTGTTATTATACCCTTTCTACGAATACTTCTCTCTCTCTTCTTCTATTTCTTTTTCTCACAAAAAGACTTCCTGTGCCTTTCACTCCCCCTACCCTTTTTTTAAGGTTTCCCTCTACTCCAACTTTGCTCGGATCCCATTTTCAATTCACCCTCACGAGAAGGGCAGGGAGTAGGGTGCGATACGGAGGGTTAGGGGGACCACGGGGGAAATCAAACTTTATCCCTGGCGGCGACGTCGTCGGCGTTCTTCATAAACTCCATTCTCTTTCCATATGCTGACACCAGACGTACTCAACCGAGTATTTTTTTAAAACCCTTTTTGTTTTTCGTTCGGGATACGCGTTCACACCTCAACAGTTCGAAACCTTGCGGAAAGAGAAATAAAATAATGGAAAGTAAAGAGTGAAGTATAGCTTCAATGGACTCGTAGAAATACGTATAGGGAATATAAGCAATCTTGATTCATCTTAAATTCAAGCTGTAGACATTCCGTTCAAAGTTATGATTGTACCTATCGAGTAAATATTTGGAATCCCTATGTACAGTATGACTCCAACATCCCTATTGTAATAAAGGCCAATGTCTTACTGTCATTCCGTGTGTGTCAGAGTTTATAAATTGATGCGAATAACCCAAGAATGGGAGGCTTTATTATGATAAACATTTCGCCAGACACTCGGCGCAAGGCTTTGCAGGTTTGAAATGGATCACCGTTCCTAGTAGTTGCATAGGTATGGTTTCAGTGATATTTACATACTCAACTTATTCGACTTGTGAATAAGTGTATTGACGTTAAAATAAACGAAACTTATTTATCCAGTAACAAAACTAGTATAAGTTCAGAATTAGCACTAAAATAATTGCAATGTTTAAATACTTCTAATATAAAAACCCGGGGAACTACTGCGAGAATTTTAACTTTCTCGTTTACGCCGTATATAGAGAAAATATTGTGAATTGTCATCTGTGATCGTCATTTATATAAATGCTTACTCGGTCCAATTTTTTTTTATTGCGAATTACACGAACCCAACTAATATTATTATTTGAAATAACAAAGTTAACAAGCATCAAGAAATTCAGCAATCAAATAAGAATCGTATATGCTTTGGAACGGTCATTAGTAAAATGAATTGGAAAAATAATTGGCGAATCGTTTTCGTTGCGTCGCCAAATTTCAGACGTAAACACGCGAACACAAATTAAATTAAACACGTTTAAACGCTAAAATCCATAGCAAAAAATGCTATACAGTTCACTGCAGGAAGAATATATTGCTATTCTACTAATATTACTGCAAATAATAAAGGCGGAGATTTTTACTTTCTCCGTATACGAGGTATAAAGAAAGTATTGTTTCGTGAAAAAATAGAATTCAAGATTTCAACAGAAATTCATGTTTTAAGGCCCTCTGAATACGTTTGGACTATTTTCTCGATGGTCTGTTTGTCTGTGACCGGAATTTTGTGGGCACTGTAACTCAAAAACTAGTTATCAGATCAACATAAAATTTCATGTTTAGCATTTGTATTAGAATGTCAAGAACTTATTAAATTTTCGCTAAAATCGGTCGAACAAAAATGGATGCTTATTATTGTCACTTATTCGTTTTTTTATATTCGATGAATGTAAAAAAGGATTATGATAAGTGTTGTAGGAAATTTAATTTTCTATGACGTTTGTTCGAAACGTTTTTCCATATAATGCATTGTTTAAGAGGCATTTTAAAAACTATATTTTGAGCTGCTTGACCACACTGCCAACCGGAGACTATTGTAATCACTTTACACTTGGTTACGTCTTAGTAACGCTCCTTTTTATTATCTTACTTGTTGGAACTTCCTGGCTATATCCAATATTGGATGGCTAGGGTTTGAGTTTACTTCTGTTCTTTTTAAATTCTTTAAATTTTTCTCGCAGTACCTTTAAATACTTATTATCATTTAACCTATTTAGAATTTTTAGAAATATTACAGGTATGGAGAAAGTGGTCACATCAGAGTTTTGATGTCCGCATAGGAGCCGGGTGTACTAGGATGACCAACGATAAAAAAGTTTCATCGTTCATCCTGTTTTATTAAATGTGCACACTATTGTCCTGCTCTCTCAAAAATCATGATATACCCCAAACTGTCATTTAAACTCCTCCGAAACACCCTCACTGGCCACACTGGACTATCAATTACACCTATCTATCTATTAAATCTATCTAAGACGGATCCCTCAATAAATGCACGCCACTGTTATGATTCCCTCCTTCGCTCCCTGAAATGTTGGTAACTTCAAATTGTACGAAATTTCGCTGAGTGATTCCACGGATAGTGCTTATCGCGTTAGAAGGAATCTTCTCAAACAGCCACCTGTCAGGGCGGAGGAGTAGATCAGGATGACGTTGAAACTATGCTTCGACCAAACGGACGGACGGAAGATATTTATTATATTACAGTAAAAGTTTATACCAAAAATGTTGTTTAGTTACGCAATCATCTGAAATATCAAATTTATTTACTTACATACGTTTCATTTATAAATTTTAAAACGATAATACGTGTTGAATTTCATTCAGTAATAAATTAGGAACCGATAAACTTGCCACAATCACTTCAAGCTTCCAAAATTAACAAACATCTTCAATAGCTTGAATTCGTTATTTAAAACGGATTTTATGATTATTGCCATGACTGCAAGGTAAAAATACAATTAAAGATATTGAGGAAAATCAACGATGGAGTTAAATTATGATTCGCTCATAAAAATTTACCGAGATCACCCGCAGAAATTATTCTACAATACCATGCAATTAATTGAATTTCCACTAGGTAATAAACATTATCTTTTTATATAATCAAATGTTATGAGTAAAATTTATATTTCATTGTTTGAATACATTCCTTCACATTTACGATATCCTTAATTTAAAAAAATGTTTTTGATTCCTAAGGTTACCTAGTCACACCGTGGCTGCAGTGAATACACCATTTCAGTAGTTATTTCCATTGATATGAGTAAACATACACAAAGGCGAGATCCAATTTCAAGTGCGTTAACTTCCCTATGATGCGGTTCCTCAGTCATTATTCCTCCCTTCGCCATTTAAGTACGTCTTTCTTCGCTTCTTACTTTCTCCGTATACGAAGTTATCATGAAAATTCAACGGAATTAGATGTTTTAAGGTCCACTGCACACGTTTTGACTATTTTTTCAACGATGTCTGTGGGTGTGTTTGTCTGATACCGGAATTTTGTGGGTGCTCTAACTCAAAAACTATTAATCAGGCCAACGCGAAATTCATATTTATGTTAAAGAGAAAATAACTGTTTAGTCTTTGGGTACGGAGAAAGTACGCGAAGGTTGTTATTTTTCACTAGTTAGACCGCAGGGGGAATATGCCTCCAGTATATGGGATCCGTATGAGAAGGGCCATATAATGTAGTTAGAAAGAGTACATCGGAGAGCAGCCAGTTCCTTTAAACCAAAGTACGAACATATGGAAAGAGTCAATTCAATAATGAAGGGCTTAAAATGGAGATCTCTGGAAGTCCGTAGAAAGTGTTCAAGTTTAAAGCTCCTAGAGAAATAAAGATCAGGATGTGTAGTAGACGATGTATTGGGAATAATTGAGTTTCCAACGTACATAGGTAGAAAGGATCATAACGATAAGATACGTTATATCGATTGTATGGCAGAGCGTTGTTGAGGCTCATTCTTTCCGAGAACAATAAGGAATCGTAACAGGAAAGACAAATCTGCGAGTAATAACTGTTAGGTAGGCCTCGGTGCGTTGCATCCTTTGCCACACACCAGTTTGTTGAATTGCAGGATAACATGTAGATGTAGATACCTTGACTCGTAACTCCATCTATTTGCTCATTTTCCCACCGAATGTTACGAAAGTGTATTTCGTTCGAATATACTGTCATGTCTCACACTTAAATATAACTAGCACGTCCGCGATGTCACGTTGGTCTGAGCAAATTCGCCTCCATGATGAGTCGATTCAAAGCGCGCGAAATGACCCGCCAAAAGGGTCGCCGCACGCTTAGTTATTCCATTCTATCGAGTAGATTTCGTGGATGCGGTCGGCCGAATTTACATGAGAATTCCAAAATACTTCCTTTTGATATCGACAGAAATTTGTAATAGTATTTTTACGCGCGTTGCGCTTCCAGCATAAGCGCCTATTAGCGTCGGTTTGTCCGTCGGTTCGCATGTTCGTTCTCGGATTCTACCGAACGGATTTTTATGAAATTTAATATTAAGGACTTACAGTCAAAGTTAATGAGAAAATCAGAAAAATAAATCAGTTAGCCAATTAGGGGTACCACTTGACTGGTGACAAAAAATGAACTTTCCGTTATATCTCGTAAATGTTCGGTCAAATTAAAATAGTTTTCAAATAAACCTGTAGAATTAATAGCGTAGAGTTTTTCTTTTCCCATAAATTTTTATTGTAGGACTAACCGTTATCAAGACAATTGAACAAGAAAGTCGTAATTCTAATTGAACTTAGAAAAAATCATGCATAGCTACCCGACTGTTGTCAACGCAAATCATCTTATTGGTTACCGAAGTAAACATGATCTCCTATAATTACAAAATACATTTAATTCCTTACATGTGCATGACAGATTTATAAGCGGAAGGAAATGGATTATCTACAGCGAAGAAAAGAACATAAACATAAATATTACAACTAATAAACTTAAGTGAGGTATGTTTCAAATAATTTTCGTTTGTTTGGTTGATTAAAACTGATTAGAAAATAAGTCACTAAATATATACTCAATATTTCCCTAGAATCATTTGTGATATATCGTTTTGCAGTATTAATCATTAAAATTACGTAATGTGGTTATTGATGCACCAACTACAGGGAGGAGAAGAAATTTTTAATAGACAGAGAAACAATTGGGTCGAGGTGTTTTGCTATTTTATGGTGTGTGTGTGTGTGTTCGGTCAAATTATATCGTATACTTTCAAATACTCCATCGCGCGGAACGCGCCTATTTGTGATACACTGTACGCTTTCCAAACTTGTTTTCTTTATTTTGATGTGCGAGCTTAAACCAGGCCCTCATTGTTGAGCGCGTTTCGTTTCCAACGTGATTAGCCCATTAGTTTCGTTCTGTCCATGTGGCTGTTAAGTACGCTTGTTCGTTCTCGGCTTCTACCGAACGGGTATTTATTTGGTAATTTGAATTCAAGGGCAAAGGCAATAATAAAACGACATAAATGGTTCACATAACCGAACCAGGAGTGTCAAACTTTACTGGTAACAAAAAACGAAAATTTCCTCATATCTCGTAAAACATTACTCATACCGAAAAAGTTTACCAATAAAATTTGCAGAACTAGCTAAATCAAATTTTTATTATTTTTACATTTTCACCATAGGAATATCCGTTATCAAGAAAATCATGTAAGAATGTCGTATACGTTTTGAACTCGGAAAAATTCACGCATGGTTACCTAATTGTTGATATAGAAATCTTATTAATCACTGAAGTAAATAAGATCTGCTTTATTTATTAAAATACGTTTAATTTCATTTCGTGCACATGCAGTATTTTTAATTGGAATGAAATGGATTAGCTACGAAGAAGAGAAGAACGTAAGAGTAAATATTGCAACTACTTACGTAAATACGCTCATGATGCATTCCTTTGAAAGAGAAATGGGCGAAAATGTTGTTTATTTACGAAACATTTTGTATTGAACGTATACTTTAAGTACATAATACAATTCAATACAGTGTTTGTTTATTTTCCGTAAAATTATAGTGTGGTATTAACTTGATCGTTTTATTTTAACGATGTATGTATGTGAAAATCGCTAATCAATTTTGTAGTGTTTGATTTCAACCGACAACTATAGTTATAATTTCAAAATATGTTACTAATATACAAAGAAAAGTTAAGATATTAATTTTATTGTTAATAGTTACCATGCGTTCTTACATCTAATTTTATTTTTCCCAAGAAAAAGAAATGAACGACGCTTATCGGTTTACCATTTAATAAATTGTTTACATCTTAATCGCATTATCGATACTTAAAAAACTCATAAGCGATATTCTTTACTTGAATCCACATCCATCGGGATACGTTCATATTAGGAGGCCGCTGTGCAATGGATAAACCACTTTAATGACTATCTGCATTTTACATAGTGACTACTGTATACACAAATATCATCAATCATTCTCATGAATGAGAGTAATAAAGAATGTATCTCAGCGCGCTATGGTTAATGGAGCGTAGCATTAATCTTTTTCATAAACTGGTCGTTATGTTCACTGACCTTCTTGATGTGGATCACCGGATTTCTAGTCAAGTGATATTGAGGCGTCGGACCGTTGTATTTGGACCTGCTTCGAGATAAGATTATTGCGAATCGGAAACACCCTCGTGAGATTGTACTGCACCGTCGGGTCTGCGTATGTTGGGTACCACATAGGGAGGAAATGGATACCTGGCTGCGACAATTCGTTCGGCCTCCAGAACACCGGTTCTACGTTTTCTGTTTTCCTTATCGGGATGAGTTGGATCTTTGGCTGCCTTGCGTTGCCCGGGATCCAAAACGTCTTTTCTAAGCCTTGTTAGGTTCTTCATCGGCATGACAACGATACCCGGATGAAATAATGGCATCGAAGGAAAGTTTTCCTTGGTTGCTCAGTTCCCGATCGGGGTAGACTGAGATTGAGACACCTTCTGCGGTTGCGGAGGAACCGACGGCATTGACGCGTTCCACGTAGGAGGAAAATTAATATTAGAAGCCGCTGTAATAGATAAAATGCACAAGTTGTCCCAATAAAATTACGGACCCTGATATACCTCTGCCATTGTCAACATGTAAAAAGCGTATATACTCGTACACTCGAACCTCCCTTATCGCAGGTTCTTACATCATTGAATCGCTAAGGGGTGGTTTTTTATTATTATTTATTTTTAATTCCATAAAAATTGCATACACAAAGCATTACAATTGTCAGGAGCCGTCATAGAGGACATTCACAACATATATATATACTATGGGAGTTACATATCAAAACAAACATACAAAAAGTACAGAGTGAGTACATAATACATATGCTACATTTTCTTATATGTTCTATGTTTCATATTTTATAATTGTGCAACTAGCCTTCATCAAAAATCATCATATATATTTGAAAGTAAGAAAACATATTAAAACTACAATCTCAAAATACAGCAATATTTAAATATAAAACAAATAAATTACATGTTAGAGTTTCTTCCTGTTACATGTTTTTGGAGTAGCATACATCAATAAATTCTTCCACTGAGTAAAAAGCATTCTCCAGTAGAAATTTGTACATTTTGTTCTTAAAGTCTTTTTCTGATCTGCTAGACTTAAGGTTGGGAGATAAAATATTAAACCATTGAATACCTTTATATTTGGGTAGGCTTTCATACAATTTTAGTCTATGTTGGATAAGACGGTAAGAGGAATTGCCTCTAGTGAAGTGTTCATGGACATCTTTATTAGATATTATATCATCCAAAGTAGTTAAATATAGCAATGTCCTATATATTACAATGGAGGGGAGTGTCAGTAGTTTAAGGTCAACAAAAGCCTGCCTACATGTTTGTTTCAGGGGTAAGTTTGCTATATAGCGTATTGCTTTCTTTTGTAAAATGAAAAGATTCTGTAAATTTGTTTTACTAGTGTGCCCCCATAATTCAATTCCATAGACAAGGTATGGGTAAATCAGTCCAAAATAAGCAGTTTTCATAACTCCTTGTGTACAGCGATATTTTAGGTTCCTTAAGACGTAAAGATTTCTGCTAATTTTATGCGATATTTCATCTATATGGTAATTCCAGCTTAGTTTTTCATCAATAATTAAACCAAGAAATTTTGTGCAGTGGTTTTTCATTATCATGATATCTCCTACAAAGTAGCTATTTTCTGAGTCATATAAGCGTGGGGAGAATTCTATAAAGCATGATTTTTCAGTGTTTATTGTGAGAAGGTTTTCATTATAATATTGTGCAATGCTGTTTAAGACAACATTTCCCTTTATTTCCAGTTGAGAGTACAGCTTATCAGCTATTGTGATAGAAGTATCATCCGCATACAAAATTATAGTCCCATCATTAATAACAGATTGGATGTCATTTATATATAATAAGAAGAGCAAGGGCCCAAGAATTGAGCCTTGGGGAACTCCATTGGTAGCAGTGAGATTAGATGACATAATATGCCCCTGGCATGTCTGTAGTTTTGTTACCTGCATTCGGTTTGTTAAGTAAGATTTGATGAGACTATGGGCTTGACCTCTTATTCCAAGTTTGTTTTTAAGGCAGAGAATTAATACTGCCCGCATTATGGTTCCCGTTTACGCGGTTTGGTCGCACTTGGGATTCCAGATAGCACGTCGAGGAAGTGACGTGTCGGAGGTTCTGACTACTTTGTTTATTAAATAAAATGCAAACAGATGTGTATCAAAGAGAGGGTTGGAAATTTTAGGACTGCAGGAGGGTGGCTGAAGGGGATAGGGCAGTTCGGCCTATCCGATTCGGCGACAGGACAATTCGGCAACGGGGCATTTCGGCACCAGAAAGACGAATCAAATCCCCAAACCCTCAACCCAACCCCGGTGAGGGAATAGAATGAATCCTACCAACAACCTCTAAATCCAACTCGGTGGAGGAATTAGAACGAATCTAACCCCGAACCACTACACCCAGCCCGGGGAAGGGAATAGAACGAAACAAACCCCCAACCACTCAATCCAACTAAAAGTTTTTGCTTTTTCCTCCAGGCACCGAATCGTCCCGGTGCCGAATCGGTCGTACTGAACTGTTCCATTCCGGTGGTTGAAGGGGTATGGAATTGAACGGCCATTTATAGGTTCACTAATATACTTTTACTATAGGTTCACATAAGATAATTTAGACCGTACTGAACATTTAGTAAAACTGCATCTTGAATTTATCCGCTAGTGACATGGGCCAGGAAAGACAATGCAGAAAATTAATTACTTCGTTGTTTTTCCGCTATAAGATCATTTTAAATGACTGGCACTGATGTTGACCGGAGAATATGGAAAAATGAGGTTACATTCATAATTATAAAAGCTCGAAGTTTTTCAGAAATAAATATATACCTCAGAACTTAACCATAGGCTAGAATCGCTATGGTTATCAAAGAAAGTGTCTCTGATGAAGTTGAGTTGACTGAGAATACGCGTCTTTTTAAAAGATTGATGTCTTACTATTGAATTTTGAATTGCTTCTATCAATTTCATCAATCCATTTACAATATAATGCTTTTAAAGTGAAGGAAATTGAACAGTTTTTACTGTTAAAGATAAGAGGGATACACCTTGTTCCAAAACTTACAGAATGGTCAAGTCATTGTCCGATCGTAAACCACAACCAACCACAGAACACACTATAAGGAGAGAAATAGTTGATCGATAAAGAGATTTGAACATACAGTGGGGTAAAAAATTTAGTATTATTTATACATAAGCTACTGCAACGTAACAATATAATTACATGTTTTGCATCATATAAATTATTAAATAATGTACTCGGACGGACCGAAATTCAGACTAAAATTATAAATTTGATCTTAAAAAATTTATATATATTAATTTAAATTTACCGCTATTTTATCAAGCTTAATCATTGCTCTACCGCTGATAGTCCTATGCCTTCACTAAACCACTTCTATATCGAGAGATCGGCTGTGCCGACTCACTTTACCAAACCGCTGAAATGAAAAGGAAAACTGCCTACACAGGAACTTAATATAACAAAAAATATGGACCGTAATTCTTCGGGAGATATCGTTTCGAACAGTGTCATTATTTTTTGCGCGGGATATTCTACAATCTCTATCACCGAAACTATAACTCGTATGTATGTGTTATTCAAGACTTTCGTGTAGTAAATGTTGTTCTCTATCAGAATAAATTTTATAATCTATGCATTACAGATCATATAAGAGCTAGGGAGAGAAAAGTTTGGTATTTCATTGTTGGTTGACGGAAGCCATTTAACGAGATGCGAGTAAAAATTAATTAAACAAATCATGTAAAGTGGAAGTTCTAATTGACGGATTAAGTTTAAAATCACAAATGGGCGATAATTTTTATAACACCCACTAATACTTAATTTAATTAAAATCCGTCCAACGGTTTGGGAGACGGAAGGACCAGACATGCTCATAACGCGTTCCGCTATTACCACTTTGCTGGTAAAGAACGCCTAATAATAAATTAAAATACATAGTTAATACCTTACTCGCAAAAAATACAGTTAGGTGACAGAGTTGGAACTTTGAATCTCAAAAATACCGGTCTATATGTCGGAATATAATGCTGAAAAAGGCAATATAGTTTAAAATGTATTGGTGATTTAATCTTCCGTTTGAGCTGTGGCTACGGGGTTACATATTGGAATCAGTAAATAGATAATTTGCCTATTTCTGAGTTGTTATCGGACAACTTCCATGGTTTTTCTATAACTTCCAAGGGCGATAAAATTGTCACAACGTGTTCTAGAGACCTCAAAACGTACATTTCCGTTGAAATCTCAAATTCGATTTTTAGCCAAATTTCCAAAATGGACTTAGGCTTATAGTTTTATCGTTGTGTCTGTTTGTCTGTCCGTCTAGCTGCCCGTCTATCTGTCTGTCCCTCCGTCCCCCCGTATTTACTTTTGAACCAATAGATTGATTTTCATGAAACTTTGTTGAAATCTCTTGCTACATGTGTTGAGCTTTCGAGAGTATTTTTTAAGCGAAGATTGAAGTCCCGAGTTCGATTCCAGAAACTATCCTTCCCATTAAATTTACATGGTAAATCTCAAATCCATTGTGCAGGGTAATATTCTCTTGCGCATTTAGATATCTTAGAATTGTATTTTCGGAGCGAGTTTTGTACTATTCTCTGAGGAAAGAAATTAAGATTCTAATTTTTACGTAGAATTTCGCTCATCGATTTCATTTCTTAGAATTTCGCGTAAATACTGGCGATTTTGCAGTTTTTATAATACATTACGAGAGTGTTACCATAGCAACAACTATTGTTGGACTCAGATTTGCTACATTCTAATGCGTACACGCGTTATTTTTGCCACACAAATACGCGTGATCAATTTATTATTCCGTTCCAAAGTATTTGTAGTATTTTGTAACGCTAATTTATGAAATTTGGGAACACAAATAGCTACGTATCCGAGATGATTTTAAAGCTATTAATGCCAATATAAATATTAAATAAACGATTAACTGGAAAGTAGACAACATAAGTTCTGTTTGGATCATCTTTCCTCTATAATATGCATGGAGTTAATAAAGAATCAACTTTTACGCAGAGAATATTTATACAATAAATTAATAAGGTAAATTCTATCCGAACTATCCTAAGATTCTTCACTAAAATTATTAATCCTGTAATATGCGACTGCCCCATTATCTTATATTATATTACCGTAATCGTCGTAGTCCTAGGCGAACTTTTAGGTAGGTTGGTTAGAGCCTATTGGGAAGCTTATATCTCCGCCACTGTTTGGGCTATTTTCGTCATCTATAATTTGTAAAAATGCAAAAGTTTCCTTTTCTTTAACAGTACTAAATTCAACAGGAAATGTTAAATACTTTCTTTTTAAATGGGGGTTTTTCGACACCCCTGCACTCCAAAAGAAAAATATTGGAATTATTTTCGGACCTTATAAAATCGCATTTTAAAATTAGTTAGAATCAATATATGAAGTCGAGACCTAAACTGTAGTGTTGGAAAAGAAATAAGTTCATTTTTGTTAACGCGAAAGTTCAATTACATTCCGAAGTTCCCGGAAAATCCGCTCTTAATAGGAAAATTGCCATTAATCCGAATTATTATCTAAAAACAAATGACTCAATAACTAACTATATTAGAACATAACCATATTCATAGTAATAAATACCGTCATGCATCTTATCTGACACAGGATATTATATTTTTAAAAGTAAGACATAAATCATGAGAAACGAAATAATTACCTCATCCATGCGCCAGACACAACGGAACAGATTGATCACTTTTGCTAACTCTCGGGTACCATTGCCTCAGTTGCGGGAAAACCCTACTCCCGAACCAAACGCATAACCCATACCCATAAACAAATGGAGACCTCTCTCGGGATTTTGACGCATTAAACTCCGGATGAGTCCTGACTGTCTGCCACAAAAACCGACATGGGAAGTGGAGATTAAGATAGGCGGCGGAGATGACGGACGGTTCGGAGCCGGAGTATTAGGAGAAAGGGAAGATAATAGCAGAAAACGGACGGATCGATATCGAAAAGGGAGAGAGAGAGAAATTTGCGGCGCTTCTCAATAGTACGAAAATATAGGGGCCTAAATCACATGGAAAGAACGTGCAGTGATGGCGAGAAAAAAAATGTTTGCCCCACAATAATTCCACCAAAGTAATGTGATGGATTTAATGGGAGAAAGAAGTCAGTTTCACTAAATACAAAAAATGAAAAATATAGTTTTTCATTAAAGTTTTGGATGTTACTTTATTAGATCTGTTTTTAATTTATTTGTTTAAGGGATATCCTATGATGATAGCAATAAAAAACTTCTGAGAAAAGAAAATATCTTTAAGATCATATTATCTCATGGTCCAAATGAAAACCACAGCTAAACTGTTTTTCCGAATTTCTAATTGAGTAGCAGTTGGATGTTAAAAATTGTTATATCTACGGCCCTTTCACAATAACAAAAAAAACATATTTCGCAAATTCAATTCACGAATTATTTAAAGTAGTGGTAACCGCAAAAAAAAACTTTTGCCAAGTAAAAAATCTGCATTTTTAAATGTAATAATAGACCATTTTTCCTTATAAAATTACACAATTGATATTTTGAATTTCATGTTTGTTTTTATAATTTACATGTGCAATTTCAATTGCTTATTCCTTACCCAAAAGGTCAAATTTCAGTATTGATATAAAGAAAATAATTTTTCTTTTAGTGAATCGTTAAAATGGCCACAGTCCACACGCAGTTTACTGAATATTAATAATCTGCAATTATTAACGTTGCATTCTATTAAGTTTGACATTGCTACAAATATAATTGCGATAATTCATAAAAAGCGTAAAGCGAATAACACAATACTTTTGTCTATTTGAAGGCTAATTCAATCGGAGGCAACAAAGCGGTCGTCTTGGCAACACCCGGAAAGATTGCGAAGAAACCATCAAATTTCGGAAAGAACACAAGTGTTTCTGAGAAATTCTCCCGTGTAACATCTAAACAACGCAAGAATATGATATTTTTAGTTAAAGCAGTCGAATAAAGCAAAAACGGAGAAATTAGGTCCATATTTTCGTATTTTAATTAATGAAGGAAATAAACCTTGCACCTTGAAAAATCGTAACTCCTGTGTAAACATATAAGAAAATATAATCATCTCCCGGAGTCAAATCCGGGACACTTTCGTAAACGAAAATAATTTTCTTGAGGTCTCCTAGGTGGCAGAAATAAAATGGCGTTTGCAGCATTTCTCTGACAAACTGGACAAGAGATAAAAAGCGGAAGATACGGACGGACAGAAAGACGGACAGAGTATTTATATAGAAAGATTTTTACTTTTTCCATGCGTAATATAGGGGAAACTATTGTTTCCATGATAAAAATCGATTTCGATATTACAAAGCAAATACTCGTTTTGAGGTCTCCTGAACACGTTTTGACCATTCTATCGATTGTCTGTTTGTGTGTGTGTGATAGGAAATGGAGTGCTCGAACTCAGAAGTTTTAATATAATCATCGCCAAATTTTATTATTTAAAACTTTTATTAAATGTACAAAAGTTGATAAGGTTTTGGTAAAAATCAGGCAAAAGAAAGTGGGCGTTTACTCTTGTCATTTGTCAGTTTTTTGCAAGATTTTCTTTAATATTTGATGAAAAAAAACTATTGCAATAAAAGTTGTAGAAAAAATAATTTTCTACGTTTGTTCGAAATATTTTCCCATATAATGCATAGTTTAAAAGATATTTAAAATACTAAATATTTTTAGCTGTCATCACAAAACCTACCGGCAACTAAACACTTGACGCATATCATTTTATATGGACGTTCCTTACAGAGACATATCATGATCTTCCAGCCTGGGGCTGGCCACGTCGCATTTCCAGCTAAGCTGCTAATGCGAGACTACTCTTAAAAAGTAGCTTAGTGCATTTCGGTAGCCCATAAATGGGCATATATCCCTCCCTACAAGCAGGGACGCTTGTTTGAAGGGAGGGTATCCTGCACATCAAGGCTGGCGATGGGCCGCTTGTAACGATCCCACCACCTAGCCCTGATGTAGCCTAGCATTTGCACCTTTTCGAGAGTCGATAATGCTGCCTTGCAGTAGAATTTCTTAGACATCCTCGGCAAGAGGATGTCCAGGGGTTCCACGTTTCCGTCTAAATGCATCCGGTCGACATGGTCGTATCTACCACGACCCATGGTACTACTATAGGAGGTAGGTCGTTGCGCATCTCAGCTGAGCGTCGCTTCGAGCGTGTGACGTCACGTGGTGGTAGATTGCGCTTGTCGCCTATGTATTAGCATTGACTAGGGTCGCGGGTTTGAAAAAATATATTGTTTTCTCTTGAACTGTGGCTTTCTCGATGAAATTATGTCTTGTGCGGTATTTGGTTGCAATTACAGTTACAAAAATTGTAATGGTAGGGTAAAATTTTTTCGATTTCCCCAAGAAAAGTCCATTCAAGAAACATGGATTCGAGCATGCCGGAGAACAGACAACATAAACGTGAAATCAGGTTCTTTGGTTTAAATATGCTACTTATTAATTTTATTTAAATCTATTTATGTAATTATTGCTGGTGAATTGAACTTCAGTGATCTGGTTGTAGTGAAACTAATGATGTCGATATAAATAGTTAAAGCGTCAATATAATGAGATTTATTCATTCGGTATGGTGTTAACTATTACTTAATCGATTTATACAGTGTCTCCTCGGTGTATTTATGCATATTTAGAAGGAAAGTGCTTGGTGCAATGTAAATTTGTCACAAATACACTATGTTGAGAGAATAGCATGTTAAAAAATTAGTTGTATTTTTTGTATAATTCTTAAATATCTCTTAACAAGATCTGAAACAGTATTTATTTATTTTACAATAAGTACCTACTTAACATCAAAAGCGTTACTAAAATACAAAATTTTACTGTTGCGTTAATGACCATTTTTATGTAAATTCAGCAATGTTTACAAACATGTGCCTTCTAATTATACAGCACCAGTTCTTCCTACATATGTTCATGCGCAGTGTTGATAAATTATATATCATACGATTTAACGAATTATTATTTACATTTGAAATTTAGTGTGTTTTCTGATCGATTTAAGTTTTTGAAAAATATAAAGCTACAATTTTGCCCATTTTCCGTGATCGGTGAATATCTTAGTTGAGTATAGTCTTCAGTCATTAAACTTTGCCTGCAACAAAGTATTTTCTTGTAATGCTCCCACCTGTTAGCCAGACTGTGCTTTTAAAGGTAGTTCATAAGATTATTTTTGACTCCGTGGCGTAACCCATCATACTGTTGACGTTTTACAATCATTTCCATTAATTAATTAGCCATTGTCAAACGCTTATGTATCAATTATTTAATTAATTATAAATTTTTTGCAGCACGAATTTGCTCTGTGCATCATCAGTGGTTTTTATATTCTCACCAATCAATCTTAGCTTTTACAAGTAAATGTTTGGTCACAATATTGTTAATATTGATTTTATATCGGTGACAAAATGCAAATGGAGTTAATGGTTAGAAAGTTTGTACCATATTTTGTTATGTAACATATGGTCCATGTTCGGACCAGATGTGTTGTTTATGATTACAAAATAAATTTCTGAATCCAACAAATTTTTGCATTTATCAATAAATATTTTATTCTGCTTTTAAATTATTTTCCCTACAACCCATATTAATTATAATTAATAATTTTGGACGTAAATTATTGTGTACCATAATGTATTTCTTTATCATCCAATTTCCATACACTCATAATTATTTTTTATCTCTGGAACACTCAGTTATGTATATTTTATATTTATTATTTACTTTTTAGTGTATCTAAAAGTTGGTTTCATTAATCTTTTTATTTCAATTTAATTCACGCATACCCGTCATATTTGAAGGGCAATTACGCTAATGAGTGATAAAAACGCCAGTATTTACGCGAAATTCGAAGAAATCAATGACGAAAAAACTAAAAAGTTAACTTGGGAAAATCGGCCTTTGAGTGAGAATCATACTGAAAATGAAGCCCCTCTCTTTGAGATGAGTTCGGGACCTTTCTTAGAAGTCTTTTTCCTTCTTTGAAGTTCACTTGATGCCGAATGTTCATAACAAACTTGAACTTTTTCCGATTCCGGTAATTCGTTAAAAAATCATTGTATATACAAATTAACGTTCCGGGATTTTATAGGATGACTTATAAATGTATTATTTATGATAACGAATGGTGAAGAAATAAAAAGACGGATATCAGCAGCCGATTTACGTTAATTTTTATACAAATTTTAAGCTTCCCGCTACAGCTTACGACCACGTGACGTCATGCGCGAACTGGACGCGTTTTCGTCCACCGGAACGACCTACCTCCTATATTAGTACCATGCTACGACCAAGTATAAACCGAAGTGCATTATTCTGCACTACCTGCAGCCTGTCTTGGACACTCCAGACCAGACCGGAGCTGATTAGATGATGATGGACCTCACGCAGCTAAGGTAGAGGCATCTCTTAGTGTCGGCCGTCAAAACATCCGTGCGTAAAATCGGACGGATTCTTGATAACGCCCCGAGTGCCTTGCGGTGTACACTCTCAACCTAAGGCTTCCAGAGGAGCTTCTGGTCCAGCACAACTCCCAGGTATGTGACCTCTGGGCTCCAGGGGACGACCGTCCCCATCACCGACAGGTCGACTCCAGGCGGTGCTCCTCTTTCAGGATGGAAGACGACGGCCGTGGTTTTGGCGGGATTAACCGCAATACGCCATCGACGATACCAGGAGGACAGATCGTCGACGGCGCATTGTAACCTCTCCACAGCCGCGTACTTCTTGCTGGAACGCGACAGGAGCGCCGCATCGTCAGCGTACAGGGCAAGACTGGTGTTCCACCCAACATACCTGAGGGGATTCTGGGTGAAGATGTTGAAGAGTATCGGCCCCACGACGGATCGCTGAGGAACGCCGGCGCAGATGAGTCGCAGTTCCGATCGGACCCGGAGTCAAAACACCCGGAACGTCCTGCCCTGCAAGTACGACTCAATAAGTCGCACCATCCAAGCTGGGAAATGAAGTCAAACCATCTTCAACAGAAGTGCTGGATGACACACGCAGTCGAAGGCCTTCGAGATGTCGAAGAAAGCCCCCGCGACCACGTGGTTCCTGTTGAAGGCGTCGGTGATGAAGTGCATCACTCTACCCAGTTGTTGGGTAGTGGAGTGCCTACTCCTGAAGACAAACTGCTCGTCCGGGAGAATGTTCTTCTCCTGGAGAAAGTGCTGCAGCGGCTTCTGGATAAGACGCTCAAAGGTCTTCCCGAATCCGGCCAGGAGAGAGATTAGAGACAGATGACCTTTGCCACCCTCCAGGCAGACGGAAAGTATGGAATCCCGACACACCCGTTGTAAATGGCAGCCAGGAATTCTACTGCAGTATCAGGAAGCTGTCGCAGGATGATATTGGAGACGCCGTCGTCCCCCGGAGCACTCCTCGTCTCGAGGCGAAGAATCACTGCAATGATATCGTCCCCTGAGAACTGAGGGAACTCCAGCAGGAGACCGCGGTCGAGCGTCTCCAGCACATCCGCAATCTCGTCCTCCAAATCTGACTCAGCTGTGGCCGGGTTAGGACAGAATACCCCCTCCAGGTATTCCGCCATGAGCCCGGCTTTCTCTTCTGAAGACTTCGCGACGTAGTCCCCCTGAACTATCAGGGGTTTACGCCGCTGGGTTACGCATAGTCTCCTGCAGGTCTTTGAGATGGACTGATCCTCCAGGGAAAGTGTGGAGAGATGTAACTCCCACGCGTCCGAGCGCACGTCTCTCAACACGTCTCAGACGGTCCTGTTGAGGGAGTCCAACTGGATCCTGAGGTCCAGAGTGCGGCAGCGCTGCCACCGCTGCCGCACGCTGTTGCGCCAGATGATGGTGTCCATGACGCCACGGGGCAGTGCGATGCGTATACCCTTGGCCACGACCACCTTCGGGATCGCAGCGTCCATGGCCTGCTGGACGGTAGATGTGAGGTGGTCAATCATTCGGTCTGCCTCCTCACGCGTCTTGAGCGTTGTAGGCACAACCGGCAGCCTTTCCGCGATGAACTCACGGAAGTGCTGCCAGTCTGCTCGAGCAAGGTCCAGACGCTGCGATGGTGGCACTCGCACAGGCGAGTTCCCCAGAAACAGCAAGGTCGGATTATGGTCTGAGGACATGTCGTAGACAGCATGCATACTCAGGAATGCGCTGATGTTGCAGACAACGGCCACATCGAGGACATCTCTGGACAGCAGAAAGGTCGGCTCGGTCGGTGCGAGGACCGTGAGCCCCTCTTCACCGGCCAAATTTCTTAGCCGCGCACCCCTCGGATTGGGGATCCTAGAATGCCAACTGAGTTGTTTGGCATTCAAGTCCCCAATGACGATTGAGGGGCAGCCATCCCCGACGACGTCCATCATCTCGTCCGGGTCCCCCGCTTTCCTCGGCGGGTAGTACACCGAGGAGACCCTGACCCACCGGGTACAGGTCGGCAGATACAGCCTCCTTCGATCTGTAGTTTCGAACCAAGCAGGGGTGATGTTCCACAGACCGATGGATGAGCAGGGCAGACCCACCATGCCCCGGACCCGTCGCACGCTGGCGGAGGTGGGTCTCGTTCACGGCGGCCAAGATGGCGTTCTTTTCTTGCAGGAACGCCCGGAGCTCTTCCGTCTTCTCCTTAACACCGCAGGTGTTCCATTGCACCATGACGCTACATCCCCTAATCCCCATTACTAGGGGATGTGACGCGCTCCTTGACCAACTCCTCCAAGAGAGAGAGGAGGAGTTGGCCAGACGTTGAGGAGAAGTACCTCCTCAACGCCTTACAAATCATTGCCACCGTGCTCCAGAAGTGGGGGTCCTCATCGGACCTTCCTTACAGAGGAGGAGTAACATCATTATATATAGACGTTCCATACAGAAGAAGAGTAACATATAACACACACACACACACGCACACACACACACACACACACACACACACACACACACACATATATATATATATATATATATATATATATATATATATATATATATATATATATATATATATATATATAGACTTAAGGAAATGAAAAGGTAGTGATGAGGGTGGCAACAAGGTGTTGTAGGAAGCCCAGCGGACACTTACGAAGTCGGAGACCAAGTTGGCAGGCTGCTGGGGGCGTCGAAGAGACACGTTGAACACACGAACACAAAAAAACACGCATGCTTATCGGGCCTATGCCCTTCTTCAGCGATAGAGTAATATATATATAGGAGGAAACTAATGTTTAGGCACTTCCAGAAGAGCGGCAGACTCGAACTTTTTTATTAATAGAACTAAGCGCAAAACCCACTAGAAAGAACGAAAATCTTTAATAAGTTCCGCAATTCTGCCGCTAAAAATTCGAAGTTATTTAAACAAAATTTCAACGTTTACGTATTTCCGAATGTGCTACGGAGCTGAATTTTTTTTACTAGGTAGAATTTATAAAACAAACAAATATAGATTAAACCAATTTTGATATTTTAATTTGTTAGGCAGTTAAAAATTCTTAAAATTTTAATAAATAGGTAAATGTTAAGATACCATCGGGCAAGATAGCGAAATGAAATGTGTATGATATTTAGATATTAGTCTAACCAAACAAATACAAATTTCAGTTTTTCCATGAAATTATTATTGCGGCGGTTAAAAATTTATTAAGTTTCAACAATTATATAAATATTATTACACATGTAAATGCTTCAACTTTAAAATTTGGCTATGTGGCATTACTAACCCATTTTGGAAAAATTATAATATTCCTAAAATTGCAAAAATTAGTGATTGTTTTACTCCATTATGTTTTCATAAGGAAAAAAACGAAAATCGGTCCCGAGGAGAAATCTTATGAATGAAAGAAATATTCCCCATGTTGAAATATCTCTCTGAAAAATTAATATTTTTTCAAGGTGAGATGAAATGCTTGCAGAATGCAAGTACCTCCTGGCATGGATGACGTCCGCTCACCGAGGCCACCTTCCCTCTGCCCCTGATTCCCTCCATCTTACCAGGAATCATTGGGAAAGGAGCAGCAGGGGCTCAGTGATCGGCGATAATCCTGAGGGCTACTGCGATTTTCTCTTGTAGAGCTCCATGTAAAGATTTCTGAAAACGTTCCATTTGTAAACAAAAACAGTAAAAGGCTCCCATTCATTTAAATGTTTTTTTTAATCAAGCGAATCTACGCTCTGAAGGACGCATAAATTCCCCGAGACACGCTCCTCCCGGGGTGATTGCGGCGCGAATCGGTGGCTGCAAGACGATAGGAAAAAAGGAGGAGACGCTACATTTTGGCGCTAAACGTGGAGCCTCGTTACATGGAACCAAAGGAAAGTAGGTAAGAAGAACGCGTGAACGGCTTCTTCCCAGTATCAGGAGCCCAATAAACGCGAATCGGACGAAGATACGGAGATTCGTTTACCACACCTCCAGTAATAGTGCGCGGCTGGAAGTGAAATCCTGGCTAACAAATTGGTAAATAAAATATACAGAGTATGAGAACATTATTGAATTTCATTAACAACGACATTTCCACGCTGAGTCAGACGACGGACCAGCGACTTGACCGCCAGGTAAAATAACCGGTAAACAGATTCCATCGCCGTCCATTCTGACATTGCCCAGTTCCATCAAGAATTGGATTGGACCCGTGAACAAGTGGAGGAGTCCATGGGGAAAAACATAAGCATGAGAAAGTCAGGTGACGCTAATGGTAGTGACTACGCTCTTCCGAGTAATTGTGTGTCCATACCTGTATTTTGCAGACGAAGTTTTGAACACCCTGTTCAATTTACATGGCAAGTAGAAGCTTATTTTAAACTATGCTGTTCCACCGCCGCAGAGGGGAAAGTAGTATTACAAATGTAAGAAGATTTTGAGCTGTTTAAATCCGCATTTTTTGATTTTACTGGGATTTTAATACGCTGTATAAGCATATATTAAGCATTGTGTCCGGTATATCCAGTCCGAAAGGAGCGGGACAATGAAGAGATACTTATTAGAAAAGGTCGCGGCTGCACGTTGCCTCGAAGCGGCCAAGAGTGATCAACGGATCGTTTGTTTTAATGAAACACTTCCCCAATGACAAAAAAATTATTATATAGTGCGCAACCACTTGACATCAACAGGATATACGGCCTGCTGGGTCAATTGAATCTTCCGGCGACTCGAACGGAACCAGTAAGGAAAAGGCCGGGGGTGAATTTGTTGTCTTCGTCTTTTAGGGGCGAAAAAAACCCATAATTTTCACAACAAATTCCAAACGATTCATCCTCGGTAGGCTTCTCAAGAGAACGCTCCTCTTCCTTCTGAACCAATCCCTTCATCGTTTTTCGCGCGCAATGAACCCATCCAACAAGGTCGACTTTCCTCCGAGCATTCCCTATTCCCTCCGACCAGCAACCAAACCTCGCCGCGCGTGTACGCTCCGTCGACAGGGGGGTGTCGGTGGCGTAATGGTTAGGACGCATGCTGCTACTCGCCTGCTGCTTGAAAAGGCGGCGGGCACGAATCGTGCTAAAGTAGAATTTTTTTATAAGGTCGCTCGGCCCCTGTTTGTGTGGTTTTAGGAGACCGCGCAAATTCAGCGTTCCGCCCTTCGGAAGGGGCGTTAAGGCATTGGCCCCTTGGTGTTCTTCGTTAAGAGTAGGCTATTGCCGGCTCCGAGTTTTTCTTCTCCCTGTCTATCCAGCTATTCATTGCTCTACCTCTTATATACCAATTGCGCGTAGGCAAGAGGTGAATCAGCTGAGGACATACATTAGTATTCTCATTATCTGTCGACAAACACGGGTCGAGGAAGGATCGGAGAGCCAGGTAAACTCCACCCGTTTAGATTGAAGAGGTTCCCAATACCAAACAGGAGGCGGAGAAGAGTGGTCCTCCCCATCAAATGTACCTATGAGTTGGATGGTGATCCCACTGAGGATTTATCGCATGAACCGGAAATCCAGAAATTTCCCCGGGTGTGCCCGGTCGTCGATATTTAATGTTTCAGGGGAAGGGTGAGTGCATTGTTTGATAGTGGTAGTCAAGTGTCCGCCATGTCCGAAAAATACTACGCATATCTGGTGGAACACAAAGGGACATACCTGTCTTGCGGCTTAACACGATGTATATTCGATGTGCGAAAGGACGGAAGTTATCCACTATACGAAAACAAGTACTCCTTACTATGGAAAAATGGCAGTTCGGTGGAGATTGTATATCTGGTTATAAAAGATTTAATTAAACCTCTTATACTGAGGGGGGGTTTCTTGATGAAATATCATGTGATTATTGACTTTCAGTGGAACGAGGTAGTGCTAGAAATAGATGAGAGACAAATAGTCGAAAAGGAAAATGCCACTTACGCAATGAGTCTCCTAGAAGAGGATGAATTTAGAGCTAAATTCGAAGCAGCTGCGGAGGCAGCAAGGCAGCTGACCGCTGATAAGACCAAGAGTTCATGCGAATTACTTTTGGAATTTCGCGGAATGTTTTCTGCGTGTCCTATTAAGATATAGTAAAAACGCTCTAACGTGGCGGTGCGCAATAGGCACATTTACGGAAGGACGAGTCCATCCTCGAGGCGGGACCGCCTATAGGGGAGGTGGTGTTTAGGTGTGGGCATTTGATGCGCGAACTTGGACTCGTGCAAACCAAAATTGTGTCACTGCGCATAGACTCTGACGTCGGATCCCCCTTAAAGTTTCTCCTTCCCTTCCCCTCTCACGCGTCTCCGTCTGCCACCTGCGTTTCCATGCACGCGTTACGCTACCCAACCAGAGGCCTTGCTTGAGGCGTTACACGCGTTGGCCGCGACGACCCGTTGGAATTGAGAAAGTTTCAAATTCAACGCGAGTAACGCGTGAAAATTTCCAGATGGCCTTTATGCGAAAAAGAACAAACGCACACCAAATTTATTTGGGCTCCTATAGCCGGAAGACAGCATGGATTCCACGCCTGTTTACAGCATAGATATGAATTCCATTAACAAATTCCTTATTAACGAAATCATCGTCCCTCCTTTTACAATATAAAGGATATAAGATAAGCATCAATATCTCCGGGAGAAGGCATGGAAAGAAATTGGAGATAAGTCTCAGACAAATGACAATTACAAAATTGAATATATATGATTATTTCTATGTATGAATTGCAATATCTATGAAATGCGGTTTCCTCATAATATAAATGAATACATTGCCAGTAAAAAAGGCCATTATGTCCGGCGATAATACGAATATCGGTGATATAAAGTGCTATCGGATAAATGCGATAGGAAGGGGGAGAAAAATCGCCACATGTGGAAATGGGATGAGGAGGCTAAAGAGGCATTTGATTGTGTAAAAGAAAATGTCATCTGTGGTTCTGCGGAGATTGATTGAAAGTTTTCGAATATCTGGAATTGTCTATAGTATCATAGTTAGATAATGGAATAGTAGCAGGAACAATATTCTCAACAAAATCTTTTGCATAATACTGCGGAGATTTAAATTTTGTGAAGTGAAGACTTTTTTCAGCTTTTTCAATAAAGGTCAAAATATTATCCGGTACAATCGGTGGGGGTTTGTCCGTCTTGAGAGCCTTAACATAACTAGCAGCATACTGATCCGATCCATTTCCACTAATAAAATATTCTTTTACATCAATATCTAAAGTTTTCATATAACCTTTAACATTTTTCAACATAAATTTCGAATATCCTTGACATAGACCCTTCATAGTAGCCGAGGGACCTATAAACATTTCCGACCAATTAATAAGACGATACTCTGTCTGCCAGGTATCATTTTCTGTATAAAAAATAAACTGCTCCTGAGCGTAGGTGGTCATCTTATGATGGTAGGAGATTACTTTGGATGGCTTGAAGTACGCAATGTTCCGTCGGAGTTTCCTCCGACTCATCCTCGGACGATAGACAAATTTCCGGGATCTGTTGATCCCGATTCTCCTTTTCTTCAACCATCTCCTCCTTCGGAAGAGATACCTTTTCCGAGAGCCAAAATTCCTCCGCGGCATGAACAAACTTCAGTCTATTTCTTAGTGCTGGATCATCTATACAATCGTAATTAGAAACAAATATTACCAATCCCTCAAATTTAACGTTACAACCAGCACAACATTTTACAGGGGCTAAAAACTCTTTACCTTCTAACAAACGCTTCAACATACCAAGACAGTGGAACTTAGCATTAAACTCCTCAAATAAAACAACTTTATGAAAATTACAACGCAATCCCTGATATGCAAATTTACCGACATCGGGATAATATACATATTGCATCATATGATGACATATAACACTTTCAATATAAGTAGATTTACCTACATTACTTTCGCCCCAAAGATACAACTGCTTCTTTTTATGTTTCCTTAAATTGCAATTAATATTAAACCAAATTGCTACATCCATAGGCCAACCGAAATAACTTTTATCAATTTTAGAAAAACTTTCATAATAAAGTCGTTTGTCTGTCTGTCTGTCTGTCCCATTCTCAGTTCTCCCCATCCTCAGTCCCTCCCATCCTCCCTCCCTCCAATCCTCCTACCCTCCCAATCCTCCCTCCTTCCTCCCTCCCATTCTCCCAGCCTCCCTTCTTCCCTCCCTCCCATCCCTTCTCCCTCTCCTTTCTCTCTCCTTCTCTGAAAAATTATATTAATACTATACCACACTTACCTTCTATGTACCTTTAATTCTATATCCCTTCCCTCTGATCTCCCTCCCCGCATCCCTTCTCTCTTACTCTACATGTATATAGTCGTTTAGATAAGCAAAAGAGTCCCATCTAAATCCCAGTCTCATTAGGATTACGTAATTTCGCGAAATATCCTATGATAATTTAAGGCAATCTATGAACTCGTATATATTTCACGTATGCGGGTCGAGAATACAATTGATTCTCGATGTTTAACAATGCCGTGGTCGGCAAGACAACATCCCGTTTAAAAGCCAATATTTTCCCAAACTATTTGATTTAAATGAGAGGTTTTGAATGGTAGGCAAAAAATATGAATAGAATAAGAAACTTCATTAATTCCTCTAAAACATAGTTTAGTTTGAGGATAGTACGTCAATTATTTCTAATTTATATTTCCAAAATAATCAAAGCCTGCACTTTAAAAAGTGGATTTTTACGTGTTACCTTACGGGAAATTGAAATTGTCCCCCCTGGAATCGAATCCGAATTTTTTTCGTGATTTAATTTTTATATCTAAATGAAACATTCTCGCAAAATTTCAACCTTCCACCTTATCGGAAAGTTTGTTAAAAACGCGTTAAAACTTGCCATTGATGACTTCAGCGTTACGATGATAGAACTGGAAAACCATATGCACAATAATATCTTAAAAATAATATTACTTCAGCAAGTTAATATTACAAATCTCATTTTTTTTAATACAAACATAATATGGCAGGAGCAAAATAATTTATAATTCACTAACGGAGGTGTAAATTTGTGGATTTGTGTTATGATTAAAGAAGTAACAGCACAACTTGGTTCAATATCCGCAGGGCCTAATTATGCAGAAATCACTGCGAAACTGGTCGCCATTCACTGAACATTGGAAATTGTAGATTGTTGTAGGGTGCAGTTACTTATTTTACCAATGCAATGAACTAATGCAATAAATTCCTTCTATTTCATTTCTATAGAGGAAGTTGTCCTATTTCCTCCACAGGATATCCTGGAGAGGTTAAGGTATTGTGGCCTGGGAGCATCAGAAGACCTGGTTTGTGAAAACCCTCGTGATGATTACGTCATAAATCTTTGTATTTACGATCCAATGCATTTACATATTTCTTAATACGAGACAAGTTCTTTGCCTATTTATTGAGTAGTAATCAATGTTCCCACTAAGCTGTGCGCGTGTGCGTGCGGGGGTGGCGGTGGCGGAGTGATAAGAGCATTGGCCTTCCACGCAGTCGACCCATGTTCAAATCTGGCGGAGACCAGAATTTTTCCAACCTGGGATCGTCCTGTTCTCTACTTGTGTGTTTTTAGGAGACCGCGCTCCGTTCTTCGGAAGGGAGGTTATGCAGTTGGTCTCCTTGGTGCTCTTCGTTATAGGCTGGTTCACAATGGAAGGACTGTCGGAGGACAGTCGCGGTGAGGGCTTTATTAGGGCCAGGACTATTTTTGCGGAGACCATTCACACTTGTAGGTTAGGCCTCGGTAACTAGACTGTCGCATTCCTGCACCCACCTTCAGCGTGACGTAGTTTATAGATGCTCCTAACTAGGAGAAATATTCAAGCCTACTCCGGATTTCACCGAGGGTTGCCGATAGTAACTGAAGAGGCTAGGATTCGAATTGGCTTTGGACAAAAGTTGCCTCCTCGAGCGACCCAAGGGGTTCGTACCTAGGCCTATCCGTGTCCTCCCCTACAAGTGTGAATGCCTTTGAGACTTCTCCATAGAAACCACATTGAAAATAGGATTTTTATATTTTGGTCTAAAATGTCCCAACCGCGACCGTCCCTCCAGTGTGAACCAGCCTTAAGAGTAGGTGAATGCCGGCACCGGGTTTCCATCCTCCCTTGTGAGTGTGTTCGGCGTGGAAGGAGCAGGTTCGACCAAATGGGGGGTGTAGCGGATGCAAGGCATCCTGGCCCCCGATTTTTAGGTGCTCCCAAATGTTGAGTATAAATAATATATTTAAACAAATTTTTGCTTTTTTATTAAATTATCATTATAGTTACTTTATAATTGTTTGTAAGCAGTTCCGGATAAAGAGATTTGAACTTATTGATGAAATAGTCATACTAAAATATTTAATATCAAATGAAGATAATATAAATTCTGCACAGGAGATTTTAGAATTTATGTTAACTGATAATTTTAGTGAAATATTACCCAATGTTATGACCGTACCTAGGTTATTTTTGACCTTGCCCATAATGGTGGCAAGTGCAGTAAATTAGTAAATTAAAAATTATTAAAAGTTATCTTCGCTCAACGATGTGTAATGAGCGTTTATACGCTTTTAGTTTATTAAGCTTTGAAAAAGATATTGTTAAAGAATGTGATTTTTCTGATGCTATTGAGAATATGGCATTACAGAAATTCCAACCAATGTAATTAAAATGTAATTTGTTTTATTAATATATTTATATATTTTGTTCCAAACAATATTTTAATCAGTCCTGAAAGCACATGTTCTCTCTAAGCTTTAACATTGATGCATAAAAATGGCAGGTTTTTTATAGTAGGGGGGGCCCAAAAACATGCATCCGGGCCTCCGAAAGTACTTGTCGGGCCCTGGGAAGGAATTATGGCTGTAATAATCAAAGAGGTTGATTATCCGGAAATTCCATAGTATCAAAGGAAGAAGCGCGCACACGGTCTGCAAGGCCAGCGCACACGGGCAAAATTTGTGCACACAAATATTTGTAGAATTAAAGATAGTTAGTTGCGAAATAAAAAAGCGCAAGCTACTGGGAGAGGATGCAGATTAGTCGTAAAATCTCGGCGTATGCCGACTTTGCATAATCCCCACCCCACCCCATCCTAATCCGTAATTTTAATATACCCTGATGCATTTACTTACGTTTTTTTACCTTCATGGGAAAAAATGGCGCCGCAGAAAATGGGCGCGCAATTATCTGAAATTTCCGGAAACGTTGCACATAAAAATTTATTCCGCGCACACGTCATGAAAAATTAGAGGCGACATTAGTCATAAGGCATTTCAATTACCGACCTTGATAAATTAAAATTGGAAGGCTTTTATTGAAACCCCCTTTGAACACTACTGCCGACGATGAGGCTCTATTAAAGAGAGCCCCGCCTGAACGTGCCTACGACGCAGCATCTAGTTTCACATGTCCGCAGTACAAAGCTTTGAAGCATCATTAGAACTAGAAAGGAGTCCCCTTCAACGTACATTTCTCCATGCTAGCGGCCTAATTCTGGGGCTTCCGTCATGGTAACGACAATCCTTAAACCACTCTGGGTCATCCCCATCGGACATCTGACGCTGGGGGAGGTGGGGACGCGAGTGAAAATCGAGGAGACAGCGTTTTTACTGGGGAACTTGCGGTAATTGGTGAAGAGAGGAAGCAAAAAAAAAACAATCGGGAATGATGTCATGTGAGGTTGCGAGGAGATTATATCACGTGTCGATTGGATTTGAACTTTCGACACTCTTCGCTTCCACTGTCATACCTCTTTTTTTACTCGTCCGGATAGGTGGACGAAGCTTGGCTCCCTTCCATACCGATACTTGGCATCCTTTTCTAGTTTCGAAATCGCTTTCCCATGATTTCGATCCCTCCATTTCCAGAACGCTCTTTGATGCTTACTTAACAAAGATGAAGTTCCGAACTTTGTGATATTTTTTTCCCAAATTTGTACGTAAACATCTTATTTCCATAAAATACTTGGACTCATTTGTGGATTAATTTGCACTGTTTACAATCCTGTTATGCTAACAGTATTATAAATATACTGCATTCCTTGAAAAATTATTGACTTATAGCATTGATGAATAAATTACATTGTGAACTCTTTAAAGCCTTGAAATTTTGACAGAGTCTATGATTTCATGCATTAGTTAGTTCCAATAATAAAGAAAAAATTGGGAAAATGATATGCAAATTTATGCTACAAGACAGCCGCCATCAGCAGTTACAAAGCTATTGATCTGTCCATTGTCGCGTTGCCTGTAATTCGGAACGTAACGGCGAAAGAATATAGAACAAAGGACAAAATACATTAATTTGTGCAAGAAATATTCATTATTTAAGAAATATAATCAAAAGACCAATACTGTATTTTTTAAATTAAAATAATCGAATCATGTCAAAACATCGCAACAAAAACCGCTTCCCATTTTTCTTCTTCTTCGCGGTATAAAATACGATTTTTTTATTCCATTCTTTTTCTCTCTGTCTTTCTCTACCTTTCTCTCCCCGTCTCTTGTTTCCCATTTGAAAGCATTACGTCATATGAAAGCATCAGATTCGTTTCCAATGTAACAGAATTGGTCCTAATTTAAAAAAAATCGCGTCTTTTCTGAAACTAACCGAATTTTAAAGTTAATTCAAACGCGGATTTGAATTATCTCTTGGAAAAAATATATATACTTACCTCTTTCACTCGTGCTACATTGCATGTCTAAAGTTTGAACCCTAATTCCAATTGGCGACGCGATCAATGTCTAAAGGAAAACCTTTAATTAAAATAAATAAATTGATTCGTAAATATCGCACATTTCAATATATTCAGATTTCCCTTGATGCTTTCTCCTTTATCTCAACGCAGGCGTTGTGAGCCAAGTCGAAAAGCGTCAAATAGTGGAAAACAGTCCACGCACTGAGTTATAATAAAAAGGCAAATAAATTAGCCAGGACCGAGTTTAAGAAAGATCGATGAAAATTCATCAATAAGCTTTTTTTATTACTTTACCGATGTAATAAAATATGCTACCGCTCAGTATTTGTATTACAATTGGACTGCGAGAACCATAAACATGTGTTTACGTGAATTTCAACTAATTTCACGTTTTGAATTTCAAAATAAATTAAACACAGCAATAAATGTATTCAAATTTATTTAAAACATTCCACTACGCTTCCATCTTAAGAAACAAAGTTTTGGCATTAAATACAGAATTGTAGACAGTTTCTACGCGCATTGTAAAATTGTAGCCAGTGTTTGTCCTGTCCCCAGCTGTGTGTTAGACGACTCCTTCTTTCGGAATTGACGAGTATTTTTTTGCAATAGTGTGATAATACCAGCACTAAACACACTAGCTATAACAGTGGTGCTCAAACCACGGTCCGCGGGGCAAATTCGTTTTGCCGACTGACCCGACCAGCCATGAGGTTAAAATTAAAGAACGCAATGTAGCTAACATATTTAATATGAAAATATAAAATTTATAAATATATATAACAAACTAAATATTTTGTCTTTACTCTCTTTTCCGGTAATACAATCATCAGTACCGTCAGTTTTACGTCTGTTTTGCCGATTATGAAACACCATAATGGTGTCGTGATTTCTTGTTTTCTTACAAACCCGACACACACAGAAGGAAGGAGGGAAAGTCGGTGGCGGCAATAGTCTACAGTCTACACTTTATGAAGGACTTACGCGTTCTCCCCAAAACAGGTAAATCTGGTAACGTGCTGAAAAATTCTACCTCCGCCGGATTTTAACCCAGGGCAGTGACGTGGAAGGTAAACGCTCTAGCTCCGCCACCGCAACCCCTCCTGTATTATTTATAAAACAAAACGGATAATATAGACCTGCAACTAAACCCTTTAGTTTTCAAAAATGATTCTTCAATCCTACGTATTATCTACTGGATGGGGCCTGCGAAGAGAGGAAGTGGGCCTTGTAGTTCTTGGGCAGAAATGTTTAGGCGCGACTGAGTTAGAGCATAAATAATCAAATCGGAGCAGGTTAGAATGGGATGCGGTTTTGCCTACAATTTTTTACGACTAAATTCTTTTCGAATTTTGGGGAGACCGCTAACTTCACCCGTGCAATTCCTGGTACTTGCAGATAATACAAAAATAAAAGAAACGGAATTTGAGCTTGCAAAAGTCCTCCGAATCCAAGTACGATCATAAACCCGCAACAGCCAGTACTTAATCGGACTCTAGCCTGCGAAGAGAATGGCATTTACGTCCAAAATGGTTCGCGCCGTTTAACGCCGCAATTGCCAAGTTTGCTTATTCTTTCGCTCTGGTATTTGATAGCTCGTTCGGACTACGCACACGAGCGGAATGCGCTCCGCAAACTCGATCTCCCCACACAAGTGCACTTGAACTCGACCGCGTGAACTTCTGAACACGCATCGCCGCGAATCCAATTACGTTATCTCGCGTCCGTTCCACCTGTCAGTTAAATCGCCATTTTCCCACGATGAGAGAGGGCGCGGAAAGTGAACAGATGTCGCCGTAAAATGAGCATAAAGTGAGTTATTCGATAATAAAATTCAGCCATGCTTAAAATTATTCAAATTATTTATATTTATTTTACCCTTACACGCTTCGGTGATGTAATTTTGAATCACGACCTTGGGTTATTTTCTCGTATGATTTACACGTCAAAGCTTTTCGACAGTTTGTTCGCTTATCGAGGATTTGAGAAATTATAAAAACAACTCTATATCGGTTAAATAAAATTAAGACAATCTACAAAATTTCACATTCTATAGGTTTGTGCTACAGGAATAATACACCCTCTTAAATTTTTTTGTTCTTTATTAAAAACTTCATAACAAACCATTTCCGCTGCATAAAATAAAGAAATAAATAAGATTTCGAATGTATTTTAAAGTTTCTTTCCAAAAATCACTGTATTACACGGTCCCGATTAAAGTTTTAGGTTCCAGGCATAATTTTTTTCCCGGAAAAAGGCAATTAGGTTTCGAACATCCCGGGAAACCGGGAATAAGAACGATTTTGCATTTAAATATTTAATACATCGTTTTTCATTTAAACATGATATTTATTATTGATACAACGTAAATACATAAGTCTTTAATAAATCCCAAAGAAATTTGATACATAATTTGCAACAAATTGTTAGCAGATTCAATATTCAGAAGCACTTTGAATTACGCAATCGATCTTTCCCTGATGTTGACGATGTGGAGATATCAAGAGACTAACTACTATTGTTTCCTATATTGCAATTCCCTAATAGTTCAAATCGAGGGTAGAAAATGTATGAAAGAGTTTTAAAAACAATCTAAAATCTACAAGAGCCTTCTTCTGTCCCTTTGTGGCTCCGTCTGTCACGCTATAAAAATGCAAATAACTCGATAAAGGATCGAGATAAACTTTTAAATTTGTCAGGAATGCTTGAATTACATATTTAAAGGTGATGACGAATAAAACTCGAAAATGTCCTGGGTTCGAATCCAGGGAAAACATTTCCAATTGCCGTAAAATAACACGTAAACATTGACTTTTCGATGTGCAGCTGTTCTTTTTTTTATATCTTAATTAGAAAAAATTAACCTATGGTCTTCGATTTAAACAACTTTAAACAAAAAATATAATATTTCTTATTCTGTTCATCTTTTTCCCCCTACAGATCAAAATTCCTCATGTTAAACGTATTATTCACATATTTTGGAGAAATCTTGCCATTTAAACGGAATGTTGTCTTGCAAACCAATTACATTGTTAAACCTCGAAATCCTATTGTCATTTAATTCCTTATGGAGGAAAGCGTGCTTTGCATGCCTTTAATACGAAAGAGACGGAAAAAGAGGAAAATGATTTTCATAGCAACCAACCTAAACAACATTCGTTGCGTTATATGCGAGAAGTAATATGTTTGAAGGTAGAGCATTAATATATTAAAATCACTTACAAGCATCGTAGTAGTTCGAGACTTGAAACAACCAACGCCTAAAAGGACGGACGTTTGTTTTCTTGCAATCAATTTTTAATACGCGTCGAATCAATCACTAGATCAGTTATTAATGCGATAAGTTGACGCATTTTTAATGATTTGCGTTGTTGCCGGTTTCGTTTAATTGGGTACCATTGATTTGCGTAATAGCATCGCGTCGTATATATTCACAAAATTTCATAAAAAAAATTTCCCGTTGAATTACCTAGTTTATTGCTCAGAGTAACTAATTTGTCGATTAGGGGTGGAGGGAGGGAGAGAGGAAGAAGAATAGGAGAGGAAGGTAGTTCACTTCAGCGCCTAGTTTCAGATTAATGCAACATCCAACCATTACTTATGTACCTTTTTTTACTAATTACATTCACGGGCGCAAGAAGAAGCCATTTTGACATAGTATTAGCGCTCCATTAAAATTGAATTATTGGCAAGAAACGCCACCTGATCCTTAATCTCAAACTCCTAATAACTCAGTTACTAAATAGCATTCACTGAGAGAATATTTAGTAATCATCAGAAATGCTATTGGTGCAACACACACAAAATTAAAAAATAAAACTAATTTGATAGCGTAACGGTTGGAGCTGAAATTCGGAGTAATATCTCAAACAAGTAGTAATGTAGGGTTTCCCGTGGTACAGAAGTGCTTTTCGTCAAATTCGCCGTAGTATAATCGTATACTAATGCATTTGCTTTGAAATCTGAAAATCATTTTTCTTATATTGTGGTAGCCCTGTTCTTTTCATCCGTTCTTAACATGTTCATCTTGTTTTCCTATTCTATTCTTGCCCTACAAATGAGATTTCTTTTAAATCCGTTCAGCCAATGCCTTCGAAATTCATAACTACAGAAAAATTCAAACTCTGATATTCTGGTATCCCTGTTTAGTCGACACAGTTGAAAAGTGATATAATAGTTATTTATTTTAATTAAGATTATATATACTCTATTTGGTTTAAAATTCATGAGGTCAGTTCTCTAGAAATAAAAAATATTATTTTACTTTTTACTGTGGTAGCCCTCCTCTTTATCTCCGCTTTAAACATCTTGATTTCATTATTGTATATTGTACAAATCCCATATAAAAAATTTATTTGAAATCCGTAGAGCAATTTTCTTCCAAATCTTTAATTACTGGAAGAGTTTAATTTGTAATTGTGGCAGTCCTGTTTAGCTGATTCGATTTAAATATGCTAGTATGGTTCTGCATATGTATATATATATATATATATATATATATATATATATTTACGCGTATAAGTGCTGAACTGTCCACAGCAATTTTAAATTTTAAAATTGTTGTAGACAGTTCAGCACATATACGGGTAAAAAGATTTTCCTATTTCTTGTATTTTAGTAGACCAAATTTCTATATCTATACTAAAAGTCTTGATTTTGTTTTTCTATGTTGTACACCTCCATCATACAATATTTCGTTGAAATCGGTGAGATCAATTCCTTCCAATTTAATAATTACAGAAAAGTTAAACTTTGCAATTGTGGCATCCCTGCTTAGTTAACCGGTCCAAATATGCCATTGTGGGCATTAATTTATATGAGTATTCTATGTACCAAATTTGGTTGAAATCGGTAAAGCCAATTCTTCCCTGATATATGCGTACGGACGGACGGACGGACATCACGAAGATAATTGTGCTTTTCAGCAATGACGAAAAGCACTAACAAGTATGGATGCACACGGGTTTCCCGTGGTAAAGAAGTGATTTTCGTCGAATACGCCGTGGTATAATCGTATACTAATGCATTTGCTTTGAAATCAGAATATTATTTTTTCTTATATTGTGGTAGCCCTGCTTTTTAGATCCGTCCTAAACATGCTCATTTCGTTTTCCCTTTTTATATTCTCCCTACAAACGAAATTTTTTTTAATCGGTTCAGCAAATACCATCGAAGTTTGTATTTACAGAAAAATTCTAACCTTGATATTGTGTTAGCCTAGGGTGACCAAGTATCCCCGTTTCACGGAATTTGTCCAGGTTTTCAGAGTTTTGTCCCGGTGTCCCGATTTTTTTTTCGGAACGCATAATTGTCCCGTTTTTTTTCTTGCAAGCGTGAAGCGTAACGCGTAAAATGTAATCGATAAAAATAGGAATAGTGGTGTTAAAAATTAAATTTAAACTGTTAGTGATAATCTTTTATGGAGGCTTGGTGGGCAGTCGGCCCCGCGCCTTGGAGGTTCTGAGCCACACTCGGAAAGATGTAATGTGCGAGGAGCGTGAGAAAATCGCTCTGGATGTGTGCTGCAAGCAAGATTTAAATTGGATGAACTTATGGGCTCACTGTTGCTTTAGTCTTCAAGCGGAGAACAATCGCAACCCCTGTCTGTGAGAATACTTATTGTTCTCTGGTTTGAGTCTCGAGTCTCTCACTCATAACACAAACATGCACCGATCCCTGTTATTAATTTTCTGGCATTTGAGCATCTGCGCTTCAGCTTAAGACTTTCTTTGGTTGATCATATGCAGTCTTTGGCGAACCATTGACCTGTGCGACAGCAGGCGATAGCGAGTTCTATGGTAAATAATTTGTACTGCTAAATGGTTGGTATTTGAAAGTCTACTAGATCATCAGTTTTGCGAATTTAGTAGAATAAAAACCTGTACTATTTAAATTCCCAATTTAAATCCGGTAGCAAGACTTACGGTGGGCATTTAAAATCGTACCATAAAGCGTATGCCGCATATCCAGTGACGTGATTGAGAAAAGGGATCGGGAAACTACTCGACATCAGTAAGAACACTTTCAAAATTATCGATTAAATATAAATCTCTGCATATAATATTAGCGTGTTTTAAAAAATATATCACTTTTTCAGCCTGAGTGACTGTAAGTAATATTGAAATTATACCTTCTTTAAATTACTTCCCGCAAAATTTAAAAAATCACGAAAATAGAAAATGGAAATGGTAAATGGCGCGTATTTTGAATTGAGAAAAAATTAGAGCTGAAATTGGAGAAATATGGACATATGTATAAACCGAACCGGACACAGCGCATCACTGTCAACTCGGACACCTAGCAACCTTAGATCACCGTCTTAAAAACTATTAGGTTACACATTTTTGGGTTTAAATCTTGTATTAATTGTCGTATATTTTTCAGTAGAGGAAACTGGAAAAAGGCGAGCTTTGATTTGCAGATTTGGCAGAATTCTTGTCATTGTTAACTTAACATGGTTGGGTTATTAATCCGTTTTTGGCGTATATTGAAAGAGTATGTCCAGATTTGCAGGAAGAATTAACAGATCTTCAAAATGACTTTGTGGTCAGGGTGCGCTTCAACCAAAGTGGTTATGAAGAAATTTGGATGAAACAAAGATTAATATACCCTCATGTGTGGCAAGAAGATATTTATCCTAGCATTTCAAACTTCTTATTTAGTAGAAAAAGGTTTCAATACTGTGGTGCGCCTGCTAATCAAGCAGAGAAATTTATTAAATGTGAATGAGAGAGGTGATTTATCAAACATAGAACCTGACATATGTAAGCTGGCTGAGTCACGTCAATCTCAGGGTTCCCATTGAAATGTTTTTATATTAAGCATTTTTGAAATATATCTATCACAAATGATTTATTTTAAAAAATACTGTTCATTATTCCTTCTTATCAACATTTATTTCATTCGTATCAAACCCATATTATAATGAGCATGGCATTTGTTTATTTATTAATTGTGCGAAATAATATTTATAGAGGGGCGGTGACAATTTTTTTTGGCTGAAAAAGGTTGGGAACCACTGCCCTAGATTTTTAATAGCTTTATTTTTTACGGGTATGTAAATATATTGTATGTTATGATCGTTATTGATAATCAAATCAGTACAGATATTTCCATTCAAAAATAAAGTTTATTATAATTTTTTTATAAACTTTAAGTCCAAGTTTGCATTAATTTATCAAAATTCTTTTGAATATGATGGCCAAAAATATTGCGTATTTGTAGATAAGCTGCTTAATATTCTGTGATTTTTTTATTTTAATCGGCAATAATTTCTAAAGAACCCCTCAGTAGAAATGCCGAAGAGAAAATGTACCTTTAATTAAGAGTATTTTTTTTAAATGAAGATTTATCAAGAAAGGAAGAAATGATAACGAAGTGGAGTGTAAAGTGTGCAACTGCTATATAAGCATTGGTCACGGCGATAACGACAAAATTAATACAGAAAAACATAATGTCAAATCAACTTTCGTTGGAAATTTTGGCGCATAACAAAATATTACGCAGTACTTTCATGTGAAAAATCCAATGGAGGATAATCTTACTGTAGCAAGTGAGTTGAAATTGACCTATCACACTGTTAAACATCATCATTCCTTTCGATCAGCTACTTGTAACAACGAACTCTTTAACGAAATTTTTTGTGACTCTGGAATAGCCAGTAAATATTCTTGCGGATGAAGTAAAACTGCAGCTCTCATTAAAAATGTAATCGGGTTATTTTGCAAAATTGAATTATTAATAGAATTTAAAAAGACACAGTTTTTTGGAATATCCACAAATGCTAGTAATTACAAAGCGGAAAAGATTTTCCCCTTACTTGTTCATCATTTTTGCAATAAAAAGGACTTCAATTTAAAATATTAAAAATCGAATTGCTATCTAATGAAACGTCTGATACAATTGCCTATTTCGTCATTAGCACATTTTGCGAGTATGAGGTCGATCTAAAAAAATGCATTGCTTATGAAGCAGATAACGCAAACACAAATTTCGGTGGACTGTTGAGAAAAGGCGCAAACAATGCCTTTTATAATTTACGCGAAAAAATTAATAGCAATTTACTGAACGTTGGATGTTCAGCACGTTTTACATAACGCTGTGCAGTCGGGAGCTGAGAGATTATCTTGCGATGTTTAAATGGTGGTGGTAAAAATACTGTCGAACTTTTCAACCTATGTAGTACGTACCGAGCGACTGAAAACATTTGTTCTTTAGTAGATTTTTAGTATGAAAAGTTATTGATTAAAAAACTCGCTGATTAAGTTTTCACAAATAGACGTTCAATAGTCTGATGAATGAAACAGCTTGGTTATAAAAACCATTAATTACTTTAAGTATTCTATGTAAATGCAACTTATATATAACCTCTAAAGAATTATATGATAAGATTAAAAATGATGAAAATTCGATAAAGGCAGTCAGAAGTACTTTAAAATATGATTGAAAAGACCACTGACTCCTGATTTGTTTTATTGTAATACTGCTTAATTTTTCACGAAATATGTACATTTCATTGTTATTACAATAACAAAAAGATTGCTTTTTCTTTTTTAAACATATTTATTTGAAATGTAGAGTATACAATAAAATAATAGCAAAATTATCATTGTCCCGGTTTTTTGGGAAAATGTCCCAGATTTTCTCTTTCAAAACTCATTTTGTCCCGGTTGTGACCATCAGCATCTGGTAACCCTATGTTAGCTTGTTGACACGGTTGAAATATGCTGTTTTGGTTATTGATTTATATGAAGATTATACTCGTGTATGCTATATTTGGTTCAAATCCATGCGGTCAGTTCTTTAGAAATACGCGTAAAAGAATTATTATTTTACTTTTTACTGTAATAGCCCTGCTCGTTAGCTCCGATTTATACATGTTGATTTTATTGTGGTATGTTGTACAAATCTAATATACAAAATTTAATTGAAATCCGTTGAGCCAATTCCTTCCAAATCCTTAATTACTGAAAGAGTTTAATTTTTAATTGTGGCACCCCTCTTTAACTGATTCGGTCTAAATATGCTAATATGGTTTTGCATGTATGTGTACATTATAAATATTAAATTTGGTTAAAATTTATTAGGATGATTAAACGCAAATACTTGTAAAAAGAAATTTTTTTATTACTTGTATTGTGGCAGCCCTTGTTTAGATATCTACGCTAAACATCTTGATTTAGTTTTTCATGTTGCACATATCTTTTATGCAAAATTTTGTTGAAACCGGATCAATCAATTCCTTTAAATTTTATAATTACTGAAAAGTTAAATTTTGAAATTTTGGCACCCCTGCTGACTTGATTTGGTTGAAATATGCCAATTTGGTCATGTATGTATGTGAAAATTCTATGTACCAAATTTGGTAGAAATCGGTTAAGCCAATTCTTCTGTGATATATACGTACGGACGGACGGACAGACATCACGATGATAATAGTGCTTTTCAGTATCGATGAAAAGCGCAAAAAACAGCTAAGAAGGCAACTCTGAAAAATCTTGACTCGGTACAAAATTTAAACGAGCAACTTCCAGGATCATTAAAAAATTTCCCGGGAATCGAGAATAAGAGATATCGAGAATAATTTTGAAACGAGAAAAAAGAAATATCGAATAAATTCCCGGGAACCGGGAACGGGATTTCCGGGTTCCAAAACTCTAGTCTAGTTATCGTTCCAAATTTCAGAAACAAACTAAAACATAGTACAGTTTTATTTTTACCCAAGACGTCATCCAGGGTCTACGCTGCAGCATACAGCAAAATGATTCTTTGGATGGCATTAATTCGGGACTGAAAAGGTTGGTAGAAATGTAACAAATGATTCCACTTTATGGTTCAAACATCATATTTGTCAAAACCACGATTTTTACATTTGAATGAAAGAAAATAGCTACTTAGGTAAAACAAGTGACCCAGTACGATTGCAAAAACATTTTTTGGGGCAGAATGTTTCGTTGATGAATCAATTTTCCGACCAGCCCTGAAACGCATAAATCCGCGACTTCGCCAGCTGAATGCATTCTCAAATCCATTCTCTCATTCAGAAATCGTGATAGTGAAGAAGTTATTTGAGATGACGTATTCGAGCGCCATCACTCGAGGGACGTGGAACCACTCGGCCTTGCAAAAGTAAAGGGATTTTCATGAAAAAGTTTGCAAATCAATTGGAGGAATGCGAAAAATGTTTATTATCTTTCTCATGTTTCGTAAAACGACATGGTCTCGTCCATAAGAAATATTGAACGAGGATCGTGCCTTTTCGCCACTTGGAGCATTTAAGCGGTAATGAGTAACGGATGAAGGAAAAATATTCCAAAGATACAAGCGAGAAATAACGAGAAATGCGATAACTAGGAAAGAAATAAAACAGCGATAATAGGAATATGTTATGTTGTATCGAGAAAATTGTCTTAAATAGTATTAATGTCAGAGTTATATTATAGAAAAATATAACCAATAACAACTAATTTTGCAGATATTTCAACCAGGGCACTAAAATTTGTGCCCTCCTAATATGTACTATTATTCATTTTGTGCCCTTAATATTTTTATAAACTGATAAAAAATTTGACAGCGTGCAGAGTAATAAATTTGTATTAGTATAAAAACAGTTTAATATTCATTTTAAAAAGTTATGGTTTAAAAAGCATCTTTCAATTGAAATCGTGAAATATTATCATAATTAGTTTGAAAATTTTAAATCAGATCACACTAGCTGTATCCGCTGTAAAAACTACATAATAAGATGAATTTTAGTTTCCTTTAAATGACACGTTCCTTTCCCTGCTATCCTGATCTAAATGAATTGTAATTACATAAAATAGAAATTTTAGGGCGAGCCTTATATTATAGGAGCTCATCAAACAAAATCACATTACCGAGGAAATAAGCATCGAGTCCTCTTTGCGTTCTCGGATAGAAAAAGACTTAAAGAAGATGGGAAATTTTAATCTTAAAATATAAAAAAAGAAATAAAAAATTGAATCGCAAGGGGAAAGTTGACCCTCAGAGGATCAGAGCAACCTAATCTTTTCGGCCTCATTCATATTCCTTGCGAAGCACTCCGAGGTAAAAAATAAAACATTTCACTTTTTTCATGTAAAAATCTGGGGTTGTCGCTGCCCTTTTATCTTTAATCTTTTGAAGAGGTTATTTGACTTAAGCTTTGATCAAAATAATAATAACGATGGATGATTAAACGTTCGACTATTCATAATATTCTTTTAAGAGTCTTTGAAATTATAGCGACTTAATGCGATTTATTCGCCATGCTAGACCGTGATAAGAGCGTTATGTTCAGTCCGGCATTAGTTTCCTTTTTAGAACAGGAGAAAGTAGCGTTATGGCTGAAATGACTCAATTTGAGAGTGAAAGTAATTCCCGAAGGGGAATACTGCCTTAATAATAATTTCTTCGAGATCGTATTTTTATGATAGACAGAGGATTTTCTACGCCTATATTTCGGTTGACAGGTTACAAGATCCTTATTCAATTCGTGCCACAAGTAAATTTGTTTTTGCTAGTTCTAAGTTGCTTGAGACACACTGTAGAAAAACCCTGAAATTATGTGATTTCAAGTAGCTATACGGTAATATATTTAACGGATAAACATTACAAAACCATGATATTTTTAAATGAGATGTAGTCATAGCAAACACGTGATCAGAGATATACAGTATTATTATATAAAAACATCTGATGGCCACCACATGACTTTCTCCATATCTGTAACATTTCTAAAAATATCAAATAGGTTACATAATAACAAATATTTTAAGAAATTGCGAGACAATTTTAGACTTGACAAAATATAAATAAACTCAAACCATAGCCTTCTGATATTGGATATAGCCACAAAGCTCCAACGATTAAGAAAAGAAAAAGGAGCGTTACTAAAGGCGTCTCTTCACTGATTAACATTTAAAATTAACAGGTCAAGTTAACATGTTAATATTACATGCATATCGAACTTCGTTTCTCGATCTACATAACATGTTAATCGATCGTGTTGGATTAACATGTTAACTCAAAAAAATGCTAAGTCAATCGGGATCTCAGCTGATATTCTTCGGGGTGAAACTGAGGAAAAATGAAGATTCGGCATTTATAGACGTAGCCGTCTCCACGACAAAATGTATAAAAGAATCAAGGAAAAAGTAACAAGCTGCAAGTAGGGACGAATGCGTCATTTTTGGGGAACTTGTAGCTGTTCAGTTTCGAAAGATATAAGATCCAATTGCTAGGGCAACTGCAAAATTAAATATTCACAAAATTCTTTTCGAAGCTGAAATTAGCAAGTACAACCATCCCTTCTCCCATACATTCACAATCAATCCTACAATACACCACCATCCGTCGCCAACAACTCGACTCCTGCTCCCGAAAGCCCATTTACACCACAGACCTCTGCATGTGCCGAAAACGAGCCGTTGCTCTTGTATTCTACTCCTAATCCCGATGATGACAATATTCCCAATGTTTTTTCCCCTTGTGATTGACAAATTTGATTTATTTTCTCATAATTTTTCACTTATACAAGCATTGTAAATGTTCTTAATTATATAAAATAAATAGTAAGAATTTACTTTCATGTTTTCTTTCATTAAATATGTCATGATTGCTTCACAAACTTCTGGGATGATTTTCGAGATTTGTTGCTTGGACACTTACTAAGTATGAAAATCAAACTTGTATAAGAATCTACGGTGGCAAGGAAACGAAGAGTTATTCCCATTCTCACATGAGACGGAATGGCTGCTCGTAATAGTGTGTCCTGTTTGGATATTATTGGTGATATTACATATAGCAGGGCTCGACAAATTATGTCAAGTCCTACCCGCCAGATGAAAACTGTATTCGCCACCCCCAAAAAATGTGATTTTTTAAATGTCATTAACTGGTCGTATCTGGTCGCCAGCTCGTAATAGCAACTCGCTACTGGCGAGCGGGCGACCGTATTTATCTAGCCTTGACATATAGTAATATGCTCAAGTCCTCATCGGACATACGCAGGAAGTTCTTAAATTCAAATCTGTCCTCCAATCTCAATTCACTTGAGATATCTTGCACAATGCTACTTTTAATGAGATATAGTCGCAAACACATCTTCCTCCTCTTGTTTTTCCCAGCTTTGTACCACGTGACCATGGTAATGGCAAACGCCAAACCCTCTTCATCCGAATCCATTTGTGAACTTTTAAGTCATTCGACAATCTCTTCAGATGCTCCGCTTCTGACACTTTACAAGTTAATATGTGCGGACACAATGTTATTGTCATTCCAATTAACATTTACAAAAACATTTTGTTGATTAGCATGTTAATGGTAACATGTCAATGTTAATGTCAATAGTTAATGTTAATCAGTGGAGATACGCCTTAAGACGCAACTAAGCGTCAATTGTTAACAATAGTCGTCGGTAAGAGGCGTGGTGGTGGTAGCTAAAAATATAAGACATCTCTTAAAAAATGCATTATATGGGAAAATGTTTCAAACAAATGTTATAGAAAATTAAATTCCCTATAGCATTTATTCCAGTACATTTTTACAAATATCAAATATAAAAGCAAATATTTCAAAATGATGGATAAGTGACAAGAGTAAGCACCCACTTCCGGTTGACCGATTTTTTCCAAAAACTAATCAGTTCTTGTGACTTTTATAAAAATGATAAATATAAAATTTTGCATTGACCTGATTAACAGTTTTTGAGTTAGAGCACCCGCAAAAAAGCTGTCACATACACACAAACATCTAGAAAATGGTCAAAACGTGCTCAGGGGACCTCAAAACGTGTATGTCCGTTGAAATCACGAAATCGATTTTATTCATGAAAACGATACTTTCCCCTATACGTATGGAGATAGTGAAAAACAGGGCAAAATTTTCCAATTTCAAAGTGAAATACGACATTTTCGTTTTAGATAAAAATGTAGATACTGAACAAAACATGCTATTTGACTAGTTATACAAAGTCGTTTAAAATCTTTTTTGTTATGTGATATTTTACGATATATAAAGAAAAGTTCATTACGAAATTATTTCAACTTTGAACTTATTGCCACAGAAAACTGTTGCAAAGTTATGATTTTGCGTGTGATTTGTTTACTGGACGCGTTCCCTCCAATTTCAGCGGTATCCGACGCCGTTAAATATATATACCCGAAATTAAAAACAAATTAAAAACTTTAAGAGCTACGTATACTAACGCCATCCCTTTACCAGCCCTCTTATTAACAACAACTACTGCGCGTCTATTTTGAAACCGCGTCACGAGATGCGAAACACAAAGTGTAGTACGGTGGACGTTAGAAAATTATAGGAAGGCCTAGCAGCGGGCGAAGATTAAACAGGCGAAGAGGAAGATATTTGCGAGGCATTCGCGTCCCTGCGCTGCGTTTGCAGATAAGGAAGAAAGAGAAGAGAGAGAGAGAGAGAGCGCCTATGCACTCGTTCCGAGATGCACTTCTCTCGAATCGTCAAACTATCTCTCTCTCTCTCTCTCTCTCTCTCTCTCTCTCTCTCTCTCTCTCTCTCTCTCACTACCTTGGCAGCGGATCTGGTCGTAAAATCCCGCAAAAAAGGGCTCGTTTTGCACACATACATACACACAGAGTGACTGCGGAGGCGAGGAACGTTAAAAAGAGATTTCGGAGGCCCATCGGTGCGTCTAGCGTCTCCCTCTTTCGGAGAGCAGGTTACGCAAATACTATGAAAGGGAGTGTCGCCGCCATTTGAGCGGAGAATCCTCTCTAGCTCCCGGCTATAAGGAGGTAACGCAATCAAAACATTATCGAGGTCACGCCGTAAGCTGAGAAGGATGAACGGAACTTCGAGTCATTTGTTTGGCCTTATAAAGTTTTTTTTGCTGTTTTAGAACAAAGTGCATGCATTCATTGATAGTTTGGCGATAAAATACCCGGTTGCAATGAATAATAATATAATACGGACTTCTTTATATGTTAAGGGTTCTCTAATGAAAATAGAATATTTAAAAAGTAATTAATTAATTAATTAATTTAAGAAATATTTTAATCACATTTTATATCCAGTTTGTTCCGTTTTGTAAATATAATATAGTACTACGTAGCATGGCATGACCTTACCTAACATTGCATAGAATAACATAGCATAGTAATATAAAATCTGTGGCTTTTACATATAAGTTCGTGCTAAATATAAAACTAATTATATAAATTACGTATATTTCTAGTCTTATACATAAACTCAAGTAAATTTAACAATTCATCGTTGTCATTAAGTAGGCTCTGCTTCTTTTCTTTTAAAGGAATCCTTTAAATAGCTTTAAGTCATTTTCTTAACAAACTAGCATATCAACTTATATTCAAGTGTGTATCACTGAGAGAGATTTGCAAAAGTTATGCAGGAAATACCAGAACTTTGCCTGAATGGATTGTAGGGAATGAATATTATAATAAAATCCATCATAATGTATGATAGGAAACTTAACCTAGCCAAAATATTATCCCAAAGAAAACAGAAAAAATCGCGTCATGAAACGACTTGCAAGGAATTTAACGCCATGAGAAACTCTGACCCAATTTAAACTACGCCTTGAATGGATGCGAAAGGCGCCATTTATTCCTAACGGAAAACCGTAAAACAGGTAATCGTCGAGTAGTAAACGCAATACGATTTCTCGGAGTTTATTTCGAGGAAAGCGGAGACTTTTTATAGAATCCCTCTTAAGCAACAAGGCCTCTGATACTACGCCTTTAACTACCGGTAGAGTCTTGATTCCCTGACCCAATTCTTAGAGAATCGTCGTACGACACGCCACGCGGACCTATCGTCGCGCCGCTATTATTTTCGAATAACTGGTAACATTGGCAACCTCATACAAAGTTTCGATAACTAGAAAAAAGGAAAAGAGCACTTGGGTTTTTAAGTACCCAATCAAAACTTTGAGATAGTTTTGCCGGAAAGTAACGAGCAATCTCTGTTTCCCTCGCTTTAAAAAGGTGAGGGAGTTTATATATTTTTAAAAATAAGGGAAAAACAAATCTCTGCTGAGAAATGTTCGGAAGAAAAACTCCTGCAGACATTTATTATCGGAGTTTTAAAAGCGGATATTAACTCGTCGTAACGTATTGAAGAATAATAACGAGTTTATTACATTTTCACAACAAATTTACTTTACTTACAATTGATAGTTTTTTTATGCACAGAGTGTTTCGTTAAAAAATAATTTCCTATTTGATTTATACGGATTTCCTGATTGCTCGTTATTTAAGTAGCTCAATTAAAAAGTTACGCGTCTAGCAGGAGGTTCAATTGTTGCCGAAGCAAAACTAGAGATAAATTTTTGGAACCTTTCGTGATATTCTTCCTAGGCAGTTTATATTCAAAAAATAATAATTTTCTGACTTTCTGAAAAATTTATTTTAAATTTCGTTATTTAATTAATTAATTACATTAAGGAGTATTTATTGACAATATTAATTACCGAGAAATGCAAGACAATTTTAAGACATCTAGCGGCTTATAATGTAGTTAAATAATTACAAATTGGTACTATACAATAGAACAATATATGTGTAGTTTTATATCAACTCGAATTTTTAACTTCGCAGAAATCATGACTTCCTCTCCGTTAGATAGAGGTGACCTTGAAAAGATCCAATTGAGGAAGGATTGAAAATGTCCTGAATTACTGCATTTGCTGTCCTGTGTTCCGAAAGACGTTCGGTTTCTGATAACACCTACTCATTTGCCAGTCTCTCCGACATATATTTTCTAGCAGTTTAAATCTGGCCTGCAGCCTACGTTCTTCTAACGCTGTCCATATCAGATTTTCTATTACTGCATATGCCGGCGTATAAGTCGACCTCGATTTTTCGGATTGTGTGTGTGTGTGTTGAATGGCGAATCAGCCTCTTGGGCTATTAACGCCATACCCTTACCGTAATGATTCATTCATTTTTGCGGAATATCAAAGTTCCACGTGACACAAATTTTTTTGGATGAGACAAAATACAATAAAATAAAACTATCCCCATGTCTCATCTATGACATAAATAAATAAATAAATAATAAATTCATTAAAACCAGATTGAGAGAGACTGTAAAAGGGCCTCTCACAATTTGTGAAATAAAAGGTCGGCGAGGTTGTATAAGTGTCTCCCAACAATAAAATAAATAAAATTAAAACAAGGATGTGAAATGACTCGTTATGGTCGCTAAAATCTTATACTTATATAAAATAGATAGGAGAGTGATGCACGGGCCACATCCTATCATAATTAAAATCATTTAAAAACAATTTTGTAAAACTATATAAAAGATAAAATTCTGGACTCTTTCAGAAATGAGATGGTTCTATTTACCAATTGCGGATCATCTCGAAGAGCAACAGAAAGGTTCATAGGTAGATGCACCCTCTCCCTACATATTCGCCGTATAAGTTGACCCCCCACTTTTTAGCTAAAAAAAACTTCGAATGAAGAATACGAGGAATTTTAGGGTTTTTGAAACTTAAATTTAACCTTTTCCAAAAAATGCAGTGTCGATTTTTGAGTTATTAAATCATTTGTTTAATTTAAGAAAGATCAGTCATATACCGTATTGCCATTTATTGGCGGAATGTATTTCCACGTATCCTTCGTTCCTGTAAATGAAAATAGATCGTTTATATTTTTAAGATTCAGTAATAAAACCAAAAGTTAAGATTTTTATTTTTATTAACTATTAAAAATAATTATCTTAAATTTTCTAAAATAAATGACAGAATATGTAAACAATAGAGCAGCTGATTCATGTTTTTGTAAATATCAATGTTTTTATCTGTTATTTAAGGGTCACATTTTATAATCGGCGTATTAGTCGACCTTAAGCTTTAGGAAATTTTTTGAGCCTCAAAGGTCGACTTATGCGCCGGTATATACGGTAATTACGTTACGCTTTGTTTGTTATCGTAATTTCCCTTTAAGAATCTAGTTACCTTGCGCTGCACCTTTTCTATCTCGCTGGTGAGTCCCTTATCGTAAGGATCCAACATTTATGACGCATATACTACCTGCGGATAAATAACATAATTCTTTCACTTTTTCGGAGCTACTTCGAAGTCCTCTCCATATAAAGGCCAACGATTTCTTAGCGGACCCTATCAATCGGCGAATGTGGGTGTCCCACGAGAGATGAAGATGAATCGTGACTCCTTGATGTTTCACCAAATCTGAAACTTGAATCCATAATCTGTTTAACCAATAAATTGACATCCAGCGAGCTGATCTTCGTTCTCCAGAAATTCATGACGAAACTTTTGTTTTGGTTGATTTCAACTTTCATTCCATACACCACGCAGAAATAGCTTATCGATCATTTTGAAGATGCTGATGGTTTTCCGGATTGCTTATTTCTCTGTAATATTTGAAAAGAACTATCAACTGTGCTCATAAATAAGGAAAAAGATAGTTTGCGATCTAAAATCTACATCATCGGAGCAGCAAGCTATATTCTTTTGTAAGCCGAAAAACTCAGCATTAGCTTATTTAAAATTAGGTACTCCTTTAATATCAACAAAGAAAAATTTGCTTGAAGATGGCCAGTTATCTAACAAGCAGTGTTCAATGCAAGTGGTGAGCAACTCATTGGTGGATTTTCAAGTAGAAATAATGTCAACAACATCAAATTCCAACATTAAAATGCAAAGTGACTGGCGTTTTGCGCGATATGAAACTTCAACCGCAGAATGGCCCAACAAATAATGTGACTTCAACTCGAAGAAAGCACGGACTGACTCAATAAGGTTCATTTTTGTGCTCAGACAAAATTAACCGGAAAATCTCAGCTTCCCAGCTCATCTCATTCCTTCGAAATTTTCCGCACGGCCTGACGGGCGTAGTAAATAACTTTATCAATTTAGAAAAAGCGTCCAAAAGGAATAGACCAAAAGGTTCTCAACGTGGTGCCCGCCGAGGTGTCATTAGGCGCCCGTCGAGGCATTTCCAGATACCTGCTGCTCTAATGGCATGCCAATGTCAAAGAGACACAGTAGCGAAATACATTTCAGGTTTCATCATTCATCATTTGGTATGCATTTTTCACTGGGTTAAAAGAAAGCTAGTGATTTTTAAACCTAAATTATCGGAGCAGCAATCTATGTTTACCAAACCTGTTGTAAAGTCTGAAAACACAACATTAGCTACTTTCAAAATTGCTCATTTATTATTATCGAAGAAAAAACCGTTCGAAGATGGTCTGCTTTTAATGAAAGCATGAATTGAACGTGGTGAGAAACTTTTGGTTGAATTTTCAAATAAATAAGAGCAAATAACTGCAATAAAAATTTGCAACTTTAAAACGACGTAGTTACTGGAATTTTGCATGATATGAAAGTTAAACCACAGACTGGTCTAAAAAAATGTGACTGATATTCCCTTCTAATTGATGAAAGAACAGACGGACTTAATGGAGTTCATGTCATTCACCAGCAGAATTTATTCTTAAAATCTTAGCTTCCCAGCTCTTCTCACTGTTTCAAAATTTTGCGCAAGGACAGACGAACATTAAAATTATGTCATTTTTTAAAAAGCGCTAAACAGGAGTTTGGGTGTTATTAACACCAGTTTCTTTTGTTATTCTCAGAATTCAGTTGAAAAATCTTCCATTTTGTGTGTTTATATCAGTGATTCCCAACCATTTTGTAGGCACGGCACCCATTTAAAGAAAAACTGAAATTCGCGGCAACGCAGCCTTCGAGCAATGTTTTTATATTTTCACAATGGAGTATTAAAACCTTTAAGCATATCCAGTTCTACACATCTTATGTTTGATTGATCCACTGGTTATTTGATATAAGTTTTATTTAATAAATAATTATGAAACAGCTAATTAAAACTAAATAATGTGGGCGATAAATTCTTCCATTCCTCAGCCTCGAAGACAATGGGGGTCTCTCGGGCTGAACTCGGACACTCTAAAAACCCTGGACAGGTGAGTGTTCCTTCGCCGGATAATCATTTCGTACATGAACTAATAATTTTTTTTAGCGATCAGTACGAAATCATATTATAAAGTTCAATAACCGTTTCTTTGTTTCTTCCCGATAGAGCAGTGCTTCTTAAACTATGGTCCGCGAAGGTTTCCAAAATGTAACTTTTTCGAATGAAACGCATATTTAGTTGAATTTTTTTTGGGAAAAGTTAATCAATTCCTACACTATCACAGATATTCAATGCTTTATTAACCTTTAGTTAGGCGCGCTGGAGTACAGAATACGTCAACGCATTTTGAAATGCTGGCAATTTGTAAATTTTGCTTAATATACAGTTCTTTTATGTAACCTATACGTATTGCCTGAGTAGTCGAATAAGTTGTTTGCAACCTTTTAGCTATTGTTCTTGAGGAGGAAAACAGACGCAAATCTGTGTGGGTCGCTGCTATCGTGCGCATAATTTTGACGAATGTTCTCAACTTTTACGTGATTTGTGAAGTAATGAGAAACTTAAGCCCTATTACCATCTCAATAGATTATTATTAGCAAATATATATACAGTGCAGTCCAAATTTTTTCTGCGATTTGAGTGCGTAAACAGAAAAGGCACAAACTTCTCTAAAGGCTCCTCTGGCGGTTGCATTTTGTAGCAAACCAACGTCGTTTTCATTATGATCAATATGTACATAATTATTTTAAACGTTAAATGAAACAGTGAGCTTTCCAAAATGTAAATTCTTTCTTTATCACAATCGCGGATTCTATGCGCGTAGAAAAGTTTTTACTTTCTTGAATGGTAGAATTCTTTTTCAGATTCTACTACTTGTGAATCGCCACTGATGACAGCTGCTTTGTATTCGAAATGCGCTTCTGGTTCTCCCAATCATTTCAAGGCTATTGGGAAAACATTTTTGTTCGATTTTATGTATGAGTTTCGTGAGGTCGATAACACTGAGGAACAAGGATTTTGGTTCCGAAAAAACAATAGATGGGCCTGAGGAAGTTTATAACGCTGATTACGAATCTGCTTTTAAATTTTCCTATCACCTATATATTTTGAGATATGACACTTCCAATTATAGTGAACAATCCCGGAAATAACAAATTCTAAACAAAAAAAGATTCAATACAAAACCAACAACAAACACAAAACAGAAGAATGGCGGTCGTTCATGGATTCTTCCAAGTTGAGTTTAAAAGCAGTTCTGTTGCATAATGGCAGCAAACCATACCATGGGGTGTAACGTTTCTCTTAAAATTCATTTTCTTCACTCCCATCTGGATATCTTTCCTGAGAATTTGGGAGCTGTGAGTGACAAGCAGGCCGAGCGGTTCCATCAGCACATTTCAACGTTGGAAAAACAATAGCAAGGCAGATGTAACACTAATATTTTTGCTGATTATTCTTGGTTATTAATTAGGAAACCTCCTGGTATATTATAAAAAGAAAATTGTATGCTAAATCTTTAACCTACCATGTATTTACATGTATATTGCTGAGTTTGTATGACTAGAACACAATATGTTCTTATAATATAAAAATACGTTTTTCTCCGTATCTATACGTGCTACACGAATTCTAAATACATATTCAAACTTAGTGGGCCAAAATCATTTAGAATAATCTAATTCTATGCGAGAACTAGATAAAAAGTTCCATTATGTTCTTTAGTGTAATTTTTTCTGTAATGAAGATGTAAAAACGAATCTGTACCGTAACTAGGGTATGAAGAAGATGGTATTTTCCATTGGCGTCCCTTGAAAAAGGCGCCAAACCATCCTGCAAAAATGCCAGAACTTTATATTCCCACAAATAAATATTAATTTAATACTCAAATTTTAAAGTTATTGTTGTCATTCTTCGTGAAAACGCAGCATAAATCGTATTATACACAAATAATATGTTTCCATGATATTTTGCCATAGGTGCCATATATACCAGCTACGCCTCTGTAAGGAATTAATACTCAATCAATAAACTGAAAAAGGCAAACAGAACGTGACAAAAGAGGATAGCGCAGAAGCAAAACTGAAAATTGATCGCGATTCACATAATTCATTTTGCCTTTCTAGGACATTGGTAGGGGCGAAGAAACACCGTTACTGCTTCCCAAATGATGACTCTGGGTTACATGCTGGATCATTCACTGACAAATCAGAGACAACTTGTTTCTCCTATAAAACCTTATTCTGAGAAACCATTGTCATATTTCGTAGTATGTATTTAAGGAGTTAAACGGATTACGCAATAAAGACGATAGTTTTCCCTTTGAAAGCTTTCCTAGAAAATGTAACTCAATCGTGTAAATTTATATTCTAAAATAACTGAGGGAAAATATAAGACTACGTTGTTTGATTGGCAATCGAGAGAGGAGGAAAGAATCACGTTCAATCGAGGTAAATTGTGAAACTGCAAAAAGAAATTCTGATTGGTTGAAGCCGGAAAAAACAATACTCTAAAGGATGATTAAGGTTATATAATTAAATATTGTTTATGGGGTTCATTTGTGGGGATTATACAACGTCAACGATAAATTAAGGAAAATGTTACATAATGGAAAGATAGATCGAGTTTTCCCTGTACGTGCAAATACAAGACTAGTAAACATACAGATGCGCTCAGCTTTAGTCTGAGTTTAACTTTACAGAAATCCAAGAGGAAGCCAGAAAAGAACGTCTTATGAATAGGTGACTTTTTGTGATGAAACTTTGCCAAAAACCTTTTTTCTCGAAAACGTAGGAGATTCAAAGAATCCCGATGCATTTAAAATATCAAAGAATTTTACATTATTGTCGTTGTTATAGTCGAGTCGGTCCGAATTGGCACCTGAAGAGCTGGTTGCCTACACATCGATGGGTAGGCGATAGTGCCAAATGCTGTTATGACCATCGGTTTACCCCAACCTGCTGATTCACCGTTCATTACGCGTGTGACTAGCGAAACAGGAGGGAAAGGAGAAAATGACAACCGCGCACCGTTGCCATGGTAATGGCTCGCTCTTTACGCTGTTTCTTTGGCCAAAGCTCTCTCCCCCCTAGAGGTGGCACTTGACTGCATCCGAGTTGCCAAGCGCCAACTCTGGCAGGCTCAACTATAGGTCTTATCTGCTGAGACATTTTGGACGTGGTTTTATATTTTTCGGCTCTTTTTCAATGCTACATAGCATCAGAGCACCAAATTACGCCCCAGAACCGATTAACAAAGAATGCGCGTTTATGAACCGTTTTTCGATCAAGTCGGAAAATGTTTGAAGGAGTTTCGGACTCGACTATTTGTTCTCAATCATATAACTCCGCATAACACAACTCACCTCTCAATTTTGACTCCATATTTTTTCAATGACGCCTGTAAGACTGCCGTTCAACATTCCCTCTTACTTTAAAAAGCACCACAGTATTTCCTCCTAAAAAAGTGCCCCCATTCCTACAACTCCAGCCCAACCCCTTATAAGAGAGAAATGAGTCGAAGATAGCGTTTTGGTGAGGAGTGTGTGTGGGAGGGTTTTCCTTCTTTCTTTCGCAACGTAGGGACAAAAGGACGATTCTTCACGCCATATCTGAAGAGAATCGACTCTCCACCTACCACTGGATCACTATGGGTAAACTTTACGGAATCCCTTCACCGACACCAATCCTTCCCATTCACCGCTCCAATTTATCTGACATCGAACTTTATTTTTTCCCTTTTTCCTCCATTTTCCTCACTTTCCTCGGAGTAACAGCGAGAGTTCGAGAAGTTAAAAGTGCTTCCTGGCCCAGTACTTGGAACGAGAGGTGAAATGTTACAAACACTTCCTTTGTCGATAGTTTATTATTTATTTATATAATATTTTGGGACGTGTCCTGGATAGTCTTTTTGTGAAATAGGCAAAGCCCTTGTTTCCTGATGTGGGTAAAGGGAAAAGAATGTCCCATCGGAATTAATTACACGTAAAATTAATCAGTCCTGATAAAATTGTAATTTTAATAATCTAGTTATGCATTCATAATTATCAAATAGTAGTATTTACTGATCATTTTTGCGGTAAAATGACTGCAAACCTTTTTTATTTCATCTTTAAGCACGAAAAAGGTCAAATTACATGTTACCGATGCTCGTATATAAAAATAATTAGATTGGTAATTTAAAAATAAAATAAAATCATGAAATTTGATTTTTATCTAACAAAAAACATTGCTAGAAATCGAAATATGAACTTCGATTTTCTATATATATTTTTATAACACAAATTGATTAAAATTGATGAATGAATGTTCTTTCATTGCATTGAAAATAATAGACTGATTCTAATTTAAGTGCAAATTAAAATATTCGTAAAAAGCAATAATGACAAAAATTTATAGAACATTTAACCTGAAAATAAGAATCCGCTGTTAAATCAAAGCAAGTGAAAGACTCGGTTGAATAACAACTCGTGTATAACAGTGTAAATTTTAGGTGAATATAATTTTAAACCGCAATAAAGTGAAAAAAATACGCCCGTTCCTTATTGGTATTTATTTCCTATATAATTTATATTCAACAATTATTTTTTCAATTTCGGGGTGAAAATTTACCTTAAATGAAGCTTATTGTTAACATTTAACTTAATTTAGTGCAAAAAAAATGTTTATCATACAAAATTAGTTATAACGTCTAGAAAATTACAAACCACAAAAAGCTACGTAATAGCAGCAGCAAAAGAGTTTCAGCGAAACATACCTTCCTCGGGTTTTCTTCTGAAGAATAAACAGAATCTCTTCCAATATTTCTCCGATTTTCCTGATATGGACACGTGCGTTGCCACGGTTCCCGAGAAAAAAATCCACCTCCGTCTCTAAACGAGAACTCGTCTCCTGCGATATGAGATTTTTCCTCCAAAGATTCGAAAATAAAACCACGTCTCCGACCTATTGTAGGCGATACCTTATCTCCCGCCATAGAAAAGCCCTCCGGCTCTTATTTTTTCTGATTGCTCTATCTTAACACATTCCATCCAAAGCACATACGCGCAAACCCTCCAATCTCCCCTTCAATCTTTTTCCTTCTTACCTTTACTGCCAACCTAATCTCACTCCTATCTATTTTCTCATTCCTTTCTTCTCTAAATTTCTACCTCTTTCGTTGCTTTCACAACAAATGGGTTCCTCCCGAAAAATGTAACATCTCTTGTAATTTAAGAATTTTCTCCATGTAATTATTGTATGGTGTAGGTCAGCGGTGAAAAAACTTTATGTAAGGTTGCGGTTGCTTAAAAGATATAAATGCTTTAGCGGGCCGCATTAGGGTTCACCCTGAAGTCTCTGTGAGGACAAGAATAATCTTATTAGTGGAAATCAATAATAAATAATATTTAGCGTTCTAACCTCATTATGGAAGGTGTTTTGGCCAAAATATTAGCCAACCATATGAAATTATATCTGTATTAAATTTCATGGTTTACTTCAATAATGGTACCGCGAGCCGCATAGAATTCTCTCGTGGGCCTGATGCGTCCCGCAGACCGTAGTTTTCCCACCACTGATATACGTTATACATCATTTCCTCGTAGAACAATTTTGTACTAGTGTGCGTCCTCCTTACGGTGACCACCCCAACTTACAAGTTCTGTTTTGACCAATTAATTAATAAGTTTCTCCCGCAAATCTCTGTATTTATTATTTGTTTCTCAACTCTTTCCCGCCATTTTTCCTTCTTCACGTAACTCTCTTAACGTTTCCGTTTCCCGCCCTCGTTTTAATTCCTTCTCGCTTTCACCGAGTCTGCTTATCTCCTTCTTAATCGGTTATATAAACACATTTCATTTCTTTCGTTTCGGTTTATTCTTAGTGTATTCCTTTTACGTCTTCCCCTTCGTCATCTACCTCTTTTTTCCCTCCCCTTATCCCTTCTCTCCTGGCTTCTCCAGGCGCCGCCCTATTCACTGATCCATTTCCTTACTTACTCTACCCTCCCTTGCTTCCTCCATCTCCACTCAACCCCTCCCTTACGACCTTCATCTCCTTTTTCCTGTCTACATTCGCTTTACTTAAAACCGATCCCACAATACCTTCTCCCCTAGCTCTCTTACCTTTCTCTCCCAATCATTCCCCTCCCTCTTTCCTCTTCCTCTATTCCCCTCCTTCTATTCACTCCCTCTATTCCTTCCCTCTATTATCTCCATCTATTATCTCCCTCTATTCCCTCCTTCTATTATCCCCCTCTATTTCCTCCCTCTATTCCCTCCCTCAATTCCCTCCCTCTATTCCCTCCCTCTATTCCCTCCCTTTATTCCCTTTCTCTATTTTCTCCCTCTATTCCCTCCCTATATTCCCTCCCTCTATTTCCTCCCTCTATTATCTCCCTCTATTTCCTCCCTCTATTCCCTCCCTCAATTCCTTCCCTCTATTTGCTCCCTCTTTTAACTCCCTCCATTCTCTCCCTCTATTCCCTTCCTCAATTCCCTCCCTCTATTCCCTCCCTCTATTCCCTCCCTCTATTCCCTCCCTCTATTCTCTCTCTCTATTCCCTCCCTCTATTCCCTCCCTCTATTCCTTCCCTCTATTCTCTCCTTCAATTCTCCCCCTCTATCCTCTTCCTCTACACACTCCTACCTTCCTCTCCGCCATCGCATTCTACCTCCAGCCTCATCCTAATATCTTCCTATCCCTCTTCCTCCACCTTCTCCTACCATCCCATACTCATTCACCACCTCCCTCCTTTTTTACCCTTTCTGCTCCACTTCCTTCTCTAGAGCTCTTTGTTTCGTTTTTCCCTCTATTTCCTCCCTCTATTATCTCCCTCTATTCCCTCCCTCTATTTCCTCCCTCTATTATCTCCCTCTATTTCCTCCCTCTATTCCCTCCCTCAATTCCTTCCCTCTATTTGCTCCCTCTTTTAACTCCCTCTATTCTCTCCCTCTATTCCCTTCCTCAATTCCCTCCCTCTATTCCCTCCCTCTATTCCCTCCCTCTATTCCCTCCCTCTATTCTCTCTCTCTATTCCCTCCCTCTATTCCCTCCATCTATTCCTTCCCTCTATTCTCTCCCTCAATTCTCCCCCTCTATCCTCTTCCTCTACACACTCCTACCTTCCTCTCCGCCATCGCATTCTACCTCCAGCCTCATCCTACTATCTTCCTATCCCTCTTCCTCCACCTTCTCCTACCATCCCATACTCATTCACCACCTCCCTCCTTTTTTACCCTTTCTGCTCCACTTCCTTCTCTAGAGCTCTTTGTTTCGTTTTTCGCCTCTCCCACTCCACCCCTATTCTCTCTCTCTCTCCATCTCTCCCCCGCCCATTACCACCCCTTTCTCTTCCCTGCGTCTTCCTCTCCCCTTTCCTTCCACTCGCCTTAGCCTTATCCCAATCTCACTGGGAACCTCTTCTCCACACTTTCCTTTTCGCTAGATGAACACCTTCTCTCATTCAAAAACCTTTCCCCTCATTCGCGCCGCTTCACTCCACGAGGATTATTCGCACACATCTACAGTCAGCGGAAAAAATCGAGAAAAACCTTTCTTTGCGAAAATCCGTTGATGAGACCATTCTTCGCGTGGCGTTTTATTCTCAAGAGTAGTATAAAAAAAAACAAAAAAAAAAGAATGTCTACTTTATGGTTCCCCAGAGAGAGATCCCGGCGGTGGTTTCTGCTCTTTAATTGCTCACACACGGTTTTTAATATTCCTCATTTATGGTTTTTCTATATAAATTCACGTTATATCGTATTTTCTTCTACAATTTTCATAACCATAATTGTCGAAACTCTAAAACTCTTCACAACATATGTTATATACATTAAACACATGTATATGTGATATTTAGTGCATCTAAACACATTTTATTTAGCTATTTAGCTTGCATTATTATTTAATTCACAAAATTGTTGTATACAACAATAAAAATTTCAGATAAATTATGAAATTGTGCGAAAATGTTTTAGAATTATAAATTCAGCGTCTGAAGACTAAACGGCTGTCCTTTAATCTTGTTGTTTAATGGAATTTTGTTACTTTACATCTTTGTAGATGAAAGTTTATTAAAAATCCAATTCCATAAAAATACGTCTAATACGTGTAATGCTAGAAACCGCTTTATGTTTGTATTTATTTCGAAAATGCCCGTTTATGTACTATGATTGTTCAGCTTTTGTAAGTGTTATATTTACTTGACCTTACAATAACACTATGCCATAATTCATTATTATTATTTCATCTTACAAAATGTGTAATTCTACAAAGGATGACTTTCAGCCGCACCATACTGGATATAACTTACGCAAAGTGGCCCTCAAACGTTAGAGATTCATGGACTCTATCCATATGTCTAGTTCTTGTAATACACAAATAAATAGCAGGAAATATCAATTTAATTGTAAAGAAATTAGCAAGCTAAGGACTGCTGCTCGAATCCCCTACCTTCAACTAAAATCTATTTCGCAGAATACCAATTATTTCACCTTAGTCATACAAGAATCATAGGTGGTTTTTTTAGTTCTAATAAATTTTACAATAATTCTGAACGTTCCTGTACTTAACCACAGTCCAAATGCTTTTTTCCCCCTTCCATCCCTTTTTCCTCAGGGGTCAGATTCTGTTTTTTCTACCCACATGAACTACCTTTTTCTCGACAGACCCTCTTTACTTATCATCAAATGGAATTAATATTTCAGAGGGTTTCCGTTGTTCAACGAAAACTTTATTATTTTACTCGGACGATTTAGCCGAAAGAGGACTTTTATCGCATTCCCACCGATGAATGTCGGTTTAATTTTTTTCCCTATCAAAGGGCTTTGTCGATTTCACTACTCGTGGCACTGACGACGTTGACCGCACAACGAATCCTCTTACAAATTAAAAAAAGCGCGTTTAATTTCGCTCGGACGTGCGGAAAACATCCTTTTCCACCGCATCTCCCCGCAGCTGCGGTAATACTCCCCATTCCGACGCAATCGCCAAACACCAACGTGCAGTCGGAATTAAATTACCAAAGCACTAGCAAGGAAGGAAGGGTAAGGCGGGAGTCTTGAATGATGCGGAGGGAGTTAAGAGAGGCAGAAAATGAAGGAAATGGAGAGAATTTCTGCGAGGCAAAAACCATGAGTACGTACACCCAGGAGAGAGCGAAATTATGCCAGAGGTGGTGAATGCTTTAGGTTACTTAAAGGAAGGGGGTGAGAGAGAGAAAAACTAGAGGAAAGAAAGAGAGGAGATGGAAGAAACACGAAAGGTGTGAAGGGAAAGAGGATAAAAATTGTAGAAAAAGCAGAAAGGAGGAAAGAGGGGTGGAAGGGGGGTGGAAGAAGATGATAGAAAAGTTAGGCAGAGAATATATAAGAAAGAGAGAGAGTAGGGATGAGTGAGAGGAGTAAAGCGAGCAAGAGATATAGGGGAGAAAAGAAAAGGCAGAGACAGAAAATTAAGTGAACAGGGAGAACGGAAATAGGAAGAAGATAGGGGAGACAGAAGACAGGATAAAGAGAGGAGAGGAGATAAAGGAGGGAGAAAAGACGTAGGAGACGAAAGAGAGGAGAGTGGCAAGATATTGAGTGAGTGAGAGAGAGAGCGGGTAGAGTGAAGATATATAGGGAAGAGAGGAGGGAGGAAAGAGAGAAGAAAGATAAAAAATAAAGGATATGGAGAGAAAAGAGAGTTGGAAAGAGATATACGAGAGAGAAAATAAGAGGATAAAGAGACAGGATTTAGAGAGATGAAAATAGAGTGAAGAGAAGGGGAAAAAGAGATGGAAAGAGAAGCGTTAATATAAAGTTAAATAGGTAGAGTACGGGATACACATAACCACTCGAAGGCGGAAATAAGGAGAAAGAAAACACACACAAGATCAAGAAAGATGCGTCAGGGGAAAAAATGAGAATAAAATATCTGAGAAGAGGAAGGGAGAGAATAAAAAAGTAAACGAGACGGAGAGAAAATGTGAGAGCCGATGAGAGGAAGAGGAAAATAGTCGGTAGAGGAAAAGGAATGAGGCGGAAAGAAAAAAGACGGCCAAGGTAATGAAAGGGGAAAACGGTTAAGGGCTGTGAGACGGAAGAAGAAGAAACGTCAGGGGGAGAAAATGAAATGACAGGGAGCGAAAAGAGTGCAGGGTGAATCGAAGGAGAATAAGTTGGAGGGCTTGAGAGAGAGAGAGAGAGGGGGGTAAAGGTTAGGAGCACCGAGGAAAAAAAGGCAATTAAATGTAGCAGAGGTGGAAATAGAGGAGAAGAGTTTATGAAATGGATTGAATTGAAATGGAAAGGTAAATTTGGGAGCGAAGGAAAGCGAAAGAGGTTATTGAAATGAGTAAAGGATAACAGAGGAAATTGGGAACGGGGAATTGAGAAGAGAGAGCAAAGGACGAATGCGCGAAGAAATGAAACATGGAGATGAAAAGTAAAAATCGAGGGAGCAAAACCTGTAATGAATAGATAGAGATAGAAAACACTTGGATGATTCAAATTAAAACAGCAAAAGTTAAATAAAAACTACCGAAACCTGAGTAAAAACAATTCAATATTTGACACAGTTTTCTGTTTCTTATAATACACATCTTTCATTATGAATAATATGGCTGGGTTACTTCCGAGTAAATCACCCCTGTGCAAATCTCCTCTTTGGTGTCGAAACGCTTCCCACTTAATACTACGTTGAATGTTTCAAAAATTATGGTCCCAGCCAAGCAAGAAGAATAAGGGATTTGTGACGGTGATTCAAAACGCATTTGTTTGAAAATTCAACAGCAAAAAAGTTGACGGCCGTGATTATGTGGCTAGTCTAGACAAGGCGAGCGGCATCTTCAAGATTGTAGACTTCATTATAATATTTTTGACCAATTCATAAGCCCTTCTTCATAACACACATTTCTCACCATCACCTCATCCGACGCATTTCGCTGGGTTTAACTCCTGCATTCAAAAATCTTATAACTGCTCTTACCTCACTCTTGACCAAACTTTCCAGACACGTGGCGAATTTGAATGGCCAACTTCCTACATCGGGACAAACCTAGACTTAGAATTCCGGTTAGAAAGAGAGGAACCAATTAAAGATCAAAAAAGGCACGAAAGAACGGAAAGGAAAGCATAAGAAAGAGTAGAGGAGAGAATATAAGAAGTCAAATCGGACGAAGAAAAGAGAATCGGAGAGGAAAAAAGAAGTAGGAAGGCATTTCATTCGCGGAGAGGAAAATTAAAGCTGAAAATTGAAAGACTGGGTTTCTGATGGAGGAAAACTGCGCGATAAAGAACAGAGGGAAAAAGGATGCTTTCTTTTTGGAGTGGGGAAGAATCTGAGCAATTGGAGACGGTATTTTGTGGCCCCTTGAGGAATAGAGAAAAAAGAGAGAAAGAGAGAGAAAATTTCGATTTTGTTCCACCCTCTCATTCAAAGGCCACGGACGAAGCCCCTTCCTTTCTCTCTATACCGCCCACTAACTCACTCCACCTTATATTCACTCGTTTCCTCTCTTCCTCCTGTATTACTACTTTCCCTTCCATCTCCCGCACCATTTACCATCTTTTCGATCACTTTGCCTTCCGTCTTTCGACTTCCCACTTCATCTTCTTTAAAAAGCTCCATCTTTTTTATTCTCTCTTACTCTCTCCTTTCCACTCATTCCTCTTTCCTCTTCTCTCTCCTTCTACTAAATCGTCCTCCGATTTTTCTTTCATTTCTGGACTGTGCGCACAATCTTTTAATAGGATTACAACCTTTTCCCCCATCGACCTTCTCTCTTCCTTACCCCTCTACTCCTCCCCCTTCATTCTCTCCTCTGTCCATTCCAAATGAAATAATACAGCCGAATGATAGAGCCGCATTGCCGTGTTCTTTGAGGAAAGGTTTAGGAAGAATATTTTAAAAAATCACGGATTTTCTTCTTCTTCCGCGAGATTAAAGGTACTTACTCGAGGATTCTCCGTTCTTCACCGATGCGGTAGCACCTTTTTCTAGTAAATTTGAAGGCGTAGATATTTTTTTCTTCCTCCGAGGAAATTGTTCGCCGATCGGTTATTTGATCTGGAGCTCCGCTAAGAAGCTGTCCTAAGTTTATGATAGAGATAATTCCAACTCGTGGATGAAGTGAAGGTTAGGGTAAATACAATAAACTCTCCTTTTCATTGCTAATATTATTTGGAATTTTTAAACAGTGGCCACTGTTTTCAATTCTCGGTGTACAGACGAAAGAAAAGACGATTTTAAATTGAGCTAAAAAAGAATAATCCAAGTTTATTAATGGCCAAAAATTAAATTGATGCAATGTAGCTCTACAATAGTCATATAAAGTTAAGTTACGGTGTCAACTGTTTACTCAACTGCATAGAGAACAAAAGGTAAAATGTGCCTTTAAAGTATATTTTTCAAAACTTATAAAAACTAAGGTATTTTTCCTAGAAAAAGAGGGCATTTGTTTTTCGAGTTAAAAACAAAATTGCATTCGGGGGGTAATTATCGATTTATTTAAATTTACAGAAAGTTCGGGTGAAATCGGGTTTTAATAAAAGCAAAGCATTATTTTTTTGGGAAATTCGGGATGAAACAAGTTTAACAAAAAAAATAATCAGTACGCTTTATATTCAGCGTATCCACCAAACAATGAAAAATTCTTTATCAACGGGCACAAGCCCAATACACAGATTATATATTTTTACATTGGGCATTACATACAATGTTTGTTGTTTGTCATAAAAAGCAATAATGAAATAGATGCAAATGCCGAAATAAATTTAAAATTCAACCTAAAACATACTGAAAACCTTGAAAAGAGTCGAGACATAAACGTATTGAACATAAGTAGAAAACATTTTAGGATTTAACAGTACAAAGACCAGTACTTCAATACAATAGGTGAATTCGTTCACAGAGTAATATGTAAAATGTTATGTCAAATACTCATTGATTGTAGATGATACAAATATATTGCAATAAAGTATATGTCTTGCAGAAACTCTTCGTGCATGTTCTTCTCCGTGAGATGTAGCAAGCGAATGAATTAGATACGTTTTATTTTCTGTCCATAACTCTAGGTGTTTGTAAAAGTTACAATTAAGATCCAAACTCAAGATTTTAACCCTTAACTACCGACCACTCGTCTGTGAGGCGAGTCCGTTTTTGTAATCACTGTTGGTCTCTATTATCTAATCTTGGAACCTCCTGCGTCCTAGTACCTTCAAATGGCTATAGATGGAGTATTTGGATATAGCTTGTATTGTTTCAAAATGATCAGTTGAGTGGTAGCAGTCGTCGAAGTCGTTATGTTCGCCTCACAGACGACGCGTCGGTGACATTTTTATCGATTTTTTGTTTCCTTCTAATCTATTAAGCTAAAATGCATTTATATACCCTTAAAAACATAAAATTGTAATAAGTTTTGTATTTTTTAGACAATAACTTTGTATTTAAAAATACTGAATCAACAATTTTCTTTCTTTCTTTGTGGTACTCTTTACATATATTGCCAATTTGCCAATTAAAATGGTTAGGTTCTGCCATTTTTTCTACAAAAAATAGGAAACAATTTTGCAATTAGATGATAAACAAAGGAAAACAGTTTTAGCGCTCTTCTCTTGCTTTATTACTGAGGTATGTGCGTGAAAAGATGGAGTAGTCTGAGTCGGTGTTAGCGTGAAAAAACTGAGTGTCAGTAGTTAAGGGTTAAATAAGTTACATCGAAATAAGTGAAGGTTATTTATAACTAATGCAGCCAACAAATCCATGCGAAAGATTTTGTTAGTGTCATGTATTTTACCCAGTAATTTCAACTCACGTCTTGAATATTTTTTATATTTGACTATTTAAATCATGACTGAAAGTGCCGAGCTACTAGACAATTTTAATTTTTTTATTACTAGTCTAGTGTTGTCGGATTATTCCGGGTTTTACCCGAATTTAAAAAAAGTGATCCGGGGGGGGGGGGGTGAAAATCGGGTAAAACCCGAAAAACAAATGCCCTAAAATCTCATTATTAAACGACCGGCTGATTCCCTCTTGCCTACGTGCAAATGCCCTACCTTTAAACTATCGATATCGATTAAAATTGTTGACTAAAATAAAAAAGAAATAAAATTATTTTAGAAAATATACCGACAAAATAATTAAAATATATTTCATAGGGAACATATAGGAGTTTTGTCAAACTCTTTTCAAATGAATATCAATGTTAATAACAATCATAACCACATAAAATACACTCTATACACTATACACTCTAAAAATATATACCCGTCAGAGCTGCCGCCAACTCGTTTTTGACCCATAATTTTGCTGTCAGTTGACAAATTTCTACCTTGGAGTAACCATGTCTTTACGTATTCTGTTGGATTGAAATGTAACAAAGGAGGAGCAAAACCTTTGATAAAAATTAAGGAAAAAATAGCATACTTCAACGTAGTTGACCCCTTTCGTATGATTACTAAGGTCATATATATATATATATATTATGAAATTACTAATTGTTCCTTACGTTTATTTCTTTGAGGAAAAATTGCCTTAAAAACACACTACGGACTAGCCTAAAATAAGATACAAAAATCAACCCTTGCACCATTACAAACATGGTAGAAATCCTAAATCTTTGAATTTAGTTTTAATCTGAAAAAAGGGCCTTTATTCCAAGCTTTCTATCACGCACTCCTTACGTATCTCCAGGGAAAAAAAAATAAGTGTTAGATGAGGCATTTCTCGAGGCGAGGTGGAAGTAAGGGAGTCGTCCGACCCAATCAGTGCTGAAGACCGGAATAAAAGCATCCGAGATGGAGCCTCTGAACCCCTCTCACTATCCTATCTCTCTCCCACCTTCCTTCCTCTCCCTCCTTTCTCTCTCTCTGTCTCTCTCTATCTCACCTCTGGCTTAACACACACAATTCACTCCATTCCAAAGTTCTTCCTTCTTCTCTATATCTCAATCACTCTTCCTGGACTTCACTACCTTTCTTGCTAGTCTTCTCGATCCCCATTTGTCCTGCGCAGTCTCATTATGTCCTACCAATGCGCCGAGGATTCTTATTCCTCAAATTTTATCTTACTACCTCTATCCTCTCTCCACCTCCGTATCTTCTCTCTCCCTCCCTCTCATTCTATCCACTTTCTCCACTCTCTCGCCCCCCATTGTCTACCTCGCTCTCCCCTCTCTCCTCGTTCCTCTCTTCCTTCCTCTCTTTCCACTCTCTCTCTCTCACTCATTCAATCTCGCTCCCTTTATCTTTATATCTCTCCCTCTCTTTCTTTGTATATATAATATACGAGTATATCTCCATTCATCCGTCTCCCTACCTTCTCCCTATCTCTCTCCCTCTTTACTTCTATATAACCACCTCCCTCTCTCTACCCACTATCTCCACCCTTTCATCCCCTTTATCTGCCTTGCTCTCCCTTTTCTGTTCCCTCCCTTCTTCTCCCCTCTCCCTCCATCATTCTATGCCGCTTCCTCTCCCTTTCTCTCTATATCTCTCCTCCTTCATTTCTCTTTATCTATCTCCCTCTCTATCTCCCTTCATCCCTCTACCTACTCTCTCCATATCTTCCTCCCTCTTTCCATATATATATATATATATATATATATATATATATATATATATATATATATATATATATATATATTCCTCCCTATCTGTTTACCTCATTCATCCTCCTCTCTATTCCCTCTTTCTCTCTATATCTTTCTCCCTCCCTTTCTCTCTCCCTTTCTCTTTCCCTTACTCTTTCCCTTACTCTTTCCCTTACTCATTCCCTTTCTCTTTCCCTTTCTCTCAATCACGCTCTCAACATCCTTTCTTCCCTAGTAACACGGTCCAAGGGACTAAACTATGAGTGCCGCTCATTAGACGGCGAGGAAGATGACTAGACTCTCGGGACGAGGATAAAGGGAGTGGAGGCAAAAGGAGGTAGAAGTAGAGGAAGGAGGGAAAAAGGCGGTTTACGGGTACGAGAGGGAGATAAAGACGGAGGGAAAGTCCAAAGTCCAAACACGCACGAGTTAAGATAAAAAATGGAACAGAATGAAACGAAGGCGAGCGGGTATAGGGTATTCCTTTTCTTTTTCTTTCTGCAAAGAATGGCGCGTTTCTCGGCTGGGTGTTGAAATTCTACGAGCCCTTTGCTTTGTATTCTATCATATATCCCTCACGCTTGTTCACTCTTAAATAAGGATAATGGAAAATGGGAAATTCTTTCCACGAAGATTCACTTAGATTACACTGGAAAGAATGGATGCAATTTTTCTATTGAATGGACGCTTGATAACCAAAACACTTCAATAGCGAGAAGTTCGTAAAAAGTAAAAGACGCATTCCGTATGTAAAGCGTCCGTCATCAGTTCCGATCCACTGTCCGTTGTTCTTTTTAACTAGAGGTATTTATAGTATTTCAACTAAAAAATAAATCCATTTTCGCGTTCCTTTTTTAACTTTCATCGAATAATTATATTAGAAGGTTACTATAACACATATATTCCACATCATTTCTATGTTTTCACCTAAACCTTCAAAACTAAATAAATTGAATCCTTATATATTTGCATAAGTACGGAAATTTCCGATTCATCGTCAATCCAGATTTCATCAAAGAGAAAATTCTTCATTTATATATGTATATATATGTATGGGAATGAGCTTCATGGCACACATATAATGGTAAAAGGTGACAAATCTCCAAATGCCGTACTAAAATTTTTGAAGTGTAGATACTCCGTTGAGAAAAAGGAAGGGGGGGAGGGAATTTTTAAAAATTAAAAATTGAATACACGAAAAACTCACCCATAAAACCAGACATTCCACCTGCCGTTTAGGGGCTTTTTTTGTATGGATGAGGTATTCGTGTATTCAATTTTATAATTTTAAAAAACCTCCCCACCTTTCCCTTTTCTCAGTGGAGTATCTCAACTTCAAAAATTTTAGTACGGCATTTGGAGATTTTTCACCTTATATCATCGTCATTTATATGTAAATTTAGCGATAATTACTCAGTTTATTATTTAGCGTCAGTTGAAAAAGAAGCCTTTCGCCTTGTCGAGTTTAATTGGAGTTCAAAAGCGGCGTATTTAAATGAACATACTGCAGAATCGCAATATTAATTACTAGGGATTATTTGAAATAGTTCCATTAGTATAGAAGCTCAATTCCCGAGTGTCACTCCGAACAACTTCACCGCATAGAGAGTACGTACACATTACGAAATAGTGACCTGAATGTTTTGAGGGATCACTTTAAAAGCAAGAGATAACAACTCCCATGGGCACTTGATGCTTCTCTTAATTCGTTAATTAAAGCGCACGGCGAACAAGTACCAAGTTAATCAAACAATGAGAATGAGAAAAAATCACTCCGTTGTCCCGAGGGAGAGAACCTTTAGACCCAAACTGAAGCCGACTTACTTTTGTTGAGAAACTGCGTTAGATAAGAGATATAATGAGGTTTTCGCTTTGAAAAAGAGTAGTGAGGGAGTTGAAATGAGCAAGAGAGAAAGAAATAAAAATAAAGAGGAGAATGCTGAGGGAAAGGGTTAAAGAGATAGGTGGAGGAGAAAGAGAAAGAAGGGAAGAAGAGAGAGAAGGGAGCAGGAGAGAGAAGTGAGGAGGAGAAAGAAGGAAGGAGAGAGAAGGGAGGAGGAGAGAGAAGGGAGGAGACAGAAGGGAGGAGGAGATAGATAATCGTCTTTATTTGGGCGAAATTTGGACCATAAGGTCCATTCTTACATTTAACCCTTCTTCAATATCATGGATATTAAAAATTAAAGTATTACAATAAAGAGTAAATAAAATATACAAAACAAAAAGATATAAGTGAAGACAGACAGAGAGAAGGGGGGATGAGAAAGAAGGGAGGAGTAGAGAGGAAGAGGAGAGGGAAGGAAAGAGAGAGAAAGGAGGAGAGAAGGAAGGTGGACAGAGAAGGGAAGAGGAGAGAGAAGGGAGGAGGAGAGGGAAGGAGGGAGAGAGAATAGAAGGAAGGAGAGAGAAGAGAAGGGAAGAGAGGGAAAGGAGGAGAGAGATTGGAGGAGAGAAATGGGTGGAGGAGAGAGAAGGGGGGAGGGGAGGGAAGGGGGGAGGAGAGGGAAGGGAGGAGGAGAGAGAAGAGAGGAGAGAGAAAGAAGGAGGAGAGAGAAGGGAGGAGAGAAAAGGGAGGAGAGAAAAGAGAAGGGAGGAGAGAGAAAGGAGGAGAGAGAAAGTAGGAGAGATAAGGGAGGAGGTAAGAGAAGAAAGGAAGAAGGGAGAGGGAAGGAGAGAGAAAGAGGCGAGGAAGAATCGCGAAGTAAAGTGAGTGAGATAAACACGGAGTTAGGGAGAGAAGCGGAGTTATTTATTCCCCAACGTTCAGCGCTAGCCAAATATAGGAGAAAATCTTCGGCTAGATGAGGAAGTAGAGTTAAAGCCTGGCGTACGAGTATATACTGTTGTCTCTATCCCGCGGTAAACACGGAGGAACGTCCCATCACCATGGAAACATAGTTATACAGAATGCAATTCTGGGATGCTAGATAGCCTCGCAGAGATTATATGGGTCAGACGTAGAAAATGTGTTGGAGAATACGAAGATAACTCTCCAAATACCAATTAAAACTTCCTATTTTCTTCAATGTCAAATTTGAAAAAAACGGCTCAATTACATACTGAACTAGTGGTTTAATGAATAACTCGACAAATCGGTGTATAGTATTTGCCAAAGCGCCAAATTCCATGAATACAAAATGCACACCTAAAATAGTCTACAACCACATATACGAAAATTAGTAACCAGGCTATTCCAGGAACACATTTCTGCGTACGTAGTTGAGGTTTTAATTCATTTATCGACCTATTCTTGGAAAATTTAATCACATTTTATATTACCCAAAGTGTTCGATGACAACAAAAAATATTTATATGCATTCGATGATTTTATGGATGAATAATTTTAAAATGAAACAAAAAAACTTCACCTTTTAGATTCTATCCAACGTGTGACAAAGATAACTACGTGTTCAACATCGATGGTAATTTAGGGTTGGTAGACACTTTACAGCATTAAACTCTTATGATAATTAATCATGGAAAGAAAAATGGCGTTTTCTAGAAAAACTTGTCACTCGTAAAATTTTGTTTTTATTGGATATATAATTGATATTATTACTAAATTGCTACAGTTAGACCATAACGCCAGGTGGTAACACATTTTTATAATATTTACATGAAATATTTACATATTTTTCTTTTATTTAATGTTACAATTTTTATGGCGTATTTGAGTTAAGAAGTGGATGAATAATCGTTGGGACGGCCAAAATTACATTTAAAAGTAATCTTAAAATTTTAAAATTTATAAATTTTTTAGCTTCAACATTCATTAAAAAGTAAGAATACATTAATCTTCGGTTATTATTTCTTGATCTCTCCCGAGGCGGAAGACTTATCATCTTGAGAAATTGCAATCCGAGCTTTAGGAAGAAAGAAGAGTAATCCGAATTGCATTTCTGCGGAAATGCCCCCAGAAATATAAATGTCGGGTTCTTTTCAGGTTAAGCTGTGATCCGGTAAAGGTGTACGGTGCAAATTTATCTCTGGATAGCATTGAATAACCGCTGTTCGGATTTTATCGGATTAAGAATAAATTAAAAACGAATCGTTTTACTTATTTTTTTTATAGCTTTTGAAACTCCAAAAAAAAAAAAATCTCTTTCGGCGGAATAGCTCTGGCCTTCTCCAACCCCCCGATGCGCATTTGCAAAACGCGGCGAGATCAAAAGATATTTCGGCAAAACTCTCTGGATTAATACGTAAAATTCTGCGCCCACACTTCCAAAGCAAATAGATCCTCGGAAAGAGGATTTAAATTTCAATTGAAGTTGGCGTTCCACAATAACGTATTACTTTTTGCAATGGATTTCTATAACTCACCAATTCCGTCGTTTACGTTTAAAATTATCGAATATGATCCCATTCGCCATGCACATTTAAATGGGCATAATTCAACGACTGGAAGTATTTCTCCTGAAATGCTCTTAATTTCAAAGCAACTGGAATTTCGTCCTTCGTTTGTTAACAAATAATTGAATCAGCTGCATAAGCTTCCATGAGTAAATCGAACCTTTATAATTTCTCATTATTCCAATGTTGATTATTTGCACTAAAATATATAAAACATGAAATATAAACAGAATTTGAATCAAATCCAGGCGGATCTCTTGATAAAACCTGCGTAACAAATACATGAAAATTATATAAATTAATCAGAATCATTATTCGGTGAGGCCTGGGAATACTGGAGGAGAAGTGTGATGAAATAGTATAGACTCAAATATCTAACTTAATTATTTAAGTTTCCATTCCCTCTCCTACACTAAATAAATTATTTTTATTCGATTTGTATTAATTTTTATCTTTAATTATAGCCTTGATAATCAACATTTTGTTTTAACACAATTTCTAAAATAATATATATGATTATAATTAAATAAACCATTTCAGTAAGATTATCATATCACATTATCCACTATGGAATTATCGAGCTCGTCTTCTGGCAAAAAACATTCTGAATAAAGCACTTGAGTACAAAAACTGAAAAATTAAATCCTTGTCATAGATATCTTCAATAGCCAGAGCAAAGGTTTAGAATTTACTATCGGCGATTCACCAATGATGACGGCTAATTTTTATCCCACATTTGAGATTGTTATCATATAACCTTGTTTTGGCTATTGCAGACACCTGAAACGAGTACTTTATATTCAATTTTTTATGATCAAGTACTTATACTGGAATATCTCATCACACTGATTATTGAAGGAGGAAATCAGTCTAAAATTTTCAGTAAATCTGTTCCAACATTTAAGATTTTTTGCGTGATGGATAAAATGGAAGTTAATACGGAACTTATATCTGATAATCTATACTTGTTAGATAATTTTGAATTTTTATTGTCATTATGAACTATTTATAAAATAACAATTTTGTATCCCTTTAACGTGCTTATGCGCATAATACCTATTTATTTTGCGTGTTTCTCAAAGAAAAATAGAATAATAAAGTATTCACTATTGAAATCATGCATAAGTAACAACGAAGCAAAATGTGCTATATAATTTTTCTCCCAAAATAAAAAAATACTGGTTATAATTTAACTCCGAATAAAACCTGAGCTAAAATATCAAACTTAGGATAAAAATTTCGCTCGCAAAAAAACAAAAAGCATTATTCCATTTTATAAATTTTCTCAGTTGAAATATTGATGAAATTGGTCGTTTTTAAAGTAAGTATCAAGACACTAAATAAAATATATTAAAATTTATTTGATTCCCATTTTAGTATAATCAAATATATAGTAGTAAATTATTTTAAAAAGCAAATTAATTCCAAAAAAATGAACAAACTTTATCTATGTTACGCTACATTTCTCACAGCCTATTAATTTTAATGGCCGGGTGAGTTAAAAGATTAATATCGAAAAACATATGTGAATTTAATTATTCACAGAGCTAAAAACGGTGTTTCCACATCAGTAGAATGTGTATTCTAAAAAATAAAGTTTGCTCTCTAGTGTAGATAATTCTTATAAGGAATTAGGAGACAGGTAGCATTAAATTAAAATCCACGGAATCATTTCTCGCGATGAGGCTCTTCGAATCCACACCGGAAATATATTGAATGAATTTAGAATCAATTCAGATACTTTTACACGCCGAAATTTTAATAGTCGCTTTTATTACCGAATAAAAAAACTGAAGTGTCCACCATATGTAATATTTCTAAAAATTCCAAATAGGTTAAATGATAATAAATATTTTAAGGAACAGCGAGACAAAATTGAAGACTATAGCCTTCTGATATTGGATATAACCAGTAATCTCGAACAATTTAGAAAATAAAAAGGAGGTTACTAATACTTAACTAAGCGTCAATTGCTAACACTAGTCGCCGGTAAGTTGTGGCGGCTAAAAAATTAGATTTTATAATATATCTTAAACAATGCAATATATGGGAAATGTTTCATACAAAAATTGTAGGAAATTAAATTTCCTACAAGTTATTTTCCAATACATTTTACATATAACAAATACTAAAGCAAATATTTTAAAATAACGGATGTGACAAGACCCACTTCCGTTTTACCGATCTTTACCAAAATCTAATCATTTCTAGTGACTTTTATAAAAATATTAAATATAAATTTTCGCGTTGAACTAATTAATAGTTTTTGAGTTAGAGTATCCATATAAAAACTGTGACATACACAGACGTCATCACGAAAATGGTCAAAACGTGTTCAGGGGACCTCAAAACGTGCATTTCCGTTGAAATCACGAAATCGATTTTATTCATGGAAACAATCCTTTCTCCTATACTACGTATGGAGAAAGTATGAAAACGCCATCCAGACCTATTTCAGCAAAAACAAATAAAAAAGCAATAAATCCCGTGCGAAGAAAAATTCTTCGCAAACGGACCTGAGCAAAAAAAAAATATTTGATGTGGACACCAAATGACTTTCTTCATGCCAGTAATAGTTCTAAAAATTTGAAATAGGTTAAATGATAATAAATATTTTAAAGAACTGCAGGAGATATTTAGACTTTACAAAGAACAGGAATAAACTCACACCGTAGGCTTCTGATATTGGATATAGCCACGAAGCTCCAAAAATTAAGAAAATTAAAAGGAGCGTTACTAATTGTAAGACATAAATTAACGTAAAGCGTTTACAATAGTCGCATGGTGGTAGCAGCTAAAAAACTAATTTTTAAAATACCTCTTTAACAATGCATTATATGGTAAAATGTTTCGAACAAACGTTGTAGAAATTAAATTTCCTACAATCTTTATTCAAGTACTATTTTACATTCATCTAATAATAAAGCAAATATTTCAAAAAAAAGATAAGTGACAAGAGTAAGCACTCACTTTCGCTCGGCCGATAGGTTCATTTTCCTTCAACAAAAATGTTAAATATAAAGCTTTGCGTTGATGCGATTAATGGTTTATGAGTTAGAGCACCCACAAAAGTCCGGTCAAAGATACACCCACAGACATCATCGAGAATATAGCAAAAGGTGTTCAGGGGACCTTAAAACATACATTTACGTTTAAATATCGAATACGATTTTTTCACGAAAACAATACTTTCCCTATAATTCGTATATGGATGAAGTAAAAACTAGGATAATATACCTTAGGGGAGGGGGGATAAAGGAAAGTAAAGTAGTGAGAGTGGGTAAGAGAAAGGGTTTAATGCGGTTGTTTTGCGTAGGAAATGAGAAAAATGAGAGATAGAGTGGGAGGAGGGATTTAGTAGGAAAGAAAGGGGAGGGAGAGAGGGGAGAGAGAGGGGAGGGAGAGAGAGGAGGGAGAGAGGGGAGGGAGAGAGGGGATGGAGAGAGGGGAGGGAGAGTGGAGGGAGAGAGGGGCGGGAGATAGGGGAATGAAAAAGGGGAGAGAGGGTAGGGAGGGAGGGTAGGGAGAGAGGGGAGGGAGAGGGGGTAGGTAGAGAGGGGAGGGAGAGAGAGGAGGGAGAGAAGGGAGGGATATAGGAGAGGGAGATAGGGAAGGAAGAGAGGGGAGGAAGAGAGGAGAGAGAGGGGAGGGAAAGTGGGGAGGGAGAGAAGGGAGGGAGAGAGGATAGGGAGAGAGGAGAGGGAGAGAGGGGAGGGAGAGAGGGGAGGGGATGCGTTAGAGAGCGTTCGTTTCAGGCATTCGAAGAAACTTTTCAGTTACGCCTCCCAGCGAGAATACGGTCTGGACCACCGGGAGTAAACATCACTCCGCTATTCGCTTTGATATTTTCCTCTTTCCCTCTCTATATTTACAGTGGGCCTCCGTTGCAGCTGGCTGAGTGCCTGTAGACCGATGAAATTGTCCGATGTGCGGGCAAGTCTCATTTCACGACCTTCGGACGCAAATTTTCCATCCCTTCGATAACGCTCGGACGATGTGTGACTTCGCGTTCGTAAAAGCGCAAAACGAGATTTAAGGGGCGAAAGGGAGCGTCTGTTCGTTGTTAACGCAAGGAACATCAATTTTCTGTGTCTTCGAGCTTTTTGTGCGACAAGAGATTTTATCCTGCGTGTTAATATATTACATATAACAAAATGATTCAAACAGAACTAATTATGCCAACTTTCCACATAATTGTTTTTTCAATAGTTATATTTCCTTTAATAGCTTTAAAACCACAGCGGATGAGTTGCTCTTTGTGTTCCTAAAATTCGTAATTTAGCGTTATAAAATATTACAAATACATTCGAAAGGAAAAGTAAATGGATCACGCGTGTTTGCGTGGTTGCCATCCGTTTCGTATAAGATCGATTGATACTTTTATTGCGGAAAGAAATTTGATGGAATTATATTAAAATAAAATGTCATTAACTTGAGTGCAACAAGACGCGCTATGGTGGCTTTAATTTTTAAATTTTAAGGTTTTGCTTTCGAGAAAAAGAAGTTCAGTCGTATACTGACAGCACCATTAAAACATTTTTATATTATTAAAATTTCATAAACCGCAAAACCAGAAGTATTAAAGCGATCTTATTACTTAAAATTTTCTTCGGCCGAGCAGTGGACTCGAGTAATATTTTGAAAACTAGATTAAGAGCATAAAATAATAAGCTCCAATCAAGAATCACTGTATGATGATTTTTAAAAAATCGCTTATGTATCCAGTTTTTCCGTCCGTCCGACCGTATTTATATTTATATTCATGACGTTATACGGCGATGATGTATTTACGATCTTTCCTACTGTATTTACTGTTTCCTATATTTTGTTGTACTTTTCCATTGTAATAAACACTATAATGGGTTTTCGCAGGTTTTTCACACCTTCACTTATCTGTGGGTGTTTTCCTGCGTGGGTATTACTAGAAAAAAGTCTGTTTTACCTAGATTTTCTCCAAAACTTAAATCTGTTTTCACTTACAAATTTTATGCTTTGTATATTTTCATAATCTGTTTATAGTAATACTTTTATTCATGATATTGACGAAGGGTTAATGTAAGAATGGACCTTCTGGTCCAAATTTCTCTCAAACGAAGATGATTATTTATTTATCTATCAATCTATCTAACCTGGCAATACCTCTTAAATTCTGCAACTTGGAAAATCAAAGTTTTCAGGATATGATGGTTTACACAATCCTAAAACAAGAAAAAATATCTCGCTTACTCTCTCCCCCTTTCCTGTCTCTTCCCTCTACCCATTCTCCCTCTTCCACATTAATACTCACCGAAAACGATAAACACGCATTTAGTTCGATTTCTGAGAAAATATCGTTTTAACACTATCACGATAGCTTCATGCATTTACATAAAACATACGTGATAGCTGCGCAAATATTTATAATATCGTTAAAAACTCAATTCTCCGGGTAATATGCGCTATTGAGCGCAGCCGAGAATAAATGAAAGCTTATATTTCGACATCGACATTTACACCTCGCGTTACCTTGCTCGATAGAAGGATTCAGTTTTTTTTAACATCAAGGCTAGAATACAAATACGAATTGGTACACGTGCAGAACTCGAGTAGAAATCGCGAAGCAAAAAACAATTCTATTTAAAGAAAGAGAGGAAACATGCTCGAAACGTTTTTTTTTTTCGCGAACAGTAATATCTCGTCTATCGCAGTGCAGATCCTCGAAATGGAAACGAAATAACAAGCCGTTCGCGCGATTTTTGCGCATCGGTGATTTTTCTGTTTCTTCTGAACGATAAATACGATAGAGATATTATTTGACATAATTGCCCGTCAAATATGAGTGGTATATTCGGTTTATGTATAAAAATTAAGGTTCTTCCCATTCTTCCTCTCTTTCTCTCTGACTCCCTCATATTCTCTTCCCTCCCTCTCCCCCTATTCTCTCTCTCCCTCCTATTCTCCCTCTCTCCTTTGTATTTTTCTCTCTCTTTTTTCTTCCCATTCTCCATTCCTCTCTCCCTCATACTCTTCACCCTCTCTTCTTCCCATCCTCCCTCCCATTCTCCTTCCTTTCTCCCTCACATACTTCCCATTCTCCCCTCATAAATGTGCCTAGATACAAACTATACATGCAAAATTGATACATATATATTTGTTAAGCAATACGCTAGACAACGTTAGCTGCCCAAAATTATTTTAAGTCTCTGAAACATACTATAATGTGAATTATATATATTTTTTATTTTCAGTCCATATAAAATATCGTTTCAATAAATTAAAATTTATAAATTTTATTCAGAGAAATAGCGTCACGAACGGACATTTATCTCTTAAATTATCATGTCAACCCTAAATAAACAAAATCTGATTAGTTCATTGTATAATTTTCTACCAATTTCAATATTCTATCTATTTACTTGATCGAGTTATTCGCGTTTTAATAGCTTTACACTCAGAGCAACGGACGGACAACATAGCCTTATTATTTTCATGATTCTTTGGTTCTTTTAAACCTCTATTTCTCTCCTAATTTCCCAAACCGTCTTCAAGTCCTCCGTTATTCTACCTAACCCCTGTAACCTATCAACAAATCTTTCAATCTATAAACTTTTTACATGTTTGATTTATTTATTTAGACATCCAGCACGTTTCTCAGATTTTCATCTCGATTCTATTTCATTGGTACTGAAATTAGTCCATCATTATGATTTTTAATTTGTTTTATTAATATTTCAGCAATATTTCAACCTTCCATCTTATCGGGAAGATTGTTAAAAACGCGTTAAAATGTGCCATTGATGACGTCAGCGTTAGGCACAGAGTAAGGCTTTTATTAATTGAGATTTTTATTGCAACTAGGAGCCCGTTGCAGTATCCCCTGCAACATTTAGGGAACTTTGGGTGAAGTGGCCCAATGCGATTGTTCTTATGAGAAAATAGTTCCACAGGGTGTTAGTAGTTGAGCAACTTTTATTGCCCCTCTCAAAATAATCATATAGCTCACATCATTTTCATAACCAAAAACACAGACATACATGATTTAGTCTAACATTTACAGGTACACAGAAGTTTTTATCTTGTTCACTATTTCTGATGATACAGCAAATCATATGTTTTGTGGTTTACTTAATATAAAGTAATCACTATAAATGCACCGGCCACGCGTCAAAGATCTTTATTAATTAACAAAAGAAATTAACCATAAACATTATCAATATACTAATTTGCTTTACACTCCCCAATAAAATTTGCAAGCGAAACGATATTTTCAACGTAATCGTGAAATATCTTTCTATTTTAAATGCTAAGTTATCCATTATTACAATGCATTGGAGTCGTTTCTGACTTAAAGTTTCTTCGCCGCGTGTTTTATTTGTTTTATATTTAAAAAAAACTTTTCATAAAAATTATCTATCGGTTATTGTCCTAGATGTGTTTGCTTCATTGTAAACTTTGTGAAAATGCACTTGAAAGCCCGAGTTCAACAATGCAAACATCTGATATCAACAATGTCAGCAACATTAGGAAACTCCTTTTTGAAATGTTGAAAAATCGGAGAAAATCTAATACAAACTTAAAATATGAACAAATAACAAAACTATAGGTTAGATTAAGAATCTTCATTTCTTTCTACGTGAAATAGTGTAAATTTCGAGTGAAAGTATCGAGCGTAAATTATTTTAAAATGTTAAAGACCAAAGGTCTATACATCGTATTCCAGCCAATTATGTGTTAATCAAATGCAAAAAAGAAAACTTTCCTGATATCGTACCCATGCCTTTCCGGGAGATGACTACCCACTTAAAAGCTGTAAGAGTTTGCGCTGAGTATTCAGGCGAAAGATTTGTCGAAATCGAGCTGACCGTTCTTGATTTATTTGAGTTTATACTGGGAGGTGACGTCACTCGAGGTTTAATCCGCTTTTGAACTTCATGCGCTTTATTACAAGCTTACAATTAGTGCGAATGCCCGAGTCTAACAAAAGCAATAATCTTAGATGAACAACCCTATCAACGTCCTTTTTGAAATGTCGAAAAACCGGAGAAAATCGAATATAAACTTAAAATATGAGCAAACACGAATTATAAAACAAAATAAGCGGTAAAATTAATAATTTTCATTTCTTTCTGCGTGAAATGATATAAATCTCGAGTCAAAGTCTCGATTGTAAGATATTTTAAAATGTTAAAGAATTAAAGTCTACACTTCCTATTCCAGCCGATTACGTGTTAATCAAATGAAAATTCGAACTCATGCCTTTCCGGGGGACGACTACCCATTTAAAACCTACAAAATTCGCGCCGAGTATTCAGGTGAAAGAATCGTCGAAATCGAACCAACCGTTCTCGGTTTATTTGCGTGCATGCCTGGAGATCACTTTGTTTATTAATACCTCCGTTGTTCCAAAGTGATAGAATTTACGTCTCTTTAAATTTGTAATAATAATTCTCTACGGTATTATAGAGCGCAAAGGAGATCATCAAATTATGTACATAAATTTGATCAAAAGGACGGCAGAGAGGCAATTATTCATAACATAAAATAGAAGTGCGCTCAGGTGCGTAAAATAAAAGAGGAATAAGAAAAAATCCCTAAAACAATAACAAAATTAAAACGGGATGTGCTTGCTTATACAATCGCAAACTCACTCACGCTGATTACGGAAGTTATTCTATAACAGGAATCGAACTTACTCACTCTCTCTCACCCTCCCCCTTCGTCATCAAGGTCATTCATAATCTTGCTTGTTTAGTGTAATTGCGTACGATTTACTTAGATAATAACTTCACGTCGCATCTATCGACATATTTACAAAATTTCGACTCTTTTTAGAAGTTTAAAAAATACCTTGGTTGCGATAAATTATACGAAAGTAAATAAAATAAACAAATATCCAGTTTTTCATTGACATTGTGCTAATCAAATCAGATAGAGACGATTGTAAAAATTCAGTTTCAGTATTATGCAAATCTACATAACACGTCACTTCATCAACTATTTCCAGATAGAGTGAATAAAAATGGTGAATTTTTTAAACACTGAGGAAATTTTCTGTGAAAGCAAAGCATGGTTTTAATCTTTGGCTAGAAAAATAAAAATAAAATTATTTAAATTAAATTACGTTTAATATAAAATAAAAATAAATCTAAAATTCTTTTGGGAATAGAAAGGTTCTCTAATTTATTGTTTAACAAATAAGTCTTTATTAATATGTATTTGCTACACAACCTGCTTTCTCAAAGCAATTGTAATTTGCAATAGTGTATTTTTTGTTTATTCTTTACTTTTTGTGCATATAAAAATTCGGTTTCATAAATTTTTTGTTAAAACTTTTATTTTAACTTAATACCTAACTCATACATAACCGTCACTTTTGATGGGCAATTTGCGCTAGTCTTAGAGATGATCATGTCTTAGGACTTAGAAAAACTCTTTAATACCATTAGAAAAAAATGGCAAGTACTTACATTCTCATTCACAAACTAACTCATATTGATTTAGAGGAAGTTATGCCACACCAAGGATCCTTAGTACACACAAAGACAACCTATAAAGTACTTCTTTGTTGAATCCTGTATACAAATCTCTGTTAAATCATTCTTAGTTTAAAATTGGGGGGTGGGTATGTTCTCCGTTTGTCAGCTGAAATGCGACACTTAATATATTTGCAAAATATCAAACGCAGTTTTCGTTAACACATTTCTCTCCATAGCCTATTTAAAAAGTCTGCACGCCAGCTTCTAATAAGCGAATCATCTTACTGTGTGTGTGTGTGGAGATGTTCTACGAACTAACATCTCGCACGAAAAAGGAGGCAAACCGTGTATAAATTGGTAATAAAAGGAATGGTGAAAAAATATAGAATCCTCTGAAGTAAAATTCAGTTTAGATATCTCTTTAATAGGTCCTTCTATTTCTGAGAATCCGCATTCGCAAAAGCAAACGAGACCCAGAACTCAGTCTTGAACGAACGTGACCTCTCAATAATTACGGCTTGATTATTTACGCCATACCAATAAACCTTCTAGCGGCCGCTCTTAAACATGGGATAAAAGTCTAGTCTTATTTTTTATTTTTAAGAACTCACTACGCTGTGAAAATTCTACTCAATAAAAGTGCTTTGAAAGAAAGCCTGCTGAAAAAGATCCGGAATAGTAAACTCGAAAACACGCACTTTTGGAAGTGTGTATCTGGAATTTTAACGATTTGAATTTTATTACATAAATATGCTTTATATTTCATAAGGGCTTTAAATATATGTTGCGATAATTTTACAAACATACGATATGGGAAATAATATGAGGTCATAAAACTTAATCAATATATTTTGTTATAAAGAATTTGATCAATTTCAGCTGAATTAATATGAGAAATTCAAATAGAAAACTGTATGGCAAAAACATAACCAAGAAAAAAATAATTATTGTCCATATCTTTTAGGAAGTTCCGACTAATTTTATCGTTTAAAATATACACAAGATGCAGCTTAGACTGCATAATAAATACTAAGAATGCAGTATATTATCAGCAAACACAATTTACACACACACACACACACACACACACACACACACACACACACATACATACATACATACATACATACATACATACATACATACATACATACATACATACATACATACATACATACATACATACATACATACATACATACATACATACATACATATATATATATATATATATATATATATATATATATATAACAACTTACGGAAAAGGAAAGGTAAAATGAATATATGGATGTCAACAAGGTGTTGGGATGAGGAAACCCAGTGAGCACTCACCAATCAGACGACTTCAGGTTGGCGAGGCTCCGGGGATGTCGAAGCGACACACGTAAAATAACACAAAAACACAGAAACATCACAAACGTAAAGCTTTCGGAACTACTCCTTCTTCAGCTACCTCATCCCAACACCTTGTTGACATCCATATATATATATATATATATATACACATATATAAATTGTGTATACCAGGGATAACTGCACTAAAGAACAATATTTCCGTGCAGCCAGAACTCCGTTTCGTCATACACCATCAACGTAATCAATCGTAAAAAGTTGGAGTCAGGCCAATTTTTCATTTAATGAGTTGAAAACAGGACTACTAGGACAACTTCCCGTTGTTAATTCCGGAAAAATTGCTGTTGAAATGAGCAGAGTCCCGCTCATTTTTTCGAACCAGATACTATAAGCTATCGTCTCATTTTATATAATAAACGAACGTAAACGGGTTCTAATACCAAGTTGTTCCAGCCCCCTCCGGGAGACTTCATTCGGCGATTTTTTCCGTCCCGACTTTCACTTTTCCCTCCCTAACCATCTCCTTTCACCCCACGCCGCCTATTCTACTCCTTCTTTACGGCGCGGCGCGCGCCCATCGCAAAATTAAACGGACCGCGACGAAAAAACGGCGTCCTCGTGCGAGTCGGACTGCCGCAACACAGGCGCCTGTAAAGCTGGTTGCGGCACCACCGTTTCCAGCCCCGTGCGATGCTCATGCTAAAGGAATGTAACGACTCTTAAACGGGCAAGGACGTAAAACTCCGGAACGGTTGCATTTCCTTTCGCCTCCATATGGACCCGAGGAGGGAACTTTCAGAATGGTCATATATGACCTTGATATCCTCCTCCTGCTTCCCTTCCTTATTGCACACGCATCGTAAAGACGCGCACCGCTTCCTCCCATCTGCTTACGCTCCACTAAGATTCCCTCGTACGCACCTTTCTTCTCCTTATCTCTCGCTCGCGCGGTAAACGCTTTAGGTTCCCACGTAATTTTATGTTCCTCGGTGGAAAGGAATAGAAATACCCGCCTTCCTTCGAGGCGTTTCTTCTACCTTCTTCCCTTTTTATTTCGCTCGATTCTCGTTTCCCTTTCTTTTGTATTCCTTCCTTTGCGTTGCTAGAGGTTTTACAAAGGCGAGGGATTTCAAAGGAGTCGAAAACCGCCGTTCGGCTGTATTTTGACGCAATCTTCTGCTCCGGTGAAATTGATATGACAACCTTTACCTCTTTTCGGTCGACGAAACATTCTAAATATATAAGTCATAGATAAAGTATCTTAACCGCTTATAATATACAAGAATACCTCGCCGGAGAGATTTGTTTACTTAAAATTCCATTTTAACATTTTGTATAATCTCGAGTCTAATATCCTTTTAGCCATTTTAAAGGCTATAAACAAATGTATTTAGCGCCTTGAATACTTGGAAAAATATTTGGTGATTAAATAGTTTATCTTTAAGCAAATAATATATATTTAAGGTAAATGTTTATATGGCAAATCATCTTTCTTTTATATAAATCACCGGAAAAAATGAAACTAGAAAGTTTACCGCTTTAAAGTATTCTGACCTACCATCTGCATACATTTTGTTAATAACCCGATAAACGAGCATTGTCAAATTCTTAACTTTCTTTTTTCGAAAACAGCAAAGAATCATTTGATGGTTCCATTTTTAGTATCCAATTGTTGTGATTACTTTTAAACGAGCTCGTTATTATTGCTTCTGTTATGTTTTATTTATCAAATATTTTGCAAACCATATCAATTTATGCATTATAATTATTATGTACTATTGTTTTGTATAAATAAAATTACTATAAAACGAATTCTATGTTTAAAAGTTATAACCTTTCAATTTATTCACATATCTGAGGATCAAAAACCTTTTCACTCACCAAATCAAAACAACGGTTGCTACGGATTTTTCCCTTTTCACTATCGGTTAGCATAAAGATCCATCCATGAACTCAACGAGAAAGAACAACATACAAACGGATATATAGAATGAAGCCAAGATTCATATATCAACTGTAACTGAATATTTGCCCACATGCCCGAGTAATTGAATCAAATCTTTTCCTTCGGAAATATTGACTCTCACTCGATGGTTTTTACTTTCTCATATACGTAATATATTGATTTTCTCATAGTCCCTCCCCTTCTCTCTGAATTTTTTTATCTATGCAATAATGAATCATCTTTGTAAAAATGCATATACAGACCATCCACGGCGCAGCAATCTCCCCCAAAAAAATGCAAATACATTCAATCTCAATAGCAAATCGTATGTCCGAGTTTGTTCAACGGATAAAAAATACACAAACAGCGACTCGGATACCGTCGTTAAGCGAAATGCACAAAATAGCGGAAGAAATATATCCGTAAAAAAAAACAATAACTCGTAACCTTCGCATCGATGGAAGGACCCACAAAAAAACGCATTTGATGGACCAATTTACTTTCGCCCTTCCAATAATATGCGCAATACTTGAATGAGATCCACCCGCTTCAGCTGATGATCGCGAGTGCGAGTCTCGGAGAATCGGCAAACATTACAACTACTCCACCTAATAGATTTTTCCCCCGCTATACATCTCGCGCGACGATTTTATCATCAACACAACGTGCACGACGTGACCAAATCTCACACATTAATTCGAAATATGAAACTCTCAAAAGTGCACTTTTGCTCTTTTCAGCATTGCGAAATTCAAATGAAATATTGCAATTCATCCTTCTTATTCCATTTATACAAATAGACGGTAAAAAGAGCTTTATTACGCTTTTCGTCGGCGTTTTTTGAGTACTGACTTTTAAATTCTTTTCTTCTTTTATTGGTTACATTTTATTCAACCAAATAAACAGTTAAAATTTACAAAACGTAAATTAGATGCAAGTCTAATGGCATTCATTTTATTTTCAATTCAAAGAGAAATCAATTTCATCAGGGTTTAACTACATATTATTTAACCCGGAAAACGCACGTTTTTTTAAATCTCAGGAACAAAATAAATCTACTATGAGAGATACCGGTATTGCCTCCATTGATTAAATCATTACAATATTTATTCAACAGGGAATTATCAACCTCGTCTTATGGCAGAAAAAATTCAAGAAAAGCCACTTAAAAAAATACTTGTCTCGGTATATCCAATAGTCATAACAAGGTCATAAAAAACAGATACGCATTTAGGCTACAAAGTAGCCGTTTCCAGTTGTAATTCACCGAATATAGACACTTCTTTTAGAATATATAATTGGTGAACCACCACTGAAGACGGCTGCTTTGGAGCCTCAGTGCGAATCTGTTTTTATAACCTTGATGTGGCTGTTGGAGATATCCGAGACTATTTTTTAAGTGCTTGTTCTTGAATCAGTTCATTACTGTTTTTCATTTGTAATACAAACAATCATGGAGACAGAATTAAATTAAATTTAATTTAAATTTAGTGAACTTTATTTCAATTACTTTAGTTAAACCAAGCTTTCAATGAAATAGGTTTTTTTGTTTGCTTTCATGGGAGTACGAATCTATTTGCACGATGTAATAATAAAGGACGGGTTAAAAATCAAATTACTACGTTTCTATCATTAATATATTCGTGAAATAATACTGGTGAAATACAATATTTATTTTCGGATTTCAGAGATATAAGAATGTTATACCATTTTTTAACATTTGCGGTAAAAAAGGTAAATTTCATTACATCAGGCTTTTTACGTAATTTACCTTTGCTTAATTTCTGTTGACTGCTGCAACATTTATAAACAGCATAGCAGCCAAAATAATTTAAATTTGATCAAATCTTATTTTTTTAAACATTATCGACATATTAGAACAATATTATTATCCTAGTTTAAAAAACACTGAACCATAATGGCTTTGCAATTAAACCACCGCCATGACTTTTTAAAGAACGTTCCGCCATTGACAGTAACTCAGTTTTTGTGCCTTCAACCGTTTAGTTTCTTTAGCAACACAACCAGGCTTGATTGTTCAATTTAATTTCCGCCTATATTCCACCGAATCGAAGTCAATGTGACGTCAAATCTGGTTACCCGTCTCCTCGGAAGGGCGATATTGCCAACTCGAGCCCAAATTCTTTTAATTACCGCTATTCCTCGTGAAATATAACTTCCGCGTATTCTGCGGCGGTCCATACATAAACGTTAGCGGGCTTGCGCACTCCGTACCCTTCACTTTCACTCACCCATTACTCTATATTGTGCGAGACAGAGTAAGAGCCGGAAACTCGATTACGTGTTATGCATCAATGCTCGTACGAGCGTTAACAGAACGTACCTGGCAGAATATGCATGTCTTCACGGAGTATGGCTACTCCACTAACCGTTCATCCCTCTTGCTTTAATGGGCGTTTCCTTTACTTTTCCTAAATTCATGAGGCAATATGTGGGCATATTGTGAAAATACATTTATGAAATAAAAAGCAGGGAGTAATCCATGAACATTGATAAAATTAGCGCGTTCATTACCCTATTAATAAATTTGGTAATGCTTTGTGTTTCATTTCGCTATTATATATGTATTGAGGAACTGGGGAGAATTTTAAATTGGAACGCATTCTATTTGCGTAAATATAGCTTATATTAACTAATTTTTTATTTGGTTATATCGCCACATCTTTGGTCACTAGATCTTCGTTTGTAAGTGTCATCAATGTGGAAACGCTCAAAATTTTAGCTTTCCATCTTTTATAACTTCGGATACATTAAAAATCTTTATCCGACCCTAAATATTTTTACAAACACAAATCCAAAGAGAAAAAAAATGGAAGCAGTACAAAAATTTACACTCCAAGTTTCAGCTCTCGGTTATTGACGATTTTGCCACAATTTCAATTTAAGCAAGTGCACAGGCAAACAGACAGAGAGAGACACCAAAGTGAATCTATAAGTGCGTTTAAAAATACGCTAAAGAGAATTAAATGGAGATTTCCGACGCGGAATTCTTTAAGAGGTAATATCCCGAATGGCAATTTTACTCTTTGTCTTATAAGGACATGTACACCAACATCTTCAACTATACGAATACCTGATATACATATATATATAGTTCTCTCTCTGTAGCTGATGAAGGAATAACTCCGAAAGCTTCTACGTTTGTGATGTTTCTGTGTTTTAGTGTTCTTTTACGTGTGTCGCTTCGACATCCCCGGGGCCACGCCAAACTGAAGTCGTCCGATTAGTGAGTGTTCACTGGGTTTCCTCATTACAACACCTTGTTGCCATCCATATATCCATTTCACCTTTCCTTTTCCGTAAGCTTTTATATATATATATATATATATATATATATATATATATATATATATATATATATATATATATGAGTATATGGAGAACCAGGTTTACCATAAATAATCACGGACCTGTCTACGGACAGACTACCTATGATGATGATTTTATATATACATTCAGTTCCGGTTAAACAAATTGAAAGGAACCAGGTTATTTCAAATAATTTAAAAAAAATGGATAATTGGAAATTAAAAACTTTAAAATATTTTGAAAAATACGCCAAAAATTACGTGTACGTAAAATATTAGGCGAAGGTAATAAAAGACTCTTTTCTAAAGAAAAGCTCTTTTCACGAGCTGAGGTTGCCTAAGAGTGAGCTTTGCATGACACAGAGACTGACGCTTAGGGATTAAACACATTTATTAATCATGTTAAACATTTGTAGAAAAAATATCATTCATCCTAAGTATTTATAAGAGATTGCGTAAATTTATTAGATTCTTGAGTCATCAATAAACTTTTTCTTAATTTGATCAGGATACTTACAGTAACCTACTATCTGGTGCCAAAAATTAAACAAACCTCAAAATCCAGAATCATAGAAATTATTATAGAATTTAAGTATAACACAACGAAACGTAACCTTATGTTATCTCAAAAATTCAAAGGTCGATTTTTATATTTCAGTAACTGGTACTCCAACATGATTCAATTACCACATTATACTGTTCTATATTTAAAAAGTTCTAACTAAAAAATTTAATGATGTTCTGCGTTACAATTACGCACTAAATAAAATAGGAGTTTATCCATGTAAGAAACGCCCGTAAAAATTCTCATTTTCACCATAAAATATATTACTAACAAGTGTAACGTTTCCCAATAAGGTTTGGTACTAAACTTGTGTGAATTTGTTTAATCCTGTAATAATTTATCTTTACAGCGTGACAATTACGAGTTCGTCTCAGGGTATCACCAAAATGGCAAATCATTTCTTTTTCATTTATTCAATGCCTCATCTACGGTATTTTTTATAATTTTTTGTAATATATAAACTTAAGTGGTTGACTTATGAGCTTAAAGTTTTCAACAATGGCGTTGAAATTCGGAATCTTGCGCAATTCAGCAAAAGAAAAGGTGCCAGACAGGACAAATAATTAATGCAACCCAATCTAAGTACCATATCGAAGTAATTATGGATTCTAACTTACTGTTTCTCTTACCTAAAGATTAAGCACTCAATCCGGTTCAAATACACGGACCTTGCCATTCTGCTTGAGCAGGAGATTTATGTACCGACTATCATTCAAACCTCAACGTCTGAGCAATCGATTAATTTCTCACCCAGTAGAAAAATAACCATAAATGCCAAAAACTGTGAAACACATTAAAACAGCCGCTTTGATAGGCAAAAATATAATAAAACTCACTGTGACGAGGGGTTGACGATTATGTTTGATCATTTATTCTCCCTTTTTCCCCATCTCTTACTTTTTCGCACCCTCCCCTCCTTATTCACCCATTCAAAATGGAAAATAATCAAACCCATTACATTCCAATTTCCAAACCCAGAGCTTAAGAGCATTCCCTTATCCTCTTTTGAAGCGCATTACAAAGAGAAGAACAATTTAGAATCGCCTTTTTGAATTGGAAATATCAAGGTTTCCTTCCCGCTCCATGACGTTGATCCACTCGAATTTTAAAACAAAAGGCAAGTGATCGATCCCTTTATTTTTTCTAATGGAATTCCTCCTTCAAATATTGAGAGCGCGGTTTTTTTATACCAGCGCTATTGGTCAAGTCGTATAAAAAGAGAAATCCATAAGTAAAGAGACTCCGTTTATTTGCAAAAGTTTTCTCTTGGAATGTATTGAAATCACAAAGTTTTGAATTTGAGAGGATGTTTTTAGATCGGATATGTCCCATGAAAGGGAATGATGTCTGAATTATGTAACCAGAGTTTTGGACGTTGTTGAAGATGCGTGGATCGGGTTTCCATGTTTGAAAATAATTATTATAGTCGATATGATATCATTCTACTGCTGCGGATTTACCTGATCTACTCCCCATATATTAGAAACCCTGAATTTATGGTTTTGGGATTTTACTTTTATAAATCAAGAGGTGAATGATATACGATTTATTTACATATATTTATTTACGTCCTTTCAGAGAAAAATAGCCCAAGATCACAAAAAATTACATATATGCCCCTTCCTTCAGCGAACACATGCTTGTTATTAGTTCAATCGTGGGCTCGAACGCATGAACGCTTTAAAAAAAGTGGGAAAAAACTAAGGCCATTATTTTGCGAGGAAATGTCGACGCTTTCCATAAATCGTTTGAGGCAAATCATCGAATTTTCTATTTATTTTCTTTCGCTCTTTTGCAATTGAGCGCGAATGATAATACGTGAATGCTAGTATTGATTTTAAAAGATATAGGATAGATTAAGGACTTCCGGCAACAGACGGCTGATTCGCGTACATCGTTTTTTAAACTCAAAACTGAGTAGGTGGCGACGTCATGCGCAAGCAGATTAGCATAGACTATATTTTTAGGAGATACTTGTCAAAATTTTAAGAAAATAGATTTGGTAAACGATCCAAGCTAATTAAATATAATTATTACCATCATTGTTCTTTACAGCTGCAGAACATTGAATGATCATTAATAGGTTCCTGCTGCGATTAGTGAAATTTACTCATGATAAAAATAAACTAAATATCTTCGACGAAAATGATTTTCGTGGAATATATTTAATTTATTTTTATCAAATAATAATAAGTTATTGCAAGCATTTTCATTTATTCTTTTATTTTTTTCTCATTTATTTTCACTCAAATAGCTCAAAAGAAAATACCTACGCTCTTCGAGAATCGTTCATTTGAAGAATAAGCAAATAACTTGCATGCCACCGTTAAGAACTCTAAATACACATTACAGAAATAATACATCTAATAATACCATTAACGTAAGTTGCCTTTATAAGTGGAAAGCGCCAATATTCGTTAAGTAGACCTTTTATTTTAAATAAGGTTCAATGTTCAAATTTCACGCTTTATTAACACCAACTCTACGAGATACATTCAAACAGTTTCCTGTTTTATATAAAGAGACCTATTCTATCTTATAGAATTTTATAAAACTTTCCATACAAGTTTTTCCCGTGTCAGGGAGTTCAACAATACTACTTCTTTACGAATCATTCCCTATACGTATTCTTCCACGAGTTATGGAGGTTCGCGGAAAAGGGTTTTCGAGTCGAATTTACGTGATGTAGTCAAAGACGCGTTTTCTTTTCGACGATCCCGTCTCCCGCCTTCGTTTCACTTTCGTTATTTTTTTACTTTCGCCTTGGCTCAAGCAATTTTCCGTTGTCACTTTCACTCTCGGCTCGAAAAATTCCACGATTCCTTTACTAGCCCACGCCTTTCAAAAGAATTCAGAAAAAAGCATCGTTGATATAAACCATAAGGTTTTCGCAGCTAAATTCAGTAAACGAATTTCACCAAGGCTTCGAGTTTATTAACTCTCTAACCAACGCGATATCTATTATAGTTTAGGAAAATGGTGTCCCATAATTTTCGTCTGAATTTGAATCATCTCTCAAATACGTTAGATGCTTTTGAAATACCCCTTTTAGGCATTTCTCTGCTGTTGGTGAAATGACATTCCTGAATTTGGGCATGAAAAATTGCCCTGAATTTACCTGTAATATGGCAAGGATGTGAACATTTGTATCTTAAACATTCGCAACAAGCTTTCTCGTCGCAATTTCATTTCTTTCAACCTATGAATAGGAAAAATGAAACATTCAAGGAGAAAATAAGAAACAGCAATTTCGACAAAATAAATGAAAAACAGTAAATCTGGATCCGCATCTGTCAGATTCATAAATTCACCTATCTCCCTTTCCTCTTCAGAAGACGATATGAGAAAATTTGCGTATATTGGATCGCCGCCTAAATTGGACCAGGCATACAGTGTAGACGTTTCTGTAGATAGCGGCGTTCTAGCATCACGAATAGGAACTAGTTGATGCGACAAACCGCCGTATCACTTGTGAGAGCTGTGTGGTTCGAGACGGTTGGTGTGGGAAGGAAAGTTCAATTTCTGCATGTACATAGCTATTTTTGGAAACCCTACCTAAGCAAAAATATATTCTCAAGGTACGTAATAATAATATGTCAAGGATTCGTGCTAAAATTATAGATTTCTGTCATTCATTTCATTATACGAAATAGCCAGTAAGTAATTTAGATATTGGACGTTGCAAGTCAATATGGCGTTGTAGCCTAATTTGGACAATAAAGAGTTACCTAAATTGAACCGGTCCAATTTAGGAATATTAACAATCACTACAAAGAAAATGAGTTTAGATTTTATTCAAAATTATATATATATATATATATATATATATATATATATATATATATATATATATAAGGTAGCAATTGTTATTTCAGCATGGCATCAAGAGGAAAATATAGCTGAGCCGTGGCCGCTTACCAAATGGTGACTTTGAGCTAAATAAATGTGCTCACGTTTATAATATGCCTAAATCTACAATTAAACATCAAGCTGAAAATAGAAATAACCATGTCAACGGTGAAATAAAACACTTTGTGAGGAGTACTGTATTCTCCAAAGAAATTGAAGATGAACTCGTGAAGCACATGCTGAAGTTTGAAGAGATGTTGTTCGGATTAACATTCAAGGACAACATGAAACTAGCGTATGGCATCGCAGGCAGAAATGATTGACCTCGTAATTTTAACAAAGCCAATGGCATTGCAGATAAAAAATGGTATTACGCCTTTATGCGTAGAAATCCAGAGTTGTCATTATGACCACCAGAATCAACATCAATGGCCTATGCAAAGGGTTTTAACAGTGAAAAAATCGAAGAGTTTTAAATATTTTAGAGAGAATATGCGATTAAAATAGCATAGGTTCCACATAGATATTCAATGTAGATGTGACCGGATTTTCTACGGCGCAGAAAAGATCCCAGAAAATTATTTCTCAGAAAGGGAAAAATAATTTGGCGCAATTTCAAGCGCTGAATGAGGTGTGAACACAACAATGGTGTTGCATTAGTGCTCCTAGACAGTGTATACCACCAATTATTATTCTTTTAATATTTAGTTTAGCTAATGAAATAGCGATTGGGGGTTCCCCAGGAAGCTTAGTTGAAATTTCCGAATCGGGGTTCATAAATACTGAGCTCTTCACAAAATGCCTAAAAATTTTATACAAACAGTCAATCAAGCCAAAGATTTTTTGTCAACAACGTAGGACAAGTTGTAATATTTAATATGAATTATTGCATTTACATGCAATGGTCCAATTTGAACACATGGTCCAATTTAAGAAACCAGTTTCCCAATTTGGACCAAATGCAATAGTTCAAAAAGCATTTTTTCTTTTATTGTCTTTGTTCGTTTTTAATTTTGTATGTGCATTACGAATGAAAAATAAACACGTATACTCTTTAACTTGAAATTTTGCCTGTTTAAGCTTTTATTTTTCGTAAAAATATAAAAATATCTGAGATGGCCCAATATAGGCAACCTTCCCCTATCAGATTTTTTGACTCAAAAAATACCTTACCAAATGAACTATGAAAGCTTATTGGAATGGGAATTTCTCCAGATAGCATTCACGCTTGGATTGGTATGGATCCATATATAAAGTGGGCGCGCAGGATTCGGAAATACATGAAAGAGGTGGACGCCGTATGTGTGCAGATAGATTTATCAGTACGAGTTCGAGTTAGTTGAGCAGCAGGTGTGAATAATGGATGCAGAACTGGTCTGGGCACGAGCATGAATTGTTATTAGAATTGATCTTGTAAGACAAAACACCATTTGAACTCTATCATATATATGGGACCAAGTTGTAAAATTCTATATCTAGAAGAAATTTTTTGAATCAGTGTCACTGACTATGAGAACATCTATAACGCATCTTCGAGAAACCTATTAAGATAGCTATAACAACCAATAAAAGAACGGTTTGATGCGCATAGCAATAACAATATTGTCATCGTCAATACGTAATTCAAAATTTGCTGTTTGTAAATGACTATTATCTAATTAAGAATTCAATTAGATATTACTTCAATATACAGTTGAAGAAATTAATCCTTTTTGTCCGATTAAACCTTTATTACTGAATGATTGCTTCATAACTATTTTGATTAACCTGTTTAACAGTATAAAAACCCATATAAACGATCACTTTTATCTGGAGTAGTATGTGGTCGATCACTTTAAAGGATTTCGAATGCGCATAATTCTTAACCCTCCGGTACCCGCACGGGGTAGATTTCTACCCCACCCCTCACATTTTATCATTGTTTCCAAACCGCTTGTTTGTCGCTGTCTCCTCTTTTTCAGTAGCTGGAATGACACATGTGTGGAAGGTTTTTAGGCGAAAGTTTCTAGTATTGTATCAACCGTTATTGAGTAAGGAAGCTTTTTCTTAGACGGCGCACGGCGATTTGAGACGAACATCTGTGATAACATATCTCCTTGTGCGGAAAATATAGTTGCTGTTTTAGTGAATTAGTTTTAAATGCAACAATTTACAGTTTTTACATGTTTCTGTTTCTCACTCAATAAGTTTTAACAGGTTCCTATAATTTCTGAGGTGAGGAAAAAACTTATTATCTTTTCACTTTCTCTCTCCATGTACAACATTATTGATAGTAAATAATTAAATTTTTATGCACTAATTGTCTCAAGTTAATTAAGTTATACTTTGTGGTTGTGTATGAGATATCTGAAAAAATCTGACATCTGAGAAAAATTATGAGACATCATTAAAAAATAGATGTGTATGAATCATCAGACAAAATGAGGACTTTTTGAAAAATAGTAAAATTATTAAAATTGTACCTTTATAAACTTTTATGTATTTATTAAATATTTATATTAAAAAGTAATTTTAATTTAACCATTTCTTACAAATTTTATTTTGTATTTTGTTTTCGCATGCCAAAAATATATGTTCGCTATTTTTAACATTAGAGAAATATCGACTTAAGTTTTGTAAATTTTTGCTTAAAAAAATATTCTTAAAATATGATGTTGTGTTTCTATTTAATTATATATATATTTGTAATTTTTTGCTGACGAGCGAACTACATTTGGCATGCATTTTTATCTAATACATATGGGGTTAAAATCTACCCCGCGCGAGTACTCGTGTTTGAAAAACCCGCGCGAGTACTGCCGGGTTAACCAGAAAATTTTTTCAACGAACTCGAAGTTACTATGGTATCCGAATATATTAACTAATCCAGAAGTTCCCAAACCTCTAGGAGGTTCGCAGAAAAAAATCCGTAATGGCGTTTTCCAAACTAATCTCAATGCACGGCCCATGTTAATCATTATATGCAGTGACGAGACTGGATCAATTCAATGAGAATTTTTTCAAATATTTGCTTAAGATAGGATTGTGTGTAGAATAAATTTAAATTTTATTTTAAGATTTCTTAAACTAAACAACGAATTTGAGACATGCGTTTCAACGCGTAAATAAATCAATTTTCCTTTTTTTTTTGAAGAGAAAAATTGAATCCTTGATGAATTAGCGTGAATTTTATTTAAACTTGGACTCAGAAATTTTCGGATTTTATAAAGATGATAAATTGTGACTATAATGCCAGTCGCATTAACGTCGCCTTTACGTGCCCGAGGCTGTCGTCAGTTTGTCGCGATTTTTACTTTGATTATATAATAACATTGTTGAGCAAATGATTACATTATTAAAGCAAAGTGATAATTTTAATTGCCTAAACCTAAATTTTACAATGCGGTCTAGGACAATTTTTTACTAATTTTTTGTTTAGGAGTAATTTAATGGCAAAATTGAAGTTCGCGGTATGAAAATGTTTGGGAAATAATTCTCTAACCCTTAGCACAAGACAATAATCTTTCCTTTCGTAAAAGGGGAACAGACTATGCTGTTAGTCATGAAGATATGTCCAAATCAATTTACGATACAGTGCATATTTTCTTGATCGATTGCATCTTGATGGAGTAATAGCTGTAATTAGGGTAAATAGTTTTGTGTTCGATAATTACGTTTTTGTATATAATACTATTCAGTGGTGGAAAACTCCTACAGCAAAAAAATTATAGGAAAATCCCTATAATTTTTTGGCTGAAGGAGTTTTCCATCACTGAGTAATCGAAGCCAAAGTGTTCGAGCTAGCTACTACTGAGATATAATACTAAGCTCAATAGCTGTCGATATATTATATTTGACGCAGTGAAGAAGTTATCTATGACTTCAAAAAGCTTAGATAAACGTTTTGATAGAAACGCCCATTAAAACAACAAACTGGTCAAAGCAATTTTCTAAATTTCGTTCATATCTCATATGACATAAGTATTTAAAAGAGACTGTCCGTATTTTTATTACAATATCCAGACGTCCCAGGTTAGAAAAATTTTAATAAATTATTTTTCACCTTGAACCTTTGATTTTAAAGTGACTTTTCCCTCGCATGAAGGACGCACCATACAAACTGCATCACTTCCTCCGAATTCTTTAACTTGAATAAAATAAGGAAAATTAAAAAAATCGAGGATAAAACTAAAGGAAACGGACTCCACTTGAACACAAACCCGCGTCCGAAACCCTTACGCCTTAAGTTTTCATTTACTTCCCGCACTGTTCGTGCTCGGGAATACGTTCCATTCCTTAAAAAAAATGCTGATTCCTCTCACGGATTCTCTATAAAGGCACGACACTGTTAGCCGAGTGCACTCATTCCTTCTCTCAATCTCCTTTTCTCCCCTATTTCCCTCCCTCTATCCCACACTCTCTCCCACCCTCTCTCCTATCCTCTCCCCCACCCTCTCTCCCACCCTCTCTCCCATCCTCTCCCCCACCCTCTCTCCCACCCTCTCTCCCATCCTCTCCCCCACACTCTCTCCCACCCTCTCTCCCATCCTCTCCCCCACCCTCTCTCCCACACGCTCTCCCACCCTCTCTCCCATCCTCTCCCCCATCCTCTCTCCCACACGCTCTCCCACCCTCTCTCCCATCCTCTCCCCCATCCTCTCCCCCACCCTCTCTCCCACACGATCTCCCACCCTCTCTCCCATCCTCTCCCCCACCCTCTCTCCAACCATCTCTCCCACACGCTCTCCCACCCTCTCTCCCACCCTCTCCCTCACCCTCTCTCCCTCCCTCTCTCCCACCCTCTCTCCCACCCTCTCCCCCACTCTCTCTCCCACCCTCTCTCCCACCCTCTCCCTCACCCTCTCTCCCACTCTCTCCCCCACCCTCTCTCCCACCCTCCCTCCCACCCTCTCTCCCTACCTCTCTCCCACCCTCCCTTTTTTCCATCTTTTATCCTGTCTCTTCCCTTTCCTCCTTGCTCTCCTTTCTCTCATCAGTCACATCATTATTTCTCTTTCTTCACTATAATTATATATATCGCCTTTTCCCCTTTTCTCTTTCCACTTCTCTATCCCATCTCTCTTAATTCACTATCTCGCTTTTCTCTCCTCTCCTGTCTCTCTCCGTCTCCCTTTCCATCTCCCTCTCCTCTCTCACCATCTCTCTCATCGTCTTTCTCCGTCTCTATCTCCATCTCTCTCTCCAACTATCTCTCTCTCAAATTCTCTCTTCATCTCTCTCATCTCTCTTTCTCCATCTCTCTCAATCTCTTTTTCCATCTCCCCTTCCATCTCTCTCCATCACTCTCCATTTCTCTCTTCATCGCTCTCTTCTTCACTCTCTCCATCTCATCACTTTCTCCATCTCTCTCTCTGTTCCATCTCTCTTTCACCCAATTCTCTCTCATTTCCCTCCACATCTCTCTCACATTTCCGTCCCTCTCTCTCTTTCCCTTTTTATTATCACCCTCTATCCTCTCTCTCTTTCACTCACTCCCTCTCTCTATCTTTCCTCTCTGTGTTCTTGATTCCCTCTTCTTGTCCCGTCTCTGTATCCTCCTCTTTTATCCTTTTCCCCTCACTCCCACCTCTTTCTTTCTCCCCCTTCTCTCTCTCTCTCTCTTCTCTATCCTCTCTCCTCGGCCACTCTTCCAATGACGCCTTAACCCTACGCATCAGTTTTCTCCATCTTCTTAACCCCTTCTATGATCCCTTAAAAGCAAAAAGGCGTCCACCTCCAATAGTAAAACGCCGTTCTTCCGTCCAATGCTCCGTTCAGTCCATTTATCTTTTATTATTTTAAACTCTACTAAGAGAATCCTCTATTTTGACCGAGCCTCGGTTCATTTTCAATATAACGGGGGAATAAAAGAATTGATGTATAATTCATTAATATTTACGTTTAAAGAGTACGTTTGCTTAACCACTCATGTCATAACTACTGTAATTACGATGGTATTATTTAAGGTTTCCGATCAAAGCAAAATCACTTGAATAACAGTTTTTGATTGAAATATACCTTATAGGAATAAAATGAAGTACCTAGGCAATTATACCCTCGAATATATAATATACGTATATGGTAAAATGGTGTCATGAATTAATTGAGATTTCAAAAAAAATAATTTGTATATTTTTAAACTATTTAGTTGGCAATTTTTGTGTCTCTATCTATTGATAAACCGATCTCTATTGCCTAATTGCCTAATTTAACAATATATCTCCATTACCAATGAGTTCCACTTCTATTTTTTAATTGCTAGCGTGAACACTTGTAACTAGTGGCACACTGAATAGAAATTATTTTTATTGATATATTGAAGTATTGAATTTTGAATCAACAACAAAAAGGCATTATTTTACTTCTCAAAATATCTAGTCATGATTACAAGGCATTTTCCTCTCTAAAATCAGCAGCAATAAACAAACACATTCGCTTATATTTTAAATTTAAAACCACATAAATTCCAAAAAATTATAGCAAAATAAAACTTGCGGATGCATATATATATAAATTACATATTATAAAAATCAGATGTAAAATTGTAACATTCCAAAAGATCAAAATATCAGAATACGTTGAACGTCAGTTCCACTTCCTATCAAAAAAACGAATAGGATGAAAACTAAAAACACCTTCTGCGCCAAAATATACCAAACCAAATAAAAAACTCAATGTGGTGCCGCAATGCGTAAACGTTTCACGGACTTATCCTGCCTTCCAATGTTAAGCACGCCAGACCCTCCTAGGTCACGTCAATTCGCGTGTCCCAAAATATCTCCCGCTGGAAGGCACGAGAATAATGTAAACACGCGTTTTTCGGGGCTACGAGAAATTAAAAGGATCCTTTGGGAAATCGCGTTGTCTGCGCGAGAACGTAAACAATCAGCCCATTAAAAAAATTAATAAGACTTTGCGCTTGAACGAGGCGGAACTGTAGTTAATCACGGAGCTTTTTCCTAAAACACATAAACAAACTTTCAAACAAGTATACGCAGACAATTGATGCCTCTCATCGCACAACAGACGATGCATGAAAATGGCGACATGTTGGGTGTAAATCGTATTTCCCTAGCTTCAGCATAAATTGCAATGAAACAGAATTTCCCCGATATCCAAAGGAACGTGCTGAATGGCGTGGCACTAAAACACGAACTTCAAAGAACCGCCGTTTTCCCTTTTACCTCTCTAAACGTCCGAAAGATGTCTCGACCGTAGGCAGATCGATGCCGAAACCATAGGGTAAGAGTAGAGAGAGGGAGAGAGATATGAGATTCTGAGATGAGGAGAGAAAGGGGTGTAGAGAGTAAAGTAGAAAGAGAGAGAGAGAGAGAGAGAGAAGGTATATGGGGGAATATTTCGGAGGTGAGAACTGAGAATCGAAGTGGGAGGGAATTCAGATAGAGAAAGAGAGCACTAGAAGGAGAGAGGAAGAGAGGTTAGGGAGTAGGGCGCAGTGTGTGCGTTAGGGGGCGTGGTTTGCGATCCCCCCCGCCCCCCATGCAAACCCTCCTCCCCCCACGCTGCCGAGGATTCAGTCGGAGCCGAGTGAACTTCGGCTTCGTTTGCCTAGAACGCGAAGGGGTTAGTCTAACGCCGAACTGCTCCGCGTAAGGTTCGACTCGACTCCTATACCTTTGCGATATCGAAACGTCTCCTCCCGCTTCCACGATAACGACGCTCGCGACGAGTATTTTGTGAAAATCGATAGATTTATTATTTTTTTGTTTCCGAGCGGATTACTTCGTCTTACTGGTCTCCGAAACTTTTTTTTTCGGCGACGGTGTTGGAAAAAACTGTTCCGGCTAACGACCGGACATCCTGCCACCGGAAAAGGATCCTCCGCCGCCGGAAGCTGAAAGGTATGTAGTCGCGCTTCGTTAGGTATTTTTTCTTCGCTCGATTTTATTTTAAGTTTCATAACGTCGTTGTCACATGTTATGGAAGATCATTCGTCTGTAAGCAATATATAATTTACGACTAAGCCGTGCCATAAGAGTGACTAAATGAATATGTAATTAATAAGAGGCGGCTAGCGACACGAATTTTGTTATAGAACGATTATCGCATGTTCTCACTCGGAGGAAATAAAGACATTCTTTTTTATGAATTATGCGAAGTTAAAGAAAGTACATGTTCAAAGCTGAACGATTAGCGATAGTTTATCAGTCAGTTAGTCAGATTTTTATATGATAAAATTCAAATTTGCTTCATTTAGCTCGGAATCCATCATAAATTGGCATTTATTAACGGCATGTATTAGTAGAACTACCAAGCGAATGATATTTTATTTTATTAGGTGCCAAAGAATTAAACTCTAGATTTAAGAAGGACGATCTTGGTGCAATATAAATTTGATCATTATATGGTTTCATGGTTTCTTATGAGTTACAAAAATTATACGACGAGAGAGGATAAATACATTTTTCTTTAGAGTATCCAATTTGCTCCATAAAAACCGAAGTAAACTTTTTAATAGTATTTTGTTATTTGATTCCAATTAATGTATAAGTCAAATGATTGTGAGTCCAATAGTGTAGCAGTCGTCGCCACCTGGCTTTAGCCAAATTGCGAAATTGATGTTTAAATAAATAAATATGATATAAAATGACATCTTTCCGCTAACTTTAAGGCAGATGAGTTATTGAAAAGATATAAATTGAATTTCCGGTGTTAATAAAAAACCTTTTTCAAAAAATAAAAGATAAACTTCCGAAATTAAAATAGAAATACTGAATACTGCGAGCAGCTATTAAAAATTTCCGGTGAAACAAATGAGAAAAAACAAATCAGTTAATTTTTTTCGAAGAAAAGAATTTGCTCACAAAAATATCTAAAAAAAACATGAACATCAATCATATCCTATGGAGTTTCTTATGACATACGAGTCAAGGAGATCTCAAAGAAGCCTCTTTAAACGACCCAAGGATGAATTCTCAAGTGCTCGGGTGCGTCTCTTGCGCGGACACACACACTCTAATCACGCACGTCGTGCCGTTCAATAAGTAGAAAAACCCAACTGAAAATTCCATAAGGAGAGATTCAGATCAGCTTAAGGGGCATTAGTCCCACCGCTTGTGTGCCCCGCCCATGTTAAGGAGATTCGACCACAATGGGGAAGAGGCGGGGTCGTTACATTATAAAATTCGTGGGAGTAATGTTGAAGTGTGTGCTTCACATGCAGGGAGTCATTGAAAAATAAAAAATAACTGGATGAAAATTGTATATTTATAAAAAGCTCTTTATCTCTTCATCGCTCCGTAATATTCCCATGAATACACACGCGCAATAGGTGCGTTTTGGTTATGTGCATGTACTTTTGTGAACTTCCACCTAATGCTATTCTCCTCATATATACGTATCATTCAAAGCAGATAATATGATATTGTCGCATTTGGTGATCAAATATCCTTATTACTTTCGAAGTTGTTTTTTATCAACTTTGCCACTTTATTTTCTCACTTGCAAGCCAACAACATAAGTTGATGTTCCACCGGCCTAATCCTTTAACAACAATTGTTTTATTTTTGATTTTATTAATTTCCTACCAAATACTTCTATAGATAAAAACTATGTACTTGGAAATTTGACTGTCAAATATTATAAAATTAGATCAATCGAAATAGAAAGCGCTTTTTTCATGCCTTTGAGGCAAGTACATATGTTTATTTGGTAGCGCCTGACATATTTTCAAAATGTCAGGCATTCAATGGGACACAAATGTCACGTTGGTAGTGAAGGGGATAATAACTTTCTTTTCCCTCCTACAGTCTAGCCAAATTAGTCAGCCGTTACCTATAAACATATCTAATGCTGCCGACAAAGTTTTCAAACACTGCAGATCCTCCGTGAAAAGATCGTTACATGCTTCTACCAAATGACTTGATAGATGCTGGTCGCTTTCAGCGTTGTTATGATTGAGTTGAGTTTGGGTAGAGAGCTGTCTTACTCTTTCTCGAAATACGTATTTAGCGCTCTGTTCTTCTTCGGTAAATTATTTTTTTACGGTGGGAGTCGAATTATCAATTCATAGCTGTCTAATAACCTGATTTTAAATATATATTTTAGAGAAACGTGACTAAAACATTTTGCTCGCCCTGACTGGAACCAATTCATTGCGGTCATTGAACAGAATTTTGCTTACAAGGAAATTTTATATTTCATAACATTTTGTTGTGAAGGGCTCATTCAAGCTTAAGCGCAATGAAATCCAAAATATGGCAGAAACATGAAATTATCAGCTGTATCCTTAAAAAATATTTTTATGATTAACTGCCTCTCTCACAAAAGTAGCTTACATCACGTGATATTTTGAATTGGTTTGTTGAAAATAATGCGGTTATGATAAATTTTTTTACGAAACAGAATAAGCGCCTAATGAAGCAATCAATGCCATAGCAACCTTGAGAAATCGCACCGTAACCATGACGAGAAAAATGTTTGCTACATAACATCTCTTGTATGCAATTAATTTTACGTCATGATTGGTAAAAATGGTTGTTAGGCCACAGAAGAAGCTGGGAGTAAACACCAAATAGTAATTTAATTATATAAGCTGAGCTTTCTGAGACCAGAAAAATAGAATACACTTCCATCGTCACCAAGTTGTATAAAGGGATGTAATAATTTTAATAAATCGATTTACATGTCAGAGTAAATAAAGCGATCGGAATATAGATATATGAACGTAAATTTTTACGCGATGCCATCCTTTTAGTTCACACAACCACATCACCCAAACCAGATCAAAGTATAATTAAAAAGCCAGAACTCGACCTGCTTGCGATTCTTTTTAAAGAGCGACGGCTTGCGGCAACGGCATGCAAAAACCCGCATTGTTTTGGTTTCTCGTTTTTCTTTATTTGCTCCAAACACTCGAAGTAATGCTATTTTATTCTACCCTCGTCCGGCATCCGATAGCACTTCGGGGTGCGAGGGGACACGTGTTTTTCCGAATGCTACCGCGGGACTGGTCTCGTGTGATTTGGGTCCAAAGCGACGCAGGCGATGCTCTATTCTGTCGGGAAAGATCGTTTAAAAGACTTCTTCAGGTAGAAAATTTTGAAACAAAAAAGGCGCTCCATAAATATTTTGCAGAGAAATATTGCGACTCTTTTTGTACTCGAAGCACAATTTCCAAGATGAGAACTGTAATGGAAATTTCATCATGATAGGGAAAAATTAGAGAAATGTGAACGCTCTCTCGTGAATTTTATTTCGAAACAGGTAATTAAACCAGAGAACCCAAACGAAACTCATAATGTCTACATCCTAATGTGGCGCAGCAATTATTTATATTGGCTTTTTGGCTTTAATAGTTTTAAAATCACCGCGGACGAGTTGCTCTTATGTTCCCAAATTTCATAATTTAGCGTTATAAAATGCTACAATTGCATTTGAACGGAAAACTAAATTGCTCACGAGTATTTGTGTGGTAAAAATAACTCATGTATGTATTAGACCAGCGATTCTCAAACTTTTTTATATTTGTACCACCAAATCTAAAACGAAAACGTTCACGTGCACTAGCTGAGGTACCACTTGTGGTACGCGCACCACAGGTTGAGAACCCCTGTATTAGACTATATCAAATCTGAGTCCAACAATAGTCGTTACAATGGCAACACTCTCGTAATGAGTGATAAAAACTCCATAAACGCAGGTATTTACGCAACATTTGAAGAAATACGATAGCTAACCAAAATTATACTATAAAAATTAGAATTTCTATTTCTTTCCTAAAAGAAAGGTAGAAATCCCTCTCCGATATTACAGTTCTAAGATGTTTAGATGTGGAATAGAAAATTACACTGCACGATGGATTCCAGATTTCCCCATGTAAATGGGGATTATAGTTCCCGGAATCGTACCCGGTACTTCAATCTTCGCAACAAAACTATCCTCGGGAGCTAGACTTCAGTAGCAAGAGATTTCCAACAATTGTCACGAAAATCTGTATATTGGTTCAAAACTAAATAGGAGGAACGGCCAGACAGACATAATGATGAAACTATAAGCCTATTTCCATTCTGAAAAATAGAATTGAGCTTATTCGCGTGTACCAACGCTATCTAAGTTTTCGAGTTCAAGCATTTAAAAATTAAATATGATACTTAAAAACCTTTTCACAAAACACATAAAAAGGCATGTAAAATTGATTAAAAACGTTTTACACGAGTTTATTTTTTGGGTCGCTGGAGAATAATTTTTCTCGCGGTGTGTAAATTTTGCGCTAAAACTGATTTATAAAAGACCCGATTGTCAGGTGGCAAAGCAGTTTACTCGTTCTAAATCTAAATAGGTATATTTTAACACAAAAAACTTAACTTATGGAACAGGTTTAAACAATAAATAACTAGAAGTATCTTAAAAATCTGAAAGTAGTTTAAGAGATGTGCTACATATGCTTCATCTGTTTCATATAATGAGCCGTGTATTTCATGATTATAGCGGCAACGTTAATCTTACAATTATATACAATATATCTTTGGAGCCAATTTCTGTTGTGAGATTTTAACTTATATACCCAAATTAAAAAGGGCGAATAATAATATTTATTTAAAAAATAAATACATTTTTAGAATCATGCGACAAAAATATTCTATCCGGTAACTCTTTAGACTTAATTAGTTATATTTAAAATTTAGCCTGCAGACGTGACTTTCGTCAGACAACATAGCTGGAGTGTATTAAATTATAGTGTATGAAACGAAACAGTATTTCTGTGTTTAAAAACTGTTACAACGGCAGTAATATAATCTATAATGAAACCGAGATAATGTTATCGGAAGATATAATATAAGAAAAAATAGATAAGGCTGCTGTACCAAAATAAGAGGTATATTAAGCAAGGTGTGGGTTACATAACAAGCGTGGACTGCTTTTCATAATCTGGATGATAAACTGAATTATTAAGTAATAAACCTTAATTAAATTTCCGTTTTCGGAAGAATTCTTTTATCTGCGTACGTGACATTAGGGCGACGCCATATTTACAGCATAGGAATGTCAAATTTTGTCATCTTCCTTTTCTAGTAGGTGATACTCGAATCGAATGTGAGCCATATGAATTAATACGGCAGAAGCTATTACAACCACAAACAAGTAGGGATGTACTCGGGTTTCCATGGTACAGATGTGCTTTTCGTCGAATTCGCCGTAGTATAATCTTATACCTTTCAAGTTGATAGATACAGAAAAATTCTTGCCTTGATATTTTGGTAGCCCTGTTTAGTCGATCCTGTTGAAATATGCTATTTTATTATTACTTATTTATATAAAGATTATTTATACCATATTTGTTTAAAATCCATCCGGCCTGTTCTCTAGAAAGAGGCGTAAAAGAAATATTATTTTACATTTTATTGCAATAATCCTGCTCTTTAAATCCGCTTTAAACATCATGATTTAATTATAGTATGTCGTACAAATTTTATATAAAAAATTAGTTGAAATCCGTTTATCCAATTCCTTCCAAACCTATAATTACTGAACGAGTCTAATTTCTAATTGTGGCACCCCTGTTTGGCTGATCCGGTCCTAATATGCTATTAGTGTTTTGTATATATGTGTACATTAAAAATATTAAATTTTGTTAACATTGATGCAGAGAGTTCAACATAGATACGTGTAAAAATATATTTTATTATTCCTTCTATTCTGGCAGCCCTGATTTCTATATCTATACTTAACAACTTGATTTTGATTTTTTTATGTTGCACATCTTCTTCGCACAAAATTTCGTTGAAATTGATTAATTTTATCTCCTTCGGGACATGTAATTTTCTTCTTAGCCGACATTGCTTCATAGCAATGTATTGTGATAGATCGGGTATTTCAAGTTGCTACGAAATTACACAATGATCAACTCCAATTTTATTTTCATTTGTTCAGGACGCATTTTTCTACTTCCCCATCTCCAGCCCTTAAGCGCGTCTTGCATTGAAAATGTTTGTAAGACCTTGATTGAAGTTTTTTTATTTTAGTTTTATTAATAAAGATATATATGGTAGTTACAGATGTTAATTCTTACTCTTTGGCACCTTTTAAACATTCTTCTACATATTCATTGGAATTGGGTTCCCTCAATCTCCTATTACCTATAAGCCTTAATCTACCCCGGTTTTTCCAACCGCGGTGTTTTCCAGGATCATAACCCCCGCGGCTGGCGAGGGACTTACTTTATTTTGAAGGAGTTGTTGAGCGGTTTGAACGGCGAATATGGATTTTGAGAACTTTATTGGCAAATTTCCGCGATCGTAACACAATCAAACTTGCCTAACAACCATTTGAGAGGGAGGAGTTTTCCTCGGTGTATCTCTTCGAGGACATCCGTTGGGGCAGTTTGATACTAGCTTGGCTAGTTCCGTCCCAACCAAGAAAACATCCGCGTTCAGAAACGACAAAATTGATCTGCTAATATAGTTCAGTGGCAGAATATCCGCCCGGCAAGTGGAAGACCCGGGTTCGATTCCCGGTCATGGCAGACTTATTTCTCGTTTCAAAAATTATTTCCAAAGGAATGAATGTTAAGATAAAGATTATATTACTATTATTTAAATGAGATATATTTTAAATAATTGTCTATAGTTTTATTAATAACAACAGATTAGGGGATAAATCAGTTATTCAAAAATCCGATATTTCCTTGGCATCATCACTGGCATACCATTTCTCAGTATTTGACATTAACTATACTGGTCCATTTATATTTCTTGGCATGATTGTATAAATCGTAAAGAACACCTCTGCCTCGCATATATGCACGTATGATGTGTGCATCCTTCCACTCATGTTTTTTTGGACATTTGAAATGATCGACTAAGGAGGGTTTTTGATAGTTCGCCAGATAGCCGAAGGGGGGGAGAACGGGGAGTCTATAGGAAATATAGTGAATGAGTATTCGCTTCCGGCCAAAATATCCTCCCCGGCGCACCTGTTGCTTCCATAAGTTCCGCGACCAGATCTATTTCGGAGAATAAATTATAGCCATCTCCTAAAATTATAGATCGTGTGGAAAAAAAAAATTCTCTCCCCTCTGCATAAAAAGACCAAACACTTTTTGGTGTTTGAATAATTATAACTTCATAAATTTCTCTTATGGCCCCATCATTTCCTATTCTGTTATATAGTCAGATCTCTGGATAAAAAAAATACAAAATACCTCGAGTGAATATTAAAAAGTGACGACTCCATTTGAAGTTACCCATAAAGATAATGTAAGCACCATAAAAGCCAAATTTCCATGCCATCAATTTATAATGTTTTTATTCGATTAATTCCAGTCTTGATTCAATTTAAACTGAAAAAATCAAACTGAACCTTTATTGCGCTTTAAAAATACACCAAACGATTCGTAAATGAACTAAATGAAAATGCAATGAGTTGATTTCATTTGCAAGCCGCTCATCCTCACGTGCAAACGATTACAGTAAATTGAGAACCTGAGGATATTAGCTTTCCCTCTGGATCAACCTGGCCCTATTTATTTTATGGATGACGTATATCACATACTTAGTATGTATTACACTCAATAAATAATTATCGAGTTCACCTTTTTGCCTTATGTAAAATTAAAACAATACGCATAGATTCTACTATTGATGAATTGCACTGATGACGGTAGCTACGAAACCAAAGTGCGCAAATGGTTTTATACGACTTTTAATGTTCATGCTACAACAGATACAAATGGTCTCAATTTAACCATATACCTGAAATATTCACCACAAAATTTTAACCGTGCAAAATGAAGAACGATGTCGAAGTATTACTTCTTGACCTATCACATGTTGACACAATTTAGCGCAAACTCACCATAGTGAAATTTTGTTCCATTTTATTTTTACAAGGATAAATAAAGCAAGAACAAAATTACTCTTACGAACGTATCATATGCGTGTGCTAAAAGAATTCTTTGACAGACAGTTCACCATCTCGCACTGACCTAGTTGCATTTTCTAAATATATGCAACAATAGGGAACTTAACTCTTGCGTTGAAACAATAAAACTCCAATAAGTATGGTAGCCGTTTCAGTAAAAAAAACAAATTATTGCACAGTTACTTATTCCATTATTTTCTCGTGTCTCTCTCGTACTGCATGTCCTTGCTTGCTCTTCAATCTTCCCACTGTGGATTCAAAGTAACAGTAGTTCTCAAACTGACGGTCCGCAGGAGGCCAGCTTGTTGCATGTTTGAGACCCCTGCTCTAACCGGTCCGCGTGAAATGGATGTAAAGTTAATGTTTACTAATATTAATATTTCATCGAAAATGTACATCAGATGTATGAATTGCTAAATTGTAAGTCTTCGAATTCCGCTTCATGAATATTTTCGAAAAACGAAAATATTATATGAAGTAGTTTGACAGCATTGGACACTTTTGTAAACAGGTTCATTGAGTTCAAAAGTTTACGTATAAAGATTGGAAGAGCTTCATCTAAAATTAAAAAATAAACAAATATTTTAAATTGTAAATTAAGTAAAACAATGGAATTCAGAAATTGATTTAAAATTCCAAGCTATAAGTCTCACTGTTCAAGTATTTCATACAAACGCTATTTATATAGGCCAAACGGATAAAAACTTTCAAATCAGAGCTAAAAATCACTTTAGTTGTTTTAAATCAGGATCCTTCGACTCTCAATTTGCAAAACTCATTTGTAATTATTCATCCTCTTTCACTACAAAATCTTACATTTAGCTGATAAAGACTTCAGATTAGATATTCTTGAAAAAATGGAAATTTTACTCAAACATAATCCCGAGATTCATTTAGTAACCAAATACCAGCTTCTCTTTCAATTCCCCTTATTCATGCTAACGCTTCTCTCTCCCCTCCTACTGCAATTATTCCCTAACCAATGACCACCCACCCTCCCTCCCTTACCGCTCTCTTTTGTCACCTGATCATGGTTAATCCATCCAATCCCAACTTCTCCCAATTTTTTATTCCAAATTTCGTCCATTCCCTTCACTTTCCTTTAAACTATCTCCTCCTTTCCCTATTATTTTTCCTCTCATCTCTCCTGTTGGTATAAAAGCCTATTTTTTAATGCTTGTTCCCTGATGATGACGATTCATTGAACCCGGTCGTTCTTATACGTATAGTGTTATGCGTAATTACTCGAATTGTAATTAACATTGTGTTGTTTTAATTTTTGCTTTGTTATTAATATTAAAAACCACATTTCTTCCATTATACGAATATTTTTTATCTACAAAGACGTTAATTATTAGAATCTCATTAGCCAGATCACCCATAAAATGAGATGGTAAAACAATTGCAGTAGTATTTGCGAGTGTCTCGGTGGGCCGCATTAGGGATCGCATCTGAAGTTACTAGAGATACTGACTGGGATCCTTTTAAAATCATCAACAGCAAATACTTTTAGCATCATAACTTCAGTAAAAATGACTTTTTTGGTCACAAGTTTAGTCAACAAGGGTGTTATTATCCTTATTAAATTCCACGGTTTGCTTCCATGACGACCCCGGGGTCCGCATTTGATGCCCTCGCGGACCCCATGCATCTCACGGGAAGTAGATTGTCCATACTTGATCTGCGGATGTCTTTATGAGTAGGGGGAGGAGGAAGACGAAGAAACCGCATCATTTCAAAACGCGGGAATAACGAGAAAAAGATATAGCCGTCCAATTACAAAAAAAACGCTTTTATTCCTTTCCGATAGTTCCCTTAGCGTAAGATGATACCACCCGGAAGGAAACACCAGCAGAATATAAAAAATACGTAAAATTCCAAAGGACACATCCGCTTACAGGCAAGGAATGGGGGAAGCTGGGGGGAGGGTTATAGTGGGAAAGGGGACAGAATTGGGTCACTTGAATTCATCCGTTGACGGCGACGATTTAGCGTGACGTCCGTTCCTGAACACGACCCCTTCGCTGACGCCCATTCGACGCTTTCCAGCAAGTCTCTCCCTTCTTCCCACCCTTCCCTCAGCTCCTCCCTCCCTTTCCTCCCTCCCCCCATCCTTCCCCCTCCCCTTCCCCCCAGCGCAGACGTCCAATCCTACGGAACGAACGACACTCCCGCTCATCGGTATGGTCCCCCGGAGAGTGATTGACCCGGAAAATCGCCCATGGGACGGCGCCTCGTAGCCCCAACCCCTTCCGAGCCCCCCTTTTTAAATTAACATTAACCGCAATTAAGGTAGATCCCATCAAAATGTCCCCAGCAGATAGCACGGTTCCCAAGCCTACAGGCGCTGAGGACGCGTCTCTCATTCCCTACTGACGTATTACAGGAGGCCCTCGGCGCTGGAGAAGTTTTGTATTTTTAAAATGAGTACGATTACCGCGCAGATACCTCTCCCCGCGGAAATTAGGCCGGAACAAAATGTGTAAAATAAAATGAAACATATACGCCAGCCTGATAATTCGAACCGTTCCTTGGAGGAAGATGGCTCTCGTGAAATGGAATTTCTTTTTGTTCGCGTCGAACGGAGTTATTATTCGCTGCGACGGAGATGAGAATGAAATTACCTCTGGTCGAATTGCACTTGGAACCAAAAGTAAAGAATATGCCCAACGTAAAAAATAATTTCGAGTTTAAAAAAACATCGCTTCATTAACGTGACCTACTTGGTTAATTTGAATCGGGGCTTTCACGAATTGAACGCATTCGAACATCCGCTGTTTGAGAAAAACCCACATCAATCTTAAACTTTATTGCCTAAAGTACTGTAGCGCTTTCGAAAATGTAGGAAGTACACAGATAAGAAGAAATTGTTATGTGATGAATGTCGCCTAGACATGTTGGCATCAATGTGTAGCGTAAAACTTTCATCTTTCACCGTAAATTTGTAGGATGACGCCGCAAACTATACCACAAACAAGCTATCAAAAAGCAATTATCAAACTCGCCGTATTTCTGATGCCAAAATGATAAATAGGTAGATGACTGCGATATGAAAAACAACCATCATCAGTGGCGAAGCTTCTAGAATATATTTTAAAAGTTTCTCTTTTCCCAGTTTTATACTGCTATTGAATTTTCATAATTGTTCATAAACCTTATTAAGAATGTGTTTTGGGCTGCATAACTTTCAGGATTTCGAAAATAAACCTCGTTTCTTTGGACCGGGATCACTGTTTATTTGCAGCAATCTTCTAGTTTTCAGTCGTGAATTATTTTTATGTTATATCCAGCTCAAGCCTGCGAAATATTTGCGGTCAAATACAACACAAAACAACTAAGAAAATAATTAATGAATCAAACGCTAAGGGCAGTTTTATTCAAATCAAAACTGCACTCCTTAGTTAACTCCTGGAGTCTCTAAATTTCATTCGATGGAAAAGAAATGGCCATAAATAATCCCTCAAAATTTGGTGGCGCTAACTTGAACGGTGTAGAAGTAGTTTACCGGACAAAGAAGTATGACGGACTGACGGACAAAACGATTACATTAGCGGATTTTAAAAACAGCTAAAAATATAAACCGGTTGCACAATTTCAGTACGTAACAAAGGAATTAGCATGGCAATATTATATCTACAGTATGTTAAACTAACAAAACAACAGATGTAGGAATAAGGTTCTTTACACATCAAATGCTTCATTTCGATTTATTATTTCCCTTTTAGATCGTTAAATGGTACAGGGCAATAAAAAATAATGACTGTATAATGTGTAGAAATTAATAAAGAAATTTTTCTATTTCAAGTTTTTTTTAAATTAACAGCTAAGCAATAAACCGGAGTTATATTATTCTCCATACTAATCGCTGTTTCAAATTAAGATCTAAAATAGCGCAATATAAAAATTAATTAAGAATCAACAATCCAACATATAATGGCAATATTAAAGCTCAGTAGCCAATCACAGTGCTTGGTAGAGCAACCAATGAGAGTGTTTCCGTCAGTCAATCACAATACTTACCGAATCAATCACTCAAAACTCTTAGGACAGATCAAACTTGCGTATCATTATAATAGATTATAATATTCAATCTCTATTGGTTTCTTTGAAAACCATTTGTATGTGACGATGATTTGGATGTTAGATTTATAAAATTAACCAGTTTCTACCGCAAGCTTTTTGCGCGACTAGACGGTCCTTCGCGAGACTTTTATCGTAAAATGAATTTTGGTACGTTTTTGAATCTAATCCCGGATGTTTCAGTGTTTTCTGGTGACAGCGTGTGTTTGCGCGTGACTGTCTCGATGCCCATCGTCCTGTCACGAAGACGACCACGCAGTGAGGTTGTTAAAGGATGGGTTAGGGGAGAGCAGAAACGACCATCACTCATTCCCTCAGAGGGACCGCGCCACCGCCCACATGAGCTGTCTGTAACATCCGACAGAGTGAGCTAGTAGTGCTCGACGTCAATTGTCCCCGAGGAAGAGAGAGAGAAAGAGAACTGTCTCGATAGAAAATCCTCCGTTTCGATAATGGATGGAAGGGTTACGAAAGCGAGCAAAAAGCCAAATTTCTTACGTCTGCTAGAGCACTCTCACTGTTGGAATGTTTTCGGAAGTAGCACGGATGCGAGCGAGGCTATGAAAGTGTTTTATTTGAAAATAATGGCAATTTTATTTCGCGCGACGTGCCAGAGCCCATTTTCCGAAGGAAACTTTTTTGGATAAAAACAAATGTTTCGGTTACGCGTGAGTAAATGAATAAAAATTATTCTAAGAAAAAACATTTGCTAGTAATTCGATGGATGGGGAATTTTTATTTACGTTAAATAAAAAATACTGGATTAAAAAATACAAATCTCTCTGCAATTGAACCATTCAGTCGATTTATTAATTTGCGGCATAAGGGCTGATCTCTCCTTAAAAAATGTATAAACGAACCTTGACGGAGACATCCTGTCAATCCAGACAATTTTGTTAAAAAATAATTTTGACGTTAATGCGTTTATTTCAGTGTGTACTTCTATTATTAATAAAAAAATCTTTCTCATAAAAACGCTATAATTATGAAAACATTTTGTAAACCCTGACTTTTTACTCCATTTTGGCGCTTGACGGCAAAAGCTCATGGACTAAGATTTGAAAAATTAAACACAACGTGGTATTTAATATTACATTAGCTGATTTGTTTCAAGATCTTCGATGAAAAATACCGAGAAAAAATATATCACTCTTAATTAAACTCAAATTATATTATACTTCTTTAAATAGGACGGAGTAATTTACCTAGTCTATGACATGAGATCTATATACAATATACTTTCTACATTCGCGCGTGGTATCTCTGTGATATCACATTCGAGAAATATCCGGAATTTATTCCCGGAATTATATATACTATGTAAGGTTTTTTGCTTTCTATACCAATGCAGATAAGTTATAAATGTCCTTCTCCTTTTATTTTCTTCACAGCAACTTTTCGCGGTCCCAAAAAATTCGCTGAATTGGATGGAGTCTTAAAGATATGGCTTTAATAGTGTGGATTTGAGTAAATCCATCTGTGGATGCAGATTCGCATCTAAACACTATATGTTTCGGCGCCACGCACATGAAAGCGGACGAATTAAATAACCTAATCTCTGCTTACCAAGGAGCGGCATCCGAAAGTATGGTTAGATTTAGGAAACCTGCTCACTATCTTATGGTCTTCTTTTAACGCTCCTTTAAAGATACGGAATAGCACGCGGCCTAGACATTAAAAAAATGATCTAGGAAAAAATATAAGTTTCGCGAAGTGAACATTTTTGGAAACCATTTTTTTTTAGCGCCATTCTCTCGCAAGTGGGTCATATAAAAACCTTTGGAATTTTAGTTTCTCTATTTCCTGCACGTGGGTTTACTTGAATTGCCCCCGAAAGGGTCTTTCCCCTCTTGAGTTATTTTTTCCCGTTTCTTTTTCTTTATTCCTCCAAAGAAGGAGAGGAAATATGTACCACATGGTGAAAGTTATCTCTTACTGCATTGTTATCACATTTGTCAATGAGTTGGGTATGCGTTTGAGTTTTCCAAATTAAGGTCGTAGTGTCAATGGTCCTAAAAAAGCGGTTCACTGGAAATTCAGCTTTTATTGTCATTCATTATCCCCTTTATTATTATTTAATAATACTACATTTATATCTGCATAACAATCATACACAGTCTTATATTTATTCGACATAACCTAAAATCTTTCTTTTTATCATCTTAATTACCTTAAATGTCCCTAATATATCTAACTCACCATGAGATATAAACGTAATAAAATTAGTGAATGTGAGTTTTAGATAAAAAATGCTGAAACATTATGACTTGCGGGCAACTATAGGATTAATTAGACCGTCTGGCTAGCAGTGACAGCACTTACGATACAAAAGGTAACGCCAATGTACATCAAGTAAAATGAGAAAATTATTTTTCAAAAAGTATTTCATTATCCTCTCCTATAGCGTCTAAACGTCTTTGTAGACCCGTGACGCAGATCTTGAGAAAATTAAGGAAGAGCTTTGTGTTTGGATTGAACATGATGCTCAGAGAAACGCGCCTCTGAGGTTACCTTTGATAGGGGAGTATTTTAAGCTTCTCTAAGATCATCTCCATCAGGCCTCCGGGGGTAAAGGCATTACCTTCAACGCGGCTTCCTCCATCTTCTAAACTAGCAACAGTTTGAAAACCCCTTAAACCTCTACAACGGGAGAAACGGCATTGACTGACCGTGTTACCGCCACAACTTGAGAAACTCTAAGACGAGAAAGGGTATGAGACGGAGTAAGTTTTCTATGCTGACGAAACGAGGTTGTTTTGCAAGAAAATACCCTCTCAAATCTTATCGTATAATAAATAAATATCTGCTCAAAGTTGCTAATGATCTGTTTATTCATGTTGTGTGTGGGAGTAAAGCATGCAAAATCGTGGTGAAACCGATGCTGACATAAGATAATGATCAATAAATTTTCTCGACCTCAAACAAAAAAGGATCATCTTTTGGTGTTCTTTTGCCTCAATAGGAGTGCTTAAATGACTGCTGAACAGTTGCAGACTGGTCTGATAACTGCTTCCAACTTGTAGTAGAAACGTTTCTGACGGCAAAAGAATAACTAGAATTTAAGTTCTTCCCAGTCTCGAGCAATGAGGCAGACCATACTAAAAACCTGCATAACACCAACCAAAACATTAGAACGTCCTTCCTACCATCCAACACTACTTCCCTTCTCCAATCTATGGATCAAGTGATCATACCGACATTAAAGATACATTACACCCGCCATATATCGACCAGTTGGGCAGCGATTCGTTCATGACAGTCACCGATTGCTGGAAAAAGTATAAATAGCTGGCTGTATAAAAAATCAAGATGGAAAATTATACTACATAAATGGAATACACAGAGATTTGAAAGGCGTTCTTTATGGGAAATACTTATGAAACGGTATCGAAAGATTGGGTGATTCTTAAATATAAAATATTTTAATCTATACCTCACATATCATATAAGAGTATGGAAGAGAAAAATATTGATTTTTAATTGTTTTTTGCTTAGAAAACCGTCTTAGCAATCGATGTAAACAAAATATACGATGTTTTTCTCGGAATTTTCTCGAACTATAACTCAAAGTTATGTGGTCTATCGGGCCTTATTGTGGTAAATAAAGTACTCTATCCGAATACATTTTTAGTCTATACCTTTCAGATCATATAAGAGCTCGGGAGACAAATGTATGTTACAAATTTCATTTATATGGGAATGAGCTTCACGGCACACATACAATGATAAAAGGTAACAATTCTCCAAATGCCGTAATAAAATTTTAAAGTTTTTACTGGAGTTTCTCAAATTTAAAATTTTAGTACGGCATTTGGAGATTTATTGAGTGATGCGGTGAAGAAAGTGAAAAGCATTCCACCGATGGAAGAGTAAGTGCGATGGATTTTGGTTTTAGCAGAGGGCGTCTGAGAAATGGGTTTCTACGCCTTTCCAGAATTTCAAGATAAGGACCCTCTTGACTCTCGAAAAGAAGAGTTGTTTGAGAAGGACCTTGGAGAGTTCAAACGCTCATATAAAGACAGTGACGAGGTAGAGGGAATGTGATTTCAAATCCTCAACTTTCGCTCAAAGAACGTCGGAGATTTTGGAGATGTCTGGGATTTTAGCTGCCAAGATTCAGAAATGGACCCCTTAATAAAGCGGAGCATAAAATTAAATATAGGATTAGGAGACATAGAATATGCAGCGAAGGACGAGGCAAACGTCAATAACGATTTTTTTTAAGAAGACCATCGCAGATTCTTGTAAGCCACATCCCCGTAGCGATTATTAATAATATTTCTAACCCACATTATCATCATTCTCATCATCATCTAAATATCGCCGTCTTCGGTGAACTAAATATCTTTTACACATTTTATTTTTCAGTTATTCTTCAACAATTGTTGTTTTTATAATATATTTTTCTTTTAAGTAGCATGTTTATTACAAATTTTATTTGTTTATTTACGTATATTAATTATGATCCTTTGTCTAGATTTCCTTAGCTACATATGGTCTAATTAACCCCCTTTTCCAATAAGCGTTTAGTCTTGCCGTTCGCAAATTTTGCGTTCGTGGCGATTTCTGGGAATATAATCCTTCCGAATTTTGATGTTCTACGGGGTCCCCAAACTTTTTGAGAGGAGGGCCACATAGGAATATTGAAAGTGCTAGGCTGGCCAGTTCGAAAAAAATCGTTTCAAAATTTAAAATATTTTATTCTATAATTACCTAAGCATACATGCATATATAACTATAAGTAAACGAGAATAAAGGTAAGAAAAAACTCTAATGCGAACAATGCGCCTGTTTTTTAAATTGGAAACACGGATTTTATGATGTTTAATAAAATTTCCGCGGGCCGGATAAAACTCTTTCGCGGGCCGGATCCGGCTCGCGGGCCGTAGTTTGGGGACACCTGGTCTACGGTAATATCATGCATTTACCTCACCTGAGCATCAAGAGCAGTTTCGTTTAATAAAGTTATAATGTCTCCCATGAGAACTCGTAGACTAAAGTTCATTTTATACATCTGGCGAAGACAATAACACGCCATTAATTTAGATTTATGCCGCTAATAAATTGCAAACTCTAACTTCGAACACGTATAATAAACCGCAAATTTACGAGGAAAGTCAACCTTTAGTTCTACTTTGAAAGTAATGCTTCTCTAATTAGTAAAAAACGAATGTTTAAACGCAAAATTTAAACATAACTGTTAGCATTAAAATGAAAAGCAAATTTTTGAACGGATTTATTAATAGAAATTAACAATTTACGTTGAACTGATTTCAACTACAACAAACTACATAGATAATCAGTTCAATAAATTATTAATTAATGGATTCCTGTGTTAATTTACATAAAGTATAATTAATAGTGCACTCATCACCATACATCATATTATTTTCCGAATAATTTCAACTATCGAAGATAGAAAATTCGCAGAAAAATTATATTTCTCTCTCTCTTTAACGAAACAACTTCGTAATATGTTAACATTCATGGCTATTGTACATATTTCTTAAAATAATTTCAGTTATTTAATATTTGCACTTTAATTGTGCAAGTTTTGTAGATATTATACTCCATTAAAAGCAATAAAAATACTTAAGTTGGTTTCTGAGTGATGCTAAATATAGAGGAACGCTAGTCTTTCTAATCATACAATTTATGAAAAGTATAAATACATATAGTTTTATGTGCTAGGTGAACTATGAAAAATAAACTAGACAAATGTAAATTTTAGACATTATAAATAATGGTTGCTAGATTATTTTACCTTTCCAAAACTTTAAATTGTTTATTAAAATGATTAATTGGCTCATTGATAGTATATCACCGTATAATGAATAAGAAATATATGTACCTTCAATAGAAACAAATCCATTTGCTAAATCATCTTTTTTGAACAAGTACCTGATTAATATCATTTAGAGTATGGTAGAATAATTCGTAAAAACTGTTTGTGAAAATTAAATACTTACAATTTTCGGCGCTTCGCCATTAATTGAGGAGGAAACCTTTCAAAAAAATGTTTGAAGATTTTCCATGGGAGGCCATTTTCTCTCATTGTATGAAACTAACAAGTCTTCAGGAGTAGGGCATGCGCTGCATTTTTCTGGCAACGGAAAGAGAACGCAATTGGATTGGATCGCAATCGTAAATTAAATCATAGATTCAGCCAATAAGAAATTTAAAAAATAATTTTTCTCCAGTAGTTTTAAAAAATTGTAAAAGGCTGCAATGTAGCAGGCCTCGTTGCTGATTCACAGATACCAGATACTAAATGTTTAGTCAGGTTTGGGATTTTCAATTTCATTTCAGCCATAAAGCATCCTAGATAATTTATTTCTTGGACCAAACAAAAGCAGCGAAAAATATATAACCACCGCTGCAGTGTAAGACCTTTGATATCTGCAGCGACACAAAAAACCTGATCAACTGCTACCGCAGCAGAGAAAAGGGTTTTAAAATTACAAAAAAAAATCTGCGAGAATAGGAATCAAACATTCTCCGACCTGAGATCGAAACTTAGGTTTTGTCCCGCATAATAGAAAATAACGCTACACAGAATGTGTCTCACATCGGATTATTCAAATTCAAACAAGGGGATATCCTTTCTCCAGACCCCAATCCCCGACGAGTAGTGGCTCTCGCTTGAATTCCATGTTACTACTTTCGACGACTACAATAGTGCTTTTTTATATACGATATCGTATATTATATATATATATATATATATATATATATATATTCATTTACATAAACTCACAAGCGTACATATGGCGCTTTCCGAAGCAGCCCTTTTGGAAACCCAAAAGAGTTCTCTAGGTTCCTTTTGTGGGAGCATCCTTTCGGGACGCTAGCCCACAGCCCATCGACCTTTCGCAAAACAGACGCCTCGGGGTACTTTCCTTCACTCTCCCTCTCACTCTCCCTTTCTCTCCCTCTCTCTTCCACTCTCTCTCACTCTCCTCACATCACAAAAGACCTCTTATCTCTACCCTATTTCTCTCTTCCTCATCCTCCCTTACGTCTTCTACGTCTCTTCCACCTCTATCCTTTCTTACTCCTATAATTTCGGTCCACAGAGTCTATCTCATTTCTCTGCTTCGTATCTTCCGCATCCAACTCTTCCTTCCTCTCTCTCGCTCTCTTCTCTCTTTTTCGCCTCCTTCCCTCTTTGCGCCATGTCTCTTCATCACGCTAGACGTCCAGGACCTCATTCTATCCGAGTGTTTCCCCCATCCTCTTCATAATCTCGGGACCAACCACCCTGTTGCGTGCTTTCTACATCTATCCGCTGAAACACATTGTTTCTCTCAGTCCAACGTTTACTTATCGCTCCGCTCTCTCTCTCTCCCTCTCTCTCTCCCTCTCTCTCTCCCCCTCTCTCTCTCCCTCTCTCACCCTCTCTCTATCCCTCTCTCTCTCTCCTCGATCCTACATTTTCCTCTCATCATTTTCAGTCCTCGCCCCGTTCGCAAAACTTCCCTCTATTCGAGTGTTGTACGTACTTAATCAAATGTCATTTGTCTCCGTTACTATTATTCTATGCGTAATGCCGCCCTCTTAGTTATTATTTTCCTCGTAATTTCAATTATCTACGATTTGGAATGATTTCCAAATTTTCATTGTTTACCTAAAATTTGCCAAGTGTTCCCCAACTAACAGCACTAATAAATCCCTTAAAGATCTGCAAAACAATTTATGGAATGCAACGAATCTACTAAAAAAATTTAGCAGAATTTATTTCACATATTCGAAATGATTTTGAAAGCGTTGAGAGAGAAGCAGCCGATTTAACAACTGATAAGGAGTTTAATGATGTGAAAACCAGGGTAAAAAAGAGGAAACTGCGACATGATGAATCAAGAAAAAATGAAATATATCTTACTGGAAAAGGAGCTTTCGTAAATAACGTAAGCAATGTTATTTGTGACGTTTTAATATGCGAGTTAGATAGAAGAAGTAAAGTTTACAGTGAAGTTATTGATGATTTTCAACTTTTTTTAAATCATGCATGACAAAATATGAACTTAATACTTCTATCGATAGATTGAGAAACAAATATAAAAATGACGCAAGCGAAACCAACGATTTTTACAGATGAGGTAATTCAATTTCGAAAGTTTATTAAAGAAGAAAATATTTTAGGTCCAATTACAATGCATAAGACTGTGGTAGATGGGCTTCGATCAACGTCTCTTAATTTTGAAATATTATTAAAAATATTTTTAACCATTCCGATTACAAATGCAAGTGAAGAACGAACGTTTTTGATACTTAACGGGTTAAAAATTATTTCTGCAATAGCTTAACTCAAGACCATTTGAGGAGTTTAGCAATTTTATTTATTAAAAATAACTTTGTTCAGAACTTGGATATGGAAAATAACATAAATAAGTTTGCAGAAATGAAAGCTAGAAAAGCAATTATTTAATTAAATTATTTTTCTTTTAATTTATTAGTTTATTTACTTATTTACTGCACTATATACTGCCACCTGTACTTTGTCGTTTTAGTTTATAATTCATTTATATATTTATAGTTTTATGATGTTTTAGTTAATAAAGATTTTTTGCTGTATTTTGTATTTTTTGTTTAATAAAAATTTTTAAACTGCATTGAAATTAAAATAATAAAAAATACCCATATATAGAAGGTAAAATAATTATGGGCTTCCAAAATACGTTGCACCTAGGGCCTCAAAGTGTCTTAATCCGACACTGCGCATAGCAAATATTTAAATATGCAATACGATATTTATTTTTCCCTCTATAGAGTAGAGACTGCGCTTTCTCCAAATCCTATCTTCTCACTTTCACAAACCACCTTCTCCATTTCCCCTTTAACTCCGTTTCCTTGCCTCCCAAATGTTTCCCTTCAGTGTGTCACTACGTAACCGCTCCTATATCATGTTATTCAACATTCGTAAATCATCCTTTTGACTCCATTACTGCATCCGTATCATATTATTGCTCAATCTGTTTCATATACTCGACTTCTCCCTATCATTCACCATGTTCCACTATTCCTTAAATGTATGGACATCCCTCAAAAAGGTATGTCTATAAACAAGAGATAATTTTTTTATCAATTTATCATTCTACTTTTTATCCCTTTAAAAGTGTCTGACGAGACTAATAACGGACTCTGGCCTTCATTTATTATATTTTTCTGTACGCATCAGTTATCTTCCCTCTTGGATGCAGCCATTTCTGTATCGTACGCTCAGGTGATGAAGCGTTTTTTGTGTTACGTGTTATTTTTAATTTTGCCTTCCCTATGTTGAGAACCAAGCCCGTCACAAATCGCTACCAACTCGCGACTCGGGAACAAGTAAAAGTGTGCAAAGGAAGTTACGTTTTACAATTACTAGTCAGACCTGAGCATCGGTTTCTTGAAGCAGAGCAAACAATTTCGTATTGTGGTTAGATACTCCCTCACTTAGTGCCACATTCATTGAAATTTATTGCGATACGTGTATCCTTGAATTTGTAATTCGTATTTTTGGCCATGTATGCTTTCTGCATTTCTACGCGGTATCATTGTGTCTTTCTGCGCTGCGAAACTACTTATCCTTCCACGCTGCGAAATTACTTATCCTTCCACGCTGCGACATTAATTGTCCGGGGCTGCGATATTTGGTTCTTCCGCGTGGTCATTTTCTTTTCTTACTCACGAGCGTATTGCATTCCGCACGACCATATTGCGTTCTTCCAGGCTGCTTAATTGCGTTCTTCTGCGCAGCCATTTTGTTTTCTTCCCATCGGCCATATTGCGTTTTCCCGCTCTGCAGCCTTTTTGCGTCCTTCCGCGGGATGATATTGTTTACTGTGTGTATACCCGTTTAGAATAAGCTACCATGCCAAAATCTAAATATAGACCCACGGGAGAATTGAGTGAATCTCAGCCTGCGTTAACGTTATCAAACGAATACATCAGAAGCGGATCGCGCAAATTAATGAATCGGCAAGAATGACAGTTCATGATAGGTAAGTTACGAGTCGCGTCCTTGTTACTAAAAATAGCGGCAACTTCAGGAAATGTAATTCGCGATTTAATGGCAGCGCTAAGTCTGACTTTGTTAAATTTTTGTATTCAGTCCTAACATTTAAAAATTGCCCAAATATTAGTGAATAAAACGCAATACGTTATAAATCAATGGTTCTGATATTGCTGCGACCTGGTAGCAAGACATAAAGTAAGTATTTCAGAATGAGAAGGTTCCATGTGCGCGTTTCGTGACGCGTTCTTTCACAAATTGCCGCCTCATCTCGTCTATAGGGAGATTATCGAGCGTTAGCGTCTGAAAAATGAAGCCGACTCATTCAAAACGACATCTAACATTCTCAGCGCGAGGTCGTGCGGCCATCGAAATCTGATTGCAGTGATACAAGAGACCAACCAAAGAAGACACAGGTGATTTTTTTTGTAATTATATATTTCGGTTACTTAAAAGCAGAAGGTAGGAAAGCGAAGGTAAAAAAGGTTTATGCAGCATCTTCACTAAAATCGTCACCTCGTACAACAAAATCTGATTCACCAAAACCATAACAAACGTGTTTTGGATGCGGCGCCTCTGGTCATCTACTAATAAACTGCCCCAACTGAAAGCTGAAAGTACGGTCACCTCGTCTACCAAATGTTTTGGGTCTTGGAAATGTTCTGTGAACGCTTGGAAGGAGCCTATGGTACTGTTATTACCAATCACCAACCTCTCCGCTGAATCGTGGCATTAAACTCAATCAGCGGTTTCTTTACAAGATAGGTCCTACCTGCAATGAAGTGGCCTACATGCTGTCGCGTCCACCCTGCCAGGACGAAGAGATACATATCTGTACTGTTACTGTCGACATGCTGATTACCATTGCAGAGCATATCATGCAGGATTAGCTGACGGATCCGGAAATGAAACGAGTAATTGTCTGCTTCGAGTCAAAGGAGGATGAAGCAGATTTTTCCCGATGGACCGAAGGAGAATATATTATGTTCAATGGCGTCACAACTTGCGTAAGGATGTTAATCAACGAAGTGATCCTTCGGTTTATGACATCGCGAAGGGGCATCAGCAAAGTTATGCAAAAGGTTGCATACTCGTTCGGCACCAGCCAGAGTTTGATCCTGAGGTTAACCATATAGAGCAAATGAATCAGGGCCTTAAAAGATACAATTGGCTATCTTCACCGCGAATTGCCACAGCAGTTGAAAGGTCACCTACCGAGCATTCGATACTCAATTAATTCAACAACAACTCATATAATCCGTTATTCCTCGGGTTTCTTGTGTTTCGGCTGTGAACTTCGCACATCTGATGACTTCAAACGCGATAGCCCAGATTCCCAGTTTGTACTGGAAATCACTCCGTACCTATACACGCAAGCGAGAGCATTGACAGAAGCAAAGGTAAAGCTGGAAATTCAGCGAGATCGTTGAAAATCATACTCTGACGAGATAATACCAAGCGACATTGAGTTTAAGGTTAGCGCTAGGGTTCCCGTATAGATACACGCATTAGGTAAGGCTAAATTCGGCTACATGTCCGGGTTCTTGCCTCCATGAGATATGTGATTTGCAAGGAGGTTTCACTGATCACATATCGGCACAAGATAACCCTCCGGTGTCATCCTAGATTCCCTTTGTCGCCGCCCATGATTCCTCTGATCTGTGCGCGCTTGGGCCTCTGCAAAAGCGAGGCCGCCCAAGACGACAACAATCAGCCCCAAGACCTACATCGGTGTCTTATGCGTCATGAGCGCCTTTTGGGTCGCCGGTATCTTCTACTTCATCAGCACCTCTCGGGTCATCAGTGGCGTCCTGTGTATCTATCAGTTTCATCTGCTAGGTTGCAGCCATTCAGAAAATGCCGCCAATAACTGTCTTTGTAGAAGTGCATTCGAGGACGTACATGCCATCATAAGGAAAGGATGTAACGATCCTAATAATGGGGTCTGACCTTCATTAAGTATGCTTTTCTTCACACAGCCACCAGGGGGTGCGTCAGTTCCCACGTGGAAACAGCCATTCTGTACTGTGTCGTCAAGGCGATTAAACTTGTTTTGTGTTAGGTATTTTTTTCATTTGTGTTTTTCCTCTCCTAAGAACCTAATCTGTCACGAGTGTCCTTTTAACATTTTTACTCGATTAGCTCTCATACCAATATAAATATTTGGTTTGTAACATTATTCTGCTATTCCTGTACTTTAAAAGTGATGAAAAAAGATGTATACGCTCAGAAACTTGCCACCCCACATTTAAATATAAAAGAAACTCTCTGAAAATATGTGCTAATGTATATCGGCCCTGTATATACTGGCGTTGATAACCCCGTGTGCTAACAGGTCAGGTCAGCCTAACTCCCTCCTGTAGTGATTCAGGCTCTAATCGAAAGCATTCACTGCACGCAAAGCGCTCTTATTTTATCTGAGATTCGCAGTCTCAGATTCAGATCTAGTTTTCACTCTCAAACTTTGAAATTATTTTTGAATTACCTGCCAGAATCTTATTTCTTCAACTTGAAGATTCACGCCGTACGCATGTACCTCGGATTTCTTACTTGACCATGACGTCTATGAATCTTACTTTGTTTAATATGTATAGATTTCGTATACTTTTTTAACACTTTTTTTGTTTCACGAAAGATCATATTATTCCATCTTTTATGGATAGCAAAGTTTGCTTCCCATAACTAATAATATTTGGCATACAATTTCCAAAAAATAGCTGTCACCTTACTCATTACGATTAATATCATTATCGAATAACTATTGAAAAGTAAGTTGCATTACTGATGAAAACCAATGTGTATTACTTCTGCAAATTTCATTTTTTTTAAAAGAGATTACACTTCGTTAATTGAACTCGTATTAAACTAAAATAATTATGCAGATTATACGGAAATACAAAAATTAATATAAATTTAAGTTAAAACAGATTACAGGTAGAGTAATAGAAATAAATTTAATGTAATAAGTTAGTGAAGCAGTAATATATTGTTTCTGCAAAACGATACGAAATTAATTCATCTTTTTTCTGAGGAAAATATACGAAAAGGTTCTGAGACCTGAAAATGTTTGCTCTCCGCTATTTTCCTATAACTCTTCCACTGTTCTCCAAAATGATACGATGCAAAATCGCCCGACCTTATTTCTCCCTCTCCATGTTAACTTTCATTTCTATCCCCGTCAAAATCCACTTTCTACATGACATTCTCCACTTTCCCATCGTTTCCTACGCTTTATTCTGCCCTCGCTCCTTTCGTATTTCGTTAATACTTATTTCCGTTTCCTTTTTGGCTCTAAATCACTCATACTTAGTTACATTCTCATTCCTTTTTACTTGACGTATCCTTGCCCAGGGATTTTTTAAATTTTCTTTGCTGATATTTACTCTCATTTTTCTTTCCGCATTTATCATCTTTCTCTCGTTTCATCTTGTATTTGTACGTTTCTTACTATTCTATGAGTCTTCCCTCTTTTTTTCTCTCTCCTCTTTTCCTTTGCCTTTTCTCTTCACTTCCTTTCTCTCTCCCTCTCTCCACTTCTCGTCTTCTTCCTCCCCACTCTCTTTTATCTCCCTTTTAATACCTTCACCATTCCCTTCTTTCTCTATCCACCCTTTCGCCTCTATCATCTTCACCCGCCCCTTTCCCACTTCTTTTCAGACGTGCTTCGCTCTCCCTTTTCACTCCTTTACATCGGCTCCCCTTTCTCTCTTTTTTCCATCCACTTGCACGACCCTCAGGGTCTTCTCACTTATCACCCACTCCAAAGAGCCCTTCGTTTCACTACTGTCCCTATATTATTTTGCTTCTCCAATCTCAGCATTTACGTCCACCATCTCTCACAGGCTTAAGTGCTTCCCTTCATTGTTTTTATTTTATCTTTAATATTTTTACCACCCGTGGTGTTCACGTCCGTGTCAATGGGCGACTATCTCATTTCTCTAATCCTGGCGATTTTTCTGCGTTCCATCCAGCCATTGTTTTTATCACACCTTACTTAATAGCGCACAGCACTCGTGCTTTTTGTTATAACTAAACGTTTAGTCATTAGCCTTCATTACGCAGTAAAGTTCTGATGGTCTTAATACATGTACGTTTTTATTTCAAACTTCAGGGTTTAAAATTGAAATTTTTTATTCGTAAATGATAGCCAAAGAACTTCAGTTTGTAATTTTAATTCATAAATAAAACTTTAATCATAGAAAATGTACTCTATTTCTCAGATTGTGAGTGAAGGAATATTCAATTCAATTCAATTCCTTTACAGTTTCCACTCTTATTTTCTGTTTCACTTTAGATGACACCCGATTCCTCTTTATCTTATGATTATCCACTTTGTTTTCAGTCCCGCAATTACAAATTATTCACTCACCTATTTGCTCATAGATTCCTGAGATTTTTCCTTCTAAATTTTTTTCTCTTAAACCTTATTTACTTCTCTACCAAGAGCGTACTCGTAATTCGCTTTTACCCCTATCCTACTCTGTGTGCCTGTTTCTTGCTTCTTTTATATCTTCCACCATCCTACCGTTTCTAATTTTACCCTCGCCTCTCTCTCTGATCTCAGGTAGAGAGCATCACCTTCCCATTGTCATGGACCGCTTTTTGCTTACCCTTCCCGCCTCCTTCCCTATTTTATCTCGTGTTTATCGCGTGATGTCCGCCCCTCATTTCCTTTAGACTGCCCTTTCGTCAGTCAATCCCCTTCTCCCTTCCCTCTCTTCCTCGCATAATACTTGCCTCTCCTCTGCCTTCTTCTTCCTTTACCTCTGTCCTCCTCTACCTCTCAACCCCTCGCTTGCACACTCCACTGCCTCTGACCGTTCCCTTCTTCACCTCGCTCGCACTATATCTTCCACTTTCTCCTTCCACGACTCTTCCTTTCCTTCTTCCTCTCCCCCTTCCTACCTCTCTATATCTGACCGTTTCTCTCTCTCTCTCTCTCTCCTTAACCGAACTACATCCATTTCTCCTTTCCTCCCCCTTCCTCCCCCTCTCTCTTTCCCTTCCATTTTCCACACATACCCTCTCCTCAATTTTCCCCCTCCTATTTTTCCACCCTCCCAATCTTTTTCTCTATCCCGCATTCATTCTCTCTCTCGCATTTTCACTTTCTCTCTCTTTCCCTCTCTCCTCTCCCTCCATTCCTCCTTCCTTCCTCTTCCCCCTCTATCCCCTGTTTTTCTCTATCCTGAGCTCTCTTCTTTCCTCTCCCTCTCTCGCATTCTCACTTCCTCCCTCATTCCCTGCCTCATTCCATCTCTTCCTCCCTCCCTCCATCGCTCCTCTCCCTCCATTTCTCCTTGCCTTCCTCCTCTTCTCCCCCACTCCTTCCCTTCTTCCCATATTTTTCTCTATCCCGCCATTTCTCCTTTACTCTCTCTCTCTTCCTCCCTCCCTTACTTAACCCCTCCTGCCCTCTTCTCTCCCTCTCATCCACCCCTCTCCTCCATCCCTTCTCCCATCTCAACCTTTTCATCTCTCCACCACCGCCTTCGTCTTATGCCTTCTCTCGTACAATAACTCTCCTCTGCCTCCTTAGACTGCCTCCCGCTCTCTCCTCTCGTTCTCTCTTATCTCTCGTCTCTCGTCTCTCTCTCTCTCTTCCTCTCCCGCCGCAAGATCCTTTCCCTCTTCCAAACCCTATCTTCCAACCCCGGACTGAAAGCAATTTATTCCCTTTTTGCTTATCCACCCTTACTCCTATGAATGCCTTCTCCAAACCTTTTCTTACACCTTCACCCCCAACTCCATTCCTCTCTCATATCAATCGCCCTTTACTCTGCCAAACTCAACCCACGGAAACCTTTTTTGTGTCCGTCGCGTCTTTTTGCCCCGTGTAATCTAAAGAGATCGGTTAAGGGGTCGGGTGATGTCGCACGGTGCATGCGAAAATGTGTTTTTTTACCAGACAATCCGTATTCCACTGATTGCGGTCGTATTGAGACACCCTCTACCTTTTAATTCATTGGATACTTTGTACATTTAGTCCCTATTGTTAAGCAGTTTATACAGCCCCGACTACGGTATTTGGAAAGGAAGTTATAATACCTTCAGTATTTTTGCGACGCGCACAGGATTAAACCAGATAGCAAAGTATACTCCATAAATGGAATACACAGATATTTTAAGGCGTTCTTTATGGGAAACATGTATAAAATGGTATCGAAACATTGGACGATTCGTTAAATTTTATCTCCGAAATTATAACTAGTAATTTATATGCTCCCGCGAACTTTTTTGTGGTAAATGATGTCCACTCTCCGAATAAATTTTTTTATCTGTACCTCATAGATTATATAAGAGCATGGGAGAGAAAAACATGGATTTTTAATTCTTGTTTGCTGAGAGAACCGTCTTAGCGGTTGATGTAAACAAAATATGTGATGTTTTGCTCGAGATTTTTGAAAATTTTTATCTCCGAAACTATAAGTCATAATTATGTGGTTTATCGGACATTGTTGTAGTAAATTTAAAATAATCTTTATCTAATAGAGCTAGGAAGAGAAAAATGTGGAATTTATTTATTGCTTGACGGATGCCATTTAATGAGATACGAGTGTATGTTTATTAAAATAATTATGTAACATAGAAGTTCTAATTGACAGATATAGTTGAAAATCACAATTTGACGGTCAATTTTAACAAGAATCACTCGTAGTTAATTTAATTAAAATCTGTCCAGCGGTTTAGGAGAAGAAAGGTAAGACGGACGGACGAAGCGTGCCCATTAGGTGTTCCGCTACCACCGCTTTGCTGCTAAAGAAAGCCCGAAATTAATATACTGCAACAATATTTCAAATTATATGCTGTCATCATCTACTTGCATCATATTTTAGGAATACACTACAATTTACAGTTTTATTTATTCTCATATTTTTCATCATCAAAGGCTATGCGGAATATCATTAAATCCAATTTTCCATATTTCGTAAGTAATTACATGCATAATTAATAATAGTGAATAATAAATGATTGAGGATAGTCAATACATTTTACGTTTTAAATCGGACTTTATACTGAGTTCTCCTTGATCGCACATACGAGAAAATCAGTTCTAAATGAGTAATTTGCGTAAAAGTCTCATTAAGAATGTTTTTACGACCAGCACTTCAATTAAAAGACATGAAATGTTGTGGTATAATTCTACGAATCACTTAATTTTCATATATCTGTTGCCTGCATAAAATGTTCTCGTTTGCCAGTTGTGGTCAACCTCTGTATTAGATTACAAAGACACGATGTAGTGAAAGGAAAATTGGAATATTTTCAGTTATTTTTATTTGTTTCCATGAAGGTCAAATCAACAAAAGAACACTAGAGGTAAAAAAATATCCTGCATGACTTAAAATAAAATTGTCCTTTAAATCAGGGGGCATGAGTGTCCCGAGGTCGTTTCATGCGTCGGCGAAGCTATGATGATAAATCTTTACTTAAAGTTTAATACGATCAGTTTCCTATTTGCAGTAAAATTATGGTTTCAAAAAATTATCCGATTAAGTCTTAACGCTATTAAATTATTTGGGCATGATTTTTTACTAGTATGAGGACCCATAATCTATAGGTAATTTATGATGAAAACGCCCATCCGACACGCCGAAGCTCTCTTGTCTTCCAATGCGGCCCTTAGAAGCATTCACAACTACGAATGTGGCCCGCCATGCAAAGAGAGTTGTCGACCCTTGCTTTAAATCTTCAGACGTACAAAAAGCCGCAGTCCTTGGCGATGCGAGAGTTCACATCTTTAAGATCAAGCGGTGGATATTAGAACTTTATGTGAAATTTCGATACATAACACAACGCTGCATATCTCGAGCGATAAACTACGCAGTTTTCCATGAAAAATGGCCGCGAATGCATCGATCTAACGAGGATCAATGCCGCTTAGCTGATAGCTAAATAATTAATTCGACAATTACGCACGTGTCCATGATCGAAGCATCGAAACCTACCGCGAGATGGAAACATCGGCGCATGTGCTGCGTCATATCGCTGATTGGCAATTCAGTTGGTGAGTTGATGTTACGAAATATGCCGCGGTTTACCGCAAACATGGAAATTGGGCCTTGAATTAACAATGGATGCGAAACCTATCGCTTATCGAAACCCTCCTGAAATTGATGAAGATATTACCGGCCCACTTTAGTAGCGAAAAATATAATCGATTCTCACTTCCTCTGCTTGTGAACTTTAACGCTTAAAAAAACATAAATCGAGAACCACGTGAGCTGAAACACGCGGTTTTACATATTTTTGAGGAAATACTTTCTCTCTAAGAATGGATTAATGGTAATTCTATTTAACATTGCTGTGCGCTTAAAGTAACGTTGTTGCACACGTTAGCCAAATTAAAAAACAGACCAACACATCACGCTGGATGCTTTACCTACTCCGAGTCAAAGAAAGCAAATATGATTTCTTAAAGTTAAACATATTTATTCATTCTAATATTAATGGAAACACTCATATCGTCGTCCCAAAAACCTAGAGTGAGACTAAGTTTACGAATAAGTACCTATAATAAATCCTCAATTACAAGGAATACGAAATAATATATCAATAGATGAAGACAAGATTTAGATATGTAGCTAATTACTAAAATTCATGCAAGAACAAAATTTCTATCATTCAAAGAATTCATGCTTATTTATTTAATACAGTGAAATGGTGAATGAAATGTTATATACATGTGCAAACATTTGTATAATTTAAAACATCTGCAAGATCAATCAAGACTCCAACTGACTCAGTAATTTCAAATGTGCACATATATGTATCAAGACTGGATTAATTTTGGGAGTATATATTGCCATGGCAACCACTGAGCAAGGGGAATGGGAATATTGATCAAGATCTCATCCCTTCAGATTAATTTGAAATAATATCCTTTGAAGAAATTTTCTAAACTACAGTCTCATTCAAATTAGAGGAGGAAATCTTCATAGGCAGAGACATTTTTCATTATAATCGCAAATCTTTCAGGATATGCATACGGAATATTAATTGGATTTGAAAAATTTAATTATATTTATATTAATACTACCTCATTATTATGTGCACCTTTTCATTTACATCGTCTTCCAAAATTGCTCTTTAGTCAGTCAACATGAAACTTCACCCAAAGTTGTAATAGTCATCAATTTAAGTGATAAAAATATCTAACATATACTACCTTCTAGATGAGGACGCAATAAAGTCACAATTTGCTTCTGAAAATTGAGAACTTATTCCTATTCTTTTTAAAACAAATTTTTCGTCATATGAAATGCAGTCAGAAAAAAATTTAAAAACCTAGCGAAGATCCAATTTCGAAAATACACCCAAGAAATGTAACTCTTTGAATCTGCGTAGCTTTCCGTCTCCCAGCATCCGTTGGACCATTATTCCTCTCATCCTCTGCAGCGCAAATATTTATTCCCAAAATTTATGAATCCGAAGATAAAAGCCATTAAAAACGCTTCTTCATAGGGATTCGAAATTACCAGGTTTCTCGGCTAGCTCTCCGGGATAATCCTTCCATTATCTCGAAGGCAAATATTTAAACGGGAACAGTCACAAACGTCTTCATTCTCGAGTGCTGAAAAACGAGAGAGAAAAGAAAACACGTCGGAGGGAAAATTAGTGCGACAGCCTTCTTAACTCCGAAATTCCGAGAGGGCGCTGGCTCAAGTTAATGCTTCGCGGAACCGTTCTCGAGCAAAACGTTAATTAAATCCTGACCTATATAAATAAGAGAAATTCCTCAAATTAAAAAAACCCTTCCTCCTCACGCCTTCCGCTATCCGTACGCGTGAGGCCCCGGACGCTAAGAGTGGGAATTCAAAGTGTGACTCTTCTCTCGTGTGTCTGTCTCCACGTCTGCTTCCCTTCTCTTACTCTCTCTCTCTCTCTCTCATTCTCTCGCAAATGACGATGCCCCAGAAAAAAAAACGATTCCGCTCTTTCCGCGAACCCTTGAGAGACGGCGTGTAATTGATCGCCATGGGAATAACCTCCATATTTAACGAGGGGAATAAGGGAATAACTTATGCGTCTGAGGTGTCAGAGCGAGCCAAAATTGTAGGCAGGTGAAGAGGAGAACATGGGGAATAATGGAGAGAGATGAATTAAAAAATAAAGAAAAAGATAAGCGACAAGTGTGTAAAATCGTACTGCACCCCTTCCTTGCAAACTTTCCTTAAAATCCGCATTAGTTTATCACATGCTTGAGGACTGAATGCTTTGAAATACGCAAATTTAAATATTAATCGCAATGGTTATTAATTATTACATAACTTGTGTCAAAAATGACGGGTATGCCTTCGTTATTAAATTAAAATAAATTTTACATAAAAATTTAATAAAGCCATATACAAAAACGTAAACAAGAAATAGAACATTAGCATAATTGAATGTTACACAAAGTAAAAATTGTTATAGACAAAAAAAATTTGTGGCGAAAAATATTAATTCCTTCATCATTACGCTACAATGGTTTTGTATGTCCAAAACTTTTTTTCCTTGCTGTAAATGTGAAATTTAGATCTATTTTTTACTTTTCAGTACAGACACAAAGTGCTTTTATTGAAATAAAATTATATAAATTAAATTCTTTAGTCAAAGATTTATGAACCCAGTCAATCATAAACAAGGGGGTGGAAGAACCATCTTTTAAAGGGAAAAATGATCACGATTACAAATTTAAATGTAGAAAACAAAAAAACAAATATAAAAATATATTCATATTTAAACAGAACTATTGTTGACTGGAATTAATTGCCTGCTGAGCTATTTGAGCCCTTCCCAAATAGTGTAAATGTTTTTAGGAACAGATGTAAAGCTGTTTTGTGATTTTTCTGTGATTTTGTGATTTTTTTGTGATTTTATTTTATTTTATTATTTCTCCTTACATTTTGAAAATTTTGAATTTTCTTATTTGCAGTGATATTTATAATGAGTAATATTTTTGTTATGTCATTACTATAGATCGTTTTATTGCTGTCTTATTGTTTGTCTTTAGATTTCGTTGTTGGAAGTGTGAGAGACCTACGAGGTTTCCATATGTTACCACCTGGCAGATCGCCAACTTGTAGCACTAAGTTTTAAATAAATAAATACAAAATCGCATGAAACTGACAAAAATGTGAATCAGCTTGATGGCGAAATATTTTCACGTAAAAATACGTCAAATTTTTGCTTTAAAATCAATTTTGTGGACCGATTCGACGCATATTCGAATATCGACCACAAAAGCAAATAAATTTCGTTATTTTAGGCGCTCTTTGGTTTAAGTCCCGAGTTTGTATGAATATCAATATTTTTGAAGTGGCAACCTAAAAATTCTTGCACGCTACGTTTCAGCTACTCGCAGGCAGAATAACTCTTTTATTTACATAATAGGATTACGTCATCATGTAATCATGATGATTATTAATCATACAATGCATAATCTATGACTGAGAATCTGAATCACGGAATTACAATTATCTTTCATAAAACATCCTTTAAGGGAGTTTTAAACAGTTTTTTTACTTATCCAAATTCTACACGCGTGATCGCCATATTGACCGCAAAAATCAGAAGCGTTTGCGGGTGTGAAAAATAATTAATTCAAGTAAATTGTTGACCCTAGGTCCTTATTTCCATCTTTTCACCTCATCATCAATCGTTCAAGTTCGAGGATAATGGTCGGAATATCAACAAACGAGTAATCAGTATCGACGCCGTAAATATTACAATGAATCTCACGTAAAAATTTTCCACATTGTAAATATCACTTATCCTATTAATTTACAGTGCTATACGAGTATATTTTCGCGAAAAAACTCATTATGTTTATGTTTGTTCAAGAATTAACTTTCGATAACAAGGAATGTATCGAAGTGAAAGGTAGCTATCGTAAAAATTTCCGCAGATAGAATCGTATAAATAATTAACCAGCAAAAACATAATGTTACTTAAAATTCATTCATTCAGGCAAGAAAATAACATCATTTACCCGTTGAATTCAATTTAAAATTAATTTTTAGTTAACAGAATACACTACGCATTTTTGATATTTTTTGATTAGAAATGCATATTTTTGGTTTGACCGTCTGCCGTTGCTGATGGAATCTGCCGAATTAATGAAGCCAAATCATTTAAAATTTCAATGTACGAATCCCCAAACAAGAGAAAGGCACATGTAAATTTTACCATAGCCGGTTCGTCTTTATTTTTGTAAATGTGACTTGGATTGCAATTCATCTTTCGCCTGTTCTTGAGTTCTGTTGATACCGTAGGAATAATATGACAAATCAAGCAAAAAACCTACATTTTCCGATAATGCTCTCTCAAAAATTCCACTATGGTACTACTTTATTATTAAAGGTGATTTCAAAATTTCATCTTTTTGCGATTACGATTACTTTTTAGCCATCATGTTATGCTTTTATGATGCAGTCATTTGTGTCAATCAGCGGCTGTGTTTCATTCACACTAACACAGTAATGGGTCATCGCAGAAATATAAATGTTTGCTTATCTCTGCTGCAATAATATTTTAATAGCTACTTTACCATTTAAAGTTTATTTATTCCCTCAACAAAATATCAGAAAATGAATCGTGGTAAATGTATCATTGTAGTGTGAATATTTTCAAAATACGTCAAAAGGCATTCTAGAATATATTTGAATAGAAATATAAGAACTATAAATAAATATAGAGATGAAAACATCATGAGTTGTATTAGGTACGTATGATGACGGAATTGTAAAATACGACTCGATGTAATCTCCAAGTGGCTAGCATTAAAAATTTGCCCTAATGCATAAAACCGTACTTTTACATATAGTTCGATCTTATAAATCAGGAAAACGGAAGAACAATTATAAAGTTTATTGAGTTCGATCTTATTTATGAAATATGTTGAAGTGCATTTGTCTCAAGTTATGCACTGATATCCGCTCATCCCGATATCATTAATAAGATATTGTCACTGGACTTTCAAGACTAAATGGGCTGCAGGTTTTGGCTTCCGAGCATGTGATATTTACTAAGCCATTACGGCCAATGTCGATTTTAGTGCTATGTTGAGGACGAATTCCTAAACCACAAAATGGGAGCAATTTATGAACGCAAATTGTACGTGCTTCATTTCCAAACTGTAATAATATGTCACAAAATGTAACATAAATCATGAAAATTAAACTGGAATGCGATAATATATTAACACAATAATTTCAGCTGAATATCACGTGCAGTAGTTTTGGTATATTCACATATTTTGCCTCTACCACGATATTATGTTTTTTGTTCATTATTACACTATGTAGGTCAAGGCACAAACCATATTTTTCTGTATCCTGTCTCACTCTACAGCATACATCAACGTTTTTTGGGCAATGCATATGTTAGGAAGATGAGAAAGTGTTGAGTGTGGTTTTACGCTATTATTTTGTCACCATCCGATGGCAGCTTAATTAGTTATGGCGATTACCGCAACAAATACAAAATTTAAAATATAGCAATCTTGATCACAAAATGTTATTTCGAAGAAGTTAACATGAGTGTCAAGAGCTAGTTGGAAATTTGACTCGTAAAACTGATTTGACGAAACTTTCAACTTAAAAAAAGGCCATTTCTAAATTCAGTTACTTTCACATTATATTAGCGTCCTATTTACCCTGAATAACACGCAAAAGTCATACCAGTTATTTAATGCCAGTGACAATGAATATAATTTTTTACTATTTCATGAAAATTTTTAGATATCTGTGGAGATTTTGTTACTATTCCTAATGTTTTTTAATAATAGTTCTTATTATTCTCAATATATTTCACATTATAATAGCATCACATTTACCCTGAATAGCATACAAAAGTCGTACCAGTTATTAAATGGTAGTGAGAATGGAAATAATTTTTTACTATTTCATGAACATTTTCAGATAGCTGTGGAGATTCCGTTACTATTTTCTAATATTTTGTTTATTATAATTCTTATTTAAATGTCCAAACGCGATTAACGATGGATGGTTACGTAATATCTGATTTAAAGATATTAATGCAATTTATAAGTAAATCAATAATAATATTAGCTTGAAGATATATATGAAGACGTTAATGTTACGAAAAAGGCAAGAAATATTTTTATATAAGAGCAAAAAAAATTGTAAATATAACTCCTAAAGTAACGCTGCAACAGCGTCAAAGAGCAAGACCCATAAATCCTAAGCAACACAAAGCGACAGGCCAACATAACCGCAAAAGCACCACCTGCGAAAGCGCCCATAGCCCTCGCCGAAAATTCCGGCGACGGTGGCGCTGAGTGACGGTCTTGGAAACCAATTATCCATCAAGCATCACAGCGTACGCCGTGTGTCAGCGAAAAAGGAGATGAAGAGTCGGGTTAGTTGAAAGGAGGGAAAAGGACAGGACGAGTATAAGGGATAAACAGAGAAAGAGAAGGTAAGAGAGAAAGTTGGAAAGAGAAATGAGTGAAACGGATGGACGCAGGAGCGATGCGAATAGAGAGAGAGAGAGAGAGAGTTGATTGATTACCCAAAGAAGCGTTAGAATGGTGTCCATGTGTGCCATTGGGGGGTGGAAGCCACGCCTAAAGGCTGTTATCCCAAGTGGATCGAGTATCAAGCATCAGTACAAAACAAAAAGGATTATCAATGGAATGCGAGGTATCGACAACAAAGAAACTATTAAGACGGCGGGAAACAAATTGCTTTTTTTATAACGAACCACGGAGTCTTTATAAAGCGATATACGCTGAGGATTTTCGCAAAAAACTTCATCAAAACAGGAAGCGATTTGAGAGTTTTTTAACGAGGAAAAATGTTAACCATGGAGGTTAGTCAACTTAAGTAATACAGGTGTAATAAACATGATCGAATGTTTCTATTTTAACATAAATGTTATAGTAAAGGTTTATGGGCAAATTAAACGCCAAAAAACTTATAAAAGAGTGAAGTCTATTGCCATCATGCGCCGGTGAATTTTGGCACAGAGAACAAGCTGTCGATCGCTACTTGAATAAAGATAAAAGAAGTTTTAGATTTGTGACTGAACCATTTAAGGCTTTCAATCGCAGACGGTTCACGGGTTTTTTTAGCATCCGCGTAAACTACGAGAGTTATTCCATTCGAGTCTCTCCAGTGGTTGACATTAAATCCACGAACTTCCACAGATACTGTAAAAAAATACTTGAAAGCATAAAGTTTTACTTTCTCATATACGCAGTACATTGAGAAAATATAGTATTCGTGAAAAACTCGACTTTGAGATTTTTATGGAAAACACGTTTTAAGTGTTTCTGTGTCCATAAAAGTGGTTTTTGCCATTCCGTCTGTCAGTCTGTCTGTCTAATCTATTAGTCTGGCTGTCTGTCAGTCTGTCTGTGTCTGTCTGTCTGTCTGTTTGCTGTTCTAGGGCCCAAACGCGTGCATAAAATCGAATGATATCTCGTATTTGTGCAATATAGACTCTTTTTCAGAATTTTTTTCATAAAAATGATATTGCACAAAAATTAAGGGTAGTTTATTCTTGGCAATTTTTAGAAAAAATTTTATTTACTCAAAAATGATTGCAGAGAATTTGGTTAAAGTCAATCCAATTGTAGATCCTGTTGTCAAAAATAATATTACGTTAGTCATATATCTCTTAAAATCACTACATGGCGTCCAGTGGCATTATAATGCACTATAAGCTACCTTACCTAAGCGTCACGCCTCCGCAGTGATCCATTCAATATCATATTGCAGCCTAAACAGTAAGGGTATTTTCTCCTTGGATATTTTGAAACAAAATTCAATTTACTCAAAAATGGCTCTAAGGATTTTGATTAAAATCTATCCAGTCGTACAGTCTGATGTCACAAATAATACTAACTAAGCCATATGTCCCAAAACAATTATTATAACTAGAAAGGCCGGACTTGGTCATAACCCTAGAACCTCAGAGGCCGTCAATTTGACGGCAATGTGGTCTTTCCTTTCATTTGGCATGTAACAAGTGGTCTTTCCTTTCATTTGGCATGTAACAACAAAAATAAAGTGCAGACATTTGTTCTTTTTCTATAAGTGAACTTTATTAAAACTTCTTCAAAATATCCATCATATATTCGGGTACAATAAACAAAATTAGTTTGTTATGTGTGTTATGTCACCATTTTTCAAAATTTTGGAAGAGGGTGTATGCTCTTACATTTTTTCACGGTGGCAGGTATTTCCCTCCTGGCCCTGTTCACTATACCCATCATGCTTTTGTCCTTTGTTTTGAACTTTTTGGCTAGTTCAAATGATGTAAATAAATTGTCCGTAGTGGCAATTCTTCCCCTGTTAGTGAATGGTTCCAGGAGACGTAGGACTATGAACTCGGATAGACTCTGGCCCTCAGAAATCTGGTCGTCCTTGCCAAGATAAGGGATAACATTCAATAGATACTTAACTTCCACGTCTACAGCTAAGAAAATTTTCTGACCAAATTTATTTGGTTTTTGTGCTATAAATTGCGTAAATGGGCATAGTATTTTGCTTTGAAATAGGTGCTCATCAACTGCGATGTTGGCTCTAGGTCTGCAGCAGCTTTTATAGTTTTCTATGAACCTGTCCCATATTACATAATAGAGAGCAAATTAATATGTTTTAGACGAGTTGCACGTGTTGACTTCTCATCAAAAGACAACCACCAGGATTCGGAACATAGAGACTAGATTTCCAAATTCTATGCCCTATTTACGCCCCAAGCCTACAGAATAGAAATAAAAGCTTTCAGCGACATATTCCAGAAGTTAGCGACATAGGCCAGATGTTGTCCTGCAGCTGTCGGTGCGCTTCCACCTCTGTGCACTTCTGGATATGCTTAAGCATGAATTTGTCGACAAAAAGCCCCCAAGAACTAGCCTTGCTGTCTTCAACTACATTTCGCCTCGCCTGTGCTTTTGGATCCGGGACCTCCCTCACAATATTTTTGCTATAACTGCTATTTCGGTCGGTGCGAAGCCACTCTTACGCGCCATTATGTTGTACGGCTGAAGCCAAAATACAGCGAGCAAATAGAAGACACGTGACACACACGCAGAATGCGATGTTCACGACCAACTGGCAGGAGCGAGTGAGAGAGGGAGATGTGGCGCCGATGTAAGAGAAGGAAGATGGAAAGAACTAGACCAGGGGTCTCAAACTCGCGGCCCTCGAGCCGCATGCGGAACGCGAAATAAAGTGGTTTACACGATACGGCCAAAACTCAAATTTATTTCTTATAAAATATGTCATGTAAATCTACGAAATTTATAGTTTATTATTTCAGCACTTCTAAAGTACATATACGCAGTTCATTACTCATTCAGAATCATAAAAATTCTGCAAAGGTGGGATATGAAGTATGCTATTCCTGCTGCATATATATTTGCGCTGTCCACCTCCGATATCTGTCCCTGCTTCCACAGCTCTTCTTCCTCGTCCAAAAGTTTCTAGAGGACTATGGCGAAGTCTCTTTCATCTACTCGTTCATTTCTAGAACGTATAAATTGTTAAATTAGAAGATATTCAACCAAACATAATAATTGAAAATATATCTCAAAATGAAAATTTTACTTATATGATCAGACGCGTTGGCGCACTCCGTCAGTCGACTTTTCCGGGAAAACTTACTCTCAGCTGGCATACACGTCTTCCGCCAAGGTCAAAACTCAACTGGAATTTGGGGAAATACATTTTAAGAAGACTCTAGGAGGGTGGAGTCGCTACCTACGCGTGCGAAGAAGTTACGAGGAAATTCCAGCTATTGGCGCACGCATCGCGCCAACGCGTCTGCTCGAGGGTCAATGGCTACTGCAACTTAAGCGAAATTAAAATTTACTGCCGTATTTCCCGTCAATATGCGTTAAGAAAAATTTTTGACAGAATTAAGGTTGTTATTTTGTTTTAAAAAGTTTACACCTACTTTAGAAAACTATTGCTATAAATAGTCTTCTCTTCCCCCATCATCTAATATTCTTTCACGAAATGAAAATATTCTGCCGCCATAATATCATGATAATGTAATTTTGCTATTGCCATATATTGCAAACTGACACTATCGTCAAGTAAATGCCTCCATTATGGTAATAAAAGGAATTTTTGAATCCTTTAGTTAAGGTAACTAATCAGGGAATTTTAAAAATTACCATTCTAGCTTTATTTTATTTGTACTATGCTAACTCAACCAAGAAATGATGTTCTATGAGGAGTAATTATTTTTCCCTCGCCCTTCGATTTTCTTCTTAATGTATTTGCATTATTTAAATTTTAAATTTTCATGATATTTACCAAGCGGTGTTTACTATTTGTGGATTATATCTCATATAACATATAATCTTCCGTCTTATTAGAAAAATTTCGAGTGAAAGTTAGGTATTTTATTTGAAGTCTAGATATTATGCCCTTAAGTAGGTAATTATAAAATTAATAAATTTATAAAAGATAATCTTCCGTGCTTTAATTTTTCTCATATCCATTTATAGTATGTTATTATAAACCTAGATCATATCCTTGATTAAGTAATTATAAAGCTAATGTTTATCACAATTCTGGCCAGCAATTAATACTTTTTCAGAACATAAAATAAAAGTTGGAATGATTTTGCTGCTATGAATTGTCTACATTAAATAATATTTTCGTGGCAATAATGTCAATTCAGCTCCATAAAGCGTGTGCATATGAGTATTCTTTTGTAAAAATATTCGAGCGCTTTTACTGTGAATCGCACCTTTAGACTTTACCGAACAATTGATGTTAATGATTGTAACAGACAAGTTTCAAATGATGCATGATACCTACAGAGCAAAGCGTCCATATGCTATTCAGTTGCCAAACATTTTCTATAGGGTATTTCAGAGAGAATTAGTAATCTTCCCACAACCTTGGCCCAAATGCGAGTTCAACAAACCGTGGTCCATAAAAGCCCCAAACATGTGCGGCGATCACTCAAGGGTATTCAAGAGTCCTTTTAAAAGCATCCTGCATAGATTTTATGCCTCACTAAGTCTGAATTTTTATATCGTTAATTTATTTATTATTATGATTTCCTTTTGCCGTTTTCCCTGAAAAAACTCAAAAGATGCAATATGTTAATCCTCTCAATAAAAACCCATACGAAACAATTATTTTTATGGCATACATTAATCCTCAGAATAACATTTTATAATAAACATTACATATAATAAACATTATTTGGATTTATGGTTTTCTTGTGTCCGAGAAATCATATTTAATTATCACTCTCCATTGCTTTAGATATATTTAGAGCCCTGAATTCAGTGCTCGAATTGGAAAATTGAATAACAGGAACGTTAACTTTTAGTCAGAGTTATTTCAGTTTATTATATTTCAATACAAGTCTTAAATTAAAGGCTAAAATTTGTTTTAATTTAATACATATTAAATTAACAAAACTTACCTACCACTAAAACACGCGTAAACCACTGTAAACTGGAACAGCAATTGACACAAGTGATACATGCATACACCAATTCTCATTAGTTCAAATATTCGGACAATGCAACCGATTAATTATGAATGTGGCCGAACTTAAAATTACCAACGTAACATTTCAAATCCTACGACCGAGCACGACTCACTGAAATATTTCAACAAGTGGAACATTCTATTCTATTTTTAGCAACGGGAACCCTATGGGTTTCGTTTTGTATAAAATGGGACGGCGTTCCCATGCCTTCCCGAACAATTTTAGCAATGCTTGAATTCCAACAAAAGGTAATTTAACTGATACACAGTGCTCCATACCGTTGACCCAAATATGTATTCGCCAAAGAGAAAAGAATATGAAGCAAATAACAAATATATCGATGGATCGTCCAGTTTTTGCGCATAGTCACCAAAAGATGGATTTAAAAGTCTTACTGTAAAAACATTATCACTCACATATCTTTCAATAAAGTAACTTTAAAAATATAAATCTACAACACTAATCTTTGGAAATAAAACTAATATTAGAAGATAGATGCTGAGACCAGAATACATATGATTCCTTCTTTTTATTGATTAACTATAGCCATCTTTATGAATCCCTGTGATGTCCTTGAAAAAATAAAGAAATGGAGGTGAGGTCGGTTTCTTAGCATGATTATATTGGGCTATTGAGTGCATTTTACAACTCTAATGATATCGATTCTTTAAAATCAAATCGGCGATTCACATAGGTGTTTCCAAGTGTAATAAATAGAAAGGGAATGCATCCTGTTAATTTAGCAATGGTTGAGGACGTAATTGTATAGATTGTGTATCAAAATAAATTAAGTCTGAATCAAACTCCGTATTTATTCGTTGGTGTAGAAAAAGAGGGTTGTCTTAAAGGCGAGAATTAGTTAAATTTAATTATGAAGAATATTTTCTTTCATATAGGAACGTAATGGATTCGATTTTAAAATCTTAAAAGATCCAGAAATTTTCCAAATAAAAATACCTCGTACATTGTTTGTTAGTAACAATACGTAAGCGATATGCACTGTACTAACATGTAAATATGTCTGAACACCACCCTAAGTATTTCCTGAGATTTTTGCGTTTTAAGACAATACAGTTAAAAAAGTTCAATATAGTATTTTTCCTTTCATTCGTTTTGACTTATATTCCTACGCCAGCACCTTATGATTTCGTCTTAAATTCAAGGTAGAATTTTCATCTGATTTATGCGCTATATTCTCAATTTTGTTCAATCGCATGTTGGTAATTCCATCTAATCAGTATTTCGTGAATTACGGAGATATTGGATGTTGTAACTGAAATAAGTAAATATTTTTCCTACCATTTATACTACAAAAGTCTCAACTTAAGTTTTATAGCTAGCAAATGGGATTGAATACGCTTCACATATTTAAATATAATCTGTATACATTTATGCACACCATAAAATGCAGACATAATGACCACAATGTGAAGGTTCCGCTCCAATCCCTCGCACTTATACGGCACCCGATATCACTTCTTCAGCAACAAATTAACATTACAGCCTACAAATGAATCGCATTCAACCGATTCAGATTTCGAGATTAAAAAAGAACTATTTCGCGAGGAGAAGGAAACACGACAAAAGAAACCGATCCCGAAAATGAAGAAAAAAATAGAAGGAAGAACCAATAACTTCGACGAAAAAAATATTTGACTAACGGCGACGAAACATATACATGTGTGATTGTGAGAGAGAAAGAGAAACGGAAAACATCTACCTCCCCTTTTCCGTTTCATAGGGAATGCAGAAGAAACCATTGATTCGAGTGGAAAGTGGGAAGTAACACGAAACCGCAACTCCTACGCATGTGCAAAAGAAAGGAATTCTCACCCCTCTGCATTCAGCGGCGAGAAAGAAAGAGAGAGTGAAATTCGCAGAGAATAAAAAAGACACTGAAAGAAAAAAAGGGATGTGGCAGAAAGTTAGGGGAAAAGTATAGCAGAAAAATAAAGGAAGCGGGCGTGTTGATATTTATAATCTCCACTAAAAAAAGAGACTTTTCAAGAGAAATTGGGAAGGCTTTAGATCAAGGGAGCCCAACGTTTTGTCATGGCGGGCCACATTCATAGTTGTGAACGCTTTGGAGGGCCGCATTGAAAGTCACGAGATCTTCGGCGAGCCGGATGAGTGTTCGCATTAGAAGTTACCAAGGGATTCTGCGGTCTCATGTTAGCGAAAATCAAGTCTAAATAAATTGCTAGTATTAAAGCTCTACCAGAAAAGGTTTTGAGACGATAATTATATTGAAAAAATATGAAATTGAATATCATTGTTACCGATCACCTTTTCATCATAACTTCGTGGGCCGCATAGAGTGTTCTGGGAGCCGCGGGTTAGGGACCTCTTCTTTAGATGGTCCGCGATTGCAGTTAGGGAATCTATTTTGTGGTAAAGGCTTTTTTTCTAGCTTAGATTATCGCCGTACCAGAGTGAGTCCATCGGGAGTGAGAGGTAGAGAGATGGAGAGAGAGAGAGAGAATAGGAGACGGTTTCTATGGTTCCCGTAGTGGGTAGGCGGGGTGAATCGCACAAGTGTGTTCCGGGACGAACGGACGGCTTTACAAGGGTGGAAAATACCGAGAGAGAAAAACATTGGAGTGGGAGATTGTATCTGTACGATGAAGATAATGGAAGGGGGTTGTATCTTACAGAGAAGGAGTTTGGTGGGAGAGAGAGGGGAGAGTTAAGAGAATGGGAACCGGATGGGAAGCGATTCAGGAGAGGAAGGAACAATGGCTTCCCTATATTCTATCCACTACTCCTCCTTTTCCACTTTCAGCTACGAAGGAAAGGCGTGTGTGTACTTTGAGGAAGTGGCCCCTGGAGAAACTCCGTGAGGAGAGGGTGGAGAGGAGAAAGGATAAAGGAAGGGGGAGACGCCATAGTGTTAAAGGCTGCAGGCTGAGAAAGCCTGACACCGGAGAGATTTCTTATCCCATCGGAAGAGGGGAAGGGAAGGAAGGAAGGCCATAAAAAAAGAGGTGAAGGAATATGACAAAAGAGGATCGATGCGCATGGGTCGCTTGCGGTGGAGGAAAAATAAATCGCCGAGGGAGCGGGATCACACCGTCACGTGTTCAATTGTTGACGAAAGTATTGTCGTGGAAGCGTCTATTGCGTATATATTGGCTGTATGGTGATTTACATTGGAAAGCGAAAGCCCGATAGCGCGTGATTTTGTTTTCAAAATCGAAAGTTGAAATTGGTAACAATTTCGGCGCCATTAGTTATAAATAACACTATGAATCATAATAACTCGAGCGTTATTACAAGCGGAAGAATTCTAAATTGCGTTCCACTGTCAGATACCGTTTAACCATTTAAAAAAAATTATATTATACCACTGTGCGATTTTATGAGTTATAGATTGTAGTTAAAAGACGATGTTTCTGCAATAGCCGTGCAGAAGTTGGGAAAACCAGACACGCCTTTTGGATATAAATCAGGCGTCATCAGTGATGATTCGCAACTAGTAAATAGTAAACCATTCTCTCGATTAACTTCATCTACAAGATGAGCCCGATAGTACTTTTTTCAATCTTGATTGTGATATCTTCAAATTTCTTGATGCAGCTGCCAGATATTTTGACAATGCATTTTGCGTTAGGAATATTTACCTAATATTCCACTCAAATTAATATTACTTGAGCTTTGAAAATTAACTAATTCTTTGGCCTATTTTTTAGAACGATGTTCATATTGTGTTAATTGAAATAATTTGTAAGAATTCGGTATCAAATAAAAATAAATTGGGTAATTTACTTTGTATTTAGCGAAAAACGACGATCATTACCAAAAACTCGAATGTTTTCCTTTCCGCTAAATGTCCCACAATAACTCATTAACTGCCGTGGTCTCCATTTGGAGATTTTATTATTTTAAATGATTATTTAGTCTGATAAGATTGTATCGTCCGCCATGGCATAGAGTTACTCTATGGACCATGTCTTTGAATGCGAAAATGATATTTGATATGTTTTAATGCATTATCATTTTCATTAATTTATATGATTGTATAAAGGTGTTAAAAAAATATAGTTTTAAATTATAAGATCATATAGAAGTCACCTTCCTTCCTAACCTTTTGAAACTGGCGATCTTTTATTTGCACTACCTCTTAGAAAACCAATGCGCATAGTCAAGAGGGAATCAGAAGGTCGTTAAAAAAATAAGAAGAAGTCCAAACCAGGACTAACCATTTACTATTCATAGAAACACGGCGTTTTATCTATGAAATGAAACTGATCCAATCCACTACAATATTTGTTGCAATCTTATAGTATGAAGTCCTTTAATTGGTGAGAAATTACTTCAAAATTAAAAATGAACTCAACAACGCTTCTCACCTACCATTTAAATTTCTAAACTCTCGTGAAAATCTTGAAAGAAAGCTAAACAAAATAATAGGATTAAAGTAAAAAAGAATGCCGATCTTTATCTTCCTTTTGCCATTATATTCCATAAAAAAACAAGAAATTCAATACTTCCTTGAATTCTAGGTTTTAATTTTCAGCCTTATTCATCCTTTTTCCTGCGTCACATCGCATTCTGAAACGATCTCACTCTAGGACACGTAACCTACTCGAATGAGACCCGAATCCGGAACGGGATAACGTGTTTGCGTGGAAACAATACACGGAGGGAAAGGAGGGAAGAGGTGAAAAGAGGGAGAGAGAGAGAGAGGGAGGACTAGAAGGGTTTGAAGGGGAGAGTGGGGATAAAAGGGATTTCAACATGGGTGGGATGTCATTTCACGGGTTTGCGGCTTTGTGTCGCTCCAACGCACCAAGATAATTAGGGATCGCTTTCCAGAAAACCCTCCGGGGAGGGAAGAGGAAGTCTCCGCCCACCACCTTAACAACTCCTTCCCATCAATTCTCGCACAAAAATTCATCCCGTTAACTCTACGACTTGCCGTGTAATATTTTATTGCATCCGTCTCTGCGTCCTCTTTTGTCTTTCGTTCGGTCGAGGGAGCAGGCCGCACCCTTGTTCGAGGGAAATACCGCGACCTATTCGAGTGCCATATCGCGTTAAGGGTGAGAGAAAAGGGCGATAGAGGTCGATGGGGTGAGGAGGTTCCGTTGCTGTTTGCGAACCTAAAAGCGTTTGGTGGAGGAGTTGGAATTGCGTTTAGGGTTTATTCCCGTCGTCGACCCGGATGAAGGCTTCAAAAAAGTTGAAAGGATTACCGGAGAAATTTATGAGGTCATTAGTGACCGAAATTCATGACGTATTTGGCGCGTAATCATATGAATCCTCTATATATAATTGGTCGAAGGCGAAAGATTCTGGTACGATGTCTTTGCGCACTTTGGTAGGGGCGGTAAGGAAAAGAATGAACTGCTTTGTTACTACATTGCTGTCCCGGCGCACGGCGGTAGGGGTGTTAAGTAGGGAAGTGAGCTGCTCGGAAGAGAGGAGTGAGATACGCGGGACAGGTTATCTGTTGTACTTCAGTTGCAATGACTTTATTGAATACATTTAATAGTATTAGTAATACTATTTGAATGTACCAAATAAATTTCAAGCTCTTCAATTTCTGGATGAATTGAAATCCATGTAGCACTCCTGTTGATTTTCAACGAGGAAATCTCTGGTATATTTAATTTTATATCACCACACTATAGTCATACTATATATAAAAATAATTTAATGTCTGAAGCGGTGTCCGGTCAAGTATAGACATGTATCAATAACTCAAAAACTACATAACGTCGAGATAAGTTAAATGCGTCATTTTAACCACAATAAAGAGTATAGAGTGTTAGATAGGTTTATAGACCGATTAATATTACCAATTTATTTATTTTTTAACATTTTCTGTTTTCATTTATCCCATTTAAAAACATAGAGGTGAGTGTAGTCTATTTTTGATTGGTACGTTAAAATTACTAAAAGTCATCGTGCACAGTCAGGACTTAAACTTAAGGACGAATAAAATAATGAAGTTTTATTTTCATACGGTGAATTTACAAATACAGATCGATTTTTTTCAAAAATTGAGGTTTAAACTACAAAACCTTGAGTTTTTTTAATGAAAAAGTTTTCCTTTCCATGGCAACCGATATTGTTGCCCAAATCAATATCGCAAGCCTACGACATTGAAGTTAATTCAAGGTCAGTTAATTATCCATGTAAATAAGAGGTGGCACAACAAGCTATTTCTTCAGTTTCAAATATTAAAAGACTAGCAAGGGGAAGGAGCAGAGAGAGGGATGGAGTATGGTAGGAAGGAAGAGAGAGAGAGAGGGAGACTGGGGAAGGAAGAGAGAATGGGAGAGAGGGAGAGAGAATGGGAGGAAGGAAGAGAGGGAGAGGGAATGGGAGGATGTATGACAGAGGGAGAGAGAGAGAATTAGAGGAATGTAGGGAGAGGGAGAGAGAATGGGAGGAAGGAAGAGACGTAGAGAGAATAAGAGGAAGGGAGAGAGGGTGGGAGGAAGGGAGAGAGATGGAGAGAGAATGGGAGGATGAGACGTAGAGAGAATAGGAAAAAGGAAGAGAGAGCGGGAGAAAATAAGGAGGTGGAGAGAGGGAGAGAGAATGGAAGGAAGGTAGAGAGAGGGAGAGAGAATGGTAGGGAAGGAGAAAGGGAGGAAGCAACGACTTCAATGCTTTTAAAGGGATCTGATATTATACGCTACATTTGCAGTGATTTAATTTTTTTAATGGAAATTAATGCCGTCATAACGAATTACAGTTGAACTTCCATAAATCGAATAGTAATAATTAATCGAGTAATAGAAAATTAAAGTTATAGAAATATATTTTTAAATATTTGTATATATACAGTGGAACTTCTATAACTCTGATCTCAAAGGAAAGCAAAAATTATTCGAGTTATAGAAAATTCAAATTACGGATATATATTTTTCATTTTTCTTTAATTGAATTAACATGAAGTTTATTCCCATAAGCATATAACTGTAATTTTCAATATCAGGCATATCATGAAAACATCATCATCGATATTTTCTTCCGATAATATGTAAGATTTTAGTCTATGCAAAACATTAATTGCATCACGCACTGTGATTAAGGGTAACATAGATAATTGCAATTCTCACGTACTACTAAAAGCACAAACATGACGATTAAATTTGGGCTATCGACTCTAGGAAGGAGCAAATAGGTTCGTATTTCTCAAGGGCTATAAGGGATCACAATAGAAGCCACCCTAATAACAGTGACGGTAAAACGTGAAAAGTATTTTAATGTTGTGTTTGGTTGTTTTTCTATAAATTTGAACTATTTTCAATTGTTAAATATAATAGCGTCATACCTATTTCCCGATTTTTTTATCCAAATATGTGCTAAAAGCATGAATGATGATGCCATAATCTTAATGATGATTATTATTATTGCTCATGCAGTGCGATCTGAGTCACTAAACTTGAAATACGAAAACTTGGACACGAGTCGATTGCCAGAAAATTTGGAAATTAATGATATTTGACTTAATTTCACGGAAAATTATAAATATATATTACTCATGGAATTTATTATATAATAAATAAAGGCTTCACGTGACTAAAGAACTGTAACCCCATAGATCGCGTTGATTTATTTACAAGTTTAGATCTTAGTGAATGGTGATTTTTAAAGGGCTTGCAGTATGAAATCACCGACTACTCAAGAAAAGGTAGTGATGAGGGTCTCAACAAGGTGTTGAAGGAAGCCAAATGAACACTTACCAACTTGAGTTTGGGGATTGTTTTATTCTTTTATTTCACATAAGTGGAAAACGAAAATCGCTGCGGAGGTGAAATCTTTAGAAATAAAAAAATATTTGTAATGATGAAATATCTCTCTGAAAAGCGAATGTTTTTTCAAGGTGAGATGAAATGCTTGCAGTATGCAAGCACCTTCTACTAGTATATATATATATATATATATATATATATATATATATATATATATGTGCGTGTGCGGGTGTGCGCGTGTGTGCGTGTGTGTGTGTGTGTGTTATTATTATTTCTTATTATTGCTTTGCGTTGGTCTGATATACGTTGAACTGTTACAGGTATGTTTGGGTATTGATTTGTAAATGCGGTATGGAGTTGATCTCTGTAAACTGTCATATCGGATTCTAATTTTGTAATTCTGTAATACGTGCGCATGATAAAGGTGTTAACTTCAGCTGTCCATTTCATGCGTACACGTCTCCGGCCTGCTTGTGTGGTCTCAGTTAAAAGTGGGTTGCCCCCCTGAGAAACACCTTCAGCTTGTGCAATATTACTTGACGGTTTTGGGTTATTGCATCCATTGGATCCGTTGATGCTGCAGAGTACATTCCTATGTGACCATATGTTCTTGAATTCTTCTTCTTGGCCCATTACCACGCTGTGTTGGTACTCATTTCTCAATCTTCTGTCTAGTGTACGTTTCAAATATTCGGGGAGCTCAAGGGTTGTTACTTTACCTCTGAAATACAACGTCATCCGTTTATAAGTTGTCGCCTTTGCTAAGGTTATTAGGTAGTTGGAAAGTTTTATTTCGGCCTATTTATCCCATTTCTGTTTTGCTAATCCCGAATAGAGATCTTGGGGATAGATAGTACATCTTCCAGTTAGCGCTTTAACATAAGTTGTGACGGTATTCCATATTGATTGAACCTTTCTACATTCAAATATTAAATGCCACGTGTCTCCCACTTGGCCCGGACACCATTAACAAGTTCTACTTTTGAGTACGCCTATGTTGCTGAGGAAGACGGCGTCTGCCAATTTTCCATGGGCTACTCTCCACGCTCTCCAGATTCGGAGGGCTTCTGAGATTCTGTTGTTTATTTCTTCGTTGTTGACATGGTGGACTACACGGCTGTCATTACCAACAATGACCCCTAAATATTTGGTTGTATCTTGCGTCCAAGAAAAACCCAGCGGTCTATCTGTTCTCCCTTTCCACCTGTCTACCCAAAGAACTTTGCTGTTCAGGGTGTTCAGGGATGCACCGGATACGCGCGAGAAATCCCTGAAGCTTGAAGCTACTCGTTCGAAGTCCTCATTGCTGGTGATGAAGACGGAAACATCATCTGCGTAGGCACTAACAACGAGTGTATTTACGGACGGGTTCGGTAGGGGGAGGCCCCTTGTTCTGCGCTTGAGCATGCCGATGAGTGGTTCTAGGGAAAGAGAATATAACTGCCCCGAAAGTGGGCAGCCCTGCTTGATGCCTCTCTTGACGGGTATCGGGCTGGTAAGGGTGCTAGCTACGTGCACGTGACACCGAGCTTCATGGTATAGTGTCTTCAGGTAATCGATGAACGTATTTCCGAACCCCATTCTTCCTAATGTCATGTAAAGGTAATTGTGATCTACCTTATCGAACGCTTTTCGTTGGTCTAGGAAGAGCACTGCGAGAGGGTCGTTGGCACTGTTGGTGGTGTTTATGACATCTCTGACGAGGCTTATGTTGTCAAAAATAGTGCGACCCGGTACACAGTAACTTTGCTCAGGTGAGACAAGAGATGCTATGACGACGGATAGTCTTTCATACATGGCTTTTGCAATAATGTTATAGTCTACGTTTAGTAGTGAGAGTGGTCTCCAGTCGTCTATAGCTTTCGGGTCACCGCATTTAGGCATAAGGGCGATGACCGCTCTCGAGGTTGAACGTTGTAGGCGCCCTGTGGAGAAACTGGCCTCGACCATCCGCTGGAAGGGTATTTTCAGTGAACCCCACAACTTTACATATAGCTCGGCTGTCAATCCATCCATTCTTGGCGCTTTATTCCTCGCAAGTTTTTTTAAAGCGTTGCTGAGGTCTTCGGCGCGGAGCGGTGAATCGAGGATAAGTTTTTCACTTTCTGAGAGCGTGAGTACTTCATCAAGGATGTCGTCTTCTTCTGGCGGCACATCTGACTCTTCCTCTGTAGGAGGGCCATATATTTTTAGAAAGTGTTTTCTAACAATAGTGCGTAGTTCTATGGGTTCAGTCACTATTTGCCCATCTATCTCCAGTTTGGTAAGTGGTTTTGGGAGGGTTCTTCTGGCCTATGCGGCGAGATGCTCCAGTGCAGGAGAATTGTTTTCGATCAGTTTCTCCTATCCTATCCGTGCCAGTAGAGTTTGTGACTCCAGAGCTTTGGAGGTTAGGTACGTATCATCCTCAAGCATGCTCATACATCTTGCATATTATAAGGCATAGTCTTTAATTTCTTCCTAGATTAATTCCCATTTTCCGACAGGATCACTGATAGTATTGGTTTCATTTGCAATAATGTCAATGATGGTTCGAGCGTTTTTAATAAAGTTTTGGGAGTTCAGGAGAGAGTTGTTGAACCGCCAGTAAGGCGCGCGCCTATCTTTTTCGTTTAATGTAAGACCCATTGCGAGCGCTCTGTGATCTGAGAAAGAGTTAATTAATTTCATGTTTTTAACATTTACAAGAAGATTATCTGACACATAGAATCTATTTAATCTAGCTGAAGCATCGATTGGTTGTTTGGTATTAGGGAAAGTAAATCCGGAGGTTGCAGAGCCTTTTTCTTCCCATGCGTCATGTAAATTGAGGAATGTAATGAGATCACGTAACGCTTCCGTAACTCTTGGGTTTCGTTCAATCCCTGATTTTCGATCCTTAGTGGGATTTAACGTAACGTTGAAATCACCACCGATGATTATTCTGGTTCTTGAGTCAGAGGTGGATAGCACGTTTGCAACGTGTCTCTTAATATTTTCAATAGCTCGTATTGCATTTTCTTGAGCGTGCGACCCGTAGTATGATATTATTAGCAGTGTCATACTGGGGGAATCATTAAATGTAAATGTTGTTTGCTGCACATGTCCTGGAACTAGCACCGTCGAGTGGCTTTTTGTGATGCTTAGACTCTTTTTGTATCCTATAATTGTACCCGTGTGGTGCGAACTTGGTGGGTTGAACACAAAGTTATACCTTGACTGAACGGAAAGGAAAGCGGCCTTGTTTGTGTTGGACTCTTGTACTAGTATTATGTCCGGCGACCATTTTTGTAAAAACAATTCAAAGAGCGCCCATTTCCTTACACTCTGGATGGATTTTACATTTAGAGTCATGAGCAATAAGTCAGCCATTATGGGTATTAATGATGTTAACCACAAACAATTCGTAGGCGTGTATATAAGGAAGAGTTGAAAAATGAATTATAAAAGAAAGAAGAGGATGGGTTCTTGAATGGATAAATGCTGTTCTTTCTCTGCCCTTCATTCACTGAGTTTCAAGAATGGACTGCGAAATTGCTTCTGCGAGCCTGGACAAGCGCATTCGTAAGGCTGTTTCTTTGATTGCCTTACGGTAATGAATTTCGTTCAGCGTAGCGCTTAGCGCTTTTTTGTCGACGGAATATTCCGCCACTTAAGCTGCCGGGTTTTTGATTCCTTTGGTTTCCGAGAGAAATTTACTCAATACCGGAAAAGAGATACTTGTATACCCAGGGTTTTCACGGTAAAAGTTTAGTAGCTGCGTCATTCCTTTTCGATCTTTTTCTTGTTTCCGAGGATTTTTCTTAACGGCGCCTTTTTTCCGTTCCGGAGAGTGTAAGGAGGGTTCACTATCACTGCCACTTGCTTCAGTTTGTTTTCTCTTACCTTGAAGCATTTCCGCATTAAACAGGGTTGAAGGTGAGGAGTTTGCGGGTGATACGAGAGAGGTAGTGGGGGTTGGTAGTAGTGGGGGAGAGGTGGAGGTATGTGGAAGGATAGCCTCAAAGTCGAGGGACTGTGTGTGGGAGGGTGGGGGGAAGGGAGTGGGTTGGGCTTCCGCTCTTGGGTCTGCGAATGCCGGTGGAGGTGGGGTAGGAGGGTCTGCCTTTTTTGTTATCGAAGGGTCAGTAGGCTGGGGGAGAGGTATGGGAGGATCGGGAATGTTTGCTATTTCACTTTGAGTGGTGTTTTTATCTACTTCACGAGTGTTGAGGGGGCAATCCGCTGATATATGTCCTTCTCTGTGGCATTTATAGCACGTATTGTCTTCGAAGCAGAAGAATATTCTGTGAGGACTTCTGTCAAAATTGACTACCAGAGATTCGGGAAAGACGACGCCGTCCCTGGGGACTATATAGACATGTCTCCGCCATAATACCGGATTAACATATCCGGGATGCCCTTTGAGATCTAGTGTGTGGGTGATAATAGGGCTTACGATTGTGGCCGCTTGGGAAATGATGTCCAAAAGGTCTGCATCGGAGAATTCTGGTGGAATATGCGAAACCATAAGTTTCCTCGCTTTGTTTATCATTCTCCTGGCAGTTATAAATTCGCCTTTGATTGTGATGCCTCCGTGCTCCTTCATGAATAGATCGAAGGTTTCTTCGTTTTTAAGATATATACATATTCTGTTTCCAGAAAGTCGTGTTATGCTTGTTACTGCATCTTTTCCCATAAGATCGTCCATAGGAGCTACATATTCAGCTAGCGGGTTGAAGATATGGATTGTAACATTGCACCCAGTTTTTTATTCGGACCAGTTGGGAGAGGGTGGATATTCTTCAGGATGAAATTGAAGACGTTTTGTGGCGTTGAGTATGATTCTGCAGTGACGACATTGCGCGTTGTGGGGTGAGTTTGACGACTCGCAACACTAGCATAACTCACCGGAGCATTCCTCGTATTGGCTATATACGTTCTTTGCGTGTGTATGGCATTTGGCTCTATCTCATTTGACGAGCCGTGTTGAGTTATGCCTGGTGTTGATAGAAGTAAGGGAGCAGTTTTTCTTGATGGGGATGGGGGAGGGGGGGGACGGTGAGTGTTGACTGTTTTGCGTGTCCGTCATGGGCAGAGGGGAGAGGGAAGGGGAAGGAGAGAGAGCAGGAGTTGGCCACGTAGATGATGACGGCAACCTCCCGGCTGATGGGTAATTGTTCCACACACGTGCGTCTTTTCCAGAGGAAGGCATAGGGTGAAATCTTGGAGATGAGTGAAATAAGTCGGAGAAAGCTCTTTTCTGGGGTGTTTGCTCAACGTGAGAGGAGGGCAGTGACTTTTTGGACGACGATAAATCGCAATTAAGAATGACACTTGTTGGCGATTCTATAACTACTTTCCCCCAATATATGCGAATAATGGAAAAGGTATCAGTAGTATTGCTGAAATCCTCTATCCTCGCTGTATTTAGGCTACTATGGGAAAGTGATAAGCACTTCCGAAAGGATTTCATATATGAGTTTGATATTTTGGGAGATAAGTTGCCTTCAGATTGCATTGGGGCACATTTTCTGTAAAAGCTATTTTCTGTTCTGTTGTAATCGTTGGATAACACGCGTTGGGGGGTGAACCATTGATCTTGTTTGCGAACAAAATCATTTCCACTTACGTTGCCGAGGGAAGCACTTTCTTCATTACGGGTCGATATTTGAGTAGAATCTGTGATGATGGGTGATGCACATCTAGTAGGTGATGCGGTAATGATGTCCTTGGTGGGGCTAGGCACTGGACTTCGAGCGGTTGTGCAGTATTCCGCCGCGTCCGACCGGGAAGGAGCCCGGGCGGCGGGAAGAAACGGTGACTCACTCAAAGTTCCGTTTAACACCAACGTATGAAAACGCAGATATAAATTAAACTAGGCGACACCTGATGAAGCTGAGAACACCACTCGAGGAGATATTCACGCGTCGACTCGTATATGATATATCACGTTAAGCGAAAAAATACTCACACTTCTGAGGAAAAACACGAGAGCGAAACTTGGTCGCGTCTAACCGCCTTGAACTTTAGTGTGTGTGTGTGCGTGTGTGCACGTGTGCGCGTGCGCGCGTGCGTGTGTGAGTAGTTTAGGATTATTTGTTTACATAGCAACCGAGTTTCTTTAGCTTTGTTTATGTAGCAATGGAAGCTTTGTTTGTGTAAATGAAGAAATCTGATAACGTTATACTATTTTCCGGTTTCTTTAATAAAGCTTCTAAATGTCTACAACATCTGCTACTAAACCTGAAAGCAGTTTAAGTCGTTAAGAAAGCTTTCCAAGCATACTTAACATATTTGTGTCAGTTATTTGAAGATTTGAAGATATGGTTGGTATACAAAAGTTTATAAATAATAATTTATATTATTAATTGATAATTAGTGTTTTGTCTATTATAGAATTACTGAACACATTTCTTTTACTTCAAATACACTTCAGCAAAATTCATAAAAACTTAAATGTATTGATAAAATTAATTTGATCTGTTTTAGTCGATTAAATACCTTCGAAGATATTAAAAAATTCCCAATTCAAGAGCCGAATATTTTCGGCGATATAGACAAAGGAATCAATCAATGCGCAAAGCAGAGAACTTTATCATATCCGAAGTCGAAAATGTGCATGTAATTCAAGAGAATGCTATGAAAAAAATCGGTAAATTATTAATGAAAACAGAAGACCTCAATACAAAGAGTATCTACAGTTGCAAATAAGACCCACAGGTTCATTTTTCAAAGCGGCTGTCAGTGGTTCTTTTAATGCTTTCTCTCCACCAGCTCATTCTCTAGGTTCGCTATATGTGTCGTGTACTTATTGCAGTGCTGTGCATTTTAGGTATGAAAAGTATAATTCATAATAGATTTACGGGGGCCTCTTGTATATTATATTACCGTAATCGTCGGCGAGCTTTTTGACAGGTTATTATTGGTCGACTGGCCGGCCAATCAGAGATCGGGACGTTTTTGTTTATATACCTTGGTTGCATTATACTCTTATTTAAATATATTTCATTACTGTTATGTAAATTTCCAAGATTTTAGTTGTAGCAACAACTATAAGAAACTATTATTGTTCTTCGTAGCAACGAGTATAAATAAAGTACATTTTATTTAATTCGAGCATATACGTAATGGAAGCATTTCCATTAATACGAAAGATTATCTAAATTACTATTCGTAAGAACGTCTATATCACATACATATTTTCTCTTAATTTTTCTTCGTAACTTCCTTACTGTTTCATTTTCGTAATACCAGTTCGTTGGTAATTTCTTCTGACATTTCCCAATGGACTGAGTGCTCATCAAAACGACAAATAAATAGTATCTCTTTAGAGTAGATTGCCAACCAATGGAAATTGGTGTAAGACTTTCCATATTTGCATTTTAAAATTCATTAGAATAGACATAATTTGAATAGAATAGAACGAAGTCGGAATTTTAAAAAGTTCCACAGCTCCTCCATAATGTTTAAAAATATGTTTTAAACAATAACATTTGACATTTGTTGAAGAGAAATTATAGACTACGTTAAGACGAGTTCCTCTATAATTCATTTAATGGTAAGTAATTAATACTTTTCTTAAAATCTTTATATATTTATTCCTTTAAGATTTATTTCAAAATATTTAGTTCACAAAAGTAATTTTAAAAATTATGAATTGTTTTTCTGTTTTTAATTGCATAGTTTTAGGTCATCTGTAAAATTAAATTGTTTAAAACTTCAAATTGAAACTACTTCTATATAGGAAAGACAGCCAATGATATGACAGTGACAGATGATGTTGTTTTGCTGGAAATACTTTTCGTAATTTACGATTTCAATGGTTTTGCTGGTAATAATAAGTATTATAACATTTGAAAGCAAATGAAGCACAATAATTTTTTTAATGACCAAATTAAAACTGTTGTAAATGCGAAGCATTTAACAGGCTCTCTAGTTTATTCTATCGTTCATATTTTAAGAGCATTGATTTAATGCTTAGACTGCAATATAATCCATTAGATTTCAGCCAACGACGTATGCATATGATGACGTGATAATTTTTAATTAATTTTTTATTCGGATACGAACTAAAAGCCAAGGATGATGTCGCCATAATTCCAACACACTAAATATTATAATTTAAAAATAAATTTTAGTGTAACATATAGGCTATTGTCTTAATTTTGATTATAGTTATTGCATAGAAAGGGCGATATGAGCCATGAAACCTGACATTCGAAAACTTGAACAAGAACCGATTGCCAGAGAATTAAGAAATTCCGGAAAATGAAAACTATTCTTATTTAAATGGTTAGTTAAAATGCTGCCGCGTTGGTTTATTTACGACTTTAGATCTTGGTGTATGGTGATTTTTTTAAGCACTTGCAGTATTCAAGCACTAAAAAACTAGTACCATAAATAAATATCAAGTATGTATTATAGACTGGCGTAAGCATATAGGATCTGAAGCAATATTGCTGAACGAAGACTAATGATATTATTGGGGAGAGCTGGGTGGTAGCTGGGAATATGGCTTATGCAGTATTGTTTATGCCCTAGCGTTAGAACAATTTTTTAATAGATCGACGAATTGTGAGCAAAAGCAAGAATAAACTACCAATCATTATTGCGTTCATCTCATCATAGTTTCCACTCTAGGTAACATCATACCTAAATATGAAATATCATTCGATTTTGTTGCATCGTCTATGCCCTAGGGCCTCGCACAGGCAGACAGATAGACAAACGAACATATGAGGCATGGAGAAAACCCCTTTTTTGAACTCGGATACATGTAAAACCTTTATTTCCTTCAAAATCTCGAATTCGAATTTTATCAAATCTACAATACTTTCTCTACTTAATACGTATATGGAAAAGTAAAAATGTTAGGCAAGTCTTGCAATGGTAATTAATTATAAATTTTTGCGGACAATATTTATAATACGTGAATTTCACACGCTATTTTATTTTATAAATGAATTAACAAAACTCGGAATTCCATTATACAAAATCACGCAAAATTAAATGGAATTAATTAAAAACTTAGTATTTAATAAACGAAAACAAGAAGCGTGCAAATGAAATTCTAGGTTAGTGTGGGCATAATTAATCTCCGAAGGCTATAATTAATGACAATTTTGGAATAAATTAAATTATTAACCTCCGAAATTTTCCATTGAAGCTTAATTATACAAAATTTTAAATGTTATGAAATAATTTGAAAAACTAATTGCAAAAAATTGTATACTTTTATTGCCTCTCGCTTGATAATTTTCGCAGTAATTTTTATTGGGGATGGCAGTTTTCGACGACAAAGTCTTTCACTTTCGACCGTTCCCATTGTTTGAGATAAATAATTAGGGGCTCATTTTCTTTGGTCTTCCTTGCAACAGCATGTATTTACTCCGGCATGTTTGTTTCATCTTTATCAATATCTCTGTTCTTCATTACCTTTCTTTTTCTGGCCTTATTGTTGCTATTTCCCAAAGAGAGAGAGAGGAGAGAGAGGTTCGTTATTCCAAGGTTCTTTGATCTATTTTATCTGGCATTGACTTTTGAGATATTTTCGAAAGGCCGCTTGCTTCTAGGAACTAAACTGATAGTTCCTTGTTTGATATTAACGTTAACAACCAAATTAAAAACAAGATAACCTCTGAAGGCTTGAAAGTTTTATTTGAATTAGCAATCAAGCTTACATAATTATTTTTTTTCTCATCAGGTGTCGTATCAACGATACTATCTTAGCTATCCAAACGAAAAATGTGTGTGAATAAGATCGATAATGAAAGGACGCGTGTCGAGTTTTTCGACTTCTCAGATGTTATTTTCTTTTGAATTATGTTGTTATCTCAAATATTAAAATTATTATTCAACTTTGTTTTTGGTATATTTCTTCTGGGACTCTCTGTATGTTTGTATATAGAATATACTATACATATATATTTTATCCGTCCATCTTTCAAAAGAGCCAAACCATCTTAACCCATGCGCGACCTCCTAAGTAAATTACGGTTGTGAAATGTATTTCTTTGAAGTGAAACGAGAACATATTTCCACCACGATTCTCTGTCGTCAGTAAAAAAAGTAGCTGCAGCGTTTTAATGGCGTTTTTCGGTAGCCATAACATCGCAAAACTTCATATCTAAGTCAGGTATGAAAGCTGAAGTGATAATAAAATTATCATATACCAAAATTTCACAAAATGTATAAAAATATTTTGCCGTCCCCATTCCTTTTCGTCGGTAAAAAGTACCTAAAGCGTTTTAAAAATGTTTTTCATGGTTTGTAGCGACAAAATTATTCATACCTTCAGGCATTAAAGCTTAAGTTATAATGAAATTAACATATTTATAATTTTCGCGTACCCCTTAATAAAAAAAAACTCACGTATCCCTGCGGGGTAAACGCACCTCCAGTCGAAAATCCTCTACTTTAGACCCGACAACTTTTTTAAACATTATTTTGAGACCCTCATTCGATTACTGACTCGTAGGGATTGAAAATTAATCCTCTTTATGATGGAAGGCATTCTTATCGGCCCGCGAACGATAAATTATCAGCGGAGGAAGAAATTTCCAGGGGGAAATCATAATAATAAAGCCACCCCCCTCCCCATAGAACGAAACGAGGAACATTAGCTAGAGATGGATGAGAGAAGGTGGGAGCAGATTAAACATGGAGAGACAGATGAGGGATATTCCAAGGGGCGACGAGTAGATGAAGAGAGTGATTCATCAGGGGTAGAAAGAAAAAGAAACAAAAAAGATCATTGTGTCATTTTCGATCGTGAGAGAAGACGGAATAGGGCTAAACGAAAGGATCGGATGGAGAGAGAGAGGTGAGGGAGAGAGAAAGGATAGAGAGAGAGGAGGGAGAGAGAGAGGGGGGGGGAGAGGAGGGAAGTAGAGGGGAGAGAGAGAGGGGGGAGAGACGAGAGGGGGGAGAGATAGGGGGGAGAGAGAGGGGGGGAGAGGAGAGGAGGGAGAGAGAGGGGAGAGAGAAGAGAGAGAGATGGTAGAGAGAGAGAGATGGTAGAGAGAGAGGGGAGAGAGAGAAGATGGGTAGAGAGAGGGGAGAGAGGGAAGAGAGAGAGGGGGAGATAGAGAAGAGAGGGGAGAGAGAGAGGGGAGAGAGAGAGGGAAGAGAGAGGGGGAGGAGAGATGGTAGAGAGAGAGGGGGGGGAGAGAGAGATGGTAGAGAGAGGGAGAGAGGGAAGAGATAGAGGGAGAGGAAGGGGAGAGAGATGGTAGAGAGAGGGGAGAGAGGGGAAGGAGATAGAGGGGAGATAGAGAAAGAGGGGAGAGAGAGGGAGGGAGAGAGGGAAGAGAGAGGGGAGAGAGAGATGGTAGAGAGAGAGGGGGGTGGAGAGAGAGGATGGTAGAGAGAGGGGAGAGGAAGAGATAGAGGGGAGAGATAGAGAAAGAGGGGAGAGAGGGGAGGGAGAGAGGGAGAGAGAGGATGGTAGAGAGAGAGGGGGTGAGAGAGAGGGAGAGAGGGAAGAGATAGAGGGAGAGAGAGAGGGAGAGAGAGGGAAGAGAGAGGGGAGAGAGAGAGAGATAGAGGAAAGAGAGAGAGGAGAGAGAGAGGCGAGAAATTGGAGGGAAAGAGGGGGAAGAGGAGGGAAGAGAGGGTGAAGAGCGAGGGGAAAGAGAGAGGAGAGAGAGAGGCGAGAAATAGGGGGGAAAGAGGGGGGTAAAGGAGGGGTATAGAGGGTGAAGAGCGAGGGGGAGAGAGCTAGGGGAAAGAGAGGAGGGGGTGAGAGAGAGGGGGTGAGAGAGAGGGGGGGGGAGAGAGGGGGGGGGGGTTGAAGAGCAAGGGGGGAGAGAGGAGAGAGAGAGAAGAGAGAAGAGAGAGTGAAGTGAGAAGGGGTAGAGAGAGAGGAGAAAGAGGGGGGGAGAGAGAGGGAGGGAGAGAGGAAGGAGGAGAGATAGAGAAATGAGGAAGAGAGAGATGAGGAAGATAGAGAAATAAGGAAGAGAGAGATGAGGAAGGAGAGATGAGGAAGAGAGAGAAGAGAGAGTAGTTAGGAAGAGAGAAGGGGGGAGAGAGAGGGGAGGAAGAGAGATGAGGAAGGAGAGATGAGGAAGAGAGAGAGGAAGAGAAAGAGAGGAAGAGAGAAGGGGGGTGGAGAGTAGGGGGAGAGGTGGAGAGAGAGATGAGGAAGAGAGAGATGGGGAGGAGAGAGGAATGGAGAGAGAAAGATAGATGAGGAGAGAGATGAGGGAGAGAGATGAAGGAGAGAGAAATGAGGGAGAGAGAGATGGGAGAGAGAGGCAAAATGGAGAGATGAGGAAGAGAGAGAGAGGAAGAGAGAAAGGGGGAGAGAGAGATGAGTAAGAGAAACATGAGGGGAGAGAGAAATGATGGAGAGTGAGATGGGGGGAGAAAGAGGGGAGAGGAGAGAGGAGAGATAGACAAATGAGGGAGAGTGAGATGAGGGGAGAGAGAGAGAGGAGAGAGATAGATTAGGGAGAGAGAGATGAAGGAGAGGACATGATGGAGAGATTTAGGGAGGGGGGATATATGAACGATGAAGGAATGGACCGAGGGCGAATCTGAGAGACTGCGGCGCCGTTCCCGGCGATCAAATGAACCATGGAATTAATCAACACGATTCAATTATACGCGGAGTAAGTTTATAACGAAATAAAAATATACTCTCGTGGGAGAAAGGGAGGGAAAACTTCCACCCTCGAAAAAGAAAAAAAAAACTTTCAAACCCTCGCCCTCATTTGCTGCCCTCGCCCCCCCCCCCCCAATCCTCCCCACCCTCTCTTTCTCTCTACATGCAGGAATATTTCTCCGTAAAATCCGATAATTTCATATCCTCTGCGCGGGCAGCAAAAAAAAGTCGTTCCGCCATGAAAGAGAGACAGGAGGGAAAAAGAGAGGAAAAACGAGGTAAAGGATGAACTTTCATTTGTTTCCACGACGGAGCATCATTTTTTTGATAGGGCAAGAGTGGAAAGAGGGGGGTGAAGGAAGAGTATAAGATAGGGAGAAGCGGAGAGCGAGGAGGAAAACGCCAGAGGAGAATAGGAGGAAAGAGAAAAACGAACGTCAGACAGGCCAATGCAGCAGGGAAAACAAAAAAAAGGAAAATATTCCGTAAGCCAATCGAAGCAAAAAGATTAAACGGAGTAATTCTTGAATGGTAGCTAGAAATTAAGCCGATAAAGGTCTTCCTCCAGGGAGGATTGCCTTTTTTTATTTCGTCGACACTCAATTTGTTTTCGATGCCAGTTCGCGGAGATTAAAGCGGTCGATATAATATATAAAGAAAGCACAACCCATTTACATAGCGACCATAAATTTTCCTCCAAATTACATGTTTGGCATTAAATTAGCAAGGAGATTCGACCTCTTAGTAAACGAAAAGAATGTTTTTCAAGTCCTCCATTTACAGAAGTACGTAAATGATAAAAAAAGATACATAACCTTATGAAATTGTTCTGTCTGTGTGTGTATGTGTATCCCCTACTAACAATCTTTGCACAAATGGACCAATTTTCATGAAGCTGGTTAGGAGCCTCGTGCTGCCAGGGCCCACCCTCTGGCTATATTTTATTTGGCAAAGAGTGAAGTCTGCATTAATCCTGGTTTAGACTTTTTGTTTTGCTAGCTATAAGCAGTACTTTCTCGGTTCATGTATAGACTATTTTAAACAGTAAACAAGGAGTCCAAACTCACTCGTCTTTGCTCAGGCCGAGTTCGGTAATCATCGTCTCCATGGCAAAAATCCGATAAAATGCGATTTAAAACGCAAAAACAATATGTTTTAGTGGAAATTAAAAAAATACGATCAATTATCTAAGGTCTGTGATAATAAATAGAATCGACATTCTCTTCCCCTTAAAAAAAGTGCAAACATCGCTCCAATATCATAACTTTAAGATATTTTAAAGTATAAAGAAAACATTTCTGCACGATGGATTTGATACTTCCTTTGTAATTGATGGAATGATATGATCCGAAGATCCTATGCAGACAGGCATAAGCTGTGAAAGTTGGAACAATTTTTGAAACGAGAAAAAAGTCTGCTATGACCGGGAATTGAACCCGGGTCTTCCACTTAACCCGGGTTCAATTCCCGGTCATAGCAGACTTTTTTCTCGTTTCAAAAATTGTTCCAACTTCCTATGTAAATCAAATAGGGAAAAAACGTTCCTGGAATCGAACCCGGGACTTCAATCTTCGCCAAATAAAATATAGCCCCGGAGGTGGGCCCCGGCAGCATGATCCTCATACCAAGTCTCATGAAAATCGGTCCAATGATGTTAACGTTGTTAGTTGGGGCCACATATACAGACAGGACCATTTCATCAGGCTAGAACCAGCATAAAATGGTGAGAAAAACAGTGCACATATATTATTGTATCTGAACACTACTTCTTCGGCATTTTAAACATTTTAAATTATTGTGTTAACAGTTTGACGCTGCCTTGGTGCAGAACGATATATCGTAATGACATTGGTCGTTAAATGTTTTTTTTTAATAATAGCTGCTTCTTACGGAGGATATACATATGATATAAAACCTAAGGTACTTCTAGATATTCCACAGAGCTTAAATAATAAGGGAACCTTGGTATTGGCCCAAAACTATTAGGAATAGTTCGAAAATTCAAAAATGTCCCCTTACAACGGGGTCTTTTACACCCCAAAGCGTTCATTTTCATGTCCCATTAGAAAACCATTAAAATTCGTACAAGCCTTTTTATAGTTGCATTTTAAATTACTTTTAATTAAGGCACACACTCTGGACCTAAATTAAAGCACGGGAAATAGAACAAAAATTATTTTTCCTGAAAGTAGAACACGAATCCCTGCCAAATTAATCCAATTATTTGATTTTTACTGCATAAAAACGGGATTTTATACAATTTATAACAATGGCCCTATATTTCTGCCATGACTACGAGATTATGCTTTTCTTCGGGAATTTATTTTACGTGTTAATTAAACTGAACAAGAGCTTAGTGCCATGAACTGAAAAGTAGCTTAGTGCCATGAACTGAAAAGTAGCTTAGTGCCATGAACTGAAAAGTAGCTTAGTGCCATGACGTCACTCTCAGACTGTGACATTTAAAAGCAAAGGGAAAACATTTGGGTGCGCAGACAATACTAAGAGTAATATTGCGCTGAAATTTGCAGGGTTTGTAGATGCCATGTGTCGGCCTTCGAATACTTTGAGACATCTTATGTAGGTGTCCTCGGATCGACTCCAGGCTCTCCGGAAGTTGTTATTTTTCTTTAAGAAGAATTAATTTAGACAACTTCCCGATATGTTGCAAAAATGAAAACTACTTCCAAATAAAAAAACAGGAAATATTAGAGAATTATGAAAGATAGTGATGTGAACATTGCAACTATCTCAAAATTTTACCAATGCTTGCAGTATCCAAGCACCGATTACTAGTGTGTGTGTATATATATATATATATATATATATATATATATATATATATATATATATATATATATATATATATATTTATCGTAGCTCATATCAAAAATGCTTCAATTCAGAATGATACCCTATATAAAGACAAAGTTTCGTCGGAATTTGTGAAACCGTTTAATCTCTTGTGTCACACACATACGACAGACAAACGCAGTAGCAAAAACCACTTTTCCTGACTCATGGACATTTAAAAACTCATCTAAATCTCTTCGTCGGACATTTATAACCATCGGTATACCTTCATGTGTATCTCTTCTATGAAAAAATAAAACTAAGCGAACGTAAATTAATTGTTAGACGTTTGCAGCTGAAACCACTCTCTCGTCGACAAAATAAATTACATTACTAAATGCTTCTACGGCGAGTATTTACCGAATAATTTCCTACTAGCTTTGGCGGTAAGGCTTATTATTTGTAACTGCTGAATGCGAAGGGAGGCGGTACTTCGTGCTCTCTTATCGGTATCAACGTCTCGCCGAATTAGTGAACGGTCGCTTAGGACGGAAAATAACAAGGGTGCGAAGAACGGAAAGGTTTTTAAGCGCTAGGAGCATAATGGGGTCTGCGAGGGGAAATGAGATTTCGTCCAAGTAGAAGATGGAGTGGATGTCTTGTGGAACACACTGGCTCGGTGGCAGCGAAAGGGGAAGAAAAGTTTGGGACAGATAATGCAATTGTATAATGTGCCACAGAGCTGCACAGCTCCTTCATAACAGAAAATCATCCCAGAAATTTTTTGAACTAATATATTTTCGATCTGTCGATTTTATTTTGGATATTAAAATGATTTGTTAGTCTTGCAGTTGTATCTAAAGAAAACAATGAAATTTGTAGATTTTCCGCCGAAATTTGTTGACTCGATCAATTTAATCAAGAAAATGTTGAACTTCAGAGATGATTAAGGAGATAATTGGATTTCTACACTTAAAAGCTTTAAAGATAGTTATATAGCCATTTACTAAGCTCAAAACATATAATTATTATCCACTTCCAATAAGCAGAATATCTAAGAAAAAATACGCTGATTTGCAAATACGCATGAATACACACTCCAGGATTCTTAAGTAAATCAGCCGAAACTGATAGAAAATTATTTATACTTGTTATTTGTCTTCAATGGCAGAAACTTTTAGAGATATTTTCCATCTGTGCTTGGTACATAACATCCTGAATAGCTTTTATTTAGGAAAAAATATCCACATATATTAGAATTATGTCAATGCAGTATTTAATCGAATAGCACAGCAAATACGTATATATTTTATTCTGGAAACCTAGACGTGTTCGATACAATAATATCATAAAAACGTACATTTTAACTTCAAAATTATACAGTTACGAATACAATACAACGCAAGTGAGGCAGCAAATACATAACAAAGGGTATCTCAGTCAATATAAAATGCAAAAGATACACATGTGCGTAATACCTATAATAACTAAACTCATACAATTTCAATTTTATTATGTTTCCCAAAATATAAAATTCTATTTTTTACTAGGCTTTCCAAAAAACCTACGGTTCGTGTCCTCTATGGAGGTGGAATTCGAATTTTGCGGAATAAATTTTATAAATGATTTTAAGTCGATCCAATGTAATATATATCACAGCCGTGTTTCTCGACCAATACTAGCTTCATTCAACATCAGCAATTGCAGCATTTGGCTCACGAAACATAAGATAGCTTTTACTTTAAATGGTTGTGCACTCTCAGGAGGAGCGTAACCGTGACACTCCATTAGATAATGAACAGAGGATTGATGTTCACTTTTTTTGCGACCGTTTGAAATAGCAGTTGCACAGGAGAGTGCACTTAGGCCAATTGTGGATAAAATGAACGCGCTCACATAAGCGCACGCCTGTCGTTGTTTGCTGAAAGAGAAGTGATAACTAATGCGCTAATTGCGCTCTTCCGAACGCCTATAAAAGTGTACAGGTCAAACTCATGTTTTGCAATTATTCATAGCAGACATATTCGAAATAATTTCAAAGCGAATTCAGAGTGGGCTTTCAAACTTTGATGCACTAATTGACTAAAAACTTAGCGGCCGAGGGTGAATTATAGGAAGCTAATTTTCCTTGGGAAGCATCAGCATAAATAAACTATATTAAACTAAACAGAAGAGGGAATTTATTTATGAAAACTAAGTAATTCATTTCCGTTTAGAATATGTTTTATTTTCTGTGATGAGGGTTAGACTGTTTGTAGATTCGTCCTTGAAAATACGTTTTCTCAAATTTACCCAATAAGCAAACTAAAAATTAATTTAAAAAGATAACGAGGTCATGTGATAATTTCAAAGCGAATTCCGAGTTAGTTTTCGAACTATGATACACGAATTGAGTAAAAAGTCAGCTGCAGGGGGTGAATTATAGGGGACTAGTTTTATGGGAGCCAGGAGCATAAATAAACTATATTAAACTAAGCAGAAGAGATAATTTATTTTATGAAAACTAAGAAATTTCTTTTTAGAATATTTTTTTAATTTTTTAGTTTTATTTTTTGGAATGAGTGTTAAAGGGTTCGTAGATTCGTCCTTAAAAATACGTTTTTTCAAATTTATCCAACAAACTAAAAATGAATTTAAAAATATAACGAGGTCGCGTGATAGTGCAAATAAAGAGTTCAGAAACATAAGTAAAAAAGGTCGGGAATACCGGTAGACGAGTTCTTTACGTAGGTGAATACTTGATTTTACCATTAATAACAAAAAACCGAAAAGGCGAACCAAGAGGGAAAGGAAAGAATGAATGAGATACATTTCAGCCAAACTTGAAACAGACAGGATAAATATGTATACGAGAGGATGGTTCGCGAAAAGCTTGATTAAGCATAGGTAAAGAGATTGGCATAGATACTTGCCAAGAAAATCATTTCACCATTCTTAACCCTTTAGTAGTCACTTGTGGTTAATATGACCCCACTAGATATTTGATCAACTATAAGACCACTAACAATTTAATTTAAATGGTAGTTATTTTTTCATTAATAAACATTTTGCTCTCATACGTCCTCTTAATGTACTTTCCGTCGGTATAATTCATTGAATAAATGAACAAACATTATCATGATGATTAACAGAAAAAAAGAAAAATGCATGGAGTCATATAGACCCCATATGTGTGCGCTCCTACTTGAGTGTTAAATTAGTAATCCACGACTCTAAAATGGAGTATTTCGCAGCTGTAATGACTTAGATTATAAAAAACTAGTTTAAAAGCCCGTTAACATGGCTAGAAGGAAAATATTATTTATATTAGTAAATAGTTATCTGACCGTCGAAAATCACGGGTAGACATGACTAAAGAATTAAATTAACTCTCTTCCCATTCTCCCTCACACTCTCTACACCAGTGTTTCCCAGTCTTAAAACATTCGCGTACCCCTTTCGGTACATCGGCCTTGTCTGCGTAATCCCCCCCACTCTTCCAGTGCCGTAATCATATCTAGTTTTTTTACAAATATTAAAATTCAACACCTGTATACACATAATGTACAAAAATAAATTAAGAAAAGTACAGAAGTTTATGAACTTCAATAATATTGACAGTTAAATTTAGATTAATAATCATTAAATTCTAATTCACATATTTATTTAGAAATGAAAAAGTTATTCAATGCGAGGAATGAAACTGCTTTGGCTTTGCCCGGCAGCCGCTGCTGTACATTCGTTTATACAAGTGCCACCAGATGTCTCCGAACGCGTCATATTGGTTGCTAACAATGTAAATCTGTATATTTATATGTAATTCTACATCTACATTATTCTCATCTCCAGATTATTAATAATTTTTCTGCTGCGTACCCTTGGAAATCTTTCGCATACCACACTTTGGGAAAAATAGCCCTACACCATTGGTTTCCCTCCCAATCTGTGATAGAATATGCCCCTGTATCTTATGCAGCTGGCAGTGCATGCACCCCTTTATCTTATGCCGCCAGTGGTGCATATACCGTGGCAGGATACGTCATCATCGTTATGCACAGAGACAAAAGCGCTGAGAGAAATATCTGGCCTTTTTTATATTAGTAAATAATGCAATTTCGGCAAAATATGGAAAAATATAAAAAATTATCAACCATAAAATTCCGGGGATTTTTAAAAGACTTATGTATCGATCCAAGTAAATATGGCGCTAGGAGACGTAGAATCGCTTCGAATGAATCCCAAACCCCAAAACGGCAGAGAAGATCCCTTAAAAGTCGATCGCCATTGGTCCATTACGGCATCGAGGCCGTGTTTGTATAGAGCGGTTGCACGTCGTGGAGTGGAATTTATGAGCGAGAGAAGAGAGGTCAGACGAGGTAAGGATGAAGTGCGCGTGTTTGCTCGTCCCCGCGAATCTGCCTTGGACAGTCTTCAGCCGAAATGTTTGCAGTCCGTGAGCGATTGGCCGCCGAAGTTGATTCCCTTGAGAATCAGGAAGATTTATTTGCCGTCCGCGTTAGAGGTCAGATTCAGGGAGAGAGATCGAGAGAGAGAGGGGGGCGGGGAAAGAGGGGATGGGAGAGAGGGGAGGGGATAGAGGGAGGGGACAGAGGAGAGGGGAGGGGAGAGATGGGAAGGGAGAGAGAGGAAGGGAGAGAGGAAAAGGGAGGGAGAGATTGAGAGAAGCAGAGAGAGGGAAAGATGGAGGAAGAAAGAGAGACAGAGTAATGGAAAAAGATGGAGAAAAAGGTAAAAAGGTTAGTGAAGAGGAAAAAAGATCAAAGAAGTGGCAGAGAGATAAAGTAAGAGAAAGAGGGATAGAGTGATGTAAAGAGAGAAGAAAAGGAGGAAAAGGGAATATGGGAGTAAAAGGAAAAAAACAGCAGCGACAGAGAGAAAGATGAATGAAGAAGCAGATAGAAGGAGGAAGAAAGAAAGGGAAAGAGGTAGAAAGAGAAGTGAAGAGAGTAAAATTGATGAGCGGAAAAGACGAAAGAACAGAGACAAAGAGGAAGAGATATAGATAAAATACGGAGGGAAATAGAGGGAAGGAGGAAGGAGGGGATGTAGAGTGAGGGAGATAAAGTGAGATGTAGGGGGAGAGAATCAGGGAGAGTAGGATAGAGAGGAAGAAAGAGAGGGAAAGATAGATGAGGTGGAGTGTGGAGTGGAGAGGAAATACGATGAAAGAAGAGGCAGAGAGATCAAGTAAGAAAAAGAGGGAAAGAGTAATGGAAAGAGAAGGGAAAGGGAATAAAATAGGGATGATACGACAGTGAATGGAAGAAAAGAGGAGAATAGAGAGAAATAGAAAAGAAGAGGATGATAGAAAAAGGCAAATAAAAACAGAAAAAGAGAAGGGGAAGATGTAGGAAAGGGTGAAGTGAGAAAAATAGATGAACGGGAAAAACGAAAGAAGGAGAGGGAAAGGAGGAAGAGATAGGGAGATAAAGTGAGATGGAGGGGGAAGAGAATCATTGAGAGAAGGATAAAGGGGAAGAAAGAGAGAGAGGGGGAAAGATAGAAGAGGTAGAGAGAGAGAGAGAGTGTGTGGGTGGGTGAGAGAGAGGAAGTTGTAGTGAAGAAGGGCAAACAAGAGAGAATGAATGGTTTCCTAAAGAGGGCGAAGTGGAGGAGGAGAGCGCATCGGAAAGCAGTAGCAAAGAAAAGCGACTCTTAGGTGAGGAAAAGCGGAAAACAGCAAACAAGGAAAGGGTCTCGGGTGAATAGGCTGTTCTTAAGATTCTGTATAACTCAATATGCATATATTTTTAAAGAGACACCCAAGTGAAAATCGTAACATTCTCCGTGTGTATTATTTCATCATCGTCATCATGGTAGTCCGTCAGCAAACAAGTTCGTGATTATTCATGGTTGAACCTGGTTCTCCACATACATGCTCCTATTTTCCGAAGTCTGCTTCACGCCTTGATAGCTCTCTGAAACCCTTTCCTTCCTATTTCTCTTTTACCTTCCAGTTTTCCTTATAACACATATTTAATCATGCCCACTCTCCTCACGTAATGTCCAATCCAGTTATTCTTCCTCATTTATATATACTTTATAATCATCCGCTTCTTCTTAATATATCATCGTTCTTATCTTGCCTATTTAATCTTCAGCATTTATCTTTATAGCCACATTTCGAAGCTTTCTGTGTATTTTATATCGTTATTTCTTATCAAAAATGTTTACGTACTATACAAACCTTTAACACCATTCATAGCATTTTATCAATTCTTCTTCATACATCTCCACAATGTCTTCTTTTTCATAAGCAGACGTTGGAATATACACCTGCATTAGTATGATAGCATGTCCACTGAAACTCTTTTTAGCTTGTTACTATAACTTTTGCACCGATTTTCATCATATCTTTCCTTCTCTTCTAACTTCTTTCAACCCCACGGTGTCAATCCTATTTCTTCTAATTTATTCTTTCCGATTCTCAAGCTATGCACTCTTTCTAATTGTTTTTACATTTCAAGCACCTATGTGTAAATTACGTTAAATCTTGCGTTTTGACTGGAACAGAATGCTCTCACAACCTTCCTTCTGCACTTTTTCACCCAAATTTGCGAAGATGAAAACTCGCTCCAGTCGATTAACCAAACTATAAAATTCTTCACTCTACACATATTGATTTAAACCGTAAATTACATTTTTGAAAACACGCAAACATTTACGACTGCTCTAATCTCGTGACCATTACTATAGTGCGTTTCACGTCGTCCGTGCACTACGTATTCTTATGGGAGAATCGAAATCCCATGTTATTTTCCTATTCTGCTAATTATCGGCGTTGCCCATTCGGGCAAAATCCAGATTTTCGTCGTTTTTGGCATAACTACTCACTTAAACACCTACCGAAGGATGGGAACATAACAAAATGAGTAAGTAAATAAACTTAATACTTTTTAAAACGAAAAACCGCCTTTTTTGCATGGTTAAACAATATTTCCCGCGTTTTCATCGAAACTTTCGAGTTACTTAAACCGAATTCATATTTTAACGGCCAAATCTCGCAGTCTATTAACTGGAATCACAAAAAACTTTTTCTAAAGCTTTTTCAAGTGTTCCGTAAGCCACACATATCATTAAAAGGAACATGTAAAGCAATTCATTGTTATTAAAAATTTAAAAAACCGAGTGAGGCTCTCACATTCTGCATCAGTTCACGAAATGTTTACTCTCTTGTTGACTTACGTACTGTTAGGAGTAGGTGGATAATATATGTAAATGAAATGAAATGAAATATAGGGGAAAGTAGTATTGTAATCATGAAAAAATCGACTTCGAGATTTCAACGGATATGCACGTTTTGAGGTCCCCTGAACACGTCTTGACCATTTTCTCGATGATGTGTGTGTGTGTATATATATATATATATATATATATATATATATATATATATATATATATATATGTATGTGTGTGTGTGTGTGTGTGTGTGTGTGTGTGTGTGTGTGTGCGTGTGTATGATAGCATTTTGTGTGTACTCAAACTCAAAAACTATTAATCAAGTCAACGCGAAATTTTCTATTTAACACTTTTATAAACGTCAGAAGAATTGATTAGTTTTTGGTAAAAATCGGTCAAACGAAAGTGGGGGTTTACTCTCGTCACTTATCCATTATTTTGAAATATTTGCTTTAATATTTGATAAATGTAAATATGTACTAGAATAAACGTTGTAGGAAATTTAATTTTCTACAACCATTGTTTGAAACATATTCCCATATAATGCATTGTTTAAGATATATCTTATATTTTTAGCTGCCACCACCACACCACCTATCGACGACAATTGTTAACAATTGATGCTTAGTTACGTCTTAGTAACGCTCCTTTTCCTTTCCTTAATTGTTGGAGCTTTGTTGCTATATCTAATATCAGAAGGCTATAGTTTGCGTTTATTGCTGTTCTTTGTAAAGTCGAAAATTTTCTCGCAGTTTCTAAAAAAATTATTATTATTTAACGTATTTAGAATTTTTAGAAATATTACAGATATGGAGAAAGTCATGTGGTGGCAACATCAGATTTTTATTTCTTGATAGCTCACTTTCCTCTTCGGCCACACCTTAAGTCGAAATCTATTCCTTTTTCTTGCATCCGTTAAATTTCTCTTTAATCAGATCTTTTATCACGTTGGGGAGCAATCATATGTTTCTATACTTTCCTTTCAAACAAAAATGCCACTAGTCCTACCCAGACGTTTTATTTTATTAAGGCCCAGTATCAATATTAGGAATCCGCTTAACCATTTTAATCGCCAAAGTAATAAATTCATTAAATATTTTGTTGAGCGACACTTTAAAAAATAAAGTAAAGCCGACTCTCATGTGCACTGTCGTTTTGGCAGTAAACTCACGTTTCAATTTAATTTTTGATAAAGTTTTTCGCACTTCTTACATTAACAATATTTGGATATTTAATACGAGATGTTATTCAAATGAACCTAGAAAGTGAAAAATATATAATTAAAAGCGTGACACTAAACAAATCATCTTTATCAGAATAGTAAATGAACCGATACGAGGTATGGACTATTTCTCTGCTCGTCGGCCTTGATTTACGCTCGTCAAGGACGAATGGATGGGCGTATTTTGTCAGAAGCATTTATATTTGCCGTCCAAACTCTTCTAAGAAAACGTTCAATAAAATTGCGGCTCTTTTATGCAGTAGTTCGTTCAACTAACTCTTTGCTAATACTTTTCAAAGATTCAATTACTGAAAATCTCCCTCTGATAAACCTACGTCGAGAAAATAGAAAGAATAATTTCCGTATCAAAAAATATTGCATAACAAATAAAAACCTATACATTTAAGTCGCCTATCAAAATGAACAGCGTCGAATACTCAGCGAGACATGCAGTGTACAAGAATAATCATAAAGAAAATTTCCTGTGCTCCATTAATTAATAATGCATCAAAGCTAAAAAGATGACAATTGGCGATAAATAGCGAGCATGATTTGGCACTTCACAAACTTGCCCAGGTTTATTTTGCGGTGAGAGACTCGGAATGTTTATTTCCCCCATTTAATTTCTTCCCCTCACGCGAGTTGCGGTACCACTGCAGACTCATTTTCTACAATAATTTCACGTTAGCAAATGGTGATGAGGAAAACATCTTGTGGAAGAATTATTAAGTAAAAGGCTTCTGCGGCAAATAATTTACTTTCGCGTGGGATGGGAATCCGCTTATTTAAAATACACGTAATACAATTAAATATTTTTAACTCCCGCAAGAAAATACGTGTAACTGCTACTGCTATTCATGACTGTTCATTCTCTTCAAGTCTTGCTATTTATGTGACAACGATCATTCGTAGAATCTGGTCATGTTAATTCGATTTCGCTAAAAAAATTAATTATACTAAGTGTATTTGAAGTACGAGTTTCCATCGCCATCACTGTGTTATAGGAGGCATCGGCCTCTTCATCGAATTAAATTTATCATAAGCACACATCATAGGTTAAATAATATTTTTTTAAAAATAAAATCGTCATTCATCTCCTAAAGTAATATTTTTGGAAAAGTGCTCCACCCAAGTTGACCAAGAATTGTGTTTCTCCGCAAATATCACTAAGCGCAAGTGGAGCACAATCTATGAGGGTGCTGATCGACTATCTAATATTTTAAATTCGCAAAAAACAACCCATTTTCATATTTCTCGCATTCGAATTTCGAAGCTGAAAAACTGACGAAAATTCCGCCAGTCTAAAATATAAATAAATCATTCAACCACTTCAAATTTGTCTTATTTGATTATATCTAATTCATTATTACAAATGGAACCATTTGGTCTGCCAAAAATTAAAAATCTGAAAAATAGAAAGGGCGTTTCGTTAAGTTATGAAATATCATATCACGCCTGAATAGGGCTAAGTGAATATTTTGGAACTTATATACTTGGCATAAAATAATATGGAATTAATTTATTTTAAGCACAAAAAAGAAAAATAATCAAGGAATTAAACAAATAAAGTGTTTTATTTCGGTATCAGAACGAGTCTCGAAAACGAAGAATCCCGTAAATGTACCCGCGGACCAATGGTCGAGTTTACAGCATTCTTCTGGATCAAAACTGCGTGGGACCGAAATTGAACGACCTTTCTGCGACATTCCTTTGGGCAATAAAAAGCATGTGTCATACATTGCCGTTCGGGCGAACTTGGAAAACCGAAAAGCTCCTTTCTTTTTTTTATTCAGAAGGTCGGACTCAAAAGGTACAATAATGAAATTTTTCCACCTATCGCCGAATGGATTATGAGAGATCCGTAAAAAAACTCATCAGCGACTCGAACAACAAGTTAAATTTCCGGATTGCGATGCGAGTTCTCTTTTTATCCGCCCTTCTCCTTCACTACGGAGCTCCGAATAAAGAGAATTACAGAGTTAATGGCTTTAAATACCCCCGTTTCGCCGAGGGAGAATTTATTTGGAAAAAAATGAGAAAATATCTGAAGGACATATGAGGCAAGTCCTATTTTGTTTCTAAAAGAAGTGAAGTGGCTCTTTTGTTGGTGAAAGATATTTAAAATATTACCTACAAATGTAATTTAATCGGGATAAAAATATTTTGCGCGTCATAAACTCGGGGAACAAAGAAATATTTTTCAGTAACACAGAAACACGCTAGAAATAAAAAGCCAGCGTAATAACTTTGTCTATGAAACTTGTTTTTATAGTTTTTATGAGGTCGTTTTGACAGACTATATCTCTCCGGTTCTCATAAAATTGTAATTTAAAATATACTGTCACAGAGTCAGGGTCGTATTATGACTGGAATCAAACTGATAAATAAGATGGCTCTTTGAATGTAGCATCTGTGAATGGCCGCTTATGAAGGATACTTTATAGCTGACGTGTGCATTGCTTTTTCTTCAGCAGATTTATATCGTGCTCGACTTATGGCTAAAAAATAAGAACTAGCACTTAAAAATAAAAAGATTAAAAACGTACTTATATCACATATCTCTAATTGATTTTCCATAACTTTGTTGTTCCTATTGGTGTTTTAATAAACTAATTGTGACTTTTGGTGATTTTTCATAACCGTCTTGTGGCTACTGGAGATATCTGAGATAAGTAAGTTTTAATCTTCTGATTTTTAGGTAATTTTTTTAATGGTCTTCCTAATATTTTTATGGATATCAGAGATGGAAGTAAATGGAAGCAATGGAAAGTAAAAGAAAATTCTATGGCAACGAAAATGATATAATGATCTCATGCGATGATTATTTAAATGTCTAATTTTCGAATGGAGAGATACAAAGTCCTTATAAAATATAAGCCTTCAGAATTTAGAATAGATTTCATCCGCTGCGTGATTAAAGATCAAATTACCCATTTTTAAAACGAAAATAAATGGATATTTATGGGAAAAAAACTTAGTAACTTCCACAAATTTGTGGAAGTAACTAAGTTTTTTTATTCATGATGAGTAAATTCCACAGGGTTGAGCCTGACCTCATTATTGATATAAATTAATATTGTTTTACATATATTGCGGCAGTCTTTGATCTACAATCAACAATCATTGTTAGATATGTATAAGTTTTTATTTTTCCAAAATTTCACATTCAAGAATTTGTCCTTTGTATAATTTTCAGCCATAATAACTCGCGAACCTCAAGAGAGATGATTTTTAAAGTAGTTTAAATATAATATGCTCCAAATTATGTTAAATCTATGAGAAATTCAAATCCAGAACCTATAGCCGTTAAGGAGTACTTCCGATAGAGTAAAAAATGAATCCTAACACAAGCACTCTGATCATTCTGAACGAAAATGAATTTTTAGGGAGCATAAATTCATCCACTAATTTCGGAAATAAAAAAAGAATGCTTAATTTTAATTAGCTGCGGAATCTTGAGACGACAAGAAATCTAAGGCTTCTGTCCTCTTCCAAACGTCAATTTCAAAAACAACCGGAATAGGGTTTCTACAATTAAGCGGAAAAAGAAAACGCGTCTGAAAAGAATGGCAGACTTGCATCTGAAAGTTTATCGACGGAGCTCACTGGATGCGACACGGCGGAAGCCCGGGATTTGATTAGCGTATCTCAAATTTTGGATGTTTTATCAAAAATGAGGTATTTGCTTTATTTGCTGAATTAAAATTAGGTAGTACTTGCTTGTTTTTCTGAATAATGATGTGAAAATAAAACGATATCCAAGCACTACTTGGTCCTCTTATAGAAACTAAAGTTCTTTTTTTGGCTACCGTGCATTTCCTCTCTACCAAAAAATATTAAAACAGACACACATTCGCGCGCGCACGTACGCGTATATTTTAGGACCTGTAGATATGGCTGTACTGAAACATTCAGCCGCCTGAGGCGAGATATAATATGGCATTATAATTATTTTACACACGTTCTCCAGTTGTCAAAGATAAAGTGTACAAGTAAAATTGAACACCTGAGTTTTTAATATAAATAAACGCAGAGAAAAGGCTAAGTGTATATAAAGCCAATTAATAAATTATCTTCCATAACGTCGTTCTCAAGCTGGATGCAAGAATGGTTACAAAACTGCACCTGCATCTCTGCCCGGCTTCGAGTGGGAACGCTGATGAACGTAAATTCAGCATTAAACAGGCTAACAAAACAGTTTTTGCAATAATGTTGAAAAAGGTATTCAAAGATAAAACAATATCGAGAAAATGTAACAGGCTTCTTGAAGGATCACTGCAGTATTATTTTAGCCATAGACAAGGCATTTTTCTCTTTCGTATTCTTTATGTAGCAAAAAAAGAGAGAAAGAGATAAAGAAATATTTTAAGCAGATATTCGCGAATGGCAACGATATTACGTATGTACATTTATATTTTTCATAAAGGACCAAATGCGACTCTGTCCGAACATTTATTTAAATTATATGAGATGCATTAAGGACGGCTCAGAAAAACGGACCTGCTACCCGAGTTAGAATTCACGCTCCTCGAAAACAAAACTGGGAAAATGCAGTATCGTAGAGAGAATATTTCAGATTTTCGTATGCGGGAAACAAAGGAAGAATAAAACGAAACCCCGCGAAGGTAGCAAAGAAGACGAAAACAAAAAAATAAAGGCTTCCATACGGGAACACAGATAGAGGAATTATTGATAAGGCCTGAGGTGTTGCTGGAGGTAGAAATTTTGACTTTATTTTGTGCAAGGTTTCCAAACCAAGGGAAGAGATGCGGAAAGAAAAAGGAGAATATTTGAGTTCGTCAAAGTCTAATTGGAGTAGTTAAAGGGGGTTTTAAGCGAAGGTTAAACAAAATAAAACTCTACTGATTTTTTAATATAGGTGTAGAGAAAATTAATGAAAAACGACTCCTGGGAGAGAGGGTGTAAACATGGCATACACAAACACACACACATGCAGGCACTCCCTTATCAGTGAAATTAGAGGTAAGGAAAAAAGAACGAAAAACAGCGCTCCGAAGTTTTTATCCCTCGAATTGCATGATTTTGCTCTACACCAGGCATGTCGAACTCGAAGAGGCATCAGGGCCAGATTAACGCAATTGATATTAAGGAGGGCCGCATTAGGGTTACAGTGGTTCAATAAGAGCAAGAGTTAGAAATGATAGACATTTATACAAATATACTTACAAATTTATATCAAATCTCGAACTATTTGGTCAAAACAAAAATTCGCATTCGGGCCGCAGTAAGGCACAGAAAGAGTCGTATGCGGCCCGTGAGTCGCCAGTTTTATATGCTTACTCTAAACTGTCATTTAAAAGGGACGCATATATAATGCAAAGCGAAGGATCGACCAGTGTACTCATACGTGTATGAGGTGTTTTTTTTTAAGAGACTAAATACATCCCCAGATTGCTTTTAATTAGTCGTGGAGTCTTGAGACGGAACCTAGGACTTCTGCTCTCTTTCAAGCGTTAGCTAAAAAAAACAAACAATCGAGGTAGCGTTTATAAAATTCAGCGGTAAAAGAAACCTCATTTGTAAAAATATTGAATTATCTTCTGAGATTTTATTGGCGGAGGTGGATGGAACATGGCGGAAGCCCAGGATTTGATTAGTGTATCCCGACTCTCGAATATGTTATCGTAATTAAAGATACTTGCTTATTTTCCTAAATAATGACATTAAAATAATGATTAGATAATAAAAAATAATATTTTAATAATCTTCCAGATATTGAAATATTACATTAACTCCAATAGATACCCCCAAACAACAATACCATCCGTTTTATTTAAAAACTAGCATCGACTCGCCTGCTCCCTTCGCTTCTGCGCCTGAGACGATATATATATATATATATATATATATATATATATATATATATATATATATATATATATAATATTATATTACCCTATACATTAAATTCGAATGTAAACTCCATCATTAATTGGAGTTTTTTCCGTAATGGCGAGGATTTTAATTCTTGGTTACCACATGATCCCGCAGATTAGAGATATATTGAGCCCGCCCTGTTTGTTTAAATGAAATTATCAAAACATATCGATGATAGCTCGAATAAGTTTGTGAAGACCAGATTCACATTTCGGCGAAAGATTATCCGACAACAAAGCTACTTAACTAGGTTCCAGTTACAAGAAGAAGCACTTAAAAATTACTTGTCTCAGTTATCTTCAATAGCCACAACCAAGTTATAAAAACCTTTCATATAATTCTGCTGTGGCTATTGGAGAAACCTGAGACAAAAATGTTTTAAGTGCTTGTTCTTGAAATTTATAAGCCATGAGATGAGCTCGATAATTTCCCGTTGAATTATATTCCAGCTATATGAGTGCCTCGTCAATTCTTTTCCGAATCGTCTCAAAAAGTTTTAGCCATTTTAAAATATCCATCTAAACCTCTCGGCGAAATGTCTCGTATCGACAAAGAACCATTATTAACTCGACACGTATTATCTCAGTTGGTGTTCATCGGGTTTACTACGTTTCCTCAAAACGCTCAAGATCAAAAGAATTGTCCTTTTTTAATTAACGACTCCTTAAAATAGTGTTGTGTACTTAAAAAACTGGACGAAAAATCTCAAAAAATATCCCCGACCTTAGCACCCTCTTCATTTTTATGTGTGTATATATTTTTTGCTAATCAACCCCTTGGATTATTATACGTTTTTATACGTTTATACGTTTTTCTGAGTTGACCTTATCATAAAAGAACGCCTACCTGTAGATGACGCCCATCTTACCGCGTACTTCCCTTTCCTCGACATCAACCGTTCCTTCGCTTAGAAACCTAAAGAATTATTCAGCTCACCGAAATCCGGCATCTTCCGAGAAAAAACCTTAGCGTTTTCTCTTCATTTCATGTCGAAAGAGGCGTCGGCGCTTAAACACGGCGTCATCTGCACGCTCCTACTCAATCTTCTCAGAGATGGTGCTGGCGGACGACTTGTGCGCGGAAGATAGCTCGCATTCAGACGAAGAGAGAAAAAGAAAGCGAGAGAGAACCCTCTTTTATACAAAGCACGTCCTAGTGCTATCTCCCTCCACACATTCCCTTTCCTCTCATACCCTCGCCTCTCTCCCTTTCTCTCTCTCTCCCTTTAGCACTTTCGTTTTCATTTCCTTTCTCCCTGTAAATCTCGCCTTTAAGAACCACGTGAAATCCACTCTAGTCCCGGAGAAAAAAATCATTGTCGTCTCATCCCAGCTCCCACCTTATGGGGTGAAGTTACGTATCATTGCTTTCCATTATTTATGCTTGTACTAAGACCGTTTTTGAAGCGATGAGCACTGAACCTGCTTGCCGTGTACGTTTTGTCACTAACTTCAGGGCGAAGGTGCTTTTCTCCTCGTTACCGTGAAGCCGTAGAGAGAGCGATGTAATATACGACAAAAAATTTCGTGGGGAGTATTACTTTACCGCGTGAAAAAAGTTGTCTTGATATGAAAAAATTTCCACCCACAGGTATGAAAATAATTCAAATTTAGGCAAAAATTAACATTAAGCATAGAAATGCTTCTGTCCACAATAAATTTGAAATTATAATAATATGTCTAATAAAACAGTATGGTATCATATAAAACCGTTATATTATGTTGTTACTTTATGTTGTGCTATCATATGTTATGCTATACAAAAAATACAGAAGAGGTATATTCCTACACGATCTTAATCTATTAACCCTAGAACTGCCAAGCGATTTTCACTACCATGGACTACCAAGGGGGGAAAGGGGAGGCCCACAATTTAAAATAAAATACAAAGTCATAGTAACCTTTCGAACCAAATGTTACACATTTAAAAACATCATAGGAATATAGCTATAAAATTTGAGTAATTTATTTGAAACTAGTGTAAATGACCATTGAAATTCAACTGGAAAATTGGAACTTAATATATTCAACTATATTGGAAGGAAGTGAGCCAAATCTGACACTTATACAAACATTAGGTAAGATAGATGAACAAGTTTTTACATTAATATATTTTTTGATATTTAATAGTAAGACAATAATAGTATACAACTTTTTAATTAAGTTAACAACATCTTTAACGTTTTATTCCGAAAAAAATTAGCTTTTATGGACTCACCAGATATGTTGATTTTCTGTATGAACAACAATGCTGTTGATCGCCAAGGGAACGTTTCCATAAAAATGCAAAATTTTGACAAATTTTCAAATATTTTAGCTTAATGTGAGCGAATTCGATTCGAAAACAAAAATCGACGATAAAAATAAGAATTTTCATTTAATTTCCTTTATACCGTAAACGCTGTCAGACGTACTATTACGTCCTGCTTAAACTGTCCAATCGGCCGTCAGGCGTACTATTACGTCCTGCGTCATACCCTTTCTCGTCTTAGAGTTTCTCAAGTTGTGGCGGTAACACGGTCAGTCAATGCCGTTTTTTCCCGTTGTAGAGGTTTAACCCCTCAACGCCGTCAGGCGTACTATTACGTCCTGCAAAAACTGTCTAATCGGCCGTCAGGCGTACTATTACGTCCTGCGGCTGCCCTAATTTATTTTATCTTTTGACGCTAGAGACTTCTTTAAATCTAAATAACCTATATATATTTTGAAAGAAGAAGCTTCGGACTCCCTATCTATGTTTGTCCTGTATTTTTTTCTGTTTTAAAAAATATATAATCAACGTTGAATTTTGCGATAAAATTTTCAATTATGCTATGATATGACCGCGTTTCTCCGTATAAAAATCACTTTTCATTGCAGCAAGGAACCTTTCCTTGATGTTTGAAACTCAATGTAGGAACCGTGTATCATTTCAAAGGAGAGTACGTTTTTTCGCCTCTTTTTTCCTGGTGGAGCCATATATCATGCAGCAAAGGTCTTCGTCGGTATGTAAAGAAAGAAAGGAAAACATCTTACATCTGTCCATGCACAGCTTATTACAAATGTTTACAATGCAATTAATGAAGAATGGAATTTGGTTGAGTAAAAACATTTCTGTAAACATTTTCTTCCATTACCGCACGATCCTTCGTTCATTGCTTCATAGGAGAGCGTCAACGGCAACAAATATCTTTTATTTCGCCATCTTCAAGGCGGATGGGATTACTAAGGTTTATTGCATCCCCAAAGCAAGTTAGTTGAGAAGGAGTCCTTGTTATTCTCGGAGGGGAATTGCGAGGAATTGTGTATATCTATTTGTATGCATATGTTTACAAATAATATACGTTTAGTTTTCTAATAGAATTTTAGTTTTTACCACGGTCCTACGGATTTTCTGTTTCCAAAGTTGACCCATAAATACCTGAGGAAAGGGAACCCACCAAATTGGGTTCCTTTTCTTTGACATTTGAAAGAAGATGAGGTCTGTTTTCCTCTTCAGATAAGTGCTTCGCTGTTATGCTAGTAAGGCCAAAGCAGCGATGAAGCGAGTAGGCAAGAAGAGGACACGTCAACAAAAATCACGAAAACCTCTTCCATATATTTACACAATAGAAGTCTAGAAGTGTTTACTAAGCTATACAGCATTTCTTGCTGAATCCAATTATGAATGTGTAAATTTTCTGATAATATTTGGGAAGGACCTATAAGCTAAAGTTTTCCGTGTTTTGCATCTAAATTCATTTCTGATGTATACAACGTCATATCTCGCTTTCCAATAAACAAAATGCAACTATTTCTTCTATGTGACTTCTGTAATGACTAAGAATGATGACTGTATAACTAAAACGTTTATGTTATAAATAAATCACCTTTTAGTAAATCAATAATAATACATTTACTTAAAAATTTCCAGTCAAGACATGGAAAAGTTGAGAAGCGTAAAACCTTTCACCTAATTGGTTTAGACGGGTAGACTTTCAGAATGAAATAGTTACTAATTTACGCTATTTTTATTAAGATTCCACATCAATATCTTCTATAGATTTTCCGGTGCTGAATTTTATATATAAAGCGCGAACGCGCGCCGGAAAATTAGCGATTGGTGTACATTCTCTTCAATTCCAATAATCTTTGTATGTAAAATATGATACGCAAAATAGATATTTACAAATTTCATGTTTTTCGTAAATCCAAAAAAAAGAGAAAAATCAAGAGAAAACTTCTAAATTTATGATTATTTTAATATCTTCGAACGTTTTTGCAACGCAATCGTGAAAATTTAAAAACCTCATTCGGCCGCTAGGGTGGGATTTATTAAATCTCCTCCGGGCTTGAGGGGTTAAAAAGGTTCTCATCCGAAGATCGTGCGTCAATTATTTCTAATTTAATTTTGCAAAAGAAAATAAGTCTGCAAGTGTGAAACAGGTATATTTAAGATCCCTCTTATGGGAAATCTCATATATCGTTCCAAACACAAACCAACAAACCAACCAACAGATTAAGGATTTTATTAATAGTTTAATTTAACAATAATTAATTAATAATTAATTATTATATATACATAAAGACAAATATGTACATTAGAACAAATCTTTTACATTCTTCCTATTTATGTTTTCAAGATCATATTAATATTGCAGTATGATTGTATTTACAGAAATAATAACAAATTGATTAGGAAAATGATTTAATCTGATTCATCTGACACAACAGTTTAAACAAATATCGCGCTTCACACTGTGCTTTCCACGCGTATGGTGCCCTATAAGTTAGGCTACCCGTGTGTCAAGGCATGCAACCAATGACTAAATAATCTGCAGATTCTGATCTGATCTGATGAGAAACTTCGGGTAATTATTTTACATAAGTCTCTACACAATGTAATAAAATATCTAGACTTTTCTTTGTTTAAAAAAGAGAAACACAAAAAAACAAGTTGTGGGCCTCGGAGGTCCCCTTCTTGGTAGTTCTAGGGTTAATGCTACAAATATGCCCAAGAAAATTTTCCATGAATATCCACATTGAGTCAAAGTTATAGACAAATTTCACGAACAAAGGAAAAAAGGAAAACAAAACAACTCAATAATTATTGTTTTGTGTCAATTTTAAAAATTTCATTACTGGAAGTAATATTTACCCCAAGCTGAAAGACTTCGGGTGCAATAAATAATAACAGAAGAAAGCAGGCTCAACTTATTTTTTCGAAACAAGATAATTTCCTTATCATCCATAAATTCTTCAAAACCATTCATTCTTGAAATGAACGTGAACGCAACGCTGAAGCTCCTGCTTCCAGAAAGGATTTGATCTAATTAGGAAATGACTCCTTAGAATTCGGTCCCTTTCCTCGCAATGCAGATGTACGACTTTTACACCATTTACTAAATTAAAATCCGCCTTAAAGAGTGAATGACTTGATCTCATCAAAAACTAAAGAGTTAGAGAGCCTCTCAAGAGGTATAAAATATTCTAAGAATTTAAACGAAGAATGCGAGTGAGACGCCGGGCTGGCTATTCACGGAGCTATTCTATATAAGATGAAAAACACAATTAAATAAGTATGCGGTAATTTTGATTAAAATCATTCTTATAATATTTCATCTAAACATAACAACGCAAATTTTGTGCGTAACAGTCATGCAAAAATGAAGAAATCGTTTTCACAGATATCACTTCACCGAGTGGAATTTTCGAGTATAGCCTTGAAGATTCTATTTCCGACTTTTTTTATTCACGTTACAACAGAATTTTGATGTACGGCTAGCTTCGAGTTAGAATGTCCAGGACACGGCTAAACCTAATACTACAATCATGACTAAAATTCTATTAAGAGCATTACACCATCTAAAGTCTCTACTTGTATGAACGAAAACGCATTTAAGCCTCGAGGATTGATCCCTGACAGATATTACTGGATATTTAACCATGTTTCATGTGTCTTCTTCATTTTGTACATCCATCCATCTCTGTTCCAGCCCGCTGAAAATAAATCCCAGAATCCGATCGCTTTACACAAAAGATCACACTTTCCGCGATTTCCCTCTCTCTCTCTCCCTAAGTGCTTTCTGGCTCAATAAAGCACCTCTTAACTGATTCCCATTCGCTTCTTCGATCCCTTTCCAAATTGGAGAAATTGAGTGGTCTTAATCCACTCCTCTCCGCCCACTATTACTCTTCCCCTCTAATTACATTCCCGATGCACATTTTTCTCTTCATTTTCCCACTTCCTCTTCTTTCATTTTTTCTCTCTCACTCATTCCTCCTCCAGCAACGCACGTACATACATTTCCGCACGCAGCATTGCGTACGTGGTCGCGGAGAACAAACTTCATTAGACTATCTCGTGTTCGGTAGACGTGGTGGCGTGGCGACTGTTCCTATTCTGCCCATTTCTCTCTCCCTTCTCAATGAAATTCGGCAAAAGCAAGGAATTTATGCAAAGAGCGCCCGAAAAAAAATCGTCGTAGTAACAACGCTTCGCTCATTCTGGCGGACGAATAAATTGACGGAGATATCTTTCCGTATATTTGGTGATCGCGTTTGCGAGGAGTGGCTCCAACGCAAAGTAAAGGCCTTAAGGAGGACATTTTGAAGGTGATTGTTTTACTTTAAACCGGAGTTAGCAAGTATCTGAGTCAAGAGCTATAAGCTAGACCCCTATGAACAAATTAGCAGTTAGTTCTTGAGAAATAAATTCTCGATCAAAGATGTTTAAGGCCCAGCTCCATTACATCTTACGATTTCCCGATGGAATCAAACTGATATTACCATAATTAATTTTAAAAAACTACAAGCCCTTCTTAAAAAATCTCTTCTCTCTCTCTTGACAAGGGTACTTCAACTTTCCATTACAATTATATTAATTTTTTATAAGTTTTACTTTCTCATATAAGTAGTATATTGAGAAAGTATTGTATTCGTGAAAAAATTCGACTTCGAGATTTTGATGGAAATACAACTTTTAGGTGCCCCTGAGTCCAGAAAAGTGGTTTTCGCCATGCCGTCTCTCTATTTGTCTGTCGGTCTGTTCGCTGTTCTATGGCACAAACGCGTATATAAAATTGAATAATATCTCGCATTTGTGCAATATATCATCTTTTGCAGTCCATTTTTTCATAAAAATGACATTGCACAAAAATAAAGGGTAGTTTATTCTTGGCGATTATTAGAAAAAGTTTATTTACTCAGAAATGGCTAAAGAGATTTTGATTAAAGTCAAACCAACTGTAGAGCCTGATGTCACAAATAATACTATGTAAGCCATATATCTCTTAAAATCACTATATGGCGTCCAGTGGCATTAAATATACGCCAAGCTACCTTACCCAAGCCTCATTACGCCACGCCTCCGCCGCGATCCATTCAAAATCTTATTACAGCCTAAACGGTAAAACTGAATAGAATGATATCTCATATTTATGGATAATATCATTCATAATAGACAATCTGAAGAGATATACGATATTGCGCAACAATTAAGGGTACTTTATTCTTGGATATTTTGAAACATTCGATATATTCAGAAATGGCTATAAGGATTTTGATTAAAATCCATCCAATCGTACAGACTGATGTCACAAATTGTACTAACTATGCCATATATCCCAAAAAATTACTAAATATCGATCAGTGGCATTAAAATATACGCTAAACTACGATTAACTTTGAATTATAAAGGTTTTTCTTTTACAAGGGTACACAGTGGACCAAACGCAAATAGGTATATGAGAAAGCTTGTGCAATGTATATTGCGCCGTTTATTTTGTTTTTTATCTTAATTTCATAATATTCAAATTATGTTGTAGGAGCGATATTATGCAAAATATGTGTAACGTATGCAGCTTGAGACATGATTCACTTTGGAAATCTTGGCACATCGCCTATTATTAGTGCTTTTCGTCATTGCTGAGAAGTACTATTATCTTCGTGTTGTCCGTCCGTCCGTACGCATATATCAGGGAATAATTTCTTTAACCAATTTCCGCCAAATTTGGTACATACACACACACATAAATTACTGACCAAAGTGGCAAATTTGGATGGGATCGAGTGAGCAGTGGTGCCATAATTGCAAAGTTTAACTTTTCGGTAATTATAAATTTCGAAGGAATTGGCTCAACCGATTTCAACAAAATATTGTATGAAGAAGGTGTGCAACATAGAAAAACAAAAATCAATATGTTTTGTGTAGATATAAAAATCAGGACTGCCACAATAAAAGTATTAAAAAAGTGCTTCTTACACGTGTCTGTGTTGAATTTTCTACATAAATTTTAACCAAATTTAATACTAATAATAAACAAATATATACTAAACAATAATTGCATATTTGGACAGCAACAACTAAGCAGTGGTGCCACAATTACAAATTTAACTCTTTCAGTAACAATGAGTTTGGAGAGAATTGGCTGTACGGATTTCAACTAAGCTTAGCATATAAGGTTAGTACACCATATCATTATGAAATCAAGATGATTAAACTAAAAAGCAAGACTACCACACTAAAGAGTGAAATAATATTTTTTAATCGTATTTCTAGAGCTCTGACCTCATGTACTTTAACCAAATGTAATATATTTAATCTTCATATTAATAGATAACCAAAATAGCATATTTCAATCAGGTAGAATAAACAGGGTTACAACAATATCAAGGATAGAATTTTTCTATTACTATTAATTTAAAAGGTATAGATTAAAGCGATTTCATAAAGAAATTTTTCTTGTAGGACGAGTATAGAATGGGAAAACGAAATTAATATGTATATATATAACGGATCTAAAAAGCAGGGCTACCACAATATCAGAATAAATAATTTTCTGATTTCAAAACAAATACATTAAGTATACAATTATACTAGGGCGAATTTGACGAAAAGCACTTCTTTACCACAGGAAACCGGTGTACATCCCTACTTTTCATTGCTGAAAAGCACTGTTATCTTCGTGATGTCCGTCCGTCCGTACGCATATGTCAGGAAAGAATTGGCTGAACCGATTTCAACTAAATTTGGTACATAGAATACGCATATAAATTAGTGAAAAAATGGCATATTTGGACCGGATCGACTAAGCAGGGGTGCAAAAATTGCAAAGTTTAACTTTTCGGTAGGTGTGAATTTTGAGGGAATTGGCCGTACCTATTTCACCCTTATCACCACCGCCACCACCCTCACCACCACCACTACCCTCACCAACACCACCCTCACCACCACCATCCTCACCACCATCTATACCCTCACCACCACCACCACTCTCACCACCACCACCCTCACCCTCACCACCACCCTCACCACCACCACCCTCACCTTCATCCTCACCATCACCACCTTCCTCACCATCCTCACCACCCTCACTACCACCCTCACCACCACCACCTCTAACACTGCCATGCTTACCATCATCTAATATTAAAGCAATTATTTCAAAAAATCTGATGTGGCCACCACATGACTTTCTCCATACATAGAATATTTCTAAAAATTCCAAATGGATGCAAAGGCTAAATGATAATACATATTTTAAGGAACTGCTAGAAAAATACAAAAACTAAGAACTGAAATAAACTCAAACCATTGCCTTCTGATATTGGATATACCCACGATGCTTCAACAATTAAGAAAATTAAAATTATAGTTATTAAAAATAACTATGCGTAAAATGTTTACAGTAGTCGGCAGTAGGTGTCGTGGTGGTGGCAGCAAAAAATTTAATTTCTTAAAATATCTCTTAAAAAATGCATTATATGGGAAAATGTTTCCAACAAAGGTTGTAGAAAATTAAATTTCCTACAATATTAAGTCAATATATTTATTAAATATTAAAGCAAATATTTAAAAACTCTGTTGTGGCCACCACATGACTTTTTTCATACCTGTAATTTTTCTAAAAATACCAAATAGGTTAAAAGATAATGAACATTTTAAGGAACTGTGAGAAAAATTCAGACTACAAAGAACAGAAATACACTCATACCATAACCTTCTGGTATTTCATATAGTCTGAAATCTCCAACAATTAAGAAAATAAAAAGGAGTGTTGCTAATACGTAACTAAATGTCAATTGTTAACAATAGTTGCCGGTATGTGGTGGCAGCTAAAAAATTAATTTTTCAAATATCTCTTAAAAAATGCATTATATGGGAAAATGTTTCAAACAAAGATTGTAAAAAATTACATTTTTAACATTTACTCCGGTATGTTTTTATATTAATCAAATATTAAAACAAATATAAAAAAAAACGAATGTGAGAATAGTAAACACCCACTTTCGGTTAACCGATCTTTACCAAAAATTAATTAGTTCTTGCGACTGTCATAAAAATTTAAAATATAAAATTTCGCGTTGACCTGATTAATAGTTTTTGAGTTAGAGCACCCACAAAAAAACTGTCACATACACACACAGATATCATCGAGAAAATGGTCAAAACTTGTTCCGAGGACCTCAAAACGTGCATTTCCGTTGAAATCTCGAAATCTATTGTTTTCATGAAGACAGTACTTTCCCCTATACTACGTATGAAGAAAGTATAAAAACGGGTGTGACAAGAGTAAACACCCACTTCTTGTTGATCGATCTTTACCAAAACCTACTCAGTTCTTGTCCCTTTAACAACAATGTCAAATATAAAATTTTGCGTTAATATGATCAATAGTTTTTGAGTTAGAGCACCCACAAAATTCCGGTCACAGACACACAGACACCAATGACATTATCAAGAAAATAGTCAAAACGATTTCAGGGAGCATTAAAACATTGAAATTTCAAATTCGATTTTTTCATGAAAACGATATTCGCTATAATTCGTATATAGAGAAATTAAAAAATCGGGCGCCTTCTCTCTCGTACTAATGCATTTAAAGCACGCTTTCCTTACACATATAGTATAAGGACGGCAATACAAAATATCGTAAAAAAAAACAAATTTTCCAAAAAATATGATCTAAAATTATAACTTGAGCGATTTTGAACCGAAGTCAAACATCAAAGATAAGAATACAAATCTGTTTATTTTTCTTTAAAATGGTCTCTGTCCGAAGATAGTAGGTCAATTACTTCTAATTTAATTTTGCATAAGAAAAAAGTCTGCAAATGAAAAATATTATTTTTAAGTGTTTTCTTATTGGGATTTGTATAGAGCGTTCCGGCGGACGGACCAACGGAAGGACCAAAAAATGGACGGACAAAATAAGGATATTATGTATGTAATGTCATAAAAGGAAATATTTATGGCAGTAGTAGTGGTAGTGTATTTTTAGAGGTGCGTCGACAGCAGAGGTCATTTTGCACCTTTCGTACTTAAATAATACGTATAAATGTATAAATAAATAAATATTCAAGTACAAAAATAAACATCAAAATAACTATAAAAGTAAATAAACGTAAAAATATTAAAATTGTATAAAATTAGACTAAAAGCAGGACGTCTGGAGTCATTTATGAAAATTAAATTAGATGGAGCAGATTTGCCTCTCTTAAGAACTCTAAAACGGTCTGCACATTAATATAGTTGTCCGAAAGTATAGTTCCTAAGTCTGCTGCCATGTCAAGCCTGCGTCTGATGGCATTGCGCTTTGTGCATTCGGTGAGGAGGTGCCTTACAGATAAAAGGGAGTCACATTCTTCGCACCTGGGCGGAATTTTCTCTGTGGTAAATAAATAAGAGTGGGTCAAGGCACAGTGGCCTATCCTTAGCCGTGTCAAAATGACTTCCTCCCGTCTATTGTTCCCCACAGAAGACTTCCAAGGCATAATGTTGGTCTTGATTTCCCGCAGTTTGTTTCCGACCAGACCTTCCCAAGATGTAGCCCATTCTTTGATTGCTATGGTCTTAAAAATATGCTTTGCATCTTGAGAAGGGATGAGTTCCAAGTCAACTTTTGGCTTCCCCAAGGCATCCTTTGCAGCTGCACCTGCTTTCTCATTCCCTGGAATCCCGGTGTGTCCAGGAACCCATACGAATGTCACTGTATTTCCTCTAGATACGATGGAGGCGAGGGTAGAGTGAATATCTTGAACTACTGGGTGCAGAGAAGAGAAAAGCGCTAGAGATTGAACAGCGCTTCTTGAGTCAGAACATATCAAATATGACATGTTTCTTGACTTGATCATCTCCAAGGCAGTTTTTAATGCAATAAGCTCTGCTGTGAATATGCTACACCTCGGGTGCAGCTTCACCTTTCTGGTTCCCAGAGCAGTAGATGTAGCAGCGCATCCGCAGGCCTCCTTCGTCTTAGAGCCGTCTGTATAGATGGGGATAATGCCCGGTTTTGATGCAAGCATTTCGTTCAGGATATTAATAAAAACAGAAGGGTTAGTGTCGGCTTTAGAGTACCTTGTCATATTAAATAAAACCTTGGGTTGTGGAACCTGCCATGGTGGCATTTTTATAATACCACTAGGATTCATATCCGGTAGAGTAAAACCAGTCTCATTAATAAAATTGTGAAAGCGCACCCCTAATGGTAAAGTTACTCTGGGTCGACGATTAAAAACATCCATAAAAGACGGACTAAAAATAATATCAAAACAAGGATGTGTCCTCCAAGACAAAACTTTCGCTGCATAATTAAAGGTTAAAATCTTTCGGCGTGTCTCCAGAGGAGGTTCACTTGCTTCACAATAAATACTTTGTACCGGACTGGTTCTGAATGCTCCAGTAGCCAGACGGAGTCCTAAATTATGAACGGTCGAGAGTGGTCGTAGGTATGATACTCTCCCTGAGGCGTAGATAATGGACCCGTAATCAAGTTTAGACCGTATTAATGCTCTGTAAAGGAGAAGCATTGATGTGCGGTCTGCGCCCCAATTTGAATTAGTTAAAAATCTTAAAATATTTAGTGATCGTAAACACTTATCCTTAAGACTGCAGATGTGAGCACGCCAGTTCAATTTCCTGTCAAACACCAAACCAAGAAATCGGATGGTCTCAACAAATTTTAGAGGTGTTCGTCCAAGGCGCAAACTAGGTTGAGGATACATGCCTCTGCCCCTGTAAAAATGTATGCATTTGGTCTTCTCCTTGGAGAAATTGAAGCCATTAGATTGAGCCCAATGTTCGAGGCGGTTCAGCGTCAGCTGAATTTGACGCTCTGCAGACCTCAGTTTCACGGATCGGCAAAATATTGCCAGATCGTCGACATATAGCATTGCCAACACCGGGGGTGTAATACACCTGACAACGTCATTAATGGCAATCGCGAAGAGTGTGACGCTTAAAACTGACCCTTGAGGCACACCATTCTCCAAGTTAAAGGGGCGTGATAAACACTTGCCAATTCGTACCCTGAATACACGGTTTGCTAAGAAGTTGCGAATGAAAATTGGAAGATTACCGCGAAATCCCCAGTCGTGTAAAGTCTTTAATATCTTGTGCAGCCATGTCTTATCATATGCCTTTTCAATATCAAAGAATACGGCTATTACATGCTGGCCCAGGAGGAAGGCTTCCTGGATAAAGTTGTCAATTCGAACTAAATGGTCCGTTGTGGATCTTCCACGTCGGAAGCCACACTGGGTGTTTGAAAAGAGGTTTCGGCACTCAAGGAACCAAATCAGCCGTCTATTAACCATTCTTTCCATTAGCTTGCACAGACAGCTAGTAAGGGATATAGGACGGAAGTTCGAAGTAACTTTCTTTTCCCTGCCCTGTTTAGGGATTGGAATCACAATGGATTCACGCCAGCCCACCGGGAAACTTCCTTTACTCCAAATCTGGTTAAAGGTGTCAAATAAATTCCTTAAATTCGAAATTGGGAGGTTGCGGAGGAAAGCATTGTGGATCTCGTCTACTCCTGGGCTGGAAACCTTGGTTTCCTTGATAGCGGAGGTTAACTCCCATAACGAGAAGGCATCATTGTATGGATCAGCATTGCTACCTCCCTCAAAGTCAAGGCTGCAACGCTCCGCATTGCGTTTGATGGTTAAGAAAGCCCGATCGTAATTTGCTGTGCTGCTAATATCAGCATAGTAAAGGCCGAAAGCTTCAACGATTTTTGGCATGGATGTTTCTATGCGGCCACCTATTTCCAGGGCAGTGACTGGAGATACATGTCCTAAGCCTGAGATACTTCTCACCTTTGACCAGATCTGTGCTATTGGTGTTCTGTGGTTTATGGAAGTTACATATTTCATCCAGGAGACCTTTTTAGCATCCTTAATTGTTTGCCGGGCCTTCGCCCTTAACCGTCTAAAGGCTGCCAAGTTTGTACTTGTTGGGTACCTCTGAATTATCCGTAGGGCCTTCTTTCGCCTACGGATTGCCTCGGCACACTCCTCATTCCACCAAGGAACATGAGCATGCCGCATTTTACCTGAGGACCGGGGGATACTTTTGATAGCTGCTGATGCTATATCTTCCATGAGTAGTTCCATATTACGTATGCCACCAAGAGTGTGATCAAAGTTAAATTTTAGGTTATTTTTAAAAACTGGCCAATTGGCCTTCTTCAAGAGCCAATTCCCATGTCGAGTAAAATCACAATTATTATTACGCTTAGTAATAATATATGGAAAGTGATCGCTGCCACAGAGTTCTTCATGAACAGATAAATTAAACAATGGGGCTATATTAGCAGTGGATAAAAATCTCCGTTAAAACTATTAAAACGGGTCTTCTCATCAGAGTTTAACAATATTAGATTGTGGTCGCTAAAAAATCTTTGCAGAAGCTTACCCCTTCTGTTACCATCATTCATCGAGGCACCCCAAAGAGTGTTATGGGCGTTGAAGTCCCCCAACAATACAAAAGGCCTAGGCAGCTGTTTGAGTAGGTCTTCAAGGCTTCTGCGGTTAACTGGTGCCCATTCAGGTAAGTCAACATTACAGAAGGTAATGACATCCGGTGTGGCCACGGTCACCGCAACAGCTTGTAGAGGTGTCTGCAGGTCAACCCGGGAGGTGTATAAGGTCTCCCGGACTGCCACAGCAACACCACCTTTAGCCCTGTTGCCACTAAGGTCGTCATTTCTAAAAATACTAAAACCTTTGATATTTCCCGTCAGAAATTTTAAAATGTGTTTCCTGCAAGCAAATACATGACGGCTTAAGATTGTGTATTAGGACCTCAAGTTCCTCCTTGTGCCTGTAAAATCCATTGCAATTCCATTGCAATGTTAAAAACATAAATAATTTAATAAATAGGTAAAAGGTAAAAAATTGTTCCCCAAAGTTGTCAAAAAACAAAATTTTTATAATTATGGGAGCGATCACCTTTTAAAAAGCCTACGACTGTTCTTCCTATTGAGGAGGACCTCTCGTATTTCTGTCTCTGAAATACTTTCATCCTCCATGTCTTCCACAGAGGATGAAATAGGAAGTTTAGAGGGCCTAGATGGTGGTGTGACTTCTCGCCTTGACCCACTAGTCTTGGCTGAGGAAGTGGCCTCTTGTGTTTTTTCCGTGGTCGACTGAGCTTTGGTAGGTGGCGGAGTAATAGGCACTCTCTTCCTGGCTGCTTTTTCATTGCAGATGTTCTCTTTTTTCTCTTCCTTTTGAATTTTTTCTGGCTCTGTTTGAGTTGCTATGGTAGACTTTTTGACAGACGTGCCAGCGACTGATGCATCAGCTCTCGATACTTCCTCCTTGCCTCTATGTATGGTAACTTTTCCATGGTCTTAATTTCCATTATTTTGCGTTCCTCACGCATCCTTGGACAATCACGAGAGTACACGGGATGTGCACCCTCGCAATTTTTACAAAGAGCCGGGGACACGCAGATTTCCCCATCGTGCTTCTCCTTGCTGCACTTTGCACAGATTGCCTTACTTACACACCGAACCGCGGTGTGGCCAAAACGCTGACAATTAAAACACCCGAGAGGGCTTGGGATAAAAGGTCGGACAGGAACTGATTCGTACCCAACCTTCACCTTTTCCGGTAGCTTATTCAGTGCAAAATCGCCGTTTCTTCTGGTCGAGAGCCTTTGACAGTCGATGACCCCCTGAGGGGCCATCTCCTTCTTTATCTCCTCGACGTCAACATACATCAGGTCATAGCACGAAATCACACCTTTGCATGTATTCAATGTCTTGTGCATTTGCACAGACACCGGAATATCATGCAGCAAGGACATATGAAGAAGCTTGCCACTTTGCTTGTCATTAGCTGTTTCGATTAGTAGGCTACCATCTCTAAGTTTCTTTACAGAGTTTAGTTCTCCTGTTATAGCGCTGGAGAGTGCTTTATGAATAAGGAAAGGCGAGACTTTCTTGAAGTCTTCCCCTTCCTTTGAACATCGCATAACTAGATATTTTTGGCATACGTTTCTTACTATATCTGCCCCATCTGGTAAAGGACGGGATCTCTTTGGAGGTGGTGTACTGCTCATTGCAGAATCCATTTTAGCCGCTGCTTGGCCGAGTCAATAGAAGACTCGTTGCCCCCGCTCAGCCCCGTGGAGGCGGCGGCGGGGTAAGAGCTTTCTACTGTCTTTGGTTGTTCTATAGATGTTTTAAAGAACAAAAAAGACGGTATCACGAGATGTGATACAAACCACGGTTACAAGAACCGAAGAGACTGGGTTACCCCCCAGCAAGTAGCAAAGAAATCACTGGGTTGCCCCCCAGCAGGTAGCAGAAAATACAGGGTTACCCCCCTGCAGGTAGCTCAACAGTGGATGGTGAGCGGTATCCGAACCCGCTCAAACACCAATCCACTGCCCCATGAGGGGATATTTATGGCTTTTTATAATGTCTATGAACTGAAATGTCAATAGTAATGTCAAGGAATTATCAAATTTTTGATTCACGGATTAATTTCCGTGTCAATTGTAATTACTAAAACAATCAGCTATTGCTAAAAACATAGCTTACTCAAATATTTGTAATATAATCTGAATGTTCACGTAATACCTTCGTGGTAAATTACCCATTTCCTTTCAATTACAAACGTTATGTATACGTAAAGAAAAAGACGTATTTACGTCCATTTCTACGTCGTACGTAATCCATTGATCAAGAATAATATACATTATGAATTATTATAAACAAATTATAAAAATTAAGAATAATTATACATTTATTAGAGGGAGGAAGGAACATAGAATGCGAATGAGCAGAAATGAAAAAAGGAAGAGGAAGTAATATTTGTATCGGATTAAAAGGAGCTGCAAAAATCATCATCAACCATGCTTGGTTATTTGTCAGGTATAATGCTCGATTGTGGCGCCGCTCTTAAAGAGCCGTTATCCAAGAGCGGAAGAACCGAGTACTATTTACGACTACTGTAATGCTAGTTAACAAACTTCTCGAGTGGGTAGAAAATTTAAATTTAGTAGGAATATTAAATTCCAATCCCTTAACCAGTGACGTGGAATTCATGTAACACTATTAGTGACGTGAGATCTGAGAGATCGCTAGTTTTTCAGTACTTCTCAATTAATTGTTTTTCTTCATGTCTCTTGCACTCGACTGATTACTGAGACAAAATTTACCAAACATAAATTATTTTTTTAATGATTTTTTTGTTCTATATTGGATGGTTACAAAATAAATAAAGAAAAATTATTGATTTAAAAATTCGAATTTTATTTCAAAACGTTAGTCAGAATGTAGGGAATAATATCGATTTCTAATATTGATTCATATAACCAATATTATAAGTAGAACACGATATTTTTAGAAAATTGTAAGGGTTAAAAAGTATCATATTTAAAAAAAAAATCCCTACGCTTCAGTTTCTACACATTCATTACAAAAATTTTTTGTGCATTCCTTTCCCTTCTACCCCCTATTTTATTCTCTTTGTGGCCAACTCTTGACCTTAACAGCTTCACCCCCGCATTTTATGATGGGTTAATTACCCAAAAAAGAAACGAATGACAGATGTGAATAAAAGCTCAATGTGTGTGGCGATTGGGAATCCAAAGGTCGGAAAAACCAAGGAAAAAGGCAGAGGAAAGGAGAAAGCCTGATCACTGCCCTCTTGCTGTCTTCCTCATATACATGCACGTTGTACCCGCGTATTTTGTTATGGAAGTATAGCCTTCTTATGAAAGATCCAGCCCACATGTGTCATAGTGAGTCGTAATGTACTCAATATGAGCAAAGTTCTATTTCACTAGTACGTACGTCATTATTAGTTTGGAAACTTACGGACAGTTTGTAGAAAAATGTAAGAATGAATACACTGTAATAGCAATCTACGTCTATCTATGCGCATTACAACTTTCTGATTCACATACGTATTTAGGATCAAGTACAAGAAAGGAAATATTTTCGCCGTTCACCTCAGATTTACGGAGAGGGGTTATGTGTAAAATTTATTTATTGGCACCTTTAAATAGCAAAAACCTTTGGCTATACGACATCTGATTTTGATTTATTTCTCTAATATTGTTTGATAGAATAAAGTGATCCGAAGATCCTATGCAGACAGACATAAGCTGTAAAGTTGGGAATAATATTGTTTGTCAAGTGAATTGGGTGATTTTTCCGAAATTAGTACGTGAGATCTCACAGACCGCTTGTGGTATTTATTTCTCTTTTAAACGCATACTATGATACCTGCATAAAACCTGAAGTTGTTATTGGATTTCTCAAAGTGATAATGGAAGGTAACATAAATAACAGATATTTTGTAAAGGTGATTATTAATATTTTTACATTTATTCATTCGGAGCAGTCTCTCAGACCTCACGTCACTGGTTAATGGATATAGTAAAAAATTCTTTAAAAAAGACCGGGGTTTGACTCCTATAGATAATTTTTCTTTGCCATTTGATAACATGTAAAAATCGATTTTTCGACTTACAGACTTTTACTCTTTTGCAAATTAAATTAGAAATAATCAACTTACAATCTTCGGATCTAAGCCGTTTTAAAGAAAATAAATATCGTTTTTTATTCCTACCATCACATTTCGTCCACAATTCCAAATCGCTCAAATTATACGTTTAAATCATATCTATTGGAAAATTTTAAGTTTTTTAATGATATGTTGCCTGCCGACAGTGTCATTGTTAAACCTCGAGATTATTTGTTGTTTCAACCCTTATACTATACGCGTAAGGAAAGCGTGCATTGAATGTTTTAATACGTGAGAGAGAAGAGAGGAAGAAAGAAAGGAGAGAGATAGGGGCGAGAGAAGGGAAGACAGGGAAAAATGCAGAAATAGACAACGTTCTTTATTAGGGCGAGATTAAGAATAGGAGGTGTATTTTTCCAGAGAAGGAGCGAGGGAGGGAGAGAGAGAGATAGTAAAAAAGATGAGAAAAAAGGGATAGAGACAGAGGGAAACAGAGAAGGAGGGAGAATAGAATATAACTAAACAGAATAGAATAGAATAAAAGAGAATAAAATTTATTGTTTTGGGACCAGATAGTCCCATGGAACATACAACTTATACACAGTTTTATACAATGTATCCAATCAGATTGGGAACAATAAACAACAGAAAGTAGTTTCTAGTACATTAAAGAACTAGTATGCATAAATAATTAACTATATTTCCAAACAAAACAAAAAATAAATGATAAATACTATTACAAAAAAAACGAAGAGGGAGAGATACATAATTATTTATTATTATGGTGAGATTGAGACTAGGAAGTTTATTTTTCTAGAGAGAGGGGGAGAGGGAGGGAGGAGGATGGTAGAGAAGAAGCGAGAAAAGGAGAAAGAATTTGATGTTCCTTAAATTTAATACATACTTAATCCACGCAAACCCGTCATATGACGGGTATTCACGATAATATATATATATATATATATATATATATATATATATATATATATATATATATATATATATATATATATATATATATATATATATATATATATATATATATATATATATATATATATATATAGGTGAAGTTATTATAAAAGTTATTAATAAAAAGTGCTATCCCGCCTAAAAGACGTCAATTACAAGTTCATGAAACATTAGCGCCAGCTCTGAGCTTCAAACATTAATTAATTAATTATCCTCCATTAATAACCTTTCTGGCTCCTTTTCGATGATTAAAGTCTAATAGGATTTCTTATAACTCACATCAAACGGAAAGGCGATTCATTTGCCTTCCTATATCTACAGAAACTTCAATTTGATGCTATTTAAGTTCCTCCAATTTACTGCGCCGCCGCCGATTCTTAATAGGCTCATGTCGTTATGTATATTGGATTGAGACAAAGCGACTTTGACGACACTCGTGATTAAATTTCAAAGGAACGATTAATAACTTTCCAATAAATCAAGGGTGAAATAGAGATAGTAAGGAAATGGCAACTTTCACCACTTTGTGACGTTTTAATTGCGAAAACTATATATTTATGATCTTCTTAGTATGTTAGATTGCCTATAATTCAGCTTCATTTCGTCCAATTTTTTTGCTTCCATTTGTTCAAATATTGTCTGGTACATTGTATGAGTATTGAACTAAATACATGAAATACAGTTACTATGAAGTGATAAATAAAAAAACCCTTTAAAATATAATCTCTCTTATATGAAATTGTTGATTTAGTTATATCCAATAAACAGAATATTTTAAAATCAACGTAAATGAACTGCACTAAGGGCAGCTGCATTATAAGTCTAAATGTGCAAAATGGTATTCTAACAGTTTTATGACAATAGGAGTTATCGTTATCGTCACTTTGATTCCCAAGCATAATGTTTGTTTGCCAGGTCTCCAATAAGATTTCGTTTCTTAAAAAATCCTTCCCTAATATACATTTTGAATGCAAATTTAGAATGCGCATGCAGCTGCTTGTTGTTATAGTTTGGACTTTATTTCTTGATCATTTCTTAAAAGATTTTTCTTCGTTCCCACTAACATTTATTTCAATTTTGTTGTATTTTGTGTGAACAGACAGCAAAAGAACCGCAGGCGTTATTAGGTCCGTTCATATGCTCCAAATATTTTAAAGATATTTTGAATATGCCAACGCCAACATTTCATTGTACCCCATATCTCGAAAACTTGCAATTGACTAGTAATACGGACCATCATATGTTTCACCATAAACGTCTTTTTAATAAATTAATTGCTTCAGCGCGAATGTTCATTGGTAATTTATGGTGATATACGCTGAAAATATTCGATACCGAAATTCGAAATATTTCGCAGAAGCTTTATTTTCTAAGGCGACGTTTATCCGGATCTCAGATCCAACTTCCTAACACATTGCTGATATTTCAAGGCGGCTGATTAGTGTTCGCGAAATAGAAGTATGTTATGCAGTAATATGGAGTTGGAGGTTGTAAAGGAATGCTTGATGGGTGATGTCCAGCGGGGATCTCGTGAGCCCCACGGTAGCCGTGAAGGCACATCTTGAGCCTAGAAAACTCTTAACTTCATAAAAACAACTAATAATTAAATTTAATAAGTTCTAAATTACATATTGTTGTTATAAAATAAACAATACCAGATAGTATATTTTATTATAAATTTTATGATAATTTGATTATGGAATTCCACGAAGTCTTGGCCTCGTCCGTTAACTTTATATGTTATCGTTTGTTTATCGATAAATAAATTATTATTGTATGCATATATTGTGTAAATATGTGTAACTCTTGAATTTTAATTAATGTACAAGTCAAAGATATTAGTGGATTCAATGTTGCAGCAATCGTCGCCGCCTGGCATTAGCCATATATTGAAGGTTAAATAAATAAACATTTACGAACCAAAGTTTTAATTGAAGACGAGGACATTTTTTCTGCTCTCTACATGCACGGAGAATAATGGGAGAAATCCAACTGAAATAGAAACAGCGAATTTCCTGAAAATTGCAGAATCCCAGAGATACTGCCCGAAAAGACGGATGGAAAGACAAACCGATGACATGAGCGATTTAGAAAATAAAAAAGCGCCAATAATATTATTCATTAAAAAAATGCAGAAAAGGAGGATATTTATGTAAAGGATGATCTTATATTCAATTAACACAATACCACATCAGACAATTTAGAATCATTTCTTGGTACTTTTGATGTCCAAGACTGTAATATATATTATTAATGGGTATATATGGACCACCAAACTCGATTGAAAGAGAATTTATTTTAGAGTTGGATAAATAAATGAGTCAAGTAAGAACAGATAAGGTATTGATTCCTGAAGACATGAACATCAATGTTAAAAAAAGGATTATTATCTCGTGAAGCAATACAGGGATAATATACCTTCATTTGGATTTAACAGCTTAATTGGAGTATATACAAGAGAGGAAGTAAACAATAAGATGGTGAAACCAAATAAAATAATTATATCATCAAACATTTTCAAAATATCGTTACCGAACAATGCCTGGCATAACATTTCCTGGAACAATTTAGTAACGAAGTATATAACTTAAAATATAACTGCAAATAAAAATTTTTGATCACTTTTATCGTAATATTCCCTCCCTAAGGACTGCATAACCTTACAGAGGTGGGAGGGTTTGTGTACTCTTACGAACTAAAGAGCTATGCCGGCGGGAGATAATTCTCCTGGTAGGACCATCCAAGCCGGAAAGGTCTGAGGGGAAGTGTCAGACTAAGAAGCAGTCTTGGGGGTTTTACATCCCCCTGTGCAAGGGCAGCAGCTTGCACAGTACCTCTGTAGGTGGTGATCATGTGGATCTGAACAGCTACAGATGGGTAATCACTCTGTGAAACTGCGATGAGGAAAGCAAGGGGAAACTACCTCATTATATTTCCCATGATAGGCTGAAAAGCTGAAAATACCTCTATGGATCTTTCTGGGGTAAAATATTCCGGAGGTAAAATAGTCCCCCAATCGGATCTCCGGGTGGGGACTACCCTAGGGGATGCACAGAGGAAATGTAAGATTAATAAGAAAGCAAGTAGTGAGAAATTAAAAATAGGCACATGGAATGTTAGAACTATGAATTCAGGGGGTAAACTAGAGAACCTAAAAAGGGAAATGAGAAGGAATAATGTAAGTATAGTAGGTCTTAGTGAAATCCGGTGGGAAGGAGAAGGCGAGATAAATTCAGACGAATTTAAGATTATTTACTCGGGAGGGGAGAAAAAGGAAAGGGGAGTGGGGATTATAATGAGAAAAGAGATAGCTGAAAGAATTAGTAAGGTAGTGACAGTTAATGACAGATTAATAGCCGTAAAACTCCAGATGGAGCCAGTGGATATGCTTATAATACAAGTGTATATGCCAACAACTAATGCTGGCGACGACGAAGTATATGAAATCTATGAACAGATTATGGAGATATTGGAGGATGAGGGAAATGGAAGGATCACCACCATAGTAATGGGAGATTGGAACAGTGTAGTCGGAGAGGGACAGGAAGATAACATAGTGGGAAAATATGGACTAGGGAAGAGAAATGAAAGAGGGGATAAACTTGTGGAATTCTGCCATAGAAATAGATTGATTGTAACTAATACATGGTTTAAGCATCACCAGCGGAGACTTTACACATGGAGAAGCCCAGGAGACCAGAGACGATACCAGATAGATTACATACTAGTCAATGAAAGATTTAGAAATAGCATTAAAAATGTGAAAACACTACCAGGGGCAGATATGGATTCTGACCACAACCTATTGGTGGCAAATATACAATGTAGACTGAAGAGCGTTAGGAGAAACATAAGAGTTAACAAGAAATGGAACTTAGAGGAACTCCTTAAAAACAAGGAGGCTATCATGACTGAGCTGGAGGAAAGGTTGGGGGAGAGAGCTGAAGAAAATAGGAAGAATGTAGATGAGGAGTGGAGATACATCCATAGCAACATTAAAGATGTAATGGAAAAGAAGGTAGGAAAGATAACGGGTGAAAGAAACAAAAAACCCTGGATCACAGCAGCCATGCTGCAAAAAATGGAAGAGCGGAGAAAGTGGAAGAACATGAACACTGAAGAAGGCCAAAGAAAGTACAAGGAGTTAAATAATACTTTAAGAAGGGAAACAGATAAAGCAAGAGAACAGTGGATAAATGAAAAATGCGAGGAGATTTTCGAATGTGAAAGAATTTGTAGAACAGACCTCATGTATAGCAAAGCAAGGGAACTATTCAAGAAAAAAGCAAGAAAGATAGGACGTAAAGGAATCATGAACAAAAGTGGTAAAATAGTATCGGAGCCAGACAATGTAAAGAATGTCTGGAAAGAATACATTGAGGTTCTGTATGACAAAGAAGGAAAGCCAAGAAATATTGAATTAAATGAAGAAGAGGATGTGGAAGAAGATCAGCTGGGACCAAGTATTCTCGAGTCTGAAGTTAAAAGAGCAATTGATGACATGAAAAGAAGGAAGGCTGTTGGGAGTGATGATATACCCGTGGACGTTCTCAAGGTTTTAGGGTCTAAAGCAGTTAAGCAACTCACAAAATTTTTTAACCAAGTATATGATACTGGCATATGGCCTGAAGATTTTTTAGATGTTGTGATGGTACCACTGGAGAAAAAGAACAATGCAAAATGTTGTAAGGATTACAGAACTATTAGTTTAATTTCTCATACAGCTAAAGTTCTAACCAGAATAATAACCAAAAGAATTGAATGTAAAATAGAAAAGGAGCTGCAAGATAATCAGTTTGGTTTTAGAAGAGGAAGGGGGACTAGAGATGCTATAGGATGTATGAGGATGATGACAGAATGAGCGCTAGAAGTCAATAAAGGTATGTATTTTTGTTTTGTAGATTGGGAGAAAGCTTTTGACCGAGTGAAATGGGATAAAATGCTGGGTATTTTAAACAAAATAGGAATAGATTGGAAAGATAAAAGACTGCTTAAAAACCTTTACTTTGATCAAAAGATTAGAGTCAGGGTTGAAGGAGAAGAAACAGAAAGTACTTCAATAGGGAGGGGAGTGAGGCAGGGTTGTCCGATTTCACCAGCGATATTTAATATTTATGCAGAAACAATAACAGAAGAAGCGTTGATGGAAGAGAAAGGATTTAAGATAGGAGGTGAAAGTATTACCACCATTAAATACGCAGATGATCAGGGCTTAATAGCAGAAGGCGAGAAAGAGCTTCAGAGGATGACAGACAGACTAGCTGAGGTTGGCCAACAATATGGAATGAAGATCAATACAGAAAAAACGAAAGTCATGGTGGTTTCAAAGGAACATAAAGAATTAAATATAATGGTAAATGGCCAAAAATTGGAACAAGTAAGTAGTTTCAAATATCTCGGCAGTATTTTAGCACAGGATGGAAGTAGTACACAGGACATCAGAAGTAGGATTGCAATGGCAAAAGCAGCATTTAACGAGAAGAAGGAGCTTCTCACAAGCAAGAAAATAAATTTAGAAATAAGGAAGAAATTAGCAAAATGCTACATATGGAGCATAGCTCTTTATGGTGCAGAGACGTGGACGGTAAGGAGAAAGGAGGAAAAATATTTAGAAAGCTTTGAGATGTGGGTATGGAGAAGAATGATGAAAGTGAAATGGACAGAGAGGAAGAGAAACGAAGAAGTATTAGAAATGGTGGGAGAAGAAAGGACGCTAATAAAAACAATCAGGAAAAGAAAAGCAAATTGGATAGGGCACATATTGAGAAGACAGTGTTTACAAAGGACGATCTTAGAAGGAAAAATTAGTGGAAGAAGAGGAAGAGGGAGAAAAAGAATAGGAATATTAGATAATATAAAGCAGGGATATAATACTTATAGAGGTATAAAAGAGGCTTCTAGGGAGAGAGAGAAATGGAGGCAGCGATTCAGTTAAAACCTGTCTTCGGACAGAAGCATGATGATGATGATGATCGTAATATTCCCAGTAGCATTTACATTCTTGAAGCCTCAGATAATAAAATAAAACATAAATTGTTTTTAATTTAGCCAATAAGTGCCCATAATTAAGTTAGGAGACAGAGCGAAAGTCCAAACCGGGACTAATGCAGGCTGGTTTCCCGAAGTTGACGTCCATAAGAGATTACTTATATTAACAGGAAATGTTACAGTCTGTGTTAGTTTTTCCAAGGAATTTTCATATCATAAATTTGTAATCTGTAAAACAGATTAATAATGCATTAGCAGATTTAAAATTCTATAAGCAATGTCAACATCTCTTTCTGACATTATATTTTGCATATATTTTTCAAATATACGAATTTAATACATGTTATTGTTTATACGCTAATATGTATGGATCAACTGCCAATTGCTGAAGGGTAGTCGAGTGGAAAAGAAAATAACCCATTTGTTCCCTCGTGTATGCTCAAGCCGAGTTCGGTAATAATCGTCTCCAAAGCAACAATCCAATAAAATGCTATTTAAAACACAAAAGAAACTAAGTTTTAGTTGAAATTCAAGATAATACGATCAATTATCAAACTTCGGTGATAAGAATTATAATATATATTTTTTCCCCTTAGAACAGTAAAAACCTATCGCCAATATCACAATATTAGGATATTCTAATATATTAAAGAGAACATCCCTGCACCATGGATTTGAGACTTCCTACGTAAAACAAATAGGGAAAAAAGTTCCTGGAATCGATCCCGGGACTTAAATCTTCGCCAAATAAAATATAGCCAGGAGGTGGGCCCTGGAAGCACGAGCCTGATACGAAGTTTCATGAAAATCGGTCCATTGATGCAAATACACATACACACACACATATATACACAGACAGGACCATTTTATAAGATTTTTTCCCTTGGAAACCAATCTAAAAATAATTCTTTCAAAATTGAGGAAATTAGAGAACTTATAATTAACAGTTTAAAATCTGATATTGTACCTCACGATCTCACGATATAAAAATAACCATTGTTAAAATTATCTTCAAAACAGGCAAATATCCAGACAAATAATTTTCGTTCAAACTTTATCTTATCTTTGATTGATAAAGTCATGATGAAGTACAGTGGAGCCCCGCTATAACGCGGTAATTGGCGGTCCAAAAAATTCGATCGCGATAAATGCGGGGTCGCATTATATATGTATATAGTTTGTGTGCAAACAGAACAATTTTCAGAGCGCGTAGGAGCCATGTCACGATCGCATTATATCCGAATTTCCGTTATAGTGAAGCGCGTTATAGCGGAGCTCCACCTTAAGTATAAAAATCGACGGTATGAAGCTGAATTTTAGTACTTTTAGGCGTTTTTTGGATAGAATCGCATATTCTAAGTAATTTTAAAATGTTATTGTAAGATCATGTGGTGTGGCGTCTAAAAATCTCACGCAGCATCATCAGTACCTTTTTATGGTATAGACTGCGGCGTTGCACATGATGATGATCACCGTTACGTTTTTATGCGTTCTTTACCAGCAAAGCTATAGTAGCGGATCGTCTTATGGCCACATCTCGTCCGTCCGCCCGTCGTAACTTTCATCTCCTAAACCGCTGGATGGATTTTAATTAAATTAAATAGGAGTGATCCTTATTAAAATTTATCGCCCAATAGTGATTATGAACTGCATCCGTCTATTATAACTTCCACTTTACATAATTACTTTAATAAAATTTTACTCGTATCTCGTTAAATGGCATCTGACAAGCAACAACTGAATATCATAAATTTCTCTCCCTAGCTCTTATATGAACAGTAAGGTATAGATTAAAAAATTAATTCGGATAGAGGACATCATTTATTGGAAAGATGTCTGCATGACCAAATAGTTACGAATTATACTTTCGGAGATAAAAATTCGAGAAAATCCCGAGCAAATCATCGCATATTCTGTTTACATCGATCGCTAAGACGGTTCTCTTGGCAAGCAACACTTAAACAACATATTTTTCTCTTCCTAGCTCTTATATAATCTGTAAGATAGCTATTATTTGGATAGAGGACAACATTTTCCACAAAACAATGCGCGAAACCACATAATTACGACTTTAGTTTCGGGTATAGAAATTCGAGAATCTTTTGATGCCGTTTTATATGCATTTCCTATAATAAACGCCTTTGAAATATCTGTGTTTTCCATTTATGGAATATACTTTTCCATCCATACATCCATGATATGTAGAGATTTCTATATTGTTGACCGCATGGAATGTTGTGAGGAAATTGGACATTACACTGATTATGAAACGATCCTTACTACGTTAGATCAAGCTCTAAGAAAAAGAACAAAGCGTTCAATTGAAGCTAACAAACAAGGAACTAAAAGACCGGCAAATCAAGTCGCTATGCTATGAAATAACTGGGATAACGAAGGGGGATAACAATGGAGCCAGAGGCTGAAAACTCAAATGGCAAGAAAAACAGCACGGTATATAGATGCTATAATTTAACATCATAAAAAATTACAATGACTTTATCGAATACTTAGTTGGAGTATTCGAATGTAAAAAATTCCTAACGCTTCGCATTCTGGGTAAATTGAAATGAATGTAACTCACCCGTTTGCTTTTGAACGGGTAAATATCTAGTATTTTGTATACAACTAATGAACTCAAGGTGCTAGAAAGGAACCAGTGGACTTTATACCAACTGCATTTTTACGCAGATGTGAATGCGCCTTGAAGCCCAGCCAGTTTTAAGACGTATCTCTAAAATTTCACACTCAAAAGTACTTAAAGCGAGTTTTTTTTCGTTTCGTTCATTTATTCGTCTCAGAATATGGTTGAGCCAGGACGGGATTCCGAGAAACGTTCTGAGGTGACCTGTTACATTCCTCGGTCGCGGAAAATAATTTGTTTTATGTTTTCCATCCACTTCCTCGTTCTTTCACTACCTTCCTTGGTCTGAAATCATTCACAGAACCGTCCGTCTCTTTCTCTGCCTTTGATAGGATATTAATTGAAGCTTTGGTAGTCGAGTTTTTATTTTCTCTTTTGAATAACGTTCCATTTTATGAATCGGAAGAGGATATCTGCAGAATGAAAGGAAATGAACTTGCGACAAGTCATTTCAAAGCGCCAAAAAATGTCGGAGCTAGAAAGCGTTCCGAAGGATTTTACGGTTGAATGGATTCTTGTCCTCTGCTTGAAAGACGAGAAGTTTTATTTTTATTCCAAAAGTTCACTTGCCTCTATATCTACGTTATTCATAATAGATAAAAAGTATCGAAATATTGCGCAAGAAATGATTTTATTTCCACCGCGAATTTTCCAATGTCGACTGCTGGGAAAATTTGAATATCGAATCGAAGTTTGTTGGATAAATTTACATTTTTCATGAAAGTGAATATTCATTTTTTTATTCAGTTACGTACAAATATTTATTCCAGTTTTTATCTTTTAAAAATACCCAACTTCATATATCTGTTATTTGATGTTTTAAACAAAGAAAAGACTAGTTTCACTTATATAAATATAAATAAATTATCTAATAGAAAAACAATTTTTTATACTGTAGGAATGATCTAAGTCAGCTTTGGACTTGATGTATTTTTTCAGCCTTTCTCAAATAGGCTTAGATGGAATATTTTGTGATTATGTTTGATTCATATGTTATCACAAGATAAAAATGTATAATTAAAAACAAAATTACGCCACAAAAATTTACATTTACTCGCCATTTTTTATATTTTACCAGCACTGCATTGTGTAACATTGTTGTCGCCTAAAAGTCAATCCAATCGTTTATATTACATATTGAAATTACTACAGGTCGAAATGAGTAAATATCTCAACTATTTTATCTAGCGGAGAACTGGCTTACGATAGTGGAATAACTAGAAGAGCCCTCTGGTCGCCGCAATCATAGTAGAGTTCCTGATGAAGTAGCATATGATCAATCAAAAGCCGTAGGATCTGCCAGGCCTGATTATTTAATCACTATTTTACTGACTGTTTTATACCTGGTACTCACACAATTGACTCGAATGATGTTCATTTACTTTCACCTGTTACCTCTGATTCTTTTTCTCATCTTTAAACTACCCCCAAGGAATTGTTTGAGTATCTTAATAGGATATCACCTCATCGTTCCTCTGGCCCCAATGGCATTAGCCCTGTTTTTGTACGAAATTGTGCTTCCTCTCTTTCTACCCCTTTAAGTATTATCCTTAACCGTTGTTTTTTGGCAGGAATTTTTCCCACCAAATGGAAATCTGCGAAAGTTGCTACTATTCATAAATCCGGTTCAAAATCCATAATTGCTAACTATCGCCCAATCTCCATCACTCTCATTCTCTCCTGTTTGTGAAAAAATTATTCTTAATCGCCTTTATTATTTTAAATCGACCTATATTTCGTCAAAGCAGCATGGTTTTCTTCCCGGCCGATCCTGTTTAACTAACTTGGTTGTTTTTTAGAAACATGCCATTGACGCAATAGCAAATAAATCTCAGTTAGAAACCATATTTTTAGACCTCACTAAAGCGTTTGATTCTTTAAATCACACACTTCTTTTACATAAATTCCAACACCACTTTGGTGTTCATGGTTGTTTTCTTAGTCTAATTTCTAGCTACCTAACTAAAAGAAGACGATGTGTTAGTATTTGTGGTGTTTATTCTGACTGGTCAATGATATCATCTGGTGTTCCCCAAGGCAGTGTCCTTGGCCATTATTTATTCAACTTGTTTATAGATGACTTAACGATTTCAGTATCTACTTTTCAAGCTGAAATGTTATTATATGCCGATGTTGTAAAGTTTTTCAACCAATTGATTCTCTCCCTGATTGTCTTTCCTTTCAAAATACGATTAATAATATAAGAAATTGGTGTGATACTTGGCAATTGCGACTAAACTTGTCTAAATGCAGTGTTCTCGCTGTCACTCATCGCAAAAACCCCATTCTCTGGTATTATGCAATGAATGGAACTGCCTTAAAAACGGTGACACTGCAAAGAGATTTAGATGTCTTGATAGACACTAAACTAAACTATTAAAAACACATTTTCACAATGAAGAGAAGAGCTCTCTCTCCTTGGCATTCTCTACAGATTCACGGAGCTGAGGGATCCTGTGGCTTTGAGGAAGTATTTCTGCTCTACTGTACTTCTCTCCTATTGCTCACCAATTTGGTCCTCATTCTGCATAACTAATTTACCTTCATTCGAGCAGATTATGAACTTTTTTATAAAAATTATTAGAATACGTGTTCCTTGTCTTCGTTATGCTACAAAAGATACAGTTCTCTCTACAATAGCTATTGACAATATTTCTACCAGCTATCATAAGCAAGATATTTCTTTTTTTAACAAATTTTTAAATTCTCATATAAATTGCCCTGAGTTATTATCTTTTTTCAACTTTCATGTCCCTTCTAGATCAACCCGATTATCACACCTTCTTCACACTAATACCCCTAGGATTTCTTTGATCCAGCGTTATCTTTTTTTCCGCCTTCCATCCTTATTAAATTCCCTCCCATCTAATCTTGAGGTTTTTCGCCTCTCACTTCCCTCTTTCATGGAACAATTCTCTCAGTCTTTAATTAAGTGATACTATATGCTGATATTATTAATTATTGTCATTGATTGTAATTGTGTGATTGTGATTGATTGTTATTTATTTATGTTATAGTCATGTTTTATATTTCATTGTAAAATGGCATTTTAAATCTGTATGTGAAATTTTTAAATAATTAATAAAATAAAATAAATAGAATAAATAATAGAAAAATACAATATAACAATATAAAAGTGACGGAGACAAACAAATCTAAATAAATTTTAAAATTACACAATCAACACAACTGTAATCCAAATTTGAGTAAATTAACACGTTAAAATGCCGATACGAGGCTTTAAAACTGTATATTTTATACATGAATGAATCGCACGCTGTATCTCACGGTTGCGAAAACGATTGATTGAAAATGATAGCGAGATAAGGAGTAGATGAAATGCTCCCCCCATAAACAGCATACTTAAAAGTAGTGACGAAATCCCTCGCAAAACAAAGTTTCAAAATCCTGCCTCCTCCTAAACTTCTCTTCTTCCTACGAGATTATGAGTTCGCGTGGCGCAATCTCGAAGCTGGGAAGGCATCAAAGAAGACCAAACTTAAACCTCCGCCTGGCTCGGCCCCTTCACTCAACCAAAACCTACTCAGTCACGGGGAAAAAGCCTTTTAGAGGATGGACTAAGAGAAGATAAAACCTCTCAAACTTCTCGAAAGAGACAGCGAAAGAGAGAGAGAGATAAACGGACAAATGCGTCCCTTTCCTCGAAGATAGAAGGGTCAGGAGGAGCAATGTTTTTCGTTTGCTTTTGGTTCGCGCTGATGCTCTTTTGTTGATCCAGTATGAAGGATTGATAAAATTCCTATAGCACAAACATGGCAGATAATCTGCCATCCTCTCTGTAGAGGGTCACCGGTTAATTTAGCGGAAACGTTTAACGAGGCGAGCAGAATGTGGGAGATGATTTTCTACGCCATTTAGAAGTTATGGAGAAACAAAGGAAGAATACTATTTCTCCTGAAAGAATTCTATTAAATCAGAGGATTGCTGTTGCAAATCTGGGACATACCTCGTTTATTTTACAGCAACTATTATATAAAATGATATACATAATAATATATAAAATAAAATATAGTATAAAATAAAATTTAAATAAAATACGCAACGTTGGGAAACCATTCAGTATTACCCCTAGCCTGTACTTCTTTTTGTGCTTTTTCATTATGCCGCCCACCAATAATTAATAAATATATTAACCCATTCGATAAAAAATAAGCGCATCGATTTTAAAAAAACCGGTCGACAAATATTATCACCGAAATTAGTTCTCGTCCGAATTAAAAATAAATGTAGTCCCGAGGTTCGAGATTAACCGAATCGCATCTTTGTTTTTTTTCCTCCACAACTCTTAATTAACAGCCGCGTTTGGTTTTCCGTTCGTTCCTATTAGCGCATACCTTTTTATTCTTTCTGGTCCGTTGGTAAAACGAAAAAAAGAGGAAGCAGCAGTACCGAAAAAGTAATCAGCCCCGCAATTAAATGACGCCTCCCAAAAATCGCCAGAGGGAAAAAGATATAAAACGCACTCTGAATTTGATTGGTTTTGTTACGCGACGGAAGATTTATTCGTGAATGATCATAATTGAGGGATGAGGAGGAGGGGAAAATGGTCTTGTCTTGCGCTAGATTCGTGCGTCAACAAATCACGAGGTCAGGAATTATTTTTAATTCTTTTTTGGAAATCATTTCGATTAAAACTGACTCTTCCAGACCTCGTGGGTAATTGATCCACTTTGGTTAACTTCGTATGGGGTAATAGATAATGGCTGTCCATGGTTTATCTGCTATGTGAATAAAAGTTATAACGCGTGCATCTTAAAATATTAAATGCTTCTGGAAAAACAAATACACTTTCCCTGGCTGTTTTGAAGACGGCTTATCATATTTTTGGAGAACCAATTTATTGTGAGAACTTTAACTTAATGTATTTTTATCAATAGGATTTCAAAAACTTTACGAAACATTTCTGATTGCAGACACGTTAATAGAGGTGTACCAATAAAGGTGTTTGCCAATATTTACAAAGAAAATATGTAAATTCCCAGTGTATTTTGGCAAACTCGATACATCACCGCCAATGAACACCAGAAAAAATAAAAATAGATATCTAATGACGAACAAAAAAGAATGATTCATGATTATCTATCATAAAAATAATTTAAAAATGATTTATGATATTATAAAAGTCGAGCAATAAAATAGTTCATTGTAAAAATTAAATGAACCGTTTTTGAAATAGCCATGAAAGCAGTGTTAAGTTTGAGTGTTTATTTAACTTTGTCTTTTAGCGGTTAACTTGTTTACTCGACGCATGGATGATCCTATGACAATCAATGGATCAAGAACCGGGATAAGGTATTTTGGCTTCCTAGAAAAGATTTTAAAACTATGCTGCCTCCTAATGAAAGTATGGGGTACACAATTTTATCTCTCAAAACAGTAGTTTATTTGCAACTTATAAGTAAAATTGCATAAATAAACTATATATTTCATCTATTATCGCCCCTAATATAGTTTCCGTTGTCTGTTTTCTTGTCTTTCTGTATATAATGCTTTTCAATCGATTATATCTCAAAAACGTATATGATAATGGTTTAAAATTTTCCAGGAATGCTTGATTCCGAAATTTAAAACTAAAACTTTCATTTTGGTTGGTCAAACTCTTGACGATGGACGAAGTGAAATATGGAAGTATGGAAATATCGTCTGCTGAAGATTCACTGCTCTTGCTTTTCTTCACTTTTGTTAGCTCCCGAAATTACTGTGATCTTAAGGAGGCAATTTATTTTCTACTTAATTAATATCGCAGTTAAACTATGATCCGATTTCGCTTAGCGCATCAATTCGATTAGGTATTTGCTTTTTTATGTTCGCTAGATGTAACATCCCATAAAACTGAATATTTTTCATAAAGTTCAGTTAGTTTAATTGTATTTGCTTTTGTCCACTCCATAAGTAGAGATATGCGTGTTCACTTAGTTAGCCGAACAAGTGAAGACCGACAGTAGCGAGCAATAAACAACAAGTGTTTGTTGACAGTAGAATACACTGACCTTGAGCTCGCGCATATGCAAATCCTTCCAACATGTCGAGCAAGTGTATCCACTTTAAAACGTTAAAGTGAGGTTTCATTTAGTATCAATGTATTATTATATATCTACGAAAGGATTCAAAAATGAAAAACAAGTAAAAAGATTAAGTTTTCAAATGTTTTCCCATCCTGAAAATCATCCTCACACGAAATACGAAAAATGTTAGCAAAATTTTATCATCGTATGAAAAATATCAAGTATTTTTAATTTGAAGACCTTTCCTTTAATTAACGCTTCATCCTCACTGTGGTTCCCGATCCTTCGGATTCTCTCAGAAACCCCCTCCCCAAAACGTTCGACCAAAACGATAATTTCCCCTTTGGGAAATGAACAACGACGCGCCGGGTGCAATACATTTAACCCGCGTTTTCAATAATCCTTTAAGCTCCAAGTTGACCATCACTCTAAGCTTCCTAGCCTACACCTCCTCCGATCGTGCTGCCCCATATTCTCCCCTACCTGAACCAAAGTAGACCGTTCCTTTTTCCTCTCTTTTCTCTGTCCCGTCTCCGTCTCTCATTTTCTCCCGTCCCTCAATTCTTCCGCTTCCGCTCAACCCACACCTCCCCCAAAGGGAGGACGACATCCATCCTTTTTCTCTCCTTCTCTCCTTTTTTTCTCTTCATGTAACACGATTCTTTTTTTCCACCCCTTTCGATTCCAGTATTCGACCTCGCCCTTTTGCCAGTCTCGCAAAATAAAAGAATAAGTAAATTTTCCATCCCTTCTTCTACCTTTTTCGGATAAACTTTATCCATCCGAACACAGAGAGAGAGAGGGAACTTTGGAATTTCCATTTGTAAGAGGTAAATAATTCCGCCTCCTACCGACGCCTTCAAAAACTTTTCACCATTAAAGTTTGAGGAATTTCGTTTGTTAAAAGGAGGAAGTTCTGTCGGATTTTTTTAATTGTGGGCTCCTTGTTGTTGAGGAATCGGAGGGAGGTAGGCTTTTTGAGAGCTTTCCTTTGTTCTATGATGGTAAATTAAAGTGCGGAAGTTTTACTCTCGTTTTATGTGTGCCACGTTAATTGAGTTAAAAAAATATAAGGAATAGGAATACAACCTCGAACTTCTTCTAGTGTTATTTTTGCAAATGCATTATTTAACTTACGCCTAGCGGTTCTACATTTTTTATTATAAATTTGACTCTCTTAAATATACATATATATATATATATATATATATATATATATATATATATATATATATATATATATGTATCACCTGCATGATAAATATTTTTCATAAGTCGCGGGATAGGCAGAGTTGCAGCGCCATCAAGTCGGCCCTCACGCTCATGAAGGATTAGTTTATTTGACGATATTCAAAAGGTGGAATTTTTGTTTATATTTGCTTTCCAGATTTCAAATAAAGCATTCATATATATATATATATATATATATATATACATATATATAACAGCTTACGGAAAAGGAAAGGTAAAATGGATATATGGATGGCAACAAGATGTTGGGATGAGGAAGCCCAGCGAACACTCACCAATCGGATGACTTCAGGTTGGCGAGGCCCTGAGGATGTCGAAGCGACACACGTAAAAGATCACTAAAAGAACACAGAAACATCACAAACGTAGAAGCTTTCGGAGTTATTCCTTCTTCAGCTACCGAGAGAGAACTGATGGCAGTGACACTGGGTGGAGGCATTAGGGTGGAAGGGTAGTGCGGAAAGGTCGAGGATTGGAGGATACGGAGGAGGTTGGGGATTGGTAGGGGGTTGGGAGAAGACAGAAAGGGAGTGAAAAACTATCAAAGGTTGAGGCCAGGTGGAGTGATGGAGTTTAGGAGATGGATATGCGAAACGACGGAGTTGGGGAGCCGAAGTATTGTCGGGGAGAGCACGTTTGTGAGGTTTCTGTGTTGTTTTGGTTATCTTTTACGTGTGTCGCTTCGACATCCCCAGGGCCTCGCCAACCTGAAGTCGTCCGATTGGTGAGTGTTCACTGGTCTTCCTCATCCCATCATCTTGTTGCCATCCATATATATATATATATATATATATATATATATACATATATACGAGTTGTCGGTGCTTGCATACTGCAAGCGTTCACCATACACCAAGATCATCATCATCATCATAGGTTGTCTGTCCGTAGACAGGTCCGGGGTTATTCATGGTTAAATCTGGTTCTCCATATAGTCCAATTTTCCGCTGTCCTCTTCATATCTTGATAACTCTCTTTCCCTTTCAAATAGTCTATCAGCTGAAACCTTTTCCTACCTCTTTCCCTTTTTTACTTAAAGTTTTCCTTATAACACATAAATAACACTAAAATATAAACAAACGCGACAGAATTTGAACAAAACAGAGCCAGTTTTTATAAGATAATAGTTTCATTTTCTGCGAAATAAGGCATCTATCCAGAATTTGTAAATTCTCTGGCAATCGGCTTCGTGTCCATGTTTTCCAATTTCAAGTTTAATGACTGAGATCGCCCTTTTTAAACAATAACTATAATCATCATTAAGACAATATCCTATATGTTACACTAAAAGTTGAGCAAAAATTAGGATATTTTGTGTGTTAGTCGTCATTATCCGTACCTATCAGTACGTATCCGGATAAAAAAATAATTTTAAATTGTTACGTCATTGTATGTATGTCGTTGGTTGAAATCAAATGGATTATATTGCTGCCTAAGAATTAAATTAATGGTCTTGAAGTATGGAAAATCAATTCCAAATGAAATGCATTGGAGTCGTTGCCATGGCAGTTAATATTTTTCATTGTTGAAGACTTTAAAATAATTCAAAATTTTATGATTAAAATCAAATGTTTACGCAAATTCTGCATGGATTTGAATTCAGTCTTCAAGATTAATAAACATCCTTCTTGCTTCCACAGTATCGTACATGTCCAGACTTTGTATCTTAATTGCAAATAATTTAAAAAAGCAATTTTATATAGTCCTGCAGAGTTTTCAATGCTTTTCTCATGGGTTTTAAAAATTGGACATTGGGGTAAGAAGCAGCTGTTTATATCGTATATATCTATACTTGTGCCTCACTCACTCACTCATTCACCCAATCACTCACTCACTGACACAAAACTCTTAGGTACCTACTTTTAGAAGTGCTATAAATCTGAAATATTGCATGTAGGTAGGTCGAGTAGCACAACCGAAGATAAGAATCTAAAATCACAAAAAGTTAATATATAAGGGGTCTTTTTAACCCCAATGTTCCATTCAAACACCCCAGAAGAAAAGCTTGGGACTGTTACTTAAAATTGGGATACGAATTCGAGAGAAGAACAGTTATTATTATTATTTCAATATACAATGCAAGTGGGCGCCTGGCCCGGTGGCAAGGTTACAAAATTAACATATAAAAAACATATTTAAAACATACAAAAAAATATTCAGAAGATTCAGTTTACAATTTCTCACATACCACATATAATATTCTATCCATATATTTTTCCTGTTAGGAGCTTCGAGTTCGAGCTCCTTCGTTAATTAATTCATCTAGCTGAAAGAATGGTATTCTTAATTTTTGAAGAATTCAAATGCGTACAGAATTAGTGTAAATATCGGCTTTTAATCGGAAAAAGTGTGAATCTTTTCCTCTTTTCAACAATGGAAATCTTCCAATACTATGGCAACAACCTCAGTGCCTATAAAGGGAACTGATATTACTAGTGTAATTGCCCTTCAAATATGACGGGGCTATCATAAAAGTATTCCAAATATATATGATTCCGATATGAAAAATCAGTATGATATGGCTTTCATGCACAATCATATCAGTGTTTTTGAAAGTTATCTTTGTTTTAATCATACTGTTTAAGTAATTATTAGTAAAGAGGCCAAATGATTATACAAATATTTTCTGAAAATAAGAGGAAAATTAAAATAATAAGTTATAATGCATAAAAAAGTAGTATATATATATATATATATATATATATATATATATATATATATATATATATATATAAAGTCTCTTTTTATATGCCATAAAAGAATTAGACTATGATAAAAATCAAACAATTAATATAATGTGTTTTCTTGTTTCATAAGTTTTATTTATATTTCTAAGAAAAAATGTATTGCTATTTTGACTAAATTTTTTTGCATTCGCAGAAACAGTTTTGCGAAACTAATTATTTTATCATAAAATAAAATTTTTTTACATATCTTCTCTGTATAGTTTTGGTGTATTTTAATTGTTTCACATAGTCCTCAATGCCAAATCACGCGTAAAATTACATTTCATTCCGATAATTTTGAATTAATGTGGAAGTGACGCCCGATGCGTGAAAAAAGTCATCGGGTACGAATCCTGCGCGAGTAGGATTTTTCTCAAGGTCACCCGGTCCCCTGTTTGCGTGGTTTGAGGAGACCGCGCAAATTCAGCTGTTCCGTCCTTCGGAAGAGACGTTAAGCCGTTGGCCCACCTGGTGTTCTTCGTAAGAGCAGGCAAATGCCGGCACCGGGTTTCCCTCCTCCCTCCCCGGTTATTCATTGCACTGCCTCTGAGATACCCATTTGTGCTGTAAGAGAGGCGAATTGGCTGGGAATTCAAACAAACATGTGGAAGTATCTCTATGTAACAGGAAACACTTTATATAGAACAGATCTAATAATGAAAAGCATTATTGGAAGGACGTAACTGTAGTGAAAATATTATACGTACATTGTTAATAAAAGGTACTCCGAACGATAAAATGATCTGTAAGTACAGAATATATGGAATAAGCCATATTGTTTTAGATAAATAGTGATCATTCCTTTGTTATAAATTTTAAAAAGGGCTACCACACGTTTGTTAATTGTTAACTTTTGATGATTTTCATTCATTTTACGTCAGACATACCAGTAAAAGCACAGATGTGCGTAAGTTTCCTCAAATGTAAACAGCTTGACTTTCACTCAGGGAGTTAACGTATGCACTGCCCATCGATTGTATTTAAGGAAATACGGTTATATGATAGCGCGAGCCTTTTAAAGCATGTTTTTGGTCAAACTTTTTAGCCTAAAATATGATCAAATGAGTAAATGTTGTAAAAAGAAAACGAAAAATAAATTAGAATCGACAACGAAGCCTCATCAATTTGTAAGAAAGAAATAGCTTCGTTATAAAAAAATCGAACCGATTCTATAAATACGTTGAGATCGAGGTAAAAGGGCACTTGGATACGGATTGTTATATAAACTCGAGGACTTTAAAAAAAAAATTCGAAGCGATAAAAATTCAGGGAAAATGCGGAGAGAGAGAAAGAGGGTGGAAGGAAAGGGAGTTTCAACGGAGACGATTTATGGAGTGAAAAGGAAAAGGACTAAATATCACGCGGAAAAGAAGCGAACGGGAAATGAGCGAGGAAAGGCAATGCTGAGAGAGAGAGAATACAGAGTACGGAGGGAAACCTAACGTATGGATGAACAGATAAATAATGGTCTACGTGTTGGTGAGAACTAAACTAAAACCTATTCTTTCTTCCGAACCTTACCGACGAACGAGCAATAAAATAAGGAAAAATAACAGAAAAATTGGGAGACTCATTTTCTGACGTAATATTTTAATTTACTTATATTTATAAGGTAATGTGTCCAATTTCGCCATTGTAAGCAATTTTGCCACCCGCTTAAGTACGTGTATTTCCTTATTAATCCGATAGATAACACATGCAGTATATCAAGTATTTCAGGGATACTATGATTTGAGAGTTTTCCGATATGTGGAGCAGCAGACGGGGGAGTATAGCCTGTCTGAAAACAACGACGCCGGGGTAATTTTGTCCTCGTAAGCAATCTCTTTAATATTATTCATCACTTGTTTAACCAAAACTTAGTATATATCACTGAAAACAACATATCTTATACTTATTCAATCTATAGATGGTTTTTTGTAACGGAATTGCATCTTTTGTTTTTGAGAACTGTTTGTGAATCATAGCACTATTTACAATTTCGCCACCAACACAGATGAGGTGGCAAATTTGTAAACTATTTAAAAAAATGCTATTAATCAGTAGCCGTAGTATACGGCCCTTTTTTTTGTTCGCAGATCATGGGAAAGGCAAGGAACAAGGGCATCTATTACAAATGGTCTCCGAGTGACTTATCTAAAGCTATATATCCACAATTGGTGCAAGTAAAAAGTTTAATATTCCTCGACGAACTCTTGGAGGCTATATGAAATCGAATAAGCTAGACAATTTGCATGCTGGCCGAAAACCAGTACATTCGACCGAAGAGAAAGGAATACGTGTGACACGGATCAAACATTTAGCAGATGTAGGGTTTCTTTTGGCTCCAAAAGTTTTAAGGAAATGTGTTTTTAAATTTTGTACTGATAACGGGTTGAACCATCAGTTCAACAACATAAAAAGTGCTGTGGAGAGGACTTGGTTGCGTGGATTTTGCAAACGTAAACTGGAAATAGCCAAGAGAAAAGCGCAACATTTGAATGAGGCGAGGTTCCAAAAGTTAATGAGGTTTATCGTAACGATTTTTTTGCAAAATAAAAACTTGTTTACCAAAGGCTGGAGATCATAAATAAGCCTGAACGTATTTATAATGTAGACAAAAAGGGGTGTAGATAAGTTTATATTGTCGACCGCTCGTCCTTGCTAAGACTGGGTCCAAAAGAGTGCATTACAGAGGTAATGAACATAGATAAAACGTTACAATTGTTAGTTGTGAAAATGCCATTGGAGCATTTATACCCCCATAATTATTTACAAGAGTCAACGTGTTAAGAAAGAATGGGGAGGCACAAATGACCCCTAAGGGCTCCATGAACACGGAAGTTTTTGTCAAGTGGCTTAGACATTTTTCCAAGTACAATCCAGCTGGCCCATGCCTGATTATCATGGACAGAGCTAAGTGTCATATCGATTATTCTATTGTGGACACTGCTGAGGAAATTGAGGTGACATTATTCTGTATGCCCAGTAACACAACCCATGAGCCCCAGCCGATGGACAAATCGGTATTCAGTGCCTTTGAATCGTATTGGAATGATGAGATTATGAATTACTGGACCAGGTACAAAGACAGAGACTTAATCAAGCAAATATTTGGTGAATGTTTTCACCTGCATGGGAAAGAGCAGCCATGCCAAGAAATGTGAAAGCTGGCTTTGAAGCAAGCTAAATATTTCCCTGGAACCGCAACAGAATTCCTGACAAGGCTTTTGCACCGAGTGAGACTGCTGAAACCGCAGAACCCGAGCCTTCACTTGCACGAGACGACTCCCCAGTAGATGGATCTAGCAGATTTCGAGACCATTCACTAAACTCTAAAGCCACTGCCGTTCGTGCATCTGAAGAAGAATCTGAAACGAGTAGTGATGAAAGTAGTGATTGGGATAGCGACTGCTCTTCACGAGAGCTTTCACAAAAAAGGCAAAAACTCTCTTTCCAACAGATGCTTAGTACTCCTCTTCGAAAGCAACCAGCTAGAAAACCTCAAACAGCCATGAACAGCCGAGCTAGGAAATTTTAAAGTCTCTTTTGAGCCTCCTCTCGATCAAAAGAAATTGATAAAGGAAAAGAACCCTTAATGAAGTTTAGCAGCTGTCTTTAAAAATCTGTTAAGCAACAAACGAAGCATTCGGGAAAGAATTCCAATGAGAGTTGGTTTTGTTTTTTGTGTCAGGAAGATACTGTAAAGGACATGAGACTGTGCACACAATGTCTCCGATATGTTCATGAAGATTGCCTAGGATTAACCAAAGAGGACACTGTTATTTTTCTATTTTTCTATGCCCTGAGTGTTCAGTTTAAGTTTTTGGTTAATACTGTTATTTTTCTCTTAATCCTTTTTTAGATTAGTTTTTTTTATTTTAAATAATTTCCTAGCGTTTTGTGAGATAAAAAATGTTTTAACTAAACGAACCTGAATTTTCAAGTTTCATAATTTTCTTTTAAGATTTTTTATTTAAGATTAAGATTTTTTAAAAAATTTATTAAGATTTAAGATTTTTTTATTTCTTTTAAGACGTGTTCTTAAAGATTGATTTATGGTATTATAAATTAAATTGAGGTTAGGTTAATTAAGTTAACTTCGTTTAAGATTTTAACAGTTTTTAATGGAGTGTTAATTTATTGCATTGAATAATGTTTCATTTGTAAAAGGTCTTTGCCATTTTTAGATAAGGGTTATTACATTTAAATATATTTTTTACTTTTCACGATAGTAAAACTTTTCCCAAAAACCTTCAATCAGTTGTGCCAAAGAAATTTTAAAATTGGATTGAAAATATTTCTTACCCTTTATCGCTACCACCCTCTCCCACAACCACAATAGAGTGGATTGGAGGGAAAGGAGACAGAAAGGCTTTAAAGATTTTTTTCAATTCAATTTTAAAATGGATTTCATTAAGTTATTTATCCAAACTCCTATTTAACTCTTATCTCCCCTTCTACCACTTAACTACTACGATTGAGTTGGTGGGAGAGAGCGGCACAGGGGGTACAAGTTTCTGAAGTGAATATTTACAGATCAATTTTAATAATTAATTGAAAATAAGTTATTTCCCCAGCCACTTCAACACATTCTCACCAATCCTCCCCCTCCCACTAATAAAATATCGTTGGGGGAGGGAGCAGTGGTGGGGAAGGAGGGGCAATCATATTTTGGTTTCCTAAAAAAATTTGAAAACGCCTACAAGTGGCAAAATTGTGTACACCGTGTTTGCAATTTCGCCACGCGGTGTTTTAGTTTTTCGTTTGTGATGAGCTTTAGGCTTAACTTTTATGTGTCACTTCTTTTTTTAGAGTAGCCAAGATGTTCGTCTGCAACGGCCATATATCTTTCTTTTAAAAAAAGAATTGAAAACATTAGAAAATTGAAAGAAACTTATGGTGGCGAAATTGAACCCCCTCACCTTACTTGTAAACTTAAATTATTTTATTAACTTAATATATCGTAATTATATGGCACAAAGTAATTTATTCAATAATTATTTTAAAATGTATACACATGCTAAGTCTCTAATCTAATTACTATTGGCTAATGATATGAAAATATGTCCTCCCATTACTAAAAAAGTCTCCATGACGCTCCCCAATTTAAAAAATCTCCAGCAGATAGGATTAAAGTGGACAAAATGGTGAAAATATTAACTTTCTGTCTATGGCCATTAACACAATCTTAATTTGAATATTATGATCTCCTTCCCTGACGCACTCCGATTTCTCTAAAAAAATTTTTGGTTTCGTATTACATGACATTTCAGATCATAAACAATCTGTAAATTTCAGTCCTATCGCTTTACGTTTACTTTCTACTGTAATTTAATCAACTGCACCGACGGACAGAGTGACAGGAGGAAAGAGGAAACAAAATCGCGTTTAGGAAATTAAACGCGATAAATATTGAGTAGACAATTTTTCAGTGAAAACAGCAGTACGTTTTTAAAAGTAAATACTGAAAATGACGGGTTTTCCAACTCTTCTTTAAAAGCTTAGGCAGGGAAAAATACTCACGAGAAATCGGATAGGAAATGCAAGCGAAATGGGGATTATATAATAAAAACAAACAATACACACGTTAGTCAAACATTCAGAAAATTTTATAGATAATTACATGCATACAAGCAAATGTTTGTTTAACAGAATTTACGCACTTTATTAATGTATATTAGCATAATTGCCCCTCAAATGACGGGTATGCTTGAATCGGCTATATTATAATTAAAATTAAAATAAATCCCATTCTTTCTTCCTCTTATTCCATCCGTTTGTCCATTCCCTCTCATTCTCCCATTCCCTCTTTCTCCCATTCCCTCTTTCTCCCATTCCCTCTCTCTCCCCCGTTCCCTCTCCTTTTCCCATTCTCTTTCCCCCTCACAATCTCCACCACACTCCCATTCTCCCTTTCTTTCCTATTCTCCCTCACCGGGATTATTTAAAAATATTTGAAATACTACATTACGCTAAATAGTTTTAATATGCCCAAAACTATTTCTGCTTTCTAGGGCATAGCAGGGTATGAAATTTATATTTTTAATGCAAAAAAACGTTGTTTTATTAAAATATATTATTTTAAATTTTTGCTTTTAGTCAAAAATTAATAACATACTCAAAGAATAATGGAATATTTATTTTCGTTGCCGATGTATTTTTATGCGTTCTTTGCACGAATTGGACGCATATAGAGGATGTCGTCTCTGTCCGTCCGTCCGTTCATCCGTCCATTCTTCCATCCGTCCGTCCATACGTCCGTCCGTCCAAATGATAAAACAAGGAAATTGCTTGATGTATATTGATTAAATTTGGTATTGGGGAGTTTTATTACAATTGGTCGACCAATTCAAATGTTGGTTAAAATTGGACATAACTTACGACCACTTTACATGAAGACCTACATGTAGTATAAAATGTTCCTCTGTTTCAAATCGAGAACCGCTGGATACATTTTGATGAATGTTGGTATTAAGGAGTTTTATTAAAATTTGTCGACCATAAAATTTTGATTAAAATTGGACAATAATAATTATAACTTTGCATAAGGACTTAGATGAATTATACAATGTACCTCGCTAGCTTCTCGTTAAATAAACATCAGAGAGAAAAATATTGAGAACATTGTAAAATCTCAAGGAACACATTTGGAAACTCTGTGTACTTCGACATGGAGTAAAACCTTCCAATCTTGTTTACTGTTGCTAAAATATTTTTTAAACTTCAAAATAGCGTCAAAATTTCGTGAATATGTCGATAAATGCAACCAAAAGTCATTATCCAAGTCAAGTGTACGCATATAACCGAAAAAAATGCAAACCACCATGAAGACGAAAGATTTTCACGTAAAAATACGTCAACATTTTGCGTCAAAAACTAATTTGTGGACCGATTTGACGTGTATTAAAAATAAACGGCAGGAAAATGAAATTTTGTTCTTTAAGGCGATCGTTGTTTCAAGTCTCGGATTCCTACGGACATTTAAAATAATTTTAAAATGCATATATTTATTGTGCTACACTCATCCACGCGTTAATCAATTGGAAAAGATGAACGCTCCTGGAATGGAACTCGCGACTTCAATGCAAGCGGTGAGCGACTTAAAATTTCAAATCTGAGCTGCCAGGTAATTTCTGAAAGTTTGGTATAAAAGAATGAAATATTTGTAACGGACAAAATAAAAGAAAATCCGAGGAACAAGTTACAAAATGATAAATGCTGGCCAGCGTCTTTTTTAAGCCGAAGCACGGACGCTTATGAACAATAATACGCAGTACTTGAAATTGAAAGCTATGAAATATAGGCGGGGAAGAGTAACATTCTAATTGAGGGAGTAGAAAATAGAAAAGAGGCTGATGATAATAGTTAAGATGAAGGCTAACAGGATCGGCCATTTCTTGATGAGAAGCACCATGATTAAAAGGTGATTTAAGGAAAACTCGAAGGAAGGGGAAGGAAAATGTTTCAGTTGAAAATAAAAGTAACCAAGAAGTGAAGAAGGTTTCTAAAAATATGATATAGCGGGGAAATCGTTTTCACGTATAATGAGAACCGTTTACTTACAATAACGATGATGCACATACACGCATACACAAACATAGGGAAAAGGAAAAGAGTAAAGTTGGTGGCGCAATGCAGGAGCAATGAAGATGGATTTAAAAGGGTATTAATATGTCGGTAGAAATAAGGAATCTCAAGGATTGAGATACGGAGATAGATAGATGGAGACGGTAATGTGCTGTGACAGATGATGTAACGTTGGGATAATATTCGGAGAAAGGAGAGGTCAGGGACGAAACAAGGGAATTGTGCAGTTGAAAGGGTAAGAGACAGCCACACATAAAGAAACAATTGATGGAGGAAGGTTCGTAGTGGGGGAGAGAAAAACAAAGTAGATTGAAGAGGTAGTGCATAAACCAAGAAATAAACGACGTTAAATGTCGAAGGAATGTTGACTGAGTGGGTGAAGAGGACAAAGAAGGTCAAAGCTGCATTTTAATAATATTAAGGAGAAGAAAAGGCGTGATATAAAAAACCAAAGGAGTTGAATGCAAGTAGGCAAAATAATATACATATACCGAATAAGTTTTGGCGTAACAATCGCTCGCGGAGACCGGGATGCGCCGAGAGGCTGCGCAAGGGGTTGAATTTAAAAGGGCCTAAAAATCTATCCAGCGCAGCCTGATGCAGCCGAGATATGTATTTTCTTATATATGGATAAATATGCATCTACTTTGTGTAATTATTTCTTTATAGGTATCCACCATACGTCACGATCGCCACTTCCAAATAAACAAACGCGATCTGAAAAGTAACAACACTTGAGTCGCTCTTCCCAGTCTCCTCCAATCATCAAACTCCTCACATAACCCTGTCACCCTCACACTCCCTCCCAGTGTGTCACTTACATTTAGTTACTTTCTCACTGTCGCTGAGGAAGACCTTAAGCCCGAAAAGCTTCCGTGTTTTTTGTGTTTTTACGTGTGCCTCTTCGACACCCCAGCAGCTCGCCAACATGGAAAGTGTCCACTGGGATCCCATCATCACTTTGTTGCCACCCTCATCACTACCTTTCTTTTCCATTAAGATATATATAATCTCATCCCGCGGAACTTGTACCTCCAAAAGCGTAATATATCTTCTCACATGTACTCAATGCACTGCGTTCTACGTAGGCCTCACAACCACACCCATTATTATCCGCATGAACGGCCATCGGATTAGCGTCGCTCTTAGGCGCCCCCTTCCGCTGACCAACCACGCGTTAACCCACTCCCTTCCCTTCAATAGCTCTTCACAGTAAAAAACATCCGTGCTCTTCCAGTTATTTTCCCCGCGCCACAACTCCGTCACTGGGTACTAGCCACATTCACATCGTCCGTTCTCTCTCCTTCCCAGGTTAGAATATTCTCTGACAATCCCACTCAAATTACCCCTCTTTTCCCGAATCCCATCCTTTCCCATTTCCCCTACCTCCGGTGTAATGAGTTTTAGTTTCTGTTGTTCTCTCGCCGATGAAGGGTTGTTGTCCGAAAGCTTCAAACTACAAGCCTTCCTCTATCGCTGTGGGCGTCTAAAACTTTCTGTAAGTGTTCACTGGCTCCTTACTATCCCTCTTAACCTCTCGTTACTTTTATTATACATATATATATATATATATACATATATATATATATATATATATATATATATATATATGTGCGTAATAAATTGCATTATTTCTCGCAGAATATTTCACATTTTCCGCAAAATTAAACTATCCGGAATTTCCAATGCACGTTATCGTCCTCATTTCCTGAGAAAAAGAGACAACATTTAGTAGTTACCCTTTTAAACGACTTTCATTCAGTTTTTTCGGTAATATTTTTTTAGACTGGACAGAGGGGTGGCTGACGTTTCCGCTATAATGTCGGACTCTAATCCAATGCATGGATGTCCGTAAAAGGCCGAGAAATATCCGTTCCATAACTAAGGAAACAAATTAAAATTTAAAAATAATATCAGACATAAATATTAAATGAGCTATTATAAATAGATTAAAATAAATAATGTAAAAAATAAACATAAAAATCAAAATAAACAAAAAATAATAAATCAAAATGTAACGAGACCAGACCGATAACGGACTTTGCTGTTCATTTTATTTTGTTTTTGCGCGCAGCCAACAGGGTGCGCGTCAGTTCTCTCCTCTCTTGTGGAAGCTTACGTAGTGTAGTGTGCGCCCCAGGCGATTAAAGGTGTTTGTGTTTTAACGCGTAACTTTCATTTGTGCCCTTTCCTCTCCGAGAAACCCTAGCCCGTCACAAAAATAAATAAATACAGCCAGAGCCATTCCGAATTTTTATTACAAGAGACCAATCGCTAAGCGGATATTTAAGAATGCACTCACTGCGCACTTTCGCGAACTTCGGTTCGTCAACGGCAAATATTCTTGTTTAGAAAATAGCGAGACATTTAAGAGTACTTCCAATTTCTTTCCCTTCCTTCTTTAATCCCAGTTTCCTCGTCGCCTCTCTCTCCTTCTCCCCCTCTCACCGTTTTCGCTTCATCCACCATTTCAGTCATCCCCCTTCTTCTCCATACCTTTTCTCCTATTCCCACTATGAGGCACGTCCTAAACTCCTTCCCTTTTAGCACTCTTCCCGATTCCCCTCCCCCCCCACACGCATTCCCCTTCACTTGTTCCGAGAAGCTTCAACTTTTCCTCCATATCCGAAACTCGGCTCAGCGTTTCGATAAAGGTTTAACAGTTTTTTGTTCGTCTCTTTCTTGCTGCTTTCTTACATAATGAAGGTCGCATACTTCTGCGAATGTTTCATTCCAAGACTATAGCTATTCGTGGATCCTGGCAGAAAAGATTATTTTTTCTTTTTTTCATTATTAGGCATTCTTTACCAGCGAAGCGGTAGTTGCGGAACGCCCCATGGGCACGTCGCCTCCGTCCGTCAGCATGTTTAATCTCCGAAACTATTGAGCTGATTTTAATTAAATTAAGTATTAATAATCCTTATTAACTCTTAAATGCTACGCTATGGATGAAAAAACACCCAGGGCAGCTGTGCTTACTTATAGTTCAAGAATATAAGGAGTTAACATCGCCCCCCTTTAGATATGCCTTCCCCAAAGTCTTCTCCTTCTGTGGTCACTTTGCTTTTAGACCTCTGTCACAGTGTGTCGTTGTCTTACTTAGAGATCTTTCTATAAAGGAGGTCAAAGCTTTTTTGGGGCTTTTTATGTATTACCGCTGCGAAAAAAGATAATCATGTCGATACAAACTATATCCGGTAAAGTGCACATCGTGCAAGCAGTTTGTTTGTGGCCAACATCGCAATATAATCGGTGAAAACTGTATTTAAAACAGATCAGAATATAGCTCTTCATAAAGTGATTTTTAATATTTTTTGTAAAAATTCATTTTGTATCATTACCAATTTAGAACTACTTGGGTGTGCACTACAACATATGCACATTTTTAATAAAAACACCGGTGCGTGTTGTTAAAAACTTTTATACATACTAAATCCGCATACGAAAGCTGCCTGGTGAAAATTCACCCATATGTAGCGAGCGGTAGCGTGGTTTTTTAGGAGTTAAGGGTTAAAATTTATCGTCAAATTACAATTTTCAACTGCATCCGTCCCTTAGAACTTCCAATTTATATACGCAATTAAACAAACGTATACTCGTATCTCGTTAAATGGCTTCCGTCAAACAACAATTAAATACCATATTTTCTCTCCCTGCTTCTTATATAAACTGTAAAATAATATCTATTAAAAAATTTATTCGGATAGACGACATCATATACCACAGAAATGTCCGCGGAAACACGGATTATAGTTTCGGAGATATATAATACATCTATTGGCAAATAACAATTAAAAATACATATATTCCTCTCCCATACTCTTATATGATGCGTGCATACATACGATGCAGAGGCGTTTTTTGCGGTTTATGCAATCATGTAAAAATAGATAAATATTAATGGCTTAGTATAATGTCTACTAACTGAAAAATTAGAAGTTACAAATTAGTTGAAATTACATATTATGCATGTTCGCTTAAAGCTGAACTAAATTTTAAGATTCTAGGAGAAAAATTATATGCCAGCAGTGATGCCAAGAAATATCGAATCTTTTACTCACCGATTTATTTCCTAATCGGTTGTAATTAATAAAACAATCGACAATTATTTAAAACATAACTCATTTGAACAGTAGTATTATAAACTTTAAGTTTAGGCTCAATTATTTTTCGTAAATTACTCAATTCGGCTTAGGTATACTATCATAATACCCAAAGCTTCGAGGGTATTGGTTCAATGTTCTTCGGCAAGATGTCACCGGGTTGGGTAAGATGGTAAGGAGTTGGATTCGTTCAATTTTCCTCCTCCGGGTTCGGTAAAATAACTGTGGGTTGAATTCGTTCCATATTCCTTATTTAGCTACCGGGTTTGGTAAAGTTGTTAGGGGTTGGGTTCGTTCCATTTTTCTTATTTAGCTACCGTTCAATTTCGACTGTTTTTTATCAGCTTTCGTACGTTGCTAAGCTTACATGCAAAACAAAAGGATATCGAAAAGTTTACAGCGTTCAGAATTTTTGGAGAGTACGATAGTGAACCTGTTCCTCCAATCCTTTTCACTTAAAAACCCTGTGTATACGTAAAGAATATTGTCGTATTTACGTTAATTTCTTTGTCGTAGATAATCCATTTACCTTCATTTACAAATGTTGCGTGAGGACTAAATAAAATTAACCGTAATTAGGTATTTACGGCAGATGTTTACTTCATGTGTGACGAGGATTGTTCTCGTTGACAATAATTATAAAACACGGGAAATATAACTAAAAATACGTACTTAACTGTGGATTTATCATCAATGGAGAGGATACAGGTAGGCGGGTAATTATGCAATAACTGGCTTTATAGCGAAAATTTAAAATTTTTCGTTTGCTTGCATTTTTGCTTTATTATATATTGTTACTCTTCAAAAGAGAAAACTTCATAGAGTAGATACCGTTTACTGTGACCAGTATAATTGGTAATATTGATTGGCTAATATCAATAAACGGTAGTCTTCCTTTAAACTAGATTTGGTTTATGAATTAGGTATAAGATTACTAAAAGCGTCTGTTATCAATAAACAGCGTTAATAATGAGCAGCATCCACTTCTATAACAAAATTAAGGTAAGCCAATAATATTCATTTCTTTTCCGTAGAACGGAGTTGCATTTCTTGCTTTACATTATGAAAAACACACGTCATCCTCAAGCAACTTATGTTTAAAGCAATGTAACCAATAACTTCGACTTGAAATAAGAAATTTATAGCACATTGATATTGATAACTTAACAGTATTGCGTCGTCTTCCATTGCATGAGCTTTCATGATTTTTTGTTCTAGTTCTTCCTCGTCATACATGGATCAAAATAGATGTTCACGGCGGTTAATTCTTCCACTTAGCTTTGCCCGGTTAGGAATGTCTTTTTCGGTGCCCTTCTACTATATTGTCTTATAAAAAATCAGCCAAAGTTGTACTGTATTTCATCTTGCGTTTTCGTACTTTTCCCGATTCGAAAGATGGATTCTATCCGGAGGCATACCACCGTCTAAAGCATGCTGCTTATCTCAGGGGCGATGCTGTACATCAGGGGTCCCCAAAATTTTTGAGAGGAGGGTCACATAGGAATATTGAAAGTGCTAGGTGGGTCGGATCTAACAAAAACTGTTTCAAAATTTTAAATATTTTATTCTATAATTACCTAAGTAAACGTGAATAAATGTAAGAAAAAATCTAATGCGAACAGTGCGCCTATTTTTAAATTTCAAACACTAATTTCATGATGTTTAGGATGTTTAATACAATATCCGCGGGCCGGATAAAACCCTTTCGCGGGCCGTAGTGGGGGGGCACCTTCTGTATAGGAATGCGTAGAGTTTTCCTAAAAACCTTCCTCCCGCGCGGTTTTTTATGGGAAGAAGGAGAGATACATATACTAAAACTATGGGAGGGGAATGAAAAAGATTCATGAAACCGCAAAACACAGGATAAAGATTGTCAAAAATATGTAAATCAAAAGCCACGGGGAAGATTTTCAGGAGTTTCTTCTGTTTTGCGGCGACTGGGAAGTATGATCAGATTCACTTGTTGCGTCACTCAAAAGAATGTCAAATTCTTAACGGTTTTCGGCATGTTGTTTCTTCCCCTCACATCCGCATCGATCGCTTTTTTCCCTCCCATGCAATAAATAACACGCCTAACTTAATCCGTCGAGGAAACGTGCTAATAACTTTTTTAAAGAAACTGCCTTCTGCGAAAAATTGAACTAACCCATAGCGTTGCACGTTACGGAAATTAACTGCTCAAATTAATTCGATCATGAAACGCGGATAAAATGGATGTTTCATGGGGTTGGGCGTAATTCTAAACTAAACAAATTGCACGCGATTTTATAAACTTCGAAATATTTCCACAAAATTGAATTACGCAAAGGATTTCAACGAAGGGCCATCATCTTGGTGTTCCACCAGATATTTGTCCCTTCAGTAAATTATATTTACGTTTCATTCCAATCGCCACTTTTTATGAACCTTACTAATTAAACAATCAGCAGCTGCGGAAAGCAAATAATTTAATTTGCGCATTAAAGAAAAAATCAGCGCAAATTAGCTGCAATACGGAAAAAATACTCCTTTTTTATTCAAGTACGACTAACGTCAAACAAAGCACTCATATACACTTGAAAATAACATTCTATCAAATCGGCTTATAATTTAATTTAGGATGACTTAAATAAACGTATAGTATCGTGATGAATATTTGTGGTAATATAATTCTGGGTCATTATTTTAAAACACGAATATTAGGAAATCATTATAAATATTTGAATTGATCAAAAGTATTTGTTTGTTTAAACTACAGTAATGATCATCATACAAAGAGAAGGGAATATCTCGAGTGAAATTAATCTAAGTATGGACGAAATCCATTGAAATATGAGGGACAGACAGCTTTTATACTTTCAGATTGGTGTTAATGAGTAAATATAAAATTAAAAATAACTGATGTGGCCACCACATGACTTTCTCCATTCCTGTAAAATTTCATAAAGGTCCAAATAGGTTAAATTATAATAAATGTGTTATGGAACTGCGAAAAAAAATAAAGAACAGACAAATTACAGCATGACCTTCTGATATTGGATATAGCCACCAAGCTCCAACAGTTAAGAATAAAAATGACCGTTACTGACAATTAGACCTAAATAAGCTCATAAAAATATTTACAAAAGTCACCTCTAGGTGGTGTGGTAGTGGTAACTAAAATATGGTTTTAAAAATCTCTTAAACAATATAGGTAAACATATCAAACAAAAGGTGTATACAATTAAATTTCCTACAAGTTTAAACAATCGGTAATCATTTAAAAATTAACTCACTCGAATAGTAGTAATGTAATATTTATGTTCACTTTCATTCCTTCGTCAAAAAATACCCATAACTTTTCACTTACAGATGCTACGCAAAAAAATAGGCGCATTTACGTTCATTTATTCGTCGTAGATAATGCATTTCCCTTCATTTACTAAATGTTGCGTGCTCACGAAAGTAAATTAAATTGATTAACAATTTAAAGCAGACATTGTTTACTTCAGTCGCTAAAACGATTGTTTTCGTTGACAACAATTAAAAACACGAGAAATTTTCCTCTTCAAAGTGAATTACGACTTTCTCGTTTGATTTTCTTGAAATCGGTACCTCCTTCGTTAAAAATGTACTGAACATAAAATAAGCTATTTAATTATTTCTACAAACATAGTTTTAAGTTTTTTGTTATGTAATTGATATTTTACGAGATATATAGAAAAGTTCATTTTTTGTCAACCATTAAAGTGGCACTCCCGATTATGCTACGTGGACCATTTATGTAATTTTTATTATCTTATTTGCCCTTGTGTCCTAAATACTAAATTTGAAGAACATCCGCTAAGTAGTTTCGCAGATGAAACATGCGGACGGACAGGCGGAGGGACACGACGGGTCTATAAGGCATTCTTTGTTACCTTTCCGTAAAGAACGCCTAAAAATGATACTAATAAGGAAAATTTAGCATCCGTCGCCATTTTCCTGTTTCGCCTTCTCCCGCCACCAGAGGGGAGGAACGTCGCACGCCATAAATACGAAATGATGAAGAGGGTCGGCAGAATGAAGAGAGCGAAAAGAAGAGAGGGGAAGGAATTGTGGACAGGGAAAGAATGGTGGAGGGGGGAAAGAATGGTGGAGAGGGGAAAGAACGGTGGAAGGGGGAAAGAATGGAGGAAAGAACGTCAGGAGAACGGAAGGGATGTAGCTAACAGGAAGGAGATATCTCATTTCCCGCTCGATACGGGAAAGAAGGAAAAGTTATTTAACAGAGGAAGAGAAGGAGAGGTTGAGAGGGAGAGGATGAGAGGAAGCGGTTGAGAGGGAGAGGTTGAGAGGGAGAGGTTGAGAGGGAGGGATTGAGAGGGAGGGAAAGTGGGAGGGGGAATGGTGGAAAATAATGACGACAAGGAGATGCCGATTGGAGCACTAGGATAAAACGAGAGATGTGAAGACAAAGCAGTCGGCCTTTTTGAAAGCGTACTCGAAAAATTATTTTTTTTAAATAAATTGGTTTCGTTTTCCTGCCGATGGGGTGAAAAGATTATAATAAAATATGGAGTCTATTTGCCTTCGGGCGGAATTTCGAGTGTTTTGATCATAAAGAATAAATTTCACTAACACAACGAGTTTTTTTGTTGCGAATGCAAATTGTAATGTTTTTATAGTAGAGTCAATTAGCCGCAGCTAAATGTTTTTACGCGAAAAACGGATTGGCTATTCTTTATGGGCAATTATAAATCATGAAATTAACGTTCCAATATAAATATTGATTCAACAACTTTGCATATGTTTTTTTGTGTGGAGAGTGACAAATTTGAACTACATTATTATTACGACAGGAATTAATTTATTTTCCTTTCCACTGTACCAAACAGTAATTCTTCCATTAATATCATAAATCACAGAAATATAAAGGAAATATTTTCTCTTAATTACATAAACTAAATTATTATTACGACAGGAATTAATTTATTTTCCTTTCCACTGTACTAAACTAATTCTTCGATTAATATCATAAATCACAGAAATATAAAGGAAATATTTTCTCTTAATTACTTAAAGGCGAGATTTTTCTTTTGTAACAGGGCCTGCCTCGTGAATAATTGAAATTTTAAATATTTAGACGACTTTTTTCTTCAAAAGATGGATATGGTGAAACGATATTCTAAAGAAAGACATGAAGAACGACTTTTCTCTATGTTTGAAGTACAAAGATGAAAGGATTTCTTGTGATAGGTAACAATCATAGTGATTCGTTGATGAGAGAGACATTTTTGCCTTGTTATTTATTCGCGTGCCTTTCTCGGCATTTATTAGCAGAACATGCAAGAATGAAACATTACGCAATAAAAACTGACATCTCAAAATTTTCGAGCACTTCTTTGCCTTGTGTTTGGGTGAAAATTTTCATCTTGAGAACTCAATTGGCAGTTAAATTCGATAAGTTTAATGAAATAAACTATAAATTTAAATACATATTCTAGTAGAGAAAGAACGCCTATTTTTTGTCCTATGAGCACATTTTAAATGGTATCTTAAGTGTATTTTGGATGCTTTATTTTTAATTAACAATGACAATTATAAATGTATTTAAATTAAATAATTTATTTAGCAATTTGTATTGACTGAAAATTTTAAGTATTCATCAGAACACAAACATAAATCTCGTGCATTAGTCAGTACATGCCATTTAATATCGTTTGCTTGCTGTATTCGTTTGTGGTAAAGACTGAGGTAATGATGATTAAAACGAAAGGACGAATAATAATCGAATAGTAAATATAATCATATAACCGGATAAGATTAAGACAGCATGGAAAGGGACAATATATGTTCATGTAGGTAGACTAAATCCACATAATGACGTATATCTGCGAACCATCCATTTCTCTCTATATAATGTTATATTTAATAACTAACATAAATTATTACCCCAAGTGAATCGCCAAAATTAAAATACAAAATTATGAATGACTTAGAGATGGTAAGAATATTTTGAAAATTTATAAACATCTGTTAATTGAATACTTTTCTCTTTCAGGTGATTCGCAAAATCAACGAGACTACAACGCAGTTTTTCTCAACCACCTTCGATACAATGACCTTAAGCTCGCGGACATAAAAAGGTTTTACAGAAGTCATAAATCTGAAGGTGAGTATTAAACAGAATTTTTACACAGAAAGCATTTTAATTTATTATTTTTTGATCCGTACAAGTGAAATAATAGGTTTCCAATTTCTCGCGATCTAGATTTGACTGATATCTTTCAAACAATTAAGAGCGACTGTAAGTAATTATGAAACACATAACAACGATATATATTCATTAACTCCATATTAACCTTAAGAACATAAGTGCTCCTATTATTATGAGTATTTTACCATAGATTTATTCGGTAATAACACAATGTAGAAAGAATATTAACTTAGAGCAAAACAATCCTGTTGATTTGATTGTAATCATCAATATAAGAACCACCGCTTCTTTATTTTTATCTCGCCCCACAAGTTTAATTGTTTTTAAATATTGCGTTATTTCGTGGAAATATACCATTAAAGATTGCTTTACGTAAATAGACTAACTTGCAAAACCCTAGAAAATTAAAAGAAGGAAATGATTCCTTATACCTTAGGAAGAAATAGATAGAACGTATTTCTCAATAACGAGAAATATATAGCTTGAATTTTATGATCAACCGAAAAAATCAGATGAAATGAGCAAACTCGCGATTTACGAAACTTAATTAAAACGCATACGCTTCTAAATATCTTCAGATTCAACGCTTCCCAGCACAAACGAATGAGTGAGACAATAAATCAATGCTTAAATACTTCCAATTTGCTAAGCTAGGCTAACTAATTGTTTTTTATTATATAAATTCTGAAATATACTTCAGACCTTGTTTAATCAGAAATACCAAATCCATTTGCAGGTTTTGCAAAGAACTTTCGTTGTACCTGACTTCTTAGGAGACATTTTGATGGGTGTCTCCTTTTTCTGATATAAGGAAACAACTGATGAACAGAAATTAAGGGCGGTCTTTTTCATTCCCCTTAGGCATCTTCTGGAGTCTCAAATTTTCATCCGTGAAATTAAATTATGTCCATGAACAAACCCTCAAATTTTGGTTTTTCTAACCTTAACGATGTAGAATTAGTCCAACGGACACTAAATTGTTAGAGGCGGACTAATGGGCAAAACGATTACATTTGCAAAAAATTCATATGTATTCATTTAACGTTTAAAACTACCTTGTTCCTCGAATTATAAGCAATTGAAAAATACGAAGGAAAAGCACATGTAATTGTATGCCCCGCGAAGAAAGAGACGAGACGAGAGAGGAGAGAAAACAACAAAGTTGAAAATCAAACGTTTCAGAAAATACTCCAGCAAGTTTAGAATCCAAACCTACTCCTTTGAACTTAAACAGGTAATGACGCCATAGACCCTTTAAAGAAAGAAAGGACGAGAGAGAGAATTATGGAGAGAACATATTTCTCCATTAATTAACGCCGCAATCCACTCCCGACACTTCAAGTAAGCTTTCCCCATCGCTCCGCACTGATGAGGACTGTTACTACGGAGAAATTCAGAAGGATTACGAAAAAAAAATAAACTCAAGAGATTCTTTTCGAGAGTCGCCGTTGGCCATTCAGTTGTTGTTGTTGTCGTCGTCGTTACTTTTTAAAGTTCCCGAGTTCTTAAGGGAAAGCGACGGGCGGCGTAAATCTTTTTCATCGAGTAAATTGAGTAACCAAGTAAACCTAACTGCGGCAGAATGTCGCGAAGGCGGCGTTTTCCGCTTCTTTCTCCTTTCTGCCAGTGTTTATGCCGTCGCAAAGAACAGCTTGCGAAATCCTCGAGGAGGCTTGGCGTAAACTAAAGTCGGTTTATAGCTGGATAAAACGTTCTTCTGGTGTCGCTGGGTTCCTTAAGTAATGGTCTATCGCAAATACGCAAGAACGCATGCATTCCATATACATTCCTGCGTCATAAATGTCACCTGTATTTGCTCAAGTGGAGAGTAAATTATTTGAAAAGAGGGTGCCGTAAACGAATCAAGGTTGCGAGCTAGCGAAAATGAAAGAATGTGGCCCCGTAAATTCCGAGAGAAAATCTATTTTGCGAAGCAATCTGATATTGTGGGATGGAATATGGGTATAATGCAAGATTGCTTTCGCAAAAATAGAAATTCAGTCTCCGATAACAATATTTAATAAAAATCCCGTTAATTTTTCATTTGCCATTTCATTACGCACCTACTTTCGACATTTAGACACAATTTCCTAAATTTTTATTTGCATCGTAAGCAGTATAATAAAAATATTCTTCCAGTCAATATTTAGTTTAATGATAACTGACATAAAGACGGTCAGAGGAATGACCATAACCACATTCTACATTATATTCGTACATGGAATTACCCTCAATATTTTAAATAACAATACATATATTTGTACCTGTATTTTTACTGTTTAGCACCAATCATCATACTATAAATAAATCGAATGTCTGTTCAGATGTCCCCCCTATAAGGTAGTTGGAAAACTCATGCGGAACTAATGATTCGAATTCGGTCAGACTTTCGCCTCATATTCGAGGTGATTTATAGTGTTCTAAGAGGATGGTTAATTCCAATCACCCTCATAAGATACATTTTGTAAATATATTCATTAATTTAATTTCGTCAATTTGAATAACATGATAATGGGTTTAATATTTTTATTTGCACGTTAAACTATTTAAAATCAAGTTGGGACTTAAATCCAGGTTTAAAAAAATGTTTTATTTTTATGCCATTAAATTTTTAAAAACCTTTCGAATCCGTCCAAAATTGTGCATTTAACAATAATATTGCAAGACTTTCGATGCAAAAATTTTGTCCTAATGGCAATCCGATTGTTGCCGACTACTCGAGCCAAAAAGGAAGCGCGGGTAGACTACACCTTGTCGTGAGAGCGGCAGAAGTGTTAAGACAAGCGATAATATCGTAATTTATTCTCCGTAAATATATCTATCAGTCCGATGTTATTTTTCATTATTCCCGAATATCACCATATAACATTTTTTAACGTTTCTCAAAATTTCCCTCAGATGAACTGAGGACTCTAGTTTTTCGTAATAATCATAGATATGATCGTCTCTCAGTAAATAACTACTATCTTACAAAATTAATGCTCTAATGCAAGAATTACTACATAATTGAAGGAATTCGGTCTCCGGAAATCCTTTCAATCTCCATTTATGTTTCTTTCCCACAAAGCTTCTGTTAAAAAATCTTTACAATTAAGTTATATTTCATAAAACTGAGACCAAACTTATGACTCCTATAATTGTCATAAAATTGCACCAAAAATGAGTTGCAAGGTGAAAGGGGGGATGAAGCACCAAATAAACACCAGTTCAGGACCTTTTCACAAATATCACTCGAACGGATTAGAAACCCATCAGTTCCAAATGACACCTCCACGAAGAGAGGGTATGCATTTCAAAACGTTTTGCGCAAAAGGAGGAGAACGTTCATCACGCCATCAAATATCGACCGAAGACGCGTTTTTAGCCTTTACTTCTAGGGAGCAGGAGAGAGACTTTATCAACAGAATGAAGAGGTTATAGCATTTAGAAAAAAGAAAAACTAAGAGAGAGAGAAGGGGGAGAGGGAGAGATATGAAACGATGGAGTGGGGAGATAGGAGGAAGGGAGTTGGAAATGGATGAGATAAAACGCTCCAAACTACGCCAATAAAGAAGTTATGGAGCCTCTTCTTCCCACATAAAAAATAGAAAGAGACGTTATCAAGGCTAGGTGGCGCACTTGCAATGTGAGGTCTTTACGATCGTTATTAAATGCGGCGTATCGTTCCAGGCCCAGTTATTTTATCTTTCCGACGCGTTAGTCTACTTAACGTCAAGATTTCAGGAAAAATCTAAATCATTTTGGGTTTAATGGAGGTGAAACGTCGTACGCGCGCCCGCGGCATAAGGAGTTTAAAACGCGGTTGTTTGTACCTCTGGCCCTTAAAGTAACCATAAACGTCAACGTTTAATTAACTGGATAACTGCGTTCTGAAAACATTTAATTCAGACACTATGGGATATTTTTCTTTATTACTCAATCGAGCTCGAGACTGCAGTACAAATATCATTTGTTTAATCTTATCTATACATTTCGGCTAAGGTGATATTTCCAAGATTTATTAGTTTGCATTTCCAGTCTTACCCTACCGATTATAATAATAATTAATTGAATCCTGAATTAAAAAAGAACGATTTATACATCGAGCAACGCATCTCTTAAGCGGCTATGACGTGGCGTGACGAGATCAACCTTTCAGCCAAATTGTACTTTATAGTTTTGGAACAATGTTCACGCGGAAACCGAAATGAGAATTTATTACGGTGGACAGTTCATCGGCTACGGATGAAAATTTTACGTAAATGTAAATTAATTTCGCATAACCTTTGTTTATTGTTTGGCATGACAGCATCTTTATTTTATAAAAAAAACTTCCTTCAATTATCCCGCCTATCTTCTTAAGTAATTTAAGCGTTAAAATAAACTATTTTCAGTGTCCCCAGATAAATAATTTTATCTTATATTTGACGTTTGAAAATTTCATGTGCTACGTCAAATATCGTCTTTATCTCGATTTAGCATTTGGCATCTAGAGAAAAACGACGCGTTTTAAAATAAAATAGATTTTTACTCAAATTTCGAATGGTAATAGCCATTGGGTATTATCCTGAGCTATTGAAAGACTGACCGTTTACTGTGAATATTCACAGTAACATATTGTTGAATTTCCTTTTATTGAGACTTTGTTCTGATGTACTCGAATTTTTCTTCTCTGATTCTGAGCATTTCTGATTTTTTCTCCTCAAGCAAAAGTAAAACAACCCATCTGCCTCAGATGGCGAGAGTTTGACCGTTGCCCTGTGATCAGGCGCTTAATCATCGATTACGGAGAGAGACCCATTTCTGTGGCTAATGATGATTACTCCCCGTAAGGTAATTTGCGTTGTGATATTCTTACCATTACCTCGAGTGTGCTCAATGCCTATCCTGTTTCTCATTTTTAACCATTTGTGTCTTTCTCCCTTACAGATGTTTTATCAACTACCGCAACTTTAACTGGCTGATTGTGATAGTAGCTCTTTACGATTGACACAACTTCGGAAAACAACTTTTTGTTTTGATGATGTTTAGCTCCTGTCTATCTAAGTAATTCTCGCAGAAGTTAACCTTAGTCCATTTAGGGTCAGTTTATTATCATTCACATTTAAACCAGTCAAATTAGACACATTTTTGACGGTTAGGGGAAATTATCCATTAAGTTTTTAAACTTAACATATTTGTCCGTCAAGGCAACCTAATTAACATATCAAAAGTTGACATTCCTGACGTGTACGCGTCGGCCGTTTTGGCGCCAAAATGGCCGCCGGAGCACGTCCCGTGACCGGCCTTTCGCGAATAACTCGGAAACGGTCAAATATACGGCAAAGCTGTATATAGACACACTTGTAGAGAATACAATTTCTTAAAAGAGAGATTCTTTGCATTTTTGTTGCTAGGGTGGTATACCAGAAAATGAGCGTTTTTTTGCGGAACGCAGGCCGCGCGGTCTTAAAATCAAGTGTTGTGAGCTCTTTATTTAAATAAACAGTTGATTAATGCCTAAAGGGAATACCACTATAAAAAACGAGTCTGGAGTTCTACCACAGCTGGTTGTGTGCAAACGAGCTTTCAACACTTGATCTTAAGACAGCGCGCGGCCTGCGTTCCGCAAAAAACGCTCATTTTCTGCTATAATATCGCACTAGCAAAAAATCTGTAAAAAACCTTTCTTCCAGGAAATTTTATTCTCAACGCACAGTTTTGCCGTAGATTTGACCGTTTCCGAGTTATACGCGAAAGACCAGTCGCGAGTCGTGCTCCGGCGGCAATTTTGACGCCATAGCGGCCGACGCGTACACGACAGGCATCTTAACTTTTGGTATGTTAGATATGTTGATCTAACAAACAAACGTACCAAGTTTCAAAACTTTATGAATTATTTCCCCTTATCGTCCAAAATGTCTAATTTGATCGGTCGTTCCGCAAACAACGCTCATTTTCTGCTATACCATCGTAGCAGCAAAAAATGCAAAGAATGTTTCTTTTAGGAAATTGTATTTTCTACAAGTGTGTCTATTTACGGTTTTGCCGTATATTTGACTGTTCCCGAGTTAATCGCGAAAGGTCAGTCGCGGGTCGTGCTCCGGAGGTCATTTTGGCGTCAAATGGCCGACACGTACACTTCCGCATGTCAACTTTTGATATGTTAGTTAGGTTGCCCTAACGGACAAATATGCCAAGTTCAAAACTTTATGTATTATTTCCCCTAAAATGTCCAATTTGGTCTAACTAGCAAAGAAAACTTTCTTAGTGTTTTTCCCCAAGGCCACGTACAAACGAATTTATTTTGTTATTTCTTTGTTTAAAATATTATTACACGTTCAGTGTATTCAGTATCAGGTCAATTTGAAAAACTTTCATGGGATTCATTTTTCGTATAAAATATAAAAACTTTGATTGAAATGACTATGTGTTTTTGAAGTCGTATTTCGCAGGACTCATTTAATGGTTACCGAGAATGCATCATACAAATGCTTCATTCGTTAAGTTAATGTTGCTCTGTTGATTTAATCATATTTTACGTTTTTATATCACATTGGTTTATTAATAATTTATCAATAGTGAAAATTGACAGAGAATATGATATATTCACGATGTAATATGTGTATTCTATAAATCTACAATTATATATAATTCCATTATTCCACGATTATTGTTAACAAAATAAAATTTAAAACAAATTTAAGTTTTAAAATAAGGGAGGAAGTTGACTTAGATGCCGCAACACAAAAAGTTTCACTTCGATTTCTCTTTCACCTTATATTCGAAATTTTAAAAATCCCGATATTTGTAATATCGTGTCTAATAGTATTTGTATATCTTCTGGGCAAATTATAATATTTTCTCGTAAGAGCCTTATATCCCATATCTTTTCTCACATTCGTGAAGTAAGATGTAAGTAATAAACAGACATTTTTCGGCGCAAAACTTCTCCCTCAACGGAAATTAATCTTGCAGATAAACTAAGAAAATATTACGGGATATGAAACTATTTAACGATTTTTAACTCCAAAACTTGTTTTAAACCAATATTTGTTTTTTTCAGAAGCCTCTTGTTATTAGGCCAAAATTCTCCGCTGTCAAAAAAAGACTCGACCGGGTCAAAAACACGGAGAATAATATCCTGTGTTTTTTCAGATTGAACTTTTTCGACACACGGAAAAATAGGGCGAGATATGCTGCGCAAAAGCGGCGTGGCGCAACATACATAAAGTTTTATTCCATAGGTTTATCCGGCAAGGAGATATAAATCGCCATTCCACTGCATGTCGTATTATGTAGGTCAACGGATTGCGATAGAGCCCGGCGATTCCATCCGTTCGAACTTTTTTCTCGACTCCATTCGCCGAATCCCACCTTCGCATAGCTCTTCTTCCCTTGTCCCCGATCGCCTGTCTCTTTTCCTACGCCCAGGTAAAGACAGCTAGTATTCCGTGTCGGCGAGAGTCGGGTCAGGCCTGAAGGTGAGGGAGAGATATGGCGGGAATGGGAGCGTTGAATGGATGTGACCCATAGCGCTCGTCCCAGTTTCGAGGAGGAATGTGAAAATGGGAATTATGGCGTAAGGAAAACGACAAAAAAGAGGTGGGCAATTAATTGGAGTTATGAAACATACATTTTTCTAAATAAATGGAGAAAAGAGCAGATTGCCGACCAATGCGTAGGGTTTTGGTGGTTTCCAAATCGGCCAAGACGTTATTATCATAAATAACGGCGTTGAATAATGTAAAATGGCAATTCCATGGGCGCCTAGACTTGAATTTCTTTATATAATAGAGAAAAAAATATTTTAAATTATACGATACCAAATCAGCCACGGATCTCTACATTTTTTTATTTGTAGCTTGACATAATCCCATATTTTAATATGAACAGCAATTTTTTTCATAAAAACACAGCAAATCTGTTAAATGGGACATGATAATAAAAAAAATATTTTGATTAGAATAGAAATAGAAAGAACTTTGTCACTTCCACAAATTTAAATTTGTGGAAGTGACAAAGTTCTTTCTTTTTCTCTATGTGCAAATTCCACAGGGTTGAGCCTGACCTCATTCTTGGTATTTGATTAGAATAATTCCGAGATATTTTGGGGAATTAAACGAATTTTTTCAGGTATTTTCTTTTTCTTCTTTCTTATAATGAAATTTCGTCAAATTAAAATTTATTGCAGAATAATATAACTTTCAGAAATGATATAGCTAAAATGATGCTCTTAGTATTCTTTCGTACTGATGAATTTATCTGAGATGTATTAAAGGCAAATTTAAAGAAATTGCGCAGTAATAATATTCAATAACTTTTCAACCTTGCAAAAAACGCCACTATGATAAAAGCTCCTAATGTATTCTAATACCAAACAATAACGTAAATAGTAAAAGTCTTACTTTGAAAAACTGTAATTTTTAAAAAGACTTCAAAAGAGAACCAAATTAAAAATGTAACAGGTTTTAAATAAATTAGTGTCACAAGAGGAGCGACGTTGAAAAATATCTCGCTCTTTTTTCATTTTCTAAGATTAATTTAGAACGATTTTCTTGGGCGTTTTGCTTTTATTTCAGACGTCGCGCCTAAGTTTGTACGATTCAGGAGTTCATCTCTGCGAGAAAAATTTTATGGAAACAAAAAACCCTACTTCTGTGTCCAGTAAAACGTCGACGAACAATTCTCTCGGAAAATTTCCAACTGGATTCCACGTAGACGAGGTACTCTTAATTACTCCTCTTCTGTATGCGACAGCGTCATTTATATTCAGAACTACGCTCCCATCGCCAGTTTAGTTCAATTACCGGGGAACTTTATCTGCTTCTCCCTTTGGCGACTTACAGATAATGGAGTTTGAAATGTTAACCAAAAAGAGAATCCCTGATATTTGCAGCGGAAGACTAGGAATAAATTTGATACAGCTTGAGCTTTCGGTGATACTAACTGTAAAACCAAGACCGCGGTACATTACTTTAAATATTCCTGAAGGTACGTAAAATGTCCTTTGAATTCCGCCCTTATTGTAACTTGATAGAAATGCGAACTGTCAAACCTGATGACAATAATGGATGAACAAATCACTCCAATCACATTTTCCCGCAAATTGAAAATTTTTCTACGTTACCTAACAGAAATAATTCACGCAAAAACATGTCCCAATAAATCTATCGGATCGCATTGCTACGTAATTTTTCCTGTTTCTCTTTCGCGTAGCATTACCTCGATTTTTTCTCTTGAAACGTATACATAAATACGTTATGTCCGACGAGGTAGACGGCAAAAAGTTACGGCGCTTGGTAAAATAGGGCGCTATTAGCACTTTATATGAACCCGCAATGTTGGTATTGCCTGATGCATTTTAAAAAGATATTATTTTCGACTTTCGACAATTACTGTACAGAATTTTTTTCTTCGAAAAAAGTGTGAAAAAATAGGATATAAGAGCCAGGATAAATACTTTTTACAGCCAAAAACACGGGAAAATAACAGTACTGCGAAAAATACCGAAACACCAAAAACGGTTTGTTTCCTTTAAACTAGGTTAACAGAAGTGAATAAAATTTATTAATATATATATATATATATATATATATATCTTATTGCATAATCTGAAAACTCATTACACTATGAAAACGGCCGATATATTTTAGAAAAAATATACGAATGAAATTCTGAAAGTAAAACACAGGACAAGATAACATATGTTTCCAAGAGTTGTAAATCAAAGGATAACTAAACAGAGAAGGAGGATTGCAAATTTTTAAGAGAATTCAAAAACGAGACAGAGGACCTCGAAACCAAAAGAAAAATCAGGAGATTCAGAAAAATAAGAATAAATTACTTATACTGTGAGTATTTTCAGATTTATTCTGTGGAACTGTTGCAATTTCTAATTAAGTAATGGACTTTTAAAAATTAAAGTTTTTTTCGCTGACCAGATAATTTTCTTTGTCATAACCGAACTCGCAAGGTACTCATAAGTACTGGTTTTAAAATTACAATGAGGTTCTTTTCGAAGTCAAAATTATGGCGAAACTGTATATTGAGCACTCTAAATAGCAAGGGTGGCCAAACACCCTCGGAGTCGCATATGAACATCTTCAGAAATTGAATTCTGTAGGAAAAAACTTTGATACGCCTCTGATTGAAAACTTAAAAGAGCCACGAACTAGGTTAAACGATCCGCGGTTTCGACACCCGGCGTTATAGGTTAATGTTAAAACAGCGAAAATATGTTCTAAAAAGTCCTTATTTATATTCCTTGATTTTTTACCTGCGTTAGCATAAATGGAAACAAAAAAGTTCAAAAAATTATATTTATGATCTAGATAACGTAAAAGTGAAGCGCATTCAACCTGCAACTGCTCCATATCTTCTTTTTTTAGAGTATAAATTCTGCGAGTAATTCAATATCCTGTTACTTACTTCCATCTAATTTGTTGATTTTCCAAATCTGTAAAAGAATTGGACATATACATCGATGCTTACATAGAACCATATAGTTAACAGCATAAGGAATGCGAAAGAAAACCTCCTTTAAGCCATACAAGATTTTATTTTAAGGAGACTTGTTGTTTTTATTTCACAATACACAAATCACGAAGCGATCGTGGTTCATCGAATTATAAAATTCGAGGGAGATTTCTTTTTCTCATAAAATTATTAACAATTAATGTAATGACGGGCTCGGTAGAGGAGTGGCTAGCACGTCTGGCTTCCAACGTCAGGGTCGCGGGTTCGAATCCCGTCAAGGTCATGGTTGTTTGTGATTGTCTTTGTTATTCTTATTCATTTTCTGTAAAGCAGCTGTAATGGCCTCGTCCTGCAAGCCAATTGTTTACAAATAAATAAAATAATCGGCGTTTTTTATTTTTACAATGGATCGTTAAGACGTTTCCTAGCACCGAATAGGCGTCCTTGATTTACCGCTTTGGTCGCTTGACAAAATATTTTCCCACAGAAAGGATTCGGTTAGAAATGGAAGTTATTAAAATATTTATATTTTTATTCTCTTAAAGTTCTCTTTCGGTGCGCGACCAGGTTTGCTTTTACCGCGGGACATATCTCTCGGAAATTGGTGGAAAATGAACGTCCGTTTTAAACCCTTTATCTTTGCGAGGAAGAGAGGTAGAAGAAAAGATAGAGATGCGTTTAATGTCCTGCAATTAAGAAAAAATCTCTAATAAAAAACATTCAAAAATATTTTTCAGATCACAGGACGTATGGGAACCTAAATTTTGAGAGCTGAATTTATGTAAAGTGACCAAAAATGATCAGCACGCAAAGAGTTCATGGAAGTTAAGCATGCTGTATCTTATGGCGTAGTCTCAAAGGTTTCCAAACTTCGGAATTTTAATTACACAATTATTAGACGGACTGTATGATAACCAATCGTTTAAAAATCGATTATAAGAAAATATTCTCTTTAGCAGTAAGCTATATAAGGTTAACGTGACGTAATTGAAAAATTTTACAACCTAAATAAAATATTTTTGTATTTACGTAGTTTTGGATGACTTCGATTGAGCAATGCCTATTTATTAACAACTACGCGACCGATGACATATCTCCTTCTTTCGAACATCTAATTCATCGCTTTTTAATTATTCATAATTAATATCTTAACATCAGCAGGAAACCTTGTAATGAAAAATAAATATTTATTGTACGAATATAATTTCAAGTGTATAATAATGAGACTTCCATTTCGAGTGTGCTATTTTTAGCCTACTTTCCAGAATGGAAATAGGCTTATAGTTTCGTCGTTGTGTCTGTCCGTCTGTCTGTCTGTCCGTCCTCGACTATTAACTTTTGAACCAAAAGACCGATTTTCATGAAGCTTCGTGGAAATCTCTTGCTACATGAGCTGAGCTCCTGAGGATATTTTTTGTTGCGAAGATGGAAGTCTCGGGTTCGATTCCAGGAACTATCCTTCCCATTTCATTTACATGGAAAATCTAAAATCCATCGTGCAGGGTAATTTTCTCTTGCACATTAAAATATCTCATAATTGTAATATGGTAATATTGGAGCGAATTCTATACTGTTCTCTGCGAAAAGGAATGATGATTCTAACTTTTAATTTATTTTTTATATTTATTTATAAATAAATAATATTTTACTTGGTGGTTTAGAGCAGCGGTGCCCAAACCTTTCTAATGGCGGGCCACATCAATGGTTGCGAATCCCCTGGCGGGCCGCATTGGAAGTTGTCAATTCTTCGGCGGGCCGGATTAGAGTTTAAATCGGAAACTTTCTATATATATTGTGAGATGCCATTAAGTGAAAATCATGTCTAAATAAGGTTTTCATGGCTATCATTTCAATATTTAAAGTTTTATTATGAAAATTTTCAAAAAATGTATGAATTTGTAAGTTAAATTTTTCGAATTGATTTTTCGCCTTAGCTTCGCGGGCCGTAGTATGGGCACCGCTGGTTTAGAGAGTAAATAAAGGGGACACTGATAATGAATTACTCATTTTGTGAACAAAGAAGGCAGCAGGTTATTTTCATAGATTTCATGTCACAAGAACCTAGTGAATTCTTACAATAGAAAAACATTATTTCTGCCAGCTTTCCACCGTAATAATTTTCCTCGGAGAGTTTGATGGTCTTCGCTTACGACGTCGACTCTCATACATATTTCCTCTTATCTTTGAAAGGTGAATTACCGACGGTGCAGATATAGTATACAATTATAGAAATATCTGCAAGTCAATTTCAAAAGAATCGGATAAAACAAGTGATGTAAAATATGATTCTGGGATGAAAACATAAATCAAAGTTGTTTAACAAAATGCATACTGATTTTAAAGGTATTTACCTCGGGTCACTATGTCGCACGAAAGTTCATAAAAGCTTAAAAGTAAACCATTCATATGACAACAAGATACAATGAAATTGCAATAAAATAGATATGATTGCAGGAAAGAAGGAGAAAAAATTTCCAAGTGCGAAGTAGTTACGTAAGTAGGCGCATGGAATCTTAAATGGCCCCAGCAATAAAAAATTCTATATTACACGAAATACTAAAAAAATATAGTTAAACTTTTCACAAGACTAAAAGGAGAGATATCTTTTAGAAAGGTACTGAAAAAATCAGCTTTGTGCATATAAGTACAGAAAAATTATAGCATATTTTTGAAGCTGTGGAGTCTTTAAAGACCCAACTTAAGGGTTAAGTAAATATATGTTATTTTGTATTAATTATAAAAAAGAAGCAAATCGCTGGATTTTCTTTTAAAAAGTAAGAGAAAATCGGCTTTCCTGGGAGCAAATAGTGTTAAAATGTGCTAGCGATCTTGATGAACTCCTCTGCCATCGACCAGAAATGTACGAATCAATCAGGGAAAACGTGTTCGCCAACAAATCGCATTTGTTAAAATCCGGTACGCTCCATATACGCCCAAATTATTCCATTCCTCTCGATATGACGATGGAAATTCCACCATATCTGTTGCCAATGCTCACTGATTCGAAAATTCTCGTCTGGCGATCTCCTTCCCTCCCGATTGCTCACCCAATAGCAATCCAAAATGAATAATTATGCAATCGATGTGCAATCTCACAATTGTTTCTTTAAAAAATCAAACTATCGATACCAAAATCATCAATTTTGTCGTTCGAGCCTTCTTTTTTAATTGCTTCCTGTATTAAGACGAAAATCCTCTCCAGGAGGCTTAAGGTGGGTCATTAAAGAACACCCTAGATTAAGGGAAAACACAGTTAAAGGATTAAAACGGCCCAATTTCGTCCTCTTAAATCCACTCCCATACTATCTCTACCTTGCCGTATTAAACCAGATTACACGTGTTCCGTGACAAATCCTGGGAGCCGCAAGAGAGAATACGGCGGCGGAAAGGGAGGAATTGCACATGGCGCACGTTAAGACGAGACCGCAGGCTACGAATTCGGAGAGTGCAGGTGAAAGAATTAATGGCTATTACGAGCGTAAGATGCGAAGGTCCACCGCAGGTGAACATTAAGAGCATTAATTTTTTTTATTTAAGCTTCTCAAAGATAAACCTCTGAAAATGGTAATGACGAAGAATTTTAAAATAAAACATTTTCGCTTTTTTCCAGGCAAATGAATTTCATGAAGCTTTTTAGATGAAACATTTTACAAATCCCAGATTTGTATCCTATACTTCGAATTAATTTATTTATTTTTATTTTATTTTTTCGATAGAATATTATTCTATACTAGCGATAGGTTACCCGACGTTGCCCGGGACACAAAGCAGTGTAAAAATTACCTAATTAAAATAACATGAATATTAATTTGTTTTAGTGTGCTTACGTTAATTATTTATTTAAACATCTGTAATGTTTATTAGTATAGAGCTTCAGGATATACTACGTTTCTCGTGCAAAATAAAATCAAATCAAGATGTGCAACTTTACCTGTGTAAGTTTTTCCTCATGTTATGTCAAAGAAACACTATTGCTTATGTGAATACAAACCAACCAATCAAACTGTTAAAAACAAACAACTCTATATATTCGATTTTAGTCCTTGAAACTAAATAAGAATTAATAAAACAGTGAAACACGAAAACTCCTTTGCAGCTGTGCTTAAAGGAAAATATATGCGCGTCATTTTAAATTACTATAAAGTCATGTTTCTATAAACAGTGTAACAACAATGCAAACATTCTATTAATATTACAAATTTAATTTGTTTTTTCCTTTTGCTAGGAAATTACAGTCAGAAAATGACTCATCCGAATGTCAATTGTTATACAGTACAAATCGAACACAATAAATAATTCATTCTGACGTCATCGATTCCCCTTGATAGCACAAATTAGACGCCATCGTAACATTTCGTGTATCTGTTCCCATTGAAAAGCATTAAGCTCGCAACCATGGCATTTAACATTTTGCATTGTTGAAAACCGTAAAATATTCCCGTTTTTTTCAGGATTAAAGTTAATAATTATGCTAATTCAATACGTATTCAAATTGTGATTTCAAAAATAAGAAAACATTATTTTTTACATAGAACTGTTTAAATCCCGAGTTCGTATCTTAATTTTAAATAATTTAAAAATGCAATTTTATAAAGTCCTGCACCAAATGAACTTACTTTCCCATGCATTTATTATGGGGAAATATGGGGTAAAAGCTACCCCTTAAATGAAAAAGAAAAAAAAACGCCATAGGTGCACGCCCTCAAGTTTTTCAAGTACGCATGCCAAGTTTCAGCTTTCTAGATCTCTTGGTATTGGAGTTACAGCGTTAACACACAAACAAACACACATTTATTTTTATTTATATGATGACTAAAGCTGAGGATCTAAAAGTTGTAAATCTTTCATATGATTTTTATATCGCGCAAAACACGAGAAGAATTAAAAAAGTAGAAGAATTTGTAATATAGAACTGGAAATGCAAAATCGTTTCAGGGTGACGGCTTGTAACAGGAGCTACAATGTTAACTGCTACAACGACGCAATATACCATTAGCACTCTTTTATTTATCATTAATTTTCAAAAAGGATTCAAGAAAAAAGGATAAATTTTAATAAACGTATATCAATTTTATCCACAAATTATGTTCTTTAAATCGTTTAATGAAAGTTAAATAATTCGCAGAAACTTATACATGGCTTTCGTTAATATATGCAATTGTCAAATTCTCCCTCCATTTTCGCATCTGCTCCTTGAAAATAAATATTTGAACCAGCTTCACCTATTCTACGTTGCTTGAGCGTTATCAATAGCTCTTTTACTTTGACTTCAAGCTAATTAAGTGCTTTTTTAAGACAAACGGTCATGTTTAATTACTGCTATACAATTAACATTCCATAATGTACCATAAATAATTTCCCACATTTAAAGAATGGTTTCTGGCCTACGTGATTGATGTAACGGTATTATATATAAAAATGTTAGTAAATATGTTACGGATTAGTAACCTTATGAGAACAGCTATAAACTACGCCAAATTAAGCGCCTAATTCTCTCTAACTATTATTGCCTAGAAAACACCAAATACGACGAAGGCTGACAAAATCAGCTGTTCTTTAATGCCAACCATATACACTATACTACGTTACTTGAGGGTTAGATAAACATTAGTCACTCAAAGAGTTTCTTCTACCGTTTGCTGAGGTTGGAGCATCGTCCGTCGTCCATCGTTGGGAGCGCCATCTGCGAAGATTAACAACTGACCTTAGGCGGCATATATTCCATCGGCGGATCCTGTAGGGAGCATGAAATTATTCTTCGTCAACGTATTCCATTGCGCAATTTTTACTTGACAGAGGTAACTACTTTCCCCACTTCTCATGACACCAAAACATTCGGCGAAACCGATCAACACAGCGCACTTTTGAAATCAAAGAAACCTTTTTCACAACGTTTCACTACACTGAAAATTTCAATTATACAGATTTTCACGACACGCTTCTGACATCGACAAAACCTTTTCCGCCACTTCTCACTACAATGAAACATTTGATGAAAAGTACTTTTTCGATCCTCAAGACCTATTCATCCATAAACACTCGACTGCTTCACTTGATGACAGAACCGAGTTTCAAAGTGCACTCCCTAAGTTCTCAATTCTCTTAGCATTAGCAAAAACCAAAATTGTCACCATTTTAGACTCTGCATTACGTGAATTTGGCCGAAATTTGTTAAAGGTGCCCAGCACGACACTAATCGAAAAGCTTCTAAAACAAACGACGACGATTCCAACCATTAAAAACAGCTACATAGTCTGCATCCTGACTTGTGTAATACGAAATCGTGCTATATGAATGAAGTATATGCGCAGATGTTGGGTTTTTGGAAGACGCAAAGAATAAAAGGACATTCTGTATAGAACTTATCGGATTCTCTGCATCGTGCTATCTCCCGCGAACTTTCCTCATTAAGTCAGTCTATGTCAGTTTTGTTTTCCGTATTTCTCTTTCGCCTTCAATTCATGTAATTAACAACGCAGTTTCTTCTTAGGGAATTTCTCTTGCAGTTAGCTTACCCATTTATCAGTTGTATTATCAGCATTTTTCCTACTTTTCTTAATACTTCCACTTTTCTTGTTTTATCCGCTAAATTCAACTTCTGAGTATTTTTCGCTTCAGACAATTTCAAGTATTTCTTGTCATTCTATCTAAACCTCTGATTTTCCACCCCGTAAAAGGTATCACTCTATGTCACAAACTTTTCCCGTAACTCTTCGTTTATATTACTTTTTGATAGACGATTTCTCTTGATGGTAGCCAAACATGCGAGTGTTATCCGATATGCTCATCATCCAGCAATCCAGGTAATAGTCCATCTGGAGATGAAAAAATACATATATTATTCCTTAAATAACTTTAAACTAATAATGACAAGTCATAAAAGTATTATATTTCACTTTTAAAAAAGATTGAAACTAACATGAGATGTCGTAACTTGAATGTACAAACTAAGGAATGAACATGATTTGGTCATTACATTAATATGTACTATTTCAATAAAATAATGATGAATTAAAATGCAATGTGCAATGTAAGATAATTGGAAGGCCATATTGGTTAGTTTGAATAAGGTTCAATTGTAACACAAGATATTTTTTTAATTTATTCATTTCCAAGTACCCAAACATTAACCAAACCTGTGTGCCTGGTTTCCGTCGTATGCCAGATGGCGCCGGTTCGTTTCCTACGATAGCCACGTTTCCGACATTCGCTATAACAAGTACACCATGCGCGCTCACAACGTTTGAATCGATAAATTAAATATGAGGGATTACAAAGAAATCTCGAATGACAGATTAGTGTCCACAGTGGTAGAGGCGTAAAACTTCCTTCCGTTCATACATTTTTTCCGGTGCGCTGCAAACAAAAGGATTTCCCATGCTTCCCGAGCAAACAAAAACCCTTCGATATTGCATCACGATTTTTCTCGTTGCGACGCGCAAGAAAGTGGGAAACGGAGAACCTTACCACGGCTTATTAAGTGCTTTTAAAATACAAACAAAATACTGGAACGCGTGAGGAATGCTGCTAACGCGGAGCCTCCAACTATGCAAAATACTCGTATCCTATCCTTCTTTCCGTAATTGGAGGATTATAAAAACAAAAGTCTCGAGCATAGGATTTTATTTTAATATGTAAGTAAACAACCAAATAAAATTTGGAAATCTTTCAATTAGGTTCAACGAAATAATAAGTGTTCGATATAAAAGATTTGGTTTTTAAGTTTGGATTTTCAAAAGAATTAGCGTTTAGCGAATAACAAACAAAAGACTGGCAAAATTCATAGAGTAAATTTGCTGTGCACGGTACTTGTGCCTGGAAAAGTACGCATGAAGCAAAACCACGCAAAGGGGAATATTTTTCTCAATGGGAAAAGGTTAAATTTTAGCGTCGTCTAAAGCTCAACAATTTTGTTATATTTTATGCAGAGTTGCTTACAAACGGAAGATGTAATTCACTTCTAGCGGACAGTTATGATACTATTAGATTATTAGATAGTGGGCTCGTTCACGGATACGTGATTAAGCATCAAATAGGGTTCTGTTATGAATTATGCACGTGTTTAATCAATGTATGAGAAAACTAGATACAAAACTGCACAAACAGGACATCAAATTTCAATTGGTGAGGGTAACAGAAGATTAATAAGAGTCAGATAGATTTCGTCCGTTGACGGCGAGGAAAGGAAGATGCTATCGCTTCTCTATCAAGAAATGTCGTTTTCTCTCCCGTCGAATCATTATCTCGGGATTAATTAATTTTCGTTCAGTAACTTTAAGGTCCCTTTATCTATGTGTGTGTGTGTCTGTATGGTATTTTGATGTGTGTGCATATAGGGGGGATTTATGTATTGCGTGTGAGTGTTCACGCGTGGAATTCACAAAATGAACGGAGCATACTATGCATTTAAAGAAAATATATTCCGAGATAAATAACTGAATTAATAGAAGACTATATATATATATATATATATATATATATATATATATATATATATATATATATATATATATATATATATATATATATATATATATATATATATATATATTCATTCATTCGTGTTCTGTCTTGCGACAGGTCCTACCAATTAATTAATTAATTGGTTTTGACTAGGGAATATACATACACGGTGTGGTGGTTTCCCGTTGCCTTCCACACCGAACTCACACACAGAATGGAGGAGGGAAACCCGGTGCCGGAATTTGCCTGCTCTTACGAAGAACACCAGGGGGGCCAACGGCTTAACGTCCCTTCCGAAGGACGGAACAGCTGAATTTGCGCGGTCTCCTCAAACCACGCAAACAGGGGGCCGGGTGACCTTAAGAAAAATCCTACTCGCGCAGGATTCGTACCCGATGACTTTTTCAAGCATATATATATATATATATATATATATATATATATATATATATATATATGTATATGTATATATATATATATATCTCAATTTAAAATAGTTGTATTGACTTTGAAGAAGCCAGTTTAAATTCTCAGACCTTACCCCAAAACATTGAAGCAATAAGTTTAACGGATTTTTTTTGCGACTTTGGCCATTAAATTAAAAACCGTAGTAATCTCTGTAAAATAACAACCCTGAGATTATTTGGCAATAAAAATGTATGGTACAGCGTTTCCCATTTGGTTGGAGGGTCCTGGTATATTTACTCATTATTAACTTATCCTCCATCTTTAATAGCTCAACTTTAACCATACAATCTTTATTAAATCTTACTCCGTAGAAAGGACAAATTCAGACAAAATACCTTTGGGATAATGAGAAAAATGAGATAGAATGACCCACATGGACGCGGGTAGCAGTGAAATGAACAATACAGTAAAAAAAACTATTTTCAAGGAAATGGATAGCTGCCAATGAAAACAGCGAAGGGATTATAGGATCAAAAGGGAAGGATACTGAATGCGATAATCCTGAACCGGATTAAAAAGGCCGAGACCCCAGGATGAACTCTGTGTACTATATGAAATGGAAAACAGGACAATATAGGCGACTGTCCAAGAATAATGGATCCATGATTTTTGATACCTTAAGCCATATCTTTGTCGGAATCCACCGGGTGAGGATTATGTAAAATCCATGCATTTGAAAAAAGCTTGTAATGAATATTTAAGGACATGTGACTCAAAGCATCGATGAGAATGTTATAAATGTTACAACTTACACGTTTATGGATAAGCGGAATAAAATTCAACAGAAATGTATGAAAAGTGATGAATTTGGAAGTAAGATAGTAATCCAATGTTCATTAAGTTTGAATAGAAGAGGTAATAATTTACTAATGATCAAGTCAAGTTCTAAGGATTAGAAGCGATATTATCTGTCGGGAGACATCTAACCAGGAAATAAAATAGAAGGCGCCGAAAATATTTAAGCCATGACGTTTTTAATAAGAGAGAGGTTGAAGGGTAAAGGATGAGTAAAGATATTGATAACTACCATAAATCTCTTAAACTGGAAAAAAGTGAATTTTGATACACACGGATAATATATAAATTGGTGAATTTGTTCGCACGTATATTATTAAATTATATGAAAAATGAATTTTAACGAATAGTAAAACTTACTGGAAACAGTTCACAGCACTTATTCTATATCTGAAAACATATCAGTTGTTAAAACCCACCAAACGCATCTCATGGAATGAGTAATAATTGATCCAATTTTTCAAATTATAGCTTAAGTTGTATCACCTAATTAATTTCGGTTTTGCAAATAATGCAAATGGCCTTTAGAATAATTAAACAAGTGAGTAAAGATGCTCACTTTTTGCGAGCCTACAAGCAAGGCAAAGACTTTCTTTATCAATTGTCTAGTCATTGGAACAAGTAAGTAGTTTCAAATATCTTGGCAGTATTTTAGCGCAGGATGGAAGTAGTACACAGGACATCAGAAGTAGGATTGCAATGGCAAAAGCAGCATTTAACGAGAAGAAGGTGCTTCTCACAAGCAAGAAAATAAATTTAGAAACAAGGAAGAAATTAGCAAAATGCTACACATGGAGCATAGCTCTTTATGGTGCAGTGACGTGGACGATAAGGAGAAAGGAGGAAAAATATTTAGAAAGTTTTGAGATGTGAGTATGGAGGAGGATCATGAAAGTGAAATGGACAGAGAGGAAGAGAAACGCAGTATTAGAAATGGTGGGAGAAGAAAGGATGCTAATAAAAATAATCAGGATAAGACAAGTAAATTGGATAGTGCACATATTGAGAAGAGAGCGATTACAAAGAAAGAGGAATAGGAACATTAGAGAATATAAAGCAGAAATATAATACTTATAGAGGTATGAAAGAGGCTTCCAGGGAGAGATGGAGAGATGGAAGCAGCGATTCAGCTAAAACCTGTCTTCGGACAACAGCATGATGATGATGAATCATTTTAAGCAACGAATTTTACTCATTTTATTATAATCCTTTTTTGATATGATATATTTTTTTAAGAGATACAATTTTTAAGCGAGTTTCGTTTATAACGTAAGCGCCTATTAACTTCGTTCTGTCCGTACGACCGTAAGCATGTTCGTTCTAGACTTCTACCAACGGATTTATAAAATTTGGTATTATGGATTTATGGTCAAATAATTTAAGTGGTTTGCATAACCAAATCAGGAGTAGATACCACTAACTGGAAACGAGAAACAAACTCAAGGTAGTATCTGATAAAAAATTATTTATGGCGAAAAAGTCTTCAAATAAAATTTCTAGAGCTAGCTAAACAAAATATTTCTTATACTTGACATTTTTATCGAATGAATAACAGTTTTTAAGAAAATAAAACAAGAAAGTAGTAATTCGCTTTGAACTTAGAAAGATTCATTTATGGAAACGTAATTTTTGTCAATATCATTATAAATGACTAATTCTTACATATATATATATATATATATCATATAAAACCTAAGATACTTCTAGAAGGGCTACAGAGCTGAAATTTGGCATGAATATAGGTCATTGGTTACAACCTCTGGAATAAATCCGAAATTTTAGAAAAGGTTATAAGTATTTAAGATGTATTTTTTACCCCAAAGTCCAAATTTAAACGCCCTTAAGCAAAGAATTGAAAACTGTACAGGGTTATATAAAATTGCTTTTTTAAATTATTTAAAATTAAGATACAAAGTCCACACTTGCACCATTGTGTGAAAAAAGAATGAAATTTATTTTTCTTGAAGATAAAATTAAAATCTATACTGAATTTGTATAAACATTTGATTTTAATCATAAAATTATGAAAAGTTTTTCGGTTTTCAACAATAAACTATTTAAACTACCATAGCAATGACTCAAATTCCTTTCAATGGGAATTGATTTCCCAGGCTTAAAGAGCATAAGTTTGATTCTTAGACTGCATTATAATCCATTTTATTTCAGCCAACGACATACATATGACATGACATGACAATTTTAAATTAAATTTTTTTATCCGGATACGTACTAAAAGGCACGCATGATGACGCCATAATCCTAACACACAAAAAAACTAACTTTTGCATAAATGTTAGTGTGACATATAGGTTATTGTCTTAATGATTATTATAGTTATTGCTTTAAAAGGGCGATCTAAGTCATGAAACCGAAAATTCGAAAACTTGGACGCGAGCCAATTGCCAGAGAATTTAGAAATTCCGGATTGCCTTAATTTTGCGGAAAATGAAAACTATTATCTGTACATATTATTTTATACAAGGTGAGGTAACTTTTGCCAAGCGCAGTTAGTTTTCAAAACCTCCTGTAGAGGGTGTGGAGTAACAGTGTAGTGCTGAAACCTGGTGGAACACTTTATAACTAATAGAAGTGTTCAGCCTATAAATGTATATTATATTACATAAAGTGGAATTTCGGTTTCTTTACAGAGTTTGTACGGTTACTAACAACAGTAGATAGTTAATAGTGTTAGTAAATATACTTTTATATTAGCATCATTTCACATTTTATACATTGACGCTTTGCTTACGTATCGGTAAGAATTAAAATCAGAATTTATTTAATACATTGAAAATTACAGAAAGCTTCTATGTATACAAAACACTATATTAATTTTAGTTAGTATTTAAATGAAAGTCTTACGTTATATTGTTAAATGAAATTAATATAGATGTTGTATATGAATAAGTTTCATTTGATTATCGGTATTTATATTTAATTTCGATTTTATTTCAATTATAGTTACAATACAATGAAGTTCATTGAATCCTAAAGAAAAAATTATGATTTAACTCGAGAACCAAATACACCATCATTTAACGTAAATAAGAGGCACGTAGCGTGGGTTATGGTTGGAAAATGTGAGAGAGAATGATGAGTGAATGATTAAATAAATGTGATTAATAATTAAATTAATTATTGGAAGTCATTACTGGTTTTATGGCTGGAAACATTCATTTTATCCCACTTGTAAAAATTGACACACCAAATGATCCAGCAATTCCTTTTAACATGCATTGCAGTCATTTAGCGATCAAATTGTCTTATGTCATGACAATAAATAAATCGCCAAACATTAGCCAAAGTTGGAGTTTCAACGCCTGAAACTTGGTTTACGCATGAAAATATTAAAAAATTCGAACACTAAATTGTATATAAAGAAATAATGAAAATTAAATAATAACACAATTGAAATAGGCCCCTAGTCTTATTTAAATGGGTAGTTCAAATGCGGTCGCGTTGGTTTATTTACGTGTTTAGATGATGATGTATGGTGATTTTTTAAGCGCATGCAGTATGAAAGCACCGACAATTCGTATATATATACATATATATATATATATATATATATATATATATATATATATATATATATATATATATATACGCACTGGTGGTGTAGTGGTTAGCGTGTCGGCTTTCTATTGCAAAGTTCGGGGGTTCAAACCCCTCGAATGGAGGTTTTATTTAAAAAAAAAAAAAAGCCTATCATCAGTGCCTGGCAGTAGGCAACAGTACTGTCAGTATGGTATAGAGCCGAAAACAAATGATGTTGGTTGGGTCTATATCCAATACAGCTGTAGGCGTGATCAGGACGATTTGAACGGCTACAGTACTGCGATGTGGAAAGCAAGAGGGAAACTACCACATTACAATCCCTAGTAAAGATTATATGGTTGGACAATATGAGTTCTCTCGAGGTAAAACAATCCGGAGGTAAAATAGTCCCCCAATCGGATCTCCGGGCGGGGACTGCCTTGAGGAAAACATTTGTCGAAAGTAAATTACGAATAGGGACTTGGAACGTAAGAACTATGAGAAAGGCAGGAAAGCTAGAGAACTTGAAAGAAGAAATGAGAAGAAATAGAGTTGACATTATAGGGCTAAGCGAAACTAGATGGGAGGGAGAAGGACAGTTCGACTCGGAAGAATTCACGGTAGTTTATTCTGGAGGAAATAGTGGGGAAAGGGGAGTAGCTCTGGTACTTAGGAATGATATGATGAAAAGCGTGACAAAGATAATAGCAACGAACGATAGACTGATGGCAATAAAGCTAAAAGCAGTCCCAGTGGACATGCTGATAATCCAGGTATATATGCCAACGTCAGCTCATGACGATGAAGAAATAGATGAGATCTATGAGCAAATTAATGAAATTTACGAAGAAGACGGAAGAGGAAAGGTAAACTGCATAATAATGGGAGATTGGAACAGCATAGTCGGAGAAGGACAGGAAGAAAATGTTGTCGGGCAATACGGACTTGGAAAGAGAAATCGAGGAGGGGAGAAACTCGTAGAATTCTGCATCAATAATGACCTTGTAGTGACTAATACATGGTTCAAAAACCATAAACGAAGGTTATACACATGGAAAAGCCCAGGAGATAGAATGAGATGCCAAATAGATTACATCCTTGTAAAACAAAGATTCAGGAACAGCATAAAGAATGCCAAGGCATTGCAAGGAGCGGACATTGATTCAGATCACAGCCTTCTAATAGTTGACGTGAGTACAAAGCTCAAACAAATAAGAAAAACGAGAAGAGAAAGACAGACCTGGGACCTAGAAAAACTGAAAGAAAGGCAGGATGTAGTCAGCATGAAGTTGGAAGATAACCTAAGGAAGTTGGAAAACAAACCGAAGACCGTTGATATAGAATGGGATGAAATTAAAACCAGTATCAAGGATACCTTGGATAAAGAGATTGGAAAACAAGAGAAGAAAATCAGAAAACCATGGATCACGAAGGAAATGCTGGAGAAAATGAATGAGAGACGAAAATGGAAAAACGTTAACAGTGAAGAAGGTAGAGCCAACTATAGGCGTATAAACAATGAGTTGAGAAGGGTAACAGATAAAGCTAGAGAAAACTGGATAAAAGGAAAATGTGATGAAATAGAACAAATGGAGAAGTTAGGGCGGTACGATATGATGTACGCTAGGGCACTGGAATTAGAAGATAAGAAGTCTAATGGAATTTGTGGTAAAGGAATTATGAATACGGATGGGAAGATAGTCTCAGAAACAAAGGATGTAGCACAGGTATGGGAAGAATACATTAAGGAATTATACGGCAAACAGGCAGGAGAGGGGAAAATAGAACTGGAAAATGAGAAAAACATTGAAGAAGACAACTTAGGACCAAGTATTATGGAGAGCGAAGTAGAAAAGGCGATAGTGGAACTAAAGAAGGGGAAAGCCACGGGTAGCGATGGAATACCGGCTGAGATACTTAAAGTCATAGGATCAGAAGGACTAAAAGCGATCACGAAATTAATTAATAAGATTTACGACACGGGAGAATGGCCTCAGGATTTCCTAGAAGTAACAATGATCCCTCTAAAGAAGAAGCCAAAGGCAATGCAGTGTAAAGATTACAGAACTATAAGCCTTCTGTCACACACATCGAAGATCATCACGAGGATTCTTAATAAAAGGCTGGAGAAAAAGGCAGAAGAAATAATAGGGGAAGATCAATTCGGTTTCAGAAAAGGACGAGGAACTAGAGATGCTATAGGAGTAGTTAGAATCATATCAGAAAGGGCAATAGAATACAGTCAAGATATCTGCGCATGTTTCGTAGACTGGCAGAAGGCCTTTGATAGAGTAAATTGGGTAAAGTTGATGAAGATATTAAAGGATATAGGTGTAGACTGGAAAGACAGGAGATTGATTAGGAATCTATATGAGAATCAAGTTGTAAAGGTTAGGTTTGAGAATGTGGACACCTGCGGAATAAATATCGGTAGAGGAGTAAGACAAGGCTGCTGCCTATCGCCAACCCTATTCAATATATATGGAGAGAGTCTAATGCAAGAAGCTTTAGAAGGCACAGGGGATTTCAAAATTGGAGGAAGGATTATAAGAACAGTAAAATACGCAGATGATCAAGTACTTCTAGCAAGAAAGGAAGAGGAACTACAAAAAATGATAAATAGACTAGTGATAACAGGTAGAAAATACGGTATGGAAATAAATACAGAAAAATCCAAGGTCATTCGAATATCGGGTAAAGAAGAGAATCTGAACATAACTATTGGGGGAAAGCCATTAGAACAAGTTTCAGAATATAAATACCTTGGAAGTATCATAACACGAGAGGCAAAATGTACGGATGAGATCAAAACTAGAATAGGAAAAGCAAAAGCGGCATTCAGGAGAAAGAAACAACTACTTACAGGGAATATAAGGGAAGATATCCGCAAGAAGTTGATAAAATGCTACGTATGGAGTATAGCATTGTATGGGGCAGAAACATGGACGCTAAGGAAAAATGACATCAAATACTTGGAAAGCTTTGAAATGTGGACTTGGAGGAGAATGCTGAAGATAAAATGGACAGATAGGATGAAAAACGATGAAGTGCTACGAAGAATAGGAGAGAAGCGAATGATTATACAGACTATCAGAAAGAGGAAGGCTAACTGGGTTGGACATTACATGAGGAGAGAGAGTATGATTAAAGATGTGTTAGAAGGAAAACTAGATGGGAAAAGGGAAAGAGGTAGGAAAAGGTATCAGCTGATAGACGATTTGAAAGGGAAAGAGAGTTATCAAGATATGAAGAGGACAGCGGAAAATAGGAGTATATGGAGAACCAGGTTTAACAATGAATAATCACGGACCTGTCTACGGACAGACTACCTATGATGATGATGATGATGATATATATATATATATATATATATATATATATATATATATATATATATATTTCTTATTACTCTTTGTCCCGAAAGTCCTCCATTCCAAACTTCATGAAAATCGACTCAATAGTTTTGGAGATGAAACATGCGGATGTACGAACAGGACCTGACCATAAGACATATTTTTTTTTAAAGTACGCCTATTTACCAAATGTGATAACAGAAAACTACACAACCCTAGGGAAATAGAGATAAAAAATAACGAAAATTACAGCCAATTGATGAGTATTTATAACATATGCTCGTTTAAAAGCTTGCAGAATATTACGGTGGTAAGATGAAAGTTTTTACATATTTAGTGATAAAACTCAAATGCAGAACGAACCGAACGATTTATCCTAACTTATTTACCACACGACACACAAATGTGTATGTTACTTTGCCACACTTGCAGGATACAACATAATCGCTACGCAAGTACCTACAGCAGAGGTCGGCAACGCGGCGACCGCGGGCGCCATGGCGCCCGCAAGACATTTGTGTGTCGCCCGCCAGCCAAAATGAGTACTCAAGTTAAACAATTACGGAAAACTCTCAACATGGTCAAGGTCAGGACTTATAAGCGAACAGAATGGGGACATACATTGTTGGATAAAGATATTGTTGTAATATTGTGCAATGTTTGTGTCGCACTTTCAAAGAAAAGTAATGTTGAAAGACATTTTAATACGGTCCACGGAAATTTTAATACCAGTTATCCGTTAAACTCTGAGATCAGGAAAAAGAAATTTCCTGATATGAAATCTATTTTAACTAAACGGCAGAGCATTTTTACCAGACCAGTGCAGCAATCAAAAAGAGCAACGATTGCATCACTTAAAATTTCGCATTTGTTGGGCAAAAGAAAAAAGCCTTTTGAAGATGGCGAGATTGTAAAAGAAGCCATGTTAACAATTGCTGACTCACTTTTCGAAGATTTAAAAAAAAAATTCTTCTTCTGTGCAACTGGATGAGTCAACAGACATCAGACACTTCTCAATTGGCTATGGTTGTGAAGATGGTGTTTAATGATTTTTCAGGAAAGGAAGACTTTCTTTTAATTCTTCCATTAAAGGGACGAACAAGAGGTGAAGACATTTTTTCAGCTATTAAAAAAATATGTCCAAGAAAGTAATATACCATAAATGAAGTTGACCGCAATTACTACAGATGGTGCACCTTCGATGACAGGTTGTAAAAATGGATTTATTGCGCTATGTAAAGAAGACCCACTCTTTCCAAAATTTATTTCGTATCACTGCATTATACAGCAAGAAATGTTATGCGCTAAAGTTCTTCATTTTCAACATGTCATGAAAAGAGTAACAAAAATAATAAATTCCATAAGAACCGTACCAATGCAATAACGTTTTTTTAAACTGATTTTACAAGGTGAAGATGCTGAATTCGATTATCTCCTTTTACAGACCGAAGTTAGATGGTTCAGCAGAGGCAAAATACTTGCGAGGTTTATTAATCTCATAAAGGAGGTAAAGGAATTTCTCACGTCAAGAAATAAATATTATGCACAGTTGGATGACAAAGCTTGGTTGACGGATTTCGGATTTCTTGTTGATATAACTATAAAATTGAACGAACTGAATATGGAGATGCAAGGGAAAAATCAACACATTGCAAAAATGATAAGTGCAGTAGATGCATTCAAATGTAAATTGGCATTGTGGAAGTCTCATCTAGAGAGTAATTCATTATCACTTTCCCCGAATTTAATATATATTGTTGAGAGTCTGACTGATGAAAATGTTACCACTGAACTATTTTCACAACACATGGAAACTCTCCTGAAGGAATTTAATTTTAGGTTTCGTCAGTTTTCTGAAGTAGAACCCATAATAACATTATTTGCTAATCCGTTCAATTTTATGGCCAATGATATGTCTGTTAACATTGGAACTTACTTTAATATCGTTAATACCAAGGACTTAGAAATAAAAATAATAAATATGCAGAATGATATTATTTTAATGTCACATAAAAATGATGAAAACTTTTGGAATTTAGTTGACGAAAATCGCTATCCATTACTAAGAAAATGTGCCCTAAAAATATATTCTTACTGTGCTTCAACATACACTTGCAAGTCCATTTTTTCAAGCATGAAACACTTGAAATACAAGTACCGATCGAGACTCACCGATTATAATTTAGACAACTGCCTAAGATCAGGCATCTCGAGTTATGTGCCAAATTATTGCAAGTTGGCTGATGATATGCAGTCCCAAGTTTCACATTGATTTATTTTTCATGTTTTTAATAAATTCTTTAATAGTTTTTCTCTTATATATACAAAAATATCATTTTAATAAATATTGGTGCACATCTACTATTGTTACTTCACTTCACGCACCCAATAATTAAATTTGCGCCCTCATAGATAAAGAGGTTTCCGACTACTGATACAGAGAGATATCAACTGATCTTGCTTATGCGCCCTTCACGTCCTCAGTAAAATAAATTGCGCCCTCGTAGGTGAAAAGGTTGCCGACCCCTGACCTACAGTAATACCCCGTTAAACGCTGCCCCGTACAACGCTGACTCGTTATAACGCTCTTCGTTCTCGAACAGATTTTTTACTTTCTCTATGATTTTTTTGGGCGCTCTTAACTCATAAACTAAATATAACTTTCAAAATTATATTTTTACTATTATAAAAGCCCGTCAATATAACGGGACGGGATACATTATTTATAATTTAACTTAAACTCTCGTACTGAGACAATAATGAGATTACAATTTCGACAATGGCATGGCTGTCAAGGCATTTCCTCAAGAAATCACCAAATTTTGCCAAAATAAGCAATTTTTAGTGTTAAATTATAGCGTTTGCTGACACAAAGAGACAATCGGTGATAATACTAAAATACTTTGTTCATTTTTATTTAAAATAGCCTCAGTTTGAAGATCGATAGTCAATGTTTCTAATTTTTATGAGCAAAAGAATAAAAGCTCGCACTTTGCTAAATTTATTTTTCACGCGTTATCTTACGGGTAATAGACATTATCTTCTAGAGTCGAATCCGGCTCTTTTTTGTGGATTTCTTTGCCTGTGACAATTCCGAGGAAAAATTAGGTGCCTGTACAAATTTTGGTTGACCTGGCTGAATAAACGTTTTTGATGATATTCTTCGTAAGTGTTGCGCTATGGAAAATATAATAATAAATTATAAGGCGTGCACATTTACGGTATGTATCAAAATATTTTCAATCAAAGTTACTAAAGAAAACTGCCTACATCATCGAAAGAACCACAGCAGAAACACCACGCTCTTAGACTGCAGAGCAACCAACGGTTTTGTTTACATATCTTACGAAATCGGACACCTATTGGTGATATTGGGCGCCGACAGTGGCGGATTTAGGGGAGGTCGCACATGGCGCGCGCCAGGGGCTCCGTGAAGTATGGGGCCCCGTGAGATATGACAGTGCTTCTCAACTTGGATTACGTGGAACCCTAGAGTTTCGCAAATGATTGGGGTTCCGTATTGATCTGCGAAAATGGGGGGAAAACCAAGATTTCCCTACCATTCAGTTACCCTAAATTTTGAATTTCTATCTCACACTTAGTGGCGGATTTAAAGGGGGTCGCACCTGCCGCGCGACAGGGGCCCATTGAAGTAAGGGGCCCCAGAAAAATGTTCGTGTATATAATCTCAGTAATGTAAAATGTCCAAATTTTCAAAATCAGTGGAACCTCTCTATGATCCCATAGAAAACCGATCGTTAAGAGGTGTTAAAAGAGGGTAGCCGTAAGGAGCGTTTTCACTATATATTTAGATTGAAGCGCCCCCGACTGCTTATCGCCATTGGTCCACAAATGTTTAGCGCCATGGGTCCCAGGAGTCGTAAATCCGCCACTGGGCGCCGATTATTAAGTGAGAGGGTGTGTGGAATCTGTTACATTGTGATAAAATGACAAAAAAGTCGCGGCAATTATTATATTGGAGAATTTCTAGTGTGTAGCAGATCTGCTGCATTACGCATGGATTAATTATTTACAATATTTATAGTATCGGAGAGAAGAGAGGATATAGTACTAATATTTTGAAAGCAAATAATAAATTACGATTTTAGGAACGCACCTCCACAAGTACTTTGCCAAAATGACCCCGCATAACACTGATTCAGTTAGCACTCTCGTTTTCAGAGACGCATTCCCAGCGTTAAACGGGGTATGAGTGTGTTGGGATGAGCTGCTCTCTTAGCGGTGGAGTACGATATGTCCCCGATATTTGTCACCCCGTAGTTCGTCGTTTCGCTAATCCTTCGTGTGAAAAAAAATTATCTGTGATATTCAAAAAAATATTAACACTAAAAAGGTGAACCACTTAATCGTAAGCTAAATACCGTCTACCTTGCTTGTTATATGGCGTTCAAACCGTAAATCGTGGACCCAAAATATTTTTTAACAGTTGTACTGTGGATATTATCTCCCCTGCTGTTAAACGGTACCTTCCAAAGAAGAAGATGAAGCACCGCAACATCTCTATAATAATAGGCATTTTGTAATAATGTTGCAAATCTAATGAGAAATATTATGTCGAACAATATATTATAGAAATATTTTGATCGTCGGAACATATCTTCCATGTATTGCATGAAAGTAAATGAGTCAGTCAACCCCGCTGCTCGTCATGACCATCTGGAACCCATCCTTAAGACGAATAATAAAAACTGTATTTAAACCTATTAAATAGATTAAATAATTATATTGAGCAATATCAATTTTTGCAAAAATCCTAATATTTGTATTCGAGCTCTTCATAAAAGTTGAGGCTGAAATATTTTCAGTAAAAAATATCCACGAGAAACGCAATGATGACATCAACTACAGTAATATAACTCATTAAAAAATAACTAATCGATGACATAATATAATCAAGTATCGCAATATAAACCAAAGGAAGCCAACTTCTAAGACAACGCACACGAGCACAAATACAAATTTTTCACGGCTCCCAACAGATACTGATTTTACGAACAGCCATAACCCTGTGATCATTACAGGCAATACATATCTGTCAGTGGACGTAATTTATTCTCCTCAGAATATCCATTCATTTCCAAATGACAGCATAAAGACATGATCTTTTAGCCCACTCATCTTTATTGAAGCGGTTCAGAAGATGGAAGACGGTTCTTGCGATAAACAGAACTTCCGTATCTCTGAATGATTTATTTCCTCTCCGATTTGGGATTTCCACAGCGGGGAACCCTTGAGATTCGCTTCGCACTTTGTGTCTCGCCGGGCGTTGAAAATAAAAATCCATATCTCTCCCTCACACTCCTCCGTGCTTAATATTTCCATCGCCTCCATCGAACCATCCTCACGCACGCCCCACGTTCTTCCTCTGTTTATCAGAAGTTGGAATTGCTCCGGCAAAAAATGACGGCAGCGGCGCTACGACGCCATGAATAAAGAATACGCAAAATGACAAAAAGATAAGGATTGATCTGTTTTCGAAACTAGGCTCGGGGTAGTAAGGCATAAGTTGTATGATTCAAGACTTAAAACGTAATTAGACCAAACCAACGTAAAACTAATTCTGTAAACTCTTTAGTGTAGAATCTGTTTTTAAGAAAATGAAATAATTCCAGTTAGTGATATATATTTTTTACTTTTGGTTAATAACGACATACTTCATTCTCTCACTTTCTAACTAAAGAAATCTTTGATGGTATGAATTTATAATGTAACATTTTTCATTAATGATAAGCATTTAACAGTAGTCCAAGCAGAGAATTAATTGCGAAAAAATTATATTAAGATTATATTTAATTATTCAGATCTTTGATAACTAAATGCCTAAACGCGATACTAAATAATGTAATTTTAAATGAAAAAGGCTCTCCAATTTTTCATTATTTAAGCTTTGCAGGATGATAAAATTTTGATAAAAAATCAATTCAACTCATCAATTCCTGTAAATTTGATTTTTTTGAAAAGCGTTTATAATGGAATTACAATTTTCTAGCATATCATATTTTTTCCTATTCAGCTTTCTCTCATTAATATAATTATACAGAAGAACTTTATCTTATATTACTAACTTCCGCCGCTTTATTATTCTCCCGCAATTATTTGTTCCAAAAATACTTTTACTAATACTTTGAACATAGCTTATTCGTTTAACCACTACCTTATTTTATATTTAATAAAGCATTTTGGAATTTTCAATGGAGTGCAGAAGATTATCTTGCTCTTCTTTGTGAGTTATTCGTGAGCAATAAGTCTCTACTTCTAAGTACAATATAGTTCAATACATACTGAAATGTTATTCATGCAGTTTGTTCGGTGTAATTTACGTTAACATTAAAAATGTATACTTACCATATTAGTTTTATTTCTCTTCTTTATTTGATCACGAGACGAAAACATTGCTGAAATTACAAGTGAAGCCTTTAACTAAATGAGTGGTCCGTCAGTTGAAATGCTGCACTCGAGACAGTTTACGTATATGCTTATTTCCGCTTAAATGCCTATTCAATAAATATTATTGCTTTGCATAATTAATATTCATGTGATAATTATACATTCTTTACGGCGACGGATAAGAACTGCAGGCCAATGATAAGAGACAAATGCGTAATCTACTGTTTTTAATATTCTCTAAAATTTACACTAATTTATTCGGATAGCCTAAGAATATAAACATCACAGTAGCACGCATTAAATGTACTAAGCATTAAACTAGCAAAAAACATGATTATATGAAACGCAACACGTGCCAATATTGTGAATAATGTATGTAAATTTATTTCGTACGCTAAAAAGAAAAAATTCTCAATTTCGAAGAAACTCTTTTCATCTTATTTTAATGTATCATATCCGATTGATTATTATATCTTATTTCAAGCAAAAGCTATATATAATTGGTCGAATGTCCGTCTGAGGCAAGGTCATTTGACTGACACATTATTTAAGAGCAATTTGAAAGAACATAAATAGGGAGTCCGGTGGCATAGTAAGTAACGCGTCGACTCGCGAAAAGGAAGTCCTGGGTTCGATCTTCGTAATGGCTCTACAGTGTTATAAAACGTCCGCATGCCGTCATTGCAATCCCGAATGATTACTTCTTCATCTTAGATTTTGCTAACGTAAAAATACGTTTCTGCAAAGGATACCAAAACTTTTCGTGCGTGCTACGAAACTTCTTTCGAATTTCACCGGTCGCTAGAGTCATTTTTTTATTTGGAACAAGCTGCCGTTTTACACGATTTCTCCCGAAAAGACAGATCATGAGACAGCGAGGAATGGGCTCGAGCTCTGGGTGGAAAAAATACTCGGAACTGACGCCAGATGCGTAAACGTTTTCCATCTTCCAGACTCATTCGTATTTCGAAACAGTTCGGAATGGGCCAAACAAGGTGACACGTTTCTTGCGAATTCGAATGTCAAAAACATCTCGAAACGAATGGAATGATGAAAAAATGAATATTTCGATAACACCGCCGCCTCTTGCCCTCTTTCCGTGCTTGCCAGGGATTCCCTTAAAAAGGGCATCTGCCCCTCTTGCTCGCCTCATTGAAATTCTCCGTTCCTTTCCTTCGCGATGCGTCACTCGGACGTGCGTCGCTCGGTATTTCCATCTCCGAGAGGCGAGCCAAAACTTCGAAACCCCGGAGTCATTAGAAATGCGTCTTAAACGTCAGACGGAGTTGATTTGCGCATCGGTTTTTCGCTTTCTGCCGACATGGACTGAATGTCTACTTCTTTGCCATTCTTTACGGGGTTTAATTTATGGATATGAAAGTAGCCCGTCGGAATGGGAAAATTTATTTGATTAATTTTACCGAGTTTATATTTATTCGTAACCTCTTTGCCACCTATCCTTAATAAATTGATTCCTTAACTAAATACGGCCTGAAAATATAATAAGCTGCTTATTATTCCGTGTCTCTTTTTGTTATTCCTTGGTTACATCCAGCCACAACCCGTACCTACTTTAATCCAGATGTTCCTGATTTCATTCCTTTCCAAACTCAACCGCGTCTATCCTCTGAATTCTACCCATCCATATCTTCCGGTTCCGCATCCTCTTATCTTCTCCCTATCCCTAATAAAAGTTTATCTTCATACTTCAACTCCAATACTAAGGCCATTTTATCTGAATAGTTTAAGCTATTTTCACGCTCCCTCCCGATCATATACTTAAATGCTCAAAGATTAACAGGACATATCGAAGAACTTCGTAACATCCTACCTCACAATAAAGTACATATCATTGCTATTGCTGAGACCTGATTGAAACCTTCTATGTCTTCCTCTACTGTTAACATCGATGGTTTTAAACTTTACCGTAACAATCGCATTGATAAAGGCAGCGGCGGTGTCGGAATATATGTAAGAAATGATATTTCGACAAAAGTGATTGAAAGTATCGAATGTAATTACTGCAAAAGATCCGAATTTGTCTTCTTCGAATTGAAAATCTATTCACAGAAAATACTTTTTGTTATTGTCTACCACCCACCCAAAATTGGCCATCTTTCCGATATAGATGAAGTTATCGTTAATCACATTAACGATTACAATCATTTAATAATTACTGGCGACTCTAATGCCAATCTCCTCACGTCAAATCCTGATTCGACCTATTTATATAACTTCTTCAACTCCCTAGGCCTTAGTATTCTTCAGGTAAAGGCAACTCACCATATTCCTTCTTCTTCTACCCTAATTGATTTAGCCGTTACCGCCAATCCTGACAAGGTTCTCGCACACGGTCAACTCTCTGCTCCTGGAATCTCCGTACATGATATAATGCAACACACAAGCAGAATTATATCACCTATAGGAAGTTCAAAAACATCAACAATGATAAGTTAATTGCTGACACGTCTGCCATATGCTTGGCATTATATCGAATATATGGACGACATTAACAACAAGGTCAGGGCTTTCAACAATTTTATACGGTCATTAATCAACACTAATGCTCCACTCAAGACTAAAAGAGTCTCTAAGCCCCATGCCTCACAACCGACATCACACTGATAATGGAGAGACGTGACAATGCCTTCCGCATTTTCAACAAGTGAAGATATAAAAATAAATTTTTATAAGCAACTTTTATATAGTTAATACTTTAATATGAAAAAACTATAATATCATTAGATAACCTTTCTGTTTCTGTTTGTATGGACGTAAAAAGTTGCAAAAGTGTGTACCAGCTGTTGAATTATGTTGGGGTCTTTCTATTTAACTTTTAATTTTAACAGTTGAGAGAATGGTAGACAAAAAATTCATCAAAAGCTTACATGTACCTTGATTTTCCAGACGTAATTCTTAATAAAACTCCCAGTTACCGCAGAAATCACAATTTATCAACGGGGTTTTCAATGGCCTTTTCATAGGGAAAACAGTTTTCAGAATATACTTAAATGAATAAAGATAAAAAGTTTTTAAGATAAATAAAAACTTATAATTATTAGCAGAAATATCCCTTCAAAAACGTAGGAATGCTCGTATCAATGCAAATCCACATTAAAATAAAGAGACTTCTATTGCACCACAAACAATGACAACAGTTTGTTTAATCTCGTTGCTATGATAGACGCTTGTAATTTGTTCAGATTCGCTTCAACAATATAAATATAGAAAATGAAAGCTAAGGTTGTATAGTACAAATAATGTGATAACTGTTGTCAAAATAATGAAATTATAAAAATAAACAACTGAAAAGGAAACAATTTAAAAAAAAAATATGAAAAATGCCACTAATACTATACATATGCCAATTTCCACACGCGAATTTAAATTAACATTTATCGCAGCGCCAACGCGTAGATCTGGTGGCCGAGGTGACTAAATCACTCGTCTCAGGTGAGGTGGTTCTAACCCTGCAAACAGCTTTGGATTTTTTCAGATTAGACGGGGTCCAAAATATATTATACTAGTAGTTGGTGCTTGCATACTGCAAGCATTTCATCCCAACATAAAAAAACATTCATTATTCATATTTCATCATTACACATATATTTTTAATTCTAAATATTTCACCTCCGCAGCGATTTTCGTTTTTCCCACATGTAAAAATAATAGTTTAAACAATCCCCAAATGTTGCAATTTTAAAAATTTTACAAATTCTTCATTATGGGGTACTGATGCTACACATTTTAGCCAAATTTTAAAGTTGTAGCACTCCTAGAAGTAAAATAATATTTTTGTAATTGTTTAAATTTAAATAATTTTTAACGGCCGCTGCATATCGTATGTGGTAAAATTGAAATGTTTATTTATGCAAATTTACTACTCTGTAAATAATTTGAAAATTTCAGTATCCTAGCTCATCCCGTAGTACCTAAACAGTTATCCAATTGTTTAAACTTTAAGAATTTTTAACTGCCAAACAAATTAAAATATCAAAATTTGTATAATCCCTATTTCGTTTTTTTAAGAATTCTACTTACAAAAAAAATTTCAACTCCGTAGCACATGCGAAAATACATAAACCATGAAAATTTGTTTAAACAATTGCGAATTTTTATCGGCCGCATTGTTGCACTTTTTCAAGATTTTCGTTTTTTCTAGTTGGTTTTGCACAAAATCCTACCTAAGAAAAAAATTTCGAATCTCCAGCTTATCTGGAAGTGCCTAAACATTAGTATCCTCCTGTTATATGTTATATATATGTTATATCCTCCTCTGTAAGAGTCGTCGATATATAATGATATATATATATAAAATGAAGTTAATATAAAAGTTGGTAAAAATACAAAAACATAGATTACACTCAACCAATTTCAAAAACTGAGAAATAAAACTAAGTAACTCATCAGAAACTCTAAAACGAGATACGTTCATTCACTGACCTGTCCAAATTCGTCAGTCTGCTCTATGGAGTAACTTAAATTATTTGATATTGGAAAATCTAAGAATATACAACTGCCTCATCATATTTTCCTTGATACACTTAACACTCTACTCACCACTTCCCCAACCTCTGATGACAAAGAAATTAAACAGAAACGCACCACCTCCTATTTCAACACTCTCCTCCCACCACAGCATCACCACCATTCTAATTTTCTCCTGCAACTTAACTGGAAGTACTTAAACCTTTACGTAAAATCAAGTTCAGAGCACAAGGTGCTGAAGAAATTCCAATAGTTATCCTTCATAAGATTATATTATATAGTTCTACCCGTCATCACTCATATATTTAATTGGTCGCTTATGCAAAACAAATTCCCATCGCAATGGAAACTCGCCGTAGCCCGTCCCATACATAAGAAAAAGCCTTTCCTGTGAAATAACTGAATTTCGGCCCCTCGGTTTACTTCCTGTATCATCAAAGGCATTTGAAAAGGTTTTACATGGACAAATCAACCATAATATTCTCGATTTACTACAATCAGGATTCCGATATACACACAGCTCAATCACAGCACTCCTCAATATCACTGATGATATCAGATTAGCAATGGACAAAAGAGAAGTCACTATCATGACTATTCTTGACTTTAGTAGAGCTTTTGACTCTGTAAATTTAAACATACATCTAACCAAACTTCGCCTCCTGAACTTCTCAGATTCCCTAATCTTAATTAGTTCTTACCTCAATGATCACCATAAAAATATCGTAGCTGACAATTATTCTCAAGATGGATTAAAGTGACACGTGGTGTACCACAAGGTTCCACCCTCGGGCTGCTCTTCTTCTGTACATTAATGACATATCTTTTCAGCTTGCTCATTGTAAATACCACCTCTATGCAGATGATATCCAACTCTATATGCAATCTCGCACCATTGATCTTGCTCTTACCATTGATAAAATGAACCATGAACTCACTTATTTAACTAAATGGAGCAACGTAAATTTCCTCAAAATTAATCCTTAAAAAAGTCAGTCTATTATTATTGGGAATCCCAAACTTTCCTCGACACTAAACTTGTCGAAACTTTCTCCAATTCTGCTAAATAACTTTATCATTCACTTCCAAAAAATTGCAACTAATCTTGGGTTAGTATTCCACAAAACATTGACCTGGTCTGATCATATAACTAAAATATGTAATACTGTTTACAGCTCACTCTTCAAACATAAATATTTTAAATTGCTGTTCTCTGTCCAAAATTCGGGTCTGCTTTAACATATTCTTCTTGCCTATTGCGAGTTTACTGCGTTCACTCTTCCTGGCTTTATTAAAATTAATTAATTTCTTTACAGGATATCAATTTCCTCAAAATGTACGCCACTTTCGACTATGTTAACTTTTTATTGTCTATTGTCTACTATCTTATATTTCTTATGTTAATCCTCATTGTTTATATTAATTTAGATTATTTTGTATTGTTTTATATCATGTATGTTATTTTATATCATTTCTTTATTTCTTATATTATGCATGTTCCAACTTCTATATTCATTGTATATATTTCATGTATATTTCGCCGTATTCTATTTTTAATTAATGTATATTTCTTGTGTATATTACGTTAATATCTTTACATGTATTTTTTATGACGTTGTACAACAACGCTGTATATACGAAATCTGTTACTGTACATACTCCTTTCTATTTAATGCTACAAATGAAATTCCTCTAATGAGGAATTTAGTTTTATTAATAGTTTTGTGGAAGAGCATAGGAACTGTTATAACTTTTTGTTGAAATATCACAGGGATTACTGGTTCGGTTTGAATGTAAATGTAAAACTTATAAAATTAGATTATACTTATTTAGGCTGGCCTATGAGGGTTGCTATGTGGTATAATGATGCAATTAAAGGATATAAACATAAGAGGAAACAATTGTATTTATGGGGTAAATCAAATATAGGGAAAACGAACTATATAGAAAGTATATTTAAAAGATATGAGGATAATATTTTTTATTCTGATGTAGGAAAATTTGCTTTTATGGGGCTAACCACAAGCAAGCACAAAATTATAATATTTTAAGAGTTTGAAATTCAGTATCACTGTTGAAGCGTTTTTAAAAGGGATAGCTTTTTGTGCGCCAGTTAAATGTGAACAGGGTAGGCAGATAGTTTTTAAGGGCATATGTGTTTTTGTAAGTAATTATTTAGAGATAAATGATGATGCTTTACGCAACAGGTTACGTATAATAGAAGCCGATGAGGCGTTTTGGCGGTTATCGAAGGCGGTGGTACCGAGATCTTTCATGGGGCATGCTCATTCGTCGAGTTATAGGCGCGGCCAACAAGAAACTGGCCTTCATAGGTAGGATAGTACGGAACACTACAGAAAAAGTACGCGAAACATGTTACTTATCACTGGTTAGACCGCAAGTGGAATACGGCTCATGCATATGGGATTCATACGAGAAGGGACATATAATTCAATTAGAAAGAGTTCAGCGCACAGCAACCAGATTCGTAAAACAAAAGTACGAACATAAGGAAAGCGTCACTTCATTATTGAGGGATTTGAACAGGGTACCACTGGAGGATCGTAGATTGGACTCAGGTTGCGGCTTCTGGAGAAATATAGATCGGTATGTCTAAATGACGAGGTTGTGGAAGTAATTGAGGCACCAACGTATATAAGAAGGAACGACCGTGACGATAAGATACGTGAGATCGATTGTAGAATGGAGCGTTATCTAGGCTCGTTCTTTCCTAGGACAATACGAGATCACAATAGAAAATTTCAACCTGCGTTAGACAATCTTTAGGTAGGTTTCGGTGCATTGCACCCCCTGCCACTCACCAATTAGGTGAATTTCAGGGTAACATGTAAATATAGAATATGCTCGACCATTTTTTCCGTGTTTATTTTAAATTTTACAAATTCCGATTTCACTGAAAATTGCAAAACTCATTCACAGAAAATCTCACAATTTATCATGGAGCTCAAGAGAATTGTGACAGAGACACAAGGACAACGAGGCGGCCCCAAAGCGAAAACTTAACAGCCCAGAAGATCATTTAGCAATGTTATGAATTCAAGCCTCTTGAAATACTAACGGGCTTGTGGCCAAGGGCAGCACATTCGTTCGGTCTGTCGCCGACCCTTGTCGGACACGATTGGGAATTTCAATTGGAGAAGACGCGAAAGTTCGAAGCCCAATTTAGCTTAATAAACAAGCGAGAGAACGGCACGACAAAACATCACCGCGTTATTCATTAAGAGCCATCTGTGAGTGACGGTAAATTAAATTCTCTTTGCGTATGTCGTACGATCGGATCGGGCATATCGCTCTCTTGTTAATTCAAAATATAAACTTTCACTCTTTGAGGAAACAAAGTTACGCCCATTGCTAGTATGACAACGCTTATTATGCTCTGGAAAATTCACAGTTGAAGCATCTTAGAGGTGATGGACCTTTATGAATAAATTCGACGATATTAATATTAATCTTCGAAGGCTGTTGATAAAATCAGACAATTGTATAACCATGGCTGCACACAGAAATTTATTGCTAAATTAAGAGCTACTTTCAAACCAAAAACAGTTTCAAAATACTCCTAGGATAAATATTTTTATAACTAAATGAAGATGGTTGTGGCAAATGAATAAGATATAAATTGTATATGAAAATTTAACACAACTTAAAAAATAATGTTTTTATTTTTAATACGCCTTCGTATGAATTCCACTGCAAAAAACTAATTAAGGCTACGTCTTCTGCTACTAAAGTCATCTGTTATCCGCGTCTATGCCACGGTTGTAGTAATTATTATCTATATTAGTTGACTATTTGCAAGTGGAAGTTTTCCTTTAGACGCATTGATATTTTTAAAATTTGACACTGATAAATACTTCTGATACGAAATTGCGTAATGTTACGCGATCGAGTTCGTTTTCAAACAAAGTTTTCTAACAAACAGTATTTGTTTTTCAATGTAAAACTTTTTTCGCTCATAGATTGATTTTCTGCGTGCGTTATCTTCCATATTTCCAGTCAAATGAGACATTTTCAAATATATTTCGAAGAATTCCTTCAGAGTCGGCCTAATTCCTTTTTTATCGTATAAAATAATAACACGGCTTGCAAGATCCGAAATAAATTAATCTCTGATTAGAGTTAAATAACACTCGAACACTGCCGCATACGGTCGCATGTCAACAAATAAACCGGCAGACGAAATGGGAAATTTTTAGGAACGTAAAGAAGCGAGGTTCTCTGTCTCTCTCAATGAATGCTTCAGGCGAATGAAAGGCATTTTTTGCGCTTCTAACTTGCACGCGAGAGCTTGCGAGGACATACAGCCTGAAGGAACTTCAATGTAAAATACTTCCCCTGTCCCACAATCTAGCCGGAATGATCTTTACCTTAATCTATATACAATAGGTGTGAAGAACTGGCACAAAAAATAAATAAAATAGAAATCAATACTCATATTAAGCCTCGCTGCCGGGAATAAAATACTAAAGATTCGAAAAAAATTGCAGCGCTGTTCACAAAAGGCTTCTGAAATGGAGCTACGTATGATTGAATTCGAGAATTTAATGCATACATTAATTGAATGACTCTCCATCTCAGGAAGATAATAAAGGCTTGAGATGTAATTTCAACCGTTCGCAGTCACAAAGTTTTTCGAACATTTCATTTTTTTTGTACTATGTGGAAAGGCAATGGTGGACGTCAACATCAAATCACATCCATGACAAATGTCTTCTCTTTCTGACATCCATTTCATTGAACTAGTACGTAAAAATGACTCCGTTCATGCAGTAGGCAAAATTAAACTTCAAGAATATTCTACTCTAGCTGAACAGGCTGCTTACACATCCAAGATCGTATCCTCCTTCCAAGAGAATTTTCTATGATAAAAACTGAATTGAGCTCCTCATTATCTGAAAATGATGGTGAAGGTTCTCCTACTACCATTTAATCTCCATACATTAATAAAAAATTAATGTATATACTATAGTGTAGTATATACTATATATTATGCAAAACAGAAAATTATTTTTATTTATGCAAATCCATTAGTTGTGTGCCCATTATATGACAAATATTAGTGTGCGTACGGGAGCGTAAACCTCAAACTAAAATCTTTATTATCATTTCATTTAATATGAAAAAATTTAATATTACTGTTCTATACGCATAAATTGAGACGCATAAATTGAGACGCAATTATTGATGGTAGTTACCTTCTGTAAGCTTCATTTGTAGAGGCATTTAATTTTTCCACAAGAACCTAAATAAGAGCAACCTGGTCGTCCAATTGCAGAACACGATCAGGAGACCTAATTTTATCGAATTTTTAATGTATCCCATGTGTGTGTGTGTATATATATATATATATATATATATATATCGCGTTAACCTAATAACACGCTAAAAGAACGTTTTATTAAAACCCTCTTTAAGTCAAACCTTATTGCATTTTACGGTTATGATGAAATTGTGCTCCAAAAGCAAGTTGTTTCGTTCCAATGTTGGCGGATCTTAGAAAACGAAGGACTTTGATCATATCGTATTTTAATTAAAATATATAAATTAAATTTTCTTTCGCAAAAGAAATTTTTAATGAAAATATTTAAAACTTTTCTTCTTTTTTTTTCTAGTGAGATTAGTTTCGATATGAAAAAATTACATCCATTGGGTGATCGGCAATTCTTCCAAGAAATATTATATCTACAAAGCCTACGCAGTGTAGGATACATGCGAAGAGCGGAAACCATATCACAATTCCAATCATCTTAGCGTGTGCGAAATGACTGCTGACCAATACTTAATTTAAAACAAAGTAATATGCACGGAAAGATCTCAGCAAGAATTAGAATTTATTTTGAAAATATAGACAATCTCTACATATAGAATAGAATCTTGGTTTTGTATCTCCCTCCGTGCAACCCCCCGAATCCGTGTTTTTCCCTCGAATCTTCGTATTTTACATGGGAATTACGTTTACGAGAGGCAATGCAGCATAATTTTTATTCGCATTTTAAAATTAATTAGAATCGTCCTGCGAATATGGTACTTAAACCGAACTCAACGCCTTGAAGATTGAAAAATCATTTTCCTACTGTCGATTTTGAAATACGCGTCGAATCGGGTCATATACTGATTTTGAATACAGATATTTCGCTTTTTTTGGGCTAAAAATCATCCACTGTCAAAGACAGTCGCATTGATGTTCCTTGAACAAATTTAGAGTGTCGCGTAGGAATTCGCCACCTCTCCACCTCCTCCTAGTGCTCTCAGTTTCCCTACCGTCCAATTTTAAATCTACAACCGTGCAAAGACGAGTGTTATTACTTCGTAATAAATGTAATTATTTTAATATACAGTTTTTCGTTAACAAAATGTTTATGTCATTGACTAAATTCACATATAAACAATTTAAATCTAAAGGTAGGATGATTTCTATTTTATGCCTTTAATTAATTTGTAAAACATTAATTATCCTTTATAATTTTTTTTCATACTGTTTACATACCAATAAATAAGTTGTTGACACATTGAAATTATATATTGATAATTCTAATTTTCCTTTCACTGCGTAGAGGAAAAACACTCGGTTGTAATTTTGTTTTGATTTGTTTGCATCACTAAAGTTTTCCATAATGTCGTTGTTTTTATTATTACAAATATAAAGTTCTCCAAATATAAATACATTAAAATTAATTTTGTCACTTTGGTTAGATCGATTGTTGCGCCGTGTATATTGGGAATATGAATTGTTTTAAATGTTTATGCGACGAAATTATTGAACAAAATTTGTAACAAGACAAGTGAATGACATTTTATCAACGTTAATTTCCGTTCATTTTCGAAAAGAAAAAAATCAATGATGATGTGAAATAAGCGTGAATATATAAAAATCTTCGATACGTAGGCAGCACAAGGATGGCATGGCGTTTCATTTCCATTTGAGTGTCACAGCACGAATTAGGGACGTGAACAGAAGAACAAATGATAGAATGAAATTTTATTTTTAATGATAAAGTTGGTTCTGACATATAACGTTATTGGCTATTGTTTTCTTTAAAAAATAAGGATTTAGTTACTTTATGTTTATATTTGGGATCAAATTTTTACATTTTAAATATACGAATAAATGATTTCAAAAAAATGTTAAGTACAAAAACTAATTTAAATAACAATTAATATATTCTTTCCCGGCATACTGACGGTCTTTTGCACTTGTGATTTTATATTCAATGATATAATCGAGAATCTAAATAGTGATGCAGATACCGTTTGATTTGATTTTCTTGAAATAAAACTTAACGAATACGGTGTTAAGTTCATGATACTATAAAGTTTTGACTTATCCTTATATGCGATAAAGCAAGAATCAACAAATTTTTAAATTAAGAATCTTCAAAAAATACTTCCTTCGTTATTTAATTACCACAATAGACAATTAAGCGCTACTTGCGTCGGTAGAGAGCGTTAGCAAGTATTGAAAGGAAAATGAAGATGCCACAAGAAATTCCGCCTGTTTCGCAACATAATCGGTACACAAAATAGCTCGATAACTCGAACTAAGCCCGATCCAAGTTCGTCCAAATAATCTACGCAACGCCGTAGTGGGAGTTCACGATCGTCATCAGATAATTTACTATAAAACCATAAAGTAATTCCATTAGCAAAATTTGTAGGTGTGTTACGATTTCATTAGCATTGGGAGTGTATACGCAGCTTTGGGCGTAGAATGAAAACGCGACGCCCTTAAGGAAGAAATCGAGAGTAACCATAGCAACGCGACGTCGCGACGGCTGTCTCTTTTTGCCATCTCACGCAATCTTCTTCGGAGAGGCGGTAAATTTCGCGTGAACCCATACTTTCACGTATCCTTACCTCCCCTTCTGGCGTTTTACCACTTGTTTGCCCTCGATTCACAACATAATCTCTTTCCCGAGACCGCCGGAGCGGAACGTTCTCCCGCACCGTTCGCCCCTGGGCCAAACTTCGCGTTTCCGCGCGGTAGAGCACCCCTCTCACATCCAGCTCCCTTTAACCCTTCCCCTCACCCCACAGCGTCCCTATCTCAGCCTTCCCTGCAACCCGACCAAATCCTTTTACTTGGATTCCTGGCGGATCCACGATCTCCTCTATACAGCTCTAGAGACGATCCCGCGGCACCGCTGTGCATTACGTGCTCAACCGGCAGGAAAACAATAAAACATTCCTGGTTTCCACAGTTTCACAACAAAACTCACAGTTTTAAAGGTCATAGTTAACCACCTTGAAATTCTCTATTGCTTTTTTGTAGGGTGTAGAGAATGGGCGGATAAAGAATTCGTTTTTGACGCAGCAAATCCAGCCATAATTGGCCAAAGGCGGCAAAATCACAAACAACACCACTTATGATACCATATACTTCTGAGTACCAACATTACATGGATGACAAAACAATTGTATAGGCTTCACTCGATTTGGTTAGCTAGAATTAATGAAGAAAACATCATATCAACCATCGCATGTTTCATTTCTGCCACATGGATCCAAGAATAATTTAGTAGTTATTCAATTATGACTTAAGATTTTGTATTTCATTCTATAGCCAGAGCTGAAAGGGTTAAAAATCGGAGTAATACGAACGTAGTCCTGTTGTGCTTCGCAAGAGAATAAGAGCACAGTATTTGACATATTTATCTTGTATACAGTTTTCGATGAGCACTAAGTAATTAAAGTAAATTAAGGTGTCAAAAATAAATAGATACATTTCTGACCATATAGTGACATAAAATGTCGATATTGAAGGAATTGACTCATCTCCAAGGTTAAATAGTTTGCTGATCAAAGAAAAGGTTCTTTTCTAAACGCGATATTTGCATATTTAGATATCCCAAGTAATGGAAAGATTAGCGCGTTATCGGTGAAAATCAGATTAGCCTTTGATAATAATTAGTTTGGTAAAATCTTCGTGTTTTTTATGATTTTTGACAAAAAATATAGTTATTTCTGTCCAAATGATAATTTAGTGATGCTCCTAATACTCAGTATTTTTTTGCTCAATTTTAAATCTGTAAAGAAATAATATACATTACCTATTATTTTAATTTAGCTCTGTGATTTTCTGCATTACTTAAATCTCTTCTGTTAATATGGATAAGTATAGCATTTAATTTTATAATTTTGTGCAAATTAGAGGCCCTGCCTCTACGCGCAACAACCCAGCCATCCGCAATATGTGAAAAATACGAATTTAGATAACAGAATCGACGATAAGAATAATTCCCATTCATTCTCCTGTGAAATTTTAATTATTTTCATTTATTTATTTATTTGTCAATATCGAAAAACGGCCATTTTTGGCCCTTTACATTGTAAATAACAACCAAATAAATGACAACATAACAATAAAATAACAATATAATAATAAATATGGCAATAATTAAAAAGAAAGGGGCAACAGGACATGTGGTAAGATACGCTAGGGTCTGAGGTTACGTTTAAGATCGGAGTTGAAGGTGCGTGATAAGGGGATCAAGTCAATGGAGAGTTGATTGGTGGTTAAGGAGTTCAGGGCTGATGGAATACGGTAGAATAATGATCTCTGCGATATAGAAAGGCGGAAATTGGGAAGGTGAAGGATGCTACGTTTTCGTGTAGGGCGAGGAGGAACATGAAGGGAAAAACAGGGTAGTAGTTCGTCGGAGCGAATATGGCCATTCATTATTGCATGGAGGAATTTCAGGTTGGCAATTAAGTGCCTGTGAGGGAGGGGGCAAATACCTAGGAAGGAAAGTATCTTATCTTGAGAAAAGTTCCTGAAGGAGGGAATATGGTGACGGAGTATAGCGAGAAAGAAATTCAAGGGTCAGTTTAATTGGTTAAGGATGGTAGGGGATGCAGTGCACCAGATAGAACAGAACTCGTGAATGGGTAGAATACAGCCAAAAAGGACAGCTTTCAATGCAAAGGGGTCTACAATTTCCGTGAATCTGTAAAGAAGTGCAGTGGACATTGCTTTCGCCGAGATTTTATTTACATGCGCAGAAAACGTAAGTTTGGGATCAAAAATCACACCTAAATCCCTATGAGAGAAAACAAGAGGTATGGGCTGTTGGAAGAGGTAGCAGAGAAAGGCTTGTCTTTAAGTGTAAATGACATAAGGGCAGACTTGGCCGGGTTGACTTTTAACTGCCGATTAGAACACCAAGCATCAATGGAGGTGACCGCAGCCTGAAGGGTGTGTGAGTCAGAAGGTTCGTCTATTCTTTTAAGAATGATGTCAATCTAGTGTCGAAGTCTCAATTTTAAGATATTTATAAATGTTAAAAAGTACAGTTCTGCACATCAGATTCCTGCCGATCACATATTAATCAAACGCGAAAAATAAAAGACGATGGAATCAAACTCAGGCCTTTGTTCAAAAACATCATCTGATGGCAATCTAATAAAAACAGAAAGAATCTTTAAAATTGTTGAATTCGTTCTCAAGTCATTCGACGTAATGTAATATATGAATACATGAAACGACATCATATGTGGATAACAATCAACATCGCCTAATTATTAATAGGATACAATAGAAATAGGGTCCCATAAAATTAACTTAAATACACCTCCATGCACATAGTTTAATATAGGTTTCATAGCGATAAAAACTGGCAGGAAATATTAAATCTGCAATTTAACAATTTCCCTTCAGGTTTAATAACATACGCTGAGGTAACAACGTTCATAAAAAACTTCGACTTTATTAATTTAAAACTTTTTCGTTGACTATCAGATGAAAAAGTAGATAACAAAAATAAAATAGGTAATAGATAACAACCCGTAAGGTATACCAAGCCATTAATCATTTTTCCCTGTTCTATCAGCTTCATAAAAGTAAATTTCACATTCAATATTTCTTCACCGCTCCAAAAAAATTACAAGATCGTAATATCCGCGAACCGTGATCGTTTACTTTTTCATGGTTATGGGATTTTGAGAGGCCTCCGCGTGGGTTTCCACGCCCTTATTGCTCCTAAATGAACACAGTTTGGAGACTTCAACCTTCGAGCAAGAGTTGTCAAATTCCAATTCTGCCTACTCCTCCTCCCACCGCGTTGTGTCACACTTTCACCGTCTTCTCTTTACTACAACCTTCCTTCTCCCCCCCCTCCACTCCTCCCTAACTCACACTCGGTCCTATCACTCCAACGCCTATAACCCCTCTCCTTTCCTTCTCTCCGACCCGAGCGCCATCTTCCAATCGGCTCATTCCGTAGGCATATGACGTAAGGGGCAGGTAATCCTATATATGGGGTCTCTCCCAGCTGCTCGAGGAATTCGATTCGACAGGAGACGTGAGAGGAAGGAATGCATCGCACGGGGGAGGAGAATCGGGAAGGGAGAGAAAGGATAGATAGGGAATTGATGTTTGGGAAAGCGTCGGAGGTGAAGATAGAATACGGGGAAGCAGGTATGGGAGCCATTTTTATGGGACTTGGAAGCCTTTACATATTTTCCCCTGAAAGGATCACAGAGAAAATAACTATCGGCTGTTTTTTGCTGTTCGTTTTTCTCCATACCGGGTTGGACATCTCCGTAGAAATAATTTCCGAGAAAATTTGAACATTTCATTGACTTCATTTATTTACTGAAACCTGATTTTTTTGGGAAGTATAAATTTTAGAAATCCCGGAAAAAATTGAGAAATTGCATGAGATTCTTTTAGGCAATATTTATTTGTTTATTTATTGAGGTTTTTATATTCGAAGTTATTAGTTTTATCGTTTATTTCAATACTCTGAAGAAAGAACTCATATCGCTCCAAATTTTGGGAGTTTTGGAAATTTTTTCTCTAAGATTAAAATGTCGTCAGACGTTTCAAAAACTAAAACAGAACACAGGGCCCAGTGAAAGTCAAAGCTGCCGAAAACGTGGATATTTGGTTTTGTCGAGGATAACTTTTAAATTTAAATCGTTAATAGCATAGAAATACCAGTTCAGTTCTTAATAATGAATTTCTTTCCTAATTCTAGGATCAACTTAATTATGCTTAATTTAAAAGGCTAATAAATCTAAGCTTGAGATACTATATTATTAAAAATGTTAATAATCTATCTCCCGTGATTAGGGATGTTGGTATAAAACATTATAAGTAATCGAATTTTTTTATTATTGGAGAAATATTTTCGCTGTGATTCAACTAGTACCTTGAATTTTGTATTAATTTTAAATATAGATATGATATAGTACAACTGATTTATTTTGTTTATCATACCAAATAATGAGTACTAAATTAACAAAATGTCAGTACGCACAATTGCTTGGTTTACATTCATATTTCCATTAATTTTGAGGACTTAATTTGCTTTTCAATTGCTTCGCGGAAATTCAATTTCATATTTTTTGCCTCTTTCAAGAAAACTAAATGGTAAAAACCTTCGAACGCGATTAATAATCAACATTAATCAGAATCGATTATCAAAACTCGTTTCCTAAAAAACCCTCCAGGTTTCCCAATATTTGTAATCATTCACTATAAAAAATCAAATGAAAAAGAGAATGCGCATTCCGAATGTAGAGATTTGCGTGCATTCCTGAACTAAAAATCTGGAAACTACTTCTCTCCGCATGAAAAAATTTCGACAGAAAATTTATAGCAATTTATAGCGTAGGATGAAGAATGTTTTTTCGAACGTCACCTGTAAAATAAAAATATGTCTCCTGAATCTGAAGTTTTTCCAAGCAAAATGGAAAATTCCATGAGCTGCCCATGAATCCATTTTTGATTCGCGCCAATAGCTCATCCAAATAAACCTCGTCCTCGTGCATTTCCTGACTGTCTGAATTATGTGACACGTGACCTTTCCCACATTCCAGGGAACAAGCTGAACGTATATTTCCGTGCGATGTGAACAAGCTACTTGAGGTCTTGTAAAAAAGTAATATTACTGTTTTTTCAATTTCTAAAAACACTGTTTCGTAACTGCTAGAGTATATTTATTTTTGGCTTGAAACAATTCTAAAATTTATCGATTTCAGAAATATTTTTGGCGCATCACATGAGTTCGAGGGCTGTAAAAAGTTTTAAAATTGGTAAAATATACATTGCGCAAACTTTCTCATATAAATTTGCGTATGATCTCATTAAACTCTTTTCTGGCTGGAGGAAACTCCTACTGATACAAAAACAACAAAGTTGCGGAAAATGTCTTCTGCACGTAAATGGCATTAATATATTGTATGTAAAATCAAACTTGGTAAATAGTTATGCCATACATAACTATCAAGAATTCTGTGGATTGGCGAAGCTACACAGGCAATGAATTACATTTGCTGAACAAAGATTGTTGCGAGAACTGGGGAGAGGTTGGTGGTAGCAGGGCGTGTAGGGGTGACCAATCTGCGGCTCGCGAGCCGCATGCAGCTCTTTTTTCTTAGTATGCGGCTCTTCCAAATTTCCATTCAGTGGCGTGTCAGCGTTTTTCTATGTAGAACACCATGACGTAGTGTGATTTGAGACGTGTTGGGGACATGCATTATATCTGAATTGCTTCGGATATGCTTTACTGTTCGTAAATTTATGAGCGAAGAATGTGTCATGCGGCTCTAAAACTTCTGTAAATTATCGTATGCGGCTCTGAGGACAAGTAGGTTTGGCCACCCATGGGATAAAGTTAACTTCGTGAAATGAGGCTTATAAAGCATTGTTAAACTATAACTGAATGAATATTAATCAAAATTATTAGAGCCGTTTTTGAGACAAGAAGTCCAAACCAGAACTAATGCAGGCTGGTTTCCCAACTGATTACTTATTTTGACAGGAAATGATTCAGTATGTGTTAGTCATTCCGAGAAATTCTCATACCATAAATACTACTTGTAGTTCATAGTTTATCAGTGATAGAGAAAAATCGGAAAACAAATTAATAGAGCATTATCAGGTTTAAAATACTTAAAACAAAGCCCAAATCTCTTTCTGACATATTTTGCATATATTTCTTAAATAATCATATTTAACAAATGTCACTGTTTATGCACTTATATGTCTGGATCAACTGCCCATTGCTGAGGAGTAGTCGAGCGGAAAAGAAAATAACCTATTTGTTCAATCGTCTATGCTCAAACCGAGTTCGGTAACAATCGTCTCCAACAATCCGATAAAATGCAATTTAAAACGCAAAAAAGATATGTTTTAGTAGACATTCAAGAAGATACTATCAATTAACAAAATTTGGTGATAATAATTAGAATCTACATTCTCGTCCCTTTAAAAAAAAGTACAAACATCGCTCCAATATCACAATATTAAGATATTTTCAAGTATTAAAGAAAACATCTCTGCACGATGGATTTGAGATTTCCTATGTGAAACAAATAGGAAAAAACGTTACTGGAATCGAATCCGGAACTTCAATTTTCGCCAAATACCCTGGAGGTGGGTCCTGGCAGCACGAGCCTCATACCAAGTTTCATGAAAATCGGTCCATTTGTGTAAAAATTGTTAGAAGTGGACACACACACAGACAGAACCATTTCATAAGGCTTTCCTTTGGAAACCAGCCTAAAAATATACATTTGTGAAACTCAGCAAGGATAAACTACCCTTCATTGTTGCGCAATATCATTCATCTGCTCGTAGTTTAAATTCTGGATAATGCTACGCCTACATAGAAAATACCATTTAATTTCGTTGAACCGTCTAGACAAGTGGTTCTTAACCATTTTCGCCTCACGCCCCTCTTTCTAATCTTCTAAGATCCTCACGCCTCCATTTCTGATCTTCTAAAATTTCCACGACCCCCTTCTTCCCCGGGAAATTTTTTCTTTTATATTTTTAAGGGTTTTTATCATAAAAGTATTCGTAATAGTAACCAATTTTTTATGACATAGGTTTCTATGTGATTTACTAAGTGAGTTGAGATATACTTTGTGAGTTTATATTATGACTTCTAGTTAGCGTACGGTAAGAAGTTACCAAAAATTTCGGCAACGATACAAGACTATATGTAATATTAATTGTGGTTGCTGTAAATTTGAGAAATAAAGCTATATTTTTCAAATGTTTTGCTGATATTTTTGTCCCAATCCTTCGGAATTAAAATGTTCGTTTTATCCGTTATCTTGGTGATTCTGTGTCCGTTATAAGCAGATTTCTACTATACTACAATGTATCGATTGTCTTATGTCTTTTACAATTGATAACGTAATAGTTAAAATTAACTCTTTGCAGGGCGACAAGAACAATAATCCCCATAGGAATGCTGAGCAACTGGGTGACAAGATGAAGGCTGGTGCCTCCGCCATTTTGTATGACGCCATCAGCAGTGGAAGGGGGTGCTGCTGCCGGCTCCACGCCAGGCACGCCGCCATTACTAGTGCCATTTACACTTTGGTAAGTGCTCAATATAACGCCAAACAAATCTGTAAAAATGAACCAAATGATTATAATCCATCAACTTGGTTTTGCGACCGGTTTCCCGCGTGGTACGACATCGTGGAGCGGTGGCACGTGCGAAAAGCGGTCGCAAGAAAAGTACAGTATATCATTTAATATGGATAATATTGCCTACTTCCACGAATTCACGCCTGATTCGATAACTAATATTCTATAATTTTACATTTCTCACCATATACCACCAAAAATATACACTTATTGCCGAAATAAATAAATACTTCACTAAAGTAGGTAATCTTCTATTGAAAATCTAAGTTTAACCCCTAGAGCTAGTAATTATCCCATTCCTATTTACTCCTCAATGCGGCTATTTTAAGGTCATTTTGGCATCGTTAGCATTAGTGTTTATAGTCTGGTAGAGGAAAAGGTTAACTTTAGGATTAATGAAAGAGAAGTAGAGGTCCGTACACGTGTACGGACAACTGTTGATGGGACAGGATAGCCTGGTCCGTATATGTTTATGGTGAGCCGGTCTAAAAGACTTTTCTAAATAATTGTTTCATTTGAAGACCTTTTCTCATTGTTGTCAAGCTCACAATCTCTTACACGTAAATTTATTATCTGCTACGTATTTTATAATAAATTCCCATTATTATAAAAACTATCTTATTTCATTCACTTGCGAGGGATCAGCCAGGTAATTATCAAATAGTCAGGTAATTATCCAATAAGTTCATCGACATCCTTCTTAAGTTTAAGATGCTTTTACCTCCGAGACAATAAATGTATTTCGCAAGATCGATTCGATAAGATCTCAAAGGGAATTATGAATAACCAATTTATTTGAACTCGAACAAGAATCCAGTCTGCTGAGAATGGAACGGGAAGTGCCGAACCCTCTGCGCGAGCACTCCTTGCCGAATAATTGAATCTCCCGCATTTACATCATAAAATCAAATTAAACTTCCTTTTTGATGTGTTCGAAATCCGCTCTCTGTTCCTCTAGGTTTCTCTCAAAATATTTTATTATCTGTATAATTCCAATGTCGCTCACTGATATCCTGCTGCATACATTAAAATCTTTCACAAGAGTTTCACCTGAAGACATCGTAGAATCTTTGTAAAGGTTTAAATTACGTCATGCTTCAGTTTCATAAGAGAAGCTTACATCAGATATGTTTCACCCTATCTAAAATTAAAATTAATAAGATAAGACCATATGCAGAAGATATACGGAATTTCCTTCCATAAAAAAAGATTAACCTTACTTATATTTTAGCTATCGTCCTCAACGGAAAACTTCCGAACGTTGTTGCTAAGCAAATCGTCTAAATGTGACTCCTGCAGCATTAAAACGTTTGAATAAATCGCGTGTGAATTTCAGGTGCAAAGAATTTCGCTAAGCGTGAATTCAAAACCCATTCGTCTCTGGGAGCAAGAGCTCCCTCGGCCATTATTTGTATTCACCGTAAAGTTATCACAATAACACATTTTTGAATTTTTTATTTGTGGAGAGGGTCTATTCATAAGTACAGTCATATTATACTACTAAGGATAGTTCTAAACAGAATTTTCGAATTCAGAAATTTATCGCGTCAATTCTTTTTCAAATAGGATTAAAATAAATGTGCACAAGTACATTTCATTGTAAGCTAAAGAGTAAATTTCTGTTCTGCTGCAATTTTTATTTCTTTATATTTGAGTTTTGAAAAATATTACACGGTCCAATAAGGACCCATTTATTATTTTAATATCTCCGAAGGCATAACAGATACAAAGCTAAAATTTGGAGCGTACATTTTCACACTGACGCCACTTGAAAATGAGGCTCTAGTGACCAAAAGTGTGGCGGTATAACTACATAAAAAATAAGATAAGTTAAATTTATGAATATAACCGAGGATCTAGTTCCATATTCTCCTCATTTCGCCAACTAAGTGGATGGGAGAAATATTCATACCAAAATAGAACATAAAATATAATTGAATTTAATAATAAAAGAAAGCAGCCCCATTTTTTATCCAAGTTTTTGGACAAAACTTTTTTTTAATACAGCACAGGTTTCTTAAATATTGATTTCTATGTATAATTGGTGGTCCATTGAGATGATTTTTAATATAATTCTTTAGACTGAAAGAAAAAAGATAAAGAAATGGGATTCATCACTCTTTGTAAATAACGCCAAAAAACAACATGATGACAAACATTTTTGGATGTTTGAAATGCCAAATGTATGAGGAATTTCTATAGCCTTACAGTTAATAGAACTCAAATGATAATATCTCCTCCATTCGAAATGTAAATCTTGGGATTGGACTATACGCAATCTTTTACATCTAGGAATATAAAATTTTTAATAAAAATTCCCGGTGCTAGAATGCGTTTCTGTGCTAAAGTATGTCATTTTTTCCTTCACCGAGAATTTTAAGTGTTTTTTATAGGCCAAACTCGACCGATGATGTGAAGAACTCGTATCGACGCTACCAGTTTATGGAGTGCCTTTTGCGATAACGCTTTCGTATTCCAAGTGATCCCATCATTTTGCTGTTTTTTTTATGCCAATGAACAAATTTCCAAATCAATTTTAACCTTACTAATTGGTTTTACAAAGATGATAGTACATTAAAAACAAAATATAATATTATGGATATTTTTCAAATGACACGTCTCATTAATTTCTAGTTATTTTTTGCTATGATTTTTGCGTAGGACTTATAATAATAATTATGAGGTTTTATAATGACTCTGCAATCATTTCCACGAGAGAGTAATTGGACCATTTAATAGCATACGGAAGTATGTAAACTGTAAATTGAAATCCTCTTTTAAACTATCAAATTTCATTAAAAGATGTTTAATGTCAGGAAAAAGGGTGATGAAACTTCGTACCGTCTCAAATGTTTAAACTGAACTCACTATAGCATATCTATAGCTGCGGAAATTGGAATTTCTTGCTAACGCCTACTCTTATCGAATCGATATCGAATAACCGGAATTCTGTAAAACACGAAATTTTAAAACTTACGAAAGTATTTATATTGAATTACCTATGCAGTACGACATGGACTTGCCCTGTACCTATAATAAAGGCGCTGGTACTTCACCTGATAATTTAATTTATGCAATAAAATTAAATTCGCCTTGTCTTTATTTTTTGTTTTCTTTATATTTAGTATTTTATATTTCCCTTTGCAAAGGCATATCTATCAACCTAAATATCCGATTAAGCGGAATAGACTCGGTTTCAAGAAATCGAGATTTTACTGCCTAGTTTAAATGAAAGGTTAAAAATGAAAAGTTTCTTGTTCAAATTTCGATATCCCATTTTTTTATTCTTCGAAATACTTCCACTCCGATCATCAAACCCACCAAAAAGCCATTTTTTTTCTCTGAGCCACAAAAATAATGAGAAACAAAGGACGAGTCGCCCAGCTCACGTCGACGCTAGGAGTTACTATGGATACATCCTTTAAGGGGCACCGATCGCAGCGTCATTTGTAGCGATGCGAGAGGGAGAGAGAGAAAAAGGGCGAAAATTGTGCTCAAGATGCCATCCTGTGTGCCGACTAAGCGATCCTCTTTCCTCCCAAACCTCTCTCCTATTGTACAAAAAAGGGAAGTGGGACCAGAATGCCTCTTCTCCGCCAAATAAAAAAACCTCTTTTTCCCTATCTCTCCCTCATTCGCACTCACTCTTTTACAACTGAATCCCATAACCATCCTGGGAGGCATTGTTATTCCCTTTTTGTCATTCTCTTCCAAACTCTCTCTTTCTCTCTCTCTGTCGTAGCTTTTTCTTAACTTCCTCCTCCAAGAGGGCGACCTGCCTTTCCTTTCTTCAACATCCATCCCCCTAAAAAAAATAACTCGCCGCATTACCGCCATCTATCGTCTCTTTTACGAACCGAGTTCGTTTTTTTCTCTCGCTTCCTCCTTCCCGTATCCTCGCTCAAAATCCCTGCCTGCCTATCCCTTACGGTACTTATCTTCTAGGTACATAATACCCTTTCTTTTTCTTTTTTTCGTGGAAGTATTTTACTCTTTCTCTGCCTTGGTAAGGATCGTGCCGGAAGAAAGCTGGAATGTATTGTGCGAATAAATGCACCCTTACCCGATCATAATTCATCGATAGAACGGAGGTTGAGGGTTGATACACGGATATAAAATTAATGCCCTGCCTCGAACTTATCTTTGAACGATCTCTAAAGAAATATATCGTGAATAAGATTGTATTAAAAAAACACGTATTTTGAAGAGGTTTCGCCTGAACAATGGGTGTTTAAATAAGGAAGACATATTAATTACGGAAAATTTTTGTTAACCAAAATTTGGCTCATGTTTGCATTTTCACGCGACAGTAATGTTTTCTTAGTTTATTAAAAACAGGTGGATTTTTCTGAAAATTACATTAAAATTTAAAATTTCGTCACTATAAACAATATACATACATGCAGATCACCCACACACTTGATCAATGCTTATTTATGTATTGTAAATTTCCATCCATCTCCAGCAAAATAACCAATACACTTAGTATATTCCTTCAACACAAAAATACTAAATTTTATTCACTGAAGTGCCGAGCTGAAATTTTTAACTATTTTTAGAATTTATTTATTATATCCACTCCTTGGAATTTTATTTAGGGTATTTACATACATTTAATATCGATCAAGTATTATATAAACCAAGTCGAAACATGAATTTCTATTTTTCATCGATTACCGCATTTAATAAGCATCGTGACACTGAGTCCTAACTTAAAAATTGTATAGACGTACGTACTTACAATTCAAATATGTGAAACAGTATTACGTTACGAAAAGGAGGAAAGTCTTCATTGAAACCACAATGTTCGATTTAATAATTACCTGTAAATGCACGCCACGTCTTCTTTTAAATTAAGATAAAACCACATCTAAGGGAACACATACGCAAATACATAAATTTACATAAATGTAAGTTGTGCGATACATAAACACAGAGCGCTCGATAAGGTGCAAATTTGATTAAATAATAGATTGGGTAAGGTCACGAATAAAAGTCTGAAAAGTATTTATAAGATGTTTTTCTTGAAATAATACAGATTTGAAGAAACTGAAATGGACCACTCTGGCTTTTGAAGGGAGCCAAAGAAATTCAAACGGGTATCAAAGGAAATGGCAAGTTTATGGAATATTTATATTAGAAATTCATCGAAACAAAACCATATGAAAGAAAGATTATGTTGATCGAGAAAATTTAAGATGCCATCTAGTGAGGGATCTTTTGTATTGATACACAAGAGATCGAATATATTTTTGCTGAAAGACGAAAGATGAGAATTGAAATAGAGGGAGGAAATAGGAGAGAAATGAGATTTATTGACAATACTGGTCGAAGGAACGAGACAGCCGGTTCTCTTATAACGTTGGAGGATATAAGGTATGAAAACAAAACAATACAGAAGATGAAGTTGGTTCATCTTATGGCTTATATTAATTTTATTTACAAAAAATCGTTACTAAGAAACAAATACATAGGATTTTACTTCACCGTGGGCAATTTTTGTGACGATATTTTATCGTTAAACTCATTAAAGAAAACAAAATAAATACTGTTAATTCTTATCATTAGTTTTCAGAAACCCGCAGGAATGAAAATAAAAATAATCCCTGCTGATGAACTAATGGCTATAACTATATATATATATATATATATATATATATATATATATATATATATATATATATATATATATATATATACAAAATATGACTCACTAATCACATAGACTGAAGAGATTAAAACAAGTAGGTGTGTACACGGGTTTCGCGTAGTACAGAAGTGCTTTTCGTCAATTTCGCCCTAGTATTATCGTATACTAATGTATGTGCTTTAAAATCAGGAAATTATTTTTCTCATATTGTGGTTACCCTGCTTTTTGATTCGTTTTCGTTTCGTTTTCCCATTCAATACTCGCACTACAAACGAAATTTCTTTTAAATCAGTTAAGCCAATACCTTCCGAATTCATAGTTACAGAAAATTTCTAACCTTAATATTGTGGTAGCCCTGTTTTGTCGACCCGATTGAAATATGCTATTTTGATTATCTATTTATATGAAGATTATATATACCATATTTTGTTAAAATCCATGGTGTCAGTTATCTAGAAATTCGTGTAAAAGAAATATTATTTTACTTTTCATTGTGATAGACCTGCTCTTTAACTCCACATATCCATATCCATATCCATATTCCACATTAAGCATCTTGATTTCATTATGGTGTGTCTTACAAATCTTATAAAAAAATTTAATTGAAATTCGTTCAGCCAATTCCTTCCAAATCCTTAATTACTGAAAGATTTTTATTTGTAATTGTGGCACTCCTGTTTAGCTGATTCAGTCTAAATATAATAATATGGTTTTATCTATGTTTATATTTTGAGTATTTAATTTGGTTAAAATTGATGCAGAAAATTCAACACAAATAGGGGTTAAAATAATTATATTAATTCTTACATTGTGGCAGCCCTGCTTTCTATATCTATATTATAAATCTTGATTTTGCTTTGTTTTGTTGCACGCCTCCTTTGTACCAAATTTTGTTGAAATCGGTTTAGCCAATTCTTCCCTCATATATGCGTACGGACGGACGGACATCACGAAGATAATAGTGCTTTTCAGCATTGACGAAAAGCATTACACAGGAGGTTTTTATTAGGTGCAGTAATAAAATGCCAATAGAGAGATTATGATCAAGCTAATAAAATATATAATACATTTAACAATTTATGTAATACAAATCCATTTTTTATTGTTCCATCGCTTATAAAATTTTGCAGTACAACAATACTTTTAAACGAAACCTGCAGATTCTTCCCTATGGCAAATCGGAAGCCGAGAGGAAAAGAACGGGATAAACAGCTCTCCTTCACAGATAAAGTGGAAGGCAATTTTAGCGTACGTGGTATGACCAACCAACTCCTCTCATCCATTACCCACCTCTCCCTCCATCTCTCCATCCCTCTCCCTCTCTCTCTCTCTCTCCCTCCTTCTTCCTGCCTCTCTCCTTCTCTCTTTCTCTCTCCATCTCTTTCTCTTCTTTCCCTCTCTATATCTCCCTCCATCTATCTCTCCCTCCCCCTATTTCCCTCTCTCCCACTCCATCACTCTCTCCATTCTCTCTCTCCCCCTCTTTCCCTTCTATCCCTCTTTATCTTCCTCCCTCTTCCTCTTATCTCCCTCTCTCTATATCTCCCACCCCCTCTTTCCCTCTCTCCCACTCCCTCACTCTATCCCTTCTCTCTATACTTCTTTCTCCTCCTAGTTGGATTTCTATTGTTTACGATCACATCGGAGCCTATACATCACACGTTTCCGCCCGATTGATTGTTTTTCCCCCCTCCTTTCCCTTCCTCCAAGACCGTCACTTCACTAAACCCATCATTCTCCTCGCATTCACGAGAGCTCGCACCTACGCCGCTCGATTCATTTTCGCGACTGCGACAGAAAAATATCACCTCACTCATTCTCTGCCGCCACCTCTCCTGCTGAAAATTCCTCTCTCTCTCTCTCTTTCCTCTCCCTCTCTATCTTTCCTCTCTCTCTATACTACGATAACAATTTCCCTCTCCACACATATCGCCTTCTCTTCATCTCCACCGTCTTTTTATTTTCCCTCTCCGCTCCGCGAGAACTCCATTCCACCCGTTTCCTAATGCTATCTTGAAAGTCTTTCTTGCATACATTGTCATCCCTCCTCCGTTCCTTCGATTGCATCGGCCCATTCTCGCTTTTCTCAGCACTCTTGTCACTTTCCATGCTGCTCTCTTCGATTCTATTTTCCAGTACTATTTCTAAGGCTCGCCTCCCTCTCCTGTTATCTCTTTTCTCGCTCGTCTATTTCCTTTTTATCCTCTCCCTTCCTTATTTTCCGTTCGTCTCATTCCGTTGACCGCCATATTTCTTACTCATTTCATTCTCTCTTCCTTCTTCCTCCATCGCTCTCCTTCTATTTCTTATTTTCTCACAATATACGCCACTTTCGACTGTTACCATTATATTGTGTAGTGTCTACTATGTTACATTGTTTATATTCATTCTCATTGTTTTATATTATTTTATATTTTGTATTGTTTTATTATATATGATATTTTATATCATTTCCTTCTTTCTTATAAGATGCATGTTCCAACCTCTATGATCATTGTCTATATTTCATGTATATTTCATTTTATTCTGTCTAATGAACGTGTATTTCTTGTGTATATTACGTTAATATCTTTATATGTATTTTTATGACGATATACATCGACGCTGTATTTACGAACTCTCCTACTGTACATACTCCTTTCTATTTAATGTTGTAATATTATATTGTCATATATAGGGTTTTTGTAGGTTTTTCACACCCCCCATCTAAGTGGGTGATTTCCTGCGTGGATTTTACTAGGGAGGACAAGCATGTTTTTGCCTAGGTTTTCCCCACAAACTCAAATCTGTCTTCAATTTTATCTTTTTTACTTTGTACAATTTATATACTATTTATATAATGCGTACTGTAATATCTTATTTTATTTTTCTAATATCTATTATATTGTCGAAGGGATAAATGTAAGAATGGATCTTATGATCCAAATTTCGCCCCAATCTATTTTCTCTCTCCCTACATCCCTCTCCACTCCTACATTACACTCTCCCTTCTTTCTTATTTCTCTCTCTCCCTCCATCCCCTACCTATTCTTCTCTCCCTCCCTCTCTCTCCAATAATTCCTCTTCCTACTTATCTCTCCATCTCTAGCTCCTCTCTACTACTTCCTCCCTCTTTCTCATCCTCCCCACCTAACCGTCCTTACCTCTACCTCTTTCACTCCTCATCTCTCCTTCCTCTCCTCCCTCCCTTTTTCTTTCTCTTTTCTCGGTCTTGGTAGACGGGTGGTTAGAGTCTTTGTGGACGGATACTAAGGTCGTGGATTCGAATGCAGTCTCAGACATGGTTGTTTGTGTTCATCATGTCAGGGTTTTATGTAAGAATGGACATGTTTGTCTAAATATCACCCTCAATAAAGACTTGATTATTATTATTGTTCACTCTCCCTCCCTTGTCTCTCTCTCTCTCTTTCATTCTCTCCTACCCTTTCCATCCATCCGCTCTTCCAATCCCGCTCTCTATCTCTCCCTTCATCTCATTCCATCGCCCAATCTCCCTATCCGTTCCTTCTCGCCGAGTTCCGTTCTCTCTTTCTCTCTTTATATCGTTCCCTCCTTCCTCCGCTCTCTCCCTCCCTCTTTCTCCTTACCCTCCTCCCACTTATTGTATCTCCATATTCCCCTTTTCCATCCAGTTTCATTCTTCTCTGACTCTCTCTCTCCCTTTTCTCCTCCCATCAACAATCTTTTCTTCTCCATTATTCGTGGATTTCCGTCTCCCCTCCTTTCCCTATTTTCTTTCTTCCGATCCACTCCATTTTTCCTCTTTTTCTTTCTTTTCTCACTCGCTCGCACACAATCAGAATAAGATTTTTGCCCCTTGGACAAACATACACGCGCGCGCACACACCCACACACAGAGGGTCCTCCCCAGGAATACGTGTGCACCCCTCGGAAAATTGGTATGGAAGAAAGGTTTTTTCGTCCGTCTCCCGGAAAGGTTGTCTCTGAGTGCCGAGTTAAGGGAGAAGGGAAAGTAAGAGGGAGGAGGGGGTGGGGAGAACAGTAGATGGCGTTAGTTTAGATTTCGGCCGCCGGCGAATAAAAAAAGAGGAGCATGTTAAAGGAGATAAGATGGCCTGAGAAGAAGACCGAATATCTTAAAAAACAGACTAAGGTCTTTTCGAGACGATAAAATTTAACGATATTCGGTCAAATAATTTCAAAAATATTCAGATAAAATAGCTGTCTTAATGTGACTATGGAAATAGTGATAAACACAGACAAATACTTCGCGACTGATAAATAATTATTTGTATAACACAGGGTTTGCATAATGCCACTACGAGGTTAGAAAATTTATAATTCCTTAACTGCATAAGATGTCGCCTTAAGCTTAGAATGAGTATAAATTTCAATTCATCAAGTTTTTTATTCGGATAATTAACGCATGGAACCTACTAAAAACTTAGTTAAGCTTAAGGCAATATCCTTTTTAGTTTACGGAATATGAAAATTTTCGGAATGACTGTAAGGAATCCTCTGTTTATCAATATTCTTATTTAGGTGAAATAGAGTATAGGTATGAAAGGCATTAATATTTTAATGATTTGTTGACAGAATTCCTACCTTTAATATTTTAAGTCGCGATTTCTATGAAGTTAATACTATCTATTCTCAATATAATTGAATTAAAAATTAAATTATAATTCACTAAGCAGGAAAATAATGTAAAGCATTCATTTGATGGGTTGTTTATGACCAAACGCGTTCCAAAAATTATATAGCTAATGGAGGGAGAAAATTCGTCAAATCATTAAATGTGGAGATTATAAGTTAACTTTTACAATAACCTTGTAACGGCAGGAGGTAAATCTGATTGCAACGATCTCATGAACATTTACGACTTATTTCTGTAGTTCATCAAATTTTGAGTTAATTAAAAATGAAAATGTTTATCTTATATTTTTTTAAGAAAAACACCAGATGTTTCTCTTATGAACTCGTTTTAATCGCCCATTGCAAACGTAACTTGTGGAATATATACATGCTAAATATTAAAAAAATAACTCAATGAAACCGCCAACTTTGATAAATTCAAATTTTAAAACACATTTGTATATCCTTTGAATGGAGAGGTTATAAGGAAAACTAGGAAAATGGTATAGACAAAAATGCAATGCAGTCGACAACAAATGAGAAAAAAGGAGGGGAGGGAAATGTAAAGGTAAAAGAGCACAAGAATGCACGTCTATATGTTCCCTGGAATTATTTAGCAAGTAAAATTCTGACTAAAAACCTTCCTTCTCCTTAATTGTTTTACTCGCTCCATTTATTCCCCTTTATAAAGATACGTCCTCCCGCTCCATTGCGTATTCGTAGAAAGGAGAGTGGGCGACATTGATGCCAACCCTTGGAAAATGGGAGATGGAGAGGTACATCAAGAAGGGGGCTCATAAATAATGGATGCCCACCGAAAGTAAAGCACAAGAGAGGAAAAGCAAGGACATTACGAGGTGGAATTTCGAAAGTAAGAAAAAAGGACGAATGCGACTGTAAATGAGGGAACTCGGCAGGTAAAAAGTCTCGAAGCATGAGGTTAACTACCTAGAATCTCATTAACGAGCTGTAGCACGAGGCTACAATATAAAAAATGTTTTTTAACCTTTTGCATTTGCACACGAAAAAACACGAATTTCCGCTCTTCAAGATAAACAAGAGTTTTTGCACGGCCAAGTGTTACTCTTATTTTTGCTTTTAGATAAGACTCTTACGTATATGTTATCAATTAGTAAAGATCTGACAAGTTAAAAAAAACTGCAAACGCAGATTCCAAGAGCACTTTTTTCAGAATGTTCGCGTAAAAGTTACACAGAACAGTGCTTAACAACCTGGATTCCGCGGAAGTGGTTCAGGGATTCTGCGGAAATATGTACGTGTATAACACACAGAATGTGGTTTAATCGCCTTTATAGCATATGTCAACAGAAGCCATTCGCTTCTAATTCATATATGGTTTGTTGTTGCAATTAAATGTTCAAATGCGTTGATATAAATAAATTTATATGGTATCACGTACTGGAGACTAGGATTTTAATGACTTTTGAAGTGCCTGTTAAGGGTAGCTGCGTATGTTGCTGTGACAGACTTTCATTAGCGGGAGAAATATGACTCGGTGTCAACCTAAAGATTTCCAATTTGAGCCTCCCCCCGCCAACCCGAAATACTCTTCAGATTTAATTTTTTTGTTTTATCATTTAAGAGGAATACTACAATGATTATGGCATCAATAAAATTTGCTGCAAAGTTAAAATTACTTGATTATATCTACTTAGTTGTCTTTTACTCTTCTTCAACCTTAAGTTGGATCTTGATTGGAAGACGAGTGTGGTAAATATAATGTATTTTTTATTTTTTTGGATACGAATAAAACGTAACAATATTAATTTATTATTCATCAGTTGCGAACTTCAAAAGCATTTTTGTGCGAAGATCATAGTGGGGTTCCGCGAAGCGGTGTCCAGCTTGTTAAGGGTTCCGTACTTCCAAAAAGGTTGAGAAGCTCTGACTTGGAACATACCTCATCGCAGATAAGCAGTTGCAAATTGATCTTTATCTCTTTCCCAAAATAAATTTAACGTATTTACGCTTCGTTTTATTGTTGTAGTAACGTAAACAAAACGAAAACGGACCCGTTAACATAGTTCACAAGGGTTTTTTTAATCTAGCTAAAAGTCAAACGGACACGGACCATAAAGTCAATAGTACTCGTATTTATGTTTGTCTGTCCCTTGTCTTTCTCTATGCTTTAAAATTTTGCGCACGGACGGACGGAAAAAATTTGCATAGGAACTGACAAATTAAAAACATAAGATATTTTAAAAAGCGCTAAAATGTTAAACATCACCAATAACAATGATTCGGAGGAAAAAGCAGTATGCCCGAGTAGTGTGACATTTAAATGTAATAAGTAGATATCTCGATTTCAACAAGAGGGAAGAGAGAAAAGTTACAAATTGTTTTTAAAACGCCATTCAAGGTTCTATAACAAAATACTGTCAAGCTATAATACAAATATTATATCTCGCTTATTCAAAAATAAATTGAGATCTAAAAAATATTCATGTAGACATACATGTGTATATGTGTGTGTGCGCATGCGTATTACCTGTGAAATAAATAATCTAAGCCAGGCATGTCAAACTCGAAGAGGCGTCCGGGCCGCATTAAAGCGATGAATGTTAAAAGGGCCGCATTAAAGTAATTTATGTTAGATAAGGTACGCATTTGTTTAATGAGGGCCATAGCTGGAACGATGGACTTCAGATAGAAGATTAGACGCCTTTTTTTCTATTATTAAAAAAATAATTTAGAAAATGCCTCCTGTTGTAATTCGGGAACTATGAAAAAAATGTCATCTCCTTTTTGCTAAGTTAAAGAAGCATTTATATGAAATCGCTCACGATTCACATGAGACCACAATTAGCTATCGGGCCGTCAGTTTGACATGCCTGATATAAGCCATAATTACAGTCAAGTGAAGGTTCTTACACATAATAATATCTAAATTTGTACTTTTTGCCAAAGATGATTAGTTCTTCTTGTCAGATAACATGCGGTTTATTTGCTATTCTTTTACTCAAATGTTCACGCTTTGAAAGAAAAGCCGCCTTTCAAGTAAATTTGGAATGACGGAAAGCAATAGTTATTTTGTTTCCTGCTTCTATAGCAATTTATTTATGTTTGAAGTGATGAAAACAATGCTGAGCCTACGACGGAACTAATCAAGAATTTTTATATTTATTGAAACAATTTAAATAAAGGCCTCATTGAATAAAATCCATAATTTATAGACGAATTTTATACTAATTTAATTTCCAATAGAGTAAGTTCTTGGTTTAAATTTCATCCAAAATAACAGGGCCGGCTCAAAGGGTTGTGGCGCCACGAGCCAACTTTGCTTTGGCGCCCCCATCCCTTTCATCTAAGCTGAGAAAGGTTTTTCATTTAAAAAATAAAATACGAATTTTATACTAATTTAATTTCCAATAGAGTAAGTTCTTGGTTTAAATTTCATCCAAAATAACAGGGCCGGCTCAAAGGGTTGTGGCGCCACGAGCCAACTTTGCTTTGGCGCCCCCATCCCTTTCATCTAAGCTGAGAAAGGTTTTTCATTTAAAAAATAAAATATGCATTTTTTGATATAATTTTGTTTGTTTCATTCAGTTCATTTTATTTAAATATTAAAATAAAAAATATAATTTATGTAAATTAAATTAACAAGTGGCATTAATTATTACATAGTCATTACAATTTCGGCTTCAAAGATAAACTTTTCGGGCCTTTATAGCTGCGAATCTATGGATCATTTCATCCAGATCTAAATCCATGGCGATGGCATGTGCAGTTGATAAGGTTGCCAACCCATCCAACCGATCTTGCGTCATCATGGAACGGAGATCAGTTTTGATTAACTTCACCTTTGATAAGCTCCGTCCTGCGCTGGACACTGATACTGGAAACGTAACGAGAATTCTCAGCGCCACGAAAATATTTGCCAATGACACCGTCAAATTGTTTGAGCGCATGAATGGCAAGATTTTCGTTGGATAATAATTGCCTTCAAGATGGGTTCGCAAATATTTTAATTCATCGTATAAATCGATGCCGGGGATATCTTTCTGATCGCCATCTGTAAGCAGAATTTCTAAATCCATACAATTTTTACGCAGCTCGTCGTCACTCATTTCTGTGGCATAATTCACATTGTATAAAAATTGGAACTGATCGTTATGCTTTACGACCGACTCAAACCTGTCTTTCGATGACTGAATTGCGTTGTCTAAAATTTTGTTGAAAAAGTAAACCCTAAAACTTTCGTTCTCTATGGTTTCATCTTCGTGTTCATAATCAAACATTCTTTTTCGGCGGCGATTTCTTGTTTTTTCAAATTCTGGTTCAATTTCAAATTCGATTGCCAACTTTTTTGCATCGTCTAGCACGCGTATAAATTTCTCATCTGTGTAATTTTTAAGGTATTCGCTTGATTTTGAAAGCCGGGAGACAGCATGCGAGAAATTCAAATTGACGTCTTGGAGAGCTTTACTTGTGATGTTTATTTGGCTCAACATGTCATACCAAACAATCAGGCAACAATGGAAATCCGTTTTTAAACTGTTCACTTATTCCTTTTTGATCGATAGCGATTGTTTGTTTTTTTCTGTGGCTCTTTCGATTTTTTGGCGCCCCCTAGACTTCTGCGCCCTCTAAACTTCAGCGCCCCCTAAACCTCGGCGCCCCGAGCCAATGCCACATTGGCTCGCCCCTTAAGCCGGCCCTGCAAAATAATTTGATACTGAAATGGAATTAACAATTTTAACGAAAAGTCAGCAAATATGTATTATAAAATAATTCGCGATCTAATGTTTTTAAATTTATACTTGGCTGGAATGGCAACGACATTTTCGTATTTTTTCAACTATTGATGAAACCAAGCGCTTGCAATTTTTCAGTTTTGAAACAGCAGCACAAGAGGGAATTTAATTGTATTCATCTTTACACATCATGTGGAAGGCTTTATTCAACCAAATTAACGAAAAATGCGTTGTTCCTTAAAAAATCAGTTTGATTCAGATTTCACGTCGCTGCCGTTGCTTAAGACGGTGTGAAACGAAACGATTGTTTTGTAGAATTTATACCAAGATCTTTAAAATTTTCTATATTTCTATATTTAAAGTAAAATTGGAATTCAATATAACCGAATAAAGCATTCAAAACTTTTTGTAGATTGATATAAAAATAATAACTATAAAGAAAATGTTTTATATAACTTGGCAATAAATCTCTTTATGAATTAATTCAAAAATCAACAGTGCGTGATGATGATTTAAAAGATTAAACCACGGTCATATTAAAAGTTCATTATTGTGAATTTTTTTTAATTCATATTTAATTCGTTCGTAAAAATCAACGTGTCTGTTGAATTTTAAAAGAAAAATCCCAAGAAAGTACAATTTTCTGCGCTTCATCTAAAAAAACGCCGTTTCATTTATAGCAGCACCCTGTACTTTTTAAATATAGCGTACCAACTTGTCTTATCGCATCGTTTCTTCCTAACGATGAAAGAGAATTAAAGAGAGAGGGAAAAACTTTTTAAAATCAACCGATCCAGAAAAGTTGCGAACGCTGCCAATTTTTCTACGAAAGAAGAGTGAAAAAAATAGCCCCAACTGAGCTAAAAGTTTCCCTTTAAACGTAGAAACTGAGCAGTGAGCATGGCTGTGGCTGTACCTTCGCTAGCTTGTGCGAGAGATCCAACTTCTAACAATGAATCCCGCGACGAAGGGTGGACAAATCGAACGCTTCGACGATGCAATTGACTCAGTTAGGAAGAAGGAAGAGTTTACCTTCGTGGATTAAATCCATCCCAACGGCAACTTCCTCAGACGCTCTTAATCCTCCGATTCCGTACGAGCAACTCTTTGCGTCTCTATTCTGTTCTAGGAAAAACACGTAAAAAGATCTTCGGTTGTTTCGTGTCAAATTTTATTTCCCAATTCATTTGTATTTCTGAAAATTTATTTTTTCGTGCTTCCTGGCACTTTCGTAAAAACTCCCATTTGTTTGAGCGGACGAATGAAATTGACATTTTCGGAAGTTATAGTAACTCCAGCCACTCTTGTATTGCGACATAATGAATGCTGAATTATATATGTATTCTTAACAATGTGTAATTTTATAAATGTATCCCCAAGGCTGAACAAAGCTAATAAACATTTGTAATTTATGCTTCCCGCTTTATGTGTTCTAGCAAAGGGATTCTGGAGCAATCTACACGTTCCAGTTAATAAAAAAATTCGGAAGTACTAATTAGAAATATACTATACGGAGAGCGTGCCGCAATTTAATATTTGAATAGTTCGGTTAATCAGTATATAGTTTTTGTGCTCGTCATATGACTGAATTCAAATTCAGGAATAAGCACTTTAACATAAAATTTTGAAAAATTGAGTTCTTAACTTATTTTCTCTCATAGCCTTGGTAGACGAGTGGACAGAGTAAGTGCCAACGAAAGCTAAAGTCGCGGGTTCAAATCCCACCTAGGACATGGATGTTTGTTGAGTTGTAGTTTTCACTGTAAATTTGCCTTTTGTGTGCTGTATGTGAAATATTAATGAATATATAAATAGCCAGAACAAGACTATGAAAAGCCATTTGCGCATTCTGGCCACAATGTAGCCGTCTTCAGTGGCGATTCATCGAAAATAGATTATTAAAAAACTACTTTCGGTAGTATAAGTGCGTATTTTTCAATTTTTTATATTGAAGTGCTAATTCTTGAATATCTCGGTTAGTTTAAACACGAGAAGCGCATATTCCGAATAAATAAATTTGAGCTGTTATGAACAGAAGTCCCATTAGCCTTATTTCAAAAAGCATGCGAAAACGGCGATGATGATCCGAAAGTAACTTTTACATTAAGGTGTAACATGTCGTTTAGTCTCTTCACAAAAAATGGAATGATTTTTCTGAAGAAAAGAGTCCATTCTTCTAATGGTAACACAAGTACCCTATGCTCTGGGCAAAATGAGTCTACAAACTTCTTCACAGTCAGTGTCATTTCCAAAATTTGAGGAGAACGCATCCAGTTTCATCGGATTCGAATCCACCATTTCCTAATCCCTCTTCCCCTTCAAATTCTACAGCCTTACTTCTCCATCAAAAATTCATCGATCGAGCTCATAATCCTGTCTTCGCTCCAGCAGGTGCAACGCCATGAACTTCAACATCCTACTACGATCTGCCTTCTCGGGTGCACGTGCCTCGCTTCCAAATCCCTTTCGCTCCATTCGCCATCTCTACGAAATCCGTCTCTAAGCTAAGCGGTCTCATACACACTGAATACATTCTGCGCGAGGCATTATAAATACGTAATTGTCCTTCCTTTGCCCTTTACCGCTTCTAAATCCCTGGAATGTAATTGTTGCTTACCCTCGGTAATTTTCTTCTTTCTTAAAAATCGCTTTTCTCGATTGCTGTTTATTAATATTTGATGATGGATACAAAACTCTGTGCATAAATTCCCCGATATAAACAAAGGATGCGTTGCTTGAAAAGGCGCGTATATCGAATTTCGCGTATATCAAAGCCTAAAATACATTGCATCATCATCATAGGTAGTCTGTCCGTGGACAGGTCCGTGATTATTCATGGTTAACCCTGGCTCTCCATATACTCCTATTTTCCGTTGTCCTCTTCATATCATGAGAGTTATCTTGATAGCTCTCTTTCCCATTAAAATGTTTATCAGCTGAAACCTTTTCCTACATCTTTCCCTTTTTCCATCTAGTTTTCCTTCTAACACGTCTTTAATCATTCTCTCCTCAGGTAATGCAAAACCCAGTTTGCCTTCCTCTTTCTAATTCTCTGTATAATCATTCGCTTCTCTCCTACTCTTCGTAGGAGTTCATCATTTTTCATCCTATCTGTCCATTTTATCTTCAACATTCTCCTCCAAGTCCACATTTCAAAACTTTCCAGGTATTTGATGTCATTTTTCCTTAGCGTTCATGTTTCTGCCCCCTACAAAGCTATACACCATACATAGTATTCTATAAACTTCTTGCGGATATCTTCCCTTATATTCCCCGTAAGTAGGTGTTTCATTCTTCTAAAGGCCACTTTTCCTTTTCCTATTCTAGTCCTGATCTCATCCGAACATTTTTCTTCTCTTGTTATGATGCTTCCAAGGTATTTATGCATAGTCTGAAACTTGTTCTAAAGGCTTTCCTCCAATACTTATGTTCAGATTCTCTGCTTTTCCCGATATTCGACTGAACTTGGATTTTTCTGTATTCATTTCCATGCCGTATTTTTTACCTGTTATTAATAGTCTATTTATCATTTTCTGGAGTTCCTCTTCCTTCCTTGCTACAAGTACTTGATCATCCGCGTATTTTTCTGTTCCTATAATACTTCCTCCAATTTTCAAATCTCCTGTACCTTCTAACGCTTCTTGCATTAGACTTTCTCCATATATTTTGAATAGGGTCGGCGATAGGCAGCAGCCCTATCTTACTCCACTACCAATATTTACTCCGCAAGTGTTCGCATTCTCCAACCTAACATTGCATATGGTTAGATACATTTTTCTCGTAATTTACAACTTTTTAATTATAAATTTAAGGTATATTACCAGTTAAACAAAATTACATAATAATAGCAATGAATAAAAATTAACAAGATTTACTCTAGTAAATAAAAATTCTGCTCCAGTAGTTTGACGAATAAACTTTTCGCCTTCTCCATGATTATAATCCAACTGAGTGGCCTACGCCAGTGGTTCTCAACGGGGGCCATATGGCCCACCAGGGGGCCACAGCCTATTTCTGAGGGGCCATGAGTAAAATATCTAAATTGGGGGGCCACCAAAACTTCTTTGTGGGCCACAAAAAGTTCGACTCTCTGTGAAAGTTGTCTTAAGTCAATGCTAATAACGCGCACTAATAACAATACTAATAACGCGTACTATTCATTGTATTCTGATTCAAATGTGCATGTTTAGACTGACGTAACAATTGGAATTGAAATGCCATCAAAATGGACGAATGTATTACAATATACATAAATACTTTCTCATCTTCATTATAGTTAGCAAATAACTACATTGTACTCCAACTGTTAGCCCACAATTACGTGACTGAGAAAACTCTCCCCTATCTCTTCCTTTCCTCCACTCCACGTCGTAGCTACAAAATGTTATTCTTACGCTTTCATTCAGCGGATTTCACCTGAATACGACAGCTATTAATTTGAAATATGCTTTTCTAATAGTATAAGACAGAACACATTCATCAACGTTGTAAACAGGGAGAGTGAATGCCGAAAGTTTGAAGAAACAGAGTGGAATGCAAAGACATTACAGTGCCTGTTTAACTGAAGGTATTCACTTGATATATTTATATATATTCTATATATCAGTCATTAACTGCTGATACATTCCGATAACCAGCAATTTTATTTTTGTCAAAATTAACGGGGCTTTACAGAAAAAATGCAGGCAATATTCCATCGAGTACCTTGCCAATGGCTTTATTCCATCACCACAGGACAGAACTATGCCAATGTGTCTAATATGCAAGACTATACTTTCAAATGAAAGCATGCGGCCATGCAAACTACGGAAGCACTTGGAGACAATGCACAAGGACCAAAAAGACAAATCACTAGATTATTTAAAAAAAAACTGCGTGATAATTTCCAAACAAGGGCAACATTAAAACAAATATTTAGTGAAAGAGCAGCTAAAGTAGACAAAGGTTTACTTGCATCCAATGAGATTTCCAAGTTAATTGCAAAATCTGGCAAGCCACATAATATTGGCGAATCATTGATTTTGCCTGCAGTGTCTGTTGTGATTTCAACTGTTATGAATCATGAAATTACTCAGGCCATCCCTTTGAGCAACACATCAGTATCGAGACGTATTGATGAAATGGCAGATGATGTGAAAAAACAACTAGTTGGACAACTACAAGGTAAGGAGTTTGCCATGCAAATCGATGAATCCACTTTAATGGGTAATGAAGCCCTTCTAATGACATATGTTTGATTTTCGAATGATGATCAGCTCAGTAAGGAGATGCTTTTTGCCCGAAAGCTTAAGACAGACACCAAAGGTGAGACAATTTTTGAAGAAGTTAAGAGTTATTTCAAGGAAAACAACATTCCACTAGAAAATATAATAGTTTGTGCAACTGATGGTGCTGCTTTGATAGTAGGTAGATACAGAGGATTCTTTGCTCATTTAAAAAATGCTGTGCCTGAAGTTTTTTGCATACACTGCGTGGTTCACCGTCAACATTTGGTTGGAAAAAACTTGCGAGGACGTTTGCATGATGCCCTTGCTATTGTAATATAGCTGTCAACTTTATCAAAACAAGTGCACTTCAAGATCGTCTTTTCCGAAAACTTTGTGAGGAAAACTAAGAAGATTTTGAAAGCATACTAATGCATACAGAGGTCCGATGGTTATCAAAAGGTAATTGTCTTCGGCGTTTTGCTGAACTTTGGGACAGTGTTGTATCATTTCTAAGTGATAAGCAGTTTGGAGAACAGATCGTTGCTGCTAAATGTGACATTTTATCTATCTGATATATTTAAAAAGCTGAATTTGTAGAACAAACAGTTACAAGGAAATAACTGTAATCTTATATCTTTCAAAGAGGCAATTACTGCTTTCCTTGGAAAACTCAAGTTATTTTGGAGTAATATTGGACGTCATGAGTTCATACAATTTCCATCACTGGTCACTCTTGACATAGAAATTCATGATTATGATATTGCTGTATATGTTGAGCATTTGAAGAATGTGTACAGTGATATGCAATGTCGGTTCAGCGACCTGCTAGAGATGAATATTCCAGATTGGGTGGTGAATCCGTTTGGTGTAAATGCGGTTGATATTGACATCACATTACAAGAATATCTGGTTGAGTTGCAGAGTGATATAATAGCTCAAGCTAGATTCAAAAATGGCAAACAGAATTTCTGGATAAGTAGTGAAATTGCAAATAAGTTTCCACGACTCTGGGAGAAGGCAAAGTTGTTTTTTATCGGATTTCCCACTTCTTATTTGGTTGAATCTGCGTTTAGTCGAGTTCTTCATCTGCAATCCAAAACTCGTAACCGTCTTGACATTGTAAAGAGAGGTGATCTTCGATTATCTCTAACATTGCTGCAATCAGAAATTCAAAAGCTTGCTAGTTTTCATCAACCGCAAGGATCTCACTAAATAAAGTGATTATAATATTATGGAAATATTTTTTGTTAGGAGCATATTTCATATGTATATTATAAATAAACAATATGTATATTAAAAACAGGTATTATTTTTTTATAAATAAACAGTGCGGTTTATAAAGTATCTTTTTCACCAACTAACGGCGACTATGTGGGGTGGGGGCCACAGAGGTAAATGAAAATCTGAAGTGGGCCACGAGCAAAAAAAGGTTGAGAAACACTGGCCTACGCCGTTGATTCATATCCTCCACCCACATCGATAACAGCGATTCCATCATTTCCATTAAATTACTCCATTGGTGAGTGAGTTTTTTATGGATTAAAGGAAATACATTATGTCCTGCTTCTATTAGCCTGACATTATTTTTATAATTAATAGTTAATTCACTCATACCGAAATTTAGTGCAAATTCTGCGGACCCCATACCGTCGTCCGATATTTCTACGGCTTTTAATTTAACATATAAACTTGTTGCTTGCCTTTTATTCTTATTAATTCTGCCAGCGCTAACAGTGCGTGTTTAGAGCTATATTGTAACAATTTTACTGTTAAATCACTGTAAATATATAAAAAAATATAAGAGGGAAAGAATATCACGCTTAGCAGAGAAACACTGCTTGCGAACTGCAGTTAAGTATATGTAAACAAATTCGTTTATTGGCTGAGAGCTCTCTAGATTACTGGTTGAGGCTGATTGACAAGAGAATATAGCGTTACCTTTGAATCTTTTGTATTTTTAACAATTTTTGTTTAAATTTTTTTTATGTAAAAAATAAATATTTTATTAAGCGCGTCGCGTAATAACGAATATTAGGGTCGCGCATATCGGGATATTTATGTATATGAATAGATATAAATACATCATTATTTGTTTAATCGCTCCATATTAACCAGTTTTCACGGGATTAATCATAACAAAACATATACTGAATCGGCAACACTTGTGAAAAACTACATCAACTTTTAGAAGCATATTTTAATTTATAATACCCTTATCAATATATTAAAATAAACAATAGCATAATGATTACTTAATAATATTATTAATTCAATGGAATTTAATAGATTACATGGCTTCAAAATATTTTTGGGATATTAACGCGCGCCTAAATGTTTAATCTTTAGAAGTAAAACGAAATTCACGTGCTTACGAAAATTTTAATTCAGCATGCAGGTTCGATGAAGATTCGAAAAAATTGAACAGGCATTAGTTTTCCGTTTACTCATTGGACGCCATGCTGAAAAGGATAAGGTTTTGCGTAATTCGATTAACGATACAGTTACGGTAATACGTTGCAATTATTGGATTTAGAATGATACGATTAAAGAATTTAGCTCATCAGCATGAGAGCAACTAGACTACTTAGGTAAGGCTCAGCAATAATCAAAATTTCAATTTAAAGCGTCGCAGTACTAAGTGCTTTCCTATTCATTCCATTTGAATTTCACACGATCCAATTCAAACTTGGAATCTGCATTCCAAAAGAAACTTAATTACCGACATTCATTACGCATGTAAATCGTTATTTTTTCCATTTTGTGACGAACTTGCGGTCCGTTATGCGATTTCATGGGAAACACAAAACCGATATCAACATCGACAACGTATGCCAACGAAAATTTGAAAACATGCAAAAATACCATCGTACGCGTTCTAAATATCAACCAACCTAATCGCTTTCCTGGCGACGATTTTTACACGCAAATAGCCATATTATCGCTTTGGAAAAAATTGTTATTCCAATTATTCATGATTATCAAAACTCAGCTGAATGTTCAAACAACATAATTTTCATTGAAATGTGAATAATAAATTTCATTTACAAGCCCCATCTAAAAATGTAAGCTTTACCTCGAATCGAGCGATTAAAATTTGACTGCTGAGACAATGCCAAAGTTATTGCAAAATTGTACGCCTAACTCTCCTTTCCGTATTTAATTGGAATACTGATTAACACATCACCATATGAAATGACAAGCACATTTTTCTTTTACATAAAATAGGTATATGAAATTTACTTACTAAGGCTACGTGAATTAGTGCTTGTCATCCCGGGATCCCGTATTCCCGGAATTCCGGGATCCCAGGGGTAAAATGGTTTTCCCGTTTCCTTTTAATATCCCGAGAATTCCCGGTATATCATAAATTTGAATACCCAGTCGATTCGCTTCTGTCCCACGCACAATGGGTATCTCAGAGGTAGTGCAATGAATAGCCGGGGAAGGGAGGAGGAAAACCCGGTGCCGGCATTTGCCTGCTCTTACAAAGAACACCAAGGGGGTCAACAGCTTAACGTCAATTTCGAAGGACGGAACAGCTGAATTTGCGCGTTCTCCTCAAACCACACAAACAGGGGGGCGGGTGACCTTGGAAAAATCCTACTTGCGCAGGATTCGTACCCGATGCCTTTTCAAGCAGAAGGCGAGTAGCAGCTAGCGTTCTAACCACTACACCACCGGCACCCCTAAGGTATATCCTAAAGAGAATTTTACTCTCTAGCCTATATCGTCCATGCGGTTCCTAAAGGGACCACTAACAATAAGACCCTCTTTGTTTCCGAGTATCTTAGTTTCACTTCTAATGCAATAATAAGGAAGACATTTCGATTTTACGTCCTCCGATTTTACGTTTTCCTTGAATTTACGCATTTTTCTTTCGGCCCCGATGTTTGGTCCATAAGAAAAATAGTAGAACATTAGTACGTTTATCTCAATATTAGAGATGTGGTGTGAGGGTATTCGAGTGCTTGTGTGCGTGATTGCTTCGTCTGATAGGTTCCTGTAGCTGCCTCACGGCACATAAACCTACAGGCAACCGTGTGCTATACTAGGTCCCTGGCTCAGTTTAATTTCCCCTAAACCTAATATTATTTCCCTCCGTTTTTCCTTTTTCCTATCGTTTCTAATGTGTCCTGCTCACGACTTTCTCAAAACAAAGTACTGAATGTTATTGCAGTATTTCGTCCAAGTTGCTCCCAATATCAGTGTCCTCAATAATAATTATTGGCAACACTCGTGAATAATTCTTAAGGACTTTAAATAATTACCACAGTAAAAAATACCTTGAATCAATTTTCATAATGAAAATACAATAAGTTAACAACATTTGTGTTTGTTCCTATTGATAACAAAATATCGATGCGCGATTAGAATTACCGTTGACGGTGCTAGGAGCGCTGTCAATATTTAAAAGAAAATTTCTTTAAAAAATATGATGCTAGATGGCAATGGGGTAATTTTGATTCCAATTAAAATTACTCATAGCAGCTTAGGCATCGCCACCAACAATTACAATATTTTATCTTAGCTACGGAAGCAAAGGTACTACTAAGCGACGTATTTAACAAATTCAGACAATTAATTTAATACGTCTTATGAAATAATGTCAAGAACAAAACTTGTAGAAAATTCGATTTTCTACAACTCTAATAGTAATTAATATTCACATAAATGAATTCCAAATCGGAGAAATTAAAATAATAAACCTTCAATCCCGATTGACCTATTTCGGTATAAACCTTTTCAGTCATTGAATTACTAATAAAAATATTGCTGATCAGATTATTTGTGTGCGCCTATCAAATTCCTATCTCACACGCACACACACACACCTTAGAGAAAATAATGAAAACACTCAGGGGACCTTAAAACGTGTACAGATATTCCTCGCAGAACGCTGTTTTGCGATACACTTTTCTCGGTTTGACGCTCATTAAACTTTCTGACTCTACCTCTCGATACGCTCGCTTGATTCGGACCTAAGCTCTTACAAAACCCAGAGTACGGAGAGAGTTTCTCTGCCCATTGAAAAGGTCTCAACGCGAGCAATGAAATAACTTTGTTTCATTATATACGAACTACTTTTAAATTGTTTTCATATTCATTTCATATGTATACAATATTGCACCAGAAAAGTAATGTAATCGACGAGTTTCTTATCATGTCCAAGGTTGTGTTTCGGTGGACTACAGTCAGTTTTGAGCCCGATCTCGTGGTGGTGACACATTAAATTTGTGCTAGTGCGTGTACCTTTATAAGTTTGAAATGTCGCAAGCAAAAAAATTAAAGCGAAGTCTTTTTCTTAATTAATTAATTAAATTGGATATAATAAAAGGTTTCGAAAGTGGACAATGGAACCCTGCTATAGGTCGTGCTCTTTCTCTAGCTCCGTCGACTGCGAGAATTATTTGCAGAACTGCTGGAAAAATTCAAACATATGCTCAGGGGGTTACTTCTTTAACATCAACTGTGCTGGTGAGGCATAATCGAAGTGAAATACTGATAGAAATGGAGCGTTTGCTCAACATATGGATCAAAGGACAAAATGTTACAACCGGTTCGTATGTTTGGCGGAAGATGTCAGCACAGTGTAATTTATATTTTATATTGTAGTGACGTTGCCTAAAAATTATGTAATACCTTTCTGTAGGAAAGGGAAGAAAAAGGACAAAAGAGCCGAAAGGAGGCAAGGAAGCCCGCAAAGGAAGCAACAAAATCTTGTCGTTTCACATGATTCCACCTATCACCTATGACTTTATCTCTCTATAGTGCATTTATTTGTTATTTTTTTCTGTTTCTTTTCTCCTTTTTTTCTTTTTCGCCTATATTATTTTATTGCGTGTATTTTTGTATGCTTATATTATAGTGCAACTTATGATGATTTGTTTAATGAGCTTTAGTAGGTTTCGCAGGATTTTGCTCACCCCTTCTACGTGGGTGTTTTCCTGCAGTGTGTTCTTTTTGTTATTTTTCTCACACAATTATTATCTTTTTACAAATATTATATTATTATTATTATATTATTGTTAATTAATGAATGTATTGTTATACTTGTGTCATGGCAAGGGGTTAGGTGAAAGATGAGACTTCCTAGTCTTAATCTCATCCAAAATAAAGACTATATCTAATCTAATCGATGAGAAGCCCCATCAACATGCGTGAGGGACGGAAGAAAATAAACCCAGATTAATGTATATCTTACAGTCGAAGGAAAACTATTTAATAAATTATTCCAAATATCTTAATCCATGGTAGATTTTCACAGGCTACACGTATTATATACAGAATATTATGCGAAGTGATTAATATAAAGCAAATGTTTGCTAACGCTGATGGAGGTGCGTAGAGAAAGATTTAATCAAAACCGAGAAGTCACCTGGAAGTAGGCTGATTTCGTTGTGCCTAGTTGAATATGTTCTTTCAACTTATGTCGCTCGCGTCTTCCTCTGTAGCGAGATAATGTTAGGTTGGTTTCCGTGGCGATTTCTAGAATATACAGAAATGCTCACCTTGCATGTCCAATATTTCATGATAAATTTGAATATTCATACTGCATCTCTCAAAGACTTCTTATATATTGTTCAAAGTCTTATAGAATTAAATAGGTATTAATTTGGCAATATGCAACTTTTTCGGATGGAACTGAGTGTAAATTTTCTCGTTATGGTTTACTTTATTGACTCCAAGTGTATGAAAAACTTGATACGTTAAAAAATTGTATCTTATGGTATTACATATTAAGCAAGACTGCTAATTGCTGGTGGAGGTTTTCGGGTTTCGCTGCGTTGGCGGTATTTCTGGCTCTCGACGTTTCGCAGACATTGCAGTCTGCATCTATTGAAATCGAAAAACATCCAGTCAATTTAAACCGGGACGACGGTTTGCACATCAGCGCAACATGGAAGCGACTCTTCCAACGGAAAAGTGAAAGGGAGGAAAAATTCGTAGGAGCAACCTCCAAAGAGAAAGGGATAGTACTCGAACGAGCCAATCAGCGATGGACAACGGTTAAACTAGGAAGGCACGAGTGGATATAAAAGTCAGATCCCTTCCATCGGATCTCACTTCATCTCCTGAAGATGCAGACTGCAATGTCTGCAAAACGTCGAGAGCCAGAAATGCCGCCAACGCAGCGAAACCCGAAAACCTCAACCAGCATTCAGCAACGCTGCGAAAGCCTTCAACTCAAGACTGCTAATTGCAATTTAACGTTGGTTCCCTATAAAGTAAGAAGTTAAAGTTAAATAATTTTGTTTGGAATATAATACAAGGGAACTAGTTACTTAGTCTAAGTCCATGGCAAGGTTAATTCCTTAATGAACTCAGTCCAAGGATTCATTTTAATGGCCTTGTTACCCCTCAATAGGGAAAGAAAATTTTTTTATTTAAAAAATAAAACATACCCCACTTGCATCTCACAAGATGAGATTCCCAACAAAATTCAAAAGTTGAGGGAGAGAAAACTTTATCCCTATCCAAGTTCGTTCCCCTCGAAATTTGATTTTAAAATAATTCCTCTCGGAAAACCTATAAATTAATGAATTTCAGAGATAAATATCAGATTTGAGGTTTGTTAATCACGTAGTAAGGTATTTTGTTTCTAGTTTAAAATATGAATCTCACAGGAATTTGGAATGCCTAAAGGAGTTAAGAAAATAAAAGGGAAACGGTTCACAGACATTTCGACAAATGGATATTTCGTCCAAGTAAAATTCGTCTAAAGATATTTCATCCAACTACACTTTCGTCCAATTGTATTGTTTACAAATATTGTTCTTAGCCCTAGACAGTCGTAAACTATGGCTTGAAATGTCATATAGATTACATATATGCAAGAACGATAATTTAAATACAATGAAGGAAGGCGAGAAAGGGGGAACTATAAATACTTACTCAAATATAGCCAATATGGTGGGCCGAAAAGTGTAAATTTCATTCAATCATTATGGAGCTCCGAAAAAACTTGCGTTTCTCGTCTAATATGCATCCCTCAAAATTTTGATCAAATCGGTCAGCTCGTTCTCCCTCCCCAACACCATCCAAGTTTGCAGCCGCAAATGGTTATGCTATACGCTACACATTTACCATGTTTAAGGCAGGTCTTGGCTTTTTGTCGTAACTTCCACATGTACTACCGATAAAACTATGAGCAGTAGAAAAGTAGCTCATGTTAGCTGTGGTTGACTCAACAAACAGTACCATAGCCCTGCGGAGGGGAGGTGGGCTGCCGTACAGTGGCCGTCAGTCAGTCTCCTCACTGCCTGCGAGGAGTGAACATCGACAGGAAGGCGGTTGTCGAAACCAATTGGGAAATCTTACCTTGCTCATCTATTCTCTTTCAGTATTACTTTCATGGCCTCAGTGAAACAGGAAACCAGCTCAGCTTTTCTAGAACTCAGCGGGAATGTGTTGCCTTCTTATGAAGATGTACTACTACAGTGCTTGTTTCTGAGGCGCAAGTATGGCTTGAAACCTGGCTCCAAGACAAATAATGCTACGGTTGCGGAAGAAGTTAAACGTAAAGTGATAAACGTGTGGGTTAAAGTATCTATTCCAACTATAACGTTCCAAAGTATTAAGAAAATTATTGTAAAATATCATGACGAATACAGATAACTTTTGAAGCCCTACAAAGGACGAAAAGATGAAAAGAACTATTAGCTGAGATTGGAAACATTCCAAACACATGCTTGGCGTCGTTTTGACGTTTGCTCTTGTAAATGTACCAAACTGACCTCGTGTTCCTGCGAGAAATCGAAAAGCGAGCACAATTTTCTGGATGATCAACGAAAGGAAAGGAAGAGGTATGCAGGATTTATAGAAACAGAGATGACGGAACAATTACAGAAGAGAATTGAAGGAAAGAATCTAGAAATGTTGAGACTTTCAATATCTAGGACTAGTGGAAGTGGCATAGATTCGATCGACAGAGGCACTGAGATGTCCTATTCTAACTTTGACGACGAATTCTCATATTCAAACCCATTCCCTCTACCTCGACTGACAGTGAGAATATATCACCATATAAAGTAACAAATACTCGAATTCGGGTAAAACTGATATCTCGTGACAGGTATAAAGTGCCGCATAGAGTGGTTGTCGTAATAGCAAATGCAGTTCTGGAGGATTTGGGACTGATTTCTAAAGAGGGCAAAACAAAGGTTTTTGACAAAAATAAGCTGAGAAGAGAAAGGAAGAAAGCTAGAGTTGAGCTTCAAATAGTTAAACTGAATCTATTTCAAACCTGCGTGGATTTGATTATGACGGAAAAAGAGACGAAGATACAAGGGCTCAAATAAAAGTGAGAAGTAAATATTACCTATGAACTGTGACAGAAGAACATATTTCTTTGATACAACAGCCTGAATCAGCATATGTAGGTCGTGTTATACCTCAGTCGGATCTGCAAAGGAAATTTCTTCAGTAATCCAATCTTTCTTGACTAGGAAAGGTTTAGACACATCAAAGATAGTTGTTATTGGCTGCGATGGGGCTCCAGTCAACACGGGCGATAAAGGAGACGTAATACGCCTTTTGGAAGAAGCTTTAGGAAAACCTGTCTATTGGTTTGTGTGCTTGCTACACTCCAATGAGCTTTCTCTTAAATATTTCTTTAATCATCTTGATGGAGAAACGCGAGGATCAAATACTTAAAAGGGTGAAATTGGTAAGCAATTGGAGACATGTAACCAGCTTGATGTTGTAGGATTCGAAGCCATTGAGAGCTCCTTCCCTGTTAAAGACATCAGTGACTTAAGTATGGACCAGCAGTATCTCTATGAGATAAGCCGAGCGATATCAACACTTGCATTTTCACAAGATTTGGCAAGACGAGATCCCGGTCCTCTAAATCACTCCAGATGGGTGACGACAGCCAATACAATCCTGCGTTTATACGTCGTAATAGAAAAACCATCTGACAAACTGAAGATGTTGGCTGATTTTATCATGAAAATATATGCTCCCATGTGGTTTGGAATAAAAACGAAGCCTTCATGTCAAGATGTTACGAAGCACATTTAAAAAGAGGTCTCACTATCAAGATCTCTTCCACAAGATCTTAAAACTATCGTCCAGCAAGTTTTTGAGATAAACTGCTTTTTTGCGAATCCCGAAAACCTACTCCTTGGCATGATAGTAGATAAAAGCCCTCACATCAGAGATCTAGGATACAGAAGAATCATACAAGAAAGAAGTAATGAGAAAGAAAATCTCCGGCGTTTTACTGTACCAACATTGAATTTTGATGCTGAGGACTACATTAATCTCATTGACTGGCGTAAGTGCAAAGTGACTGAGCCGCCACTCACAGCTCATTTATCGAAAGAAGAGCTAAGTAGTTACGTACAGGGTGGAAACAGGCAAGTGACTATGGTACCAGCCCACTTTCCATGTCACACGGAAAGTGTAGAGAGGTGTATTAATCTTGTTTCCGATGCTGCTTCCTCTTTTATTGGATCAGAGGCAAGGGATGGCATTCTAAGAAACACAATAGCATCGAGAGCATTGATACCCCATTTTGGAAGCAAGAAAGACGAAGCGCGTTAAGACCTAAAAAATATTCAAATGTGCCCGTATGGTAGGGAGGTTGGGATGGGTACGGGTGGAACTCGGATTGCAGCCACCTTCTCCTGGTGAGTTCTGGGTTGTTTCAGTATATACAGAATGAAAGTACACTAAAATATGCGAAGACCTGCAGAAAACATCGCAAATGTAGCGTGTTGCCTAAGGTTGATGGTGCTGAGACGGGAGAAGGAGTTTTCCGATTTTATCTAAATTTTCAGGGAAGCATATAGGATTTGAAACGCAATATTTCCTCAAGTTCCACGTTGATACAGAAAGAAATTACATTGAAACAAGCAAAGAGCTCCACAAAACTCGGTACATTTAGCGTGTTGCCTCACCATTTTGCACCTGCAAACTTTGATAGGGTTGCGGCGGGAGAAGGAGTTGTCCGATTCTATTAAAATAAAATTTTGAGGGATGAATAGTAGACGAGAAACGCAAGTTTTTATCGAGTTCCATAATGATTGAATGAAATTTACATTTGCCTATCAGGCAATATGGGTGTCTATGAATTCGTAATCTAATTTGGACGAATAATAGTATGCGTAAATAAAAACCTGAAGAAAATGGAAAAGAATGGGAGAGGACGGGGACTGTAAACTATTTTTATCAAATATCTGGAATATTTGAACTGAACTGCCGTAGCAGATCGATTTTCAAGTTTCTGGATGCGGATGTTTTCTTGGTTAGGGTCGAACTAGTCATGCTAGTATCAACTAGCCCCAACAGATGTCCTCAAAGAGATATGTCGAAGAGAATTCCTCCCTCTCAATTGGTGAGATTGCCAAGCTATAAATTGATGGAATAAAGTGATCTGAAGATCCTATGCAGAGATGCATAAGCTGTAATGTTAGGAATACTTTTGAAACGAGAAATAAGTCTGTTATGACCGAGAATCGATTCAGAATTTTTTCTCGTTTCAAAAATATTCCTAACATTACAGCATATGCCTGTCTGCATAGGATCTTCAGATCACTATATTCCATTAATCAAATATTCTGTTTGACTTTGTTCCAAAATGAACAGAGCTTTTTCATGGCCTGCGGAATTTTCCTTTTAATCTTTGAAAGATCATCATATGCCTTCATATTTCTCAATATATAGAGCAGTAGCTGATGCCTAAATTTTTGTGTGACATAATAAATTATACATCCCTACAACCCTCTACCCTCCTATTATCTTTAGGTTATATTTTTGCATATTTGTATCGTATATTAATTCCGAGTAGATAGAAAACCATATTTCCTGTATTTGATTAGGATAACTTTTGGCACTTTCCCGTCCTCCTCTACTATGCCATTGTCTTTTGGTTGATAATTTTGCATATTTTTAATCTATATGAATTTCCAAGTCGAGAGACACACATTTTGCCCATTTTTATGAAAAGAACTTGTAGTCCCCCTGATTTCCCCCCCCTACTCTCAAATTGTCTTTCGATTTTTTAAAATATATAGTAAATACCGAATCGAGAGACATCCATGTTGTCTATATTTAATGTAGAGAACTTGTCACTCCCTCCCTAACCTCCCCCTACCCTCTCTGCTTTTGAATATTATTTACGTATATTTGTAATCTACATTAGAATCCGAGTCGATAGATACTCATATTGCCAATATTTGATGAGGTATTTATTGCCACCTCCTGCACTCCCGATTCCCCCATTGTCTTTAAAATGCTGTTCTTGCACATATTTCATATGAGAGAAAGGAGACTACGTCGAAAAATTAAAGTTTGCAATTAAAAATTTATAAATTTTTTAAAAACCATCTCCAAAACTGTAGGAATCATAACATTTTTGGAGGTAAACAGTTAAAAATATTTCAAGTATACGGAAAATTGATTCTCGCTAGGCACTTGATATCTCAAACAAATGTCTAATTCGTCTCACAACAACGACAGAGACCAAGATAAAAATCACACATAGACACTTAAAACTAAATCGCACCGAACTAAAAAAAAATAAAAATAAAAAAGAAGAAGTTATTCAAATTAAATAAAAATCACTCGTATGAAGGATAATATTTCACGCAAAAAAGTCCGTTAGGCCACATAATTACGACATATAGTTCTGAAGATAAAAATTCGAGAATATCCCAAGCATAATATCACATATTTTGTTTACATCAACCGCTACGAATATCCTATTGGTAAACAATATGTAAAAAACCAAATTTTTCTCTCCCATTCTCTTATATGATCTGTGAGGTGTACATTTAGAAAATTATTCGGATAGAGGACGACATTTACCACTAATACGTACTTGGGACAATAGAATTACGACTTATAGTTTCGGATATAAAAATTTGAGAAAATCCCAAACATAATATCTGATATTTTGTTTACATTAATCGCTACGACAATTCTATTGGCAAACAGCAGTTATAAAAAATATTTGTTTCTTCCAGACTCATATGATCCGACGTAGATTAAAATATTTATTCAGATAGAGGACAAATTTACCAAAAAAGACCTTGGGACCATATAATTACAAGTTATAGTTTTGTAGATATAAATTCAAGAACCGATAAATCTTTCGATACTGTCTAACACACATTTCCCGTAAATAACGCCTTTAAAATCTCTGTCAATTTCATTTATGGAGCATACTTGGCCTTCTTGTCTTTTAATCACAACATAACAGCATCTCTCCGCCATAAGCTTTTCTCGATCTACTTCTTAGCGCAATAGTCCCTTGAATAATTTCTTTATATCAACTATATCAACGTCGATTTAATTACTAAATAGTAATAGTTCGAAAAATTTTATGGTAAGGAGACTGACAGCGCCGGAGAGTGGAGAGGAGGGCAACCTTTAAGTGGTGCACTGTATGCTGAAATCAGCAACAATACGATTTCCCTCTACGACGAAAAATTAAACCGAAAAATATGCGGAACTTTCGTATTCACAACAAATATGTGGTCTAATTTGTATCGTATTTAAAATTTGACGGTAGAAAATTAAATTTACATTCTTTTAGGCGTTGTTTGGTTTAGATCCCAAATTCGTACAATGATTATAAGTAATTTTAAAATGTGACTGAAAGTAATGCGTTGTAGCGTCATAGACAGCGTTACACAAGATGATGATGATCACCATTACTTTGTTTGTTTGTATGGAATTTCAGGCAAATCAACCTCTTGGATGATTATAGCCATTACTCATTCTACAACGAACATATACACAAGGGAGGACAGAAACCCGGTGCCGGCATTATCCTACTCTTAACGAAGAGCACCAAGGGGGTCAACTGCTTAACGTCCCTTCCGAAGGACGGAGCGCTAATCTACGCGGTCTCCTCAAAGCACAACAGTAGGGTCGGGACGATCCCAAGATTCAAACCTTAAACCGCAGCGTGGAAGGCCAACGCTCTAACCCAGCGGTGCACAACTCAAAATTTGACACGGGCCAAAATCGACCTTGATTGGACCTAGGCGGGTCACGCGACGAAAGTTTTGTACATAAAAATTTAAGTACATTATTGTGAATTCAGTAATTTCTATAACATCTTTTACATGGAACTTTTATACGACAAAAATGTGGTGACAAACAAATATAGTTTACTTACTCAATGGGATATGTTGCACCGTTTTTCTCTCGCCATTCCACTTATATCTGGAGTAATGCTGATACCTGCTGTTCTTAGAATGTCTCTTAAACTCTGATCTGTCAGTGCTGAACGCAATGGAGCTTTGTTTTATTTCATAAGAGAGAAATTTTGTCCGCACAAGCGATAAATATCCATAATAAATTTTTCTTATATTTTTTACTGAAAAGGAAAGCACCAGCTGAGTTAAATCCTGCCGGGCCACAAAAAACGTGTCATCGGGCCAAATTTGGCCCGCGGGCCGTGTGTTTTGCACCCCTGCTCTAACCACTCCGACACCGCCATCCCATGATCACCATAACGTTTGTATATTATGTAGCGAGAGGTATATATGTAAGAGCGATCTTCGAATGCTGATGGGATGCATATATATAGACGGTAGAGTGCTTAATTAAATATTCATGTTGGATAAGGATCAACGCTTAAAAGTTTTCTCCTGATTATCTTTAAATTTCCTCCTCAAATATATATACATACATAATATCCGTCAAGTAATTGATGATCAAAGTGATTCTACTAAAATATTAAGTAAACGAGATACGCTTTAAGGCTATAAAGTATCCGCCTTTAATGGAATTTCAGTAGAATTACAGAGGTAACCTTCATCCCCCATAGGATTCATGGAACGTCGTTCAGTCGATCGTTGTTATTTGAATTTCTCGTTTAAAAATAATTCTGCAAATATTTAATAGATCCCTCTTACCCTCTTTGAGCTCATTCCTTTACCATAATATTCTAACAGTGACAATGAGGTCGGTGGTTTATTAATTTTAAAATTTCGTTCCATAACAATTCCGCCAAATTTGATTGGATACGTCTTAACTTCAGTTTCCTCATTTAATATTATGTTTCCTTTCACTTTTACACCTATAGTAAATACACGAAAAGGCATTCGTACATTGCAAGATGATCGCAAAAATCATGGCAAAACATCAATATTTGTAAATTTAGGATTCCTCGGTAAAAAATGGAAATTAATTAGTTTAATAAGCCAGTAATTTTAAGAATAAGCTCGCTCGAATCATATAGTATTCAAAGAAGTTCGAGAGCGTTAACGAAGTCAATTGGTTTAAGACGAATCTTTGAAAGGAACGATGAAAATTTTTGGATTTATCACACGCGGTCCCTTTCACGGATAAACTGCGACGGCGTTATCCGTGGCACGTTGAAGTTCTTCGAATAAATCACGCGCAACGCAAACATTTCCTTCCTTCCATTAAAACGCATAGGCACAAAACGCCGCCGGCCGATATCAAGGTCGACGCTAAGATTCCCGCACGAAAATAAAAACGAGCTATGCGACAAGGCTCTCATCCATCACGGACGGCGATAGCGAGATGATGAGTTCTGCGTTTGCCGTTAGCCTTCTATCCCCTTATATAAACCTCGGCCAATAGGGAGTAGCCGGTTATAAGCCCGAGACACGGACAGCAGCCAGATGGCGCTTAATTTACGCCCGCGTTCTGAGAGGGGTTCGAGATGACGACATAAACACAAGGATCAAAACGCGTGCGAGCTATGCAATGCAAATTGCTCAGTGGTCTCGCGGTCACGCTGAGGCCAATGGCGATAAATCAGTGAATCTCTAATCAACGAATGGGTTTGTGGAGAAAAGTTCGAAATGTTAGGATATAGTTTATTTTTTAATTTGCGGAATTAACTCTATTAAAAAGAGATATTGCTGGTGATGAGCGCGTTTCGTTCCCATATGATGAAATTATAATCTTTTTCAGGCGGATTTTTAGTTTTAATATGCACGAAAATATTTATTAATATCTGGTTTTGTCCCAAATACTTTCATAAAATGTCCTAGTATCCGTTTAAACTGAAAACTTTTAATAAACCTTGCAAGTCTAGGGAGAGTTGAACGATTCCTCAGATATCTTTCAAATTTAAAAATTATAGAACTTGAGGAGAAATAATTATCTACTATTAAAGTGCACATACCCTTGAAACAATTGTTTTCAAAGATATCCAACAAAGTAAGCTTTCTAATTTCCGTAATTTTGGTTAATGATGCATAAAATTATATACGTGTTCTAGCCAACAGCGAGTAATTTCTCCTGTCTTAACTGTTTACGTACTTCTTGAACCTAAAAACATCGACTTTTCTTGCAATCACTCATGTATAAAATCGTAATATTTTTTATTTTATAAGTTTACGACCTCCGAAATCACACAAATCGAATAAAGCATTTCCTTTTCGCGTACTTTTCCGAAAATTCACCACTCTCGATGATTTGTAAGAAAACGTTTCCAAAAATTTGTCGCAATACGTTAATGTCTTACTGATCAATTTAAACAAAAACTCTTAATAATTAATAATCTCAAATCGAAAATGTACACTATATTTTAGAGAGAATATATGAATAAAATACCCAACAAAATATAAAACAATCAGTGTTTCCTAAAACGAAGCCTTAATTATAATATGTATTCCATTTTGGAAAGATACTCTGGTAAGTAATTACGCGACTACCTGTTAAATGATAAATAGATCGTAAAAAAAAATAAAAATTCAAAATGCCTGCAGTCACCGTCTTTTAAACCTACCAGTGATTTGATTTCCGGTAACCAAACTAATTTAGAGGGACGATCGAATTAAATCCGAACAAGAGCATTCATCCTCGAGAAGTAATGACACCTCCAAATTCAATTTTCTGGTTGAAGGATCTTTTGCAAATCTGTGGACTGAATCTAGGATTCATTAACACTGAAGACGAAATATGGAGGAGGAGCAGGAGATTTAATATAATCTCTGAAAATCGACATTCTCTTTCACAGGGCACGTCATAAAAATTCCTGATGAGAATTCTGAGTCCAAAGTCACGGCGAATTTATGCAACGGTTCTTTTGGGAAGTAATTCGTCTAAGGGAGGTCGCATTTCAGAAGCACTTATGCAACCGAATGCAGAATGGGTCGCATGACTCGATAATAAGCATGCTTTAATAAGGCGTGCTAGACATTCCGAGTTGATGGCTGGTTAATATTCCATCCCCACCGCAGCCTCAGTTTGCTTGAGTAATCGTCCGCGTGCACCATAGGTCGTCATCGCAGAGCATAGGAGTAGTTCCGAACGAGTAGAAAATTAAGATGGGTGAAATAAGTTTACTATGGCTTATTTAGGAGTCCCATAACAAATCGCAACTGATAATTTATCAAAGCATTTTCGCCAATAAATATTTAGAGAATTCGGTATATATATATATATATATATATATATATATATATATATATATATATATACACAGTCAAACTCGGCTATAACGAGCACCACGGGACCGTTTAGTTTTGCTCGTTATAGCCGTTAAACTTAATATCCGTGAAGGCAAAAGCATGCATGCGTATGGTGAAATAAGACATAAGAAGTAAAAGTGAATATATAAAAGAAAGGTTATTTAGTAAATTTATGAAAAAACCTAAAAATGAGAATAAACTAGAAAATTTAGAGTAAACATACGTACATATAAAATTTGCTCACAGCTGCATCCTTAATCACTCCCCTTTTTACAAAAATAACTTTGAATAGTAGCCTGTTTCATAGATTTCACTTTGAAGTCTCTTAAGTTTACTCTTATTACACTTAGTGCACTAAAAACACCATCGGAAATGTCAATGTTTTCAAAAAAATCATTTAATGTTTCCACGGCATCCTGAGTAAGGATTGTGTCTTCGACACATTCAACATTGTCTTCATCACTGACTGCTGTGCATTATACTGTCTCTATTATTTCACTCTCCGTAGGAATTCCACTGGTAATCAAATCATCATCAACATGAACAAAATTGTCAATGTCATTTACATGGTCAAAACTCGCAATTCCATTTTCTTCAAGCCATTCTGATCTTCATCAACGTTATGGTTATCAATCGAGAATTCTCCCGATATTAAACCAAACTATCGAAAACAGTTTATGATCGTTGTAGGTGAAACATGCACCTGTCATCAAATGAATTGCATCCAATACAGAGTCGTTGCCATCTAAACCTCTTTCCATACTTTCAATCAACTGTAGAACAAAAAATCGCTTGAAATGGCATTTAAAACTTTTAATTATCCCCATGTCCATTGGCTGCAAAATAGAAGTCGCATTTGGAGGCAAAACACCAGTTTTACATTGGATAACTCCTGCATATGTGGGTGCGCAGGACAGTTATCGACAAGGAGTAAAATGTTTCTATTTTTCCTCCGTAACTCGTTGTTCCACTGACTTACATATTGCTGAAAAATATTGGAAGTTATTATTTTAGTTATTAGCTGCATATTCAACGGGAAGCTTCTTTACATTTTTGAGACAACGTGGCTTTTGTGACTTACCAATAACAAAAAGTTTTTTTTGTCAGTCCCATTCATGTTTGCGCACATAAAAACTGTTAAACAATTCTTAGGTCTTTTGCCACCAACACGTTTGTCATCTTTGAATTTAAACATTGCATCAGGCATCATGTTGTAAAACAGTCCAGTTTCGTCGGCATTGTAGATGTCTTCTTCTCTGTAACCTTTTCCACACTCCTCCCAAACACTTTTCACCCATTCAATTGCCGTTTTTGAATTTGCTGACAGGACCTTTCGCATAAACAATGTTATGCCGATTTTTAAAACGGTCAAGCCACCCGTTATTGCATGTGAAGTTCTCGTGTCCTAACTGTTTTGCAAATTTATCTGCCTGTACCTTGATGGGGAAACCAGCATTTCTCTGCCTCTTAAACTACTCCAGAAGTTCTTGATCAACAGTACCCAAGTCACACTTCCTCATTTTCTTGTTCGTTGTTAGATTGTTCTCTAGTGCAGATAAAATCGCTTCTTTGTTTTTCCATAAGGTTGAAACCGCAGACGACGATAAATTAAATTTTTTACACACTTCAACATTTTTTTACCACGTTCGAACTCTCGAATAATATCAACCTTTTCGCGAATAGACAAACACTTCCTTTTATGTAAGGACATGTTACTCGTTCAAGGGCAAAATCTCAACTGGTTTTTGTGATCAACGCTACGAACTTTCTTTGCAAACTGTGAGCATACCAATTCCAGGAAGAGTTAATGAGGAGACGGATTAAACGTGGGATTTCCCATCTTTACGTGGGAAAGGGTGTTGGGTGCATTCGGATGAGCGACGGGGGTGGGCGCCATTGTACATGCCCTCAGCCCCTTACCCCCTTCCAAACACAACCTCCTGGCTGTAAAAGAGCTGGGGGTTGGGAGGAGAGGACAAAGGACCTCCGCGAGTACCACTGTACCTGCAAGTTGGGAATTCTTGGTTTGGACGAAGGGATTATTTTTTAACAACAACGCCAGGGTCTTTAACCTCCCCAAGGGATAGGGTGTAGAGTCTGGACTCGAGAACACAAGGTTACATATATTGGATCACTATGCGGATTGAAGGGGCTGACCGCCGCCGCGTTTGAGACAGTGAGAAGTGGTCGAAGTTTGCTCGATATATCCGTGAAGCTTGCTCGTTATATACGTGAAATATTTGTATGTAAATGCATGTAAACTTATCTTGGAGGTAGCATTTGCTCACTATAGCCGTGAACTCGTTACAACCATGCTCGTTATAAACGAGTTTGACTGTGTATATATATATATATATATATATATATATATATATATATATATATATATATAATGGGACGAAATTAAAACCAGTATCAAGGATACCTTGGATAAAGAGATTGGAAAACAAGAGAAGAAAATCAGAAAACTATGGATCACGAAGGAAATGCTGGAGAAAATGGATGAGAGACGAAAATGGAAAAACGTTAACAGTGAAGAAGGTAGAGACAACTATAGGCGTATAAACAATGAGTTGAGAAGGGTAACAGATAAAGCTAGAGAAAATTGGATAAAAGGAAAATGTGATGAAATAGAACAAATGGAGAAGTTAGGACGGTACGATAAGATGTACGCTAGGGCACTGGAATTAGAAGATAAGAAGTCTAATGGAATTTGTGGTAAAGGAATTATGAATACGGATGGGAAGATAGTCTCAGAAACAAAGGATGTAGCACAGGTATGGGAAGAATACATTAAGGAATTATACAGCAAACAGGCAGGAGCGGCAAAAATACAACTGGAAAATGAGGAAAACATTGAAGAAGACAACTTAGGACCAAGTATTATGGAGAGCGAAGTAGAAAAAGCGATAGTGGAACTAAAGAAGGGGAAAGCCACGGGCAGCGATGGAATACCGGCTGAGATACTTAAAGTCATAGGATCAGAAGGACTAAAAGCAATCACGAAATTAATTAATAAGATTTTCGACACGGGAGAGTGGCCTCAGGATTTCCTAGAAGTAACAATGATCCCTCTAAAGAAGAAGCCAAAGGCAATGCAGTGTAAAGATTACAGAACTATAACCCTTCTGTCACACACATCGAAGATCATCACGAGGATTCTTAATAAAAGGCTGGAGAAAAAGGCAGAAGAAATAATAGGGGAAGATCAATTCGGTTTCAGAAAAGGACGAGGAACTAGAGATGCTATAGGAGTAGTTAGAATCATATCAGAAAGGGCAATAGAATACAGTCAAGATATCTGCGCATGTTTCGTAGACTGGCAGAAGGCCTTTGATAGAGTAAATTGGGTAAAGTTGATGAAGATATTAAAGGATATAGGTGTAGACTGGAAAGACAGAAGACTGATTAGGAATCTATATGAGAATCAAGTTGTAAAGGTCAGGTTTGAGAATGTGGACACCTGCGGAATAAATATCGGTAGAGGAGTAAGACTAGGCTGCTGCCTATCGCCAACCCTATTCAATATATATGAAGCAAGTCTAATGCAAGAAGCTTTATAAGGCACAGGGGATTTCAAAATTGGAGGAAGGATTATAAGAACAGTAAAATACGCAGATGATCAAGTACTTCTAGCAAGAAAGGAAGAGGAGCTACAAAAAATGATAAATAGACTAGTGATAACAGGTAGAAAATACGGTATGGAAATAAATACAGAAAAATCCAAGGTCATTCGAATATCGGGTAAAGAAGAGAATTTGAACATAAGTATTGGGGGAAAGCCATTAGAACAAGTTTCAGAATATAAATGCCTTGGAAGTATCATAACACGAGAGGCAAAATGTACGGATGAGATCAAAACTAGAATAGGAAAAGCAAAAGCGGCTTTCAGGAGAAAGAAACAACTACTTACAGGGAATATAAGGGAAGATATCCTCAAGAAGTTGATAAAATGCTACGTATGGAGTATGGCATTGTATGGGGCAGAAACATGGACGCTAAGGAAAAATGACATCAAATACTTGGAAAGCTTTGAAATGTGGACTTGGAGGAGAATGCTGAAGATAAAATGGACAGATAGGATGAAAAACGATGAAGTGCTACGAAGAATAGGAGAGAAGCGAATGATTATACAGACTATCAGAAAGAGGAAGGCTAACTGGGTTGGACATTACCTGAGGAGAGAGAGTATGATTAAAGACGTGTTAGAAGGAAAACTAGATGGGAAAAGGAAAAGAGGTAGGAAAAGGTTTCAGCTGATAGACGATTTGAAAGGGAAAGAGAGTTATCAAGATATAAAGAGGACAGCGGAAAATAGGAGTATATGGAGAACCAGGTTTAACCAAGAATAATCACGGACCTGTCTACGGACAGACTACCTATGATGATGATGATATATATATATATATATATATATATATATATATATATATATATATATATATATATATATAAGGCTTAATGATAGATGAGTTTGAAAGTTTCAAGATCTCCGAATCTACTAGGCCGATTTTCACGAAACTTTCACTGCAAGATTAAGCAAAATCTCAAAGAGGTTTTTAAGTTTAATTTTATTCTTCAAACTTATGCCGTTTTAAAGATATGGCGATTTTTCCGCGAACACCTATTTTCCAACGCTACTTTATGCCATTCGGCGGGCGGTGGGAGGGGTGAGTGAAAAAGGGGCAGGTCCAATCCTGAATCACACCCGGGCAACGCCGGCTCACACAGCTAGTTTATTTATAAAAGATGTCAATTTACGCCTAAATTCGGATTTATACCACCAAAAATTTTAAAATGATCATAAAATAAAAATTTTTAATTGCCGAGTTATAAAACTCCAGCTTCCAATATAAACTCTCTGGAAATAATTATACTTGGAAACCAAAAAATCCAATATTAAAATTTTGAAAAGTGTATTTTCTTAATTTATCTTTATAAACTAAAAAGAAGGAAAAGTTTACTCCATAAATGGTATATACAGAGATTTCAAAGGCGTTCTTAATGGGATTTATGTAATTATACGGTTTTGAAGCCATTTTGTGATAAATGTTTTTCTTTATTAGAAATTTTCTTTTAATCTATACCTCACAGATAATGGAGAGAAAAATAGGGTTTTTTAATTGTTTGCCGATAGAGTCGTCGTAGCGACCGATGTAAATAAAATATTTGATGTTATGTTTGGGATTTTCTAGAATTTTTATCATCGAAGCTATAAATCGTAATTATGTGGCATTGCAGACGTTTCGTGGCAAATGTTTTCCTCTAAAAGAATATTTTTTTAACCGATGCCTTGTAGATCATATAAGAGCTAGGGCGAGAATAATATGGCATTGACGGATGACATTTAATGTTATGATATTTTTTGAGCTTATGTAAAATGGAAGTTCTAATAGACGGATGTAGTTCAAAATTATCCGGCGATAAATTTAAATAAGAATCACAAATACTTAATTAAAATCCGCTCAATAGTTTTGGAGATTAAATATGTGGACAGAGGGACAAGGCTTTCCACTACTACTGCTTAGTTAGTAAACGACGCCTTAAAATGATAAATACAAACAACAAGTGCCAACGACGAATTGCATAAAATAAAAATACAGTTGAATTTTGATCTATCTTGTGACGATTGAAATCCGTCTAATAGGCAGTTTCATCATTTTCGTTTTTTCTTTTGAAGCTTCTTAAAGTAATCTACGATTAGTTTGACAGTGAAGTTTTTTGAGCACCTGGAACAGTTTGCAGTCAGCTTCGAATTGAATTTATTTAATCGCATTAAGAATAATTTAAAAGAATGTTAGTGCAAAACTGAACATATTATCCATTAAGATAGGCTCAACCACTAACATTTATTTTCCATAACTTCTGAATAGCTTTAGAATATTTTAATATATAAGAAAGCATTCTACAGATAAAATTGAAGTTCTGTTTTGACCTATTACACACACAACCTTAATGGAAATCTGCTTTTCCACTCTTGCGATGGATGCGGTGGAGAGAACGAGAGAGGAAGTGAGCAGAGTTACATACATCGATTTCCAATCGAGAGATGTCGGGAGTTGTCTAGACGGTTCGGTAACAACATCATTATTGCCAGGTTAGCAGTCCGGATGCTGGAGAGAGGTCAAAAGGCTCAGGTTGCGTGCAATTGGCATGGTCAGAATGAGTGCGATAGGAATCGACAGACACAAGAAGAACAAAGAAAGATAGGATAAATAGGCAGAGAGAGCATCGTTACATCCTGAAGACTCGTCAAGAACGAAACATTGATTTCTTGCTCTCATTTGCATGTTTCATATAATATACGAACGATTCCTAATATGGGGTCCCAAACCGTGACAGTTTATTCGGTAGTTTTTAAATTTTGGTGGCATCGAAAGCATTATATTAACACTCGGACCCTGGATCTCGTTCTAGTAATTTTAATTTTTTTATGAGTAGAACTTGTATTTATTATTTATCCTTACAGCTATTCTTCTGAAAATTAACACGTGTCAAAATGAAGATACTTTCAATGAGGAGCATAAAAGTGTACTTTGTATCCAACGCCAATTCCTTCCTGGGTCCTGATAGCCCCATTCCCATTTTTTTGCGTTCTATACAATGCGTTATGCGTCATTTTACTTTCCAGCATGCACCATGACCACGAGATGTCAGATAGACAAAATAATGTTTATAATAAAACCAAAATAGTTGCTGAAATACTCGATAAACTAATCCGGGAATATTTGTGAGCGAGAGCGATACGGCGTTGGCCTCTGGCACTGTTCTTCAATTTTTTTAAACATTTTGGCATAAAATGCTTTTGTTATTTGGTGAATAAGTAAATAAGTAAGCAAAGGCCAAAATAAAATTATTTTTAGAGGAATTTTTAATGTTGTTGGTACATCCTAATATTGAAAAGAGGGCCATACAGATTGAAAAAGTGAAGGGTAAAACTACCAGTAACATGTTATTCGTGCTATCACATCCACAGGTATGGAAATCGTTCAACAGCAACAGACTTTTTCAATTGCAGCTCATCAAATTGGACTGAAGAAAAGAGGAAGATGTTTCATGTGTGCAGGAGATAATAAATATACTTAAAAATTTGAGGTGTATGAAAAGTTTGTATGCAAGAGGCATTTGGCTCGGGATTTGAGAATAACATGTGAAAAATGTTCCAACGAATCAGATGATTCAATATAATTTCGTTGAATTTTTATGCTAACATTATTACTTTTATGAATACACTCTCCACGTGTATCCTTCCATTATTTCTGAGGCCTATAGTACTTACATTTTTAAATCTTTTGCTTATTTTAAATTCAATGAAGCTTCTTTTAAATCTGGATAATGTATTTTTACCATTAGTAATGCCCCTTTGGTTTAATTATAAAATATTTATCAAAAATAATAAATTTGCTTTAGTTAAAATTTTAAATGTAAACATGTGTTTGCTAAAAACATGTTGGGTCCTTTGGGACCCGTCTCCGGTGTTCGTGTTATTATGATGATGTCCAGCGTCGGAGTGTTAACAAGATTCCTAGCGTCAATAGAATTTAATCGCATACATTTGTTTTTAATTTATACCTGAATATAATAATTTAATTTTCAGGATAGAATGAGTCACAATATTGAGATATTTGCCATGCTTAACGGCATACCCAGCAGCTGACACCGAGTTCAGTCGTTGACAATGAATTCTTTCAGATGATATTTTAAATGTTATAAGCTACACGAGAAGAAAAATTAAAAGAATTGATGGTATTCATATCGATATTAAGCTTTGGTTTCTGGGGATTTCAACTAAATTTCCTTTACACGTGATAAAATGCCTATCTTTAACTCTCGGCACATATACGACAAACCGTCACCACCACCTCTGCATTAAGCATACAAAACTCACCCCACGGCTTAAACTTACAGCTGAATTAAACATCTCCTCTGTTTTTTCCTAAGAATCTCTAGAATTAACAAATGCTGATACTAAAGTAAATACTATTTTTTTTAAATTTGATTCAGAAAATCTAGAAATTAATACTATGGTAACACTAACCATGGTTTTCCAGATTACTAGTTTGTAACACAATACACTTAATCTTTAAACTGCACATGATCCGTTCTCAATTCTTTTAAACGTATCGATGAACCGAATGCTTACCATAGAAAAAAGCGTCGGGAAGATGTTTTGGATTCCTATCTTGGCGAGGATTACTTCTCACAATTATTGACCTGATTACGCCCCGAGCCAGATTTTGGTTATTTGCTGTTGCCTGGGAGACTAACATCTTTTATCATAGATGCTGAAGCACAGCATTCTATAACACAGGGATGCTAAGGTGGTTAACAATTTAGGTGTTGCCATTTACACTTTCTAATAAATATGCTATCCATGTTGAGCCCTAAAATTTTTCTACCCCTTCTCCCATGTAAAACGGCAAAAGATCAGTATTCGAGTAAAATGAAAAATATCGCAGGTTTCTATTTATGTAACAAGAATAGACAACAGCCATTCGCCAAGAAAATACTCTAGTCAACTGTCACAATATATAAATCCTTCTAATAAACTAATAAGAAACATTAAACTTGTATTCTTTTATTGCCATTTCCTTTGTTATTAATAGGAACCTTATATGATTGCTTAATTCCTCCCGTAAAATGGTGACGTAGCTTAGTAATACAGATGGAAAAAATTGACGTTTTTTAGCATTAGTGAGGATAAATACAGGCTGTTTAAGAATTTAATAAAGAGTAACATGAGCAGTCATTAAAAGTTACACGAAAAAAATACGAAAAAATATATGAATGATGCATATAATCTAACCAATTTGAACAGATTATAAAAATTATATTTATATGATATAATTATAATTATATTATAACTTTGTACGCGGTTAATCGCATGCGCTTAAATGCTGATAATGAAGCAAGTCCTTCTGAAAGACAATAATGTTCTTGACCCCTCAGAAAACTAGGAGGAATGGCTGTAAGAAACTCGACTTATAGGAAACGTCCCAGAAAGTATCGCATACTGAGAACCGCGAACAGGACCTGCCTGCTACTGACGTACGAGTCCCTGAGAACCGCGCGTAGGGTCGATAACAAGAGGAGCTTGGGGATTCTTTTTTTTTTCGCAAAAATGTGACCCGCGAGTTCGCTCGTTATTTATGAGCGATCGAATTATTCTCTCGGCATATCAAAAGTAGGACGTTGATAAGAGTAACAAACAATTCGCGTCATCGTGAACCATTTTCCGGTTAACGCGAAAGCGAATCCAAATCTGCGGGATATACCGTATCATCATCCTATCTCACTGCACTTGCCTCATCCCCCACCAATCTCAGCTGTCCGTGCGAAAGTAGGACTTTTTGCGCATTATCAGATCGGGGGAGACAACTCGACGGCATGCTGAGCGTTGGATGGCGAACGAATCATCCGAGAGTGCAAACGTCGTTTCGAAAGAATGAAAAATAGGAAGCGGCGTCGAGGGATATCCCGGAAAGACCTACTCGCGACAACTAAGCGAAAAATCATTGAACGCAGACAGAAAAAGGAAGAGAGAGAGAGAGAAACGGATGAGTCACGTAAGACAAATATACGTTCCCACCGAGAGATGGGTTTCCATTAAAGAACGCGCTGATGTGTGAGAAATGAGTTTCGAGAAAATAGATATGGCATTTTTCTAAAGGTAAATATCATTAGAACTTGGAGAGCATTCATAAACCAAATTAAAATAAGACTGAGATACATACAAAAAAATTTCCTTTGAAGCTTTTCTGGGAACCGTAGTAAAAAGCACAGTTTCTGGAAAAGTGTACAATGAAATAATAATTTCAAAATAATCAAAACAAAATTTGCTATAATAGTTATTAAAGAACGAGACCTACCCTTACACTGAGATGGTCTATATTAAATAAAAGGTTAATATAATCCACACTTAAAATCTAGTGCTTATAAATTAAAAGCTTGGTCAATAAACAATTCTACATATTTCAAATAAGTCTAATACAATAATAACTTAAAACTCGCGAAAAGACATTTTGCTTAATTCTGTGAAAACAGCAAGAGCATCTTGTTACCAACATTTTCAGTTAAAATGATTCGAAATTTCTCTTGAATTTTATTTATTCCATAACGAGTTACGAAAACGGAATAAACAATGAAAGCAGTGGCAAGTTTCAATTTTAGAAAACTTTCTTTGTAGGAACAATATATCAATAAAGTGCATACGAAGAAAAAATTAATAGTCATGCAATATTTGACGATTAAACAAGTTCTTTCGCAGTAATTGGTACTCTAAATCTCCAGTTATTAGAAAAGTTTGTTATAAATAAAACGTACTTTTTCAGACAATTTCACCACTTTGTGTCGATGGATTTTCTCGAATCCCGAAATCCGATAGTTCGTTTTTCTTAAATGAACGACTTCCATTCGGACTTAAACCCTCGACCTTTGACTCTTTATAAGACGTAATGCCCGTAGTCAATGAGGCACCTTGTTGAATACACTTTCATGACCGGGATAATTTTGCAAAATAATTTCCGATGAAAATAAAATTATGACAAACGCAATTACGTCGATCACTCAGAACTCATTGCTCCCACTTCATCATTCATAAAAAATACGAAAACGGATGCATGTATTAATAATGCTAATCTTCAGGAGCGGTTTGATATGCAGACAAGTAGAATCACTATTTATCAAGACTCAAGAGTAATTCTGAAGAGAGCGCAATTATAATTTCGCATGGTTTATGAACCATGCCTATTAACAGTCAATCATTTAATAGCCTCAAAATTAAAAAGCGGTCAATGGTAGCACCAAATTTACAAAATGAAAATTTCTATGAAAATGTTGAGGTAACAAAAATTTATTTTTGATTTTTGAATGCATCATATAAGTGTGTGGCATTGAAAGACTTGTTTTTTATTTATTCTTGTTGAATACTATAGATTATTTTTGGAAATAAAAACTTTCTTTTGTTTACACGGCAATCCTTACTTCACAATGAACTGTGCCACACTAAATAATCTACGGGTGCCTGTGAGTCAGACTGTAGTGTGGAGTGTCCTTGATCGCACCAATCAGAAGCCAGATTTCAGGCAACGACCATCGCACTAACTGCAAGGAAACAAACAAGTTTGATTCCTAGATAGATACGATGCTTGAGCCGATACTTGGTGCGATGATTGGTGCGAGGCTCCACTATGTTTTACCCTAAGAGTTTCCGGGACGGGATTGTATTGGAAACAGTTAAAGATTAGTCGTAGTAACAATATATTTGGCCACCAAGTTTGTGCTGCAACCAACCCAACCAAACAAACCAACCCAAACCAACCAACCTAACCCAATCAACCCAACCCAACCAACCCAACCCAACCAACCAACCCAACCCAATTTTCATATATATAATACACATATATTTCATGTTTTCAATGCAATCCCGTCCCAGAAACTCTTGAAAGTTTGGTATTCCTGGGCGTCAAGATTACATGTGAACGTAAATATCTTATTATTTATCTTAGGATTACGTTTAAAAGACGCTCTTAATCAGCGCATTTATCCGAATTTGACAATTGACTTACTTTCTTACAAATTTAACAACATAAAAAAGTTAAAACATTTTTTATTTTATCTAAAGTTACGCTCCCGTAATTTATGGTTAACTCATGGGTACTTTTAATCAAAAAATTTGAAGAACGAAATATGCTTCAAAATTTCTCTCAACTCTAGAATATTAATTGGTGTCGCGACTTCTCGTCACGGAAAATTCGTAACTGCGACATCTCTTCACAGATGACAATTGGTACCTGCGACATTTCGTCACGCTTTCAAAATGGAAATTGCAGCAACTCGTCACACATTTAAATTCGTACCAGTGACATTTCGTCACACAAAATATTTGGTAACAGCGACATTTGGCCACACATTTAAATTGGTATCAGCGACTTTTCGTCATAGAATATAATTGGATACTGCGACTTTACTTCACAAAATTATTTTCGTCACACATTACTTTCCGTCACACGTTCCGTTTGTGGATTCTTTCTGGGAACATGGGCTCCATGGGTATCAAAGTACTCGGGACGATACATATGTTAGAAATTAATGTATATCTAACAAATTTAATCGGAATTGGCGGGGGGTGGGGGTCTTCTATCGGGAAAAATGGGCTTCATGGATATCAAAGTACTCGGGACGATACATATGTTGGAAATTTATGTATATCTAAGAAGTTTACTTGAAATCGGCGGGGGAAGGGTAGGGGGGGATAGGAGTATCTTTACGAGAACATGGGCTTCATGAGTATCAAAGTACTCGGGACGATACGCATGTTGGAAAGTTCATTATGATATATTAGAAAATATTTAACAGAAGCGACAAAATTGGATGAATTTAATTTCCAATGAAATAACGTCTCATTATACTTTCATTAATACTTAGCTCAAAAACAATTCGAAATGACGGGATTTCGTGTTTCTGAATTATGATATTATCATTTATCACATATATTATAACAGAAACATATTGCATAAGCTGCAATGACTTTTAATATATGTTGCAGGTACAAAATGTCATGGGTGACGTAATGTCGTAGGTACCAAATGCCGCTTATGACAAAATGTCGCAGGTACTAAATGTCACCTCTGAAGAGAGGTAGGCACCAAAAGTCGTATGTGACGGAATGTCGCAGGTACCAATTGTCCCTATGACCAAATGTCTGTGATCAATTGTCGTGGTGACGAATTTTCTGTGACGAAAAGTCTCTAAACCTATTAATTCGAGAGAAACTTAACGAGCTCGTATTATGATTGAAATCAAATTGATAAATTACGTATAACTCTACAAATGCCACGCAAACTACTCTAACTGATGCTATAATTTACTATCGGTCAATAACCACTGATGTAGCCGATATGCACATTTGGGTTTCCCCACTATTTATGGCTACTGGTGCTACATCATTAGTCAATTTCAAATATCAACGGCCTATGAATTTCAGAGCCTTTAATGATTTTTTTAAACTGACCAACTATGCAATCCATGACTTTAATAGATTCTTCCATCGTAATACCCAACCCTTCAAGACGGAGAGAAATTTAATTTATCCCGGTATTAATTTTGTCCAGTCGAAATTGAAAAAAATGGCCTGGACTTTTTGTTGTTTTTCTGAGCAAAACCCTTCCATTTCCAAGCAAGAGGAAAGGCAATGAAGATTTCGCAGCCATATGGCAAAATTAAAATGAAATCACACAAAAACCGAGAGGAAAACGTGCGGCGAGTTTGCAGCATCAAGCGAGAGCAATGCGGTATTCAGCGAAGAGGAACGGCGGCTATGATGCTATTGTCAGTGCGGTTTCTCCCCAGCACGTGCCCCGAAACTAGGATGCGGTCTTCCTCTCCCTTTGGGAACCACGTAGAGAGAGGAGGACCAGGAAGGAGGGAGGGAATGGAGAGAAGAAGAGGGTGGATACAGGAGGGAAGGAGTAGACGAGACGGAATGACTCGCCGAGGGAAAAGAGGGGAGGGTGAAAACACAGGAGAGGGAGGAAGAAGATAGAAAAAGGAGGAGCAGAGGGATGACGAGATAGAAGGAGGGATGAGAGGGAGAGAGGGGAGGAGAAGAGAATCGGAGAAGAGAGAGATAAGAAGAATAAAGAGAAGGGCAGGTTAAAGAGAGAGAAGAGAAAGGAGAGAGTTAAAGAGGAGGTGAGATCAGAGGAAGGAGAGTGTGGGGAGTGGAGCAGGATGGAAGAAAAAGAAGAGAGATAAGAGAGGATGGAGAATGATAGGCACAGAAACTTGGTTAACGGATGAGATTCAGAGTCAGGCGATAATTCCTAGAGACTATCGCGTCTATAGAAAAGATAGCGCCAATAGATCGGGCGGGGGGTTTTCATAGCGGTTAGCGATAATTACGATAGCAGTGAGATTCCGATAAGTGTCGAGGATATCGAGAGTGTATGGTGTTGCATAGGTAAAGAAGGTTCCAAAAATATGTTCTTATGCTCGCTTTACAGGCCACCTAACGCTGGTGTAGATTGTATTTTAAATCTCGAGAAACAACTATCAAAGCTTAGACTGATAAATCAAGATGGAATCGTTATAGTCGGTGAGGACTTTAACTTACACTCAATTGATTGGGAAAACCTATGTTTCGAATCTAGAGGCAAAGAACACGAATACCGATGAAGTTAATAACGAAATTAGAAAACTTAGGCGTTAATTCTAAAATCGTTAGTTGGATCCGTGAATTTTTAAATCATAGGAAGCAGAAGGTTGTTATAGATGGGAAATCATCGAACTTAGTGGAGGTTGTCTCTGGCGTTCCGAAGGGTAGTGTAATTGGTCCGTTATTATTTCTAACTTATATGAACGATATCAGCTAAGTAGTCAGAAGTAAAATTAGGCTTTTCGCGGACGACACCGTCATCAATAGGGAAATAAGCAATCCGGAAGACCATCAGTATCTCCAAAAAGGAAGAAGCTATTTCTGCATGGTGTAAGGAATGGCAGTTAGAGATCAACCAAAAGAAAAGCTGCGTCATCATCTTCTGGAGAACCAAGAGTATCTCGTTGGATAATAATTATTCGTTGGACGGAGTAGAGATTCCAGTTTCAGACTCGATTAAATACCTCGGAGTCACGATCCATCGTGATTTCTCGTAGGACGCCCACATTCGCCGATTGATAAGTGTCACAAACAAATAGCTGGCCTTTATAGGGAAAATATTTCGAAATAGCTCCGAAAAAGTGAAAGAATTATGTTATTTATCCTTGGTTCGACCGCAGGTCGAATACGCGTCAGATGTGTGGGATTCCAAGGAAAAGGGACTCACTAATGAGATCCAGGTCCAGCGCAAGGCAGCTAGATTTGTAAAGAGGAATTACGATAGTAAACAATGCGTAACATCATTAATAAAAAATCTTAAATGGACATCGTTAGAGGAACGTAGGTTGCAGGCTAGATTTAAACTACTGGTAAAATTTATGTCGGAGGGACCAGCGAATGAGGTGGTAGGACTTATCAGAAGCCCGACGTATCTCGGAAGGTAGGACAGTGAGGATAAGATTTACGAGATCAACTGTACAATGGAGCGATGTAGAGGATCGTTTTCCCTAGGACGATAACAGAACATAATAGTAAAAGGTAACGTAGGAAAACTATGGAACCTTGGTGCACTGCATCCCCTGCCATCCACCAAAAAGGTGACTTGAAGGGTATCATGTAGATTTAGATCAATAGAGAGAGAAGAGAATAGGGAGAGGGAATAGAGAGATGGATAAGGGAGTAGACTGGAGTAAGGGGGAGAAAGAGGAGAGAAGAGTGGGCGGGGAGGGAGGAGAATGATAAGAGGAGAAAGAAGAGAGCCGGGGTTGGTAAGAAAGAGACTGAAGAGGAAGTAGAGTGGAAGAGAAGAGAGGAAGGAGAGAGATGTGGGATGAGAGGCAAAAGAGAGATGGAAAAGGGAGTATACTGGAGGAAAGATAAATATGGGAGGAGAGGGTGGAGAGGAAGGATGAAGGGAAGGAGAGAAAGAGGAGAGAGGGTGGAGTGGATAGAGAAAAGAGAGGAGAAAGAGATGATAGAAGGAGCGGAGAAAATGGAAGGGAGAGAGCGAAGAAGAGAGAGAAGGGAGAAGAGAGGGTGAATAGAGAGGATAAAGGGACGAGGGAGAAGAGAGAGAAGGGAGAAGAGAGGGTGGATATAGAGAATAAAGGGACGAGGAAGAAGAGAGAAATTAAAAGTAGGAGAAAGGAAAGAAACGGAGGAATGGAAGCAGGAAGAGAGACAGAGAAAGAGGTTATAATTATAACGGAGAAGAGGGTAGAGGTAATATAGTAACAAGAATAAAATAAAAAATACAGAATGGAAAAGAAAGTGGGGAGATTAATGATAGGAGAGATGGTATAACAGAAGATAGAGGATTTATAAAAGTCAAGGAAGATAGAGAAAAGCAGAGTACAAGGACAGGAAAGATGTGATAACAGAATATAGAGAAGGATTGCTAGAAGTCAATGAAGACAGAGGAAATCAGCGTATATGAATAGGGAAAGATGGGATAATAGAAGATAAGGAAGGGTCGACAGAACTCAAGGGAGATACAGAAAAGCAATGCAAACGGAAAGATTATGAGAAATTCGGATATGAAACGGAAGATAAAAGAGATGGATGAAAGAGAGTATAAAGACTGGTAAAAGAGGTCGAGTAGGAGGAAGAGGGGGATATCCGTAGGGGTTTGAGGGGAATGGACGGCTCGTGGCAGGAAGGAGAGCAGAAAGGAGGAAAGTGGTGTTTTCAGTGAAGGAAATGGGCGAGGTCGAATGAAGCGAGGAGGGGAAAAAATGCAGACCAGAAGAACGGAGTAGGAGGATAAGAAGAGGGGAGGAGAAAGAGGAGTGAGAGAAGGAGTAGGCAGTCTTCCCCGCCGACGGGGAAATCCTCTTTTGAATTATTTATGGAATGCTGGTGGCACCACCGGAAGCTCAGAGGTTGCGGATGCCTAGAAAAGGCGATGGAATAGTTTCTTGAAAGCATCTCTTCCTTCCCTCGCCGCTAGATGCGTCCACGTCGCTGGTCAACCTAGCCCTATTTAGGAGACCTAAAGTGCACGTGTCGTCTATTTTGCAGGGTAATCGGTAAAGTGGATTTTAAAGATTGTTCCTAAAGCGAATTTATAGGCTGTTTTACTCTTAAATATTAACGAATGAATTTCCAAAAAAATTAGAGACATTAAGATACTTCGAACTTTCTTTAATGTTGCGCATAAGATAATTATTCTTAAAGATTATTCCCAGCGAATTTATAGTTTTCTTAAATTCTTCAATATGAACGGATAAATTTTTAAATAAAACTTCAGAGACAATAAGATACCTCGATCTTTCTTTAATGATGCGCGTAAGAAATTTTAAAAATTGTTTTAATTAGGCAATTCAGACTCTTTCAATGCAACGAAACAAATTCCTTGCGTGAGTCATAAATATGGACGTATTCTCTCCGATGTTTCTATTTTTTTTTAATTTGGATTAATAATTAATTTCGTAAATCTGCTTCAATTAAAAGAAATCGATGATTACCCAAAATCGCGTCTCTCTGTGACTGAAAAAGCAGTTGTCTTAATTTCAAGGCCTTCTAATTAGAAATGACAATGAACCCCACATAGCTGCCATAGCGATTAAGAATCAGCAAGATTTAAATTATATAAACTACGACCAGCTCTTTTAATTGAATTCTATTAAGCATGTTGGTGGAGCATCTCCCTCCCAATACAAACTAATTGTTTTGAATTGCGTCCGTGGTCGTTTTGTTTTGCCGTTATTTCTTTTCACATTCCTAATATTTAGTAACAAATGTTATTTATTTTACCTTCTCAATCAACTCACTAAATAATTATCAAGCTTGTCTTATGGCTGAAAGCAAATTCATGAATAAGCACTAAAAAATAAGTACTTTTCTTAGGTAACTCAAATAGCCTTAACGGTGACCTTGTCATGACAATTGGAGATATCTAAGAAGAGTACTTATTTTCTTAAGTACTTATTCTTGAATTTCTCAATGAATAATAAGCTAAATCGTTGACTGTAAAATAAGTAAGAACTTTCAGCTATACATTATGAATGAATTGAATAAGTTACTGTAATAATAAAAATTTCATACTACATTTTAAAAATAAATGGAGAATCTATATCCATCATTTTAAAAAATAACTTAGAAATACGAATATGCTTGAAAATCATTACTTCTACTTTGAAAGAATTGTAAAAATTGTATACAGGGTCTACTAATAAAAAAATAGATCTTATAACAGGGGTGTGGAAGACGTCGATCTCCAACTCGTTATAATAGATCTCTGAAACTTATTTTCCGCGATTGTCCTCCTCCCCTCTCCCCCCGAAAGAACTTTAAACGTTTATCAGTGAAGATGGACGGTCGCTTGCCACATAAGTTGATAGTGATAAGTAGAACCAAAGCTTCTCAAGTCTGAGCACCCCTGCCATATACTTAGGCTTCATAGTTTTCGACGTTTATTTTTGTTAAAATCGACGACTGAAATCGACGTTTATTTATCCCACGATTCAACGACGAATATCGACGTTGATTGCAATGCATTATATTAGGCTTGTTAGTTTTCAACATTGATATTAATTAAAAAGCGACCACTAAACTAGTCGTTTATTTGAATACATTTCATCGGTTTTTATATAAATTTCATAAATTGAATCCTCTCTTATTGAATTTCTCTAAAGTTGCATGAACAAAAATAACACCTCTTTGTGTCGGATTGTTTGCTGGTCTCTAAATTTCGGCGAATGTACTGCCTTCGATCATCGGCCCGGAACAGCTAATTTCTCGGAATAAATTAGAAGGTATATTTTATTCATAAAATCATGACCCTTATTCACGGAAATCGTGACTATTCGATAACAAAATTTATGTGAAGTGAACGTAATGTACAACAATTTTGAGGAAAGACCTTATTTTTTGAGTAACAAACGGCGATGAATGTACAAAAACGTAAATAGTGCAAACACGGGAGTATACTACTCCGGCAATAACGCAAGAGAAACTAAGCATGAGACATTATCACTCGGAGGATAGATTGCGGGCATGACTCCCAAAAATACTCATTTTTCGGGTGTGTTCGAGAAAATACAATAGGAACATCTGACAATCATTATTGTTTTTTCAGTTTGGAAAAACATTTTTTTCTCATCACGGATGTCGGCAGACCTTGTCGCATAGAAATGAAATATGGTGGTAGATCAAATCATGATAACGACTCAAAGTGCTTATGGATTATCGGATCTGGTCTAGGGTAGAGACAGAATGCAATAAACTGATTATATTGTTTTGTCTCTTACCCTTGAAATTGTATTCCGCGTTCTTAAGCTAATGACATAAGGTACCTTATAAATCAAAGTGTAAGGAATAACGAATGAAGTGAGAACGTCTGGTAGGACAAATACCGATTATATCTTCCGTTTTAGACGTTTGGTGCTAAAATATATTGCTTGAGTGTGGGAAACCGAATTTAAAAATCACAGCGGATAATGTCGTAAAAAATTTAATTGTAAAAAAACGACAATTATCGATGACAATAATTTTTCATAGAATTGAAATGTTTTTTATTTTTACCAACATTTTTAGATTTAAATCGAATCCTACCAAGCCTCCTCACATGATATAAAATCTATATTTTTAAAACGATTCTAATTTAATTTCATAGTGCAAAAATGTGTACTAAAAGAGATAATAAATTATTTTTAGTGGACTTACGAATATTATATAACACTGCGGCAATTTGTGATTAAGTAAAATTGCCATGTTAACACAAATTGTATCTCCCTTTTTTTATTTTCATGGTAATCTGAAAAAAGTTCAGCTATGGGCTTCAAATTTGCACTTAAGAATGATGGTTAAATATTTTAATGTATACAAATTAAGTTAGAATCGTTCAATAGCATATAGTATAGAATCTATGTTTTCATTGCTAGGCTCTGTATATAATAATTTTACTTATCCAGTTAAATAGGTCGTTCGAAGCAAAAAAATCACAATTATATTTTTCCTCATTTTAAAGCTAAATTTATAAAAATTATTATTTTTTCGTTCTTATCCATTCACCATACGTTGCCGAAGGAATATGATAGCGACCTAAAAGAGCTGATAAAATACTAATGATGGTGAATTGGTGGAAAAATGGAGGCATCATACGTCGGCCCAATTCCCATTATTAGATACCATTATTCCCCAGAGAGAATGGAAAAAACGCGCTTAACGGAATATGGAATGCTTTTTCCGCCGAAAAAGGGTCGTGAAACATAATGGGAGTTTGGAAGCTTTCCAAAGAGGAACTGGAACTGCAACACGCTCCAATCCATTCCTCCACCTGCTCCTCCTCAGCGACGATGGCCAACTTTCCTCAGCTCCATCCTAAGCTGTATCATTTCCTACTCTGGGGAATAATCCAGCCGCGCCTTGTTACCAAAGGAACTCGGGTGGAAAAAACAGCCTCTTGAACTCGAATCCAAGGAACTCCTTCCGAATTCGTACATCTACGAAACTGAATATATCAGACGACTTATACGAGAGGGTTGGGCGAATCATATGCCGTGTCTCTATTCTACCTCCCTCCGGCATTGCCCCACCCGCCACTCGTGTTGCGGATCCAACTCCTATCACTCTCTCCCTCAATCTATAGATGCCTCCCTCCCTCCCTCTATCTCTAGCTCTCAGTCCCTCTATCTTTCCCTCCCCCCTCTCTCTCCCTTTCTCTTTCTCCCTCTCTCCCTTTCTCTCTCTCCTCTCTCTCTCTCCCTCTCTCTCCCCCCTCCCTCTCTCCTTCCCCCTCCCTCTTTTCCTCCCCCTCCTTCTATCCCTCCCCCCTCTCTCTCACTCTCCCTCTCTCTCCCACTCCTTTTTCTCACGAGCTCTCTCCCTCTCCATCGTACTCTACTTCTTTCCTTCTCTCCCCCTCTATTTCTCTCGTTCCCTCCCTCCCCCTCACCCTCCCTCTCTCCCTCTCCCTCTCTCTCACTCTCCCTTTCCCTCACTCCCTCTCCTTCCTCCCTCTCTCTCACTCCCTCACCCTCTCTCTTCTTCCCTCTCGCTCCCTCCCTCACCCTCTCTCTTCTTCCCTCTCGCTCCTTCCCTCTCTCTCCCCCTCTCTCTTTTATGTCCTCTCCCCCACTTCTTTTCTCACCAACTCTCTCCCCCCCTCTAACTCTATTTCTTTCTCACTCTCTTACACTAATTCTCTCCCTCTCGCGCTCTTTTCCTCTCTCACTCCCTCTCGCTCCCTCCCTCTCTCCCTCCCTTACCTCCTCCGCTCCTCTCTTACTACGGATGAAAGCAACATGAAATATAAAAACGTCGAATGCGTTCGAACTCTTACCGAAAATCCAGAAGCATTTCCACCTCCACGGGATGCTGCCCACAAGGGATCAACTATTCCAAATGGCCTCCCTACGCCTTTTACAAATGTATACATTTATTTCGCTTTTCCATTTCTATATCCACTTTCTCTTCCCTTCCATCATCGCCTTGCGCGTTTCATTTTTTTTTGGACGGGTCGAATTCCGATCCTACCCACCTCTCTCATTTATGGCGTCGTATATATATATAATAGGATCGCTTTTTCGTTCGTTTCATGTTTTCGAGTCGTTCTCAGCAAAAGAGGGCGGTGTCATCAGCGCTCTCGTCTATTTCTCGGCTATTTATTTTGACGAGATATGGAAATAAAGGAGTTCGCCTCGCAAAAAAAAATAAAATAAAATTGGAAATAATTTTTTCCCATTTGAATCAAACTAATCCATCATAAAAAACGAACGAGAGTTGCGTCGCTGGAATAGTTTTGTCGTTTTTTTATCTTTTTCTTGCGGTTTTTATTTTTGAGGAATGTCTGGAATTCTCTTTCCTGTGTACGAAAATGAAATAATTTACGAAGTAATCGACAAAATAGGAATATCGGGTGTTGGTATATACGTTCCAATGTCGTAACCGGGCCTTTTCCCATGCTTTGAAATGATAAAACGCCGAGGTGATCCCAAAGGAGGAATTTACGTCATCGAATGATGTAGTTTTGTCGGCAGCATTCAGGAACTCATTTTTCATATCTCCGATTCTTAACTCGTAAACCGTGAAAAAAATAACGCCAAGTTCGAAAATCGATAATTATGTCTTTTTCAATTAAATGATATAATCATATTATTTATTAGACTAGAAAAATAACTAGCTCACATTCACGCATTAATGCTTGGTTAACATCTCTAAAAATGATTTGCGACCATTTGCCTGAATTCGTTTGCAGTTTCAAAGAGAAACAAAAATCCTAGCGCTAAGCACACATTGAACTGCCAATGTAAATAAACTTTTACAAAAAGCTGAAGACTAGATATTTATGCAATATTCACCGGAACTGAACATTATTTATTCAAAATACTGGCTAAATTCGGTACTGGCTAAATATCCTATATTAAGTCATATAAAATCTTTAGAGAAATTTAGAGCAAGCCCAATTTGTCTTCCATAATTTTTCATTTGAGCGATAAGATATTCTTATTGCTTTCCACGAACGTGTGAATTGTATACGAATGAAATATTTTATATAGATGACAAACTAAATTTATTAAAAATGCACTGACATCATGCGTAGGGCAGAAGATATAAGTGATGATAAATTCCAATGATATACACTAAAAAATACGTCATAATGTTTGTGTGGACACATCTATGCTATACATGCGTTACATAGAAACTTAAGTGATTTAACGATAAGATAGTAAAATATAGTTGAAACTCACAAATAATATTCGGTAGTAAATAGCGCGAATAAAAGACACACTTCAACGTACTAAACTTCCCAAATAATGTGAATGTGTTGTTTATTATGCCAATATTTCTAAAAGACAGTGAAATAAATTTAAAATATAATATTAATAAACACCGCTTTTTTCATACCTCTGTGTTCAGTAAAAATAAATTAACCAATATGCAGAGGCGGACACGGACTAGGAAAATAAGGCACTCGCCTAGGGCGTAGCACTCTGGCGCGACCAATTAAAATTTGAACTTTCAAGTATAGCCTTTTATACTATAAATATATTTTATATTTTCATTTTTTCATTAACTAGTAATTTTCCCTGCTTTGAATTATTCGTGAGGGCAACAATTCTTAAATATTTAAAAAATGGTTTATTTAAAAAAAAACGGGCGTTCATTGTCCCAGAGGTGGGGAAGACAACAACCATCATCTTGGAAATCTTGGAGAACATCCACGCCTCCGAATTTTCTTCATTGCTCACATTAGACTGTGTCATTTGTCTTGTTTAGTAATAGTCAACCTGACCTATCAATGAAAATTACGTTTAGAAAAATCCGAACTAGAAATGATAAACGATTATTATATTTTGGAAGCATCACAATGGAGCGTATATATTCAATTAAATTACATTATATTATATCACAAATTTCCAAAACTTTTGATTTTGTATGTAGCTAGAAAGAATTTTCGAGATAAGCATAAGCAGTTATTTTAATTTCTATTGCCTTGATTACCTTTTTTTACATCATATTATGAAAACAACTATGTTAAATAATAGTATCGAGGTGAAAGAAATGAAAGGAGATATAGGTAATGACGTGCGCAGCTTTTTTTACCTAATGATCTTATTTTTTGTTCAATTCACGCACACAACTATAGAGAAATGTTTACAAAAACACAACGCGGCGGTGAATAAAAACAACACAAAAACGCCCTAAAGACTTCAATATCGCGTCCCACATCAACCCCGTATTTCAACTCAGGACATGCGCGCCACGAATCGACAAACATTCTCCTGTTATATCTCCGTCGCCGTCCGTTCCTGGCGGAGCCATTCTCCCGTTTACCGAACCTCTCTCGTCCAACATTGGTTGAGCGACCGATCCAGGATATTCCTCCATGAATTGCTCCGATCCACATACGGCGCTATCCAGAGACCTCGCCAAACATTCCCTTACTCATGTCCCTCCATCCCCTCTCACTCATCCCTCATACTATTACCTGCCTCTCTCAACCTCCCCTATCCCTCAATGATCCTGTCTCTTCTCATTCCTATCGTCCATTATCTCTTCACTATTCTATCTCCTCTTTCCTTCTCTCTCTAATTTCTCAAGGTTTCCTCTCTCAATCTCTCTCCCTTTCTCTTTCATTCCTCCCTCCCTCTCTCCATCCCTCTCTCCCTCCTTCTCTCCCTCCCTCTCACCCTCCCTCTCACCCTCCCTAAATGTAAGAAGAGGCTATATAGTCTCAATTTCGCCCTAAATAAAGTCGTCTGTCTGTTTGTCTGGCTGTCCCTCTCACCCTCCCATTCTCCCTCCCACTCTTCCTCCCACTCTCTCTCCCACTCTCCCTCACTCTCTCTCTCACTATCTCCCTCACTCTCTCCCTCCCTTCCCCTCTCCCTCCCTCTCTCCCTCCCCCTTCCTCCCCCTCTCTCTCCCCCCTCTCCCTTAAATGTAAGAATGGACCTTATGGTCTAAATTTCGCCCGAATAAAGACGATTATCTATCTATCTATCCCTCCTTCTCCCTCCCCCTCTCCCTCGTCCTATCCCTCACCCTCTCCCTCTTCCTCTCCCTCTCTCTCACTCTCTCTCCTCCCTAGGGTCCTTCTTATTCTGACTCGACCATCTCCTTCCTCCCTTCTCCAATAAACTTTCTCCCGCTTCCAACTCAATCAAGTAAGGTTCTGAAATAGTTGTGCCATCTCGGGCTCATTTGGGATTCTCCATTTTCTCCCCTTCCAGCTCGCCTAACCGTCCAATCGTCTCCATTTCCCTTTGGCCGTTAATTCTCCGTCGCTTCTTCACCTTCCCATAACCCCTCCCACCCCCCTCTCTCTCTCAATGCCTTAACCACAGGCATTTCCTTCTCCTGAACTACCACCCAAAAGTTCCTCTCACTCTAGCCTCGCCTCCCTGTCTCCCTCTCTGCATACCTCTCTCTTCACCTCCCGACACGCGAAGGCCAACGTCTCCAGTTCGCCCAACACTTGAGCTATTTCATCTTTGTGGCGGCATAGTTTATCACGCCACCGCAAGGCAATAATGTCTATATCGGAACTACGTTTGGTCGCGGATACTCGGTTTAGAGGCGGTGAATATATACTACGCCCAGTCTCAAGTTGTGTTTATGGGAGCGATCAGGAAATTTAATCTTCTGTCAAAATCTTAAATTGTTCATTGAAATCGGTCATACTGGTAATTTTTCGAATATAACTTAAAACGTTACTAAATAATTTTTTAATATAAATCTCAATAAATTTTTCTTGGTTATAAAATTCAAGTGACGAGTAAGGATATCGAACCTGTACAACTATTTTGACTGCTAACTTATTTAAACTAATGAAATCTCATAATGAAATTAATGCGTAAATGAGCAAGTCGAGTTTTTGATTAATGGTTTGCATAATCTTATGCGAACGATATTAACATGATGCAACCCTTATTATCTCGATCAATAACTGGGTTTATAATAATAAAATATATAAGTCAGTAGTTAACGAACATTTATTTTACATTGCTTTAAATGTCTACGTTTCGAGTTACTTTTAATCTAAAAGGGTAAAAATATCAATATTATATGAGTTTTTTTTAATACAAACTCTTATTTTTATTTTGAAACCAGTTTTTCTTCGAATATCTCTAAATTCCGCATGAATGTTCTTTATTAAAAACATAGCGTTTACTAAGTGTAGACTGAACTATACCATATGAAAGTAATGTAGCACCTCAAAGTAATATCGATTTCTAATGTACGTATTTTGAAATGAATGTAGAATTAAATTTTCCCAGCTTGATTTAAACCAATCATAACATGTAAATCAACTTTAAAGTTTGGAAATTATTTACGGTATTCGACTCGGGGTATTCGTGATTAGCAATGTAACTGTGTTTGTTTTACCTTACCTCTTTTATATGGCGATTTATGCGGGAAACTACATCAAGTAACTGAATCTTTGTTTGATATCACATAAAATTTTAAGAGATTATGGGCGCCTTTAAAAGTGTTTCAGCCATATATTGTTGTTAATGTTTTAAACATGCCTCGAAATCAAATTTTTCGCCTATTTAACGAAGAAAAGGAAGTCGATAACTTGAACTAATAATAACTGAACTCTTTACTTAAGTTCCGTTATTCAAATTCAATAAACATTATATATAAGATAATTCTCATAAATTAGTACGATTGAAATATAGCAAAAAATTTTAAATTTAAAGACCACATAAAGTTATATATGTAAATAATAAAATGTTTATCCAAGAAGTAAAAGAAAAATTTATAATAGAGAAAATGTTTCAAAAAGTACTAGCGTTCGCTATTTCAATACTAAGGGCTATACTGCTTCGCAAAGTTAATCCCTCAAAGAATATTCTCAAATTCTTTTGAAAACCATACAATTTTTCTACGGTCGCTGTGCAATTCAAACCTAATCGCACGACGGTTCTGTTTTACAATTCCAATGTAGATTTCGGAATCGCCCATATTTATCTCGATTCGACGTATCTTCTCCCCCTCCGTCCATCTGCAAAATCCATCATCATGCAAATTGGCAATATAGTCAAGACATTCGGATAGTTAGATTAGTCTCATTCCCCGAGTCTTTCGGTTTGTCCTCCTCCTCTATCTCGATTTCACGGGTAGCCTCACCTTATTCCCTCGATTACTCATCTACCCCTTTCCTCCCCTCCTCCCTCCTCCCCTACACGTGTATATATATATATATATATATATATATATATATATATATATATATATATATATATATATATATATATATCTCCCTCGTCCCCTCTTCCCCCTTCCCTCATTTCCTCATTCTACTTTTTCTGTTTACCCTTCTTTCCTTTTTTATCTATCTCTTCTCAGTAGCGGATGTATCATTATTTCCAAAAGTTTAACGAGAGCTGAATCGAAAATATTTCCACGAGTTCATCTATATATATATATATAATTTGTCGAATGTCCTAGGCAAGGTCATTTGAATGACAATTTGAATTGAATTGAATTTTGGGTACATGATTACCACTCTCAGCGTTTATTGAGTATCTACTATCGTTGAATAACCACTGATAATAGCTGATTTTTACCTGGAATGCGTATCTTTGTTTGTAAAATTTATATGGCTATTTCAGAGAAATACTTTGCCTATTGGCACTCGACATTAAACTGTTCACACGAGTAATGTTTTACTTTATGATACACTATATTATTGACGCTTAATTTTAATTTATTCCAAACGGATAAATATGTGAGCACCTTAAAATTAATATTTCGTCCAAATGCGAGTTCTATCGATATACCTTAGCACTTTAGCAGATGATGAATGACTTTTCGCTCGTTCTTGCCTCTCATAAGCAGCCACTATTTACATAAATATGTCCATCGATTTATATCACTGTGAGTTATTTAAATTATTACATGTATTAGCTGTAACACCAAAATAAGGGTTCAAACTTTAGATTACTCTTTGAATCTACCCATTTCTTCGTTGTCTCTATCTCATTCTCTCCTTCATCGTTCCTTCGTTTATCCCTATTCATGCATTCTACTCTCCTCTCTCAACATCTTAATTCTTCTTCACCTACATATTCTTTCATTACTTTTTAAACATATCCTCTTCTTCTCACACCACCCTTTCTCAACTTTATCATTTTATCTACATAACATTTCTCCAGTATTTTATCGCATCCCTCTTATTCATCTCCTTCGTATCTCCCTTTCTCACCCTCTCCTTCTCTCTCTTTCTCTCTCCCTCACTCAAAAAATTCATCTCCTGATCCAGTGCCTCTTTCCAAAGCCACAGTTCCCAATTCCAATGCGACGCCAGCTCCATCCGAGTGGAAAACTACGTAACTTATCTCTCGAAGCATATTCGGGAAGTTTCAATTTTCGGGGAAAGATTGGATTGGGAAAGTGAAGGCCGCGGCCCTGATGAATGACTCTTTCGTTTTCAAAAGCGCCTTTATTCGTCTGTTAGGCCAAAATTTCAGCAGATGGTTCATCATAGCAACAGCCACTTCATCAGCGACTTATCGACATATATCGGCGAGCACGAAACGGCGCCACTTTTCAGCTTCGAATATTTTTTTAAGTAAATTACGACCCGATGCTATAGCTCAGGCCTTGTCGTCGGGGAAATAACTATTCAGGTTAATATGTTGGCATGCTATTTCGGGAGAGCGCGTCAGCTATGAATGTTATAGTTTATGTCCAACAAGCTGACAAATACGTATTTTTATATGGCTTAGTCTTCACCCAAAACAACATGATTTTAATGTCATTTCAGTGTTTTAACGAAAAGATGCTTTTATACAATTATATCAAGAGGTATATGCTTATTGAATAGGATAAAAATTAAGGCGATGACTATAAAACAAATTTAAGATGGTGTTTTTCAATCCAAAACTCATAAAACTAAATCTTAACAAGATACAGCCATGATCAACGATAATAAATTTCAAATGATACGGAATATGCGGTGCCAAATCAATTTCGTTCTTCTTTATCTTATACTTCCTGAAACGAAGGTGTTTTCACATCCAAAAATTTATTTCCACTCCCACAAAGTAGTGATATTTTTCATGTATTAAAATCAAACGCACGCTTTCAAATATGAAACATTATAGAGACGAACTCAACTACAGATCCGGGAGAGGATTTCTCTTTTTTTTAATTTCCCCGAGATATTCGATTTTCGACTTTCGCCCACAGAGAAGAAAAGAAAAAAATAAACGTTCCCTCCATACGAACAGACTGAGATAAAACAGATAAGATGGCTAAGCAAATTAACAATTCGCTCCCTATGAAAAAAAAATGCAGTCTTTCAAAAACCAATCGGATGTTCATTCCCTTTCGAAGCTCCGCGTCATCGGTGGAACTTCCGTCCTAACGCTCGCATTTTGCCCCCGCGACCTCTCTTTGTTCTCCCCGCTATCTCGTTTGCCTCCTCCCCCCTCTCTTTCCCCTCCTCCCCCGACCTCTCCCTATAAAACAATCCCCTCCTTCTCTCGAGCAAACATGAAGCCTCCAATTGGATTCTTACCGAATCGCTTTTGTCCATCTCACTCTCAAAGATTCATTTTATTTAAAACAGCGTCTTCCTCTCCTTCCATTCCTCTACCGCACCCTCCCTCACCCCTCCTCCCACATCAACCCACGTTCCATTTGCGTCGCCGAAGGAATTTGCGGGAGAGAGGTAAAAAAATCTTTCCTAGCGCCCATTTCGTCGGGATTTGCAAGAATTGGAAAACTCGTCAAAAGTTCTTATTCCCTAAAAAATAGCGATATAAAAGGATTGAATCGGAGATTTGTTTTGACAATCAGGGAAACTTTAGAAAGAGGGTGGGGTCGAATGAAAATGTCTCGAGTGGACGGAAATAAGCATCACGTAAAAAAAGAACTAATCCGATTTTCCTCCACAATTGGAGAAATAAAACGTCGGATTGGTAGATAACGAACGGCTTGGGAAAAGTAGTCTTTCAATCGTCGCTACTGAATTATTGTAAATAGTTGCTTTAGTCAAACGAACCTAAGTACGTCTAAACAATAATCGTAATTGGCGTATGATTTTAATCGAAGTACTCTTATCGTTGGTGAAAGGGAATCACAATAAGGCAGTCCGTTTTCACGTCGATTTTTTCCTAAATCAGCTGTTCGAGACAATTTTAATATGAGTTTTCGCGTGGAATTGTTACTTATAATATGTCCTCATTTTCTGAATGTTAAATATGTGATTTTGGTATTTACAAATATGACATTGATGGGAGAATTTTGCTCCAAGTTTCCAACTCTCGCTGATTTCTTGATACAGCAAAATCCCGTTTTTTCGGAATGGCTCGGGACCGAGTTCATTCAAGGGAAACGAAAATTGACAATTTAATGCAAATATTTTATTTTTGCTTTAAGTAATAAGCTCAAAAGCATGATTCTATAAAAGAAAATGAAATTATTGATCGATTTGAAGACCCTCAGACAGTTATGAAGCATCGAAAATCAATATCAAAAGAGTCATTCGTCAACGACAAACGCTTATCATTCAAAATTTGCTTTGTAATAGATACAGATAAGGTGTTTTCCGCTGAAAATAAATAAGGTGCAATTTATTGAAATGAATTAGAGTTATTACGTCACCTAACGCATAACCGAACGTTTTTAGGTACATCAAAATGTAATTTTCATTACGCAAAAATGGTAAATCCGTTAACGGCATTCCGTAAAAACGAAATTTTAATTTAGTTTGACACAGGGAATACAGACAAATTGAGATTTTTGAGTGAAGTAGATTTTTCCCGAAACTACTTTCAATCAATATTATATGGTAATTAAAAAAATAATTACGGGCCCTTAAACATTAGGCTTCCCGCTTTGCATCCAAACATCTATCACTCCTACAATAAGGTGACCAACATTTCAGGAAGCCAAGGAGGGACATTTTCAAATATTTGCCGACTATAAGGAGAGACAGATCACAGCGGCTTGTTTGTGGTGCATTTATTGATGAGTCACCCTTAGATAGATAGATGCAATAGATATCAGATAGCTTGGTGTGACCAATGAGGGCGTTCCAGACGATCTAAATGACAATTTGGGATATTAACCAAGATTTTTCAAAAAGTGGGGCACAAATTGGGACATTTAACAAGGCGGGACGAGTGAGGAAAAGGTGGGACTGTCCCTCCAAATTCGGGACGGTTGATCATCCTATCCTACAGGCAAGCGTAGGAACGCTAAGCTGAAAGCCGGAAGGTTATATTCCTTTTGTGTATCGCCGTTGATACCTTGACGAAAATGTATGCCACAATAACATCAAAAGAAGAAGGATAAAAAGGAGAGGCACAAGTTTCGCAAAAAAATCCACAATACTCATCTAATGAATTTTATAAGGAAAAGGTCACGTGACGTGGTCCTCCGCCGCCATCGACGGGGCCGACGATCTCGTCTTTATTTGACGTAAGAGTAAACATGTCCCAAAAATAACTCCTTCCTATTTCTTTTGCGTCCGTCGTCTGGAAAAGCGATTCGGGGAAGCTAATTTTCTTTTCCCGGCGACATTGCACCCAGAAAATCTAAAAATGCCAATTCCGATCTCAAAAGGAATCGAAAAGGGAAAAATAAAAAAAAACGTTTTCACATTTACACGTCCCTTGAAATTCCATTGGCAACCTCACCCCATTCTAACACTTCCACCTTTCCTCTTTTTCCGCTTTCTTCATTTTCGGAGCTCAGTCTGACAATGAAAGAGGCAGCTCCCTGCTCGCTCCGTCCAAGTTTTAACGAAAGGTTAAAAAAAAACTCCTTTGTAAAAAAACTTTTAATTACCTTTTTTAGATCTTTTCGTCAATGCTGAAAAGCACTATTATCTTCGTGATGTCCGTCCGTCCGTACGTACGCATATACCAGGGAAGAATTGGCTGAACCGATTAAACCAAATTTTTTACACACAATACTCACATAAATTAATGACCAAAACGACATATTTCGACTAAATCGACTAAGCAGGGGTGCCAAAATGGCAAAATAAATCTTTTCGGTAATTATAAATTTGGAAGGAATTGGCTAAGCCGATTTCAACAAAACGTTGCATACAGGAGATGTGACACATAAAAAAACAAAATCAACATGTTTAGCATAGATATAGAAAGCAGGGCTGCCACAGTATCAGTAATAAAAAATGTATTTTACAAGTATTTCTGTTGAATTTTCCTCATCAATTTTAATCAAATTTAATATTTATAATGTACACATACATGCAGAAACATATTAACATATTTAGACCGAATCAGTCAAACGGGGGTACCACAATTACAAATTAAAATCTTTCAATGATTAAGGATTTGGAAGGAATTGGCTGAACGGATTTCAATAAAAAAATTTATATTAGATTTGTACAACATACCACAACAAAAATATGATGCATAAATCGGAGCTAACGACAGGGCTACCACAATAAAGGGTAAATTAATAATTCTCTTATGCGTATTTCTAGAAAAATGACCGCATGGATTTTAACCAAATATGGTATATATAATTTTCATATTAATAAATAACCAAAACTGAATATTTCAACCGGGTCGACTAGACAAGACTACCACAATATCAAGATTAGAATTTTTCTGTAACTACATACTTCGAAGGTATTGGTTGAACCGATTTCAAAGAAATTTCGTTTCTAGGGCGAGTATAAAATGGCAAAACGAAACGAACGTTTAGAACGCATCTAAAAAGCAGGGCTACCACAATATAAGGAAAAATTAATTTTCTGATTTCAAAGCAAATGCATTACGTAACGATTATACTACGGAGAATTTTAAGAAAAGCACTTCTGTACCACGGGAAACCCGTATGTGACCCTACTTGTTATGTCTTCTTTTCGCTTCCTCATGCAAATGTCTGTGCACCAGTGCTGGCAAACGAAAAATAAAACGATTCGTCACGTTTTTCGTTACGCTCAAATCTACATTTTGGGTTATGTTACGTTTAACGTTATAACGAAATAATTCGGTAAAAAATAATGAAGTGTTGTTTCTGTTTTATTTGTTTTTTTTTTGTTTAGAGGTTACGTATATAAATACGTGCTTCTCATTTAGAAATACATGCCGCACATCAGGAACGTTTCTAAGATTTCAAAGCACATTTTTCGTTTTTGATGATCATGTATGAAAATTCAGATTTTATTATTCACAATTTTATATTCCAATTAATAAACTTAAACATATTTAACACTAAAATATTAGTGTTGTAACGGTTATGCCCTGTATTAGAATTTTTTTAGGTAACACAAAAAGTACTCTGAGAGCACAGGGACCCATAATAAAAGAAACCCGTCGGTCGGTTGCACCGATTGTAACTATGAAAGAATAAAGTAAGACGAAATTTGAAACCAATCAAAATTACCACAAGTAAAGGTAATTTTTCGGATACAATAGAAAAATTTGTAATCTTTAACAATGTGTATTCAATTGCTGTCATGAGGAAAGGAATACTAATAAATTTTAATCAATAGCAAAATTATTGTGAGATCTTCAATTTAATGCTCTCAGTGGGATCTGACTACGATCATATGATTTTCTTAGTTGGTAGACTTTTTCCAGTGTAGTTGATAAAAATGAAGAACCAATTAAAAAATTCTTTAATTTCAGTTGATTAGAGGGTTTATCATTTTGATAAGACTTGTGCTCGATAGTTATGAATAAAAATTTTTAGGATCGGAAAATATATAATATTTAATAAAATGAGAATCAAGGATATTGTCGCGTACCGTCGCAACCTCATCGCGATCTCTCTTCGCTTTCACCAGCGCGCTCGTGATCTCTTAATCACTCACCGCGTTTAAGCAACGGAACTGTCTCTCGCTACCGCTATAACTAAAAGATGTTCAACCTTGTGTCGCGAACGCCACATCTCAACGTCACGTATAATATACTTTATAAATTAGTTTTTAATACTTCTTTAATTTTGAAGTTGAATAGAAATATATGTTAAAATTGAAACACTTTCTTCTAAAATAGCTAGCTCCTACTTGCGCTAGCTTACGTGGAATTTAAATAAATACGTTCGATAAGCAAAATTCAATGATAAAAATTGAAATCTTTATTTCAATTCGCAGAAAATAATACAAATCCTGCGCCAATAGTAAGATTCTCATCTATTTACACTTAAAGACAAATGCGCTGTATGGTGGATTTCGCATTTATTATGTAAATTGAATGAGAGGAAAGTTTCTGGAATCGAACTCGCGCCTTCAAATATCATAAAAAATATTTCCTCGACAGGTCGTCCCTAGTGGTCAAAGATATCCACCAAATAACATGAAAATCGCCTCAAAATATAATAAGGGGGCAGAATTGACTGAACGACGAAACAGTAAGCCTATTTTCCATTCTGAAAAGTACGGAAAATAGCACGATGCAATGCTTTTTCAGAGCATTATTTTGATGCTCTCTTTAAAAACTATAATGACCAAAATTGTCTTTATTTACAGCAAGAACAAGAAATATGAAAAAGTTTGAAATAAAAAACAGGAGATGGAGTGTTGGGAAGAAAGATAGAGGAAATGGATAGGGGGAGAGAGGGGGGGAAGAGAGAGCATGGGTAAGGAAGTAGACAAGTGTGATATAAACTGAGGGAGGAGTAAAACTACAGGAGGAAGACGTGTGGGTTAGAAAGAAATGAAAAACGAGCAGAAGCGTAAACGTTTAGACATTGTATGAGGTTTCATAAAATAGAATAAAATTTAAAAATTTATTAAAATTTATGGGCTCTAATTTGCAAATAAGGAATAAGAAAGTAAAATAACATTTCATTAGGCGCTTCTGAGTTTATCCTAATTCATTATAAAATAAGATACTCCCTTCCTATGCAGATGGTGGACATTGCTGTCTTCAGAATCGAACTCAGTACACAATGGTATATAAAACGGCATTTTTAATATAATGACGAAGAAAACCGCCACACTAAATTACTTGCCCTTAATTAATACTAAACAAAACATAAACTTGAAATATGTATGAAAATGGGACTTGCTTCTTCAAAAGCTAAATGAACTTCGTTTCTCTTACGTCTGTCAAAAAGCCTCCCTGTGACCGTCTTCGGTAATTTGAAATAAACTGAAATTGTATTAAGCTCTGATTAGTCTTCATTTCCAGGGAACAATAACTATCCACTGTTACAATAAGCATCTCATAATAATAATAGGTATGAAGCAGTACTGACATCTTAACGAACGATGACAGCACATTCGAATTGTAGATTCGCTTCGACCTTTATCAAATACCTTGTTAAGTAGACTGACGAACAGTGGATAGAATTCGAGATTGGAGGAGATGATGGGATTGGAGTTTGCAGAGCATCGACCTTTAAAAGAGGAAAACCCCACTTCGGTGTAATATCCAAAAGAATGTTTTCGAAGTACGAGGCACTGTGGGAGAGGATAGAAAATGGTAGAGGTCCTTAACTACAAGCGACACATTGAAGCTTCCTTCCTCATCCTCCAAGCTCCTTATCTCGTGCCTCCTGGAGAAGGATTAACACCAGAGAACCATCCCTTTCACAAATGGAAGGAAAACCCAAAGGACAATCGGTAGTGGTCAGGAGAGCGCTTCTTTCGCGACAAGGCGGGAAAACTGGCGCAGTGGGGGACAAACAAAACCGGAAAAAGGGATTTTAGGCCACTTTCCCTTGCTCGAGACACTCCGCCTGGGACGAATGCCGTTAGAACATAACCTTTTACCGTCTGTTAACGAAATAACGAAATTTATTTTTTCGTTTTCGTTACGTTTTCCGTTACAGCTTTTTGAAAAATTTCGTTAAAATTTTTCGTTTTGTTAATCCAAAACAAATCCGTTATCTCTTTACGTTACGCGTATCGTTTTCCAGCCCTTCTGTGCACCCATCTTTTTAAGAGAGATAGATGCAAAATTTACTGCACTCTCTTTCAGTTCTCCGTAAATTTCACTCCGCTAGTGTTCTGCGTTAATGGAGCGTCCACCATATCGCATTTCTCTCCTCAAAATCAGCGAATATGTGTAATGTATTTATGTATATTCAACGCGGAGATTTATTAGTAGATAATGATTTTCTGAGAGAGAGACTTTTTTTTCGTTTTTTTAAGTTCCGTCAATAAAGAGAATGAATCTTCCTGATAGTATCTTTCAATTTGGCATTTTTTCTTTCAGGGAAATGGCATAATGAAATTATAACTAAAAACAGAATTTTGAAAAACTAAAATAATCGTCCTAAAATAAAAAGCGATGAAATACGCAATCTCAACGGTGAAACAATCTGCGGGGGACATGAGATTTGAAATCGATTTAAAAGCCACCTATGTCAATTGCATGCGGCTAAATTCCTAACAAGTGCGAAGTTTATCGCTTTTCGCTACAGCAATACCGAGTAAATAAAGGGCGAAGATCATTTGCTAGGAAAATACTATATAACCGATTCTAAAAAAAAACATTTAATGCTTTATATTGAAAGACTAATTATACACAATGTTTACGTACTGAACAATAAATACGAGGGTGATTTAAATGAAAACAGCAATAGTTGGATAAAAAATTATTTATTGAAAATTAAGTTAAAGAACCTCTATACTTTTCAGTGTAGTGTCCTGTTCTTTAAATAAATTTATTCTATTTTGACATTAATAAATACTTATTACATGAAATCTCTAGAGATATTGTCACTAACGAAAGCGTTTTGGTTGTTTTGAAAATCTCAATGGTAATTATTACTTTAGTGCGTGGGTGTGTGTGTGTGTATTCTTCCAAGGTCACCAGTAAGTGTATATGAAGTTTTCTGTAACGAGCTTGAACACATTTGCTTTATTTATCCTAATGCCTCATTTTCTATACTCGGTGACTTCAATCTTCCACACTTGAAATGGTTCAATAATGCAGTTGTTCCTTGTTCAGTAATGACTGAGGGTGGCCATGTCTTGCTTAACATTGTAAACTATATCATCTTTCTTAAACAATGTAATAAATATAAATAATAGACTGCTCGATCTAGTCTTCAAAAATATAATTTCAACCAAAGTAACTGAATCAGTTGAAAATTTACTGCCTCCCGATATCAATCATTAGAATGTAATGTTAGTATTGATGTTGAACATGATTCCTTATGGTTTGAAAATATGTCTTACAATTTAAAACATGGTTATTATGTCTGACTACTTAAATTCAGTTCATTGGTGTAGCTGAAATAATATAGGTATGAATGATACTGTGAATTATTTCTATGATGTCTTAAATATAATTTTAAGTTCATAAAATGATATTTAAAAATACGTCATTTCCAAAATGGTTCCATTTAGATTAAAGAAAAATGATAATAGATTTCAAAATAGCTCCTAAGAAATTTAAAATTTCTAATTTGGTTATTCCTTATATGTTTCTCTAACCCACGTTCCTTCATATATTTGAATTTCGACAAACATGAAACGCTCCAAAACATGAGATGATTTCCTGGTGAAGAAATGACGACATTGCAGCATTTACATGTCTTATACTGAATAGAAAATAAAGGTCGTGATTACTTATTAATTATTACTTATAGAATACTTACCTATTAAATTTAGGATTTAAAGATGGCAGCAGCAAATAAAACTTCAAGTAAAATTATAAGCTGGCGCTTACACGCAAAAAGATTGTGTTAATTTAAATATTTTTAATTTATTATAACCCGCTTTATTTTTTTATTTCATCGATTTTAATTCAACATCACGATATATTCAACCTTGTGTTAAACGTTATTGACAAAGGTAGCATTTAATACACGTAGAATGTAATTAACATGAAATTTCAAGTACGCGTATTAGTATACGCGCGATTTTCCGTAAAATTTTAGGGGATTGCGAGATAACAACTTTCTCCAGATTAAAGAGTGAACGAGGAAACTCATGAGCCAAAAGCTTCTCATAAATAGTCAATTTCAGGGCCCACAGAAGAGCAGAAAAATCACTAGTCGACGCAGATACCATCTCCTAGCTGGCCTGTACTTTCTGCGACCGCGCACTTCGGAGCCACGCTCTCTCGCCCGCCTCGTGCCTTACACCGCGGAGAATATTGAAGGCAGGTCACTGCCGCATGAAATATTCAAAGCAGAATCAACGCCTGACCCATCCCGCCTTGCGATCCGCCTCCCCTTTCTCTCTCGCATCCCTTTGCCTTAAGCCGCCATCTCCCTAGATGGCTTGAACCGTATCTTTCCCTTAGAGTTCCACTTCAAACCGCAACATAATGGCCCCTCCGACCTCGGTCCATCTTCCTTCATCAGGGCAAAAACCGGCACACACCGAGGATAAACGCGTTGCTTTTGTCTAATGTGAAACAGTAACAACTTCGGAATGAGTCATCACATTCTGTGTATTTTCATCAAAACTTTACCGTTAGATGTCTTTAGATGCGTTTCTGTTTTATTCGCCAATTTTTACGATAGTGCCCACGAAAAATATATGCATTTAAAAAATAATCAGCAAATTATTCACGATTTAAAAGTAAAAATGAAAGATTAGAATGTCATTAAATTTTAAAACCGTAAAATTCAATGAGTAACTGGACAAAAAACTTACAGAAAACGTTTGTCCAACGCCAGCTTCCCAAAAGCAGAATTAAATATGAATAATTAAAATAAACGCAACATTTATTTTTCCAATATAAAATTTAATTATAAATGGTCCTAAATTTGTCACGTCCCTTATTTTACATATGCATGTGACATGAAAGAGTTCGTAACATTAACAAGAGTGATTTTATGCATTAGATATTGAGTTTTAGCAGCGCGGTTGTTCCCGACTCAGCCTTTTCCAAAAGCATGACCCCGCGTTGCTCAATGTAATTTCTTCATTCATAAACACATGTCCAGACCTCCTCATCTAAAATATAAGTACACAAAGCTACAATCCTTAAAATGCAAGGAGATGAATTAACTCCCGTTAGAAAACGTGACTCATTAACCGCTCCTTTCGCCAAATTCAGCATTCTTCGAGCAAACCCGACATCGGTAAATGCCTTAATATTGTTTCTCGGCACGGAAGAACATGTAATGACGTCATAATTGAGACTCGTTTTAAGAGAGTCTTGCCTCAAAATTGAATGGGTGGATTATTGTCAAATTTGCGACGTTATGCGAGATTGTCATGGGAACAAGATTTACAGCACCGCCCAAAACGAGATATAAATGCTTTAAGAGGTTTGCGTGCATAAGAATCACGTAGCGACTTTAACGCGAAAGAAGAGGATGCCATATATATTCATTTCGATTCATCGCGAAGCAGTTTTCTCACTCGCAGTTTTTAATGGCGCCAAACTTGCTTTCGGCTCTCGATTGGAGACGAAGTTTTCTTAATGGAATAAAAATCCTAACCAATATCGACGGAGAGATATAAAACAGATTAGGAAGAACTTAAAATTCATCTTATCTTGTAGTCGAAGCTTCTGTTCATTTGGGACAAATATCTCTAAGCATCTGTTCCTTTCCATGCGTAACAATCTCATCTTCTTCCCGTTAATGGCTATGAGTTGTTATCGCCAAGAGATTAGAGCGTTAGAAGCCGCTTGATCTTCCTCTAGATTATTCCTTTTATGGGTAGATCTTCTCTCCACGGAGTTATTTTCACGCTTCTCATTTTAGATATTTAAATTCAATCAAAACTAATCGTCGCGAAATTACGGATAATTTTTGTAAAACGATAAAGTTATAGAGATTTTAAAAAGAAAACTGCTTAAGCCCACCATATAAAATCAGATCATGTTGTGCGGCAAACCTAATGAAATAAAAATATATTTAAAAGAAAATCGCCTACTATATACTAAAATTTCAGCTAGTTTTAACATACATACTATGTAAACAAATGTTTCGTCACTTGGCGATCACTCTATCGAAGTACCGGGATTGATTGAGTATATAACGAAAAGAATTAACCTTAAAATTTGGAAAAGGCTGCATTTTTTCTAAGCAACGAAAACATTGCGCGACAAAAATACCCCTAGAATTTGAATCGCAAACTGATCACAGCAGCATAAGAGGAAGGAACTAATTGTAAGACATTAAACTACATTTGAAATAACTTAATAGAGCACACTTCGAGAGTAAAAATCAAATTGATTCAAAATGTCTCGCCAATAGCGCATTTAGTCTGCAATTCAACCTTCATCAGTGGTTACTGGCCGATTATAAATTATATTGACAATTCTTTTATATAACCTAGATGGATGAATCGCCTCTGATGACGACTGCTTGGGAGCCAAATTGCGCAGGCACTGCAGATATATATTGCGTCGGTTTTTTTTTCAAAGCAACTAAAAAACTCAGTCGGGAAAGTATCTGTGCCGTGTATATGTGCATGTTGAAGTTGAAACATTTGCGCAAATATATTATCGTAGATGACTGTATGTCTTTGACTCTCTAGAGAAAAAAAATGTCAAATGGTGACTAGGCTTAGATGTGAATAGTCATAAGACCTGTAGTTAGTGGAGCGACAGTAAAGCAAAAGAGGACTGAGTATAGACGCGATTGAAGGCAAGAATTCTGCGAGGAGACGATGCGGTTGGAGGGGAGAGAGTATAGAGACAGCTTTTTGATCATCCTTCCGTACCGACGAGATGGAAAGAAAAAAATCTTTTTCCACGACGCCAAACCTCAAGAGCGCCGTGGACGAACCGAGTCTACGTACGTACAAAAAATAAACGAAGGAAGAGATGGCGGAAGTGGATGGATATTCACTTTTCATTCCCCTTCCACCGAATCCCTTATCCCCTCTAAGGACCTCGGAAAAAGAAAGTCCATTAAAATGATTTACGCAAAAAAAACCGGAATGGATTCCGCGAATCGGAGAGAGGATGAAAACCTTTCGAAGAATTCACTCTCGATCCTCTTTACCTCTAATCTCTATCTCCGACATCTCCTCATATCCCCTTTCCTATAATCTCTCCTCTTTTATCTCCCTCATTCGTTTCAGCCTCTTCTTTACTTTCCTCTCTCTCCTTCGGCTTCTCCACTCACGCCTTTCCTCCCTCTCCACTAATCTCTCTGACTCTTTTAACTTCCAACTACCACCCTCCTCTCTCACCCTCCCTTTTCATTTCTCCCTCTCACGTTCCAACTTCTCCAGCTTACCCGCCCCTCACTACTTTCCTCTCTCCAGTTTTTCTTCCTCTCTCTCTCTCTCTCTTCCACCCGCCAGGATAACCTTTCATTCTCCCTTCTTTCCCTCCCTCTCATTCTCCCTTTTTCCTCCTTTCATTCTCCCTTCTTTCCCCTCTCTCATTTCCCTTCTTTCCCCTCTCATTCTCCCTTCTTTCACCCCTCTTATTCTCCCTTCTTTCCCCCCTCTCATTTTCCATTCTTTACCTCCTCTCATTCTCCCATCTTTCCCCACTCTCATTTTCCCTTCTTTACCCCCTCTCATTCTCCCTTCTTTCCCCCCTCATTCTCCCTTCTTTCCCCCTCTCATTCTTCCTCAAGCATCCTCTTCTACTTCCCTCCCATAATTCTTCTCCCTCCCTGCTTCTGGTCTTTCCTACTCTCTCTTATCCCGTCCCTATAACCTCTCCTCTCTCTCTTACCCAAACCCTCTAATACAGGGGTGAACAACTCAGGGACCGCAAGCAGTATGTGTCCCCCGAGTGCGTTCTATGAGACTCGGAAGCTCTCACGAGAAAGAGATCCGTAGTATTTAACACGCAAATCCATATTTTCTAACGCGTATATTGTAATTTAGTATTGAAATTTCAATCAGAAATGTCTCATTTAAACTTTATTTTCACTCCTACGATACCTCATAATCTCTAGGTATCTTCCGATTTAGACTCTAATACGGCCCGCCATATAGTATTGTTTTCCCAACTCTGCTCTAACCCTTCTTCTCTCCCTCCTTTCCCACAGACACTCTCTCTCCTCTCAAAACTCTTTCTACTTTCCTTCAAACTGCCCTCTCTCTCTCTTTATGCTTAACCCCTAAACCTCTTTTACCCCGCTCAATCTCACTAGCTCTAAACTACTCTTTCTCTCCTTCTCCTCTACCCTCCAACATCTATCCCTCATTTCCTTCCTCAGCGTCGTACCAAAATGTCGTATCCTCCATCAAACAACTCATCCCTTCACATTCCATATCACATCCCTCTCTCACCCTCCCTTCTCACGTCCTCCTCCCTCCTTCTCCTCCTCCCTCATTCTACTCCCTCCCTCCTTCTCCCTCCCTCCTCTCTCCTTTTCCTCCCTCTTTCTCCTATCTCCTCCTCCTCCCTCTTTCTCTTCTTTTCCCTTCCTTCTCCAACGAATATGCTCTCTCAAGATGAAACGCGGCACTCGATTCCGACCTTACTTCATATCCTGGTGGAAAGCACTCGATATGCTTTTATTTTCAGAAATTAATATATAAAGTACGTTCGATGACTCTTAATTTGCAGAAAACAAATTCGCCGCGAAAATTGCGATCGGAGGCAAAGAAAAAACCGAATAAGTTGTTTTCTTTTGATTTTAATTGGGCTTTAAAGGAATTATACACTCGAATTCTATATGTCGACCAATAACTTCATCATACGACGCTTCTAATTCAGGTCTTAAAATAGCGTGATTCAGTTATTTTGTTTTTACTGCTTGAATGGTTTTATTTTAAAAGATTCCAATGTATGATATTCTGAGCGTGATTTATTTATTTATTTATTTTATTTCTTTATACGGCGAAGTGGAGGCCATATAGCCCCTTCTTCCACCTAACCATTATGATACACAATATGATAAATTTAAATGTACAGAATTCAATACAAATCAATATAGTGAAATGAAAATCATTTCAAGGTATTCATAAATAATAAAAAAATAAGAAGAGTACAGCACAGCTGTTTGCTGATGGATATAGTGATGTGCTGATATTTAAATGAAGGATAGAAAGAAAAATACAGAGGAAAGTATTACATTTTTATGAGGACCTAATGCTGGCTAAGTATTTAGCACAATTATTCTTAAATTGGTTGATATCATTGACAGAGTAAAAGTGAAAGGGGAGAGAGTTCCAAAGATTGCAGGCGGTAACGGTGAAGGATTTATTATAGAAACTGCTACGATGAGTGGGAATAAGTAGTTTGGATGATCCTCGGGTATTCAGGGAGTGGCCAGAATTAAGGGGTTTGAAGTTGTAGCTATTTAGGCGAGGAAGAGGTGAGGATACTTCTTAGTTGCGTTAGGATATGCATCTTCCTACGTTCTTTCAAGAACAGCCAGCCCAATTCTTCTAATGCGTTTGTTATATGGCAACTTTTGCTCATATTAAAAATGTATATGTAATATTTTCCCACATAATGTATTGTTTAAGAGATATCTTATATTTTAGCTGCCACCACCACGCCACCTACCAACGACTATTGTTAACAATTGACGCTCAGCTACGTCTTAGTAACACTCCTTATTCATTTCTTAATCGTTGGAGCTTTGTGGCTATATCCAATATCAGAAGGATTTGTTTTGAGTTTATTTCAGTTCTTTGTCAAGTCTAAAATTTTCTCGCAGTTCCTTAAAATATTTATTATTATGTAACCTATTTGGAGTTTTTAGAAATATGACAGGTATGGAGAAAGTCATGTGGTGGCCACATCAGATTTTTGACAAGGGGCTCATCATCATCATATCTTACTGATTTTTCATATCGAAATAAAATCTATTTGGAATACTTTTTTCATAATCCCGTCATATTTTTCGGGCAATTACGCAAGTTATATGATAGTACGCAGACCCTTATTCATTGGATTAATAGGATCTCGAGTTCAACAGTGGTGTCGGTTGGCAAGGGGACTTCTTATCAAAAACGCCAAATTTAACCGAAAACTGGAATTTAAACATATAATTCTAGCAATGTCGACCCAAAGGCAAAAAAGAAGATAAGAATAATAAAGTGCGTGTATTTTTCTTGAATACAGTCCAAATACAAAGATCGTAGGTCATTTTTTTCTAATTCAAATTTCCAAAAATAGAAAATCCTGTAGGGCGAAAATTTGTTTTTTACGTGTTATCTAATGGGATATAGAAATTATCATATGGAGTTTAACCCAGGTGTTCATTCGTGATTTTGTTTGTCATCCCATTTGTATCTCCCAATCAAGCATTCTTACCAAATTTAAATCTTCTGTATACATGGAAAGACTGTTTAAACACACTAAAACTGTTATAAGAGTTTAAAACATTTCCTGACACTCGTTCTTTATATATATGGTATATATCTAATGGTATGATATGGAAAAATGCTTTGAGTTGTAGAAAATTAAATTTCCTAGAAGTTTTATTCAATTACTTTTTAACGTTGATCAAGTATTAAATCAAATATTAAAAAAAACGGACAAGTAACAAAAGTAAACACCCACTCTCGGTTGACCGATTTTTACCAAAAACTAATAACTCTTGCCCCTTTAATAAAAAATTCGCATTGGTTTTGAGTAAGAGCGCCCACAAAATTCCTATCACAAACACTCACACTTTCTCTCACTCACACAAACACACACGCACACACAGGCACCATCGGGAAAATACTCAAAAGGTGTTCAGCGGACCTCAAAACGTGTATTTTTGTTGAAAACTCGAAATCGATTTTTTCATGAAAACAATACTATCCCCTATACTACGTATGGAGAAAGTAAAAAATGATCTGTGAAATTTAACAAAAAAATTTCAATTTTTATATATAAACAATTTTTTTAAATAAATAAAAAATGTCAAACATCGTAGTTTTAAAGCTAAAAAATTACGCAGGCGTGATTTTATCTCATGTGAAACCATAGAATCTCTTGGTAGACTCCGATTCTTACCCGGCCCACTGAAGCACTAGCAACTTCCTAAGCGGCCCACCGTGTGAAAATATTCCTCATCCAACTTCTTGAGAAAATTTGGCGTTTGAGTCTTCGGAAAAATTTTTTCGAATATAGTCCGTTTCAAATAACTTGGAGGTTAGAGAGATAGAGAAGTGAAAGCTTCCGAAAGCGTGACATTAAGGAAACCAATAACGATGAAGGATGTGGAGCCTCCGCGGACGAAAGCTCAGGTCTCTCCCGTGTAAACATCGAGTTGTGTGTGCTATGTTGCCAATTGCTTACGCCACTGAAGCTCACGAATTCCCTTTCCCTCACGAGCCTACCGCAAGATGCATTTCAGTGTAGTAGATATGGCTACGCCGAGTTTGAGATCTTTGGTCTCCACCCCTAGCAGCGGAGACATACGAGCGGTCCCGTGTATGAACGAAATGTCCGTTGAAAGTCATTTGAAACGCATTATAGCTTATATGATTCTTAATTTACGGTATAAATAAACATTGCGTAGGTTTCCTTCAACGGATATGGTTCTGTTCTGGATCCGACCGGGGCATACTGACTCGCATAAACTTACGGGATCGAGATTCGAGCTGAATTGGGGACGGCGATAATTGATTTTCGAAATGATTGACAGGTGGGCGGAATAATCAACGGACGTCGAAAAAAAGTATTGGTTACGTGTGATGAGTGAATGGATCGAGTTCAAACGCACGACCGAACTTCACTCACTCTCTCATCATTCAATCTCTCTTTCCTTAACTCTCGTTATCTCCCTCTTTCCTCCCTCTATCCGTCCCTCCGCCTACCCTTCCTATTTCTCTCTCCCCCCTCCTCCCTATCTCTCTCCCTCACTCCCTATCTCTCTCCCTCACTCCCAGTCTCTCTCCCTATCTCTTTTCCTAAAGATCTCTTTCTGCCTCTCTCTTTCCCTTTCTTTCTCCTTATTCTCCCCCTATTCTCTCTCCCTATCCTGTGGCGTTAGATGGAAGAGAGGACTGCACAGTCTCAATCTCGCCCCGAATAAAAGACATAATCAATCAATCAATCAATCCTCTCTGTCTCCCTATCCACCCACACTCTCTCATTCATTCTTCCTATCTATTTCCTTTTCTCTCTCTCTCTCTCTCTCTCACTCCCTCTATACTTCCCTCTCACTCTCCCTACAAAGTATTTTTAAAAGCCAACTAATTAATTCTCCGTCATAATTCAATAGACCGACTGTTATTCATGCAAGGTCACATCGGCTTCACCGTTACATGATCATTCAAAGAATTAGACTCGATAACCGTGGACTATAATTCATCTCCATTTATTTCATATTCTTTCATGCAATTCGACCGATACGACAGTGGATACCTATTTTGAATTTAATGAGGAATACAGTCAAATTTTAATTATTAATGTGCAATATAAAATGCTCCAACACTTAATAATAGTTAATAGTTCACGCTCGTGGGTGGAGAAATGGCGACATTAATATTCAAGAGAAACAGCATCCACAAAAATTTCAATTTGAATTCGACTATATTTAACAATACATTTCAATATGGAATATTTTTGAAAGGAGAAAAAGTCTGCTATGACCGAGAATCGAACCCAGACCTTCCACTTTCCGAGCGGATATTCTACCTCTGAACTATCGTAGCAGATTCATTTTATCGCGGATGTTTTCTTGGTTGGGGCCAAACTAGCCATGTTAGTATCAACCAGTCCCGACGGATGTCCTTGAAGAAATACATCGAAGAAGACTCCTCCCTCCCAAATGGCGAGATTGCCGAGCTAGAAATTGATGGAATAAAGTGATATGAAGATCCTATACAGACAGGCATCTGCTTTAATGCTGGGAATATTTTCGCAGACTTTATATCGTTTCAAAAATATTCCCAATATTACTGTTTATGCTTGTCTGCGTAGAATTTTTAGATCGCTTTATTCCACCAATACCACCTTGTATGCAGCGGCAGATGTTTGCATAATTGTACTAAATAGGGCGTTGGTGTCAGTAGGTGACATTACTTTTGTTTTGGTCAGCTTTCTTGCATAATAGTTTTACAAGTAATGTCAGAGAAAGCAATTACATTTTTCGAGCTACATGGAAAGTTAAAATTTAGTATGTATTCAAAGTTTTTTGGAAAAATACTTGTGCATGAAAGCCTGCCATCTATATACTGTCGAAGTTCAATGAATTCAACTTAAAGGTAAAACAAAAACAATTCGACTTACTGAACTTCAATTATTGAAAGAAGGAATAAGTAATAAAGGGCGCAGATACGTAAAATTTTACGTAGTGTTTAATGAAAGATTCTGAATCATCGAAGGCTTCTGCCACAGCCACCATCACTATTATAATATTACTCAAAATAAAAACCAGCTTATTCGTCGGCAATTTAACTTATGTCGAAAGAATCCGTTTTGAAAGTTGTTCTTTGTGTGTGTAAAACAAGAATCAAACTTATATGTACCCATAAATACAGAAATAAAAATGCATCAAAACTGATTGCACTTCGCGAACTCCTCCAGCTATAATTATTTCCGTCGCTCGATTATCTGAAGATGTACGTACAACAATCGTTAATTTTTATCTCTCCTTTTGTTTTCGGTCTACCATTATGCAGAACATCTCCATCCTCGTGGTGCTACTACACAGCTGGAGGATAGGCGTCAACGCCAAGAGAGCCGTTGACCTGGGCGACGTATACTATGGTAAATACTTTATGTACAAATGGAGACTTATATTACGGCACTCGTGACTCCGAAGAGTCAGTCTTCACCTGATGCTAGGGAAAGTTAAAACGTTGAGATAGTAGACGATGCGAAAGGAAACAAGGCATATCCTAGAACTGTTGATTCAATCTCGTAGCCTCACTCATAAAAACTTCTCCATGAACAAAATAAGGAACAGATTCAACCCCGCCATAGAACCATATTTTACCAACTTTTGCTAATCGGGTTATTCAACAGCCGCTTCAATTACATTTGAGTAAATTCTTAAAAAGCGCGCCATTTTCCTCAAAATTATGTCGCTTAATTTGGCTTTTGGTCATACGCTCATTAAAAATTTGACAACGCTCTAGATTCAACGTTGTAAATTAGAGAGATCCGTAAAATTTTGATCAATTTCCCTCATTAAGAAACGGAATAATGCTCATGTGGCTTCATTGGACGCGGCAACTGCCCAAATATTTTATTGAAGCAGAATAAAATACAAAAACTAACATGGAGATGAGACAGCTACTATATTCGCTTTCATCTGAATTCGTGAGGCACTTTCTATTTCAATTCAATCTCCGAACGCGCTAAAGGGAAAAATTGTCGCTAAAATTTTCTTCTGCGATTTTTTGTCAATGCATTCATTGAAATTTTAAGCCTCTAAGACGAAAATAATAGTGTACTAATGCTGAATTTATTTCAAATTCTAAGGGATACAACAATAAAATATAACAAACAATTCGAAAGGGGTTGAATGAAGACGGTCTTAAAATGTCTTAACTATAACGATGATCAGAAAATATTTCTCAGTCGCTATCAATATGTATATAAAACAATTAAGGCTACAATCTGTAACCAATTACCATAACTTTTAAACAGCTAAAGAGGAGAAGCCCCATGGTAAAAATAACTAGTTGGCAACCGGAAATTTAAACCCATCCCGACCCTGGATATTTTTATACCATCACTTCTATTTATGAAAAATCATAAATTTAAAATATCATAGTTTATTAAAATTTCAATTTTTTTAAATGACGTTTGAAATTTTTATTTAGTAACGATGCTCTTATTTTGCCATGGTTAGCTAGTAATTGAAGCACGTCACCCTAGGTAACAGAACTATGTATAAAATCGTATAGATCTAGTCTCCATCCTAATTAAATTTGCTGCTAACGGTTTTAGGATATTTATTGAATGCTGTGGGCATAATTATTCTAAATGACGTGCTCTTTGATGCCGCCTGAAACCCAATCTGGACGATTCTACACTGGAGATCAAAGAGTGCTTTTTCTCCTTCGTCTTCTACGTCATCAAGTTTTACTCTCCTTTGCCAAGCAGTAGTAGTTTTTTTTCATTTAAGAGTGCTCCGAGTCTAATCTCCAAATCAAGGTCATATCGGTGCCGTACTTCAAATGTATTTGGAAGATTTCAAAAAGCGGAGGGTTGCGTCATAAGCTGAGACACATTCCTACCTCCGAAACACGTTTTCATCGTCCACAAAATACTCTATTCTGCCGTATTTGAGGTTTTACAGCCTTGTTAGATGCATGTGAAACTAAATGGAAGAGAAAATTACTCGTTTTTTACAGAAAGATGCAAAATATCGGCTACGACTTTAATGTCCACCACAAATAAATTTGGGCGAAAGTTTTAACCATTCGAGTAAAGCAACTGCTAGTAATTTTCAACAAAAAATTATTTTTCCGTATTGTAAAAATATATACAAAAAAATATTTTCTCTGAAAAATATTTCTAGTAAAGCTTATTAAATAAAAGGCGAAGAAGATAATTACAAAATACGTAGATCTCCGTCATCCGTCGCCTACGTTTTAATCAACATCGGCTCTCAGCTTTAATTGTGATCCGCTAATTAAAACAAGGATATCAGAGAAATAATTTGATTTTAGCTTTCGATAACCATAATAATCAGTTTCCTGTATTTATGAACGCTCTAGTACTTAAAGCCTGAAGTTAAAGCAGTAAAAGAAACTCTTTTAATAGAACAATGAAGAATAAGCGCATACAACAAATTGTGCTCTAAGCGTTTTACGCCTGCATTTGTTATGCCAAATACAAACAAACCTTTTGAAAATTGCCTAAATTAAATAATACTTATAAAAGTATTACAATTTTACGTTGAATTAAGCACTCATGAACGTCAGGTCTGGTTCGTGTAATTCTTTCAATGTATTGTTTGTTGCTTTAAAATTGATTTATGCTTTCCATTAATATTTTTACCAAAAAAATAAACTCGCATTATCGACCTTTTAAATAATACAGTTTAGCAAAATATGGGTGATTTCTCAAAAATATTCTAACGAAATTCTTTCTACCTCTTTCTATGCCACGGACAACTCGGCCGTACCTGCGTTTCTGTTTCATCGACTCGCAAAGGCGTCCAAATTTCGTACTTTGCGATCATCGGAACACAACTCTTCATGATCATTCTCAGTGTAGTCCTCCTCGTCGGAATATTTAAGGTAAGCCTCGTTTACATTTTCAATATTGCAGAAAATAGCGAACTACATCCATTTACTTTTAAGCCATATATATCTACGAAGTGTTCCGAATAAAATTCCTTCCCAGATTCCAGGTACTTTATCATCATGAAAATATTACACCGCATATATCAATGTCACTAGATTGTTAGCTTCTGATCTTTTACTAAAACTACAGAATGAATATTTCTCTGTTACATAAAAATATTAGTAAAGTAGCTTAAAAGTCCATCATGTGACCTTTATATGTTTTGTTTTTGGAACTTGAATATAATTTTTAATTAATTAATAATAACATGTAGTCTCTAGACAAAGAGTCCGCAACCTTTTCAATGTGACGAGCACCACGCTACATTCTAGAGCACCCAGCAAGCACAATTAAACATTTTTAAAGGAAGGAATGATCATAAATAAAATCAAATCAGCGTCAAAATGAATAAAAATCTCCTTTCGCACGTTTAGAAAAAACAGGAAAACAAATCAAATTAATTATGGTAGAAAAATCATTATCAGCATCGTAGAAGTGCACAGTAAGACTACAAAAGAGCATCAGATTCTGAATCCATGGTCTAGGAGGGAAACCACCATTAATTCTTGCGCCGAAACTTGCATGGCCGTAGCAACAGCACTGTTGTGAGAATAAAAAAAAACTTCAACCCATATCCTAAAAAACATCCTCTATTCGCTTTTTTCGTCTCCCCTTTTCAAGATGGTATGCTGGAATTCGGAATGTGGAATTTTAATAAGCGCTCCGAATGTTAAATCGTAATTTCATTAATCTTGGAGTAAAGAGACGTATACAGAAATCCGTTTTTTTTTTAGTTCATTGAACGCATTTTCAAGGAAATCGCAAAAAATTAGTCCAAAAAATCCTCCCTTCTGCGAGACTCAAATCGATTTATTTTATGAAAATGTCTGTTATATTTAGTGTATCGCAATAACTACTCGGTGCAAGTTAGGCCTAAATGTGTGTCAAAGGGTAACGGATGAAACTCTGATCATAAAATACAATAAAAAACAAAATGTGTTCATATTTTTATAAAATTTTCTTCGAGAAGTATTTTCATTGATAATAGTTACATGTGCCTACGACCTAGGCAGCGTTTCTGTAGAGTCGTTCCACGAATAGTTTCTAAATGTCCTCATAACTAATTTATTTATCTTCAATACCTCCTAGAAACACTTCATAACCTTCATGCGTGAGGTGTTTAATACTTTAAAATATGGAAAACGCAAATCCACTGATGATAAAAATAAATTTCTGGAACATTTGTTTTTCATTGCTTTCGCCGTCTCCCCAATAGTTTTATCTCACTGCGAACGGTACACGGTGACATTATCAGGTCATTATTATATCCAAGTAGTCAAAACCGGTAATGGATAAGAAACACCTTCTTCAAATTAGATTAAAAGAATTACAGTAAAAATAATTAGTTCTCGATTCTTTTAAATTTCAATTTGATCGCAAAATAATTTAAGGATTTTTGCCTGTTCTCAAACTAAGTATTAACTACGTTGCAGTTTCAAAAAATTAAACAGAGCTAAAAATAAAAAAGAAGAGGATCAGTTGTAATTAAACTATTTCTTTACCGTTGCCATAGTTTGGGAATTATGAAACGTAATATTCCCTGTTATAAACAAAGTTTCGCCGCCCATCAAGCACTTTAGCAGTGGCACACCGGCTGCGGAGTAGGTACTTATTTAATGTACTCTTCCAATCATATCTTTGCGCATGTTCCAAAATTCCTATACCTATTAGAAACCGATTCATATTTTGTAAATGGATATTCATGAATTCCAATTAATTATGATATGTATGGGTTTATTAAAAAACAACCGTGCACCTATAAACAAACCGAATACAATAATAAATTCCCCGGGACAAAATTAAATAAAGTTCTTTATTCTCTTAATTGGTACTACCTATCAATCGAGTAATCCATTAGCATGCGCTGATAAGCGTTTAAATATTATCGAGAGAAAGGGTTTTCATAGGAGTGAGAAGAAAAAAGTAGTCACCGAAGCAATAATTGAAACACACGCGGAGGTACAAAAAAATTCAAAGATACAATAGTAACTGTCAGGTAACTGCCGTTGCCAGAATAATCGACCTTACGTGATGCATAAAATTAAATTTAAAAAATTATATCTCTCCAATATCCATAAATAGTTCAAAAATTAAAAATTAAAATACGATTTTAAAATCTGATTTAGCCACCACATGGTTTTCTCCATATCTGTAATATTTCTGAAAATAATAATAAATAAAATAATAAATATCTTAAGGAACTGTGAGAAAAATTTAAAAACTTTACAAAGAACAGATATAATCTCAAACCGTAGCCTTCTGATATTTAATATAGCCACGAAGCTTCAACAATTAAGAAAAGAAAAAGGAGCTCTAATAAGACGTAAGTAAAGTGTTTACAATAGTCGCCAGTAGGTGGTGGTGGAGGTAGCTAAAAAGTTTTTAAAATATATATTAAACAAAGCATTATATAGGAAAATGTTTCAAACAAAGGTCGTACAAAATTAATTTTCCTAGGACTTTTATTCCAGTACTTTTTTACATTAATCAAATATTAAAGCAAATTAAAAAAAACGTGTGACAAGAGTAAACACCTACTTGTTGACCGATTTTTATAAAAACTAATCAACTTTTGTGGCTTTAACAAAAATGTCAAATATAAAATTTCGAATTTACATAATTAATAGTTTTTGTTCGAGTTCCCACAAAATTCCAATTACATGTACACACAGAGACATCATCGAGAAATCAAAACGCGTATTTCCGTTGAAATCTCGAAATCGATTTTTTTCATAAATACAACACTTTCCCCTAAAATATCTATGGAGAAAGTAATAAAAATTAAAATACCATTAAATTACGACCGGCCTACTGAGGATGGAATTATTGATTCCGAAATACGTATTTAGGCATTCTTTTAAAAAAGAAGTACACTTCGTTGGTTTAATTGTTTGCGTGATTCGTACGCGTGTATACAAGGGTCTCTGTCGAGGAATAGTTACCATAAATCCGGATTGTGTGAGATTGTGTAAGTGTTCGGTCCCTGGTGTGGAGTAATTTCCCCTAAACCGGTGCGTATTTCTGTACTTCTTCTTTAATATTTATGGTTATGAGGAGGTTTCTCCATTTTTTATTCCATAAATAAGTTGGGGACAAAGGTGCGGATTCCGGCTATAAAGCAGCCGTAATCAGTGGAGATACAAGCGGAATTTTATTCTAAGAAAGAGCTTCGCACAATAAAATGTTTTTCAATCAGGTTTTGCATTTCTTACTAAAAACATATATAGGTATTCTACTTTTCAAGAAATTTATTTTATCTTTCTGCGTCATAACCAATTGACTGGTGAACTATGTAAGATTAAACCAGTAAAACAAAGGCATCCTGCGACGGATCACGTTCTTTTTTTAACTGCACGCCCACATAAAAGCTAAAGTGGAATTATATAATGCCCTGGGCGGATTCATGTTTTTCTTGTGGGGGATCGTGAGAGAAGAATGGAGAGGAAAAAACCCAACATGAAGTGATTTTCTGCCATTATATAAGTACAGCGGGTTTTACATCCTATATAGGCAAGGACATGCTATTTATTTTTTCCTTCATTTTTAGCAAAAATTTACTCCTGATTAAAGCGTATCTAACGGAAAATTATCGGAATAAACCACGCATGGCTTCGAGAGGCACAAGTAATTTACGACGCGTAGCCACGCGACGAGTGTCACTCCAAGTGGAATGACACCAAGGTCAAGGGTCACGACCTCCGATAATGTAAGAGATATAAAAAGAGGCGTAGTGTACCGAGTGTCAGCGTCTGGAAGGTCTCTCGTTAAACCAGAAGTGAAAGAAAGAAGTTGAAATAGAGGTGGAAAAAAGAAGAGCTCACAGCGTGAAAGGTTTGCTCGGCGAGAGAAAGAGGAGAGACATGGCTGGTGAAATGGCGAGAGGGAAGGGATGAATTATCGCGACGGTTGGCGCGGCTCGCCCTACCATCGCCGAGGCGACATCGAGGGACTCAACCCGTCTCCCTTTTCATCTCGCGTGGCTCTCTCGTCCGCAAGCGTTGACCTTTTCTTGAACGTGGGAGAGGTCGGAGGGAACGTGCAGACAGACTGGGGGAGAGCTGCGAGAAACAATTATCCGAATGGGCTAAAAATAACACGGGCCCGCGGGTACTTTCCTTCGATTTCCATACTACGTTCGCTCTTTGTTCGACGTTATTCCGACGGCTGAAATTGACGACGATTGGGAGAAACATTTCGTAAAAATTTAACAAAATTAATCTATTAAAGAGGAGCCTTCCTGTAACGCTTGAACAATGACTGTCAAATCGCCAAAATTAACTTTTTCTTTCGTTGCTTTATCGTTATTATTGTTATTATACTGTTATTGCTAGTTTCGCGTTCATATTTGTTTTCCTTCGTCTTTTATCTATTTTATTCGCATTTTTTTTATTCGATAAGCTGTAAAAGGTCTCGTGATGGAAGTCAATTGTTTATAAATAAATAGACATAGTTTGACTCTATAAATAAATAAGAAAAAAGCTTCCTACTCAGGTATGCTTTAATGGACATTATAAGTCAGCTATCACTATAGCAAGGAAGAAGTTCATGCAAAATCGTTCCATGTTAATAGATGAATAAAATTAGCCATAAAAGACACATAACCTTAACCATATCATAACATTAATTACACATTTCCATATTTTACGCCAAAATTCATGAGACAGGTGGGTGGCAGGTGGAAATATTCATCAAACTATCCACAAATTATTGCCTCGGTTCTACCATTGCTATAAATAATGGATACAAACAACCCGAACACTTGTTTCGTTCAGTCCTAAAATCGATCTCACATAAATAAATATTTAAGTAGCTAAATAAATATATGCATATGGCCCTTTCATGGTCGTACCTTCCGACGTAGGTGGAAATATCGATTAGTTATTAACTTAGTCCCTGGTACTTATACTGTCTCGTAGAGGACAAAAACTTAAAAAAAAATCTGTGTAAACAGTAATCTATTACTTCTCCTATAGACTTCGTGGATATCCTTTCAATGTTATCATTAGCTTCACAATTTAAATCAAAGCAATTACTACAAGATATTCTACTACACAAAATTAGGAGAAAAATGAGCAGAAATTATAAAGGTTATGGGGAAAACATTTTGAAATGCCAACTAAGCGAACTTCGAGTTATTTATTTCTTATTATATAAACTCATATGATCTATTCGTTGAGAGCCTGCGCGAGTTTCTGATTCGACCATTATTTCTCAAACATATATTATTATATGTTATTTCCGCTAACAATACCCATTATTCTAGTATATTATGTGAAGTTTCAGTAATGACGTTCTGCAAAGGTATTCAGATACGAGAGAGACATGAACTTTGAATCTCCACATTTTACATTTGAAAAGTCCAGGGAACTAAAAACTGATAATGACTCCCACGTTCAACAAACGTAGTTCTCAAACAAACGACGTAAAACGAAAGTTCCTTTCAATATTTTCTAGAGTGTATAGTGAACTGTGGACGGTAACATGGAGCCAGTACAACAATATTTCCTCCTTTCCGCACTGTCTCTCCCTCTCTCTCTCTCTCCTCTCTCTCCTCTCTCTCTCTCCTCTCTCTCTCCTCTCTCTCTCCTTTCTCTCTGTCTCTCGGCATATTCAATTCTATCTTCATCTTCCCCTCTCTTCCGCGCAAAGAACTTCACACCAACCCATGCCTCGACTATCCCTCATTCAAGGCGAACGAGAGAATACAATGACTCGTGGATCCCAGGAGAAGATAGCTTCCTGCGTTTCTATGGAAACGCAGAAACCTTTTTGTACGAAGAGAACCACAAAAGCAGAAGGCATGAATGCGTTAGACAAGACCGAGGAAGATACAAATTGGTTGGCTCTTCAAATCTCAAAATACATATAGGTGTATGTGCGCCCAACCACGTCTGACGGCTAGTTTCGTTCGCCTATTATTTTCAAACTGATTAATAGATGTGTTTAAAATATAATAGATTTTCAATACTTGATTTATATCAATGAATAAAGGGAGTAATGTGCTTTTACTTCGTTTAACCATTAACTACCGACACTTAGTTTTTTCACGCTAATTCCGACGCCTCGTCTCACAGACTACTTCATCTTATCACCCATATATCTCGGTGATAAAAAACATCTAATTAGCAAATATTTTCCTTTTTTGTACAAAAAATTGCTAAACCTAACCATTTTAATTGGCATTACATGTAAACAGTACCACAAGAAAAGAAAGAAAATAGTTGATCCAGTATTTTTAATACAAATTTATTAAGCCATAAAAATACAAAACTTATTGCAATTGTATGTTTTAAGGGTATATAAAGACATTATAGCAAAAAATATTACAAAAAAACAAAAACAGATAAAAAATAGTCACCGACGCGTCGTCTGTGAGACGAACATAACGACTTCGACGACTGCTGCCACTCAACTGATCGTTCTGAAACACTACAAGTTATACCCAAATACTCCATTTATAGCCATTTGAAGGTACTAGGATGCAGGAGGTTCTAAGATTAGATAATAGAGATCAACAGCGATTATAAAAAACGCACTCGCCTCACAGTCGAGTGGTCGGTAGTTAAGGATTAAAAATAACGTCTTTTACGTCTGTCCGTCCGTCTGTCTGCGCACCAGCTTAAATTGAAATTGTGACGAAACCGTAAACGATGGAGAGCTGGAACTTGGATTTTACATTTCTGTACTGCTGTCAGTTGTTTTTCTTAACATTTGAGTTATGAAAAAACGCACAGTATCGGATATGGTCACATTAAATTTTTTTTTATATTTACGAAGGTATAAAAGATGAAAAACTGAACGCATATTTCTACATTTATGCCACTTATTCTTGAACAGTTTGACTTTTGAAAATTTTACAGAGGTGGGAAGAGAACGGTTGAAAGTTTTAATGTATATATTTTGAACGTTTACATATATTCCGGAATATAGAAAAACGAAATATGCAGAGAATCGCTGACCCAATTTCCTTTCCTGATATTAATTCCACATCAAAAATGTTATGAAGACACTTGGAGATTTACTAGGTCCAGATATGTTGGAGCTAAGCAGCTTGAAATAGGATTCTGAATACATTATAGCGAAAAAATATTTAAAAGTAAGACTTCCAATTCCGTCTCTCACTTTGACCCTGGGAAATTGAGATCTTTTTACATTTTGTTCTCAATCACTATGAATAAAACTACCACTTTATTTGAAACTGCTTTCTTTTGTAAAATGATAGGGCGCTCTGTTAAATATTTAGTTGAGTTATGTTTTTTAAGCAGGGAAAACCAATATGATATAACAAGTATGGAAAGGTGACTCCATGTCGGAGTTTATATAGTTTCCAAGGCATTTATTTACGATTTATGTTATCCTGTCTATAAAGATATATATTATTAGCTTAATCTAATGTCTAAGCCATCAAAAACGATGCATGAGTAGCGAAGTCTAGGAAATATTGAATTTGTGATTTACCGATTTATTCTATAACCAGTAGTAACTAATAAAACAATGAAAGTTATTTTAAACATACATTTCTTGAAATGAGCAGTAGTCATCATTCACGTTCACGTTCATTCCTTGGTAGTAAATTATCAATTTCTTTTCTCTTACAATAACTGTGCGTATACGTAAGAAAAATAAACGCATTTATGTTCATTATCGTGGATAATCCATTTCCTTTTATTTATTATATAAGCTGTCGGCGCACGAACAAAAATTAAACTGATTTTTAGTAGATATTGTTTACGTCAGTTGCTACGAAGATTGTTGCCGTTGACAATTAAAAATCCCGGGAAAATTTTTTCAAGTTCAAAGCGAATTACGACTTTCTCGTTTGATTTTCTTGAAATCGGCTACTCCTTTGATAAAAATGTACTGAACAAAACATATGCTATTTGATTAGGTTGATTTAGTTCAAAGATTTTTGTTAAAAGTGGTATTTTACGAGATATAAAGAAAAGTTTATTATTTGTCACTAGTAAAGTGGCACTCCCAATTATGCTACGTGAACCATTTATACCATTTTCTTATTTTCTTTGCCCTTATGTCTTAAATACCAAATTCGATGAACATCCGCCTAGTAGTTTTGCAGATGAAACATGCAGACAGACGGACGGACACAACCTGACCATAAAGTGTTCTTTTTTTTACTTCTTGTAAGTAGCGCCTATTAATCAAGTCCTAAGGTTATGCTAGTAAATCTAAAACAACATACATAATAGTTGCCAGAGAGCAGCAGAAAGCATGGAGCGACTTACTCGTGCTCTGCACGCGCTCCTCCAATATATATGTTATTGATATTGGTATACGACAATAATACGCAGTGGGATAAATAATAAAGACTGTAAAACAATTGAGTAAATGTGATGCGCATTTCACCTACAGAACAGCGCCCTAAGTCGTATTCCACTCATTTTTTAGAATAAAAAGTAAGATACTTTTTCATCGAAAATGAGGTAATGCAATGCGATATCTGGTTTACTCAACCATTCCATAATTATAGAATTTGGCCTGGTTCCCAACAGTCGGAAAGTTTTAGTACTACAAAAATGTAAAGTTTATTCTTGTAAAATGACGTCTGATTCGTTAGGCTATATATGTACAATAAGGGGAATGATAACGCATTTCCAAATAAAATCTAAAGCAAATTGAGGTTTTGAAACATTTTTCCAGCCGAAATTGGAATAAATTTTACTGTTAAAATAAAATTAAAAAGCTAAAAGAGTTATGTAACTGCACTCACGAGACTCCATACATAAATATCTAAATGTTGAAAATTGTATATATTATTTTCGTTGAAATTATGAATGCGTAACTTTATATCTTTTGATATCAATCTGTCAGGTAAACTTCAGCAAATCGATTGACGAAAGAATTTTTAATTTGATCTTTCATCACTCAGACATAAATTTTATCTAAAACATTCCTAAATGATACTGTCGTAATGTGAAAATGTTTCGTACGCACGACCCTATTTAATTTTATACGAAATACCAAATATCTAAAAACATTTCGTCTCAAATGATCGACAAAAATAGCTACATAATGAACCGCGTTGGAAATTTATGCTCAAATATTTCACAAAGAAACCGCTTTTTCGGTGAAATACTTTTTTCGTAATGATTACCGCGCAGTAAATTTTATCTGGGCCGTTTCTACGGGCGCCGCTCTTTGAGTTAGAGCAGCGAGGTATATATTTTTATGGTAAGGGTACACGTGATGTTTAATAAGGCGTTCCCTTTGATCAAAATAAGCATAGTACGCTCTTCTAAATAGCACGTGAAATTGAGCGTGATCCCACAATTTCACAGAGGACAGGTTTGCCAAAAGAAATATCGCGATCTATCCATGTTTGTGATCGCCGTCGTTTACTACGCCAAATAATTCACGAGCTGCTTTTCCTAGCGCGCGTTTCATTTGTTCGTTACTTTTTCCCGGCATTTCGATTCGCTTCCCCGTTTAATTAGTGGTTGACGTCACGAACGACATTATATTATTACTAGCCGGGCATTTTTTTAAGTGAAACGCTGAATCCGTTGGCGGTTTCTCCCCGTCGCCAATCCGCTCTTTACTTGAAAAAATATATAAACGCTTACCTGTGAGAAATGCTAGGGGAATTAATGAGTTTTCCGCCATTCCTGATAATGGCTTAACCTTCGCGCCGTCATTTTCGAGGATAATGCAGGCCTCGTGTTGAAAAGATCTGTTTTGCAATTTCTGCGAACTAAGCTCTGCACCAGTTTTCCGCGGCTGAAAAAAATCTGGATGATAGCAAAATGGAGACGATTGCAGATAATTTTTTTATACCGGTATTTTTGTCAGTATGGGTGTCGTAGGACAAAACGTGACATAATTACCGCATACACTCGACTATAAGAATAGATTTATAGTTGTTTTTCAATCATAGATTGCAGGTCATTTTATATTCGCGAACATAAACAATGGAATACAAGTGGTGACAGTGATCATGACTATTCTAGTATGGTTTAAATCATATTGCAATGTAAAGTTTTATGGCAATTTTTAGAGATTAGAATAAAATTAAATTCAATAAGGTGCTTCATTTATTTGTTTCGGAATCCTTAATAAAACATATTTTCCTCAAAATTAGCTTCTGTAAAGAGAGTATGTCAAATAATATTCGAGGTAGTCCAATAGTCGGGTAGGATGATGGTAGGATGGGAGGGAGGGAGGGAGGATAGGAGGGAGGGAGGGAGGATAGGAGGGAGGGAGGGAGGATAGGAGGGAGGGAGGGAGGATGGGAGGGAGGGAGGATGGGAGGGAGGGAGGATGGGAGGGAGGGGGGATAGGAGGGAGGGAGGATGGGATGGAGGGGGGATAGGAGGGAGGGAGTATGGGATGGAGGGAGGATGGGAGGGAGGGAGGAAGGGAGGGAGGGAGAATAGGAGGGAGGGAAGATGGGAGGCAGGAACGATGGGAGGGAGGGAGGATGTGAGCGACGGACGATGGGAGGGGGGGGATAGGAGGGAGGGAGGATGGGATGGAGGGAGGGTGGGATGGAGGGAGGAAGGGAGGGAGGGAGGATGGGAGGGACGGAGGATGGCAGGAACGGAGGATGGGAGGTAGGGAGGATGGGAGAGAAGATGGGAGGGAGGATGGGATGGACGGAGGATGGGAGTGAGGGATGATGGGAGGTACGGCGGATGAAAGGGACGGAGGATGGAAGGTAGGGAGGATGGGAGGGAGGGATGGTGGGAGGGACGGAAGATGGGAGGGAAGATGGGAGGGAGGGAGGATGGGATGGAGGGAGGATGGGATGGAGGGAGGATGGGAGGGAGGGATGATGGGAGAGAGGATGAGAGAAAAGGATGACGAATGGGAAGTTCCTTAAATTTAATACTTAATCCACGCATACCCGTCACATTTGACGGGCAATTACGCTAGTAAGACATATTAGGAAAGTCCATTCGGCAAAATTAAAACGAGAAATCCAAACCAGGACTAACGCAAGCTTGCAGGAATTGCAGGAATTTATGTTTCAGTATGTGTTAGTCATTCCAAGGAATTCTCATACCACATATACCATTTTCAATTCATAGTTTATCAATGAGAGAGAAAAATTGTAAAACAAATTAATACAGCATTATCAGGTTTAAAATATTAAAATCTCTTTCTGACATTATATTTTGCATGCATTTTTTTAAATAAAAGAATTTAATAAATGTTTCTGTTTATACGATAATATGTCTGGATCGACTGTCCATTGCTGAAGATTAGTCAAGCGGAAAAGAAAAAAAATTTTTGTTCACTTGTCTATGCTCAAGCCGAGCTTTGTAATAATCGTCTCCATGGCAACAATCCGATAAAATACGATTTAAAACGCTAAAACGAAAAGTTTTAGTAGAACTTCAAGAAAGTACGATCAATTATCAAAATTCTGCTATAAGAATTAGATTCTACATTATTTTCCCCTTATAACAATGCAAACCTCGCTCCGATATCACAAATTTAAATATTTTAAAGTGTTAAAGAATAATCTCTGCACGATGGATTTGGAATTTCCTATGTAAATCAAATGGGGAACAAACGTTCCTGAACTCGAATCCGGGACTTCAATCTTCGCAGAGGTGGGCCCTGGCAGTACGAGCCTCATACCAAGTTTCATGAAAATCGGTCCATTGATGTAAAGGTTGTTAGTGGGACACACACACAGACAGTACCATTTCATGAGGCTATATTTCCCTTGGTAACCAGCATAAAAATATTACATTAAGAAGTTGTTCTGGAAAGAACTAATTCGCCTACTTTCCCTTCAAAACAATTTTAATATATAAAAAATAGGGATGTACACAGGTTTCTCATGGTACAGAACATTTGTTTTGAAATCAGAAAATTATTTTTCCTTATATTGTGGTGACCTTGCTTTTTTGATCCGTTCTAAACATATTCATCTCGTTTTCTCATTCTATACTCGCCCTACAAACGAAATTTCTCTGAAATACCTTCCATATTCATAGTTACAGGAAAAATCTAACGTTGATATCGTGGTAGCCCTCTTTTGTCGACCCAGTTTAAATATGATATTTTGGTTATTTATTTATATAAAGATTAAAAATAGCATATTTGGTTAAAATTCATCAGGTCAGTTCTCTAGAAATACGTGTAAAAGAAATATTATTTAACTTTTTAATGTGGTAGCACTGCTCTTTAGCTCCGGTTTCAACATCTAGATTTCATTATGGTATGTTGCACACATCTTAAATACAAAATGTAATTGAAATACATTCAGACATTTCCTTCAAAATCCATAATTACTGAAAGAGTTTAATTTGTAATTGTGGCAACCCTGTTTGGCGGATTTGATTTAAATATGATAATATGGTTTTGTATATAAGTTTATATTATAAGAATTAAATTTGGTTAAAATTTATGGCAACAGTTCAACACGAATACGTGTTAAAAGAAATGTTTTTATTCCTTGTATTGTAGCAGCTCCGCTTTCTTTATCTATCGTATACTAAAGATCTTGATATTGTTATTTTATGTCGTATGCCTACTTCATACAAAATTTCGTAAAAATCGGTTTGGCCAATCCCTTCCAAATTCTTAATTACGAAAAAGTTTAACTTTGCAATTGTGGCACCCCTGCTGAATGGAACCGGTCCAAATATGAACGTTTTGGTCATTAATTTATGTGAATTTAAATCGGTCCATTCATGAAGAAGATGTTAGGGGGACACACTCATACACACACACACGGAAACCGAGACGATCTCATAATACTAATTTCCATTTTTTGGAAAGTTGGCTAAAAATGGTCATTATAAGTATATGCAAGAATGAAAGAAGCCAGAAACTGGTTTGTCAGAAAAATATAATGCATTTCATCGATAATGTTGCGAGATGGAAAGAATTTCTTCTTATTTACCAATTGCCACCAAGTAGTAAACTTTCCATCATAAACAATGCCGCACTCTCATTATTAATTATTAATTAGATAAACGTTAATTTCACAGCACTCACACTTTTTAAATTCAAATAAGTATGCGCATCTTCGAAAATGGGAATATATTCTTCCGCTATAACTCCATCAATTGAATTCATTCGTAGCGATTCAATTAAACAGAATGTTACGTGATCAAAATATTCCTCGTAAGTTACACAGCGATGCTGAATTCGCTATGTGTATGTTTGATCACTACCCATGGGATAGCGCCGATTTAAACGAAGAGATTTCTGGGATATTCGCAGTTGGAGAAGTGTAATTCATCAATCACATTCAATTCTGTCCAAATTAACCCATTTGGACTATTCTACACGAGAATGCGAATTTGAATTTTAATTGCGTGCTCGGCAGCGACAGATGAGATTTCGCTGCAATACCATAAATGTGAATTTAGCATGCGTACAATTACGAATCATTATTTTCACTCAATTTTAATCAGTGCTGTGGGGTTATTATAACCTAACAATAAACCCCGGACTATAAAATCCACAACGTTCGCCTATAAAAATATCTTCATGCGAATTTGGAAGGCCAAAATAAATAAACCTGTCAGTTCTAGCAGATAAATTTGATAGCATAACAGAGCAAACAGCAATCTAGGTTTTAAAATAAAATAATAAACGCCTTTTATTATAAATACCTGACAGAGGAGGATTTTCCTTGAATAAAGCATAGTTTTAACGCTACAGAAGGGAACTTGCTTTATAGCGATGTCATTTATATTTTATAAAATATTTTATCGCTAATACGTTTAATAATTTCGAATGTATTAAAACATTTTGATCAATTATAAACTACTTTCAATTCCATTAAATATTTTTATCATTAAGATGCTGCTATGCGTTGAATTCTACAAGAGTTGAATAACTGATTCTTCCCCATTTTAAGTCGGGACAATTTTCACAAATAATCCCGAAAAAAATCGCGTAACCTGTGTAACCTTTTGTTCCCATTGAATGAAAGCGTCTAAAACAACCGCCAAATCAGAGCTTGAATTTGAAAGAGATCCGTAGTTTAACACGATTCTTCCTTTGGACTTTCTCGTAAAAAATCGCCGAAATGCTATGAGGGGCGCCACGAGATACATGAAAATTAATTTCGTGGCACGTAGGCTGGCTGGAGAGATGGCCTTGACCTTACAACGAATTGGGCCGTCTCAAACTTAGTTTGATTACAAAAAACATGATTCTGCCTCCTCGTATTTTCTTCCTCGCCCCTTTTAAGTTCATAATCAAGCCCACCATATGACCTTATTTCCAGTTAATTTGACAATGACCGCGCCGTCACTTGGCTCTTTTGGATGCGAGCCAGATCCCATCGCAAAGCATAGATCACGTACTGTGGGAGAGAGAATGGTGATATTGGAATAAAGAATAACCCCAGTTCCCTCTCCCTTGCCCCACTTTCTCTCTCTCTCTCTTTCTCTTCCATGAAAGGTAAATAAAACATGCGGATTTTCAATGGATGAACTAATTAAAACAAGCAAGCGTAGTTTCGAATTTGGCAAAGCCACGGTGGATTTCAAAGATCTTTAATTTAGATTGAACTAGGTCGGGAAACCAAACGATTAAAGGGGGCAATAATTATACCGGTTAATTTCTTCCGTTTAAATCATACCGTGTAGCAGGATAAAATACGACAATTATACTTTCTCAGAAATGTATTTGTTTCTCCTCTCGTACGAAAATTATTGCGTTCAAAAGATAATATTCTAACGATCTGTGACCAGAAGCAAAACTTTTGAAATCTTTTTTTCATTTTTCCTGATATCTTTGATTTAAGGGGGAGGAAAAGCTTTAACTTAATTTCATAAGCTTAAACATAACTAAACTCTAAATCTTACTGAATTGTTTAAATTTATTGGAAAGATGAAAGTGGTGTACGCTTTCAGTTACTAAAATCTACGCTACTAAAACTGATCTGCGCATGCTGTTGATCGAGTGTAACAACCAATTTCGAATTTAAATTAGGGTCTCGTTTTCTATGAATTATCCGGAAAATTCTATGGCGAAATAACAGTTGGCATTAAAAAATTCTTTTCGAGTACCTTGAAAAAAGGACAATATTCTTCATTTTCTTGATGGAAGAGATTCCATTAGTACAAATATCCATAGAAGTATTATTACAACGTGTTCATTTTCCATTGTTCATCTTAGGAAAAGTATTGATTGTCTAGAGATTTGTATTGGGTATACAATGGTTTCTCAACCTCTTTAGAGTCATGGCACCCTTTCAGACTTTGGCGGCACTCCTCCTCCGTCAGTAGTAATTGTGGGATTTTAATAATATAATTTAGGTAAGAAATCAAGTAATTATAATTATTTATTCTGCTAGTTCTTAATATGTACCGATTCTAATAGTAAATTAAACGTATTTCACTGAATAGTTGAACTTGATCGAATTTTGGCAAACAAGAATTTCCGTGGAATCGTTGAGAAAAACTGGCGGAAAAGCTAAGGATTCTTCAATACATATTTATAACTATCTGATGAGTTCCATATAATTCACCTGCTAGAGAAATGTTAAATTGCACCGTTCATAAGCATTGAAATTTACCATTATATTTTTCTGCGTCTTAATGTCTATCTATATATTTGAAGAATTCCCAAAAACACGAAAAATGAATGAAGAGAATAAGAATGTTGGCGTGAGTTCGTCAACCTTTAGAGGGCGTTCCAAATTAAAATAGCCATAAGTATTGTTGGCAATTATATTCGTTCGGAATCGAGAACGGATAGGTCACCAGCCGCCATATGGCTGTGTGTTTCCGTCGAGCAAAGTTCGTGATTGCTCCGGGAATCCAATTAACGTGCGTGTTTATATTGGGTATACATCGAATGTCATTTCCGCCCCGCCTTCTTTTCGATATTTGCCTTCCCTCTTCTCTGTCACCCGAGCAACAACGCGTGTGTATAACCCCTTAGTTACTGACGTATGCGATCCATGAGTCGCAACATGGAAGCAGGAACGTTGCGGGAACATCGTGTCGGATAAAACAAGAAATTCCTCAAATTTTCAGTTTTGATGTTCTCACGTCGATTAAATTCATTTACTATCACATCTGACAGTAGTTTTAAATGTATATTTTGATGGGATTCAAAATTTTTACGTGAAGACTCAAATCATGCGTAATTTTTTCATGAGTGGTTTTTCTTCAAATTAGCTCGCTGATGCGCAACCAATTTAATTCAGAATCGCTTATGTTTTCATTTTGTGCGTCCGTCAGTGCGCAAACTTTTGAAGCGACGAGAAGACCCTGGAAGCTGCGATTTTTCAAGATAGTTTTTTCTAGTAAATAACATAAACACTGTTGATTTAAATGTCCGTCCGGCGGTTCGTTTGCCTTTTAGCAGGGTCAAAAGAACCCTATGAGTTATCTATACGGGCCTATGTAAAGTTTCGTTTTATTTGCGTTACTATAACAATAAAATCGAAGTGTAAACACATTCAGTTTACTTTCAAAAAGGGAAAGGATAGAGAGATGATCGAAGATTCCGAAAAATGGCGTGAACTTTCTTTAAAAATGACGCTTTTGCGGTTCTTTTTTAACATACCCCTGCTCTCTCCTTAAAGCGGGTATATTAATATATTTCACCGACCTTGGCATTTATGTTAAACTTTATCATGAGAAAAAGGTTAATAGACAGCTCAAATATTTTGGATTGAGTCATGAGAAGTCAGGATACGTAAACATGTACTAACAACCGCTGCTGAAGCAGGATGGCAAGGGCCGCACACGCTTACGTCAAACCGGCTTGAGAGGTTAAATAACAATTCTCTAGCAAACTCACAATTTATAATGCTATTATAAATAACAATTCCAAAGGACACGGATAAAAAAATTCAAAGAGACAAGAAGTGCTTTAATGAAAAAGCAAACATTTTAAACAAATAAATTATTATACAATGTATTATCACGGCCTCTTTGGCCCCTAATTAGGAAAATGCATAAACTACGAATTATAAAAATATCTTTGCGCCCAAATGAATGAACAAATGAATCGGCATTCTGCATTTTAAAAACTTTTTAAAAAATCACCTTTTTCGATGTAAAACAAACGGAGAGAGGCTAATTTTGCAGTTTAACAAAAGCTCATCAATGGGGAAGATTATTTCCGTGGCCAGGAGAAGGGAGAGCATAACGTATAAGCTATCTCAACGCCACCTGGAGGCACTTTATCCAATTACAACTAACGGAAATTTTTCCAAAATCATCAGTCGACGGAACAACATTAGCGAATCGCCGCGTAAATTGAAAAAGGAGGAATAATGTAAGTGGTGAAGGCCAAGTCGCGTTTGTTCGCAGACCGACGGAGCGTATCGATTCTCACAATATTTTCAGAGGTACTTTATCGCCTATCATGGGAGAAGCTACTAAATAAACATCGCGCCAAACTGATAGGGACGACGGAGGAAAATGGCGGAAACTCGTTCCCATTTATATTTCATGGCCGCTAATTTTGATTTAAAAAATGTAAATTAACTATAATGAAATATCTGAGATTTTAATGATGTGATCATATTACTAAAAAAAACACAGATTAGTGGAAATATAAGGGTCGTTTTCGAATCCTGGCTTCTCGTCAGAGTGAAAATATTCCACGTTCTAATGCAGGGTTTCCAAACATTACATAGCCTCGTCCCCCTTCACCCCCAAAACTATCTTTGCGCACCCCTCTATACCTGGTTCAATTACAGTTCATCAACAATACTTACTGAACATACAATTACCATTACTAAACCATCTTAAGGGGAAAAATGTACGCAAAAGATACTTCCTAGCCAATTGAGGGCTATAATTTGGTTGCTGTATATTGTAGGTCTCAAGATTAGGATTTTTGAACGGACATTAAACATAGTAGAAATCCTTTGCGGCCCCTCGACCTACCCATCGCGCCCCCCAATATTGCCTCGCCCCACAGTTTGGAAACCACTGTTCTAATGCAAGTTCTAAAAATTGAAAAACGTGAGTAATAAAGAATTATAAAACTAGATTTCTCTAATAGCTATATGATAAATTTATTAAATTAATGTATGTACAAGATATTACGAGAGAAAGTTTTATTAAAATATGTAAAATTACGTGCGTGAAATATCAACTGTTCATCTATGCTTCACGGACAGGAAAAATACTCTATCAAGCGGGCCGTGCACCTGAGATAAAGTATATAAAGTGTTAACTACTGCAATGTAATTATTGATGCCTAAATTTTAAATTAAAATAGTAAATTCCAAAAATTTTAAGTATATATCTTCGGTCATGATAAATATAGATGTTGCAATAAATAATTTTAACAATATAGATAAGCTGTGAATTGATGTGAAGCCAATAAACTGAAACAAGGTCATATAGAATAGGTAGAAGAACAGAGAATAGAGTTTCGTTAAAAATTAGGTATTAATGGGCCGAATGTGACTCTATTAATTATGAATGATTTGGCCAATTTTTTAGCCAAACACAATAATGATTTGCCCCTTCCCATCCCCAGATGCCACTGCTATTTTATATGGATTTTATGCCAAATTTCAGAGCGCTACTTGGGATAATAAACTGTCAAGTATCACATTAAAATTTAACGTATGAATGTAATGATTTTTTTACTAATAAATAATTTAAATCATTATTGTGTATCACTAAAATCTTTTATTTATAATATTATACTTATAGTTTTTATTTATATTGTGTGTTATGTGGCGAAAGGGCTGATCCGTTTGCAATAAGTGCGGCGAATCTGAAAATTCTGTTGGACACCATTGCTTTAGACCAAGGATTCTAAACCTGATGTTTGCGAGGACCGCTTCATTCTTTAGAAATCTGACGATGTTATACGAAGCTTGAATCGCGCTCGCTATTTGTCAAGTTGTTCTTTCTACGATAATTAAATATATTAATAATATAAAATATAATGGTTCTCGCTTGATATTCATGAAAATAACCAGGTGCTCGTCGCATCTAAACAATTTTTTTCTTTGTTTTAGACTAAGCTGCTAACCATTGTGACAAGTCTTCATAAAAATATCACCTAAATCAAAGGTCACCAAACATTTTATTGAAAGGGCCACATGAAGATTAATGAGCCACTGTGCGAGCCAAATAACACCTTTCAAATGACTGATCGGGCCGCGAGAAATTTTTAAAGAGCAAGTTTTTAGGATTTTTTCGATTTTGTAATATCATTCACCTATATTAAAAGTATATTGCATCCAAGTACTCGAAAAAATCGTTTAGATATCATATATGATATCTAATAAAAACTGATGTTGATAAACACAAAATATAAATAAATATAAGGGGTTAGGCGGGCCGGGTGAAATCACTGCGCGGGTCGAATGTGGCCCGCGGGCCGTAGTTTGGAGACCCCTGACCTAAATGAATAGCACACATCATTTTCGAGACTAAATTCCTTAAGGTTCCAAATTTTAACCACTTTTCCCTTGGGGTAAGAATAAACCAGCCTGCTCATTCCCATTTACAACTTCTCCCGAAGTTCCTACGCGGAATCTGTTTACGGTTAACTCTATAACCACACCGTTCTCCTTACCACCTGAAACTCTCGGTGCGAGGGCGGTGTCTCTTACCCTTAAACTATTCTCTTCCGCGCTTCCATAACCCTCTCTCACTCTATCCCTCAATACCCAATTCAATCTTTCGCTATCATCCTCAACCCATAACATCCTACTCCTTTAGTAGCCTTCTCCACCTCCCTTTTCCTCAAACCTCTCTCGCTTTTTCCCCCTCCCTCTTCCCTCTCTCTATATCTCGCTCTAATCTGCTTTGCCATCTTCTTCCCTTTGGCAGGAGAACTCAGGCCTTGTGGTGCCTTGGATAATCGGTTTCATCACCTTCATGGCGCTTGAAGCCGTGGCACTGGTCTATTCGAACGTGTTGCGAGATCACGTCAACAGGGTAAGTAGAATAACGCAGAAAAATGAGAGGATGTATTTCATTAGAATATAACTGCTAACTTTAACAAGTGAGGAAAGAGTTACAGAGAAAATTACAAATGGCGCTTTATTCCTTGATTTAGGATTATGACGTCAGGATAAGATAGAATCGACGGCCTCGTCATATAATCTATAAATTCCCTTTAAAAGCGTTACATCAATGCTATGTAATAATATATTTCTCATTTAAAATCAGTGAACTCGTTGCTATGGCAATTTTATTTCCCATTGTTGAAAATCTGAAATTTTCCCTCTTTACTGGATTAAAAACCTTTAACTACTGAGATGCAATATATAATACATCACCTGAGTTATATTGTCAAATTACCGCGCTACTTTACCTATCGGTAGTTTATATTTAACAAAACATAAAATGAAAGTTTTTTCTTCAATTACCTATATATTAATCCTCATGACAAATTATAAGACAAAGTAAATCTAATTGTATATTTAGCTATTGAATAAATATGAATAAAAACTATAACGGCCCAGGTTACAAATCCGGTTACAACTGATCATAATTTGACCTTGTTAGTTAAAGGTTAAAAACCTGATGTTGAATATGCTAACGCGAAAATTTTATCGAAACAAATTAGCAGTAGACTCTAAAATGCATTATCTGCTACCAGTGATGACCTTTGATTTGTAAAAAATAATTTTGGGTAATTTTTGCCTAGAAAACCTTGTAATAAAATAACTGTTATGTAATCTGAACGAAAGCAGAGATAATACATAAAAGCGAATGAGAAAGCTGCCTTCTAAGGCAAGATCTTTTCCATCGATACAGAAAGATACCTTGGAGAGAAAATTATCGAACTCTCCTAGTAGTTGAAACAAATTAACAAAGTATTAAAAAACGTATGATCTACTATCGGTGAACCACCGCTGATGAAGGCTACATTGCAGCCGAAATGCGCATTTGGTTTTTCCAACATTCTATGGCTATTGTAGAGAAAATTCTATTTATAACTGTGCGTAGTTGACGTTGTATGCACTCACTCAAAGAGGACGAATAGTTAACTCATTTTGATAGAAATTACTCAAATTAAATGTGCCACGATTTTAAGTAAATAAAGTAGATAAAAATTGACGAATTTTCGAAGTATCCTTTTTCACTGCAAACAAATCTCCAGCTTGCCTGAGAGGACAATACTTTTGACTAAACAAAAGCGATTACAAGACGACGTGAATCTTAGAGTCGCCTACTCGAATAGGTGCTTCTCTCAAAGTCAAAAATGTATCGCCATCGTGATTTCATTTCAATTCAATGCCGTAGGGTCTCCTCTAGTGACTTTTGCGAGACGAAATATCCGGTGGAGACGTTTTGCTATTACCAGATTCAGACGGTTTGCTGTAGGACCAAAATAAATGGAATCAAAAGAGCGTTAAAAGCATGGAACTGGAGACGTCGAGCAACAGATAAGGGAATGTTTAGATGCCTCTCCGCCTCGCTAGGTTCGGTATAAAAGTGATTCAAAATTTCCGCTATCTTAAGCTGACTCATTACGCCTCGATGAGAAATTTGATGGGCAACCTACGAGTTCTTGGTTCAGGAACTTTTCAAACCAGCAAATTACGAAATGTAATTAGTGCAACCGAGTTTCAAAACCTAAAGATATAGCGAAAGCTTTCTGTTAAAAACATCTTCAAATAGAATTTTTAGAATACAGATTCCATTACTTAATTGAAGTAGGTGAAATTTTTAATTAAACTTACTTGGCCTAACACAACGATGTTCCTCTCCCAAAAAAGTTAAACAAAACTAGTAGTACGTTTTACTATAGAATTCAGCAGTATTTTAAAAATTCATAATAATATATATCAATACAACAGTGCATGGAAATATTTGCAGTTTTATAATACAATCCGCGATGTAAGGCAATGCTTAACCTCAAAATAAATTCAATTGGTACTATTAGAAAGGCCTGTCCTGTTTTCTTGTTTTATTGCAAATTTAAACTTCCTTAAAAGTTTCGGCAAGCTCGGTAAATTATATGTTTATTTAACCATTTATGATTAATCTTATTTTACCGAAATTTTAAGGGAAAGGTTATAGCATCAAAAACATTAAAATTCCTAAAGTGAATTTTTTTATCTCACACGAAAGCAATTTGTAAAAAATATTTCAATTTTAGAGCACCGAATATTCAAAACTAAAACTTTATTTTTTATTCCTAAACTCTTGAAATTTTTATCCCACATGAAAGCAAATTAATAGATAAATATTTGAATTTTACAGCACCGATTAAATGTATTTGAAACTATCTTGATGATTTTTTAGTTTTCTACAGTAAGACAAATCTATCAATTGACTCTGACGCATAAATATGGTGATTAAACTTTCGGAAACATTTTGAGCTGTGAATGAATTCTCTACAACACAGACGAAACTTTTTGGGGGATATAATTCTTAAAAAGATGTTTCCCGATTGTAGATTAAACTGAAATATAAACTTGGTTTATAGCTCCAAACGTTAGCACACGAAATTAAATTATGTATAAAACGTTTCATTTTGTTTTAGACAAGTATTGTAGTTATGCGGTTGCTCAAATTATACCCGTTATATGAGTATACTCCAGAAAAAGTAGGAAACCGATTTTTTAATTAAAGTTCACGGACTAAGGCTTAATTTTGAGGCACTGTACAGTAATAAACAGCAAGTAGGAGTGTACACGGGTTTCCCTTGGTACTGAAGTGCTTTTCGTCAAATTTATCCTAGTATAACCGTATACTAATATATCTTCTTTGAAATCAGAAACTTATTTTTCCTTATATCGTGGTATACCTGCTTTTTAGATATGTTTTTAACATGTTAATTTCGTTTTGTCATTCTATATTCGCCCTAAAAACTAAATTTCTTTTTGAAATCGGTTCATTCAATACCTGCTCATTTCTAAGTAGTTAGTAAACAGTCAAAGTGTACGGTTGTGCCGCGCTGCTGCGTGTGAGTGACTCACCATATTTAAGTCGATTTTCAAATTCCTATTCTGAAAAATTACCACAACTGAAAGTGCAATAAAGAAATGGATCATGCACCTGCAGGTATGTTGATGGTTTTGTCATGTTATTTTGTGCAATTTATTGTTACTTTCCCTTTCTGCTATGCAATTTTTTATGACACCTTTAAAACGTTATTTTTTAAGTGTCAAACTTTGAATGGAGCTACAAAATTTTTCTCACGTTTGCCCGTTAAAATTTTTGTTATTCAAAAGCCTGAAATCTTAACTATACATTTCTTCTTGCATATTTTCACGCATTTAACTTTGAATTTATCAACACTCTGTACGTTTTTTTTATGCGTGCATAGTGTTATTTTTATTTATTTGTTTATCATAAACAGTCGTTAACTGCCTTTTCAATGAGCGTAATAACGTTAACAAAGACGAACACACAGAACCACGCCCAAGGCAGGATTTGAATCTGCGACCCTAACATTGGGAGCCAGGCACGCTAACCGCTAACAAGTCCGGCAAAAAATCTGTAGCCGCCACATTAATTTCTCCATAACCGTAATTAATATTTATAAAAATTTCAAATAGGTAAAATGATAATAAATATTTTAAGGAACAGCGAGAAAAATTTAATGGCTTTACAAAGAACAGAAATGAACTCATACCGTAGCATTCTGACATTGGATATATCCAGGAAGCTCCAACGATTATGAAAATAAAATGGTGCGTTACTAAACGTTAAGTGTTTACAATAGTCACCGGTAGGTCATGTGGTGGTAGCAGCTAAAACATTTAGTTCGTAAGATATCTCTTAAACAATGGATTATATGAAAGAATGTTTCAAACAAAGGTCGTAGGAAATTAAATTTGCTACGGCTTTATTTCAATGCGATTTTACATTCATCAAATATTAAAGCAAATATATCAAGAATACGGATAAGTGACAAGAGTAAACACACTTTCGATTGATCGATTTTTACCGAAAACTATTCAACTCTTGATATTTTCATAAAATGGTCAAATTTAAAATTTCGCGTTGACCTGATTAATAGTTTTTGAAGTAGAGCAACCACAAAAAAGCTGTCACACACATACAGACATCATCGAGAAAATGGTCAAAACGTGTTCAGGAGACCTCAAAATGTGTATTTCCGTTGAAATCTCGACGTCGATTTTTTTATGAAAACAGTACTTTCCCCTATACTACGTAAGGAGAAAGTAACAAGATTGGAAAGGTGTACACCATGTCGAAGTACATAGAGTTTCCAAATGCGCTCTTTGATATTTCACAATGTTCATAATATTCTTTGTTCAGATGAGAATTTAACAAGCAAGCGAGGTACGTTGTAAAATACATGTAGGTCTTCATGTAAAGTTGTCGTAATTATTGTCCGATTTTAACCAAAATTGGAATCGGTTAATTAATTTAACAAAACGTCCTAATACCAAATTTTATGTCAAGCGGTTCCCGAGTTGAAACAAAGGAACATCGTAAACTACATGTAAAATGGTCGTCATTGTTGTCCGATTTTAAACAAAATTAGAATTGGTCGATGGATTTTAGCAAAATTCCCCAATACCAAATTTCATCAAAATATATCAAGCGGTTCACGAGTTGAAACAAAGGAACACTGTCAAGTATTTGTAGGTCATGAAAAGTGGTCGGAATTTTTGTCCGATTTTAACAAAAATTGGAATCGGTCGATCAATTTTAGCATAACTCCCCAATACCAAATGTTATCAAAATACGTCCAGCGTTTCCCGAGTAGAAACAAAGGAACATTGTAGGTCTTCATATAAAGTTGTCATCATTGTCGTCCGAGTTTGACCAAAATTGAAATCGGTCGATAAATTTTAGCAAAACTCACAAATTCCAAATTTCATCAAAATACGTCCAGCGGTTTCCGAGTTTTGTCATACGGACGGACGGACACGGCCTCCCCAATATGCGTTCACTTCGTGCAAAGAACGCATAAAAATGGATATAATGTGGACACAAAAATTGTTAATGCTTAAACAAATAAACCGTTTATTTTAATTTAAAGATAATTCACTTAAAACAAACATGCACGCTCTCACGACATTTATTTATTTTAAACCGGAAGAATGAAATTTGCACGAAAGAACAGAGTCCCATCTGTGACGAGCTAACTCGTGAAAACCGATGCACATGAGAAAATAACCATGAATATTCATAAATTATTCTTATATTAACGCGCGTTTGACAAGACAAGTATTTTTATTGATTGAATGAATCATGACATTCATCGATTTGTTTTATTTGCTGTCGACTGAGAAGCTGCCAGTTTTCCACATAGGATTAAACACGTTTGTAAATTTCCTCGCAAATGCGTATTGAATCATTTAGTCGAGGATTCATGGAAATAAAGAATACTTCCTGATCGCCAAGCTGTGTATTTCACGCAAACACTAAAATATCTCCTATGCAGCATTTCTTATTTCTTTAGTTTTTTCATCGAAACAGCGCAGTTTCAGCGCTTGCTTACGAATGTTTAGATTTCATCGAAGGTATCCTTCTAAATTAATAGTGAGAATGTGACTCCTTCGGAGTTTAAATAAAGAGCACAGAGGTACTTGAGGTTACCTCAAAACATGTCGACCATCCCTTATAAGGTTCATAAAATTAAACCAATATTGTTCGCTCTTTCAGCTTAAATACGACTGACCAAACGGTACGAGCTTTTGATCAGCAATGTAGCGGTAACTAGTGATGATAAATTTGTGTTTGAGTGTTCTCCTCTTCCAACTAACCAGTTAACTAATATAGATTTAAAACCCTAAGAATGAAAAATCACAATAAAAAACGAAAATTTATGGTTAAATAATTAATAATATAACACGATGATCGAAATGAAACTTATTATGCCACTTTTCCATTTAATCATTTATTTAATACTTGGCTTTAAGAGCTTTAAAATTCTCTCTGTGTTCCCAAATTTCATAATTAACGTTATAAAATACTATAAATAAATTCAAACGGAATATTAAACTAAGCACGCGTATTTGTGCGGCAAAAATAACTCGTGTATGTGTTAGACTATACAGAATCATAGTCCAACAATAGTTGTTGGTGTGGCAACACTCTCGTCATGACTGATAAAAACTGCAAAAACGACGGCGAAATTCTAAGAAATACAGTCAATAAGCAAAATTCTACGATAAAAATTAAAATTTACATTCCTTTCTTCATAGAATAGTACAAATCCGGAATTACAATTCTAAGGTATTTTAATGAGCAAAAGAAAATTACCCTGCACGATGGATTTCAGATTTCCCATATAAATTAAATGGGAAGAATAGTACCTGGAATCGAACCCGGGACTTCAACCTTCGCAACAAAAACTATTATCAGGAGCTCGACCTCGGTAGCATGAGATTCCCGCCAAGTAACATGAAAGTCGGTCTATTGTTTCAAAAGGTAATAGGGGGACGGACAGACAGACAGGACGACGAAACACAAGCCTATTTCCATTCTGGAAAATACGATAAAAATTATAATTTAAACAATATGTGAATGGAGAGCTGAGTAAAATTTTTCCAAAATAAAGGATAATTCTTTCCAAGGGTTTTGATGATATACAACATAGATAAAAAATACAGGGGAAAAGAAAAACAAAAAATACCGAGTAAAAAAACAACTCTATCAACAAGCAAGAAAAACAGAAGTTTGCAGGAACGTTTCAGAACGGACCTAAGAGGCAGAGTTATTTCCTTTCTCCCTGAAAAAACACCGACAACATTTTTCCTCTCCAACTTATTATAATGCATGTACGGAAGGGATTATAGTATAACAGGGTGATATATTATGAAACACCATCCGCTTTATTCTTAATACTTTTGGGGTTCGGTCGGAAAAAGGAGGCGAACGATGAAATATTGCCAACATAGCGCGTTATTACGTCAGGTAGAGAGGGAAGAAGTAAAAGGAGAGGCGAGGCCCTTAAAAAAAATAGAACAACCGCTGGCAGAATAAAACGACCCCCGCGGTTTTTAACGCCTTCCATTCTTCCCTCCGCCTCTTTCTGTGGCCACGGACGTCATAAATACGAGCCCTCGTTCGCCTCCTACCATCGCGTGATGAATGCACGAGGCCCTACCACATCCACGCCCCCTCTTACTCGCCCGCCCCCCTCTGACTCGACCCCCTCCTTGTGAAAAGATACTGAAAATTACGAAGCATCACACCCGAGCCGACGTAATTGTACCTTTACCTGGACCTTGGCGCTCTTAATGCATCTGTGTGTATGTATGTGTGTATGTACCCTGCGTCATAAACCCCAACATTCTCGGCTCATTTACTTTTTTTTATTACCAGTTATTACTAGTTTGTGGGCCAAGGTCGAATCATTTTTACTTTCTCCATATACGAAGTATAGAGAAAGTACTGTTTTCTTGAAAAAAATCGAATTCGAGATTTCAACGGAAATACATGTTTTAAGGTCCCGTGAACACGTTTTGTCTATTTTCTCGATGATGTCTGTGTGTCTGTCAGTCTGTCTGTATCTGATAGCTTTTTGTGGGCGCTCTAACACAAAAACTATTAATCAGGTCAACGCAAAATTTTATATTTTACATTTTTATAAAAGTTAAAAGATCTGATTAGTTTTTGGTAAAAATCGGTCGACCGGAAGTGGGTGTTTACTCTTGTCACTTATACGTTATTTTGAAATGTTTGCTTTAATATTTGATATATATAAAAATGTACTGATATAAAAGTTGTAGGAAATTTTATTTTCTACAAACTGTGTTTGATACATTTTCCCATATAATGCATTGTTTAAGAGATATCTTATATTTTTAGCTGCCACCACCACGCCACCTACCGAAGACTATTGTAAACAATTGACGCTTAGTCACGTCTTAGTAACGCTCCTTTTTCTTTTCTTAATTGTCAACCGGAAGTAAATATTGACAACTATCCCAGAGCTAACAACATGTAATTTGCCATATAAAAATGGAGAAAGTCATGTGTTGCCCACATCAGTTTATTTCTCTCGAAATAGCTCTCGTACGTTTCACAAATGTCCCTTGCTCCAACAATTGAAAGTGAACAAATCTTATCCAATTACAACGCTGCAACCATGGGTTAATCTCGGCAACAAATTAATTTTCATTCGAGTTGATTTTTTTCCGACAGTGTGATATTAAAGCTTAACTTTAAAAAAATCTCTTCCATTACAGAAGTATCTTATTGAATTCTATTTTTCTTTCACTGAAATAACGAATGTGTACGGATGGATAACCGCGACAGAATCAATACCACTTCTAAGAAAATTGCTTAAAATATCTTTTTTACCATCTTCCATTGATTTCCGATTCGATCAATCGGAAATTATGACAAAGAAGATAATGAGTGCCTGAATGATATGCTTCGGGAACACTGAGTTCCTAATCCGGTTTACTTGCCGATGCAAAAGGTCTTGGCAATAGCTATCTTAGTTTCTCAGGGCATACATACATTGTAATCTTCCGGTAGGTTTTATGAATGCCCAATCTAATCTGTGCTAACCTTTCTCTTCAAGTTCTCCTTCTTTTAATGCACCTGATATAACTATCCTCTTTCTACCACTTTGTCACTTTCTTAACAAGTTTCCTATGACTTTTACCAGGCAGTTTCCTTTCAAAGTTTTACCTACTTATTTCTTCTGTCTTTCCCTAATTAAGCTCATCTCTTTCTTTGCTCTACTCAAAACTTCATTTTTTCCTCTCCGTCCAAATAATTTTCTCTAGTCTATGCCATATCCACACCTCAAACGCCTCTAATCCGATTAAATCTTCTCACATTGTCCATGCCAGGCACCCATATACACTTCATATCAGACTGTTTAATATCCCATTATTAATATCTTTATCTAATATCTGTAATACATTTTTTCTCCAAGCAAGCATATGAAAATCACTAATCTTTTTAAATTCAGACTTCTAATATTCTAATTTACCCTGAACAAAAAAATGAAACGTAACGATATATAGGTACCTACACATTTCGCGTCGCGATGCTAAAAGTCTTTTTTTATAGTAAATCATAATGAAATTATAGCGTATAATATCTTAGGAAAAAGTGCCCGTCTAAGTATAGAATACTCCATTTTAAATCCAGGGCAAAATAAACCATTAGATGGGTCGCTAAGCGGCGGATTAAAATGCGCGATAGGGTACTGGGTTTTAAAAAGTTCGTTTTTTCTCCGTTTTTATCACATTTCCAAACTCATAAGAAAGGACGGATTAATGCAGTGTTGCTGGCACATTGCACATTGAAATTTTTCAAACAACAAAATCTTGGATATTCCGCTCGCTGCACCAAGGGAGACCCCTTTTACATTTTCCGTGAACCCACGAACGATCCTTTGAATAATGTAACGAGATTTTCTTACCTTATATAAGCGAGTCTTTGCATCCCGACACGCCGCCTTGTCCTTTTTCCAAAGATTTTTTTAAAAAACACACATCGCCCCGCCCAAGAGCATACAGACAGCTTTTCGGATGTGGGAGCATAAAAACGAGAGAAAAGGAGGAAGATGGCCTTTTCTTCCTCGGGGGCACACGGAGCGAAAGTTTCCGCGGTTTAATTTTTGATCATTTTTTTCCTCTCGGATGCTTTTTGTAACCAAACGCTCTTAAAGCGCGTTTTGGGAGAAAGGAAGCGGTCGAAGGATTTGCGAGGGACGGGGCGCAACTTTCTAGATTGGGAATGATTTATAAAGTGCGTGTAGAGACGAAGTTTAAATTCTCCATTACTTTTGCAGTCCTTAACTTTCGCCGAGTCACCTTTTTACTTCATTTGTAAGAGTAGCTGCCATTGTTGTGGAGGGTAAAACTATAAAAAAAAATACGGAGCTCTTCAAAACATACGGGCTAATTCACATTCATAAATTGTAGCGCGGATGCATATGAACTACAACTTTCATACAACCATTCTCATTTCAAGGTAAATGCCATAGTAATTGAGTTTTTCGATGTTATACCGGATTTACAATTTCCTGTAGTTATTGCCTGGCAACGTCAAATATTGAAAATAGTTGCCCAATAAAAAACGAATTATAAAAGGCCTCAAAGCTGTCGAAATACAATCAGAGGGACAATTTTTATTGTTTTCTGGTTAAAATTGTGTTGCATGTTTAAATAAAATCAAGGTATCCTAGCGAAACTGACGTATAATTCTATTTTAGCCTAGTTTTCTGAAAGGAACAAGGCTGATAGTATCGTCGTTGATCCTGTCTGTCCTCCCTTAACAACTTTAGAACCAATAGATTGATTTTCTTGGCACTTAATGGAAATCTCATGCTACTAGAACCGAGCTCCCGAGGATAGTTTTCGTTGCGAACATTGAAAGTCTCAGATTCGATTCGAGGAACAATCTTTCCCATTTGATTTACATGGAAAATCTGAAATCCATCGTGCAGGATAACTTTCTCAACTCTATTACAATATCTTAGAATTGTAATATCGGAGCGCGATTTGCACTATTCTCTGAGGAAAGGAATGGAGATTCTAATTATTATTAATTATTAAACTATTAATAAAAGCCTAAATCTGTTGGTTGGTTTGTTGGATTATTGGTTTGAACGCTATATGGGATTTCCCATAAGAGGGACCTTAAATATACCACTTTCACATTTGCAGACTTATTTTCTTTTGCAAAATTAAACTAGAAGTAATTGACGCGCGATCTTCGGATAAGATCCATTTTAAAGGAAATTAAATGAAGATTTTTCTTTTTATCGTCTATTTTTGTTTTTGAATTCGCTCACGTTAAGCTAAAATATTCGAAAATTTGTCAAATTGTTGGATTTTAATTGAAACGTTCCCTTGGCGATCAACAGCATTGTTGTTCATAGCTGTATGGGCTTTCCCTTAAGAGGGATCTTAAATATACCTCTTTCACACTTGCAGACTTATTTTCTTTTGCAAAATTAAATAAGATGTAATTGGCGCACGATCATCGGTTAAGAACAATTTTTAAGTAAATTAAATAAAGATTTCTATTCTTATCATCGATTGTTGTTTTCGAATCGAATTAGCTCACATTAATCTAAAATATTCGAATATTTGTCAAACTTTTGCATTTTTATTTAAACGTTCCCTTGGCGATCAACAGCATCGTTGTTCATACAGATAATCAACATATCTGGTAAGTCCATAATAGCTAATTTTTTCGGAATAAAACTTTAAATATGTTGTTAACTTAATTAAAAAATTGTATACTCTTATTGTCTTACTATTAAATATAAAAAATATATTAAAGTGAAGTCCTGTTCATTTATCTTATCTAATGTTTGTATAAGTGTCAGAGTTAGCTCACTTCCTTCCAATATAGTTGAATATATTAAGTTCCAATTTTCCCGTTGAATTTCAACGGGCATTTACACTGGTCGTAGAATATTGCTTATTGATCGTATTTCTTCGAATTTTGTATAAATACTGGCTTTTTTGCAGTGTTGCCATTACAACGACTATTGTTGGACACGGATTTGGTATAGTCTAGTACAATGTTTTTCAACCTTTTTGGAGCCGCGGACCCCCAATGAAGCCCCATCATTTCTGCAGACCTCCTCCATATGAAAAGTTAATACATGTTTCACCCATTGTCTCGTTTTTCACTAATAAACATTAACCAGAGCTGTTTGCGGGATTAATCAAGTTATAGATATAAACGATGAAGTTATTAAAGGATATAGGTGTAGATTGGAAAGACAGGAGACTGATCAGGAATCTGTATATGAATCAAATTGTAAAGGTCAGATTGAAGAATGCGGACACCTGCGGAGTAAATATCGGTAGAGGAGTAAGACAGGGCTGCTGCAATCGCCGACCTTATTGAATATATATGGAGAAAATATAATGCAAAAAACGTTAGAAGGCAGTGGAGATTTCAAAATTGGAGAAAGGATTATAAGAACAGTAAAATACGCGGATGATCATGTACTTGTAGCAAAAAAGGAAGACGAACTCCAGAAAATTGTAAATAGACTAGCAATAAAAGGTAGAAAATACGGTATGGAAATAAATACAGAAAAATCCAAGGTCATTCAAATATCGGGCAAAGAGAATATGAACTTAAGTATTGGAGGAAAGCCTTTAGAACAAGTTTCAGACTATAAATATCTTGGAAGCATCATAATAAGAGAAGCAAAATGTACGGATGTGATCAGGACAAGAATAGGAAAATCAAAAGCGGCTTTTAGGAGAAAGAAACACCTACTTACGGGGAATATCATGGAAGATATATAGTATGTATAGCTTTGTACGGGGCAGAAACATGGACGCTAAGGAAGAATGACATCAAATATTAAGAAAGCTTTGAAATGCAGACTTGGAGGAGAATGCTGAAGATAAAATGGACAGATAGAATGAAAAACGATGAATTGCTACGAAGAGTAGGAGAGAAGCGAATGATTATACAGACTATTAGAAAGAGAGAGGCAAACTGGGTTGGGCATTATCTGAGGAAAGAGAGTATGATTAAATACCTGTTAGAAGGAAAACTAGATAGAAAAAGGGAAAGTGGTAGGAAAAGGTTTCAGCTGATAGACGATTTTAAAAGTAAAGAGAGTTATCAAGATATGAAGAGGACAGCGGAAAATGGGAGTATATGAAGAACCAGGTTTAACGATGAATAATCACGGACCTCTCTACGGACAGACTACGTATGATGATGATAAGATATAAATAAACACATTATCCTACTCAACTCGCGAACCCCCGAGAAATCACGAGCGGGCCATTAGGGATATGGAGACCTCCGGCTGAGAAACACTGGTGTAGTACACACACGCGTTATTTTTGTCACACAAATACGCGTGATCAATTTAGTTTTCCGTTCAAATGTATTTTTTATATTTTATAACGCTAAATTATGAGATTTGGGAACAGAATGAGTAACTCATCCGCGGTGATTTTAAAGCTATTAAAGCCTATATAAGTATTAAATAAATGATTAAATGGAAAGTAGGCTACATAAGTACTGTTTGGATCATCTTGTTATCATTTTGGCATCGTGAACAAACAGCCATAATGAATAATGTTGGCGCTGCCATATTAATTATAGATATTCCAAGTATCATTTATTATTTATTTATTTACTTAATAAGCTCACATACAGCGTTATCGCCAATTTAAAGTGAACATGGCCACAATGAAATATAATTAGATGCAAGCAAGCAAAAAAAACAATTATTACAAGTCGTATAAAAAATATTTATAGAAACGATATTATTTCATCTATTTAGAAAAATATAAGTCATGGCTGCTTTTAAAAAAATAAGGTAGAGAGAAAGGATCAATATTTGGCGGTAATGAATTTAAAAGGGAAGGAAGTCGATAGAAGAGGGAGCGTTGGGAAACAGAAATTTTAAATGCAGGAACATTAAGTAAGGAATTAGATCTAGTAACTTTCGATGGAACCCGGAAATTGAATAGGATGAATAATTCAGGACTGTAGGTGATAGAGTTAATAGTGTTATAAATAAGAGAGAGATCAGCTTTAATCAGGATAGCTTTAAGGTGATTAAGGGAGAGGTAGGATAATATAGCATCAGTAGAGGCATGGCAAAGATAAGGCACACGGATGTTTACAATTCTTAAAAATAAGTTAAAAACTTGATTAAGAGAAGCAACATTAGAAATGGTGGGCATGGACCATATGGGAATGCAATAGGATACAACTGGAAGGACAATTGTAGTAAAATGCAGTTTAAGAGATACAGGATCTCTAATGTCAGTAAAACGATATATATATATATATATATATATATATATATATATATATATATATATATATATATATATAGCATAAACATGGCCTTATTTTTAACGTTAATAATATGCTCACCATAATTCAATTTACTATCAGTAGTACAAGATCTTTTTGCACAAAGACTCTTGTAAATGGGAAAGAATTATTTGTTTAATTGCAATTAACAGGAAATTTACGGAGAGAGATAGATATCACAGTACATTTAGAAAGATTTAGTTTTTACTTCCAAAGATTACACCATTTCGTAACGTAATTTATAGCTTGCTGGAAAACCAAGCAGTCATTTATTGTATCAACTTGTGTGGATATTTACAGTCATCTGCAAAGAGTATGGAATGGACAGGAAAAGAGTGAAATAGAGCAGCCAAGTCATCAACATAGAATGTAAAATGGTAGGGCCCAAGGACACTCCTTGAGGAACACCAGATATAACAGGTGACCATTTAGAATACGAACCAGACAAATAAACTCGCTGGATCCGATTTTAAAGTCCACTAGATTGAGGAAATTACAACGAATAACAAACCGATGTTCAAGCTTATGGAATCAAATGCCTTAGAAAAACCTAAGAATACTGAATCTAATAGTGACTTGTTAACTATAGCATAATATTGCAGGTTTGGTGGAACCAGTCATTACCGGCTTCCTTAATCAGCTTACCAGCAAAGCTACAAAGCTGTCATTAGCAATTTAATCAATAATTTGCGTTTTGCCCATCGGCAAGTGTTAGGCAGCGAGGCAGGCTGTGAAGCCGTTCTCAGCTGCCTAAGTCATCTGCATTCATAAGAGAAGATAGGAGAGGAAACCCAGTGCCAACATTATCCTACTCTTGCGAAATACACCAGGGGGGCAACTGTTTGACGTCCCTTCCGAAGAACTGAGTGTAGATTTGCGATCTCCTCAATATATCTCGTTGTCTCATTTTCTCATCCTCGTCACCTAATATCAACGCACAGATAGAGGCTTAGCATTAATTGGGAGACAAGAATAAAATACGATCTCCGCCCACACGCAAAGTGCTGCGACAAACGTGAGGAAAATTCGTTTCCAGGTGATAGCTTCCTACGAATGAATTACGTCTCTAGAACATCCCGTAAGGTGAGTCATGAATGGCAACATCCACGAGTTCTGAAAAAGTAAAACCTGCAAAAAATAAATCCCTGGCGAAAAAAAGAGAACTATTTATTCGCACGCTCGAGTCGCCATCTGGCGAGGATGGAGAAACCTTCACGCGAAGACGACGACAAGTAGTCTGGAGGAAAGGAGAATAAGGAACTTCCTGGGAACCAGACTGTGACGAAGGAATTATTTTATGAGGCGTATTTTTATTCCACGATCCAGGGGCGTCGTCGCCCGCGCACCGCGGAATTTTTTAAGCCGAGTGGAGTGCATGAATTATTGGTCCGCGCTAGGTTCGGGATAATAAAGATGGGGTGATACGGCGGTTTCCAAGCCCTTTCTCCATATACAGAACTACGGTAGTGAGAATTAATAAACACCCGTGGGCCCTGCGCGATACCATTCGTTTAAATGCTCAGAATAATACGCGCCCGTTTTCTCTTAGTCGGGATTGTATGGAAACGTACAACATTTTAACGCTTTCACGAAATTAGTTTTTAAACGGAAAATTAATTTTTCGCAATGCGTCTTTCTGCGCATCTTTCTTTGAATGTGTAGTACGTTAGAACGGATAAACGCGAGAACTTTTGGCAAAAAGCACTTTAATTAACAGTCAACGCAATTTCTTCTGCATTCCAAACCTACTCTCGGTACATATTATGCGAGATGTATTTATAAAATATCACCAAATATATTCAACTCGCACGCATAGAGAAGATTCGATATACACTTGAACTGTTAAAGAAATTTTTAGAATTAATTATACAGCAGTTGGAAAGAAACGACTTCACCGCTGTGAAAAACTGGTCATAATATCAAAGGCGAATAACACTGCATTTTATGACCACGTACTTTGAATGCATCCAGCAATACAAGAACGAATTGGTCAACGACTCCAAGGGTGCCAAAGAAAAATAGGTTGAAAAGAAATTTAGCTCCGAAAATCGATCCCGAGTCTCTCGCTGGTGAACATTGCGTAGTTCCGTCCAGTGCGGCAGGGCAGTATATCCTTTTGATACACGAAAAAAGCGACGATCGCTCAGTGGTAATAGTAGCGACTTTCAAAAGGAGGTTTTCATGAAAAGCGAACGGTATCATTTCACACGGAAGGAAGCCGACTGCAAAAAATTCCTACGCATACACTGATAGAGCGAAGTGGACAGAAAGGTTTTGTTAACTTTCTGTTGCTGCATGAAATTTTCCGTCAAGTTTTTGATACCATATATTTTATGTCGTAAAAAATTTTGACTCAAATTATTATAATAAGACACGAAACTAGAAAACCTTGAGAAAGTTCCTTCGCTCTAATGATTTACTCGATCAATTTAGCATAGCAAATAGCTAATCGCAAACAGTTGTATTATTTTTTGATTTTTAACGCTCAAATCAAAAATAAATATTATAGCTACTCGCGCAAATTTTTCAACTGTATGACATTCTAAAAACGAACGAATAATGTATATTTGGGATTCAACGAAGGTATAATAGAGAGAATTTATGTTGTTCCCCTATATGAGCAATGATAAGCAACAATATACCAAGAACATGCAGCCATTTAAGATAATAGCATATAAGAAAGAAGGGAAATACGTTATTCTTAGCATTTCCCATACCTTCCTTTAAACTCTTTAAACAGAGATATATCCGTCACACGTAGAATGGTCGTAGCAACAAGTGATGTCACATCGATCAGAGATGGTGTCTTTGTGGGCTCAACTTTGTCCAAGAGTTATAAAACACGAAGACGGAAATTTTTCGCTACTTTCGAATCGAGCCGGGATTGGAATCCATTCCTCCAACTAATAAAAACCCCGTTTTAAAATAAATTTTAGAAATTACTCGGTGATATTTTTATAGCATTAAAACATCTTTTTATGACAAAATGAAGCATGAGGCAAACTCTAATTTTTGTCAATTGTCAAATTCTTCTTAGTCAATTATTAATTTTTACAATTGAATTTTTCAGCACTTTGACGCCCTCTGTAAAGCTGAGGTGGCCTTCTTCCTCTCAAGAGCTGTACTAAACGTAAGTTTTTCTTATTCTTATTAAATAAGACACTTCGAATATCATTATATTTTCACTTTCAAAATTCAACATAGACAATTTTAAATTTTTCCCGTAAAATTATGCTCACGAAAACTTTTTCGTTGAAGTTTCATCGCTAATAAATCATTTATAATTGATTTTCGTTAAGATGAGATAGCAGAACCTCTAGATAACTTATGATGTAAACGCTCATCCGGCCTGCCTAACTCTCGTGGCGTCTAATGCGGCCCTCTGAATCATTCAAAACTACTAATGTGGCCCGCCATGCAGAAAAGGTTGCCGAGCCCTGTTCCGTACCATCGTCATAGGCAGTCTGTTCGCATACAGATCCATTCTGGCGCATACTCCTTCAATCCGCAGCCTTCTTTTCTTGGGAGCTGTCTTTCATTTTCAATTTGTCTCTCGGATACCTTTTTGTCTTCCTCTTTTATTTTTCATTCTAACGATCTCACTTTCTCCTCAGGTTATGTCCGATCACCTTCCTTTTTCTGACATCTTTCATAATCATTCGTTTTTAGTGCTTTTCGTCATTGCTGAAAAGCACTATTACGTTCGTGATGTCCGTCCGTCCGTCCGTCCGTCCATCCGTCCGTACGCATATAACAGAGAAGAATTGGCTGAACCGATTTCAACCAAATTTGGTACATAGAATACTCACATAAATTAATGACCAAAATGACATATTTGGACTGAATCGACTAAGCAGGGGTGCCACAATTGCAAAGTTTAACTTTTCGGTAATTATGAATTTGGAAGGTATTACTTTAACCGATTTCAACGAAATGTGGTATTAAGGAGGTATGCGACATAAAAAAATCAAAATCAAGATGCGTAGTATAGATTTACAAATCAGGGCTGCCACAATACAAGTAATTAAATATTTTGCTTTTACAAGAATTTGTGTTGAACTGTCCTCATCAATTTTAACAATATTTATAATTTACACCCATATACAAAACCATAATAGTATATTTGGAAAGGATCAACAAAACAGGGGTGCCACAATTATAGATTAAACTCTTTCAGTAATTATGGATTTGGAAGGAATTCACTTAACGTATTTCAACTAAATTTTGTATATAAGATTCGGACAACATACCATAATTAAATCAATGTGTTTAAAGCGGAATTATGGAGCAGGGCTACCAAAATAAAAAAGTAAAATAATATTTCTTTTACACGTATTAATAGAGAACTGACCTCATGGATTTTAACCAAATACGGTAAACATAATTTTATATAAATAAATAACCAAATTATCATATTTCAACCGGGTCAACTAAACAGGGCTACCACAATATCAAGGTAAGAATTTACTGTAATTATAAATTAGGAAGGTATTGGTTGAATCGATTCCAAAAAGAAATTTCGTTTGTAGTGCGAAACGAAACGAACATGTTCAGAACAGATCTAAAAAACAAGGGCTACCACGATATAAGGAAAAAATAATTTTCTGATTACAAAGCAAATACATTAGTATACGATGATATCACGGCGAATTTGACGAAAAGCACTTCTGTACCACGGGAAACGTGTGTAAATCCCTACTTGTTTTTCTTCTTATTATTAGTACTTCCTCGTTTTTCATCTGTTCAGTTTATCTTCATCGTTATTCTCCATCTATGGCACATAAATCGATAACAAGATGGCAAAGCATAAAATGCACAAGAGATTTCAAAGGCGATCTTTTTGAGAAATACGTCTTGAATTTTTATCCCCGAAACTAAAAGTCGTAATTTTACGTTCTCGCGGACTTTTTAGTGGTAAATGATATCCCCTATCCGAATATATTTTTTTAATTTATGCCTTACAGACTATATAAGAGCTAGAGAGAGAAAAATTTGGTTGCTTTACGGATGCCGTTTAACGTGATACGAGTATAAGTTTATATAAGTGATTGCATAAAGTGGAAGTTTTAATTGACGGATGGAGTTCAAAATCACAATTGGGCGATAGATTTTAATAAGTATCATTCGTACTTAGTTTAATTAAAATCCGTCCAGAGGTTCAGGAGATGAAAGTTACGACAGATAGACGGACGAGACGCCTATATAAGGCGTTCCGCTACTATTTCTTCGCTGTTAAACAACTCCTAAAAATATTTGTACAAAGAGTGGATGCTTATGAAAGGCAAGATACCTAAATAAACGAAATATTAACAATAAACCTCAATGTAATTTGTCGGTCTAGCGAAATATACTCCCATCTAATTCCCCATCTCTCTCACTGTCTCTACATCTCTCCCTCCGCTGCAAATTAACTGCTATCTATCCAATCTCTTCCTAGGTGGCGGCGATGTGCGGGGTGATGAGGTTCCACAACCTAATACGAGCCGGAGTGACGTGGAGGGAACCGGAGGCCATCGAACTCTGATGCATGTGCAAGGGAGGCCTCCCGGTTGACGAAGTGGGTATCTGCCTCCTGACTACTCCCTCCCCTTCCTCCTCCACCGATTCCTCCACCCGGTCTTCCTCCTCCTCGCCCATTCTCATCAAACCCACCGAGACCACAGCCTTCCTGAGCAAGGGACGCAGTGGAGCGTGGGAGCACAAATCTCACGTGAAGATAAGGAAAGTTATGTGGGGACAGAACGCCACTCCAGTTTGAATTGGAAAGGGAAATACACATATACATATATATATATATATATATATATATATATATATATATATGTACACAATACATGTAAACATCCACGTGACACCATGACGACGGTGAAAGGACAGGAGACGAAATGAACTTTGTGGCGTTCCAGCCGAGTGCCCCGCCCAACTCATCAGAGCTAAACTGACTGTTAATTCGTCAGACAATAAATGGAACTCATGTTCTTCTCTTTTGTTCTGGTGAAGTGTGAGAGACGAAGACAAACATTCCGAGTGTACGGAAGAACTTTTTTCAAGAGCGATGTACTTGACGAATAGAGGTCTTCACTTTTAAAAAATATATATATTCGAGTACTGATTTTTTATTTGAGTCGCAAAAAAAGAAATGATTATCTGTCATACCTGGAAAATACAGTACATAATCTAGCGTATATATCTATATAAAAATGTTCGTATATACGTAATAATCTCCGTGTGTCTCTATGTGAAAAAAGAATTACGTTGTGATAGAAGTGTGTGTATTTTTACATGATTTGCCTTAAATGTGAGACGTTTTCTGTAAAAAATTTCGACGATTGTATTTGTATAAGCTTAGATTTGGGATAAAATATGTGAACATATCTAATGCCATAAGAAAATGCAAAGCGCTGCTGAACTTATTCAGCTGCTTATGGAGATGGCCGCGAACAAAGGCCCTGCGTGGAATCAGCTCCAGCATCCGAGAGAGAAAACTTTTGTATCGGTACACATATTCAAGAAATCAAACCTGGATCAAAGAAAAAGAAAAGGATGCTGTTAATTGAGAGTCAAGTTATAAATATAATTTTTAATAAAGCTCAATTTGCGAAAATATTTTGAAGAATTTAAGTTTACTCCGTGCAATGCGGAATATTTTATTCGTACTTGCTTTGATGATTTTCATGATTCTTAAGAAAAAGAGATTGTTAAATTATTGATCGCTAAGATGATTCCCAGCATGTGCTACCCCACCAAAGTTAAATGATATTTCACGGCACCTCAATTGAAAGGTAAGTCATTAGTATACATTTACATATCAAAATTAACACTTGGAATATTTATTTTATTTGGCGATACCATTTCATCATAAATATTTAGACGAACGTATCGCAATGAAAACCAATCAACTTTTCCAAATCCAATGATTTCTTGTTTGTTAACAACTAGTGAATACCACCGGTATCCGAAGCAGTACGATTGATCAAAAATCTCTTAAACAAAAAATTCTGGCCAAAATTTTCCGGGAGGATAAAGTTAATATCCATCCCAAATCAGGTAATTTTTCAATAGCTTAAATTTCTTTCAAAAAATGATACTGATGCAAAATTTTAGTGTATTTATGGTGTGAAATTACGCAGGGGAGAATTATAGCGATAAATGCTTAAAAACGAGGTACAATTGCCATACAATATATATTTCAGACTTAAAGAGGATAACAGAGAGAAAATACGATTTTTCTCAAACATTTTTATATCTATCTTCCGAATGAAAACCAATTAATAAAATATTTTTTATTACTAGTAATCTTAGAAGTTGTAACTAGTTCACCAAAATAAAATTCAGCTACATCTCTCAAGCTTCGTAAATCAAGCACGTTTATTTGAAGGTACTCGAATCTATCCACCTCTACAAATTATTTCCATAGAGAGTTACCGAGTGAGTCTTATGAACAAAATCAAAATAACATATTATATCCAACAGTCTTAAAGATGCAGGGAAAACTGGATAGAATCCACTAATATACCAGAATCGCCGCTTATAACGGCAGTTTTGCAGCCGATACCTGCATATGATTTTCCGAATCTTTTTATACATTTTGTTAAACCTGCCATTTTCGATGGCTGTGAAATAAAATACCACCGAATTGGACAAATGACAAGAAATTTCCTCGTAGGGTTAGAAAGTAATACGAGAGACTCCACCACGACTGGCATCAACGCGAAATAAAGAACGTCGTACTTCCCATCAATGGGGAGGATACGCTGGGGTTATAATAAATAAATGCTGGCTATCCTCATTGATCAAAACCTTCCAATTATTTTTTTCAACCTCTTACCTAAGTCTTTGAATAGTTCCAATGAAAGATTACCTCTCTCTAAATTGCAATCTTTCCACGTATCACAGGGAATCCATCCATTCCGATGGTCCTTTAAAGAGGTCTTCCGCGAAGTTTGGCGCAATATTAAATCCGGTTCGGCCTATCAACATCGCTCGGCAGTTTGATCTATAGAACTTACAGCCCCGTACGGTAAGCGTTGAAGATACTCGGGAATGCATACAGGAAGGCGAATTCCACCAGAAAACCGATACGGGATGATTGCCTTCACCTCCGGTTATGCGAGCTCAAATGGGCGATAAGGATTAAATATTTCTGGCATCTCCCATTCATTTTATCTTCGATTGATGTTTCCAAGGAAATTAAATTCGCTTCGTAAGTTATAAATGGATCGCCATTCTATGAATTTAACGCTTCTGGGATTTTCATGCATGTAATTAAATGTGCACCTGCTCTACTGATTCAATGATGTTGTTTACAAGTTAATGAGGAAACAAAATCTTGCGTAAGTATCTAATTAAAAACGTATTATTAATAATACAATCGAGATTTATATTGTATTGTTAAATCTAGCTATCATAATTAATAAAAAATTTCCAGTGGAATTTTACTAAGTTTTTTGTTTCACATGTATTCATTTTAATTCAATTAGACTATGTAACTCCTTTGTCATAAAATGAAATCTGGCCTTTTTCCCGAGATTCAACTTAAGTAACTACTTAAGTAACTACTTAAGTTGAATCTCGGGAAAAAGGCCAGATTTCATTTTATGACAAAGGAGTTACATAGTCTAATTGAATTAAAATGAATACATGTGAAACAAAAAAACTTAGTAAAATTCCACTGGAAAATTTTTATTAATTATGATAGCTAGATTTAACAATACAATATAAATCTCGATTGTATTATTAATAATTAATAATCCTTCTTGATTTCTCTCTTACTTCATTACGATTATTCTGCAAATAATACTCGGCAGCTTTATAGAAGTTGACTAAAACTATCTTCTTAAGTTTCTCAGAAAATGTACCTTTCATATCATCGTGTTTTTTGTTTTCGCTCGAATTTTTGACATTATCTTGCTTGTTTGTTTTGAATTAAGCAAAAGAGAAATTCGATGAGATATCCTACCTGTCTAATATCAGAATCAAAATCAAGAAATAGCAAAACCTCGATAATACGAAATAGGTCAATACAAAATGCTCGCTTAGAAGTGTAGTTTCAGTCCACTGCCAAAACAGTTATATTTTGATTGTTATAATAACTTATTTACCACAAATTGTAAAATTTTAAGTCCCTTAATGTTGTTATTAGTGAGGTAAAACTACGTTTAACTCTTTAAAAGAATAAATGCCAACCGACCTAATAAAAGTATTTATTTTCCAACTCAAACATTTCATTACTCTTACAAAGATTCACTTGATTGTTCTACTCTTTAAAAACAGTATTATCCATAGACAAATATCTCTAGCATCGTATCAATATCATTCCAAAAGATATTTCTCCCATGAGTTATTCACCAATCAAAATAAAGTTTTATCGGCCCACCAAATATTTCTACTTCGGATTCCGATAGCGATCGAGCGAAATGAAAAGATAACTGCAGATGTTTCGTTTCTAGAACGTCAATTTCTGTAACTGGTGGATTCATATTCTACTGCCCACCTCCAAATCTCTACGGCAGAGGATAAAGGAAGAAAAAAACGACCTTTCCGTTTCCTATCGCAAAATAAAAAATGCATACAACGCGCGTAATAATAAAATAAAAATCCCGATGAGGATAAAAGCCCTCGGACCCGGAAAAAATGCGAAAGAAGGAATAGCTCCAATCTCTCCTCTCAATCCGCATACCTTTCCTCGGGGAGATCTGATTGAAATCTGCGGAAAAAATCCCTCGTATACCATCTTCTGCTCGCAAAAAAGATGGAAGAAATCCTTTACATCGTGGTAACGTAAAAAATATAAAAGATTAAAGGAAAGAGATTGGATGGAGAACGAGAGAGAGGAAAAAAAGAATGGCGAGAGGGAATAAAACAGGCCAAGGTACATCCTACACCGATCTTACTTGGACCTTCTTGACCCCAATTCCGAGAGGAAAAGGGTTAGTAGCGCCGCAGAGGTGGTGTTTTGGAGAACTATTCCGGAAAAAAGAAGCGCCGGATTAATGAGACCCTTATATTCGCGGTCGTGGCGAACAAGACTCGCTCGGATATCTTTTTGGGGGAATGAGATTCCGAATAACCTAGAGAAGAACGCGCCATTGGACTGCTCGTGCAGGGTTATCTATTTTACTTATCTTTATTATTTTTTATACAAACCTCCGGGAAGGGATTGAAATTCTGGAAACGTTAAGCGGCCCTGTTACTCTTACAAAAAATTATTCCACCCTCCCCTTTCCCTACCCACGTCACACTTTCCAAAGGACAGTAAGGGATACAAAACGGAAGATAAGGTTTTACAGGAGATGAAGGTTTAAGAGGGAGCTAGGAGACAAATAAAAAATCAGATAAAACAACCGGAACGAACAACATGGCGTTCTCATGCCGCGAGATTAAAACCGTTCCATTTCGTATTTATTTATGTTTTCTTTTTTTGTCGAGGGTATTATGGGGACACGGACGAGATCAATTTTCCCGCTTTGTGCTCCTGTCATGCGTGGTGTTAGTCATTTGTTTTCGTCGGACGATTTCGGAGAACAATTGCATCCCCTAGTTCAAGAGTAGGGGGAAGACGTATTTGGCGAGTGACAGCGTATTTTAGCAAACTTTACGTAAAAACTGACATGGGTTTTGCCTTTTGAAAAGGAAAAATGATTTGGCGCCAGGCCAAAGCGTAATCACCTGTCAATATAAGAGCGTTTTCCAAAAACTTTTCGTTTATTTCGATCAGCTGAAGAATAATATGGTCCGCATCTAAACACACCAAAACTATGTTATCAGTATAGGGATAGATAATTTCGAGTGAATAACAGAAATATATGAACAAATGCCCACAATTAAATGCAGATATGCAAGTAAATACCTAAACATACATTATCATGGATCTAATTCATTCGTGTTTTTCGCGAAAAATTTTCAAATTTGCAAACTTTCGGAACATAAATATGAGAAATACAAGCATAAAAACTTTATAAAACATAACTATTACAAAATATCATATCGGAAAAGACCTCATCCATGTAATTTGAAGATATACTGGTTATGGAAAAAATTCGGTTGCGCGTATTAAATGGCGCGTTAACTGAAAGAAACATAAGTACTCCACGACGTGGTGCCCCGTGTGGCGATTTTTTCCTCCCCCCCTTTTTACTCCCGCACTTATACGATAGCACTTATACGATAGCGGCGATATTCGAACTAGCGATATTCGTACTTGCATGTTCGTACATGCGATTCGTTAAGTGCTATCGTATAAGTGCGGGAGTAAAAAGGGGGGGGAGGAAAAAATCGCCACATCCTCCCTGGGAAAAATGATGAAAACGGGACCAATAAAAGTTTCAATTGGTTGGGGAGGGTAAGTTTCTAAGTCACCTTATTCCCTGCACCGTTCCCGGATCATGAATGAAGCACAGAACACACTCCTTCGTTGTCTCTTTCAAGATAGTTTATTATTATTATTGAACACTTATTTGTCAAGACACTTAAAATTGGAATATTACACGTGGTGGATTGCATGCTCTGGCAATCAGGGTTCGAGTTACTGTCACGGCTAAAGTTCTCTGAAGAAGTCCACTGGTTCGCCGTGATGAAGCTAGTCGGGAAAGCACTTGTCCATTGGAATGTAGTTTTTTCCAGGATAATCACTTTGGGGGTACATAGGGATGATGCACTTGGCATATCATGTCGGCATCTTGCCAAACCGAAAACTCAATAACATGTAGGAATATCTCCCTCAAAATAATAAATAATCATAATTACAATATGCCAACTATCGTGGCTTAAGGAAACAAAATTGATACCCATCCTTGCCTCAGGGATAGAGTGAGAATAGATTGTATGTCATTGATAACATAACAGAAATAGAATTTCATGACATAACAAAAGCAAACTTTCCTGAGCATTTCCTTCTTGGAAATATTATACATCATAGCATAAACATTAATTCTTAGGCAAGGGCAACTAGTAATCATACTGTTATTAAGCATTTGAAAAAATGATTATTAGGCAGGGCATTGCTTAATCCAGGCATAATATCTCTATTAATTAACAGTGTAATATTTCAATTGATTTGGCCATGTGAGTCCCTTCATCATATCATATTTAAGCACATTAACAAGGTAATATTCAAATCATTAACAATATTATATTCAAATTAACTTGACTGTGGTATATTATTAAATTGGCCCCAATAGATAAGTTCCTTCACAGTATGCATAATATTATCACTGATATTAAATTCATTAACGACATAATATTCAAATTAACCTGTAGTGTGGTACCAGCACCAGCCTATGCTAGTAGGACTTTAACCGATTATGAGCAGAAGCTCCCCTCCTACGAGCTCGAATGTCTTGCCTGCTGTTGGGCCACGGATAAATTTCGGTCCTATCTTCAACCAAAACCCTTCCATTTGTATACTGACAATGGGGCAATTACGTGGCTGTTTAAACATCCTAAGCAGTTAGGGAAAATTGGTAGAATGGTTTTAAAATTGTCGTCCTTCCGCTTTGCTATTCACCATGTTCCCAGTTCCAAAAATAGGGTGGCTGATTGTTTGTCTAGGGTGAACCATCAATCAAGGGAGAAACCCATTCATTGTTCGATGCTCCTCCATAGAATCCCATTATCATTCACTAATATTCGTGAGCATCAGACATCTGACCCAGAATTGAAACAGCTGATCGACTCAGTTAGACGGGGACGCCCCCATCCAAACTATTTTCTCAAGGATGATTTGTTGTATTATGGTACCACTAGACTGAAGAAGGGACGTGTAGTGGTTCCCCAGGCCCTGAGATCCATGTTGTTTGAATATTTCCATCGTTTGCCCACCGCTGGACACATGGGGGTGGCTAAAACTTGTAAAAGAATATGTAGAGAATTTTGGTGGAAAAATATGAGGCAAGAAATAACGCAGATGGTCAGACGTTGTCACGACTGCCAAACCTGCAAACCTAGGAACACCTTTCCTCCTGGTGAGATGTCTTCCTCACCATCCATTTATCCATGGGAAAAGGTGTATATAGATTTCATTGGTCCCTTGCCTAGAAGTCGCAGTGGCAGCACTTGTGCCCTGACTATAATAGATGGCTTTACTAAATTTACTTTTATTGAACCTCTGCGTTCTCCCTTGGCTTCTCAAGTGGTTTCTGTCTTGTTTAACAAAATATTTCCTAAATTTGGTTATCCTAAATATATTGTTTGTGATAATGGTTCCCAATTTCGTTCCACTGCATTCTCTGATATGTGTTTTAAATATGGTATTAAGCAAATTTTCACAGCCCCCTACTATCCTTAGCCTAATCAAGCTGAACGTGTCCACCGTAACCTAAAATATGCCTTAACCATCTTGTCACAGAATGACCACCGGAAATGGGATGAATTCTTACCCAGCTTAACCTTTTCTTTTAATTCTGCTAAACATAGCAGCACGAGCTATACTCCAGCAAGGATATTTATGGGCAGAGAGCTTCCTCATCCCTTGACAAATTTCTGGAGAATTCCTCCTCAGGCTCTGGCTGAGGACCTAACTCCCTCTGAGAGGCATTCCTTGTGGCAACAAGTGCTCAATAATCTCAAGGCGACCAGACGTAGGCAGGCACTTGCTTTTCATAAAAGCCATACTGGGAACCCATTTAAAATCGGTGATTTAGTGTTATATAGAAGGTTTCCTACTAGTTCCAAGATGCTCCATAGAACTGCTAAGTTAACCCCTCAGTGGGCCGGCCCTTCACCTATCAAAAGGTTCATATCTCCCGTAACAGCTGTTCTTCAGCTATCCCCAAATAAGGAGATAATTGTAAATATCTCTCAACTTAAACTTTATTGTACTTAATTTGTTGTATATGTATCTATTCTTGGCGTAGAGGTAGCGAACTCATCGCCCGGTGATTCTGATCATCGCAACCAGCCCCCAGATGCAAATCGCCGATATTCGTGATATCGCCGGACTGAACACCACGCCCAGGAACGCCACGCCACGGTCGACACGCCCTCCCGTGGTGCCTCTCTGCTTTATATACCCTAATTACCCCTCACCCCTTTAGCCTTCCCTCTTTCCCATGGTTATGCAAGAACAGTGGAAGGGCGAACAATCATCGAGAATAATTCAACTTTTTCAAATTACCCGCCTGACGTCATCCCCTCCCTCCTTCACCACCGGCGTCACGTGACAGTCCATTCCGATAGTGGCCTTCCGAGCGACGAGACGCACAGCGGAGCAACGAGAAGAGAAGTCGACGCAGGTGTCCCACTCTCTATTCCATACTACAAGGCAGAACTATTCAGTGTTGAGTGGACATTGACCTACCGGGAGCCGGAAGAGTGATAGTAACTATTGGATGTGATTTAACTGACATTAACTAAGTTTCGTTTCGAATCGCCTTCACCTATGAGGTGTATTTTGTATTGTGGTATTACTTAAATCTATTCAAATTCAACTGTTGGATTGTTATATTTCTATATTTTTATATTCTATCTATAGTTTGTCATTAGCACTTAGCACATCAGTGGATGTTTTTGCACCGAAAATTATAGTTCGCTGCACCCGTGACGTTGATCCATCCCAGAATTATTTACGAATGTTGACAACTAATATTTAATTCACCAAATCTAATATATATTGAAATGGAAAGACTTCACAAACGTAAACAGTTTCTTCCGATGTTCGAATAAACTAAACAATAATTTAAATGTACATTCAGATTAAGACAAAAACCTTTTGGAAAAAATATATTAAAATGATCATCTAGATTTAAAACCTATGCCAAGGTTAGCTGAGAATACACAAAATGCGTGGAGAATATCATTGTTAAGCTAGATTCACGCGTTTGAACGTACAGGAAAATATTAACATAGCGAACCTCTTTAATATATATATATATATATATATATATATATATATATATATATATATATATATATATATATAAAATAGGTAGTCTGTCCGTAGAGAGGACCGTGATTATTCATGGTTAAACCTGGTTTTCCATATACTCCTATTTTCCGCTATCCTCTTCATATCTTCTACATCTACAAGTTACCTGCAATTCACCAAGTTGGTGGGTGGCAGGGGGTGCAATGCACCAAATCCTACCTAAAGATTGTCTAACGAAATTTGAAATTTCCTATTGTGATCTCGTATTGTCCTCGGAAAGAACGAGCCTAGATAACGCTCCGTCCTACAATCGATCCCACGTATTTTATCGTCTCGATCATTTCTACCAATATACGTTGGTGCCACAAATATTCCCACTACATCCTCTTTTAGACATTCCGACCTATATTTCTCCAGAAGTTTCAACCTTGAGTCCAATCTACGGTCCTCCAGTGATACCCAGTTCAAATCGCTCAATAAAGAGGTGACGCTTTTCTTATGTTCGTACTTTTGTTTTACAAATCTGGCTGCTCTACGCTGTACTCTTTCTAGTTGAATTATGTGTCCCTTCTCGTACGGATCCCATATGCTCGCTGCGTATTCTACTTGCGGCCTTGATAACTATCTTTCCCTTTCAAATCGTCTATCAGCTGAAATCTTTTCCTACCTCTTTCCCTTTTTCTATCTAGTTTTACTTCTAACACGTCCTTAATCATACTCTCTCCCACCGTATCGGGAAGAAGAACTACTCCAGGCCTCGACCCATGATTGTGAGGTTCCTCAGCTACCAGGATAGGGATAATGTTTGGCGAAACAAAAAATCCCTAAAAAGCTCCGTTTTTACGATTACCGAGTCTCTCACCACCACCAGACTCAAGCTCCTCATCGAAGCAAAAAAAATAGCTGGCTTCGGTAATGTGTGAACGCACGATGGCAAAGTTGTCATACTGCGGCAAAATGGCGTCCGCACATTCATCTCCAACCTGAGAGAGCTGCATGCACTCCAACTTCCTTCAACCGCACTAGGGAAATCCACAACTATGTAGGAGGATGGCTTTTTTTGATTAACGTGCGTTTGAGCGTTCTCGCTACATTTGTCCGTTGTCGAATAATTCTCCTGTCAGTGCCTACTCTTCAAATCGACCTCTGCCAGCCATCCTCGTTCTTGTGACGCCTGCGATTCCCGTTCCCGTGTCACCTGTCATCCCCGTTCCCGTGGCGCCCGTCGTCCTTGTTCCCGTGACGCCTGCCACCCCCGTTCCCGTGACTCCTACCATCCCCTCCCCATTGTGCCCTCGTCACAAATTTTAGATGTAATTCCCTCTCCATAGTGCTAGGAGGAGGAGCCTGTAACCTCTAGAGGGCGCGTCCCCGGGTGGCGGATAGGGGAATGCTCTACAGATATGTAGGGTAGGAGGGAAATAAAATACCTCCCGCGGACCAACAGGCAGCAGCGTCTGTTCTCCATATTAGGGGCGGCTGCAAACAGCGTCTGTTCCCCATGTTAGGGGCGGCTGAATATATAGGCGAAAGGCAATGGGAAACCACCGCCACAATATATCCCATGTAGAGGCATCATGACGGAGTCTTCTCTTGTTAAATATTCCGGAGGCAAAATGGTCCCCCGCTCGGATCTCCGGGGGGGACAACACGAGAGGTTCCGTTTAACACAAGGAAGGAAGGAAGCTGGAAAGAAGTTGAGAATTGGCACGTGGAATGTTAGAACACTCCTACGAGCAGGGAAGTTGGAAAATTTAAAGAAAGAGATGAAAATAAATAGAATGGATATGATTGGCTTAAGTGAAATGAGATGGGAAGGAAGAGGGGAAATAAAAAGTGATGACATCACGGTGTACTATTCAGGAGGTACTAGAGGAACGAATGGAGTAGGGGTAATTTTGTATAAGGAAATAGCAAATTGTGTACAGAGGGTGATATTTGTAAATGATAGAGCAATTGGTCTTAGAATAGGAATGCACCCAAAAGATCTACTGTTGATACAAGTTTATATGCCGACCAGCCAACATGAAGATGAGGCTGTTGAAGAAATATACGAGAAGATAGAAAATATTATGGAGGAAGGTAAATACTGTTGCAAGATAGTGATGGGCGATTGGAACGCTGTGGTAGGAGAGGGAAGAGAAGACCAAGTAGTAGGAAAATTTGGACTAGGGAAAAGAAATAAAAGAGGTGAAAGACTTGTTGAGTTCTGTAAAGAGAAGAGGATGTTTATATCAAATACTTGGTTTGAAAATCATAAGAGAAGGCTATACACGTGGAAATCACCAGGAGATGGAGCCAGATATCAAATAGATTATATTCTAGTGGAAGAAAGATATAGAAATGGAGTAAAAAAGGCATATGGACTTCCAGGAGCAGACATTGACAGCGATCATGTGCTCCTCATGGCCGAAATAAAACTAGCCTTGAAGAAGGTTAAGAAGGCTAAGATAGTTAGGAAATGGGATTTAGAGAATATAGCCACAGTAGGAAAAGAAAGAATAGGAGAAAAATTAGCTCAGGCAATCAAAAGAGAAAACGTGTCGGAGGAAAATGTGGATGAAGCATGGAATAGGATAAAGAAGGCTATAAGGAAAACAGCAGAACAGGCTATTGGGTTTTTCAAAGGAAAAAGAATAAAAAAGCCATGGGTGACAAAGGAAATGATAGAAAAGATGGAAGAAAGAAGGCAATACAAAAGCAGGACTGATGAAGATGGAAAAAGGAAATACAGGAAACTGAATAATGAACTAAGAAGAGAAACCCAAAAAGCAAGGGAGAGATGGCTAGAGGAGGAATGCTCAGACATAGAAGATCTAGAGAGAAAAGGAATGTATGACTTGATGTATAAGAAAGTAAAAAATGTAACGTGGGATGGATGGAGAACAAGTGCATGTGTGAAAGAGATTGCAAGTAAAGAAGATAAAGTTCTATATAAGGAAGAGGAGGTTCTTAATAGATGGAGAGAATACATGGAGGAGTTGTACAAATCAAATGAAAAACCAAAGGATCTCCGTATTGAAGAGCAGGATGAAATAAATAATGACGAAACAGGGGTTTCGATATTGAAAATAGAGGTGCTACAAGCAATAAAGGATATGAAGAATGGGAAGGCAATGGGGGTAGATGAGATACCGATAGAATTATTTAAGTGTCTTAATGAGGAAGGACTGGAAGAAATAGTGAAGTTGTGTAATGCAATCTATGACAAGGGGATGTGGCCAGAGGATTTCGTCAAAACAATTATGATTCCAATTCCGAAAAAGCAAGGAACAAGAAAATGCAGTGAACACAGAACAATCAGTTTAATTACACATGCAGCAAAGGTTCTACTTAGGGTTATGAACAGGAGACTAATTAGCAAAATGGAAGAAAATGTTGCAGAGGAACAGTTTGGATTTAGAAAGAGTAGAGGTACAAGAGATGCAATAGGATTGATAAGAATGAGTGGAGAGAGATATATAGAAAGGGGTAAAGGAATTAGTCTGTGCTTCATAGATATGGAGAAGGCATTCGACCGAGTGAACTGGGAAAAACTGATGGAAATACTAAAAGCAAAAAAAATAGACTGGAAAGATAGAAGGTTAATTAAAGAGCTGTATATGAAACAGAAAGCAGCTATGAGGATAAAAGATGCACAGACCGAATGGTATGATCTAGGAAGAGGAGTAAGGCAAGGTTGCTGCTTATCGCCAACCCTGTTCAATATATATGCTGAAGAAATGATTGACAATGGAATAGGGAATGATAAAGGAATTAGTATTGGGGGTAGAATAATAAATTGTATAAGGTTTGCTGATGACATGGTAATTTTGGCAGATGAAACGAGGCATATTCAGGAAATGGTTACAAAGCTAGAAGACAGGATGATGGAATATGGAATGAAAATGAACATAAAGAAAACAAAGGTGATGAGAATAGGGGATAGAGAGATTATGAATGTGTCAATAAAGGATGGAAGAGTGGAGCAAGTAAAACAGTATAGATATTTGGGAAGCATGCTAACTGAAGACTGGAGAAGTGAAAAAGAAATAAGAACAAGAATAGCAATGGCAAAAGAAACATTTAATAGGAAAAAACGGGTACTATGTGGTAAAATGGATTTAAATCTGAAGAAACGTCTTGTGAAGTGCTATGTTTGGAGTGTATTGCTTTATGGGTGTGAAACATGGACGCTAAAGAAAAGAGAGAAAGAAAGACTAGAGGCATTTGAAATGTGGGTGTGGAGGCGGATGGAGAAGGTTAAGTGGACGGATAGGATAAGGAATGAAGCAATACTAACAAGGGTGAATGAGAAGAGAAGATTACTTGAAACAATTCAGAGGAGGAAAAGTAACTGGTTAGGGCATATCTTGAGAGGAGAAGGTTTACTATTGATGGTGTTGGAAGGATCAGTAGAAGGTGAAAGGAAAAGGGGACGTAGAAGAATAAAAATGTTTGACGATCTGAAAGAAAGGGGAGGGTATCAGGAAATGAAAGAAATGGCAAGGAACAGAAATGAGTGGAGACAACGCTGGTGCCAGGGACCTGCCTAGAGGCAGAACACCTCATGATGATGAGTGCTAATTACCAAGTGGTTCCGGTGCATTAAATTTCCCCTTATTCGGTTTCTCTCTTAGTTTTCTGTGCTGTTTATTTTAGTGTTTTCCACTGTTTTAGAGCTCCTTTTTCCGTGCCGAAGTACCATTTGTGTTGGCGTAAATCCTATTTAGTGGTTTTCATTGTTTCTCGGTGTGCTTCTCATTTCCTCCAACCAGTGTCAAGATTTCAGTGCTCTTTATCCGATTAAGTTTAATCATGTTTAATTCCTACCAAGTGTTCTCCTCTAATACTTTATTTCATCTCTGCCTCTATTTTTTTCTACATCTACATCTACATATTACCCTGCAAGTCACCTTGACGATGGATGGCAGGGGGTGCCGCGCAACAAGTTCCTAACTAATTATTATTCACAGTTATCTATTGTGGTCAGGTATTGTCCTAGGGAAAAAGGACTCCTTATACCTCTCCGTCCTACTACAGCCCAGAGTGCTGATGGTATTCCTATAATTATCATAAACAAATTAATACATCTATTACTCCTCGTACTTACTAACATTTTCAACCACTCTTTATTACAGGGAAAATTCCCATCGCAATGAAAACACGCGTTAGTCCGCCCAATCCCTAAGAAATCTCTCACCGCAAACAATGACTATCGACCGATTAGCTTTCTTTCCACTTTATCAAAAGACCTGGAGCGACTTGCGCATGAACAGATAGCAGATTTTCTCAACGTTAATCATTTACTTAACCCCATAAATCTGGCTTTCGGAAGTCACATAGCACCACCACCGCGCTAATTAAAATCACTGATGATATACGCAGACACATGGATGACAGAAAACTCACGGTACTAATATTGCTTGATTTTAGTAAAGCGTTTGACTCGGTAGATAAAGACATACTCCTAGCAAAACTCCGCTGCATGAGATTCTCTTCACCTTCAATAGATTGGTTCTCTTCGTACCTTAGCAACCGTTCCCAGCAAGTCATCTACAACGATTTCTCGTCCTCTCGGCTTAATGTTAACCAAGGTGTTCCGCAGGGCTCAATTTTAGGTCCTCTATTGTTCTCTTTATTCATAAATGATTGTTCTCAATACATAACTTACTCCAAGCATCATTTGTACGCCGATGATCTCCAAATCTACTTAGACACAAAACCAATAACTTATCTCTTTCCATAGCTAACATAAATCATGACTTGGCCCAACTTCAAGAATGGAGCTACGATAATTTTCTCACCATAAACCCCTTGAAATCTCAAGCCATTTTAATCGGTTATCCGAAACTACTGGCATCTATAAACCTTGCAGAATCAGTTCCTCTGTCTTTGAACGGCTCAGTTATACCCTATTGCAAAATCGTAAAAAATCTCGGGATTCTAATTAATGAAACGCTCACCTGGAATAATCATATAATAAAAATCTGCAAGAAGGTAAACTCCTCCTTACACACTCTAAGGCCTCTCGTTAACATTCTTCCCTCGTCACTAAAAATACAGCTAGTGACCTCCCTAATTTTTCCTCACTTCGATTATTGTGATGTTGTATACCAGGACTTATCAAAGGAACTCGCCATTAAGCTACAACGTTCTCATAACACCTGCATCAGATTCATATTTAATCTTAAAAAATCTGACCATGTCTCAGAATACTTCCGTCGACTCTCCTGGCTAAAACTTGATTCCCGAATAAACCTTCACCTTCTCTCTCTATTGTATCAAATTCTAAATAACAACATCCCTTGTTATCTTTCATCTAATTTTGTCACCATTAATACAGTTCACCATTGCAATACCAGAGGATGTGATAAACTACTAACTCCACTTCATAGAACAGAAATTTACAACAAATCCTTTACTGTCACTGCTTGTAAACTCCGGAATGGCCTTCCAACGTTAATAAAAAACTCTCTATCTCTAAGCACTTTTAAACGATTGTATTACAAGCATCTTCTCTCACTTCCCATGCATTGAACCACACTCTATCTTTTCTTTCAGGTTGTCACAAGAATGCGCTTATTAGGCATAAATTTATAATTTTATTTAATTTATTTTTCCTGTATCATAATGACGATGTAATCTCTCAGGCATATCTTACCCTACAATCCCTATTCCCCTCTCACCCCTCTCTGTCTCCTCAGGTAATGTCCAACCCAGTTTGCCTTCCTCTTTCTAATTCGCTGTATAATCATTCGCTTCTCTCCTATTCTTCGTAGCACTTCATCGTTTTTCATCCTATCTGTCCATTTTATCTTCAACATTTTCCTCCAAGTCCACATTTCAAAGCTTTCCAAGTATTTGACGTCATTTTTCCATAGCGTCCATGTTTCTGCCTCGTACAAATCTATGCTCCTTACATAGGATTTTATGAACTTCTCTCGGATATCTTACCTTATATTCCTCGTAAGTAGGTGTTTCTTTCTTCTAAATCCGTTTTTGCTTTTCCTATTCTAGTCCTGATCTCATCCATACATTTTGCTTCTCTTGTTTTAATTTTTTCATATTCTATATCCACGGTCTATGGTTTGTTTTCAAATTTCTTAGGCGATCTTCCAACTTCATGCTGCCTCATCCGGCCTTTCTTTAATTTTTTCTATGCCCCAAGTCTGTCTTTCTCTTCTCGTTTTTCTTATTTGTTTGAGATTTGTACTTACGGCAATTATCAGAAGGCTGTGATCTGAATCAATGTCTGCTCCTGGTAATGCTGTTCCTGAATCTTTGTTTTACTAGGATGTAAACTATTTGGCATCTCATTCTATCTTCTGGGCTTTTCCATATGTATAACCTTCGTTTATGATTTTTGAACCCTGTATTAGTCACTACAACGTCATTATTATTGCAAAATTCTACCAGTTTTTCCCCTCCTCGGTTTCTCTTTCCAAGTCCGTATTGCCCGACAACATTTTCTTTCTGTCCTTCTCCGAATATGTTGTTCAAATCTCCCATTATTATGTAGTTTACCTTTCCTCTTCCGTTTTCTTCGTAAATGTCATTAATTTGCTCATAAGTCTCCTCGATTTCTTCATCTTCATGACGTTGGCATATATACCTGGATTATCAGCATGTCCACTGGTACTGCTTTTAGCTTTATTACCATCAGTCTATCGTTCGCTGCTATTATCTTTGTCACTCTTTTCATAAAATGTTTCCTAAGTACCAGAGCTACTCCCTTTTCCCCACTATTTCCTCCAAAGTAAACTACCGTGAACTCTTCCGAGTCGAAATGTCCTTCTCCTTCCCGCCTAGTTTCGCTCAGTCCTATAATGTCAACTCTATTTCTTCTTTCAAGTTCTCTAGCTTTCCTGCCTGTTCTCATAGTTCTCACGTTCCAAGTGCCTATTCAAAAATTACTTTCGACATATGTTTTCCTCGAAGCAGTCGCCCCGGAGGTCCGTTGTGGGACTATATATATATATATATATATATATATATATATATATATATATATATATATATATATATATATATATATATATACACACACACACACACTAGTAGTTGGTGCTTGAATACTGCAAGCATTTCATGTGACCTTGAAAAAACATTCATTTTTCAGACAGACATTTCATCATTACAAATATTCTTTTAATTCTAAACATTTCATCTCCGCAGCGATTTTCGTTTTTCCCACAGGCAAAAATAAAAGTTTAAAATAATCCCAAATGTTGCAATATTAATAATTTTACACTTTCTCCATTATGGGGTACTAATGCTACACATTTTTGCCAAATTTTAAAGCTGTAGCTCTTCTCGAAGTAAAATAATATTTTTCTAATTGTTTAAATTTAAATAATTTTTAACGGCCGCCGCAATTCATATATGGTAAACTTGAAATGTTTATTTGCGCAAATTTACTACTCTGTAAATCATTTGAAAATTTCAGCTTCCTAACTCATCCCGTAGTACCTAAACAGTTATCTATTTGTTTAAACTTGAAGAATTTTTAACTGCCAAACAAATTAAAATATAAAAATTTGTATAATCCCTATATCGTTTTTTTAAGAATTCTACTTATAAAAAAATTTCAGCTCCGTAGCACATTCGAAAATGCATAAACCCTGAAAATTTGTTTAAACAATTGCGAATTTTTAGCGGCCGCATTGTTGCACTTTTTTATGATTTTCGTTTTTTCTAGTCGGTTTTGCGCAAACTCCTACCTAAGACAAAAATTTCGAATCTCCAGCACATCTGGAAGTGCCTAAACATTAGTATCCTCCTATATGTTATATGTTTTCTGTTATATCCTCCTCCTCTGTAAGAGTCTTCGATATATAATGAGATATATATATATATATATATATATATATATATATATATATATATATATATCAGAGTATCGCTGCTGGTTCTCCAAGCTTATAACCAAAGTAATATCGATCTCTTTATTCAGTAATCCTAAATCTCAAATCCAATGTCCGATCAAATCGCATCGATAGTGACCGTAACTCGCGTTGTATGAATTTTTGATATTAACATGTCTACTCGGACCGTCTCTTATCCACCTCCGTAAATTTTTCAAAACTAAAACTTTACAAGAATAAGTGCCATCAATGTGGAGATGTCGGAGGGACTGGCGAATGAAGTAGTAGTTCTTGCCAGAAGCCCGACGTATCTCGGAAGGACAGCGAGGATAATATTCGAGATATCGATTGAAGGTCGGAGCGATATAGAGCAGTGTTTCTCAAACTGTGTGCCACGTCCCCCAGAGGGGTCGAAAATTATTTTGGATGCAAAGTGAAATGTCAAAAAATAAAGTTTTCACGAATAATCAAATTTTAGTAAATGTGATGGAATAAAGGTTATTAATAGTAAAATTAAATGAAAAATTTTGAAATAAAGTTTCATAATATTACTAATTACAGTTCAAAGATGGCCGCATGATATTCAAGGGCAATTGAAAGTTTGAGAACCACTGATATAGAGGATCGTTTTTCCCTAGGGCGAGAGGACATTATAGGAAAAGGTGACGTAGGAAAACTAGGAACCTTGGGTGCATTGCACTTCCTTCCATCAAACAAAAAGGTGACTTACAGGGTACCATGTAGATATACGCTCAAAATTTCAGCTTTCAGTCTTTTAACCCTTTAATAATATTGAGGAAAAAATTTAGTAATGGTTTCTCATCCGACCCTGTATATTTTTCAGAGGTCAAATCTAAAGAAAAAATGACAGCAGTACAGAAATCCAAAGCTCGTGCGCTCTAAGATGGCAGGCGGAGACGCGTGAGAGGGGAATGGAATGAATGGGAAGGAGAAGCTTTAAGGGGGGCTGACGTCAGAGCACTTGCGCAATAGACAAATTTTGGTTTGGATGAGTCCATCAGCCTTAGTGTAACTCCCTCCCTTTCCTTCTTCCCCTCCAGATTTTAAGTTCGCGCAGCCAATGCACACACCTAAACACCACCTCCCCTAAAAGCGGTCCCGCCTCGAGGATGGACTCGTCCTACCGAAACGGTGCATACAACGCACTGCCAAGATATAGCATTTTAGATATACATTCAAAGTTCCAGCTCTCCATCGTTTACTGTTCTGTCACAGTTTCAATTTATGCAAGTACACATAGAGACGGGCATACAGCCATAAACCAAAATGATAGTATAAGAGCATTTTTTCTTAAACGCCCTATAAAGCGAACTGTGAAGTAGCGAATCCCTTTAATAAGAACCAGAGCTGTAGGAGGACAAGGTGTATATATGGAATGGGTTGAAGAGCGCATCCAAGTGAGCGATGAATGGGCACGCAAGGGGGAGAGAGTTCCATTGCCTCTCCCTTGAATTCCCCATTCAAGTGAGGGAACAGCAAATGACCCCTTAAATCAATAGGGTGCAGCAGTGTCAAGAGTAATTGTCTTACACAAGAAATGATATTTGCTGTTGAATTACATAATTGAATTTTGTTTTAAAACTGTCAAATAATGTTTGAGTTTCTGTGTCGTATACGAATTTAAATTAAGAGTTAAATAGCAGTAAAATGTTTTTCTTCGAAAATCTCCGGGTTAAGATTTTATTTACGAATATTCGAGAATGAGATGATCTAGAAAAAAATTTTAATGTGCAAATCACGCATATATTACTGATATTTCCATTATTGATTTTCTTGAAAACACTGTAAGATATCTGCCAATTTAGCAACATCGAAAGCCTTGTCAAAGATTCAACGTACTATGAGAACTGAAACTCCAATATAGATCTCTCCTAACACTCACTTTTTCGTAACACCTGATGAATGTATAACAATTACGCGCTTATAAATACCATGCTGTGGTGTCCGAGTGGTTAAGGAGTTGGACTCGAAATCCAATGGGCAATGCCCGCGCAGGTTCGAATCCTGTCCGCAGCGATATTTTTTCAAGTTGTAATTATTGAAGAAATTAAAAAGTAATTACATAAAGAATTGGCAACACCCTCTAATCCTAAATTCAAACTGTTTGTCATAGTTTTTGCAGTTCAAAACTAAACATTATAAAGCCGTGTCTTCAAACTTCAAAGGTGACGGAGCTTGCGCCTATTTATCAGTATTTTGTCTATGTTCAATAAGAAAAGTAACAAAATCGCACTCTTGAATGTAATAACAGGTCGTTATGCCGTTGAAATAATAAAAATTTTTGTATCGGAAATGCTGAGTTGAAGAAAGAAAAATTAATAAAATAGTATCTGGATAAGAGCAGTTTCGAAAAATCATTTTCAGCATAGCGAGAATAAATGTGAGGCGCTAGCGAAGCGAGCGGAGGGCGGGGCAAAGGGGCAATGCTACTCTTTCCAAATATACGAATGAATAGTTTTACAATTATTTATCATGCGCATTAGTGTTAAAGGACAATAAGTTTACCAAAAATTTCCAATTTGTCATTTGGTAAAAAAAGAAGTGATGAAAGATGGAAAATGATTTTTCTCATCGTAGCTTCCGACATCCAGTGCCCATTACTGCTACCAATCTGTTTTAATCATTGATAATTGAAAATTATTTATCTCGTCAATTATCTTAATGCACAGTTAATATTCGAAAATAAATACGTTCATTGATATGGGACATTAACATTTCATTCACCAAAAAATCAAATTCGGTTCCATCCACCAAACAAAGGAATAGTGATTACACTTAGGATTACATTACACAGCCCCAGAAAAAGAAAAAATTACAAAATATAAAATCATTACCATAGTGTTAACTATTTTGTCTGTAAAAGTTGACCAATACAGTTTTAGCGTTCCAAATACAACTTAAAAGCATGAAACATAGATATAACGCAATGCGCCGTGGTGCCAATAACATATATATATATATATATATATATATATAATGGTATACATAAATAACATTAATGGATAAAAATAATAACATAAATACATATAAAAAATGCGCAAAAAAAGTGTAATTTAAACGCAACCAGAGCGCTCTTTTACTTTCTTAGTCGTCAAATAGTAGCCTGTATCATCCATCAACAGTGTTACGGTGTAGAATAATGTATTTAAACGACTTAGGGAGTGACTGCGACAAATCTTTATACTCGGACACAAATTTAAGGCGAGATTCGATTCTTTTTATTTCATATTTTAGAAAAAACGATGGCTTTAGTTCAGGCAAATACGATAGCTCAGTAGCTGCTTTCACGCCGCTAGAGGAGTAGAAGCTTTTTAAGGAGCTTCGGCATTCGATGGAAAAAACGCAAACTCTATTATTCAATATATTTCATTATATCAGTTTCTATCTATAAGCAATTAATCATTAACATTTACAATGAATATAATGTTATTTGCCTGAATTATTACTTGATTACTAAACATTTATACCCCAGATTAGCGTATATTTACAAAGAAATAACGAACCCGTTTAGTGGCAATTCGTTTAGCGCAATCGTTTCAAGGAACTCGCCCATTACTGTAGATATAACTGGAAAGATAAAGAAGAGAATGTAAGCGAGATCGGATGGAATGAACATATGCAGAGAGAGAAAGAGTAGGAAGGATAATTTCGAAAGGAGAGCGAGCCAGAGGGTAATGAAGTCGGTAAAATAAAGAGAATATCGAAAGGTAGAGAGAGACCGAATATTTTGGAGGAGCTTTAAGAGTTCAGAGGAGTTCAGGAGGGGTGGGCCAACTCGTTCAGGAGTGGTTTAATTAAAATCGCTACATCGCACTTTCTCGGAGTTGAGCGCAAACATTTTTAAAGTGCGGAGAAATTCCGCCTTAGGGAAATCATTCCCTTTAAAATGTGGCTCCGAAGGGAGGAAGCGTTTAAGATACCATAACTTTAAATGCGCCTGAACCTGATAATTTACGATAAAAAAGTGTTCCGGATGGCCCCCAATATATAGGACATTAATTATAATTTAGTGACACGGTAGAACGTCTATAGTTTATAAAAGAAACTACGGAGATCCCGTTTTTTGTGAAATTTCGTGAGTAGATGCGATGCGAAGCTATTATCCACGAAACCGGTAACAATGCAAATCAGTAAGAATACGTCAAATTTTCGCGTTAAAACCGATTTGTTGATCGATACGACGAGTATTCAAAAACCGATGGCAGGAATACAAACTTTTGTTCTTTTATGCGTTCGTTGTTTCACGTCTAGAACTCCTACGATGATTAATGTTCTAAATTCAAATACATTCCTCCTCGTAAATAACGCAACGAATGTTGTTTACATTAGTTGCTATGAAAATCATTTCTCTCTCTCTCTCCCCCTCCCTCCCCCCCTCCCTCCCTCTCTCTCCCTCTCTCTCCCTCTCTCCCTCTCCCTCTCTCTCCCTCTCCCTCCCTCCCCCCCCCCTCTCTCCCCCTCTCTCCCTCCCCCTCTCCCTCTCCCCCTCTCTCTCTCTCTCTCTCTCTCTCGTATTAAAAGCATTCAAAGCACGATTTCAAGCATAAGGATTAAAATAACATAGAATTTCGAGGTTTAACAATGTAATTGCTTGGCAAGGCAACATCCCGTTAAAATGGCAAAATTTCCTCGTTTAACATGAGGGATTTGTAAATGTAGGCGAAAAATGAATAAGGAACTTTATAACTTTTTCTTGAAAATGGTTCAGATCCGAAGACAGTGGGTTAATTCTTTCTAATTTAGATCTCAAAAAGAGCAAAAGCCCGCTCGTCGAAAAGTCGATGTCGATTTTATGGGAAATGGAAATATCTTCCTTGGAGTCGAACCCAGTATTTCTTCGAGATCTATTTTCGTCATCACCTTAAAATATGTAAATCAAGCTACTCTGCCAAATTTCAAAGATATACCTTTATCATTTATTGAGTTATTCGCATTTTTATAGCGTGACAGAAGGAGCCACAAAAGATAGCTTTTATAGATTTTAGAAGGCTAGCGAATTAAAAGCATCTATATGTCACAGAAAACTTCACTTACGAGGTCGATAGTACCTAGTTGTCGCTACTAGTTGGAATGTCTTCACGGATTATCACGCTTCATAGCAACAACTTATAACATAAACACCTAAACATCAGGAAAGGTGTAAGAAAATAAAGTGGTTAATCGTATAATCACAAGAGATTACACGAATTCATTTTCGTCCCAAGAAAAGGATAAATCTGGTTTGCTGCTTAGCCGGTAGTGATTAATATAATTATCTCATTTTTAAATTCAAAACAGAAAGGAACCGCTGCCTATCTGATTTAGGGGAAATTTTTTTATTGAGATATCTCAGAAATTGCTAACATATACAACAGAGCATATATATGTCAAAATAATATTTTCAATCACACGGTTTTCCTCTCATTACTAGTCAAGCATGCGCCAGACCCAGACCTCTCCATGCGTGTCACCGCCTTGTTTAATCCGCGCCCCAATTTGGCCCACCGCCGCTCAACTTTTCTTGATCTCTCTACAAACTACTTCAACGAGCGCCATCTGTGCACCGCGGAGTTTTGCGTACAGCGGAGTGCTTTCATCCTCCTCTCCGACAAAAACTATTCTCGAGACTTTTTCAGCGGGGAAAAATAATCATTAAGCGCCTTAACAGCAACGGCGGTTCTCTAGGTAACCTCGAACCAGAGAGTAAGTTTTATCAAAGGATGCGTCAAATGCCATTATCTCTCTCTTTCTCTCTCTCTCAATCTCTCTCTCGTTTCCTACAAAATTGTTTTGGAAGTCTCGACCCTTCCTAAACAGGAGCATCTCCTTAGCGACGCCTTCAAAACATAACGAACAAAAATAAACGGGGAATCCTGAGGATAGAGGCTATCGAACGATACATCTCTGTCCAACAGAGTTGGCTAGGAAGTTTCCATCTCCTAAGCCTTGTCTTCAGTTTTGGAAAAATCTTATGTCGTTCCAACGATCTTTTTGTGCGATGAAACTGATCCCAAGGTGAAGACTCGAGAAACCTTAGGCCGAATTTGCGAAAACAATTTCTTTTTAATTTAAAAATTCGCGATTTATCTTCAACGTTTTCTCCGTACTCGTTAGAACAAAAAACTGTCATCTCTCTAAGCTTGCCTAATTGGAGAAATTCACAGGAAAGGGCCGCCTTTCATCATTGCATGTAATATATCTTGCCAGTATTTGATACATAGATATAAGATACTTCAGAGATTTTCGTCTGAAATCGATTCAAGGAGAAACGCACACAAAAACATTTTCGGCTGGCTTACATTTGGCGCCATAAAAAGAGAGATGGTACTTGTTCAGACTCTTTATCCTTCCACGAAAAAAACAAAAGGATAACTTTGTCAATAGAATAACCGATAGAGCTATCACAGTAACGAACCATTTCTAAATTTACACCTGACATTTAATACAATTTTCTAACTAACTAATGCTGCTTATTTTTAAATTATCTTTGGATTTATAATAAATAATGTTTAAATAATTTTATTTAAAACTGCATTTAAGTTGTAAAAAACAAACAAAATGCATTTTATCACGTACTGATTTCAGTATCAATTTGCCGTAATAACTGTTATGCCATCTAAAAATTAATTTATAATTCCATCTCGGCAGGCTTTTTTCTGTACAAAGTCGCAAATATTTCATTAAAAATAATCAATATTAATATAGAGCCCTCTGGCGAACACTAGGGATCAAAAAACCACCTAAAGCCATACAAATTCAAGGATATAATGATCAAAGCTTTTCAGGGGATGTTAATCCTCACAGGAGGTGCTCTGGATTTACGTTACTCCTGGCACACACGCACTCTCCTTGCAAATTGATTAGGTAAGTACGCAGTTCATTATCAATGATACCATCAGAAGTTATCCACGGTGAAAAACAGCTTTAAAATTATTAATTAAAAAGTACTATAACATTTCTCGATATAAATAATAATGCATTGGTTGCCATGTTTTGTCCATCGATTGCCAGTTACGAATGCCTTGAGCGAGAAAAAAAATCTCCGTGGTTTTCTCCGAGAGTTTTTATTTATTTGTTTAGACTCTGCCGCGCCCCATGGAATGCGGCTCGCGTATTGATTGGCTATTTAGGACTCGGATCATTTTTTATGATCTCGGCCAATAAGATAAGATGTAGTGACGACGTGCGAAAAATGGTGCGCGAGGCATATCTCTGTCCGGAGCCACCGATTTAGTTAACTGCTCGCTGTGACGTGAATGCTGACGTGATGCACGCTATTTTTATTTCTTTTTTAACCATTCGCCATTTTCGTTTTCACACCCAGTCATTCTATTTGGCATGGCAGGCTAGCGGTTAAAATTATTAGAGCTAAACTGAATGCGCGTCAAATTTTTATCTCTATTTTAAAAGATTAACCCCTTCATCAAAAATGCACGTGTTAGCGTAAAGTAAACAATATGAGCACGGAAATTTCGAAAGCGGATCATTTTGACATGTTCCTATTAAACTTTTATCGTCACGTTGTTTCGAAATTTTCTCTCGTAATATAATCTATTTACTGCTACTTGAATTGGAAAATTTTGTTCCACCAACGCTCTTGCTATTTGAAAAAACTTAGTTTTTCAATTTTATTTCTGCCACAACGTGAGCTCGATAATTCTTCCAAGGACTATTTTAATTGAAAATGAATATTCTACAAATTACCATTTTGCAGTATGAAGAGACAAAATGAAGAAAATGTATTTTTGTAAACATTTTCGTATGTACGTATTAATAATAACGATTTACAAAATATGGAGAATTTTTATGCCAATTTAAAAAGGAGAAAACGCTGTAAAATTGGGTAATTGTACCTTAATTGAGTCATTCTCACCTATTTATTTTGTTGTTAGCGAGCGATATTGTTGCTCTACGGCTGATTTTGGTCTATACCATAAATCTAGTGTAAGACTCTTTTGAATCGTTCAAATTTGATCCTAAAAAGACAACAAAAACAGAAAATGTACTATTTCAGAATACCGATACTACTGTAGAAAAAGAGCAAGCGAATATAATCCCGCAAGGCTTATTCAATAACATGTGTCATTTTTCAGCGGGATAGAGAATTTTCTGCTTGACGTTTGAAATAACACGAGTCCTAGAACGTTATACTATAACCAGGGACTTGAATACGTTACTACTGTCATGTCGCTTTGAACTCAAGTGTGAATGCAATTGGAAAAATCGTCATATCCTGTCGTTGCAGTAAGGTTACTTTGTTGACGAGTGGCATTTTCCAATTCAAAAAATAAACAACTAAATGTTCAATTTCCTCATGGCGATAAATTTTATCTTACTATTCAAGCAAAAATTTTACATTTATTTCTCTTAGATTCTCAATTTCTGGATCTATCTTATGTAAATGATGTTATCGAATTTAAATCTAGGAATTCGCAGTTCGACAATATCTATTTTCATTGCCTCCCAATTAAAAGGTTTTTATCTCTCATGATTAAATTAGCTAGGACAATACGTGACCACAATAGATAACTGTGAATAATAATTAGTTAGGAACTTGGTGCGCGGCATCCCCTGCCATCCACCGTCAAGGTTAATTGCAGGGTAATATGTAGATGTAGATGTAGCTTCTTAATATGAGAAATGACTATGTATCGATATTAATGTTTATTGATATGCTCATTTCCACTTATATTTAAGATTTCTGGGGAGGATTAATCGACTGAGAAGTTGCTTAAAAATTTCTGCACGATTTTTTCAAGTTTTCTTGGCGTCAAATCCCTGGAAACGTATTAGGTGACCATACTTGTGGCCACAATAGATCATAAAAATATAGAAAGAAAAACAACCGACGCCGAGCAAAAATGAAAAACGAAACGAGATACCGTCAGCCGGAAACTACTCCTTCCATACTTAAAAGCGTCTGCGTTCTCCCCGAGTACTACATGCAAACGCCGAATATTCGACCTCGGCCAAAAATGCCGTTGATGCACAATTGCTTACTGTACGAGCGATGGTAGATGAAGATACGAAGGGGGAGGGGGGAGCAGGAGGGGATAGGGATGGATAGCAAAAACTTGTTCCCTCTCGCGCTCTTCCGACGATATCCAACAAACCAACCTCTCCCTCGCCAATCCCGCAGTGATGACCCGGTTTAAGCCGACCGTTTTCCCTCCCTCCCCCGCCCTCCCACTCTCCCTGAACGCCAATAAGTTTATCTCCTCAATTTCGTCTGCATATCCTTTCATTCGCTCTCTCTCTCTCTCTCTCTCGCATTAGTTCTATCTTCCCTTTCTCCTCCTTCTATAGTTCCTCTCCCTTCTTTCTGTTCCCTTATCTCTCTTTTCCGTTCCGATGCTTCATCCAGTTCACCTTTTATCCACCATCGTCTCCCATTCTCTCTCTCTCTCTCTCTCGCTGAAAAGACTAGTTATCTTTCGAGTGCGGTCTAAATTATTATTTTTATTGGCATTTGACTGATATTCAATGTTTAGTGGCTCCATTAAATTTTACGTTGATAGTAAATGTCTGTTAAAGTTTGTTCAGTAAAATATGAGCAGCATGGGTATACATAAATAGCAGGGGGGAAATTGTTGTTAGTTGGTTGAGTTTCATTTGATTTGATTAAAACAGCGTTTTGCCCTGACAATTTTCAATTTTCACGAAATAATACATAAAATAAGCAATTTAACTGATATATTAACCAAAGTGATAATTGTATATATTATGAAAAGTTTCACTAACACTTCCAGAGTAGCTTACTGTCTATTTTTGGCCAATCCCTTCTCATGAATTTGATCTTTGAGGGCAGATTTGAGCAAAATATTTGTCTTTCCCAACTAAAGTAATAAAAATAACTCTTGTTTTGAAAACTAAAAAAGTCTTTTTAATTACATTCTATTAAGTTTGTGTGTATCTCTTTGCTATACTCCATTGCAAATCATTGTTTAGAATTACCATAGTAAGAACTGGTTAAGGTGTAAGAGGAGATTTAAAGGTTAAGGACTCCCTAGAATAAAAACAATACCGCCTATTTATCAATCTTAATTTAATTTATAACCGTAATGCTTTCTCAATTATTTTCTCTCTTGCGTTCCTCTTTCCGTCTTTTTCCTTCTTCCTCCTTTGCTGTACATCTTATTACTAAACAAAATATTTCTCCGGTAGCCATAAAAAATTAGGAAAATCTATATTTGGAATCTAAAAGCGGTTAATCGTTAATTATGACAGCTGCTTTGTAGCCTAAATGCTCGTCTGGCTTTGTAAATCTTTAAGAGACACATGGTTTGTAAATTTTATTTCAGCCATTAGGCAATCTCGACAAATCGCTCTTGGATCTTATAACATACTCATCAACCATTTCCCTGCCTCTTCTTTCTTTCTCTGAGGTCTCTAGTTTCCTTCAGCATACTCCTCATTCATTCACTACTAATGAACAGCCATTTTTCAGAAGGTTCTCCTTCGATAAAGGCAGGTTTATTGCATGGAGCACTCCGTACGACCTCAAGAAAAGACAATTCCCTCGCATTAAAAAAAGTCCCTTTTTATTTCTGCTGGCCGCTAGATGGTGTTCAGCAAATCCGTTGCGGAGTAGATGAATCAGTGCGTGGATTGGGTGCAGGTTGATGTATGGAGTAAGAAAGGCCAATTACGCTCTCTTCACGTGGCGTCGCTGCGCAGCAGACCTTCAATTCACCTGACCTCGGCGGTGGAGTGAATACTTGGAAAGGAAAAGAGGTGGGATTCCGAATGTTGCACCCGTAGGAAGGCTCTCCCTCACTCGAACTTTTTTCTCTGGGAATAAGGAATAGAACGTGGCGACCTCTCCTCACGAACCGGATAAGTAATGAAATCGCGAGGTAAGAGACTCGCTGCAGCAGCATCTTTTCACATGAGGAATTGCGGAATTTTTCCCGAGATACTCAAGAAAAGCGGCGGTTGCGAGTTATTTTATTTTGGTGGTCCGAAAGACATTTTACAAAAAATATACCAAACGTATTCTTCCCATGCCGTCACGAAAATTGAATTTTACGTGGGATTACTTGAAACGCGTAAACTGCGTTTTCTGCGCGTGCATTTACTAACAAAAGTCACTATTAAATTTGCATAATGTGTGGTAAAAATTAACAAATTACTTATGATTAAATTCGTGATAACTTGAAAGGTTTTTTTATATTTTTTCCAGTAATTATTTCATATGGTTATACGTTTTTTAATGCATTTCATTCACTATTTATTTAAATTTTTATGGATTCATTAACTTATGTTTTTAATATTTATTTTTCCCCTGCAGAAAGTTAAAGATAGATAAAAACTACATCATTATCTACATAATGAATTTTTAAAAGCTCATGTTGATGAAACAAATCTACCGTGAGAAACGAGGCACGATGCTACTATCTATGAAAGCATTTGTCTTCCGCTATTTGTTTTATTCGAATCATAATAAAATGCATCAACCAATCTCACGACATATACCTAAATGAAAAAATATATTCTGAAAATAAACGATCAAAGTGAATTTTTCATGTTATGAAAAAATGTATTTCTACGAGCAAAGGAGAAAAAGAAACATCATGGACGGATAAAAGCAACTTGTTGCTCTCGCAAATGATATGTATTATATATTTTCACCTTTTAATGAAGAAAAGTTCTGGATTTAGCGCATACTTTTGGAGACGGTAGGAAAATCTTTACAGAAAGACGACAGAGAGAAAGCATGTTAATAAGGAAACGTATTTTCTTAGCATAGCCAGCGGTTGAATCAGTCATGTACTTTATTGATGATATCCAACAGATTGTACAAATAACTTCTGCGGATCAAGTATCCATAAAATACGGTTGATGACGACTATGAAGCAGTTTTAATTAATTAGCAAATGGTCACGTCAGGTTGAGAGTAATGAGAATGTGTCTCCAGATTGCGCGTGTAAGTACGTACGTATCTGTATGCTATGTGCAGAAGCATCTGCGGCTAACTGACTCTCATACTCAAATCAAGCAAACAGCATGACAACAGTCGCTATGAATCACACTATGTTACGACATTAAAACAGAATTTCCCAACTTTATACATAAGCCTCAGAGACAGTTCTTTTCTCAGTCGTATTGGGACAACCAGTTTAATTGAATTCCTCAAGTTACTTCATAATACGTTTTCGCTTTATTTGCGCTTAAACTATCTCCCTTAGACAGAAGATTTAAATGACGGGATAGTTTGAGGTTACGCTATCGGTTAAATGTATAAAAAATGTGAATCTGGATTTTTGTAAATATTTGATTCTTAATGTTCGATAAGTGACCGTAGTACTAAAAAGTAAAATATTGTACACGTATATAAATCATGTATGTACATCGTAGTCTCACAGTAAACTTACAAGCGGCAATCGGCATCTAAGACCATGTTGGCCAACTTTTAGGGAGAGCAATCATTAAAATGATATTACCAATGATATGATACGCAATCCAACACGCAGAGTATAATCAATGCATCCATTATTCGATAAAGTATCTCATAGGAAATTAATTGCGAAGTTAGGACAATGTGGTGTCAATCGGAAAGTTGTCGGTTGGGTGAGAGACTTCCTCTCGAATAAGGAACAGATAGTTGTCATCGATGGGAAATACTCGTCCCCCGTTAAAGTTGCTTCGGGTGTTCCTCAGGGAAGTGTATCGGGCCCTCTGCTCTTCTTAATCTATGTAAATTATATCTGCTCGGTTGTTCGTAGTAAAATTAGGCTTTTCGCTGATGACACCGTTCTATATAAAGAAATAAAAAATCAAGAGGATCAACAGTCACTGCTTGAGGACTTAAGAGCCATTTCAGCGTGGTGCAAAGAATGGCAAATTGAAATTAATTATACTAAATGTGCCGCAGTCACGTTCTGGAGAAGTAAGAACAAAGATTTAGGTTTCGAATATAAAATAGATGAAATGAGCATTCGACAAGCTGAGTATTTAAAATATTTAGGAGTAACCATTTGTCGAGATCTTTCGTGGGACATGCACATTCGTCGAGTTATAGGCGCGGCCAACAAGAAACTGGCATTCATAGGTAGAATAGTACGGAACAGTACAGAGAAAGTAAGTGAAACATGCTACTTATCACTGGTAAGACCGCAAGTGGAATACGCAGCGAGCATATGGGATCCGTACGAGAAGGGACATATAATTCAACCAGAAAGAGTACAGCGCAGAACAGCCCGATTTGTAAAACAAAAGTACGAACATAAGGAAAGCGTCACCTCTTTATTGAGCGATTTTAACTGGGTATCACTGGAGGACCGTAGATTGGACTCAAGGTTGAAACTTCTGGAGAAATATAGGTCGGAAAGTCTAAAAGAGGAGGTAGTGGGAATATTTGTGGCACCAACGTATATAGGTAGAAATGATCGATACGATAAAATACGTGAGATCAATTGTAGGACGGAGCGTTATCTAGGCTCTTTCTTTCCGAGGACAATACGAGATCACAATAGGAAATTTCGAATTGCGTTAGACAATCTTTAGGTAGGATTTGGTGCATTGCACCCCCTGCCACCCACCAACTTGGTGAATTGCAGGGTAACTTGTAGATATAGATGTATTATTCAATCAATATAAGTATATATCGTTAGACTCACCTGAAAAAATATGAGTAATTTATTGCGGATTTGAAGAAAGCATGGGTCGCTTTATGACATTTCAGTGGACGGTCGCCCTTAGAATCAAAATTTTTAAATGAGCAGTTCTGCCACATTGATATTTTAATGATGAATGAATGTTCACAAAGAACAAACAAAAGCTTCGTCAATGCCGATTTATTTATCTTAAGCGTGTATTGGAAGAGGTTAACTAGATCGGACAATTTACTAAGTTGTTTAAATGAATAAGAACCATAAACGTTTCAAATAACTCGGATCGCAATCAAAATGCACTTTATTCTCACTTCAGAATAAAATTGTAATATTTTTAATCTAACTGCTTATAATGCTCAAAATCATTTCGAACATCTATGGCTACAATATTTTCTTTTTCCTTCATTTTTCATACATATATAGCTAGCAGAGCTTAATTACTTGCAAACCTAAAGCAAGAAACCACTTAAAAGATGGCGAAATTAGTAGCGGAGTAGTTTCGCCTAAACTCAGTGTGTGTGAGATTGCGTGAGGGTACGGTCTCTGGCGTGGTGTAATTCCTCCTAAACTGTACTTCCTTTTTTTCATTTTTTATGGTTATAAGAAGGTTTCTCCATCACTTATCTAATTATTAAATGTTATCGGTAATTAACCATAAAGCTCCGATCTTACTTTTCCATTGACGTATCCATGTCTTCTATATGTCTAAACCACTTTGAAGAACATCCCCTCACGTTCTAAAAGGTTTGTAATTATTATGTTTGAGACGAAGCAAAAGATCTTCGGCCAAACTTCGAATCAAAGAAATGTCGAAAACCTCTGTGGCGCGAATTCGCTTTTCGTGTTGTGATTCAGTCCAACCAAACCCATTTCTTCCCCTCATTTCTTCTCTAATCACAACCCTCTCCTCTAACCCTCTATTCCTCTGTTCCTCGCCATCCCCTCTCTCCCTTTCTCTCTCTCACACACACTGTCACTCTCTCTCCCTCCCTCTCTTTCTCTCTCTTCGTCGACCTGTTCATCCCATAAGGCCTTCACGAAGGGAAGACACCCGAACACACTTTATTTACTTCTCGAATTCTCCGGATATCCCGGAAGAGCACCTCTTCCACCCTCATCAAACGGCTGTTGTCAAGGCGACGAATCCACACGTACATTCTGCCACCGACCCCTGGGATAAGGGAAGAGAGAGAGTCCGACCTCAATACGACGCTTGAATGTGCGGGAGGGAAGCACCAATCCCTTGGCGATTTGGAAGGAGACAGAGAAGGAAGCGAGGCAGAGATTGGAAGATTACAGAGAGGGTACGGGGTGCGTGGGATGAGGACCGTGTGTTACCGAGATATGGGTGCGGCAGGATGGGTTTTTTTTGGGACAGGACGAAGGCAAGGGACGGTAACAGGATAGATATGGGATTCGACGGGGTGGAGGGGTCCACGCCCTGCGTTTCGTGGACCCAAGAAGGGAATGCCCCCTGAGGGAACGGGAGAGAGAGAGAAAATCACGTGTCGAAACGGTTCCCGGCCAATCCTTTTGAGGAGCAAGGATATTGTCTACAATGGAGAAAGAGTGAGGGAGAGAGAGAGGAAGAGAGAGAGGAAGGGAGGGAGAGAGTAAGGAAGAGAGAGAGAGGAAGGGAGAGAGAGACTGACGGAGAGAGAGGAAAGGGGGAGAGAGAGAAAGGGAGGGGGAGAGAGGGAGGGAGAGAGAGTAAGGGAGAGGGCGGCGACGAACTGAAGGAAAAAAGAGGAAGGAAGAGAGACAGATGGAAGACAATATAAGGGCTGGGTTGAAGGGAGCGAAGGAATGATGGGCTTTCCGCACGATAAGAAAAGATTATTTTTTTCTATACCGGAGTTTTTCTGTTTTTTAAAAGCGGACCTGCGGTTCCCGTTGGATTTTTTGGCCTTCCATTTGATGGATATTATGGTACAATTTACCGTATGTTGAGATTCGGTTCGTGAATGCGTTCGTAGTGACTGAAAGGGATCGTTTAAATTGTTTGAAAATAAAAAGAGAAGCACATAAATAACACACGGAACGAAGAACTTATTGAGCTTCGACCGATTTTTGGGAAATTTAACTTAAAACCGTTGTTTTTTGGATTAGTTGCATAATAAACCTTTCGGCATTAGCATCGTGAGGTTATTATGACGAATCGAGAGATTTTTGCGGAAGGATATACAATTGATACAGCAAAGCTGCAGTGACTAACAAACGAAAGATTATTTCTTTTTACCTGTGACAATCAAGACAAAATTATGTAAAATTATTACAAATCAGTCAAAGACGCACAATGAATAAAAAATCTTTTTATAAATCTGTCACATCATAAATTTCGACACCATTACCCCTTTTTCATAAGGTATAATTCACATAGCTGAACTACAAGCCATTCAACCACACCGTAATAAAAGTTCAATATGTAGCGACTACGAAAAAAATAATAAGTAGCCTTTTATTTCAAAACGAACCATCAGTCCAAAGAAATGGATCAATATTTTCGTAATCTTTAATTTGAAAACGCAATATTTAAAAGCAGAAAGGGTATTCAACAGGGAATTATCGAGCTCGTCTTTTGGCTGAAAAAATTCCAGAACAAGCACTTAAAATATGCTCGTCTAAAGCATCTCCAATAACCACAAGGTCATAACAATAACAGTCACGCGTTTTCGCTACAAAGCAAAAAAAAAAAACAAAAAGAATAATCCTTTTAGAATTTATTTTCGGTATATTACCACTAACGACGGCTGCTTTGTAGCCGAAAGGCATCTGAATTTTTTTTATATCCATGTGGCTATTTGAGATATCTGAGTCAAGTATTTTTAAAGAGCTTATACTTGAGAAAATCCATTAATATATATATATATATATATATGTATAATTTATTCTCCTTTTTTCCCATATATATATATATATATATATATATATACGTTTCTTACAGAGGAGGATATAACATACTAGTAGAAGGTGCTTGCATACCGCAAGCATTTCATCTCACCTAGAAAAAACATTAATTTTTAAGACAGATATTTCATCATTACAAATATTCTATTAATTCTAAAGATTTCACCTCCACAGCGATTTTCGTTTTTCCCACATGTAAAAATAATAGTTTAAAGTAATCCCCAAATGTTGCAATTTTAAACATTTTACATTTTCTCCATTATGGGGTACTAATGCTACACATTTGAGCCAAATTTTAAAGTTGTAGCACTTCTAGAAGTAAAATAATATTTTTCTAATAGTTTAAAATTTAAACATTTTTAACGGGTGCCGCAATATATATATGGAGAGATTGAAATGTTTATTTGTGCAAATGCACAGTTCTGTAAATAATTTGAAAATTGCAGCTTCCTAGCTCATCCCGTTGTACCTAAAAAATTAATAAACTTTAACGTTCAAATGGGGTTAAAACAACCCCTATAATTAACAACTTTAAAATTTTAGATTTTTATAGTTGGTTATGAGAAATGTTCTATAATCTTGCAAAATTTCAGCTTCCTAAACTTATTAGATTGGTCTACACACTGGATTGCGTTTTCCCATGCTAACTTATGGGAGATATTCCGGGGTCTCTGGAGTCGAACCCAAGACACTGCAAGCAAAAGTGACAATACTTACAATTAGATATTGCAGCTATCTAGCAACACTGAAAATTTCATTTTTCTAGCTTACCGGCAAGTGCCCATAATTAATTTACAAAAATGCTTTTCATATGAGAAAAAACGCAACTTTCGGAATTTCTGGGGTCGAACTCATGTCACTTAGGTAAAAAGTCTCATTTTATCTGTAACTTTCTTTATCATATCAACAAAAACTAAAACTTTCAGCTCTCTAGCTCTTGTAGTTTGGGCTGGACATTAGTATCCTCCTATATGTTATCATTATATATCGACGACTCTTACAGAGGAGGAGGAGGATATAACATAAACGTCTATATATAATAACTAGAAGAAGGTGCTTGCATCCTGCAAGCATTTCATCTCATTCATTTTTCACACATATATTTCATCATGAGAAATATTTCTTTAATTCTAAAGATTTCTCCTCTGGAAAGGTTTTCGTTTTTTCATTATGGAAGAATAATGGAGTAAAACTCGCTTTTTTGCAATTTTAGGAATATTATACTTTTCCCACATTGAGTTAATAATGCCACACATTTCTGCCAAATTTAAATTTATAGTACGATTAAAAGTGAAATAACATTTATCTAATTGTTTAAATTTAAATAATTTATAACGACCAAAATATCAACTTCATGGATAAATTGAAATGTTTAGTCGTTTACATAGATTATCCTCTAAATAATATAAAAATATCAGCTCCCTAACTTGCGGTGTAGTGTCTAAGCATCTACCTATTTGTTTAAACTTTAAGAATTTTTAACTGCCAAACAAATTAAAATATCAAAATTTGTATAAAATTCATTTCGTTTTTTTAAGAATTCTACTTTTAAAAAAAATATCAACTCCGTAGCACATGCGGAAATACATAAACCTTGAAAAAATGCTTGCAGAATGCAAGCACCAATTACTAGTATGTTATAACCTCCTCAACTGTAAGAGTCGTCGATATATAATGATGATAACATATAGGAGGATACTAATGTTTAGGCACTTCCAGATGTGCTGGACATTCGAATTTTTTTTCATAGGTAGGATTTTGTGCAAAACCGACTAGAAAAAACGAAAATCTTGAAAAAGTTCAATAATGCGGCCGCTAAAATATCCCAATTGTTTAAACAAATTTTCAAGGTTTATGTATTTCCGCATGTGCAACGGAGTTGAAATTTTTTTTAAAAGTGGAATTCGTAAAAAAACGAAATAGAGATTATACAAATTTTGATATTTTAATTTGTTTGGCAGGTAAAAATTCTTAAAGTTTAAACAAATAGATAACTGTTTAGGTACTACGGGATGAGCTAGGAAGCTGAAATTTTTAAAATATTTACAGAGTAGTAAATTTGCACAAATTTACATTTCAATTTTACCATATATGAATTGCGGCGGCCGTTAAAAATTATTTAAATTTAAACAATTAGAAAAATATTATTTTACATATAGAAGTGCTACAACTTTAAAATTTGGCTCAAATGTGTAGCATTAGTACCCCATAATGGAGAAAGTGTAAAATTTTTAAAATTACAACATTTGGGGATTGTTTTAAACTATTATTTTTACATGTGGGAAAAACGAAAATCGCTGCGGAGGTGAAATCTTTAGAATTAATAAAATATTTGGAATAATGAAATATCTGTCTGAAAAATTAATGTTTTTTCAAGCTTAGATGAAATGCTTGCAGAATGCAAGCACCTTCTACTAGTATATATATATATGGGCAAAAAGGAGGATAAATTAACTTGATACCTGTTATTATTTCCCAGAGATATCTAACATGAATTCTAAGATACGGCAAAACAAAAGAAAATCAGCGACCTACAGTATCATATATCTCTTGCAACCTTGTTATGACTATTGGAGATACTTAATGTTAAGTTTTAGTTGTGTAAGTTGTATATGGGAAGCATATCAAATGGCCGCGGAGCAAATGCAATTGGTTTTCGCATATTCCCTCGCATCCTTTATCCTTCTCGGAACAGACCTGACAGCCTCCCGCTACGGAACGCAATTTAAGCGCTCGTTCGACCGTGAAAAAAAGAGAAACGTGTCCCTGGGAATAAAGACAAAATCAGTAGGTGAGCGCGTCAGGTTTTATTTCAAGGGTCTAGTTTTATTAGAGTACTCGGTTTAAAACACTCGCATTATGACCGATCCGAGTGAGGTGGGCTTGAGAGTTCTTTTTTTTAATTTAGGTCAATGGATAATGGGACTGAGATTATTAAAAACTTTCTTCAGTCGATCAGAGAGCTTTAACGCTATCACTTGCCTTCGAAGCTGGAATGCTTAAGAGTTCTAAGGATAACTCTGGGCTAAATATAGGTATCACTATAATTATAAAAATAAATGAATAAATGCGTTTTATTTTAAAGTCCTTGCGAAATGTACAGTTTAACGAATTAGGAACATTTTGTTGATATTATTTTTGAAGTTAAACGCGATTAACAGCTAATCTCACAGTTTAATATTCACTTCCTTATATTTAAAATTTTGTTTAGCACATTTTGAGATATTTTGACATTCACGTTTGGAATACAGATGATAAACGTGGCAAGGGAAGGCGTTAAGATTATTTAGTACATTTCATACATATAATAACCGGGTAATCAAATAACGATAATTTAATTTATCCTGATGTTTTCGACTTTTAGAGCAATTACGTTTGTCGTTTCAATTCAATAATCTCAGAAAAAATAGAAAATTCGACAAAATTGAACCTGAGTTCTTTGATTTAACAATCAAGATTTTGTAATTTACTAAAACTATTCAAACTATTTTAAATCGAATTCAAAGCAGGAAAATCTTTCTACATTTTTTATATTTAATGTTCCGACGCATTCGAGCGTAAGATATCTATAAGCGGATTAAGTCTTTCAACATTAACTAAAATTTATAATTCATTTAACATAAATCATCTGGCAGTTTTGTACTGTAAAATGCTGTACATTATGGGTTTTATCCATTGACGCTTTATCGCCCCATCCAGATAACAGGGTTTGTATTTCATGGCTTCAATTTGGATCTGCGACTCGTAATTTTGAGGAAGAATAACGAAGCTCGATATCTCCCATCATCTATTTCAAAACACAGGAAACTTCCTTGAGAAGAAATTTTCTCGAGCGAAAAATTGGGACAAAATAACTCGTCTCTATCGGATGATGACTGCAACAGCAACTGCTAAGAAAAAGCGCTAAATCTCTTTAAGAAGATACTTTGGAAGCAAGAATAGACGCAAAATAAAAAAGCTTAATGAAAGCATAAAACTTTACACGCTCTGATTGATACCTCTCTGATTATAAATTGTTCCTTGCCGTAGTTCTTTTTATCGCATTAGACAGCAACGCTTTAGTCCACCCGCCATTTTAAAGAAAATGTAGTTATATAATAATTCTCAAGTGCCCGTCTGTCTGTCACGGTATATGCACACTTAATCGCAATCGCAGAAAGAGAGGGAGAGAGAAAGAGAATGGGAGGGTGTAAAGAATGTGATAGAGGCAGAGAAAGAGTGAGGGAGAATGGGAAGTTGTAATTTAATTCTTTAGTCATGCATGCCCGTCATTTTTGACGGACAGTTACATTTGTTTGTTTTAAATAACTATGTTCGCACAAAAAGTTTCTAATGCAGATCAAAAATTCACCGATAACAACCAAGCGGTATTTCTGAATAAAAATTAAAGAAGTCTAAATAGATACGTAAAACATTTTTAACGTGAATAACAGGATGGACATAATGAATTTTATGCACTCTATGCGAGGGTATCTTGCGGGTATAACGTATTTTCCTCTCATATTTTTCCCAAACCATCTCCGTGGACCTTCTCGAGAAATAAAAAAGAAGTTATCTGGTCGCTCCTTTCACAAAGCTCCAAGGAAGAAACGCTACACGTGCTGATTCACGTTCCTTTCACACCCACGGGACCAACTTTCGGTGACCTGCCTGCCTTTTAAATTCCAAACCCGCCTGACCTCGGGCAATACATTTTTTCTTCGGCTCACACCAGCACTATATCTGGTATTTTCTTGCGGCTAGGACACGCTCGGACCTTTCCCAAAAGGCCCGGATTTGATTCACAGTGTGGAAATAATATTTTTACTGGCCTTTGTAGGGATATGAATAGTATGAAGCACCCAGGCTTAATAAAGCTATAAACAAGCAGGGACGTTTGCGATCAATGTTAGCTGGAATCTACTTTCCTTTTAATACAAACTTAATATATAGCAAGTAGGGGTGTACACAAGTTTCCCGTGGTACAGAAGTGCTGTTCGTCAAATTCGTCGTAGTATACTAATGTATTTGCTTTGAAAACTATTTTTCCTTATATTGTAGTATCCTTGCTTTTTTTATCTTTTCTAAATATGTCCATTTCGTTTTGCGTTTCAATATTCGCCCTACAAATGAAATTAATTTTTGAAATTGGTTTAGCCAATACCTTGAAATTCATAGTTACAGAAAAAACCATGATATTGCGGTAGCCCTGTTTAGTCGATCCAGTTAAAATATGCTATTTTGGTTATTTATTTGTATGAAGATTATATATATATATATATATATATATATATATATATATATATATATATATATATATATATATATATATATCACATTTGCTTAAAATCCATGCGGTCAGTTCTCTAGAAATACGTGTAAAATAAATATTATTTAACTTTTTACTGTGGTAGCCCTGCTCCTTATCTCCGCTTTAAACATTTTGATTTCATTATGATATGTTGTTCAAATCTTATATACAAAATTTAATTGAAATCCGCTAAGCCAATTCATTCCAAATCCTTAATTACTGAAAGAGTTTAATTCGTAATCGTGGCACCCCTTTTTTGGCTGATTAGGTTTAAATATGCTAATATGGTTTTGTATATATGTTTATATTATGAGTATTAAATTTAGTTAAAATTGATGCTGACAGTTCAACACAAATACGTGTAAAAATCATTTTATTTTATTCCTTTTATTGTGGCAGCCCTGTTTTCTACATCTATACTAAACATCTTGATTTTGTTATTTTATGTTGCACGCCTACTTCATACAAAATTTAAATCGGTTGGGGCAATTCCTTCCAAATTCATAATTATTGAATAGTTTACTTTGCAATTGCGGCGTCCCTGCTGAGTCGATACGGTCCAAATATGCCATTTTGGTTATTAATTTATGTGTAGATTCAATGTACCCAATTTGGTAGAAATCTGTTCATTCATGAAGATGTTAGGGACAGACACACACACAGACACCCTGGCGATCTCAAAAGACTGCTTTCCATTTTTTGGAAAGTAGGCTAAAAATAAATTCGGCGATCTCGATAACTTTAATGTGTATTTTTGTGCACTTATCGATTTTGAGGTGATCATCCTACTTCCATTGTACATAATAGTTTTTGAGGCATATGTACATATTTCTATGTCTACTCGCCCTAAATAATACATAGATATCGTAACAATATATATGCTTGTATGCATGTATACGTACTTAAACGTAATGTCAGCCATGCGGCTAATGACATTTTTAGCTAGGTTTAAGTCAGATGGCGTCAAAACCACAAGGGTGAACTATGCTAATAAAACGGCATGCTTTATAATTACGATTATTATAACGTAGTCACGCAATAAAAGAAACTCGGGGACCAGGGTAGTTTTAGTAAGATTTAGTTGCAATTCAGGAGTTTCCTTTTGCAAAGTATGTTCTTTGGAAATTTCAATAAAAGAAAATTGGTTGTGTTAGGTATATTTTAACAAGATTTAGGAGAAATTAAGGCGCGTACCTTTGAAAACTTCTTTCAAGTGCGGTGAATTTTTCCAGCCAGGTGAGAAGGGTGTCTTCCGACTTATCGGCGTCAGATCATTCTTTCAAGTGTCAACAAAAAAGTAACATTTGCTAAGTATACCCGTCTAATGTCAACAACCAATTTTTAATATTATGTACACGTATAAACACACACCACGCGTACGTTAATGAAGTTTGATTCAAACATTTTATCGAAATTTCCTGAGGCTAGAGTTGTGTACAGAGGAACGTTCCCGCTCCGTCGTTGCCTGCAACGTCCATTGGGCGTACAAATCGTGAAATTCGCTCTACTTGCTGCACGCTTTACTCTGAACACCGCAAACACGTTACGGCTCAGATGACTCGACAATCGGACGAATGAACAGCTCATGTACAACGCTGCAAACGTTGCCACAATCGGATTTCTTAGGTGGGACTGATCCCGCCTCGGGGAATCGGATTTTCACGAGATTAAGAGAACTGAAATGCAAAGAGGGCGTAGTCTTGAAACGTCGACATAAAACAACTAGTTTAACAATAGTTTTAGTTGAAATTTCATTAAACTTCCTTGTGGTGATTAAATACTATTTCACTGCCATTGGTGCGCATTTTCTTAGTCTAATAAAACCGATTTTTTGAGCTTAGAATTAAGCTAAAATTTATTTTCAAATATCGATTTTCTAACGTGTCAAGCTGAGAAATAGAATCCTAACACTTGGCAATCAGTAATGTACCAAAAAAAGACATTTAATGGACTAAAAGTCACACAATCTACTTAAAACTGCTGAATATAACAATATATAATTTCGCATAATTGTATAAAGTAACACTAAAAAATGATATATGGTGTTAAAAATCTTTTGGTAATTTACTAACTCCATAGGCAATGCCTATGAAGTTACCAAAAGAAAATTTATGGGTAAATATTTATATCTATGTATACATAATGAGCTAGGCTTTAATTTCGTCACGCTAAGAGAGCTACATTATTTCAGGAGAGTGAGAGAGGAAGAGATTTTAGGAAGTGTTTTAATTTCAGAGCAATATTTTATTCGCGCATACCAGTCATTTTTGACAGGTAATTACACTATTTTCCTAATGTTCGACGAACGGATGCAGTCCCGGAACAACACTTGAAAAAACCGCCACTTATCGCAACCAGCGAAAAATGCACCGAGCTTCAGAACCCGTGCGAAATCATAAACGCCTGACTGAGCTTAAATAATTTGTGCGCTTATTTTTTTACCTCTTTTATGTAGGTTAGGAAAATATTTTAATATATTGCACTTCAGCTCGCATAAAATTATTCACCCTTGTTTGGATTCCGATTCTCCCAATTCTATTTAATTAAACGGCTGATCAATTTTGAGATTGGGTAAGCAAAGTTTTCGATTATAAAGTTTAAATTATTTTCCTCTCTATCCACTCAGAATTTCTTAAATGATTTCATTTTATAATCATAACATTCCCTACTTCGTTTGAGTAATTAAAGACACAAACTTTTATTTCCAAAAGAGGTGACGACGAATTGTGTTTCATAGCGTTATATTCATTTGAAATTGGAAAATTCGAAAAATAAGGAGAAAAATGCGATTTAGTCAGGTAGGTAGTTAGAAAGTAGATACGCTCTAGGAAGTGCTCGAAGCTGTGGTGTCCGAGTGGTTAAGGAGTTGGACTCGAAATCCAATGGGCTATGCCCGCGCAGGTTCGAATCCTGTCCGCAGCGTATATTTTGCCGATTTCGGTAGAGTGAATCTGGCAATGGTATCTATGTCATTTTCACGGGTTTGAGATCTTCCATGGACAAGGTTGTACGTGCTCCTTTTTAATATCATTAATATATTAATTTTAAGGTCGCAAAATTTTTATGCACAATTTATAAAAAATTAATTAGAATACAGCCAGAATGCGAAGAGCCTACACAATGGTTTCCACTTGAAAGAATTATAAAGGTCTCTTTTTTCTTTAGCAAATATTACTCGAGTGAAAAACTGAAAGGCTAATTCATCAATTATACCATATTGACATCAGAGCTATTACATCTAATGCTGATAATATTTACGCGAGTTCTTTTATGAAACTATTTCAGAAAGAAAACGGATTGATAAAACACATAGCGAGGGGACCATTCCAAAATCGTTGCTTGCTTTGCCTTTCCCTTCTGCGATGCATTGCAATAAAAGAAACTAACAGAACTGGGCTGAGTAACTACAGTAGTTTTCCGCAGCAATAACAACAAATTATAAAAATAAATAATTTCGATTATCATTCCAAACTTTTTCCATATCTCAGTTTCGCTACAACAGAATAAATAGTGAACACATTCTATGACCTGCATTCGAACTCGAATAAATGAAATTTTACTTTTTAATATTGTTAATTTTTTAAAACAAAATATCCATCTATTTGACCATATGGCTGATAGCCCGCATAATGATAAAAAAATAACTCTTACTCATGTTTCGTTTTGAATGACCCGCTCATTTTCAACATAATTCTGTCTTTAACATCAGAAGCTACAGATAGGCACATCGCGATTCCATAGTCTCCACGGCGAAGAATTTGCAGACACTTATTAGCACGATAATTATTCATGTTAAAAGATGCTGATGTAAAGTTAACCTAAAACGTAAACAGAAATTTTTTTGATATATGCAAAATGGTATTCTGGAAAAGGTCTAATACCTCTCTTTATAGCTTGAAACCATTGCAGAAATCTAGGTGACTCATTCGAAAGACGCGTAAAATGAACAAAACCAGGGACTAGTTCGTTCGCAGACAAACGCAATTTATTCGCCAAAGGAGGAAACACGAGTAGTGCTAACTTCCGCGTTGTAAGACCGATAGAGCAAAGTGCATGGGAGTAATCGAGGTAATGATGAAAGATAGCCCTGAGGCGAGGACGTATTTTGATATACTAGTGTATTAATTATTTGCTCTTTTGTCTTTTTCTATAGCTTTACTCTTCTCGATCCTGAAGCCGAAAGCAACGAGAGATTTTCGCACGGAATGGGTGGTTAGTTAAAGATGAATACTTTTCCTAATCAATGAAAAGCAGTTTTATCTTAATTAATTTTTAAAATAGCATATAGTTGATTAATTGACTGAATAAATATCACTAAATTGACAATTTTATGCATCTTTTAAGTAGATTTAAACGCACATACATTCAAATCCGAAAACAGCCGCCATAAAAGTTTAAAGTAAATTGCTTTGCGGGGCAAATGTTTTTAATTACCAACGGAAATTCAGATGCCGAAACGTCATTACAGGATAAAACACAATCTAGAACAATAAAATAGATAAATTAAAGGCGTTGATGTTGATCTCGAAAAAGAGCAAATTTTGAATCGTTAGAAGTAAATAAGAATTCCAGAAAATAAGGTGTGAGTTTGTGTAAAGCCATGCCAATCGAATAAATACTATACTTTTTAACGTTCATTGTATTATTTAAAATCTGGTGTGCTCAGCACATGACTTTCTCCATACAGGGCAATTAATATGATTGCAATATTACCAAGTTGCTGTCGGTAGTAATATCTCAAAGAATATTTTTCTGTAATTACATTCGTGATTAATTTTTCAACACTGAATAATTTTCAAAATGAAAAATACTTTGACATTTCAAATTATAAAAAACTAAAGGTAAACAAAATTGCTATCTACATCTACATCTACAAGTTACCCTGCAATTCACCAAGTTGGTGGGTGGCAGGGGGTGCAATGCACCAAATCCTACCTAAAGATTGTCTAACGCAATTCGAAATTTCCTATTGTGATCTCTTATTGTCCTCGGAAAGAACGAGCCTAGATAACGCTCCGTCCTACAATCGATCTCACGTATTTTATCGTCTCGATCATTTCTACCTATATACGTCGGTGCCACAATTATTCCCACTACCTCCTCTTTTAGACATTCTGACCTATATTTCTCTAGAAGTTTCAACCTTGAGTCCAATCTACGGTCCTCCAGTGATACCCAGTTCAAATCGCTCAATAAAGAGGTGACGCTTTCCTTATGTCCGTACTTTTGTTTTACAAATCTGGCTGCTCTGCGCTGTACTCTTTCTAGTTGAATTATGTGTCCCTTCTCGTACGGATCCCATATGCTCGCTGCGTATTCCACTTGTGGTCTCACCAGTGATAAGTAGCATGTTTCGCGTACTTTCTCTGTAGTGTTCCGTACTATTCTACCTATGAATGCCAGTTTCTTGTTGGCCGCGCCTATAACTCGACGAATGTGCATGTCCCACGAAAGATCTCGACAAATGGTTACTCCTAAATATTTTACATACTCAGCTTGTCGAATACTCATTTCATCTATTTTATATTCGAAACCTAAATCTTTGTTCTTACTTTTCCAGAACGTGACTGCGGCACATTTAGTATAATTAATTTCGATTTGCCATTCTTTGCACCACGCTGAAATGGCTCTTAAGTCTTCACGCAGAGACTGATGGTCCTCCTGATTTTTTATTTCTTTATATAGAACGGTGTCATCGGCGAAAAGCCTAATTTTACTACGAACAACCGAGCACATATCATTTACATAGATTAAGAAGAGCAGAGGGCCCAATACACTTCCCTGAGGAACACCCGAAGCAACTTTAACGGGGGACGAGTATTTCCCATCGATGACAACTATCTGTTCCCTATTCGAGAGGAAGTCTCTCACCCAACCGACAACTTTCGAATTGATACCACATTGTCCTAACTTCGCAATTAATTTCCTATGAGATACTTTATCGAACGCCTTCCTGAAATCAATGAATATGGCATTGACCTGAGTATTTTTCTCTCCGCATCGCAACAAATCGTCCACGAACAGGCCGAGCTGCGTTTCGCATGATCTACCTCTCCGGAATCCGTGTTGGCATCCGCTAAGCAATGAATGACTATCTAAATAGCGCATTACAGAGCTAAAGACTATGTGCTCAAGTATCCTGCACGATAATGAAGTTAAGGATATCGGCCTATAATTTTCGGGGTTCTCTCTGTCGCCACTCTTATGGATGGGCGTAACATGTGCCACCTTCCAATCTTTAGGAACTACTCCTTCTCTAATGGATTTCTCGAATATAATTTTCAAATACGGCGCGATTTCAGCAGCTAATTCTTTCATTACACGCGCGGGAATTTCCTCCGGTCCAGGAGATTTATTTGGCTTAATTGAATGAAGTTGGAGCGCGATGCCATTTTCCGAAAATACCAAATCTTCCATCGAATCGCCCTGACGCATAGGAATAGGGGTTTCACATTCATCGTCATCACGAGTAAAAGCTTTCTGAAAGTGATGATTTAATAGGTTTGCTTTATCCATACTATCGTGAACTACGTTTCCCGTTTCCGACCGCAGTGACGCAATAGTGGGGCCCCTACCTTGAACTTCCCTGACGTATTTGGTGCTGTGATTAACAAATAATTGATGCGCGATTAAAATTGCAATTGACCGCTCTGGCATCGCTCTCAATATTTACAAGAAAATTTGTTTACAAAATAATATATGGAATGGGGATAATAAAAAAATACCCTTGACAGCGTAGGCGTCGTTATAAAAAATTATATAATTTTATCATAGCAACGGAAACTAAACGACGTATTGAACAAATTCAGACAAATAGACAAAATATCTGTTAAACGATCAATTCTATGAAAAAATGTCACATATCAGAATTGTTGAAAACTATATTGATTACAACTTGATAATATAAAATATTTACATAGCTAAATCAAGTTCTAAGAGAGATATTAGGGAAAACGGAAAAATGACAAGAATAAAACTCCGCTTCCAGTCGACCAGTTTCAGCAAAAACCTATTCAGAACTTGATTTTATAGTTCAACTCTTAATGTTTTGATTAGTAGTTTTTCAGTTGGAGGACGCACAAAATTCCTATCACACACATATACGTCATCGATAAAATAATGAAAGCGTATTGAGGGGACCTTAAAACGTGTATTTCCGTTGAAAATGCGTATTGAATTTTTTCACGAAAACTACTTTCTCCAGTACTTCTCTTATGCTACTCCTATACTATAAAGATAGTAAAAATGACAAAAATGTAAACTATGAAGTTTAATATTTATTCTGTTTCGATGTTTCCTGGCTAAAACTCAGACGCTTCACTTTTAATCCAGGATAAATAGCGAATAAAAATAATTGGCTCATGTTAACTAGCTGAGACCACATACAAAACAGACCTCCAAACCGTCATTAACTAGGATTATGTGTGCGGAACTCGAGGGTTCGACTGGAAACCAAGCACAAGTACCTGCCCCCTTGCAGCCTTTAGCCGACCAAATTATTTGCAATAAAATTTAAATTTTTTTATGTTTTTAAATTTGTGAGGAAGTAACTCAAGCATCGAATCTGGGTAAATGCGCTGATTAAGAGCGTCTTTAAAACGTAATTCCACGAAAAATAATAAGATATTTACGCTCTCATGTAATCTTGACGCCCAGTAATAACAAACTTTTAATAGTTTATGGGTGCGGGGTTGTATTGAAAACAGTTTATGACTGAAATATTTAAGTTCATCCTTTTCGTAGATCGATACTTGATGCAGCAGCTGTCGCTTTAACAAGCCGAGCGTGTCTAGTAGCGCACGAAATTAAGGTACAGCCCGGGGACAAGGAGTTCACACCGTGAAGCCTCCTCGACGCACCACAAAGTGACCCACACATATCAAAGGGACACTCCCTTTGTGCCATCTCCTCGCAAGCGAGGAATGCAGCGCGCTTAGCATTTCCGTAGTTGTACTATAACGACTAGCAATTCAGGAATTTCGCCCTGCCCAGGCGCGGCTCAGAGCAATCTGACTCGAACGAAGCACTCGCTACCATGCTGTCGCCTGCGGTTAAAGCTTTCGAAAACCATCCAAGAGAATGCAGCAGAAAGGAGCAACATAAGGCGGTGACAATTATCCATGCAGCTGAAAGTATGTGAACTGCGTAGATGTTTTGCGTCCGTAAAAGAAAATTTGCCAGATACCTCATTTGCCCGTGTGCCCGCGATAGTTATTTTAGTCTAACTAATTGGGCGAGGAAGATTAAAATCTGCGGAAGAATTCTCCCTTTGAAAATCTTAGCACCGGCACAATTCATCATTATTACTAAGAGATGATTTTTTTTAAATGCATTGTCCGGTATGAATACCATTCCGGAAGGCTGTTAATTCTAGAACCCTTTAGGAATTGGTATCCGGCGATCTCGTCATAGTTTACAAGTCACACGGTGAATTCGCCACACATTGCATATCCGTCACCACACGATTCTTTCCATTTTACGTCCTCGTCACGGCCCTTATTCGCAGTTTTATTTATATTATATTTTCAAAATTTTATTATACTTTTTCAAATTATGAGTGATGAAATCAGGTTTACCAAAACAGAACGCGGTCGTGAAAAATTAATATACCAGGGATACAAGTTTACGAAACATCGGGCTCGAAAAAATGGCGTTGTTTGGCGGTGTGATCACCGCGGAGAATGCAGCTGTCTGGACACAATCTCTCATGATCGGCAAACCATCATCAAGGGACCCTCTGAGCACCCGAACCACGCTACCTTTATGTATTAACTTTTCATTAAATGAACACACTCTTCACAAAAACATTTGTTTTTATCGAGCATTATCGTTTTAAATATACGGTATGACGATAAAAAATAGTGACGAATTGCACATTGTGACAAGCAGAAATCAGTGTCGAATACGCTGTGTGTGACCAATAATATGGTGACGAGTACAACGCAACCAATCCTAACTGTGACGAAAAAACCCGTGACGAGTTCCCCTAAACCCTTAGGAATTAAGAATTCCACAGTGAAAATTAGTTAAGGAAGCCTTTTCGCACTGTAGGGGCATCTCCAATGAAGGCCTAAAATCACTTAATAGGTAAATAAAATAATTAAAGACGTCTCTTTATACTCGGGAAAAATAATATATTATTATAATATATATATATATTGTATATAAAACAAATAATTAAGGATAGGAAATAGAAAATTAACAGTTCTATACTCGATTTCAAATGCAACACTGGTCACAAAATGTATGTAGGCAACTCAATTACGAAAGAAAATTACTTTTAATGCCTTGAGATATTCGCATCTTGAAGACTTTCTACAAAACCGCATTCTTCATTCTAAATTTAAGTAACGTTTGTGCTACAAGAATAAACAAAATACGGATTGACGCAAGGAGCTAAAATCGGAATGAATTACAACAACATTATCTACACTGTTTGGTTGTGTCCACCCAAAGAATATTTTAAACACCGTAAATATTATATTAATTAAAGTCGTTTTTAAAATCCACGCGTTTCTAAAGAGTAGTTAGTAATTCAGCAGAAATATTTCCTTATTTAATTAAAATGTCATAATAGAAGAATGAGAGTTAAAAAGAAATCGATTCCTAAAACGCAAGGAAGTCGAGAAGGGTTATTTTTTTCAAAAGCAAAATTTTAGAAAAATCTGATGTGGCCACAAGACTTGCTTCATACCTGTAATATTTCCAAATATTCCAAATAGGTTAAATGATACTAAATATTTAAAGGAACTCGGAGAAAATTCAAAGACCTTACAAAGAACATACAAACTCACACCGTAGCCTTCTGATATTGACGAATATGAAGAAGCGTTACTAAGACGTAACTAAGCCTAAGCAAAAATGTTTTCAAGAGTCGCCTATAGGTGGTGCGGTGGAGGTAGCTAAAAATATGGTTTTAAAAATATCTCTTAAACAACGAATTATATGGGAAAATATTTCGAACAAATGTTGTAGAAATTAAATTAACTACAACTTGTATTCCAGTATTATTTAAATTGACCACGTTATTAACGCAAATATTTGAAGGAATGGATAAGTGACAAGAGTAAAGACCCACTTCCGGTTGACCGATTTTAACCAAGAAACTCATCAGCTCTTGTCCCTCCAATAAAAAAGTAAAATATAAAATTTCGCGTTGAACTGATTAGTAGTTTTTGAGTTAAAGCGTCCAAAATTTTCCTATTAAAAGCAGACATGATCGAGAAAACGGTCAAAACGTGTTCAATGGGCCTCAAAATGTATTTCCATTGAAATCTCGAAATCAATTTTTCCGCGAAAACAATACTTTCTCCTATACTACGTATGGAGGAAGTAATAACCAACCTTTTCGTCCTACTTTTTCGGAGGCGCCAAAAATGAAAAATATCATTAAGATCAAATTTTCAAGTCGTAAGTTGGAATTTTAGTGTCAAAAGTTCTTTTCCGTGAAATAAGAAATTCGTCATCGGAAGATTTTGAATGGGGAGATAGCTTTGCTGCACATCAAGTCAACACCTTTGTAATTATTCTGATGCAAATCGAAAACCAAAAAAAGATAAAATAAAAATCACAGGACGCGTTTTCAACAAACACAACAACAGAAACGGCGATCGATCATTATTTTCCAAAAGAATTGTTGAATATTTAATCGATGTTGCAAAACAATACTTCGTTGTAAATTTATAAGACAAATGTTTTATATAAGCACATTTATTCTCTCCAAATGCTACGCAAGAAGGTAGAAAAAAGGTCGCACCGTTTAAATTATTAAAAATCTGTTTCTTCGTGATCATAAGACTTTTTTCGGAAAAAATTCGTCCTTTGTGTCTGATAGAATCAAATATGGATCTTGTGTGTTATCCGCCCCGTTCTGTAAATATTTATTCTTGGCATTTTGTTTACCCCCAACCCATGGGGAGTTGAAACTGTTGTTTCTGTTGTTCACAAGTGCTGAGTTTATTCAATAAAGTTCATTAAAAAGTTTTTTATTTACTTTTACTTGTTGAATTTGTTGTTTCGAAGAACGCGACGGATAACACTCAAGATTTTGATTTTTTTTTAATAAAGACGAATGAATTTCTCTTTCGATTCCACGAAATCCAGTACCGAGCGGGGAATTCCAAAAACCTCTTGCAGACGGTATGACCACGTGCGACCCGAGGAATTTTGGCGCCTCGGGTGAGATAGCATTTAAGCACTCCCCTCCGTAAATGTTTGTTGAGATATTTTAAAAGTAAATGTTAATTAATTCATCGCTCCGTAAAAATTACTAATAATGAAAATATAAAAGGAATTATATAAAGATACCCAATATTATTCACTTGCAAGTAATGCATTGGCGCCCCGGGCAACCGCCCGGCTCTCCCTTACCTTGGGTCGCCTCTGGGTATGACCTGAGGACGCGAGCAAGGGTACGCACAAACACGGCCGAAACCCTGACGGGTCAAAAAGGAATGCAATGGAAGGGCTCTCTTCCAGTCTAAATTTTTTTCGTACGCAGTTTACTTGGGCACACGACTATAACGGCCCTGTGAGAGTGCGTTTTAAACGATTTTAACGATGATGTTTCCATGTTGAGGGGAACCGTTTGGAGGCCAGCGAGGATATTACCGCAGCGATAACGATAAGGGGGAAGAGATACTGAAAGTACAGTTGGAGTGAGGGAGGAGGAAATGGAGACGGAGGAGAACGGGAAGAGAGAGGTGGAGAGTAGAAAAGTGATGGTGATGGGAGGTGGAAAGAAAGGCGGGTGGGAAAGGGGGTTGGGAAATTGAGGTGGGAAATGGGGGTGGTAAAGGAGGAGTAAAAGGGGAGGGGGGGAAAAGGGGAAGTGGGAAGGGAAGAATTGGGGAAGGGGGGAATGGGGGGTGGGAAAGGGGGATGGAAAGGGGGGTGGGAAAGAGGAGGCGGGAAAGGGGGGTGGGAAAAGGGGGGTGGGAAAAGGGGGGGGTGGGAAAGGGGGGGGTGGGAAAGGGGAGGTGGGAAAGGGGAGGTGGGAATGGGAAGGTGGGAATGGGGAGGTGGGAATGGGGAGGGGGAGATGAGGGGGAAGGGGGGAAGGAGTTTGGAATGTGAGAGAGAAGGGTAAGATATTGGAAAGAGAGGTAGGAAGAGGGGGAGAGGAGTAAATAGGGAGATAAGGGGTGAAAAGGGGAGAAAAGAGGGGCAGAAGGGGTGGGAGATTTGAAAGAGCACAGTAAGAGAGACGAGAGAGGGATATAAAGGTTGAAGAGAAACAGATGGGGAAAGAAAATAAAAGGGGGTAATGGAGAAAGAATTGGGGGAAGAAGTAGAGGCTAACCATATTCTAGGCCGTCCAAAATGAGGTTGCCCTTTCCGCCGAAAAACTTAATAGAATATCTTTATGGAATATTGAGATTCATTAAATGCTACATATAAACGTAGCATATTCTCAAAATCTGGATGTAGTCGATAATTTTTCAATAACATGGCGCCTGCCATCAGACCTGACGAGAAGGGAAGGGGGCAGTGTGTTTCATTGCCCCGGGGCTCGGATCCGAGGTTTGGGTACTACTATATTAAAGTCGCTTTAGTAGAAAATTCACCATCTATAAATAATTAATATGGATTTTAGCAAAAATAATTTATTATGTAATAACTGGAAATAAAACATGTATAGTGATAAAGTACGCATTTACATTGCTGCTCGATGTCGGAATGGTATCCCGCTGAATACCCATACCGAATACGTGAAAGATAAATTAGGCTTTTGCGGAGGCATTTCATCAATTCCCACTACTGACCCCCCCCCCCCCCCTCAGAGGTTGCAAAATTTAGTTTTCCGCTAGAGTGTGAACTGATGACGTACTTCGTAGTGGACTCGAAAGAAGTCGAATGCATTAATAGCAGGTGGTCGCTCTCCAGGTCGGGGTAGGGTAGCATTTGGGGAAATCCAGGTATTCCCATGCGTCGAAAAAGGACAATTCCTGTAAAGATGAATGGTTTCGCCGCAATGAAAAGATAACGGTCTTGAAACCCTTTCTCTCCAAATATTCGTCTTCTTGCCTTCTAAAGTTCTGTCCCGGGGTCCCGTCGACCTTGGCTCGTCTACACCTGAAGAATTTCGCGTGACGTGATGATCATTAGCTGGGTATCTCGGAACGGCGAAATCCTGATCTCGACTGTTCGATAGAGAAGTGGCGTCAAGCGCCTGTATTATTTCTTTTCTAATCAATGACCGCATGTCTCCTGATCCGTTTCCTCCTCGGTATTATCCTCCACTCTTTTAACTCGTCCCTCACTAATTCTTTTACGATCACCTGTATCTTTTCTCGATTTAGTATCTTGCTACTTTCTGCCCCATTGAGTATTTGTCTTAACTTTGCCGGGTCATTCCACTTTCTACGAGGGCGAAATTCCTCATTTTTTCGGCCTTCCTTAACGAATTCCATCACGCTATTTGGTTGGGGGCCTAGCTAAAGCGTTAAATATTATGTCTTTGACTCCTCGTAATAGTGGCATATGACATCTTTTTCAATCATATCTTTATTAATTTTTCTTAACAAATACAGAACATTTTTGGCATGTTCGGTTAATGTTCTCGTTAGCCCCTTGAACACGCGTTGCTAGAATTGCTTTAGCTCTCTGCTCCTGAAACACTCCCAAAAAAGTCGCAAGAAATTCCCTTTTAAAGATTCCCCAATCGTTTAAGTTGGCCTCGTGATTTTCGTCCCATGTCCTAGCCGTGCCCTTCAGTAAAAAACTCACATTCACCAGTTTATGACCCTCGGACCAATGGTTAGAGCAGGCAACCCGCTCGTACTCTCTGAGCCAGCCCCGTGAGTCTTTGTATAGGATGCCGTGGAAATCTGGAGGAGCTTTCTGACGTCGGCAGGAAAATCGGAGTTTTTGACGAAGTCATCGCTGTGCGTCTGAATCTGGGGACGTGTTGAATTCCGAGCGAAAGTGGCGGTAGGTTGCGCAGACGTCTGCTTCTCATGCGGCTGTAACCGGTGTTCTCTCAATGAATCTAGCCGGCGACTCCACCAGATGTTACGTTTCCTTTATTTCTCGTACTTTACTGCTTGCATGCAAATCGAGAACTGCCCGCTCGAGCGTCAGTGGAGCCCCTTTTATATACCATTTCACAACCGAAGTCAAATGAGCTATCGTAACAAAATTACAACTATTCGAGTAAGGTATAATTTAAGTAATAGTCTATTGTATTATTAGTTACAATAAATAAATAAATATTGTTGCATCAAAAATTAGATAAATCCTTTGCATCACTGCTGGCATTTCAATTCGTTGACATTATACTAAGCCATTAATATTATCATATTTGACATAATTACATAATTCTTAAAGAACGCCTCTGCCTAGCATGCATGCGCGCATGATGTGTGAATCTTTCCACTCTTCTTTACTTACTCCATAAGTGGTAAAGGGGAGAGTATTGATTTCATGTAGAAAAGCGATTTCAAGATTTCAACGGAAATATACGTTTAGTGGTCACTTATCGCATTTTCACCAATTTATCGATGATGTATATGTATTTGTGTGTATGTGATAAATATAATATGGGTGCTGTAACTCAAAAACTATTTAATCTTGTCAACGGGAAATAACATACATGGTATTTCCGATAGAGACGAGAATTGATTGTGAGCGTCTGTTTATAAGTGTGGTGGTGTAGGCGTGGTGGTGGTGGGTGGGGTGTTGGTGGTGGTTGACTTGTGGTAAGGGGAAGGTGGTTGTGGAGGGGAAGGCGGCTGTGGAAGAAAGCTTAAGGGAAAGTGAAACAATTGAATGGAGCTCTGCGGGACAGGCAAGTCATTTGAATTGGCGGAAACTTACGCAAAATTACGAAGTTACGAAATTGGGGAATAGGGACATTTTTAAAAGACGAAAATTAAAGTAATTGGTTATCCGTCAACATTTATTTGCAATACATGCAATGCAACATCGAAAGCGTTAAATATATTACAATGGAAGCAACTAAGCCCATATTCTGTGTTACATATCAATTATACAATAAGTATACAAATAGACGAATACTGAAAAAATACACAAAAACACTAAAACTAATTCTCCTCACTTTCAATATCTGAATCGACGTTAATAATTATCTCATTGATGTTCTCCATAATATTTTCTGCTTCAATAAATTCTCTCTCTACTCTCTGTGCACGTTCACATATGTTCTTCCACTCATTCGCTCCAATTTAGGAAGTCTGCCGAACTCGAACACGTAATTCGCACGTTGCATGCGGATGTAGTTATAGGTACGGAAAGTTGGCTCACTGAAGATATCGCTAGCCAAGAAATTTTTCCGAAAAGCTATAGAGTATACAGAAAAGACCGCGCCAATAGAATAGGTGGCGGAGTATTTTTGGCAATAAGTGAAAAGTACGATAGTTGTCAGATCCCTATTATCGATGAAACGACCGAGAGCGTGTGGTGCCGCCTAGGTAAGGATAATTCGAAAAAGATATATTTATGCTCATTTTACAGACCACCTAATGCCAAAGTTGATTATATTTTAAGTTTAGAGAGGCAATTAGCCGAGCTTAGATCTATTATGAACGACGGTTACGTGATAATTGGAGGCGATTTTAACTTACCGTCAATCGATTGGGAAAACCTATGTTTCGTTACGGGAGGTAAAGAACGCGAATCGTGTGAAGCCTTAATTGACACGTTTCATGAATATTCCTTAATCCAGATGGTACAAAAAGCCACGCGTTCGGGCAATGTTCTCGACTTGCTTGCTTCTAACATCCCGCATAGGATAACTAAGGTATCCACAGAGGAGGGACTTAGCGACCATCGAGCTGTGTATGCGGAGTGCGAATTAAAGCTCAAAAGACATCCTAAGCCTCTTCGGAATGTATACGCTTTCGCCAAGGCCGACTTTAAAAGTTTCAGCTTACATCTCAAAAGTACCTTTGTCAGTTATCGTGAAAAGACAGAACGATTAGGTATGGAGCCGTCATGGTTATTATTTAAGAATATACTAGGAAGAGGTATCAATAGATTTATCCCCAGTAAGTTAAAATCTGATAAGAAAGAACCTCGTTGGTTTAATAAGGAAGCCAGGATTGCCTTAAGACGACAGAGGCGTAGCCACGCAAAATTGAAAAACATGCCTACCACCGCTTCCGATGAGTATCGCACAGCTATAGTCCATGAGTATAACAGTGCCCACGTACTAGCGAGAAAAACCATGCGTAACGCATTTAACACCTTCCGGAATGAGGTATTAAATACAAAATTGAAGGAGGATCCAAAAGCGTTCTGGTCCTACGTAAGAGAAGTCAAGGGAGTGGGTCCTTCAATACCCTCCCTGCGATGTGATTCCGGAGACATCCTTCACGATGGGGAGGATAAAGCTAATCTACTAAACGTTTACTTCGCGAAGGCGTTCACGGCAGGTGGAAATATACTTAAAGATAATCTTATTCCCGATGGATGTACTCGGATGGATAATATTAAAATCTCTGAGGCAGGAATAGCGAAGCAACTGAGTGCGATAAAGCCCAACAAAAATCCTGGACCAGAAGGAATTCCCGCGCGTGTATTAAAAGAACTAGCAGAAGAAATAGCTCCCTTCCTTCGGATAGTTTTCGAGAAATCTCTTACCCTCTGTGAGGTTCCTGATGATTGGAAACTAGCACACGTCACACCCATTCATAAGGGAGGTGACAAAGAAAACCCCGAAAATTATAGGCCGATTTCTCTAACATCATTATCATGTAAGATTTTGGAGCACATTATTGTTAGCAACACAATGCGTTATCTTGAGAGTAGATCGCTCTTAGTCAGCTGTCAACATGGCTTCAGAAAAGGTAGATCCTGTGACACCCAACTCGGTCTGTTTGTGAATGATGTTTTATCATGCGGCGAAAATAATAAGCAGGTCGATGCAGTGTTCCTTGATTTTAGAAAAGCTTTTGACAAGGTTCCCCACCGTAAGTTGTTATTAAAATTGGGAAATCTTGGCGTTAATGTTAAAGTCATTAACTGGGTTCGCGCTTTCCTTTGGAATAGAAAACAAAAAGTAGTCATCGATGGTAAGTCCTCGAGTGTGGCAGATGTAGTCTCTGGAGTGCCGCAGGGTAGTGTGATCGGACCTATGCTTTTCTTGCTTTATATAAACGACATCAGCTCAGTTGTAAAAAGTAATATCAGGCTTTTTGCGGATGACACCGTAGTCTATAGAGAAATTAGTGGTCCTAGCGACCATCGTCAGCTTCAGGATGATCTGGATGCGTTATCTGTTTGGTGCAAGGAATGGCAGCTAGAAATCAATCAGAAAAAGAGTAACGTTCTAAACTTTTGGAAATCTAGAAGCCCATCGTCCGTGTTTACCTACTCGATAGATGGTGAGATCATTCCTGTTTCGGAATCCGTGAAATACCTCGGGGTAACCTTGAATCGTGACCTGTCTTGGGACACCCACATAAGACGAGTGATAGGTGCGGCAAATAAGAAGTTGGCTTTTGTGCGTAGGATAGTCAGGAAAAGCACGGAAAAGGTGAGAGAATCCTGTTATTTAACGTTGGTTAGACCTCAAATGGAATACGCAGCAGCGGTTTGGGATCCATATCAGAGGGGACTCATAAAGGATTTAGAAAAAATACAGCGGCGAGCAGCTAGATTCGTGAAAAAGAATTACGATAAAAAACAGAGCGTTACGTTACTCATTGAAGAGTTGAGTTGGCCATCGTTGAAAGATCGTAGATTACAGGCGAGACTTAAACTTCTAGATAAATATAGGTCGGAGATATTCGTAAATGAAATGAAGGATATTATTCGACAACCAACGTATATCGGACGGAGGGATAATGACGACAAGATTCGCGAAATAGATAGTAGGACGGAGAGGTATAAGGAGTCCTTTTTCCCTAGGACAATACGTGACCACAATAGATAACAGTGAATAATAATTAGTTAGGAACTTGGTGCGCGGCACCCCCTGCCATCCACCGTCAAGGTGACTTGCAGGGTAATATGTAGATGTAGATGTAGATTTTCTAAACACTTCTCCTCCACTAACCTTTTAACTTCATCCATTTAAAAAATTATATTTCTTGAACTCACGCAATTTTTTTAAATTCCCCACACATTTTCAATTATATTTAACAGTACAACAGTACAAAATAACAAAGTAAAACGAATCAAAGAGTAACAGAGAATAACAAATACACGATAACAAAACAGCAATCAGAACAACGATAATAAGCAACGAAAAAACGTGAAAACAAAACAGCAATCAACTCTTTCAACAAAAAACAAAAAGCAATAACTGCAAAGCAAATGAACAATAACAAGAGATAACGAGTGGATAATAACGAAACAACTAAAGTTCAGTGGAGCGAAGCAGAAAGATCGGCGGCGAAGGCACTAGGCGACAGTCTCAAACGAGAATGACTGATTACCCCATGCGTATATACCCTCACCCTCACGGAGCTCGCTTTCGAGAATGGACTCTTCCATGCCGAATTCGTGTTTGTGCGCAGGTGCCATAAGCTTTCAATACATCTGTATTTCTACTGTTAGGACTAATCAATCTGCGAGTTTGCTTCAGCCCTCCCCCAACAACCCCTCACTTGAACAAAAAAGCAATTCCATAAGCCTGCCTACGCTTTCATGGCGATGCAAGAATGACTGTTAAATAACAATGGCGAATTATAATATTACGTTCAAACGATCTCTCAAGATACGAAATAATCTTTGTTAACTCCGGTCGATAATATTCCCAACACAGTTCGACTAAAGTATGATACGAGCTTCACTACTCAAGCGAGTTATTAGGGGTGGATTTTTTTCAACCGCAAAGCGTTATGCTAAGTTACAATTTGCAAATTCGAAAAATTGGTGAAAAATTCATTTCCGATTTTGTCACGTAATTAGAAAGTCAACATGTTTTCAAACACGTTCAACGCTGTGGTGTCCGAGTGGTTAAGGAGTTGGACTCGAAATCCAATGGGCTATGCCCGCGCAGGTTCGAATCCTGTCCGCAGCGAATTTTTTATGCCAAATTGGCATCGTTTAGGTAATACGCACAAAAAACGAAGTTAACGATGCGAAAAACTCTCGTTAAAACAGCACCAATATCGAGAAAACAGATTTATACCATTTATTTTCGCTACCCGCTAGCAGATGAAATTTTATCCTCCATCCTTTTCATCATGCCCTAATATTCTTCATGTAAAATTTACAATTTTGCTATTTTTCATTTTCTTCACTTTAAATGCAATGGACTGTGGTTTTCCAAACTATATGTCGCAGAACTCTGGTGTGGCGCAGTTGAAATTTCAGAGGTGCCGCGGAAAACATCGTTACTGGAATAAATCAGCGATTTGGAAAAGTAGGTGTTGGTATAAAGTTAAGGTAATGATTTTTGTTCTCTTTAAATTGTTTATTGTTTAGTACCAAAAAATATATGAGTCCAAAATTTGTTATATCCGTATATATAAATATAATACCTTGTTTCAAGGTGGAGGTATCACGAACTCCTGTTTATCTTTGAAAGGGTTCCACGCCTACAAAAATTGGGGATCTATTGCAACAGACAAAATGTCGAAAATAACCTGATGTGGGCAACACATGACTTTCTCCATATTTAAATGGCAAATTACATGTTGTTAGCTCTGGGATCGTTGTCAATATTTACTTCCGGTTGACAATTAAGAAAAGAAAAAGGAGCGTTACTAAGACGTAACTAAGCGTCAATTGTTAACAATAGTCGTCGGTAGGTGGCGTGGTGGTGGCAGATAAAAAATAAGATATCTCTTAACAATGCATTATATGAAAAATAGATCAAACAAAGGTTGTAGAAAATAAAATTCCCTATAACTTTTATACCAATACATTTTTACATTTATCAAATATTAAAACAAATATTTCAAAATAACGGATAAGTGACAAGAGTAAACACCAACTTCCGGTCGACCGAAAACTAACCAAAAACCAAAAACTAATCAGATCTTTTAACTTTTATAAAAATGTCAAATATAAAATTTTGCGTTGACATGATTAATAGTTTTTGAGTTAGAGCGCCCACAAAAATTTATCACATACAGACCCACAGACATCCTCGCGAAACTAGTCAGAACGTGCTCAGAGGACCTTAAAACATGTATTTCCGTTGAAATATCGAATTCGATTTTTTTCCATGAAAACAATACTTTCTCTATACTTCGAACTATACGGAGAAAGTAAAAATGAGTCAGAAAAAAATTTTATCGAAATTCTTAATTCCCTTTTAGCATTTCTTCGTGTTTCCTGAATAATTTGAGTGATTTTCAGCAATGTCCAATATGGTTTTATTTCGAAGAAATAAGAAATTGGAAAGAGAACGCTTCTAATCTAGCCTCCCTCCTTACGTTGATCTCCCCAGAATGAGTTCCGACCGTGATGTTGAGTTTGACTCCGGTTCTGATTTTGCATAGGATAAGGAAATAGTATACGTTATGTTGAAGCAGGGGCGTCACTACTATGCAGTCAGGTCCGCCACCGCGGGTGGTCCCGAAGGGTCTGGGGGGACCGAAGAATCTGGGAACCCGCAACTCCGGCCTAAGCATTTTTATAAGTGATTACTAAAATTCTTATTTTTCCACCCAATAAAAATAAAAAATTTTCCTTGAGAACTGTCTGAATCCATCAGACCCATTTGGAAGACGAAAAGGACTTTTGTACTTGATGCATGACGATAATATAAGGAAGAAGACTGAGTTCAACACTGCAGATGTGAAAACCTTCACCAAGTGGTTACTTTCGAAGATATTTCAAAAGAATAGCCTACATTTTAAAAAAATAAATAGAATGGCTGTGTTTAACACTAGAACCCCGGGACCGTGGCCCATACCTAAAACCCCGGAACCGGTCACTTTGACCGGTCGTATTTTTTCTTGCTTTTCGATGAGATTTTGTGGTTTTCTTGGCTTTAATGTCTTCGTTTCAATATAAACTTACAATTTTTTTTCAACAATACCATTTTACCTAATATTAGTGGCTTACACCTTGGTCGCCTACCCTCTTGGCGCAGAATTTGAAATTCTAATGCTTGGCTCAACGAATTTAATGAGTGCATTTGGAGGATGGAAACATTTTCTACTCGATAAGTAATAATTAGGTAAGTATCCAATGAAATATTTTTATTAGTGCTCTATTGTACAGTGCTTGCTTCATTGCATTTCACACAGATAACGATCTTTTTTACTACTCCTGTGCATGAGCCGCACACCCGCTTTGGTATTGCAGAGATAGGTCGTTTTGTTTTCTTTGCAGCGTCCGACCTGACACGTCCTTCTCTTCCTTCCTGGTAACTCCTGTCTATTACCAAAATCGTCGTGTGGACCAGAGATCAATCTTCCTAGTCTAGATGCTACAGTGGCTGCCCTCAACTCGTCTGTAAGTTGCAGGATGAATTTGCCTCTACAAATTTTCTTCCCTGTGACTTCTTGAAACACGATCCAGGAATTGATCACCGCTATATCAAGGATATTGTACAATACGTGAACTGGCCATCTTCGCGTTCCACTGCGTACAGAATATTTTCTACACATTTGGTCTGCAACATCAACACCACACTTCGTTTTGTTGTAAAATGAAACAGATTCTGGTAACTTCTTGTGAGTGCCTCCAATCAATATGTCTTTGTGCATGGTGCTAAATATCATCACATTCTTGTTTACCTTCTTCTGGTAAACTGTCAGTGTCGCATCATCTGTTGTAAAAAGCGTTGTTTCATACAAGGGTGCACGCATCTCTTTCACTACTGCAGGAATTTCTCTCCTAACTCGGTTCATAGTTCCAACGAGGGAGGTGTTACAATTCTTTAGTCTTTTAGCAAGCTTGAGCGATGTAAAAAAATTACCAGTTGTAATGTTTCGCCCTTTGTGTAGGTATTGCTCTGTCAACTTCATTACAACGTATTCTGGCAGTGATTCATCTTGTGGTCGGCTCTCATCCTTACCCATATAAGGAAAGCCATGACAAAAGTACTTTGAATCCACATCTGCTAATAGCCAAAACTTGATGCCAAATTTATCCGGCTTGTTTGCCATATATTGCAGGAATGGGCAACGACACTTTGTCGGGTACAACTGCTCGTCGACAGTGAGGAAAGTCCCCGGCACGTAGCATAAGTAGCAGTTTTCTGTGAATTTATTCAAAGAGCGTGATGCGAGCGCAAATTTGTCCTTTTGCAGGCGCTGTGATCGGGATGACTTTTCGTCCAAGCGAATATAACGCATTATTTCAGCAAAACTGTCTCTACTCATTGTTTCTCCAAACACGCCTGGACCCCACTTCTTGGACCACATCTCAGCAAGCTCCAGAGACCTGGCACCGAGTGCACCGCGTATGTACAGGAGAGCAAAAAATGCGTCCAACTCGTCAAGGGAAACACACCAGGAGTCATTGCCGAACAGCCTCCGAGCCTCTGCCTGCATACAGTGCAGAATATGACGTACCATGGACTCATCAATAAAAAGTCTCCAAGAGCTCAAGACACTGCTTTCGTTTACGTGCCGTTTGGCATGTGGTGTAGGGCCCGGCTTCTCCCGGAACACGTTCTGCTAGGCTTGTCGGCCTGGATCATGAACTGCAATATCTGCCACAGTCCATACCGTTTGTCCATCTTCGCCCAATACGAGCGTGCCAATGGAAGGGCGCTCACGACCTCGTTCACGTTGCGCTGATACGGTCTGCGCCGAAGATGTATGCTGCGCAGTGGATGCGATGACGGACGAGGTCTGCTGTCCAGCCGAAGAACGCCCGCGCCCTCCCCTCCAACCGACAGCACCGCGGCGGCTCCTCCCTCTTGACCTACGTCCTCGCGCAACATTTATGGATAGTCATATTACACTATGTTAGTAAAAGTTTGTACTTATGTGTTTACAAATAAAAAATACAAACTTCTACAATACCTTGTGTAGTTATTGATGCACTTGCTCCCTCAACTGCGTTGCCGTCACTCTTGTCACTTCCTACATCACTAGCTTATGAAGATAGAATATAAATTGCGTAATCATCGTCTCAAATTTCGCTTTCTGGCTCCGGATCATCCACGTCGGACTGGTCTTCCGATATTTCATTCAAAACTCGAACGATTTCAACACCCGAGAGAGCGTGGGGCCGCGCCATGTTGATCGAATTCAGCCAGGCAGCACAAAGACAGGCGCGGGTGTGACTACTTACTGTTTGCGTTCTTCGAGTTTTAGTGGGAAAAATCTACCGGTCAAAGTGACCGGTTCAGGGGTTTAAGGTAGTAATGCCTACTGCTCATGAGCAATACAGATTAGATTTGGGGCACTAGCAATTCATACTAAAAGATTAAAAAATGGCCGGTCCCGGGGTTCTAGTGTTAAATGTTAACAAAGCGTAATTTCGAAAAATATTTATGGTTTCTTGTAAGTGTAATAAATCTCTGGATTTTAATAAGGGATGGGAATATTAAGATGAATACGTTTGAGGAAATAACAAACAATTAAATGCAATAAGTCAACAAGAGTATGATAAATATACATTCTAGCGAATCATAGAAAATGCCAAAGCATGACGAGACTAACTGTCCATCGTTTGATATGAAGTCCTACTTCGAGGGACTAGCGTCATCTGTTGACCAACCAAAGAATTACATAGTGGTTGGAACGCCGCATCGGTGCTTTCTCCCGCCAGCGGTATAAAGCATTTTATTCGTGAGTGCAATGTGAGTGCTTTTTGCATTTTATGACATTATAGAGAGTTTACGTACACCTCCATAAATCGCCCAACGCGGATGCACCTTCACGAATCGGTTATAAAATTAGCTTAAAGTAAAATACATTTTTAATTACAGAAAATTTTTCAGTTATAATACGGGCCAACGGAAAATACTAAAAACATAATGCTATATAAAATGACAAAGATGTAGATTATCTTGTTGAGGATTATTAAAACTACCAGGTACGCTTAGAAACGATGTGGTGGCTTTTCAATCAAATTCATACTGAAAATTTGTACATGTTAGTAATAACGAATATTGCAGCTTTCTAAAATTATCCTACGTCGACTATTCAAAGGTATTATTAGTATTTAACGTGATAATTATTCTAATACGTACTAAGTTTCCATAATTTGACCATTAAAAAATATAAAATGGTAATGAGGTGCGCCAATATACAATGTATAGGCGGATATAAAAGAACCTGTTACTTAAAAAAAAAACACTTTCTGACTCAGAGAGTATAGGTTATGAGTGAAGCATTCGATAATTTGCCAGCACGAAGATGTTGCCTACATATATATGTGCATCAATGTGTTGGTAGAAGCGTGAAGGTATGCGACTTGTTTCGGCAATTGCCGCTAAGTTTTAGTCAATCCATTAACAACTGCCATCACCATTTCTTCTAAAAGATATACTAAAAGGTTTGTCTGCAAAATATTGTTGTCCATCGGCTACTGAAGGAATATTTTAGAAATAAGAAAAACGAATATTGAGAGTTCGTATAAAATCCAGAGTGGAGAAAATATTGGCAGGCAATAGATTATAATTCTAATCTTACAGCAAAAATAAAGCTTTCTTAAGCCCTATGGTTAGTGGTTAGCCTTAGGTGAGACAAGTCAAATTCGGGCTGTACAATAGTATTTCTTGGAAGGCAAATATGGTATTATGGATGTTTAAGGAGAGGCACATTAGATAGGAACAATTACATAATCAGTAAGTGCGACAGTTCAGAAAAACTTTCGCACCACTAATACTATATTCAAAAGAAAAAACATTTACTTATCGGGGGTATAAAAACTTGCAAATACTTTCTCGATTAAAAACTAGCAAGTAGGCTGCAAAATGGTATAAAACGAACCTCCAGTTGGTCGCACTCCCCTTCAACTATTTTCTACAATTTCAATTTCTTTTGCGGCTAGATATTTCAGAGATAGCGTCATTTCACTTAAATTAGGCCATTACAGAAGAGATAATCAATAATTCATAATTACGGAACGTTTCTGAGGAAACTTTTCTTTCCAAAACGTTCGTTCGTTATTTCGGGATCGAATCGATAGCAGGCCCATCTTATCAATTCTATGGAACCAACATTTTGTCTGAGGATCCCTTTTCGTTGCTGCTGGAGCCATCCTAGATGATCCCTCCATTAGAAAGATCGACAACGCCCGCAGGTCCCTAGGGAAAAGGCTATAACATCCTCCGCCCTTTTGTTTTAGTCTCTTTCAACCGGATAACGAATTCCCCCTTCTTTCTTCCCATTTCCTCCTTCAATTTCCTTTCGATAAGGACCGCGACGCACAATTTGCCGCAATTTTCCTTATCTAACGCAGCTCAAAAACCCTTTTCCCCGTCGCCGTGCGTCCGTCAGCGCGATTCCGTCCCAACTGACGAGAGAGAGAGAGGGAGGGTGGGAGGGAGAATGGGTGGAGGGGGAGGGAGAAGGGGGAGGGAGGGGGAGAGAAAGTGGGCGGAGAGGAAAGTGGGCGGCGGTGTTCCAGACCGCAAATCCTTCTTCCCCATCGACTCCCTTTGGACCACCTCGAAGACGAACAGTTTTAACCCGCTTCTCTCCCTCACTACGATCCTAAACCTCTCTTTTTTTCAACTCTTAGATAAACGAGGGCGTATTCCCTTTTCCGCAAGGGAAAGATACAAGGATAGAGGCGAGGATGGAAGGAAGGAAAGATAGACGGACAGATAATTAGGTTTCTATTCTTTGTATCCGCCCATCGCTTGTTCTTTCCTCCCTTTCTTTGCACCGCCCTCTTCACCATCCTTCCCAAACCATCTAAATCTGTTTCAAGGCCTTGTCCGATTGTGCCTTCCACGACAGCTTGCACGTGTCGAACAATTTCCCGAGAGCATACCTTACTAGATCCCGTGTTACTAGTCTAACCAGAAAATTTTAAGGAAATTCGTAAGAGGTTTTCGATTGGGGTTATGCTATTGCTGCGGGTACGTAAAGTGTTTTTAAGGGGTACGCAAAAATAATAAGATAAAACACTTAATCCGCAATTCAGATTATAGGCTTGGCTTGGGAATAAAATTCTGCGATGCTACGAGAGTTAATAATATCATGAAACATTGTAGGTATGTTTTTACCGACCAAGGTATATTGGAATAGGAAATACTATTTTAATATTTTCCCGTATCTTATAATAGAAGTGATTAACAACAAATACATTTAACCTTTACCTTTTTCCACTTAAAATATGTATTTACAGTAGTGAATCACGCTTTAATATTATTTACATTTATGAAAGTGGGCTTTGCACTTCGACGCAAGTTTTATTATATTATCGCCGAAAAACATAATATGGTGTACGCACGCGATCATTTGAAATGCCCAAAGGAATACGAGACCTAAAAAGATTGAAAATCGCTGGCATTTATTTTTTCCTGTGGACATTTGATTTGAATATTAATTTTTATTATATTTATTTTTAATTTAAATGAATATGGTTTCTGTTTATTTAATATTCCCATTTGATTTTATTTAACTTTTGATATCATTTGCATCACATAAATAAGTGAATTCATTAAAATTGTACATAAAGGGTTACCACCATACAAATTTAAGCGATAACATTGTCCTAAAATATTTAATGTTTACAAACAACAAATCAAAAAAGAAAGTTTGATTAAATCCGTAACATCATTTCATAGCATATAAGTACCTACTCATTGCCTTCAACTAAAGTAATAGACTATAGTTAAAAATAAAATTTGTTGAGTGTTAATTGATCTTTAAATGATTAAGATCTTGAATCCGAGAAAAAATGTCATTATTTATACAGTAAGATAGAGAGAAATTGAAATTTGAAAGTTTTTACAATGGGCGATCGAAAAAAATTGGACTTTCATGTACTGTAACAACACATTCCAAAGATAATATCAACTATACTTTTAATTTTCTAATTATACTTGAGAATAAATAATACTAATATTTTGTGTCATAACTATACACAAAATTTGTCCTTTAAAAAAAATATTTCTATGTTAAGCTTAAATGCAGTTACAATTTTTGATAGCATAGCAGAAAATAATTTCCAAGGAAAAGCCCCGCTTTCTTTGAATCAACAACTTTTTGTGTGGAAAGGAATGAACGGTATGGGTGAATGCTCACTTCCGCCACTTCGTCTAGGGAAATGATTTTTTCATTTATTTCGAAAGGAAAGATACTAGTTCGCCGAAAGCTCACTGTCTTGTAAAAAAAACTTAAGGGTGAATTCAATCCTTTACTACGCTTTCATCTTATGGGGATCAATCTTTAAAACAGCTTGTTGACCTCTTTTTCCTGAATAGTTCAGTGGCGTTCATCTCTAAAGGAAGAATCACAGTAACATTTATTCGAATGGGAGAGACAAGAAAAATCGCTCGATTCGGTGTGAAATGCATTCTAAACGGCGCAGGACATAACTGCGTCATATTCACAATCGTTCGTTCTTGCCTCAGACATTTCCCTGCCTATTTTATGCATTAGGTCCCCCGTGGATGGGAGGAGGTAGGGAAAAGGAATTAAAGTGCAGAAAGAAGAGACAACTGGGAAAATAAAGGCAAAAGGAAGGGAATACGGAAGATGCGCTCAATGCAAAATATGGCGAAGTAAGGGAGGATAAAGGAGAGGGGGACCATATAGTATAGACGCGCAACGTAAAATTTTCCTGGCCTTTTTATTAAATACGGCACATGATATACAAATGTAGAGGCGGCGGAATTTTTTACTTTTTCTATTCCACAGCGTATACGAAAATTGTTTTCCCAGGTAAACTGGCAAGATAAGTACTTTTAAAAAACTCAAACTAACAAAATAAATACTCCAGTACCTCCAAGGGCCGTAAAAATCTGTGAAATTGAATATTTTACACGTCGAATCAAAAACTTGTTTTTTGTACCCGGTCAAGCAGCAGTCCTAATCAAACTATTTGATCGAAGGGCGTTATTTTCGCCTTCTGCTTTGATAAAAACCACAAACGCAAAACTACATCGAAATCAGTCCTGCGGCTAAAGCGCCTGTCAAATTAATACAATTAGACAGCCGACCGATGGACAAGCAAAATCTAATCGCTGCATTATTTCTTCCGAAAGACACCTTCAAATGGATGCGGATTAAAAGAGGGAAAAGATGGAAGAGAGAGAAAGAAGCAAAAAAATAGAGGAAGGGCAAATGCAGAGGGGGAAAAGGAGATACAAAGATTTCTCGATTTACAAATTTTCGCAATAACGCAAACGAAAAATTATAGAACATTTTTCGATTTACAAGACGGATTTAGCTATTACAAAATTTTGGTAAGAAAATGTTTAGCACGTGGTTAAGTTACAAAATAAATTAGCTCCCAAAATATTTAAGTCAGCATAAACAATTTCATCCAGCATTTTAGAAGAGACACGAACGTTGAACTAGAGGTACATTACACTTTCCCGTTGTAACTACAGTTTCCTCAACAAATATTTTTTCACTAGCGTAATTGCCCGTCAAATAAGACGGGTATGCGTGGATTAAGTATTAAATTTAAGGAACTTCCCATTCTTCCTATTTTTCTCTCTTCCTCTCTCCTCATCTCTGGAAAAATAGACTTCCTAGTCTCAATCTCGCCCTAATAAAGAACATTATCTATCTCTCCGTCTCACTTTTCTCTGTCTTCTTCCCTATTTCTGTCTCCCTCTCTCTCCACTCTCACCCCTGTCTCTCTCCTTTCTTACTTTCTCTCTCTCCTTCTCTCTCACGTATTAAAACAATTCAAGCAAGCTTTCCTTAAACATGATTATAATAAATAAATAATAATATTCCCTCCCACCCTCTCGCCGTTCCTCTCTCCCTCCCTTCCTCTCTATTTCCTTCCTTCTCTCTCCCTCCCTCTCTCTGCCTCTCTTTTCTCTCACCTCCCTCCTCTCTCATTCCCTCCTGTTCCAATCCAAAGTTATCCCTATTTTTCTCCGTCTCCCTCTTTATCTCTTTCCTTCGGTCCTTTTTTAATTCTATATCTCTTTTTTAATTCTATATCTCCCTTACTCTCTATGTACCTTCCATTCTATATCCCTTCCTATCTTCCTCTCCACATCCCCCTCTCTTAGTCGACATATATATAGTCGTTTAGATAAACAAAAGAATCCAAACTAAACCCAGTCCCATTAGGATTACGTAATTTCGCGAAAAATCCTATGACAATTTAAGGCAATCTATGCACTCGTATATAATACACGTATGCGGGTTGAGACAATTGATTGTCAAAGTTTAACAATGAAGTGTTCGGACAGGCAACAACCCGTTCAAAAGCTGATATTTTCCCAAAATATGTCATTTGTTTAATAAAAGAAACGTCGAACGGTAGGCGGAAAAAGATGAATTAGAAACTTCATTAATTTTTCTAAAACATATTACAAACTCAAAGATAGTACGTCAATTCTTTCTATTTTGAATTTCCAAAAGAATGAAAGCCTGCACTTTAAAAAATCGCTTTTTACGTGTTATCTTACGGAAAATAGAAATCGCTCCCCCCCCTGGAGTCGAACCCGGGTATTTCTTCGTATTTATTTCGTCATTTAATTTTTATATCTGAATCAAACATTCCTGCAAAATTTCAGCCTTCCATCTAATCGGGAAGTATGTTAAAAACGAGTTAAAATATGTCATTGATGACGTCAGCGTTATACGCAAACGCACATATCTAGGATTTTATTATGGTAATTATTTTAGGGCCAGCCGTGATTCATCAACTATTGATCTTTCTTCTCCTTTCTTTTCTTTATATTTTATAATTAAATCTAATTATTGATCGATATACTTAATATATTTATGGGTAATTCTTATTTACATTAATTTACTGTAATGTAATTCATATAAGGTAAATAGGAGTTACTATATGCGCTAGATTGAGTTACCAGAACATCTATATTTTCTGCATTTAAATTAATGGAAAAATTCGTTTTCGTTTAGCGAATTTTCGATTAACGAACCGCTATTCAGGAACGTAAACCAATCGTTGCACGAGTAATCCCTGCATTTATAAAATATAGTCAATTCGAGCGAATGTGAGGCTTGTTAAGCACCGCCACGAATCTAAAAAGAAAGAGACGAAGAAGAGACGAGGGAGAAAGAAAAGAGAGAATAAACGGTGAGGCAGAATTAGGAGAAAACTAGAGGAAGAGGATGGAGCAGAGAAGACTGCAGGGAAAGAAGCGAAAGAAGCTGTAAAGAGACGGAGGAGAAGATAAAAATACGTACGGCGTGCGTTAGTAGCGAAGGAAAATCTACGAGAGGCCAGTGGTATGCAATTCCTAGTCTCGATAATTTTCCCACCCTTCTCGCATAAAAGCGCGCTGGAGGGGAGTAAAAAAACTTGCGTCGCAAAACGAACATGTACTCATATTACGAGAGAGAGGGAAGGGCAGAGGAGGTATATGAAAGAGGCTTGATAGGGAGGAGGCGAATGACTTTAATTGCAACACCCCGTCGCTGAAAAGAGACGCAGGGAAAAAACGCGCATGCGTTAATTTAGGTCACGTAAGCTTACGTATGCACGCGGTGTGGCGGTTACGTTCGCGCCCATTCCTGACTATAATCCGTTGCTTCCCCACGCAGCGAACACAATGGCACTAATGAACGGAGGTCTTGCGCGAGGGTGGGTCGGCGGGGAAGGGTAGGTTGAAATTTTAATTGCGTTCAGAGAGTACTCTCGCAAGGAATTGTCCCATTTGGCCTGGAGATTTTTTTTAAGATCGTAAGAGCGAGTGAGGACTAGGGTTGCCAACCCTCCCGGAATCGCCGGGAGTCTCCCGGAATAGGGCAAGATTACAGAAATTCTCCCGTTTTCATTTAATCCCTTTATATTTACATTGATTGAATATGAAGGGAAGGCTAGCGTCTATACAGTACTATAAAAATCTTACTTTATCCATAAGTATACCGTATTAATTATTGGATTATTTAATTTTAATAGTATTATAATAAATATTAATTAGTGTATAAAGGGTATTCTCGTAGAGGAATCAGGCAAGATAATTAAAAGAGAAAAGAAATCCGCAACAATGCAATTCATCATGACGAACAAAGTTTTTACCAGAAGATAACGTCGAATTTCCGCGTTCAAAACGAATTTGAGCAAGAACCGAAACGGTTTCAAAAATCGATGGTAGGAAAGTGAAATACCATTGATACATGCGTCCCATGTTTCAAGCGGCAAATTCGTACGATTATTGTAGATAATTTTAAAATGCTAATAAAAAATCCTGAACCCTTTCCATTTTCCGTTAAATTCTGTTAGGTATATTTTATTACTTCCTCCATATACGTAGTATATGGGAAAGTATTGTTTTCATGAATAAATCAACTTCGAGATTTCAACGAAAACACACGTTTTGAGGTCCCCTGAACACGTTTTGACCATTTTCTCGATTGTCTGTGTGACAGCTTTTTTGTGGGTGCTCTAACTCAAAAACAATTAATCAGGTCAAGGCTAAATTTTATATTTAACATTTTTATAAAAGTAAAAAGAACTGATTAGTTTTTGGTAAAAATCGGTAGGCCGGAAGTGGGTGTTTACTCTTGTCACTTATCCGTTATTTTGAAATATTTGCTTTAATATTTGATAAATGTAAAAATATATTACAATAAAGGTTGTAGGAAATTTATGTTTCTACAACCTTTGTTTGATATATTTTTCCATATAATGCATTGTTTAAAAGATGTCTTATATTTTTAGCTGCCACCATCACGCCACCTGCCGACGACTATTGTTAACAATTGTCGCAGAGTTGTCTTAGTAACGCTCCTTTTTCTTTTCTTAATTGTTGGAGCTTTGTGGCTATATCCAATATCAGAAGGCTATGATTTGAGTTTATTTCTGTTCTTTGTAAAGTAAAATTTTCTCGTAGTTTCTTAATATATTTATTATTATGTAACTTATTTGGACTTTTTCGAAATATTACAAATATGGGGAAAGTCATGTGGTAGGCACATCAAATTTTTTCCCGACGTGTTACCCTGTTTATTAAGAGATTACGAAAATACATTCTACGACAATTTGTTAAATACAGAAATTGTAGAGAATAATATTTTATATAACGTTTATAATAAGTAACATCTATATTAATGAAGATCTGAAATAGTTATTTGCCATAAACTAAACAATGACAAGAGTAAACATTCAATTCCCGTTAACCGATTTCAATCAAAAATTATAGTAAAAATTACAAAAATAAAATTTTGTGTTGCTCTGACCATTAGTTGATGAGTTGGAGCGCTCAGAAAAAACTATCACACAAATATACAAACCGACATCATTGAGAAAATAGTCAAAACGTGTTCAGAGGATCGTGTATTTCCGTTCAAATCTCGAACACGATTTTTTTCATGAGAACAATACTTTCTCTGTACCACGTATATGGAGAAAGTAAAAGATAAAATTAAGATGAACTATTTTTTATATGTTTTCTCATATAAGTAAGTATAAGTATTCGCTTAAGTGTTTTTTTTACCTTTGAGAACCTCGTGGATTCTCCCGAAATTTCCTACTCGTGGAGCGGAAATCTCCCGGAATCAACCCCTCTACGAGCTGGCAACCCTAGTGAGGACCCGAGAGAATTATAGAGCTCGCCTCGCGGATGAAATCGAACTGACCAACCATGAACGAAAAAAGGCTGGGAAAACTGCATTGAAAATGTGCGTTTTGGCTACAAATAACCGACATTACTGGCGATTCACAGTTAGTAGATTATAAACTTTTATGATAAACACCACTGATGAAGGCTACTTTTCAGCTGGAATGCGAATATTCTTTGTATTTTTCCCCGATTTTTCATGGCTACTGTAGGAACCTGGTTTGTCAGAGTGAGAGAATCGCTAGAGAAAAATCGAGTGAGTCTTATGGCTGAAAACAAATTCAAGAATAAGGACTTAAGCATTAAAAAAATTGATTGTCTTAGGTATCGCCAATAGACTCAATTTTCGGAGAAACACCACTGAAGGCGGCCGCATTATGGCCGAAATGCGCATATTGTTTTTCATAACCTAGTCATGGCCATCGGAGCTACATAAGATAAGTACTTATTATCTGAATTTTTTATTCTTAAGTGATAATTGTTGAAAGCGCACGAGATAATTTTCTTCCCTCGTCTCGAGTTTCTATCTCGAACCTCTTTTATCGTCTTCAAGTTTCCAATTCGCACGTTTGTTCGAATATTAGCGTCGCTTGAGGCGGATATACACGAGCTAGCAACCGAGCGGTCAACTTATATGCCTTTAACCTTCACTCGGCCTAGTAAAAACAAAAGTCGAACAGCTGGGCACTTGATTAAACTAACAGACGGCGTGCATGACTCATCTTGCAGTGCTGGCAATTCTAAAAATAGAGAATCCGTCAGCTGCCATTCGACTTTAATGGGACGAGATATTTTTATATATATAAAAACTGAGATCGACTAAACATTAGTGCATCTCGGAGAGTCGCTCCGTCCTGGAAATTTGCACTGGTTACAGAACCGAATAAACGAGAAAAGTTTCAATCTTGCTAACATGTTGTAACTGCATTTTGCGTAGTTGCAAGATCCAGCAACTAACGCGTCTATATCCACCTTTACTCTCGTATGTATTCCATTAATTATTATTTTACATTTAACCTTACATCGCCCGCACGCCACCATCCATTTCCACCTAGAGCTAATTGTAGGTTTACATTAATATGAAATAAAACAATGTAATTTTCCAATAATTTGTATCTTAACACGACCTAGGTTTCCACGCTTAGCGTCGTCATCAATAAGAAGTCCAAACCAGGACTAATGTAGGCTGGTTTCCCAAAGCTGACATCCGAAATTGATTGCTTATATTGACAGGAAATATTTCGGTATGTGTTAGTCATTCCAAGGAATTCTCATACCATAAATACCATTTGTAATTCATACTTTATCAATGATAGAGAAAAATTGGAAAACAAATTAATAGAGCATTATCAGGTTTAAAATACTAAAAACAATGTCAAAATCTCTTTCTGACATTATATTTTGCATGTATATTTTAAAATAAACGAATTTAGTCAATGTAATTGTTTATACGGTAATAGATATGTATGGATCAACTGTCCATTGCTGAAGGGTAGTCCAGTAGAAATGAAAATAACCCATTTGTTCACTCGTCTTCATGACAACAATCCGATAAAATACGATTTAAAACGTAAAATCGATATGTTTTAGTAGAAATTCAAGAAAAAACGATCAATTATCACAATTATGTATTATGATTTAGAATATACATTCTTTTCCCTTTATAACAGTACAAACATCGCTCCGATATAACAATTTTAAGATATTTTAAAGTATTAAAGAAAACATCTCTGCACGATGGATTTGAGACTTCCTATGCAAAACAAATAGGAAAAACGTTCCTGGAGTCGAACCATGGACTTCAACCTTCTCCAAGTAAAATATAGCCCGGAGGTGGTCTCTGGCAGCACGAACCTCATACCAAGTTTCATGAAAATCGGTCTATTGATGAAACAGTTACTAGTGGAGGACACAGACACGACCATTTCATAAGGCCATGTTTCCATGGAAACCAGTCTAAAAATAGTGGAAAATTACATTATTTTTATTTCATATTATGGAATTATTCCACAAAATTGCGCCATCAACAGTTGAAATAAGTCTACGTTCTGTACAATTTTAAGTTAATGCCCTGCAGTCCGCCAAGAAGTGTGGCAGGGGATGGCAAGCGCCAACCCAAATCTGAATGGTGTTAAAATTATTCCTGTAGGTTCTTCTGATTACGTCGGGGAAGGACGAGAAGTACCTCTCGGTCCTGGCTCTAATCTCTATGAACTTTTTTCTATGCTGTAGCCGTGTTGTTCTATCAAAATCTCCCATCGATATCACTATGCCAGGTACGTCACAGGGCATATTTTATGGCATGGATATTATTTTATGCACTGCGTAATCGGTAACCAGAAGTTTTCGAAAAATTACTCATGTAAACCTATCCCAAATTTGGATATTTATACGTTTATTAATGCTAGTCTGATAAATACACTTTTAAAAACTGAGTAGAAATATGCTGCTGTTTTTATTATGGTTAACTGCAAAAAATAAAACTATTGCTCGTTCAACTTCAATGTAAATTTTTAAAACTTCTGCTCATTACTATACCCGTAATTGATTATTTTATTCATAACTAAAGCTTTTGCGTCTCAATTCCCAACCTTCCAATTGGGGATGAATCTTTTACCATTTACGACATATCCTCATTCGATTCCATAGTCACCGATATTTTCTTAAAACTGAATTCTTATTACGTGACAAGACGTTTTTTTATGACAATTCATTCGACTGTCAAACGTTTTATGAAAAAGTCGATTTCTATGAAACGATCTCTTCCTCTCCCTTACAATACAGGCATAAATCTTCCTATCCGAAATATGTCGATATTTCATCATAGTTAAGTTACATTATGACACGAATTTAATCTGAACCTCAAAAGAGTAATTCCCCAAGAATTCAGACACGAATAACTACAGCCGTAATACATGAAAGAGCGGTTGGAGAGATATCAATCCATAGCTTCCGTCAAATTAATTACAAAAACTACGTTCAAACAATGTAAGAACATGCCTAATAATGTCGAAAAAACATATATAAATAAAAAAATTTCGAGAGAGAAAAAACTGCCGAAATAACGAGACGGTGCGAAACTTCGAAATTTTCTTAATCCACTTCCTTTTTTTTGCCCCGTATTTCTTTCGAAGCGGCAATTTTTAAAAAACTTAGAAACTCGTATCGTTTTATTAACAAGTTTGCTTTTCCGAATAAAAAATATCGTAATTAATCCTTTCTGCCCTCTCCTCCCCCCTCTCTCCCCCCCTCACCCCGACTCCCAGAAAAAATGTTCAATTTCGTACCCATTAATAAAGCATAAAGTTTGATCCCGAAAGGTGGGTGGAGGATCAGAAGGTTTGAGAGGGGGGAGGGGAAGAAAGGTCAGATCTGAATAATTGATTCGTAATGGGGAGATCGCTCTCGTTAATCACCAAATACCGTCAACGAGATGTATTTTTTTTTCTTTCGCGTCCTCCCACGCACAGGATCTCGGGATTCGTTCGGAAAATAAAATTAAATATGGAATCCAAAGCGGAAAAGTGATTAGGCTTCGTTTATCCTAAAACTTTTCAAATCGGTGGATATATGTATGTGAACGGCAACGTTTCAGTAACGTAAAGTGATTGATAGGATCCGAGGCGAAGGAAGGAGTGGAATAAATATCGGCATGAAATATGGGGTACGATAAATATTGTATACGAGTCAATTTCATGGAACATTAATAAAGGCAAGAAAAGTTACTTTGAAGATTGCAGGTTTCGAAACTCCCGCTAGTGATGAGGGATCGAAAATATGACCTCTGAATGTATTTACTAGGAAAAGAAAAACAGGTTGCAAAAGCATGGAAAATGGAATTAAATATTACTCCGATATATTTTTACTTTCTCGTGTAAGGAGGGTCATAGACAGGAAATATATTTTTCGGGTTAAAAATTAAATCGCAGCCGAGGGATAGCTATCGGATTTTTTAAACAAATGGGGTGAAATCGGGTTTTAATGAAAGCGAAGCAATTACATTTTTTAAAGAATTCGGGTTAAATCAGGTTTAATAGAAATAAACATTTTAACCAGTACACGTTATATTATACACGTTATTATATATTTTTGGGCCCGAATCGATTACACATGTAAACTGGTGACATACACACAACAATGTTTGAAAGTGTTGCTGATTGTTGCCTAAAAACTGCGAAGAATGCGCTGTTGTGTCGTGTGAATGAAATCTGTGACGTTGTCAAACGATAAAGGTCTATGTCTTCAAGAAACTTTTCGTGCTTCTTCTTTCCCGTGAGATGCAATCCCCGCAAGATTTAATTACATCTCCATTTCAGTCGATAACTCTGCGTTTTTTAAATAGTTATAAATAAACGATAAACTCGAGATTTTAAATAAATTACAGCCAAAACAATGATGGCTATTTAAATAAAATGTATACGTGGGCTGAAATTGTAAAACGTTTGAATACTAAAATCGTGCCCGAAAGTTCGAAGCACCTGGTTTTATATTAATTATTTTATTACTTAGCATTTTCGAGTATATTCGGGTTTCGCCCGAATTGAAAAAAACCGAATCGGGAGTTAAAAAACGAGCAAAATCTGGTTTTTGCACGAAAAAAATATTCCCTGGTGATAGAGGAGGTACTATGATAGTGAAAAAATATATTTCAAAATTGGGATGAATATGCACGTTATAAGTGTCCCCGAGACCGAAAAAGTAGTTTTTGCAATTCCGTCTGTCTGGGCGCGGTTTAACGGGATAAATGGTTTGAAAATCTGAAGAAATCCCATATCCATGCAGCGTAACACTCGCAATATCTCGTTCGTATGAAACAAGTCGCGCAACGATTTCCATAAAATGTCGATTCATTATAAATGGCAGCTGGGGACCATTTTGGCAAATGGCAAATTACATGTCGTTAGCACTGGGATCGTTTTCAATATTTACTTCCGGTTCACAATTAAGAAAAGAAAAAGGAGCGTTACTAAGACATAACTAAGCGTCAATTGTTAACAATAGTCGTCGGTAGGTGGCGTGGTGGTGGCAGCTAAAAATATAAGATATCTCTTAAACAATGCATTATATGGAAAAATGTATCAAACATAGGTTGCATAAAATAAAATTTCCTATAACTTTTATACTAATACATTTTTATATACATCAAATAATAAAGCAAATATTTCAAAATAACGGATAAGTGACAAGAGTAAACACCCACTTCCGGTAGACCGATTTTTACCAAAAACAAATCAAATCTTTTAATTTTTATGAAAATGTTAAATATAAAATTTTGCGTTGACCTGATTAATAGTTTTTCAGTTAGAGCGTCGACAAAAATCTATCACATACACACCCACAGACAGACAGACACACAGACAGACACACAGACATCATCGCGAAACTAGTCTGAACGTGTTCAGGGAGCCTCAAAACATTTACTACCGTTGAAATCTCGAGTTCTATTTTTTTCATGAAAACAATACTTCTCATACTACGTATATGGAGAAAGTAAAAAGAACGCCTTATAGTCAGGTCTTGTCCGCCCGTCCACATGTTTCATCTCAGAAATTTCTTGGCGGATGTTGATGAAATTTGATATTTAGAACATAGAAATAGTAGAATGGTAGGAAAATTTGGTTTAGGTGAAACAAATGAAAGGGGAGAAAGATTAATTGAGTTTTGTGAACAGAATGAGATGATGGTATCAAACACTTTCTTTGAAGTTCCCAAAAGAAGAAGATACACATGGGAGGCGCCAGACAGAAGAAGGTTTCAAATAGATTATATTTTAGTAAAAAGAAGATATAAGAACCAGGTAAAATCGTGTTATAGTTACCCAGGTCCAGATGTAGACAGTGACCACAAGCTAGTCATGGCAAAATGCAATATTAGGTTTAAGAAAATAAAGAGAACAGTTAAAAAGAACTGGCATCTACAGGGACTGAAAGAGTTACCAACGGCTAAGAATTACCAAGAAAAAACAAATGAGTTGATGAGAAATTATGAAGGACAACTTAGTTGGGAGGAATTTAAAAAAGGGGTTATTAAAGCTACAGAGGAAGTTATTGGAAAGAGAAAATTGGAGCCTAGAAAACCTTGGATGACTGAGGAGATACTGATTTTAATTGAAGAAAGGAACAAGTTGAGGAAGAATGGAAATGATGAAACTTATAAAAAAGCTAAGAATGAGATTATTAACAAATGCAGAGAAGAAAAAGAGAGATGGACCAAAGAGATAGTGAAGGAAATTGAGGAAGATACAAAGGGAGGAAGGCAAGACAAAGCATACTTCAAAATTAAAACTCTCCAGTACAAACCAAGAACTAAATCGGCAATAGTTAAGGATAAGGAAGGAAATATGTTATGGGAAAATGAAAAAGTATGTGCTCGGTGGAAAGAATACATAGAAGAATTATATAGTGGAAGAGATGTTGGAGATGGATGTAGATTTATTGAAAATGAAGAGGAAATAAGAAATGATGAGCTAGGCCCAACAATAACCAAAGAAGAGTTTTATAAAGCTATTAATAATCTTAATTCAGGCAAGGCAACAGGTGTTGATGGTATACCTGCAGAACTTTTGAAGAACTTAGGGGAGGAAGCAAAAGAACATTTCTTTAAAATTATAAAAGATTGTTACGAAAAAGGAAAATTACCTGATGACTTTATAAAAAGTAAAACTATAAGTTTACCAAAGAAGGGGAATGCAGTGGAGTGCAGTAACTACAGAACAATTTCACTACTTTCGCACGCCTCAAAAGTTTTAATTTATATCGTGAAAAACAGAATAAAAAGGAAAATAGAACATTATATTAGTGAAGATCAATTTGGATTTAGAAGTGGGAGAGGAACGAGAGAAGCTATATTAGCCCTCAGGGTGATAAAGGAAAGATGTTTAGAAATGAACAGGACATTATATTTAACGTTTATTGATTTGGAGAAGGCCTTTGATACAGTTAATTGGGAACTGTTGTTTAAGACTATGAAAAAAATAGGTATTGATTGGAGGGACAGAAGATTAATTTTTAAGCTTTATCAAAATCAAACTACAAGAATAAATATAAATGGATTAGAGAGTGAAGCAAAGATAAGGAAAGGAGTAAGACAAGGATGTCCGCTATCTCCATATTTGTTTAATATGTTCATTGAAGAAAGTATAGAAGTTATGAAGGAAAAGACAAAAGGCATAAAAATAAATGGAGTTAGAATACACTGCATTAGATTTGCAGATGACATTGTAATATTCAGCGATTCAAAAAGAGAAATGAATAAAATGCTGAAAGTATTATCGGACACGTTAAAACAGTGGGAATTAAAGATAAATATCAAGAAAACCAAATTGATGGTTATAGGCAAAAGTAATGCAGGGACAATATCAAAGATCAAAATAGACAATCAGGAAATTGAGCAGGTGAAGCAGTTTTGCTACCTAGGTAGTACAATTACTGAAGATAATAGATGTGTACAGGAAGTGAAAAGAAGAATAGCACTTGCAAAGCAAGCTTTTCAATGCAAAAGGAGCCTACTGACAAGCAGTCACATGAATTTGGAAGTAAGGAAATCCTTTGCAAAAGCTTTTGTCTGGAGTACCATACTTTATGGTAGTGAAAGTTGGACGTTAGGAAAGAGGGAGAGGTCCCGTCTGGAAGCGACAGAAATGTGGATATGGAGAAGATTGATAAAGACAAGTTGGACAGAGAGAAAGACAAACCTTGAAGTTTTGGAAGAAGTAAAAGAAGAAAGGAAACTGATCAGAGGAATGGAAGAAAGGAAGGCAAAATTTTTAGGCCATGTGATTAGACATAATGGATTAATTGTGAACATCTTGGAGGGGAAACTTTTAGGGAAGAAAGGAAGAGGCAGACCAAGAAAGAAATACCTAGATGACGTGGAGTCAGTGATGGGAGTTGAGAAGTACGAGATGTTGAAGAGAATGGCAGAGGACAGGAGTTCATGGTTGCAGAGACAAGGCTTAGCCTTTAGATGAAGAAGAAGAATACTTCTCATACTACGTATATGGAGAAAGTAAAAAGAACGCCTTATAGTCAGGTCTTGTCCGCCCGTCCACATGTTTCATCTCAGAAACTTCTTGGCGGATGTTGATGAAATTTGATATTTAGAACATAGAGGCAAAGAAGCTAAGAAAATTATTTTACGGGTTTTACTGGTGACCAAAAGTGAGCTTTTCATTGTATCTCGTAAAATATCACTTACAGCAAAATGTCTTGAAGAACTAATCAAATAGCATATGGTTTGTTCAGTACATTTTTGTAGAAGGAGTAGCAGATTTTAAGAAAATCAAAGGAGAAAGTCGTAACGCACTTAGAACTTGGAAAACTTTTCTCGTGTTTTAACTGTTGTCAACTGATGTAAACAATATCTGCTGTAAATACCTAATTAATTTAATTTTCTTTCGTGCGCACGCAACATTTGGTAAATGAAGGGAAATGGATAATCTACGACGATGAAATGAAAGTAACTACGTATATTTTATTTACGTATACACAGCGTTCGTAATTGGAAAAATTGTGTAATTTACGAAGACGAAATAAACGTCAATAAAAAGATTATATTACTACTATTCGAGTGAGTTTTAAATAATTGTCGATTGTTTTATTAATCACATTTGATTAGGAAATTAGTCGGTGAATAAAAAAATCGGCATTTCCTTGGCATCACTACTGGGTTTTCAGTTCGTATGAATTATACTAAGCCATTAATATTTATCTTTTTTGACATGATTGCATAAATCGTAAAGAACGCCTCGGCCTCGCGTGTATGCACGCATGATGTGTGCCTCTTTACACTGTTGTTATTTCCCAGCTATTAACTACGTGTTTTAGATCGTTGGTACAGCTCCACTTTCATCACTATCATTTCCAGCTCATAAGGGCCGCTTACAGCAAGTCACAAGTGGTCAATGCATCACATCTCGAGAACCCCTGTTCTATATTAAATGCTCTAATACTAACAATAAGTTCAGGGAATTTAAAAAATAACGGCTTTAAAAAATAAACATTCACGAAGCCTATGCGAAGAGTACCCTAATATCCCATTACAGGTAATCAGACATAAAACGAGTTAGAGAATTACGCGACTGTAAACCGCATGGATAAAATTAAAAACAAAACGGCCAAACTAAACACGATAATTGTTGTTTTTAAAAGCGCAAAACTATTCAAACAGTCTAGAGATTAAAGACAAGAATTATTCTGTCTATAATGGTAAGCGGAAGCATTCTAACGAGATTAAAAGTCGTGGGAGTAAATAGCATGTTTACGATCAATGCTCCGTGATTCACACAATTCATTACTTTTTGCTACACCAAATCATAAAATATAATGACCATGAATTTTCGCCCATAACTAAGCATAAAAATTTCGTATGATAACATAATCTTTGGTAAGGCAACTTAGTTAATTTAGATAATCAATAAATTTTGTCTACAGTAAATTCAAATTTAAAATGTTTGACATTTTTAGAGAAATTTTTTGATCAAATCAGATACATAACGGACTCTGTTTTTCAAAACATGTTTTTTTACGTTGATGAAATTAAAGAAGAATTTTTATGACTAATTCCACTCAGTTTTAATGAATGAAAAACTTCCACAGGAAGAATGTGACGCACAGAGAGTCGTTGGTTATTAAATGAACAAACAAAAATATTTAACATTAAAATAAAAAGGCACGTTTGAATTTCTAAGATAAAAATTTGACTAAACTATTTATATTCCAAATTTGGAACATTTTCCATTGTTACAAATAAACACAGGTAATTAACCTGTTATTTAGGACACGCATTCCTAGAATTACACGATTTCGCTTCTCAGCTTCTTGGTTTACCACATTTATCTTTTAAGAAAAGCGCCTCGAACTGCTATAAGCACACAAAATCATGAAATCTGAATTAAAGCTATTAAAACAGCATTAACACGCTCAAAGAGACTAACCAAAACCACAAAATGAGGTCAAACTTCGCACGTATCCCCAAAAGCGATTGACCTTTAATTATGTGCTACATTGTGCCAAAACGGCACTATAGGTCGCGTCGTACGGTGGCTTAAATCTTAATTTCCGCGATTTCACGACCACAACAACAAAAGTCCCTTTGTGGACGTATCGGTGCCACCTAAAAGACAATTTTTGCGTTTCCCCGCCCCTGAAATGAATTTTCGACATCAACGCACTTCGCCGCCGTGTCAGGAAAAATTATCGAAACTAATAACTAGTTAAAAACGTAAAGAAAATCCGATAAGTGCAAACACACAGCAACCGCAAATAATAATTCCTTAATAATGACATTTCGGCGTTTCTTTGTTTCATTCCCCGCTGCATGTCCTATATCGCTCGTTGTTTGTCACCACTCTCATCGGATAATTGAGCGAATTTGTAAAAATGTTATGTGCGGTCTCGTTAGCGCTTAAAATAGCGATACCTTATGCCTTTGAAGTGATTAAAAGAAAAATCAGTGCGATTTTTCGCGGTGTTGCAAAGTTAGGCGCTAATTAATCGGATAGGACGCATCGAAGAGCTCATTTGTCAACAGGTAATGAATGGAAAACCTATCGCTGGATTAATCGAAAATGTGTAGTGAACACCGTTCAGCTATATGAAAAACTACCTTCGAAGATTTATACTTCAGTTAAAAGAGAATAAGGAATTCTTTCGTGAGTCGGATATTATTTGCAAAGGGAGAAGGAGAATTTGTAAAGAACCGTTTTTTATGGGTAAATGGACGAATAAAGAACGTATTCAGCCAATGGCAATTATTTGCTGGTAGAATGTTAAACGTACACAAGCGTCCCCATAATAAATCATTTTATCGTTCATGACGTGAAAAACCCACGCCCGAACGCGTCCCCCGAGGGCGTTGAGCACGGCTCGTGAAGTCATTATGAAAAAGCCATCCGAAAAGCTTAAAATTTCGGATTTTTAATTAAAAGAAAGGTCGCAAGACCTTGAATGTTGAAAATTCATACAAACAAAATGTTTCTACTGGATTTTCGCTTATTCCAAACACGAGGTTTGCGTGGATCATTTACGTAGCCCACGAAATTTTATACTATGGAGTGGTCCAAAGTCAAATTGATTCTCCATAAAATACTTCAGGAAAATATTTCTAAGAAATTTAAGAATTGTAATTAATCAACGCTTCAAATATATTCGCAGTTTAATCCTTATTCTCATGTAAAACACCCTACATAAGTACATATAAACATACATATGTGGGGTACATAAGAACGTTCTTCCCATACTCATGTATATTTGCCATTGTCCGAAGGACCTGAACTACCACACCGAATCTTATTTTCGTAGAGAATGGGTTAAGAAGCGCATGAGAACACCGCCACTAATGAAGGAGGATAATATGAAAGAGATTGGGAAATGGAATGCGTCCCAAGCGCCGATGTGTTTGACGCCCCTGACTTAGACACAAAATCTCTTGATAAGTTCCGATATTAACTTTAATCCGGCCTACCGAAAGTCAAATGAAAGGCGACCCGCAATGCATAACAGGTCGCCGACTCTTGTTCCAAGAGATTAGTTAAATTTAGTGATAAATACGCGGTGATAACACTTCATCTAGGAAATAAAATTAAATCGATTGCATTTTTGCCAACGAATAGTATTGTCGTTTTTCAAGAGGGCTTCCGCATGAAATTTTCGCCTCGAAAAACTTTCCCGATATGATACGCCGCAGCATTTCATTATATTATGAATCGATCTTAATTACGACAGACCAAACTTTGAACGATAACGTGGAGGGCTACTAAGCCGGGTGACAGGTGATGTTTAATAATCAGTACCAGTGACAAGCTTTCAACACACATGAGTCTCCTTCTATTTGTCTGGGAAAGTCATTAATAGTACGATGGGATAAAAAGGACCTTTCATAACAACGGTTCCATCACGAAACACTTCCCTTGCAGTAGCTAGTAAACGACAGCGAGCGATTCCAAAAAGGTTAACGTGCAGATCCCGATAAACGCGCCTTTCATTAATGGCTGAAATTGTATTGATATTTTGATTAACACCCGTCTAAGAAAGGGTTTCGAAATTTTCAAGTCCTGAAAATCTCTCTTTAATGTTTTTCTCTGTGATGACGAATTCCGGAACCAATCAAAATAAAATAATTATCGCCGTTAGGCGGCAAAATTTCCGGCTTTAGTTAAATTTATGCAATTTATTTTCCGCAGTTAAACACATTATTCGACTGCTGAACTAACTCGGAAGGAAAAGGCCGCGTTTTAAAAGGGAAGCTTTCGCATGTAAATTTAACCGTGTTTACTCTAAGGCTACGTTTTCCTTTTTTCCAATCATTTTCTTTCTGAGAAAATGGCGCGCTCCGTCTACAAAGGTATCAAACCAAAACGAATTCACCATCGCAAGTTTTTCCGATATCAACTTCATTGCAACAACAGCGAAAAGTACGGAATGAAGAACATCAAAATTAACCTGATACAGCAAGGTACTTGTATCATTAATATCTAATGTAACTGAGCTAAATAGATACAAAATAATTTATTTTCTTTCATATGCCATTCTGAAGAAGTCCAAACCAAGACTAATGCAGGCTGGTTTCCCAAATTTGACGTCCCGAATTCATTACTTATATTGACAGGAAATGTTTCAGTATGTGTTAGTCATTCCAAGGAATTCTCATACCATAAATACTACTTGTAATTCATAGTTTATCAATGATAGAGAAAAATTGGAAAACAAATTGATCGAGCATTATCACATTTAAAATACTAAAAACAATGTCAAAAACTCTTTCTGGCACTATATTTTGCATGTATTTTTTTAAATAAACGAATTTAATAAATATTACTGTTTATATGGCAATAGCTATGTATGGATCACCTGTCCATTGCTGAAGAGTAGTCGAGCGGAAAATAAAATAACCCATTTGATCACAACAATCCGATAAAATGCGATTTAAAACGCAAACACGCTGTTTTAGTAGTAATTCAAGAAAATACGATCAATTGTCAAAATTTTGTATTATGAATTAGAACTTACATTCTTTTCCTTTTAGAACAGTACAAACATTTTAAGATATTTTTATGTATTTTAGAAAATATCTCTGCACGATGGATTTGAGATTTCCTATGCAAAACAAATATGGAAAAAGACGTTCCTGGAATCATCGCCAAATAAAATATAGCTCGGAGGTGGGCCCTGGCAGCACGAGTCTCATACCATGTTTCATAAAAATCGGTCCATTAGTGCAAAGGTTGTTAATAGAGTACACACACACACATAAACAGACAGGACCATTTCATAAGGTTACGTTTCCTTTGGAAACAAGCCTAAAAATACGACTAATAAAAAACATCGTAATATATATTCGAGAGTTTGATAATCTTAAATACTTGATATTCTTTTTAATTTGCCCATGAAGCTCAAAAACACCTAAAGATGCGGAACAATTCCGGTAGCCTACACTAATTTCCAGTCAAAATTTACATTCGCTATATACCGAGGAAAGCGCCCCAATTGGATCGCGTCGACATTCGAAGGAACAGCGCACGCTAACACAGCTCAAACAGTCTTCGCACGATCGACTGGAAGCTATACAGTTGGACTCTGTAAATACAAATTAGAAAACGCGAAGCCCATCTCGTCGATGAGGCTGGAAAAGAAAGTGACGCAATACGAAACTTCTCAATGTCTCATTATCGAAGCTTACGCTATCTCTACACTTAAAACAGACGTTACTCTCGCCAATTAGGCCAGAAAATGTAAGCTTCCCCCTCCTTCTCATCATCCTCTCGCATCGGCACTACTACTCTCGGCTGGTTATCGCGTCGCGCCCTTGACCCTGACAAAACGAGGCTCGAGTGCTGACGGCTCCCTTGAACGGATCGCTCAGTCCTTTCTCGGTCGTCATTCGCATCGGTGCTGTTCTGAACGCCACTGTACAAATGGAACGTTGGGCAGGAAAAGTTGCCGTGGTGACTGGTGCCAGCGCGGGTATCGGTGCCGCGATAGCGGATGCTCTGGTGCACCATGGAATGATAGTCGTCGGTGTGGCTAGGAGAGTGGAAAGAGTAACGGTATGCTTCTAAATATCATTCTATATAGCTGCTTCTTATTTATTATATATATATATATATATATATATATATATATATATATATATATATATATATATATTCACTATAAATATATTGAAGAATTTGTTTGTTTGTTTGTGCATTTATAACGCAACAACTACAGAACGTAGAAGCAACATGAAGGTGCCATTTTAACCGCAATAAAAAGTTAAGCCAAATGGTGCGGGCTTTTAAAGTGATTTGAATAGCCTTCCTCATTAAAGAAACGTTAAATATCTTTTAATTTTTTTCATTTAAATAACATGGGAATTAGCATATTTTTGGATTAACAATCTACTTGGCAAGCTTTATAAACAATACTTAATATTAACAAAAAAAATAATATATACCTAATATAAACTAAAGTAGGGAAGAAAGAAACACTAAGGTTATTCAAAGAAGGGAAATCACCAAAAAACTATAAATCTGGCTAATTATTTCGAAAGGTAGGTGAAAAATAGTTTTAATGTGCAATTTTAAGCGCTTTCGGCCTCTAAAAACTTTTTCTGCATATTTTCTATACTTTATAGACAACGAAATATGTTTTTCATTAACATTGAAAATTAATTACTTGAAAAATATCTCAGAAGGTACAATAATAAAACTTCTATAACAGTTCTTGAATTTCGACCAAAATTTATAATCGTGAAATCTTCCTCCCTTGAACATTTATAAGTACATTACTATATAATATCATGCAGTTTCTTCCAATGGAACTTAATTTGAGTGAAATAACTATATTTCAAAAGTGATTCCATCGATTGTTTATTATGATAATTTGATGAAAAAATAATCACCAAATTTATTGATAAAGGATGCAGAAAAATTTATTTATTTAGGCAAAAGATGGGAAGACAAGAAATACTGCATACCATTAAGCACTACAATAAAAAATAACCTGGTTTCATTACTTGGTTTTATTCTCAAATCTTCCTAAATATTTTTGTTATGACTTAAAAACCCGGGAAATATATATATATATATATATATATATATATATATATATATATATATATATATATATATATTATATATATATATATATAATTGTGTTACTCTCTCTCCATCGCTGACGAAGGGCATATGCCCGAAGCTATTGTGTGTGTTATTTTGTTATTTATGTGTGTCCCTTCGACACCCACAGCACCTTTCCAATTTGGTCCTAAACTTGGTGTCCACTGGGCTTCTTTCAACACCTGTTGCCACCCTCATTCCTACCTTTCCTTAAGATATTATATCTATATATATATATATATATATATATATATATATATATATATATATATATATATATATTAAAGGAAAAGAAAAGGTAGTGATGAGGGTGGCAACAAGGTGTTAAGGGAAGCCCAGCGGACACTTACCAAGTTGGCAGACTGCTGGGGGCGTCGAAGAGACACGTAAAACACATGAATACAAAAAAACACGCAAGTTTATCGGGCCTATGCCCTTCTACAGCGAAAGAGTATCTGATATATATATTCTTCCACTGAAGTAACAAACTAATTGTCCCGTTTAAAACGCGGATGTTTCATTAGTAGAATATCCACCCGGCAATTAGAAGACCCTGGTTTGGTTCCCCCCATGGCAGAATTTTTCTCCCGATTTTGAATTATTCCCAAAATTCGACCTTATACCTTTCGCATGGTGTTCTAATGATTAATTTATTCGATCAATTTATAAACCATGGGTTGATAAGCTTATTATAGCCTAAGGCCAACACATTTAAGGCAGCAAATTCTATATTGAAATAGGTAATAGCCACAAGTCCATCACGACCTCATGAATGCTTTAAATTTTACGTAAGAATGCTGAAAAAATAATCCCATTGTATTCTTCGCATAACGTTGTATTACGCGCAAGAAACTATTTTATTTGTAATGAAAAACTAAAACAAAATTCAATTTTCCTTAAGGAAATGGCCCAAAAATTAACCAACGAGAGTGGAACACTTTACCCTTACAAGGCCGACGTCTCCGACGAGAAACAAGTGAAATCTGCTTTTCAATGGGTCAAGGAGAACCTCAAAACGGTTCACGTGTTGGTAAACAACGCTGGCGTGCTGGGAGATTTGCCGATGACAGGTAAGCAACATATATATCTACTGAACTATTTCCTGGTGTATAAAATTACAGGAGAGCACATGGGCGGTGAGGAGGCACCGGAGGGCCCCGCCAAATCTAAAACAAAATGAGTCGAATTACAAATATTAATAAATAAATTTAAAAATCCACCACCTCTTTATGTTTTCATCATTAACTCCACCGATTCGGGTATTTAATAAAAGATATGAGAAAATTTACCTTGCTTAAATTTTTCATAGTTTGGACTTGCCACTCTTGAAATAATCCTGTGTGCACAACTGTAAGTTTGTCATAGATATAGTACACATACGAAGCTAATGTAATATTGAGCTAACCTGATTTATCTCATAACGATGCTTAAATTACTTTTATCTTTTCTCAATTAAACCGTCTCCGTCGAATAAAAATGTTCTCCAAGATAATTTCCGAGAATGCTAGTTTAATCAACTGAGCTACGTTGTAGATAAATCAAGTCAAATGACGAACGTATCTCTATCTATCTATCTATCTAACAGCAGAATGAACCAATCTGAATCAAGGTAAAGATATGAGCGCTGAGAAACACGTAAAATATAAAGTTAACCCCTTCAAAATCCATTTTTACTATGGAATTTTCGCGTGAAACTGAAGAATGCCTTACCCATAATCCATTCTTAGTTTTATGAATAGAATTTTTATTTTGCATTAATTTACAATGATATTATGTGTCTTAAGTATAGATATCATAGATCTTGAGAAATTATTTCCAAGTGTCAGAATTTCCTAGATTGCTCATAACTTAGCCACTGGAAAAACTGATTGTGAAACAACCGTATGCAAGGTCATTGGCTGGCTTAAATGATTAAAGTGCTAATATATGTATTTCGTAATTGGTTATGTATGCTCCATTTCGTAAATGAATCAACATCTGTTAGCAAAATGAATCCCATATGTAAATATTTCATTTAAGTAGGTATCTCATATTTTACTGAAGCATTTCTATTATTTTGGTCCCATAAATTAATAGTGAAAGCCATATCAAATATCAACACAATCAGTGGCATATACAGGGGGGACTTTGGGGGTTATAACCCCCTCCCCATGAGCAACGTATGCTTAGAATATCCTCTGTAAAATGTATTAACGCCCCAAGATAATTGCAAACGTCTGAACGAGTAAAAAAATTCATTAGTGCATAAATATAGACGTTTCTTTTAACAATTATTTGTTTAGAAATCAGTGATCCAAATTGATTCTTTTTTCTAGAGCCAATTGATACAAAAGTGTTTCGAAGAATTTTTGATGTCAATGTGGTTGGACTTTCCATATGCACCAGTGAGGCTCTAAAACTAATGCAAGAGACTGGAGTTGATGATGGGCATATCATACATATCAATAGGTAAGTTAAAAAAAACTATTGCCACTCACTCCAATCAATAAAACACTAGGTATAGACATAACAACCTTATTTTTCTGTAACTTAGCCTTAATAAGTAATACCAATGAAAATAGACTAAAATTAAAATTTCAGCCGTAGATGTTAATTCCATTCTGCAAGAGGGTTTAGACATTTTCCTTATCAGTTGGGACAATTTTAATCAAGGTGGTGGATATACTTGTAGCCCTGGATTGAATTCTCCAGAACTTTAAGAAAGTGACATTGGCCCATCAGAGGCTGTCCTCAATGTCCATGATTTTGGTCTCTTGGTCCACTCCATAGATGGTTGAGGGAGTGGCTAAGGTTGAGGGAGCTTGGAAGGTTGGAGAGATGGTGCTCTTTGGGGGCATGGAAGGTGAGCAAAGTTGGAGGCATTGGTGGTGAGGTTCGGGATGATGAAGCTGAGGATGAGGCTGTGAGTATCCTCTTCTTCTTGCTGAGGACTTCTCTGAAGCCCTCTTGATCTTCTTCCCATGGTGTGTTAGGGTCTTTCAGGAGATATTCTTGTGGCTTCTCTTGGTTCCTTAAGAAATTACTTTCTTTTGCACATCTAAGATGGCTTTGAAGTTGGAGAAGATAATGATTAGAGTAATTCTAATGCTAATGCTAGTAGTGGCCCTGAAAATGTCCTCATATGCCCTGATGGGGCCTAGTATAGGTTCAGCTCTTTTCTCAAGTAAATCACATGGAAAAGAGAGAATCAGAATTATCATCCTCAAAATAAAAGAGCAGTAACTATAACAGTAACTAATTTAAAAAATATAAATAGGTTCAGAATAAATTTAAGTCAGAAAGGGAACCAATATCTCCTTGGGCAATGTAGAATTTCTGAATGATTAAGTAGCTAATTTAAAACTTGTCTAAGATAATAACAAAATAAAATATATTCATGAGAGGGATTTCCTGAAAGAGAGGGATAAAAATTAATAATAACCCGAAAAGATAAAAGAAGAGGAAAAGATGTGCAGACTGAGTGCAGCCTCTGCTGAGGGTGGCAAGCTTATTTGCTATAGGTGAGGGACTCAAATAGCCTTGCCCTGTGTTCAATCCTTTCAGCTGAAAATTACACAAAAATACCCTTGCAGATGCACCTTCCTGAGGGGAGAAATGTGGATTAATCCCTGAGGGGACTATAGTCTTCCTAATGGGGACCTGACTGCTATCTCTTATGGAGACTTGCTGCCAATATCCTTTAGGAGGAAAAAGTTGCTACGGAGGCCCTGAAGGGATCTCAATAAACTCCTCCCTGAGAGGGACAGGTTTAAGCAGGTCCCAGTGGGGGCAAATTTCGGGCCATGGAAAGGCCCATTTAGCTCCTTTCTGAGGAGTTTGGAGCCTTTCCTGATGGGGGGTCCCTTATGGGGCTGTGTAAACTAAGAAAATTGGAGGGTAAGCCCTTTTTAATGTAGTGGTTAGCGAGAAGGGTTACCACTGGTAACTCCTATGTTGCCTTAAGCTTGCCTTGGCCTTTTGGCTAAAGCAGATAATACCTGAACAGGGCCTGTTGGAAGAGCAGGAGAATTTTTTCAAGCAAGGTGCTTGTCACTGGTGGGGGCTATGTTCCTTGCTCTACTAGAACACTCACCTGGACTCTCTGTCTGCCATCAAACTCCTACAACAATCAGCTGATTTGCCACTGATAACCTTCTGAGAGCTCACCACTGGTGGGGGATATTACCTCAGAAGAAATTGCTTTGACCTGAAAAAGGAAAGCTAGAAAGGAAATCCTAAGCTGCTACTCGGAGTTCCACTGCGGCTCCTTTTTAATGAAAGAGGCACAAGCATATACATAAAGGGAAGGGAGCATAAGTATGTTCAGCTAGGTGAAAAGGGGCAGGCCAACACAATGATGCCTCTATGAGGACGTTTGTGTTGGAGGTTTACTACTTAGTTAGCCCTTCTTCAAATATCCCAATTCAAACAAGAAGAAATAGGCTGGCTTGATAGATTAGTTGGTTCAAGCACCTATCCGGCAAGTGGGGAGACCCGGGTTCAATTCCCAGTCAAGTATGGAATTTTTCTCCAAAAATGTCAAAATTTACTATACAGTTTACTTTTCAGGCCATGATGAATCTTTTATTTTGGACAAACCCTGTATCTCAATAACAAGAGCAAGTATTTACTGAAATAGTAGGTTTAAGATTTATGTGTCAATAGAAATTATGGTATCCGGAAGATTCACCGCAAAGCAATTCACCAACTGCAATTCATCGAATCCAGTTCACTGACCATCAATTCACCTCATACGCAATTCACCGCATCTACAATTCATCGAAAAATAAATTAGCTGTTGTTTTTCGATAAATAATCATTTCTGAAATGATGAAATAATGTTTCTGTACTGTGTTGCCAAAGGTAGAATATATTTGTGCAATACAACAAATTGGTGTCATTATAATGACCTGTTTTTTCAAAAAAATTACTAATCTGTTTTTGAAAGATATTTAGGGGAGTAAGACATATGATAATTATCCTCTTTATGATATACATGACTAGAAAGCTAATTAACTAGTTGTTTGCCTGCAAAAAGGCAGAAAGCTAATTATCTAGTTGTTTATCTGCAAAAAGGCAGAAAGCTAATTAACTAGTTGTTTACCTGCAAAAAGGCAGATAACCTGTCCCTCTAATAGCATTACTCTAACCCTCCAACCAAATATAAATACACGCAAATCACTTAAAATTTCATTTCAAGTCAAACCCTCAAGAAGTCGGTATATCTACAAAAATGTCAGCAGAGTTTGTGATATCCGAAAAAGGCAAGCAGAAGTTACTATGTGACAGACACTTCTTTTTCAAAGAAAAAGAATTTCCAGACAAGAAGATCTACTGGAAGTGTGAGTACTACCAGAAGGCAAAGTGCATGGCGAGGGTAATAACTGTGAATGATAATGTTGTTAAGGTGAGGAGTGAACACAACCACGTTGGTGACGTAGCTGCAGTAGAAGCAGCCAAAATTTACGGAAGAATTCGAATAATTGCTAAAACAACTAAAGATGCACCACAGTCCATTATTTCAAGGTCTTGGAGATGCTCTGCGATAATGAGATTTTCCCCCAAGAGGCCCAGGAGATTGTTGATTATTTTGAAGACACGTGGGTGAGCTGTCCCCATAGAAGACAGCGTCGACCCCCACAATACCCCCATGACCTGTGGAATGTGTATGAAAGAACAACCGAAGGTCTGCCGAGAACAAGCAATTCCGTAGAAGGCTGGCAACATGGATTTGAAGAACAAGTAGGAGCGATGCATTTAAATATTTGGAAATTTATTAATCGCTTGAAAAAGGAACAGAGTCTAAACGAAGTTCGAATAGAACAATACATTGCTGGCTTCGAACCTCAACCATCTAAGAAAAAATATAGGGACTGCGCTCAGAGATTGAGAAGCATTGTCAGTGACTATGACAATAACAACATACTTGACTATATTAGGGGTATAGCTATATCATACTAATTTATCTTAATTAACTTTACGGTCTAAATCGATTTGACAATGCTATAGTGCAGTGTTTCTCAAACTTATATGTACAAAACAGTGTACAATTAGTATGTGTAATTTCTGCTATAAAGATATTTTTACTGTGTATATAATATTGTTTGACAATATTTTTTAAATAAATATTTTACTTTCTGATTGTTAATTAATATATTTCATGTAATTTATATCCATGTTAAACATATTAGCTAATATATTTTTCGCTGAATTGTGCGAATTGTTTATGCGGTGAATTGCGTATGCAGTGAATTTATGGTCGGTGAACTGCAGTCGGTGAACTGCAGTCGGTGAATTTCAGTCGGTGAATTTTCCTAGAGCCGAAAATTATAATTGTAAATATAAAATTTTAATTAATTTTAAATGATAGATGTTAAAAGTTGTGAATATCATTCCTTAACCATACAAAATCAAATATTTAGAGCTGTGGTTCTCAACCTTTTTGTAGGCATGGCACCCTATCAAAGATAAACAGAATTTTGCAGTATCCCAGCCTTCAAATAATGTTTTTATATATTCACAAACAACTATTAAAACCTTGGGACATCCTTTTTTTGGTATCATAACAAAATCAATTTATTAGAGATAAAATTAATGCCCTAGTTACCTGTAAACAAATCCAAATCGTTGATTTCTTTACAAAACTAATTTTATCGTAGAACACCTTAAAATCAGCTGCAGTATGTGTGCTGTGGCACTCAGAATGGGAACCACTGATTTAGAGATACACAGTAGAAAAATTGTGAAATTCACTACTTAACCATACAAAATCAAATATTTACAGAAACATGGTAGAAAAAATGGCAAAAAATTAAGAAAAATCAGCAGATAAAAGATAAAGCAGACTTATGGCTAATCAGGTTTAGGGAGTTATTATTCCTCACCAATGACCTGTAGCCACTCACTCTCATGTGCTCACTCAATCACACTGTAGTAGTTCTAAGATGGAAAGGGTTCACAACTTTTAACATCATCTTCACTGTAGTCTCCATTCTCATTTATTTAAATGATAGAATTAAAACAAAATATTAACTAATAAAAACAGTAAGTCCAATGTACTAATTTTCAAAGTTCAACATAAATGATGATAAAATTGCTGAGAGTGATTTTCAACTTCATTAAAATAATCAAAAGTGAGTTTATAATGCCTATGTACTTGAGTTGAAATTATTCCAAAAAACTAATTTGTGCCAAAAAGTTATCATTTAGAATTATTATATGTTCATAAGGTCATTGATAACAGATAAATTATATTAAGAAATATCTCATTTTAAATAAAATAGTTAACAGGTTGACTGCCATGGTGGACACCAGTGTCCGCCCGTGTACTTTCCCATGGTGCCGTGGCAGATACCAATGTCTGCTCAAGGTTTTTTTTCCACAGAGGCTGTGTGACTACTCTCCCTTTATTCTAGAATATCCCTTGTAACCACTATGGCCCCACTGACCACGTGTAAGTATTGGATTCGAAAAATTATTGTTATGTAACTTATTGATTTTTTTTTGGATAAGCCTTCTTCACGATGAGGTGACAGATTGAAAAGATATAATAATAGGATTGTGGGTTAGAATAATTTAAAGAAGACGTTTTTTAATTATTTAATTCCATTTTATAAAACCCTCAAAATTTTCGCTAGTAATATCAGTTTTTTATATTTACTATCGCATAATTAAATGAAACCAAACACTTTGAACATTATGTAAGCATTTTTCATCATCCAAAAAAAACGAACAACCAGTTGTGTGAAATACATTCATAAATAAAATACAGCTATTACAAAATTTCGTAATATAAATATCTGAATGACCACCTACCTGGAGGCTGTGGCATAAAATACATAAAATGTTGATAATTGTCAATAAAAATAAACATTTGCAAATTTAAAAATTTCTCCATCAATATATGAGTAAAAACTCGTCCATAACACAAGTTGGCTTGAAAACAAAAACTTGAAATTTAACCTCTGCAGTCAACCTGTTAATACCTCAATTGAATGAAGTGAAATAAAATTTTCTTTATATATATATATATAAACTTAAGGAAAAGAAAAGGTAGTGATAAGGGTGGCAACAAGGTGTTGAGGGAAGCCCAGCGGACACTTACCAAGTTGAGGACCAAGCTGGCAGGCTGCTGGGGGCATCGAAGAGACACGTAAAACACACAAAACACAAAAAAAAACATGCAAGCTTATCGGGCCTATGCCCTTCTTCAGCAAAAGAGTATCTGCAAGTAAAACACTATATATCATATATATATTATATATATTATATATATATATATATATATATATATATATATATATATATATATATATAATACTCATTTTATCTATCTAAAGCAGTGGTGCCCAACCTACAGCCCATGGGCCAGATATGGCCCATGAACCTTGGATAAAAAAGTGATCCAAAAAAATTAACACACAAATTCATAGAGTTTATAAAAAATTTTATAGTAAAACTTTTATTATTGAAATGTTAGCAATAAAGACCTTATTTAGACCTGATTTTCTCTTATATAGTATCTCAGTATATATAGGTAACTCGATTAAAACTCGAATCTGGCTCACCAGAGAATTGGCAACCTACGATGTGGCCTGCCGAAGTATTCACATCCACCAATGTGGTTCACCATGCAGAAAAGTTTGGGTGCCACCGATCTAAAGTATCTCTCATAAAATCCACTTCACTAATTAAAACCAGATTTTATTATAGCAGAGCATGGAACTCCAGAAAAAGCATATTTTATGTCATTTTCATGGTTGCAATAATGTTGCTTTTATCTAGTGCTAAAGACTCAAGAATTTACAAAATAATTGTTTTAAATAAACACAAATTGATAATTTAGCATGATTTTAGTCTCTGCTGAATGAAATTTAGCAACAGGTATTATGAGAAAATCAGAAACACATAAAAACAAACATTGTGTAACTATGCTCACCATCTTTGAATGGGACTCACAAAAAAAAGGAAGAATAATTTCAGTGTCTCATAAAATAATCTTATTTGAGTCACTATGGAACACACCATTTCCTTAAAATAGAAGTTTTCATCGATTAAAAACACCTTTCAGCGGAATATTTTAAATGTCAGATATAATTACATTATACTGTGAAAGTCCCAATTTCTCAGCATTTCAGGACACTCAATTCACCCAACACCAGGAACTGGAGGGATACCATATCTTGCCTCAAAGCATTCTGTAACGGTACTAACTGAAGGACTTCCAAGAGAACTTGTGGAAAAGAACTCAAAGATTCGTGTTACGGTAAGAAAGCTGAAATATGAAAATTACATTTCTATCTCTAAAAAATAAGTAATAAATAGAATACACTGAATATAATTCTTCTGCATGCATATATATATACATACTTACTCTTAAGTCCTAATTTCCACCGTCCCCTTCAAAGTATTCCCCTTGGGCTTTTATACAGCGTTCCCAGCATTTTTTCCATGATGCGAAGTATCCTTGGAAGTCTGCAGGTGTGAGCGTGTTAAGCAACTCTTAGGATTCTGCCTGGATCTCCTCAATTGTGTCAAAATGTCGCCCTTTCAGTCGGAGTTTCATTTTGGGGAACAGGAAAAAATCACAAGGGGTGAGCTCAGGAGAGTAGGGGGGTGAGGGATGATTGTCATGTTTTTGGAAGCCAGGAACTACCTAATAACGAGTGACGTGTGAGTGGGTGCATTGTCATGGTGGAGCACCCAGTCATTGTTGTGCCACTTGTCTGGGTGTTTGCGTCGGATGTTCTCCCTCAGCCGCTTCAAAACATCACAGTAAAACTTTTCATTGACAGTTTGACCTGGTGAGAGGAATACTTTGTGGACGATCCCATCGACATCAAAAAAAATTATCAGTATGGACTTGACATTGCTGCAAACTTGATGTGCGGTGAATTTGGCAACTTCCACTGTGACGACTGCTGCTTTGTCTCAGGGTCATAACCATAAACCCAAGATTCGTCACCAGTTATGACCTTGGAGATGAAGTTGGGGTCATCTCTAACTTCATCTTGAAGCTTCCTGCAGGCAGCAACGCGATGGTCTTTCTGGTCGTTGCTCAGCAGTCTTGGAACAAATTTTGCAGCAATGTGTCTCATGTTCAAATCCTCCAAGAAAATGTGTTGACACGTCCCGTACGACAGTCTGACGATGTCACAAACGTCATGGATTGTTCGCCTTTGGTCTGCCAGGATAGCTTCATGCACTTTTGCAACGTTTTCTGGAGTTGTGCTTGTCGACGGTCGACCAGAACGCTCATCCTCGTTGACAGAAGTCCGTCCATCTTTCGAACGTTTGTACCAAAGGAACATTTTGCTTTGGCTTAAAGCATCATCACCAAATGCTTGTTTAAGCATTCTGTGTGTTTCTGCTGCCGTTTTGCCAAGTTTGAAGCAGAATTTGATGCAAATTCTTTGCTCCTTAACATCAGCCATTTCAGTTTGAAACGAATTCGCAGAACCACTCAAACACGACGTTACAAAAATGCACAGAACTTGCGAACACGTGCACTCAGCTAGCCGCCACACTGCACACTTATTCACAAAGGATACTGCCAGCACTACCTAGTGGCGAGTGACCATACTACAAGTGGTTCGCATGCGCTATTCACCTCGTGTATATATATATATACTAGTAGTTGGTGCTTGCATTCTGCAAGCATATCATCTCAACATAAAAAACATTCATTTTTTATATTTCATCATTACAAATTTTTAATTAATATCTAACCCCTCAGCTCATTATTCCAAGTGTGTATCACTGATTGCAGGCATGAAAACAAAATTTTCTTTTTATGCTATTTTGTGGAATTTTTTTACATTATTTGGAAAGACGTCTTAATATTTTGTGAATAAACTTCCTTGAACATATTTTGGTGTTATTACCAATCCCCTGGTCCACATTATTTTCTTATTAAAAAGGTTTTAATATCATGATGGGTTGCCCTAGCACAGCGGTAGGCAAACTACGGACCGTGAGGACATTATATATGGGACCCGCAATGCCATTATGAAAGCAAACTGTAATATAAATTACAGATAATTTCATATTTATAGCTTAAAATTATGAGCGGAAAAACTTATCCAGTGAGGTTATGGGGATAACATATTGTTTATTATTGATTTTCAATAACAGGATCTGTCACATTATCTCAAAAAACTTCCGATATGAATACTAACATGGCCCACTGGAGCATTTTCATCTGTTCACCCTTTTCAGTCGAATGTCGACATATAATCGACATTCCTATTTTGCTCCCTCAGTTGTATGTTGACCTATGATCGACAAAATTTTTTTCATTTGTGGGAGATTAAACGCTGCATGTTAGCTAGGCATCCTGAGCATGTCTCCAGCAGGAGCTGCCATCTGTAGAATTCTGTTGGAACTTTTTGAACTTGGTGACAGTCTTCGATTATTGATATCCTGTCCCCTACTAAAGCCAACAACGAATCTCTCTCTCCCTGCGACCAACTAAGAGATCTTTCCCTTTTTGCTTCAATGACAAAAATAAATTTAAACCCAATAAATAACAACTCAATAAAATAATAAATCAATTAACAATAATAACAATGAACAATAACAACCCAATTAACAATAACAACCCAATTAACAATAACAACCCTTTTAACAATAACAACCCAATTAACAATAACAACCCTTTTAACAATAACAACCCAATTAAAAGTATCAACAATTAAATCTAATAAAAAATGACGCAATGCAAAGAATACCTACACCAATAAATCCTCAATTAAAATAAATACAATTATGTAACCTATATGAAAATTAATATAAAGCTAGAAATATAAGGAAAACACTAAATAATACGTCCTAACTTAAACAACCAATCCACAAGAAACAACACCAACAAACCTATAAAAATAACCAGAACAATGATACCCATATGAAAATAAAATAAAACAAAATAAATCCACAAATACAAGCAAGATATTAAATAATACGACCTAACTAAACCACCCATCCCACAGTAAACTAAATTGATAATAAAGAAAACTAAACTAGCACTAATCTAAATGATTTAAAGAAAAGAATTATCAACATCGAAAAACAAAACCGCAGTAGAACCATGCTACCAGAGCAATGAATTAAGCATGCCCTGCATGCACATGCGAAGTAAGAGCAATCCCAATGTTGCCAAGCGTTACATGACACCCTGACTATCGTAGTATCACACTAAGTTAGTTACCCTTAGTCAACCTTAGTAAATCACTCCTTTCGGACTATGAATACCACTTTTTAGTAACCCTTACTTACTCGCTTAATAGGTTACTAGTAAGTAAGCCTTAGTAGCGTGTAAATATGAAAATCTATGAATACGGCTGTCATTATTTAAATCGTTCCAACTGGAAAGGGTTAGTGTGGCCCTCCTGAGAAGCTGCAACTGTTATTGTGACCCACCATGATAATAGTTTGCCCACCCCTGGTCTAACACCTCCAAAAGCCTTAGTTGGAGCAATTTTTTGCTCAATATAGTAAAAAATACCTAATTTTAGTAGAAGAAATGATTTAGACATTTATAGAAGTAGCAGGTATATGTATGTATAAAGTTCTGTACGTAAGGATATTGAAGAAGATTTCTTGAAGATGCAAGTGTGTGTGGCTAGAATGGAACAAAACCATTGGTGCCAGATAGATGTTCTTTTGGTACAAAAATTCTGTATACAAATTTGGACTCCTAAATGACTGAGTTGAGGATAAAAGATACCATGGAAACTCCTAATGAGCTGTCCAATGTGTCAGCACCTAATTGCAATATATTCCTTGAGAAAAGTACTTAATCAGAAAATAAGGCAAAAGCAACAAAAACATTTGTAGTTGGCTGCATGCAGACAGAGAAAAGAAAAAAACACCTACTGGTTCAAGAAATACAGCACTGGTTGATGTGTATAAAATTCTTTCAAAACAGGAAGACATAAATCAATTTATGAACAAAAGAAAGCAAGAAATGAAACAATTTTACTACAGTAAAGGACATTCACTATGGCATAAAATCTTTATCTAACAGACCACAATCTAATGGATATCGTATCTAATGGACACAGTCGGCAATACCAGATTGGCCATAACCGATAAACTGATATTTTATAAAATGTGTTTCAAGTGATCCAGTTCCAAGAAGTAACCTGTATCTTTAGCTCCCTACCCTAGAGTGTTGATGCTATTTAACAACAAAATACATATTTATAAACATTTATTTTTTGGAAAAGTTACAATAAAAATTTTACATAATTCCATACACATCTCTAGTCAACAGTTGGTAGATGGCAGCCGAACGCTAAGGAGCTCCCGTGAAATATTAGTCAAAAGATTTATGATATAATCCACTAGGGAAGCCTTAACTATGTAGAATTCCATTCTAAGAATGAAACAAGTAGCTTTGAAAAAATCCCATGTTAATTTAACTCAAGCACACGGCAATGGTTTCAGACATTACAATGCCATTATTAGGTGAGTAATAAGAGGGAACACGGGTATATACACAAAATCACCCACAAGTAACCAATAGCAAACATAGAAAACAACATCATTGGGAGAATTGGGGGAGAGAAGGAAGGAAGTAAGAGGAAAGGGCAGAAGGATAATCTGTACAAGACAAGGGTAGGGAGCAGAGGGAGATAGGTAGGGAGCAGAGGGAGAGGGGTCGAGAGCAGAGAAAGAAGGGTAGAGGGCAGAGGGAGAAGGGTAGAGGGCAGAGGGAGATGGATAGAGAGCAGAGGGAGATGGATAGGGACCAGCAGGAGATGGATAGAGAGCAGAGGGAGATGGGTAGAGAGCAGAGGGAGATGGGTCGAGAGCAGTGTAAGATGGGTAGAGAGCAGAGGGAGATGGGTAGAGAGCAGTGTAAGATGGGTAGAGAGCAGAGGGAGATGGGTAGAGAGCAGAGGGAGAGGGGTCGAGAGCAGAGGGAGAAGGGTAGAGGGCAGAGGGAGATGGATAGGGACCAGCAGGAGATGGATAGAGAGCAGAGGGAGATGGGTCGAGAGCAGAGGGAGATGGGTCGAGAGCAGAGGGAGATGGGTCGAGAGCAAAGGGAGATGGGAAGAGAGCAAAGGGAGATGGGAAGAGAGCAGAGGGAGATGGGAAGAGAGCAGAGGGAGATGGGTAGAGATCAGAGGGAGATGGGAAAGGAGCAGAGGGAGATGGGAAAGGAGCAGAGGGAGATGGGAAAGGATTAGAGGGAGATGGGAAAGGATTAGAGGGAGATGGGTCGAGAGCAGAGGAAGATGGGTAGGGACCAGCGGGAGATGGATAGTGAGCAGAGGGAGATGGGTCGGGAGCAGAGGGACCAGTGGGAGATGGATAGAGAGCAGAGGGAGATGAGTAGAGAGCAGAGGGAGATGGGAAGAGAGAAGAGTGAGATGGGAAGAGAGCAGAGGGAGATGGGTCAAGAGCAGAGGGAATTGGGTCGAGAACAGAGGAAATTGGGTCGAGAACAGAGGGAGATGGGTCAAGAGCAGAGGGAGATGGATAGAGAGTAGAGGGAGATGGGTCGAGAGCAGAGGGAGATGGATAGAGAGTAGAGGGAGATGGGTCGAGAGCAGAGGGAGACGGTTCGAGAGCAGAGGGAATTGGGTCGAGAGCAGAGGGAGATAGATAGATAATCGTCTTTATTCGGGCAAAATTTAGACCATAAGGTCCATTCTTACATTTAACCCTTCGTCAATATAATAAATACAAGAAAAAGAATAAAATAAGGTCTAACAAAATACATTATATAAACATTATGTACCTAAATCATACAAAGTAAAATGATAAAATTTAATACAGATTTGTGTTTGTGGGGAAAACCTAGGTAAAAACAGACATGTCCTCCCTAGTAAAACCCATGCAGGAAAACACCCACTAAGAAGGGGGTTGTGAAAAACCTGTGAAAACCCTAGATAGTGTACATATGATAATACAAAACTACAACATTAAATAGAAAAGAGCATGTTCAGTGGGAGAGTTCGTATATACAGCGTAATTATATACCATCATAAAAAAGTACATGTAAAGGTAATAAAGTAATGTAAACAAGAAATATGCAATTATACAGAATGAGATTAAATATACATGAAATATATACAATGAATGAATATAGAGAATGTTGTTGGGGCATGCATATTATAAGAAAGCAGGAAATGATATATAATACATAAATAATATAATACAATACAAAATAATATATAACAATAGGAAAAAAAACAAAAAATATATGTAAACAATACAAGAAGAAAAAATATATATAAAAAAATACACAAAATATATTTAAAAAATACCAAATTATATTAAGAAATACAAAAAAATATAAGATAATACAAAAAAAACATGAGTAAGGATAATTTATGGGGAGTGTAAAGAGATGATTAAGGATTACTTTGTTGTTTTAGAAAGTGAGTGACACAGGTGCGTTTGAATGAGTTTAAAGAGGGAGATGTTTTAAAATTCTCATCTAAGTTATTCCAGAGTCGGCAATCGGAGACTTGAAAGGATTTATTGTAGATGTTCGTCCTGTGATGAGGAATAAGGAGGTTATTCTTGCCTCTAGTATCACGCTTGTGTACTGTATTGATTTCATTAAAGAGAGAAGAGAGGTAGTCAGGTTTGTTATAAGTAAGGATTTTGTACATTTGCATCAGGGTATTTAAGTTCCTTCGAGCGTCAAGTTTGAGCCATGAAAGATTATTGTATTGTTCGCTAATGTGGTCACTCTTTTTAGGTCACCGATGAATCTCATGCAGGAGTTTTGTGTGCATTGAAGTTTTAATGCCAGTTCACAGGAGAGATCATTATAAACAACATCACAATAGTCAAAGTGAGGAAATAGGAGTGTGGTCATTAAGAGTTTACGTAAGGAATTAGGTAATAAGTTTTTGAGTCTTTTGAGAGAGTGCAAGGAGGAGTTGATGGTACTAAAGATTTTATTGGAATTAGGAGCCCAGGATAGAGTTTCATCTACTATTACACCGAGGTTGACTACTGATTTTTGAAAATGCAATGTGGACCCCTCTAGTGATAGAAGTGGAGATTCGCTATGATCTATGGAAGCCAATAATTTGGGGTAACCGATAATAATAGATTGACTTTTTGCGGGGTTGATCTTCAGAAAGTTATTTGCACTCCAAAGAGAGAGAGAAGCTAGATCAGAGTTAATTTTAGTGACAGCATCAGGAAATTCAGGTGCGCGCGAGAGATAGTAGATTTGGAGATCGTCAGCATATAGGTGATAATTACAGTGGGTGAGGGCGTTTGAGATATCATTAATGTACAGAGAGAAAAGCAGGGGGCCAAGAATAGAACCTTGTGGAACACCTCTATTTACATTTAAGGGACGAGATGATAAATCGTGAGTAATAACCTTTTGAGAGCAGCCATTTAGATATGAGCGAAACCAGTTTCGAGAAGCGAGCGAGAAGTGCAAAAGTTCTAGTTTGCAAAGTAGGATGTCTTTGTCGATAGAGTCAAAGGTTTTACTGAAATCCAATAGAGTTAGAATGGTGATTTTTCTCTGATCCATTGCTTTGCGGACGTCATCCGTTACTTTCAATAGTGCGGTAGCTGTGCTATGCGATTTACGAAAGCCAGATTGGAACGGGTTGATGAGATTGTTTTTTGAAAGGAAATGAGTTATTTGCTCATGTGCTAGTCTTTCAAATGCCTTGGAGAGAACAGGCAAGAGACTAATTGGTATGAAATCAGCGTTTTCTTGAGAACTGTTTTTCTTGGGGATGGGACGGACAAGAGCTGATTTCCATGAAGTAGGGTATTTAGATTAAAGAATAGACCAGTTAAAGATATGAGTGATAGTGGGGAGAATGATAGGAATTAATTTATTTATTAGTATTATAGATACGCCATCATCTCCTATTGCAGTTGACTTAATTGCACGAAGTGACTTAGCTACCTGTGGTTGTGTGAGTGGTGTAAATTCAAAGATTGTATTTGAGGTGTGATTGGGTTTGAGGCTACGGATACGTTCAATAGTTTCAGATTTTAGGCCTACGTCAATGGTCGTGGGAGGTTTAGCGAAATGAGCGTTAAGCTCGTCAAGGGATAGGTTTGGTGGAAGTTGCATATCTTTATTTTTACCAACACCCAAGTTCCGTAATTTTTTCCATATCAAGGACTGTGTTCGTGCAGAGTTGATTGAATAGTGTACATATTTAATTTTAGCATTGCGTATAAGTTGTTTTGTTTTATTTTGCAATGATTTATACCACGATAGTACATCAGGATCCTTAGATTTCTTAAAATCACGATAAATGCTGTCACGGCGGGACATAATCGATTTTATTTCTGGAGTTAGCCATGCAGCATGTGGCTTTGAGACCCGAATGATTCTGGGAGAGGCAAACTTTTCAAGTAGCTGAGACATATATAAATTAAAAGTCTGAACTTTATCGTCTATGTCTTCTAGGTGCTCGATTAAATGCCAGGGTAGGAACGCCGCCTCTGATGTTAATTGTGATTCATTAATAGATTTATAGTCGCAAACCGTTATGAGTTTCTGCTTAAGTTTTTGACAATGTTGGGAGTAAGCAATGTAAATCATATCGTGTAAAGAGATACCGGGAGCTGATAACTGTCCGTATTTAATTATTTTCTCGGGATTTGCTGTGATAGCAAGAACTATCCATGTGGCAGAGGTTGCCGTATGATTCATTGGATGGATTGGCAAGATGTTTAGCCCTAGGGACTCGAAAGACTGTAACAAAAAGTTACTATCATGGTTGGGTACGAGTAAATTAGCATTAAAATCACCAGTGATTATTAAATGTTGAAAGTCTTGAATGTGTTTGGATAGAGTTTCTTCAATATCGGAGAGGTGTCCTATTTTAGGTGGCCAATAAACGATTCCTATGAGGATTTTTACGGAGTTAACTCGCGCGTCAAGTAGAAGGAATTCGGGACGTTTAGAGTACTTAGGTTCACTATGAGCGAGGATATTACATTGGATGTCATTTCTGGCATAAATTCCTACACCACCGCCACCTTTGCCTAAGTGGTCATTTCGAAAAAGCTTAAAGCCAGGAATTTCTATGTGCGAGGAGTCAGTTTCAGGTTTAAGCCAGGTCTCAGCCACGGCAATGATATGAATATTTGTCTTAGATAATATTAAACGAAGTTCGTCCAAGTGAGCCTGAATGCTTTGGGCATTGATATAGATAATTTTTAGTGAGCGAGGATGTGGTTTAAGTTCATAGGAAAGGAGAGATTGAATGTCGATATGATTCCTGGAAATTCGTGTCACAGGTCGGACCTGTTTTGGGTTCATGGGATTTGAGTTGTAGGCATCACGGCAGGTGGTGAGTGAGGTAGTTGAGACAAATTCAGAAGCTTCAGGGTTAAGGGGGGAGAGAGTAATGTGGCGAGGGAGACAGAACTCGGGGGCATGTGGGTTAAGCAGGTGTCCTTGGGAGGGCAATGGAGAAGAGTTGGGGGAGGGAGAGGATGAAATGAGAGAAACAGGTAGAGAAGGACAATCGTGAAAGTTGAGACACTTAGCAGGAGAGCAGGGAAGGGGAGTTTGTGAAGGGAAAAATTCAGATGCTTTTGGGTATAAGGAAAAAGACGGGGTGGTTGGGATGTGTCGTGCTGTGAGGGTACGATAGGTGTAAGCATTCGGTTAATAGGCAAGAATTCTCGGGAAGAAGGCATCTCAGTTTTATTAGGAAGTTGAGGAAAAGGAAAAAATATAGGAGAAAAAAAGAACTAAAAGAGTTTTTATGGTCAGGAAGTAATCAAAGGTGCAGAGCAGGAGGATGCATATAAGCCAGATAAATAATAAAAAATATGTGCGAAGAAGGCAATTTATAGGATAGCAAGTACAATTACATTTTGAGGAGATGCAAGCACTAAACTGAAGGAAACACAAGCACTACACTTTGCAGGACGCAAGCACTACACTGAAAGGAGCACACACACTGCACTTGGGAGCTTAGGGAAATGGGCGAGTGAGGGAAAGAAAAAACACTATTAGGAGAACTACTACTATGTGAGGAGAGAGCTATTTGGGATGATTATTTGGGTACACTGAAAGTGAAGGGACACAGATTTTTAACACAGGGGAGGGGGAAGGGAGCCCTGGGTGCATGATGGGGGAAACTTCTTTCTTCGGTCAGGAAACAGGAACACCGGAGTGCCGGGAGCAGTGAGGTGGGGAAGATGTGGTTGTTTGTGAGCAATTTTTTTTTCCAGGTGATGAATTATCACATACAACCACCTCTTCCCCACCCACTCCCTGCTTCTCTCTACTGTAAGCCATTTATCCAAACCCTCATCTCCACAACTGTAACCAACTATTAGCTATAATGTATCATTTCCATTATTTTTTGTGTTTGCATGCTTGCCAATTTAAACTTTGTATGTAACTCCTTTTCCTTGACCCATCTCCCACTGCTCCCTACCTTGCATTTTGTACAGAAATTCCTTCTGCCCCTTTCCTTTTACTTCCCCCCTTCTCTCACCCCAATGATGTGTTCTTGTTTTCATTGATTGTTATTGATTGCTTGTGGCTCATTTTGTGTATATATACCTGTGATCACAGGATTTTTACAAAGCTACGTTTTTGATTCTCTAAATATTTAACTGTGTGCCCTTACATTTATTTTACTGTTAACAATGACCTATAATAAAAGTGCTATGAAGAGGAAATGTAATGACATAACAACTGTGGATAAGTTAAAGGTTATTGAGAAGATAGTGGGTAGTGTATCAACAGCTAATATTATGGAAGAGTTTGGTAAAGCAAAACAAATAGTGTCTGACAAAATAAAGTAAACACAAGATTAATGCATTTTCCCTGAAATTTGATGTTTCTAGAAGTTCAGTGTCACCTAGGAGAAATTTAAAGCTTCCTAGTGAAGTGAAACTGGAAGAAGCTGTTTATAAATGCTTTGTCCAACAGCATTCATGTGGTGTTGGTGAATGATTTGGTCAGCGTACATGTCTTTCCTGAAAATGGCAAATTCTAAATTTCTATTTACCTTTGATATGGTGATGTCTAGAAAGTTAAGGGACCCAATGATTACTGTTTCACATGTGAATTTTATTGTATTTATTAAAATAATTGAAGAAATTTAGGAAGATATCAAGTTACATCAATGACCCAGGCAATAAACAAAAAATATCATCAATAACAAAATCAACAGAAAACGTTTTTAACAATAGGATTTTCTGAAGAGAATAGTCTTCTTTCAAAATTGCCCATGAAAACATCTGCAAGAAGTGAAGACTATGGCTAGGCCATCTAATTGTTTATAAAATTTTCCATTAAACTTGAAATCGTTTTGGGAAACGTACACTTTCAATAGGAAACACAGGTCACTGATTATTGGAGCAGTAACATCTTTCTTGATGAGGATAATTTCAGCTAACTACAAAGCTTCTGTGATGAGAACACTTGTGAAACAATTACACACATCAAATGATACTAGGGTGTACTTTGTAGGGAGAAGTTTTTGTGATAAAAAGTTGCTCTGATTGTTTTTTATGAATGCAGGCTATGAGCCAATGTCATTCCAGTCAATATCAGTAGATTCCATTTTGTCATGATCACATTTAGTTACAGTATTTATCGAGACATTTATTGCATGCCCTGATGAAACTTTTGATGGGTGAAATTTTTCATTAATAGTTCGATCGATCAATGCCTCCTTTGGTCTTGCTACCCTTGTCTTGATCACATTTGCACTTTTTCCATCCTGTGACAATACTAGCTAAATAAGTGAAAATTGTCACCTGTTCCAGCCCTTCCCTATCCACTGTAACATTTATCTGGCTAGTAACAGTCTTGGAAAATCTCATAACATCCAGAATTTTTTTTCCTTTTCATTTTAATGAACTAACTAGCATCTGAAGGCTCCTTTCAGATTTACTCACCAACGCTTTGTCATCTGCATATCTAACAGATTTAAACAGCCTCCCTCCCATTTTTTTCCTGTTTCTATATCTTCCCATGCCTCCCTTATAATTTCTGTGGCATAAATATTAAACAATGCTGGTGAAAGTGGGCAGACCTTTCTCATGCCTCTTCCTAGAGATTCTCAACCTGATTCCACCTCTGCTACTCTTCCTTGTACAGTCTGGTTCATGTATAGATTTATGATTAAACATCTTTCTCTCCAGTCTACCTCCTATTTTCATCAACTCCTCCATTAGTTTAGGATATAGCACTATCATAGACCTTTTCAAAACCATGAATGAATCCTGGTTGTCTTGAATGTTTATTTTTACCAATGCTATGGCATCCCTAGTGCCATGACTTTCCCAAAACTGAACTGGTCTACGTCTTTATAGTTATTAGCTCTTGTTTCTAGCCTCCCACTCAAAATTCAGAGAATAACTTTTGCTGCATGTTTAATTAAACTGATTGCATTACCATCCTGACATTAATTTGATTTCACTCAAGACCTTCTACCACTTCAAGATAATGGTCCTATGAAGGAAACCGAATACAGGTATGCCTCATTTAGTGGATGTTCTTTTAGCGTATTTTTGATATAGTGCTGTTGGCATCTCAGGACTTAAATTTTAATTTTTGAAAATTAATAAAATAAAGTTCCTAAATGCTACAGTATTTTATTATGGTCCCAACATTTTTCTGACTTACTTTCATTTGTACTTCTCTTTCTGTTCAGTGATAGTCATTCCACTCTAATTAAAGATAAATTTGTAATTTGTTTTTGAGAGGAAGGGAACCTTTAAGCAGTACACTATATGCTGAAATTAGCAACAATGCGATTTCCCTTGACAACAAAAGATTAACCCAAAAAATATGCAAAATTTTCGTGTTATGTGGACAGATTTGACGCATATTTAAAAATGGAAGGTAGAAAACTGAATTTTCATTCTTTTAAGCATTGTTTGGTACAAATCCCATATTCATCTGACGATTCTAAGTAATTTTAAAATGTGATTGAAAGTTATGCAATGTAGGGTCATAGATGTCATGATGATCATGAGGATGATGATAACCATTACATTCTTATGTTATGTAGAGATAGAGATGTTGTGTGTATGTCATTAATTTTATAATCCTTTGTCATAGCAAATGTTATTATAAAATTGTGATTTTCCATCATAAAGTATGATTTTTGAAGCTGCTGTACACCAATATGTTCATAAAAAATAATTAACATATTTTCTCATTGATTATGTGCACCTAGTTGATAACGTGCATCTTAATATTTTTAACACTCGTTAAAATGTACAGATAAGGCAGTCAAAAATTTTCTGTTGATTGGTAAAGTCCATTACGTAAATGTATAAACTCCCAAAGAATGTTGATTAACTAGAGAATAGTGTAATTTATTTGAACCATTATTTCAGCTTTAGAGATGCCTAAAGAGGATTTTAGTTAATTACCGTGTACAAAACAGGACTGGGTTCTAATACAGAAGCTTTTCATTTTTCGGGACATAAATGAAAGACTGGCTAAAGAATTAAATGTTCTTTTGCCAACCACTGATTTTTTATTATGCGTTTAATGTCCATAAAAATATTTATAAATTGAAAATTTGTTTTTAGCAATAAAAAATCTTTAGTCATTATCCAATTTAGCAGAATTACATACATTCAAGTTTTTAAACAGAATGAGAGGAAATATTGTGAATCTGTCTGCTAAATGACGTAGGAATTGAAGAATCATAATAATTTTTTAAGTCACAAGTATTCACTTGTTTTTCTATGTATAATGCGCACAGCCGTTTTTTCTGGCTTTCGAACTTTTTTGCATGAAATACACTCATAATCTATCGGAAAATATGCAGTTTAACAATAATCACTATATACTTCATTTTCTTGACTTTAAATTAGTATATAAAAATGGTATATCATTCTATAAGTTGCAAGATAAAAATAGTAAAATTTCTGAAAAGTAACGTTAAGTGCTATGTTACCAACTGTTCATTTAGCACAAATTCTGTTAGTGCACAGATGTCTCAGAATGCCTCTCTTGTGCTTAGTGAAGCATGTCTGTATTATGTCACATTAAAGTTTCAGCAATAAGTGACCATTTATTTTTTACATCATTGAAAATGAAAATAAAGGTATGATTTTTTTGTTTTTAACATAAGTTGGATACAATATTGAAAAAATAAAGAATAATTTTTATTAGATTTTCTTAATAACTACAATGCTATATTACAACTATTTTGAAATCTTGAATTTATAAGTAGTGAGTTTAAATTCAGAAGGTATATCTACACAAACATTATTCCTCTCATGGTAAAACAAAAGACTTCAATTTACATACTAAATATCAAAATATTGAATTACAAAGTTTTGCTGTTCTTAATTGTCATTAATATTTGTCAATTATGAGATTTTTGGTTTAAATTTCTTTGGAAAACAAATTAGATAAATTAAATATTGACTGAAAGTTAATGCATAAACTAACTGTTATGAGAACTTGGAGGTCTTTATAATATAATTATAGGATTGTTTTGTCTCTAATACAGAGTATCAGCCCTGGAGTGGTGAAGACGGAAATTTTTGAAGCTGGAAATGATCGTAGAGCACCAACAATATTTAAAGAAAATCCAGCACTGGATCCAAAAGATATTGCAGATGGTTTAATATATGTGCTTGGAACCCCGCCTCATGTGCAGGTAAGAGTTAGAGTAAATTAAGTCTCATGGATGGGTGGACTTAGATACTAAATGATTTAATAATGTCCATAGCAAATAAATAAATCACTTCAGGTAATTAATAACATTTTCTACTTAAAACACAGAAGTGGCAGCAACTAAGATTAAGCTTATGAAATCTGAAATTAAAATACTCAATTCATAAATCTCTTCCAACATTTTTCTTTCAAAATTCAGTATGTAAATACCTCATATTTTATTTTTAACACATATTTATACTAATGCAAACTATTTTTACTGCAGGTCCATGAGCTTATGATCAAGCCAATTGGAGAAAAGATTTGATTCAAAATGCAACTGAAATATTTTATACCAATTATACTTACATATAAAATGATTCTATAACAAGAAATCTCAAAAATGCTACTATTTATGTACTGCTTTAATGAAGAATAATAAACTTTTGTCTAACATCAATTTCAGTTACAACCTATTTCATAAAATTAGTTTAGCTGATAGAACATTATGAGCTTCTGTTTGACAATACCAATCGAGTGCTATGATAAAAAAGTAAAGTGACAGAAAATTCACTTCATATCTTTGATTGGTTTGGTATTGATAAATGAGTGATTGTAAATCATATTAACTCATTGACTCGTTAAATAAACACTTGACTGGGCATGACGATCATATTTGCTATGAGCAAAGTGGCCACCATTTGGGTGTGACGGTTATTTTCATCATCAAGGTTTTTTTCATCTTTCTCTATTGGCATGATGAGCTATTTCGTCCTGAGCTTTCTTTTGTAGGGTAGGTATTCGATTTTAGGTGCTTCGACAGCTAGGGTCATTTTGCACCTTTCTCGTTGCCTGTCAAGAGACATTGCAAACGATTTCCTACAATGTATTAAATAGTAAAATCATAAATAATAAAATGCATTTAAAGTAAATGTTTAAAATTCTATAAAAGGTGGATAAGTCCAGCTTCTCTTAAAAACCTTAAAATATTATCCATTTTCATGGAGTCGTCTGATAAAATATCAGCAAGTTCCCCCGTAATGTGGAACTTGCTTCATAGCACGTTATATTTCTGGCATTCTGTCAGGAGGTGACTTACAGTTAGAAGGGAGTCGCAATCGGTGCATCGAGGTGGTTCCTTCTCGATGGTAAAGAGGAATGAGTGGGTCAGGGCTGAATACCCTATTCTCAAACGCGCGACCACGACTTCTTCCCTGCTACTATTCCTTACAGAGGATGCCCATGGAGAAATATCCCTTTTTATTTCATGTAGCTTATTTTGTGACATCTCTTGTCACAAAGTTTGTCACTTATTAAGCCCTGCTGTACTAAGCATACCCTTTAGGTCTTGGTGGAGGACAGAGTCGCCATTTGTGACAGGGAGGTTCAAACCCTCCTTCACAAGTGCATCCGCCCTCTCATTACCTGCTAAGCCAACATGTCCAGGAATCCAGAGGAAAATGATGTCAACTCCTCTGGAGTTTAAACGGTAAAGGGCTTCCTGCACATCCTGAACTATTGGGTGGACAGGGGAGAAGCAGGTAATGGACTGAAGAGCACTCATGGAGTCCGAACAAATCATATATGGTCTGTTCGAGACACCAATGCTCTCCAAGGCCATTCTTATGGCCGTCAACTCCGCCGTGTAAATACTACTCAGCGGGTTGAGCCCTCCCTTAGAAGAGCGATTTTTGCTAGTGAAGGCCCATGCACAGGAGGAAGAGGATCTAGAGTCATCTGTGAAGATCAGTTCGCAACCAGGATGATCATTAAGTACTTCAAAAAATAGCGACCTGTACTCACAAGAGAGGGTATTATGTTTTGTATACAGGGCAAGGTCCAACAAGACCTTAGGACGTGGGATCTGCCATGGCGGATATTTAAGAGAGCCGGTAGGAACAATCTTGGGAAGCTGCAATCCAATATCGTCTATATAAGACTTAAAACGTATTCCAAGCGGTTTTGTGGCCCTTGGGTGTCGGTTAAAAATTTCAGTAAAACGGGATTTAAAAATTACATCAAAATACGGGTGTCCTTTCAAAGATAAAATTTTTGTGACATAGTTACACATGAGGATATTTCTCCGGATCTCCAATGGCGGCTCCCCAGCATCGCAATAAATACTAGGAATGGGACTGGTTCTAAAAGCACCAGTTGCTAATCTGATTCCGGCATTGTGTAACGATGTCAGTGGACGCATGTATGACTTCCAGGCCGAGGAGTAGACAAAACTCCCATAGTCGATCTTTGACCACACCAATGCTCTGTACAGCATTAGCATAGATTTGCAGTCAGCTCCCCACAGACGGTTTGTGATATATCTTAAAATTTTTAAAACTTTAAAACACCGTTCCTTTAAAAACTGAATATGGCTTTTCCAATTCAGTCGTTTATCCAAGATCAAACCAAGAAAATGGATCGAGTCAGCAAACTCTAAAACATGGCAACCCAGTTTAAGCATAGGCGGGAGGAAGGATCCCCTTCGCCTATAAAAATGGACACATTTTGTCTTTTCTTGAGAAAAACGAAAACTGTGGTCGACTGTGACCACTTGTATAGACGATTTAATGTGAGTTGGAGCAAGGGGACTTAACCATCGGCAATTTAAAGAGTTGCTAAGTGAATTGGAGTGCGAGTATACAGATCTTCTCCAGTACAACAGGGTTTGATGGCTTTCCAGAGGTGACATGTTAAAGCGTTTTGCATCTTGCATAAATGAAATCAAACTATTCCTCGACAACAAGAGTGTTCAATATCCAGAATTAACAGAAGAACAGTGGTTGCAAAAATTGTACTTTATGGTGGACGTTACATTTTCTAACATGAATTTCATTAAATGTAAATTGAAATTACTGATGCCAACTTGGAATCGTGCCTTAAATTAAAAATGACTAGTTACAAACTGGACATACAGAAACTTTCTAAGGAAATGCAAGCTCATTGCTCACACTGATTAAAACCAATGAGAGTAATTTTTTGTGCTTTTTTTGTGATTTTTTCTTCATTTAATAAAGATATAATTAATATTATAACTTTTTATAATATTACTTTAAATTTTTCTTATTTAAAAGAATATATTTATGGCTCTCGAATAATTTTGAAATCGTTGTGAGGGACAGGTTTGGCTCTTCCGTCGCAAAAGTTTGCCGACCCCTGACCTAGACTATTGGATTTCACTGTTTGGGAAACAAAATAGGACTTGGAAATAAAATCAAATTGTATATATGGTTTGTTATTTATGTTATTTTCGCTTACATTTTTTAATTTAAAATATGGCGTTGAAATATGTCTACTTCTGCTGATAACCCTGGACCTTTAGTCTATAATTCACTGTAATAATATACTCGGAAAATTTGAGATATTACACTGTAATATATTTATTCTAATTATGTGTTTTACAGTAATAATGTACTATTTAGAAAGGGAATTAATTTTTAAACGCAAGTTGTGTAAATAAAATAAATAATAAAGGGTAACCTTAAATTTTTTTTATGCCTGCCAAATAGATCGGACCCCCCCCCCCCAGAAAAAAGTCTGTGTGCACCACTGAGTAGAGTTGATTTTATAAAGTGCGTCGACAGCAAGGTCATTTCACACCGTACTCAAACTAGTAATACTAAAAAGTTATTATATATATTTCCTTACTAATAGAGATAAAAACTGAATAAAATATTTATATTACATTGCTGAAATTGTACTCAGGTAATGTGTATAGAAAAATGTAATATTAAAAATTAGTTAAATGTATGGAAGCAATTTAGCTTCCCTGAGGAACTTGAATACCACGTCTATCTTAACTGCATCATCGCCCAGAACATCGTTAAGTTGGCCTTGCATCGAAAGACTATTTCACATACCTTGGTAGTGGGTACATTCGGTTAGGATATGTCTCACAGTGAGATGGGAGTCACAATGATTGCAGTGCGGTACTTCCTTCTCCTGTGTGAACAGATTCACTCTCTGGCTCTCGAAGGGGACGGACGTGCCTTCGCTTCCTCCTGAACGTATCGTGGGTCTCATAGCTTCGGGTAAAGGGTAATTTGACAGTATGGTCAAGAGTGGTGGTAAAGCTGTTGCCATGGAGATGAAGTGCAAGACCTGCAGCAGAAAGTTAAGGAACGGAGTGCAATGTTATAAATGTGAACCATGGTATCATTTAAAATGTTCACGAAGTAGTTCTGAAGAGTGTATGGTGGACAGTTGGAAGTGTTACGGGTGTAGAATGAGTGAGGAATGCACAACTCTGGAGGAGAAGGAGGATATAATAATAAAACTAAGGGAAGAGTTGGATAGGGCCAAGGAGAGGATAGAAGATTTGGAGAAAGAGAACACAGAGTTAAGAAATGGAGAGAAGAAATCTCGGAGTGATGAAGAATGGAGAGAATGCAAGAGATGCAGACAAACGGAGGATAAGAATATTTTTTGTGCCAGTGAGAAAAACATTCGTGTGATTGGGGACTCAATGATTCAGTTTGCTGGCGAGGAATGTCGTAAACAAGGGGCGGTGGTGGAATGTTTACCGGGTATTAGGATTGAGTAGCTAGAGAGTAAAATCGAAAAAAAGGAGGCAGATAGGAAGGAAGAAGTGGTGGTTCTACATTTGGGGACAAACGACATTAAAAATGTGTGCAGTGATGATCATGTTGTAGGCCTAGTGTGGGATTTGTGTTTGGCTACTAGGAAGAAATTCAAGGAACCGAAGATTGTGGTCAGTGGAATTATAAGAAGACAGGACGTGGATAGAAGAAGAGTGGATTATATTAATGAAAGATTGGATTGGGTTTGTCAGAAGAAAAGTATGTGTTTTGTGGATCCTAATTGTTGGTTAAATATGACGATTTGGGCCGGGATGGACTGCATTTGAACAGACGAGGGAGTTTTAAATTTGGTAGTGTGCTTAATGATGTAATTAAATCTTGTTTGTCGGGAAACTAGTTGGGAGTGTTAGAGGTGAAAATGAAAAGAGAATAAACGCAGCTGGCGGGAGAGCACGGGGAAGAGATGGGACTTTTAGGCTTATGCAGGTAAACTGTACGAGCATAGTCAATAAAATATTTGAATTCGGCTCGCTAATGGAAATACATGAACCTGATGTTACTATACGCACAGAGACATGGCTAAGGGAGGAAATAAGTGACAATGAAATATTTCCGAATGGGTTTCATATTTACAGAAGAGACAGAGGTACCAAAGGAGGAAGAATATGTATCTGCGTGAAGGACGACATTGAAAGTAGCCTAAAAATATTAGATACGGAGTATAAGTTACTTAGAGTAAATATAATGGATAGAAAAGGAAAACGGTTTGAAATCGTAGCAGCATATAGGCCACCAGGTGAAGATATGGGGCTCATGGAGCGGCTAGTCGAGATAGCAAGTAGCAGAGTAGTAAGCAGGCCATTAGTTATAGCCGGTGACCTCAACATTCCCCAGGTAGACTGGAAGGGACATACACCAGTGGGTGTGGAGAGTCAGAGATGCGTAAACAGTCTTATCGGTCAAGGAGGCCTCACGCAGGTAGTGGAAGGGCCCACGAGAGGAGAAAGTATTTTAGACGTTTTCTTGGTAAGACCCAGCGATTTGGTAACAAGAACGGAAGTATTCAAGGGCATTAGTGACCATAAGGGTGTAATTATGAACATTCAGTGGGAAATACATAGAAAATGTGAGGTGAGTAAATGTGTTAGATTATATCACAAGGCGGATGTAACGGCTTTCAGGGAATATCTAAGTAGAGAATTTCCAGAATGGGTGAGTAAGGGAGACAGTGTAGAGAAAATATGGGTTAACTTTAAAAATATTCTATCGGAGGCTATTGAAAAATTCGTTCCTAAGAAGAATCTTCATAAATATATACGAAGAAGACGTAAAGGCCGGGCTGAGTTAGACAATGTAAATTTGGACTTAAATGGCATAGTACTCAAAGATGACATAGCAAAAGCTGAAGCCTTTAACGTTTGGTTTACGAATCAGTTTAGCAATGACGAGAGTGACAACAACGTGCTCTCGATAGCCAGCAACGAGTTTGAATATATAAAAATAAGAGACAGCGACATCTTAAAGAGCATACTCAGCATTAAGAAGCATAAATCTTGTGGTCCAGACGGAATTTTGGGAGAAGTTCTGAAACTGGGGGGCGAAGCTATCGTACCGTATCTGCGAGTATTATTCACAGTATCATTGAATAACGGGGAAATACCAAAAGAGTGGAAGAGCGCAATTGTAGTCCCTATTTATAAAGGAGGTTCTCGTTCCAATTTGAATAATTATCGTCCGATAAGCTTAACAAGTGTAGTTTGTAAGCAAATGAAGCACTTACTGTCTCACTATATTAGAGAATTTTGGAAGGCGAAGAACTGGCTATGTAAAGCACAGCACGGTTTTCGTAGAGAATACTCGTGTGACAGCCAGACGACCGCACTAGTACAGGATATCGCAGAGACGCTAGATAAGGGGAAACAGATAGATGTAATCCTCATAGATTTTTCCAAGGCCTTTGACAGAGTAAACCATAGGTTACTTATGGATAAAATATCTGGAATGGGAATGGACAAAAGAGTGGTTAGATGGATTGGGGAATTTTTACCAAAACGTAAGCAAAAGGTTCGAGTAGGCGGTGAACTTTCGAATGATGCGGATATCACTTTGAGCGTTCCTCAGGGAAGTGTCCTCAGAGCATTGTTGTTTTTGATATTCATAAACAACCTAACTGAGTCTTTGGGGTGTAACGTTAGGTTATTTGCGGATGACTGTTTAATTTACAGATTAATCGAGAATATTGAAGATTGCGGATCATTACTAACTAACTTAGATGAACTTTTACGTTGATAATAAATGATAATAAATGCAGAAAAAACAAAACTAATACGTTTCTGTAGAGGAAGAAGTACATTTAACTGGGAGTACGTTTTAGAGGGTAGCGTCCTAACGGAGGACGATGAGTGTAAGTATCTCGGGGTAACTTTCACGAAGGACCTTCAGTGGGGACCGCAGATAGACAGAGTTGTAGCCAAAGCTTACGGAGCACTGCATTTTATAATTAGGGTCTTAGGAAAGAGTAGTCCCGCCACAAAGGAAATGGCTTATAAATCGTTAGTTAGGCCTATTCTGGAATATGCTGCAATAGTGTGGGATCCTCACTCAGTGGGTCAGATAAATCAGCTTGAGATGGTGCAGAGAACTGCAGCGCGCAATGTCTTAGGAGATTTTAGAAGAACCGAGAGCGTAACAGAAATGTTAAAAAAACTAGAGTGGGAATTGCTAGAACATAGAAGAAGCATAGCAAGGCTAGGGGGACTTTTTAATGCATATACAGTGGAACCTCGGTTTACGAACGACTCTGTTTACGAACAATTCGGTTTACGAACAAAAATCCTGACAAAAAAATGCTTTGGTTTACGAACAGAATTTCGGTTTACGAACAGGCAGTCACGTGCTCCACGGACTGAGATCTCGGCGCGCCGCTGCGCAAAACCCCGGACAGACGCACTGGCGCTGGCGCCGTTGAGTCTGAGAAATGAGAGGGTATTAGTTTCGCGGTAGCGTTCACTCAGGATAGACTGCTGTTCGAGTGCGTCGTATTTATTGGACTGCTGTTCGAGTGAGTCGTATTTATTGGACTGCTGTTCGAGTGAGTCTTATATTGTTTTTGTATACGTGTTGCTATTGTTTCAAAGTTTAATTTACACTTAATTAAATTATCTTTTTAGACCACCATGAAGCCAAAGAATGATGAAAGTAAATTGAAAAGAAATAAAAAAACAATAGAGGTGAAAAAAGAAATTATATCCAAATATGAAAATGGTGTTCGTGTCTCGGATCTTGCTACGCAATTCGGTATGGCGAAATCATCGATCTGTACTATACTAAAAATAAGAGAGACGATCAAGAAAGCTGATGTCGCGAAAGGAGTAAAAGTTATTAGTAAACAAAGACCACAATTGATTGACGAAGTGGAGAAATTGCTGTTGATTTGGATAAATGAGAAACAGTTAGCTGGTGATAGTGTTTCTGAAGCTCTAATTTGTGCAAAAGCGAAAAGATTACATGATGACCTGTTAATAACAAACCCTGGTATGAGTACTTATACTGAACTGTTCAAAGCTAGCCGAGGATGGTTTGAGAAGTTTTAGAAGAGAACTGGAATACATAATGTAATTAGGCATGGAGAGGCTGCAAGCTCAGACCAAGAAGCTGCTAAGAAATATGTACAAGAATTTAATGACTATGTAAAAGCTGAGAGTTTTCTTCCCCAGCAAGTATTCAACTGTGATGAAACTGGCCTATTTTGGAAAAAATTACCAAATAGGACCTACATCACTCAGGAAGAAAAGACTTTGCCTGGACATAAGCTAATGAAGGACCAGCTGACTCTTTTACTATGTGGAAATGCAAGTGGGGACTTCAAGGTCAAGCCATTGCTTGTCTACCACTCTGAGAATCCGAGGGTGTTTAAGAAAAATAATGTAATGAAAAGTAAACTGTCTGTTATGTGGAGGGCTAATAGTAAGGCTTGGGTAACCAGGCAACTGTTCATTGAGTGGATCCATGAAGCCTTTGCCCCAAGCGTGAGAAAATACCTCCAAGAAAACGAATATCCACTAAAATGCCTTCTTGTGATGGACAATGCTCCTGCTCATCCTCCAGGCTTGCAAGACGAGTTGGTTGAGGAGTTTGGTTTTATCACAGTGAAGTTCCTGCCCCCTAACACGACTCCTCTAATCCAGCCTATGGACCAGCAGATCATTTCAAACTTTAAGAAACTGTACATCAAGGAATTATTTCAAAGGTGTTTCGAAGTAACTTCTGACACAGAATTAACACTCAGAGAATTCTGGAAAAAACATTTGAATATCCTCCATTGTTTAAGTTTCATTGACAAAGCCTGGGGGCTAGTGACTCACAGAACTATGAAATCAGCCTGGAGGAAATTTTGGCCAGACTGTATATCTGACATTGAGGGCTATGAGACTGAGTCTGTTGATATTGTCGATGATATTGTATCTATAGGCAATAGGATTGGATTCGAAGTTGATAATGTTGATGTGGAGGAGCTAGTGGAGGACCACAGCAATGAACTCACTACGGAAGAACTAGAACAGCTTCTTAATGAGCAGCAAAAGACGGTGACAGAGGAAATACTATTTTCAGAGACTGATGAATGAATGGAAGATGTTCCTAGGTCCTCGATCCACGAAATGTGTGCGAAATGGAGTGAGGTGCTAAGTTTTGTGGAAAGATATCACCCCGATAAAACTTTATCAAATCGCGTTATAAATCTGTTCAATGATAATGTCATGTCTCATTTCCTCAACATTATAAAAAGCAAGAAGAAACAAATCTCATTGGATAGATTTTTAGTGAGACAGAAACCTGATGAACTTCAAGCACCCGATGTTTTCATGGAAGGGGACTCCCCTTCCAAACAATAACACTTTACTATTTTGTAAGATAAGTTGAAATAAAGTTTGTTTTTACATTTATTCTTTTTGTTTTATTGCTTCCAATTCCTTTTAAGTTAAAACTATGAATTTTCATTGTTTTGTATAGGATTTGAAGCATGAAGTAGAAAATAAAGATAATAAAGGGCCATTTTCTTGGGGTCTTGAACGGATTAATCCATTTTACATTGATTCTTATGGGAATAATTGTTTCGGTTTACGAACAACTCGGTTTACGAACAGTTTTACGGAACGAATTAAGTTCGTAAACCAAGGTTCCACTGTACGGAAAAGCCAGCTTGGGCAGATATTTGTGATAGGATTAAAAAACCTTCTTATCATGGATGCTGGGATCATGAGCACAAGATGGAGCCTCCTCCACAAAAAACAAACTGGGGAAAATTCTCGTTTCTTAATAGAGGGATTGAGCATTGGAATGCATTACCTGCAAAGGTCTTCAAGCCATTCCCTTCCCACGTAGGTCTCTTTAAAGTGAAGTTGAATAGCATTCAAAATGCGTAATAATTATGGGAAATTCTAAAGATGAGCTTTTGAGTAATACATGATGTTTCCATTTGTGTACCCTTCCCTAGAAATGTTAAAACCTTTAAATCAAGAGTAAAAAATATCACTGGGAACGATATTCATTACTTTTAGTTAATTTATTGTTAAATAATATTGTAAGATGAATTAATTAATGAAGGAGCTTGAACTAGAAGCTCCTAATGGGAAAATATATGGATAGAATATTGTATGTGGTATGTGAAAAATTGTAAACTGAATCTTCTTAATATGTTTTTTATATGTTAATTTTGTAACCTTGCCACCGGGCCAGGCACCCACTTGCACTGTATCATCATCATCATAGGTAGTCTGTCCGTAGACAGGTCCGTGATTATTCATGGTTAAACCTGGTTCTCCATATACTCCTATTTTCCGCTGTCCTCTTCATATCTTGATAACTCTCTTTCCCTTTCAAATCGTCTATCAGCTGAAACCTTTTCCTGCCTCTTTCCCTTTTCCCATCTAGTTTTCCTTCTAACACGTCTTTAATCATACTCTCTCTCCTCAGGTAATGTCCAACCCAGTTAGCCTTCCTCTTTCTAATAGTCTGTATAATCATTCGCTTCTCTCCTATTCTTCGTAGCACTTCATCGTTTTTCATCCTATCTGTCCATTTTATCTTCAGCATTCTCCTCCAAGTCCACATTTCAAAGCTTTCCAAGTATTTGATGTCATTTTTCCTTAGCGTCCATGTTTCTGCCCCATACAATGCTATACTCCATACGTAGCATTTTATCAACTTCTTGCGGATATCTTCCCTTATATTCCCTGTAAGTAGTTGTTTCTTTCTCCTGAAAGCCGCTTTTGCTTTTCCTATTCTAGTTTTGATCTCATCCGTACATTTTGCCTCTCGTGTTATGATACTTCCAAGGTATTTATATTCTGAAACTTGTTCTAATGGCTTTCCCCAATACTTATGTTCAGATTCTCTTCTTTACCCGATATTCGAATGACCTTGGATTTTTCTGTATTTATTTCCATACCGTATTTTCTACCTGTTATCACTAGTCTATTTATCATTTTTTGTAGCTCCTCTTCCTTTCTTGCTAGAAGTACTTGATCATCTGCGTATTTTACTGTTCTTAAAATCCTTCCTCCAATTTTGAAATCCCCTGTGCCTTCTAAAGCTTCTTGCATTAGACTTTCTCCATATATATTGAATAGGGTTGGCGATAGGCAGCAGCCTTGTCTTACTCCTCTACCGATATTTATTCCGCAGGTGTCCACATTCTCAAACCTGACCTTTACAACTTGATTCTCATATAGATTCCTAATCAGTCTCCTGTCTTTCCAGTCTACACCTATATCCTTTAATATCTTCATCAACTTGACCCAATTTACTCTATCGAAGGCCTTCTGCCAGTCTACGAAACATGCGCAGATATCTTGACTGTATTCTATTGCCCTTTCTGATATGATTCTAACTACTCCTATAGCATCTCTAGTTCCTCGTCCTTTTCTGAAACCGAATTGATCTTCCCCTATTATTTCTTCTGCCTTTTTCTCCAGCCTTTTATTAAGAATCCTCGTGATGATCTTCGATGTGTGTGACAGAAGGCTTATAGTTCTGTAATCTTTACACTGCATTGCTTTTGGCTTCTTCTTTAGAGGGATCATTGTTACTTCTAGGAAATCCTGAGGCCACTCTCCCGTGTCGTAAATCTTATTAATTAATTTCGTGATCGCTTTTAGTCCTTCTGATCCTATGACTTTAAGTATCTCAGCCGGTATTCCATCGCTGCCAGTGGCTTTCCCCTTCTTTAGTTCCACTATCGCCTTTTCTACTTCGCTCTCCATAATACTTGGTCCCAAGTTGTCTTCTTCAATGTTTTCCTCATTTTCCAGTTCTATTTTTGCCGCTCCTGCCTGTTTGCTGTATAATTCCTTAATGTATTCTTCCCATACCTGTGCTACATCCTTTGTTTCTGAGACTATCTTCCCATCTGTATTCATAATTCCTTTACCACGAATTCCATTAGACTTCTTATCTTCTAATTCCAGTGCCCTAGCGTACATCATATCGTACCGTCCTAACTTCTCCATCTGTTCTATTTCATCGCATTTTCCTTTTATCCAATTTTCTCTAGCTTTATCTGTTACCCTTCTCAACTCATTGTTTATACGCCTATAGTTGGCTCTACCTTCTTCAGTGTTAACGTTTTTCCATTTTCGTCTCTCATCCATTTTCTCCAGCATTTCCTTCGTGATCCATGGTTTTCTGATTTTCTTCTCTTGTTTTCCAATCTCTTTATCCAAGATATCCTTGATACTGGTTTTAATTTCATCCCATTCTATATCAACGGTCTTCGGTTTGTTTTCCAACTTTCTTAGGCTATCTTCCAACTTCATGCTGACTACATCCTGCCTTTCTTTCAGTTTTTCTAGGTCCCAGGTCTGTCTTTCTCTTCTCGTTTTTCTTATTTGTTTGAGCTTTGTATTCACATCAAGTATTAGAAGGCTGTGATCTGAATCAATGTCTGCTCCTTGCAATGTCTTGGCGTTCTTTATGCTGTTCCTGAATCTTTGTTTTACAAGGATGTAATCTAATTGGCATCTCATTCTATCTCCTGGGCTTTTCCATGTGTATAACCTTCGTTTATGGTTTTTGAACCATGTATTAGTCACTATGCACTGTATATTGAAATAATAATAATAATAACAGTGAGTAATGGCACAGTGCCCTATCCTCAAACGGGTCAGCACTACTTCCTCCAACCTACTACTCCTGACAGAGGAGGACCAAGAAGTTGTAACAGCCTTTATGTCCCGCAATTTGTTGTTTTGTAAACCCAGCCATGAGTCCTGACATTGTTTCACTATAATTAACCGGAAATTTTTTTTAGGTCTGCTGCTGTCGTGGACCGCAAGTCTATTTCTTGCTTGCAGAGGCCTTCCTTTGCAGCAGAGTCGGCCTTCTCATTCCCCTTGATTCCCACATGCCCTGGAACCCAAACAAAGAGTATGTTATTCCCATGGCCTCTAAAAGGGCAAGATGGGAATGAATAAACTGGACCAGAGGATGATAGGAATCAAAGGAAAGGATGGTTTGCAATGCGCTGTTAGAGTCACTACATATCAAATACGACATGTTTCGTGACTCTATTTCATCCAACGCAGTCTTGATTGCATACAGTTCCACTGTGTAAACACTACACAGCGGGTGCAGCTTCATCACGGATATGATATTTTGAGAAGATATTACAGCGCATGCACAGGCCGTGTCTGACTTGGAGCCATCCATGTAAATGTGAGTGGCATCACGGTGCTTTTCCAAAATGTCCATAAATCGATGGAGATATACACTAGGATGTGTGCCTGATTTGTTGCAGCGAGACAAATCCATATTAATTTTTGGATAAGACATCTGCCATGGCGGGACTTAATTAAAACCAGCAGGATGCACTTCGAGGAGCTGAATCCGGGCATCATCAATGAAATTCTTAAAATGAATTCCTATGGGTTTCGTCACCCTAGGTCTTCTATAAAATAATTCAATAAAATGGGGTTTAAACACAAGTTTAAAACAGGGGTGTGTCTTTTGGGATAAAATCTTGCTGACATATTACACATTAAAATCATCCTCCGCATCTCAAGAGGCAGTTCTCCAGCATCACAGTAGATCCTGGGAATTGGACTGGTGCTGAAAGCACCAGTTGCCAACCTGAGGCCAGAGTTGTGAATTGTACTCAGTGGGCGGAGATAAGACACTCGTGTAGCAGAATATATGAAGGACCCAGTTTATGGTTCTCATTTGGGAACAAAAACTTGAGTTGGATATGGAAGCACCATTCTGCAACCCGACCCGACCTACTTTGGACTAATGTGTCTTCAGCATGAAATATGTTCATAGGCAGAAAACTGTCTTTCGAGTTTTGGTTTCTTTGTGACAAATTGGAAGAACATCACTCTGATGGTAGGAAAGAGTTTCTTTTGCCTTCAATTTAGCTGAAGTAAGTTCACGAGGCAGTCCTTTTGAATTCTTTTGAATTTTTCCTGTTAATATTACCTTCTTTCCATAAAGAGTGTTAGCAAGTGGAATTTTTGTGTAAAAATTATCAGTTACTAAATGGTAACCTTTACCATAAACATTACAGGCATCAACCATTTCCATCACCACCTGATGTGCTAATCCTTCATCCAGTCTTTTATCAAAAATGATTTCCCTCTATAGATATTTAGATTATATTCTGTCTGACTCGCAAAAAATTGAAATTTTTTAGTCCAAACCTTGAATGTCATTTGTTTGGCATATATTTGATATATACACATCTATTTTTCATTCCTATCATAGATTCATCTAGGCATATATACTGTTGCAGAACATAGTGGCTCTTGAATTTAATATTAAAATAATCCATGACAGGCCTAATTTTATGCCAAGGATCAAAGCCATCTTGACCTCTAGGAATTGATTCATTGGTTTACACAAAGAAATCTGCTAATAATTTCAAATACTTTCAATGACAATGTTTTTGAATAGTGGTCTATTTTTTGGGAAGGAATCTGACTCCAGTAATGGGTATGGTTTTTTCCAACAGTTAAACACATGTTCAGACATATGGACAAATATTTCTTCAGTGAAGCAACTGTAACATCTTTCCATTTCTTATATCTACTATTAGGGTGAGTGGCCAAATGGTTTTCGTTTTTTTCATTAAAATTAGAAGCATACATGTTAGTTTCTCTGACTAGCATGGACCAAATATAGCCAGTAAAAAAGAAAGAGAAATATTCAATAGGCCTAGAATTCTTACTTGGGGCTTCCTTGGCTCAGGATTTCTTTCAGTGAAATCAAAAGGAGGAAGACCTTGTTCTGGAGGAGTAACTTGAGACCAAACAGGAGGGTGCTCAATGGTAAGTATTTCAGAATTACTCTCAACATATAATCACTGTCACTTCACACATCATCAATTACTTCAAAGTCTGAATCATCACTTTCTTCTAACATGATCTGCACTTCTTTATCAGTAAGTCCACATCCTAACAAAGATTCCATTTTCATACGAGTTCAACTAATTCTGTAATTATATAAAAACAGTCTATATATTCACTCAGAAGTATATATAGTATAAAAAACCTGTAAAAGTGAAAAAAATATTTCAAATGCACGTATGGAATACTATAATATGTAATCATGGTAATTTGGAGTAATTTCAAATTTCGTCTTACAAATAATTTACTTTATTCTTTCATATACAATATAAAGCTATTCCCGGGTTAATATCTCAAATCTAACTAATCTTGAAATGTAATATTGTAAACCCATGCATGATTTCATGTATTTCTTATGGGAGATATGAAAAGAAAAAACAACATCAAAAATGAGCCTTAAGAGGACAAATATTGGAATTTGGATCCAGTTTTATCTGATGACTGATCATTCTACCAAATTTTAGGTCTGTAGCAGAAGCATATTCTCCGAGTTACAATCGACGCAACTGACCGACGGGTTCCTTTTATTATCTTTAATTACAGGTCTCTGGGTTCTCAGTGTACTTTTTGTGTTACCTATAAAAAATTCTAATATAGGGCACAACCATTGCAACACTAATTCTTAAAGAAGTCTATTATTTTCTGAAAGGTCCAATAGAGCTGTGTAGAATCTGCTTATTCATTTCTAGTCGGGTACGCATCCTCTATACCTGCCTGGATCAAGATTTCACCAAGTTTAAATCATTGCAGCATTGCCAGATGCTAAAAACCAAACCCAGTATAGATAAAAAAGTGTATATCATATTGTTTAAGGAATTTCCTTGTACAAACTTCATTATAATGATCGTATTTTTTTGTACCGGGATGAATTTTTATTGCGCTAAATCAATATTTTTTTTACAATGATATTCCTTAAAATGAAACATTTTTACATAATCTTGCATAGTAAAATTGCAGGGGATGGAAAATAATTTCGTTTTACTGAATATTTTGTTACTCCGGTGTTCATTACACTGACATTTTACTATATACAGTAAAAACCCATATTTACATTATCGGAATGTACGTTCCCCCTATTTACAACATTTTATATGGGTCCCATCAATTTTCCTGATTCCAATTTAAGTAAAACCCTGTATTATCATTATTTGATTTTAAGTTTTCCCGCTATTCATGTCATTTTACATTAGAATTTTCAAATTTTAAAAACAATTTAGCATGCAATTTCCAAAAATTTTTAACGTTTTTCAATTTAGCTTAGCAAATATATCCAAACTCTTTTGGGCAAAGATTTTGAAAACGGTGGCAGAGTAGGAACAGCACCCCTAGAGGCAGAAATATTCATAAGTGGTTACACCAACAGAATTCCAGGCTATAGACGAAATGATAATCCCATTCAAAGGAAGAAGTAAAGCAAAACAATACATAAAATCAAAACAAAGGAAGTAGGGTTTCAAAGCATGGGTTCATTCCAGTTCTAATGGATATGTTTCAAAATTTGAGATGTACCAGGGCAGCAGAAATACTCAAGCAGAGAATGCAAAGTTAATAACAAGAATTGGACCTATTGCTGACACAGTAGTTAGAATGTGTGTTGGAATTAAGGGAAAAAACCTTTATTTTAATGGACACATTTGTGTACACTGCACTAATGTGGGCCTACCTGCTTAATTTAGCAAAATATGATATAGTAATATTTCCTGATAGACATTAGGTAAATAAAAATTTCCTGATAGATATTAGGTAAATAAAAATGTAATTGATATTTATAAAGTTTTATTCAATTAATGATTTATTTTGATTGTTACACAGCAACAGTTTCATGATTATAAAATGCATATAGTGTGACTTCATAAATCTTGGACAGTTAATTTGCTAATTTCAACCAAACAAAACCTACTTAAATTCACTTGAAAACATAAAGCTTCAAAAAACTAATAAAATAAAAAGGAGCGTCAAGTGTTTACAATAGTCGCCGATAGGTGGTGTAGCTGTGGCAGCTATAAAATATATATATTAAAATATCTCTTCAACAACGCATTATATGAGAAAAAATCATAATATAACTGATTGTGCCTCTTGTAAACGAAGCCTCTCTTTGGCATCGTTTCAATACGTACATTTATTAGATTTCCGGGATCACTTTTGCCATGTCGCTGTATTAGTGATAGGCACATTACATTTCTTATTTCATTTTGTGGCGTGCCAACAAAAATCTTTCCGCGTGCCACCTTTGGCACTCATCCTTAAGTTCGACAGACCCGGCCTAGGGTGCAAGCTGCTGTCAGCTAGTGTAGGGACACCCCTGCCCAAGGCCGTATTGTGGTAAATGTTGTCCTATATCTGAATACATTTTTTAATGTAGGCTTCACAGATTATATAATATCATGGGAGAGAAAAATATGGTAATAGTTGCTTGCCGAGAGAACCGTCTTAGCAACCGATGTAAACAAAATATGTGATATTATCCTTGGGATTTTCTCCAATTTTTATCTACGAAGCTATAACTCGTAATTATGTGGTACCGCAGTCTTATTGCGGTAAATGTTGTCCACCATCCAAATAAATGTTTTAATGGATATCTTAAATAATATAAAAGGTCTACAGAGAGAAAAATATGTCATTTAATTGTTGTTTCACGGATGCCATTTAATGAGATACTTGTATATGTACTTTTATTTAAATGCGCAAATTAAATGTAAGTTAAAATTAGTTAAGTAAAAGAGAGCGAGCTACACTGGCAAATATATAAAATGTAAGCGAAGGAAATTCTCCAAAGCCAGTCAAACTGATAAAACCCGGTTAAAAGGCCGGATAAAAACAGATGAACCCGGATAAAAACCCAATACGTATTTCGGCTACAAAGTAACCATCATCAGGGGTTAAAAAACGGGGGGAAGGAGGACTTGAGAGAGGGCAACTGAAACCAAGACCAGTGGCACGCTCTCAAGTCACTTGAGAGCGTGCCACTGGTCTTGGTTTCAGTTGCCCTCTCTCAAGTCCTCCTTCCCCCCGTTTTTTAACCCCTGATGATGGTTACTTTGTAGCCGAAATACGTATTGGGTTTTTATCCGGTTTTTATCCGGGTTCATCTGTTTTTATCCGGCCTTTTAACCGGGTTTTATCAGTTTGACTGGCTTTGGAGAATTTCCTTCGCTTACATTTTAAGTTAAAATTGACGGATGAAGTTCAAAATCACAATTGGGTGATAAATTTGAATAAGGGATACTAATATTTCATTTAATACAAATCCGCCCAGTAGCTCTGCAGATTCAACATTTGGAGGGGCGGACAGAGGCGACAAAATGACGGCCGTTTAAAAAGTTGTATTTCGGAAACGGTACGTCGGAGAAAAGTCTTTAGGATATTTGATATTTTCGGCTTAGCGAGCAGCGTAGCGCCGAAGTCCCTGGAGCGCTTGGAGGGCGGGCTTGATGCGTGTAGCACATAGGGGTCGCTTCTCTTGTCTATAAGTAACTTAATCGAGCCTGTTATAAAAATGGGTCAACAGTGGCGTAATGCAAAATATAGGAATCCCGGAAAAAAGATATAGCACTCACCGTTATATGCTGATATTTTGAGTAAAAATTTTAACTATTAACTTGTGAGAAAAGGCCAACATGAAGACTGCCTTAACTGTTGTAGCATTTCCCTTTTTCAAGGCCATTTTGTATCCAAAAATTACAAGTGAGGGAAGAATTGCAGAGCAAATTACATAAGGTGCTTTTTTCTTGTTTCACTAAGAATTTCATCACACCTTGAAAAAAACATTCATTTTCCAGTAAGATATTTCATTATTAGAAATTTTACTTTAATTCCAAAGTTTTCACCTTTGCACAGATTTCCTTATGGAACAATATTGGAGTAAAAACAATCCTTAAAATTTGTAATACATTTTCCATTGCAGAGTACTAATGCCTCACATGTATTCCAAATTATAAGATTGTTACCAGGGCCGGTGTGATAACAGGGCCGGTGTGATAACAGGGCCGGTGTGATAACTTTGGGGTCCCCTATGCAAATCCGATGTTGGGAATCCCTTCACCACTTTTACTGCAAGTAAATTTTCCAACCACGGCCATCACATCACCTGAGCTAGCAAGGCGGTGATGTCAGGTGAAGAAAGAGGAGAGGGAGAAGAGAAAACTTCCGACGAATAAACGTAGAAGCCTTATTAGAAGACGCATTCACCGCACAATGGCAAAGTGTATTTGAACACGACGCCTTGGAAAAAACAATTGCAACATTCAACAGCTTGATCCTCCAGATTTACGATAAACATGCTCCAAAGATGCAACACTGAGTACGTCGACCTCCAGCCCCATGGATAAAAACAGAAATCAGAGCCCTCATGCGCCAACGTGACACAGCATATAAGAAATTCAAAAAAATCAGTTCGGAAGATAATTGGAAATTGTTCAAAGCCCTACACAACAAAACCAAGCAAACCCTCAGAAACTCTAAAAGGAAACATTTCCTAAATTTACTAAACGAGGGACCGCCGACGAAAGCGATATGGAGAATTTTGAGAAGACAAGGCGTCACCAAGTTTACCTCTTTCCCCAAGGAACTAGCGGTACTATCTGATAGCCTCATCACGCACTTCTGCACCAATGATATCCCAGAACCTTCTATGGACACTGCCAACTACTTTTCAAGCAAATCCCGCTCTGATCTACCCCGATTCCGCCTGAAATATCTATCCACTAAAGATGTTAAGAACAACTTGTCCAAGTTATCCTCAAAGGCAGTCAGACCAGACGAGATAGGAATAGACATGGTGAAACTTCTCTCTCCCGTCACTGTGAAAGTCCTCACGCATCTATACATTCCTCCATCGAGAAAAAAGCTGGAAGCAAGCTTACATCCTACCGATCAACAAAATTAACACTCCAACCAAATCAAGCGACTACAGGCCAATCAGCATCTTAAACATTGTCGCTAAGTTACTAGACAAAATGATCTTCCAGCAATTACTATCACATGTAACCAAATATAACCCCTTGGACAAATTCCAATCAGGATTCCGACCAGGCCACAGTACCGAGACAGCACTCATTGCTGTACTTGATCAACTAAGAAAAGGATTAGACCAGCAAAACATCTCAATAGTCATCACCATCGACCTAAGTAGAGCTTTTGACTCTGTCGGTCACAAGATTCTTCCCTGCATCCTCAACTCCATGAATTTTCACCCCATCACCCTCAACTGGTTTATATCCTACCTCACCTCTAGAACTTTGAAAATTTCAACTGCTAATGGGGAGAGTTCCTCATGGCGAGAAGTCACATCTGGCATGCCCCAAGGGTCATCCTTATCCCCGCTATTGTTTAGCCTCTTTATCAACGAACTTCCCACATCCCTGAAAACCTGTCAATACATGCTATATGCTGACGATGTGTTCTTGTACGCACAAGCACCCCTTCCAAAGATCAAAACCACCATCTCACTTTTAAACAAAGACATGAAGAGTTTACAAATGTGGTGCGCGAATCACGGCCTTAAAATCAATCCCCTCAAAAGTAAGGCGATGATTGTTGCCAACAAACGTACTCGAATCAAGCTGGGCCAGGAACAACTGCCCAAAATCACAGTCTATGAGAAGGATCTAGAGCAGCGTTTCCCAACCGGGGTCCACATGGACCCCCAGGGGTCCATAGTAGCTTTGAGGGGGTCCACAAGAAAAAAATTGTATTTCGAGGGTCCATAATATGAGCTAAGGGGTTCACGATAAAATATTATAAATAAAATAATTTAATAATAATAATAAAATAAACTAATGTCATAGAAAAGTCCAGAAATTCGCAGTTAGAATATACTCGTATTTTCTGGAACCTTGTTTAGTTGACGGAAAAAAAATTTCTTTCCATAGAAAATTCTTGAAGAAGAAAACAGTATTTAGGCACCGACTAATCTAGAACGAGTCAGTCAGTCAGAGGCAGTCATTTCATTCTATAGCGAGTAATCGGCATCCTCGTGGTGAAATCTATTGTTTGTGTTATTGAACATTATTGTATTGTAGTACCTACAAGCATTTCCAACATTAAATATTTGAGGTTAACAATATTATTATTGTTTTTAGATTACCCATGGCTCATGCAAAGAAGAAAACAAGACAATATTCGACTGAATATCTGTCATATGGTTTTATTGAATCACCAGAGAATATCACAAAACCAATGTGTCTTATATGTATGACTGTGCTGTCTAATGATAGCATGAAGCCAAGTAAGCTTTGTCACCATTTGGAGACAAGGCACAGCAAAAAGAAAAATAAATCAGTGGAGTATTTCCGAAAACTACGAGACAATTTTCAAGGAAGAAACAAACTGGATCTGATTTTTAGTAAACAAGCAAGCAATAAAGATAGCGGTTTATTAGCATCATATGAAATCAGCAAAATAATAGCAAAATCTGGAAAGCCACATAGCATTGGTGAAACTGTCATCTTGCCTTCGATATCAGTTGTAATTTAAACAATGTTAAACAAAAATGCACGTGAAATTACCGATAACCTTCCTTTGAGCAATAACACAATATCCAGACGCATTGATGAAATGTCTGAAGATGTAGAAAATCAACTTATTGCTCAATTACGAGTGAAACAGTTCGCAATGCAACTCGATGAATCAACTTTGATGGGCAATGAAGCACTTTTATTGGCATATGTAAGATATATGGATGATAATCAACTCAGAGAGAAATTCCTTTTTGCAAGCTTCCTCAAAACAGATACTAAAGGTGAAACAATATTTAAGGAAGTCCAGTCTTATTTTAGAGAAAAAAATATTCCACTCGAAAATTTAATGGCTTGTGCTACTGATGGCGCTCCTTCCATGGTCGGTAGGTACAGGGGGTTTATCACTCATTTAAAAAATGCATTGCCAAAAGTATTTTGCATACATTGCGTGATTCACCGCCAACATCTGGTGGCGAAGAGATTGAGTGGACGTCTTCATAAAGCCTTAACTCTTGTAATAAAAGCTGTCAACCTCATTAAGGCTAATGCTCTTCAAGATCGTCTCTTTCGCAAATTTTGTGATGAAAATGAAGAAGGATTTGACCATCTTGTACTGCATACAGAGGTGCGATGGTTGTCTAAAGGCAATTGTCTTCGTCGCTTCGTCATCCTTTTTCTAATATCAATATAAGGCTAACTTGTTTCTCGGTCGTCTTCTTAATACTTTCCGTTACAAACCTTGCAGTTGGCTCCCAGTCACTGTTGAAACAGGTTTTACCCCTGACAATGCCCACCTTGTGGGCGAAATGCATTTGGTGTTGTAACCCTCTAATTTTTTTGCTAAATGAGTACTTTACCTTTATTATTATCTGTCATTACAAGTCAAAATATGTTTCAGTTTTATCAATTAAAATTTTCAACATTTGTAATTTACATTTTTTATATTATATTGGAATTGTTTAATTATTATCTTTTACTAACTTACAAATAAATATTTCATTTAGGAATTGTTTAATTGTTTAATTATTAGCTTTTACAAACCTACAAATAAATATTTCATTTAGGAATATTACATATGCGTATATGGGGGTCCATATACGTAAAGTTAGGACTCAGAGAGTCCACAAGCAAAAAGAGGTTGGGAACCCTTGATCTAGAGTATGTAAGCGAAATTTCTTACCTAGGAATCACTTTCAATAACACTCTTGCATGGGATACTCAGGTAAAGACAGTATGTAATAGAACGTATAGGGGCCTCTACCAGTTAAAAAACATGAACTACAAGCCCGACATCCAGGTAAAGAAGATGTTAGTTCAAGCTCTCATCTTCCCCCACCTAGATTATGCAGCATCTGCATATCCGGACATAACTTCGGCTCAGTTACATTGCCGCAAGTGGCACAAAACACATGCATACGTTACATTTTTCAGCCTGCATACGATGCCCACATGACCCCCTATTACAAATCCCTGAAATGGCTAAAAGTAAAAGAGAGACGGTTGTCAACGATCAAACTGCTGACCTACAAAACCCTTAAATATGGGGTCCCTGCATACCTCCTCGACAAGCTGGAGTTTGTGAACGCCACCCATGACAGAGACACACGCACATCCCATAGGATGTTGCGTATTCCACTTCACCGCACGACCCTATACAGCCGATCCTTCGCATTGTCAGCAATTAAGCACTACAATAAGCTCCCCGACGCCATAATTCAGGTGAAGACTGCCAGCTCCTTCAAAAAAGTGGTCAAAAAACACCTATTGTCAAACTACGAGTAGTACCAACAAACTTTTAATAAAATCTCTACGAATAAATATGTATACATGTGCACAAGTATGTCTGTATGTATGTATGTTAGGGCATAAAGAAGTGGATATGTATAAATATTTTATATATAAATGTACCATAAATTGTACCTGATTCAGAACATGCAGTCTACCACACAGCTGACATGTAGACCTGCCTGGACCTCATCTCATTTGTGATACCAAGGAAGAATTGGGGTGAGAGGACAAGATTTTTGTTACTAAGTAAAATGAATGAGCTTCCCACTCTGCATTGCATTTATCAGGTTGATTGTTATTGTTTAATCATCCTTGGGTTTAAAAAGAAAGTTGTTTTTTTTTATTTTTAAAGCTGTTTAGCATATTTTTCCAAAATAGATATTTTTGCATGTACAAAGATAAGTTGGTGTTTAAATGTTGCAATTTTACCTAGCAAAACTAATAATAGAAAATGTTGTAATTTTGATGCCCTATTACATAAATATCATTAATTTATGCTATATAACTAAAAGTTGGGCAAGTATTGACAAATGAAGCTACTAATACTTTCAGCGCATAAAAATTTCAATGCATTACTCATTATTGAGCAAATATTTGTTAGCCAGCAAGAAGTTACGGTATAATTTTGCGATTGAGAATATGCAAACATGTAATATAAGTTGAGATGTTACTTTCGTGTGATACTAATTGAAAATATTAGAACAAAATGAGTGTTTTGTGAGACAACGGCATTTATACTTCGATAGCATATAAATTTATTCTGTATAATTTGAAGTTGGGCAACGTACATATTGACAAATGAAGCCATTAATACTTTCAATGCATAATAGTGTAATGTATTACATATTATTGAACAAATATTTGTTTGCCAGCAATAAATTACAATAGAATTCTGCGACAATATTCAAGCAAGCAGTATAAGTTGAGGTATTAGTTTTGTGCGATATTAATTGAAAATATTGGAACAAAATTAATGTTTACGGCATTTATTCTCCGATAGCATATAAATTTATGCTATATAATTAGAAGTCTGGCGATTTATTGATAAGTGAAGTTAGTCACTTCTAAAACCACAAAGAATTTATTTTAAAGTTTCAATATATTTAGCTCATTTTTTAATGGGAGGAATAGTGGAACCCTAGTGTTGAAAATTATCCTAATATATATTTTATTCCGGTTTCATTTTTAATGGCATTTCATTAATTATGCGTTTGAATTTTTCTTTAAATTTTTATATTCTAATAAAATTATGGCCTTCCACATTACAATATTTTGCAGTTTGATCTTCTTGAAACTTGAAGATCATGCATGTATTGTTAGTTGTGTGTGTAGTGTATGTTTAGATCAGTTATGGATTTTATGCTGTTTGAATTTCAGTGGGACAAAAATGATAAATTAAAAGCTTAAGCAACATTTTTGATGTCTACATTTCAATTTTTAAATTTCACTAAATTTTCATCAAATGCATTTTTAGCGAAACTCGTTGATCATTTGTTCATTTTTCAATATTTTATTTGTTGGATTAATTTAAATATTAATATAGAGGAACAAATAATTAATTTTTTTCATAAATGTTGTAATCACTCTTCCATTTTACCGAATGACAAAATATATCGACTAATATGCTAAAATATTATGAACTGGGGTTATAGGGTTTGTCTTCGTTGCTACGACAAGTCTTTATCTCATTTCCTATGTCTTTCATGGGACCTGGCTTATTACTTATATAGATCTTATAAGTTTAAGAATATTTCAACTCACTTTGTTGCTTGAAGGCAATATATAAATCATTTAGCCAAAATAGTTGTTTAGGATACAACGTAATTATTTCAAGTGGTATTTTTCAGGTTTTTGATTCTGTGTGAGTTGGTATTTTGAAGTCTCATAAAAATATTTGTGTAATATTTTACTTAATTATAAAATTCTATGTTGTGAACATTTCACATGATTCATCATTGATTTAGGAATAATTTAACATTGACAGAAGTTATTCGAGAAGTTTTTATTTTAATAAATAAGGGAATAGTTAATTTTGTGGCTAAGAGACTTCCCTCCTAAACTTCTGAGAAATGTAGTTCTGTTTATATTTCTCTAATTAATAGTTAATTAGGCATGCACTTAAAAAATATCATGTTTATGTGTATTGAATAAGTAAGCTACATGCCTATTTCGTCAAAGCAGGTGAAAAAATTTTAAGTGATGCAAATTTCAAAATATAATATTATTCAAAGTATTAATTTTTTAAATGCTGGACTTCTTATTACAACGACTAGAATACTTTTAAGCTCTCCTATTCGTTTTACATGAAACAATTAGCTATTATTATACAGTGAACTAAATGTGTTCGAAGTTCTAATCAGATAACATCAATGCAACATTGAAATATTGTCATTTTACTGTATTTGCACAATTTTAGGAACAATTGAATGGTTATTCAATACTAAACATTAATTCTGATCTTCGTAACGAACACTTCCATCGGGTTTGACAATATATAACGAGGATTTGAAGATAAGTGTGAAGTTAAAAAATTATTTTTATCAAAAGGTGTTGACTTGGGTAAAATACGCCTTAAGATTTAGCTTCCATCAACATTCTTCTGTAAAATGTTTCATTAAGTTGCTTTGTCCGTTAAATCTTGGGCAAATTATTGTAACTATTTTGCGTTGTTATGTGAACAGCTGTGTATGTAGTTTTCTGAAGCTCAATTGGTTAAATTTGAATTAAGGAGAGATATTCTGAAGTTAAGAATCTAGGTAAAGATAATTCAGAGAAGCAATTAAAATGGTATTGCAAACTTCTTTATTGGAATATATATGGTGAGAAGCTCATTCATTTCTACTTGGTGTCATTGGTAGTTATTCTTTTTCCTATTTGAAAGGTATTTTTAAATTCTTATGTCTCTTTTCATAGTGTTAATGCCTCCTGTTGGTCAAGCGATTTGTGATTTGAGATGAACTAACCTTTTCACGGCCAGTGTGTGATATTTATTCTACTAAATTATTTGCATCATGTAATGTGATTATTATTCCTGCATTTTATATGCTGCCTTATACTTGGGACTTTCAAGGACTTGGAAAAATTCAGTCAAGTAAATTCATATTTAAAGTAAACGATAGTTTTGTTATGATTTTGTTTTTCTAGTTTTTTCTGAGAGTGGATTCTTTTAAATTTATCATTAATTACTTAATTACATCCAAATGTTTTATGGAATACTATTAAATTCTTGTATATTTTCTCATTCAATTAATTACAATTTCTAGATCTTCCAAATATCAATTTTTAATCAATTTTTTGTAATTGCCAGTTTATTAGTGCATGTAATAAGCACATTTTCAAAGAGCTGCTATGAAACATTTTTGTGAATATTAAAATTCCAAGAGATTTATAGTCGTCGATCAATTTTAACAATAAGAATTTGTTTTCTGAATTTTATCCGGCATGTGAAATCTGACTCCCTACTTAATTTTAAATCGTAAAATGATGCCAAAGGAAAATTTACCGTCAGGTGTGATCTTTCACATGCAAAAGAAGGGGTGGATGAACGAGGAACCTGTGTTAGATTGACTGAAGATTGTTTGGGGTCGCGTTCTATTCAAGGTTTAGTATTTTCCTTCAAAAACATTCCGAAAATCTTAGGGTTGCGTTATATTTAAGGTTGCTTTATATTCGAGACAATACGGTAGTTCGTGAGTAAAACACTTCAATCAAAGTAGATAAATGAGTTAATACAAACAATAGTTTTAAGAAATTATTTTTTTGATAATCTATGAATAGTACAAAAGGTAAAAAAATGAGCAAAGCCGTCGACATACCTTAAATTTGAAATTCTTTTCTCATTTGTGTCTGCAGAGTTTATCGAGATTTCCACCAAATCCGCCGGGCTTTGGATAACGTTCTTCATCATATCCTGCGTCTTTGCCTGGCGGATTTGGTGGATTTTTGGTCGATATTGCGTCGGGCGGCGGAGGAGAAGATGGTGCCTCAAAGATGGCGAGCCCTGCACAAACAACTTGCCCTCTCTTACCCCTGTAAGTATAGTAAGCCTCAAGTGGCAATTACATATTTCTTCTTTTATTTTATAAACCTTTCTAATACGTTATTTTAAATAGTTGATAACAAAAGTGTCCAATCGTCTCTGGCGAATATGAAAAGCTTGTTTTCGAAGAAAATAACCTATTTCATTATTCTCCTTCATCAGTGTGCCTAATGCAGTAGAAATTAATTAAAACAAGTCAAGTGGGTGCAGTAGGATATAGCTTTATTGGGTGAACAGTAGGAATAAAGCATGAGAATTGTGCAGAGTTATGTTTATTAGTATTTAGTTTAAGTATTTTGATTTTTCATAGAGATTTGTAGATTCTACAAATCAGTTAATATTTAGCTATTCATTCATTAATTGGTTTATTCTGGCATTTAGGGGGAGACGGGGAAGAGAGGGGAGAGGGAGAAGAGGGGGAGAGGGAGAAGAGAGGGTAGAGGGGGAACAGAGGGGTGAGGGGGAAAATTTGGTATTCGATGTTGAGGAGTTTCAGGGTAGGGGTGATTTTAATAGGGGGGGAATGGTGTTCGAGAATGATAATATTCCTTACGAGGGGGGCGACAATTTTGATTGCCGTATAATGTAGTCAGCGACAGGGTACGATGTACGCATCAGTGGATATTATTTAGGTAAGTTTATTATTATAGACACTAAACTATACTTTTCAGAACACATTTTCACAATGAAGAGAAAGGCTCTCTCTCTCTCTCTTGTTATCATTCTTTACAGATACACGGAGCCTAGGGATCCTGTGTCTTTGAGGAAGTATTTCTGCTCTATTGTATTTACCGTAATTTCCTATTGCTCAACAGTTTCGCCTTCCTCCTGCATAACTAATTATGCTCCATTGAGAAAATTATGCATTTTTTTATAAAAATTATTAAAATACGTGTTCCTTCCCTTTGTTATGCTACAAAACATACAGTCCTCTGCACAATAGCTATTGACAATCTCTCTACCAATGGTCATAAGCAAGATATTTCTTTTATCCACAAAATTCTAAATTCTCATATCAATTGCACTGAGTTATTATCTTTTCTCAACTTTCATTTGCCCTCTAGATCAACCCGATTATCCCAAATTCCTCACAATAATACCCCCAGGATTTCATTCATACAGCATTCCCTTTTCTTCCGTCTTCGATCCTTATTAAATTTCCTCCCTTCTGATATTGGTGTTTTTCACCTCTCGCCTCTTTCATAAAACTGTCCTTTCAGTTTTTAAGTAAGTGGCACTATATGCTAATATTATTGTTTGATCTTATTTATTGATGTTATATTTGTATTATAATATTTCACAGTGAAATGACATTTAAAAGCTGTAAAGCGAGAACAGCAGCCACCTGCGCCTACTCCTCTGCGGACCGGGCCGCAGCGATTACTCCGCGGTCAACGGGCTGACTCACGAAACCCACGGACGACCCTGGCATCTGAAGAGGCAGACCAGGCCGTTGTCTTCAGGGAGCTCATCTCATCCCTCGCCACCCTAACATCTGCGATCCAGCAGCAGATGGTGGCTATAGGTCAGATTATGACTAGGTTATCCGGCTATCTAAATGGCGGGTAAACCTCGACGTTCAAGTAGGATCACAATGGTGGTGCGGAATGCCAATGGAGCCATCCAAAGGAAAACTCCAGAGCTACTCCGCTTCCTAAGGAGGCAGCAAGTGGGGATAGCCCTGATCTCGGAGACGCACCTTCAAGCTGGGAGAAGATGGTCGGTCCTGGGATGCAAAGTTTTCCGCACAGACAGGGGCACCACCCAACGCCCCTCTGGTGGAACCGCACTACTCGCCAGGGAAGACCTAGACGCCTCACTCATCTCCATCCCAGGACTGTCTGGCTTGGAAGAGACCTCGGTCATTCTCGGCACTCCCAAGGGAAAGATGAAGATTGCTTCTTGCTATCTTCCCCCAACATCCTCCTTTCAGACGGCGGACTTCGAGGCCATTTTCAGCGGCGACTTCCCCTGCCTAGCCGCAGGGGATTTCAATGCTAAACACGCGACGTGGCACTCCTGGACTGTGAACCGGTGGTGCAGCTAGGGAGGTGGCAACCAGGAATCCGCCTCCCCCAAGATCGAGGACAAAAGCATCAAGTATGCGAGCGTCATATGGAAGTAAGCTAGACCAAGGCTGTCCAAATTAGAACCAGTACCTTTATGCATTAGCTTCTTCTTGCAGATAAATCAATAATAAAACAATAGCTGGAACAATTTTATTTTGCGCACGGAAAACTTGACTTAAATCTGTTTAATAAAGAGTAATTTCCTTTTCTAAATATAATCCAATTCAAATTACAATTTTTCAAATAAATTGCTAGTAAGCATGCTTTTCATGACGTCAATGTGTAACACATTTTAAACAATATGCTTGTACCAAACACAATCATAAGTCGTGAACTTTCAAATTTTGGAATCACAGGGTTTTTTGGATAGGTATTTTACTGTTTGCTATTTTTTTCGTGTGGATCACATTTAACAAAATATTACATGATTGCATCACTTTTTCATCATGCAAGCCTCATGAGGTTCACCTATTAAAAAAAACTTTATAAAATGTGTTTCTCAAATAGTCATAAAAAGGTTAGGAAAATCAGATGTGCATTCCTTCCACAAGGCTGCCTTCATCATTGATGATTCACCAATAACAGATTTGAATTTAGAATTATTATTTCTAACCTTTTTATGGCTACAAGCAATACGTGTTTAATTTCAATTCAGCCTTAAGGTGGTACAATAATTTTCTGTTAAATAAATATTCGAGTTTTTCAGCAGTTACAGATATTGAATTTTATTATGTCAATGATACAGTCTAGTCCATTATGTTTACAACTAACTGAAGTACCCGGCATTGCCCAGGAAAATCCCACATATTTCATGTATGACAGGCATGTCAAACTCAAAGAGGTATCACGGCTGCATTGAAGCGATGTTGTTATAGAATGGCCACATTAGGATTACAGTTGTTTAATGAGGTCCACAGTTGGCAAAATAGACCTTACCTACAAGATTGGATGTTTATTTTGTCATTAAAATATTAATTCAAAAAAGCGCGCTCCATTGTGTCTCAATCACTATGAAGCAATCTTTTCTTCTTTTCACAAAATGTTAAATCTCAAACAACTTAATCAAGCCAAAAATTAGCATTTGAGCCGCAGTAAGACAGAGTAAGCACTGCATTTGGCCCACAGCCCACCAGTTTGATGTACCTGATGTATGACAGACAAACTCTTGCATGATCTTTGAAGGAACGATTAGAAATAGATTAGTTTCTTATTGTTATCTGTTTAAAGACTGCTGCAGTCCCAATATTCAATGCTCATTCAGGGGATGGTAACTCTACCAATTCATCTGAGCATAAAAACGATGAGAAATTAAACAACCTTTCAGAAATACCCGAAATCGAAGTTAACACTCGTGTTCGCTGACCCTCTCCACGGATTTCGAGGGCTCTGGGTATCTTTAATACGCCCCTATTGCTTAATATAAACCATTGACCATATTTATGTTAACATGAACATTATACAATAGCCATAGTTTGTCATTATACTTTAATCAGTTTATGCAATATTTATTTTATTATTTAGTGCAGATGAGTACTATTTTAATATTTTGTCATTCATCTCGGCTAGGTTGTTCCTGTGACCTGCCCAGTCATAAATGACGTCAGTTTGAGTCGAGGATCAAAGTATGACTTCAGAGGAAAAATTACAAAGAACAAGCCACAAAGAAAACGGCACCTCTTTCATTCTCGCTTTTCCAGCGTTTCGCAAATCAACATTCGTTTAAAGACTGCTTCAGTCCCAATATTCAATGCTTATGCAGGGGATGGTAACTACACCAATTCATCTAAGCATCAAAACGATGAGGAATTACAAAATAGCCTCTCAGAAACATCCCAAATCAAAGTTAACACTCGTCAAAAAATATCAGAAGAGACAGTAGATGAACGGAACGATTATCACCACAGTAAAAACGGTCTGCAGCAAACTTTAATGCCTCCAGACATGATCCATATGAAGAGCATAAAGTTAACTTTGCCGGAAAATTTGGCTATGAAGATTGGTAATACACCAATCATTGTGTATCTGTCAGTGACTCACATGTCATCAAAGGAATCGAAGTTGAAATGACGGACGTGAGTGATTGGCATGAAAACGACGTTGAAATGCTCGACATGAGCGAAGAGTGCGGCGATGAAAATTTGATGCAGCATGATGCGAGACCAATTCACTCAATCGAGAGTGTACAAGTGTCAGCGAGCATCCCACAAAACATAGAGAGGCCCAAAAAATCTGCCAAGTTCATATCTGGAGACCAATTCTACGTCCGTTAACGTCGTAGCTTCGATGACGTACACTACAAACGTAAACGGTAACGAAGCGACCAGTTGCTCTTTTTCGAAATCAAACGTACTCGGCACCAGAGAGAATAAAACCTCGAAGCGGTCTCCAGATACGAAGAGTACAAATACTACTCCATCCGAATGTTGGAACGAAGCCGTGAAAGTGATTTACTTCGACCCGCGCTGTACGTTGAGGAAGTCAGCCTGGCCAGGCGAGGGACAGCAGGATCTGGTGGCATGGGATATTTTGCCTCTTAAGGATGCTTCCATAAGCAGCCGCCAGAAGCGATTCAATTTAGTAAAATCTGACTACATCAGAGGCGATCTCCATCCGTCCCGTGTTGAGGTGGATTTAAAACAATCAAATAGCTATTCAGATGAAGAAGAAAGTTCTGGTGACAAGGCTGATAGTTGTTCATCTTCTTCCACCTCCACATCTTCAGATGAAAATTAAAATTTTAGAAATTAGAATGCCGCTTTATGGATCTGAATTGCATCGAGTTTCATAAATATAATTAGGTGCTGTAATGTTTATAAAAATTGATACTTCTTGCGCTACTGTTTTCTGGTGAATATATACATGTCGTACATTTCCAGACACTTTCTATTGTAATATATGATGTTTAACTTGTCTGAAACGAAATTTATGGAGAAGGAAACTATATACTTGCCAACTGAGAAATAAAACTATCGATAATATTATGTTGTGAAATTAATTAGAATTTTCTTGTTGTAAAGATTTACGTGAAACCAGTCCATTTTAATCAAAAGAGAAAAAGGTTTTTCTAATTCTATAATGTTTTCTTCAATAAAGGAAAGAATCATTATCTTTTTATATACTTAAAAAATTTCAAGTTTTGTAGCAATTTGTTCCTGCAAAAAATGCTTTTTAGATTAAGCTTTCATGTTCCTAATATCTTGGTTGTACAAATTTTTTGTAAACTATTTTTTTTAATAGTTGCCTCACTTAAAACATTTTATAAATAACTTTGATACAACGCGTTCATAACGCTTTATCTGATTTTATATTTTCCCCTTTTTAGGAACGGGACTAGTTTTGAGATAAGAAATATCGAAAAAAGTTTCACACTGCGTTTTATTGTATTTTACCTAAATCCTTCAAAGATTTTCCAACACGTATCCAAAGCAAATCTGTTCTTATATCCTCTATTCCATATATCCCACACTGCTGCGCGACGAAATACTTCCGCTATCAATATTTTTTTCCATATTTACACGGCAATCCTTACTTCACAATGAACTGTGCCACAGTAAATTATGTGCTGGTGCCAACGAGTCAGACTGGGGTGTGGAGTGTCCCTGAACGCAACAATGAGAAGTCAGATTTCAGCCATCGACCATCGCACTAACTGCAAGGAAACAAATGTTTCATTTCTTGATGGATGCGATGCTTGAGTCTATGCTTAATGCGATGGTTGATGCTTCAATATGAAAAGGCACATTTAATTCAATTTGTTTGATTAGGGGGCAGATGTGATGCTTGAGTCGATGCTAGCTGCTAGGCATTTTGAATATAGTGGTTTTGCAATTTTTGTCATCCATTTTTTCAAAAGTAGGCTAAAAATCCTAATTTATACTGCCCAGCGCACATTTTTTACGCTCCTTATGGGTGGTAGAATTGAAAGTAAGGTGTTGGAAAAAAAGATCAATTACTTCCCAGCAGATGATCATAGACTTACGAAATTTATTTCACGTGTAACCCTCATACTTGCCTTCCCCAAGTTGCTGAATTCCAGAGATATTGTCCGAACGAACGGACAGTCAACCAAATACATTAGTGTTCTTTTAAGTGCTTAAAATTATAATTTACATTATCACTCTAGTTTTATTTGAAATTGAAGTTAAATATTCTTTAGCTGTCGTATACAAATCTATTCCGAAAATTTCGTGTCCCCATTTTATCTGATCTCAAAAACATTGGTTGGACAAAGGGATGGATGGACAAGCCAAATAATTAAGCTTATGTTAAAAAAACGCTTTAAAAACTTGAAAAGAAAAAAAAGGGACAATATGTTTCCCAATTTATCAAAAACCTCATTATCAGCCTACTATAGGCGCCAAAAGTTTGTAGACTCCCAGAAGATGCGACACTCCCGTCCTTCTCTCCCTCCCTCACTGGCATCAACTATTATAAATACCACTATAAAATTTCCGTTCATTTTATGCTCATGAAATTAATCGATTCGTAATACAAAGCCCAAGACGAAGCCAACAGTGCATGTAGGATGTCTCACAGCTTAATACTTGTGGGAAACGACGGTCTAATAAATTGAATAAATTATCATAAATGGATTAAAGCTACCAATTAAAAATCTTTTACATGTAATAAGAAGACAATGACTCACACTATGTAAAGATTAAGTTGCAATCGAAAGAACCGTTTTGTAATAATGAACCGGCAAAGTGACGCCTTCCGTCTAAAAGCTCTAAAAATGAGGTCATTTTTCCTTCTCACCCCTCTCCCCCTCCCAGCCACAAAAGTGGTATTATCCAATGTGTTGCCTGACGACCGGCCTGCAAAAAACTTATACAGCTTGTTGATTCAGATGTGGAGGATACGATGTCAGTGTCGTCACAATCCTCCGTTGATGCTGAACTTAGCGAGAAGACAGATAGCCCAATCTCCCAAAAGAAATTGGGAGAATTTTAAAAAAGTGCGCACGAGCTAAAGAAGAGCCGACTTTTTTTTACTTTTTCACCATCTCAGAAATTGCCACTCGTCTTAGAATCGGTGTCAAATAAAATAGTAATTGAATTTATTTCTTCAGTTACATTATAATGCAAGATATAAGCATTTTAAAGAATACGTAAACTATCTACTATAAAGAAGAATAAAAATGACCGAATAACTAAGACGAAATAAATTACGTAAATAATAAGAGGCGCGTCAAAGTTGTAATAATTGTGGTGGCAGTGCACGTATTCGTAGGCTTTCACACTCCCCCTCCACTAACTAAAATATTTCATTGTAGTGTCACCAACTTGACGTATTTTCCGCTAAATCTAGCTAGTAGTAGTAGAGTTGATTTTATAAGGTGTGTCGACAGCAAGGTCATTTCACACCGTACTCAAATCAGTAATACAATAAAAGTTATTATATTTCCCTACTAATTGTGATAAAATTAAAATAAAATTTTATACAGGTAATGTGTATAGAAAAAATGTAATGTTAAAAATTATTTAAATGTATGGAAGCAATTTAGCTTCCCTGAGGAACTTGAAAACCACGTCTATCTTAACAGGGTCATCTCCCAGAACATCGTTAAGTTGGCCTTGCATCGAAAGACTGTTTCGCATACCCTGGTAGTGGGTACATTCGGTCAGGATGTCTTATAGTGAGACGGGAGTCACAATGGTCACAGTGTGGTACTTACTTCTCCTGTGTGAACAGATAACAGTGAGTAAGGGCACAGTGCCCTATCCTCAATCGGGTCAGCACTACTTCCTCTCGCCTACTATTCCTGACAGAGGAGGACCAAGAAGTCGTAACAGCCTTTATGTCCCGCAATTTTTTATTTTGCAAACCTAGCCATGAGTCCTGCCATTGTTTCACTATAAGTAACCTAAAAAAAATTTTTAGGTCTTCTGCTGTCGTGGACCGCGAGTCTAGTTCTTGCTTGCAGAGGCCTTCCTTGGCAGCAGAGTCGGCCTTCTCATTCCCCTTCATTCCCACATGCCCTGGAACCCAAACAAAGAGTATGTTATTCCCCATGGCCTCTAACAGGGCAAGACGGGAGTGAATCAACTGGACCAGTGGATGATAGGAATCAAAGGTAAGGATTGTTTGCAATGCGCTCCTAGAGTCACTACATATCAAATACGACATGTTTCGTGACTCTATTTCATCCAAGGCAGTCTTGATAGCGTACAGTTCTGCTGTGTAAACACTACACAGCGGGTGCAGCTTCACCACGGATATGATATTTTGGGAAGATGTTACAGCGCATGCACAGGCAGTGTCTGACTTGGAGCCATCTGTGTAAATGTGAGTGGCATCACGGTGCTTTTCCAAAATTTCCATAAATTGGTGGAGATATACGTTAGGATGTGTGCCTGATTTGTTGCAGCGAGACAGATCCATATTAATTTTTGGATAAGACATCTGCCATGGCGGGACTTTATTAAAACCAGCAGGATGCACTTCGGGGAGCTGAATCCAAGCATCATCAATGAAATTTTTAAAACAAATGGGTTTCGTCACCCTAGGTCTTCTATAAAATAATTCAATAAAACTCATGCTCATGAATCTCACCCCCGGTGCTATTTCGTCAATTACAAACCTCTACAACGCCTGCCATACCGCATCCCACTTCCGCTGGAATTGGAACCGTGGCAAAGTCGTCATGATTCCAAAACCGGGGAAAGATCCGTCTCTCCCAGCCAGCCACCGACCCATATCCCTCCTCTCAAATCTCTCGAAGGTGTTCGAGAAGATAATCCTCGCCCACTTCGATCACCACATCCGGGCTAACGACCTAATAAGACCTGAGCAGATGGGCTTCAGACGAAAGACCTCTGCACCCCACCAAATCCTTCGTTTGGTGGAGAATATAACGGACGGATTCAACTCCCGAGGACGGACGGAAGTACTTTTCCTAGACGTCGCCAAGGCCTTCGACCAGGTGTGGCACGAAGGCCTGCTACTTAAACTCGCCGCAATGGATTTTCCATTATACTTGCATAAGATCTGCAGGAGCTTCCTCTCTGGAAGGTCCCTGCGAGTCGCTGTGGATGGTCGGCTCTCCTCTTCTAAGAGGATTTCTTGTGGCGTCCCCCAGGGGGCAATCTTGAGTCCGATCCTCTTCAACCTCTTTGTCAATGACTTTCCTTCTTCTCCACAAACTCAAGTCTACATGTTTGCGGATGACACTGCGATCTCTTTGCAGTTGCAACAGGTCAACGCAGCTGTACGACGTATCCAAAATCATCTGAACCTGTTAGAAAAGTGGATGCTGGACTGGAAAGTTGAGATTAACGCCGATAAAAGCGTTCTTGTCAACTTTACCAAGAAGCAAAAATTCACGCCCTCCCTCCGCCTCGAATTCCGAGGCACCGAGATACCGATGCGAACCTCACACAAATTCGTGGCGGACTATTACAAGCCGGGCCGCTCTCTCGACGAGGACGATCTTCGTGCCCTGTTCGCGGATGACGGAGTTCCTACCATTGTGCTGGGCGATTTTAACGCCAAACACAAGGACTGGAACTCCAAATGCATCAATCCACGGGGTAGACTCTTGAAAGATCTTGCGCTGCAAGAGGGGTTGACGATTGTAGCGCCTAAGGATCCTACCTACCTGCGTTCAAATGACGTCCTGGACATTGCTGTTATCAACAATGTCCAGAGATCGATAAACATGCACACCAACAATGAGCTTTCGTCCGATCATCTCCCGACCATATTATTTTACGGCAACCTTCCAGTGAGGCTGCCGCCCATCTCTAGGCGGGATTTCGCGAAAGCAGGCTGGGACGCCTTCCGCCTAGCGGTGGCAAGCTCCCTACCAGAGTCGCCAGACGAACCGGTGACGCCCCAGGTGGCCGATGAAATGGCTGCGAACATCTCTGCAGTCATTAAAAAGGCAGCAGATGAGAACATCCCTTGGAAGGACACACCCAGCCTTATAGCGAGACGGCTCCCTGCCCCGGTGCGGGAGCTGATCACGCTACGCAACAGCGTCCGGCGGAGATGGCAACGTCACTGCACGGCAGACCTCAGGAACCTCCTCGACGGTCTCAATCGAGACGTCAGAGAGGCTGTCCGAGAGGTCAAAACCGACGCCTGGGAACAACACCTCTCGACCCTTCCCATGAATGATGTTTATCGCGTCTGCAGCGGGCTGAAAACAACTCAGCGCCGCGACCCACCAATTAAGACCCCTTCTGGACATGCGTTCACTGCTAAGGAAAAGGCAACGGTAGTTGCTGAGTACCTAGCGGACGTATTTCAGCCCAACCCTCCTTCTACAGCCTATTCAGAAATGGAGGAAAGGGTGGACGAAGCCATGGCGGAGCTTTTGCGGGAAACCACAGTGGTTGACCGCGACAAATTGCCAGAGGTGAACCCCAAGGACATCATCGCTGGGATAAAGAGGCTGAATAACCACCGTGCTCCTGGTGATGACGGCATTAGTGCTATAGTCATCAAGCAGCTACCAGTGGCTGCCGTGGAGTGCCTTGCGGCACTCTACAACGGCTGCCAAAGGCTCGGACACTTTCCTGCGGAGTGGAAGATGGCGAAGGACATTTGCATACCTAAGGGTAAAGAATCCCTTGGTATTGCTTCCAATTACCACCCGATTTCGCTCCTGAACAACTTTGGGAAAATATTTGAGCGAATACTCCACAAGTCGCTGGTAAAATTTATATCAGAAAAGAATATACTTCCTGACGAGCAGTTCGGATTTCGCGGGCAGCACTCGACTGTCCATTAACTCGCGAGAGTCGCTGACTTCGTCACAACATGCTTCAACATGCGCCAAAAGACCGCCGCGGTGTTCCTAGACATCAGCAAAGCATTTGACCGAGTTTGGCACTCGGCCTTAATTGCCAAGCTGCTCTGGATGGGGATGCCTCGGCAAATGATAATATTGTTGAGTTCCTACCTATGGGACAGGGTGTTTAGAGTGCACTGGCAGGAGGAGCAGTCTCCGCTCCACCTGATGCACGCAGGAGTGCCCCAAGGATCAGTCCTTGGGCCATTGCTCTTTAACGTCTACACTCATGACTTCCCGTGGGAACATGGAAATCAGACAATCATTGGCCTCTATGCTGACGATGTTGCGATACTTTCGAGATCAGCTAGCGTTAAGCAAGCGGCAACATATCTTCAGAGATCGTTGGACAAGGTCTGCGAGTGGTACAGCAAGAACAGAATTGCTGTTAATGCCACCAAGACCGTAGCGGTGGTGTACCGGCCCGGAATTGGCAAGAAGCCGGACGGTATCACCATCCAAGGACAGAACATCCCCTGGTCCAATGAAGCCAAATACCTGGGAGTCATTCTTGATCATGGACTCCGATGGAATAGTCATCTGAGGATGCTGAAATGCAAAGGAATGGGGGTGGTACGCTCGCTTGGCCCTCGACTTGGTTCAAAGGAGGTGACGATAGAAACCAAGCTGAGGATCTTCAAGACTTGCGTGCTTCCAACTATTCTCTATGCGGCGCCCATCTGGGCCTCAGCAGCACCATCTAATCTTAAGGGTATCTCCACGGTGCAAAACACCGCACTAAGAAAGATACTTAACTTCACCTGGAGCAGCTTCGTCTCAAATGAGGAACTGCTCATTACCACAGGTGTGGAACCCATTTTGGAGGTCCTGCAGCGAAGAGCCAAGCTCTTCTTCAAGAGGAGTGCGGGAAACATCTCTCATGCAATTAGAGCATTGGCCGACATCAGGGTGATGTCTTGGGATCGCTATAAGCGTCCCATTGCATCCCTTGGTCCCGACCACATGCCTCCTCCACAGTGAAAACAACTGAGGCAGGTCAAGTCCTGCCTTGGTTTCTTAAAACTGCCGCTGGGCAAACTAACATTCTGAATAGACAAACTTATGACAGTCTAATAGCTAAGCTGGAAGACTGATTTCGGTAGCTGGTCTCTTTAGACCTTTAGACCGGCACCAACAAGACTGCTATCACATCGGCATCAGTAACCCTGAAGATGGCGTCAAATTCAAGTGCCCAAACGTTGGTCCTGAACGACGACATGAATCTGGCAGTAACCCAAGAAATTTTTCTCATACCCTTTATATTTTTTAAATTGATATAGAATAAGAACAAGACTTGATTGAACAAAATGAGTTATATTTTTTAATTCAGCATGTAAAAATTATAAAAGAACAGCTAAGAAAACCTTGACCTCATAAAAAACATTTTCAAACGCAGGCCTGTGTTATGAATTTTATATTTTTGTTATCATTTCAATTTGTGATTTTTTATAAAATTATATTTTATATTATTATATTTTATTATTATTATATTGATATATTAGTATTATAATATTATTATATTGTATTGTTATTATATTATTATATTTTATAAAAATTTATTTAAACATGCAATAGCATAGCTACAAAAATTAATTTGTTTGATTTATCAGTACGCCCCCCGGCGGTACTGGTTTATGAGGTAGTGGACTACCGCCTCTTTCTGGAGGCCATAAAATCATCTGTGAAAGATCTGAACTTCCTATGCACCAAGACGAAGGACTGCATCAGGGTCAGCGTCCGGAATACGGCCGACTATGACTCGGTTCTTCAGATGCTCCATGACAAGAAGGCGCAGTATAGCTCCTGGCTGCCAGTGGATAAGCGGACGACAAAATTCACCGTCCGTGGGCTTCATCCGAACATGGATGTGACATATCCAGGAGGGCTTCGAGTTGCTCGGCGCCCCAGTAACCCAGGTCCGAAACATTTTGAAGAACGGCGTCTCCACAGACACATATGTCGCTTCCTTCCAAGTCAACTCAGAGTGAACGGCGGTGAAGGTGTGCGAGATTAGTCGCCTAGTATACTCAACGGTGCGGATTTCCCCGTTAAAGTACCGTCGCCCCCAGATCTGTTACAATTGTAACCGATGGGGGCACGGTTCTCTCTACTGTACTGCGGCACCCCGCTGTTTTAAATGTTCCGGCCCTCACCTCGGAAAGGAGTGCAGCTTGATGCCCCTACCTGCTGCAACTGCAAGGGCACACACATCGCAACAGCTCGGCTCTGCCCATACTACAGGAAGGCTGACCAGGACGGACAGCACAATCCCCCGGGAAAGCAGCAAGTGGCCAAAAGGAAGAGGAGATCGGGGAAAAATGGGAAGAAATCCTCCGAGACGGCGCCTAAAACCACAGCCCGCGCTACAGGATCTTCCTCCCTTGGAAGCGCCGCTGCAAAGGCCAGGCCCACTCTCCAAGCACCACGTCCCCGTCTGGAGCTTGGACGGGATTTCCCGCCGTTTCGCCATAAAGAGCAGTCCATGGATGGACCAACGGAGGGAAGAGATTCTGCCCGCCGACAGAATCCAGCAGAGAGACATGCTCGCTCTCTCCACCGCGACATTCCTCCCAGTCAGGAATACACATCGCGAAGGAGTGGCAATCCATGGAACAGGACGGTTACCGAAGAGGCGGGCCAAACTGACTCCATGCAGAGCCTTCTGACAACCCTCGTCACCATTACATCCGCTATCCAGCAGCAGATGCAGGCGCTAGGGCAGGTCATCACCCAACTCACCGGCTATATTCGCGGCCCCTAAACCCCGACGATTGAGCCGACTCATCATCGTCTTATGGAATGCCAATGGTGACATTGCCAGAAACTGCTACGGTTCCTTCAGAAACAACGCGCTTCCATAGCACTCATCTCGAAACCCATCTCCAAGCTGGAAGGAGATGGTCCGTTCCAGGATACAAGGTCTACCGCACAGACAGAGACACCGGGAGAAAGCCTCCCGGCAGAAATGCAATCTTGGCCAGAGAGGACCTGGAGGTGTCCTCCAACCCAACTCCGTCGATGAAGTCCATGGAGACAACGATGGCCATCCTCACGCTACCCAACGGACGTCTTCGCCTGGCGTCCTGCTACCTGCCACCTCAGTCGCCCTTTGCTGCCTCTGATTTCGACACAATCTTTTCCTCGGACCTTCCTACGCTGGCGGGCGGGGACTTCAACTCCAAGCACCCTAGTTGGAACTCAAGCGTCTCCAACCCGAAGGGGCTGCAGCTGCGTAAATGGCTGGACAAGGGACGCATCAAGGTGGCGAGCCCAGCAGAGCCCACCCGCTTCCATCACGACGGGAAAGGTGATGTTCTTGACATTGCCTTACACCGCTCACTGACTTCATCCATCTCGGCCTACAGCGTCCCCTGTTTGTCCAGCGACCATAACCCGGTTGTCATCGGACTGGGAATGCGGCCCTCTACCATACCACCTGTGCCTTCCCTGGACCTGAAGGCGGCTGACTGGAAGGCTTACAGACATCGGATTGCTGACTCCATTCCGCTGGACCTCCTCCCCCGACAACGGCGATGGAAGTTGATGTCATGGCCCAAGATCTCACCGAGATCATCCACTCGGCTCTCCATGCCTCTACACCAGTCAGGACTAGACATCCTCCGGAATACATGGAGCTTCCTCAGTGGATCCTTAACGACATCAGGGAATAGAACAGAGTGAGGAGGACACTGATGCGCCGAGGCACTCCAGAACTGCAACGTGAGCTCACCACTATGCAGCATAGACTCCAAGATGACATCCGCGAATTCCGACAGCAGCGATGGGACACGAAGATGGCGGCTCTTAACGTCTCCGACGGTTTCATCTGGGGAATGGACAAGGCACTTCGGTCCTCCAAGTCCCAAGACACAGAACTGTCTTGTTCTGATGAGGAAAAAGCAAACCTCATGGCAGACCACCTGGCAAACTGCTTTACCAACAATCCACCAGTACCCTCTTCGCCGGACTACACCTTGGCTGACTTACCCTCCTACTCCAGAGTAGACCAGGAGGAACCGCCGGCTGTTACGGCCGACTCCATCAAAGACATCATCTCCCATCTGCCACTAAGGAAGGCTCCCGGAGAAGATGGTCTACCCAATGAAGCCCTTCGTCAGCTTCCCAAAGTGGCCACACCAGTACTGCTTGCCATCATAAACGCTTCCATTCGCATCGGGCACTTCCCGACACTGTGGAAATCAGCGATAGTCAGATGCCTTCCGAAGCCGGGGAAGGCGCCAACCAAACTGGACTCATACAGACCGATCTCTCTGCTTTCGGGACTTGGAAAGGTCTGGGAGAAAGCGGTCAGAAGCCTTGATGGCCCACGTTGACAAACACTCCATCCTTCCGCCGGAGCAGTTCGGATTTAGGACGGCGCGCTCCACCACACAGAAGCTGGTCCGGGAGGTAGAATTCATCGTGGACGCCTTCAACTGCGGGGAATGCGTGGTCGGGGCATTCTTCGATATCAGCAAGGCCTTTGGCCGCGTCTGGTATGCTGGGTTCCTGAAAAAGATGGAGGATATGAACTTCCTACCATGGCAGTGCAGACTGGTGAAATCCTTCCTGATTGGGAGGACCTTCCGAGTCCTCTGGGGTTCAGCACTCTCTGCGTACAGGCCAATGCTGGCCGGAGTACCGCAGGGGTCCGTCTTAGGGCCCTTGCTTTACAACATTTTTACTGCGGACGTCCCAAGAAAACATCATTGGAACACCATGCTGGCCATGTATGCGGATGATGCTGCTGTGCTGGCGCGATCAACCAAGGCATACCAGGCAACATCATACCTCCAACGGGTGACAGATAGCCTCACCTCTTGGTACAAAGAATGAAGGATCGCCGTCAACCCCTCCAATACCCAGACCCTGATGTTCCACCGGAAACGAAGAATGGACTTACCAGAACCAATATGGGTGCTAGGACAAGAAGCACCCTGGGAAGATACGGCGGTGTACCTAGGAGCCACCTTGAACACGCCGCTTGATTTCCGGGACCACGTCAGAAAGGTCATTGGGAAACTGAATGCTTCCAGGTCTTCCCTCTTGCCACTCCTCCTCAACCGCTACGTCTCCACGGCGATGAAGCTTACCATCCATAAATGTATTCTGCTGCCACAGATGCAATACAGATCCCCGGCATGGAGCGGTAGGCTCTGACCCGGATGCAACACGAGGTTGGAAGTTTGGCAGAACAAAAACCTCAGGCTCATTCTTCGCCCCGGGCGAGGAATCAACACGGCAACACTCCTGGCAGCCGCAGGCGTCCCATCCATCTCGGAGAGAATGCAGAAAGCGGCCGAGGTGATTTTCGACTGCCCCCAGATACAAGGCGACGACGAGCTGAGGGCAATCGGCGACCGAACAACAAAACCATGGGACTGGAACAAACGACCCCGAGCGGCGACCGGGGACGTAGAAGATCAACCTCCGAAAAAACGTAGGAGGTGAGCGGGCAGAGGTTTCCCGCACCCAGAAGAGGCAAAGGTAGAATCACCGCGAAAACTTCCCTCAGAGAGAAACTCGCGGATATAGCCCAAGCAGGAAATAGAAACATCAGCCCATGACCACCAGCATCTGTTGGTCCCCAAAAATTACAGGTTTGAGTTATTTCAGAAGGCTCTGAAAGCACGAGAGATAAAAAATGCAGCCATTGTCATGGATAATGCCTGTTACCACTCGGTAGCTGTGGATAAACCACCCCCAACATCAACAAGGACACGATATTCAGGATTGGCTGAATTCAAAGGAAATTCCGTACACCTGTAACCAGAGAAGGACAGAGTTACTGGCTTTCATGAAACTGAAAAGTATGCCACTGAAGCGTATGACGTGGACAAGAAGGCTGCAGCTGAAGGGGGCAAAGTGGTAAGACTGCCACCCTACCATTGCCAGTACAACCCTATTGAGCTTGTCTCGTCACAGGTAAAGAGAAATATAGCGAAGAGGAATACTACAATCAGGCTGAATGACCTGGAAATCCTTACCAATCAGGTAAGAATGACAATACATTTCAGAAATTAATACAATAAAAGGTACCTCATGATACTGTTTCCTAGAAGTATAATTAGTTACATTGTGTTTTATGGTGGATGGACACTTGAGCGAGGTGGTCACACAACACTGTTGCAAAACCATGTTGTATGACCAGGCAGTCAAATGTAAACATCATGTCATACGACATAAGATGCCCATGCGACACAAGTTTCAATTTTACAAATGTTTTCGGTCTTTATCAAAGGGATGTCATGTGACTTAAGTGTAGATGGGAAGTCGGGTGACTCACTCTATGTTTTCACTTCAGTTTCAGTATTCAAGGAGTGGTCAATGTGAGCGCATGCATTCTTAGTTACGAGTGAAAAAACGGAATGGACCATAGAAAAGACTAGTGAACTGATTGAACACTGCTGGTCAAAACCGATATTATGGGTCACAAAAAATGAGTGCTATAGAAATAGAAAAAAAGGCACGATGATCTTTGTGACATCAGTAAAAATTTGGGAGTTTCAAAAGAGGAAGTTAAAAAAAGTAGTGGGGCAATTTACATGAAAAATGAACAAGGTGAAAGAGAAGAAATCGGGCAGTGCTCCAGATGACACAAATGAAAGTAAATGGTTTGCTTTCAAACTTATACTATTTTAGAAGTGCAAGAACAAACCTCGGGCGACTCTCACAACACAGGTACGTTATATTATATTATACACTATTCATATTAACACAATGTAGACAGATGCAACGTTTTATTTTTCACGTTTTGAAAGATAAATTACTAGAAGAATGCACCGTTTATGTTTCAAATTTCACCTGGAAATAGTTTTTATGATTTAAAGTAATGGAAACAGGAGGGGAAGACGAGTTTTCAATTTTGTTAAACACTTGGGGACCGGAAATTTTAGCACACTCGGTCTCGCCAAGATTCACTCAAAAAGAGGCATCAGGACAGTACACAAACTGCCACCAAAAATCGACAACCTCCTGCGGCCGGTCAAGGACGACCTGGGATTAAAAATGCCAGGGATTTACAAAATCCCATGTGAATGTGGCCTTTCCAAAATTGAGCAAACAGGGAAAACCATAGAGACCAGGGTAAAGGAGCATGTCCGGTGCATCAAGCACAACCACCCTGAAAAATCCGCAGTAGCCGAGCACTGCATCACCACGGATCACAGACTACGCTTCAAAGACTTCATGCAGCTAGCCAAAACCAAGGCTACTAGGATAGGATGGTTAAAGAGGCAATTGAGGTCCGGCTCAACCCAGAAAATCTCAACAGGGAAATGGGTTTCCCATTGAGCAAAGCTTAGGATCCCGTGATGTCCCGGATTGGCCACACCTCCACCAATGAGCATGCAGCAACAGGCGAGAAGACAGTATATTATCCCGGACTAAACCCACATCGGCATCAGTGAAGAAAAGCGAAAAGGAAGATAGCATTCTGCTAAAAACCTATCTCTGTGCTATAGATTTACCATCTTATGGTGTTTGAACTATCTAGATTCTAGATCCTACGTCTCTGGCTGGTGTACGAAAACTCCCCTAGGGGAGGAAGTAGCATAATCCGCTGTGGTCCAGGGACTAGGATTCTAGCGGGGGGTGGCTAACCAAGCTCCACCTTCTTACCCGCAGGGTCTTTTGCACTTATTCGGTGGCCTAATACCTACGGTACTGTTGGTATACCAACAACCGAGGTATGCTGGCCTCGAACTTTTGTGGCCCTGAAAAGGGCCTTTTTACATCAAAAATTTCCAACGTCATGGAAAGCTCGCCGGCCCCTGTGGCTGGCAACCCACCGGATGGAGGGCCCTCCATCCAGCCCATCCACTCCAGGAAAAAGACTCCTTTCCTCTCTGCAGAGGAAAATCTACAGAAGAGAGCCCGGCTCTCTGGAACTCAACCTGCCGCCGTCCCTGTTTCCAACAGGTTCGACGCGCTAGTGGACGACGTTGAAGGACCATCCTCCTCGTCGAAGCCGGCACGAGCTCCCGTCGAGATGGACGCAGAGCAGACACCTGCCACCAAGCCCCGGGCGGCGCGCCCGCCGGCAATCATGATTTACGACATTGTCGATTACCGCCTCTTTTTGGAGACAGTTACTGCTGTGGTTACAGACAAGGATTTCCTCTGCAGTAAGATTAAGGACTGCACGAGGCTGAATGTCCGGAATACACCGGACTACCATTCCGTCCTCGAGATGCTGCACTCAAAAAATGCGCAATATAGCTCCTGGATGCCTGCTGACCAACGGACTGTGAAATATACCGTCCGCGGCCTGCACGCCAACATGGACGTGGATTATATCAAAGAGGACTTCGAACTGCTCGATGCTCCCATCACTCATGTCCGCAACATCCTAACCAAAGAGGGGAAATCCACGGACACCTACGTCGCCTCATTCCAGCTCAACGCGGACTGGACTGACGCCAAGGTGTGCCAAATTCGCCGACTCATCCATTCCACCGTGAAGATAGCTCCGTATAAGTACCGTCGCCCCCAGATCTGTTACAATTGTAACCGCTGGGGACACGGTTCACTTTACTGCACAGCGGCCCCTCGCTGTTTTAAGTGTTCCGGTCCGCACTCCGGGAAGGAATGTCTGCTAAATCCCACGGACAAGGCTACCTGCTGCAACTGCGGAGGCGATCACATCACTACCTCCAAAGTCTGCGAATATTACAAGAGAGCAGAGGCGCATCAGAGCGGAGGCCTGCAGAACCCTCCGACGAAGCAACAGCTAGCTAAATGGAAGAAGACAGGGAAGAAGAAGACGAGGAAGCCCCTTACAACTGACGCCAGAGCAGACGACGTCCCATCCCTTGGGAGCGCGGTCGCTAGAGCCAGGCCAACGCCTAACGCTCCCCGCATCTGTCTAGATCTGACTGGTGACTTTCCACCACTCCGGCAAACGGCTGAGGAAACGCGGCGCCAACAACCAAGCCCGCGGGAAGCTTCTCACCGCCCACAGACGCAAGAACGTCGCTCCCACCCTCCTTTGCAGCTGGAAGAGCGGCGACAACAAACAACAGGAAACCCGTGGAGGATTTCGGCTTCCGGAGAGGCGGACCGAAACTCCATGAAGGACCTGATGACAGCCCTAGTGACCATTACATCTGCTATCCAGCAGCAGATGCAGGCCCTTGGACAGGTGATGACCAGAATTACCGGCCTCCTTGATGGACCATAAAAACCGGCGCACCAGTAGACTCAGCATCGTTCTGTGGAACGCTAACGGAGACATCGCCCGGAAGACTCCGGAACTTCTTCGGTTCCTGAGGAAACAACGGGCAGCCATTGCTCTAATATCCGAAATGCACCTCCAAGCTGGAAGGAGGTGGACAGTTCCGGGCTAAAAGGTCCTCCGCACCGACAGGGACGGAGGAGGGAAACCATCAGGAGGAACCACGATTTTGGCCAGGGAAGACGTAGAGATATCATCCATCCCCACACCGACCCTGCACTCCATAGAAGCAATGACGGCAATTATCACCACACCGAAAGGCCGCTTGCGCCTCGTGTCCTGCTACCTGCCGCCTCGTTCGACATTTGCATCCGCCGACTTTGACGCCATCTTCTCGGGGAATATGCCAACGCTGGCGGGTGGAGATTTCAACGCCAAACACCCGAGCTGGAACTCCAGGCACGCAAACCCGAAGGGAGAACGCTTTCGGAAGTGGCTTGACGACAGTCGTATCAAAGTCACTAGCCCCGCAGAACCAACGCGATTCCACCATACTGGAGAGGGGGATATCCTTGACATAGCACTTCATCGCTCGATCACCTCTTCCATCTTGGCATACAGCGTCCCTTGCTTGTCAAGCGACCATGACCCAGTTGTCATCGGTCTTGGCATAATTCCATCAACCATCCCGGCGAAGGAGACGCTAGACCTGAAGGCTGCGGACTGGAAACAGTTCCGCAAAATAGTCGCGGACTCCATCCCACTGGAGTTCTCCCCTCCGGCCAATGCTGCAGAAACGGACAAGATGGTGGAAGATCTCACGCGATCGATCCACTCCGCTCTTTACGCCTCAGCGCCCGTAAGAACCAAACACCCTCCAGATTATATGGACCTTCCACCGCAGATCCTCCAGGACATCCGGGAGAAGAACCGGATCCGGTGGAAGCTGATGCACCGTAGTTCCCCTGAACTTCGCCGGCAACTTACCCGACTCCAACATCAGATCCGAGACGAGGTCCGAGAACACCGGCAACAAAGCTGGGACACCAAGATGACGACCCTTAAAATCAGTGACGGTTCCATCTGGGGGATGGCTAAGGCCCTCCGCTCCAGTCAGTCACCAGACTATGCCATCCGGAAGGACGGCGAGCTGGCCTGTTCTGACGGAGAGAAGGCCGAACTTATGGCCGGACATCTCGCCGACAGCTTTACCGACAACCCTCCGGCTCCCACGACGCCGCACTACTCCATCGACGATTTTCCAAGCAGACACAGGACAGACCAGGAGGAGCCTCCTGAGGTCTCGGTTGAGGATGTGAAGTCCATCATCACTCATCTTCCGCTCCGGAAGGCTCCTGGGGATGACGGCATCCCAAACGAGGCTCTTCGGCAACTGCCCAAGGCAGTCGAGCCTGTTCTGCTGGGAATTATCAACGCATCCATCAGACTCGGCCACTTCCCAACACCCTGGAAATCGGCTGTTGTCACCTGCATCCAGAAACCTGGGAAGGCGCCGACGAAACCGGAGTCCTATAGGCCGATCTCCTTGCTACCCGGACTGGGCAAGGTTTGGGAAAGAGCGGTTAAAGAACTCCTTCTGGCTCACGTGGAGAAGAATTCCATCCTTCCTCCGCAACAATTTGGCTTTAGGGCCGAACACTCCACCACCCAACAACTGGTTCGAGTAGTGGAATTTATAGTTGACGCCTTCAACCGGAGAGAATGCGCGGTCGGGGCCTTCTTTGACATTAAGGCCTTCGACCGTGTATGGCACGCCGGCCTCCTGAGGAAAATGGAGGACATGGAGTTTCCGCCGTGGCAATGCCGTCTGATCAAATCCTTCCTGATGGGAAGGACATTCCGGGTACGTTGGAAAACTTCTTTTTCCACGAGGCAGCCGAAGATGGCCGAGGTCCCGCAGGGATCTGTCTTAGGACCCCTGCTCTTCAACATATATACTGCAGATGTACCAAGGAAACACCATTGGAACACACTGCTGGCCCTATATGCAGACGACGCTGCTGTCATTGCCCGATCAACAAAACCATATCAGGCAGCCGCATATCTGCAGAGGGTCACCGACTGCCTCACGTCCTGGTATAAAGAATGGAGGATCGCCATCAATCCCTCCAAGACTCAGACGACGGTATTCCACCTACACTGGCGGATGGAACCTCCAGATCCCATCCACGTCCAGGGACAGGAAGTGCCCTGGGGAGAATCGGCAGTTTACTTGGGGATTACCCTGGGCCCTGCGCTGGACTTTCGCGCACATGTCAAGACCATCATCAACAGCCTTCATGGCTGTCGGTCCTCACTCTCGCCGATACTGCTGAACCGGTATGTGACTGGAGAGATGAAGATGTTGATACATAAGAGCATCCTCCTTCCAAAGATGCTCTACGGCTCTCCGGCTTGGTGGGCCCGACTCCGGCCTGGCTGCAGAACCCGGCTTGAAGTCTGGCAGAATAATAACCTCCGACTCATCCTCCGCCCTGGGCGGGGAATCAACACCAACACCCTGCTAGCAGCGGCGAAGGTCCCTTCCATCAAGGACAGGATGACCGGAGCGGCATCAAAGTTCTTCGAATACCTTCAGCTAAAAGGAGCAGACGAGCTGAGAGCACTTGGAGAACGCACCACTAAACCGTGGGACTATACAAAGCGACCTCGAGCGGCGACCGGGGATGCAGAGGACCAGCCTCCAAAGAAACGGAGGCGGTGAAAGGGCAGAGGTTTCCCTATTAATAACAAGAGGCTTCAGTAGAATCACCGCAAAAAATTCCCAAAGTGTGAAAACGCGGATCCTGCCAAGATTAGAGCAGGAGCACAGAGACATCGTCGGCATCAGTTACCCTGAAGATGGCGTCGAAGTCAAGTTCCCAAACATTGGTCCTGAACGACGACATGAATCTCGCAGTAACCCGAGAAATATTTCTCATACCCTTTATATTTTTTAAATTGATATAGAATAAGAACAAGACTTGATTGAACAAAATGAGTTATATTTTTTAATTCAGCATGTAAATATTATAAAAGAACAGCTAAGAAAACCTTGACCTCATAAAAAACATTTTCAAATGCAGGCCTGTGTTATGAATTTTATATTTTTTGTTATCATTTCAATTTGTGATCTTATTATAAAATTATATTTTATATTATTATATTTTTATTATTATAATATAGATATATTAGTATTATAATGTTATTATATTGTATTGTTATTATATTATTATATTTTATAAAATTTATTTAAACATGCAATAGCATAGCTACAAAAATTAATTTGTTTGATTTATGAAACCACTCTCTAAACCACATTTTCGCTTTTTTTCCTCAACATTATTTAATATATGTAAACCCAGAAAAATATTTTCCTTAAGTAAATATGCAATAGAGAAGTATACCTATATAGAAATGGAATTTGTCCTTTTTTAAAACTTAATGGATTCGGCAACCCTAATTTCTACCCTTGTGTATTTTACAAATTACTTTTCATTATTAAGCTGCATAGCAGGGATTAGCCGTAATTAATGATTAAAAGCAGTTCCATGTATTTCAACATACCTTGTACATTTTTCTTTTGGCTTTCAGTGATGAGTTCAAATCTCCGGCACAATATTTTAAGATGCTTAAGTTTAAATTGTTAATTTAAAACAAAATTATTGAAAATTTGCAGTAATAATTATTAGAAATACAAGGTTTTCTTGTTTTTTTCAGAAATGAGGCTCCCAAGAATACAACTGCTATAGGGACAATAGGAAAACATCGACAGAACAACATTACTGCTTGCCACTTCAATTTCATGTTTCTGCCTTGAAACAGTCCAAAAGAAACGACAATTATTTTCATAGAAATATACGAAGTTAAAGATTCCTATGTATGAATATTGTCATAAATATTCCTTTCTTCAATAAAACCCGATGGTAAAAAATATTTATTCTCCGTAGGAGTGAATGCTGCTTGAGGGTTCGCCTCCCCAATGTATTTCAGAGTTGGCGACAGGTAGGCCCAAAATGGATGGTTAGCAACCTCCTACCACTGCACTTTGGGGAACAGGAGAATGATGAGAGGTGGTGAGAATTCCATGATGCTGCACATCTCCACCAATACATTCCAAAGAATGGCCACCCCATGACCACCAGCATCTGGTGGTCCCCAATAATTACAGATTTGAGGAATTTCTGAAGGCTCTGAAAGCACGAGAGATAAAAAATGCAGTCATTGTCATGGATAATGCCTGTTACCACTCGGTAGTTGTGGATAAACCCGGCAACCTCCTGCGGCCGGTCAAGGACGACCTGGGATTAAAAATGCCAGGGATTTACAAAATCCCATGTGAATGTGGCCTTTCCAAAATTGAGCAAACAGGGAAAACCATAGAGACCAGGGTAAAGGAGCATGTCCGGTGCATCAAGCACAACCACCCTGAAAAATCCGCAGTAGCCGAGCACTGCATCACCACGGATCACAGACTACGCTTCAAAGACTTCATGCAGCTAGCCAAATCCAAGGCTACTAGGATAGGATGGTTAAAGAGGCAATTGAGGTCCGGCTCAACCCAGAAAATCTCAACAGGGAAATGGGTTTCCTCTTGAGAAAAGCTTAGGATCCCGTGATGTCCCGGATTGGCCACTCACCTCCACCAATGAGCTTGCAGCAACAGGCGAAAAGACAGTATAAAAACCCGGACTAAACCCACATCGGCATCAGGCTCTTGGGAACTGAGCTTGTGAGCGATACCTTAGGCCAAGAGATATCTGCCAATTATCATCTTAGCGCCGTCCAGCCTGCACCTCCTCTTCAGCGCAGCGACTCGGTCCGTCGACACCAGTGTCGTGTGCTTCGATCCAGACGGGGGCGGGCGCAATGCCACCCCCGCCTCAGCCTCCCCCACCGGGGCCCACTTATCCCTTCATTCCTCCGTTCCCATACCAAAACCCCACTTTTCCCCTGAGCCACTCACAACCGTAACACCCATTCCCGTTTTATCCCTATACTTTTCCCCCTTATCTGCCGCATCAGCCTTCAGCGCCACCCCCGATTTTGGTCTATGAAATTAACGACTTCCGCAACTTTATGGAAGCTGTAAACGGCGTGGTAGCGGATAAGGACTTCCGCTGTATCAACAAGTCTGAGTTCAGCCGCCTACACCTTAACTCATTTGAGGACTACACAGCTGTCCTGAAAATGCTTAGTCTAGCGAAGGAGCAATTCAGCACCTGGGCGGAGAAAGAGGCGAGACGCATGAAGTTTGTCGTCCGAGGCCTTCCCCTGGAAAATGGATGCTGCCTACATTTCTGAGGGCTTCTTGCTACTGGAAGCACCCGTTGTAGATGTCCAACCCATCAAGAACAAGGATGGGGAGCAGATGGGCATTTATACTGCCACATTTCGCACTGCAGGGGAATGGACTCCTGCCAAGATACAGGCAATTACACGCCTGTGTGGTTCAACAGTGACCCTGAAGCCGTATGTCTACAAGGCCCCTCAGATCTGTTACAACTGTAACAGATGGGGGCATGGTTCCCGAGCCTGTCGAGCTGCGCCCCGATGTTTTAAGTGCGCTGGTCCTCATGCGGGACATGCCTGCACACTGTCAGCGGAAGCTCCTGTGACTTTTTGCAACTGCGGTGAAGCTCACATTGCCTCGTCAAGGAAAAGCCGCTACTACAAGGTGGCGGATGACATGCAGAAAGGAAAGAGCCAGCGCCCTCCAGCCAAACAACAGGCAGCAGCAAACATTGGCGGAAAAAATAGGCAAAAGAAGAGCAACGTCTCTTCGCAGAAGCAGCTGGCGCCTCCCTTGGGGAACGGTGTTGCAGGCCCTACCAGGGATGCTCCAAGGCTATGCTTGGACTTGCACAAGGAATTTCCGCCATTGATCCAACCAGCTAGAGGGAGACCACAGCAGCAGCCCCCTCTACAGCGGCCGCAACAGAAACAAATATCCTCCATCTGGGAGGCCCACTCAATCACCATGGGGACGGTCATCGACTGAAGAGGCAGTACCGACCGCAGCCCTGAAGGAGGTGCTCCAAGTACTTGTAGGCATTACATCTGCTATCCAGCAGCAGATGGTAGCCTTTGGTCAGACGATGGCGACGCTAACGGCCCTTCTTAATGGCCCCTAAATCTCGCCGGACCCGTAGATTCACCATCGTCAGTTGGAATGCCAACGGCGATATTAAACAGAAAACGCCGGAACTTCTTCGGTTCCTGACAAAACAGCAAGCTGCGATATCCCTGATCTCTGAGACCCATCTCCAGTCTGGAACGAGATGGACCGTCCCAGGGTTCCGAGTTATCAGAAAGGACAGACCCACAACAGGTCGTGGAAGTGGGGGAGTAGCGATACTTCTCCGCGCGGACGTTGAGGGCCATGCAAGAGAAACTCCACAGACTACTTCCCTGGAACCTGCCATTGCAGAAGTAGTCACTCCGAGAGGAAAGCTTCGCATCGTCTCCTGCTACCTGCCTCCAAAGGCTAGGTTCGTGAAGACGGACTTTGAGGCCATCTTTGACACTCCTCTACCAACTATTGCGGGAGGGGATTTCAATGCAAAGCATCATACTTGGAACTCCAGGTCGCATAACGCCAGGGGAGAACAGATCCGGAAATGGCTGGACCAACAGGGCGCAAAGGCAACAGCTCCTGTAGAACCAACGCGCTATCACCACAACGGAGAGGGAGACATTCTGGACTTCTGCATTCACCGTGGACTGCACACGTCCATCTCCACCTACAGTGTGCCCTCGCTGTGCAGTGACCACAACCCTGTGGTGACACACCTGGGCTTACGACCGGTGATACAACCACAGCCTGAGAGATTGGACATCAATAAGGCTGACTGGAAGAAATTTGGAAGCATCCTGACAATGTCCTTGCCTCCTGAAAATGAGAGGCCGACTTCTTCAGAGCAGCTGGACGAGATGGCCAACAGCCTTGCGGACAACATCCTGTATGCACTGAAGGCCTCGACCCTGATGTCGAAACCTAAAGAAGCAATGCATGCTGACCTCCCTGCCTGGATCGTCAAGGACATCCAGGAGAAGAATAGACTTCGGAGGAAATACCAGAAGCTCGGCACACCCGATCTTCGACGCCAACTCACCGCTCTCCAGCACAAAATCAGAGACAACATCTTCCACTTCCGAGGAGAGACCTGGAAGAAAAAGCTGGCCTCGCTCACACTACAAGACGGCTCAGTCTGGAAGCTTGCCAGAGCTCTTCGCAGCACGCGCACTCCAGATTATCCCATTATTACGGATGACGGAGAGGCCTGTACGGATGCGGAAAAGGCTGACCTGATGGCCACCTATTTGGAAACAACATTCCAGGACAATCTTCCAGGCTGGGAAACTCTGGATTTGACAGAAGACATGGAGGAAACAACGGAGGAAGAAGAGCTGCCTCGGATACTGCCAAGTGCAGTTCACTCCATCCTGACGCATCTACCCCTTCGGAAGGCGCCGGGTGCAGATGAGCTGCAAAATAAAGTTTTGCGGCAGTTACCTCCTGCTGCAATTAGACATCTGACAGAGCTCTTCAATGCTGCCATCAAATTGGGACACCTACCAAGCACCTGGAAGACTGCAGTGGTGATCTGCGTCCCAAAGCCAGGAAAAGCCCCAACCAGGAAGGACTCCTACAGGCCGATATCCCTCCTCAATGGCATCAGCAAGGTGTTTGAAAGAGTCATTGCGCCATTCATCACCTCACATGCTGAGGTGCAGAACATCCTACCGAGGCACCAGTTCGGGTTCCGGCGGGAACACTCAACAACCCACCTGCTTATACGAGTAGTAGACTTCATCACCGAGTCATACAACAGAGGTGCATACGCGGTTGGGGCCTTCTTTGACATAAGCAAGGCCTTCGACCGAGTATGGCACAAGGGCCTACTCTACAAGATGAAGATACAACGCTTCCCGGCCTGGCTGAGGAGACTCATGGCTTCCTACCTCGCGGAGAGAACATTTGCTGTCCGATGGAGAATGGCGAAATCAGACCTGCATTCTATCTGTGCGGGAGTACCCCAAGGGTCGGTCTTGGGGCCGATCCTATTCAACTTGTACACGGCAGGCATCCCCTCTGGAGGCTCCTGGAATGCCATGGCGGCCCTCTATGCTGATGATGCAGCGTTATTGGCAAGATCCACCAAGTCCTATGCAGCAGCGTCCTATCTACAAGAGGCTACGGAAGAGCTGCTGTCCTGGTACAGGAAGTGGAGAATCACCATCAACCCAAAAAAGACCCAGACGGTAGTCATCCACTGCCGAATGAAGCCAAAGATACCAGAACCGCTGGAGATAGAGGGAGAGGAAATCGACTGGGGGAAGTCGGCAACCTACCTCGGTGTCATCCTTGACGCCAAGCTCCAGTTCTGCCATCACATCAAAACCATCATTGGGAGAGCGTATGGAGCAAGAAGAGATCTGGCTCCCATCCTGAGGAACCCTCATTCTGACTTGCGTCTGCGCCTTCTCCTCTACAAAATGGTGATTCTCCCTACCATCCTGTACGGTTCACCAGCCTGGTCTGCTAGGATCATGGCGACGCCGAAAAGAAAACTGGAGGTCCTACAACACGGCACCCTCCGCATGATACTGCGCCCTGGAGCAAGGATTTCCACATCCGCCCTCCTATCTGCGGCCGCCATCCCATCTATAGAAGACAGAATGAGGGACGCGACCAAAACATTCTATGATGCCCTCCATCTCAAGGAGTCTGAGGAGCTGAGGATCATTGCAGAAGTATGTGTGAAACCATGGGATCGACAGAAAAGGCCTCAAGCCGCTACTGGTGATCCCGAGGACCAACCGCCTACTAAGAGGCGGAGGTAACTGGTGATAGAGGAATCCCTTTAGAGGCGATGATAGAAGAAAGACACGGCCCACTGCAGAAATTCCCAAAGGAGAAATGCTGCAGAAATACCCTCCTCGCCGAAGAAGACGAGGGTTCTGATTCACGTCTTCCCCAGTACGTTATTCGCGGCATCCCTGCCGATACCGAAGTGGACGATATAATGGTTTATATTGAAACGAAGGGAGTGCTCGTCCATCAAGTGTGCCAAATCGAAATCACCCGTCCCTCAGACGAACAGCGGGCTAACGGCATGCAAGCCGTCCCGAAACGTGGCACGGAAACTTTTTTGGTAACTTTAGAAAATAAACCAGATGCTCGCAAAAATTTCGAAAGTCTTACTGGAATCTGTGGCCTCACCACCCGTATTTCTCCCTATAAACGCCCTTTAGCCCCTCCCCAGTGCCGACGGTGCCAGCAGTTGGGCCACACCCGAAACCACTGCTACATGCCAGATAAATGAGTTTATTGCAGTGGCCCCCACTCCGTCGATATATGTCCCTCGACCGAGGAAGCTCCGTTACCGAAGAAGTGCAGTAACTGCGAGGGCGACCACACAGTCAATTACCGTGGGTGCCCAGTTTATCGTCAGGCCAAAGCCGCCTACTTAAAAAACCATTTCGCCAACGATTATTCGCCGGCCCCGGCTCCCCCTCCCCCCACTCCCACCTTGTCCCCCCCCATGCCGCAGCCCGCTCCTAACCCCTATTACCCGTACTACTTCCCCTATCACTCCTATTCCGCCCCTCCCCTTCCACAAACCCCCCTCATCCCCCTTCCTCAGAGCCTCCTCCATCCGCTTCTACTGATTTTTCCGACTATATTTCCTAGTTTACCTCCATCCTTGCTTCTTTTAGAGCCCTTAAGACTCAAGACGAACGCCGCATCTTTCTACTGACTGAACTTCTTAAACTGAACGCTAATGGACCCTAACCCATACAAATACCTCTCCTCCCTCCAAATCCTGTCATGGAATGCCAACAGCATTCCCTCCAAACTCCCCAAACTGACCTCCTACCTCTCCAAAAATCACGTTGATATCCTCCTCCTTCAAGAAACCCACCTCACCTCAACCAAAAAATTATTCCTTCCCGGCTATACCGTTTACCGCCGAGACCGACCCACTCCTACAGGCGGAGTAGCGCTCGCCATTAAATCCCATATCCTCCACACTCCTTTAAACCTTCCTTCCTCCACATTTCTTGAATCCGTGGGGATTGTTCTCCCCACCAAAATGGGAACCGTTCTTATTTTTAGCATTTATCACCCTAGCTCCAAGCGACTTAATACTCAGGACCTTAAACGCCTTTTTTCTGACGATCGACCCGGTCTTTACATCGGCGACTGGAATTCCAAACACGTCCAATGGGGTTGTTCACGCACGAACCGGGGCGGAACAACCTTACTTAAATACCTGACAAAAAATCCAATTTCCATCGAATCCCCGACTGAACCCATGCACGTCTCTCACCTTTCTTCCGACATTCTAGACTGCAATAAACAAAAGCTTTCCTCTTCACTTTACCCCGATTGTTTCCCATATTTTTGGCTCTGACCACTTTCCCTTCCGAATTTCCCTATCTCTCCAAGCCACTGCTCACATTCCCCCTCCTCCCCTTCGCGTTCACTGGCCCTCATTTGCGAACATTGTATGCGAGCGTATTACTGCCCTTCAACCGATTTTTCCCACTACCGTCTCCAACGTTTTGGATCGTATCACGACCATAGTTGACGTTTTAAACTCCTCCAAATCTTTCGCATCAACTCCCTTTCCTCAACCTCTTTCACTGTCTCCTCCCCTTCCTGCCTTTTTAAAGGAATTAATTAAAAGACGCAATTATTTACGTCGCAGGTGGCAACGATATCGGGACCCCTATGACAAACAAGGCTTCACCCGTATTAATAATCGTCTTAAACTTGAACTTCGCAAACATCGCGCCAAACTTTGGCATGACAAAATTGACACTTTAGCGGTCTCCGACAACTCCGTTTGGCAAATAACTAAATCCCTCACCAAACCTTTTCCTGTTTCTCCCCCCCTGACCAAGGACAATCGACTAATTTATGACCCTAGGAACAAATTTGAACTTTTAGCTGACTATTTTCAATCCGTCATGACAGCTCCTCCTACCGATTTGTCCTCTTTTGACGCAGATGTTATTTCCTCCCGTCTCTCCCTCACTTATTTGCCGTCACCTGAACCCCTGACCGCCACTTTTGCCGAGGTTAAACAGGCCCTTCATAACCTTCCCCTTAACAAAGCCCCTGGCCACGATAATATTACAAACAAGATGTTGAAATGCCTTCTTCCCTCCACCCATTTTATTAACTTACTGACCGACTTGTTTAACTCCTGCTTTTTTTAAATTATTTTCCGGACCCTTGGAAACTTAGCAAAGTTATTTTATTCCCGAAACCCGGAAAAGACACCTCTCAACCCCAAAATTATCGCCCAATAAGCCTTCTCCCCACCCTTTCCAAACTCTTTGAATCACTAATTATAAAAAACTTTCTTGCATTGTATCCTCCAAGAATCTTCTTCGTCCCGAACAAATGGGCTTTCGTAATAATATCTCCGCCACCCATCAAATTCTTCGCCTTGCCGAAAAAATTCTCCACGGCTTTAATCGTGGTAGAAAATCGACAGAAGCTGTTTTCTTAGACGTCGCAAAGGCGTTTGACTCCGTGTGGCATGACGGCCTTATATTTAAACTTTTTAAACTCAATATTCCGATCCAACATGAAAAAATTATTCACAGCTTCCTTTCTGACCGAACCTTCCAAATTCTTGTTCACAAATCTCTCTCCTCCGTTCGCCCCGCGACCGCTGGCGTGCCCCTGGGCGCAATTTTAAGCCCACTACTATACTCTTTATTTGTTAATGACATTCCTTCTCATGACCACACCGACATTTTTATGTACGCCGACGATACCGCTCTTATTTCTCAATCCAGATTTCCCGACGTTGCGACCCGACGACTTACCCACCATCTTAACCGACTGCACAACTGGACATCGAAATGGAAGATTCGCCTTAACCCCGACAAAAGCGCCCACGTCCACTTTACCCACTTTTCTAAATACTCTCTTACGTCCCCTCCCACACTTGCAGGTGTTGTAATTCCGATCTCCACCACCCACAAATTTTTGGAGGTGGTTTTTGACAAAAAATTGACTTGGACCGCTCACACTACCTATGCCATTCGCAAGGCCACTACTGCTCGCTGCCAACTTTCCTCATTGCTCGCGCCCCGAAGTAAAATTTTTTCTAGACAAGCTGACGCTTTACCTTTCCCTTATTCATCCCCATTTGGTTTACGGGGGCGAAATCTTTTACAATACCTCCAAACGTAACCGCCGACGCCTGGAAACGTTTCAGCGCAACACCGTTCAATCTATCCTCCGCCAACCCCGCCTTACTCCTATATCTGAAATCCTCCGAGCCCACCGCATCCCCGACCTTACCGACTTTGTTAAAAAGCAGGCCCACAGATTCCACAAGCGTCTTCCACTAACCGGCAACACGCTATTATCCACCATCTGGGACTACATCGTTCCCAAAAAAGTTAGATATCGGCTTTCAAAAAGCATACTTGATTGACCCAGCACCTCCAAGTCGTACCGTATCGGAACAATCTTCAGCTTTTTCAGAAATAGTCTGCCATTTATGCTTTTAGCACTATATTGAAAGGAAGAAAAGGCCATGAGACAGCTTTCTGTTAAATCTTGGTTACATCTTGCTAAATCTCGGCTACATCTTGCTTACTCATCTTGAGATTTTACTCTCTCTCCTGTTGGTGGCTCTGGCTGATCCGTCGACTAGCGTCGCCAACATTGAGGCAAACGGAGCTTGCTCCGATAGCAACGAACCTGCCGACCCATCGGTTGTCATACGAGGATCTCCCGGAGATCTTCCTGCCACTATCCGGCGTATCCTATTTGCCACGCCTGCTGCGACCATGAGTGCAGCATTGCAGCCATCTGCTAAAAACGGCCCTTTACAGGGCCACCAAACTGCCTTCGTCCAGTCAGCTTCAGCTGTTCCTGGCTCTTCTCAGGGCCTCCCAGCCAACACCACCACAGCAGTTGGGTCCTGCCATACACGGAGCATCCACAGCGACGGGAATCTCCAGGACATGGAGGACTACACCACCGGTGCAGACTCCAAAACCTCGGAGCTGATGGACGACGGCACGTTCAAAGTCCCGCGCCGGAAGAAGACCAAGCGGGCTTTTATCACGGCTTCGGAGACCATCGCTGCCAAGCTGAAGGCCTCCCAGCATCCAGTGGTGTCGACGGCTAACCGATATAATCCTCTACTCGACGAGGCGAGCACCGACATCACCCCAGGTCCTCCGCCTACAGCTGCTCCGGATGCTCCATCAGCGCCTCCAAACCAGGGTCCATCTAAGCCTCCGGCGATCCTGATCTGCGAGCTGGCGGACTACCGGCGCTTCATCAATGCCGTGAATGGTGCCACGAAGGACCATTCCTATACGGTCACGTCTAGGAAAAACTACACTCGCTACCTTGGCAGATCACTCCAGCGTCCAGAAAATGTTCCAGGACGAGAAGGCCCAATTCTCTACCTGGTGCGCTCGGGAAGACAAGGTCCTCAGCTTCATCGCTCGGGGCCTACACCCAAGGACGGACGACAGCTATGTGAAGGAGCTGCTGGAGGACGCGAAAGTTCCTGTTATCAAGGTCCGCCAAATTTGACGCGCAGACAAATCTCCCCTGGGCATTTTTGTCATCACCACTCGGGCTACTGCTCCGGGTTGGGACCCCAAGGACTTCTTGCACTGGACATCCCTGGGAAATTCAAAGGTCCGCATCCAGCGCTACAGACGAGATGAACCAAAGATGTGTTTCAAATGCAACCGCTTTGGACACTCGTCGCTATTCTGCACTTCGGCGCCTAGGTGCTACAAGTGCGCAGACCCTCATCAGGGGCAGGCCTGCCAGAAGCTAGCTGAGGATGGCCCACCAACCTGCTGCAACTGCGGCGGGCCACACACGCCATTTACGCGTACCTGCCCGGTCTATGCGAGGGAGTAGCGCAAGCGGTTCGGACCAAGTCAGCGAACCACAAAACCTGCTTCCACAGCCTCCAGCTCCAACGCCAGCTCCGGCCCCAGAGTCAGCACCGATCCCGACTCTTGGAGTGGTAAACGCCTGGGGAAGAGGAAACGCCCCTCGCCGTCCTCCGCAGCAGCAGCCGCACCCGAGGAAACGGCTAGACTTTCCTGCACTACAACCCACGGCCGCCCCGCGCTCGGAGACTGTGGAAGAGCTTAACGTCCCTCTCCGCCGTCGGAAACAACAGCCGCGTCCAGAACCAGCCCCTGACTTGCCGTCCGGGGAGCCTGACGTGCCCCTCCTGGCGCCAGCGCTCACTACTCTATTCACGACCCTGCAGTCCCTGACATCAGTGCTGCAACAACAACTGACGGCTCTTGGGAACGTAATAGCCCAACTCTCCGGTCTTGCGCAGCCAATTCGCCGCTAAACATCCGATGACCGGCCTCGTCCTTGCCACCTGGAACGCTAACGGTGGCATGACTGCAAAAACGCCTGAGCTGCTTGCTTTCCTTAAGGAGAGGAAAGCTGCAGTGGCCCTCATCCAAGAAACGCACCTGCGTCCGTCCTGGAGATGGAGTGTGGCTGGCTACCGGGTCTTTCGGACGGACAGGCGATCAGACAGCAGGGGGCGGAACGGCCATCCTTGTACGCGACGACATTTCCGCGTACGAAATAACGCTCCCGGCGATGAAGACGCTGGAGGCCACTGCTGCTGTGATCTCCACGACGAAGGGCGACATTCGCCTGGTCTCCTGCTATCTAGCCCCCAACCGGAGGTTTCATGCGCAGGATTTCCAGCTTCTACTCTCTCCAGGGACTCCACTCATAGCTGGCGGCGACTACAACTGCAAGCACGTATCCTGGAACTCCCGCGCATCGAACTGAAATGGTCTTCTTTTCGCGGCTGGGCTGATGGCTGCGGTATTAAGATTCTCACGCCGACTGCCCCTACGAGGATCCACACCAACAGCAACGGAGAGTTCCTGGACTTCTTCCTCACTGCCGACGTCCACCTCACTGCCGACGTCCACCTCACTGCTGACGTCCACCTCTCTATCAACGTTTACATGGCTCCTTGCCTCAGGAGCGACCACTATCCTGTCGTCGCCTACATCGGTGCCCGCCCCATACAGCTTCCGCCTACTTCCTTCCTGGACTTCACCAACGCTGACTGGCCTGCTTTTCGGAGACGACTGGTTTACTCGCTACCGGAGGATCCTCCTGACCTACCTTCTCCAGACAGCATTGATGAACACGAGCATTCTCACGAGGTCCATCTCCGACGCTGTCGCCGCGACCGTTCCGGTCAAGCTTCGCCGCCGATCAAACTTCCAAGACCTACCCAAAGAACTCCTCCTGCTCATCAAAGTAAAGAACAGGTTCCGGAGGAAACTCCAGAAGACGGGCTGCCCCACTCTTAAAAGGCAGGTCAAGGCGATGGAGCACCACATTCGGGACAGGATTCAGGACTTCTGCCGAGAGATGTGGGACTCGAAGATGGCCTCTCTTTCCTATGAATTGCTACTGAGGGGGAAAAACAAAGTACTACTTAGTGGAGGGAAAAATACACTTATTGTGTTTGACTTTCCAAGAAAGGGACTTGACCTTTTTTTATCTTGGTAAGTTTCTGAGAATATATTCCCTATTCAGTAATTAGTTCTCTGTGATGCGGAAAAATTGGACATTCGTTTGGTCTTATAGAAGATTTAACTCTGTACATGAAAGGTTAAATTGCCTTCAAAATCAATTTGAAGTATCCCTTGATTCGAAATACCCAAACGAAAGACGTCCTTCGACTCAGAATGGTCAAAGGAACACGATTTCATCATGAAAAAAGGGCGAAAACCACACATTCTGTATCTTATGCCGCTCCGATATCGATGTCCGCAACCAAGGACAGGAAGCTGTGCATCAACACATTAAATCAGAAAACCACAAATTGAACACTCGAAATGCAAGTATGTTGTCTCGGGGTACTTTTTCCTCTGTGTCACCTCATAATACTGCCGCTAAAATTTTCGAAATCTAGCATGCTGTGACGCATCACCAATTATATTATTATTATACAGTGGTACCTCGATATACGAGTGCCCTAATATACGAGTGTTTTGAGATACGAGCCGCCGAGCGAGCGATATTTTGCTTTGAGATGAGAGCAAGATTTGAGATACGAGGAATCGCACATTACACCGCTGCACACGACCCCAACATGCGGGGCGCATGTTGGTGTCGTGTGCAGCGTCTAACAGTTTCTCCCACCTCAGACTAGACCTCAGTCTGTGTGCTTGTTTCCCTCGTTTTCGAAGCATTTTTGATAAGTTGGGTTCGCGTTTTTTGCTTTTTGTACATTTACAAAACATTATCACATTTATTTTTATAACCATGGGTCCGAAGAAGAAGATGATGTCTATTGAATTAAAGCGTGAAATCATAGAAAAACATGAGCAAGGTGTGCGAGTAATTGACTTGGCGAGGATGTACGGGCGTAGCACATCAAGGATATGTACTGTGCTTAAACAGAAGGAGTTGATAAAGGGAATAACGCTAGCTAAGGGCGTTACAATAATTTCTAAGCTCCGAACCTCTCTCCATGAAAAGATGGAGAAACTACTGATGGTGTGGGTGAGAGAGAAGCAGCTTCAAGGAGGAACCTTAACACAAAGCATCATATGTGAGAAGGCACGAGCGATTTACGGTGATTTGCTGAAGCAGATCCCACACACTTCCACAAACGAGGAATCGGAAGACTCGTTTAAAGCCAGTCGGGGCTGGTTTGACAACTTTAGGAAAAGGACCGGCATTCACTCCGTCGTCAGGCATGGTGAGGCAGCAAGTTCGGATGTGAAGGCAGCTGAGGTTTACATCAAAACGTTTTCCGAACTGATAGAAGCCAAAGGATACATCCCCCAGCAAGTCTTCAACTGTGACGAGACAGGGCTTTTCTGGAAAAGGATGCCGAATAGGACTTACATAACAGCAGAGGAGAAGACGATGACAGGTCACAAACCCATGAAGGATAGATTAACTCTAGCACTTTGCGCCAATGCGAGTGGCGACTGCAAAATCAAGCCTCTGCTAGTATACCATTCGGAAAATCCCAGAGCCTTTAAGTCACATAAGATTTTAAAAGAAAAACTGCAAGTTATGTGGAGGGCAAATCCGAAGGCGTGGGTCACCAGGAAATTCTTTGTGGAGTGGATAAACCTGGTAAAAAATATCTACAGGAAAACAACCTACTCATGCAAGCCCTTCTCGTCCTCGACAATGCCCCTGCTCACCCACCAAATCTCGAAGATGATTTACTCGAAGAGTTCAAGTTTATAAAGGTTCTCTACCTACCACCCAACACCACTCCTATCCTGCAGCCCATGGATCAGCAGGTGATTTCTAATTTTAAGAAGTTGTACACCAAGCACATTTTTCGGCGCTGCTTTGAGGTGATGGAGAACACAAACCTTACCCTTCGAGAGTTCTGGAAGGACCACTTTAACATCGTGATATGTCTAAGAATTATTGATCAGGCCTGGCTGGGTGTTACAACGAGGACCTTAACCTCTGCATGGAAGAAGCTGTGGCCTGAGGCTGTAGCTGAAAGGGCCTTCGAAGGACTGGAACCCGAAGTGTCAGTGGTAGAGGAGATTGTTTCTCTGGGAAAATCCATGGGTCTGGAGGTGGATGAGAGAGATGTGAACGAACTCGTCGAGGAACAGTCTCAGGAGCTGACAACCGAGGAGTTACACGATGTACATTTGCAGCAGCATACGGTGGTTCAACGAAAAATTAGTTTTGAAGAGGAGCCAGAGATGGAGGAGGTTATCTCTACAAGAGATATAAAGGAGATCTTGGGAATGTGGGAGAAAGTTGTAGAGTTCGTGGATAAAAATCACCCCGAAAAAGTTGCAACTGGTCGTGCATCGGAGTTGTTCAACGAAACTTGCCTAACACATTTCCGCAATATCCTGAAAGGGAGGAAGAAACAAACCTCCTTGGACAGTTTTTTTAAACGATCTGCAGGTGAAAATGAGCAAAGCGTGACGAAAAAAGCAAAGACCAGTGACGAAAATTAAGCGCTTCCGTAAGCACTTCACTTTTTCTTTTATTATGTTTTTATAGAATATGTATTTGTTATTTATAAATAAATGTTTCTTCTTGTAAATACATTTTTCTTATTCAAAAACACTTAACAAAAACGACTGAGGTGGTTTTTTGGGAGCTGGAACGGATTAATGGCATTTCAATTAATTTCAATGGGGAAAATTGCTTTGAGATACGAGCAATTTGACATACGAGCAAGGTTACGGAACGAATTAAACTCGTATGTCGAGGTACCACTGTATTTCAAAGAGTTGGCGACAGGTAGACCCAAAATGGATGGTTAGCAACCTCCTACCACTGCACTTTGGGGAACAGAAGGAGAATGGTAAGAAGTGGTGAGAATTCCATGATGCTGCACATCTCCACCAATACATTGCAAAGAATGGCCACCCCATGACCACCAGCATCTGGTGGTCCCCAATAATTACAGGTTTGAGGAATTTCTGAAGGCTCTGAAAGCACGACACAAAAAATACAGTCATTGTTATGGATAATGCCTGTTACCACTCGGTAGCTGTGGATAAACCACCCCCAACATCAACAAGGACACGATATTCAGGATTGGCTGAATTCAAAGGAAATTCCGTACACCTGTAACCAGAGAAGGACAGAGTTACTGGCTTTCATGAAACTGAAAAGTATGCCACTGAAGCGTATGACGTGGACAAGAAGGCTGCAGCTGAAGGGGGCAAAGTGGTAAGACTGCCACCCTACCATTGCCAGTACAACCCTATTGAGCTTGTCTCGTCACAGGTAAAGAGAAATATAGCGAAGAGGAATACTACAATCAGGCTGAATGACCTGGAAATCCTTACCAATCAGGTAAGAATGACAATACATTTCAGAAATTAATACAATAAAAGGTACCTCATGATACTGTTTCCTAGAAGTATAATTAGTTACATTGTGTTTTATGGTGGATGGACACTTGAGCGAGGTGGTCACACAACACTGTTGCAAAACCATGTTGTATGACCAGGCAGTCAAATGTAAACATCATGTCATACGACATAAGATGCCCATGCGACACAAGTTTCAAGTTTGCAAATGTTGTTGGTCTTTATCAAAGGGATGTCATGTGACTTAAGTGTAGATGGGAAGTCGGGTGACTCACTCTATGTTTTCACTTCAGTTTCAGTATTCAAGGAGTGGTCAATGTGAGCGCATGCATTCTTAGTTACGAGTAAAAAAACAGAATGTACCATAGGAAGACTAGTGAACTGATTGAACACTGCTGGTCAAAACCGATATTACGGGACACAAAAAATGAGTGCTACAGAAATAGAAAAAAAGGCACGATGATCTTTGTGACATCAGTAAAAATTTGGGAGTTTCAAAAGAGGAAGTTAAAAAAAGTAGTGGGGCAATTTACATGAGAAATGAAGAAGGTGAAAGAGAAGAAATCGAGCAGTGCTCCAGATGACGCAAATGAAAGTAAATGGTTTGCTTTCGAACTTCTACTATCTTTGAAGGCCAAGAACAAACCTCGGGCAACTCTCACGTTTTGAAAGATAAATGACTAGAAGAATGCACCGTTTATGTTTCAAATTTCAACTGGAAATAGTTTTTAGGATTTAAAGTAATGGAAATAGGAAGGGAAGACGAGTTTTCAATTTTTTTAAACACTTGGGGACCGGAACTTTTAACACAAACGGTCTCGCAAAGATTCACTCAAAAAGAGGCATCAGGACAGTACACAAACTGCCACCAAAAATCGACAACCTCCTGCGGCCGGTCAAGGACGACCTGGGATTAAAAATGCCAGGGATTTACAAAATCCCATGTGAATGTGACCTTTCCTAAATTGAGCAAACAGGGAAAACCATAGAGACCAGGGTAAAGGAGCATGTCCGGTGCATCAAGCACAACCACCCTGAAAAATCCGCAGTAGCCGAGCACTGCATCACCACGGATCACAGACTACACTTCAAAGACTTCAAGCACATAGCCAAATCCAAGGCTACTAGGATAGGATGGTTAAAGAGGCAATTGATGTCCGGCTCAACCCAGAAAATCTCAACAGGGAAATGGGTTTCCCCTTGAGAAAAGCTTAGGATCCGGTGATGTCCCGGATTGGCCACTCACCTCCACCAATGAGCTTGCAGCAACAGGCGAGAAGACAGTATATAAACCCGGACTAAACCCACATCGGCATCAGTAACCCTGAAGATGGCGTCGAAGTCAAGTGCCCAAACGTTGGTCCTGAACGACGACATGAATTTGGCAGTAACCCGAGAAATATTTCTCATACCCTTTATATTTTTTAAATTGATATAGAATAAGAACAAGACTTGATTGAACAAAATGAGTTATATTTTTTAATTCAGCATGTAAATATTATAAAAGAACAGCTAAGAAAACCTTGACCTCATAAAAAACATTTTCAAACGCAGGCCTGTGTTATGAATTTTATATTTATTGTTATTTCAATTTGTGATTTTATTATAAAATTATATTTTATATTATTATATTTTTATTATTATAATATAGATATATTATTATTATTATATTATTATATTGTATTGTTATTATGTTATTATATTTTATAAAATTTATTTAAACATGCAATAGCATAGCTACAAAAATTAATTTGTTTGATTTATGATACCACTCTCTAAACCACATTTTCACTTTTTTTCCTCAACATTATTTAATATATGTAAACCCAGAAAAATATTTTCCTTAAGAAAATATGTAATAGAGAAGTATACCTATATAGAAATGGACTTTGTCCTTTTTTAGAAGATATCCTTTTCCTACATATGACTCATGAGTTTTAAAGTTTTTAGATCTTTACTTTCTGTTAATGGGTAATATGCATAAAAAGTAGCAAAAGGTTCAATCCGTATGCATAAAAAGCAACCTTTTGCTTCGAAGCAAATGCTATGTATGCTTGGAACTTTTACTACAATCCAACAACCATTAAACTTTCATTAGGCCATCTTAAGCTGACCCTCACATTTAGTTCACCCATTAAATGGATAGACCCCATGCTGTTAAAAACGCAACAGAAATTGATAACTAATTTTTTTTGTTATGGGTAACAGGAAATTTATTCTATCAATTCTCATTGTCACAGTCTACATACTTCTTTTGATAAAATTTCATATTAAACTTAAAAAAAAGAAAATTAGTTAACAAATAAAATGGCATTTTGCCAGTACATCAATAAGAATGCCTCAAGAGGCAAGTTCTGAATCTGAAATGTATCCTGCAATCTATCCAAGCTGGTGTGTGGTAAGGAGTATATAAAAGCAACATACATACTAACCTCTCAAGCACAGAGGGCATTTAAATCAAAGTCATCCTGGAGGTCGGAGTAGATTTAACTGAATTCGCTAATCCGGAGTAAACTTATAAAAAAATGCATAACTTCTTACCTATTCATTGGATTCTTCTGAAATATTTTAAGAATTAAAACTACAAGTATTTATAGTATATTTTTTCACATATTTGTGTATTTTATGTTGTGTGAAATGGTTTGATAAAGTATTTTAAGCATTCACAAAAGCACTATATTGCACGTCTTGATTCCAGGTATATGGATTACTTCATGTATACTGCTTTATTGTAGATTTATACATCTTTGTAAGTTTATCGGAAAAAACATTCAAATAAGGGTAAACAAAGATGCTAGAAGCGTGCAGGGACAGGAGAGAGAGGAGGTTTCATATTTGCCCACTCAAAAAAAAACGCCAAAAATATAGGTTTTTACCTAAGTAATTTGAACACGAACTTCAATATGATTCCCACTATCAGTCTGAATGACCTGAACTGACGCTTTCTTCCAAATCACTTTCATGTAAGTATTCCGTCTTGTTTTTATCACCAGGTATTGCTTGCCTTTTTCTACTGGTTGACGCCATCATAGCTTCGACTCTTTTAACCTCTTAGAAATTAAACAAAAGTAATCACAGAAATAAATGAACAATAGCTGCTTTTGTACAGCATAAATGCTTCCATCAGACTAACAGATGGCCTCAGCAGAGGGGTGGCTAGCGTGTCTGGCTCCCAATGCTAGGGTCGCGGGTTCGAATCCCGCCTTTGTCATGGTTGTATGTGATTGTCTTTGTTATTTCAATATTGTTAAATCGTTATTGATATTCAGTGTAATTGGCCTTGTGCATCTCCGAGTTCTTGCTAATAAATAAATAAATAAATAAATAAATAATTAAAACTACTTCAGAGTGGCAAAAAAATATTTGTTGTGCAATCCAAGATCTTTCCATTTGCTCTGATCACGCATTCAGTCAAGACAGCTTGTCCTCAAGAGATGCTGAGCCAAGTACTAGCCTAGACCCGAAGACCCTTCTTCCTCCCTTTCTACATAGCTTTCAAATGTTGACGCATAAAAAATATTCATCTCATCTCCCCCTGTACATGGCAGTGAATGACCGAAGCCATGCATAGAGTCCCTCAAAGTCATGTCGGTATTCAATAGGTAGGGTAAAAAGCCTATCTAATTTGGCAAGAGAAGTAATAATGTTGGGGCAACGTAACATCCAGGGTGGAGCTATGCCGTGGTCCGTTCTAAATGTCTGAGGCAATTCAAAAGACAACTCTTCAAAAACATTACGCATTCTCACAGCCAGAGGTTTTACAGAGCGGATATGGGCATCATATAACTGCACATAACGATGGTCGAAAACTGCTGTGTAAGCCAGGTGATCTGCCTTAGCGCTTAGAGCTACAACATATCGGGTAGCTAACAGTTTCCGGCGCATGTGCAGCGATGGTTCCCCCGATTCATAGAGAACACTTGGTATTGGACTAGTGCGAAATGCACCAGTAGCCAAGCGATCCCTGTATGGTGAATCACATCAATAGTTTTCAGCACTGATGGTTTAGCCGACCCATATACAATGCTCCCATAGTCCAATCTTGAGCGGACAATCTTAATAAGATTGTCCGGTCTGCACCCCATGACTTATGGCTAAGAATGCGCAAGAGGTTCAAGGAAGATTGGCATCTTGCTTTCAGCCTCTTCAGATGGGGACGCCAAGTCAACTTTTGGTCTAATAGCACACCCAAAAATGGTGGTTTCAACAAATGGGAGCTCCCGATAGTGATAATGCTGGATCCAGGTGGAGGCCGCGAACACGACAGAAGTGGATACAAACTGTCTTGTTCTCTGAGAATGCAAACCCATTGTTTGTGGCCCATTCATTAAGACGGTTAATTGTCAGCTGAAGCTGGCGTTCAACCGCCACCACATTTTGTGAAAGGCAATATATGGCCAGGTCATCCACATAGAGGCTCCCCTCTACTGGTGACCTGATACGTTGGGCTATTCCATTTATGGCAATGGCAAACAAGGTTACACTCAAAATAGACCCCTGTGGAACACCATTCTCCTGAAGGAACGTTTGAGAGGTTTCGCTCCCGATACGCACCCTGAAGTAACGTTCCCATAAAAAGCTCTTGATAAATATGGGTAAGTTACCCCTTAACCCCCACGAGCGCAATGTACGAAGTATACCAAATCTCCATGTGGTGTCATAAGCCCGGACAATATCAAAGAAAACTGCAATGTAGTGATGCTTCCTAACAAAGGCATCACACACAGCTCTCTCCAATCTAACCAGATGATCGGTGGTGGAACGGTGGCGACGAAAACCACACTGAATGTTGGTCAATAGACCATTTGATTCTAAAAACCAAACCAGACGCCTATTGACCATTCGTTCCATGAGTTTGGAGAGGCTACTCGTGAGCGATACCGGTCGGTAGCTCTCAGGCAGTTTTTTATCTTTCCCTGGCTTAAGTAGTGGCACTACAATGGCCTCTCTCCATTGCGTGGGGTAGATGCCAGTGATAGGAAACATTCAATTATCTCCTATGAGTGCCGCCGAAACATGTGCAAAAGTCTTTCAGAACAAAATATCATCTGTCCTGACTGAAATAAAAGGTAATAATCGATATACAAACATCTAAAACTTAGGTTCTGTTTAACAAGAAATAAATTGTAGAAATGAAATCTCTCTCTCAAATAAAAAATTTCAAAACTATACTTGCATTGTGAAAACCTGAAGTGTCTCTTCCCATCTTCCAAGAGCTTGAATATGTTATTTCTCCATTTCAGAGAATGAGTCAAATATCGGGCGAGAGAAAGTAATAGGATAAGAAAGGGCAAAAAAAATTGAGGTAAGAGAAATAATATTACTCAGAACCCGAAAAAAAATCTTTAGAAGACCTAATAAACATCATTGTCAGTTTTCACAAATGAAAATGAAATGTTTTTTTCCTATTCAGGTGATGAATCCACTCCATTTTCAAGAGAAAGTCATGGTATATACTTTTCATGACAAAGAATTGTTGCTATAGAGCAGGGGTCGGCAACCTTTTCACCTATGAGGGTGCAATTTATATTACTGAGGGCGCATAAGCAAGATCAATTGATATCTCTCTGTATCAGTGGTCGGCAACCTCTTTATCTATGAGGGCGCAACTTTAGTTATTGGAGACGTGAAGTGAAGTAACAATAGTAGATATGTACCAATAATTATTAAAATGATATTTTTGTATATAAGAGAAAAACTATTCAAGAATTTATTATAAAAACATGAAAAATAAATCAATGTGAAACTTGGGACTGATATCTTCAGCCAACTTGCTATAATTTGGCACATAACTCGAGGTACCTGATCTTAGGCAGTTGTCTAAATTGTAATCGGTGAGTCACGATCAGTACTTGGATTTCAAGTGTTTCATGGTTGAAAAAATGGACTCGCAACTGTATGTTGAAGCACAGTAAGAATATATTTTTAGGGCACATTTTCTTAATAATGGATAGCGATTTCCATCAACTAAATTCCAAATGTTTTCATCATTTTTATGTGACCTTAACATAATATCATTCTGCATATTTATTATTTCCATTTCTAAGTCCTCGGTGTTAACGATATTAAAGTAAGTTCCAATATTAACAGACATATCACAGTCCATAAAATTGAATGGATTAGCAAAGAATGTTATTATGGGTTCTACTCTCTTTGGTGTTTATATTTATAGTAGTGCAAATTTACGCGAGAAGTCACCGTGAATATTCTACTCCCATGCCTGATTGCTCGTATGGTCCAACAAGGCATTTCCTCTGCAATTATAGAGCTTTTAGTTTTCCTTGCTCTGCAGCTTTGTGCCGATCCCAACGTTACGAAGCCTACGGCGTCTCTCTGCCCGGTAAGAGAAGCGATCGACGCTGCCCTCCTGTGAGCCTTCGGACGGTTGTTTCTCATTCCCTTCACACTGCTTTGGTGGGTTATATGACTGTGTTATTATTATGTGGTGATATTGAGTTAAATCCGGGGCCTAATCAGGGCTTCCCCTTGTGTTTTTATTACCAAAATGTGAGAAGTATTAAAAACAAATTGTCAGCTTGTGACTTGTATGCAACGGTTTTGTCACAGTTGGATGTCTTAGCTTTTACGGAAACTTGGCTCAATTCTTCCGTTAAGGACAGTGAATTTGCATTTTCTAATACCCACAAAATTTATCGCCGAGATCGATCCTCTAGAGGTGGTGGCGTGCTTTTAGCAATTAAATCAGGTTACTCCTCAAAACGAAGAAATGACCTAGAAACTTCCTGTGAAATCTTGTGGACTGAAATCTCTTTCGCACGCAATCCATCTTGCTCATCTGCCCATAAAAAAGTGTTCGTTGGCTGTTTTTATCGGCCCCCGTCGAGTGATATCAAGGTTTTAGAAAACTGCCTCACTTCAATTATGCGAGTGCTACCGCTTGGTCCTGTAGTGTTACTCGGTGATTTCAATCTCTCCATACAGTGGGAGTCCTCTTTTAGAGGTGAAACTAAATCTCCCCATGACGAATTCTTTTACGAACATTTCATTACCGCTCTTGGGCTGTCCCAACATAATCTTTTTCCTACCAGAGATCTGGCAACGCTGGACTATATCGTCTCCTCAGTTTCTCCGCTTTCTCTCACTCCTGGCCGAAATATTTTCGACTCTGACCATGAGTCCCTTGACGTGGACTTCCGCTTACCAGGCAACCTCTGGCGACCCAAGGGTCCCCCCACCCTGTCCCGACCATTTCCCGCTTGGAAGAAAGTTTGCTGGGATGATGTCAATCGCCGTCTAACTGCACTTTACTGGGGCATATTGGATTCCTTATCTCCCGATGAAGCAGTGAGCTACCTGCAGGATATTATTGCTGGAGTGATTAAGGACTGTGTTCCCTATGTCAAGCCCAAATCTAAACGTTTCCCTCCTTGGTATAGTAGAGACACTCTTTTGACCTTAAAAAACAAAAACCGAGCTTGGGAACTTTGGAAAACTCACCGCAGTTTAGAATCACGAAACACTTTTGTTAACTTAAGGCGCTTATGTAAGTCCCTATTAGAAAAAGACTATACTAACTACATTAACAAAATCTCCTCTAATATCTCCTCAAACCCCCAGCAGTTCTGGGCGTTCGTCAATGGGCGTCGTAATAATAGGGAAATACCAGATATAGTTTTTAATGGCCCTCGTCTAGCTGTGGGACTCAATAGACCGGAACTTTTTAACAATTTTTTTAACGAATGCTTTGTTCTCCCTCGTAACATCTCCAGTGAGTTTGAAGACCCACACTTGCATCATGTAGCTTCTAATTTTACATTATCTGATTTACAAACTTCTCCATGTGAAGTCTATGAATTCCTATGCAAAATTAATCCACATCGCTCTATAGGCCCTGATGGACTAAGTCCTGTATTTTTACGCAACTGTGCTTCTTCTCTCTGTATTCCATTGAGTATAATTTTCAACAGATGCTACTCCTTAGGTCTCTTTCCCTCTCAATGGAAACGTGCGAATATTATTCCGATTCATAAATCAGGTTCCAAATCGGACGTTACAAATTACCGACCAATTTCTTTACTTCCTATTCTTTCTTCAATTTGTGAAAAAATTATTTTAAACCGCCTCTTTTATTTTACTTCTCCGCACTTATCCACCAAACAACATGGCTTTGTTCCGGGCCGCTCTTGCTTGTCAAATCTAGCTGTTTTCCAAAAGCACTCCGTGGAAGCCTTAGAAAATAATTCACAACTAGATACAATATTCCTTGATTTCTCTAAGGCTTTTGATTCTTTGAATCACAACCATCTACTTAATAAGCTTAGTCACCGCTTCAACTTGCATGGAAATTTCCTTCTGCTATTACGTAGTTTTTTAAATAACAGATATCAGCGAGTCATTCTTTCAGGCCATACTTCAAATTGGTTAATTGTTCCTTCAGATGTTCCTCAGGGCAGTGTTCTTGCCCCCTTTTTGTTTAACCTTTTTATTGATGACTTATCATCTCAATTACATCCCTCTCAAGCCGAAATACTTATGTATGCAGATGACTGCAAAATATTTAGGCAAATTCACTCCGCTGAAGACAGCTTAATACTTCAACAGGCACTCAACATCGTAACCAACTGGTGTTCTGATTCTTCTCTTCGATTAAACCCAAACAAATCCACCGTAATGACCGTAACTCTTCGCAAAAATCCTCTAGAATTTAACTACACAATTGACTCTATTTTATTACCCAGAACCATTCTTCAGAAGGACCTAGGGGTATTAATTGATAATAAGTTAAACTTCACAGCACACATAACTGCAACAAAACGCAAAGCTATGTCCCTACTAGGAATATTATACAGATTTACGGACATAAAGGATGCAGCTTCCCTTAAATTATACTTTTCCACATTAGTCTTCCCAGTTGTGAATTATGCTTCCCCTATTTGGTCTATGGCTGCAGCCTCTAATCTTTCTTCTCTTGATTGCGTACTAAATTTCTTTGTTAGAATAGTTAAATATCGTATACCCTCTCTCCGGACTTCCTCTAAGGAAGCCATCCTAACGGCCTTGTCCCTAGACCAATTTTCGGTATCTCGACAAAAATCTGACCTCTCCTTATGTTATAACATTTTAAACTCTAATATAGACAGTCCATAACTCTTGGCCTCTTTAGGTTTACGAGTACCCTCTAGAACAACACGCTCTATGGATTTACTCCACATTCCAACCACAAGGTTATCTATTATTAGGCGCTCTCTTTTTTTCCGTCTTCCTACCCTATTTAATTATCTACCTTCCCACATAGATCCGTTTATCCTTTCCTGTAAATCATTTATCAAAGGTTCTAGAGCTCAGTTACCTCATTCTCACCTCTAATTTCTTTGTGCTCTATCCGCAGTGTTATTTTCCCTTTTCTCTTTCGTGTTGTATTCTTATTATTATTATTCTCTGTTTTTTTCCTGTTTTTTATTTGCTTTTATTTATACTCATGATGTTATATATTTCACTCTAAAATGGCAAATGCTGTATGTGAAATTTTTAATTAAATAAATAAATAAATAAAATACTTCAGAAAACTGACGAAACCTAAAATTAAATTCCTTCAGGAGAGTTTCAATGTGTTGTGAAAATGGTTCAGTGGTAACATTTTCATCAGTCAGATTCTCAATAATATATTTTAAATTCGGAAAATGTGATAAGGAATTTCTCTATAGGTGAGACTTCAACAATGCCAATTTACATTTGAATGCATCTACTGGACTTATCATTTTTGAAATGTGTTGATATTTCCCTTGCATCTCCATATTCAGTTCGTTCAATTTTATAGTTATCAACAAGAAATCCGAAATCCATCAACCAAGCTTTGTCATCCAACTGTGAATAATATTCATTTCTTGACGTGAGAAATTCCTTTACATCCTTTGAGATTTATAAACCTCACAAGTATTTTGCCTCTGCTGAGCCATCTAACTTTGGTATGCAAAAGGAGATCATCGAATTCAGCATCTTCACCTTGTAAAAGCAGTTTAAACAATCGGTGTTGCATTGGTACGGTTCTTATGGAATTTATTATTTTTGTTACTGTTTTCATGACATGTTGAAAATGTACAACTCTTGCGCATAACATTTCTTGGTGTATAATGCAGTGATATGAAATAAATTTTGGAAAGAGAGGGGCTTCTTTACATAGAGCAATAAATCCACTTTTACTACCTGTCAATGAAGGTGCACCATCTGTAGTAATTGCGGTCAACTTCATTAACGGTATATTACTTTCTTGGACATTTTTTAAAAGCTGAAAAAATGTTTTCACCTCTTTTTCGTCCCTTTAATGGAAGAATTTTAAGAAATTCTTCCTTTCCTGAAAAATCATTCAACACCATCTTCACAACCATAGCCAATTGGGAAGTGTCTGATATGTCTGTTGACTCATCCAGTTGCAACGAGAAGAAAATACATTTTTGTAAATCATTAGCCAACTCTTTCTCCATATTGGTTACAATAACTTCAATTCTTCTTGTAACTGTTCTTGCTGATAACTGAATCATGTTGATTGCTGAGGTAATTTCATTTTTATTTTTAAAATCTTCGAAAAGTGAGTCAGCAATTGCTAACATGGCTTCTTTTACAATCTCGCCATCTTCAAAAGGCTTTTTCCTCTTCGCCAACAAATGCAAAATTATAAGTGATGCAATCATTGCTCTTTTTTATTGCTGCACTGGTCTGGTAAAATGCTCTGCTGTTTAGTTAAAATAGATTTCATATCAGAAATTTTCTTTCTCCTGATTCCTGAGTTTAACCACTTAACTGGGTATGCCGTGTCAATCCGTCATGACTAACCGTAACGGTGGTGGGTATGCCGTTTCAATCCGTCATGCTGCTTTTAGTTTGATTTCGAAGCGATAGATGGCCATTTGGTCTCATTTTATGGAAGACACCTTTCGTAGGCATCCTTTTAGTTTGCGTTCATAGCGGTAGATGGACATTCTTTTTCTATTTTGGGAAGATATTCTTTTCGTACATAAACCCTGCCTTTGCTATGCGGGTTGCCTTTGCTAGCCCCTAATTTGGTGAAAGTTGGGCTAAGACATGCGGGTCCTTTTCGCACCTACGTGAGAAATTTTACCATTAGAACCGCCCACATTTTCCTCGTGGGAGACCCTGTTGATCATAAACCCTACTTGTTCAAGTAAAAGTAACGGTATATATAGAGAAACACATGTGAAGCGAAAAACTTTAGTTGGCTTTTGAGAATCAGAGAAGACGGTTTAGAGTTGTGTTACGTTCCTTTTTCGGTGCCTTAGTGTTACGACTAACTCGCGAAAAGTTTATTTGCATTTTATCTGCAGCAACTATAAATTATTTCCTTGTTTGATATTCTTGGAAATAATTTAAATTTCACCCTTCGGAAATGGCTTCATCCAGCAAAAGGGAATTTTCTGAGATGACAGAAGAGGAAATGATGGATATTATAGAAGAAAGTGACGTGGAGAGTGTTTCGAGTGAGTATCTGGAGGATGTTTACATCCACACCGACGTAAGTGACAGTGAATCAGAAGGAGATAAGGACATCACTGAAGAGGAGGAAGTGACAAACATTCCTGGATACCCTTACGTCTGGAGTACAACTGAGGAAGTGCGACAGAAATTTACATTTACTGGTGAATGTGGATTAAATATCCATATTGAGGATAGAAATAGTGTCTTGGACTATTTTGAGCAAATTGTGGATGATGAATTGTGCATGATAATAGTTGAGCAGACGAATATTTACGCAAAACAGTTTTTAGATGCAAACCCTACCCTGAAACCACGATCTAGAGTACGCGATTGGGTGGATACAGATGTGAATGAAATTAAAACTTTGTTAGGTGTGTTCATTCTTCAGGGAATTGTACTGAAACCCGATTATTCTATGTATTTTACAAAACGGGAGAGTATTGCTACTCCTTTTTTTTCTAAGGTATTTAGTGAAAAGAGATTTCACCTTCTCCTAAAATTCCTGCATTTTGTGGACAATTCTACGTATAATGCAGGTTGCAATGTGAAACTTTTTAAAATTGAGCCAGTGCTCAAATATCTGAGAAATAAATTTTCCTCCCTGTATACCCCCGATCAAGCAATTGTAGTAGATGAATCTCTGCTCATGTGGAAAGGTCGGCTCGCTTGGAAGCAATATATACCATCTAAGCGGAGCAAATTTGGGATAAAATTCTTTGTGCTCTGCGAAAGTAAGTCGGGATATATTTGGAATTTTATGGTATATACTGGTAAAGATACTTTGTACAGTGAGAAATACAAAGAAGAAAATATTTCTGCTCGAATTGTGCTTGACTTAGCCGATGATCTATTAGGTAAGGGATACACATTATATTTAGATAATTGGTACACGAGCCCTAAGCTAGTGGACATATTAACTGAAAGAGAAACAGATGTAGTAGGAACAATGCAGGCAAATAGGAAAGAATTTCCACAAACTGTGAAATCTACAAAACTACAGAAAGGAGAAATGTCAGCAGCATTTCGAGGCAAGCAGATGATCATGAAATGGAAAGACAAAAGGGATGTGGTTATGGTCAGCACTTTCCATGGTACCGAAATGTGTAATGTGGAGAAAAGAGGGAAAACAGTGATCAAACCCAGTGTAGTTCACGATTACAACAAGAACATGGGTGGTGTCGATAGAAGCGATGGATTGATGAATATGTACAAGATTGCGCGAAATAGGCCAAAAAAATACTATCAGAAAATGTTTAGGCACTTGATAGACATGGCAATGCTAAATTCCTTTGCATTTTATAAGAAAAATGGAGGCAAGGTTAACAGGAAAGAGTTCCTTATAAGTCTTGCAGAAAGTTTAATTGAAAAATATGGGCAACACTTCAAAGCAGGTCCAGGAAGGCCGTCCAAATCTCCACGGCCATCCCGTCTTACAGGAGGCCATTATCCTGATACTCTCCCTCGCACAACAAAAAAGTCTCCTGCCAAAAGATGTGTAGTTTGCTACAAAGCAGGAAAACGGAGGGAAACAAAATATTGGTGTCCTGATTGTGGTGTTGGTTTGTGCCCTGCTCCCTGTTTCAAAATTTATCATACGAAGCTGGATTTGTAATTTTGTTATAATTTTATTTTTTTTATTATAACAATTTATTAATTTATTGTTATATTATAAGCTTTTTTAGTTCTATGTAATACTGTATTCATAATGTGATATCATTTTGAATTTTAGTATATATTCCAAATATTATTACAATATAATCAAGAGAATTTTGTATTTTACATAATATAAATTTTAAAGTTTGTCATAAAATATTATATTTTAATTAAGGTTAGTGTTTGTTTTCCATTTATATTATTAATTATTTTATTATGATAAAAATTTGAGAACTTATATTTTGAAATTTTTTACCATATTTTAGCATTTTGTATTTATTTTGTATTATTATGAAATTATTTTTTTATTGTAAAAATAAATATGTAAATATAATAATTCATGTTTTGGTAATAAATATGGTCTATTATAAAAATAAAAAAATAATAAAAAGTTTTATTACTTAATATTTATGTATATTTTTATCAATATGCGAAAGCTAAAAAATCACCTCTGTTTCAATTTAAATACCCACCACCGGTGCAGCATTGAAAAATTAAATACCCAGTTGAGTGGTTAATGGATAACTAGTATTAAAATTTCCGTGGACCATATTAAAATGTCTTTCAACATTACTTTTCTTTAAAAGTGTGACACAAGCATTGCACAATAAACAAACACTTTCCTTTCAAATCAATAAAACAGAATTGTTCTTCCCAATCAACATTGAAGTAATATGTCCTTTACCTCTTATTACTTATAATGGGGATGAAATTTTCTACAAATGAATTAATAAACGCAACACACTGAATATCGGGAAAATATCAGAAATATTGTTAACTGTTGGTCAATTTAAATTGATTCATGTTTAACCAATGAAGAGGGAAATGAGCTATCACTGGCTGATATTGTAAGAGATGAAGAAAAATCTCCCAAACCCTGTACTTTGTATATTAACACGTTCACCCCGGGGGCTTATTTTAGATTATGTTCGATCAGGAGGGCATATTTTTTTGGGTTGGCTGCCTGAATTTCCCATGATTCATTCCCCCAAGTGTAACCAGGTGCATGCGAACTGAACATTTGTATCTCAGTCAACGATCAGCTGTCTATCGTCTTATTCTGTCTTCTTTATCGTCAGGTTTTGTGAACTATTTTCTGATATAATATTCTGTGAAGGCGTTTGTATTCATCTGGTTTATTACAGTAACAAGTTTATTATATAATATGTTGTGATTATTTTTTGCAATAGTCATTAGTATTAGTCAGTATTTTACGGTTTTTGATATTGTCGGCTATAAGGCGTGCATAGCCCGAAGCGTCACAGGTACGACCTTGAAACCTGAACGACTGCTGCTATCACCGGAGGAAGGCAGAACCACGGTCCTGTAGGAAGGCAGCGGCGGCTTCATCGTACTCGACTGTCCTAACCATTTCTATGAAACCCATCCTAAAAAGTGAGTGAACTTAGGATCTCTGAAACGTGGGGGTCATGAAGTGTATGCTTTATAACCAAAATTATCCACAGTTTTTTACTATAACTGTACAATAATATTATAAATGTGGAGAAATCTTCCAATTATACTAAAACAATTTCTTCTTTCCATGGTGTCAGAAGATTCAATGGATCAACCTAGCATATCGGGTGCATCATCTAACACTAATAAATGAAAGAGATCAGTTTGTTGTTCTTCCGAATCGGAGGAATATGACTCAGAAGCTGATTCTGATTATGTATATCCTACTAGCCAGATTGGTTCTTCTACAGACACATGTGTCACTTCGAGTGATGAGGAAAATTTGGATAGTCAAAAGTGCAGCTCAGAGTGGGGTCCAGTAGGACAAAAGTGTTTACCAATAGATGAATATGCTGAAGACATGAAGTTTTTACCTGTAGGTATAGATTGGAGCAACCCATTACAATTGTACAAATTATTCCTCACTGATGACATAATCAATCTAATGATTATGGAAACCAATAAGTACGCTGAGCAATGTGAGTCTACTGTAAAAGGAATCACAGCACAAACCTCCAAGAAACATCAACAGGCCTGGGTACCAGTTACCCATGATGAAATGAACAAATTTATTGGCATATTGCTAATTATGGGTGTTGCGCATGTGCCAGAAATTCGTCTCTACTGGTCAAATAATCCCATGTACACAAATATACTTATAAAAAAAGTATGAGCCGTGACCGATTTCTGAACATACTTAGGAATTGGCACTTTTCTGACAACACCCAAGCTGTGGCAGAAGACCGCCTGGACAAAATAAAAGCTATATTAGAAAAAATAAAAATAAGTTTTCAGAATATTGTAAAACCTGGAAAAGAAGTAGTAATAGATGAGAGCATAGTGCCATGGCGTGGACGTCTTGTATTTCGTCAATACATACCAGGCAAACATCATAAGTATGGCATAAAATTATATAAACTCTGTCTTCCAGAAGGTTATACATACAATATGGAGGTGTATTCTGGAAAAACTGGAAATTCAACAAACAAAGGACATGCCTGCACCGTTGTTATGAGACTAATGACTGGTCTTCTATATGAAGGTCGTATTGTATATACGAACAATTTTTATACGTGTGTGTTTAGCGCAAGAACTACTGGAAAAAGACACGTTTTTGAGTGGTACTGTCCGCAGCAACAGGAAGAATTTGCCAATGGAAGCAAAACAAAAAAGGGGTGAAATTATAAGCCTTGAAAATAAGGATGGCATAAAATTCATAAACTGGACTGATAAAAGACCAGTACAAATGCTAACTACATGCAAAAAACACAAGTGTGTTTTGGTTGAGAAAGGAGACACCCGAAACAAACGACTGAAACCTGATGCTGTTGACAGCTACAATATCGCGAAGAAAGGAGTCGACTATTCAGACCAAATGTCGTCCTATTATTCCTCACTGCGAAAAACCATAAAGTGATATAGGAAAATCGTAATGGAGTTAATTTGTGGGACAATGCTCGTAAATGCCTGGGTAATTCACTGTAAATGGAGCAATAAAAGTAAAATGAGCATATTGCAGTTTCGCGAAGCAATTATTGAAGAGCTTCTAAATAAAACATCTGAAATGAGAGATGTTACGCCATCAAGAAAGAAGCTCCACTTTCTCAAAAACTATGAAGGGCCTGCAAAAAATACAAGGAAAAGGTGTAGAGAGTGTTACAAATGTATGTCTCAGGAAAAAGGTCGTGAATATGCAATCAAAAATGTAAAAAAATAAGGACATATTGTCCTAGTTGTGAAGGAGAGCCACCATTATGGCTAAATTGTTTTGAAAAGATTCATTCCTAGGGAAATTTTTCTTTCTATTATAATTTACAACAATAATAAAAAAAATTTCAACAAAAATATTATACTTGTTATTTATGCAAATTTATACATAATAAAAAATAAAATGGTATATTTCCTTGAAAATATTTTCATTTACTTTTATGTAGTAAATCCACCACGAGTTCTTCAAAAATACCCACTTATAGAAAGTAACCGAATTTGAAAATATTTACTTTTACTTTCCCCATTTACGAAGTAAAAAATTAGAAAAAAAAAATTGATACCTTTCATGTGGCGGGAAGGATAACTGAAACACTCAACCTTGTGCCGGGTTCACATGAATGGACGTAAAGATAAGCAGGCGCCGTGAATCACTGATGAGTCGCACCGCCCCATAGGAAAACTCGGCGTGACTCACTCGCCGGGGTGAACGTGTTAAGCAATGAACGGAACTCCAAAACCAGTGACTCACAGCAATAACTCGAGCCAAGTTATGCTACAAGACGGACGATAGAACTCCGAAACCAACGACTTTCAACAATAACTTGAGGCAAATTATGCTACAAGACGGAGGACAGAACTCTGAAGCCAATGACTTTCAACAATAACTTGAGGTAAGTTATGCTACAAGACGGAGGACAGAACTCCGAAACCAACGACTTTTGACAAGAACTTGGGAGTTTCACGCGACATAGGGAAATAGTTTTCCCATATCGAGCACCTACCTCCAAATAGCCTAAACCGGCTAACAGAGCTATAGTACACGACGGGTTGAGAACAAGGATCTCAGTTAGCCTTGCACCCATAATAGCAATTGAAGGCGACAAGACACCTTCACCTAGCATAAACTAAAGGCGGAGAATTCCCTATCTTTTCGTACAGTTCGTATGAGAATGTTTGTATGAAATGTCAACACAGGCACGGCTATCACACAAACACAATAGCGGCTTCTCCTACTCTCGGCGAGTAATCTCCAAAAAACACTGTGAAGGATGTATTTATACTAGGGCAGGGTAGGGAGAAGGGACATGGATAAACAAGAGAGGGGTAATGGAGGAGTCATTATAAAAAGAACTCTGTTAATGACAACGTCTTTATCCAATAATGTATGTCCCCATTCTGTTCGCATATAAGTCCTGACCTTGGCGATGTTATTTTGTAACAGACATACGATTTGGCTCGGTGTGATGTAAGATTAAGATGTTGGTTACAAAGTTCTATTTTTCATCTTGTTCTGCAACTTATTGGTCTTCTTCAAGTTTTCCGTAATTGTTTAACTTGAGTTCTCTTTTTGGCTGGCGGGCTACACACAAATGTCTTGCAGGCGCCATGGTGCCCGCGGTCGCCACGTTGCCGACCTCTGCTATAGAGAAACATTTCTGTAGCCCTGGCTTTTGTTTCGTTGAAAATTCCTATATTTTGTTTATCTTTTGCCCTGTCAATAAAGAATGTATCCGTTTCAAAGAAATGGTTGATTTGGATCCGTCTGCGTTCCCTTTAGCCAACAGAGTTGAAATTTTCAATTATGAACTTTTTAACAACAATTTTGTCTCTATTTAAAATTTTGGGGTCAGCATTGACCCCACGATAGTACTTATGTGACTCTAAATAACGATAGTACTTCAGGGTTAAATATCTTGAGGGATTAACTAATGCAGAGATGGACTGTTTCAATACGACGTCTCCAAGAAGTAAAATGAAAGAGATACGATGTTTATGACATATCTCCTCTCTGTCTGCAGATGGTTCTTTGGATCTGCTAGCTAAGCATATTCATTCATGCATGTATGTTTGGTGACACAACATAGCAAAGGGGAGAATTGTAATTAATTGTCTGTTTTGAAATATAAGACAGTAACATAAGCCAAGGACTGTCTACAAATCTATTCATAAACAAGTCACTTCAAATATATTTACAATGCAATACCTTGACTTCTTCCATCCCATCAGCCAAAAAATAGCTGCTTTTCACCCCCTATCCCACAGACTTTGTAACATCCCTCTGAACAAATAAAGATACAGAAAAGAATTAAGTTATATAAAAGAAATAGCCACAAACCTTGGATATAGCAACAATTTAATTAATAAACTGGTTCAAAAACACAAATTCAAAAAAACTCAGATGAACTCCACCACTCTCAACATCGAGAACAAAAAAGATATCAAATATGTTAAGCTACCTTATTTCCATCTTTAAACAAAGGCTTAAATAAGATTTTTAAACATAAGAAATACTCAACAGTGTATACCAACCCACACAACTTGAAATATTCCTTAGCCAGCACGAAAGACAACGGAAGATCTAGACAATTCAGGAATTTATAAAATACAATGTTTACATTGCGATCAACAATATATAGGCTAAACAAAGAGGAAAATAATCACACAGTTCAAAGAACATATAGCTCACTATAAATATAATCACTTTGAAAAATCCAGCGTAGCTCAACTTATATTAGAGACAGGACATGGCATCAACTTAAATGACATCAAATTACTTCTTTCATCCAATAATTCACTTAATGCTTTGGAAAACTTACATATGCATAAAACTCGCAAAACAATCATGAACACAGATTTGGATTTTAATAAAATCTTATACAAACTCACAGACCAACACAACATCGAAGCCGGATTTGTTTTTCATCTTCCTCAATACCTGTACTTGTTTCAACTTTCGCAGTTGACCTCGTGTCACTGACGTAGAAAGAGCTAACCCCCTCTGAAGATGCCCACTTAGTGGGCGAAATGCATTGGGTACATGAACTTTAAAAATTTTTATGGCTGAAGGAGTTTTATCTTATTTTAATTCTAGACCATGGCTAGAGATTGCTTTTGAATATAAACACTGGTAGCACCACTGTTGAGATGTGACCTGAGGAAGCATGAAACGACCCAGAATTTCAGTGTTGCTTTGGATGTCATTGCGTGTGGTTATTTCATGATTTATTGTACCCTCCTGATTCAACTTCATCAACATGACAGTTATTCAATAAATATAATAATTTCACTGATATATAGTGTCCCAAAATGGATGAGTTTTAAATGTAAACATACTGAGCCTAGTAATACAGATAGTGCTAAACGTTCCAAGTTTGATAGGCCCAATGCAGGTATTGTCAATGTAACTTAACAGGAAAACAATGAGAATGCCTCTATGTCTGGTATTTCTCCAAGAGATGAGAATGAAAGAATAAAGGGACATCTAAAACTAAATGTAGGGTTTATGACGAATCTTACATTCAATTTGGTTTTGTTTAAAATCAATCCATGCGTCTTTTTGCAGTATGTGTTATTTATAACATGACACACCAGCAGTAGTATGAAGCCTTCTATTTTGCAGCATCATTTGCTACATAAGCACACAGAATTGAAACAAACCAATAAATTATTTATTTTAAGTGAAAAGCTGCAAGCCAAGCTCAATGTGTATGTAGGATAATATTGTTGGCACAAACTTCTATGAGAGCACTAAAAGCTTCATTTGAATTAGTTCTACTTATAGCAAAGGAAAAGGTTTAGGCAACCTCATAATTCCCAGAGCTTTAGTAAAAGCAGAAAATGTTGGGAAGTGAGGCTGAGGCTGTTATCAAGTTAATTCCCAATTAAATGGCACTATGTCCTGACGTATAACAGAAATAGCAGATGTTGCACAGCAAATTATTCATGATATCAAGGCTGGTGAAAGGTTTGCTTTGCAGTTAGACAAGTCAACAGATGTGTCAAATGATTCTCAGATGATAATATATGAACGATAATTCAATGTTGAATCAGGGATTAAATGCTAGCTTGTCAAGTTGTAAAGGAACATACTACTGGGAAAGCAGTTTTATTTACTGGATAATTTTTACAGAACGAGTGTGGAATAAAGTGGGAATGCTGTGTCAGTATTTCTAATGATGACGCTGCTGTAATTACAGGAAAAGTGGCCTCTATGCGCTTGTTCAAAAACTTAAACCCAATATTAAAGTCCTTTTCTAGGGCAAATGATAGGCAAATTTAACACTAGATATTTTTGTACAATTTCTTATAATGGTAAAAACATTTTAATCAATAATATATAAATATTGATTGTGAAGAGCACAACAGATCGAACAACAATAAGATGCACATCTGGACAAAAATCTATATAGATCAGTGGATAGTGAATAAGAGTGACCATCAAAACAACCAAGCATGAGAACTAAACATTCCCAGTGGTGCTGCCGATGGCAGGAAGTTACCCTCCACCATGAAATTCAAAAGATAGACAATGCAAAAGGAGAAGGTTGCAACTGACATTACAGCAGAGGTGAATACAAAGGTGTGGAAGGTTAATGATATGACAAAATGAACTAGTAAGAGCTAGATTGATTAGCCAGGATAACCCATTCCCAAATACAGCTCCACAAGAAACAATAATAATAATTGTCCTCATGCATCACATGGGATATCTTGACACATCATTTTGTAACTTCATTCACTGCCTTTTAGGCAAACGATGCAACAAGTCTGTATCTTGCATCTGTGGCAAGATTAAATTACAAGCATATCAATTTGCACACTAAGCTCAGCAATGCAAAGATCCCTTATGATGAAATTTAGTTAATGTTGACTAATAAATTGTGACACTATAAATATATTTAAGAAAATTTACATTAAAACCAAGACTGTCAGAACAGAAACACACAATCACCAATGGACTTGATAAAAAAAATACATCAGTAATACTCAAATAGCCCACAATCAACACTAAAAACATAACTGAGCAGTGGAATTCTTAAACCTTAACATTATATAAGTAACCAAAAATACAATGTTCAAACAACATTATTTTTAAAAGCAAAACTGTGCCACTTCATAAACCATGACATTTTAAACTCAAGCAAAAGTCAAAAATACCATATGGTTAGATTAGCAACAACATGCTAATATTGTAAAAATGAGAAAAAATTGATAAATCAAACAATGACTGCCATATACATTGCACATGGTATGTAAATGAAAGTTTGATATGAACTTGAAACCAAACATCGCTTCCAATATATTAGAAGTATAACTGCAAGCAGAGATGGTCATCATAAACATCCCATACTGAATTGACTTCCACTTTACCATATATAAGCAGCATATCAAATTCTCAATATACATACACACACAAGGTTGTTGCCCTCAGTAAGAACAGAGTTATTTACAAAGTTGTTCAGGTAAAAGGGTTATAAGCTGCATTCTGAAAAATGGCAAGTGTGGAATAGGTTTCACCAAATGTTAATCCTTGAATTTGTTCAAATAAGTGATGTGGCCATGTTTCCATTTCTCATTAGATAATTTGCAGGCCAATATGACAATGTGCAAGTGAAACATATGAAGAATTACCCATTGATTTCATTTGGTACATAAACCCAAAACATCAGCAACACTTGAAGGCGAACACATCCAAATAGTTTGCTCATGTACAAATTAGATAGCTACCTCAAAACATGAATACAAATTTTTCTGTAAACACTCAACTCTGACAGAAAATACTTATAAAACAATAGCAATCTTTGTGCAATTGCAAAATGAGAAAAGAAACAATTTGTACTACAAAACAGAAGGCATTACAGCCAATGCTTCGTTATTAAATGGCATTATCAGTTAATGATGCATTGTAAGCTTTCTTCGGCGGCAACATCAAAAACTCTCAGCTTTTTAAGATGACATTGATCCCTTATTATTGTTGTGGATAAAAATCAATTTGTAATAGTACATGATCCAAAACAATGAAATTCACAAGAGTTTAGTAATGATAAAAATGAAGACTGCATAGAATATTTTCAAGGTAAACCACTACTATAGAGATGACGTACAACATGAAGTCCATGGAAAGCATTAAGAAATTAGGAATAAATCCATAATACCAAAGTGAACAAGAAAGAAAACTAAATTAATGATCAAATTACAAAAAGTGCAGCAATCTTGTGGTAATGACATACCAAAGACATTCAATAAAGGCAGTAGGCTAGTGATACCGCACTTTATTTGCTAGTCATATACAATCTGCTTCTCCCTTTCTTAAGCATTAAAAATTTTCCTAAAACAAAAGGGTCATCTCTACACAGAGCCAAAATAGGAATAAGGATATTTACTCTGGGTATGCATCAAACTTTAATTACTAAATAGTTAAGGATTAAAAAGATGGGAAGTGAACACATTTTGATAGACCACATGGACTTGCCCAACCATTAAAAAAAAGTTATGATCCAAAAAGTTCACATAAGATTGAAAGTGAACAACATAATCTTGAGAGCACTACGTATCCCAAGAAAAGCTGAGTAACCTAACATTTAAGCAATGATCTGCATAATTACATATGGGCTACAAGAATCGTAATTTGGGGTGAGGGTGTGTGCACAATAACCCTTATAATGTTTAAGAACACACCAAATGCAACTGATTCATTCAAATTGAGTACATCAATATACACAATATTGCAAAGCTAATCAAGCAGGATCTTAGAAATTCTTGCATAAATTAGGAACCTCACACCCTAATTCCTTCTACCATTGCAGAAAAGAAGAATCCTCTGATTAGTTGCAATTCCAGCTATTATCACTGTCACTGAGCATGACCCTGAACACCTTGATACAAAATCACTTCTCAATGCCTTAATGCCAACAAGAATACATGTCTCTTGGAAAAGACCGAGTCCAAATGCTCTATCATTAACGATGGATTTAGCCAACTTTAAACAATAATCAAATGCTCAATTATAAATATTATTCACAAGCTCAATCACATTTCAGACAACTTAGATTGAGAATATTACATATCGAACAGTATAAAAATATACAGACAGATGCATCAACAAAAAATACACATAATTAACATTGCTCAAACATTCTCTCATATAATGAAAACAACTTTCTCACTCAAGATTTCACAAAAGCATAACACTTCTTAAATCCTGTATTTTCATAATTAATGCAGGGCATCAGACAAAAAAATGTTACACAAACAATACAAAATGAATAATACTGTCAAACTACGACAAAAATTTGAGATGAAACAAACATGAAATATCAATAATGCAAGTACTGCAATCTTCAATGATGAATTTAGTACTTTTACCAGTAACCAAATGCTGAATACATTACTATGACAAGCTTAAACACATTTCAGACAAATTGAGAATATTACATATCAAGCAGTACTATACAGACACTTCTGTATTAACCAAAATATATATAATTAACAATGCACAAACATTTTGCCATAAAATGGAAAAAAATCTTTCACACACAAGATTTCACAAAAGCGTAACATTGTTAAACCTTGTATTTTCATAATTGATGCACGACGACCAAACACCTCTGATGCAGACACAAACATAAGAGGCTGACACTCCAAAAATATGACCAAGATGCGATAATTCAAACATATCACAAACCCCACACCTGATATGGTACACAATACCAAAATATCAACACTACCAGACATCAATGTAGTTCACCTTGGTAAAAAATAACTACATCAAAACACAAGTACAATAACTTTGTATCAACTTTTAACTCTTTGACAGAAAATACTTGCGACAATGGCAAACACTTAGAAATTGGTTTATAATAACAAAATATAAAGTGCACATTTAAACAAAACATTTTGTTCATTACAACCAAGGTTTCATCAATACTGCGAAGCATCATAGGCTAATGAAGCATATAAGCTCATTATGGTCACAAATAAACCCATATCATAAATACTATTCATAAAACGAAAAACAAACTGACAGGATATAAAACAGAAACCCCATATTGTTATTTCAGTGATGACAAGGAAAAGAGTCCAAGCATTTATAATTGGACGAATCATATTGCTGTAAACCAATAACTAATCCATACCAAATTGCAAAAAATAGCACCAAAAAAAATATCTCATGCCACAGTTTAGCCAAATGTGAACTCTGTACATTAAGAACTCCAAGGAATAAAAACATATCGCAAGTCTCTAGAACAATATTTTTTTAATTGAAGCAGTCAAGTTTCTTCAGAGAACCTTTCAAGACAACCAAAACAAATGCTACTTATTTAAAATAAAATGAAAATTCCACATGCTGACAAATCTTACAAAGAAATATGAGGCACAAAAGTGTGTACATTCTTAAGACAAGCAAAAAAATGTGATGAAATTATGATAAAATTCGCTCAAGACACTGCTGTAAGGAATCTCGTTAAGACAAAACTTTCTTTGAGATGACTTATAATGCTCGGCAATTTAAAGACAATTTTTAATCGTTCTAAAACAAAATTATTCGGTATCACGTGAATTGCATCTATTCTTTCCAAACAGAAAAACAATCACAATATATATCCAATTATTCACACAAAAAAATATTCCCTAGTAAAACCATTATTGAAATCACATGACAATACAAATGCATCACAATACTGAATAAAACATCTTGAGGTCATGCACTTCACTCTTCAGTAATCCATAATGAAATTTACCAAAGAGTTGTGTTATTTAGCTAGGCATAAAATTCATGAGGTACCTGAAGAAATTAACCATATAAAACACCCGGCTTGGAGGTATAGTAAAAAAACTTGCATATGTAATTATTGGAATTCCAAGCATCAACTCAACTTTGCCTCTTCATTCAATCAACATCAACAAAACAAAATTTAAAATGCTTAACATATCGAAACTGGATTCAAGCCTACATACAATAGGTTACAAAAATATCATTGGGCTCGCTTGGTAGACAAATATCAATATAACAATGGTTATAACTCGTAAAGCTAGACTTTAAATACTGGATGCAAGGCTATATAAATAAAGTATCGTACAGACTCGATATAAAAACACGGCTATCTTAGGAGTCCGTTCACGCGATTTTCGCTCTTCTTTTGTTTTATCAGCAAAAAATTGAGGAACTCCTTTTGGCACGACAGCAGGATATATAATACTCTTGTGGGTTTTCCTTCCTCACCGAAACATTTCTGCCCACCGATACCAGGTAAACACATGGAGTTTTTTAATTTCTGCTGATACGTAACCATCACCTCCTCAATGCTCTCCATTGTGGAATTGAGGAACAACACCTTTTGGCACGACAGCAGGATATATATTATTCTTGTGGGTTTTCCTTCCTCACTGAAACATTTCTGCCCACCGATACCAGGTAAACACATGGAGTTTTTTAATTTCTACTGATACGTAACCATCACCTCCTCAATGCTCTCCATTGTGGAAGGGTTTACTTCATTTGGTCCGTCACTTCCGCGGATCCATCGATCCACTAATCACGTCCACCTTAATAGTAGTGGTGGGTCGTTCATAAACTATACATTTACGATGAATGAATCACTTTCGAGATCCGTGAACAAATAACTCTCACTTCGCGAACGAATCGTTCACGCCGCCATCAACGCTATGAATAGATGAATACGTGTCGTGGTGTGGTGGTGTCGTTAACGATTCGCTCTCAAGATCACTCTCCCCCTCTCGCAGCCGACCAGCCGTTAACTTAGTTTCTTTTTCGCTCACCTTAGCGCTTTAGCTCTCACAGTCACAGCACAGTCGGTGATGAAAGTCATTTAGGTTACCTAATAAAACGATTTTCTTTCATCTTTTTACATGTGAGATTGAAATTGTCTTGTATGCACACGCGAGTAACATATAACATATAGGAGGATACTAATGTTTAGGCACTTCCAGGAGAGCTAGAGATTCGAAAGTTTTTTCTTAGGTAGGATTTTGTGCAAAACCGACTAGAAAAAACGAAAATCTTAAAAAAGTGCAACGATACGGCCGCTAAAAATTCGCAATTGTTTAAACAAATTTTCAAGGTTTATGTATTTCCAAATGTGCTACGGAGCTGAAATTATTTTTAGAGGTAGGATTTGTAAAAAAACGAAATAGGGATTATAGAAATTTTGATATTTTTATTTGTTTGGCAGTTAAAAATCCTTAAATTTTAAACAAATTTGTATATGCTTAGACACTACGCCGCAAGTTAGGGAGCTGAAATTTTTAAATTATTTAGAGGTTAACCTATGTAAACGAATAAACATGTCAATTTATCCATAAAATCGTTATTTTGGCTGTTAAAAATTATTTAAATTTAAACAATTAGATAAATGTTATTTCACTTCTAATTATACTATCAATTTAAAATTTGGCAGAAATGTGTGGCATTATTAACTCAATTTGGGAAAAGTTTAATATTCCTAAAAATTGCAAAAATTAGCGATAGTTTTACTCCATTATTGTTCCATAATGAAAAAAAGGAAAACCTGTCCAGAGGAGAAATCTTTAGAATTAAAGAAATATTTCTCATGATGAAATATGTCCGAAAAATGAATGAATTTTCAAGGTGAGATGAAATGCTTGCAGTATGCAAGCACCTTCTACTAGTATATAAATATACACCCACGTATATATTCCGTCACCACAATACCCATGTAATTTTTAAAAAGAGTAAGCATAAGAACATATAATAATAGAGAAAGGTTTATTTAAATAATAAGAATACCTATAAATGAATAATTTCAAATAGGATGAAAAATTAGACAGCCTAATAACATATCTCTTAGGCATCATAATGGCACATAAAATAACAAAAGAAAAATATTACCCATCATTACAATTTAGGATTTGCCTAATCATACATATTTCAATTAAAATAAAAGAAAATAACTGCAAAACATTGGTAGTAGTGAACTTAATCACACGCACATAAAAAGCAAACAAAAGTACATATCTCTATTTCTATACAAAATTCACAAAAACAAAATTCAATAAAAATTGCATAAAAAATAAAACTAGGAGCACTTGATGCCACGAACGTCCCTCTTTACATAACTTAACCTGCTTTATAAACTATTTATAAATTCCCATTCAAAAACAAAATCTGGGAAACTTGGTTGCTGCTGAGACGGTTACGCCTATCAGTAATAGTTTGCCCTACCTTAGAAAAAATCCGTTCACAAGGTACCGAGGTCCCGACAATACACAGTCTTCTTTTTGCTATTTCAAAAAGTCTGGGATAAACGTATTTCCGCTCCTGCCACCAAGATAAAGGATCACCATTCCTAGGCAGTAATGGCTCCTCCAAATATGTATTCACTTCTATTATACCTGCAGCTGTGGGGCTAGGGTTCCTCAACAAATTGGACACATTTAAGTCGAACTCTTCCCAAACACTTGAAACATTGCCCATATCCATCTTCACAGCTGTTACAGCGATAGGGGATGCCTCATTAGTGGGAGATGCTCCGCTGGCTTGAGATATGAGCGAATGCTTGACTCTTTTAAAATTATCATCTTCATTGAAGCCATACTGTTTGAATCTAGGGTCCAAAAAAGTTGCTTCTGCAAATAATTGGTTCTCCTCTATCGATGTAAATCTTTTGTTGAGTGCTTCCAGTACTTTGTTTCCCAGTATTTGTACTTTTTCTGAAATGGTTTTATTCAAAAACTTCGTACAGCACTTCTTCAGTGCCTGGCTGAGCAATATTATTTTTGATGCAGACATTTCTTTTTCACTGCTCATTTCCACAGTAACGTCCTTAAATGGTCTCAAAAGTTCACAAATGTCAGTAATTAGCAAAATATCATCATTGGTTATGTTGTCTAGATTAGGATAATTTATGGCAATGGTTGACATTATGGAATCCTTAACCTGTAAGATTCGGCTTAACATGTCGTAAGTCGAGTTCCAGCGAGTCACTACAGCCTGTTTTAATTTTAATGGCTCTTCTCCCAATTGCACCTGCATAGCCCTTAGTTTGCCGTAAGCCTGAGGAATTCTTTTAAAAAATTCTACCAAAGACTTTACCTTATTTTGGATCTCTTTTATTTCCTGAAGCCCATACTGCACAACGAGATTTAAATTATGGGCGAAGCAAGGCACATGCCTCCAGCCGGTCAGCTTTATGGCTGCTACGATATTTGCGGCGTTGTCGCTCACAACAGCAACGATTTTGCTGTCAATGCTCCACTCCTGGGTGACTCTTCGTAACTCGTCGGCCAGATTTTCTGCCGAGTGTTTTTCTTCGTATTCGAAGCAGTCAAGAAGGCTAGATTTTAGCTGTACTTCGCTACTTATGTAGTGAGCCGTAATTGAAATGTAGCTTTCGTTTGCGACAGAGGTCCAACCATCGATGGTAATTGCAAATGCTGAAGCATTCGCCAATGAATTACTCACTTTTTCTTTTGTCAAATTATACAGTTGAGGAATTAAAGCAGTTGAAATTGTTTTTCGGCATGGCAACTGGTAAGAGTCATTTAATTTGGAAATAAATTTTTTGAAGTGAGGGCTTTCGACAATTTGAAAAGGAAGATAGTCTTTCACTATTGCTTCCACTAGACTAAAGTTCAGGTCATGATTTTTTTCCCCTGTTAATGGCTTATGTAAAATGTGACTGATTGTACTCTGCTTACTAATGACTTCTGGAGGACGCATTGGGGGAGGTATTTGGACTTGTTGAATTTCAGTAGCACTATTTGGGGGTTCACTGGAAACACTACTTGAAGCTTGGACAATGACTATTTCTTGTGGATGATCCTCTTCTTTATCAGTGAAGACAATGGCGGAGGTTGATGGCGTTGAACTTTTAGCTGAAGTTAATACCACAGTCGGATGCACTAGGGGAAAGTGGCGGATTAAGTTGCACGTAGTACCACCTTTAATTGATAGGATTTTGGAGCAAAAATTGCACTTCGCCCTTTCGGAACCCTGTTCGGTGAAATATGTCCAAATCGGACTTGTTTTACGAATTCTAGGCCTTGATTGCTTCGACATGGCTAATTTTCGACACAAAAATAAAAACTTCTTCCGATGTATATAGAAGACACATAATAAAAGTGAATAAGGCTCACAAACAATTCGATTTCGAACACAAAACTAACGCATACACACCTCAAGCCAAAGGAACATTATAGCGACTGTACTTCAGCAGAGTAGTGACGGTCGTTCATGAACGATTCTTTCACGATGAACGAATCACTTTCGAGATCCGTGAACAAGTAACTCTCACTTCGCGAACGAAACATTCACGCAGCCATAACGCTATCAACGCAATCACGCTATGAATACGAGTCGTTCACGAATCATTCGTTCTCAAGATGACTCTCGCCCTCTCCCCCACTCGCGCACTGTATTTCCCCTCTCGCAGCCGACCAGCCGTTCACTTAGTTCCTTTTTTGCTCACTTTAGCTCTCACAGCACAGTCGGTGATGAAAGTCATTTAGGTTGCCTAATAAAAACGATTTTCTTTCATCATTTTACATGTGAGATTGAAATTGTCTTGTATGCACAGGCGAGTATTTAAAATGAAAAATCATTCTACGTAGTCACATTAACTCTAACAGCACAATATTCACTTTTGAATAAAATATATAAAGATACGTATATATTCGGTCACCATAATACCCATCTAATTTTTAATTTAATTTTTCACCATATGTTTCCCCAATTATACATCAACCTGTACATACGTATATAGATATTAAAAAGGCCCAAGGACCATAGTGTCTAGGGCAGTGGTTATCAACCTTTTTTATGCGCGGCACCCTTTCAAAGATGGACAGAATTTCGCGGCACGCCAGCTTTCAAACTAGGCCATGGTACTACTATATAGAAGTATAGTAGTACCATGAACTAGGCCTTCACATTTTACCTCGTTACCATGACATTTAGCATTTTTTATGGTTGAAAACTAATTTTACTCTAATTCAGCTTGGATACGGATTGTCTTTAAAAATATAAAGTTGATTCTTTCAGCTAGTTATATGTTTTATTCCGAGTTCATATCTTTATTTTAAGTAATTTAAATTTTCATAAGAGTAAAAGCATGCGCGTCAAGAAATTGATTTTTACACGTTCTCTTATGAGAAATAGAAATTATACCCTGGAGTCAAACCCTGGTCTCTTTTGGGAATGTTATTCATCATTCCCAATTAATATGTGAAATAAGTTTTCACACAAAGTTTGATCTCTCTAACACTTACGGGAGCTGAGTTATGAAGCGGACAGAGAGATTCAGACCAACATTATAAAGGGGGCTGAAGGAAAAAAGGTTCCTTGCTAGGAATAAAGGACGAACGACTAAAGAAATAAAAGAAGTGCAATCCTTCATGGAATCATTCTGATGAGTTTGAAGTAAGATGAAACGTGAAAGATGCGGGAGGTCCCACTTGTCCACGCCGTACGAGAGCGATTCACGAGATTCGTTCGCCGCGAGTATTTAATGACTCATCTAGGGATGAGTTGCGCGGTTGCGCGGTTGCGCTCTACTTTGAATGGCAAGGCAGCCCAATGAGTGAGCGCGGTGAGCGCCAAGCCGAATTTGAAATGATCATATGATCATGTTGAGAAGTTGTAACGGTTGAACTAGGTAACTGCGTAACTGTAAGTTTATCCGCCGTTACGGGAAATCTTGGGAAAGAGTTATTTTTTAGTACAGGTAAGGATGTTTTGACTATAGAGGAGTATATGAATGAATGGTTAACAACTTCATATATGCTGGTGATACATGTGACTCTTTGTGTGTTAATTAAGTTATTTTCTGTACGTTGCAACGTTTCCACTAGCTTGCTAAAATGAATCAAGCAGAGAAGATAGTGTATGCACGTAAGTGCTACGCACTAAACTGCAAACATACGAGGGGAACGAGCGGAGATCTAAAGTTGAAATTACATTCGTTTCCTCGCACGGAATCTACGTAAGTACTATTAGCTATATTTGTAAAAATATTTTTGCAAGTCGACAAAATTATATGCAGTAATACCTCGATATACGAAGTAGAAGCGCTCCGTGAGTTGCTTTCGTGTATTGAAACAATATATCGATTAATTAATGTACTTCTGTATTTTATGACGTACAGTACTACATATTGTGTAATAATATTACGTACCGAAAAAAATAAAGAATCAGTTACGTTTCTTTCTGAGATTAATCTTACTATGGTTGTGTTTACGTATGTGAAATTATATCCAGATTGCAATTTGGAACACACGAACCTTGTTCTACCGCCCAACTCAGCTTAGTTGTTATTTTTGATCCTTGAATAAGTGGCTGAGAGCGTTCTCTCGGATGTGTTTGTTTATTCCTAAAAAAGGCTGTGGCCTTATATCTATTGCATAATAAGTATAGCCAATTTGACATCCTATATGTATATGTCCTGGGATTAATAAAAATTATTATTGTTATGGGATTGCAATTTTTAACTTGAAACCTCTCGTTTCGAGATACGGCGAGTATATCGTGGACCTGTAGTAAAAAGGTCAACACTTTGTTGAGCCGATATTTAGTGTACAGATTATTCGCATATCGAGTTATTACTGTAGTTAGATATGTATCTCAGCATTTTCAACTTTAATAATAGTAACCATTTAACGAGATACTTCACTCTGGCTTGTTTTCATGTGATGCATATCTTCACTTTAGGCTCTTTAGGAGCAAAGTTGTATTTGATGCATATGTTGAAGTGTTAATAATTCTGTAATGTTATCATTCCAGGTGCCGAGAATGGGTTGCAAGGGCAGAGAACTCCACTTTATTTGATATTTATGTATGTATTCTTTGTAGATATTGGTGTTCTTTCTTTTTGTGGGCCTCGATTCTTATGTTTGCTTAATTGTTTCATATTTATTTTTTAAGATAATGAGTATTCCGTTTATTCTGTTAGCAAATAGTAAAATTGTAAAGAGAATTTAAGAAATTGATATATATATATATATATATATATATATATATATATATATATATATATATATATATATATATATATATATATATATATATATAGCTGTTCACAAAGCACCAGTTCTTTTTATATATTTTCGAGTGATATAACCCTTAACAAACACCTTATGTTTCTGGTTCCTCTGAAGATTGTTAGCACCCGACTGTCAGACAAACAAAATGTAACTATATTATAATTTTCGAAGCTATCATAAAAATAATCCTTTGAAAAAGCATTGAATCGTGCATTTTACCGTACTTTCCAAAATGGAAAATAGGCTTATTGTTTCGTCGTTCAGACTTTCTGCCCCCTATTAATTTTTAGACCGATTGACCGATTTTCATGGTATTTAGTGGATATCTTTGACCACTGGGGATGACCTGTCAGATATTTTTTTCTGATTTCCTCTCATTCAGTTTACATAAGAATTGCGAAATCCACCATGCAGTGCCTTTTTTCTTTATGTTAAAATAGAGTCGTGCTATTGGTGCGGGATTAGTACTATTTTCTGCGAAAAGAAATAAAGATTTCAATTTTTATTATTCGAATAACCTTGGATTTTTCTGTATTTATTTCCATACCGTATTTTCTACCTGTTATTACTAGTCTATTAATCATTTTCTGGAGTTCTTCTTCCTATCTTGCTACAAGTACTTGATCATCAGCGTATTTTACTGTTCTTATAATCCTTTCTCCAATTTTGAAATCTCCTGTGCCTTATAACGCTTCTTGCATTAGACTTTCTCCATATATATTGAATAGGATCGGCGATTGGCATCAGCCCTGTCTTATTCCTCTACCGATATTTACTCCGCAGGTGTCTGCATTCTCCAACCTGACCTTTACAACTTGATTCACATATAGATTCCTGATCAGTCTCCTATCTTTCCAGTCTACACCTATATCCTTTAATATCTTCATCAACTTTACCCAATTTACTCTATCAAAGGACTTCTGCCAGTATACGAAACATACGCAGATGTCTTGACTGTACTCTATTGCCCTTTCTGATATGATTCTAATTTCCCCTTTAGCATCTCTAGTTCCTCGTCCTTTTCTGACACCGAATTGATCTTCCCCTAGCATTGCCTCTGCCTATTTCCCTAGCCTTTTATTAAGAATCCTCGTAATGATCTTCGAAGTGTGTGACTGAAGGCTTATCGTTCTGTAGTCTTTAGACTGCATCGCCTTTGGCTTCTTCTTTAGAGGGATCATTGTTAGTTCTAGGAAATCTCAAGGCCACTCTCCCGTGTCGTAAATCTTATTAATTAATTTTGTGATCGCTTTTAGTCCTGATCCCATGACTTTAAGTACCTCAGCTGGTATTCCATCGCTGCCTGTGGCTTTCCCTTTCTTTAGTTCCACTATCGCTTTTTCTACTTTGCTCTCCATAACACTTGGTCCTAAGGTTCTTCTTCAATGATTTTCCTCATCTTCCAGTTCCTTTTTTGCTGATCCTGCATGCTTGCTGTATAGTTCCTTAATGTATTCTTCCCATACCTGTGCTACATCCTTTGTTTCTGAGACTATCTTCCCATCCGTATTCATAATTCCTTTACCACTAATTCCATTCAACTTCTTATCTTCTAATTCAAGTGCCCTAGCTTACATCATATCGTACCGTCATACTTTCTCTATTTGTTGTATTTCATCAAATTTATCTTTTATCCAATATTCTCTTGCTTCATCTGTTACCCTTCTCAACTCCGTATTTATACGTCTATAGTTGACTCTACCTTCTTCACTGTTAACGTTTTTCCATTTTCGTCTCTCATCCACATATATATATATACGAGTAGTCTGTGCTTGCATACTGCAGGCACTTAAAAAATGACCATACACCAAGATCTAAACTCGTAAATAAACCAATGCGATCTCTAGAGCAACAGAATTTCAGTCACGTGGTGCCTATATGTAATAAATAATAAAATCCGTAAGTAATAGCAGTATATTATAATTTTCCTTGAAATTAAGGCAACTATCCGTAATTTTGAAATTCTCTGGCAATTGGCTCGTGTCCAAGTTTTCGTATGTCAAGTTTAGTGACTCATATCGCACTGCATGAGCAATAAGATTAATCATCATTAAGACAATACTCAATACATGAAGTATATGGAAAAATTAGAATATTTTCTGTTATGATTATGGAATCACCATCCATGCCTTGAGCGCGTATTTGGATAAAAAATATCGAGAAATTGGCATGACGTCATTATATTTATCAATTGAAAAGAGTTCAAATTTCTAGAAAAACTACGAGAAACAACATTAAAATACTTTTCACGTTTTACCGTCACTGCTATCAGGGTTGCTTCTCCTATTGTGATCTATTATAGTCCTAGAGGAAAACAAACCTATTCGCGTCTTCCTATAGCCGATATCCCAAATTTAATCGTCATATTTGTGCTTTCAGTAGTACGAGAGAGTTGTAATTATCTATGATACCCTCAATCATAGTGCGTGATGCAATTAGTGTTTTGGGTACAGTAAAATCTTGCATATTATCGGAAGAAAACTTTGGTGATGGTGTTTTCATAATATGCATGATATTGAAAATTAGAGTTATATGATTATGGGAATAAACTTGATGTTAATTCAACTAAAGAAAATTGAAAAAATATATTTCCTTAACTCTAATTTTCTATAACTCGAATAATTTTTTCTTTCCTTTGAGATTCGAGTAATAGAAGTTCCAATATAAATCATAAAGTTCCCGGATAGTTTCAGTAACAATGTTCCTGCATTCCAAATAATAACAAAGCATTGTTGCCTAAAACTAGCATTATATTAGCCATAACAATTCAATATATCGTAACAATTCATTCATTTGTTTTAATATAAAAGCAGTTTTTCTAACCCATTAATTAACGAGTATGGATAACTTAAAGTTTGGGATTCGAGTAAACGTAGTTTTTGAAAAAACTTGGCTGGAAATCGAATGCCATTATTCAGGCTTTGCAGAGCGTTTACGGGGATGATGCATTTAAGAAAACTGCAGTTTATGAATGGATTAAACAGTTTAAGCTTGGACAAGAAGACGTTAAAGATGACTATTGAAGAGGAAGACCATCAACGTCGATCAACGAAGAAACCGTGGTCGCCGTCCAATCAATTGTGGAAGAAGATAGACAAGTTTCAGTGCAAATGATTGCAAAACGTTTGGACATCTCATTTGGCTCAGCTCAATTAATCCTGAAAGATAGTTTAGGATTAAGCAAGCTTTCTGCTAGATGGGTACCGAAAGCGTTGCGCCCTGAACACAGACTCAGAGAGCTGACCATGCAGTTGAGTTCCTCAACCGATTTGATGCAGACCCAGAAGATTTCTTTCGCCGAATAGTGGCTGGTGATGAAACATGAATCTACCAGTACGATCTGGAAAGCAAAATTCAATCTAAACGATGGTTACCAAGGGGGTCAAGTGGACCAATAAAGTTCAAAGCTGAACAATCAATCAAAGAGGTTATGGCAATTGTTTTTTGGGATAGTGAGGGTGTAATCATGGTCGATTTTCTTGAGGGGCAACGGGCAGTAACAGGAGGTTATTACGAACAAGTTTTCTAAAAACTGAATGCTGCGCTTATAAAAAAAGACCTGGGAAACTGCATCAGTGAATTCTGCTTCACCATGAAAATGCTGCAGCACATTCATCTACGGTATCAAGAGCTGCGCTTCGAGAATTGCGCTGGGAAACGTTGTCTGACCCATCCTACAGTCCAGACTTGGCTCCTTCAGACTTTTTTCTGTTTCCCAAATGAAAGGAGCACATCAAGGGAGTTCGCTGGGAATCGATATCGGAGGCCAAACAAGCTGTTTTGAACTGGTTTCATTCAACCGATCAAAATTTCTACAGAAATGGGTTAGAACGATGGCGACATCGAATGGAAAAGTGTTTAGAGTTAAATGGTGAATATGATGAAAAATAACTCCAAAATAAGTGGTTCTTTTTGAGTTTCTTTTGTTTTTATATGATAATTCCGGGAACTTTTTTATTCACCCTCTATATACAAATACTTAAAAATATATTTCCGTATTTTTAATTTTATGTAACTCGCATAATTATTACTTTTCCTTGAGATTCGAGTTATCGAAGTTCAGCTGTAATTCGTTATGATGGCATTAATTTCCATTCAAAGCATTAAATCACTGCAATCGTAACGTTTAATATCAGATCCTTTTAAAAGCATTGAGGTCATTGCCATAGTATTAAAATATTTCCATTGTTGAAAATAGGAAAAAATTCACACTTTTTTCCGATTAAAAGGTATTTGAATTCTGCCTTCAAATATTAAGAACTCCCCTTTTTTCATATCAATTTTTCTTTCGCGAATTCGTATTCCAATTTTAAGTAATTTAAAAATGTATTTTTAGAAAGCATTGCACTGAATCCCATGCTTTTCTCATGGGGTGTTGAAATGGAACATTGGGGTTAAAAAGACCCCTTAAATATTCCTTAACTTTTTTGTGATCTTCGGTTGTGCTACTCGACCTATCAATATGCAAAATTTCAGATTTCTAGTAGTACCTAAGATTTTTTTGCCAGTGAGTGAGTGAGGCACAAGTAGCTGTATTTTTATAGATAGACGTAGGACAAATTGAGGTCTGCACGTCCGTCTGTAATTCAATAGACAAATTGTGTACTGATATTTAGAAATTGATAATTATAGAGAAAGGAACAAGGGGCTGCCAAATAGGTGGAGGGATGGAGGATTGGCAGGGACAAATGGAGGCCTAAGTGTCGATTCCTCAACTACAATTAAGGGGAAAATATTAAGACCTGGGTGGGGTGCATTTTTGCAGTTATACCATAGATTAGAATGTAGCACTTGAAAATCATGGAAATATTCAGTTTGTGGTAAATGTAGGAGGAAGTAATTCTCCTTTGTAATGGCAGTTGATATTCTACTAAATTAAATGCTCTCCTAGGTAAAAATATATTTTAGGAAATTGCAGTCATCAGTGGCGGATTTACGCCTTCTTGGGGCCTCTGGCGCTAAAAATTCGGGGCTCCCTGGCGCTAAACATTCGGGGACCCCTGGCGCTAAGCAGTAGGGAGCACTGCAATCTAAATATATATTGAAACGACTCCTAACGGTCACTCTCTTTTGTGACACCTCTGAGCGATCGTTTTTCTATGGAATCATAGAGAGGTTCCACCGATTTTTAAATTGAAACATTTAATATTTCTGAGATTATGCACACGAACATATTTTGGGGGCCCCTTATTTCACCGAGTGTGAGGGAGAAATTCAAGATTTAGGGTAACTGAGCAGTCGGGAGATCTTGCCTTTTCCTCCCATTTTCGCAGATCCACACGGATCCCTAATCTTTCGCGGAATCCTAGGGTTCCGCGTAACCCAAGTTGAGAAGCACTGCCATACACCACGGGGCGCCATACTTCACGGAGCCTCTGTCGCGCGCCATGTGTGACTTCCCTAAATCCGCCACTGCCAGTCATCCATAAGCGCGATGCGTGTTTTTGAACTTCGGCGTCGCAGTAAAGGAACTGGAGGGACACCTCAACCCGCGAGAATGGAAATGGCAAAATTGCCATTTAACTCCATCGTCGCAGGAGAGCTCCGAGGGGGATGTTCGGAGCATTCAAAGGACAAAGGCTGCCTACGGTGTAAGTAAAAATCGTTACCATGGTGTAGTCATGGCAGCGCTTTTCATATTATACGATGAGGGAAACAAACCAGTGTATTTCATGATTTCCACATTTCCCCTTCCTTAATTCTCTCGGCTGATAAAAAAATTAGCGGGAACGAATATAAATGAGTTGTAATTCCGTTAATTCCGACATACTGAATTTCTCCTTTCGTGTGGTTGGTGAACATTTCCAAAATGAAACGCTTTGCTACCTTATCGTATTTAATATTATTAACTGGACTCTCAATAAGTTCAGTGGAGCTAAAACATCATACAATTAAGCAATGGCATGGACATAACCATCTATGCCCATAAAGAAGAAAGAGGAAAATATCGCACCACAGTGGAGTTAAATATGCATTCAAAAAAATTGCCAAGCAACATGAAGTTTGACGTTCAAAGTGGGGTGACTGAACATGCTGGAACTCAGACTTTCCACCTCAAAGTGATTGATGCAGGTAATAAATTCTAGTAATATGTTTTCTTAATACATTTCCATAATATCCTTATGTTTTAAACTGGCGTAATTTTTTTACCATCTTCAGGTCCAGCTCCCAGGCCTGCTGGTTATGAATTGTTTCCTGAAATCAGATATTATAAATTTTATCCGGAAGACACAAATTTCCATAAGGCAAAGCAAATATGCAACAATGATGGGGCTCATCTTGCTGTCGTTAATTCAGAAACAGAGTCTAAAGCCTTGGCACAGCTGTATTCACGCTATCCACAGGCTAAGCCATATGCATACATTGGATTTCATGGGAATAACTTTGAAACAGAAAAAAATCTGCTATGACCGGGAATCGAACCCGGGTCTTCCACTTGCCGGGCGGATATTCTACCACTGAACTACCTTAGCAGGTAATTTTTCCTGTTTCTGAACGCGGGTGTTTTTCTTAGTTGGGTCTGGGCTAGCCAAGCTAGTATCAACCAACCCCAACGGACATCCTCCAAGAGAACGTCAAAGAAAACCCCTCCCTCTCAAATGGTGAGATTGCCAAAGCCAGAAATTGACGGAATAATAGAAACTATGCAGAAAGGCATAAGCTGTAATTTTGGGAATAACTTTGAAACAGAAAAAAAATCGGCTATGACCGGGAATCGAACCCGGGTCTCATAAAATCATGCAATGATACATGTGAATATGTCAATAAATTTTATTAAGACTACCTCAGCAGTTATGAGTAGTACTAGTGAATTAACTTGGATGTTTCAAAAGGTATGAAGAGATGCGATGATCACATTCACGAGACAGTTGTATTTATTTATATTTTCGTCACAATCTTTATCATACTAACCATAGAATAACTATTTATTAGCTAAAGTAGGGCATTTATTAAAAAGTATTCGCTAATGAGTTGTAAATGCTTTTATTGTGAGTTCGCACATATTGTGAAGAGAGAAACATCGAATGTGAATGTTAATGATAACTTTTGCTTCGCCATTTTTTACGTGGTCTTTTGACAGAATATTAAAATTAAATCTTACAGGAGAGATTATGTATGACTGACGACCAATCTAGATGAAAATTTGTGCATATATGTTTAATGATATTCATATGAAAAAGCTATTAAATGTCATTTATAAATTACAGGTGAACCCATCAGCAAAGCTGGTTTTGCAAAGTGGAAGGCCGGGGAGCCAAAGCATTACACAGGAAATGAAGACTGTGGGTCAATAGCTTGAAATGGTCTTCTGAATGATCTGCTTTGCGATAAAGTTTTATGGCCTTTCATTTGTGAATATGATTTGTAACTGATATAAATTACGTGTATATTCCTTATATCATGGCATGTGTAACGACCTGTATGTCATGTCAATCAATTAATATTACTATCTGAGAGTGAAAAATTATCACTCATCCTTCCTGAGGATTATAAATTAATGGAAATAATGGCTCATAAGATTCTTCGACGAATGGTATAAGCTGGAATGTGGGAATAATTTGAAATCAGGAGAGAAACCCTGTCATGAGCGGCAATCAAACCCGTGTCTAAGAAAAGATCAGCGTTCTGAAACGGGAGAATTAGACTGTTACGATAGCAGACTAACTCAGGGGCAGCATACATACCAAGCAAGTGGAAGACCCGCGTTCGATTCCAGGTCATAGCGGACTTTATCTCCTGAAATAAAGTTATCCCAATATTCCTTGAGAGTACTGAATATGCGGCACGGGACCTCGGTCTTTTATCTATGAATATGAGCAAATGCAAATCATATGAATATTCTTTACATTTACTGCATGTACTCGCATAACCACCTGTATTTCATTTTAATCAATAAATGATATATTATCTTTGAAAATTTATTTTTCAAATTCCTCTAAATACGGATAATCGAATGCATTAGAAGCCGGAAAAAAGGAGGAAAGACTTGCAGAGCAATTGGCATAAGGCGCTTATTTCGATGCCGTTTCATACGCATTTACCATTAAGAACGCCTTTGAAATCTCTGTGTATTCCATTTATGGAGCATACTTTTCCATTTTGTTTGGCTAAAATGATCAAAACAAAAACGAATTTCAAATCGCTGCTGCATTATAAATTCCTCCTTGCGAGCACTACTACAAGGAAAACTTTCAATCTCTCTGCTTCCTCCTGGTAGTTCCATCAATTTCCTTCGTTCTTTAAGAAGCTCTTTAGCGGAAGAAAAATTCTATTTCAAAACCAAGCGCACAGAAATGAGGTATTAATCTGGCACATCCTATTTCGATAGTTGACTCGGGAAGAGTAAAATATTTATCTATCAAAATTCTCTAGCACAGGGTTTACTAAAATTTTTACCAAAAAGGGTCACATGAAGCCTTTTATAGCGCTGTGCGGACCACAAGATTTTTTCGATTTTGAACCCATATAAAAGTGCAACATAAGTAGAATAGTCTGTTTTAGTCATCCAGGCAAATAACGTGATATGTCCAGAGATATAAGCTAACAATTTTTTCAAATACAATGAAATACAGTTTACAGGGGAGAACCATGACAAGTCTTTGGTCATTCGTTTAATCTGTATATGGCAGCGGTCTAGCTACGCTAGCTTTTCTTTTGTTTAGTTGGTGTTTTGATATTTCTGTGATGGTTTGTGCTTTGTTATTAGTTACTCTGATTTTCAAGTCTGTCCACAGTGTTTGATTATTCAAGTTTTTTAGTGAGTCAGTGGCGTTTGTTTCAAATAATTTTTTGTTTTCTGATGTCTGCTAAATATACTCCAGAAAAAGATGAAAAAATTACCATCTCAGCCAACAACAAAGAAGAAAGTATGGACGCCTAATTGATGTCAGCAAAAGGATGAAACAGCAAAGTCATGAAATAGGACAATAAACGTTTTGTCAAGGTGGATTTCAGCCAGAGAAAAGTCAACCTGTACCTGACTGGACTCATTTCAATAGTTCAGGTTCAAAGGAGAAAACCGAGAAAAAACGAAGATGAAACAAATTTCAGAGATGTAATTTATTGTTATAGAGTTAGTAGACAGCATGGAGTGAGTTACACAAGGGGGTGGAGAACCATCTTTTAAAGGGAAAAATGATCACAAATACAAATTTAAGTGTAGAAAACAAAAAACAAATGTAAAAAAATATTCATATTTAAACAGAACTATTGTTCACTGGAATGAGTTGCCTGCTGAACTATTTGAGCCCTTCCCAAAGAGTGTAAATGTTTTTAGGAATAGATGTAAAGCTGTTATGTGATTTTTCTGTGATTCTTGAGTGATTTTTAAAAAAATATTTCTCCTTCCTTTTTGAAACTTTTGAATTTTCTTGTTTGCAGTGATATTTTTTATGGGTAATATTTTTGTTATGTCATTACTATAGATCTTTTTATTGCTGTCTTATTGTTTGTCTTTAGATCTCGTTGTTGGATGTGTGAGAGACCTACGAGGTTTTTTTATGTTACCACCTGGCAGATCGCCAACTTGTAGCACTAAGTTTTAAATAAATAAATAAATATTTTGGGAAAATATCGGTTTTTAAACGAGATGTTGCCTTGCTGACAACCTCATTGTTAAACTTCCAGAATCAATTGTTGTCTCAACCCGCGTATGTGTAATATATATGAGCGCATAGATTGCCTTAAATTATCGTAGGATTTTTCTCGAAATTACTTAATCCTAATGGAACTGGGATTTAGTTTGAATACTTTTGCTTATCTAAACGACTACAGTGAACTCCCGATCTAACGTTTTTTTGCCGGACCAAGGGAAATCGACTTTAGATGCGGAAAAACGTAAGATGCGGAAATGGAGATAATGATATTCGCACATAATAGTACCTTGTCCGGTACATTTTAAATTATTATACAGGACGCACAAATGTCCTGTATTTCATCATCTGTCACGTAAAATCCTGTATTTTCTGAAGTGAAAGTTTTTACAAATATATTATAATAAGAAAAACATCGCAAATAAATGACATGGTGATGATGTCCGGGATTCTGCCTTGTTGATCCATTTTCTTGACAATATTTCGCCGGCGTTCCAGTCGGCTTGTTGACTTGTGCAATTTGCTGGCAAAAAAAATAACTTTAACATTCCGTAGATTGGGAGTATCTTGTGGATGAGCAGCACAACGATCCACAAACAGCAAAACATTTCTCGAGGTGGAACCCATTTTTGCATCAAACTCTTGCAAATACTCCATGAATAATTTTGATGTCATCCATGCCTTGGAGTTGTTTTTATGCTTACATGGGAGTGTCCTCACATTCTTGAAGCATCGCGGTTTGGCGAATTTTCCAATCACAAGTGGTTGGAGTTTTTCGCTACCGTCTGCATTGCAGCACAGCAAAACTGTCAGTCGCTCCTTGCTTTTCTTCCCTCCATGGCAAGCTTCTCCTCGAAAAGTTAAGGTTCTATCTGGTAACAAATTATAAAACAATCCTGTTTCATCGGCGTTAAAAATATCGCACGGTGCATAGTTCTTTATTTTCTCGGGTAACTCTCCTGTCATCCAATGATTCACTGATGCAAGATCTACGTTTGCACTCTCTCCTGCAATGACTTTATAAACTACACCATGACGGTTTTTAAACCTGTCAAGCCATCCGCTGGATGCCGTAAAAGTAGGAAACCCCAGTTGATTTGCGATTTGTATTGCCTTTTCACGCATTATAACACCGCTAATCGGGATGTTGGAAGCTCGAGCCTGCTGAAACCACTCGAGTAACAATGCTTCCACTCTTTCGTATGGTGATGCTCGAGAGTTCTTCCTCCTTTTCGCAGCCACACCGCAGTCGTTTACAGCTTTGAGGATCGATGTTCGGTGAGCCATAATTGTGTTCAGCGATGTCACTGCCAGCCCTAATCGCCTTGCCATTTCAACACGTTTCAGATGTGGATTTCTATCTACTTCTTCGATTATTAATCTTTTTTCATCAAGAGTTATAACCTTTCTTTTTGATGCCATTAGAAATATATGGGGTGGAGCACAAAAACTTTTAAACAGCACTGAGAGTAAAATTCTCTAAAATATTTAAAACTTCGTAAATTTACAGCTTTCAACTTACGAGGTGCAACTGTCACTAAAATAGAAATGACATAGAATGCACTGATTGTATTATGTCAATCAGACAAACGAGCAGAGTTCCAACGGTAGACGACTGAACTTGGCTTGTTGCGTACCGAAGACGACGGCTGATAAAGAACTGCCACTGAGAAAGTTTAGATGGTGGAGACTGAGAGTAGAGATGCTACAATGTATGTAGACAAAGTTTGATGGTAATTTAATGAAAGTGAAATGTAGTAGACTCTGCATAGCCACATTTTTCTGTACATAGATTATAACTAAGTAGGGCATACTGGAAGCAAAAGAAACACTTTTACTGACCTTATTGAGTTAATCGTAAACTATGTATAATACAAATTAACTTAATAGAGGTTGTGTTGCGTTTATGTACCTTTTCCAGTTTTCGTAATTTTTATTCTCACGTTGGAAGCGGATGTAATTCTAGACGGGGAGTTGAAACTCGATACTTAGGATGCGGAAAAACGTTACAAACGATAAACTTTAGAAGCGGGAAAAGATATCATGGAAGTAAATGGAGCTCTAGCTGGGACCTCAAAATTTCGACTTAAGATGCGGAAAAACGTTAGAAGCGAAAACGTTAGAACGAGAGTTCACATAGATATAGAGTAGAGAGAGAGACGGATGTGGGGAGAGAGATCGGAGGGAAGGGATATAAAATGGAAGGTAGATAGAGAGTAAGGGTGGTATAGAATTAGAATGGCGCATGATTCAATAGCATAACATTTTTATAATCAATTTTAATTTATTATTGTTATTTTTGTACTGCTGCCTCTTTTAATCCTATACAAATGCTACGTCCTCTTCCTCTCTCTCAATTTCTGCTCATTCCCATTCTCTTTTCCTTCCTCCCTCTAATTACTTAGTAGATTCAGTAAATAAGTTATATTCATGTATAAAATTCTGACCCGTGTTAAATCACTAAATTGGTGCATTTATTATGAGAATAGAATTCAACAATTGGGACAACAGTGGGACAGTGGTCCAATATAAACAAAATGCATGAAAACGTGAAAAACCGTATTAAAACGTAATTTTTGGATATTTACGAATGAGATTAATTTCTTCTCTTCGCATAACTAATGTAAGTTACATACCTCATCCTTGAAATATTTTAAAATGTAAACTAAAAAGATCTGCATGTTAAGGAATGGCTTTTTGCGTGATTCATATATGCGATGCGAATTCATAACTCCGGTTAATTATAAGATGCAGTCCAAAAAAAGTATGAAAATAACTATTAAAATAGTTAATTACCAAAAATTTTAATAGGAAGTTAACTGAAAAGAAATTAATGAAAAACATTATGTTAATTATAAATAACTAGCGTAAATGCCCGTTGAAATTGAACGGGAAAATTGGAACTTAATATATTCAACTATATTGGAAGGAAGTGAACTAAATCTGACACTTATACGAACATTAGATAAGATAGATGAACAGGTTTTCACTTTAATATATCTTTTATATTTAATAGTAAGACAATAAGAGTATACAATTTTTTAACTAAGTTAACGACATCTTTAACGTTTTATTCCGAAAAAAATTAGCTATTATGGGCTCACCAGATATGCTGATTTTCTGTATGAACAACAATGCTGTGGATCGCCAAGGGAACGTTTAAATAAAAATGCAAAATTTTGACAAATTTTAGAATATTTTAGCTTAATGTGAGCGAATTCGATTTGAAAACAAAAATCGACGATAAGAATAAAAATTTTCGTTTAATTTCCTTTAAAATGGGTCTTATCTGAAGATCGTGAGTCAATTACTTCTAATTTAATTTTGCAAAAGAAAATAAGTCTGCCTCTTATGGGAAATCCCATATAGCGTTCCAACAACAAACCAACAGATTAAGACTTTTATTAATAGTTTGATGGTGATGATGATTCGGGCGCCTTCTCTCTCTCCTACTAAAACATTCAAAACACACTTTCCTTATGCATATAGAATAAGGACGACAATACAATCTCGAGGTTTAACAATGACACGGTCGGCAAGTCAACATATATTTAAAAAGCTTAAAATTTTCCAATAAATGTGATTAAAACGTATTCTTTGAGCGATTTCAAAATTTGAAGGGTGGGAGAGAAGAAGACAGTCAAGGAGGAAGAATGAGAAGTTCCTTATATTTTAAAGGACAGAGGAAATTGAAAGATTTTCTAGGAGGAAGAAGAAGGATCCTGAGGTTTCCTTTAAGGAAGTGCCTCTGAGGAGGAATTTAGAACATGGTAGCGCTTTGAAATTCGTTTATTTTTTGAAAATGTGAGCCAATTATGAGTTTCCTATGAAATGGGTCTTAAGAGAGAATTTTCGAACGGGCAACATATTTTACAATCAATTGAGGGATTCGTCAAGAAAAATTAGGATATTTTGTGTTACGATTATGTCTTTGGTACATTCTTATTTGGATAAAAAATCGCGAAATAGCTGACGTCATTATATTTAGCAATTGAAAAGAGTTAAAATTTCTCAAAAAACACGAAATACAACATTAAAATTCTTTCCATATTTTACTACACTTCTATATTGACGTCATCAAACGTTTACGTCGTAGCTTAAAATCAGTGGCATAATAATATATGAATAAGACAATTTTCATTTTCCATGAAATAGGCATCTATTCGGAACTTCTACATTCTCTAGCAATCGGCTCGCGTCCAAGTTTTCCAATATCAGGTTTCATGGCTCAGATCGCCCTTTTTAAGCAATAACTATCATCATCATTAAGACAATAGCCTATATGTTACACTAAAAGTTATGTAAAAATTAGGATATTTTGTGTGTTAGGCATCAGCATCCGTGCCTTTTAGTTCATATTTGGATTTATAAAATAATTTACAATTATCACGTCATCATATGTATAGGTCATTGGCTGACATCAAATAGATTATAATAGAGTCTAAGCATTAAATGAATGTTCTTGAAGTATGGAAAATCAATTCCCATTGAAAGACATCGGAGTCGTTGCTATGGTAGTTAATATTTTTCATTGTAGAAAATCGAAAAACATTTCATAATTTTATGATTAAAATAAAATGATTATGCGAATTCAGCATGGATTTGAATTTAAATAAAATAAATAAATAAATAAAAAATTCGTTCTTTCATCCACAGTACGGTGCATGTCCCGGCTTTGTATCTTAGTTGTGACTAATTTTTAAAAAAGTAATTTTATATAGCCCTGCACTGTTTTCAATGCTTTTCTTTTGGGTGTTTAAAATTGGACATGCCAGATTTCAGCTCTGTAGCAGTTCTAGAAGTACCTTAGGTTTTATATGATATACCCTATATCATATATCCTATATATGTAAGAAGCAGCTATTTATAATGATAGTAGCGATTTGAAATTCGTTTAAGTTTTGAAAATGTGGCCCAAATACGGGATTCTTACAAAATGTGTCAGAAGAGTGCATTTTCAAACAGGCAACATATTTTACTATAAATTGAGGGATTCGTCAAGGTTACTTCAAGTTTACTTACATATTATTATTTCTATAAAAAAAATGGTCTGATTTTTTAAGCAATGTGTTCGAAATGCCTTTCATCTTCATTTGTCATACTTGACCCATAACTGGAAAATAATCAATTATTCCGATATAGCTTGTAAAGAATTAAAACAAAAAATTTCACCCAGCTGCAGTCTGAAATGATTACCAAAAAATAAAATAAAAGATTAATAAGCTTGTCTTATGGCTATGATAAAAACTGATAAATCAGAATACCACAAAAGCCCTTAAATATATTATGGCTTTTGGAAAATCCTGAGTAATCAGTTTCATTATGCTTAATTCAGAGATAGTTTGGGTTATATTCACATCAAAAGTTATTTGTGACATGCTTCTCCACAGGCAATACATAGTTGGCTTCCACCTGTATTCAACTCAGACCAATAGACTTGTCATCTGAAGCTGATGTATATCCAAGATGAGTGACATGACTCGCATTTGGTTAAGTTATATACGTTTAGTTTAGTATGCAGTTCTGAAAATGCAATAATCAATATTAGACCAACCAGAGGTGTAAACCTCTGAAGTTGAATTGGTTTAAAACTTATTAAAAAATCCTCAACTGAAAATTAAAAAAAAGGCCTCTGCAATGGACGAGGAAAAAATCCCTCTCCTTCTTTCCATTTCAGTACTTCCTTCCCTCCAAGATAAACATCAGCAGGAATGGTATAAAAGGATTAGAATCATGGCACAATAACCATTGTGTGATTATATTCACTGCTAGTGGCTCCAACTATTAAAAATGAAAACATTTATAAGATTTATTTTCTTCATAATACAGCTGGCCTTCCTAGCAACAATTTCAAGAGCATCACTGAGACAACAACATGAGGGCAACTATGATTTGACCTTTGTTGTTCAAGAGAACAAAGCAGGCAAGTATGTCACTGATTGGTTCTTGAATGATGAAACTGCGAGATTACCGCAAGCATTGAAGATAGACGTGAAACAGGATGTAATTACTCATAATAATCTAAAGACGTTAATGCTTCACGTCTCAATAAAAGGTATTTATAATTCCTATACCACATCTATTAATTTTTATGTCACTTAGAATATATAATCCTGAGTTAGAAATATTATATTAGGGTAGGATGTTATTGTTATTTCAAAATTAACACAAAGCATTTTCATCACCTTTAGAATCACCAAAAATACCTGATGGTTATGAATTATTTCCTGGCATTGGATACTATAAATTCTACACTCCTGGTAATGATTTTCAGACGGCATCTGAAATATGCAGAAGGGATGGCGCTCATCTGGCAATCTTGAATTCTGATGTTGAAGCAAATGTTTTGAAAGAAATATACAAAAGATACCCACAAGCTGATTCTTTCGCATACGTTGGATTTAATGATAGACAACAAGAGGGAAAATATGTTACAATATTTGGTAAGTTGTTTTTATTGTTTTTCATTTGGATGGTTATGAATGTATAGGTTTTTAAGTGAAGTTCATGTGATTGTATGGACATCATTCATGTTTGTATTTAAAAAAAATGAAGCAATAGAATATTGCAGGAGATAATTATACTTAATTCTATGATGTATTATTATAACCATTAGTGTATCTGTTTTCATTTTCAATATGGACGATTTTAGATAGAAATATATTGAAATGTTTTAATCAAACTAAGAGTGCTTTCCATCAAAGAACAAGTAAAATATATTTAGGAAAATTATTTTCTGTTAAAAATTTAATAGCTGCATTAGCCTGTATAAATATTTCTATAGTGTTAAAAAATATATCATTCAGGATCATATCATACCACTTCTCAGATGTTCTTATATGATAATTAACACATTAATCATCTTAACTTTGCCATAAATGCCAATATCATGGAATTTACAATAATGTATTTATTATTATATTAAAATTGAATGTTTTTTCAAACTCACTTAAAAAAATGCATCAAGTATATTCAAAATTAATGAGTCAATTTTGATTATAAATTCATTTTGACCAATATTGAAATTACTTTCTTGAAGTTAATTATATTTGCTAAAAAATTTTCGTTTAATTTTATAGTCTAAAGAAAGGTACCAACTCTTATGCTGTTTATGGCATAGGAGATGATTCCTTTCTTTATATTATATTTACCATTGTTTCCACTCATTATTAATATGTCATTTAATAGAGTTTAAGAAAACCTCAGCAGATTGTTATGCAGACTCATGTTTTAAGTGAAAGATAATAAGGGAGGATGTGGTGTACACTGTCATATTAAATTTGTTAATGGGGATAAGAGAATCTCATGAGTATAAAACAAGTGGGGCCCCAGGCTCTGTTAATCTGCCCTGCTCATGCTATACAGTTTTTTCTTTTGAAAATGTAAAATAAAGGAATCAATATCTTTATCACATATAAATAAAAACATTCCATAAACTAAAGCAGGTGCAAAATATTCAATGATTGCAAAATGAAAAAATTTAAAACATGCAATCTTGAGGACTGGAAGTAATGAACTTATTATCACTTAAAATAAGGAATATATGCTTTACTGTCTGATATTTTAGGTAAACCACTAGAGACTACAGGTTATACAAGATGGGCACCAGGTCAACCAAACCATTCTGGTGGCAATGAAGACTGCGGATCTGTTGATCGTAATATAAAACTACATGATCTCTACTGCACGACAAATGCTCCATGGCCATTTTTCTGTGAATATGATCTCTCTCCACGGGGAAAGCGTATTCAAAACTGAAAAGTCAGGCAAAATGCTTGAGTGATCATCATCAGCAATTCTCACATTGAATGCATCTGCTTTGTTCTAACATCATTAATTCAAAGGAACAATTTATGAAGACAATCACCTTACAGCACATGTATGAATATGATCAATGCACAATAAAAAAAAATTGTCACAAAACATTGGTTATTTGTAGACTTCGCTACTCTTGAAGTGAATCCAATGTTAAAAATACCAATACTGTCTCAAATTGTATTTCATTGTTCCAAATTTGGATATCACAAATGCGCAAATGATTGAGTAATAAATGATTGTCTCAATGTAGTAGTTCGCAGTGTTTATTTTCTTCTGAAAATTAATGGAAACCTATCCAACCAAATTTCTGACATCTAATGTTTCTCTTCCTGAGTACCATCCCCTTGCAAAAATTATACCAATAAAATTCCAAATATTGCAATTGCAATATAAATACACAATTGAAAAGAATATATTGTTTAATTGAATTAACTCCTTAACCGAAAAGAATATATGATAATTTCATCTGAATAAAATGCAAAAACTATATAACTCATTGTATTCCCAAAAAATATATAAAAAGTACTTTTTAAAGTTAAACTACTTTTAGATTTCTTAGTTTCAGCTAAAAATGCCTCAATTCTTTTGATTACATTTCGAAAAACTCAGAGAAATTGTTAATGTATATATTGAGACTTTTGTTAATTGGGATCACTAGTTTGGCAATGCAGACCATAGACCCAAGTTGAAATGTTAACATATATTTCTGAATAAATTCCACTTGGGATGGCTCAACTTTGTGGAAAGATTCCATAATAGAAATAAAAACAATTATTTTATACTAGTGTTTAGTGTAAATTTAAATAATTATTTGTTATTTCTATATTTATGGAGTTACCAATTTTGATTGAATTTCATCATGTAATTTATACCTCATTTATGTACTTTTACGTTAGCAAGATCATGATGCAGCTTATATATTGGGAAAAATATTGGAAAAGTCAAATGTGAGATAAATATTAATTTTTTCTAGAACAACATTAAATAGTTCTCATGACCCACTATGCTGTATGTGACATGTAAAAACAGTGCATAAGCATTGCAACAAATAAAAATGGGAAAGAAATAGTTTTATATATGTATACATGTATTTGTAAATAGAGTATTCGTTTCTCATATAACTTAATTATGAAGGGACATGAGATACAGCTGTAGCCATATCTGCAATACATTGAAGCTTTAGTTCTAGATTTCTGATTTTTAACGAAATTATTGTTTTTAGGCATAATTTGTCTTGTTTGTGCAAGAGATTGAGGAAATAACAAACAAACAAACCATGACAAATGCATTCATTTAAAATTCTGATTCTGACACCAAACCAGAATTTGGTGCCAGAATCAGAATTTCGCCCTCAGAGAAACTGCATTCATCATTGGATTCTGATAAACTTCTAAACTGACAAAAGCGCAATAATAATCAGATGTTTAATTTAGATGAGTTTTGTAAGGGAAAACAAAATGATCCAAACGGAACTTATGATGCCTTCTTTACTTCACCGTGGATGAGTTGCTCTTTGTGTTCCCGAATTTCATTATTTGGCGTTATAAACTATCACATATACATTCGAACCGAAAACTAAATTGATCACGCATATTCGTGTGTCAAAAATAACGCGTGTATATACTACACCAGTGTTTCTCAACCGAAAGTTCATCGCGGACCGGTGTAATAAGAGAAAGTGTACCCCGGACCGGTGTATTATCTGAATAATCCACCAAGGACCGGTAAAATCAATTTAAACCACAAATCACCTGACAATGTTACACTTTGACAACTGAAAACACAAGCCTTTTATAAACCAGTGCTACCCATTATAAAACTTTAATGAGAAAAATGGAATATGACGGACCGGCAAATGCTGGACTGCGTACCGGTGGTTGAGAGACACTACGCTAGACCCAGGGCTTGCAAAATGCGCTCGTCTTCTCGTCCGTAACGAGTGAAAAGTTTTAGTTGACGAATAAAAAATTCAATAGAGCAGTTTCAGTTCAATCGGCAATTACTTACACGTTATACCTTTTGTTGAATTGAAATATTTGGAAAAATTGCCAAGCTACTTAATTCTTAATTTAGTGAATGTTGCGGCCGCTAGGAAGTAGCTAACTGCAGCCACTTCTACAAGCACATCCAAGGCATTTCTCTAGGCTGTGCATGCCTTTAAACTTGATAAGGCCATAGACAAGTGGTATTTTAGTGCAAAAACTCTATGTCATGTTCAAGCTCATAATTGCCATGCCTGGAAGTTATATGTTGACACCTAAGAAGACATGAATAGTAAGTTCCATTGAACTATTGCTTGCTCATGGTGTTGTGTCACTGATAATATGTATGAGTTTTTTACACTAATTGTCATGTAGACTGATGTACATACAAATACATTTTGTGTAATTCACTTGGTTTAATATTGATTGTTATATCTGGCAAAAATGAAAATAAAGATATAGGTCAACGAAAGTGTAAATAATTAACACTTCTTTTTCCGTACTGTATTTTTTTTGCTCGCCAGCCTTGAGGTCTTTGGGGCGCTGGCGATTTTCAGCTGACGAGTGAGATATTTGCCTGACTGGTGAGCCAGCATGAAATTTTTCAAGCACTGACTATACCGAATCAGAGTTCAACAGTAGTCGTAGCAATGGCAATGCTTTCGTACTGAGCGATAAATACTTCAAAAACGACAGAGCTTAGGCGAAACTCGAAGAAATACGATCGACAAGCAAAAATTCTATGATGATAATTAGAATCTCCCTTTATTTTTTCAGAGAACAAGACATCCCGCTCCGACATTACGATTCTAAGATATTTTAATCTGTAATAGAAAATTGCCCTGACCGATGGATTTCAGATAATCTACGTAAATCGAATGGGAAGGATAGTTCCTGGAATCGAACTCGGGACTTTCAATCTTCGCAACAAAAACTATCCACGGGAGCTCGGTCCCAGTATAAAGAGATTTCCACCAAGTGTTCAATAGTTAACAGGGGGGACAGAGGGACGGAGAGAAACAACGAAGAAACTGTAAGCATATTTCCATTCTGGAAAGTAGGTTTAAAAGGTGGGTATTACACAATCGAACAAGTTATGCGAGAAATTCTACACAATTAAGGCAGCTTTTTAATACACGGTGTGGAAAACATTCCTGAATATCGAATGCAGTCTCGCAAATAAAGTGTGAATTACTATAATAGATGTGTTTGTGTATAACGATGACCTCATTAATGGAACTTTTTAACGCGTTTTTAACAAACTCCCCAATTACGAAGAAGGTTGAAATTTCGCAGAAAGATTTGATTCAGATATAAAAATTAAATAAAAAAATTCAAAAACAGGCCCTGGGTCGACTCCAGTGGGGCGATTTCCATTTACAGTAAAGCCTCGGTTTTTAAGAATATGGCGCGACGCACGACTTACTGCGAACAGATTCTGCACAGCTTGACTCACAGTGAGTTCTGTTCTATAGTGTTTTGTTAGAACCTGCCGATAAGAGCAGAATTCCTCGCGAGATTTTGCGCTTGCATAATTGAAGTGCTTTCCTGTTCGTGGGCTGTCTGCTTCAATACCCTACTCCTTTTATAATGGACTCCGTTTTGTTACCAGTTTTAATCGCGGAAGAAGAGGCTGATGAAGAAGATCTGATACTGTTATTGCTGAAGAGAAATAACAGCATTAATGCTTTATTTTCATCTAGTGTGTCAGAAGGTGCTTTTGAAGTAACTGTAAAACGGAGGCTATTTACGAGCGAAATAAAATTCCGAGAGTACTTCAGATCGTCTAGGCGTTATGTGACACGGTTTTGGACTTACAATTAGTAAAAGCAGATGTCGTTAAAAAGGCTTGTAACAGGTACAGGAAACCAATATGAGATCTTACTAAGTCAATTAATCTTCCATTCTCCTCGGGCGAAAAGTTCTTAATCATTATAACAAAAAAATGTTAACTTGTAAAGAAATACACTAACAATTATAGATAGCATATTGTCTTTGCTGTTCAGATTGCGATTGACTGTGCGTCGAAACCCACACGCGTTGGATTTGAACTCACTAGACCGACTCACTCTGCCCAACTTGACACTTGCGCACAATTTAGCAGACTTTTACAAACCGGTTGCATTGATTTACTATTGTTTAGATTCCGACGCGCGTGTGTCGAGTTCGACTCACTGTCAGTTGTGCGCCGCGCACTGTTCTTAAAAACCAAAGCTTGAGGCAATGGCGTGCAGAGGTTTGGTGATGCCCGGGGCCAACTCCTTGATTGTATGCAATTGCATTACATGCTTCAAATTGTCTGTGAAATGTTAACAAATTACTTATGCTTTTATATGGCATTTATATGATATTTTTCCAGAGGAGAGAGGAAGCGAGAGATAGTAAGAAAGAGAGAGATAAAGGGAGAGAGAGGAAGGAGGTAGAAAGAGGAGGGATGGATAAATAGATAATGGTCTTTGTTAGGGCAAGATTGAGACTAAGAAGTCTATTTTTCCAGAGAAGGAGAGAGAGGGAAATAGATAGACAGATAATCGTCTTTATTCGGGCGACATTTAGACCATAAGATCCATTCTTACAGTTAACATTTCGTCAATATAATAAATATTAGAAGGGAGAGAGGATGGGAGAGAAGAAGACAGTAAAGGAGGAAGAATAGGAAGTTCCTTATATTTAATAGTTAATCCACGCATACCCGTCATATTTGACGGACAATTACGTTAGTATATAAACATTATGCAAATCACCTGATCGTCTTTAATACCTTCGTTTTATGAGACGAAGGATAATTTTAGGACGCGTTTTCGCGTCTTAAATGTGCGCCTCATACACATAATCCCATGAAGGTAGCAGCAATATCGTTGACCTTGACAGTGACCGCATGATATAATGATAAGCTTTTATAATTAAAGGGACACCCATTTTTAAGATAACCTCTTTAGGAAACCCTCTTTAGGTGAATCGATTTTGATGGGGTTTATCGCCGTGTCTTCATACGATTGAGATAATTATGTAATGGCAGCTTATCATTTCTTCCACTTAAATGCAAGAAAACTATATTTTCCACATAAGATGCAGTTCAGTTGTCGAAGTATAGTTATTTTGAAAATATTTCCCCGAAGATACGCTTCTTGATTGTTCAAAATTAAGCCCTTCACGTTAGCGGCTTTCCCTTTTTGCGGTTAACCCTTAAGGCGGCCCTACACCCTCGGTTTTATCAACAGTTTTACCCGGACGGGTGCGTTGGGGCGTTTTTACCCGTACACCGAGGTCGCCACCAAAACATCAGTTTACTTCGCAATTTTATCCGTACGGGTGAGTCGGTACGCGTTTACCCGTGCTAATCATGGAATCATCTTAAACTATTCCTATTACAATAATAAAGACCAATAATAAACGCAAACTGAAGTAATTTAATTTTAAACCAACGTAGTAAAAGTTAAAACACATACCTTGACAACATAAAATAAGATCGGCACAAAAAATACAAGAACACAATTTTAAAATTGAGACGTTCGGTTGCTCTGGATGATGATGCATCACATCAAGAGTTCAGAAAACTGTACAGTTCTGGGACGAACGCGGCAGGCTTGCCCGTACACCGTGACTGGACCGAACAAAAATCAAGCGGCGACAGATTTCGTTCGTTCCAGTCCATTCCTGCAGACTTCTCATACACTTCTTGTACAGACTTACCATCCGTTCGTGTAAAACTGACGACAAAACCGAGAGCGTAGTGTCGCCTTTACGTGATCAATATAGCCGCACTCTAATATGATTTTGTCTGCGGTTTGATATTCATCGCAATCGCTATTAGTGGAAAATGAATTCTTTATAATAAAGCGATTCTATCAATGGATTCATCTTAAAGGAAAGGGTCACTCGCGATCCTCATTTAAATTTTCCCGAGCAAAAAAGTGTCGCTTTGATTAAATTTATAAGTTATTTTGGATCGTTTGCCGTTTCCGAACGATTACTATGAAGAGTATTCGCGTTTTGAAGGAGAAAAATTATGTTCTCCCGGAGACAACTTTCGAAACAGGACGCGCCAAATAAAACTACAATTTCTGTTCGTGTAGTTTTAAAATAGAATTAATTATATTTCCGTTAATGAGCGTTTTAAAGGACAGAGGAAATTGAAAGATTTACTAGGAGGAAGAAGAAAGATTCTGAGGTTTCCTTTTAGGAAGTGCTTCTGAGGAGGAATTTAGATAGCGTTTTGAAATTCGTTTAAGTTTTGAAAATGTGAGCCAATTCTTATGAAATATGTCATAAGAGCGCATTTTCGAACAGGCAACATATTTTACAATAAATTGAGGGATTCGTCAAGATTGTTTCAGGTTTACTTACAAATTATTGTTTCTTAAAATAACTATGTGCCGATTTTTTAATCAATGCCTTCGAAATGCCCTTCATCTTTATTTGTCATACTTTTCCCATAACTGGAAAGAAAAATCAATTAATCTTATACGACTTGTAAATCACTCTAGCTAAAGATTTCATACGGTTGAGGTTGGAACAGTTTACCGATTTACAATATGCTGAATACCGAAATCCCCGTTTTCGCGGCTAAACATTATGTTCAATCTATGCCGCTTGCTCATCAAATTTCTCTTATTTGAAGTTTCGCAGGGCCGCATTGGAAGTCAGGAGTGTTTCGACGGCCAGATGAAAGCTTAAACCTGGAGATTCTGTCCTCATATTAGTAAAAATTATGTCTTAATAATTTAATACCGTTACGACTTCACGAGAAAAGGTTTTGAGGCCATGATTTCACTCAAAAACATGAAATTGTTTATATTAAATTTTACGGATCATTTCTTTATCATAGCTCCGCGGGCTGCATGATGCGCTCTCCGTGGCCGCATGCGGTCCGTAGGATTCCGACCTCTGTTCTATCCAAATTAAATATTAGAGAACCCCATTTTATACTTTCTCCATATACGAATTATAGAGCAAGTATTGTTTTCATGAAAAATTCGAATTCGATATTTCAACGGAAATATGTTTTAAGGTCCCCTGAACACGTTTTTTCTATTTTCTTGATGATGTCTGTGTGTCTGCCTGTCTGTCGGTCTGTATGTGATAGGATTCTGTGGGCGCTCTAACTCAAACCCTACACTCGTATCAATACCAAACTTTACATTTAGAAAGAGGTTTTGGCAACAATCGCTCAATCGGAAGTGGATGTTTACTCTAGTCATTTTTTTGTTTTTGGCAAATAATTCTTTAAATTTTCATAAATGTAAATGTTTATTAAAAAATTTCATAGATAATATTATTCTCTATAACGTTTGTTTGAAACATGTTTTCGTAGAACACATTGTTAAGGAGATATTCCATTTATTTAAAATATTTCCTTTAATATTTGATGTAAGAAAGTACTGGAATAAAAGTTGTTGGAAATTTAATTTTGTACGAACTTTGTTCGAAACATTTCCCCATTTTTAATAAATATTTTTTTAAACTAATTTTTTAGCTGCCACCACCACACCACCTACCGGCGACTATTGTGAACACTTTACGCTTACGTCTTATTAACGCTCCTTTTTATTTTCTTAATTGTTGGAGCTTCGTGACTATATCCAATATCAGAAGGTTACTGTTTGAGATTCTTCTTTGTAAAGTCTTCAAATTTTTTTCATATTTCCTTAAATTATTTATTATCATTTAACCTATTTGGAATTTTTAGAAATATTACAGGTATGGAGAAAGTCATGTTCGCCATATCATTTTTTTTATCTTGGTAATCCTGCATGCACCACCGGCGACATAAGATCCAGGGGCACGAGAAATACTCATCCTCTTCTAAAACATGAGGATTAATCTACCTCGGTAGCTCAATGGTACAACATCCGCCCGGGAAGTTTGAAGACCCAGGTTCGAAATAGCTAATTTGTCTTCTTCTTCATCTAAAGGCTAAGCCTTGTCGCTGCAACCATGAACTCCTGTCCTCTGCCATTCTCTTCAACATCTCGTATTTCTCAACTCCCATCACTGACTCCACGTCATCTAGGTATTTCTTTCTTGGTCTGCTTCTTCCTTTCTTCCCTAAAAGTTTCCCCTCCAAGATGTTCACAATTAATCCATTATGTCTAATCACATGGCCTAAAAATTTTGCCTTCCTTTCTTCCATTCCTCTGATCAGTTTCCTTTCTTCTTTTACTTCTTCCAAAACTTCAAGGTTTGGACAGACAGAGAGCTAATTTGATTCGTAGAAAAGTTAAAACGTTCACATGACGTCACATTATTACCAAGATTGATATATGTTACGACTTAAAACACAAATTACCTACGCTTGATATTGCAGATTATAAAATACCATTATGCATAGAAAAATATCAAGTTTTTTATAGAGCTTGCCAATGCATTCATTGTATACATGGGCGGGCGATACAAAATTATTTGATATGTAATTATTTAGTAATAATGTATTTATAAATTGAATTGTTCATTTTTATACAAGCAATGAATTTCTTATAATCTCTTGTGTAGTAAATTACGAACGCAACATGACTTTATTCGAGCCTGAGACACTCGCAATAGTCTAAAATGGAGTATGTTAAACTAATGCTCTTTTGCTGACATAAAGGACCAACCCCTGCTATAGTTCGACATCTTAATCCGAATTGAAATCGATCACTACGAGCATAAGTTCATCTTCATAATCAATGTATATACATAGGTAATACTGGTATTTAGGGATAAAATATTGTAGAAAAAATAAATTATTAGCGCTTTTCTAGATAGATTTGACACCAACCAGTTACGGGTTAAATTAAATGTATTACAGAAAACCGCTGAAATCTAGTTGAAAACCGCAGCCTTGGTAAATTTTGGCAATTTGGTTATTCATCGTCGAGCCGCGTAAGAGCGAATCACGCCACCACGTTCGAAGATGTTCGTCGCATGTTAGTTTATATAGTATAAGTGAATCCGCGTTGCGGGAAGCGTCGTCGAGGAAGATTTGCTGTATTTTACATTTTCTCTCAAACTCCGTTGACATCATTGGATAAAGTCTGTAGTATCACCTCAAGCAAAAGAAGCTTGAGATTAAAACTCTATGATCTATTTTTCAAAAATATCAGGTAAACTACTTAGAAAATTGTTTAATTTATTTTTGATAATTTCGTCTACTAAATAAACATTCTCCAATCGAATACCATTGTTATCTTATTTTTGAAATAACAGTAATGTTACAACAACTTATGAGTGTACAGCGTATCACAAATCGGCGCGTTTCGTGCGATAGAGTACTTGAAATTAAACGATAGATTTTGAACGAACATACACCATAAAACAGCGAAACACCGCGACCCAATATGGTCTACCTGTCTAATAAAAATTTCTTCTCTCTCCTTATTAGGTGCTTTAATAAAGCTATTTACATAACTTTAGTAGATCTTGTATATATCGGTTGCTACGAAGATTACTTCCTTGGACAACAATAACAAAAGAAATTCAAGAAAGTTTCTAATTTCAAAGCGAATTACGTTATTCCTGATTGATTTTTTTGAAAACGGCAACTCTCCCGATAAAATTTACATGACAGTAAATATTTTCTTATTTACATCTACAAAGTTTATTTGAAGAATTTTTTGTATGACTGGTATTTCGGAGATATGAGAGAAAGTTCATTATTTGTAACATGTAAAGTGGCACTCCTGAATAGGTTATGTGAATCATTTTTATCGTTTTCTTTTTGCTTCTCTCAGGAGTCCATAATATCAAATTTCATGAAACTCCATTAGGTAGAAGCCAAGAACAAACATGCACACAGTTGTATAAACAGTAGCTAACAGGTGCACATGCTGGAAGCAAGATACACCGAAGGATGGCTAAAACTTTTATATGTAAAATTAAGTGCTCCATAGCAGAATAACTTTCATTATTTTTTAATAGGTTGCAAAATATTTTAGAAGGAGAAATTACACCTGGGTTGCACTTATATTCAATAACTAATAAATATTTAATTTATACATATTTTTGAAATTTGCGACATTAAAATTTTGTCAAATCACACTTTTGTGACACGTTTGCTGAAATCAAATCTAGCAATTATCCCTCAAGATTAAAAATTACACCATTTTAAGTTTTCTCAGTTTTGTTTCACATTTGCTGAAACCATATATCATAAATACCCCACTGCCACTTTAAATTGTCTCCATTTCCTGTTTATTGTGATATCTTCCTTCAATAAAACTTTCCATTTTATAAGAATGTCACAAGTGGATCTCTTCCTTTTTCCTTCTAACCATAATAATTTATTCCTCTCTTTCAAAAGTCCATTTCAGAAAACTATGAACTAGATTAAATGAATCCAAGAGAGAATTAAATTTGGCCTGCTATTTCTGTAAGTTGAGTCTAAAAAACTCAAGTCTTAGCAATAAAGATAAATTCAGTAACAATTTCTCACAAATCATTAACAACTATTAAATTCCTTTCGCTCAGGCCAACTTTTGCATGACATTTCGGTCCCTATTAGGCGCAAAAGTCGGAGACCATCTGTATGTGACAAAAATATTAGATAATCATCACAAAATTAAAATGTGAAATAGATATTATTATTCTTATCATTGTTGACAAAGCAATAAATATTTCGGTTATACTGGCGATCACAGCAGAAATAGCCAGTGGACCACAAGAAAAAAGTCAATGTCTGCTGGATGTCACAGTTTGATCTCATATTCTGAAAATTCTTTCCGGGGAGACATTTCATGTGGTTGCCTATGATCTGGAAGTCATCGTTCTGTTTTTTATTTTAATTTAATTAATTTTAATTATAAAATATGTGAGGCAGTCCTATATTAAGCCTCTATACATGCATCCTGCATTTCCTGCATGCAGCGGGTTTGGTGAAATACTTGTCCCTTTTGGCCAAATTCTCCTTTATATCCCTTGATGTTAATGAATTGGCTTGGTGATAAAGTATCAATACCATGGCAGCAATAACTCTGTAGCAAAATGTATAGCATTTGTCAGACAGATATGAGAGATTAATTTTCACCACTCTCGCATAAAATAACTCCAAATCAATCTCTAGATTTGATGAAAACTTGCACAATAAGCATCACTGTAATAATAATTAACGTTTAATAGAGTGTCATTAAACAGGAGATAAAATAGGAACCAGATCATTTCATAACTGACATGCTTCCTGGATTTTGATTTCCTTTTAGATAAATGGGCTGAGGGAGAGTATATATTTGTCAGAATGCTGTCAGCCATCCAGTTTTTCATCATCATTTCTGAAGGGATAGGTTTTCTCTCTCTAAAATGATGCATAGTAAAAGAGTTATTTTCTTAATAACAGTGTTGGGACTCTCATTTGGTGGAGGACAAACCAAAGATGTGCGAAATTCAGACAATGAATTAGATTTAACCATCTTTGTTCATCAAGACCGAAGTGGCCACTATGTCACCAACTTATCACTGAATAAGGGTTTTAAAAAAATGCGAGATAATTTGAAATTCAATGTGAAAGCCAATGTGATGGAGCATGAAGGAAGAAAGACTTATATTATTAAGCTGAAGGACTTTGGTAACTATTTCTATTTATTTATACCTTTTCAAATATATTTATATACTTAGATTCAAATACTATGAAATTGAAAATTTCCCACTTTCACCTTGAATGTGTTACTTTCTGCAGGACTGACTCCCAAGAATGATAGGATTAAAATACTTCCTAATCAAAAACCAGAAAAGGCAAAAAGTAATTAATTTTATTGATGTGTATATTTAAATGTATTTACAGTTTACAATATTTAAATATCCATATTTTTTGTAGTTGTAACTCCTAGTGCTGCTGGCTATGAACACTTTCCTGGAATTGGATATTATAAATTTTACTCAGAGGGTGCTCCAAATTTTCATAAGGCAATGGAAATATGCAAGAAGGATGGGGCTCATCTTGCAATCATTAATTCAGAAGCTGAGTCCAAAGTCTTGGCACAGCTGTTTTCTAGGCACCAAGACCAAAGTGTTCATCATGCATACATTGGATTTCATGACATAAAGAAAGAGGGTGAATATGTTACAATATTTGGTAAGTAACCATAGCCAATGTTTAATTAGACAATAATGCACACATACTTATATTCAGATTTCATTTAGACAACTTTAATGATTATGAAACATATTGATAAGACTTAGGAGACTTAATTTTAAGATACAGTAGAATTCCATTTATCTGGCATCATGCAATAGGTAAATTTTTGTATTGCTCTGGTATTTCCAACCTTCCCTTCCTATCACACGTAGGTTTAAATACATTTCCTGCCAAAAATGATGGGAAATGAATTTCATTGTTCTCAAGTCAAATCATAATGTAGTCTTTTGTATGTATAATAGGAATGAGACAACATTAGAAGCTCAAGTTTTGGCAACAACACGGCAGCAAATGGTTAAAAGACTACTTTTCCAAAATAAGTGATTTAAATGATAAATTTGAGCGATTTATAATTGATGACAAAATTCGATGGTAAAAATAAGAAACTTTAATCACTCTTCTTTGAAAAAGTCCTATTCCAAAGATGGATGGTCAATTTCTTCAAATTTTAATTCACAAAAGAATGAGGGTATTTGCATAAAAAAATCGCTTTTTATTTGTTATCGTACGGGAAACAGAAATTATATCCTGGATTCTAACCCGGGCCTATTTTTGGAGTTTTTTTATCATCATTGAATGAAACACGTGATTAAAGCATTCCCATCAAATTTCAATCTTCTACCTAGTTGGGATGTTTATTAAAAACACGTTATATGTAAAAATGTCTATATGGAGATAATGTTACTAATTTACTTTTTCAGAACATAATAAATAACGAAAACTGTAAAAGCAATTATAATTAATCATCTGACTGATTTTGAACAGTATATCAACATTGGAGAGGGAATAATTATTATTCTGGTTCCCATAATATTCTTGAATATCATAGGTCTTTGTATTATACCAGTCATCATTGCTCTCTAAACTCCCTTCACCACTGTCCTCACTCTCACTACCTTTATCACTCTGAGCATTGTCCATAGACTCCCACAAAACTTAATCTTCACTTCCATCCATAGCATTGGTTAAGCAGCACTTAAATGCATTCACTAATACTTCTGGATATATCTATTGCCAAGATGCCTTGATACATTGGAAGAGCATTGCAACAGTAGATTTCTATTTCATTTAGAATATAAAAGCTTTAAATTATCTTTAAAAAGCTTGTTGACAGCAACATTGAGAACTTGGAACTGTGATGTCATTCCTCCAGTTATTATTACAAAGTTAATGAATCTTTAACTTCATGAGTTATGTGTCCCTTGAATGCATCTAGTACTCCTGGTACGTCTAGTGCTCCTGTTCTTCTATTCCAAACAAAGCGTAACCAATCTCTCATAAGTTCTTTTTTATATCCATCCATTTTCATGACATCCAATAGGCATTTGTTCCTTTGGCATTGTTTTTCATTTTAGTACAATATATTGTGGTAATTTTGCTCCATCTGCTAAACAGCTAACATTACTGTAAGTCAAATTCTTTTGTTACCGTCATTATTATCACAGATTTGCACCTTTTTCATTGAAAGCGTAATTAGATGGCATGTCGTAGAAAATTGGAGTTTCATCAGCATTCTCTCTTTGACTCAAAAGGTATTTGTTGGTTTTTCCTTAGTCCAATTACATGTTTTCATTGACAAGAAGTTTCTCACTGAAGTCTGCTGGCAATTTTTGGTACAGCAAAGTTCCTAAGTATAAGGAAAAACCATTTCATCCCAACATTCAACACACCAGCCATTACTAACCTTAAATTTCCGTTATGGAATTTTTTGCCCACATGTAATTTCTTGTGTTTTGAATTTAATCATTTCACATGGAATTAACATTCTGCACTGTCTCTGAGTATGCACAAACTCAACTAGTTGTTTTTTTATATCATGAAAGTGACCGCATTTTGTACCAATGAATGATTTCCGAAGAGATTTAGCACTTTCAAGTTCCTGTTCAAGAGTCTCCATATTTGAACATTTCCTTTAGTGATATTGAATTTTCCACTGGCTTCATAGTTATTAGTATTTTCTGTGTACTTTATGGCCATCAGTTTAAAATTCCCTAATTCCTTTTGCTGCTGGAACTCTTATATCTACATGATCAGCAATTTAGGATGACGTATTTAAAAGGAATATAAGACAAAATTACAAATAGAGAATTTATGGCTCAAACTGTTGGATGAGGGAATCCAGGTGAATTACACTGTCATTTGTTTTTTATTTGCAAAATGCTATATGCCAATACAGAAGGGAGGTTTAGGGAATCACTCATGAAAGAATTGTTAATTGAATGTCATCATTCAAACATAAAATTCAATAGTCCTCTAATGCATAAAAGAACACTTCATTTGTATGTATCTAGTGTATATTTGAACACACATATTCAGTATAGATATAAACTTGAGGGCAATCATCTAAAAAATACTTGTCTCAGGTATTCATTCATTCATTCATCTCTAATAGCCACAACAAGATTCTAAAAAGTTAGATGCGCATTTCGACTACAATGCAGCCGTCTTCAGTGGTAATTCACTGGAAATAGATTCCATTTTGGCAAATTACCACTGAAATATGCATCTGATTTTTTACAACCTTCTTGTGGCTATTGGAGATACTTGAGACAAGTATTTTTTAAATGCTTGTTCTTGAATTTTTTCTGCCATAAGACAACCTCCATGGTTCCCTTTTGAACTATAGGTATAGTCCATTCATTCATTGAAATGATTTGTCACAAATTTTCCTTTGAGAAAATAAAAACAATTTTAAAAATGTATTTTTAAAAATTAATTAATTAATTGAAATCTGGATCATAAATTCACAATGAAAAATCTCAATAGATAAAATTATTTTATTTTATATTTAATTTTTTTATAAAATATCACTTAAACCCATAACCATACTTCATATTCGAATTTAAGACAACACTCAGTTTTTGCAAGCTGAAATTTGGAAAAAATACTCATGTTGGATTAAGGAAAATAAGGTATCTTTTTGCTGTTGCTCATAAGTTTTCTAACGGTTAATATAAAATATAATTTTTAAATTTGCATTTTCAGTAATAAATATTTTAGTATAAAAGTAGAATTTGCACATCATGCATCTGTCAATTTTGATATTTTGATTTAATATGGAATAATGCAATGTTTTTGTTATCTCATAAATTGCAGGTGAACCTCTGAGAAAAACTGGTTTTGATAAGTGGAATACAGGAGAGCCAAACCAAGCAAGGGGAAATGAAGACTGTGGGTCAATTGCTCGAAATGGGCTTCTAAATGATCTATTTTGTGACTCAGATAGACCATGGCCCTTTATCTGCGAATATAAACTCTCTTGGATTTAATCAGATCTTAGGATTGACTGTAAAATTTTGAAATTAATCTTTCTAAAGATATATATATATATATATATATATAACTAAACATTTATAAAATATCATTTTTTATTATATGAAATACAAAAGATTATTACTTTATTCACTTTGAAACAAAACATTTGCTACAATATTATCAAAATTATATTAAATGGGATTTATTTGTCCTTTTTAAAAGAAAGACATCAATCAATTTATTGATATCTAATAACTTTTCCATTTCATATTCAATTGATAAAATAGCAAAGGAATTGAGTCGTGTCATTGATGATCTGCGAAAGTTTTTGATAATTAACTATTGCACTATCTAGCAGGAAGCGTTTATTGCCAAAGTGATTTTATGCACAAGGAAGGGGAATCATCAGTGGCATGTTCTAAATGAAACATAATATCCTAAAAGAAGATTTCAAGCTAGTAAACTTAATAAATTCCTCATAATTAACTGCTAGTCACTAAATATTATCCTCGACAACGTATCACTTTGCACTGCAAAAAATAACTGAAAGTACTATATAAATACATTGACTTACTTCTTCCGATGCTTGGCATTTTGTGCTGGTTAGAATTAATGAAGGACTTGGACTTCAAGTAAAACCTTACAGCATGAGAAACACTGTACTACAACCAGACATTGCATAGTGCAACAACATGACGTTGCAAAGCGAAGCTGAAGAATTTGGCACTATTATCTACAGAGATCATTAATGATCTCTGTGGATAATAGCATCTGAATGATTGAATGAGATGGGGCGCTGAAATAATTTTCATCATATTATTATGATGAACATTATTTTGGCACCCCATCTCATTCAGCACTAAAGGAAATTGAAAATGAAATTGAGACTACGGTGTACAGAATGGAAATAAATAAAAACTCCCGAACCATAAAATAATACAAGTGAGCAATTACATGTCAATAAGAGAAAAATAGTGGGGGGGGAAATGTATACTTACAAGTTTGTAGGACAATGGCCTACTGGGACCTGTTGTCAGAAACGAACCTAAATAGAAAAGAAATGCACACACAAATGCACAATCACTCTGGAAAAACTCACTAGATATGTATTTCAAGAGCTAAGTTCTCATCTTCAGTAGCTGAAGTTGTATGGTAAAAAGCACAATATATTTATTATTTGGCACTCAATTTGCAAAATTATGAGAGCTCCAAGGGACGTTTTTGTCTTGACCTGGATGCTGAACTTAGATATGGTGCTGACTGCAATAGAATCTACTGTAGTTCCATAAATTTTACTTGTACTTCTTAGCAATACAGATGCTGTGAAGTGAAATCCTCAATTGCAAAACCAATGGAAATTGAGATTTACATCAATAAATCTTAATGGGTTCCTAAATGATCTGATTTGTAGACAATATGCACAATTACCTAATATCTGTAAATATGATTTGTCTTGAAGTTAAATTAAATGTTCATTTTACTTATTCAAATCATTTATAGCTGCATGTATTACAGTTTAATTAATAAACATCACATTATCTGAGACAGCAAAATTTTTCCTGCCTTAAATACTCAAAGAACCATCAAACAGACAGACTTTTAACGAGAAGCGCTGGGTATGAGGAGTCGTTTTTACTGTACTGGAATATTAGGTCATATTTGTTAATCATATTACAATTGGACCGAAAAAGAAAAGCAATTCTAATAGTAGCATTCGCCTTAGGCGTGGATGAAGAGAAGAAAAGAAGCAAATGGAAAAAAAGTTGTTTTTGAAAAGAAAAAATATTCTCACATGAATTTATTATGAGAGCTATATTTCAGATTTAAAAAAATTATTTACGAATGGAATTCTATCAATTACTAAGCTTAATCAAACCACTCACGCCTCCCGAGCAATACACAACTTTTTGAATTAATGTATTACTTTGTAACTACTTCTTAATAACTATATTCCAATTATCTCATTACCAATTGTTTATTCTCCCTCCAGCCTATTATTAGTTTATCCCTCCTTTCTTCTATCCTTTTCCGTATATGGGGAATTCCATGTCAACAGGACCACTTTTCTCCCTCGATGTCATGAATGCTTACCAAATTGAGATATGTTGTAGGGCTCATGGAGTTGTACATTAGGTAGAAACAGATCGCACCTGTAAGGCGTGGTTGCCTACCAATCAGGAATAGTGTTTTTTTATAATTGGAGAGCGATAAATCAGTTAATTAAAAAAAGTAATCAGAAAAGACAATTAAAGTATGTTATCGAGTTTTAAATGCGCTTTCACTTCATTTAACGCGCATTGAGATAACTTGTAAATTTAAACAAAAAATTCGACTCTGAAAAATAAATTTATATTTCATCAAAAGTATGACCATTTTTATTTTCATCAAACACCTCCTAAAAGTAAGCCCAGCATGTCTTCATTGTTGCCACCAAACACCAATATGGAGGTATATGCCGTTGGATCGCTACAAGGTAATAAGTATTTCCGCGCAGAAAATTTGATCGCAGTAAGCCAGGCGGCTGATGAAACAAGTTACCACTCAGGCCGGAGTTATTGTGTGTGAAAGCTGGCATGTTGTTCTCTTATGCATAAGGAACGTATAAATCGAAGGTTTTCCTTTCTAGTCATTACTATGGCTATGGCTTACAATAAGTGTTGCAATCCTTTTAAGGAAAAGAATCACGCTAGAAAGAAAGGACTGCGAAACGTAAGTACAGAGTAAATAAAGTAAATGAGAAGTATTGCTTCAATTCGAGGAGAGTCTTTGAAAACATCATTAGAAAAACAGGTGTCTTGCAGAGAACACAATTCAACTTGCTTAATTTTTATAATACAGTAAGTCTTCAGTTGTCGCAAGGATCCCGTTTCTCGGAATCATTGCGATAAACGAATTTAAAAAACAAAATATTGCCAAAATGCTTTCGGTCCTCAACGTGTAAAATAAAAATTTAATGAAATAAGAGAAGTCATGCTAAGCAAAAGGACAACAAAGTAATTTTTTATAATGACTAACAAGTCTCTTAATTTTAAGATTCCGCGACGAAATTAAGCAAAGAGTTTGCGTTTCGAGAATGTGAAATCATTTTTTGCTGGCAGGTGATGCATAACATACAGCAGCGTTATTTTAAACACTTCGACATTGATTACTTCTGTATTATTTAACCCACACATTAAATAAAATATCTACAATTTCGTCAAAGTTTTGTATTTCATGAACACTGTAAACACAATCTCATTGTCAGTTGTATTTTCTTACCAGAGTGCTAATGACGTAGTGAAGATATTCCAAGACCTTCGAGTCACGAACCAACTAAGATTTTCTTCTAGTGGGGACGAATTTTCCGAAGATGAAACTGACAAATTGAACATAACACTTTCCTTAGTGGGAGTAACAGTTATTAAGCGAAAGAAAATTAAATATACGAAATATCGAAAGGGCAAGGAGGAGAGAGTCACCAATGCTGTGAAGGCGGTGTTTTAGAGTTCATTTTCATAAGCAAAGGAAGATGATGCTCCGACGGAGATACTGCGACAGATTAAAGAAACATCTGAGGAAAAACCAACTAAAGGTTCCTAAAAGGTTCAGATCTTGACTCTTGCACCCAAATCGTGGATTTCGAGAAAAGAAAAGACACATTAAAAGATGGAGAGTTCCTAGTTTTATGTTACTTTACGGAAAACTATGCATTTGTAACGCAAGACGTATCTCAAACATTCCACCGGAACAACAGACAAGTATCCGTACATGCTGTTGCTCTCTACTTCAAGGAAGGGAATGAGTTGAAGCACAGGAGTTCCGCCATACTCTCGGGCAATCTCTCCCACGACACGGCTGCCGTCTACGACTGCCAAAAGAAAATAGTTAATTATCTGAAACAACACTTCTATCCTAAAAAAATTATTTACTTAACTGACGGTGCTTCCCAGCATTAAAGTGGTCCGGTTGACATGGAGTGCCCCATATGTTAAACCCTCTGCAAATGAAGCGGAAATTTACAATAATTTTCTTTATTTATATTATGGAATCTTTCCACAAAGTCGATCCTCCCCAAGTGGAGTTCGAACAATTCTTTATATACTGATCGGACTTCTGCGGCCGCTGCGTGTTTGTCAACAAGCGCATACACGTTCCATCCTCTCTGTCAACATGATCGGCGGTCGACGTATCGACAGTCCGCCGTGTCAACTCGTCAACATGTCAATCGGTTGACAAAGAGCGCCATACGCGTGACGATTTGGCCGTAGACTCGACAAGTTTGTCGACAGATCGTTGTGTGTATGGGGCCCTTGAGCAATAGCATTAATGTCCCATTTTTCAGAATTTTCACAAATTCAAAAAATTCAATTAATCGAGTCCTGTATCCCTTCGCTGTATTTGTCAATTGGGATGTAAAAATCCATATGGTAGGTGCTACGGATGGTATTTATTAACATACCTAATTTTGTACAGCAGTGCTGCCCAAAGTACGGCCCGCGAAGGGTTTTTGTGCTGCCCGCGAAGGGTTTTTGTGCTGCCCGCGAAGGGTTTTTGTGCTGCCCGCGAAGCTATGGCGAACAAGCAATTCGAAAAATTTAACACACAAATTCATACATATTTATTTAATTTTGATAATAAATCTTCAAATGTTGAAATGTTAGCCATGAAAACCTTATTTTGACTTGATTTTCACTTATATGGCACCTCAGAATATATAGAAAGCTTCTAATTTAAAAATTTAAACTATAATCCGGCCCGCCGAAGAATTGGACCCTTCCAATAAGGGATTCGCAGCCAATGATGTGGCCCACCATTAGAAAAGTTTGGGCACCGCTGCTGTAGAGAATTTAGAAAAATAAGCTGCAATTCCACTTACGGTTTGAAAAAAAAATACACATATCTCTTGATATTCGAAAGGCTTTGTTTCAAAACTAAATTTAGCACGAGCATAGCAATGTGTAAAAAGCGCTAAAGGGTAAATATAGATAACTTTGACCAAAAAATCATTTATACGTCCACTCATTACACATGCCTCATCATAGGTTTTTCCAACTAATTTTCCCTCAATTTTAAATTCTTGATCTATATTAACAGCATGATTAAACAGAGCACTAAAAGTTCTATCAGCACTAACGTCTGTAAAGCAAATTTAGAAAATATAGTTTTCTACAACTTTTATTTGAAACATTTTTTGTAGAACGGATTGTGTTTGAGATATTTCCATTATTCGTCCGATTTCATGCTCAGTACATGGAATGTACCATTGACAGCTTTGTTTCCGTTTATATGCTAAAATTGTGGAATTGTTGATAGCGACGTCAAAGCTGCCTGTGGCAACTTCAATTGCGGTAAAATTATCTCAATAACTTCTAGCGTAATATTTTACAAACAAATTTTCTTGCAAATATTGACAGCGATGCCAGCGCCGCCAACGGTCATTTTAATCGCGAATATCGTGCGCTATTATTTGACCTCGGTATAATAGATTAGATTAGGAGGCGCGTCAGTAGTTTGTCATCCGTAATACAAATAACAATTTTGTCTACTTATTGTTTTTTCAAAGTCAAAAGTGACTCAAAGTATTTTTCGCTGTGAAAATTATTCAAAGTGTTATAAAATCATTCTCGAGTGCAATTGTCGATAGTCATTCTCGAGTACACTGCTCTCAGGAGTAACTTCTACATCCTACTGCAATCATATTCATTACACTCTATGGTGAAAGTCATACGCTGGACACACAACTGTTTTCTTATGACACACATTCACATTTTATAAATTTATTTTATTCATGTACCTAATAAAGTTTTCTTTATTAAAAGTCTGTGTATTTTCTTTTATGCATATACATAATAAACAGTCAAATTGACCTCCTATAAAAAATTGAGAAGGGGGTACGTGAAGTTTGACTCAAAACCAGGGGAGTACGTTACCCGAAAAAGGTTGGGAACCACTGATCCAGAGAAAGGCTGCGTTGCAATATTTCGATAAGAGCATTTCACAACTTCACGTTTTATATCATTAGTAAAAGCAGGATTTTCTCTACGCATTTATTTTTCTGCATGAAACAGTAGAGAAAAATTTGACATACATTAATAATTATCAAATTGCATAAATTAACCTGGACACTTGGTCGGCTAACATAGCATGCACTTAAAAGGTTTTCAATTGCATTGGTAGTACCTAATCTCAAAGCCGAAGGACGCTTGCGAATTATCATACTATGATTATAGCTTGCTTGAAGCATTTGTTCAAATTAAATGAGAAAAATAAGTAACTCATATAATTTTAATATTTATTTTTTAACTTTCGATGTGAGATATAAAAGTTGGCGTACAATTAAGCGATTTAGAATAAAGTTAACCTAACTCATTCTAAAAATACCGTGGTCTTGGACGTGTCCTCGTCTAAGATCCAAGCCATCTCTCACGGGCGACAACTGAGTAGTGTCGAGTTACTTCTGTCATTGGCGATTTCACCCGCTAATCATCTCTTTCCCAACAAGCAATGCGATAAGAGATATCTCGTCATCCGTGACTATCAAGATTACGATTGCATTAGAATTGTCCAATTTTAGCTGATTTGGAAAGGTCGATATTTTCAACAAGAACAATGATCTATAATGGTTGGCTATGTGAGCATATTACGATGTGAGCATCAAGATAGGAAATAAACTTGTGTAAAATATATATTCCAAAGAAATGTGAATAAGTAGGCGGAACAAAATTTCACACTGGTATTTTGTGTTAATTTATTTCTTCTCAACTTATGGTAAAAAACAGTACAGTATTTGAACCAATTCTCGATAGTTCATTTTTGGATAGTCTAATTTGCGAAATCCTCCTATTATTACAATATACTACCGGTGGATAATAATAGCCGAAATGCGTACATTGTTTTCAAAGCCTTTTTTGTGGTTATTGGAATCGCACGAATAAAAACTTATTTTGGCAAATGAATTTTTAATATTTATTTCATTAATCTGATTTTTAGCCAAAAGACGAACTCGATGATTGTTGACTGAAGGCTTGCAGTGGTTAAAAAAAAGAAGAAAAATTGTTCAAGCATTAAACAAAAATCGATGAATATGACTCGGTCATTAAAACTAATGGCGTAAGTACGTGGATTTATTAGTGTAAATATATGGCTCGTTAAATATACAATGGATCACATCGCAAAAATATACTCCTGCTGTGGGAAAATCCCTTGAAAACTGGGGTATCGAAATTACGGCCCACGTAATGATTTTACAATACTCTATTTTTTAAGGAATGCACATACGCCTATTTTTCAACAGGAGGTGTCATTAGATATCAATTATGAAATCTAAGAGTTGTTTTCCGAGTAGATGGATGCAGTATGCTTTTATTTAACACATTACACAATCAATAACATTCTCAAAGCAATGTCCTTGAAATTTACACACTGCCCGATCAATCTTTTCCAAGATCGCATGTGGCCCGCACAGCGGTACATAAAGCTTAAAGTGACCCTTTTAACAAAATATTTTTATGATCCCTGCTTTAAACGGTCATTGATCTTTAGCGATCAAGTACTATAAGATTCAATGTAAATGCATTTTTTCTTTAAACAAATGCACCAGATGGCATTAGAGGCTGTCAAATTCGTTCAGTGCTTGAAACACCCATTGTCATCATCATCATCATGCTTCTGTCCGAAGACAGGTTTTAACTGAATCACTGCCTCCATTTCTCTCTCTCCCTAGAATCCTCTTTTAAACCTCTATAAGTAGTATATTCCTGCTTTATATTCTCCAATATTCCTATTCTTTTTCTCCCTCTTCCTCTCCTTCCACTAATTTTTCCTTCTAAGATCGTCCTTTGTAAACACTGTCTTCTCAATATGTGCCCTATCCAATTTGCTTTTCTTTTCCTGATTGTTTTTATTAGCGTCCTTTCTTCTCCCACCATTTCTAATACTTCTTCGTTTCTCTTCCTCTCTGTCCATTTCACTTTCATCATTCTTCTCCATACCCACATCTCAAAGCTTTCTAAATATTTTTCCTCCTTTCTCCTTACCGTCCACGTCTTTGCACCATAAAGAGCTATGCTCCATATGTACCATTTCGCTAATTTCTTCCTTGTTTCTAAATTTATATTCTTGCATGTGAGAAGCTCCTTCTTCTCGTTAAATGCTGCTTTTGCCATTGCAAACCTACTTCTGATGTCCTGTGTACTACTTCCATCCTGCGCTAAAATACTGCCAAGATATTTGAAACTACTTACTTGTTCCAATTTTTGGCCATTTACCATTATATTAAATTCTTTATGTTCCTTTGAAACCACCATGACTTTCGTTCTTTCTGCAATGATCTTCATTCCATATTGTTGGCCAACCTCCACTAGTCTGTCAGTCATCCTCTGAAGTTCTTTCTCATTTTCTGCTATTAATCCCTGATCATCTGCATATTTAATGGTGGTAATACTTTCACCTCCTATCTTAAATCCTTTCTCTTCCATCAACGCTTCTTCTGTTATTGTTTCTGCATAAATATTAAATATCGCTGGTGAAATAGGACATCCCTGCCTCACTCCCCTCCCTATTGAAGTACTTTCTGTTTCTTCTCCTTCAACCCTGAGTCTAATCTTTTGATCAAAATAAAAATTTTTAAGCATTCATTTATCTTTCCAATCTATTCCTATTTTATTTAAAATACCCAGCATTTTATCCCATTTCACTCGGTCAAAAGCTTTCTCCCAATCTACAAAACAAAAATACATACCTTTATTGACTTCTAGCGCTCTTTCTATCATCATCCTCATACAACCTATAAAATCTCTAGTCCCGCTTCCTCTTCTGAAACCAAACTGACTATCTTGCAGCACCTTTTCTATTTTACCTTCACCCATTGTAGCGGATAGAAATAAATTACCCCTGGGGAAAACGGCATATAAGTCATCCATTAAAATCGATATTCCTCCAAATTTTGAGAATATTGGAATTTTTATTTTTATAAAAATATATCCTATCTCTTGAATCCCCCGAACCTTATCTTTCGCTAAGTTTTTTTAATTATCAGGTTTTCTATATCGATTCGGAAAGGTGGGATAAATTAGATCTCCAAGTTGAGGCCTTCTTTAAACACCTCTTGTCCTACGGAGAGCGCACAATGAAACTAGGTGAGTGAAATCACGACGTTTATATTAATCACGAATTGGACCTAAATAACAATCAAATCCGTATAACTCCTACTCTATTAGAAAAAAAAATCCTTTTTCGTTGCTAATTCGAAAAGAAGAATGGTAACGGGATTGGATATCCTAATTATAAGCGGCCTGCATGACAAATTCGGCAAATAAACATCCGCGAATCCATATTTTGTCACGAGTTTTCAATTACCGGAATTTATTTTTTCTGTGCAGCCAATGATATCAACGATTTCTGCCAATAATTTGTATTTAGATGTTTTTTATTTTTTTACTTCTGAAGGTTTTAACAAATATGTGCAGAATTTAATCGTCCGCTTGTGCTGTTTCTGATAAAGGTTCGTTCGAAGATATTTTTGCTCTTTATGACAGTAAAACAAAAGTTTATTATGCGTGCTTGTAAAAATATATGCGTGTGCGTAGCATAAAAGGCTAAGATTTAAGGTTTTAAGAACTGCTCATTGAAAAAGTGCGCCGAATAATAGCATCAAACCTAATAATTCGGAGATGACCATTGCTGTAATAAATACCGAGCCGGAGTGGATAGATCGTTGGCCTTCCACGTGGCGTTCCCAGGTTCGAATCCAGCATATGTCGGACTTTTCAACCTGAGATCGTTCCTTCCCGTACTTTTGGGATTTGTGGAGACCGCACAAGTAAGCGCTCCGTCCGTCGGAATGGACGTTAACAAGTTGGCTCCCTTGGTGCTTTTCGTAAAAAGTAGGCCACTGCTGGCACCGGGTTTCCCACCACCCTTTGTTGTGTCTTCGGTGTGGAAGGAGTAATCGCTCTAATAATCCAGGAGGTTGGTTAGCCAGAAATTCCATAAAAACAAAAAAATAAATGAAAGCATTATCCTAGAAGAAAACGTCCGACTTATTGTGCGCTTCAGACTTCAAATGAAAGATTTAAAGAAGTGAAAACAATCTCAGTAATAATTTAAAGAAAATAACTTCTTCCCGGAACCCACGCATATGAGTTGTTAGGATGGTTTTCAAAGAAAACATAGCCTTATGAAATGGTCCTGTCTGTGTGTATGTCCCTACTAACAACTTTTCTGTCAATGGACCGATTTCCATGAAACCTGGTATGAGGCTCGTACTGCCAGGGCCCATCACCGGGCTATATCTTATTTGGCGAAGATTAAAGTCCCGGGTTCGATTCCAAGAACGATTTTTCCCTATTTGTTTTACATATGAAGTCTCAAATACATTGTGCAAAAATGTTTTCTTTGATACGTTTAAATATCTTAAAATTTTGATATCGTGGCGAGTTTTTTACTGCTCTAAGGGAAAAAGAATTTAAATTCTAATTCGTATCGCAGAATCTTTATAATTGGTCGCATTTCCTTGAATTTCTACTAAGACAACGTTTTTGCGTTTTAAATCGAATTTTATTATATTTTTGTCATGGAGACAATTATTCGCGAACTCGGCTTGAGCATAAACGAGTGAAGAAATGGGATATTTTCTTTTCCACGCGACTACCTTTCAGCAATGGACAGTTGATGTATACATATTAGCGTAAAATTGATTAAATTCGTTTATTTTAAAAAATACATCCAAAATAAAATGTCAGGAAGAGATTTTGACATTGCTTTTAGTATGTTTAACCTGATAATGCTCCATTTATTTGTTTTCCAATTTTTCTCGATAATTGATAAACTATGAAATACAAATTGCATTTATGGTATGAGAATACCTTGGAATGACTAACACATACTGAAACATTTTCCTCAGTATAAGTGCATAATGAATTCGGGACGTCAACTTAGGGAAACCAGCATGCATTATTCCTGATTTTGACTTCTTGTTTTTACTTCAAATCCAATAATTTATAAAGCTAGTGTAACGATAATATATAGGAGCAACTACGGTGTTTCTAGAAGAAACACACTCTTCAGCAGATACGAAAAATTGTATGTTTCCATTTTGAAAGCAAATTTGAAGAACATTTCGGCTACTATGTCATCACTACCCTACCGTCAAAAAGCAGAAACAGCATTAAAATTTGTTCACCTAAACTTTATATTTTGTATTTAAGAGTTCTCTTTAGTGTCTTACAGTAAAGGCCTTAAAGATGATAACGTAATTTTAGTTCACTATCATAAATATACTAATTTCCAATTTTTGTATTGGTGAATTCCCACGAAGACTCGGAAAATAAACATAAAAGAAAATTTAACTGTCAAAAACTTCGAAAATGAGTACTTATTATATTTTTAAGAACGAAATGTAAATGTCATATTTTTGCTACGGGTTAACCATTTAAAATTGAAGCTCGATGACTCGAAAATCAACTCTTGATGTTCCAAACAACAATTCTCAATAGTTGATTATCCTCTAGCAAAACAGTAACAGTTGAAATTGATTTCTTAGCGACCATTTCCCGTTTCTCTCCATGTTGCGATTCGAACCGAAAAGCGGACGCATTTATTTATTAGCCTACTTTCCAGAATGGATATAGGGTTATACTTTCGTCGTTGTGTCTGTCTGCCTGTCAGTCTGTCTGTCACCCCTATTAACTTTTGCACTCATGACACTTGGCGAAAATCTCTTGCTACTTGGGCCGAGCTCCCGAGGATAGTTTTTGTTGCGTAGATTGAAGTCTCGGGTTCGATTCCGGGAACTATCCTTCCTATTTGATTTACATAGATTATCTGAAATCCGTCGGTCAGGGTAATTTTCTGTAGCACATTAAAATATCATATAATTGTAATAATGTATTGTAATAATTTGTACTATTCTCTGAGGAAAAGAATGAATATTTTAATTATTGTCGTATAATTTTTCTTAAATCTTATTTCTTAGAATTTCCCGTAAATATTGGCGATTTTGGAGTTTTTATCATTCATTATGAGAGTGTTGCCATAGCAACAACTATTGTTGGACTCGGATTCGGTATAGTATACACGCGTTATTATTGCGTGATCAATTTAGTATTCCGTTCGAATGTATATGTAATATTTTATAACGCTAAATCATGAAATTTGGGATTTTAAAGAAATTAAAGCCAATATAAGTGTTAAATAATTAATTAAATGGGAAGTAGGCATCATAATTTCCGTTTGGATCACCTTTTTTATTCATATAAATGAATTTTAGAAATTTATTCACAAATGTATATGTTGTAAATCAAGGAAAGCAGTTCCATTCAGTGGCGGGACTATGTCGGGGCCCGGACCCTCGGAGTGGCCTTGCCAGCTTTAATTAATAGCTATAGAAATAGCCAGGCTCCTTGAGAATCATTAATTCAGTAACGTGGACAAGCTTATGATAAAGACTCTAATACGCATGGACATAAAAATAGCTAGCAAAAACAGTTATCAGTATACATCGGTACTGTCGGTGTTCGTGGTTAAGGGGGATTCACCAATTATTCTTGCCACGAGGCCCGTGGGTTACTTGTTCCGCCACTGGTGCTATTCAATTGCTAAAATTAGAGAAGTTGGTAAAAATGTTGATGTGAACGCAAATATTTTCTTTGCAGGTAAAATGTTGAAGAGGAAAGTTTTAATGGTCTTTCTGGCCGTCATTTCGTCGACCACGTGTAATCCGCTGCCAGGAGAGGACGGCCATGCTTCCTCTGATGGTCCGATAGTCGACATACCAGACTTGGGAACGGTCCAAGGAATAACTGGGTTATCATTCTTGAATCGTAGGCCATATTCGTCGTTCTTAGGGTTAAGATACGCCAAGTCGCCCAGCGGGGCCAGGAGGTTTCAGGTAAGAGGATAATAATTGATCGCATTTTCATTAAATTATTGAATAAAATTTATTTTTTAAATAATTTTAGAAAAGAATACTTATAGTAATTTGCACCAAGGAAAAAAATACATTTAAATTCGCAACTTCTACAGAATTATTTTCAACTTTATGCTGGGTTAGCAAATCAAGAAACTTGTAATACACAATATGCAACTTTACTGTACCATAACTCTTATAATGATGTTATGAAAGTAAAGATTTCAAAATTTATTTTTCCTTTATTGCTAAATATTAAATTGATTCTCTTCGATTATTTGGAAAATTCTATATAGCAACCAATGTGATTCTTGCCGTACGGTGAGATATTTAATTCAATGTGGGTAGAGATTTGTGATTCCTAAGTTTGAATGACAATATTTTTTTATTTATTTAAAGTCTGTGAATTCTCTTGCGTTGCCTTTGAAATTTGAGATTTCTTATAATGTCTTAACGAAAAACACTAAATGAATGAATCGCCGCTTTGATGAAGAAGCCCCAATAAATTATTATTTGTTTGCTGGCCTGAAAAGAACATCTTATCGACTCAGAGAAAAGAATGTGGTGCTGAATTAAAATATATTGATTGGGCGATTGGGATATGATATTCCAATCTCTCTGCCATGATTGTGTGGTGACATATGTATTTCATACCTTTTTCTTAGCTGAGTTTGAAGAGAAACAATATTAGCTTTGGAATTTTGCATCGACCTTACGCAACTGTTTAAAATTACCTATTTCAGGAAAGATAAGATTACTCAAAATCGTTTTCATTGAGAGAAGTTTTTATAGCGATTGATTAAGTAACATTTTATGGGAAGTTTTATCGCGCGTTCGACCAATGCTTAAATTTCCTGGAGATAAAATTATGTATATGACTTATAAGTTTTTATTGTCTCCATCGCCAATTGAGGGCTAGTTTTTAATAAAATTAATTTTATTTCTTTCGTCCGCTTTATTTCAGGGAAATTAATTGGACAACGAAATTAGCCTTTCGTATGAATAGAGTTTAAGTATCAGAGGGGCATGTGAAATACCCGAGTTTCATTTTTTTCTATTTCTCATCCTTTGAATGTATATCCCGGTATATCCTCCCAAGCATAAAAACTTCATTAATTCACATCTTGCTTTTTAATCTTTTTGATAAAATTTCTAGTTCTAGAGGACATCGTGATAAAAATGTCAGTTCCTGAAGATCTCGAGGGAAACGTGCCAAAAGTATACAACGCGTGCCTAACTTCCCCTTCTTTATCTACGAAAACAAAACTCGTTTATAGAGAGTAGTTCAATATTTTTTCTCATTCTTTCAAAGTTTATAAGAGGATGAAAATTCGCGATTACACGGATTAGGTGATAGTTTCATACACAAACGTAAAATTACAGTGGCAAGAACAAATTCATGTATTATCAATAACCTGAAAATTGCCTCCAGCTTACTTGGAGGTTGGATAACTTTATGATTTTTTCTACAGCGAATTGAGAATTTTCGACTAATCTAATAGAAGTTACGGTCCTAAATAACATTATATTTCGTTGTGTTGCTCTATATGTGAATTATTGGTAGTGCACCTCTAAGGAGAAAGCCTTAGAAAAATTCTGATGTGACCACCACAAGACTTTCTCCATACTTGTAATCTTTCTAAAAAAGGTTACATAATAATAAATATTTAAGAAACTGCGAGAAAACTTGAGACTTTACAAAGAACAGAAATAAACTCAAGCCATAGATTTCTGATATTGGATATAGCCACAAAGCTCCAACAATTAAGAAAATAAAAAGGAGGGTTACTAAGACGTAACTAAGGGTCAATTGTTAACAATAGTCGTCGGTAGGTGGCGTAGTGTTGGCAGCTAAAAATATAAGATATCTCTTCAAAAATGCATTATATGGGAACATGTTTCAAACAAAGGGTGTCGAAAATTAAATTTTCTACAACTTTTAATTCAATATATTTTTAAATATATCAAATATTAAAGTAAATATTTCAAATAAACGGATAAGTGACAAGCGTAAACACCCTCTTCCGGTTGATAGATTTTTACAAAAAACTAATCGGTTCATGTGACTTTCATCAAAATGTTAAATATAAAATGTCGCATTGACCTGATTATTGGTTTTTGAGTTAGAGCATCCACAAAAAAGCTGTCACATACACACACACACGCACCATCGAGAAAATGGTCAAAACGTGTTCAGGGGACCTCAAAACGTGTATTTCCGTTGAAATCTCGAAATCGATTTTTTTTCATGAAAATAATACTTGCCCCTATACTGCGTATGGAGAAAGTTAAAATGTATGTTGAAATTATTCGAAGCAACACTAATAACCTGTTTTCTAACTAGCTCTATGTTTTCTGAAGGATTTATACCTCGCTGCAGATTAAAAATATATGTATTCTGATAGATAAGTAGAGAGTGAAAGGTATGTACCTTAACCTATTTCTGGTGTTGTAATGATGAAATTCATTTTAGCATCTTCTTTTTCATAAATAGCAACTATTCACAAATACATATTTTCCGATTTATAATTGGCAATCGTCATCATGCATTATTTAAACGATTGTGTTCACTGTAAAGCTAGTAAAAATACCCGAGCTTGAGGTTGCACTTACAGCCCAAGTATGGTTAAATCCGCCACAGCAAAAATGTATGCTTTTTTTGGAAGCTAGGAATCTGAGGTTAGGTGATTTATTATTTAGAAGCTATAAGGTGCAAAAAAGTAGTTTTACTATGTATTTTGCAGCCTCCAGAGTTTGAAGACCCATGGAATGGAACATTGAGCACTAAGACGATAGGGCAAAAGTGTCCGCAGACGGGGATATTCAAGAGCGGTGAGTTTGCGGAAGTTTCCAGGAACGACCCCCGCAACTGGCACGCCATCTTGGAGGAAAGAATGGCGAAGGAAATGGGACTGGAGGTGGAGGAAGTTGGGGTAGACAAAGACGTCGAAGACTGCCTCTTCATTCAGATCTACACTCCAAACGTGAGTCGATTATGGCCATAAAATGACCGATATAACCAGATATGCTCGTTCAAAAGGTAACACGAAGTACCACCCAGAGAGGCTACACGCAGTCTAAATTCGCATGTGTGGCTGATCCTTCCGTTTTCAATCTTATTCGGTGAGACAAAAAGTGTACATGTGCACCTCGCTAAGTAATTAAATTGGCGTTGGTTGTACAAAATTTTTCAATTGGGACCTTTTGTGATAGTGAGAATAAGTATAACAATTCATACTAAAACACATTTGTAATTCATTTAAGAAAGAGTCTAAATTGAAATATGCCTGTGTTGAACGTTGAAATTTTCTCTATTGGAATTGTTTTTCATACTAATTAGCCGAGTCGAAACTGGGAGAATCGGCGCCTATGGCGGAGTTCAAGTAAGCGAATTTCAAATTAAGTTTCGTAGATAATTTTTCATCCGTCGTAACCTAGAAAAATATATTCGGATTAGAATAACTATAAAATATCAGTATACATGAAAAGATATTTTTTTCATCCTTTGCTAGCCATCACCATCGACACACCTTAATTACGGGTTTTCGAGACCCATAACCAGATACTATGTAAAATTTCAATTAAGACAAGATTCACGTTAAAAATATCATTAGTAAATTTTGGAGGTTTATTAATTAATCATTAGTAGTTATCACAGTTCAACTTAAATTGTAGGAATGGTGAGTATATCACAGCAAGGAGACCGCTCGTTGTAATGATTTCACTAATGATATGACACCTGATCTAAATCAACACAGAAACAACACATTAGTTGATGGAGTAAAGTGATCCGAAGATACTATGCAGACAGGCATAAGCTCGTTTCAAAATTATTCCCAACTTTACAGCTTATGTCTGTCTGCATAGGATCTTCGGATCACATTATTCCATCAATTTCTTGCTTGGCAATCTCACCATTTGAGAGGGAGGAGTTTTCTTCTATGTATCACTTCGAGGACATCCGTTAGGGCAGTTTGATACTAGCTTGGCTAGTTCCGTCCCAAACAAGAAAACATCCGCGTTCAGAAACGTGAAAATTGATCTGCTACGATAATTCAGTGGAAGAATATCCGCCCGGCAAATGGAAGACCCGGGTTCGATTCCCGGTCATAGTAAACTTTTCTCGTTTTCAAAATTATTCCCAACACATTAGTTATTGAAATCTTGTATATGCGAGGCCACTATTACCGGACAACCAAAACTCATTTTTATTTTATTTTTAAAACTGATACCTCGATTTTTATTACAAATTATAGCACGTGTAATATCCCTTCAGTGAGCTGCCTCCCTTACATATTCCAGCTGAAAAGGAATATTTTTCTTGATTATATTTTCAGATAACATGCACTTCTTCGACCAAAACAAACATTTCCAACATTATTGGAGTTTTAATTGCTTTGTCAATTATAGTTTGTCACTTCTTGTGAATAAAACCCCTATCTCTAATGCGTTGCGTGACTTTTCGATCTAAATTATCTGTTTTATTTCCATGCAAAGTGAGCCTGAGACATCCGAAAAAGAGTATCAAGTATGTGACGCCTCAACTTCGTTTACGACTCTTCTCTTCTCCATTCACACAGCTGAACCCCGTTGCCAAGATGCCCGTAATGGTGTTCTACCATGGCGGTGGCTTCGCGACCGGGTCCTCAAGCGTGTACGGGGCCGACAAGTTGATGGACAAGGACGTGGTTTTAGTGGTGCCACACTATCGGCTCGGACCGCTGAGTAAGTGCGTTTGAAACCAACTCCCTTATCGCTTTTATGGCCACATCCCCCATTTTGGGGAAAAGGCGGGTGATTTTCACGAAGCCACGAGTAAGATCCCCACAAAAACTTAGGAAACCCCATGAATAAAATCCCCACAAAAACTATGCCTGTGGGTAACTTATTGCTGGTAACTGTAGTATAATTAACTTCGCAGTCAAACTTGTTGGCAAAAATCGATGTGGCTTTGGAGGTATATATAAAAAGGCCTTGGTAGGTAAGTTTGTGAGTAGTTTTGTAAACCACTTTGTAAACAACTTTGCAGATATTTATACCATCGATTTTTTATTACTACGAAAGTGACTTTAAACATAAATATGAGAGTCATTGTTTCATCGTCTAACCAAAAGTTCTGTAATTTAACGGCATCTTGTGGCAAGCATGTATGCACTGTGGAGAAGCTCTGCCGATATTCCGTAATCTCCAAATATAAAGAGAAAAATGACGCACTTCCAATCCCTTCATTGCGCCTATTAAACTTTGAAATCGTAAATTCCAGACCTGCAGCCCTCTCTCTTCCTCGGACTTTATTCCTTTTTCGTAATATTTGTTAAAAGCTGTCTTTTACGAGGAAAAATGTTGTTCGAAAATCGTAGGATTAATGTATTCTACGTTTCACGCAAAAATATGGTGCAAAAATTACGATAATGCAAAGATTATTCCGATAAATACGATATTTCCAGCCGCCAATTGGTATATTATGTCATATGCTTTCCGCAGTCCGATAATGAGGTCGTTTTTTGATGAATTTGCTTCTTTGGTATTTAATAAGTGGCTCCAAATATATTGACGAATTTTTCTAAAGATTCAATAGACAATTTTTCATACAAAGTTGCATACGAAAATAACCACGAAGGCACCTAAGAAGGTACCGTCAACCATTCTCTTTCAGTAGTAGAAAATATATATCTGTTCATTATAATTCATATATATTTCTAAATACAGAACGAAACTCTTATTTCTCGCAGGCTTTCTGTCCCTTCAGACGGACGAAATAGCTGGGAACGCGGGATTGTTGGACCAGGTGCTGGCTCTCAAATGGGTCCAGAACCACATCTCAGCATTCGGCGGCGACCCAAATAGGGTCACGATATTCGGAGAGAGTGCTGGAGCCGCTAGCGTTTCCTACTTAATGCTCACTCCATTGGCCAAAGGTAAACGAAGTAAAGAATAACGTTCACTAAAACCGTATTACGCATTAGGCGGGGTTCTCTCACTAGAGGTGGCAGATAAATTTCAATTTTTCTTTCAAGTTAGGATGCTGCATTGATAGAACTACGTGATGCTAATATGATATGTATTGACTGATTATTTAATTTCAAAGGTAATAACGAATTCTGCCATAGTATTTCGGAGTTGGAATTACAATTTTTTCCCGGTAATGTGATAGCCTTGATCGAACGACTTGTCCCAATTACGTATGTCACTTAAACCTTGAATTTTAATATAAGATTCGGAACAAATAGCTAAAAAAAATCAGCTGCACGATACAGAAATGCCATTATAAATATTTTATGATCATTTTTCTTTTTAAAAAATGATGATTCAATTAAAAAAACACACACATGAGAAAAAATTATTAATTTGCTCTACAACTCTTCGAAAAAATATTTGACAGAGGTATACAATACGTTCAAATGTGGCGAAACGGCTATATAAGTGTAGCAAACTGATGCTTTACATCATTTATAATTTTTCTTCGATTATCGCAACGATATTCGAAATTAACTGTTTTTTGGATAAAGAATATATTTTCTTCAAGGAACAATTTGGAGTCGAATACTAACCAAACTTAAACTAGCCCCCAATGTTGGAGGTACGAGGAGAAGAAGAACATTTCTTTTAAGACAATTTTTCAAAAGTTGTAAGTAAATTCGTTTCGCTGCGTAAAGTATCAGCCTTGAAGTAGTATCTGGTGCTTTCCCGGTGGATTGATTGTAGAAACTTTTCTCGGGTACACAACCGGGTGAAAGTTTGATCTAGGATCAACGTTTCGACGGCTGACTCTGCCATCTTCATTAGGAAGAAGATGGCAGAGTCAGCGGTCGAAATGTTGATCCTAGATCAAACATTGACCCGGTTGTGTACCCGAGAAAGGTTTCTACAGTATCAGCCTTGATTGGTGCCGGTTTACAATCTCAAACCTACTTTCAAAAGACTGCACGTTATATTGATTAACACAGTATATATTTTTCATCACGTGACGAATATAATGAAATTATGGCCACAATTTTGGCGAGCATGGTCACCCCTGGCCTAATACATGCACACTAGCAGGCAGGAGAGCATATATAAATATATGGACGGGTGCACCTAAAATATTTGTCAGGCGCCACCAAGCAGCATAGCTACGCAAATATATAATCTATTTCACTAATCAGTTTAAATGCTCGATTTTCCAAAAATGAAAATTCGGCTTATTGGCATTTCCATGGTCTCCCTCAGGACTATTTACGCACGTGATAGCGGAGAGTGGGTCAGCCTTGTCCGATTGGGCCATAGATCTCACACCAGTGCACCACACGCTCAACATTGCCGCTGAAGCCGACTGCAATATCACGGCAGCAGACGGAAAACCGGACATCCCGGCGATAACGAAATGCCTACAAACGGTGGACGCCATGAAACTGACAAGAGCCTACCAAACTTACAAGGTTATTAAAACATGTTTACATTACGAAATTTTCAAATTTATGCGCTTGAATTGCAAATGAAACTCACAAATTTCAAGGTTAAGTCCCTAAATTTCAACTGAAGCTTAATAAAATTATCCAACCCTAGTCATCGTGATCCTTTGGTTGGCGCAACTACGTAGATAGGACCAAATTTTAAATTAAAGAAATCTATTATCAATATTAGCGTATTATAAACGGAAACGCAGATGTTTTAACTAGTTATCGATATCATCCACTAAAAACTTGTGTCGATAATGTTCTCAATCAGCCACACTTGTCTGCTATTGCGCGACTTTAGACACATTTCGAATATTACCCGTGACACAAATTATGCCCTCAAAAGAATTTTAATTCATGTGAGCAGTAATTAAACGGTTTATTGACATTCAAACGCTACTTGAATCGAATCATAGTTGTATTATGAACTGAAACTCACTTAAAACGTGTCAAGTGTCAACAGGAATGTGTTATATACTAATACCGAGCCGGACTTTTTTTACTTAATCAGAATATTCACAAAGGCAACGCACAGAACAGCGACGGCCAAGCCACTTGAAAGAAATAAAGCCTCTTTCACAATTTCTCTACGATAGTCATTGAGGGCTCCATTTAGCTCGCCATATTTGCGGTAGCAAGGGCTGTGAAGGAATGGTTAAACCTCTGATATAGAGCGTGACGCAGGTTTCATTTTTAGTGTTTTTTTAAATCCGTTCATGCTTTCTATTTCTCCGTCCGTCCGTCCTACGCACTCACTCTTTCTAAGCGAAAGCAGCTAGAGACTTCGTTTTTACACCAATCGATTCGGTGTTCTGTTTCGTTGTGCACGTTTTCTTGTGGAGGTTCAAGTGGCCGACCGAATGGGAGTAAAAAATTAACTCAAATTTCCTTTTTTAGTTTTCATAAACATATTATGTTAAGAATTAAGTATATAAGTACTTAAAAAATAAAATTGAAATAATGTTTAATTTTTCTTCAATCATTATCATTTTCGTTTTTTACAGTATTATTTCAGACTAACCATTCTGGTGTACATCATGTTTAACATTCTGTAATATCATATGTATTTTTTAAACCGCCATTAACTGTGTGCTTCAGCAGCTCTTTCCTGATTCGTTATGACACATTTCGAGCAGTCATTATTGACAAAATATTTCTCCATTCCAGTATAAGGAAGAGATGAGAGGCCACACGGGTTTAGGAGGCTGCAGTCCCATAATCCAGCGGGCTGGAAAAGTACGCTACATAGAGGAGCATCCTGAGGATTTAATTAGGAGCGGGAGATACCACAAGGTTCCAATAATGTTCGGGAGCAACAGAGACGAGGGGACATACGTGCTCGCGAGTGAGTGTAAAACTGCGAGGTCAGCGCATTCATCGCGAAATAACACCACTCTTCGCTCTAAGGAGGGCGCGATAGCCAATCACTTCACAGACGCTTTCGAATCTCTCTCAAGTTAGAACTGTCATGAATTTCAAATTTTTCATCACTCACCTGAAGATTTATTTTTTAATTTTTGCGTGAATACCTTTTGAACTCTCCCATGGTTCAATTGATTATTATTATTTATTAGTACCCCTCAAGATCTCCCATGGAGAGTTAGATTCAATCTTGGCAAGAGTTTATGCTGCCATTTATTCAAAAGTTGGAAAAGAAGAACACTGATTATTATGCCATCGATAATGAATTCATGATTAATTAACTTCTATAATTTTTAAGATTATCGCTGATATATTTCAGGAACAAAAAGGTTTTTTCCAAATAAATGAATTCGAATGAGTGGTTTGACGCTACGATACCAGTCACGTGACATGCGCTGCAAAGGAAGAAAAAATGTCCGTGAAATTCCTTATGATGCTCATAAATTGTACTGTTTAAAGCACTCTGGAATTAATCTTTTTTACAGTTGTTTACTTCGGATACATGGTGCCAAACAACTTAACTGAAAACGAGTACTTCCTGAAATTCCAAATGTCGGACATAGCTTTGAATCTCTTCAGTGAGTATACGTTTATGTTTTTTTATTGTTATATTATACAACAAAAATGTTCAAAAACAATTATTCAAGTGACATACGCAATAAACTTTTTTTATTAGATAATCATCGTCTATCACCTTATATCAGATATAAATTTTCATATCCAAATAATTTTTTTCAATTTTCGTTAAAGCTGAGAAGATCAATATTGGTGATAACGTAAATTAATTAACTACAGTAATTTGCTATAAAAATGAGAATTACAAAATAAATTAGAAACAACAATTATGATTATAATGATGGCAATTTCAACGCTAAGGATAAAAATAATAGTAAGAGTAGGCATAAAAACAGCAGAATTAACAATAAAATGCGCAATATATATTTTTCTATTCCGTCTGATACTGGAATTAAAATTTAAAACTCCTAAACCGTAAATTTACCCAGAGAGCACTCACACGTCAATAAGAAATAAGGAAAATTAAAATTATACTTACAAGTTTGCAGGACGATGATGGCCTACAGGGACCTGTTGTCAAAAACTAGCCTAAAAAGAAGAAAAAGAAAACACACACGCACAAGCACTCTGGAAATCTCTAGATACGTATTTCGGGAGCTATGCTCCCATCTTCAGTAGCTGAAGTAGTATGAATTGTTTGTGTTTGGTCTTGTGTATTTATGTGTTCCGGGTAAAAGTGAAAGGAGGGCAGAGGGGTGGGGGAATTCTTAATGGTTAGCGAGTAGAGGGGTGAGTAAGGGATAGGTCCGCGGTCGTCATTTCTTGACCTTCTCGTAAAAAGAGAAAACAACCAAATCAAGTTCGGGATTTACCGCAAACCCACACACACAGACACGTACATTCCCTCTGATTCCAACCACCATATTTCACATAAATTAGCACCATTCCACTCAATGGTACATAGACTCTTACAGGTTCCTCTTTCTAAAGTCGATTTCCTCACAGAATTAAAATATATCAAAAAATGCGCTAAAATCAATGGTTACAACCCTCAGATGATAGAGAATATTTTACACAAACGCAAGCGCAGTCTTTCTTTGAAAAAACAGATTGCTCTCACAAGCACGCCCCCCAAAAAACCAAAATACGTAAAAATCCCCTTCGTCTCAGGCATCACAAACGGCTTATCAAACATCTTCTCAAAACAGAACCTTAAAGCAGTACCTGTGAATGAAAACAAACTCTCCAACTTACTACACAATCCAAAAGACACGATCCCGACTCTACAAAGATCCGGCATATACAAAATCGCTTGTACAGACTGCGAGAAAGTCTACATAGGGCAAACTAAACGGAAGCTAGAAACCAGGTTCAAAGAACACCTTGCACACTTCAAACACAATAGATTCAACAGGTCTAGCGTCGCAATACACATACAGGAAAACAATCACCCGATTAAAATCGAAAACATGTCTCTCTTAAAATCAACACAAACCGACTGGAAACTAGACGCTTACGAGAGTATTTTCATAAACAAATTCAAAGAGACGGTTATGAATAACGACCGCGGACCTATCCCTTACTCACCCCTCTACTCGCTAACCGTTAAGAATTCCCCCACCCCTCTGCCCTCCTTTCACTTTTACCCGGAACACATAAATACACAAGACCAAACACAAACAATTCATACGACTTCAGCTACTGAAGATGGGAGCATAGCTCCCGAAATACGTATCTAGAGATTTCCAGAGTTTTTGTGCGTGTGTGTTTTCTTTTTCTTCTTTTTAGGCCAGTCTTTGTCAACAGGTCCCTGTAGGCCATCATCGTCCTGCAAACTTGTAAGTATAATTTTAATTTTCCTTATTTCTTATTGACGTGTGAGTGCTCTCTGGGTAAATTTACGGTTTAGGAGTTTTAAATTTTAATTCCAATCTATACACCGTAGTCTCCAATTCCTTTTTTACCGTCTGATACTGTTTATATTTTTCCTTTCGTTTCAAAGGAAATGAATTTCACTCTGCCAAATCCTGAACGCCATCAGATCATCGATGGGAATTAGGTTCCTGAAAACTATAATCTTAGAAAAAGCGGGTCTAGGTGACTCATTCCTGCGGAGACAAATATGATAGCCTTTGGCTGATAAGAGTAAACCTATAACAAGAACAAACCATATGTTAGAAATAAAAAATAAATATTAGAATAGGTTTGATAATTGGGATAATTATAAGAAGTGATAATGAGAAGAGGAAAGCTATACTGAACCAATTGTACAAACATACTTCCATGTACTGGCGATATACGACTGATTCTTACAATTCAAAAATCAACTTCGCATCCAATACGTCAAAAGATGCGAAAAAGTAACAAGAAGAGATCCTCAGCCATAATAATGCACGGCAGAGAAAAGCCATCTGCATTGTCATCCAAATAAGGACACGAGCAGGCGTAAGATACATTAATGCAATTATAATCTGAATGCGTGGATAGAAAGATTTAAACCGAAAAAACATAGAAAGATAAATTTAAAAAATATGATTGTTATCATAAAATGTTATGCTACGTATCAAGCATGTGCACATGAATGTCGTGAGAAATTAAATGAGTCGATGACGCATGACACCGCGGGTTAAGCTAGCGAATAACAAAATTTATACGGCACTAATGTTAAATATCTATAAACCTCTCAAGAATGATCGAATCAGCGAATGTATTTCCTTTGATGAATAATACTGTACACCATTTCAGACAGGAAATTTGCTAGTTTCCGCAAAAAATAAACACAACACTATTTATTCGATAGAAGTTTCAATGACTTAAAACACAGATGCCTGACATATGATAAGAAAACTTCTCTCTCCGTTAATAAACTGATATTTCCTATGTTCGTTACTTTTCAGCCGTGAAGGATCCCAATTTCTGGCTTATAGATGCGTTTGAAAATCATTATGAACCGGTAGAAGTAAGAGGGAACCTCACACAGATGATACCGGCGCTTATAGACGTAAGTAGAAGTCATGACATCATAATATGCAATACCAAACATTTACACTTGGAATTCTTTCACTTAGAGAGAGTTCATCTCCATTTCAGTCCATCATAACTTCTCGGAATATATTGTAACATTTCAGAATAATGACAGAACTATTCCGATCCTCTTTTTCGAGGACAGATTTTAGGTGCTGCATTCCTGAAAGGACCTACGTATCACGCCGTCCAATTCAACTCCAAATACCAAGACAGCTATCACTACACATTCAACTATAAAGGTAGCAAATCTCTTTGGTCGTTGATGGGGTACAAGAATTCACCATTTCCAGGAGGTGAGTGATTTGTCTAAATTTATCCTACGTTACATGGTGATTCGCTCCACGAAAAATCTGTGAAAGAGAATTAAAAAATATGATAGCCAAATTCGCTATAATCGGTTACTTAGAATTCGATGTAAAGCGAACTTGCATCTCAAAATGTGGAATTATTAGATGTGACATTAAAAAATATTAAAGCGCTTCCATTCCATTTGGCACAAAGAATGCGGTGTTCGTTTTCGAGACTTCCTTTAGCCTTCGAATATTGTTATTAATGCCCAATCATAAAAAACTCGAATTTCCGTTAAATATATGTTTAAAAAGGATCTGTTGCATTCTAAATTAGGATTTTATTAACAAACTCCATTTGGGAAGGCTCGATTTTGTGGAAAGATTCCATAATTTAAATAAAGACAATTTCTGCAATTATAATAATTTTCTTTATTTATATTAGGATTTTATTATTTCTCTGGATGTATGGGTTTATTGTACAGGAACGCATATTTGTGCATTTATTATGTATAGACAGTCAATTACGAAAACTATAAAAGCATAAATCAGGAAATGACAGCTCTTTTTTAATTTCATGAAACTACAATTTGAGAAGAGCGATATGATAAAGTGGATTTTGTGGATATGAAAGAAACCATTGTTGGCTTGAAACATGAAAGGAGTGCCAAAAATATGCCCCATACTTGCCATTCCGACCTTAAAGGCTTAAAATAAATACCGTGCAAAACAAAGGTATAACGGCATTATCTGACGAGGAAAAAGTGGTGCGGGAATATATTGCACAGATTGGTTTAGTCCTTTGGATTCTGTTCATTTGAGAGTAGCCGTCCTGCATAGTGGGTTTTGGGGTTGGAGTACCCCTGCCAGGTTGCCAGCAGAGCTATGAACCTGGACTGGCTTGGAAACATTATATTACAGGGTGAGGGGACAGGTTTCTATTGGCGGCCTAGATGTTAAAGCTGCCTTTGCCTCTTGGGCGGAGGATAGAAAGAGGGGCCCATTGCCGCAATGGGGCGTTTAAACCTGTCCCACGGCAAGACCCTAGTGGAAGAAATTTGGCGGACGATAGGCGCCGCATGTCGACTGCACTTGGTGTAGAAGGCATTAGCTCTACTTAATAAGGTCTGCTCTAATGGTTCTACACCAGTAGTGGACTCGAGCTCCCTGACCCTGACGAAGTCCCTCCATGTGACGTGGAGCATCGTTCGCAGGGCCGCGTTCTGGGAAACGCAGAGCTGGCGGATGTGGGTGGGCGCCGCCCCCGACCAGATAGGGGAGGCGTAGAGAATAATTGGCAGTACGCAAGACTTGTACAGCCGCACCCTGGTTTTAAGTGTCACCTCCCTGGAACCGAGGATGGGGCCAAGCCTGCGTACTGCTCCCAGAATCTTGCCTTTCACACCTGTAATATGACTTTTCCAGGTCAGGCTCCTGTCCAGCGTGACGCCGAGTTATTTGGCCTCGCTGGACCAAGGGATGGCCTGACCCAGAACAGAGGGGCAAACGGAAGGTTGCTGCTGCCCGGGCCTTGCCAGGGTAGCCGTCTAGACAGGAGAATGTAGTAAGGTAGAAACTACCATGAACGAGCGGATGAACAAACGTGAAATATTCAACTACAGAATACGTTCAATATTGATTATTCGAATCTTTTTGTTGGTTTGAAAGACAAAATTAAGTTACATGACGGAATAATATATAGCGAATGACTAGAGAATTTGACGAAACTTGCAGCGTTTTAAATAGATCCAGCAAAGAACCATATTATGTAAAACTGGTGGCCGATTAATCTATAACCAATTCTAAGATATGTAATAATGATCTATGGAACAAACGAAAGTTGAAATAAAAGAGAAATTAGTTTCTTTTTACATATCTCAACTAAAACGTGAATGGGAGAGGTGATTGGTATTGAAAAATTACATTATGTAAAGAGAAATGGTCCGAGGTATCGGTTAGCCAACGATTCCTAAACGATATATCCAGTAGCGGATTTAAAATAAGATCAAAGTAGGCAATAGCCTAGGTATGGCAATAAAAGCAGAATTTCAGGGCGAAACAAAAACATTTTACGCAGACTTTTGATGAATTTTACTATTATGATCCGCATACGGACGGATGGATAGACAAATCATTTACAAGAGCGTTTATTTTCGAAAAAATCGCCAAAAATGGGGAGGAATAATAATTTGGCCTAGGGGCGGAAAATTTACAAATCCGCTACTGGATATATCTTATCTATACATCATTTGCAAGTAGATAAATATTGGCAAGCAACGGATATCGCTGAACTAACCTGGCATATCGATAGCATTTATTTAATGTTTTATTCGTTACCGTTGCAAATTTTCTACTTGTTTAAAGAAGTGACGAATAAATTATGGTGCAATCGAGGAAATTATTTGGAGACAAAGTAATGGATTTTTGCCCGAGGCGCAAAAATGGCCGGTACTTTAGCTAATCCTATATACTGGTAACGGTGAATTTTAATGCTGATGTGATCTAATTTTCTTTTCAGGTGTATGTCACGCCAATGAGCTTCTTTACGTATTCTCCATACCTTTATTCTCCATTAACCAGCGCGATAAGGAAGTCTCTAAAAAAATGATTGGCTTTTGGACAAATTTCGCCACCTATGGGTAAGTGAAAAATTGAGACATAGCATAGACAAAATGTGAAAAATGATGCTTTACACAAAAATGAATTAGTATTTGAAATGCCTCGAAAAAATAATAATAAAAAAATAAATATAATAATAAAATGTAAACTGCAAATGCGCGGGGATGACATAAGCGCAATGATTGATACTTTGGTGACAATCATTGAAAACGGGCTAGTGTGTAAAAATGAGATTCCTCCTTTTGCGGCAGTTTTTCAGGGCTTTCAAAGTCAGTGTGCTGACCTATGCGTTTGGAAATAAAAAATGAGAGATTTGTTCAAACCCGATTTAAATCCCTAAGACGCCTTTGAAACATCGAATTTTCGGACATTTTTTAAAAAGTTTAAACTCGGTAAAATTCCTTTCTGGCTGGTTTGTAGGCGCCTACAACGCTGTAATAAAAGAAGGAAATTTTAAAGATGTGTTTTCAACAGAGAAGTGAGATGCGACTTTGACCGCTAAATAAACAGACTCCGTATCATTTATCAACCAGAATATAGCAGAGAAAGACAATTTCGCCACTTTTACCTATCTTAACACACAAGCTGAACAGTTGCATTGTCTTTCGGACACATTGAGGCACTTATAGGACATAAAAAACCAGGAAATTACCCGCAGGAAATGTTTCCAACCGACAGATTCTTCCAAATCATAAAACGTCGTAATCAACGTAAATAATAAATGTTGTAATTTTAATTTCAGAAACATAAATAACAGAAAGTTGATATGAATTGTTTTCCTGTACGTACTTACAAGGGAAGGTTTTCGGGTGTCCGTTCGCGATATTTTTTAAATTTAGGTATTTGGCAGGTCCATAGAATAATGAAACAAGGCGCAAAAATTTCTACGGAAATACATAATCATGCCGAAAAACGCCATGGTAGATATCGCAATATATTTAAATAGGCCAAATAACAATTGTAAATATCATGAAAATGTCATGTAAATACCCATCTTGACGTTTATTCGTCCTTCGTATTGATATTAGCGCTCTCTACTCTCTCCTAACTACCTCATGTTTAGCATTACCTTGATTTTAATTTTATTGAGTAAATTAGTATTTTTACAATGTTGTAGTCTAAGCCTTAGAATTATTTAAAACTGATCCAATATATAATATAATGGAGTTCTATAAAAAGAGCGTACTGTAAATAAAATTTATATATATATATATATATAACAATGACTCATATATATATAATAAAATAATATTAATATATAATATAAAAAATATATTTAAAAACAAAAAAATCTGATGTGGCCACCACATTACTTTCTCCATATCTGTATATTTCCAAAACTTCCAAATAGGTTAAATGATAATAAATATTTTAAGGAACTATGAAAAAAATGTAAAGACTTTACAAAGAATAATCTCAAACCGTAACCTTCTGATATTGGATATAGTCACGAAGCTCCAACAATTAAGAAAATAAAAAGGAGCGTTAATAAGACATGAGCGTAAAGTGTTTACAATAGTCGCCGGTAGGTGGTGTGGTGGTGGCAGCTAAAAAATTAATTCTTAAAATATCTCTTAAACAATGCATTATATGGAAACATTTATTCCAATACTTTTTTACATTTATCAAATATTAAAGGAAATATTTTAAATAAATAGAATCTCCTTAACAATGCGTTCGACGAAAACTATTTCAAATAAAAGTTATAAAGAATAGTATTATATGTAGTTTATAATAAACAACTTTTATATTTATGAAGATTTAAAAGAGATATTTGCCAAAAATCAAAACATGACTACAGTAAAAATCCACTTCTGGTTGAGCAATTGTTGCCAAAACCTAATCAGCTCTTCATTATATAGTACTCTTTCTAAATATAAAATTTGGTATTGATATGAGTGTAAGTTTTTGAGTTAGAACTCCAACAAAATTCTATCACATACAGACCGATAGATTGATAGACAGACAGACATACAGACATCATCGAGAAAATAGTCAAAACGTGTTCAGGGAACCTTAAATCATGTATTTCCGTTGAAATCTCGAATTCGAATTTTTTCATAAAAATAATACTTGCTCTATACTTAGTATATGAAGAAAGTAATATATAGGTATTCAATAATAATTATCAACAAAAAAGATATATATATATATATATCAAAAAAATTATAAATATAGCAGTAGTTAATTTTATTCCATCATTGTTATCAACACTTATGTTTTGTTGTAAATATTTATTAGTAATAGTTTAAGAAATTAGTCAAAACATCTTAAGGTCTATACCAAATGTAAAATATCTTATGTGGCCACCACATGACTTTCTACATACTTGTAATATTTCTAAAAATTCCAAATAGGTTAAATGATAATGAATATTTTAAGGAACTACGAGAAACATTTAAAGACTTGACAAAGAACAGATATTGGGTCGAGTGAATAAAAAATAAGCAAATGCTTATGCTTAAGATTTCCCTCACTTTTTAAGCAAATGCTTAATTTGGGGTGAATAAAGAAAATAGCATTTGCTTTTGCTAGAAAGAATAAGCATTTGCTTATTTTTAGGAATTTTCTTAAGCATTTGCTTAAAATTGTGTGAATAAAACCGAGCTTTTGCTTAATGCTTTAAGCATGTGCTTCAACTTTTTTAAGTGAGGTACATGGTTTGCTAAAATATTTCCAGGTACTCTATTTTCATGATAATTGATCCTAAATATAAATATGGTAATTTATGGTGACACGAAAGGTTAAAAAATACGAGAAAAGTTTCAACAACCAACGGTTATAAAAATTTATATCGTTTCTCTGAAGAAAATGTTAAGTACCTATATTTTAAATCTGTTACTCGGAGAATATCAAGAGAGACGTGGCGGGGTACTGTCTTCCAAACAGAAGCTAGAAATATTTTTAAGGTACTTAAGTGATGTAAGATAGAAATATTTGTGGCGTCCAAAATCACTATAAAGGCAAATGACTGGATAAAATTACTAAAACTAATTGAATAAAAATACACCCATAGAAATAGTTTTAAAAAATTATTAATTAACTTTTTAAAAAATATTACCCAATATATTTATGTTTTTTGTTTGAAATTCAACTATGTAAAACTTTAAATGTAAACAAAAACAAGTGAAGGAAGAGTTGCAAAGAGCTTTCTTCCGTAAAATTTAAGCATTTGCTTAAAACTGAGTAGCAAATGCTTATAAGCAAAAGCAAACTTTTATTCACTCAATATGAAGCAAATGCTTTTAGCATTTGCTTATGCTTTTAGCAAATGCTTATGCTTTTGCTTAATGCTTTAAGCATTTGCTTAGTTTTTATTCACTCGACCCATAGACTCATACCATAGCCTTCTGATATTGGATATAGCCAGGAATCTCCAACAATTAAGAAAATGAAAAGAAGCGTTATTAAGACGTAACTAAGCGTCAACTGTTAACATTAGTCGCTGGTAGGTGGTGGCAGCTAAAATATTAATTTTTAAATTATCCCCAAAAAAACGGATGTGACAAGGGTAAACACCCACTTCCAGTTGACCGATCTTAACCAAAAACTAATCAGTTATTGTGAATGTCATAAAATGTTAAATATAAGATTCCACGTTGACCTGATTAATAGTGTTTGAGTTAAGAGCACCCACAAAAAAAGCTGTCACATACACACACACCTACACACAGACATCATAGAGAAAATGGTGAAAACCTGTTCAGGAGACCTCAAAACGTGTATTTCCGTTGAAACCTCGAAATCGATTTTTTTCATAAAAAAACACATTCCCCTATACTACGTACGGAGAAAGTAATAATATAATACTAGCTTTACCCGCGCAGAGTATCTGAGCGCTTACTTTATTGCTCAGTATCATAAATTTCTTTATACACACAATTTTCGATATCTTGATTTGCTTATACAATAGTTAAGAGAATCAAATGATCTCGCCATCCCTCTCTCCCTCCCTCTGTCTACCTCCCTTCCTCCTTTCCTCTCTCTATCTCTCTTCATCTCTCCCTCCCATTCTCCCTCCCATCCTCTCCCCCCCTCTAACTCTGTCTCCCTCTCTCTCTCCTCTCTCTCTCCCGCCCTCTCTCTCCCTCCCCTCTCTCTCTCTTCCTACCTCTCTCTCTTCCTCTCTCTCCCTCCCTATCTCTCCCACCCTCTCTCCCACCCTCTCTCCCACCCTCAATCTAACCCTCTCTCTCCCTCCCTCCCTCTCTCTGCCTCTCTTTTCTCCCACCTCTCTCATTCCCTCCTGTCACAATCCATAGCTATCCCTCTTTCTCTCCGTCTTCTTCTTTATCTCTTTCCTTCCGTCCTTTTCTAATTCTTTATCTCAGATTTATCTTCAGATTTTACAATACAATACTATCGTTATGATACAAACATCTAATATGTTTCAATGCCAGCTGTATCAGCTGTGTTTAGCAATACAAAGTTTTTCTCATAGCTAGGCACCTCCAGCGTGCCACGCATTGCCGTAGCGTTATATATATATATATATATATATATATATATATATATATATATATATATATATATTATATATATATATCACTGTAATGAGCACTATGCGATCGGCTGGGAACGTGGATCTTACCATGAGGGACGGTAAATACTTACCAAACCTTTAGAGAGGGAGGTAGCAAAAGGAAACGGATTTCGGTGAAAATCTCAGTATTTATGCATAAAAAATGCGCCCTATTTGATATAAATAAGCAAAACATTTTCAACAAAGTTTTCTTCCGTTTTCCTCCATCAGAAAAGGCGGAAATTGAAATCTTGGCATTTTCGTTGGTCGCCGGCGCATACCCGACAAAAAGTGGCGTTTGTATTTCCGAGTATTTCCTCATATCCTTTTATAAATAAGGAAATCCGCTCATCTGTTGTCTCCGTGCATTTACTGGATGAAACTAGCGATTTCCTCTTGGCAAATTAAGAAATATAAATTATTTCACTGTAATATAAACGCGATAAAGATTATCGAAGAAAAAAGTTTGACCGCTAATCTTTGAGCAAAACATCAAATCGCGCGGATATTCCATCATTATACTATTCTCTTGTGCATCTAAATGTCAGCGGAACAATAGCATGATATTGAACAAAACAGCGAATTTGTCACGCTCTCCTCTCTCCGTTCAGCCCACAATGGTCGTTCAAGGACATTTCGTCAAAGACATTTGGTCCAAGGACATTTCGTCCAAAGACATTTCGTCCAAGGACATTTCGTCCAATGGATATTTCGTCCAAAGACATTTCGTCCAATAGACCCATCTGTTGAAGGCCTTGAGACATACATCGAGACAACATATATCAGAGGCCGGTACTTACGTATTAACGGTACTACCTTAGGAACACTTACGTATTAACGGAACTACCTAACGCATTTATCTAACGAGCTGTGTAAATAAACAATTTATTTATCCAGATGATTTATTCATTGTTGGAAGAAACACTTCTTTCATGTGTTCAATTCTTATATCTATGCAACGTGAGAAAAAAATTAAAATATATGATTTACCAAACTCCGAGAAGATAGAAGTAAAATTCCTTCAACATCATGGTGTATTACCGAGTGTAATAAAATGTTCGAAAGACATTTAGCGGTACTGTACTTTGGCAATCGAATCTTCTGGAAATGACGAGTGAAGAATTGTCAGGAGAAAGTAAATATACGGATTGGAAATTGGTTTTAAAATACACAACCCAACAAATAGAAACTTGAGTCTGTATTGTTGCTTTGTTAAAATAGACTATATACGAATATGAGTCTCTTTCGGGGGTTTGAAATATCGTTATTTACCGCAGAAAGTTTATTAGATTTTAACTTATTTATTCTATATTACCGAGGATAACAACGACATTTTTGAAAGGCGGCGGTAGCTCCCTTAAACCCCCACTCTTATATTCGGAATATCCAGCAGTTCGAGGTAGTTCAACTATAGTTCGGTAGTACCGTTAATAGGTAAGTACCCAGAGGCCGACCAGCCAGAGAAGGAAGGGAAATCCCTCCAAGATTTTCGCCTGCTTTATGAATGTCTACGAGCAAGTTATTAATGGAGTAGAAAGAACAACGATACCGTCGAAGGCTGGCATTCCCGTTTTCAAAAGGTGATTGTGTCACACCATTCCTCCATTTGGAAGTTCCTTGAGCACATTCAAAAAGATCAAAGAGACCATGAAATCGTAATTATGCAACTCACGGACGGCCATTCCAATGTCAGGCACCCAATAAAAAGAATTATAGAATAAATCACAGATAAATTAAAAACATCGTTGAAAATTATAACAATTATAAAAGTAACAATGAAGTTGATTTCTATTTAAGAACAATTTCCTTCAAAATAAAATTGTTTTCTAATGAAGGCAGCGATTGCCAGGAAGATGGGATTATTGACGACTGAATTTCCTTTTAATAAATTCAATGTTTTATGCTAATTTGTTTAATACCTCGCAACTCACATTTATTTATTATATATTATTGTGTTTCAATAATTGCTGGGAAGGTGGAATCATTAATAGATGTATACTGCTTGCTATTGATTCTTTTGTAAATATTATTTTGTCATTTTCTATTTGTCTTGTAGCTCATATTTCTTTATCATGTATAACCCTATGTCAATGATAGCCAGGAAGGTGAGATTATCAACAACTGAATAAAGCTTGTTTTTGTTACTTTCTTAAACATTCAATGTTTTGTGTTAATTTGTTTAATACCTAACAACTCACCAGACAGTACCTTCCATTTTAATTTACGCTTATATAAAATCTATATTTAATTCGGAATCAATAGACACCCATGTCGTCTATATCAGATGAAGTTTTCTAGTACCCCCTACGTGCTTTCCGTTTTAATTTACGCTTTTATAAAATCTGTTTAATTCCGATTCAATAGACAGCCATATGGCCAATATCAGAGCAAGTTTATTTGTACGCCCCCCGTCCCCCCTTCTCTACCATTGCTTTCCGTTTGAATTTACGCTTTTATAAAATCTATGTTTAATTCCGATTCGATAGATATCCATATGGCCAATATCAAATGCAGTTTCCTTGGCCCCCCGTTCCTCCCCCTTTCATGCCGTTTTAATTTACCCATATTGTCTATATGAAATTAAGTTTCCTTGTCCCACCCTGTTTCCCCATCTCTATTTCTCTGTACGAAATGTCTATATAATATTAATTGGGCGAATTGTCTTTGAACGAAATATCTATTGGACGAAATATCCATTGGACTAATTGTCTTTGGACGATATATACATTGGAGGAAATATCCATTGGACGAAATGTCCTTGGACGAAATGTCGTTGGATGAAATGTCCTTGGACGAAATGTCTGTGAACCCACAATGACATCTCAGCCACGATCTAATTGATGGCTACATTTTCTTAACGTTTTTAACACAAGTGAAACTGTTGATGTAAAATATATGCAGATAGGCATAAGTATTTCAGCTATTTCAGAATGATATGTTAAGTTTAAATTATGTGAGACTAAATATTATGCTATTATGGTATTTAAGAAGAAGGTAAAAGCGTTTAAAAACACTGAGAATGAACTTTTCCCATTTTGGTGGAAATGTTTTGACAATTCACTAAAAATTATGACATAAGCTCCAACCCAGGAATACAAACAGCAGTATGCATAATATTAACAAATGCTTTTATTTTCTCTTTTAAGTAATCCAACTCCAGAAGAATCCCCAATCGACGGAGCACCTGTGTGGCCTAAGTACAACATAGACGACATGCCCTACATGCGCATAATGGAGAATTTTACGGTGCAGCACGATATCACCAAGGAATACACAATAGAAGTTGATGAAGGGATGTTATACGACTGACCAGAACCTCTACAAAACATTAATGCAATTTCTGAAACTCGTTGTGTGTCTGATCGGTAATAAAATCAAGTGAAAAGACGCTTCGTTCATCCTTAATAGATCGGCGTCTGGTCGTATTATCAATCGAGTTGCTCGAGAATATTGTTGACGCAAAGATAAACTTTTAATTTAATGAAATTAATTACAAACTTAATAATTGCCCCATTATGTAAAAAATCGCAGCCGTCGGTTTAGAAGGTACCGACACATCTCAGGCAACTCACAAGCTCTGTATTGGGAATAAATAACCATTCTGGTTTAGCAACCCGCCATATGAGTCGTTCAAAAGAGCTGGCTGGCTTTTTCAAAGTAACTGGGAACACATTTTTCTCGAGCGCTTCGAGTAATGTAAACATTCATTCATCTTATGGAGTTAAAGAGACATTCTGATTGGAAATTCGTGGTTCATAGATATGGTTGCTAAGAAATGTTTCACTAAGTATGATTTTGGGAAGAACGACATTTAAATATTTAACGGCAAAAGATTAATGGTTTTCTTTTAATTCTTCTTATAATTTCTTAACAACAAAAACTTGACCTGGATAAAAAACAAAAACTTCTAAATCAACGTAATTTGAAATTTGTTAGAGAAATGCAAAACTGAATACTTAATAACGACCGAATATAGGACGAGCTTAGATAAGTAAATAACATCCCTAAAAGATGCCATGCAAACTAGACCGCTAGTATGCTATTCACGCAGTGAGCTAATCTTGCCGAAGATTATCTTAGGCTAGAACGGCAACTGCGTCAAAGAAGTGCAGGTGGCGAAACGCATCTCTTAAAAAGATGTATCTACTGACGATTGTTGTCTTTATAACAGGCAATAAATGTCACATCACCTATTATCTTAGAATAATGCAACCTTCGTTCGTTCTCAGTGAAAGATTCGTTAGATAATATGTATTATCTGTGCTCTATTTGCTCTCCTTTTCGAGGAAAAATTTCCTCTATTTCTCTTTTTATATTCTATTTCCATGCGCTTTTCTCTTCTGAATCAAGCGCAATATCAAATGTACCGATCTACTCGCCTTCTCTTTTCAGTGTAATGGAAAATAATTAATGTCTATAAATAGATAACGGCTACTCATACGATAAAAATGCATTTGACAAAAAATATTTATCGGTGAGTTCTGCAAATTTTATTTGAAGATTATTTTGTTATGACTAATATATTACGATACCTGAGGGAAAGTTCGTTTTTTGTTTCCAATAGAGTGGCACCCTTGATTAGGTTACGTAAATCATTTATGTCATTTTCCTTCTGCCATTGCGAAGAAGTCCTAAATACCAAAATTCTGTTCTGTAGAAACCAATACCTAACATGCGTACGAACGGACAGACGGATAGACCAAAGCTAATAAGAGTTCACCTTGGAAACGAAACGCCCAAAAATTGGGTTCGATTTCTACATCTGTGAGAATGAACCAGAGCGAGAATTTTAATCTTATTGACGAACGTATGAGACAGAAACAAATAGAGAAAATAAAATTCAGATAAAGTATACTGCCGTAAAATCATGAAAAGTATTATAATTCGATCCATGTATTATTCATAATTACGGGGTGAATAGCTTTCAGGACGTAATCAAAAGGAGAAAAAACTATTTTAATACAAGCTTTCCTAGAAAATACGAGATAGTTTGTAACCTTATTAGTAAAACTGAAGCAGCGATTCGCAGCCACATTGCGTAAGTATTACTCCTCATTATCTTCTCTGTGATTTGTAACTGCGAAATAGCGCGAAACGGCGCCACGAACGGCGAAGCTGTCCTATCTTTTGGTCCTCAAGGTCATTGCGTGGTTTTCAAATTAGGTAACAGCAGCGATGCTGAGATGCTGATCAATTCGTAATTTACCAGTCTGAATGAGGTAGTTGAGAAAATTTGGTAAAATGAAACCATAGATTATAACTTTGGATTTGCAGAAACAATGTAAGTGGACTTCTCAAACTCTGAATCTCTCGATGAATATCTTTTTATATCTTAAATTATGCAAGTTATGATAAATTATTGCAAATAATTATCTCCTTTATCACTATTATTGCACGTCTCGGATAAATCAGAGCGCTGCCAGTCTCTTCGGGGGAAAAAATGAGCTCTCAATAGAACTGAATTGTTCAATCGAATATTGTTATTGCCACCATACCAAACAAGTAGCGAAAAAAGACTTGTCACGTGGTGATGCTTGTGGCAAAATCGGTCCCGTTTCTATAAAACTTTTTCATGGAAATTAGAGTTATTTTTTCTGTTATCAAGATACTAGCCAAAACATGCCTCCAAATTCATTTTATTGTAAACTAATTGTAAGTACATAAGCAAATATTACATAAGCAAACAATACTTTTTCTGAAGAGAGGATAGTAAAGCAATTAATGGTTGAATGTTTTGTTTTGAGGAGTCGAGATAGTCATCAGGGCACAGTCGTGAATTTAAAATTTGTAACAATTTATAAAGACGGTTAAAAATATTACGAAAAATTCCATGCACTTTCTATTTTGTTTATTTTGTAAGTACACTATTATTATTATGTATAAATGTCTTATTCTTTTGGTCTGTTGGTAATAATAGTACATTAAAGACCTGGGAGTAACAGCTAACATAGAGACATAACTGCAATATATAGTACTGAAAAGAACTCTTGACACAATCTCCATTATAAATTATATAATTAAAAAATCTGAAAAATACATTTGAAGGAATCATCCCGAGTGACCAAATTAGTGACATTTGGATAAGAAATCCTTTTCACATAGACTTAGAAAAAATAAGCGAAGCCAACAGAGCAAAAGAGTAGTTAATTGAACTGTGCAATAATCATAAACTCCGCATTGATTTTGAATCGATGAAATTACATAAATTCTGGTGTACACTGAAAGAAGCATATCTAATTCTCATTAAAAGAGGTTTCAGGGTTATAATTCCGTTTGTTACCACTTATCCTTACGCATCAGGATATTCAGTCCTCTTTTCAATCAAAACCAAAGCGAGGAAAAAACTGGAGGCTGAACTTGATATGCGTGTATATCTTTCGAAACTTTACCAAGAAAACACTGTTGGTTGACAGTAAACAAGATCAAGGTTCTCACTAATAATTTTTTTGCTTATGTTTTGATAAAATTTATTTACGTTTTGATAAATAATATTTATAATAATTTTTTAAATTTATTTTATTCATGTACCTAATAAAGTTTTCTTTATTAAAAGTCTGTGTATTTTCTTTTATGCATATACATAATAAACAGTCAAATTGACCTCCTATAAAAAATTGAGAAGGGGGAACGTGAAGTTTGACTAAAAACCAGGGGAGTACGTGGCCCGAAAAAGGTTGGGAACCACTGATCCAGAGGAAGGCTGCGTTGCAATATTTCGATAAGAGCATTTCACAACTTCACGTTTTATATCATTAGTAAAAGCAGGATTTTCTCTACGCATTTATTTTTCTGCATGAAACAGCAGAGAAAAATTTGACATACATTAATAATTATCAAATTGCATAAATTAACCTGGACACTTGGTCGGCTAACATACTTAAAAGGTTTTCAATTGCATTGGTAGTACCTACTCTCAAAGCCGAAGGACGCTTGCGAATTATCATACTATGATTATAGCTTGCTTGAAGCATTTGTTCAAATTAAATGAGAAAAATAAGTAACTCATATAATTTTAATATTTATTTTTTAACTTTCGATGTGAGATATAAAAGTTGGCATACAATTAAGCGATTTAGAATAAAGTTAACCTAACTCATTCTAAAAATACCGTGGTCTTGGACGTGTCCTCGTCTAAGATCCAAGCCATCTCTCAAGGGCGACAACTGAGTAGTGTCGAGTTACTTCTGTCATTGGCGATTTCACCCGCTAATCATCTCTTTCCCAACAAGCAATGCGATAAGAGATATCTCGTCATCCGTGACTATCAAGATTACGATTGCATTAGAATTGTCCAATTTTAGCTGATTTGGAAAGGTCGATATTTTCAACAAGAACAATGATATATAATGGTTGGCTATGTGAGCATATTACGATGTGAGCATCAAGATAGGAAATAAACTTGTGTAAAATATATATTCCAAAGAAATGTGAATAAGTAGGCGGAACAAAATTTCACACTGGTATTTTGTGTTAATTTATTTCTTCTCAACTTATGGTAAAAAACAGTACAGTATTTGAACCAATTCTCGATAGTTCAGTTTTGGATAGTCTAATTTGCGAAATCCTCCTATTATTACAATATACTACCGGTGGATAATAATAGTCGAAATGCGTACATTGTTTTCAAAGCCTTTTTTGTGGTTATTGGAATCGCACGAATAAAAACTTATTTTGGCAAATGAATTTTTAATATTTATTTCATTAATCTGATTTTTAGCCAAAAGACGAACTCGATGATTGTTGACTGAAGGCTTGCAGTGGTTAAAAAAATAAGAAGAAAAATTGTTCAAGCATTAAACAAAAATCGATGAATATGACTCGGTCATTAAAACTAATGGCGTAAGTACGTAGATTTGTTAGTGTAAATATATGGCTCGTTAAATATACAATGCATCACATCGCAAAAATATACTCCTGCTGTGGGAAAATCCCTTGAAAACTGGGGTATCGAAATTACGGAACACGTAATGATTTTACAATACTTTATTTTTTTAAGGAATGCACATACGCGTATTTTTCAACAGGAGGTGTCATTAGATATCAATTATGAAATCTAAGAGTTGTTTTCCGAGTAGATGGATGCAGTATGCTTTTATTTAACACATTACACAATCAATAACATTCTCAAAGCAATGTTCTTGAAATATACACGCTGCCCGATCAATCTTTTCCAAGATCGCATGTGGCCCGCACAGCGGTACATAATGCTTAAAGTGACCCTTTTAACAAACTATTTTTATGATCCCTGCTTTAAACGGTCATTTATCTTTAGCAATCAAGTAATATAAGATTTAATGTGAATTCATTTTTTCTTTAAACAAATGCACCAGATGGCATTAAAGCCGTCAAATTCGTCCAGCGCATGAAACACCCATTGTGGCGGTTCGAAATAGATGACCCCTGGGGACAACGACATATAAGTCATCCATTAAATTCGTTATTCCTCCAAATATTGAGAATATTGGAATTTTTATTTTTATAAAAATATATCCTATCTCTTGAATCCCCCGAACCTTATCTTTCGCTAAGTTTTTTTAATTATCAGGTTTTCTATATCGATTCGGAAAGGTGGGATAAATTAGATCTCCAAGTTGAGGCCTTCTTTAAACACCTCTTGTCCTACGGAGAGCGCACAATGAAACTAGGTGAGTAAAATCACGACGTTTATATTAATGACGAATTGGACCTAAATAACAATCAAATCCGTATAACTCCTACTCTATTAGAAAAGAAAAAAATCCTTTTTCGTGGCTAATTCGAAATGAAGAATGGTAAATGGATTGGATATCCTAATTATAAGCGGCCTGCATGACAAATCGACAAATAAACATCCGCGAATATATATTTTGTCACGAGTTTTCGATTACCGGAATTTATTGTTTCTGTGCAGCCAATGATATCAACGATTTCTGCCAATAATTTGTATTTCGATGTTTTTTATTTTTTACTTCTGAAGGTTTTAACAAATATGTGCAGAATTTAATCGTCCGCTTGTGCTGTTTCTGAAAAAGGTTCGTTCGAAGATATTTTTGCTCTTTATGACAGTAAAACAAAAGTTTATTATGCGTGCTTGTAAAAATATATGCGTGTAGCATAAAAGGCTAAGATTTAAGGTTTTAAGAACTGCTCATTGAAAAAGTGCGCCGAATATTAGCATCAAACCTAATAATTCGGAGATGACCATTGCTGTAATAAATACCGAGCCGGAGTGGATAGATCGTTGGCCATCCACATGGCTTTCCCAGGTTCGAATCCAGCATATGTCGGACTTTTCAACCTGAGATCGTTCCTTCCCGTACTTTTGGGATTTGTGGAGACCGCACAAGTAAGCGCTCCGTCCGTCGGAATGGACGTTAACAAGTTGGCTCCCTTGGTGCTTTTCGTAAAAAGTAGGCCACTGCTGGCACCGGGTTTCCCACCACCCTTTGTTGTGTCTTCGGTGTGGAAGGAGTAATCACTCTAATAATCCAGGAGGTTGGTTAGCCAGAAATTCCATAAAAACAAAAAAATAAATGAAAGCATTATCCTAGAAGAAAACGTCCGACTTATTGTGCGCTTCAGACTTCAAATGAAAGATTTAAAGAAGTGAAAACAATCTCAGTAATAATTTAAAGAAAATAACTTCTTCCCGGAACCCACGCATATGAGTTGTTAGGATGGTTTTCAAAGAAAACATAGCCTTATGAAATGGTCCTGTCTGTGTGTATGTCCCTACTAACAACTTTTCTGTCAATGGACCGATTTCCATGAAACCTGGTATGAGGCTCGTACTGCCAGGGCCCATCACCGGGCTATATCTTATTTGGCGAAGATTAAAGTCCCGGGTTCGATTCCAAGAACGATTTTTCCCTATTTGTTTTACATATGAAGTCTCAAATACATTGTGACACTTGGCGAAAATCTCTTGCTACTTGGGCCGAGCTCCCGAGGATAGTTTTTGTTGCGTAGATTGAAGTCTCGGGTTCGATTCCGGGAACTATCCTTCCTATTTGATTTACATAGATTATCTGAAATCCGTCGGTCAGGGTAATTTTCTGTAGCACATTAAAATATCATATAATTGTAATAATGTAATGTAATAATTTGTACTATTCTCTGAGGAAAAGAATGAATATTTTAATTATTGTCGTATAATTTTTCTTAAATCTTATTTCTTAGAATTTCCCGTAAATATTGGCGATTTTGGAGTTTTTATCATTCATTATGAGAGTGTTGCCATAGCAACAACTATTGTTGGACTCGGATTCGGTATAGTATACACGCGTTATTTTTGCGTGATCAATTTAGTATTCCGTTCGAATGTATTTGTAATATTTTATAACGCTAAATCATGAAATTTGGGATTTTAAAGAAATTAAAGCCAATATAAGTGTTAAATAATTAATTAAATGGGAAGTAGGCATCATAATTTCCGTTTGGATCACCTTTTTTATTCATATAAATGAATTTTAGAAATTTAATCACAAATGTATATGATGTAAATCAAGGAAAGCAGTTCCATTCAGTGGCGGGACTATATCGGGGCCCGGACCCTCGGAGTGGCCTTGCCAGCTTTAATTAATAGCTATAGAAATAGCCAGGCTCCTTGAGAATCATTAATTCAGTAACGTGGACAATCTTATGATAAAGACTCTAATACGCATGGACATAAAAATAGCTAGCAAAAACAGTTATCAGTATAAATCGGTACTGTCAGTGTTCATGGTTAAGAGGGATTCACCAATTTTTCTTGCCACGAGGCCCGTGGGTTACTTGTTCCGCCACTGGTGCTATTCAATTGCTAAAATTAGAGAAGTTGGTAAAAATGTTGATGTGAACGCAAATATTTTCTTTGCAGGTGAAATGTTGAAGAGGAAAGTTTTAATGGTCTTTCTGGCCGTCATTTCGTCGACCACGTGTAATCCGCTGCCAGGAGAGGACGGCCATGCTTCCTCTGATGGTCCGATAGTCGACATACCAGACTTGGGAACGGTCCAAGGAATAACTGGGTTATCATTCTTGAATCGTAGGCCATATTCGTCGTTCTTAGGATTAAGATACGCCAAGTCGCCCAGCGGGGCCAGGAGGTTTCAGGTAAGAGGATAATAATTGATCGTATTTTCATTAAATTAATGAATAAACTTTATTTTTCTAATAATTTTAGAAAAAATAATTGTAGTACTTTGCACCAAGGAAAAAAATACATTTAAATTCGCAACTTCCACAGAATTATTTTCAACTTTATGCTGGGTTAGCAAATCAAAAACTTGCAATATACAATATGCAAATTTACTGTACCATAACTCTTATAATGACGTTATAAAAGTAAAGATTTCAAAATTTATTTTTCCTTTATTGCAAAATATTAAATTGATTTTCTTCGATTTTTTTGAAAACTCAATGTGATTTTTGCCGTAATTCAATGTGGGTAGAGATTTGTGATTCCTAAGTTTGAATGACAATATTTTTTTATTTATTTAAAGTCTGTGAATTCTCTTGCGTTGCCTTTGAAATTTGAGATTTCTTATAATGTCTTAACGAAAAACACTAAATGAATGAATCGCCGCTTTGATGAAGAAGCCCCAATAAATTATTATTTGTTTGCTGGCCTGAAATGAACATCTTATCGACTCAGAGAAAAGAATGTGGTGCTGAATTAAAATATATTGATTGGGCGATTGGGATATGATATTCCAATCTCTCTGCCATGATTGTGTGGTGACATATGTATTTCATACCTTTTTCTTAGCTGAGTTTGAAGAGAAACAATATTAGCTTTGGAATTTTGCATCGACCTTACGCAACTGTTTAAAATTACCTATTTCAGGAAAGATAAGATTACTCAAAATCGTTTTCATTGAGAGAAGTTTTTATAGCGATTGATTAAGTAACATTTTATGGGAAGTTTTATCGCGCGTTCGACCAATGCTTAAATTTCCTGGAGATAAAATTATGTATATGACTTATAAGTTTTTATTGTCTCCATCGCCAATTGAGGGCTAGTTTTTAATAAAATTAATTTTATTTCTTTCGTCCGCTTTATTTCAGGGAAATTAATTGGACAACGAAATTAGCCTTTCGTATGAATAGAGTTTAAGTATCAGAGGGGCATGTGAAATACCCGAGTTTCATTTTTTTCTATTTCTCATCCTTTGAATGTATATCCCGGTATATCCTCCCAAGCATAAAAACTTCATTAATTCACATCTTGCTTTTTAATCTTTTTGATAAAATTTCTAGTTCTAGAGGACATCGTGATAAAAATGTCAGTTCCTGAAGATCTCGAGGGAAACGTGCCAAAAGTATACAACGCGTGCCTAACTTCCCCTTCTTTATCTACGAAAACAAAACTCGTTTATAGAGAGTAGTTCAATATTTTTTCTCATTCTTTCAAAGTTTATAAGAGGATGAAAATTCGCGATTACACGGATTAGGTGATAGTTTCATACACAAACGTAAAATTACAGTGGCAAGAACAAATTCATGTATTATCAATAACCTGAAAATTGCCTCCAGCTTACTTGGAGGTTGGATAACTTTATGATTTTTTCTACAGCGAATTGAGAATTTTCGACTAATCTAATAGAAGTTACGTTCCTAAATAACATTATATTTCGTTGTGTTGCTCTATATGTGAATTATTGGTAGTGCACCTCTAAGGAGAAAGCCTTAGAAAAATTCTGATGTGACCACCACATGACTTTCTTCATACTTGTAATTTTTCTAAAAATAGGTTACATAATAATAAATATTTAAGAAACTGCGAGAAAACTCGAGACTTTACAAAGAAAATAATCTCAAACCATAGATTTCTGATATTGGATATAGCCACAAAGCTCCAACAATTAAGAAAACAAAAAACGAGGGTTACTAAGACGTAACTAAGCGTCAATTAATTGATAGTAGCTCAATAACTTTGGCTAAGATTAATAAAGGTGAAATACTCCTTTAGCCAAACAGGCAGTTGGCTCCCAGTCACTGTTGAAACAGGTTTTACCCCTGACGATGCCCACCTTGTGGGCGAAATGCATTGGGTTTTGTAACCCTCTAATTGTTTGGCTAAAGGAGTATTTCACCTTTATTAAGCGTCAATTGTTCACAATAGTCGTCGGGAGGTGGCGTGGTGGTGGCAGCTAAAAATATAAGATATCTCTTTAAAAATGCATTATATGGGAACATGTTTCAAACAAAGGTTGTCGAAAATTAAATTTTCTACGACCTTTATTCCAATATATTTTTAAATATATCAAAGATAAAAGTAAATATTTCAAAATAACTGATAAGTGACAAGAGTAAACACCCACTTCCGGTTGACCGATTTTTACAAAAAACTTTCATCAAAATGTTAAATATGAAATTTCGCATGGCCTGAGTTAGAGCATCCACAAAAAAAGCTGTCACATACACACACACACAGAGACACCATCGAGAAAATGGTCAAAACGTGTTCAGGGGACCTCAAAACGTGTATTTCCGTTGAAATCTCGAAATCGATTTTTTTTCATGAAAATAATACTTGCCCCTATACTGCGTATGGAGAAAGTTAAAATGTATGTTGAAATTATTCGAAGCAACACTAATAACCTGTTTTCTAACTAGCTCTATGTTTTCTGAAGGATTTATACATCGCTGCAGATTAAAAATATATGTATTCCGATAGATAAGCAGAGAGTGAAAGGTATGTACCTTAACCTTTTTTCTGGTGATGTAATCTACATCTACATCTACATATTACCCTGCAAGTCACCTTGACGGTGGATGGCAGGGGGTGCCGCGCACCAAGTTCCTAACGAATTATTATTCACAGTTATTTATTGTGGTCACGTATTGTCCTAGGGAAAAGGACTCCTTATACCTCTCCGTCCTACTATCTATTTCGCGAATCTTGTCCTCATTATCCCTCTGTCCGATATACGTTGGTTGTCGAATAATATCCTTCATTTCATTTACGAATATCTCCGACCTATATTTATCTAGAAGTTTAAGTCTCGCCTGTAATCTACGATCTTTCAACGATGGCCAACTCAACTCATCAATGAGTAACGTAACGCTCTGTTTTTTATCGTAATTCTTTTTCACGAATCTAGCTGCTCGCCGCTGTATTTTTTCTAAATCCTTTATGAGTCCCCTCAGATATGGATCCCAAACCGCTGCTGCGTATTCCATTTGAGGTCTAACCAACGATAAATAACAGGATTCTCTCACCTTTTCCGTGCTTTTCCTGACTATCCTACGCACAAAAGCCAACTTCTTATTTGCCGCACCTATCACTCGTCTTATGTGGGTGTCCCAAGACAGGTCACGATTCAAGGTTACCCCGAGGTATTTCACGGATTCCGAAACAGAAATGCTCTCACCATCTATCGAGTAGGTAAACACGGACGATGGGCTTCTAGATTTCCAAAAGTTTAGAACGTTACTCTTTTTCTGATTGATTTCTAGCTGCCATTCCTTGCACCAAACAGATAACGCATCCAGATCATCCTGAAGCTGACGATGGTCGCTAGGACCACTAATTTCTGTATAGACTACGGTGTCATCCGCAAAAAGCCTGATATTACTTTTTACAACTGAGCTGATATCGTTTATATAAAGCAAGAAAAGCATAGGTCCGATCACACTACCCTGCGGCACTCCAGAGACTACATCTGCCACACTCGAGGACTTACCATCGATGACTACTTTTTGTTTTCTATTTCAAAGGAAAGCGCGAACCCAGTTAATGACTTTAACATTAACGCCAAGATTTCCCAATTTTAATAACAACTTACGGTGGGGAACCTTGTCAAAAGCTTTTCTAAAATCAAGGAACACTGCATCGACCTGCTTATTATTTTCGCCGCATCATAAAACATCATTCACAAACAGACCAAGTTCAGTGTCACAGGATCTACCTTTTCTGAAGCCATGTTGACAGCTGACTAAGAGCGATCTACTCTTAAGATAACGCATCGTGTTACTAACAATAATGTGCTCCAAAATCTTACATGATAATGATGTTAGAGAAATCGGCCTATAATTTTCGGGGTTTTCTTTGTCACCTCTCTTATGAATGGGTGTGACGTGTGCTAGTCTCCAATCATCAGGAACCTCACAGAGGGTAAGAGATTTCTCGAAAACTATCCGAAGGAAGGGAGCTATATCTTCTGCTAGTTCTTTTAATACACGCGCGGGAATTCCTTCTGGTCCTGGGTTTTTGTTGGGCTTTATCGCACCCAGTTGCTTTGCTATTCCTGCCTCAGAGATTTTAATATTATCCATCCGAGTACATCCATCGGGAATAAGATTATCTTCAAGTCTATCTCCACCTGCCGTGAACGCCTTCGCGAAGTAAACGTTTAGTAGATTAGCTTTATCCTCCCCATCGTGAAGGATGTCTCCGGAATCACATCGCAGGGAGGGTATTGAAGGACCCCCTCCCTTGACTTCTCTTACATAGGACCAGAACGCTTTTGGATCCTCCTTCAATTTTGTATTTAATACCTCATTCCGGAAGGTGTTAAATGCGTTACGCATGGTTTTTCTCGCTAGTACGCGGGCACTGTTATACTCATGGACTATAGCTGTGCGATACTCATCGGAAGCGGTGGTAGGTATGTTTTTCAATTTTGCGTGGCTACGTCTCTGCCGTCTTAAGGCAATCCTGACTTCCTTATTAAACCAACGAGGTTCTTTCTTATCAGATTTTAACTTACTGGGGATAAACCTATTGATACCTTTCTTAGTATATCCTTAAATAATAACCATGATGGCTCCATACCTAATCGTTCTGTCTTTTCACGATAACTGACAAAAGTACTTTTGAGATGTAAGCTGAAACTTTTAAAGTCGGCCTTGGCGAAAGCGTATACATTCCGAAGAGGCTTAGGATGTCTTTTAAACTTTAATTCGCACTCCGCATACACAGCTCGATGGTCGCTAAGTCCCTCCTCTGTGGATACCTTAGTTATCCTATGCGGGATGTTAGAAGCAAGAAAGTCGAGAACATTGCCCGAACGCGTGACTTTTCGTACCATCTGGATAAAGGAATATTCATGAAACGTGTCAATTAAGGCTTCACACGATAATGATGAACTTCATTCTAGCATCTTCTTTTCATAAATAGCAACCATTAACAAATACATATTTTTCCGATTTATAACTGGCAATCGTCATCATGCATTATTTAAACTATTATGTTCACTGTAATGCTAATAAAAAATACACGAGCTTGAGGTTGCACTTACAGCCCAAGTATGGTTAAATCCGCCACAGCAAAAATGTATGCTTTTTTGTGGAAGCTAGGAATCTGAGGTTAGGTGATTTATTATTTAGAAGCTATAAGGTGCAAAAAAGTAGTTTTACTATGTATTTTTCAGCCTCCAGAGTTTGAAGACCCATGGAATGGAACATTGAGCACTAAGACGATAGGGCAAAAGTGTCCGCAGACGGGGATATTCAAGAGCGGTGAGTTTGCGGAAGTTTCCAGGAACGACCCCCGCAACTGGCACGCCATCTTAGAGGAAAGAATGGCGAAGGAAATGGGACTGGAGGTGGAGGAAGTTGGGGTAGACAAAGACGTCGAAGACTGCCTCTTCATTCAGATCTACACTCCAAACGTGAGTCGATTATGGCCATAAAATGACCGATATAACCAGATATTCTCGTTCAAAAGGTAACACGAAGTACCACCCAGAGAGGCTACACGCAGTCTAAATTCGCATGTGTGGCTGATCCTTCCGTTTTCAATCTTATTCGGTGAGACAAAAAGTGTACATGTGCACCTCGCTAAGTAATTAAATTGGCGTTGGTTGTACAAAATTTTTCAATTGGGACCTTTTGTGATAGTGAGAATAAGTATAACAATTCATACTAAAACACATTTGTAATTCATTTAAGAAAGAGTCTAAATTGAAATATGCCTGTGTTGAACGTTGAAATTTTCTCTATTGGAATTGTTTTTCATACTAATTAGCCGAGTCGAAACTGGGAGAATCGGCGCCTATGGCGGAGTTCAAGTAAGCGAATTTCAAATTAAGTTTCGTAGATAATTTTTCATCCGTCGTAACCTAGAAAAATATATTCGGATTAGAATAACTATAAAATATCAGTATACATGAAAAGATATTTTTTTCATCCTTTGCTAGCCATCACCATCGACACACCTTAATTACGGGTTTTCGAGACCCATAACCAGATACTATGTAAAATTTCAATTAAGACAAGATGCACGTTAAAAATATCATTAGAAAATTTTGGAGGTTTATTAATTAATCATTAGTAGTTATCACAGTTCAACTTAAATTGTAGGAATGGTGAGCATATCACAGCAAGGAGACCGCTCGTTGTAATGATTTCACTAATGATATGACACGTGATCTGAAAAAACACAGAAACAACACATTAGTTGATGGAGTAAAGTGATCCGAAGATACTATGCAGACAGGCATAAGCTCGTTTCAAAATTATTCCCAACTTTACACCTTATATCTGTCTGCATAGGATCTTCGGATCACATTATTCCATCAATTTCTTGCTTGGCAATCTCACCATTTGAGAGGGAGGAGTTTTCTTCGATGTATCACTTCGAGGACATCCGTTGGGGCAGTTTGATACTAGCTTGGCTAGTTCCATCCCAAACAAGAAAACATCCGCGTTCAGAACCGTGAAAATTGATCTGCTACGATAGTTCAGTGGAAGAATATCCGCCCGGCAAATGGAAGACCCGGGTTCGATTCCCGGTCATAGTAGACTTTTCTCGTTTTCAAAATTATTCCCAACACATTAGTTATTGAAATCTTGTATATGCGAGGCCACTATTACAGGACAACCAAAACTCACTTTTATTTTATTTTTAAAACTGATACCTCGATTTTTGTTACAAATTATAGCACGTGTAATATCCCTTCAGTGAGCTACCTCCCTTACATATTCCAACTGAAAAGGAATATTTTTCTTGATTATATTGTCAGAAACATGCACTTCTTCGACCAAAACAAACATTCCCAACATTATTTGCAGTTTTAATTGCTTTGTCAATTATAGTTTGTCACTTCTTGTGAATAAAACCCCTATCTCTAATGCTTTGCGTGACTTTTCGATCTAAATTATGTTTTATTTCAATGCAAATTGAGCCTGAGACATCCGAAAAAGAGTATTAAGTATGTGACGCCTCAACTTCGTTTACGACTCTTCTCTTCTCCATTCACACAGCTGAACCCAGTTACCAAGATGCCCGTAATGGTGTTCTACCATGGCGGTGCCTTCGCGGGCGGGTCCTCAACCGTGTACGGGGCCGACAAGTTGATGGACAAGGACGTGGTTTTAGTGGTACCACACTATCGCCTCGGACCACTGAGTGAGTGCGTTTGAAACCAACTCCCATATCGCTTTTATGGACACATCCACCATTTTGGGGAAAAGGCGGGTGATTTTCACAAAGCCACGAGTAACATCTACAAAAAACTTATGAAACCACATGAATAAAATCCCCACAAAAACTATGCCTGTGGGTAACTTATTGCTGGTAACTGTAGTATAATTAACTTCGCAGTTAAACTTGTAAGCAAAAATCGATGTGGCTTTGAAGGTATATATAAAAAGGACTTTGTAGGTAAGTTTGTGGGTAGTTTTGTAAACCACTTTGTAAACAACTTTGCAGATATTTATACCATCGATTTTTTATTACTAAGAAAGTGACTTTAAACATAAATATGAGAGTCATTGTTTCATCGTCAGACCAAAAGTTCTGTGATTTAACGGCATTTTGTGGCAAGCATGTATGCACTGTGGAGAAGCTCTGCCGATATTCCGTAATCTCCAAATATAAAGAGAAAAATGACGCACTTCCAATCCCTTCATTGCGCCTATTAAACTTTGAAATCGTAAATTCCAGACCTGCAGCCCTCTCTCTTCCTCGGACTTTATTCCTTTTTCGTAATATTTGTTAAAAGCTGTCTTTTACGAGGAAAAATGTTGTTCGAAAATCGTAGGATTAATGTATTCTGCGTTTCACGCAAAAATATGCTGCAAAAATTACGATAATGCAAAGATTATTTATTTATTTAATTAATTAAAAAAGGTCCATAAACAGCCAAATTTTGGCCTTTTGCAATGGATCCGTAATATAACAACATAAAATAACAAATAAAATAAATTAAATTAGCAATCGTGGAACAGATATTAAATTGCTCCAAACAGGAAAATGCAAAAACAGAAACATATTCAAAAGCGTTTAGACAATAAGAATTATGGGGGTGACCGGGCAACTAGTGCAGAGAAGGATGAGATGGGGGGAAAACATATCAATAACAGGGAACAAACGAACCAGGGAATTAAATGTTTGGGGCAATCGATAGAAGAGAGATCTTTTGGTGATGGAGAGTCGGCATTTGGGTAAGTGTAAGGGGTTGGGATTGCGGGTGGGACGAGTGGGGACGTGAAGAGAGAAGTAGGTAAGAAGTTCATTTGGCCGGTATTTACCATTCATTATTCCATGGAGAAATTTTAGGTCTGATGTTTTCCGACGCAATTGCAGGGAGGAAATACCCATCACTGAAAGCAATTCCTCGCGAGACAAGTTACGGTAAGTGGGGACTCGATGGCGCACGATTGCTAGGAAAAAATTTAGAGGGGGATTTAGGAGTTTAAGGTTGGTGGGAGATGCCGTGGACCATATAGAAGAGCAATATTCAAGTAGTGGTAGGACACAACCGGAAAAAACTGATTTTAATGCCTGAGGGTTGTTGATTTCTGTGAATCTGTACAACAGGCCAACAAGGGACATGGCTTTGGATGAAATTTTTCTTATATGTGAAGTGAAGGTGAGCTTGGAATCGAAGAGCACTCCAAGGTCACTGTGTGAGGAAACTTCGGGTATGGGTTGGGCGGAGTATAAATAAACTGAAGGGATGGGTTTGGTTCGAAGGGTGAACTGTATAAATTTGGATTTGGTGGGATTAACTTTAAGTTTCCATGCAGAGCTCAAATTAGAGATTGAGTGGAGGGCAAGCTGAAGCAAGTGACTGTCATTGGAGTTGTCTATTTGCTTAAATATCTTGCAATCGTCGGCGTATAACAGTATGTTGCAGGAATGGGGAAGAACGGAATCAACAATATCATCAATATATAAAGAGAAAAGAAGGGGACCAAGAACACTTCCTTGTGGAATACCAGAAGGAACTGGAAGGGAAGGGGAAGTAACGCAGTCGATTGTAACACGTTGAAATCTGTTGGATAGAAAACTGGTGAGAAGACTAAGAAGGGGTCCATGGATATTGTAACGATTGGTAAGTTTGTGAATTAATAGGATGTGATCCACGGTGTCAAAAGCTTTGGAAAAATCGACGTAACAAACGTCGAGTTGGGAAGATTGATCGAAAGCATTGGTAATATGATAGTGAATGACGGAAAGGTTGGTGAGGCATGAGCTCCCGAGAAGGAAACCATGTTGATAGGGGGAAATGTAAGGGAGGATAAACAACAGGAGGCGGCTGTGAATGATGCGTTCAAAGAGGATGGAAAGAACGGGAAGAATAGATATGGGGCGGTAATTATCAATGCAATTTTTAGAACCGGACTTTAGAATAGGGGTGACATTTGCTGTTTTCCACTCCGTCGGGTAAGATCCATCCGAGAAGCATCTGTTAACTATTTTCGTGATAGGGAGATGAAGAGTGTTGGCCGTGCGTTTGAGGAATAGGGAACCGATGGCGTCCGATCCTGTGGCCTTATTTGAAGGTAAGGAGGAAAGAAGGCTTAGGACCTCACTGCGGGTGGTGGAAATGGTTGAGAGGGAGTGAGTGCAAATGGACTCAACGGGTGGTAAAGGGGATGAGAGAGAGGGTGTGGAAAAGTTCGAAGTGAACTGGTCGTTGAAAGCGGTAGGCCTTTCGTGGTTCGTGAATGACTTGGAATCGGAGCTCACAGTAAGGGGGATACGAGAATACTTTCTTCTGCCATTTATGAGAGTCCAAAATCTCTTGGAATTGTCTGTCTGTCTGTCTTATTGCGATAAATACGATATTTCCAGCCGCCAATTTGTATATTATGTCATATGCTTCCCGCAGTCCGATACTGAGGTCGTTTTTTTGATGAATTTGCTTCTTTGGTATTTAATAAGTGGCTCCAAATATATTGACGAATTTTCCTAAAGATTCAATAGACAATTTTTCATACAAAGTTGCATACGAAAATAACCACGAAGGCACCTAAGAAGATACCGTAAACCATTCTCTTTTAGTAGTAGAAAATATATATCTGTTCATTATAATTCATATATATTTCTAAATACAGAACGACTCTTATTTCTCGCAGGCTTTCTGTCCCTTCAGACGGACGATATAGCTGGGAACGCGGGATTGTTGGACCAGGTGCTGGCTCTCAAATGGGTCCAGAACCACATCTCAGCATTCGGCGGCGACCCAAATAGGGTCACGATATTCGGAGAGAGTGCTGGAGCCGCTAGCGTTTCCTACTTAATGCTCACTCCATTGGCCAAAGGTAAACGAAGTAAAGAATAACGTTCACTAAAACCGTATTACGCATTAGGCGGGGTTCTCTCACTAGAGGTGGCAGATAAATTTCAATTTTTCTTTCAAGTTAGGATGCGGCACTGATAGAACTACGTGATGCTAATATGATATGTATTGACTGATTATTTAATTTCAAAGGTAATAACGAATTCTGCCATAGTATTTCGGAGTTGGAATTACAATTTTTTCCCGGTAATGTGATAGCCTTGATAGAACGACTTGTCCCAATTACGTATGTCACTTAAACCTTGAATTTTAATATAAGATTCGGAACAAATAGCTAAAAAAATCAGCTGCACGATACAGAAATGCCATTATAAATATTTTATGATCATTTTTCTTTTTAAAAAATGATGATCCAATTAAAAAAACACACGCATGAGAAAAAATTATTAATTTGCTCTACAACTCTTCGAAAAAATATTTGAACGAATTTCAAGAAAATTTTGTTTTTGTTTTTCGAAAGTGCCAGTGTTGATTCAATGGTTTGTCCCAAGTATGTCACTTTCATCTTCTATTTCGATAAAGTTCGTAAAAATTAATTTTTGCCTAAAGAACTCTAGCGGTATAACGGCTAATACAGATATATACAATACGTTCAAATGTGGCGAAACGGCTATATAAGTGTAGCGAACTGATGCTTTACATCATTTATAATTTTTCTTCGATTATCGCAACGATATTCGAAATTAACTGTTTTTTTGGATAAAGAATATATTTTCTTCAAGGAACAATTTAGAGTCGAATATTAACCAAACTTTTACTAGCCCCCAATGTTGGAGGTACGAGGAGAAGAAGAACATTTCTTTTAAGACAAATTTTCAAAAGATGTAAGTAAATTCGTTTCGCTGCGTAAAGTATCAGCCTTGAAGTAGTATCTGGTGTTTTCCCGGTGGATTGATTGTAGAAACTTTTCTCGGGTACACAACCGGGTGAAAGTTTGATCTAGGATCAACGTTTCGACGGCTGACTCTGCCATCTTCATTAGGAAGAAGATGGCAGAGTCAGCGGTCGAAATGTTGATCCTAGATCAAACATTGACCCGGTTGTGTACCCGAGAAAGGTTTCTACAGTATCAGCCTTGATTGGTGCCGGTTTACAATCTCAAACCTACTTTCAAAAGACTGCACATTCTATTGATTAACACAGTATATATTTTTCATCACGTGACGAATGTAATGAAATTATGGCCACAATTTTGGCGAGCATCGACATCCTATTGGTCACCCCTGGCCTAATACATGCATACTGGCAGGCAGGAGAGCATATATAAATATATGGACGGGTGCACCTAAAATATTCGTTAGGCGCCACCAAGCAGCATAGCTACGCAAATATTTAATCTATTTCACTAATCAGTTTTAATGCTCGATTTTCCAAAAATGAAAATTCGGCTTATTGGCATTTCCATGGTCTCCCTCAGGACTATTTACGCACGTGATAGCGGAGAGTGGGTCAGCCTTGTCCGATTGGGCCATAGATCTCACACCAGTGCACCACACGCTCAACATTGCCGCTGAAGCCGACTGCAATATCACGGCAGCAGACGGAAAACCGGACATCCCGGCGATAACGAAATGCCTACAAACGGTGGACGCCATGAAACTGACAAGAGCCTACCAAACTTACAAGGTTATTAAAACATGTTTACATTACGAAATTTTCAAATTTATGCGCTTGAATTGCAAATGAAACTCACAAATTTCAAGGTTAAGTCCCTAAATTTCAACTGAAGCTTAATAAAATAAAATAAAACCTCCTAAGCGAAAGCAGCTAGAGACTTCGTTTTTACACCAATCGATTCGGTGTTCTGTTTCGTTGTGCACGTCTTCTTGTGGAGGTTCAAGTGGCCGACAGAATGGGAGTAAAAAATTAACTCAAATTTCCTTTTTTAGTTTTCATAAACATATTATGTTAATAATTAAGCATATAAGTGCTTAAAAAATAAAATTGAAATAATGTTTAATTTTTCTTCAATCATTATCATTACCGTTTTTTACAGTATTATTTCAGACTAACCATTCTGGTGTACATCAAGTTTAACATTCTGTGTTAACATATTTATTTTTTAAACCGCTTCAGCAGCTATTTCCTTATTCGTTATGACACATTTCGATCAGTCATTATTGACAAAATATTTCTCCATTCCAGTATAAGGAAGAGAAGAGAGGCCACACGGGTTTCGGAGGCTGCAGTCCCATAATCCAGCGGGCTGGAAAAGTACGCTACATAGAGGAGCATCCTGAGGATTTGATTAAGAGCGGGAGATACAACAAGGTTCCAATAATGTTCGGGAGCAACAGAGACGAGGGGACATACGTGCTCGCGAGTGAGTGTAAAACTGCGAGGTCAGCGCATTCATCGCGAAATAACACCACTCTTCGCTCTAAAAAGGCCGCGATAGCCAATCACTTCACAGACGACAGACGTGTTCGAATCTCTCTCAAGTTCGAACTGTCATGAATTTCAAATTTTTCATCACTCACCTGAAGATTTCTTTTTTAATTTTTGCGTGAATACCTTTTGAACTCTCCCATGGTTAAATTGATTATTATTATTTCTTAGTACCCCTCAAGAACTCCCATGGAGAGTTGAATTCACTCTTGGCAAGAGTTTATGCTGCAATTTAGTCAAAAGTTGGAAAAGAGGAACACTGATTATTATGCCATCGATAATGAATTCATGATTAATTAACTTCTATAATTTTTAAGATTATCGCTGATATATATCAGGAACACAAAGGTTTTTTACAAATAAATGAATACGAATGAGTGGTTTGACGCTACGATACCAGTCACGTGACATGCGCTGCAAAGGAAGAAAAAATGTCCGTGAAATTCCTTATGATGCTCATAAATTGTACTGTTTAAAGCATTCTGGAATTAATCTTTTTTACAGTCGTTTACTTCGGATACATGGTGCCAAACAACTTAACTGAAAACGAGTACTTCCTGAATTTCGAAATGTCGGACATAGCTTTGAGTCTCTTCAGTGAGTATACGTTTGTTTTTTATTGTTTTATTATACAACTAAAATGTTCAAAAACAATTATCCAAATGACATACGCAATGGCCTTTTTTTATTAGATAATCATCGTCAATCACCTTATATCAGATATAAATTTTCATATCCAAATCATTTTTTTCAATTTTCGTTAAAGCTGAGAAGATAAATATGAGTGATAACGTAAATTAATTAACTACAGTAATTTGATATAAAAATGAGAATTACAAAATAAATTAGAAACAACAATTATGATTATAATGACGGCAACTTCAACGCTAAGGATAAAAATAATAGTAAGAGTAAGCATAAAAACAGCGGAATTAACAATAAAATGCGCAATATATATTTTTCTATTCCGTCTGATACTGGAATTAAAATTTAAAACTCCTAAACCGTAAATTTACCCAGAGAGCACTCACACGTCAATAAGAAATAAGGAAAATTAAAATTATACTTACAAGTTTGCAGGACGATGATGGCCTACAGGGACCTGTTGTCAAAAACTAGCCTAAAAAGAAGAAAAAGAAAACACACACGCACAAGCACTCTGGAAATCTCTAGATACGTATTTCGGGAGCTATGCTCCCATCTTCAGTAGCTGAAGTAGTATGAATTGTTTGTGTTTGGTCTTGTGTATTTATGTGTTCCGGGTAAAAGTGAAAGGAGGGCAGAGGGGTGGGGGAATTCTTAATGGTTAGCGAGTAGAGGGGTGAGTAAGGGATAGGTCCGCGGTCGTCATTTCTTGACCTTCTCGTAAAAAGAGAAAACAACCAAATCAAGTTCGGGATTTACCGCAAACCCACACACACAGACACGTACATTCCCTCTGATTCCAACCACCATATTTCACATAAATTAGCACCATTCCACTCAATGGTACAGAGACTCTTACAGGTTCCTCTTTCTGAAGTTGATTTCCTCACAGAATTAAAATATATCAAAAAATGCGCTAAAATCAATGGTTACAACCCTCAGATGATAGAGAATATTTTACACAAACACAAGCGCAGTCTTTCTTTGAAAAAACAGATTACTCTCACAAGCACGCCCCCCAAAAAACCAAAATACGTAAAAATCCCCTTCGTCCCAGGCATCACAAACAGCTTATCAAACATCTTCTCAAAACAGAACCTTAAAGCAGTACCTGTGAATGAAAACAAACTCTCCAACTTACTACACAATCCAAAAGACACGATCCCGACTCTACAAAGATCCGGCATATACAAAATCGCTTGCACAGACTGCGAGAAAGTCTACATAGGGCAAACTAAACGGAAGCTAGAAACCAGGTTCAAAGAACACTTTGCACACTTCAAACACAATAGATTTAACAGGTCTAGCGTCGCAATACACATACAGGAAAACAATCACCCGATTAAAATCGAAAACATGTCTCTCTTAAAATCAACACAAACCGACTGGAAACTAGACGCTTACGAGAGTATTTTCATAAACAAATTCAAAGAGACGGTTATGAATAACGACCGCGGACCTATCCCTTACTCACCCCTCTACTCGCTAACCGTTAAGAATTCCCCCACCCCTCTGCCCTCCTTTCACTTTTACCCGGAACACATAAATACACAAGACCAAACACAAACAATTCATACGACTTCAGCTACTGAAGATGGGAGCATAGCTCCCGAAATACGTATCTAGAGATTTTCAGAGTGTTTGTGCGTGTGTGTTTTCTTTTTCTTCTTTTTAGGCTAGTTTTTGACAACAGGTCCCTGTAGGCCATCATCGTCCTGCAAACTTGTAAGTATAATTTTAATTTTCCTTATTTCTTATTGACGTGTGAGTGCTCTCTGAGTAAATTTACGGTTTAGGAGTTTTAAATTTTAATTCCAATCTGTACACCATAGTCTACAATTCCTTTTTTACCGTCTGATACTGTTTATATTTTTCCTTTCGTTTCATAAGTAATGAATTTCACTCTGCCAAATCCTGAACGCCATCAGATCACCGATGGGAATTAGGTTTCTGAAAACTATAATCTTAGAAAAAGCGGGTCTAGGTGACTCATTCCTGCGGAGACCAATATGATAGCCTTTGGCTGATAAGAGTAAACCTATAACAAGAACAAACCATACGTTAGAATTAAAAAATAAATATTAGAATAGGTTTGATAATTGGGATATTTATAAGAAGTGATAATGAGAAGAGGAAAGCTATACTGAACCAATTGTACAAACATACTTCCATGTACTGGCGATATACGACTGATTCTTACAATTCAAAAATCAACTTCGCATCCAATACGTCAAAAGATGCGAAAAAATAACAAGAAGAGATCCTCAGACATAATTATGCACGGCAGAGAAAAGCCGTCTGCATTGTCATCCAAATAAGGACACGAGCAGGCGTAAGATGCATTAATGCAATTATAATCTGAATTCGTGGATAGAAAGATTTAACCCGTAAAAACAGAAAGATAAATTTAAAAAATATGATTGTTATCATAAAACGTTATGCTACATATCAAGCATGTACACATGAATGTCGTGAGAAATTAAATGACTCGATGACGCATGACACCGCGGGTTAAGCTAGCGAATAACAAAATTTATACGGCACTAATGTTAAATATCTATAAACCTCTCAAGAATGATCGAATCAGCGAATGTTGAGGTTTTACTCTAATGTATGTCTTTTGATGAATAATACTGTACGCCATTTCAGAAGGGAAATTTGCTAGTTTCCGTAAAAAATAAACACAACACTATTTATTCGATAGAAGTTTCAATGACTTAAAAAACAGATGCCTGACATATGATAAGAAAACTTCTCTCTCCGTTAATAAACTGATATTTCCTATGTTCGTTACTTTTCAGCCGTGAAGGATCCCAATTTCTGGCTTATAGATTCAATTGAAAATCATTATGAACCAGTAGAAGTAAGAGGGAACCTCACACAGATGATACCGGCGCTTATAGACGTAAGTAGAAGTCATGACATCATAATATGCAATACCAAACATTTACACTTGAAATATTTTCGCTTAGAGATAGTTCATCTCCATTTCAGTCGATCATAAATTCTCGGAATATATTGTAACATTTCAGAATAATGACAGAACTATTCCGATCCTCTTTTTCGAGGACAGATTTTAGGTGCTGCATTCCTGAAAGGACCTACGTATCACGTCGTCCAATTCAACTCCAAATACCAAGACAGCTATCACTACACATTCAACTATAAAGGTAGCAAATCTCTTTGGTCGATGATCGGGAACAAGAATTCACCATTTCCAGGAGGTGAGTGATTTGTCTAAACTTATCCTCCGTTACATGGTGATTCGCTCCACGAAAAATCTGTGAAAGAGAATTGAAAAATATGATAGCCAAATTCGCTATAATCGGTTACTTAGAATTCGATGTAAAGCGAATTTGCATCTCAAAATGTGGAATTATTAGATGTGACATTAAAAAATATTACAGCGCTTCCATTCCATTTGGCACAAAGAATGCGGTGTTCGTTTTCGCGACTTCCTTTCATCATCATAGGTAGTCTGTCCGTAGACAGGTCCGTGATTATTCATGGTTAAACCTGGTTCTCCATATACTCCTATTTTCCGCTGTCCTCTTTATATCTTGATAACTCTCTTTACCTTTCAGATCGTCTATCAGCTGAAACCTTTAGCCTTCGAATATTGTTATTAACGCCCAATCATAAAAAACTCGAATTTCCGTTAAATATATGTTTAAAAAGGATCTGTTGCATTCTAAATTAGGATTTTATTAACAAACTCCATTTGGGAAGGCTCGATTTTGTGGAAAGATTCCATAATTTAAATAAAGACAATTTCTGCAATTATAATAATTTTCTTTATTTATATTAGGATTTTATTATTTCTCTGGATGTATGGGTTTATTGTACAGGAACGCATATTTGTGCATTTATTATGTATAGACAGTCAATTACGAAACATATAAAAGCATAAATCAGGAAATGACAGCTCTTTTTTAATTTCATGAAACTACAATTTGAGGCGAGCGATATGATAAAGTGGATTTTGTGGATATGAAAGAAACCATTGTTGGCTTGAAGCATGAAAGGAGTGCCAAAAATATGCCCCATACTTGCCATTCCGACCTTAAAGGCTTAAAATAAATACCGTGCAAAACAAAGGTATAACGGCATTATCTGACGAGGAAAAAATGGTGCGGGAATATATTGCACAGATTGGTTTAGTCCTTTGGAATCTGTTCATTTGAGAGTAGCCGTTCAGGCCTATCAAGACAGGAGATGTTTCCTAAAACCTTAAAGAAATCAATCCCAGACAATATTCTACTGAGAGTTTTTATGGGAAATATATATTTGTTAGCGTATCGACTTTTCTGTGATATTAGATACAGTTGTTTCAATAACGACGAGCGGGTGAACTAACTTGAAATATTCAACTACAGAACGCGTTCAGTTTTGATTATTCGATTCTCTTTGATGGTTTGAAAGACAAAATTAAGCTACATGGTGGAATAATATATGGCCAATGGCTAGAGATGCTGACGAATCTTGCAGCGTTTTAAATTGATCCAGTAAAGATCCATATTATGTAAAACTGCTGGCCGATTAATCTATAACCTATTCTAAGATATATAATAATAAGTTATAGAACAAACGAAAGTTGAAATAAAAGAGAAACTTGTTTATGTTTACATATCTCAACTAAAACGTGAATGGGAGAGGTGATGGGTATTGAAAAATTACACTATATAAAGAGATATGGCCCGAGGTATCGGTTAGCCAACGATTCCTAAACGATATATCCAGTAGCGGATTTAAAATAAGGTCAAAGTAGGCAATGGCCTAGGTACGGCAATAAAAGCAGGATTTTCAGGGCGAAAAAAAAAAATTACGCAGACTTTTGATGAATTTTACTATTATGATCCGCACACGGACGGATGGACAGAAAAATCATTTACAAGAGCGTTTATTTTCGAAAAAATCGCCAAATATGGAGAGGAAAAATAATTTGGCCTAGGGGCGGAAAATTTACAAATCCGCTACTGGATATATCTTATCTATACATCATTTGCAAGTAGATAAATATTGGCAAGCAACGGATATCGCTGAACTAACCTGGCATATCGATAGCATTTATTTAATGTTTTATTCGTTACCGTTGCAAATTTTCTACTTGTTTAAAGAAGTGACGAATAAATTATGGTGCAATCGAGGAAATTATTTGGAGACAAAGGAATGGATTTTTGCCCGAGGCGCAAAAATGGCCGGTACTTTAGCTAATCCTATATACTGGTAACGGTGAATTTTAATGCTGATGTGATCTAATTTTCTTTTCAGGTGTATGTCACTCCAATGAGCTTCTTTACATATTCTCCATACCTTTATTCTCCATTAACCAGCGCGATAAGGAAGTCTCTAAAAAAATGATTGGCTTTTGGACAAATTTCGCCACCTATGGGTAAGTGAAAAATTGAGACATAGCATAGACAAAATGTGAAAAATGATGCTTTACACAAAAATGAATTAGTATTTGAAATGCCTCGAAAAAAAAATAATAAAAAAATAAATATAATAATAAAATGTAAACTGCAGATGCGCGGGGATGACATAAGCGCAATGATTGATACTTTGGTGGCAATCATTGAAAACGGGCTAGTGTGTAAAAATGAGATTCCTCCTTTTGCGGCAGTTTTTCAGGGCTTTCAAAGCCAGTGTGCTGACCTATGCGTATGGAAATAAAAAATGAGAGATTTGTTCAAACTCGATTTAAATCAACCACCGTTAATAATTCCCCGCGTCTAAGACGCCTTTGAAACACATCGAATTTTCGGACATTTTTTAAGGAGTTTAAACTCGCTAAAATTCCTTTCTGGCTGAATTGTGTGTCGTTTGTAGGCGCCTACAATTTAAAGACTTTACAAAGAACAATCTCAAACCGTAGCCTTCTGATATTGGATATAGCCAGGAATCTCCAACAATTAAGAAAATAAAAAGAAGCGTTATTAAGACGTAACTAAGCGTCAATTGTTAACATTAGTCGCTGGTAGGTGGTGGCAGCTAAAATATTAATTTTTAAATTATCCCCAAAAAAAACGGATGTGACAAGGGTAAACACCCACTTCCAGTTGACCGATCTTAACCAAAAACTAATCAGTTATTGTGAATGTCATAAAATGTTAAATATAAAATTTCGCGTTGACCTGATTAACAGTGTTTGAGTTAAGAGCACCCACAAAAAAACTGTCACATACACACACACACCTACACACAGACATCATCGAAAAAATGGTCAAAACGTGTTCAGGAAATCTCGAAATCGATTATATATTATACTAGTAGAAGGTGCTTGCATACTGCAAGCATTTCATCTCACCTTGAAAAGACATTAATTTTTCAAAGAGATATTACATCATCAGGAATATTTCTTTAATTCTAAATATTTCTCTTCAGGATCGGTTTTCGTTTTTTCATTATGGAACAATAATGGAGTTAAACAATCACTAATTTTTACAATTTTAGGAATATTATACTTTTCTCACATAGGGTTAATAATGGCACACATTTCTGCCAAATTATAAATTTATAGCACAAATAGAAGTGAAATTACATTTTTCTAAATTTTTAAATTTAAATAATTTTTAACGGCCGCAAAAACAAATTCATGGATACATTAAAATATTTTTTCGTTTAAACAGACAAATTTCTAAACAATTTAAAAATTTCAGCTTCCTAACTCGCCGTGTAGTGTCCAAACTTTTACCTATTTGTTTAAACTTTAAGAATTTTTAACTGCCAAACAAATTAAAATATCAAAATTTCTATAATCCTTATTTCTTTATTTTACAAATTCTATCTTTGGAAATAATTTCAGCTCCGTAGCACATATGAAAATACATAATCCTTGAAAAATTGTTTAAACGATTGCGATTTTTTTACGGCCGCATTGTTTAACTTTTTCAAAATTTTCGTTTTTTCTAGTCGGTTTTGCACAAAATTCCACCTAAGAGAAAAATTTCGAATCTCCAGCTCATCTGGAAGTGCCTAAACATTCGTATCCTCCTATGTGTATGTTATATCCTCCTCTGTAAGGAAAGTCTATATATGACTAGTAGAAGGTGCTTGCATACTGCAAGCATTTCATCTCACCTTGAAAAATCATTCATTTTTCAGACATTTCATCATGAGAAATATTTCGTTAATTCTAAAGTTTTCTCCTCTGGACAGGCCTTCGTTTGTTCATTATGGAATAATAATGGAGTGAAACTATCGCTCATTTTTGCAATTTTAGGAATATTATACTTTTTCCAAATTGAGTTAAGAATGCCACACATTACTGCCAAATTTTAAATTTATAGTACAATTAGAAGTGAAATAACATTTATCTAATTGTTTAAATTTAAATAATTTTTAACGGCCAAAATAACAATTTTATGGATAAATTGAAATTTTTATTCGTTTACATAGGCGAACTTCTAAATAATTAAAAAATTTCAGCTCCCTAACTTGCGGCGTAATGTCTAAGCATTTAGCAATTTGTTTAAATTTTAAGAATTTTTAACTGACAAACAAAACAAAATATCAAAATTTCTATAATCCCTATTTTGTTTTTTTTACAAATCGTACCACTAAAAAATAATTCAGCTCCGTAGCACATTTAAAATACAAAAACCTTGAAAATTTGTTTAAACAATTGCGAATTTTTAGCGGCCGCATTGTTGCACTTTTTTAAGATTTTCGTTTTTTCTAGTCGGTTTTGCACAAAATCCTACCTAAGAAAAAAATTTCGAATCTCCAGATCACCCGGAAGGGCCTAAACATTAGTATCCTCCTCTATGTATGTTAAATCCTCCTCTGTAAGAAACGTCTATATATAATGATTAGGTTATTATGGCATTTAAGAAGAAGGTAAACACGTTTAAAAACACTGAGAATGAACTTTTTCCATTTTGATTGAAATTTTTTAACAATTCACTAAAAATTATGACATAAGCCCAACCCAGGAATACAAACAGCAGTATGCATAATATTAACAAATGCTTTTATTTTCTCTTTTAAGTAATCCAACTCCAGAAGAATCCCCAATCGACGGAGCACCTGTGTGGCCTAAGTACAACATAGACGACATGCCCTACATGCGCATAATGGAGAATTTTACGGTGCAGCACGATATCACCAAGGAATACACAATAGAAGTTGATGAAGGGATGTTATACGACTGACCAGAACCTCTACAAAACATTAATGCAATTTCTGAAACTCGTTGTGTGTCTGATCGGTAATAAAATCAAGTGAAAAGACGCTTCGTTCATCCTTAATAGATCGGCGTCTGGTCGTATTATCAATCGAGTTGCTCGAGAATATTGTTGACGCAAAGATAAACTTTTAATTTAATGAAATTAATTACAAACTTAACAATTGCTCCATTATGTAAAAAATCGCAGCCGTCGGTTTAGAAGGTACCGACACATCTCAGGCAACTTACAAGCTCTGTATTGGGAATGAATAACCATTCTGGTTTAGCATCCCGTCATATGAGTCGTTCAAAAGAGCTGGCTGGCTTTTTCAAAGTAGCTGGGAACACATTTTTCTCGAGCACCTTGAGTAATGTAAACATTAATTCATCTTATGGAGTTAAAGAGACATTCTGATTGGAAATTCGTGGTTCATAGATATGGTTGCTAAGAAATGTTTCACTATGTATGATTTTGGGAAGAACGACATTTAAATATTTAACGGCAAAAGATTAATGGTTTTCTTTTAATCCTTCTTATAATTTCTTAACAACAAAAACTTGATCTGGATAAAAACAAAAACTTCTAAATCAACGTAATTTGAAATTTGTTAGAGAAATGCAAACCTGAATACTTAATAACGACCGAATATAGGACGAGCTTAGATAAGTTAATATGATCCCTAAAAGATGTAATGCAAACTAGACCACTAGTATGCTATTCACGCAGTGAGCTAATCTTGCCGAAGATTATCTTAGGCTAGAACGGCAACTGCGTCAAAGAAGTGCAGGTGGCGAAACGCATCTCTTAAAAAGATGTATCTACTGACGATTGTTGTCTTTATAACAGGCAATAAATGTCACATCGCCTATTATCTTAGAATAATGCAACCTTCGTTCGTTCTCAGTGAAAGATTCGTTAGATAATATGTATTACCTGTGCTCTATTTGCTCTCCTTTTCGCGAACAATTTCCTCTATTTCTCTTTTTATATTCTATTTCCATGCGCTTTTCTCTTCTGTATCAAGCGCAATATAAAATGTACCGATCTACTCTCCTTCTCTGTTCAGCGTAATGAAAAATAATTAATGTCTATTATGGCAGCAAAAAGAATGAGCTAGAACAGTTTGGAATAGGATTATGTGTTGCTAAGTCTCCTTAGAAATTTCTAGTTTATCCCGTCTAATTATAATGAAAGGCGTTCGAGGGAGAAAGAGAAATGTGTGTGCGTACATACACATACCTATCCGTTTCATTTGTTATATTTATGCATATAGCAAAAGTAAAATTAATAAAGAGCAAATAAAATATAGTAAATCACTAATCATATAAAAGCGTTTCGCGATTCCTCAGGGAGAAACTGTAAGTGGAAACGATTTCCTAATCCTAAATCGCCGGATAATGAACAAAGTAGTACAGGATTACATACTTGATCGGTTTGCTGATAGCAACTGATTTCATTTTCTCTTAAATGACCCAGTCATTAGGTCTCGTTCGCACCATGCGGAAGCATTAGATTGAAACAAATCCGAGTCACGAGGTAAGTATTTCTTAAAAATATACGTAGAATGATAGCCTTCTGCCCAATCATATGTCCATCAGGTTGTACACAGATTCATATATAATCGAGAAAAAATTATAGATTCGTTAGACTTAAGTTGAAAATTGTGGCATATTTTTATTTCTTATAATAATAAATAATACTTTCGGTTTAATGCAGCATAATTATAAGGGCGTTTAATAATATTATTCGTGACCTGGACGAAAAACCAACAAAAGACAAAACGAAAAGTCCTGTAGCCACAGTGCCGATAAAGTTATTTGAAATAATTAGTACTATAATCCCTTAAAATAAATTTCATTGTATGGGCAATTCCATTACTATGTAGGTTGGTTTTGTGTTACGGAAAAATGTAAAAGGGCAGTTATTCGGTCAGAAATCAAGAGTTATTTAGGTTTTTAAATTGACGTATGAGCATTCTTTGTCCTTCTGTATTTTCAGCATTTAGGTAGTGTCGACCCTTCGATACAAACCCATCTTGAATTACATTTCAATAAACCAAATAGGATGTCCTTTGAGAGTTTCCACAAGCAAGTTTTATTTCTTACTAGGCATAATAATAAGGAATCATAAGCGCTTTTTATGAAATAAAATATTATTACATATTTTTCCGTTTGTCTTATATATAAAATTATTTTTAAAGTAGTGAAATTATTGTATCAGTAATTAAGATCAACCAAAGTTAGCGATGATTATCTAGAAACTGCGAGGATTTTTTAAAAACAAAATTGCAATTATTTTCAAGGAAAAATCGAAAGAAACGTATCCACGTACATAATTTTTAACAGTTAGCGATATAAAAAAAACAAGGACAATCTGATTTTTTCCAACATATTTTCATGATTAAGGCCATATATCACCCCGAGGGTGCACCTTTATCAACCTAAATTATCTTTATGTATTTGTCCCGATAACCTCGTTTTACACTGATTAAGACAAAAAAATTAATGGCATTACTCAATATCATTCGGTAACCTATGTTTAGGTTGTTTAAATAACAAACCATGTTTTTTTAAACCAAAATATTTCTTGGATTGGTCACATACTATTCATTTCACGCTCGAATAGATCAGTTTTATTTGAGATACAAATTACTGTGTGTGCTATCCTTGATATTCTGTAGGGTGTACATTATTGGGATATTTTACTTTGAATCCTTATATTTTAAATATACACATTGCCGCATAAAAAATAACATAAGACGACCAATTAAGGTGTGAGCATTCTTATCAGGAGTAATTTTTGCTAATTTAAATCTATTTCAATCGAACCAAATGGTTTTTTCGTGTTTACAATTTATTTATCGAATTTCTAAGGAACAAACGCGAACCGTCCAATCCTTATTAAACAATATTTTAAGTGTAAATATAGCGCAAGTTAATGAATTCATCTTTTGCCTGCATAGAACGTCAGTGCCAGTAGAATGAGTGTACACTATCGCGAGTCAAGATTAGTCTCTGAGCCGATTTTGCATCGTAAGAATCGCTCTTACTTCACTTAAGAGGCTACCGGATAGGCGAAAAATTCCAGTGCTCCAAAAGCTCGGCAAATTTATATTTCTATAGCTGTATGACTTAGGTTTACATTTTTTTAAAAATAATTCAAAGACATGCTGAAAGAGAGCGAAAAATCGTTTTTAATACGAAAATTCGTTTTTAATCCAAGAAATTCTAATGTGGCCATCACATGACTTTATCCATATCTGTAATAGGTATTTCTAACAAATTCCAAATAGGTTAAATCAGTGGTTCTCAACGGGGGCCACAGCCTATTTCTGAGGGGCCATGAGTAAAATACCTAAATTGGGGGGCCACCAAAACTTCTTTGTGGGCCACGAAAAGTTCGACTCTCTGTGAAAGTTGTCTTAAGTCAATGCTAATAACACGTACTAATAACAATACTAATAACGCGTACTATTCATTGTATTCTGATTCAAATGTGCATGTTTAGACTGACGTAACAATTGGAATTGAAATGCCATGAAAATAAACGAATGTATTACATATACATAAATACTTTCTTATCTTCATTATAGTTAGGAAATAACTACATTGTACTCCAATTGTTAGCCCACAATTACGTGACTGAGAAAACTCTCCCCTACCTCTTCCTTTCCTCCCCTCCACGCCGTAGCTACAAAATGTTATTCTTACGCTTTCATTCAGCGGATTTCACCTGAATACGACAGCTATTAATTTGAAATATGCTTTTCTAATAGTATAAGACAGAACACATTCATCAACGTTGTAAACAGGGAGAGTGAATGCCGAAAGATTGAAGAAACAGAGTGGAATGCAAAGACATTACAGTGCCTGTTTAACTGAAGGTATTCACTTGATATATTTATATATATTCTATATATCAGTCATTAACTGTTGATACATTCCGATAACCAGCAATTTTATTTTTGTCAAAATTAACGGGGCTTTACAGAAAACAAAAACATCTGTTCGTGAAGCCGCTCTTGGAAATTCACCATAGCATACCAAAGCAATTGTTTGTTTGAAATAAAATAAGGCAATGAATTTAATTATTATAAATAATAAGTTCAGTCAAGTGTTCATCTTACACTTTCCGAACCATTTGCAAATTTGTTTTCAATGGCGAACCAAGGAAATATTATCATGCATTTGTTAATTCTTATTACGATTTTAATTAAATATTGCTTACCGTACTTTCAGTTTCTCTTAGTTATTTTTACTAACTGTAAGTTGTAGTTTAAAATAAATATATTTGGATAAAATTTTAATATTAAAAATTATCGCTTTTATATTTAGAATTAGTGGGGATTTGCATAAAACAAAGACATCTGTTTGTGAAGCCATTCTCAGAAAATTCAGGCATTTAATTTAAACAGTCGAACATTGATTGTTAGAGGAATACTGTAATCAGACGATGCCATACTGGAATTTATGTATTCGGTGAGTAGCTAGCTGTTTTGGCTGCTAATCTTGCCGATATTATTTCTTCTGTAACTCCAAACTCTTTACTGTTATGATGACGGTCCGTGGCCTTTTATTTCCCGGTTTTATCTACTTAAATTCTATTTATAAGTCTATAGTAATAAATTTGTATTGTTGTTAAATATTTCTTCATTTTGATTTGTTTTTAATTTTTTAATATCAGATTACCCATGGCTAATATTGCGATGAAAAAATGCAGGCAATATTCCATTAAGTACCTTGCCAATGGTTTTATTCCATCACCACAGGACAGAACTATGCCAATGTGTCTAATATGCATGACTAGACTTTCAAATGAAAGCATGCGGCCATGCAAACTACGGAAGCACTTGGAGACAATGCACAAGGACAAAAAAGGCAAATCACTAGATTATTTAAAAAAACTGCGTGATAATTTCCAAACAAGGGCAACATTAAAACAAATATTTAGTGAAAGAGCAGCTAAAGTAGACAAAGGTTTACTTGCATCCAATGAGATTTCCAAGTTAATTGCAAAATCTGGCAAGCCACATAATATTGGCGAATCATTGATTTTGCCTGCAGTGTCTGTTGTGATTTCAACTGTTATGAATCAGAGCGCACATGAAATTACTCAGGCCATCCCTTTGAGCAACTCATCAGTATCGAGACGTATTGATAAAATGGCAGATGATGTTAAAAAAACAACTAGTTGCACAACTACAAGTTAAGGAGTTTGCCATGCAAATCGATGAATCCACTTTAATGGGTAATGAAGCCCTTCTAATGACATATGTTAGATTTTCGAATGATGATCAGCTCAGTAAGGAGATGCTTTTTGCCCGAATGCTTAAGACAGACACCAAAGGTGAGACAATTTTTGAAGAAGTTAAGAGTTATTTCAAGGAAAACAACATCCCACTAGAAAATATAATAGCTTGTGCAACTGATGGTGCTGCTTCGATAGTAGGTAGATACAGAGGATTCTTTGCTCATTTAAAAAATGCTGTGCCTGAAGTTTTTTGCATACACTGCGTGGTTCACCGTCAACATTTGGTTGGAAAAAACTTGCGAGGACGTTTGCATGATGCCCTTGCTATTGTAATAAAGCTGTCAACTATATCAAAACAAGTGCACTTCAAGATCGTCTTTTCCGAAAACTTTGTGAGGAAAATTAAGAAGATTTTGAACGCCTACTAATGCATACAGAGGTCCGATGGTTATCAAAAGGTAATTGTCTTCGGCGTTTTGCTGAACTTTGGGACAGTGTTGTATCATTTCTAAGTGATAAGCAGCTTGGAGAACAGATCGTTGCTGCTAAATGTGACATTTTATCTATCTGATATATTTAAAAAGCTGAATTTGTAGAACAAACAGTTACAAGGAAAGAACTGTAATCTTATATCTTGCAAAGAGGCAATTACTGCTTTCCTTGGAAAACTCAAGTTATTTTGGAGTAATATTGGACGTCGTGAGTTCATACAATTTCCATCACTGGTCACTCTTGACATAGAAATTCATGATTATGATATTGCTGTATATGTTGAGCATTTGAAGAATTTGTACAGTGATATGCAATGTCGGTTCAGCGACCTGCTAGAGATGAATATTCCAGATTGGGTGGTGAATCCGTTTGGTGTAAATGCGGTTGATGTTGACATCACATTACAAGAATATCTGGTTGAGTTGCAGAGTGATATAATAGCTCAAGCTAGATTCAAAAACGGCAAACAGAATTTCTGGATAAGTAGTGAAATTGCAAATAAGTTTCCACAACTCTGGGAGAAGGCAAAGTTGTTTTTTATCGGATTTCCCACTTCTTATTTGGTTGAATCTGCGTTTAGTCGAGTTCTTCATCTGCAATCCAAAACTCGTAACCGTCTTGATATTGTAAAGAGAGGTGATCTTCGATTATCTCTAACATTGCTGCAATCAGAAATTCAAAAGCTTGCTAGTTTTCATCAACCGCAAGGATCTCACTAAATAAAGTGATTATAATATTATGGAAATATTTTTTGTTAAGAGCATATTTCGTATGTATATTATAAATAAACAATATGTATATTATAAACAGGGATTATTTTTTATAAATAAACAGTGCGGTTGATAAAGTATCTTTTTCACCAACTAACGGCGACTATGTGAGGTGGGGGCCACAGAGGTAAATGAAAATCTGAAGTGGGCCACGAGCAAAAAAAGGTTGAGAAACACTGGGTTAAATGATAATAAATATTTTAAGGAACTGCGACAAAATTTTAAAAGCTTTACAAAGAACAGAAATAAACTCAATCCGTAGCCTTCCGAAATTGGATATAGCCACGAAGTTCCAACAATGAAGAAAGTAATAAGGAGCATTGTAAGACGTAACTAAGCGTAAAGTTCTTACAGTAGTCGCCAGCAGGTGGTGTGGTGGTGGTGTCAACTAAAACAGTTTTTAAAATATCTCTTAAATAATACATTATATGAGAAAATGTTTCGAACAAACGTTGTAGAAAATTAAATTTCCTACGTCTATCCTTATACTTTTTTACATTGGTCAAATATTAAGGCAAATATGTTTTTAAATCTGATGTGACCACCACATGATTTTCTCAATATCTGTAATATTTCTCAAAATTCCAAACAGGTTACATAAAAATATATATTTTAAGAAACTGCAAAAAAATATTAGACTTCACGAAGAACAGAAATTAACTCAAAACCATAGCCTACTGGTATTGGATTTAGGCACAAAGCTCCAACAATTAAGAAAATAAAAAGTAGCGTTACTAACAAAAGACCTAACTAAGCGTTAATTGTTAAGTCGTCGGTAGGTGGCGTGGTGGTGGCAGCTAAAAACATAAGATATCTCTTAAACAATGCATTATATGGGAAAATATTTCAAACAAAGGTTATAGAAAATTAAATTTCCTAAAACTTTTATTCGGGTACATTTTTACATTTATCATATATTAAAGTAAATATTTCAAAATAACGGATGTGACAAGAGTAAACAACCACTTTCGGTTGACCGATTTTTACACAAAAACTATTAAATTCTTGTGACATTCCTAAAAATGTTAAATATAAAACTTCGCATTGATCTGATTAATAGTTTTTGAGTTAGAGCACCCACAAAAAAGCTGTCACAAACACTCATACACACAGACATCATCGATAAAATGGTCAAAACGTGTTCATGGGACCTCAAAACGTGTATTTCCGTTGAAATCTCGAAGTCGATCTCATGAAAACATTACTTTCCCCTATACTACATATGGAGAAAGTAAAAACGGATGTGACAAGAATAAACGCCCACTTCCGGTTGACCATTTTTTACCAAAAACTAATAAACTTTTGCTATTTTAACAAAAATGTCAAATATAAAATTTCGCGTTGATCTGATAAATAGTTTTTGAGTTAGAGCACTCACAAAATCCCGGTCCCAGACACACCCACAGACATCGTCGAGAAAATAGTCAAAACGTGTTCAGAGGACCTTAAAACATGCATTTCCGTTGAAATCTCAAATTCAATTATTTTCATAAAAACAATACTTTCTCTATACTTCTTATATGGAGAAAGTGAAAGAGGGAAAATTTTCGGCTTTTTAACAATGGGAAATAAAACAACCATGGCAGCAAGTCCCCTGCTTTTAAATGGGAAATGTTTTCAACGAGAACCAAAAGTCTAAAAATCACGTAATGCCTCGGTTATATCTGCTTCAAAGGGTGTCATGTACAGATTTTTCTTCTTCGGAATACGGCAAACCTATAAATATGCATTGCGACTATACATATACTTGAACGCATAAGAGGTAAAGAGCGATAATTTAAATTTAAGTTGATAAAAAGTAATTAGATGCAATTTATTTAAGCTACTCGCTAGATATGCACTGCTAAAAACGGTGAAAGTGAAATATTTTATACAATCAGCACAAAAAGAGACCTTATAATAATCTAAGACGTCGATTAGCCAGAAATAAACACACTAACAAAAAGAGACCGCTAATACGATCGAAAATTTTCCCGATATCAGAAATATTTCATGGATGTATTTGTGTGATCGAAATCAAGTTTCAATCAAATTTTGATAACCATACATATGACATTAGGCAGTAGTGACTTGATTTATTTGAAGGAATCATAAAAACATCTTATATTATTGACTCAGTATTACAGATATCAGATTTAGCGATACTCGAGAACTCCTCTGCTGAATAGTGATCGCATCTAAATAGACTCGATAAAAAATTAAAGGTTGGTCACGCACATTACCGGATATACCTATAAACAGTATGCAATTAACCGACCGTTTTTTTTGTTCCGAGCCAGAGCCTTAGGAACTCGCGCTGGAGTAACATCAGACGATGGCAAGAGGTACCTTTGTATCAATGTGAGGAAAATTCGGGATGGAGTTAAGCTGTTTGTTTGAGAGCAACAGATTTTAGTTTCGTCCATTTCAGCGAAAAAGAGGAACGAAATAAATATCAGCTCTGTTAGAATTCAGTATTACAGTCAGACCCCGATTTAGCGGCACCGTTTTTCCCTCACCGACATTGGTAAGTAGAGGCATAATATGCTGGCTCTATGTATTCACAGGATGGAAGTTTTGTTCACAACGGTATGCGCGGGTAACACTATAGAGAGGGTCGATAAATCGGGGTTCAGAGGTTTGAGGTTCAGATTTTCGGTATAACTCCGGTACGGCGATCGAGGGAGGGGGACGACGCATGACTAGGGTGGCCCAAGGAACGTGCCCCCTGCCCCTCTATCCCCCTTAAATCAGTACTGGGTACTTTGTATTGTGAGAGAATACCGAACAAAGGTGAAATACTCCTTTAGCCAAAACAAGTAGAGGGCTACAAAACCCAATGCATTTCGCCCACCTTGTGGGCGAAATGCATTGGGTTTTGTAGCCCTCTAGTTGTTTTGGCTAAAGGAGTATTTCACCTTTGTTAGTTTTGGCCAAAGTTATTGAGCTACTATCAATTAGAGAATACCGAGTTAAATATTGACTAGCCTAGCAAATAACGCACGCCGAATAGCCCAATAAATCACAATTTTTCATTTATCAATACATAGAATCTTGCGAATTTTGGTATCCCCTGGCTACCACCCGGTTCTCCGGTCCCTAAAACCGATTCTCGACCCGTACGGGTCGATGGTAGCCATGATAACTAGGAAACTTAACAACTTAAAGCAACTGCATTTGTATCAGCACTAACGATTACCGACATAAACTCCAATACTCCTAATGCTCCCAGAATGTCAATGGCGGAAATGGATGAAAAACTACATATATTTACATCTTCTTCCAAAGGTAAAACTGCTTCGCCAAAATTCGCGTGGGAAAATGGAGTTCTACTTATTGTTGCTCGCTTTAGCGGCCATTTCGTGGCAGACAATCGCCATGAGAGTCCCCAGCCCAGAAGTTGCTATACCTGGTTTGGGGAAAATGGTCGGAGATACGGGACGTTCCTTCTTCCTCAAGAGGACTTATTACAAATACAAAGGGATAAGATATGGACTATCGCCAAACGGAGAGAGGAGATTCCAGGCAAGTGGACTAGAAATCCATGTTTTAACATATTTAAAAAATAAACCGATCCGATTTAATTATGTACATAATTACATCAACTTCATTTGGTATGACCAACCAAATCCATAACAATTACAACAACAGATTAAGCCTTAAGCAACTGATTGATTTCGAGAAATTATGGATATTGTAAATTCTTTGGATGGATTTGTTCTTAAAATGTTTTTTCATAAAATTAACTGTTAAAAGTAATGAAGTGCAATTCGTAATTTTACAAGTTCAATAAAGAAGTTCGTATTTTAATTCCGTTTAAGTGACAGCGCTGGCTGGATGATTTGATCCGAGTAAGTCGTTTTCGTCTTCTACTTTGCTAAACTTGTCCAACAGATACATGTCAATACATGGAAAAGCTAAATACAATAAATTACCCATTAACCGGATTTAGAAAACCCGAAATTTTGATTAGCTGGAAATATTTAAACAAAACTTGAAAATTTTTAAACTGCATTGCCTACGCACATTTACTTATCCTATTACTTCGCCTGTAAACTTATATAACAACGTTAAATGTGACTTTTATTTTAGTTTTTCTTATTTTTTATTTTTGTGTACCATGGCACGTAAAAAAACGTACCGTTCAACCGGGGTATTCGAGTATCCGGAATGGACCGTGGAATTCGATAACTCGGGAGTTGACTGTGCAATATGAGTTTTTTCTTTCAAGGAACGCGCCTAATATGGACTTGTTATTTTTTAATGTAGGCGCCTGTGCCAGCGGGAGGATGGGACGGCGTGCTCGACGCAAAGTCCTTCGGGCAGAAATGTCCTCAAACGGGTTTATTTCGCGAGGGGAGGCGATATGGTGGATGGGAAGCCTTGGAGACCGCCGTGGAGAAAGAGATGATCAGAACGGGAGAAATTAAACCGGAATTGGATAGGGCGAAGGTAGTGGACAAAGAGGACTGCCTCTTCCTCCACATCTACACTACGAAGGTAAGGACTCCTGTGTCTAAAACGGTGTTTGTCAATCTTTTTAGATTCACCTCACCCTTAAATAACTTTTCAGAATTTGGCGTCACCCTTCCTCCCCCCTCATATCAGTTATAATCGTGGGCATTTTATTATTATATTTTAGGAAATAAATCAAGTATTAATAATTATTTATTCCACTAGTCCATGTGCGTTATGCATGCACTAGTTCAAATAGTTAATTACACGTATTGACGCGATACATAATTTGCTGGATAGTTAAACTTTGGCAAACAAGTATTATCGCGGCACCCCGTTTGAGAAACACTGGTCTGAAGTGTTAAAAAGTCAGATTTACAATTGAATAACTCTAAAAATCGTCGATCTTGCAAATTTTTAACGAAGAATTAATTCTTGCATAAACATTTATCGCAAATCCAATTACTAATAAACATATTTTTTTTATTTTTTAAGACTGAGCCACTAGTAGAGCAGCATAACGATATTTTTTTAGAACGGGATCTGCAAACTTGTCTGCTTGGTGGACCGCATTGGATGTTGTGAATACTTAGATGGCTGCACTGGTTATTGCGATTTCTTTGGGGGTCCCATAAGAAGCGACTGGGAGATTCGGTGGTTACATATAAATGAAAATCAAGTCTAAGTATTTTTAGCGTTAATGTTTCGGATTTGAAAGTTTTATGAGGATAATTTCAATTGACAAATATGAAATTGATCAAAAGGATCGCCTTTTCATCGTAACTTCGCGAACCGCAGCAGCAGTTCGACGACCCCCGTTTTAGATATTCCATTCAAGTCTGGATATATTGTAACATTAATTGGCTCAAATTAAATTGCTTTTTCTTAGGTTTTAGAGGAATTAAATGGACTCGCAGACAGATAAAAATTTGTGAATAATGAATAAAGGTACTATAAAAACTATTTTCATGCAATAACTCCTTAAAAGTGCACCCAAAGATATCTTATGTTCGAAACAACTATGTTCCAACTTCGAACTGCAAAAAGTGAACTTTTTTTATTTTTGCGCAAATTTCTTAGTAATTTCAGCATCCTTTATTTCGACTTCAAATGGTTCATTTATCACGTCGGTAATTCTTTAAACACAATATTGAAAAGGATTAATTCTAATGGCCTTTAAATCACTTTAAATCTTTAAATATATTTCATTGTATTTTTCTTCCCGTCCATTGTCCCATTTTTGATTAAGCGAGGTAAGATGAAACAGAAAAAATGTACTCGATCTCATTATGCAATATAAATTTTCAATCAGAAAAAATAAGTTAGGGGAAAGCACTCAGGCGGAATGTTGAGCTATCGACGATCGACCTTTTGATAAAAAGTTATGCTTTGATGATAACTTTCCTTACTTTCACAAGTTGTTCACAAATTGTTTCGATTAAAATTTTACTTTAAACATGGCTGTCATAAGGTCTAATTCATTTATTACAGCTCGGCGTAGATGCTAAGATGCCGGTGATGGTGTTCTTTCACGGAGGGGCATTCAGCGGAGGTTCAGCCCTCGTGTACGGAGCACAGCGGTTCATGGATAAGGACGTGGTACTCGTTGTGCCACACTACAGATTAGGACCATTAGGTAAATGGTCATGTCGCCATTAGTATATATTTCTAATTTGTAGTAAACTTAGGAAACTACGGTGAAGTTTTCCATACTAAAGAAATATTCCTATTACGTAAAATGCATTTTACGGCATAGGAAGAATGGTACCCGGAAAGTTCACCACCAGTAATTCATCGTCATCAATTCATTGCCAGCAATTCAACGCCGCGGAAAATTCACCGACAGCAATTCATCGTCAAGGAAAATTCACCGCCACGGAAAATTTGTAGCCATGGGAAATGTTTCGTCTTGTATGGATCATGTTGTTAACAAAGGCTATATTAAAAATGCGTGTACGGACTCGACGCCGACAGAAAAATATAAGGACAAATAATCCAACTATTTTTCTTGTCGTTTAATTGTTGATTTAAAATTTAAAGCATAATTAATCTTTAAGTTATGAAATTCAACAAAACTTTAAACTATTTAAAGCAAACGTCCGTGTGCAAAAAATACTAAATCGTGTATTTCCGTTAATATCTCGTACTAGATTTTTTCATAAAAAAATACATTCTTTATAATCCGACCGGAGCAAGTAAAAAGATTTTTAAAAAATTGAAATGGTAATCGCAATTCTCGATTGTTAAGTGAACAAATGGAATTGCTCGAAATTTTATTCGGGATGTGTTAAAAATTTATTTTTTTGGCATTTAAATACAAGAAGATATAGACAGAATTTATAATGCTGTTCCTCTAACATTTTTCAAATAAGGGTCATGGAAAGCAAAATATACATTTTCTAATGTTGTTTATTTACAATTGAGTCTACAAAAATAACGTCCTTCATTACATTTCCCTTCGTCTCTATCCCCTACACCACTTTTATTTCCTTCTTTTCCTGCAGTCTCTAAATTTTGTTAAATTCTTAGTTGATAGATATCAATATTGCCTGTATTTGATCATACTTTCTTTCTTCCCTCACCTGCCTCCCCCCTCTGACTCCCTCACCATCTTTTTTCCCTTTTTCTCTTCATACTCTTAATTGTTGTTAAATTACTATTTGAAAAATATCAATATTGATTTTGATTACTAGTTGATTGTTATCAATATTTCCTGTTTATTTATAATTTCTTACACGTCCTCCCCCCCTTCCTCCTCCCTCTACACACTTCTCTATTTCTTTATTACATCCTCCTCCTGTTCCCCCTCCCTTACTCTTTGTTAACTTTGTCTGCATATCATAATTTTAAAAATTCTCATTCAGTTGTCATAAACAATAGGCATATTACTTGAAAATGTGGATTACTTCCATTTCGTCCCCGATCAAAAAATGAAATCGTATTTATTAAACCGCTATAGTTGGATTATTTGCCCTTATATTCTTCTGTCGGCGTAGAACCCGCACACGCATTTTTACTTTCTCCATACGTAGTATAGGGGAAAGTATTGTTTTCATGAAAAAAATCGACTTCGAGATTTCAACGGAAATACACGTTATGAGGTCCCCTGAATATATTTTGACAATTTTCTCGATGATGTCTGTGTGTGTATGTGAAAGTTTTTTTGTGGGTGCTCTAACTCAAACACTATTAATCAGGTCGATGAGAAATTTTATATTTAACATTTTTATAAAAGTCAGAAAAACTGATTAGTTTTTGGTAAAAATCGGTCCACCAAAAGTGGGTGTTTACTCATGTCACATCTGTTATTTTGAAATATTTGCTTTAATATTTGATAAATGTAAAAAAAAATGGAATAAGTATTGTAGGAAATTTATTTTTCTACAACCTATGTTTGAAACATTTCCCTATATAATGCATTAAGAGATATTTTAATAATTATTTTTTTATCTGCCACCACCTACCGGCGACTATTGTTAACAATTAACGCTTAGTTACGTCTTAGTAACGCTCCTTTTTATTTTATTAATTGCTGGAGATTCCTGGCTATATCCAATATCAGAAGGCTACGGTATGAGTCTATTTCTGTTCTTTGTGAAGTCTTAAATTTTTTTCGCAGTTCCTTAAAATATTCATTATCATTTTACCTATTTGGGATTATTAGAACTAGGGAATCCGCGGGATCTTCGGCCTCGCTCAGACCACTTAGGGCTGGTGGTGGGGAATCACATGTTCAATAATATTATCGTCTTTATTGTTCTTCTGCGCTTCATACACTGGGGATGTAAACTTTGAATAGAATTGAAAGCGCTGCCCTCAGCAGTAAAATATGTGCGAAAGAAATGTAAATCTAAGAAACGCACCAAATAAGGAACTAATGGCAAATGAACCTGAGCCTTGTCCCCTCGTCGAGATAGCAGTTATAGAAGAACAGACAAACAGACAAAGCGCAAAGGAACTCAACAGAAAAGACCGCGCGAACGCAAATTGCGCGCCTCTGGGAGGCTCCCTCTATATTTTATAGAAATAATTGTTCGAAGTTTTCTTCATCGTTTCATTTTCTGTACGTACGCTAAATTTCGATTTGAATGGATAAGATTTGGAAATGAGTGCAATGCGCTAACGCAAATTGCGCAGCAACTATAAGGGTGGTGTTCTAGAAAAACTATAGGCAGTCGACTCTAAGTTATTTGTACATGCACACGAAGTTTGGTGAAAATCAGACCACTGAGACAGCAGTTATCATAGAACAGACAGACAAACAGAAAATGCACAGGGACTCAACAGGAGAGACCTCGCTTCGCTCGCCCAAATATTACAGGTATGGAGAAAGTCACGTGGTGGCCACATCAGATTTTTTTAAATACTGTAGCATGAGATGGAGTTAACGATGACGAAATTTTAACGAAGGAGAGGTACGAAGCCTACCTGCCTATATATGAAGTAGAGGATCCGCGGGATCTTCGACCTCGCTCAGCCCACTTACGGCTGGTGTGGAGGGAATCACATTGCGCGCCTCTGGGAGGCTCCCTGTACGTTTTAGAGAAATGTTTATTTGACATTTTCTTCATCATTTGACGTTTTCCGTATGTGTACCAAATTTCGTTTCGATTGGATAAGATAGTAACTATAAGGGTGGTATTCTAGAAAAATTATAGGCATTCGACACTAAGTTATTTGTGCATGCACACGAAGTTTGGTAAAAATCAGATAACCGAGACGGCAGTTATCTTAGAAGAGACAGACAAACAGACAAAATGCGCATGAACTCGCTTCGCTCGGCAAATTAGTTACTGCGTGTGAGTTAACATTGAACCTATCCGCAGGTTACACCGTTAAGTTTTTCATTTAAGGCTCATTCTCTTGATCATACCTTAACAATCCTATTTCTTTTAAGCACCCAGAACCACCATTCTCATTTCTTCCTTTCCGTCCTAAATATCACTGGCATCCTCAGGGCTTAAAGCTTAAAAGCTACTTTTATGAGTTGGTGGATGGAAAGATGGACTTGATAAATGATACTGCGAGAGAAATTATTTGTCTCATTGTTTCAAAGGGAAAGAGAATCTCGCTTTATTTTATCTCTATAAATAACTGCATCTTTCCCTCCGCTGCGTCCTAATGACTTCCATCAATCTTTCCTACAGGTTTCTTGTCTCTTCAAAACGACGAAATCCCAGGAAATGCTGGACTCATGGACCAGGTGCTCGCTCTCAAATGGGTCCGCGATTACATCTCGTATTTCGGAGGTGATCCTGACCTAGTGACCATCTTCGGGGAGAGTGCTGGAGGAGCGAGTGTGTCCTTACTGATGCTGAGTCCGTTGGCTAGAGGTCATGTGCTGAAATATGTTCTTAAGTACAGTTTGCGACTATCAAATCCGACAACCTCTGGACTTAACTTCGGACTTATAGGACGATAAAAATCATACGGCCCACTCGAGGCTTATATTGATAAAAACGATTCATGATACAAAGAATTAATTAAAATGCACACATAAACACTGAAAAAGTAATGATAATTAATTACCTTGCATTAAATTACTAATACAGGTGATGAGTAAACTTTTATTTGGAAAATCGCATGCTTTTTAATTGCCACCAGGAAGGGTGAGTGGAAGTGGAAAATTAAGTACATTTAGCAGCAGCGGAACTATAATAACGCAGAGTCCGCGACCGCGGAGCAGCCGATAGATTTAGGGAGCCCTGTAGGTCCATCAATATCTATATATTGTATTAAAGAACAAATCATGAAGGCGCCCAAAAATTATTTTCGTGAGGGGGGGTGGAAAGTTTGTAGTTCCGCTACCGAAATTTAGAAAAAATTCTGACAATGCCATTTGCTAAATATATATTTAAATTAAAAAGGAAAAGAAACGTAATTTTCCAATAACAATTTTAATACACGACCGGTTTCGCCTGTTACAGCATCATTAAATTGTTAGTGGAAATTTACAAGTTTCTTTTTCATTTAAATGGAATCTTTCCACAAAGTGGAGCCTTCCCAAGTGAACTTTGTTATATACTTAAATTATGAAAGATCTATAAAAATATTGCTCGAGTTGCTGCTAATTAATATATGAACTACAAGTCTCAGAACACGTCTTTCGGTACATAATTGAACCAAGTTAGGGATTCGTTTTTGATTTGAGATGACTGACATTTATTATCTCCGGGTCGGAATTTAATTTGTGGGTAAATTGGGAATGCATCGGATTAAGAAAAGAAAATGCCAAATGTCGAAATTAAGAAGCAAAATTCCATTATAATCAGAAATTATTTCTGAACAGTTGTAGAAAATTATATGAAGCTTTTAATCTTTTACGTCTACTTGGATATGGTGACTTTAAATCTTAAAGCCTTTACTGTAAAAAGACATAAACACAAAACTCTAAGTCTAGTAACTCTTAAAATTAAAATCTTTGAAGCATCCTCACAAAAAAGCTCTTTCATTGTTACTAAGCAACAGAAGTTATATTTTTTACTTCTCCATATCTACGTAGTATAGGGAAAAGAATAGTTTTCATGAAAAAAATCAATTTCCAGATTTCAACGGAAATACACGTTTTGAGGTCTCCTGAATACGTTTTGACCATTTTCTCGATGTGTGTGACAGCTTTTTTGTGGGTGCTCTAACTCAAAATCTTTATCATATCAATGCGAAATTTTATATTTAACATTTTTACGAAAGTCACAAGAACTGATTAGTTTTTGGCAAAAATCAGTCAACCGGAAGTGGGTGTTTACTCTTTTCACTTATCCATTATTTTGAGATGTTTGCTTTAATATTAGATATATTTAAAAACATACTTGAATAAAAGTTGTAGGAAAGTTAATTTTCTACAACCCCTGTTCGAAACGTTTTCCCATATAATGCATTTTTTAAGAGATATCTTATATTTTTTGCTGCCACCACCATGCCACCTACCGATGACAATTGTTAACAATTGATGCTTAGTTACATCTTAGTAACGTGCCTTTTTATTTTCTTAAGTGTTGGAACTTTGTGGTTATATCCAATATCAGAAGGCTATGGTTGAGTTTATTTCTGTTCTTCGTAGTCTAAAATTTTTTCGCAATTTCTTAAAATATTTTTTTATTACGCAACCTATTTGGAATTTTTAGAAATATTACAGGTATGGAGAAATTCATGTGGTGGCCACATCAGATTTTTAGAAATATTGCAGGTATGGAGAAAGTCATGCAGTGGCCACATCAGATTTTTTTTAAATATTGCAGGTATGGAGAAAGTTATGTGGTGGCCACATCAGATTTTTAGAAATATTGCCGGTATGGAGAAAGTCATATGGTGGCCACATCAGATTTTTCTTTAATGCTATAAGTTTTATACCACACCATACATGTGTACCAGCAAACATAAAAAAGAAATTAATCTTGTCTAAAACAGAATCTTAATTAGCACAAATGTTAATGATATAAAGACAAGTTTTTTGTAATTGCTCGGATTTAAAAAAATCATTATAAGCTAGGAGACCAATAACCAATTAATTCCGAGGATTGAAAAAAATCACAAAAAACTTTTGTCACTAAATAGGCCTGTTTCATCGAGTGATTGCTCAGAGTGGATCTTCATTAGCTGATTGGGCAATTGACCTGACACCTGAATATCACGCAGTTAACGTGGCTGCTTTGGCTGGTTGTGATGTCAGTGGTGCTGAAGGTGGCAAAGGTGACCTGGCTAAAGTTACAAAATGCCTCCAAACAGTTGATGCCATGAAGCTCACAAAAGCCTACCAAGATTACAGGGTAACTATAAAATATTGTATGATAAAGCTCAGTATAGCAAGGAGTCTTTTACCATGCAAAAGGTAAAAGGTTAGCATCATCATATTTTTTTACATTGGGCCAGAATTATCTCCAGTTTTAGCTGCCCATGGGAAATTTTTCCATAGTTCAATTTACTATTTGTGGCAATTAGGAGGCACATGCTAGCCTACCCATCAATAAACCTTCTCCGGTAACAATATACAGTTACATAGTCAGTGTGGAGTTCAGGGGTTCACTAGCTCTCTACCTCTCTCTCTCTAACAAATAGTAGAAATCATATTTTAATTATTTATACATTGAAAAATTATACTTTCTATTTATCCATTAAATCAAGCTCTAAGACATTCTCGTAGGAGCCTATTTTAGCGATTAAATTATCACTGAAAAGTATACCTATGCAGTCAATAAAATTCAAAGAACAATTGACGAGCTACTCTTATGACTGGAATCTAGTTAATAATTTAGATAGCTCCAAGAGATTTAAAAACAATTCTCTTAGAGCAGAAAAAAATTATTTACAATTATATTGTGACAACGTGATGTTACAAATTGGTCTCAAGACCAGTTGGCAACAGTCAGTGGATAAGCAAATACTAGTACATAATAATTTAAACAAAATGAAAAACACTATCAACATACCAATAATAAAGATTTCTTATGCACAGATTACCTGTAAACATTATAAGCCTAAAACTAAATAATACTTGTAATTACATCGACCAATTTTATAATTTTTAGGTAAGAATTTTTGTACTAAGTAAATTAACTCATCAATGACAGTTGGTAGTAAAACTTGAACAAAAAAGAATCATTTCACATATTTTATTTATACTGTAAACATAGAATAAATCTTTTAAAAAGTTTTATTGTGCTTGTGACAAAAGACAAATGTATGTATAATGTAAGAAAACTAATTTAATTTTAATTAGATTCAGGTTTTTTATTTTAAATTTATATATTTTTTAACCGAAATTTTGGATTACCGAGGTTCAGATTAGCGAGGCTCTACTACACTTTTCTTTGGAAGTGCAACACTAACATTACATAATAAACATACACACTTTCCTTTATTATCAGTATAACAAATTTGTTCTTCCCAATCAACGTTGAAATAATATGTACTTTGCCTCATTACTTGTCATGGGGATAAAATTTGCACAAAAAATATTATAAAAAGACAGAACAGAATTCCAGAACAAACAAATTACAATATTAACTTGTTCCAAGTTGTGTTATAAGATGGAGAATAGAACTCCAAAACCAAAATATAACAATATTAATTTGTGCAAAGTTGTATTACAAGATGGAGAAAAGAACTCCGGAATAAACAAATTACATTATTAACTTGTGCTGAGTTGTGTTACAAGATTGAGAGCAGAACTCCAAAACAAACAAATTACAATATTTATTTGCGCCAAATTGTGTTACAAGTCAGAAAACAGAACTCCGAAACAAACCAAGAGCAAAGGTAAGGTAAAGATAATAGTTTCACACTCTCAAGTGAAGAATGAGGGCCTGGTATGTTGTATTTATAATAAAGCAGGGAAGGGGAAGGGAGAGGGACATGAGGAGAGGAGTTAGTTTGGAATGAATGCCATTACTGACCACAATGTCGTTATTCAACAATGTATGTTTCCAGTCTTTTCACTTTTAAGTCCAGATCCACAAGATGGTTACTTTGTAATCAAAATAGATTTTGGCTCAAGTTATTGTTGTAACCTTTTGGTTCCAGAATTTCTTCTCCATTTTGTAACACAACTTACTAATTTTCAGAGAGTTTTGTCTGTTTAACTAATATCATGTTGTAGACCTCTGTTCTATGGTGTTTAATTGGTAGCTGACTGTAGAATGAATCTGAACCAACAATGGCTGATTTGAACCAAAAAGTGCATCAAGTTTTTCCTGCTGTTTTGTGGGCATAAAGTTTACGTTGACCATCACTTGGTTTTGATATCTGTGGTGCTTCTCAGTCAAGTTACAGAGGGTCTACTGTATATCTAACTCATGGCTTATTTTTTATATCTCTCTATTGGCACTACTAATAATGGGTATCCATGATAAATATTTTAACCCAACGGAGCTGGCACCAGGTCTGTAGAACCTAACTGCTTTAAAAATTGAATTAAATAATGATTAAATGAAAATTAATTGATAGCTTTCACACAGGTTTAGGAATAGTTTTAATACATGTGCTTAAATTTCTAATTCTTTCCTGACTTTTCCCATTGAATAAACTCATCTGAAAAAATTAGTACTTTGGAATATTTCAGAAATTATAAATAGCCAAAAAAATCCTAAAATAGCCAAATATACTCACAATAAATATGAATTTTACATGAATACTTTGATAGTATTGATGTTATATTATGTAAAAAACAACATTATTGATAATCTAAAGATATGATGTGGATGCTGGTGCAGCGTGTAATGCACTGAAAATGACAGAAAAGTGCCTAGCAATTCCATACATGCAACAATTGAGCTTAGGCTGCTAGACTAACTTGAAGTAGAATAGGAGTAAGGTACTGAGTGGGCCAGCGATGCAAATGTTGGGATCTAGTTTTCATCAAAGGGAAAAAAATGAAATGGGTCTCACAGACACAGCCCAGCTTTGCCAGGTTAAATACAGGTTCATACGACTTATTAGAGAAAATGACAAACAACTTCCTAGCCAAGTGTTTTATTACAAAAATGTAAAATTTCATTTTTAATTAGTAAAGAATACAATGTCCTAAACGAATGCAAGAATAGCTTTATCCTAAATTTATTTTTTTTCAGATTCAACAGGAAGGAATAGGGCATACAGGTTTTGGTGGATGCAGTCCTGTGATTCAAAAAGCTGGTCATGTTAAATACATAGATCAACATCCTCTTGAACTGATCAAAGGTGGAAATTATACTAATGTTCCAATTATGTTTGGAGCTAACAAACATGAAGGCACATACGTGATGGCAAGTGAGTATAGTTTTATGTACCTAACTGATGTTTTTCTTTCGGGGCTGTGAGTCATTCATTAGCATAGTAATTATCACATAGATAAGTGACCATGATGATCTATAGATCTATAGATTTAGAATGGATAGATCCCAAAACCAATAAGAAATGTGCAAAAAACTGTCACCTCTGAGTGATTTTTCCGGACATAAATATGTACAGACAGCATCCACTTAGCATACCGGTTATATTCTCAAAACCCCATACATTAAGTGAATTGTTAAGCAGCTGTCAATTTACCATATACATACATGTTATAAATGTAGATGCATTCCTATACAAATCCATGAATTTTTTCACCCAAAATTTAGCTGGAATATTGTATCACTGCATTTATAAAGTAACAAACATTAAATTTAAGCATGTAGAAATAAATTAAAGCATAAAAATATCATAATGTGACTAACTACTAATTTAAAAAATAATTTCTTATATGAAATCTTATTTTCCACTTGCTTGGTATACATGGTCGATGAGTTGTTATAGGGGAAAAGAAAAATTATTGGCAGGAGGAAAAGGAGCTGTTATCAGAGAACTTTGAAAGGAATTTAGCTTGAGATGCATGAGAAGATTTTGGAGGTGTTAGAGGAGTTGCAACTTTAGAGCTTTTTGAAAAAAATTGCTTTATGTATTCAGCTTATCTGTTTGAGCAATATTCTAGAATCCTGCAAATTGGAGAGACCAAATGTTCAGTATAGTATCAACTACATGAGGGCTATACATGGTATGAATTTGGTGGAGCTAGAATCAGCTGCTGAGGAGTAATCAATGTCTTTTTCCAACCCCTTTGTTTCAATTCCATCCTCCATAAGAAAAGCATTGCTGAGCATTGTAAATTTGCATTTTAAAATTAGTTCAAATTAAGATAGGAACTCATGACATGAACAGTTCTGTAACTGAAAGACTTGAGATTTATATTTTTGAAAACAGAATTCAAACCCGTGTGGAATGAGAGTTAACAATTGTTTTTAATCCAAAAAAAGAGGGCAAATTTTCTGATTTTTAACAGTGAGAAATAAAACTGCCACAGCAACGAATCTGCTGCTTTTAAATGGGAAACATATTATTGCATAGCATTGATATTAGTTTTTAAAAGGAATTTATAGACTATATACTGAGGCCATCGATCTCAACCAAATATGTAATCTTATGATGATGTCATAATCATAAAACAAGAAAAAAGCACGTAATTTGCTCTGCAATTCTTCCCTCATTTGGTGGATATTTTACCACTCATCACGAATAAATATTTCACTCAAATTGATTAAAATATAAATGGATAAAAAAAATATAAGAACACAAGATGGCTATAATGACTTAGAAACAATACTCTACCAAAAGTAGCCCTAGCTCCGTCATGCTGTACTGTGAATCACTTCATCAGCTTCCATATAACTGATTTCGAAGGCTTGTTTCACGTGCCAAAACTTAACTTGACACAATTTAATGACTCCAACTTAATGATTGTTCAACGATAAATACATGTTCTTCTACACTCAGCACCATTGTAAGAGTCTTTGGAGAGTGTACTGTTTCCAAGTCATTATGGCCTCCCCGATTTCCCAATCTGATCTCCCCTGATTTTTCCCCTTGGGGATACATAAAAGAAAAAGTGCAAATTATGAATCCCCATACTCTTGACCAACTAAAGGAAAGAATCAAGATGTAATTAAGTAGGGTTACCATCTTCTGTACACAGAAAAGGAGGACATTTCCACATTTTTTGAGTGAAAAAAAGAGGACAAAAAGGTCGTCCTGAATTTAAAAAAGAGGACAAATTTATTAATGCAAACAATAAAAAAGTACAATGTAAACAATATTTAATAATGTTTTGGATTAGCCCATTCATATCTGTCTTGTGAAATAATTTCATTCATTATCTCTGTATTGCCTCTCAAGTATGTATCAGTGCATGACATATGTTTGAAATTGCACTGCAAAAACAGAATACCTTTCACAGACTTAACATTAAACCTATTCCTTTCTTATGTCTACTGACTGCATTAGTGAAAATGCTCTTTCTACATTTGCATTGTGAACTGGAATTGCGAAGAAAAACTGGGCAATTTTCAACATTTCTGAATGGCATTCAATATTCTTTGAATTACTGAAATATTTTACCCACTTTTGATATGCAAGCATGTTTTTAAAGTCTTCATCATTAATTTGACCTTCAACAAATTTCTTGAGATCATTCAATTGGTAAAACACTTAACGTCATCAATAGGTACCACTTTGTCGATCATGTAGTGAACAGAATATTCCACATCATTCCAATTTGGTTTTGCACTAAGTGTCATTAATGTGGAACTTAATGGATCAACATGTTGAATACAAAATATCTCGTTCTGCTACACCTGAAAATCAGGAGTCAACTTATACACTAGATATACGAAAAAACAAAAAATTTTATGAAAGAGACGGGGGTCACACGAGATCAACTTATACACGAGTATATACAGTAAATCAAAAATACATTTAGAAACTATAACAGGATTAGAACAAACATATGCCTTTGGTTAACTAAAAATCAAATTTAGGGCAAAATGATAAGAAAGGCCAGTATGCAGTGTATGATAATAAAAATTAGTGTTAAAATTAGGAATGTCAGATATAATCAAGTCAATTAATGTTGAAGTTAGGGAAGCTAAGCTTGTGGACTCTTTATTAATGACTTGGAGGCCAAGGGTACTTAAAATATTAATAAAATCGAAGGATTCAGGCAAGCCCTTTAAAAGATTTACATTAAAATCACCAAACAATATCGTGCCAACCACATTTTTGCACAGCAAGAACATAGTAGCATAATGAAGACATGCAAAAAATTACTCAAATTTCCTCTTAGGGCACAGTAAATACAACAAATAGCAAAAATGCAACTATTCCAGTTAAGGATTCCCATACAGCATTCAAATGTTTAAAAATAGTTTTAACCATTAACAGTGAACTTAAAATTTCTTCAAACTTTTAAATAAATGCTTTTTCTTATTTTTCCAATTTTTAGTACGTATACCAGGTATTAACCTATTCTTTTTACCAATTTTTCCCTCTTAGGAATTTTCTCACTGGTCCCTTCTTACTTCTTAACAGGGTTCCACTGTATTTATTAAAATCATTCCAGGCAACACTAATTATGGGGATGATTTGAAGTGTATTTTTTCTTAATTTTAAGAGAGACATGGTGGAGTTCTTTCAGGAAATCAAGGATATTTTCAGACTGATTGAAGTTGATTCAAAAATTCTTTTTAATTAAACCAAGAGTACAGGATAGTTACAGTCTACGTTTAGTTTTATTGAGAATATGTTAGTTGTATGTTATCTGAATTTTTCTATGATTATTCAAGAAACATAAAAGAATCAACTTTTTTCTTAGCACCTTATATATATATATATATATATATATATATATATATATATACACACACACACACACATACATACATATATATATATATATATATATATATATATATATATATATATATATATAATATTATATGAAACTCCATCTTACTTTCTATCTTTATCAGTCGAGTTAGTTCTGTGATATTTTAATAAAAACTTCGTTAAAATGCAATTTTTCTTGATAATTATTGAAGTAATTTCTAAACAAAATGCTTACTATTTCAGTTGTTTATGGGGGTTATATGGTTCCAAATGGACTAGTTGAAGATGAAGAATTTTTAAAATACAAAGTTCCAGATAATGCTCTTAGGCTTCTCAGTGAGTATAAGAACCATCTTTTTTTACTGTGTATTCAGAAATTTCAAATATTTCTTGTACTTGAAACTAAAATAAAAACTAAATACTATTGGCATTATCAAATTGTGAGCTCCTGAAGGAATTGTCATTAGTAAGCATATTTTTGAGAGAATATGGATGTCCTCATTAATTTAAAATTCAAAATTAATTATGCATTACACTGACAGTGCCATAGCAAGGAAGTTTGGCACCCTGGAAAACAACAAAAAACATCACCCTCAACTTAAGTGATTACAAAAATAATAATTCTAATTATGAGCCATATAAAAAAATGTTAAATTTATTACTACATTCACTACTATTAAAATTGAAAAGCCATATAGTTTTTAATTTTTATTATAAAAATATCAGCACACAATTCACCTTATTTGTGCCCCTTTGCTTCAGCTCAGCTTGCCTTTTACTTGCTATGGCATTGTTAATATATACACTCTCAATGCTATTTGTATATTTTACTTCCATAGTACACTTTTAGTATAGTATTTCATTCATTAGATCTTATGTGCCAGTCAGAGCCCATAATCTTTTTCCAAGCCTGGGCCCATGGAAGCCTAGCTACAGTCCTGGTAGCAGTATGTGTAATAAACAAATACATGATGAGTGGATATTAAAAATAGGTTTTCCCAATCTTTTTCAAATATTTTGAAGAAAATTTCACATCCATCAGAAAATGCTCAAGCATAAAATAATTGTCTTGAGTTTGAGAGCAAGAGCTTAATCAAAGATCAGAAATTTTCCTTTTCTTTTCATCCTGATGTATAGATCTCAAGGATCCAACTTACTGGCTTGTCGATTCAATGATAAACAAGTATGTGAGAGAAGAAAAATTGGGTAATTTCACTGCAATGACTCCTGGCCTAATTGATGTGAGTTTTTTTATAAAATTTCATTCTTTATTCAGATGAAAATTCAATTCCCACTAAATTTAACATAACCTCATTAACTTTAAACTATAAAATTTAAAAGAACTTACTGATTAATAAAACATTTTTAATCTTATTAAATAAATACTGAAAATTGCTTTGCTAAGTTATAATGAGGTATGACATTAATGATACCATTATAAATTAATGCATGATTAGGATTTATAATGTCACTGATTAACCCTGAATGAGTAACGTGGGGTGTAACTCACCCCATGTGTGTCAAGTTTTATTGCAATGTTGTGATGATTCACCTTGGCAGCTTCTGTCATTCTTGTATTTTCTAGTTAGCATGAGACTAGTCTGCAGTGAGACTGACTCGGGTTTATACTGTTCCCTTCTATATTTTTTCGGAATGTTGGGGTGCCGTACACCCAACGTTACTCATTCCATAAGGTTTTCATTTATTGTGAATCTTGAAAAAATGAGTGATAAAAAGTGGTCTGTAGGAGAGGATGATGAGTTGATTACCGAGGAATGTTCGCAACAACAAGAGGAAGATCCATTTCCTACAACAGATGAGGAAGATGATTTAGAGGAAGACAATCAAGAAGATATGTACATAATACACTCAGCTTTTTTCACTTCATTCACTCCACTAAATCGAGAGTTATAATCTAGAGTTACATTTTTAGGTTCTATAAGTTCAATCTGTCAAGGCAGCTGCAAGCTAACATAGTGCATTTACTGGATGCAGAACTTGCAGTGCCAACAAGAGCACTAAGAAGTACTTCCCAGAAATGATGCCAGCTATGCCCAAGAAGTGAAGATTAAGAGACAAAATTGATTTAGAATCATTGTTTCAAGTCTATTTTTTTGGAGCATATTGTTTTTACATTTGTTGAGTGTAACAATATTGATTAATAATATTTTTTCATGTTTATATGAAAATGATGTTCCTTTTCGTTTTATAATTTTTTATAAATAAATTCTTTTTTTCCATTGTTAATTATAAGTTTTTGTTTATCAAGCACATTTTTATCCTATAATAAGCAATTTGGTAAAATCTTTATTTTAAAGTAAAGTTTAGGCTCTAACACCCCATGTTACTCATAAAGTACCACTTTTACCTCGTTACTCATCCATAGTTAAAACCGAACTTCAACTTTATGCATCATATATCACTGTAACCATTGGACTACAACCTTGGCATGGCAGAAAGGTTTTAATGTTTCATAGACCTTGAAAGCTACATGGGCTGGAGCATCTGCTTCTGGTAGGATCACCCATACCAGTCAAGCTAATAGGTAGGGACCAGATTAAGAGTAGTCCACGCATTATCTGTATCTCAGAGAGGCAGCTGCAAAAGGCATCTGTACATAGTGTGTCGGCTTTATTAAGTGATGGTGTGACACCTAAAACACTGTTGAAGAAATCAACAGGAAACCACCTCAACTAATATCCCAAGCAACAGCAGAATTCAGAAAAAATTTTGTTTGCGATGAGGACCCATTAGGGCTGGTATTATATATGGCAGTGATGGAAGTCAGTCATCATCCCACCAAAATGTTACACAACTTGTGACACTGAAATGACATAGAAGAATAAGAAGACTACAGAAATCAGAATAGGATCTTGGAATGTCAGCACAATGCTTTGTTGAGGAAAATTAGTAAATGTTAAAATGAAAATGAAGAGAGGTTAGACTATTATCTTAGATGTGTCCCAAGTTGGTGAGAAGAAGAGGAAGATTTTTGAATGGTGATTTTAGGGTAATATTGTATTTGGTCATGAAAATGCATCCATTGCATAAATGCCTCACCCAAATTATGAGGAAATAACAAAAGAATATTTTTTTTCAATGAATAATTTCCTCTTTTACCTTGACAAGATGTTTCTTTTGGGTAGAAATACATCCAAGTTTCCTGTTTGTATAACATTTTTAACAAATTTGAAAATGATAATCTCATTCTTATCATGCAAAAAGTGCATCACTCTGTAACTACTATGAATCTCCTTTACTTTGACACAGTGATTACCATTTTTTACACAGAATGGCTCCCTCGAAAACATTGCCAAGTAGTAATAAAAAAGTGTTCTTATAAACCGGGTTGTGCAGGGAAAAAATGCCAGAAAATTTTTTAAATATAACTATCAGTATATTTCATTCTGAAAAGACCACTTTCTTTTTATGAGGAGAAAACTGCATTATTGCCCCTCCCTTTTTTATATTGTAAAAAATCATGTGAAAAAGTGGAACCATTATGCAAGTAAATATGGTATATAAGGAGAAAATAAAAGCCAGAGAGGAGTAGCATTAGTTATAGATAAGAAAGCAGGGTAAAGAGTATTAACACACATCATATAAATGACCATGTGATTTTAGTAGAGGTTAAAGCAGAACCAATTAACCTGGTGATCATACAAGTATAAATGCCCATAAATAACCACAATGAGGAGGGAGTAATGGAATTCTGCAATCAACTTGAGGAGGTTATGAGAGAAATGAAAGTCAAAAAGAACTTGGTAGTCATGGGAAATTGAAATGCTCTAGTGTAGCAAGACAAAGTTTGGCCTAGGAAAGAGAAATGAAAGGACATAAAATGATAGATTTTTATAAAAGAAACAAGTTGATGGTAACATATATGTGGTCTGGGCATCATAACAGGCAAAGATATAATTTTAAAATGCTGGGGGAACAAACAAAGGTATCAGATTGATTATATTATGGTCAGAAAAAGACAGAAATAGTGTATTGAACTTGCATAATTTTTGGAGGCAGATGCAGACTCATCACAATTTGGTGGCCATGAGGTATTGTTTAAAATTTTAAAAAATAGTCAAACAGAATAGAGAATGGGATATAGAAGTGCTCACGGAAAGAAAGAGGGAAAATTATGAGGGTACTAGGCAAGCCTTAGAAAATGTAGGTGGGCAAACAATGGTTGAGTACAAATGGGAGACAATAAGAGCATGCACCATGCAAATGAAATTACATGCAAAATAATTTCAAAGAAGATAAGGAAGCCCTGGGTTACAGAAAAGATGATTTAAAAGATTGAGGAGAGGTGGAGGCAAGTTAATAATCTGTAGAAGGAGAATGTATAGAGAACTGAACAAAAAAGATCAGGAGAGAAACTGCAAAAGCAACAGATTTGTGGTGGAAAGGACAATAGGAGGACATGGACAATCTGCAGAGCCAAGGCAGAATAGACTTATTGTATGGAAAAGTGAAGGAGTTAATGGGAAAAACAAGAAAGGAAATACGGTGGTCACAATTAATGACAAAAATGTCAAACTAATAATTTAGCCAGAGGATGTGAGGAATAGATGGAAAGAATATATTGAAAAGTTATATGCAAAAGAATTGAGGCAGAATCCATAGAGATTGAGGAATACATAGACTGATATTGTTGGCCCAAGACTTCTGGACAATGGGTTTGAAAAGGGTCTCATGATGAAGTCAAAATAAATGGCACAATATACATTGCACAAACATTCTCATATATGTATATGTCTGGTCGACTGTGTAGGCTTATAAAAGAAAAATGCTTATAAATCATAGTTAACCATAGTTTAGCATATATTTTAATGCCACTGGTCGATATTTAGTAATTTTTTTGGATATATGGCATAGCAAGTATTATTTGTGACATCAGGCTGTATGATTGGATGGATTTTAATCAACATCCCTATAGCCACTTTTGAGTAAATTTTTTTTCAAAATATCCTAGAATAAAGTACTCTTAATTGTTGCGCAATTTGTTCATCTCCTCAGTGTCTATTATGAATGATATTATCCACAAATATGATATATCAATCGATTTAGTTAAACCATTTAGGCTGTAATATGATTTTGAGTGGATCGCAGCAGACATCATAGGGCTTAGGTAAGGGAGCTTAGCATACATTTTAATGTCCCTGGATGCCATATAGAGATTTTAAGGGAAATATGGCTTATGTAGTATTATTTGTGACATTATTTTGACCAAATTCTCTGAAGCCATTTTTGAGTAAATAAAATATTTTTAAAAATCGCCAAAAATAAACTATCCTTCATTTTTGTGCAATATCATTTTTATGAAAAAAGGTCCGTAAAATATGAAATACTGCACAAATACGAGATATCATTCAATTTTATGTACGCATTTAGGCCCTAGAACAGCAAACAGACCGACAGATAGACACCTAAAACACGTATTTCCATCACAATCTGTTGAAGTTTTTCAAGATTACAATACTTTCTCAATATACTATGTATATGAGAAAGTAGAAAGCAGTAAAAGTTGATGTCCCTGTAGAATTGTCAAATTAATTAGGAAACGGGTGGAAAGATAACTTGAATACTTTGAGAAGTATGATATAAGAAATGGGATAGTGTCTAAAGATGAATGAGAATAAAGCAAATGAATGTGAAAAATACAGAATTATCAGTTTAATTTCTTGATCAGCTAAAGTAAAACTTAAGATTTTGAAAATCACAATAAGCAAAAGTGAGTAACTGTACGTGTAGATCAGTTTGGGTTTGGAAATGATGTGGCATGAGAGATGACTCGTGTGATAAGGTCTTTGGGAGACAAAAAGATTTAATACAATCAAGATATATTCTTTGTAGATTTTGAAAGGGCCTTTGACAGTTTTATGACCGAGACCAGGGGTCAGCAACATATGACCCGAAGGCTGGATGCGGCCCCGAGAGCGCTTTATGCAGCCTGCGAAGCCATAATGGAAAAGTGATCAGTACAATTTAACAGAAAATTTCGTACTTTTTCAGTAAATTTTTGGCATCAAAATCTTTTCTGATGAATATTTAATGCTAGTAAATGACCTGAATATGATTTTTATTAATATGAGACCACAAAATCTCCAGATAACTCCGGATGTAATCATTCATGCAGCCCACCGAAGATCTGAGACTTTCAATCCGAAACATTCACATTATGAATGTGGCCCACCATGCAGAAAAGGTTGCTGACCCCTAACCTAGGCTAAAGATGACAAACCCTTTTTGCTCTCACACCAAAATTGGCTTTCTTTTTCTAACTTAAATGCCAATTTAAAATATATCCAAAAAGAAATACTTTTTTTGTTAACCCTGAGCATTTACTCTCATACTAGAGCTAAGAAAACAATAGATTGGTAATATAAAATCCAATATTTCATCTAAGAAAACTCATTGTCTCAGATCATTTATGCTGAACGGCAATTATAGAGCAACAAGCATCTCGTTCTCAAACAAAAAGTCATTACTAGTCAGTTATTTTATCAATATAATTGCAATCTCACTAGCGATAGTGTTTTACATTTTGTCAGAAATGGAAACATTGATGGGAGTAAATAAACAAATTTTTCTGTTGCATACCAACCAAAATCATCTCCTATGGCATGCGTGCCATAGTTTTGCCATGTCATCGAAGTTTTGAGGGAAATAGGAGTAGACTGGAGAGATAAGCATCTAGTCAAAAATTTTTATATGAACTAGACTGTACAGGAGAATCCAATTGGGCAATGCCTGGAAGAGACACGAGACGGCTGCCTACTCTTACCAGCACTTTTTAATATTTATAGAAAAGAAATGATAAGGGAGGCATGGGATAATGTAGAAACAGGGGTAAAAGCATGAGGGAACCTGGTTAAATCAGTTAGATAAACAGATGACAAATAATTCTGAAAAGTGATAGTTCCTAAAAGAAAAAGGCAATCAAGAAGAAAATTAATAAAAAAACAAGTCATACGATTTTCCAAGAGAAGGTATTCCTACATCAATGATATGGCAGATGGAGAAGAGCTGTAGCAGGTACCGTATATACTCGTGTATAGTTCGAGTTTTTAAGACCAAATTTTTGTGCAAAAAATTGGGGGTCGAACTATACACGAGTAATACTTTTGAGTTTATTTCATCTTGTTCAACTATCATTCAGAACTTTTATTAAAGGTTTTACGAGTAATATGCGTCTATAAATTTTCGTTATATAAGCTTCATTTTCGTCTATTTGCTAGAAATTCTGCCACCATTTGTATGTCACATCCCGTAGTTAAAAAGTAATAAATATTTTTCTACTCAAGATCGTGCAATAGGTTTACAATGTTTACAGTTTATTATAAGTGTAGTATTATTATGATACTAAAAGCTGTTGAAAACCAAGATCGTTCTATATACCTCGATTGTGAGCTTCGAGATATCGAAACGAAAAATGTCAATCCTGACGGAAATCTAGGGTAAAGGAGTAAGTAGAAAGCTAGGGTCGAATTATAGACGAGATATATGAAAAAATATAATTTTTTCGCCGAGAAATCGAGTTTGAACTAGACACGGAGTCGAACTATACACGAGTATATACGGTAGTACTCTAACTTGTGATGTAAGAAATACAAAATATATCAGGACAAGGAAAGCAGGAGCAAAGAATGCATTTATGAGATGACAAGAGTTGTTGACAGAAAATCTGAAGAGAGATATTAAAAAGAGGTTAGTAAAAACTTTGATATGGTGTGTTCATTATATGGGTGAGATGAGAAAATAATATGAGCAGATTAGAGGGGATTTGAGATGTGGGTATGGCATGGACTACAGAAAATAAGTTGGACAGAGAGAAAAACAAAAAGGAAGTCTTAAATACAGTAGGGGAAGAGAGGAGCTTAACCAGAATAATATGGGAAAGACAAGAAATGGATGGGACATTTTTAAAGGTACCAGACCACAGAAGAAAACCATAGAAGGGAAGATCCTAGGAAAGAGAAAAAGTGGTACAAGGAAAGGAATATTAGATGCCTTAAAAGAGGGGCATGGGTGTGTGAAAATAAAGAAAAGGCCCTTGGTGGTAGTTTGGGATGGGTGAGCCATAAAACTACCAAAAGCTACAATAACAATTAATAAATGACTTCACCATACTCCTTAGATATTATCTCAGTGACTGTTAGACCTATCAATATGAAAATATAAGTAATCTATTTTTGGTTAAATGGTGCACCTAATTCATCCTTGCTTGTGCTAACATGTATTTGAATAACTTTCTTGTTTATAGAAAAGACACTGCTTCAATGAATTCGATAATTAATCTGTTAAAAAGTGACAATTTTGTGATAACCACATTCTTAATGAGTGCTCCACTGATTTCTTAATACAACTAAATACACATTATAAAAAATTTTGTATTATAGATATTACAAAAGTAAATGCAGTAATTACAGTTACTCCTTAAAAGAAATTGATATCCTACATCATGTTTATTAACCTATAATGGCATTATTTTTTACAGTTCTTTGGAGCAATATTCCTCAAAGGACCAGCATACCACAAAGTACAATTGCATTCAAAAATTAACGACAGCTATTTTTATGCTTTCAACTATAGGGGTGATAATACTATGTGGGATAAAATAGGTGACCCAAGTGCTCCATTTGATGGAGGTAAGTTTGCTATATGACAGTTAATGTTTTCTTTACAGCAATATAAAGTAACTATGTACTTGTACAGAAAAATAATTAATTTATAATTCATTATGGTGAAATTTTAATGTACAGCACATTTAAGTATGGATGGAGACTGCAAAGTTAATATAGTCATCGACACTCAGTCTCCAATAAGAATTAATAATAATAATGTTTATTGGTCCCAGGACTAGCATACACAAGTATAGGACTGGTCATGAAATACAATACATAAAAAATTATCAAAAATACAAAATAAATACCCATATAATATAATTAGATAAAAATGGAATTGATAACAAGTTCATCTAAAAGCATTACACAACTGCTACATTTTTAATACAAAATAAAAAATAAACTATTTAAATGGGAATTCTTCAACAGAATAAAAGCAATTCTCCAGGAGATATTCTTTCAGCCTTTTTTTGAACCAAGTTAGGCAGCTAACTTCCTTTATCTTCAATGGTAATTTGTTAAGGAACTTGATTCCAGCATATGATGGACTAAAGCTAAGCATTTTCAGCTGGGGAGGAGCAGTTCTAAACTCATCCCTCTTCCTGGTATCATAGTTATGAACATCGTTAATGACTTGAAGTTAAAATAGACTACCGTGTTCTTTGATGAGTGCAATTGCATAGTAGAGATAAATTCAAGGCAAGGTAAGAAGGTTGAGGGATTTAAAATAGCTTCGGCAACTAGAAAAGTTAGGTGCTTGGGGTGATTATAAGGAAACCTTGTTGTCTAATGACTAGACCGCAGATTTTTAGGTTCTAAAAATTAAGTTTTAGGCGACTAAAATAGGCTCTTTAAGTACCTTAATTAGGCTTTATAAAACGTAAAATAGGCTCTAAAAACTACTTCCAAAAACTGTCCAGTAAAAAACAACATCATTTCTGTCAACTATCAACTTTAATTCACGAAAAAAGACTGAAACATGCACGCACGCAAAAATTGCCAGTCAATGAAACATTATTGATTTGTGTTTTCAAAGAACAAAAATGTTTTACTACTATGCATTGAAACTTATTCTTATAGTTAATATCCCATGCGTTACCGAGAAAATACTATCTAAATTACATATAGTAATACTGACTGAACACACTATTCAAGTATATATTTAAGTACTACGCAGAGTGTTTGACAAACTGTTTCATTCGAAATTCCCATAATGAATTTGTCACCTCTTTGTGTTTATTTCACAAATTTTTCGTAATTGGCCTCACAATAAATAACAAGCACCTTTTCTAAGTTTTCTACCACAAAACTATGGCGTTTGTCAGTTAATATCATTTTGTAAGCAGAAAAAGAACGTTCGACATCAACTGACGTGACGGGGGCGAACTTCAACTTGGGTACATGTTGAAATGGAATTTTGCACTCAACTTCACTGGATTTTCCTGCCAGTATATCTGCTGCTGTACATAGGCTCTGCAGTCCTGAGTTCTTTTGTAGCAACTTTTCTAGTTTTGCTTTTACTTTTTCCCCCACTTCACCTGGAGCTTCCTTTATTTTTTGTTTCACTTCATTCAGCAAAGCAGTTTTTTCGTAGATGGGTTTTCCTGAGCCCTCTAATTCAATAATCTGCACAAGGGATGTATAGTGGGATCTAATATACGCCAAATCCTTGGGAATGGAGGGATCATCTAGCAACATTTTTGCCGAAGTGACGCAGGCAGCATCCTCGGCTAGATTTGTCACAACTTCCTTGACATGAAGGATATGCTCGCTGTAATATTCAGCTGCTTTCAGCCACGTGCCCCAGCTGGTGAGCACAGGCTCAGGTGGCAGAGGGACATCGGCCAGTTTTTCTCGAAAAGCCTGTATTCTTGTTGGTGCCTTGACGAAGACGGGCAGCAACCATGTACGATGCAGCATCTGTGTATAGGAGCAGCACTTTCTCTTCGTCTAGATTTTTGGGATACAGCACTTTCAGTCCGTTGTTCACGAAGTGTGCTATTGTTTCCTGGTTTGTTTTGGTAAGTTGCTTCGTGCAGATGAGGTAGGCTCTGGATGGCACATCTGGGTCCAATTTCCCAACAACCAAGTTGGCCATGTATCTGCCAAGAGCTTCAGTGGTTTCATCGACCGATATCCAAATATGTGAATCTCCAATGTCCTCCCGTATCCTGCGCATTGCGTCATCGTACGTGGGTTGCACGTAATTCTTGCGTAGCGTTGACTCGGAAGGTACCGACTGATGGCAGTATCGTTCTAGGAACTCCTTGAATGTTGGATTTTCCAGTGTTCTGAATGGAATGTTGGTTGCCACAATTGCGTGACACAAATCTGCATAAAACTGATTCTTCTTGCTGGATCCCTCAGAAGTTTTTGTTAAAAGCATTTGTTTCATCTTAGATTTGCGTTCAACATTTGCCTTATGTAGCACTCCTTGGATGTGCTGAGTTAGGTGGGATTTTTTATCACTTGAAACCTATAAAGAAAAATTATGAAGAAATAATTAACCTTAAAAATACGGAAATAATCTAATAAATATGGAAATCGGACAAAAATATAAAATTTACTTGACAGCTACGAAGATCCGCAGCTGGATTGCTGGACATTTTCAATAACCACTTCTATAGTTACCATAGAATGGCTCGTATAAACAAAAGATGTGGATGGTTTTTGCCTCAAAGATGACAAGCAATTCACGGCCAATAATTCGTTGCAAACCAGCATTATAATGTACTTACCTCCTTGTTGCATGCTTGACAGAAGATAATTTTTCCATCCGTTGTGAAGTACGGGAACTCTTGTAACCACTGACGTATTAAATAAGCTTTCGAACTTGATACTTTAGGCATTGCACTTTCACAATTTTCACGTTCACACTTCTCACCTTCACCCTCTGCAGTCTGGAGATGGACTGCGGGGTTATTCTCGTTTTCCCATGTCGCACGATATGACAATGTAACAACGAGAAATAAACGCAACATCAGATTAAAGGCATTGTTACATTGTCGTATCACGTGACACTGGGAAACAGAATAACCCCGCCGAACGTGAGACAGGTCCGAGCTGCTGTTCGCCACTTGATCGTGACCGTGGTGTGAAGGACATTTCCAACCCATGACTGAACATTGTACAGTCAGTTTAAAAAATATGAATACTACCAAAATCTGCTTTTATAGTCGATTATTTTAGAAAATTAGCCCTTTTTAGGCTTTTTTTTGCATGAAAAAGACAAAAATAAGCATTAACGTCGAAATAGGCATTTTTAGACATTAATGTCAAAATAGGCATTTTTAGGCACTATAAAATATACGTTTTCGGGGTTAATTATTCATGAAACGTATATATACAATTGTATATTGAGATATCTACTCAGGAAAAAAATAGGTTTTTACCTAAAGATCCGCGGTCTACTGATGACTCAGGTGCCCGAAAATTCCACCCAGCACATACCAAGTATAACTCTTTTCTCTTCCCACCATTACTTAGTCATCATGAATCGACTTCTAAAAATCAGTCATTCACAAATTTCACAACTTGGATAATTTGCTCAGTGTTACATCTATTGAATTATGTGCACAAGATTTCTCATCCATGAAACTTATCAAAAACAAACAACATTCACGACTCACTGACTAATCTAGATAATCTCCCGCAACTTGTAACAAAAAGTTTACAACCCAATATAGAAAAATTGGCAGAATTGAAATTAAACCAGAGACATTAAAGATAGGATTTAATTTTATGATATCCTTATATTCATTTATTACATGCATAGAAATGTGGCACATAGACACTTTAGCACTGGAAAAATGGCGCATGATAGTTACAAGATTGGGCATCACCGCTCTCTATATTTCCTCATGATACTTCAAATTTGAAATTAACAAAAATATATTATATTTCAGGTGTTTGCCATGCAAATGATCTCATGTATCTGTTTGAAATTCCTTTGACTTTTCTGAGTGAAGAGGAAAAGGAAGTATCCAGGAGGATGGTTGGACTGTGGACTAACTTTGCCATTTATGGGTAAGAATAGTCCTGAATTACTTTGGTATTTGTATCTCAGACAGCTTCGTTTCTGATAAAAATTCTATTTTAGCTAATCAAAAGATGATCAATCTTAATTTTATCAAGACTTTTCCTAGCAATAATGAAAAAGATATTTTTATGCTTTGTATTTCTCTTTTAAATATCTATCATTGCCACGTACTTTTAGAACTCATTATTTTCCGAAATGTTCTCAACACCTTTCAATTGTGCTCTATTTTACATTACAATCATTTGTCTTTTTTCCTTGCTTTCATGACTTCTCCTGGACTTTTCAAAAGAATATTATATGGCATGATTTTCCCCTTATAAGACTATCTAAAACCTTACATTCACCATCGACTTCAATCATAAAATTTGCATTCAGCCATTATCATTTCATTTAATCAACAATTACTTCACCTATAACATTCATTTAAAACTCTATTTCTCAGTATACATAAAAATTATTTGGTCAAAAATTTTAAAATCAGTCATTTAGGATGTTTATCAACGTAATTCTATTTCTCCAATTGATATACTCTGAGATATTCCTGACCTAATTTCAATATTTGCTTCACTTTCTGCCACTGCTTTTATTACCCACTTTAAATTCTACATCACAATCTTTTTTTTTCATTCTAATATTAGTCAATAACCATTGTTCGGCAACCTGCAGCCCATGAGCGGCATTAAATGCTCTAAGGGGTTGCATGCATCTGTGATTGGCTTGGTTTCAAGTGATTCTACTCGACAATAAAATGTTTATGATTCCAAGTTTTAAAAAAACTGATGTGGCCACCACACGAGTTTCTCCACACTAGTAATATTTCTAAAAATTCCTAATTGGTTAAATGATAATAAATATTTTAAGGAACTGCAAAAAAATTTGAAGACTTTACAAAGAACAGAAATAAACTCAAACTGTAGCCTTCTGATATTGGACATAACCCCGTAGCTCCAACAATTAAGAAAATAAAAAGGATGGTAAAGTGTTTACAACAGTCGTCGGTAGGTGGTGTTGGTGTTGCAGCTCAAAAATTTAGTTTTAAAAATATATCTTCAACAATGCATATATGAGAAAATGTTTCAAAAGGTAGAAAATTAAATTTCCTATGACATTTGTTCCAGTACCGTTTTATATTCATCAAATATTAAATAAATGGAATATCTCCTTAACAATGGTATAAAAAAAATGTACAAAAGGTATAGAGAATAATATTATCTATGAGGTTTATAATAAACAACATTAACATTTATGAAGATTTAAAAGAGTTATTTACCAAAAACCAACACTTGATTAGAGTAAACATCCACTTCTGGTCAAATGATTGTCAAAACCTAATCAGCTCTTCATTATATAGTGTCCTTTATAAATATAAAAGTTGGTATTGATACGAGTGTAAATTTTTAAGTTAGAGCACCCACAAAAATCCTATCACATACAGACTGACAGACATCGAGAAAATAACCAAAATGTGCTCAGGAGACATAAAATTATATACAGTGGAACTTCCATAACTTGAACGTAACTCGAATTTTCCATAACTTGAAGTAAATTAATTTTACCGGACAAAATTTCTATGGGAAAAACATTTCTATAAGTCGAATTTTCTATAACTCAAATATTTTTTGTTTTCCTTTAAGTTCGACTTATGGAAGCTCCACTGTACTAAATTATTACTTTCTCCATATACGAAGTATAGGGAAAACATTGTTTTCATGAAAAAAATCGAATTCAAGATTTCAACAAATACGTTTTAAGGTCCCCTGAACACGTTTTGACAATTTCCTCGATGATGACTGTGACCGGAATTTTGTGGGTCCTCGAACTCAAAAACTATTAATCAGATGAACACGACATTTTATATTTGGCATTTTTGTTAAAGGGAAAAGAACTGATTAGTTTTTGGTCAAAATCAGTAGACCTGAAGTGGGTGTTTACTCTTGTCACTTATCCGTTTTTACTTTCTCCATACGTAGCAGAGAGGAAAGTATCGTTTTCATGAAAAAGTCGATTTCGAGATTTCAATGGAAATACACATTTTGAGGTCCCCAGAACACATTTTCTCGGTAATGTCTGTGTGTGTGTGTGTGTGTGCAAGTATATGCGAGTTTTTTTGTGGGTACTCTTAACTCAAAAACTATTAATCAGAACAATGGGAAATTTTATATTTAACCTTTTTATGAGTCACAAGAGCTGATTAGTTTTTGGTAAAGATCAGTCAACTAGAAGTGGGTGTTTACTCTTGTCACATCTGTTTTTTATATTTGCTTTAATACTTGATATATGTCAAATAGCTAAGGAATAAAAGTTGTAGGAAATTTAATTTTCTACAATCTTTGTTTCCATATAACGCATTAAGAGATATTTTAAAAACTAATTTTTGGTTGCCACCTACCGGTGACTATTGCTAACAATTGACTCATAGTAATGCTCCTTTTTATTTTACTAATTGTTGAAGATTCCTGGCTATATCCATTATCAGAAGGCTATGGTATGAGTCTATTTCTGTTCTTTGTAAAGTCTTTAAATTTTTCTCGCAGTTCCTTAAAATATTCATTATCATTTAACCTATTTGGAATTTTTAGAAATATTACAGGTATGAAGAAAGTCATGTGGTGGCCACATCAGATTTGTTTAAATATTTGATTAATGTAAAAAATATTGGAATAAATGTAGGAAAGTTAATTTTCTACAATCTTTGTTTGAAACATTTTCCCATATAATGCATTCTTTAAGAGATATTTTAAAAACCAATTTTTAGCTGCCGCCACCTACCGGCGACTATTGTTAACACTTTACACATAGTTACGTCTTAGTAATACTCATTTTTATTTTTTTAATTGTTGGAGTTCCATGGCTATATCCAATATCAAAAGGCCATAGTTTGAGTTTCTCTCTCTTCTTTATAGTCTTTAAATTTTTCTCAGAGTTCCTTAAAATATTTATTATCATTTAACCTATTTGGAATTTTTAGAAATATTACAGGTATGGAGAAAGTCATGTGGTGGCCACATCAGATTTTTTTTCAAATAATTTTCAAAATATATCTACAGAAACCCACACACACAAATATACACATACAATCACTACTTAATCATGTTCATGAATAAGAAAAATTCTATAATAAATAAATTATTATTATTTAAATGCCAACAATTTTACGATAGCATGCTTGAAAAAAATTTTATGCTGTTAATGCTGAATGTATTACAATTTAATTACTAATATTGATAAAAACCACCTTACCAGGCAACATATTTGGCTACTGTTAAATTATATCCAAATTAGATTCATGCATAAAAACACCTATGTAAATTGACACTCCTAGGAGTGAGAGGCACCCTTCCTTCTCTCCCCCAAAAAGTAAACTTGACCAACTTATACTTTAAAAGAGGCTATTGTTTAAAGTTTTTCTCATGTGTAATGATATTGGATTTCTGGAGAAAAGAGTGAAATTGAGAAAGTAGAACGTAATATTTTAATGATATAAAAACTTGACCATTGTACTGACCTAAAAATATTAGTTGACATAATTTGTAATAGGTGGCATTGTCATTATGTACAATAATTTTACATCATATGAGGTTTAGTGTACCTTGGTGTATTTGATAACTTTGACCCAAATTAACCTCCAACAGTATGTTAAAGTGTACACAAAACAAAGCTAGAAACATAGGACCAGAGACTGAAGTGTAGTTCACCATTTTCTTCAGTGAATATCCTTATTCATTGAGCAGTGTTTTGGAGTCATTTGGCCATATTACTTAGTATGTATATCAGATAACAGTTCACATAAAATTGTGTAACCAAAACCTCTTTCAGTCAATAGTATGAACTTTGTTTAGCATAAGTAGTATAAGTATAGTAATTATCTGAAAAAATTTAAAAGAAATTTTTTTACAAAAAAATGGGTGTTAAACAAATGTTGTAAACCAATACATTATTCAATTATTTTATGAAAAAACTAAGAATGGAAAACAATGTTGTCTTATCATGACCACTTGAGATGCTTGAAAGCCCACAGGCTATGCCAAATAACACTACTAGTACATTAATAATTTTGGATAATGCGGTTTTCTAGTCCTCAGTTACAAATGAACAAAAATTTGATTTTATATAGAATGTGCAGAAACCCAATGACCTTTTTCCATTTATTTTGATGGAATGTGATCTTAAGATCCTATACCGACAGGCATTATGTGCAAGGTTAGGAATATTTTTGAAATGAACAAATTCTGCTATGGCTGGGAATCGAACCTGGGTCTTCCACTTGCCAGGAGGATATTCTACCACTGAACTATCGTAGCAGATTAATTTTTCAGTTTCTGAACATGGGTGTTTTTCTTAGTTTCAAAAATATTCCCTACATTTCCATATATGACAAAAAAAAAAACAGAAATTGCAATGATTGAATAAATATCAGTGACTAGCTTACTCAAAACAAAACGCATGTTTCTATGAATATTGCTGTATATTTACACCAAAAGAAGTTGGTAAAAGCATATTCCAACCAGTATCCCAACTAGAATCATGTGGGTATACTAAATGGAAACATGCATGTGAAACATTAGAAGCTAACAAAAAATGTATACCATTCAAATGCAATATATTGCTATGAAAACCTACTATTAGCTATTGACAAACTGCTAGATGCAGCGAAAACAAAAGTTATACAAAACCAAAAAGTTTGGAACCTATAATTATGAAAATAATTTTATGTAGAAACCATGGTATTTCTCTTAAAGATTATATGGATTCTGGAGAACTTAACATTGAAAAAAGACCTGAAAAAAATTCATACATTTTCATGCAATCCTATGAGTACAGCTGGAAGCCGGTAACATCAACTTAAATAATCATTTTAAACTGTTTGGGCAAAATAGCGCCTATTTAAGCCCCAACACCCAGAACCAAATTATAGAAATTAGTAATGAGTTGATTTAGAAGAAACTTGTTACAGTTGCAAAATATTTTGCCATATTAACAAATGAAACAACCAACATTTCAACAACTGAGCAGTTGATATATGTTGATAATGAAACTAATGTTTGCTAGAAATTTTTACAATTTGTTCCAATTTTTGATAAAGCTGGAAAAAGTTTGACTTCAACGATAATAGAAAATTCACTAAAATTTGGTATTACATTTTGCATCTTTGAGGTCAAGGACATGATAGCATTGCTTCCATATACAACAACAGTACCCACAAGTATTACAGGTATCCCTCTCTTTCTGCGGGTTCGCTTTATGCGAGTTCGCTATTATGCAACAAACTTATTGCTACCGGAATTACTCTTTATGCACCTTTGATTTGCTCTTATGCAGTTCCACGGTCAGTGCAATACAAATGAAAGAAAGTTCTCCACTACGCCACAGGGCTACCAATCAGTTACTCATTGTCTCTTATGCCGTGAGTATTAATACTACAGTCAAGGAGATGACAGGGAGGTGGATATGAGACGGAGATTTTGTGTAACACTCTTTGAGCACACTTGAGAAGTTTTGTCTCCTTGCCCGCAGAACTTGCATTGGGCCAAGACAATCCTCCAGCACTTTAAACCACTACTAATATGTCACTCACAACAGCCACCACTTGTGACTTGTGCTTGTCTGCTTCCTTTTATCGGCGAGTATAATTTAGTGTAAATTGTTTGAAGTTTGTATTTAGTGCATAAGATGTCAATATGGAATGAAAGAAGAGCGTCTTGGAGGGGTGTTAGGATAGCTTGTGGAACGTATCCGTATCTTTTACATGAAAATATGGATTCTGTTTACACGTCACTTTCCTGGAATGCAACCCCTGCATAAAGAGAGGGGAACCTGTATATGTAAATTGCGCATCACAATGTTTAAATTTCATCATTGAAAATTGCACAAATACCTAATCAGTATATAAGAAACTGCTAAAGAATTATTGAAAAAAACGAGGTTTTTTCACACTACCAAACAAAAAAACATATTATCACAAAAGTAATGAATGAATACCCATTACTAGACATCAACAAAACAGATATATCCTACTAGATGGGTCGAGTATCATAGTTGTCATAATAATGGTAAGTAGCACTTTTAGACCATTTAGCGCTATAAGAAATAAGTACCTGGATTCACAAACATACTTCATCTGCAGCATATAGGTATTATAAATGCAATAATCAAAGGAAAATGTCTGGTATCTGTTTAGTATAAAAAAACTGAACAGTTATAAGCTGCCATTATGTAGTATACTGCAAAGTGAAACTATTGATCTCATTTCTGTGATAAATAATGTTGAACATGTAACATCAGATCAAAAGAATATCTAAGATGACGTTAATACATCCTTTACAAATATTTTTTGTAGGCAGCAGAAAAAGGAAGGGAATCAGTAGGTATTAAAATTTCAATGCCGAGAATAGCGAAATACCAAAGAAACAAGAACAATAAACCACCTGATTCGGCAGGCAATTACATTATATTCACCATTGTTATGCTTCAGTTTTATAGAATCAACTAACACTTGGGCAAAAAACGATATAATATAAATATATATAATATATATATAAAAATGCATTGGGAGCATTAATGCAATGCAATGCGATAAAAAATATATCAAAATATTTGTTATTAAAATACATTAAATATTTGCAACATTGCTGGTTTCAATGAATACAGCAGAGATGCCGTTTTCCATATGTAAGGAGGTTGGAAACATAATTCAAAATATCAATCACAAAAAAGGTTAATATTTAAGGGGCCTTTTTAACCCAAATGTTCCATTTCAATACCCCATAAGAAAAGCATAGGATTCAGTGCAAGGCATTCTAAAAATGCATTTTTAAATTGTTTAAAGTTGGGAAATGAATTCGGGAAAAGAACAGTTGTCTAGCTGAAAGAACGTAGTTCTTAATTTTTTAAGGCAGAATTCAAATAGGTACATATCAAATTAACATAAATACTTTATAATACTTTTAAAACAGAAAAAAGTGTGAATTTTTCATCTTTACATCAATGATAATGTCTAAAAACCATGGCAATGACCTCATTCCTTTTAAAGGGATCTTTATTGCTTTTAATGGAAATTAAAGACATTTTAATGCTTTTAATGGGAACTAGGGGCCTGTTGCAGCACTTCCTGCAAACATCTAGAGAGCCTTGCATGAAGTGACCCAATGCGATAGTTCCTGTGACAAAAAATTGATACAAAGAGTGCTATTAGTTGAACCACTTTTATTGACCCTCTTAAAATAATTATATAGCTCACACCATTCATGCCTTTTCAGGAGACGACTTACCACTTAAAACCTGCAAGAGTATGCGCCGAGTATTCAGGCGAAAGATTTGTCGAAATCGAGCCGACCGTTCTTGATTAATTTGCGTTTATACTGGGAGGTGATGTCACTTAAGACAATTTTTTTGTCCTTCACGCATTTTATTGCAAGCTTAATGCAAATGCACTTGAAGCCCGAGTCTAACAATGCAAAAATCCGAGATGAACAATGCAGGCTATCCTAGCAACCTCCTTTTTGAAATGTCGAAAAGCCGGAGAAAATCGAAAATAAACTTAAAATATGAGCAAACATGAATTAAACAACAGAATCGGCGGTAAGAATAAGAATCTTCATTTCTTTCTGCGTTAAATGGTATAAATCTCGAGTCAAAGTCTCGATCGTAAGATATTTTAAAATGTTAAAGAATAAAGGTCTACACATCATATTCTAGCCGATTACGTGTTAATCAAATGCAAAAACAAAAACTATTCTGGTATCAAACCCATGCCTTTCCAGGGGATGACTACCCACTTAAAACCTGTAGGAGTTCCGTCGAATATTCAGGCGAAAGATTTGTAGAAAATGAGGCAATCGTTCCCAGTTTATTTGTGCTCATGCCGGAAGGCTTCAGATGCAGGCAGAGATGCAGAGACAGCGGTTATAATATATTAGATTAATGTCATCACAACGAATTATAGTGGAATTTCTATAACTCGAGTCTCAAGAGAAAGTAAAAATGATTAGAGTTTAAGAAAATTAAAAATACAGAAATATATTTTTTATATATTTGTATACATACAGTGGAACTTCTATAACTCGAATCTCATGGGAAAGCAAAAATTATTCAAGTTATAGAAAAATCGAGTTACAAAAACATATTTTATCATTTTTCATTAACTGAATTAACATACAGTTTATTCCATTAAGAATATAAGTTAACATACTTTAATTTTCAATATTACACATATTATGAAAATATCATCACCTATATTTTCTTCCGTTAATGTTTAAGATTTTACTGTATCCAAAACACTAATTACATCATGTACTGTGATTGAGGGCATCATAAATAATTAGAATTCTTATGTAATAATGAAACCACAAACACGACAATTAAATTTGGGACATTGACTGTAGGAAGGATCAGATAGGTTTGTTTTTCTCTAGGAATATCAGGGATCACAATAGGAGAAGCCACCCTGATAGAAGTGATCTTAGGGACTGACAGATGCATTGCGCCTCTAAATCCTATGGTGTTACTTTCGATGTGTGCTGAAATGCTTGCAGAATGCAAGCACCAACTATGTACTTCTGGGTGTGTGTGTATATATATATATATATATATATATATATATATATATATATATATATATATATATATAATTTATATATATATATATATATAATATATATACACACACAATCAAACCTCAGGGCGGTGGTGGTGTAGTGGTTAGGACTCTGGTTGCCACTCGCCATCCTGCAAAAATAGGACTTTTTCCAAGGTCGCCTGGCCTCCTGTTTGTGGTTTGAGGAGACCGCTCAATGTCAGCGTTCTGTCCTTCAGAAGGGGCGTTAAGCCGTTGGCCCCCTTGGTGTTCTTCATGAAGAGTGATTGTGTTCAGTGTGGAAGGAGTTATGGCTATAATAATCCAAGAAGTTGATTAGCCAAAAATACACACACACACAATCAAACCCCAATTTAGCATTCTGTTCTTCCATACAATCCATTAATCTTAGTGAACAGAACTTCAATTCTATAATTACATAGAGCAAGCATATACCCCCCCATTTTAGTGCCAATGTTACTGATGGACAAACAGTGGCACTAAATCGGGGTTTAACTGTGCGAATGGAAGTGTTGTACCACAGTGCCCACCCAACCAAAATCCTGGTTACATCTATGTTTGTATATGCATATAAACAGACAAATTTTTAATCAGAATAAATGTAATCTCATTTAAGCCAGTTAATGAATATTTTGGTTAATTTTCAGAGAGCCCAATCCAGAAAAATCTAAAGTAGATGGTGTTCCAACATGGTTGCCTTACAGTTCTGAAAATCAATTTTACATGCGCTTTGAAAGAAATTTCACAGCACAACGTGATTTTGAAAATGAGTACACAATTGCCATAGATGAAGATGAAAATGCAAGCAGTTAATTTCCAAATATAAGTTCACTGTTGGTAATAAATGTTATTTGCTCATTAAACCATTGTATGCATATAATATTGAATAAATATGACAAATTTCTGATTTATTTTTTCCAAAGAGTAAATTAACCTACTAAATATCATCCTTTAATGAATATGTTCAGTAAATATTAAGGCTGCAAGATATGAAAATAATTCCCATCCTGTATAATTTATTCAGACTTCATATTATTATAATGCTCAGAGTCATCGAGTCATAGCACTAGGAAAGATACCAAACATGATTACATATTTTTGTCTTTTCATTAATATAAAGCCATTTGAAATTATGTAATCAACAACTAAATACTTCATGTGTATCATGTATGAAGAGGAAGGTAAACAAGAAAATTTAAGAACCATGGATCACTAAGGAAATACTTGAGAAAATATATTAGGGAAGAGAGTTGTAAAACATTAACAATAAAGAAGGTAGAGTCAACTATAGAAAAATAAATAGCAAATTGAGAAGGGTGAGAGATAAAGCTAAAGAAAGGAAAAATGTGAAGTTATAAAATAGATGGAACCAACAAAAATATTTTCTGGGTGGGCAAAACATATGTAACATGTAATCAACCAACAAACAGACATAGGGTTTTATATGTATAATGTGTAATTTTTTGGTGAGATGTAGGGGTGGGCTAATGCCCCTTCTTGTCCTTATTGTGGCCACCCAAGGGTACGATATGATGATATGATTCACCAACTCTCCAAATAGCCTCAAATGTGATAAATATAATGGAAAGGTGGTTCCCAAACTTTTTCTTCATGAATAAAATATTTCATTGCCAAGAACAACCAGCATTGTTGCTGTACTCATAAAATTCTTTAGGACCCTAATTGGAAAACGGAGGAAGACAGGAGTCTGGGAAAAAGAAAGTGAATGTGAGGAGAAAGAGAGGAAAAGTGGGAGGGAGAGATAGGGATGGAAATGGGAGCAAGGGAGAGATAGGGACGGGAATAGTAGGAAGGGAGAGAGGGGAATGGTAAGAAGGGAGAGAGGGAGGGGAATGGGAGGACAGACAGACAGACAAACGACTTTATTAGGAGGAAGGAAGAGAGGGAGGGAAATGGGAGGAAGGGAGAGAGGGAGGGAAATGGGAGGAAGGGAGAGAAAGGGAGGGAAATAGAGGGGAGAGAGAGGGAGGGAAATAGAAGGGAGAGAGGGATGGGAATGGAAGGAAGGGAGAGAGAAGCCCGAAAATGGGGCTAAATATAATTTTCTACCTTAAATATATGCAGAAATGAGGTTCAGGGTTGCACATGGTCAACAGGCGAATTCAACTCGTGGAGCGAGGCACAGAGTAGATGTGCATAGGGGCAGAGCCTCTAATATATTATAATTATATAATATATATTACTACGCTAAGTATTTCGCGGCACCCTTAAAAATCAGTTTCAGCAGCTTAGAAACCGCTGGCATTGATCAGCTAAGCAATTTCACCAGAAAGAGATTCTGCAGATAACAATATCAAATAAATGTACATAGTAAATTAATCCCTATAAAGATTAGATAAGCATTTGGAGATGACTATGACAAAAATGTTTGACAATGCACTCAGTCAGAAGTTAGTTAATCTATAATATTAGTAATGGCATATAAAATTTGTGAGAAAAAGCGTATATTATATATAAATTTTGGTTTTCATTTTAGATACTGAAAATACTTGATATATTTACAATTACTGCCGCACATGATAATAGTCAGGTCAAACGCAAAGAGATGCACTTCAAGTTTGCTTCCAAAAATAAATTCACATAAAGCATGATAAACAACTATCAACGTCACATTGGAATTTGGATTAGGGTTGCCACCTTTTTTTGACCTGATTCCCGAACATTCTAATAAGATTTCTAAAATAACTACGAACATAACAGAACATATCATGAACAAAAGCGAAGTGTAAACTAAATTTCCTAACTGGATTAGTTATACTACATGGAAATTTCTACACACGCCTTTCTGTAACTAATCAATAAATTATTGATATAGTAATAATTTTAAGAGGAGACAAAAAAAACTTTTGCAGTCAGGTCAATCTTTTACCTGATGCAAATATAATACACCTTAAATTTTGTAGCAAAAAACTGCTCTAAGATGTAGAATTCCTTTTCAAAGATGGTAATATACAGCCCAATGCCCAATATAAACATTCAAAAGATACATCTTTTAACATTCTTTAGAAATGAATACATCGAAATGTTTTCATTGGAATAAAATTTTGGTGCCCCTTTGCATAGGCGACAGAGGTCGACTCATCCCTATATTTGCAATTTATTAGTCTGATTTTTAATATAATTGGCAGAGGTTTTACTATAGCATATTCGACTTTCAAAATGTTAGACACCACAAAGAAGCTGTTACACAAATTTTTGAGAGCTGATATGGTGGAGAAAATGGAATAAAAATTTAGATTTCATTTTTGTGGGTTACATATTTCATTGATATCTCACCATGGACGTAAATATCTATTATAAAAATATTTGTTTGAGGAAACTTACAAAACATGCTGTGTAAGGATCGTTCCTTTTATATTTTCTCCGATTTATGTCGATTTGTCAGTCCCTTCTAAAACATTCATTGTATCGTATTTACAGGATGCTGCAGCATTTCCTTAATGCCAGCGTATGTGATTTTTTCAATTCTTCTCACTAATGAATTCACTTATCCTCCCACACAAGCAATCTATGGGTGTAGTACGTACAATGAATACCGATTTGTTCGGGTGAAAACCAAACAAGTGGCAACCCTAATTTGGATGTTTAAAACGTACGGGGTCGAGTAATGCTGTTGAGGATAGTTCTATTCCTATTTTCCATCTAATCTATAAATTTCGTAATTAACTCCAAGTATTTAAAACGAGGGTTCTATAGTAACGAAGCAAAAATGGATACCAAGTACCTGTTGATTACAAGAGCAAATTTCAAACCATAATTACTGTGCATTGCACTTGATAAAAAATTGAAAACATAAAGAACGACTTCAACTGCGATTTAACCGTCAACACTCGTTGTTCACAATAAATTAAAATTACAGAAGAAATGTAATATTAGAATAACTATTAACACCAAAAAATGAATCAAAACTGATATAAACCATACGCAAACTAAATAGCGGTATATATAATTGACCGCCATTGCACGCGGGAAAACCTTAAAATCCTGCGCCTCAATTACTATGATTATAAAACAAAAAAATACGATACTTTAACATTAACTTTGCAGATTAAAATCGCCATTTTTCTGATAATCTACGAATTGTTCAATAAATAATATATATATTTGACGTTAATCCTTAATATGTATCAAGTATCTTATATTTAATAAAATGTGAACTCATCCGCAACACGCAACACCGACAAATGAAGGTAGCGCTGCGTGGTCGCGTGAAAGAAAAGTTGAGCGGATTGGACTGAGCTGACCGCAAAGTAGACTGGAAATTTTGCGAGGATTAAGTAATAAGTTTGATCTTGTCATCATCCTAGAATAATGTCAGCTGAATTGGAAAGTGAAAAGGTAAGCTTGATAAGTTAACTGGCTGTTGTGGCACGTGTAACAATTGCTCCGGTGATGACATGGATATCAAATGTTGTAGCGTAGTTGATCCTCACGAGCGGGATGAATTAATTTTTGAACATCAATACCCCATTTATTTTAGTGAATTTTGCTAGGAGAATAAGAATAATACATAAGGCTGAACCAAGACAGAAAATTTTCATTGAGGCGATATGGGAGAGGATAAGGTACTCCTTTTTATCGGTTGTTGGAGCTTGTAATTCTGTAGAAGTACTTGTGCTTTGATTCGTAATGCATGGTTTACTGGAATTATTGCTAATGAGTCAATTGACCTTTCTATAACGACCATGTAAGTCTTATAAAATGCCATATTTAGACGTTCACGAATTTGTTTGTAGTTGTTTTCAGTTAGGAAAATGTTATTTTTAGGTGCTTTGTTAAAAATGGTTATTTATCTGATTATATTTCACATATTCCCGCAAAATTACTAAGCTTTTGATGGATGTGGCCATCTTGATCAGATAGTAATCTACCAAACGCGCCGATAAAAAAGGGTGTTGCTTATATTCATTCCTTTCATTTTTTAGCTATTGCCAATATGCATTGGCGTCGTGACAGTAGCTGCGTCCATTGTTTTTGCTGTTATGTATTTTGGAAAACGCAAGGCACCTCCAAAAACGCTCGTTGACCCCACTGTCAAATATGCACTTCCTCTGATTGAGAAAGAAGAAATCAGTCATGACACACGCCGGTTTCGGTTTGGTTTACCATCACCAGATCACATATTGGGTATGTTTAACAAGTATTTTTTTTGGAATAACAATAATGATTACTTATTTCTTATTGTACTTGTACATTTTTAGGTTTACCCATTGGACAGCATATTCATTTATCTGCCAAAATTAATGGTGAACTTGTTATTCGTTCATATACACCAGTGAGCAGCGATGATTGTAAAGGTTACATGGATTTGGTTATCAAGGTATTGGTTTTGAATTGTTCTATGTAACTTATGCAGAAGCTTCTTCAATTAAATTGAGCTTCATTGATAACATTGTATTTACTTATTATCTGTGGTAGTGACTGGAGATTTATGGCAGTTTTATTTTCAAACATTTTGTAAAATCAACCTCTGCAGGTTTACTTCAAAAATACACACCCAAAATATCCAGATGGAGGTAAAATGAGTCAACATTTAGAAAATATGAAAATTGGTGATGCAATTGATGTTAGAGGGCCGTCTGGCAAATTGAAGTATCAAGGTCAAGGGGTGTTTTCCATCCGAAAGGATATAAAACAACCTCCCGTCATTATAAAAATGAAAAAAGTGGCTATGATTGCAGGTAGAGTATGTTGAAGTTTTTTAGTGGGTATAATTTATTCTTCATCTCCCAGAAAATATTAAATAAGAAATACATGAAATTATTATAAATCAGCAGAAAAATTCTGCAATAGCTCGGAATTGATCCTCGGTCTTATAGTTGCTGGAAGGGTGTTCTATCAATTGTATCATGACAGATTCCCATTTCAGAATGTGGTTTTTATAGTGTGTTATGGATGTAAAGTTGAACTGATGAATTTTTTGCATGAATTTTCTCCAGCTTGTTGATTGAAATTAACATAGTTTTCATTATTTCTTGCAGCTTTATTGTTTCATCACCATTCATGTACCTTGGTTCAAATTATTTACGATGAATTAGGTGTACCTCTACTTTGTCAAACCATTTTCTATAGCAGTGTTTCTCAACCGGGGTGACTCATCATGCATGAATTTTCTCCAGCTTGTTGATTGAAATTAACGTAGTTTTCGTTATTTCTTGCAGCTTTATTGTTTCATCACCATTCATGTACCTTGGTTCAAATTATTTACGATGAATTAGGTGTACCTCTACTTTGTCAAACCATTTTCTATAGCAGTGTTTCTCAACCGGGGTGACTCATCACCCTGGGGTGACGTGGGAGTTGTGTAGGGGTGACGCAAAACTTCCAGGTGGTCTTCCCTCGATGGCAATAATCTTGTTCCTCATTTCTCCCTTACAGCCATTTTTTCCCATTCTCGTTCCAAGAATTTATTCGTGGGATATTATCTCTGATTTTGGAACTTATTAGGTACAATATTGTGTAGAAACAGAATTATTGTGTTCATTTTGTCCAAATACTAGCAGAAAGTATTTGGTGATGTTAGAACAAATTGAACACAATTGGTCTGTTTCTGCATAGTATTGCTGTAACTACTTTGTTTTGATATAGAGTGCAAGAAAGTAACGACTTCTTCGGTTATGTTATTACATCTAATATGCTTTAATTAACTCCCTTTTCCAATGCGCTTCATTGTCTTGCTCGAGTCCCAGTGGTATACATTCAATCTTATTTAACATATTTTTATGTATGCAGGTATGATAATGTTTTCGCTCACCAGTTTTGATTTTTAATCCTTCTTACACCTTCCAGGAGAAATCTCCAACTCAGAATTTATTTGAGTAAGTTTTTTGTCGGTAGTTAAAGTTTATTAATTCGTAGTATTTAATTTATTGACTTATTCATTGAGTATCCCTTTCCGTTGTTTCTTGCAGTTTTCCAAGAATTATTAATCTGAGATATATTTTACCCTCATTAAAATGGACAAATTTGTAGTGAAGAAAACGAAATGAGATGAAACAGTGATGACAATACATTAGAATGTGTCTCCTAAGATATTTTCTAAAATCAAACGTAGACAATACAGTGACTCTTACCTAGGTTTGGGTTTTACCTGGTCCGGAGGTGAGGATAATCCAATACCTATGTGCATTATCTGTGGATACAAGTTATGCAATGACTCTATGGTTCTTAGCAGACTAAAGCGGCATTTCTTATCAAAACATGAGCACTTTCAAGACAAAAGCATAGAATATTTTAAAAGAATTTTGAGAGATCAAAGTAAAGTCAACAAGTTTTGTGAAAAAATTTTCAACTCCTGATAAAGCCCTGGAAGCAAGTTATATTGTGTCAGAGTTAATTGCGAAACAAAAAAGCCTCATACAGTTGGAGATACATTAATAATTCCTGCCTGTAAAGAAATTGTTAGAATTATGTTATTATTATTATTATTCACATAAACGCTACAATTGGTAGCAGGTCCCGTTGGCAGCGGGTCCCCATCACAACTCAATGCATAATACCCAAATTACATAATAAAAATTGGGCTTACTTAATACAAAAATATAAGCTTTTTGATACCATTTCCTAGTTCCTATACACTATATACAACTTCTTGACTTCAAGTCATAGGAACTCTCGTCACAACAGCTTAGCTACAAACTACAACATGTTTCATTTGTTATTTGTCCATACAACTACAAAAATTTAGAATAAGTAAATAATCTTCATGACTAAAAAAAAAATTGACCATAATTTGACATTAGATAGTTATTTGGAGTATTGTGATTAAATTATAACCCTACTATGTTTATTTACAATAATTAACGCCGCTTGGTGGCGCAAGTCCTATAAAAAAACTAAATAAAATACTAACCTACAAATACTCATATTAAATACTAAAGTTTTTAACAATTTTACTTTTAAATGCTTTCTCAGGTTTGTGGAAAGGGCATAAGAAGTTCTTCAGGTAATTCATTCCAGTCCAATGCTGTTCTATTGAAAAATGAATATTTACCAACATCTTTTCTTCGAACGTTTGTACGAACTTTACACGAGTGATCATTTTTACCTTTAAATGTCGGGGTTTTAATCTTAAGTTTTAGTTCTTTCCAGGCCGGTTTACCGGTATACATTCGATAGAAACAAACTAACCTTTTCACTTTCCTCCTCTTTTCTCAAGTTTCCCACCCAAGTTCCTTTAACATATCTGTTACACTATCCTCTCTTCCAAAACGACCCATAACAAACCTGGCTGCCTTTCACTGAACCTTTTCCAATTTATTAATATGTATTCTGTCATGAGGATCCCAGACTCCTGAAGAATATTCCAATATAGGCCTTACTATTGTTTTGTATGCTAATTCTTTAGCTTTCCTACTACTATGTTTTAAATTTCTCATAACAAAGTTAAGTGCCTTGAAACCCTTTGAAACTATACATTCTGCCTGAAGACCCCATGCTAAATCTTTCGTAATATGTATTCCAAGATATTTTATATTATCAACCTTCGGTATTTGTATCCCTTCCATATAGTAAGGAAAATTACTCTTTTCCCTTTTCATAGAGAATAGAATATGCTTGCTTTTCTTAACGTTTATTTTCATTTTATTTGAACATACCCAAGACATCAGCTTATCTATGTCCCTCTGCAGTAAACCTCTGTTGTTTTCATCTTTAATGACTATAAATGATGCAGTCATCTGCGAAAAGTCTCACTTTTGAGGATATTTGACTTGGTAAATCATTTATGTAGATTAAGAATAATAACGGTCCTAAAACGCTTCCCTGAGGGACACCTGAGGTGACATCTATTTCATCGGATAAACTATCTCCTATCCTAACCCTTTGTTTTCTATCTGCTAGAAAGGCTTCTATCCATCGCACTACCTTCATATCTATTCCTAGTGCGTAAACCTTAGTCAAGAGTAAATCATGAGCTACTACATCAAATGCTTTCGTTAGATCTATCACTATACCTTCCGCTTCCTGGCTATTGTCTAATGTTTCTGCAATATCTTCACATAACCCTAGCAACTGGAGCTCGCAGGAATGACCCTTTCTGAACCCGGCCTGACCTTCAAATATCATACAATTATTTTCTAAAAACTTTTCTATATAGTCCGCCAGACATTTTTCCATTAATTTGCAAACAACGGACGTTAGGCTTACTGGTCTATAATTTGCAACTTCTGTCTTATTTCCATCTTTATAAATAGGTATAACAGTGGCTGATTTCCATTCTAATGGGATACAACTGTTTGCTAAGGTAACAGTAAAGATGTGATTTAGGTATGGTATAATCGCTTCGCTCCCTAATTTTAATGCTCCTGATGCAATATTATCAGGTCCTGTGGACTTATGCCAGCGCAGACTCTTTACCTTTTTATTAATAGTATTAAAGCTAAACTCAATTCTCGGTCCACTTTCATTTGGTAATCTTACTTTGCCTAAAGCATAAGTTTTCACTTGAAACACTTTGGAGTACCATTTATTAAATTCGTTTGCCTTTTCTAAGTCGCTTATGATTAATGCCCCTTCATTATTTTTTATATTTTTAATCTTGTCTTTGGTATCCTTCCTTCTCCGTAAATACTTATAGAAGTTGTTGCTATCTTTTGAGTTTAATATATTTAGTAAGTATCTATCATGCGCGACCATTTTGTCTTTATTTAATTCTTTTAATAACTGAGTATATGAATCTCGTGAACATCCGCCAGTGTTCAGCTTCCTGTGCGCATCTCTTACTTTCCTTTTCAACCTCTTAATTTTCTTATTGTAAAATTCAGGATCGGGATTGTTTTGAATACATTTTTTTGGAACATACTTCTCAGTAGCTTCGAAAATTATTATTTTGAATGCATCCCAAATATCATTTATGTTTATTCCGCTTTTTACCCATCTTATGAAATTTTCCCTAAGGTAATTTTGGAAGCCTAGTCTGTCCGCTCTGTGATATCTCCAAATGACTTGCTTACGATCCCTTTTCACGCGGTCAGTTTCGAACTCCAACTCAGCTAAAACCTCCTTGTGATCACTAATGCCTTGGAAGGTTTCACAACTCACGAATGAGTCAGACGGTCTTAGAAGAAAAATGTCTAAAATATTTTCCCCTCTTGTTGGGATATTGGTTACCTGCTTAAGTCCCCCATCGCATATGAGGTTGTTTACCAGTTCCTGAGCTTTACCTCCTTCCTTCATCCTTCCAAGTAGTGAACCCTCCTGGAAAGATTTCTTTAGAATCAATATCATTTTTTAACCACGACTCGGTACCGACAATTACATCTGCTTCTGTTGCCTCAACTAGGGTTGCAAACTCTTTACATTTATTTAAGATACTCCTACAATTTACCTGAAGAATTCTTATTCCCTTACCTGGATTTTTGACTTCTTTATTATACGATATATGGCCCCCTTCATCAACGTCTTTCATCGTCTTCTTCGTGTTGTCAGCACCTCCGTGGTCCTCTTCTAGTTTCCCTGCTTGGCGTGTTGTATTACATTTTCCAGCAAACTCCCAAATTTTTCGCTACCTCTTCTATTTAAATGTAAACTGTCCCGACCCAAGTCCTTATCACTTAACCAGCAGTTCGGATCCACGAAACACAAGTTTTGTTTAGCACACACCCAATCAATGCCTTCATTGATATAATCCACTCTTTTATTTGCTACGTCCCTCCTCCTAATTATTCCACTCACTACTATATTTGCTTTCTTAAACTTTTTCTTCACTGTTGCACACATATCCCAAATCAATCCGATGGCGTGGTCTTCAGTCCGAGCACTTTTTATATCATTTGTTCCTATGTGGATTACGATCACTTCTTCCTCCCTCTCCTCACTCAGATCCATAATTTTCTTTTCCATTTGCTCGGTTTTAATTCCCGGAAAACAGTTCACTAAAACACCAACCTTTTTACACTTCTCTCCGGCAAACCGTATCATAGAATCACCTAATATTCTCACCTTCAGCAGCTGGGCCTCTGGGATTTTATTGTCGTGATTTTTATCGATATTATTCTTCCCTTCATCACATCTGTCCCTGAAGGAAACAACTTGAAGTTCTTTCTTAAGCACACTTCTCTCTTTCTAATTTCTCTATCACACTCTTAGCCTCCATTAGATCTTCCTTTAACGATGATATAATCTTCTCCGCGTTATTTAGTGATACCTTTCGGTCCCCTTCGACGCAACTGCTGCACCGCCAATTCTCCTTTACGCACTCCTCCAACTTATCCTTGGTGCAATTGAAGTGAAACCACATATTGCATTTCGAGCACTGTGCACCGTTTCTCAGTTTTTGCTTGCAAGAGTGACACTTCAAGTCGATCACGGCACCAGAGCAAGAGCCCTTCCCCATACTTCTTTGGTTTTTCAGGTAAAAACCTTCACCACAGGAGCGCCTCAGAAACACGTCCTTTCACCACGAAAGCTCGGTATGGTATGAGAATTCCATGGAATGGCTAACACATTAGGTGATGATGCCACCAAAAAAATAGATAAAATACCTCTTTCTAATGATACGGTTAGGAGACGTATTAGTGATATGTCCAATGATATAGAAAATCATGTCACAGCAATGGTAAGTGATAGACGTTTTGCTATTCAAGTCGATGAGTCTACTGACATAAGCGGTAAATGTCATATACTGGCTTTTATTCGTTTTGTTAATGAAACTGAAATAATAGAACAATTTCTTTGCTGCAGAGAAATCCAGGGAAGTACAAAGGGACAAGACATTTTTGATGTAATTGATACGTACATAAAAAAATGTAATTTATCTTGGATTTCATGTGCAGGAATTTGTACAGATGGTGCTCCAAATATGATAGGGACCCAGAAAGGATTCATTGCTCTTATTAAGAAAATTAATCCAAATATAATAACAATCCATTGCTTTCTCTACAGAGGGGCACTTGTTGCAAAAACATTAGATTCAGGAGTAAAAACTGTTCTCGATGATTTCGTTCAGATGGTAAATTTTATCAAAAGTTGGCCATTAAAATCACGTATTTTTACAAAATTATGTGAAGCAATGGAATCAAGACATGTAACTTTTGAACTACAAGAGGAGTTGTTGACGTTTTTCACCCAGGAAAACTGTTCAAATATTATTGATAGGTTGAGAAGCGGTTATTGGTGTGTCCGAGTGGCTTATCTTGCAGATATTTTTCAACAACTAAACAAACTCAGTATGTCAATGCAAGGCCCAAATGAAAATCTTTTATCGTCAACAGACAAAATGAATACATTTATTGGTAAATTAAAAATTTGGGAGGAACGACTTAAAAAAGGAGGCCTTGAAATGTTTCCCCTAACAGCAATCTCAAATGGCAAGGAAAAAGTAGTGAATTTGATAATGGACCACTTGCAATTTTTGCAACTCAAAATAAAGCATTATTTTCCAAATTTAGAAATTTCCAAATATGACTGGGTTAGAAATCCTTTTGCAGTAAATTCAAGTGCTAATGGATTAAGCTTTCTGGAAGAGGAGGAGTTTGTTGAAACCCAAAACAACAGGACATTGAAAATGCAATTAAAATCTCTGCCATTAAATAATTTTCGGATCAAAATTTCAAAAGAATATCCAAGCACCTCAAAAAAAAGCAATTGACATTTTACTAAATTTTTCCACTTCTTATTTATGCGAACTCGGTTTCACACTTACGTCGCTGAAAAATAACAAGAGAGAACGGCTTTTGTCTTTGGATGAAGAAATTAGAGTTTCTATTTCCTCAATTTGTCCCATAATCAGCGAAATTTGTAAAGAGCATCAGTCACAAATATCGCATTAAAATAGTAAAACTATCCCATTTCTTTGTTTAATAATATATAATAACTTTTGTTTATTATATAAATATAATTTTAATTTTTTATTATAGTTTGATTTTATAAATAGTAATACTTAATATTAGACTATTTTTTCTTTGCTTATCACACACGTTATCTATATTCAAATACTTTAAATGTAACCTTTTGATGTAGTGCTATGTTTTTCTTGGAGGATACTATTTTATGTTGGTGTTATTTTGTATTTGTGTATTTTTTGTTTTCACAATTCTAAATTTAAAAATGGAATAGCATTATTTTTTCTTATTGTTGCATAAATTGTTTGTAGAGGCCTAATAATAAATCATCTGCATATGTATTTTAAAGGAATGAATTGTACGTAGATGTGTATTTTGATGTCTATTTTTATGAGTTTATATCAATGACTGGTTGTAAGATCATACCCTTGGTAAAATATTTTATTTGAATATGTTTTATTGTTATACGTGACATAATTATATTACAAATAATTTTATATAGTCAAGAAAATCATTTTTTATTTTTCGAGATTGTTTAATCAAGTGATTTTATTTATTATTAACTTCATGAGTTTCGTGGTGTAGATTGATATTACGTCAAAACTCTGCATACCATTCATATTTTTCTCATTATCTTCACTGATCATTCCCTTGGTAAACCCTATTACCTGTGCATATATTATAAGGGGTGACGCGAAAATTACGACATTGAAGAAAGGGTGACGCGAACACGAAAAGATTGAGAACCACTGCTCTATAGTGTGTGAATGGGCCATCACTCATTGAATTAACAGTAATTTTCAAAGGACTATTTCATGAGTTACTATGAAAACTTGAAGTATAATGTAAGATGTGCCTTCTATATAATTTGAGTTTGTAAACAGGATCTCTTTCTATAAAACCATCATTGTCGCAAGTGTTCTCTCTGCTGGCAGGTCCATGATTTTATGTTAAACACATTTCTCCACATTATTCTATTCTTTGCAACCTACTTCAAATCTTGGTTACTGCCTTTCTCTTTCCAAATCATTTGTCAGCTCTCCCTCTTTTGCATGGAAATCTTGTGCATTTCTACTTGATTGAAGCAGGTGAGGCATTGCTTCTGTGTCATGAATTATGTTACACAACATGTTGAAAGCAGTGTCATTTCAGTAGCAGGCCTTCATGATGGCAAGTATAAACACTAATCGTAACCGGGTGAAGGACAAGACAGTAGCGCTGTCGATGGCGAGAAATGGTACTACTACGGCATAAAGGATCTCTTCTGGCCCCTGGATTCAGTTGGTTTATTTCCTTTCCTCATTCACTTGTTCTCCCCCCTCCCTCAGGTTGATGCCTCCCCTAAAGGATCACAAATTGTCAGTTGGAGAAGAAGCTAGCATGAGTTTTCTGCAGGAATGTGAATTCATTGCAAGTGCAGCAGAGGCCACCCAATGCATCTCTGCTTGGGCAATGAATTTCGATGGCATTTCATTGCAACAGGAGCTTAGTTATGTTGTTCAATAAAATAGTTGGAAATGCTTTCAATATATACGTACGTTGCTTTAGTTCTGTCCCCTTGCTTTATTGCCTTTTGATGATGCCGCTGAGCATGACCTGTAGTGATACCATTTCCGTAATAGTCGCATTTCTCACCATCAACAGCACTACTATCACTGTCATGTTCTTCACCCGGTTATTAGAACAGAACCTCTTTTCTTAATGTCCAGGTAACATACAAAATCACTTGTATGCAATACTATTGAGTTTTTTTGTAAGATTTTTCATGACATGCATATAGCTATAAAAGATTCATTAACCCTAGAACTACTATGGGGGGGGGTGGCTGAGGTCACGACTGATTTTTTCGTAAGTCTGGATAATTTATCACATTGTGCAGAGACTTATGTAAAATAATTACCCGAAGTTTCTTATCAATGTATGCATATTTCCATTTCTGCAAATTATTTCGTAATTGGCTGCATGCCTTGACACACAGGTAGCCTAACTTATAGGCCACCATGTGCGTGGAAAGCACAGTGTGAAGCTCGCTATTTGTTTAAAATTTTGTTTCAGATGAAACAAATCATTTTTCTAATCAATTTGTTATTATTTTTGTAAAAACAATCTTACTGCAATATTAATCTGATCTTGAAAACATGATGAAAAATCTGATGTCGCCACATGACTTTCTCCATATCTGTAATATTTCTAAAAATTCCAAATAGGTTGCATAATATAAAAATATTTTAAGAAACTGCGAGAAAATTTTAGACTACAAAGAACAGAAATAAACTCAAACCATAGTCTTCTGATATTGGATATAACCACAAAGCTCCAACAATTAAGAAAAGAAAAAGGAGCATTACTAAGATGTAACTAAGCGTCAATTGTTAACAATAGTCGTCAGTAGATGGCATGGTGGTGGCAGCTAAAATATAAAATATCTCTTAAATAATGCATTTATGGTAGTGAAAATCACTTGGTAGTTCTAGGGTTAATGTCTTCAAGGAATAGTATTTGCTTGTTTCACATCTTATAATAATAATGCAGGAAAAGTAAATGTAAAGAAATGATGAAAACTAAACTTTAGGCTTGAGCAAAGAAAATTGAATTTTTTGGTGTGGTGGATTAATTGAAAATTTTTTGTTGTAGTCTCACTGGTACACATTCAGTGACAATTTTCTTTTGCAGGTGGTACTGGGATCACACCAATGCTTCAGCTGATCCGGCATATAACTAATGATCCAGAGGATAACACAGAACTTTCCCTGCTATTTGCTAATCAGACTGAACATGACATATTAGTCAGAGATGAACTAGAAGAAGTAGTGAAGAAATTTCCAGATCAGTTTAAGCTTTGGTACACTGTTGACCGTCCTAGTGAAGGTAGGTAACATTTTCTCAACTTTCATATTAAATTATTGAATTTCATATTTTTTATCTGTATTATAATATTGATTAGTGTAGCTTTTTTACATGTTTTATCATATTATATGTAAATAAATGTGTACATTATTCTGGTTTGTTGTTACTGAACAAATTTTTGTCATTTTAATTATGCTTATAGATGAGAGAAAGTTAACTTATTTTTCTGTAAACAGTTACTATTTTTATTTTAGGTGTTTCTACATTAAATTTATTATTTTAAGCTACAGAGGACTACATGCCTTTATTCATGGTATATTTTTCAGTGTAATTGACTTTTAGTTTAATAAGTAACACATAATTTCATAATTATTTAGATATTTATCTGAATGTCTACATATAGATCTATCTAGGTATTTATTTGTGGCATTTTAGCTGTACTTACACATGGATTTGATGTCAGATAAATATTCTATTTTTGGCATCGTCATTCCTAATTAAATTTTCATATTCAAAAAGTTTTGCCAGCGTTGCTGTCATCTGTTCATCTTTTACTGCATACTTAAATTCATGTTTTAACCACTTGACTGGGGAGTGCTTTTCATAACAGTCACATTCCACATTCGAAAATGTAGTAGTTTTGTATACATTTTTACAAAGGATTTTATTCGCCGTACCCAGGGGCAGATTGGAAGCAAAAATCTGCCCGGGCAAACCTGACCTCGGCCCACCCCTCTGAGTAAAATATTCCCCTATATTTTTGTCATGAGACATATAATGTAAGCTCATATATAGTGAGGTTACATTCTGTTTAACGTTTATTTTAAATAAACAAAGTTTACATATGCATATGCACTCTCAACTGATCTGCCTTTGTAGCTTGGACCTCGTTGACCACTTAGTTTGACAACTTCAATAATTCTTTCCATTGCCTGCCTATTATTTTTTACTTCTCTTTTCTTCTGCCTTTGATTTTTGAACAATTGATGTGCAATGTCTTTGCATTTAGAACTTAGAATGTGAGCTTTTGTACTGTAATTGTGATATTTGCTAAGCTCATGTTCATTTGTACGTTGGTGGACTTGCCTCAAATTATTCATCTCCTTTGTAAATGCACTGGTTTCATCTTCCTTGCTGTAAGCAAGACACACTGTGCAGTAGAGAGCCATATTAGATGTACTGTATGATAGCCAATAGCGTTTTGATCCATTTTTTCTCCAAAATACACTTTTAAATGGAAAAGGGAGAGAATAACTGTTTTGTGGTTGTCTTGGATGCAACTGAAAAAATATGACCTGTCACTTTCTTTTGGCCAAATAAAAAGATGACAATCATCTTCAGGGAGTATCTCAATCCCTGTTTCACAAGACTTAGAGATAGAATCAGCGGTTGCCCCATTGCACATATCATTCTCTTTACAAGAGTTTTCTTCAGTTTCAACCTGTAGTGAGTTTGAAGAGTGATGATCAGTTTGGGAGTTTTCAGTAACTGGGTCTTGAATTCCATTTACTGCTTCCTGATTATCCAATTCAAATGAAGAAGTAGCATTGAATTTAAAAATGTCAGTCAACTTGGAGCATTTCTCTGCCTCTAAGAGAAAAAGTTTCTTTTTCGGTTATTATCAGCATTTACAAATTCAAATGTTCTTTATTTACGACATTTATGTTAAACTTTAATAAGTAGGAGCAGGTAGAGAGATTCTACTGCCGTAGGCAAAATATTATGGACCATACTTTAACTATGTTTTGCATGAATGTACGTAGAAATCCGTGAAAATGAATTTTTCTTCAAATAAACATGATTAACAAGATTTAACATAATATTGCGTACAAATATATTCCTAAAATATTCAACCCCCTTTTAAAGCGTGAACCGGCCCTGTCAATAATCATTCTTCATGATTTACATAATGACGGGGAACATTGTTGAGGATTCGAATGAGCTATTCTTTGTCTTATGCATTGAGTACATACAATTTTAAAATAAATATGAAGTGCACGAGATTTAATTATTTTCTCTGTTTGTAGTTTGGGAAACCCATATTTTCAGTAATTTCAAAATTTAACAGTTTTATATCCTTTATATTTAGCCTTTATTTTAGCCTTAGAATGGAAGGTTAATAAAATTTTGACCTTTTCAAAATGAATCAAGTTTACATACTAAATATTTATACGAGAATACATTTTAACTTATCTATATATTAATAGCATAAGAAATGGGATGTTTAAAGCGAAGATTACAGCCATCTTAACTTGTGAAGCATGAAATTAAACTTCTTGACCTGCAGATTTGCAGAAAAATTAGAAAATTGGAATCAGTCACACTGTTGGAGAGATACTGATGTTTTTAAAAGTGTTTGTGTACAAGCTTATACTGAATCACTTAGCAACTGATATAAACAAATATTTTGTATAATTTTAAATGTACGTATATATTCGAGAAACACCGGAAAAGTTTTACCACAGTCATAAGTACTATTGGACGTTTCAAGCGAATTAACTTTCTCTTCCCTAACTTTATTTGTCTTTGCTTATTTTGTTTTTTAATTAAGTTGAAGGTTATATCTACAGTCTTTAATACATGAAGGATTAAATATAAAATGTTTTGTTTGTAATGCCAAGATTCTCATGAAAATATAGTTAGGTAGAGCATCACATTGCTTATTCTTAAGTCCTATTGAAATGTATTACATTGATACTTATTTCCTACATTGAAATTTTAACTTGCAACTCAGACTATTCCTTATCAGACTGTTACCTGTAAGTCAACCAACAGATCAAAATTCAAAATTTTGGAGTGAGTTGTCATTTTTCTGGCTAAACCTTGCTTTATTACACATATGATGTCCAAGAATAAAAAATAGGTCCTATAACATTTATTTACTTAATAAGTTCAAAAACAGCAAACATTAGCAAATAATAACAACTTGTATATCATATAAACATTATGATAGGTATTGAGTATTGCATTGAAATGAGTGAAAAGTGATAAATATTACGTTAGTGATTTACCGATATTTATTACATCTTATTAAGCCTATTTATACACGCATATGCATATCATCATCATCATGCTGCTGTCCGAAGACAGGTTTTAGCTGAATTGCTGCCTCCAACTCTCTCTCTCTCCCTAGAAGCCTCTTTTATACCTATATAAGTACTGTATTCCTGCTTTATATACTCTAATATTCCTATTCTTTTTATCCCTCTTCCTCTTCCGCTAATTTTGCCTTCTAAGATCGTCCTTTGTAAACACTGTCCTCTCAATGTGTGTCCTATCCAATTTGCTTTTCTTTTCCTGATTGTTTTTATTAGCATCCTTTCTTCTCCCACCATTTCTAATAATTCTTTGTTTCTCTTCCTCTCTGTCCATTTCACTTTCATCACCCTCCTCCATACCCACATCTCAAAACTTTCTAAATATTTTTCCTCCTTTCTCCTTACCGTCCACGTCTCTGCACCATAAAGAGCTATGCTCTATATGTAGCATTTTGCTAATTTCTTCCTTGTTTCTAGATTTATTTTCTTGCTTGTGAGAAGCTCCTTCTTGTTAAATGCTGCTATTGCCATTGCAATCCTACTTCTGATGTCCTGTGTACTACTACCATCCTGCATTAAAATACTGCCAAGATATTTGAAACTACTTGTTCCAATTTTTGGCCATTTACCATTATATTAATTCATTATGTTCCTTTGAAACCACATGACTTTCTTTTTTTCGGCATTGATCTTCATTCCATATTGTTGGCCTACCTCCACTAGTCTGTCAGTCATCCTCTGAAGTTCTTTCTCGTTTTCTGCTATTAATCCCTGATCATCTGCATATTTAATGGTGGTAATACTTTCACCTCCTATCTTAAATCCTTTCTCTTCCATCAACGCTTCTTCTGTTATTGTTTCTGCATAAATATTAAATATCGCTGGTGAAATAGGACATCCCTGCCTCACTCCCCTCCCTATTGAAGTACTTTCTGTTTCTTCTTCTTCAACCCTGAGTCTAATCTTTTGATCAAAGTAAAGGTTTTTAAGCAGTCATTTATCTTTCCAATCTATTCCTATTTTATTTAAAATACCCAACATTTTATCCCATTTCACTCGGTCAAAAGCTTTCTCCCAATCTACAAAAAAATACATGACTTTATTGACTTCTAGCGCTTAGTCCCTCTTCCTCTTCTTCTTTTCTCTATAAGTCTTGTTGAGCTTGATGTTTGCGATGGTATTCTTTTACCCACATAATGTTTATCCCGCACTTTTCAATTAGCTCTTTGGCAAGAATTATAAGGAAATATTTTCTGTGCAATTTTTCACCCTTTTTCCTGTAGAGAAAAAATGCATTTAGGAAAGCCATATCTAAAAGATGCCTGAAAAGTTTTTGGTAATACCTTATTAGTCCGAATATAATGTGACCCGTGAGATTTTGCGAGTTTTTCAAGAAAATACTGGGAAAAAACAAAACAAGAAAACTGATTTTTTTTTATTTCTCCTTTAAATAATTAATTAACATAATAATATCGTGCACTGTATTTAGGATAATCCCACGCTTATAAATAGGCTCTCATCAATGTTTCACCTCCATTTCTGGGATCTTCTTTATTCACCCGATAACATTATATAACAATAATAATAACCACAAAAGTTTTAATCAATTGACCTACCTAATCTGAATCCTCTTCATCACTGGAAGTTGTAGCAGGTCTCAAGTTATCATGGTCGCTGTCTTCTTCCCACGAGGTATTATCTTCACTACCATCAATGCTGTTCGATATGCAGCATTTCTTAAATCCACACACAATGGACACTGAGATGATTTTGTCCTAGGCTATTTTGACCTGCTTCTTTATCTTCTCAGAAGGGGTAATGTATTATTATCTGCCAGTAACCACTCATTGTATTTCTTTCTTATGAAGCCTTTTAAAGGTTTATTAATCACATGTTCCCTCTAAGCTGTGCATGTGCACACGGTTATGCACACAGGCAAAATTTGTGCTCACAAATGTTTGTGGAATTATAAAGAGTTGATTGTGAAATAAAAAAGTGCACGTTACTGTGCTACGTTGCAGACTAGTCATAAAAAATATATGCCGACTCTGCACAATTGCCACCCCCATCCCATCCTAATTTGTAATTTTAATATATCCAGATGCATTTATTTACCTTTTTTGAGTATTAAGGAAAAAGTTGCACTTGACAAATTTCTTCTGCACACACATCATGAAAAATTGGAGGGAACATTGAGCACAAGCATTCTCCGCTGACACAGCCAGTCTACAAGTTCCTCATTCATCCATCCCTTTTCCTGTGCACGAAAGATCACACCTGGCAGTAATTTGTCCTTGGGCATCGTTTATGCTTTAAAACCACCTAAGGAGTCAGTTTTTGCCCATCGGCCGTTACTGCAAGCATAACCGTGAGCGTTGATTTCTCATTTCCTGTGGATTTGAACAATACTGATATAGCGCCTTTCATGTTGACTGTTACGTTTGACGGCATATCATAATAAACAGGTGTTTGGTCTACATTCCCCATTTGTCCAAGCAGATTATTATGTTTTTTACGTAAGCCTATAATATACTGCTGATTAACTATCATCTGTTCACTAAAATCATTAGGTGGCACTGAGCCAGAGAAGTGCTGCATCATAAAGATAGGCCTTTTCTACACCAGCCCATGCTTGCTTTAAATTTGTTTTGTGGAATTTTTAAATCCCTCACCACTCCCAATACCTTCAACATTATCACTTCACGAGTGATTGGAAAACCTTCATCTCAGATTTCTGAAACAATCAACTTCTTCAAATCCTCCACCCGATGTCCCCCTAAACCAATGCTTTCCAAACTATGGGCCGTGGACCATTTGTGGTCTGCGAAGGTATCGTTTGTGGTCCGCAAAGGTTTCCAAAATGTAATATTTTAGAATGAACCGGATATTTAGTTGAATTTTTTTTTGGGAAAAGTTAATCAATTCTTACACTATCACAGATATTCAATACTTTATTAACCCACAAAAGCAGGCAGAAAAAATATGCAGACTTACTGATAGCTTTAGTTCAATGACTACTGAGGGTTTCCTGGCTGGAGAATAGGTAGGTGCAAGTTTGGTCCTTTTCCCTCATCCACTTCAAGATATTCAGGGTGGTGAAATTTTGATGTGAATGGAAGATTTCATTGTTCAAAAGGAAGACAGAAATCCCCATCTCAAGTGTTTGGACTTGTTTGTTCCTAACCTTCCAATATTTACAAGATGCTACATGAAAAAACTTTGGGTTTAACACTCAATATTCATGCTCCGATTAGTACTAAGTAAACTTTTAGGTTGAAATTAATGTTGAAAAACATCCAAATTAATTTTATATAATTTTTTATATAGATAGGGGCTCCAAAATCATAGTTCATCCCTTTTGTACAATTTATACAAACAAGTGAAGATTAAAATGTTTTTACTAATTAAAAAATCTTTATTCCTCAAATATAACGTGGGTGCTACTTTTACAATGTCAGAAAAAAACCTCGTTATATTCAGGCTATACCTTAGGCCTAGAATAAAATGAGAGTGATACTTTTACAGTGTCATTTCAGGGAAAAACATTGCATTATATTCAGGCCAATATGGTACCTCATAGGTCGATTTCTCATGCTAATTTATTTCATCATAATCATCATTCATCAGTCAGTCCATCACTAATATTGACACCACCCATATTCAGGTTGCAAGCTGAAATTTGGAAAAAAAACCTTATGGATTCGGGTAAATACGGTAGTTCAAACACAATCCTACAACTAATTTGCTCGTCTTTGTATTTATTGCTGAATATGGTGTCCTTTCCAGTGTAAACAATGAATTTCCACACATTAACCTACTCTCACAGAGAATGAAAAACTCAAATTTCAAATCTGCTTCACTTGGAAGGAATAAATTGCTTCCAAGACAATCGCCCTTTCCACAGAAGCAGAGATTTGTCCACCACTATTGACTGCTCAAGAAAATACAAAGTAAAAATTTTTCCCTCAAATGCTGCAATACAGGCAGGATCTTGAATAACTTATTAGGGCATCCTTCATTGTATCTGGTATTGTTCACAAAATGTAGGAATTTCAGCAAGAGATGAAATCTTTTTTCAGTAAAAACTTTTTTTTTAATGGGGTAGCAGTGCTCTCTCATCTGATAAAATTCATAAGACTCTGGCTTATGAATTATGCCTTGCAAAATAAAAACTCCAATCGATGTTTTTATTTCATCGTCAGCAGTTTCCACCCACTCCTGCTTTAGGTTCGGATTAGAATCGTGGAATTGCCATGCATATAAGTTTATCTGCTATCAAAGAACATAAATCACCATCAAGAAACTTTTCGAAAAACTCTAAAATATTGTTTTCGTCTTCAAATTCCACTGTCACTCCACTTGTTCCATTAAATTCAAACTTATGACGGACATTTTTTTGTTTGGTCCAAAACTGACATTCAAATGCTTGTCCTCTTATTCACGTGCCGCAGTTTCTCCTTCATACTCATTGTCACTAACATTGGTGTTTACGTTCACATCATCACTTTCTTTGCTGAAATCAATATCACTCTTCTAAGGTATCACAAATATCTTCTTCCTAATATTTCGGGCCCTTGCTATTCAAAACCATTCCAGTATACCCACAATTAGAGGGTTCACTTTTTAAAAAGTTCCGAGAGAAAAAATTATGCAGAATTTTCTCACTCCTAAACACTACTTTTTAATGCTCACACTCCACCATTCATAGGAAAACTGTCCTTGCTGAAAATCCCATATCTCGAAAAATAGCACTTGAGTGAGGGAAAAGGGAAATATTTATTAGCCCTAGTCAACCAGAAATGTCAAAGTGTCACAATGGGAGACAATCATTGTTAAAAATCCTCATATAGAATCGAAAAAGATTTTATGGCACTTCTAAGAACTGCCGACCCGGTAGTGCACATATGTAACCTCTCACAATATGTTAAAGGTTTTACAATGAAGGGTCTCCTCCTCGACCACTCTGGTCTGAACGGAATCTGTTTGCTTGAGTGTGTACATAAACGAGTAAGGAAGACATCACATAAATAGTTCTCGATTCTCCCGCTCTTCGCCACAGTAAAGCGTTGAAACGTTCAATCAAACAGACACTTGACTTTTATATAAGAGAATAAAATACATTATATAAAAGTAGTTTTCTTAACTAAATAGGTTTCACCTTAGGATTGCAATGCCATCATATATTTATTTCATTGAAATATATATAATTGAAATATAATTTAGTTGATTAATTCACATGAAAATGATTAAATTGATGTTATTGTAACGTAGTTTATTAATTCTCCATTTTTTATGCTAATTGGGCATGGATTTCAATTTTGTTTTTGAAAAAAAGAAAGTATTCTTTTGGCAATGTAACTGTGTATCTCCCACGTTCCTATCTCAATTTTTAACTAATGCGTACAAAAGCAATATTAGAAGCTTGGCACTGATTTCCATTCTTATGGGAGTAGGATTGAAAACATTGGATCATAAGAACAATCTAAAAATGAAAATTTTTGGAATTTTCCCATCGTACCAAACTTCAGATCTTGTAGGGCTTCTAGAAGTGCCTTAGGTTTTATATGTAATATGCAACTTGTTAAAATAGATATCTAAATCAATTTTTTATCTAAATCAAGTTTTCATGTTTCAATTGTTTTGCTTGGAAGTTTTTTCCATCTCACATTTTGTTCTAATAATATCATTTTTTGCTTCTAGGCTGGAAATACAGTGAGGGATTTGTTTCTTCTGAAATGATTGCAGATCATCTTTTTGCTCCTGCAAATGACACAATTGTTTTAATGTGTGGACCACCTCCAATGATAAACCATGCCTGCATACCAAATTTAGAAAAATTGGGATACGACTCGAATCTCATGTTTGCATACTAGTTCATGGAGTGGACTATACTCTTTATTAAAAGCAAAGCTAAAGAGATTTATTGCATAATAGGCCTTAATACATGCTGTGCTAAACTCTGTGTATATTAACCCCAGAATGGTAACATGAGTCACTCACACATTTCTGAAAGATGAGTCTAACGTTGTTCGTGTTCAAACATGCTCCCCTCTCTCTTAGCAGTGCTTCCTCTAGTTGTCTATGTGCTGTCAAAGGAGCAACACGTTATTTTTCTCTGGTCACCGTAACCACTTCATATTTATGCAAGAGTTGCACAAGGGGTGACGTGCCAATGGCAAAAAAGCAGATTGTTTGACAAACTTAGTTAATGATCTGAAAGCTATGATTTGCAAAGCCTTAGGAGAGGAAAAAAGGTTTCTGAAACATCAAGCAACAGAGGGACAAATATTAAGCAAGTACTGTCATTTGTGCCATTACGCCAAGAAAAGAAAAACTTCCACTCTTTGCAAAAAGCCTATCTATGACGAGCACCAAAAATATTGTGCTCTAATTGCTAATTTACACATTTACTATATTTTGACATTAATTAAAATCATTCTAAAACAGTTTTCAATGATATTTTCTTATTCCAATTTTAAGTGAGTCAAAATGACACAGCGTTACCATTCTAGTGTTAGCTGTCTCCAATCAGCAGTATTAGTAGCAACAATGACCAGTGGCATAATTTTACCAAGTTGTTGAAGTTATTTTTGCTATTTGCAGTAACATTGCTGAGAGATTACATTTATTTTTGGAATTTTTTCCAAAAATTCTTTGTTCAATAAAATTATATGGGAATTGTTCATGGTTGTTTTCCTTGCCAAAATTGGTGTTTCAGAATGGATATTCCACTTAAAATATTCTTGGAATACATTGAAATCTTTTTAATGATTTACCAAGAATTTTTTTCTGAAGCATGTTTGTGAAGTAATCTTAAACTATTTCCTTTAATAGACTTATGTTTGATATCTTTTTTAATGTTAGTAGTACATATATATTGTATAAAAATATTCTAGACCATTGTATTTTTAAGTTTTTTAATTTAATTTTTAAGTAATCATAGTAATAATTGGTTGTTTTGGTGTATAAGAAGAACTTATGTATTATTAAATGGCTTTTTGTTGAGATATTTTTGGATAATAAAGTTTTCTGAAAAGTGTCATTTAAATTTTAATTCAGTGTATAAAGTGTACAAAATGTTCTATCCAACTTTCAAAATGGCAGCTTAACTGAAATGTTAAGCTTATATATAATGTTATATATATAAATTATATATGGATGGCAAAAAGATGTTGGGATAAGGAAGCCCAGTGAATACTCACCAATCGGACGACTTCAGGTTGGCGAGGCTCTGGGAATGTCGAAGCAACACACGTAAAAGAACACTAAGACAACACAGAAACATCATAAACGTAGAAGCTTTCGGAGTTATTCCTTCATCAGCTCTCTGATGAAGGAATAACTCCAAAAGTTTGTGATGTTTCTATGTTGCCTTAGTGTTCTTTTATGTGTGTCACTTCGACATCCCCAGGGTCTCGCCAACCTGAAGTCTTCCGATTGGTGAGTGTTCACTGGGCTTCCTCATCTCAACATCTTGTTGCCATCCATATATCCATTTTACCTTTCTTTTTCCATAAGCTGTTATATATATATATATATACTAGTAGAAGGTGCTTGCATACTGCAAGCATTTCATCTCACCTTGAAAAGGCATTCATTTCTCAGACAGATATTTCATCATTACACATTTTTTTATTTCTAAAGATTTCCCTTCCGCAGCGATTTTCGTTTTTCCCACATGTTAAAATAATAGTTTAAAACAATCCCAAAATGTTGAAATTTTAAGAATTTTATACTTTCTCCATTATGGGGTACTAATGTTACACATTTCAGCCAAATTTTAAAGTTGTAACACTTCTAGAAGTAAAATAATATTTTTCCAATTGTTTAAAATTTTAACATTTTTAACGGTTGCCGCAATATATATATGGAGAGATTGAAATGTTTATGTGTGCAAATGCACTGTTCTGTAAATAATTTGAAAATTGCAGCTTCCTAGCTCATCCCGTAGTACCTAAATAATTATTAAACTTTAATGTTCAAATGGTGTTAAAATAACCCCTAAAAATTAACAATTTTAAAATTTTCGATTTTCATAGTTGGTTATGAGAAAAGTTCTATACTTCTGCAAAATTTCAGCTTCCTAAACTTCATAGATTGGTCTACACACAGGATTGCGTTTTCCCATGCTAACTTATGGGAGATATTCCGAGGTCTCTGGAGTCAAACCCAAGACACTGTAAGCAAAAGTGACAATAATTCCTAATGGATATTGCGGCCATCTAGCAACACTGAAAACTTCATTATCCTGGCTTACCAGAGTGCCCATAATTCATTTACAAAAATGGCGCAATGCTTTTCTTATGGGAAAAAACGCAACTTTCGGAATTTCTGGAGTCGAACTCATGTCCCTTAGGTAAAAAGTCTCATTTTATCTAAAGGTTTTTCCATCATATCTACAAAAACTAAAACTTTCAGCTCTCTAGCTGTTGTAGTTTGGGCTGGACATTAGTATCCTCCTATATGTTATATATATCGACGACTCTTACAGAGGAGGATATAACATACTAGTAGTTGGTGCTTGCATACTGCAAGCATTTCATCTCAACATAAAAAAAACATTCATTTTTCAGACAGACATTTCATCATTACACATATATTTTTAATTCTAAATATTTCACCTCCGCAGCGATTTTCGTTTTTCCCACATGTAAAAATAATATTTTAAAACAATCCCCAAATGTTGCAATTTTAAAAATTTTACACATTCTTCATTATGGGGTACTGATGCTACACATTTTAGCCAAATTTTAAAGTTGTAGCACTCCTAGAAGTAAAATAATATTTTTGTAATTGTTTAAACTTAAATAATTTTTAACGGCCGCTGCATATCGTATGTGGTAAAATTGAAATGTTTATTTATGCAAATTTACTACTCTGTAAATAATTTGAAAATTTCAGCTTCCTAACTTATCCCGTAGTACCTAAACAGTTATCTATTTGTTTAAACTTTAAGAATTTTTAACTGGCAAACAAATTAAAATATCAAAATTTGTATAATCCCTATTTCGTTTTTTTAAGAATTCTACTTACAAAAAAAAATTTCAACTCCGTAGCACACGCGAAAATACATAAAAACCATGAAAATTTGTTTAAACAATTGCGAATTTTTATCGGCCGCATTGTTGCACTTTTTCAAGATTTTCGTTTTTTCTAGTCGGTTTTGTACAAAATCCTACCTAAGAAAAAAATTTCGAATCTCCAGCTTATCTGGAAGTGCCTAAACATTAGTACCCTCCTGTTATATGTATGTTATATCCTCCATTGTAAGAGTCGTCGATATATAATGATATATAACAGGAGGATACTAATGTTTAGGTACTTCCAGATGTGCTGGAGATTCGAAATTTTTTTCTTAGGTAGGATTTTGTGCAAAATCGACTAGAAAAAACGAAAATCTTGAAAAAGTACAACAATGCGGCCGTTAAAAATTCGCAATTGTTTAAACAAATTTTCATGGTTTATGTATTTTCGCGTGTGCTACGGAGTTGAAATTTTTTTTGTAAGTAGAATTCTTAAAAAAACGAAATAGGGATTATACAAATTTTGATATTTTAATTTGTTTGGCAGTTAAAAATTCTTAAAGTTTAAACAATTGGATAACTGTTTAGGTACTAAGGGATGAGCTAGGAAGCTGAAATTTTCAAATTATTTACAGAGTAGTAAATTTGCATAAATAAACATTTCAATTTTACCACATACGATATGCAGCGGCCGTTAAAAATTATTTAAGTTTAAACAATTACAAAAATATTATTTTACTTCTAGGAGTGCTACAACTTTAAAATTTGGCTAAAATGTGTAGCATCAGTACCCCATAATGAAGAATGTGTAAAATTTTTAAAATTGCAACATTTGGGGATTGTTTTAAACTATTATTTTTACATGTGGGGAAAAACGAAAATCGCTGCTGAGGTGAAATCTTTAGAATTAAAAGAATATTTGTAATGGTGAAATGTCTGTCTGAAAAATGAATGTTTTTTCAAGGTGAGATGAAATGCTTGCAGTATGCAAGCACCAACTACTAGTCATTATATATCGACGACTCTTACAGAGGAGGATATAACATCATATAACATATAGGAAGATACTAATGTTTAGGCACTTCCAGATGAGCTGGAGATTCGAAATTTTTTTCTTAGGTAGGATTTTGTACAAAACCTACTAGAAAAACGAAAATCTTGAAAAAGTGCAACAATGCGGCCGATAAAAATTCGCAATTGTTTAAACAAATTTTCATGGCTTATGTATTTCCGCATGTGCTACGGAGTTGAAATTTTTTTGTAAGTAGAATTCTTAAAAAAACGAAATAGGGATTATACAAATTTTGATATTTTAATTTGTTTGCCAGTTAAAAATTCTTAAAGTTTAAACAAATAGATAACTGTTTAGGTACTACGGGATAAGTTAGGAAGCTGAAATTTTCAAATTATTTACAGAGTAGTGAATTTGCATAAATAAACATTTCAATTTTACCACACATGAATTGCGGCGGCCGTTAAAAATTATTTAAATTTAAACAATTACAAATATATTATATTTACTTCTAGGAGTGCTACAACTTTAAAATTTGGCTAAAATGTGTAGCACCAGTACCCCATAATGAAGAAAGTGTAAGATTTTTAAAATTGCAACATTTGGGGATTGTTTAAAACTATTATTTTTACATGTGGGAAAAACGAAAATCGCTGCGGAGGTGAAATATTTAGAAATATAAATATATTATTATTATTATTCACATAAACGCTACAATTGGGAGCAGGTCCCGGTGGCAGCGGTTCCCCATCACAACTCAATGCATAATACCCAAATTACATAATAAAAATTGGGTTTACTTACTACAAAAATATAAGCTTTTTGATACCATTTCCTATACACTATATACTACTTCTTAACTTCAAGTCACAGGGTCTCCCGTTATGTGTAATGATGAAATATGAATGTTTTTTTATGTTGAGATGAAATGCTTGCAGTATGCAAGCACCAACTACTAGTATGTTATATCCTCCTCTGTAAGGAACCTCTATATACAGTCAAACTCGGATATAACGAGCGCCACGGGACCATCTAGTTTTGCTCGTTAGCCGTTAAACTTAATATCCGTGAAGGCAAAAGCATGCATGCGTATGGTGAAATAAGACATAAGAAGTAAAAGTGAATATATAAACAGAAAGTTTATTTAGTAAATTTATGGAAAAACATAAAAATGAGAATAAACTAGAAAATTTAAAATAAACATTTGTACATATAAAATTTACTCACAGCTGCATCCTTAATCACTCCCCTTTTTAGAAAAATAACTTTGAATGGTAGCCTGTTTCATAGATTTCACTTTGAAGTCTCTTAAGTTTCCTCTTATTACACTTATTGCACTAAAAACACCATCGGAAATGTCAATGCTTTCAAAAAATCATTTAATGTTTCCACAGCATCCTGAGCTTGAGAGTAAGTTGGCATGGCTTTCGTCGGGATTGTGTCTTCGACACATTCAACAATGTCTCATCACTGTCTGCTGTGTTTTGTACTGTCTCTATTATTTCACTCTCCGTAGGAATTCCACTGGTAATCAAATCATCATCAACATGAACAAAATTGTCAATGTCATTTACATGGTCAAAATTCGCAATTCCATTTTCTTTAAGCCATTCTGACAGAGGTAGATCATCTTCATCAACGTTATGGTTATCAATCGAAAATTCCCCCGATATTAAACCAGACTTCCGAAAACAGTTTATGATTGTTGTAGGTGAAACATTTTCCCATGCATCTGTCATCAAATGAATTGCATCCAATACAGAGACGTTGCCATCTAAACCTCTTTCCCTCCTTTCAATCAACTGTAGAACAAAAAATCGCTTGAAATGGCCTTTAAAACTTTTAATTATCCCCATGTCCATTGGCTGCAAAATAGAAGTCGCATTTGTAGGCAAAAACACCAGTTTTACATTGGATAACTCCTGCATATGTGGGTGCGCAGGACAGTTATCGACAAGGAGTAAAATGTTTCTATTTTTCCTCCGTAACTCGTTGTTCCACTGACTTACATATTGCTGAAAAATATTGGAAGTCATCCATGCCTTTTTATTAGCTGCATATTCAACGGGAAGCTTCTTTACATTATTGAAGCAACGCGGCTTTTGTGACTTACCAATAACAAAAAGTTTTTTTTTGTCAGTCCCATTCATGTTTGCGCACATTAAAACTGTTAAACGATTCTTAGGTCTTTTGCCACCAACACATTTGTCACCTTTGAATTTAAACGTTGCATCAGGCATCATGTTGTAAAACAGTCCAGTTTCGTCGGCATTGTAGATGTCTTCTTCTCTGTAACCTTTTCGACACTCCTCCCAAACACTTTTCACCCATTCACTTGCCGTTTTTGAATCTGCTGACAGGGCCTCTCCACTGACTTTCGCATAAACAATGTTATGCCGATTTTTAAAACGATCGAGCCACCCATTATTGCATGTGAAGTTTTCATGTCCTAACTGTTTTGCAAATTTATCTGCCTGTACCTTTAAAATGGGGCCGTTGATGGGGAAACCAGCATTTCTCTGCGTCTTAAACCACTCCAGTAGTGCTTGATCAACAGTACCCAAGTCACACTTCCTCATTTTCTTGTTCGTTGTTAGGTTGTTCTCTAGTGCAGATAAAATCGCTTCTTTGTTTTTCCATAAGGTTGAAACCGTAGACGACGATAAATTAAATTTTTTGCACACTTCAACATTTTTTTCACCACGTTCTAACTCTCGAATAATATCAACCTTTTCGCGAATAGACAGACACTTCCTTTTATGTACGGACATGTTACTCGTTCAAGGGCAAAATCTCAACTGATTTTTGTGATCAACGCTACGAACTTTCTTTGCAAACTGCGAGCATACCAATTCCAGGAAGAGTTAATGAGGAGACGGATTAAATCTGGGATTTCCCATCTGTACATGGGAAAGGGTGTTGGGTGCATTCGGCTGAGCGACGGGGGCGGGCGCCATTGTACATGCCTTTAGCCCCTTACCCCCCTTCCAAACACAACCTCCTGGCTGTAAAAGAGCTGTGGGATGGGAGGAGAGGACAAAGGACCTCCGCGGGTGCCACTGTACCTGCAAGTTGGGAATTCTTGGTTTGGACGAAGGGATTATTTTTTAACAACAACGCCGTGGTCTTTAACCTCCCCGAGGGATAGGGTGTAGAGGCTGGACTCGAGAACACAAGGCTACATATCTTGGGTCACTATGAGGATTGAAGGGGCTGACCGCCACCGCGTTTGAGACAGTGAGACGTGGTCGAAGTTTGCTCGATATATCCGTGAAGCGTGCTCGTTATATACGTGAAATATTTGTATGCAAATACTCGTAAACTTATCTTGGAGGTAGCATTTGCTCACTATAGCCGTGACCTCGTTACAACCGTGCTCGTTATAAACGAGTTTGACTGTATAATGATATATATATAATAGCATTGTTGCATTACATGCCAATGCCCACAATGTCCCCTTCAATAGTTGTTACAATGCAAGGGTTATTCGTGCCTTACCCAATTACACTCCTTCTCCGACATTGGGAACTAGCCCATATACATCTTCTTGTCTCTTTCTCCCCATCTGGCCTCAACCTCCGCTAACCCTATTAGCCCTCTTACAATGTCTCCTCGGTTACATTGTAGCTATTCGCGCTTTACCTTAGCATACTCCCTCCTTATTGGTTATCCATCCTTCCCACTCCCTGCCTCCTCCAATCATCGACCTTCTCACATCACCCTGTCATTCCCTGCCCAGTGTGTCACTTTCTGTTACTCTATCTCCATCGCTGACAATTGGCATATGCCCAAAAAGCTTGTGTTTTTTTGTGTGCGTGTTTTCTCTCTTTTCGATGTCCCCAGCAGCCTCTCAACTTGGTGTCCTTCAACACCTTGTTGCCACCCTCATCACTACCTTTCCCTTTCCTTAAGTTATTATATATATATAGCATTGTTTAGCAGAATTAGGAATCATACTGGTACTCCTTAATTTTTCAATCCCTGTTAGACGGGCATTTCAATTATTTTTGGTTGAAATTCTTTTAATAAATGGCTCTGAAATTTAGACTTGAGTAAAGAGGTAGGGGTTTGTATAAGATGAAATGGCATAAGGGATTAAAGAAGAAATTACAATAGATTAAATCCTTACTATATGTCAGAGATGCATTCCTGAAACTGACAATGTAACAACATAGTTAAACCTACTTCAGTTAGAGGTGAGCAGATACATTTTGGAATGCCATATTCGAAGGCAAAATCAAATTAACCATGATTTTAAATTAATTTACATAAATAATTAAATTAAAATGGCTAATGAGATTTAAAATTGTATTAACATTTGATATAATGCAATCAGAATTTCGCCTTTGGCTCTTCACGAATGATGTATGCCAAGCAATGTAACGTATAACATGTTCCTTAATTTATTGACCGTGTACATACATGTAATTACATGGCAATATATGGTGAATAATTGCTGCAATAAGTTTAGATTGATGGTAAACTTGTTTGCCACCATAGATCTATATTCTTTCTACTGTTGTGATATTTCTGTTAAATTTTTAATATAACCTTATTAAAATTTCTGAATGCTACTTTTTGCATATTCTATGTAATATGAATATACAATTTCCTAGAGTGAAAAAATTTATTCGAATGGTAAAACATGTAAGTGTACATTTATTCAACCTACCTTACTCTTCTACATTAATTAGATTTAAATCTGTAGTATCTCAAATATGAAATAAGAATCTGAATCAAGTCATCCTAGTTAGTTATTTACAGCAAATATTTACCCTAAATTTACAACATTCCTCTATTTAATAATTATAACGATTTAATTATTAGTATCAAGACATACACGAAATACATTTTATTAAAAATTTTATTAAAATAGTATTTTACATTTAAAAGGTAAATGGAATGACAGCTTGAAGTGTTGTAATTCTTTTAAAAGTACCATTTAATTAACCATATGCAATAAACACTAAAAAGTTACAATACAAAAAATAAAACATTTCATAACAATACCTGATAAAAATTAATTATAAAAATTCTATAAGAATTTTTAACAAATGGACGGATTACTTTTCAGAGAATCATCATTATAAAGCATAATAGCTTTATGGAAATGTCTATACAGCCTTGGAATGTGCTCTTAATACATAATCGCTTCTGGATATTTTCCTATATTGTAAAATATTACTTAAACTTTCATAATCAAGTTGTCTAATATATTACGAATAATATTTATAAGCAACCAACTATCATCAAACTAGGTTTGAACAAGACTTCAATAATAAATTTGGTTACTGTCCTGTATTGACCCCACAAATTTATAAATTGGACAAAATACAATTATATATTTTGACCTTTCTACTTTGACCATGAGAATGTAGTTTATACGAAAACATTATTCAACATATTTAAAAATTAATAAGTTTTATTTATTAGGTATGGTTTTAGACTTGAATACAACTATTTTAACACCCTTTATATTGGGTTGGGGTGGTATGTTAGGAGGGCTTGAAAAATGTGCAGGGTCAAAACTGGACAATCCCTATATTTGTCTATTCTAACCATGGAAATGGGTATTTGCATCAATGGATTTTTAGTACTACAACTCTTTTTCTTTAAAATGCTTGTATATCTGTTGTAAGAGCCATGGTAGATACAACGAAGTTCCACTGTACTTATAAAAGCACTTAACAAATTACGATAAATACTATATCATGAGCTTGAACATTTTAAAGCGCTTGTAAAAAGTAAAAATGTAATCTTTGACATTTATAAAAAATACAAAATATTAATAAAATTACCATTCAAATTAGCTGCAACTTGACATTCTGCAGAAATTAAAATTAAGATAATACTTTGTTGTATATCTTTCCAGTCATGAATTATCTTAGCAAATATGGGATAGATATAACAATTCCCAAAATGTATGCTAGGTTAGTTTTTGCAGCTGAATTACATCTATCATCAAAGTAGCAAAAACACCAGGTAACTTCATCATAGTAGTCCCTGTAAATAAATAGGAAAATGTCATGTTTATAAAAATTCTCCTCTTCAATCTAAGAGAATAACTAACTTGTCAAGAGTACTTTTTAGATCTCCAAAAATTTATATTTCTAGTAATGTTGTGATACTCTCATATCTACAACGATGCGACACCATCGTTACGACATAAGTTAAAATATTAAAAGTGCAATAGCTATTCGATCAAGTCTCGTTAAAAAATCATCAATACATTGATATAACCAGAATGTGACTTAAATATGAAGCATTAATCACTAGGGAAAGAATTTATAAAAGAAATAAATATACAAACTCATATCGATTAGATTTTTACCTTTTTACGTCATGCTGGGGAATGGTATGATTTACATAATTAGCAAGCTTGACATCCTTCGCTGCTGGCCTGCATCCTTCATACTTATCCGAAGGAATGTCCGTGCGGAAACTTGTCAAAGAACTAAGACAACTCCTCGTAATAATTTCCTCATCTAAATTTGATAAAAACGGATTTTAGATATTTTTAAGAGTCAAATCAAAAGGTATAAGTAATATCAGGTTTTTTCATACCTCCTTTATTTTCCGTTATCTTGACACATCTATCGTCGTATTCCGGACAATAAATTCCCCAGTAAAATATCCAATTGAAATCCTTCCAACAGCCAGGATGAGTAGATACACACTCATAACAATACAATCCGTAACCTATAATTTATTCTTAATTGTAATATAAGTTGTTCGCTAATAAAATCTTAATGATAAAATAAATATTCTAATGAAAATCAATTACAAGGTGTTAAAAAAACATGGCTCAAAACGCTTTTGCCACACCCTGTCTACAAAAAAGGTACAATAATACTGAGGTATTCAACTTACCAGTAGTCATGAGAGACATAAGGCACAAAAGAACGGATAGCCTCTTCTCCATTGTATTTCTAGATATTAATACTATACGATGATTAATATTTACGAGCTTTTCATTTTTGATATAAACAGTCGGTAGAAATTCGTTATTTTCTTTTTACTACTTCGTTTTTCTGTTTATAGAGGGCAGACATTAATAACTTAAATGAAGACGTGGCGGAAGGTCCAAATCGTCCCAATGCTTCACGCTGGAGTTAAAACTAAAATAGTTCAACCTAAGTTTCCAAAAGCACTTTTTTCATTAAAGAATCAAGTTTCACAGTTTTCAAAACAAATTTCAAAATATATGATGAAAAGAAACGCCCCCGGAAAATGAATAGTTTACTCGGTAATATTCAATTTTGTATGACGTAATTCCACTGTTTATAACTTGAGATCAATTATTCTATTGAGATTTGATAAAATATTCATTTCATATTTTTGATCGTTACATAATACTCAGTCACAATAGGGTGTAATTCCTAATATGTATATAAATCTCTGGTAGGGTGGCCAACTTTTGAAATTCGTTGGGAAGAACAATTTTTTTCAACAAACCTGTTTGCAATTTTATTTGTCAAAAATATTTACAATCACTTCTAATTTTGTCCTCCCACATGATAATTGTGATGACATGGTAAAATCACTGTAGGTCTTAACACTCAATTTAAATGTGCAATTCAAAGAGTTACACAAATGGTAATGTTTAATGTATTGGTAAACATGTATAACATCAGCCAATTATACTTAGTTTTCCTCTGAATTCCTTTTAACTGGAAATGTGTGCATCAGCATAGTTGACATTGCTACTTGCATTTTTTTGAGATTCACAGTAATATTGCTTTTTAACTGCTCCAATTCCAAGATTCGCAATATAAAATATAATATTGCACTAAGTACATCTTGCCTAAGTTGGATTTTATTGTTCACTTAAGCAAATTAAATTGCTTTTCCTATAATTTATTTAAACTACATAAATAATTATTTGGTTTAAGTGAAATTGGGAAGGGTTAAATTTCCTAAAAGTGAAATTTTTTCCGAGTATTTGACAAGGTAATTTTCTTAAATTTTTTATCATTCCACGGCAAATATTTGACTCATAAATTGATTGGTGGGTAATTCGTCTAACAGCAGGTGTAAAGGAAAGATTACACGCTCAGTTTTACCGCAAAGGTAAAAACTGAGACAGCAGAGGTAAAACTGAGTTTCTGAACTGGAAAACGAAAACTGATTTCCAGTTCACACACAGGCTCAAATCTGCAGTCTAGGCTTGTTCAGTTAAAACTGAGCATGTAAACATCCTTTAAGACTTTTTCGTAAACTGCTGATTTTAAACGAATCATGAATTGAAGAAACGAAATATTGCACAATCTTATTTTGTGTACCCTATTAATTTGTTATGACTTATAATTGTGTAAATCAGTGGCTGTTTTGTAATTTATGGCTGTTAAATATCAAGTTGGTTAAATAATAAATTCGTTGGAAAGGACAAACTCCGTCCTACCCAACCTCAGGGAAGGATGCAGGACAAATCATTCGAAAGGACAGTCCTTCTCAAAGGAGGACAGTTGGCAACCCTAATCTCTGGCCATTGTTATAAGTGTCCTAGAAATTATTTGTTTCTTTCCTCCGATTGGTATCGTTCAATTTATGATTAATGCTGCAAAAAGTGGTATTCTAATATTATAATTCAAAGGACTACTTTAGTGAAAATTTGTTGCCATTTCGTTTAACCCGCGAGAACACGTGCTACCTTTGAGAACACGTTAGGCAAAAGACCAATTTCTAAAAACTTGCCTTTTGAAATTTATTAATGCAAAAATTGTACTTGTACATGCTTGTTAATGAAAAAGAACTCGTAATTACATATTTTACATCTTCTGGGATATCATCATCACTATCGTCCAAATTTGGAATTTCCTCCTCGGTGATATTCTCAAATGTAGCCAAGATGTGCTATATTTGTTTCTTCCATGTTGATTCTAAAGGGTAATAGCATAAAAATAATATAAAAGGTAATAAACGTAAAATCCATATCAAAATCGTAGAGAAAAGTTACACCTTCGATGAAGTTCGTCAAAATTCAAATACGCTGTAACACACACGACGGGGAATCGACCGCAAAATTCATAGAAGGGCCATTTACACACAAACAAGCGCGAACACATCGTTGTCGCAACGTCGACTATAAGTGACTAGAAGTATGAACACAAACAGGAAAGTAGAAGGCGACACTAGCCAAACTAGCTTACATGCTTATACTACAGATGGGCGGCGCAATATTTAAAAAAAATTAAAAAACGCGGGGATTCCCCGGAGGCCGTAGGCGCGTGTTCTCGCGGGTTAGTATGGCAGGATTTAAAAACTGGTTAAATTCAGAAGCCACACTCAAAATCCTTCATTGTCAACTTCATAACGATTACCAGATGTGAGGAGTTTGGTGTTTCCATTTATTAAATACTTTTCTGTTAATTTAGTTTTTTTTTGTTTTTAAATCTCTTACAGTGTTTTAATTGTTTTGAGTAGTGCAAAAATAATCGTACAGAGAAATCTGTACCGGTGTGTTTAACTCGCTTTTTGCGGGCATTTTACTTAACGTCTTCGATGTTAAGTAGGGGTACTAGTCTTGTGTTAAGTGAGGAATTCTGAGTCTTGCCGCTGTAGATTTTATTCCTGAAATACATCTTCAATCAACGAAAACATATTTAAATTCTTTATAGATCTGTATTTATGCTGTAGATCTGTAGAATATGAATGGCATACCAAAATGCATGGAATGATGAAGAATTTCCGGTGGCAATGTTTATCGATGAGCAGTACGATCCTTCGAAGATAGCCATGTATTGCAAACATAAGGCGAGTATTTAAATAAATAAATTTATATAAAATTTCATTTTATTGGGTGCAAATTCTGAACGTTTGAGCTGGCAATAGGAAAATCTCAATTATGTCATCACCATATCAACAACTAGTTTGTTGCGAGGTATCATGTAGATTTTTTTAAAGCTCTCACTATCTTTATCGCAATTGTCCTTGATTAATCAAATTTTTAAATACCTAACATTCATTACAGATAGTTAATATTTTTTCTTTATTTCATGGTCTTATGGCTGAAATGGAAGGTTTATGATAATGGAGTTGAATTTAGCCTTGAAGAAATACGAGCAAGACGATACACAGCGGTAAGTATCTTGAGAATTTTTATTAAAGAATCAATTTCTTGATCAAATTATAATACATCTTCAAAATACAAAAATTTTCCCATGGATTTGCAACGTCCGTGAAAAAAGCTCAAAAAATGGCTACAGTGTCATTTAAAAGTTCCTGTAGGAGGGATCTACTACTATATCCTGCTATGAAAAAATCAGTTCTGCCAGATAATCTGGTAAGTTTCGTGCATGCTATCACATGAGAATATGCAGTCAAACTCCAATTTATCACCACCGTTTGGCCATCACTGACATTGGTGCTAAAACATGGCTAGTGGTAAATCAAGGTATGCTTGCCATATGTAATAATAAGATGGAAGATCTGCTAACAACGATGCAGGGGTGGCGCTATATACGGAGATGCTAAATCAGTCTCAGACTGTAGTTTCAGTGCATTTAATTTCATTAATTATTACTGCATTCAATGCATTAATCGCAATGTTAACCCATTCGTGGACAAGACAGCTGCAGCCATCATGGCTAATGCATTCGCAATGGACATGATGGCAGCTGCCATCCATTTTCGAGAGCAGATTAAGCATGACGGCTAATTCTGTCATGACTTTTTTAAGCAGAAAAAGAGCTTATATGAGTAATTTTATATATGTAGTAATAAACATCAATTATATGAATGTGCGTTTTTTGGTCATTTATCCATACCGTAACTCCGCAAACAGGTTAAAAACTCACCAAAATAATTTTTAGTTTATTTTGTGTGTTTATACATTAAATAACTTCTGATGGGACATCTTCATCGTCTCTATGGAGAATGGGTATTGTCTGGAAACTTCCTAATTCCTTCTGGCAGCATAAAGAAGCCATCGGAAGTCCAGATTGGAGTGGATTAAGACTGTGGGGGACAGCATCTTCCCAGATTTTATTGGTCATCATTTCAAAAAATGTTGGATTTCAAATCATATGATGACATTCTATGGAACCATAGTGATGAAGGAAGTAATAGTGATGAGAAAATTGAAAACTTGATGTGGAATGAATTTCTTGGGATAACACTTTTTGTTTATTTTTGTCATGTTTATCCTTGTATTGTGTGTGTTATAAGGTATAGCTTAAATAATGTCTTGAAAATTGTTCTTCTGTATGCAATTAAACATTCTGCAAATGAGTGTTCTTTTTATATTCAGGTAATTTCTTTTTTCCTTCTACAACTACCAATTTTTTGGAGAGTCATCTCATATTAGAGTTATATTATACATATTCTGATAAATACGGTATTGTTTCTTTTAAATGATGCTTGAAATTAAATTAAAAGTGGTGACATTAAAGGCAAAAATTTATTGTTTTTGAACTATTCTATTAGTTAGAATATTTATATCTTATGAATACAAGGAGAAGCTATAATTTAAATATTTATCGTCGTTATACAGATTTTTCTTCAGATAAAGATAGAAAAACTGGATTTGAAATATGGGATGGAATTACATATTGACAGCGAAAAAGTACCTACATAATTTGAAAATGAAAGAATATCAAGATGATGAGTCTTAAAAGATTACCTATGAACCATATGTATCACCAATCAAATCTGAAAAAGTTTTGCTAATATAGAAAAAAATTTCTATTTGCTCAGAATCTTCAAGCAGAGGCCAACAGTGTCACACCAAAATATATAAAACCACAATTAGAAAAGGAAAATGTGAGTTACTACTAATGCCGTCTTGGTGCTTTTGTATTAATAATTTACATTAGGATATAGATTACTTGTCACTGTATTTAGAATTAATGGCTTCATAAATTATGTATACAATACAGTTACTATTATCATATGCTATTATATCTTAGTATTAGTGGACATTTGTAAGAAAGATATTACTGGTTGGTGAGTATATTCTGTTATGGTGGGTTGTCTAACCAGCAAGAACTTAGCAGCCCTGATCTAAATTATGAAGTTTTAAAGAACTTGTATAACAATTCTTAAAAATATCTAAGAATTGTTTTAATCATGGAAATGCACATTGCATCAAATTCAGTGAAATATACAAGAAAACTACATTATATTAAAATTTGTGGTGAAATTTAATTTTATTCTTACCCAGATGGTAATTTTAAAGAAGCATTCATGGCAAAAAAAGCAGTGGTTCTTATATTTTTGTATTATTTGCTTTCCTTCAGCAGAGCCTATTGATTAAGGGTGGATATAAGGAAGAGACAAGCTATTTAAAGAAACCTGATGAAGCATTGAAACTAAATAATAACTTTTATTTGGATGTTACTAGCTACACACAGTTTTTTAGTAAACCACTACAAACTTCTACTCCAAACATTGGAAGACAACTTACAAAAAACACCAACCAAGAGAATAAGAGGTATGACAGCTAAAATAATGACTAATTGATAAAAAAAATATTGAATGTTCCATGAAATCGTACTATTTTACAATATTGGAATTGTTATAATCATCGTTGCTTGCTACTTGCTTTAAAGGTTGCATTTATTTTTCAAACATACCGCATTAGCCGGAATATAATGTGGTATTTTAATCCTGAAATTGTATTTAGAAATTTGCTCTCGTGTTATATTCGATGACTAGTGATTTTTATAAGAGGTGACTGAAAAGTTATCAGTCGGAATAAGGAGGAGTTGGTTTTGAAGTCGTATTTTCAGTTTTTCTAGATATTTCTGCTGTTGTTGATATACTATTTTGAAACTGTGTATACATTGTCGCAATATAGTGCAGGTTTCTGATTTTTTGTGAATTTTAGTTTGACCTTGAAAATCCTTCCAAAATCTTGGTCACATTATATTCAAGGTCGTCTTATATTCGGGCTAATATGATAATTTTAACTTCCCCATCATAAAAACCACATTTAATTTTTTTTCAAATGACAACTATCAGTTTGTTTTTCCCAGTTCTTATTTAACGAATTTGTTTGGTTTGAATTTTAAGCCAGTTAACTTAAAATGTAAATGTGTTTCAGTCATACCGTAATGAAAGGTTCTTTAACTTTTTACAAAATGCATGAAACCTATAATATTACTTTAATAAATTTCTGGTATTGCTGTACTTTCTAACTTGGATACAATTTTTACAGAGATGCCTTTGGAATTGTTGAGGATGATATCTATCATTTGATTGAAGGAATGAAGCAGCTAAGTGTTATTGAAGAGACTTCTGAGGAATTTGAATTTAATTGAAAGTTCCTTATTGAAGAAATGGAGATTCCAGTGGAATGTTCAGAATTTAAAAAATGTGATTTAACAAAATCTAACTACATAGCAACTCGAATCTTTTAAAATGCCATTGTAGAAAAAATGATTTAATTCTGTATCCAAAAGGTTTCTTTAATTCAAGGTGAATTCAGACCTTAAGCTCAAAAAGGATTTAGAAAGTTCGGTCATATGCAAGAGTAATTTGCCATGCAGCATATAAAGAGTAATTTAGTCGTTAGAGCTTAACTGCTGGGGATAGTTGCTTTGAAAGTAAAAAAATCCATTGTGAATGAAAGTTTTATATATGCAAAGAAATGTCAAAATTATTGCACTTACAAAGAAATTTTTAAATTAATTTTCGCATTTTATTTCATTTTCTCCTTACCAAAACCAATTTTTCAGAAAAACTGAATCATGGATGTGAAAGAGGAATATTGTCTTGATGATTGGACCAAAATAAAACATGAAGCAATAAAAATTGCTCCTCTGGTTTACATGGACCATATAGCATAGGATTAAGGTGCGGGCACAGAAGGCATGTGCCCTGGGCTCCCATGGATAAAATTAAATGTTTAAATAAATCATATATAGGTGTAAACCTTAACTGTATATATAAATACAAAGCTGTATCTGACCCTTAAATAATTGCTAATAAATTTAACCAGCAATTCTGTCAATCTCTTTTAGTTACTCCACTTCCTAATGGTCAGTCTGAGCCTTATTGGTATATGCCTACTTCATGTTCTCATACTTTGTTTTTACATCTTACTGATCCTTGTGGAATAATTAAGACTGTAAATTCCTTTAAGACAAAATGGTCTTGCGGTTTAGATGAAGTCTCTATTCCAGTGGTAAAGGCTGCTATTAAATTTATAGCCCCCCCTCTTGCTGATATCATCAACCTATCTTTTTCTGAAGATTGCTTTCCCTACAACCTTAAGTTCACTGTGGTAACTCCTATACCCAAAAAAGGCACTTCTTCTAGTTCAGAAAATTACTGGCCAATTTCTGTTCTGTTTTCTAAAATAATTGATCAAGTTTTCTACTGCCGTGTAATCAACTTCATGGAGTCTTACCATTGGCTTTGGATTTAGGAAATCCAAATCCACTAACTCTGCCCGTTTCCAATTTATTAATAATGTTTATCGTGTCTTAGATGAAAATCTTTTCACTGTGGGTATTTTCTATGACTAAAAAATAGCATTTGATAGTATCAATCACAATTTATTGGCATTGAAGCTCAAGAAAAGTGGAATAATAGGCAAGGCCTTAGACTGGATTGTATATTTTCTGACCAACAGACATCAAATTGTCAGATTCTCCCATGTTAGCCCAAATGGTCGTAATATTGCTACTTGTAAGCCTTTAAAAGTTACTTGTGAAGTTCCACATGGATCAATTTTGGACCCTTTGTTATTGATTATCTTTATGAATGACCTCCCCTACACCCTATCTGACAGTAAACTCTTCTGTATGCTGATGATACATCTTGTACCATTAATTCTGGTGATAAACCTGACTTAATCAATACATTAAATTCTTCTGTTTAAGAAATGCATCAGTGATGTCTGTCCAACATACTAGCGATAAATTTTAATACTGTTTATCTCCAATTTCACACAAAAAAGTCATCATCATCTTCCAGTCCTCTAATTAGAATAAATGCATCCAACTTTGAGAGATCACCATCAATTAAATTTCTTGGTTTGGCTATTAGTGAAGACAGCTGGAATGTCCATATTGATGCTATTCTTTAAAAAATTTCAATTGGAATCTTTATGTTGCATAACTTGACACTGACAAAGTATTTTTCCTAATATTCTATTTTAAAATCTTGGTGATTACCATAGGCCAGCAAATTTATTTAAGAATTAATAAAGAATTTTTAAATCGTTAGAAAAGTCCATAGAAAGTAAAATGTCCATTTCATCTATGATCCAATCTGGGTTGGATAAATCAAATGGTTTTATATGAAAATCCTCATACATAGATATAAAGTTTTTATTATATCTCATTACCTGCTTTAATTTCTCATTTTCTTGTTACTTTCTCCATATATGATCTCTAGATAGATAAAGAAAGAATTAAAGAAAAAAGGACTCATTATATTAAATGTTATCGATAATATCAAGTGGAAATAGGGGGTGCTGCAGTTCCGCAGTGCCTATACACGAGCCGCCACTGCTCAAAGCATAAAAAATTCCCATGTATATATAACAGTAAATGCAATGATTATGTTCCTGTTGGGGTTTTTGTGACAAATAAAACATGATAATATAGCACAAGACATTTTGTCAAAATTTGGTAAATAAAATTAATACTAAACAAGTAATAATATACAAATGAATTTTTACAAACAACTTTTATATAGATAATGCCTTTGTATGCATTAACTTAATTTTATTTACAATAACTTAGGTTACCTTATTTACATTGAACTTAATGTAAAAATAACTTATTTGGTAATTCCACATAAACTTTATTCAAAATGACCTAGGTTTCGCTGCAATGCAACATCATCAGGTGAAGTAAACTCAAAGCTGGTGGCAATTTAATGTAATAGGTGCAATGGATGGGTGAGTGAGGATAATTAAAGGGAGTGTGGAGCGAACGATCATTGGAGGAAAGGAGTGAGCGTATGTTTGTGGGAAGGGGACAAATCGGTTGAGCTCAGTGAACTCCAGTAAGTTGGATATTGAGAAGACAATGGGGATAATTGGTAGGAATAATTAACCTCTCTCTTTGCCAAACATCCATTAGAACATGGACACAACAACGAATTTATTCCCAAAATCCTGCATTATAAAAGAAAGGGACCAGGCTTGATATTCTGGAACAATTGGAAATTATAGTGTGTAGCTTCAAAAAACTGCGAAGTTGGAAATGATATTTTGTATCCTTTTCATTCTCCACTTCTCAACCTCCCACTAATCTAATTATTCCTACCAATTATCCCAATTGTCTTCTCATTATCCAACTTACTGGACTTCACTGAGCTCAACCAATTTCTCCCCCTCCCCTTAACATACGGTCACTGATCGTTCGCTCCACAATCCCTTTCATTATCCTCCCCCAACTCACCCTCTCCACCCATTGTACTTATTACTATAAATTACTACCGGCTTTGTTTACTTCACCTGATGATGTTGCATTGCAACGAAACTTGGTCATTTTGAATCAAGTGAAATTACCAAATGTCTTGATTTTTACATTATGAAGAAATTCCACCAAGTGACACCTGAAACCATTTACTATTCATTGAACTTGTTTGAAGCACTTGTATATTCTTTCAGCACCTATATATTCATACTTAGCTCACTTAAACCTTACTATCTTTAGTTAGGGGTGTATATTTCTTGTTTTCCACACAATCCAATGCAATTTATGTACTTTAGCTAAGTCAGCAACGACAAATGATTTCTCGTCAAAAAACAAAATTTTTGTGGGTAGCTTAGTTACAAAAAAAAATATTTCAAAAATATTAAAATTTCTTATATCATAAATACGAAAAGTCAATTTTTAAGCGATAAGGTTTTTAAATCTTTTAAAATGTTGATAAAAATCTTAAAACATGATCAGAATTTACTATGGTCTTCATAATCAACTAAATTTTAAAGTATTTTGAGAAAAACTTGACTCGCAAAGATTTTTTATCTTCACCTGAAGATAACTTACAAACCCAGAATATCTGGATCAAGTTTGCAGAGGTGGTGCCAACATTATATTTATAGGTAGGCTGTGTCCTGAACAACATACTGTGGGCATGGCCCAAGCTTTCGCAGGATTCTGTAAAGGTCTCCCATCACACTTGACACCCTCCCCTCTCTCCCTTCCTTATGGGACAAATAGGATAGTGGCGGGATGGAGGTAGTCAAGGTGAAAGGGGGAACTTCCCCTCTGTGCGCGGCAGCAATATACACATATTGTTTAGAAAGCAATCCATGTTTAGTAGGCAACCTGGATTGGGAGACTCCTCTCAAATAATACACCTATGACAGGTTACCCTACTGTCTGTTCCATTTGAAGTATTGTGGTTGTGCTGTATTTTTATATGAATAAGGAGAGCACAAAAAAAAACTATCCAAACATTTGCAAGGTAGAAAAACTTTAATTAAAAACGATGTTATGACAATTGTTGCACAAGTTTTGCTGTGATTACAGAGACTTCTGCTTCTGTCAGATTTAAAAGATGTTTAATCGTAATATTTGATAAACTAGGCAAAATGTTTTTCTTAAATTTGTCCTTGGAAGCACATGAAACAGAAGTTCAATGCTCCTGTCATTCTCTCTGGCCAGACAAATTAACAATAAAAAAAGCACTATATAAGCCATCAACTGGGAGAAATTGGTCAGACGACCTTTTTATGATGAAATCATAAATTTTATTATTTCCATGCTATAAAATTTGAGCTCAATGCCCAGTGTGATACACACGATATTGATGTCACAAGGTTATATGATATACTATTTGGAATTAATGTTATAGCTAAGAATGATAAGATGAATAAATATATAAGCAATGAAATCACAGGAAAATCATTAGTTTTACGATTTCAAAGCTGGCAGCACCCAAGTTATTCTCAAAATGGCAATATTTCCGAGTTCTTTTATGGTAGCAGCATTGTGCAGTTTTATGGCTCATCAAGTAACAACTCAGGACAGATGGGATACTCATTATTTAAACAGTACATCTACATTATCCATCTTTGCTCGAAAAAATCAAACTGGTCATTATATCACCCGCTGGCTGATGAATGCAGTCTCTCCAACGTTGCCGAACAACATGAAGATTGATGTGAAAAGTACAACATTTGAATATGGAGGAATTCAGTCATTTCGGATGCAAGCAGAAGTAACAGGTATTTGTAACTTTAAGAGGTGGACCAGATGAACTTAATTTACTTCTGTGCTAACTACTACTATGAATTCAATTCTATGATTATTTATTCTATTCAGTGCCACCTCCAAAGCCCAAAGATTACGAATTATTTCCTGGAATTGGATACTATAAGTTTTATCCAGATGGTGCATTAAATTATCATCTAGCATCTACAATATGCTCTAATGATGGAGCTCATCTTGCTATCCTGAATTCTGAGGCAGAAGCTGATGTTATAAAATTGTTATATACCAGATATCCAAGTGCTAAACAATGGGCACACATAGGATTCAATGATATACAACAAGAGGGAAAATTTGTCACAATATTTGGTAGGTTTAATTTTAAAGCGTAGTAAAAGTATTGAATGCAATCATTTTTAAATTCTATGTAAACAATTCTGTGACACTGATTCTAGATTATGATTATTTGACAAGACTTACTGACTTGTTAATAACATGGGAAGGATTCAATCAAATATACAAACACGTTTGATTTTTTCTCATATATTCAAAAATTTTACATATCCTATCCTTGACTAAAAAACTGGAAAAATAACATTTATGGGTCTTATTAATTAGTGAAAATTTAAATATATATTTCATTTGTAAAGCTGGTCTCATAGAACAATTCAAACATCTCAAAGGCCCCTGGTGTAACTTTAGGGAATAATCACATATAAAGCTTAATTCGATAAGGATAGGTACTTGTGGAGAATTATCAGAAATTAAATTTGTAATAACCTGAGAATAAATTTCATATCAAAGAATTAGGTTATCATTAAAGATAAAATAAACAAATGTTTCCATTATCTTTAATTTTAGGTGAACCACTTGAAAGAACTGGCTATGTCAAATGGAAAAGCGGAGAACCTATCCAACATGAAGGTGATGAAGACTGCGGTGCAGTAGATCGAAACGGTGAACTGCATGATTTTCCTTGTGAGAAAAAAGGACCATGGCCTTTCTTCTGTGAATATGATCTTTCTTGGAATGGACTATGAAACATGCCTGCAAGACTGAAAAATTTACTTACAGCATATGTAATGAAGTGAATGGCTTAAAATACAAGTTGTTTATTGCACTTTAAAAGTTTTGTCTTTTTTATGCTGTAGTAAAATGTGTCAAAATATAGTTTCTTTTTGAATCACTTCAGATTTATTTCCTTTTCCTAACATCAACAACTTCATAAATTTATAGGAATGCATTTTGGAATTATTATTGCATTAATACCAAATAAAACATTAAAAATAATATTTAACTACAGTAGAGTCTCGATTATCCAATGTAAAGTGGACCAAGCTAACCTCGGATAATGATAAACTCGGATAAAACGGGTTCCATTTTTACGTATTAAAAATAGGCAGAAATTTTATTTTATACATATGTAACTAAACTAAAAGAACAATTTATTAGTATTACTTAAACAAAATAGTCATTTAATGATTTCTGCTCAACTTTGGTCGATTGCTTTTTGGCCTCCATGTTATTATGCTACCTAAATTGTTGAAAAGCCTTTAATTTCGTTTCTAGAGACACCACAACACGCTTTCTTTTCCCACTCATTATTCAGCAGTCAAGAAACATCTATTGTAAGGTAAAAAAAATGATGAATGTCAAGGATGGACAAGTCCATGGGTATCGAGGTGTAGTTTAATGCCTCTTTTTTACTGAGGTCCATCAACGACTATCTAGACAATCTGAGCCTCCGTCGAGAGGACCATGCCTCTGTTAGATAACATTGCTGGGGCTGAATGGAGCTGCATGCTTCATGAATCTTACACTGTATCAACTGAAAACTGAAGTCGTGATGAGTAATGATTTGTGTGTGTTAAATACCATGACCTTGACTGCAAGGTAAAAACAACAATGTTAACATGGAAGCTCGGATAATCAAGAATCCACTGTACAATGAAAACAAAACTATAAGGCTAAAACAGAACTTATTGTTAGCAAAGGATTTTTCTGAAATAAATTTGAGCTATATTCATTATATCTTTTTGCCAGTGCAATGAAATGATTTATGCATCTCCCAGAAGTTGGTTTTAAAAGAATTTAACTGTATTCACAAACCCAGAGCATGAATGAATATTTTAACCCCACAGGAAAGTTGGGAATTGCAAACCATTGCATAGATTAACCAAGAGAAGCCAAATAGCTGAGAAGCAATTCCTTTGCCAGAGGTAGTTCCTCTACTAAATTCATCAAATCTGTCTTCTCTCCAGTATTTATTACTACTGTTGTCCAATCATTGCAGATTTTTGCTCCTCTCACATCCTACATTCTCACCATTCCATGTGTACAATGACTGCTTGGCAATATGCATGGATTTTGTTTTGGTCTTGACTAGTCAATAACTGACATTGAGGAGAGGGCAAAAAAGGAGAAAAGAAAGTCATTTTCTATTGTTATACTGATTTTGCCTAGTATAAATTTAAAGTGATTTTAAGTGGAAACATCCCACATAACCATTCACCGATTTCTGGAGACAATTTCTTCCCTTATTATTTTGTGTAGCTACAATAAAAACTTTTAATTTATTATTATAGATTTTAAAATCCTATTAAATCATTTTACAGGATATTGCATTAATGGGCTTTAAAAATGATTTCTCTGCATTCTACTTTACACTTACAGAAACAGGTGCAAAATTGAAACATTTGATGTAACTGATATCACGATCTTAACAAATATTTTCCACAATGCTCGTCATCACTAAACAAAATTCTTTGCCTGAAATTTCAGTGGTGGACATAACCACACATTTCCTTTAACATTTTCTGGTTTCCATCGCCTGTTATAGTTGATTGAATTTAATAGTGGAGCAGATTTGTTATAAAATTCACGATTCTAATTATCTTCCAAAACAAACCGACTTATGTTATGACCTTAAAAATATAAATACCCAACTTCATTGTAATAGATTTAAATTGCACAAGTCAGCTTTGAGATATCTTCAGTCATGCTTATTCTGGTCAGCCGACTTTAGTAAATGATCAACTGCAAATCCATGGCTTGGGTTTGTGCTCCACCTGTACCGATACTTTTTTGAACAATCTCAACAATGAAGTCGCACATCACATTTACATTGGTATGACTTAATTATGGGAATTATAGCCATCGTACTTAATCATTCCAAAATCATACAAGTGAATACAATGGGTCGAGTGAATAAAAAATAAGCAAATGCTTATGCTTAAGATTTCTATCACTTTTTAAGCAAATACTTGATTTGGGGTGAATAAAAAAATAGCATTTGCTTAAAATTGTGTGAATAAAACCGAGCTTTTGCTTAATGCTTTAAGCATACACTTTTTAAAGTGAGGTAAAGGGCTTGCTAGGATATTTCCAAGTACTCTATTTTCATGATAATTGATCCTAAATATAAATATGGTAACTTATGGTGACATAAAAGGTTAAAAAATACGAGAAAAGGTTCAACAACCAATGGTTAAAAAAATTTATACCGTTTTTCTGAAGAAAATGTTAAGTATATTTCAAATCTGTTACTCAGAGAATATCAAGAGAGACGTGGCGGAGCACTGTTTTCCAAACATAAGATAGAAATATTTTTAAGATACTTAAGTGATTCCGGATTTCGCTATAAAGGCAAATGACTGGATCAAATTACTATAACTAAATAAAAATGCACCCATGATTTGTGATATTATCGAATTCGGTTATAAAATTAAGTTTTAAAAAATTATTAATTAACTTTTTAAAAAATATTACCCAATATATTAGTTTGAAATTCAACTATGTCAAACTTTAAATGTAAACAAAAACAAGTGAGGGAAGAGTTGCAAAGAGCTTTCTTTCGTAAAATTGACGCATTTTCTTAAAACTGACAGTAGTGAGAAGCAAATGCTTATAAGCAAAAGCAAACTTTTATTCACTCAATATGAAGCAAATGCTTTTAGCATTTGCTTATGCTTTTAGCATTTGCTTATGCTTTTAGCATTTGCTTATGCTTTTAGCATTTGCTTATGCTTTTAGCAAATGCCTTTACTGTTTGCTTGAAGCATTTGCTTAATTTTTACTCACTCGACCCATTACCTCGATATGGTCTGAAAATTAAAATGGAAAAATCACACGTACAAAAGTGAGAGCAAGAAATTACAGACCTCAAACTCACAACATCCTTTAGTTTACGCCTTGACTTACGCCCTTTACCTTAATCCCTTAATGCATTAATCTACCTTAATTCGTTAAATACTTCGTAGCATTATACCTGGTAGTACCGAAAAGTCTCGTTAGTCTAAGAGTCAACAGAGCCAAATTCATGCGATTGGTTGAAGTCGTGTCGGTTATTTTAAACGGTCGTCCGATCGTCGTCTGAGTTTGGATTGTTTTGCTGGTACCCTGGTACGAATGTCATTTTGAGTTTACTTCATTTTTCGTGAACTCATCTTTTATTTTGATATATGTCATGTGCATAAATTGCATTTCATGGTTGATATTTTTTGTCATTACTTTAAATATTAACGTATTTTGTTATGATAAATCTCGGAAATGTTTTTTAAAATGGCTTTTAATTCATTTTTCGCTTATAACTGACCGACTTGATTTAATAGATACGTCATGACTGACCCTAATGCTTGGGACGATGCAGATTTTCCTGTGGCTATGTTTATCCAGGAGCCATACGATCCAAATAAAATTCCCATGTATTGTAAAAATCAGGTTAGTGACATTTGTGAACGTTTTGCCTTTGCAACTGCATTTAATTATATGAAAATTTAGCGATATATAGTACACGAGAACTTCTATTTTAGTGTTGGTTATTTTTATATTTACAGTTAATGTTATACAATTTTTTCTGGGTAGTTTAGTTTTTTCATGTTACGTTTATATCCATTCAATCTTAATTTTCCAAACTTTTGGAGCTTAATAAAACTATCTTCTCAAAGTAATTGTGATTGGAATAAAGGTCTCCTGCATATCTCTAATGGTTTATGTTTTGATTCTTTCATGTCCATGGCTATGACATTGGAATAAAAGGTTTATGATAATGGGGTCGAATTCAGCCTTGAAGAGATACGAGCGAGGCGATATCCAAGGAATTCAAACTGGACATTCCCAAGTAATTTACAATCTAAATTTGGAATGACTGGCTTTTATATACCGTATTTACTTGGATCCAAGTGGTGTTTTTTTTGCTAAGTTTCAGCCATCTACAATCATGAGTAGTTTTAAATTTGAGTATGAAGCAAATTTACGTGTTGAGTTGACAAATGAAACGAGATAAAATATTTGTATGCGTTCCCGTTTTTTTGTTGCAAACTTATGTTCTGAAATGTAAGGAGAAGGAAAATCTAAGACTAAAAAAGGCCGTTTTATTCCGACTGGTTTAGGAGATTTTCCTTCGCCTTACATTTTTGTATTAGCCAGTGATAGCTCGTATTTTTCACTTATGATTAGTTTCAATTCTCTTCATCATAATCAATATTTTTGTCACATTAGATTTAGTACAGAATGGCACAACATGGTTCAGTTTTCACAATGGTAAATGGGATTGTTTGGTTGGTATTATCGAGCATTGCACAGCGTAACTCGTCAGGATTCATAATTTTAATTGTGGCAACTATCGCTTCACTAGTTGTAATTTTGCGTTCTTATATTCATTTTTATCAAGTCAATAAAGAGTTAAATTGAAAAGGAGAAAATATAAAAAGGATTGTGGCGAAGTTATGATGTAACTTTTAAATCGATAGCGGTAAATTATTCAGAAAAACTGTCCATAGAAAATTAAATGTCACTGAGGCTAACATGTGTAGATGTAGATTTATTTAAAATGCTAAATCCATGAAGAAATAATTCTATTCCAAAAAAGGGTCACTTTCATGATGCAGAAAATAAGTGTCTATTTAGAAGCAGAACAGAATGCTAGTTTCAAGTGCAACTATTAATCTAAAAGCACTAAAATTCCCATGACAGGAATTCAGGGCCAGCAATGGATGCATATTCATGATGGTTTTTCTCTATTTGGGATAATTTCACTGTACCAAAAATTGCCTGCAGACTTAAGTAAGAAACTTTTACCAATCAGATGCATTTCATTGGACTCAAAAAAAGGTAACGATTACCTACTGAATCAAATGGGCAATCTGGGCTTGATAAATTTTCAAAAAATCTAGGTGCCAGCTCCAAAACCTAGGAACCAGCGCAGACGTTACATAATTTTGGCAGATATTTTTTATCATTGTCAGAAAAATAAATGTTTAATAATTTAGACATGAATCTGCTGCAATAATAAGGCCATACACATTTATTTCTGTCACATTATGTAGCAGAACATAATAAAATTAGCCGTATGCATCTAAAAAAAGTCTGATGATATTCTGAAAATATGTAGTTTATGACCAAGAATAAACATTCGCACTTATTTTCAAGAAATTGAATGCTTCTGACAGATATATTTTGCTGCCCCTACTGCTGAGCCCGACAATACAATATGGCTAGGTACAGTATAACCAAAACCTAAGTACAACACGCATATATAATATCTAGGCAACCTGGCACCCAGAATTTCTTGAGCTATGTAGGCAATGCTGACGAGACTCCAGCTTTCTTCAATATGCCTTCCATTTACACCGTACACAATACAATGACCTTTATGATATAAATGAATTATATGGGACGCATACACTTAAGGCGGAAAATTTATGTGAATTTTGTATACCTTTTGAATGCCTGAGATTGCCGCATGAACTTAGATGTTAAAAATTTTCTTTCTGTATATACAGTCTTAAAAAGGGGGTTCATCTTGGATTTGGGTAAATATGCTATAAGTACATACATCATTTATTACCATTATTTAACGAAATGCATTTAATATATTAGTTTAATTATAGGCAAATTTTCTCATTTCAGCCATAAATAAAAAACCAGCTTTTGAATTATATAGTGATGTCCAAAAGACAACAGCTGTAAATAACTGTGCCAAAGTAACTCCTCTCGAAGTGAAAGGCATGCCAGAGAATGAACCTCTTAAAAACCTATCTCTTATTTCTAAGAAGAATCCTCCAAGCCTAAAAAAGCCTTGCATTGAGGACAAAGAAAATTATCCTTCAGTAGAGCATCTTGAAGCAGATGGCAGGAGTCGAGCCTCAGCGTCTCTAAAACACAATAAAGAAAATGTGAGTAGCTGTTGATTGTATTTTGTGTCATGTGATTGCAAGATAAATAAGTATTTCATTGCATCATACTATGTCAGTGGTTCTTAACCTGTGGGGGGCAACTAGCTAGAGGTGTATGGGGATTGCAGGAGGGGTGCGAAGTAATTTGAACCAAAATCAGTTTTGCCTTAAATTTCTACCTCTCGTATGTTTTTAAGGCTGTCCAATTTACCTGCTTAAATTTTTTCATTTATTTTCTAACTATTTAGAGGATATAAATCTTGTACTGTTATATTAAAATGTTCTGCCAACTTGTCACCTTCTTAACAGATGTAGTGCAGATAAATTAATTTATTATATGTAGAAATAATATATGAAAAACTACACAGATTATTTTAGGCAATGATAACTTATTGCCAACTCCCCAAAAAATGATGCTAGATTGTGAGTTGTGCGTTGAAACCAAAATGAAACAGATTAGAATTCTCTAACTAAACACATAGTTGAACTCGGCTCACGAGCTTAGGTCAGCAGACAGAAACCTATGTCATAAAATTGGCCCATATACTAATAATGTTTTGATAAATACAGTTGGTCTCTGTTATTTGCAGGGGTTACATACCAGAAAATGGCCACGAATACCGAAACAGCAAATACTGGGGAATTTTTACCCATAAAAATAAATTGTTAGGGGGCTTACATTTCGATTTTCCACTAAAATCACTCGTGTGACAAAAAAGGGGAATTTTCTCATAATATTTCATGTAATAAGGGAAATTAGGTTTTCAGTAGTTGCCACTGTATCCTATGACATCCAAACTAAGAAAACAAGTCCATTTATGGGAATAATTTTGAAACGAGGAAAAAAGTCTGCCACTGCCAGGTCAGGTTCTCCCCTGAGGATGCTCACTTGGTGGGTGAAATGCATACGGATTTTCCTATAATTTTTTGGCTGGAGGAGTTTTCCACCACTGAGGATAAGCTGTAAAGTTAATAATTTTGAAACGAAAAAAAAAGTTTGCTATGACCAGAAATCGAACCTGGGTCTTCCACTTGTAGGGCGGATATTCTGCCACTGAACTATCGTAGCAGATCAATTCTCGCAGTTTCTTAAAATATTTATTATTATATAACTTATTTGGAATTTTTAGAAATATTACAGATATGGAGAAAGTCATGTGGTGGCCACATCAGATTTTAATATAAATGAAATTAACTTAAAATTTCATAATTACCATTGGAAAACATGATGACAAGGATAAAAACAGATATTGCTAGGTAAAACTCACGAGAATCTCGGATACGATGTTCACGGCACAATTCCAAAACAAATCACATGGTGCTGGTGCATAATAACACAGAAGATGGCTCCACACATCGTTATTTGCCAAGTGCCGAGCCACGAATATTCATCACTCGGCAAACCATCGAGAGTGTAAAAGAGCATGAGTTGAAGGGACAAATATTTGACAAGCCGCAGTGTTTTTAACCTCGCCATACATTTATTTGCTGGCTTACGAATGTCTCTCCACATTGCTACCAGATCGTGGGAATTTTCCCTATTTGCAGGAAATTTCATGCAGATCTGGCAGCATTACGCCTTCCGAATCTATATTCAGTGCTGTCAGTCAGTTGTAAAGTGTCGTAGAATCACATCCACTATGTTTTCCACATTTTCTTCCCTTCCAGCTTCATTTTCAAGTAACTGATGACAACAAAAGTGGCATTTGCAGCGTTAACATTATCTTCACCATCCATATCCTGTCGGTAAAATTTCAGTACTACGAACCTTTACATCTTTTCCCACAAGTTGATGCGGGATTTGGTGTTGGAGGATTATTGTGGAGGCAGCTACAAGTAGGGAGGAAAATATTTACTAGTCACTTGGCAAGTGATCACGAATGTTCGGCACTCAGTGAGTAACGAATGTGTGGAGTTGGCTTTACGCTAGTTACAATGAAGTGCCGTGGAATCCCCATTTAATGTTTGCCTGGGGGACAAGTTTTTTGTATCTTAAATCGAGTAATACCTTAAATGGGGATAGTCTAAAATTAAAATATTGAACGGCAGTTTATTAATATCAAATTATTATTAATTGAAACAAATATTAAGAGTACAGATTAATTGAAAGGTAAGCTTCCTGTCAAGTTACAGGCTTTTTATATGGAATAAACAAGTATGGAAAGGTGTACTCCATGTTGGAGTACACAGTTTCTAAATGCATTCTTTGAGATTGACAAATTTTAGTAAAATTCCCAATATCAAATTTCATCAAAGTTCGTCCTGCGGTTCCTGAGTTGTAACATACATTGTAAGCTACTTGTAGTTCTTCATGTAAAGTGGTCGTAATTATCTACCGATTTTTACCAAAATTGGAATGCGTTGACAAATTTTAGTAAAACTCCCCAATACCAAATTTCATCAAAATATGTCCAGCGGTTCCAGAGTTGAAACAAGTACATTGTAAGCTACATGAAGGTCTTCATGTAAAGTGGTCGGTATTGGAATCCAATTTAACCAAAATTGGAATAGGCTGACAAATTTTAGTAAAACTCCAAAAATACCTAATTTCATTCCAGAGGTTCCCGAGTTGTAAAATTTTTAATTAACATTTTTTTGAATGACCAAAAGAACATCCAATATCTTAAAATTATGTAAACATGCTAATTTCCTTTTCTTTAAATTTATCATAAACCTTTTTACGGGAAAAGTTATTTGATGAAAAATGCGTATTTAATTATTTTATTGAACTTCTGTTTGCTCAGATGAGTATTTAATGAGATGCTTGCAAAATACATTGTAAAATACATGTAGGTCTTCATGTAAAGTGGTCCTTATTATTGTTCGATTTTAAACAAAATTGGAATCAGTCAACAAATTTTAGCAAAACTCCTAAATACCAAATTTAATTAAAGTACCTCCAGCAGTTCCCGAGTTTAAACATGCGGACGGATGGATGGAAATGACCTCCCCTATACGTGTTCACTTCGTGCAAAGAACGCATAAAAAATGGAAATTTCAGATACACGTTAGATTCATTGGAAAATCTGAAAAAGAAGAATGAGCCATGAGAGTTTTGGAACTGAAGAGTAAAAAAAAACCATGTTCAGGTAATGACGTCACAGCAACTTTTGTAACATACGTAACAGATGGCTTAAGGACTAAAGGTGGATTGAGAAAACATGGCACTACAAAATATTAATTATTTGAGTTCATTTAATGTAACAAAACCTTAAATAGAGAAACCTTCAATCAGGTTTCCACTGTAATTACCAACATAGTATATCCATTATCAATAGCAAAAAATAAACAAAATAGGCCAGAAAATTAAATAAAACGAGCTTGATGAGGCTGTTGAACAAGTAGCATGCATGTCGACTTCTTTCTCTGCCATGGCAAGTAGTTTGAGTGACGAATAAGTGAAACGAAAAACTGTGGATACCGAAACATTGTTCCATAATACATGAATGATGAATAAGTGAAATGACGAATACAGAGTGCCCACTGTATCCTTAAAAACACAAAATTTTCTGGGTGAAGGAGGGTAGCATGGGAGTTTTAGAAGAAAAGGTTAAGAACCACTGTAATTTATTATTTTAAAAATCATGTATGTACAGGCACTCCATGTGTTATGTAAAGAATGCGTTCCGACACCCGTTACATAACTCGAAATTTGCATAAGTTGAAAATTACTGCGGATAATGTACAGTGCAGCAGAGGTGGAGAAAATATGGCCTGCTGGCCAGATCTGGCCCATGAAGGCATGTTATTCACCACACGAAGATATTTTGAGAAAACGAACTGCGAAAATTAAATAATGAAGATCTTTAAACACAAAGTTAAACTGGTTTAATGCAGGATATATTTATCTATTCACATTTCATTGCTAAAACATTGTTTTATTTTGATTATTTTCGGATATTTGATATGACATTATTTCCATGCAGCCTCTTATCCGGCCTGCTGAGGCACCTGCAACTGCTAATGTGGGGAAAGAGCCCCTGGGAAGTGAGTCGAAGCCAAATCTTAATGCGGTGGGATTAAAAAAACAAGTGCTGCCTTTTATTATCAGTTGCTGGGAAAGTAGAAACTATAGGTTTGCACTGATACTGATTTTCACATTTGCATCTAAACTTTACCCTCTGCATATTTTGCCATATCCGATAGATATGAATATGTTGTCTGCTTTCAAGGACAATGAGTTATAGGACAAAAACAATTTGAGCCCATCAAGTGTCTTACGTTAAATCAACCTACAAGATCAACTCATTTGCCGCTCCCAGAGAGGTGGTGCCTTACCATCTAGGGATGGCCCTGCACTCATCTTCTTGGTTGGCACTTTCAAAAGGCCTACGTGTTCTGTCGTCTGACTAAAATGGTGCATGGAAGGAATGGGTCATACACTTGTTTACAGATGACAAATAAGACAAAACGGTTCCATTTACATGTGCATTCTTTCACCTATGATTGTCTTATAAATCATCTAGGTTCTTATAATCACTTTTAAAATCCTCTGTCTTGTCCTTTCCTTTGCAAATACGCACAATACGCTGGCAATTGAAACGAGCCCTTGCAAAATCATCTCCCTGTAAGCCCTGATAAGATTATTGCTGCTACTTGTAGACGTGTTGTTGTATAACATCAGATGAAAATGAAATATCATTTACTGTTACTATGTTAATATAATAATGTAATCTATTTTTGTATTCATATGAATGCAGATATACGCCGCAATTATAGCCACTCTCTAGAATTAGGTAGATTGTTTAATCGATTCACAAGATTTGTAGGTAGTCACTGTGGCCTTTTTTTAGGTGCTAGTTTGAACCAAAAGTCGCTAGATCTAGCTAAAAATTTGCTAGATTGGCAACAGTGCCTGGGTAGCATAGTGGGACTATTGCATTACAATCCACGCCTTGCATTCTTCCTCTGCGCGCATTTATTTTCCGCTTGCTTATGAAAACCACTAACATGAACAATGAAATTTTTTAGTAATTTATGGAGCAGCTTGCCTAAGTGCGGATTTGCATAAGTCGAGGTTGTGTAACTCGGGGAGTGCCTGTATCTAGCTCGTATTGAGTTAGATCATATTTTAGGTGTCCCCAGAGCAAAAATAGCATAGCTGTATTGGGTTTTCTGAAGGAATGGACCCTGGAAAAGTATTAATGCTTCGTGATTGCCATTTATTACTTAAATTTAATTGACTGACCATCACTTCCATTTATTATTTATAATACCTAAATTTATGTGCATGCATGTATAAATTTACCTCATATGCTGAAGTTATTGCATAGATAATGATTTCTTTTAAATCAACTTTTAATTTTAGAGTAAAAACTTTTACATGGGGTTTTTCAAAAAATACAAACAAAATATATTGTTAATATATATATATATATATATATATATATATATATATATATATATATATATATATATATATATATATATATATATATAACAACTTACGGAAAAGGAAAGGTAAAATGAATATATGGATGTCAACAAGGTGTTGGGATGAGGAAACCCAGTGAGCACTCACCAATCAGACGACTTCAGGTTGGCGAGGCCCCGGGGATGTCGAAGCGACACACGTAAAATAACACAAAAACACAGAAACATCACAAACGTAAAGCTTTCGGAACTACTCCTTCTTCAGCTACAGAGAGAGAACTGATGGCGGTGACACTGGGTGGAGGCATGGGGGTGGAAGGGTAGTACGGAAAGGTCGAGGATTGGAGGAAACGGAGGGGGTTGGGGATGGGTAGGGTGTTGGAAGAAGACAGAAAGGGTGTGAAAAGCTATCGAAGGTTGAGGCCTGGGGGAGTGAAGGAGTTTAGGAGATGGATATGCGAAAGCTCCCACTGACGGAGTTGGTGAGCCGAAGCATTGTCGGGGAGAGCGCGAATGACTCTCACTGTGAAGCAGTTGTTGAACTTTAAATTATGTTTGTTCGCATGAACGGCCACCGGCAGCGGTCGTTTGAGAATGATGCTGTTGCGGTGGCCATTCATGCGGATGTTGAGGGGATTGCTGGTGAGGCCAACATAAAAGGCGGGACATTGGGTGCATCTCAGGAGGTAAATGATATTGCGGGTGGTGCAGTTGGTGGTGGAAGTTATGGGGTAGGTGATGTTGGTTGTGGGACTGGAGAAGGAGTTGCAGGGGGGGTTTATTGGGCATGTTAGACATCGGGGTCTACCGCAGGGGTAAGATCCGGCAGGGTGTAAAGGCGTGGGTGCTGGGGGTTCTTTCTTCCATAGCATATTTGCCAGATTAGGGGGACGGCGGAAGGAGAGCATCGGTGGTCTGGGAAATGGGATCTGGTGAGGGGAGGATGAGAGGATAAGGTGGGCGGCTTTCAGGATGTTTTTCAGAATGTCGTGGATGCCGGGGAAATACAGGGTGGTTAGGGTGAGTTGGAGGGTGGAATCGGTGGTGGTGTGGGTATTGAGGTGGGAGTTAGGGGTGGCGGGTGCGACTGCCCGCCGGATTTGGTCTCGGATCAGATCCGGCGGGTATCCGCGCTGTAAGAAGGCATGTTCGAGGGTGGAGCAGTACTCGGACAGGGAATCTCTGTCCGAGCAAATTCTCCGCCCTCGTCGGGCTAGGGCATAGGGAATAGAGGTTTTGGTGTGGAGGGGATGGCAGCTGTTGAACTGGAGATATTGAAGGCGGTTGGAAGGCTTGAGGTGCACGCTGGTGTGGATTTTGTTTTCCCGGATGGAGAGATCGACATCCAGGAAGGTGATGTTGGAGGCAGAGGAGTGGTGGGTGAAGGAAAGCGTGGGGTGGGATGAGAGGCGTTGTAAAAAGGATTGTAGCGAGTCGGGTCCATGCGAACAAACATAATTTAAAGTTCAACAACTGCTTCACAGTGAGAGTCATTCACGCTCTCCCCGACAATGCTTCGGCTCCCCTACTCCGTCAGTGGGAGCTTTCGCATATCCATCTCCTAAACTCCTTCACTCCCCCAGGCCTCAACCTTCGATAGCTTTTCACACCCTTTCTGTCTTCTTCCAACACCCTACCCATCCCCAACCCCCTCCGTTTCCTCCAATCCTCGACCTTTCCGTACTACCCTTCCACCCCCATGCCTCCACCCAGTGTCACCGCCATCAGTTCTCTCTCTGTAGCTGAAGAAGGAGTAGTTCCGAAAGCTTTACGTTTGTGATGTTTCTGTGTTTTTGTGTTATTTTACGTGTGTCGCTTCGACATCCCCGGGGCCTCGCCAACCTGAAGTCGTCTGATTGGTGAGTGCTCACTGGGTTTCCTCATCCCAACACCTTGTTGACATCCATATATATATATATATATATATATATATATATATATATATATATATATATATATAATATATTGTTAAGTTTTCTTTTATTTTACATTTTTTATATCTTAGAGTGGTAAAATATTATTTTCATTAGCATATCTTAGTCATATCAAATGGATAGTTAAAAATATATAAAATCATTTTACTGAAAAACAATTAAATTTCGCACTTTCTTTTTTAATATTTTTAATTCTTTATTCATGTTCATATTATGGACACTAAAAATCATTTATCTCACCTTAGATTCTTTAAATATTAAAAATTTATCATTTGTTGTTTTTTACATTCTTTCAGCTTGACCAAACCTTTACAAAGTATGAAAATTATGAAGAGCAGGATTGTTTCACAGAGACTGAAAATATAGCAAAACCACCTGCCAACTTTGATTTAGATGTCACTAGTTATACAAAAGCATTTAACCTGCCTGCATCAAGTTCTACGCCATTTATTGGTAGCCGAAAACCGACTAACAGCCTTCACAAAGAAAATGGGAGGTATGATAGTAACAGAAATTTATTCTCTCCCAAAAATGTATTGTATTAAGTTTACAATTTATTTAACCATACATATTTAGTGATCTCACTGTTGCTGTAATTGTGTGCTATATTATTGACCTGATGAAAATAACTTGATAATTATGAAATCAATTGAATATTATATGTTTTGAGTTAATCCTAATTTTATATTTATGTCAACACAAGAAATTTTTATTGTATTTCTTATTTAAATAATGTCTGAAGTCATGTTGTAATTATGAAATTATGTATATAGTGTTTTTCATTGTTTTTACATATCTCTCTATTTGAAAGCCAATTTTATAAATAAATTGTTTGAATTTTAGAATTTGTTTTCTATCGAATTCTGCTCATTTTAGCTAGAATTATAGGTAACGAGTTGCCAGTGCTTGCATGTTGCAAGTGCTTAAAAATCGACATACACCAAAATCTACACTCTTAAATAAACCAATGCGACAGCATTTGAACTACACAAAGCCCATTTAAATAAGGTAATAGTTTTCATTTTCCTAAATTAAGGCATCTATCCTGAATTTCTAAATTCTCTGCCAATCGGTTCGTGCCCAAGTTTTCGAATTTCAAGTTTCATGGCTCAGATCGCTCTTTTTAAGCAATAACTATAATCATCATTAACACAATAGCCTATATGTTACACTAAAATTTATGTAAAAATGAGGATATTTTGTGAGTTGTGATTATGGTCTCATCATCTGTGCCTTTTAGTACATGTACGAATAAAAGAATTACTTAAAAATTATCACGTCATCATATGTATACGTCATTGGCTAAAATCAAATCGATTATAATGCAGTCAAAGCATTAAATCAATGCACTTGAAGTATGGAAAATATATTCCGATTGAAAGGCATTGGGATCGTTGCTATTCTAGATAATATTTTTCATTGTTGAAGACTGAAATAAATTTCATAAGTTTATGATTATAATCAAATTTTTACGCAAATTCAGCATGGATTTGAATATTGTCTTCAAGAAAAATAAACTTCATTATTTTTTTCACATTACAGTGCATGTTCTGACTTTGTATCTTAATTATAAATAATTTATAAAGGCCCTGCACATTTTTCAATACTTTTGTTATGGGTGTTTAAAAATGGACTTTGGGGTCAAAAACCCCTTAAATTTAATTTTTTCTGGAATTCCGGATTTTTAAACATTTGAATCTCTACATAAATATATTGCGGTGGTTGTTAAAAATGTTTAAAATTTAAACAATTAGAAAAATATTATTTCACTTCTAGAAGTTTGGCAGAAATTTGTAGCATTAGTACCCCATAATGGAGAAAGTATAAAATTCTTAAAATTGCAAAGTTTTGGGATTTTTTTAATCTACTATTTATACATAAGAGAAAAACGAAAATCGCTCCGGAGGTGAAAAATTAAAATTAAAAAAATATTTGTAATGATGAAATATCTGTCTGAAAAATGAATGTTTTTTCGAAGTGAGATGAAATGCTTTTACTAGTATATGTTACTCCTCTGTAAAGAATGTCTATATATAATGATATATATATATATATATATATATATATATATATATATATATATATATATATATACAGTCAAACTCGGCTATAACGAGCGCCACGGGACCGTTTAGTTTTGCTCGTTATAGCCGTTAAACTTAATATCCGTGAAGGCAAAAGCATGCATGCGTATGGTGAAATAAGACAAGAAGTAAAAGTGAATATATAAACAGAAATGTTATTTAGTAAATTTATGAAAAAACCTAAAAATGAGAATAAACTAGAAAATTTTAAGTAAACATACGTACATATAAAATTTACTCACAGCTGCACCCTTAATCACTACCCAAGTCGCACTTCCTCATTTTCTTGTTCGTTGTTAGGTTGTTCTCTAGTGCATATAAAATCGCTTCTTTGTTTTTCCATAAGGTTGAAACCGTAGACGATGATAAATTAAATTTTTTACACACTTCAACATTTTTTTACCACGTTCTAACTCTCGAATAATATCAACCTTTTCGCGAATAGACAAACACTTCCTTTTATGTACGGACATGTTACTCGTTCAAGGGCAAAACCTCAACTGATTTTTGTGATCAACGCTACGAACTTTCTTTGCAAACTGTGAGCATACCAATTCCAGGAAGAGTTAATGAGGAGACGGATTAAACATGGGATTTCCCATCTTTACGTGGGAAAGGGTGTTGGGTGCATTCGGCTGAGCGACGGGGGTGGGCGCCATTGTACATGCCCTCAGCCCCTTACCCCCTTCCAAACACAACCTCCTGGCTGTAAAAGAGCTGGGGGTTGGGAGGAGAGGACAAAGGACCTCCGCGAGTGCCACTGTACCTGCAAGTTGGGAATTCTTGGTTTGGACGAAGGGATTATTTTTTAACAACAACGCCGCGGTCTTTAACCTCCCCGAGGGATAGGGTGTAGAGGCTGGACTCAAGAACACAAGGTTACATATTTTGGGTCACTATGAGGATTTAAGGGGCTGACTGCCACCGCGTTTGAGACAGTGAGAAGTGGTCAAAGTTTGCTCGATATATCCGTGAAGCGTGCTCGTTATATACGTGAAATATTTGTATGTAAATGCTCGTAAACTTATCTTGGAGGTAGCATTTGCTCACTATAGCCGTGAACTCGTTACAACCGTGCTCGTTATAAACGAGTTTGACTGTATATATATACTAGTAGAAGGTGCTTGCATACTGCAAGCATTTAATCGCACCTTGAAAAAAACATTAATTTTCAGAGAGATATTCATCATGAGGAATATTTCTTTAATTCTAAAGATTTCTTCTCTGGACGGGTTTTTGTTTTTTCATTATGGAACAATAATGGAGTAAAACAATCAATATTTTTGCAATTTTCGAAATATTATACTTTTCCCACATTGAGTTAATAATGCCACACATTTCTGCCAAATTTTAAATTTATAATACAATTAAAAGTGAAATAACATTTACCTAATTGTTTAAATTTAAATAATTTATAACGGCCAAAATAACAATTTTATGGATAAATTGAAATGTTTATTCGTTTACATAGACTAACTTCTAAATAATTTAAAAATTTCAGCTCCCTAACTCAAAATTTCTTTAATCCCTATTTCGTTATTTTATCAATCCTACTTCTAAAAAAAATTTCAGCTCCGTAGCACATTCGAAAATACATATACCTTGAAAATTTGTTTAAACAATTGCGAATTTTTAGTGGCCGCATTGTTGCACTTTTTAAAGATTTTCGTTTTTTCTAGTTGGTTTTGCACAAAATCCTACCTAAGAAAAAAATTTTGAATCTCCAGCTCATCTGGAAGTGCCTAAACATTAGTATCCTCCTATATGTTATCTCCCCCTCCTCTGTAAGAAATGTCTATATATAATAGATAATCATGAAATGCTAATTTATGTAAATAATTGAAAGGAAAAATAGATTATTTAATGCTGATTTCAGTATTCTCAAGACTTGAGTTGTATGAAAACACCTAAATTGTAAAATACCCTATTAACCTGAAAGGAAGACAATGCAAGCATACCTTGCTTCATCGTCGTGTAGGCGTATAGAGTATATGTATAGTGTGTGCCACTTCCTGAAATTTGTGGTAGGTGTATGTTTTCAATGTAACAAAGTAAGAGAGGTTCTAAGTATGTGCTCAGTGATTCTTTAGCTTCATTGTAGAGTGAATATCACATGAGTTAGTCGCTTCTAGTGATCACTATTTGCACTGAAGTGAGTGGAGTTTCTTACTGGTACACTCAGTATGCCACACACCTGCTCATGTGAGTAATAGTGCCTTAACATTTTTTCAGTTTTTTGTGAATTTATTAATTATATTTTAGGGCAATTTTTGAATGTTTATTGTTTTACAATTTGAGGACCATTTATAGGGAATTTTCTCTGAAAAATATTGTGTAATTCCTTACATATAGTATTTTTTCAAGGGAGAGACATACAAAAGCAAAGGACATTTTTAACATCTTCAGAGTTATCCAATGAAGAGAGAGAAAGGGATAGATGGATCGGATCGATGTTTCAAGCTTGGAAGAGGAGGATGTGGTTTCTCGCAGTGATCATGAATCAGAAGGCAGAGGAGAAGACCCAAGTTATAGTGAGAGTGAATTTACAGAATATCAGATTAAGCCATATGGTACTCTTGAAGAACATGGCAATAAAAATTATGCATGTTCACCTCTGTGAAAGAGCACAGATGAAGACATTGCCCTTGGATGTCGCAGTATTTTAAACAAGATACAGGACTGATGACACAGCAGAGAGTGAACAGCCCTCAAGGATGAAACATGGATGATGTGTTGCATGTGGACGCGGGAAAACATGTCTACTACAATAATGTGTACCGTAAACACCCACGTATAATGCACACTTTTTTTTTTTCAAAATATTTGAGTTAAAAATTAGGATGCATGTTATACGAGGGTACATAATCTTCCTATTGATGAGCTATTTTACACATGACGTCACCTTACACCGGCTCCTGGGCCTGGTGGTGAGGTACTGGTACTACTTACAATTAGAAACAATGGCAGCTGATGCCTTTGAGTACGCTGGGAGTTGATGCTTGTAGAACTACCATCAAGTTATCGTTCCCTACTTTCAGCATTCATACGTGATTTATTCTTGATTCTTGGAGTCTGTAGTTAATTATGGTTATTTGCTATCGTGTTTACGTGCTCCAGAGTGTTCTAATAAGGGTAAAACTGAAGGTTGGGCGAACCTGTCCACCTCAGGCATGACAAAAACGTATGTAAAAAACATAGGATTATCGTCATTCCTTCATTTTATTAGCTCAAAGAATGTCATATGCCATACTATGAAATTAATATAATTCGATTTATTGTGTATATCCTAATATTACCTTGTAAGTAAACATAGAGTATGTAATGATTGAGTTAGCTGACGTTCTTTTGGAACATCATTAAAAAATTTCATTTCGCACTTTCATTATGTTACCAATACATAATACCAATAATCATTGCTTTAGACCATGTTACACCATCTACTTTATTCTGGAATGGTAACGGTAAAAAAAATCTGTTCGTGCTATACGCGGGTATATAGAAAAATCATAGATTATGAGGCTGAAAACCCCCCTGCACGTTATACGAGGGTGCCCATTATATGAGGGTATTTACGGTAGTTCTTGTTCCGATTTCGTCTGCAAGAAACACTCAACTACAACCATTGTTTATGGGATATGTGAGCAAGGATGTAATAATTATTAGGAACTTATCATTGGTTCATCCATTTTTTATTTCTTATCATAATGTTTTTGCATTTTTGTATCCTTCTTGTTAGCAGTTATTCTTTTAATTATTGTATTTCTATACATACTAAATACAAGTATTCTTTCACATAAGTGTGAAGATAAGAGTTAATATGAAAATATCAAGAAATTTTGTGTTATGGTTTCTATTATTTAAATAATTTTTAGGCATTTTTACCAAAAATAAAACATTTCAATTAAGTGTATTATGTACTTGCTTCATTTCAAAGATATGTGAATACAAAAACAACCACAATAGATGAATAGAGGGTTTTTTTTTGTTCTGGCACGTGAAGTATGCCTGCTCCTGTAAAATTTAAAGTGTGCCCACTGGAGGGTTAACCTTTACCTGCCAAACAGCACACCAGTAGTAGTAATTGATTTTTTAGTGCATGGATGGCTATGGTCATTTTGCACTGTCATCAACTGGACATGCACAAGGGAGGAGGGAAAACCAGTGCCAGCATTAGCTTACTCTTTACGAAAAGCATCAAGGGTAGCAACGCTTAATGTCCCTTCCAAAGGATGAAATGCTGAATTTGTGAAGTCTCCTCAAACAGGGCCAGGCGACCTCTGAAAAAATCCTACTTGTGCAGGATTCATGCCCACTGCCCTTTTGAGTAGCAGGCGAGTAGCAACCAGCGTCATAACCACTACACCACCGGCACCCCCATGGCACACCAGTGTGCCGACAAATTTATCAGCAAGCTGCCGAATGGGCCATTCATTACTTCCGAGGCAGCTGAAAGATGTTGTATTTGTCATGGAATCGGGAGAGTAAGACAAAACGAAAGTCCAGAGGTCTTTCTTGTCTTCCTCCTATCCCAAGGTCGAAGATCTATAGACTAAAGGGAGGTGAGAGCAAAGAAAAACTTCAGAGACTCTCTCTCATGGTATAGGCCTTAGCTGTGGGTCCCTTTTTCACAACCCAAGGAGATGCAATTAACAGAACCCCTGTAAGCTCCAAACCTAACGTCCCTTTGTTATTTTCTTCTTCCTTTTGTGCATCTACATTTTATGATCTGTCTTGTTTGTTCGTTTGCAGATCACCTAATAGAGCAGGAGTAGGATAAGGTGCACACAATTTCAGTAGTTTTTCATCTTTTAATTTTTTTAGTGATTCGAGTATTTTTATATAATTATTTTGTCATTATATTTAGTTTTTTGAGTATTTAATTTCGTATTTGTCAAAATGGCCTCTAAACATCAAATTGCACACAAGTAGATGGATGAAGTCTTCGTAGATTCTGATGCATATGAGGAATAGTGAAGTGGAAGTAGACACTAGCCCCACCCTTTTCAGAAGAGAAAACAATGAGGCTGTGTCAGCTGTGGAGTGAGTTTTTTGTTTTATATCAAGTTTGTATACCAATACATTATTTAAAGATCTTTATTTCCTCTAATAACCTGATCCATACAATTCCTAAATATGTTTATTATAAAATGCTTTTTATTTCAACATTTTATCACAAATAGTTCATGAGAAATGTGATTTTTTTCAGAAAACAAAAAATTCTTAAACACCTCAAAATCTGGCAGCAGGACCTTACAGGTGGGCATTTAAATCTTGCAGATAAAGATTAGTGTAATAGACATCCCCGGCATCCATTTATTTGTCAGAAATTTCATTGCCAGTGGTAGATATAACATGGAGTGAATGGAGATAGGTTTCAATACTTAGTTATTCATACTGTAAAGATGCATATGACATACATATGCAGAGTGTCCCAGGAGGAAAGGTCAATATTCTGGGAGGTGATAGTATCGGTCATTCTAAGAAAAAAAGTTTGTATGGACAAGTGTCCTATTCCAAACAGTTTCCGAGATAGAGCCATTTGAATGTACAGTTTCAAAATTATTGATAAGAAAGAGCTATTTTGTACTGTTGCTAATATTTATTGTTCAAGTGAAAAATTTGTTACAGTTTATAATAAATTTTTGAAAATGTTCCTTTGGCTACACGGATTGTCATGTACTTTCAGCATGACAGAGTCCCTCCTCATTATACCTGAATTGTGATGCAACATCTAAATGACACTTTCCCTAATCGGTGGATTGGTCGTGGCAGTACCATTCACTGGCCGCCAAGATCTCCAGACTTAACCCCGTTATATTTTTATGGGGTTGGATGAAGATTGAAGTGTACGCAAGAAAAGTGGAAACACGAGACGAACTGGGTGCTATTGCCCGCGTAAAGGAACGTCAAGATGAAAGACGAGCAACACGCCATGTTCTCACACGGGTTGAAAAGTGCTCAGTGAATTTTGTGAGAGCTTGCATCACTATGATTTCTACTGCTGCCTTTGCTTTAACTTGGCAGATTTTATTGGGGGTGAGAGCTGACAATATCCTTCTTGTGGCTGTGGGGTATAAAGGCAACATCAGTAAGCTGACTTTGTTGAAGCATCTCACGATAGCAGGATCTCACAATACAGATCTTTTTGCAGCACTACTAGGTTCTCAATTTGGATCATTTCCTGAGAAACCCTCCAATGCAGCAATGATTTTTGCTTTATTCTCACAATCAGATAAAAACTTGATAGTGAGCGCTTTTTCAGCTGGTGTCTCATTAGTAACTGTGTCTTCATTGTGATTTGCATACCGCTGCTGTGCCAGCTCTCACAACACCTCGTTGATAAATTCCTCCCCATGAGAGTCGAGAAACTCCTGTAAATCATGAACATCTATTTCATCAAATACTATATCCTCTGCCATCTGAGTGACATCATTTTTGAGTGCTGGCATCTCTGACAGAAACACAGCGAAGTAATTGATAGCATCTAGCCATAACTTGCACCACATACTGTTCATCTTCCCATGCTTTCATGATGTGATAAGACTCAAGAAATTGTTCGCTTTAAAGGTTGCAAGGATGAAGAATGGAGGTTGTGTTTTGGGAAAGGAAGACAATTTCAACAGGTATAGGAGTCTGTAGGCCTCATAGGTTCTCAGGGTTACCTGTAGCATTGTCAATAATCAACAATGCTTTTGGTTCAAGCCCATTTTCTTGGCAATAATGCTCAACAGCTTTATAGAAATGGTTATCAAACCATTCATGGAAAGTATTGGTTATCATCCAAGGCCATATCCAGATAACTGGCAAATGATAATTTGAGAACCCTTTCATTGCTCTCAAAGTCTCATAATGGCAGACTATAAGGGGACTTAATTTAAAATCACCTGAAGCGTTGCTGCCAAGTTAGAGGGTGAGGTAGCTAAAATTTTAGAGGGCATTTGTTCTAAAAAGAAAGCCATCTCATCTACATTGAATACTAAATGTGGGGAATAGTTACCTTCTTCTATGATTGTGCTTAGTGTAAGGGGGAAAATGCCTGCTGTCTGGACATTGGTGCGTGCTGTTTTACCTGTGTGATGAATGCTGCAAATTTTCATTCATTTCTTAAATTTCTCTAACCAACCATGGCTGGCAGCAAATGTCTTGGTCGATTCTCCACCTCTCTTCACATGCTCAAAAAGACTTAGTGCCTTTTCCACAATATGCACCTGGCTGAACTGGTATATAATATTGAAACATATCTTCTAAACAAACACCCAACAACTTCCCCATTATGCTGCTCCTTTTGCCTGTTAACTTCTTAGCAGTTGCACAACTTGTGGACAACGTCTGCTTCGCTGGTTGACGCGAGTAAAAATGATTTGCATTTTTTTTCACCCTTAAACTTGATCAGTTTCCAAAGATTTATGTATGTCTCTCAATCACTCAGAAATTAGCTCATTCTTTTTGTAAGGAAGTAATTCGAAGAAAGTCAATACTTTTCATCAGAAAATCCAATCTTCAGAAAAAATACAATCAAAGATACAGAACACAAGGCGAGTGTTCACTATCAATAGGAATTAGTAGTGGCCAAGGTCGCTAAGGAACCGTGAGAAGAAGGGGAATAGGGGACAGCTAGAGATGATTCACTCTTGTTCTTATAAATAGTATTCATGCGATGTTATTCGTAAACAGTTCTTGAATGCCACGTCTGTGTTTGGAAGAGATAAAGAAAGTGAGTAGAGGCTCTTAACAACTGCGTTGTTATGAGAATGGAGCGACTTGCTGCTATATACAGAGAGCTCGAGCGTGTCATTTGAATGAATGGGAACAAATCTAGCACATAAAGCAGTAAGTGTTAAACATTTGTGTGGGATAAACTTATTTTTCTTCATGTGATAATACACAATCTTATTGTAATAGAATTATATAATACCATTTGGTATAATAAACATATTATAACGTAAATATTCAGAAAATTTCACATAAATCTGATTATTAGCTAAAACTTGATGAATGTTTATAATGAACTACATCAAAATAGGTCATTTCAATTAAATACCTGCTGGCTGTAAGGTAGAGTGGTATTTAAATCTAGCCCGTCACTGAGGGGTTAATATAGTTTTTGATGTCGACTGAGCTAAACTTTATGGAGTGTACCACTTCACTGTGTCACTTGCATCAACCCATTGTATTGCTTGCATTTTCTCATTCATGGAGATGGATTTTCATTTCTTTAAGCTGGGTACACACAAAGGATGGACATTTTCGCAAAGTCAGGTAACAGTTGGCCAACTATTAGCTTGTGTTTGCCCTAGGGAATGTTCATCAACAGCTGGCGCAATCTGATTTCAATGTTTATGGTGTTGCCCAACATTCCCTGTCAGCTGTCACAGCCAGAAAGTGGTAGGAAGAGGATAATCACAGAGACAATTATTTTTAAACATGAAATGTTTACTGAACAGTCATTATGCCTGTTATTGAAACCCCAAATTGGAGTGAAGGGGACACTATAAAATTTGTACATCTGTTTTGTGAGCACCAGATTTTATGGAACCTTAACCAGGAATGTTATAAAAACAAATATAAAGGAGTGGACACATTAAATGACATTGGGCAGTTACATAAGAGTAAAAGCTGTACCAGCAACAATAACATCTTTGTCATTCATTATGGAACACTGAATCAAGACTTCAATTTTTTCAAGATGTCTGCAGGCATGAGCCATGCTGAAGGGCAAAAAACTTGACTTGCCAACAGGCCACCACAGCTGACGAACTTTTCAATGAGCTGTTGGCGAACAGTGTTCACTGTATGCATACCTGGCTTTATAGGAATGCCAGGATCATTACCTCTCAATGGTCATTTGGCTGCCATTAGGGTGGCTGGTAATTCACTCGATTAACCCATACAAGATAGTTAAATATTAAATGTAGCTACTGATTAAATAAAACTGAATATGGAAAAGGAATGTCACAGAAACACTTCCAAAACTAGCATCTAGAAAGAGTGAGAAGAATGCTTGCTATGCAGCTGACAACCAAAAACTGAATGCAATTATATCTTTCAGACATTTGTTTGTAAAGTAAAAAACATGCTGATCGCAGAGGGTATCTAACCTCGAAACTCTTGAGAATGTATACTCCAAAGAGAGCATATCTAAATGCCTTTGCCCTAATGCAGTGACAAATTTTGTTGGAATCTATTTATTGACACAAATCAAGCACTAGATGTGATCTGTCAAGTGGCAGGACTTCTAAGGTTTGTTTTAAAATATCACAAATTTCTGTGATGGATGCAAAACTAATTTGCCAGGAAAAGGCCAAAATAAAAAGAAGGGAAGGACGGGCTTTGTTGTAAAGGAGCTTTGTTGACAAATTTAAATGAGGGCCACAAAATCAACATAGTATTTAAATTTAAATCTATCAATGCATTTAATCTCATTTTTCACAGTTATTATAACCATTTATCTCAATTGTTCTATCTTCTCACTATCCACTCCTTCCTGTTAATTCTCTTCTCTCCATTATTTTACATGTGCTTTCATGACATCACTCCATAGGCTGGTATGTTTCTTTTTGCATAACATTTCACCATTAGTTTGTGTTATAGCTGTGCCTAATGCTTTGGATACATTTCTCCTGTGCCAGTATTTTTTCTCTACTTTTGTATTATTTTAAAACAATTGTTACTTCACTCTCGACTGCCATTTAAACTCAAGAGTGAATATTGAAGTTGGCGGTGTGTAATATTATGTTCTCCAGTTTTTAAATTCACTAGGTTTTACTCATCAGATTTCTAGTGTACTCTAGGATCTACTAGATTCTCAGGAATAACCAGAAAATGACATGTTCTGAGGTAGAAAGACTGTGGCAATGCTCAATATACTGTCTGTTTACTATTTATACATTCAAAAAAGAGAAATTTAATCCTCTCAACACTGTGTGACTCATCACTTAGATAGGAAAAGGAATTATGAGCAGTGATGGGAGAACAGCAATGACTGCTCAACAACCATTTTAGGTCATTGTTATTTAAACACCTAATTCATATTCTATATCCATTGGTTAAACTAGCTGATATATTTTTCAAGTAAAAAAAGCAATGCAGTTTTAACAAAAATAATCATATTTCAGTATTGGTATTACTAAATCTAACCCTGTCAGGTAGTAGGTTAACTTAAATTTATCACATGCAACAAGCAGCAAATTTGAAGGTTAGAAACCATGCTAGTATTATATCCCTCCTACCAGCTTAACTGTTATGAATACATTGATAATTAATGTCACATAACATGCAAATTTATGGTGACCCCAGGTTTTTTAACCTGGAATTTGGAAAAGCCTTTGTCTTTCTTTCAGGCAAATATGTTAAGTTATGCTAGGTTTGAATAGGTTACTGTGATGATGCAAATGCCAATGTCACCTTACCTTTGTGTGTGAATTAAGAATTCTGCCATTGAAATATTTTGTTGCTTTTATTGAAAATATCATAACAACATTGAGTGCTTATTCCCAAATGGATTTCAGAGATGTAGGGCTTGGCAAGGTCGCTGTTGAAACCACAGTCGTCCACGGACCAGCTGTTGGAGTAATTAAGGAGCTGAGTGTCATTGAAGAGTCTTCGAAGGAGTGTGTATCTGCCAGCAGTGGAACCAACAGTGGCGGTGGAGTATCAACGGCAGAATGTGACTATCCATCAAATCCCAGTTTGATAGATAGTGTGAATCCTACCTCAGTGAAACATGATATATCTCGAATCCCATCTGTAATGGCAGGTGGAAGTGTTGAGTGCAAAAGACCCCAAAACACACGTATTCCATCCCTCATTAACCAAGTGCAATCTATGGATGTAGCTGTTAACAATATAAGTCACTCAAAAGACAGTGTACCTGTTCAAAATGCAAGGGAAGTGATAGGGCCTGATGATTTATGTAAACAGTTTGATGATTTGGTCCTCAGTGATGATCCTTTTGAGCCAAGTACAACGAATCAGCTCTTGAAATCTATAAAAATTCCTCTCTCAAAAAGGAAGGGGATTTATTCGTTTTCCTGCAAAATTCCCAATTTAAAGTCAAACTCAGACCTTCAACTTGGGCAAGATATGGGAGATGGTCGTCATACACTGAAATCTTTGAAATTAATTGGTCAGGGAGCTTATGCAAAAGTGTACAAAGGTCTTAGTTCCAAATGGCATAGACCAGTTGCCATCAAAGTACAAAAACCTCCTTGTGAGTGGGAATATTATATTAGCAAAGAAATACATGAAAGACTTCAGGAGCCCAAAATGGTAAGATTGTTTACATTATATTTAACATTAAAACATTAAGATGCTGTAGAATTTCATCTTTTTTGAATAAATAGCGCCACAAAAACAAAAATGTTGGAAAAAAATTGTATGCATGGATATACTCTTCCTAAGTTTTATCTTGATTTTTGTTACATCCTCCCTTCCTTAAAAGTGTTTATTTTTTTCAGAAAAACTGCTTCATGGATGTGGAAGAAGCCTATTTTTTTCTTGATGGCAGTATCTTGCTCTCTGATTTTATGGAGTTCGGAACTCTTTTGGATGTTGTCAACATGTACAAGGTACTTAATTTTTATTTATATTTGAAATAGCTCACCGGTAGGCTGCATATTTAGATTTACAGGTGGCTCCCTGATAATTGACAATTCCCCATTAAAAATGGAACGTGTTAATTTTGTCAAATAAATTTTTATTTTTTTATTTTTTTGTACAGCATAAGAAAATGACTATAATTAAGCTCTGAAGTAGCTTTTTATCATGATAATAGCATATAAAAATGTAAAAATCTGCTTCAAAATCATGTTTTTTAAATACTGAATCTGATACAAATAATAAAACATATTATGTACACAAAAATATAAAAAACAAGCATGTGTGTGTATATATATATATTGTTAAAACATGCAAAATTAAAAGAAAATTTTATTTGCTACTTCATTGCTTTTTATAATTTTTTTACTTGTGATAAATGTTAAAACAGAGAACTACACACAATGTTGGCTTATCTGGGCAGTCATTGCAGGAATAAGTAGTCTAATTTCTTTTACACTCACCTTTTCAATTTTTTCAACATTTAGAGGGCATAACACTGCAAACAGTACAGTTCGATTGGTGTTTTTTTTAATTTTCAAACTTTCTGGAAGTGGCGTTTCATTAGCCAAAAGCACTAAGGAAATACGGTGCCTCTGACTCACCTGCATTTGTCTCTCATACCCTTCCACCATCCCATTGATAACATTTTCTCAGAATTTTCTCTGAGATAATGTCTTTTCAGGATTTTATATATTGTAAGCAATACACCCAGATAATAATGATTTTCAGCAATGGCAAAAAGCACAACACACTGATTTTCATTGAATTATAAAAAAGGGTACAAGTTATTGCATGCTCAATTATGATTGTAATAATATCAAATACTTTAATTTATTTACTTTCCATGAATTGTAATTATTTGTATTGTAAACAAATAATTTTTATCAATATATACACCACCTTTTTGAACTTCGCGTGCTTGCGGTTCGTGAATTTGGACTTCGTGACAAAAATTTTTATGACCATTACTTGTGCTTCGCTCCAATTACTTGCATTTAACTTCATTCGTTTATGAAGTCAACAAGCGTGAACTTCCTCTACTTTTTTGTTTCTAAATTCATTTTAAACTTTAGCACCCTAGAAAAGGGCGTTATTATTATATTATATTTATAATGCTCGTTGAACATTCGTGCATGATGTACTCAACATTCCATTTCATTAGTTCAATTTAAATTAAACCATTTCCTTAGAATGAGCAAAATAAGATCGAAAATCGCATGAGAAATTGTGTTGGAGGCAAACTATACAAGTGTGGAAAGAAGTGCTATCGTTTTGTTATGCTGGGTTTTCATTTGCTGTTATGTTTTCTTTTATTTTTTGTTAAACTGTATTATTTATGATAAAAAAGTGAGTTTTTTTGGTTGGTTGGGAACCACTCTCATAATAACATAGCATCTTAAATAGTACCTGCACTTTGTGAATTTGCATTTTGCGCCTGTTTTCCAGAACCAATTAGTCACGAAGTTCAAAAAGGTGGTGTATTGCCAACTCCAGGAAATTTTTAAATATTGAAGTTGGTGGCAATTTGCTCAAAGTTTTTCAATTGAATGTAAACAAATTAACCTTGCAACAATCTAAACAAAACAATAAACTCCTTGCAATCAAATGGGATTGTGTGTTCTAAAGTAATATAATGATAAATTCATTATAAAGGACTATTTTGCAAATGAATATCTAACAAGGAAAAATTGACGGTGTTGGTTGGTAATGATGAGAACCAAGGATAGTAGTTGAATGATGATAGACTATTCACGGAGATGTGGTTTTAAGAGAACTATTGCAGTATTGAATTGATTGATGACAAAATAGGTAATTATGATAATAAATGCTAGAAATCGAAATAATTTTGTTTAACTTTTTTCCATCATTTATGCCATAATTTTGTTAGTTTTACATAATTATGAGTACATTCCATTTTCAGGTAAGGAGAAGTAAGCTTCCAGAAGTTTTGGCTGTTTATTTCACCTTGGAAGTTTTGAAAATAGTCAACTACCTTCATTCTTGTCACATAATACATGGGGATATAAAACCTGACAACTTCTTACTGAGGGAAATGTAAGCAAATTTATTTATTTTTTATTTTTTACTTAAAATTTAAATAATACCTAGAAAATTGGAGGATTGCATAATATTGGTATGGAATGTTAATCCACCACTTGCTTAAATGTTTCACTTTTAAAAGTGGTTTCTTTTGCATAATATTATCTATGCAATGAAAAATTCAACCTCTTCATTCTTGTGGCAAGATACTTAGAATTAAAATAGTTGTTTGTATTGTTTTATTATTCTAAAAAATAATTATTGATTAATTTGATGAAAATACAAACTCAGGTTTTGAACCAACGTAAGACCAGTAGATTGAAGTTTATTCTTATTGCAAAGTAAATTTAAAATATCTCAAAAATTACATTCCAATCTTGAAAACTCTGATTTTAAGTTCTTCAACAATGAGAATTTTTCATGTTACCTTGTTGCATTAGTGCCATTACCTAAATTAAGACATTTATAGAGGCAATAATAATGTCTCCAAGTTTTGTTTATCAATTTTTTATTATTTAAGCACATAAATATTTGTGTATTCTTATACAAGATTTGCAGAACTGAATGTATTCTTATAAATTGATATACATTAAAACCCCGTATTTACGTTATCGGAATGTACATTTTCCTGCTATTTACAATATTTTTTTAGGTCCCGTCAATTTTTCTATGATTCCAATGTAAGTAAAACCCTTTATTTACACTATTTCATTTCAAGTTTTCCCGCTATTCACACCATTTCACGTTAGAATTTCTGATTTTTTAAAAGAATTTAGTATTAGCTTTGCAAAAAAATCAGAACTCTTTTGGACGAAGATTTCGAAAATGGCGGCAGAGTAGGAACAGTGCCCCTAGAGGCAGAAATATGAACTCTTTCTTTTCAAAACAGCACTCGCTTTAGCAGATACTACGATGCTGCTCAGGAACAGTGTACTTAGAGACGGAAGTATGTATTAACTCTTTTGGGTGAAAACTTCAAAACCTCATGCGTAAATCACACTAGCAGAGCTTAAACAGCGCACCTAGATAGAAATACTATTTATGCCATTTACTCTTTGAACCAAGTATGAATGCTATTGAAAATTTGTTCAAGTTTGGCGCTATCATGTTTTTACTCTTTCCACTCAAATTCTGCCCATTGGCTCCCACAGTTTGTAATTAAATTTAAGTTAATTTTTAATTTGTTGTAATTTAAATTACCGTATTGTCCCGGATATAACGCAGTGTTTGTTTTTCCAAAAAATTATATTTTAAAAGGAGTCCCTGCATTATATTCGAGTAATATTACTTTTAAAAGATCGTAAAATCGTGTTTTGGAAAATCACCGTACATTCCGCACGTCTGTTAAGTGCTACAAGATACTTGTTACATTGTAAACACATCAGGCATCCATATTACAATATGCTTGAAAAGCATCTTAGGCGAAAATAGATCGAGTTCAGTCGGTTAGTCATTGAATTGAAACTATCAGTGCGTTGGCGTATTCTTTGTACCTACCTTAGCGAGTGTTTACCCATCCATTATTTTTAAAATGGGTGACAAAAAGGATGTTGATCATGTTGAGAAAAAAAGTTCTTCCAAATCCCAGGTTAACAGAGAAATCCGATGGCATGAATTTTAAAATAGTCATAGTAACTCAAGAGATGGAAAAAGCAAACACTATATAAGCTTCGAAAAAGTATGATGTCCCTGAAGAAAATATACCTATGATGTCTATGTACAATTTTCCAGACAAATGTAATGGAAACCCAAGCATACTATACATACTAGCATATACAGTAGAACCCAGATAAGAAATTCCCACATAAGAAGTTTTCCCGTGTACTAGGTTTGGTTTCTTAATTCCCAATTTCAACTCTATATATTGTAATGTATTTTCCTGCATAAGAGGTTTCCCAGGTAAAAAGCTTTCCTGCATAAACAGTACGTGATAAAGAATACACAGCGTATTATTATAATGACATCTTCCCACTTTATACGTTTTTTAAATATAAAAATTCTTTATTTTTATATTTAAAAAATATTACTGAACTCCTCAGTCATTGAATTGAAGCTATCAGTGCATTGGCGTATTCTTTGTGCCTGCCTTAGCGACTTTTTACTCGTCCATTATTTTAACAATGGGTGACAAAAAGGATGTTGATCATGTTGAGAAAAAAAGGTTCTTCCAAATCCCAGGTTAACAGAGGAATCCGATGAAGTTATATGAATTTTTAAATAGTCATAGCTCAAGAGGTAGAAAATACGAACAATATTCAAGCTTCAAAAAAGTATTATGTTTCTGAAGTAAATATACCTACGTTTATTTTCCAGACAAATGTAATTTGGGGAATGTAACGGAAGCCCAAGCATACTATACATACTAGCATTTTAATTCAGCACATTTTAATATTATTATTATTGAAAAAGTGTGCTGGTTAAGTGAATAAATGAAAGATATACTCTTTATAAACTTATCTCTTTTAACACTGATTTTATTGTTAGTCTTACTGTAACAAATGAGTGAGTTTAAAAGTAAAATCAGTAGCTATTTTTCCTTTTCCCTCAATTTCCACTTTCCCGCAATTTACACTTTTTTCCCCAGGTCCCTAGAAAAGTGTAAGTAATAGGTTTTACTGTATCTACAAAATATACTTGCCACCAAAAGCAGCAGTGATTTTTACAAATACCTCAGGAGGCAGAAGGATAACAGAGAGAAAATAAGTACAATTAAGAATGCAGACGGAAATATAATAAAAAATGATGAAGATAATGCAAAAGAATTTTATAATTGGTATGCAAGCATATAAAGAAAAAGAAATTAAAGCGGCATTACAGAAAATAAGGAGTTCTTTGGGAAAAATACATATTCCCGGTCAGGCAATGATGCAGGGGTAGTGCAAGAGGCGAAATGTATCAGAATTAAAGATTTTGAATTATTGAAAAAGTAGATAGGCTAGGAAATCGCAAGTCAAAAGAACCGGATGAAGTTACAGGAGAAAATTAAAGTTGAGTTCAGCAGAAATAGTACCATATCTCAGGGTTTTATTTGACACAAAGTTAAATTTTGAAACGATCCTAGATGTCTTGAAATCGGCGACTGTGGTACCTATTTATAAAGGTGGAATCAAAACCAAAGTTGAAAACTATACACCTGTTAGTCTGACATCTGTAGTTTGCAAGCTGATGGAGAAAATTATTGCTGATTACATACGAGACTATTGAGAAGTAAACAACTGGTTATGTAAAAATCAGTATGGGTTCAGGAAAGGTTTTTCATGCAAGACTTGGTTATTAGGGCTGTTACAAGACGTTACAGAATTGGTAGATAGAGACAGTATCGTTATAGATTTTTCTAAAGCTTTCGATGTAGTACCTCATGACATTCTACTCAAGAAATTAAAAGAGTTAAATATTGATAAGAGAGCAACTCAGTTGTTAAAAAATTTTGTTATTGGTAGATCCCAACGGGTTATAGTAGGACAGAGTCACTCCAAGAAAAGTCAGGTAACATCAGGGGTTCCACAAGGGAGTGTTTCGGGACCCTTATTATGCCTGATTTACGTAAATGACGTACCTAATTGCATCGAGTCTGAGGTGCGGCTTTTTGCAGACAACTGCGTTATCTGTAGACAAAAAAGGACGGCAATTTTGCGGGAAGATATGGAGTGGGTAGCAAATTGGTGTAAGTCGAACAAAATGAGTGTTATTGGAACAAAGTGCAAGCACATCAATTTCACATATAAAAGGACAGAAATTTTTGCTACATGCTTAATGGAGAAACTGTACAAAAAGTTGATAATTGCAAATACCTAGGCATTCAAATAACAAAATACCTAAAATGGGGTATACACATCGGCCTTGCATTATGTGATGCGTAATCTAAAAGGAAGTAGTAAGGCAGCAAAAGAGTTAGCATATAAATTATTGGTTAGGCCTATATAAGTGTATACTACGAATGTATGGGATCCTTAAGAGATAGGGCATATTAAGAAATTAGAGGTGGTGCAAAGAAAGGTAGCAAGATATACCTTAACAAGATTCAACAAGGATATAGCATCACCGAAATGATTAAAATGCTGGGTTGGGAAACGCTTGAGAAAAGGAGGAGGGTTAATAGATTAGGGGGTATATTCCAGGTAATTGGCAAAAATTAGGCATGGGAAGATCTAAGGAGTAGGATAGAGAAGTCAGACTTTATTGGGAAAAATTGACATGAGTTTAAAAATAAATTGAGGCTGCAAAACACAAATATTGCCAAATATTCTTTTTTTTTTTAATAGAGGAATCTGGAATTGGAACACATTACCTAAAGAGCTCTTCAAACTCTTGCCTAAAAATGTTAAAATATTTAAGAATAAAGTTAGTTTGATTATAGATAATATTGTAAATTGTAACAGATGACGATGGATTTGGAGGAAGTAAAGGAATGCCTAATGGGTTGAAGTATGGTGGGTATCTCGTGAGCCCCTTAACTGCTACGGTAGCCGTGAAGGTCCTTTTTTAACCTAGAAAACTATAAGAATAGGTAATAATTAAACAATAAGTTCTAAATTAAATACTATTACATTAGTTTATTGATAAATTAATTATTATTTTATGTATATTTTATTTTTAAAATTTCAATTAATGTATAAGTAAAGTGATTTGTTGGTCCAATAGTGTAGCAGTCGTCACCACTTGGCTTTAACCAACTTGCGACATTGATGTTTAAATAAATAAATAAAAAACATGATGTGTAAGGCAGGAAGATACACTTGCTGGGTTGGGAGTCACCCCCTGCCATACACCATCCAATGTGTCTTGTGAATTTCGCAAAGAGAATTGCAATTCATTCTGGTATTATCAAAATATAAATAAAAAATTTTGTGAAAAAGTGTCTCCCCCTACCGTTCACCAGTCATAAATTTTTTCCTGAAACAAATTTGTAGCAAATCATTTCAATTAATGATCGAATTGGTATACCTATACTGAATACTTCTGTTCAGATTATATACCAAATACAATCAATGAGAAATTAGGTCAAAATATTTTTTCTGTTTCTACTAAAAGGGGGGTCGTTTTGGATTCGAGATTGTCTTGGATTCAGGTAAATATGGTAATTGTAGGTGATCAGATATAAGTTAATACTTAACATGATTTGTTATATGGGTTGTCGGTGCTTGCATACTGCAAGTGCTTAAAAAATCACCATAGACCAAGATCTTAAATCGTAAATAAACCAGCGCGACAGCATTTGAACTACCCATTTAAATAAGATAATAGTTTTCATTTTCTCCAAAATTACGGCATCTATCCTGAATTTCTAAATTCTCTGCCAATCGGTTCGTGTCCAAGTTTTCGAATTTCAAGTTTCATGGCTCAGATCACTCTCTTTAAGCAATAACTATAATCATCATTAAGACAATAGCCTATATGTTACACTAAAATTTATGTAAAAATTAGGATATTTTATGTGTTGTGATTATGGTGTCATCATCCGCGCCTTTTAGTACATGTATGGATAAAAGAATTAATTAAAAATTATCACGTCGTCATATACAGTGAAAACCACTTAACACGAAAACGGATAACGCGAAATATCGGTTAACACGAAATGCAGGCTCGGTCCGTGCCGGTGCCTATACATTTCAACGGTTAACACAAAAAATTTTTTCGGTCCCCTGAAAATAAATCCCTGTCAAATTCTTTGGATAACACGAAACGACCCAATCGTTTCTTAACATAGAAGTATTAATAATCTCACAACCACAGCTGTACCTCCTCCTTCCCCCTCTCTTTCAATTGGCATAGTCATTAGTAGACCTCAAAGAAACTCACGCGCCCCCATTGAGAGGGTTGCTACCGAGATTTCCTTGGCAGCAATAAACTAAATTCTGGGAACTACCATCTTCGAATGAAAGGAAGGATTTGGAGGTGCAGATTGTTATCTGTACTGCACCTTCCCTTTCCCCATCTTTCAGTACCCTCAACTCCTCCCTTGCTCTCGTCTCTAGACCCCTATGCAGAAGAGATCTACTCAGTTTATTCTGAATTTCCGTGTGGAACAGTTAGCGAATGTGAAACGAATCTGAGCTTCTTCTTTCTTTTTCGGGATCGTTTTCAGTTGTGATTTTTATATTTTTATAAAAGATAAAAGACCCACATAAAAATGGCTAGTAAAGTGCATAAGCAAAAAGCAATACCGCTGAAAGTGAAAATGCAGCTCCTATAAGCGGTTGATAACGGTGATAGAACCAAAATGGACATCTGCAAAGAGTTCGAAATTCCCTTTTCAACTTTGTCAACAATTATAAAAAAATCCTGATAAAATAATATCTGTGTTTGAGAGAAGCATGTTTGAACCGGAACAGAAGCGTCTACGCATGGCAAAGCACCAGGATTTGGGAGCGGCGCTAATCATCTGGTTTAAGCAAGCAAGAGCCCAGAATGCTCCAATTTCAGGTCCTGTTTTGATGGCGAAGGCTGACGCTTTGGGATCAGAATTGGGAATTGAATTCAAGTCTAGTCCTGGATGGTTAGAGCGATTCAAGGTGAGGAATGGGATAATTTTTAAGTGTGTTTCCGGCGAGTCGGGAGACGTCTCCCATGATATGACATCAGAGTGGGTAACTTCTGCCTTGCCTAAATTATCAACAGACTTTGCGCCTAAGGACATTTATAATGCTGACGAAACCGGAATTTTTTTTCGCTGCCTCCCAGAAAAAACTTTAGATTTTAAAAATGAGCAGTGCTCTGGTGGAAAAAAATCTAGAGCGCATTACAGTAATGGTGGCTTGCAATTCAGACGGTTCTGAAAAAATCCCGATGTTTGTTGTGGGTAAATTTCTGAATCCTCGCTGCTTCAGGAATGTAAAGAAGCTTCCCGTGGAATACACCGCAAATGAAAAAGCTTGGATGACGGGAAACATTTTTACAGACTGGGTTAGGGCATTGGACAAGCGATTTTCACGCCAGAAGCGCAAAATAGCTTTAATTATCGACAACAGCCCTGCTCATCCAGAAGTGGAAAAGCTTATTTCAATTAAACTGATTTTTCTGCCGCCTAATATAACAAGCGTATTGCAGCCATGTGACCAGGGTATTATAAAAAATCTAAAATGTCACTATCGGAAGGTATTACTCCAGAAATATTTATCAAGTATTGAATCAAATGAGGAAATTAAGCCCGTGACTCTTTTGAATTCCTTGCATTTGTTGTATTCCGCTTGGAGGTCAGTTACAGCGAAAACAATCGAAAATTGTTTTCGCCACGCTGGATTTTCCTCTTTGCCATCAGCAGATAGGTCTTCTGGACAGGATGAAACTGAATCGACTACGGAAATGAGGGTAAATACATCTACTGAAAGTGAATTGTGCGATATCTTCGGTCGCGTGTCGTCTGTAATGAAATTGACAACTGAAATCACGCTGAATGATTATATAGCAGTGGATGACCATATTGCCACTACACCACTTTTAACAGACAGTGACATTGTGGACATTGTTAAATCAAGTGCAACAAAAGAAAATGAAACTAGTAGTGAAAGTGGGGATGACTGTGACGACGGAATGTTGTCAGCGCCAAGTGCTGCGGATATCCGTGGAATGCTAAAAAGTGTGCGTCGGTTTTTAGAAAATCAAAGAGATGGGGACAGTATGTATGAGACGGTTGATGATTTGGAACAATTTGTGGAAAAAAGATCATTATGAATGCTAGGAAGAAAAAAATTACGGAATTTTTTGTTAAGAAGTAGACAATTGAACTACTTGAGCGACCTTGATACTTAATATTTGTGCATTGTTTTTATGAAATTATTGAAATAAAATAATTTTTTATGTATATATGTAATGAATAAATGATAAGGTTTTCATTATTATAACTAATTACTGTGCTGTTTCCATCGCATATTTGTTATGTCAAGATTTATTTACGAGCTTATATCAATATCTCAAATCAATCTCAAAAAAGGTTATCATGAAATTCGTTTAGCACAAAATTCGCTTAAGACGAAATGTTTGCGATGGTCCCCCACATTTCGTGTTAAGCGGTTTCCACTGTATATACATCGTTGGCTGAAATCAAATGGATTATAATGCAGTCAAAGCATTAAATCAATGCTCTTGAAGTATGGAAAATACATTCCCATTGAAAGGCATTGGGATCGTTGCTATTCTAGTTAATATTTTTCATTGCTGTAGAATGAAAAAATTTCATAATTTTATAATTATAATTAAATTTTTACGCAAATTCAGCATGGATTTGAATTTTGTCTTCAAGAAAAATAAACTTCATTCTTTCTTCCACATTACAGTGCATGTTCCGACTTTGTATCTTAATTATAAATAATTTAAAAAGGCAATTTTATATAGCCCTGCACAGTTTTCAATGCTTTTTTTATGGGTGTTTAAAATTGGACTTTGGGGTCAAAAACACCCCTTAAATATAACTTTTTCTGGAATTTCAGATTTTTTCCAGAGGAACCTAATGACATATCTTCCTTCCAAATTTCAGCTCTGTAGCTTTTCTAGAAGTTCCTTCGGTTTTATTTGATATATCCTATATATGTAAGAAGCAGCTATTTATAATCATGTAGTAATGCAAGTATAGAAATAGTATTTTAATACAATTATTATTAATAGCTGCAATAGAAAATGTTGCTCAAGTTATGGACTACGAATCTCTAATAATAAAATCCTTAACTCTGTGTCTAATGCTGATATCATCAATGGCACATTTTAACCCATTTTTAACAAACTTTCCCAATTAGGTGGAAGGTTGAAATTTTTCAGGAATGTTTGATTCAAATATAAAAATTAAATGTCAAAAAAATACGAAAAAAGACACTGGTTCGACTCCAGGGGGGTGATTTTCATTTCCCATGAGATAACACGTAAAAAAGCAACTTTTTAAAGTGCAGGCTTTTATTCTTTTGGCAATTCAAATTAGAAAAAATGACATACAATCTTCGAATTTGAACTGTGTTTTAGGAAAATTAATCAAGTTTCTTATTTTATTCTTCTTTTTCCGCCTACCTTTCAAAATCTTAAACATTTATATTTAAATCACATATTTTGGGAAAATATCTGTTTTTAAATGGGATGTAGCTTTGCCGGCCATGTCATTGTTAAAGTTCAAGAATTAATTGTTGTCTCAATCAGCATACATGTAATATATACGAGTGCATAGATTGCCTTAAATTATCATAGGATTTTTCACGAAATTACATAATTCTAATGGGGCTGAGATTTAGTTTGGATTCTTTTGCTTATCTAAATGACTATATAGATGTAGAGTAAGAGAGAGGGGAATGTGGGGAGGGAGATAGGAAGGGAGGGATATAGAATGGAAGATACATAGAGAGTAAGGGAGTTACAGAATTAGAAAAGGATGGGAGGAAAGAGATAAAGAGGAAGAGCTATGGATTGGGACAGGAGGGAATGAGAGAGGGGGAGAGATAGAGAGAGAGAGGGACAGTGAGAGGGAGGGAGGGATTATTATTATTTATTATTATTAGTTCATTTTTGACAAGGGGCTCATCATTGGAGAAAACAAGAATGTGAAAGAAATTCTCTCAAATCTCTATTTTTGCAAATTTTATGCTGCTCTTACTCAGTAATTACAGCTAATATTATTCATTTCTAAGTTCCCCATTAAATTTTAACAAGCAATTATACTAGTTTTTATGTTATAGTGTAATCTAATCAATTTATTATTGGAAATTCTTTCAAAGTGGTGAACATAAAATTTAATTTATTTCAGACCAGCTGCAAAACAGGACTCGTCAAAATTTGTTGAGCCTTCATTACAACTTATTGATTTGGGACGTTGCATTGACATGACCTTATTTCCTAAGAATGCTTGCTTCTCCGTAATCTTTCAGAAAACCTGTTTCCAGTGCATTGAAATGCGCACTAAAAAACCATGGACATACCAGGTGAGCGGCTGCAATTTTGTTATTCTGTGGTGTTTAAACTTATCAGTAAAGCCCGGAAGTTCAGGCAAAATGACATAAATGCCTTTTTTGCCTATTTTCATGTTTTTATTCAAAATGCCCTTTTTATCCAAAAATGCCCATTTTTCCTATTTTACTCAATTTTTGCCAAATGTCATTCCTTTCTGCCAAATTTCTTAAATTTGGCCACTATACTGTTTTGTTTGACTCTTCAAGGATGGTTTTACCCACCCTGGGTTCGGTATCATATACAATTCTGACCATTGGTGCAGCAATGCCTTTATCTTAATCCCTCCACTGCTATTGACCTGAGTTCACATTTGGGAAACCCATGGCTCAGAAAAGTCTAATGAACCCTCCCTTTCACTCTTAGCATCCCTCAGTTTTGTTTTGGCTTCCAAGCAGTTAATAACAGTCGTTTTTTAACAAATTGTTTGTGTAGTGAATGTTACACTTCCATTCTAGTGGCCACAATGCCTAAAGTGAATGATTCCACAAAGCAAAGACTGAACAATTTCATTAAAGAGTTTTGTGTTGATATTTTCTCAACAGACGGTTCAGTGCTTTTTTGTAAACTTTGTGAAATGTTTGTGAATTTGGAGTATATAAATACCTCAAAACATAAAGCTGCAGCCAATAAGAAGACTGATGGCAGTAAGAATATGATCCTTTTACCATTGTTTTGTTCAGCTTCTTCTAGGTCAATGGTTTTCAAACTGGGTGCCACGGCACATTGGTGTACTGCTGTAGATATGTAGGAGTGCCACAAAAAAATTTGTTTAGTAATTAATTCAACGATTTGCATGTGTTGCTGATTAATTTGGGCAATAATTTTTCTTCTGATAAATTAATTATGTAGTAGCATCAACAAATGTATGTGTCCAAAGGTTGTAATATCTGTATCTAAAAATATATAAAGCTTGTCACAAGATGGGTGCCGCGGAGCCCTCTTTATCTTTGAAAATGTGCTGCGGCCCAAAAAAGTTGGAAAACCACTGTTCTAGGCAGTAGGAGTTTTTCTTCAACTTGTGTCAATCTTTTGTCAAAGATGGCATTCCATTATGGAAAATATAATGCAGCATTTTTCCGGTTTTGACAATTTATCGAGTTCCCCATCAGTTTTTCGTGTTCGCCAGAAGTTTTTGTGTTCGAACTCTTATCAAACAACGAACTCCAGCAAACGACAAACCCCTGCATACGCTCATACCCTGGCATACGCTCGTACTTCGGCAGATGCGAGTACTTCGGCTTTGCACGTACGTACAGAATGCCTTCTTTTATAGCAACAGACATTAGCCCGGAAGAGGACATTACTAGCAAGACCCTGGAACCAATTACCGTTCGCGAGTGCTGTGCCCTCTACTCGAACTTCACGCGAACTAGAGGTGATTCCCGATCCGACAACCTCGCGACGAGGAGCGAGCAGAGAGAGAGAGATAGAGACGGAGAGCGGGGGAGAACGAGAGAGGACTCAGAGAGAGGCGAACGCACCTGCAAGAGATTACCCAGCGAGTCGAATTCTTTCCATATTATTTGTGATTCCTCAAGTGGACATTTCTATTAAGTATTGTACTATATTGTTGCTTTGTATTATGTCCCTGCAATATAATTGTTAGTATATTTCGTGTTATTTAGCCAGTGTATTGTATTTGATTTGTTGTTGGCAGCGGCGGTATCACCAGAGGGTATCGTATCGTTTAACTATTTTCAAGTACTTTTAGTATTACGAGAGATTAATGTAAAATGAGACAATTTCGTCTCAATAAAACAGTTCTTTGAGAGCATTTTTGGAAAAATATTCGAACAAATAGGTTCCAAGTGAGTCAACATTGAGGAAGACCTATTTAGATAAAGCATACAAATGTGTTATCCAAAAAATCAGAGATAATGTTGGGGACAAGACAATTTGGGTCTCTATCAACGAGTCTACCAATGCTATGGGAAGATTTTTGCAAATGTCATAATAGGAAACATGGAGGTTAGTTAGTCATTAAAAATTTATTTACATCAGAAGTTTTGGTAAATGCAAATGGCTGAAAAATTGCTCAACTTTTCACCATAACATTGAATCTTCTATGGCCAATCTTCAAAAGATAAAAGAAGTTGTCAACACTTTCGATGAAGAAAACCCCTACTTCATATGTATCGTCAAAGAACTTCTGGAAAAGTCTGTCAGCCACAATTTGGCATACATCGCAGCCTACTTCTCAAAGTTGCCAGACACTATTACAATACTTGAAAAAAGGGTGAAGTTGTAAAAACAAGTGTGAAAATGTGTTGTGCGCCAACAAAGATTTGAATAAAATGAAAATAATTGTGAAGATTCTAGAAGCGGTCAGTAGCGCAGAAATTGAGGCCCACAGATATAGCTTGCTTTAAATACATCCCTGTCACTTCCATGGAGGTAGAGAGATCCTTTTCAATTTTAAAACACCTCAACTTACAAGACAGTTTTTAATTTGAAAATTTAAAAAATCATCTCGTTGTCTCATGTAATAGTTCATAATTTGAAGACGTTATCAATGGCAATCGCAATCATATTTAATTGCAATGTTATACAAACTCCATGTAAAATCCATATAATAGTAATATTTGGGTTAAAATAAATGCCTATTTTGACATTTTATAGTGTCTGAACTTCCGGGCTCTACTTATCAGCATGCATATTTTTTGGTGAGTAGGATTAAGGTGTATTGCAAATCACTTCATTGCAGATATCTCATTGCTGAGTCTTAAAAATTTTGAAAAACTTCTGTTCTTTAAATGCTTGTAAAATTTAGTATCGAGATAAAGATGTCCTGGTTATTACTTGAATGATAAAATTCTATATTTCAGCGGTTTTTCCATGTTTGAGAGCATTAAAAATTACAAATCAAAAGTATTTCTGGACTTGAGGCAATAATACATTCCCTTTCAATTATATTTCCCATTGTCTTGGATTCTACAATATTAGGTATGTCAAACTGATGGCTTGTAGGCTCAGTTCAAGCCTTTAGGCAGTTAGACTACTAATTAATGAAATAATCATAATTATTGTCTGATTTCCTATAATATAATGGTTAGTCAATATTTTAAAATCACTTCTAAGTGATATTTCATTAATACTTTAGTGGATGTTAATTCAGCTACCTGTCAATGGAATATCCATAAGACATCATTGTACTCGTAAATTGAAAATTTTAGTTAAAGAAATCATAGATTGAGTATTTAGAGTATAATTTAACAGAGAAGTAGCCAGAATCTAACATGAATGGGTGGGTTGTGGCCAGTTTGAGAGCTCAGCATGGGAACCAACTTGATGAAATGGCATATTGTCGTGGTCTGAAAATCTGTCTCAAACTTGTATGGGACTCCGCTATGCAGAGTGAGGGTGGGAGGGGTCTGACATGGGCCTTTCTAGGTTCAGTATCTTCCAAGGAGGTGCATAACCAGGTCTACCTAAGTTTTAGGTGGATACTGTGGGGAGAAACAAACAGTTGAAAGGTGAGGGTAAACAGTTTGAAAACAAGTGAGGTACTCTTCTAAAGCAAAAGGTAGAAGAACGTTTTTTTTTTAATTCAGGGTTCTGGTTTGCTTCCCCCTTGGGGGAAGGGGCAATCTACACCATTGGAATGTAGATCTTTGCTAGGCCTTCTCATCCATGAAAACTTCATTGCCGTAGCTTCAGTATTTGCGTTACAATACCATTTCAAATTTTCGACTTTGAAGCCACCTAGCAGAAAATCTATGAACTACTTGGAAAATCCAATCAGTGGTAAATTCATAGATTGATAGGAGCTATCTAATTAAAAGAGAATTTTCCAAATACAGTAAAATTCCGATTGTCCATGTTAATTGGGACTTAGGTAGACAAGGATAATTGAAGAACGGATAATCCGCATTATTAGGCAAAATTTGGTATAATATCTGTTAAATAATGTGTAAATTTATTTACGTAATAACAGACCACATGCCATAACTAAAGTGCTATCATTTGAACCAAAAACTAATAATAGAAAATTAAAATTTATTTTTGGCATTGTTTCTAACCAACAAAATCATTACATCTGCATATGAAATACATGGGACAGTAAGATATAAATGTGAATAAAGCATTCACGCACCCATAGAGTAACTTAATATCACGAATTCACGATGGTCATTGGTTTATAAGAATCTCTCCAAAATACTGGTGTATGACAGGGGGAAACACTTTTCCACAATAAAATGTTTCTTTATATTTGGATAATACCAGAATGAATAACAGTTCTCTTGGTGAATTACATGAGACACATTGGATGGTGTATGGCAGGGAGTGACTCCCAATCAATCAAGTGTATCCTGCTCCTGTACATAAGTCATTGTGTCTCACCTTACAATTTGTCTAGCATGGAATATGTTGAGAGATGAAATTACGCACGATGAATTGACACTCAATGAATTGATGCATGATGAACTGACTGCGACAAGTTGTCGTAAAATGATAGGAATTATGGTTATGCATTTAATTGATGTTTTTTTAACAAATGAAATATTAGATAAAATAATTGTATCCACTGAAATTTTTCATTGTACACTTACGCTCCAGTTTGCAATTTATACATTATTATAGTTGGGAGCACGAACGAAGGCGGATGAGTCATGATTATTGCACAGAGAGAGAGAAATACACGTTATATTGCTGCCAGCTTGCATAAGCTTTCGCTCGGAAAACAATGCATGATGCACGAAGTCCTATGCCACAGGCACTCACCATTCGCTCTTGACAGCTGGCAACATTGTAACCAGATGTACGTTAGGGTGGGTCAAAAAAAAAATTTTCTTAAATTTGAAATCGCCTGTGCCGGGAAAAGTGGCGTATATGGACCACTAGTAAACAAACAAAATTTTTACTGAAATTGGATAATGTTTAGACTGGCTACTGGGCGTTTGAAATTTCTTCGAGAGAGATACATGGGAAATAAAGGTAAAATTATTTTTTATAACAGCTCTTCGCTAGTTTTGCCAACTTTTTTTACAAAATAACCCAGAACCTACCACGAGGAGGTGGCTGTTTTCAATTTCCACACCGTTCCCACCCAACCACCCGCCATAATGGGCACATAATCAATATTAGCTTAAACTGTGGTGTCTTTTACCACATATTTGGCCTTGTTTTCAAAGCTGGATAGTAGTTTTCTTGACTCTAGTGTCATTCGAATGAATTCATCGCAAGATCTTTCGCCACAGACTTTGAAAGAAGCCTCTGTCACTAGTTTGACCGCTCTTTCTACAGCCTGAGTGTGGCAGGGAATCTCCCATAAGTCACCATCACGAACATCCTCAGATTCTATAATTTCCTCAATGTCCTCATCTGACGTGTTTTATTATAGGAGGATCTGTTATGTTACACTTTTCCCAGTCCAGAAGGTCAATGTAATTAAGGGCATGGAAATTCGCCTAATTTTGCTCTTGTCGATAACCAGGGAAGTATCACGTTTTGTCACCAAACCCACATCCACTAATACTGCGCTAGCTATAATTGCAACTCGACGGTCGGATAATCCAGTTCTTTCAACTGCTTGTGCCAAAGACAGTAGATTCCATCTCATCTGAGAAGTACTTGGCTCCTTGGACGTAGATGGTTTTGGTTCATATAACTGGTCAGAACATTCAGATGATGAGCTGCAATATTCTTCTGGTGCTACAGAAACAATTTGCTTTTTGGGTTTTTCCAGTCCTTTGCTCCTTTCTATTTTCCTTTTAAATCTAGTTTTAAGTACTCACGTACTTTTACTGTCCATGTTTCCCATTATCATTTCTCTCTTTGTTCTTTGATCATTGAGGAATTCTTGTTCCAACCGAGGCACTTTGCGAGACTTTTCGCAAATACAATCTGAGAAGTTGAAATATTTGCAGGTAGAGATATCGAAAAGTGTCGTCTTTGCCTCTTCCTGAAAATCGACAATTTTCTTTTTCAAAATTTCGGTCATTTTTCTCCTGGACTTATTATTTACAGGTACAAGAGACTTTTTAAGGTTATGGGACCTCGTATGATACACCTTTAGTTTAGCAACACACTGCTGAAGAGATATAATCGGCAGAGAAGCCTTTTGCCAAATTTTCTCAAGCTTATCTATAACGATTCTTGAAATCTCGAGAAAGGTATGGTTCAAAGTAGCACTTTCTTCGCATATATTGTGTTGCACATAAAGAAAAAATCTTATTACTTCTTTATATGTTTAAAGTGTTAGTTCCAAAAGATCTTTCGGATCGCTAAACACAGGGTCACAGGTAGAGTGCCTGGTACACAGTTTAGTCCCATTAACAGAGGCCATTGTGTAGAATTATTATTGTCGAGAACCACAAAGATGAAAAATCACACACTCACAAATTCTAACCCGCACAGCACAATGGATTGTTCGCAAGCGCAACACTTGTTTGTTAAATCAACGGAGGAATGCAACATGATTCATTGCAGATTGGCGAATTTGTTGTTGCTCCAAGTTATGAGGGAGAAATACATTGTAAACAACTACTCTCTTTCATTTAGAAAGTAATAAAATGTAATAATTAATCTTTTTTCTTCTTAGAAATTGTGCCTTGTTCTTTCGCCTACATTTTACGAAATTTAATAAACTTCAGGCTCCCAGCGGGAGGGCTAAACATTATCCGATTTCAGTAAAACTTTGTGTATTTATTAGTGGTCCATATATGCAACTTTTCCCGGTACAGGCGATTTCAAATTTAAAAAAAAAAGTTTTTTTCGACCCTCCCTAATGTACGTGTTGAATCATCTGCATGCTCCGACTTGTTTTTGAAGTACTGATACACTTTATATATGATTTCTCTTGTTTGTTTGTGCAAAACCTTGCATTTACTTCCTTCGCCCTCCATTTTAGAACACCACAAGATGGTACTATTTAAATCTCAATCGTAAATCATGCAAATAAATACGAAAATCACGCCGCAAATGTACGAACCGCACACCAAGAGCTGCTGTAACTGACTGATGCTGATTGGCCAAGTAAAGGAGCGAGAGAAACCATGTGGCATTCCTTGCATTCTGCGCATCCAGTTGACTCCCGCCTTCTTCGTGCTCACAACTATAATTTTCGATGTATTGGCATGTGACAAGTTAGTCGTGTGACGAATTGACACGCAATCAATTGACCGCAATATATTGATGATATACCACTCCATACTCATATTTAAGATGACCCTTGATTTTCGCAAGCTGAAATTTGCTAAAAAACCTCTTCATGGATTTAGGTAAATATGGTAATTTAATACTTTATTCATGTATACCTGTCATTTTTGATGAGCAATTAATTATACTAGTATAAATATAAACAGGCAACACATGATTTACTGCTCCGCTGATGGTGACAAGTTGATTGTCTAAATAAGTACTTAGGATTTCAAGTAGAGTGATATTTAGTGATAGAGTGAGTGTGTGCTTGGGTGTTACTGTTTAGCAGGTCCATGTTTATGTTAGACAGTTGGGTGATATATCAGAAATGGAATAATTTCCTGTAAATCTGGTATATGTTTGATTGAGTGAGTAAAGATCCTTGTACATGATGGCATCAGATTGCATTGGAACCTATCAGTTGAGCCATTTTGAGTCTAACTCGATTCAACTTAGCTTATGTCCAATGCAATGGACTGGTGGGGGACACCAGTTTGCCTTCTTGTTAAGAGTTTATAATTGCCTCTGCCTGATGTACAGATGGCTAAACTGAGTAATCAAAACAAAACTGCAGGAAATGAAGTTATTCATATTGCACTTGAAGTAGTGAAGCAAGAAGGGGACACTTGTGGATGGGTAGGTGAATGAAGAAGATGAGAGAAAAGTGTATTTGCTCAAAAAATAAAATAATTCATTCCTATTGATGGCCACCATTTCAGCAGGTTTTCTTAAAAGCAAAAATATGCTAATGTAATCACTCTGTCTGCCTGTCCATGGACATTCAACATTTTTGTTTTAAAAGGTACAGTAGAACCCCAATTATTCATGTGTGGATTAAGTGTTGCAGATTAACCAGGCATTCTGTTTGAATTTGCCCGCTTATATGAAAAATTAAGAAGACACAGACTTCACTGATTTATTAAACATCTGCTGATTTATCAGATCAATCAAACCAAAGCTGTTTCAGCAAAAGAAAGGAAGTTGACTGAGTTATTTGCTGAACAATATAATGTAAACCAATTTACCTACCATATTTATCTGAAATGTATTTCTTCATATAAGTTTAACCAATAATTATGATAAACATGCACATTTATTGGCTTCTACATTAAATTATTAGTTTTATTTTTTTCGCGTTTAATACGGGACGAAGGCATATGAACTGGCTCTAACCCTGGGGAAATTTGGAAGCTGCATGCGTCATAAGCGTAATGCTATCTTTTAAGGGTGGAAAAGCCTTGATGTAGTTTTTTCCGGTAAATGGCACTGGTGTTATTTTTTTGATGTCACATTTTTCAAAAACACCCGATTGCCCATCGTCACACAAGTCGGACCCCCCCCTCTGTGCATGACGTCATATACGGACGCACCCATGAGTGCCAAATTTTAAAAAAATTTCTCCTATATAGGGGTAGTTACCCCTGCTCAGGGGTGGATCAGGTATTAAAACTAATTTCATTTTTGAATTCTACGGATTTGAAAACCTCCAGGAAATTTTTTTTATGAATATTGTTTTATTTTTTCTCTTAGGGGTAGGTAACCCCTGCATTATGGGTGGGCTGGGGGTTAAAACTGATATCATTTTTTAAATCGGCGGGGTTCAAAACCCCTGACCTCAACATTTCTTTAACAAATTCCAAAGAAATATTTTTTCCAAAAATAACATGGGAGACCCATACAAAAATTGATTTCACCCCCGAAATGGGGTGAAATCAGCAGCACACCTACTTGGCACCACCCTTACCCAAATCTTAGAACCCATGGCAAGGGGTGCACCAAGTTTCATTGACCTACAATCACCTCTTGATATGTAAATTCAACAAACTTTTACTCATTATCCATGGCCCACTCTGTGTATATGGCCGTAATTTTTCCAATACCAAAATGAAAAATCAAAAATTCTACTCACCTATACGTTGACTTCCAATAACGAAATACAGATCTCTGTATTAAATGGAAAAATGAAGATTTTAAACGAATTTATCCGTAGCTGCTCAGAAGCAGATTCATTCTGACTGGATTAGCTGACCAGAAGAAGCATTCAATGACTGGGGATTACCCTGCACTTTGAATGCCGCCTGGTTCGTTCGCGTAAAGATAAATGATCACATTCGCCATCTATTGTAGATAAATGTGAACTGCATGTAGAAGGAATCCGAGAAAATCACTTGTCAAGTATGCACAGGGAAAAAACGGGATCCACAGGAGAATAGAATGAAAAAATATGACCATGCGAGAATCGCAGGATATGCAAAATTGGACCAGTCATGCTACCCGTGGAAATCGCAGGATAAGCAGTTGGAGGACATCCGTTGGGGCAGTTTGATACTAGCTTGGCTAGTTCCGTCCCAACCAAGAAAATATCCGCGTTCAGAAATGAGAAAAAATGATCTGCTACGATAGTTCAATGGTAGAATATCCGCCCGGCAAGTAGAAGACCCAGGTTCGATTCCCGGTCATAGCAGACTTTTTTCTCGTTTCAAAATTATTCCCAACTTTACAGCTTATGCCTGTCTGCATAGGATCTTCGGATCACTTTATTCCACCAATCTAAAATCTGTCGTGCAGAGAGTTTTTCATTTAAAAATATATTAGAATTATGATGTTGGAGTGGGATTTGTACTGTTTTAAGGAGAAAAAAGTGAATATTCTTATCACACAATTTTGATTTTCAATCATATTTGTTTGAATTTCTCTTAATAACTTTCGTTTCGGCATTTTGAAAGCCATTTTTTCGATTTGTTTCTATGGTGATGGTTATTGCTGAATTCGGCTGGAGCATAGCCGAGTGCACATTCCAGCCATGTTTTGATTCATAGCTATCGAGATAACAATCAACCCTTAGGTCAATTCATAGCTATTGGAATCACAGCGAAAAATATGAATGCTACATATTGTTTTCAGTAACCATACCGACTTTGTAAACAAAACAGCACCACTTCATGTATAATTCTTACGACATCTTTGGTGAGAGAATTTTGTTTTTGTTTGTCTTGAATTGATTTGTTCCCTTTTGTTTTGTCATCGGTTTCTTTAATGTATCTCTTGGTTGGCTTGTCCTTATTTTTAAAAACCACATTTACTCTCGTGTAATTCTTATGGCATCTTTGGTATTCTTCTTGTGTAATTCTTATGGCATCTTTGGTATTCTTCTTGTGTAATTCTTACGACATCTTTGATGCTAGAATTTTGTTTTTGTGTTGTTTTCTGAGTGGAATATTCAACTGTGTGAGGTGACCTTAGCTGTTGATGCACCTAAAAATAAAAGTGACTGCTACTGCTATCATGAAAATTAGTTAATTTTGAAGGTGGTATTTATATATTTAAAATGTATTGAAAGGAAAGTAGGCGGATTAGTTCTTTTCAGAACTACTTGTTTTGGAGGTTCAATTGAGATTTTTAGATCAGAGGAAGTTAGGCATTGCTGTATTGATCAAAGTCTTTATGTACGAGGCAAAAAGAATTGCAGAAGAAAAAGGACTAGTTGAGTGTACATATCGTTATTACGTATGAATTCCATTTATTAAAAATTTAAATCTCATCTTTCTCTTAAGTTTAAGTAAGTACTATCAGCAAAGAGTGTTTATACATGTGATTTGTGCTGTACACTCCGATAGCCTAATTAATATGACTGCTGAGTTCATGCAGGCCACATTTAGCTATACATTTATAGGAATAATTATTATGGGAATTATTATATATGGGAATAATATTGAAACGAAAAAATTCTGCTATGACCCGAACCCGGGTCTTCCACTTGCTGGGCAGATATTCTATTACTGAAGTATCGTAGCAGATTGTTTTTCCCGTTTCTGAATGCAGATATTTTTCTTAGTTGGGTCCAGGCTAGCAAAGCTAGTATCAACCGACCCCAACAGACGTTGAAGAAAACCACTCCCTCTCAAATGGTGAGATTGCCAAGCTAGAAATTGATGTAATAATGTGATCTAAAGATAGGCATAAACTGTCATTTTGGGAATAATTTTGAAACTGGAAAAAATTCTGCTATAACCGGGAATCAATTTTAAAAAATATATTACACCAACTTTTTGAACTTCGCGAATAATTGGTTCCAGAAAACTGATACGAAATGCAAATTTGCGAAGTGCAAGTCCTATTATCCCATAAGATTCCATGTTATTATGAGAGAGTGGTTCCAAGTCAACCAAAAAAATTCACTTTTTATCATAAAAAACAGTTTAATAGAAAATGAAATGTAACTGCAAATGAAAAACTAGCATTATAAAGTGAAAAAAATACTTTTAATTACCTTCAAAACGCATAATAGCAAATGAAAACACAGCATAACAAAGTGATTACACTTCTTTCCGCACATGTACAGTTAACCCCAACACAATTTTGCATGCAATTTTTTATCTTAGCTCATTCTAAGGAAATGCTTTAATTTAAATTGAACTACTGAAATGAAATGTTGAGTACATGCATGAATTTTTTCCTCGATTCTGCAACAAACATTTCCAAGTCGCAAAAAAAACTAGCATTAAAAAGAGGTTTCATTTCTTTTACTAATTACGTTAGAAATGCATAACAGAAAATCAAAACCTAGCGTAATACAGTTATAACATTTCTTTTAGTAATCGTGTTCAAAATACGTGGCAGAAAATGTTGCATTACAAGATGATAGCAATTCTTAGATTTACATTAAAAATTCGTAATAAACATTGAAAACCTAACAAAACAACAGTTCCTTATGTTACAATCAAAATACAAAGATAATAGCATTAAATCATTAAATATTTCGGTCAAAAACCAGCAACCTCATATGTAAAGAACAAATATTTTCAATGTCATACTCGTAAAAGTTGTGAAAAACTAAACATGCAGGACGCTTTTCCATTAGCCAATAATTTCTAATTTGGCCGCTAGATGCCAGCAACTTTGAGTGTTATCAAAAATAGCACCATTGGCAGTAAAGTTTAAACTGAGCTACAAAAGAATGAAGTCGATGGTTATCACGTTTGTTTACTTTGAAAACTGTTAATAACGAGCATAATAAATATAATATAATAACAATGAACGTTTCTACGTTGCTAAAGTTTAAAATGAAGTTAGAAACAAAAAAGTAGAGGGAGTTCACCCTTGTTGGCATCGTAAACGCATGACGCGAAATGCAAGTAATATGCACGAAACACAAGTATTGATCATAAAAAATTTTTTCTTGAAGTCCAAATTCGCAAACCGCAAGCACGCAAAGTTCAAAAAGGTGGTGTATTCTTAAATAATTACCCAGGCTTTGCCCTGGATTTACGGTGTCAAATATTTCATGCTCATTTCACTTGCTAATATTTTTATTTATTCAAACTCAAGGCACTCTTGAGATAAGTGACCAATATTGTCCCTTAATTGGTATGAACAAATTAAATATAGATGCAAATCTGATATTTTTTTAAGAAAATTCAAAATAAGTTGTGTAATTTCACAAAAAATTATCTTGGGCCTCTAGTCAGGGTATGATTTGTATGGCAACACCATCCCTTAAAACATTAATATTCTGGCATAGACTTGCACATCCTCGAGGTCTTTCTAGTATGTGTACCAAGTTTTAAGTCTCTAAGTTCCTTGGTTTATGAGAAGCTCTAGGATATGATTTTTTATGGCACCTACCTCTACTTCCCCTCTCCCCCAAAAAATCAAATTCTGACCCCGAGGTGTACATCCTCATGGTCCCATTAATAAGTGTACCAGGTTTTAAGTCTCTAAGTTTCTTTGTTTTCAAGAAATGCTGTCCACTCACATACATGCTGCCTTTTATTGATAGAGATTTATGTTTTAGATCAACAATGACAGTTGGCAAGGCAACGTATTATTAAATAACTTAAATTTTTTAAATAAATACGATTTAAACGTAGACTGAGCGATTTTGTATCATAGACAAAATGTGACAATAAGAATAACAAATGTTATTTTTACTTTCTCATATACATAGTATATTGAGAAAGTATTGTAATCGTGAAAAAATTTGACTGTGAGATTTTGATGGAAATACATGTTTATGTGTCCCTGAGTCCATAAAAGTGGTTTTCGCCATGCCATCTATTCGCTGTCTTAGGGCCCAAATGCATACATTAAATCGAATGATATCTCGTATTGATGCAATCTAACATCTTTTGCAGACCCTTTTTACATGAAAATGATATTGCACAAAAATAAAGGGTAGTTCTTGGCGATTTTTAGAAAATTTTGATTAAGGTACTCAAAAATTGCTCCATAGAATTTTATTAAAATCAATCCAGTTGTAGAGCCTGATGTTACAAATAATACTGCATAAGTCATATGCCTCTTGAAAACACCATATGGCTTCCAGTGACATTACAATGTATGCTAAGCTACTTTATGACGTTATGCCTCTGCCATGATCTATTCAAACTCAAACTACAGCCTTACGGTTAAACTAAATCGAATGATATCTCATATTTATGGATAATATCATTCATAAAAGACATTCTGAAGAGATAAATAATTTTGCGCAACAATTAAGGGTACTTTATTCTAGTATATTTTGTGTACTCCTCGGCTCGGGAGTCATATATGCATCCACTGTCATCGGTACACAACGCCGGAATCAGATTGGCAACTGGTGCCTTTAGAACCAATCCCATCCCTAGCATTCTTTGCGATGCAGGGGAGCCGCCACTGTATATTCGGAGAAACATCCTCATGTGTAATTATGTCTCAAAAATTTTATCTCTAAAAGGACACCCGTGTTATAATGCAATTTTTAGGCCTCGTTTTATCGAAAATTTTAACCAGCATCCAAGAGCCACAAAACCACTCGGAATACATTTTCAGTCCTACATTTTCGACAATGGAGTGCAGCTCCCAAAGATTGTCCCCAGTGGCTTTCCCAAACATCCACCATGGCAGGTTCCATACCCTAAGGTTTTTTTGGACCTAGCCTGGTACACAAAATACAATACCCTTCCGCATGAATATAGGTCGCTATTTGTGGAAGTATTGAACAGACATCCAGGTTACGAGCCGATCTTCACGGATGGTTTAAAATCTTCTTCCTCCTGTGCATGGGCATTCGTTAGTGAAAATCTCTCTTCTAAAGGAAGCCTTAACCCGCTGAGCAGCATTTATACGGTGGAGTTGACTGCCATAAGAAAGGCCTTGGAGAGCATCAATAATCGGAACGGATCATATATGATCTGTTCAGATTCCATGAGTGCTCTTCAGTCCATTGCTTGCTTCTCCCCTGTCCACCCAATAGTCCAGGATGTACAGGAAGCCCTGTACCATTTAAACTCTAGGGGAGTCAACATCTGTTTCCTCTGGGTTCCTGGGCATGTTGGCTTGGCAGGTAATGAGAGGGCGGATGCACTTGCAAAAGAGGCCCTGAACCTCCCTGTCACAAATGACGACCTTGTCCTCCACCGGGATATAAAGGGTATGTTTAGGAAGGGAATGCTCAAGCAGTGGCGAACATCTTGGCAAGAGACACTGCAAAATAAGCTACGCCTAATAAAAGGGGATATTGGTCCATGGGCATCATCTGTAAGGAATAGTAGAAGGGAAGAAGTCGTGGTCACGCGTCTGAGAATAGGGCATTCAGCCCTGACCCACTCGTTCCGCTTTTCCACTGAGAAGGAACCACCTCGATGCACCGATTGCGACTCCTTTCTAACTATAATGCACCTCCTAACAGAGTGCCAGAAATATAATGCACTGCGAAACAAGTTCCACATTACAGGGGAACTTGCTGCTATTTTAGCAGACGACTCTATGAAAATGGATAATGTTTTAAGGTTTTTAAGAGAAGCTGGAATTATCCACCTTTTATAGAATTTTTTAACATATACTTTTAATGCATTTTACTATTTATAAGTATTTTTATTGATGATTTTATTTTTTTAATACAATGTAGGTAATTATCTTTGCAATGTCTCTTGACAGGCAATGTAAAAAGTGCAAAATGACCCTAGCTGTCGAGGCACCTTAAATTAAATACCTACCTACCTTTGAAAAAAAATTTGATTTACTCAAAAAGGCTTTAAGGATTTTGATAAAAATACATCCAATCGTACAGCCTGATGTCACAAATAGTACTAACTAAGCCATATATCCCAAAAAATTACTAAATATCGATCAGTGTCATTAAAATATACGTTCAACTATGGTTAATTTTGAATTATAAGCATTTTACTTGTACAAGCGTACACAGTGGACCAAGCATACATACGTATATGAGAAAGTTTGTGCAATGTACACAGTACGGCGATTAAATAATGAGACATTTTATTTTTTAAAAACTACAATGGTTCCGTTCAAAATCGATTTATTTTATTTGAAATACATCCCTCCAGCTTCGATACAATGAGTGGCACCGTCAACCAACGACTGGAATGACTTGTGGAGGTCCTGTTTTGGTATGGCTTGCAGAGAGCGTGTCACGGCCCTTTGGATGTCTTCGAAACATCTTCCTTTCATCGACAATTTCAGTTTCGGGGAACAGAAAATAGTCACACGGGGCCAAATCGGGAGATTACAGTGGGTGAGCAAGCATGCAGACTTGTGTTTGGGTCAGAAATTCCTGTACAGCGGCTGCCCTGTAAGCCAGCGCATTGCCGTGCAGCAATAACCAGCTAGTTTTCTCGCGATATTCGGATCTTAAGCGAACAATCCACTTCCACAAACGTTCCCAAGTGCCCAAATAATAGTCGCCAGTGATGGTTACTCCATGTGGGACAAACTCATTATAGATAAGACTCTTGCTGCCGTAGAAAGAAATCAGCATTGTCTTGATTTTTGACTTATGTAACCGCAATTTCTTGGGTATTGGCGAGTTTTTTGACTTCCACTTGGCACTTTGGCACTTGGTTTTAGGGTCGTATTGAAAACACCACAATTCATTACCAGTCACATTCGATTCCAAGAATTTTGGGTTTTTCCGGGCAGTTTTAATGATGTCTCGGGCGTCATGTCGTTGATCGTCTGACAAGGTGTGCTGAACAAAGCATTCACAGATCTTTTGGTCCAAATCCTCAACTAAAATTTTGCGAATTGTCTCCTTATCAACATCGAAATCGTCTGCCATTATTCTCAATGTCACACAATGATCAATTTTTATCTGATCGCGCACTTTTCTGATGAGTTCCTCATTGGGAACCGAAATTGGACGTCTTGGCCTTTCATCGTTTTTCAAATCTTCCCGGCCATCTTTGAACCGCGCAAACCAGCAGAAAATTTGTGCACGGGATAAGCATTCATCCCCATACATGTGACGCATCAAAGTTACTGTTTTTGATGCACTTTTACCAATTTTTAAACAATTTAATATTTGCTCTTTGTTCCATTGCGTTTTTGTGACAACAGTCTCGGAGGCACTAACACATATGACGGCAAAACAAATTAGATACAATGCAAGTCAATGGCATTGTAACATTTAATAGGTTAGGTTAGAAGCTACAAAGTAATTAAATTTGTCGAGAGATGGCAATGATAGCCGATTTCATTTAGAATCAGTCTCATTATTTAATCGCCAGACTGTGTATATTGCGGTTTATTTTTTTTTAATGGTCCAGGTCCAAATATCATAGGTCAGTTATTTCTAATTTTAATTTGCAAAAGAGTAAAAGCCTGTAAGTTGAAAAATCGATTTTTGCATCTTATAGGAAATGGCATCCCCCTCCCTGTCTCCCCTCCCACCAAAAATCAAAATTCTGGTTCCAAGGTGCACATCTTCATGGTCCCATTAGTACGTGTACCAAGTTTTAAGTCTCTTAAGTTTCTTGGTTTTCGAGATATGCTGTCCACACACATATTGCCTTTTATTAAGTGAGATTTATGTTTTAGATCATATCTATGTACTTTTACAAATTAAGTTTATCTAAAACATTATATTTAACTGTTATGCTGTAATATTTTCTGTAAATGTTGCCAGAAATGGACTTAATCATGGCTAGAAATGATACACGTCATGCCTTGGTGAACCAAAATACTTTATTCCTGAAAAATGTTCTTAAAAAACTGGGGTGCATCTTATAGCCCGAAAAATACGGTAATACAGAAAAGTTATATATTTGCATTCTTTATACTCTTAACAGGTTGACTTCTTTGCTGTTGCATCTCTGGTTCACATTCTGATTTTTGTAGACTTCATGGAAGTTCATTGTAAAGATGGTGTATGGAATGTGTCTAAGAAGGTTCCAAGGTAAAATATAAATTTAGTCATATTCTGAGGTGAAACCAGAAAAATATTTTCTTAAAAATTTGTATTACTTTTCTCTCAGGAATATGAATCAATCTTTGTGGAATTGGTTGTTCAACGTCTTGCTGAACATAGAATCCTGCCTGAATTTACCTAAATTGGATGAAATAATAAAAAAGATTGAAACCTACTTCTATACATCTATGGTAGGTATTTTATGTAGATCATTTTAACCCTTTATTGTGCCATAGAACCTTGTCTATATGTATTGATGAAGGGAGGACACAATCTGTGTAAGCTTAATTAAATATAATTCTGTAGATTTGTAGATTAATAGATTTTAAAATCAAAACTATTTCACATAAATGCAACTCAACAGTATGCTGTATTAGCATAATTCAAAGGTTTGACACAAAATAGTATAAATTGTATTTTAACACAGATAGGTACTATTCAAAGAGCTTGCTAAATTTTGTTCTTCTGTCAGAGAAAATTATTACCTTGCTAGACTAACTCACAGAACCATATCTATCGGCAGCCTATTGCTTCCGACATCAAGTCAGTTTTTCATATTTTGATTTATTTCATCTGATATTTTAGTTCTCCAACAAAAGTCATGTAAGTTGTCATGTAGAGGCTCAATATTTCTATTGAGGAGTGTTACCACACCTTAGTTTTTCAAGGGTTAGAACCTAATAGGGGTTCTTGCATTAGGAGTGTTAAGAGAGAGAGGAATTCTTTTTAAAAAATATAGTGAAACAATTATGGAATTTGAATATGTTTAACCCCTCGAGCTGGGCAGCCACTTCTCTGAGCAGACCCCTTCTCACAGTAGTGAATTTCCACTAAATCTAGCTGTGCACCACTTAAATGTAATACTTTTTTAGCTCATGAAATTATTCATGAAAGTGTCAAATAACTTGCTGATTTGGTTGGTACATATTTTGTTAATGATATTTATATTAGCACCAGTGGCGTCGCGTGCTCATTTAGGTTGGGTGTGCTTTTATTGGAGGGGGGTATGCAACCCGCGCTACAAAATTCGTGTGTTAATTTGAACGTACGATTGCATTTTTATCGATGAGTGAAAGTTTTAAGAGAGCATGCAGCAGCGCTCTTCTTAATACATTCACTGCTGGCTACGAACTCGACGCTTTTATTAAGAAGCGGATATAAGATGAAAGATTGTTGTCCATAACAAAGATAAAAGTAGGCGCAATCTGAATCTGCAAACAAAATTTTAGAACATTAAGTATAATACACAACATGTAAAAGGAATATAAAGGAGATGAATAATACTACCGAGAGTATTTTTAACAACAAATACACTATGTTGATAAAATTCGTTCTTGGACGAAGAACGGTAACTTCGAAAAAATAAGAAATCTAAATAGAAAAATCTCTGAAATATGCAAAATAAATTGTTATATTTATATATATTTATGTCTCCTACTAAGAAATACTTCAGATAATTTATATTATTAAAGACAGAAACGATAAAATAAATCCTTAAACACTGGTTTTCGGAAGGTTGGGAGAAAAAATACTCTGCAGAAATGGAAACGATGCTATTCACCATGAAGCTAGAGTCGTACTGAAAGGCGAGATACCGTTTCAGAAGCATAAACCGCAAGCGGGTGTATGTCCCACCGCTTTGAAAAGAAAGACTCGGGTGGATCACACCGTGAGTCTGCCGCCCCTCGGTAGAATCCTAGGTGACTCACGTGTGTGTGTGCACTGAATGTGTTAATTGGTCTAATGCAATTAATCGTAGAATAATTTTGAATACTTTAATTTACTAACTGATATAATTTTAACTATACAATCCATAATTATGGACAAAACAAAGTTTCCCCGTCAAATAGACTATAGCTATGCATCACGCGCGCTGTTTATGTGAGAAGCACAGAGGATTAACGCTTCGTTGTGAGAAGATTAGAATATCATTGGCAAATACTAGAGTGAGGCACGAATTATTTGTATTTTCTCACGATTTTTAAATACAACCATATAATACGCACAGAAATCTGAAAAGTAATCACTGCACTGCTGCAGCTAAATGATTAAGATCGGAATACCTTTCTCTTAATAAACAAGGCCAACAAAAAAGTCTTGACCGCCCTTCACATCCAGTTAACCCTTCTACTGTATCGTATTGTGAAACAGAGAAATGTCTCATGTATTCAGTTTTTGCATCTTTGTGCTTGCACAGTAAATTTGGAAGAGGAGGATGAGACTTACCTTCTTCGACTATGTTCATACAATCCGCAAAAGGTCAGGCAGAAAACGGAACATTCAGCACATCGTCAACACTGTTTCCCATTGTAAATATGGGCAAAAAGTTATAAATTATATCTAAAAAATTATAAATATATGTTAAAAACTTGTCTGAATCGGTGTCATAAACACGTCGGTTCACACTTTACCCCACACATGCAAAACAGACGAAACTTGGAAAACAAAAACAGCAGCTCATGACAAGTTACAACGTTGAATTGGATTGCTTCACACAATAGCCAATCACAACCATTAACTACTTCTGGGTGCTGTTGTCTCAGCGCACACCCTGCCACGCCTTCTGGACGGTTTAAAACCACAAGGAGGCTAAGTATTTGACCCGCTGCGCCATCTGTACCTATATTTAAAGGGCTCAAAGCTGTCCATATTTCTTACCGCACACCCGGGCTATTAACGCGAATGTGGTACAATATATATGCGCCGAAACTTCTCCTCTTCATGAAACATTGTATATTGGATGTGATTTTAGGAATCACGCGAAGCCAGAAAACGATTAGGGGAGTCTTTAACAGCAATAAATACAAAAATATAATATCGGTGACATTGCACTGCACACCTAGCACACCCTGAATATATGCCTCTGATTAGCACTTACTGAAATAAGTGCTAATTGTCCTGTAATTGGCATTTATGCATAGTCCTACCGCACAGTCAGAGCACCAAAAAACATTATCTCTTCTTCTCCCATGTCTAGTGCACAATACATACTTAGTCACTTCATCTAATATTTCAGAGATATGTTTCTTGCCTAAATATGGAATACCACTTGGCCTAGCCTCCATCTCTTCTGAAATCTAAACAGGACTCCCAAGTGTTTGATATCTCCTCCCCACTCCAATATTTACTTTTAAAAAGTGCCTATTATAGTTGTTGGAATCCTGGAAACATGATAGATGTAGGGCTAAACGGTTTCTTATTTGGCTAAAATTTGTCTTAAAATCAACTGTCGAGTTTTAAATGACCCACGAAACACCCTGATGCCGATTGGACGTTCACAGAAACGCTTTTATTTATGCATACACAATACTTTTCATTTATTAAAACACTTTGGCACCTATAGTCTGGCGATCCATGGTCTGGAAACATCCATGCTTTGGCAACATTTGTAAAAATGGGTGGTCCGGAAAAACTTAGTGGTTCGCTAGATGTCAGTGATACTCAAACGTTTTTGAACCATGGATCACTTCAGAGGAGAATTATTCTTCACGGACCATCTAATGCTTTATCTATGTATCTAAATGTAGCCACGAATGAATATAACCCTCGGTGGATATGAATGCATTTTATTAGTAGCACAGTGATTCAACAACGATATGAATACTAAATGAATTGATAGTATCTGATTTTAGTAAATTGGTTACTTGAGTTCTATATTTTTAATTGCTATATTGACCACACTTTTAGAAACGTGAGGAACACTGCTACATGAAGTTGCTAAAGCGGCCGCTCTCGCATTGCGTGAGTCGCATGTTTGTTTGCAGCAAGCTTTGTTATAGCAAATGGCTCTTATTAAGTATGAGCATATTGACCCTTAAAACTAAGAGACCAATATGAAGTTGAAGTGACGGCATAAAACGATATCAATCCAGAAGAAAGTGGAATTGATTAAAAAGACAACTCAGGCACATCAGCAGTTAAGCAAGATTTACAGTATCAGAGAAAACTTCATAAGTTCTATGCTGAAAGTGATACAAAAAAGGATTGAAAACAGAAAAACAATGAAAGGAGGAAGAGGATTGCGCTATTATGGAGAGCTTTGGATTACGCTGAAATGAAGGGCTTAGCATTTTCAGACCAATGCTAATGGCATTCAGTGCCTTATTATAAGTATATAACAAAAAATCTGATGTAGCCAACACATGACTTTCTCCATACCTGTAATATTTCTAAAAATTCCAAATAGGTTAAATAATAATAAATATTTTAAGGAATTGCGAGAAAAATTTAGACTTTACAAAGAACAGAAATAAACTCAAACTGTAGCCTTCTGATATTGGATATAACCATGAAGCTCCAACAATTAAGAAAATAAAAAGGAACGTTACTAACATAAGGCGTAACTAAACGTAAAGTGTTTACCATAATCACCAGAAGGTGGTGTGATGATGGCAGCTAAAAAATTAGTTTTAAGAATACCTCTTAAACATTGCATTATAAGGGAAAAGGTTTTGAACAAACGTTGTAGAAAATTAAATTTCCTACGACTTTTATTCCAATACTTTTTTACATTCATCAAATCCAGCCATCCATCGCTTAACAAAGGGGTTACTTTCCTAAAAAGCCTTCGTTATGTGAAAATTCATTAAGCGAGAGCTAATTTGCAATTGTTTTGTATGGGAAATATTAGGTTTGTTCCTAACACACTTAATTTGATAACCTAATAATAATAGAATGGCTGAAGTTCACTGAAATTATTCATTTGATAGTGTAATTGGTTGCATTTATTCTTATAAAGTGAAAGTTGAAAAAGAATGACACGTCTGCCTTTTCTATGATGAGACGGATACTGACAAATCTTCACACTTCACCATCTTATATCGTTCAATTTTTATTTTCATTGCGAGAAATGTACATGTGGTCGGGTAGTTTTTTCCATTTGAAACCTGTTGAGGCTGACACCCCACTCCTCTATAATTTTCTTTAGTTTCACTACAAATCGTTCAGCAGCTTTCATATCAGCACTTGCCACTTCTCTAGTTTTCTTGATTGAATGCAAATTGTAGCAGTTTTGAAATTTATCAAGCCACCCACTGCTTGCAACAAACGTTTCTTCTGGTTGCTCCTCTTGAGTCGATGTCAAAGGCTGATCCTGTTGCTGCTTTTTAAGATCACTCAAAATTAATCTTTCGAATGAAAGAACCAAAGAGAGGGCAGTTTCAGGTATTTTGATCTTCAATCCAAATATTAAAAATATTCTCCATCTCTTTCATCATGGCATTTCATTTTCTTGTAATAAAGTGACAAGCACCAACACTCACTGACCTTTGGGCACTCTTTTTAATAGCTTCTTTATTCTTCACAATAGTAGCAATCGTCGATTCTGCCATTCCAAATGAACGGGCAATTACAAATGTCTTGTCTCTTTCCTTTCTCTTGACAATTTCTAGCTTCATTTCTGTCGTCATCGCCTTTCTCTTCTTCATAGGTTTAGGTAATGATGTTGAGCTTGGTCGTTTGGATGCTATGATATATACAGTAAACTCGTGATTATCTGGCACACTTGGGGATTGGGGTGTGCCGTTAGATCAAATATGCCATTAGAACATAGAACAAGCAATATTAATGTGCGCTATCATGAAAAAATAAAATTAACAGTTAGGCATGGTCGTGGTCACTGAGTCAGCTTGTCTGTGTGCGCAGCATTGTCATTGGGAGACTGAAACCTTCGGGCCTGCTCTGCAGATGCTGCATGATGCTGGATAGCGACACAAATATGCCGCTAAAGCCAGAGGCAAGCTGTAATGGGCTCTCTGAAAATGTGCCATTAAAGCAAGAGTGCAGCTAAATAGAATGCCGGATAAACAAAAGTTTACTGTATTGGGGTTACAAAAATAGTAATAATAATAACAGTTTATTCACACGTGAGATGAACACAACGCATGAGAACAAACAAACACTGCAAAAGAAATCGTGTTGCAGGGTTAGTAGTGTGCCATGTGTAAAATTCAAACATCTTCGCCTTCATTATAGTGAGATATTCTTTGTTATATTCTAAAGTAGTATCAAATAAAAATCTTCGTTATAGCGAAACTTTATTAATGGAATGTTCGTTAAGCAAGGATTGGCTGTATTAAGAAAATCTGATGTGGCCAACACATGACTTTCTCCATATCTGTAATATTTCTAAAAATTCCAAATAGGTTAGATAATAATAAATATTTTAAGGAACTGTGAGAAAAATTTAAAGGCTTTACAAAGAACAGAAATAAACTAAAACCGTAGCCATCTGATATTGGTTATAGCCCCAAAGCTCCAACAATTAAGAAAGTAAAAAGGAGCGTAAAGTGTTTACAATAGTCGCTGGTAGGTGGTTTAGTTGTGGCAGCTATAAATTTAGTTTTTAAAATATCTCTTCAACAAATATGGGGAAATGTTTCGAATACAGGTTGTAGAAAATTAAATTTCCTACGACTTTTATTCCAGTACTGTTTTACATTCATCAAATATTAAATAAATAGAATATCTCCTTAACAATGCGATCTACAAGAAAATGCTTCAAACAAAAGTTATAGAACAGGGGTGGCCAAATTGTTTCTTGTTGCGATCGACTTTTTTACATAAAAAATAGTCACAAGCTACCATGACGAAAAACTTTTTAATGCAATTATTAAATACGAGTTTAAAGGGAAAATAAAAATTACTCATTTCAAAATATACAAGTTTTGATAGAACAAAGTTTATTGGATTCATTTAATAAACGAAGAACACTTCAAAATTAACATTTGGACATTAAACATTTTGAAATATAAACATACAAAAAATGATGATAACTTTTAATTTTAATTAATGAGAAGTTTATGTCTTCATATCTTCTGCTAAGATTTCATAGTGGGGCGTGTACCTCGACAAGGACAATCTTAAGGCATCTTCAGTATGGGAATCGGTAAGCAAGGAACGATGCTTCGTCTTCATTAGCTTTATAAATGGAAATGCCGATTCACATTAGTATGTGGATCCAAAACAAGAATGGATATATTCACTACATTTTCTAATGTTTGAATATTTTTCCCGACTAACATACTTCCAAAAGCCTTCTTCTGACTCCCTAGCTCTTAAAAATAGATCGGATTGCAGTGTTATAATTTTGTTTTTAAATAGTTTTTTTCCATGTGGAAAATGTCAGCAATTTTTTCTGCAATATGCTTTATATTTAAATCAGCTTTAAATGTAAAAGAAAGATACTGAACAACATCTTCGATTTTTTTAAATCTTTGAATCTGACATCAAAGTCCTCCATAAAGCTTTTAATTTCTACTATGTATTTTTCAGACGTAAAAATAAAACTAGGATATTTGTGCAAATGTCTTTAATATTTGGAGATCGCTGATCAACATTGGAAATTGATTTTTATAAGCGTTAACACTACTAATCATCTCACTTATGGTCTTTTTTCTTCCTTGCTGTTCAAATGTCAAAACGCTCAATTTACCTGTAAAATCTGTTAGAAACGCTAGATCACAGAGCCAGCTTTCATCATACAAATTCTTGTATTCATCATTTCTTTGTTGAGGAAAATTTATTATTTCACTCAACAAATTACAGAAATTGCGAACACTGCCGCGATCGACCGAAAATGGCTCCACGATCGACCTGTTGGCCACCCCTGTTATAGAGAATAATATTAACTATGAATCATGAAAAAAAGAACTTAGTTTCTTCCACAAATTTAATTTTAAACAACCAGTTTCACTATGAATATTTTGTAAATACTTTGTATCAACATTGTTGTCTTTTGCCCTTTTACCAAGTTTTTATAACATTTTGCTATTATGTTGCTTTCGGCTTCTTTTCCAACCCCTTCCTTTTCCTAACCGTTGATTCAATTACCTTCCATTTTCTTTGTAACCCCTCCTGTCTCCCTCTCCCCCCCTTATTTTACCCTATATATATGGAACGATTTTTATATTTTATCACCTGATGATGCTATGATCGTAGTGAAACTGGTCGTTTAAAGTTAAATTTGTGGAAGTAACTAAGTTCTTTTTTTTCATGATGAGTAAATTCCACAGGGTTGAGCCTGACCTCATTATTGATATTATCTATGAAGTTTATAATAAACAACATTTACATTTATGAAGTTAATTGCCATAAACCAAAGCTTGACTAGAGTAAACATCTACTTTTGGTTAAGCGATTGTTGCCGAAACCTAATCAGCTCTTTATTATATAGTACCCTTTATAAATATAAAATTTGATATTGATATGAGTATAAGTTTTTGAGTTCGAGTAAGTTTTTGAGTTTGAGCACCCACAAAATCCTATCACATACAGACTGACAGACAGACACACAGACATCAATAAAATAGTCAAAACGTGTTCAGGGGATCTTAAAACATGTATTTCCATTGAAATCTCGAATTCGATTTTTTTCATGAAAACAATACTTTCTTTATACTATGTATATGGAGAAAGTAAATATAGGTAACTTGACAGAAAATACCTATGTAACTAAAAATCTGATGTGGCCACCACATGACTTTCTCCATATCTGTAATATTTCTAAAAATTCCAAATAGGTTAGATAATAATAAATATTTTAAGAAACTGCGAGAAAATTTTAAACTTTACAAAGAACAGGAATAATCTCAAACCATGGCCTTCTGATATTGGATATAGCCACAAAGCTCCAACAATTAAGAAAAGAAAAAGGAGAGTTACTAAGACGTAACTAAGCGTCAATTGTTAACAATAGTCGTCGGTAGGTGGTGTAGTGGTGTCAGCTAAAAATATAAGATATCTCTTAAACAATACATTATATGGAAAAATGTTTTAAAACAAATGTAGAAAATTAAATTTCCTAAACTTTTATTCCAATAAATTTTTACATTTATCAAATATTAAAGCAAATATTTCAAAATAACGGATAAGTAACAAGAGTAAACACCCACTTCCAGTTGACCGATTTTTACCAAAAACTAATCAGTTCTTGTGACTTTTATGGAAATGTTAAATATAAAATTTCGCATTGACCTGATTAATAGTTTTTGAGTTAGAGCACCCACAAAAAGCTTGCACATATACACCCACACACACATTCTCAAGAAAATGGTCAAAACGTGTTCAGATGAAAATTCAAGTGACTCAGATGTTTATCCAGCTAGAAACTGTAGTGCATGTTCCATTCACAAAAGAAGAAACGAAACACGATGTTTTTGTAAAATCTGTCGAGTTTCTTTGCACAAAGGCTGCAATTTCAAAAATAGCATACCCTAAAAAGGTTTTAAATTTTTCCAAGAGCCTACACAGCAATTTTCAGGAAAATGAAAGAATGGCAAGTCAAATTATGACCATTTTTCCAATTTGTGCACAAAGTTTTTGGTGTTACGAAAAATGCCCAGGAAACAAGCATAGTACGGCAATTTACATCCGGCACGCAAGGTGTTAATTGCAGTTTTGGCATACACCACTCCTGAGGTTAATGCAATTAATGCTTTCCTAAAAACCATCGTGTAAATCGAAACCATGTAAACTGAAACAATTTTCAATGTTCAATGTCAATGACCTCAAATGGCATAAAATTGAACTACGTGGAGTATTAAATAATAATTCTAAAAATGTTTTAAATGAAACTTCCTATAATTTTGTTTTTAAATAAATTTAAATTAAGATTAATCAGACTCTTTAAAAACAGAAATGAGTCACGCAAACTCGAACCATTGTCCTAATGTAAAACGATGCATAAAATGAAATTGTGTAAACTGAAGTCCCGTAAACTACGGTAGTGGTGTATATTGCTATAAATTTATCATTTTAATTATATGGAATATAATTGCAAATAGAGATTTTATGTATACAAAAATTGGAGGACAGTTTTTTTTTTTTCATTCTTCCCCCAGGTACCAATCTTCCTTGCTGTAGCACTGTCTATATTTAGCAATATGTTACAACATAAATAAAGTGAGTGTATCAATATGCATTTTGACAATTGGTAATAAAAAGTATTTTCTGTGGTATGTTAGATGTTTCTAAACTTGACTAACATGATTTAATCTATTAAAATCAGGCCTATAAAATTCTGCCCTACAGGAGTAAGTTCAAGATGAAAATCTTCATAAATAAGTTTTCTAATAAAACTGTGTTGAAACATTTCACTATTGAATCATTTAAAATTTATTTATTTTCTATTTGCAGGCTCATGAACTTGGTTCAGCTCTACGGACACTAAGGAACATGCTTAATGAAGAAAAATCCAAACGTAAATGAATAAAGTTTTTGCGAAGTGTAATCCTTTGTTTATTGGTTTTTCCCATCCATGTCATTTTAACCAGTTTTTGTAAATGAATATTCTGTTGATTTTTATGGTATTTTCAGTATTCCACATTTCGATGCAGCAATTTTAGTTTCTTAATTCAAAAGCATTTTATTATTTTCATTATGACACCAGATATACACAATATCTTGCATCATTGTATATTCTCAATCCAATCAGCATAAACAATATCAATAAATTTTGTTTTTGTATTCTTAATTATTCAATCTGTTGTAGTTATCTTCAGAATATGAACATTATTAAACTAGCTGCCTGTTGCAGCATTGCTTGTAGCATCAATAAATATGTGGTAACTGCCTCCTGCCATGGTAATATAATGCAATGGAACTCAAGAATATGTGTGGGTTTACATTTTAGAAATGTATTTCAAAATACTACAGAGCCTCCTGGTAGAAAACACTTCAACTGGCTCTGACATACCTGCTTTTGAGGTTAAGCAGAAGTTTATACCAGTTCCTTGTACATCAAAGGTAAAAATGCACAAAATGACTAGTTTCTATCAAAATTTTCTGTTCAAATTAGGTTTTACAACAAATGCTACTATTAGATACTTGTACTTTTCTATTTTTAAGTTTTATGTGGTACAGTAATCCCTCCATATTCGCGGTTTTGCTTATTCATGCAGGAATTATTGTAGCAAGTTTCAATATTTGTAAGAGGTAAACTTCACCTATTCGCGGTCGCCTATCTTATAACACTGTGTGACACAACGTCATGTGGTACGCATGCTGCATAAAACCTGATGCAGTAATATTCTATCCCCATCTATGCATTTGTTCACTCCAAACTTCATCCAAATGTTCTCTAGGCATTAGGAATATATCTTTCTGTTTAAATAATAATAAACAGGAGATAAAATGACATGTTATGATTTCATTGAGTGTTGACTCAGCTATTCTCTGGTTGGCTATCTGTATTCCAGGTGACTAAGAAGATGTTTATTCAACCCAAGTGAGAACGAAACAAGCTTAGTTTTTACCTACTTGAAAAGGGATTAAGTAGGTTAGAATGGGAGGAAGGGAATTCTCTGATGGATTACACAAAAGATATTGAACCTCACACAGTATAAAAGTGAAATGAAAAAAAATTTGGGTATTTGCTGCCCTACTTAACAAAAAGCAGGACCCTGGGTTTTATTTCCAAGTAGGAATGGTTGGTTATCCTAGATTATCTGTGGTCATTCGCCCTATGGGCTCCTATTTCGTAAAGAAGTCGTTCGCAAGTATCTTCTGCATTCAGTTTGGAGCTGTGTGTCGTTTTGTTAGCAACCTGACGTTCTCTCTAATACAATTAGTACTGTGGAATGATGTGCTTTTAAATGCCCGGGCGCAGTGAGTTACCATTGCTATTTAATGCCGGATCTGTAGTTTCAAAAATCTTTTTGTGCTTGCTCACAGTATTTTATATCAGCCCTAAAATGCAAAGGAAGTGAAATGAGTGCCAATGAAAGAGTGAGACAAACAAGAAAAGTTGCCATTATATGAAAATATTGAATTGATAAACAACTGTCAAGGCAAAAGTGTAGCGTCCATTGGTAGGAGATATAACATCAACGAATCCACTGTGAGATTAATAAAAAAAGGAAGCAAGTATACAGGCTAGTGTAAGTGGAAGTGTGTCTGAAAATGGCAAAGTGTCTTGCTATGTTCGTGATCGTTTCATCGAGAAGATGGAAAATACACTAAATATTTGGATTGAAGATCAAATACAAAAAAATTCCTTTGAGAAGCCAGGTGATACGCGAAAAAGCGCTTCGCTTATATGAGCACTTAAGAGCAACATTGGCCACTGAAGGAAGCAGAACCAAATCATTTACAGCAGGTAAGGAATGGAGAAATTTAAAAGAAGATATGCTTTACATAATGTTAAAATAAGTGGAAAATCAGCATCGGCAGACACTAGCAGCTGAAGCTTTTCCAGGTCATCTTAAAAAGCTTATTGAAGAGAAGGGTACAAACACAAACAAGTTTTTAATGCTGACAAGTTGAGCTTGTTTTGGAAGAGGATGCCTTCGCAAACATCTCCACAGAAGAACGTTTGGCACGTGGATTTAAAGCAGCTAAAGACAGTTTAACCCTCCTTTCTGTGCCAAGGTGCCTAGGGATTGCATGGTTTAGCTGTTGTTGATTTATCGTTCACTGAATCCTCTTGTGTCGAAAGGGAAAAATAAGCATAAACTACCTGTTTTCTGGTGTTCAAACAAGTCCTGGGTCACTGAAACAATTTTTATGGATTGGTGCCCCAGAGAGAGGGACGACGATGGATAATGCATCACCGTCACCGGAGGGAACCATCCTCCCATTGACAAGGTGTCACGATGGGTGGCCAATGTGGTGAACCGTCCCCCCCGCCCAAACACCTCAGCAATGGGGCAATTATCTGGCCAATGTCCCATGGAGAGGGCAGGACTGCCCCAAATCCTCCTCCACTGTAGCAAGAGTACTACTGGTGGAGAAACGATATTGCGACACCTCAACGCCAACTGCTGCAGAGTCTGGATCCCATCTACCTGAAGGAGAAACTGCCTGGCCACCAATAAGCCCAAGAGCGAGCCACAGCACCCAGGGAGACCCCAATCATTGGCAGGAGAGAACATGTCATCACTGTGGGAAGTTGGCCCAGGCAAGAGGATAAGGCAAGGCATGGAGCGAATCTGGGTGCACCGTCGTGACTCCGCATCACCAGAGATACAATACTAAGTATTCTATCTTCTTACCACCACCATTGTTATTCATCATGAATCGACTTCTAAAAATTAGTCATTTTGTTGCCTCGTGAACAATTTCCACAAATTTGCTCAGAGTTACATCTGTCGATTTACAAGCTCACATGCATGTGAACAAGTTCACACTTTCATGGAAAATGAACAATGCTCATGAGTCAATGACACTAATCTAGAAAATCTGTTGCTATTTGAAATAAAAAATTTACAATCCAATACGGACAAGTTTGCAGAATTCAAATAACACCCAAGATCGCACTAAAGATAAGATTTATTTTTATCATATCTTTATATTTACTTATATCATCATGCTTAGAGCTAAAATAAGTGACACATTGACATTTTGGCGATGAAAAAATAGCAAATGATAGGTAAAAGGTTGGCCACCACTGATCTAGTACACATCAATGTCTGTATTCGCTGACAATAAATATGATCATGAATATATTTAAAATATTTTATCATCTTTTGAATAAGCAAAATAAAAACAACAATAAAATAAAATATTGAGTAAAAGTATCCTCCCTGAAGAACTGATGTCTTTCTATAATAGGTAAATGGAATTTATGGCATCTGTTGAGAAGCTGAAAGGACAAGAGAGCATCAAAATTGTGTTATCAGTAGACTTCGGATAGTTATGCCCTAAAATCGGCAAAATATGCACTTAAATTTTGCTAAATTTCTTCAAAAATAATGAAATAATCCTTTATTTTCAGAATTACAATCTTCAACTGTAAACAAATAATATTAGAAATAACTATTATAATAAAAATTGGCACATTTCTTTAAGCATTATGTAATTTGAGAGTATTTACCTATTTACAAGTCATAGTTACACTTAATTATCATGCAGTGTAATAGGTGCTCAAGTACAGAATTATGCCTGTTTTCACTTAAAATGTTCTTGTACTCAAAGAACATGCATTCAACATCATGACACAATTAGAACAATCTAACTTCACTACATCCGATATTTCAAGGCCTAACTCACTGTCAATATTTTCCTCGCCTAGAAGTAAGCAGTTAAAAAATACTATTTCTTGGCATATAAGACGCTCCCTTGTTATTTAGAAGATTTTTCAGGAAAAAGTATTTTGGTTCTCCAAGGCATTTAGGATGGGCCAATGACATGTATCATTTCCAGCCACAGCCTCTATAATCTGAACTAATTAATATAAGGGTGTGTTCGGATTATTGGATTTTAAGTAAATGACCACATGTTTAAGAAAAAAATATTTATTATAATGTATAGTACCTACATTTCCACAGTAAAAACTGAAAATTTATATATACATACATGATTATATCTAGTTCAAGTAAATAGCCATCCATCTTTTTTGTTTTATTCCTTTCACTAGGTTCTTATTTGCCTGCTCTCGCAGCTGACGATGTAGTGGTAGTATATCAGTAGTGTATCAATATTCATGTAAAACAACGAGGAAAAAATCTATTATGTTTTAATTTCTGTAAATAAAACACCAATTAATGTACATACAGTACCTACACTAAAATTACTGTGAGAGATCAGCGTTGATGGATGGGAAAATTGTACTCCACGCTGGGCAGTAGCAGTAGCTGACCGTGCGAATATCTCTAATTCCTTTTAAAACAATGTTTCAAAGGATCATCTATTCAGCAGCAAGATGTGTTAGTAGTAGATATCTGTGTCTGACTTTGTTACAAAATAAAAGCTTCAAATTTCACTATCTGATGCTTGCTTTGCTTAACCGCCACTATACACCCGATGTTGAGAGACAGTTGGGATTACTGGGAGTTTGGATTATAGAGGTTGCACTGTATTATCTTCTTGATGTCCATCCTTCCATATGCATATATCAGGGAAGAATTGACTGAATTGATTTAAACCAAATTTGGTACATAGAATATTCGCATAAATTAATGACCAAAATGACATATTTCGACCGAATCAACTCAGCAGGGGTGCCACAATTGCAAAGTTAAACTTTTCGGTAATTATGAATTTGACAGGAATTGGCTGAACCGATTTCAATGATATTTTGTATGGAGGAGGCATGCAACATAGAATAACAAAAGCAGGATGTTTAGTATAGATATAGAGAGCAGGGCTGCCACAATACAAGTAATAAACATCTTTTTGCAAGTATTTATGTTGAACTGTCCAAAAGTTTTGACCAAACTCAATATTTATTATGTACACATAGTATATACAAAACCGTAATAGCATTTGGACCAGATCAATCAAACGGGCGCTACAATTACAAATTAAACTTACAATAATTGAGGATTTGGAAGGAATTGACTGAACGAATTTCAATGAAATTTTGTATTTAAGAGTTGTACAACAAACCATAATGCAATCAAGATGTTGAAAGCAGAGCTAAAGAGCAGGGCTACCACAATAAATACTTTTACATGTATTTCTAGAGAACTGACCTAATGGATTTTCCAAATATAATATATTTAATCTTCATATAAATAAACAACGAAAATATCATATTTCAACCAGGTCGACTAAACAGGTCTGCCACAATATCAAGGTTAGAATTTTTCTGTAACTATGAACTTGGAAAGTATTTCAAAGAAATTTCGTTTATAGGTCGAGTATTGAATGGAAAAATGAGATGAATATGTTTAGAATGGATCAAAAAAGCAGGGCTATCTCAATATAAGGAAAAATAATTTTCTGATTTCAAAGTTACATACTATACTATGGCGAATTTGACAAAAAGCACTTCTGTTCCATGGGAAACCCATATACATCCCTACTTCTTTATCATATGGTTCATTCTGTCTTTTCTAATGTCGCTTGCACCAGTGAAGGATGGCCAAGGGCCTCTACCTGCAGAGGGCATTCCATGATGCTTAAGTATATGTAGCACGCATTCTCTCCTAAAGTGTAAATATGTAATTGCATGTCCTAATCACCTATATAACAGCCATCCCTGGATGCACAAAATGTCTATGGCCACCACCACTTTTTTATGCATATATTTGTTCTATATAATTATATTCGCTAATAGCTAGTGGCAAAGGGATGTTAACTACTGTCTTTTCAACCCATGAATACTAAGATACAATCTTTGATTTTTCCTCCAAGAAATTTGTCATAGTTACAACTGCATTGTCATTTCAATGTGTTACAACCAAATTGCCATTTGTTGCCTTTTGTATTGTGCCACACCCCTTTTTCTTAAATTGTTTTTGTCTGTTAAATTCCATTCATTATACCTTACTCTAGTTTCCCTCTATGTGCTATAACCTCCAATTCCCTTATTAGTCAGTTCATTCAGTTTTTCTGACATGAATAAATTATCAAAAAATAATCTCAATCCTAGCAGCAAATTGCATTTTTCGATAAGTCCCAACACAACATCCCCTCCTTGACCTAAATCTGTTTGTGGAAGTCTTGTGTGAGACCCAGCATGTGGATCTGCATGATGCAAATAACCATTTGAATCTGCCAAACTCCACAGTTTGAAACCAAACCTAATAGGTTTTCCCTTTATGAACTGCTTGCAGCCATGCTTTCCATAATATGGAATGATGGACTCATTAACTGAGCAGTTCATGCCTGGAGGAATACATTTAAAGTTTATATTCGGTATTTCAAAGAGGGGCCTAACTTTGAACAATTTATCCATTCCAGTCATTTTAGAATTATCTGCTAGGCGAAGGTATCTCATCAAACCTATTCCTTTGCATGGAATTTATAGTAATCGCTATATTACAGTCATTGTCAGTATTTGGTAATGTGTGATACCCAGAAAGTAAATTACTACATGGATTTTGTCACTTGTAACATTAAAATTATGGATCCTCTTCAAATTTGCACATAAATTAGTTGTTCAACTACAAGGTTTACAAGTTCTTCGCTAAAATTATTGAAAAGGACTCGAATGGTGATTGAATCGCAGAAAATGTCAATGGGAGACTAATCGGGGAAAAGTCTGGTATTGAAAACTTAACTTTTTTCGAGATAATTTGCCACTTCTCTGAATCTGGTTGCTTGAAGAAAATATTTAGTCATTCATTTAGACAAGACTACTTAATTTGTTCTTATTATCCTTAACACTCGGACGCTGAACCTAATACAGTAGAAGCCCTCTTATCTGTCGCGATTAGGACCGGCAGTTAGACGGTTAAAGCGGAGAAGCCATAGAAAAGTACATGAACACAGTCTGTATTTTAAGAATTTATTTTTACGTACTTGAAAGATATTAAGACAATACAGATACAAATGTTATGTTATAAGTCATTCATATCAAAAAATTTCCAATAGAAAAGTACATATACACAGTATGCTTAGTTTTCATGGAAACAACCACAATTTCTTTTCTCACCCATATTCTATATATTATATATATAAATACATAATTGAATATTGATTAAATATCGTAACTAAAATAACAATGAACTTGACGAGTATGTGGGACAACTGACAGCAGACCACAGTGGACAATTGACAGCAGAGGCGTACTAGACTGAATTACTATATAATGAGAAACATTTTAGTACAAGGGACAACTCGTGACATTGTTGTGGAGTGAAAGGAATGGTTTAAACTGTTTTAAACTAGACATTTTTATGTAAAATGTCGCACAACTGTGGATTTCAGTTTTCAGACCTAGGGGCATAAAATGTCAGTTAATCTGGCTAGTCTGTTAAGCAAAGGTCGGTTAAGAGGGCTTCTATTGTAGTAATAACATGGACTCCGGAGCTGGGTCCTGAAGGACCCATCCATTTTAAGTATCAAATATTTACAGTTTAACAAAATAAAACAAATAATGTTTTATAAACATTTTATTATTAAAACTAAGGAATTCCACTATGGATAATATATGTTATTCAAATAAAGTTTTAATGTAAATAATGTCATCCAGTTAAAATTCAATCATTAAAATATGGACCTCAGAAGTAATATTAGGAAACAGTGTAAGCATAATCATAAAAGTAATAACATTGGAATGTATAATTATAACAGTGCCATTCTAAATCATCTGATTTGATGCCACACCCTTCACATGTTATTTTGACGCCTTTTTCCGAATGACAGAGCTGTGTCTACCGTGAACCAGGCGGGAATAAATGTTTGATACAAAGTAAATTTATAACAATGTTGCTTGAAAATATCATAACAATGAAGCTTACATTCTTATGAAAGAATAGCCTAAAACTCAAATTGTAGATAAAAATCACACTTATAAAAAAAATAAAATTATGAGAAGGGGGTCGTTTGTGACCCGAGGTCCGGCGCCCGAGTGTTAAACTGAAAAAATATTTTTCGTCCAAATAAATATAAAAGTTAATGATAAAACTTGAAAAACATAGACAACAACAATAATCGCTGTTAATACAAGCATTCAACAATTTGAGTAAAAAATATGAAAACAGACAAAACATTCCAATTTAGTTCCGTAAGCCAGATGCAACTTTAGTTGCATCCAATATTTGGCTTACTATTTCACTCAAAATATTTTTTTTATCCTAAATTTTTCCCAGTACACTTATTCTGCTATTAACAAGTAATAACCTTCTGCAAACCTTTTATTAAACATAGTCAAATGTGTATTCTTATAGTGCAATTGCCAATTGGTATGATTTATAGTGACAGTGACCATCTATAGCAGGGGTTTTCAAAGTATGGGCCACAGCTCATTGGTGGGCCACAAAATGTTGAAAATGGGCCACAAGGACCTTGCTCACATAGTATATAGTTCCTTGATGGTTAAAATGGTTATTACCAAATAAGCCGAATATCTTCCTTACAAAATTTCCCACCCATTCCTGCTGTTAGGACACTTGTCATTGTCCTATGCCTTTCTCAAAAACCGACCTATGGCAACACCCTCGCCATTGCCTTTTTCAAATTTCGGGTAAAACCTGAAATTGTTAGTTTTCTTTAAACACATTTTTTAGATTTGGTCATAGAATTTCAATTCTGGCACATAAGCACTTGAATGCAGTCCGAGATGTTCGTTGTCAGTCTGTTTATTCTCATTGTAAACATTTTATTCTTAAGATTACTTTGTAACACAATCTTAATCTCCTTGGTTTGCTCGTGCCACGAATAGTCAAGGACGTGCTTTAGCTAGTTGCTGTTAGATCTTTGATAGGATAAGAAAAAAAGACCCCTAGTGTCTGTTAGTTGAAAACGCTACGAAAGACACTAATATCTGTTTTTTTTTTCAAAAGAAGTTGAATGGGATTGATGGATCCTGCAAAGTGTTACTCTCCACCTGGAGGTGTTTAACACAAAATATCACACTCTCAAACTTACTTAAGGTATTGTAAAAAGTTTTGATTGTTGATAAAACTTTTAAATTTTTAAACAAAATTTTTATTTTAAATCATTTTATTCGAATTATAAAATAATAATACTTTTTTAAAACTTGGAAAAATCTGTAACTTATTTATACCTGATTTTAACCTGAATGAAAAGGAAAATAATAAAACCCGATATTTACCCTCTGAATGAACTTTTTTAAACCCAAAAAATCCATACCTTAACTATATGCTACATTCTACAAATGCCAACAGGCAAATTATCTCTTATTAAGGTGATTTTGGCACGTGAGCTAGAAAAGGTTCGCCATCACTGTTCTAGTGGCATTCATCCCAGGCGGCGTGTCTTGAGCAAAGGAAAGTGGCCTAAAATCCCTTTCCCCAGTCTTGCTTGTCCCCCGCTGAGCCAGTTTTGCTGCCTTATCATGAAAGAAACACTATCCTGAACACTACCGATTGTCCTTGGGGTTTTCCTTCCATTTGTGAAAGGAATGGTTCCCTGGAGTTAATCCTTCTCCAGGAAGCAAGAGATAAGGAGCGTGGAGGATGAGATAGGAAGTTTCAATAAATGTGCTGCTTATAGTTAACCCTTCATGCGACGATATATCATCATTTGCTTCCTAAGCGAGAATGATAAAGTGCCAGCCATGCTGAGTAAGCATAAACTCATAATAGTTCCACATACAGATGGCAGGAGATGATAGTATCACACAAAATAGGAGACTATGCAGTTCACATATCTTCCATTATTTTTGGTTCACGTTCAGTTGTTGAGTTATGATTTTTTCAATTTTGCAAATTCCAAATAGGTTAAATGATAATGAATATTTAAAGGAAATGCAAGAAAAATTTAAAGACTTTAAAAATAACAGAAATAGACTCATACCGTAGCCATCTGATATTTGATATAGCCAGGAATCTCCAGCAAATAAGAAAATAAAAAGAAGCATTACTAAGATGTAACTAAGCATCAATTGTTAACAATAGTCACCAGTAGGTGGTGGCAGCTAAAATTATAGTTATCTCTTAAACAGTGCAATATGCAAATGTTTCAAACAAAGGTTGTAGAAAATTAAATTTCCTACAACTTTTATTCCAATACATTTTTACATTTATCAAATATTTCAAAATAACGGATAAGTGACAAGAGTAAACACCCACTTCCGGTTCACTGATCTTTACTAAAAACTAATCAGTTCTTGTGGCTGTCATAAAAATGTTAAATATAAAATTTCGTGTTGACCTGATTAATAGTTTTTGAGTTAAGAGCGCCCAGAAAGAACTCGCATACACAGACATCGAGAAAATGGTCCAAATGTGTTCAGGGGACCTCAAAACGTGTATTTCTGTTGAAATCTCAACATAGATTTTTTTCATGAAAACAATACTTTCCCCTATACTACGTATGGAGAAAAAAAATTTAAAGCTTTTTAATGATATGTTGCCTTGCCGACCATGTCATTGTTAAACCTCAAAATTGTATTGTCATCTTAATCTTTATACTATATGCATAAGGAATGCCTGTTTTGAATGCTTTAATACAAGAGAGAGAAAGGAGAGAGGGAGTTAGAGGTAAAATTAGATGTTCCATAAATTAAAAGTAATTTTGGGTGTATAAGAATTGTATAGCATAATGTATTTCTTTGTCATACAATCTCTATTTGCCCAAAACTATTTTTACTCTCTGGACCACTCAATTATGTAAATTTTATGTGCTTACTTTTTAGTACATATAAAAGTTGGTTTTATTATTTTTTATTTAAATTTTAATTTAATACTTAATTCATGCATACCTGTCATATTTTACAGGCAATTATGCTAATTACATTAATAGTCTATTGATTTGTCAGTAAAAATATCTTTTTGTTAAATTAAATGAATTATTGTGAAATAGGAACAGGTTCACTATCCCTAAAGTTCCCGAATGTCCTCAACTTTTCAATATTCAATTGTTTTGCATGTAAGCATAGCAAAGTATGGAAGCTGTTAATAAGGTGAATAAAAAGTATTGTATAAATTAATTTTTTTACGTACGAATGGGCAATGTCAAAAAGAGCAATTATATAAATGTTGGCATAAAATTAAATTTAGAGAAATTGCAATACATTTCTCCCCCTTGAAGTAGCACATTATGTGGAAAGAAATTGAACAACTTGTGATCAGTTAATTGCAATTTTAGATAACAATGGTGGTAATTTAAAAGAGTCAAAAGTAAACAATAGCTAAATAAGGAAAATGGAACAAACCCAGCCCCCAACCACTTAATGCAACCTGGGCGAGAAAAATGGAATAAATCCAACCCAAGGTGACATCTTTCAGCAGAAAATTGAGCTAATAACCTCGAACCTTTGGGGAGTATGATATTGAATCTAAGGAATCAAATAATATGATTGGAAATAATAATATATTAATTCCTTCATTTTGAAGGGATTAACATCACTAGCTATACTACTTCGTAATAAATTATAATAACTATCAAATTAAACAAACTATATAACATGAGATGATCTTATTATTTCATTGATTTCAGTATTAATTTACAATTCGCTGTATTGTTGACTGTATGGATTGTTGTGTAAATTGAATTTTGCACTGCTTATGAAACTAGCCATAGCCATAGCTCGAAGATCAAAATGTTCAATTGAAGGCGACAAATACTGAAGCAAAAGACTGGCTGTTCAAGTCGTAAGACTAGAAAATAACTGGGAAAATGGGGGAAAGAACAACATACCCAGAAACTGGCAAATCTATTAGTAGTATGTAGTAGTATTCAAATGTAATAAATTTCCAGCGCTTTACTTTTTGGGTGAATCGAAATTGATGTAACAGTCCAGTTGATTTTCAATGGGCAAATTTCTGGTAAAACTAATGATTGCTCGACGCACTCTATTTTCCACCTTTTCAAATTAAATAAATTATCATTCACTTTCAATGCTTACAAAAACACTAGTAATAAAACTAAACAGCATATTAGGAAAACAAAAATGAAATTCACATACAATATCCAGCACTACAAAAACACCATCTGTGTTATGGAATAATCTTCAACATCTCGGGATTGTTACATCTAAGGCAGAGGTTTTCAACCATTTTTTAGCTGACATACACCTTAGGGAATTTTTTAATGGTTGTGTATCCCGAAGTACATTTTAAAAGTCTTAGTTTATTGATTCCAATGTCAACGGTTTCTCCTTAGGATTTCATACGCAACACTTTTCCCTCCCTTCCATCCACCTCCTCCATTTTCCTTTTTGTAACTGCATATTTCCTAATTGTTGTAATTTTCTTAGTTCATTGATACCAATGTCGAGTGTGTTTCCTTAGGGTTTCTTATAAACCCCTTTTCCCTCCCCCTCCTTCCACCTCACTACATTTTCCTTTTTTTAACACTTGTATGCTGGACCTTGGGTCACAAAAGACCCCGTTCTCATAATTTTATTTTTTTACTTTCTCCATGCATAGTATAGCAGAAAGTATTGTTTTCATGAAAACAATTGACTTCGAGATTTCAATGGAAATACATGTTTTGAGGTCCCCTGAACACGTTTTGACCAGTTTGTCAATGATGTCTGTGTGTGTGTATCTGGTAGCTTTTTTGTAGGTGCTCTAACTCAAAAACTATTAATAAGGTCAACACAAAATTTTATATTTAACATTTTTATAAAATACACAAGAACTGATTAGTTTTTGGTCAAAATTGGTCAACCAGAAGTGGGTGTTTACTCATCACTTATCCGTTATTTTGAAATATTTGCTTTAATATTTGATAAATGTAAAAATATATTGGAATAAAAGTTGTAGAAAATTTAATCTTCTACAACCTTTATTTGAAATATTTTTCCATTGTTTAAGAGATATCTTATATTTTTAGCTTCCACCACCACACCACCTACTGACGACTATTAACAATTGACACTTAGTTACATCTTAGTAGTGCTCCATTTTCTTTTCTTAATTGTTGGAGTTTATTTTTGTTGTTTGTAAAGTCTAAAATTTTCTCAGTTTCTTAAAATATTTATTATTATGTAACTTATTTGGAATTTTTAGAAATATTACAGATATGGAGAAAGTCATGTGGTGGCCACATCAGATTTTTTATAAGTATAATTTTTATCTACAATTTGAGTTTTAAGCTATTATTTCATAAGAAAGTAAGCTTCATTTTTATGGTATTTTCAAGCAACATTGTTAAAACTTACTTTGTATCAAACGTTTATTCCTGCCTGGGTCACGGTAGAGACACCTCTGTTGTTCAGAAAAAGATGTCAAAATAACATGTGAAAGGTGTGGCATCGAATCAGATGATTTAGAATAGCATTGTTATAATTATACAGTCCAATGTTATTACTTTTATGATTTTGTTTACACTGTTTCCTAACATTACTTTTGAGGTCCATATTTTAATGATTGAATTTTAACTGGATGACATTATTTACATTAAAACTTTATTTGAATAACATATATTATCCATAGTGGAATTCCTTAGGTTTAATAATCAAATGTTTATAAAACATTAATTATTTGTTTATTTTGTTAAACTAAATATTTGATACTTAAAATGGTTGGGTCCAGAATCCATGTTATTACTATTAGGTCCGGCATCTGAGTGTTAAGCTGTATGCTTGTAATTGTTATAAAATTCTTAGTTGATTGATACCAATTTTAACAGTGCTTCCTTAGTATTTCTTACACTCCTCTCCTTAATTTCTCTCTACCTACTTCCTACCCCATCATATAACATTTTTGCTGCATATTTGTCATTGTTATAAATTTTTTAAATGATTGATACCAATGCCATTTGTTTTTCCTTAGAATTTCTTATGCAACGTCCTTTCCCTCCATCCATCCACCACCCCCATTTTTCTTTTTTTTGCTACAAGTTAGTAATTGTAATAAAATTCTTAGTTGATTGATTCCAATGTCGACTGTGTTTGATTAGGATTTTTTACGCACCCACATGTCCCTCCCCCTCCATCCACCCCCTCCATTTTCCTTTATTTTAGCTGCATACATATTTCTCAATTGTTGTAATATTCTTAGTTCATTAATACCAATGTCAACTGTTTCATTAAGATTTCTCACATCCCCCTTTCCCTCCCCCTCCTTTCACCCATCTCCATTTTCCTTTCCTTTTGCTGCATATCTGTGATTGTTATAAAAGTCTAACTCGATTGATACCAATATATATAATTCGTAGGGATCTCATACTCACCCCCTTTTCCCTCCCCCTCCTTCCACTCCTTCCCTTTCATTTTTTCTGTTTTATTATAAAGTTTTTATATGAGAGAAAGGAGACAAGGGTGAAAAATTGAAAATTTACAGTTAAAGAAATTATTTTAAACAAAAATCCTTTAAAAACAAACTCCTAAACCAAACGAATCTCAAAAAAGATTTTTTTGGAGGTAAACAGTTAAAATATATCAAGTTTGTGGAAAAATTTGTTTCACGCCAGGGACTCGATATCTCAAACAAATCTCTGATGGTTTATGCATCTCGCACCAATGACAGGGACCAAGCAGACTAATTCAAACACACACACTCAAACTCAATCGCACAGATCTCTAAAATAATTTTTAAATGAAGTAAGTTTTTGTATATGCACATTTCAAAAGCGAAGCTCCCATAATCAGTAGATGATAGTGAATGAAGGGTAGTGAATCTCGCTTGAGGTATGTAACGGTGTGAAGGTGAAAGTGAGAGAGGTAGGTCAACGTTCAGACTGTAGAGAGAGGGGAAGGGGGCCTCAATCATTATTCATAATGGTCTGTTGGGGTTTGTGTATGTACAATGTTTCATATGCGTCTAATTTGTGTACATTTTTTGCCTATTTTAAAAGAGTTAAGTATTTGATATTGATAGGACGACTGGTTTCTAGTATGTGTATGGCTACACTTGAGATGTTAAATCTATGATGTTTAAAATGTGCAAGGTGTTCGTTGAAGTGTTTCTGATTTGCGTTTAGTTTGTCCAATGTATACTTTGTCACAATTACCACGAGATTTTCTAGATACCTGATTTGTGTAAAAATTGAATGGCATCTTTAGGGTTAGTGAGTTTATTTTGGTTAACGTGTACAGCTTTAAGATCATATTTAGAAAAAATATTACTAAGTTTGTTTGTGAGGCTGGGTGCGAAAGGTATTTTAATGTGTTTTGCTTTTGTGGTGGGGATGTATGCGAGTGTGGTATGATTTTTAATATGCAGATTGTTTTTATGTTTCCGCACAATGTTTTGGATTATATGCGGATCGTAACCATTTTATGGATTAATGGCTGTAGTAATTGCTTAAAAAGGGCGATCTGAGCCTTGAAATTTGAAAACTTGGCTGCGACCCGATTGCCCGAGAATTTAGAAAATCCGGATATAATCCTTAATTTCCGGGAAAATGAAAACTATTATCTTATTTAAATGGGCTCTGTGTTGTTCAAAGTCTGTCGCGTTGGTTTATTTATGAGTGAAGATCTTGGTGTATGGTGATTTTTTAAGCGCTTGTAGTATGCAAGCACCAACAACACGTATTAAAAAATTAATTGGTTAGATTGCGAAAGTGAATGAATTCCTCATCGCCGTGCTGTCGTCAAATATCCTATTAATGAGATTGATGGAAGCTAAACGATAAAATTTTCGTTTCGCAATATTAGACCTTTACAATATTCACTCACTAAAAATTTGTCCAGAAATTTACAGCGGAAATCTTCTGAAGAACGTAAGTTTACGTAGTAGTCATATTTTTCTGACAAGAGCAATACAGAATGAAATTCTCATCGCATATGCTTACGAGGTGCTAACAAGCCCTAATTAGATACATTTTCATCTACAACAGCGGTAAAAATCCCGATTACGCCGTAACTACATATACAGCGCTTTCCTTCTGCCGAGTCGGGAACCTTGTGACGTCACGCCCCGACCCCCGAATCAGCTGATCGTGAGACTACCTCTTACTCTAGATACCTTGGCGGCAAGGTACATCGAGTACCTATTCTATTCACCTTCCCTTGGTGGTAATAATAACAGCTAGACGACAGTAATACCGCGTATCCTGCCTGCAGCCCTGGCGCGCTTTTCAGATTATTTCATTGGATATTTACTACTAACGGTAGCAGAAATAACAATACAAAAATGTGATTTTAAAATATATGAGATTTATTAAAAAAGATTCAATTACATGAAATCGACTTTTGTAGTATTTAAATGACAAAAATTAATCATCATGATAACAGAAAAAACAGAAGTGAATTTACAAATCGGACACCTTAAACTCGTAAAAATACCGGGAAAGTCCTTCTCAGGGATTCCACTTAGACTTTTAATGGCACGTACAACATCTAACAAGGATGAGTCGTCTGTTTATTCATTTTATCACAGAAAATACTTTTGACCATAAACTTTAAACATGATAGTCAAAGAAACCAATATCATTCAAATTATAGAAATTTTGATAATGTAATTTGTTTTGCTGTAAAAAATTCATGAAGTTTAAACCAATAGATAAATGTTTAGGTACTACAGGGCAGGCTAGGAAGCTGAAATTTTAAAGATATTTAGAGCGTAGTGTATATGAACATACAAACATTTGAAAATCTCCATAAATTTATTATCGCGGCCGTTAAAATTTTTTAAATTTTAAACAATTAAATAAATTTTATTTCACTTCTAGATGTGCTACAACTGCAAAATTTGGCAGAAATGTTTGGCATTAGTACCTCAGACTGAATAAAATATAATATTCTTAATATTTCAAATTTTAAGAATTGTTTTAATCTAATATTCTATTCTAATTTCATAAGGTAAATACGAAAATCAATGGAGATGTGAAATCTTTTAAATTAAAAAAATATTTCTAATAATGAAATATCTCTCTGAAATATTAGTGTTATTTCAATGAGAGATGAAATACTTGCAGAATGCAAGCACTAACTATTTGTAATAACATATATATATATATCATCATGCTTCTGTCCGAAGACAGGTTTTAACTGAATCGCTGCCTCCATTTCTCTCTCTCCCTAGAAGCCTCTTTTAAACCTCTATAAGTAGTATATCCCTGCTTTATATTATCTAATATTCCTATTCTTTTTCTGCCTCTTCCTCTTCTTCCACTAATTTTTCCTTCTAAGATCGTCCTTTGTAAACACTGTCTTCTCAATATGTGCCCTATCCAATTTGCTTTTCTTTTCCTGATTGTTTTTATTAGCGTCCTTTCTTCTCCCACCATTTCTAATACTTCTTCGTTTCTCTTCCTCTCTGTCCATTTCACTTTCATCATTCTTCTCCATACCCACATCTCAAAACTTTCTAAATATTTTTCCTCCTTTCTCTTTACCGTCCACGTCTCTGCACCATAAAGAGCTATGCTCCATATGTAGCATTTTGCTAATTTCTTCCTTGTTTCTAAATTTATTTTCTTGCTTGTGAGAAGCTCCTTCTTCTCGTTAAATGCTGCTTTTGCCATTGCAATCCTACTTCTGATGTCCTGTGTACTACTTCAATCCTGTGCTAAAATACTGCCAAGGTATTTGAAACTACTTACTTGTTCCAATTTTTGGCCATTTACCATTATATTTAATTCTTTATGTTCCTTTGAAACCACCATGACTTTCGTTTTTTCAGCATTGATCTTCATTCCATATTGTTGGCCAACCTCCACTAGTCTGTCTGTCATCCTCTGAAGCTCTTTCTTGCCTTCTGCTATTAAGCCCTAATCATCTGCGTATTTAATGGTGGTAATACTTTCACCTCCTATCTTAAATCCTTTCTCTTCCATCAACGCTTCTTCTGTTATTGTTTCTGCATAAATATTAAATATCGCTTGTGAAATAGGACAACCCTGCCTCACTCCCCTCCCTATTGAAGTACTTTCTGTTTCTTCTCCTTCAACCCTGACTCTAATCTTTTGATCAAAGTAAAGGTTTTTAAGCAGTCTTTTATCTTTCCAATCTATTCCTATTTTGTTTAAAATACCAAGCATTTTATCCCATTTCACTCGGTCAAAAGCTTTCTCCCAATCTACAAAACAAAAATACATATCTTTATTGACTTCTAGCGCTCTTTCTATCATGATCCTCATACATCCTATAGCATCTCTAGTCCCTCTTCCTCTTCTAAAACCAAACTGATTATCTTGCAGCTCCTTTTCTATTTTACATTCGATTCTTTTGGTTATTATTCTGGTTAGAACTTTAGCTGTATGAGAAATTAAACTAATAGTTCTGTAATCCTTACAACATTTTGCATTGTTCTTTTTCTCCAGTGGTACCATCACAACATCTAAAAAATCTTCAGGCCATATGCCAGTATCATATACTTGGTTAAAAAATTTTGTGAGTTGCTTAACTGCTTTTGACCCCAAAACCTTAAGAACGTCCACGGGTATATCATCACTCCCAACAGCCTTCCTTCTTTTCATGTCATCAATTGCTCTTTTAACTTCAGACTCGAGAATACTTGGTCCTAGCTGATCTTCTTCCACATCCTCTTTTTCATTTAATTCAATATTTCTTGGCTTTCCTTCTTTGTCATACAGAACCTCAATGTATTCTTTCCAGACATTCTTTACATTGTCTGGCTCCGATACTATTTTACCACTTTTGTTCATGATTCCTTTACGTCCTATCTTTCTTGCTTTTTTCTTGAATAGTTCCCTTGCTTTGCTATACATGAGGTCTGTTCTACAAATTCTTTCACATTCGACAATCTCCTCGCATTTCTCATTTATCCACTGTTCTCTGGCTTTATCTGTTTCCCTTCTTAAAGCATTATTTAACTCCTTGTACTTTCTTTGGCCTTCTTCAGTGTTTATGTTCTTCCACTTTCTCCGCTCTTCCATTTTTTGCAGCATGGCTGCTGTGATCCAGGGTTTTTTGTTTCTTTCACCCGTTATCTTTCCTACCTTCTTTTCCATTACATCTTTAATGTTGCTATGGATGTATCTCCACTCCTCATCTACATTCTTCCTATTTTCTTCAGCTCTCTCCCCCAACCTTTCCTCCAGCTCAGTCATGATAGCCTCCTTGTTTTTAAGGAGTTCCTCTAAGTTCCATTTCTTGTTTCTCTTAATGCTCTTCAGTCTACATTGTATATTTGCCACCAAAAGGTTGTGGTCAGAATCGATATCTGCCCCTGGTAGTGTTTTCACATTTTTAATGCTATTTCTAAATCTTTCATTGACTAGTATGTAATCTATCTGGTATCGTCTCTGGTCTCCTGGGCTTCTCCATGTGTAAAGTCTCCGCTGGTGATGCTTAAACCATGTATTAGTTACAATTAATCTATTTCTATGGCAGAATTCCACAAGTTTATCCCCTCTTTCATTTCTCTTCCCTAGTCCATATTTTCCCACTATGTTATCTTCCTGTCCCTCTCCAACTACACTGTTCCAATCTCCCATTACTATGGTGGTGATCCTTCCTTTTCCCTTCTCTTCCAATATCTCCATAATCTGTTCATAGATTTCATCTACTTCGTCGTCGCCAGCATTAGTTGTTGGCATATACACTTGAATTATAAGCATTTCCACTGGCTCCATCTGAAGTTTTACGGCTATTAATCTATCATTAACTGTCACTACCTTGCTAATTCTTTCAGCTATCTCTTTTCTCATTATAATCCCCACTCCCCTTTCCTTTTTCTCCCCTCCCGAGTAAATAATCTTAAATTCGTCTGAGTTTATCTCGCCTTCTCCTTCCCACCGAACTTCACTAAGACCTACTATACCTACATTATTCCTTCTCATTTCCCTTTTTAAGTTCTCTAGTTTACCCCCTGAATTCATAGTCCTAACATTCCATGTGCCTATTCTTAATTTCTCACCACTTGCTTTCCTATTAATGTTAAATTTCCTCTGTGCATCCCCTAGGGTAGTCCCCACCCAGAGATCCGATTGGGGGACTATTTTACCTCCGGAATATTTTACCCCAGAAAGATCCATAGAGGTATTTACAGCTTTTCAGCCTATCATGGGAAATATAATGAGGTAGTTTCCCCTTGCTTTCCTCATCGCAGTTTCACAGAGTGATTACCCATCTGTAGCTGTTCAGATCCACATGATCACCACCTACAGAGGTACTGTGTAAGCTGCTGCCCTTGCACAGGGGGATGTAAAACCCCCAAGACTGCTTCTTAGTCTGACTCTTCCCCTCAGACTTTTCCGGCTTGGATGGTCCTACCAGGAGAATTATCTCCCGCCGGCATAGCTCTTTGGTTCGTAAGAGTACACAAACCCTCCCACCTCTGTAAGGTTATGCAGTCCTTAGGGAGGGATATATATATATATATATATATATATATATATATATATATATATATATATATATATATATTAACTAAAGGAAAAGAAAAGGTAGTGATGAGGGTGGCAACAAGGTGTTGAGGGAAGCCCAGCGGACACTTACCAAGTTGAGGACCAAGCTGGTAGGCTGCTGGGGGCGTCGAAGAGACACGTAAAACACACGAACACAAAAACACACGCAAGCTTATCGGGCCTATGCCCTTCTTCAGCGAAAGAGTAACGTAAAGTGACACACTGGGCGGGGAATGACAGGGTGATGTGGGAAGGTTGATGATTGGAGGAGGTGGGGAGTAGGAGGGGTGGATAGCCAATAAAGAGGAAGTGTGGTAAGGGAAAGTGCGAATAACTACAAAGTAACAAGGAGACATTGTAAGGGGGCTAATAGGGTTAGCGGAGGTTGAGGCCAGGCGGAGAGAAAGCGTCGAGAAGATGGATATGTGCTAGTTCCCAGTGTCGGAGAAGGGGGGCAGGAGTGTCATAGGGTAAAGCGCGAATAATCCTAACATTGTAGCAACTATTGAAGGGGACATTGTGGGTATTAGCATGTAATGCAACTGGGATATATATATATATATATATATATATATATATATATATATATATATATATATATAAAACAACTTAGGGAAAAGGAAAGGTAAAATTGATATATGGATGTCAACAAGGTGTTGGGATGAGGAAACCCAGTGGACACTCACCAATCAGACGACTTCAGGTTGGCGAGGCCCCGGAGATGTCGAAGCGACACACGTAAAATAACACTAAAACACAGAAACATCACAAACGTAGAAGCTTTCGGAACTACTCCTTCTTCAGCTACAGAGAGAGAACTCATCCATATATATATATATATATATATATATATATATATATATATATATATCAGGAGGATACTAATGTCCAGTGCAAACTATAACAGCTAGAGAGCTGAAGTGTCAGCATTTTGGAAGGTCTCCAGAAAAAATGGGACCTCTCACCTAAGTGACATGGGTTCGTCTCCAGAAATTCCGAATATTGCGTTTTCCCCATTAGAAAAGCACTGCCCCATTTTTGTAAATTAATTTCGGACACTTGTCGGAAAGCTGGAGTAATGAAATTTTGAGAATTACTAGATGGCTACCATATCTATTAGGAATTGGTATTGTGCAGTATCCTAAGTTCCGCCCCAGCTGCCCCGGAATATCGCCCATTAGTTAACATGGGAAAAAGGTATTCCAGTGTATAGTCCAATGTAAGAGGAATAAGGAGCTGCCATTTTGTACGATAATAGGATTTTGCTAACAACCAACCATACAAATCGAAAATTTCAAAATTGTTAATTTTTAGGGGTTGTTTTGACCACATTTGTACATTAAATTTTAATTTAATTTAATTTTTATCTCGAAAACTATAAGTCGTAGGTACGAGCTTTTGCAAACTCTTTGTAGCAAATTCTATATAAAAAAGAATTTTTTTAAAAAGTTCAACAATGCTGCAGCTAAAACTTCGCAAATGTTTAAACAAATTTGTATGGTTTATATATTTCCGAATGTGCTACGAAACTGAAAATGTTTTTTAAAGGTAGTATATCTAAAACTACGAAATAGAGATAAAAGAATTTTAAATATTATATTTTGTTTGGCTGTTAAAAATTCTTAAAATTTAAACAAATACATCAATGTTTAGGTACTACGGTGCAAGCTAGGGAGCTGAAATTTTAAAATTATTATAGGTTAGTGTAAATGCACAAAAACATTTAAATATCTCCGTGAAGTTGTTAATGCGGCCGTTAACAATTTTTAAAATTGAAACATTTAGATAAATATTATTTCACTTTTAGATGTACTACAACTTAAAAACTTGGCAGAAATGTGTGGCATTAGTACCCCACAATGGAAAAAGTATAACATTCTTAAAATTGCAAATTTTAGGGATTGTTTTACTCCAATTTTGTTCCATAAGGAATGAGCGAAGATCGGTGTTGATGTGAAATCTTTAAAATAAAAAAAACTAACTTATAATAGTGAAATGGCTCTCTGAAAAATTAACGTTTTTTGCAAGTTGAAATGAAATGCTTGCAGAATTCAAGTAGCTTTTACTTGTTATTAATAGATTTGTTTCACGCAAACAGAGGCCTTTGGGACCATAATACCTCTGAATATAAAGACAGAAACAAAAGAAAAGATGCACTCAGTGAGATAGCGGCTCCCATCGACAAGGATGCGGCCGACGTGGAAAAACGACTAGTTAATCTAAAGACGCAGTTCTTTAGGGAATTAAAAAAGTACTTCTTCCGGTTCTGCAGAAACTGAATTTCTAAATTTTGTATTTTGCATAGGAATATGTGGAGCCACCATTCCCAGTAAAATTTCAAAATCGGTGGTGCTCATTCTCACAAAGTTTCAATAACCTTGCCTATTTTCGATCCTTAAATCATTTATAATAGAATGATAAGCTCCATGGCTCTCTCTTCTATCCAAAAATTGTCTAACCCACCATCTACGCTTCTTTCTTTACACTCTTTCTTCTTCAATAATGAAATTGCAGCCCTGCACAAAACCAGTAATTCTTCGTCCGAGTCCATCGTGGAACTGAAGCAGTAGGATTTATCTCAACAAGTGTGAACACTCATTAATCCAACAAAGATCGCCAACACCGTCACCACAAAAATCGCCATCTCGGCACCGACTGTGTTTGAGACTTTGTCGGGCACGAAACAAAAAATTTGCCAACAAAAATCCTAAGTGTAAACGTACCTTAAGGATGTTTTTTTGAAGCCGTGAGATTATTCCTTGCCTTGAATGATTATGAGGAAAAATAAGCACCGGTAAACTCTTGTTGACAATGAGATAAGTACGTTTTTAAAAATTCATAAAGGCTTCCTGAACGTGTTTGTATGCTTCAGTGATCGTAATTGGCCGTATAAGACCAGATGTGTAACAAAAATAAGAATATGGTAGAGCCGCGGAATGAGATAACGTTGGAGTATGAAAGAAATTTACATGAATTCTCAATGGAGACAGTGGTATATAATGAATCAATCTTAACTAGGCAAAAGTTAAAATAATACCATTATACAAAACATATTATAAATCCCTTATATAGTTATCCAGTAAGGCCTAAATCGCAGTAAACAAAATATTTTTCATGAATAGTTGAGGTAGTTTCACTTTTACGAGGAAGTAAATTACAATTACGAATGATAAATTTTAAAAAATTATGAATCCGAAGTAGGTCGATGAAAACCGTTTCATGTAATTTCTGTTTTTTGCATCATTACGTGATTATTCGGTTGTTATAAATCAAGTTTAGGAAAGTATGAACAATTTTGATTTAGATAACTTGTTGGGTTCAATCATATTCTTGAAGATTTCCTTTGAAATTGTTTTTATTTTCAGGTTTTTGTAATGTAGTAGTAATAAAAGCTTCGTTTAGAACAATTTCTGATACAGAATAGAGAGTAGTGTTTCAACATAATGACAATTTATTAATTCCATTAATTCATGTTATGACAATAGGACATGTCAAATTATATTACAACTTAGTCTTAGCACAAATAATAGGAAAATACAGAACATCAACATGCCACCATTCTAAGTCTCTGTAACAGATACAAGATTCTTGATAATATTTTCTTGGACATGTGGTCTTCAGTTTAATTTGGAATCTAAGGATATACCAAGATAATTGACAACACGTTCCAATTCAGTCATCTGTAAATTTGCATTACTAAATAAAAATAGCGCTTTTTTGTTTTGTTGCTGTTGAGTAATAATTTATTCGCTTCAAACCAACCTGTTCCCTATTTTTAACTTCTTTTTTGAGTTGTATAACATCCCTTAGGCTTGCTGTCAGTGCCGCTAACAGTTCACATGGGTAAGTACCAAAAACTTGTGATGTTTCATATTCAAGCCATGTCTTTAGTAATGAGTCCTCCAATGAACTTGGCAGATGGATGAGGGGGGTTGAGTTGAGTAAACTTAGCCTTTCCATCCTCAATATATTCCGAGTATGAGATTTCCTTAATAATAGCCATTCCAGGTTGGCGTAAAATAAGAGGCTGTGAATAGATACTAGTATATAGTCCATTAGTTGCATCTATTCCCACATTTGCTGCAAGTTTGTGCCGTGCCTTTATGAGGGCTTCTCCAACACCCTTGCCACGGTATTTGGGTGACACTGATAAGCCCATTGGTTCTAGCACATGGTCGACAACGACCTTGGATGAGCCGGATTTGTAGGTAAAGGGATCTACCCCATCATGACAGAATAACAAGAAAACAAGTACTTCCTTCATAGATTTCAATTGCAAGTCCACCTTTCTATGCCTTTCAGGTGCACATCGTGATGACACTCGACCGATGCTCACTCCAGCCTTTATAAGGGGGAAAAGAGTTCAAAGATTAATTTTAATTTTCATCAGATGTGGCAACAATCTCATGTGTTATTGCTGTGTAGATTATCATTGCTCCTTTTCATTCAATACCTTCTTGAATGAATATGGAGCCATAATTGTTTTTTAATTATAGATACGCAATATTTAGTTAATTTTATTAAAGATATCATTTCTTAATTATATCCTACAAATTTGAGTTGAAAATCAATGTTAGGAATAAATTATACTCTCAACAAATTTGTATGTATATACAGTGAAACCTCATTATAGGGAGAATTTAGAAAATTCATAAAAATACTTGCTCTAACGAGTACTCGTAATATCCGAAAACAATTAAAATAATCTCGAAAAAGGGTCTCCTGACTTCTGTGTATGTATATCATTATGCTGCACTAACAAGTTTTTAAAGAAAATTAAAGCGCATAGGTGTGTTTAGGTGTAATAGATTTTGAACCAACTCTAATTTTTCATTTTAATTTTCTAACCAAATTAAAGGAAGATATTTAAGTTACCAAAGTCGCAATATAAACAAGTAGTTCTGGAATGAACTAATCCGCCTACTTTCCTTTCAATACAATTTTAATGCATAACAAGTAGGGGTGTACACAAGTTTCCCGTGATACAGAAGTACTTTACGTGAAATCCGTCGCAGTATAATCGTATACTATGGAATTTGCTTTGAAATCAGAAAATTATTTTCCTTATATTGTGATAGCCATGCTTTTTTGATCCGTTCTAAACATATTCATCACTTTTGTCCATTCTATACTCGCCCTACACGAAATTTCTTTGAAATCTGTCAGCCAATATATTTCAAATTCATAGTTACAGAAAAATTAGTTGACCTGTTGAAATATTTCGATTAATTATTTATATGAAGATTAAATATACTATATTTGGTTAAAATCCATTAGTTCAGTTCTCTAGAAATACGTGTAAAATAAATATTATTTAACTTTTTATTGTGGTAGCCCTACTCCTTAGCTCCGCTTTAAACACCTTGATTTCATTATGATATGTTGTACAAATCTTATATACACAGTTTAATTGAAATCCGTTCAGCCAATTCCTTCCAAATTTTTAATTACTGAAAGAGTTTAATTTGTAATTGTGGCACCCCTGTTTGGCTGATTTGGTTTAAATATACTAATATGGTTTTTTATATAAGTGTATATTATAAGTATTAAATTTGGTTAATATTAATGTAGACAGTTCAACACAAATACGGGTAAAAACAATTTTTTTATTCCTTGTATCGTGGAAGCCCTGCTTTCTTTATCTATACTAAACATCCTGATTTTATTACCTATTTTATTTTGCCTGCCAACTTCATATGAAATTTCGTAGAAATCAGTTAGGCCAATTCCTTACAAATTCATAATTACCGAAAAGTTTAACTTTGCAATCGTGGCACCCCTGCTGTCTCGATTCGGTCCAAATTTGTCAATTTGGTAATTAATTTATGTGCATATTCTATGTATTAAATTCAGCTGAAATCTGTTAATTCATGAAGAAGATGTTAGGGGGACACACAATCACATACACACAGACACCCGGATGATCTGGTTAGACTACTTTCCATTTTTTGGAAAGTAGGCTAATAAGCCTCATCATAAAATACATAGGTTTCATCCAACAATTTGGCAAACATGATTACGTTCTCATTTGAATTCAACAGACCTTAAAGACATTTTGCCTGTGCAGTGTTGTTAAGGTCTGCAGAATTAGTGAGTGAAATTAAATAGCAATCTTTGGAGTCATATGCTACAAAATTTTCTGTTTCAATCCTCATTGTCAAGCAACATATTTTTGGTTGTTAGTTTAATATTTTATTGTTTGTCTGTTTGGGTTGTATAAAATTCGGAAATGAAAGGTTTTAAAAATTATTTTTCTCCTCAATGAGTGTGTAGACTTTCACAGCATATTCCAAAAAAAAACTTTGCATAAAATTATATGTAGAGTTGGACTTTGGTCACAAACAAAATTATTTGTTCTCTGGTTTTTGAGAAATTAAAGAGAGAAAGTGAAAAGTTATTCTTAATTTCATAATGTCATGAATTTCATTTTAGAATAACACCAGGAAATCAGTTATAAAGTACACTAGTGTGATAAAGTTGCTTGTACTATAATTTTCTTTGTATTCATTTAAATGAGTTTTTGAGCTTGATCCTTTTATATAAAACATACTCAGAAATGTCTAATTGAGACAAATTATGCAGAAATAAAAGCAGCTCTTTAAATGAGTTAGCTACATATTATTAAGACATCATTATATTTTAGAGGTAATCCTCCATTTTTTAAATACCACCTGGAGATCATAATTTATCAATTGCTCAACTTAGAAAATATTAACTTCAAAGATTCTTCAGAAAAAAGTATGCTTTTTTAAATTTGAGTGATCTGGTTAAAAAAATATAGCAATATGCTCTCAAAATATATCCCTTCAACTTCTTTATAAATGTGTATATGAATTAGATGAATTTAGTGCTATTTTGTATGGAGATGATGATGATGATGATGGCAATTGGTATAAAACTGAGCTTATCATCTAAAACTTACTATTTCCTCATTATTGGCTTCATCTAGAGCAAAAAGGGACACATTGTCATTCAGTGCATTATTTAGGAATGTTCGGATATCCTCTTCAGCATATGGTGCTGTGTGTTTTATCACGGAAGTAAGTGGCTCATCTTTAAAAAAGTTTTCTAGCATGTGCTGGATTGCATCCTCTCTCCTGTCGTCTGGAATATCTTCTATGCGGAATGTTAAATGCCTTCCCCATACACCCTTTGGAACCGAGGAAGGACGCACAAAAAAGCCTTCTTCTCCCATATTTTGCTCCTGTTGAATTAATTTCAAAAAATAAACGTCATGTACAAAAAGAGACATAACAGAGGGGATGAATCATTTTCATATAATTTAAAGCAATTTGACATTTTTTTGACGCGTCAGATTTTCAACTGTTTGTGCAGTTGTCCGGTATTATAAAAATAATAGACACGCAGATGACATTAGCGAATGCACTGCTCTTTGCTTAAAAAATCGTGCTATTTTTAAGGGAAGGCGCTACATGGGGAAACTAATTTAGTCTTTAAACATACGTGCCTACTTAAGTTATTTTTAGAAGGATAATTCAGGCGGAAGGAATATGAGCAGATATATCGTGAAATCCTTCTCTCAGCTTAACTATATCATGCCATGGTTGTCTTTCTTTTCAATAATTATTTAGAGAACCACTCTCGTTCTTAATATCACTTTTCGTGCCTTGCATTGTTATAGTTTCTTCCCGAAATATTTACACCAATCAGCGCTTAGTGCTGCCGTTCTGCTATTCAACGTTCTCACATTATGTCAGTGTTTTACTTCATCTTTTGAGCAACTTGCAAAATACCGTACTTACTCGCTTAATTTTCCCCCTTTTTCGCACGGTTTTTACGCTAAAACAAGGATGGGGCAAATACGAGGTTTTACCCTATCGCACGATAGTGATCATATCGGGAAAAAATAATCGTTTATTACCTCCTCATAGTTCAGGTGTGGCAAATACGCGATGGAGGCAGTTACGCGAATAAATAATAATCTCTCGACGAGGATTTCTGAGCGTGAGACCGGAATAGAATATGAAGTTAACAGTTTTTCATTCATTCATTCATACCTCGTAATTGGTCTCCCTCGCAGTTACTATGGTTCCGCTCGTTCGCTTCTTTTTCTGATCTTAAGTGCAAAACAGAGAAACGCCCTTTGGTATACTGTCACATCTCGAAGAGAGAGAGAGAGAGCTTATCTACGGCCGTTTGAGAACGCTGAGTCTTCTTGTCTTCTCGCGTAGAGAATTCTTTAAAGCTGTAGGAGATGCTTGAGGAACGTGTGAGAGATAGGATGGAAGCAGGGAAAGTGTCGAGGGGAGGCTTGTTTGTCTATTCCTGTGGAAGAGGGCGTAGGGAGGGGAGGCGGAATAGGAAAGATCGCTACGGGCTTTGAGATTGAGTAATTGGAGCAATCTATGCTTCGATTTGTTGTTCCCTTCCTCTCACCTCCAGCGCATCTCCGCTAAGTGCAAGTTGGGATGAATTATAGTCGAGAAAGGACGTTTTTTGATGTTTTTATTACTTTATATTGGTATATTTAAACCGTGTCGATATTAAAATAATTTGGTGGCTACTCTCTAAGATACGCCAACCAGTCATCAATTCTATAAATACTTAAAAGAGAATTTTAAAACCTAAAGTTGGATTTAAAATTATCGTATGAAATTATATTTTCGAATCATGCTCCTATAGGCATTCAACGGAAATCTATACAGCTGCACCATGTCGATTTAAGCAGTTTTCCAGTTTTATATTTTGACGATCGCGTCATCGTATTTATGGTGCCAGCGACGTGTGTGGTATTATTTATTGGACAAATTTAGCAGTAATTTGGAAAGTAAGCGAAAATTGGGGAATTTTGAAAAACGTGCCCGCAATAGCAAAAACGTGAACTCCTATTTTGGCTTATGTTTCTAAATAGTCCTTCATCCCTATTCACAGATCTTCCTTTCCCGCTAGACTTACGTTATCTGTTGAATAACATGCCCCCGTATTAATAACTCTTAATCTGAATTTAGTTTTTCCGTTCGATAGACCAGACACCTTCGAGAAAATTATAAAATAATGTTTGAGTTGGAGGCTTTCGCAGTGTTGCTGAATTCTGGCGGACGTTTTCGGGTTTCGCTGCGTTGAGGACATTTCTGCAGGCTGCAATGCTTGCGAAACGTCGAAAGTCAGCAATGTCCTCAACGCAACGAAACCCGAAAACGTCCACGAGCGATACACTAATGTATTGAACAGTTATCGACATTTGTCACGTATAAATCATCTGTATCACGTTTCTTAACAAAGAAGGTTTATATTAAATAAAGAATGTATGGTTAATGGCTTTAGGCGTCACTTTGTGGAATTTCTTCATATTGTAGAAATAAAGAGACTTACTTGGTAATTAGACGTAAACTTTTATTATATACGACCTAAGTTTCGTTGCAATGCAACATCTTTACTGATGATGTTGCATCGCAAAACCTAGGTCGAACATAAATAAAAGTTTGTGGGATTAACAAATAAGTCTCTTTATTTCTACAAAGAATGTATGTATGATAATGTCAATTTTCTGTTATTGTTTGAATTACGAAATCTAATTCTTGTGCATTATTTCCATGCTGTCCTCCCGCGTGTAATTAACTAGGTGCGTTGCTTTTGTTTTCACAGCTGCAGCTAATTCTCTGGTTTTATTATTGATTCAACAAAGTTTTTCGGGTCAGTAATACATAAATCATATAATGGCGCGGCGGAAAGAAACCTAACAAGTTTCTCCCGGAATAAAATGATTTGAATATATACCGCAAAGCAATAAAAAAGCTACATTTGCGTACAATTCAACTTGATCCTTGTTGCTGGCATAGACTACATTCTGCTATAATTTCTGTGCTTTGTGGACTGTTTGAGACCTGCGGCCACTATTATTTTTCCGATAAAAATATTTTAATTTCTCGCATCTATACTTTTTTTATTAATTCAAATCTATAAATGGAAATATTTTTATAATTTCTTCACGGTTTGAGTAAATAACGTAATGGTACATGTTCATTTTCTTCAATTCCCCTTTTGTTGTTACCATTGGTTTAATTACATTCTTTATCGACTATTAGTCGAATCTAAACGTATTAGATCAAAGCACGATAAATATTAAGATAAATTGGAATTATTCGTTGATTTGTACTAATTAAGCAATGAGACGTCTAAAATTCTATATTTTACCAGTGATAATATTTTCGTATATAACTGGGCGAAATAAATGTTTCTTATGTTGCATCGAAAGGATGTTTTAACTCCAATTATTATTTGAAGCCAAGTTTAAGGCTATGAGTGCAATTTTCCCATGATCATGTGAGGGGCGTCACCATGAAGAATATAATATTTTAAATGTATATAATGATTAACCGAATGTCGTATCGTATGTATCGTTTTTAACAGATTATTAATTAATCAACGCAGAAAAATTCCACTCTAATGTTTCGTATTTCTCCGTGATGATAAGTATTCTGAGAGTATCAGAGAGATCTTTGAAGGAGAGCGCTATGAAACAATTACGCAAGTTTGCACTTACCTGCGACCTGCTGGTTGAGAAGAGAGAGTTATCCGTCGATATAGGATCATCTTACATGTGCCACATTATCGGTTCAGTCATACATGGAGGTTGGACGTATTGCGTCAATTTCCCCAGCAACTTTTAACATTCGTACCCCAGCTTAAACTTTTAGCGCTATATTTCATTTTAGCAAACGTAGAGATCAGAAGAAATATTTTTATTATTCTTTCGAATGTTAATCCCAGTTCTTACTTTTTTGGAGCGTTTATAATTTATTTAATTCATTCCAAAACAACTCTAAGATAATTACAATAACAAGAGAGGAAAGACGCACGCATCATGCGTGCATACGTGCGAGGCAGAGGCGATCGTTATGATTTATGTAATCATGCCAAAAAAGATAAACATTAATGGCTTAGTATAATGTCTAAGAACTGAAAAATGATATGCCAGTAGTAATGCCAAGGAAATGTAGAATTTTTGACTAACCGATTTATTTCCTAATTAGTTATAATTAATAAAACAATCGACAGTTATTTAAAACATACCTCACTCGAATAATAGTAATATAATCATTATGTTCACGTACAGTCCTTGGTCGTAATTTACCCATTTCTTTTCAGTTACAAACGCTGTGTATACGTAAAGAAAGTAGACGTATTTACATAATTTTTTCTTCGTAGATACCGTATTTACTCGTGTGCCGCGCGCCATCGTGTACCACGCCCCCCCTATTTTTGGGCCAGTTCAGAGGGATAAAAATAAATTCGTGTCGGAATAAGTTGACATCTGGATTTTAATAAAAAATGTCGACTTCTTTACCGATTTCCCCGCCCTGAAACAAAATCCGCCCAAGTTAAGCATCTCTCTCTTACGTGCGTGACCAGGGCCGGGGTGATGGGGTATGCAGGGTATGCTACGCATAGGGTCTCCCGAAAGAGGGGACCCCAAATTTTGCTTGGACCATAACTTATCGTCGTCGATAACTGGCACGGTAAATACACATCGATACAGATAAATGGGCAGCGTTAAGGGGTCAGATATGAATACGAAAATCAGTAACTGATGGCCATAAACTAAATTCTCTGCTGTTAAGAGAGGTAGCAATTATGTGACGTCTATTTTTACATTTTCCAACGGCTGAGCTTTGTCAAGTGATGTCTCAAGGGGGAAAACTGGAATTGTCGAGCTTCGGACGTTCTGAAACGTTTTGAGCGATAGCAATTATGTGACGTCAATTTTTACATTTTCCAACGGCTGAGCTTTGTCAAGTGATGTGTCAAAGGGAAAAACCGGAATTGTCGAGCTTCGGACGTTCTGAAACGTTTTGAGCAGCAGGGAAGACTCAGATTCGGACGTTCTGAGACGTTTTGAACGGCAGAGGGTTAAAATATCTTTGCCCTTAGCTTTGCTAAACCTTTCATCGAAAAAGCACCGATAGTATTCTGCTACTTCTTCGTCAATTCAGCGGCTAACTAGCAATTATTTATGAGGTTAGTGGTTTCATTCGTAAAATACGAGTCATAAGACGAATAGCGTTCTATTAGCTCCATATATCTTGTGAATTTATTATCTCGGTTTTCCGTTAATGACAGGTTTTACTAAAGAAATACTACTGCAATTAGACACGATTCAAACACAATCTTATTTTGATGGGTAGTTACACTAGTTAATTGAATATTTTACAGAGCTCTTTCAGTAACTTCAAGTCACACAATATTAAAAGTTGGAAGAAAAAATTCACCGTCTGAGGCATTTAAAGAAAATTCCGTTTCACGGAAATAAATATATCAACAAATTAATACGAAATAGAGAATGCGGATTCTAGATAAGGTGTCGCCTGTCGCCGCTGCCTCACAAGCCTCCCGAAATGTATTGTGTGCTTGACAATTCACTGCCAACTATATTAATAATGTGTAGCAGCAGAACCAAGCGAGTGGCACCATCAACCTCTCACATCTAATATCTCTCACTAATAAGCGCGTACAAAGAAGTACGGAATTTTAGACTATGGAATCCCCGGGTTCCACATCCCATCTGACGCGTGCGCTATGCGTCTTGGACAGAAATAATGCCACTGGACGATATATAGTAACTTTTTTGTGACATATGGCTTAGTTAGTATTATTTGCGACATCAGGCTTTACGATTGGATGTTTTTTAATCAAAATCCTTATAGCCATTTTGGAGTAAATCGAATTTTGTTTCAAAATATCCAAGAATAAAGCAGGTACCCTTAATTATTGCGTAATATCGTTCATCTCTTCAGAATGTCTTTCATGAATGATATTATCCACAAATATGATATATTATTGGATTTAGTTTTACCTTAAGGCTGTAGTAAGATTTTGAATGGATCGCGGCTGAGGTGTGCCGTCATAGGGCTTAAGTAAGGTAGCTTAGCATAAATTTTATTGTCCCTGGACGCCATAAAGTGACTTTAAGAGATATATGGCTTAGGTAGTATTATTTGTGTCATCGAGCTCTAAAATTGGATTGATTTTAATCAAAATCTCTGTAGCCATTTTTGAGTAAATAAAATATTTCTAAAATTCGCCAAGAATAAACTACCCTTCATTTTTGTGCAATATCATTTTTATGAAAAAAGGATCTGTAAAAGATGATATGTTGCATAAATACGAGATATCATTCGATTTAAGTATGCATTTGGACCCTAGAACGGAGAACAGACCGACAGACAGACAGACGGCATGGCGAAAACTCAGGGACAACACCTGAAACGTGTATTTCCATCAAAATCTCGAAGTCGAATTTTTTCACGATTACAATACTTGCTCAATATACTACGTAAATGAGAAAGTAATAAGGAGGTCCCCCAAAATCGTACTTGCATAGGGGCCTCCAAAGATATCACGCCGACGTGCATGACGCAGTAGAAATCTTATCGGGTTTATTATAAACTTTTATGGCTTAAGGAGTTTTTCCCACCGATGTAACAATAATACACTTAAAACTTATTTAAAAGGCACCACTATAACATTAGAAAAATATATCGTCACCTCAGTCGTCAAAATACTTCGTGCATATACTTCGTAGAATTCTTCGACTTCTGCAAGCATAAATGTAGACGCAAGCGTGTTACAGTGGATTTACTAACGACACTCGCAATTTATATAAACTGATCAGAAATCCTCGCGTAAGTAATACGCGTAGACCCTTTTTCTGACCGACATTTCGGGGAAAAAGGTGCGCGCGGTACACGAGTAAATGTGGTAGCCCATTTCCTTTCATTTACCAGATATTGCGTACGCAAGAAAATAAAACTAAGGTATTTACAGCCGATATTGTTTACTTCAGTAGCCACGTTGACAACAATTAAAAAACAGGAAAAAAATTCCTAGTTCAAAGTGAATTACGACTTTCTCGTTTGATCTTCTTGAAATCGGGTACCCCTTCGATAAATATATATAGAACACAATATATGCTATTCGACCAGTTCTACAAATTTTGTTTGAAGACGTTTTTGTTATAAGTGATATTTTACGAGATATTAAGAGTTAATTTTTTGTCACCAGTAAAGTGGCACTCCCGATTTGGCTACGTGAACCATTTATGTCATTTTCTTATTTACTTTGCCCTTACGTCTTAAATTCCAAATTTCATGAACATCCGCACAGTAGTTTCGCAGATGAAACATGCGGACGGACAGACGTACGGACACGATCTGACCATAAGGTTTTCTTTTTTTACTTTTTGTAAAGAACGTCTAAAAATAAGAACGCTATGAGAGTTACAATGTAACTCTATGCAGCTAAGGGCTGACCTCCTTACTCCATATGTAACAGTTACATATCTGCAACATCGTTTAAAAAGTATTCTCAAGGTCATTTTATAGGATTCCTGCTCACTTAAATATGTATATTCTAATACACGTGCTTTCTAATCTGATTGAAAAATTCTCCAGTATACAGAATTATGAAATGCTGTTTGGCAGCACTGGTTTCATACTTGTGGAGCATGCATGCAAACAAAATTGCCCTTTTACAGTTTTTTGAAACACAAAATTGGAAAGGTGTACTCCATGTCGGAGTAGACAAAGTTTCCAAATGCGTTCCTTGAGATTTCACAATGTTCTCAAAATTTTTCGCTCAGATGAGTATTTAAGAAGCTAGCGATATATGATGTAAAATACATGTGTCTTTATGTAAAGTAGTCGTAATTATTGTCCGATTTTAACCAAAATTGGAATAGGACAATCAATTTTTAAAAAAACTCACCAATACGAAATTTCATCACAACATGTCAAGCGGTTCCCGAGTTGAAACAAAGGAGCATTGTAAACTACATGTAGGTCTTCATGTAAAGTGGTCATCATTATTGTCTGATTTTAGCCAAAATTGGAATTGGTGAATTAATTTTAGCAGATCTTCCCATTATTAAATTTCATCAAAATACGTCCAGCGGTTCTCGTGTTGAAACAAAGGAAAATTGTCAACAAGTTGTAGGTCTTCAGGTAAAGTGATCATAATTGTTGTCCGATTTTAACCAGAATTGGAATCATTCGACCAATTTTAGTAAAACTTCCCCATACCAAATTTCATCAAAATAGGTCAATTGGTTCCCGAGTTGAACCAAAGGAACATTGTAAACTATATGTAGATCTTCATGTAAAGCTGTCGTAATTATAGTTCGATTTTAACCAAAATTTGGATCGTTCGACCAATTTTAGTAAAACTCCCAAATACCAAATTTCATCAAAATATATGTAGCAGTTTCACAGTTTTAACATGCAGACGGACGGACACGACCTCTCCTATATACGTTCATTCGTGCAAAGAACGCATAAAAATGCTTAAGCTTTAAATACCATTAGAGACGATGTAACTAAGTGGGCTGTTAAATTAAGCGACACAAATTCTCTGGTCAAAAACACCATAGCTACAATAAATGACGCTCAGATGAGTATTTAAGGAGAAGCTAGCGAGGTACGTTGTAAAATACATGTAGGTCTTCATGTAAAGTGGTCGTAATTATTGTCTTATTTTAACAAAAATTGGAATCGGTCGACCCACTTTAGCATAACTCCCCAATATCAAATTTCATCAAAATACGTCTAGCGGTTTCTGAGTTTTAACATGCAGACGGATGGAAACGGCCTCATCTATATGCGTTCACTTCGTGCAAAGAACGCATAAAAATAAAAATTATGTGGAATTACCAAATAAGTCTCTTTCTTTGTACAATATGGAGAAATTCCACAAAGTGACGCCTGAAGCCATTAACTTAAAATATTAATCGATGTTACACTTTTTATCACATTTAACTTGTCGAAAACGATGATGGAGAAGAGCAAAGCCATTTATGGGCCATTTTATTTTCGGGGACAACAATAGAAGGCGTTGCATACCCCATCAAGCCAGACCTGCTATTTCTAGTTCTCATTTAATTTATCTCAAAATGGGTACTTGACATTGTGTGTCATAGAAATCATGCATGTTTAAGAATTAGGATGACGATTAGGAGTGAAAGGGTATGATTTGAAAGGATGTTGGGTGATGTGTCAAGTGGGGCTAGTATGCACTCCATTTAAGTATAAGCATTTATAGTTGCACCAGCTTCCTACGCTATTTTTATTTTTTTCGGGGCATTTGTTGCACCACATACTTAATTCACTATTGAATTATCGAACTCGTCTTATGGTTACAAATAATTTCAAGAATAAGCGATTCAAAAAAAAATTGACAAGTAAGTACTTACCTTAGGTGTCTTCAACAGCCATAGCGAGGTTTTCCACAACCTTGGTTTGTAAATAAGAGTTACCTAAGATAAGTACTTACTTTTTCTATTTTATTGTATTGAAGTGCTGATTTTTTTAATTTACACATATTGACATTTGGACTGGTTATGTTAGTCGTGAAATGTCTAGTTATTCTATACTAACGTAGAACTCTTGGTAGATGTCTGAAATTTCTGTGTGTACATTAGCGTCCGCGCATATCGTCAGTTTGAATGATCCCACCTTATAGTTTTAATTATTTTTCCTGTATAATCGCGCACCATGTGTTCCGCGAGCTCGAGAAGATCTGTAATCTTTTACGTGACGCTTTGTTGACGCGACTTTGGCGTAAAGCAGACATCCTTGAACTACATCCTGCGATTTCTTGCCTTGTCTGTGTACTCAAATAGTTTGTTGGCATAAGCGTCGGTTTTTAGAAGCTAGTTTTAAAATATGTATATAATGATCCGCTTATGTGGACGTCATTTCTCTTGTTTATTTATTATCGGATATTTCGGTTATTTTAAAGACTCACTCATTTTCACCAGGGACGCTTCAACGCTCTAAGATACGATACGCAAATACTCGTTCTCAGACTGTTTCAGATGAACTTTGTGAGATCATCTTTCAGCCAAAAAAAAAACTTGTAGGTCAACGCGATCCAGACCAATCTTCATCCCTCCTATAATAAGATCAACTCATGATTAGGCGTTTTTTATTTTCATCTGTCGCAAACTATGCAATGAGTTTCGTAACTGCTTGCAAGATTCCGTTTGTTTTTGAGATGCCGTGGAAGGAATTTCTTCCCAGTCCTTGTTTATAGTCAACAACAAGGAAGAGCAGCTTTTTGTGATGTTGAAGTTGGGTTTTGAATTAGTTGTTGGTTGTATTTATATCCTCCTCTATCTCCAACTGATATATACAATAGACATTTTGAAGACATTTCAAATATTATGTCTCAATTTTCTGAAGCAGAATTACTTCTTTTAGGTGACTACTATCTTTCAAATTCCTTTTCTTCTGATTTAGAATATTTCTCCTTAGAATGTAACCCTTTTACCCAAATAGTGAGAGATATGAGTGATTTTCACAATCTAGGTCAGGTAAATAGTATTCCTAATGCATTTGGCAAGACTCTTCACCTAGCTTTTTCTAGTATTAGAAGTATTATTGTTGTACAGGCTTATGACCCAATTGTATCCTGTGGTAGGCATCACCCTTCCCTTTTGTATACGCTAAATTACACTCAGCATGGATATTTAGAAAATAAGGTAAATACTCATGTATATGATTTTAAGAAGGGAGTTTATTATAATATTATGTCCGATATTTTTCGAATTTTGACTGGGAATTGGCCTTGTCTTGTGAATCTTTGGATATATCACTCCAGCACTTCTATGACATAGTTAGTTTGGCAATAGATCATCTTGTTCCTAAATATAAAATTATAAGTAAACATTATCCAATCTGGTTCAATTCAGAACTAATTAATCTAGTCAGAACTAAAAAAGCCTTGCATGCAACATATAAATTTAGTGGCTCCCTAAAAGATTATTATGCTTTTTCCATTATTAGAGCTAAATGTAAAAATTTGGTGCAGAAATGCTCTAGTAGTTATATACAAAATGTTGAATATTCATTATGTGATAATATTAAATCCTTCTGGAACTACATTAACTCCTTTAGAAAGGACAACAGTATTCCAAATAATATGTACCTTGATGGTACACACAGTGATGTTTTTGCTGGCATTGTTGATTTGTTCAAAAAAAGTAGCCCATAAGTTTTGATTATAAGATAAACGGAGAAATTATACCAAAGTTTAATGTTGTTCATGATCTAGGAGTATTTTTGGATTCATCCCTAACTTTTATTCCTCATTTTAATAGTATAATTAGTAAAGCTTATAAAATGCTAGGTTTTATAACCAGAAATACCAAAAGTTTTTATAATTGTTATGCACTAAAAGTTTTATATTGTCCCTTGGTGCGCAGTCAGCTGGAATTTACTACATCAATATGATCACCTACCTATAAAGTACATATTTCTAAATTGGAAAGAGTACAACACAAATTTTTAAGACTGATAGCTCATAACATAAATATTCTGTCAGAGGAGATTGACTACAAAGTACTGATGTGTTTTCTTAATTTATCATCTTTAGAAGCTTGTCAGTCTCAATTTGATTTGATGAACTTAATTAAAATAGTAAGATCAGAGTATGATTGTATTGATTTAATTTATTTAATAGATTTTCGTGTTCCACAGTATAGTACTCGTTTTAATGGCACTTTTTCAGTGCAATTTCACAGAAATTATGCTGTTAATTCCCCAATTAATAGACTAATACAAGTAGGAAATAAGTATAATTATGTTGATGTTTTTCATTGTACTCATAGGGATATTAAGAAATTATTTAGTTAGATTTTTATAATGTTTTTGTGATTAAATTAGTGATGAATGGTTATTATAAATGGTTATGTTATATCCTACTGCCTAGTTGGATATGTGATTTATAGCTTAATACTTTATTGTTAAATTTTTCAATTGTATTTTAGTTTAATTTTTATTTAATTTGGTATTTTATTGATATTAATTATCTATGATCAATAATTGTGATTCTTATAAAAGATGTGATTATATAATGTATATTGTGATTGGGTGCAATAGTGCCCATATTATTCTCTTTAATAAATAAATAAATACTTCCTTGGCTCTGAAAAAAATTTAAAAATTCCCTTGAGATCCAATCTATTCAGCAATATTCATTTTTAGCTTATATTTATCTAATTGTAAATATTGTGTCATTGTGAAAGCACCCCCAAGATTTTGGTCTCCCATGCAGTTGCTCCACTAGCCGGTGCACCAGTACCACCCTGTTTTACCAAGTAACTGAATAAAAGAAAGAAAAATGCACTCATATCCAGTTTCTTAGATTATTATTTATACAAATAATCTTACTGTAACAGTTCTTGTTCTCTTTCCTAAACGAACATGACTCCTGAGCCATTCCTTATCCATTCTTTTTATCTTCTACACTTTCAACCCAAACAACTATCTATATCAGTGGTCCCCAAACCCAGGGTCGTGACCTGAACTTGGGTCGGGAAGGCTTTATGATGGGTCATGGATGACCTCCAGTCCCAAAGTGAAAAACTGTAAATTTTCTGTACTAGCAAGAATAAATGTAAAGAAGGACCATCAAGATAGGCAAGAAATTAACTTGATCCTCAGGATGATCTGTGCTGTGCTCTCTCTGTCAATCTTAGATCTAGATTGGTTCAGCTGATCATGAAGGTGCAACAGCATCATGTAAGCCCCTTAAGATGAGGGTCTTGCATTCACAATTGACTGAGCAAACAGTTATGTTTATATTTTTATTAATTTCAAATAAAATAGTGCTTATAGCTTTCTTTGTTCTAAAAAAATTTAAAAACTTTTCTAAGATTTCAGTGAAGGAATGGGTTGATTTAATGGTCCCATTTGTTTTTTCATTTGCCCATTTAAAAAATTGGCCTTTATGCAGAAAAAAATAAAATTGGAAGAAATTGATTGAGCAATTGTCTCTCCAATTTTTTTCTAGATGTTTTATTTAATATTATGCTAACAAATCTATGGAAATTTGCTGGGGTGCTGAATAGCTACCGGTTCCATTTGGATCACAAGGGCGATGTGATTTCAAATTTTGGATTGTAGACAAAGGTTTGGTAAACACTGATCTATATACTGCATGTTTTGGCATGCAATTACGCCATATATTTAAATTATAATAATGATGATATTTAACCATGCTTGTTAGTAGGACATACTTTCTTTACATTTATAAGCTGGAGTGCCATGAATTGAAGGCCCACATTTTTCATTGAATATGATTTGCAGTTAAATTCAAAGCCTACTTGCAGTTATTTAATTTTTTAGTATAATTATACAATTTTCAGCATTTTAAAAAATTTAGATTTAGTCAGCTATCCATTCATAAATTTTACCTGTGTTGGATTTTAACAGTCTGAAAGAATTGTAATTTTAACACTATTGCTTAAAATCAGAATTTATTTTAACATAATATCTCTAGAGCATTTCAAAGAAATTTAACTTTTTCATTTTTTGTAGCTAGAGGAAAGTCAGAGCATATTTAGAATACATTTATTAACATTTGCACAAAATCAGTTTTTAAATTTAACAGCATTATTGCTTAAATAATTTCTCTATATCTGTGTATCATTATATTTTATTTGGCTGGGTTATTATCCTGAATAATATAGCAGCAGTAGTAATTCGAATAATGTAAAAATAAATTTGACATTTTAATATCTCTTACAACATTTTATTATAAAATATTAACATATCGTAATCAACAGTTTAAATCAATTTTAGTTTGAGATTTATAGCAATCACGTGGCATGATCAAGCCACGTCTTTTTTAAGGAGCCCGCCAATCACCTTTGCAGATGGATGAGGTGGATTAAGTTGAGCAAATATTGCTTTTCCATCTACGGTGTACTCATTGTATGGAATCTCCTTAATAAGTTCCATACCTTGGCGTAAAATAATTGTTTGAGAGAAAATACTTGTGTAGATACCCTGAGTTGCACCTATTCCTAACTCTGCGGCAAGTCTATGCCTTTCTTTGATGAGAGCTTGTCCAATACCCTTCCCACGGTACTTGGGTGAAACCGATAGACCCATCGGTTCTAGCACATAGTTGACCACCACTTTGGATGAACCAGAATCATATGTGAAGGTGTCTACTCCCTCATGACAGTAATGCAGAAAAGTAAACAGTTTCTGCATTGATTTTAGTTTTGAATCCACCTCCTCATGTTTGTCGGGTGCACATCTTGATGTCACACGAAGGATGGTTACGCCCGCCTTTTTAATGAAAAAAAGAATTATAAGTTAAATATCATATTTCATCACATGAGGCAATAATTTGATTTCATGTGTGATGCATGTTTCATCTTTAGATCCAACAGTTAGCTAGCTACAGCTTAGCGAGACTGCTTCATAGCCTAAATGTGCATCTGGTTTGTTTAACTATTTTATTGCTGTTGGGAGCCATGTTTTTCTATTTATGATTAGTCATGAATTAGACTTTGAAATGGAAATTATCATATAAAATTTAATGGAAAACTATATGTATACGCAATATACAAAAAACTGTGATGGAAGAACTACATCAGTAGTTCTTAATCTTTTTTAGTGGTGACCCATGTCTTCCACTAGTTCACTTGTTATAAATGATAAAATAAATAGGAATTAAACAAGTAAATTCATCTAAGCTGGACTGGTTGTTTGTATGACTGAAGGAACATATTTTATTTTTATCAAAAAGAGATTTCAAATCTCTGTCAAATTTGCATGAAAATAAATTTAGAATGGGGAAAAAGGCTGATTTTTAAGCATCTAAAATGATCAATTTTAATGGGAATGACAATTTAATATTTTTCCATCCTTTACGATTTCATTTCACTTCAGTTAGCATTTGTACCTTCAGCTAAATTTTAGTCGAATTAGTATGTACTCGTATATCAAACCTTATTTGGTAATATTTGCTTACGAATTTTGGAATTTATTACTGTCATATTTTATTATTTTTTGACTACATCTTATTTCTTTCTTACACTTCAAAAAAATTACAGTGCAACTTACTTTCTCTTAATTTCATAGAATTTAATTAACATAAATTGTTAACACATTACTTTGACTTTTACATGCTTCATGAGTATACCATAATATTATTTACTTCTTAATCCTTGTTGAATCAGGGGCAGATCAACCTATTGAGCATTTGAGCAGGCCCCGATGGGCCATTCACATTTACGGTTAAAGTATAATAGTGAATAAACAAAAAAAACTCCTTCACCGTAAAAAAGTTCACTTTTTCCCCTTTCCTAACAGTCTTTCCCTGTATATATACCCCTCTCTCCCTCCCACACTTCACACTACTGAAGATGACAACTTAGCTGTTGAAACATTGGTGTCTAGTTCAATTCTTAGTTTGAGTTTACTGTGCGAGTGGTTTTTGCATGTTTCTGCATGTGCGTGTGTTTTCCTTTGACTTAGGTCCTGCGACGGTGTTGCCAGCAACCTGCAGTGTGTGTGTATTTTCTTACTTTTTTACGGTGAAGGAGTTTTTGTTTGTTTATTCACTATTATATTGTTTCACCGTGTCTCGCAACCCTCCCTTTTCACGGTTAAAGTAGCAAAATTAAAACGCATTTAAAAAATTGTTGAAATATTTATGCTATGACATGGAAAACAATAAAATAATGTTAATTCATATGTGAATAATGTTTTGAATTTCTGTTTGTGAGTATAGTATATAAATATTTAAATAAAAATATCATAACTATAAGGGTCGGTTTAGAAAAAAAAACCCTGGGCCGATATTCTCCCTCGATCTGCCCCTGAGTTGAATAATATATATTTTTTACTAGAATCAGGGACAGAACAACCTATCAAGCATTTGAGCAGACCCCGATGGGCCGTTCACATTTAGGGTAAAAGTAGCAAAATTAAAATGCATTTAAAAAATTGTTAAAATAATTATGCCATGACATGGAAAACAATAAAAATATGTTAATTCATATGTGAATAATGTTTTGAATTTTGTTTGTGAGTATAGTATATAAATATTTAAATAAAAATATCATACAACTATAAGGGTCGGTTTAGATAAAAAAACCCCCGGGCCGATATTCTCCCTCGATCTGCCCCTGAGTTGAATAATATATATTTTTAAACATTATCATATGACAATTTTCTCATAATTTATTTTCAATCACGCAAGCTGATCATTCAAAAACTTACTATTTCATCATTGTTGGCTTCATCCACTGCAAAGAGGGAAACATTGTCATTCAGGGCATTTGTTAGGAATGTATGAATATCCTCTTCAGTGAATGGAGCTGTTTGCCTCAGAACAGCAGTCACTGGCTCATCCTTGAAAAAGTTATCAATCATGTGCTTCATTGCTGCATCTCTCCTGTTGTCTGGGATGTCTTCAATGCGAAAGGTTGAGTATCTTGCCCTAACTCCCTTTGGCACTGAGGCTGAACGTACAAAAATGCGGGCTTCTCCCATAATTCTTTCTTGCAGCCCTGTCCAGAATAAAATAAATGCTAATAAATCTTCCCATCCCTTCATAAATTGAAGGAGATATTCTATTATAAGCAAACAATATGCATGATAATATTTTGAAGGAAAATTTCATATACTTTATATTTTGTAATAACAGTTACAGCAGTAAGATCTAAATTCAGTGGCCTATTTTGCATGTGGGGACCCATTAAGAAACAGTAAAATTATCAATTTTATGCTTGTACAGTAAAACCTCGAATTACCAGCACCATTTGTCTGTCACTGATATTGGCACTAAAGCACGGGTGATAGTAATCATAAGGTGGAAATTCCATTCACTTTGATTAATGGGCAGTAAGAAGGGATGACACTATATAGGAGGGCACTAAATTGGGGTTTGACTGTATCTGTATGCGAAATAATATTTTATATTTCAATATAGTATAAAAATAAAACTTGATTAAACTAGGTATTTTATAAAGACAAAGAAATGCTATTTTTGCATTTATTCTTTTATTTATTTTTCAAGAGGGACAAACTATACATCCTTCTATCCATGCTCACACAGTCATAGCTGTGCCACTGTCTTAACTTGTATGACGAGGAATTGTTGATGCAGTACAGTATGGAAGAGTATACCAAATTCATTACCGTTTGATTGTTTGATTAACCAAGTGTCTGTTTCTAGTGTTATTTTTTGGAGAAATGTGTAAAGAAAATCTTAAGTCTTTTCAAAGCCATGGATATTTGAGCTATTTATAAAATGTTATTTTTAGGAAGATGTTTGGGCTTGGAAAGGCTCAGATCCTCCTCTTTGCCGATATGTATGACCTTAAAATCATTTCATGAGCTCAAAATTTCCATTTAGAAAACCTCAGTTTCATTTAAATATCACTTTCAACATGAATTCATTAACGATGTAAATATTTATCGTTTTTGTCTTACATTTTTGCGGCAGTTTGTAGTTTGATAGCTACCTGACTGGCCTATCGATCGCTAATATTTTTTTGCTAATGAGGTAGGAAAATATGGATAAAAGTTAAACTATAGGCGTCGTTACTTACCTCTTGTGAGTTGAAAGTCTTACTCTGCCGCCGCCGTAGTAAACTCCGCGTTACGTTTCTTGCTTCTAATCTGTCCCGAATCGACGAACTGAAGGATGGCCTTTGGTATGCTGTCACATCTCGAACAATCCTTATCGTCGCCGCAGATGGAGAGGCAGGACGGTGCGTGAGTTGCTTTGCTTTGGGTCACGCAAAAAGTTATCGGGACGGAATTTATGGAGAAGAGGCTGCGGGTAGCGGGAGCGGCGGAGGGGGTGAGGGAGGAGTAGAGGGGGCGGGGGAGAGCGTAGAGGGGGAGGAGGAGGGCGGAGAGGGGGTGGGGGTGAAGGCGTGTCGAGAGAGGGGAGACGTGTTTGCGTGTGTTTGTGAGGGGTTTAGGAGAGAAGAGGGGAAAAACGTAATATGGTGATTAGGTTCTCAGTGGCTTATGGGATTGAGTAATTGGACCAATTTGTACTTCGATGGACTCCCTGATATCGCTTGCTCGCGTTGAGTTTTTTTTTTCTTTCTCTGCCAGTTCAATGAATCCCATCCGTTGCTTGATAGGTATAAATTATCTTTCGGTGCTGGAATGAATGGGATTAGGGTAGCCTTGAATCGAGGTGATGTTTATTTTCTTTCTCCAACCACAGTTTAATGGTGAATCAAGTTTTAAATTTCGTATTTACTTACGTCTGGATCAAGACATTTTACGCGAAAGACCTTCACTGGTTCCTTCCTTGAAAATTAGAGATCGTGCCTAAAATTCAAGATTTGATTCTTGTCCCTCCTGCACAATGTGTATTCATATTTTTATTTTATTTATTATTTGTTATGTATAACTGTGTTTATGTGTATATCATTTTAACTATTTATCTTACATGATCCTCTCAATCTATAAATATTGCCATCATTAGGTTTTGCAGGTTTTTCACACTCACGCCTTCTTGTGTGTGTGTTTTCCTGCAGTGGGGTATTTCCTAGGGAATAGTACCTTAATTATTCAGAGTTTTCCCCCTTGAACAAATCTCCATCTCTTTTTATTTCCTAAAATGCTAACTTGTAATTGCATTTGTGTAGTACTTCATTTTATGTAATCTTTTATTTTATTTTTATTATTTGTCACTTTCTTCCCGTCTATAATTGACAATGGATTAGATGGAAGAAGAGACTGCTTAGTCTCAATCTCGCCCAAATAAAGGGGCATATCTATATATCTATCTATAACAACAGTGATGTTAAGGATGTAATTTCTTCTCTCATAGACTGATTCAATTCTGGTGAAAATAAATACGTCACGAAGATATGGCTGTCGTGAAGTGGAAATCGTATTTCCCGTCACGAATGAGACATCATTGTTTTTAGGATCCGATAGCACCGTGGCAAGGAAGTTAAGCCCATGGCCCGAGTCTTAAAAACATAATCCTATAACGTTATCTAAAGCAAACAAGTTAGGAAAGAGCTGCTGAAGCAGACAGTAAATAGCGTTTTTTCTTTAAAAAATATTATTAATACAGAAAGTTAAAAATGTATGTATACTAGTATGATTGGTCTGAAATAATATTATAACGAGACAGAATACTTAATCGATTGACAAAAAACAGTCTCAAGCTGCTTTCGTTTAGGATTCAGCGTCTGTGACAGAAAGACGAACCTCCACAAGAAAACGTGCACAACGAGGCACAATACTAAATCTAGTGGCGAAAAAACGAAGACGTTACCGCTTCAGAGAGACAGACGGACAAACTGAACACAGCGTTTTTTTGGAAAAACTGCTATATATAAACACACGCGCGCGCGCACATACGCACACTCACACACGCGCACTCTCGCACGCACGCACACTCACGCACGCACACTCACGCACACACACACGCACATAAATATTTAGGAGTAACCATTTGCCGAGATCTTTCGAGTGACATGTACATTCGTCGAGTTATAGGCGCTGCCAACAAGAAACTGGCTTTCATAGGTAGAATAGTACGGAACACTACAGAAAAAGTATGTGAAACATGTTACTTATCACTGGTTAGACCACAAATGGAATACGCCTCATGCATTTGGGATCTGTACGAGAAGGGACATATAATTCAATTAGAAAGAGTGCAACGCAGAGCAGCCAGATTCGTAAAACAAAAGTACGAACATAAGGAAAGCTTCACCTCATTATTGAGGGATTTGAACTGGGTACCACTGGAGGATCGTAGATTCATCTACATCTACATTATACCCTGCAAGTCACCTTTTTGGTGGATGGCAGGAGGTGCAGTGCACCAAGGGTCCATAGTTTTCCTACGTTATCTTTTCCTATTATGGTCTCTTATCGTCCTAGGGAAAAACGATCCTCTATATCGCTCCGTTCTACAGTCGATCTTGCGAATCTTATCCTCACTGTTCTGCCTTCCGAGATACGTCGGGCTTCTGATAAGTCCTACTACCTCAGTCGCTAGTCCCTTCGACATAAATTTTTCCAGTAGTTTAATTCTAGCCTGCAGCCTACGTTCCTCTAACGATGTTCATTTCAGATTATCTATTAATGATGTTACGCTTTGTTTACTATCGTAATTCCTCTTTACAAATCTAGCTGCCCTGCGCTGAACCTTTTCTATCTCGTTAGTGAGTCCCTTTTCGTAGGGATCCCACACAGCTGAAGCATATTCGACCTGCGGTCGAACCAAGGATAAATAGCATAATTCTTTCACTTTTTCGGAGCTATTTCGAACTATTCTCCCTATAAAGGCCAGCTTTTTGTTAGCGGCACCTATCAATCGGCGAATGTGGGTGTCCCACGAGAGATCACGATGGATCGTGACTCCGAGGTATTTAATCGAGTCTGAAACTGGAATCTCTACTCCGTCCAACGAATAATTATTATTCAACGAGATACTCTTGGTTCTCCAGAAGTTGATGACGCAGCTTTTCTTTTGGTTGATCTCTAACTGCCATTCCTTACACCATGCAGAAATAGCTTCTAGGTCATTTTGGAGATACTGGCGGTCTTCCGGATTGCTTATTTCTCTATAGGTGACGGTGTCGTCCGCGAAAAGCCTAATTTTACTTCTGACTACTGAGCTGATATCGTTTATATAAATTAGAAATCATAACGGATTAATCACACTACCCTGCGGAACGCCAGAGACAACCTCCACTAAGTTCGAAGATTTCCCATCTATAACAACTTTCTGCTTCCTATGATTTAAAAATTCACGGATCCAACTAACGATTTTAGAATTAACGCCTAAGGTTTCTAATTTCGTTATTAACTTCCTGTGAGGTACCTTATCAAAGGCTTTCCTAAAATCTAAGAAGATGGCATCGACCTGCGTATTCTTTTCTCCGCTTCTCAGTAAACAATTAACAAAAAGACCGAGTTGAGTATCACATGACCTACCTTTCCTGAAGCCGTGTTGACAATCATCTAACAATAAATTACTATCAAGAAATCGCATTATGTTGCTAACGAGTATATGCTCGAGAATCTTACACCATATCGAAGTTAAGGAAATCGGCCTGTAATTTTCTGGGTTCTCCTTGTCGCCGCCCTTATGAATTGGGGTAACGTGCGCTAACCTCCAGTCGCTAGGGACCTCTGCGCGAGAAATGGATTTCTCGAAGATTATTCGAAGAAAAGGTGCTATTTCTTCAGCTAATACTTTTAAAACGCGAGCAGGAATTTCTTCGGGGCCAGTGGCTTTGTTATGTCTGATGGAACTTATTTGCTTTGCTATTCCCACCTCAGAAAATACTATATCGTCCATCAGGCCCCCCTTTATTGCGGGTGGATAATGTACGCAATGGTCGCTGACGGCTGTGAATGCTTTTACAAAATGACCGTTTAACAGGTTGGCTTTCTCTACTCTATCATGAATAACGGCACCCGAGTCATTACGCAGGGAAGGTATGGTAGGTACCTTGGACCTCTCTCACATAGGACCAAAACGCTTTAGGGCCCTCCTTCAAATAATTATTTAATACCTTATTCCGGAAGTTAGTAAAAGCCTCGAACATAGTAGTTCTCGCTTTAGCGCGGGATTCCTTATACGTCTTAACTTTAGTTGCTCTATATTCATCGGAGGATGTAGACGGCATATTTTTTATTTTCGCGTGGCTTATTCTCTGACGCCTAAGCGCACTCCTAACTTGCTTATTGTACCAACGTGACTCTTTATTGTCGACCTTCAATTTAATTGGAATGTACTTATCGATACCCTCTAGCATTATATCCTTGAATAGTTTCCATGACGACTCAGCACCTGATAGTTCGGTCTCACGGAAGCCAGGTAGTATTTCTCGTAGGCGCGACCTGAAGCTTGAAAAGTTTGCCTTTGCAAATATATAAAACTTTCTTTGAGGCTTAGGGTGCCAATCGATTTTCAACTTACACTCTGCATATACGGCCTGATGATCACTTATCCCATCTTCAATGGTGACTTTGTTTATTCTTTCTGGGACGTTAGTTGCTAATAAATCTAATATGTTTCCCGATCGCGTTGGCTTTCTGACTAATTGAAGGAGAGAGTGCTCGCAGAATGTTTCGATTAATGCCTCACAGGATTCGCGTTCTTTACCTCTAGATTCGAAACATAGGTTTTCCCAATCAATTGAGTGTAAGTTAAAGTCACCACCGACTATAACGATTCCATCTTGATTTATCAGTCTAAGCTTTGATAGTTGTTTCTCGAGACTTAAAATACAATCTACACCAGCGTTAGGTGGCCTGTAAAACGAGCATATGAGCACCTTTTTGGAACCATCTTTACCTATGCGGCACCAAACACTCTCGATATCCTCGTCACTTATCGGAATCTCACTGCTATCGTACTTATCGCTAACCGCTATGAAAACTCCCCCGCCCGATCTATTAGCGCGATCTTTTCTATAGACACGATAGTCTCTAGGAAATATCTCCTGACTCTGAATCTCATCCGTTAACCAACTCAACTCAAGGTTGTGGCTTTTGGAGAAATATAGATCGGAATGTCTAAAAGAAGAGTTTGTAATAATAATTGAAGCACCAACTTATATAGGTAGGGACGACCGTGACGATAAGATACGTGAGATCGATTGTAGGACGGAGCGTCATCTAGGCCCGTTCTTTCCGAGGACAATACGAGATCACAATAGAAAATTTCAACCTGCTATAGACAATCTTTAGGTAGGATTTGGTGCATAACACCCCCTGCCACCCACCAATTAGGTGAATTGTAGGGTAACATGTAGATATAGATGTTTCACAAAACGAAATATTCTTATGTGCAAAATAACAGTCATAGTTATGGCAGTGGCGGAATCAAGGGGGGGGGGGGTCCTTCCTCCCATTACCCTCCAATGCATTCTTAACCCCATTTCGAGCAAAACTCTTCGATTCTGCGCTGCAGATTATGTCCATGGAGCAAGAGAAAGAAAGATTCTGACAGGGATATGGAGTTTCAGAATTAAGGACCGTCTGCAGTGAGGGATTCGAGAGGGGGGGGGGGGTGTTTGGTGCGATCGTTCCCACACCCCTTCTCTTGGGAAGTTTTTGGATCTGCCTCTGAATTACGGAACAACCTACCTACCTATTGGTAGTATTTTGAAGCGACTTTGGCATTGATATAGGAGCAGCAATCATAACGGAAAAACTTTTTACACTCGAATCTGGACATCGAACCTCGGGTATACGGGGTAAATTTCTCCCTCCCGGCGATTTCTAAATGCTATTGGATATTTTCATTCATTTCTCAGAGCTATGCATATGTATCATTAATAGTTTGCATTTTGTATTTTTTTTCATTATCCATTAAAAGAAGTTCCTATTAGTTTTACTTGGCTATTGTAGTTATTGTTATAGCCATAGATTGGAGGCATAATTGCTTTTATCCCGGAGGTAGAGAGCGTGAATCGTGCGAGGCGTTACTAGAAACTTTCGGTAAGCACTCATTGTATCAATTAGTGAGATTTCCCACGAGATTTAATAATATATTAGATTTATTTGTTACTAATCTTCCTGAGCGTATGAATAGAGTATCTGATGCTGAGGGAATAAGCGATCACAAGGCAGTGTACGTGGAATTTCAGTTAATTATTGAGAAACAGGTTAAGGCCAAAAGAAAACTTTATGTATTCGCCAAAGCCGATTTCACAAGATTTAGGTCTTTTCTGCGAAATAAATATACTAATTTCTGCAATTTAACCGATAGTGCAGACGCGGAGGAATCCTGGTGCATGTTCAGAGATATGATGCGAGAGTGTACAGATAAATTTATTCCGAGCAAACTGAAGCGTGATAGTGCAGAGCCTAGATGGTACAATCAGGAAGTAAGAAGCGCTCTCCGACGTCAAAGAAAACTACACTCTCGCGTAAATAACACATCCTCAACAGCTACGGTCGAACAGATTGCAATAATAAGGCATCAATACAAGGAGGCGCGCTCCATAGCCAGAGTAGCAATGCGTAATGCGTTTAACAATTATAAAAAGAAGGTTTTACAGGAAAACTTGAAAGAGAACCCAAAAGCATTTTGGTCTTACGTCAGGGAAGTTCAAGGTAGGGGCCCCACTATTGCGTCACTGCGGTCGGAAACGGGAAACGTAGTTCACGATAGTATGGATAAAGCAAACCTATTAAATCATCACTTTCACAAAGCTTTTACTCGTGATGACGATGAATGTGAAACCCCTATTCCTATGCGTCAGGGCGATTCGATGGAAGATTTGGTATTTTCGGAAAATGGCATCGCGCTCCAACTTCATTCAATTAAGCCAAATAAATCTCCTGGACCGGAGGAAATTCCCGCGCGTGTAATGAAAGAATTAGCTGCTGAAATCGCGCCGTATTTGAAAATTATATTCGAGAAATCCATTAGAGAAGGAGTAGTTCCTAAAGATTGGAAGGTGGCACATGTTACGCCCATCCATAAGAGTGGCGACAGAGAGAACCCCGAAAATTATAGGCCGATATCCTTAACTTCATTATCGTGCAAGATACTTGAGCACATAGTCTTTAGCTCTGTAATGCGCTATTTAGATAGTCATTCATTGCTTAGCGGATGCCAACACGGATTCCGGAGAGGTAGATCATGCGAAACGCAGCTCGGTCTGTTCGTGGACGATTTGTTGCGATGCGGAGAGAAAAATACTCAGGTCGATGCCATATTCATTGATTTCAGGAAGGCGTTCGATAAAGTATCTCATAGGAAATTAATTGCGAAGTTAGGACAATGTGGTATCAATTCGAAAGTTGTCGGTTGGGTGAGAGACTTCCTCTCGAATAGGGAACAGATAGTTGTCATCGATGGGAAATACTCGTCCCCCGTTAAAGTTGCTTCGGGTGTTCCTCAGGGAAGTGTATTGGGCCCTCTGCTCTTCTTAATCTATGTAAATGATATGTGCTCGGTTGTTCGTAGTAAAATTAGGCTTTTCGCCGATGACACCGTTCTATATAAAGAAATAAAAAATCAGGAGGACCATCAGTCTCTGTGTGAAGACTTAAGAGCCATTTCAGCTTGGTGCAAAGAATGGCAAATCGAAATTAATTATACTAAATGTGCCGCAGTCACGTTCTGGAAAAGTAAGAACAAAGATTTAGGTTTCGAATATAAAATAGATGAAATGAGTATTCGACAAGCTGAGTATGTAAAATATTTAGGAGTAACCATTTGTCGAGATCTTTCGTGGGACATGCACATTCGTCGAGTTATAGGCGCGGCCAACAAGAAACTGGCATTCATAGGTAGAATAGTACGGAACACTACAGAGAAAGTACGCGAAACATGCTACTTATCACTGGTAAGACCACAAGTGGAATACGCAGCGAGCATATGGGATCCGTACGAGAAGGGACACATAATTCAACTAGAAAGAGTACAGCGCAGAGCAGCCAGATTTGTAAAACAAAAGTACGAACATAAGGAAAGCGTCACCTCTTTATTGAGCGATTTGAACTGGGTATCACTGGAGGACCGTAGATTGCACTCAAGGTTGAAACTTCTAGAGAAATATAGGTCAGAATGTCTAAAAGAGGAGGTAGTGGGAATAATTGTGGCACCGACGTATATAGGTAGAAATGATCGAGACGATAAAATACGTGAGATCGATTGTAGGACGGAGCGTTATCTAGGCTCGTTCTTTCCGAGGACAATAAGAGATCACAATAGGAAATTTCGAATTGCGTTAGACAATCTTTAGGTAGGATTTGGTGCATTGCACCCCCTGCCACCCACCAACTTGGTGAATTGCAGGGTAAATTGTAGATGTAGATGTAGATGTAGATTCTCCATGATGGCGGCGCAATTTCATATTGGCGCACGTTTCATTAGCGAGTGTCTCCTAATTAATTTAGTCGTTTATTTTTGGACCAGCTTAAAGAACTAGGTGGAGTTTTGCTCTCGTGTAAATTCATGCATTGAAATGAATTTCTGAAAACAATATTTTAAACTTGAGGTTCAAGTACGGTAGATTTTTTTAATTGTTAGTTTTCTAGTTATTTTCAAAATCGCAACATTAACGTTTTAAGCGAATTCGGAAGTATTATATTTTAAAACAAGGAATAAATCGTTCATAACTTTATGGACGCTGACTGCTACTCGCCCGATGCTTGAAAAAAGTCATCGGGTACGAATCCTGCGTGAGTAGGATTTTTCTCAAGGTCACCCGACTCCCTGTTTGCGTGGTTTGAGGAGACCGCGCAAATTCAGCTGTTCCGTCCTTCGGAAGGGACGTTAAGCCGTTGGCCCCCGTGGTGTTCTTCGTAAGAGCAGGCAAATGCCGGCACCGGGTTTCCCTCCTCCCTTCTATGTGTGTGTCCGGTGTGGAAGGCAACGGGAAACCACCACACCGTGTATGTATATTCCCTAGTCAAAACATATTAATTAATTGGTAGGACCTGTCGCAAGACAGAACACGAATGAATGAACTTTATGGTGGCGGATGTTTGGTTGGTAAATTACCCGTGGCGAGGACTGCAATTACAGTCTTATCTTTTTAATGGATACTGAAAAGCATCTACTGGTGCTGTTAAAATTAAATGAGTCTTTTAGCCTCCCGCAAGCAGAAAATCTGCCAAAGCTGGAAATGGTATATTTCGCAAATTTCTACTATCCTTACGAGGCAATCTATTGGTTTGAAATGCGCTCATTCGCCTGACAGGTTAAGAACCGGAATTTGAAAAGCTGTGAGAGTTATCCTATTAGCCGTTAAAGCACATGATAATCGTTTCGACAGTGTGCAAAAACGAAAGCGATTGTTTTTATGCAGATTTAATTATATCTAACATTCGGAATGAAAATTATGGCCAAAGTTTAACTGTAAGAACTGAAGACCGCTCTTGAACAACTTTTTGACCCTAAAGATTATTAGAGGCGAGGTGTTATTTATAATCCCATAACTCGAGCATTTTCGAACGAGTCAAGTTCTGTTTTTCAATTTTACGTGGCGTTATAAGTAAATTAACGTCGACATATGATGGAGCCGTGTACATGGCCGCCCGCTGGAACTTTTCCAGGGAGGGGCAAAGGGATAGGCAAGCTCCCAAGGTCGGGTTTCGTGGGCTTAATGTTTTAGTGGGTTGTTTCAAGATTATTGCAGGTGTTCCCTACCTGCTTGCATGACCTCAGAAAAATTACCGCGTTAATCCCCTGACCCAACCAGACATCAATGGTTGTTTTCCATTGACACAGGCCTGATCCATAGGGGGCAATTGCGCCACTTCCCTTCCCCTCCCCCTAGCGGACGCCCATTGCCGCGTAGGTTTCGTGTCAAAGGTTTTTGGCGTTCCGTTTCGTACCTCTTCGACATGGTACTCAGAAATATAAATATGTATAAAAAATATAAAACAAAATTTTCTTTAAGAAAAATCGTTTTCAGTTCATTAGTTAAACCTCGAAGCGGTTGGCACAGGACAATCGGAGCAATTTTAAACCTCTATTAGTCGAACATATACGATGCCTTCTAAATAAATTGACCGATTCCCATTTCCCTTAGAATTTTATCGAATTTTATCATTAAATAAAATTTGGAAACCATCTTCTTCCAGATTAGAAATATTACAAAGAATACCAATATCATGTCACAAAACAATTTGCGAGTTTCTCTCTCTCGACCACTCTCCCCCTGCAGAAAATACGATTCCATATTTTCCCTACAGCATTTCTTCGATGGACTTTATCTGGAGTTATAATTTGGCATTTATTGTTGTATTTGCACGACATACAAGTGGAGTCGCTGGGTATTTACTTCAACGGCAGACGCCTGTAAACCAGGGACAAAGTCCTGGTAATTAGCTAGTATTAAATAAATGATATCATAGTACGAAAATGTTATGAGGACTTTCGAAACACACACAATCATTTTCATTGACAGCATTTCGGATTTTCGTCTTAGGGCGGGTTAAAGTACTAGTCCACATATATTACTCTTAAATCATCCTTTTTCACGGAGTTGCTTTTTCCCATTCCAATTCATCTACATCTACATCTACATTATACCCTGCAAGTCACCTTTTCGGTGGATGGCAGGGGGTGCAGTGCACCAAGGGTCCATAGTTTTCCTACGTTATTTTTTCCTATTATGGTCTCTTATCGTCCTAGGGAAAAACGATCCTCTATATCGCTCCGTTCTGCAGTCAATCTCGCGAATCTTATCCTCACTGTCCTGCCTTCCGAAATACGTCGGGCTTCTGATAAGTCCTACTACCTCATTCGCTAGTCCCTCCGACATAAATTTTTCCAGTAGTTTAATTCTAGCCTGCAGCCTACGTTCCTCTAACGATGTCCATTTCAGATTTTCTATTAATGATGTTACGCTTTGTTTACTATCGTAATTCCTCTATACAAATCTAGCTGCCCTGCGCTGAACCTTTTCTATCTCGTTAGTGAGTCCCTTTTCGTAAGGATCCCACACAGCTGAAGCATATTCGACCTGCGGTCGAACCAAGGATAAATAGCATAATTCTTTCACTTTTTCGGAGCTATTTCGAACTATTCTCCCTATAAAGGCCAGCTTTTTGTTAGCGGCACCTATCAATCGGCGAATGTGGGTGTCCCACGAGAGATCACGATGGATCGTGACTCCGAGGTATTTAATCGAGTCTGAAACTGGAATCTCTACTCCGTCCAACGAATAATTATTATTCAACGAGATACTCTTGGTTCTCCAGAAGTTGATGACGCAGCTTTTCTTTTGGTTGATCTCTAACTGCCATTCCTTACACCATACAGAAATAGCTTCTAGGTCATTTTGGAGATACTGGTGGTCTTCCGGATTGCTTATTTCTCTATAGATGACGGTGTCGTCCGCGAAAAGCCTAATTTTACTTCTGACTACTGAGCTGATATCGTTTATATAAATTAGAAATCATAACGGATTAATCACACTACCCTGCGGAACGCCAGAGACAACCTCCACTAAGTTCGAAGATTTCCCATCTATAACAACTTTCTGCTTCCTATGATTTAAAAATTCACGGATCCAACTAACGATTTTAGAATTAACGCCTAAGGTTTCTAATTTCGTTATTAACTTCCTGTGAGGTACCTTATCAAAGGCTTTCCTAAAATCTAAGAAGATGGCATCGACCTGCGTATTCTTTTCTCCGCTTCTCAGTAAACAATTAACAAAAAGACCGAGCTGAGTATCACATGACCTACCTTTCCTGAAGCCGTGTTGACAATCATCTAACAATAAATTACTATCAAGAAATCGCATTATGTTGCTAACGAGTTGTTGTTCGAGGATCTTACACGATATCGAAGTTAAAGAAATCGGCCTGTAATTTTCTGGGTTCTCCTTGTCTCCGCCCTTATGAATTGGGGTAACGTGCGCTAACCTCCAGTCGCTAGGGACCTCTGCGCGAGAAATGGATTTCTCGAAGATTATCCGAAGAAAAGGTGCTATTTCTTCCGCTAATTCTTTTAAAACGCGAGCAGGAATTTCTTCGGGGCCAGTGGCTTTGTTATGTCTGATGGAACTTATTTGCTTTGCTATTCCCACCTCAGAAAATACTATATCGTCCATCAGGTCCCCCCTTATTGCGGGTGCATAATGTATGCAATGGTCGCTGACGGCTGTGAATGCTTTTACAAAATGACCGTTTAACAGGTTGGCTTTCTCTACGCTATCATGAATAACGTCACCCGAGTCATTACGCAGGGAAGGTATTGTAGGGCCTCTACCTTGGACCTCTCTCACATAGGACCAAAACGCTTTAGGGTCCTCCTTCAAATAATTATTTAATACCCTATTCCGGAAGTTAGTAAAAGCCTCGCGCATAGTAGTTCTCGCTTTAGCGCGGGATTCCTTATACGTCTTAACTTTAGTTGCTCTGTATTCATCGGATGATGTAGACGGCATATTTTTTATTTTCGCGTGGCATATTCTCTGACGCCTAAGCGCACTCCTAACTTGCTTATTGTACCAACGTGGCTCTTTATTGTCGACCTTCGATTTAATTGGAATGTACTTATCGATACTCTCTAGCATTATATCCTTGAATAGTTTCCATGACGACTCAGCACCTGATCGTTCGGTCATATCACGGAAGCCAGGTAGTATTTCTCGTAGGCGCGACCTGAAGCTTGAAAAGTTTGCCCTAGCAAATATATAAAACTTTCTTTGAGGCTTGGGGTGCCTATCGATTTTCAACTTACACTCTGCATATACGGCCTGATGATCACTTATCCCATCTTCAATGGTGACTTTGTATATTCTTTCTGGGACGTTAGTTGCTAATAAATCTAATATGTTTCCCAATCGCGTTGGCTTTCTGACTAATTGAAGGAGGGAGTGCTCGCAGAATGTTTCGATTAATGCCTCACAGGATTCGCGTTCTTTACCTCTAGATTCGAAACATAGATTTTCCCAATCAATTGAGTGTAGGTTAAAGTCACCACCGACTATAACGAAACCATCTTGATTTATCAGTCTAAGCTTTGATAATTTTTTCTCGAGACTTAAAATACAATCTACACCAGCGTTAGGTGTCCTGTAAAACGAGCATATGAACACCTTTTTGGAGCCATCTTTACCTATGCGGCACCAAACACTCTCGATATCCTTGTCACTTATCGGAATCTCACTGCTATCGTACTTATCGCTAACCGCTATGAAAACTCCCCCGCCCGATCTATTAGCGCGATCTTTTCTATAGACACGATAGTCTCTAGGAAATATCTCCTGACTCTGAATTTCATCCGTTAACCAACTTTCTGTGCCTATCACGACGTCGGCATGCAGACTGCGAATAACATGCTCGAACTCGGCAATTTTCCTACGGATGCTGCGACAGTTCAGTACGACGACGTTTAATTTCTCACTATCACTTCGCATGCTAATCTCACCCTTGACTTTCTCTTCCACTCTAAAACTACATGCGCTCCCACCACAATCACTCCCACGACTGTATGGCGTCGCATCAAAATTGGAATTGCGACCCGTCGCGCCCTTAACGGAACATTCTATCAATGACCTATCGCGAAATTGGTGCTGCATGTCACGCTCGGTGTATATTCTATCATTAGATAATCTTGCGGGATTCTTATTTTCTACAAATGCATCGATTATCCCCTGACCCAAAACTGACCTACACCCTGCCCTACTCTCTAGCCTAAAAAATCCCTACTGTGCTCGAGAATCCTACTCGCTACTCTCTGAGCCGATTCGGGCGTGTAGTGAACACCAGAGTGATCCAGTGGTGCCCTGCACGATTCGATATTCGGTCGTAGGTCGACGAAGTCCACTCCCAAGTCCCGACAGAAATTCCACAGCCTTCGGTTCAGACCTTCAACTCTACTCCAAACCTCAGAACCGCGGTCAATCCTAGGGACTATACTGCAGACAGTAAGCCGCACATCGGAACCCGACTCCTCTCGGACACGAGCAACCTCAGAGGCCAAGTCCTTAAAAGAACTTAAAATCTCCTCGGACCCGCGCTTCGAGGCGTCGTTAGTCCCAACATGGGCCACCACCCGCAGCCGAGAGCAACCTGTCGCCACTACCGCTTCTCTCACCGTGTTGGTCACTTGCGGCACCGTGCCTCCTGATATACATCTGGAGAAGACCCGCTCTTCAACTCCCTCCCGGCGGGCACTGGATAACAGGGGTGCCATTACACGCCGAACGTTAGAGCTACCTAACACTAACAACCCTCCCTTCCCAACCCGACTCCCCTTGGGCCCGGCCTCCATCGAAGAGACGGGAGTGGGTACGGGCGCAATGGCCGTGGAGTCGTCCTCCGACAACACCTCGAACCTATTACTGACAGGAAGCGAGTCCGCCGAAGCATTCCCAACTCCCTGCCTCCGCAGCACCACCCCACGATCTCCCCGAGTGGACACCACTCTCCACTCATCGGATTTCCCAGCCCGAGGACCCTCAGCCCGCGGTAAGGAGTCAGAGTCAACCCCGATCACTCTACCGGCTGCCGCACCCAGGCGAACCCGGGCCGCCAATTTGGCGCGGCGAGCTTTCAGGGATGACCCCGCACCCCCCACACGAACCAAGGCTGCCTCGGACCTTTCCACCCTCTGAAGGAGGTCCGCAACCACCCTCTCCAGCTCCGTGATTCGAGCCCTCATGGCCTCGCAACCAGCGGCGCACAAGAAGGAGGAAACGGGAGTCCTCGGTGAAGCCATCCTAAACTTACCTAATTTATATACTAACGCAAAAGAGTTACAATATAAAAACAAAAGCTGAAATGGGATAAGGCTAAAGAATTTGGTCTGTTTTAAAGCGGGGACGCTCTTCGTGTAGCGTACGAGAAAGGGTCAAGCGCAGGTATAAAGTGAAAGGCGTAAACAACACAAACAAGGTTAGATCACGCACAGGAGATGATAGTACACAACAACGAAAAATATAAATACTATGGAGCGTAAAACTAAAACAACCTTACAAATGTAACGAGAATATGCTAATACACAATAACTACTATGATATAAATATTATTTTGTAAAAGGGAGAATGAAATTTCTAGCAAGAAACTACGAGGCTTAAAAGTTAACTATTACGGTAGAGAAAAATAAAAACTATAACGTGGATGTTATAACAAAACTAATTACATAACTTAAACGAATGTTAAATAAAATTACCGAAGGATAACAATAGAATAAAGTAAATTGTTAGTTCTACTTAACACTACAGCTACTCTAATGCTACAGCTACTCTAGTCGCTCGAGGCTACGTAGGAGCTCGCAGGAGCAAGTGAAAGGCACGTCCGTTCACTTCAACAGCCAGGTAAAGACCATTACCTTCGTTATCCTCCCATCTCGGTCAATTATTCCATTTGCATGTCAACTGATGGTTGTACTGATTGGTAAAAACCTAGTTCGTGTCGAAGAACTTTCTTTGCATGGAATTTTTTTACGAGCGTGTTGCCGTTTGTTTGGTCATGCGATTCCATTAGTTAATTAACGCGTTCGATAGTGAGCTTATCACCACTTGCATCAGAGTCATGCTACGAGCAAAAAAAGGTAACGGACAATGGAAAGGTCTGGTGATAGTAACCTGACCATCCCGTGGAAAATCGAATGCATAGGTTGTAGGGAAAAGTTAATGTTAAATAATTTGAAAATTGTATTTTGTCCCGTGCCACTGCATGCTTTCACGCACAGAACTCGTCGGGATAACATATCACCTCGAAATTATTATTGACGACGCTTTCCGGGTCATCAACAACAGAAGAAAAATTCATACATGCGAGGCAGAGGCGTTCTTTACGATTTAATAATAATAATATATTTATTGTTCCGTTGAGGTCACAAAATAATGACATGGAAGTCGTCAGTCAAGATACAATGTTCAAGATAATGAAATTTCACTACACAGACACATTTTCACAGAAATACTAACAAAATATCAAAATTATGTATGCAAAACACAACATTTCATTACAAAATTTCAGCTGTATCAGCTAGTCGGGCATAAATTCATCCACGCTGTAGTAGCATTTAGCCAGTAATAGATTTTTCACCTTGTTTTTGAAGGTGTTTGGAGAGGAAAGTGATTTAATATCAGTGGGCAGATGATTAAAAATTAGGGATGCCGAGTGGCAATCATGCCAAAAATATAAATATTAATGGCTTAGTATAATGTCTAGGAAGTGAAAAATGGTATGCCAGTAGTGATATCAAGGAAATGTCGATTTTTGATTTACCGATTTATTTTCTAATGCTATAGATAATAAAACAATCGAAAATTATTTAAAACATACCTCACTCGAATAGTAGTAATATAAACTTTATGTTCAAGTTCATATCTTCGTCGTAAACTACCGACTTCACTTACAAAAGGATAATGTTTTCGTTGAAAATAATTTTTAAAAGCACGAGAAAGTTTTTCTAAGTTCAAAGTGAATTACGACTTTCTCGTTTGATTTTCTTGAAATGGGCTACTCCTTCGATAAAAATGTAGAGAACAAAGCATATGCTATTTAATTTATCCTACAAATTTGTTTGTTTTTGTTATCGTAAGTGATATTTTACGAGATATAAAGAAAGTTAATTTTTTGTCACCACTAAAGTGGCACTCCCGATTAGGCTACATGAACCATTTATATCATTTTCTTTGCTCATACGTCATAAATACCAAATTTCATGAACATTCGTCCAGTAGTTTCGCAGATGAAACATGCGGACGGACAGACGTACGGACACGAGCTTACCATAAGGCGTTCTTTTTTTACTTTTTGTAAAGAACGGCTAAAAATCAATTTCGGAAAGTTTTGGTCAAAAGTCCCATAAGAGATAAATTGTTCCACGGCATACCTGTGCGTCAATCCTTACCGAGAAGCAATATATTCCGTTATCTTCACATAAAAAACGGCATTCTTTATCTCACGATGATATGATATGGAGTTAATCTTTAGGCAATAACGCTTCTTGAGACCGTACAATTTTCAAGTGGGTTATCGTCTACGATATGAACATAGATTAGATTCATGTGCTCTTTTATTCATTACGAATAACCCAAGAATGAAAGTAAGATTTTTTAAAATTATTATTTTATAACTAGTTCTCGTTTCTACCGCTGTTTTCTAACGGCTCTTTAAGAGCAGCGCCACAGTCGAGCAATACACTTGACACATAACCAACCAAATTATATAGGGGGTTGATTAATTAAATATAGCTATCCATACTCGGCCAAAAGAAACATTTTTACCTTTTTCGCGAAGAGAGCTTGTTACGAATGAGCCGGAAAAGTTGTATTGAATGCGAAAAAAAACTTCTACTTTTTAGTTATTTAACAACTGGAAATATAATTCTCGCAGGAGCCTGACCTGGAAAAGTCATATTACAGGTGTGAAAGGCAAGGCCCTGGGAGCAGTACGCAGGCTTGGCCCCATCCTCGGTTCCAGGGAGGTGACACTTGGAACCAGGGTACGGCTGTACAAGTCTTGCGTACTGCCAATTATTCTCTACGCCTCCCCTATCTGGTCGGGGGCGGCGCCCACCCACATCCGCCAGCTCTGCGTTTCCCAGAACGCGGCCCTGCGAACGATGCTCCACGTCAGATGGAGGGACTTCGTCAGGGTCAGGGAGCTCGAGTCCACTACTGGTGTAGAACCATTAGAGCAGACCTTATTAAGTAGAGCTAATGCCTTCTACACCAAGTGCAGTCGACATGCGGCGCCTATCGTCCGCCAAATTTCTTCCACTAGGGTCTTGCCGTGGGACAGGTTTAAACGCCCCATTGCGGCTATGGGCCCCTCCTTCTATCCTCTGCACAAGAGGCAAAGGCTGCTTTAACATCTAGGCCGCCAATAGAAACCTGTCCCCACACCCTGTAATATAATTTTTCCAAGCCAGTCCAGGTTCATAGCTCTACTGGCAACCTGGCAGGGGTACTCCAACCCCAACACATTCTCGCACATCATTGTCTAAATCAGGGGTTGCCAAAGTGGTCGGTACCGACCCTCTGTGGTCGGTACCTACTCTCAGGGGGTCGATGAGAGTTAAAGGGTCGTTAGGGGGTCGGTGAGAAATAAATTGGTCTTTAGGAGGCTTTTTAGAAATTTTAATATTCTAAAATTTCGCCAATAATTGTTGTTAAAAAACACATTTCTTGCTTTTTCTTTGATATATTTTAATTAAGAATTTAAAATTTAATGAGTCCCAAAATCGTTTGCAAGGTAAGGATGTCAGTCTCATTCAAGCTCGAACAGTATTGCTTGGTTTTCAAAAGAAACTTGAGCTATTTAAATTGTCCTTATCAATGAGGGACTTCAAATATTTTGCAAATCTTCAGAAACTGGAAAATAAAGAAAATGAAAGTATTACTGACAATGTCTTGGAGATATTTGTTAAACATCTTAAAGAGGTAATCCATGATTTCAGCATTAGATTTGCAGACCAAAATATGCAAATTCCTGATTGAATTGTATCTCCTTTTGACTCCTATTTAAACCATAACAGCATAGAAAACCAAGAAATTTTTGATGAACTTATAGACATGTCTGTTGATCTCGAAGCAAAAGCATTGTTCAAAAATAAGACTACCGATTTATTTTGGGCAAATGAAATAATTAATACTAGATATCTTAAAATTTGTGCAACAGTACTACCTTTTATTTTAGCATTCCCCACTTCATATATGGTTGAAGCTAGATTTAGCCATGCTAACACACTTATAATTAAGCAGCGAAACATGTTGAACTTGGAAGAAAGTGGAGACTTAAGATTAAAGCTTACAAATCATGAGCCCAATGTAAATGGTCTAGTAAAAAAACACCAAGCCCACCCTTCACACTAAAAATAAATTTTAGTTCAGTATAAAAATGTCATGTTACTTGATTAATTGTAAATGTTTTTTTAATATACAGTTTAATATACACTGCCGTAATTATTACTATTCAAAAACCTTTCCTAAAATAGGTTTAAAAAGTATTTCATATCAAAACTTTCACTGGGGGTCTCCGGATTTTTATGGCATCATCAAAGGGGTCGTTGAGATAAAAAGTTTGACAACCTCTGGTGTAAATGATTCACATCCTCCGCTACGAACAGACAATCCTTGTTTACGAAATGTATTATGGACTTAACATAATTAATTTACAGAATAGTTTTAAAGTGATAAATTCATTAAATTAAAGAAATCTATTTTACATTGCGGGCAATTGAAGATTTTCCAGTGATTATGCGCATTGTCGAATTAAAATAAATGCCCAGATTTTAAATTTGTTTATTCACCTAGTTTTGTAAACAATTGGAAACAATTGTTATGACCTTCTCTCTGATTTAAATGGATTTAAAGTTCAGAATCAGGTAAATATCCTCGGTTTTAGGTGCAACGAAGTTTCGGGTTAGATTTAGATCGGATTCCGTCAGTGGCAATGTTATTTTTTTGTATTATATTTTTTGCGATAAAATTTAAAATATGAATTACAAGTAAAACATACGCCTTCACATGCCGTCATATTAACCTAACATTAACAGACGCCTGCTGTGATTTTCGGATTTAGCTTATGAGTGCGAACAAAAGGCAAAATTATTCTCTACACTTAATGGACAAAGACTCTTCATCCCACCATGCTTCGAAATTAATAGTTACAGATGAATTTTAACCTGGATATTGTGGTAGCCCTGTTTAGTCGACCCGGTTGAAATATACTATTTGAGTTATTTATTTATATGAAGATTATATTTAACATAATGGGTTAAAATCCAAGCGGACAGCTCTCTAGAAAAACGTGTAAATGAAATGTTATTTTACCTATAATTGTGGTAGCCCTGCACTTAAGCTCCGCTTTAAAAATCTTGATTTCATTATGGTATTTTGTAAAAATCATAGGTATATAAAAAATTTAGTTGACATCCGTTGGGCCAATTCCTTCAAAATCCATAATTACTGAAAGATTTTAATTTGTAATTGTGGCACCCCTGTTTAGTTGATCCGGTCAAAATATGCTATTATATATATATATATATATATATATATATATATATATATATATATATATATACATAATAAATATTATAATTTGGTTAAATTGATGAGGACAGTTCAACACAAATACTTGTAAAAAGGAATTTTTTATTACTTTTATTGTGGCAGCCGTACTTTCTATATCAATCCTAAAAATCATGATTTTGTTTTTTTTTTATGTTGCACAACTCCTTCGTAAAAAATTTCGTTGAAATCGGTTTTGCCAATTCCTTCCGAACGCATAATAGATGTAGATGTAAATTACCGAAAAGATTAACTTTGCAATTGTGGCACCCCTACTTCGTTAATTGGGTCGAAGTATGTCATGTTGGCCATGAATTTATGTGAAAATTCTATGTACCAAATTTGATTGAATTCGGTTTGGCCAATTCCTTCCGAAAGCATAACGACCGAAAAGTTATTTTGCAATTGTGGCACCCCTGCTTGGTCGATCCGGTACAAATATGTCATTTTGGTCATGTGTTTATGTGAAGATTCTATGTACCTAACAAATTTGGTTGAAATCGGTTCAGCCAGTTCTTCCCTGATATATGCGTACATACAGACGGACATCGCCGAAATTTGGATCGACCGTTCCATGGGGACTTCGAAATCGTGAAATTCTGATCGGCCCTTACATTACGATCCTTGACCCCGTAGACCAATTTTATCCATTTTAGGCTCAAAAATGTCTCATCAAAACATTGATATTGGTGGAGAATTCATCAAAATCGGTGAATTGGTTGCTGAGATATCTTTAAAAAAACATTTGGACCAACAATGCGGACCCTCGGGCCCCCGTGGGCCAATTTGAATTATTTTTGGCACTGCAACTCTCAGGATCAACCTGTAGATGCTGCCAAATTTTGAAGCTCCTAAGCTTATTTTCTAAAGAGCTATGACTGCCACAGACAGCTTCTTTTATTATCATAGATTTATTTAATAGAAAAAGTTGCAAGCTGGTAGGCTAACCAGATGGCAGGGTAAATAAGTACACAAACGAGGCATTTTGTAATATAGAACATACCAAACTACATAACACAAAACATGCATCAAATTCCTTTCAAATACTACTAACATATGTTTACACAAAGAATTCGAAAGACATAGATAGCCTCGTTTGTTATATCTCGAATTATATCAAATTTTATACAGAAAATACATTTCGGGCATACATATCGAATCTTTCCGTTGTACGATATAATGTACGTTTGATAAAGGCTAAATCTTGAAGAAATATTTGTAACTGCAATCAAAATAATTTAACATCATGCAACATATTAATTATCTATATAATACCCTGTACCCTAGTAGCCGAAGTATTATGCAGCCCAAAGTGTTTCACCCATTGGAAATCTCCGTATTAAAGCATAGAATGAATGCGCGGTAGAATTTTATGGCATTTCATGCTCGGTAACGTCTTCAACGTAAAATAAGCGCGATATGGAGAAGTTTCTCATCGAAGCCATTAGATAACATCTAATTCATCTAACGCATCATTTCATCTTTCTCGCCGCATTTATCGCGTATAAAATAATTATTCGTTATCAAGTCTTCGAAGATATGAAGCGCGACGATTAGTGACACAAGGGCGATTGCAGCGTCTATCGAGTTGCCAGAAACAAGTCCAAAATCGAATATTGCTTTCAGCTATGTCTAGTCAAACCTTGTCATTTCCATTCATGGATATCGACTCGATCCTCTTTGTGGTGAGGCAAAGAGATAAAAACAAACCAGAACATTTCCTGTGCTCCACTGCGATTTTCTGTGGTAAATTTTCCTTAAACGCTCTTACGCTAAACGCCGCCGTTTTCAGACGAGATATTTTTCGAAAGAAAATTAAGAAAGCTTTTAAAGAAATGCGATGTAGAGGAAAATAAGTTTACACGAAAGAACGAATAAAGACAAAAAATAAACATCAAGCGAACGAAGAGTTAAAATACCTAAGTGAGCCGCTGATGACTTTCTGAATTAATGTTTAAACTCGGATAATGAACAGCATTTAAAACATTGTTGTAGCATAGCATAACGAGGGAAATATTTCCGAACCTGAAACATTGAGCCTTCGGATGCTCGATGGTTTTCTTGCAAAATTCAAGGCTTGGATAAGTCGCGAGAATCTCGCTGTCCGGGAAGAGCTTATGTGCTCCCAGCGCCACTTTCTAATTGTAATCCTATTCTTAATTTACGATTTCAAAGGGTTTGCTGGTAAGTATTACTAAGTTTTATATCATTTGAAAGGAAATGACGAACAATAATATTTTTTTAATGACCAAATGAAAAGTGTTGTACATGCAAAGCATGTAACAGGCTCTCGAGTATATATTTATTGGTATCAACTTCGGAAATTCTTTAAGAAACCTTGAATGAAAAATAAAAAAATTACAATTGAAATCAGAGAAAATCTTACATCGGTATTTGTGCATAATAACAATATGGACGTGTGGAATCAATGCAAATTCTGACTCTTATCTTCTTAAGAATAAATGGGGAAAGGAGCAAAGTTTAGATCTTCGTTTTTATTTTAATTGAAACTCATATTGATTTTAGCAGGTGAAAATATTTACCGGGCCTTATTGCCTTTATTTGCCAAGAGAAATATACAACATTTATCCTCGTCTTCAGAGAAATAGTTTCGCCTGTCACTCTTGTTTCACCTTGCATGTTCAATAGCAAGTGGAATGCGTTCCTTCCGATCCGTACATTTTGGAAATCAAACAAAAATATAAATTTAAATAACTAAAAATTCTTTGCCTATGTTTATGTCCTCCACAGACCTGGACCGCAAAAGCTGCCTTTATGAAAAACCTACACTGCGTTATTATGCTAAATACCAATGTAGATTTTTCAGTAGCGTGGTGATGTTTTATAGGCAACTGTTGACGATGTAGGTACCTGGCGAGGTTCTACCCGTAAATCTCGATAAGTAAATTTAACTTAATTCAATTTCACAATTATCGCAGGACAAGATGAATCCTCTCCACTCATCTTTACGCCGCAGCCTTGACTTACGTCTCATTTGTTCCGTAACAGTAACTCGAGCTATGCGACGAATGAATTTTTTTGGTCATCGGACGTGCGTATTTTCTTCCACTGTGTTCATTCCACAGCGTAAGTAGTACCAGTACCTCACCACCAGGCCGGGCACCGGTGTAAGGTGACGTCATGCGTAAGATACCGATTCTGATAACAACATCGAAGAAGAATGGTACAGTGACGAAGTATTTCTTGGCTTTTAAAATGAATAAACACTGAATTCATATCTAATTAATGTATATTCATAGAATTAGTTAATAAATTTTAACTATTATCTATCTTACTTTTCGTAAAAATCACCAATAAAATTATGAGGATACCCGGGCAGTAATTAATGTGCCGAAATTGTGTGAATCAAAATGAAAATAGGAAGATTATGTACCCTTGTTTAACACGCATCCTAATTTTTAACTCAAATATTTCGAAAAAAAGTGGGTATTTACGGTAATATGAAACAGCTTAGCCAAATATATTTATATCAAACTTCTTTATTTGAAGTATAAATTTACTTTTTAAATAGTAAAAAAATTAGGAAGGAAAGTAAAAAATATTTTTGTTTATATGAACTGTGCATCATCACAGCTTCTCTAGATGTTTAATATGTAAAAATCAACAGGCTTAGGCTAAGCAGCGACATTAAAACTTCCATTTATTATTAATAATTAAGATCATACTGTACAGAATACTTCACTTGAGTTTAAATAATTTAAATATCATTGTTAGTATCTTGAAAAACTATCATTCAAGAAAAATGCAAGATATTAGCAATTTATGATGTAAACAAGAAGTGAAATTTTGGCAATGCATGTAATTTCAATAGGCAAAACATAAATCACATAGATTCAGTCTTTCAAGATCTTATAAATATGCACGGAACAAGATTGAAGTATTACACAAAATGACAATCCTTTCCTTCAACTAAGGAAGTTTTGGGAGGAGTTATCCATTCACTGCTCTTTTTGGTACTTCCTTTCATGGAAAGGCAAAGGGGTTGTTTTCTTAATGGCCATACCTGAAAAGAAACCAATGATTGTTTAAACACATTACATAAAATCAAGCTGCATCGCTTTTAAAAAACTAATTCGATATTACATGGATATTAATGAAGTACATAAATTAAAATCCTGACATTATGGTGACACAAATTTGCTGTGTATTTTTTATGGTTTATTTTTCAAAACAAATAATCGATGTAAAATTAAACGGAATTTTGGTTACTGGGGAAAAAATAAGTCATAAAAATGTATACAAAAGGCTGTTAAAGAGGACAGATTAATATATTATATCCTATAAAAATTTCAAACATTCACATGACCCATAAGTGGTATGTTTCTTAACGTTTCTTATTTTAAGAGAATACAATCAACACTTGAACAAATTAAAATTGTAAAAAACAAAATAAATTGCACATTACTGCTACTTCAGCTAGCCAAGCATGAAACTTCACCATTTCAGGCTATAGCTTTAAGATTACGCAACCAGTTCAGCAGTTGTAACAAACATATCTTACCGCCTGACAATCTATTGTATCTGTCCACATCTTTTCAAATAAGAGCAAAGTCATGTAAAATCAATAAAAAATACTTAACATTAAGCTACATGAAAATTTAAATGTATACATAAACTTATGATAGGAGGAATGTAGAAGGTTTAATCTTTTTAACCATCCATTAATAGAGTTATATTAAATAATAATAAGTCTTCTCTAATGAATAAAAATGGACCAAAATCATTCAAAGCAGCTTAATTTAGAATTATTATATTCACCAGAAAGGAAGATTATTATTATTCTTTTTTATTAGAGTAACTAGCTCCAACCATTTTGCGTGCTACATACAAAAGGATACATAATGCTCACCATAATGTAAAACAAAATATGCATATAAAATCATGTCAAAATTTTGTTCAAAATTAACTAATACTAAATGATATTAAAACAATACCCATAAAAATAACCAATAAATTTTTGTGCTTATATTTCAATACTATCTCTCAAAAGAGGGTTGCATTACAGTAGAACTCCATTTCTCTGAATGCTGATTATCTGAATGTCCAATTATCCAAATCAAATTTTAAATTGCTGCATGTTTCTTAACTCTTTTGCTGTGACAGTCAGATATATATGAATACACATTTATTACTTTGCTGCAGCCTTGAAAAAACTTTTTTCAACATGCATGCATTTGGTATCTCCTCCTTGCCTTAAAACACTCTCCAAACACACTCTGAATGCTCCCCTTTGTGCAAATGCCAACAAAATGTGCCACAACCACTTTAGCCATCCTCCAGAGGGACCTTCCTCTTCTTCTGGAGAAATTAGGGCAACTTTAATAGCACAAGTGATGGTCTCGAAAGGCATTGCAGAGAAATTTCTCAGGTAGTTTTGCATAACTTTCTAAGTTTTCAGACGTGCTCTTCCTCAGTTTTTCATGCTTTCAAGTAGTTTTCTTGTATCTTTTGGCATATTATAAATACCATATCTTAAATTTGAGTGCGAAGCCATATACCATCAATACATTGCGGTCAATTGATCGCACGTCAATTCGCCGCACTTCAATTCGTGGCGCATCAATTCGTCACACGATATACTCGCCACGCGTCAATACATCGCTCAACAAATCCTACGCGCACCAATGCATTGCTAGACAAATTCGCCGAGTGACAATTTCGCTGGAGACAAATTCTTTGCGAGACTTTTGCCACAAGACATTCGTCGCGAGACACATTGAAAGGAAAGACACCATGAAGAATTTGTCAAGAGATGAATTGATGCACGATGAGTTTGTCGTGCGACGAACTAGCCATGACGAATTGATGCGCAACAAAATGACCGCGACAAGTTGTCATAGAACCATAGGAAGTATGGTTACGTTTTTAGTTGATGTTTTTTACACAAATGAAACGAGATAAAATTATGGCAAACTTACGATCCAGAATTCAATAAATAAAGACTTAATTTAAAAAATACATTTAAAATATTCTTTTTGAATTCAGAAAAAAGTTGTAATAAACCATTTCAATTAATGAATGAACAAGTATACCTATACTGAAATATACACCAAATACAGCCAGTGAGAAATTAGGTTTAAATTTTTTTTCTGGTTTTAGTCTTCGGGATCGTCTTGGATTAGGGTAAACAGGGTAAGTGTGGTATTATGCCTACCAACCAGCAGCAGAAAATTTTCATGCAACTACCTCACCTATTCATATTAAAGATGAACAATTATGCTCTTTCTGACACCCTTGAAACAAAAATGTGTTAATTTTTTTAAACTGACAGTTGTCCTTTTTTTATCCAACTATTCGAATTTTCAAATACCCAAACCACCCTTGGTCCCAATTATTTCGTATAAGAGGAGTTCTACTGTATTTAAAGATCAAGTAGCAAGTAAATTACAGACAGAAGACAGACAAGATTGGGAAATCCAGCATAATAAATAAAAAACTAGTACATCAAAATGATTTTCACCTACTAAACCCTTTCAATGGAAATGGTTTCTTTAGAATTTTTCATTCCAACTTCTTTCTCTGATACAGTTATCATCATCATGCTGCTGTCCGAAGACAGGTTTTAGCTGAATCGCTGCCTCCATCTCTCTCTGTCCCTAGAAGCCTCTTTTAAGTACTATATTCCTGCTTTATATTCTCTAATATTCCTATTCCTTTTCTCCCTCTTCCTATTCTTCTGCTAATTTTTCCTTCTAAGATCTTCCTTTGTATACACTGTCTTCTCAATATGTGCCCTATCCAATTTGTTTTACTTTTCCTGATTGTTTTTATTAGCATCCTTTATTCTCCCGCCATTTCTAATACTTCTTTGTTTCTCTTCCTCTCTGTCCATTTCACTTTCATCACCCTCCTCCATACCCACATCTTAAAACTTTCTAAATATTTTTCCTCCTTTCTCCTTATCATCCACGTCTCTGCACCATAAAGAGCTATGCTCCACATGTAGCATTTCGCTAATTTCTTCCTTGTTTCTAAATTTATTATCTTGCTTGTGAGAAGCTCCTTCTTCTCGTTAAATGCTGCTTTTGCCATTGCAATCCTACTTCTGATGTCCTGTGTACTACTTCCATCCTGCGCTAAAATACTGCCAAGGTATTTGAAACTACTTACTTGTTCCAATTTTTGGCCATTTACCATTATATTTAATTCTTTATGTTCCTTTGAAACCACCATGACTTTAGCTTTTTCGGCATTGATCTTCATTCCATATTGTTGCCCAACCTCTACTAGTCTGTCTGTCATCCTCTGAAGTTGTTTCTCATCTTCTGCTATTAATCCCTGATCATCTGCATATTTAATGATGGTAATACTTTCACCTCCTATCTTAAATCCTTTCTCTTCCATCAACGCTTCTTCAGTTATTGTTTCTGCATAAATATTAAATATCGCTGGTGAAATAGGACAACCCTGCCTCACTCCCCTCCCTATTGAAGTACTTTCTGTTTCTTCTCCTTCAACCCTGACTCGAATCTTTTGATCAAAGTAAAGGTTTTTAAGCAGTCATTTATCTTTCCAATCTATTCCTATTTTATTTAAAATACCCAACATTTTATCACTCGGTCAAAAGCTTTCTCCCTATCTACAAAACAAAAATACATATCTTTATTGACTTCTAGCGCTCTTTCTATCTTCATCCTCATACACTGGAAACCACTTAACACGAAATGTGGGGGACCAGCACAAACATTTCGTCTTAACCAAATTTCGTGTTGTCAATCTCATTACAGACGACACGCGACCGAAGATATCGCACAATTCACTTTCAGTAGATGTATTTACCCTAATTTCCGTAGTCGATTCAGTTTCATCCTGTCCAGAAGACCTATCTGCTGATGGTGAAGAGGAAAATCCAGCGTGGCGAAAACAATTTTCGATTGTTTTCGCTGTAACTGACCTCCAAGCGGCATACAACAAGTGCAAGGAATCCAAAGGAGTCACGGGCTTTATTTCCTCATTTGATTCAATACTAGATAAATATTTTTGGAGTAATAACTTCCGATAGTGGCATTTTAGATTTTTCATAAAACCCTGGTCACATGGCTGCTATACGCTTGTTGTATTAGGAGGCAGAAAGATCAGTTTAATTGATTTCAGCTTTTCCACTTCTGGATGAGCAGGGCTGTTGTCGATAATTAAAGCTATTTTGCGCCTTTGGCGTGAAAAGCGCATGTCCAATGCCTTAACCTAGTCTGTAAAAATGTTTCCCGTCATCTAAGCTTTTTTATTTGCGGTGTATTCCACGGGAAGCTTCTTTACATTCTTGAAGCAGCGAGGATTCAGAAATTTACCCACAACAAACATCGGGATTTTTTCAGAACCGTCTGAATTGCAAGCCACCATTACCGTAATGCGCTCTTTAGATTTTTTCCACCAGAGCACTGCTCATTTTTAAAAGCTAAGGTTTTTTCTGGGAGGCAGCGAAAAAAAATTCCTGTTTCGTCAGCATTAAAAATGTCCTTAGGCGCAAAGTCTGTTAATAATTTAGGCAAAGTAGAAGTTACCCACTCTGATGTCATATCACGGGAGAAGTCTCCCGACTAGCCAGAAACACTCTTAAAAATTATCCCTTTCCTCACCTTGAACTGCTCCAACCATCCAGGACTAGACTTGAATTCAATGCCCAATTCTAATTCCAAAGCGTCAGCCTTTGCCATCAAAACAGGACCAGAAATTGGAGTATTCTGGGCTCTTGCTTGCTTAAGCCAGATGATCAGCGCCGCTTCCAAATCCTGGTGCTTTGCCGTGCGTAGCCGCTTCCGTTCCGGTTCAAACATGCTTCTCTCAAACACAGATGTTATTTTATCACGATTTTTTATAATTGTTGACAAAGTTGAAAAGGGAATTTCGAACTCTTTGCAGATGTCCGTTTTGGTTCTATCACCGTTATCAACCGCTTGTAGGAGCTGCATTTTCACTTTCAGCGGTATTGCTTTTTGCTTACGCACTTTACTAGCCATTTTTATGTGGGTCTTTCATCTTTTATAAAAATATAAAATCACAACTGAAAACGATCCCGAAAAAGAAAGAAGAACTTTGCTCACAGATTCGTTTCACATTCGCTAACCGTTCCACACAGAAATACAGAATCAACTGAGTAAAACTGTTCTGCATAGGGGTCTAGAGACGAGAGCAAGGGAGGAGTTGAGCGTATTGAAAGACGGGGAAAGGGAAGGTACAGTACAGATAACAATCTGCACCTCCAAATCCTTCCTTTCATTCGAAGATGGTAGTTCCCAGAATTTAGTTTATTGCTGCCAAGGAAATCTCGGTAGCAACCCTCTCAACGAGGGCGCGTGAGTTTCTCTGAGGTCTACTAATGTACATGCATATTGAAAGAGAGGGAGAAGGAGGAGGTACAGCTGTGGTTGTGAGATTATTCATATGTACTTCTATGTTAAGAAGCGAGTGGGTCGTTTCGTGTTATCCCAAGAATTTCACGGGGATTTATTTTCAGGGGACCGAAAATGTTTTTCGTGTTAACCGAAATTTCTTGTTAACCATTTCGCGTAAAACGAACTAATATACGTTGAAATGTATAGACACCGGTTGAGACCGAGCCTGCATTTCGTGTTAACCGATATTTCGCGTTATCCGTTTTCGTGTTAAGTGGTTTCCACTATATCATATAGCATCTCTAGTCCCTCTTCCTCTTATGAAACCAAACTGATTATCTTGCAGCTCCTTTTCTATTTTACCTTCAATTCTTTTGGTTATTATTCTGGTTATGAACTTTAGCTGTAAGAGAATCTAAACTAATAGTTCGGTAATCCTTACCACTTTTTGCATTGCAAAAAATTTGCAATTGTTTAAACAAATTTTCAAGGTTTATGTATTTCCGAATGTGTTTCGGAGCTGAAAATTTTTTTAGAGGTAGGATTTGTAAAAAAAAACGAAATAGGGATTACACAAATTTTTATATTTTAATTTGTTTGGCAGTTAAAAATTATTTAAATTTAAACAATTAGATAAATGGTATTTCACTTCTAAATGTGCTACAAACTTAAAATTTGGCAGAAATGTGTGGGATTATTAACCCAATGTAAAAAAGTATAATATTCCTAAAATTGCAAAAATTAGCGATTGTTTCACTCCATTATTTTTCCATAAGGAAAAAACGAAAATAGGTCCCGAGGAGAAATCTTTTGAATTAAAGACATATTGCCCATAATGAATAATCTCTCTGAAAAATTAAGGTTTTTTCAGGGTGAGATGAAATGCTTGCAGTATACAATTCCGAAAGTTGCGTTTTTTCCCATAAGAAACGCATTGCGCCATTTTTGTAAATTAATTTTTGGCACTTGCCCATAAGCTAGAAAAATGAAATTTTCAGTGTTGCTAGATGGCCGCAATATCTATTAGGAATTATTCTTACTTTTGCTTACAGTGTCCTGGGTTCGAGTCCAGATACCCCGGAATATCTCTCATAAGTTAGCATGGGAAAAAGTTATCCCAGTGTCTAGACCAATCTAATAAGTATAGGAAGCTGAAATTTTGCAGGATAAAATTTTTCTCATAATCAGCTATAAAAATCGAAAATTTCAAAATTGTTAATTTTTAGGGGTTGTATTAACCCCATTTGAACATTAAAGTTTAATAATTTTTATCTTAGAAACTATATGCTGTAGGTTCGAGTTTTTGAAATTATTTTGTAGCAAATTATACATAGAAAAACAAATTTTTTAAAAACTTCAATAATTTGACCGCTAAAAATTCGCAATTGTTTAAACATATTTTTGAGGTTTATGTATTACCGAATGTGCTAGGAAGCTGAATTTTTTTACCGGTAGATTTTATAAAAAAACGAAATAAAAAGTTATAGAAATTTTGCTATTTTAATTTCTTTGGCTGTTAAAAATTCTTAAAATTTAAACTAATAGATAAATGTTTAGGTACTTTGGGGTCAAGCTAGGAAGCTGAAATTTTAAAGTTATGTAGAGCTCATTGCATTGAAACTAACAAACATTTTAAAATCTCCAACAAAGTGTTATTGCGGCCGTATTAATATTTTAAAATTTAAACAATTATTTAAACATTTTTTCACTTTTACTTCAAATTTGACAAAAATGTGTAGAATTAGTACCTTACATTGGATAAAGTATAATACTCTTAAAATTGCAAATTTAAGGCATTGTTTTAATCAAATATTGTTCAATAAGGAAAGACAGATATTGGGTGCAGAGGTGAAATATTTTCAATTAAAAAAATATTTCTAATAATGTTATATCTCTCTGAAATATTAATGTTTATCAGGGTCAGATGAAATGCTTGCAGAATGCAAGGACCAACTACTTCTATGTTATATCCTCCTCCTCTGTAAGGAACGTCTATATATAATGATAACATATAACATAGGAGGGTACTAATGTTTAAGCACTTTCAGATGAGCTGGAGATTCGAAATTTTTTCTTTGGTAGGATTTTTTGCAAAACCAATTAGAAAAAACGAAAATCTTGAAAAAGTACAACAATGCGGCTGCTAAAAATTCGCAATTGTTTAACTAAATTTTCAGGGTTTATGTATTTCCGCATGTGCTACGGAGTTGAAATTTTTTTATAAGTAGAATTCTTAAAAAAACGAAATAGTGATTATACAAATTTGGATATTTTAATTTGTTTGGCAGTTAAAAATTCTTAAAGTTTAAACAAATAGATAACTGTTTAGGTACTACGAGATGAGCTAGGTAGCCGAAATTTTTCAAATTATTTTCAGAGTAGTGAATTTGCGCTAATAAACATTTCAATTTCACCATATATGAATTGCGGCGGCTGTTAAAAATTATTTAAATTTAAACAATTAGAAAAATATTATTTTACTTCTAGAAGTGCTACAGTAAAATTTGGCTAAAATGTGTAGCATTAGTACCCCATAATGAAGATAGTGTAAAATTTTTAGAATTGCAACATTTGGGTATTGTTTTAAACTATTATTTTTACATGTGGAAAAAACGAAAATCGCTGGGGGGGTGAAATCTTTAGAATTAAAAGACTATTTGTAATGATGAAATGTCTGTCTGAAAAATGAATGTTTTTTCAAGGTGAGATGAAATGCTTGCAGTATGCAAGCACCAACTACTAGTGTGTATATATATATATATATATATATATATATATATATATATATATATATATATATATATATATATATATATCAGGAGGATACTAATGTCCAGCCCAAACTACAACAGCTAGAGAGCTGAAGTGTCAGCATTTTGGGAGGTCTCCAGGTCACCTAAGTGACATGGGTTCGTCTCCAGAAATTCCGAATATTGCGTTTTTCCCCATTAGAAAAGCACTGCGCCATTTTTGTAAATTAATTTCGGACACTTGTCGGAAAGCTGGAGTAATGAAATTTTGAGAATTACTAGATGGCTACCATACCTATTAGGAATTGGTATTGTGCAGTATCCTAAGTTCCGCCCCAGCTGCCCCGGAATATCGCCCATAAGTTAACATGGGAAAAAGGTATTCCAGTGTATAGTCCAATGTAAGAGGAATAAGGAGCTGCCATTTTGTACGATAATAGGATTTTGCTAACAACCAACCATACAAATCGAAAATTTCAAAATTGTTAATTTTTAGGGGTTGTTTTGACCACATTTGTACATTAAATTTTAATTTAATTTAATTTTTATCTCGAAAACTATAAGTCGTAGGTACGAGCTTTTGCAAACTCTTTGTAGCAAATTCTATATAAAAAACAATTTTTTTAAAAAGTTCAACAATGCTGCAGCTAAAACTTCGCAAATGTTTAAACAAATTTGTAAGGTTTATATATTTCCGAATGTGCTACAAAACTGAAAATGTTTTTAAAGGTAGTATATCTAAAACTACGAAATAGAGATAATAGAATTTTAAATATTATATTTTGTTTGGCTGTTAAAAATTCTTAAAATTTAAACAAATACATCAATGTTTATGTACTACGGTGCAAGCTAGGGAGCTGAAATTTTAAAATTTTTATAGGTTAGTGTAAATGCACAAAAACATTTAAATATCTCCGTGAAGTTGTTAATGCGGCCGTTAACAATTTTTAAAATTGAAACATTTAGATAAATATTATTTCACTTTTAGATGTACTACAACTTAAAAACTTGGCAGAAATGTGTGGCATTAGTACCCCACAATGGAAAAAGTATAACATTCTTAAAATTGCAAATTTTAGGGATTGTTTTACTCCAATTTTGTTCCATAAGGAATGAACGAAGATCGGTGTTGATGTGAAATCTTTAAAATAAAAAAAACTAACTTCTAATGGTAAAATGGCTCTCTGAAAAATTAACGTTTTTTGCAAGTTGAAATGAAATGCTTGCAGAATTCAAGCAGCTTTTACTAGTTATTAATAGATTTGTTTAACGCAAACAGAGGCCTTTGGGACCGTAATACCTCTGAATATAAAGACAGAAAAAAAGAAAAGATGCACTCAGTGAGATAGCGGCTGCCATCGACAAGGATGCAGCCGACGTGGAAAAAACGACTAGTTAATCTAAAGACGCGGTTCTTTAGGGAATTAAAAAGTACTTCTTCCGGTTCTGCAGAAACTGAATTTCTAAATTTTGTATTTTGCATAGGAATGTGTGGAGCCACCATTCCCAGTAAAATTTCAAAATCGGTGATGCTCATTCTCACAAAGTTTCAATAACTTAAATCATTCATAATAGAATGATAAGCTCCATGGCTCTCTCTTCTATCCAAAAATTGTCTAACCCACCATCTATGCTTCTTTCTTTACACTCTTTCTTCTTCAATAATGAAATTGCAGTCCCGCACAAAACCAGTAATTCTTCGTCAGAGTCCATCGCGGAACTGAAGCAGTAGGACTTATCTCAACAAGTGTGAACACTCATTAATCCAACAAAGATCGCCAACACCGTCGCCACAAAAATCGCCATCTCGGCACCGACTGTGTTTGAGACTTTGTCGGGCACGAAACAAAAAATTTGCCAACAAAAATCCTAAGTGTAAACGTACCTTAAGGATGTATTTTTGAAGCCGTGAGATTATTCCTTGCCTTGAATGATTATGAGGAAAAATAAGCACCGGTAAACTCTTGTTGACAATGAGATAAGTACGTTTCTAAAAATTCATAAAGGCTTCCTGAACGTGTTTGTAAGCTTCAGTGATCGTAATTGCTGCTTACGAAATGTAGCACATTATTAAAATTCTTATAATCCGTGTTCTTCATAAAAATATCCTTTATTCTGCGACTGAAATGGACTTATTTGAATAGTTTATCTCTATCAGGTACTTATGTTTTCTCTCCCTTTAATATAAAATATCTTTACTCCTTTGCAGTAAGTCACTGCTTATTTTATTTGTTACATTGAAAAAATGTTAGTATTATCTCTAACCTGCATAAGAAATTGGCCGTATAAGACCAGATGTGTAACGAAAATAAGAATATGGTAGAGCCGCAGAATGAGAAAACGTTGGAGTATGAAAGAAATTTACATGAATTCTCAATGGAGACAGTGGTATATAATGAATCAATCTTAACTAGGCAAAAGTTAAAATAATACCATTAAAACAAAACATATTATAAATCCCTTATAAAGTATAGTTCTCCAGTAAGGCCTAAATCGCAGTAAACAAAATATTTTTGATGAATAGATTAGGTAGTTTCACTTTTGCCAGGAAGTAAATTACAATTACGAATGATAAATTTTTAAAAATTATGAATCCGAAGTAGGTCGATGAAAACAGTTTCATGTAATTTCTGTTTTTTGCATCATTACGTGATTATTCGGTTGTTATAAATCAAGTTTAGGAAAGTATGAACAATTTTGATTTAGATAACTTGTTGGGTTCAATCATATTCTTGAAGATTTCCTTTGAAATTGTTTTTATTTTCAGGTTTTTGTAATGTAGTAGTAATAAAAGCTTCGTTTAGAACAATTTCTGATACAGAATAGAGAGTAGTGTTTCAACATAATGACAATTTATTAATTCCATTAATTCATGTTATGACAATAGGACATGTCAAATTATATTACAACTTAGTCTTAGCACAAATAATAGGAAAATACAGAACATCAACATGCCACCATTCTAAGTCTCTGTAACAGATACAAGATTCTTGATAATATTTTATTTAACCCTTGGACATGTGGTCTTCAGTTTTATTTGGAATCTAAGGATATACCAAGATAATTGACAACACGTTCCAATTCAGTCATCTGTAAATTTGCATTAATAAATAAAAATAGCGCTTTTTTGTTTTGTTGCTGTTGAGTAATAATTTATTCGCTTCAAACCAACCTGTTTCCTATTTTTAACTTCTTTTTTGAGTTGTATAACATCCCTTAGGCTTGCCGTCAGTGCCGCTAACAGTTCACATGGGTAATTACCAAAAACTTGTAATGTTTCATATTCAAGCCATGTCTTTAGTAATGAGTCCTCCAATGAACTTGGCAGATGGATGAGGGGGGTTGAGTTGAGTAAACTTAGCCTTTCCATCCTCAATATATTCCGAGTATGAGATTTCCTTAATAACAGCCATACCAGGTTGGCGTAAAATAAGAGGCTGCGAATAGATACTAGTATATAGTCCATTAGTCGCATCTATTCCCACATTTGTTGCAAGTTTGTGCCGTGCCTTTATGAGGGCTTCTCCAACACCCTTGCCACGGTATTTGGGTGACACTGATAAGCCCATTGGTTCTAGCACATGGTCGACAACGACCTTGGATGAGCCGGATTTGTAGGTAAAGGGGTCTACCCCATCATGACAGAATAACAAGAAAACAAATACTTCCTTCATAGATTTCAATTGCAAATCCACCTTTCTATGCCTGTCAGGTGCACATCTTGATGCCACTCGACCGATGCTCACTCCAGCCTTTATAAGGGGGAAAAGAGTTCAAAGATTAATTTTATTTTTCATCAGATGTAGTAACAATCTAATATGTTATTGCTGAGTAGATTATCATTGCTCCTTTTCATTCAATACCTTTTCGAATGAATATGGAGCCATAATGGTTTATGCAGATGATCATGTACTTCTAGTAAGAAAGGAAGAGGAGCTACAAAAAATTAAAATAGACTAGTGATAACAGGTAGAAAATACGGTATGGAAATAAATACAGAAATATCCAAGGGCATTCGAATATCGGGAAAAGAAGAGAATCTGAACATAAGTATTGGGGGAAAGCCTTTAGAACAAGTTTCAGAATATAAATACCTTGGAAGCATCATAACACGAGAAGCAAAATGTACAGATGAGATCAGAACTAGAGGAAAAGCAAAATCGGCTTTTAGGAGAAAGAAACAACTACTTTCAGGGAATATAAGGAACGATATCCGCAAGAAGTTGATAAAATGCTATGTATGGAGTATAGCATTGTATGGGGCAGAAACATGGACGCTAAGGAAAAATGACATCAAATACTTGGAAAGCTTTGAAATGTGGACTTGGAGGAGAATGTTGAAGATAAAATGGACAGATAGGATGAAAAACGATGAAGTGCTATGAAGAATAGGAGAGAAGCGAATGATTATACAGACTATCAGAAAGAGGAAGGCTAACTGGGTTGGACATTACCTGAGGAGAGAGAGTATGATTAAAGATGTGTTAGAAGGAAAACTAGATGGGAAAAGGGAAAGAGGTAGGAAAAGGTTTCAGCTGATAGATGATTTGAAAGGGAAAGAGAGGTATCAAGATATGAAGAGGACAGCGGAAAATAGGAGTGTATGGAGAACCAGGTTTAACCAAAAATAATCACGGACCTGTCTACGGACAGACTACCTATGATGATGAATTGTTTTTTAATTATATATACGCAATATTTAGTTAATTTTATTAAAGATATCACTTCTTAATTATATCCTACAAATTTGAGATGAAAATCAATGCTAGGAATAAATTATACTCTCAACAAATTTGTATGTATATACAGTGAAGAAAATGTTGTCGGGCAATACGGACTTGGGAAGAGAAATCGAGGAGGGGAGAAACTCGTAGAATTCTGCATCAATAATGACCTTGTAGTGACTAATACATGGTTCAAAAACCATAAACGAAGGTTATACACATGGAAAAGCCCAGGAGATAGAATGAGATGCCAAATAGATTACATCCTTGTAAAACAAAGATTTAGGAACAGCATAAAGAACGCCAAGGTATTGCAAGGAGCAGACATTGATTCAGATCACAGCCTTCTAATACTTGACGTGAGTACAAAGCTCAAACAAATAAGAAAAACGAGAAGAGAAAGACAGACCTGGGACCTAGAAAAACTGAAAGAAAGGCAGGATGTAGTCAGCATGAAGTTGGAAGATAACCTAAGAAAGTTGGAAAACAAACCGAAGACCGTCGATATAGAATGGGATGAAATTAAAACCAGTATCAAGGAAACCTTGGATAAAGAGATTGGAAAACAAGAGAAGAAAATCAGAAAACCATGGATCACGAAGGAAATGCTGGAGAAAATGGATGAGAGACGAAAATGGAAAAACGTTAACAGTGAAGAAGGTAGAGCCAACTATAGGCGTATAAACAATGAGTTGAGAAGGGTAACAGATAAAGCTAGAGAAAATTGGCTAAAAGGAAAATGTGATGAAATAGAACAAATGGAGAAATTAGGACGGTACGATATGATGTACGCTAGGGCACTGGAATTAGAAGATAAGAAGTCTAATGGAATTTGTGGTAAAGGAATTATGAATACGGATGGGAAGATAGTCTCAGAAACAAAGGATGTAGCACAGGTATGGGAAGAATACATTAAGGAATTATACAGCAAACAGACAGGAGCGGCAAAAATAGAACTGGAAAATGAGGAAAACATTGAAGAAGACAACTTAGGACCAAGTATTATGGAGAGCGAAGTAGAAAAAGCGATAGTGGAACTTAAGAAGGGGAAAGCCACGGGCAGCGATGGAATACCGGCTGAGATACTTAAAGTCATAGGATCAGAAGGACTAAAAGCGATCACGAAATTAATTAATAAGATTTACGACACGGGAGAGTGGCCTCAGGATTTCCTAGAAGTAACAATGATCCCTCTAAAGAAGAAGCCAAAGGCAATGCAGTGTAAAGATTACAGAACTATAAGCCTTCTGTCACACACATCCAAGATCATCACGAGGATTCTTAATAAAAGGCTGGAGAAAAAGGCAGAAGAAATAATAGGGGAAGATCAATTCGGTTTCAGAAAAGGACGAGGAACTAGAGATGCTATAGGAGTAGTTAGAATCATATCAGAAAGGGCAATAGAATACAGTCAAGATATCTGCGCATGTTTCGTAGACTGGCAGAATGCCTTTGATAGAGTAAATTGGGTAAAGTTGATGATGATATTAAAGGATATAGGTGTAGACTGGAAAGACAGGAGACTGATTAGGAATCTATATGAGAATCAAGTTGTAAAGGTCAGGTTTGAGAATGTGGACACCTGCGGAATAAATATCGGTAGAGGAGTAAGACAAGGCTGCTGCCTATCGCCAACCCTATTCAATATATATGGAGAAAGTCTAATGAAAGAAGCTTTAGAAGGCACAGGGGATTTCAAAATTGGAGGAAGGATTATAAGAACAGTAAAATACGCAGATGATCAAGTACTTCTAGCAAGAAAGGAAGAGGAGCTACAAAAAATGATAAATAGACTAGTGATAACAGGTAGAAAATACGGTATGGAAATAAATACAGAAAAATCCAAGGTCATTCGAATATCGGGTAAAGAAGAGAATCTTAACACAACTATTGGGGGAAAGCCATTAGAACAAGTTTCAGAATATAAATACCTTGGAAGTATCATAACACGAGAGGCAAAATGTACGGATGAGATCAAAACTAGAATAGGAAAAGCAAAAGCGGCTTTCAGGAGAAAGAAACAACTACTTACAGGGAATATAAGGGAAGATATCCGCAAGAAGTTGATAAAATGCTACGTATGGAGTATAGCATTGTATGGGGCAGAAACATGGACGCTAAGGAAAAATGACATCAAATACTTGGAAAGCTTTGAAATGTGGACTTGGAGGAGAATGCTGAAGATAAAATGGACAGATAGGATGAAAAACGATGAAGTGCTACGAAGAATAGGAGAGAAGCGAATGATTATACAGACTATCAGAAAGAGGAAGGCTAACTGGGTTGGACATTACCTGAGGAGAGAGAGTATGATTAAAGACGTGTTAGAAGGAAAACTAGATGGGAAAAGGGAAAGAGGTAGGAAAAGGTTTCAGCTGATAGACGATTTGAAAGGGAAAGAGAGTTATCAAGATATAAAGAGGACAGCGGAAAATAGGAGTATATGGAGAACCAGGTTTAACCATGAATAATCACGGACCTGTCTACGGACAGACTACCTATGATGATGATGATACAGTGAAACCTCATTATAGGGAGAATTTAGAGAATTCATAAAAATACTTGTTCTAACGAGTACTTGTAATATCCGAAAACAGTTAAAATAATCTCGAAATGGGTCTCCTGACTTCTGTGTATGTATATAATTATGCTGCACTAACAAGTTTTAAAAGAAAATTAAAGTGCATAGGTGTGTTTATGTGTAATAGGTTTTGAACACACTGTAATTTTTCATTTTGATTTTCTAACCAAATTAAAGGAAGATATTTAATTAACCAAAGTCACAATATAAACAAGTAGTTCTGGAATGAACTAATCCGCTTACTTTCCTTTCAATACAATTTTAATACATAAAAAATAGGGGTGTACATAGGTTACGCATGATACAGATGCTTTTCGTGAAATTCGTCGCAGTATAATCATATACTAAAGTATTTGCTTTGAAATCAGAAAATTATTTTCCTTATATTGTGGTAGCTATGCTTTTTTGATCCGTTCTAAACATATTCATCTCGTTTGTCTATTCTATACGCGCCCTACACAAAATTTCTTTGAAATCTGTCTGACAATATCTTTCAAATTTATAGTTACAGAAAAATTAGTCGACCTGGTTAAAATATTTTGATTATTTATTTATATGAATTTTAAATGTATGCAGATGATGTTAGTGTAATCTTTAGTAACCCTGACATAAACCTTCTGGTAGAGGTTAGCATAAATATTGTGCATAAAATGCAGATGTGGTGCACAAAGAATAAACAGGTTTTAAACTGTCAAAAGACTGAAATTATGTATTTCTCACCTGTCATGAAAAAATTAGATTCCATTGTCTTAACTAATAATTATTTATTAGAATTTACTGATGAAATTAAGTTTTTGGGTGTTATTCTTGATCCCCAACTTAAGTGGAATGCTCATATTGAGCAGTTATGTAATAAATTAACTAAAATTTTTTATATTTTCTCTGTGCTGAGGCATACTGTTAGTGGTTTACTATGCACATTTTCAGTCTCATATCAACTATGGTATTGTACTCTGGGGTTCATCTTCACATTTAATTGTTATTTTTAGGCTACAAAAAAGGATAATACGTTCTTTATGTAATGCTCCCTATAGAGCACATTGCAAACCACTTTTCAGGATGCTGAATATTTTGACTGTGCCCTGTGTATATATTTTCAAAGTTGTTTTGGATGTTAATACCAATTTATCAATGTTTCAAAATAATAGTACGATTCACAATCATAATACTAGAGTTAGTGATAATCTACATGTTCAATACTTCCGGCTGAAAATGTGTACTGAGAGCTATAGATCTATGAGTGTTAAAATATACAACAAATTGCCAGCATGTATTAAGAATATGAAGGGCCATGCACAGTTTAAGAGGGATGTATTCAACTTCTTAATTGATAAATATTTTTAGTATGTGAGTGAGTTTATGCAGTCCTGACTGCTTTTATGGCTGTACCCTTGTTCTAATGTTTTTTATTTGTACACTATGTACTGTTACCCTGAAAATTTGAATGTTCATTTCTTCCATCTTCATTGCAATGCTTTTATGAATATTTTATTCCTATATGCATATGACATGACGTCCCTTATATTATGTATCATTTGGTATTATGATCTACAGGCAAATAAAATTATTATTATTATTAAATATACTATATTTGATTAAAATCCATTAGTTCAGTTCTCTAGAAATACATGTAAAATAAATATTATTTAACTTTTTACTGTGGTAGCCCTGCTCCTTAGCTCCGCTTTAAACACCTTATATCATTATGATATGTTGTACAAATGTTATATACACAGTTTAATTAAAATCCGTTCAGCCAATTCCTTCCAAATTCTTAATTACTAAAAGAGTTAAATTTGTAATTGTGGCACCCCTGTTTGGTTGATTCGGTTAAAATATACTAATTTGGTTTTTTATACAAGTGTATATTATAAGTATTAAATTTGGTTAATATTAATATGGACAGTTCAACACAAATTCGTGTAAAAACATTTTTTTATTCCTTGTATTGTGGAAGCCCTGCTTTCTTTATCTATACTAACATCCTGATTTTATTATTTTTTGTTGTCTGCCTACTTTATACAAAATTTCGTTGAAATCAGTTTGGCCAATTCCTTACAAATTCATAATTACCGAAAAGATTAACTTTGCAACTGTGGCACCCCTGCGGGGTCAATTCGGTCAAAATTTGTCAATTTGGTCATTAATTTATGGGCATACTCTATGTATTAAATTTATTTGAAATCAGTTAATTCATGAAGAAGATGTTAAGGGACACACAAACACATACACACGGACACCCGGATGATCTGGTTAGACTACTTTCCATTTTTTGGAAAGTAGGCTAATAAGCCTCATCATAAAATACATAGGTTTCATCCATCGATTTGGCAAACATGGGAGATGTGCTCATTTGAATTCAACAGATCTTAAAGACATTTTGCCTGTGCAGTGTTGTTAAGGTCTGCAGAATTAGTGAGTGAAATAAAATAGCAATCTTTGGAGTCATATGCTACAAAATTTTCTGTTTCAATCCTCATTGTCAAGCAACATATTTTTTGTTTTTAGTTTAATATTTTATTGTTTGTCTGTTTGGGTTGTATAAAATTCGGAAATGAAAGGTTTTAAAAATTATTTTTCTCCTCAATGAGTGTGTAGACTTTCACAGCATATTCCAAAAAAAACTTTGCATAAAATTATATGTAGAGTTGGACTTTGGTCACAAACACAATTATTTGTTCTCTGGTTTTTGAGAAATTAAAGAGAGAAAGTGAAAAGTTATTTCATTTTAGAATAACACCAAGAAATCAGTTATAAAGTACACTAGTGTGATACAGTTGCTTGTACTATAACAGTAGTAGGGAAAAGCGGGTTCTGGCACAGTCCGCCATCTTGGATTGCAGCCGCCATCTTGGATTTATGACGTCACATCCGGTCACGTGACCAACCTGTGGCGCCACCACTCGGAGAAAGTTGGAACTAAGAACAAGCGCCGTTCGAAAAGCAATGTTGTCAAGTGAGTTTCGATATATCGAACAGATCGGTGTTGCCAAAAACAAATGAATCGCACATGCGCCCTCGAGCCGAAAATTTGAAAAGTGTAAATTTAAACGGATGCGTACAATTGAATTGGGTGGGAGCATTGTGGTTGAAAATATTTAACGAATGAAATAAGAAATGAGCAACTTTTTTTATATCGAGGCTGCAGGCCCAAGGTTTGAATCACTGTTCGGACACTTTGAGATAAATTAACACGAAAAGGTGTGACAGAAATAGGAGTGAAATAAAAACATTGGTATAGGTTAACTCAAGTATTTATTGACATTTGTTTACAATTTTCAATCACATTCTGTTCTTTTAAATAATGGACACCCTCTCGTAAATTTGTCGTGCTCTTCTTTAGGATCGTCACCTTTTTCCCATGAATATATGCTCACACCACATTTACAGCATACGGTGACGTCCTCATAACCAGTAAAAATAAATCCTATACTAGCCATTTTGGTAATATTTAAAAATATCCTTTTTTTGGGAAAATCGTTAAACGTTATAAATCTATCATGTTCCCTATCTAAATTAACATTGCTCTGAAACCATTTCGTTAGTGATTCTAACAAATATTTATATTTTTTTTTATTACTCAACATTTATTATTAAACATCTTTTTTAACAAACTGAATTTCTCCTTTCCAGAATATATTCTTATATCTCTTCGTCGCATATATCGTTATATCTTTTCGATGGGAATTTTCTTTATTCGTTGAGTTTCCGAGGTGGTGGTATTTAATCGAGTTAAAATTTTTCCGATTGGTAACAGGTATGGGGTGATTTGAAATTAATGAAAATGAAACAACATTGAAAGGGTTGAGTAATTTTATTGAGACATGTTAATAACGAGTTCATTTTTAATTACTTTTAGAATTAAATTTCTTTTAACATTAGAATTGTTATAAAATTGTATTTCATCATGAGTTAAAATGTTGTATTTGTTAGGTAGGAAAATCTTTTTTTTTAAATCCCAGTCTTTATCTGATGTTATTACTGCCACCAACGCCTCCCCATATTTAGTTTTTATTTTCTGAAATTCTTCTATGTTATATACGATATCCTCTTCTAATGTTTCTTTTTTTATAAATGTGATTGTTTCATTTTTCATTAGAAGTTTCGTTGCAATTGCTTCCATCTAAAAAGGAAAAAGTTTGATGAGTCAATGAGTTTTTTAATATCAACAGAGCCTAATGAACTTTAAGCACTTACGTAAACTCTGAAGACATTTATCTTTACAGCGAAATACATATAATTCTTTTTCCATTCAAGCTAGACATAATTTAGACAAATATAACGACTCACTGTAATATTCGGAGAGTGGCGGCGGCAGTAGTAGAGACGGTGAAGGTTATGAGGATTAGTCTAAAAAAGAGACCATTCATGAGCATAATGTCAAAGCTTTCTCAGAGTGAGAAGTGATTAAAAAGTTATAAATAAATGAATACTATGCTTACTGAATATCTGTTGTAGCCTAGGCAGCGGAGACGGTGGCGTAGACGGTGGTGGAGACGGTGACGGTAATGGTGGTGGTTGCGGAGCTGAAAGTGTTCTAAAGAAAATAGACCATCCGCGAGAATAAAGTCAAAGCTTTCTCAGAGGGAGAAGTGATTAAAAAAATATAAAAGAAATGAATGTTATGCTTACCGAATATCTGCAGCTGTTGGTGCTCTTACTCGTAGTCGAAGAGGAGTTATTTTCTACGATTATCGCGCTGCTTATATACTGAAATTGTTAGTGTATACGATACAGGAAGAGGCGAATAACCTACATACCTTGGTAAAGTCGCTTGACCTGCTTCAAGCGACTAGGAGTGGAGGGACAGAAAGCAGGTTAAGAATAATTTATCTACCATAGCCCGCATGACACAATTAAAGCGCGTAAGTGTGAGGGGAGGAAGTACGTGAATAATATATTTATCGTACCACGTACGACCTGCCTCAATCGCTTGGGTGTTGTGTAGGGAAAGTAGGTTAAAAAAAATCTACATGCCATAGCACGTATGACACACCTAAAGAGATTATGAGTGGCGGATGACCCGCCTAAAGCGCATGTGTATGTGGGTAGCATTTCACCACGTATGACCTACCTTAAATGCTGAGGTGTTGGGGTAGGAAGGCGACGTCTTATTGCGATGTATAGACCTTACACCACTATAAATACGGTGCAGAGAATACGAGAAGTCATCGGTTATTGTTCAACATTCCACGACCAACGTCAGCACGCTGATTTCAAGAGCCGTTTCCCCGAGAGGTCAACGTTAAAGAATACGGCAGCTTTTTTGATTCTGGTAAGTTGAAATAATTATAATGTTAACGATAAATCGAAGAATACTAGTCGCACAGATTGTCTCTGCGACACTTACCAAAATATTCTAATGGGATGTTTCATATGGAAACCCCATTAAAAATTAACGGATTCGGTTTAAATTCATATTATTTGAAAAACCTTAATTAATGGTACATATAACCGAATCTCATCAAAATCCGCCGGAAAAATACCCCAAAAGAGGTCCTGTAATGTTTCAATATTACACGGCGGTCATAAGCTTTAAAGAGGTACTCCTCTGACTTCTTAGCTCCACCCATCCCCCGCCCTATCATAACCTAGTAAATCCGCCCCACCATTTTGTAGGAGGAGCATGTTAACCCCGCCCGCTATGCAGGATCGCCATTTTGTACGTGCATGTTAACTCCGTCTAATACTTGAGAAACGAGGTCACAGACGCGGAAGACAAGACGCGTAAAAAAAACATCGCGATTGTATTGCAGGTAAGTAAACCTTCAGGGGCAAATTTTGGTTTTTCCTAATTAGGACCATTATACCTTTAGAACGGTTCTTGTAGGAGGGCGTTTTTTCGGGTTATTTTCATCGTAGGACCCACCGTTTTCGAGATTTTTGGCAAAATCCGAAATTTTCGAACAATTTTGTTAATATCTCCGTTATTTGAAGAGATATTGGAATGGTGTTAATGCAAAGTTTGTTCATATTACAATTGCGCTTCCAATAAAAGAAATAGCTTATTTAAAAAGTTGAAAGATTTCGAGATATTTTAGAAAAACTCCTTAATATTTAGTCAAGTCGCCAATTATTGGTGACTTATCAATCAACGTGAAGACGTTTCTTTCAAGAAACGCTTCACCGAGACTATAGTGTAGCATTTTCTGGAAAATACTATATTGAAAAATAGAGGATAAATATTTCAATGTCTATATGTAATTTGTACTATATCGACTTGAATACAGAACGTAGGAAAATAGCCACGAATGAATTTGAAAAGGATTTTTATAAACTAATGAATAACGCGGTCTTTGGCAAAACTATGGAGAACGTTCGCAAGAGAATAAATTTGGAATTGGTTTCCAACGAAAAGAGGTTGAGTAAATTAATTTCCAAATCCACTTTCCTCGATCGAACGGTCTTTAATGAAAATTTAGTCGCAGTCCATATGAGAAAATCCATAATTAAAATGGATAAACCTATTTATATAGGTTTATGTGTTCTAGATTTAAGCAAAACTTTAATGTATGACTTCCATTACAGGAGAATGAAACCTAAATATGGTGACCGCTTGAAGCTATGCTACATGGACACTGACAGTTTCATATATGAAATAAAGACCGATGACTTTTACGAAGACATATCGACCGAATTAGACTTTTACGATACCTCCAACTTTTCAAAGGATCATCGATGCTATTCAAACAAAAACAAAAAAGTTATCGGAAAAAATGAAGGACGAATGTGATGGGCGTATTGTTACACACTTTGTAGGATTGAGAAGCAAACTTTATTCCTATAGGATAAAAGGGGAGAAAGATAAAAAGAAGGCAAAAGGGATCACTAAAGCCGTAATTAATAAAAGCTTAAGTTTCGATGATTATGTAAATTGTTTAAGAGAAAACTCGACAGGATTTAGGAAGATGATGGTCATAAGAAGTACGAAACATGAATTATTCACCGTAGAGATGAATAAAGTAGCGTTGAATGCTATGGACGATAAGCGTTACATATGCGACGATGGTATAAACACGTTTGCCTGGGGACATCTCAAAATTCCAAATTTAAAGAGGACGTGGGATAAAGCCTTTGAATCTGAAGGCGACACTTGAATAAAAGTTACAATTTCGGGAAATTTGCTCAGTTAGGGTTATGTCGTTGAGGTGGAAACATCCATTTACCTGTATTTGTGCCGGTCCTAGTTGTTGTGGAAAAACAACTTTTGTGTTGAGGTTTTTAGAAAATTTACAACATTTGGTAGAAGGTGATATAGATCGTATAATTTGGTGCTGCAGCCCCGGTAGTGAGCCAGATATTGAGGGAATAGAGTTTGAAAATCAAATTCCTTCTTTCGATAACCCGAAAAGAATACCGACTCTATATGTCATCGATGATTTGATGCATGAAGCATATACTAAGCAAGTTTGCGAATTATTCACGAGAGGTTCACACCATAGTAGTATCTCTGTAATACTCATAACTCAAAACGTGTTCTATCAGAGTCCTCAATCGAGAAACATATCTCTAAATTCCAAGTACATCGTCGCTTTTCGCAACCCTCGCGATAGACTTCAGTTTGGTCATTTAGCGAGGCAGGTGTATCCGGAGCAATCGTCCGAGTTGGTGAGGATATATAAGGAGGTGACATCAGAACCGTACAGTTATTTGGTCCTAGATCTTTCACAAGAGACGGACGATCGTTTGAGATTCAGTACATGTATATTTCCAGATGAGATTACCACCGTATATGCGCCATCACATCTGATCGATGATGAAAAGGTTGAGATCTAACAAGCATTTGCTACACGTCTTGAAAAACGCCAAACCTAAATTGCGTAACGCGATTTTGAAAAACGTAGACGAAGAGGTAATCAAAGTCTTGTGCGAGTGCTGCTTGAACACTTTGAACGGGAATCATAAAATAAGCCCTGCCTTAAAGAAAAATCTAAGGAAGCATTGTAAAACGCTAAGAGCGCTCGGCGATAAGAAAGGGTCCTTGAAACAGAAGCGGGCATTATTGATTCAGAAAGGTGGTTTCCTTCCAATGCTCATCGGTTCCATTCTCAGCGGAATTATAGGCAGTCTGATAAACAAATGAGTCTCAAAAAGATGTTACTCATCGACCCAGAAGTTCTCGACAGAGAACGATCAAAAGCACGAATATCTAAATTAGACGAAGAAATGCAAAAGGTCTTAAACAGGAAAGATCTGAGCGATGTAGATAAATGGCACCTATACAAACGTGCGTTGGATACTTATTTAAGCGTTGCGGCAGAGGAGAGAAAGCCCATTAGTATTCCGATCGTGAAAGAAAAAAGAGTTAGGAGGCAGGCGGTGAAGAGACCCCCCGGTAAGACCTTGGAATCTCTAACTAAGCGCATAAAATTAGATAGTGTTGCGTTAGATAAATCATGGGAAGGTATGATGGAGAGATTAAACCGCGCAGAGGCGTTAAGCGAAAAAATAACATCAAAGCGGGGAAGAAGCTTACCGCGTCGGGGATCTCGGGTTCGAAAACCAAAGACGCCGTGGACCCCGATAAAGTAATCGAAAGTATTTACGGTGATCCTGCAAATCCTGCGGGTTTTTCCACTGCGGATAAATTGTGGAAAGCTTTGAATAAAAAGATATCGAAAAGTAAAGTTCAAAATTGGCTGGATTCGCAGGATGCGTATACGTTGCATAGACCGTTACGAAAACGTTTTCAAAGAAACTTTTACGACGTTTCGTACATTGACGAAACGTGGCAATGCGATTTGAACGATATGCGAAATTTGAAAAAATACAATAAGGGATATGTATATATTTTGACCGTAATCGATTTGTTCTCTAAATATGCGTGGGCACTTCCGCTAAAAAGTAAAACTGGGGAAGACATCGTGGAGGCATTCAGGTTAATATTTAAGCAGAGCGGTAGAAAACCGTTAAAATTGCAAAGCGATAAGGGTACCGAATTCAAGAATAGAAAATTTCAAGAATTTCTAACAAGGGAAAATATAAAGTTTTATTACACACACAATCCGGATGTTAAAGCTTCGGTTGTGGAAAGATTTAATAGAACCCTCAAGACTAAAATGTACAAATATTTCACCAAATATTCCACTTACGATTTTGTGAGCGTCTTACCGAAACTTATGAAGGGATATAACGATGGCGTTCATTCTACCATCGGAATAGCTCCTTCCCGAGTAAACGACTCAAATGCATTCGAGGTGGGGAAAAGACTGGTCGAGACACGTCTCGGAGAGGGGAAAAAAAGAGAAAGCCGAGATTTACCGCGGGAGATTACGTAAGAATCAGCAAAGAGAGAATGCCGTTCGCTAAAGGATATACGCCAAACTATACGACCGAAGTTTTTAAAATTAAATCTATCGTTACGGGGAACATTGTTCCTACGTACGAGTTGGAAGATATGAACGGAGAGAGTATCGAAGGATACTTTTACGAACCAGAACTAAAGAGAACAATCGTATCCGAGGTCACCGAGTTTAAAATAGATAAAATATTGAGGCGTAGAGGAAAAGGTCGCAGTCTCGAATATTTCGTCAAGTGGAAAGAATATTCGGATTCCTTTAATTCTTGGATTAAGGCTTCGACGGTAAAACGTTTAAAATGAACGAGTTCTATCTCACCCTCCTTAGCGATAGCTCTCGCGAGTATTTCGAAGATAATACAATTGCTCATTTTTGGACAAAATTATCTCAACGAGTGGATTTAGGAAACGGAGAATGGAGAGTGGGTTTGGCCGAATTTTCGCATCCAAGGATTCGTGATAACAGGATCCACAGGGAGGAAATGAATAGGGATAGACGACAGGTCAATATCGAAATGGATGATAGTACACCGATCACGATAGCTCCAGGAACTTATAAATCTATGAAACATATGCTAGACTCGTTACCTACTGAGAAAAGAAAACGCGCTTTGGATGTATTGAAGGAACATATGACTTGTCCTAAAGATAAAGTTCATATTGAGATTCCCGGTGATTTACCAGTTACGATCCATCCCGGAACTTACAACTCGTTAGAGGATATGTTACGATCGCTATCGGCTGATGAGAAAAGAAATTTGCTGAAATGTGATGAAAATGACTCGGATAAGTTATTGGATTTAGTCTTAGAATCGAAATCAATGATGAATGTTGAATTAAATGCAAGGTGGTCTTTAGGAACGAAGGTGATTAAGGAGATGGATAAATTAATAGGCGTCTATGTTGAAATTCCACCAGATTCATTGCTTATTGCACCTCCTGCGGGAAAATACGAATCTTTGTTGCAATATATCATCAGTATGAATTCCCAAGATTTGAATGCTCGTTTTGACGATATTTTTTTGCAACTCGTATATTTTCTCTACAAATGCGTCGACATACCTGAAGATGTGAAAAATTTAGAAAAATTTGCTAATGTACGCATCGAAATACCAGAGAATTCACCGATTAGATCATCTCCTGGCACTTACGGTTCTGCTGTTGAATTAATATCTTCGGTTTTAGAACCGAAGAAATCGGGTGAAATCGATTTCGGTGAAAGGATGATAAAAGCTATGGATAAACTCGTAAGTTTCCACGTCGAAATATTACCGAATGGCTTGGGTGTGGATTTTCCCCCAGGATCTTACGGGTCTCTGGAGGAATTTTTGCGAGTATTATATGAGGTCCGTGAAAAAAAGGATTTTTTGGGTAGCGAAGCGAAAGTCGGTGTAAGAGAAATGATGGAGAAAATAAACTATGTCATATTTGAAAATCCAAATTATTCGATAGATGTCACCAAAGGAGGAGAATATAGGAAAAAGCGGGACATCGCACGTAGTATTGACACGCGATATATTTTCGTTTATACGGATTTAATCAAGCCGCAATTGGTTGGTGATTCTCTCAGCAGATGTTTGCGAATTGTCAGCGTAAACGAAGAAAGACACCATTTTTTCAATCCAGTTTACTACTTTCCCGTAGAGAAAAAAGAAATCGAGAACGTCGAAATACTACTCACAGGAAAAGATGGCAAACCATATCCTTTCTTCGGTGGAGCTACACCTTCTCTTTTAGTTTTACACTTTATAAAAGTGTTGCAATAACAAAAAAAGCAATCATTATCGTTCGAGATGTTAAAGGACGTGGATCGATATACGACGTATTACGTCAATCAATGCGGAGGAGAAATAGGTCCCGTCTACCGCGCCAGTTATCGTGTGCAGAGAGGTAGAGGATTAGGAAGCTTTCTCGCGGGTCTTTTTCGTTTCGCTAAACCACTTATACAAAGCGGTCTTAAAGCGGTAGGTAAGGAGGCAGCCAGTACGGGGGTCGGAATTCTCTCGGATTTGGGAACGAGACCAATTAAGGAAATATTGCGTAATCGATTGGGTGAGGCTGGAGCGAATTTGAAGAGAAAGGCGGAAGAAAAAATTAAAAAGATGAGTGGATCGGGTTTACGCATAAGTAAAAGACCAAAGTTAATAAAAAGGAACATCAAACGCAAAAAACTTCATTCGAGGAGAAAGAGACGTCGCGTCAATACGGACATATTTTCTTCATAACCGAGATGGAACACATGCTATCCTCGCTCGACATATTTAGTCGGCCAGCTTTGCAAACGAATATTTTAGGCAAGCGCCTCATTCCGTACAAACCGATCTCTTCCTTAGACAATCAATCGACCATCGAATTCGTAGTGAAAGATTTGGGAGAATCGTACAAAAATTTGAACAGTTTTTATTTACAAATCAGGGTGAAATTTGTCAAAGCTGATGGATCAGACTATGGGCCAGAGGACAAAATACAACCCGGGGTAGTGAATAATGTCTTGCATTCGATGATCGAGCAATGCAGCGTCTATTTAAACGGAAAGCAAGCTGCATCCTCGGAAGGTAATTATCACTATCGTAGCACTTTAGAAAATCTCCTTAGTTATGGCGCAGATGCGGCGAAACCTCATTTGGCTTGCGATGGGTGGTTGCTCGATAGCGGTGAGGATATCAATAAACAAGATGACGCAAATGTAGGATTTGTTACGAGAAAAGCTAAATTTGCTAACAGTAGGGTCGTGGAGCTCTATGGTAAATTGCATGTCGACGTATTTAACCAAGAGCGTCTCTTAATTAATGGAGTCGACGTAGGTGTTAAATTAACGCTCGCAAAACCGAGTTTCTACATCAAGGAGAATGCTGCGGGTACTTCCGTGCTGAAAATTCTCGATGCTACTTTATACGTCGAGCATAACGATATAAACCCCTCAATTTTGTTGGCTCATTCCAGAGCGTTGGAGCAAAGCAACGCGATATATCCTTTCAAGCGAGTGGAAGTTAAGACGTTCACCGTCCCTCGAGGAAATCAAACGATTTCTGTAGATAACGTCATAACAGGACAGCTTCCAAACAAAATAGTTTTCAGCATGGTCGATAACGATGCGTACGTTGGAAGGAGGGACAAAAATCCGTTCGCGTTCTCTCATTATTCTTTGTCTAGTTTCTTTCTCATCGTCAACGGTGAGCGAATGCCACCGCAAGGCATTTCCACAAATTTCACCAATCAAAAATGCTGGACGCAAGCATACCGTTCTATGTTTTCGGGAATCGGCGTACATCACGGTGATAAAGGTAATCAAATAACCTTGGACATGTTCGCACATGGATATTTCATTTTAGCTTTCGATCTAACACCTGACGGTTCGGGTAACGAAGAATATGTCGGTTTGATGGATAAGGGTACCGTGAGAATCGAAGCTGGCTTCGAAAACCCGCTCGAAAAAACCATAACGTGCATCGTTTACGCGGAATACGACGCCTCTTTGGAAATAGATAAAAGTCGAAACATCATCACGAATTTTGCATAAGCGATGAACACGTTAGATATATACAACTTACTTAATCGCGATCTACGCACAAGAAAAGTGTTTCGTGGGGTGTTTCCTTCAGATAGTTTACCCTCACCCTCGCCTGGAATCTACGTGATAAATTTAGACGCTTCTACTCGACCGGGAAGCCATTGGATCGCGGTGCACATTTTAAATAAGCAAAAGGCAGAATATTTCGATTCGTATGGTTATCCACCACTCGTCCATTCGATATTAAAATTTCTAGAACCGTTCTCTCTCGCTCGAAATTCAGTTCAACTTCAGAGCTTTCGTTCGGACGTTTGCGGGGAATTCTGTTGTCTCTATGCACTCTATAAGTCCACTGGTAAAACCCTCACCCAATACCTCAACCTATTTTCCCTCCCACAATTCAACGACTGCCGAGTCGCTCAACTCTTTTACCTAGAGTTTGGGAGCACCAGGAAAGGAAGACGTTGCCATCCTCGGTCGCAGAGTTGCTGTTCGAGAATAAATAGCACCGCTACCCGCGATAGTCATCACTCGAGATTCTGACTCGAAACTGTCAAGATGCGACTCATCATCGACTTCGAGTGGGGCTCGGACCGAAGAGTGAAAGAATTGGCTGCGGTGGAGGTGGATTCCGAGAGAGTCTTTTGGTGCAGCTTCCAAAGTCCGAACAAATGGATCGGTGGAGGCAGAAAGGTGAAATCGAGCAACGTTCTCCTGTGTAACGAGACATCGTTCGCAAACGGATTCATTCCCTACACCGAGCTGCTCTCCTGCCTGGAAACTATCATCAAGGACGCCACCGCCCTCTACGTCTTCGACGAGGAAAAATGTAGCTTCCTCTCTGACCTCACCGGACGCACTTTCATAAGCATGAGGAAAGATTTAGATTGCCCTTCACCGGATGACCTTTCCTTCCCCTCCATTTCCTGCTTGAATCCGTGCCACCGCTTACGCAAAAGTGACTGCGCATTAAGAAATGCGTACTGCTTATCTCATTGGCTGAAATTCCTAACCTTGAAGATCGACGTAGATCCTTGTTCGACCAATGTCGAATGTTCCACCTCCTCACTCCCTTCCGCCTCCTCCTAAAGCATATATCCTGGCATTCAACCTAGTTATCATCAGTTGTCATGCAGAAACCAGCAAGTGCAGAGTCTCCCACCCTTCCTAAACGCAGACGTGTATCTTCACGGCCACCACCATCCGGTCTGGAAACCCCCGAGAAGCGACCCTCACCTCCATCAAGTCTGCAAACATCACCCACTTCAAAATCTAACAGACAGCCGAAAACTGTGCAGAAGAAGAAGAAGAAAGTGTGTGATGCCACCCAGTTGCTACTAGAAACTGTGTTTTTCTTGAACTCTGCTAAAACAAGAATTGTCAGCATCGGTTTCGATCCCGAGAGATTCTGTGAAGTGATCGTACAGTTAACTCAAGTGAACAAGGGATCGGTTGAACTAAACTATACCGATTGGTGTGAATTTGTTACTCAAGAGAAATTAATATCTGATTATTTTAATTTGGGACAAAAAAATATTCCGCTCAAATCTCCTGTGAGTTTAGTGAATTATTTTGGAAAAAAACATGTGCTCATTAAAGGTGATCAATGCTCGATGACCTTGAATGCTGAGGAATGGAATAATTTGTTACTATGTGTGAAATGTATAGCACTGGCTTTTGACAATCTAGACAACGAACGGATAAACGTAGACTATTTTTACGAACAGTTTATTAAAGTGTCAGGTGTAATCGGTATCGAAAACGTCGATAACTTGGAAAAGCCTGAGGGGAGCAAACTCGACTACGAACGTTTGAGACTTGAAATTCCCTTACATTGCTCGCTATCTGATAAAATTATCGGATGAATGTGAAAGAGGTGACAGTCACTGGCATCGGGTTAAAACCGTGTAAACTGCTCATCTCTGTGTGTGTATGTGGTCGATTTGGTCCCTGGCGTTGGGTTTAATTACCTCGCAAACCGTGAGTGTGAATTATGGAGTCAGTCCCTGGCGATGGAAGTAAAACTCCCGTAAACCGTATTCCATTAAAAGTCCTCCGATTGAGTAAATGTATAGTGGATTTTCAAGCGTATCTCAATAGTGGTAATCAATTCGTAGTCAGAGAACTCGCAATTTGTGATACCGATCGCAATTGCTCTCAATCGTGGGTTTTTGACTGCCCAAAGGATTTGTCACTAAAACGAGAAAACACTTGGTTAGCTCATAATCATCACAGAATTGCATTAGATGATGGGGAAGTTCATCATGAGGATTTCCAACGAGTTTTAAACAAATACATTTCAAACTATAATTTAATCTTTGTAAAGGGATTACAAAAAGTTAAATTCCTTTCCTCACTTTTGGGAGACCGAGTCATCGATCTAAAAGTTTTCGGATGCCCCTCGATTAAACAACTACCTTCAATGGGTAGATATTGCATGTTACCTCAACATAAAAATGGTGAAGTCATTTGTGCAACGAACAATTGTGAATCACTAAGGAAATGGTTTCAGAGCAATGTTAATTTAGATAGGGAACATGATAGATTTATAACGTTTAACGATTTTCCCAAAAAAAGGATATTTTTAAATATTACCAAAATGGCTAGTATAGGATTTATTTTTACTGGTTATGAGGACGTCACCGTATGCTGTAAATGTGGTGTGAGCATATATTCATGGGAAAAAGGTGACGATCCTAAAGAAGAGCACGACAAATTTACGAGAGGGTGTCCATTATTTAAAAGAACAGAATGTGATTGAAAATTGTAAACAAATGTCAATAAATACTTGAGTTAACCTATACCAATGTTTTTATTTCACTCCTATTTCTGTCACACCTTTTCGTGTTAATTTATCTCAAAGTGTCCGAACAGTGATTCAAACCTTGGGCCTGCAGCCTCGATATAAAAAAAGTTGCTCATTTCTTATTTCATTCGTTAAATATTTTCAACCACAATGCTCCCACCCAATTCAATTGTACGCATCCGTTTAAATTTACACTTTTCAAATTTTCGGCTCGAGGGCGCATGTGCGATTCATTTGTTTTTGGCAACACCGATCTGTTCGATATATCGAAACTCACTTGACAACATTGCTTTTCGAACGGCGCTTGTTCTTAGTTCCAACTTTCTCCGAGTGGTGGCGCCACAGGTTGGTCACGTGACCGGATGTGACGTCATAAATCCAAGATGGCGGCTGCAATCCAAGATGGCGGACTGTGCCAGAACCCGCTTTTCCCTACTACTTATAACTTTCTTTGTATTCATTTAAATGAGTTTTTGAGCTTGATCCTTTTATATAAAACATACTCAGAAATGTCTAATTGAGACAAATTATGCAGAAATAAAAGCAGCTCTTTAAATGAGTTTGCTACATATTATTAAGACATCATTATATTTTAGAGGTAATCCTCCATTTTTTAAATACCACCTGGAGATCATAATTTATCAATTGCTCAACTTAGAAAATATTAACTTCAAAGATTCTACAGAAAAAAGTATGCTTTTTTAAATTTGAGTGATCTGGTTAAAAAAATATAGCAATATGCTCTCAAAATATATCCCTTCAACTTCTTTATAAATGTGTATATGAATTAGATGAATTTAGTGCTATTTTGTATGGAGATGATGATGATGATGATGGCAATTGGTATAAAACTGAGCTTATCATCTAAAACTTACTATTTCCTCATTATTGGCTTCATCTAGAGCAAAAAGGGACACATTGTCATTCAGTGCATTATTTAGGAATGTTCGGATATCCTCTTCAGCATATGGTGCCGTGTGTTTTATCACGGAAGTAAGTGGCTCATCTTTAAAAAAGTTTTCTAGCATGTGCTGGATTGCATCCTCTCTCCTGTCGTCTGGAATATCTTCTATGCGGAATGTTAAATGCCTTCCCCATACACCCTTTGGAACCGAGGAAGGACGCACAAAAAAGCCTTCTTCTCCCATATTTTGCTCCTGTTGAATTAATTTCAAAAAATAAACGTCATGTACAAAAAGAGACATAACAGAGGGGATGAATCATTTTCATATAATTTAAAGCAATTTGACATTTTTTTGACGCGTCAGATTTTCAACTGTCTGTGCAGCTGTCCGACCTTAGAAAAATAATAGACACGCAGATGACATTAGCGAATGCACTGCTCTTTGCTTAAAAAAATCGTGCTATTTTTAAGGGAAGGCGCTACATGGGGAAACTAATTTAGTCTTCAAACAGACGTGCATATCAAAGTTATTTTTAGAAGGATAATTCAGGCGGAAGGAATATGAGAAGGTATATCGTGAAATCCTTCTCTCAGCTTAACTATATCATGCCATAGTTGTCTTTCTTTTCAATATTTATTTCGAGAACCACTCTCGTTCTTAATATCACTTTTCGTGCCTTGCATTGTAATATTTTCTTCCCGAAATATTTACACCAATCAGCGCTTAGTGCTGCCGTTCTTCTATTCAACGTTCTCACATTATGTCAGTGTTTTACTTCATCTTTTGAGCAACTTGCAAAATACCGTACTTACTCGCTTAATTTTCCCCCTTTTTCGCACGGTTTTTACGCTAAAACAAGGATGGGGCAAATACGAGGTTTTACCCTATCGCACGATAGTGATCATATCGGGAAAAAATAATCGTTTATTACCTCCTCATAGTTCAGGTGTGGCAAATACGCGATGGAGGCAGTTACGCGAATAAATAATAATCTCTCGACGAGGATTTCTGAGCGTGAGACCGGAATAGAATATGAAGTTAACAGTTTTTCATTCAAGTTCGCCCCTCGTAATTGGTCTCCCTCGCAGTTACTGTCTTTTCACCGTGGTCCCGCTCGTTCGCTTTTTTATCTGATCTTAAGCGCAAAACAGAAAGACGGCCTTTGGTATACTGTCACATCTCGAAGAGAGAGAGAGAGAGAGAGAGCTTATCTACGGCCGTTTGAGAACGCTGAGTTTTCTTATCTTATCGCATAGAGAATTCTTTAAAGCTGTAGGAGATGCTTGAGGAACGTGTGAGAGATAGGATGGAAGCAGGGAAAGTGTCGAGGGGAGGCTTGTTTGTCTATTCCTGTGGAAGAGGGCGTAGGGAGGGGAGGCGGAATAGGAAAGATCGCTACGGGCTTCGAGATTGAGTAATTGGAGCAATCTATGCTTCGGTTTGGGATGAATTATAGTCGAGAAAGGACGTTTTTTGATGTTTTTATTACTTTATATTGGTATATTTAAACCGTGTCGATATTAAACTAATTTGGTGACTACTCTCTAAGATACACCAACCAGTCATCAATTCTATAAATACTTAAAAGAGAATTTTAAAACTTAAAGTTGAATTTAAAATTATCGTATGAAATTATATTTTCGAATCATGCTCCTATACGCATTCAATGGAAATCTATACAGCTGCACCATGTCGATTTAGGCAGTTTTCCAGTTTTATATTTTGACGATCGCGTCATTGTATTTATGGTGCCAGCGACGTGTGTGGTATTATTTATTGGTCAAATTTAGCAGTAATTTGAAAAGTAAGCGAAAATTGGGGAATTTTTAAAAACGTGCGCGCAATAGCAACAACGTGAACTCCTATTTTGGCTTATGTTTCTAAATAGTCCTTCATCCATATTCACAGATCTTCCTTTCCCGCTAGACTTACGTTATCTGTTGAATAACATGCCCCCGTATTAATAACTCTTAATCTGAATTTAGTTTTTCCGTTCAATAGACCAGAGACCTTCGAGAAAATTATAAACTAATGTTTTGGAGTTTGGAGTATGCAGGCAATGCTACGCATAGTGTCTCCAGAAAGAGGGGGCCCCAAATTTTGCTTGGACCATAACTTATCGTCGTCGATAACTGGCACGGTAAATACACATCGATACAGATAAGTGGGCCGCGTTAAGGGGTCAGATATGAATACGAAAATCAGTAACTGATGGCCATAAACTAAATTCCCTGCTTTTAAGAGAGGTAGCAATTATGTGACGTCAATTTTTACATTTTCCAACGGCTGAGCTTTGTCAAGTGATGTGTCAAAAGGAAAAACTGGAAGTGTCGAGCTTCGGACGTTCTGAAACGTTTTAGCGGCAGGGGAAGATTCAGATTTGGACGTTCTGAGACGTTTTGAACGGCAGAGGGTTAAAATATCTTTGCCCTTAGCTTTGCTAAACCTTTCATCGAAAAAGCACCGATAGTATTCTGCTACTTCTTCGTCAATTCAGCGGCTAACTAGCAATTATTTATGAGGTTAGTGGTTTCATTCGTAAAATACGAGTCATAAGACGAATAGCGTTCTATTAGCTCCATATATCTTGTGAATTTATTATCTCGGTTTTCCGTTAATGACAGGTTTTACTAAAGAAATACTACTGCAATTAGACACGATTCAAACACAATTTTATTTTGATGGGAAATTACAATAGTTAATTGAATATTTTACAGAGCTCTTTCAGTAACTTCAAGTCACACAATATTAAAAGTTGGAAGCAAAAATTAACCGTCTGAGGCATTTAAAGAAAATTCCATTTCACGGAAATAAATATATCAACAAATTAATACGAAATAGAGAGTGCGGATTCTAGATAAAGTGTCGCCTGTCGCCACTGCCTCACCAGCCTCCCGAAATGTATTGTGTGTGCATGACAATTCACTGCCAACTATGTTAATAATGTGTAGCAGCAGAACCAAGCGACAGGCACCATCAACCTCTCACATCTAATATCTCTCACTAATAAGCGCGTACAAAGAAGTGCGGAATTTTAGACTATGGAATCCCCGGGTTCCCCATCCCCTCTGACGCGTGCGCTGAGCGTCTTGGACAGAAATAATGCCACTGGACGATATATAGTAACTTTTTTGTGACATCTGGCTTAGTATTATTTGTGACATCAGGCTTTACGATTGGATGTTTTTTAATCAAAATCCTTATAGCCATTTTAGAGTAAATCGAATTTTGTTTCAAAATATCCAAGAATAAAGCAGGTACCCTTATTGTTGCGCAATATCGTTCATATCTTCAGAATGTCTTTCATGAATGATATTATCCACAAATATGAGACATCATTGGATTTAGTTTTACCTTAAGGCTGTAGTAAGATTTTGAATGGATCGCGGCTGAGGTGTGACGTCATAGGGCTTAAGTAAGGTAGCTTAGCATAAATTTTAATGTCCCTGGACGCCATAAAGTGACTTTAAGAGATATGTATATGGCTTAGGTAGTATTATTTGTGTCATCGAGCTCTAAAATTGGATTGATTTTAATCAAAATCTCTCTAGCCACTTTTGAGTAGATAAAATATTTCTGAAATTCACCAAGAATAAACTACCCTTCATTTTTGTGCAATATCATTTTTATGAAAAAAGGATCTGCAAAAGATGATATGTTGCATAAATACGAGATATAATTCGATTTTAAGTACGCATTTGTACCCTAGAACGGAGAACAGACCGACAGACAGACGGCATGGCGAAAACCACTTTTATGAACTCATGGATACCTGAAACATGTATTTCCATCAAAATATCGAAAATCACGTTGACAACAATTAAAAAACACGGAAGAAAATTTCAAGTTCAAAGTGAATTACGACTTTCTCGTTTGATTTTCTTGAAATCGGCTACTCCTTCGATAAATATGTATAGAACAAAATATATGCTATTTGACCAGTTCTACAGATTTTGTTTGAAGACGTTTTTGTTATGATATGTTGCATAAATACGAGGTATCATTCGATTTAAGTAAGCATTTGGACCCTAGAACGGAGAACAGACCGGCAGACAGACAGACAGACGGAATGGTGAAAACCACTTTTATGAACTCAGGGACACCATCAAAATATCGAAGTCGAATTTTTTCACGATTACAATACTTGCTCAATATACTACGTAAATGAGAAATTAAAAAGGAGGTCCCCAAAATCGTACTTGCATAGGGGCCTCCAAATATATCACGCCGACCCTGTGCATGACGCAGTTTATTGGGTGATCTCTTTATGCCGATGCTAGAAATCTTATGTCAAAGTAGCATCTAGGGCTCACTATGAATTCGGCGAACACATACCAGATGCCAACTTATACCTGCAAAAGAATAGGTAAAAATTGATTATAAACTTTTACTGACAGCCGATTATTTTGAGTAACAATAATAATAAAGGTTGGTGGCTTGATTGACAGTTGACTTTAAGTCACTGTCGAGAGAAGTTCGCCCTTGAAGATGCCCACTTAGTGGGCGAAATGCATCAGGTTTATTGTAAACTTTTATGGCTTAAGGAGTTTTCCCACCGATGTAACAATAATAAACTTAAAACTTATTTAAAAGGCACCACTATAACATTATAAAAATATATCGTCACCTCAGTCGTCAAAATACTTCGTGCATATACTTCGTAGAATTCTTCGACTTCTGCGAGCATAAATATAGACGCAAGCGTGTTGCAGCGGATTTACTAACGACACTCGCAATTTATATAAACTGATCAGAAATCCTCTCCTAAGTAAGACGCGTAGACCCTTTTTCTGACCGACATTTAGGGGAAAATCTATGCAGCTAAGGGCTGACCTCCTCACTCTATATGTAACAGTTACATATCTGCAACATCGTTTAAAAAGTATTTCCAAGCTTATTTTATAGGATTTCTGCTCACTTAAATATGTATATTCTAATGCACGTGCTTTCTAATCTGATTGAAAAATTCTCCAGTGTACAGAATTATGAAATGCTGTTTGACAGCACTGGTTTCATACTTGTGGAGCCTGCATGCAAAAAAATTGCCCCTTTACAGTTTTTTGAAATACAAAATTGGAAAGGTGTACTCCATGTCGGAGTACACAGAGTTTCCAAATGCGTTCCTTGAGATTTCACAATGTTCTCAATATTTTTCGCTCAGATGAGTATTTAAGAAGCTAGCGATATATGATGTAAAATACGTGTGTCTTTATGTCAAGTAGTCGTAATTATTGTCCGATTTTAACCAAAATTGGAATAGGACAATCAATTTGAAAAAAAACTCCCCAATACGAAATTTCATCACAACATGTCAAGCGGTTCCCGAGTTGAAACAAAGGAACATTGTAAACTACATGTAGGTCTTCATGTAAAGTGGTCGTCATTATTACTTGATTTCAGCCAAAATTGGAATCGGTCAATTAATTTTAGCAGAACTTCCCATTATTAAATTTCAACAATATACGTCCAGCGGTTCCCGTGTTGAAACAAAGGAACATTGTCAACAACTTGCAGGTCTTCAGGCAAAGTGATCGTAATTGTTGTCCGATTTTAACCAGAATTGGAATTATTCGACGAATTTCAGTAAAACTTCCCAATACCAAATTCAATCAAAATAGGTCTATTGGTTCCCGAGTTGAACCAAAAGAACATTGTAAACTTCATGTAGGTCTTCATGTAAAGTGGTCGTAATTATTGTTCGGTTTTAACCAAAATTGGAATCCTTCAATCAATTTTTCTAAAACTCCCCAATATAAAATTTCATCAAAATATTTCAAGCTGTTCCACAGTTTCAACATGCGGACGGACGGACACGACCTCTCCTGTATGCGTTCATTCGTCCAAAGAACGCATAAAAATGCTTAAGCTTTAAATACCATTAGAGACGATGTAACTAAGTGGGCTGTTAAATTTAGCGACACAAATTCTCTGGTCAAAAACCACATAGCTACAATAAATGAGTTTTAAAATAATATACGTAATTAGAATGATGAAATTTTCTGACACCTCCTAAAGTCTCTAATGAGTACTTTCCCAATTACTAACAAGATTGGAAAGGTGTACTCCGAGTGCACAGAGTTTCCAAATGCGTACTTTGAGATTTCACAATGTTCGCAATATTTTTCGCTCAGATGAGTATTTAAGGAGAAGCTAGCGAGGTACGTTGTAAAATACATGTAGGTCTTCATGTAAAGTGGTCGTAATTATTGTCTTATTTTAACAAAAATTGGAATCGGTCGACCCACTTTAGCATAACTCCCCAATATCAAATTTCATCAAAATACGTCTAGCGGTTTCTGAGTTTTAACATGCAGACGGATGGAAACGGCCTCCTCTATATGCGTTCACTTCGTGCAAAGAACGCATAAAAATAAAAATTATGTGGAATTACCAAATAAGTCTTTTTCTTTGTACAATATGGAGAAATTCCACAAAGTGACGCCTGAAGCCATTAACTTAAAATATTAATCGATGTTACACTTTTTATCACATTTAACTTGTCGAAAACGATGATGGAGAAGAGCAAAGCCATTTATGGGCCATTTAATTTTCGGGGACAACAATAGTATGCGTTGCATACACCATGAAGCCAGACCTGCTATTTCTAGTTCTCATTTAATTTATCTCAAAATGGGTACTTGACATTGTGTGTCATAGAAATCATGCATGTTTAAGAATTAGGATGACGATTAGGAGTGAAAGGGTATGATTTGAAAGGATGTTGGGTGATGTGTCAAGTGGGACTAGTATGCACTCCATTTAAGTATAAGCATTTATAGTTGCACCAGCTTCCTACGCTATTTTTATTTTTTTTCGGGGCATTTGTTGCACCACATACTTAATTCACTATTGAATTATCGAACTCGTCTTATGGTTACAAATAATTTTAAGAATAAGCAATTCAATAAAAAAAATTGACAAGTAAGTACTTACCTTAGGTGTCTTCAACAGCCATAGCGAGGTTTTCCACAACCTTGGTTTGTAAATAAGAGTTACCTAAGATAAGTACTTACTTTTTCTATTTTATTGTATTGAAGTGCTGATTCTTGAATTTACACATATTGACATTTGGACTGGTTATGTTAGTCGTGAAATGTCTAGTTATTCTATACTAACGTAGAACTCTTGGTAGATGTCTGAAATTTCTGTGTGTACATTAGCGTCCGCGCATATCGTCAGTTTGAATGATCCCACCTTATAGTTTTAATTATTTTTCCTGTATAATCGCGCACCATGTGTTCCGCGAGCTCGAGAAGATCTGTAATCTTTTACGTGACGCTTTGTTGACGTGACTTTGGCGTAAAGCAGACATCCTCGAACTACATCCTGCGATTTCTTGCCTTGTCTGTGTACTCAAATAGTTTGTTGGCATAAGCGTCGGTTTTTAGAAGCTAGTTTTAAAATATGTATACAATGATCCGATTATGTGGACGTCATTTCTCTTGTTTATTTATTATCGGATATTTCGGTTATTTTAAAGACTCACTCATTTTCACCAGGGACGCTTCAACGCTCTAAGATACGATACGCAAATACTCGTTCTCAGACTGTTTCAGATGAACTTTGTGAGATCATCTTTCAGCCAAAAAAAAAACTTGTAGGTCAACGCGATCCAGACCAATCTTCATCCCTCCTATAATAAGATCAACTCATGAATAGGCGTTTTTTATTTTCATCTGTCGCAAACTATGCAATGAGTTTCGTAACTGCTTGCGAGATTCCGTTTGTTTTTGAGATGCCGTGGAAGGAATTTCTTCCCAGTCCTTGTTTATAGTCAACAACAAGGAAGAGCAGCTTTTTGTGATGTTGAAGTCTGGTTTTGAATTAGTTGTTGGTTGTATTTATATCCTCCTCTATCTCCAACTGATATATACAATAGACATTTTGAAGACATTTCAAATATTATGTCTCAATTTTCTGAAGCAGAATTACTTCTTTTAGGTGACTACTATCTTTCAAATTCCTTTTCTTCTGATTTAGAATATTTCTCCTTAGAATGTAACCCTTTTACCCAAATAGTGAGAGATATGAGTGATTTTCACAATCTAGGTCAGGTAAATAGTATTCCTAATGCATTTGGCAAGACTCTTCACCTAGCTTTTTCTAGTATTAGAAGTATTATTGTTGTACAGGCTTATGACCCAATTGTATCCTGTGGTAGGCATCACCCTTCCCTTTTGTATACGCTAAATTACACTCAGCATGGATATTTAGAAAATAAGGTAAATACTCATGTATATGATTTTAAGAAGGGAGTTTATTATAATATTATGTCCGATATTTTTCGAATTTTGACTGGGAATTGGCCTTGTCTTGTGAATCTTTGGATATATCACTCCAGCACTTCTATGACATAGTTAGTTTGGCAATAGATCATCTTGTTCCTAAATATAAAATTATAAGTAAACATTATCCAATCTGGTTCAATTCAGAACTAATTAATCTAGTCAGAACTAAAAAAGCATGCAACATATAAATTTAGTGGCTCCCTAAAAGATTATTATGCTTTTTCCATTATTAGAGCTAAATGTAAAAATTTGGTGCAGAAATGCTCTAGTAGTTATATACAAAATGTTGAATATTCATTATGTGATAATATTAAATCCTTCTGGAACTACATTAACTCCTTTAGAAAGGACAACAGTATTCCAAATAATATGTACCTTGATGGTACACACAGTGATGTTTTTGCTGGCATTGTTGATTTGTTCAAAAAAAGTAGCCCATAAGTTTTGATTATAAGATAAACGGAGAAATTATACCAAAGTTTAATGTTGTTCATGATCTAGGAGTATTTTTGGATTCATCCCTAACTTTTATTCCTCATTTTAATAGTATAATTAGTAAAGCTTATAAAATGCTAGGTTTTATAACCAGAAATACCAAAAGTTTTTATAATTGTTATGCACTAAAAGTTTTATATTGTCCCTTGGTGCGCAGTCAGCTGGAATTTACTACATCAATATGATCACCTACCTATAAAGTACATATTTCTAAATTGGAAAGAGTACAACACAAATTTTTAAGACTGATAGCTCATAAAATAAATATTCTGTCAGAGGAGATTGACTACAAAGTACTGATGTGTTTTCTTAATTTATCATCTTTAGAAGCTTGTCAGTCTCAATTTGATTTGATGAACTTAATTAAAATAGTAAGATCAGAGTATGATTGTATTGATTTAATTTATTTAATAGATTTTCGTGTTCCACAGTATAGTACTCGTTTTAATGGCACTTTTTCAGTGCAATTTCACAGAACAAATTATGCTGTTAATTCCCCAATTAATAGACTAATACAAGTAGGAAATAAGTATAATTATGTTGATGTTTTTCATTGTACTCATAGGGATATTAAGAAATTATTTAGTTAGATTTTTATAATGTTTTTGTGATTAAATTAGTGATGAATGGTTATTATAAATGGTTATGTTATATCCTACTGCCTAGTTGGATATGTGATTTATAGCTTAATACTTTATTGTTAAATTTTTCAATTGTATTTTAGTTTAATTTTTATTTAATTTGGTATTTTATTGATATTAATTATCTATGATCAATAATTGTGATTCTTATAAAAGATGTGATTATATAATGTATATTGTGATTGGGTGCAATAGTGCCCATATTATTTTCTTAAATAAATAAATAAATACTTCCTTGGCTCTGAAAAAAATTTAAAAATTCCCTTGAGATCCAATCTATTCAGCAATATTCATTTTTAGCTTATATTTATCTAATTGTAAATATTGTGTCATTGTGAAAGCACCCCCAAGATTTTGGTCTCCCATGCAGTTGCTCCACTAGCCGGTTCACCAGTACCACCCTGTTTTACCAAGTAACTGAATAAAAGAAAGAAAAATGCACTCATATCCAGTTTCTTAGATTATTATTTATACAAATAATCTTACTGTAACAGTTCTTGTTCTCTTTCCTAAACGAACATGACTCCTGAGCCATTCCTTATCCATTCTTTTTATCTTCTACACTTTCAACCCAAACAACTATCTATATCAGTGGTCCCCAAACCCAGGGTCGTGACCTGAACTTGGGTCGGGAAGGCTTTATGATGGGTCATGGATGACCTCCAGTCCCAAAGTGAAAAACTGTAAATTTTCTGTACTAGCAAGAATAAATGTAAAGAAGGACCATCAAGATAGGCAAGAAATTAACTTGATCCTCAGGATGATCTGTGCTGTGCTCTCTCTGTCAATCTTAGATCTAGATTGGTTCAGCTGATCATGAAGGTGCAACAGCATCATGTAAGCCCCTTAAGATGAGGGTCTTGCATTCACAATTGACCGAGCAAACAGTTATGATTATATTTTTATTAATTTCAAATAAACTAGTGCTTATAGCTTTCTTTGTTCTAAAAAAAATTTAAAAACTTTTCTAAGATTTCAGTGAAGGAATGGGTTGATTTAATGGTCCCATTTGTTTTTTCAAAAAATAGAATTCGAGATTTTAATGGAAATACATGTTTTACGGTCCCCTGAACAAGTTTTGACTATTTTCTCGATGATATCTGTGTGTCTGTCAGTCTGTCTGTCTGTATGTGATAGATTTTTGTGGGTGCTCTAACTCAAAAACTATTAATCAGGTCAATGCAAAATTTTATATTTAACATTTTTATAAAAGTTAGAAGATCTGATTAGCTTTTGCTAAAAATCAGTCGACCGGAGGTGGGTGTTTACTCTTGTCACATCCGTTATTTTGAAATATTTGATAAATGTAAAAATGTATTAGAATAATAGTTGTCGGAAATTTTATTTTCTACAACCTTTGTTTGATACATTTTTCCATATAATGCATAGTTTAAGAGATATCTTATATTTTTAGCTGCCACCACCATGCCATCTCTCGAAGACTATTGTTAATAATTTATGCTTAGTTACATCTTAGTAACGCTCCTTTTTCTTTTCTTAATTGTCAACCGGAAGTAAATATTGACAACTATCCCAGAGCTAACTACATGTAATTTGCCATATAAGTATGGAGAAAGTCATGTGTTGCCCACATCAGTTTATTTTCTAGATGTTTTACTTAATATTATGCTAATAATCTATGGCGATTTGCTGGGGTGCTGAGTAGCTACCGGTACCATTTGGATCACAAGGGCGATGTGATTTCAAATTTTGGATTGTAGACAAAGGTTTGGTAAACACTGATCTATATACTGCATGTTTTGGCATGCAATTACGCCATATATTTAAATTATAATAATGATGATATTTAACCATGCTTGTTAGTAGGACATACTTTCTTTACATTTATAAGCTGGAGTGCCATGAATTGAAGGCCCACATTTTTCATTGAATATGATTTGCAGTTAAATTCAAAGCCTACTTGCAGTTATTTAATTTTTTAGTATAATTATACAATTTTCAGTATTTAAAAATATTAAGATTTAGTCAGCTATCCATTCATAAATTTTACCTGTGTTGGATTTTAACAGTCTGAAAGAATTTTAATTTTAACCCTATTGTTTAAAATCAGAATTTATTTTAACAAAATATCTCTAGAGCATTTCAAAGAAATTTAACTTTTTCATTTTTTGTAGCTAGAGAAAAGTCAGAGCATATTTAGAATACATTCATTAACATTTGCACAAAATCGGTTTTTAAATTTAACAGCATTATTGCTTAAATAATTTCTCTATATCTGTGATGCATTTTATTTTATTTGGCTGGGTTATTACCCTGAATAATATAGCAGCAGTAGTAATTTGAATAATGTAAAAATAAATTTGACATTTTAATATCTCTTACTACATTTTATTATAAAATATTAATATATCGTAATCAACAGTTTAAATCAATTTTAGTTGGAGATTGATAACAATCACGTGGCATGATCAAGCCACGTCTTTTTTAAGGAGCCCGCCAATCACCATTGCAGATGGATGAGGTGGATTAAGTTGAGCAAATATCGCTTTTCCATCTACGGTGTACTCATTGTATGGGATCTCCTTAATAAGTTCCATACCTTGGCGTAAAATAATTGGTTGAGAGAAAATACTTGTGTAGATACCCTGAGTTGCACCTATTCCTAACTCTGCGGCAAGTCTATGCCTTTCTTTGATGAGAGCTTGTCCAATACCCTTCCCACGGTACTTGGGTGAAACCGATAGACCCATCGGTTCTAGCACAGAGTTGACCACCACTTTGGATGAACCAGAATCATATGTGAAGGTGTCTACTCCCTTTTTACAGTAATGCAGAAAAGTAAACAGTCTCTGCATTGATTTTAGTTTTGAATCCACCTCCTCATGTTTGTCAGGTGCACATCTTGATATCACACGGTGGATACTTAGGCCTGCCTTTTTAATGAAAAAAAGAATTATAAGTTAAATATCATATTTCATCACATGAGGCAATAATTTGATTTCATGTGTGATGCATGTTTCATCTTTAGATCCAACAGTTAGGGGCCATCCTTAAATGATGTCACGCTTAAGGGGGAGGGGGGAGGGTCTGGGAATATGTGACATTTTGTGAGAAGTATATGTATATGTATATGTAAAACAATGTGATGTCACAAATAAGTAAAGATTTTTGCCAAGATCTTGTGCTTTATTTCCTTAATTTTCTTGAAGTGACATTCACTAACTTTTATTTATTCTCTGTTTTACTTGTCTTTCCTGCCACTGGCCCTCTGGTGGAAACTTGTAAATAACAGTTGAAAAATATAATGCAAAACTAAACCTCACAGAAAAACTCCAACAACTATTATAATAAGCTGTATACTTAATTATCAGCTTAAGTTGTTATTGTGTTGGTGTTCTAGTCCTCCTCTATGTTCTAGTCTCCTTGACTGTTATTGTATCATATTCATTTACAGTAAAGTGGCTAAAACCAAGCCATGTGAATGTTAGTTACTATTTTTAATTTCCTATGGTAAAAAGTCTTGGTAAGTTTTAGTCATGAAATGAAGTCATTCTTAATTATAATAGAACTAAAATAATAATCATTTGTTAATTTTTCAAAGAGAATGTTTTGTAAACATTATTTATACAATAATTTTTCTAAAATAATGCTTTTAGTTATTTTTCGTTTTTGGACAAGAAAAAAAATATTTTAGAGAACTCGCTATTAAAATATTGGCAAGTCATCAGTATATACATATTAGTTTATAATTTAAAATTAAATATTTATTTTTGTATTTCAGAATGTAATTAAAAAACTGCTGTTTTATTCAAATACTAGAATATTTTTAACAAGAAAATCAGGTATATATACTTGCATGTACTAAATGATAACTGAATTTTTTTGAGTTAAATAATAAAATATGTGAATGGATCTAGTATTTAAATCGTACTTTTCATTGGAATTAAAATAAGGAAAATAATAAGAGCTTCTTCTTTTTAAGGCTTTTAAATATTATGGACTTGATTTGTACTATATCTATATTTATGTAAATATAAAATAATTATCTTCTTATTTACAGAATGGATAAAGGTGAACTATTTCAATCATTATTTAAGTCATACTTAAAGGCAAAACCATCAAAGAAACCAAAGGATGTGCAGCAAGAAACCGTAAAAATTTGGAATCGTATTAAAGAAATGCAGAATTTACCATCAATAGTGACCTCCATCATTAAAGAAAATGAAGCTTTAGCAGTGAAAAATAAAGGAACTTTATTATGCTTTTTGGAAAAACAATCAAGAGTATCAAATATCACTACTTTGGAGAAAAAAGTTCAAAGTGTAGTTCCTGAGAAATCAACTAGTATTCCTAAAGAACAATCTTCTACATCTTGCATTGTAGATATTGTCAATAAACCAAAAATAAAAGTACAAGATGAACTAAGAAAAAAATAGATATAATAAACAGTGATTTAGTAGGACTTTATAAAAGAAAGAGTTGTGGACAACTTACTAATGAACAACTCGAAAAACGAGAAAAAGAAAAGAGAACTCGAAAGAGAGCTTAAAATAAAAACATCTGACCAACAACGACAGAAAAAATCAAGAGATGAAAGAAAAAGAAAACTAGAAGAAATTTGTGAAAAGAATCCAAAAACTAAAGAAGTTTTAAAGAAGAGAGATACAGTAGGTAGACCAAGAGTTGAACTGGATCAGCCAGAGTTGTTAAAAGCTATTATTAATATAGCTATCCATGGTTCTGCATCACATGAACGACGAAATGAAGATTCTTTGAGAGGTATCAAAACTTTGGATGAGCTTACTGAAGAATTAAATAAGATCGGCTTTAATATAAGTCGAAATGGCGTTTATGTTCGCTTACTTCCTAAATGCAGTTCATCTTTAGAAGGGAAACGGCATGTTATCACTGTCCCAGTCAAGCTCATGAAAGCTCAAAATGATGCACACTTCCAACATGTTGATGGGCAATTTTGCAGAGTAACTATTAATCATTTGGAAGAAATTGCTTCAATTCTTGGACCAAATGAAGTATGCTTCTTGAGCCAAGATGATAAGGCTCGAGTGCCACTTGGCTTAACAGCAGCAAAGGAGCAATCTCCATTGGTCATGCATGTTGAGTATCGAGTAAGTTTACCTGATCATGATTGGGTTGTAGCTGCCAGACATAAGTTGATACCTTCAGTTTATGCTGGAATTGAAATTTAAAAAAATGGAAATGGTGATCCAACTGCAGTAGGATATTCAGGCCCAACCTTTATAGCTATCAGATCCGGTAAGCACTCTTCTTCAACAGCATTTTCACATGCATTTGACTTTGAAATACTTTTGAAGTTACCCGAATTTGAAAGTATCACAAGGTTTCAGAACAAAGTAAAACCGGTGGTAATTTTTACTGTGGATGGTGGCCCTGATGAGAATCCTCGATACCAGAAGGTAATTGATGTTGGAATCAATCATTTAAAAAAATATAATTTGGATGCCCTTTTTATTGCAACCAATGCACCTGACAGGAGTTCTTTCAATCGTGTTGAGAGAAGGATGGCACCTTTAAGTAAGGAACTGTCTGGAGTTATTCTTCCTCATGAGCATTATGGAAGCCATCTTGATTCACAAGGCAAAACGATTAATGATGACCTTGAAAAAGAAAACTTTGAATATTGTGGCAATACATTGGCAGAAATATGAGGGCAAATGGTAATTGATGGATTTCCAACTGTAGCCAAATATATAAGTCCAGAAAATTCAGAGATTAATCCTGAAAATTTGTTGACAGCAGATGCTGTTTGGTCATCAAAGCATTTGAGGACTAGCCAATATTTTACACAGACTGTGAAGTGCAGAGACACAAACTGTTGTTCAGCACCTCGAAGCTCAATTTTCAGTATTTTAAGGGTATTTGCATACAATGGAATATCTGCTGCATTTAAGTATTTCATTATCTATAATATGTACTTATAAAAAGCAATAATTTTATTTGAATGTATTGAATTTCTTTCATGTAATAACAGATGAAACATTGTACAAATTATGTCTGGACATATCATTAATTTTATATAGCCAATATGACTAAATTAAAAAGGACAAGGTTTTGTGACATGGGAGGGGGGAGGGGTGAAGCTGTATGTGACACTTTGTGACAGAGGGGGGAGGGGGGGGGTCAAAAATCCCAAAAATGCTGTGACATCATTTAAGGATGGCCCCTTAGCTAGCTACATCTTAGCGAGACTGCTTCATAGCCTAAATGTGAATCTGGTTTGTCTAAATATTTTATTGCTGTTGGGGGCAATGTTTTTATATTTATGATTAGTCATGAATTAAACTTTGAAATGGAAATTATTATATAAAATTTAATGGAAAACTATATGTCTACGCAATATACAAAAAATTGTGATGAATGAACTACATCAGTAGTTCTTAATCTTTTTTAGTGGTGACCCATGTCTTTCACTAGTTCACTTGTGATAAATAATAAAATAAATAGGAATTAAACAAGTAAATTCATTTAAGCTGGACTGGTTGTTTTTATGACTGAAGGAACATATTTTATTTTTATCAAAAAAAGATTTCGAATCTGTCAAATTTTCATGAAAATAAATTTAGAATGGGAAATAGGCTGATTTTTAAGCTTCTAAAATGATAAATTTTAATGGGAATGACAATTTAATATTTTTCCATCCTTTAAGATTTCATTTCACTTCAGTTAGTATTTGTCAATACCTTCAGCTAATTCAACATATTTTAGTAGAATTAGTATGTACTCGTATATCAAAATTTATTTGGTAATAGTTGCTTAAGAATTTTGGAATTTATTACTGTCATATTTTATTATTTTTTGACTATATCTTATTTCTTTCTTACACTTCAAAAAAATTACAGTGCAACTTACTTTCTCTTAATTTCATAGAATTTAATCAACATAAATTGTTAACACATTACTTTGACTTTTACATGCTTCATGAGTATACCATAATATTATATTTTTCTTTCTTACCCTTCAAAAAATTTCACAGTGCAACTTACTTTCTTTTAAAGAGAAACAAAGGTGTTGAGAAGACTTTTTATGCATGCGGGCATAAATCTGAAATTGAAATTTGAACTTTGAGTTCAAAGTTCAAATTTTACTTTCTTTTAATTTCATAGAATTTAATCAACATAAATTTTTAACACATTACTTTGACTTTTACATGTTTTATGAGCATACCATAATATTATTTACTTCTTAATCCTTGTGGAACAATATTTTGGGAGCATATTTACTTGAATCAGGGACAGATCAACCTATCGGGCATTTGAGCAGGCCACGATGGTAAAAGTAAAGTAAAAATTTAAATGCATTTAAAATTGTTGAAATATTTATGCCATGACATGGAAAACAATAAAATTATGTTAATTCATATGTGAATAATGTTTTGAATTTTGTTTGTGAGTATAGTATATAAATATTTAAATAAAAATATCATATAACTATAAGGGTCGGTTTAGATAAAAAACCCCTGGGCCGATATTCTCCCTCGATCTGCCCCTGAGTTGAATAATATATATTTTTAAATATTATCATATGACAATTTTTTCAATTTATTTTCAATCAGGTAAGTTGATCATTCAAAAACTTACTATTTCATCATTGTTGGCTTCATCCACTGCAAAGAGAGAAATGTTGTCATTCAGGGCATTTGTTAGGAATGTATGAATATCCTCTTCAGTGAATGGAGCTGTTTGATCCAGAAAACTATTCACTGGCTCATCTTTGTAAAAGTTATCGATCATGTGCTTCATTGCTGCATCTCTCCTGTTGTCTGGGATGTCTTCAATGCGAAAGGTCAAGTATCTTGCCCTAACTCCCTTTGGTACTGAGGCTGAACGTACAAAAATGGGGGCTTCTCCCATAATTCTTTCTTGCAGTCCTGTCCAGATTAAAATAAATGCTAATAAATCTTCCCATCCCATCATAAATTGAAGGAGATATTCTATTCTAAGTAAACATTATGCATGATAATATTTTGAAGGAAAATTTCATAAACTTTATATTTTGTACTAACAGTTACAGCAGTAAGATCTAAATTCAGTGGCCTATTTGGCATGTGGGGACCCATTAAGAAACATTAAAATTATCAATTTTATGCATGTACAGTAAAACCTCGATTTACTGGCACCATTTGTCTGTCACTGATATTGGAACTAAAGCACGGGTGATAGTAATCATAAGGTGGAAATTCCATTCACTGTGATTAATGGGCAGTATACAGGGGTGACACTATATAGGAGAGCGCTAAATTTGGGTTTGACTGTATCTGTATGCGAAATAATATTTTATATTTCAATATAGTATAAAAATAAAACTTGATTAAACTAGGTATTTTATAAAGACAAAGAAATGCTATTTTTGCATTTATTCTTTTATTTATTTTTCAAGAGGGACAAACTATATATCCTTCTATCCATGCTCACACAGTCATAGCTGTGCCACTGTCTTAACTTGTATGACGAGGAATTGTTGATGCAGTACAGTATGGAAGAGTATACCAAATTCATTACCGTTTGATTGTTTGATTAACCAAGTGTCTGTTTCTAGTGTTATTTTTTGGAGAAGTGTGTAAAGAAAATCTTAAGTTTTTTCAAAGCCATGGATATTTGAGCTACAGTCAAACTCGTTTATAACGGCTATAGTGAGCAAATGCTACCTCCAAGATAAGTTTACATGCATTTACATACAAATATTTCACGTATATAACGAGCACGCTTCTCGGATATATCGAGTAAACTTCGACCACTTCCCACTGTCTCAAACGCGGCGGCGGTCAGCCCCTTCAATCCTCATAGTGACCCAAAATATGTAACCCTGTGTTCTCGAGTCCAGCCTCTACACCCTATCCCTCGGGGAGGTTAAAGACCGCGGCGTTGTTTTTAAAAAATAATCCCTTCGTCCAAACCAAGAATTCCCAACTTGCAGGTACAGTGGTACTCGCGGAGGTCCTTTGTCCTCTCCTCCCAACCCCCAGCTCTTTTACAGCCAGGAGGTTGTGTTTGGAAGGGGGTAAGGGGTAACGGCATGTACAATGGCGCCCACCCCCGTCGCTCAGCCGAATGCACCCAACACCCTTTCCCACGTAAAGATGGGAAATCCCACGTTTAATCCGTCTCCTCATTAAGTCTTCCTGGAATTGGTATGCTCACAGTTTGCAAAGAAAGTTCGTAGCGTTGATCATAAAAATCAGTTGAGATTTTGCCCTTGAACGAGTAACATGTCCGTACATAAAAGGAAGTGTTTGTCTATTCGCGAAAAGGTTGATATTATTCGAGAGTTAGAACGTGGTAAAAAAATGTTGAAGTATGTAAAAAATTAAATTTATCGTCGTCTACGGTTTCAACCTTATAGAAAAACAAAGAAGCGATTTTATCTGCACTAGAGAACAACCTAACAACGAACAAGAAAATGAGGAAGAGTGACTTGGGTACTGTTGATCAAGCACTTCTGGAGTGGTTTAAGAGGCAGAGAAATGCTGGTTTCCCCATCAAGGTACAGGCAGATAAATTTGCAAAACAGTTAGGACACGAGAACTTCACATGCAATAACGGGTGGCTTGACCGTTTTAAAAATCGGCATAACATTGTTTATGCGAAAGGCCCTGTCAGCAGATTCAAAAACGGCAAGTGAATGGGTGAAAAGTGTTTGGGAGGAGTGTGGAAAAGGTTACAGAGAAGAAGACATCTACAATGCCGAAGAAACTGGACTGTTTTACAACATGATGCCTGATGCAATGTTTAAATTCAAAGGTGACAAATGTGTTGGTGGCAAAAGACCTAAGAATCGTTTAACAGTTTTTATGCGCGCAAACATGAATGGCACTGACAAAAAAAAACTTTTTGTTATTGGTAAGTCACAAAAGCCACGTTGTTTCAAAAATGTAAAGAAGCTAATAACTAAAATAATAACTTCCAATATTTTTCAGCAATATGTAAATCAGTGGAACAAAGAGTTACGGAGGAAAAATAGAAACATTTTACTCCTTGTCGGTAACTGTCCTGTGCACCCACATATGCAGGAGTTGTCCAATGTAAAACTGGTGTTTTGCCTCCAAATGCGACTTCTATTTTGCAGCCAATGGACATGGGGATAATTAAAAGTTTTAAATGCCATTTCAAGCGATTTTTTGTTCTACAGTTGATTGAAAGTAGGGAAAGAGGTTTTGATGGCAACGACTCTGTATTGGATGCAATTCATTTGATGACAGGTGCATGTTTCACCTACAACGATCATAAACTGTTTTCGAAAGTCTGGTTTAATATCGGGAGAATTTTTGATTGATAACCATAACGTTGATGAAGATCAGAATGGCTTAAAGAAAATGGAATTGCGAATTTTGACCATGTAAATGGCATTGACAATTTTGTTCATGTTGATGATGATTTGATTACCAGTGGAATTCCTACGGAGAGTGAAATAATAGAGACAGTATAAAGCACAGCAGACAGTGATGAAGACAATGCTGAATGTGTCGAAGACACAATCCTTACTCAGGATGCCGTGGAAACATTAAATGATTTTTTTTAAAACATTAACATTTCCGATGGTGTTTTTAGTGCACTAAGTGTAATAAGAGGAAACTTAAGAGACTTCAAAGTGAAATCTATGAAACAGGCTACTATTCAAAGTTATTTTTGTAAAAAGGGGAGTGATTAAGGATACAGCTGTGAGTAAATTTTATATGTACGTATGTTTACTTTAAATTTACTAGTTTATTCTCATTTTTAGGTTTTTTCATAAATTTACTAAATAACCTTTCTGTTTATATATTCACTTTTACTTCTTATGTCATATTTCACCATACGCATGCATGCTTTTGCCTTCACGGATATTAAGTTTAACGGCTATAACGAGCAAAACTAAACGGTCCCGTGGCGCTCGTTATAGCCGAGTTTGACTGTATTTATAAAATGTTATTTTTAGGAAGATGTTTGGGCTTGGAAAGGCTCAGATCCTCCGCTTTGCCGATATGTATGATCTTAAAATCATTTCATGAGCTCAAAATTTCCATTTAGAAAACCGCAGTTTCATTTAAATATCACTTGTCACATGATTTCATTAACGATGTAAATATTTATCGTTTTTGTCTTACATTTTTGCGGCAGTTAGTAGTTTGATAGCTACCTGACTGGCCTATCGATCGCTAATATTTTGTTGCTAATGAGGTAGGAAAAGATGGATAAAAATTAAACTATAGGCGTCGTTACTTACCTCTTGTGAGTTGAAAGTCTTACTCTGCCGCCGCCGTAGTAAACTCCGCGTTACGTTTTTGGTATGCTGTCACAACTCGAGCAATCCTTATCGTCGCCGCAGATGGAGAGGCAGGACGGTGCGTGAGTTGCTTTGCTTTGGGACAAGCAAAAAGTTATCGGGACGGAATTTATGGAGAAGAAGCTGCGGGTAGCGGGAGCGGCGGAGAGGGTGGGGGAGGAGGAGAGGGGTGGGGTGAACGCGTGTCGAGAGAGGGGAGGCGGGTTTGCGTGTGTTTGTGAGGGGTTTAGGAGAGAAGAGGGGGGAAACGTAGAATGGTGATGAGGTTCTCATTGGCTTATGGGATTGAGTAATTGGACCAATTTGTGCTTCGATGGACTCCCTCCCTCTCTCATACCTCTCCTCTGCCTCCGTCGAATAGGCTGTGTGAATGATATCGCTTGCTCGCGTTGAGTTTTTTTCTATTTCTGCCGGTTCAATGAAGCACATCCGTTGCTTGATAGGTATAAATTATCTTTCGGTGCTGGAATGAATGGGATTAGGGTTGCCTTGAATCGAAGTGATGTTTTGTTTTCTTTCTCCAACCCCAGTTTAATGGGTGAATCAAGTTTTAAATTTCGTATTTACTTACGTCTGGATCAAGACATTTTACGCGAAAGACCTTCACTGGTTCCTTCCTTGAAAATTAGAGATCGTGCCTAAAATTCAAGATTTGATTCTTGTCTCTCCTGCACAATGTGTATTCATATATTTATTTTATTTATTATTTTATATTTGTTATGTACAGGGTGTTTCCGAGTTCTATTTACAATTTGAACAGAAAAAAATAGAACAAAAATTTTTTAAGAAATTTTTAATGAAATTTGTACATGAGAATATGCCATTTTGAAATGTTAAAACCAGAATCTGAAAGTAAGCTCATTGTGTTTTGAAAATTGTGTCCTCCAAGTGACGACCATTTCGGCGCAGGTACTCTTGAAGCCTCTCCTCGAAGTTCAACACCACCTGCTGAACCATGTGTCGTGGGATAGCCAACACTTCTCGTCGTATAGCCTCCTTCAGTTCTGGCAAAGTTCGCGGTTTGTTTATGTAAACTTTCGCCTTCAAGTATCCCCAGAGAAAGTAATCACATGGGGATAGGTCAGGTGAACGAGGTGGCCAGGAAATGTCTCCCCGCAATGAAATGAGTTGTTCCGGAAACAAGCGACGTAATTCAGCCATTGCTGCTCTTGAAGTGTGGGCAGTTGCCCCATCTTGTTTAAACCACATGCGACGAATATTGATGCGTCGTCTTCGTAGCTCGGGAACAAGAAAAATGTGAACCATTTCAAGATAAAGGTCATAGTTAACAGTGACCGCTACACCATAAGCGTCCTCGAAAAAATAAGGGCCAATAACTTCGAAGTTACCGACAGCACACCATGCAGTCACCCGCTCACTATGTAACGGTCGCTCATGAATTTGCCGAGGATTTTCCGACGACCAGTATCTAAACTTTTGCTTGTTAACAAAACCAGACAAGTGGAAGTGGGCTTCATCGCTTGTTAAGATAATCACATCTTCCGCTAACACTTAAAGCATTCGTTCGGCAAACTCTCGTCTGGCAGCATAACCACGCGGCAGCAATTGTTGAGTGACCATAATTTTGTAGGGGTGTAAACTTAGGTCCATGTTTAAAATTCTGCGAACGGACGAGAGCGACATATTGAGCGCAGCTGCTTGCTTACGCAACGATCGCCGTGGGCTTGCCTCCACTGCTTGGCGAACACGTTCCACATTTTCTGGGGTGCGAACGGCCCGTGGTAGTCCTGGTGGTTTCTTCATTGCTGGAACAGTTTTTCTGAAGGTGTTCACCCATTTCAATATTGTGGGCCTTGAAGGAACACGACCGTGACGACCAACATTGAAGTGCGTCCGGAATCTTCTTTGCGCGACTGTAGCAGAATCGCCACTTTTAAAATACGCCTCTACGGCAAACACACGTTGCTCCTCACTCCACCGTTCAATGGTGGCAACTGAATGGCAAGGTCAGGCGGACACAATGAGACCCTCCCCACCATCCTACGTCACCCCCCTCCAATTGAGCGCCTCTCTGAAAGTGTAAATAGAACTCGGAAACACCCTGTATAACTGTGTTTATGTGTATATTTTAACTATTTATCTTACATGATCCTCTCAATCTATAAATAATGCCATCATTAGGTTTTGCAGGTTTTTCACACTCACCCCTTCTTGTGTGGGTGTTTTCCTGCAGTGGGGTATTTCCTAGGGAATAGTACCTTAATTATTCATAGTTTTCCCCCTTAAACAAATCTCCATCTCTTTTCATCTCCTAAAATGCTAACTTGTAATTGCATTTGTGTAGTACTTCATTTTATGTAATCTTTTATTTTATTTTTATTATTTGTCACTTTCTTCCCGTCTATAATTGACAATGGATTAGATGGAAGAAGAGACTGCTTAGTCTCAATCTCGCCCAAATAAAGGGGCATATCTATATATCTATCTATAACAACGGCGAATTAGTGATGTTAAGGATGTGATTTTTTTTCTCATAGGCTGATTCAATTCTGGTGAAAAGAAATACGTCACGAAGATATGGCTGTCGTGAAGTGGAAATCGTATTTCCCGTCACTAATGGGACATCATTGTTTTTAGGATCCGATAGCACCGTGACAAGGAAGTTAAGCCCATTACCCGAGTCTTAAAAACATAATCCTATAACGTTATCTAAAGCAAAAAAGTTAGGAAAGAGCTGCTGAAGCAGACAGTAAATAGAAAACGTGCACAACGAGGCACAATACTAAATCTAGTGGCGAAAAAACGAAGACGTTAGCGCGTCAGAGAGACAGACGGACAAACTGAACACAGCGTTTTTTTTGGAAAATCCGCTATATATATATATATATATATATATATATATATATATATATATATATATATATATATATATATACACACGCGTGCGCGCGCTCACACACGCACGCACACTAACGCACGCACACTCACGCACGCATATCCACGCACGCACATAAATATTTAGGAGTAACCATTTGCCGAGGTCTTTCGAGGGACATGTACATTCGTCGAGTTATAGGCGCTTCCAACAAGAAACTGGCTTTCATAGGTAGAATAGTACGGAACACTACAGAAAAAGTACGTGAAACATGTTACTTATCACTGGTTAGACCACAAGTGGAATACGCCTCATGTATATGGGATCCGTACGAGAAGGGACATATTCAATTAGAAAGAGTGCAGCGCAGAGCAGCCAGATTGGTAAAACAAAAGTACGAACATAAGGAAAGCGTCACCTCATTATTGAGGGATTTGAACTGGGTACCACTGGAGGATCGTAGATTGAACTCAAGGTTACGGCTTTTGGAGAAATATAGATCGGAATGTCTAAAAGATGAGGTTGTAATAATAATTGAAGCTCCAACTTATATAGACCGTTACGATAAGATACGTGAGATCGATTAGGACGGAGCGTCATCTAGGCCCGTTTTTTCCGAGGACAATACGAGATCACAATAGAAAATTTCAACCTGCGATAGACGATCTGTAGGTATATTTTGTTGTATTGCACCCCCTGCCACCCACCAATTAGGTGAATTGTAGGGTAACATGTATATGTTTTACAAAAGGAAATATACTTATTCGCAAAATAACCGTCATAGTTATGGCAGTGGCGGACTCAAGAGGGGGGGAGGGCTCCTTCCTCCCATTACCCTCCAATGCATTCTTAACCCCATTCCGAGCAAAACTCTTCGATTTTGCGCTGCAGATTATGTCCATGGAGCAAGAGAAAGAAAAATTCTGACAGGGATATGGAGTTTCAGAATTAAGGGCCGTCTGCAGTGAGGGATTCGAGAGGGGGGGGGAGGGGTGTTTGGGGCGATCGTTCCCACACCCCTTCTCTTGGGAAGTTTTTGGATCTGTCTCCGAATTACGGAACAACCTACCTACCTATTGGTAGTATTTTGAAGCGACTTTGGCATTGATATAGGAGCAGCAATCATAACGGAAAAACTTTTTACACTCGAATCTGGACATCGAACCTCGGGTATACGGGGTAAATTTCTCCCTCCCGGCGATTCTCCATGATGGCGGTGCAATTTAATATTGGCGCACGTTTCATTAGTGAGTGTCTCTTAGTTAATTTAGTCGTTTATTTTTAGACCAGCTTAAAGAACTAGGTGGAGTAATTGTGGCACCCGTTTAGTTGATCCGGTCCAAATATGCTATATATATATATATATATATATATATATATATATATATATATATATATATATATATATATATAATAAATATTATAATTTGGTTAAAATTGATGAGGACAGTTCAACACAAACAATTGTAAAATGGAATTTTTTATTACTTTTATTGTGGCAGCCCTACTTTTTATATCAATCCTAAAAATCATTATTTTTTTGTTGCACAACTCCTTCATACAAAATTTCGTTGAAATCGGTTTTGCCAATTCCTTCCAAATGCATAATTACCGAAAAGATTTATTTTGCAATTGTGGCACCACTGCTACGTCGATCCGGTCCAAATATGTCATCTGGTCATGAATATATGTGAGTATTCTATGTACCCAATTTGGTTGAAATCGATTTGGCCAATTCCTTCCAAAAGCATAACTACCGAAAAGTTATTTTGCAATTGTGGCACCCCTGCTTGGTCGATCCGGTACAAATATGTCATTTTGGTCATGTGTTTATTCGAAGGTTTTATGTACCTAACAAATTTGGTTGAAATCGGTTCAGCCAGTTCTTCCCTGATATATGCGTACATACAGACGGACATCGCCGAAATTTGGATCGACTCCGAAATCGTGAAATTCTGATCGGCCCTTACATTACGATCCTTGACCCCGTAGACCAATTTTATCCATTTTAGGCTCAAAAATGTCTCATCAAAACATTGATATTGGTGGAGAATTCATCAAAATCGGTGAATTGGTTGCTGAGATATCTTTAAAAAAACATTTGGACCAACAATGCGGACCCTCGGGCCCCCGGGGGCCAATTTGAATTATTTTTGGCACTGCAACTCTCAAGATCAACCTGTAGATGCTGCCAAATTTTGAAGCTCCTAAGTTTATTTTCTGAAGAGCTATGACTGCCACAGACAGCTTCTTTTATTATCATAGATTTATTTAATAAAAAGGTTGCAAGTTGGTAGGCTAACCAGATGGCAGGGTAAATAAGTACACAACCGAGGCATTTTGTAATATAGTCACATACCAAACTACATAACACAAAACATGCATCAAATTCCTATCAAATACTACTAACATATGTTTACACAAAGAATTCGGAAGACATAGATAGCCTCGTTCGTTATATCTCGAATTACATCAAATTTTATACAGAAAATACATTTCGGGCATACATATCGAATCTTTCCGTTGCACGATATAATGTACGTTTGATAAAGGCTAAATCTTGAAGAAATATTTGTAACTGCAATCAAAATAATTTAACATCATGCAACATATTAATTATCTATATAATAACCTGTACCCTAGTAGCCGAAGTATTATGCGGCCCAAAGTGTTTCACCCATTGGAAATATCCGTATTCAAGCATAGAATGAATGCGCGGTAGAATTTTATGGCATTTCATGCTCGGTAACGTGTTCAACGTAAAATAAGCGCGATATGGAGAAGTTTCTCATCGAAGCCATTAGATAACATCTAATTCATATAACGCATCATTTCATCTTTCTCGCCGCATTTATCGCGTATAAAATAATTATTCGTTATCAAGTCTTCGAAGATATGAAGCGCGACGATTAGTGACACAAGGGCGATTGCAGCGTCTATCGAGTTGCCAGAAACAAGTCCAAAATCGAATATTGCTTTCAGCTATGTCTAGTCAAACCTTGTCATTTCCATTCATGGATATCGACTCGATCCTCTTTGTGGTGAGGCAAAGAGATAAAAACAAACCAGAACATTTCCTGTGCTCCACTGCGATTTTCTGTGGTAAATTTTCCTTAAACGCTCTTACGCTAGACGCCGCCGTTTTCAGACGAGATATTTTTCGAAAGAAAATTAAAAAAGCTTTTAAAGAAATGCGATGTAGAGGAAAATAAGTTTACACTAAAGAACGAATAAAGACAAAAAATAAACATCAAGCGAACGAAGAGTTAAAATACCTAAGTGAACCGCTGATGACTTTCTGAGTTAATGTATAAACTCGGATCATGGAGAGCATTTAAAACATTGTAGTAACATAACATAACGAGGGAAATATTTCCGAACCTGAAACATTGAGCCTTCGGATGCTTGATGATTTTCTTGCAAATTTCGAGGCGTGGATAAGTCGCGAGAATCTCGCTGTCCGGAAAGAGCTTATGTGCTCCCAGCGCCACTTTCTCGACTGATTTTTTCTTCTTTCTTTTCTTCTTCCTAGTCTCAATCTTGCCCTAATAAAGACCATTATCTATCTCTCCCTCCTCTGTCTCCTACCCTTTCTTCCTCTTCCCATCTCTGGAAAAATAGACTTCCTAGTCTGTCTCGCCTTAATAAGGAACATTATCTATATATCTCCCTCCCTCTTTCTCAGTGCTGTAGTGCTAAACTCTGCAGAGGGTATACTGTGCCACGACCCCTTTCCTCTCATGACCCATTATTTTTAGTGAAAAAATGTTTGAAATTTTTTTAAGTAAAAATGAAAAATTAAAAGTGGCTAGTTTTAAAAATATATAAAAAAAGATTAAAGAGTACAATTAATTGTAAAATCAATCTCCATTTATACTTAATCTTTAATGGTAATAATAGCATTAGAAACCGAGTAAAAATTAAATTCTGCTTCAAATCTTCGGTTAGACAGATACCATGACATGAGTCTACAGTTAATTTAAACAAAATTAGCATTAAATGCAAGATAATCAAAAGTAATTAAATAACAATAAACCATCCTAGGTACATAATATAAAACAAAAAATTTTAATAACAACCCAAACATGAAAAAAATTCATTTTACATCTTTTCAAGTATAACATAATTCCTATAATTCTTAAATTGAAAAACAGCTTAGTTTTAATATATTTTTCATAGAAATAAATTCCATACAGCTTGGCGAGGCAAATCTGCACTTCTTTCTTCTCTACTCAAAGATACTCTTGACCTAGTTTCAGTTGATGAACGGTGCTTTATTAGCCATGATCTTACATGCTTTTTTGGTTGAAATTGTTCGATAGGTGGTCCATTAGAATGTATAAACATCTGATTTGACACATTCGAAATCAGCAATGATGCTCGCAAATCAGTAATAATATTATTCATTAAACTGAACCCGCGTTCACATTCAGCTGTCGAACAAGACAAAGTGGAAATTTTTGGGCACAACTCGGACATTTTCCGTAAAATCTCTAAACCCTTTAATAGCTTGCATTTCATCAATATCAAAATGTCTACAGATTCTCCTTATTTCTGATTCCCCAAAACACAGAAATATCCTTAAGAAGTTGTTCATTTTCACTATTTGAATCTGCACAAAGTCTTGCTTTCATCCTATCAGCAATGCTTTGAATAAATTGGTTTTGATTAATAGGTATAATTTTGTTATTGTGAAACATTTTTAAAGAATAATTTATCATTTGCTGCTAAAGCTAGCTGAGTTTTTTCACCAGGAGAATCTTTGAAACTCTCTATTATCCGTATAGTTCTTTTTATTAGATGTTCAGCCCTTGGCAGCGATGTTGTTCGAGACTGAAGTTATGTCGATAATATAGACAATTCTTGAAGGATGTCATTCATAAGTCCTAAATCTAAAATAAATTCAGGGCTTTCAAGCTTATTCTTTAATCCAATAAAAGTAGATTCCAATTTTGGATCTTCACATGAGATTTTGATATGAAAATGTAGATTCATATGATTCCCATACAGCCTTCACTGTGTTAAAACTACAAGAAACCCAGCGAATTCCAAGAATTCGTCCTACTTTAGTAAATTTCAACCCTAATTAAAGGTAAGCTAATAAGCCATTTATATTTATCATTAAATTCAGAATACTGGGAATAACTCCATACCTCTGGCCATGTCACTTCTAAATTAGATTTTTGTACCATGTTGACATCTCTTAATAATTCGGCTGTACTTTCACCAGCTTCAGGTGAAATTATAGTAGGTGTTTTTACTTCCAGTGTTTTTTTCTTTTTATATGCATGCAATCCATCGTTTTCAGATTTTCTCTTGTTAGGAAACTTACCAGTCTTTAGCCAGCAATCCATAATATAATAAAAATATTAAAATAAAAAATCACATAAAACAAAAAAAGATGACAAATAGTCCTTAATAAGCAGAGGAGTAATGGACTGGGTACCTCTGTATCAACTGAATAAACTAGCTTAATTAGAAATTAAATTAAACAAGAACGCTATTTCACCTTCGTTCGTTTGGAAAACGCTCAACATCCTTTCGCTTTCTAATTTTGATTTATTGCCTATCTTTTTCATGCATATTTGTTTTGAAAAGAACTAAGTTTAGCACTAATTTAACTCAAAAAGCACTAAAATAACGCGATAGCATTGCGCAGAATTTTCGCAGCAACAATAAAAAAAGCACTAATTTTAATGCGCAAATCACTAAATTGACATTGCATGTAAGCCACTATTTCCTCAGTATATTCTTAGGATATATGCTATTCCTTTAAAAACAGCCGAGGGTATACGCCATTTACCCTCCACTACAGTCCTGCTCTTTATCCTATTAAAGCATTCATTTCCGTGTGTGTATAGTATAAGGATTGAGACAACAATAAAATTTTGAGGTTTTACAATAACATGGTTGGCAAGGCAACATATCATTAAAAAGCTTAAATTTTTCCAATAAATATGATTTAAACATATAACTTGAGTGATTTTGAATCGTAGGCGAAATGTGACGAACGAATAAGAAACATTATTTATTTTTCTTTAAAACAGTTCACGTCACAAGATCATAGGTCAATTCTTGCTAATTTTAATTTGCAAAATAGTAAGCCTGTTAAGTCGAAAAATATATTTTTACATTACCTTATGGGAAACAAATTATCTTCTGGACCGACCCCGGGTCTTTTTTTTGGGATTTTTTCGTAAATGACTTTTCTTATAAGAATCAAACATTCCTACCAAATTTCAATCTTCTACCTACTCAGAATTACAGTCCGTCATAAATAGTTCTTATTAGTCAAACATGACCATATTTCTTAGCTTATTATTTAAAGAGATATTGAATTGGTTTGTTTGAAATATTTTTGTGATTTGTTATAAATATGCTTTACTTCCACATTCTCAAATGTGTAATTTGGGTATGATAGGGTAAAACTATAATTACACTACACAGGGGTACAACAAAAAATTACAAACTTGTTGGTTTTACTCTTGAAAAATAAACTGATACACATGACTTTCTCCATTTTTATATGGCAAATTACATGTTGTTAGCTCTGGGATCGTTGTCAATATTTACTTACGGTTGACAATTAAGAAAAGAAAAAGGAACGTCACTAAGACGTAACTAACCGACAATTGTTAACAATAGTCTTCAGTAGGTGGCATGGTGGTGGCAGCTAAAAATATAATATATCTCTTAAACAATGCATTATATGGAAAAATGTATCAAACAAAGGCTGTAGAAAATGAAATCTCCTACAACTTTTATTCCAATACATTTTTACATTTATCAAATATTAAAGCAAATATTTCAAAATAACGAATGTGACAAGAGTAAACACCCACTTCCGGTCGACTGATTTTTACCAAAAACTAATCAGATCTTCTAACTTTTATAAAAATGTTAAATATAAAATTTTGCATTGACCTGATTAATAGTTTTTGAGTTAAAGCACCCACAAAAATCTATCACATGCATACAGACTGACAGACAGACTGACTGACAGATTGACTGACAGACAAACACACAGACATCATCGAGAAAATAGTCAAAACGTGTTCAGGGGACCTTAAAACATGTATTTCCGTTGAAATCTCGAATTCCATTTTTTTCATGAAAACAATACTTTCTGTATACTTCATATATGGAGAAAGAAAAATGCCTAGATAAAATATGCTTAGGCATGATTCAAACACTTTTCCAAGCATAAAAAAGTTTTTAGTTTTTATAGGCAAATTAAGAAGGTATTCAGACGTGTAATTAAGACCATGCATTACACATTCATAGGGCGAATGACATGGACTTCCATAAATTGAAGATTAAAAAAACTAGGCCTCTTAAAAATCCATTTGTGTCCTAAAGCCACACCATTTTACCGTGCTGAAATGGTAATTTAGAACACAGACTGTTAAAAATGCAAGTCATCATACCACATAGTATTTTTTAAGATCAACTTGAAATTGCTGATCATCTCTACTACTCATACTATAGATACCAAAAACATCTGCATAAAAAAGTGATATTGCTTCACATTTATCCTGATCCATCATCAACTTAAATATTATTTAGTCTTGTTTGAAATACACCAATTTTGTGGTGTGTTTATTACAAGTTAGGTCTAAGAACATTGGAACATTGTATTAAGTTAAAGGAAATGTATACTCCCGCAAATGGTCAACTATTTGGTGAGCTTGAAGATATACCATATATAATCGATCATAAGCCAACCTTTTTTTTACCTTCTTAGAAATTGCCATTCGACTTAGAATCGGTCTTAAAAATCAATGAACAAAAAAAGAAAGTAATCAATGCATTAAGGGGCATTTTAATAAGAACGGTAGTGTGGAACGTTTGGAAAGTTGGCACTGCAAGAGCTGTTCTAATGCAGAAGAGCGCACGTAAGAAACAAATGAATATGGATGACCGCTGAGCACCTTCCAAGACAGTTTTGAAAATAATTTTGACATAGCTGCATATGTACCCTATTATATTATGTTCTGATGTGTTTAATGCGCTTTGGGATATCTTTCATTTTTTCCTTCTTTGCGCAGCAAACATCTTGCTTACCATGCACAGACAGGCTGCAAAATGCTCGTAGTTACATTATAACTCAAGATAAAAGTTAATTAAAGTGGAAGTAAACAATCTACTTAAAATGTATGAAAAAAGAATCATGACTGAATAGGAAAAAATAAATTATGTAAAAAGTGTGTGCTCCATCAAAGTCACCAAAATCGTGGTGATACCTAGCACTCATATGCGTAAGAAACTGTATACTCTAGATATGTAAGTACACAATGTTTCATTTTACTTTTCAAAACATTTACATTGTTTACTATGTCTAGTATGCGCATACTGAGATTTCCTGAGCCAACCATCATTTCCTCGTACCTTTGCAATCGTAAATTTCAGTCCTTTAGTATGGCGAGATTTTCAGTTTTTTACAATAACCCCAATATGAAACGAACACATTCTGTGAAATTTAAGAGGAAAGTGATCGCATTTGCGGAAGAAACATCTAATCTTGCCGTACAATGGTGCTATGGGATTGTCACGTCAAATGCAAGACACTGGGGGAGAAAAAAGAGAAACATTTATACAATTTAGTATTTTTTAAGCAAAAGATCCATGAAAGCCAAAACAACTGTACAGCCTACAATAAATTTTCCTTGTGTGCCCTTGTGAAATGTGGGGGTCAGCTTACAATCGGTGTTGGCTTACATTCGATTATATATGGTAATACTGTAAAGACCCGCATATAATGCACACCCTCGTATAATGCGCGGGGGGTTTATCTATATACCCGCATATAGCACGAACAGATTTTTTTTTACCGTTACCATTCCAGAATATAGTAGATGGTGTAACGCAGTATAAAGCAATGGTTGAATTATTGGTATTAGGTATTGGTAACAAAACGAAAGTGCGAAATGAAATTTTCGAATAACGATCCAAAAGAACCACAGCTAACTCAATCATTACATACTCTGTTTACTTACAAAGTGATATTAGGATATACACAATTATCCAATTATATTAATTTCACAGTATGGCATATGACATTGTTTGAGCTAATAAATTGAAGGAATGACGATAATCCTATGTTGAAGTTTTTTACATAGGTTTTAGTCACGCCTGAGGTGGACGGGTTCGCCCAACCTTCAGCTTTAACCTTATTAGAACACTCTGGAGCACGTAAAAATGATAGCAAATAACCATAATTAACTACCGACTACAGAATCAAGAATAAACCACGTATGAATGCTGACAGAAAAGTAGGGAACGATAACTTGGTGGTAGTTCTACAAGAAGCATGAACTCCCAGCGTACTCAAAGGCATCAGCTGCCATTGTTTCTAATTGTAAGTAGTACCAGTACCTCACCACCAGGCCGGGCACCGGTGTAAGGTGACGTCATGCGTAAGATGCCGATTCTAATAACAACATCGAAGAAGAATGGTCAAGTGACGAAGTATTTCTAGGCTTTTAAAATGAATAAATACTGAAGTCATATCTAATTAATGTATATTTATAGAATTAGTTAATAAATTTTAACTATAATCTATCTTACTTTTCGTAAAAATCACCAATAAAATTATGAGGATACCCGGGCAGTAATTAATGTGCCGAAATTGTGTGAATCAAAATGAAAATAGGAAGATTATGTACCCTCGTATAACACGCATCCTAATTTTTAACTCAAATATTTCGAAAAAAAGTGGGTATTTACGGTAATATGAAACAGCTTAGCCAAATATATTTATATCAAACTTCTTTATTTGAAGTATAAATTTACTTTTTAAATAGTAAAAAAATTAGGAAGGAAAGTAAAAAATATTTTTGTTTAAATGAACTGTGCGTCATCACAGCTTCTCTAGATGTTTAATATGTAAAAATCAACAGGCTTAGGCTAAGCAGCGACATTAAAACTTCCATTTATTATTAATAATTAAGATCATACTGTACAGAATACTTCACTTGAGTTTAAATAATTTAAATATCATTGTTAGTATCTTGAAAAACTATCATTCAAGAAAAATGCAAGATATTAGCAATTTATGATGTAAACAAGAAGTGAAATTTTGGCAATGCATGTAATTTCAATAGGCAAAACATAAATCACATAGATTCAGTCTTTCAAGATCTTATAAATATGCACGGAACAAGATTGAAGTATTACACAAAATGACAATCCTTTCCTTCAACTAAGGAAGTTTTGGGAGGAGTTATCCATTCACTGCTCTTTTTGGTACTTCCTTTCATGGAAAGGCAAAGGGGTTGTTTTCTTAATGGCCATACCTGAAAAGAAACCAATGATTGTTTAAACACATTACATAAAATCAAGCTGCATCGCTTTTAAAAAACTAATTCGATATTACATGGATATTAATGAAGTACATAAATTAAAATCCTGACATTATGGTGACACAAATTTGCTGTGTATTTTTTATGGTTTATTTTTCAAAACAAATAATCGATGTAAAATTAAACGGAATTTTGGTTACTGGGGAAAAAATAAGTCATAAAAATGTATACAAAAGGCTGTTAAAGAGGACAGATTAATATATTATATCCTATAAAAATTTCAAACATTCACATGACCCATAAGTGGTATGTTTCTTAACGTTTCTTATTTTAAGAGAATACAATCAACACTTGAACAAATTAAAATTGTAAAAAACAAAATAAATTGCACATTACTGCTACTTCAGCTAGCCAAGCATGAAACTTCACCATTTCAGGCTATAGCTTTAAGATTACGCAACCAGTTCAGCAGTTGTAACAAACATATCTTACCGCCTGACAATCTATTGTATCTGTCCACATCTTTTCAAATAAGAGCAAAGTCATGTAAAATCAATAAAAAATACTTAACATTAAGCTACATGAAAATTTAAATGTATACATAAACTTATGATAGGAGGAATGTAGAAGGTTAAATCTTTTTAACCATCCATCAATAGAGTTATATTAAATAATAATAAGTCATTTCTCTAATGAATAAAAATGGACCAAAATCATTCAAAGCAGCTTAATTTAGAATTATTATATTCACCAGAAAGGAAGATTATTATTATTCTTTTTTATTAGAGTAACTAGCTCCAACCATTTTGCGTGCTACGTATCTTATTAAATGATCTTTCTCTCTCACTTAAAAATGTAAATGAACACAAGGCAATAAAAGTCAATCCTTATGGTTTGTAAAGCCAATCTTACGCCCAGCTTAGCCAACATATAAACAATGACTCAAGAGGTAATTTAACTTAGCATGTTAATTCAAGATAACCCTTGGTTTTTGAAACCTATAAGTAAGTTTGAGAGGTCTTGCTTTGGAGTAAATATGATAATAAAAATACTATGTCACACATTAATAATTATCCAGTTTGAAAGGAAAAAACAACATGCTCAAGCAGTGACATTACTTGAATTACCTAAACATTTTGTAATCTAGGTTTTATCTATGTACCATCTGTCAGCTAAAAGTTGCACTACTTAATTCCTAGAAGCAGGTCAATATGTGAAGATGAATAGCATGACGTGAATCGCAAATGTTAAATGAGTAATCATAACATGGTGTCCACGTTTTTCTAAGCATCGTAAGAGATGACTGTGTACTCACTTCTGGAATTCCCATTCTCTGTTATCCAAAGGGCATACTTGTCTAGTCTTCAGCCAACGAGAGATACAGTGGAAATGGAATGCATGCTGCGAAAAAAATCAAATAAACACATTCAATTGATGAACTTCAATTTAGCCACAATGTATTGATGACTATAAATAATTTAAAAACAAGAAATAACAAAAGTTTTACAAAAGGATACATAATGCTCACCATTATGCAAAACAAAATATGCATAAAAAATCATGTCAAAAGTTTGTTCAAAATTAACTAATACTAAAAGAGATTAAAAACAATACCCATAAAAATAACCAATAAATTTTTGTGCTTATATTTCAGTACTATCTCCCAAAAGAGGGTTGCGGTACAGTAGAACTCCATTTCTCTGAATGCTGATTATCTGAATGTCCTATTATCCAAATCAAAATTTAAATTGCTGCATGTTTCTTAACACTTCTGCTGTGACAGTCAGATATACTTGAATACACATTTATTACTTTGCTGCAGCCTTGAAAAAAACTTTTTTCAACACGCATGCATTTGGTATCTCCTCCTTGCCTTAAAACACTCTCCAAACACACTCTGAATGCTCCCCTTTGTGCAAATGCCAACAAAATGTGCCTCAACCACTTTAGCCATCCTCCAGAGGGACCTTTCTCTTCTGGAGAAATTAGGGCAACTTTAATAGCACAAGTGATGGTCTCGAAAGGCATTGCAGAGAAATTTCTCAGGTAGTTTTGCATATCTTTCTAAGTTTTCAGACGTGCTCTTCCTCAGTTTTTTCATGCTTTCAAGTAGTTATCTTCTATCTTTTGGCATATTATATATCTTGTATTTACCCGAATCCAAGAAGAGGTTTTTTCCAAATTCCACCTTGCCAAAATCGGGGGTCATCTTAAATTCAAGTACAATGTCATATACCATCAATACATTGCGGTCAATTGATTGCGCCTCAATTCGCTGCACTTCAATTCGTGGCACATCAATTCGTCACACAATAAACTCGCCACGTGTCAATACATCGCTCAACAAATCCTTCGCGCACCAATGCATTGCTAGACAAATTCGCTGAGTGACAATTTCGCTGGAGACAAATTCTTCGCGAGACTTTTGCCACAAGACATTCGTCGCGAGACACATTGAAAGGCAAGACACCATGACGAATTTGTCAAGAGATGAATTGATGCACGATGAGTTTGTCGTGCGACGTATTGGCGAGCGACGAGCTAACCATGACGAATTGATGCGCAACAAAATGACCGCGACAAGTTGTCATAGAACCATAGGAAGTATGGTTACGTGTTTAGTTGATGTTTTTTAAACAAATGAAATGAGATAAAATTAGTGTATTTTACATTGCAAACTTACGATCCAGAATTCAATAAATAAAGACTTAATTTAAAAAATACATTTAAAAAATTCTTTTTGAATTCAGAAAAAAGTTGTAATAAACCATTTCAGTTAATGAATGAACAAGTATACCTATACTGAAATATACACCAAATACAGTCAGTGAGAAATTAGGTTTAAATTTTTTTTCTGGTTTTACAGTCTTCGGGATCGTCTTGGATTAGGGTAAACAGGGTAAGTGTGGTATTATGCCTACCAACCAGTAGCAGAAAATTTTCATGCAACTACCTCACCTATTCATATTAAAGATGAACAACTATGCTCTTTCTGACACCCTTGAAACAAAAATGTGTTAATTTTTTTAAACTGACAGTTGTCCTTTTTTTATCCAACTATTCGAATTTTCAAATACCCAAACCACCCTTGGTCCCAATTATTTCGTATAAGAGGAGTTCTACTGTATTTAAAGATCAAGTAGCAAGTAAATTACAGACAGAAGACAGACAAGATTGGGAAATCCAGCATAATAAAGAAAAACTAGTACATCAAAATGATTTTCACCTACTAAACCCTTTCAATGGAAATGGTTTCTTTAGAATTTTTCATTCCAACTTCTTTCTCTGATACAGTTATCATCATCATGCTGCTGTCCGAAGACAGGTTTTAGCTGAATCGCTGCCTCCATCTCTCTCTGTCCCTAGAAGCCTCTTTTAAGTACTATATTCCTGCTTTATATTCTCTAATATTCCTATTCCTTTTCTCCCTCTTCCTATTCTTCTGCTAATTTTTCCTTCTAAGATCGTCCTTTGTAAACACTGTCTTCTCAATATGTGCCCTATCCAATTTGCTTTTTTTCCTGATTGTTTTTAATAGCATCCTTTCTTCTCCCACCATTTCTAATACTTCTTTGTTTCTCTTCCTCTCTGTCCATTTCACTTTCATCATCCTCCTCCATATCCACATCTCAAAACTTTCTAAATGTTTTTCCTCCTTTCTCCTTACCGTCCACGTCTCTGCACCATAAAGAGCTATGCTCTACATGTAGCATTTCGCTAATTTTTTCCTTGTTTCTAAATTTATTTTCTTGCTTGTTTGAAGCTCTTTCTTCTCATTAAATGCTGCTTTTGCCATTGCAATCCTACTTCTGATGTCCTCTGTACTACCTCCATCCGGCGCTAAAATACTGCCAAGATATTTGAAACTACTAATTTGTACCAATTTTTGGCCGTTTACCATTATATTTAATTCTTTATGACTTTCGTTTTTTCGACATTGATCTTCATTCCATAATGTTTCCCAACCTCCACTAGTTTGTCATCCTCTGAAGTTCTTTCTCATCTTCTGCTATTAATCCCTGATCATCTGCATATTTAATGGTGGTAATACTTTCACCTCCTATCTTAATTCCTTTCTCTTCCATCAACGCTTCTTCTGTTATTGTTTCTGCATAAATATTAAATATCGCTGGTGAAATAGAACATCCCTGCCTCACTCCCCTCCCTATTGAAGTACTTTCTGTTTCTTCTTTCAACCCTGACTCTAATCTTTTGATCAAAGTAAAGGTTTTTAAGCAGTCTTTTATCTTTCCAATCTATTCCTATTTTATTTAAAATACCCAACATTTTATCACTCGCTCAAAAGCTTTCTCCCAATCTACAAAACAAAAATAAATATCTTTATTGACTTCTAGCGCTCTTTCTATCCTCATCCTCATATATCCTATAGCATCTCTAGTCCCTCTTCCTCTTCTGAAACCAAACTGATTATCTTGCAGCTCCTTTTCTATTTTACCTTCAATTCTTTTGGTTATTATTCTGGTTAGAACTTTAGCTGTATGAGAAATTAAACTAATAGTTCTGTAATCCTTACAAATTTTTGCATTGTTCTTTTTCTCCAGTGGTACCATAACAACATCTAAAAAATCTTCAGGCCATATTCCAGTATCATATACTTGGTTAAAGAATTTTGTCAGTTGCTTAACTGCTTTCGACCCCTGTACACTAAGGTTGCATCTGGCTGCTACTTACTAAGAAGGCTAATGAAATTGACTAATCTCAACACTGATTTGTCAGTGGGGACATTCCCCCCACATAACACGTCTGTTCAAATTACAGAAGTGGGCTCTAAGGATTATGGTACAGGTCAACAAATACTCCAGTTGTAGGATCCACTTTAAAAATCTAAAACTGATGACTTTACCTTCTATATATATGTATAACACAATATTGTTTGTAGTTACAAATTCTGACTTGCTACAATTACAGCTTAATAGGGACCAACATAACTATAACTTCCAAGGAATGTGTGACTTTAGAATTAATGCTCATGAATTAAACCTTGTGGCTGGTAGCCCTGCATATGCAGGGTCAAAATTATTTAATAAACTCCTAATGAAAATAAAAAATATCAGTAATCACAGGTCATTTAAAATTAAATTAAAAGAATTTTTTACTGTAAATTGCTTTTATACTGTAGATGAGTTCCTGCAATCTTAATATTGTCCTCTTTATGTACTTAGTGTATATTTTGTATTGTCATAGTACTTGTCCTATACTAGCTTGTCTAGTCCCTGGATTAATAAAAATTATTATTATTATCTCAAAATAACAGATAAGTGATGAGTAAACATCCACTTCTGGTTGACTGATTTTTACCAAAAACTAATCAATACTTGTGATTTTCATAAAAATGTTAAATATAAAATTTCGCATTGACCTGATTAATAGTTTTTGAGTAAGCTGTCACATACACACACTAACACACACATCATCAAGAAAATGGCCAAAATGTGTTCAGGGGGCCGCAAAACGTGTATTTCCGTTGAAATCTTGATATCCATTTTTTTCATGAAAACAATGGTCGTAAAAATAAAATCATGTATATTTAAAAACGTGTAAACTGAACAAAAGTAAATTAAGGGATACCTGCACTCATTTATCTGTATTTGTTGTTATCCCCGGTGAAACTATGTATAATCATACCTATACATACTGATTTGTACGTAACTGAATTGTACATAATTCTCGATTACAGTACTGTATATATGTTTTAAAATATTCTATGCTTTATTTATATCATTTTTTTACAGTAAACAAATTCAAAACACTAACAAGATATACACAACACACAAAAACATAATGTTATAAAATAAGCTTTATAAAAGCTTTGATGTGATTATCGGATGTTTTTGAGAATCTGGTGACCCCTTCCCTCCTAGGACACCAGATAATCGATGATTTACTGTATGTTAAGGCTTTAAAAGTTAAATATTGTTGAGCTGATTTAGATTTGAATCACACCCAAGAATCTCTAGGTAACTTCCAATATAAACACTTATCCATCCCTCTGAAGTATTTGCAGTGGCCTGCTAAGGCATTTATAACTCTACAGACATGGCTCACTATGTAGAAAAGAAAGCCAATCCCTTGAAAAAATTCACACAAATTCGAAGACTTTTAAAAAATCCTTTACTGTACAGATGCTGATATAGACAAGAAACAAAATTATGTCCAATTTAAAATAAAGAATATTAACTGTCTCACAAAAATGATAATGAGAAATGACTGCTAACCCAAGGTGATAATATTGAGATATAGATTCACTTATTTCATTCATAACACAATTATCTGAGCACTTAACCTTGAAACGCTGGATTTATTTTGGAGAATTTTTGTTAATTTTATGGTAAAATGACATATCTCATGAATTGTTGGTGCTAAAATATTCAAATAAAAAGCATTTTATTGTAAAAATAATGAAGAATTGCATACTTCTGTTTTGTAGGGGAAAGAAACATGTATGCCCATTCAGCGTTTAAAGGTCAATAGATCATCAGTAACTACCTAATAGCAGGACAATTTATTAAAACTATCAGTCAATGCAGATTTGAGAAAAACAAACCAAATATCAAAATAGAAAAAAATTATATCACAGATACTAAAACACAAGAGGAACACTTGCAAATGATGATCTCGCGTATTTAAAAAATAATACATTGCAATTATTGCCATTGTGTTATTGAATTTTCTCTAAACACAATTTAATGAAGTTACCTAAAAATTATAGCAACTACATGTAGATTTTTCAGTGAACAGCAATACATATAAATGCACCAGATAAAACTAATAATAAACTGAAAACGAACCAATCAACATCTTTTGATTTGTATAGTCATACAACAATTTACTACTACCAAAGAAACTGTGAAAGATGATGCCATAAGACATTGAACTTATTCGAATGAAATAGTTGACTATGTTATACATAAAGTTGCACCTTTGATTAATTGTAACATAACTTATGAACTGGTTGCTGATATATACTGCACAATTTAGATAGACAAATATTATCCAGACAATACCATTGCTCAATTAATTTAATAATTATTTCCAAACATCTGCTTATAATAAAGAAAATCTTGAACTTATTCTAATGAAATAGTTGACTATGTCAGGGCTTGACAAATCTCGGGTGCCAGGTTGCCATGGCGCCTAAGAATTTCATGCTGGCACCTAGATATTGTATATGCATGCTGCAGTTAGGTTTTGGTTATACTGTAAGCACGTGCTGTAGTCGTATAGTATTGTTGGGCTCAGCAGTAAGGGCAGCAAAATATAATATATCTGTCAGAAGCATTCAAGTTTCTGAAAATAAGGGCGAATTTTTATTCTTGTTCGTAAACTACAGTTTTCAGAATACCATTAGACTTTTTTCAGATGTATAAGGCTCATTTTATTAGGTTTTGCTACATAATGTGATAGAAATAAATGTGCATGGCTTAATTATTGTAGGAAATTCAGGTCTAATATATTAGACATTTATTTTTCTGACGATGATAAAAATAGCCACCAAAATTATGTAACATCTGCACTGGTTCCTAGGTTTTGGAGCTGGCATCTAGAGTTTTAGAAAATTTGTCTAGCCCTGGACTATGTTATACATAAAGTTGCACATTTGATTAATTGTAACATAACTTATGAACTGGTTGCTGACCTGCATTGCACAATTTTACTAGACAAATTGCTACAATGAAATTGATGGAATGATGTCATCTTAAGATCCTATGCAGATAGGCATTAAGCTGCAAATTTGGGAATAATTTTGAAACAGGAAAAATTCTGCTATGACTGGGAACTGAACCCGGGTCTTCCACTTGACAGATTTCTACCACTGAACTATTGTAGCAGATAATTTTTCCTGTTTCTGAACGTGGGTGTTTTTCTTAGTTGGATCTGGGCTAGTGAAGCTAGTATCCACCAGTCCCAATGGACATCCTCCAAGAGATATGTCGAAGAAAACCCCTCCTGGGCTGGTTGATACTAGCTTGGCTAGCCCAGACCAAATAAGAAAGACACATGCATTCAGAAATGGGAGAAAATATCGGCTACGATGGTTCAGTGGTAGAATATCCACCCGTCAAGTGGAAGACCTGGGTTCGATTCCTGGTCATAGCAGAATTTTTGTTTCAAAATTATTCCAAATTTCCTACAATGATTGATTTCCCGTTTCACCAAATGATAAACTAATAATTAGTCTATTATTCACAGATCAATGTGATAAGTGTCTTAATATATTAACTTTAAAATATTGCTGAGCTCACATTGCAAACTCCCCATGCCACTGTGCATTCTTCACTGGTAGCTGACGCTTGGTTAGCTTGACATTCAATACAAAGATCCATTATATGGTTTCTGCAGATGGCACAGTTATCCACCACAATATCTGTAAAGCAAAATTAACAAAGATCGAGCATTTTCTGTAAAAATCTGGGATTGATGGTTTTTAATAAACAAAACAGGTATCTTAAATTGACCTAATGACAAATTTTATTCCTCCTTATATCTTCTCATAAACAAATTAAAAGTTTGTTCTTAGTTCAAAAACTTAGAACAACTAGGTAACTTAAACAGTAATATTGATTCAACAGGGTTGTATGACGAATTCCAAAGCAAAATGTCAACCAAATTTGAATCCCTCAGTATGGTCAAAGACTTTCCCTCAATACAAATTATGAATGAAGCAGATTAAACCAAATTTGAATCTCTCAGTATGTCTTACCAGTAGATGATTCAACTCATTGAATTTATTTAATAGGTGGATAATTAACATAAAAGCGACTGATATGAATTTGCAGTTTTTGTTTCAACAATTGAGTGATAATAGGATTTCTGCATGTAAACTGGGTGATTTGCAGATCAGACATTTATTCCCTGAGAATCTAGGTTGTTTCTGGAAGATAATTTGATCATCATAACAACGCCAATAGCAAAGGATAAGATTTTAATAATAAAGTCCCAATTTATTTTTCCTCTGTATTGCATCACTCTATCTTCTTAAAGTCTAAAAAAAGAGTTTTTTACAACTTGTAAGGGTTAAGGTTTTATTTGTAAATTTTGCAAAGATTGCGCAATAACATTAAAACGTGTTTCATAATACTTGAAAAGAATTATTTCAATTAATCTCAGTTCTCTATGAATTTACCAAACCGATATTTCTACTTATAATCGACGAAAATGTTAGAATGTCAAATTACGTTCAGCGATTAACCACAATCACAAGAACAATAAAGCACTTAAATATAATTGAAGTTACCGTCTAGATGGAAATGAAAGAAATACACATTCGTTGAAACTAAGAAAAATAACGCTGAAAGTACTGATATGTAATAACAAATATCACGCAAAAAACGATAAAAAATTAGGATAAATTTTCAACGTAGCTTACCCCATGCCCACAATGCGACAGCATTCCACTGAAATTAAAGTTAGAGACATTTGTTTTAACAAGTTTACATGATTGGCAAACGACTACTACAACTAAGACCATTCATTACGCACCTTTTTAACTTCAAACCTTTTCTTCTCTCCTTTACAACTACTTGAAGTAGGTAACTCTATTTCATCCTCGTCAATATCCATTGCAGAGGCCATTATTCGAGATTTTTCCCGAGTAAATTTAATGAATCAATTTCCTTGAAAGACGACAAAACAATTGAAAGTGGATGAAACCTGAAAGTCATCTGTTTAAAACAAGCATTTCCAAAAATTTGCAATGTATTGTAGTTCTAAATTTCCTCTGTAGGTAGCAGTGTTTATACACTAAAAAACTTCAAGTCTGTGGCGAGGTGGCGCCAAAATGTACGAATGGAAGTAGGTATTCATAATAATTAGTAATTAATTGTTTGCCATACTGTGTTAAAAAGTGATCCATATCCTTTATGCTATAAATATAATTGTTTGTTAATTGTTTTACCTTATTTTTTTACATAATCAAGAAAAGTATCGGAAGAAATATCCTTATAGAGTAAAATTTAACAATATTAAAAACTATTATTACTATCTTAAATAACTAAATTCCGAAGATATTCTTACAAAGTTTACCATTAGTAATAATTATCTATTATTTTATAATATCTATGTAATTATTAATATGTTAATTCGAAAAAAATATAGATTAATCAGCTCATGGTAAATTGGCGAAGTTGATGAATTTTGTCCTACATTTTTATCTACACTGAATTCAAAACTCTCATTCAAATATTTTATGGATTCTGGTATTTACATTTATTTTTTTATACAAACTGTTGATTTCAAGTATGTGCTAAGAATAATTTAAATATTAGAAATGTATATTTTTTCTGCAATACTTTTTGATATATTAAGAAATATTTGTTCATTTATCGTATCAGTGTGTCAGTAGTTACTCTACATTTTGTCATTACATGTAATAATTTTTATAGATCAATGATTTTCATTTTAACTTACCTGAGTAAATATTTTTCAAGTTGATTACTAGCAACCTTTGAGCAAGGTTTTCAATATTACTTATTGTCTGAAGCTACTTTTAGGAATTACGACTTTTGAGACTATATTTTTTGAAGTCTTATAATTCAATAGTATTTCTTATATGATTTACTTTGATTTGTATTTATAAAGTCAGTAAATACTAATTATTTAGAGTGTTATTAATATTTTCAATTATAACTGTTATAGATACCATGTATGTTGAATATAAAATAATGTTTGTGTATTCAATTTTTGAAATGTCATTGATGTGCTCTGTACCCAAAATAAAATCCTTGGCAGCATCGTATTTCTATCTTTAGTTTTGATATTATATTTTCATATAGGGTAAAGGCACTAAAGAGTGCGCACTTAAGAAATTAACTTCCATAAATCCGTTGTTTTTAACAAGAAAACAAAATGTCTTCTGCAGGTGTTTTATTTATCTATTGGCTACATGTACAAAAAAGTAAAATCACATAGAAATATTATTATCCTGAGAAACAATAAAAAACCAAAACATGTCAAATGCGCACTCTTAGGTACCCATGCTCCTAAGAGTGTGCAGAGTGTCCCTTAAGAGAACGCACTTAGCAAATGTCACACTTAAATGCTATACCTCCTTCAAATGAAGAACATTCGTCTTGCCGCCATCTTTGGCACTCAACACACTGTATCCAGTCTTCTGTAATTGGCTCTTTGTATGGCTTGTCACACCCTGTACAGTAAATGTTCTCCTCTTCCGTCCTTTTCTCAGCTACATTCTTCTTTTACAAAGAGGATGACTCTCCAGGAGTATCAAAGAGTTGCTTTTTTGGCTTAGATATATTTTGTACCCTTTTTTTCTTATTTACTTCCAACAGTGAGTTTTTAAATGGAGAAAAGGTCATTACCTCTGACCATTTAGCTGTTCTTTTCCTCTTGATTGTTGTAGTTGCTTCCGGGATAGGAAAGATGTTGGCTGGAGAAATTTTTTCTCTTCCACCCTCCTCACCACCTTCTGAGGGAGGATTCATCACAAGATGAGTTCTGCTCTGATGAGTTCTTATCGGTGGACATTGGCACTTGCAACTCCTTATTAGTTTCGCGAATTGGGTCCTCATTCAGGTTTCCTTGGGGTCGATTAGTGACTTCAGATGGGAGAAAATCCTCATCAGAAAACACATCAGGGTTAAATTGATGTATTCCTACAGCCCGAAATTAATGTTTCGCTTTCTCCATATTGGCAACCCTTTCATTGGCATTTTGGAAAATCAGACTAATATCACTCTGTGCAATTGCAACCTCAGGATGGTTGTGCATCCATTTGTCAGCTTCAGCAGCATACATTGCTTTGAGTGGTCCAAAGAATCCCCTGTCTAGTGGCTGTAGTTTATGACTAGCGTGTGGAGGCAGTGATAACAGGGTTATGTAATGCTCTCTGCAAAAGATTACAGCCTCTATACTGCAGTGAGACAAGTGATTGTCCAGTATGAGGAGGACTGTTTCATCTTCAGTTGGTTTCACATAGTGCTCGAAGTGCTTGATGCAGTCGACAAACATCTGAATTTATGAACCCACTATCAGATATCATGGACAAAGTGCCTTCAGGAGCATCCTTGAAGAGTTCTGGCTTCATCCTCTTTCTAGGAAAAATTATGGCAGGTGTTATAAAAAACCAACAGGATTCATACAACAAACCACCGTGATGGTTTGGCCTCTTACTGCTGACACTACTTTGGACACTAGATGTTTACCTTTCAGTGAAATCGCTTTGGGAATGTTATTTGGGATGCTAGAAATTCCACTTTCATCCGTATTAAACATGCGGTGTCCAGGGAATTTCTTTTTTTCACAGACCATTTTCAAATTGTCAAAACAACGCTGGCATTGTGGTTTATTAAACCCGATGACCCTACCCTTACTGCACTCTTCTGGAGCCCGAAGAGTGAGGCGATTCCTTTTGCAAAAATCTTGTAACCATTGCCGCCCCACTACCTTTGTGACTCTATTGAATCTGTGTGGGATGTTGTTCATCTCAGCATATTCAAAGGCCAAATGCATGAGCTGCTTCCCTCCTATCCTGTAGAATTTGGAATCAAGATCTCTAACGTGATCAGCTAATTCTTTATCTTGCGCTGCTGTAAAAAACAGCTTTCAAACATCCAAATGACATTGGTACAGTCCCCTGGAACAAGTCGTTGTTGGAACATTAATTGTGGGATAAGATTTTTCTGCTGCCTACATGATACAAAAATGATTTGATGAAAATAATTATAATTTGAGTTTATTTTTGTTCTGTGTAAAAAATTTTCTTCCAGTTTCTTAATATAGTTATTATTATGTAGCCTATTTGGAATTTTTAGAAATATTACAGATATGGAGCAGGTCATGTGGTGGCTATATCAGATTTTTTTGGAATATTTGGTTTAATATTTGATGAATATAAAAATGTATTGGAGTTGTAGGAAATTTAATTTTCTACAACTTTATTTCGAAACATTTTCTCATATAATGAATTTTTTAAGAGATATTTTTAAAACTAATATTTTAGCTGCCACTATCACACCACCTACTTGCGACTATTGTAAATACGCGCCACTTTGCTACATCTAAATAATGCTTCTTATTATTTTCTTAATAATTGGAGCTTCCTGGCTATATCGAATATGAGAAAGCTTCGGTTTGAGTTTATTTCTGTTCTTTTTAAATTCTTGAAAATTTTCTTGCAGTTCCGTAAAATATTTATTATCATTCAACCTATTTGGAATTATTAGAAATGTTACAGGTATGGAGAAAGTCATCTGGTGAGCACATCAGAATTTTAAAATTACATTCATGGTGGCAAGGCAGTTGTCCCCCTCTGGATCAGTCCTGTGTCAAGGAAAAACAACTGGGTGTAGGAGCTCGCCTATTCCGTTTCTCCCCCCCCACCCGGAAGAATTCCAGTGGATGTCCAGGTTGAAATTTAACCCAGGTAATTTGTCATATCTATGTTAAGGTTTATGCTGCATCATGGTGAAATTCTAGTTTTGGCTTTTGGTGCGAAAAATTGGAGACAATTGTTCACCGTATGCAGCAGACACCAAATGGTGATGCTGTTTTTCAATTAATTATAGTTATTGTTAAATGTTAATTTGGTGTCATAACTCATTTTCTCTGAATGTAGGTTGCATTGTGTTGTAGATGTAATTCATTATAAAATTTACAAATAACTTATTTAATATCTGATAATGTTTTCTAGCCCTCTTTGATAGAACCTCTGAAATTATGTCATAATGTGTTATGCGTAAGTAGATAGAAGAAGTGGTAATGAATAAGTTTTGCAACTTTTGTTGAAATTGATAGCACTTTGAATGGATATGTTATTTTAGATTAGCTTTGATATCTGAATTGCTACTTTCCTAATATTTCTGCTTTAGTGAAAAAAAATGGCATTGGATTGTTTTGAACGTTTGCTATTTGTTCATATAAAGTAATATAGCATAAATTTCGTTCATTGTCCTTTTAAATTTGCAATTAAGGATAAATTTGTCGCTAAAAATGTTCCTTAATTAAAAATTAAAATCGTGTTTTAGATTATAATACAGAATCAAGTATATTACATTCACTAAGCATGACGTAAGTATGATTAATTAAATAAATTAATAGTTCTGGATTCTGCCAACTTTCTTTTCAATAGAATTTTGATATGGTACTATCACCCTCAAAATTAACAAATTTTTATGTTAGTAGTAGCAGTGTTTTTTATTTTTAGGTGCATCAACGGCTAAGGTTATTTCGCACCGCTGAACATTCTAATCATAGAATAAACAAAAAAAATCTTCCTCTCACCAGTATTGCCGTAAGAATTACACAAGAATCTATGTGGTTTTTAAAAATAAGGGCACACCATCCCACTGATGCTTGAAGAAAATCAGTGAAAATCACAGGATACAAACCGATTCATGACCAACAAAAATCAAAATTTTCTCGGCAAATATGACCTAAGAATTACACGAGAAGTAGGTCTGTTTTGTTTACAGATTGGTATGGCAAAAACAAATTGCTCTCATCAAAGATGCCGTAAGAATTACACAAGAATGTATGTGGTTTTTAAAAATAAGGGCACACCATCCCACTGATTCTTCAAGGAAATCAGTGAAAAACAAAGGGAGCAAACCGATTCATGACCAACAAAAAACAAAATTTTCTCGACAAATATGCCCTAAGAATTACACAAGAAGAAGGTCTGTTTTGTTTACAGATTGGTATGGTTCCTGACAACAATGTGTGGTATTCATAGTTTGCACCACGATTCCGATATTTACGAATTGAACTAATTTATGTTTAACTTGTGGACCACTCACGGCATGTTAACTGGCCATCGATGACTTCTGCGGGAGTCCCATTTCTGGTTAACTTGCCATGGCCATCAGTCCCTTTCCGTGATCTCCCTATGCTTGGGATATTCTGTTTTGTTTTTTTCCCTTTCAGTGAACCTCTGCCAAGCTCCAATATTTTCACCAGTGGTCGTGGTTTCCATGTCTGACACATAATGGCAACGTTTTTTCAGATCTTATTCTTTCATGACAAAGGAAAATCATTTTCCATGTTGGCCCCTGGGAAGAGTGGAGCATATTTATTGGGCAGTCAATGTGTTAATCATGACTTGTTTAGAAACTCCTTAGATTTTCTTCCCAATGATTTTCATGAGATTATCCATCACTTCATTATGGCATTCCCTTTAAAATGTTATTCAGATATTAGTGGTTATTAGACTTTTTTATGTTTTACTCATTCGGCATAAAATTATCATCTTTCTGGAATAAAGATGATTTCTTATTGTATTGGTGATTCATCTTGTTTCTGTATATATGTATTTACTTTCTTCATTTGCAGTACAGGAGAAATTATTGTTTTTGCGAAAAAATGAAATTCAAGATTTCTTAGGAAGTTTACGTTTTTAAGTCCCCTGAGTACGTTTTCACTATTTTATAGGTGTTGTCTGTTTGTATGTGATAGGAATTATGTGCGCCTTCCAGCCCAAAGACTAATAATCAGGTCAGTCCGAAATTTAAAATTTTATTAGTAGTTCAACATCCGAAAAGATTTTAGGTGGAACTGGTCAGCTGAAAGGGATTTTAATCTTTTAAATTTTTCAAACATCTCCTTTGTTACTTAATTTCTGTAAATATTTTTCAGTTCAATTTTCCACATCTTTTGTTTGAAATGTTGTTTTATAAAATATTTTGTTTAAGAGATATATTGATTATTTTTCTGGATTTACTAAGGATGTTGCTAAGTGATACCTCTGTTATGTTGCTATGATAACATTTTGTAATTCTTTATAGCGATGCATGTGCATCCAATGGTTGTTTTTGTCGTTCATCGTTATTTTGCTATCCATAGCAACAGAAAACAATTTTGCCTATTGTTATTGCTTAATCAATATACAAAGTATTGTTTTCATTAAAAAAATTGAATTTGAGATTTTTACAGAAATATATGTTTAAGGTCCTGTAAACACGTTTTGGCTATTTTCTCGATGATGGTTGTGTGCCTGTGACCATAATCTTCTGGGTGCTTTAAGTCAAAAACTATTAATCAGGTCAATGCGAAATTTAATATTTGACATTGCTGTTAAAGTGGCAAGAAATGATTAGGTAGTTTTTGGTATAAATCGGTCAAACATAAGTGGGTGTTTTCTCTTGTTACTTATCCGTTATTTTGAAATATTTGCTTTAATATTAGATAAATGTATTGGAATAAAAGTTGTAGGAAATTTAATTTTCTACAACCTTTGTTTGTAACCTTTTCCCATATAATGCATTGATTAAGAGATGTCTTATATTATTGCTGTCACCATCATGCCACCTACCGACGACTATTATTAAAATTGATGCTTAGTTACGTGTGAGTAATGTTCTTGTTTCTTTTCTTAATTGTTGGAGCTTTGTGTCTATATCCCATATCAGAAAGCTATGGTTTGAGTTTATTTCTATTCGTTGTAAAGTCAAAAACTTTCTCGCAGTTTCTAAAATATTTAATATTATGTAACCTATTTGGAATTTTTAGAAATATTACAACACGGAGAAATTTATGTGGTGGCCACATCAGATTATTTTAGAACCTTTGCTTTAATATTTGATTAATATAAAAATGTCCACCGTATGCAGCAGACACCAAATGGCGATGCTGTTTTTCAATTAATTATAGTTATTGTTAAATGTTAATTTGTTGTCATAACTCATTTTCTCTTGAATGCAGGTTGCCTTGTGTTGTAGATGTAATTCATTATAAAATTTACAATTAACTTATTTAATATCTGATATTGTGTTCCATCCCTGTTTGGTAGAACTTCCAAAATGATGTGGTAATGTGTTATACATAAGAAGATAGAAGAAGAGGCAATGAATATGTTTTGAGATGCAGTTTATAGCCAATAATATCAATCTAATTACATAACTTAAACTTTCTATTTCATTTTAATTAAAATTCAAACATCATTTGTTAGAATGGATAGTACTTTGCATGGATGCGTTATTTGAAATTATCTTTGCAATTTGAATTTTAACTTACCTAATATTTCTTCTATATTGAAAATAAAAATAATTTACATTGGATTGTTTTGAATGATAGCTATTTGTTCATGTAAGGTAATTAAGCATAAATTTCATCCATTGTTCTTTTAAATTTGCAATTAAGGATCACTATGTCACTAATAAAATATTCCTTAATTAGAAATTATTCGTGATCGTGATAGAGATTATAATAGAGAATCCTGCATATTACACTCACTAAACATGACTTAAGTATGATTAATTAAATAAACTAATAGTTCTGGATTCTGCCTACTTTCCTTTCAATAGAATTTTAATATGTAACTATCACCTTCAAAATTAACAAATTTTAATGTTAGTAGTAACAGTATTTTTTATTTTTAAGTGCATCAACGGCTTAGGTCATTTTAAACCGTTGAATATTCTATTCAGAGAAAAAACTAAAAACAAATTCTTCTCACCAAAGATGCCGTAAGAATCACACAAGAATGTATGTGGTTTTTAGGACAAACCATCCCAGAGATATTTTTAAAACTACTATATTAGCTGCCGTTACCACACCACCTACTTGCATCTATTGTTAACACTCGCCACTTTGCCGCATGTTAATAACCCTCCTTATTATTATCTTAATAATTGGAGCTTCCTGGCTATATCCAATTTGAGAAAGCTACTGTTTGAGTTTATTTCTGTTTTTTTTTTAATTCTTGAAATTTTTCTTGCTGTTCCTTAAAATATTTTTTATCATTCAACCTCTCTTGAATTTTTAGAAATATTACAGGTAATGAGAAAGTCATGTGGTGGCCACATCAGATTTTTAATCTTGTCTTTAGTATGGCATATAAGATTATTTAGATTCAATCTCTTACAGCGTTTCTCAAACCTTTCTGGTCTGCGGACCACTTGAGTAAGCTAAAGACCTTCATGGCCCACCTTTCTTATACTCTTCAGATTGTCAAAATACCAGGGAAAAATACTTACTATAAATGGAATCCACAAATAATTCAAGGATGTTAGTTAATATTTTCATTATATCTGCATAGTAATAAGTTTTTCCCTCTGCAACCTTTTTATTTATATTGTACCCTCATGGACATTTTGTAGCAACTCTTGTTTTATTTCAATGTATTTTTATAGAATAACTAGTGTTTTTTCCAACAGAAAAGTTGCTGGAACGTGAAAGAGGTGAGTGGGGGCAAAAATAGTAACTGAATGTAAATTGTCAGTGGAGGAATAGGTACAATTGTACAATATGAGTAAAACATTGCATTGCAAATAACTTCATTTCATTTTTTATAAGTTATGCAATTTAGTATTTTTTTATTGAAGGTTCCAGAATGGTGTTCCGGTGCATTCCACCAGAAAATAGCACTGAGAATAACTAGCAGGTTATATTATAAATTGGGAAATTTGGGTTCCAATTGATGCTTATTTCGTTTCATGTAATGATGTACGAATGTAAGCTAACTAAAGTCTATCAAAAAATCAGAGGATCTAATTAACCCATGCTGCTCAAATTCACAATTAGGTGATAAATTTTTTTGTGGATCTCACTTACTAAATCTTCTTGAAATAGTTTGAGCGGTGCAACCAGTGAAATTCGCGACATATGAATGGAGTGACAAACAAGGGAGTCTTGAAAAAGGCGTTCTTTATCGCATACCGGTAGTACGAGAACTCCTGAAAATCAGTCCTATTTCAACCAGCAAATTTTCAAGATGTCTCTTGCGAGAAGAGAAAATACTATAGTTTCTAAGAATTTTAGAAGTCACACGTGAATCCCATAGGAGAAAAATGAACTTCAACCGACTAAAATCAACACCTCTCTGAAAATAAATAAAATTAATTAAATAACAGCAGAAGGTATAAAATGCGAGACATAAAAGGAAATGAATAACAAGGGTCTCGCCGCTTCAATGCCACATCAATGAGTCCAGGATACTCGAGACGTATGTCTAGCCAAAAAGGCAGTTAAACTTTTCTCACCGAAAACTGGCTTATTTACTTTTTTCAACGTTTAGGAGCAATTGCCCAAACGAATCAATTTCGAATAATGGAGTAAATTATATTACTATTCTAATATAATTAATTTTGTGATTCGGTCGAGTAGTGTGATGTTACTAGTGATTAAGCTTCTAAATAGTTAGCTCTCACTTATGGCTTCGGCTTTAGTGATCGGTATTTGCAAGTTTCATTTTCCGGCAGCCTGCGGGCCACACTTTGAGAATCACTGATCTATTGTAAAAAGCGGCTCTAATTTTATTTTTGGGAATTCCTGATTAGGCCCATAGTTTTAAATATTTCAGCCCTGAATCACCTAACACACAAATTAAATACAATATTCAAAGTTCTCCCCAAAACACAGTGTCAAAAGTTCTTGTGAATTGGCAAATACCTTATCACTAAAAGTTCTCCCTTCAAAGTGCACCCTAGTATCATTTGATGTGTGTAATCTTTTCACCAGTGTTCCCACCAAAGAAGCTTTGGAGTTAGCTGAAATTACCCTAATCAAGAAAAGTGTTCTCGCTCCAATAATCAGTGAACTTTGTTCACTATTCAAAGTGTGCATTTCTCAAAACTATTTCAAGTTTAATTGATAGTAGCTCAATAACTTTGGCCCAAACTAACAAAAGTAGAATACTCCTTTAGCCAAAACAACTAGAGGGCTGCAAACCCAATGCATTTCGCCCACAAGGTGGGCATCGTCAGGGGTAGAACCTGTTTCACCAGTGACTGGAAGCCAACTGCCAGGTTGAAACGGAAAGTATTAAGAAGACGACCGAGAAACAAGCGAAACGCGGAAAGATTTTTCGGCGTGTGTGTCGTTTAAATCTGTCAATTTGTATAGGGTCTTGTTGAAATCTGTGTCTGTGTTCATAAGTGTATCGCGGTTTTTGTAAATGTGAAGGTTTTCTAACGAGTTTAGTGAGTTGTGGGCGAAATGCATTGGGTTTGCAGCCCTCTAGTTGTTTTGGCTAAAGGAGTATTCTACTTTTGTTATTTCAAGTTTAATGAAATTTTTTATAAACAATTGGATGGCTTAGCCTTGGGCTCTCCTTTTTCTCTACCAACTTGCAGACATTTACGTGGACAACTTTGAAAGAAATCTATTCTCTTCAGAGAAGCCTGTTGTTCAAAACGTTTTCTGTTGGTTTCGTTATGTTGATGATATTTTTTGTGTATGGCCTGGGTCATCGATGATGCAACTGGATATCTTCCTACATTTCTTGAATTCTTTTAACAAAACAAAATTCACATGTGAAACAAATAAATGGGTCTCTAAACTTTCTATACATTACCATATCAAAGGTAAATAGAAATTTAGAATTTGCCATTTTTAGGAAAGACACGTACACTGAACAAATCATTCAATTCAAGACGCCATTTCTCACAAAAAAATTGCCATATATCATCCCATGCTTCATAGGCTTTTAAACATTCCTTTGACAGATTCCAAGATCAGGAAAGAACTTAGGGTGATTAAACAAATAGCAGTTAACAACGGTTACCCGAGCAAATTGATTGACATTATATGAGAGAAAACGATCCCAACTAGCCATAAAACAAATATACGGTACCATCCCTGTTGACGAATTCAAATCACAATAGCGAAGACTCATTTCTTGGTAATATTGCACTTAAAATTAATAGAATTCCCAAAAATAAAATTAGAGCCGCTTTTTACAATAGATTGAACTTATAAAACCTATGCCATATAATATTTAATGACAATATATTAAGTGGTTTCTTCTCATTTTTACATTAAATTATGATTAGAATCTGAAGACAACGAATCTTTAATTTGTGTTTGAACCTATAGTCCTTAATAATGAAACATAATTTATAAAAATATCAACGGAGTTTAAGTTACGAAAATATTAATTTCATTTTGCTAATACATAATATGGCGATGTAAGAAGGAAAAATTAGTGGAGGAAGAGGGAGAAAAAGAATTGGAATATTAGAGAATATAAAGCAGGGATATAATACATATAGAGGTATAAAAGAGGCTTCTAGGGAGAGAGAGAGAGAAATGGAGGCAGCGATTCAGTTAAAACGTGTCTTCGGACAAGCATGATGATGATGAATACATAATATGAAACAATTAATGTAAAAGTATCTATGTATCTCTTTAAAATTAACAAGATTCGTGAAAACACTGAATCGCTCGTTTTTACTTTCTCCATATACGTAGTATAGCGGAAAGTATTGTATTTATGAAAAAAAAATCGACTTTTAGATTTCAACGGAAATACACGTTTTGAGGTCCCCTGAACACGTCTTGACCATTTTGTCGATGTGTGTATGTGATTGCTTATTTGTGGGTGCTCGAACTCAATAACTATTAATCAGGTCACAACGCAAAATTTTATATTTTTATGAAAGTCACAAGAACTGATTAGTTTTTGGTAAAAATCGGTCAACCGAAAGTGGGTGTTTACTCTTGTCACATTCGTTATTTTGAAATATTTGCTTTAGTACTTGATAAATGTAAAAATGTATTGGAATAAAAGGTGTAAGAAATTTAATTTTCCACAACCTTTGTTTGAAACATTTTTCCATATGATGTATTGTTTAAGAGATATCTTATATTTTTAGCTGCCACCACCACCTACCGACGATTATTGTTGACAATTGACGCTTAGTTACGTCTTAGTAACGCTCCTTTTTCTTTTCTTAATTGTTGGAGCTTTGGGCCATATCCAATATCAGAAGGCTATGGTTTGAGTTTATTTCTGTTCTTTGTAAAGTCTAAATTTTCTCGCAGTTTCTTAAAATATTTATTTTTATCTAACCTATTTGGAATTTTTAGAAACATTGCAGATATGGAGCAAGTCATGTGGTGGCCATATCAGATTTTTTTAAAGAGTAGGTACTTTTTTTGTCATTTACAAGCAATGTTTAACACATATTGTGGTTAATAAAGATAAGATTGTGGTTCCTTGCCCTACATACGTAGGGAACTAGAATCGCCGAAATTAATTGAATTTCCTTATTCCGTAGAGAATCGGTCTACTTCAACGCGAAAAATTAATGCCGATGAGAAATAAAGATGTACACTACGTGGTTCCATATCTGGCCAATCAATATAAAATCATCCAAAAGTCTTAATTAATGTTATATTTTCAAATGCAGCTTAAAGGCTTATGTAAAAATGTAAATCTATTACTAGAAATACTAGACTATCGATTAAAAACTAATAAGACAAATGAGATACGTAATCGTGAAGGACGTTACCATGGTTACAATGTTTATTTATATTTGAAGGCTAATTTCTGGCAACCTTGCTATATTTTGAATTGATTTTTAGTTGAATTATGCAAGGTTTTGGTGAAATACGAGTTCGAAGATATTACAATGTCATGTAAAGGAGAGAATAAGAAGGTAGAACAAATTGAGAAACCAGATCATGCAGAAGAAAAGTCTGGCAGAAAGCTAACCGGATGGAATCAGGGCAACAAAACTACAGCTCTTGAGGCAATGCAAGTTGACTTAGATCAAACTGACTTTCCTATAAGAGGAATAGGTAAAAAATCACAGAAAGAACGTTATCTCGAATTAAATAAAACAACGAGTTCAGCAAGAAGAAACAGACGAACCAAAATAGAGAAACAAAGGCGGAAGGGACCGGATAATTCTTCAAGTACAACCATATCCACAGTTCTCGGTGATTTAGGTAGAGATATTGACACCGGTTCAACAATTAATGAAGTTCATTCTGATGGGGATGACATATTAGTGACCGACAGGGAAATTACGTTGGCACCACCGCCGTTGAAAAATATTTCGAATAGACAATATGTAGAACAAAAATCTAACAAAAAATTTTCGACATATGATTTAAAGGATATAGACGACGAAGAATATGAGCATTCAAGGAGTGATAAATATAAATCTGTGAAAGTTTCAATTGCTGTTCAAAGACATTTTCGACCATTAGCCGGCCTTAGTTGTGGTCTTCTTGGAGGCATATCATTATGGCAGTGTTTAATTGTACATAACTGTATTTAAGAAGCAGCAGTAAATGTTGCACTTTTCACGAGTTCTCACCTTTTTATATTATTACTGCAGATGCAGCAGTGGAGTTTACCATTCAACGTTTCATTCATGGATTACATTCCTGACTATATTCGACCTCTTCAATCCTTATTTTATTTACTCGCAACTATTTCATTTGTATCAGCATTAGACAGGTGTGTAATCTGTATTTTAAAGGATGAATTTTAATATTTTTTAGAATTGTGCCATCTTTTGAAAGTCGTGTCAATTATTGATCGATATTGAAACTTAAATCGGTTAAATATCAAAATCTAGCTCTCTTTCCTGCTCTTCCACAGTTGTGATTTAGGCCATCTAAGTGGAAGGCATTTTAGGTTTTGTTTTCCATGCAGAAATGCTCCATTTTTTGTAGCTGCCATCTTGATATTGACAATATTGGTATCTCTTTTGGGTGCTCCTTTGGATGACCAACTTGCTCTTTCTGTGTATAACAATAGGAGCTTCAGCTACAAGATTAGCCCTGCTTTGGTGAGAAGTTATGATTCTACATCTCTACAATTTAAATTAAGAATTATTAGTTGAATAATCTTTTCATATACAGTAAAAGCAAATACGTATTTGAGGAGTCCAGTATGCGGGCATAATGTTCAATTCATTTTGCCATTTTTTAATACTTTAAACGTTTCAATTGTATTTACTGGGGATGCATAATTTTTGAAAAAAATTTTCTATAAGTATTTTATCTTTGTTTTATTATAATAGTACTGAAAAATATTGTCAACAAAAGCATTGATTTTCATTCATTATGTTTGGGTTTTGCTTGCTTTTGTTATATTGGATCTCTTGTGGTCTGCATTAACTTTACTTATTTTTCAACAGCTTAAGTATGCATAGATGCGTACTTAAGCTGTTGAAAAATAAGTAGATAAATCTATCACTTTGTTAACCTACATAAGGAATATCCGATGCCAGATCAGTTTCTCTAACGACTAATTCTTCAAGTGGCTCGCTCATGGGTATCAGAGATCCTTCCTATTTAATCTCATTGCCACATTCTTTTAACCAATTATATTTTGTGTTAAATCTTGACAGTCAACCTTAAAAAAGATAAATTGATACATATTATATTTGGCTTATTACTGAGACTTATTGCTGGAAAATTTTATTGTTTTGCATGCCTTAAAGCTGTGGTTTCCAAACTATAGGGAATGTCCCCCTAAAGGGTCATGTTGGGTAAATCTGGAGGCACAAAATATTTGACATATATTTACTGTCTGTTTAACCATCCTAAATGTGAAACCTACAATTTGCAGTCATCAATTTCTAGCCCTCAAGTGGCTAAGACATCATTTGTGTCCATGTTTTTCCTTGAGGTGGTTGTATTGTAATTGCAGGTGCAGTAGGTATTGCTTATGAACTGTGATTGAACATGGTATAAAAGAGGGGCACAAAGGTACTATTTCTAATGTTTGGAAACCGCTGCCTTAAAGTCTATGGAATTTAAGTCCAGAACATGGCTGTGAGTTTTTTACTAATTGAAATTAACTAAAGGAGAATATAGTTGACATGAATTCCTTTATATAGGTTAGTTGGGACATTGAGTGGTGGGTCACAATGAATGCTGTTCGATGTGCAGGTGGTATCCTAGCATGGCTGCTCTTCTCACTCTGCTTGGGCCGTGATGGTCTTCGATACCACCTTATAAGCTTACTTGGGATTTCAAAGCATAATGAGGCAGGAGCAAAGAAACCAGAGAAAAAGAATCGTAATTCATTTTGACCATGATAGGATATATCATCTCTTTAGTATAATTTATATTTATGTATTTGAATGATTGTGTTCATGAAAAGTGGAGATATTATATTTTTAATTAAATATTTTTTGACTGACTGTTTTGATATAATTATGGAAAAGATTAATAACTTTCTAAGAGGAAACTTTTGCCACTTTAGAAATTGAGTAGAATTTTGAATAGTAATGGAAGAAAGATTGCATAGGTATTTGGTCTTATGAGATATTATTTATGCAATGATTTTTCTGCTAATTTAGTACCTGATTGCAGTAAACTTGTTAAATCAGTTTCCATTTACATTCAACCAGTAATGGAACTGTCAAGTCATCAATATATTTTCTAAAAAAATGATCTTTTATACTTCTCAGTTGTATGAATAATATTAATAATAATTTATTCAACACAAATAGTTCTCCCCAATTACATGTGTTATAATAGATGGTACAGTCAGAAAGTTCCTGGGCTGGCCGACTGAGTGCCCTGCAAGGGCTTGACTACAGATCAAATGTACATTATCATCAAGCATTAACCTTTAGCTATAAAGAGCAAGACCAAATTAAGGGGCTCAGGGGCCCTGGCGCATAATTTTTTGCAGGTCCCTCCCTCCACCCCACACAGTCTGGGGCCTCTGTGGAGCCCCTTTTATCACAGGGCCCTAGCACAGCTGCGCCACTGCACCTCAGTTAATCCGGCATTGATACAGAGAGATAATTTGTTATTATTGCATAACTAGTTTCTTTATTATGAGCTGTGGACTAATGATGGTATTTGTGCTATTTCAAAGTTAGCATTGTTGAAATTCAAACAATGTGTAAGCATCAAGTTTTGTCAATGCTTAGGGAAATCTGCAATTCAGATGTTATGTCAAGTGTATGGTGGACAATCATTAGGTTCATAATGTTGTATTCAACTGGCATCGTTGATTCAAGGATGGTAGAGTAAATCTGAAAGATGATAAGCATAGTAAATGTCTGGCAATGACTCATGCAGAAGAAAACATTCGAGAAGGTCAATAAATTGTGCATATAAACCATTGCCAGACTGTCAATAACATTGTGGAAAACCTTAAAATTTTGCTTTGAAGCTGTGAACCTCTCAAATGTTTTCTTCAGACATGCTAACCACTCCTTTACTCAGAATATTCAAAAGAACATTGCTCAATTCTAAAGAGATTTGAGGTCATTCAAACTTTTGAGTGTATTTAATTGAGGGCTAGACTAGACTAGTAAGTTGCCAAAACTTAAAACAATTTGAATTTTATGCATAAATGGTATTTAAAAATCTTCATTTCTATCATTTGCCAGTAAAATCTTGGAAACATTACTTATTTCTCTCCAATTCGTCATGCATGTGTTAGTGTGAAGCATAAATGATTTTCATCTGAAACTTTTTGACGTCCCTTTGTATCTAGATTCCAAAATTTTAGTATTTTCCTCTCTTTATTGCTTTATCTATATTCCCCGTTGGAGAGTATGAAAGTCTGTGCAGGCTGTAAAATCACATTGCGTAAATAGTTATAATTAACTCTTATAGCCTGAAGGTGAAAAAGATTGCAGCAACCCTGGGCAACTTCTACTGGCAGTTGCTCAACGTTGTTTTGTAGTAATGTACAGTACAATAACTTGAAATAAATAAGATAAAGAATAAAATTATAAAATGAATTAAGTTTTATTTGTATGCTGAGTAAATATGTCCAATTTCAATAATGTGAAAAATTAGACTTGGAAAATCGGGGATGGAATTCAATGTAAACTATTATAACTTCATAATTGCATTTTATTCAGCTTGAAGTACATTTCTTCTCTATTCATATATAAAAACACTGGTGTATATCAATGGATATGTAGAGTAAACAGATTACACATATGTACTGGTATACAAAATATCAAACACCTTACTTAGCAATTTTTGAGAAAAGTCTCTCTATGTGTATTATTGTTGAACAAAATTACATCCTATTACAAAGAAACATTTGAATGGTTTTATGAATATGCTATGTATTATATATAAATTATAGTTATTAGAGAATTACATGTAGTTATTAAAAAATAATATAAAAAACTCACAATTCTAAATTACTTGTACATTCTAAACATTTTCCTGGAATACTCCAAGCAAATGGGGGTTTGACATTTGTTGTGTTTACTATTGGTTTTTCATTCTATTTTTGCTGAGCACTTTTTGCATGATGTCCTTTTCTCCAGTTTGTCTTATGAGACTTCCTCTGTCGATGCCCATTTTGTACCTTTCCCCAAATTTTTCTCAGTTACCTCCCTCAAATCTCTAGGTATTCCAGGATTGTTGAATCTCCTGTGTGTGGATGAACAAGTTCCATAGCTAGGTCATGAGTAAAACTGATCCTAGTAATTTCTCTCATGTGTCTGTAAGGAGCATATAAAACAAATTCATTATTTGTGCTGATATCCAACATTTTACATTGAAAAGCCAATGGCCATTGTCTAGTTTTATGGTTGCAAGAGTAATTTGAACATTTCGTGTTGAGGGTATCCAGGGGTGGACTGTCGATAGTAAACCAGCCTGGGTGACTGCGCCACCATTTAAAATTATATTTTAATCACTTTAATCGCCCGTATTACCAGTCTGCCCCTGAGGGTATCCATACATCCTTTAGTATTATTATAAAAGGTTATAATTTTGGGTAAACCCTTCTCAGGATCATTTTCAATACAATTATGCATTGGCAACACTAGAATAATGAAATTATTTTTCTTTGGGACAAATTATATCATTGTCATTTCCTTGCAAAAAGCATAAATACAAAATTTTACTGGTTTGTTTTTATTTAGCAAATATTTGTTATAGATTTCCCTTATATTCTTCTTCAAGGCTTCAATGTAAGGCTTCTTGTTTTTAGCTCTTTTATCAATTGAACCGAACAAAACCAGTTATCCGCAGTGATATTTTGGTTCGATTTTTTTAGTGGGCTGCAGAGCCTTATTATGGCTTGTGTCAGTTTCATCAACTTTTGTTCTTGGAGACCCAGCATTACACATTCACTATCTTTCTTTGTATAAATGTAGCCATTGAAAAAAATAATTATTTTGCTCATCTGTTAGATATAAGCTTTATACTATATTTAGCTGGCTTACTTGGCATTTACATTTTGAAACCACACTGCAAAAACCAAAAAGCATTGCATCAATTGTAACGCTAGGACCTAAAGAAAAACATTTTTGTAAATTATCCACAAATTTTTCAGAAATTCCGGATATGGTAGCAAAAGGATTGCTAGATTTTCTGTGTTTTCTTGTTGCCAGATCATCAAAACAGAGACAATAATTTAGAGCAGGGATGTTGAATCTTTTTGCTGCCTGCTACCAAATTTGCATCAAAGGTCACCAATAAGAAGTGGTGCCAGATGTCCTCATTGCTCCAGTACTGCTCTTACGGAATTAATAGGTATATATGCAGTTGAAATATCTGCTGTTGCACATTTTGAGACACTTATTCAATTCTTGACTTGTATATGGTTGTTTTGAGAGCGACACAAATTGCGCTCATTTCATTTGTGAGACGGCTTCTTAAATCTGAATTTATATATTTCACAAATAAAAATAATTCCTCCCAGGAATATGTTGAATCAAAGACAAGCGTTTTGCTTTTTCAAAACAATTCGGTAAGCTTCTGCAAACACTCAAAATAATATTTTCAGCACTTACCATTTTCTCTAGGTGCATGTTGCTCAAGTATTTCCATTTGTTTTCTCAAGTCCATAAATTTGGTCTTCCAAGCTGATTTTTCTTGAAATTCTGCCATCTGCATTTTTAAGTCATCCAAATCCAATCAAGATAATTGTTGTGACTCTAACACTTAGTATTCAGCTGTGTTAGGATATGAGATAAATTGCAGTGTTTGGTCTAAATTTAGAAATTGATGAAATATTTTGTGAAATTCCTGTTGAGAGATCAAGTATTTCTGAAAATGGCTGCATTATTACACTGTCATGAGCAACGCAGTCCTCAAAGCACCTTGTGTCTTCCAAGTGTTGTTTCATTAATGGAAAGTATTTCAGAGTACATGAGTTAACCCTTTTTGGTTGGAGCGATTTAAATAATGTGTGTCACCAGGTTCAAAAAGTTCCATCAAAATTCTACAGATGGCAGCACCTGCTGGGGACATGCTCAGGATGCCTAACTAACATGCAGCGATATATAGTCAACATTCGACCTCCCACAAATGAAAAAAATTGTGTCGATCATAGGTCGAAATATGACCAAAAAGGGTTAAATCACACTTGGAAATTATAAGCTTTCTTTCAAAGCCATTTAAGTTGTCAATCATGCTTTTAACTGTTTTTCCCATGACACTAGTTTTATGTTGATTTCATTGTAGTATGCAATGAAATCTGCAAAGAACATTAGTCTTGTCATCCATTATTCTCCATATATGTAGTTGAAAAAAATGCTGATTTTTGGCTTTGATAAACTGTCTGATCTCTAGTAAATGTACAGAGGGATGAAATACATGCCCATGGCTAAGCCACCTCATGTTGTTGGGCATTAACAATCCAGAGCACTGTGAGTCAACTTCATCCAGAAGCAACTTGAACTACCAATTGTTGAGTGCATGAGAAACAATGAAGTGCAGAATTTTCATTACAATTTCCATCTCTTTCTTGGTTTTCCTTTCCTATTCACACTTTTATAAATGTGCACATAGGAACCCACAACATTGTCAATAGATCTCTTAATTTTCATAGCTCTTTGAAAGTTAGCACAGCACAAACTCTTCTGCTTTTATGATCTCTAATTTCATTGTACGTTAATTCAGGTCTTCACCTTCTGCTTTCTCTAATTCTTCACCAGTATTCCCATCAGAGGCCATTAATTTTTCTAACTTCTAATATTTTAATTCCTCCTGGTGGGGCTGTATGAGCTCTTCAACCTCTTCCCCTTTCATATCACTAAATCCCTCACCTCCAATGGCATTTCCAAGAGTAACAAGTTTTTCAACCTCTCTCTGAATTTTGGACAATTTTTTTAAGCCATTCACAGTTTCAGGGAATGGGTTCTCCTAGCAGGTGTTCATGGTTGACATGCTTCTCCAATTATAACAATAGCTGCTAAAATTGTAAATTCAGCCCAACATTGGCTTGCATCTTTTTTTGTGAATCTAACCATGGCATCAATGATATATGCTAAACTTCTCCATAGATAGAAGGACTTAAATACTGTGATGACCCCTTTTTTCATCGGCTGTAAAATTCCTGAGCAGAGTAAAGTATCACATTACAGCCAATCTCCTTCTCACTCCCTCCATCCCTCTCCCTCAATGTTTTAGTGCCAAGGGAATGGATGTAATGTTTTAATAGTAGTTTGCTCTAGTAGAGCATTGTGAGTGATTCCGGAAGTTAAAAGTTTGAAATTGCTATAAAAATCTTGACATATATGTACAGTGTCGTATGAATTTATAAAATTAATCTAATAATAAAAGTTAATTATTGAGGATGTTTGGATGTTTTCGGATGTATCCGCCGCCTGTGGGGCAGCATTGGTCCTATGTAATTCAACCACGTGAGTGCGATTCTGCACTGCGATCCTATGCACAGCAGGTTTACCTGCACTTTATTTAGGATCCATGATTCTAAATAAATTGATCGTAAATTATCAACAAAGAGAATCAAACCAAGCCAATTACAGTATGAAAAGTAATGTACATGAAGGATACTTACATGAAAGAGAAAAGTAAAAGTAGAAATTGAAAGTCCGAATTCACACGATATGCATGTCAACAGCAATCACGGGCAATTTTTACCATTAAAAAAATGCCCACTTCTGGCGACCACAGATAACTTATACCGGCAACATTGAAAAAAATATTATAAAAACTTAAGCTCAACAAAAACAAATATGGTTTTAACAAGACTTTCTCTGACAAATATTAGACAGTTACTGACATGCTAGACGCTATAGCACTAATGTGAGGAGTGGGGGAAACAAAGAAAATGTCTAGCAGTTAGACCCATTTCAGGCTTTGAGGGTAGATTTAGAGCTCAAAGAATTGACTTTAGTTAGCTTTAATCTGAATTTTTTTCATTATAACATGTTACTCATTTAAATTTTAATTAAAAGCATAGTATGAACTCAGGATTTGGACGGTTATATGCTTGAAAGAAAAAATTTTTGTTTATTTGAGAGAATGTGAATAGAATCAGAAAAAAAGTGTTTTTTTTTAGTTTCCTACAATGAGAAATTTAAGCTTCCATTAAAACTCCCATTGTCGCCACATTTGAGAGTCCATTGCTTTTATATGGGGAATGGGGCCATCCTTAAATGATGTCACAGCATTTTTGGGATTTTCGACCCCCCCCTCCCCCCTCTGTCATAAAGTGTCACATACAGCTTCACATATTATAGATAATGAAATACTTAAATGCAGCAGATATTCCATTGTATGTGAATACAATACTAATTAATATAAAAATTACATGTATGTACTCTTTAAACAATGTCTGGCAACTCCAACAATGTACGAAGTTTATGCTTTTATAACTTCCAGATTAACCCATCTCTATTTTTGTAACTTCACTAACTATGGAATACATTCATTAAAAGCAATAACAATTAATAAAAATTTAAAAAATGGATATAAACAAAATGAAAAATTTGAACAACTTAGAAATTAAAATTCTTTCCATGGTGTTCGGTAAATCTCATCCATACTATAAATATGCATATTATTTGAATCTCCATCATCTGTATTATATTTTATTTATTCAAATCCAAATTTTCTTCATCAATCCATTCTGCATATTGAACATTTTCCTGGTTTGTTATAATAGCCATCATTTCACGCTGTCGTCTAGCAGCAATACGAATTGGCCTAACTCTTTCCTGAATTTGTGGCATGGTCTCTGTCTGCTTATGTATCTTATAGTGTTTCTGTAACATGACATTTGAAGCAAAATACAGATTGCAGGTATTGCATATTCGATTTTTTAATTCCTTTTGAATAGATGGGCAGTATAGATCATATGGCATAATTTTGAAACTTTTGGCAGATCTTGGTAATATTTCTTCCAAATCAATACTACTTGCAATGAAAACAGATGGATACTTCAAATTAAGTTCTTGCTCATCTGTTGATAATGGAGCTTTTAAACCTTCATTTGTCTGTTTGATTGGAATCGGTGGAGGTAGGAATCGTTCCCTTAAAATACTGAAAATTGAGCTTCGAGGTGCTGAACAACAGTTTGTGTCTCTGCACTTCACAATCTGTGTAAAATATTGGCTAGTCCTCAAATGCTTTGATGACCAAACAGCATCTGCTGTCAACAAATTTTCAGGATTAATCTCTGAATTTTCTGGACTTATATATTTGGCTACAGTTGGAAATCCATCAATTACCATTTGCCCCATATTTCTGCCAATGTATTGCCACAATGTTCAAAGTTTTCTTTTTCAAGGTCATCATTAATCGTTTTGCCTTGTGAATCAAGATGGCTTCCATAATGCTCATGAGGAAGAATAACTCCAGACAGTTCCTTACTTAAAGGTGCCATCCTTCTCTCAACACGATTGAAAGAACTCCTGTCAGGTGCATTGGTTGCAATAAAAAGGGCATCCAAATTATATTTTTTTAAATGATTGATTCCAACATCAATTACCTTCTGGTATCGAGGATTCTCATCAGGGCCACCATCCACAGTAAAAATTACCACCGGTTTTACTTTGTTCTGAAACCTTGTGATACTTTCAAATTCGGGTAACTTCAAAAGTATTTCAAAGTCAAATGCATGTGAAAATGCTGTTGAAGAAGAGTGCTTACCGGATCTGATAGCTATAAAGGTTGGGCCTGAATATCCTACTGCAGTTGGATCACCATTTCCATTTTTTTAAATTTCAATTCCAGCATAAACTGAAGGTATCAACTTATGTCTGGCAGCTACAACCCAATCATGATCAGGTAAACTTACTCGATACTCAACATGCATGACCAATGGAGATTGCTCCTTTGCTGCTGTTAAGCCAAGTGGCACTCGAGCCTTATCATCTTGGCTCAAGAAGCATACTTCATTTGGTCCAAGAATTGAAGCAATTTCTTCCAAATGATTAATAGTTACTCTGCAAAATTGCCCATCAACATGTTGGAAGTGTGCATCATTTTGAGCTTTCATGAGCTTGACTGGGACAGTGATAACATGCCGTTTCCCTTCTAAAGATGAACTGCATTTAGGAAGTAAGCGAACATAAACGCCATTTCGACTTATATTAAAGCCGATCTTATTTAATTCTTCAGTAAGCTCATCCAAAGTTTTGATACCTCTCAAAGAATCTTCATTTCGTCGTTCATGTGATGCAGAACCATGGATAGCTATATTAATAATAGCTTTTAACAACTCTGGCTGATCCAGTTCAACTCTTGGTCTACCTACTGTATCTCTCTTCTTTAAAACTTCTTTAGTTTTTGGATTCTTTTCACAAATTTCTTCTAGTTTTCTTTTTCTTTCATCTCTTGATTTTTTCTGTCGTTGTTGGTCAGATGTTTTTATTTTAAGCTCTCTTTCGAGTTCTCTTTTCTTTTTCTCGTTTTTCGAGTTGTTCATTAGTAAGTTGTCCACAACTCTTTCTTTTATAAAGTCCTACTAAATCACTGTTTATTATATCTATTTTTTTCTTAGTTCATCTTGTACTTTTATTTTTGGTTTATTGACAATATCTACAATGCAAGATGTAGAAGATTGTTCTTTAGGAATACTAGTTGATTTCTCAGGAACTACACTTTGAACTTTTTTCTCCAAAGTAGTGATATTTGATACTCTTGATTGTTTTTCCAAAAAGCATAATAAAGTTCCTTTATTTTTCACTGCTAAAGCTTCATTTTCTTTAATGATGGAGGTCACTATTGATGGTAAATTCTGCATTTCTTTAATACGATTCCAAATTTTTACGGTTTCTTGCTGCACATCCTTTGGTTTCTTTGATGGTTTTGCCTTTAAGTATGACTTAAATAATGATTGAAATAGTTCACCTTTATCCATTCTGTAAATAAGAAGATAATTATTTTATATTTACATAAATATAGATATAGTACAAATCAAGTCCATAATATTTAAAAGCCTTAAAAAGAAGAAGCTCTTATTATTTTCCTTATTTTAATTCCAATGAAAAGTACGATTTAAATACTAGATCCATTCACATATTTTATTATTTAACTCAAAAAAATTCAGTTATCATTTAGTACATGCAAGTATATATACCTGATTTTCTTGTTAAAAATATTCTAGTATTTGAATAAAACAGCAGTTTTTTAATTACATTCTGAAATACAAAAATAAATATTTAATTTTAAATTATAAACTAATATGTATATACTGATGACTTGCCAATATTTTAATAGCGAGTTCTCTAAAATATTTTTTTTCTTGTCCAAAAACGAAAAATAACTAAAAGCATTATTTTAGAAAAATTATTGTATAAATAATGTTTACAAAACATTCTCTTTGAAAAATTAACAAATGATTATTATTTTAGTTCTATTATAATTAAGAATGACTTCATTTCATGACTAAAACTTACCAAGACTTTTTACCATAGGAAATTAAAAATAGTAACTAACATTCACATGGCTTGGTTTTAGCCACTTTACTGTAAATGAATATGATACAATAACAGTCAAGGAGACTAGAACATAGAGGAGGACTAGAACACCAACACAATAACAACTTAAGCTGATAATTAAGCATACAGCTTATTTTAATAGTTATTGGAGTTTTTCTGAGGTTTAGTTTTGCATTATGTTTTTCAACTGTTATTTACAGGTTTCCACCAGATGGCCAGTGGCAGGAAAGACAAGTAAAACAGAGAATAAATAAAAGTTAGTGAATGTCACTTCAAGAAAATTAAGGAAATAAAGCACAAGATCTTGGCAAAAACCTTTACTTATTTGTGACATCACATTGTTTTACATATACTCCCCCCCCCTTGTCACAAAATGTCACATATTCCCAGACTCCCCCTCCCCCTTAAGCGTGACATCATTTAAGGATGGCCCCAATACTTAAATGTTATATATGCTTTGTGTTTTTTCTGTTCATCGTTTTTTCCATGTACATGTTTCTTGTGTATCACATTATATGTATCTATGCCTTCTTTTTATGTGTTTCTTTTTGTATTTTGATTCTGTGTACTATAAGATTTTATACATGTATCGCACCTAGAGAGATAGCTAGTTATATTTTGAGGGATAAGTGAGAGGGAGAGAGTGAGGGAGAATGGGAAGTGTCTTAATTTTAATCAAGTACATTATTCATGCATTATTTTTCATTGGGAATTAATTTGTATATATATATATATATATATATATATATATATATATATATATATATATAGACGTTCCTTAAAGAGGAGGAGGATATAACATATATATAGGAGGATACTAATGTTTAGGCACTTCCAGATGAGCTTGAGATTGGAAATTTTTTCTTAGGTAGGATTTTGTGCAATACCGACCGAGTTTACTTTTGGAAAACCCATGGCTTGGGAAGGCCTAATGAACCCTCCCTTTCACTCCTAGCATCCCTCAGTTGTCTTTTGGCTTTCAAACAGTTCATAACAGTCGTTTTTTAACAAATTGTTTGGGTAGTGAACGTGACACTTCCATTCTAGTGGCCACAATGCCTAAAGTGAGTGATTCCACAAAGCAGAGATTGAAGAATTTCATTAAAGAGTTTGGTGTTTTTTCTCCATAGACAGTTCAGTGCATTTTTGTCAACTTTGTGAAAAGTCGGAGAATTCGGAGAAAAAATACTTTGTCTCGCAGCACACGATATAAGTACCTCAATATATAAAGCTGCAGCTGATAAGAAGACAGATGGCAGTAAGAAGACGACCCTTTTACCATTGTTTTGTTCAGCTTCTTCTAGGCAGTCGGAGTTTTTCTTCAACTTGCGTAAATCTTTCATCATTTCTTTATGGAAATTAGAAAACAGTTCTTTGAAAGTGTTTTTGGAAAAATATACGAACAAAGAGGTTCCAAGTGAGTCAAAATTGAGGAAGACCTATTTAGATAAAGCGTACAACTGTGCTATCCAAAAAATCAGAGATAATGTTGGGGACAAGAAAATTTGGATCTCTATCGATGAGACTACTGACGCTGAGGGGAAGGTTCGTTGCAAACGTCATAATAGGAACCATGGAGGTTAGTCAACCATCAAAATTTATTTACTTTCGTCAGAAGTTTTGGAAAACGCAAATGACTCAACAACAACCTTTCACCATAGCATTGAACCTTCTATGGCCGGATGCCAATCTTCAAAACGTAAAAGAAGTTGTCAACACTTTAGTTGAAGAAGACGCCTACTCCATATGTATCGTCAAAGAACTCCTGTAAAAGAAGTCAGCCAGCCACGAAGTGACATACATCGCAGCCTACTTCTTAATACAATTATTTTATCACGTGTTTCATTTGTTTAAAAAACATCGATTAAACGCGTAATCATATGACAACTCTTCGCGGGTAAATTCTTAGCGGTCAATTCGTCGCGCATCAATTAGTCGCATAAAAATTCGTCGCATGTCAATTCATCTCTCGACAAATTCGTCGCGATACACCATGACTGGTGAAAAGCATAGGGAGACACTCCACAAAATAATTTTTCTTTATATTTCGATAATACCAGAATTACACTACACACATTGGATGGTGTATGGTAAGGGGTGACACCCAACCAAAAGTGTATCCACCTGCTGTACACCAGTCATGGTGTCTCGCCTTTCAATTTGTCTCGCAATGAAATTGTCACGCGACGAATTTGTCTAGCGATGTACTGACGCGCGATGAGTTTGTCGTGCGATTTATTGATACTTGACGAGTTTCATGTGACTAATTAATGCGCCACGAATTGAAGCATGACGAATTGTCGCGCGATCAATTGACCGCGATGTATTGACGGTATAGGATTTCGTACTCGAATTTAAGACGATCCTCGATCAGTGTTCCCTCTATTTTTATCAAGTCCTGCCCAGTCGGCCAAACTTCGTGAGCAGCAGTGATAAGCCATTGTGCAAAAACATTGTGAACCCAAAAGTCAAGGATTCCATGGGCTCCCCACGAAATGGAAGAATTTTCTGTCTATGAGTAATATCACGAGAACTATAAATGTTTTTCCTATTAGAAAACGAACTCTTTGTGTAATGTTCTCTGCGTTTATTAATTTGATCTTTTCTGACTTATGCGCGGCAGAAAAGTAGCTGTGCAAGGAGGGAAAATAACCAATCACGGGTGCACATCCACGCAGCTTAGAGGGAACACTGCCCTCATTTTTCACAAGCTGAAATTTGGAAAAAACTTCGTCTTGGATTCGGGTAAATACAGTATTAGCTGAAAATACTTATTATATTAATTTGTATCTCTTACCAAAACTATTCAAATAATTAAAGAAACCTCATGTACCAAGTTGTTAAGCTATGATGTAATTTGACACTTAGGACAAATTTACTCCTTTACTGTAAAATTCAATATTTAGAGACACACTGAAAAGGAAATTAAAAACCAATAGAACAAAGCATCAAAGTAAACGCTGCTTTCTATATCTATACTATGCATCTTGATTTTGTTTTTTTATGTTACACACCTTCCTACAAAATTTCATTGAAATCGGTTGTCAATTCCTTCCAAATTCATAATTACCGTAAAATTTAACTTTGCAATTGTGGCACCCCTGCATAGTCGATCCGGTCCAAATATGTCACTTTGGTCATTAATTTATGTGAATATTCTATGTACCAAATTTGCTTGAAATCGGTTATGCCAATTCTTCCCTGATATATGCGTATGGACGGATGGACATCACGAAGATAATAGTGCTTTTCAGCATTGACAAAAAGCACTAAAAAGCCAAAGTCAATAGTAACATAAAAAACAATCAACTTATGATAAATGTATTGCTTAAGTTTATTATAAAAGTAATAGTCATAAGTGTGTACTGAATCATTGGCAAAACAATTATGGGTGAAAAGGCATGGTTGAAAGGTCTTTGGATGAAACTTCTCGTGGGTGAAGAATCTGAGGGTGAAACGTCCCATGGGTGAAGAGTGTATGGGTGAAATGGCACGTGGTAGAAGCGTCTGTGGGTGAAACGACCCGTGGGTGAAGTGCTTTGGTTGAAACATCCGGATACCATTGCTTTTATTGTGCATTTTGGAAAGTATCGTCTTATGTGATATAGTATAAGTTATTTAATATTATTATAAGTGTTACTCATTTTTTTATGAAAAGTTCTTCTGTATTTTTCATTTGCCGTGTTTATCCAAACACAAGATGACTTTTTTCCAATCAAAGGTTGGGGATGATGATTTTATTTTGCAAGCAAAGAAATACATAAATAAACAATTAGTTCTGGAAAGAACTAATCCGCCTGCTTTCTTTTCAATACGATTTTAATATATCACAAGTAGGGGTGTACACAGGTTTCCCGTGGTACAGAAGTGCTTTTCGTCAAATTCGCCATAGTATTATCGTATACTAATGTATTTGCTTTGAAATGAGAAAATTATTTTTCCTCATATTATGGTAGCCCTGCTTTTTTGAATTGTTCTAAACATATTCATCTTGTTTTGCCATTTTATACTTGCCCTACAAACGAAATTTCTGTTAAATCCGTTCAGCCAATACCTTCCAAGTTCATAGTTACAGAAAAATTCTAACCTTGATATTGTGGTAGCCCTGTTTTGTTGACCCAGTTGAAATATGATATTTTGCTTATTTACTTATATGAAGATTAAATATACTATATTTGGTTAAAATCCATGTCGTCAGTTCTCTAGAAATATGCGTAAAAAATATTATTTAAGTTTTGCTCTTTAGCTCCTCTTTTAACATCTTGATTTCATTATGGTATGTTGTACAAATCTTATATAAAAAATTTAATCGAAATCCGTTCAGCAAATTCCTTCCAAATCCTTAATTACTGAAAGAGCTTGTAATTGTGGCACCACTGTTTGGCTGATTCGGTTAAAATATGCTAATATGGTTTTGTGTATATGTGTATATTATAATTGTTGAATTTTGTTAAAATTGATGTGAACAGTTCAACACAAATATGTGTAAAAATGATTTTTTTATCCCTTGTATCATGGCAGTCCTGCTATCTATATCTATACTAAGTATCTTGATTTTGTTATTTTATGTTGTATGCCTACTTCATACAAAATTTTGTTGAAATCAGTTTGGCCAATTCCTTCAAAAATCATAATTACCGAGAAGTTTAACTTTGCAATTGTGGCACCCCTGCTTAGTTGATCCGGTCCAAATATGTCATTTTGATCATTAATTTTTTGTTAAGATTCTATGTACCAAAGTCAGTTGAAATCGGTTCATTCATGAAGAAGATATTAAGGGGGACACACACATGGACACCGAGGTCATCTCATAAGACTATACTTGCCATTTTTTGGAAAGTACCCTAAAAAGTGGCAGTGATTACAACTAGTCATGCACCGATTTAATGACATTTATCTTTACACTGCTCATTTTGATGACAATTTTTGGAGATTTTAATAAAAAATAACTACAATAATCTTGTTTAATTTTTTAGATTCAGAATGCCTTTTAAAAGTTTTTTTTCTCAAATTATCTTCGGTAAACATGAGACATCATATATTTGAGGTCATCTTACAGTCAGCTAAATACAGCATTTTTAGGCTACTTTTCAGAGTGGAAATAAGCTTATTTATAGTTTCTTCATTGTGTCTGTCCATCTGTCTGTCTGTTTCCCCTATTAACTTCTGAACCAATATACTGATTTTCATGACACTTAGTTGAAATCTCTTGCTACTATGGCCAAGCTCCCAAGGATAGTTTTGTTGCGAAGATTGATTCTCCCAGATTCGATTCAAGGAACTATCCTTTCCATTTCATTTACAGGGAAAATCAGAAATCCATCGTGAAGGGTAAATTACTCTTGCACATTAAAATATCTTAGAATTGTAATATTGAAGGGGAGTTTGTAGTATTCTCTGAGGAAAGGAATGGAGATTCTAATTTTTATTGTAGAATTTTGCTTATTGATCGTATTTCTTCAAATTTTGCATAAATACTGGCATTTTTGCAGTTTTTATTGTGCATTACAGGTGTTGCCATTGCAAAGACTAATGCTGGACTCAGACTCAGTATAGTGTAGTTTATACATGCGTTATTTTTCCACACAAATACACAAATAGTTTTCCATTTGATTGTATTTGTAATATTTTATAATGCTTAATTATGAAATTTGGAGACATAAAGAGCAGCTAATCTGCAGTTAAGCTTCAAGCCAATATAAGTAATTGCTGTGACACATTTAATTTAAAATAATTATGTTGGAAAATAGGCATCATAAGTTCCGTTTGTATCATTGTTTCATTTTTATGCATATTTTGAGGAAATTTGATTTTGTCTTCGATTTGGGTGATTATGATTTTTATCCTTTATTGAAAGAAATTTAGTCTTCTTAATATGTCTGATTCACCATGTTTTTTGCCTTCTTTTACAAAATTGATTCAAAAAAATTAATGAACCATTATTTTAGCAAATGCATTATTATGAACACATGTATTTATTTTTCTTGAAATAATGTTGAATATAGCTCCAATCTTCAGTAGGTTGCTGAAAGTTAGGTCAAATGAAGCAAATAATATGATTTGTACTGTGGTATTTTATTCACGAAGAAAAGCTTTGCAATAAACAATTCCTCACCAAATAAAACATTAATTATATCAAGAAGTTTTGATTAGTTTTATAGTAACATACATATTGATGTAATAATATAGCTTAAAAATACAGACACCAACTTATAACACAATTATCAGATCATTTATGGCATTCCATCTTATTATACTCATAGCAATAAAAACTATATCTGGTAGAAAAATATTAAATAAATTTATTAAGGTATCTATAATGTAACATAAATCAATAACATTTCATTATTAAAATAACAGCAGTAACTCTGCTGCTATTAGGTTACATACTATCAAACTACATACTAACCCACAATGCCTCTAGCAGTCTCTCACATGAGAGTTCTGAAGAAGATGTGGTACCAATATCTATTACAAGTCATAAAAATTTGTTCATAGAACGTACTGGGAGATATATCATAGATATATGGGACTAAAAGTCACCGGCTTTCGGCTGCAACTGCCAATTCACCATCACCCAAAATGGGTATCGAATGAAGGCTATCGCTATACGTACTCGCCAGCAATTCACATAACAAGAGATAAACGTCAATGACGACGAATCCCAACAATAGATATCATCAAGAGCACTCTGCCCTTCTCCTCACTCATGGAAATTACCTTCCAATGGTGGGATGGGAATAGGAGAGTTTTTAAAAATATACATTAGTACTTAGAGAAATGTTAAAGGGAATTTAAGGGAAGATGGCAAAGGTAGCACAAGTCGAACTTGGAAATACATACAATATATAATACAAATATAGATTATTTTAAATGCCAAAATGGCATACACTGGCCTCCCACAGCTTAACTATCACTTGCACCTCTCAAAACAAGAGAGATGAGTAGCTTGGAATAGCTGCAGAAGGATAATTATATAAGGGGGAAAGGGGCTGGCTTCAAGGTAGGGGATGGAGCAGATGAAAGTTTTTTTCATAGGCAGTAAGGGTGGCAGAACTGATAAACAAGGCGCTGAGATCTCTCTGTCTTACGCATGATGCCCTTCTTGTAGTACTGCCTGATTGAGCGAGAGAGCTTGTCATAATTCATGGCAGGGCGATTTTTACGGCGACCCCAGAGCCTTGCTACCCTGACAGAATCTTCAATCTTGAAAACACCTCTGCCACGGTCTAACCAGCGGATACACGCACCATATGAATTGCCTTGGGCAAGCAGTTCCTTGAGGAACTGCCATAGGTGAATGTGTGAACCACTGCGATTTGGACCTGGTGTTGAACTGCCTTCCATCTGGGAGGTCCCTTGTGCCATTGCAGTGTCCTCTTCCTCTGCAAATTAAGTGAGAAGGAAAAAAAATTAATTTTCCTATATCCATGTTGATATAGTATATAAAGGGAAATCAAATCTTCAAGAGTCAGATGTGCTTTTCAGGGTATCGATAGGGTCAAAAATATATTTCTTTTTGACTTTGAGGAATAAAAAATTTACAACTTTAAGCAGTTAATTATCAAGGTAGTAATTTAAAGCTATGGTCAGTGAGATCACTTAAGATAAATTTTAGAGGAAATATTCCTCTGATTATATCAAACATTTTTGCCTTAAGGAGTGGCCAAATTACTAAATAGTAGCATACAAAGAGGAGAGTATAAAGTGAAAGCAGAATTTACTTCAATTCTTTTTGACTGCACTTTTTCAAAATAGGATATCTGATGAAACCAGATGGCATCAGTGGCACAGCATTTGCCTCCCTCTCCCAATATTGCAAATAATTTGAGCTGTGACTGCTTTTACATTAATTTCAACTTTAACTTAAAAGTAAATGTATTTATTAAATAACTATTGATTTTTTAATTTTATAGCAATGGTTATCAGTGATTATTGGAACTTATCAAAGAAAAATAAGATGGTTATCTCCTTATGAAACAATGCTTTTTTTATTTGTCATTCCCAAAGTAAATTCTTGGCTGTGCCACTGGATCACATTAAGGCTGATGTTATTCTAAGAGCCATGCAATTATTATAAAATATGACGAGGAATTCACATTTTTACAATTTATAGCTCGAGTTTTACTCATTGAATATACTAAGCTACTGCCATACATTTTTTGCAACTGAGATTGCTACTCCATCTCCATTTGTAACTCTATTATTACATCATAAGGATGGAAGACAGTTTTAAAGTTACAGTTATTGATGCATTGTGTAGGAGTTTATTACCTTCAGAAGCGTCTCCTGTGGAACTACAGCTCCAATCCATCGAGCTTTCCTCCTTAGGACAGGCAGCTGCCTTCCACACCTCAAGCTGAGCATGAAGAGTGGAACCGCACTATAAAAATGAAGATGTCAAAGATCAATTTTGGAATTAATACCCAAAGGGGTATTTCACAGAATCGATTCAACAGTAAAGATTTTGAGGCCTTTTAATCTCACCTGCGAAGCTCGAGCGACGAATTCTTCTTCGGAGAGCGCAGAGAGGGCTGCACCATCGAGGTCACTGAAAGCACCTTCTGGAATGGCCTCTGGTGGGAGAGAGAAGTGAAGAAGATTCCAACGCAGCCAAGATCCTACCTCAGCTGAGCTCCAGTTACTTGGTTCTGCGAAATAATGCAGATGAATGAATTATTGTCGTATAAATTCGCAATTGCTTTGTTGAAAGACTAAGCTACCGTGTTAATTATATTTTTTTGCTATTTTAGCATAATTTATTATAGGGTGTAGCTAAGCGCCTTTTACATGACGTAATTAAAGTATTGACAATATTATTAATATTTTTAATGCAATATTGATGATATTTCCAATAAAATATTTGTGGAATAGATTTTAAAACGTTTCAATATCTATAGATTTTGAGAAGTGATTATTATTTCAGTACTGCATCAAATATTAAAAACTGTCCAACTGTGAAACAACATCCAAAATTTAATCGTAAATATTTATCAAGTAAATTCAATTTTGAAAGGCAAAAATACATTGAAATTAATTATTGATAAGTAGCCATAGTTGCTTAAACATATTTCAGCGTATTCCTCCTCGCTTAATTTATTATACGCATTGAACGGTTATTCATATAATGGAACTGTATCTCCAATTATAAACTCTTGAAAGGTTTAACGCTCCCGAATGGCGAAATGCATAAACCGCACGTTTTTAGAACATATGGCCAACGTTTTACAAAGTTTGCTAGAGAAATAGTTTTCAGTACACGCCTGTCTTACCAAGACTAGCATTGGAGAATTACCGTATTTCCTCGATTCTAAGACGCAATTTTTTCACTTTTTAATGTTTCGGAAATCGGGATACGTCTTACAATCGATGGCATCTGTAGTATTATTTTTTCGAAAAGCTATTATTAAATCTTACAATCGATGGCGTCTTAGAATCGAGGAAGTACGGTAATTCTCAATCTTGCATTTTTTTATGTAATCGTACTAATAATTTCATCACGAGTCTTTTAAGTGGGTGATATTTATGGTAATGTGTAAGGGATCCTTGCGTAGTACTTACAATCAATGTGTTCAAAGTTTGCCATTCAAAAGTTACCCTTTGATATGGCAGTAGACGACAAAAAATGATTTGAGACAATGTTCAAGTCCATAGTTTACTACCAATCAGAGATAAGCTGCGAAGTGAAGGTTAAAGGCCTATTGGGACGGAGAAGGGCAGAATTAGTGTCGAGGGTTGTGTCAGAGGTCACAACGACGACCTGCCTTGAGCAATCTCATTGCTATCTACACGATATTCCTTGGATGACCTTCTTCCATACCTAAATCGGCGCCACAAAACGATAATGTAAAGAGAATTTCTGGTAAATTCTTATATTGTAATTTTCTTTCAGAAATTGCGAGGAATAAACATCGCCATCAAAATGACAAAGAAACTTTTGAGTGGTTGCGAGTTGAAAATTAACAAAAATTCTCTTCGCCTCTTCCAAACGCTTCCGGATCGCTTTCCTTTGGACTCGTGATACTATTTTGAAAGTGCGAGGTTAATGTTACCAGCGGTCGTCGCAATAACAAATATATATCTTTGAAGCATCCCGCAGTAAATCCACAGCGCCAAAACGAGCGTAACCATCATGCGAACGGTGATCAAGAACGAGTCATCTCCGCCCTGTGCGTATTTATCTGACATCGCCTTGAAAATTGGCACGTATCGGTACAACGGCCCATGATATATAGTAAAAAAAAGAAAGACAGTCGACGTCCGATGATAAATTCCGCAGCTCCCCTTTCCTATTCCCCTCCCACACTTCTTCCTCGCATTCCCCACACACGCATGCCTCTTTCACCACCCCCGCAACCCCTCCCATCCGACCGACCAACGCCTTCCTCTTCTTCTCGGAGCGGTGCGTGGCTCGCAGCCTCTGGACCTACGCACCGCCGCCGCTGCGAAGGAATCGTGCACCCCTGGGGCGCATGTAGGGAACGTCCTTGAGGCAAGGGTGTGGTCTTCGGCGGTGTACGGGGAGGAGACCACACCCAAAACATTCCCCACCTTCCTTCCTCTCTTAGCTAAGTCCCTTCCCACACCTTCCATCAATTCCTTTTTTATGCCTGCTCTCTCGCATCTCCTTCAACCTTCGGGAGGTAGAGAGTGAGACGCAACACACGGCTTGTTTATCTCTCGTGTATGGAGGCACTCAGCCGCCTTCTATTATTAATAACATAAAAACCGGTTCGCATTGAATCTGTGGGATTGGAAAAATGAGGGAACTGGGACCTGAGTTTTTTTTTGGGAGCGTATCTCAGCAATGCGGCAGTGACAATTAAATTCCTCTTGCCCGTCTGATTCTATTCTTACAATATCTGCTTTTTAGATGAATTGTTGATTATGAAGTTTGTTGCTAAGATGTATAATATTGCTCGGTAATGGTCTATTTGCAATGAAACGCAATTCTAAACTTCCAAATATAGGATTCCTATGGTGTGCTCGTGCTGGCTGGGTCAATTTTGATTAACATTTAATCTCTTGGATAAATTATAACTCTTGTGCGCGCTGGACTACTTGGATTGGACTACCTCGCTAAGCAAAAAAGTTCAGACTTATGTATCACCGCCGCTAAAGCTGTTAAATCATTTTGATCAACTCTTTGGTAAATATGTCTGGGACGAAGACAGAAAAGTCCGTTGACAAAAGCTGTAAAAAATAAACTTTTTACTATAGCTTGTAAATAAATCGCCGTAGAAAAGTTTTAAACGAATTTGGCAGAACTAAACAAGATATTTTTATGACGTCTGTTGTATCCGATAGGATCACAGGAAATAGCTAACAAAGCCTAAAAATAAGTCGGAACCTTTCTACCTTTATTTTATTTCCAGCCGGAGTCGATTATTCGAGGAATTTGCGACGCCGTAGACCGCGAGGAAGACAAAAACAAAACTATCGTAGCTTGAGTTTTTTTAAACAACGACATAAATCGAAGTATTATTTTTCATTTACTAGATTTTTGTCCTACTCGCTTGGAGGGCTTTTTAGAACAAACTGCATTCCTTATTTGGCTCCCGAGTAGTTTGTTCTGAATTTGAATCTCAATTTCAGCTTAAGGAAAAAAATATTGAGGCCAATCACGTCGCAGCGTGATAAGCACTTGAGCGAACCAAACGCCATAGAGATGGAAATAGACGAGTATGGAGTCGGATAATAAAGTCAAAATTAAGTCGCGGCACTAAACATTACGCAAAAACAAACTCGGTGCATTATTACGGGGTTGACCTCGCCCTATCCCCGAAAAATCCTTTCTCTTTTGCTCGCGAGGCGGCACTGAAGAGGTCATCAATTCTCCATGGATAAATTTTCACTTGCAATTTTTAACTACGTTAGTTTCCAATTCAGTATGCCTTTCGCTCCTCGGAATAGGAATTGCTGCTAAATAAACGCCGCGTTACGTCGGAATTCGCGCGAGAGACCGACGGCGCTAAATCGGACGATGGCCTCCCTTCGCCGCCGCCTTTACTCGCGAGGTTTTTGTTTGCGTGGCGGTCGCCATTTTGGGGCGCCACATTGGCCAAGGTGGGCTCGACACGATTTTTTTTCTTCTCCCCTCAAAATCTCGCTCCTCCTCTCCCCTTCCACATCTTCGCCCGACTCTGACACGCGAAAAACGTGCGCGGAGCCATGGCAATGGGGCTGTTACGCACGCGTCCCAAAGTTGCGCCTCGGAGTAGTTTCTTCTTCATTCGCCACTATCCTCAATTTCCGCGACCATCGATGCAACCGAATTAATCCGTTAAACATTCGCAAGTTACGTAACTCGAAATTCCTTCTCTCTTTTTTTCAACAAAAAAATCTCACTTCAGAAAAAGATTTTTTTTCGCATAGGCTGAGGCATTCTAATAAAAGACTTTTTGCAGGCTCGAAATTCTTCTTTGCATTCTCCTCTTTCGTATTATAATTTTTTGACGTGGTGTAGCGAATTGAGAAGTTGAGAGGTATTGTCTTATAGCAATGATATTCAACCGACGGAATAAACTGTAATTGTGGTCATCCAAGCGCCAAGTGATTGCAATCACTATTGTTTTTTACATTCTATAACATAAATATGGTAAATTTAAATACATTAATATGATAATATATCAACATATTAATATGATGATATATCATGCATCGAAGTAACGATCTCTTAAGTCAAAAGTGGTAGTTTTCAATGAGAGTATCGATTAAGAAAATTCTTAACCGTGAAATAAACAAAATTAACCCAAAAACGGTGCACGGTAGTAAAAAAGAATAACTTCGATGTACGTCGCAAATAAAGCTCGAAAAGCAATGGCCTTGCGATGCCATTCCTTTCTCTTTCACTCAAAATTTGCAGATGAGTTGTTTTCGAGGCTGAGGTACCAAGCGTGAGAAGACGAGAAATCCAACGCTGGGTTTATCCCTTCGAGGAATTTATTTCGCATGGGCCAGTTAAATTTGCGCCGAGATTTGTGTATTCAGTCGTTTCGCGCGTTTTCCTCCGCTTCTTGTTTCTTTCGTTCGCCATTGATGCTTTCTCTCTCTCCTCTCCAGACTAGCATTCCTTTCCCTTGTGTTTTCCCGCTTTTAAACTTTAAATAGAAAATTCTTCGAGGCCAAGAAAGGAAACTTAATCCTCCTCGACAAAACAGAAAAACGGTGAATCTACAGTCGCTTGCGTTTGCAGATGTCTCGTGGTACACGAGAATATTATAAGGCATAAGGGACGCATACCGAGAGTGTTTTTTTTAGCATGGATGAGCGGGCGAAGCGTCTCATCCTTTACGGGTGTTCATAATTTTACGAAATTATTGCAGTTTCAATCAGTTACATAACAGTGTTTTGGAAATCTACAGCAATGATCCTTCTTTATAACGAGAACTGTTTTCACTGTCGATAAATTAAATTAAAATTTTCTTTACAAATGATTTTGATGATTAAGATGATTTGTATAGCCATAAAACTGTTGTTTAGAATCAACTATAAGAGAATTAAAACTGAATAGTCTTCGCGTCTGCTTTTACAAACCATTTTATTGCTGTTGGAATTATCCTAGTTGTCAGATTATAGCCATTGGTTGGGCTATTAAACGGTTTTGAAATGGCATTGCTGTCCAGAAAATATGATAGATTGAATTTTTTGACAAAAGATTTACCAAAAATTGTTTTCGTATGAAAATTATACTTTTTGAAACGTCAAATAGTTTCCTTTGTATACTTTGATGAGCATTAACCTGCGTTGTGTTGTGAACATGCATATCTAACAAGTGAAAAGCAATTTTGAGCAAATAAAAATATTGAAACGCTTCTTTGAAAAAAAGCATCAACATCCGAAACTTCTAGCAACAAAAAACAATACAAACATGTAAGACGAGTAAAAACGAATTTTCACATATAAAATTATTGAAACGCTTCTTTAAAAAAACCATCTACATCTGAAACTTGTAGCAACAAAAAACAATAAAAAACATGCAATACGGTCGATTTTACCGACAAATAGGATCAATTTCGTGGTCAAAATAGCAAAGCGAACGCCCACCCATTGACCCACGGCCGAGAACAATAATTTTGTACTCACCGGGAGACAACCCGAGGACCTTGCAAGTCTCCTGCACATCCCTTCTAATCTGCTCCATTGCCATCGACAGCATGGGTTCAATTTTCTCGAGGTCCGCCTCTTCGCGGGACCCATCACCCAGGCCTTCTTCTTCCCCCTCCTCCGTCTTCACCACCTGCGGAAGGTTCGACACCTCCTGCACCGGTTCGGGCATCGGCCCCTCCGCCCCCACCGCCTCCTCCTCCTCCACTGCCTCCACCTTGACTTCCGGTAGTCCTAGGGGCCAAACGTTGTACTTCCTCTGGAAGCTAGTGTCTCTCAGCACCTCCCGGAGGAGGCGGTGGTCTTGCGGCGCTGCCTCTGGCTTCGCCTTCGTCGTCTCCGGTCTCTCTGTCTGCAGGAGCCTCCGGAGGTTTGCGGCGTCCACCGTTGTCGCTGGCGAGCACGGGGGGCGGGGGGAGTAGGACGGCTGGGAGGGGCAAGGAGTGAGGGGAGAGTAGTTCTGCAGCGGGACGGGAGAGGGCACTGGAGAGGTCGTCGAAGGACGCTCCGGAGTGGACGGTGGCTCCCTCAACAGGTAGAGTGGGAGGGGGCAGTCCTCGAGGTGTGCGGGGAGGGGAGAATTGGGCTGGGGGGGCGATTGCTGCTGCTGCTGGCGGTACTCCGTGATGCTTTGTGGGTGTTTCTCGCACTCCTCGAAGCCGAGGAGGAGTTCCCGAAGAGTGGGTGCAGCAGCGTGGAAGGCCGGGGGAGAGTCGCAGGAGGCTAGGATAGCGGGCAGAGCTGCGGAGGGTGAAGGCACTAGGTCACAATCATCTGGGGGCAATAAGGATAGGTCAAAGGAGTCAGCGGCGAAATGGGAAAGGTCGGGGTGAGGATTATCCATAATACCAGTGGGCACCATTTGAGCCATCTGTCGAGAAATTCAGAAAAAAACGAGAGATTAATTATGATGCCAAGATAGCCCAAAAATTCAATCAAGCAAAATATGGGGTAATAATAGATTTCCGATTACATTTTAATTTTGCAAGGAGCGCGTACTCTTGAAAAATGCCTTAGAAAAATAGATGAGTGATCAGACGATCTCAAATTGCGAGCCCACTCAAGTCGTCAGAAGCCATGTGGTAACTTGCGTGTGGAACAAGTTTTAAAAAACCACAAGAATTTTTTTCGATTTTTAAGAGAATGTGAACACGAAATATTCCGATTTTATGGCGTTTTCTCCCGAGATTGAGACACGAGAGGTTTTTCGATACGTTGTTTGATCAAATCTAATATATTTTTTATAAAAATCAACGAGTTGTGTCAATGACCTCAATCTTTTTATAAGCTTCGTGGTGTCGGTGTGGACTACTTCGGAGAGCCTCTATAACTCTGGATCAAACCGTCTCTGGCGTTAAGTATTTGTTATTAACTGCCTTCGTTATCTCTTCCGGGTAGGCAATTCTATTTGGTGGCAATTTTGGAAGGAGAATTGTATGTTAAGAAGAAAAATGCCAACAGACGACTGCCTATAACTGCATCGTGATCGATTCTTCAGTTCGTGTAATCGTTTCGCTTCATTTGACCTCAAGTACGCTTTCATTGACGCGATAGAGCAGATTTCTTATGCTTCGGGGATGATGTCACTTTTTTCCTCCCAAGGATAGTTTTCATTCATCAATCGCCCTCATCGGAAAGATTCGATTCGAAGATGTCACGCAGTAGTCGCTAAGCATAGCACAACAAAACGACAAAACGATCAAGGAATTACATAGTCAAAATCTCGCTTCTTCACGGTGCCAAGGGTCGAGAGGGCCTCTATCGGTGGTGAGGCGAAGTGTTGAGGCGGCAATGGAAGAGCGTGACCTCGAAAGCCTTTCTTTTTCTTGCCTCTCTCTCCATCCAACCGCCTCATACCGCCGGGAGGAGTTTTTCGTCTCCCTCCTAAAAACCCATTCTCCCATCCATCCAGACGCACCTCTCTTCCCCATCCCACCAACCTCCTCTCTCTCTTCTCCTCCCATCTCGCCCACCCCACACTCCACTTTCTCAAGGTGACTCCGCCGAACGCCAGCGTCACGTTTGGGTTTTCCCTCGCAGCCCACCTCACCCAACCCAACCTCACCTAACCCGACTCTTGCCTCCTCATCCTCATCCCACCCCCTCGCCTGCCACCCCTTCCATCACTCCCTCCTCGTCATCCAAACCAACTTTCCCTTCCGCCTCTGGGGTACAATCTTTACAGCCGCGAGGAAGGCTGCTCCCCCTCCTCCCCTCCCAAACCTCCTCCCACTCCCCCATTCCCCCATCCCACCCATTCCCCCAACGAATACACACTTCACGCTCTGCACCCGCCCTCTCTACCCCGAACCCTAACTGCATCGGGGAGAGAAAGCGAGTTTTGATCATGACGTCAAAGGGGTTGTCTTTTTTAAGGCGGGGTCGGTTTTTAAGAGGGTGACAAAAAAAGGAAGCGATCGGCTTTCCCAGCATCTCGACTTTCTCACGAGATCGGAAGAAAAGGAAGAACGTAGTTCCACGTCTTTCTCTCTCTCTCTCTCTCTCTCTCTTTTGCCATAGGCTTATTATTTTTTGTTTAAGAATGGCAGGGAGCTGCACCATGAATGTTTTTTTATTCTGAGTTAACCCAGACTTAAAATTTAAAGATTTTTGTGCAGTACTGCGTTCTTTTTCGGACTGCGAGACTATGGGAACGTGTGGCCTACGTTGGGTCTCGGCACATTACAGAAATAATATCTCCCGGCGCAATGGGCCTTAAGACAGTTGACGGTCGTGAGGAGGAACGTTACTGGGACCTCGGTTTTTGACGTCATGGAATGGAATGACGCCATTGCCTGGGAAACTTCTACGAAGAATGCGGCTGCTCGCTAGGAAACCTTTTCATTTTTTCTTTCTTTTTTTTTTGTCACTACGAGAGGCTTAACCCTTTGAGAACGCCCAAAGAAAAATTCGTCCCGTCCGAATACCCGCCGCGCCCCGAGAGGTACAGGAAAGCGTTAATTGTTGTAATCTCTTTGCGGATCGAACTTTAAAACCCTCTCACGAATTTTAGAACGATGGTGCTAAGTGGTGCTACAGGCCTTCTTTTACACCCGGTGGCTTTTATTTTTTGTCGATCTCGGTCGCCGACGTCTCTTCGAGGAGGAAAAAATAAATACATTGCGTCTCAAAAGAATCGCTTAATGGGTTTCGGAATCTTTATAAAAGAAAATGCGGGCCGCGTTAAGAGAGGTTACGAGGCGCGCGAGAATGGGAAACGGATGGGGAAGAACGAAGAGTTGGGAAAATATTCGCACGTCTTTTAATTTTCAGTTTTGTTTTGTTTCTGTTTTTCCCCCTCACTCTTCGGTTGGCCGGTCGAGAAGACGGCGCGGGTTTTTTTATTGACGTCGTAATGAGCCTTTGTTTCTTAGCGTTGCCATGTCGTGCGCGGAAGCCTGCGTGTCAGGCGTCACGTGCTCTTATTTGTTTCGCGGCGAAAGACATGTCGGCAACGTCGTGCATAATGGATTGCGGGGATCTTTTTCAATTTATACGTAACGATTGGAACCCGCCTAAAATTGACGTTCGTTGTACTGAAATATTTTGACTTCGCTTATGTTGACTATTGGACGGAGATTAATTATCTTGACCTGAAAAGTGCGTTATTTTGAAGTACTAAAATCGTGATATCAACATTTTTAACACGTGAACTGCACGATTTAATTTTTAACACAATCACCGATGGAGAAAACGCGTTTTAATCCGCATCGATCGCATTGTAATGGAAAAGTACATGTAAAAGATGGAACGCGGCCGCTATTATCAACCTGCAACGAAGGTAGTACGTTAGAATGAAACGACGCCGACCTTACGATCCTCGATGGTATATTCCATTTTAATAAAGCTGGTTTACAAGCTTTCTCCGGGGGCTAGAAGACGTCATCTGCCGTGCGGCAGCTGTGTACGCGAGCGGAAACTTGTAACGGTTAAGGAGGGTGGAATTAATGCCCTAGATATTGCGATTATAGAATCAGACCTCGAATTCGTCCGTGATAAATGGGCGACCGTTCGGACGCGACACAACGCCGAGCTAAAATCGTCTCAGTGATAAAAAAGAATGACGAACGATGTATGGACGGGATATTGGTATGGAGAATGGACGCGAGAAACTTTTTCGGGTGCCAACGAACGAATCGAGCAGATAACATTCTGTAATGCCTACCGCCTTATTTCTAAGAGCCTGACGAAATGGGTAATAGTATCATAAATCCTTTATTTTGAAAAAAAGTTCTAAAACCCTTTTAAATATCTTTTATAATATAGGAAAAATGCGCTAATGACGGCTCGAGGGTTCACAGTAGGAATTATTTATTTTTCCTACCGGCTGGAAAACTTGCCATTGAAAATCTCTGAAAAGAGAACTGTCTATTCGCCTGCATGGCGGCAAAACATCTCATTCGTCAGAATTTGGGTACCTATAGTTCTCCATCGCGAAGAAGCATTTCAAAGAGTAAGAACATTCCAGACCGCTGTTTTAGAGCTATTACTAAGCGCGGAGTCTCACTTTCCTTTTCTTCTTTCCTTGCTGAAATCATTTCGACCGTCATGCTAAGATATCTTCCAGGAAATGCCGCTAACGGTGGAGGAGGGGTGAAGAAGGGAGATGGAGGGAGAGAGTGGGGGAGGAGAGGGGAGTGGGGGGAGGAGAGGGGGACGAGGTGAGCGCGAAGGGATTGCGGAACCTTTTTCATATAAAAATACAAAGCCTTTCTCTTTGTTGGGAATACCGAGCCAATAAAGCGCAATTATAAGATTCTGGCTTTATCAATGAGATGAAAAAGAAGGTTGAATGAAGTTGACATTTCGCAATGGATTTGATGTTTTATGAACCACGGTCTGCATAATTACGGAGGAGAAACAGGAGGTAATTGGAAGAGTTAATATTTAAGACGGCTACTCTTGAAAGATATTTCAGAAAAAGGAAGCAAAACGTAACAGCGTTTTAAAACGCAATCACGTGACGTGGATAGCTCAGTGCTGTGTTCATTTTATCAACGTGTCATCCGAAAAATAAGCGAAACCGATTTTTCAAGTTTTGAATTTACGTCGCGCTTATCGCCATATTGGGTTCCTTAAGCTATGAATAAGTTTAACTCGATTGAAACGAAGTTAAGAACACGGTCGCGCGTGCCTGATTAGGTTACGGTAAGTTATAATAATTTTATTAGCGACATCATCCGTATTACCGCAGCCAAGTTCTTAAACGAAAGAAAGAATTCACTTGAAGCTCAACAATTGATTGATTTATCGTCTAATGGAAGGTCCATCAGGAAACACCTCGTGGTAAAACTTTTTTTCTTGGATGAGTATCCTGGATGCATTTGGATGCGGTTATGTTTTGGCAATGCTTCTCGCGAAGCGGAAGACGTAACGCCCACCGACATTAGATCTAAGCAAACGATTACGGGGAGCTGGGCGACGAATTTATTTTTACGTCGGTTCAAAGTACCTTGTCCCTTACGAGAATTCGTGACGAATTCAAAAAACCTGTTTTGGACGCAAAAATAAGTAAAATTTATCTCTCCGAGGCGTGAAAAGAGACACGAATTTAATTCTAAAAAAATAACGAAGCTCGAAAGCGCGTAAAAGAAAAAAAAAGGAAACAACTCAGGATCCACGCAAATATTCCGCCCAAAACACGACACAAACGGCAATATGGCGCCTCGTGGGAATACCCGGATATGTTCGCTGTCTCGCGCCCACGACTTACGGACGAACACGATGTAACACGGCGTACCCCACCGGCGCCCACAGCAGCTTTATTGTTTATTTTTTATATAACAGCGCATCGAGCGCTTTAAAAAAACCGGGTTGTTTTCCGATAAACGTGAGTGGACTGACTAAAGAAGGGGGTAAGAGAAGTGGTCGGATGCCATCGAAAAAATAAATCCAAATGGTGTATTCTTAAAGATAGCGTTTAACCGCTCGGGGTGATGCTGCCGACATCTCCTGGATATACGCGGAGCGATAAAATTAAGATCGAAGGTCGGCTCGCTTCCTCTCTCTTTACCGATTGCCATAGCCTCTCCACTGGCACAGCCGATGAAAAAGAGAGGCTTTTGCGCCTCCCTTCACCTTTCCTCTCCTTTGCCCCCCCCCTCCCTTCCCATTCCCTTCACTCTTCCTTGCTCCATTCTCCAATCCTCTCGTCTCGAATAACGCGCATCATCCTGACGACGGCCTTTTCAATCGTGCGTCTTCGATAGGCAGTGAGAGATGGATATACCCGTAAGCCGATGAAAATACGCAGCTTTTTTCCTTCCAACTGTAAAACGTCAAAAAAATAGATAATTACTCCCTCTTCTTGTTAGGCTGGTCCTGGTTAAAATGTTTTGTCGTAATCTTGTGGTCAAATGACGAGTTTAATCAACATCACGAATACCTAAGCATTTCAAGATGAAAGAAAGTATTAAAACAAGTAGTTTTACCAATAATATTTTTCATTTAAAAATTCTATCATAGCATTTACCGAGAGAAAGTTGCGGAAACACATTACTTCGTTGCGATCATCGGAAACTTCGATGGAAAACAAACATATTCGTGTCATAGTATAAACCGTATTAAACAAAACTTACTCATTGCCGATTCAATGCAAATTTTCGACTATTTCCTTCAATTTATAAAAAATAACGGCCTCGGCTTCCCACGGAGGCGATCAAAGTTCGCGTCTCGACGTTTAATTAGAACGTAAGAGGACGTCCAGAGTGCGCGTGAGAGGAAGGGGTGGGAGGAAGGGAAAGTTTTAGAAATTCTAGGGCGAGTCGAATGATTCATTTGCCGCCTCCGAAATCGGAATACGAGAAGCCTCTGAATCGGCGAATCGTGCCTCAACTTTAATATCACGTCGAGGTCATCCGAGATTTTCGCTGGAGAAGGGTGCGCCACGGCAGGTTTTTTATTTGAATGCCAAGATCGCTTTAAACGTACGGTCAGACCCCGATTTAGCTCCACCGTATGCCCATTACTAACATTGACGCTAAAGCGGGGGTGGCGGTAAATTGAGGTATATGCTTGCTCTATGCAATATAAAGATGGTATTTATTTTCACAACGAAACATGGGCGGTGTAACTATATAGGCGGGGGACGCTTAATCGAGGTTTGACTGTAGCATTTTTAACGAAGTCCATTTTTAAAGAAGTCCATTTTTAAAGAAGTCCATTTTTAAAGAAGTTCGTTTTTAACGAAGTCCATTTTTAAAGAAGTCCATTTTTTACGAAGTCCTTTAGTACGAAGTCCTTTTTGTACGAAGTCCTTTTTGTACGAAGTCCTTTTTGTACGAAGTCCGTTTTGTAATAAATCCCTTTTGTGCGGATTTCCTTTTGTTCGAAGTTGCTTTTATGAGAAGCTCCATTTTTACGCAATCGATTTTTTACGAAGGGTCCTTTCGATGGAAAGGTTTTTTTGTACGAGGTCTTTCATTCGCGAATTTGCCCCTAAAAAATAACGCGAATGGTTGCGAAATTATCGTTATATCTTTTCCTTCCGCCATTAGCGAAACCCAAGTACGTTGGGACACGCGTGGCACCGTTTCTTCGAGCGCCGCGTCGCTGGCACGCCGTTTCACGGCGGCGTCTGCGCACCGTGAGGCGGGCGATTTGTTTTTAGGCGTCCAGACGGACGGATTCAGCGGGGAACCGATTTTCGTAAAATTCCGTTAAACTAGAAAGGATTGAGGGAGTGATCGAATTGCGCGAAAAATTTGAGATGCTTTTAATCATTCCGCAAGCGTTGTTATTAGGTCTCCTCGAGTTATAAACTTTGAAGCCATAATTCGAAGGTATATAAGGTAACTCGACCCAAAATGCCCTATCTAAGCTTTATTTCCTCGAGTTACCCCATCATAGGCGGATCTATCGCCATAGCTTAGGGGGGTAATAAGAAAAAAATATATTTACTGATAAATATTCATGTACGATAATAATGCTTCATTATTATAACGATACTATACAGTATGCATTAGACTTTAGCAAAATATTTATAGAATGCCAATTATATAAAACATGAATTGAGCTAATATTTTAATAATATTGATTATCATCTCCCTTAGTGAGGTAAATATCATATTACCTCATCTTTGTATCCGCCATTGCTCCCGATGATATTCCATTTTGTAATCTTAGAGAATTTTGATTTCAGCTGATTGTTTCCTACTTATTCGAACCCTCACAGTTTTATCCTCTGGGGGAAGACAAAAATAATCCGAGATAAGGAAAATTAAATTTCTTTTTTAGACTACTATTGAAGAAACTAAATTGATGTCGACTGCTTGGTGGTCTAAATGTGCCTCTCGTTTTCCAGCCTTTTACGACTATAGGTGCAATCGAATTTTTCATTCGGATCGGAGCCATACGGCGATTGCGATATTTATTTTTTAGAGTTATAAAACCCAAGTTAATCTACACGAATAATAAAGGCATGGATTTTTCTTCGATTGTTTAAATATCCAACTTACGCATGCCCGACGGTTAGAGATGACCACTCCTTAACGATTTTAAAGTTAACCATTATATCAATTTCCTTTCGCTTATATTTTGATACTGCGCAATATGTTTCGCGATGCATTCGTCTCTCCCCTCACATTCTCCCTCCCCCCTCTCCTCCCTCCTAACCCTTACTCTCGACCGACTGCTTGCAGAGGCTTTTCTCGGAAAAGAATGGAAATCGGGTCAGTGGTTGGGGCGCGAGGTATGTACGATGGAATAGGAGTGAGGAAGGAGGAAAAAAGAGGGGAGGGAGAGAGAAATTTGGAGAGAGAGCAGCGGAAGAAACGAGGAGAATTTATTTTATTAATAAAAAAATTACCGATTGGGATAAATCAAACCCGAATCGACAGAACTTTTCCGCATGCCCCGAAGTTAGCTTTAAAAAAAGGTAACCGCGATTAAATAAATAACGCGAGAAACTGTTGATCGATTTATAAACAAGAGAAAAAAGGTTCGGAAAGTTGTTTTTCCTCAAACAATGGCGTCTGTTATTAGCTTCGCTCCGAACCCGTTCTTCCTTTCACTTCCACCGGTGTGTGTGTTTGTTCGGTGCGGAGGGTGTTGATGGGAAGTGCCGGTGAGAATGGGAGAGGGGGAGGCGGGACAGTCGAAATGGAGAGATAGGATTGATGGTGATTGGTGAGGAGGTGGGAAGGCTTTGAGCGCTTGCGGGGGATTGGATGAGTGATTGAATGAATCGGGGGGAGGGCGGGGGAACGCAATGATGGCTTTTTAATATCGCATAATTTATAGCAATGGTCGAACATATTCACGTGTTTGAACCATTTATCATCCATGCACACCTTTTTTACAAACTGGCTATTATAAACGCTTTACCGTTGCTTGCTTTTTCGAAAAACTTGGTAACTTGCCTCCTTGCTATTTCCTTACTTTACCCACTCAGTTATTTCGTTCTACTTCAAGTTTAAAATATGAACCTGTCAACTAGTCAGATTGGTGGGTGACAGGGGATGCGTTTTTTAAAAGACCACTCCTAACGATTTCAATTAGTAAGTTGGGCATTCCTGTACTGATCTCTGATTAATCGGTATTCTACAATCGATCTTGTGATTTCTATTTCTGTAAGCGTATTTCCAATATATGTGGGATTTCAATTATTCCTATAACATCCGCAGCATTTATTATTATTATTGCTCCCTGTTTTGCTTATTCTACTGTTTTTTAATTCGCCAGTTCTTAGCGCAGTTATAACGCTATCGACCAAAGGCGAAGATGGAATATTTCAGGAGTTTTAAAAGAGGAGTTGGTCTAGGATAGGGCTCGGTAACCTTTCAAAGGAAACGAATAATTTTTTTGTCTCATCCCAAAATACTTTGAAGCCGCGCAATGAAAAACCTGCATTTAAAAAAAAATAGGAATTCGAGTGATTGCGATGCGCATATTTCATGAACGAGGGAGATTAGCTAACTTCTAAAGAGCCGAAAGTATGCACTCCGGAGCCGCAGGTTGTCGGCCCCTGGTCTAGGAAGAGAGATAGAGAAGAGGAAAGAAGAAGAGGGCGTGGTTGGGAGGAAAAGGCCGCGAATGACGTCCAAAACTTCAAAGCCGTCGCCCCGTGTGTATACGTCTACCTGCGGCAATCTTGAGAGGACGAGAGTAAATTTACTGCCCGAATTTTCCGTTTGTTTAATCAGTCCAAAGCGGAAAGATAAAAATAGCGAAGACTTAGTGGCGATAAACGAAAAATGAGCGCGGATAAATTCGCCGTTCGAATAGCGATCGCTCCAGAAGACCCTGACGTGCGTAGAAAAAAAAGAAGCGAGAGAAAAACGAACCGCTACCTCACTCCGTTCGAAAAAATAACAACGGACTGACCGAACACTCTCATTACACTTCGAATAGATACACCGACCCTCCGTATTTCTATTTCCTTGCGCGCCGCGTCGACTTCGACTGTCCCGTACGCGAACAGTATCTCGCGATACCAAGCGAATAGCAAGAAACGCGCGATTGTTTTTAACGAAACCTCAAATCATCGCGTGCGTGGATGGCATTTTGTGAAATCTGTTGGTGACACAGCAGGTAATCGTGCGTCAGTTATTTTTCAGTTCGATCTCTTGCACAGCTTTGATATTACGCTTACGCGTTCCACAATCTCACTATCTACCTCAGCCAGTACGATCGCCATAAAAATGTAATAAATCACGCCGATTACGACCCGCGGGCCTGGACGCACAAATGCGCTAATCCCCACTCATCGGCCGAAAAGGAATGTGAAATATTATCGGGGATTATCGTTTATTTTCGACATCGACCTTTCCCGAAGGGGTCAGCGTTAAATAAAAATTATATCCTGAACAAAACGCGAAACCCTTCGGAGGTGTTCGCTCTTGGTGAAATCCTGCTCCGAAACCTCTGGACCATCTGCTGCTTGCGAAATAGTTGCCCGTAACTCCACGGGTAGTTGGAAATCGGAGGATTTTGAATATCGATTCCCTGCGGCTCTAAATTGGGAGTGAGATAGAAAGGGGAAGAAAATATATAAATTTAGCTGAGGGAGAGAGGAGGGTGGGTCAGAGAAAGAGATGATGTGAAGGAGAGATTTGGTGAAATAAAGAGCAAGTGAGGGATAAATAGAAAAAGTGGAAGAGAGAGCGAGAGAGATGAGAGACAGAGATGAGAGAGACAGAGAGATGAGAGAGAGATAAGAGAGAGAGAGATGAGAGAGACAAAGATAGAGAGAGATGGATAAATAAAGATTGAGAAAGAGAGATGGAGAGAAATGTAGAGAGGGAGAAGTAGAGAAAGAGGTGGAGAGATGGAAAGAAAGATGGATAGATAAAGATGGAGAAAGAGACGGAGAGAGATGAGAGAGACAAAGATAGAGAGAGATGAGAGAGACAAAGATAGAGAGAGATGAATAGATAAAGATGGAGAAAGAGAGATGGAGAGAAATGTAGAGGGGGAGGTAGAGAAATAGGTGGAGATGGAAAGAAAGATGGAGAGATAAAGATGGAGGAAGAGATGGAGAGAGAGGTAGAGAGAGTGAGAGGGAGGAAGATAGAAAGATAAAGGATAGAGAGATGAAAGGAAAAAAAGGAGAGAGGAATGTAGAGAGAAAACGTGAGGGAAAGAGGTAGGAAGAGAGGTGGGGAATGAATACACGAGGGAGTGAGAGGAGCAGAAAGAGATAGAAGTAGAAAGAAAGGAATATGGGGAAATATATGAAGGGAGAGATGGATTTGAGAGAGGAAGAAAAGCATGGCTTGGAATGGAAGGAGGAAGAGGAGTTGAGGGTGGAGGTCTGAGGGTTTGGACGTTGTTTACCAAAGGCACCTGTTTCATCACGTGCTGTCTCAAAAATAGCAAGGACGGCTGGAGGAAGACGTCAGAGAGAGAGAAAAAGAGAGATGATGGCTGGAAATTCGCTAAGGAACTGGCAATGGATTTTTTTTTATGCGGGCGCGTGGTATGCGGTTGCGTGAATGCGTGACGGTCCGCATGTGCGTGAGAGAATGAGAGGGAACGGAGATGAGGAAGGGCTCGGAATATTATTTTTCACCCTATTTTTACGATGGAATCATGAAAGGGGAGCGAGGCATGTCCGGAGCGGTTCGAAAATATATATATATGCATTTCGACAGGTGTTAGGAATAACCTTGAAAACTGATTTCAGTCGGCTGACAACATTTTGCTTTCGACGATTTAGAATGGTATACAAATAGAGTTTACGTCTTTTGGTACTTTGAATGACAGAGGCGAGAAAAACAGAACCTGCACGTTACATCCCGAAAGCTTGGAAACGTTTCTGATGTGTAATTTCTGTTCTCCGCCATTTTCACTCGGTTTTACAGAGATTTGAGATTGTACATTCACATAAGGATCCTTTTGCCCGTAAAATAGATGCATTGATGGTGGTATATTTTGCTAAAAATTACACCGACTTCATTGATCCGAATAAATAACTGCACAACCTTCTCTCATTACGGTATCTCGTTTTTGAATTAATGGCGATGCCATATCCAAGAGTTTTTCAAATTGCTCCGGAGACATTCTGAGATGATTTTTTTATCATCTCGCGATCTTCTGCGGCCCATTCCCTCAATAAAGATTCTGCTCCTAAAATATCTCGTCTCATGATTCATCTTCTTATCCAAAAACGTCGTTTTTAATTTTTGTAATTTTTGATAGTATTCTATAGCACTCATGTATTAAATGATCACAAATAATGCAAATACCCGCATGAACGATTTCATTTGGCGCCATGTTGAATTGAATTGGTGATATCAATTTAATTGATTCGTATAAACATCTTCTATTTCAATGCGGAAGTTCAATGCTGCTGATTCAATCGGATTGCTCAATAGCATTGGACCGTGTAAATACGCCTTTAAACTAATCTTAGCCCGCGTGCATCTCCGTCGCTATGGCGACACTCTCCCCAAGTCGATCCCGCGGACAAGGCCAGCAGGTTGTTGCCGGGATAGGCCGAACGCAGACGCGGTTGCAGCACTCGGTTCGCGTAGGCAAACGGGAATGGAAGCGGAGTTGCGAAGCACCAGAGCGATGCGTCGTGGCCCTTGGGAAGAAGGAGGAGAGATAGGATGAGGAGGAGGAGGAGGAGAGGGAGAAGGCGGAGAGGGAGAAGGAGGAGGAGAGGGAGGAGGAGGAGAGGGAGGAGGAGGAGGAGGGGAGGGAGGAGGAGGAGGAGGAGAGGGAGGGGGAGGAGAGGGAGGGGGAGGAGGAGGAGAGGGAGGAGAAGGAGGAGGAGGAGAGGGAGGAAAAGAAGGAGAGGAAGGAGGAGAAGGAGAGAGAGGATGAGGAGAGGGATGAGGAGGAGAGGGATGAGGAGGAGAGGGAGGAGGAGGAGTGGGAGGAGAAGGAGAAGAGGGAGAAGGAGGAGAGGGAGAAGGAGGAAAGGGAGGATGAGGAGAGGGAGGAGGAGGAGGAGAGGGAGGAGGAGGAGGAGAGGGAGGAGGAGGAGAGGGAGGAGAGAGAGAGAGAGAAAGAGGCGTAGGACAGGCGGGAGTTGGTTTTTTCACGGACGCTAAATTAAACAACAAACAATCAACGGTCAACAGCGGAGTCCCCGTAGAACTCTTCAACAGCGGGGACAAGAGGAAATGAGGACCTTCAGCGAAAAAAAAATATATATCGCCGAAAAACTTGGGAGGAAGTTAGTTAACTGAGTTCAGAGAAGATTTGACGAATAATTATTTTTTTAAAAATGCTTTTGGTTTGCATCGGAGCCTACAACTTTTCCTTTCCAACGCTACAGCTCTCAAGGAATCGATCTGCAGTACATATCCTCTCGTTTACTTAGCTCGTCCTAAAAAATATAAGCTTTCCAAATTCCAGGGGCGTGAGATAGGTCCTTATCGCAAACAACGATCGGCGAATTTCCACTAAGCGCGGCTTATAAGTGGCTGAACTGCTCATACGATTTTATTCAACCGTTATTTGGCTGCAGGCGTAACGTGTATAATTTAATCGCTACAAGCCATCAACTGCGCTGGGATTTTATTCTCCAATTCCTTCACTTTTCTTCGACGTATTATCATTGCTGTTTCTCTCAAAGACCGATACGTTCACGCATTTGCGAAAATCGAAAAATCCTTCCACCTTTCGGACTATGAAAGTCCTAGTTGATCTATATTCGTACCCATGGCCGCTCGAATGAATAAACAAAGGCCGCTCGAATGAATAAACAAAAACGTAAACAAAGAGAGAGTAGAGCAGTGCTCAAGGAGAATCTCTTTACCTTCTAATTTAGTTCGATAAGAGACAGCCATTTGCTTTCTAATCATACGAGCAGTTTGTGATCTCCCCTACCCTCGTCCAAGGCTCCCCTTCACATCCACCTCCCTTCCTCCCTCTTCCACCTCCCTCTTCCCCCTCCCCATCTCTCGTTTCGTTGCATCTAATCTCATCCCACCTTACGAAGACTGACCCCATTGCCACTCGCTTAGTATACCTGTTGCACCACTACTATGCTTCCGTGCTCCTTACCCTACCACTATTCCCCCTCTCCCCACCCACCTCGCCATTCTCCCACTCCCCCTCCCTCACTCCTCCCCACACCCCTTTTCTCCCCTTTACCCTCCCCGAAACCTCTGCGCGTCCCAGCGACGGCCTCTCGGAGTAACGGTTCTTCCAACATCTCGAACCGCACCACGGACGATGTCCCATTTCTTGCTTCTCCGAGCTCTCCATCTAACAGTCTCGGCGGAGAGAAACGGCAACGCCGCTTTCCTTCCTCCCCCCTTTCTCCATTTTCCCACCCCTTTCACCCTACCTACCTCCTCCCCACTCGACTGCGCCTCTTTTAATTAAAAAAATAAGACGAACTAATCCATAATGTATGCGTTCGATCGCTATCATTTCGCGTTAAACCTCTTTCGCCTTCCATCCGAAAAAGATCGCTCGTTTCGGTCGTTTTTATCGTTTCGCGAAAATAAAAAAATAGCTTACGGCTCCTCATATGTTTGCGTTCGTCCGGGAGGGGGTGGTGAATGGGCGGGGGGAGGGGAGGCGTTTATCTAAATCCTAACAGCCATTATCACCGGCGCAATGTCTCTCTTGCGTCGCTAAAAACGTTCTCTATACATTTTTTTCGACACATTCGTACACGCCCAAGCGATTGTGAGCCTTTTGTTTTCCCCGGTCTTAGAGAGTAAATGGCTATCTGCGGATAGAGGGAAAAAAATGAATGGCGGAGTGCGGTCCGGACCAATTACGACGTTTTTGCTAAACCGCGTCGGAGGCACAATTTGGGACCGAATCTCTCTCTCTCTCGATCACCAACGGCGACTATCTCGAGGAAATGATTTCCGGAGTGAGGGAGACAGAGAGACAAGACAAAGAGACAAGACAGAGAAAGAGAGAGACAGAGATAGATAGATAATCGTTTTTATTCGGGCGAAATTTAGACCATAAGGTCCATTCTTACATTTAACCCTTCGTCAATATAATAAATACAAGAAAAAGAATAAAATAAGGTATAACAAAATACATTATATACCTAAATCATACAAAGTAAAATGATAAAATTGAATACAGATTTGTGTTTGTGGGGAAAACCTAGGTAAAAACAGGCATGTCCTCCCTAGTAAAACCCACGCAGGAAAACAGTGTGAGACAGAGAGAGAGAGAGAAAGAGAGAGAGAGAGAGAGAGAGACAGAGAGAGAGACAGAGAGAGACAGAGAGAGAGACAGAGAGAGAGACAGAGAGAGAGACAGAGAGAGAGACAGAGAGAAAGACAGAGAGAAAGAGATGGGGGAGAAAAACAACCGAACCGACGAACTACTCAGCTTCGTCAAAATTCTCAATCGCACGCATCTACATACATGCACACTCGGGCTTTAAAAAAATCGCGGTTTGTCCAACTGTTGTTTTTTCCGAAATCGCCGTGTGAGTTTCGTGGAAAACCGCGGCGATTTTCTCTCTAGATGGAGTTGGTTCAAGCGACACATCGGGAGAAGAAAAGGATGAGAGGAGAGGGGAAGTTCGCGAAAACACAGAAATTTATGCTCGTGAGAAATTAAGATTCGCTGGGGCGGAACTGCGCCGCTAAAGAAACCGAACGATCGGAGTCGACGTTAAAAAAAGCAAATGCGAGCGCTCGAGGCGAAAGATTCGATGCATTAATTGACTTGGATGGTGGGATAATGTATGCGAATGGAATTGTGGAGGGGGAGAGAGAGAAATAGGAGTGAGGACGCAAGATATAAAAGGGGAGGTGAAGTGGAGGGATGAGAATAATAGCGGGTAGGGGAGAGGGATAGAAAGGGTGTGAGAGTGATAAAGAGAGGGGAATGGTGAAAGAGGTGGGAGAGGAGTGAGGAGGGGAGAGGGAGAGGCAGAGTTGTGAGGGGAGAGAGGGAGAGGAAGGGAATGGAGAGAGTGGGACGCGAAGAAGAGATAAATAGATGGAGAGAGAGAGAGATGAAAAGAGAGATGTAGAGAGAGATGGAGAGAGAGATGTAGAGAGAGATGTAGAGAATGAGAGAGATGTAGAGAATGAGAGAGATGTAGAGAGAGATGTAGAGAGAGAGATGTAGAGAGAGATGTAGAGAAAGAGATGTAGAGAGAGATGTAGAGAGAGATGAAAAGAGAGATGGAGAGAGATGTAGAGAGAGAGATGCAGGGAGAGATGGAAAGAGAGATGGAACGAGATGGAGAGAGAGATGTAGAGAGAGATGTAGAGAGAGATGAAAAGAGAGATGGAGAGAGAGATGAAAAGAGAGATGGAGAGAGAGATGTAGAGAGAGAGATGTAGAGAGAGATGTAGAGAGAGATGTAGAGAGAGATGTAGAGAGAGATGTAGAGAGAGATGTAGAGAGAGATGTAGAGAGAGATGTAGAGAGAGATGTAGAGAGAGATGAAAAGAGAGATGAGAGAGAGATAGAGAGAGATGGAGCGAGAGAAAGGGAGATAGATGGAGAGATAGAGAGAAAGAGATGGGGAATATAGCGAAAGATGGGAGAGAGACAGGAAAAGAGAAATTGCGTGTGAAGAAGAGAGATGGAGAGAAAGGGAGGATTAAAGATAGACAAAAGAAAAATAGACATTAGGGTAGAAAGACGAAAAGAGCAGCGAGGAATTATGAGAAGCGGGGAAGAGAGGAGTGGCAAGTTTCGGACGGGCGGGGGAGATAAAACAACGATGTTTGAAAAAACGAGGGAGTAAGAGAGGGATAAATTGTGAGAGGAGCAGGAGAGGAGGAGGAGGAACTTGAGATTGATGGCATGGGAGAGGTGGAGTAAAATTAAGGAGAAGGAGAGTGTGTGTGGCATAGGTGGTTTCGGTTTGGAGAAGAAGGCGGGTGGGAAGTTTGAAATGGACTTGGGTGATAATAGACGGTCTTATGGGAGGCGGGAGATAGGAGGGAAGAACAGGTATTCATGATAAAGGATGGCAAGATGACGGAGAAGGGGGAGAGAGAAGGAGATTATGAAGAACTGGTTCGGAGATGGAGGTAAAATGGTCCTCGCCATGCGTCGAAATGTTTCCTTGGCGCGCGATTTAACGGTACATTTCCTATTCACCCGATTAATACGGCGGACGTGCGCGACATATCGCGCTAATTAACTTTTTCCAAAAGTCAATTTTCGCTTCCCGCGCGGTAAAAAAAAGAACGTGAAAATGTAATTTGAATATTTTGAGCGAAAATAATACATCGACAATTATAACGGTAGACATTTTTTTGAGGGTTTATCGACCACCAACAATTTTTTCTGATAAATTTTTACTGGTTTATATCAAAAGCGGTTATATCTATGCCTGGATTTGAGCCATAAACAGAGATGCTACGAGGAAAACGTTCTGCCATTTCGCTCTCTAATGCCGGAAATAAATAATATAGATGCACTAATTGAATAAAGATACTGATATATAATTATAATAACAAGAAAATAAAAAAACTATATATAACTAAGCCATTAAAAAACGATCGGGTATATTATCGCTTGCACGCGATGCTGAAAAAGGACTTTTCGTCTAGTCTTCTTCTTTCCACGAGTTTCAAGTGGAATTCCGAGACGAAATGAGAGCGTGCGGTTAATCGCCGCCGTCGCTTCAGGCATTTTGTTTTAATGGCGCAGGAAACAATAAAAAAGTTTTTCGTAGTGAAGATAAACCGCGGTATTTTTTGAAGCATCCTATAACTCAGTCTCGTCCCTCGTTTACGTTCGAAATTTATCTTTCTGGTGTAAATTGGCGGAGATTTCGTTTAAGAATCTTTCGTCCCACGCTTTGTACGCGCGGAGATTTTCCATCGTTCCGCCATATTGGAGGAGCGATGGTCTTGTGTAAGCTTGCCTTAGCTGTAGGCTAAAGCATATCATTGACATAACGAAGATAGGACTTAAGCAAAAGAAATCTCGGCATAAAGAAGTAAATATATTTATTTCGAAACGAGAAATATAAATAAAATTTTAAAAGTACGGCACGTTCGAATCAAGTAAATACTTCGGCGGGATTCTCATGAAATAAAAAAACACGAACAAAAATATTTCTCGAATCGCGAGCGAGAATTATTATTTTTCCATTATCGGCATTCGATTATTTTTTTAATTCACGACCTTCTCTCGCATTTGGCGCAGCTGGAAGTGTTTATATTGCATGTGCGTATTCGCACGCAATCTTTACGCAGGAGGCCGGAGGACTATATCACCCGACGTCGGATACAAAATTAATTCGCGTGCAATCTTCCCATTAACAAGTTTTGGTCACGAATACAGAGGCAAGAGCGACAAGGCCGATCTTCCAGCGGGTCTAATTATCGTCTCTTCCTATGCTTTGGGATGAGGAACGGATCGGCGGCGAGAGCTGGAAACGACCGTTTTAGAACATGATCTAACTCGGGTCGCGATTGCTGTTCATCACGAACGAACCGTTTTCCCCTCTTTCGATTCCGTTGGCTCTAGTTCGACGAAGTGATTCGCGGCTTTCCTTACGACGCGACGTTTCGTACAGCACAATACGTCTTGTTTTTTCGACGGGAAATTAGAGTATTTTCCTCTGCCGCTGGGAATGCTTCTCGAAAAGTTTTGAAATGCATTCATACAACACTCTTAAAGTTGCGAAAGCCGATTGCATAAATCAGTGATTAGATTTACAAGAATATTTAATAGGAGAAAATTTTATAATTGGATAAACGGTTATATTATGTTCGAGACTTGGTGCTTCGTTACGGTCGCTATGATCTGAAGAAATTTAATAATTTTTGTGTATGTTTATATAAATTAATGCATGCATAAATGCGCATGATATTTACGTAAATACTGTATGATAGGAAATTCTCACCTATTGTGGTAAATTGCCTCAAAGCTCGTAGAATTTTGATTTTTTACCTGTCAGTTCCAGAATTATTTTTTCCGCGTTCTCAATCAAATTGTATTCAATGTAGTGCATATTCTACAGATATTACTTCTGGCCCGCAAACTCAAAATTTACCTTTCCGGATTATTCACGAATAAAACATTTGGTGAATCCTCGTCAATGACGTAACAGATCCTCACTCCGTCCATTTCAAAATAAAGGACCAAGAAATTCCTCATATTCTGCGATCGAAGTACCGATGTCTGCAATCACAATCGCACCCTCACACTAGCTAGCGAGACGCAGAAATGCGCTAATTGAGGGATAATACTGACGACAGAGAGAAAAAAGTCATCGACGCTTTAGCTTGGAAGAGAGAGAAGTGTATTCCACACGTATCGGTAAAAAAGGCTTGATTATTCCGAGTTTTATTTGCACCGATAAAAAGAATTAGACATTCGATCGGGTCATTCACTCCGCGGGTTTGCGCGACGGCTAAAATTCGCCATCCTAGTCACGTAAAACACCTTTGGATTATAGTAGTTTGCGGCATATGGCGAGGGTACGAGAAGGAGGGAGGGGAGGAGAGGATTGGAGGAAGAGATGGAGTTGGATAGGAGGAGGGGAGGAATAGGTGGGAAAGATGGGAGACAGGAGAGAATAGGAATGGGATAGGAGACTAGAAGAAGGGAAATCAAGGGAAGGAGGAGGGATTGGATAGGAGAAAAGGGATTGGATAGGAGAAAAGGGACAGGCGGCAGGTGGGGGGCTAGAAGGAGGAGGCGTAGATGAGTAGGAGATAGAAAGTTGAGGAAGAAGTGGCTAGAGGCGAAGGCGGGAAGATCGGCGGAGTAGGCGGAGGAGAGAACCTCCGGAGAAGGAAGACATGTTCAAGTTAGGGCATGATGGGTATAGGAACGAGTTTAGTAAATTAGATGAAGGAGAGCATATGAAGATAGGAAGGATAAGGGAATAGAATTGGTTGAGCGAGTAGCCGGAGTTTGAAACGAGTAGGTGTTATATATATATATATATATATATATATATATATATATATATATATATATATATATATATATATATAAATGGATGGCAACAAGTTGTTGGAATAAGGAAGCCCAGTGAGTACTCACCAATAAGATGTCGTCAAGTTGGCGAGCTGCTGGAGGTGTCGAAGTGACACACGTAAAACACATAAAAAACAGTTTGCCAACTTGAAGACATCTTATTGGTGAGTACTCACTGGGCTTCCTTAACCCAACAACTTGTTCCCATCCATTTATATATATATATATATATATATATATATATATATATATATACACGGAGAGTAGGGCTGGAGAAGTGCGAGATATGTAGAATAGGAGATGAATTGCTGGAAGTTGGGTAGGTGGTGTGGGAGATACATCTGTGGAGTAATATACGAGCTAAGTTGGAGTTGGTGGGTGGAGTTGAAGTTGGTGGGTGGAGTTGGAGTTGGTGGGTGGAGTTGGTGGGTGGAGTTGGTGGGTGGAGTGGGAGTTGAGTGGATGGAGTAGGAGATGAATATGAGGAGTAGTATACGAGTGGAGTAGGCGTTGAGAAGGTTGAGTGGGAGATGGGTATGTGGAGTAGGAGATGAGTAGGTGAAGGAGATAAGTAGGCATTAAAGGGAGGATATGGAGTAGGTGGAGTACGTTGAGTAGGAGTACGTATGGGAGGGACGTGGGAAGGAAATGGTAGGAGTACGGGATTACGTGGAAGAGTGGAGGGAGAGAAGGAGAACGGGCGAAGGGAGGAAAAAATGAAGAAAAGGACGCGGCGAAACGACATTCCAGTCACAGAGGAACGTCTCGTCATCCTAAAACTCTCTCACACTCCGCTCCCTTTCGCGTTCCTTCCCCTCCTCTCCACTTCATCCCATCCCTCCTCCAACTCCCTCTCCACTTCCTCCCATTCCTCCTCCAATTCCCTCTCTACTCCTCTTTCCATTTCCTCCCATCCCTCCTACAACTCCCTCTCTACTCCTCTCTCCAAACCTCTCCATCCCCAATCTCCTTCCCACACCTCTTATTTCCCTCACTCCTTTCTTCTCTCTCTCCCATCCGTGTTTACTCTCCTTCCACCTCTCCCACTCGTCTATTTTTCACCCCCTCCTCCTCCCTATCCTCTAAGCATTTCCAATACCTCCATCCATCTCCCTTCTCTCCACTCCGCCCTTTTTCCATCCTCACCCTTATTATTCCCACTCTCTTCTACCCCTCTCTCTCCCCCCTACCGGTAAGCTCGCGGCTCCTCCCTCTCTCTCTCTCTCCCTCTTCCAACTTCAATTCTCTCCACCTCCATTTCCATCTCCCCACCTCTCTCTCTCTACCTGCCTCTCCTCCTGCCGTACCTCGCCTTCTTCTTGGTAATCGACTCCCCCCTCCCATCCTACCTCTCCTTTCCTCTAATCTCAATTCCTCACCGTTCCTCCCTCTCTCTCCCTCCCTCCTCTCCTCCCTCCATCCATCCCTCTCTCCCTCCTCCAGTCCCTCCCTCCCTCACCTTCAGTCTCAATCGAGGCCGAACAAGTCTCAGCAGTCTTTTCTCCTCCCCCTCTTATATTTCTCGTCCATCCGCAGAACCGATTCGCTTGGCACTCAAATGGAGAATATATATATATATATATATATATATATATATATATATATATATATATATATATATATGTATGTATATGTATATATACATATATTATTTATTATTATTTGAATGAAGAAAGTAGAATATCTCGGTGGCGAAATTTTTCTCCAAATCGTCCGGCGAAATTCGATAAGGTTGTAACGACAACAAACATGTCTCGGTGCGAGGTTTCTTCGCAAGCACGAATCACGCGTCAGTTTTTGCGTGTTCGGTCGATGGAGTTTTTATCGATAATCTAGGAATGCGATCATTCGAAAAAAATGTTAATAATATAATATTATAATAGTTAAAAATATCCACTCAAACTTCGCGAAAATATTGGATGGAATTGCGAAAAAAAAAACATTTCAAACGTTTCGTTTGAGCTAAAGAAAAGTAAATAAAAACACAGCAAGCACAACAACAGACGATAAAAAAATATAGGAAAAAATGGGTTAATCGAAAAGAAAGTTCGCGAGAGAACGAAGTTAGAGATAGAAAGAGAGAGAAGTGAATCGCACAATAAAAACAACACTGCGGCCTTATTCGCGACGCCATTGTGGAAAAAGGACAACCGTAAACACGCCTCGAAGAAACGCGAAAAGATGTATGTACCTTAAACTCAATTAACGTTGGGAAATGCGAAAAATTACACGTTCCTCTCTTTCTTTTTCTCTCTCGAGGAGAAATATGCCAACGCGACGCTTAACGTATACATACAAACATATTATATATATATATATATATATATATATATATATATATATATATATATATATATATATATATATAAGGAAAAAGAAAGGCCGAAAAGTAATTGGCGACAGACAAATTGTACTCACCGATTCCCAATGGCCGCCCGAGGGCAGCAACAGGTCGCACATCGGAACCAACCGGACCGGCGCAGTCGCTCAGTTAGAGAGTACGGAGTGAGGGGGACTGCGGGGGGGGGGGGGGGGGGGTAGAGACAGATACGACAGACGAGAAGAGGACGATTCGAAGAGGAAGGAAAAAATAAACAACCAGGCTGACGAAAAATATTATCTCGTCCTCACTCTCGGATCGTTCCTTCCCCTCCAATATTATTATCCTCTTTTTTTAAAATAATAAATAAATAAAATTATTTATCCAGTGTTCGCTGAGGCGTCCTGTACTACGCGAAATCTCATTTCACAAGCGACTGCGCCGGAGAAAACAAGTGTCTCCCGTGTTGCGTCTCGATTCCAACTGTGGGTCGGTCGGAGAGAGAGGCGATCGGCGTACGGCTCTCTCCTCCTTCCCCTCCCTTCCTCCCTCTCCTACACTCCCTCTCTTCCTCGCTCGCTACGGCCTACGCAACAACTCTTCCATCCCTGCCGCCACCGCCCTTCTCTCTCCCTACCCTTCCTCCGGGGCTTACCTCCTCCCTCTCTTTCTCTCTCCTATCTCCACACCCATTCCCTCCACCCGACGTAAAACAACCGGACTCTCACGAAAACCCTTTTTTTTCTCCTCTCTCCAACTATCCTCTAGGTCCGGGCGCCAAATGTCCTCCACGACGCTGATGCTGGTGCGTCTTATATTCCCAGCGGGAATTTCGTTAGATAACGCCCTGCGGATGGCATGTCAGACTCGAAGAGGCGTCCGGGCCGCATCAAAGCGATGAATGTTATAGAAGGGTCGCATTAAAGCGATGGATTTTATAGAAGGGTCGCAGTTGTTTAATTAGGGCCAGAGATGGAACGATAGACACTTGAACTATAAGAATTCAGAAGACAGGAACAGCTATACAACTTCCGCACTTACCTCACGACCGGTTATATAGTTATTCCTATCTTCTGAACATGATTATTACTTACCACAAATTTGAGCCGAATTCCTTAGATTATATTTAGCTAGAAAATTGGATGCCTGTTTTGCAATCAAAAACAATAATTTAGAAAATGCGTTGATAGTTACCGAAGTATAATATTCGGTAACTATGAAAAAATATCTTCTCCTTTTAGATAAAATAAAGCGTTTATATGAAATCCCACGCGCTTCACTGGAGACGAAAATTAGCTATCGGGCCGCCAGTTTGACATGCCTGCCCTACGGCGTCGCTATACATATAACGCATCCAGGTTGGTCCTCCGGAACGGGAAAGCGTTAAAATACCTCCCTCGCCCTCCTCCTACATCGCACATAAAAAATATTTTTACCCCGTGGAATTTTAACAGCCCACCAAAAGAAAAATTCCGAAAAATAATCTTAGGAGATGCAACCCTCGAGAAAAAATACCGGAATCAATTAAAAGGCATACGTGGAGTTGGAATTCGTCCGGGGTCTGTTTGAAGATTAAAAGGAAAAAAGCCGAATGGCGTTCCGTGTCGCCTCTGCATATCTTCTATCCCAACATTCTTCCACACGTGGTGCGCGGAGGAGTGGAAAAAATAAGGTTAAAAAACGTCCGTGCATAAACATCCGCGTGCAGGACTCCGTCAGCATTAGAAACGTCGCTAATTTTAGTCCTCTGACTGTATATCCTTTCGGACGGGTTTTTTAACCGAATTTACGGGGTAAATGTTGACGCGTGTTGTCGCTGCGAATGACGGTAACCAGAGAAGAGTCGTTTGCTCATTGCGCGAAAGTTTTCACTATGGATTTATTTTTTATTTTTGCGAAAAAAGGAATTGACTAGAAGTTAACGAAAGGATTGCAAAAAATGCGATCAAGAAGACACGCGCCTTCAATGTTTATCGAACATATCCCTACCTTAAATCAAGTAAAAATAAGTTGAAGTTTGGCAGGAATAATTTACCGAACTTTGTGATGATGGCAACATGGCAGACAAATAAGTAAAATGTTTAAATGCGAGAGATAAAAAAATTCAGGGATTCCAGGGGTAATTGGAATAACACTTGGGTGGCCGTTGAGAGGACCTCCTAGAAGGATATATTCAAGAATACTAATTGCGTTTAAAGGTACATATTATGAAAGTATTTTATTATTTTAAAGAAGGGTAACCATTTAAACGATAGATTTGGTGAAAATACTCGAATGGAAGTGACATTTGTTAAAAATACTTCTTGCATCATTCAGAAATGTAATAACAATATACTTTATTAGAACTATCTTCCTTATTCATTGGTACTGTAATAGAATTAATATAGAATTATTTTTCGATCTACACGATTTTTAAGAATTACATAAATTATTTAAAATCTATTATTGTTTGGTATATAACTTTAGTATTTATTTATTTGACAGTGGCAGCTTATTGTTACCAGAATATTTTCATTTTTGAACACGCCCTGTCGTTGTCGATAACTTCTCCCGTAAAAGTTTAAGATAGTAGAAAAATCGTTGAAATTGACTCATATGGTTGTGAAGCGAAAGAATTTTTATCTCGAAAACGTTTTCAATAATTTATACGAGCACTAATATGGGCAAAATAAAAAAATTAAAATAAATAAATTTATTGTATCAAGTATATAGGTATATATAATCATCGAAATTGATGGTTTAAAATGTAATAAATGATTTATAGATAATAATGATATAAAGAAGTTTAAGCACACATGTTTCTGAATTTGCCCTAGTAATCGTAATCAGTCATGCAGATATGGCGGCATCAAATGTTTGGGTACGGTGTTTCGATGTGTCCTCCGTAATAACAAGGAAAGAAAACACTTTCATCGAGGAAAGTTTATTCACTTTACGGTATGTTTCTTAGCACTGCAGCATTATCCTCTAAGAAACATTTCCTTCCTTGATTAAGCGAAAGTTATTAATTTTTTTATAGACGAACGCCTTAGACCCAAAACTATATCCTCCATAATTTGACCTTATAAGGCCATTCATAACTCAGATGCTTCTTTTTACGCTGAAAAACTTTTCTAAGATTCATTAAATTTGTCAGAATTTTTGTTTATTTTTGCACGAGTACAACGCGTTAGTCGTTTACGTAAACGATTTTTTATAAGAATAACGACGAGGGTATAGTGCCAACGAATATCTTCCCTCGCGAATCTGGAGGAACGCTTTCAATCTACTTAAAGTATTTTGTGGTTTTGCAAGTCTTCGGAAATATTTCAACAGACGTATCATGTGAGTAATTATTTTCTTTCGGTATCTTAAGACATTTTTTAGCGTTTATATAAATTTAAAATCATTTGGTTACCGAGTTCTCAATGACAGCAATATCTTTGTCATCATTCAAAGTAAAATTATTTTCAAGCTTTTTTTTATAAGATAGCGCATTATTTACCCTATGAAATGGAATGCTTTCCTCACTTATATTTTTGCTCTGGTTGAATTGCTATTATCGTTCTCACCCATCGTCCGTCCGAATAAAACCATCTTTTCAAACTTTTCAAAGGAAAAACTTATTTTTCTTGCTTACAGCATTTTAGTGCTTTTCGTCAATGCTGAAAAGCATTATTATTTTCGTGACATCCGTCTGTCCGTCCGTAAGAATATATCAGGGAAGAATTGGCTTAACCGACTTCAACCAAATTTAGTACATAGAATTTTCACATAAATCCATGACCAAAATGACCTATTTTGACCGATTCGACTTAGCAGGGGTGCCAAAATTGCAAAATTAAACTTTTCGGTAATTATAAATTTGGAAGGAATTGGCAGAAGCGATTTCAACAAAATTTTGCTGAACGGATTTCAATAAAATTTTGTATATTAGATTTGTACAACATACCCAAATAAAATCAAGATGTATAAATCGGAGCTAACGAGCAGGGTTACCACAATAAAAATTAAATAATAATTCTTTTACGCGTATTTCTAGAGAACTGACCGCATGGATTTGAACCAAATATGGTATATGTAATTTTCATACTAATAAATAATCAAAACAGCATATTTCAACCGTGTCGACTTGAGAGAGTTACCATAATATCAAGGTTATAATTTTTCTGTAACTACAAACTTCGAAGGTATTGGACGAACCGATTTAAAGGAAATTTCGTTTGTAGGGCGAGTACATAATGGCAAAACGGTCTGAACATGTTTAGAACGGATCTAAAAATCAAGGCTACCACAATGTAAGGAAAAAAATTCTGCTTTCAAAGCAAATGCATTAGTATACGATTATACTAGGGCGAATTTCAAGAGAAGCACTTCTGTACCACGGGAAAACCGTGCGCATTCCTACTCGTTGGAACTTGATCCGTGTGCGTCCATTGTAAACAATAATTACCGTTCTTTTGACAACTCTTAGTAAAAATGGATTTAATCACCGCAATATTTTTTAATTTTTTTGTAGTAAAATGATAATCTTGTGGTTTGTGACCGCAAACTTACTTTAGCACAATGCGGATCGTCTCGTAATAATGGCTAGAGTTGAGATCGATTGGAAATCTATCCCCGAGTTGTGGAACTCAAGTACGATTAAATGAATTAAATGAAAAATACCTTCATGTCTCGTAAGAGAGAGAAAATTCTCCCTTATTCAGGTCTTGCACGTGCCAAAATTTTGTACCGCATAATTCGCTTAAATACCCATTAATATTTTATCTTTTCTTCCCATAGAAATATCTAAAAGAACCGTCTCGATGCACTAATTGCGGCTAATTTATCCGAATGTTTGCCTCGTGTTCCATCTCCCTCGGAAAAGCAGACAATACGACGTTTTTCTCCCCAGATGCTATCGGTGGAGTCAATTGGCAAAAATTTTCCCCTGAAGTAATAATTATGTCTGGTGCTTAACACCTCCCACCGTTGGCTCCATGCCGGGTGCATATGCTGTGAATATAATACAACTCCGTCATTCACCAAAGAGAAGATGGCGTCTAAGTGTTTTCTGGAAGAGTTCAAAAACAGACGAAAGAAGCTCTTCCCGATGGGAAAAAACGGATTTGCGTTCACCGTGCATCTGGCTGAACCGCCATCTTTTGTTTTTCTGAGTCACTGTTGAAAGACGTCATTTTGCAAAAAAATAACTTTATATGAATGGCATCATTGTAGCACGTGTTTTTGGGGCTCTTTTGATCGTTTCAACACGACCAGTCTCTTCGTATTTAAGTTTTATTCTCAGAGCTATTTGTGCATCAAAATCATTCATTCTATATGCCTGGCGATCCTTCTTTTGTTTTGCGTTTTAGCTGCTTTTTCATATGAACGAAAGTTTGTTTAAATTATTACTATAGTTGTTTGTCCTTCCTTCTTGCTGTTTGTATGTTTGAGTAAAGGGGTTAATTTTTAGGTTTTAATTTTCTTCCCGCTACAAGACTATATGCATCATAAAGTGTATTTCATGATACTAAATTATTTTATTATATATGGATAAGAATCTTCTGAGCTAGAAGTAAACATAAACAATTAAAGTCACATAAATATATAATAACCACTTGAGATAAATTGTAGCTCTCGGCATTGTGGGGCTACTTTTTATCAAGACGATTGTAGCAAATGTAATAACATGTTTATTTGCCATATGTTAAATACTCTGCCACTTATCATCATGATGAATTTGGGGACTCAGAGGAAATTAATATATGGGAACTAGGCATCAAATAAACTTATCAAAATAGTGACCGAATTGTTGGGATGAATTTAACAAGTGAAATAGATTTTTTCATACTTTTGTGTTGATTTCACGTATTAGTATATTTGCAAGTGAGCTTATGTTTTCAAATACAGGTGGTTGAAGTGTCGACGTCTTTCTTATTTGTTTACTAGAGAAAACGTTAATTGAAAAATGTAAAATATTTGAAGATATAATTTGGCAATAAACCTGGATGGAAAGTTTCTTTCTCTATGGTCTACCATTTGCTATTATATAATCATATTGTAATTAATTGCTTTTTATTGACTAATAAATCTTTTTAACCGATAAACTTGCTTGTAAAGTCAAGCCGTTTCGGAGCTGCAAAGAATGTGATCTTTGGCAAATTAAGAGCGTCATTATCGCGATTCTCTAGCCCATGTCTCGATTTCGCAATCTTCTCGATTCGATCATCGTTCGCATTGGAGGAAGCGTCGTTGCGAAATTCATTTGTTTTTTTAAAAAAAGTTCGTCGTTAAAAAAACCGAATGGAGAGGTGATTTGGATGGCCGCATAAAAAAGAGAGAAGGGGTTGCAGTTGAAATAGTACACTATTGGTCTCCGAAACGATTTATGCAGTCGTAATTAGAGCTCGTTATAAATCGAGATGCTGGTGATGCACTGCGGTTCGAAGGAAAACGAAGGACCTATTTTTATTTTCTTCCCTAACGCTCGAGGTGAAAGTGAGAGTGTGATTCAGAAGTAATTGTTTATAGCGTCTCGGTGCGAGAGTGAATCATCCAAGGTTAGGAATATGCTGGGGAGGAAAAGAGCAAAGGAGAAGGTGAGAGTGCGGGTGTTACATTTGCCCCGTTAACTGCAGAACACTGTTGCGAGCCAATAACACGGGAACGTAATGACCAAGGAAACGCTGGGATTTGTAACCTTCTACTGCCCTTCTAAAAAAATGACTAATGTTTCCAGAGAGCTAAAGATTAAGGCATTTAGGAGGTATAAAGTTAGCAGTGAAAAAGATATGGTGATTTCATTTTGCTCTCGCTGGATTGCGGAAATAATTTGTAAAATATTTTTAAAATACATTAGTCCCTTGCGCAACGCGGGAGTTGCGTTATTGAAAATGTCAGCGTTGCGCAAAACCGTGCTGCACAAATTCAACACCTTATGGAAAAAATCACGTGTTCTCATAGGCTACGAGCTTTCTTACGTGATATGTATAGGTAAAATGTGGCGCGCGCCCAATTCAGGACCGCGTATAGTTAAATTTTATGCGCGTCGAGTAAATATACGTCACATTTATTTCATTGCCTATAATCTAATCCGCGTAGGGTAAACCCGCGTTGGACAAGAGTTTACTGTATGCATGGTGTTATATTGATTCGATACACGGTTGTGAAACTCTTTTTTAAAATTTGAATTACGCGATGCAATTTTGCGCGTAAGAACGTTCTTTGATGATGTGCAGAGGGCGTTTTCTTTGCATGCGAATGCACACAATAAAACAACGCCGAAAGCTTTTAGGCTGGACTTATAACTCTTTATTTGTCAGCATTACTGTCAATGAAATTGATTATTTTCGATTTTCATTATGTTTTGCATTTTATCAATCTTTCAACGCATATTTAATGTTAATTGCAATGTATCAGTATTTTGATTTGAAACTTTGAGAAATGGGAACAACATATCGAAGAGGAAACAAGTTATCAAAGGTAAAAATCATATTTGAGAGAATAACTGCCAATAAAGGTTTAAGTAAATACTTTATTTATCATTAAGTGGGATTGCCAAAATAGATATCGTCAAATTAAGTATACATGCATACAATTACATAGAAAATTCAAAAATTGATTTAACTTCTTGGAGGGGAGTTAGGATTGCTTGTGGAACGTATCCCTATCTTTTACATGTAAATATGGGTTCTGTTTATGCGAATTCGCTTTATGCGTCACTTTTCTGGTACGCAACCCCCGCATAAAGAGAGGGGAACCTGTATTCAGTATCACGCTTTAATATGATACAAACACACGTAATACGTTTTAAATTTCCAAAACTTTTATTTATGAAATATATATTAGAATTATAGTAAATAAATAAGTCCCTCTCACGTTTTATGTGACGTCCGTGGGAAAATTGCCTTACGATTTTTTTGCCCTTCTTTTAAAAGAATTATGGAAAATATTTTCTGATGATGTTGGATTTGAAAAGTTTTCTAATACATCATAGTCATATCTGCCTTTAATTAGTCGTTAGCTGCAAATAAGTTTGAGTTTCTTTGTTGGTTATTATTTAATCAGGTAGTTTTTGTATGTATTGTTTTATCTAAAAAATATAATATGTATATATAATATATATAATTTTGTTTGTTCAACATTTCTGGAAGTTGTGCGTCGTTACTTTGGAATGATTAAGTCTCAGTCTTAATTATATTAGCCATAAACACAAAAAATCAACCAAGTGTTACAATACATTTCTTTTCCCGAAATAGCCCAATGAGCAGCTGGAAAGGTAGGCTGCTCAATACAATAATATCTGCTTGAATGACATCTCGCAGCTGTTTTAGACATCCCTTATTTATAATCCGAGACCTTTATAGAACGCATTTCTTGTAAACAAGCATATGCTATGTCGGTTATTTTTTTCTCTATTGATTTGACGATTTGGTCAATGTCGATGTTTTTTGGCTGTCAGTCATCTTCCGGAATAGGGCGCTGGAAGTGGAGAAAGGGAGAGAGAGAGAAGAGAAAGGGAAGAGGGTGAGATGGAGGGAGTTGGGATTTAGACAAGTATAGAGCAGAAATGTCAAAGTCTAAGAGGCTTCGGAGCCGTATTGAAGCGATGGATTTCCTAGAAGAGCCGCATTCTGGTTGCATTCGTTTAATGAGGACCATAGTTGGCATAATAGACTTTATCTAGAATATCGCAGGCCTGTTTTGGAATGAAAAACATTAATTTAGAAAGCACGTTCTATTGTACCTCAATAACTATGATGAAATCTCGTCTTATCGCAAAAATGAAGTATTAAAGTGTAGTAATCATAACGGTAATAACCGACATTTGTTTTATAAGGTACATTGTATGCTGAGAATAAACCATGAATTTCTTTACTGGCGCTGCTATTTTTAATTATCGCTTAGCGTCAACATCTAAACTCTTTTTAGCACGTCTTCTTAAAAGAAAAAAACGTACTAATGTGTTCAATCTGTATGTTCGTCTATGGACAATCAACTTTTATTTCTTTTAAGAGATGTTTGGAAATTCTTTTTGAATTAGATAAATCTTATCAATCTATGAATTTTCTACCTAAATTTTCTACTGAAGTTTTGTCTTAATTATCCCCACCCAATATAACGCCTAATATAACGGCTTTTCCAGGTTCTTACAGCGATACTACTAGCAATAGTGAAAGAATTGTATTGTAATACCCATCTTATTATATTATTGATATTAATTTCCACACAATTACTGAAATATTTAGGAGAAATTCATTATGAAAAAGTACAAAGTGATTTAATTTGCAATGTTAACATTCATTTTTAATATAATCATTGCTTATAGTATTAATATCGTTATTAAGTATGTAAGCGTATTAAGTAGATAATAATTACTTAATTTATGTGTTTTATTTAAAAAATATATACAAAAAATTCTTAAGTTCACTTTTAATTTGTAATAAAATAGCTTCCTATTGTTGAAAATGAAATATTAATTTTTTTAACTTTTGTACCACTAAAATCCTACCCTGGCCCACTGTGCTCTGTGAGGCACAGATAGTGCCTTCAGTTCGACATTCCTGGACTATAGAGATAAGTGACTCAGGAAGATCACAGCGTGAAATAGAGCGTTTTGTACCTTACACGCCCCCTTGACTCATAATGGGAGTAGACCTAAAATTAAAGAAGTTATTTACGTTCTAATATACAGGTCTGCTCCGTTTCAATCGCTATTACGTGCAGATGTATTGGGGAAAAACGCGGAGGTGGGAGCGTGTCCCATCGAGGTGTTTATATCTTCTCATTCTTTAGGTGGGCGTAGATGCCAGGATTGCGTCCGCTTGGGCGAGCGGATTTTCCCCCGCGCCTTGCGTATTCCTCTTTCTATGGCTGGAAGCCATCGTCGGCGTTTCAGGGCGTGGGAAGAAGGGGGGTGGAGGGAATGGGAAGGGGGGCGAGCGTGGGGAGGATTCGTCTAAAAGTGAAATCATTCCATTCATCTGTTATTCCGCGGAGTGAGCGTCCCAGTGAGGGCGATGGACGGCGGTGGTTATGCAATTTTCACCCGCCACTCATCCCTCGACCTTATTATCTCTCGCGGGGCCGAGCGGACAAATAAACACAGTAATGGCGACTTTTGGACGGGAGAACCAAGTCCAGAATTGGGAAGAGGGTGGAGGGGAAGCGTAAAAGGGGGACGTCTTCTACAGATCGCCTTTCAATTATTTTCTCTCATGCGATACCCCTGCGTTCGATGCGCCGCCATTAGAGAAACAGGTCGTTAATTTTTATATAACCCGATTGTACAATTTAAAATCTTTTCAGTTTACTGACCACTTTCAGAATTTTCGCCTAATTCTGAAAAATTTTCATGTCACAGTGGTATAAAACTATGAAAGGAAAAATACATAAAATAATACCTCGTGTTTATAAATGTAGGTTACTGAGAATGACGCTGTTTATTATCTATATTTATAAATACACCAAGATGACCATGCGGGTCCTCTCAAGTGGTTATCGCATTTTTTCAAGGGATACGCAAGATCATTAAAGAAAATTTCAACAATCTTTCGTCGTTAAAAAACTTCTACCTCAAAATGCGATTCCAAAATCTTGTATTAATGCTCAAGTAAGGAGATAAATTACTATTAAAAAGTCTTGCTGCGTCTCATAGAATACGAATGCCATCGATTCAGCTGATACCTTGTGAAACACAAAGGGTGTAAGCGAAGGAAATTCTCCAAAGCCAGTCAAACTGATAAAACCCGGTTAAAAGGCCGGAGAGCGTGCCACTGGTCTTGGTTTCAGTTGCCCTCTCTCAAGTCCCCCTTCCCCCTGTTTTTTAACCCCTGATGATGGTTACTTTGTAGCCGAAATACGTATTGGGTTTTTATCCGGGTTCCACTGTTTTTATCCGGCCTTTTAACCGGGTTTTATCAGTTTGACTGGCTTTTGGAGAATTTCCTTCGCTTACATTTGATATATTTGCCAGTGTAGCTCGCTCTCTTTTACTTAAACACAAAGGGTGGTATAAAGCATTCATTATGCTAACTCAAGATCCACCTTTAGAGTTCGTTTATTGTATTTAAGGAGTATAGATTTCACAAAACGATCTTTAGTGTTTTCTAGTTTGGCACGAGACTGGTTTCATAGGTTCGATTTCTCGGCTTAATTCTAAATTTAAAAAATAAAAAAGGAAATTTTCAAAAATGTATCATATTTTCAATCTGATGTTGACCAAATCAGTTTCATATCTCTAATTGATCAATAACCTCAGCACAATGAAATCTACACATTTCGACGAATTTACACAAAATAAACAAAACTAGAGTAGGCATTGAATATATTAACAGTGCGAAAAGAGAATGCTTTTATTTTAAATTTACAAGCAATTACTCAAAATAGAAAATAACAACCGTAAAAAGCTCTATCTGAAATCATCCTTTGGGCAATTATTAATGGCAGTTGCTTTGCTGTCGAGATGATTGTCTGGCTTACTCAACCATTCTGCATCTTCAGGAGTCATATTTATCACTGGTATATGAGTTTGGTAATTCATTTTCGGATCAACCGTTTGTATATACAGGAGACGCGAAAGGTTAAGCGCAGGTCTCGTGGATATTCAAGCGACAGACAACAAAGGATTATCTCATTACTGAAGTATTCGTATTGCTTTTCGTTGGAATTGTGACGTTTATGTGTCATAATGACATAGGTCAAAACGATTAGATTCTTGGAATAAGCGTGAATCCCGCTTCAATTCGAAGAATAAAAACGTATGTCCGTCATTGAATGTATGAGAGGCTTCTTTATTATCAGACAATATGTATTTTGTTTCTTTTTGGTTTTTGTATGATTAATTGTTTTTATTTACATGTAGGTTAAATCAGTTCATTGAAATTCCTCAATGTCGGAAAATATTTTTATTGCACGATTATTTTCTAAAGATAGGAAAAATGCGATTATATTTACCGATGAGATGCCGTTATTAATTTGTTGCACTTGGGTTTATTTCCAATAATTAAAGTCTTTGTTGGTTCGATAAAGCTTTAAATTTAAGCCATCATCTCCTGAATCTGACGCAAAGTAATTAAAGCCATTTGCACTTACTATGACCTCTGAAGAACGACATAAAGGAATTCTGACTTTTATTCATTTCTGTAGCATATCCTACCGCTCAGATTTGCGATTGTTACTGTTGTTCACCCTAAATATGTTTTGTTCAATCCTTGATTGTTAAATATTTGAATTTGAATAAAAATAAAGGGTGTCAAAAAAGTCGGAAGTCTTAGGATTCAGAGAGGATTCTGACAGTTTTTGCTTTTGATTGTATTTACCTCACTAGGTGTACTGTTTTGCACTTTCATATTTATGCAACTATTAATTACATTTCTACTATTCCATCTTATTTTATTTTCTTATTCGAATCCTTGACTTCTGACTTTCGCTGCCAACCTTTAAATATTCGAATGTCAAGACAGCTTCATTATAACGTTCCACTATTAAGTTAACTGTATTGTGCTCACAAGAGTTGGCACTTAGTACAGTTTACAGTAATTATTACGGTTCTTACGTAATTATCCGTTTCTGTACCATTTAGCCGAAAAGAATTAAATTGAAATTGGAACCAAATGTTACTTTTCATTAACTAAAAACGTTTTTTAATACTTAAATAATCATCTGTTGCGCGATAAATCTCAACTCTCAAACTGTTAAAGTTGAAACTGTTTCTCCAGCATTGTTACCGTTAACATAATTTTTTTAAAGAATCTTAAATTAGGGAAACCTACAGTAATTTCTTTTGGTTTTTTAGAGAAAAATACGTTATTTTGATTCTACAAGGAATTAGAAACGACGTATATTTCCTTATATTTTAGAACGTTTCCTTATTAAAAAAAACTTTCCAAAATGTGTATTTGTCAATAGGAAGTGATGAGTTTCGTTTAATCTCAATTGTTTATTTTTGGTGTTTTCCGAAAGTAATTTTAGTGAATGGTAGCCCGTAGAAGATAATCAACTGATTTTGTTTTTTAATTTTAAACTAGAGCCGCTGATTACTGGAAAATTTAAGAACCTTCAATTGATATTTTGAGGATATTGTTTATACTGAAGGACTGTATTCACCTATGATGAAATAATCATAATTATTATAATATTATATATTATAATTTGGCAAGGGACTCGATCCCTCTTCTCCATAAGAATAACGATAAATATTATTTTTTATTGAAAATCGTCGGAAAATATGTTTAGATGTGTAGCTCTTGGAAAATGATTAACATTGGAATTTGAGTATCAGCTTTTTCCTACGGTTCATGGATAGTATGTCACGAAGTCTTGTTTCAGCGAGCTCTTTTCACTTCGATAAAAAATGAAAAATTTGCTCGTTTCAGCAATTTTTTATGACAAAATGATATACATTTCTATAATGTATGCTCTCCAAATGTTTAAATTTACTTCTTTTCTTCTGATAGTTTTTTACCACTATATAAGATTTTTGTTATTCATATTTACATTTAATGTAATTATGGTTAGAATAACGAGACATGTTTTTCTTCCAACCAGTCACTACTACCAAAAATATTTAGTTCAACTAATTGTGGATTTAAGATCCCAATAGAGATATCAGTTAAATAGGATCGTTAAATGCTAACCCTAAAAGCAATCCCTTTGAACGAAATTTCGACCTTTCCAACCTTCTGCTTAAATTTCTATTAATTGTTGCTACTAAATCTTCAAACATGTCTTTTTCGGCTTGCATTCTTAGATTTATGGATGTACCAGATAAAGGACTAATTTTCGTATTTCTATTCTTCATCGCGTTCGGGTTGTTTTTGCCTTTTTGATTCATGCTGTTTACGAACCTTCTGGTCCTGTACCATATATGGCCTGTTTAAATATATCAATGTATCTTTCGGGTACGAAGTGAGGAAAGCGATAATCTTCTTGTAAAGTCATAAATCCCCATTAAGTTAACTGTCGAGACACATTTTTATTTCGAAAAAGATATCATAGAGGCCGCATTGCTCTGAAATTGTTCCGTGTAATTTTAATCTGCGTAATGTAAACCCGTGTAATGTAAATCTCTGTGATGTGTTACCTTGTTATGTGAACCTGGATTTTCAAAGTGAAAGACGTGTTCCACACCTCTTCAGACACCCTCCTCCGGAAACACAATTCGCAAACCTCTCTCTGCGCAAATAGTGTTTTCACTTATTATCAAAGCCAGTGTTTTTTACATGGCGGGCCGCATTGGCGGTTGTGAATCCTTCGGTGGGCCGCATTGGAAGTTGCCAATCTCACAGCGGTTTGAGTTTAAACTGGAAGTTACGTATATATTGTGAGTGAACATATAAGTGAGAATCAATTCTAAATAAGGTTTTTATGGTTAACATTTCAGTATTAAAAGTTCTGTTATCAAAATTTTCATAACAAAGTATGAATCTGTGTGCTAAATTTTTCGGATTACTTTTCCGTCATACCTTCGCGGCCGCATCTGGCCCGCGGGCCGTAGTTTGACCACCACCGATCAAAGTTTATAAACGAAGCACTCGGCCCTCCAAAATGTTTCTTCCTCGCTCCGCAATTTGAAATCACACATTCAACGTCCAACCAAACCGAGTTAATGCTAACCGTAATCTGCGCTATCTGAGTTTTTTTTGCATTAAAATACTAGCCGGGTCGTAGCGAATCGTAGCTATTCACGTGACGTATTCGAAGCTCCGTAGCTTAACCAGCGTAGACAAAATCGAGTTTAAAATATAGAAACCCTCTCTCAGATTACTTTCACTTCAGCGCAACGTTCCCCAGATGCCGATTGTTATTTTTGAGTATGTAATACAACTTTCCAGTTAGCACTTATCGTTCCAAACGTCTCCCCACCCGTGATTTGGAACCGTGTTTTTACACCATTATCCACGCTTTCTTTCCCTGTTCGTCTCCAACACAAAAGCTCGGAGCTCGACGCCCCAAAAATAAGCAAAGGCGCCTTTGCGTGTTTTCCGAAAAAAATACGGTTCATACGGGTTTCGACCAGTTCGAGTCAGACACTGGCCGTGTCGCGCGGGAACAACGGAGTTTTGAAAGTGGACGAAGCGCAAGAGAATCTGGTTCTCATGCGCTGTTGTTGTTTTTAGTCAGTAATCTTTATCGCTCGATCGGTTCTCGCTTAAATTATTCTAGAACCAATTCATCCCGTGGATTCTGCTTGGTATTTACAAACGCGTCAAAATATCTGAAAAATTTCCGTGTTTATCTCCCGAACGAGAGGGTGAAGCCATTAAGGGATAATTTTAAGTTGGAAAATATTAACATTTTAGATTCGATTTTATTAAAAAGAACTTTTTAGACCAATGGAGGCCAAACTTTTCTGGCTCAGTGTCTATCTCAAATAGGAAAGGCATCATAGTGCCACAAGTAAAAATGCGAAGCAAAACATTTATTGTAATTCCATGAAAACACAATGGCGATCAAAATCTAACATCATAATAGGAAATCTAACATATAATTAATATAATTGTAGTTCGAGCTCTGTCTTTTCATTACGGAAAGATTTGAAATCACACTTAATTAAAGGTTTAATTTATCGTTTGCCACTTTAGCTGCGTCATTTTAATCATCTCTTCAACTTACGACTGCAAATCTGCAGTTTCTAATCTTAGAAGATCCTTACAACGTCATTCCACATATTCCTCTTCTCTACCTTTATTAACGCAAACACATTCGCAAATTTTGTCCCGTGCCACAAGTCGCACGCGTGCCGCACTTTGGTCACCAATGTTTTAGGCAGTGCGCAATACGCACCCATGACGTCTCGAAGAAACGGAGCGGGTTTCGGGACTCTTTGACATTCCTGATGCGTGGTGACCCTGGGAAAATGCGTATGCATCGCAAGGCCTTTGACAATTATTTTCGATTTGATCGATCGCTACCGCTATTCGAATTTGACAAATCAAATGCTGTCTTGGCAAGACCGTCGCTTTTATCGAGACAAATAACATATCGTAAGTAAATATCAAGTAATGCAACCCGAGAATTTTTTCAGCGTCGCGATTAAAATTGTTTTCATGTATCGTTTCAGAGGACAAAATTACTTAAGGTGAGGATCGGCTTGAATTGCGCAACACTTTATTCGAAACTCGAGGGAGCAATATAATTGGGACCATGTAAGGGCGGGGTCAGAAGGCGTAGCTAACAAGGAAGCCGAGGTGGAGGAGGGGGGAGGGAATAAAAGCTTTCCACATAGCTAACATTCATCTCCGATTTTATTATCGTACAGTTACGTTTCATTTTTAATCCAGCACGGGAAACACGTGCGTTTTTCTATTAAACCGTAACCGCGTTTTTCGTAAGACAAGATTCGCGCCCTCCGACATTTTTTTACATTATTATGAAAAATATTTTTTCAAAATTACGACTGCTTTATAAAACGTTTCCGGTTTATTTTGATTAATTTCTCTCGCCTAAACCTTATACAGGAACTGGTATAGCCGATTAAAATATTGAACAGAAATTCTATCGAGGTATTTTTGGGCGTTCTTTTTCGGGATTATGACGAAGGTGTAAGGAATTCTCCCCGATTTCCGCCATCTTTTTTCGCCCCGTGCTATTCACATTTTCGTCTTAAATAACGCGCGACGGTCGGCGAACCCGATTCGGAATTTTTTCGATCGTTAGATCCTCCTAGGAGGATAATTAGCTCGAGCGGCGGAAAAAAACAGTAAAATGTTTAGAAAACAAGGTCCTTTACCCATTGCGTCGCGGCGCGTTGCGACACGTCGATATACCTGCAGTTTGAATTTTTTGACAGCGGGAAAATCTCAAGGGCGCTCCGCGAAATCCCTCCCGCCGCCACCCAACTCATTTATCATGTTCTTCCGCCACGTCTCCGCCTGAGCCCGCAATCACTCAACGCCATCTGAGCACTCCTATTTAGCATAACCGTGGCGCCATCCGCCGAGGAATTCGCGAAGCAAGACACGGCTATTTGTTACTATGTTTTTACCTTTGTTTACTCCATTGCTCCGCCGCCTCACCTCTGATCTCCTCCCCATCCAACATACTTCGCTCTCGTGTACAACACGACCTTGTTGGACTTTCAGTTTACTAGAAATAGAAAAACGAAGCCGTTTTAGTTTCGAAGCCGTAGGTCGTTTGTTTATTGCAAGGAGGGGACGCGCGGCCGCCAAGATTATTCTCCTAGAGGTGAAGGGGGTGGAAAATCAGGACGGTGGTAGTTACCGAGGGTGTGGTCGTACAGAGCGCATTTTCTTTTTGAAATGTGTCACTCGTGCATATGGTTGTTGCGAGGTTACTCGACTGCATTCAATCGAGGATAAATCTTTTAAGCTACGCCCCCGTTGAAGTTATTTTAAACTCGAGCGAAAATATTATTCCTCAGGATGGTTTCCGTTGTTCAACGGGAAAATGCGAAAGTTATATGTGTAATTATGGCCTAAAAAAATAAATTTTTTTCGTGCATAAAATTGAAATGAAAATTCCACTAGTTTTCGTTTTGAAATACTAAGTAATACTTTTAAGTTGCTAAATTGGGTCGTTTTAAGGCAGTTTTTCCCAAACGTTTTGACATTACGCCTCCCCTTTGGTTTTCACGAAACCCTCTCGCCCCCATCAGTTATTTGATTGAAGTAAATGCAACCGTTTGCACGCATACCTATATTATTGTTTATATGCATTTTATTTATTTGTAACGTTTTATTACAGTTTGTGGCAGATTTATATTATTGTTAATGATCAAGTAACTCATAATTATTTACCAATGTATCAGATGCATAAATATCATGCATTGAAAAATACGCATAAACCATAGTATTATTTTATTGAATATTTTCAAATGTACGAAAAATAATGTCAGTATTTTCACATTTCACATTAAATATTGATTTTTTTCTCATGGACTCACGCCCTCCCCCCCTGTAAGCACCTCACGCCTCCCAGTTTGGGAAAAAACTTTCTTTACCAGCGAAGCGAGAGTAGCGGAACGCCTGATAGGTATCGCACGTCTCGTCTGTCCGTCCGTCTGTCTTGACTATCATCTCTTGAACCGCTTGACGGGTTTTGATTAAATTAAGTGTTTGACTGATCCTTATTAAAATGTATCGCCGTATTAAGACCTTGAAAAGCATCCGTTAATTAAAACTTCCACTTTACATACATATTACGTAGTAATATTGTTGATTGGTATCTGCCAAGAAAAAATTAAATACCATATATTTCTTTCCCCATCTCTTATACGATCTGTAAGATTTCGATTAAAATTATACGGATAGAGTACAACATTTGTCACCAAAAAGGTCCGCTATACCACGTAATTATGGCTTATATTTTTTAATATAAAAATTGAGAAAATTCCAAGCATGCCGAGGAAATTAAACTATATATCTTCCACGATTTATTCATTAAAACACGACCGTTTTTGCTACGGTCGTAGCACTACATTTGTTACAAAAAAGACCGCGAGAGCACGTAATTACCACTTCGGAGATGAAAATTCGAGAACCGCTCAATTTTTCGATAGTCTTGTACGCCTTTGAAATCTCTGTGTATCCATTTATGGAATATACTTTTCCTTGGTTTATATAGAGAACCTTTCGATATATTTCCCGTTTTTGCAGAATTTACTTAAAAATGATATCGATTTCACTTTAATAAAAACCTTTAATTCTGATCAGGCATCAAGTTAAACGGATCTTAGCCCATTCGATTTTGGCATTTTAATAAGTTGTACATTATTTCTTAACCAGTGGAACGCGAAGGCCGTATAGATGGGGCGCGTTGTTTATAATATAATTATTATAAAATTCTTTTGATGGCAATATTTAATGTCATTATAAATTTCCATTAATGATCAATACAATGCTAAAATGAAATTTACGTAAACATCTGCTTCTTGGAAGAGATTGGATTTTGTTTTTATCATGGCGGGACCTGGGTTTTTTGAAAAATGGTTGGTGGGGCATCAGATGCAAATATACTACGTATGCAACTGCTTGTTATAAGAGTGCTTACTAGGGAATGTGAAATTAATGTTTCCTTGGAGTACGCTTCTTCTGGGAAAAACCTCATCTTCTTCTTTTGAAATAGATGTGACGTATCACACCACCGAAGACCTGACGTACAATAAGCTAACGTCACACATTTCTTTGTTAGAAAATGGTGATTTTCCAGTAATAGAATCCAAAACGGAAAATTTTGCCTGCAGAATCTATTCCTTTGCTCATAATTTATTTATATTACATGCATTTTATTACCCGGACCCTCAAGCAGGACCTCTGAGAACCTCACTCCCTTGTGTCCACCTTATTGGGCCTCATGTTTTTTTCTTGCCTTATTAGTGCTGGAAATATCGTCCACAAAGCATGGATTGTAGTAAGATTGCATTAGTAGATAGTATTCGTGGATATTCTCCGCAAATTCGTACTTGCTGAAAAGTCTTTTTTGATTAATTTCGAAATATAAAGTAAACCCTTGTCGTTTGCGGGTTTTATTGTTCGCGATTCATTTACTGTGACCAAACCATGCTGTTCGCGACGCAGACCATCGGAGGTTCGTGAATTGCGATTTAATTTTAAAATGCCTCTCCACTGACCATAGAATCACCAAAAGTTGTTTCATTAATTCGAAAGCATCTTTTTCAGATGTGCTCGCATATATTTTATGAACATTTTTTTGTTTTTATTAAGGTGAGTGTATTTGTGGTATAATTATTTTATAACTTAAGTGAAATGATAATGAAAACATCGTAAAGAAACAGCATAAGGCGATGTCATTAACTAAAAATATAATGTGGCCACCACATGACTTTCTCCATATCTGTAATATTTCTAAAAATTCCAAATAGGTTACATAATAATAAATATTTTAAGAAACTGCGAGATAATTTTAGACTTTACAAAGAACATAAATAAACTCAAACCATAGCCTTATGATATTGGATATAGCCACAAAGTTCCAATAACTAAGAAAAGAAAAATGAGCGTTACTAAGACTTAACTAACCTTCAATTTAATCATTAGTCGTCGGTAGGTGGTGTGGTGGCGGCAGCTAAAAATATAAGATATCTCTTTAACAATGCATTATATGGGAAAATGCTTCAAACAAAGGTTGTAGAAAATTACATTTTCTACAAACTTCATTCCCATACATTTATCTAATATTAAAGCAAATATTTCAAAATAACGGATAAGTGACAAGAGTAAACACCCACTTCCGGTTGACTGATTTTTACCAAAAACTAATCAGTTCTTGTGACTTTCATAAAAATGTTAAATATAAAATTTCGCATTGATCTGATTAATAGTCTTTTAGTTAGAGCACCCACAAAAAAGCTATCACCTACACACACAGACATCATCGAGAAAATGGCGAAAACGTGTTCAAGGGACCTCAAAACGTGTATTTCCGTTGAAATCTCGAAGTCGATTTTTTTCATGAAAACAATACTTTCCCCTATACTACATATATGGAGAAAGTAAAAATAGTAAAATTATAAACAAAATTAAATCTGGGTTAAGTGCTGTCTTGTCATTTAATCGGATTATAAACATTGTTTGGGCTTATTCGGAACGAATTAAAATTCTCGCAACAGTTAAACTAAACTTGAATCTTTCGGTTGCAAAACTATCCCAGTGCCATGTTTGCATCTCAATCCTAGTATTATAAAACTGCAACTTTTACGATTTGTGTTTCGGCGCAATTTTATTCTTACTCTAAATTTTCAAATATTAATTACCTATAAACTACGACACTTTTTCGAATTTTTCTGTTAACAATCCGTTTTATCGCACAGAGTTTCAGCTTTGACTTTCAGCTGCAAAATACTCACTGATTTTGGTTTGACATGTTTTCATCTTTGTCTCAATTGTGTGTAAAAATGTAAAAGATCATCCATGAATCGAGGTTGGTAGGCCTATAAGTAATTAATTGTTATACATATACCAAATCATATTTATAGTCTCAACAATCCTCATTTTCACTTATTAATGCTTAATTATGAGGTTTTCTTTTGGTATTATGCTGAATTCTTTCAACAATGTCTTCAGTCGTGGTAAACACTCTCTTGGCCAATTAGTACATAAAAATTTCCCTTCTCATAAACAGTAACCATTCTAAATATTCAAAGAAAGAGAACGAACCACCTCTTCTTCACCTGTATCTTCAGGTTTCAGGTGTATTATTTAGTATTAATCATTACTGATCATATATTTTTTATACATTAATGCACTGAAAAATAGAACTGTCATAATAGACATTATTATTACAATTTTAAACTTTCAGTGTGACATTTAGCAACCCTTTTCTTTCGCAGATTTCTTGAATGTCGACGGAAACTTTTCAAAAACACAATCGAGCACGAAGAATTCATCATCATTGGTCGACTGTCCCTTGACAGGTCCGTGATAATTCTTGCTTAAACCTTGTTCTCCAAATACCTACTTCTTCTTTCTGCAATCTTCTTAATTTCTTGATATCTCTCTTACCCTGTCGTCTATTGGCTGAAATCTTTTCCTTCTTTCTCTTTTTCCTTCCAACACGTCTTTAATCGTGCTCCTTCTCCTTAGGGAATGTCCTATCCAATTCGCATTCCACTTTCTTACTGTCCTAATGATTGTCCACTTTTCTGTTACTTATTATTTCCTACTTTTTATGCGTTCTTTGCACGAAGTGAACGCATATAGGGGAGGTCGTTTACGTCCGTCCGTCCGTACGCATGTTTAAACTCGGGAATCGCTGGATGTACTTCGATTAAATTTGGCATTTAGGAACTTAGCTAAAATTTGTCAACCGATTCCAGCTTTGGTTAAAATCGGACAATAAATAAGACCACTTTACATGAAGATCTATATGTATTTTACAAAGTACTTCTCAAGAATCTCGTTAAATACTCATCTGAGAGAAAAATATTGAGAACAAACAATAAATAAAATAATTAAATACGCATTTTTCGTCAAATAATTTTCCTCGCAAAACTTAAGGTTTAGAATAAATAAAAAGATACGATAATTAACGTATTTACGTAATTATACAATTTTTGATGTTCTTTTGTTCATTCCAAAAAAATATTAATTAAAAATTTTACACCTCGAGAACCGCTGGACATATTTTAATGAAATTTGGTATTGGGGAGTTTTACTAAAATTTGTCGGCCGATTCCAATTTTGGTTAAAATCGGTTTACAATAATGAGCACTTTACATGCAGACCGTCATGTAGCTTACAGTGTACTTATTTTAACTCGGGAACCACAGGCCGTATTTTGATGAATTACTAAAATTGATTGACCGATTCTAATTTTTGTTAAAATCGGACTACAGTAACGACCACTTTACATAAAGACCTATTACATGTATTTTAAAACGTGCCCCCTTTTCAACTCGGGACCCGCTGAACGTGATTTGATGAAATTTGGTATTGGGAAGTTTTACTAAAATTTGTCGACCGATTTCAATTTCGGTTAAAATCGGACGATAATTAATGCCAATTTACATGAAGAACTAGAAGTAGCTTACAGTGTACGTTTCAACTCGGCAACCGCAGGACGTATTTTGATGAAATTTTGTATTGGGGAATTTTACTGAAATTTGTCTATCTCAAAGAACGCATTTGGAAACTCTGTGTACTCCGACATGGAGTACAACTTTCCATACTTGTTCACCCTATCTGACCATTTATCGTTAGCATTCTTCTCCATATCAACATTTTGAAGCTAAGTATGTTATATATTTTTTCCTGAATGTCTATGAATGTGCTACATACAAAGCGATACTCCATACATATCATTTTATATATGGAAAAGAACTTCACGGCACAAATAAAATGGTAAAAGGTAAAAATCTTCAAATGTCCTACTAGTAGGGCAGTTGGAGATTTTTACCTTGTACCATATCATTTTGTCAATTTCTTACGTATGCCTTCCTTTATATTTCCCCTTTATATTACTTCTGAAAGCGGATTTTGCTTTCTCTATTCTAGTCCTTATTTTATCGGTACATTTTCATCTCTTATAATGATGTTTCTAAGGCATTTACGGTCTAAAACTTGTTTTAAATGTTTTCCACTAATACTTATTTTCCAGTATTCTTCTGTTCCTGATATTCGTACAATCTTGGGTTTTTCTGTATTTATTTCCATTCCGCATTTTCTACCTGTTATTTCATATTTTTTGGAGTTCCTTTGCCTTTCTTGCTATACGTACTTGATCATCAACGTATTAAATGTTTTTATAATCATTTCCTTAAACTTGAAACCCATAAGAATAAATGAATTAAAAACAAAACCTAAAAATTAAAAAAAGCTCCCTTATAATATATAAAACAGGATGATCCAAACGGAACTTATGATGCCTACATTCCATTAAATCATTTATTTAATACTTATACTGCCTTTAATACCTTTAAAATCACCGCGGATATGTTGCTCTTTGTGTTCCCAAATTTCATTAATTACCGTTATAAAATATTACAAACACATTCGAACGGAATATTAAAATTGATCACGCGTAATTGTGCGGCAAAAATAACGCGCAATATAGAGTACTAGATGAAATTACCCGTTGTTGCTCGGGTTTTTAAATCAAAACAAAAAATATTGAGGAAGATTTGAGAATAAAACCAAGTAATAAAAACAGGTTCATTTTTATTGTAGTGCTTAATGGTATGCAATATTTCTTGTCTTCCCATATTTTGCCCAAATAAATAAATTTTCCCTGCACCCTTTATCGATAAATTTTGCGACTGCATTTTTATCAAATAATCATAATACACAATCGATGGAATCACTTTTAAAATATAGTTATTTCACTCGAATTAAGTTCCAGTGGAAGAAACTGCATGCTATTATGTGGTCATGAATCTAAAAAACATTAAAAACTTGGGTAGGAATTGCAAGCTCTAGGGTTGCAACCGGTGGAAACACAGTTGAAGACATATTCAAATTTAGCTTACCCATACGTCATTCAATGCAAATGCTGATTTTTTGGGTCTAATTTGTCACGTGAATATTTTAAAGTCAAAACTACGAAACAAAATGAGTTCCCTGGCTTTGAAAGCGAATTTGGTGATAAAAAGTGTTGGTATGACATGGAAAGTGTTATTATAATCTATTAAGTATAATTGGCTTAATTGATGCATACAAATGTTCAGTTAAAAGGGAAACAAAATGCGCATATAGATGTACAAGGGAGGAAGAGTTAACGATTATAAATGTTCGTTCATATTAAAGAAATCTTATAGAAGTTTTCTTATTTTACCTTCTGAGATATCTTTCACTTTACTCATTTTCAATGGTAATGAAAAACATATTTCGCTGTCTACTAAATATAAAGAATATGCAGAATGCATAAAAAGTTTTTAGAGAACGAAAGCACTTAAAATTGCTCATTAAAACTGTCTTCCAATTACCTTTTGAAATAATTATCCAGCTTTATAGTTTATTTGGCGATTGCCTTTGAATAACCTTCGTGTTTCTTTCTTCTCTACTTTAGTTTATATTAGGAATATATTATTTCTTTTAGTTAATATTAGGTATTGTTTATAACGGTTGTCAAGTAGATTATTAATCCAGCCATACGCTCATTCCCATGTTATTTAAATGGGAAAAATGAAAAGAGAAAAATATTTTTTAAATGAAAAAAGTAGTTAAATCGCTTTAAAAACCCTCTCATTTTGCTTATCTTTTTTTATTGCGGTTAAAATGGCACCTTCATCTTGCTTCTACGTTTTGTAGTTTTTGCTTTATAAATGCGCAAACAAACAAACAAATTCTTCAAAATATTTACGGTAGAGATAGAACATACCGAATCCGAGTCCAACAATAGTTGTTATGACAACACTCTCGTAATGAGTGATAAAAACTGCAAAAAATTCGAAGAAATACGATCGATAAGCAAAACTCGACGATATAAATTAGAATTTCCATTTCTTTCCTCAGATAATGGTACGAATCCCGCACCGATATTGCAATTCTAAGATATTTTAATATGCAAGATAAAATTACCCTGCACGATGGTTTTCAGATATTTCATGTAAATCAAATTGGAAGGATAGTTCTTGGAATCGAACCCGGGACTTTCAATTATCACAACAAAACCTATCCGCGGGAGTTCGACTCCAGTAGCAGGAGATTTCCACCAAGTGTCATGAAAATCGGTGTATTGGTGCAAAAGTCAATAGGGGGACGGACAGACAGACAGGCAGACAAAGACAAAAATATAAGCCTATTTCCATTCTGGAAAGTAGGCTAAAAACATGTGCACACACACACGATTATGAACACTCCAACACAATTATATACACCCTCTCTCTCTCTCTCTTTCACAGGCGCGCTCACTCACATACGTACGCACCCCCCACATACTCATGCACTTCCACACACTCGTACGCGCGCGCGCACACACACGCACACTCCCATACACGCACACACTCACGCGCACTCGCTCGCACCCTCGCGCGCACCCCTTTATCATTGTGAAATAACTTTTAGAGATGTTTACTTGTAAGTATGCAAGTTCACAAATTTACGGTGTCCTCGGCAGATGTTATTTTAATGATTATTTACTGATTTATGTCGTAAAATTATGATTTTCATCAGGTGAAAGGTATTGAGTTTATTAATAACTTGGGAGTTAAGAAAACTGTATAGTAGACCCGAGGTCGGCAGATTTTTCTGAATGGTTGACCGCATTGAAAATTGCGAACGCATAGTCGAGCCGCATTGGTATTTACAGACGGGTCGCATGAAAGAGTATACATCGGAAGACACCAAGAGATTCTGCTGTGTGTAATATGAGCGAAAAGCAAATCTATAAATTTTTGAGGGTTAACGCTTCATCATTCATGGATTTTGACCATGATTCCGGAGAACAAATATGAGATTTTCTGCACTCATTCTTCCGAATCGCTTTTCAATCATAGCTTCGCATGCCAAATAAAACGCTCTCGGGGCCGCATGCTGCCCGCGGGCCGTAGTTTGGCGACCCCTAATATAGATTATATTGAGATGGGGATATCGTAACTGCAGAAATAAATAACAAGATTGCATTTCTTTTTATTACCACTGTACTAGGATTTTAAATGTTATTTCTTGTTTACGAGTTATTCCATTAATTAGCTGGATGTGATAAAATTTCTTTGCTTTAGATATGCGATTTCCTGTTTATTTTTGCTAGGAAAAATATATTTTCAATAGCAACACCTTTAAAGAGTTCCTTACACTCAACGCAGAATTCCGAGAAGACTACTCTTTACGGTGAGTACTCATCACTTTTAAAACTATCCTTAAAAAGGTTGCTATATATCCCAGCATGTCTTACTACCTAAAATAAAATAACAAATAAACCACCAGATAAATCAATAATTGGACTTCGTCTGATAAGTCATGTCATGCATGTCATACGTGTTCCATTGGATGAGAAGCACTTGTCCAGAGTGTGTGCGGTTGTGTGTGTGTGTGTGTGAGAGATTGATTGATTGACTGATTGATTGATTGATTTGGTCTTTATTTGGGGCGAGATTGAGACTAGGAAGTCCCATCTTCCACCTAACCCCTCGTCGTGTTATATATATAGTAATACGTAAAACATTGACAATGTAAATAAAGGTAACAATAAAAATACAAGTATTTGAAAAGAAAAGATGTGATTTTGTGGGAAAAAATATGAACTGCTGAGTAATGTAATCCATGTAAAAAAACCCACTCCAGGAAAACACCCACACAAGAAGGGGGTGTGAAAAACCTGCGAAAGCTACTGAGATTCACTAAAGACATCACATAATGTTAAAATCATAAAGAGATAAAGAAAAAAAATTGGCACAACATGAATAGACCATTGCATAAAATAAACATGTAAAAATATCAACATGTATAATTAACATTACTGTGTCTGAACAAAAGGAAGAGAAAAAATACAAATAAATCAGTACACTATAAACATTTACAATAAATATTGTTTTGTCAAAATTAAGATATTTACAAAAATAAAATTAAAATAAATAAATAAAGAATAAAAAAGTAAATAAATCAATTGAAGCACTAAGGGCGTTTAACTGTTTCTTTGCAAGGATAAGAGAGATTTATAGCAGTGTCCCTTGAATGAGGAGAGCGAGTGCGAATTTTTCATTGTTTGGGGAAGGGCGTTCCATAGTCTGCAAGCAGTTACAATGAAGGACTTGTTGAAAATTACTGTTCTGTGTTGAGGAATAAGGAGTTTATGGCTCCCTCTGGTATTACGGTTATGCACAGAGTCTATACTTTTAAATTCAGCGGCAAGATAATGCGGCTTGTTGAAATTAAGTAATTGGTATAGCAAGGAAAGCAAATGTAGGCGTCTACGAGACTCCAAGTTTAGCCAGTTTAGTTTGACGAGTGACTCAGAGATGTGGTCTGATTTCTTCAGATTAAATATATATCTGATGCACGCGTTATGTGTTTTCTGAATTTTTAACGAAAGCTCTTGAGATAAATCTTGGTACGCTATATCAACATAGTCAAAATGCGGAATAACTAATGAAGTTACCAGATGCTTTTTTAGAGAAACCGGAGTACTGCTACTTAACTTCTTGAGTGTGTGAAGAGATGAGTTTACTGTTTTACACACATTTATAACATGTGGGGCCCAAGATACGGTTTCATCTATAAGCAAACCAAGATTCTTTACCACTTTACAATAAGGTATAGTTGAATTTGCTATGTTGATCGGGATTCTTTGGTATTGATTAATAGCTGCTAATATCTTAGGGTAACCAATTAAGATTGCCTGTGATTTTTCTGGATTGATACTAAGAAAGTTTTTATTACTCCAGACCTGTACCATTTCTAAGTCTTTATTGATATTTTTTATGTTTTTTGCGAGATCGTTTGCGGTAGTACTTGTGTATAATTGAAAGTCATCTGCATAAAGGTGATGATTGCAGCATTTAAGTGACAAAGAGCAGTCATTTATGTATAAAGAAAATAGTAGGGGACCCAAAATTGAGCCCTGTGGGACACCTCTTCCGTTTATAAGCCAATTAGATGAAGAATCAATGGAAATAACTTGTTGGGAACGATCGCTTAAATAAGAAGAGATCCAATTTATGGCTGAACGCGAGAAGTTCATTGATAGTAGTTTAGAAAGTAGAACATCTTTGTCTATCGAGTCGAAAGCTTTACTAAAGTCCAGTAATACTAGGATTGTAACTTCCCTTTTATCCATAGCGCGACGAATGTCATCGGTGACTTTTACAAGAGTAGTGGTGGTGCTGTGAGAGTTATGAAAGCCAGATTGGATGGGATCTAACAATTGATTTTCGTTAAGAAAGGATGTGATTTGCTCATGCGCTAATTTTTCTAAGGCTTTTGATAAGATAGATAAAAAGCTTATTGGGCGAAAGTCGTTGATTTCAGTTGATTTCGATTTCTTTGGTAATGGCCTTATGAAAGCGCGCTTCCACTGCAATGGAAATTTTTCTTGAGATAGGGAGCAATTAAATATGTTAGTTATTATTAGTAGAATGATATGCATTATTTTCTTGATAAAGATAGTGGGAATGCCGTCGGAGCCTTGAGCTTTGGAAGTAATTTTACTAAATGCATGGAGCACTTGTAATTGAGTGGCAGGAATGAACTTAAACGGGTTGAAATCCTTATTTGATTTTTCCGCTGCGAGAGTGATCGAATTAATAGTTTCCCTTTTTGTTTTATCATCAATTACATTCGGTGGTGTAGAAAATTTAGTATTCAACGCGTCTAATGATATGTATGGAGGCAGTTTAAAATCGTTTTGTTTGCCAATACCAATCGACCTAAGTTTTTTCCAAATAATCGAGGGTGATTCCTTCGGACTAGCTATTGAATGAATGAATCTAATTTTTGCATTTCTGATTAATTGTTTCGTTTTGTTTCTCACGAGTTTATATTTGTCGAAAATATATGGTCTTTAGTTCTTTTGAACAAACGAAAGACCGAATCGCGATACGCCATCATTCTTTTAATATTGTCATTAAGCCAGGGCACGCGAGGTTTGGAAATGCGAATGGTTTTTTTCAGGTGCGAAGTGGTCTAGCAATTGCATTAATAAAATTTTTAATGCTTCAACTTTTTTATCAATATCCTCTATAAATTCAATAGAATACCACGGAAGAGTAGAAGCATCGTTTATTAAGTCAATATCATTTATCCCTTTTATATTTCGGTGACGCATAAAAGTTTGTTTGAATTTCAGCGAATTTAGTGAATATGCTAAGAAAATTAGGTCATGAGAAGAAAGATAGAGAGAGAGAGACCGGAGGGGATAACCACGACTTCATACCAGCCTTTGGCCATTTCTATATTCGGAGAAATGCGAGGCAAGGAGTGGCATAGAGAAAAGGCGAGGTGTTGGTATTCCTGAGGTTATGGAATTAAGACCTTATAAGATTGTATTACCGTTAATCGCGTGACGTTCTTGCCATTTTTATCAGGCTGTCATCGGATGATTATAGAGATGCAGAACATCTCACAAGTTTTGCATGAGAAATTTTTGTGAAAGCCCATCTACAATTATCTAAAATAAAACAATCGAATCGCAGAAAAACTCTATTCGGATCGATAAAATCTAAGCCTTTCATTTGGGCAAACAAAACTTTCGTGGGTGCTTAATTAGGACGCTTTTAATAATTGGGTCCGCGGATAATTTAACCTTCTTCGTTCGCGTCCGGAGATCCAATCGAATTTCGTCGGAAGAATTTTATCGGACTTTTTTCTTTTTCTCGATTCGTTCTTCTTTCTTTCCACAGCTTTGTTTTTCGAATCGCGTCCTTTTTTCCCGGCGTCGGTTCGTCCCGATTCCCATTCGGTCCCTTTCATCCCGCGATCTTTTTTTAGACGCGGTCGGTTTTTTCAACTCATCTTCGAGGAAAAAAAGGGAGAAATCAGTCCAAGGTTCAAATAGAGCGTGAAGGAAGGACGTCCCGAAGAAGAATGCAAGTGGAAGCAACGCCGACGCCTAGCCTCTTAGGCGACAAACATGTCCACATAAAAACGGACGCGCGAATCGTGGAAAACCGCGGGCGAAATTTTCGAAGAAATAAACTTTGGTTTTAAGCGACTCCATTCTTTTTCTCTGGCTGGATATGCTTGGTTTTTTAAAAAATCTTTTACCTACTCGTGTTGGCATGTGCACTCGGTGTTCATACGCTTCTGAAATTTCAACAATATCGATGAATAGCAGCTGCGTTTTCTTTGCCTTAGTTGAACAGTTGTATAAAACTCCTTCAGCCAAAAAATTGTAGGGTAAGCCCTATGCATTTCGCCCACTAAGTGGGCATCTTCAGGGGAGAACCTGCCTTGGCAGTGAACAGAGTTCGTTGTTGATTAATAGAGTGGCATCTATTGAATACGGATTTTGCATGCTTATTTTATGTATGTATATTTATGTATAACTATTTGCCAAAATTTAAAAGTTTCAGCCATGGAAGAATAATTAATTTTTCAGGTCCAAGTAGTAGTTTTTTAAGTGCTTGAAATAATGAAACAAAACCTGATGAGCCAGCACATGACTTTCTCCATATAGGGTAATGAGTATGATTGCAACACGCAATAGTACTTACTAGTTGTTCTAGACAACAGCATCCTCAACAATAACGATCGGCAATGACACTAGCGAATACATTTTAAGAATTTTCAAATAATTTGGCTAATTTTCTCAATGAGTAATACTTTGAATCACTTTTCACATTGAGAAAACAATAAGTAAACAGTAATGTTAACTGTTGCTAATGGTAACTAAATATTGATAACCGTTAGCAGCGTAGGCGTCGCTATAAACAATTTGCAAATTTTATCATAACAACGGAAAAAAGCTGTCACCTAGCGACATTCAATGTATGTACCGATCAAATTCAGATGGATAATCGAAATATCTCCCCAGCAATCCGTTCTACGAAAACATATTTCAAACAAAACTTGCAGAAAATTATACTTTGTGTGAGTTTAACTATAACAAATATTTGCATTAACGAAGCCCTAAAGAAGATAATCTGAAAAAATGACAAAAGTAAACCTCTGGTTCAACAATTTTAGCCAATATCTTATCAGACCTTGAATTTTTAATGAAAATCTTGAATATAACGTTTTGTGTTGATTTGAAAACTAGTTTTTGAGTTCGAGCCCGCACAAAATTCGTATCACACACACAGACATAATCGAAAGAAATGGTGAAAACATGTATTTCCGTTGGAATCTCGAATTCGAATTATCTTCACGAAAATGATGCTTTCTCTAAACTGCGTATGGAGAAAGTAATTAGCGTTGGTGTAGTTCATCGTTGAGGATTTTCCGTCAGGTAGAATCCGAAAACTTTTGGCTTGAAATACAAGAGTTATTTTGATTTTTGTGCATGCGCTCGCTCGGAGCTTTCACATTTCCTTTCAAATACGTATTTTTTTGTTTCAATTCCTTAAAGCTTGCCTCACTGAAGGGAAAAATCCCCAACTTTCTCCCTGGCCAATTATTTGCCGAATCCTGATTTAACGGGTTGTGTATCCGGAACCGTTATTTTCGAAATGGGTTGTAAGTCCCAACATGGGACAAGCCGAGAAAAATTTACATGCATAAAAGACTCGCTTTAAAACAATATCATAAAGTATCTCCGTTCATATCCGTCCGTTTTTTTCCGCTATGAATTACGTCATAACCAGGATATTGGCAAGACTGAGTTTTCCGTCGTCCCCATGGTTATAAATTTATCATAACCGAATACATTGTTTAATGAGATGAACATTTATCTTCCATACCTTTTCGCGATATGTAGGAAGGGTTGACTATAGGACTACAGCTCATTTCGGCAATGCATTAGAGTAGCAATATGCATTTCATCGATTCGTAGTTTTAGATTTCATTAATTGTACAGGAATATCAAAATCCTTTTCACCTACACCATTCCCAAACATTCGTATAAGCGTCACTCCTGTAGCCACCTGTATGGAGGATACATAAACACATGCCCTACAGTGAAGTCTCTGAAAAATATATTAAGAAAACATTATAACAATACACGGACAATACTGAATTATTTGTCTCGAGTGTTTAGGGCTCGTGTAACGTAAGGACGTTTTCTCGGAAGTTTATTTCGAGATTTCGACTAAGGAAAACTATCAGTTGGGATAAAAATGTCATTGCAGGCGGGAGACGTTTCTTTCTAGTTCGTGGAATCACGGAGAATTGCTTCTCGCCCTAGAATCGGTTCCATGAACACAGATGGAGAATATAACGTGCCGTAGAGATGTTTGTTTCGCATTGGGAGCTCAAGGACGCGAAAGACACGACCGTACCGCGTATCTGTTTGACATTCCTTAAAATTGAACGTTACACGTGGAAATTTTTACCACGCATATAAGAACCTCTGAACCCAAATATTTTTTAACTGAAAATTTCGATCGCTAGAAGAAGGCATCTCCTCTAATAATTATTTCTCTACGTATTTTCTAGAGCTAGAAATATTAGTTTCCCCTTAAAGCTCCATTTATTGATATTCGATTTTATATAGCTTTGTCTTATCTCGCTATGATTAGGCTGGTTTCCAAAGGAAACAGCCTTATGAAATGGTCCTGTCTGTGTGTGTGTCCCCCACTGACAACTTTTGCACCAATTTTCATAAAACTTGGTATGAGGCTGGTGCTGCGCGAGCCCACCTCTGGACTTTATTTTATATGGCGAAGATTGAAGTCCCGGATTCGATTCCAAGAACATTTTTCCCCATTTGTTTTACATAGGAACTCTCAAATCCATTGTGCAGGGATGTTTTCTTTAATCCTTTAAAATATCTTAAAATCGTGATATCGGAGCGATGTTTGTACTGTTCTAAAGGGAAAAACAATGTAGATTGTAATTCTTGTCACAGACTTTTGATGACTGATAGTATTTTCTTGAATTTCTACTAAAACATAGCGTTTTTGCGTTTTAATCGCATTTTGTGTTGCCATGGAGACGATTATTACCGAACTCGGCATGAGCGTAGACGAGTGAACAAATGGGTTATCTTCCACTCGATCATGCATATTAGCGTATAAACAGTAAAATTTATTAAATTCGTTTATTTAAAAAATTACATGCAAAATAAGTCAGAAGGTAATTTTCACATTGCTTTTAGTAATTTAAACTTTATTATGTTCTATTAATTTGTTTTCCAGTTGTTCTCAATTTTTGATAAACTATGAATTACAAATGGTATTTATAGTATGAGAAATCTTTGGAATGACTAACACATACTGAAACAATATGAGTAATCGATGCGGGACTTCAACTAGGGGAAACCAGCCTGCATTAGTCCAGGTTTGAACATTTTGTTTATGATGAAATATTGTCCTCGATCTTTATTTATGAAATGGAAAGCAGTGGGAAAAGTAATCTTTTAAATAAAAGGAATTTTGTGCATAAAAGGAAATTCCCAATTCTGTTGCTTCTGATGCAATTCCATATTCCGAAACTCGAGCTGTAAGTGGCAATACGAATTGAGTGCTTTATAAAAGCTGTTGGTATTATTTATCAAATAAAAATAATGAAAATATTATAAACACTTCATAAGATATAGTAAAAATTCATACATTAAGAAACAAGAGAGAAAAGATGCACGCATAATGTGCGCATACATGCCAGACAAAGGCGTTCTTTACGATTAGTGCAATCATGTCAAAAAAGATAAATATTAGTGACTTATTGTTAGTATAATGCCTAATAACTGATATGCCAAAGAATTATCGAATTTTTGATTCACCGATTTATTTCCTAATCGGTTGTACTTTATAAAACAATTGTCAATTATTTAAAGCTTACTTCACTCGAATAATAGTAATACAATCTTTATGTTCACGTTCATTCCTTCGTCGTAAATTACCAATTTATTTTCACTTACAAACGCCGTGTATAATACGTAACTAAAATAGACGTATTTACATTAATTTCATCGTGTACAATCTTTGTTTGAAATATTTTCCAATATAATGCATTGTTTAAGAGATATCTTATATTTTTAGCTGCCACCACCACGCCACCTACCGAAGACTATTGTTAACAATTGACGCTTAGTTACGTCTTAGTAAGGCTCCTTTCTATTTTCTTAATTGTTGGAGCTTTGTGGCTATATCCAATATCAGAAGGCTATGGTTTGAGTTTATTTCTGTTCTTTGTAAAGTCTCGGTTTCTTAAAATATTCATTATCATTTAACCTATTTGGAATTTTCAGAAATATTACAGATATGGAGAAAGTCATGTGGTGGACACATCAGATTTTTTTGTTATAAGTGATATTGTACGAGATATAGTTCTTTTTTGTCACTAGTAAAGCGGCCCTCACGATTAGGCTGCGTAAAATATTTATATCATTTTCTTATTATCTTCACCCTTATATCTTAAATACCAAATTTGATGAAAATCCGCACAATAGTTTCGCGGATGAAACATGCGGACGGATAGACGGACGGACACGACGGTACCATAAGGCGTTCTTTGTTTACTTTTTGTAAAGAACGCCTAATATTGTAGGAGGAATACCATCTTTCAACCAATACAACAGTTGTTTCTTTAGTATGTATATATAACAGTTTGCTGCGAACTTTTCTATACTAATAGTACTGTGATAATGCTTTAAAACTCAATGTAAAGCATCGACAGGAATTCTCAATCCTTTTGAAGAATATATTGAAAACGTTTTGGAATATAATTTTAATCCGACATGCGCGTAGGCATGATTTATTTTTTCCCATTTGGATGAACCTACGGGAAATCCTCTCACTTCTTTTAAACCATCCCATCATTAGCTTCTCGATTCTTCCCAATTTGCGAATGGAAATGCTAGTTGAATAATGATGAAGTATTATTACATTAGAAACAGTATTTGTCTGAGCGTAAAGTAACAGGGAAGTTGTTTGTACGTTGAAGGTTATGCCTAATGGATTCCAAGATTGGCATTACACTTACCTTTTATCCTTCACCGAATGCGAAAAGAAAGGATTGCGTTGCGGAAAGCGTTCCCCAGAAAAATCTAGAGCCGGTTGAAGACAACGGCATTTATGAACGACCTTGCAAAGTTGGATAAGAGGCTTTACAAGAGCGCAGCATGTTGAGATTGATGTTTTCGAAACATTTTATGTAACGATCCACAAAGAAAAGGGAGCATAAAGAAATGTCGAAGCAATCGGCGAGTCTAGCAATTTTCACCGATTTTCCTCTCCCTTCCCCGATAACATTTTTATTTTAACATTCCCTTATGAAACAAGATGCGATTCGATTAAATCGCACTTTTCAAGTTAGATGTGATCTTAGTTTATTAAATATTTCTAATTTTCGGCGGGCCCGTAGCTGTCTTTGCAGTAATTTTTGAGATATTGAAGGTTTCGCGTTAATCTAAAATTAAAAATTTGAGTGATAGATACTAACTTAAACACTGCTTTTATCTACTTAGAAAGGCCCAAATTTTTATTTCCTAATGGTCGTTATAGATTTTACAACAGCAAACATGTTTTTCAAACCCCTGTTTTAACTTATACCATTTAACCTCCAGTAGCATTTATAGATATAACGTGAATGTTATACTTAAGTAAAAACAATTTTACCTCTATTAAATGATTAGTTACAAGAAAACTCGGATATAATGGTTTATTTTATTACCATATAAAATGATAAAATTTGGCATGTTAACACATGAATGTAAGTACCAACTAAAAATAAATAAAACATATTTATTTCCATTATTGTACATCAGACGGTGGACCTCCACCTTCAATGTTCTCAGATTTTAATGTTAGGAAAAATGGATGATGAATAGGCGGAATATATGGAAGTATATCTACCATATCTATCTTCTTAAAAATTGATACAGGTCTTGGAACTGAATGCAATGGTTCTTGTTGGATTTTGGCAAAGTTCTGAGGGCGACCACGACTAGGTTTTATGTTCAAAACAGGATTCATTTTCTTCTGATAACGTTTCTTTGTAAAATATCTTGTACGGGGAGTTTTTACTAAACTGCTTCCATTGAATTTCCAACCACTTTACATCGATGTTTTCTTCTTTGACTTCTTTTCGTTGTTGCCGATTCAAGTTTTTTTGTAGATAAAAAATCTTTTTTGTCCGTCTTATGTAAAATAAAAGGTTTATTCCGGCGTGCAATTTTAATTGTATTGTACCAATGTTCCGCTAAGTAAATCGTGTCTTTTTTGTAGCCATTTCTGTTATCCCAAAATCTCTATCGTTCGGGAGAAATGAATGACCTGAGATCATAAATTTATGATCAATAGTTTCGATATTCGGGTTGGACAGAACAATTTTCATTCAAGATAATGCTAACTTAAAATTTCTGTTCTCTCCTGTGCGAGTGTCACTATATGCAAAAACATGCTTTATGCTGGAACCAAAAGACCCTGCATGTTTATTCAAACAAGCAGCAATTTCTTGGGACCCACGAGATCCTTCGGTCTCATCCCACACATACATGTGGCCCTCACCGGTGCTTAAGTTATGGCATCCAAAGTTATATACGTACATCTTACGTTTATAATAGGCAATAGAAGTAGACAATTTAGGAAACGGTAGGGCCTTTCGTAAATCAAAGGTTAATGTCATAGTTGCTATTTATCTTATTGTTATTTTGTTGTGAAGGTGGATTGTTAGGAAATGAAATTTTGAATAAGATCTCTGATAATATTTGTATGTCTAATATCTTCTACTAGAGAACTATAAGGGCCGTGTAATATTCACTGACAGCTTATGACTCGTACCACTTATGTCCTAACTGGATTTGAAAGAACTCTTAGCACTAAAAATATCCACGGACAACTCCTGCAGAAAAAATGAATTTTGACTATACATTTAGTCCCCAAGCAGACAATATTAAAATCTACACGATTTGAGATATAATATACTAAAATCTTTGAAAATACAGTGGAAAAGTTTTTTGTGTTATTTTATTATTACTAAAAAGTCAATTTCTTTCGGGTGATAAGGGAAAGGGTAAGTTATCTTCATCGTTTACTGCATCGATTTCCTGATTCCATTTTTATCCTCCCATGGAATTTTTTGTAGCATTACAATGGTGTCATTGCATTCCATCATCACCTAAATTACATAATTACTTACATGATTGAATCTTTATGACCTGAAAGAAATCAGAAAAAGGAAACTATTTTAAATGCATTTCATAATATATTAGTGTTTTGTGGTCAGAAATTATCTGATCGGTCAAGAACGTAATGCTCATGATAAAATAGGTCAACAAACTTTATTTACAAATTTTACTGATATAAAAATTTACAAATAAGTCAGTATAAACTAGGCGAGCCCACAGGGCACATATAATACACGTTAAGGATTTAAATCTGTCCATTAAATTGGCACACGCGAGACTTCTATTTCTCAAAGTCGCAGTCAAGGAGGACCATCACCGCCTCCATGTTAAACATTTTATTCTAAGTCAATTCTTGCACTCCATACCACACAAATCCATAAACAGAAACATGTCGACGCTATTTTGAAGCCTTTCGATGGAATTTCGGTTCCGTCTGAGACATAAGTCCAAATGTGACGACAAGTTTCAAGCGTAGAAAGAGAGCGAGTGATTTTCATTCACTCGTTTTTATCAGAATCTTCGGATTGTACATTTTTTCCGAACCATATAACACTTGCTCCATCGATTGGAATTTTTTATCGAGAATTTCGAAGCTCCTGTCGGAGGATTGTCTAGCATCCGAATAGAGTTTTAACGCAGGTGTCATGGATGAAGCAGAGATGATACGTAGTCTTCATTTTCAATCCTTTAGTGCGCATGCTCGGAAAAGATTTCCGATCGCGTGCTGGCTGAAATCCTTTACAATGCGCATTTTTAGTAGAACTTCGTTGGCGCGGTACTACAATTCAGAAGAACCCTGTATTTTCCAAAATATCGGAAATCTCCAGCTGTTCCGTAGTTTGTTTACCACCCGAAGTAGTTACCTAAGAACCGTGTTTTCTCCTGGAGTACAACAGCGAGTGTTCTTGCTGCACCCTAGTGGAAAAAGAAGAATATTTAATGTTGATGCTCTAGTGTGTTAATTTACACTTCTACGTCAAGAAAGATAGTTTTTACTGTGGAGGAAGCAATTATTCATTAATATACAGATCTCGTATTTACAGTCATTAATGGAAAAATTTGTGACTTTCCCCTTTTTAAAAACTCACTGTGAATACACGTCCCATAAAATTAGATACAGCCTTTGTGACTCCAATTGCAATGGAGACTAGAGTTGGTGACTGTGGTTGTTCAGGGTCTGCAACTTCCTCATCCTCAGCCACCTAAACAAAAGTAAACAGTATGAAGAGTCAGAGGTTGACTTACTTTTGGCAGAAATATTATAAAGAAGACTGTCAATCTATACCATCTCATCAACTATGACATTTCAATCCTATGCTCGTAACTAAGGTGTATATTTATCACAAAATCTTTGTTTTCATCACTTACAGTTTCTAAATCCTCTTCCTCAGGTCTGCTTCCACTCGGTCTCCTTTTCCGTGTGCCCTGTTCAGCCTAAAATAAAATGCAATTGGGTCAAAAAATAGTTTTATATTTTTTGAAGAATATTATTTTGTCAATCTATCTCTGCTATCATTGAACTGTTTTTGGAGTATTTTATCTGGAAAGATGAATATCTTCAATGCAGTAATGAATGTAAACTTTCAGAATCAATCTTTATGTAATTTTTAATTTGGAGAACGTTAACAAAATTCTTTGGTTCTGGTTGGATGTTTCCTAAAATTCCCTCTTGATTTTCCAATACATTTTGCATGTTTTTGGTAGTTATTCTTGAATATTTATTTCCAGAAAACAAATCCTGCACATTTTATCTTAGATAAAGGATTTCACATGATGAAACACATTTCGCTGATAATATAAGTTTTTATTACTCTATTGTTTTTGTGCAATGAGTACTGAGCTATTTAACCTATAGGGTCTCACTCATTAAATTAATCTTGAATTTCTTCTTTTGATGCTGGAAGTTGCTATAAATATCTTTAAAATATTAATTTTATATTTTTTAGTTGACATTAATTTTGACTAATATGCTAGAATCCACTATCCTTTATTTTTATTATTATACTTTTTAAAAAACAGTTTAGCTATAATCTAGAAGTAAAAATAAGTTTGTTGCCTTTACCTGTTGAGGACGGCTTGCTCCTGTAATTGTTGTGAACCAGGAACCTAACCCAAAACCTGCACCATTTGCTGGTGCTTCAGTGGTGGTTTTGGGTGCTCTGGTTGTTGGTATTGTAGGTCTTCTTGTGCGAGGACGTCTGGTAGTAAGAGCAGAAGCCAACAACTCATCCTGAATACAAAATTTTGAAAAAGTATTACTTTTGATAGACTCAAAAAAGTCACACTGGAAGCAGACAGATCTAGCCTAATTTATTCAATTACCAGACAATACCAAGCTGTTTAATTTGAAAAACAATTGGATGCCATACCATCATGATCTTTTATAGTCCATATGTATGCTTCATAATCTATACCAAAAATGCTAATAGGTGATATCAGTATATAAATATCATTATAAAACCATGAAATGCTTTGATTCATATTTAATTGAATAGGAATAAATATGATGTTTTATAGTATTTGTAAGAAATATGTAACTACCGTAAAATTCTTCAGTTTAAAAGTTTGACTTGGTGATTTCCTGTAAAAAACCATAATCTCAGATATTTTTTAAAGGAAACAAAATTTAATTGGTGTCCAAGGAATACATTAATACAGGGGTTCTTAATATTTTCTCATTTGCAAATTACCCACCCAAACAGAATATAACCTCACATCACCATCACTCACATTTTTATGATCAAAGTCTATTATCAATCTCCTCATAGCAAATCTTTTGAACTCTGGATACAGTTCCTTTTTTTATTAAAATTGCTTCTAGATTTAGCGATGTTTATTAATCAGCAATGAAAGTCGAAAGACCACTAGCAGTATGAAGGCCACAGGATGATAAGCTATGTATAAACAGATTTGGGTATGAAAGTTATTAAAAACTATGAGGCTCTGAAGCATTGATATCTGCTTGTATTGGTTTAATTGGGATTGATTTAACATAAAAACGGTGAAATAATCTCCTGAATCAGCAGAATAGCATACACCTTTGCAGCCTATGCAGTGCTTTAGGACCCACCAATGGAGAGTGCTTACTAAGAAGCTCTAAATTTACCAATTTTTATTTGTTTATATATCCTCCTACAAAGTAATATTTTATAACTTTTTAATTAAATCAAAATAATATTTTTTATTAATGTTACTTGATTTATTATACCAATTGAATATCAGTATACATTAATTATCTATTAATGCCGCAGCTTTATTTGTTCATTAATTTTTCTGGTGAATCAGCCTCTTGGACTATTTTCGCCATAGCTCCTTCCACACCAGACACACTCACAATGGAGGAGGGAAACCCGGAGTCAGTATTAGCCTACTCTTTATGAAGAGCACCAATGGGGCCAACTGCTTTACATCCATTCAGAAGGACAGAGCTCTGACTTGCGCAGTCTCCTCAAACTGCACAAGTAGGGGACAGGCTGATCCCAGGTTGAAAAATTCGACCTATACCGGATTTAAACCTGGGACCATTGCGTGCAAGGCCAACACTCCAGCCACTCCACCACCACAACCCCTCATGCTCTATGGCCCCTTGCCACCACGGGTCAGGGTCGAAGGGTCGACAGCCAAAGGGCCAAAGTATTCTGAAGAACCGAAACAAGCCAAGGGCCGACAATATTATAGGTCCAAAAAGGGATGAAATGATGAAGGGCCGAAAGTACCAAAGGGAGGGCAATATGAAAAAACTGAAATATTTACCACACTCTTCGGATACTTCTCATATTGTTTTAATTATGATATCTATAGGAATAATAATTAATTTTAATAAAGAGAAGTAGTATTTTTTCTCTCTTTGTCTAATCACCTCAAAATTTCTTTTTAATGATCAAGATAATTTTCTCTTACAAACTTCAATTTTTTTCAATTAAATTATTTATACTTTAAATTTTTATACAGAATTATTTGGAACTTGTGTAAGTAAGCATAACCTAACCCAACCTGACCCATATTATAAAAGAATATATTAATACGCCATATTTTTAATTTCAATACATTTTTGTTAGTTTTATCCTGATATATTTTCTATCCAATACATAATTCTGTTTAATAAGTTAATGATTTATTTATTTCTGCAAATTGTTGTTGTCCGCCTTTATTTTCTACTCTATGGTATTCGGCCCTTTGGCTGTGAGCCCTTCGACTGGGTCCCTGCCACCACAGTTACACCGTTGATCAGATAATCAATAAAAAACAGAGTGGTTGAAAATGAGGTAATAAGTCATAAGAGATGTGTAGCGATTGGTGTGAATGAAACTTCTGCAGATTGTCTATTATTGCTCTGAGTGCACCTGGTTAGAATATCTCTCATAACCTGAGTTATGCAGGAGATTCATTATTTAAAAAAACGTTATGAAGATGTAGTTCATGCATATCCCTAGAGCATGTAAAACAGTAATTATTTTCTTAAAAATGGAAGCCATTTATAGAGGGTGAACTAGTTGCTGACCTGGAGATTTAGATTACTGCCAATTCCTCTGATACTTCCAGGACGATTACTTGTTGGAGGTCCATGTTGTTCTCTGTTCAAAAAACAGGACATTAGAACACATAAGAAAAGTATAGTTACATCTACTACCGACATCTACTCTTGGGAAAAACTGAGGCCCTTTAAGTTATATTGCAACAATTTGAATCATAAAATTGTGACCCATTTCAGATTTTTTGGTAATCAGTTGTGAGAATGTATTTGAGTCTTAAAGGACAGGTTAAAGAAAACTTTCAAGCAGCTAAAACTTTAAAATTGCTTAAGAAATATTTGCTTATAGTATCTGGAAAGTTCACCGCCAGCAATTCATTGCCACTAATTCTTCACCAGCAATTCAACGCCACGGAAAATTCACCGACAGCAATTCATTGCCACGGAAAATTCACCGCCATGGAAAATTCATTGCTATGGGAAATTTATCGCCTTGTATAGATCATGTTATTAACAAAGGCTGTACTAAAAATGCGTGTGCAGGCTCTATGCCGACTCAAGAATATAAGGGCAGATAATCCAACTATAGCGGTTTTAATAGATACGATAATGTTTCATTTTTGACCAGGGACAAAATGAAGGTAATCCACATTTACAAGTAATATGCCAATTGTTTATGACAACTGAATGATAATTTTTAAAATAATGATACGCAGAAAAAGTTAACAAAGAATAAGGGAGGGGGGAACAGGAGGATTTAATAAAGAAATGGAGGAGTGGGTAGAGGGAGGAGGAAGGGGGAGGAATTCTAAGAAATTATAATTAAAAAGGTAATATTGATATCAATCAACTAGGAATCAAATATAGGCAATATTGATATCTATCAACTAGGAATTTAACAACAATTAAGAGTATGAAGAGGAAGAAGAGGAAAAAAAGGAAAAAAAAGATGGTGATGGGGTCAGATGGGGGAGGCAGGGGAGAAGGAAAAAGAAAGTATAATCCAATATAGGCAATATTAATATCTTTCAACTAAGAATTTAACAACAATTAAGAGTCTGCAGGAAAAGAAGGAAATAAAAGTGATGCAGGGGTCTGCACACGACTCCATTTCTTTATTACATCCTCCTCCCATTCCCCCCTCCCTTACTCTTTGTTAACTTTTTCTGCATATCATTATTTTTAAAATTCTCATTCGATTGTCATAAACAATTGACATATTACTTGTAAATGTGGATTACTTCCAATTCGCCTCGGTCAAAAAATGAAACATTATCATATTTATTAAAACCATTATAGTTGGATTATTCACCCTTATATTCTTCTGTCGGAATAGAGTCTGCACACACATAATAATTAATACAGCCTTTAATAAAAACATGATCCATACAAGGTGATAAATTTCTCATGGCGACGAATTTTCGGTGGAGGTGAATTGCTGGCGGTGAATTTTCTGAGGCGATGAATTGCTCGTGGTGAATTATCCACGGCGTTGAATTGCTGGCGATAAATTGTTGGTGATGAAATGCTGATGGTGAATTTTCCTAGACCCATTTGCTTAGAATATATATTTTACTTTTTTTGCCTGAAGATAATTTATAGGTATTTTGTTCTTATTTGGTGAGCATATTAATGAAATTAATCTAAAATCTTCACCTGAGAAGTTGTAATAGAAGTAGCTGCTTTTGGAGATCATCAAGGGAAGGACCAGAAGGACGCGGTGTTGTGCTTCGACGTCCTCCATTATTAGGGAGTACCCACAATGCAGCACCGTCTTGGTTATTCAACCCCTGTTAATAAATATGGCATAGTATCTATTAAAAATCTTACTGGGTTGTGATGAACACAGTTTTTACCTACTACATCCTTGAAGGAATTGTAACAAGCTCTTAATATGGCAACAGAATTTAAGAATTCTTTACCTCTATATTTGTGGAAGAATTTGACATTTTATTGCAAAACTACAAAATTAATATTGAATTATAATTTTTCAAAATGACAGTTAATAGAATGAAAATATTTATCGGTAATGGTCGGTTATCCCTCTGAAAAATTTTCGCATTGTAAGTTGCACTGTTAGTGTCGAGAAATGGAATTACGTGAAGGTTTCGTTGACTTTTTGCATTCTATTTCCTCGACCTGGGTTGGGTTAGTTGGTGGTTGGTTTGTTCTATTTCCTACCTCCGGGTTGGATTGGGTTAGTTGGTCATTGGTTCAGTCTATTTCCTACTTCTAATATGGCATACAATGGGCCCTGGCCATGGAGTGAGTTCCGCCACAGAATATTGGCCTCCGCAAGTTGAACTGTAAATATGTTTTTTTTTGACAGCTACTTTTCAATGTGTGCACCCAACTAATGCAACCCAACTCAGGGGTAGGAAATAGAACAAACCAATCACCAACTGACCCAACCCAACCCGGGTGGAGGAAATAAAACCTCCACATAGTTCCATTTCTCGACACTTACAATGGGAAATATTTGTGGGAGGATAATCGACCAGTAATGATAACTAAATGTTCCTGTGCAATTTTCTTTCAGTATGCATTTAGTTGCTATTATGGCCTCTTATTCATTGTCTCAACTCACATTGCCATCTTGAGATGGAACTGCTCTCCTTGGAGTGGGTCTTGGGGCACGTGTGCTTGTAGTAGTGGGTCTTGGTGTGGTTGTAGTAGTTGTTGTTGTTGTTGTGGTAGTAGTGGTGGTTGTTGTAGTTGTAATAGGTTGTGTCGTGGTTGTAGATGTTAATGCTCTCTGGAGGGCCACAGAGATTATCTGTGAAACAAAGGGAGAGTTTATTTAATTAAACAAGTAGTTATATTTTCCTAACCCTATAATATATAGTATTATACCATATAATTTTAAAGTTTAAATTATGAATGGCAACATAAAAAATATAAACTTAGGTGTTCTGGTCATCTTTATCATTCCTTATTAAAACATTATTATAATCTTCCTAAGATAGAAGTTATAATGTTATCTATAAGCTTTAAAACTTTCTAATCATCATTTGATATACATGCTCCATATTACTAATGGAATGGTGTCTCTTTTCAAAGAATTTAAATAGTTAATATAAATGCATAAGAGACTGTAAAAATTATTATTATTATTTTACAAGATGGCTGACGTGACTAGTCTCTCGTGTTGTCACCTCTGCGATGAATTGATTTTTGCACAAGATTATTTACAATGTGGCGGTAACTACAATTTTGTTTTTCATCTAAAGTGTACTGGCCTCTCTAATACTGAATTTAAGGTCATGAAGAGCAACGATGCAATTATTTGGAAGTGTGTAACCTGTCGTGGACAGCAAGTTAAAGCTCCTTGCAATGGCGGCAACTTGGACGCATCGATGTCAGTTATTTTGCGTAGCCTGAATGATATATTAGCCAGATTATCTGTTTTGGAAAATAGACAAGATGTATCCTGTAATTTATCGGCTGACACCTCAGTCAATTCTATCACACATGTGCCCACAATTTCCCCAAATGTTGTGAAAATACCTTTGTGTAACCAGATGTCTTTTGCGAAGGTGGTGAAGAAACCCAAGCTTCTCGAGAAGTAATCTTACATCCCTAATTCCTCTAATCTAACTAGTTTCTCAAGTGATCTTCCTCCTTCAGGCAAAGATGGTTTTGTAACTGTGCTTTGGAAGAAATGACAAAATGTTGCTATGAATGCATTTGTTCATGGCTGCAGCACAGTCTTTTGACTTTGTTGGTATGTCAAAACATGCTTGGCTTCACCTGAGCCGTGTGAGTAACTCTGTTACCTGTGATTCCATTCTTTCATACTTAAAAGGTAAATTTACTGATCTTAATTTCTCTTATGTCAAGTTGTCGACTGGCATTAATAGTTCGACTTTCAAAATTGGTGCAGATTATAGTCTCCTAGAAGTTCTTCATAAAAATGATACTTGGCCTAGCGGTGTTTGCGTTAGGCAATTTAATTTTCATAATTTTAAAAATGGTAAAACAGAAAATAGTGTCTCTTCTGCTGTTATGTCTGCTCCAGTTGATGCGTCAACTCCTGTTATTGATGCTGTAAATGAAAGTCCTCTCACAAATCCTGGGGCTGTTACAAATGAGTGCAGTGCAGATAAAATTATTACTAGGTCAAAAAAACGGACTAGCAAAGCCCAAGAGACACTGAATAGGCAACAAAATGAACTTGAACATCCTGCTATTTGCAGTAATAACTTGTAGCAACATGATTTTACTGTGTTAAATGTTAATGCTCATTGCATTAGAAATAAGCTTCTTGAGATGGAAATTTTAATTGACTCTGAGAAACCTGACATTATCTGTATGTGTGAGCATTGGCTCACAAATGAGGTGTTAAACTGTTTTAAAGTCTCTGGTTATAATGTTGTTGATACTTTCTGTAGAGCTAATTTAAAAAATGGTGGTGTCTTGATTCTTGTAAAAGAGCATCTTGTTGTTGGTGCCATAAATTTACCTTATAAGCATCTGATTGAAGAACATGTATTTGAATGTGTTTTTATCAATTTGGTTATAGATAGATATTCTTTTTTAATCTTTCATTGTATCGGTCACCCCTTGGTAATTTTCAGATATTCTTGCAGAAAATGGGTATTCTCTCTTATATCTAATATTTAATTTTGCTAATAACCATATTATAATTATTACAGATGATTTTAATATTGATTTGTTACAGAGAGCAATGATAGAAACTATTTTCTTCAGCTCCTAGGTTCTTTTAGTTTAACTACTTTTAATAATGATCCCATTCATATCACTAATCATTCTGCGGCTCTATTGGATAATATAATTTCCAACTATGACTCTACTTTAGTGAATACTTGTGTGATAAAGTCTGATTTTTCTGATCACTTCCCTGTTATTTCTAATTTTTCTATTATGAAATCTCCATCAGTTGTTTTTCGCCACAGTTACTCCTTCTCTGAACTTAATATTGTATGTTTTTTACATTTACTTGAAGCTGAGACTTGGTGTGGTGTTTATAATATAAATGACTTTAATGATAGTTTCAGTATTTTTTATGGAAAATTTTTATTCTACTTAATGTTGCCTTCCCCCTTACTGATAGAAGAGTATTTCCAAGTAATTCCAAAAAGAACTGGATTAATAATGAAATTCATCAACTATCTACTTATCTGAAGGATTTCTCTCTTTATTGTAAATTAAGCAATGATGCTGCAGCACTAACTCAATATAAATCCATGAAAAGACAATATCATAACTTTATCAATGCTGCTACATACCCATAATAATAGAAGAATTCTAAATGCTGATAACAAAACTAAGGAAACCTGGAAAATTATAAATAGCTCAAAAAATCGTAGATACTCCAATTCACCACTGAAACTCATGGATCACTCAGGTGAATTTATTACCGATTTATTACGTTTAGCATTCAGTTTCAATGAGCGTTTTACCCATTTACCAGTACCTACTACCCCCATAGATTCTGCTGATAATTTCAATATTTTTAACTCTTCAAAATATTTCTTTCTTTCTCCCTGTTATGAAATGGAGCTCAAAAACATTATTCAGAATCAAGGTTCCAAGTTTAGTTCCGGTATTGATGAAATACCTAACTTTATCATTTGTCTTTCATTTAACTTTATTAAGTCTTCTCTTTTCTTTCTTATTAATGGGTCATTACAACAAGGTATCTTTTCAGAACCACTAAGGCTTCGAAGGTTATTCCTCAATTTAAGAAAAAAGGTAGAATGCATGATTTCAATTCTTATCAACCTATATCTGTTATCAATCAATTTGGAAAAATATTTGAAAAGGTTTTTACAGAAGGTTGCTCTCTCCTACTTAGAATCATGTAGAATTCTATCTACATTTCAGCATGGTTTTAGGCAAAATAGGTCTACTTCAACTGCTATCTACCAAATATTTGATCACATATTGACTGCACTTGATAATAAGATGGAAGTTATGGGAATGTTTTTTGACATTTCCAAAGCATTTGATATGCTCAGATTTTGAATAATTTGTGTCAAAATAACTTTCTAACCCTCAATCTTGACAAATCACAGCTGATTTATTTTTCGTATGCAAATAAACCTTGTAAAATGCTTCCTGTTGATATTAATGAGAAAGCTATTCCCCAAGTGGAAAGACCAGATTTCTTGGGAGTCTGTATTGATTCTCATATTTCGTGGGACGTTCATATTCATAAATTAGCTAGAAAGCTTAGTTCTATCTGCTTCCTTATAAGGGCTATTAGATCCACTGTGTCTGATGATGTCCTTTTAACTTTATATTATGGTGAGTTTTACTCACATTTAGTTTATAGTATACTTTTTTGGGGCTCTTCCCTGCATGCTATCTCTATACTTAGGATTCAAAAAAGGGCTTCTCGGCTAATTGATCATGCACCTTATTATGCTCCATGCCGACCTATTTTTAAAAAATTAAATATTTTGCCATTACGATGCATATACATTATGATAGCTCTGATTCATACTAGAATGAATTTAAATGAGTATGAGGAAAATTCGATTATTCACAGCTATAATACTAGACAGCATAGTGATTTACACGTTCCCTATGTTCATACTCGTGCAACTGCTCTTGGCCCTAAAGTGATGGGATTGCATTTATACAATCACCTCCCTCATGAACTGAAAAACATCAAAGAAATTTCTGCTTTCAAGCATAAGTTAAGGATTTTCCTGCAAAATAAACTTTATTATAGCCTCGGTGACTATATAAAGGATCCATTAACTGTGCAATTATATGCTGATTGCAATTTTACTATGTAGTTTTTTTTTTCATTCTGACTTGCCCTATATCAATGTACTTTGATCTTTGTGATCAATAAATTATTATTATTATTATTGACGCGGATTAATTCCAGGTTTTCATGCTTACAGCAGAGTGGGCTCAAGCTGTATGCATAGCTATTGTATATTTATGGTGTGTTGTCATTTAAAAATCGCCAGACAATTGAGCATGTGTTAATTATGATAGATTTTTGTAAATTTATGTATGTATTTTTTGTAGGTCTAGAGTTTCAAGACTTTTGAATAGTTTATTATTATTATTATTATTATTAATTTAATCAAATTTTCTGCAAAACACAAATTTATTTGAACTCACCCGGTGAGCTAGACCACCTCCACCAAGACTAGTACCAACTTCAGTATCAGCTATTCCTCCAAGGGAAAGCAATGATTCAACATCAGACACAGAGCCAAACCCAGGAATCCTATCATGCGGTATTTCCTGTTCGAAGGAGAAATAACACATATAAAAATACTGGATATTAACAAGAGATTAAAAATATTTTTTATAAATACAGTGAAACATCAGTCTATTGAGAATTTATAAAATTATTAAAATACTCATTCTAACAAGTAGTTGTAATATTTGAAAATGAAATTCTATGTTTATAATGTTCAGAAATTGATGGTGTTTTCGCTCACTATAATGAAGTTCTTGTTATATGTTGTACTTATAAACTTATAAACCTCTATAAAGGTTACATGACAATTGCTTTAAATGTAGTTCATTTGAGATGTCCATCATTTAATGGCATTATTTTTCTATGATGCTGCACTATTATTTATTCATAGTTTTTTTCATACATTATTTCCCTGTAAAATATATGGCAAATTTAACTTTTAATTGCACTATTGCACTTATTTATTTATGCACTATTGAAGAAAAAATAGGAGTTAAGTACAGTGTCCCAATAAAATAAATATAAGAAGATTTTATTTTTATCAGATATCATTTGTAAATCATTGTACATAAAGTATTTTGCTCCTGATGCCTACCTTTATCAAAGGTTTTGTTGTTGCTTCTGCCAATTCCTGAGACTTTACTTGTCCAATAGATGAAACTGTGCTTGTTTTATCCTTTTGGACTGTTCTAGTAGTATGATCAATTACTGGAGTCCTTTTTGTTGGACCTGAAGAAGACTCTGTTGCTGTCAATTTCTGCTCTTGTCTTGCCTGAAAATTTAAAATTGCAAACAATCTCAATTTCATATTCTTTGCCAAGTTCAGCAAATGTGCATAGAATCTTTCTTTTTCAAGGATTTCTTTGGCAACAGCATTGATTTATTCTGAGAAATTAATATATTATTTCTACAAGTTGATTAGTTACAGTTAATACTATTCTAATACCATAGAGTGATATAGCATTATGAAAAGAATTCATGTTTTTGTTAGAACATATAACTGCCACACAGCCATGCAATGGATTTATATTCTTTTACAGTTAATTCTGATATTTTTATTATGAAAAATCATTCAAAATGCAATATCAAACTTACCTTATTGCTGAAATCCTATTGTTGATGTAGTAACTCCAATAGCCACCAAAATGTTGTGGCTATTGGAGTTACTGCCATCATAAATTACACGAAAAATATCAAGCCATGTTCTAGTATAAAACTAGGTTTGAAAATAATTGATATAGCACACTTTTAAATAATATCAAAATTTTCAAAAAAGGAAAAACATTTTATGTAATGTGCTTTGGATCCTGTTGATTTTTATTCACAGGACCAGGTTACCATAAATACCATAAGTGTATTTGGGAACATCAAGTAATTGAATTTTTCAAAATTTTCTAAATCAGTATTTTTGTCAATGAATATCAGAACTAGGTAAAATGCACTTACTAAAGATTTGTATGCCAGACTTGTCAATGACTGTACAGCATGAGAATGATGTGAAGCAGATTGGCTGGCAGTTTCACGATTGCTGGATGAGCGGACCTGTTATTACACATATAATTGAAAAGAAGAAAATATCAAAATATATTCTGTCAATATTTTATATGTCCAATTTCCTTTTTTTCAAGTGGGTTATAGCCATTGCCATAAAAGGATGAATTTGTGGGCTGTTTTCATATTAAATATCTCTTAGAATATTTATCGTTTTTGATCATGAGGGTAAAAGAAACAAAATTCCTCATACTTGCTTACCAGTGTGTCACTCACAGGGATTATGTTGTCATCAATGCTCTTAGGGGCATGCAAATTAGCAGAGTTCTGGAAAAAAGGCAAATTTCTGTACATGCAATCTATGGACCAAACCAGAATAGTGCAGTTAGTAAATAATAATATATAAGATAAATCAATACATGTTAATGTTGAACATAAAATTCTTATGGTCTATATTAGTTATTTCCAAATACTGGGCAGTGGTGTTCTATGAATCATAAATTAATAATAGGTAAATCTCTATCATTGGCATGATTGATATATCTGATATGCAGTTATTGAAAACTAATTCTACCTCTAATAACTTGAAGTTTGTTTTTGAACCAATTCATAAATTTCCTCCCCAGAAATACTACCGTATTTCCCCGATTATAGGACAATCTTGAATACAAGGTGACCCTCTATTTCAGAATCCATGCTAAAGAAAAATATTTTTGGGGTATTGATACTAAATTTTTATTTCAAAATACCTGATCATTTATGCTTAATTTCAAGTGTAAATATAATTATGCAATAAGATTAATGGATAATTATGATAAAAAATGTCCTTTTATCATCTCATTCAGTGATCTACATTAAATTATTAATTTAATATGGGATGAAGACATAAGTGCTGGCTCTAACGCAAAAGAAATTTGGCAGTTATGTGTACCATGTTCATAATACTGCCTTCTAAGGGTGGAATAGACTACTGAACATAGTGGACATAATTTTAGTGGAGCTGAGGAGGAATAGAAGATATCTTTGGTCGTGATTATATATAAGGCGAGTATGAATTTTTGCGCTTACACTTATAAAACACATTGCCTTATAATTGGGAAAATACAACAATTAACATTTTTTCTTAACTATAAAAATTTTAATTAGAGAATAGAAAAACTATTTAATACCAGATTTTCATTATACATTGTTTGTTACTGCTTGTTTTTTATAATTCTAATCTCTAATTAATGTAGTTTATCATGCATTGTCTATAGAGTATCTTACCTTTCATTTTCATAAAATTGAATTTTTAATTGCTTTATTTTTTGGTTCAAATGGCTGCTGAAACAATATAAATATATAGTTGTTACACTTACTAAATTTTAGCAATTTTTCTTGACCTTTTGAGTCTACATTGAAAATTTTACCTGCCCATAGTGTATTTACCATTGAAAACATCTAGGTTATTTTATTAAAATGGGGTTCTGTTTTAGTGACAGCAATCCATATATAATTAAAATATTTTTTTTTACTGCAGAGTAACTTGTTTCTTTTGGTGGTTCTAAACTGTTATTAAAATCATATATACAGATTTTGCAAGATAGAAATGTGAACATTAAAAGGTTAAGGTTAAAGATGTTATCTGCCATGAAAATTTTTATATCATTAGTTATATTAATTTTAATGATAGAGTACCGAATTATCAGTTCTGTTCACTGTGTCAGCATATAAGTCATAGGCTGGAGTTGGCCGTGCTGGTTTCCACCTGAATATTAGAGAAGTAGGTGTTCGTGATGGAATTGCATTTGGTGTCACTGCTGAGATGGTATTGATTTCGTCCCTTCCTCTACCCTCGACTGGAGTTTTGCTCTGTAATGTGTCAGCATTGATGTTAGTAGCTGTTACCATTCATCTACTGCAGTCTCCTTTAAATGCATCTATTATTTGTGTTATTGATAGTAGTGTCATATAAGTAGCTATGAAAGTATAAAAACATTTATATTATTGGGCAGTCTTGGTAAACAAGATAAAAGGGATTGGTTATATCACATACAACAGGATAGTTAAAGGTTAAAAACTAAAAGAAAATCTTCACAAACATTCAGTAAAGAAAGTTTTAAAAATATTAATAGTTGTTAATTGTCCAGTTAAATTGTTTTTCCAAGTCTTTTATTTTTATTTAGGAGTGCTTTCCATTGATAAAAACATCTCCAATACTCCACCTCAATTTCTTCTATTTATGAATTACGGAAATATTTTTATTCATTTTATGCTATGCAAATTACAGTGCAAGTGTACAGCCTGAATTACTTTCAGTCAAATTTAATGCTGTGTGAAATGGAGGATGCTTTATATCTTGTTTTCAAGTTAAAGTAATCAGAACTGTCTTAGACATTATGCTATTTATTCAGCTCCATATTCAAATAAAGCAGAATCTTGTATAAGCTTGTTTTTGATAAATATGATTTTACTCAATTTCTAAATACTTGAATATTAATGGTTCACTACCATTGGCTATTAAATACAGATAGACCTCAACTTACAAACATTCAAGTTGCAAACAATTTGTACTTATGAAAATTCCACTTACTGTTCAATTGTGACTCCCTATTCAGTTAATGAACACAGTGTCCGCACTTACAAACATCTGTATCTGTTAGAACATGCATGATATTTCCCCCTTCTGCCCATGACTTATGAATATTCAGTTGCTCTGTGCATTTGAAATCATCTAAATCAACTAAATTGGACATACTAAAGCGATTAGAACGAGGTGAGTCACTTGCTTCCATTGGTCATATTGATGATGTCAATAGTTCAGCAATAGGAAACATTATAAAAGACAAACAAAAAATTATTGATCATGTTCGAATTGCAAGTTCTGTTCAGTGTGCGATTGTCAGTAAAAAATGAAGTGTTGTTGTTGAAAAACTGGAATGATGTTTAACAATTTGGATTCAGAATCAAAATTGAAAAAACCAATGCTTGAGCACTGAATTGATTCAAGATAAGGCCCCCAATTCTTCCAAATAGTAATCCATCAAAAGTTGTCTCGAAAAGCACTGAATGTATTGTACACGACTAACTTTGTATAATGAAACTCAACTTTTTATTGAAAAATATATGAATTTATTCTAATTATTCAATTTTATATGCCCTTTATATGAGGAGAAAAGATTTTTGATAATGATTCAGGAATGCATTAACGAATTTAACATTATTTCTTATGGAAAAAAGCAATTCAGCTTATGAACATTCAGCTTACGAACACATTTCAAGGTACACATTACGTTCATAAGTTGGGGTCCATCTGTAGTTGATTAAAAACAAAAATCAAAAAGAAATTTTTTCTAGAGATAGGTTGTTGGATAGATATTTGTAGGTGTTCAGTTATTGTGATCATTATATTCTTAAGGCTATAAATTTTCTTTCCTTGCATTAATCAATAAATATTTCATTTATTTTGGCAAAAAATTGTATTTTCAATAATTTCATTATTTAATAAAAAAGAAGATTCATGAAACTTTGTCTGGTAGATATACCTAGTCAAAAAGAAATTACTGAGCTTGCTTTATGGCAGGATGACAATTTAGATTGCTCCAATAGCCATAAAACAGGCACAGGCGTCCAGGCCGCATTATAGCAATGAATGTTATAGAAGGGCTGCATTAAAGTGATGAATGTTAGAGAAGGGTCACAGTTGTTTAATGAGGGTCAGAGCTATAAGATTGGATGACTGTTTTACAATGAAATTCAATATCTTATAAAATGGAATTATTGTATTTTGGTAACTATGAAAAAAGTATCGTCTCCCTTTTACTAAAATAAAGCATTTATATGTAATTGCACACAATTCTCTTGAGACAAAATTAGCTATCAAGCCTCAGTAAGACACAGAAAGTGCTGTCAGTTTGACATGCCAGCCATAGAAGATTGGAAAAGGCAGGAGCTGTTTTCAGCTTGCACCAGGTTTTCACAAGATTTATATGGTTAATGGAGCAATTAAAGTTTAGCTCATTACAAAAATACTTTGTATTTGAGGATAATTTCAAGTTGTTACATTTTAATTAATTATATGAAAATAGATAGTTTAGAGGAACTTATTGCTAATTTGTCTCAAGGTTATGATAACAATTTATACAAAATATATTGAGGCCCGAACTAATCTATTGCTTAAGTTTACCTAATGCTAAAAATTTACTATTTAAACTAACATATCTTCATTATTTCAAATACAAAAGAAAGGTAGGTACCTTAAATCACTGAGAATAAATTCTACTAAGTCATGCATAGATTTGCAGAAAGCCATTATAATGTACAGTATACTAAATTATGATTGAAAACTGTGCTAATTTATTTAATTTCATACTTAAAATACTCATTATAAGATTTCCCATTAAAAATATTTAAAGTTGAATTCAACTCTAAAAAAATTTATTCCTAAATGAAAAAATCATAGCATAAATAACAAGCTAAAAGCTCTTGCTAATCTACTGCTATGCCTATATGCATGCAAAACTTATAAGCTCTATTGTCATAGAAGGTCAGCATTTGGTGTACTTTAAACAAAATAATGTTTACATGAGTCAAATTTTATTCAGTAGCAGTAATTCTAGTCATGCATAGACATTATCTATGTTGTCTGATCTCTTACTATTTTTTTCTAGACATCTTACCGTAGTTCTCATTATATTAGTAGCCGAGTAATCCGCTGTCAAAATCCTGTACCTTGGCCTTCTAGTTGTCGAAGCCTGTAGAATAACAGATTGCTTTGTTATGTCCAATGATCCCGGTTACTGGCTTTTAACAATTTGGGTCATATGGTCATTGTCAGATAATTTATTTCAGTAAGTTGCGTTCTTTGTGTTGTGGTTAATGCAAGTATCAGTCATAAAGTTTCTGCTCATAAAAATAGAGTATTTGACCTCTTATATCAACATATAAAGCTGTCAAAGTTCAGTTCCAATATCCATAGTTTACTCAAATTAAATGTTAGTAAGATGACACAAATTAGTTTATGTGCATTGATTGCTCTGTGAATAGCTGCACTTTCTACATGCTCATTATAATTGTGACAAATTTTTCATGAGCACTTTCATGCAAGTTAATAGTAGCTGTGCATCACAAAGTGTTGAACAATTTGCAAAAGTATTTGCAAAAATATTCATGTGCATAATATTTCACTTTGTCAAAACTACCAAACATTATGTAATCATTATTTTACATGGTTTTATTTTGTGGCGTGTGATATATTAAATCATACCTGATCATTTGATCGTGTACCATAATTGTCTCGTAGTTCGTTGTATGACTTTCCTCTGTCTGAATTTCCAACAGGAGAAATATGCCTTGGAGCAGAGAAACTTGGTGATGGTTCCTAGTGGCCAGATAGAAAATAATTGTTAGGATAGTGAATCAATGAAAAAGTTTCTGTTAATGAAGAAGTTAAGTTGTAATTAATTGGTTTTTAGTTATTTAAAGAAATTTTAGGCATATAAGTTGGATTATGAAGTTTTTTCACTATGTACAGCATTTTTACAACTTGAAAATCAGTGGCGGCTCGTAGCTAAAATTAGTGGGGGTGCTGCTCCGGAAAATTTTTAGCCTTTGTTTTAAAATTGTGTAAAAGGAAAAAACCATGTATAAAAAGAAAATTTATTCAGGAACTTGATAAAATCTTAACAAAAAAAAACAAACATTTTTTACTTACTTTAACTTAAATTGTTACAGTTCAAGCTTGATCTATTAATTTAAAAATGAAATCCATTCTTCTTGTTTTAATTTGCGCAAAAAGTTCAATAATTTTCTCCTTGATCTCTGGATGACAATTGAGGAAATGTTTCTCCATTGAAAGTACTGCAAGCGCATTTAGTCTTTCTGAATTCATAGTGCGTCTTAAAAAAGTTTTTATTCTTTTCAATGTTGAAAAGCAGCGCTCTGCCTCTGATGTAGTCATGGGAATTGTCAAGAGGATTTTTATCAGTTTCGTAATTTCACTAAAAACATCATCTATATTATTTTCCAAGATAAATTTCAGCAGCTCAATTAATTTGCAATATTCATGAATATCAGTCCTACAATAGAATACTTTTAGTTCACTTTCAAGCTTTTCTTTGTCAATCATGGGATAAGCTTCAGTGGTCAGTACTATCTCTTTTGTGGGATGTTCATTCTTAAATCTAGTGAAGCATTTCTTGTTGAACAATTTAGCAGCTACTAAGTGTTTAGTGGAAGAATATCTGTCCATTATATCAACACATATATAGTTGCACACTTCCTTAGCTTCTGCCATGAGTGTCTTTGAAGGATCCTCACAGTACTTTGAGTTTCTCAATTCTAAAATAGCAGTTTTGAAATTTGTTATATATTCATTAACTTTAAACACACTATTTCTCGATATTGCATTTGGTTTTAAATTATTTCAACATGAGGCATAATCTGATGAAAAAGCTCTAACCAAAACTTGAAATTATCATCATTCAGGTATTTTAAAATTCCTGTTGCTTCTGCAATGGTTTGATCTGCATTTGATGTTGACTGAATTTCAGTAAGGCAGTTTTTTAAAGGTTGCAAATTTTCATGAACTCTGTTTATGGTTCGTATGTTGAAATTCCACCTTGTAGAGGATGGACGTGGAATGCTGACATCCATATGTTTCTTGAGAATGGACACACGTTGTGGTGATCTTGAGAAGAATGTTGGAATAGCCAGAATGTTAGAGAAAAATATTCTTGCGTTTCGTGTAATACTTGCTGCATTTCTCATTATTAAATTAAGTTGATGTGCATAACAGTGAATGAAATGTGCATTACTATAAACTGCTTTTATTTTTGCTTGAACTCCTGCTTTTTTGCCTTTCATGACATTTGCACCATCAAATGTCTGAGCTATCAGTTTTTGTCCATTTCCTTGAAGGATTATGTCCAATTGTTCTAAAATACGTTTTGATATGCCATCTGCAGTTTGATTTTCTGGAATAAAGAATCCCCAAAAACACTCAAATATTTCTTCATTCAATACGTACCGTAGAACAAGGACCATTTGAGTGTGTTCCGAAACATCTGTTGTGTCATCAGCCATGACAGCTACAAAGGAAGCTTTTCTAATTTCCGTCCTTATCTCCTCATGGTATATTTGTAGCAGGCAGTCAAGTATCTCATTCTGAATGGTCTTAGAAACACCTTTGAAGACTGCACTGGTTTCTAAGTGATTCTTCAAATCTGAATCTAATTTAGATGCAAAATTTACTAATCCTCTAAATACCCCTGTATTTAATGAATCGTCTTTTTCATCATGTCCACGTAAGGGAGTTTCAAAGTTTCCACAAAAGTAAATGCAGTCTATTATTTTGGACAAAATTTCACAGTTCTTTTTAACTTTTATATTATGCTCATTGATTGAAAGTCTGTATGCCTCACTAAGTTTCTCCTTAATACTTACGGTTCCTAAAAGTGACAGTGAAACAACATTATCAACGTGCTTCTTTGACTTCTCATGCTTTTCAGTTTTTTCTTTCATTTTGTTTATATTTATAAAACCATCTTTTGTCCATGGTACATCACCTCCAAACAGCAAACACGGGAAGCAAAACAGTGCATTTTTTACTTCACAGCCGCAAAGCCAACTTTTCCGTTGGTACCATTCAGAATTAAAGCTACGAATATATTTCTTGTTGTTGCTTTTGCCTGGCTGAGATATTAGAATATCAGGTGTTGAACGACCTCTTTTCTTAACTGTAACTTTCTCATGGAGAGATAGCTGTGAAAACTTAAGCTGTTGAAGTTCACTTACAGTCACAGAACTTATTTCTTGGGGATGCAAGGCCATGGTTAAAGTTTTCTGTTAAATAAAAGAACCGAAAAAAAATGAATGAAATAGAATAGCTGGAAGCAGAATAATAATCTAATTCTACACTCTTCTACACTTTATCACAGTCAAGAATGTGGTACACGGTTTTTAAGCACAACACACACTGAGTAAAGAAAAAACTTCCACCATCACGCCAGAGCTGGCACTGCGAGAGCAACAGTGCTCTCTCTACCTGGCAGTCCCGCCTTCCTCCCCACCCCCTCTCCTATGTGCGCATGCGCACAACAGTCAAACACCACGTCGCTGGCACTGTGAACCACACAGTTCCATACAAAGATTTTTGTATCTTTGTCATAAACTGGGAGATGGCTACTGAAGTACTGACATTAAGCTTAAGGAATATATATTGTACTACAAAAATAAAGAAAGAATTAAAGAAAAATGGACTCATTATATTAAATGTTATCGATAATATCAAGTGGAAATAGGGGGTGCAGCAGTTCCGCAGTGCCTATACACGAGCCGCCACTGTTGAAAATATTAATGATAGAAGAGCATATTTAAATTGTGAGGAGACTGGATGGTGCAAGAACAATATTTACAGTTTTAAATGATGATATGGATAAAGTTTTTAGATAATTTAAGTATCCATATTTTGAAGAACATACTACTGCCATGCTTTAAGTATAATTTCAAAATTAACTTGTAATGTCACATATGCATATGAGAGGAAATCTAGGAAACATTATTACTTCAAAATGAGGCCTCATATTATTTATAGTTAATAAGTGCATATTTCATTTTAGGTACACAGCAGTTGAAACATGCACTAATTTCTAAATTTAGCATTATTTTAAGTATCATATTAAGATTTCCAAGTACATATCTAGAAAGCCTTTCACCAGCTACAATGTTATCTTTTCTTAGAATAATCAAATAGATTAGTGGTTAGTATAGACAAGATGCAGTTTAAACTGTTTTAATTATTTTTTATAAGAAAAGGTTAAGATTTGCAATACCTAAATCATTATTAATTCTTAAATGCATCTATTGTGTGCAGCTGCAGCAATTTAAAAACAATTTTGCAATGTTAGATTTTAAATCATGATATGGCAAAAGTGTGAAGGATTCTTTTGAAATCCCAAGCAAAAGATAAACATGTAACAAGTAGATGTAAGTAGAGGGTAGGAAAAGAAAAGTTGAGCTTTGTAAGTGTTCTTATGGGTGTTGTACTTTTTTCAGTTGGCAAAACCAATCCTGCTTACAGTCAACAAAATTAATCACAATATGTAGTTACACATAAGTGTTAGACTTTGGTAGAACAGCCAGTTAAATGCTGGGAAAGTGTTTTACCAAGAAATGAGAATCTGCCTTTCCTCCTGGAGGTCTCAGTGCATCTGATGGTTCTACATTTTTGATCTTCGTTTCTGTTGTGGGATTGGCTCCTATTTCTACAGTTGGTGTTGATGTAGTCCCAGTACGTGATGTCGTCTGAGTCACCACCATGTTCTGAGCTATTGTTAAAGCTCTGAGTTGTACATAGTTGTTAGTAGTAGAGAAAACTAAATTTGTTGGTGTGGTTGCTCTTATCTTTGGCAAGGTTGTGGTTACCTTTGGAGTAGTGGCTGCTGCTAAAGTATTTTCTGTTATTGTTGATGTTGTGTAAACATTTGCCTTTTTGGTAGTAAATTCTGAATGATTAGGTATGTATTTTGTTGTGGTATTTGGAGATGCTAATGGTATAGATGTGGACAATGAATTAAGGTACTGAAGTGTTATTATTTTTGGTGATGTGGTATATGGAGGTGTAATAGGTGTAGAAGTTGATAAAGAATTTAGGTATTGAAGTGTTATTATTTTTGGTGATGTGGTCTCTGGAGCCTTGGATGAGGCTATTGCTATTTTTTCTAGTGTGGTATTTTTTTCCTTATGTGCTGTTGAAAATGTTGCACTTTTGACAGATTCATTAATCTTATTATCTATTTTTGATTTTTCACTATTCTTTGTAGTAGTTACTCCAATTTTAGATGTTGTTAATGGAGGCTTTAGAGTTGTAAGTACTGAAACTTTTGATGTTGTTGGCTTTAAAGTTGTTTTGTGTTTCACTGTTACAGTCTTAGGTGCTGTTGTAGTAGTAGTTTTTGAAGTGTTTGGATTTTGTGAGGATACTGGTTTTGGTGTTGTCAGTATATATCTTGCCGTGGTTGATGATAATTTTTCATTGGATGGTGTTGCCCTGATTGGTGTTGTGTAAGCAGAAATGTGTTTATCAGTTGGTGTATGAGGTGATGTGATAACTACATTTGGTTTCGGTATTGTTGTGCTTGGGGTAGTATTATACAGTTTTGTTGATGCAGAAGCATATTTTGCAGTAGTTGAATTGTTTAATGAGATTAATTTTGTTGTTGTTGTACTTCTAGCTGTGGTTGTCAATATTTTTGCAGCAGTAGGCTTGGTAGTAGGTGCAAAGGTTGTTGTTGACGAAGCCACTGCAACATTTGGTTTATGTGTTGTTGTACTTTTAGAAGTGGTTTCTGATGTCTTTGGAACACTTTGTTTAGTATTTGATGGTATTAATGATGCATTAGTGAGCTTTGAAGGTTCTATAACAGGTGAGGCAGCCACTGTAACAGGCCTTTGTGTTGTAATGACTTTAACTGTGGTTGCTGGCACTTTAGCCATGGTTGTTGTAGGCTTATTTGTGGCAGTTATTGAATGTATGGTAATTTTTTGGGTGCCTTTTGTGGGTGTGTTGGTGGTTGTTTGTTGGAGATTTTGTTCTTGCTTGGGCAAGCTGTGTACCATGGATGCCTTCTCAGGACTTGTTGTTGTTGATGATGGAGATTCTTGCAGTCCAAGACTTCTCTTTGGTACAATGGTGCTACTCCCACTAATACTGCCTCTAGTAATTTCATTAGACTCAACTGTTGCTCTTGTAGTTCCTTCATTTCTTGCCCATCTTGTTGTGGAGGAAAGTACGCCACTCGCCTTCACATCTTCCAGCTGGAGTAGAAAATTTTTTGCTGGCTGTGACTCAGTAGTAGTGTGTACAAAGACAGGAGTCTTTTCAGCTTGAGAATGAGTCACATACGTCTTCAATGCTCTCTCACCACCTCTTTGCAGCACCTCTATCATTGGCATAGGAGTTGTGGCTTCTAATACAGGATCCATTTTTGAAGTAGTGCTGCTCATGGTTCCCTTGGGTGCAATTGTAAGTCTTTTGCTGAAACGTGGTTGGTAATTCTGCACAGTTGGAGGATGTGGGGTTGCACGGGTTGGCCGAGTAACATTCTGAGGCTGGTCATACTGCAGTTCTGGGTGAGGAGTCACAGTTGAAGGCAAACTTGAAGAAGGGGTTGCAGGGGAATAGGAGGGTGAAGGAGAGGAAGAGAGGATATAGGCCTCCAGTGTGGGCTTAGAATCTTGAGTTGTGGTTGTGTGAATGACTTCAAAGAATTTATGAGAATCAATTGATTGTTTTTGAACAAAAGTAGAGGTTCTAAAGGGAGGGTCAGAAGATTCTTTGGCATGATTATATATGTCAGGGAAGATTGTGTATACTTTTGGATTTAGGGTAAATACTTTGGGTTTGGTAGTTGCTAGTACAGGAGTTGTGGTCTTTGGAGAAGTTGTGAAATCAATGGGATTATGGGTAGATACTCTTTTGACAGGCTTAAATACTTCAGAGGTTGTTGTTTTAGGGGTGGTGGTTGTTGTTGTTTTGGGGGTCAAAGTTGTTTTTGGTTTAGATGTGGTGGTTGTTGTAATTTTGGGAGGCTTTGGGATAGACTTCAATGTAAAAGGGGCATGGGCCAGCGATTGTGGGGTAGATAATTTGGAGATTGGGGTTGAGGAGGTAGGGATTGGGGTGGAGGACTTAGGAGAAGGTGTGTATTCTATGAAGGAAGGTATAAATGAATTTGAAGGAGGTTTGTGCTGTTTTGGTTGAGATGATATTGGTTTTGGTGGGGCAGGAGTTAAATTATCGGGATAGGGAGTGGTTGTTGATGCTCTGGAGGTACGGTTGTTGTCTTTTGATGAGGGGATGAAAGGTTTTCTAGTCGATGATGAGAGAATGGACTTTTGAGCAGAGCCTGAATTCTTGTTATTGATAATGGGTTGTTGCCCTCCAGTGCTTGGCCTCTCTCCTTGCACCTCTGTTATGTGACTGGCCTCCAGAAGGGATGCTGCTTTGAGTGGATGTGGTGATGTGTTGCTGCCAGACCTCTGCTTCCCAGAGAAAACCTGCAAGTTGGGTGGGAATGGATGGATACGAGAGGGATGATTTTGTTGATCCTGCTTCAATTCTTGCCAATGTTACCATTCTTCTAATAATGTACAAATAAATTTTAATGCATTATGAAGTTAATTAATTATGAAAAGAAATAATAGAGGTATATTTTAAAGGTCTACTTATATGGCAATGTTTTGTGCAATGCAAATATGCAGAAATATTTTATGAAATCAAAGCAAACAAGGATTTATAAATAATTTCATTATAAATTTTTGAAGCTGAGATGAGTTTTTTGCTATTTTGGTACTGTGCAAAAATAAAGTAAATTTGTGGTAATATAAAAATATTTATTGCAAATATTAGTATTTTTCTAATAAATTTATTCTCTTTACTATGTAATCCATTAAATTCCTTAAATATTTCACCTGTGCTAGATTGCCTAATGCATACCACCCCCATAATTCTCAACTAAATAATTAGCTTAAAGAAGCATATTAGAACTTGAATGAATATTTTTAAGATTGAATTAAATTGCTGATCAGTAATCATTTGAACCAAATGCTAAGTTTATTACTTTTTGCCCAATCCAAAATAGTATGGCTTTAATATTTCAAAGTTTAAATAATTTGCGTATTATTGTAGGCATTCAAGAAGAATTCCGTTGGACCAAGAAAAAATAACAATTTTTAATAAGTTGATTAATGTTAGTCCGAGGATTGAGTCTGTCTCGATTATTGAATTTTAGTGATACAATTTTCTGTTTAATCTAGAATGAATTTGGAAGTTACAAAATTTCAGTAAATTCAATACGACATTAAAAAAGCTGGGGGATTGATTTCCATTTTACATTTAAAATTTTCAGGTACCTATTAAAATGGTGAAGAATTTATAAATTATCTATTTTCATATATAATCTCGTCTATTGGAATTATATTCTCAAGGGAATTATATTTTTAAAAGCATAGTATCTTTAGTAAAATTGGCAGAAGGAGAAGCAACAAAAACATTTATTGAATAACCATAATTAGTGAGAAAAGAGTAATTGCTTAGTGAACATGTAGAATAGTGCAGGGTGAATAGTTAAGCATTTTGCATTACTTTGATTACATCTCTAGTAAACAAAAAAAAACACTACGAATCAGTGGCGTACCGAAAAATGTGTGCCTCCCCCCCTTCCCCCCGCCAAAACAAAACTGAAGCCCCGGAAAAAAATTTGAGGGCCCAACGATAAAAAATATGAGGCCGCTTTGGCCATGGTCCCTCACTATGCGGGGGTCCGCTACGCCGTTGCTACGAATGCATCATTGCTATACGCAATAACAATGTTTATTAATATTGGGAAATCTATTTGTCAACCTCAGACATTGTTTTAATCACATTGTGTAATTTTCTTTGGAAAATTCCCTTCAAAGTTGTAGTGATGGAGTGAAGGGATAACTTCTGAATATCATTCACAGCTACCCTTAGTAAGATTAGGTGACCAAGGTTATATAGTTGAGAAACTAAATTGGCAACCTCTGCTATAAAGAATGCCTGGAATTACATGTAGTGGAAAATATTAATGTGTACTGCATTACGTATCAACTCGATCGATAGTTCCACTATTATTCATTATAATCGATTATTTTTACTCCCGTTTCATTTACCCTGCCTTTAGATTTTTACTGAGATACAAGAAATTTTACTGTAGATTTTCATGGTGTTATTGCGGAAATTGTTTAATTCTGACGAGTATTTCGTCTAAGGCGATGTTATTATAATCACTACCATTTTGAGAGATTAAAAGTGATGTATAATTATAGCTCATTAGTGATTTTCGGCTTTATCGAACGTTTTTGCTTTTTACGTATATTATCTGAACCTGCCCTTATTTAATCCTGATCAATGAGGCGAATTATTCGGTTATAGATCGGCAATTATTTCACCTTGAGACCTAATGAAAATAATTGGTTCTATTCACGGTCAGTTAACCCTTCGAGCTCCACGGTAGTCACGCTACTTTGCGTCATGCAATTGTGAGTGCAACCTTAAAGAGGTTGAAGCATTACGATCCTTGTTATTTCCGCCATTACGTCATTCTTCACGTCCCTCGTTAATGACCAATTGTTGCCTTTCTATGCACATGTACAGGCAGAGCACAAAGTGCTAGTCATTTTGGCTTAAAACTCACTAGAGGACGCTGTGAGGCTGCGATTCCGCCGGCTCCTCCGACTGTTTGTGATGGCTCCACCTGCGAAATGAAACAGACTGCGTTATCTCCAAGTGAAAAGGATCCAACAGAGTTAAGTGTACATTTGATTAGTAATTGACTTTTTTGGAGAAATTATTTCTTATTTTAAATATTTTAAAACATTGAAAAACACATGTCATTAGTGTGAGATCTTAAACTACGAAGTTAATTCAACACGTAGACTATAAATTCGAGAGACACGCACGGATTATATCAGTGTATGAAGCCACGACCCCACATAATGCCCGCAAATTTCTTGCAGTGTGAACAAGAGATCGATTCCCAAGATGTCAACCCATCACAGCTGATGCAGTACGTGGGTGCCGATGTATTTCGTTACTAATCCTGGCCCACGGATTGCGCTTATTCTACGCAAAAAAACTTTTTCCGATGAAATGAAAGGAAGCCATTCATTCAATTATGTTGGAGAATAGTTTGTGGCATTTGACCAAGCGTGACGACAGCAGTCGACGAACCCTTCTCAAAGAAAGCAGCGCAACGTAAATTCTTCGTCTTCCAACGTGTGTGGGCGTGTGAACGGGTTGAGAAAGTTTAGGAGGAGATTTGCGATTCGTTTGTCGCGAGAATTCGCGCTTGTCATTCCGATTCAGCATACGGACGAAGGATTCGGAAATTGGAGAACGTGCAACATAATATACTAAAATCCATCGCGTGGACGTAATACCGTCCCATAGATGTGATGAGTTTGCAAGATTTGTGCGGCATAAACATTTCAACGAGATCGGAATTTCGACAATTGCCTGGAATTTTCGGGAGAAAAAGGATTGTCATCTGGTGCGGATGGTTAATCAGTTAACAGGTGTCTATGTTTCCAAAGGCGAGTTGCCATCGCGATCCAATAAATGTGGGTCCTGTGTTCAGCGTGACTGCCTTACGGAAAGTAAGCGGAAGCTTGAGTGCGCGGTTCAGAGGATATGATGTGATGGGCGATGCATTAACTATTAGAGCGAAACGGCCACGCACATTTGAGGAAACCTTTAACTTGAGCATGGAAGCGATGAATGAAGGAAAAAAAACATTCCCAGAGAAAAGTGAGAGTTTTTTCATCGCCCGAATTCCTTAGTACGCCCATCAGAAAGAAACCTCCAAGTTCAGAATGGGGTTAATTTTAAGAAGCACAATGGCTTTCCGGGCAATCAGACAGCAGTTGGAGCCTTTGGGAACCAGTCTTACGTCTTGCCCTCCTCCTTCGCTGTTCCTTCTCTCCCACTACCCCTTTCATCTTCCTACCACCCTTCTGTGACCCCTCCACCCTCACTCCACCATTCACCATCACCCTCCCCACCTCACTCCAAAAGCCATCCCCCACTCCGTTCTTCTCCTCATACCATCCTCTCCATCTCACCTCATCTGCCCCCCCCCCCCCTTTACCCTTTCCCCCTCCCTTACCCCCCCACACACACACAAGGAGAGACAGAGAGAAAGGTGGTTTCTCTCTCACAATGGCTCGAGCGGCGCCTAAGAGCGGAGGAGGCAGAACTCAAGCTGCTGCCAGAGAGTAAAGCACGCTCTGCGGAGTGGGATACACGGAGGGAGACTGGACGGCCTCGCGGGGCAGGACGCTGCTACGGAATGGTGAGACGCGTTTACGGACGACCGGTGGAACCCAGCTTCCCTTCTCTAGAGCAACGGTGACCTAACGGCGGGGCAACGATCGTGTCCTAATAGGGAAGACGTGAGTCGATTCATAACGGGCGGTATATCCCTTTCTAGTAGGACTGGAGCCCTAGGAGGAGACAGCCCATTGGGAGATCGGATCGAAGAATAAAGGAGTGCAACGGACTCTGGGGCGAGGGCGTAGCAGTGAAAGTGTTCGGAGAGCGCTGCAAGTGTTTCCCCGATTAGGGAGAGAGGGTAAGGGGGAGGGAGCGTGGCGGAGGTGAGGGTGGGAGTAGGGTGAGGGGAAAAGGAACGGGTAAGTACCGGCGTCTGGGAGAACAACTCACGGAGCTGCGCTGCAACAACAACCGCTATTTCTTCCACCCCCTCCGCCTTTCCCAAACTGAACTCCTACTCCTTCCCCTTTCCCCCCGCTCCGCTCCCAACTCTCTTGTTCCCCCTCTTTCCCCCTCCAATATCCTGTTCTGCGCCCAACCTTTTCTCTTTAGGCTATACCACATTGTACCGCCCCTCTGCTTCTTCCCCACCTCTTCCCACCCCATTGACATTCCACCGCCCCCTCTGGGTCTCCGATCTACCCTCCTGCCCCGATCAACCGTCCTGCCTCCTATCCCCCCTCCCGCCCCCGACCAGCCCTCCCGCCTCCGACCATCCCTCCCGCCTCCGACCATCCCTCCCGCCTCCGACCATCCCTCCTGCCTCCGACCATCCCTCCTGCCTCCGACCATCCCTCCTGCCTCCGATATTCCCTCCCGCCTCCGATCAACCTCCCGCCCCCGACCACCCCTCTGCCTCCAACCACCCCTCTCGCCTCCGACCATCCCTCCTGCCTCCGACCATCCCTCCCGCCTCCGATCAACCTCCCGCCCCCGACCACCCCTCCTGCCTCCGACCACCCCTCTCGCCTCCTACCATCCCTTCCGCCTCCTACAACTCCTCTCACTTACAACCACCCTCACCTTCCTCTGTTCCTCCGAACTCTTCCTCATCAACCACTTCTCCACCGTCCACCTCCTCCTCTCAACCCTTCAACTCTGCATCCAACACTTCTTTGCCAACCATCTCTCCCTCTCTTTCTTTCCTCTTCCATAATCCTCACCCCACCAACGTCCTGGCGCAAGCGGTGAGAGGCAGAAGCCAATAAATCTTGAAATCCGCGTTGCATTGGCCTTCCGGTCACTTGAACTCAACCACCCCCGTCGCCTCCTTCTCCCTCCTTCCCCAACCCCTCGACAATCTTTCGCTTCATCGAACGGATTGGAATTCCCCAACACAAACATTCCTACTCCTTTTATTTTCATGCCTCCGACCATGTTGCCTTGTAATACTTTTGAAATAAATAAAGAGAATGCTTCAACGGATGGGCGATCCATTTTATTTCGTGAATTTTTTTGTTTTCCTTTCTACCCCTGCTTGTTTTTCGGCGCTTGTTCCTGACACGTCGAGTTCCGCTAACGTTGGAAACGTATCCGGAAAAGAACGCGCGTTAAAAAAAGGTTTTTATGGGACGTGCTGTCCGGAATACTTTTTCGGCCACTTTCATCGCGAGGTATGTCCTTTTTCCCGAAAAGGAACGTTCATTTTCTTAAAAGCGAAGGTTGACGAAAGTTGTTTCCTCGTGATCTTCAGGTGAATGGCGTGCACGTGCATACTTTTACGCCCGTCGCAAAGCTAACCTTTTCGCTCTCTCATCGACCTTTGACCTCGGAGATGATCTATCAAATTTCGACGTATCAATTCGGATGAATTTTTTGACGAGTAAAAGTAGGATATGGGCAAAAATAAAGGATCAGAACAGTGGGAGTAATTAAAAATTCTTGGAAAAAACAGAAAAAAACATGTATCATTACCTTACCACTTTATTTTTTTAAAAAGATCGTTCACTTATCTACGATGGAACAGTGTGTACATGAAAATAAATGAAAATTGAATGTCCTCTGTGTGTCGGAGAGTTGAATAAAGGTTAATTACGCGACGAAAATTTCCCCAGGAGTCATATTTGCAACATACGCCGTTTTGTTTACAATTTGCTGAAAAGCGTTGAAATGTCACTGGTTTTATTAACTGTAAAAAAGTAGATTGTAGTTCGTAAACCGAACAGGTGCCACTATATCTGGAAAATAATTGATTTTTAGCGGAAGGATAAGCACTTCAAAGTTGCTATTTTACTATAATTCAAAATTGATAAAAAACATCGCACGTTTACATCCGGGAATGCAGAATTTGTACCAGATATGTAACCGGTCAGATAATACACTACTTCCACAGATTTAGTGGTACCTCTCCGATTTACGTTTGAACAAAGGCTCCAGCCAATAGAAACCCAGTGGCATTTAAATCAAGTAGTTCTCTCACAGTTAATGCAATGATTATAATGCGCACAGGGTAGCAGAGAGCAAAGAAGGAGAGGTTATGCAGCATCGAGCGCAGTTGCGCCTTCAGCTGTTCTCTCTTGCACTGGGGCGTTTCCTTTGGCGTCTGGCTGATGAGGCCACTTGCCCGGCCGAGGTGCTCACCCTTGGAGGTGCTCCTCCGGCTGCCACGGATGGCACCGTCGGAACGTATGCTGGCGTGGCCGTGGTGCTAGCAGAGCGTATCGGGTCCCCGCTGCGGTGGTGTTTGGCGGAGAAGCGGTGCGGAGTGGCACCGGGTGCGCTGCCGTCTCCCTATGGAGGAAGTGCCGCCACCGTCAAACCACAGATATCACGTGACCTGCCTTTCTATCCATCGCGAACTACGTTTTTTTCGCGCGCGATTTTTGGCTGGGGGAGATGGCGCATCGTGGCGTATACGAATCCATTTAGCAAACATAATAAATTACTCTTAATGTATCACTTCATATGTTATTTCTGTCTCATAAATGTGACATTATAAGGAAATATAAATTGTTATGGAGTATTTGTCATAATATTTCTTGGAATAATTTTTAAATAAACTTTTTCAGTTTAAATAAAATACGATATAGGAGTTAAATAAATTATGAGCAAAGAAATAGCTTCTGCAGGCAAATTTTCCGTTAGCATATAAAATTAACGCCGAATTATCCGATGGTCATAGAACCACAGAAAAATTTAATAAACATGAAGGAACTAAGGTAGACTTGATATAAATTCGTTGCAGGTTGTTCATCTAGAAGTAAATCCTAACTGGACTTTATCGACTTAGAAGAAAAGAAACTCTTCAAGGCACGAAGCAATGGAACGAAATCCCTCAATGGATTTCCTTGAGAAACCACAACCTTCGACCGTCCCGTTTGCTCAGCCGTTGAATATTTTAAATTGCATCTGGCGAAAGGGAGCATTCTTTTGAGAATTTTTCTCACGATCTCTTAATCTCACACCGTCTCTAGGGTGAGCTTAAACGCCGGCATTTGTTCGAGAAGAAAATCTCCCTCACAATCGGCCTTGTGCCCATGCCCTCACTCGCGCTGTCCGTTTCTCGCGATGGGAGAATGGCGAGAGGACTGAGAAAGATTAATCTCGCGCAAATGCGTGTGCAATTACATCGAGTTATGCACGCCTAGCATGAGATCGTGCTCGGGTTGTCAGTCTGGAGAAGATATGGCCACCTAATATTTAAATTTAAAGCTCCAAGACGAGATTTTTTGTCGTAAATGATTTTTTAAAAAGTTTCTTTGTTCACCGCGTGCCATAAACAAGAAGTTATAGCTTTAGAACACAGATCGTTTGCATTTAAAGCGATGATCGAATATGCTAACTAAAAGTCCAAATCAATCGTTGATATTATATTTCAATCGCATAAATATTTGAAAATGTACGTTATTTCGGATTTCGAGGAAATTTAGCGTGTTAGAAGCGTAATTACAATTGCTCGAAAAAGTAACAACAATTTTTGTTGCTCATGTACCCAAAGTTTTCATCTCAGCTGTTGCTTAGCTGAAATGAAACTGAACTAGTCCAAACTTATTCCTTTATATGGCGACCTGCGAAGGGCATTTGCAAATACAACCGAACGAAAGAACGGATAAATTTTTCGATTTTTATAAGACGCAGTCCTCTAAAAATGACTATTATCTTTTGCTACCAAAAATACCATTTATTTGCTTCGAATGCCGCCGTAATTTATTTAGCCTTGGCGTATACGTTCGCTGCATTGACTCCCTGTCCACCACCCAGATTTTTTTCGACACATTGACCCCGAGGACAGGAATGCGTGGCCAATGAAATTTTGCTGGGTAAAAATGTGAAAAAATGCGGTGAAAGCTTTTTTATTGAGAGGTTATCAGAACAGAAAAGTTTCTTTCAGAAACCGGTTACGTCCCCTGGAACGTTTGGTTACCTTTTTTGGGCTCGTTAAAGTCGGAATGGAGGTATGTCTCGGTTGATCAGCCTCCATAATTGCGTTCCTTCGGAGCAAGTGTAATTATTCAGCGAAATATTTTCGGTCCTATTAACTGAAAAGTCGACTCTTCCGTGTTTCTCAGTGAGCGTATAACAAGTCAGATTCCTGTTACTTAGCGGTTTTTCATAGTTTGGAATTCTTTATATTGGAACATGTATCTAAAAGACTTGATTACAAATAATTTTGATCTAATGGTTTGCCTTAATTAGAGAGGTAATCATCAAATATAAATGATATAAATAAATATAGGAATGCAGCGAAAAAATCTCTGAAAGGTAATTGGAAGTCAAGCGTAGTAATTGGCATGATTGAGTTCGCAACATAAATATTTTCAGCGAAATTTTACTGATAGCATTGCATTAAATGGAAGATTTCTAACCCTTTTTTCGGATCGAACATTCTTTAGACCATAGCAATGCCTCGAAGCCTTTGTAACTTTTTCCACTTAAGTTTATTTCAAGCTGACCGTTTATTTGACACATATATTATTATCCATTCGAAAGTGACGAAGTATCGGTTTTTGATAAAAAAATTCAGAAATATAACCTATATATCAAAGAATTTCACAATACGCTTTACGGAATTCCCTGCTGAATTGAAAGATTTCCAGGATGCTGTCGGGCGTAACTTATGCCTCGCTTTTCACGACATTAGTGACGCAATTGTTTGATTATCTCAAAGCGTCGCTTGGGGGCTACGGAATGCAACCTTCACGTCACACCAATGACGAATTGTTCTCTGGCGAAAGGAATTGTTGGTATCGAGGATTTCGTCGAGTCAAAAATTCCATGCGATGGCCTAACGGAGTTTTCGTATCTTCTCGAGATAAATACCAATGTTTGGAATATGCAAACTTTGCCTTTATTTCATAATCTAATGAGATAGCACCAGCGTTTCAACTGGTAACATTCATTCTGTCATTACGTCTTCATTAGTTCCTCGTAGCATTTTAATGAACAGTCACAAGTTACAGAAAAGCTATTACATGTAAAGCTGTTTTGAACGACCGCGGATTAAAAAGAGTGCTGTCGTCGATGTGGCCGGTAAGATTGGAATTGTGTTGACATTTTGGACAAGAAAGGCATGGTCTTTCAACGAACGTTTCTCAATACTTGTTCAGTGTCGGGGACATTAAATCCTTCGCTATTTTATTAATGGCAGATACATCAAATTTCGTGGCGGTTTGGTGAAAATCTTCAACTTAATAGCGTTAAATCCTTTTCAGTTGAGGATTTTTACTAGCCATATTCACGATGGAAATGATTACTTTTTAATCGTGAATACAGGGATCCATTATGAAAGAATTGTGAATATTTGTCACTAACAAGCTTATTGCGAGTAATGCAAAGTTAAAACAGAAATTTCATACTTTAAAATTATTAATAATTTAACTCGATAATGGGGGAATGGGTGTACCCATTTCTATTGAAAACAGTATACTAATTCCCATGCCTGTTTTGCAAACATTTCCATTTGGCGTAAAATATTTACATACTAAAATAAATATCACACAGTTAAACCATTCAAAAATTATTTCTACTAATTGTAAGAAAAAAATACAAAATTTGAATTTCTCAAATAATAATCTTTTAACGGTTATAACGTGAGTCAAAATGCATCACTTCAAATGGTGTTCTGTGAAGACTGTGAGAATGATTATTATCTGTAATACATTAGCGCGATAAAAAATAAAAGAAAACCTCATCGTTTTACATAACTATTGAAATTTTCATCTGTAATTAATATGCTAAGGAGTGCATTGATAAAGAGATTTATAGAAAAATTTAGTCGAAAAACAAAACATTGCCATATCGCAGCACTGCGATTTTACATTTTTACTTATTCCCTTATTATTCGCATTTAATTAGGACCAAACGTTTTCTTTTTAATGTACACATTGGATTCCACCTCTCACAGTCTCCACGAGAGCAGCAGAACAGAAATTTCACAAATCCTAAGATCTGCGCGAAACACAGAAGTTAAGCAATGAGATCTGACGCTCCTATGGACGAGAGCGATGTTTGGATCTGTCAGGACTGTCGTCCCCACGCTAACGTGCGGAGCCGTGGGGTGGATTCTGAAGGTGGATTGGCCTCTAATGTAGTGCCTCTTTATTCTCACCTGACTGGCCACTGGAACAGACGCCTCGGGCGTTCCTCTGGAGAAGGTCTTCCTTGGGTTAAAAGCCGGACGCTGTGGCGAAGGCTGGAAGGAAAAAGTTTGGAAAATTGCGCGTTAATTCCGGATTTATTGTGACGGATGCGATATAAAGGGAGGACAATTTTTTCTTAATTGTTTGGCCCGGGAAGAATGCAATCCTCCGAAGAGGTTTCGGAGTTCCTTTCTCCCCCTCAGGGCGCTCATTTCTAAATACCCTTTCACGAATATACTAATGACATTTGAACGGTGCGGCGGTTGTGACTTGCACGTGAAACCCGAGTTGAAAGCCAAGCGGAATTGAAAGCGGTTTACTTGCGAGATATCCGGATTTGAATTACTCAATGCGCGGAAACTTGTTGATGTGAGGCTGGACACTGCGAAGCGTTGCGCAAATGAACCTGATTTCCGGTAGTACGAGGTTGAAGTTGATTATTTTCGCGAATAATTGATTCTCTGGGTTGAGAGATAAATACGGAAAATAACTTGTTTGAGAACCAGCTATATTAAAAGTTCCGACAAGTTTTCCAGCGTAGCCACTTACTTGAATCTTTGCTCCCTTCCAAAAGTTAATATTCGCACGTCTTGGTTGTAGTTACTTCTTGAATTTATACAAAAACAGTATAATTATTTGTGCAATATTACGCTGAGCGTAGTCGTAATTTTCCCTATTACAAGCGAAAATATCCGAAATACTACAATAGGATCACATCAAAATGATTATAAGCTTAAAAATATTCGACGTAAAATAAACATTTACATGTTAATAGTTGAAGTTTATGTCACAAGATAATCTCTTTTACTTAAATAAATTTTTGGAACGCTTATTTGCGTCATATCATTTACTAGACCAGTCTATAAATGTTGTAAAATTGAACTTGTATACCAATTGGTAAGAGTTAATTATTAAAACTTGTCGAAAAAATTCCTTAGACGAAAGCTTTTGCAAAACTTGTAATTTTATATTAGCTTAAATGATACAAAATAAAAAATGGATCCTGCGCAACAGCTTGGGATGCCCATTTCAAACAATTAATTATCATTCCCAGCTGATTACTTGTGCCTAATAAATTCTACTTAAAACGGCCGAGTCAACAATAGGAACGTTTATACATTACCTGACATTTTATATTTATTATTAGTTGAAACTCGAGTAAGCCATTCTATGGCTATTGAAGTTATCCACGTTATTTATTTGAGGCGTTAATTTCTGTTGTCTATAAATTTTTATATAGTTTTATGTCATCAGTTTTTTAAGTCCTTGAAACCACCTCCCTTCGAACCCTTTGGTACACACCTTGTTTCCACGACTTCCTCCGACGGTGTTTTCTCTGGCGTTGTCGTCGGTGGATTTGGGCACCACCCTATTGTCTTCGTCGTTCTGGGGAGGTAAAGAAGGGGTCTTAAAACGCTTTTAATTCGAATGCTTTGAGTATAAAAAGTGGTCTTAAATACATCTACTTATACCGCTAAAGTGTCAACTCTACAAACCCTACCAGACAAATGTGCATACGTTACGGTGCAAATTTACCGATGACCTCGGTGCTGTTAATAAAAATACTTTTTATAAACACCGCTAATAAAAATTCGTCCTTACTCACCATGTTATGCACGATACAATGTGAACATTTTCGCTTTCTTAACGTTTTGAACCACCCTATTGCTATGGATTCGAATTGGTAACATCAAAGGCTGCGAGTGGCTCCTTTCTTCATCACAAACCAATCTCTTGAGTTAGATATTGTCAGAACGCGTGTCAGAGAGTTGTTGTTGCGTTTTCCAAGAAGTGCTGAGCCATTTTGTCAAGTTAAATAGTTAGGTTGGCGCAATTGGTAGAGGAGTGGCTAGCGTTTTTCTCAAAGGTTGAGGATTCGAATACTGCTTTGAGGATGAATTTCCATTATTGCCATTGTTACTATTTAATAAGCTCTTTGTAAAAAGCAATGGATGTGCCGTTTAAGTGTTACTAAAACAATACAATTTTATTGTCGAAAATATATATTTTAGGTAATGCGTCTAACAGAATTTTCCTGATCAGTTTTTATTCGTATCTTCGACATCATGGCTCTACGCTCATCCTTTCTCAAAAATTTAGTATAATGAACATACAAAAATGTTTATTGACGTTTGTATAATGCTGATGTAAAAAATCTTAAGATGCAAATCTTTGCGTCGTCATTTTATGTAAACCAGTGGCATTAAAAATTCCATAGAAAAGAATTTTTGCCACTGCATATGACCAAAATAACTTATTTTTCTTTTAACATAATGAGAATATGATCTAGATTGAACAAAATCTCTTAATCAGAATTATTATCTGTTCTATAAGCTGCGTAAGTTTGTTTTTCATTTCAGAGCACGAAAACGTAGCTTATTATTTAAATTAGAATTAAAAATAGGATAGGAAGATACATCAGACGAAAGTACCAAAATCTACGAATTTGAAAAATCAAACTTATTTTTTCATTAATTTTTTGACTGCGATAGGTTTTGTGAAGATACAGTAAGGTTTGTAGCTTAAAATTTTGGCAACATTTGTTAAATCATATGAGACTGCAAAAATTAATGCAATATGGGACTAATTAACCATTATGCGAAAATTTCACATAGGAATCTGGACTGCGTTAACAACGGAAGCGCCTGTACGATAAGATTAATTAAAGTTGAATAAAATATCTCATTTTATAGACACATGCTCATATAACGGGTTGTGCTGAAAAAAAAAATTTGAAAAGATAATATTCTTTATGGAATATATATATACTACTTATTTTGTATTCAGAGATTGGTTTAATAACTCAGTTTATAACATGCAGTTTATTCCACAGCAGTTATTTTCTTCTTTTGTTTGCCATATACTATGCAGTTTTCGATCAAAAGTGACAGAATCTTCAAGAAAGCTGTTTTTCAACAAAGCAAAGAAAAAAATGTTCATAAGAAGGTTAAAATTAAAACGATTTGTGAGCGATCTCATGCAGGCCTAATGAATGGATTAAATACGTATTCATAAAAAAGTGAAAAAAGACACTGCAGTTCCGATTTCCAATGGGTTAATTCATGCTGTTACACAACAGCGCCGTTTGATGAAGCTTCCAAAGTGCTTTTTGAGTTATACCGTGCAAATGCAGGTTTAAAGACTTGTTAGCTCTTGATTAATGAATTAATTTTCCCTTAAATCGAGCCTCCACCTATGGAGGAATGGTTGACGGCATTCAGAGATCCATCCCTTCTACACAACCATGTTCATCGTGCCTTCCTTCGGAGACCATCACCCTCGACGTCTACTTCAGAAAACGGCCCCTAAGGCGCGCTCAGTGACTGAGGGAACGGCGTATGAGAACACGTCCATCCACATTGCAAAGTTGCGTTCAATCCCGTCATTTCGTCAAGTCATAAAAAAAGCCTTGAACCCCGTAAATAAGGGGGCGGATATTTTACTATATGAATGCTTGAAGGACGATGAAAATAACGGAGAATGTCTGTTGTGACATCATCATCATCAAAGCGTCTGTTAGTCATGCATACATGCATTGGTCATAGTGATGGAGTAAGTAAGATGTAGGGGTTAAGGCCGGAATTTGAATATGGTGGAGGGTATACATACTGATATTTTTTCGTTTATGCTATTGAAAGTATCTTTTAAATGAAATTGTTCAGGTTTCGTCATTGATTTAAGGACGAATAATCAAGTGAATACGGAAATACATTATTTTGATTCATAATTCAAGAATTCCTCATCAACATATCATATTTATTCTTACTGTAATACATTTTAAGGATGTTGACTAATTGTCAATGAGGACCAAATTAAAATGCAGGGCATAATTACTACGTACTCAAAACACGTTTATTCTTTCAACTGGCGTCTCTGAAAGTTGTGGGTCGTTGCAGTTATTTCTATTTAAAATAATGTCCACTGACTTAGAAATTTTACGATGGAAGTAAATTGGACAATATAAAACATGAAGGCAGTGCTATTTCACTGGAATACTTAAACATTTACTGCCAGAAAAGAACGTAATAACAGCCAGAGATTTTTTAAAATTACGAATTAAAAAAAACAAAAGCGCTTGGGCAGAAATTCTTATTACGGAGGACCAACTGTGGGAAAGTGATGGAAGGACGAATTTAATGAGTAAGAATAAAAAAATTATAAGAGTCATCCAGAGGTTACCAGGAATGGAAAAGGAACGCTAACCCTTAGGCATTAGTCATGACGTAGAATCTGCTGAAAGATTCGAGGACACACTTGGTGATGACAACATCATTTCCAACGGTATACTTTTCCATTTGAAGAGGAAGAGACTCAAGGATAGGACTATTATCAGAAATTCCGAGCATCCTGATTGGAGGAACTGGAGTAAACTACGTGGTCGAGCGATTTCAGGTTATCTGGACGTGTGGAATAATGGATGGACGTCTCTCACGTCATTCCTCAGCCGGAGGGCCTTCCGGCAGAGGCCATTTTCAACCTCCTCCTCCCTTCCCCAGACTCTTCGTTTCCTTACCGCTTTTTCACTCTCCCTCCCCCCTACCCTCTCCTTCTTCCTCCTCTTCTTCATCCACCCCCTCGAGGTCACCTCCTCCACCGCCCCCTCTATCACCCTAACAACCGAATAGCCCCCCCCAGGGGGAGGGAGAAGGGAGTTGTCTCCCCCTTTCCCCGCGTCCCGCCTACGCCTTCCCTCCTCGCCCCACGCCCCCCAAGCCACCTCCCCACACTCCCAGGAAGAGGAGCACGGGGCAATCGGGGCCGAGGAGGGAATTAGGCGGCGGGTCCTCGGGGGAGGCCGAAGGTAGTTATCCGGAGTCTTTGACGGTGCCCTGTCTCCTCCGTTGACGCCCATTAGCGCCTGAGCGGTTGAATCGGAGGAGAAGTAGGACCGCATCTGAAATGGCAGACCGCGGCTCACGCAAAACGTGTCACCAGCATACGACGCGCCCTCAATCCACCTCCTCGCAATCCATACCCCCTTTATTTTTTTCTTTAACGGGCGATGCCAAATACGCAGTCTAATGGCCTGTCCCCAGAATTTGACAATTGAGGATTCTGAGAAAAACCTCGAATAATCCAGGGACGAATCTTAAATCTGAGCAGCGAACGAATTGGAGAAAAATTATTTAAAGATTTGAGGTCGTTTTCGGATATTGGTGGATTGACAAGATCAGTACTGCAACTAGGGTATGGCGAAGGTGGGATTTGCCATAGGCGCCCCTTACAAAAGGTTCCAAACGTTCCAACAAAAATGCCAAAAGTTAATTTTCCGTAAAAAAGTATTAATTTAATTCTCAACTTTCAAAGTTATATTTAATTGAAACGCTATATTTCTCAATTCGAATGCAGCTAAAGTAATATTCCACATATTTTCTATAATTTTGCCTTAGGCTCCATATTTCGCGGGTACGCTTCTGGGCGAGATTGTTCGAAAAGTTTGCGAAAAATGAATACGGAGGCTCCGTAGAGTCTAAAATTTTATTGCTGTCATAATGAGATGGATTAAATGGATAGACTGCGTCTGAAAATTTCGTAGTTTTAAGTCGCTCAATGGAGGACAATAAGTCATTTAAATAAACACCATCAATTCATCATGAATCGTTGTTTTAGGAGAGATGGTTCTTGGATCTTATGATAATAAATTTCACCACTCACTTCCGATTCTGGTAATGCAACACTATGCACACTATCCTTTAAAAACTTATAAAGCTTTCTTTAGAAACTGCTGCTCATTCGATGTTTATGTTAGTATTTCCCCTTTCATATTTCCTTATTATTGTGAGACTATACGCTTCAGAGAGAATGAAACCATATAATATTTTTTTTTAAGAAAAAAATTTAATCTTATCCTTTTAAAATAGTAAAATATCCCATCGTTGAGATCTCCACCCGTATTATCAGGGATCAAGCTTTGTTCGTCGAAACGTTATGTTATGTAGCTACTTAAGTGAAACAATTTCCTTGAAATATAAATACCAAAAGGAAATTTAAGTGGATAATAAATATGTAAAGGATCGATTTATGAGATCCGTTATGACGAATGAATTCTCGTTTCTCACTTCTCGGTATTGCTTACGCAAACATAGGCACAAATCCGCTGCCGTGCTCGACAAGAAATCACAAATATTCCTCTCTCTCTCTGTGTTATCTTTTTCTTCTTTTATTTCCAAACACTCGGCGTTCCGCAGGTCGACAACCAGCTTTGGTCGGGACAGGTGTCCCGAACCACTCCGCCCTAAATAAAAAGAGACAGTATCCCGACTCCGGACTCGGCGATCGTGCAGTAAAGCACTTTCAAAAAAATAACGCACGCCCCAAGAGGGACGGCGCCGAGTTTTGCTTTGATTTCTCTCCGAACCGTCTCAGCTTCCGCCATCTACCGACCCGTTTCATCCGTCTCTCTGCATCTCTCGCTCTCCCCGTCACTCCTTTCACTCCGCTAAAACTCTCTCCCTCGACGCATAGTTCGCCCGAGACGAACTCCTTTCTCCTCTCCATTTCCCTCTCTCTTCCTCCAGCAGCCCTTTTGCCTTTCTCTATTTATAGCAGTTACGGCATCTTTTGTACCTCCCGTTGACGCACTGCCATTTACTCCTCCCCCAAAGAATTCTTCTCTCACACTGCACAAGCACCTGATTCCCGGTAAAGAGAGAGAGAGAGAAAAGAAGAAGAGATAATCTCGTCAGGTTTCAATTCCTCTCTTTGTTAACCTCGCCGGCGTCGAAGAAGCTTGAAATTTCCGACGTTTTTCACGCGCGTGACTCAAGGCTCGTATTCGTGCGTGCAAACCTCTCTTTCAAAAAAGCGCGATTAATTCTTTTTATTTCTTCGGATTTTTTATTTTCTGTTAAGCTTTCATCCAGGCGCGTGCCGAAGCGTCGCGTTAAATTATGCGTGACTGTGTTTCCCTTCGTCCGAGTTGTCGCGTCGGAAATTTTATCGCGGAAACGCTTCGCGCGAAAATTAAAGAATCGTTAGTCGCGCTTGCCAATGGTCCGAGATAATCGCCGCTGCGATTTTCCGCGAACTTTCTCTCCCCGCGAATATGTTTGTCCGCTTTCTCTTTCCAATGATGAAGCCATTACTCAATGCTCGCACCCCCATTCCACAGGTTACGTTTACTGTACGGATTCTTATGCGTTAAAGGTTGATTATAGGATGAATGCATGGATATTTATGCGGCCATTTATTTGTTACAGCTAATATATATAATTTAAGATTTTATAGTAACTATTTATATTTAGTGTTGTTTATTTATTATTTAACATGTTGATATTTGAGTTAATATCATTAAATTTTCTTATTGTTTTTAGTTAACCAATACTATATAATTTATTTATAGCTATATTAAAACAGATGACATTAGAATTAATACACAGGAATATATCATATTAACTCATACAATCAAATACAAATTAACATGGTCAATGCGAATTTCTTTGCACTTTTTGCGACATTCCTCCAAGATTAAGTTTAAATTAGCAACGCGTTTTTATTCTCTTTGTTAGCTTTTTGCTTTAGTGGGATTGGCCGTGTTAATGACTTTTCCTTTGTGGGTTTTTGTGGTAGGAGAGTGATAATAGCGCTGCTCACTTTTTACTTTGGAAAATAATGAGTCGTAATGTGAAAAAATGCCAGAAAAAGGGGCGATGGTTAAGCATTGTAAGAGGTCTACCAATTCATTAATGAATGAACTTTTCAACTTGCTCCGTTGTGGCATAAAGAGTAACTGAGGATTTAAAAAAATAATTAAAGTCAATCGACACAATAACAAAATTATTATACTCTAATATCATATCGTATTCCTTAGTAAATTTTAGTTTCAAGACAGCAATGCGATAAAATGTTGGCATTTATGATATGTTATCACAAGATTCCATTCAAGCGGAAACTCGCAATTCCGAGTAATAATGTGATTTACGGTTAATAACATAAAAAGAACAGAGGCGTAAATTTCAATCCAAAAGTTTGATTTCAAAAGCTGCCCTTGTTCTTCAATTGTTGATTTGAATAATTTCATTGAGCGGCTCAATTCATTCCAGCATTGATTCTTGAAGGAGCGAATTATTTGAAGTTTTTTAAATTTTTAGAAAAATATTATTGATTATATATGTTACTTCCATAATCATCCAAATGCCGATTTATTTTCGTTCATCTGCGTATCCAGCCGTGGATTACCTATGAGATTGCTGTTGATCAAAATCCTACGTACCTAAATTATGGGTTTTACGTTTTCAGTATTATAATAAGTGGCTAGTCTTATTTCATTCTCTCTTATTAAAATTAAAAACTTGCTTTCGCTTCCGTCAACAGTTCTTCTTTCTCTATTAATATTTTTACTCCCACCGAACTTACCTTTTTCGTCGCTTGATACTTGGCGCTCGCTGATTTCTTCCCGTTTGTCAAGGCGGCTAGCTTTCTTCGCGTCTCCTCCTTCGTTTGTTTTCGTTTCGTGGATATTTTAGGTCATGAAAGGAAGGGCAAGAATGTGGGGATAATTTTTTTGGCGAGCTTAATTTTTCGTAAAAATCATTGTTAAGGTTAATGATAGCAGTTAGCATATTAATCGATCCATTCTTGTGCCCTACGCCTGCGGGTTAAAAAAGCCAAGCTGGACATCTTATATATGTTGGGAGTCTCAATTGTAATATTTTATAATGACCCGCTGTGTTAAGCTTATTTTTTAAATGCGCCAAAGCTATAAAATGACTCTATTATGGCAGTTATCTCAGAATAAACATTGCGATGCAGCAAAAAAGTTTTACTTTAAGATAATATGGAAAAGCTTCTTTGCACTTTTTAAAAATAAAGAAGCGGAAATAAACAACTTTAATTTTTCATTTTTGGTTTAACATTTGATATGGACAGATTTATAACTTTAAACGCAAACCGAGTTAAAAATATAAATATGATATCGCTTGTTTCATATATGTATGTAAATTTGTGTTCAACCCCAGTGGAAGATATACTGCTTCACGAAATTGCCAATTCATCAACTTCAATTTAACGACTAGCTTTCATTAATTTTTAGTAGGTGGCCGTATAAAATAGTAATTTTGCTTTGCTCTACTCACCCTCCTTGGTGGTTCCGCTGTAGTCGGTATCTGTTTCTCCGGAAGCCTGTAATGCTGACCGGGAGAACTTCCCGCGGATGTCACCGTGACAACTGATTCTGATGCCCTCGTGATGAGGCTGTCGGACGGGGACTCGGTCGTGCGTGATCTCTGAAAAGGCAGAATATAATCTTCAGAACGTTTACGGATCAAAATAAGTGATATATATATATATATATATATATATATATATATATATATATATATATATATATATATATATATATAAGAACAGGATAAAACTTCTAAATAAGCGTTTCCATAGCGAATTGATTTTTCTTTTATTTAGATATACCATTTATATTTGCCACGTTATATTTCTTGGAAACCTATGTTTCATGTAAATTTAAAGAAATTCTGAGATGGAGGGAGGCTAGGAGTAAGCAACCTAAGCTATGGCAACGGAGTAGATTTTGCTTCCATAAAAGGAAGGTTCATGATACGGAAACAAACGTGCAATACCTGTTTTTCCGCTTAGGTAATTGCCTATGTCCAGTGTTGCATCATTGTTCATCGCTACATTTAAAAAGTTACTAACTCGATCTTTATATATTAATACTCAATGTCTGTCCGTCCGTCCGCCTTTTATCTCTTGAACAGTTTGTCATAGAGAAATGCTGTATACGTCATTTTGTTTCTGCCAACTAGGAGACCCCGGAAAAACTATTTTCGTTTACATAAGTATCCCGGATTCTACTCCGAGAGGCGATTATATTTTCCCATATGTTTACATAGGAGTTTCGATTTTTCAAGGTGTAAGGTTTATTTCCTTTATTCCTTAAAATACGTAAATAGGGACCGAATTTCTCCGTGTTTATACGTTCTTTGCACGAAAGGTCGTTTCCATCCGTCCGTCCGTCCGCATGTAAAACTCAGAAACCGCTAGATGTATTATTATGAAATTTGGTATTGGAGAGTTTTGCTAAAATTGGTCTGCCCATTCCAATTTTGGTTAAAATCGGGCAACAATTACGACCACTTTACATGGCCTACAAATGGTTAACAATGTTCCTTTTTTCAACTCGGGAACCGCTGGACGTATTTCGATGAAATTTGGTATTGGGGAGTTTTGTTAAAATTAATTGATCGATTCCAATTTTGGATAAAATCGGACAATAATTACGACTACTTTACATAAAGACCTACATGTATTTTACAATGTACCTCACTAGCTTCTCGTTAAATACTCATCTAAGCAAAAAATATTGAGAACATTGTGAAATCTCAAAGAACCCATTTGGAAACTTTGTGTACCTACTTCGACATGGAGTACACATTTCCAATATTTTTACTTTATTCCGCGGCTAACATTATAAAATATCTTATTCTTGCGATGTTTAGACGCTTAGAAAAATTTGTCAGAAACACGCGTTTCTTTTCAAAATCTTATGGATTTTCGTACTCTTTCCGAGTGTCACAAAGGCGACCCGCATTGTTGCCTCCGATTGAATTAGCATCTATTAAGCCTTCAAATACACAAAAGAATTGCGTTATCCGCTTCGCGCTTTTTATGAAGCATCGACATTATAGTTATATCAATACCAAAGTTAATGTTGCAACCTTAATAATTGAAGATTAATATTATTCAGTAAACTGCGTGTGGGCTGTGGGCATTTTTAACGACGATGATTTTAAACGTGCAGATTTCTGACTGGCTTCGCAAAAGTTTTTGCGGGTACCACTAGTTTGCATTAAATTTGCGAAAGCTGTCATCAAATATATAATTTTTGCGTTTCATAAGTTCTTACTAGCATCGTAATTAGTATTATTGAAGGCAAATATCTACAGTTTAATAACACCACAGGAGGAAGCAACTCTCTTTCGGTGATTTAATTTTAAACTTGAAGTATAGTCATTCTATTCGTTTACACATTTTTGTATGGTTCTCCGCTATGATGTCTATCAAGGTACGAAGTACGCGAAGATAGAATTTTTAACACTTTATTACTTTCAAAAAATGTAAGGTTTTACAGTTTGTTGGTTTAGAAAGTATTGAAGATATATGAATAAATGGTTGACATTGTTTTGAAGAAGATAAAGATTGTGTGCAGATTCATGTTATTGAAAGGTTATCTGAATGTCAAATAAAAGAAAAGTAGAGGATGTGTGATGTGTATTTAAGGCGAGCCCATGACTAGGCATTTGAATTTTGTATAAAAAGTGATACCCAAGAAAATGCTTCCTCATTTGGGTTATGTATCCCTTATTTGGCATTAAGATTATAAATTTACATATTTAATAAAAGTTAATATTATATGAAATTTTATGTTAATATAAGTGTCATAATTATCAAAATGTAAATTTAAAGTGTTTAACTTTTGAAATGGAAACAAATACAGAAAAATATTAGAATATATTTGTTTGGAATAAATAAATACAAAATAGGAGTGTATTTTAAAAACATTTTTAAAATGTTCTCTAACCTCATTTTACTTACGATATTTTTGTTGTTGCCAATTTCTCAATACGAATTCAGCAACTTATTATATTAGAGGAGCGATATTGTTTTCCCTTATACGTTTGACACAATCATTGTGCTAAAAATCAACTGCAGACTTTGAATATCGATATCATCCATCAAACATATTTTTCTTCCAATTTCTGAATTAAATCTGTAATTGTGTGAGTGTAAAAATAAACAATGAGGATATTAATTGTAACCAAACTGTGGGTTATTGCTCATTAATTGTGTTATAATGCCTTTATTTTTTGTATCTTTTGTCAAACACGGTGGTCTGTTCGCACAACTAAAAAAACCAGAAAACTCTAATAGTCGTATAATAAGACTAAATGTGCTTTTTGACTAAAATGCATTTGTAGCAATATTTTACATTCTATGATTATTAACCACTGAGGATGGTTGCTTTGCTTGCACATGGTCGTTAATTAATTATACTAAAAACAGAAATTTTATCAAATCAGTTTTTACTTGTTTTCACGTACTTACAAATATGATTTACATATATTTTAAAACAAGTTTTTATTTCATTATATTATAGCTTTAAAATGTGACCAGAGTTATCTGACTATTTAAAAAAGTGCTCAAAGGGATTATTTGGCAAAAATAGGTTGGAAATTCCTGACCTAAGTTTTGTCCTTGGTTATCAGGCAAAGTTTTTCTCTGTTTTTTACTGTATTTTGTGAATTTTTTAGTAAGCCAGCAATGCTCATGCATGGACCTATTATGGTGCACTCTAATTCACTTACCTGGATGTTTCTTCCCCTGGAGTAGTCTCCTCTGCCTCGTGCAGGGGGTGCGTGGGAGCTGCTCACTGGTTCTTCTCTGGAATAGCCTCGTCTGGAATTTCTGGGAGTGTCTCTGGAGGTATCTCTTGAAGCATCTCTGGAAGTATCTCTGGAAGTATCTCTGGATGTATCTCTGGAAGTATCCCTGGAAGTATCTCTGGAGGCATCTCTGGAGGTATCTCTAGAGGAATCTCTAGAAGATTCCCTGGGAGTATCTCTGGAAGTTCCTCTTGGGGTATCTCTGAAGGAATCCCTAGATGTATCTCTTGAAGTACTCCTTGATGGGATGGCTGTCTCCAGTGATGTAACCCTTTGCCTTCCCCTCCTCCTGAACACTTCCTCCTGCAGAAGTCACGGAGACAGATTAGGAACAAAATGATGGCAGGGAGGTTTTTTATTTGTATCATCAAATAACAAAGGGTAAAGAATTTGTACTTTTTTGAAACATCATGAAAAATTAAAAGACAAGTAGGATCTTATATCCAGATGGCATTGGCTGCTGGTATGTGAAAAGTATGGGTACGAGGGAAATACAAAAAAGGAATTTCAAATTCTAAATCAATCCAACCCTATCTTGGAAAGTTAGAATCTTGAAAGAATACTAACATAATAGTTATTTGGATTTTAATTTAAAGTTATTACTGAGAGAACCAAAAACTATGACCTCTATGTTTACTACATAACAAATTCTTAATAAGATTTTAAAGAAACATTCTATATTACACACAACAACTGGAAAATACATTTCATATACAGCATGACACAAAAATCAGTTGAAAAATGTGAAAACAACAACTTGGTCACTAAATACATGGCGAAAAATGTAGTTCCAACTGAATAGTATTACTTCCAACTTTGCTGTCACGGTCTGTCAGGAACTGAAAATGTTTGGTGATCAGTGGATTGAAGGTGGTAGACCCATGGCATGGCCCCCATGATTGCCTGACCTCATTTTTTTCTCTGGGTCTATGTTAAATAACATGCGTTTAAGATGGAATCTACATCCCTCAAAGGTCTTAAAGACCGTGCACTCATGTTCTTCAGCAAATCACACCAGCAACACTAGCAGCCATCAGAGATGAGGAATCGTTTTACATTGGCATGCAATGAGGATCACCTGTGTTCCTCACCCTCACTTACTAAGGTGCTGTGAGGAACACATGTGTTACTTGGTTTGGGTACAGAACCCCAAAACCCACAACCTTGAAACCCATAACCTCGAACCCACAACCTCGAATGGACGGAACCTCAAAGTGACTGAACCTCAATGGGACTAAACCTGGAATGGACAGTACCTCCAATTGACACAATCGCAAATGAACTGAATCAACAAATGGATACAATCTCAAATAGCAATATCATTTTTTATATTATGTATCATTACGTTTATTGTTATTGATATTTTCACAAGTGGTATTATTTTTTAAATGTTATAAATTTAGAATACCTTATTAAGATAAAGGAAAGAGCTGGCATATTTAGGTAGATGTTAAACTACATTGGATTAGTATTCTCCACAATATAAGTGAGATATTTTTTAAAATTACACATTTAATTTCAATACATGAGGAAAATAAAACTAAATATTGTTTATTATCGATAAAATAGCTAATTTGTCATTAATTACATCACAAAAAATATTTGGATGCTTGTCAATTTAAATTTCATCAGTAATCTATGTTGTGAGCAATACCACTAAGATATTGCTCCAGGTTATGCTAATCATATTCCTAAACAAGTATTTTAATACATTCTCTCATAGAAATGTGCTTTTTTTGCCCTTTATTATGTACTCACGCCTCCAATTGAGTGATCTTCAGCTCTGTCAAACATAGCTCCTTTTTCAGGCACTCAATTAACTTTTATATAATAGGGTGGCATGAGGCGATGAGCGACGCAAAATTCTTGTGTCATTCCTCAATTCTGTTATTCGTCTTTGGAAGGTCTTGATGAGTCCTCTCGTACTGATTCCAAAGCTAGACATCATACATTGGAGTTCTACGAATTCGTCCTCTCCGCAATGTTCAATCCAGTTATCTTCGGAATAATCTACCAGTGGAGCAAGAATCATCATCATAGGTAGTCTGTCCGTAGACAGGTCTGTGATTATTCATGGTTAAACCTGGTTCTCCATATACTCCTATTTTCCGCTTCGTATCTTGATAACTCTCTTTCCCTTTCTAATCATCTATCGGCTGAAACCTTTTCCTACCTCTTTCCCTTTTTCCATCTAGTTTTCCTTCTATCACGTCTTTAAACATTCTCTCTCCTCAGGTAATGTCCAACCCAGTTTGCCTTCCTCTTTCTAATTGTCTGTATAATCATTCGCTTCTCTCCTACTCTTCGTAGCACTTCATCGTTTTTCATCCTATCTGTCCATTTTATCTTCAGCATTCTCCTCCAAGTCCACATTTCAAAGCTTTCCAAGTAATTGATGTCATTTTTTCTTAGCGTCCATGTTTCTGCCCCATACAGAGCTATACTCCATACATAGCATTTTATCAACATCTTGCGGTTATCTTCCCTTATATTTCTTCTGATAGCCACTTTTGCTTTTCCTATTCTAGTCCTGATCTCATCCGTACATTTTGCTTCTCTTGATATGATGCTTCCAAGGTATTTATTGTGTGAAACTTGTTCTAAATACTTATACTTATGTTCAGATTCTCTTTGCCTGATATTCAAAAGACCTTGAATTTTTCTGTATTTATTTTCATACCATATTTTCTACCTGTTATTACTAGTCTATTTATCATTTTTTGGAGTTCTTCCTTTCTTGCTAGAAGTACTTGATCATCCACATATTTTACTGTTCTTATGATCCTTCCTCTAATTTTCAAATCTTATGTGCCTTCTAACGCTTCTTGCATTAGACTTTTTCCATATATATTGAATAGGGTCGGCGATAGGCAGCAGCCCTGTCTTACTCCTCTACCGATATTTACTCCAGGTGTCTGCATTCTCCTACCTTTACAACTTGATTCACATTATAGATTCCTGATCAGTCTCCTGTCTTTCCAGTCTACACCTATATCCTTTAATATTTTAATCAACATTACCAAATTTACTCTATCGAAGGCCTTCTGCCAGTCTACAAAACATACGCAGATATCTTGCCTGTACTCTGTTGCCCTTTCTGATATGATTCTAACTACCCCTATAGCATCTTTAGTTCCTCATCCTTTTCTGAAACTGAATTGATCTTCTCCTAGCATTTCTTCTGTTTTTTTTCTCCTGCCTTTTATTAAGAATCCTTGTGATGGTCTTTGAAGTGTGTGAGAGAAGGCTTAGAGTTCTGTAATCTTTACACTGCATTGCCTTTGGCTTCTTCTTTAGAGGGATCATTGTTACTTCTAGGAAATCCCGAGGCTACTCTCCCATGTCATAAATCTTATTAATTAATTTCGTGATCGCTTTTAGTCCTTCTGATCCCATGACTTTAAGTACCTCAGCCGGTATTCCATCACTGCCTGTGGCTTTCCCATTCTTTAGTTCCACTATCACTTTTTCTACTTCGCTCACCATAATACTTGATCCTAAGTTGTCTTCCTCAATGTTTTCCTCATCTTCCAGTTCTATTTTTGCCGATCCTGCCTGCTTGCTGTATAGTTCCTTAATGTATTCTTCCCATACTTGTGCTACATCCTTTATTTCTGAGAATATCTTCCCATCCGTATTCATAATTCAGTTACCATGAGTTCCATTAGATTTCTTATCTTCTAATTCCAGTGCCCTAGCATACATCATATCGTACCATCTTAACTTATCCATTTGTTGTATATCATCACATTTTCCTTTTATCCAATTTTCTCTAGCTTTATCTGTTTCTCTTCTCAACTCATTGTTTATACACCTATAGTTGGCTCTACCTTCTTCACTGTTAATGTTTTTCCATTTTCATCTCTCATCCATTTTCTCCAGCATTTCCTTAGTGATCCATGGTTTTCTAAGTTTCTTCTCTTGTTTCCCAATCTCTTTATCCAAGGTAATGATAATGATAACGTTTATTTATTCCTTTGAGGCCAATACAATTGGCATGGGATATGTCAAGATACAGTACAAACAGCACATACATGAAAAGAAATACATTAATAAAAATGTAAAATATACAATAAAACGAGTAAAATATACAATACTTAATAGGGTGGCAAAAACAGATGATGGAAATTGGAGATGATTTCCCTTCACAGATAATACAAGCCAATATTTAAAATTACATAGCCAAAAATTCATGAATACTATAATAGTACTTGTTTAACGGAAAATGTTTTACTTTAAAAAAAATGCATTTGGAGAGAAAATTTCTTTCAATGCCTTAGGTAGTTTGTTATATATTACTGAAGCAGAATGATATGGTCCTTTGAGACATACAGTATATGAATACTGATTGGTATGTATATTATTTTTGATATGAGTATGATAATTATGATAATTATTATTAGTGGAAAACTTATCAGGATTATTTTTAACAAAAACAGCACACATAAGGATATATAGTGAATGAAGAGTAAGAATGTTAATGGTAGAGAGTAGTGGCTTGCCATGTGTATGGGTAGATACTCTGAATATTTCTTTCACACCCCGTTTCTGAGCAGAGAAAACTTTATTGGCTAACCTTGAATTCCTCCAGAACATGATAGCAAAAGAAATGTAGGAGTGCACCTTAGCATAGTATAAAGATCTTAAAGCATTTGTTGAAACAATTGGAGAAAGTTTTCTGATCATGAAGATCCCTATAGCAGCTTTTTTAAATAATGCATTGATATGTACAGACCAGTCCAGCTTCTCAGTAATATGGAGACCAAGAAACTTAACAGAAGATTTATACTGGAGTCATTTAAATGAAAAGGAGCATTAAAAAGAAAAGACTTTTTGCATGAAATTTTAGGTACATTGTTTTTTTACTGTTTACAACAAGGTTGTTATTGACACACCACTCGTTCATTTCCTTTATTGTTAGGTTAGCACATTCAAGTAGGTCCAGGAAATTTTTTTCTGTTATAAGACTAGAAGTATCATCTGCATATAAAGTAGTTTTACTTCTGGAAAGGTAATTGGGAAGGTCATTCATGAATAAGATGAAAAGTAGAGATCCTAGAATTGAGCCCTGTGGAACACCGAGTCCTGTTTTCAATGGTTTGGATTAGTAGTTAATGTGCTGATAGGGGTTCGGAGAGAATAATTAACTATTTGATATCTATCACTTAGGTGTGACATAATCCAATTTAGGGCTATCCCTGAAATTCCCAAATTATTTAGTTTATACTTCAATATATTATGATCAATATGGTCAAAAGCTTCACTTAGGTTGAAAAAAATACCTAGTGTATATAGCTTATCATTTATGGAGATATGAATATTGTTAAGAAGCTCAAAAGTGGCAGTGTATGTAGATTTACCAAATCTGAAACTGTGATGGTTATCAGATAGTAACCCAAATGAATTTAGATAGTCACTTATACGATTATGAAATAGTTTTTCAAATATTTTAAAAAGCACTGATAAAACCGATATTGGTCGATAATTATTGGAATCAGAAAGGGAGCCTTTCTTGTGAACAGGAAATAATATGCATGCATATTTAAGTGCAGAAGGAAACTGACCAGAGGAAAAAGACAAATTAATGATATCAGAGAGTGGTAGTGCAACAGAATAACAAGCAGCTTATATCCTTGATACCGGTTTTAATTTCTTCCCATTCTATATCCACGGTCTTTGGTTTGTTTTCCAAATTTCTTAGGCGATCTTCCAACTTCATGCTGACTACATCATGCCTTATATTATATTCGTCTTCAAAGAAAGCCGTATTCTTAAGATTTTCGAATGCCATTTCAACATCTTCAATGGGAACAAAAAACAACATAGAGATCCTTCATAATTTGAGGGAAAACTCCCAATTTTCAGTACTTTGGTAACATTTTCATAGGTCAGATGATCCTTGAATTTGCCTCCAAAGACAGTCTGAAATGAAAAATCAACCTCTCATTTTAGTATTAGGAAATATTTTTTAAAAATCCTTAATCTCTGCTTGTTTAAAGTCCGTCATAATGGATTTAGGTACGAGTCCAGATTTCTTCTTACAGATGATACGATGGGTCTTAATGTATGTATGTCTCCAAGGACTAGTTTGGAAGAAGAGCGTAGACTAATGGTATAGCTGTCCCGAATTTGATAGCATGAATAATCCAAAGCTGAGTAAAATGAGGTGCTGTTGTAAAAGTCTCACTATACATACAGTGATCCGTTTCTGCCAACGTGTCAACATTTTTTTCTGTCGCAAAGATTAGTATCCCTCCAGTAAAAAGCAAAGCCTCTCAGAAATATTTTGCAATATCCAGGCGTTTCATCCAAGGCATTTCACTTGAAATTTTCCTAGAGCTACATTTAGTTGGGACTAACTATGAATAAAGAAATGACTAGGAAATTGCTTGACAGAAGGATACTCATATACATATGGAAGAAAATACATAATATGCATAATTTTTTAAAACATCACATTTATTAATATCTATGTAGATATATAGATCAATTTGAGGTACTGTCCATTCAAGGTTCCGTCCATTCAAGATTGTGGGTTCTAGGTTGTAAGTTTCAAGATTGTGGGTTTTGAGGTTCTATCTGCATACAGTGTTACTCAGTTACAATGCTTTTAAACCTTATTATATTTTTTATAGCATCTTATTATCTCATTGACACTATGTCAGCAGTTTGTAAATGATTCATTCTATATGTTTATATGATTCTTCCTCACCTTTTGGACTTATGGATCCAAAATTTACTAGTAGAAACAGTAATATAAGAATATACACTTTTTCTTTTGGGCACATGGGGAATGCTTTTGAGTTCTTATGGTGGCAGCCAACGTGTTAGCACTATAATGTAGTTCATGGAGAACACTTTGAGCATCTTCAATAGTTCAGAAATAAAGACTTTAGGCAAAGGGTTTTTTTCTTGTTTGGTATATATAATTTATATATGAAGTCTAAGGCAAAATTGTTTTTCACATTTGTCAATTTAATTTTGTGTCACACTGTAAATGATAAAATTGATTATTCAATTCACTGAGGAAGCTCATATTACGGCTGAAAGCAAATTCCAGAGTAAATATACAAAATTGAAAAATTAATTAGTTGTCTTAGGTACCTCCAATAGCTATAAAAAATGGCTATTGGTAAGTACTTAATTTATCAATTTTTATTATTCAGGAATAATATTTTATATTTGAAACTTTTGTCACTTCTTTATAAGTTATTGCTTCAACATCAAGCAATGTTTTTATTTTTAATTTTGCTTCAAAACGAAATAAACTTAACAGGTCCAAATTTTACCATGCCTATTATTTCGTATTAAAATTTTAACCTAGATATTTATCATTGGAATTTGTCAAATCCAAGTAATGTTTAAATATTTGTTGTGAAGAAGATGCGGATTTTTTCATTTTCCTATCGTTTAATATATCTCTCAAATAGCAATCTGCTGAATACGAATAATTAGATATAGGTAAAGGCTGAGCTCTCACCCTAGGGTTCGCCTCTCCTCCTCTACCCCTCGCCTCATCCACTGAGGCTGTTTCCGTCGCCCCTTCTGCGCCTCTGCCCCTTTGTTGCCCTCTGGGCGAACCTCTTCTACCCGAAGACGATCGAGATGGTAAAGCGGCCTCCCTGGGTGCCACTGTCGTTGAACTTGGAGCAGCTTCCGTTGTGCGTGATTCTGGCGCCTGTAACGGAAACAAAAGTTCATGTCATCAGAAGCGAACCTCATTGGAGGCATTATATTGTTTGTATAGTATCAAAACTGAAGAAGAAATACAAACAATTTGGCTTATTTAAACCGATTTCTTTTACAATGTTTGTTTGAAAACTTTTGTAGCTAGACATTTCCCTCTATTCATTGATTTGTAAGACAAAATGGTCATTAGAATACTTATGCCAAAACTATGATTGTTTTTGGATGATATTTTGTTCAACTTTTTACTATAATGCCGTTACGATAAAGAGTAATTTTTCCCAAAGTTGAGCCAGACAAAAGAAATTGTCCTGCGGTCTTCTTTACAGCTGTTAATTGCCAGCGGTTACTAAATACGAATTGTGATAGAGAATCTTATTATACGATAGCATTCAAATATAAAGTGAGCAGATAGTTTTTTTTGAACCCGTCTTCTAAACTTGTGCATGATATTTTTTATATTAACTAAGAAAATGCATATCTAGTGCATGTAAAAATGTCCCGTGTGTTAACAAATTTTCTCTCTGACAAATGGAAAAATGAAACGCAGCGTCATTTGATGTACTCCACCGAAATATGATTACACAGAAAATATTGATTTAAATTTTAAATATAAAAGCGATTCGTCTGTTTCAAACCATACACTTTTCAAATATTATTCTTTCCCTTAAATTGGATGTGTTTTAGATATGATCATGATGTTGAAATTAAGCTAGATACAGGATGTGGTGTCAAATCTGACAAGTTATTATCTGAAATCTACTTTAAGAAGTAAATTAACTCTAGATTAGTTAAATATCTCTATTTATTGGTATTCAGTTAAATCGAATGAAGTAGTATACAGCAGTCCCTTGTGTAACGCGGATACTATGCTCGTGGAAAAGGCCGCGATGCGCAAAACCGCGTTGGACCAATATAATACCTTACGGAAAAAATCAAGTGACTGTATAGGCTACAAGTTTGCTCACGTTTCATACATACGTAAAATGCGGTGCTCACCCAATTCAAGACCGTGTATTATTAAATTATATACGTATTGGATAAATATGTGTCACATTCATTTCACCGCGTACAATCAAATCCGGCTGGAGAAACCCGAATTGGATAGGGGTTTACTTTATATCATAGGTATGCACTTTTAAATAAAAAAGTAGGAACAGTTCGTTTTAGTCCCGATATCTGAGGAAATCCAATTAATTGCTATTGTCTTTTACCTTCTCGACCATGTCTTCGGCAGTTATCTTGTCGTTTCCATTACTGTTTTCCGCGCTGCGGGTTATTTCCATGAAGGGCACAGATGCGCTGGTGCTCACTTCTGGTGCGACGATCTGAATCAGAGAAACGTCATTTATGTATCAAAACACTGAAATTCATCGTAAAATTGGGAAAAATATAAATAAACTGGTAATTTTGTCGTAATAGATTGTTTCGTTTGAGTTTTTATTGTTATTTTGATATAGAGTTGTTTTGTAACTGGAAGTGGAAATAAAAGTAACTTGTTTTGTAAACAAATTTTAAACAGCAACTTTCAAACTTCTAATGATAATACTGTAAGGATTAATGAAAAATTGTAGTCTTAGATTTTCGAATTTTTTGAGTTTAACCTACATTAACATCGAGTTGTCGTTTAATAGTACGCAGCGCCGTAACTATGGCGGGGCAAGCGGGGCATCTGCCCCGGGCGCAACTAAAGAACGGTCGCAAACATTGTTAATGGCATGTTGCGCGAGGTTGCATGGCACAAGGACAGTGGCGATTTCTCTACTATACTTGTTCCAGACATTACTCATAGCAGAAACTATAAATTTCGATGCTGTTATTGACGAGTTTGCAGCATTGAAATCACGTAGAATTACTCTATAATATTGAAATATTTACTTTCTGTATTTTAACACTACCTCTTAAATATACATTGTGCATAGACAAGAGGGAATCAGCAGGTCGTAAAAATAACATAAATAAATTATGTATGTGTAATTGTGTGTAATGTATGTAATTATATTTATAATTATGTATTTACATTATGTCCTTTTATAATGAGGAATTAGATCATAAATAGTTTATTTTTATTTATTAATTGTTCACCGAAAACCTATATAGTAAAAAATATAGGTATTGGAGAATTTTTATGGAGGGGCGCATATTTGGTAGTTTGTACCTGGTGCTAAAATAGCTAGTGTAGAAATGTATGGAATATCTTGGTGCGATGTTACTGGTGTAAATTTCTTTGCATTTTTTACATTTTTATTTATTTTACGGTTGTGATACAAGTTGTTCCAAGTAAATTCCTCCTAATCCATATTTTTATTATTTTTTACGACGTTCTGATTCCCTCTTGTCTACGCGCAATGGTATCTAAGAGGTAATGCAATGAATATCTGGTCAGTTTCAAATGTTTAGAAGGAAAGGTGACTTCCAATTTTAACGTCTCAAGAGAGAGTTAATTGATTGTAGTCTAATCCAATGTTTCTCAAAGAGGGTCGCAAGAGGATTTTAGGCGGTTCGCAAACCCTCTTTGCTAAGGCAAAAGATTTTATTCTGGTTTTAAGAGCCCCGTAGGTTTTAATTTATCAACATTTAATCAAAGTCATCCCTCCTCATTGTGGAGAAAACTGGAATGTTGTTTTTTGCTTCTGAAATGATCTCGGGGGGTCGTGGCGACCAAACATTCGGAAGGAGGGGTCACCAGACAAATCTGTTTGAGAACCACTGGCTAATCCATATATTATATAAGCTAAAACTTTACAAATCTTTTTTCACCATTTGTAGTTACCTATAATAATCAGAAAACATTTTGAAACATTTATTTTGGATGCTTTAAGGGGTTCAACGTAAATATGTTAAAGTCATTATAGACAGCTGGAAAATTTCACATTTTGAAAGTTAAAAAGCGAACTGAAATTTTGTCTGCTTGGATAATGGAGATCATTCTTCAAATCATATACGGTGGTCAAAAAAAGACAACCTTTCGGAAAAGCTAGCGTTGTTCGAATCTCACCTCTTGCTGTGCGGGTTTAGTTTTCTCAGTCGAAGATGATGGCTCTTGTGTGGATGTGGACGTTGCTACGGTTGAAGAAGTTACCTCGGGTGGCGCTGCGGGCGAAGTGACTTCTGGTGCCGCCGCCGCCAAAGGCGTGGTCCCGCGTCTTGGATACCCCCTCTGAAATAATATGGTTCTTTTGGAGTTTATTATCGAAGTAACTATAAGACATTGAGATTTTTTTACAAAGGCATTTTTGAGCATCGTGTAGGGTATTGGAATAAAATAAGAGTTTACAGTTCATTTAAAGTGTTCAATGAAAATTTTAGTGTTGAATTACTGTTTTTTTGTTGCTTATTTCTGGCATTGTTTAGTTAAGCATAGCATATTGAATAAATTCGGAGAAACTGATGAATTTCTTAGAAGAAGCATTTGAAAAATACTTGTATCAGGTATCTTGCAGGTATATCAGGAATTAATTTATGAATTATTATTATTATTATTATTTCAACGAAAGATTGAATTTCCATATTTTCAAATGGAGTTTAAATCCTGCTGTTTGGGATTGGACTGAAAGTCACGACACATCACTTTGGACTTTGTCAATTCATGATGCGTTACCCGAAAGACATAGTAATGCATGGAAACCTCTTGTTCACAGATAAGAAATATTCGACATAACTGTACGTCTGACCAATGAAGAAATGGGCAATCACAAAGACTGGTATTCCTCTCCGGAGTAAGCGCCATTCTTGAAGCACGTTAACTGGCAAAAGATCTTGGCAGTCATAGGGCTATATTTTTAGTGAGAGAATTCTAAAGGACAAGGACTTTCAGAGACCTTGCATAGGTGACGTTACTGGATACAACATCCAAGAAACGATGGATTTCTATTATTACTCGTTTGACTACGATTTGACAAAAAAAGAGAAAATGAATCAAACGTTGCAAGCTTGCAGTTGTGTCAGGGTTTTCACCAAGTTAGTTTTGAACTGTCATTTGAACTACATAACAAGTAAAATTCCACCAATCTACGAAATACTATAGGCATTCTGAGATTGTTTCTTTTTGTTTATAACAATTACCAGATTGTATCCATATTCAAATAATTTTTTCCCTATAACCTTTTTATTTGATAGTATGTAAACATAATTTCCTAATTGAAATTTAAGTTCTTAGTGGATTTATTGTGAATAAAAAAATCGAATTTTACTGTGCAGGAGTTACTTTGTCCCCAATCAATAGTTTCACCCGACCCAGTAGAGGATTAAATAGAAACTAACGCCAATTTTATTATGAAATTTAGATTGTTAAGCTCATTCATGTACATTCGACTCAGTATCATTTGCCATTTTCACAGGACTTGGAAATGATAAAAAATTAACTCTGGCTGTATTATTTATTGTATAGTCCTAAAACTACGCCCCACACTCAAATTTCCTCTGAATAGATAGTCACAGTAGTCTTGATTGTGATTGTTTTCATACACTACGGTTAAAATATCAGCAACTTTTTTCTAGTATACCGACGTAATATATGTTTTGATGTTTTTAAAATTAGGTGTATGACGTGTTTTACACTTCCAAATTTTAAAATATAGAAACTTTCTTCTCGGTCGTGTGAAAATTCGGATGTGGCCTTTTAAGTTAGTTGCAGTGCCTTTTATGTAAGGAGTTCAGTGTCTTCTGGCACAAGGTTAATGACAATTTGTCAGTAAATTTTGGAGTAAGAGGTTATATTGTCATTTCCCTCCCCCCTTAATATCCCGCGAGTCTCACCCTGCTGCCTCCCCTCCTCCTGTTCACGTCCTCCTCTTCTTCGGGGGCAGCGGCGGCCGTTCTGCTCTCCGCCCCACCTCCACGCCTCCCTCCTCGCCTCCCGCCCCTTTCCGAACCTCTGTCTGATGCACTCCTCTCCTCGGCTGCATTCGCTTCGCCTCGTTGAAACTGGAGAAAGAGATGAAGTGTGTCGTAATTAGGCAATCACAAATTTACCACCTTACATGATAATCTGACGCAAGGGATGATGTAGTGAATGGACTGAAGATAGTTGGGATATTGTTTTAGTTATCAATTTTTCCTTACACATCAGATGCTTAGAACTTCAATTGGAAAAAAAGAAGCACAGAATAGATACGAAATGCTATATTTTCCCATTTCATATAAATTAAGATATTGAAATGTTATTGATGCAAAAGAGTAGTTACGCAGAAGCTTAACTTTTACCAAGACTAAACAAATCCATAGTCCCTAGAAAAGTATTATTAGAAATATTTCAGATATTCAGTGATGGGTTAATTGATGACTGATAGTAACCATATAGGTTTGCTTGAAGTTGCTCATGTCGAAGTTTCTGCAACTTGAATTTTTTTATGACATCCATTGTGGTTCGAGTTACAGCTGTCTTGGAATTCCATAACAATTGCATTTCTGTGCAATAGACCAGTGATTCTCAGATAAAAATTCGTCGTGGCCGCAGATGCGGTGGCGCATTGTTAAATTTAAGGTCTAATCGATATTTGTTATTGTACGTAAGGCACCTAAGAAGTTTAACGAGGTAACATAACATTAGCTAATTTTAATTATAAAATTGTGACATCACAGTATTCATCGCAGCCTGCATATTAATTATTGGTGTGTTTAAAATATCATTTTGTTGGTGGCTGCATTCAAAGTTTCTTATGGCCGCACTTGAGAACCACTGCAGCAGACCATAGGTTTAGATAGGAACAACCTTCGAATATGACAAACTCATCAGTTGCCTCACCTGTGCCCTTGCACCACCCCTTCGAGAGGTGAGGCCTGGACGGCTGGCCCTTTGGGCACCATCCCTTGGTGCAACGGAAGGGCTCTCGACTGCATCTTCCTCAGGCACTGAACGGGGAGTGGCCCTCGATGCACCCGAACGCCTCCTGGGGATCTCCAAAGCTACAGCCGTGGTGGTGCTCGCACTCTGCGTTGATGAAATGGCAAAAAAATAAACCAAATCTTGAGGAAAAAATAATAAATTGGAGTTATCGAACTTCATTCTATGTCTTCTTCTAGTTACGGGTGTTCGAGTTTGTGGGATTGAACTCGGCGTGAAAATTGGATCGAAATAATGCTGTGAGGAGAATAATCTGTAAAATGTGATACGGATGCTCGTTTACTTATTTATTTGATTGTTTTAAGGTTATTTATTATAAAAAATATTAACAGTTTATAATAATAGTTGTTATTATTCACTTTTGAATGAATTATAAAATATTTAACTTGTGTTCCAACACACGAAATGAGCAAGCATGCAGTTGTACTATTCAGTTGAACAAATGGCTTCTTGCTATTGCTGTAATTCACCCTAATGGTGACATAATAACATAATTTTTGTTATGATGAATGAATAATTTATTTTTTATTTCAATCTGATATATCCCAATATGCCCTATCCTTAACGTTATGCTACACTAATAACACCTCGTATAAATTTGGTTAGAAACGTACTGGTTTTGCATTTGACTAAAATATATTTATAAAACTGTATAAAAAATATATATCATTTGAATAGAATATAGTTTTATATAGTTTCGAATAGGAAATAATGATACTATAACAGTTTTGTTGAAACGCGGCAGTCGAACTGCATGCAATTTACAAATACATACATAATTTAACGGTGTTTGGGAAAGAAAGTTTCCAGACTCTTACCATTCATATTACGAGAGTGGAAAGAACTATTACAAAGAATAAATAATAAAATAATGAGTATTTTCTCCTTTTTGAAGTGAAAGGACGTTTTCGGGTTTCAGCGTTCCGCAAAGGCATTCCAGTTTTAATTTGTTTGTTTTTATTCGTTCCTAACATGATTCATGCGGACTACTTAAAATTCCATTTCCTCGTTCATTGAATAGAATAAATTTTTTCGTTATCCTACATATTAATGCATGGTATTTATTAGCAAGGCCAGTGCCATGAAGTCTTCCGTAATTTTCGATTTCATTTGTAAGTTTAATCGGGAGTAACATTCACGAGGAACTCTCGAACGGCAACGATAGCTGAACGTTCACTTTCTTCGTTCGAGGCGCATCACGCTTTCTTTGAGCGGCAATTATAGCTTTTTTGTATGAAGTTTTCGGGAAATCGTTTTCACTTTGGTGAATTTCACTTTCGGGCTTAAAATTGGCCAGCCCATCAATTCACGAATTTCCAGCTTCTTTGAGTATGTTTTTATAAACTATTATATATGCTTCAGTTGTTTAAAATAAACTCAACTGTCATTGTATCTCACCTAATTTATTTTCCTGGCCATTGCCGATCGCATAATGATGAATATACACCAGAATTTGATTTACGATGACATTATAAAGCGTAAAACTGCGAATGATCCGCGCTGAATTAAGTCAATGTTGATTAAATTTCGGTTTAGTATTTTGAGCGGTTTTTTCAAAGAAATCAGCTTTTTGCGTTCGGTTTGTCTGTCTATCTGACGCGATAATTCCTAAACGAAAACAGCTAGACTTCGTTTTTTCGCCAATATATTCAGTATTCTGTCTCTTTATTCAATCAATACCATTTTATTTAAAAAATAATCAGAGATAGCTCAAACACTTTTGGCTGGTGATGAATAAGTGAGAGAAATTCCTTAAGCCAAACAAGGCTTATCCATACCCTTGTTTTGGCTTAAGGAGTTTCTCTCACTTATTTAAAAAATAATATTATTTCAGACTAATCATATTGGTATACAGTAAATTTAACGTTCTGTATTAAAAATTCAGCACTTTCCTTGTTTTATTAATTTGACGAATTTTACTGTCATTCCTACGCAAGGCATGACCGCGCAGTGGATATGAATTCCAGGCTTTTGTGTATGTAGTTGCTCAATAATTCACAAGACCCATTTCAAATAGAAGAACCTTTTACAAAATAAATGCGACTTTCCACTCTATGTGGCCAGTTATTGGTAGATGAAATGTTTAAGAAATGTATATTAAAAGCAATATTTTTATCGCCTTTTGTAAAAGAACGTGCTGATCTCTTTCTTTCTGGAACTGTACGCCTGTAATATTTCAGAATTATTTTTTTCTATTTGTGGTGACATTTTTTTTGAAACATGCAATTTTTGGCGTAATATCATTTTCGATATGGCCAATAGTTTTAATTTGAAGTTTCCAAGTCTCTTATAAAACCCTCAGATATATTAATTCCACCTTTTATATATTCCTATTTGTAGTTTCACTTTTAATATTCCACTACTCGTACAACCTGGTTCATCTGATATAAAAGACTATTTCTACTAGGTCATGCGGTGAAATCGAATAATATCCCAATTTTCGGGTCATTTTTCGGTTTTCACCGGCTTGCGGTAGCACGGAATGATCGAACCGCTTTCATCCGCGCGGAAATTCGTATCTCCAAAGAGATTCTTTTACGATCCGACGGTGGCGCCTCACCTGTATGGTGACGCTGCCCTCTCTTAGCCGCTGCTTAAACTCCTCTGGGTAATTGTCCGACTCTCGTATCCCACCGGGAAGAGTCGGTTCTGTTGGGGCGGCGGTTGCGGATCTCTGAGATCCTCTGCCCTTGTTTCTTCGTCCCGAGTTCCCGCGGGAGGATACGGTTGGACCATCTGAGACGGTCTCATCGCCTAAAACCCCGTTGATGGAATTGAGCTGCGCAAGACAAAAGGCCAACCACAAATTAAAAACCATGTGGCAACCAGGCGGGAAGGCTGGTAAAAAGCAGAAGGTCCAAAAGCGTAATCAAAATTTTGGCTGAAACGTGTTAGGTTTATTTTTCCGCGGTTTTTGGTCATGCTTTTAATCTAAGAAAACTAAACGGCATGCAACGACTACGGCGGAAATTGGTCTTTTGTAATCGTGGCTAGTTAAGTTTATTTTCTGTTGTTTTTGGTCATGCTTTTAATCTAAAAACTAATCGGCATGCAGTGACTACGGCGGAAGTTGTTCTTTTATCATCATACCTAATTAGGTTTATTTTCCGTGGTTCTTGGTCATGCTTTTAATCTAAAAGCTAATCAGCATGCAGTGACTATCATCGTTGCACAATCCTTCCGCACTTCAAGTGTTTCTTCATTGCACTACTACATTACACGATGAAATTACATCTCAGACCTTGATTTGAATATATCCGAATTAAAGAATGTTAGACTATATTAGGCATGGCGTATTGTAAATAGTATTGCGCTAATTAATAATTAGAGCATCTCGGTTTAATACTTTGTTAATCATTGGGGCACTTCGACCCATTCGTTGATTCGCGCGTAACATTTATCTTGTACCTTCGTTCACTCATAGTCAAGGATTTGCATTTTTTTGGCAGCCCGAGAACATATTTCAACTCCTTCTTTTTTCCTTACACGACTTGCTGGCGCAATTTATTTATTCATCCTAATCTCCTAAACAGCACTTTAAAGGTCTTTTAGATTGAGTAACAGTGATAAAGGAGATCTCATACGCCCTTACCCGCGGCAAAATTTGAACTCGCGGCTTCAGCCTTGGGAGGTGAACTGGTAAAACTCCCCTCCACGAGGTGAAACTGTTGATTCCTCTCCCTCCCTTTTTCCCCTTTTTCCTCTTCTCCTCCCTTCTCTACCATCCCCTTTCCTCCACCCCTCTCCCACCCCTCTCCCACCCCATCTCCTCCACCCCATTTCCTCTCTACTCTTCCCCACCCATTTTCTCTCTACCCCTCCCCTCTCCCCAATCTACCCTCCTCATCTACCCACTCCCTCCCTCCCTCCCACCTCTCCCTTCTTCCTCCTAGACTCACCTCATTCAATGTCCTCCTCTCGGCCGTCCTCCTCGTCTGCAGTTCCCCTCTGCTCACCGCCCTACCCTCTCCACCACGCCCCGCACCGCCTCTCCCACGCCCCGCCTCCGATGTGACCTCTACGGTCACCGATTCGCTCGCAGGTTGACTCCTTGACCTTTGGATGGACGCGGAGGTCGGCTGGTCCAACTCGATGGCCTGAAAATATTTGTTATGTCAAAAGTTTTGTGGAAACAGTGGCGAGAAGTTTTACTTTTCCTCTCTTTCGTCATTCACCCAAACGTCCGTTTCATAGTGACTCAGATTTGAAATTAAGAGAAAAAGAAGATTTTACTGGTCATCTTAATTCCAATCTCGATGTCCTTCGCAACAAGGGAACTTGGTAAATGGGTTACCGATTTGCGGTTCCTTTTTTTAAGAACTGCATCAATTTGGAGCATGATTTCTCCCCTCAGAACGGTATTTCCTATTATTATTCGTTATTGGCAAAGCAATACAACAGGAAACTATAAAGCTCGTTTTGTGGCCGAAAAATTCAAGAACGAGCAATTTAAAAAATATACTTGCCTCAAGTATCTCCAATAACGTTGTTGTGGCTATAGGAGATACCTGAGGCAAGTATATTTCTTAAATTACTCGTTCTTGAAATGTCAAAGCATTTTATCTGAAGCATAGGAAGGGTAAAAAAACTTTTTTTAGAAAGAATTAACCTGATTTTTATCGTGTTGGTATAGGAACATAAAAGCTCTTCCTTTTTATTTTCAGATATGTATATAGACAAACCCAGGCGCCCATTCACCATTTGCGAATAAATATTTCATAGCGACTTTATTTTTTTGCTATATTTTATCACTTCAGTCGATAATATTTTTATGTAGTATTTATGGTGCATATGTAATTAATACAGATTAAAAAACCCTGATTATAAATCGCATCGCGTTGAAATCTATGCTGATCCCTGGAATTTGGAAATGGTCCCAAGATTTGGAACAGATATGTCCAGACCTGTATTTATATATGTTCACCTCCACAAATGCATATGCGTATCTTTCTATATGAGAATTGCCGATCTCCCGTTGTCACCAATGTGATTCATCTATAACGGAGACAAGTCACAGAGGGATGCGTCCTAAAAAAGATAGTCGTTCTAGACTTGACGCTTGGAACCAGTCGCGCAAAATCTTTTCTATTAAAAACAGGGTAAAAGACTGAATTGAAAAATAGCATCCCGTCACCGTTTTAAATAACGGTCCGAGTTCAATATACGACCGCAAAGGTTGAACGGTTTATTTATAAATGGTCGGGAATCCTTAAACAAGGAATCCTGCGATCGTTCGTTAGCCTCTTCCTCTAACTCGTTCTGCCGAGTACAAATTTATTCTGAATGCAATCCTACGCGTACTCAGGAATTCAAGTCTCCTTTATTTTCGTAACAGTCTTTGCACAGGCTTTTTCTAATGCATTTTTGAGAAACCCTCGTTACAGAAGAAATTAATGGCACTCAATTAATGTAAAATATTAATCAAAGGCTTTCAACCTCGAAAAATATAGCATACACACACACACACACACACACACACACACACACACACACACACACACACACACACACACACACACACACGCACGCACGCACGCACGCACGCGCACGCACGCACGCGCACGCACGCGCACGCACGCGCACGCGCACGCACGCGCACGCACGCACACGCACGCACGCACACACACGCACACACACGCACACACACGCACGCACACGCACACACACGCACACACGCGCACACACGCGCACACACGCGCACACACGCGCACACACGCGCACACGCGCGCACGCACGCACTCACGCACTCACGCACGCACTCACGCACGCACGCACGCACACAAATATTGAATTCTTCCAGGTCAGACGTTCAACTAGAACAGACAGCGTTGACCTTATTCTCAGCCTTGAAGAAGAGCAGATTTATTACTGTTTACTACTTAAAGTAATGAGGAAATCGATCCGCGGCGGTTGATTCAATTCTCAAAAGATACTCTCACTTTTAAAATTTCGCACGCGGCCCGAATGTTGGTTTTTGTTTCCCGTTCAGTGACGCAAACGTAGTCGGTTTAATCAGATCGACTTGCTTTTCCTACAGAGAAATTCGTTAGGGGTGAGCGGAAAGAAAGACGAGCGCTTTCCGAAGTGTGCTTTATTTTGCGAATGCTGTTGGACCGGTTGGTACCGCCGTGTGCTAATTATGAAACGGGGATTGTGCAGGAAATCGCACCGAGATAGAAACGGAAGAGGAGTCGACGTCTTATTACCCCGACTCCGCCGACATGTTCTCCTCCTCATCACAGACACAAATCGATATTGCCCTAAGACATTCTTTAACATCTTGTAATTTAAGAATTGCCAGTTACTTTCTCTTTATATTTCTTGAGCTTTGTATAGAAAGTAAAAAGCAGGGATTATTTCGCATATGATGGAAATAGCGAATTTAATAATCTTTATTTTTTCACGAAATCGATCTAAACACGTTTGCTCGATATTATATCGCGCGTCAAGAATGTTGGGTTCGTTTTGCGTTTGAAACATCATGCTCATTATGTGTCGTTCTCCTAGTATTTTGTAATCCTTCATCGTGTTTGCTTCCTAAATGTTTCCCTGAATAGATTTTCTCACCAAGATTTCCGTGGGGCTATTTTAGTCTGAATTTGTCCCGAGAAAAACCGACGTTTTCTTTTTAATGGTATTTACATTAGCTAGATTAGTGGTTCTCAAACCGCAGTAGATATTTAGGGAAGCCGCGAAAAACTTTGTTTAGTAAATAAATCAACGATTTGCATGCGTTGCTGGGTAATTAGGGAAATAATTTTTTTCTAATAAATTGATTATGTAGTAGCATAAACAAATTAATGTGTCCAAAGGTTGTAATATCCGTATCTAAAAATTTATAAAGCTTTTCACAAGACTGGGTTGCCGCGAAACCCTCTTTTCTTTGAAAGTGTGCCGCTGCTCAAAAATGTTTGAGAACCACTGAGCAAGATAATAATAATAACAGCCATAATATAATATTTTAGATTGGAAAACGACTGCTTTTTTAAATCGGAAATTGCCATCTAGGTTTCTCAACCGTGTTTTGTCTATCGGAGTTATTTTAATTTACGAATTGGTTTCCAGCCATAAGTCGAGCTCGATAATTCATTTCCGGCGCATAAGAAAGCCCGGAAAACGGAACGCGTTCCCATATGTTTTTAAAACTTTCACCCACCTCTTTCCCCGACCTTCTATCTGTCACCCTCCTATTTTGTGGTTCCACTCGTCTTGACCTTTCGGTTGCTTCGCCTCTCCCTCTCGCGCCGTCTCTTCCTCCTCGCCTTCCGACACGCCCTCCGCTCGGAGCGACCTCGACGGGAGCCACATCGTTCGCTGGTTGGCTTCTAGGTCTGTTGATAGACGGGGACGCCTCCTGCTGGTCCAGTTCCGTCTCCTTTTATCCAAATGAAATCGTATGGTGAAAAGGTTATCGTTGAGCAATATACGATTGGTATATGGAACACATTCAGTGCTGATTGTAAGCTGTGGCCGGTTCGCACCTGTTCGCAGGAACCGGTAGTTATATTTTGAAAAAGTTTTGGGAACATTTGCTAATTGGGTTGCAAAAGCTTGTGAACTGCTGTTGAAAAATTGTACTGGCCTTAATAGACAAAATCTTCAATGAATACTAAGAAACCATTTGGAAATAATTTCTTAATTACTTAATTACCTATTATTTATTAAACAAGTAAATATTTTAAGTGAAATAATTTTGTGTACTTTAGCGACATTGAAATTATTATAATAAAAGGTTTATTTTTCAAAGGGAATGTTATAAGCTTATAAAATAAGTACACTTTTACTGAAATAAGTTTTGTTTTTATTCAGTTTAGTTGTTTAGACATGTTTATTTTTTAGAGAACCGGTTGTTAAAATTTTGGAACCTCAGCAGTTGATGAATTAAATGCAGTTTCATAGTTTTCTGTAAATAACGTGTTAAATGATAACAGTTATTGTAAATTATTTTCCACTCGACGCAAGGGATTTTATATGGTAAAGAGTGATTATCACAACTCTAATCCACGAATCGTTCTTGGAAAAATATTGCCTTTAAAAATAGGTAGCATTCGTTACCACATGAATTTGGCATCTCAATTAATGTAGCCACTGGGTGATTGAATCAGATCCATAATTTCGAAAATCTTATTCCAAGATAAATTTCAGCATTACTAAGTAAACAAACTTTTTCTCCCACAAACTTCAACTATCGAGGATAGGAAAATTTTGATAGCAAATTAGGAAAAAACCTTGGAGGTAGGGAATTAATATCATTCGCCAACTTGTTGTTGCAGTTATAACTAGAAACATCTATAAAATTAAAGCGACCAAATATTTCGTTGAGACAGCAGTGTTTCTTATTATTCTTATTGCTCGGCAATGTAAGCAAAGACGCTTGTCAAAAAAGTAATTATGTGGAAAGTTAAAGATTTCACTCTTTTTTATTTTGAAATATGTACACCCGGAGATTTGAACTAAAACTAGTTTGTCACGCATAGTTATGAATCTGAAGACTAAATAAAATTTGTGTAATATAAGTGACATTTCACCACCAAGGAAACATTTTCTTTAAAAATATTTCATCATTTTCCCTTCGCTATCGTTTCCTACTCGAAGCAAAAACTTCCAATAATTTAATGTGCATTGTCACAAAAAACAGCCACTGTCGGTTGCCAAGGAGATTGGGACGTCACTTTACCTCATCTCCGGATCTCCTCTGCGCCAACCTGTTGCCCTGCGGTTCGTCCCTCCACGACCTGCCCCCTCCGCCGCCGCGCCCTCCTCGCCCGACCACCGGCGCCGCCACGCCCTCTGCCCTCGCTGTTGTTTGACGCCCTCTTGTTCTCAGGAAGGACGACCGGTCTGCTTCGGGAATTTGTGGGTTCGCCCACGAATCCACCTGTAAATTGCAAATCGGGTCGGATATATATATATATATACCATATATACCATACAGTCAATCCGCTTTCACGCCCCACTCACCACTTTCAACGAGTGTTAATCCATGTAAGAGAAATGATAAACATCACTCTTTTAATGCGCGTGCATATTTGCATTGAAATTGAACTTCTGCCAAATGATTTGGCGTTTTAAGTTGAAATATTGAGGCATACTACACCGACGAAGGCTGTATATCTTGGAAAGCCATATTAAAACGTAATCAAGAATAGCACTACAATATTCAGTTGTGACTAGCTGATTTGTTGAAATTATAAAGGTATTTTAATTATTTGTTTTTTTTCATGGGAGAAAAATGTAATTAAAACGATAAATCAAATAATAAAATATTCGATCCTATATAAAATCCTTCAAAATCTTTTACGTAATTAATTTACTCTTTCCATTTATGGTTAATACTTTATTTTTTCTAGTTTAAATGGCATATTTTTTCCTTCTCGAGAGCGTTAGACCTTAATTCTGAATATTGTTATCTTTGTTGTTATTTAAAGCACTCAAGTGTAAGAAGCTACTAATTTTTTGTATTTATCTTTTTAAACCGGTTTATTTCTAATACTAATTTACAGCGTACACCCGAAAGCGTCTCCTCCTTAATCCGCAGATCAAGATCATTGGAGAAATAATGATATAATTTCATCTATGGAATTTCTCCTCATTCAGAATTATATTTAATTTTTTTAAATTCTGATTCTACCCACGTGTACATCAAGATGTGTATCTGATCTATGTGTGAGGTTGCCCAAATGTATCTAATCTTATGATGGATCGTTACATACGATCGGATTAACTTAATCAGGTTTCGTACCTCGCTATCCGAATTTTCTGCAGCCAGTAATCCGACCGCATCTTCGTATAATTCCGTCATCGAGAACTTCTTCACCCCCCTGCCCCTCGCCCCAACTGCCCCCGTGTCCTGAAAGGCCTCTGCGGTCGGCGTCGCATCTTCCGCCCCCCTCGAGTACGGCCGACCCTGCAACCGAAGGAGAGAATAAATGAGAATTTGAAGCAATGGTTTCTGCTCTTATTATTAAGCTTGGAACATGGAAGATCGAAAATTGTATCTTTGATTTAAGAACAACCGTCACCCACGATGAAGATGAAACAAAACTACGGTCAAGGAGATTTGTAAGATTATCAACCGATGTATTAGTTGTATTGGATGTAATGTGTAAATGAATATGTGACATACGTCAAATATTTTATTATATTTTGTTTGCATGCTTTTCCAGTTAAGTAGAATCAGGTTCTCTAACTCTGCCCTAAATATTTATTCTACAGATAGGAATACATTTTCTGATCGTTTAAAATGAAAATGTTTTCATCTAGCATTGTGACAACTCGATTGAACACGATATTCTAACCAAACTTCATTTTTATATAAGATTGATTATCAGTTTTTGAATTGAATGCTTGCAAAATGTATTTTTTATTCTTTATTTTAACCTTGCTTACGCTTAGTATGCGAGAAGAGTGAATATTAGCTCATGTCACTTCAGAATGGCGGAACTTACGTAAGGTATAAGCAACTAATGTAACCATCACAGTTTTTTTATTTTTGGGAGATACACATTTCATATCTTACAAGATGAAAACTATAATTTGAGATCGCTAATTCTTTTTTGAATATATATTTTCCTTTTCGAAGGTCAGAAGCGAAACAAAATACAATAAAAAACTAAACTAGCAATTCTGTTTTCTTTCCTTGTTCGAGGGTTTTCAGTGTATTTTATTGAGTTGAGTTCATACTATTTCGTTTGTATAAGTATCGGCGTCTATTACGATGACTACGACTGGATCGTTTTATTTTTCTTGGCATGGTTATCGTCGTTGATGGAGAGCGTGCGCTATATGGTTAGATTGCTGCACGCCACAACCTCTTCTACTTTCACCTTCTTGGATTTTTTTACTGCAAAGCTGGATTTCTCGAAATATAAGCCCCGAAGGCACTCGCAACATGCACCACTTTTTGATCGAGGAGTTGTGAACCGTATTGCCTTGGTCTGCTATTTCATTGATTTATTTTCGCAGAATGTTTGATGGTATGGACAAATGCCATTTTATGATTTCTCTTAAAAGTTTTTCCACCGTTTCAGAAGAATATCAACAAGTGGAATAATATGTTCTGACTGACAATGTGGGTATTAGATAGGACTACGGCAGGAGATTTCTTTAATTGAGATTCAGTAATTGTAAGATTGAGTGTTTTTTATTTTTGATCATCGTTACAGAAATTTACTCAGCTATCATAGCTACAGAACAGAGAAATCCAGATTTGTGTAAATGTGAATTTAAAACGGAAGGAATTTCGAAGTACATATACCACGATGAAATAGGTTGTTAATCGCAAATGTATAATTAAACCTTAGCAATTGTACACAATGGAAATATCCGACGTTCCGCAGTTTTACAAGTTTACGAGAAATTTAACGTTTGTAGAAGGTTCACCGTAAATGTCATTATGAAATGAATTTCCATCTTCTCACATTTCACACTTGCATTTTTAAAGCAATGTTACAAGATGGAACTCCTTTTCACACACCACCAACGAATCGTATCCCACTAGCGAGACGAACTTCACACTTAGGAAATCGTACGCCTAACAAATGCCTGTCATTCTTTTTTTCTTCCTTTCGCATTCATGTCCAAATTTTTCGGAACGGTTTCACACACTTTCAAACCTTCCTAGATCTCGCCATCTTTCTCCCTTTACGAAAATCGTTGTAAAAGTCATCCGCCGTTTCTTAAACGGCTGAAATCTAATCGGTGCATGTTCGTGTAGCCCCTCCTTTCGGACACACCGTGCGTGAGAAGGAAATTTTATAAGAACAGGAAAAAAGGCCGTACATATTGTGTTTAAGGGGGCGAAAGGAGTTATCGGAGCGGCGGCGTCGTATGACGGCGTACCTCACAAGCGACGATCGGTAGAACTTTCTCATTTGACCAAAGACCTTGCCTTGCCCCACCCTCCTCTCGCCTGACTCTCCATTCCTTCTCCAAAAGGTACTTCTACTACTACCTCACTCCCTCCCTCTGCCTCTCTTCCTCTACCTCTCTTCCTCTACCTCTCTTCCTCTACCTCTCTTCCTCTACCTCTCTTCCTCTGCCTCTCTTCCTCTCCCTCTTTCCGTTTCTATCCTTCCCAAATATGCTCTTTTCCTCCCTCACTCGCTGCGCGATCTCTTTCCCGGTTCGCCTTATTCGAAATCGCTTTAAAAAAAGAGCAAATCGCATCCCGGATGTGAATGCGTGCTCGTGCGAGTTTGCATGTGTCCGTGTGTGAGTGCTCTCGTTATGTACGAGGCGTTCCTCTCAAGGAGCGGGGAAACGCTTCCGTCCTTCGACTTTCCATTCGACTCTTCATTCTTCGCACCTATTTCCCTCGCTTTTGTTTTCTTCCCTCTTCTCTCAATCTCTCCGTCTTTTTATTTCGTTATGAAACGGATCGAAGAATTACTTTCTCATAAATGTGTACGAGGAAGCGGAAATTTTAACACATAAGAAAATATACCTTAATACGATTGTTGTGTTGCTATTAGTTACGCACAAGATATCTGAAAACTAATTGCATATGCTGATTCTGTTTCTTAAGTGGACGCGATTAGGTTTTAGAAAATTATAAATGTAAAAAAATTAATTAAAATGAAATATTTTGCGTAATTTTTTAGCTATTTACGACATATCAAATGCAAAGATAAAAATATTAATCGTAGAATTTATTAAGTATTTATTATTTGCAGCGAAAATTATATTACATAACCATCATGATCTGATACCAAAACCAGGATTGGTATGAGGTGAAATGCGCTCCACCTTATCGTACACTTTCTCCATGAATAATATATATATATATATATATGGTATTAAGTCAGTTTTTAACATTCTTCGGATGCATTGTATAACTACCTTGTGTTGCCAAAGAGTAGTCTTATGAAATAAAAATCTCCTGCATTTGGGAATTCACGAAATTATTTCATCGTCTTTCGCTGTGAAGTTATATCGAAATGCGCGTGATTTACGTAACCGTTTTATGGCGACGTGTTGGTCATCTATAGGAACTGAGCGAAAAAGTTGAGTTAAATAATTTATTCTTGAGTTGAATGTGGTATTAAAAATAATAAATCATCCCCCAGGTCTATAAACAAACTTCTCTTATATTTAAAATTTATATCCATTTAGTTAAAAACAAGAAATTTTACGTTGCGCGTACCAAAATGGCAGCCTCCAGTGCTCAACTGCGTGCTAAGGGATAACCAATTTACGTGCCGAATCATCACCTAAAACACGCTCCAGAATATTAGCAGGGATGTAATCTTTTGGAAACGATAGAGCCAATCTAACTCGATTTATTCTGGCAGAGCCTTGATAGAGGGACGATTAGCATTATAATGTTGGGTCGCGGGTTTGAATCCTGGTGAGGGCATGGCCGTATGTGTTCGTCTATGTTATCGTTGTTGCGCTCATTGTGAAAGGCCGTAAAGTGCTGTTTATTGCTAGTAAAAAATAAATAAATGAAGAATGCATCATTTCATAAATTTGCAAGCAGTCGGTTGCGCCCTTTGGGTGAATACTCTGAAATCCATCCATCCCCTATTATTTCTCCTTTCCTTCATCTTGCTGCCCATTCCTTTCCGTCTATCTATTCATTTTGTCATTTTCATATGTTCATTCCATCAATGATGTATTCGTATTGTACCAAATTTTTCCTGATGCATATCTTTAAGTTTTTCATGTATTCATCTTTTGTTCTAAATATTCAGTTATAATGTCTTCAGTGAATCTCAGTAGATTTCGCAGGTTTTTCACACCCCCCTTCTTGTGTGGGTGTTTTCCTGCTGTGGGTTTTTTTATATGGATTTCATTATTTCAGCAGTCCTTTTTTTTTCCAAAAAATTACATCTTTTCTTTTCCAATTCTTGTATTTTTATTGTTACTTGTATTTATATAAAGTGCTATGTATTATTATATATGTTTCATGATGAGGGGTTAGGTGGAAGATGGGACTTCTTTGTCCCAATATCACCCCAAATAAAGACCATATCAATCAATCAATCTGTTTTCACCCCAAACTTAAATCGTTCGCTCCAATTTATCCTCTGTTCCGCTGTCTCTTCTTCATTCTTATGTAACCCAGAATGACACCTCTCTGTCGCGTTTCTATTTTACCCCCTTTTTATGTGCCATTTGCTCTATATTTCCTCTCATTTTTCTTGACCTTCGCTCTTCTCGCTTGTTTCCGCTCTCTGCCGTCTTTTTTCCTTTCAATTGTACGCGTTAAATAACTGTTGTGCTCCATTGTTTCTACGGATCTGCGGTCGTTTAAGAAGGACATCACGCCCTCGAGAATTGATCGGCTTTTAAAGTCACCGACGTAGAAGAATGTGACATTATTTATTGAAATGGCCACGTTATGCCCTTCTTCATGCGATCAAAGTTTAAATAATTCTGAGCGAAACAAAAATTGAAAGGACGTTTTTGTGTGGTAGCTGCATGTAATGCCGTGCATTACGAAAGGACGAATGCTTGTCAATCCGCTGTGACCGAAAAACTGACCAGCGTTAGGAATGTATAGTACGAGAAAATATATGTAGATATATCCAATGGATGTTATAGAAAATGCAATAATAATGGCATTAGCGTTTTCACTCAGCAATGTGATTTTATGAGGGAGCATGTTGAATAGTCATGTAGTTTTTTATATTTTGTGAAATTTATATACGCTCATTCAGTTCCTACAGACCGAGGGAGCGCGGTTGGCTTTGAGACATTTTCATTGGTTAATCATCCTGAAAGCGAGGAAATGATTTCACATATCCTGGAGGTATCGCTCAATTATAGTCATCTAGATTTTTCAAAAGGAACTTAAGTAATTCTAGTTTTGAAAAAATGTCAAGGAAGCTCTTATTTCATTCATTTGTACCGCATCATTTTTACAAGGAGAATGCATTAAATAGTTAAGTTCAGCACTTAAATAAGGGCGATAACATTATTTTGGCACCTTATCTATAAATTTGTTAAGATATTATGTTTATGTTTCGTGATGTGCTTAGAAAGATCCAAAACACGATGCTTTCACTCTGGATTTATTTATTTTTTAATCATTTTATTACAAAACCTTTGCAGGGCGGCAATTACCTTGAGATTGTTTTTAAAAATTTCGCACGAACATTAGATGAAACAATAAACGAAGGGATAGTTCGTCGGCAAGGTAACTGGTTCATTCTCCCGTCGTCTTTCGTAATTCGAAAGTTTTACGCGTTCGATGGAACTGACCGCGCCTAGAGGCTATTTGTTCCGTCGAAATTATTCCTTTCCCTTTCCATAGCCTCGAAATGGGAAGAGAAAGAAACGGCGTTTGAGTTTAAAATGCACGATTATTGGGCAAGAGCGCTCGGATGCAGTTTTATTAAAGTGTATCAAGAAAAGTTCGTTTCAGTCGTCACAATTCTTCTTGAGAATTGGGACTCAGATTGAAGGCTTCGTCCAAGAACCAGGTGGGTTCGACGTTTGAGTGAACATTAGTTTAGAGCACTCAATGGTGGAGAAAAATGTTCCAGCTTGTTTGTTGTAAGAATAAAGCAACTATAGGCAATTATAATGAAAATATAAATACGCGAGCTGCCTTTGGTGAGAAATTATTTATGTATAATTAAGTCTTTTGCCTTAGTGGGGTTAAAAACAGTTAAAACTAAGAAGAATAGGTTTGTTTGTTTGTTTGGCAAAGCCGATTTTTCAAGTTTTAGTTTTTTTGTATAATGAATACATTAATTTCCGCGAAGCGAAATATATCGCAAGCACGGGAGAATCATGGTGCTTGTTTAGAGGTATGATGCAAAAGTGTAAGTATACATTTTCCCAAACAAATTGAAGCGTTCAAGAAATAGCATTTAAAAGGTATCTCCAATAGTATTTATTTAGAATCTATTTTCGGTGATAACCACTGAAGATGTCTACTTTGAAGCCGAAATGCGCATCTGGTTTTTCATAGCCTCGTTGTGGCTATTGGAGATAGCTGAGATAAGTACTTTTTAAAGTGATTGTTCTTGAATTTTTTTCAGCCATAAGACGAGCTCCATAATTCTCTGTTGAATTAATTGAACCATGAACGCTCTTAGACGACAATGAAAATTCTACAGCTACGATTGAACAGAGGGCAACGATAAGACAACAATATAAGCAAGTACGCTCCAGTGCTAGAGTAAAAATGCGTAATGCTCTTATAAAGAAAGTTTTTACCGATAATTTGAAAGAGAACACGAAAGCATTTCGGAGGGTGCATGGTAGAAGCCCTATATTATACGGACTGTAGTTCACGTTAGTTCGGAGAATGCATACTTGTTAAACATTTCCAGAAAATATTTACTGTGGATAGCGACGCTTGCAAGAAACCCATTCCTATGCATCAGGGCGATTCTATGGAGGATTCGATGCTTTCAGTAAGAGCCATCGCATTGCAACTTGATTTAATTATACAAAATAAATCCCCTGAACCCAGCAGCGTAGCAAGGGGTGGGCGAATGTGGCGATCGCCCCGGGCGCCGAAGCCCAAGGGACGCCAAATAAGCTAATGACACATTAAAAGTAGATATCTAATGTGAGGGTAGGGGACGCCGTTGTACGGTTTCGCCCCGGGCGCCAAATTTTCTTGTTACAGCACTGCCTGGGCCTGAGGAAATACCCGCACGGACATTAAAAGATTCATCCGTTGAAGTCGCACCTTACTTGAAAATGATAGTCGAGAAATCCAGTGCTCATTCGCCGGTAAAGATGCGTTTAGAGTTCCAGAAGGAAGTTTCTTGGGGCATCTGATATTCTTAATAATCGTATACAATATGTGCTCAGAAGTTCATAGTAAAATAGTACTGTCGTATATAGAGAGATAAACAATAAGGATGACCATTAGTCACTTTAGGGAAATTTAAAAGATATTTTCACGTGGCGGAAAGAATGTTAAATTGACATTAATTACCGTAAATGTTCCGTCGTAACTTTCTTGAAAAGCAAGAACAAAGCGATAGATTATGAGTATAACATCGATGGACTGGGTATCCAAGCAGCTGAGTCTGTAAAATATTTAAGAGTCACTATTTGTGGCGATCTTTTGTGGGACATGCATATTCGTCGGGATGTCGGCACATCCAGCTAGAAATATAACTTCAAAATAATAATAGTACAGAATGGTACTGATTAAATGCGAGTAACGCGTTATTTGTCATTAGTTAGACCACTATTCGAATACTCTTGTACCATATGGGATTCGCATGAGAGGGGCCACATACTTTAGCCAAAAAAAAGTCCAGCACAGAGCAGTCAGACCGGAAAACAAATGCACGATCATAAGCTAAGCATAACATCACTATTAAAGGATTTGAACTGAGTATCGCTGGAGAATCGAGTACTGAGTACTAGGTAAGACTTCTGGAAAAAATATAGGTAAGGAGGTTTAGAAGATAAGGTTTAAGGAATAGTTGAAGCACCAACGTATTTTGACAGAAACGACTATGGTGATAAGTAACGTGAGTTTGGTTGTAGTACAGAGCAACATCGAGGCCTTTTTTCCCAGAACAATACAGGATCATAACAGGGGAATCAAAGAGATAAAATTGTTAGGGGTGTTTTGGAGCATTGCAGCCCCACTGCCACCCACCATTTTGACGAATTGTAAGTTAACGTGTAGGTGTAGCTATATATATATATATATATATATATATATATATATATATATATAGAGCGATACCGAAAAAGAAATAATATGATAAAATAAATGCAACGAGAGGTTGAGAGGGTTAGGAAGGAGCCAGTGAACACTTACCATACGGTGGTGGACGTCCACAGCGATAGAGGAAGGCTTGTAATTTGGAGCTTTCGGGCAACACACGCCCTTCTTCAGCGAGAGAAAAACGATATATATATATATATATATATATATATATATATATATATATATATATATATATATATATATCTGTAGCTGAAGAAGGAGTAGTTCCGAAAGCTTTACGTTTGTGATGTTTCTGTGTTTTTGTGTTATTTTACGTGTGTCGCTTCGACATCCCCGGGGCCTCGCCAACCTGAAGTCGTCTGATTGGTGAGTGCTCACTGGGTTTCCTCATCCCAACACCTTGTTGACATCCATATATATATATGGTAGCTCTAGGTACTCGGATCTTTTTATACTAATGCCAGCGAAGATGCAAAATATGATGGAAATTGTTGAAAAAATGTTGCTACAATTTATATATGATTTTATAATTTGGAGGCCATGGGCTCTAAGTTTTTTGAGGTCGCCCATTTGCAAACTTTTTTTATCAAATTTTTGCATTGATTGTAAAATGTTGCGACGGTTATTACCTTTCTGATATCATAGAGAATAACAATATACATTATTGCGCTATTTAGAGGTGGGTGGCTGGAAGGTATAAAGAAATACAGGAAAAATTAAAATATAAAATAAACAAAAAGTATAAACTCACGATTTGATATTATATATTTATTAAAAATTCAATGTAAAATACCAATTAGGCTATTTTTTCTGTTTCTTTCCTCATGTTTAATAGTTCATAAGTATTTCTGACTTTTGAGTCTCTGTTTTATTTCTCCTTTCCAAATTTTGAAGACGCCTCTAAAGTGAGGCCCTGGGCCAAGGCCCATGTGGGCTTCCCCTTATGATGGCTATGAATGCGAGAGCAGTTGAAAATTTTTACTTCGTGTCTCATCAGTAGTTATACAAAATAAATTATTGTAAAAAGTTCACAATCATATATTTAATAATAAAATGTTTTATTAAGAATTTTAAGGAAGAACTTAGATTGTTTTGTGTATTTCCATGTGCAGCTCCAGATAATTTATTCGTGCTACTAATTAAACATTTTGTTGAACGTAATGAATGACAATGACAGAAATAGTAAACAACGACCCCGTAAATAATTCTTTTTGTGTTCCCAAAACTTACAAAAATGAAATCGCGTTGTGCTCACACAAATAACTTTAGTGTATATAAGGAGTTAAAATCTGAAGGATGGGTATAATGAGATCTAGTTTAGAAAAAAAATATTTTTCTGAAAAAGGTTCGTATATACCAGGGGTGGTCAAACTTAATTGCCCTCGGAGCCGCATACGATAACCTTCAGAATTTCGAGAACCGTATGGCACATTCTGTGTTCATAAATTTAAGAACAGAAAACAACCTGTATGCGAAGCAATTCCTATATAATGCGCATGTCCAGGGCCGGCCCAAGATACGGGCGAGCCGGGTGGCTGTTCGGGGTACCAAAGTATTGGGGGCTCTGTCCCGATCTATCCATTACTTGCAAATGAACAAATTTTGGATACCCTTTATATCGCCGAGCAGGCTAGAATATTAATGGAACCTCCTTTATTTTTTCATTATCAATAATTTTTACGCAGCGATGAATAAATTAACATTTACTTTGTAAATATCACAACAAACATTTATGGATGGGGGCGCTAGATTGCTATCTCGGCCGGGGCGCCAAGATTCCTCGGACTGCCCCTGCGCACGTACCTTAGGCACCCCCAAACACGTCTCAAGACACTTTACGTTAGGGTTTCCCAAACTTATTTGACTAAGTAATACCTTTTTAATTATAATGTGTTGACGGAACACCACCAGGAGCTCATGAGATATAACGCGCGCTTGGATTAAAGTAGACAGCAAAAAATGGTGTCACAGTCGAATTAATTGCTGCAAGAAATGTTCAAAATTGGATTCATATGCATGTTATTTACTTGATAACAGAACAAAAAAAAAAACAAAATATAACAAGATAACGTATAATTTTCATTTTTTGTTATAAAATATCACAAAAAATAAACAAATTTTTAAAATGAGAACTGTTTTTGTGTCTTTTTATCACATATCCGCTTAATATTTGGAACAATGTTGCCGAGTCGAATCCTCATATTGTAACGTAATTGCCTCGGCTTCCTCGTCGATGACCATGGGATCGATAACGAAAGGGAATCTAAACTAATGGAAAATAACAAAACGGGGCGCCAGTGAAAGGTGAGAAGAACAGACAACCCGCTTGTACTCGGGTTGAAGGGAATGGGGGCTAGAGGATGAATTAAAGTGGTTTTTGTATTTTCATCAAAAATCTTCGGGTAAGTCACTCACTTGCGCTTATTCTGCCGATATCATAATCTTTTTAAAATCCTACTTCGTCCAAGGGCGTTTATAGCACCGCCTTTAGATCCCGGGCATGCCATTCTCCCGCAGATTTGTCCCCTGGGGTCTATAGTCGGCAAACAGACTGATAGACTCCCCGGGTGATGGCATAAGTACCAACCTATTTTGGCGCTAATTTATGCATAATAAAGTCGGCTACACTTGATAGTGGACGATTCCTTCGCCATACGAGAGTGTCTTTTGCAAAAGTTACATCTCTGCGACGAAGATTGTAATAATGAGCCTGACGTTGAGATGCCTTTTCTTGCGCTATCTTGGCTTTTCTGTATATTTCCTGAAGAGAAGATCTAAGCTTATCTGAGTACTCTCGGGCCTGAAACTCTTCCATCTCCCACACTTCGGTGTCCCGAAACAGATTGCTAGCTTTCTGAAGCTCTCTTCCAAAATTCAGCGTCGCAGGAGAAAGGCCTGTCGTTTCTGATACCGAGCTCCTTAAGGCAATCATCAAATCAGATGCACGTCCCATTCCCTTTGAGAATTTTTACTGAATATCGAAATCATTGTCTTCAGGGTTCTATTCGATCTTTCGCAAGAATTTGTCTCAGGTAAATAAGGTGTATAGCATAGCCTCATCCCGAACAATTTGCAAACACTTTTAAAAATTCTTCCAACATACTGAAGGCCATTGTCTGTTATCATAATTTCCGGGAAAACCCACTGATTAATTACATGCGTGCGAAAATGTTTAGCGACGTGATGCGTTTTTACCGAACGCAGCGGTATCGCGATGGGCCACCGAGCACATGTGTCCAGAAAGACCAGCACGTATCTATTACCGCCAAGTGATCGTGGCAAGGGGCAGATTATATCTGACGGGACAACCGTCCAAGGGCGTCATTCTGTGTGGGTCCATAAGACCCAAACTTTGTTCCAGCTTATACTTTTGGCAAAGTTTACATTGACGCACGAACTTACTAACATCCCCACGAAGCTTCGGCCAAAAATAAAAATTTCGGATTTTCCGAAGTGTTTTAAAGTAACCTAAATGACCCGCATGTGGCGAAGAGTGATTTTCTTCAAGAATACTAGCTCGATCCTCGGAGGGTATTATTAATTTCCAACCTTCGCCACTGCCCCTTTCATCCTCCTTCCAATACAGCCGTTCTTCGATAACTCGAAAGAGCGGGTGGTCGGCGGGATGGGTTTTATGTAATAATATTGTCTAAAAATTTATAATAATCTAGTTTTACATTATTTGGTTCAATTATAAATAAATGTAGCCATATTGAAGCATTTATATTTACTCACCTTTTAAGTAATGTAATTATATAAACGCATTAAATCAGACAATAACTTTAAAAAATGTGATATATTCCACGGAGAAATATTTTTAAATGGGGTCTAGATGGGATATAGAACGGCCATCGAATAGACGACATAAATCAATTAGTTGGTATATGCTGTCTATGCATCAGTGCGCAGATCGAACGTCATGTGTTCATGCATCAGGTGATCTCTCATGCGAATTTCTGGCATTCTCGGATATGGCACACCATTTATTAAAGGCAGATCATCGCGTAATAATAAGAACAACTATATAAACGTGTTTAGTATTTTTCTTACACACACGTATATTAAAAAAAAACAATTAGGGAAGAAATATCACTAGCATCGATTTTTTTCGCGGAACACCTATTAACATCTCACGGAACACAGTTTGGGAAACGCTGCTTTACGTCAATGTGTTGTGTAAAGAAAAACGTTGACATCCCACTGAATGGAAATTTAAAAGAGCCGCTTACTAAGATAAAAGATCGTGCAGCAGTTTGGCCATCTCCGGTAGTTATTTACCACAATATGTCTCACGCCATTCGTGTTGTCTGAAATTGTATCATATGCATGTAGAGAGATGCTTTTTTGGCTGTTTTAAGATTCGCCATCGATTGCTTTATTTCTATGATTATTTGAACTATGCTAAATTTGAGATTCTGTTACATTATGTGTTTAACATTGCTTTTTGGTCATTGGACGTGTTCTAGTTAAACTATTACTAGAGAAATGGATATTTCTTAAAGATATTTTGTTCACAATTTGAGACAAAGGAAAATGGAAATATCAGAAAAGTGGCTGTAGTTGATAAAATTTTAGCCGAAGAATTTAAGGAATAGATTAAATGATCAATAATTAGTTGCCTTTTGTTTATGCACATAGCGTGGCAAAAAATATTCTAAAATATATAGTTGTATATGTTTTACATATTTGCCTATATTCTATCGAATTCTTTTTTCGCAGAGACCGATAGACTTGTTTCAAAGGAAATGTAATCTGTTGATAATATCTTATAATTTTAAAATGTTTTCAGCAAGTTTTAAATTCGTTAAGAACAGTCGTAGCTTGGAAAAAAATCATATGAACATCATAAACATTATAGGACGATAATTTATAACTTTGAGCCGTTTTCTATAACTTATTGCTGTTTCTCTGTCTTGCACTGCCTTTATATGGCGTTTGTCACACATGAAAGGGTTGTTCGATTCGAGTTATATGATAGGTTTTTTTCCTAGAACATTTCTTCGAGTTTTAAATTAATTTCGATTTCATAATATATTTTTATTTTCCGTTCTCATTCGAGTGTTGAAATTTACCAGGAGGTCATTTTATAAAAATAATTGACCTAAAAGACTGGGCGGGACCGAAATGACCTTTGAAAGAATCCGTGCCCGTTTCCATCCGCAACCCGAAGACCGCTCCGCATTTTCCATCGTCGGCTAGAGGAAAAAGAGTCACGATTTCTTCTTGACTCGGTTTGTCGGCGAACCAGTTAACGCTTCCACTCACGGCTCACGAAAGCTGGAGGTAAAGGGAAGGAGAGTGACGTTAGGGGAGGGAGGGGAGAGGTGGGAGGGAGGGGGGATATTATAGGAGGGGGAGATGGAGGGAGGTGGGAGATGGAGGGAGAGAGAAGGAGGTCCATAGTGTGAACGCACAAAGAGAAAGGGGTTTCTCTCGAAGGAAGGAATGGGTTGTGTGGGAGAGATACTGCAACGGAGGCAGCAATTTTGTTTTACGATTCGGGGCTATTGAAGAGAGAGAGAGAGAGAGAGAGAGAGAGAGAGAAGGAGGAAGGCAGCGAAAGGAGAAAGGACGGTGAAGGAGAAAGGCATGCTTAAATGGGGTGAAGGGATTAAGGAGGGCGAGGGAAGAGAGAAAGATGTGGATGGAGATAGAAACATGCAGATGTTAGGGAGACTAGGAAGATGAGATTAGGCATTTTATCTAATACATCAAAATATAAAGAGATGGGACGGAAGAAAGTTCGCTTTTACGAATAAAACACGTGGGGGAGAACATGGAATGGATATGGAGTTGTAAATTGGATAGTGGCTCTAGATAGATTGAAAGTATGTCATAAAGCAGGGTGGGGAACCTACGGCCGATGGGCCGCATGCATGCTGTCCAGGAAGGTGTTTTATGCCATCTGGAAAGCTGTGATCAAAAATATATTTGTTAAATTTAACACTCACACTCCCATACCTCTAATTCAAATTATGAAAATAAAGAATTTAATATAAAAAACTCATTTAGAAATTATTTTAATTTATATGATACCTCAAATCTCGAGGTAAGTTATGATTTAAACTTTTATCCGGCCCGTTAAAGTATTGGCAACTTGCAATGCGGCCCCTCGAAGGACTCGTTACCCCATGCGGCCCGCTGTGTTGAAAAGGTTCCTCATCCCTGCCTTAAAAAATGGTTTTGACGATCAAGGTAAATCTTGCAGGCATAAAACGATCGAGTTTAGCAAGCGCGCGTTGCAGCCAAAAAGAAGCTATCTTTAGTGTAGTGATTCATCGATCGCTGAATCTAAATATAAAAAAAGGGTGGATTACCGACGACTTATCTGCGTAACTTGAAATTTTTTGGGTTACAGGAGTTGCCTTTTTCATCAATTCCATAAGAGGAGCTCGGATAAATGGTTTTTGAATTATTCATTTTTGAATTGATTATTTTTGCACGAATGAATGATCATAGCGGCAGGAGAAAAATGAAGTATTCCGAGGTCAAATGTGTGCCAAAATGCGAGAGGGGAGATGCATATTTAAAAAAACAGTCAAATGACACATAGATACTCACTAGGCTGGGCTTTGAGAGCCATGTAAAATCTGTTAGTTCACTTTCCTTATATTTTTAAAATCGTAAATGTTAACTAATATCTATAACTTATTTTTAAATATCGTAAGTATATTAAATTTATGTGCCATTGTAAGTCTCGCGGAGGCAATTTGTTATGACTACGATATAATATTACATGACAAATTAATGGTAATGTAATAATCGAATCTAAAATATTGTTCAATGATATACAAAAAATATTGACATTCTATTCTTCACTAAACTCAACCTGAGGAATATATAATTTTACATTGTAATTAGCAAGTAAATTTTCAGCAAATTCGTACCTTTTTTAGGGAGAGAATGCGTTGAAGATAAGTGAGAAACAGACAGATTTAGTGCGAGAATGAGAGCTAGAGAGCGATTGAGTGAGTGTGAGAGAGAGAATGAGAAAAAGGAGTGAGTGGGCTAGTATTAGAGATAAAAGACGCGATAGAAAGATGTCTCTTCTTTGTCGGCGACCCCTTTCAGTTTCCTGCAATTATTGTTTTCTATCTCTGACCGAGCTCTCCGCGGGAAATCGGTTCCAATCCGATGACCACGCCATCTGCGGCTACTTCATCACCGCTTTCCCTGATATAGGCTATTATATATTGCAGAAAAAGCCTCTCCTCTGCCTTTCGATATCGAATCCTTTCCAACTCTTTGAGGTAATTTTTTTCGTTTTATTTTAGCCGAGATTTCGGCCACTTAAATGATCATGTTTTACTTTTCTTACCCGAATTAGAGATTTCTACAGCCGGTTTACACCTTCACTTGTTTTTATCTGCAGCTCGTACTTGTTGCTTCCCGTATCCTTCCTCCCGTTATCTTCGAAGTGGTCTGCGACCTTCATATTTTCCTTGCGTCCTTCAGATTCCAGTCTGACGGATAATTTCACGTCTCTTTTTGCTTCATCAGTTGGATAATTCCTACGAATTTCGGTTCTTTTTATTTTATTCCGATGCCTTTCTTTTTATATATTTGAGAGCAGTCGATCTCTGTGTTTTTTCATTGTTTGATTGGTTTACTGACGGATCCACAGTTCCACATGCCATTTCTCGTCCGCCTTTATTTTTAGGGGTATTGATATTGGTTTTTGTATTTTGGCGGCTCATCAGGAAAGAAACGATCAAAAGAAACGATCACAAGAAACGAAAGACGATCAAATAATCCCCAAGATAGAAACTATAAATTCACTCAACGGACATATGCTTAGAATTTTGGGAATAAAAAATGTTGTTTTCATTGTTTTTTTGAATCTTTAGGAGTTTCAAGGCTGTCTCCTATATTTAAGAAAGGACTCTCCATCTCGAAAGAAGTTATTCGAGTTATACTCAGTTTAACAAAAATTATAATTAAAAACTTGAAAAGCATTCTTAAAACTTCACCAAAAAAGATTCGCAGTTAGAATTTTGTAACTCTTGACAAAGGAAAAGCTATAATGTTATAATTACCAGCGGTCGTACGTGTGTACTTTCACGTTGACCAATTAACCCAAATAGCTCATATTTTCATCTTCTCCCGTGTAAAATCAGCGGAAACTGGCCCCTTTCGATGCAGCCAGTCTTCCCCGCGACTGACCTTCGCTCCCATCCTCCATTTCTCTCTCTCTCTCTTCACCACAGGAATTTTAAATTTCACATCAGCTCGTGAGGCTTTAATGTTCTTGTTTCTGTGGGACTGCAAATGTGCTAGTTTCACTCAAATTATTTTCTTTTTATGTTAAGTATGTATAATAAATATGTTATTCTTACGGTAATTGGCGAATATTTTGGGAATTAGGTCGGTACACCAATCATTATCCTTGTTTTTTTAAATTTATTTTTCTTTTAGCATTTTATAAAGTGGCAGATTTACATAGATGGGTCGCACTTGGCGCACGCCAGGGGTCTCCTGGAGTAAGGGCTGTGCTTCTCAACTTGGGTTACGCGGAACCCTAAAGTAAGATTTCCCTACCGCTCAGTTACCCTCAATCTTGAATTTCTCCCTTACACTCAGTGGCGGATTTAAGGGGGTCGCACATGGCACGCGCCAGGAGCCCCTTGGAATAAGGGTGCCCGAAAAAATATTCGTGTATATAATCTCAGAATTATTAAATATCTCAATTTCAAAATCATTGGAACCTCTCTATGATTCCATAGAAAAACGATCGTTAAGAGGTGTGACAAAAGAGAGTGACCGTTAGGAGTCGTTTCAATATATATTTAGATTGTAGGGCCCCTGACTGCTTAGAGCCAGGGCCCCCCAAATGTTTAGTGCCAGGAGGCGAAAATCCGCCCCTGATTTCATAGCTAACAAATCATACCATTATCACTCCATTGCTTTATGTTTTCCTTATCAACATCTTCTGAGTAGGACTAATTTCATCATGACATTAAAATTTATTTATTTTTCCTTATAAATTACATGGATTTTGATTCGCATATTTTTGAGCGAAAATCGACGGAGAACGCCAAAACCACTGCGACTCAAACCTATATCTTAAAAATTGTTTTTCTTACTAAATGCTCATTTAAGATAGTTTGTTCGACCGTCGTTTCTCTTAATCTCATGGCCTATCTCCATGAATACTAAAACTTGGTAGTTTCCTCTCTTTTATTAGACTTGAACGTTTCTCAACGAAGTAATATCTTTTCCAAAATCTTTCGCCTCAATTTCGTTCTAGTGTATCCATCGTTTCCCCTCAAAGGGCACACGGTTGGCACGTTCCTCTCGGAACATTCGCTCCACACCTTTACTTGTTCGGCACAATCCTCCTCCGCAGCTCCCTCCACCCCGAACCGTTTCCCAAAAGTGTGCCATCTCGTCCTGTCCTCGCTCTTAATGCCTTTCATTTTGTATTCCAGACCTTCCATTTCACCCTCGCGCACGTGTGCACGCACGCAGTCGCTGGGTAATCCCGTGCGATGCGCCGTGTCGTTCACTTCGTGAGGGAGCGCTTATTTATACGTTATTTTCGGTCCGCGCCATTTATCTCACTTTCATTGCTTCTTCATTTTGAGCTCTTTCACGGTTCGTTTTCGAAAACGCAAATAGACCCGATGCTAGTTTGTTCTAACACCTTCTCTTTTTTCCACACGATTCCCAAACGCTCAAACATTCCTGGAACCTTTGAACTAGTCGACACAAGAATTATCCAACGGGAGACTAACCTTGTAGAACCTTCGGACCTCTGTATTTATCTTTTTACTTTTTTATAATGCTACTTCCTGAATTTAACGATTTTTATTTGTAGTTACATGGATTTTATCGCTTATCCTTATTCTTAAGCCGCTGGATTTTGTTGTGAGTTTTATGAAAAAAAAGATAGAAACAACAACAGCAAAAACATCATCATCACGGATAACGCTAATAAATGTATTCTGATATCCATTGATAAGTATAATGAAGTTTTAAGTGAATGGGATACTAACAAAATGCACAACCCCCATCTTGTGTGATCTTAAACACAACTTAACATCCCATATTGTAGTTTATACTGAGATTTTTTATTGAGTTATATCTATTAATTGCGTATCTAGCGAGCTATACGTTGAATCGGTGAAAGTAACTTTTGAATGTAAAAATATGTTACAGCGCGTCTTAATTTTTGTCATAAGTGTTAGGAGCCTTTACTTAATAGAAATAAATTATGAAAAAGAAGGTACTTCCATGCACCCTTTTAATTGCATTTGTGTTTGAATGTGTGTTGACGAGAATCTCCTTTAGGGGCGAGCATCAGAATACTCATCCATATATTACAGTAGTATTAGTAATTTAGTGCAAAAGGACGGTGATGATTTGCCGTGCTTGGAATTGTTCCCAGTGTAACGTATCATAGTCAAGGAAGCTATTCCGATCTAATAAAATACTACACTCCAAGAATGAGCATTTATGGTGAATCATTAGATTTACAGTAGATTAAACAAGTACCGTTCATCCGAAAATCGCACCAAGAAAAACTGGTCGTTTGTCGCTCTGTATGAGGTTGGATTCGAATGAATGAAAAGAAATGTTTCTTTGATTTTCTTTTTGATTCTGCCGGCACCGACGGAATTGAGGAAGTACATCTAGCAGCAGCGAGCTGGAGAACTCCGTGAATGTTACGTAGAAGAACAGAAGCAAAACAGCAAAACACATTTCTGAAAATTATTTCATTTATTTAAATTTTTATTCAACCTGCGATGTGTATAATTAATTATTTAAAATAAAAACCTCAAATTATGTAGTCCATATGCGAATAGTTTTGTTTTAAATGTTTAGTTTTAATTGTCAGGAGCATTTATTTAATAATTTTTGCTGAAGTAGCTAGATAATTAGGACACATTTTTAAAGGTCTAAAGGGATTGTTACATCTCAAATCAAGTCTTAAAAAAAAGAAAAGAATTAAATGAATGCAAATCACATCGCCAAACACATATCCTCTCATGGAGCATAGATATTTCGTTGAGACTTAAAAGTGTTAAATATTTAGAAATCAACGTGAGTAATTGTTCTTTATGCTCTACAGCGACATCAGTTTACCAAGTATTTGATATTTCTTACTCCGACTTTTCAAGATATTCGATTACCCGGAAGAGCAACGTGACCGTTCCACTCGGGTAAACCGATGCTTCTACGCATGTTAACGGCGACATTAACCACCCGTTATTGTTTGTTTGAATGCCCAGTCAATTCGCCTCTCTTACAGCACAAATGGGTATCTCAGAGGTAGTGCAATGAATAACCGGGGAGGGAGGAGGGAAACCCGGTGCCGGCATTTGCCTGCTCTTACGAAAAACACCAGGGGGCCCAACGGCTTAACGTCCCTTCCGAAGGAAGGGACGTCTGAATTTGTGCGGTCTCCTCAAACCACACAAACAGGGGGCCGGGAGGTCTTGGAAAAAATCCTACTTGCGCAGGATTCGTACCCGATGACTTTTTCGGGCGAGTAGCAGCCAGCGTCCTAACCACTACACCACCCCCCCCCCCACACCCGTTGCATGCATGTGATGGGGGAGATATCTGCTCATGGCGCAGAATCTCGTGCCACTCTTCTGTCTCCTGGTGGAGGCACATAAGCGGCTGCGGCCCCGCCCCCACCCGTTATGTATTCTTTTACGGAGATGTCTATTTACTGTACTTACCCTTCTGGAGCCGTCTACGAAGGTGGTGACGCAGCATAGTGCAGCGGCCAGGAGCAGAAGCGCAGGGGCACGACGACCCCCAGCGCCTCCAGCCATCCTAGCGGCGGAGGCCGGAACTCAATCCACTGCAAATGAGCAAGAGACGATTTGAAATAAATTGAGAGGATGATGGAGCAATCTAGGTTAAGAGAGTAAGGGGTTGAAAGATTTAATTTGAAAGTTACACTCTTCACGTCTCTTCGTTACAAATGGAGAATGGTACATCTGATCTTCGAAAGAATAATGTTATATTCTTCGGATTTTATCCTGAAGTCCATGACATGGAATTGCAGTGTAATGAATAGACGCCAATGCACCATTTTTATTAAGGATAAATAAGTCACATTAGGCATTACGTTCCTTCAAAAGCGACACTGAATAGTTGTATTAGAATGGAATAAAAATGAAACATTGCGGCCTTGTTTAAAGCCCTAGTTTACGGGTTGAAGTGTGCCAAGATCCCACTATTGGAGTGCAGTCGATGCTATTTATTCACAGGAAGACTTGTTCTAATTAATGACAAATTGTTACATTTTAAAAGATATTAAAATCGCGTTCACCGGTATTCTCAAACGAATTTAATGCTGACCGTATCTTCCACGACTACAGCTACTTTCAAATTAATTTTCAATATCTTGAGAGTAAACTAATGACATATTTCTCTGAAATCAACTAACATAATTATAAAAACATGCATTTTTATTCAGAAAGTACAAAAGATTTGAACTCAAAGGAATTTTTAAACTCCCACTTCGCAAATGACAATTGCGATATGTTGAATTTGCTTAGTCCTGAACATCTCACATTGCTGTGGATTCTATAGCGTACAAAAGGAAGTTGTCATGAGCCAAAAATACGGGATTTTTTTAAAACTTGAAGCTGTAAATATGCCACTTGATTTTCAAGTTAGTTTTGGATGAAGTAATCGGTTCGTTTTTCTGGTATCCTTTAATGTCAGGAGAGACGTATATTTCAAACGCAATTTTCATTCCAATCAACGGTCTTTAAGAGTGTGGGAACCCACACTATCCGGGGTTTTGCTGGTGAATTCCCAAACTTCAGTTCGCGATGTGGTCATGTGGGTTATGAGAAAGTGAAAGCTGAATTCTTGCAGGCGGATTCAAATCCTTTTTTGATCTTGTTGCGGTAAAATAAAAAAAATTGCTTGGTCCCGTAAAAGAGATCACCTTACTCAAAACCGACCTTGGTGCATGTAAGAGTCATGAGGTCTTGAGATCAAATTTTACTGAGTGAAAGGATTTTGCTGTAATCTATTGTAATATATGTAATTTTTATTGTAAAATACCATTCACCAATATTTTGCTTCCAAATACTCGAAAAATATCTTTTGTATTTCAGAAATAATACATATATTTGCTCACAAATATACAAATTGTATGTCTTAGAAGTTGACGTAAGGCCCGGAGCCCGTAGTTTAGTGATCCCTACTATAATACATTATAACTTTTTATATACTTACCTTCTTCAAATAACATCTCGTTCTTCTTTCAAGTAGCCTAAAAGAATATGTAAGTTAGCAAGTATTTAATATTATAAGGATTGGTAATCATCAGCAAACGAAGGAGGCAACGGTGGACAACTCAGATTGGAGGAATCGTTTCGGGCTTGGATTTTGAACTTGTCAGAAATGACATAAGAATGGAGAAGAAAAGATTAAAGAGACACTTACTCGAACAAGTTACTATTCAATTGCAGTTCCCCGCAACCAGTGTGCCATGCGAAAAAATACTCGTCATTGTCTGACTCGCTTTTTGAATCCGCGAAAACCGCCATGATGTGACCAATGAAGCTTCTCACAAATTGATGTGAAAGCTGCGATGCTCCTTTTCACATTTACACAGGCATTACAGATTATTAATAATTGTTCTCTATATCAATGGAAAGCTACTTCAGAAATAACTTCCAAGAACAACATGTTTTGAAAATATGTTTTCGAGATTCTTTCTTTTTACTTATTTAGGAAATACTTTCACCGAAGTTTCTAATTTTTTTCAGCGACTCTCTGCTTTCAAGAGCGGTCATCGAACGTGATCAAAAATTTTAAAGAATAGCGAAGAAAGTATCATCGAGCGTATAGAATATCTCAGAAATGGTTTGCAACACTAGTAGTTCCTTCTGTCGGTAGCAAGAGGTATTTTAAGCACAAGGAGAACGCTGCACGACTTTCTAGATGAGGAATATGAATATTATGACGCCAATATTTAATCAGTCGGTACATTTAAGAATTTTCAAAAACTCCCTAGCGGTTAAATTCAGGAGAATCTTGCTAAAGGAATAATTCTCTAGCGACGTAATCGAGAAGTTTAAACATAGATCTCTAGAAAGGTGCGATAACACACACATGCATATAGCGTTGGTGATGTTATCTCTATTATTTTGTTTCTGTGGATATCAGCACCATCGGTTACTAAACTGAGATACGCGTACCACCGAGGATGCACGGGGATTTTTAATTGGCACGCGAGAAGTACAATATCTGTTGAGGATAACCCGTTATTTATTCTTTTTAGTTATTTTATGCAAATAAATTCTTTTATATCCTGATAAATACTTTATAGTTTTCTTTCGTTCATATTTAATATTTCCACGACATTTATAATTCAGAAAGGTACGAAATAAATTCCTACGAGGTCGGTGGTACTGAAATTTTGTAAGCAGTGCACGAAAATAAAATTTTGGGAACCTTTGATATTTATCATTAAGCAAGTGTTCATTTTATCCTCCATGTTCTTTCCAATGCCTTTTTATTCCTCGACTATAATTAACAGCAGTGTTCTTTGATGTGATGTATACTGGTGCGTAGCGAAATACAGCCTCTGGGAATGAGCTAAGCACGAGCCAACCTCTCTCTCAGATGCCAACTCCCAGCCGTCTAGCATTCCAAAGCTTCCTACGTTGCACCCATTCTGTAGCTATTACGCGATCCTACCGTCTCCCACAATGCCTTCCGCTATTACGAGAGCGTGGCAAAGAATCCGATTGCTCTCGAAACACAAACATCTCCAGCCTCAATTCCCTCAGCACTTGCGACTGCCACTCTCACCTGGCCTCGGAGGATTGGAGGAACGCCTCGATTCGATCTACCTTTGCTCTCCCTCTCTATCGAAATGAGAGTGAGGTCAAGCATACTGTGGAGTCGGTTCACTCGTTTTTGTTTATTAAATCGAGATATCAATGCTATGCAACGGTTTAGTACATAATAACGTATCATGTTTTTAGTCTCAGATATCTTTAATACTAGCCACGAGGATAAATTATTCAATGGATTCGTTTTTATTCCTGAATGCGTTTGTGTCACATGCAGCACTTTTTTGGGTGACTTTAATAGATGTAATAATGGTGATTTTAACGACCGATCATACCCTGAAATGATAATAATGCGTCGTGAAAAATCGTGAAGATTTCATCATTTTGCTTAAAACGTAATAAATGAAGTTTTGTAGTGTAGGCTCTAATACATATTTCATTAATATTTAATCCGCTATTTACACGTAAGATAAAATCATTTCTGAAAATGCAAAATTTATCAGCATAATTTTAGTTGGAATTAAGCAACAGGAGAAAGGCCTAAAAAATATACTTACACGGAAATAATTGCATCGATTTTAGCGCGTTTTTTGTATTTGAAGTTAAAGATAGTCTTTTGAAACTACTTCAGTTTTCAGTTTCGCTGACTCAACTATGAATCGAAGATCAATTACAACAATTATACGAATGAAAACAACGCTATATCTAGATATTTCTAGGGTACGAATCATTAAATAAAACCGTTGAGTGTAAAAGTCGTTCAACAGATTTGTTTTAAATTATTTTATCAATTATAACCAGTAATTAAATAATTCAGTTATGAAAAACTCTAAAACTCGTTCATTCAATTACCTTCGGCCATATAAAATTCACATTTTTTCTATACGTTACTTTCTCTTATCTACCCTAAAAGCTGCGTTTATTATTTGTGTTCTTTGTGAAGGAGTACTTATTATAAATCGTCAACATTATAATTAAAAACGGCAATTTTGCTGTGGCCTCCACGAAAACAGGAAAAATAAAATATTTCGCTGCAGCGTTTAATTAGACCTAGTAAAAGCACAAGATAAACTTTTTGAGCGAAAATTTTGTTGCTAAATTGGAAATATATCCTCTTAAAACAATAAATTTAACATAGTGTTTGTTAATCCGGTTAGTGTTTTCATAATTTTTAATACGTATTGTTTAGTTTGTTTTTCAGTTTTATTAGATTGTATTCATTAAAAAATATTTAAAACTACTCTAAAGTAAGTCACGTGTTAGTTTCCATTTATTACTTTTTCCAAATTTATCAAAGCGTTGATGATAATGTCGCTCTGTTTTGGTCGAATGGTTATGTATGTCTTGTTAGGCCTGGCATGGTTTTGTTGGGAAGCAACTACTGAGGCTATTGGGTGTGAATAACAGGAATGAAGATATTCTGAGCCAGCATTCATATTCTGTACAGTCGCTCATAACAGTTTAAGGGGATTTAGGTAGTCATTTGTGTTTTTAGTAGTCTATTTCACTTTAAGAGTGAATTCTAACAGGCAAAACTTCAGCTATAATAATATGTGTGTATACATTTCTACACTAAAGTAGTCACAATAAACCACTAATTGTAAGTTGTATAGATATTATTCATATGATACATTTTGTTATTGAACTATTTTTACGTTTTACTTTTCCGAGCAATTATTTTTAAAATGAACAGTTATTTAGCGAAAAATGATAATATTTAGCTTATTGTGTCGTGAGCATTAAAATATTAACCGGTTCTATTTTCCAGCCGTATTAATGGCTACAAATAAATTCTCTTCATAACTAATGATACTTGAGATTGTTTTGCTTTCGATGGCCGGAATTTTTTGTTTTGAGGATATACATTAAGTTTCTATAGCGTTTCCATTAATCTCAAAGCAGTAGGAATCTGAAAGGAGCAGAAGAAATTTCGAAAATGAAAATGAATTCATCGCAACACGCTGAGTTCTGTCATTGTAGAAGGACAGATCTAATAAAAATGTTAATATTTATGGCCCATAAAGCTTATGTTTTTTAAACGCTATTTATTTCTAGAAGAAAACGTGTTCTGGCTACACAATGTTTACATTATCGACGGCCATGAAATTGTTGTTTTCATGGGAGCTTTTTCTGCGTGAGGTCATTAAAAATGTTGTCGTTATTTTGTCCGAAAAGTTGACGTCACCAAACGGTTCTTTACACAGTTTTGTGGTGCCATGTCAATCGCTAGTAACATTTTTATCATTCTATTGCAGTTATTCTTTTAAATTTCAAAACACAAAGTGAAATGAAAGATTTTGTGATCAATTCGTTTTCGTCCAAATGTTTTTCATGTTTGATTATCGGCATTTAGTAGTCCATAAATTAGAGCTAATTAGTTCGTTTTTATTGGTGTAACTGAGTTGTTGGGGATAAATGCTGAGAGAGAGGTTGGGTTCCAGCTGAAACTTTCCTTTAACTTTCTGTTAACGGTTCAGTTCCTTTAAAATGAGCACCATGCAGATGACACCCCTTAGGCCTTTTCATCCTACGTCATTCGATGAAAAACTTGTCTGTGAAAAAGCAGAAAGTAATGATTTAGAAAGTAATCAGCAGTTAAGTGGATGCGTTTTTCGGGGAAGATTTTTGAGGGCATATTTTCTTAGATGAGTTGAAGAATTCCACGCTCTTCTTGAAGGTCAATGAAATAATTAGATAGGTTTAGATATTCACTACTAGGATTCATCAACCTGTATTTTAATATGGCGGTAAATGCAATTTAGAAACAGTTATTTAAAGTTTTGAATAAGTTGATTATATGTTTTAAGGCAGGGGTCACCAAATCTTTTACTGAAAGGGCCACATGAGGCCTCATGATCCACTGTGTGGGTCACATACGGCATTTTAAATGGCTGATAGCGCCATGTGAAAATTTCAAAGAGCAAGTTTTGAGAATTTTTTCGATTCTGTAATATGTAATTCGTTTCTATTTAAAGTAGATTTCACCCAAGCACTCGGAAAATGTCGTTTAGATATCATTAATGATATCTAATGAATACTTTTGCTGATAAGGCAGGCCAGATCAAATCCTGATGTGGACCGCGTGCCGTAGTTTGGGGACTCCTGATGTAAGGTATTAAAAATGTGTCTAATATATACATACCAACTAAAATCTTTGAAAACGCCTGTAATTGATTGCAGATGTTTGAGATTCTACATAGGTGTCAAAATTTTGCTTTCCTTGACCATGAAAGAGATTATAATTAGGTTTTTATAATGCGTTCTATCCGGATTTGTGAATGAATACATTGAATTTGGTATATAAAACTTCTAAAATTCTATATAGACGTATGAAGTCTCGAGTGTTTATTGGTGATAGATGAATAATGCATGGATTTAAACCCAAATGGGACACTCGATTTAATTGTTCCTTCTAAAACCTGCTACCTCGATTGACATCTAAGAAATGTATCCAAAAGATATGAAGATATTAAAACATTAAGATTCATTTTGAAAAAGTTTCACATTTTAAAATATTTTGCCTTTTTTATTCGCCCTCACTCTTAAATGACCACATTATTCCTGTAACATTTATGTTAAATCGTGGAATGAAACGTAAAAAAGCATCTATTGGCCAAATATGCCCTTTGACGCACATGACCTGAGGGAAAATGAAAGTTTTGGGTCGTTGTTTGTATCATTTCGCATCGTGGTCCGCGTTTAGCAAAATCGTGACCTCAAGTCTTTCTCTTGGCGCACGGCTGATGCACGGTGCACATACCTCTCTAAGCCTCCAGCTTGTCGCAAGGACGCAGATAAAGGGTGTGGAATGAATTCCAAGAGCATACCTTAACAGGAACGGCGAAACGGTCGCAAGCAATTGAATTCTGGAACGATTCGTGTTCAAGAGGTGGCAGAAAATGAATTTAGTTTTGCGGTATGCTCAAGTGAAAGACAATGCCGAGATTGTGCTTTAGGAATAAAATACTTTTAGTTATTTCTTTTTCAAAAACACTCGGAGGGTTTCAAAGTTTCATATGAAAAAATTCTCGAAAGCAACTTTTGTGAAAGTGTCTTCCTCCAAATGTTTTAGGTGATATAGCTTCTACTTTTGTATCCACAAATTAAAATAATAATCATCGGAAATATATATTTTGAAAAATATGCTTGTCAAAATATTTTACGTAAAACATCGCAGAATGACGTATAATAAGAAAGTTGAATGGCCGCGGAAAGTTATAACAGATTTATTTCACTGTCAGTGCGTTGGATATGAAATTTTTTAAGTAAGCTGTTTATAGGGAATAATTTTGAAACGAGAAAAAAGTCTGCTATGACCGGGAATCGAACCCGGGTCTTCCACTTGCCGGGTGGATATTCTACCACTGAACTATCTTAGCAGCTCAATTTTCTCGTTTCTGAATGCGGATGTTCCAACCAAAAAAACATCCGCTTTCAGAAACGAGAAAATTGATCTGCTAAGATAGTTCAGTGGTAGAATATCCACCCGGCAAGTGGAAGACCCGGGTTCGATTCCCGGTCATAGCAGACTTTTTTCTCGTTTCAAAATTATTCCCAACATTACAGCTTATGCCTGTCTGCATAGGATCTTTAGATCGCTTTATTCCATCAATTTTTTAAGCTGTTTATAGAAATCTTCTGTCGATTTTATTTACTGTAAACGCGAATTATTTTCATATTGATGAAACTCAAGAAGGAAATTTAAGGCTATATTTCTAGCTTCATAATTTCATTCATCTTTCGGCTCCATGTTCTGTAATAATTTAATCTCAGGATCAAAGGCAAAAAGGAAAAAAAACGTTTCACTCTCTTGGACTTCTATTATTTCAATCATACGGAGAAACGAACGGAAAATTGTATAAGATAGTAAAAGAAATGAGCAAAAAAGTAAGCGAAAAAGGCATAGGAAGCCATGCGAGATTTCAAGAAAGTTTGCTCTGCTTACATTTATTTAGGCCCTGGAAGTCGTCGATGGCAATGACAAATAGAAAAACGACTGCATCGCCTTCTCCTTTGGAATCTGGGACGGATGAATCTTTTCTAGATCAGTCCTCCTTTCGCATGTTCAACAACTCCGCTCTAGTTTTCTGAGGCGATAATATCTTGGCGAGAGTTCGCTGAAATTTATATCAAGACCTTCAATTTTTTTTAACCGAGTCCATTTTAATTCATTTTCAAGGCCGATTTAATCCTTGAATGTGATTGCTTGGACGAATGGGGAGAAAACGAGGCGGTCGGGATGAGTGCGATTCTTCAACTAAAATTGAATTGCCATAATGGGCTTTACGAGCGCGGTGAAATGAGAAAACGTCGCAATTGCGAGCGACGCGTCGAAGATAGGAGTGAAAACATTTTTAGAAACAATCGTGCTTCGAAATCTCCGTGGAATGAGTCGATGTAAAAAAAGCAACTTTCTCCCAAATTGAAAATGATCGGGCCACCGGAAATGATGGCGCATAAAAGATTTTTCATCTTTTAGGATCGGATTCAATTTAGTATTCCCCATGGAACTGCTAAGAGACAATGCCTCTATTTTAACATGGGCATGCTTTCCTCTTCCGTAATATCAAAGTCTTTCCAGCTCACTGGAATGGCTTATCGATTCAATACGCAAGAAAACTTTATTTTCCAATAGGTATTAAGAAAGCAGTTAATATAAATGCACCAATTATAGAAAAATTATAAGAAACTCAAGTTTCCGTCAACAAATTTGCGGAAACTATTCATCAAAAGCTAAATTTTGATTTCTCAAGGATTTTACGGCTCTTAATAATAAATTTTATGCATCTGTGTGTTAAAAATGTCTATTATTTTTGCTCATTTTTTCGTTAGTTATCTTTTACAATTCAAGCAGCATTGGGAGCAGTGGCGGATTACCGCACAGGCGCGTGAGGCGCTCGCCAGAGGCCTCGGCACTCATAGGAACCTCAAAACAGTCAAAACTCGATTTTTTCAATATTGTATTTAGTAAAATATTTCAAAATCAGTATAATACTATACTATGTATTTACGAACACATCTCGTGTTTTTACTTAGGTTTATTTCAATGTAACGGTTACATTGTAAAATCCCTTGCGTCATTTGCAAACATCTCACAATTGTCGCTGGCGACGGCTATTGACTATTACCGTTTCTTGTCCCGCTGCTCTAGCATGCATATGTCATACACGTAACGTAGAACATTTGTTCCAGACACCAGTATGGGAACAGCGCACCCAGAAGTTTATTTAGGAAATATTCAACGCGTGAAGTAAATATTAAGTCATTATATTGTAGACTTTTTTATGTTAAAAAGAAATTAACTCCATAACCGTAAAAAAATTTCCTCAGATAAAATGTATGAAATACAATTTTTTTAGATAAAGACCGCATGTTAAAAGAAAATTTAAAAGAAAATTATTCTCATAGATGAACTCAAGCGTGCGTCATGCGGAATTCGGATGCGAAAACCAGAAATGGTTCAATGATCAACTTATACCATTCAATTATGCTTTCAGTAATTAATAAATTCCTATGCTGTTCGTTAAAACGGTTCTGCCTTAAGCTCATTAATCTTTCATGAACCAGGAAATGCAATGAATACGAAAGTTAAAAAATATGCGCAAGTTCTTCAATCCATGAGACTGCTGGGATAAAAACTCCTTAATTATATGTGAACGCAAGTACACCATAACCGGCGGATTTTAAGCATCTATAAAACGCGGGATAATTGGGCATTAATTTTTATTTTAGACGAAATACAATATTTATTCCGACAATTATTTTGCCTCGTTAATTTCTTCTCAATGTGCCTCGCTACTCTAATCTACATTACATTTCTATTAGAAAGTGCTGCTGGATATTTACAACCGGTTTCATTTTTTTGCCAGAGGAATTTCCCGGAATTTTGTCGCTTTAGAAGATTGAAACAAAGAGAAGAATCGAATACTCATCGCTTCCTAAGTTTTTCATCTTCTGCCCTAAATGTTTACCGAGCAACTAGTGATGCGGCAGGAGAGAGTTTCCAAAAGTATATGGTGCGGAACGATCGGAGGAAAAGAGTAACCATACCTGCCTTCTAAACCGATCATTTTAACTGAGAATTTAGTAACTTATAAATATATTATCGTTTCAGTGTTTATACAATCAGAAATTTTTCGAAAATTATTACTTTAACATATGTAATTTTACATTAATCTCATTTCAATTTTATCCTTTTCCGCTGTTTCATTTCGTTTTTCAGGCTTTATCGGTGACGTATTAATTACTAATGCTATGTTTGTATGACGTAGATAAATTCTCAAAAAGTAAAATTTGCCCGTGCGAATTTATACGATTTGTTAGGTCCCACGATCAATATGTTTGTTAAATAATTTCTTTGGCTCAAGCGTTGTTATTCCTTTGCGATAACACCAAAAGTGCATATATTGCATATATAACGAAAACCAGACTATTAAAATATGTATACATTACATGAATATAACCTAAGAAAATTACCTACTGTATCGATAAATAACAGAAAAATTAAGTCTCCACTATGCAATTTTTAGTTGTCGATGGCGACCGGGCGCCTAATTTTGTCCAGCCCTGTTTATAATAACTATTCAAAATCGAAACTGTAGACATTCTTGTAATATTTCATCCGGAGACGAAACGGAAGGGTGATTAAGTTAAAACAAGCAGAGATAGTGTTTAGTTCTTCGTTAATAACCGAAGATTTTTCATTTTTCCCTCGCAAACCACAAGCGGAGGTGAGAGCAAGCGGGGCGTGACAACCCCTCCAAAGTGCCGACAAGGCGCGACGTCCCTAAACACGACACGCGTCTTTGCTTTCGGGCGCACTCATCCCGTCACGCAAAACTTCGCCATTTCTTTAAAGCGGTAGCTTCTTCTTCAGCCCGCCAGAGGGGGGAAAGGAGCGGTGCAAGGCGTTTTCCGCTACTGGATATCGCAACGGTTACTCTTCCTTCTCTCTCTTTCGGAAGAAAACGCGCTCCTGGGTCGCATGACCAAAACGCGACGATTGACACACGCCCGTAATGATTACCATTCCGTTCTGCGCGATCCCGAGTCAACGGAATGGAAGAGGTCCGTCTCCGGGGATACACATAAAAAACCAGATTCATTCTCGAGGAGTTCCGTTAGAGACCGGTTTTCTCTGCGTGCGAAGTCTTCCATGCTGATCGGAATATTTTTTCCTCGACTTTCTCTCAAGCGATTTTTTTTATAATCATGTAAAGACGTCTCCGCGACGGCATGCCTATCCACGAGTCACGACTCTCTCACTGGAGAGGAAGAGGATTTAATGAAAGAGGACGGAGATAAAGGTGGGTTGACGATTTAAGGAGACAAAAGAGAGAGAGAGAGAGAGGAAAAGAACGCATGCGGAAGAAAGAGAGTTGGAAGAAGACGATTATCCGTGCCATCTTCATACGTAGTATAGGGAAAAGAATTGTTTTCATGAAAAAAAAATCGATTTAGAGATTTCAACTGAAATACACGTTTTGAGGTTCCCTGAACACGTTTTGATCATTTTCTCGATGGTGTCTGTGACAGCTTTATTGTGGCTGCTCGAACTTAAAAACTATTAATCACGTAAATGCGAAGTTTTATATTTAACATTTTTATAAAAGTCACATGAACTGATTAGTTTTGGTAAAAATCGGCCAAACGGAAGTGGGTGTTTACTCTTGTCACATCCGCTATTTAGAGATACTTGCTTTAATATTTGATATATTTAAAACACTGCAATAAAAGTTGTAGGAAATTTAGTTTGTTCTAAACATTTTTCCATATAATGCATGGTTTAAGAGATATATTAAAAACTAAATTATTTAACTGCCACGCCATCTCCCGACGACTATTGTTAACAATTGAGCTTAGTTACATCTTAGTAACGTTCCTTTTTATTTTCTTAATTATTGGAGCTTTGTGGCTATATCCAATATCAGAAATCTATGGTTTGAGTTTATTTCTGTACTCGGTAAAGTCTAAAATTTTCTCGCAGTTTCTTAAAATATTTTTTATGTAACCTATTTGGAATTTTTAGAAATATTAGAGGTATGGAGAAAGACATTTGGTGGCCACCTCAGATTTTTTGGAAATATATCGGCGTTCGAGAAATGATGTTTGGGGACGAATAACCATTAAGTGCATGCCTGAAACGTGTTGGGCAGTTTTAATCAATTGACTCCGAGGAAAAGGGTAGAAATTCGCATTTTTCAATGGCCATTTATGACTCCCTTAAAGCGACACGAAAAGGAAAAGAAAACAGCACTAAGAATGAGAGGAATAAGTTATAAGGGGCAGTAAATGTAAAAGTGATTAAAGTGAGTAAAATTAGAATTAAAAGAATCATAAAAATTAAAAAAAGTGAGACAAATAAATAAAAGATATAAGTTAAAATTAATTAATGATGATGAAAAAAATAAAAAAAGGGAATAAGGAAGAATGATTGGTGAGAAAAGAGCTGATTTCGAGACATTAACTTATAAATTCAATATAAGGAGAGGAAAATGGTGTTGAATGAAGGAAGAAAAATTGAGGAATCCTCCTTTTTATGCGTTCTTTGCACGAAGTGATCGCATATAGGGGAGGTCGTTTCCGTCCGTCCGTCCGCATGCTAAAACTCGGAAACCGCTGGACGTATTATGATGAAATTTGGTATTACGAAGTTTTTCTAAAATTGGTCGACCGATTTCAATTTTGGTTAAAATTGGACAACAATAATGACCACTTTACATGAAGACCTACAATGTTTCAACTAGGGAACCGCTGGACGTATTTTGATGAAATTTGGTATTATGGAGTTTTGCTAATATTGGTCGACCGATTCCAATTTTGGTTAAAAATCTGAAAAAATGACGAACATTTTACACGAAGACCTACATGTAGTTTACAATGTTCTTTTGTTTCAACTCAGCAACCGCTAAACCTATTTTGATGAAATTTGGTATTGGGTAGTTTTGCTAAAATTAATTGATCGATTCCAATTTTGGTTAAAATCGGACAGAAATTACGACCACTTTACATAACCTACAAATAATTGACCAAGTTCCCTTGTTTCAACTCGGTAACCGCTTGATGTATTTGGATGAAATTTGGCATTGGCTAGTTTTACTAAAATTGGTCGACCGATTCCAAATTTGGTTAAAATCGTACAACAATGAGGACCACTTTACATGAAGACCTACATGTATTTTACAACGTACCTTGCTAGCTTCTCGTTAAATATTCATCTGAGCGAAAAATATTGAGAACATTGTGAAATCTCAAAGAACGCATTTGGAAACTCTGTGTACTCCGACATGGAGTACACCTTTCCAATCTTGTTTATGAATGTTACTGGAGTTGTTTAGTGAATTATAAATTAAGATTAAAACGTATCGTTTCCAATAAATCCTGAGTATCTGAGAACAACTTCAGTAAAATTACTTCTAGTGATCGGCTATTTAAACAGAGGCAGTTTCACTGACATGCCAAAACACTTGGGCCAAAATTATGAATGTCATATGTTGTACACGTGTTAATTGGATATTTACTGGAGAAGAAATAATCATTTGGAAGTTCCGGAGATATTTACCGAGGGAGAAAATATTTTTCTCTTTATCTTTTGTGAAATAAGGTTCGAAAATGTTTTAAATGATGCTCTGAAATTAGCTAATGACCTGTAAAAGATGTAAAACCGCTTCTTAAGAGAATACAAAACAATAGACTAGAAACGCCCACTCATTAGGATTCTAGGGAAACAACAATGAAAGTCGGATAAAAATGTTGCAGAAGAAGATACATATTTAAGGAAATTGGGGGCGTTAAGCAGGAGCAAAGGGCGAAGAAGGACGCATAGAGTGGGACACATATAGAGACGGTTGGGTGAAAAGAGAGCGATGGAGGGAGTGGCCGCTTTGGTGGGAGTGGGAGGTGAGTAATCCGCCGGCGACCGCTTTTGATTGTGACTGAGAAATGAATTCGATGTTTCCGCACCCGCTTTCCCTTTTTTTCGCCGGTTGCACACGCGCGCTACCCACGTACGACTACTCGCGCGCCCCTCTTGTTCTCCTTCAGGGATTCTCAGGAGGGTCCTCCCGCTTCTCATCAAATGCAATTCTTCTCCTCTCTCCTGGCCCCGGACCAAAAACCATTGTTGCGCACCGCCCTCTGTCTCCCTATATCTCTCTTTCTCTCTCCCTCTTTGTCACCCGATACCTGTTGTAACCACCCCTTCAGGTCAACGCACCCAGGCGAATTGGATCACAACAAATTTGCCAGGAAAATTACGGAGGAATCGCAAATCTATCTTTGAAGGATAAACGTCAGGCTGACAGCTCTCTCCTTTGTTCGGCCAAAATGCAACCCTTTATTTAAAAAAAATTGCATTTGATCCAGCGATCAATATATTTTCTTAGCTTCTTACCTACTTATAAAGCAGAATGTTGCACGTTTTCCTATTAATCATACTCAATAAACAAATAATTCATCATTCATAAAAATGACCTGATTTTTCGCATTGCAACCCTTCTTGATGAAGATTCAGCTCTACCAGAACAGTTTGTTTGCCAAATGACCCTTATGCATCGTTGGGTATGATATGCCTTCCTCATCACAGGACTACACCACGCTAGAATTCAGCGCGCACGTGGTATCGCGTAGCCATACTTATATATATATATATATGCACAAATGAACGGTAAAAGGTAAAATAGTCTCCAAATGCCGTTATAAATCTAAAGTTAAAAACTCCCTGAAAAAGTAGGAAAGAGGCGCTGGCCCTAAAAAGCCCCTAAACGGCTGGTGGAGTGATTGCTTGATTGGGTGAGGTATCTCCTTCTAATTACTTTAAAAATTTTACCCCTCTTTCCTTCTTTTTGTGGAAGTTTTTAACTTTAGATTTATTACGGCGTTTGGAGACTATTTTATCTTTTACCACACCTCTATATCCCTAATTAAACTTAAAATTGATCATTATAAAAATTTTTTAAATTTATCTTAATTATAAAAATTTGATTTTAATGTAATCGCTATATCAACGTGTTTAGATACGATAACGTAGACTTTATTCAATGTTTCAACCTATATATAATCATATTTCTCAAACCAATAAGTATTCCACTTGAAACTTTTATTATCCATCTATATCGTATGCCAGAAATTTATACGAGCATTTAAACGCCTTAAGCCGATTTGCGGGAATTACTCGACCCGCATTTGTATGAATTATTTGTTTAGTAACATGTCATTATGGAATAAAAGATGGGGATAACATGGGGGAGGTTTAAAAGTATCACTGTACTCGGGGGCGACCAGAGGAACTTTTGCGCTCCGGGCGAGATAGCACTCCAGCGCCCCCCTCCGTTAATGTTTGTTGAGATATTTACAAAGTATTCATTCATCGCTCTCTAAACATTATTGATAATGGACAATTAAAAGGAATTCCATCAAGATTCTAGCCTGTTCCTCGATATAAATTGGCATCCAAAATTTATTCACTCGCAACTAATGCTTAGATAAATGATCGGGATAGCGCCCCCAACACTTTGGGGCCCCGGGCAGCCACCCGGCTCGCCCGTAGCTCGGGCCGGCCCTGACTGTACTACTAGTACGGATTTTATTTACGTTTACGTTATGCCGGTGTAAACAAAAATTTTATTTTAAATCCTTTTACCCTTCCTCCTAACTTAACCATATTCTTTTTCCCTCTACATCTCATTTACACCATTTTGCTTGATACTTTCGTCTTTCACATATCCAAAGGGTTTGGTTAACATCCGCCGACGATCACGTCGAAAAATCGCTGGAACTTACCTTCGTACAAATCCTCCTATCTTCTCCCCGTCTCAATTTATCTGGGCTCGAACCCGGCTCCTTCTTCAAGTATCCGATCCAATTAGAAACTCACAAGCAGTCCCTCTTCTCCGCGAGGTAATCTCTCTCGCTAACGAGGTCGAGGGTCCCTTTTCGGTATTTTTGGGCACATCCGCAGCTCAGTTCACTTATTCAAAAAAAGTTCGTATCATTCGCTTGGCTCGTGGTTTTTTTAAAAATCGTGTCGCACTCGCTTATCTCTCGGGTCCACTCGCTAACACACGCATTCGCACGTATCCCAATCTCCGGAGAGAATGGTCTCCTTCGGAGAAATTGAAAAGGGGGGTTTCGTCCAAGGAGTGACTGGAGGTTGTGATCGCCATTAGCAGCCGCTTCGGCACGGCCAATCGCAGCAGCCTACTTCCCCACCTCCTCCCTCTCTCTCTCATTCTCCCTCTCTCCCCCTCTCTCCCATTCTCCCTCTCTCCCCCTCTCTCCTACTCTCTCGCTCTCCCCAACCACGCCCTCTATCTCTTTTCACCTTCTCCCCCTCCCGCTACTATATCCAGACTCACTTTATCTGGTCCCTTCATATTTTTCCCTCTCTCTGTCTCGCGTGGGGTTTCTCCGCTTCGTCTTCCTCTCCTCCGTGCTAACATGTGGAGATCTCGTTCACCCGCAACACAATTCGTTGTTTTCCATGGCCCAAAGAGGACTTCACACGCTCGTCCCTCGGGCGTCCTTTCCGGCAAAAGAGAACAAATATGTTTGTAACTTCCTCGTTTCGTAGGTAGAAATAGATCTGAAGAACACTATTTGGTAATCTATTTGGTAACTTCCCTCGAAGGTGATATTTCAACCTTTTCAGCGTCGGTTCGCACCCTTCTGTTTAAGGTTGTGTTTTTTTAATAAATTTGTTTTAGTTGGCGAATTATTAATTATATTCAGCGTATTCATTAAATCGTACGATTCACTGTGGTATTGGATGATATTTCTATTGGCATATTTAACTGTTAATTATTACTTTGTCTATGATTCGTCGAAAGTATTGCCCATAATTTATTTTCATAGCGTATTTTGTTAGAAATGTATAGCTGCTAAAATGCAAGTCGATTTTTGACTCAGAATTACGGCAGATTAAGGAATTTTGTCTTGAGGATCTTGACGTGAGAAATTTAAAATATTTAAAATGATCAAACAATAATATCTTAAACTTTTGATTTTGGTATAAGCGGACTTTTACACAACTCCACAATTCTGTCCTGAGAATCTCAGAATAAACTAGACAATGCAGTGAAAATCTTTTTTTGGCAATGTAAGAAATGCAGTATGTGATGATACAATTAGTCCATCTTCAACGAATTTTAATTGAATTTAGATATGTTGTTTATAAATCCAAGAGACATCATATAAAAAGAGACTACAGAAAATATCTTCGATCTTTCCAAGAAATAATAAGCACAAACTTCATAAATTTTGAATTGTAAAAACTTTTTATGGGCAAGTTCAATTTCTGCAGCATAGGCGGGGGCAGATGGAGCAGATTTTTTCTCTCGTAATATCTACAATAGCCAACACTGCCAGAATTTTTTTCGTGCGTTTCGTTCTTAACCAAATCAGAATGCTCTCGCACAGCAGTGACCAAATTATAGCTGTTTCTCAGTGAATAAAAAAGTATATGCCATGGTGAATTAGCTGAAATTTGGAGAAATCATATACGCATCTCGGCTACAAACAACCCGTAATCTGTAAATCTCAAATAAAAAAATTCTATAAAAATAATTTTATATTAATGAACACTATTTTAGCAGCTGCTTCGTTGCCAATGTGAGCTCTCATTTATTATGATTATAGTCACAGTAGACGTTGCTAATTATTATCACTGGCGATTGTTATAAAAAGCTGAATTCCAAAATCAAACTTAGATTGAGGAAGGCAGCGGTCAGTTACTCCCAGTCACTTAATGTTGTAATTTAAATCGCATCCAATGTGTTCACAGTAAGTGATATCTGTCATACTAAATTCATCAATTTGATTCCAACCATAAAGATACCTGAATAATTCCTTGTTCCAGGACATTTTTAAGGACAAATCTTTCGTTTATTGTAGTAGAATACATCACTCATCCTATATTTTAAGATAATAATTAAGTCATTTATTTGAACTTTACCAATAAAGCGGGTTATAAACGCAAAGTATTTGCGAGCGTTGAGAGAACCATGCGTCTCATCTGCTCTCTCTAAATACCATCCCTGTTTACGTCTAAGTTGCCGAAGTTTTTTCAATCACTTGTTCTTTTTCCGCGCCTGCTTGTTCAAAAAGGCTGGCCTCTTTCTCCCTGCCTCTTCTCCCGCCTTCCCCTTTCTCCTCTGCCTTCGCGTCCCTTTGGCAATTCATGCTCCTTTCTCTTTTCCGGTGGAAATGACTCGGGTGTCAGAGGGAAGAGGGTTGTTCTGTTCGAGGATGGGGTCGAAAGCAGGGAGAAAGCTACCTCTCCAGTTGTAGTTTGCTTTTCGGCAACACGGCGGACGATAGCGCGTTGCGTCCGACGTGCATCCGGATTCCCTTAAGATTGCGTGCGTTTCTCATATCCCCGAATAAGTGTAGTCGATCACACGCTAATGAACACTCGTAATACATCGTACCTCACGTTTTAAAACCAATTAGTGTCTTATTCCATGGAAAATATTTGGAGGGAAGCTAAAAGAAAAATTATACCCGAATTAGCCGTAATGCGGTGGAAATTAATATTTGCGGTAAATAAGAGAGAATTTATATTTTATCGATATTTAAAAAAACAACATTTATATTATTTTGTAAAAATGCTACAACTAAATTTTAGAATTTTAACATTTTTAATGAGTCATCGATTGCTTTATTTCATTTGTTGGGACATACAGCGACTATAATCAAACACGATCTTTTAATCAATACATGCGCGTTGAATTCTAAAAGTTATTTTTCCATTTTATTGCTCCGATTCTAACTTATCGCTAATTTTTTGCACATATAAATATAACTTTTCAGCCAAAATTTGTTTACGAAACAAAAGCATAAGAGTTAATTTCTGATTTGAAAGGAAAGGTATGAAATAAATTTCTAAGTATTTAATCGGGGCGTTTGTGTCTATGGAATAAAATGAAGGATTATTCATCTTGTTGAATGCCTATTGTCATTAGTTATTGCGTTCAAATGGCGGCAAATGTGCATATTTTAAAAACTCCAACCCTTTTAATGAGAAGGAGCACATGAAAGTAGAGCTTACTTATCCTCTTATTTCTCCGAGTTAACCCCTTTTGTCGTTTAACCTTTAAATTTTTTCCCATGACACTATTTTTTGCTTCTTTTTTTCGGTTTTGTATGTTCAACTTTCTCACAGAAATGTCCCTCTTATTATGTTTATTTTTGTTGAAACTATATTCTGACCCCGAATTTCACAAATTTTATAAATTGGAAGCTTTGCTCCATTTTCATCTTGAACGTCTTCCTAGTAATAAAGGTGAAACACTCCACTGCAGTTGGCAGTTGGCTCCTAGTCACTGTTGAAACCGGTTTTACCCCTGACGATGCCCACCTTGTGGGCGAAATGCATTGGGTTTTGTAACCCTCTAATTGTTTGGCTAAAGGAGTGTTTCACCTTTATTAATCTTAGCCAAAGTAATTGAGCTACTATCAATTGTCTTCCTAGTAGTTTAGATTAGAAAGTTCTTCACTCCATTTTTATGTTTATTATATTCTAATTTTTATCTTATATCACCAAATTTCTTCGCCTTTAGGGATGGGCATGTACAACTATATTTATTAACCAAACTAATCACAAATGTGAGTTTTATCTTCAGTAAATCCTCTTAAGAGTATATCAGTAGAAAATTACAGATATAAAATTTTAAATTTATTTTCATGTGTATTTAATAAATTTAAAGCTAAATGTATAATTTTTAATTTAATTTTTTTTCTGAATAATATCATTTAATTTTCATTAAGTTACAAAACTTATCTGATGTAGTATTTCGAGATAAATTAATGTATAAAATTATTTGTCCAAAAATTGTTAATTTCATGTAAAACAACGTCAACAATTAATAACCCAAAAGCGTATAGGTACGTAATATAACCATTTCATTTTGACTCAAAAATATTACGAAGGAACATATCCAAATGTGACCTAGATCTGAAAAAAACATGCATAATTCGTATACAATTAAAAGAAATTTTTGAAGAGCAACCAATAAAAATAATATATGCGAATTCTCATTTTGGAATTAGAACGAAGAGAAAACAAATCGCGAGAAAAAGTTCGCGATGGCGTGGGAACGTTCAAAAGACCGAAGAAATTTGAAAGAAAAAGCTTAGCGAACGCAACAAAGAATAAATGGCGCTCGAAAGAACGTCCTAGCGAAATCCTCTAGAGGGGAAAGCGTTACTTAAGGAATTAATCCAGTTAAGTCGTTGAACGACAAAGTGGAACCGAAGACAGACATCTGTGGTCCATAAGGCGCTTGACGGAAAGGAAACAAAGAAATTATATTCTCGTGACGTGGGAAATTCCCACGCGTGCTTGCCTCCTCCTTTCGAACAGAAAAAATATAACTTTTTCTCGGAAAATACGTGTTCCCGGGTGAATGCGACAGATTGAACAGCCAGCCGAAAAAACAACGAGAGACGTGAGCGAAAGAAAGAAAAAGTCTAGGAATGACATAATGAACGGGTTGGATGGAGGCTTGACACGATAATTAGATGGATCCGAGAGACCGAGACTGCGCAACTCCCTCGGTTCAAAATCGGAGATCCGTATTAAATAGGTGGAAAATAACTCGTTCTATAAAAAAATCGAGGTCAACCGAACCATGCAGGAAGAGTTTCATATGGGTTTGCGGAGATGGCCGTGAGTCAGAAAGTTTTTCCGTGTGTTGCGGGTTTTCGGAGTTTAACGGAGTTATGCCCGGTCCTCAAACTCCAACCCCCACCAAGCGATCGCTGGATCCGTCTCTCAAATCTTCAACACCAGGCATGTCAAACTGGCGGCCCGAGAGCTAATTTTTGTCCCAGGTGAATCGTGTATATAAATGCTTCTTTAAAGATATTTCTAACATAGTTATAGAATTACAATAAAACGCATTTTCTAAATTATTGTTTTTAATTGCAAAACAGGCGTCCAATCTTTTAGCTAATGGCTATTGTTCCAGCTCTGGCCCTCATTAAACAACTGCGGTCCTTCTATAACATTCTTCGCTTTAAATGCGGCCCGGACGCCTCACTGAGTTTGACAAGCCTGCTCAACATCCTCCTTTCCCTTCCATCTTAAATCACAAACCTCTCTCTTTCTCCCTTCCATACCCTTTCTCTCTTTCCAAATTTCTAGTTTCCCGACTGAAGGTGAGCCGAATTCTTTCTGGTCAACATCGTAGCGATTTTTATTTTAGAGCCCGCTCCTCTCTAATTTCATAGTCATTAATTATGACCGGATAAATTGAGGAAGAATATCAGGAGACTTTTCGCACATTGCAGCGTCCACAGTTCCCTGGAAGGAGAAATTCCTTCGCTTTTCAGGCGCTGGGTCAAAAATAAAAAAAAGAGAAAAATTTCTGAAAATATTGCCGAGGTTCAAAAGGGGAACGCGAACTTGCATCGGGAGAGTTTTGTCTTCCCAGAGCACCGCGGGGCGTAATAGAGAGAGAGAGAGGAGGCGGCTTTGAGTGGGTCAGCAGGAGGGAGGTGAGTGACCCACAGAGGCGATGAGTGTTACGCGAGCCGCAGTTGGCAGCCCTGCCTCTAACCCACTTTTTTCCACTGGGGCGGAGAGCGGGCGCGACCACTTGTGGGGGCGGCGGGGGGGGGGGGCGGTGGTGTGCGAGATTGACCGCCACTTCTCCGCCTCCCCATAGCCTCCCTATCTCCCTGTCTATCTTCCCCGCTCCCTATTCCTTTCCTCGTAGATTTCGCTTCGGCTCATGGGTTTTGTTTTTCTGCTCGCGCAGTTTCCATTAAAAAACGAACGCTGGGTATAAGAAGATGTGAGAATCGCTCTCGCCAACACAAGGCAATCAGGTGAGAGTGGTGGTGGGTTATTGCGGGCAGAGGCGAGAGTGATTGACAGTAGAAATTGTGTGGAGATTTTAAAAATATTGAAGAAAAAGGAATGAGTTTAGCTTCGTAAAGACAACGGAAAAACACCTGAGACGAGATAGAACAGCTGAAAAATTAATCAGAAATATGGAAGAGGGAGAAAGTAAATGTGTAGTAAAGCATACTGCAGCCCCCTAGAGCAGTGGTGCCCAGCCTACGACCCGCGGGCTTGATGCGGCCCACGAAAGGCGTTTTGTTCGGCCCGCAAAAGTATGATCAAAAAGCAATTCGGAAAATTTAACACTCAAATTAATTCATTTTTATGAACAGTTTGATAATAACACTAGTAATGTTAACCAAAAAATCTTATTTAGACTTGAATTTCAGCTCAGAATATCTATATAGGTAACATGCCAATTTCCAATGCAATCCACTGAAGGATTCGAAGCCACCGATGCGGTCCGCCTCTAAAAAAGGTTGGGCACCACTATCATAGGGGTTGGTCCATAACGATCTATGAAATGATAGGACATGGAGAACTTTAAAGATAATGAATAATCGTATTTAGTTCGGTTGTCGTGGCACCTCTTCAGAGTAGCAGACTTGACTGTAAAGGAAAGCGGACGGTCAGAGAAAGAAAAATATTTCACGTGTTAACAATCAAGGAAAACTGCATCAATCTAAAAAATTATTAAATACTATGAAAGGGTGGGTAGCGCACGAGATAAATATGCGAGATCCGCAACCAGTTTCATTTTCTTATTTAAATAATAAAGTTAACAAACAATATCTTAATTTTTATTAAAAAATTGATAATAAATCCTTCAATATTAAAGTGTTGGCCATTAAAACCTTATTTGGTTTTCATGCATATGATATCTCAGAATTATTAGGCAACTCCAGGTGATACTTTAATCCGGCCCGCCGAATAATACGCAATCACAAATATGGCTCGTAATATAGACAAGGTTGCCCACCACTTGAGTGGAAGAAGGATACAGTTATGAGGAAGTGATGGACGCGTTTACGAGAAGAGGAAGAATTGTAGTGGGGATAATAATAGAAGGAACATGAAGGTCAAAATAAAAAAACAAGAGGTTAAATTGTGGTTCGGAAACTGGAAGAACTAGAGATAAAGTTATGAGGACTGGTGAGGAAAATAAACCTGGAATGTTTAGACTCAGATGACAAGAAAAATTTAGCTTGACGTTAGTGAAAGAAAAGTTGATGGAGTTAAAATAGAACGCTCGAGGATAATTTTGGGAAGGACAAAAGAATTGAGCGAAAATGGAAAGCCAAAGTGAGCGCCAAATAGATTGGTCCGCGATTTATATTGTGTCAGGCAGACTAAATGAGGAAAAATCGGAGCGCAAGGTGAATGGTTTGCTTTCGGATTAGTGAAATCGAGATAGTGGTTAAAAATAAGGTTCTGGAGAATAGGATGAAAGGAAAAGTAAATAACGAGGGATAAGGAGAAGGAAAGTTGAATTAGGAAGCAAAGAAACCTCCTATCTTCCAACTTTCGCGTTTCAAAGGCAGTGAAATTTCATAATTAGCTAGGTCTAATATTGTCTTGTCTTGTTTTGCAAAAAGGAAAATACTGACCAGTGAACTGCTTATTGCAATGATGTTTTCACAGTTGATTCCTTGGAACTGTTTTATAACCTAAAAAATTGCCTTCAGCTCCACGTATTTGTATGTATAGTATTACAAATCCAATTAATCCTCATAGATTTTTTTGTCCGATTGATGAAAGTATGGAATATTTATGAAACATAAATGGTAATAATTGTTTGTATTTTTGGTTATGATGTCTTATAATTGTATAACAGGCGATGACGATTGAATGTTGGACATTTATTGTGGAAATTCCCTTTTATTTTAAATAAGATTTGGCATTTGTATTATGTTATCAGCAAACATTTTAGGCCAGCAGTTACCGTATCCATTCCTAATTGAGGAAGTTACGTTTGCTTTTCATTTTTATTCCGTGACTTAAGATTTTTGTTCCACATTTTAGTTCACGCATATTATCGTTAGTTCGAATTTCAATTTAATTTATTTTGTATTTCATTTGCTTATATAGGATAGGCAAAAATGGAAGAACTTTGCAATATTTGCTCGAATATTTCAAAAATGAAATCGTTTGTGGAAAATTTCTCTTTGTTGAATTAAATTAGGTTGGAATTTGTTAGTTTAGTGTTGAATATCTTTTATATTAAAATTTGTTCCGTGGCATTCTTAAAAATTAATTATGATCATGGTTTATTGCACTTTAATTAAAATTACCTGTTATTCTTGACAGCTGTCTAAGAATTCTGTTTTTTATACTACCAAAAGTATATTAATGTTCGAAATGGGCCGTCAATCGGAGAAATGTGCAACCCGCAAGGTAGTAGTAATGGAGCTAGTCGAAAGCTTTAATGGAGATTCAAAAAATAAGCCAAAGAGAATTTTAAATATGGACGTTGGATCCTGTATCAAGAAAAATACAGAAGAATGACAGTCTCAAATCTCGACGCAGCTTTTTTCCTTAAGGGCATGTCCTAACAATTTAAAGAATCGTTAGGCGCCAGCAGAGGTATTGTCTTTTCCTAACTAAACGAAGGCGACGCGGGAGAGTGTGTATGTGAAGGTGGAGACATTACTGGCAAACAGAGAAATTTCACCGACAAGAGAGCCAATGAATCTAATATTTTCAAAAGCATTCGCAAATATTTGCCTCTTTCTTAAACCGTTAAAAAAATATTGTCCCGAGATGGAAATTCTTGTGGTGGCGTAGGAAACTCAAACAAAAATTTCCCAATCATTGAGAGGAATACTAGAATTGGAAATTATTTTTTGTATCGTATCATATTTATAGTCGAGTGATGCGATCGAAAGTTTTATATGCCAGAAATTATTGATGGTTACAAAATGGGTAAATTTTTTAATAACACATTCCATGTTCTTGTAGATAATTCGGATAAATACCGTCGCTGTAAAACGGTTTAATTAAAGACATACACGTTCCACCTCTAGAACAGTGGTGTAATTATATTCCCATGGTCTCATTGAGGAACCAGAGCCAGAAGAGTGTCTGGAGATCCATATTCTTAGTTAATAGGGGCCAAATAATATAATGCTGAGGGGTCCATATTTTGCAGCGAAGACACCTCTTTTGGTAATTCGTTCAGAAAATTTCCACCGAGGACTGCTACTATGTAATGTAAATACTCAGTTTTCATTCACTTAGAAATTTATCGAAAGATTGATTCATTTTATGCATACAGTATCCTATTACGTCGAATTTCAGAAAATTAAGGAATATTTAATGAATCCATAATTATAATTTTTCTTTACCGATCAGTTGAAAAAGTCAAATGTTTCTCCGTCCTGATGTAAAAAATATTCCGGTCCTTGCTTGAAAGTTTTTTGAAATCATATCACGTGATCGTGCTTGAAATTTCTCGCCCTTTTCTGTATTTTTTTTATAGTCTTCGTCTAACATACAGTTTTGAGCTATTTTTTGCCACATTTCACACACCGCCACATAGAATTTCGCAACGAATCATGGTCGTCTTTCGTTCATTTTTCTCCGAACAGTGAAGTTGGCTGATTTGGAGACGTTTGCTGATTCTTTGCTCGCCAAAAAGAAAGAATCTCTTGCTCTAACGGAAATACGTGTATCCAATCACTCATCCTTTTCTAAAGATCTTTCGAAATAAAGTGTTTGTTATTACGCTACACATTTCAAAATATAAAGCATACCTTCATACCTCGGAATGATAAGACCTTTAATTAACCTTTGACATTTTATTTTATGAACGAGAAAATGTAAGTAGCAGAGATGATTTGAGATTTTCCAGTACATTTGATCGTGCTCTGATTTTGACAAAACTAATATGTGTAGGTACCATATTTCTTTAGCGTATTGCTTCATCTAAGTAATTGTCAAGATCATTTCTTTCTCCCATAATTTTTAAGCGTTTTAATGCTCGTTAATTAGGGCGGTTAGCTCCTCTTTGGTTCTTTGCTTACTAGTTTTTTGGTGACCAGTGGTTATTTGGTGTAAACCGAGAAGTAATGAGATCATCGTAAATAACGACGGCTCATTTTATCAGCGTGATGAGAGTTTACGCTATATAATATGAATTAGTTGAAATTCATATTGATTGAAAGTGAAGAAAGCGCACCAGCACATGGGAATCGATTCATCTAATACCAATAGGAATCAGTTGTACTTCGTCGTTGAATAATGAATCGCTTTTAATCGTTGATTGTTGTCTAATCATGAAGAAATCACCATATGATATTATTTCAAATTTAACCGTATTTTGAAGTTCTTTATTGTTATCTGGCTGTTAATATATGCTAAAATCTCGATTTAGAGACATTCATGGAAAAATAAACTTCAATTTTACAAGGCTTCCACTATATGCCAATCCCGCAATTTAGACAAATTATCAAGAAATGATTCGTTAATATAGAACTTTTACAGTTTAACCAATGAAAATATTGAATGTATCTTTTTTCAACTTATGTTTTACTTCAAAAGCATTTTAAGGTGACCGATCTCCACTCCGTTATTTCCGCATTTCTATGTGGGATGAACCGCAGTTCAGTTTAATCTCACCGGGAGATCTCCAGCTAGTGATGTGAAGTGAAAGAGCATTAATGCCCAAATCTCCTTGGTAGAGTAGAACGAGAAAGGTTTATCCATATAGGGAGTCCAGGAACTAGTTTTACGGAATTATGGCTCCTTCCATGGCCAAGGGAAAGTAATATACCGAACAAAATGTGAATTTTTTTCTGAAAATTTTCTTCCATCGAAGGATTTATACCCTTTTCCACATCCTTGTATCAGGTTATATCTCTACTCAGAAAGCACTCGAACAAAATGTGAATTTTTTTCTGAAAATTTTCTTCCATCGAAGGATTTATACCCTTTTCCACATCCTTGTATCAGGTTATATCTCTACTCAGAAAGCACTCGCGTGTTCGTCAAATTTCAAGTTTCAATATTTCAGCTGAGTTGCGTTCGAAAAATTTGTATGGACCGAGCAACAATTTGCTTAATTTTTTCATATAAAATAAAGAGGTAATCAGCTAGATACACTTGCATTTTTAACTGCCATAAACTGCATCTGATGACATTTATCTCGTGCGTGAATGAAATAGGATAGCCTGTTGCACTAAAATTTTACTTGTTACTTCAATTAACTTTATAGTTTCAATGTTCAATCAACCATTCATCAAAGAAAATAAAAAATAAATTATGAAACTATATACATAAAAATTAAAATGCTAATGTAATGTGGACGCAATTAAGTACATTTTTCTTGCATTTTATTTAAATAGTATCCCTTTTGTGTCAGCGTGGAATTCCAACTTTTATTCAAGGAGAATAATATATTAATTAGGGAATGACACTACAATGACTGATTTTAATGGGTTTCATTTGTTGTTATTTTTCCATATTTACCACTACGAAAAAGAATATTAAAATTAGATAAGCGAGTGTATTGCGAGGAGAATTAATTGTCGGTTCCATTCGATCGCAAGAGAAAGCAACAAAAAATCAGCTTGAATAAATTGTAACTTTGGATAAAAATGAATTCTCCTATCGAATTGGCGACCGTATTGCTTTCACAAATAAGCGCTGCGATATTTTTTCTAACGTTCGAGCAATCGGTATTAATTATGCAACCGCTGCTTTCCGTTTAACCTCGTGTGCACTTTCTCTCTAAGTCGTCCTGCACCACTAGCGTGTGTGTGTTTACATGTGGGGGAAAGGCAGTCGGTGAACCGGAAACTCCGGCGTCCAATGGGAGCACTGCCCCGGGAAGAAGTCTTAAAGGCCTCTATGCTCCACTTGCGCCGATCCCAGGCTGGACCATACGAAGCGAAATACGAACTCCGCAGGAGAAAATGCTCTCCTACCTTGATTTCCCAGTAAACAAATGCCGGAATTACATGAACGGTGACGATGAAATTTCAAGCAAAAACAAAATCTTTTAAAAATTTTTTACGGTTAAAAGAGATTGTCACTTTCGCATATTGCTGAAATCGAAGGATGAATGTCAAAGGTCACTCCGAATTAAAAGCCAGTGTTTCATTAAAGGGGGAGAAAAGAATTCGGATTTCTTTTAATTATTCTCCATCTCAGCTGGTATAAGAAAATTAGGCCATACTTTGAGTTAATTAATTTTGAAATTGGATGGGAAATATTGCAATTAATATTCGTATGTTCAAATTTTAACCTGAAACTCCAAAACAATACGAGAGAGTTTTAAATTTTATTTTTTGATACAAATAGAATAAGCTGTGAACTTTTTAAAAGTGGTGTGAATAATGGGACCTCATGAGCTTTGAGCGTTTTTTTGATTTTTATTCCTCAGATGTTAAAATACCCCAATTTTCTGATAAATCACTATTCATCTTATAAATGGCACATTTTCTTTTTGTGCATCTTTTGTAAGTTTTATTATAATACTAGGCTAATTACCTTACAGTATGCGTAAATTTATATCCACATTTTTATCTTGCTAATTCTATGCTGTCTACGAATGAGTAAACTATAAATTTATGATATGAAGACACGATCATTTAAATGTATCGCTTGCCATATCATTTACTCTCATGGTGAATTGGGCCTAGAAACAACTTTTGCGTTATTGTAAACTTTTCTCGCAATTGTCGAAGTTTACATAGCGCTGTATCAGTTGTAGTGGGTATTATACGAAGGATTTTTTCCTTTATTTATTTTTTTCTGCCAGTGAATGCTCGGTTTATATAGATGGATTCTCAGTTCTGATTGCATTACCATTTTGGCTATATACTATACTATATGTAAAAGATTACTTTCATATTTGAGTTTCCGAACATCACACTTAATTATAGGATAATTTCCAATTTAATAGCAATTTTAATCGCAATATATTTAAACAAACAATTTCGATGATCACTTAAATTAAAATTCGGCTTACAAATCATAATAACTAAGCAACTTTCAATTTATCGATCTTTTTTGTAAAGGGAGTTATTTGAAAATTTTCCCCTTCAAAGGCACAAATCCTTGAAAAATGATTGATAACACGGCTTCAGTACTCCGATCGATACGAAGAGGAATTTTCCTTTAGGTGAAACCGGCTAAAAAAGTTCATCAAAATCGATTCGATTAAGTAGTGGCGTGGGTGAACTGGAGAGCGTTGGCGAGTGCTCATAAACGAAGTGTTCCACTTATACTCTCTCTCTCTCCGTCTCAACTCCCACCCGCACATTCCACTTCCTCAGAGAGTTGACGTTCGCCTGCCTCGCAAAACACCAAAGCCATGAGATAGATGATGCTTTTATGGCATTCCATAAAAACCTCTTCTCCCTTTTGGTCCGGATGAATCGTCAAATTACCATAAATGGCGATGCCGTTGTAGAAAGTTGGCAAGATTTTAATTGTCTACGCAAGCCTTATCAACATACCGCAATAATAAATCACGCAACATTTAGGATATTTTCGATTTAGCGGATCGTTCTCATTTAAACAGGCGCATTAGGTTAATCCTTTCCGAATAAGCTTAATAATTATCATAAATGGTATTTGAGAAATAAAAACAAGTTCAAACAGGTAAATTCCAAATTTAAGCCTGTTTACATGTTTTGTTAAACTTTAAAATTTAACTAACAGAAAGTCCTAAATATAAACCAATGTTTTTGTATTCTTTGCTTATATAGATACAGTTAAAAAGGAGTTAATGTTCTAAATCAGTGATTCTCAAACTGTGAGCCGCGGACCCCCAGGGGGCCGCAAAAATATTTCGGATGCAAGGTGAAGTGTCGAAAAATAAAATTTTTATGAATAATAACATTATATCAGAGAATTTTTGGAAAAACGATGTGATAAAAATTATTAATTGTTATAAAATGAACAAATTTGCAATAAAGTTTCTTATTTTTACTATTTTCAATTCGAAGGGGGTCGCATGATACTCAAGGAGGCCGCGAAAATTGATAGTTTCAGAATCACTGTTCTAAATAATCGAAATGTTGGTTGACAACTTAAAATGAGATATTAAGGAAATCGTAGCTTATAAAAGGAACGAACTATTTCAGTTTTTTGAAGAAAGAATGCTTTCATGAGTGGCAATACTACTAGCGTTATTTCATATTTCTTATACATTGACAGTGAAACATATTTATATAAGATACCATGACAATTAGGATAGCAAAATAGACAAGAGGTAAAATATATACATCTACTTTTACTAACTTTATTTTTAAGAAATGTCTCGTAAAATATGAAACTCGAACCATCTTTTTTGTAACAGATATATTCATAACAAATTATTATATCGTTGTATATATTACTATGAGAGAGACAAATCTATGCAGCCAGAATTTTTGTTACCAATTCCTTTGAATAAAGATAACCTTATGCGATAAAAACTTGAGGCAAGAATTTTTTAACTCGATAACTGGGATTAAAATACAACTTTATTTGCTTTTTGCTGACCAACTATGCTATCTGGTAATTATACTTCAAATGACAAAAGTATATTATAACTGGCTTGTTAAACGTATGTCATATTTAAAATCGCGATACTTTAATATATAATTAATATTAGCTGATAAAAATAAAAAATCAGGTAGTTGTAATTAAGTTTTATTTTAGCAATTTAAATGAGAACTCATGGCATAAAAACAATTTTTTTAGAGGGATTGTACAAATTATTATTAATGTATAATATTATCTTCAAATATTAAACAATGCCATCAGAAATAATACAATATTGGCACTACATGCCTTCATAACAGAGAAATCACAATTTAAGTTAAATAAACAAATGTAACTTTGATTTCAAAAGTAGAATTCAACATTGAAGTCAAATACATAGTCATCACTAATAAATCCTATAATGGAACAATTTTAGCGCTTGATTTGCATCTGATAGCTGTAGGAGTTTTGTTTAGTATGAATGGAACGACGCATATTTCCAATGGACGCCCAGGAGGCAATGCTTTGGCTTTCGTTGATCATTATTTTGAATGGTGACCTTGCCGGGTTACTCCCGCCCTATACCATGCTGATGCTCACTAACCTAAAGTGTTCGAATATCAAGACACGCAATTAAAATCTATCTAAATGGTGCAATCGATCATACAACAAGCCACTCATTCATCGAAACACACTACTACATACCTCTACCTTCACACATACACACACTACTACATTCCTCTACCTACACACACTCATAAAGCGTGGGCTACCGATTGGGGCAGCACTAATACGAACAGTAGAGGTCAAGCCCTCTTGGAAGCGTTCTCGTCGCTTGACCTGGTTTTACTGAATAAGGGTAACTCACTTACCTTCCGTAAGGGGGGATCGGGTCTATCGTGGACCTCACTTCTGTAAGTAACAGCCTTGCAAGGACCGTTGTCAAATGGGAAGTGAGTGAACACTACACACATAGTGACCATCAGGCTATCATATGTGAAGTATCACGAGTACCGAAATGGAAGAACGGGAGAACAAAGCTAACCTCAATCGGGTGGCGAGTAAAAGCATTTGATGCAGAAGTGTTTCGCATAGTCTTTGGAGACAGCATTGTTAGAGGTTCTAGTGCTGAGGAGAAAGCGGAGAATATCACGAACCTGGTAATAAAGGCTTGTGACGCGTCAATGCCACGGAAACGGATCAATAACAGGCACCCCCCAATGTATTGGTGGAGCGAAGAAATCGATAAACTTCGCAAGGATTGCCACAGAGCTAGGAGGATCCACCAGCGCTCACGGGGAAAAGTACTCAACTGGAGTTGCAGCGACAGTATAAAGAAGATCGTAACTGCCTTAGATCAGCCATCAAGGCCAGCAAAAGAAGTTGCTGGGCGGAGCTACGGGAGGAAGTCAATGATGACCCGTGGGGTAGACCATATCGAATAGTTATGTCCAAATTAAATCGTAACAGGCCACCCCCAACCTGCCCCGTTATATTGGGAAGGATTGTGAGAACGCTATTCCCTAAACATCGGGAGCAGGAGCTAGTCACCGAACAGAATAGCGAGGAGGCCATACAACTGGCCACCGAAGAAGAGCTGCTGAAAGCATGCAGCAGGGTCGGGACAAGTAAGGCGCCAGGGTTAGATGGCATTCCGAATGTCGCGGTAAAAGAGGCCATTAGAACCCGCCCGGATTTATTCTCGGACATGTATAATGCATGCCTTAAGGAAGGAGTATTTCCTGATCGCTGAAAGAAGCAGAGTCTGGTGCTTCTCCCAACGGGGAATAAACCACCGGATGACCCCTCAGTATACCGACCACTTTGTATGCTGGATATAATGGGTAAGTAATTGGAGCGAATGCTCGATACAAGAATAGAGGAGGCAATTAAGCAGGATGGTGGCCTTTCGGGTAAGCAGTATGGTTTTAGGAAAACCAGATCAACTGTAGACGCTATGGAGAGGGTAGTGAGCATAGCGAAGGAGGCAATATCAAGAAGACGATGGAAAGGAGTTACGAAGAAGTACTGCGCCGTTGTGACCCTTGATATTAAGAATGCCTTTAACTCAGCAAGATGAGACTGCATCTGGCGGGCCCTAGAGGAAAGGAAAGTACCGCCATACTTGCTGAAGATCATATCGAGCTATTTCAGGAATAGAGTACTCATATATGAGACGGAAGAGGGCCGTAAGGAATACAGAGTGACTGGTGGCGTGCCCCAAGGCTCTGTGGGCGGACCAAAATACTGGAACATCATGTACGATAAGCTTCTCCGAGTTCAGCTTCCTGAAGGAGCTGAGTTGGTGGGATTTGCAGATGACGCGGGTCTGGTTATTGTTGCAAAGTACCTGGAGGAAATAGAGAGCATATTCCAGGAATCAATCAAACTCATACAAGGAGAGATGCGATCCCTGGGCTTGGAAATAGCGGAACACAAGACCGAAGTAGTGCTGATTACGGGTAGAAAAAAGAGGAAGACCATCACCCTAACGGTTGGAGATAGTACTATCATATCCAACCCGTGTATCCGTTATCTAGGAGTGTTGCTGGATGAGCGACTGTCCTTCAAGGACCACATCGACTACGCCAGTAATAAAGCAGCAGTTGCACGTGCTACCTTATCACGATTGATGCCAAATGTTGGCGGCCCAAAAAGATCAGAAGGTTACTCTTGGCCTCAGTAGTCAATTTGTTACTGCTTTATGGAAATGCAATCTGGGCGGAGACGCTGAAAAAACAGTCATACCGGAGGCAAATGGCAGCAATTTATAGGCTGAGCGCGCTGAGAGTGACCTGTGCCTATCGCACCGTTTCTGTGGATGCTGTATGCGTAATTGCAGGAATGATCCCTATTGACATTATGGCAATAGAAAGGAGCAAGCAGTGTCGGCAGCGCACCACGGACCCCGGAAGAAAGGCGGAGATCCGCAAGGAACTGCGAAGGACCAGCTTGGAGGAATGGCAAGTGAACTGGGGAAGTTCACAAAAAGGCAGATGGACCCATCGGTTGATACCCAGAGTGAAGGAGTGGGTAGAACGTGACCATGGCGAAGTCAACTATTACCTGACACAGATGATATCGGGACATGGATGTTTCCGGGAGTATCTGTTCAGGTATAAACATACGGAAATGCCTCATTGCCCAGAATGTAGCGGTGTAGATGAGGATGTCGAACACGTGTTCTTCCAGTGCCCCCGTTTCCACGAGGACAGAGAAGGACTCCAGATATTATTCCAGGAGACTCCTACGCCGGAGAACATTGTCAGCCACATGCTGTCGTCGGAGGAGAAGTGGAACGCAGTCAACAACCATGCGACGCACCTCCTGAAGGAACTCCGCAGGGCCGAGCGGAGCAGTAGAAATGGCGGTCCGAACCCCTAATCTCACAGAGGATGGGGGACGTACGACTACTAAAAACATAGGAAAGAGCGCCAGCTAAGACCTCCTTCCGCGAAGTAATGCCTAACGGGCGGTACCGCGGAAGGCTTCGTAAAGGTCAGGATCCAAGGGGAGGTGGTTTAGTGGGTGAGAGCCCCACACTCCCCGGAGCACCGGCTTCTGGGGTTGTCTGGCAGAGATTCCACCTTCGCTTTCGAAAAAAAACACACTCATACACTAATTCTACATTTCATTTAGACACCCTTCACCCACACATTCGCGCGCGCGAATCCATACACTCCCATCACATACTCTCCCACACACACATGCACACACAATCATTCAAGAGCCAAACACACTATACTCCTATCCTTCTAAGTTAGCAGGTCTTAAGCTCGCACCTCCTAAGCTAGTAGCTCATACACACACGCATCCCCTATGCACACGCATCTATTTATCGTACGCAGCGTCTATGTGCGCGCATCTTCAGTTCACACGCATCACCGTTCCTCAGTTTTATTCATTCGCGTAGCAGCGGCGATCCTACAAAAATATTACATAGTACTTTCAAGAATATGAATATCTAGTACATCTTCATTCATATAAAATTATTGACTATTTCATACGTTAGCGCATTGCTTGTATGATGATACGCAATTTTAAAGTAATAAAACCAAGTACAGTTCTGGATAGAATGCCACATGGTAATTTACATGATGAAAATTGTATCAAGTGCCAATTTTATATATGCTGAAATTAAAATTAAGATTGCTACGAATGTTGCATGCATCATATGGTGAAAGCTAAGCTTATGTACTTTTTGCAAGTTTTTAAAACCCAGAAAAAGAAAAATAGAAACATGGTCAGACATTTTCCTTACTATAGCTATTGAAGTCATCAACACCCATTGAAATTTAAAAATCTCCATCCGAAGGAACATTTTTTTATTTAACTTTCCGAATAAATGCATCACCAAGCATAAGGATTAAGATTACTACACCATTAGTCGTGGCGTTGAAGCGCGTCAACTTTACCTTTACGCGACAAAAGAATCTGACAGCATTAAAATTCTTACATGTGAAAAAATTGCTTAAATTGAAAAAATGCAACTGAGTGATTATTCTAAAACTGAATTTGCCAAAGGTTTTTGGAAAAAAATACCTCCGCTTGTGAAAGCGTGACATAAACGCACACCTATGAAGAATTGCACTTCAAATTGGAACAAAACCTACTAATTCATCTAAACGAATGAATCGGCGAATACTATGGCAAGTGAATTCCATGTATATGCACGCTTGGAACACTTTGTCACTCTAATTAATCAAACGCTTACTTTTTCGAGGGGCTGTCGTTACTTTCGAGAATTTTTACCGAATGACTTTCAAACCTCGTTTCTGTTTTTGTCGGAGGTGCAAGTATAACGCGCAGTGTTTGCATCACAGATCGCAGGAAAGAAAAATCTCTAAGAGATACTCAAAATCTCTCTTAGGAAATTCTACTAATTTTATAAAAATATTTGAAACTGTTTGAAATCCAAGTTATTTGCTCTTAGATGATACTTGGACTGCTGTGGATTACTATGGCAACGAGAGTTGAAATTTCCCAAAACTGTGTCTTAGGAAAGTTTTAGTCGTCTATCATCCCTTAACGATAAATTGGTGGCAAATAAAGACGATTATTGAACACACGATTAGCATTACAATATAGCTATTAACCATTATTCGCGGTTTCCGATCAAAGTTATTGGCTGCAGGATGCGTAAAGGAATGAAGGTGATGCATTTATTTTAAAATTAAAGAGTTACTGTGACATAACAACCAAAAACATCCCAAAGGGTAGTAAATAATATCCAGCACCCTAAATGAAGATTTGACAAATACGCTTATATTATGAAAAGGGAGGGTTGCGAGACACGGTGAAACAATACAATAGTAAATAAAATCTCCTTCACCATAAACAGGAAGAGGATACTCACATTCACTATGCGAGTGTCTTTCGGAGGATTTGTATGTTTCTGCGTGTCTCCTTTTGACTTAGGTCCTGCGACGGTATTTACCAGCAACCTGCAGAGTGAATGTTTACGATGAAGGAGTTTTTTCTTATTTACACTTTTATTAGGCTAAGTATAACTCTACTGCAATTTCACCCTCAAATGTTTGGTTTAATCTTTCTCAGTTTTTGATCATGCAAACTAAGTGGATGGCCATCTCGGGCTTAATCTTAACCCGGAGAATGAGATAGCATAATTACGGAAGTACAATTTGTTGTTATTTTTAATATTGATCTAATACGCATATTTTAACAAATCATTATACGACGAATGGAATCAGGAACATATTATATTTCTTTCTTTTAATTCGTTTTTGTGAAATAACAAATGAAATACTTAAATAAAACCCAATTGTTATCATAATATCATAATCATATCTTTTCCTGGAACGGGTGTACATTATGTAAAAATCATATCAATTCGTTTCAGAATTCGTTATTACGCAGTTATGCGTACCCTTCGCCAAAAATATCCTCTCGTAATGTGAATTGATAATTTTTGTAAACCTAAATAATCCGTAAGTCGAAGAAGGCGCCTGAATATTCAACCGAAAACCAAAAGACTCCGAGGAAAACGCGATGAAATGGAAATCCAACCAACAGCAAAAAACTTAAAAACTCCCAAGAATGCAGGGCGGAATAATATTGGTTTGAGCGTATTTGATACGAGATGTTGATGAAATTTAACGTGAAGTAAACATGCGCACGTTAACTAAGAAAAAACGAGCTTACCTTATGCAGCCCTAGGCGATGCGAACGGCACGGGGGTATCCTCTTCGTAGGGGCTGCGTAGATCTTGATGGAGTTGACGCTGTCCTGCAATTAAGATCGATCATTCAATTAGTTATATTTCAAGATTGTCTGAGGGAGAAAATTTATCGAACCCAAGACACCATTTTGTGAGATAATATGTTTTCCTTACTGCAGAGAATGAATGTTTTACCCAATACTGTTGAAAAAGAAATTTTAATCTATATAATTTTCAAAATTATGAAATCACGCTGATTATTCCTTTGAAGTAGTGTGTCTTGGCTTGAGATTGAATCGTTTTACCTTGTCAGTACCAAAGATACTGCTGCGCACTAATAGAAATAAACGAATATTTTTGTACTCTATGCGAAAATGAAATATATTTTGATGACCTTTAGAGAATTACCCAATTATTAATTGCCAGCGTGACTTACCTAAAATATCGGCCGAAAATTCCGAACTTCCTCCTGTCTTAACTCCGCTATAACGTGATTAATTACCATCTTCCAGTAGGAGACGAAGACCAGGCTATCCTGTCTTGGAAAATCATTGAGACTCTGAAACATAAAATGTATATTAAAAGGTTGAAGCACTTCAATTTGGATAGAATAAACACCTAAAATAATTACAGAATCATGAAAAATGGCATTCAATCGAGGCGTCTTCATTCTTCAAGCGGGCACCTGTCGACGCTTTAGCATGGGAAAAAAGAATTAGGCGGCATATTTACAAATCCGTTTGCTCGCGGCACGCAAGACGGATTTAGCATTTATATGAGCAAACATACAAAAATACTATTAAATAAACAATTGCAATACCTAAAAAAATACCCATCGTTTGTAAATGCGCATGGAAAAATGGATTCGGATTGTGTGTGGATGGGGAGGAAACCTCGAGGGGAATGAATGCATCGAAGTTTCAGAGAGCTCGCTTATTCGGTTTAAAACGACACATAAGCAACGGCCGGGCGTATGTTGGGGTCGCAAGGACAAGCAAAACACACACGCAAAACTCACGTAAAACACACGGGGAAAACGGGACGGGTACCGCAAGATGCATCATGACGCTCGGTTTTCGATACGCTATGAATAAGGGATAACTTAAAGACGACGAATGTACCGATATGAATAAATATATTTATATATATCTTGAAAAAGATTCGAAAATTCGAATCTTTCGAATCCTAAATCCTAACCTAAAGAACCGTTAAACATTTTAACTCAAAACTTTGGAAAGATTAGTTTTATTGACGTCCAATTGATTGTTGCAATTTCAGTGGTGCCCGGATCACCAATATCACCTCGTGGCGACCCAGAGCGAGTTCGAATGCTAGTTTTCTTAAATAAAAATCTCCATTGAAGATTTCTGCTCTTTTAGATTGTCCTAAAAGTGTTCAGTGCTTTTATGAACTCTTAAAATAAACAAGTTTTTGATTTTTCTTAATTTTCTGGAGAGAATTTAGTGTTCCATGTTTAGTGTTTATGTATGTTAACTCTTGAAATAATCCTCCCCCCTCTACACTTGCTTTGATTTAAAAAGGTTTTGGAAAAATGTAAAAAATTTGAACTGATACTCAAATATTTTTGTCAAATTACGTTGAGAAAATGAACCTCAAGATTCAAGAGTTTTAATTATGTACTTCATTAACAAAATTTCATTTGTATCTTCTTAATAAATATAGGTGTATTTAAAAAAACTGTATTCTTAAATTTATTTTTCATTAAACGCAGATTTCAAATTTTGCTTTAATTAAAAACTGTTAATTTTAAGTAAAAGTTTTTTCTTTTTTCTTCTTCTTATTATTATATGAAGGATTCGAGAGATTCGAGATTCGTGAACCTTTTAGGATTCGGATTCGAGAAAATTTTGGATATAGTGCTCAGGTATAAATCTGCGATCGCAGTGGATACACAAGAGAACAGGACGTAAAACCTAATCGCTCGTAGCCAGACAAATTTCTGGTTCGCATTAGGCCTGCTGCTCGGTAAATTTGAAATGGTATGGACGCAGAACGCGCTGGCATTAAAATCGGTCGGGATTTAAATTGGACGAAACAAGAAAAACACATTTGGCAAAATATCTTGGGATAAAATTTGCAAAGAAATGACATTAAAAACTTGAGGAATCGATGCCGAGAAAATTATGGAATACCTCACTAACTTTTCTTGCGAGCAGTGGCGGATCCAAGGGAGGGGCGATGGGGGCGATCGCCCTCCCCTTGGAGGACTCCATTGCTCTCCACTAGGTGCATTTTTAAATTCATTCTGCGCAACATCCATTGTTTCTACACCGAAGATTAAGTCTGTATATCAAGGGAAAGAAAGATTCTGATGGGGGTAGGGATTTTCAAAATGTATGGTTGTCGGCAGAGGAGAAATCAAGACGGAGAGGGGTAATTGGGGCGATCGCCCCTTCCTTGGGAAGGTTCTGGATCCGCCCCTGCTTGCGAATATTCCTTTTTCACGTTTCGTTTTATGCACAGCAATCTGTTACTTAAGAAAAATCATCAGTGAAACGTATAAGTATCAAATTTTAACAAGGCAGCAGGGATAATCAACATTGGCTAAGATTATGTTGTATGAACTATTTCTTCTTCTTGAAAGCTCTCCTCTTGATGAATTCGCAAAACACGTGACTCCTGAAATTAACAGAAACAACATTATAAGACGGATGAAGATTAGGGATTTTTAAGTAATTTAAACTTTTATTAAAGCACATATCAAAATTTTATCCGTGAAAAATTTAATATCCATACCGCAACGACTATGACCAAGGTTTCGTTTCAAATTTAGCCCACGAGTTAATGACAAGCGAATTAAGAACGAAAAATACTAAGTATGAGCTTCCTGTTTAGGGCATAAAAATATTTTTCAATTTTTAGAATGACGCAATTCCATTAAAGTAGGCGAAGGTATTGACAAGGTCATGTGCAAAACCTACATAGTCCATTTTCAAAAGTAATCGTAATTATGTTTTGGTATCAATCTTTAACATTTATGATGAGAGGGATTTTGCTTGCTCTGATAACGAACGAATACTTTATGTTTTCGAACATAGTCAAAATTCTTCACTCGTTCAAGAAAACTGAACCTAAACTCCAGTCGCACGATAGCTACTAATGTTTCAGCTAAGGAAATAATTTGCAAAAAAAATTAAAACAGTATCGGTGAGAGCAGTGGAGGACAAATGGAATATATACTTAAAGAACATGTATTACCATTTACGGCTTGAAAGTCGAGATGAAAAGACGCATATCCGAGTCAAAATGGGCCCGCGATACTATATGATGGAAAATCTAAATGGCGATTTCAGGCGATTCTTTTTACGACGAGTCATTCGGTCACCTCGTTACCTTGTTAACTTTATAAAGCATCTCATACCCTCACTTGGAATGGAAAAACGTTTTTTTTCACCAAAGCATATAGACCTGAGTATAAAATCTTTGCGTTCACATTTCGTTTAACTTGCGGCGATTCTCGGGACGGTTAATATTCTAGTTTGAAGTCCATTTCTACCATATACGGAATAAGACCCAAAATTTTTCGGACAAATTAACATAACGTCATATTTAGTTTGAAATTCGTACAGGTACCGGTATTATTAACACGTATACTCTAAAGACATTGACCGCACAAGATTGAAAAATTCCATGCTATCGGAATGTAGGGAAATCAGAGTACCACGATATTACGATCTAGTATGCCTAGTAACATCGCGCCACCATAGACAATACGTAGTAAGGCAGATAATCAAAATAAAGTTGTTTCCTGAATGTGTTGGAATTTAATTTACTTTCATAATTGACAGATCACTCAATCATACGGTCGGCGTGCAAAATTTCGTAGAGAAGATGACGCGAACTTTTTAAACAAAGAAAATATGGATAGAAATTACGTAGACGTATATATTACGTATATATTACCACACGAAAATCGAGAAGAAATGCTCTTGATGTCAAGTCAATCGATGCATTCGAAGAGACATCGAGTGGATAAAACGTATTCGAAAACATTTTAAATTTTTTAAAGAAATGCAGTCAATTTTCACCACCGCCTTCACAATGAAAAAAAATTACTCACCTTAAAAGCCTCGACTTCTGCATACTCCGGACTCGACTCGTTCAGCACTGAGTTTGATGTTAACTTTTCGGGCGCAAAAGGCAGAATGATAAACCAGAACTAATGTCCAAGAAGTGCCAACAGCACGATAGTCAATTTTTCTTTATATTAATAAATAGTCTGTTTTAATTGCGTGTAATATAGTGAGTTAATTGCACAAAATATTTGTTATATATATATATATATATATATATATATATATATATATATATATATGTATATGTATATCTTCGGTCAAATGCTTTTTTAATTTGAAAATATTTCAAAAAAACTATACAAACAATAAAGTGACCTCTATATTTACGCCGAAGAAATTGTCTACACCTAGGTGTCATGCATAGGAAACAAGAATTTATGATCACTAACGTCAAAATAAAACTTTATTTTTGATTAATTATGATAATGATTAAATTAAAAATATAGCATTGATATGTGTAAAAATTGTTGACTGATAACAATTGCGCAGAATGATTTGGTATATTAAATAGAAAGGACCAAACAGCAATAATCCATTAGATAAAAATATCTCATAAAAACCAAGAGACTGCGGTTGTAAAACGGATTGCTTTTACGCTTACAGAGGCCACCGTTTCTAATCCGTTTTATTTTACGGTAAAGACCTTGACTTTGACAAGTACTTCAAGATGAAATAAACTGATGTGGGCAGCACATGACTTTCTCCATATTTATATGGCAAATTACATGTTGTTAGCTCTGGGATCGTTGTCAATATTTACTTCCGGCTGACAATTAAGAAAAGAAAAAGGAGCGTTACTAAGACGTAACTAAGCGTCAATTGTTAACAATAGTCTTTGGTAGGTGGCGTGGTGGTGGCAGCTAAAAATATAATATACCTCTTAAACAATGCATTATATGGAAAAATGTATCAAACAAAGGTTGTAGAAAATTAAAGTTTCTACAACTTTTGTTCCAGTACATTTTCACATTTATCAAATATTAAAGCAAATATTTCAAAATAACGATAAGTGACAGCTTATGCCTGTCTGCATAGGATCTTCGGATCATATCATTCCATCAATTTCATAACGATAAGTGACAAGAGTAAACACCCACTTCCGGTCTACCGATTTTTACCAAAAACTAATTAAAACTTCTAACTTTTATAAAAATGTTAAATATAAAATTTTGCGTTGACTTGATTAATAGTTTTTGAGTTAAAGCGCCCACAAAAATCTATCACATACAGACGGACACACAGACATCATCGAGAAAATAGTCAAAACGTGTTCAGGGGACCTTAAAACATGTATTTCCGTTGAAATCTCGAATTAGATTTTTTTCATGAAAACAATACTTTCTCTATACTTCTTATATGGAGAAAGTAAAAATTGAAAAGAAAATTGGAGCTTCATCTGCTTACGCAATATGAAAAAGCGTGTTTTATTTATTGAGGTTTATTTAGATTTGTAAAGTTAAAATTCTTTATAAATTATATTATACAATTGTATGGTACAAAGTAATTTATTAAATGTGTATGCTCATGACTTACTTAACCGAAGCAGGGTTAAAATAGCCGTTTTCTTTCTTCTGTGAATTCCTTTCGTAGAGGCTTGAGTCCTATTAATTACCAAAGGAAAATGATATAATTGGTAAAAGGCTTCATCGATATTATTAAAATGTTGTTTTGTGTAAATAGTAACAAGTTATCAACCAATAATTTATTTCCAGCTTCGGTTTAATGGCGTTTAGGTCGTCGCAGTCGAAAATAATGTCGGGGTGCCTAAAGTATTTGCTCAGGATATGTCATAATTACAGTTGGGATGGAGATTAATGTGAAAGCAAGCCATTAGCTAAAAATAGATGAAACAGCTTTATAAAATTTTTCTAGAAGCCAATTGGTCAATCATATCCTCGCATTGCTTGAAATTTATCCATGTAGCTATCGGTAAATATTTCTAGGACGGGGCCAATTTTCGTATCGATTAGTAGATAAATAGTTGAGCAGTTAATCAGTATGTGAGCAAAGAAATTACTAAAATTCTTCATTGTCAATGGAAAATTATTGTATCATGTTGAGCTACTAGTGAACTCGTGAAATTAATAATACTTATAGTTTTATATTATGGCACTAAAGTGATGAATGCGACTAAAGGATTCCACACTTTACATAATAAAACCGTGCGTGGAAACTTAACTGTAATTTTGCCTGGTTTACATCAACATATTATAATGGATCAAGTGTTTGTTCCTTCGGAATCTGATTGGCTGCCGAAAAGCGGTATCCTTGCTTCTAGCGACAAGGAATTTAATTACCTCCTAATCTTAACTTTTAAATAAGAAGTCTACGTTAGCTGATAATTTATTACTTAACAGAAATATAAAATGGAATTTGAAAATTATAGCTCACTGTTTCACCCTTTATCAAGATATGGTGAATTCTTCTATAAACTTTAAAGTGCTGACATATAGCTACATTCTGATAGATTCCAGACTATATTAATTTGTTGAAATTGGGTGAAACCTGAAAATCTATGGATGATTTGTTTGTAAAATTAAAAATGTAAAACCAGGTATGTGATTAAAACTTATACGAGACGATAAAATTTAAATGATTTACGGAAACACTTCTGCGGACTGATTACTGTTTTTGTTTAAATAAGGGGAGACTGGTAAAATAGAGTTAGAATTGAAACACAATAGAAAAACCAAGGCCTAAGCTGGAATGTTTGTTGTGAATTTTTGCGATGCCGATTACGATCCCTATATGAGAGGTTGTAAATTTTCTTTCAATGTGGGTTTCAAAGTACCTTATGGGGTTAATATCAGCTGCTCAAACCATTACTTCTTTTCGGCTGAAGTGCACGTTTGTTGACTTCCTGGCCCATTACCCAAGCAGGTAGTCTAATCAAAGGACTGACGCGTTGTCTACCTGTTAGTTGTGTCCGCCAGTCCATTTCTAGGCGAGGAGAGCGAGTGAGAAGACTCATCGATAATTTAAGCCCAATGTTTACTACGTGCACTGGTGCGACTCTTGCCATAACTATACCCGTTTAAGATCAGCGCGTGCAATCTTTGGGGATCATTTTATCCCTTGATTGAGGCCGCTATAGGACACATGACCGACGAATATTTTTGTCTAAATGAGCCGATATGTCTTTTTATTACCATCTGTCAGCTATTCATAAAAATTTCTCTGAGATCTGCTAAATTGGTTGGCATAGGTTTCTGTAACATTTTCGCCCTTTTCGTACAAGCCATTGTTGTGGGAGTGATATTATTTTCTTCAAGTTAGTTTGCAAATATATAAACTACATTTAATTTCGACAAGCTAACCTCTCACGTTGCGATTTTACTCCTGTTCGTCCTCCACAGCTCGACCGCATTCTATATAATACCGCTTTGTTTTCATGTTTGTTGATATAACATTCATATAAATTTTTGTCAACCATATTTACTTCTAGATAGTGTAAATACTATTTTCCCCAACTGATGATATGTAAAATCGCAGTTATGAAATTAAAACATCTTAACATCGTCCACATGAAAAGTCTTCTTCCCGAGCCATACTCTTCTTCCAACGTCGTTTCAACGCCTGTAAACATTTTTAAAAATCCTGTTTTGTAATGTTCCTCAGAAACCGTCAGTTTTTGTTCTGATTATTTCCACCACCTGAAAATGTCGTCCTTTCAAAGAATTCTTGGGCTTACTGATCGAGAAGAAATCACATGTGGCTAATTCGGACGTATACGACGTTTGATCTAGCAGCTTGATTTTAACATTTGCGAAAAATTCATAAACAAAGGGTGGTGACTCTCAGCATTTTATTTGAGATATTTTAAATAAACATTTTCACAAAAAATTTCAAGGTTTCTATCTGATTTATATCTTGAGATATATTTATTTGTCAGCGTTCTCGAATAAAAAAGTCGCCTATTTACTCAAATTGTCATACATATTTCTGTATTTAACGAGCAAGTGGAGGAGAAGTAGGGTAATGCTTGACAGAGTGGTTTAAGACAGGGCTTTCGTGGGACCCGTGGGCAATACGGCAGTCGTGAAGGCCTGCCATGAACCCGCGAAAATCTACCACTAGAATGTTGCGCTTTGTGTGTATATAAATATATATATCGATAAGTTGCGGTGTTTTTCATATCAATTTATATAATACGTATTATTTTGTGTATTATTTATATTGCCTGCATTGCAACTCTTTAATAATTTCTCAATTTCGAAGAAAATATGTAATTAAGGTGCTGCGAGAGTATTAAATATTTGAATTCATGATGCAAACAATTATTAATCGTATGAAATGTGTATTTACATAGAAGCTAACAGAATGGACGGACAAAGTATGCCATTCCCAGTAGATCTAGCTATCGACTTTAAATTGAAATTTCTCATTTCTCTCCTCTAATGACGCTTCCTTTAATATATTCTCTAAGACTATTGAGTCGGTTGCACATTGCTATTCGTGAATTATTTATAAGTAGCCAGTTACTCTTCCAAGTATTCTATAGCGGTACTTCCTCAGAGAAAAATCAGTTACCTTAACCTTTCTAATTCTTTGTGTAGAAAGAAGACAATTTTTCCAAGTCGGCGTATCATTAAGATTAGCATGAGATAAGATTTGCCGTTAATGACATAATAATATTTTTACTGATGGCGGTATATTTAAAACGGCGTTTAAAATAATGATCGATGACAAATTTTTAACTTTAATACTTTATTTATGGGAAATAAAATTGGAGATCCTTTAACATAGAACTATTGCAATTAATCTTTAGGTTTTCAGGCAGTAATTTATATTCATAGAAATATTTACAGAAGAATATATTTTATGACTGGAATTCAAACACAGATGTAAAGGTAGGGTCTTTATGACTTTCAACCTTTAAAATAGTAGTAATTTTATGTTATTTGAATATACCCGGTAGGGAATATCAAATAATGTCTCAAATCAAAAGATGCATCGTTTGACATTAGGCCACTTAATCATTTTCTCACGTTTATGATCATGTTCTGTGGTCATCAGTTCATATGTCGACGGATACGATCTAATTCATTTACTGGCTTTCGCCGATTGGAGACATTTCCGATTCTATTCAACCGTCACAGATCGCTGGATTTTTAAACGTCCATCCACGATCTGTTTCAGCCATCGCCGGCAAAAGCGTTCACGGAGAGCCAGTTCCCCTTTCAAAATTCACGCTTGACTGAATCGCCTGGTCACTCTCGTTCCTACATCTGTCTTCAAGGAAATAAAAACTAGGTAAAAAGTCTACCTCCGGGATAAATCAAAAAATTTAATCGAACAGTCCCGCGTTTATCCGCCAAAACTTTTAGAGCCCAGATAACCGCGTCGCTCAGGCACGTTCTCCGATGCGTGTCCTTCCTCTTCGTATCACTCCGCCTAACTCCGGATGATCGGCGGTCGCGCCGTTTAATCTTCAAGGGCACAAGGACGGCCTCTTTCGGGAAGGCGGAGAAATCTGCGCCCTCTGATGTGAGACAAGTGGGACAAGATGCTGCGGATGATTTTCAAGGCCGCAGCATCTCTATCCTCCCCTTTTTCTCTCCCTCTCACACAGCTGCCTTCTCCTTTAATTGCGGGGAGGTCCATCGAACGTTCTTGCGACTTCGCGAGCCGAAGCTGGAGCGAAGCGTAACGCTTTCGGAGGGAGGAGGTGGGAGAGGGGGGGGGAGAGAGAAAGAAAGAGAGAGGGAGAGGGCAGAGATTGATGACAACACATGGAACAGTTCGTGCCTCGAAATCCGAATTTCTCTATTGTAGCGGTCGGATCGAATACGAAAATGGCTCGGTGCTGTAGGCCCCTTCCCTTCCTCTAAGGGATTGGTCACTCTTGGCTGAAACAAGTGGTAGAGGAGAGGAGAGGCAAACCCCTTCCCACAGCAGCTACGTGTGATGCGCCGCCTGCGTGCGGTAAATCGCTTACCCGTCATATCTTTTCTCTCCATACCGTTCTCTTTCTCCTGGCTCGCCGCGTGTATGGGCGTGTTCCGCGTGATTGCGGCACCTCTGCGCGAGACGCGATTGCGACGTCGCGTTTCGCGAGGGCGTGCAAAGCTGTGCAGTCTATAAAACCTTTCTTTCCATCTATGTTTTTTTTTCGCAGTTATAGCCAGTTGTGTTCCGTTCGAGTGAGCAACGCACTATTTTTTCTTCAGTATCTTTTGTATCGTATTTCCGATAAATTCTATATTGTACAACTAGATATTATCAGAATGTAATTTTTAATCCACAAATAACCCATTAATATAACCGTAGTCTTACGAAAGTCGTTGAATGAATTAAGAAAATTGCAATAAAATAAATAAAAGCTCAAATAAAAAGATTATTGTGAGGCGATTTTTTGTGAGGTTTCTCTATTATAATAAGAAAGAGTAGTAATTTTCAAATTTATTTGTTATTATAAATCAAATTACTAAGTTTGAAAAAGGTGTATTTGCTTTAATTGAGTCAACAATCAATTCTTTTTAGGAAAAAATACCGATTATATTGAAGAAGAATCATTTGACATTAATACCATATAGTATTTTATAAAAACTTGGGGGATACCCGTTGGAATTCAACGGGAAAGTTTTTTGTGAAAAAATGAACAAATATACCTTGACTTTGTTTGGATGGCAAGTAAACAACTTTCGTTCTTTTAGGCGTTCGTTGTTTCAAGTCTCCAACTCCTACGATGAATCTATGTATCTAATTTTAATATACGAATGATTAATATTCTACATTCAAATGTATTCCTTCTCGTAAATAATGTAACGAATGTTTAAATTGGTTGCTATGGAATGAATTTCTCTCTCCTCTCTCTCTCTTGAATGTCTTTATACTTATGTGTATTTGTGACGGTTTACAGCGATGTTGTATTTACGATATACTTACTGTTTTCTATATTCTGTTGTAGTTTTCTATTGTAATATATACACTATGTAGGATTTTCGCAGGTTTTTCACACCTCCCTTCTCTGTGGGTGTTTTCCTGCGTGGGTTTTACTAGGAAGAACAAATCTGTTTTTACCTAGGTTTTCCCCAAAAACTTAAATCTGTCTTCACTTATATCTTTTTGTTTTGTATATTTTATATATGTACTCTTCATTGTAATACTTTAATTTTTAATATTCATGATATTGACGAAGGGTTAAATGTATGAATGAACCTTATGGCCCAAATTTTGCCCGAATAAAGACGATTATCTATCTATCTGTCGTACTAATTGTAAGAGCATTCAAAGCACGGTTTCACCCATAAGGATTGAAATAACAATAGGATTTCGAGGTTTAACAATGTAATTGGTTGGCAAGGCAACATCCCAATTAAATGCCAAGACTTCCCCAAAATATGTGAATTAAATGATTAACATGAGAAATTTCGGACTTTGGGCGGGATAAGATGAACAGAATTAAAAACTTCATAGTTTTTTCTTTAAGATCAGCTAGATCCGAGGATCATAGGTTTATTTTTTCTAATTTAGATCTCAAAAAGAATAAAAATCTGCAAGACGAATAGTCGATTTTTACGTGTTATCATATGGGAAATGAAAATGCCTACCTTGGAGTCGAATCTAGGACTTTGTTTGATATTTCTTTTCGTCATCATCTTACAATATGTGAATAATCAAACATTCCTGCCAAATATAAAAAATGTGTCTATTTCCATTATCGAGTTGTTTGCATTTTTATAGCGTGACAGAGGGAGCCACAAAGGGACAGAAGTAGCCTTTTATTATTGTTCGATATTGACATACCATTGTATAGGGGAATAGAGACTAAGAACAGTTAATTTGTAATATATTCGACCCACACATACCGAATAATCAATTTCAACTTTGCAGAGAATAAAAAGCACCCCACTTTAACTCCATCTAAGGTAAATTATACGTGTATGAAATGGACATACCTCTCAATTTTTTCAGATCAAAGAAATGTACACTACAGTTAAGTTCACCGAGAGATTTTCATAATGCAGCCGTGTTTTTAATGCCACGCATTTTAAGCCAATCATTCGATTTAATCGAATTTAACTTAGCGTTTGGATCGTCACAACTTGCTCCTTTCGACCAGAAAGCCGGGTCTCTGTAACCAATAAAAAATGTCCGATAACGAGGCGCGTTTCCGTGTTTGGATGCAGGCTGTGGGAGGCAAAAAGAGAAGGGGATCCGTGCGACTGGATATGGTGCTCTTCAGGATATTACACCGCTTTCATTTTTTTTCTCCAGGAGTGGAATTGAGCAGCGTAATGGAGTCCGTATCCATATTGGTGTTGCGCAAATTTCCTGGCACTTGCTTTTTTGAGCTGCGGTGAGATAAATGCGCGTAATTGGTAGGGAAAGATGTGCACCGCCTCTACACTCTATAAATTAACTTTTTTCGATAAAGGCTGAGCTGGATTAATGGTAGATTGCATAAAGTTGTTGCTTTTTCACAAGTGGAAATTACGAAACCCCATGAATTCTGTTCTATAAATGTCTCTGCATTGCGTAGCAGAACACTATAATTATTGCGCCCACAAATAAACGTGAATGGGAATACATAAATATACGCATATCTCGAAGTCTCTATACGCTATTCTCTTTCTTTTTTAACATTTCACCTTTTTGTCGAGATATGAAATTGCAGCTTAAAACTTTCGATGATGCCAATCTTTTAAAATCTCAATTAAAAGATCTGCAGCAGCATATTAAAAAAAAAGTGTAATTAAAATTTTCAGCTTAACGTTAAATTCCTTTTTAGTGTTTGATAATAAAAATTAAAATATAAATAGTTGCGTCAGAATCAGGATCTTAGTAAATAAAGAAAACGAATAGGCTCGGTTTTCGTCTTTAAGCATCTTTAGGAATAGGCAGGCATAATAAAAGGATTTTCTTCCAGCCTCGAGATTAGCTTATTTTTAACAAAAAACAAAGGTTTTCATTGATGTATAAATAATTATATGGCTAAGAGACAAGTGAGCGCACGACTCGCACGGATGTGAACATTTTCTTTACTTTGTGAAGTACGTATAACGTAAATAACTTTTTCGGTGATTCATATCTTTATCATTTGAATTTCACTACACTTGAGAAGCCATTCAAAGCGCAAGTATCCTTTAACTTTTCCAATAAATTTTAAAATTGGTATATTTTGGCGTTTCATTTATATATATTTTTGAACTGCTATCATAGTTTACCAGGAGATTCAACATACGTAAATAAGGAATTTATATTTAAAAATCCTCCTCTGCGAATTTTAAAATGCCATAACATAAATTTCCCGGACATTAGATAACATTGAAAAAAGTTCGATTTCCTTTCGAGAATATAAGCTTCATTCTGTTGTAGCGCAAAAAACTTTCTCTTTCCTCTATATTTGACTCCCAATAATGTTATATAATTTCCTGCATTTTAATTTATCATGTATATTATACTACAAAAAAGTGTCAATGTTACAATTTTCATTTTATTATTTATATCTACAATCTTTCTTGACAAAATATTTAAATTATCAATCAATCCCTTTTCAGTGAATAATGTATTTTTTGTGAGAACATTACAGTTTTCACTTCTGTTTTATGACTGAACGGAATGCCAAGTTACTATTTAAGTGGTATATTATTAGGACCCTCTGCTATGCTATAAAGTCAAACTTTTTTCGTTAATATGAATATTGTACTCTATTCAAACGACCGATGGAATAAAAAATACCAATCGTTTATTTTTGCAATATATACCGTGGTTGTATATCATTTACAATCATTTCAAAAATAATCGTAACGATATTTTCCTTCCAATTTATTCCTAGGTTTAGTAAAGAATAAAAGTCATAATTACCGCTGGCAACTGCAGCAAGTCGTTACGTCACAGTCGTAACGGTCTGCAGGGTTTGGGAGATGTTACAGAGAGGCGCAATGGTTGTTTACACATTAAATGGAAGGTGCACATAGAACTCGATACACGAACCGCCCAGAGACTCATGAGTCTATTCTTCCCACGATTTTCCCACGTTGCACACCACTCGCTACCATTCCAGCTCCGCCCTGAGCGTGCAAATCATCGGAATGCCTTACACCTTCAGCGTCGCCAGTTCATAGATTGGCCATTATATTATGAAATATCACTGGCTTCAATACTCAGCAGGAAATCGTTATTTCTTAATGTGTGCTCTACTGCATTCTATCTATTTTTTATCCTTTTATAGGAAAATGAATCCTTTACTTTACTTTTACAGATAATGGATATTTTAACCGAATATGAAGAACATTAATCAATATATAAGATAGTGCCTAGCATATTTATTTTAAAAAGGATATCACACATGGAAGAGTTTGAGGAAGGGGTTTTTGGTTTTAGATTGTTTTAAAGTTGGTTAAATGAATTATATAAGGCTTTAAGACAAATATTACGAAGTAAATATTAAAAATTTTAAAGTATTATCTTGAGTCATCTTCAAAGTATTATTTTTTGGTGAGGCAATTCAAACGATTTCAATTTTAAATCTCCCACCCAACATTTAAAAAATAATATTTACCATCAAGCTGTCTATATTAATTTGCTCTTTGCAATTTGATTGAAAATTTACAATTTTTTCTCTACCTTTCAGTTTATTTTTCTCTATTGAATCACTTGCATCTAACTTTAAGCAAAATTGCATGTGATTTTAAATGTAATTTTCAGCTAAGTTTAGGATTATTTTGTGTATTTCTAGCATTATTTATGATAAAATAATACAAATAATTTCCTCAACATCTCACAGCATTGATAAAAGTATGTTTCTAACATTTAAACATGATTATAAACAATAGTAGTCTATGGATTTCAAATCGTATAAAACATTCTTATAGTGATTAAATTGCTGTTTTATTTGAATGCTTATTGTGCCTAGTAAGGTGACCATGGATACTTCTCACTTGTGAGATTTTAAGTTATAATTTTTTCGAAAGCATCCACGAGAATCGGTATTGCTTCTGCTTTTATTTTTGGAAATTTATTATGGCGTTGGAATATGATTAATAAATTTTATGATGCAGAAATAAATTTCCTTGTCTTGTAAACTATACGATTTTATTTGTATAGAAGGATTTCAACCGTACCGCTCTTGACTTGAATGTCAAGAAGTTCCTGAACGACACGGTGTCGCTTTCTCTTTCTAAGTCAATCCGTCCTCGCCATCTGGCGAGAAATGTGAGCACCAGCTTTCATTTGAAAAGTCATGTTTCTCTTTGCCGGCTAAATTCATATATTAAAAAACCTAAGGGGGAACACATTTAGTATCATGTAACAATAGGAAAATGGATGCATATTGTCTATTTTTAATTTTAAATGGTACTGAACTTGATAATTAAAAAAATGTAGACTTTGTATAAGGTAAGCTTATAAATAGATCGCGCAAAAATTAGATTTGGAGGCCACTCGACAAAAGTAAATATTAAAAATGCCAGAAACTAAATTCTATAGATTTTAATTTAAAAATTTTGATATCAATATGAAAAATTTCATTATTTTTGTTTTTTTTTTTAAAGTTGAAATGGAAAATTTTCCTATCAACCATTGATTAGCTAATTTATTTTTTCTTCGTCTTCTTCAGATTAATAAAAATGTTCCTTGTTTCTTACCGAGTATTGATGATAAGTAAAAGTTAATGACGAACTTTTATTAACCATTCGAGAGAAATGGTCTGGAGATAGTAATATTCACGAGGGAGGATGGAGGACTGGATAGTAATATTCACGAGGGAGGATGGAGGACTGCTTAGAGCAGGGTTGCGCAAACTACGGCCCGCGGGCCACATGCGGCCCGCGATGCCATTATGAAATCGAACCGTAATATATAACAGAAAATTTCATTTTTGTAGCTTAAAATTATGGCCGGAAAACCTTTTCCAGTGATGTTACGGCAATAATATATTATTTATTATTGATTTTCACTAGCTGTATCCATCGCATTATCTCGAACATTAGCGACTTTTGTGAACCCTAACGTGGCTCGCCGAAACATTTTCATTTGTTAATGCGGCCCACCTAAGAAGTTGCAACTGTTAATTCGGTCCGCCACGTTATAAGTTTTCCCACCCCTGGCTTAAAGTTATGAAATTTTAGAGGAGCAATGCCTTGATAAAGCATATCTAACTTTTATTAATAAGTAGTTCAAATACCGCCTTTGGCATATTTTTTGTTTCCTATTTCTATGGTTAAAATGTTTGACGTAATTGGCATTTTTCTATTGAAAATGGGTCGCTTGAAAGTACTCCCATTCTGCGACAAGCATTTTTTGTGTATGTCTTTTCAAAAACAAATACAGAGACTTTGCGAAACATTGATCAAGACAGGATTTCATGCAGTAGTGATGCATTTTTTTGAAACTTTTACACATTAATTCTTATCCATGTCTTTCTCATCCAAATGTCCTTACTATACATATTTACGCTTAGCTTTTCTATACTATTTGGCGACTTCATGAATTTTTCGTGCAATACAAAGCAACCTTTTCGATGAATAAATTTATACATCTGATAAATAAATAACTAAAAAGTGAAACGGGGCAGTTGCTATGGTTATATCGTAGTTCTAATCGATATTAAACATAATAATTTTTTTGGTTTACGTTTATTTTAAACTTTTATTTATCCTCATGTAAATTATATTTATTATCAAATATTATTTTTATCTCATGACACTTCTTTAATGTTATGCTAATACCTAAGCATTAATTTGATAGCGAAGTTGTTATGAGTTACAAATAATGAAAATCATAGTCACCGCTTTTTTATGCAAAATTCCCTCCATCCTATTCCGCTGCACATGCACTTATTTTGCGGGGTTAATGTACGAAAAACTGGTACAGTAACGTGGCATGATCTGTCCATCGCTTTCTCCCTCGATAGTAAAGCGTTGCTATGTACTTTCTAGAACCGCACCTCAATACCTGTCCGGTCCCTCACTTTTGCAGGTAGGTCTTTCTTTTGACCTTTAAAACATTAGTGAATCGGCGAAATTTCTCCGTGCAACGGATTTGTTTTAATCATGCTATCATTTCGCAAGGCACAATGGAGAAAAAAATATGACGCGGTTCTTCTTGATTGTTTTCATGTTATATTCTGCCTTCGGCCATATTCTAAGGATTCCAACAAAATTACATGGGAGTGAATAATGATGGCTGAAAGATCGATTTCAGCTCGACAGAAAAATTTTCGTCCATTTTAGTGCGCTTTTCATATCAAGTGATAGAATATGCTATTTTTTATAAAGTCATTACTCTCCTCAACTCATCTGTGCAAAAAGAAAACCAGATACAGTGAATAATCCTAAGTCTCTGTCAGGATTATAATCTGGTCATCGATCATTTATTTGGTCTTATTCTTGCAAGTGCCCTAAAGATTGTTTTTGCAACAAATACTTCGCAAATATATTTGCTAATATGTTTACTTTACTGTTTTCTAAAAAATTGAAAGATTTAACTAACTTTTCTAAACCTTGAAGGACATAATTAATTTTTCTCCGAGTTATTTCTGCTATTAGATGTTCACGTCCTAGTTCCTCCGTACAAAGTAATGTAAAAATTCTCAGACTCTTTCTGAAAACATCAATCTTCCATAAATTGCAGTGTCACAAAAGATGCTCGAAAGACATTATATTTTTGCAGGCTCATAAGAATAAGCTCAGGAAATTCTTTCACACTGAAAAGTTTTCCTACTCATTTCAGTCATTAGCGTAGGAATGTTACTTTCTTTATTTCTCAGAATTTACTTGGGATTCTATCACTCGAAAATTATACTAGGAAGAGTTTTCACTACCTGGAAATGGGGGATGACTTTTCTTTTCTGTTGACCCTCTTAATGTTGTTCTCTTCAAAATCACACTTGTAATGACTCGGACGTTGAAGTCTCTCGACTGGAAAATTCCTGACATCTCCTGATGTGCTATGAGTCCCCAAATTACCTCGGAATATTTTCTATCTTGCTTTGGAATTCTTACTATGAAGAAATCCATGGTATATTTTTATACAATGTGTCCTCTTAAAGCAATACGAGAGGATCCACCTTACCCTATGGCCCTTGCAAAAATGTAAAAAACTCTGAAATGAATTTATATATATATATATATAATTGTTTCGTGGGTTTTTATATATATTGGCTACATGCAAAGCAAAAGGATTTCCTTTTACGTATCGAGAACTGTTTTTAGACGCGTAACGTAAGCGCCTATTTAGATTAGTTCTGTCCGTCTGTACGTATGTTCATTCTCGGGTTCTACCCAACGAATTATTATGAAATTTATTTGGTTTGCATAATCCAATCAGGGATGCCATCAGTGAAAACAAAATCCGAGCTTTTCCTCATATATCGTTAAATATTAGTAATACCTGCAGAAAAGGTTTTCAAACAAAATTTGCAGAAAGAGACAAATAACATATTTGTTGTTCTATATATATTTATCGTAGGAGCAACTGTGTTCGAGAAAACCAAACAAGAATGAATACCTAATTGTTGCCAACGAAAACAATCTTCGTTTTAATTGAAATAAATAACATCTGCTATAATACGTTAAATATGTTAAATTTCTTACGTCTGCGTGCAGCATTTGATAAGCGGAACGAAATGGTCTATCTACCACGAAGAAAAGACCATAAACGTAAATATTACAATATTTGATTTTTTGGCTTATTAAAACTGATAAGAAAATAAATCTGTCAAATATAAATGTAATATTTCTCTGGCATCATATCTCGTTTTCTAGTATTTAGTCATTAAAATTACGTAAATACGTATATTAATGCACCAACTTAAAGGGGAGGGAAAGAAATTTCGAGAATCATGGTGTTTCGCTGTTTTATGGTGTGCGTTCGTTCAAATTATATAATTTAGTATCAAGCACTCCATCTCAAGAAACGCTCCAATGTGTTTGTGATACACTGTACACTTTCCTAGCTTGTTAATATCCCATTCGCCGAAGCTCACTTTCTACGTATCTATTCCTTCTCTTGTATAACTTTCACAATTCATCCTGCCCGTCCTTGGTAATAACCTGGTAATTGAAAACCCATCGGTACAATTCTTTGCGGTTACCACATTCCTCCAAGTAGGAGTCTCTCGCTTGCTATAGTCGGATAGATTTATCGGGCTTAATTGGGTCGCATGTTCTGAGTTCAGTGTTCAGTGCCTTAAAGCTCTTGTATGCTCTTTGATGTTTAAGATATGCGTTATACTTAAAGAAGCAAATACAGCTTCATGTTTAAAGCTAGATCATCGATGAACCTATTAAAAATGCTCGTGTTCAATAAAGTACTTCTTTGTATTTACTTGTATATAGATTGTACTAGTAGTTGGTGCTTGCATTCTGCAAGCATATCATCTCATCATAAAAAATATTCATTTTTCATATTTCATCATTACAAATATTTTTTAAATTCTAAATATTTCACTTCCGGAGCGATTTTTGTTTTTCCCTTATGTAAAAATAATAGATTAAAACAATCCCAAAACTTTGCAATTTTAAGAATTTTATGCTTTCTCTATTATGGGGTACTAATGGTACACATTTCTGCCAAATTTTAAAGTTGTAGTACTTCTATAAGTGAAATAATAATTTTCCAATTGTTTAAATTTTAAACATTAAACATTAAAACAATATATTTATGGAGAGATTCAAATGTTTATTTGTGCAAATGCACTACTCTGTACATAACTTGAACATTTCAGCTTCCTAGCTCATCCCGTAATGTCTAAACAGTTATCCATTTGTTTAAAATTTAAGAATTTTTAACTGCCAAACAAATTAAAATATGAAAACTTGTATAATACCTATTTCGTTTTTTTACGAATTCTACTTATAAAAAAGTTTCAACTCCGTAGCACATACGGAAATACATAAACCTTGAAAATTTGTTTAAACAATTGCGAATTTTTAGCGGCCGCATTGTTGCACTTTTTCATGATTTTCGTTTTTTCTTGTCGGTTTTGCACAAAATCCTACCTAAGAAAAAAATAGGATAGCTACAAATTGAATAGTCAATTTCGCCGAAATGTTTGTGATATATGGAGACTGAAAATAACAATGACTACACGTCCGGCTGAAAAATCATAAATTATCATGGAGCTATTTGCAGCTAAATTTTTATGCCAGTCGCTGTAGGCTTTAATGTAGCATACATCATGTCGTGGAAATCATCCAATTTTGTTAGTGTCTACCGTAACCCCGTTGTGTAAGACAATGGCATCATTCTTCCCCGTACCTCTTTTGGCAAATGCAAACAAACAACTCATTTTCAAAGTGTTGCGTATTTCCTTTAACCGCTGTTGTCATAAAACATCCTTTTGGTTGATAAATAATGACTGGTTTACAAAATCCTGGAAATTAAAAAATATACCTTGACTTTCTTTGGATGGCAAGAAAACAAACTCGTTCTTTTAGGCGTTCGTTGTTTCTCTTCTCGATCTCCAACGATGATTCTAAGTAACTAGTTTTAGTATGCGAATGATTAATGTTCTACACTCAAATGTATTCCTTCCCGTAAATAACGCAACGAATGTTGCTATGAAAATAATTTCCCTCTCATTCTCTCTCTCTATCTCTCTCGTACTAATTGTAAGAGCATTCAAAGCACGGTTTCACCTGGAAGGATTGAAATAACAATAGGATTTCGAGGTTTAATAATGTAATTGGTTGGCAAGGTAACATCCCAAATAAATGCCAAGATTTCCCCAAAATATGTGACATAAACGTTTAACATGAGAAATTTCGAACTGTAGGCGGGAAAAGATGGACAGTATAAGATGCCTTATAGTGTTTTTTTTTAAATGGGCTAGATCCAAAGGTCATAGATTAATTCTTTTTAATTTATATCTCGAAAAGAATAAAAGTCAGCAAGTCGAAAAGTCGATCTTTACGTGTTGTCATATGGGAAATGGAAATGCCTACCTTGGAGTGGAACCTAGGACTTTTTTCGAGATTTATTTTAGTCATCATCTTACAATATGCAAATCAAACATTCCTGCCAAATATAAAAAATGTTTCTCGTTTCATTATTTAGTTATTCGCATTTTTATAGCGTGACAGATGGACCCACAAAGGGACAGAAGTAGGCTTTTATAGATTTTTGATTTTAACGAAAGTTATAGATTAGGAAGTTGGGGTCGCTCATGAATCGATTTAATTTACTTTTAAATTTATTAAACCAGTGTTTAGTTCCTTGACCTGTATTGTGCATAACAAACCCAATTAAGTCTTAAATTAACGAAATTTAATCACTTTCCATTTATATGAATTACTATGGCAGGGATGAAGTTTTGCTTCGAAGAATAACCAGTGCATATGACGCATATATGTTCCAAAATACGATTTAATTGTTGAGTCTTTAAGTGCGCTGGTGATAAATTTCTCTATAAATAAAAGACAGGTTACAAAATGTCAGTAAGAAAAATTGCATTTCTTATAATTAAATGGGGGAAATATTTATTTTTGTGTATTACTGTACAACATAAAAAAACAATAAAAGGAATTTAAGGTGGAATCGCCTCTTTCCACTTATTACATGTTTTGGATATTGGGATCATAATTACACGGGAAAAATGAAAACTGTTTTATTAAAAAAATTATTTGCGTTGTTTTTGAAAACAGAATTTGTATTGGTTCCTCCTCATGATGCCTCCTTCGCTGGCTAAGGATCTGGATTTGAAAAAAAAAGGTTGAAGACAAGGGTTCTGATTGTTCTGTGAGCATTCCGGCGGCGCAGGAGATCTGATGCGTCGATTTTTACAGTTGGAATCACTTATTAAGTCACTCGTTCAACGCGTGACGATGTTTGTTTTACGTTCGAAAAATAATTTACTCTCGTTTTTTTTTGGCACGAGCGATGTGGTTCCCTGATTGGCCACCCCTTTCGACGGAGTCGCTTCTCTCTTCCGCTTCGCTCACTCGCCGCACACGACGCCATCGTCGCGGCCACTCCTTCCTCGTCAATCGAAATCGGCGTCGTCCATACTTGCGCATGTCAAGTCCAATCGGCGAGTGAGCGGTGCCTCAATTTGGGGACGTAATTAGGGCGAGGGAAATTAGATAAGAGCGGTGATGAGGCGGGCCTTGAAGTTCACTATCCTCTCGCTGGTCTGCGACAGACGCTGTTTGGAGAAGGAGAGTATGCTTTAGTACCAAAGCATTGTTTATGCTAATTATGTTGCAATTTTTACGCGAGATGATAAACTTCATTTTCATCAAAACCATTGTTACTGACATCTTGAATATTAGTTTAGGAATTTTCCATTGATTACAATGTAAACTAAGCGATATCTTAACCGTGTACGTGAGAGTTTTATAAGATGTCATTTTAGGTCAACTTAGATTTCTACCTTTTTAATAGTTTAGTTGGGATTCAATAACCGTCAATGAAATTTAGAAGTAACATGTTGAGTGTCCAATTATCTCTAAACGCAGGGATATTTACTGAGAGCAAATATCATAAAATTTAATTTTCAAAACGGCTGTACTTTTAGTTTATTAGAGACGAACTTAAGGAGCTTATAATATTGGTTCGTATCAATTTAATATAACAGAATTAGCATTTATGAAAAAATAAAGGTGATGGCACGACTTAACATCCTCTGAGAGAGAAATCGAGTTCATTGGTCACCTATACGAAGCCGCGATTCAAATCTTCCTCGAAGCGTTAAAGAAGATTAGTTTTAGCTTGCTTACCAAGATAAGGTCCTGAAGGAGGTTGGAGATCCCTCGGTTGGCGATGATGAAGAGTCGGGTGAGGGGTCCAGGGATCCCAGAAGTGTATCCATCGTTTGGATCGACAGAAGGCGCGGCCACCGTGGAGCCACCAGCAGCTGCTCCGTCGCCACCGGCGGCGCCGACAGAACCTGAGGCGCTGATGCCGGCGGAGGCTCCGTCACCGCCGGAAGAAGTTGAGCCGGAATCGGAAGAAGAATCGGAAGAACCGCTGCCGGATATCAGCTGTGGGATAAAGAATGGGAGAGAGAGGGAGGGGCAGAGAGAGAAAGGAGGAAGGGAAGGGCGGAAGAGGGGGAGGTAGAGGATGGGGAAGAAGAGGGAGGAGAGAGACAGAGAGAGGTGGGTGGGAGGAGAAGGCCGAGTTTGAGATTTCAGAGTGTTCTTTTTTTCAGTTTGGATCCGCAAAGATTGCCTTTTATTTCAGCGCCGCCTTCACGAAGTGGCGAAGTAAAAGAGCTTCTTCGACACACCGGATATCCGGGTATCACTCCAACTGAAGTGGAAAACACTTTTTTTGATTTTGCGAACTGGATTACACATAAAATAACCGTGTGAGCGTGACGAAACGGTGCCCTGCGAAATACCATACATCTCCGTCGCACTTGCTTTGTTGGACTAAATAGCATTCAAAATTTATCTCAGGGAATCACATCCTTTATATTCAGAGGCGGAATGGAACCCAAAATAATAAGCAGAAATGGTCTGGCACTATAATTGTCCAGGAATATTATTAATGAAAAATTAATGCATTTCAATGATTGGCACTTAATTTAGAAAATACCATAAGTATTCAGCATACAATTTAGAAAATTCTTTTAAATCTAAGAAAACATTTTTTAGATTATCTTTTGAATTGGTCTCTAATCAGTGCATACCTACAATAAATTATTCTACCATGCATCAAATACAAAGTGTACGGCTAATTCTACTCAATGTTCTAAAAATAAAAAAGCAAGTGTGCACGTTGGAATGCGCTAGAAAAATTTTAAATTAAAATATATCCTACTTGTGATAACCTTAAAAGAATTACATACCGTCGAATTTCCGAAATGCTTATCCTTCGATTTTATGCATGCGCATACAAAATGCAAAATTACCGAAACAGCGAGTTTGTTTGTGACTGATAGAGGCTGTTATTTTTATTTAAATATGTTAAAGCATTTTGGTGCTGAATAGAATTTTCAAAAACAGTATTCAGAAAACGATTGGGTTTAGAAGTAGAATATAATGAAAGATGAAACTTACGTGGAGGCGTGTTTATTGTTCTAGAATGAGTGCTGATAGAAAGGCAATGCCTGTAGCTGAGGCGGTGAGATTTAAGCAAGAAAGCTGTGCTACACTATGATATCCATAGTTTGGTTTAATATTTATTCACCAAACCCATTTTTTGCTACTAAAGATATTACAGATAGGAGTATTTTATGACATTAGATTCTGGTGAAAATCTTTGCTTCTTAAACTCAAGCATGAAACTAATGTCGATTTAAATACTGCAGTAATTTTATAGAAGATTTAGCAATACAAAAAAGTTTGATAATATAAAATTCCGCAAATTGAAGCGTGTGGCAAAAGCAATACATTAAGCTATTTATTGGAAAGGTTATGCTCATTTTTTAAAACACCAAGATGGTGTAGATAATTTTGCTGGCAGGTATAGGTTTATACTAATTTGCAGAATAGCTTAGAACACGGAGAACAAATTGCGATAGCCATTTTTACTGTAAGCTCAGTGCATGTGCTTAGTCTGTGGTTTGATTCACGAATGCTAAGCTCATCTTAGCTGTTTCAGATGTAATTAGAGAATGTGCAGGAAGCGTGCTTGAAGCGACTTGCAAGGAAGAGGATTTCGAACGAATACTGCCAGAGTTTACGGGATAAGTCATGATTGAGATTATTTTTTGCAGAAAAAAATGGTTAATTCCGACCAATCTTCCAAATGTTTTGAAATTTATTTTTCTTATTTTTTTATACTGGATAATTGATAATTACGACCGATAAAAATGTTCGAAAATAAAATTTATTATTGTGTGCTAAGTTGTAAATCCTAGACTTGAAGCTATAATGTTAAAGAGAAAACGTTATTTATCTTAAAAAAGAAATTAACTTTGAATGTAAAACGTCAAAATGTATAACCCATAATGTTTGGTGTTGCTTACTTACTTTTAAAGGCAAATGACATAATTTCAAACAGTTTTCTCAGTCCTATTTAATTAAAAAGTGTTCTAAAACTTATCGGTTTAAACCGGTTTAGAAAGAGGTCAAAATTCAATTGGGATCTTATTTTTTAAAAATGTCTTCAACGCAAAATCAATGTAAGAACAAATCAATGCAGAATAAATTTTTTTAACTTAACATAACGCGGCTATAGTATTTCAGTGATATAGCGTTGTTTTTATTCTTCACGCCGTGTCGTTGTGCATTCGGTTTCTCTGGCAGCGATACGCAAGAAAATCCTCCCATTTTGCTTGGGACGTGAGGAAGATAATGCCTTCGAAGCAGAAAATAGTTTCGAACGGGGAGGATGAGCGGAGGGCGATTTATGCGCACAAGCAAAGGGCAGCGGAAAGGGACGGCGGCCCATTTACCGTCGTGCTTTTCTGGGCCCCTGACCTGACCACGATGGTCGAGTTGGACGAGGCGGAGAGGTCAGTGCCGGCAATCACTCTGTACAGCCTGCCCACGGTCCGGGCTGATGTGTCCGCCGCGCTCTACAGAAGAAGGCAGCCGAAGTATTCACAGAGAGAAAGAAAGAGAGAGACCGATGGAGATATGAAAAGAAAGATTTGAGGAAGAGATAGAAGAGGTTCGGAGAGGAGATTGTGTGAGAGAGAGGAGGGAAGAGAGGATAGGAGAGATGAAAAGAAAGATTGAAGGAAGAGATAAAAGACGGTTGGAGAGGATATTATGTTAGAGAGAGAGAGGAAAGAGAGGATAGGAGAGATGAAGAGAGGAAGAAAGAGACAGGAGAGGACGTGGCGAGGATAGAATGAGCCGAAGGCGAGGAGAGGAAAGGACAGGGAAAAAGGGAAATATAAGGCACGGCGATTAGTCCATGGAGAATATTTTCTACACATGTGTCGATCACCGTGGCTGTGAAGTGAGGAAATGGGGAAGTCGTTCCGCTAGGAAAACACGCTGGGAATTAAAAAGAGCTAATCCAAGGAGATTTCGAATTGGCAGTACATCTTATCCTGATTGGCGCGCTTTTTGCGAGAAATGCCAGCAGGAAATGGTCTTCGGCGGAATGAACGCGTAGGTAAGTGAATTCCTGTTTCAAATTGTCTGAGGCACTGCTTTTCGGGTGTGTGGAGGAATCGTCATAATTAAAAAGATGTGGAGGATTGAATGATTATTGAGAAAGGAGATAGGAGAGCGTTTGGATATCTAAAGATGAGAAAGAACAGGAGAGAGTGAGAGATACAGAGGCGAAAATTGGAAGGTGACGTGCAGTAAATATATTTTTGAGAGATATATAGAGCCATTTTTCTGTGTTAGGATGTAGTTGCTCTAGGTTAGGAATTTTGAAGAAGGTCCGATTGGAATTTTTACGCCCTTGGTATTATCTCTTATTTTATTCACTCCCTCCCGTTAAAATCTCCAACCCTTCTCTCATTCAAGTTCTCGTCGTGATATTTCATTCACATTGTCGCTTTCAATCTGGTTACCATTGATTCTCCAACACATCTCCTTCGTGTGACCTCATCCTGAAGTTGATTAATGTCTGTTCTAATTTTAACTTATCATATATTTCTTTTTCACTAAAGTAACTTGGTGTATATTTTGAAGGCACATTTCGCAAAAGGGTTTGTCAAATGAAATGAAATTACTTTAAGGAATCTTCGGTAGGTGGCACATGTTTTCTATACTTCATGCTTATTTATAGAGAAATGTTTACTTCCCGAAACGAGAAAATAAATACTTTTAATAGCATACTAAATAATGAATTGAATCGTCTTAAAAGACAACATCCTTCTTTAATAAAATTCTGATTTAATAGACAAAAACTGATGTAGTATTACCTTTGGCACTATCCATAGACACACATTTAATCTAGATCCTCAATATAAGATAATTATAACGGAATATTACGTTGAACTAGCTCTAAAATTGAAAGAATTCGAATTTCACCAACAGGTAGTGTTAAACCGTATTTCTGGCATAAATTTTTCTCTTTAGATCCCACTCTAACACGCCCCATTCTCTTCGACCCACTTCTTCCTATATTCCTAGCACAATACCCTTCCTATATTACTCCATGCTCACCCTGATGATGTCAAACAGGAAGTTGCCCGATCCGCCTCCGCTACTGGAGGAAGAGTCGCCCCCTCCGAAGAACAAGAACCTCTTTTCCCTATCGGTGTTTTCCGATGCGGCCGCTGAGTTGTCGGCTTCTTCCGAATCCTCGCTTTGGGCCACGGCCGGAGACGCCTCGTCACCTGTTGCCTCGGCCTCTTGGTCCTCCTCGTCCAATTCGGCGGCGTCCCCATCGTAGGGAACCCTAACTTCGTTGACCCTCGACTCGGAGCCGGCCAGGTTGTCCTCGAAGTTTGGCTCCTGGTTGAGATAGAAGAGTAGAGAGAGGGAAGGAGAGTTTTAGCTTAATACTGTTTGAGCCATCTAACGGAGGTGTTAGTGTGCTGGATGGCAGTGTAGCATGCAAAGGGCGTGGATAGAATTGGTTGCCATAACAATGACATTGCTTCTTCATGACGCTGCGTCAGGGAAATGAAATGACTTATTATTATTGATTGCTTGAAATATTCGGACGATCACCGATGCTTCATTGAGTCTACGAGTCTTTTAGTATGAAATGAGGACAAAATAAGATTAGTAATTTTTAATTTAGTTGATCGAATTTCAAGTTGGTTATTACCCGTAATAATAATTAATAAATTATATCAATTTAGCTCAGAATGTCAATTCAACATTACTTTATCACAGTGAAAAGTTTGCTTTATATTTTAACAAGTAGCGCCGTAAATTTAAATGCTGTTTGCTATCAATCATTCTCAATATTATGAGGTTTAGGAATCACATATATTGTCAATAACACACGAATGCTCATATGAAGCAATTTGCGGTTTGATCGGCCGAATATAACTTAACTGGTGATAATATAAATAGATACAGACAACAAGACATTGAAAAACAGAAAAAACACAGAAAACAGTGTAAAACAGGTAAACGTGATGATTGCAAAAGGAAATAAAAATCATTAGTCAATGCATAACATAAATGTACGCCACCTAACCTATAATTGTCATTTAGCATGCTTTACCCTTTGTCGATGAATTAGACAATGGAATATTTTAACGATGAATGACCGATAAAAGTGAGCTAGGGTTCTATTTAAGATGTAGAAAACATAAGAATGCTGTTAAATATGCAACTTGAAGCTTTAAAACATTGGTGCGGATTAAACTGGTAAAGTGATGTTGACGGAGTTAGAGGGATAATGTGAATTTACGGGAAGACATTTATACGAAATGTCCTTAGTATACGTTGAAAATATTTTTATTTCTCTCTGCGCGTGCGCAGGTATGTCATTTGAGTGGTTTTCTGGATGTCTTTGTGGAGGTGAAGTATGAGATTATCGAATGATATTAGATGTATGAGCAGTTTCTGAGAAACTATTAGTGTGAAAAATTGTCAGTGATCCGTTTATCAATCCACTACAGTTTCAAGTTAATAATTTTTTTTTATTCCGTAATATAATATATGTGTATTCTCTCTACCCAAATGCTTTGAGCTCCACCCTACCTTTCCGTCTTCCTTCTACAGCCTCCCTCATTCCAACCCATTCCAATCTTATTCTTTCATCATTAAATTAAATCCAATCACACACCAACTAATCAGTAGTAGCGTATTTTTTTCATTTCAGATTTAAAAAATTGGTTCTCTTTTTAATAAATATTAAAGTTTAAACAATATTGTTATATAATGCAAATTAAAGGTAAAATATTTTTGAAAGCATTAGTACTTTAGTCTTTCAAGAGATTACTTTTGAGATATTAAAAAAACTAATCAAAAATTAATATTGGGTTTAATACTTTACATCTTTTGTATTAAGTCACACTGGACACAACGTTTTAGTTAATATTTACAGTAAATCTTGCTATAAATTTTATAATTAAATATTTATATCGTGGCAATTTAAAGGATTAGTAATACGTGGATGAATGATTTATAAGCACTAAATCTGCTCCAGTTCTTACCACACAAGAGGAAACAAGCCTCATTCTGCAATTCGCCGCAAACTAAGCAATGAAAAAAAAACTATTTTTTTCCTTTAACGTTCGAAAGTCGTTTCTCTCTTTATCGTTCGGTTCTGTTCACGACGACCTACTTACAGTCGAATGCGCTCAAGTCGGGTGGGACACCGAGGAGTACCAATGGTTTTTCATGCGTGTTAAAGCAGTATACGAACTAAAAAGTGGACAACATGAAGGGAAAACAAGTACAACTCTGAGACAATACAAGGGTGTAAAAATGCACATATAATAACAAATGGTTAGTAGGCATAAGCATATTTGCGGTGAATGTTGCATACCCACAATGCGATAAAGCTTTGGTAGTGCTTCGCGTGCTGGAGTAGGTTATAAAAAGCATGGGATAGTGAAACAAGGAGTTCGTGACCCGAAAGCTGGGAAACGGAAGAGTAAAATTGAAGGTTTTTGGCAGTTTGGAAGGCGAAACGGACACAGAGAAGCAGCTTAAGTGTGACGAAAAGAAAATATCCCTGACACTGAAACATCTAAAACTAAAGAGGTCCTTTCTTACAAAGCCCATGAATGAAATGGCAAACCAAGGTTGCGGACACAGAATGATCCAAAGAGCAAACATCGGGAGGAACAATAAATGAGAAAACTTGACGAAGACGTTAGACTCACGAGAAACGTGTAACACAAAGAAGCAGGAAGGGACAAAGGGTCTAAAAATAAAGCTCGGAAATGGAATTAAAACAGACAGAGAAAGATTGAAGTGCTACAGCAATAGAGAAGAATGGAAGGAAGAGGATAATGAGATAGCAATGGTGAGAAAGATTGAAAGAACAATAAGGAATGAACTTAACGGGTGGAATTGAATGAAAGGTTCAAACGAAATAGAACGAAAGAACTAACGGAAAGGAAAGGAAGGAAGGAACGGGAGAAAAGGATGGAACGCGAGGAACAGATGGGACTGTAATATTCTTTAGGAGATGATAAGATAGAATAAGCGGCAGAGAAATCTCAAACAAAAAAATGAAAAAGGAACGTAGTTTTGAGGTACATCAAAAGATAGGTGAGAATTTGGACGAGCGAGAGGATTTGCGGGAAAATACGAGATGAAAAGAAAAAAGGATCGGAATGGATTATAGAGGTAAAAGAAACGGATGGATGGAGTGGAACGAAAACGGAGGTGAATATTGAGAAAAGTTAATATTAAAAAAGTAAAGAAAACGGCGCAGAACAATATCTACGGTGTACGTGATCTGGATAAAATAACACCGAAGCGTTTACAAGAGAAACAAAAATAATTTTAGAAGTTGCTAAAGAGGAAGAGGTGACAGAAGATGTAAGTCGTCCTTCCAAGCCCTTTCAGTTCGCGAAGAAGAAGAAAAAGAGAAATCCGAAGCGTTACAGAAGCAGACCGAGGGAAGAAAGATTGACAGAGAAAAAAATGAAAGGGTTTATATAGCTTTGGGTTGGTGGTTTTTTTGTGCTACGGAAAAATATCCTTCCTCCCGCATATATGTCTCCGGTTACCGAGGTGCTCTCCTGTTCTGTCTGCGACTCCTCCTCCTCGTCGTCTAGGCTTGGGGGGAATGTTGGGAGGGTGATGCTGATCCTTCGGGAGCCGCCCGAGGAGGAAGCGGAGGAGGAGGAGGAGGAGGAACCTGTACCCCCTCCCCCGCCGCCCAACACCAGACGACCCACCAACCGGAATATGATTCTCGTCAGGCTTTGAATTTTTCTATCGATTATCTATAAAAACAAAGAGGCCACAGACACACACACGCACACACACAGCTTCAGTCTATCTCTACTGAGGGAGAGGGCGCGGAGGGAGGGCTCCAAGAAGCTTCTCCTGTTCAGTCCCCTCCTGACGCGACCTTCCCATTTCCTCCCGCCCCGTTCCAGACCCATTCCGTGAACCTCCAACCAAGCGGCCCTTCATCTTTCAATCCTCTCCTTTCTCGAGTTAGGGTGGGTCCCATCCATCACCTTCATCGAGAGATCAATCCATTGTTTTGTTTGGATTTCTATAGTTGCAAACATTTGATGTTTATCGATAAATATAGTAGCTATAACTCTCAATGATTCTTTTTCAACAGTATTCAAATTCATCGGCGATGACTTTTAAATTTGGAAAAAAATTTCAGTCTCCCTTAAGGACAATATATTTTTATTTTTGAAATTATTGCTATGGCTCGAGAAAATTAACAAGGTTTGAGGAATCTTAAAATCCTAAAACGATGGATTAACTTTCTAATAAGCCTGTATTAATGTATTTTCCTTTGTAATCTTAAGAATTAATCATTACACTGAGGTATTTTTAATAAGAGATTCCAATATTTGGGTCAAAGATTTGCCTCAAGTGCCATGAAATTTACGACGAATGATGGAGAAAGGAAATTTAGGTAATATAAAACATATAGGCGCAAACACACGAGCAAAATATATGCAAAATTTTCAGTATCATCCTCTCAAGTTTTGACTCAAAGATCCGATTTTTTTGTCTTTTAGGTACCTCATGCATATTTTACGTGAAAATGCGTTTGGTACAATTACTTAAAAACTCATTTAATTCCGAAGTTAAAATAATATACTGTAAAAGGAATATTTGCAGAGGTTGTTAAATAAACTAATTTCATTGTGATAAATTCAAGATGAAGGTGCTGCGTTTTGTTTTAATGGATGGACGTCCACGTGGCAAGGTTGGCATTGGGAAATGATTATTTTTACAGCTGGTGCAATTAAATTACAAAAGCATAAACAACTACTGCGTGTTTAACTAACTTTCTACAAGGTGTTAAGTCATTGAAAAACTTCAATAGCTATTGTACCTTATGTTCAGAGCGATTAAGTTACGATAATTTATTCATGTCTTCGCCTGTAATGTCTGAATGAACTTGAGTTGAATGTGCAATCTAGCATTGCCAGTCATTGTGAATTACTAGTTTTTTAAATTATTAGATTCATTATTTTTACTTAAATATCCATAATATTTATTGGAGGTATTTTATCTGTATTGAAAAATGATGTGAATTGGAAATAGATGTATCAAGATCCGCCTTCTCAGTTTGAAATATTTTCTAAACGTTTTCGTTGCTCCGTTTAATGAGATACAGGATTAAGTTATGTATTACTTCTCGTGAATTATGATCAGCATTTGTGTAGCTTATTTGCATATTCATTAAAATATTTTTAACGATTATATTAATGCTCATAGCATTTTATAAATTTCAAAACCCAAATGAAGGAACTCTAGTTACCGCTATGTACTGACTGGCCAAAGTTTAAAATTCCAAATTAAATTGTTTTACGTTTACGGTTATCGTTCGCTTTAGAAATGTTTATCTTTAAAGAGAGCATTTGTATGTTAAGTAAACCGCATTTGTGCACGTTCTCTTTTAATGACAGTTCTATGATGGGGTAATTTAAGTTTAATTAAATGTAAATTGATAAAATTATCCCACGGCACCTGTTTTTTAAACAAACACCTATTATTCTCAGTATAGCATCATTCTCTCAAATTTCCCGACTCTTAAATTTCTTTTTCTCTATCTTCCTTTGTTATTACAAAATCTTTGATTTACTTATCCTGAAGCGTTTTTCCTCCTAGCTCACTCTTAACTATTCCGTTTCTCCTGTCGAGTCATCCTAATCCAAAATCCGGTTTGCGTTACGTCCCCTCCCCCTCTCATCTCAAAAGACTGTTATCTCTTACTGAACTTCTCAACATCATCCATCTACCCCTATTATTCCCTCCCTCCACTTCCACTCCTTACTGCTATATTTTTGTCTCTAATCGATCTCTTCCTCTGTCTTCATCCCGACACTCTGGTGGTAATAAATCTTTCTAAATTCCTTTGCTTCATGAGTGATCTGCGAATGAGACGAACTCGCTCCTGGCAGTTTTCGTGTCCTCTATCTCATTCTGTTGACCTTGATAGGTTTTTGGTGGGTTTTTCTAAGTAGATATACGTTAGCAACGCAACTGTGTAAGTAACTTTAGCAGTTAAATTCATTCTTTTCCCTTAGGGGCTTCATTTGTAATCAATTTCGAATAATGCACTAGAATGTATAAACATGTTAAGGAAAAATCGTCCTTGATTTTAAAAATATATTGTGGTTTCGCGATGCATCAGTCATTGGCAAAATGTGGAGTTTTTCATTAAAATTATTTCTTATTTTGAATGTTTATAGAATAAAAGTTATCAGTATTTTTAAAAAATTCAGACATTGATATGGGAAATATTTATTGGTTCAAATTAATTTGCTGACTTTGAACTCTATCATAAAGGAATATAAAGCATATGATTTCTCTCTGCTTAGTTTGAAGCCTCGGTGTTATTGAAATAATCTCTAAAACCATCGATTAAAGTTTCAATCAGCCATATTATTTAATATACTGTATAATTATATAACTATGAGGCGTGAATTAATGTCTAAAGCAATGTGATATTGGCAAGTGTGATTGTGTATTTTAAATATTGAAAAGTTTTACGGTGATTCATTTTGCTTTTCTTAGCTTTTCGTTCATTCTTCTTCTACTATTTCCTTTTTTAAATATATATTTCTATTAAGCTATGTAGTTTTTTGTAGTCACACTGCCAACCTATGCCCACTTTTGTATCCAAACCTCAGTCTCTCTCACTCATAAAACAATAATTGCCTTTCAATTTATATTAGCTATTTTTATCCGAGAAAAACAGCTATACTAGTCTTTTTAATAACTCGCTGCCGTTATTTTATGTCGTTTCATCAAACCCATCATATTTTCTCTATTCACTACTTTTAACCAACAATAAAAATCTTGTTCTCAATTACATAGTTTCTACTAGTGAGTTTCCTGTCTCCCTTTCATCCTTTTCTCTATTCTACCTCCTTTTTCTTTGACCCTCCCCCTAAAATCCTCCTCCTCTTGATTCCCCCTCCTCCTCCTCTTCTTCATTCTATCGCCGCGACCTCTACCTCCGATAATCCCGGGAAGAGCGTCCTCAGGAAACCGATCGTCCTCTTGTCCCTCAGGCTGTCGTCGTGAGACGGCGTCTCGAGGTCCAGCGTTTCCAGCGTTTCCTACAAAGATTGTAAACAAATATATTAAGACACCCGCCCTTTCTTCCGTGAAATTCCTCCCGAGCTTTACATGAAGTGGGCGATGATCCACTCTTGGCGCTGTCGAGGCGTGATGAGTCGGAGAGAGACACACCAGGAAGGAACAGTGGATTTTTGTGCAATAGTAATACTAACCAAACAATAGAACAATAAGAGCCTACCTAAGACATGCGGTAGGAAATTTCAAACCTAAAACATTGTAAAAAATTATATACAATAAATTTAGCAATTATATTTATACATAAAATAGCTTTTATGTCTGTTTTTGCTAAGGTACGGTTAGCGGAGGTTTTATGTGGCCAAATAATCAATTAAATAAAGATTTCACATATAACAATGAACATTCAGCATAAAATTTGGTTAAATAGTTACATATTTATTATATGAAAAGTTTGTCAATATCCACAATAAATGCCTCAAGCATTTAAAAAATACTAACTAATCATCCATGACGTGTAATAATAATTGTGTTGAAACGCTGAGCAATAACAAATCGAGTAAGATCTGGTTATGAAATCAGAACGAAAATTATGTTCCCATTAAAAACTACACGTCCTTTAGTCGAGGGAACAATTGAGATCAAATCACGGCACTCGATTTGTTTGTCTTTTATTTGATCCTTTGATTCGTAGCAAAGCAAGTAAATCAGAGAGGTATCTGCAAAGTGAATGGAGCTATAATGTCACTCTCTTTTCTTTCTCCGTGCGTGTCGCCCACTTTCCATTCCCCTCACAACAAACCGCACGAAATCTACTCAGATTTCCAGCGAGAGGCCAAATTTTCGAAAGTATGACGCGGCAACCGTTTTTCTTCGTCAGCGTTTTTATCCGCGCTCAAATATTTCGGCAGTGAAAGTCTAAAATTCGCTCCTACTTCACGCGCCGCCTTTTTGTAAACCTTAATCCTTTCATCACTTGGCCGGCATGTCGATTTTCGGCAGGCGATTGTTTTACTAGTGGCTGAAGATAGCGGACCGATGAAGGTATATCAAATATCAGATAATAAGAAGGGGAATGTGATGCGGAAGAAGCAAAGAATCCTCCATTTTCGCGGGCCTCGAGGCTAACTTAGCGCCGTGAAGATATGCAACACGCATTGAACTCTTGTTATGCAGGTCATGCTTTACAGGCGCTTTGCTTCAACTTCGTGATTTGGGTTTCTTGCGTTCGCTCTACGCCGACGACGAATTTTGCTCGCAAGCGCGTAGCAGACCAACCTTCGCCTTATGATTATAGTCGGCTAAAATGAATTTTTATTACCGTTGGCCGAAAGCAATAGGTGGATAACCAAATGAACAAGGAAGGCGTATACAAGTTAAAAGGATCTTCAAATATGTGCTTTGTTGGATGGAAAGCAAGTCAGGCTACTCTGACTCAGGAGGTTTCTCTTGCTGGAAATGACACGCTGTAACAGCAACAGAACGATGGCTTTAGAGGATATGGTGTTGTAGTTATGAGAACACGCGAGATGGTTATTATTGTGCAATGGTGGCGCTTTTATCTATTTCATCATCTAAAGCAGTGTTTCTCAACATTTCTGGAGATGCGGATCCTCTACAAAGTCTCACGATTTCTTCAGAACCCCTTCTGATGAAAAGGTCATACATTTTACATACGTTTATTTACCGCTGTTTGCGGGATCTACAATCTATAGATAAAAATAAACATCATACCCTACTCAATTTAAGGACCCCCGAGAAATAGCGCGTTTACCCCAAGGGTCTGCGGACCATCAGTTGAGAAACACTGATCTAAACGATACGACGAAATTTGCCAGTTTTGAAGATTGTCAGACACAATGAAAACATTTCCTAATTTTAGTTATACTAGAGAGTCTTTCTAGGCTATCGTTGTTATTTAAAATGTTAGGATGATTCAAGGGTGTATCCTGTCCTTTATGCTTATCTACTTTATAATTCATCCCTTTTTGCTAATATAGATTAGTTTAAATGTGTAATAAAATATCTAATTCTAGAAGAGAAAAATAGAAATCTTAGACATTATGCGTTAAAAGTTCTATAGACTAAAAATGTCACTGCCTCTAATATATGTGAGAAAGTAAACGAATTTTGTAATCAAAAGATCTAAGAAAATGTTATATCTATAGCATTTATTATAATATTTATGTTATACGGTTTGAAATATGAGGAAAATACTCCGAATATATCGACTGCAATGAATAAAATTAATGAAACTATTTCATGTATTATGAACGAACTATTTTAGTTTTCAGTCAAAGCTATCAGACAAAAAGTGTGTGTAAATGGTAAACATCGAGGAAAATAGTATTATTTAGGTATCATTTGATATTTAAACCTACCCGTATGTGTATATAACCAATATACAGAATAAAAAAGGAAATCCGCTAAATTGCAGTGCTAGTACACACCACCTATTGAACGTCGCTGTAGATGAGCGGTCTGAAAAATTTATATTCATAGTTACGTAACAGGAAAAAATCTGAAATTATTTGACTATGGTTGGCTTGTTTTTCACACGATTTTCATCAATCAAGAGCCGCTAAAACCGCATTAACATGATTCAGTTTGCGCTGAACTGGTGAAAGAAAGTAGGACGCAAAAGGTTAACTTCATGGAAAAATCTTTTGTGGGAATAAGCAGTACAACTTTCTCAATAGAATTATTACGGTCATACGTCTTCTCCCGATAGCACTCGCAAAGAGGGGTAACAGAAGAAAAGAGCCGCTGGCGCATTCACATCTTCGCATACTAAAAATTACAAGCCGAAGGATGAGTCAGCGGGTGAAAGGAACTCGTTTAAAGCTGGGCGATAGAGCGGAGATGGCGTTTATTGAGCTTGCTTTTAGTACGGATGATTTGCGAAGTAAAAACGGCGAAATGGAAATATAGGAATGAGATAGTTAGAGAGAAAATAATTTGTCTAGTTTCCAGGGTGGTTGTTGAATATTAATTAAAAGCTAAGTACCTAGCTTGCAGGAGTCCAAGAACATGTTCTAAAACACCTAGAGGCAGGTTTCTATGTTTCTTTGTAGGCGATTTCATAGGAGCAAGCGCATTTTATAACGAAAATTTGCATTTTAGTCGTTGCAATTAGAATTTAGTTTTTTTCTTTGACTTTCTTTTATAATATTTCGAAAAGTTATTAAGACGGCGTTGTATCTTTCTATTTTTTCATAATAGATTATAATGGGAGTAGAGAAAAAACTTTTTTTGTTGTAGTTGGAGATATTTATGCGGGGATAAGATAATTATATTTGGATGGGATGATAGGGTAATAAAAGTATTTGTGCCCCAAATTGTGCAAAAGAGAGTCTAACCGCAAAAAAGATTCTCAGCAACAGATTTTAGGAAATAATTGAAGGTTTAAAATGTTAAAAATTTATGAATGAAAAAAAACATGAAATAAATAGAAGAGGGAGGGAAAACTAAATACCCATACAAAAGTAAAAAAAACAGAGATGATTGTTGGTTATTCTTTTTCGACATGTGCGAACAACATGAGGATATCGAACCCGGTAGCCGTCGCTTGAGACGCGACAGACCGTACAAACTGATATTATTTCGCTGGAAAAGCATCAGGGGAAATGGAGGGAGGAAAAGGGATGGAGAAGGGAGTGGAACAGAGCGGATGAAGGGGAGGAGGGGGAGGGAGGAGGACTGGAGGAGAAAGGGAGGAGGGAGGGAGGAGAAGGAGGAAGGACGGGGAGGAAGGAAGGGGAGGGAGGAAGGGGAGAGAGGAAGGGGAGGGTGAGGGAGGAGGGAGGGAGGGGAGGAGAATGAATCGAGGAATGCCATTCGCCGCCGGACACTCCCAAACGTTTTTCCTTTTTCACACGGGAAGAGTGACGGCGCCAGTCACTAAACGGACCACCAAAAAAATTAGGAGATTTGAGTGATTTGGAGGTCAATGGGTTTCAAGCGGGCAAAATTGCTTTGCACAGAAAGGCGAGAGGGAGTGGAAAGGAAATAAAAAATCAAGGAAAAAGAATGTGTAATAAGTGAAGAGCGAGAAAACGAGAAGATGAATATATTGAATATGATACTCTAAGAAGAAGAAGATTATAAAGCCAATATATCATAGATAAATTTTAAAGAAGAAAATTATGTAAATATGAAGAATGAGCTTCGAAATATAAGAAAGAGAAGGAATTTAATAGAAACGCATTTCAGTGAGGAAAATGAGGAAATAAAAAATGAGAGAGATAAAGTTAGTAAGAAAGAAAAGAGAGTGAACGACAGAAGAGAAAAAGAAAATCATAAGCAACGTAAAATGGAGCTAATACAATTGAGGGAGTCAGAAAAACAGAAATAGCGTATTTTCAAAGGGAATAACGGTGCGCTAGAGCCTTCTGAACGTATTCATCGAAAAATCCCTTTCATCTATTTGAAAGGTTCACGCAAAGGATATTGTGTGGAATTCAATGAGTGCATGAAGCTAAAATCTGTTAAATGATGAAATTAAAAAAATTATTGAAGACATTGTTGTCCATTTACTAAATAATCTTTCTTCCGACGATCCATATAATTTCATTCCTTGCTTGTCTTTCAAAAAATTGTAATGACCCATGTCCGAAGGATAAAAAAGTGAGCTACGAATTTATATTTCAATTCAATTATCTATCAGCTCCCATAAAAAAGATGATGGTGGCCAAACATCGAGCTGACAGCCGTATCAATCTTTCTCTCCGTTCGCAGCGATCATCGCTCTGAAAAAAGAGTTGCGTCATCCGGAGCCATTACCTGGAAAGTTGAAGGTGTTTATTCAGCCATTTAACTCACGCCCGCTATGTTGTACACAGGCGTAAAGCCCAAACAAGCATCATGTCGACATTGTCGGCATCGTCTACCACCAATTTAACCGTAATTACCCGTCCTCGAGATATATCAGCTTTTCTAGTTGACCAATAAAGGAAATTTTACATTCATTTATTTTTTTAAAGACAAGGAGATCAAACTAGGAGAGGGATAGTAGGGAGGGAAGAGATAGGTGGGAAGAGAGAGGGGGAAGAGAGAGGGAAAGGTGACCAGCTGGAGAGTGCTGCGTGCGGCAGTCCAAAAGGAGCTTTCACTTTTTCTCCGCGTAACCAATTCCTCCGGCCATTCTGAAAGGTTCAACTGCCCGTCCCACCATTCCCTCCCCATCCACTCCCCATCCCCTCTCCCATTCCCTCTCCTCTCCCCCATCCCCTCCCCTCCTTCCAACTCCTTGCGCCCGCCGTCTCGGGCACACTTCGTATATCGCGTTCTATACATTCTGTAACCCTCCTCTTAAAAATCCACTCTCTGTTCGTCTACAATTCGATTGCACTTCGTTTTTACTTGCCGCTCGCCCATTGCATTCCCACTCTCTCCATTCTCACCCCACTCCGTTTGGGTGATAAGAGACCGGGCATTGCGTTATTTTTTCCGATGAAGATCCGGTAACAAGCAGAAGACACGTGTTTATCCTTGGAAGGCTTTCGCACTAGTCGAAAATAAACCGTCCCACTTGAGGGACGTAACGGCGGCGGCAGTTGCCTCCCGTCTTCCCCCTCTCCCTTCCCACCTCCCCTCCCTTCTTCCTCCTCTCCCTTCCCACCTCCCCTGCCTTCTACCCTTCTGAGCGCTACATTGCTGTCATGTTTCGTAACGCGGAGAGAAACTAGATCTGAACATGAACGCTTCGGTGAAAATATATATCGTAAACGTTAATTTAAACTTGCATTCTTTATTAGATGATATTGAAAGAGGGAAAATTTTGTTCGCTTGCAGGTTTTTATACGATTTCATGAAACTCTTTATGTACATTTCAGTCAGTGTTTCATCAGTGAAAAAGAAATACAAGTTTTTTAAAAGCTGCATTCGACTAATCGACAAATGAGCTGTGGAAAAATCTTCAATCTAGGAATATATGTTTAGACTTTCATTCAAATTTCAACGCTCTTTTGCAATTCTTTGACTGGATTCACAGTAAATAGATAACTGATTAATAAGGACATTAAAGAAGGTAATATTGGTTTTAGTGCTAGTATTTCTATCTACAATATTACTATATCTTATTTTAGTTCATTTTAATTTTGCCATTTATTAATAATTTTTTCTACTCGTTATTTTCTTAATAGCTTTAACGCACATGATGAATAAGTGTCCATTTTAAATACGAATGCCTTAGTATTTTTGTACTAAAAAATAAATGTAATTTCTTGTGGAATCAATAGCTTTGGGTAAGACTTCTGTTAAATAAGGTAGTTTAAGCCAATATGAAGTTCAAAAATTATGATTAAGAACCATACGTTTTTTTATATCTCATTATCAAAGTGGTGTAAATCCATCGAGTAGATGTAGATGTAAAATTATATTGTATCTAGATATTTTTATGTAGAGGTTAATAAATTTCATGATACGTAGATTTGTGCCTCAAAGTTAAGCAAACCACAGTAAATTTTGTTCACTCGAGAATTGCGGATCCTCACGGGTATATTCAGCTTTCAGAAAAGCGCCTACGCTTATGGTTGCGTCAAAAGGGAATCGGTGATAATCTTATAATCACGGTATGTGACTGACTTCGCGAGTTGACGCGTCGTTACCCAACGGGTCACTCTGTCTTGAAATCGCACTCTCAAGCCCAAGGCAAACGACTGGTCGAATTTGACCTTGTTAACCCGTTCGTGTAACCCATTCAAATTTCGAATTATGTCAAGTCCAAATTATCCAGTTTTTTGGGCCTTAGAAATGGAACAATTGGATCATGGGAAAGCTTTTAAACGAATTGGTCTGTGGATGGCAGGAATATGGTGAAATAAAGAACCGGAGATAATTTCCATTGAGATAAATGTTCAACTTTGAGGTCGTCTGTGTTTGGATGTAAAAAATTTTTTAATCGCGAAATGCAAGACTTTATTATTAGTTGTGATTAATTCTGCTTATGTAGCGTATAGAAACTATTAGTGGAGGCTTAAAACTGGTTGTAAAATAATAACAAGGCTGTGAAGAAACTGGTTTCTTATTCAGAAGCTCGATCGAGAGCGCAAAAGAGCTGATTGACGTTACGAGATTCTAGATTTAGACGTTCTATTATTACTTAATGAGAACTGGTTGGAAATAAGTTAAAAAACTATTAAATAAGAGAAAACGGAGTAAATTATGTGTTAATTAAAAATGATTATGTTAATACAAAGGATAATTCTTGTTATGAAAGTTGTTGGTGTAATTATATATCTACTTAATCTATATTAATATCTACCAATCTATTTAATTCGAAATCTTGTCGTTGCTGGCATTTTACAATGAATTCACTTACAACAAGCTACGCTGCTTCCATTATTAACTGAAAGAATCAAGATGTAGGAATTATTTTAGCGTTACATTGATAAAATAATGGTCTGCAGATTGGTTGCAAGTTTTACTCTCCTATCTGCCAGCCAACGCGTGATTTCATTTGGCTTCCAATTCATGTATGCTGTAAAGAAGTTGGTTATATTAGGAAATGAGTTATTAAAATTTTGTAAATTACAGTGTAAAAGTTTCTCTTTGCAATCCAAATCTTTTATTATGAAATCATTGATTAAACCAATGGTTCCCAACCATTTTGTAGGCGCGGCACCCTTTCAAATATAAACAGAATTTTGCGGCACCCTAGCCTTCAAGCAATGTTTTTATATTTTCACAAACGAGTATTAAAACCTTTGGACATCCATTTGCTGGTATCACACCATAACCAATTTATTAGAGATAAAATTAATGTCCTAGTTACCTATAAACACACACAAATCGTTGATACATTTACAAAATTAGTTTTATCGCGTCACCCCTAAAACTCAGTGTGCCGTGGCTCCCAGGTTGGGGACCACTGAATTAATCATTACTAGCGGATAGTATGATCTAGATTAGGGATCCTCATACTTTTTCTGCTGACGCACCCCTTAGAGCGTTTTTATAATTGTCGCGCATTCCCTTGTTCATTTTTAAGTGACAACGAAATGAATGACACGTGTTGAAATAGACAACATGTTTATAAATTTATAATTCACTGTTAGGCGTACTTTTGTATTTTATAACGTAATTCTTAGTATTAACTTCACAACTTTTAATTCGGAAGTAATGTATGATAGAATGAAGTAAGGAGATCTTTAATGCTTTCGCCTATCCATTTAAAGCTGTATACACCCTCGGTTTAAAATACTGGTCTTCTCATTTATAGGATATTCGGTTGTTTTATCTGTGTCGCATAATGCAGTGACAGATGCTTGTCTTCTTAGATAAATACCGCAGCTTATCACGAATTATACATTCCTGTCCTCGGTGAAATTCAAAATGTGGGCATCAGATGAAACGAGTATCCCGAGTGCGCAGCGATGCCATCTTGACCGTTTCCGTGATGAAGACAGAATAGAACTTAGGAGACATACACCACTGGTTTACTAACCAGGTCGCGAGCACACTTTATCCTCCTAGAATACCTCTCTTCAACTCTCTCTGTCTCTCTTTTCATCTGTAGTACATAGGGAATAACCAACCCTCTCCACCTTAATATGTTTGCATGCGTCTGAAGTGTTAGACGGGATGAAGTGCGCTCCTTGCGGCGGGCGAAAGTTCCAAGTTTCCTGTAAAAATCTACCATTCCCACATCGCTCGAAGTATTTTTTCATTTTTTCTTCTTTCTCTTGTTCCCTTCCGCCATCTCTCGAGTAATTCACGCACTTGTGCGCGGAGAAATCGTGCGGCGGTGACCGAAGGATTCGCACGGAGAAATATGCGTGTTGAGAGGTGGTGAACGATGGCAAAATAAATTACCGACTAGGCGCGTCCGCGGCAATTTAAAAAAAATGTTCGTGTCTCTTTTAGCTTTCAGTGAAGTGTAGAGGTGCCATAGAAGTGCAGTCGAGCGATTTCACGAAGTGTAGAAAACTACAAAAGGGAGATATGCGGATGTGGAACGATATATTGCCTAAGATGTTGGATAAAGAAAGGAAAATCGTAAGGTATTAGGTGGCGGAAATTAAGAAATGGAAACAGCGAAATATAAAACTCTGAATTGAGAAAACCTTTTGCTAATATTTACACTATGACAAACTTTGCACGAGCGTTATCAAATCCCCAAGAATCTGTCATAATAAAATATAATGGTAGATATATAGGTCGGAATACTACCAGATAAAAATTGCACTAGCAAATCTACGAACTCATTATATGGCTTGTACTCCTTTTTGTATTAATGGAATTCTTCTCCATTTACAATGCCCTGATCGAGAATATATTGGAAAAACTGCTTATATACTGATTTAGAAGAATGTGTCTTTCGATTTATTTTCCTCTTCCGTGATTATTAAATGCATAACTATAACTGTATCCACTTCACGTAATATATAATGTTGTTCCACTTTTTATCTTTTGTAGCCTCAACTCATGTGTTGGAAGCCACACTAAAATGTATATTCTTCAACTTAACTGACAATATGACTCCAATCTTATGTTGATTTCTCTAATTATATTCCTGTTCGATGGTGCTTAGGATAGATAATCGCGGTTTTCTTGCTTTACTCAACGCTGCCGATTCCATTTTATGTTATATTCTCCTGCGGTTTCTTGGGATTCAAAATTATATTTTCATTGCTTATCGAAGGACAGTTCTGAAAATATAACAAAATTGTCGCATATTCATTTACTCACCTGTAATTTATCTTATGGCTGCCAAATCGTTCCTTCTTCTATGTATTTCAGTAATTCCACGCATAAATCTGTTTATTTTTGTTTGGATCGAGGCATATCTGATGTCATTTATTCCAGTATGCACGTTTCTGGTCATCAGCTTATAAAAACGCTAAATACACTAGCCGGGGGCTTGTGTATTTAGATGCAGAGGGAAGTCGCTTCTCAGAAGTGTTGATTCCTTTCGTTTACCTTGGGTCTTTTATTCATTTTTCATGGGATATTTCCGTCTAACACATCCTGATGGCCAAGGTCAGTACAGTTACGTAATCGACTTCAGTCTATCAAGCCCCGATTACTTATGCCCCGTGCTCTAACCCATTACCTTGGATACTAATAGGTGTATAGATTTAGACACATGGGGGCATGTAGAAGCAACTTGGAGCGATTCGTCCATGGCTTGTAGATTGAAAACAAGAGGCCGAAATATTGCCAAAGAGCTGTAGTCTGCGGAGCCATCCACACAATGAGTGATGGGAGTTCCAACCGCGATCTTGTTAGCGGTGACACTGGACACTATGGGCACTAGCCGATGGCATTATTCCAAGCAGCTACGTTACGCGCAAACTGTCAAGTACGAGATGCGTCATAATGTCAACCCATTTTTTCCCCATTCCAGCCCTATCTTTTCTCCTCCCCTTTCTCCCGAGTAGCGTCTCTCATCCCATGCCACTTCCATCTCTCCATCCGGAATGCCTGTTGCGCCAGATGCCAAGGCCGAGACCTCTGCTTGTTTTCCTAATCCCAACTCCCTCTTCCGCCCCTCTTCGCAACTCCCCCGCTTTCTTCGACTCTTTTTCAACCCCCTCCTCCCCACGTCAATCACCTTCTTAGCACCCGCTGTCAGTTTTTCAACGTCACCGCATTACGACGAATCGTGCGTTATAAAAAGAACGGAATCTCATTAATAATTATTAAGCTGATCTTATAGGCGTTCAATGTGATTAGGCATAAGACGAGGTAATGCTTTAGATTATATGATGGGTTTCCTTAAGATCGCATTTAGATAAAACTGTGTTCTGAGCTTTGGAGGCGCCATTTAGAAAGTTTCTAGCTGCAGTGTTTGAGAGGACTATATTAAGGATTATATTTTACTTTAATGCTAGAATTTCTCTGATATCATACAAATACTTCATAAAAGGTTGTAGTAATACAAAACTATTAAAAATAAATTTGTATTACGCCAAAATCTCAAATTTACAGAGTAGCAGAGGGTAATTTACACAAATAATTATATTGAAATACGTTAAATATGAATAACTTTGGAAAGTAACGATTACTTAATTACGATGATATATTAAAAAAAACTGTACATAAAACAACATAAGATGATTGCATAAATGTTTGATCTTAAAGTATTTGAAGGCACGTAAGTTAGGTTTTGACATTCGAGTGAGAGTCAGCTGAATCGTCTTACGTCACAATTCAAACACTACGTTGTCCAAATCTGGATTCATCGCTTGGATATGTATTTTATTTTCGTACCTGTTTTTTGGGCTCATTTTTATTAAAGAACTTCATCATTTGCTCCTCCTTGAAGCCACAGAGAGCCAAATTCAAATTATACCACCTAGTGTTTTCATTTCATAAAATCCGACGTTTCCGATTTAAACGGCACTATATAAAAACGGGACTTTGGCGTATATCAATTTGTACTAAATAATGTGATGCGTTGATTCCGCCGTTTTTAGCACTCTTAAACATCGGCTAAATAAAAACATAAGTTTTTGCTGGACGATAATGAATTCTATTTTACTAATGGATGAACACTTGACTAAAAATAATTTGATAGCTTACTACTTACTTACTTCCGTTTTTGCGTCATTAATTTTTTGAGGTCTAATTCCTCAAATATACATTCTATTGATATTCGCGCCGTTTTGAGATTTAGAATGACGTCGTTCTTAAGACTAATCAGGACCGACTGCTTCTTTACGGTGTTGAAAAATTAGCGGGACCTTTCGAGTGAAAACATAGGAGAGATTATTTGACTTCCTGCCGAGTGACGTCCAGTGCCTACACTTTTATAATACGTGCTTTTGACGGTTGAGTAATTTGCTTGCTTCTTGTGCGAGCAGAGGAGAAAGTTAGGAACTGGGAAATCGCCAATTAATGTAAAAATCGCCTAATTATTACATTGCAAAAACGTTTCACCGTGATGACATTTTGGCAGTTTTTCTTAGACGCGAAATAATTACAACAGAGAACGGCAAACAATATTACATCTCAAGAGCGCTAAGTCTAACGTTGAGGCAACGTAAAATCCTCGGCGAAGGAGTGACAAATGCGAGCTCTAGAGAGATTGATTGATTGATTTATTTGAAATAGAGAGATTCCTCGGCGAAATAAACAATTTTGAATCGCGTTGCGATGTAAAATATCAGGTAGATATCCGTTAGTCACGCAACAGCAGAAAAGCGCAATTGTTTTAAATCACTCGCACGCGCAGAGGTCGTGTAGTCGTCTGCTTCGGGAATATTATCTAAAGTTGTGTTTTGTAACGCTCCTTGAGTTGGGAAAAGGCGTTTCTCAACTGAGCGTGGAATTAATTTACTGTACAAATAAAATAATGGGTTTTTGTTTGTTTAGGGATTCGCTCTTTGGTTTTAAAGTATTAAAACCTCGCTCTATCCTTCTTTTTTGCCGGAATCTCCGAATTTTATATTTGTTTTGGAGCGGCTCTTTCGCTATTAACCTATGTCATTTCTACAATTCCGCCTCCCGAATCGAAATAAGACGAAATATTTTCGAGTCCATTTCCGGGAGGTTGAGGGGTTTGGGGGAGTCCGGCCTTTCTTTTTCTCGGGGTAAGGAATCAGCGAAATAATATTTCGAAACGGAAAGCATATTCGCCACTTTCTCCACCTTCCTTCAGGTCCCACGCCGCGAGCTAGCAAGCGTTACAAACAATGGCACGTGACTCTTCTTGCCCCTTCTTTCTCTCCTCTCCCTACGGGAAACCGGTTTTTGGAGGCATTTTTTTAAGGAGAGGACAGGCGTCGTAACGTGAGTTCTTTTCGCAGTTCCTTCCGGGAAGAGATGAGAGGGAAAGGGTAAAAGACTAGGAAGTGGACGGAACAAACCCCTCCATATACTTCTTAGCGTACTCCTAATCCTTATTTCTCAATTTGTATGCCTTCCTTTCTTCCTTGGAGACGAAACGTATCCTCAATTTTTCAGGCGCGGGTGTTTTTAAAGAGACGGGAGCGATGCCCCACCAACTGACTCACTTTCCTTTCGGTTTTTCCTCCATCCCCTCCTTCTCCCATCTCCTCCCCTCTCCCTCATCACCTCTCTCTTTGCTCAGCCTCCCTCTCTCTCTCTCTCTCCCTCTCTCTCTCTCTCTCCTAGGCCTTTCACGCGGCCACTTTCTCCAGCAACCGCACAGTCGGTGGCTTACTCCGCTTTGAGCTTCATTACTCGATAACCATGGCACGCGTGACGCTTTAACAAGTCTCAGGCGGGGTCAGCGCGCGTAGAGTTTGCTCTATGGATAACAGAAATACAGGAAAATCGGTCGGTAAACTGTGAGGAAAATATTCTTTTTATTACTTTCGCGGTAAATATCTTGCTTCATCTGATATTCAGAACTCTTTTCACTCCTTTTTTCATACAAGTTATCTGAGGCTTATATTTAAGATCATCATTAGAAGTCTGTGGCATAATGTGACGCAAAATTGATGGGGTGGTCGTGATTAAAATGATTTTTAATTCGCATTTGATTTTGTTTATTACCTGAATAAATATCTTCGTGGTGCATAATTAACAATGTTAATGTCATTACTCCGATCAGTAAGGTAAATTTTAGAGCGTGGTAACCGAGATATAAGGAATATAAATTGCATTATATTAGTCAAGAAAAACTTAACTTTGTTAGAATGACTGTTCATTATAAATTTAAATTATACAACCAGTTTTGTTGATTTACGGCATCATTAATGAGTGCTTCCAACTATGTTATAAGTTATTAGTTTTGCCTTTATGAATCACAACTTACGCTAGGTAGCGCCAGTAAAATTTGACTATATTTGTTTACTAATGGTTTTTATCGCTTTATTTTGTTACACCAAAACAGTTCAGAAACAATAAAACGATACGATATCAATGTTAACGTATTTAAAGTCGGCACATATAATCATATAGAATGTGATTATTAATATTTATGAGTGGTTAGTAAAAGAGTTACTGATATTGAACAAATTGGGCATGTTAGTAATGAAAGTCCATAAGTTAAGGCAGGATTTGAAAGCGCGGCAATATTATTTTCCGTATACAATCTCTCTCTTTCGTTAACTAAGATGTGAACGGTGACGAAATTCATAATTTTAAAATCATGGCGATCGTTCTTTAGTAGGGCTCAAAACCAGTGAGAAATCGAGTTGATCACCTTGAAGCGTATAAAAATTATAGTCGGTCTATTTACACAGTCCGATGACTTTTTGATATTCCATAATGCGTTTGGGTCGTAAAAAAACAGCCTGGTGAGTTTGGCGTGTTGGCCAATGGTGAGTGCATGGCCTTAACGGTATAGACGGTCTGTAAGAGGCGTACGAGTGTAGTTTGGAGAGTGGGATGTATGTATATGGGGAAAAGCTTAAAGAGTGAGAGGATGGGAAAGTGGAGAGAAGGAGAGAGGAAGGAAAGTAGAGAAAGAGAGAGGAAGGGAAAGAGAGAAGATGGGAGGGGAGGAGAGAGGAACGATGGACAAGAAGTAAAAGCTATGATCGTTTGGACGATGGGGGTAACGCTTACGTGAGTCAAGGTGCTTTAAAATGGAACGGAAGGGTGGGATTAGGGGAATCGGTTACAGAGGATTGAGAAAATGTCATGAGGTCGTTCAAATTTGTACTAGATGTTTGTATACTTCCTTTTCGTCTGCATTCATGCATGGGTAAATGTGTGTCACGTTATTAGACTTTCTATATTTGGTTGTGGACGATTAACTCAATTCAATTCTTCCGCGTTCCTTGGCTTTGTTCTTCCTTGCTTCTATCTTCCAATTCGACGAATTTAACTGTTTATACTAGAATTTTGTATCTTGTATCATCTCTCTGATTAGTTCAAATATTCATCGCTGGCGGCTTCTCTTCCCGTTGTTATCTTAACTGGAATTCAAAAGTCATATCTTGATTATACAAATACGAAAACTTCAGTCGGTCTTAAAGATCGATTTTTTCTTTCCTTTACTTTCTAAAACATATGTTAGAGGTAGGCAAATGAGTAATAGGAAGCTTTTTTTACATTTTGAAAATCCTAATTCACTCATTCGTCATTAGCTGTCGTGTTTTCGTAGCCATCTCAAATCTGATTATATGCCGCTTTCACCAAGCGCGAAATTCCTTGCACTCGCTCGGGAGATCGCATGCTGAGATACAACTGACTCGATAAGTCGGCAGCACTAAATTGGCAACTTTTCCGTTTTCACTTTCTCTGTTTGCATCTCTAAAAAGATGGCTAGCGGAGGATTCATCAACATTTGCTCGCGATGTTGGAGTTATTTTGTTTTCCCTGAGTCTGTCTTCCTTCAAGAAGTATTTGTATTTACATAATCACAAAAATTAATATGTTAATTTATTTAGCAGCTTACCCGAGACACGTTAGTTATTTTAGATACCAGTCTAGCAGAATAAGTATTTCCAATAGCTATAAAATGTTTATCTAATCCAGAAGCACATTTGGGATGCAAAGTATCCACCTTCAGTGGTATTCATGGGTAGAAGTTTATAAAGGAATTGCAATACTTTAGATAGATGTTTCCCTCTCTGACAACGACTCATCCCATTGACCACTACTGCAGCCCATGCAAATAAAACATATTTCTCATGCTTCCCGCCGGTTCCGAAGCGCGTGCCTTAGCATTTGAGACGTAGCGAGCGTGTTTTGCTCGATATCACCTTGGATGCATAATTGGATTGCAGCGGAGGACTGGAAAAGGCGAGGGAGAGGAAAAGGAGAGAGAGGCAGCGTTTAAGGAGGGAGTTATGAAGGAGCAAAATCGGTAGTAGCAAGAGATTTTTAGGGAGGCTTGCCCGGGAGTGAAAAGGGAAAGTTGTGAGGTGAGCTGGTTTTATTCCCCCACCCTACCGTGTGGTACAATTGCTCCTATCTCCCCCTCTCCTTCCTCCCCCTCCCCCCCTCCCCCCCTCCCATAGCTGCACTGCAGAGCAGCTGGGTAGTCTCTTCGCCTTGCGTATGCACGTGATCGGGCGGCATGCAAGACAGCGTCTCCTTTCCCCAGCGCCATCGGAGTGGATGAGGGTAGAAGGATGTAGACCTATTGCCCTTCGAGACAGCCTCCTCCACCCGATTGTCAACACCTGTGCTCCTTTGTTGAGCGTATGCTCCGGATGCTGTTGTCGGGATTCGGAGCACGAGTTTTGGCGATATGCGAAATAAACTTCCTCTAAAAGATATCGGATTTCCCAATGCCCCCTCCCTTCAAAACACTTTACAGTTTCATGAAGGACCAGGAGGTGAGATTTCTTTAATTATTTTTAATGTTTATCATAGAAACGCTTAAGTTCTTCACTACTTTCTTGGCAGAGCTCCAAAGATAGATTTAGTGTCTAAGATTGAATAAAATTCTAACATTCCTGTCCACTTATTACAGAAAAATTTCCTCTGAAAGAGAAGTTCTTGGAGTATTCGATCGATATCGTGAGACCGTTAAATCTACGACTTATTGAAAGCAGAAACATAAATATTCATATAAGAATCGTTTAAAGTATTCATAAGAGTCGCTGGGCAAACTACGGCTTGTATCTTGACATATTTCCTAATGAACATAAGCATTACACGATAGTTGTTAAATATGTTTTCCTAATCTTTCGGCGCAAAGAATCTATGCTATGAAGATACGTCCTAGAAGTAGATACTACAAAATGTTTTTAAATATTTAAAGATATAGCCCCAAAAACTTATTAAGCGGTTACGACTTTTGAATTAATCGCCTTTTTAGAAGTTCTAAAACGTGATAAAGATTCAACGAATCATCGAGCTTGTCATATGGCTAAGATTAAACTGATAAATCAGAATGATTCAAAAGCCATAAAATAGTTGCGGAGACAAATGAGCGTCTCGGCTACAAGACATCCGTCATCAGTGGCAATACACCACTCATAGATTATTGAAAGACCGCGGCAAAGAGTTTTATAGTAAAATAAAAGGTGCTAATAATTTAAACTTGTCAGTTATTTGGCAATCATCTTATTGCTCGTTTTTTGTTTCTATTTCTACTGATTTATTAGGTCTTTTAGCAATCTGAGACGCATCAGAGCTAACGAAAACAAGTGGACCAATTAGAATGTGGAAGAATGATTGAAATTATCTCAGCACCTGTTGTAGGTCGGTAAGATGAAGATAAAGAGTCTCAAAACTTCTGCCATTTTCATAATCCCACGCACGAGCGTTTCAGATACAAAGAGGAGTTTATAATAGAGTCGTGAGTGGAAGGGGGATGGGAGGAGAAACCTGTTGGGATGGTTTGAAGCGATGGGGAGGTGAAAAGTAATTGAGAAGAAGGATTGAGAAATATTTTTCGGGTCACTGAAATCAAAGACAAGTTGACCGTCCATCTGATTGTGAGACTTTTTTCCCTTGCGGCAAAAGTTATGAATTATCCTTTCATTCGAAATATTTTGAATGTTATCTGAAAATTCTTTTCTAATGAAAGACGAAAAGAACTTAAGAAAAAATCCTTCTTACTTTCAATGGAAGTGCCGGGATATCACGAAATTGGAGCCAAATGTAAAACAAGCTGAATAAAATGAATTGCATGTAATCGCTATAATTTTTATTGCGAACTATAATTATATTTTTAATATTGTATCATCGGTAATCAATTACAAATTTGGCGATATTTCCTCTGGATTTAATTAATAAAGAATTTTTCCTGTATAATTTTATTCAGTGACAAATAAATAATTAATAAATCGTCGCTGTGAAGTGGTTTGTCACATTAAATGGTTTCTAGCGTTATATTAATATTGAAATTGATAGTTGTATTCAGGACATGACATTTTTGCGCCCTAGGGGAGGTTTGAAAATCACGCTCCCCTCATGATGAAAGTACACAGTACACATTTTTTCCTCACAAAACAGTAGTTTATTTACAATGTAGCGGTAAAATAAACGATGTTTTATAATATGAAATGTTACACTTAAAAGTTAAAATTGTCATTTGTCGCGTCCCAAACTGTGCTGCACCTTAGGCGGGTTCCTCGCTCAACAAGTCCTTATCCCGGCTCTAGTTATATGCGATGGGAAAATTCATTCAATACAAATATTTTGCCCGGGACTTAGAAAATTAAGGTAAATAAAATTCCTGCACAAACAAATTTACTATACCGTAGATATAGGAGTCCCACACCCCTTAAATTGTACTTTAAAGAAAAAATTGTTTGTTTTTAGGAATTAATGTTGAAAATCACCCTTTTATCTCCGCTAAATTGGGTTAAAATTCAAATTAAAATCTTAGAAAATTTAAAAGAGATCTGAATGCGTTCCTCGATATGTTTGTTTAATAGAGAAAAACAAGAGAAACACCTTCTATTGTTTAAGCAGCTCATTTGAATATTGGAATTCCTTTTGGCGAATTAACGTGATATATGATTGCCTTCGTTGGGTTTCCCTTTTATAACAAACTGGTTTAAAATGGTATGACTCAATGAGTTGACGCCCTGTAGTCTTTTGGGGTGAGATGGATTTATTGGAGTGTGAGAATAAAGTAGAGAGAGAATGGTGGAGAGTGTATGGGGAGGGGAGAGCGGTGTCGATCTGAAGGCGGGCGTGGCACCAATGACCGCGATTCTCCCTCAACCTCCTTTTCCTAACTCCCTCTCCTCATAAAACCAACTGCTTATGGTTCTTAGCCCATTCCAACTATCTCTCTTTGCCTCTTAGTTTTCTCCATTTCTTCCCTCTTTTTTCACCCTCTTAAACATTTTACTTATCTTTTTCTGTTATAGCTAGGCTGGATCACTTTCATGGAAGCTGCTACAGTCGCTCTAAATTAAATAATTTTTCAAACTAAAAACTTATTATTAAAATATATCGATATACACAGTCCCGTGTTATCTTTCAAAAGCGATGAAAATTATCGGTGCATATTCATTGAAATAAAAATACATTACAAGATGTAACTTTTATAAGTGATGAGATCTTTATCATTCTCCAGAATGACAGCCATAATGCCAGCGTTACATAACAGTTGGTCAGATAGATGACGGTAATTGCATAGAAACTGAGCATCTCAAACGAGAGTTTCCATTTTAATTCTATAACCATTTGAATTAGTCTACTTCAAGTGTACAAAAAAGATAAAAGTGGAAGCTAATTAAAATTAGAACGTATGGGGTTTTAAGTTTTCTTCGTTTTCGTCACCGAAGTTACGCTTCGCGGAAACTTATTCTTTGAATTTTGGATCTCGCAATAAAGTCGCATGAATCGAAATCGGATGACCGATATTGTATTAAACGACGTCGAGATGATGTCCTTGTTCGCAAAAGAATCGGAGTGGGCAGAAAATTCGGCAATTTCGCAGGACTGCCTTCCGAAGGTCCTTAGCAACAACTGGGCCTTCCATATCGTCCCATATGATCCCGTTAAGCCCACGGAGAGAGACTGGAACGGCGTACGATGCTATTCGTCTCCTTGCTCTTTTTCTGTGCACACATATATATTAACACGCGCATCACCGAAGTCGGTGGGCAGGTCAGCTGACCCAGATCTCAAAGCGGCGGAGTTGGGCAACGGACGAATAGCTTATGTGGATACCGGTTTGCAAAAGGGTGAGACAGATAGAGAGAAATAGGGAGGAGAGAGTAAGTCGCGGAGGAGGAAGTTTTTGTAAATGCAACCCTTTCCCTTTGGTTCGTCTTCCCAAAAGGAGCAATCATTGTGTGAAAGGTTGATGGCGTGGGTGAGGGGTGAGAGTGCGATGGCGGGAAATCGATAGCTGAGTGGAGTTTTTTTCGCCGTTTGAAGTATTCGAGGCATGTGGAAAGGGAGGTTGGAGAACGGTGGGTTGTTGGTAGAGTGATATTCTACATGGAAGTGGTGGGTAGCAAAAATATGAAGCAACAGGAATATATTGGTGCTTTTATTGGTGTGCGCCTCTGCCGTTAAGGTTTGCGAATCTAGTTTTGATGCCCGAAGAATTTGAAAACATTTTTTCCTGTGTAACTGACATTTGTTTGCCCACCTTGAGGGAAGCAAAATAAATGCGGTTATTTTGCTTTCCAAAAATTCCATATCGTTACAAAACGATACAAAAAATGACGCAGAGTATCGGGATTTGTAAAAAATAATGTAACTTTGGTAGCAAAAATAGAGATACGTTTCTCAGATTTGTATTGTTTTGAATTTTAGTGAACATAGAGTAGTTGCCCTGGATTTTGAATAAAAAATAAAATGTCTCACTCTAGATGATTTACGTTAAACTTTAATGTTACAAGTGACTTTTCGTATATGTGTATATGTGTAAACGCGGCAGCAGAAATATTCTTTCTAAGTTTCAAGGAATTCATAAACGATATAGATATTTTATGAACACGCTCTGCATTATTTTGTAAGATAAAGTTTTTGTAATTGTTTTTGAAACAACTAAATAGGAGGTAAAAATATCAAAAACACAAATTTAATATCCGAAAAATTCTAATATTAGCAGTACATACGAAAATTAAAATTTTTAATACATAATGATATTTATTAGCAAGGCACGCTCTATTGGGGCTATGGTATCATAAAATTTCATTGCAATGTCAAATCAAAATTGGTCGATTATTAATAATAAATTGGTGGATCTAAATAGAAGATTCGTTCACTCAACCCGGATAATTCTAAGCATTAAAAAATATAAACGACGAAACTTGACTCTATTTTCCTCCCTTGACTAATCAACTGATCCAATTGATTTGGGGCAAACATCTTTCCGCGCATCTTTCGAATCTTCATTCCCTTTCGCCGCTTTCACTCTTCCATCCCTCTCACTTAAGACACTTTCAAACTGAGATCTCGGGTGGTCGACCTTTTATGCGAAGGACGGTCCAGGAGGCGCCGTCGCCATGCCCGAGGCCATGGTGGGGCACGGGACTCCCAGAGGTCCGCCGCACGCGGCATTGCGAGGGAGATCATATTCAGAGGAAAATGGGATGGAGGGGGAGAACTCGACAGAGAAAGAGAGTGGGAGAAAGAGATTGAGAGAGAGAGAGATGAAGTGAGATGAAGTTATGTGTGGGTGACGGGAAATTTCAGTGGATACCCACAGTGAAGAAACAGATACGTCCATAGTGTTGGCGGTCAGAGTGTCATTATCTCCATAGATCGAATAAAGGTCAGAGAATAATGTATATCTGAAGATTAAACATTTTTAGCGGTCGAAAACATGATAAACTTGGTAGGTTAACAAACTGGATACGCTTCTGTGATTTGTAGTTTTGATACATAATAGCGATTTTTTAAACTATCATTTCACTTTATCATCTTCTCTTCGAATGCTTTAGTTCAGCGCCATTTAAAGTGTGTTAACGGTAACACACAACATAATGGACGATCCTCAAAATGCTACCAACACAATTGAACTTGTGCGTTTCAAGGCAAGCTAATTAGTTGATGAAAGGAGTGTGAGTATCAAGAAATTGGTAAAACTGTACTAGGAGTGCAAGAAAAGTTACATTTACTGCCTTAGTTTACGCACCAAACTGAAGGAAAAAGTCAAATGCGGCCTTTCATCTTAGGAGATTCTCAGTACGTCTAAAAAATCTTTCATTCTCATTCATCCTAAAATATGACAAAATTGATTAAACTGAATAAAAAATGATGTTGCTTTCATCTTACTTTGAGGTCAATTTAGATGGAATAAGAATGAACATGGAGAGAAAAACTTTTTCTGCCTCGGTGCTCACTTTCAATATGCAAACTTTAACGATTGGCGCTAAAAAAAGCGACGGATCAACTTTTCCTTATATGTCTATTTCACTTTTTCTCTCACTTGCGCTTTCCGCAAACATTTGAGAATTTTTCCTTTCTTCTTTGTAAACTTTTCAGTTATAATTTCTCCTCTTTCTCTCTCCGTTTATTTTCCATATACTTTTATCCTATCCTTCTTTCTTTTTCTCTCATATTTCTTCATCAACCCAAACCAACCATTCTCCCGTTATAACTTTGTCAATCCCGGACGCAGGAAACGACATCTTTCCGGAAAGAGAAACTTTTCATCAGGACGCAGCTTCACTCTTTCCACGGGTTTAAGAGATCTGCGTTTGGTTTTCTATAAACTTTCTTACTTCCCGATAGCATAAATTAGTTTCAGTTATTAAGAGCATCGCACAACTTATTTTAACAGCAATTTTATTTCCGAAATTATATATCGTGGTTTAAAAATTGAAATGCATTCTAGTGTAAGGTAATTTAAAGAAACGTACGATTAGGTTTTTAAGTGTAGTTTAAATGAAGAATAAGTAATATAAAAGCTAAAATAATGTTGATTGCTAAATTATGTAATACAGCAATATTTGCTTAATATTAGCTCAACGTGTCTTGATTTTTTCTCGTTACAGGCACAGCTTATAGATATAAAGAAATTTGAACATTTATATGTTACGAACATACATGTTTTTAAACCCAATTTATTCTCTCTAATTAATGATTGCAGGTGGATTAATCCAATATTGAGAAAAAATTAATTATTATATCCTTTCAAATCGTGCACAGTCAACATACTATCTTTGCTGATTACTGTAGTACCGCGACCCTATATGGACCGATTATTGACCAACACGTTTTCCCTCGCATCCCACAGATTAGTTTCTTCACACTTTTAGGAGTGCCTTGAATCAAAGAAATCGTTCTCGATATGTTTCGTAAGTTCAGAGAGAAGCTTACGCGAGCATAGACGATTCCTCTGAATGCTCTTTCGGCCGCAACCGTAAGCCTGATTGTCAACACACGATATATGGATTTATTTTCCAGTGAAACAAATCCCTGCTTGGCATCATCGAACCCTCGAATATTATTTAATCTGTAACTTTCCTCCCGAGCGACGTCTAGATGAAGTGCTCGCCTACAACCCACACGCCGATGTATGTCGTGGAGAAAGGAGGGCGGTCGCTGTCCCTTAGCTCGGGCTTCTCTGAAAGGGAAAGCCGGCCGGCCGAGGGAGGGGAAGGAGAAAAGGGGAGGTATGGAGGACGGAGGCGGAGGTGCGGAGGAGGGAGAGAGGTTGAAGTGGAGAGGAGGGGAACGGACGGACCTTCCGGATATTCCGCGGGAAGTTGATCCAACAAACCCGGAGGATTCACCCAACTAATGAATCGTCAGCGTGTTCCTCGCATCGCGATCGCCTCCCAGACGAGCGTTGAGGCACGAGTCGATTGAGTGCTGAATGGAGAATAAAAGAGGAGAAGGGAAGGAGAGAGGTGGAGCAAGAGGGTTGTGATGTCAGGATGGGAATTCGTATCGTTGCGTACGCGGAGACGATGAGATCGGTTACGAAAGCGTCCTCTAAGAAACGAGCCAAACGTCACTATAATGTGGCTTGGAGCCACGAACACGATTCGTAAAGAGGGGACAAGGGTTTCGAAGACGAAAGCTAAGCATGATCATTGGGGATATTGCTGCGCGTTTAAATTTCTTTGGTTTACTAGCGTTGAAATCTTTACGTGCGTTAAAGTCTCTCTACGGGCGTTTAAATCTCCCTATAGGCGTTGAAATTTCCAACCAAATTAACGACTTTGTGATAAAAGAAGAGATATTTATGTTTCTGAAGTAGTATGGAGCCACTAGACTCACCCTCACGGGTTCTGGAGCGTTCTCTTCTGGGATAGGCGAAGCGATAATGGTGGCTACGAAGCATGCCAAAGCCAGCAGCAATGGAGCACGGCTCCTGATCGACCCCATGGCCTTTTTTCTTTCTTGAACTCTCCTTTTTCCTTTCTTCTCACGCAATACACCTGCGGGAAGGAATGAATACGGATATGGATCACTTTTATGCGGTATGATATAGCATTTTTCATAATTATCTTGCAATATATTCCGAGAAATATATCAAATTTTGCAATTTATAGTCGAATACGTATACGTTATGTTTATCACGAGTATGCATTCATTTTATGCCCTAAATAACATGATGATCAACTAAATAGACATACTGAACGAGTTTTATAAAAGTTTTTTGGAATGTAAGTTTTATTGTGATTTTTCATATAATTTTGAATGAAAAAATTCCTCTGTCATATCACTTTAAGGTAGAATTAAAAGCTCGTAAATCTTCAAACGCTTCCTTTGCATTTGATAAAACCGAATATTTTCTCTCTCCGAGTTAAAGAAAAAACTGAACGAGTCAAGCCATTCTTTCACGAGATTCCGGAGATGCACTATCATGTGTTCACCGTCACACAGGCAAAGATTTCATTCAAACGTCTTTGGAACCGCAGCGGTACTAAAGCACTCGCTCCATCCGATCAAACCATGTAAAAGTCAGGTATTCCATCACTATCCCGCGATATAAACACAGTTCCGATCCGCGATTGCACTCCTCACTAAAAACCGATGTAACACCACAACAACAATTCCTCGTCACAAATGAAGACCCGCCGAAACACTTAGAAACGGAACAGAAAGGAGGAAGTTTGTTTCCCGGGCGACGTTCACTTATTTAGCAGACTTTTTCGGATGAAGTGGATCGAGATCCCTCTTTTATTAATCCTTTTTTTCCTTTTTGTCCTTACCTCCTCAACTTTTGGTACACTGCTTTCCTCTCACCTCTTTTCACTCGTTGGACCGTTGAGGGAACGCCGGTCGCTGGGGAAGGTTGGCGGTCGACTCTTGGAGTGTGAGCGGCTGTCACGCCGCCTCTCGCTTTTATTCGAAGTAGAGAGAGGTAGAGTGGATGGGGAGGGAGGGAGGGAGAGGTGGCGGTGGAGGGGTAAAGAGAGAGCTGAGGGGAGAGAAGAGGAGGACGCGAGAGGGAGCGAATGAAAGTATATCTTGGTCTTGGCTTTAAAAAAGAGGATTCACCAGTGTGATAACCGAGAGATGTTTGGGATGGCTTTGATGAAAGACACGACGAAAAAGTATATGATTACGAGAGGTTCGCGAACAATAAATGAGGTAATGTAACAGATAAACGTTTCAAATTGCGTTTCAACGGTAGAAAAAATCATCCTGGTGAAATTCTAGTTGCCCAGGAGAAATATTTAAGAAATATGACATTATTTCGGGTTTACAATCTCGTTTTTCGTTTGATTTATACATACACAATTAACCACAGATTGCTTGAATAAATTATTCAATGGTTAATTGGAAAAAGGGTTGGAAACTAAAACTTAAAACTAACAATACTAGATTAAATATATTGTAATTCTTTTTGCCACTATTGCTTAAATAAAATGTGGTAATGAGCAATTGGCCATACCCTTATCCGTTATCATCAATTGTTAGTCTCTTTCAACCCTTTAATCCTACACCATTGTATTTCTTATCGAATCACAATAAGATCTCAGTCTAAATATGTATAGCAAAATATTATTTTTTAAGGCATGTTCTTCACAATTTAAAAATATATTCTCATGTTCAAAGCTGAATTTAAGACAAATCATGGAATCAAATCATACTGACGGATTTTGTAGTGTTATTTTTTGTTACAACAAATTAACAGGGGACTGTTCTGGATCAAAGCAATGTTGTTAGTGCTTTTCGTCAATGCTGAAAAGGATATCTTCGTGATGTTCGTCCGTACGTACGCATATATCAGGGAAGAATTGACTGATTTCAACCAAATTTGGTATATAAAATACTCACATAAATTAATGACTAAAATGGAATATTTCGATCGGATTTACTCAGCAGGTGTGCCACAATTGCAAAGTTAAACTTTTCGGTAATTATGAATTTGGAAGGAATTGGATTAACTGATTTAACAAAATTTTGTACGAAGGAAGCGTAAAACATAAAAAAGCAAAATAAAGATTTATAGTGTAGATATAGAAAGCAGGGTTGTCACAATACAAAGAATAAAAAAATTCTTTTAACACGTATTTGTATTGAACTTTAAGCATCAATTTTAACCAAATTTAATACTTATAATACACACATATATAAAAAACCATACTATTGTATTTAGACCGAATCAGCTAAACAAGTGTGCCACAATTACAAATGAAAATATTTCAGTAATTAAGGATTTAGAATGAATTGGCTGAGCGGATTTCAATTAAATTTGGTATATAAGAATTGTAAAGCATATCATAATGAAATCAAGATACTTAATGCGGAGCTAAAGATCAGGGCTACCACAACGAAAAGTAAAATTATATCTATTTTACACGTATTTCTAGGGAACTGACACCATGCATTTGAACCCAATATGATATATATATAATCTTCATATAAATAGATAACCAAAATAGCATATTTCAACCGGATCGACTAAACAGGGCTACCACAATATGAAGGTTAGTATTTTTCTATAATTATGAATTTGGAAGGTATTGGCTGAAAGAATTTAAAATAAATTTCGTTTATAGTGCAAGTATAGAATGTGTTTAGAACGGATCAAAAAAGCAGGACTGCCACAAAATGAGAAAAATAGTTTTATGATTTTAAAGCAAATACATTAGTATAGGATAATACTACTGCGAATTTGACGAAAGGCTCTTCTGTACCTCGGGAAACCTGTGTACACTCGTACTTCTTTTTTGTGTTATTTGAATTCTTACATATTTTAGTGTAGCAATTGAATTCCCTGCCAAAGCACTGGATATATTACTAAGTAATGCAGAAAATATTTCACTTTACTAAGTTTGCTTCTTCTGATTTTATTAAGACTAGTTTTTATTGTTAAACTTTTACTTTTGCATTACAAAATCTTTTCGATTTCTTACAGCTTACATAAAACGATTGCTTGGGTTATTCATTACTTGCATCGAACCGAGTATAAATCATTTGCCCTTTGGCTCCAGGCAATTGGGTCGTAAGGGTTAGTAGGACTTGAAAGTTTTCAATCGCTTTGCAATCATAGAGACAAAAAATGAGGGGAAGTCACTTATCGTTGCCCAATCCCTTTTTCAGTCTCTCGTTTACATTTGATTTGCATACGTGTGACGTTTTTCCGGCAGTTTCGGATTGCTTTAATAAAATAAAGTTAAATTCGCGCAATGTGCATTTTCATTATCCAGCATATATCAAAAACTCAATTTTTATGTAGAGTTTAACCCAGCCGTGAGGAATTGTTTTATCATGAAATTAAGTTTCAAGGCCCTAATAAAATTAGGAAAAATGCTTAACTAGATTTATAATTGAAATTTCTCTTTGCGGCACAAATGGTGATGGTTCTAATTATTTCTGTTTCAGTTGACTTTCGTTTAAAAGTTGAGAATGGTAATATGTTTTAGTATTAAAACTTTCCTCTAATTATTTCAGTTTTCACGTCACTCAAATAATCCTTTGTTATGGATCCTACATCGAGTGGTTGAACTACCAACGAAAAGTACCATTAAATGCTCATTCATACGTAGAGAAGAGCAACAAAGAATTCTCCAAATGGATCCAATACCTCACCGACTCGTTGGGTTACCAAACATTCATAATGAAGGAAAACATCTGAAGCCAAAAGCCCTGTAAGAACCACTACGTACAAATTTGGACAACATTTACCTCGAATTCTACAAAATTATACATTACAGACGACAGTGCGTGCAAAGAACCCCGCGCATTTCTCAAAATCAAAAACATATAAAATAAGACACGAAATTATTCACGAGACAGCTATATTTCGCTATATCATCCGCGGAGCAGTAAAAAAATAACCAATGTACCATTGAAGTTAAACATGGATGAAGATTATACATCCATTTTTCTCATCAAAAATACTTTCTGACATAGTGTCAGGCACACACACGGAAATGGAAGCCGACGGTCACTGATGCGACAAAGGACAGTGTTGTGTAAGGTATGCAGATAAAGGGATAATGTCAATACGGACCATGATCTATATAGAGTCGCTTCGAGAATAACTGTCCTAGAGCGGCAAAAAGTACACTAAACCAGTGTATCACAACTGGCGGGACGCGAAGATCGTCTAGGTGGGACGCGCAGTTTTGAAGGTAATTAATATAAAAATTTTTATCAACAAAATTACTGCAATATTTAAGGTTTTTAAAAATGGCCAAAATGATCGCATGTGTATTCGGTTTGTCTGTCCGACTGTCCATTTCTTCGGAAAATATCTCTTGAACCCTGCAACAGAGAAGCCATATTTTTGGAATAAGTTGGCCTACATAACCGCTAGAGGAGGTACAAATTTAAATGGATCTAGAATTAGCCGCTTAGGAGTAATCGATGTATATTTCCAACCCCTCTCTGGTTTTTAACAATGGTAAATATCAACTGGCATAGCAACGAGTCCACTGCTTTTTAAATGGGAAATATATTTTTAAATAACATTGATATATAATGCTTTTAAAGGGAATTTATAGACAAAATTCTGAGGCCGTCGATCTCAATCAAAGATTTAATCTTATGATGACGTCATAACCATAAAACAAGAAAAAAGAGCCTTTTGTAATTTGCTCTGCAATTCTCCCCTCGCTTATTACTAGTCAAATTGAGCTGAAGGATGTTTACTGAGGCACATTCTCACATACGCGCTCACATGCATATACGGTATTATATTATCTTAAACTTTATCAATAAAAACTACCTACCAGGCATAATTATATCCGCATATCGATGTACTACGAACAATTATCTCAATCGGCTTTTAGCTAGTCCGCTCTACATTTTTTAGTTGTATTATTAAGCCCAATGCGTAGCAGCTGAATTGACAAGATTGTCATCATCGAATGATTTACGAGTTACATTTAATTTATAGGGCATAAAAGTCCTCATACGGCCACGTCAACATTGTAGCACTTCAGAAATTTGGCGATATTTAACTCAGCTTGTTGAATTTTATTCTTTGCTATATAATAGTACAAGCGTAAAAACTCAGAAATTCTCGCGTTGCCCTTTCTTAATGCTTGGGTTAGATTTGAGCCAAAGATAAAATTACTGGAATATTTGCTCAAGTTAAGTCGGTTCTCAAGACTTTCTTAGAAAGCTTTTATCTTTAAGCTAAATCTGCAGTGTTCCTAAATGTCTGGAAGTGATATCAGTGGCTACCTAAAGCAACTCGAAAGACATTCTTTTGAAATTCAGAACGTGACAGTAATATTTTAAATATTGTGGACTTTTTATACGAGTATTTTTTCAGTGAAACCAAAAACATATTGTTGACGAAAAAATTATTTATTATTGCGTTAGATGCATGTAGATTCTTAAATAGGAGAATACTTTTGCACTTTTAAATTTTTGACAGCAAAACGAAGGGGTGCAATATTTTGTTGATATTTTCAAAATTTGAATAGGAGTCATCCAGTCTCCTCCCTATCCTATTATTAAAAAATAAATGAAAAACAAGTGGGAGGCAAGATACGAATCCTAAATTAGGCATTTTCTTTCACTAGATTTATGGATTGATATTTCCATTTGTTTCCAGTACGGTGGCTGTCCAGATAAAGCGATGTGATTCATATTTTATATCATCTAAATGCATTTTTAATTTTTTTTTCCAACGGAAAGTAATATTTCCTGTTGTGAACGCTAACATAGCAGGCCTAGTGTACTTTTTTATCGCTATCGGATATACTTTTGATCATGGATACATTCCACACCTTGTCGCAATGCAATTATCCTCTACAATATAATACCGAAGGCAAATTTTTATTTAATACTGCGTTTGCGATGTACTAAAATATTCATATAGCTTCTTCAAGTGTTTAATAATATTTTAAAACTGTCAACGAAGGTTAGGTAATGGTACATTTGGATATTTAAAATATTCACTGTATGACGTTAGATTGCTGAACGAAATAAAAATCTGAAGTAACCTTATTAGGTATAATTTTTAGCGCGATATATAACACGGAGCTGAATGCACATTCTTATTTATTTTTTATATTAATTTCTAATGATATCTCCCCGACGCGCAATAACAACTGCGCAGTTTCTACATGATTCTAATATAATATTTACCCTTTTCGGTGACAAAGACTTGTTGGAAAGTTTTTTAGATCATATTGGATGAAGATTATAATACATTAAACTATATTATAATATTTTCTATTACGTAAAAAAAATAAAATTTTTATTAATACTTTTTTGAATATGAGTTTGCGGATCATTTGTACGCCGCGCGATCAGCTAAGTTACAGAGAAATGCACGATCACGTTTGAGTTCCAGTTCCGGTTAAAATTCAAAATGACTTATAAATTAGGCAAAATTAGTTGATAGTAATATATAATAGTCTTGCTATAGAACGATAGCTGCTAAACAAATTGTCATGCTGATGTCGCATTTTGGGTTATGATGGATGCTTTATAGAATTATGCAAGATTAAAGTGAACGCCTCAAGAACGGAACCATACCAAGAAATTTTTGATTAAACCATCTTTGAGCTCCTATTTACTTTCATTTCATTTCATTACTGAAAACAAAAATGCTTATTTTTAACTAGGGGATAACCCTGTCTCCGACAGGTGAAATTAAAAATTAGCAAATGCTGTCTGCTATGCAATTCAAAATATGTTGTAAGATCAAGTCTTTGTTTTCGTCTTATATTAGAATATCAGAGATGTCCATCAAAGTATTTTTTGTCTGTTTTCTGTTGAAAAATTAATATCAGATTCTGTAACCTCCCCTCAAAAAAGACATTTTTCATTCTCTGTCCCTGCACAGTCGTGTCCCCCGGTTTCAAAACAATCTACATGCCAAATGTTATCGAATTTTGATTTTTTTGTTTCGACAAACTATTTTGCAATTATTTACCCTAATAAATTTTTACTTAAAGTGATAGACTTAAACTTTACTGAAGGACCTGATTTCCTTTTTTAACGTTAAGGGCAAATTCCTTGGTCCTTTTATAATTTTACTATGATTTGAAAAAAAAACTGTAGGAGGCGGTATAGCGGAAAAAACAGTAGAAGGCGGTAATAATGTTGGCAAGAAACATGTTTTAGGGGAGATGATAGCTAAGGTCTTCTACAGAGTACAACAAACAAGGTTTGTGTTCAAGCTACCGAGAAAATATGACAGCAATAAGGGAAGTGAAAATCATCATATGGGTTGACTCGGAGGGAAGTGGAGGTTTGGAATACAATTTTACAACACTTCTCTATAAACTATATTTTAAAAGGATTTTTGGACTTTTACTGAACATTGCTCCCTGATTTGAACCATCGATAACTTAAACGATTTGATAGAGTACGTTTGATAGTCAAGTGATTAAAATATGTAATATTATTAATTAATAATTTTAGGCTTATCCCGGTGATAGTGTGTAAACTGTACCATTTAATAGTCATTTGAGTAGTCATAGCATATGAATATGTCTTTGTGATCATCCCCTTGAAATCACTAGTTAATTCCAATATTTCTTTATATGCAACTACAGAGTACTTAAAAAGCCAAATTAATGGTGTGAGCATATGACATATCCCCGAGGTACATGTCGAAATTCAGAGTTCAGTAGACGGCGAATCGAAAGTGAGAATAAAGCAAGAGTTCTAAAAAAATGTTAGTCATGTACAAACATATGAAAGCAGCAAAGGTCAAAACATTCGGTGGTTTTCGTAATCTACTGATAAGCATGCATTTTTAATGACTGACGTTTCCTCTTACTTTCTTCTTGAAAACCCAATATTATCACATAATAAGAGCATAGACGCTAGAAATATGAGCCAATTTCAATTAGTAGTAAAGTAGTCAGCTGCATATTGTTAGATGTAAGAATTTTATTAAAATTTCTTTAAAATTGCCAAAGATAGCTAAAAAACTGCGATGGTTTTGCCAAATTATCGTAAAACGCACATCTGCGTAGGAAGTTGGTGACAAATATGGTTAAAATTGCTGCTCCGGAATGCCTATTTGATATATATTTTTGTTTTACTACGTTACAAAATTAAGATCAAAATATAAAAATATTCATTGACATTACTGAAACATTTTTTCGTTCCTACGACAATGAATGTACATACCGTAATTTAATTAAATATATAATGATTTAGTGGAAGATAATAGAATGATTATTTTTTAAAATCTTTAACCGTGGATTCACGGAAAGTGAATGTTCAATTATCTGTTAAATGTTGGTTGTTTTAATAGATCACTTCAAATGTATGTTCGTTTAGCAATTACTTTAATTTTAAATTTTCTTAATGAAATGTCAAAATTTCTAAACCTATCAAGATTTTTGCATTACTTCCGTCTCCTAAAACCGTCGATGTTTCACATTCTTAACACAGATAAAACTATCCTTCAATCGTATCTATAATGATCAAAAGAATTTCGAAACACATATGAAAATTAAACCAAGCTGTTGTTATGGGGCTGATTAAAGTGTGCGAATGGTCTAAGTGAGCGGAAGCTGAAAGATTGATTGATTGATATCAGACAAGCCTTTCATAGCTTATAACAACTCCATGACGTATAGAGAGTAACCTTTTTGTATAATATAACCTGATTTACTCCTTTATATTTATTATATAGACGTATAAACAATGAGTTGAGAAGGATAACAAATAAAGCTAGAGAAAATTGGATAAAAGAAAAATATGATGAAATACAACAAATGGAGGAGTTAGGACGGTACGATATGATGTACGCTAGGGCACTGGAATTAGAAGATAAGAAATCTAATGGAAATCGTGGTAACCGAATTATGAATACGGATGGGAAGATAGTCTCAGAAACAAAGGATGTAGCACAGGTATGGGAAGAATACATAGAGGAACTATACAGAAAGCAGGCAGGATCGGCAAAAATAGAACTAGAAGATGAGGGAAACAGTGAAGAAGACAACTTAGGACCAAGTACTATGAAAAGCGAAGTAGAAAAAGCGATAGTGGAAATAAAGTAAGGGAAAGCCACGGGCAGCGATGGAATACCGGCTGAGGTACTTAAAATAATGGAATCAGATTGACTAAAAGCAATCACGAAATTAATTAATAAGATTTACGATACTGGAGAGTGGCCTCGGGATTTCCTATAAGTAATAATGATCCCTCTAAAGAAGAAGCCAAAGGCAATGCAGTGTAAAGACTACAGAACGATAAGCCTTCTGTCACACACTTCGAAGATCATCACGAGGATTCTTAATAAAAGGCTGGAGAAAAAGGCAGAAGAAATAATAGGGGAAGATCAATTCGGTTTCAGAAAAGGACGAGGAACTAGAGATGCTATAGGAGTAGTTAGAATCATATCAGAAAGGGCAATAGAATACAGTCAAGATATCTGCGCATGTTTCGTAGACTGGCAGAAGGCCTTTGATAGAGTAAATTGGGTAAAGTTGATGAAGATATTAAAGGATATAGGTGTAGACTGGAAAGACAGGAGACTGATTAGGAATCTATATGAGAATCAAGTTGTAAAAGTCAGGTTTGAGAGTGTGGACACCTGCGGAATAAATATCGGTAGAGGAGTAAGACAAGGCTGCTGCCTATCGCCAACCCTATTCAATATATATGGAGAAAGTCTAATGCAAGAAGCTTTAGAAGGCACAGGGGATTTCAAAATAGGAGGAAGGATTATAAGAACAGTAAAATACGCATATGATGAAGTACTTCTAGCAAGAAAGGAAGAGGAGCTACACAAAATGATAAATAGACTAGTGATAACAGGTAGAAAATACGGTATGGAAATAAATACAGAAAAATCCAAGGTCATTCGAATATCAGGTAAAGAAGAGATTCTGACCATAACTATTGGGGGAAAGCCATTAGAACAAGTTTCAGAATATAAATACCTTGGAAGTATCATAACACGAGAGGCAAAATGTACGGATGAGATCAAAACTAGAATAGGAAAAGCAAAAGCGGCTTTCAGGAGAAAGAAACAACTACTTACAGGGAATATAAGGGAAGATATCCGCAAGAAGTTGATAAAATGCTACGTATGGAGTATAGCATTGTATGGAGCAGAAACATGGACGCTAAGGAAAAATGACATCAAATACTTGGAAAGCTTTGAAATGTGGACTTGGAAGAGAATGTTGAAGATAAAATGGAGAGATAGGATGAAAAACGATGAAGTGCTACGAAGAATAGGAGAGAAGCGAATGATTATACAGACTATCAGAAAGAGGAAGGCAAACTGGGTTGGACATTACCTGAGGAGAGAGAGTATGTTTAAAGATGTGTTAGAAGGAAAACTAGATGGGAAAAGGGAATTATCTACGTATCAGGATAGGCACATGACATTTTAAGACGGCCCTAATTTAATAATTTTTTTAACGCTATGGGGGTTCTCTGGAATCCTTAACAGTTACACGGTTATGAACCTATGCTACCAAAGATACTTGAGTAACGGTTCGAGAATTTTGGAAATGGTGTCCGTGATCTTGAAGACGCCGCTCGATCTTACCATGCTAAAGACGGAGTCATGGATGGCGATGTTTCCGAAATCAAAAGTCGCGCTCGAGGAAACAAACCACGCAATTTCAACACCGTTTCATACTGACGATGAAACGTTCTTGGCACTAGAATGAAATCCATAATACTGATAAAGCATCTAGATTTTATCTCGTAGTGATTTTGTTTGCATCGCGACTACGCCCCAACTTAAAGTTTCTGTATTAATGCCTATACAATTGTAGAACTCACATTTTCTTCTTTACCACACCCCTATTATTTTCCTCTCACTGCCCCAAGTGACTATCGGTTTTTTAATCACTCCATGGGGGCTTAAGTTGAGAGCAGGCCTACCGTGATTATTATAAATGAATGGTTCAGCCCAAGGAAATTCTTCTGAGGCGGAAATTCGATCGCGCTTTTGACGATAGCGTAACTATATTGAAAGTTAAGGAGATTCTTGAAAGTTAAAGACGTTTCTTCACCTAAGTTTCAATGCGTAATATTATATTTGATGGTGTAGTTCGTAATTAAAACACAGCTAAGCAAGTGTTTACGCGCACCCAGATACATATACGCAGTGTGCATCCACAAATTAAGTTAAACTATTCCATCTAAATCAAAACAAAAACAATCCTCTTTTTCTTCATTCAATCTTTCTTCATCTTACTTTCCCCCTCGCTTTGTTCACTTTTAATTCATTCCTGCTCTCTCCTCCTGTTCCATTTTCCCTTTTAACTTCCCCTTCCCTCAACTCCTGCGCTTCCTCTCTCCCACTCCGCGTCTGTATTAATCTCCCCTCTGTATATCCCGCTCATCTCCTCCACCTCCTTTGTTCCCTCCCTCCGACATCTCTCTCTCTTTCTCTCTTCGTCTTGGAAAGGCGGCCACGGCCGTCTCCTTTCTCTCCCCTGAAAATAGAAGCGCAACGGAGGTGCGAATAGACGGCCTGGGGAAAGCCTCCCTTTTTTATTCGCGCATTCCCCCCGTTGTCGCCTCTCCGATCCCCCTTTCCCCTCGCTAAACGGACTCTTTTTCCCAAGCCTTTCCACAGCATCAGTGATTGAAAGAGTCTGGGGGAGAGACGAGGACCCAATGGAACTCCCTTACGGTCAATTTCAACCAAGTTGACTTTTTCACGCCTCCCCTTCCCTTCTTCTATTGTCTTGAACACAAGTCTCTCTCTACGCTGTGGTAAAAGACGGTGTCTCTCACCAACTGACACCACGCACCATCCCGACGGAAGCACCAGAGCGTCGCCGGAGAGAATCCTCCCCTTCTTCTTTGGTGTAGAGAAGGAATTCTTCCGACCGGATAGGTATGATTCCAGTAATGAAAAATCGAGAAGCCAAGAGAGAGAGGGAAAGAGGTTTCCTTTGATTTTTTCCCGCTGCGATCGTTGATGATGGCCAAAGGGCTGTCGTTAGGAGTGTAACGCCGCGATGCGGAAATGCGCGTGCAAGGGGAATTTTTGCGCTTCTGGAATCTTTTTTGTTTCGGTTTCTCTTATTCCGGTGCTGGCCACCGCGGTTCTTCCGATTGAGAGATATTTTCTAGATTGGTTTTAATGGGACAAATGTTGGACACATCAAAGTTTATCCGTTTATTTATTAAAAATGAGAGATCGCGAACATGAGAGAATTTACACATATTTCGAATTGTCATTAATCGAAAATATTAGAATAATGTGGTTTCAGAAATATTAATGTGTTAGTCATCTTGGTTAATTAATAATATTAGGGCAAAAATGGCTATTCATATCGCTTGAACTTATTTTTTAATGTTTACAAATTACATGCATTTCTAAACCATACATCGTTGGCCAAATGAGATGTAGTTTAGATTTCTACAATTTTTGATCGTTGAAAAAAGATTTTTAATTATAAAAAAAAACAAAATATCAATCGATGCTTTATTGCCAAAATATCTAACACTGCAATAGTTCATTCCAAATTGAGCTAGAAGAAATAGTATCAGGATATTTATTATATTTAATTTACACTTTTTATAATCTCAGATTTATAAAAACTGAAAAATATTTACAAGAAAGTAAAGCAGTAAAAGTTTTATCATTTTCGGAAAGAACAATATGGCGTATCATTAAAATCGGCATAATTTCCTTCACTTTCCAAATAGAATTCTGTACAAGGAACGATTTTACGAAAAATAATCATCTCGACTGAGAAGAAAGCTCGTTTGAAAAAACTCATGGTATTCTGAAAATCAACCAATAATACGTACAACTGCATCCGCACAAAGACGCACATATGTTTGTAAACGCTCACAATTTCGAACACATATTTATATGCAAATATGTATACAAAGCGTTCGACATTCAAAAAATATTTTTTTTTCTCCAATAAACTCAGTCCAAGATTTCTCTTCAATAAAATTGTTGCTATCTTTTACAAAGTAAACTGTAGAATATCTAAGCATTGAATATTATAAAAACTTACTCGACAACAGGAGAAATGACATTCTGATCACGTGTCCTTAAAATCTAGCAATCGAGGTTTTCAAGTACGCGTCATGTTCTCGATGCGATAATAGCGCTGTCATAACCTAGTCAATATTAAATGCGAAGTGGCAGACATCGCGACGTCCGACCCGTTTCTTCCATCACGAAACTGTCCTTCGACCGCTTTCGTTTTACGCGTAACGGAAAATTAATATTCCGGTTGCCGTCTCTACTAGAAGAGAATGAAGTGTTTCGCTTTCCCTCCTAGCCTATTGCCCGTCACCTGCCCGCACGCACACCCTCCATTTTTTCCCCTTTCTTCGACGGAGTTAGCAAACTCAGGACTCTAAGGGACAAGAGCCGTAGCAAGTGACCATGCCAACCGAAACACTACATATTTCGACAACGGTCGCGGCGATTTGCCGAATGTCTGCAAAGGGAGTTTTCACAGCTGCCGGAAATTCCCTTTCTTGCCCTCCGCTTTGTCCTCGCTCGATTTTTTTTCACGGTTCCTTTCTACTCCTTGCACAGATTATTTTGGGAGAATGGTTGTTTTCACTTCCACGGTATCCACGCCAACTTTTAACTCCCGTTTCTGAGTAAGGATTCCGGTGCAAACATACCAGCCTCAAGTACGACATGTACACGCGATGATGACCCGTCTAATCGGCGTATGGAGTGGTTTTTATTTGATGATCGAAACCGGATGCTCGCTACGTACGACCCTTGGGTAGCATCCGGTCCCCAAGAGCATTTTATGATGCCAGCAAAGCTTTCATGAAAAGCGGAACGTGAAATTTTATGCAGGATTTTTTTTTTCAATTAATCATGACCGTATCTGGGGGGGTTTTAACGCTAAAAGTAAAAGAGAATCAATTTTCACTTTTACAATAAGATAATTCTTGAGTAATCGCTGATACAAATGACCCTCCAAAGGATTCGCTAGTACGAATGCTGTACCCTCATTATAAAGTTTGTATGCTCCTGATATGCACGCCGATATTTTTATAAGGAATTCGTAGAAAGTAATATTGACAACGTATCTTAACAGATTTTAATGTAGGTATTACGAAAGTACTTAGACTTATTTAGCTCGGCTATTTTCAGAGTAATGTTTATCAAATGTTTTGCGAATCAACTGATAATAACTCTATCATCTCTGAAATTATTATTAGTAATTTATATTGCCTAGCATTAAACAAGTATGTCAATATGTTTTTATTTGTTAAAAACCTTTTTAAATATTTTTTTTTGTTCAGCCGTTTCTAATGTAAAGTGTGTCTTGTTTGACTCTTGCAACCCGAGCTAACTTTTTGCGAGTTGCCCGGTTAATGCGATAAAAAACTGTAACCGTTACCAAAGAAGGAAATGCGATACGAAAGCCGCAAAAATAAGAATTTCGGTTACTTTATCTTACTGCAGCATTTCTGAACTGCACGTTATGAATGTGTCATTGAGCAGATACGTTACAGATGAGTGCGTCAGGGAAAGGGAATGATATCAGGTCCTGCAGTGTCTTGCCTTCCATTTCACCTATTTTTCTTCAAACGTCATGCTTCAATTGAATCTCTTTTCTACAAAGAGGAGGTTGGTTTTCCCTCCTTAGTATGCTGAGTTCTGATTCCGTGACGGAGTTTTAAGCAGCGGAGTGGAGAGGAAATTTGAAGGGAATAAAAAAAAGCAGAGCGACGAAAAGAACCTTAGCTCTCGATTTTAGAGCCGTCGTGATGAATGAGAGGCGTATCCGGGTAACAAAAGAAAAGCGTTGTCCCGCCTAGCTCTTCATTAAAGTTTTTTGCGACGTCGAAATTACCTGCGCTCTGATTAGAATATTAGATTTTCGATTTTGATCGGTGTGAACAGTATTTAAACACGTTGAATTTCTCTTAGTATCCACCTGTGTTCGACTATTGCCCCCTCAGCGACCAATTTTTCTCATATATCGAACTCTATTTGAGCAATGTGATTTCTCCTCTATCCAACAGTCACCTCTTTAAACGATCGTTTATATTAGGAGCCCTTGGTGTTATCTCAACCTAATAAAAATATTTATAGCTGAAGAAGTAAAAAAGATTATTATATCAGCAGCACAACAAATTTACTAGAATTATTTCATTTTACGATTAGATATATTTTCGGCATGAGATATTAATTCTTTGAAACACTTTTTAATGCATAATCAATTGGAATTATCGCATAAACTAGGCTTTTACTCCATGAAGGTCCGTATATTCAATGTTTCTTTGGATAAATGTCATATTCGGGAATAGACTAGCAAATGTGGAATAACTAACGTTCAAGATTCCCGAGTGAAGATTCAATGCATTTATTTTCAAAACACGTTTATGCTAAATACATTTAAAGCTCAGTTTTATCTCGAAAATTCTCATAACGTTGTGAAATAACGGCACATGATGCAACATTATTTTCAACTGCAAATCTATTGAAATGCAACTCGACGATACCTTCTTACTGTCACGTATGCTAATTTTTTGAAGGACCTTATACGCTCAATATTAAATGAGAGGTAGATTTACAAATATCATGCTTAAATTTATTTAGCAAAGGAATGATAAAAAAAAAATTCCCCTGAATAACTTGATTTAATTTCACATAAAAATTGTACAACAATGCGACCCAGGTTTAGATCCATAACACCATTATCAAAAGGGCCAGGTATTACTTTTGGGGAATATTTAGCAGAAGAAAGAGGGGAGGTGTATACCAATGGTAGCTGAGTGGGGGAGGAAGAGTGAGAGTTAAGAGTTGAGACGTTGAGAGAGGAATTGTGGCAGTTAGGGATCACTAGGCGTAAAGACACAGAGTAGTTCGAAATGTACTAAGCAATGGAGAATGGGGTAGAAAACTGAAGTTCACCAGCGCTCACGTTTCCTATTTTATGAGGATTAATTAGAATATAGAGTCATCTCGTATCTTAACACTAGGTACTCTGAAATGACGATTACAAACAGGATTTAATTGTTTCGATAATAATAATGATGATAATAATGCCGTTCCAGCATTAGTTTCTTTTACAGATAGTTTAATATCATTGAGCTGTTACAAAAATTATGGTTTTTATATTTTCCTTGTATTTTTTTGTAATTAACTTTCATTGATATTTAAAATTGGCTTTAAATGTCTTTTCATCCTTTATCAGACCATTTTAAATAGCTTTATAACGGGTTTTATCAAATTTAACAGAATATTATTTCAATAAAGTTAAGGGAAAGCCTCTGAATCTAGTGCAAGTATGCTAAAGCTAAAAGGGATAACGACTGTTGATAATAAATTTTCTCTACTTTTTTGAAATGATGTTTTTAATCACAATAGCCGTAGCAGCTTCATCCCCTGTTCAATTGTTCTAACGCTTTGCAAGACAGCCAGTTTAATTTCCATATCCGCTCCATGATTACTGACCAGAGTGCGGAGTTAGTTCCCTTTCTTTTTCATGAGAAAATTTATTAGGCTTGACGCGGAAATTTCCTATCTTCTCTTCATTCTTTTACACGTTATCTGAATGTTGAGTGACAAGGTTCGCTATTGCGACAAATTGCACACAGTTTTTAGTCAAGATCGAAATCAATCGCCGTTTTATTGATGATGCTTTTCCTAAGTATAAGCAAGAGCAATGAGTGTAAGGAATGTAGCAAACGCGCGTAAGCCTTATGAGATCCTAGGCGAAACTAATCAGAAAACTTTTGGACGTCCGCATTTATAAATAATTATAGTGGTGTCTCAAGACAGAAGAGAGCTTTAATTGTGTTATCTATCACGCCTTATCAGATGACCAGCACGTCTGCGCGTAACGATTGATGCGCGAGGTACGCAATGTCTATGGACCAACTATGCAGAACTGTGGATGAGGTATAAAAGTCGGAGCAATTGCCATAGGAGAAAATGTCTTGTCGGCGCAGTATCGCAGAGATGAAATCTATGTTCCGTTTAGCAGTGAACTTGATAATGTTTCAATAATTACAAAATATTAATTATTGTATCTCCGGGTGAGTATTTGCCCACATGAATACATTGAGGAATATGTAGACCAAGCCACTTTGAAAATTTACTTATTATTGCTACAAAAACATTTCATTCCATACACTTCTAACACACTGTATATTCTGTCTTTTTGTAATACTTCGCTTTTTTATATCTTAAAATTTCAACTTCTCCCTTCGCAATATCTCATGCAAAAACAATATAAATATATACAATTTTACGAACAAGAGAGAATGGAACTGTTGATTACATAGCCTTATCCGTATGTACGAGCTGCTTTTAAATAATTTTACTGTCATAATTCTATGATCGTTCCCCAATATCCTTGAATAGATGCTCTGATTGTTATTATAATAGCAAATTACTCTAAAAAGTTGTCCATTGCAGACTCTGCCAGTCAAGGGAGACTGAAATCGTTATTTTTCGAAGAAATGTTTTCCCATATACTTTAGTCGCATTAAAGAATTCGACGTTAATCATTGATGATCTACATATGAATGCAGTATTCCTCTCTGTAAAAGTATTTTTCCGACTCTCTTCACATTCCTAGTAACTGGTTATTGAAAACACGAGAGTTCTAAACAAGATTACTCAGCCCCTCTCCATCTGTCTCTATCATATAGAAATTTCGCTATAAAAAGTTGTATTTTCAAAGAATTAATAGGTTTGTGAAAGTGCGGCATTAAAACGTGCAAAAAAAAGCCTGTAATTGCACGCCAGAATGAGAGCAGCGAAGAAAAAACACCCTGGCAGGGTATTGATAGAAAAAACATTTAGACTGCCTCGTGATTATAGAAGAATGGCTGAAAATAATCCTTTCCCGCGAAGATTGCTTACGCGGTGTCATGAAAGGTTTAGCGAGCAAAGAAAACGTTGGAAGGGGGAGGGCATTGCGATGAAACAGGCGTAGCAGGCTGACAGTTCGCCATACCGCAAAAAAAGACTTTGGATGAATTTATCGTTCTAGCCTTTATTGACCAAGTACTGAAAAAAATTGCTTACTTATTAGTAAATTATTAGTAAATAAAATCGATTTATATAGTATTTTCGTGGAATTACACTGTTGAATTCGTTTATTATTCATGGACATGAATGGTGGATTAACTAATCAGGATAAATTATTGGGATTGGCCATTATCACAAATGTCTTGTTTTCCGTGCGGTTATTGAACAATTTAGCGATGTAGGAGAATTCGAGGTATTTAAATTCCAAGCATAAATTTAGCAACCACGTGAAGCGCTCAGTTAATCATGTAGATTACAAATAAAAAATTAGTTATTGTCGTAATTTCGTGGAAAAAAATAAAATCACGATTCCATAATGGTACACTATCTAAGCATACGAATTTAACATATATGAAGCCATGCAACTGCAATCTCTTTTACATTTCGTAAAAATCCTGAAAAATAATGCCTCTGAAACAAACGAATTTTCATATTAGAGTTTTACTCAAAACGCGTCAATACGTTAAAGAAATGACGTCATGTTTAATTTTCTTACTAGTTTATATTACTACAATATTACGAAATATAATGATAGTCGTTTAAACAAGATGGATAGGAATGTAAGTATTTTTAGCGGAGATAGATTGGAAAGTGGTTCTGTTGAATAAACGCTTAAATAGGATCTTGTGAAATATTGATGCTTTGTAAGCGGGTTTCCATATGTACTGAAGTAGTTGTAGGCGACAGGTTGTTGAATGCATTCATTACGTACTTCATAAATGTCCTTTCGACTGCCAAGAAAATAAGCAAATATAAATTTTGAGACTTCTGAAATGTGATTACGTTATTTCATATATATATATATATATATATATATATATATATATATATATATACATATATATATAGAACAAAAACTTGATACTTGAAAATAAGTTCAAATTACATTGTGCATTACAGATATCTTACTGCTTTTTTAAAGTCGGCAAAAAATTAGTAAAAAGATTGAAGTTTGTCGAAGAAAAGTTCAACTGAATTAGTTGCTGGAGTGTGGTGAATGAAAAGCAAATTTATAGGTGAATTTGATAAAGACTGAGTCATGAACTTAGTTCCAGTAATTTGTTTGATAAAGTGCTGTTATTAATGCATCTATATTAATAAAGGGCGATGTGTGTGTTTATAGACAGCATATCTCGAAAATCAACAAACTTAGAGACTTTTAACTTGGTACTCTTACTAATGGAACCATGAGAATGTGTACCTCGGGACCAGAATTTTGATTTTTGCATGGAGGGGAGAAGTGGGAGGAGGGTGCTATTTCCCATAAGATAACGTGTAAAAGTCGATTTTTTGACTTAAAGGCTTCTACTCTTTTGCAAAATAAAATTAGAAAGAATTGTCTTACAATCTTCGAACTTATTTTAAACAAAAATAAATAATGTTTCTTATTTTTATCATAAAATTTTGCTAACGATAAACATTTTCTCAAGTTCTAAGTTTAAATCATATTTATTTGAAAATTTGAAGCTTTTTAACGATATGTTGCCTTTCCGACTGTGTTATTGTTAAACTTCGAGATATTTTTCTCCTTATTCCTTATAACATTTGCGTAAGGAATTCCTGCTTTGAATGCTTTAATACGAGAGACAGAAGGAGGGACAGGGGAAGAAAGAAAGGAGGAGAGAGACAGAGAGGGACAAAATTAAATGGTCATAAATTAAAAATAATTTTGGGCGTATAAGACTTGTATAGCGTAATGTATTTCTTTGTCATACATTTTCTATTCGCCCAGAACTATTTTTACTCTCTGGAACACTCAATTATATGATTTTTATATTTACTGCTTATTTTTTAGTGCATATAAAAGTTGGTTTCATTAATTTTAATTTGAACTTAATACTTAATTCACGCATACCCGTCATATTTGACGGGCAACTACGCAAGTATTTAAATAAAACTTAGAATGCATGTGAGAACAGAAATATGTATCAGCCAATATAATTAAAGGACGAGAGTTTAAGGTTGTCCATGACGATATCTAAAAAAAATTTGGAAAAAACCAGAAGAACCAATATTTCCACTCAAGGATATCAGTAAAACACCGTAAAATTATTTTTTACTACAAGGCATGGGACGGATAATTCTCCTAGCATGTTATTAAAGATTAAACATCTATTAATTCAGAAGGTTAATGGGTTTGGCAATTTTAAAAACATGTTTGAAATGGATCAAGTTCTTCATTATCTGATAATATCTTCATATCATCATTTCTTCGAAATCGTGAGCTCCTCATTGAATCTCAATTTAAGCCTAAATTAGTTTAGGGATGCTCTTTATCTCAAGGTGTAAGCAAGTATACGATCCATTAAAATTCACTTTAAAAGTTAAGGTCAAGTTATCGGAATTGTTCCATAATATTTACAGAATCTAAAGCAAGCATGTTAATGCATGAGAACTAGTATGTAACCACTGAAGTGATGAATATTTAAAATTGAGAAAGCAAATTTGAGAAGCTTTTCACAAAGTCAGGATCGACCTTTTTAATATATTTACATACGTATTTACTGGTATAAAAATTAGATATGCACGTTAAATAACTCTCATTACATTAATATCGAATCACTTCATATATCACGCGATGTTAAATACACTTAATATATATTTAATAAAATCATCAGTAATAAAGAAGAACTGACCTTCAAGTTACTCTAAATTATTCCATTAATAGTGAGAAATTGAGACAAAATTTTGAATTTTCAAACTGCAGCCGACTGTAAAAATAACAACAAGAAAACAATGCTTCTCTATTGCAATTGTAGACTGTTCACAGATAATAATGATTTCGATAAATATCTTTCGCAATTATTTATGACAAAGAGACCTCTATTGAATATATCTCTTAAGATAAATATTCACATGATAAAAAAGCTACAGCTGTTTATATACTTAAGGAAACTGTTTGCGTAAAGAAGAAGAAATGGGCTCTTAAAGTTTCACGAATAATCCGCTCTGAGTTTTCATCCGTAACTTCTGCAAAATCTTCACAGAGTTAACTTTGTTGGCAACACGATCGATTAGTAATATGTTTTAAATCTCTCGCGCTCTCGAAATCCTTTAGTCCCAAACGGGATCGGGTAATTTGACGAAATCCGGACTCGCTTCCCCTTTACATCCATCCCCTCCTCCATCATTTCGCGAATCGTTACGTCTCTCGCTCCTCTTCTTGCCAACGAACCTTCGTCGATTCCCTCTTATCTTCACCGACCGCCAATTAAGACATACGGCAGTCATAGTCTAGGTAACTCACCACTTTCTCCTCTGGAGCCCGACACTCTCACTCTCATCCTTTCTCTCACGACCACGGTATACCCGTCTATACTCTTCGCCATCTTCTTTTTTCTTACTTTGCATAACTGCACAGAGAGTGCATGCATCTTATATCGAGCGAATGTCCCGCGCCGAGAGCGAAGATATTTTTTCATGCGCCCTTTCGCGCCTCGATTGTTTTAAAATCCCGGAAGCGAACCGACGCGGGAGAGAGCGCCATCGCCGATCACGCGTAGGATTTTTTTCTTCTTCTTTCGGGATACCGCTAGCAAAAAGTCGTTTCATCGGGAAAAATGCGAACATCTCGCCGCTAGAACAAAAGACTGCCGATGTGTTTTCCCGCATACAAAACGGGTGACGTAAAAGAACACTTAGTTGTACAAATTCTTCCATTATGCAATCGCTCTGAGACTTCATCTCAGAGGAAAATAAATTTCCCCCTCGCTGTTATGATGAGAGTTTTGACCCGGTATCACCTGCGACATTTGGGAATCCCGTATGTTTTTGTTGTATGTGATTGAATTGGAAATAGAGAATTTTGAGGTTACAAATGCGCCATCGGTGGCTTCGATTTGGAGATGTTATTTGCATTTGGGTTTAATTCTCACGTAGGGATTCTGGAGGAAGAGCGAAAATAATCATTTTATTGTCATAAAATGTCAAATAAACTTGAAAGTATGATTTGGTACATTCGTTGATAATGTCGCACGTATTCGTCTATAACAGTAGTGAGCAATCCACGGTCCGTGGGCCGCTTTTGGCCCTCGAGAGCGTTTCATGTGGCCCGCGAAGCAATGATTAAAAAGCATTTACGACTTGAAACACGGCCTGTCGAGGAATTCGTAATATGTAGGAACGTTTGCCCACTACTGGTTTATAAGATACCTCTCAAATTATAATAGATTGTTGTTAACGAGTGATCATTGTCACCAACTTATAGCACGGATTCTAACTCTCTTTTTGGCATGTGAACACATAAATTTCACCTAAATGCGAGCGATGAGGACAGAATCCGTCCATTTTCAAGTTATTTAGCCTCCGCTGACTGTGATACATGAAAGCTACTAATGAAATTAATTATAACATTTTTACATGAAATTCAAGCTGTCTTAAGAAGCCTCCTTCTATTCTCTTTCTGTTAGACCGTGAAAAAAATATTAATCACGTCAGTCTTCAGAGTTGTAGAGTTAATTTTACTGACCTTGCTCCAATTTCAGTAGTGAGTATACGCTCTCTCTTTTGTCGTGCAAAGGCGACCGAGAAGATGAATAATTTAGTATCAAAGCCGAAACTTTTTCTTTTAAAAGAGAATATTCTTAGTTTCATCATTGTTTTCTACCATGGCGTATAGGTATCCATACCTCCAATTGTCCTCCGCCAAAGCCAGTTACGTTTTCGTAATTAGCACTTTCACTTTTCGGGTTACCTTATACTCTTCTCCCCCTTCACCTCGTTCATTGACTGGTCTTGCATCGATGAGCTCCTCAAAAATGTTCTCATAACTCAATCCGTCCCGATTGAACTTTTATCGTCTCCGACTTATTATCCTTTCATTTTTTTCTTTTTTAATTGTTTTTCCGTGCCCAAATCTTTCTTTGAATGTGTAACTTGGAAGACAGCAGTTTAATCCGAGATGTTGTCTGATGACTAAATAGTCGCAGCAATAAAATTTCATGAAAAATTGGCAAACAAATCACAATATATGTGTGAGTGTGTGTCAGTACTTTGCTATACTATATTATTTCAAACTTTCTAAAAATTAAAATTTGGATTTGGACTTCACTGTGCTATGCATGCATGTTACTAATGGTAAAAACGTCAGATATTTTCTCCTGCTACAGCATACGAATTCCCTTATCTCAGTATGCTTATGCATCCATTCGTCTACAAAAAACGCTACAGGATTCTGAATCGTCGGAAACTTGACAATCCACTCTTCGGGACTTAAATAAGAGATGGTGTTATATGGTGTCGGACATCCAGAAACTGGTATCTCAGAAAGGATTAGGTCAAAGATATTTTCTCAGGAATCGTCGGTTGCGACATTTGACGGCCTCCGACATTTCCACAGCCTTGAGGTCAACTACCGTCGGGCCACTCTCAATGCCACCGTGTTCTTCCAAAAAATGTTTTCTTCCCGAGTTACACAATCGAGAGAGGCGCAGGCCAAATGATCCAAATAAGTCGGGTAAGTTGAACGCTTTGTTTATGTCCGTACATAAACTAATTTGTGTTCTTATTCGTGTGAAGTTTAGACTGTGAGCGTAACTTTAATTGGCGTAAATGCTTAGGACCTAGAACGAACGTAATCGATCAGGCGACCTCGATTGACGGGTGCTCGAAATATTTGTGTCTAAATGAGGCCGGATGTCTTCTTTCCAAGGTCCATAGAGGCTTGGCGTGGAGACGGGGTCGTGTAGTCTAGCTCGATATGTGATACAACGAGCTTGTATTTGAACTCCACATCCTTCTCTTGAACAGGGATCTACCACTTATAGATAATGACCTCCTGCTGAAATACTTTCTTGGAAGGCCTCGGCAATAATGCTGCGTAAATAGATTTCGAGTTGAAAATTTTGCCTTGGTTGGCCAAACCTCCGAATACAACTAGGATAGTTAGCTTTGACTAATAAAGTAAAAGCGTCTGCATTTTGTGTATTATTTTTTAATAGGCTGCCAAGAATGAACGAATTTTTTCTAGATATTGCCGCGAGAAACTCTTATATTCGCAGTGACATTTAGAGAAAATATTTGCTAATCCTCAGTTTAAAAACAAAGAAAAGAAGTTTTAAAATTAGAGAACCATTAGATTCTACCAATAACCAAACCGTGTGAAATAAACCAAATCAGGAGAATAAGATTTTTAATGAATTATTAGGAATTACAGAAAATTGCATCAAAAGATTACAGAAACTCCCGCGATAAATAAGAAAATGACTGATTTGGTGTTTGTTTTTGTGAGTCATTAAGCAGAAATTAATCTGATGCTATTTAAGCTCATAATTTTTAATAAAACAATCCATCAGTGTATCCAGAAATACACTTCTAATAGGATGAAATATATGACATCACATTCGCCTAATGAACGAATCACTTGCACAACGTTTCTGCACTCGCAATACTAAATCTTTATATACTAGAACCGGACTAAAATTTCATAATTACAGATTTTAGGGAATACAAGAATAGAAAACTAATGTGGTCATTCTGCAATGAAGATATTTGAACGTCTGATGTTCGTTCAACCTTGCTGCTATTACTTTTCTGTTTGTCCGTGAATCTTTATTTAAATTTATTCAGCTTGAATTATTTGTCAAAGTCAAGGTCGCGATCATAAAAAAGTGGTATTATAAATGATGGATGCCCTAAGCGTAAAAGTAATCCGTTTTTCAATCGCAGTCTCTTAGTTTTTATTAGACATTTTTATCGAATGGATTATTGCTTTTTGGTCTTTTCTTTTTATTATATCAAATAATTTTGCGCAATAGTTTTATTCATAACAATTTTAATCTTGTTTTCTTCTTTTGTAGTAAATGGAACGGCATTCATTATTCGCCAATATGTTATAAATTATTTTTTAAATGTGTATTTTTATTACTTTTCGAATACATGAATAATCTTCCCAGTATTTTAATTTGAAATCGTCTCGAATTCGTTCAAGTTTATGAAACGTAAAGACAAAACTTTGGTTATTATTTGCATAGCTGCGTTGATTCGGTTTTTACTTCTCGTGCGACGTAAACACGGAAGGATCTTCTTTCGGTCTTTCAGGAAAGTAAACACTCGCTAGACACTTTCAACAAGAACGTAAAACAAAACCTTCTACATGCATTCTATGAAGTTTCGAGAGGATCTTCTTTGTATTCCGGATCAAGATCTTGGATAAAATCATTACATTCCCTGATTTTACTTTTTAATTAACGTTAGTTTTTACGCATGCTAATCAGGTGGCAGACTCTTATTTCATCAATTCTCTCCTTTTAGATATATCTCTCTTAAATGGACGAGAGAATAAGAGTAACTGAAATAATCTGCATTCAACGGGAGATATTTAATTGCTGATCAAGCACGAAAATTTGATCTCTTTAACGAATTGAAGGTTGGGTTTGGCTAGTTTTATTACAAAGTTAAATTTTTAATTGTTCTTAATCCGTTTTTGAATGGAATATCATTGTTCCATCACATTTTGTAGTCTTGAAAATAGAATTCAGAAAGGGCATAATAAACCCGAACGTGATTCGTTCAGAAATTTACAAATGGAAATATGAGGGCGTTGGGTTTAACGTCACCCATTAAAAATACCATTGGTGTTTTATTTAACTCTTAAACATAAAAGGAAAGATGAGCGTAATAAATGTTTTCTTGCCGGAATATTCTGTGGAGTTAGTATGCATTGCGTCGACCCCAAGCAAGGAAAGACCGAAACCGTTAGATTTACTTGGGAGTCATTTTTGAAGCTTCTTAATTCTTAGTTATTATTGAATATCTAGCACTAAATATATTTTTCGAATTAGGAATAATGGTGTGTGTATTCATATATTCATAACATTTTCCTCTAGGAGTAATTTTAAATCTAACTCCTTGGCTGACTGCTGTATCTTGTTGCCTCGGTGGGGAGGGATTTGCACTGCTTTTGCCTGGTGGCTTTCAGTGCTTGGGCTGTTTTTAGTTTAACCGGGGATTCCGTCTTTGCGGTTTTTAGCGAACGGTTCCTTCGTCCTTTAGGTCCTTCTTCTCTTGGGGATGGGGAGGTCCTCGTCGCGCCCCATTCCGGCCCTTGGGCGTCTGTGCACGTCCCAAGGTTTAACGGAGGCGGAAATGTCTAACTCCTTCTTTTTTATGCCGATGAAAATATGCGCACTTTAAGACTCACAAAAAGTGCATTTAGTTAGAAAAAATAATGGAAAACAAATTTTGTGAAGGAGAACACTCAAAATAATAAGTTTAAACTATTTGAAACTAATGTATAACGAATTGGATCACTTCACATTAAAATCCAACAAAACTAATTACGAATGCGCAAACTATGCACTCTATACTAGAGAAGATTCGAACAAAAGGAGAGAGAAAGATGGATTTAAGTAATACGTTAAGTAAAGAAACACGATAGAGTAATTTCTTTATATCATCAAACCACTAATTGTAATGCCTACTGTCTGTAGGAACCATCGAAGATTGTATCTAATTAAATACAAGTGATGTATCTTGAGAGCACTCTTTCATTAGCATAGACAACCAGCTCGCCGTCCTAATTATCAACGCCACAGAAGAAACAATGTGGTACCAATGCTCGGGGAAGATCGCGATCTCCACGAGACCGTGAAACAAAAGAACTTCTAGGGAAGCCTCTACCGTTGTTTTCTCTCCAAGCACCCTTCGTTTGCGTTCGGGTGTCTCCCTGGAATTCATTATCGCATGTTGGCATCACTGATTAGACGGGAGAAGGTGATAATAGAACCTGTGGGATGAGCAAGCACTCGAACAGGTTTCCGAGACTGACCCGCCGTGTGATCCATCCTTTCTTCCCTCCCTCTTTTCTCCTCTCTAACTCTCTCCCTCTCTCTCTCCGATTCACTCTCTCTTTCTCCAAAGCGTAGGAGCTTCTTCACTGAACCGCCTTCCGTTAAGACGACTCTCTTGAAGTCGAAGCCATCTTCTCTTCCCCATATTCATTCCTATTGGTAGGAGGATGAGGAGTCAGCGCGTGTTGCATAATCCCCTCCGCACGTCCCTTCCGCGTTCTTAAATCTCTGGCTAATCCTCCGGTGGGCCTTTCGACTTTAGCAGCCGCTAATTCGCGCAGGAGGTAATGCGGATGCTGGCGCGTGCAGATTTCGGGTTTCTATCTACTTTTCCGATGGATGTGGCGTCATCGTCGGATCGCTATCGCCGTACTTTTTAACTTCTTCCGCGGTCTGTCGGACTTGCATGATTAGCGGATTATTGTTTCAGCTCAGAATCGATTCGAGTCGGCAAGGGTCGAGTTAACAAGAAAAAACAAAAAAAAACGGAAAGAGTATTGTCTCTCGCTTTCTCAAGAATCGATCTTGCATATTAATAGCCTAATTTTCCTGTAGAAATAATCAGGAAATATTGATCGAGAATTAGGAACGGAGAAATTTTGAGACACCTCAATTTAAAAAAAAATAATATTTACTTTTCTGAAAATATTTCCCTAATAATATGATTAATTCTAACAGAGGCCTGACGGAGCTAAATATTTTCGATGTAATTTGTTATCCGCGAAAAAGTTAACAGCGTCGACGGATATCGCCGCGATACTTTTATGTACTTTTATATAAATTGATAAAGAAATGGGAATAATAAGTGCAATTTTTGTTTATTTTCTGTGTGCACCTTTGAAAACGTATGGCTAGGCAAATTTACTATCAATGCAAAATATCTATGGCAACACTCAAATCTTTCTTAGTATTTGGTACGCAAGCTGCAATAAATATAACAGTCATTAAACAACGCCATTAATTCCAAATATTCCGTAAATAGCGATACCGATATGGAGTGTAATGTCAATTGAAACAACTTTTACACCAAGATTTTTGCGTAACTTAAAGAACGCTATTTATTTACAAGTTCTCTTATAGTTATTCGGTACTTCACTGATACTACTTTGGATGTATAAAATTTTAACTACCACATTACAAAATTTTAGGCAAATAAAAAAATGCTTATTTTATTTTTTAAATTTAGCTTTTAGAAATCACGTCACAATTTGTTTACATGGCATACCTTTGTAACCCATATGGCTGTTTATTCTTATTTTTTCTGGCGTATGGTATGATTGACGGTTCCTTATTTCTATGATAGTTAAATACCTTTCTCAAAACCGACCTGACAAAGATGTTTTTCGAGCATTTCTTCTCCAACTCAGACATCTAACATCTACAGTTAGAATTCCACATTTTACGTTAACCAATTTATTGCCTATTTCATCTGTCCTAAGACAAATCCAAGGTTTTTGTAAGAATTATTTTTAATTGGTACCTTATATAATATCTTATTCTTCAGTTGTTTTGCAATACTTTCAAATACATGGGCAACGTTGCGATTTTCTTTTCGAGAAAAGTTATCAGGATATCTTTAGAATGATAACAAGTATAGCGTTAATTCTGTTTCCAATGTGACCATAAGGTTCTTTTATCGTAACTGTAATATGATTCAAGTACGGCAGTTTTCTTCTGAAAGAACAAAACGATGGCGACAGTTGAGTTTTTAAATGATTTACGATTTGGGAATCAAATGACGAGAGAGCGAGAGTTCAAAGTCGCTATTAATCAAAAAGAATAATTGTTTTACAGCTGCCTCTTTTATGTTTTGGGGCAACACGAGAAGATTAATTGTTATTTGGTGGTATAGAAGTTTATAATAAGAATATAACGCTTTATTATCGTTAAGAGTTCAACATTGAGAAATGTTTAAATTTTTATTGTCAGTATTTTTTTATTTTGCAGTTATCGAGCTCATTGCAATTATGGCGAGGATCTGTAGCAATAAATTTATTTTGAATAAATATTTAAATATAAGCATTCCTTGTATTTGTCATGTTTAAAACTACAAATAAGTTGAAGAGGTTATCATAATAATATGCAAATACTTGTAATATCCAAAAGAGGCGCAGTTGTTTAACGGGTTCCGTTTCATATCAACATATAAAATATCCACCTATTCATTTTGTGGCTCAGCTTAAGAAAATTAAGGTGGCGGCGAGTTGAGCCAGTTGCGTCATATTTTGTGTGGGTTTCACGCTACGGATCTCGTATCATATTGGCCGACACCCTATAAAAGTATTGCAACATGTCAAGGCTACAGATTTTTATTATCAGCTTGGACTTATAAAATCATCACAGAGAATATGACTCGCTGTAGGACGCACTAATCTTAGATGATTTAAAATTGCTCAATCATGTAATCAGTCGATGAATCATATTTCCCCAGGAGCCAAAAAACTGTTGTGAAAACCAAATGCGGATTTCCTCAATAAGCGGGCAACATCAGCCGTAATTCACTGAAAATTACAAATTCCAGAAAGTAGACAGTTTATTCCGGTTCTTTGTAAATTACCAGAAATGACGGCTGCTTTGTATATGCGCATTTGGTTTTCACAATCATTTTATGGCTTTTGGAGAATTCTAGTTTAACAGTTTCAATATAATCAGTTTACTAACTTCAGCTCTCGGCCAAATCCTATTCCCGGATTTTAAAGAGAGTATTAAATAATTTAATTGTAATCTTCACCATTCACCACGTTGAAATTATAATCCCTGGAGTAATTCATTTTATTTTTATTTGAATTTATATGTAGTAAAACCTTGATATAGTGAAAATTTATAAAATTCAGAAAAATACTCGTTTTAACGAGTGCTCGTAATATTAAAAAATTACATTCCGTATAGCGTATAGCGTTGAAAAATTGACGGTGGCGGTGTTTTTGCTTGCTATAATGAGGTTCTCGTTATATGCCGCACTCATTATACCGAGGTTAAACTGTATTTACAATTCCTTAATCCTTACAACGCCAGAGTATTTAGATGATTTTTTTTTATTGTGATAGAGTTACAAAGAGTTGTACACGTATTTTAGTAAGGTCGTTGTTGTTATCAGCTGATTACGTTTTTCTGAGTTCTGAATGAAGAAATAACTCTGTCACAAGTCATATAAAATATATTTGAAAGAGGAAGGAGAATTGGGTAGGGCATTTGCCCGGAAACGTCTCCAGGATTAACAAGATGGAAAAGTTTACTCCATAAATGGAATACACAGAGATTTCAAAGGCGTTCTTAATGAGGAATACGTATGGAACGGTATCGAAAGATTAGGTGGTTCTCGAATTTTTATCCCCGAAACTCTCTCGGGGACTATCTTATAGTAAATATATATAGTATCCAAATAAATTTTTTAATCTATACCTCACAGATAATATAAGAGAATGGGAGAGACATATATAGATTTTTAATTGTTGTTTGCTGAGAGAACCGTCTTCGCGATCGATGTAAACAGAATATGCGATGTTTTGCTCGGGATATTCTCGAATTTTTATCTCCGAAACTATAACTCGTAATTATGTGGCCTCGAGGACTTTCTTATAGTAGATGTTGTTCTCTATCCGAATATTTTTTTAAATCTTTGCCTTACGTATCATATAAGAGCTAGGGAGATAAAAGTTTGATATTTCATTGTTCCTTGACGGATGCCATTTAACGAGATACGAGTATAAGTTTATTGAAGTAATTATGTAAAGTGGAAATTCTAATTGACAGATTTAGTTGAAAATCACAATTGGGCGATAATTGTTAATAAAGATCACTCATACGTAATTAATTTAAAATCCGTCAAGCAGTTTAGTAGATGAGAGTTACGACGAACGGACGGACGGACCAGACATGCCCATAAGGCGTTCCGCTATTATCGCTTCGGTGGTAAAGAACGCCTAAAAATGTATATGAAGGAAAAAGAGAAAGACTAAGAAAAAGGTTTAAGCTGTTGGATGAATTGAAGATGGCAGAGAATAGGAGGCCTTGGTTGAACATAAATTAATGAATCCGTGTGTGAAAAGAGCATTAATGATGCAGACGAATGAATACAAAAGCAATGCAAGATAAAAAAACGATTGGAATGAGCGATAATAACAAAAAACTTCCACTTTCCGGTTAGATGAGTTTTGTTTACTTTCGCCGGAAGTAGAGAGATCAAGGGTTCAGCTCCCGGCCGTCCAAGACTTTTACTTGACCACTTCCTTTTTTAATTAACGAAGCAAAGGCGCAGACAATTTTATCTGCATTAAAAAATCACGTAGGATACGTTTAACCTTTTTTTTTTAAATTTCACGGCTTTCTCTTCTTAAAATAATATGCAACGATTAGATACGTAACGTTGGTCTATGAAAAAAGTCGAGATTGTACGCTCTCCTATTCTACCTTCGTGATAAAACCAGTTTATTTTCCTTGCGTAATTGACAACCAGTACCTTAGAAGTATCCGCGACGTGGACTAGATTCGTAGAACATTGTTATCGGGATAAGGTGCGGTCAACGGCTCCTTGGCAATTATAATTGTAGCGCGTGTAGCGCAACGGACGGAGGGGAGAAGCAGCGATGAAGGATGGGAAGTTGTGGGAGGAGTAGTTAAGCCTTATGATCACCTTCTCTGCTCTTCAAAGGTAGTCTGACCGCCTCGAACTATTGCTCAACGGCATCCGATCGAGGTCGGGGAGGAGCTGAACTGAGGCTGAAAAACTTGGACAGGTGGGAGAGGCAGAGGGAAAGGGATAAAAGGTGTCAATAATCATAAACCGTAAAAGGGGACATAGGATGCCATGTCAAAGAGGTATACGGAGCTAATCCTGATTGAAAGGAAAGGAGAAGTGAGTGGAACCGTCTGTAAACAACGGAGTCAAATTGGGTGACTGGGTTTTGTTGGGAAAACGATATCTCTTCTCTAACTCCGAGTAAATGGTGGCGCTGGTGTTCCGGGTGCAAGGGATTCCCGGGTGATGAAGTGGTGAGGGGATGTCGAAAGTTCACGGAACGTCGCGAACTCTCTTGAAAGAGAGAGTCGGAGTTCCCTTCGTCGTTTTCTCCTTCTTGATGCCGCAAAAAAACATCGGGATATATTAGAGTAACCTCTCTCTATCTATCCTTTCCTATTCTCCATTGCATCCGCGACTATCGATGATGAGGGATTTTTCCGTGTGTAACTTGGCAACCGCTCCGTCAACTGTTAGCCAAATTCTGAGAGACTGTGAAAAAATAAATCTCAAGGCGCGTTTGAAGTTTCTATAAAGAATATTGACCTTCTCTTGACCTTATGAGCGGACCGGGTTCTGCAGTTTTGCTTCTCGTTGGACCAGTTCATCTCAAGAAGTCCTGCTATACGCCCAAGTCGGAGATTTTTGCTCCGCCCATTGATGAATGCTAGAGCTGCCGAAAAACACGGCACTTCGCATTTTCATTTTTTGGCGATCCCAAGAGTAATGAACTTTGTTAGCCCATCTAACAAACGTAAAGGTGTGTGTTCGTGTGTGTGTGTGTGCGCGTGCGCGTATGTGCGCGCGTGCGTGCGTTCTGATGAACCGCGCCCAAACATACGTAGGCATCTCAGGAATTTCATTTAGAAAGATTCTCGTGTTAAGTTGGATGGCGGTTTATTTATTCATACACACCCACGTACGCACAAAGAGAGAGAGAGAGAGAGATCGGTTGCATATTGTTTTATAAAGTGGAACTTCCATATGTTGAACTTCAAGGAAAAACAAAAAAATATGCGAGTTATAAAAAATTCCACTTATGGAAATATGTTTTAAAGATAGGGATTTTTGCCCAGTAAAATTAATTCACTCCGAGTCATGGAAAATTTGAGTTATATACGTTCGAGTTATGGAAGTTTCACTGTATATGATTTTACTAGTAGCATATGCGGTATAACATTTTCAAAAGTTATTAAAATTATATTCAAAAAACGTTTATACCATTAAACATCTGGGAACGATTTTGAAAACAAATTCATGCAATATTAGTCAAGGAACTTAATACTCTTAATCGTCTTAACAAGGTGATGATCCACACGGTATTTCGTGAGATTTTACGAGAGAACTTGCTAGAAGATGATCTTTCCTCCTTTCGGTAACCTTTTAAGTAAGGTAAAAAGACCATAACGAGTAGCGAGATTCCGAAATTGACCCAAAAACTTAAAAAAATAAGAAGTTGAGTATTATGACCCAGAAACCAGAATGCCACTTCGTGACTGCAACGATTCGTGCAAGTATCGTAATAAAGAAAATCGAAATTTTTTAATGACTAGTAAAATTTAAGTATTCATTTGTCGTCACTTGAATGGTAGCATAATCTATGTATCATATGTTTCAACTTTTATTCAAAATTTATCATTAAAGAAAAATAAACGACAACAATTAATATCTCCTGGCTTGATGTTATTTAGATTTATGCATTCTACAGAATAGTTCTACGATAAAAAAAGAGAACAAGAGTACGAAAAATAATTTTTAGCCATTCCTTAAAATAGAATATTGAGATTATTATATTTTTATGGATTTTAATTCAAATTTAAATTGATGTCATCAAAACTCCCATCATTTAACAATGTTAAATCAATCAATAAGGATCAGAGGTTAGTGGAGAAATCCATTTTATAATGCAGCGCTATGCAAATTTTAACTGAGGGATGAAGGGAGAACTCATAGGATGAAAATCAACAAAAAACATTTATTTTCTGTCAGATTGACGAAGTTCTTTAACCATTAACAGAAATTAGAGAAATCTCGTAAAAACTCTCGATAGTAACGTGAAATTTCACATTTAAAAATTAGCATATTCCGTCATTAAACCGATTAAACACTTAAATTGCGAGATAGCCTTTCCATTTGCAGTAAAATCACTTGAACGTTGAGGAATACGAGGAGTTCTTACGCGATGTGAAAGTTGAGAAAAAATTCTCTTATTCATGCTATACGTTATGAATTCATTTAATGTTCTATGACCTCTTAGGGATCCCGTAGAACACCCAGGATGAAGCAACGAATAGACGCTCCGACTTGAAAACTGTTTTTTTATTGGCGCCATAACTTTATTTTTCCGTATGTATTCCGACGTCGCTTGTCCTTGCGTGCGGAACGCTTAACTGAACGGCTGTGGTGCGTGGCGAACCATGAATTGCTGAACACGATGCCACCCGTGGATGGGAAAAGTGCAACTCGAATGATGCAACTCCACGATGTTCTACACACCTGTAAAAATAAACAAAAACAAAGTTTGCATGGAAGAATGCCTGAAGATGAGCCCTCCATAATTATTCTACGCAATAGTTATTACAAAACGTGTGCATACTGCATACATTCTATTCATTATTAAGGAAATGGCACTGGAGTTGTGAAGGAAGTATAGTGTAACCCCGACAGAACGAGTACGGTTTTTAAAGAGTACGTCATAGCGAGCGAAATCAGCGTCGCCTTCAATTCAAGATTATTTTAATCGCTTTTCGGATACCTACAAGTAAAAGTACTCGTTATAACGAGTATTTTTCTGAAATTTAGACATTCTAGCTATGTAAAGGTTTTACTGTATTTAGCATAATTATTGGATACACAATGATGGTGATTGAAGAGAGGTAGTTAAATGTTTGAAACTTTATAATTATAGCGGGGGAGGAGGAAGGAGCCGAGAGATTTCCCGAAAACGGGAACAGGTATGAATTAATGCAATTCATTATCTTTTTGCATTAAAATTCTGGTCTTTGTTTTCATTATGCACTAGAGCTCCAGATACCAAAGAGAGAACATTTTCTCTATGGATTTACTTGAGGTCTTACGTTCATAGATAAGAACGCGTTGATGTCGGGGTAATATTTCCTGGTGAATTGGGAAATGTTATGATTTGGGTCACAAAACGCACGTTCACAATAATGATGTGGTAATTACTAGAAGGCTGGACTGCGGATCGGAAAGCGAGCAGAAGAATGCCGATGACTAGCCTTTTCAACATTGGCCGGTCTTTGTTTGATAACATATTTTTCCTCTTCGCCAGAAAGTATTGCATTTCACGGAGGAAAGAAAAAGGCCTGTGCTTTAAAAACGAGAATAACCTTAGTGCCCACTTTTTTTGCGTGAGCTGTAATTTTTAAGGCTAAAACGTCCTACGTATGTCTTCCCTCATTTTTCATGCCATATCATTTTTTGTAGTCATTTACATTCACTTTAAAAATGAAATAAATCTTTTAGTTTACTTCCCTCATCTTTATTCATCATATAAAGCGATTTCTCTATCTGCCTATTAATATATGTACACCAATGCTAAGTTATTCTTTGCATGACTTTTACGTATGCTTTTAAACAGTTTCCGCATAATTCTTTTTACGTAACATTTACGCGTTTCCTTTAGTGTTCTTATTTCACTGAAAAGCTTTTTGATTCGTCTTGGTGTTATGTTTTCAATCTTAAACTTCGAATATCGAGTTTTATCAATTGAGTTTCTTATTATCAGTCCATTAGTCACTGACTTTGCGAAAGGTGGAAATGTCTTGTTGTTGCAAATTAATTCGCGTTCAAAGAGATTTAATTTTAATATTAACTTTAAGCTGATGATTCACAGAGTTTACTTCAATGGGCGTAAAACCAATTCGTTATTTTTTGTTCGGAGTTCAGCTTATTAATCCAAAAAAACCCATAGGTATTCTATAACGCTTAATACAAAATGTATGGGCCGCAGAATCCACTTCAAGAAACAAATATTAAATTAGTTTCAAGTTTCAAATAGTCTCATTTAGTAGCAGGAGTTCGTGACTAAAAGGTGGAAATCATATTGAATCAACGTGTAAACCGCAATAGCGAAAGTATATGATGTACTGAGGATCACTGTAGTTTAGATCAGGACAATCACCTCCGATATCTTGAGCACGATTCTTACTTGTTCATGCCAAACTTATACTTATCCGTAACCGAAATAAGTATAAGTTTCTACAAAACAAATCGTATATTCAATATTATTCGGGTTATTGCTGAAATATCGGAATTCTTATTGTTATTCGAGTCTTACAGATTAAGCATGTAATATCTTTTGTTTGATCAGTATTGAAATTTGAGTGTTTGAAATGAAATAATTCTTTTAACGGTCAATTAAAGTAAATCCATTTCACTCGAACAGAAGAACATATAGCGTTTATATATTATGAAAAATAATATAATATTTCCACAATACACCTAGTTAATTGAAATGAAAATATAGAAAACTCCGGTAGCCATAAAATAGTTGATTTATGGCTTTTGGAGTTTCCTAGCGGGTTTCGCAAATAATGTGCTCTCGATAATTCATTTTCAAAATCGCCCCTTTTTGATATTTTCACTCTTGTTACAGTCCGTCTTGTTCACCTTTCGAGACCTTTAACCAATTTTTTCCTTATTCGTTACATAACTTTCGGACGTATAGTAGGTTTTACTCAAAACGGTTGACTCATGTCCGTCTGTCCTTCGTGTTCCTTGCGCACCTTGGGTCCCTCGATTGCATTAATTCGAGGTGAACTTTTTACCTCGAGGAGAAGAAATAAATAGAGAAAGAAGGTGGAGTGGTGGTGAATGGTGATGGAGCTCCAAATATCCAGCCTCTCGTGGGCAGAGTGATATGAAGAGAGAGAGGAGGGGGAGACGAGGGAAGTAACTGAAGAAGAGAGTGAGATCCAACTCGTTGCCACGGAATGTTTTTTGGGTCATAAGCTTCTCCCTTTCAACTTTCCTTAATGTTGAATCCTTAATAACGATGAGCGCAATATCGTTTGTTTGTCGCATAACCACAACGGCGGTGAACTCATTTTGTAAATCATATCATGGGCATTGTTTGAAGCTAGGATCCATCTATCCAGTCATTCGGCTGTTTTTCGGATATAATCATATTCATTCTACCTTTCGCTAGGTTTTTGGCTTTTCAAAACCAATCTGTAATATCCAAGACCTTTCTCTTAATCTTCTTGTGCCCATTGTTTTCTTTTAATATGTTTGATGTTCCTTTCCTTCTCCTACTTTTATTTGCCTCTTTCCTAGCATCCTCCCTTCTATGACTTCCTCCTTCTCTTACTTCTGTTTGCCTCTTTCCTAGCATCCTCTATGACTTCCTTCGACAGACGGTTACATTTCAACATTTTACTCGTCCATTTCTTCCGTATTTCCCTTATTATTGTAATCCCATTCTGTTTTTAGGACTTCCTCATCCGCTCTTAATTTTCTCTAGTAAAGCCATACCCACATTTCAAATGCCTCTAATCTGTTCACATATTTTCTTATTGCTCATGTCTCCCATACGTATACTGCTACACTCCATATCAAAGTTTTCACTAACATTATTTTTTATATCTTTATTCATACTGTCAACAACTCTCGTCGCCTCATGAATGTCACCTTTGGTCTTGCTATCTTCGTCATAATCTCTTTGGTACTTATTCCATCCTGAGTCAAAGTTCTACCTAAATAAGTACAAGTAAACGTATAAAAATGAATTTTTATAACCAACTTTTATATGGCTAATACTATAATATGAAAAAACTTTATAATATAATTATGATAACCTTTCAGCTTGCATGGACGTAAAAATTTGCAAAAGTGTCTATCTATCAGCTATTGAGTGATGTGGGGGTCTCTCTATTTAATCTTTTTACAGTTGAGAGCATGGCAGACAGAAGTAGAGAACTCAGTGGCAAACGAAAAAAACGTGGAACATAGTTTTAATTTTATTTGTTTATTAATAAAAAGAGGTATGGCATGTTTTCATGTTATATTTGTTGATGATTTCAATTCTCGTGTTGGCGTTTCAATCTTTATATATTTCTTTCCCGTTAAATCCAATAATTAGGTCAATTTTTATTATATATGAGGAATTTTTTTGGCAATGTTTATATGATGCAAACTGTCTGATTCATAGTATATATGCGAAAAGAAAAATAATAATGCAGACATTAGGATATCTGTCTTCCAAATTTGAAACTGACCAGCTATTCATTGTACTACCTCTTACTTAAGTAACCATTGCGCGTATGCAAGAGGGAATCAGCAGGTCGTTAAAAATAATCATAGTATAGATGGAGGATGGAAAGAAGTCTTCGTCATGGTTTTTGTTTTTTCCTGATAAATTGTAACTCTCCTTCGATAAAATTAAAATCGTTTAATTCAGATCTGATATCAATTATTTGGTCTGAACTGATATATTTTATTTTATTTGGTTAAACTTTGAAAAACAAAGCAAAAACTTGAATCGCTCCACAACGTATCTTTCATGAGAGTATTGAAATAATTATTGGAACATCATTATCGTGAAAAAGTTATTTCTATGCGTCTTTAACTCGGCCAAAGCTTGGCTGATAAATTATATTGAAGAAATAATTTGATTGAACTATTTTCATACCATAATTTTTGTAATATTGTTATTGATATGTCCATTCAGTTGTTTGATGGAAGTAGGTGATATCTAAGTAGTTATCTCTCGTTTTTTCATGTTAATAATGAGAAAAATATAATCTGATAATGAAAAATGTAGGCCAAACGCTCACGCAAAATTTCGTGTGTATGTCAAGGGCAGAAATCTTTTTGCTAATAGCCCGACATTGAGCAGTCGTTGCAGAGATTAAGGTGATAAATTATCTCATTAAATTTATGTACATTGCTAAATTTTTGGATAATGTACTGTATTTGTTCTTTTGAATATTTACGCACTCCAAATAAACTATAAATCTGACATTTCATCCTTCGTTTCCAAATTAAACAATAAAAAACTAAAATTCTGCTTTAAAATAGAGTGGGATAGGAGACATTAATAAAGCGAAATGTTAAAAAATAGATTATATATAATTCGAGTTATTCATTCTGTCTAAGAAAGTATATTTTGGAAGTAAATACTGAGATTGTCTAAAGATTATTAGAATCATGCATAAACATTAATTTAATCAAAAGGTAAAAAAAAATTTATGACACGATTTCAAGGACAGTTTGGGCAATATTGTGATCTCGAATTTCATACCATATGGAACAAAAAAACATAAGCTGTGTTAGTCAGCGGGTTTATATATTATGCCACTATCAGTACCACTTGCGTGGAAATATTACCGTTAGTTTGTATTGAATTTGGATTGGAACAAAAACTCGTTTATAAGACAATTATTGGAAAAAATTTGGATTGGGTTAACGATGTAAAAGGGGCAAAAGATATTTGTGGAAAGAGAAAAGAGATCCATAAGAAAAAGGTAAAGGAGAGTTCGAGGTGATAGTAACCTCACCAGGAAGTCAGCCTTTGTGGTAAAGCCAGGAGTACGACAGGTTGGTGGACCAGGAACAGTTTTTGAGAGTCTTAGGAACCGAAACTTAATGGTAAATATCACCCAGTTTAGACCTTACCCTGAGATTAACCCGATTCCAGACTGACCTTTTGAGGAGTTACTTATCACTGCCATATCCATAAGAATTCAAATAGAAAATATAAAACAAAACCGTTTCATTTATTCTAACCACTTCAAAATGCACTTTAATGCATTTATAGTTTATTTGGATTCAATCAGACACAGCGGCAATGCTCCATGTTAAATTATTATGCGTTCTTTGCGCGATGTGAACGCATATAGGGGAAGTCGATTCCGTCCGTCCGTCCGTCCGCATGTTAAAACTCGGAAACCGCTAAACGTATTATGATGAAATTCGGTATTGGGGAGTTTTGCTGAAATTGGTCGACCGATTCCAATTTTAGTTAAAGTCGGGCAAAAATGACGACCACTTTACATGAAGACCTACATGTAGTTTAAAATGTTCATTTGTTTCAACTCGGGAACCGCTTTACATATTGTGATGAAATTTGGTATTGGGGAGTTTTGTTAAAATTAATTGATCGATTCCAATTGTGGTTAATCGGACAATAATTACGACTACAGTGCATGAAGACCTACATTTATTTTATGACGTACCTCGCTTGCTTCTCGTTAATTTCTCATCTGAGCGAAAAATATTGAGAACATTGTGAACTCTCAAAGAACGCATTTGGAAACTCTGGAAACGCCAGGAGAGCCTCTGTTACCATTGTATTTTACTAAAGAGTTAAAATTACTACAATATTTTACTTTCGTGCTACGAAAACGCTTCAGATTTATCCTAGGCAATTATAGCTTCATCGTATAAATCAAACTGTGTTAATATCCCTTTAAATATTTTTAAGCCGGTTACACACTATCATTTTTCACACCATTTTTCTTGTACAAGAAAACTGATGTAAAAGCTGTCATTTTAAATGAATGTGTGTATGCTTTTAACACGTTGTGCGCATGCGCACGCATGGCTTCAGTAAAAAATTATACAAAAATGATGGAATAGAGCCCGTCCTATTTTTAGTCATTTAAAAATGGCAAGAATTCATAAATTGCCTTACAAACTTCAGAAATGACAACACTAATTGTGCTTGTAGAGATATTATAAGAGAACCGTAAACTAGAAAAAGTCTCCCCTGTAGCCAAATATCTTAGAGCTTAGAGTAACTGATAAGCTGAAAATTAAAGAAAGACTTTACATCAACATTTTTCTAGTGCGTGCAATTGTTTAAATAATAATCACATAAATACCAGTTGTACGTATATTAACTAATAATCCATAGAAATTCAATTTAATTGCCTTATTTCTGCGGATATACCCTCTCGTAGTGTTTTGCTGGGTAATTGTATTCTTAACTAGTACCAAAAGTTTATCAAATGTTGATGAATCCATCCGTAGGTAGTTTTTATAACTTTGCATGTCTTCTTCGCGCAATTCATAGTGATCCAAGTCATGAATGCTGTGCCCTTTATCACGACGAAGAATCCATGGCTTTGTCCATCATATTCAATTTTTCCATCTTTTATTTTTAGCTGTTTTTGTTTGCCTCATCTTAGCAATAACTATCGCGCATGCAGCTACTGGAAAACAACGTCTGATAATACTTATCACCCATGCTTGCTGCTCGCGATAATAAAAATACAACCTTCACCGGCTCATAAGTTTATCTTTCAGCTAACAAGGGGACCTTATGGCATGCTCGGCGCCGATTTGGTTGAAACTTTGCGACTATCGATGAAAAATGCCAAAGCAAGAAGATTCTCAAGCATTCGTGAGATATTCGCGATGAAATTTAGCGATCGTTCTAACGTTGACATATACCTACGATGAGGTTAATCGTCAGGGTCAGGCGGTGGCCTATGTGAATAAATCCTCGGTTTATGTTGATTGGGGCACCAGTTTTATCCCACCTCTTGCAATTAAAATTTTTATTTGAACATTTTTTCACGTTTTAGATATTTTGGGTTTTACAATTTGCTGAAAGTTTATTTGATTTATAATTATATTCTCACTTTTTATGCAAAGCGAAAAAAATTTCTCAAAAAGTTAAAAATGAATTTAGTTTGAATCGCCAACAAAAATTAAATGGTAATTACTGCTCATGGTCCGTTTATAAAACATATTCAACATTTTGCTTTTCAAGAAACTAATGTTTCATCGCAAATTATGACTGTGAAGTTATACTATGCTGTAGATGCTGAAGTCCCTATTCGTTGATTCATCACCAATTAAGGGCCCCAGTATTTCGTGATATGATAAGGTACGCGTGGTTTTCTTCGAAACTGACAAAGATAGGAAGGTTTTCAAAATTGTGAATGATGTGTGTTTTTTAGCAAACTCTGTTAAAAATAACTGCGCCTGTCAATCGATTTGCTTAATAACGTATGCGTGGTTTACGCTAGATCTTTGCTTTTCATGTTTCTATGATAACTACCATCCAAAACATTGCACGTAATATCAATAAATAAATGTGTACAAACATAATTTGCAATGAAGCATTACTTTATCATAAAAATTAAGTGTTGAATATGTGTAATAAACGGACCATGAGCAGCTATTACCATTTAATTTTTGTTGGTGATTCAAATTAAATTCTTTTTTAACATTGTGAGAAATATTTTTTTGCTTTGGTAATTAGTGAAAATGTAATTAAATGTAATCTCTAACATTTTCTTCAGTTTTACTTTCTCATCATTTAAGTTTTGTCGTTTTTATAAAAAATACCAGTCGTTTACGCTAGAAACAAATGCCTGGCAGGTTTGTTTTATTTCGTATTTATACGTAATAGCAAGGATTTGCGGTAGTAGAGTGGCTATAGCGGTCCCGGATTTAATTCCGGCAGAAGACGAACTTTTCAACTAGGAATAGTCCCCTACTTTTGTTGTTTGAGGAGAATGCACAAGTCAGCGTTCCATCCATCGGAAGCAACGTTAAGCAGTTTTGTTCCTCTTCGTAAGAGCGGGCCAAACCCGGGTTTCTCTCCTCCCTAATGTCCGTTGTGGAAGGCAACGGGAAACTACGACACGTGTGTATATTCCCCAGTCAGTGAGATCAATTGTAAGGCTGACGTGCTGATGATGAAATGATTATATAAGAAGAGCAAAGTAGCGGTTTCTTGGTTATCCATTAATTATCTCAATATGAATTGCATAAGGTATTTGCTTCGACTTTTTTCTTTTAATCCTGTACCAAATTGCGCAATATTCCATATTAAAATAGTAAAGGCAAGATTAGGGATGTGTAAAAATGCCGAATGGATGATGTTTAATGTCCAGAACACGCAATGAAGCATAAAGAAATGCACACATTGCACCACTAGTACAGAACGGAAAATTTACGTTTACGTATGAGAGGTTTAGAACACCACCAACGATTGATATGTGACATTGAGGTTTAAATTGAAGAAAATTACTGTCGAACGATTCAAATAGATCCCGAGATGATATTGGGGAATGTTTTAGGTTCCTATGCGATGCCTAAAAAGCATTGATGTGGTTTCCATGTGTACATATGTTGGTTCCTTTTTGAATGTGTAAACACTTTAGCGGATTTCAAGGTCTTCCATGACTGCATACGTTGAGAGCGCAACTCAATTTGACCGTTTCCTAACCATTACGGAATGGAGTTGTTGACCCAATGCCACAACCCCCACCTACGCATCTCGGAGAGAAAGCCATCCCTTCAATCAAATATAAGGGGTGGAGGGGAAAGTGACATTATACATAGTGCTATTACGAAACAGGACCAGGGGATATGGCTTTAACCATCCAATCCGAAGGACGAATCCGTCCTGCTGTTATATCCCTCTTGGGAAAGATGAAACGATGAAAATGAGAGTAGGAAATAGGGCCTAAAGCCGCTGCTTTCTATAAAGTATCACACTCTCCAATTGGCTAACGATATTTAATAGTCAAAAGGATAATCTGAACGAATATTCTTACATTGGAAAAGTGCGTTTAAAACGTGTTGGGAGTAATAATTACATCATTTGCCATGTTCATTCCGAGAAAAAGGTGGCGGTGTTAGAACCAACCTTTTAACTTCCGGCGGAGGTGTAAATCGTTTCGGTAGAATAAGTAGGCAAAATGCATACTGACACAAGGTCTTTACGACCATACTATTAAATTCTATAAATAATTCGGCTTTAAAGATCTGTCCGGTAATTTAATATTTGGAGGTGAACTGACAGAGAAAATTGTCCTACGCAATTATGACGCGCTAATCGCATTCTCGCAATTTATCAATTCTTAGAAATCTAAGGTAACTACCAAAAACTTTCTCCAATCCAATTTCGGAAATTATTTATTGTAATTTACCCGAAATTTATTCCCTTTCTGAATTCCCTTCAGCTGAAAATTTTCGCTGATTACGGAACTTAAAAGTATATGGAATATGGCCGCGCTTTTAGCGACGTTCCTCAGATTTGAGGCAACACCACTCCGTCCATTTTTCTTCCCATTCTTATACATGCTTGTCGCACTAAATACGGAAATCAAAACTAACCGTTTAGGATTTATAACTAGGCTATCATTAAGTTTTTAATACTCCTTTCGGAAAATGAGTGATTTCTACACTAAAATCGCCGTAGTTGCTCCTTTGTTCATCTACATCTACATGATACCCTGCAAGTCACCTTTTTGGTAGATGGCAGGGATTGCAGTGCACCAAACTAGGGACTAGTATTCCTACGTTATCTTTTCCTATTATGTTCTCTTATCGTCCTAGGGAAAAACGATCCTCTATATCGCTCCGTTCCACAATGATCTTGCGAATCTTTTTCTCGGTGTCCTGCCTTCCGAGATACGTCGGGCTTCTGATAAGTCCTACTACCTCATTCGCTAGTTCCTCCGTCATAAATTTTTCCGGTAGTTTAAATCTATCCTGCAGCCTCTAACGATGTCCATTTCAGATTTTCTATTAATGATGTTACGCTTTGTTTACTATCGTAATTCCTCTTTACAAATCTAGCAGCCCTGCGCTGAACCTTTTCTATCTTGTTAGTGAGTCCCTTTTCGTAGGGATCCCACACAGCTGAAGCATATTAGACCTGCGGTCGAACCAAGGATAAATATCATAATATTTCACTTTTTAGGAGCTATTTCGAACTATTCTCGCTATAAAGGCCAGCTTTTTGTTAGCGGTTCCTATAAATCGGCGAATATGAGTGTCCCACGAGAGATCACGATGGATCGTGACTCCGAGATATTTAATCGAGTCTGAAACTGGAATCTCTACTCCGTCAAACGAATAATTAATATCCAACGAGATTCTCTTGGTTCTCCAGAAGTTGATGAGACAGCTTTTATTTTGGTTGATCTCTAACTGCCATTCCTCAAACCATGCATAAATAGCTTCTAGGTCATTTTGGAGATACTGGTGGTATTCCGGATTGCTTATTTCTCTATAGATGACGGTGTCGTCCGCGAAAAGCCTAATTTTACTTCTGAGCTGATATCGTTTATATCAATTAGAAATAATAACGGACCAATTAACTACCCTGTGGAACGCCAGAGTTCGAAGATTTCCCATCTATAACAATCTTCTGCTTCCTATGATTTAAAAATTCACGGATCCGACTAACGATTTTTGAATTAACGCCTAAGGTTTCTAATTTCGTTTTAACAACCTGTGAGGTACCTTATCAGAGGCTTTCCTAAAATATAAGAAGATGGCATCGACCTGCCTATTATTTTCTCTGCTTTTCAGTATACAATTCACAAAGAGACCAAGCTGAGTATCACAAGGCATACCTATTATTCAATTACAATAGAAAAATACTTTTGAACTAAAATTTAGAATCTATTTGCGAAAGGAATTAACGCTTGAACGTAATGCCATCGTGGCTTTAATATATGAAAAACCGAGTATTGTTATGACCTACGCCAATGAGAATTTTAATTAATACGACGACTTTTATTATTATGCTACACCAAAATAATTAGAGAATCATCGCTTGTATTTACAAATATAGTTAATACATGCACATGATACATTATTGTGGCATAAGAGAGGCGCTTGATTTTTAATAAAAACAATTTTATATAGAAGCCTATAAGGTTACAAATTTCAGGAGTCACAAAAACGAAAACCTCCATTACATGTATTAATTACTGAATAAGGGAATCAAACAACAAAAAATGTACAGACTTGGCAAAACAACCATTAACTCTACAAGTAAAGATAAATATCAAATAAAGATTTATTTGATAACTGACGATAATCACTGCAGTTTTTGTCACACGAAAAACTCGTCGCCCAACAATACATCGTACGGCAAACTCATCGCGCGTAATTTCCTTGATCGACAAATTCGACGTGAGAAAAATTGTCGCGAGAAAAATCATCGCGAGGAAAATTCGTCGCGAGACAAATTGGAAGGCGAGACACCATGATTGGTGTACCTACAGCAGGGGGGTACACTTGTTGGGTTGGGGGTCATCCGCTGCCATACACACATCCAATGTGTCTTGGCTTTCGTAATTTGCGATGAGAATTGCATTTCCTTCGGGTATTATTGAAATGCAAAGAAAAATGACGCTGTGAAAAAGTGTCTCCCCCTGCCGTACACCAGCCATGGTGACTCGACTTCTAATTTGTCTCGTGACAAATTTGTCGAGCGATGAATTTACGCGCGACGAAGTAACCGTGACGAGTTGTTGCAGAACCGTAGGAAGTATGGTTACCCGTTTAATCGGTGTTTTTAAAACAAACGAAGCAAGATAAAATAATTGTATCTACTGAAAATTTTCATTGCAAACTTAGGATCAGGATTTCAATTAATAACTTATTAATTTTTAAAAATACATTTTTTAATTATTTTTTTCCTCAAACAAAAATTTGCTAAACAACATTTCGTTTAATGAACGAACTAGTATACCTATAATGAATGTGTGTTCGAAATATACATTAAATACATTCAGTAAGAAAGTAGGTCATAAAATATTTTTTTCTGCTTTGGCAGTCTGCTAAAAGGGGAGGGAGGTCGTCTTAGATTTAAGGTCGTCTTGGATTCGGGTAAATACGGTATATCATGAAGGCCTCACCGAGACTGATCAAATGTCTTTTAATGGTATACGTGTCTCTATCAGTTAAAGCTATTTTTTTGCTCAATTTACTGAAAAAGTGATTGGAAAATTGTTAATGTTACCAGCTCCAACACGTTTTTCTGAACACAATATTTTCTGAATAAATGCTTTTATCCTGTCATGTGCTTTAAATATATTTTTTCCAAATCCTTGGAGCTGAAGATTTACCTCATTGAAGTTATGGAAGATATCCGCCATATAAGCCAATTGGCAAAACCAATCCTCTCTATCAAACCAAACAATCAAATAAGATTTCATTTCTTTTAGAAAATGTCTAACTTCATTTCTCATTTCAAATAGGCGTGTTAATATGCTTCCCCGTGACAAACCTCGAACTTTGGAATGGAATAACAATTAATTATGCGTTGATATCATCTCCTCTCACATCATTTTAAAAATACGAGAGTTCAATACCCGTGACTTAATAAAATTTAAATTTTTAATGGCAACATTCAATGCTTTGTGTAAATCAGGGCTCATTTCAGAATACATATTTCTATATTGTAATGATGCATCAAAACAAACGTTAAAATTTTATCTGGATCAGTAAGTGTGTATACTATTTACTTTCTGTAAGAAATAGCAAACTTTCAGAAACAATTTATTTATTAACCTAATAGTTGCATTAATATTTCTAAGAAATATTTGTAAACTACAGAAGACAGAAAACCCCGTAAAATAAATCAGATTACTGCGTTTAAATAAAAAATACAATGAAGACATTTTTCAGAATTAATATACTTTATTTGTCCGTTTTCTTAAAGCTTATAATCAACGAGACGATCAAGCGATATGCTTAGCGAGGGGTAGGCGAGAGGGGCAGCCGCCACCGGAGCCGAACTCCAAGAGGCGCCAAACTAGCAAAAAACACGTTGTGAAACTGTACATTATGGTCGTTTAAATATTTTCTTCAATCCCGGATAAACTACATTTACCAAAAGGCAGAATAATAAGGTCATAATAATATAATTGAGGGTGCCGGTGGTGTAGTGGTTAGGACGCTGGCTGCTACTCGTCTGGGGCTTGCCTGCTGATTGGCTACTGTTTAGATGCTGCTTGAAAAGGCAGCGAGCACGAATCCTGCGCAAGTAGGATTTTTTTTCCAAGGTCGCCCGACCCCCTGTTTGTGTAGTTTGAGGAGACCGCGCTAATTCAGCGTTCCGTCCTTAAACAGTTAAACAGTGGTCCCCTTGGTGCTCTTTGCATAGAGTAGACAAATGCTGGCACCGTGTTTCCCTCCTCCCTTCTTTGTATTTGTGTCCGGTGTGGAAGGCAACGAGAAATCTCCACACCGTGTCTATATATTCCCTTGTCAACCCATCAAAGAATTGGTAGGACCTGTCGTAAGACAGAACACTAATGAATGAATGAATAATATAATTATAACGTAAGTCACTCCACTTAGAACCATAACAAAAATAGAGTAAGTATTTTTCACTAATCTGCGAGCCTTACTCGCAAATCACTTCAGAATCTTAGCTACAGACGGACAGGCGGATAAGTAGAAAGAGCAATTTTTTCGCCATAAAAGTAGGTAAAAGTTTTTTTAACCAGAAGTACATTTAGTCATTGAATTTCCCACAGTCAAATTTATTGTCAACATATCACATACACTGCAATGAATAATTTTAACAATAATAAATAATAATATTAATATTTAATTAATAATTAATAAAATTAATTAAAATTAATAATTAATTAATAATATTAATAAATATAAAATAATATTAAATAAACTTAATTGAGAATATACGAAACGACACTTACCCATTATACACCAAATGGTTGTCGTTTTTCTCAATGGCAGTTATAAATGCTACGATCTATTTTTTGCAATATAAAGATATATTTATTAATTCCTAATTCTTTCTTGAATGCAATATAGATATATATATATATATATATATATATATATATATATATATATATATATATATATATAACACAACAACTAGCTGCTATAAATGTAACTTTCGAACCTATAATAATAACTTTTAACAGTTTATTTCCGACAACATCCTAATCTCGTGATCGCGTTATATATATCTAATGTATACCTGTACGATAATAAATGCCAAGTCTGAAACAGGAAAACTTGACAATCTATCTTCAACAACTTGCAATGAAATACTGACGGATAGAGACGGAAATCCTATGGAAAAGAAATGTCGATCATGGATGACCTCTAGCGAAACAAGCGCTTTGGGAAAACCCTTTTCGGAAGTTAGAAGAAGACATATTTTCCTTAACGATCAAGAACTCTATGGGGCATCAGCTCTAGAGAAGAATATGTAGGGGAGGAACTAACAGCGGCATAGACGCCTTGGTCCAGCACTACTGCATTGCTCCAACGCCTTTTATTTTTACGGTTACCCTCGACTCCCTTTCCCAGAAAAGGGATTAATACATGGGTATACCCATTTCAGCGGGTGTGCGGCAGGAAATATGTATTTCGGTTGTACTGGTTTTCCCAGTTACCCCTTTCCATTTTCGTAAATCGGCGCTACGAACCTGAAAGGCGAGGGCAGCTTGCAATAAACGTTCTCAGAGCCCAGAGCACGATCGGGACACCGCGTAACCCTCGGAAAGGCCTCGCATACCCCCAGGGATACGCGTACCTCAGGTTAAAGACCACTGCCATAGAGGATTGTCCTTGTAACATATAGTAACATAATGCCTGTCTGCATGAAATGGCAGCCTATCCTTTAATAATATCCTAAATTGGAAAGAGAATCAGTGAAAGATTCTAAGTGTCAGCGAGAACAGTATTTTGCGATATTTTTTTAATCAATTAGATAGTACACGATGAGATTCTAACGCGAAATAACGAAAAGAAACGGGCTGTGATGAAAAATAAATAACACAAGTAGTAGATGCGAGAGATTTCTTAGAACTTGACTATCTTGAGATGAGGAAACGAAACCCGACCCAATTTCTTGCGCCGATTCTTCGTTTGCCAAAGGCTAAGGAGTGGCTCTTTTTATTTCCTCCAAGGTCCGACTTCCGCGCTTACTTAACGGAAAAAGGGGTGCGCTAATGGAATTTTCCGGCCGTCCTAAGCATTTGGAGCATTAGTTTGGACCCGTCGAAGATAAAAAACCTTTGCTCTAAAGTCTGTTGAAATTGACGTAGTCGGAGGCTCCCCCTCCGTTACTTCGGCCGTTCTCGGAAGGAGGGCGTGAGCGTCGACGCCCGTGAGAATGTGGATCAGGTATAATCCCGTTCTATCACATGCACTTGCTATTCTCTCACTCTAAATAACCGCACTGTGCGTCCGTGAGACCAGACGAGGTCGGGATCCTTTTCGGGTCCAAAGGCGTTTACCTTGCATTTGCGCCCGGTTTAAAAACACTGCCTCCAAAGATCGACCGTTTGGCGGAGAAAGGGCTTTTCGGGCTGGGCGTTGTATTTCCATCCGGGTTGGGCAAAAAAATCAGAATGGGACAAAATTGAACGCCAATTCCCTCGAAGGTTATTCTGTAAAAAAAAGTCGATGAGAGAATGGGAGAGAGAGAGAGAGAGAAAGGGAGAGAGGAGAGAGAGAGAGAGAGAGAGAGAGAGAGAGAGAGAGAGAGAGAGAGAGAGAGAGGGAGATTTTTGAAGGGAATGCGTTTAAATAAAGTTGGAGCGGGAAAGATTGGAAATGGATGAGGGAGCGCGTGATTGATGGACTTAATAAGCAGAGGCGGGAGTTTAGAAGGATATGAATGATATGACAGAATATGCATATATATAGATAGACGTATTTTCTTAGGTAATTCGATATTCATTGTTTCACTCTTTCCAACGGTCCCTACCTATTTCTCTTCAGATCATTAATCACATGTGGACGCATCCATTTCCAATATTTAACAGTCACTATAAACTCAGGTTTAAATGTCTAATGTTCGACCTAGGAATAATGTCGACATAAGCCAGGTGGAGCCGAATAATGTATACATTACATTATACAGCTGGACCCCGGGGCAGATTTATACCCTCACACGCTCTTGGGCATATGGACAGTCTCCCCCTACCTCTTTCGTAAGTCCCAACTTTTTATTCAGAGTAATGCAAAGAATAAATAAACGCATAAAGACCATTGTAATAAGATATTTGAAAATGCCAGTGCCGTCAGTTCTGACTAAATAGTTGACACCGGGGTCGGTCTCCCGCCTCTTGTTCAGATAAGACGGCGCCGCAGCTGATTATGTCAAAGGAGTGACTCATACTAGGCACTTTGCCTACTGCGCCTGTTGGTAAATCCGCCCTTGTCTGGACCGGAGAATTTTGTATCGTTTAATTAATACCCGAATGCGTTAGAATACGATTATTACTGCATAGTCATGTAAACGAAAGAAACTTGAGATTTGGGATACCTTAGATTACCGTTTCCTTTGATAGCCTTTCAATTTTTATATATTAAATTATGTTAGCTAATCCTTACCATATAAATGATGTTATTAACCAGGTTCGTGTTATATGTACAATAATTTCCAAAGGTATTCCAAAAATTGGAGCGGCGTCCCTTTCGCGGCAGACTGAATTTTAAATTCCTATCTACGTGAATGTTATGTCATTCGGTGAATTGTATTCAAGTCGTGACGCCACCTCAGTCTTCAGGGTTTATTGTTGTATAAAATACGACCTATTATTGCGTATCAACCGTAGTTAATAAATAGTATTCCGCGTCTTGGGCGATCGTTTGAACGTACTATTATAATTCGCCATTGTAATTTAACAGTAATTCTTTCATCATGATGATATCGTAAGCAGGCCCATGGAATTGTTTTTTTCCAAATGAGGGGTTGTTTGGGGGAGGCCTGAAGAAAACTCGATGCGTAATTACTTCTAATATTAGAAGTACGAGTGGATTTACGAATTTGGAATCGACGATTTCATCGGTTTTATCAAATGTTATCAAATTCCCCGGTTCGATAGTATTTGTTACATAACGGAAAAAGCGAAAGTGACAAGGCAAAACTCCCAAAAAAGTCAAGATACATGCGTTAAAAAAATATTAAAAAACATTTGCAGAGTTTCTTCTTCTATTACTTGCTACTTGATAGCATTCTCCGAATATTTCAAGTTAAACACCGACGTAAGGATTCGGTTTGGCTGAAGGAATGCACGAGATTATAATGCGGTATATCTTTTTCATAATTCATTGAGTTAAATTGTTTCTCTATCGTTTTTGCCAGTCGGCAGAATGCCCTGACTGGAAACTTTTCCTATTCAGATAATTTTTTCAGCAATCGATTCCACAATTTCCCACTCTCTACTCATAAAAGGTGGTTGATAACTCACCCCGCGGAAGAAATCCTAATTATTTTACTTTGCTGGAATTTTATAAACAGTTCTGTGAAATAATAAGAAATGAAAAAAGATGCCAAAACTAGAGGCTCTCTTTCTTCATTCTTGCAAAACAATAAAAAATTTTTTATAGATAACATGAAAACCTGTTCAAAGAAATTTCCGTTGCGCCAAAAAAATCGCACTGAAGCATCAATAATGGCATACGTTACGTAAAAGCCCGTAACGGTTCTAACAGGCATGCGTGAATACATTTAACGTCTACGTGTGAATTCCTGATAAAATTCCGGAGTTTGAGAGTTGCGTAGTTTTCAGAGCTTAAGGGCTTCGAAGGCCTTGTATATGAAAAACGCTCCTAGCTTTCTACATCTTCGCGAACATAGAATCAGATATTCTACTATTAACCGGCGGTCCTTCCGTTTGTTTATCGCTAATCAAGCTTCCAATAAGAAAGTAACACGGCAAAAACAATTAAATATTTCGCAACGGAAACGAAAGCTGAATGAGAATATTTCTTTTTTTCGAGCTAATGCGAAATTATTGTAAGAACCATACTCACCGGTGGAAACCAGTTTGGCTTACTCTCAGGGAATGAGGTTTAGGAAAGAAAAAAACCTTTTCTGCCAGCCGAGTTTCTGTTTCGAATGGGAGAAAGTTTAGCGTGAATTACTTTTGCTAGTCATCTGTAGTTAGGCGCCTTTCCGCATTTCCATCTTTTTTTAGCCACGAATGCTACGAAAATGCGTAAAGAATGGAGAATTTTTAGTTTAATATCCAGTTGTGTCTCAAGTCAATTGACAGCGATGCAGTTAGTCGCCATCTTTTACGTCCACTACGTACGAATATCATGAAATAATGACTGTTTATACAATTACTTTGGTACGACTGTTCTGTTAATAGCCTATGCATGCAACTATTCAATGTAGAAACATAATATTTCACGGTGTGAATTCGAAGCTCACGCTCGAAATGAAATGTTTTACCTTTTAAATACGCAAAATTATACTGCGCATGAAAATACTCGTATCTTTCGGTATGTCAATTTAAATTTTCTTGGCCATACGTTAAGTATTAAACTGTCCCAGTAATTTGATCATTAAATCGTCAGCAGTTGATACGCCCGATTAAGAAAATAATTTCTTAATTCCAAAAACTATATATTTTTTTCATGAAATGGGCTATTAAAAAAGAGTTTGAAAAAACTACAATTGAGTGTCGTTTAACAGATAATAACTTAGTTGATGGTGCGCATTTTTTTCGCAAGTATGAATTATCGGGCCGAGCCGAAAACTGGAAATTAATCAGGTCTTTAATTCATAAGACTCGTTTCCCTTGCGATCGCGTCTCGATACCAGCTCGTGAAAAGAATGACGTAACGATGACATAACGATCAAAATCAGCATTATTTTTCCGCCGAATACAATTTTTCATTGATAGTAAAGGCAGAAGTTATTTTTTGGATAGTAGTAAGTTTCTTTGGAAATGGGTATGCTGTTTTTCCAACCCAAAAGGCGCCGGAACGCGAAAAAGGTGAATGGGGACATAAATAGGAACTGAATGTAAATTGTCAGCGGTGGAATAGGTGCAATTGTACAGTATGAGTAAAACGTCATTCAGTTGCAAATAACTTCATTTCATGTGTTGCAAATTATACAAATTAGTATTTTTTGCATTGATGGTTCCGGAACGGCGTTCCGGTGCGTTCCGCCAGAAAAAAAACACTGGGTATAGCCATTAAATTACATTTAATCTCATCAACCGTTGTTTTTTCACTATACATATACAATATGTATTCCTTTTCTCAAAAATGTGGCGACATATTTGAAATATCATTAATTGAAGGCGACTTTTGGGAATTTATTTCCTTTTAAGAATAAATAAACTTAATAAACAAAAGTCTATTTTTGAAAGTACATTTCAATTATTATTACTACTTTCATGGCTCAAATTCTATTATTAATTGCGCGAGCGTTAGCAATAATACATTGGGTTTAATAGTATAAGAGAAACATTCTCATATGTCACAACTTATTTTACCATGGATACACCAAAAAGTTCATGGCAACGTACGTAATGCAACTGTTTTGGATAATAAAGTTTTCCATGACATTTCAGCAATTGATTTGCACGTACAACGTTATAGTTGTGATACTTTTTCCATCGTACATGCATACATCTTTATCTCTTCTTTATGTGCAACAGCATTAGGAATGAATAATCTTTAATTAATTTCGGACAGAGTTATATTTGTACGTCCCATGTTTGACGTCACTTACTTGTGCCCAGTACCCAGTGGCGTAGGAAGGTGAAGCCGGACCCTGGTTGGAGAATTCTTTACGGGACCCCACACTACTCCAATATGTATTGGTAATCTTATTTTTATAGAGAATAATTTTAATGACAAATTTATTAATAATTCGGTTTTTATAAATAAAATGTATTACAATCGTTTAATAATTTCATGAATTTAATTGTACATGATATTATTTCTGAGAACAAGTAAGTATCACAGAAATCAGGTTACACGATTATGATGCTGTAAATAACAATTTTTATACCTCAAGACGAATAATCTGTAGCACATATGTAGCATCTATCACATAACACGTTATTTACTTACCACTTGTCAATTTTTTTTGGGAGTTTTATTTTCCGAAAAATTGTCTGCAATTTCAGAAGTGTCAATTTATTGTGCGGTTCGAAGACTTGTCGCACAGGCCCTTGGGGCCCCCCGAGCTCCGGGCCCTGGTTCCACCGAACCATCGGAACTATGGTCTCTACGCCTCTGCCTTTACCATTTAGCTTTAATATTGCTTGTGGCCCCAAACCCTGCTGTAACTTCCATTTCAGCAGCTATCTTATGTTTCTAATACAAACAAATAAATCTTTATCATTTCCGTTGGGCGTATTAGCAAACCATTGGATTTTTTGTTTGTTTCGACTTACTAACGGATTTTGCTAAATTAGATGTTACAAAAGAAATGGAAAAATAGAGTTGAGGTAGCCAGGTTTACAAAAGTTTGATTGGTTTAAGATAGTAAAATAAAATAAACGGAAAACGACACACAGTAACCTGCGTGATGTCAAATTTTAAATTGCTAAGATGGTGGTTATCTAATGGTATGTGCAAATTAATGATGGGTACCGATCCTGAGGTCCATAGTTATTAGCGCGATAGAAAAGTTTACCATAACCTTTCTCAGTAGTGTCACAGAAAATTTTCGGATAAATTCGTATATATCTCGCATTGGCATTTTGAATTGCTCAGATTGATATTATAGCTTTATGACTAAGCAAGAAATTTTATTTCCTAAAAATTTAATCAAACCAATGTTTATTCAGTATCATATTTCTGATGTTCTTGAAATATTGATACTTAAGTTAGTGCTCCCGGATTTCCTGACGCTATTGCCTTCACATCCGACTCTCTCTCTCTTAAAAAAAAGTTGAATTGATGCGAGAGTGGGTTTTTCAGAGAGAAACAAAGAGAGGGAGAGAGTTAAAGGATACGGGGTCTGAACTGAGGAAAAGGGAAATGCCTAGAAGTATTGGAAAGTGAGAAAGTGGAATCGGAGAAGCGAAAATACTCCGGTAATACATGATTCACGCAGGGAAGTACTTTACGCAATGATCTTTCACTTTGATCAAATTCACTATCAACTTCTTTCGTTGGATTTTTTAAATCTAATATTCTTCCGCAAATTTATTTTAAATCGTGCGCATTCGCAAATTAAAATCTTAAGTACTTCGTTTTTACAAGTTCATATAATTATCTTCGTTTTTGGCCAACTGGCTTGTCGAAAGTGAGACATGCATACGTGCATATTTCCCAGTGACAACGCAGTTTAACGAAAAAAACTCAAGATATCAAGTTCTACTTTGGAGGCAAGTTGCATGAACCAATTTGGCAGTTGAATGTAGTGAGAGGTAATATGTCATAAAAATTCATAATCACCGGTATTAAATTCCAGGTGGTGTTTGATTTTAATTTCGGAATTCAAAGTTACATACAAATTTTGTTTATAAAATATAGTAACCGAGTTAGATTTGATTTTTACTTTTTATGTGTTATAACGTGTTTAAAAACTTTAACTGCGCCATATTTCGAGCATTTTAGATTTCCACGTATCTTGTAGATTCAGATAGTTCTAAAAATCATAAATTTGCATTAATTCATTTGCATTACCTTTAAACGGTATGGCGAACCAGATGACGTGACGTGCATATTGCCCTTTCTTTTCGAGGCTGACCTTATTTTCCCTTTTCCAAAGTTTTCCGGGCGTTCTTTTAAAAAATATCAACTTCGATGGACCAGATTGCCTTGAAATTGTTTGAGTATATGCTTGCAGATTCTCAGAATACATTTTTCGAAAAAATGCTCTCCGCAGGGAAAGAGTAATCAGGCAACATTTGTATTGTTCGGGTGATTCGTTTTAATATTGCAAAGGTTATGTGTTATCCTGATAAGGAAAACGTATGCTATTTTATTTAAATATCAGTTAACTTTATAATACCTATATAGAAATAGGAATACATAACGAAAATATACGTGATATTTAGTATCTAAAAAAAGTTAAACCATTGTAATTCGTTGATAAACTGTCATCCCCATTCATTATTTCTATTCCGCTATTATATAACTAAGGTGATAAGTCGGAATTAGTTATCTAACACAGGAATTTTAAGTGAAAATTAAACTAAATAAGCATTTGTAACAGTATCATTGCTCCAATATTTTTAACGATTTTTTCCGGACGTGAAATCAAAGTGACGAGTTTTTTCCTATTGTATTTCAATTATCGCTGGTCTGATAATGCAAACATTCAAGATATATTTTTCTCGGAAAGTCCCAAACGCTGACAGATGAATTTAGGTCATTATTTAATGATATAAAAGCCGAAATGTTTTTTACCCTGTAGTTCTGGGGAGCCGGTGGTGTAGTGGTTAGAGTGTTGGCCCCACCGTACGATCTGCTAAAAGTGCGACACCCGGTTCGAATCCTTATGAGGATTTTTCCGAGGACGCGCCGGCCCCCTATTTGTGCGTGTTGGAACTAAGGAGACGAGGACAAGCCAATGAGGAAACAGAAAACGAGAAAATGAGGAGCGCCCTCAAATCAACACTCCGTCATTCGGAAAGGACGTTAAGCAGTTGGCCCCCCTGGTGTTCTTCGCAAGAGCAGGCAAATGCCGGCACCGGGTTTCTCTCCTCCCTTCCTGGATATTCATTGCACTACCTCCAATATACCCATTGTGAGTAAGATAGAGGCGAATCAAGCTGGACTCAGATATGACCTGTAGTTCTCATCGTAGCTGGCCAACTTGTTGTACTTGAACACCAACATATATTTACACCGAGGGCTGAAATTGCGATCTAGAGCGAGTACGACGATGCAATTAGTAAGGGTTGATCACAAAACTGATGGTAGGTTCCGATGTACGTTCACCGCGGTGAGTCAATTCTCAAGCTCTCCGCAATGAGGAAAAGCGCATTTTATAAAGATCGAGGTCTCGTATTAATCCCAATCTCTCCTTACCAAACCTCCCTGCATATTTCCCTCATCCCCTCTCCATATCTCCAAAACTATCAAAACACCTCGTGTCGACTTTTAATCCTCGTCGCTGTGTTCTTTTGAATGCCATTTATTAAAAAGGTTTTACAACTTTATTAAAACGATTTTTAATTTTAATTGGCAGTTGTGGATTTATTACCAAATTTACTTTCAGAGGCGTATACTTAAACACGAAGCTATATTTTGTTGGCCACAAAGTTGTGTTTTATAACAAGATGAGCGTCAAAATGGCAATCTTAATCTTAAATTAGCCCATTTCTCGGATAATTAAAGCCACAAAACTTTAGAGCAAATAAAAGTGTTGTTGATTTTATAAATAAATATTTTTTTAGTATTTAATTTCTCCAAATCATAAATCTTTTTCATAAAAATCTGATGTGGCCACCACATGACTTTCCCCATGCCTGTATTATTTCTAAAAATTCCAGATAGGTAACATGATTATCAATATTTTAAGGAATTGAGAGAAAAATTTAAAGACTGAAAAGAACAGAAATAAACTCAAACCATACCCTTCTGATATTGGATATAGCCAGGAAGCTCCAACAATTAATAAACTGTAAAGGAGCGTTACTAAGACTTAACTAAGCGTCAACTGTTAAAAATAGACATCGGTAGGTGGCGTGGTGGTGACAGCTAAAATATTTATTTTTAAGATCTCTTAAAAAATGCATTATATGGGAAAATGTTTTAAACAGAGATTGTAGAAAATTAAATTTCCTACAACTTTTATTCCAGTACATTTTTACATGCATAAAATATTAAAGCAAATATTTCAAAATAACAGATAAGTGACAAGAGTAAACGCCCACTTCTGGTTGACCGATTGTTACTAAAAACTAATAATTTCTTGCGACTTTCATAAAAATGTTAAATACAAAATTTCGTCTAGACCTGTTTAATAGTTTTTGAGTTAGAGCACCCACAAAAAAATTGTCACGTGCACACACGCACACAGACATCATCGATAAATGGTGAAAACCTGATCAAGGGGCCTCCAAACGTGTATTTCCGTTGAAATTTAGAAATCGATTTTTTCGTGAAAACAATACTTTCCCCTATACTACATATGGCGAAAGTAAAAATATTTTAGAATTGATACTTCGTTAGATCCGTTCCATATTACCAGTCTCTCGTCTTTCCTCTTTCAGGCTCTAATCTCTTCTTTCTTTCAACCTCTCTTGCAGATCTTTTCCCATTCACTTTTTCTGGCTTTCCCACAAAATGTACATTTTTACGATTTCATCTCCACACGTAAAATTTGGTCTTTCGTATGAGATGCATTATCTGCTCGCTGATCTCGTAATCTCCGTTCCCTAAAAAGGCAAATGGGAGGAGATTTATGCAAAAATATATTTCGACACCAAGGCTGATAGTCTGATCAGATGAGTAATGTGCATATAATAAAACGACCGAGCGAACTCATAAGGAAGACTACAAAATAATGAAACTTTGCAAGGTTGGTCTCTGCGCCATGCTGCCGATAACTATGACGGAAGAAGTAATAGTATTAGTAGTATCTCAAACTGAACGTAAAAACCGATTCTCTCTCAAAAATTGATTTTAAATAGCAACGTGCAATATTTGACTATGCCAATTTTTTTGCAGTTACTCGAATCAGAAATCGCCCATTGGTACAGTAGATTAACCGAAAGAATGGCACAAATAATTTTGTGGAATTTTAAATTTGCAAGTTTCGAATCAACTGAAAGTCAATGACCCAGATTTTTGAGGTATGATAACTCCACTTATATCCATTAAACGAACTTGAGTTAGTTCATACTTGGATCACATTTTTAGTTCACATGAAAATAGCCAAAAATTTAACTTGCCCTATGAACAACTAAATATGTCTTTCCGTTTCTGAAAGAATTTTATCTAAAGAGATATAAAATGTAACTCCACAATGTCGCTTACTTAAATTTCATGATTTAAAAAAATATATAAATTTCGCATCTTCTATTACTTTAAACTTTTACGAGCGGAGCTTTTAAAGTCATAGCATCGATGAATAGGTAAGATCACCACGGGTCAAAAGTTTCTAAACAACTTTCTACCACAAATCCGGTAGGCCTGGTCCCAAACGTTTTATATATTTTCCTCATTCGAAACGGCACCTCTTACACAGGTAAACGGCAGGATTTATGGTGTTTTAGGTACTAGGCAATGGCTATAGAACCTGTTTTTTAACCGCAGGAAACGAGTGCGCACATTTTGTATACGGAAAATATGCGTGCCACCAATGTAAAGTTTAATGTCGTTCGTGATTTGTTATTTCTTTTGCAGTTAATCTTACTATAAATAGCATAGCTTTACCTTCAAATGCATTTAACGGTTTCAATGAAATTCTTAAACTTTATTTTGCTCCAATTAAATGCTTCTTAAAAAAGTCATGTTTTGCCAGATTCCTGGAAATAGATGCCAACTTAAAACAAGAAAACTTGAGTTGAGTTTAACTAATTTTTTTATAAGCCATATACTAAAACTGAACAAAAAATATGACTGATAAAAACTTTTTAAAGATGTATATCTTCTATTTGAGGTGTGATAGGCGAAAGCGGGCGGAAATTGGCTGGAGTTGTTTAATATTTTATTTAAGGCTAGCAGTGCCAATCTGTTATTCCCCCGTATCATGGGTTTCACGGTTTTCAATTTTTATTTTCTTTACAAAAATGCCGTTTTTTATACTCGTTACTTATGTGAAGTCACTTCAGACAGAGCGGTGAATGTTGGGTCAAAATTGAAACTGCTGTCCTTGCTATGATCGGAGAGACGGACACAAACTTTATTTTATATGTGTGAATTATGGTGAAGAGAAGTTTGGCAATTGTTTTGTATATTGATCTTCGAGGACGTTGATCCGTTTCTACAAGAGATAAGAAGAACCTGAATCATCGTCTTCCGTATAATAATGTCGGTGATATTTATTTTGGAATAGGTGGCGAAATATTTCAATTTACTCTGATATGAAAATACGAAGAGCGTCAGAGCGGAAGATTTCAATGCACTAACGGTGATGTGTGCATTTTAAATAAATGTTTCATTGAATTGTAATTATTATTGTTAGGCAATTAATTACTAAATTAGGAAAATGAAAGCGGATACAAGAAAATACTTTAGTTTGAAATTAGAGTATCATTTATTCTGAGTCATATTTAAAAGTTAAGCGGAATTCTTATGCAGAACAGATGCACTGATACTGAGTAATGCGTGTATAATGTGTCGGTGCTTTCAGGAGTTTTTTTAGAGCAAAAGGAATTACAGGAAAGCAGGTGAAAATCAGAGACAGTAAGACTATTGGGGTGTCGAACAAATCATCATAGATGTGTGGTAGCTGCATAGTTTTCTTCAGCAGACATAGCTGGCCAGTAATCATATGAATGACTGCTAAAGTTACTGTCTGAAGAACGATTTAAGAGTAAGAGACAGAAGAATTAGAAGGGAGACTATAGCCCTGTTTTCTCTACCTTTATTGGACCAGGGAAAAACATCTAAATGTATTAATTATTTTACGCGGAACACCTGTTGAAAATTTTATCGAAACAATTTGGATTATAAGGGCTGCAATATTCGTAATATCTGCAGATTACGCATTTTTGCAAAAAATATTCAGGTAACCGAATTAAATACAATTGTGCTTGATTATAATACGCGTTTATAATAACTAGATGTTTACGATACATGATGGCTATGAACTCAGCTTACCTTTACCAATGATGGTCCATTTTGGACCCCGCATATATTTTGCTCACCGTTTGCTTAATTTGCGTTCAACTTGGCTCTTGATTTTTGTATTTGTCGAAAACTTATTTAGGAGCGTTCCTATGATTGTGGATTTATTTCTTTTTATTTCTGATTAGTAGAAAAAATAAAAAAAACGATTGAGGTACAAAATGTACCCCAACATTACATTGCACAAAATCGATAAAAACAACATCCAAAGAATATAATGAAGATTAGTTTTCCTATTTAAGATGTTCAACATTTTTTATTTCTTCCACATATTTTTAACAAAATTTTCAGCTGAATTTCAATCAAAATGTATTGCTAAAAATGGATTTGTTTATGAAATAAATAATGAATAACAAATACGTCATACTATGTTTTTATGCTTGAAACTTCATTTTAGGCCTGCTAGAGGTTAAATTTTATCTAAAAAGTAAAAAAGAGCGTTAATTTTCATGGGGTACATTTTGTACCCCTATTGGTAGAAAATGGGTGGCAGAAAGTTCGGTAATACAAGGGTTAAACATTTAACTGATATTACTCAAGTTTATTGGGAACTCGCCTCTATTAAAAAAATGGATACATACATAATGGTTATGCACACAACCTAAACTAATCGCCCCAGTGCCACCAGTAGAGCTAAGTCTAAGAAAAATTCCCATTTTATGGTTACCAACATTATCAATGATTAGATTTTTGTATTATGTTTTTCGATAGCTTGCGTTACACCTTCGTTGTGCCCGCGGAGTGCCGGCGTTCTGCGGAACACCGGTTGCGAAACACTGACTCTAGTCCATCCCATTGCAGGTCACCAGGAAGCAAGCGGGAACGGTTGATGAAACGTCATTTATTAACTGTGACCTTGGACCTTGCTAGGGGCAAGATGACTGTGATTTATCTCCTCCCCTCCAAGGATGCGCGCTTCTTGTCCGTGTCTCGGCAGGATATTTATTAAATACGAATACGATGCTAAGTTACCACATTGGAAACAAATAAGATTTAAATAATTTTCGCTTCAACTTCGCGTGTTGTTTTGACATTAATCTTAAGCGTAGTAATACATTCTTGGAAACAGATATGACAAAGTAAAAATGCATATAAAATACGAAGGTCTAATTTATTTTCCATTTCAAAGAGCCAAGCAAGAGAATTTGAAATTCTCTTAAAAGTGCTATATAGTTAAGCGCGATGAACTGTTATTGTTGCGAAAACCGCAACTGCAGCATAAATTATTGATAACTAAGAATAAATGCGGATCAACAAGCATCAATTCTCGTTTCCCTAAACTTTAGCCGGAAGTGACGACATGCCGTTTCGAATTCGTAACATCCGTTGGGGAATAATTAAAGTCTCATTGAGTCCAAGAACTTGCTCCAAGGGAAAATTATTGCGTAACTAATTTAAAAACTCAGCTGATTAAACATATTCTCATGGATGTGGCAAAATCAGCTCAAGTTTAAACGAATGACAGTAAACTCTAATGTGTAGTTCAGGTGTTGCTAAGGATACAGTATCCAAAAGGGAATCATTTCACAAAAAACTAAATTAGTTTAGAAAGTAAAAGGGATTTTTTTGCCGTACCCATTAAAATAAAAATGAGCCTGTAACATTTTTTTTCAAACTTTGATTTCTCTCACAAACTTTGCTTTACAACTGGTGTAAAGAAATCTAAAGAGCTAGTGTAGAAATTATGCAAGAATGCAGCATAAACGTGACCATTTGTACCAAGAAAACGCGAAGAAATTGACCGAGTAGTTTTTTATCAGTCTGCCGTCATAATGCCTGTATGAGGAACCTTTGAAAAATAGTAACTTTACGTGTGTTTTATTTTCAACTGCATGAAGGAAAAGGAAGCAAAGGGTATTGCGCAAATCTAACAAATTTTCTTTACTTCTCCCCTCTCTTTCTAAATGACAAGATTTTTTTGCTCTAATGCAATTTTTAGTTTTAAATTAGATATTACTATTTTTTCTGTTTCGAAAGGAATCTAGGAAGCGTTTCGTGACTTTTTTTTTAATAGAATATTGACGAAAAACTTGCGCTGAATAATACCAATAGCCTTATTAGCTTCCGCTGTGCGCAGAGGTAAATAAGATAATAGGTATGTACGAAGAAATATTTTTCGCTCACTCAAATGTTCCTTGAAAAATGCACACTGACATAACGTTACTTACGTTAAAAATAATTAATTAAGAATTAATATTTTTTGGACAAAGAAGACGTATTTTAATTGTTGGCAAACGTAATATGAACAAATTTCTTCAGGAATGACGGTTGGATTGTATTTGTTTAACAAAATTGCGCGATACATTCTCAATGTTGAAAAAACGCATGAAAATTTTCAGTGTTATTCACAGTAAGTGGGCAATTAATTTTTTTTAAGTCCAAAAGTCTTCGGTCTTCGGAGATTTCTAAATTACCGCAGACATATTTGAAAAAAAAAACTTTAAGGATACAAATACATGCTAAATAAATCTCTTACTTTACGTGTACATCGATAAGAAAAGGACTTTTGGCAGAATTTTGGTACTCAATAAATGTATGTGCGACGCCAACTAAAAGTCCTGAGTTTCTAAAACAGACGTCGAGTTAAACCGCAATGGGATTCCTGGAACAATTCTTCCGCCACCCGAGGCGCCGCTCTCGAAAAATCACTGCTTCCGCACCGCCATCTATTAGAGATTAGCGAAAGCAGTGATCCTGTAAACCAATCCCGAGAACGAAGAGACATTTCTTGCTCTATACGCGAGATTATCCATCAAATATGTGTGCCGCGGACTTTCTCCTCCAATGCGGGCGAGTGAAGCACGCTTTTAAAGTATCTCACGCGACAATGACTGCGAATTCTCTCTTCTCCTATACCTACTCATGATCCACGGACGAAAGAAAATTTGGATTGGAAATTGAATTCGACAGAGAGAGAGAGAACGAGAGAGAGAGAGTGAAAGAGAGGAAAAGAGGCATCGACGCGGAACCCCTGAGGATTTTCGGAGGAGGAGGAGCAGGGGAAATCCGCCCTTCACCTGTCACGCTCGAATCACATCCTTTGCGTGAAAAGCACCACGCCTCCACCGTTAAATTGGAGTGTGGGAGACACGTATTTGGATTGGAAAGGAAGGAAATGTAGGTAGATAAAGTTAAATGAGTACGATAAAATCACGCCTCAAACTAAAGTTCCACAGGAGCCGAAAGTAGATAATTCGGCGATAATGTGACTCGCCACATGTCGCAGTGATGGACCTAAACATCTTGTTGAAACTTAAACGCACCATTAAGAATTGTGCATGCTATAGTTTAAAAATAAACCTCGAATTCATTGAATATAAAAATGTTTATATGGCTTCGTATTCCTATAGAATTTTACGGTCGTCTTGTCCATGCTGTCTCCCGTATACACCATAACAATAGGAATGTGATGGTCACAGTTTTCGAACTGGTTGGACGCATTTTAGAGAACTCTGAAATGGAGGAATAGAATGAAAGGAGAGAAATGGTAACATGCGGAGAGAGAGAAGTAAAATAACGACTCCTCCAATTATCAGCGAAATCACGTATTGTGTGTGAAAACGGAAGTGGCGTGGAAGGCAGAAGGTAGAGGAAAGCAAGAAAGTGGGAAGTACTGAAAGTTTGGTAAAGAAAAATTATGCCGACGAGTATGTAGGGCAAGAAATATTATACAAAGGATGAGAAAGAGAAAGAAGAGAGAGGGAGAGAAATATGGCATTTTTAAGGGAGATAGAATCGTCTCCCTAACTACGAGTTCTTTATCTCTCTCCACAGCAATTCTCTATGTTCTTTCCTCCGTTATCTGAGGGAGTCAGCAGAAACATCGCAGCTAAGCGAGTGAGTGTGGGGGAAGGAGGGTTATGGAGAGATTGATCGCGAAATTTCCGGAAGTATTTTCCCCTCGTACGATCGAAAGGAAAGGAAAAGTAGCAGCGATATTCTCGCCGCAGGAAATAGAACGACCTGGCTTTCGTTGCCGAGGAAGCACCAGCACTCGATCCAGTTTCGCTCGTGAATGCATTCGTCGGCGATAGGCGCCCTTTGAGTTTTTTATCTCTGGAATTAGCAAGATACGAGACCGTAACTCCAAGAGGTGTGACTTTCTTAGTTTCGCGAACAGGTGTATATCGCTTCCGGAAACGATTTGTTCATTCTGAACAATAAGGGAGAAAAAGATCGTATCAGTCGCTAATTAATCACGATCTTTCTCGAATTCCTCTATCAACAAGAGGAATATATAATTATTGCGTGAATTTAAAGTTATTCGTCTTACATTACGATTGTTTAAGAAGAAGAAACTCCCGGCTCTTCGCGACACACCGGTTGCGAATCGCTGCTATAAAGGATGCTAAATTGAAAATTTACTTGACGGTAAAAATTACCTTTTATAGGAAAATGTAAAAGAGTTGTTTTTTTTAAACTTGAACGAAAATGTTATTTTGTCCGAGTCATTTTACCACACCTTTAATAACTGTGATCCCGAGGGAAGTTTTCTGATGTTGTTAATTTTAATCCCTACCACCAGAGTTGAACTACATAGCGTTCCACTTAAAGAACATATCTATAAATGTGTTTAATTTTTGTTGATTAGCATTTATGTTCCTCGTTTTTATTGGTGTCAGTAACTTTTAATTTGGATCCGAATTTTGATATATTATTCGAATTTTTATTCACTTCAACATTAAAATTTATAGTGGAAAATGAGTTCATGAATTTAATTCCGCTATTAAAATGATTGTGTGTTGGTCTTTGTAATGTTGTTGTAATTGCTACCATTAGGTGCAGTCATTTTGAAATGATAATTACTCCTTTATTTGTAATATAAACAAGGAAATACCATACCGCGCTTTAAATTTAAAATAATAACTTTTAATGTTAGTCGCAATTAACTGTATCGCCATGACACAGTTCAGAGTAATGATATAAACGAGGATGTTACCTCTTTAAGAAAATGTTTTGTTATATTTTGAGTCGTGAGTTTTGACGCATGTTTCCTCATTTAATTCATCGAATGACTTTATGGGGCTTACGCCAATGCCGAAATAAAACGACAGCAAGGTAAAGCGGTTGGAGGTTATCCCAACTAAGTTCAAGGTTATACATTTGTACAGAATAATGGAGGACGTGAGAGGTTCAGAAAAAAATCTTTTATCCTCTCTATTGCTTCTTATTATAGAAGCTCTCGACCTCGGGTGTCGTAAATGAGGATAAATGTGATGTTTTTCTTATAATTACATAATTTTTTGTTCTTTCCCTCTTAACCAATAATTGCGTGGCCTACTGATCAGTTGCGCCTTTTGAGAGTCCTTCCTATTGCTATCCTTGAAAACTAAACTTTCTATCGCAAATTTGAAACTTTTTATCGCATGCTCTTTTTCTCTTAATTATACTGTTATATTATACTGTTAGTTTCTCTCTCAATGTTGCTGAGGAAGAGCTTAGGCCCGAAAACCTTCAATATTTTTTGTGTTACGTCTTTTTTGTGTATTCATACGCGTGTTTCTACGACACCCAGCAGCTCGCCAACTTGATAATGTAACCACTGGGCTCCCTTCAACACCTTGTTGCCACCGCTATTAAAACCTTTCCTTTTCCTTAAGATTATTTATACTGATAAAACAATTTTAGGAATGCCAGTTTTCGTTGGATTTATCTCAAGGGACCACAAGTAAATATGCAGGCAATGAATTATATTGAGCAAAAACTGGGGGACGGAGATAGTTAGAAAATGACCGAATGTAAAATTCGGAACATAAGGAGTAATTTTTTATTAGATCAATGTCGAATGGTTTAGAAAATTGTGCACATTTTCGAAACGAAACTTTCGAAGCGTTGTTGATGCGGCAAATCTCAACACCATGAAGTGCGTATTCTAGGTCGCGCAGTTTCGTCCCGGTCCGATTTTTACGGACGTTAATTTTAATTTTTTTTGGGGATGTCATCGGTGGAAGCGTACGTGGCGAGTTCTCTCCGAAGTGAATAGATCGCGCGATTTCTCGCCGAAGAAGGCGTTTCGGAGAGTGAAAACTCCAGACTCGCTTAGCGCGTCGCCGACGCGTGAATGATGATGTACTGCTTAGCATAAATCTCCATGGCATCGTCAAAAGATAACGTAGCATAACATGTAATGGAAGATAGCGAGTAACTAGAGAGATATAGAGGGAGAGATGGGGCGAGAAAGATCGGAAAGTTTTATGCTCGTGATTTCGCGAATTTACCACCCTTTCAAATATCCGAATTTTTGCGTTCCATATTTTACCGTGAGAGATCCTATGCTTAGCGGCTCCAAAATCTTTTAAATCAACATTTATGAGAGATTTTTAAAATTCGTATTCGGCAAAATAACAACTCACTTTACTTCTGTTTAGCTTTTTTTTCCCTTTTGCTCTCTCATATACTACGTAGCATACAGAGGAACTGTTGCGATCGCGAAAGAAATCGACTTCGAGATTTAAACGTTTAAACGTTTTAGTTTTGCCTGGGCCCAAAAGAGTTGCTTTCGCCATTCCGTTGGTTGGTCTGGAGCCTAAAAGGTTCAGCAAAATCAAATTACATTTCATATTTAGGCATAATATCATCCGGAATAGTAACTACGCAGAGATGTAGCGCAACAACAAAGACTCGCTTGTTGATTTTCACAAATTGTCGATTTAGTCAAAACTGTCTCTAACGATTTTGATTAAAATGCACTTAATTATAGAACATAGTGTTATAAATAATATTTTCTCGACCATCATCGTCCAGCAATAACTCTTCAACGCCAATGCACCTTCGCCAATCCACATAACACCTGATTCTTCATGTATGGTACAACTATTTACCAAATTTGATTTTTACATATATGAGGCTATTGAGATACTAACACCATTTAGATGCAGAAAATGTTTACCGCAGTTTCTTTGTTTTTGTAGCAGTATGAGTTCCTTCCAATCAGGAAAGAGTTTGTGAGATGTGAGAGTTTGTGCAATGTATATTGTACCGATTATTTTAATATTATTTCTCTTTCTTTTATTTCTGAAAAGGTTTTCGTCTGGTGTTATTCTCCTTGACTATAAGAGTTGCATTGGACATTTCCTTACCTCTACTATAGTAGGTTTTCGAAGGTTTTTCATACTCCTCTTCCAGTGGATGTTTTACTGCAAGCAGGTTTTTTTACTACACATAATAAACTCTCTTCATATTTAGTTTTTGCCGCTTAAATTAAATAAATCTTTTTATCCCTTTTAACTTTATTTTCAGGTGTATTCATTTATTTATTTTAATTTTTTCTTTTTCTACTATCGTTTTACTGTAATCTGTGAATATATTTTAAAACTTTATATGCCAATTGTAAAAAAAATATTTGGCAATTTGGTTCAGGTGTAAGAGAGAGCTAACAAGCCTTAAACTCAGCCAAATAAAGGCATTTGTATATGTCTGTATGAAAACACTTTCTCTCATTTGAATGCACATACTACTCTTCGTTAACCTTTGGAAATGTTAAATAACACAATTTAATGGAAAAATTCCAGGCTCGTCAAAGAGAAATGGACCTTTTGAAGTTACAAGTATTTAAAGAAAGCGCTAAGTAATAATGCGATAGTTTTTTCGTAATGAATATGCGCTTCGTCACAATAAGATTGTTACTGGCATATGAATGGATGACTGTCTCTTGAGAGTGAATCGGATATCTCGATGACGTAGTCTCTAGTTGAGAAGCGGTTGATAATTGCCGCAACAATTGCCTATGATCTCCCCCACCCCTCCTACCAAGGTCACGGTCGCATGACGTAGCTTGCATTGTAAAATGTTTATATTTCCCTGCTGCCTCATCCCATCTTTCGCTTCTCGCGCACTAACGTTTCCTAACAGTCGCATGGAACGCGATGTCTGCGACGTGAATTCAAGCGAAATATTTCGCATCCCATATTCCATTCTGCGCATCGAATGAAAGGTCACGGAAGAGCAAGGTGGGGTTGAGTAAGTTGGATAATGTAACAAGTGGGGGAGGGGGAAAAGGAAGATGAGGGACAGGATATTTAAATTTTCACTATTCCGCAACTTTCCAAAGCTCTTCCGAACTGACGCTCGCGAAAATTACGGGGAACTTTTCTTATTCTTCCTCGGAAACAAGCGGAATACCCGCGCAACCTTTGCTCAGCGTATGTTATTCGAAGTGAATTTCTTAAGCTCTCCTTTCTTGAGTGATAATGTAAATTGAGGAGAAGTGAAAACTTAACTTAACTTTCTTAAAGCAACGGTAAAAGTGCTTTGAATTTGTTTTCATTCCTGATATCGTAATGATTTACTGTGCGGGAGATTACTTTTTTATCAAGCAATATTCGATGATTAACTAATATATGTTTTCGGAATTGTGATTCATTTTGTCTTTTATCATTCTGCATTACATTACATATTTAGGAGCATTATTGTTAAGAATAGAAGCAAAAAACTCCTTGCGTATTCCCTTAAAAATATCTACGATGTTAAATGCCGCGGCAATAATGACACACATTACTTTCTGAACGATTAACGATAATCTCCCTTCTTGAATTACTAGTTCCCTCATAATCATATGGTTGGTACGGAATATGATGTCAGCAATTTGCGTTAATCATGTTTCATACTGAATTTAAAATAATCAAAATGTAAAAAGGATTTTATATCTCAATGGCCAAAGAACACCATACAAAATACTTATATTTGCTTTTGAAATAGTAAATCATTTAATAATTCACGAAATTAATTCAAATAATCCGTATTAAATAGTAAACATGTTATTCCTATAGACCGGTGGCACCCAAACTTTTCTGCTCGAGGGCAATATAGCCCACTCCCGCCCTCTTCGCGGACCACACCCAGTCTGAAATAGAATTGAAGAATAACTTTATTGTCTTTATTGCCTGATTAGTTTTAAATGTAATTATCTATTATGAAAATGGAGGAGTGAAGATAAAATATATTGTATTTATAATTTTTTATTTTCATTATACCCTTTAACTGTTAAACTCGCAGGGGGCCGGATGTGGACCGCAAGCCGTTACTTAGGCAACACTGAGTTATACATATGTAAGATATATAGCATAAAATCGCTCGCGGGCCACACTTTGGGAACCCCTGCTTTATACATGTTTCGTTCTCTCGTTGTTACTCTCATAGGCATTAGTCTAAATATTTTCCTATCTTGCATTTTTCAACACATTAAAAATTCAGCCGATGAAATGTTAAACAATCTGCTGAAGGAAACATCGTTATATTATCGATGATTAACGTTAATTGTGTCTTTGCTCTTCTTAAAATGAAGGAACCGCAATTACAAAACATTTAAAATATCTTAAAATAACCTGGGTTAAAAAATATTTTAACGATAAAGCTCGTATTATACATTTTATTATTATATTGAAGTTTCTCTTCGTCCAAATGTAACCGAGGATCAAAAATACTCGGTATCATATGACTAAATTGTACGAGTTTTATAAAACAAAATTTTATTCATCTTGACAGTATCACAAAGTTCCATTTGCGTCGTCGACCTCAACGTGAGTTCGCAGAAATTTCTTCTCAGCAGAACGAGAAATAAGAATGCAGAGTAACTCGTTCACGGATAATTTTCGGCTTATAACCTGTATGTTCACACTTCACTAAATTTTTCGAGCGTGTTTGGTGTTTTTAAGCACCCACGAGTTGATATTGTGTCAAAATATCACCTCCACGAAACGAGCAGCCTTTGCGTTGGAAGTATGCCAGATTCATGAATGCACAAAGCATCTTTTTCGAACAAGTTGCCGACTCTCCCAGCTAGACCCGTATTCTCTAGCCCTGCAATATACCTATTTTAAGTTTTAAATTTCAATGCGTGCTTTCATTAATTCAGAGATAATTTTAATTCGGCAATCAAAATTTTATAAGAGGCGTTTCTATAGTCATAATTCTGACGGAGATTTAGATTTATTCCCATAATATCAGAAATATTAATTATATACTTTTTACTAGCATATGAACGGTACTTTAGGAACTTTTACAATGACCGCAACAACGATAACAAAGAAGAATACATCCCTCGGGAGGACTAGAACTTCCGACCAGTAAGGACTAAACATGCTACTAGTCACCAAGGGCGTTAAATTTTGTTAGGATAGGCGAACATATTTGAGGCAGATATACAGGTTGGCCATAATTTATTCACGTGAAAGCATCCGTGCAATACAAACTACAAGAAAACTTTGTTTCATTTATAAAATGATTCTTTCATTAGTAAGAACAACTAAGTTTAGTTACACTTTAACAATTTCCACATGGGCGCCATTTTTACCACGATAGTGAGATTGACGACAGTATTCAATTCAAATATTTTAATAATATAATGTGCCAACATTCGTGCACGTAAATTTGTAATTAAATTAGGTAAATATAATATAACAATATTTTAAGCTAAAACCATGTGTTTTTATTTTTTCGCGTACCGCATTGCACTTGCTCGCGTACCAGTTCTGGTACGCGTACCACAGGTTGAAACCCCCTGATCTACAGTTTTGGTGGTTTCATATTAGTGAAAATCTAGTCTGCATAATATATAAGCGTTAAAACTTCACCAGAAAAAGTTTTGAGACTACTGAAAAAAATGAAATTGACCATGTGAAATTTTCCCAATCTCTTTTATTTATTTATTAAGGGGTAGCGGTGTAGGAGTAGTTAGAGCGTTGGCCTGCCACGCAGCGGTCCAAGGTTCGAATCCGGCGTAGATCGGATTTTTCAACCTGGGAACGTCCCGTCCCCAACTAGTGTGATTCAAGGAGACCGCGCAAGTCAGCACTCCGTCCTTCGGAATGGACGTTTAACGGTTGGTCCCTTGGTGTTTTTCGTAAAGTGTAGTCTAATTCCGGCACCGGGCTTTCCTCCTCCCTTGTGTGTTTGTGTGTGTTCGTTGTGGAAGGATTTATGGCTATAATAATCCAAGAGGTTGATTTGCCAGAATTTCCATACAAACAAACAAACACTTTGTAACAGCTTTGCGAGGCGCATAAAGCGCTCTTGGGGGCCGCATGTGTCCCGCGGGCCGTATGATGCCGACAAGTCTTTCGTACGAAAATAGCAAATCAAAGATGTAATTGCTTCCGTGACGTCCGAAATAACTGCCAACAACTTGTACGGAAATCTTTATCTCTACATTATGTCTACAAGAAATAATAATCAGATACCAAGGCATTTGCTTTAATGAGAAACCAAAGACATACTATGGCGTCCTTGTGATGGGCAAAGTGCGGTAGAGAAATATTTTACATCATCAGTCAAATATCCGTATGTGAATGGGCAAATTTTAAATTTGCGGAACTGGAGGTGCCCGACAGAGTGTGCGCTAATATCTCCGCGGTTAGATGAAAAGGCATTTCTTCATTCTTTCCCTTTTATGAAAAAGTGCGCCGAACGGTAGCCGGTTACTCTTAAAAGACCGATCTCATTCTTTCTCCCTCGCTCTACTCGTTCGAGTCTTTAATGTCATTTTGGCCTCCATTTCCTGGATGGAATAATTGCGACGAATTCCTCGGTGAAAGTGAGTGAAGCTGCCGATCGAATTTGAAAAAACTTCCCTTCTGTTGGCGTAGCGTCGTCTTTTTAGTTGGTCTGAAGGGTTTTACAGGGTGAGTTCTCGACGTAGGCGATCTTAGCGGAGGTGGGAGTGACCGGACGGACTCGACTCGCTCGTTAAAATATGCCGCGAGTGTCGATTCTTTCATCTATTTCCCCCTTTCACTTCAAGCACTCCTTGCACGCCCTCTCCTTCTCCTACACCCGCCCACTTCTACCCCCTATTAGTCCCGCCCCTTGGAACACCGTTCGGATTTAATTGGACAAACCCACGAGAGAACGTGTCTTGGTCTATTTCAGTTTACGCTCACTCCTCGATGTGACAGATTCGTTGAAGTAAGATGATGAGGGGGAAAAATTCAATTCCGAAGGTTTCGACAGTAATTCGTTCTTCCTCATCTAGCTCCAAGCGGAAACGGGATTCCGTTTCGGCTTGTTAAATGCCGGAAACAACTTATTACTGGGAATTCGGTCTTCGCGGACATTGCGCTATTGCTGCCGTCACAAGCTCAGTCATTCAGGTCCCTTAATTTCGATTTTCACTCGCCTCTTAATTTCGTCTCGCGTCTCGCCAGACGAATGCGGACTGAACGATCTTGAGATTTCATTGTGACTTCTTCCGGATATTTTTGTATCGTTTCAGATGAAATGAACACTATTGCAGCATAGAATACGATTTGATTGTTGTTGAAAAGGAACGGTCGTGCAGAGATTGCGGTATGTATGGAGCAAACGAGACAACTCGTTAGTGTGAAGTGGTTAAGATCACCATTCAACCGATTTATGACTATAGGCATTACCTATATATATTATTTTATTCGTATGAAAGATGTGGTGATGAGGAACATAAGCATAAATCAATCATTCGACTCCGCGCATTTTAAGGTCGAAATTGGTTTTTATTTCCTGGAAGAAATGGTTTGGTTGGACAAATAATCTTTCTTTGTATTTCATGCTATAAGTGCTAACGAATGCATTGATATGAAGGTGACTGAAAGTATTATGTAAGAGAGGAAGAACACAAGGTGTTTTTTGTCTTTAAATTAAATTATTAAACAGTTTAATTTTAAAGAAATACATAACTAATACCGGAAGGAAAGCTAACCATAAATTTTATTTTAAGTTAAGTGACAAAGTTTAGCAATGAAAAGGAAAACTTCGTAGCTGATGATGCCAGTTGTCTTCCACGGCTGCAGTGTGCTATGACTTTCTAGCGGTGATGTAACTTCACAGCCTGAATAACATATTAGTCCATTGGCTGCAGCAGTGGAGCACAGTTTTATGAAAGAAACATGGCTCTGTTATTTGGTTATCAGCCCTCACTAAATCGTCATTGTTTATGTTACATAGTGCGTTGTCTAGTAACAGCAAAGATTTTTGAGCCATATTGTTCTTTCAATCTTCTCCTCACAAATGTCACAAATTTTTCTATGGAATGAGTCAATGAATAAACCTCTGGTAAAATAACTTCCTGGTAACGCATTTTCTCTAATCATCGCTAGCGTGACAACTATAATTCTGATCTTAGAAATATAAACGATATGCTTGCAAAACTCCATAAACGTGCATAGCTTGACTATGCCGCGATTTATTGGCGGTTTGTCTTAAAAAAAAACATTCTTCGTTAGCTTCAAGAATATTGATTCGCTTTTTATGCCGTTAGAATTTCAAAGCGTGATCCTTAACTCTTTCGTAGAATAAAGGTAAACAAATCATTTCATTGTGAATGCATAAAAGATTTTCTGCCACGAATGAGTGGTTTTGCAATAACATACTCCCAACAATTTTGATGTGATCACGTTTTTATTTATTGATTGCATTATATCAATATTTCTATGAATAAATAATTGCTCAATATACTTTTGTTGTCAGGATATGGTAATTTTTACAAGCATTTTTTTACAAGTTATATACTCAATTTTGATATGAAAATTTTTGGACGAACAGAGTTCTATGTTGATACGTAATAGTGAATATCAATTGTAAATAGCTTATACCTAAAAAAATAAGACGCACTGTACCCTTGAAATTTTCATTTTCATCCCGTCCACTTCTGTCGGTAAATATATGTCTCAGAAAATCTTTTCGCAGTAATGAAAAGGGTTTATGCCGTTTAAAGTTCTCTGGAATGGAAATTGTGAGTAGTTAAAGATTAATTTCGATGCAAGGTGTTTCAAAACGTGGGAGACGATTTGCCTATGCAATAGAAAAACGGAAGGCGATGAGTAAAGAGGTCTGTGTATTTCTTTGTCAAAAATGTCATTTTCATTTTACTCCGTACCACAATTATGAAATTGCTGATCAAATGCAATGATACTTATATTTAATTTTGGTGTACCACTAGGATATATACATATATGCCTAGCAGTATAATACTGCTGAGACATCAAAGTCACAGACTATTTTTTCCTAAACTATTAATAATATATGAATCGGTTGTTTGAGAAACCCCACAAGTTCATTTGTTGTCATTTTGAGTTTTCTGTGGAAATTGGCTATTTTTATATATTTTGATGATTTGGTGGAGTAACACTACAATTCCAGGCCTCTGTGCAGGTTAGACAGATGATTCAAAAACATGTTTATTTGAGAAACCCCACAAGTCCTGGACATGTGGGGTTACTCAAATAAACGGAAGTATTTCTCTGATCTCGCCAGTAGATGGCAGCACCGTCATTTTGCTATACTGTTTCTATCAACCTATTCTCGCCAGTCAGTTCTTACTTGTTACTGAATATTTTACGAGTTACTAGTGTTGTGTTTAAATAAACGAAAATGGATTTAAACATTAAGGAAGAAGGTATGAAACGGAAAATGGGCTTAAACAAACTGTGCATAAGTGCGAGAAAATAAACAAGGCTATGGTTAAAGGTCTTGAATATGTAAATTGGAGGGGTAAAAATGTGCCTAAACAAGATCGTGGTGCACCATGCAGGTCAGTAACCATTCTTCAGGAAACATTGAGGTATTTAAAGCTGCTTTTCTTAGTATTCATGGTATCAAGTATGACAGAGTTTGAAGATTGAGCAAGCTATTAGCATAAGGAAAAGCTGCACTTGACCAACGGAGTAAATCCGTCCCGAGCAATGCCAAAAGTGGTATGGTTGTCAGCAAGGTCGTGGAGCACATATCGTGCTTTCCTTATAAGGAGGCGCACTGTGACAACAAACACTACAAATATCTAGATGAAACATTGAACGTTAAGATAACTTTTGAACTATTCCAAACGGTATACCCTGGCGTTAACATCTCCTATTATTTTTATCGAGATGGTTTTTGGAGAGATTTAAATTGTAATTTGGCCATCCGCAGGTCGATACCTGCGGCACATGTGAGTAGCTCAAACTAAAAATATAAAGCATTAATGTAAATGACACTGCTAAGCTTCTAACCAATGCTGGATTAATGATGCACAAGAGATGGGCAAAGAAGTTCTTTGAAAAGTTTAAGAAGTTGAAGATCTTATGCGCAGAAGGAACGACGTTGCTGCAATAAGCATTGATTTTATGCAAAACCTGCAACTTCCGGTTATACCGGTTTAGGTATTATTTTACCTGCGATAAGTACCTTAACCTATAGCGTGTTTTGCATACATGATCATAAAACAGGGTTTGCAACGTTTTATACGTATCATAAATTGATTGGGACAAAAGAACCTAATGAAGTATGCTCATTTCTACTGAATTACATTAAAAATAGTATTTCAAGAAATGCCAAAGAGCTTCATGTTTTTTTTTCTGTCGCTTATTTTACTCAGAATATAATTAATACAATTTTAAGAATGTGGCTTGCCATTACGGCTGAAGGGAGATTCAATGTTCTGTTAACCACTACTACTCCATGCGTGGTCACTCGTTCATGTCATGTGACAGGGACTTCGGGGTTATAAAGAGAAAAGTAAAAAGATGCGATCATATCTATACGCCCAAAGAATATGTTGAACTCATAGTCACAGCCAGCGATGCCTCTTCACCGTTGTCATGGTAGAAACAAAGGATATCCTGGATTTTAAGAAATGATGGCCCAAGTTTTACCAGAAAAATGCAATGTCAGTAGAAAGTATTGGTAAAACCGTGGAAAAGGATCAAAAAGAATCTTTGCGGATAAGCAAATTTCATCACTTCAATTTGAAATTGTCTTAGCAAAACATTACGTAGATGGGCTACAAGAATATACATTTCGATTATTAACTACAAACCAAATTCTCAAGCTGCCAACAGATAAAGCATATCCAGAAGCAGTGCCGGATTATCCAATAGGCACACTAGGCAAGTGCCTAGGGACCCCCATAGGCCAGGGGTGCCCCTTGTGTTCCATAGGTGAGTCATATATAGTAACTATTATTGAAAGAAAAATAAATTTAAAAAATGAATGAGTCCCCAAGGTTAGGGGGTCCCCGTAGGCTGACTGTTATTAATTCAGCATTATTAAAAGTAAATAAATAAATAATAAAATTACTAAATACGTAAAAATAACGTTTTTTATTCTTAGAGTTTCAAATATAATATTTAATACAATAATCTCTGCAAACTACAAGGAATGGCCCCAAAAGTCTTAGTGCCTAGGGGCCCCAGAGGGTCGTAATCCACCACTGTTCATAAAGGCTCCTACCGATGAAAATTTAAAAAAATGAAGAAATACCTATTAGATGAGAAGCATATTGTCAAATTTTATAAGGAAATTCTTGGCAAACTAAAAATTACAATGATGCCCCTGAGGTACTCTAAAAGAATATTAAACTTTAGATTTGTTTTCTTACGTTCTTTTTTCTTCTGTAAATTTATGTGTATTCCATTTAAATGTAGAAATAAAAGTTAATAATAGAAAAACTATACTAAATTTACAATTTTTTGAGAAACCTGACATTTCCATGATCTTCAAAGCTTCACCATGAAGTCAAAAAAGTTGACAGGTTCTGTAAATTTGTATAACGTAGCCTCTGTTTTAGTACTAAATATGGGTGATAAAAATTTCCAAGAAAACTAAAGTGAAAAGTTGTGAGGAAGTTTTTTTTTCATTTTTTTCAAAAACAGATGTAGTGGACTTGTGGGGTTTCTCAAGCAATCGATTCATATACAAATTGTTAAGTATTTACCTATTCTTAGTCTATCTTGTTATGATTTTACTATTCTACAGTGCAAAAGTCGTATTGAAAGGGTTAAAATGCGATATCAATGCGACAGCACATGTCACTACATTTATACACATTTACGCTGACGTTTTAAGCCACTTACTTATTATGCAATGTGGACATTGCGTCACGAAGAACAATCGATTGGGGCACGTTTTAAAGACCTAAGATTTCGTCTTTTATGATGGCCAACACATACTATTTCCCGGACGAGGATTGAATTCTCATTATACGTAATGTCCTCTTCCGTCCTCTTGGGGCCATGTCAATGATGACGAGAGATCAAACCCTTTCGGAATAATCACGCGTTCATAGATCGCGCGTGCGCACCCAACCTTCGGGAAGAGGCGCGGCGAGTGCAATATTGGAAGCGAATGCGTTGCCATCTCTTGTTTATTATATCTAACAAGCGAAAATAAATGAACGCCTCCCAAGCAAGGAACAATGGCAGAGACAGCGAGAATTGTTTAACAAGGGAACAATGCATGCACTCATATATCCGTCCATATAAAAACAATCACGAACATAAAAACATGCAGAGAAATACATGAACAGTCTGTGAACAATCGACTATTTAGTTATAATAGATATTTGGAAGATTCTTTTTTAATTAGATAGCTCTTATTAAACTTGAAATTTTCCACCTACTGGATTTCCAAGTAGTTCATATATTTTCCGATAGATGGTTTAAAAAAAAAAAACCAGCACTTTGAATCGTATTGTAGCCAAACTACTGAATCTAGAGGAGTGAAATTTTTTAGTGGTCTAGTAAGGATCTACATTTCAACTTGCGGATTGTCCCCTCCTAAAAGAGGGAGGAAAACCAGAGTCCTAATAATTTTCAAGAAAAATGGCATCTTTCTTCTTACTTTACCAAGAGTATCTTACCTGTTTCTTTCTCATAGACTTTAGATTTGTACAGACGACATTTACGGAACTCACGAAGCCAATTCTTCCTAACTCGTTCTGTACGATCATCTATCTTAAGAGTTGAGGTAAAGGATCATTTTAGTTATCAAACGGGAAATGTGAAAATTTATAAATAAAGCAACTAAAATAAATAAATAAAATAAAAATAATACAACCCGCCACGCAATTCTATATTCTCTTGTTATTCCTTTTATATGTTTTGCATTCCAAGACCTTCGCCCGCCTTCTCTGTCGGAGCATTTTCTCCCCGACGTTTTTTTGCTCCGCCATTTCGGAAACCGTTAAGAAATCCGTTCCATTGTGCATCTTTTTCTTTTCCGTCGTGTCTGCCGTGAAAATAGTTTCATGAATACACTCTCTATTTTTGCGACACGGAGCAAAAAAGTTTGTGTCACGGGGAAGGTTATTGTGCAACCATTAATTATACTGCTTTCTCTTCGAAATCACGATGAATCGCATGAAAACAATAAATTTTCAAGGAGTGGCAAAATGCTAAGATCCGGCGAAAGCAAAACTCTTCCGGTTTTGATGCGTTGCAAACATAATGTTCCATCGAACCTTTTTGATTGTCAATATGAGTACCTTTCATGAGATGATGGCTATCTGCACTACTTAAATGCTAAAATAACTAAAATATCCATTGAAAAGAGTATCTAGACTAATATAAAGCAAAATTAACCTTTTTTAACACGACGAGTCATTATTAAGCGTTATCAATGCTGCTCAATGAATGGCATTCGATGCGAGACGAAACAAAGAAGCAAAGCCTCAATTTAAAAAATCGATAAAAATATCATTCTATTCCAAAGAGCGTTATCTCATATAGTTATATTATATTTGAACATTTGACGCCTTATTTTTCTGTTATGTGTTAGATCGCGTGTCATAAGTTACATAATGTGTTCTTCCTAAAGAGTCACTATATTTTAGTCGACACCATATACGGAATATCCAGTGGAATTGCATCATCTAAAAAACCGAAGAAAAGAGAAAGGAATTGGAAGTGGATATAGCATTTATAATTATCGAAAAATACAGCTTAGATATTGTGATTGCTTTATTTGACCTTCATATTTTTCATGTGGAAGTTGTCACGCTCAAAAGTAGCTCTACTAGTAACATGATTTTTTAATTTAAAACTTGATTCAAGGACAGAATAAATGAATAATCTCTAAAATTTCTCATTAAATTTTTTAATTTGCATTATTATCCTACAAATCTCTTACGATATCGATGTTAAGACCTACAGATATTTCCTTAAATGGACCTAATGTAATAATTATTGTCATTGACATCGCAACACATTTATGTTTTGTTAAGATCGAAGGGAGGCGGGAGCTCATTTCATCTGAATTTATGTCTGAAATTTCATAATTTCAAGGATTTGACAATCAAAACGCTAGCGATCTAACATCTATATATCTATGCAGTGGCGGATTTACGCCTCATGGGGCCCCTGTTGCTAAACATTTTGGGGCCCCTGTCGCTAAACATTTGGGACCCCTGGTGCTAAGCAGTTGGGGGCCCTACAATCTAAATATATAGTGGAACCGCTCCTAACGGCTACCCTCCTTTGTGGCACCTATTAATGATTGTTTTTCTATGGAATCATAGAGGGGTTCCACTGATTTTTAAATTGAGACATTTTATATTTCTAAGATTATATACACGAACATTTTTTCGGGGCCCCTGGCGCGCGCCATGTGCGACCTCCCTTAAATCCGCCAGTGTATCTATGCTAATCTTCTCAATGTACTGACGTCCGATAGTGTTATACAAAAAAAATTCTCTAAATCAGTATTTTTCATATTTATCCTCGCCTATCACTTCGACAAGTGATAGCCATTTTCTACAAATTGCTAAAATCATGTATGCTATACACAAATTTTATTTGGTTTAATCAAGTTTTGTTTACAAGGAGTCATGAGGGTTTTCTCTACAATTTCCACCACTTTTTTAATGCTATCTCAATTTTTATTCTCCTACTGTTTAAAACTTAGAAATGTATTAACTTTAGACTTTACTGATCTAAACATTTAATCTTAAATAATGTTGCGTAAAATTCCATCCGATGCGCACACAAACAAAACCATACAACCATGGCCGGGATGATGGCTCTTACAGTCGAAACCATGATCATGCGATTTTGTTTTTGTGCATCTTGAGGAATTTTTTGTACTAAGTTACATAAAATTTTTGAGAATTAAATTTAATAAAATGCACTTCCACAGAGTTACGGCTTGCCTGGTCTATTTAATTACTGACCTACTTCCACGAAGAGCTTCTCAAGGTTTATCCGAGAACAATACGACAAAGAAAATGTCCTAGTACCTATAGCTCTTAACGTTACATTTACACCATAAAACCGCTTTCGTGCACTCGGAAAAAAACCACTTGAGTGAATCCTTATCTCACACGCTGAAACATTCTGCCTTCATGGACACACTCAATGTTCACCGACGCTCATGCTCCTAAATAAGCTCTTGAGTAAGTTAAAAAAAGAGGAAATGTTTTCGAAGGACACGTGTATCCTAGAGGCAAGGATCTTACCAATCACAACTCTTCTCGCAACATCCTTCATTCCCTAAAAGACGCACAAGAGCTGTTACCTTCCACACAAAATTACTTTAAGTCTGTGCGGTTTAGAAAGGCAGGCACTTTAGTGAAATATATTATCGTTATTTTTTTTAACAGAGGGCACAATACCTATAGTTATGCTCAGACATGTCTGTGAAGATAACTTATTTGCTGAGAATAGTGATTGAATGTACAAAAAGAAAGATTTATGTACCAATATAAACATGTAGGTTGATAGAAAATGTTATTATATAACTGATAAAATGGAATCGTAATAGAACAAGCATATGACCAGCTAAATAATAGGTTTATCGGATCTAATGAGACTGAGGAAGGGGGCACAAAAAAAGCAAATTCCATCCGCCTATCGTTGAGAAAATAACAATGTACACGCGCTTCTCAAGAGAGGAATCTTTTGAAAAATCTTTTCGCCAATTACAATGAATCTATCATATTCCTGTGATAAAGAGCGCGTGTCTATAATAAATCGTCTTAAGAAGAAAATTCATTTAGCAATTTGCGGTCCGTGGGTTTCTAAGAAGTAGCGAAAGGGTGATTCTTATTGTGGTTTTCATGTAGACAATAATCTTTTCTCGGTTACTCGCTTAAGAATTACCTTTGTGATTACTGCACTTTTCTTAGGCACTTGCGGATTTATGGGAAAGTGCTTTTTGCACTAGCCGTGTGGTGATGCAGTTAACCACATCGCATTTTCTCTGAGAGTAGAGTTGACTCGTCCCCAATATCCCAAAAAGGTTTGCAGAGATAATGGGGTTCGGAGCTATTATCATCGTCCTTCCAGAGAGTCACTTGTTATAGCAAAAATACGCATATTAGGCGCACTCAAAGAATTATGAATCCTAGGAATAATTTACTTCCAGGATAGCAATAAGGTGGAATTGGATACAAAAATATAGACTATAATAAATCGATATGTTCTAAGTTTTGTGATCGAGAAGACATCCCAAAATCAGGTTTATCCGACCCAAAAGAGAAATATGTCCTTTCCGCTATGACATCACATTTCTTACAACATAATATGAATAACAGCGCTTGTAGTGAAAGTTTTTACTATACGCTTTTTAGTGAGCAAATGCATAATGCTGCACTTTTTTTTAGTTTCAGCGCGCGACGCCTATAATTTATTAATAAAAAAGTAGGTCGTTACAATTTTCATAAACATTGCTCGGTTATTCGGATTATTTATGCGGCTGTTTCATTTTCATTCGTTGTTGTTGACTGCTCTTTTGATAAATAGCCTTTTAACCTTTTGTGACAGAGAATAAATAGCGGAAGGTAGACCATACGAAACATACTTTATAAACCATCAAATCCAGAAAAAGGTCAGGTAAATTGGCGGTAGTCTATTACAGTAAACACATGAAAGCGAGCATAAATTTATACGCAGAGAACCAGCCGTGGTAGAACAGATAAAAAAATAAAAAAATGAAATGTACATTTTCTATAAAACTAGCTTTAATTACCCGGCGTTGCTCGGGCTTCTAATAACAGTTTATAGAAACTTAGAGCATCGCGATTTCTGAAAATTTAAAAACCAAACTACGATATTACGATTAATTCGTATTGTTTATTCTTTTAATTCACATAAGTTAAAGAAAACAAATCGATATAATAGGACCCGCTCTATATCCGTCTGTCTGTCTGTGCGGGGGCTACACCCTCATAAAGAAAACAAATCAATATATGAGGACCCGCTGTATATCCGTCTGTCTGTGCGGGGTGGTTGTTGGCGTTCCTGAGTACCCTATGTAACCCGTAGGGTCATAGGAAATCACTTTGCAAAGTTTGATTCAGACAAGTCAAAGGGTGTGGGAATATATAGAGAACAGACAGACAAACAGATATTCAATTTTATATATTAGATGTTATTGTTTTAAGCATAGACGAAAAGCATTAAATTCATCTATAATGTCAGAAATGGAAATATGTGACAGAAAAGAAAGATAATGTACTCTACCTAACGTCTGCTGAGCTACAGCTTTATGGAAATCGGTCGACAAACGATAATGTTGAGAGAAGAAATCAAAGAAATAAAATCTATAACATATATGCACTGAACGTGTCCCAGGAAATGTTTATAACTCGTCACCTGCAAAAGAAAAAAAGCTTATAAATCAGAAAATTTCATTCTTTTTGGTTTAAACTTTCACAAATTACCTAGAAGAGTCATTATTAAATTATAAGTCATTTCCCGTCTGCAATAAGTCCAAGGGTTACATTCTAGGAGCGTATCTATTCTACAGTTGAATAACTTAAGGAAGAGCTGAAATCCAGTTAGGGAGGTTTTCCTTTGCTGCCATTTTGAAATATCTTTCAGGAAAGACTTCGAGATGGGATTTACAGTTATATGACGAAAAGAATCAAGGATAAGTTTTTTATTGTCGGCCGAAATTACCCAAAAGTTACGTTTTAATAAGATTTTTTCACCGTTCTTATCCATTTAATTTATTTAGCGCCATGGAAACGTTATTGTTGGCATTAATCACAAATGCGCAGTAAAAGCGAATTTTAACCCTTAATATTAGGAAAATATTAATTACTTGCTTAATAGACCGTAAATTCTTTTATTCTATTATTTGTCTAAATGAAGCTACAAAGACAGCGATTGTCTCCGTAAAAAAAGAATTATAGATTTATTTATTTAAATGAAGCTAATGAACTAACGTGAGATACAGTTGGAACGAATTTAGGAAACTTTTGCAAATTTTGCATTGACATTTTAAAAGTGGTGATTAATTTACAGACGTTGGAAGAACTATGAGAACATTGTTGAAAGGAACCGAATGACGAAGAAAAGATTAATAATGAAAGAGAAAGAGAGAATGCGGGAGAGAGAAAGAGAAAAGGGAATTTTCAGACAAAATTTCTAAAAAGACTGAAATGAATGTCATTTTATGAACATTAATAACCATTCATTTCCAAAAAAAGGTAGGAAATCAATAAAGATGTGAAATAAGCATGAATATGTAGCAATTTCTGATATATAAACAATATAAAAATGTGCATGGGGTTGTATGCATTTGAGTTCAGGGCACGAATTTAGGGCGTGAACGGAATAACCAATAAAAGACTGAAATTTTTATTTTTAGCGATAAAATTGTTTCTGATATATAACTTTATTGACTATTGTTTTCTTTTAGTTACTTTATTTTGCAATTTGGAATCAATTTAGTTGATTTTACTGATAAATAGATTAGTAATAAATGATTTCAAAGTGTAATAAGTGCGAGAATTTTATCTAAATAACAAGTAAATATTCCTTCCCGTCTTATTGACGGGCCTTTAGACTAGTAATTATAAATGGTAAGAGGAAAATAATAACGATGGAATTATATGTTAGGGAATATTGGAAAATAAAAATAAAAATAATATGGAAAGGGGCACTTGAACGTGTAGGCACTAGGAAAACCTAAAGGTAAGAAATGGAATCATCAAGATGACTATAGCCGTAAAAACTGGAAACCCCTATAAAATAAAAAATAAATATGTTTTGGTAATAACAATTAATTACCGTTAGGTAAGAGTCATATATCTTCGATCTTAATTAATTACCGTTAGGTAAGAGTCATATATCTTCGATCTTTTCTAAATTAAAAAAACTGTTAGTACTGGATTTTTGATATTGCCAAATCATCATCTAACCGAGTGAAAACGATTGTCATTGGGTCATAAACCGTCTAGAATACTTTTCTCCTGCGTCGAAAACCTCAAAAAAAGCTGTTTTACGACGTTTTCTGTTCACTGACAAGCGAAGCAGTGTGCACTCGTTCTTTTTCATTTGAGATTGCGCCAGGAATCATGGTCGATCGTGCGCGCACGAGTACCACGTACGAGTACTCGAATACACACAAACGCATATACCAAAAACCACTCATAATACACCATCAAAAAGGCAAACGCGCTGTTTATAACAAATAAACCGTGTCGGCTAATTGCACATTTAGACCCAAAAGCACTCGCTATTGGAACGTTAAAAAAATTAATAAATTTAACATCCTCTTCACTGCAAAAAAATCAGATTTTAGCTGTTGTTTAATATAATCGTTACCAAGGTATATCTCCTAATGTTGATATCGAGCATGAGATGAGACTATAGATCAGTAGGATTGTGAACTAAACCGATGATAACATCATCTCAACTCTTTCTGACGTAACTTTGTGGAATAATATAATAATAGCCATTCCATACGTAGTATAGGGTCAAGTATTGTTTTCATGGAAAAATCGATTTCCGGATATCAACGGAAATACACGTTTTGAGGTCCCCTGAACACCTTTTGACCGTTTTCTCGATGATGTCTGCGTGTGTATGTGACAGCTATTTTGTGGGTGCTCTAACTCAAAAACTATTAATTAGGTCAATGCAAAATTTTATATTTAACATTTTTATGAAAGTTAGAAGATCTGATTAGTTTTTGTTAAAAATCGGTCGACGGAAGAGGGTGTTTACTCATGTCACTTATCCGTTATTTTGAAATATTTGCTTTAATATTTGATACATGTAAAAATAGATTGGAATAAACGTTGTAGGAAATTTAACAAAATTTTCTCGCAGTTTCTTAAAATATTTATTATCATGTAACCTATTTGGACATTTTAGAAATAATGCTGGTATGGAGAAAATAATGTGGTGGCCACATCAGATTTTTCGTTATAGATTATAATTTCACGACCTACGTTTCGGCGCTTAGCGTCATCATAAGGTGATCTATAGTGGAAAATTACAGTCATTTCATTTCATATTAAGATGATAACATTTTTGTTCAATGATAGTTTTGTAACCTATGCACGACGCACCAAATCTATCAATGTATCGCCAGCAGTCGAATTATTCGATATCTTCCCGTGTCCCGTTAGTTGTCTCTTTTAAAAGACGCAGAAGATAAAATTCTAACCACCACCACTTGAGCTTCCATTATCTTTGCAACCACAATCTATAACCATCCTCGAGAATTTGGCGATCTTCTCGTTTCTGCGTCGCGCAGTCTCCTCGCCTTACCGTTAATCCGATTATTCGGCGCGTAAGACGGCGAGCCGCGTTCGAGTTAGAAAGAATTTGTATCGGATCCTGGGCGCCGGGAGATTCTTACGTCCTTGGAGTGACCCTAATAGGACACTTTATGGCCGTTTAAGGAAAGGAAAGCGTTTCTGCGGTTCTTCTGGTCGTGCCTTTCGTTTTTTGTCGCATACTCCTCTGGTCTTGCTCGGGTGCTCTGTTCCGCTTGTTTCCACAGCTGGGTCTGTTATGAAAAAAATCCTTTCTTTCTCCATAAGCGAAAGATCGGAATTTCATAGTATCCCTCGGTAGACATAAGGAGCTGTGAAGGAAGTGAAGAATTTGGTTTCCTTTCGGTTCAGGCATGATTAGTTACCCATGACAATATTTGGCGAAGAAACTAAAAGTAGGTTGAAGTAAAAGCGAAAGATTCGATGTAATTTCTATGATAAGGAAGGCTCACCAATTTGTTTTAAAGTAGCTTTGGCTGTCGGAGATGCAATATGGCTTTCAAGAAGAATGTCACATTGAAAAGGAAAGAGTAATTTCTGAATATAGATAATTAGAATCGCATAATTTCAACTTGGAGTAAACTAACTGCATGTGTGCGTGCGTGTACGAGCGTGCGTGCGTGTGTGTGCACGTGCTTGTGTATGTGTGTGTGTGTTGGATGAAGAATCAGCCTCATGGGCTATTATCGCAGTACCTTTACTCTCACAGCTCATTATCAAGAAAGATCTGTGCCTCAAAACGCATAAAACTGCGTTTAGATGTTCCAACTCAAAGACTTGAACCGAGCCTAAAATCTGAATGAACCGCGCTAATTTGCCGAGCATCGAACCATATATTCATTTTTAACGTAACCGAACCAATATTTTTCAAAAATAGTACGGTTCGAGAATTTTCAACATTTTGAGATTCGTCTATTTTCTGCTCGCATTAGAGCTTAGTCCACTACTGAAAAATTTGCTAAGAATCATACAAATAGAAAATACTTCAATATTAGTTGGATCCCGAGATACTTTTCAGGTACAAACTGTTGAATTCATTTCAAAATGTTCCCAGAATTAACAGTAAACAGTGTATTCTGCAATACTAGGAAACAATAATGCAATCAACTGCAACTGTATAAACTAGCAATTGTTGCTCTTTCTTTCCTTGTTACTCGGTTTACAGTTGACAGACTTTTTGTAATGTGATTTATCTTGTCTTCATTGAGAACATATTTTAAAAATCTGATGTGGCCACCACGTGGCTTTCTCCATACCAGTATTATTTCTAAAATGTCCAAATAGGTTACATGATAATAAATATTTTAAGAAACCGAGAAAATTTTAGACTTTACAAAGAACAGAAATAAACTCAAACCATAGCCTTCTGATATTGGATATATCCAGGAAGCTCCAACAATTAAGAAAAGAAAAGGGAGCGTTACTAAGACGTAACTAAGTGTCAATTGTTAACAATAGTCGTCGGTAGGTGGCGTGGTGGTGGCAGCTAAAATATTATATCTCTTAAACAATGAATTATATGGGAAAATGTTTCAAACAAAGATTGTATAAAATTAAATTTCCTACAACTTTTATTCCAGTATATTTATACATTGATCAAATATTAAAGAAAATATCTCAAAATAACGGATATGTGACAATAGTAAACACCCACTTCCGGTAGACCGATATTTACCATAAACTAATCAGTTCTTACTTTTTTAGAAATGTTAAATATAAGAATTCGCGTTGATCTGTATTATAGTTTTTGAGTTAGAGTACCCACAAAATGCTATCACATACACACACACACGGACATCATCGAGAAAATGGTCAAAACGTGTTTCGGGGACCTCAAAACGTGAATTTCCGTTGAAATCTCGAAGTCGATTTTTTGATGAATGCAAGACTTTCCCCTATACTACGTATATGGAGAAAGTTAGAAAATATTCTGCTGGTGAGATATTTCGAAAGGCTGGAATAAAATCAATGAGGTAGTATTGCTTTTTGTGTGAAAGGATTTTTGATTGTCAATAAAAAAATGGCAGTTATTAGTGAAGTTGTCTTGGTAAATGCGAGATCAATTTGCTTGTTTATATATGCAATTTATTTATGCAAGGTACTCGATGATTTCTTTTTCTAATGATTCTAAATTTGTTAAAATTTTTAATTTCTCAATACGTAGTATAGGGGAAAGTATTTTATTCATGAAAAAATTCGACTTCGAGATTTCAATGGAAATACACGTTTTGAGGTCCCCTGAATACGTTTTGACCGTTTTCTCGATGATGTCTATGTGTGTATGTGACAGCTTGATTGTGTGTGCTCGAACTCAAAAACTATTAATCAAGTCAACGCAAAATTTTATATTTAACATTTTTATAAAAGTCAGAAGAACTGACTAGTTTTTGATAAAAATCGGTCAACTGGAATTGAGTGTTTACTCTTGTCACTTATCTGTTATTTTGAAATATTTGCTTTAATATTTGATAAATGTGAAAATGTATTAGAATAAAAGTTGTAGAAAATTTAATTCTCCACAACCTACGTATGAAACATTTTCTCTTCTCATATAAAGCATTGATTAATAGATATCTTATATTTTTAGCTGCCACCACCACGCCACCTATCGACGACTATTGTTAACAATTGACGCTTAGTTACGTCTTAGTAACGCTCCTTTTTCTTTTCTTAATTGTTGTGGCTTTGTGGCTATATCCAATATCAGAAGGCTATCTATGGTTTGAGTTTATTTCTGTTCTTTGTAAACCCTAAAATTTTCTCGCAGTTTCTTTGTTATTATTTAACCCATTTGGAATTTTTAGAAATATTACAGATATGGAGAAAGTCATGTGGTGGCCACATCAATTTTTTTATTTTAACAAACAATCCCTAGTGGACCAATACAAACCGGTAACCGAACCCATATATTTTCTGAAGGAACTGGATCGGAACAAAACCTGAGCAACATGATATGAACCTAACCGAACCTGAGCAGGGTCGATATTTTATTACATCCCTGATTAAATTAATATGCGTACATTGTGTGAGAAACACAATCGGGGAAATAACAAATTTAGAGAGATTATTTTTCATGAATTAGGGTTTATTCCCCTTATTCATCGTGTTTTGTAGCTAAGTTTCCGCATCATACAAAAATAATTACTTCAGTCAGTGGTAGTCAACTATCGTGGGCCATTTTTCCTTTTGCAGAGTAAAGATGAGCCACTCAATTTTGGCGTGCAATAAATGTATTTGCAATATATACTAATAAAGAAATCCGATATAACGATGTAAACCGCAATGGAATTTTATTGATATAATTTTCAATCCCAGATACATTTTATTAATAATTATAGATATAAATGTTTACGCAAATTGTGAGAAGCATAATAGACCACTTATGATGCACTATAAGTGGCGCCATACGTTGAACTCCTTTGACTTAAGTTATGAGGTTGGTTCATAGTGCCAAACGCATCGAATATCGAACTCTTCAAAAAAAACTACGTATGTAATTTCCATGTGAAACTCATGTTATCCCTCCGAATTTCCCAAAATATTGAAGCGTTTACCACTTACAAATCTTATTTTATTAAAATATATGGTGTTATATTTGCGAGAAATGCGCAAAAACGAACGAATTATTGGGAGCCTTCTTATATATCCCTATATGTATTCATCATTGCGTAACGAACGGTTGCGTAAAGGGAATCCCCGGCAATTTTTTCGGAACGCTAGATTTTTTCATTTAACTCCTTCCCTCTCCCTGATCCATTATTCATTTTTAAGTGACATGTGCATCCTGGTTAATTTTTCTATTCATTCGTTAGTTTCGAGGAAGTACAGTCAAGGAAAAAATGCATCAGAACTATTTATGTATATACCCTGGATTCTTATTGCTTATTTGAATTTTTTGTTTCTTATGTCCATTGTTATCTTTTTCTTCTTTGGCAATATTCAATATTCTCACGATTTTCAATCCCATTTTCTCTCGGTAACTTTCAGGAGTCACTTTCTCATATACGGAGTGTATGGGAAAGTAAAAATAATAATGAATATATATGAAAGTATTTACTGTTGCGTATAAATGTAAATTTGTTGAGTATTTTACCATGAATTACTTCTTTGTTTTTTTAAAAGCAGCAATTATTTAGGTTAAAGGTAATGTGGGAGCATGTAATATTATTTTTTTTCGAAAGCTTTCCTCTCCCTCTCTTCCCGTCTCTTACATAATCTCTATTCCGAAGATTACGAATCCTCCAATTGATTATAACTACCATAGTTTTTGACACGAATGGAACATTTTATCCAATTGCGCAACCCCATACGTATTCACATCGCGAGTTAAAATCGCCAATTAGGCGAAATTTGGACATATTCGCGCCCTAAATTTCACTCGTTATCGCAATAATAAGTTTTTTATCCTTGAATTTGCTATTAGTTCGGTTTTGATTTCGTTGTTTCCACGCGATTGTGTGTGGAAATTATTAATACGAGTTGTCCTATCATTATAAATAGCTGCTTCTTACGGAGGATATATATATATATATATATATATATATATATATATATATATATATATATATATACACACACACACACTAGTAATCGGTGCTTGTATACTGCAAGCATTGGGAGCGCCTGGAGTCAAACCGAGTACACCTAAATAAGATGTCTCATATTATCCGAAGGCCTACTCATGACATCTACAAACCCTAAAAATTTCAGCGCAATATTCCTCTTAGTATTGTCTGCGCACCAAATATGTTTTCCCTTTCCTTTTAAATGTCACGGTCTGAGAGTGACCTCATGACACTAAGCTAGTTTTCAATTCTTGGCACTAAGCTCTCGTTCAGTTTTATTAACACGTAGAATAAATTCCCGAAAAAAGCATTGTCTCGTAGTCATGACAGAAATATTGGGCCATTGTTATAAATTGTATAAAATCCCGTTTTTATGCAGTAAAAATCAAATAATTGGACTAATTCGGCACGGATTCGTGTTCTACTTTCAGGTAAAATAATCTTTGTTTTTTCCCGTCTTTTAATTTAGGTTTGGAGTTTGTATCTTAATTAAAAGTAATTTAAAAATGCAATTATAAAAAGGGTTGTATGGATTTAAATGGTTTTCTATTGGGACTTGAAAAATGAACGTTTTGGGGTGTAAAAGACCCCGTTGTAAGGGGAAATTTTGGAATTTTCGATTTTTTCTGATGGTTTTGGACCAACACCAAGGTTCCCTACAAATTTCAGCTCTGTATAATATCTAGAAGAACCTTAGGTTTTATATCATTATATATAATATATCCTCCGTAAGAATCAGCTATTTATTATAGATAATATATATATATATATATATATATATATATATATATATATATATATATATATATATATAAAATCAGAACCAGAAAACCAGAAGACATTTTCATACTTCCAGTGAACAATTGTAATGAATTTGAATTTCAAGAGTGCCTTTGACGAAATCTCCCATTGGTGACATTTTTGTCATCGCAAAAGCTCCTGTTATTGAGACATATCTGTTGAACTCGAGTCTTTTGATGGTGCCTGAAACAACTAATACCACTTCATTAAATTGTTTTGAAACTGAAATAAGTTAAACATCACATTTATAGTCACCTTTCGCAACAGGCGACTATTAACATAATTCTAATTGTAGTCTGTATGAAAAACTCTAAAAAAACCTTTCCCTGCCTGATATAATTTCTACTTCCTTTTCTACATTCCCACCTGACTTAATTTGCGTGACGGAAAGTCTTTTTTATATTTTAATTCTCAAACTCTAGATAGTCTTCAAAGTAGAACTTCTTTTCCATTATCTCATTTTCTTTGCTGTAACTGTGTTTCAAACGCTAGTTGCAACAATATGTTTTAAAACCTAAATTAATTTGGCTGTAATCTTGTCATATTTACCATTATTGTACCTCGTTAAACTGTTTACTATAAAAGTAAGGAAGATAGCGTCGAAGGAAATCCTCATTAATGGTTTCCCTTTCGTATATCTCAAAATTGGTCTTAATTAATCATGTTATTAGCGAAAATATTGATATTTGGAAAAGATACTAAAAATTACTCAAAATGAAGATAGCGATGCAAATTTCGTCACTCTGAAGATGGCATTAGTTTTGATGAAATTGCTGCAATTAAAGATCTCAGATTATTTTTATTTAGTAAAATTTCTATTCGAAGCAGGACAACTAGTCTTAATCTCTTACTCTGATATACATAATTCCCTTTTCTCAAAAAATGCAGTCAGATTGTCATACTAACACCTCGCATTATTTGTTTCTTAAAATCACCCATAAAAATAACTTTCGGATGCGTTAGTTATTATCTGTCGAACAACGATCTGAAGCAACGAAAAGATCTTGTCATATTATATAATTATTTCTGTGCTGCTTATAAGTAACAGACTACAGATTCCGCGATCGATTATTTGAGATCACGATTTCGAATTACGTCGTTCTACGGGTACTTAATCCGGCGAAATTGAATTGCTGCGGTCTTCTAAGTGAAATCCACAAAATAAACAGAAAATGAAAAAGCAATCAAAAGGTGAAAATTTTCTCATTTTAATCAAACGAGTTCATTGACCTGGCAAAGGAATCCGCGCTATTAATTGCGAAAACTCTATGGAGGGGACATAGGAAATATGAAAGGCTTCGGAGAGGTTTCGTCCGAAGGAGAGAAAGTTCGTGATAAATTAACTTCGTGGAATATAACATGCATGATCTGTCATTCTTGGGATTCTTCCAGTGTCAAGGAGGAGAAACTTCATCCTAGTGCAAGGATCCGAAGGTTATTCGAATGGGTGGATAATCAGTTCATATTTTCTCTAATCGCAAAAGTATAGATAACTGTGATAAAGCGATGGAAGGCAGTTTCTTCTCTGCAATTTTAATCTTAATTTTTGTTAAAACTCCGAGTAATGCATAATTTCTCGTAACAACTAGAAAACCTTCTTTCTATCGAAGGGCTATTTCTTGAAATTTTAGACGGGAATTTTTATTATGAGAAAAAGAAGCATACCTATTTTATTATACGTTATGTGGCTTTGGAAACTCTAAATTAAAATAGTTCGAAATGCTCTAATTGTTTTTTTATGCAAGATAATATTGCAGAAACCTCGTAGATGGTTAAATGATGGTAATAACGATTTATCCACATTATGATATGCGTTACTTCTTTATCCAACTATATAGATCAACCTTTTATAATGTTCATGGAAGAGTAAAACGCACTTACAAAAATCAAACTGCTGTATTATTTTTTCGAGTTGCTCAAATGAGAACTAAAATATTTTTGTAATAACCTCCTAGTAGGGTAAAGTGAAATATAAACATACATATGAATATATAATTCTAACTTACCCACCGTATGGAAGTTGAATGATTTTATTTATGTAAAATACTGCCTCATTTTGAAATAATGAACAAATTGTGAAGGTAAGATCGTCTATGACGCTATCCCTAAATTAATTTTTAACCGTTCGGCATGGCATATTAACATTTACCTTTTTCTAAAGATGATTTACATACTAGATTATCTGTTTTTATAATTAAGGTACAAGAATATTTGGTACGTTTCTGGTTTTCTGTTATTCGTTTCTTTGCACGTATGACATCTCAAATTACTCTAATTCATTCACTTTAGCGATGCGATATTAAAATGATGCTACTCAAATTTATTAAATACTTTTAAACTATGCACTTACAAAAAATTAGCGTTCAATAGCTCGTCTTATGGCTGGAATCAAATTGATCAATTTTGGCTACTTGGCGGCCAAAATAAACACCTGATTTTTCCCAATCTTTTTATCAGTTTTACTCTCTCAAACATCATTATTATTATACAACTACTCGTTAATGAATCATGGTAAATTAATTTAAAATTCGTTCGGCACAGCTGGCCAATAAATTTTCCCCGCCTCTTTCTCTTTGGTTTGTTAAAAATACGCAACAATCCTCCCTTCACTACCTTCATCTTTTTCTCCCAATGCGTTCTTCCGAACCGGTATTTCCACCCTCTCTTTCTTTTCGCTGACCCCTCGCTTGCTCCGAACTCTCTTCACTCGCCGCGGAAACTCCGAATCTTCTACGCATCCGGTCGGAATCCGGAAGCGGATAAGGAGAGTAAAGGGGTGGGGCGAGGAGGGATGAGAGAGGCCGCTACGGAGGTTAACTAGAGAGGAAGTGGTACTGGAGAGTGCATCCAGTTCTAAGCGGTGCATTTTCATTTCGTCCTCCCCTTTCCATTGAAAAATTCTTTTCCGTTTCATATCCGATTTAATCGCACGCTCAAAGGGATACTGCCGTGACTTTGATTGCTAGAGAGTTTTGTTTTGGCGGAGAAAGCGTCAGACTCGTAAGATTATCGAGAGAGTGGGTGAGGTCGTTGGAAAACGGAAGGCCGGAAATCGAAAAGAAAGGTTCTCTTTCGGAATGATGCAGGGTCAAGTGATTTGAAGGCTAAAACAGCGGTTCTTCGATTTTAGTTTTAGGGATCTCGGACGAAATATATTTTGTTACAGGGAAAAGTTTTTTTGCTTTAGAAGGAGGTTTAGTCGTTAGATCATGGCCCTATAGGGATTTGAGTTAGCTACTAACTATGCGGATTGTAAATTAAAGTTTAAAAGTAAAAATGCAATTAGCATTAAGATTCATTTTTTTCGTAAGCGAATTCCTAATCTTCGATCCTAATTTAAATAAAATAAATTTGTGATCTGATCTGAGGTGAGGGTGCCACAGTGAATTTTTTTCGTCATTTACGTAACGTGTATTGTTAATAACCGTTGCCATTGAAAAAGCTTCACATCGTCCTCTATAATTTAACCTAGTCGTTACTTTTATAAACAAACGATGGAAAACGATAAGGCGAAAATATGCTGAGACTCAGAGAGAGATAGAAAGGGAGAGGTTAAGCAGCCTGACTCCGTGTATGTGCTCAGCGAAAGGAGTAATGGCATGGCTTCGAAAGGCGAAGCAGCGAAATAAAAAAATCCAACCGCCTTCACCCGTCCGACCCCGCTACCCGTGGGATGGATGCAATTTTCGTTCGTATGCGTATATTTTTCCCTCACCCCACCCCACGCACTTGCCCCCGATCTTCACTTTTCAAACTTTTACTTTTCCCCGGCTGCGGCTGAGAAACTCCCTTGACCGCCACGCCCAGCCCGTGGCGCTTCCGTCGGCCATGGAAGGCGAAAGTCCCGATATGGGTCATTATATGATTTTTACGGAGGTGAGGGAGAGAGAGAAGGAGGATTTATGTGGAAGGAGAGATAGAAATAGAGACAGAGAGGTTTGTAATAGGAGGCAGAGGAGTGAGGAATGAGGGAAATGGAGAGAGGTCGTTGGGGAAGGCTGTCCAGTGGGCGAGTCATGATATTTGCAACGGAAGGGGTCGTTGTGGTCCCGGATCTGGGGAAAAACCGTCATCATACATTATACATTCATACTCTTCTTGTTCATGGGGCTTTAATTACTTCAATAAAATTATATAACACTACGTAATATTTATATAGGTAAATTAACATTTTATTAAGCTTGCATTAATTTTCTATTACAAAAAAGAATCAATTCACGGCGAGGTATAGGGTTTGGTTTCGGTTGAATATTTTAAAAAATTCATTTTAAACTATTCCCTCAAGAGTTTTGTCCGGCGTTTGCGGTGTCATCTACCAGGGAAAGTCGTAATGACTCTCAGGCTCTCTAATCCCTTCTCCTCCGCTTCTCCCGCCCTCAAACGTCTGAAGGGAAAACTTTGTGAGTCCGCCTCGCCCCGCGGGGCGTAGCCGTGTGATTCATGCGTGCACGCCCTCTGTCAGCGGGTGACTCAAAAATTCTCCGAGGTCCCTTTGCGGTCGCGCAATGGTTTTGTAATATATGGGGCGAAGTTTTTCGCTCGCTGTTTTACGGGAGGAATATTTTCCCAACTTGCATCTTGCAACTCATGCATAATCCAGCTTAATTTGCCATACGATGGCGATTTACGTTTAATATCTGTCAATGTTTCTTTGTAGCGATTTAGTACACCGGATTAATTGAGCGATTTTAGAAAACTGTTCGTTAAAATATATTCTTTGAAACATGGTGCTCTGATGAACACCTTGTCTGATATAGCAGATTTTCAGATTCTCGTTAATTTTAATCAATTTATTGTAAAAGGATTGTAAATTAAATCCCAATATATATTCATCATATGCTGAATTTTTACAATATTTCTCTCATTTTATTTTCGTCAAGCATGGCTCTTTTCACCTTTTGCAATCTATTGATGTATATAATCATGAAATGTTTTGAAAATTTTCGTTAAATTTAAAATACTTATTCGTATCTTGATACTGTGTCTTCTATTTCCATTCATTTTTAGAAATAATAAGTTAAGTTTCTAGCTCCAAATCGTAAAATTGAGGACTTTGATAAGACCATAACGCTAAGTGGGAACTTAGAAGTGACCAATAACGCTCAATACGTATTTCGACAGACAAGCTCTCACCATCGACAGCTGATGTTAATTTAAGTTCTCACTTAGCGTTGCTAGTCTTCTCAAAGTCCTCGCTAGACCGTTTCGAATTTAGAATTTCAAGTTATCAGTTAACTTTGCCATAGTCACCTCTTCTACTTATTGAGAAATAATAATTTTGAAGAGAGTTATTTTCAAAGAGCGTCGAATAGAAATTACAACTAGAACGCTTGAGCGTTACTGCTGTTTTTTCTTCTTTTTCTATTGCCTGAAGGGCCAATACTCGACACAAATCAGTTAATTTTATTCGGACGAGATTTTTATTAAAAAATTTTTTATATTGGAAGAGTTGTTGAATTGCAGAAGAAAATTTTCTGCAATGACCGGGATTCCCAACTGGGTCTTCCACTTGCCGGTCAGGTATTCTTTCACTAAAATTTCGAGGCGGACTAATGTAATTCTCCCAATCAGTAACATAGACTTTTTGATAATAACCAGCAACTTGTTTTCATTAAGCTGGTGTTAATTAAAATTTTATTATTGATTTCTTCATCTTGGGTTTATTATTTTAAGCATGAGTTGTTCATAATTGTTATGATAGTTTTTAGAATGTTCCCAATCGAATCTATTCGATCTTCATCCTTCCGATAATTTTGTCTGGATCGTTATGGATGTTAGTTTGAATCTCTATTTATATAATGAGCAGTTCGTAACCCTGTTGCGCTCTAAACTCGCGAGTAACTCGAGGATGGCCTAATTGATTGTTTCATTCTCTCAGCGCATTGTTGTCCGCAGGTCTATAGAAGATTTGGATGATTGCCGAGTATGATAACGGACCGGGTTCGATCTCATGGACGTTAAAATCTCCCATTTTAATGCCATGGTGATCATTGCAACGTATTTTTATTTATTTATTTTTTAAACCGCTAATGCGCTCGGTTTGACCGTCTGGCTGACGCAGCTACTCCACCTAAACAAAAGCATATATGTATAGACTTCGTTTTTTCGCTGATCGACGTATTATTCTGTCTCGTAGTGCACATATTCTCGGTTTGTTCGTCCGTCTGTCTATCTGACGCGCTAACCCCTCCCAAACCAGGGATAGGCGGCCTCAGGTTGACACTGTGCAGCTTCCAAGTATCTTGGAATGAGACAAAAAGAAAAAAAAAACGGATCTTTTCTTCGAAAGATTGCCCACCACTGTCCTAAACGAAAGCAGATATAGATTTCGTTTTTCGCCAATCTATTCAGTATTCCTTCTCGTTGTGCACGTTTTCTTGTGGAGGTTATAGTGGCTTGCAGAATGAGGGTTAAATTTAACATTTCCTTTTTATAAGCGTTTTGTTCCAAAAATACTTCTTATAAATTATATTAAATTATTTTTATAACATATTTCAGACTAATCACACTAGTATACGTACATTTTAACATTGTATTAACAACTTTTTTAAACCGCCATTTACTCTCTGCTTCGGCAGCTATTTCCGTACTTGCTTTTTTATATTTATTATGTCTTACTGTTGGATCAAATAACGCCTAAAAGAATTATTTCCTATGCATAGATTTTGGTATGCGATTTGAATTGGTCCATAAAATAGTTTGTAACATGAAAATTTATGGTTCCTCTAGAAGAAAATCTTTCGTAACCAATAACAACCGAATTCATTATTGCCGGGTTCATTAAATTACGTTAACTTTGATTTAGGTAAGAATAAATTACATATGAGGCATGGAGGGTGAAAATGAAGGAGAGATATATAGATAAACGTCTTTATTCTTGAGCTGTGTAAATTGAATTTCAATTGTGATGAAATAAATTATTTGTTTGCGTAACATATAATAATACATAACGCTATTAACTATTACATTCTTTTACAATACCTCAAGTATTTTGTTCCTTTATTTTCCTATTTGTAAGCAACTTTTGGCTAAGATCAATAACATTGATATTAAGAAATATGAATAATGGAACTCAAAGAATAACAAAGACAAAGGTACAAATGTATAACCTAAAAACAAACAATACATTAATTCCCCTCATATTTACGGGAGTTTACGCTAGTGTATTTATAATTAACTGAAATCTTTATACTACACCATATAAATAGAATGTATTCTTATATAACAATATGAATTAAATGGCAAAAAATAGTCTCCAAGAAATTCATATATCATTCTTCAAGAAAAAGTTTTAACAATGCGATTTAGAGGTCAGTGCTTACTTCCCAAACTTTCTTTCTTATATTAATATCGGAATGCATTGGCGAATTTTAACATTTTGATACACTGGTAGGAAGCCATATTTCTTACAACCAAGCTACTTCGAAGTACGTTCGGTACTTGCTTTTTTACTTGTTTTCTTCCCGTAATAATAATGACGTTCCAACATTGACACTGGGTAATGCATTATACATTAGAGCATGTGTTTCTAAGAGAAATTAAAAATAACTTTCTCCATAGGTAGTATAGAGAAAGTTCTGTTGTCGTGAAAAAAATCGAATTCAAGATTTAAACGAAAATACACGTTTTAATGTCCCCTGAATACGTTTTCACTATTTTATCGACGATGCGCATGTCTTTGTGAGTGTATTTATTTATTTATTTAAACTTCAATGTCGCAAGTTGGCTAAAGCCTGGTGGCAATGAATGCTACATTATTGGACCCACAAATCACTTGGCTTATACATTAATTGAAATTAAAATAAAAAAATATAATATACGTACAATAATAGTTAATTTATCAATAAACAAATGCAATAGCATTTAATTAAAAACTTATTCAATTTAATTATTACCTATTCTTATGGAGTTTAAGAGTTTTCTATGTTCAACATGGGCCTTCATGGCTACCGTAGCGGTTAAGGGGCTCACGAGGTCCCCACCGTAGTTTACCTTATCAGGCATTCCTTTACTTCCTTCAATTCCATCGTCATCTGTTACAATTTACAATATTATCTATAATAAAACTAATTTTATTCTTAAATATTTTAACATTTTTAGTTAAGGGTTTAAAGAGTTCTTCGGGTAACATCTTCCAATCCCAGATTTCTCTATTAAGAATAGAATATTTGGCAATATTTGTGTTTTGCGGCATCAATTTAATTTTTAAACTCGTGTCAGTTTTTTACAATAAAGTCAGACTTCTCTATCCTACTCCTTAGATCTTTCCATGCCTTATTTTTATCAATTACCTGTAATATGCTCCCTAATCTATTAACCCTCCTCCTTTTCTCAAGCGTTTCCCAACCCAGCATTTTAATCATTTCGGTGATTCTGTCTCCCTTTTTGAATCTTCTTACGGTATATCTCGCTGCCTTTCTTTGCACCTTCTCTAATTTTTCAATATGCCTTATCTCGTAAGGGTCCCATACGTTCGTAGCGTACTCTAATGTAGGCACAATCAATAATATATATGCTAACTATTTTGCTGCCTTAGTACTTCCTTTTAGATTACGCATCACGTAATTCAAGATTTTATACGCTTTTGCTACTGTTTTGTCAATGTGTATACCCATTTTAGGTGTTTTGTTTTTTGAACGCCAAGGTATTTGCAATTAACGACTTTTTGTAGTTTCCCCATTAAGCGTGTAGCGAAAATTTCTCTCAGTCCTTTTATTTGTGAAATTGATGTGCTTGCGCTTTGTTCCATTAACACTCATTTTGTTGAGTTTAATCCAATTTGCTATCTGCTCCGTATCTTCCTGCAAAATTGCCCGGTTCTTTTCCGTTCTTATTCGTTATCTGCGAAAAGCCGCACCTCTGACTTGACGTAATTAGGTAGGTCGTTTACGTAAATCAGGAATAACAAGGGCTTTAAAAACACTCCCTTGTGGAACCCCCGATGTTACCTGACTCTCCTCAGAGTGGCTCTGTCCTACTTTAACCCGTTGGGATCTTGCAATAGATCATGTATCCAATGTTTCATGCGTGACAGAAATTGCATGTGCGCTCTAACTCAAAAAATACTTATTTATCGGCATATATTTTTATATTTAAAACTATTTATTAAAAACTCAAGATCTGATTAGATTTTGGCTATAATTGATCAATCGGAAGTGGTCATTTATGCTTTTTTGACAAATATCTCCTTTAGGGATGGATTAATGTAAATATTTGTCAATGCTAAAGTTGTATATAATATAATTTTCTACAAGTTTTGTTGGAAACGTTCTTTCTCAGAACGGTTTGTTTCAGAAATATTTTGTTATAAATCGGATTCTTCGTTCAGTACATTGAATATCACTATCTGAAAGCTTTTTTCCCGTTTTTATGATATAATTTTCGAATTTATTAATAGTGACACCAACAGGGACATATCGAGCTCGTTTTATGGCTGAAAAAACTCAAGAATAAGCATTTAAAAAACACTTGTCTCGGGTATCTCCAATAGCCACGAGGTTATAAAAAAACAGATGCGCATTTTGGCCACAAAACAGCCGTCTTTGAGAATCTATTTTTGGTGAATTACCACTGAAGACGGTTGCTTTTTAGGCGAAATGCGCATCTATTTTTTTACAACCTTGTTGTGGCTATTGGAGACAACTTAGAAGAATTTTTTAAATGCTTGTTCTTCAAGTGTAATCGTGATCAAACTTGTCCCAATACGATCTAGAGCCATATTTTGTGAACAATGACAGCGAGGCCAAGCGCCACCAAAGGTTCCCTTAGTTACGAATATTTTGCGAAAAAATTTGAAATCAATAGAACGACGCACATCAATTGTTATCTATTGACACGAACAAACATTTTGTTGGATTTTTTAATGTGAGAAGTGATTCCAATATTTTTTCAGTGTGAAAATTATTCATAGTATTTAAAAATTATTCACGAGTGTGATTGCCGATATTAATTCTTGAGGACGCTGTTGTAGAGATTAAATTGTACTATTGCAACAATACAGATCAGATTATTTTCATTTTATTAGTTTTTCAAAAAAAAAAAATCATATATCTTTATTGGAGCTCCTTGAAATGTGGGGGATATATATATATATATATATATATATATATATATATATATATATATATATATATATATATATATATATACCCTTTCTGAAGGCAATAGACGATGATAATACAAAGCACCGAAACTTAAGACAAATTGTAAATAATCTTATCACAGAAATAAAATATTTGAAGTGGAGAAAAACTCTCTTTTACTTCATTTCATACATTAATTTCTTCAATATCCATATGACGGATTTTCCTCTTTCGTAAATTGTAGTGGATGTTATAAAATCATCGAAGATTTTCATGCGAACTTAAACGACATCTAAATTTTTAAAAAGTAAAATTGAGAAATGCTCTTTCATTCTTCTCTGCGATCAAATTTTGATACGAAACGAAAAAAGAAAAAAAAAATTTCGTTTTTCGTCTGTGCCAGATTTTTGTGGTACTCCTCTGAGAATGTTTCCGGTAAAAAATCGCCTCTCAGTGTTTAATTTGAATGGAATCACTCGTGCACGTCCTTAAGATTGAGAAATTCGCCCCTTTTGATTCCCCTTTCTTTTTGGCGGGCGTGAAAGCATTAGCGATATCTGCCAGTGAAACTATTTACGGTTGGTGAATTTTTCGAAGCGTATCGAAAATTATTTTTATTTTTTGCCTGCAAGGACAAACATCATGACTTACGTAGGCATTCCACGCTGTTAAATGCGTTTGAAATGAGAAGAAGCTTCTTAATATCAAAGTTCCTAGTTGACCATCACAGATTAACAAGATGAGAGAAAATTAGAACCAACTTAATTGACGATCGCAATGAGATAAAACTGAACATTATCTGAGAGCTAGTTATCCTCTCATGCGTGTATTTAGAAGTATCCGCTGCAGCTTTCATATAACTTTACAGTTTTAGAACCGTATAATGTAATTTTACCTTGCTTTTCCGTAATTATCCCGAGGCAGGTCGACATATATAAATAGACCAAACAAACTTTTTACTTTCTCATATCATATATAGAGAAAGTATTGCGATGGCGGAAAAATTCTAATTCGAGATTTCGATGAATATGATTGTTTTAGGTGCCTCTGTATCAGGAAAAGTGGTTTATGCGATTCTGTGTGCGCAGACTCTGCGTGGCTATATATGTTAGTAGTGATATTATTTTGAGATCTAGAAGTGTACGGATATAGAAAAGTTTTTGCAATGTATACTGCACGGAGTTTTACTTTCTCCATACGTAGTATAGGGAAAAGTATTGTTTTCATGAAAAAAATCGATTTCGAGATTTCACCGAAAATACACGTTTTGACCATTTTATCAACGATGTCTGTGTGTGTGTATGAGTATGAGACAGTTTTTGTATTAAACATTTTTATGAAAGTCACAAGAATTGATTAGTTTTTGGTAAAAAATCGGTCAACCGGGAGTGGGTGTTTACTTTTGCCACATCCGTTATTTTGAGATATTTGCTTTAATATCTGATAAATGTAAAATAATACTGGATTAAGTGTAGTAGGAAATTTAATTTTCTACAATCTTTGTTCGAAATATTTTTCCATATAATGCATTGTTTAAGAGATATCTAAAAATCTAAATTATTTAGCTGCCACCACCACGCCACCTACCGACGAGTATTGTTAACAATTGACGCTTAGTTACATGTTAGTAACGCTTATTTTTATTTTCTTATTTGTTGGAAATTTCTGGCTGTATCCAATATCAGAAGGGTATGGTTTGAGTCTATTTCTGTGCTTTGTAGTCTTTAAAAATTTCTCGGAGTTCCTTAAAATACTCATTATCATTTAACCTATTGGGCATTTTTAGAAATATTACAAGTTTGGAGCAAGTCATGTGGTGGCCACATCAGATTTTTATCGTTGTTAAACTGTATGATCTCTCCGTTCAATTTGGTGGGTGGATCTGAAATATATAATCATAGTTAGATTAAACAGATCCGCATTATAAAGAGTCTTAATTAATTGTATGCTTATGCCTATATAATATGACAGCAATTTCATTCGAAGTACGGAAAAATATTTGGCTAGAAAGAGCGTAATTATCCTTAATTCACGCAATATAAATAAATATCGCCATGTTCGCCCCTATAATGGAAGCAGCATTGCTATCACGAGTCAATCCGTGTACTAGAGTAAACAGTGATAAGTGTAAAATCCTATTGCAATAAACGTTGTAGGAAATTTAATTTTCTACAACCTTTATTTGAAACATTTTCCAAATAATAAGTTGTTTAAGAGATATCTTATATTTTTAGCTGCCATCACCACGCCATTTACCGACGACTATTGTTAACAATTGACGCTTAGTTAGGTCTTTTGTTAGTAACGCTCCTTTTTCTTTTCTTAATTGTTGGAGCTTTGTGGCTATATCCAATATCAGAATGTTATGGTTTGAGTGTATTTCTGTTCTTTGGGAAGTCTAAAATTTTCTCGCAGTTTCTTAAAATATTTATTATTATGTAACCTATTTGGAATTTTTAGAAATTTTAAATGTATGGAGAAAGTCATGTGGTGGCCACATCAGATTTTTTTTCTTAATCGCGGTCCAACTTGTAACGGATTATAATGCACCATTAAAAAATCTGACAATGTATGCGTGATTTTTACATATTTATGTCAGTTCCTAAGAAAATAAAAATTTTTATTTTAACCAGAATATAGAGTTGTATCCAATTCTTGGATTTAAAATAAATCAAAACTTTTACCCGAATTAACATGCTGCGTGATGGCTATAAAAATAAGAATTTCGCTTGATTTTAATGTCGTACTTTTTTCACTGCAATAATCGAATTTAATTTCGGAAAATGGATGAAAATGTCTCATTCGCTCTTTAATCCAGAGCCAATCCTTTTTATACGGCCGTTCAAAGGAACGTTCGATGGTCCAATCGCGAGTGCGTCAGTGGGAAAGGGGAGTGGGAGAGGGAGAAGGAGGGGAGGTAGAGGGGGAAGAGGGGAAGGATGAGGAGGGAGGGGGATGGGAAGGAGAGGGGAGGGGGAGGGGAGAGAGAGGGGAAAGAGAGGGGACGGAGAGGGGAAAGAGAGGGGACGGAGAGGGGAAAGAGAGGGGATGGAGAGGGGACGGAGAGGGGAAAGAGAGGGGACGGAGAGGGGAGGGAGAGGGGAGGGAGAGGGGACGGAGAGGAGAGGGAGAGTGGAATGAGATGGGAGGGAGAGGGTAGGGAGAGGGGGGAAGAGGGGAGGGAGAGGGGAGGGAGGGGGAACAGCTCTTGCGCCTAAGTATGGGGACCGTTCCCCGGAGAGTGAAAGTCCATTGAGGTAAAGCGGTTGCAAAAAAAAGAAATCATTTCGTAAGTCGATTTATTTACACAGCTTGCGTGATTAAAGGATTCATGTGAACTGAAGAACTGTTAAACTCGAAAATGATGACGTGTATCTGAAGACGAACTCGGGTTTTTTTGACATTATATAATGAAGACGATCAGTTTCGTCTTTAATTAGTCCATTTTCTTCTAGCTTAAACTAACAACTTATGTGCAAAATTGAATTTATAGTTATTTAATAACTTTTGATAATTGACTATTTGTGTAAAAACATTTATATGGGCAATACAGCTAGGATTTATTCCGACGCATATTAAGTAATTAAAATTACGATAAAATGTTAGATTTACTTATTGCATCATAATGGCTGTAAATTTGAAATTTTATAAGGATGACTTAACAATATTATTCATATTAAATGATACACTTTATACTTTTCCATAGATTTTTATTCTTGAAACCGGTTTCACACGTGATAAAGGAATCATCTGGCTCACGTGCGAAACTGGTCGCAAGAATAAAAATGGGAGAAATAGTACAAAGTGTATCATATATTATGAATAATATTGCTTCCTTCCACAAATTCACGCCTGATTTGATTAATTATATGAATTAAAAATTAAATATGGAGTTTTAATGCATGTATGACGACAAAATTTTGTTTTAATACCCATAGAAAATTCAAAAGTATGAAAGATAATGTTAAACCATGCATTGTTCTATTGCCTACTGCATTAATTTTATTTTCGATTAGATGGAAACTTAAAAGAGTTTTTCTTACGAAATAAATATTTTTAGAAAGCATTTGGCATCAACTCATCTCGAACCCTCCAATCAATTCTTCCATGGGCAGTTACAATGCGTTCTTTATGAAATATGGCGACACTTAAGGGGAATAAACCGATGAAATTCGAATCTTTCTCTTTCGCGATCGCATGAAAATCCATTCAACCCACTATAACTCTTTCTCCATGTGAGCGCGACTGACTGGATCGCGAGTCGCCTTTCGAATCATTAAAAAAAAGAATAAACGGATCGCCCCAAGAGAGTTTTCCCCGATTAGATACCTCGAAATGAATGATCGTCATGGTAGGTCGATTTATATATATAAACCAGCTCTTTATTTCCCCGGCTTGTGTTGACACACCGTCGGACCGTTTCATTGAGAGCACGCATGGGGCAATGACCGTTGCTCTTACGGTGGATATCGGCTTTATAAAGTGGCAATAAAAAATCGAAAGAACATTTTGAGCCATGCACTAAAAGTAAATTGTTAAAATATAATTTTATCTCAAAGTATATTGATCTTTTTACGAGGCACCTTCCGCTGCCGACACACCGCAGTGCATTTATTCAATTATCCAGCATCTTTTGTAAAAAATCTCTCCTATGTACGCGATTTAATGGAATTTTTCAAAATTATATTTAAAACTGAAATTAAAAAAATGCAATACAAATATAGAGTAATTTTTCTTTGCAAAATACCGTGAAATGTTAAGGATGTTTACTATAGCTATATACAAATCTATTTAGTAAATGTATGGAGAAGCTACTATGGCAATATTTCTGAGTGAAAAATACTCTTCAAAGGGGTGTTTTCCATTCATTTACTAAACTTCGATTTCAAGATCAGACCATTTGATCGGCTACTTTGTGGATGATAACCGCCCCTAGTTTTTCATATCCTTCAACTATAGCAGTTATGTAAAGAAGTCAAGTCGAATAATGCTGGTTTCTCAGACTTCTGGTCAATCGTCGTTTTATTGCGTTACATATTTCTTTACACTTTCATCTATCACATCACCAAATACCTTGTTCCCTGCATCTCTAATTAATACAGTTGTTGAACATCGATTGCACGTAGAGGCAATTCTAATTTTGTAACACTTTCTATATTAAATTGCAGATAAGTGTGCATGTTTGCATTCACGCAATTCCAGCGCGCACTAGTCTGCGACCAAAGAGGAAAATAAATAATGGAAAATTCTAAAATCGATCTTTATCTGGTAATAGCCTCCATTTTGGGGACACACCTAGATAGTAGCTGGATAATCGATAACCATTTGGAGAAGAAAGCGATATCGTGGCTGGTGTTTAAACTTCACGACATCGCGCGCAGTCTTGCTTTCCTTTGTTTATGCAAATGAGCTCATCGGGGTCGCTCATGCTCCCTTATACTCATGATTGGATTTTCAAAACGGGAGGCAATCATCTCATCCTGCGACGTTTTCGGGAAACCTCCACATCGAAGGATCCTCTCTGACATTTAAGGCCATAAAGGGCGGATACGAATAATTTCGATCCAATTTTGAGATTCTCGAAAGACCGCTTTTAATTTAATATCAACGCGGCGGCCGTTGTTTGGCGTGGGAAACCCGTCGTCGTTAAAATCCTTCTTTCGAATCGAATTTCCCTCAGACTCCGGGATTTCATTTTTGTCGCTCTCTGCAGAAGAGAGTTTTCTGCTTTTACCGCGGCGCAGTAAAAATGCTACTTCCTCATATTTGTGTCCGGTTTTTATCCCTTCGCACTTTTCCGAAGGGAAAACTCGAAACGCCCTCGGTGGCCTAGAGACATTACTCGCGTCGAAAAAGCGTGGTCGTTTTGAACGTTGTCGCTGCTGTCGCTCGACTGTCTTTTATTCCGATCTGTCGCTCTTTCGCGCATGTCGGAAAATTAAGTATCTCAGCGGGTCTACAGTGAAAATATATAATTTACTCTGAAAAATGTCTTTCTTTAAGAAAAAGATTCGATTCCTCAAATATAGATGTTTTGTTCAGAGTGAAAAGTGAAAAACTGCAATTTTTTCGTTCTTTTGTGATGGAAAATTTACTTCCAATTTTCTTATTACGCCTTTACATGTTTCAGAAATATTTTACATTTGTATTTTTTTATATGAAACTGGATTTATATTTTGGTTTTTCGAGGAGGAATTAATGATTTTTTGTAACAATCCCTGCCACTAGAGAACAAACAAATAAACTTTAATGTAACTCAGAGTCGTCCTTAGGTAATCCTTTGTTGGAAATATGAATATAGTTTACGAATAGCCATTTACTGGAATTCATATATTAATTACAACTATATCAGTAATTAATATGCTCAATTCAATTTAAAAAATTACGTTCAAATGTATTTCATTTATAATCATAGTAATATAAAGACCTATTAAGTTTATATCGGTTTTAAAAGAAGGTAAAAAATGGTGACTATATTACGGATTTCTAGGTAAAAATGTTTCTTATCATAACTCAAGATTATTCTATCATGTCGGACAAATATGTATCTCACTATTAAAATTAATTTATTTGCGATGAATTGTAATTCATCGTCGTGTGCGCATGTGCTTCTATTGCTTGCAATTTTTAGGCGTTCTTTACAATGAGTAAAAAAGAACGCCTTATGGTCAGATCGTGTCCGTCCGTCTGTCCGTTTTCCACATGTTTCATCTCAGAAACTGCTGGGCGGATGTTGATGAAATAAGGTATTTAGGACATAGGGGTAAAGAAACTAATAAAATGATATAAATGGTTTACATGACCTAATCGGGAGTGCCATTTTGCTGATGACAAAAAATGAACTTTTCTTTATATTTAGTAGAATATCACTTATAACTATGCTTGGTAGATTTCGACGTTTATTTTTTTTAATGGACGATTTAAATCGACGTTTATTTTCCCAAGAGATTTTCGACGATTATAGACGATTGAAATTAATATTTGGTAGAATTTGACATTTATTTTTTTCGAAAACAGAATTTCATTTTCCAGAGATTTTTAACGAATATCGACGCTCAAAATTACTATTTACATACATAGCTGGCAGTTTTTGGCCTTCTAATTCGATGATTTAAATTTACTTTTTATTTCAAAATTCTTAAATTTTTAAATGTAAATACTAAAGAAAACAATAATAAATTTATTAAAATATTATTTTCATTTACTTATAGTAAAAAAGAATACACACATTTGAGCCGGCCACGAGATTTAGCGTGAGTTTTTTATTTATGACAAAATGGCCAGGAACTGAGTGTAGTACGGGAGTCTAAATAAGGCAAAGAACGTGTTAATGCGACGTATGCATAACGTACAATCATATAGTATGTATAAAGAAATATATGTGTGTGTGAGGTTGGCAACAAGGTGTTGAAGGAAGCCCAGCGGACACTTACCAAGCTGTCAGGCTACTGGGGGGGGTCGAAGACACAGAAAACACGCACACAAAAAAAAACACGTAAGCTTTACGGGCATATGCCCTTCTTCAGCGATGGAGATATATATATATATACATATATATAGATGTTCCTTACAGAGGAGGAGTAACATATAACATATATATTGGAGGATACTAATATTTAGGCACTTCCAGAAAAGCGGCAGGCTCGTAATTTTTTTTTGGTAGGATTATGTGCAAAACCGACTAGTAAAAAACGAAAATCTTGAAAAGTCCAACAATGCGGCCGTTAAAAATTCGAAATTGTTTAAACAAATTTTCAAGGAACGGAACTGGCATTTTTATAGGTAGAATTTAAAAAAACGAAATAGGGATTATACAAATTTTGATATTTTAAATTATTTGGCAGTTAAAAATTCTTAAATTTTAAACAAATAGGTAAATGTTTAGATACTACTGGGCGAGTTAGGGAACTGAAATTTTAAAATTATTTAGAGCATAGTCCATATAATGCGCTTAAACATTTCAATGTATCCATGAAATTGTTATTGCGGCCGTTAAAAATTAATTAATTTAAACAATTAGAAAATGTTATTTCACTTCTAAATATGTTACAAATTAAAAATTTGGAACAAATGTAAGGCATTATCTAATTATCTATCAGTTCGGGTAGGCGTAACTATATTTTTCTGCATTTGAATGGCGGCGATTATGTGTTTTTTGTCAAACGAGCATAGCTTTCACTCGAATGAATGACGCAACTTAGCCTTACCGAATTGTTTAATCGACTTCTCACAACCTGCCCTACCCCTCGGTTGGAGCGTGGGGAACATTTTTCTTGGGCCGTTAACTCTCACTCTATCACTCGTTATCTCTCTCTCTCTCTTTCTCTTCGCTAGAAACCGGCGTGCGTCATAACGCATATTGTGAGTCGTATATCACGCATAAGGAATGCGAGTTCTTGACTCGGAAATTATTTTATTGTTACTAGTCCGTCGTCACGCCTAGGTACACTGCACTGCTGGCTTAGGTGTTGAATGCCTTGTTATCCGACCCTTTTCAAATTCACCTTCCGGCCTTATTCAGCGGAATTATTTGATAAATTACTTTTGCATGAGTGCTTAGAAAGCGATAATATGCCAAAATGTTCGAATTTTAAAGTTGAAATGCTAATATCCTTCCATGATAAGGAAATGTGTTAGTTTATTCCAAAACTATGAGGTTTAGAGGCACGTAAACACTCTCGCGTGAATATGTGTGCGTGCATTTGTATGTGTAATAAAAATCGCTTTCTTGAACGACCAATTTTTATATTGGTAAAAATTACTTACACCCTATTTGTAATTGTAACATAACAAAAGTGTAATTAAAGGATTTTTATTTCTTCAGCATAAATTTTGGTGGAGCTAACCGAATTCCTTGACGGAAAAACTAATTGCAAATCGGTATATGTAAGTCGGAGAAATCTCAGACCAATACCGATTGGCTTGTGTCCTAAAGTTACTGAGATTTCACGGTAGAATTAACCGCAGTCAAGCGACTTTTTACGTCATCGTCTGATTTGTGTAATAATTCTGGAAAACGATTCACGGCCAAAAATATAAATTTTACTCCGAACTCATTAAAAATGATATCAAAATAGATTGAAAATCGTTTAATTTTATCCAAGTGCATCTGATCTTTTGAAATACCTGTGATGTTGATTGATAATTAAAGTGAATCTTGAATTCTCATATTACACATCAGTAGATTACTTTTAGGAGAGTTCACAACTTATCAACTATTATCAGGGTTACATAATCTTATGGATAAAATACATACTCAACGGATTGAGCACACCGTATTATATTGTAGGTCGTGAAACTTTCATGCCTTTTGGTGTTTTAGTGGGCAATATGGAAGTAAACTTCACTCGACAGATTCCTACCTTGAGCCAAAAAAAAATTACGGCCGAGTACTGCGTTGCGGGATCTTACCATTCCGTTATGCGTGAGCGAAGCAAGATGTTAAGAGGATGGGATGCGAGGAGAGGCTGCGAGAAACGTGAGGGGAATATTATGACGGAAGGAAGGAGAGGAGCGATGACGAAGTCCTTCCATGGCCATCGACGGAAGACGTAAGGTTTAGAAAATCTCGTCATTCAATACGGTTTGCGGAAAAGTAAAACACGAGCGCAGCTCTCGTCGCGTTTCATCCACGCGTATATTTTCTCTCTCAGCGATGGTCAAGGGAAGCTGGGAGGGTGGATTCAGATCAAGGATATGCAAACAGCGATCTCCGTCGACGGTTCAAAAGCATCACGGCGAGCGTGCTTTCAAATAAAACTTTCACTCTCGAGTGCAGCAAGATACACAACGGCGGGGCGACACCAAATTTCTCGAGTGTGTGGCAAAAAATATGAGTCATAAAAACGGGGCTTGGAGTTTTAAAGAATTTGCTGATTTTTGTATGCAGTCAACCTCTGGTATATAAATCTCATTAGAGAGCCCAAAGATATGCTCTCTAGTAATCAGGTTAACTTCCGCGCTGTAAAAATGGCGTATACATTGTGCAATTTATCAGGAAATATGTAATGACGAATAAATTGTTCATGAACTTCTCAATAAGCAAGCTTTGGATATCGATAAGGGTGTGTTGCAGTTAGATACAACTATATTCATAAGATTTATTTAACGTATAGCCATTTTGATTGAAAAACACTTTTAGAGAAACATTAGTATAAAAGTAGCTCTGAAAACTTAATGGATTTTGACTTTTGACTATCATTATTGTTCCCTGCATTGCTATGTATATTCCACTATAGATAATAAATAATTTCTGAAATGTGTTGATAACATTTTGCAAACAACACCATTATGCAAAGGTAATTATTTCTAAGTAGCAATCAGTTTTAAAAACCCCGCTGGCGGAATCAAAATAATTTCAGCATTATCCCTGAGATCGCGGTTTGCTTCTACCGCGCTCTGAAAATTGCGCCTATCGTCATAAAATTCTGTCAGATGAAAATAACTCTTGGATATATTTCCCACGCATTTGCGTTTAACCAATTAATAAAATATAGAAATGAACGTTTTTAACGTGTGCGAATGTGTTCCGAAAGTTGACTCTTTATGAATACAAATATGTTGGGATAAAATTTCTCCTCAAATTAAATCCAAATACAATCGCAAGCTTTTTCCTGGTCTTATTTTATGAAATATTTGTCAATCTTAGAAGATATTCGGGAGAGTTTCTTGTACGATGATGTTGATTCCGATAGCAAAAAAGTGGTAAAACCGGACGTGCATTTCTGCTGCATAGAAGACGTCTTCAGTGGTGCTCCACCGATTTCTAGAATCCACGTCTACCTTGAAGCTGAAATTAGCATATGGTGTTACCAAACGTTGTTTTGGTATCGGAATTAACATCGTCATTTGGGTTCCAGTAGCAAGACCAGGTCGATATTTCAATTTAGATTGAATTCAAATATATGAATGATAGATTTTCCAGTTATAAAAATAATGTCGAGTGATTTATTAATTTAGACATTATGAGTTTTCAAATAAATGCTAGTATATAGTATATAATTCTGATTCTAAAATTTTGGATTCTATACGGTCAAGTTCAGCCGCTATTCCAGTTTAAGCTAATGTAAGATGGATTTGCAAATAGGAGGAAGCATGAAAAACCGAATATATTGCTAATTATTCATTAAAACTCTACTAACCGTATTAACCACAATAGGAGGGTAACATATCTTTTGCCTAAAATTTGAAAGAAATGGAATTGATTTGATGTAGCGCGGCTAAATAAAGTCAAAATGTTTTATGTACTCTCTTCTATGAATGTCCTTCACGACAAGTTCTTCAAGAATGTTCTTTGTATATATTTTCATCAACGTAATGAGGGTAAACTCATCAAAGATTTTATTTAAGTTAACGATTGTTTGTGAAAACATTGTATGATTATCATTCAGATGGTTAATTTTATCTCCAATTTTAGTTACGAGCTTTTAATCAAATTTATCAGAAAAGAGCGTAAAATCTGTAACATCATAACCGCTATGAAATGAAATCAAATATAGTCCAAGTTCAATAGAGTTTTAGCTAATATAAGTTTTAATGTGTGCTCACGGAAGTCCTCGAGAGTTTATTGCGATAAAATGTCAGAAAAAAGAGTCGAATGAGGAAACGGTTACCGTTCACCCCATTCTGTCTACAATCACTTTTATCTAGGCACAGAATAAATATGCTACGAATGAATAGCTATAATTTTCCTCGGTGGGCTGGGAAAATACATTTAAAAGCATAGATTCTCATACCGCAACGTGAATTACTTGTCTCTCAAGTGCTTAGAATTTATATCGCCGGTGATGTGCATGAATTGGTCAATTTATAGCGCAAGATATGTATTAAATGCGGTTTGTTTCAGTTTAATCGACATAAATAGCTACTCCATATATTGAGCGACTGAATAATTTATAGGGAAATTGTAATAAAAGTCATCACTTAGATTGGTACTTGATGTCATATTACATTTTATTTTTATTGCATTTTAAACTTAAAAAATACAAAATCATTGCCCTCGAAATACACAACGAAAATTATTCAAGTTCTAAAGATTTTCATGTGATCAATAAAAATTAACGTACGTGTAAGTCGAAAATTAAAAGCTTACTTTACATTTGGTAGAAACTGTTACCAATGCTAAACGAAATATCCCAACTAAAATCAAAATTATTCCATACCACAAATGTGAGATGCGCGTTTTAGCCATAATTATGCGCAGTAGCATTGGTAGTAGTTTATTTATCACATACAGGAAATCCAAGTTACTTGCAATTTAATAACCAGATAAATAAATTATGGAATAAAAATACAGTGGAAGCGAAGTATAATATTAAAAACATTTTTAAAATATGAAAAATATAGACTATAAATAATAGCGGGGATAAATTACTGTGCCCGTAACAAGCCTTAGTTTAAAACTTGGACATCGAGTTATTAAATATGTCAATGCTTTGGTCCTGCTCATCACAAATACGTACAAGTAGAGAAAGTTTGAAAGAATTTATTCTGGATAATGTGGTAGCGAACAGGGGTTGCGTAAATATATATTCACTGACGGTGATTGATTCGATTACTAAATGCTCATCTCTGCTTTCAGCTGGTCTATGGCTGCAATTCATATGCCACCTATTTAAACAAGTACGGAAATGGGTAATCTAAGTCAGAGCACACAGAGTTCCAAATGCGTTCTTTGAGGTCAACAAATTTTAGTAAAATAGCCCAATACCAAATTACATCAAAATACATCCTGCGGTTCTCGAGTTGAAACCAAGGAACATTGTAGGTCTTCATTTAAAGTGTTCGTAATTGCTGTCCGATTTTAACCAAAATTGGAATTGATCCACCAATTTTAGAAAAACTCCCCAATATCAAATTTCATTTAAATACGTCAAGCGGTCCTCGAGTTGAAACAAAGGCATATTGTTAATTATACGTAGGTCTTCATGTAAAGCGTTCGTTATTATCTTCCGACTTTAGCCAAAATTGAAATCAGTCAACAAATTTTACTAAAACTCTCAAATACCAAATTTCATCAAAATACGTTCAGCGGTTCCCGAGTTTTTACATGCTGACGGACGCACGGAAACGACCTCTCCTATATGCGTTCACTTCGTGATCTTCGTGCAAATAACGCATGATAATGAGCTAAGAAATCCGGTCACCCTGTAAGATAGAAGATCGATCAACTGCGAGAATAACCAACAAGATAGGAAAGTGTACAGTGTATCACAAATAGGCGCGTTCCGTATTTGAAACGTTGCGATATAATTTGACCGAACACACACCATTAAACAGCAAAACATCACAACCCGATTATATCTCTGTTTAAAAATTTCTTCTTCTCCCTTAGTTGGTGCATCAATAAACATATTACGTAATTTTATTGATGAAATACTGCAAAACGATATACGGGCAGCGTCCGCTTAACGTACAGGTTACGTTCTTCAAAATCCTCAAGTAAAGCGGATGTACGATAAGCAGACGGTTATTTTACATATAAACTAATGTTATAACTGGAGATGCGTTCCCGAAACTGCATGAAGGATGTGGGACATCCCGTGGTGACGTCACGATACTGAGAGCACATCACGAACACGTAGCTCCAAATTTTCCCGCCGAACGTAAGTGTCGCCTTATGTAAAAACCTGGGCATCACTCTACAGCAGGCGTGGCCAAGCCTGCTTACCATCATAGCCGCATATGATAACCTTTCTGAGTTCGAGAGCCGCAAGACATGCATTCTGCGCACAAAAATGTACAAATAGTAAACATAACTTGTAATCGAAGCAATACAGAGAGACAGCATGCCCATTTAGCATTCCCAAAACGTCCAATCTATCTATGGCGGAAACCTTTATTTGCCCGGGTCGTTCGGCCCCAACTACGTGTGGGTGACGTAAATGCCCTCCTCACCTCGCGACGAGGGAGAATTCCCCCTATGCCTCAGGCGTTTTCATCGGGGGGGATAACATCGCGGCTTAGGGACACGGTTTCCGAGTAGGTGTCATCTAAGGTCGGGCTCTTGGTAACACCGACCAAATATTTGGCGCATCAGTGGCCGAGCTAAAAAGGCAGTCGCGCAGAAGGAGATTCCGAAGGGTAAACTAATAAAAAGAAACTGATAAAATGAAATGTTCCTCGTAATAATTTGAAATATAAGGCGCAAACCGTAGGATTGTATGTTTTATTTCGGGACGATTATACGTATGATTGTGCTAGCTGAAAATTTAGGGAAGCACGATAAACTATTAGCCCATTTGCATACGGTCAAAGCGCAACTCTAACAAATAATGTACACCTCGGAGCCATGCGGAATTAATTATTACTAGTCTACTTTCCAAAATATAGGCTTATATTTTTTCGTTGTGTCTGTCCGCTTGTCTGTCTGTCCGTCTTCCCTATTAACTTTTGAACCAATAGACCGATTATCAAGAGACTTGGTGGAAATCTCTTGCTATATGGACCGAGCTACCGAGGATAGATTTTGTGGCGAAGATTGAAGTCCCGAGTTGGATTCCAGGCACTATCCTTCCCATTTGATTTACATGGGAAAGCGTAAATGCTTTCTGGTGTGATAAACCTTGATACGCTCTTGATTTTAAATGAATAAGAGCCGCACGTTAAGTTAAAGAGCCGCATGCGGCTCGCGAGACGCGGTTTGGCTATCCCTGCTCTGTATCATTCAATTACCGGTCTAAGCTTTCTCAACCTAGTCTGTTTACCCGTGTGCGCGAGAATCAATGAACGTATCACCGGACATTACGTACGTAAGTGCGGAATATGGTGTCAATATGTAATGTACGTATCAGCGGATGTACGTTAACCAGACGTACGTTAAGCGGACGCTGCCTGTATCAGAAATGGTGCCAAGGAAATAATCAATTTTTATTTACTGATTTATTTTCTAATCAGTTTTAATCAACCAAACATTCTATAATTATTTAAAACATACCTTACTTGAGTTCAGTAGTTGTAATATTTACGTTTATGTTCTTTTCTTCGCCGTAGATAATCCATTTCCTTCCGCTTACAAAATCTGTCATGCAAGCGTAAGGAATTAAATGTAATTTGTAATTATAGCAGATTTTATTTACTTCAGTAACTAATAAGATTATTTCCGTTGACAACAATTAGGTAGTTTTGCATGAATTGCTCATCGTTCACTTTGAAGTCATGGGTTCGACTACAGGAGCGATTGCTTTCTATATTTGAGTAATACAGGGATGAGTGTAGCATGTTAATTATTTGCATATTAAAATTACTTAAAATCGTCGAAGGAATTCGAAACTTAAAACAACGAGCGCCTTAAAGAACAAATTTTCATTTTCTTTTCTTTGATTTTTGAATACGCGTCGAATCGGTCCACAAATTAGTTTTTAACGCAAAAATCTGACTTATTTTTACGTGAAATTCTTTCGTCGTGATTTGTATTGTTGTCGGTTTCGTGTAATTTCTTATGATTGACTAGGATTATAACCATATGTCGCATCTGTTCGCCAATTCACAAAATTTCGTCGATATTTTGAATTGTAAACAATACCTACGTTACGATAAATAATACGAAGGCAGGGAATGTAAATATATATTCTATTGTTCATTGATATTGTGTTAGGTTCCCAAGCCAGATATAGATATTGCTGAATTTTAAAAAAGATTTAGATTAAATTTTCGGAGAAATGAAAGTTTTTAATTTTTGACTAAAAACAGAAGAATAAAATTTATAAATTTTAATTTATTAAAACATTTGATTATGGACTGAAAAATAAAAAATATCTAATTCACATTATAGATAGTATGTTCCGGAGAGTTAAAATAATTTTGGCCATACAGAAGCTGCCTGGCGTAATATTTAACAAATAAATATCAATTTTGTATGCAAAATTTGCATCTACCTATATCGCGCAGAGAGAGATAGTTACATTTTTGAGGGGGGAGAGAGAAGGACAGAGCGAGGGAGAATGGGAGGAAGAAAGGGAGGGAGGGAAGAAGAGCGAAGATGGGAAGAAGAGAGGGAGAAGAATAGGAGGGAGAGAGGAATGGAGAATTGGAAGGAGGAAGAGAGAGTGAGAGAGGGAAAAAGGAGGGAGAGAGGGAGAATAGGAAGGAGAGAGGGAGAGAGAGAGAGGGGGAGAGAGGGAGGGAGATAGGGAGGGAGAGAGGAAGGGAGAGAGGGAGGGAGAGAGGAAGGGAGAGAGGGAGGATAGAAAATGGAAGGGAGGATGAGAGAAAGGGAGGAATAATGGGAAGTACCTTAATTTTCATACTTAGACTGCACATACCCGTCATGTTTGACGGGCAATTATGCTAATAATGTCATAATTGGTCAAACTGTATCATTTATTACTCTGAAATGCTTTCTTAAATTGCCCACAGGAATATGTATACACTAAGAATTTTAGAAGAGTTAATAAAGCGTACTTCTCTTAAAAAGTGTACAGGTTTTGGACAAACAAAAAATCAATTTAGTTTGTTTTCGTCAAAAAGAAGTTGCAGAGCGATAGATACTGACTGTCAACATTTTAATAACTCTGTCATTTGCATTTTTGTCAACACAATCCCGCGAGGGCGTCCCATATAGCGAATGTCGAACTTTTTCAGCTATTCCAAATCGGGTCAAAGAACAATGGAAGTCGATCCATTTTTGCCAATACGACGTTCCTTAACTACGGGTGGATAATTTGGGGCCGTAACTGTAACTAAAAAATTGCGTATTGGTTGCATCGTCTGTCGTAATATTTCCAAACTGTAGCCTACGGCACAGTTACATAGTTGGTGTCGTATAAAATGACGCAATGGCGATGAATGAAGACGTGTCTTCTCATTGCCATGTATTACAAAAAAATAAAAATCGATTTCTATTCTTCAGCTTGGAGAAGTTTTTTTATTTGTTCGTGTCATAGTTATTATTTCATTATTTAATTTATGGAACCAACCTTTTCAGTATGAGGGCCACATGAGGCTTTTTGTACCTATGTGTGGGTCACAAACGACCTTTAAAATGCTTGACTGATCGGGTCGTGCGGAAAATATCTATGGGTTGGTTTGAGGTTTTTTTTATAGTGCCTATATTAGAAATATATTGTAGTTATGACACCTTCTGCTGGAAAATATACGAATATGAATGTATTAGAAGTTGAGAATAGTTAGAACGGATGAAACACTGCCCAGGCCGTAGTTTGGGGACTCCTGATCTATAGCAATTTTCTTCCCTTATATAGATACTGTTTTATTTGGATACTAGATAAATTAGCCCGTTTAAAACGGGATTTGTAATCAAACGGTATAAAATACTAATTAAACCCTTTATTATAAAATTGCAGTATAGCAATCCTACCAAATTTGGTTGAACTGGCTGAAGAAACGGCTGAGATATTGAGCGTTACGGACAGAATGACAAAGTGACCAAGGGAATAAGGTTTATATTAATTACTGATTATTCCTCGTTAGTATCAAATATTAATCTCTTTGTTTGTTCTTCTTCGTCATTTTGAGTGAAATAGGAAAAGAAAACACTTGAAACAATGGACCCAATATAAATGGTGGAAATTGTACAGTTATCAACAAGATGGAAAAGTATACTCCATAAATGGAATACACAGAGATTTCAAATGCGTTATTAATGGGAAATACGTGTGAAAAAGTATCTAAAGATTGGGCGATTCTCGAATTTATATCCCCGGAACTATTAGTCGTAATTATATGGTCTCGGGGACTATCTTTCAGTAAATGTTGTTCTCTATCCAAATATTTTTTTAAATCTATCATTGTTGCTTGACGGATGCCATTTAACGAGATACAAGTATAAATTTATTAAAGTAATTATGTAAAGTGGAAGTTCTAATTTACGGATTCAGGTCAAATCACAATAAGGCGATAAATTTTAACAACGATCACTTATACTTAATTTAATTAAAATCCGTTTAGCGGTTTAGCAAATGAAAGTTGCGACGGACGGACGGACCGACCAGACGTGCCCATAAGGCGTTCCGCTATTACCGCTTTGCTGGTAAAGAACACCTAATAATCGGAAAGTATTCTCCAAGTGAGCACAATGCAATCGGAAGGGTTCAGTTTCTCACGACGACCCTGATGTAAAATTTTTGTAAGTCCTATTCTTTCGTAGCTATGAGAGAATGCAAAGATATGAAAATTTCGGGCAAGATGGACAATATCTCGTTTCAATAATCATGTTTGAAGATTGCAGCATGCCTATTTTAACACTGTGAAAATTCGTTTATTTGTCATTCCTCAAGTTTCCTACCCTGTGATGAATCAATCGTTCCATTCTACACCTGTGTCCATCCAAATCTGATTAACTTCTCGTTGTTGTTTTGTTTGTTTCAACTCCAGAAACCTTCTTCCATTCATTTTCAATATCGTTCTCCTACGACAGGCTTCTTCATAATTTTCTCCATTTCCTAAATCCATCCTTACCGAATCTTTGATTAGTACGAAATCTCTTCGATATGACTACCGCCATATTTGAATACATAATGTAGAATATGTACGCTACGCATCCAGATTAGTCGCATTATTCCGGGTTAAAGTGAACGTTCAGATTGTGTTTCTATCATTATTACTTACTTTATCTTATATTATACTAGCTTAATTTACCCCGGCTTCGCTCAGGGAAGTTTAAGTTAATTTTAATTTTTAACCGTGTGTTGAATATTCTCGGATGCTCTCCACTCTATCTGATTTTATGACCAATTTCATCTCGTCCTTATGCATCGTTCCAATGCTGTTTTGAATGTTTGTGCGTATAAATTGCAAGAATGAAACACTTCTTGTGGGGATCTTACAATCGATGCGTTTGTTCCAGGATTGTGTCTACATCTTTCATCAACTTGCGAATTTTCATCGACAATAAAATAGATTTGAAGAAACTTATGATTTTGATCATTGACTGGAAACAATGATAGATTTGTCCTTGCACTCGAAAAGTTGATTGAAAAACCATAATTCGGAAATGGATGAGCAGATCGTAAAAGAAGTAATTTGAAAACACGAATTATAGTTCCTTATATTTTTTTTAGAAAATCATTTGATCTCGTAGAAACATTTTGCATCAAACTAAATAATGGCTCAGGCGCATCTTCAAGATCAGTTAAGACTATCTTTCCGTTGGAGCAACACATTCCCTCCGCTTCTATATGAAATTTTTTGGCTTTACAAAACCTGTATATTTTCGAAGGACCTCCGATATTAATCAATCCAAGAACTTCGCAATCAATCGCAGGATCATAAATATGGGCATTATTTTTCAATGAAATCCAGTTCGTTAATCTATTTCGTGCAGTGCATATTTGTTGTTGTTGAAGGCGATCGAGAGAATTTTCATTGGTTTCATTCAATCGAGAATTCCTATGTCTTTCTCTATCTTTAGCGAGTCGCGGTTCCCATTGTTCAGTCGTCTCATTTAATCGGGAGTTTCTTTTACTTTCACGGTTGTATCGCTCAGGACGTTCTCTCGATTCTTGATTGATTCTTTCACAAAAATTCATCCTATTTCTTATGGAAACTGTCAGTAAGGAGCAGACATCATTACAGTTTAATTTAAAACTTTTCAGTAAAAAAGACGCACAAGAAAGAGGAATGACTACATACACGGACAAAATTATGAATAAAGAAACAAAAACATAAAATGGTGCTATGCCATAAAATATCACTCACCGTTTTTATTTCTCAGTGAAATCCAGTTGAATAATTTATTTCGTATCTCTCTATTCGTATGTCAGGTGTTTCTTTGTCTGGAAAATGAAATCCTTCTTAGAGGTAGTAATAATAAATATTGTAAACAAAATATTGCAAATCAAATTTTGTTCGATTAATTATAAATTTTTTATTTCAATTATAAACCACATTAAATACGATTGGAAAATATACTAAAGTGATTTACAATACAAAAGAAGAGATCCTAAATAAAAAGTTTTAAAAATAAAATGCAATAAATAAACATTAAGTGAATGAATTAAGCGAACATTCATTGCATAACAGGGTAAGATATCCCAGTCCAACAATTAGATTCCCATAGCAGCCTTTAATTCATTCATGGTTTTATTCCATTACATTCGCGATAATACAAAATTTTCAAACTTTAGGTAATAGAAAACGAAAATAGAAAAGAATAACAACCTTTAATCCTTCTTGCATAAATCAGTCCAAGTCCGGTTAGCGTAGGACGAAATTTATGCATTTTAATTTCAAATTGAAAAATCTGCTGCACCCGACTTAGGATTGAACTTAGGCCTATCCTTATGGGCTGATGACAGACAAACTTTCCTCTTTATTTATAAGGCTAGCGTAATTACCCATCAAATATGACGAGATTATGATCAAAGTATTCCAAATATATGTGATTTCGATATGAAAATCAGTAAGATATGCTAAATTATGAGCCCCTTCCCTCCCTCTCGCAGTCCCCCTCCCCCTCCCTTCCTCTCTCTTCCCTTCTCTCTCTCTCTCTCTCTCTCTCCCTCCCTATCTCTGCCTCTCTTTTCTCCCACCCCCCCTTCTCTTATTCCCTCTTTTCCCAATTCATAGCTCTTCCTCTTTTTCTCCGTCTCACTCTTTATCTCATTCCTCCCTTCCTTTTCTAATTCTATACTTCCCTTACTCTCTATGTACCTTCCATTCCTTCCTATCTCCCTCCTCACATCCCCCTCTTTCTTACTCTACATCTATATAGTCGTTTAGATAAGCAAAATAATCCAAACTAAATCCCAGTACCATTAGGATTACGTAATTTCACGAAAAATCCTATGGTAATTTTAGGCATTCTATGCACTCGCATATATTACACGTATGCGGGTTGAGACAACAATTGATTCTCGAAGTTTAACGATGTGGTCGTCAAGGCAACATCCCGTTCAAAAGCAGATATTTTCCCAAAATATGTTATTTAAATGTTTAATATGAGAGATTTCGAAAGGTAGGCGGAAAAAGATTAATACAATAAGAAACTCCATTAATTTTCCTAAAACATAGTTTAATTTCGAAGATCGTACGTAAATTTTTCTAATTTTAATTTCCAAAAGAATAAAAGCCCGCACTTTAAAAAGCCGCTTTTTACGTGTTATCTTACGGGAAATGGAAATCGACCCCCTGGAGTCGAACTCGGGTCTTTTTTCGTATTTTTTCAATTCAATTTCAATTTCATAGGTTTTTATTTATCTTTCACAGGTTACATTTTATAAGGCACTTTGCATTTGATACATCAATATAGGACCCGATTCAGATAAATCCCTGTTATAGGCTGAAGGCCTCTTCGGGGTGGTTTGTTGTAAATAAATTTCAGATAAAAAGTTTAACCATTTGGCAGTTCGTTTTTGGAATTCTCCGGATGTGGCGTTTGCCTAGCATTCGCCCTAAGACGGAAGGAAAACCCGGCAAAATTTTCCGTGGGCAGCCTTAACTAATAAACATTTACTAAGATACAGACAGCAAGATAAATAATTAAATAACATTGAAATAAAATAAATAATGAGCAACAATAACAGGTAACATGTAATATAATGGCAATATAAATAGATATATAGGGCGCAGGTGTTTGGGGATGGGGACTTGGGTGCGGGTGATGATGGGTGGGGAGTCGGGGTAACAGAGGGGGGTTAGCTCCGCTATTATTCATCCGGGTGAAGGGAGTTTGTTTTTTGGGTAGCGTCTGGGGAGGATTTTGGATAAAGGTTACGTTATTTTGTCGTAGAGGTGCGGTAGATGCGCCCTCGTCCGTTCTGCCGCCCTACAGCGCAGCCTCGCCATTCGATGCTCGAGGTGTGCCTTCGCGTAGACTTCTTGCCGGCACCTTGTCGGCGGGGCCAACAGGGCTTGGCGCAGGATTCGCCGTCCTACGCCCGCAATCTCATGGAGACGGTCTTTCGGTCTGGGTGTTACTGCGATGGCGGCATATTCGAAAAGCGGCCCGATGAAGGCTTTGTAGGGGTGGAGCGCAGTGTCCACAGAAACTCATTTCCCTCCCGCTCTGACGGCTCGTATGAGGCTGCTGCAGCGGCGGCGTGCTGATGAGATGACTTGGTGGAGGAGCTTGGAAAACGAAAGATGTCGATCGAGGGTGATACCGAGGTATTTCCTCTCCTTCTGCAGGCCGATCCTTTCCCCCTATAAGGTGAGGAAGACCGGTTGCTGCATACATTCTCGTTTCGCTCCAGGATCACGTAGGAAAGTCATAAAGATTGACTTGGTTGGGTTGGCCGCAGTATCCATCTCATCATCCACTTTTCGGCAGCTTTGAGCGCCTTCTGTAGCTGCTTGGTCGCGGCTGGCTGCTGGAGTTCCGGCTGTCGCCCAGAGAGCGGTGTCGTCGGTGTATTGCGCCAGAAGTAACCTGCGATAGAATGGTAAAGGGCATATCAGCACAATATAATATGAACAATAATAGAAATATATAAAAACTCCTGAACCGTAAGATAATCCAGGTGAGCACCACACGTCAATAAAAGAAAAATAGAGGGGAAAAATTATATTTATACTTACAAGTTTGCAGGACGATGGCCTACAGGGACCTGTTGTCGGAAACTAGCCTAAACAGAAATGAAAGGCACACACAAACGCAAAATCACTCAGGAAAAACTCACTAGATACGTATTTCGAGAGCTAAGCTCTCATCTTCAGTAGCTGAAGTCGTATGACTATTTTTTCCATCAATTTCCTGAGGAGGCTTGTTAGACTGATAGGTCTGTAATTTTTGGCTTCCTTGGCGTCTTTCCCTTGTTTGGGCAGCATTATCGTGGTTGCCTGTCTCCATGATTTGGGGTAGTATCGTAGAAATAAACATTGGTTAAAGATTACTAATAGTCTATGGATTAATCTCGGAGAATACCTTACGTGATTTTTGACTATTGCGTCGGGACCAGTAGTGGAGTTTTTGGCGGTCTTGATTGCTTCCTTCGGCGGTTATTTCGTCGTAGTCGTTTTCGTCCTGGTCAGTGGGTAATATTTTCTTCGTCATTTAATTTTTATACCTGAATCAAACATTCCTGCGGAATTTCAACCTTCCACTTAATCGGGAATTTTGTTAAAAACGCTTCAAAAAGTGCCATTGATGACGTCAGCGTCTCGCACAGACAGACAGACCTGTGGTTCATACCCTCCCGTGGCATATGTAATTTCTGAGTTGCCTTCCAGTGTGGCTTTACTCAATGTCGTATTATAAAAATTATTGTCTTTTTATAGGCACCTCACCCATATTATTTTATGTTCGCCGTTTTTTAGGAGGGACCCTATCCTCTTCACCTGTGGGTGCCAACGCTCTCTTATGTTTATCCCAGACCGACACTTTATTTTTTGCGAGATCACGGAGAACGTCATTCGTTTTATTTCTTAGACCTGCTTGATATTTTATCGCCAAGTCTCTAGCGAATTCCCTAATTGGTGTAACTTTGATGGTCTCATATAATTCTGTATTTTGACCCCACGTCCTGCTTATGCGCCTTAAAATTTTTCTCTCCGCGATCTCTAAAATTTTCCAGGACTTTTGCATTAAGAAGCCTGTCCAGACTGGTGCTGCGTATAGAAGTGTCGGTCTGAGCATGGTTTTGTATAGGTGTGTTTTTAATTCCCTGGACACGTCGATCGACTTAAAAATCGGGAAGAGTCTAGCTCTCTTCCCTGCCGCTGCTAAATTTACTTTTTTTAACATGGTCGTCAAACAGAAGTTTTTCGTCTAGCGTTAATTCTAAGTATTTAATGTGTTTCGCCCAGGGAATTTCCACACCTTCAATTGTGATGTTCTTCGGCATATTGGCATCTTTTTTTTAAGAGGATTGCTTGTGTCTTCCGGGGGTTGATCTCGATTCTCCATTTTTTATAGTAATCGATTAATGTTTTTGTTTGCCTCGTGGCATATCGTACAGCCATTTCCGGCTGGAAGCTTCGCGTTATTATTGCACAATCGTCCGCGTATAGAGCAACGGTGGAATTCCAATCCCCCTCGCTCGTTGGTATGTCTCCCGTGTATATCGAGAACAGTAGTGGCCCTAGGACACTCCCTTGTGGAACACCAGCTGCAATCTTCTTAGTCGAGCTTATGGCACCATTCCATTTTACCATGAATGGCCTGTCGTAAATATAAGATTTCAGTAATTTCACCTGCCAGCAGGGAAATTTAGCTACTAGTAATTTGTGCAGTAGGCCAAAATGCCATACTTCGTCGAAAGCCTTGCTTATATCAAATGCTACTCCAACGGAAACATTGTTCCTGTTGAAGGCGTCCGTGATAAAATCTATAACCCTCTGCAGCTGCTGCGTTGTGGAGTGTTACGCTTTAAAGCCGAATTGGTTCTTGGGGATTACACCGTGCTTTTCCGCGTGTGTCAATATTATTGGATAAATCATTTTTTCACATACCTTCCCAAGGCAGGAAAGGAGGGATATCGGTCGGAAGTCAGAGGCCTTCAAGATCCTCCCTCCTGTCTTGGGTATGCATATAACTTCCGCATGCTTCCAGCCAGTTGGATAGTGCCCTGTTCTTACGATTGCATGGAGAATCGAGATAAGGTATTCTCCCGCGGAGATTGGCAGACGTTTGATTAATTCATAGGGGATTTTATCCTTTCCCGTTGATTTCCCTTTTGGTAGTTGTTTTATAACTTCTGCCAATTCCTTGGTGGAGAACACCGGAGTGGCTAGGTCTTCATTTTGTGTTTCACTTAGCATGGACTCTATGTCTTCTAAATTAATGTCCGGAGTTTGTGGGTTCGCTTCATTGGGCGTGAAAATCCGCTAGGTATTCCGCTTTGTCAACAGACGTGGTAAGCTTGCCTCCTGGCCTTTCCACCGGGGGGTCCCTTATGGAAGAATTCGTTAGGGATCGCGTGTATTTCCATACCGAGTTGTCCTTATTGTTCAGGGTTGCCAATCTTATTGACCATTGATAACCTTTTAAGGCGTCTCAGATGGTCCCTGATATCTCTATTTAGATCCCGGAGATCCCCTTTATGCTCGGCAGTACCGAAGCGATGGTATTGTCTCCTCACCCAGTTTCTTTCCCGGATGAGGATTTTTATTTCGTCGGGGATCTCGAGGTTTTCTCTGGCTTTTCTAGCCCTGCGCGGGATTGCTTTCTCCACTGCGTCATTTATGGCTTTCCCAAGCAATTCTGCCGCATCATCTGGAAACCTATATGTAAGATTACCGTAATCGTCGGCGAACTTTTTGGCAGGTTTTTATTGGTTGACTGGCCAGCCAATCAGAGATCTGAACGTTACTATTTATATAACTTGGTAACATTATCTGTTTACCTAAATATACTGTATTACTGTAATGTACCTTTCCAGAACTTTTATTGTAGCAACAACTATACACAAACCACTATTCTTGTTCGTAGCAACGGGTATAAACAAAATACATACCTTTTATTTAGTTCGGGCACATACGTACCGGAAGCATTTCAATTAATACGAACGATTATCTATCTACATTAATATTCGTAAGAACGTCAATATCACTTATGTATTTTCTTTTAATTTTTCTTCGTATCTTTCTTACTAATATTTTCGTAATATCCGTCCGTTGTTAATTTATCTCTTCTGACATTTCCCGATAAAACTAAGAGCTCATAAAATCGGCAAACATAAATAGTATCTTTTTAGAATAAATGCCAACTAATGGGTATAATAAGGTGTTTCATATTTGCTATTTAGTATTAATTAGAATAGAGACAGATTGAATAAGATGGAAGAAACCCGGACTTCAAAGCATAGCGGCGCCTCCATTCTTTCAAAAATATTTTTTAAACACTAAAAGTCTACGTTTGTTCTAGAGAAATTCTGGCCGAAGTTAAGACGAGTTCCTTTTTAATTTATGAAATGGCAGTTTCCCTTAAAACCTTTATATAATTATTCTTGCAAGATTCATTTCGAAGGATTTTTACTCCGAAAAGGTTATTTAAAACGTTATACATTAGTTTGAGAATTTTTAATCACTCAATTTTATGCCGTATGAAAATAGTCTTTAAAAATCTAAATCGAGTTATTTTTCGACAAGGTGAAGCATCGATTAATAAAATAATGAGAGATATGCGGTTTAACAGGGAGATTTTCCGTAATTTACTATTTAAATGGATGTGAAAATACATTACATTTTATTTCAATAATTCCACCTTTAAGTTATTTTGTGTTAATCGATACGTTAATTGGGTTATCTTGTTAAATAATTTATGCTTATATTCTTTAATCTTTTTGAATTAATTGTAACCTTTTCTTTAAATTTCATTTTATATTATAGTAAACTGATGATTTATTGTAAAATAAATGTTTTTAAGAAGTTTTGTTGACTTTACAATTTTAAAATTTTAAAGTAAATGGTGAGCAATAATATTTTTTTACTATAAGTGAGCAAATGAAAACTGTTATACATGCGAATCATGTAACAGGCTCGCTTCAATCGGTGAGTAAGCGATATACGTAGCTAACGTTGCGTGTTCTCTAAACTTAACTACGCATTGATTGATTTGTTACTGCTAGAGTAGGTGCAATTTTATCATCTTTGTGAGATGAAAGCGTTCTAAGATAATTTTAATTGCAATTAAGTGGCCGGGTACGTCCGAATGCGTCAGAGATGCTAGAACAGATAACTTTCAGCATAAAAATTAGCTGAGCAGCATTAATTAACCATTTAGTGTGGCGTATTAAAATCGATTAAAATTTATTAACCTAGATTGGGTCGAAATAGGTACAATTCTGGACGTAATTACATCCTTTACAAGTATTAAGTTAATGCTCACGCAATTAAAGTTGATATTTTAATGAATTTTACTCGGAAACGTGGAATATTTTCGACGACGTTAATTTAAATTTCACTTGCCTTAATAAGTAAGGTGCATGAAGTCTCTAAGATGAGAAATATATGAAAATTTAGAAATATTTAAATTCATTTATTAAAAATATTGTTTTCGAAAGTAATATGCTGTAGTATTTAAATTAATGAGAGGTTTCATTAAAATGTGGTCCGAAGGAAGAAGTTTGCATTGCAAATTCTCGATGGTAAAAGCATCACAACCTCTAATTAGATAATGGATGGACGTTTTGTTGCGGATTATTAGAAGTAAAAAACTATGTTGCAATAAAATTTAACAGTAAGTCAAGAGATAGCAATTTTTTGTAGAAATTAATCACATAACCGCAACCTAACGCATAAGATGAGAGCACAACTCTCTCACATACTCTACGATTTGCATCGCAAATTACCAGGCGAATTTCAACAGAAAGAATAAAATGTGTCAGTGACAGTCATTCATTGTTTTTGGTACATCGTCTGCGTAATGTAGGCTAATAAACCTCTGGCATCCAGTATGATAGATTTTTTTACTCTGTTTCATAAGCATCCATAAAAATTTAATATCTGTTTGATAGACAGGAATTAAGCATTCCAAAAAACTTACAAGCATCAGGATACTTTGATGGATTAGATTGGCTCCCAGATGAATCGATGAATAAATTGATCATAAGATTCTATGCAAACAAGAATGAGCTGAAAAGTTGAGAATAATTTTGAAACAGGAAAAAAATCCTGCCAATTCAAAGAAAAACATTCAGGAATGGGAGAATTAGTCTGCCACGGTAGTCAAGTGGTAAAATATCCTTCCGGTCGTCGCAGAATTTTTCTCCTGTTTCAAAACCATGTCGAAACTTGTTGAATTGTATATCATTCTAATCATTTTCTTAGGATGCGACTCCTCGACACCTCAAAAAGTACTCATTAGATGCGCAGTTTCTGCACGAAAAGTGATTTGGTCTGTTCCCACGAAAATCGATGACTTAACACACGTTTCATAAAATTGCTTCCTAACATTACATCTGGAGTAGTTTCACATTTTCAGTAAACTCCGGCACGGGGGACTTAATTTTTGTGTCAAAGAGCCCAGAGGATGCTTGTAGAAATGTAGTGGAGAAATCGGATACTATGGCGCATTTATGGAAGCACTTTATATGCACGCATCTTTGTATGCAAAAAATTTGCCTGTTCGGCAATAAAAGTAAATTAACAAATGAATGGTATCCGAGCCGAAATCCTCAATTGTAATCTTAAAATGCCGTCCTTTCTTTCTACCTCTTGTTAGGTCCTCTCTTCCCCTCTCTTCCCCTCTCTTCCCCTATCTCTCTCTCTCTCTCCATCTCACTTCCCATTCCTCTCTTCTCCGATCTTCGTTCTCATACTCTCTCTTTGCCAAAACTCCACACGTAACAATGTCACATAAATCTTTGTCGTATTAGAAAGTTGCCCGAAAATATAAATACTATTTTCTGTTTGTGATGATTTTGTGGTTCATTTTTCATTTTTTTCTTTCTGTTTTTAATCAATTGGTACCACCTAAATTTACTGAAAGGAAATAAAATGACGATCATCGTTACCGAAATGTGCCTTTCGAATTGAATTATCGCCTAAAAGTGAATTGTGCCACTATTTAAACCATAAATCGTGTACAATGAATTATTTCGAATAAAATTTTGAAAAGAAGCTTGACTGTAGGGACCTTCATTTGGTGGTACTACATTTTAAAAAACACGACAAAAATAAATTTTAAAATATTGTAATTTGAAAGTAATTTTTTTTGAAAGGAAAGGAAAGGAACCTTACCTTGTTTATGAATGCGAAGAATAGTTTATCATGGTTATGTGTGGAAATCATGAGCAAAACGGTGATTATATAAATATTCACATAAAACAGCTGTTATTGGCGAATTTCCATACATAACGCGGAGTTATATTTTAAGCATGGATTTAAATGTAAGGCTGTTCAAACCAGTAATTTCAATACCACTTCATCGCATGAGTGGGATAATTTTGTTCGTGATACTTTTCTGTAAAAGGCTAAAAATAATTTTGTGGTGCACAATTAGACCATTTTAAGTTTGCTTTCTGACAAGTGCTTGGGATAAATTCTAATTTTACTAGTATGAACCTTGCTATTTTGAATTATCAAATATTTTGATACTTTACGGATATATATTGAGCCTCGCTCGATTTAGGTGAAATAGGAGGAAATTTATTTATGCTTTGATACAAGTTGCAGGATTTTACGGACGTTTTATTTATTTTTATTTATTATGCTGACGTTATCGGTACTATTAGCCTTCCGGCGAGAAAGCAAGATTTCTGTAGGTGAAACTTAGGAGTTTAAGTTTTTTTCCTTATGTTTCAATAATGTTGCAAAATCAACTAAAAATTTAGTTGATTAATTACCTTTGAATTTGTTTTACTTCGTACTAAGTACAATCAAAATATTGTACTTTTACTAGCATATTTGTATGGTAATCGAAGCTGAGCTACAAATTTGTGTTAAATTTCTGTACATTCTCCACTTTTGGTCGTCCTATTGTCTCGATGTCTTAGAACAGGGGTCCCCAAACCTTTTACTGAAAGGGCCACATGAGGCTTCATGATCCACTGTGAGGGCCACATACGACATTTCAAATGACTGATCGGTCCGTGTGAAAATTTCAAAGAGCAAGTTTTGAGAATTTTTCGATTCTGTAGTACTTAATTCGCTTATATTAAAAGTAGATTTCACCCAAGCGCTCGGAAAATGTCGTTTAGTTATCATAAATGATATCTAATGAATACTGTTGCTGATAAGGCCGGATGTGGCCCGCGGGCCGTAGTTTGGGGACCCCTCTCTTAGATCATTAAATTTTTATTGTCTCCAAAGTAAATCTCATGAGATATGAAAAGTAAAAATAAGTGAAAGTGCCAACAAAGGTCGCTGAAATGTATTTTTAACCTACTTTCCGGAATGGAAATAGGCTTATAGTTTTGTCGTTGTGTCTGTCTGTAAGACCGTTCCCCCTATTAACTTTTGAACCAATATACCGATTTTCATGAAACTTGGTGAAAGTCTCATGCTACATGGGCCAAGCTCTCGAGTATTGTTTTTGTTGCAAAGATTGAAGTCCCGGGTTCGATTCTAGGAACTATCCTTCCCATTTGATTTACTTGGGAAATCTGAAAGCCATCGTGCAGTGTAATATTTTCTTGCACTTTAAAATATCTTAGAATTGTAATATCGGAGCGAGTTTTGTACTATTCCCTGAGAAAAGGAATGAAGATTCTAATTTTTATCAAAGAATTTGGCTTATCCATTGTATCTCTTAGAATTTCGCATAAATACTGGCGTTTTACCAGTTTTGATCACTCATTACGAGTGTTGCCATAGCAACAACTATTGTTGGACTCAGATTCGCTATATTCTAATACGTACACGCATTATTTTTGCCGCACAAATACGCGTGATCAATTTAATATTCCGTTAGAATGTTTTTGTGATATTTTATAACGCTAAATTATGAAATTTGGAAACACTAAAAGCAACATATTCGCGATGGCATTAAAGCTATTAAAGTCAATACTATAAGTATTAAATAAATGATTAAATGGGAAGTAGGCATCATAAGTTCTGTTTGGATAATTTTGTTTATTTGTTTATGATAGTGAATTAATTAACGCAAAGAAACTTGGCATACACAATCGAAGTGTGATGTTCATATATCTTGTAATGATAATTACCTTTGATTTCAGTAGACTTTTTTGTACGGTATTGCGTAGAAAATTTTGAAAAATATTTCAGCGGTGAATTACTAAAAACTGCCGTAAAATTTTGTTTTCAGGATACGCCCAATTCGTAAACGAGAATTCTCTCTCAAACCGGAAATGCCAAGCTTGTCAGATGTGCAAACTAGCAGAATGTTGAGGAATGCTCATTTTTCACCAAACACATTTAAATGCACAAAAGAAGGCAAAATAAACATACATACATACATATACATATACATATATATATATATATATATATATATATATATATATATATATATATATATATATATATAATAACATACGTTTAGCTTTCCCTGGGTTTTAAAAAGTGATGATTATTTTGTCAAAAATGTCTTCTGACAATAGAATTATACTTATTATTTTTAAGGAATTTCAGAACATTGTGGGCAATGTCTGTTTACCTTGGAGTTTCATTAAATCGACGAAAAAAGTTTGAATTTGTTTTGATACAGGCAAGTGACTTTCTTGCATTAGGCGGATGACTCAGTTCTACATTACAATTCTTATTTGTCCATCCAATTATTGATTTACCTTTTTCTATTTGAAATTAAAAATGGTTGATAATCCTCATATAAATGAATTTTAACCCCATATATATTTAACCAATTAAATATATTTTTTAAATTAGCTTATCAGTAAAAATGAAAAATTTCTCAACAATTCGATGTAAAAATGAGAGATGATATACTGTTACTGAATCTCTTTTCATTTGAAGTTTTCATAGAAAAAATTTAACGCACTTTGAAACGTAAAATCCCAAAGGTAAACGAAAAATATCAAATTTAAATAACATCTAATAACAGTAATATATGGGAGTTTTTTAGATAATCAGATTTTGAAATTCGCTTAGTCAAATTTTAGTTTAGCTCATTTTTTTATTTTGAGCACAACATCAAACAGCTTTCTATTCTGATACCTTATGAACGCAAGCATGATACAAAACACGAGGATCTAACAGCTTTTTATATCTTCGTAAAACGCAAGCTTATATAACAAAGACTCATATAAGTGCGTGACGCTATAATCAACTAAAGGTTTTTTCAACACTTTACAAGCACTACAATTGAGGTTGACGATAAACGGTAAACGCATTCATCATTCACGACGTAATCTTTAGTTTCTTTCTAATTGAGAGACGTAACAAATTCGCCCTATAAACAAGAACGCATGCTCAGATGCGACACGCGTCGTACGCGCAACCCTTTCCCCGTCACAATGGCGCCCCTAAAAGGGACGGAAAGGAGGGCTAAAAAAATTTCCAACCTCACCACCCACCCCTTTATCCGCCTTCTATGCCCCCGAGAGGCGGATCCGCGCGGACCTTTCTTCTTTCTCCCGCCCACACAATAACTATAGGAGACGATTTGATTATCGCGCGTCACTTCCGCTCTCCTAAACGTTGGGACATAATCAGCGTCCTCCAAAGGAAGAGAGGTGTGAGAGATATCACTTACCGTTTAGAGGGAGGAGATGAAGATGAGGGACCGGGAGAGAATCACGGGCCATTCTCCGTCTTAGCCTTCCTCCCAGTGGCATTCACTCCCCACCCACTCTCCCCTTTCTCCCCCACAACACTCTCTCTCTCTCTCTCCTCCCCTCTGTTGCCTATACACCTCTCGGACGCGCTGTCTTAGGTCCGCACTCTCTCCTCGACTCTCTTCACGTGAGCACGGCTCCTCTCCTACGGAGATTGGGAATCGAAACTTCAAATCGACCCGCGGAAACAGGAAAGGCGTCCGGGAACCACTGACGAGGAATATTTTGAGAGGTGGGAATGCGCTTTTGAAAAAAATCGTCCCTGCGATTAATTCGATCTTTATTTTTTTACCGGTTTCGATTTCCAAATAAAATCCAAAATCTAATTTTTTAATTATCTTGGAGTGCAACAAGTTGGTTCGTTGTGTGGGGATATGGACTACCAATTATTTTGCCGTGTGCTGTAGGATTTCGTTTTAATATAAAGAAAGTTTTGTTTTTTATGTTCGGTGATGATGTGTCGAGTGGAGGAAATCGAATGGATTTTCCGGATGGAAAAGGAAATCTCTAAAAAAAAAAAACTGAAAGAAGAAAGTTCACTTTTCATTCGATTTGATTTTCATGTTAATGATATTTTAGTTTCTCTATATAATTTACTAAAGGATCGTGGAGTGTTGCGCGCTGAGTTTATGAAATGGTTCACGCACGGTCTTAGATTTTTGGAAGTTTTTTTTTCAATTAGTGCTAAGTGAATGCGCGACTGTTCCATATAATTACCAAAAAAGAAATCGCATTAATTTTGTGTGACTAGTTGTGATAGCGTGTAAGAGCGTGATCGCTTCGGCGGTTATGATTTTCTTTTGTCTATTGTGAAACATCATTCCTTTGTATTTAATATTTATCGTTTTCAGCTCTACATTTACTTCAAGGACTCAGCTATCTATTCTTTTTTATAAAATACAAAGCCGTTCAAACTGTTTAAAATACTTTCGAAAAAATATTGTTTGTCTTTTTTGAATCTTTACGTAACCTACGTGAATAAAGACTAGAAGTGTTTTAGTCGTGAAAAATTTAGACTCAGGGTTTACGTGTATGTTCTTTTTTAGGCATCGCCGCCTTGCCGTGGTTGCGGAATCAGTGATTGATTTAATTTGCACCAAGTGCTGAATTGGCGAAATTTTTTTTAAAGTCACTTTTGGAAAATCTACAGAAATCGATTTTTCGTCAATATTGTTTCGTAAGAAGAAACTTTATGACATCTCCTCACTACCACTGGCTTATTAAATGAAAGCGACGTGGCTAAAACGTTGACCTGGTATATGTAGTTTGTTGCCATTAGTGAAAAATCTAGTATAAGTTTGAGGATGTGTGATATTTTGCAGTCACATACCTATTGCGATGTGAAATTATCGTAATCTGCGCATAGTTATTGTGATCTGTTTAAAATCGTAATTTAATTTTTATTATTTCACCTGTGTACTGGTCAAAATATAAATAAAATTGATAGTGAGAATTATCAGTCTGCAAAATGTTTTAGGAGTATTTTACACGAGTTTTTGTGGTAATGATTATTTGGATTTTATGCAAAACTCGAGTTATTCAGGATTTCTTTTGTTTGCTCAAAGAAAGTGCCGTTTAGATGTATCACTCACTTTCCATTCTGTCATTGTTTACTCAAATTTCGAAGCTTTTACGTTATCGAATTAACCTTAAACCTTAAAAGCAGTAACAAACTCTGTAGAACGTGAAATTACGACATCTTGCGAGTCGTTGCGAGCGATAAATAGTTTTGAGCGGCATTTAACCGGGAAGGAAACCGCTTTCTCCGTCGGCGCCGCCTCCGCTTCCTCTTCGGCATTTCGCCTCACGTGGGGACGATCTTCTTCTGTCATCCGCCGTTTTAATTCAAAAGGCAACTTGCCGTACCGCAGCTCTTGACGCGGGAATGACGTCATTGGCCGCTTTTCCCTTTCTAACTCTGAGAATCTCCATTCATTTGTCGTTTCCAGTCTGAGTCACATTTAAGAAATTTATTCTTTTAAGTTGGTCGAGACAAATTCGGTCGGCCACTTCTTTTGATTGGTTTGCACCCTTAGAGGTGGCACAACACTCGGCTCGATCCTGCAGATTCGATCACAGAAAACTCAAACGGACTATTCATAATAAAGCTGATTTGATTAGATCCTCTTAACTGTGATTTGATTTTTTAAATTATTATCTAAGAGGAATTTTTATTGCCAAGCGTATATTGCAACGAGCTCTCTGTACCATTTAAAAAGTTTCGTTGACCGACATGAATAATTCATTAATCGGCCGTTTTTGATATTGTATCGATCATTTTCTGATGGAATACTTTTCCTCGAGGGATCAATAGCCTCGTTAATGAAAGACAGTGTCTCACCCGATTCAACATGATAATCGGAAAAGTTTGTTTTACTGTCGTCCATATATTCAGTCTGATTAAGTGATTTTTTGCGGATATTTAAGTTTCTCTGTTTTCAGTCGCTGGGGATGAATGTAAACTGATATTCGCCGCTCCCTTTGAAAACTCTTAATAAAAGCTAAATTTCGACTCACTCTTTGTCTTGTGGTGACCCAAAAAATTTGCATTTAAGACCTAGATTGTCGACCTCCCTTTGTTGTAATCGTGCGTGGATTGCGTGAATAAGATGGTGTGGGTAGAGAGAGAGAGGGGGGGGAAGATGGCGGGAGAGAGGGTGCGGCACGCAGAAAGGGCAAGTACAGCCGCAAATGGTGCGAACCTGTGCGCTCGGTGGGTGTGCACATAACTGCTCCCGCGCGGAACTTAAATGGTGCCGATCCCACTAAGGGGAAGCTTCTAAGCGGAATGAGGAGGAGGGGTTTGGAATGGGGGTGTTAGGTTGGGGGAGGAGGTGGATCAGAACGGATGCGGGCTAATCTTTAAGGGTGGTCGGTGAGGATATCGGTGCACCGCCGCGCTGAGGAATACCTTCGCGTTGCACTATCGAGTTGCAATAGCGGATCGACATGTAACGCACGCACTCATCACCGCCTTCCCTCCTGCCCCATTCCGTGCGTTGGTTTCTCTCTCCCCCTCCTTCTTCTCTTCCCTCCTTCTCCACCCCGTTTATCTGCTCGGATGCTCACGCGTCTTGTTTTAATGAGTGTTGAGAAAACGACTGCTCCTGTATTTTGCGAACGAAGTTGAAATCGAAATGATTTTCAATGCCGGAATAATTAGTCTCGTGCGGTGCTGGAATTTCATTCTGAATTGGGTTGCTCGATATTATTGTTTTGTTGGCTTAATTTGAATGCAACTGAATTGATGATTTGATCGCGACAAAAACTATATGTATTTGAGTGAGGATGATGGGACTCAGATTTTGCCAGTAATACAAAAAAATTGTTCACGGTAATGGTAATCATTATCCTACAGCAAATTCCTTAGTAAGAATATTTCTCGTGGGAATAAGATTTATTTAGATTCTGGGCGACGATTTTCATATTACCTTTTTGAAGTGGAAACTGGTCCAATCGTAATTTCTTGATATGCTACATTCCAGTTAAATTCATATAAAAATTATAGATAAATTATTAGGCAATATTTCAGATAACTTTTTGGGGAGATTTTTAAATACCTTTTGTGGGTGCTATGGTAAGTGAATTTCTTGGTAACTGCATAAAGAGCTCTGTGAAGAACCCCTATCAAGGATGGTGTTTTCATGATTGTTTAAAATAAAGGCTTTAATATGTTATGATAATATGTTGCTGTATGAAGAAAAATATTCCGAGTGAGAGTTTACCATATGTTTTGATGAAATCTAAGAGTTTTTCACCTAAACCCATCTATAACTGCAGCAAATGTCACGAACGAAGAAAGTGGAAGAACTTCAAAGCTTTTCAACCTAGGTGCTTATCACAGACTGACATTTAATAACTGTTTCGACATTGCATCTGAGACAGAATCTACACGGGTGTGAACGTTTTTCTCATCGATCATGCATTAATATTAAACCGTTACTTTTCACGTTCACGAAGATATAACTTACTCTTAAGTAGAGAAAAATAAAACTCTCGCTGCGTGAAGGTGAGTGGGATTATTTATGAACGTTCGATGCGGAGTGAAATAAATGGAGTGGATAGGAAGTGGCGCTTCGTTATCGTGATCCGAAGCTAAATCTACTCGTGCACGCGTCCTTGGATGCAGGTCGGGCACGCTTACACGAAGCACGTAGCCTTCCTAAGATTTCACGCCTCTTCCTGCGTGCTTTAATGACGCGAAAGACAATTGTGTCGCAATACCCGTGCCTCTATCGAACGTGAATGCAAAATTTATTTTTATTGAAGAGGCTCGCCATCTTCCTCCGAAGTCTCCTTACGAACCTTCCTGGATGCAATGTGTCGCGAGATTAATATTCAAAAGTAATTCTCGCGGAGACTACCCATCCTAGATGGCGCAACAAAGTTCCCTCGTTTCCTCAAGAACTGCGAAAAATATTTGCATTTTAGAATTTATAAAGGGTTTTATTGACATTGGCAAAGAATTGCTCAAATTCATTGAGTTAACTGTACATGAAGCTGCGCCAGTGTCAGTGCCTATTTTATTCATGCGTAATATTTTATAATATCACGTTTTACAGCATTTCTTTCAAAATATAATATATTAAATCATTCGTTGTTAATCTGAAACAAGTGATGACTTTTACTGTCTTTTAATTTTTCATGCTCAATAATAATTGCAGAAACTGTTGATTTATCGAAGTGTATTCAGAGTATTTTACACATATAAATGTAAATGTTTCGTGTTATGCTTTCGTTTGAGAGACTAAGTTGCTGAAACTGAAAATTACTTTTACAAAATAAGAGTTTAAATGAACAAGCTTTTAATCTATAAATAAAAAATGGATCCTTGATTGTTAAAAAAACAATTTCAGTTCCGCGTTTTTCACCAATGGTTCTTATATTTTTCTACGGCTTATGAAGGTATTTTAAAAATAATATCGAACAAAAATTCTAAATATGCGATATTTAATATTTTAGATATGCGCATGATAAATAATTTTAGTTTGTGGAATAATTCAATGTGTTATTAAAACTCTTATTTTTTACTTTTAAGTAATTAATTTAATTATATCGGCCTCGTCTATTAATTTTATAAAGATTCTCATTTTGATGCTCTAAATGTTTACTTTAGTGGTATTTTCTTCGCAAAATTCCTACTTAAATTGCGAAATATCATATAGGAATAAGAAAGTTTTTTAAATGTTCTTTAAATGTCAGTTGTTTTTGGCCGTAAGCTGATGAACTCACTTTTGAAGCTCTGCAAGGCCAGACGGTGGCCTACAAGAAGAAAACGTCTATCCGTGATAAAGTTCGTTAACCGAAAAATTGCGGGAGAAGGATTTTAATACCAATTTATTGATACTTCTTTCACCATCGGTAGGCCACTATATCATCACCAGCTTATTGGCACGCCATTTTACTCATTGTTTATTGATTCACTTAAAACACCACCTTCGATTATAACTTATTCTTCATTTCATAATTTTTCCGAAGTGTTGTCTAAAATATAATGTATGAACAAATACAAACGATAGACCAAAAATTAGTCGTTTGTATTGGCATAAATTATGTCCTGCGTTTCATGCTCGTTTTGATTTTATTGTCATTTTGAATGTCTCACCAATTTTACAGAATTATATTTAACTTTGCAGTAGCCGAGAAAGGACAGAAACTCACCGCAAAAACATGGCACTGTTTGTGCTTTTAGCAATGACAGCGCTCCTGGCGCAAGTAATATCAGCGCCGGTAGAGGCACCGCAATCAGTGACGGTACAAAGGGAAGCATATGCTGCCCCTGCTTACAAATCAGATGCAAGCCAAGTAGATGATTATCCAGAAGAAGAACAAGGTGAAAATGACTTGCAGGTCAGTGAAATATTTTTTTAGGCTTTTCTGTTTCATTGGGACTCCTATAACCTTAAAACTGTAATATTAAAAAAATTCACAGGTAGAATAATATGGACCATTTCATTAGCAACAGATTGCACCGATTTCTGCTGAATACGTAGTTAATTAATCAACCTTAGCCAAAATTATAGACACAGCGTGTATATTATATGTTCTTTTGAAGAAATTAATGCTAACATTTTCATTGACGGAGAAACAATACCAAATTATTGAAAATGGTTGATGGAAATGTTTTTCAAGAAGTAGAAAATAAATCACTCTGTTATGTTTATGAATGTTTCGATGATGTGGCTTGTACTCCTTTCTCGGAATCAAATTAAAAGTTCTTAATGGTTTTCATTGCGTCTTAACCGAAATTATCTTCAAAAAGAATGTGCGAAAATGTTTAGACGATAAAAAATATACGGATACGGATTCACACTTAGGTTTAAGTGCCACTATAAGCTAAATTACATGGAAGTGAGGAATTTTTTCAAATCTGCTGATAATTTTTTCCTATTTTGCTGTTGTCTCCGTGAAGCGATTTCCTTTCACTTTCAAGTGAGCCTTCGCTTCCGAATCGAGGGCCCGGGTCCTTCCTTTCACTGGAATAAGTGTGGCTCGTAATCGCAAATGTCTTGAATTAGCTCGAGGTCTCGATCGAATCGACTTTCACGCAAAGTAAAGTTTTTTTATTCTCATATAAGACCCATTTTCATCTGAGAGAGGCAATTTTAAATAACAATAGGAAACGGAAAGCAATAGTTTGATTTACCATCCACAAATATAATGCTGCCGATACGAAAAGCTTTAATCGATTCAATGTGTTGAAGTTTTTAATTTCGGTTTTTGTCAACGCAATTGCAGCTTAAGCTTATTTTTATTCTTATTATTAAATTTTCACCGCAAAATGTCAATTATTTGCCAAAGATTTGCAGTTCGAAGTTCTCCCGGTAGCGCACTTATTAGATTAAGTAAGCTTAAATTAAATGTATTAAAAATTTCCATTCTCACTGTATAGGTTTTAGTTGTCATAAATTAAGCTCTTCGCTGATGAAAACATTTGGGTTTCGCTGCCTTCTCAGTGGAAGATGAATGTATGGCAATTTCAATCGTCTGATTTATCACTTTGGCTAGTTTTAGCTGAGGTTTATATTCAAATTGTCTTCTACAATTTCCTCATAATACGACTGGTTTCGAAGTTAAAATAAGCCAAAGATTTATCTGCGCCTAATAAACTTCAAAGTTATTCTCTTATAGGTATTAAGAATCGGACCCGATTTCTATGATCGGAAAAGGTATATTTTCACAAAGAAGAACAAAACAAAGCGAAGGCCACATTAATTTGCTTTTTTGGATCGCCGATAACACGTTCCGGCAAAATAACCCATTCAAAACGCAAGATAACATTTAAAAAGAATATTTTCGGATTGAAATGCGGTATCGTCATTTTTTTATTCACCACGAAATTTGATGTTCCATTTATCGCAAGCGTGTCTTGGGTTTTTCGATTACCTTTCGTACCACAAGGCATTGGTTAACGGCGATCGTATTGTCTTAGCTATTCTCCATCGTATGTCGTGAACCTGAGAATTTTAAGCGCCTGAAAAAAATCGTTGCGGAATCGCTTTCGTTTTCATTATTTTTCACTCCCTCTTGGCTTTCTTCATCCCCTGCTCTGCCTTCCTCCCTGCAGCCTCCCTCTCCTCCTCTCCCTCTTTCCTCCTTCTCTTCCATATGGAGCACTCAAAAACGCTTTCTCGAGAATCAGAAGAGGTACCCGAAACGCTACTTGCCCCACATTTTCTTCTTGCGTCGACCTCTTGCACGATGCAACTCGCGTTCCTGGCGGTCGCTTGTCCTTCCCGCAAATGGGATCGCGAAGTGCTTTTCGCTTGTTTTTTCCTCTGTTTGCTTGTTTGCTGTTGGTTTTTGCTCTTCCACGACTCCTCCTCTTCCTCTTATTTTTCCTCCGGGTTATGTCACGGGGAAAAAGTTCCGCCGTTTGCGGTCGAAGAAAGCGAAAAGATGATTGTTTGGGGAGATTTGGGACACAGCTTTTTCTTTCAAGTTGCACAATGAATTCTCCCTTCATATGTTTTTTCGGTCGGAGATTATGGATGCATCAATCATCTCTGAAACTTAATTCGAAGTCTGTCTCAGCCCGTGTACATTGACAATGCTCGTTTCAGTTGTGGTAGCGGTATAGGTTTCTCACCAATCTTTGCAGAAAATTTTTGTTTCATTCCTGTGGATGGGTTTTCATTACGTTGGTTGTAATGGCCATGCTAAAATTAGCATTTAGCTCTTTAAAGTCTTAACGAAAAACTCTTGGCTTGAAAAGATTGCATTTACGTAATTATCGCTTTCTCAGTGATTACATAAACTTGTTAGTGTTTTATTAAAGGAGATACTAAGATTATAACAAAATTATGAGGTAAAAATTGTTGCTTATTTCGATTGCCTAGTATTTGTCAATCCCTACCATTATCTTTCCTAATGGGCTAGCTGAGGTGGCTGGCTATTCTCAATCTCTCCCTGATAAAGACTCATATATCTATTTATTATTCTTTCCAACTCAAGTCTAACATTTTATTCCCACTTATATTAACAATTTGATTAATGTTGACAATAACGAGAGAGGTCCTTTTATAGCTAGTTGGTCGCTTCAAGACCTAAGATATTTTTAAAATGTATAGTATTTTCCGATAATGCTCAGCGATGCGAATCTCAATAAAAATAGATACTAAATCTTTTGTGTAAGGCGCAAAAAAAATACAGGCAGCGACTGTCACGAAAAACTCCAAATAAATAATTATTTATTTCCCGTATTAGCAAATATCTATGAGCTTTCAAAAAATGACAGGATAATTAAACGATTTTGAAATATATATTCTTACCTCTCTCCTAAAAAATCTTCAAGAAAGTTCTTAGTGTCGAAAGATTGTGAGTTGCGTAACTTATCCCTTAATTACGATTGCAGAAAGAAATGTAACGTAACGGATTTCATCTATATTAGATTTTTGTTTCAAGGTTATATATCACGGCGCCAAAGGCCAAAATATTCATTGCCCACCGATCATTAATCCATTTGCGGTCGAGTACAGATCCTTGAAGCTAACGCGTAATCGGATATTCTGGGTCTACGCCGACATCGCGGCATCCTGAGTCTGCCACAGAAAGAGAAAGAGAGAAAGGAAGAAAAAACTCCGTTTCGAGGAAAATAATAGGAAAATGGCCACAGAATGAGCTTCTTGATTTTGTCGTAAGGGAGTTCGGAGAAACATTTGGAAAACAAAAAGGTAATATTTGGGTCAGAGTGTTCTTAAACCGGTTTCGCTAGAGGTGGTTGCGGGATCTGATGAATTTCACACGTTGCTATATTTTTCGTCGTCTTTTTATTTTTGGCCTAAGGGATTTTCAGGAAAATTTTCGCGGTGAAAGTGTTATCTAACGCGCTCCAGTTAAGATCGACCCGCCTTCCTGGTGGATAGTTAGTTCTTTTTTTAAATTCCGTTTCACCGCTGCTTTATCAAAGAGTCTTCATAATCACGTGCGCGAAATTTTCATCTGGATTTTAAGAGACCAGTCGTGAAATCTCCTTGTGCAGCGGAATGTAGAAATCGTTAATCTGATTCAAATTTGCCACGAGAAAAAAGTATGGCTTTCCTGGGTCTCGAACTCGGCTGTCCCACTTTCTCAGCGATTGCTTGAACCTTCTGCCGGACTACATAATCAACATCTTTGAGTTTGCTTCCTTTTAGTAATCCCAACAGCATCGTTTCTCACCGAAGCCTTTTTCATAATTTTCCAGGAAATCTCACATTCATTCCTTCAAAGCGTTGGTTCCGTTCTTTTATTTTCTACTAGCCCCTCATTCCGGAACGCTTCTTTAACAACCACCTCCACCTTCTCCGCAAAGTATTGCTGATGTTAAGTAATTCTTTCAATTAAATTAAAATATTATTCACTTTTATCGCTATCTTTCATTTCCTTTTTAACGCATTTTTTGTACTTTTTCCCTGCTCAAATATAGATTCCTTTATGTTCTTGGTCCCAATTGTACGAATTTCAGAGTCATACGATTTTCAGCTTCAAAGGAATAAAACAGGCAAACATTTGAAGCATAGTTTTCAGCAATTCTGCGATTAAAAAGAAAAAATTATATAAAATGGGCCATGAATTTTCAAATGACTGAATATTTCATCGGAAAAATGGTAAATTCAAATCACGATCATTCCAGAATATTTCGTGTTTAAAACTGAATATCTGGAGCGTGCGAATAACGTGTTAACGAAATTACGCCACACCAATTGGCTTTAAAATTCGTCAACCTAATGTGAGAAGAAACTTATGAGCTTCTTTTCTTCAATTCTATTTCCATCTGATTTCATAGAGCATCTAAGTCACCATGGAATCAAATGTATATAATTATAACCTAATCCATTATATGATTATTGAATGACACTTGGGCCAGACCTACGATTAAATAGGAAATTTTTAAATCCAGGTCAATAATCAGATACACAAATCATGCTCAATTTTTTATCATTTCAGTGGTCAGCATACTTCACAATTCAAGAAAGATCATGAAATATTAAAATTATAGTGACGTATATAACTTAAAGGTCTAAAGATTTTACGCATTAAATCATTATACTTAGAAATTTATGATACTATAAATAGCTATCTACTCGGAAAGGTTAATGACCTATCTTTTATAATAGTAACAATAATTTTCATACTCCAAAGAAAGCAAAAAAATGTACGGCATGCGTGATTCGACCCGCCCATAGATTGTGCCAGTCTGGGTATTATAGTTCACGCCAAGGGCGGGTCCCAATAACTAGATGCATTTTTAAGCCAGTGCTTTACAGCTTGCGAAATGCGAAAGATTATGATTGTTTGCTCTTGTGATTTACTCTCTACTGCCCTAAGGTAACCAAAGCTAGACTTTAACGGGTGAGCATTAAACAGTATTTTATTCCATATTGAGGTCATTAAATGTGACATTTCAAAGGTGCAGTTCGTCCAACAGCTCTTAAACTTCAGAGCACACACGAATTCTTAGGAATGCGCTTTCTCATGTCCTTAATAGCCTTGTTTCTCGTACGACTGCGCTCCAGGTAGTATTCGATCGCACTTGATATTTGAAAGCTGGCTGAAAATAATATCTGAAGAAATTTACTTACTCCTTTTTTATTCTATTATTTTTAATATATTCTAAAGTTATCTAAAAATTAGTGCGATTGTTTCAACAATAACTTTCTTGATATCTACTTTTAGCTCCTTCCACGTCTCTATTCAAATAATTTCTTCGTTCCCTTATTCTTTTCGACGAAGTCATACCCATAGCGTTCTTCTTCGTTCTATCTTTTATTCTTTAATTCTAGCGATATGTGCGAAAGATTTATTTAAAAATAACTCACCTCTTTATCGTCTAATAACGTCTTCATCGACTATAATATCTCTTGATTATTTTTATTTAACCCCCTCTTCCTCTATACGTATACCGTCGATTTTTTATCGATAAGTCTGACCGCGAGACAATATTAAATTCATTCAAAGTATCAAAAATATTTTGTTACACTGCTCTTCTCCTTCTTAAGTAAATTCATGGTGGTAATAAAGCAGGACTTTGATTAACCGAACTAAATGGACTAAGATGGTTTGGGTAATCAAAAATTCGAATACAGGTTTCCCTCTCTTTATGCGGGGGTTGCGTTCCAGGAAAGTGACGCATAAAGCGAATTCGCAAAAACAGAACCCATATTTACATGTAAAAGATAGGGATACGTTCCACAAGCAATCGCTCCTCTTTTGCTCTATAACGACTTCTCATGTGCTAAATACAAACTTAAAGTATTTAACACTTAAATTATAAAATGAAGCAGAATATCAATAGTGGTGGCAGTTGTGCGTTACATAATAGTGGAGGTTTAAAGTGCTGGAGGGTTGCCTTGGCCCAACCCAAGTTCCGCGGGCAAGGAGACAAAACTTCTCAAGTGTGCTCAAACAGTATCACACGAAATTTCCTTCTCATCTCCACTCTACAATATCCACTCCACTCTCGTCTCTTTTACTGTAGTACTAATACGCACAGCATTAGAGGCAATGAGAGACTGAATGGTCGCCTTGTGGTGTAGTGGAGAACTTTCTTGCATTTTTATTGCTCTGGCCGCGTAACCGCATAAGAGCGAATCAAAGACGCATAAAAAGAAATGCCGGCACCAATAAGTTTGTCGCATAATAGCGAATTCGCATAAAGCGAACCCGCGTAAAGAGAGGGAAACCTGTAATTGGAAAAAAGAAAAGGCAAGTTTTAAAATGAACGCACGATTTTACTTTTCAAGGTAACACAAAACACAATTGTTTATCTGTAATTCGAATAGGTGCGATAGCCGTGTGAAATTTTTGTACGCCACTGCTCGATAGGCTTAATACCGCGCGTATTTCACGCGCCCAGTTTTTCACCCACGATATTATGAGAAAAATATGCGGGATTTTTTCAACCAAATACGGTATTATTATGCAAATAATTACTTACCGTATAATATGCCCAAAAATCCAAGTGCTGAGAAGCGGATGTGTGATAAAACTGAAGACGAACGCACATCTTATAACTAAGAAAAATGTTCAATAACTGCCAGACGAATTTTTCTCAAATATCTTTCAAACCATTGCCAGAGACAAATAATTTGCCCTAATTTCGCCAAAAGACCAAAAAATAACATTTATAACCTTCGAGTACGTGCCATTCCACACAGGGAAGTAGTGTGGGTGAAGCACGTTGTGTAGGTATTTATACAAAAAAGGCACTCAGAAGTTGTTTGGAGAGTATTTTAAGTAAAATATAGGAGATCCCTAATGCAGAGGCATCGAAAGAAAGTTTATTCGAGGTGGTGGGGTGAATCAGAAAGTAGCAGCAGTGCAGCAATTTAAAATTTTGTTCGGTTGATTGGACATTCAGACAATCGGAGTTCTACTGTGCTTATTTTGTGCGCATAAAAATACAGTGGTTTTTAATGAAAAGTTTACTCAATTTTTTCACATATAACGCACTCACTGGAATTTTAGCCATGCTAAGAATGAAATCTTCGTAGTAGTCTCCAACTAAATGTATAATATTCATTTAAAATACGAGCTGTTGTTGCTTGCATACTGCAAGCGCTTAAAAAAATCCTCATACGCCAAGATCTAAACTCGTAAATAAGCCAACGCGACATCATTTGAACTACACATGGCCCGTTTAAATAAGAAAAAAGTTTTCATTTTCTCAGAAATTAAGGCATACATCCAGAATTTCTAAATTCTCTGGTAATCGGCTAGCGTCCAAGTTTTCGAATTTCAAGTTTCATGGGCCAGATCGCCCTTTTTAAGTAATGACTATAGTTATCATTAAGACAATAGCCTATATGTTACACTCAAATTTATCTAAAAATTAGGATACTTTGTGGGTTATGATTTTGGTATCATTCTCCGTGCCTTTTAGTACGTATCCGGATAAAAAAAATAATTTAAAACTATCACGTCATCATACGTATACGTTGTTGGCTGAAATCAAATAGATTATAATGCAGTGTAAGCATTAAATCGATGCTCTCGAACTATAGAAAATCAATTCCCATTGAAAGGCATTGGAGTCGTTGCTATGATAGTTATGGTAATTTCATTGTTGAAAACCGAAAAACCTTTCATAATTTTATGATTAAAATCAAATTTTTACACAAATTCAGCATGGATTAGAATTTTGTCTTCGACAAAAATAAACTTCATTCTTTTTTACACAGTAAAGTGCATGTCGCGATTTTGTATCTTAATTTTAAATAATTTTAAATAGCAATGCAGAGTTTCAATGCTTTCCTTATGGGTGTTTAAAATTGGATTTTGGGGACAAAAACACCTCTTAAATATAACTTCTTCTATAATCTCGGATTTGTTTCAATGTTGTACCCAATAACCTATCATCCTTCCAAATTTAAGCTCTGTAGCTTTTCTTGAAGTACCTTAGGTTTTATATGGCATCAGGGTCGGCCCGAGCTACGGGCGCCCCGGGCGGCTGCCCGGGGCGCCATAGTATTGGGGGCGCTATCCCGATCATTTATCTACTGCAGTGGTCCCCAACATTTGTGTAGGCGCGGCACCCTTTCAAAGATACACAGAATTTCGTGGCACCCCAACCTTCAAGCAATGTTTTTATATTTTCACAAACGAGTATTAAAACCTTTAGATATATCCATTTATTGGTATCACATCATAACCAATTTATTAGAGATCAAATTAATGCCCTAGTTACCTGTAAACACATACAAATCGTTGATTTATTTAGAAAACTAATTTTATCGCGGCACCTCTAAAAATCAACTGCGGCGCTCCAGTGTGCCGCGGTACTCAGGTTGGAAACCACTGATCTGTGCATTACTTGCAAGTGAATTAATATTGGATACAAATTTTTATCGAGGAACAGGCTAGAATCTTGACGGAAATCCTTTTAATTTTTCGTCATGAATAATTTTCACAGAACGATGAATAAATTAACGTGTACATACTTTGTATACAGGGTGTCCCGCAAAACGTGTGTATAATTTCTGGTGCTGATTCCTTGGCTTATTCTGCGCGAAAAAGTCTATATAAACGTATCGAAATTTCAACCGTTACAGAACTACGAGCACATGAAGTTCGAGCTCCGATTTTTGTTTTGTGAAAAACTTACGTAATGTGCATCGCACAAACACATTCGGACGTAGATTAAAGAGACGCATCTTTATCTATACGGAAATGTGAGTTGCAAACAATAACGTTGGAGGAAAGTTGGGTCAAAGTCTGACCTCAAAAACACTATTTTTTGTTACGCCAATTTTTGCGAAAAGCTAATGGAACCTTTATACGAAATATCTACACCAACCGTACAAAATTTCACATGCAGCCGATTTCCCATTGTTGAAACGTAAGCAAAAATGTCCACAACCGCGTCAAAGCAACCTGAGGTCGGCAAGGAACAGGGAGGCGTACTGTACAACGTTGTACCTACTTGTGCTGCTCTGCAGGAACTTCACAAAACAAAAATCGGAGCTCGAACTTCATGTGCAGTAGTTCTGTAACGGTTGAGATTTCGACAAATGTTTATATAGATTTTTCGCGCAGAATAAGCCAAGGAATCAGCACCAGAAATTATGTACACGTTTCGCGGGAAACCCTGGGTATCTCAACAAACGTTAACGGAGGGAGGCGCTGGAGTGCTATCTCGCCCAGGGCGCAAAAATTACTCAGGCCGCCCCTGTATGATATATCCTATATTATATATCCTATATATGTAAGAAGCAGCTATTTATAATGATATAAAAGTCATGTGATTAATCTAACTTTGCTCATATGCATCATCAACGAAAAAAAGTGATCTCGGAAGGAATAATTCCTCTTCTAAGTTTGGGAAGAAGAGGAAGGCGGGCGACATAGGAAAGCAAAGAGATCGAAGGTAGGGTCGTGAGTATTAGACTATGGAGGTCAGATTTAGCCGGAGGAGAAGAAGGCCAAGGACGACACGCGGTACATCTCTTAGGAAGAATGGGAAGCGTGGCGATGGCTCTCTCTCTCTCTCTCTTCTCCCTCTTTCCACCTTCTCGCGTCAAAGGAAGTCCCTCCCCTCCTCCATCCCCCTTCTCCTACGCCTCAAGGGTATTCCCCTCATCTCAAGTGATACTCACAGCATCTCCAGCAAAACTGAGGGCAAGAGAAGGAAGCTAATCCAACCGTCCTTCGATGGAATTTCTCCGTCCGACTAAACGCTCGAGAGAAAGGGAGAGAGCGAAACGAGAGGCGCGGCCACACTTTGTGCACAACGGATATGGACTTAAAACAGAGGCGGTGGAAGGTGTCTTCTTTTGCTACTCAGACAAAAGAAATCCTCATGGCTTACTATGACGGGAAAGTGATTCAACATGTGCAGATGAGAGATACCTACCTGACCATCATTAAACGGAGACGAATGCGGAAAAAACTGACGTTCATATCCTAGAAGCCGCAAAAGTGCTGAATTACTATTTACTTCACCCAAAATCATCTTCGAATTTGTCTGCGAATCGTTTTTAGGAAGATATTTTTAAAATCTTGATTGCTTTGAGTGGGACCTCAGTTTTATTGGTCTTTTTATATGGAATCGTAATTAAAGTGCACGTCTCCTTAGGATAATCAACTGTTCTTAACGATCTGAGCGGTCGTATCTTAACTGCATTTTTATCACCTTGTTCAGGCCTTTGTCGATACTTAAGACAAGTACTTAATTTTCAATTTTTTATATTTAGATGCTTATTCTGGACTCGGGGAGAGTTGGTTATTGGTAACAGATTTAAATTTAAAAATGTAAAAATTCCTGAAAATGATTTTAGGTGAGATGTCTGTGAAAAAGCTGTAAGCCTATTACTCTCTTGTTATGAAACGTTTAAAAGAAAAATAATTTTAATGCTCATATTAATTTATTGTAATGCAATGTGCTTCGTGCAGTTTAAGTGGAATTTTCAACATCTGCAATGCATACAGAATGCATTGCTGATGTTATTTAATGTTTGTTACCTACTTTTTCATATATTTCAAAAGTTAAAAGAACCCGAGGAGAAATAATGCCACCGCGCCTTCAACACTTACGGCTGGTTACTATAAAACTATTAAGGAATTGATAGGCTGTAATGATTGCTTTATTACTTAGAAATGAGAAATTAAATTGGGTAGAAAATGACAGATTTATTTTTAAAAAACAAGTTGATAGTAATAAATTACGTGGTTTAAGTATCAAAAAATTTTCAGGATAAAAAAAGTAATTGGTAAGAATATCTTTATTTTTTATATATTAGAAATTACTCGAGTGTCCTCAGGGATCCGTGGTTTTCTTCATCCCTTTTTTACGCCACTGAAAGGGTGCAGGAGGTAGAAATTGGATAAAAACTATAGAAGGAGAATTTTTAGAGAATTTAACTACAAGATAAGGAGAAAAATCAAAAAAGCGAGAGATTTGTGGTAGAAAGGACATGGAGGAGCTACAGAAATAAGGCAGAATAGATTTTTTAATGGAGAAAAGAAAGAGGTAACAAAAAAATACGATGGCCACAATTAGAGACAAAACGGCAAACTGCTCTTTTAACCAGAGGATGTGAGAAAGAGTTGAAAAGAGTACATTGATGAGTTATATTCAAAAGATTTGAAGTCAGAATCTTTTGAGTTAGAGAGGGAGTAAGATGTAGAATTCGACATTGTTGGCCCTGGAATATTGAATAATGAAATTATAAAAGCTCTCGGGGATATGAAGCCAAAGAAAACAGTAGGAGTTGATGATCACCCTGTATAAATGTTAAAAGAATTACGAAAAGAAGAGGTAAAGGGCATTTATAAATTGTGCCGTAAGATATATGAAAAAGGAGAGTTGCTAAAGGAGTTCATTAAATTAAATTAAATTTCCTCTATGAAAAAGTAAAAATTGAATGAATGTCAAGATTATAGAACAATCAGTTTAATTTCTCACGTAGCAAAAGTTATTCCCACTCTTGTGAAGGGGAGACTATAAGTAAAAATAAATAATTGTAGATCAGCTCGATTTCGAAAAGTTAGTGGGACTTGAGATGCCATATGTGTAATGAGGACTTGGGTAGAAAGAAATATTGAATACACACAGTATGTATCCGTGTGCTTTGTAGATTTCGAAAAAACTTTTGATGGGGTCGGTAACCTGCGGCTCCGGAGCTGCATATGGCTCCAATAGTACATACATGTGACTCTTTATAATTCAGCTAAATTCCCTAAACTGTATCAATCATGAAATATGCTCATCGCAATCACTCGAATCTCTAAAAGAAAAAGTGCTGTACAGGTTTTCATTGTGCGACTCCCAAGTATTTTGGAATGAAATAAAAACGAAAAAAAACTCCTCTTTTACTTTGAAAGATTTTTGACCACTCGTCTAAGTCAATGGAGATGTTGAAGAAAATTGGATTAAATTGGAGAGATAGTGTTTTATCAGAAATCTGTGTATGAACCATACTGCTCAGGTAAGGGTAGCAGAGGGAGAATCAGATTGGGCAATTCTAGGGAGAGGCGTGAGACAGGGGTGCCCACTCTCACCAGTATTGTTCAATATTTATACCAAAGAAACGGCAAGAGAGAATATGTATAAACAGATATTAAAGTGGGAGGGAATCTAGTTAAATCATTTAGATTTGCAGGTGGCAAACCATTAGTGAGTGATTTGCAGAGGGTTTTCAGATGCTAGTTAGTTCCTTGAATGGAAAGGCGGTCATTCAGGGTGAAAATTAGTAAGAAGAAAACGAAAGTCATGAGATTTTCCAAGAGCGCGGATTCCCAGGTCAATGTTACAGTGGATGGGAAAATACTGAAAAAATAGAATTATTTTTCTTATTTAGGTAGTATTCTGTCGCAGGAAGGAATAAGTATGAAAGAGATGAAGACGAAGATAGCAAAAGCAATAGAGGCATTTAGGAGACGACGTGACTTGTTGGCAATCTGAATAAAGACATCAAGAGTTTAGTGAAAATTATGATACGGAGCGTAGCATTATATTGATACGAGACAATGGTAAAAGAAGATGTAAGCAGATAAGAGGCGTTTGAGAGATGGGAATGACGTAGACTAAAGAAAATTAGTTGGACATAGAGAAAAACAAATGAGGAAGTTTTGGACACAGTAGGGCAAGAGACTTGAACTCCCCAGATTTTTTCGTACAACACCCATTGTTTATTTTTGGATCTCCACATTTCGGCATTTATTGGTGACATTTTATACTTACCTACATGGCTAATAAAAATGAGACAATGATTTCTTGTAGTGGATATTACCTTCCGACGAGTATCAGAAGTATTAGTTATTAATGATACGTTCATATTTTTTAATTTCATTGTTAGAGGAAATCGAAATATCACTTTATGTACATTAAAACCGTTTCTGTTTTGGTTATTCTTTTTACGTGTTTTTCATCGGACCTATTTAGCCGTAGAAAGATGCTAAACGTTATTACGAAAAAAATACTTTTCAACTTAACACTGTTAGTTTTTTCGCTCATATCTGCGTTCAAATGATATCATACCACCTCTACAGGGGCGGATCCATAAACTTTCCAAGGGGAAGGGGCGATCGCCCCAATTGCCTCTCCCCCCTCTTGATTCTGCCTCTGCTGACGACCATACATTTTGAAAATCCCTAACCACATCAGAATCTTTCTTTCCCTTGTCATACAGACAATTTTCGGTGTAGAAACAATGAATGTTGCAAGAAATGAATTTGAGTATGCACCCAGTGGACCCGCCACTGCGCCTCTAAAATACTAAAATCAGTCATTATAATACCCGCTCATGTTTATCAAATTATTACTACTATTTTTTAAAGAGGAAATCTTTCGAAACTTCATAAATAAATTATTCCTTAAAAATAGTGCTATCTTCTATAGCAGTGGTTCTCAAACTTTCAATTTTCGCGACCCCCTTGAATATCATGCGAGCCCCTTTGAATTTAAAATGGTAAAAATAAGAAACTTTATTGCAATTTTCTTCATTTTATATAAAAATTAATAATTTTCATAACATCGCTTTTCTAAAAATTCCCCGAAAAAATGTATTATTCATGAAAACTTTATTTTTCGACAAATCACCATGTATCCAAAATAATTTTGCGCCCCCCCCCCCCCCCCCCGATCATCTATCTATACATTACTTGCAAGTGAATAAATATTGGATAAAATTTAACATCGCGGAACAGGCTAGCATTTTGATGGCATTCCATTTATTTTTGTCATTATCAGTACTTTTTACAGAGCGATGAATAAATTAACACGTACTTTGTAAACATCTCAGCAAACATTTACGGAGGGGAGCACTGGATTACTGTCTCACCCGGAACACCAACATTCCTCGGGCTGTCCCAGCGTAGGGTAATTAAATGAAGAAGATGGATGAATACTTCTTTCCTTCGCTAAGTTTTCGCTTGATGCCGCCGTGATCGCCCAGGCGCAAGACAAAAAACTTGCTTTCCGTTATGGGAGAGCGCGATTACTTCACGACTATTTCTTCCTACTCTCGCCTGATCCTCGGCGGCAACGGAGCTTGATCGACCAGTTTCCTTGGACGAGTCTTGCGGTCGGCGAGACCACTCCCGGATCGGGCACAACCGAGTACCTAGCGACTTCCCCCACTTCTCCTCCGCATGTCCCCCTCCCACTCTCCTCAACCGGCAATACCTGTTACACACGGCCTCGTAACAGCCGCGTCATTACGCAGGGGAAATATCTCCTTCGCTCTGTAACATAGTTGTAAAATAAATAGGAGACGTCGATAAAAAATAAACTCGGATTGCTTGGCCAGCTGGAAACACTAGGAATATTTAAAAACTCTTTTACAAAATGAAGGATCTCATAAAACTGCGGCATTTTCCTAACCAATCCATCAATATTTAATTTCCACGAGTCGAAAAATATTTCAAAATAAGCCTTTCGGAGATTGGTTATATGTATGTACATGAAATAACAGAAATAATAAACCAATACTGTTTTTATGGAAAATGAAATTGAGTTTTACTCCCAAACATATGTCCCATAGTTTCGTAGGCGTTGGCTGTAACGTGTCCCGGTGGCGGCCCCCGATTAAAGCGCCACTCGACTTTCATTTTATTGACCCCTCGTCTTCTACCGGTCGACCCACTACTTCCTCCATACGCAAGGTACCGTTAGGTATGGCGACTCCTATTTGGTCCGCCATAACGCGTGACTTAACGCCGCAGGAGACTTCAACGCCCGATGCTTTCATAAAGAGGGCAGTGGTAGAAGGCGGAGATGAAAGGAAATCATGATGCTCCGGAAGGATTGAAAAACTAGTGTACTCCTAACACAGGTTTTTTACATTTCCGAATCTTTTATCTTTTTAAAAAACGTAACATGTCACAAAAAGGAAAAAGTGGGTGTAAGGTAGGATATATCCTGGTGGGAAATTGCGTAAGTTAAAAAGTCGCCAGGTGGATATCTTTGACATTTACGCGGGGTTTAGGAGGGGCCGGGGATGAAAATTTACATTGTAGGACACGGGACGCTGTTATGGATAGAGACCTGAGAGCGATAACTCTTCGCATTAACAATCACCACACGTCCGTCTAACGAAGGAAAGCGAGAAGAGTGCTTTTGGGTCACGTGACATCCTAAGTATCGACGCACGGGTTACGACCGTGTCACGAGAACAAACTTATTTTTAGCAAAAGATAGACAAGTCGCTCGTTTTAAGTGCTATATTTATATAGTTGAATATACATGGAGCTGAAAGCTCACTTCTTTTGTAGGTCCATCTCTATAACTTGGAAATATAACAAAACAGAATTGTAAAAGACGTTGATAATTATTCTGATGGAGTTTTTCCGCCGATTTGTGTCATTGGGAAAGAATTAGTGACCCTGTTGAAGAGTGACAACGCTCGTGTGTCAACGAGTGCTTCATCAAAGCCAGAAGATGTGTCACGGAAAAAGGTTTCAGCTGTATTCCTCCTGCACGCTCTTACATTAGACACACTCTTAGAGGCATGACGTTCTCATTATTCGACCGAATACCACGCTAAAGTTTGTGAAATCGAGGCGTTATTTAGTATTTCGGTCGCAAAGCCTTGCAAAGCACGTAAAAATCGTGTTATGTTGAAGGCCGTTGATTTACATCATATGGTCAGCTTTTTGAGAGGAGCATTTTTTCACCTGTTGGTTTCAAAGTCTGCGTGACACAAAGTGTTAAGCATTGCAGTTTTTCTTTGATGCATTCAGATGTCTACAAAAACATTTTAATCCTCATGCTCCGAATTTAGAAATAGCACTGGAAAACAATTATCCCTCCCAATCGCTCCCAATTAAATTGTACAAACATCTTTGGGAGATTTTAAATATTAAATTAAAGTGACCGTCCTCAAATGAATGGCGCAAAGATAAATGATACGATGTTAACATTATTATTGCTGCTGTATAGGTAATTTTGCTATCCAAGAGATATCTCTTTAAATGAATAAAAAATATTTTACTGGAAAAGAGTACCGTGGCAATTATTGCGCGAACACGTAGAAGAATAAAATGAGAAATCTCTAAGCTGGACGGGACGAAACCCTATTTACTTCTAATCCTGAAGAGAATGAAAGAAACTGAGAAAAGAAGTAAACGTGGGCGAAGTTGATACGGTGGGCGTAAGAAAGACTGCCGAGAGACATTGCATTAGAGTTGAGTAAGAAACAAGTTAGTTAAGAACGAAGGAAATATGTTGGTGATAATCTTTATTTCGCTGAGGATGAGATGAGGAGGTCCCTTGTTTGAGCTATTCTTTATTATAGAGCAAAAAGTTGTAAGTGCACATGTTATAAAAAGAGAGAGATCAATGGAGTAAGTATTTTTAAGCAATAGCAAAAGAAATAAGAAAAATGTGTAATTCAGATGCAAATAGCTTTGCTCAGTGACAATTCGCCGGGATTTATTTCTGATTTCAATTAATTATCTTACGGCTATAAAAGTTACCCATGTGATTCACAGGATAAAGAACAAAATTAACTTATTTTTGGAAATAGAGGAATAGGTATTATACTGATATGTAAACTGTAACCCTTAGGCAAAAACATAAATCGAAAAAATGGAGAGTAAGGTGAGAAATCGTTGAGGAAGAATAGATAAGGAAAGACGATTTCTGAGAAAAAGAGAGATTGGAGGGCTGTAACTGGAATTTGAGAGGCTTTTTCGGGGAGTTGAAACCGGTGTAAGATCCATTTCCCTCCTGCACTCTTTCATTTAGAAAATTTCCTGAAAATTTATGACCAACAAGTATATTTATCTGATTCTCAGGAATAAATTTTTAGTACGGCGAATTGAAACAATTTTTACTTTCGCCCTATGATATTTAAGTATATTCTCTCTGATTGGCGTATAAGCCCATTTTGCGCTCCAAAAATAATAATTAGACCATAGAGCCTGATACTTGAATAAGTGCCTCGATAAAGAAATTTCTTAAGATTGAAAGGTATTTTTCAAGAGAAAATCATTTTCGCTGACAAAAATTTTATTGGAAATTTTTTGGGAGCAATCTTGCAAAATAAGGAGAGGTATTCTAAATCAGAGGTTCTCACCCGAAAGTTCATCGCGGACCGATGTAATAAGAGAAACTTTACCGCTGGCCGGTGTATCATCTGAATATTACCAGAAGGATCGGTTAAATCAATCTTAAACCACCAATAATTTGACAATGTTACACTATGACAACTGAAAACATAAGCCTTTCATTAACCAGTGCTGCCCATTATAAAACTTGTACGAGAAAAATGAAATATCACGGACCGGCCATTACTGGACTGCGAACCGACGGTTGAGAAACGCTGTTATAAATCATTATAAATTATAACCATTTATATTTTGAAAGATTTCATTTCAAAGAATTACAAAAATTACGGAGGAAAACGGGAAATATGGCAGATGTCTTAACCTTCCTTTCACCTCTATTAGTAAATGCACATTTCCAAACTCATTGTGTTTCTCTTCCTGTAACGAGTTCCATTAAAGAAAATATTATTTTATCAGTGTTGGAAAATGCGTTTCTATCTCACCATTTCTCTCATAAGTACCAACTTAATTTTCATTTTCTACCGAGTTGTTATGTATCAATTTCAAGTATATCCTTTTTGATAAAGCTCGCGTTGTATCTATCACATATGTTACTAATTGATTTCCAACGATAGTTCTGAAAGTTCGAACTTTGGCTTAAGGACTACTTTAGTTGCAGTATATATCTAGAATCATCGCGTTTCGCCATTAATTCAAGAATTCATCCTCTTCCATCTCCACATTTATTACATGATATAAATTGAAACAATTGGGTGTGGCAACTTCCTTACAAAATTTAAGAGAATTACATTTTCACAATATAGAGTAAAATTTTGCATTAACCGAATTTTTACTAGCGAGATTTTACTGATTTATCATTTTTATTTTTAAAACTCACGTTTAAGGCATGAACAGTTCTTAACGTCGCTAATTACTCTACCTCACGCCAACCATGGTAGACGGGTGGTTAGAATATCTTGGTCGCGGATTCGAATCTTGCTGAGGCCATGAATGTATTTGTTCGTCACACTGGGTTTTAAGTACGAATGGACTCGATGATCTAAATATCGTTCTAAAAATAAAAAGTCGAATTATTATTGTCATAATGCGCTCTTTTTAAAGTAAAAACTTAGCCACGTTCCTTTTCCTCGACCTGAATTCAATTTCAAACTTGAACTTCTAATTCGCATCGACTTCCAAGGTCGCGAGAAAATTTGAAAAACTTATCCCAACCTCGGAGTCCTTGGTACACCGCGTGAAAGCTTTAATCCTTTTAAAAATCTCGCACTGTGACGATCCACCATGAGATATCGACCGGATACAAAGCGTTCATTCTCATTCAAGCTAAAAATTTGTGCTCGGACTTCTCTTTCACTGCGCGTGCGTGCGTGCGTACCCGCATTCTCTCCTCTCTCCATCTACAGGGGTTCTCTCGTACTCGCAAAAGACCTAGTTGTCCTTTCCATGCGTACACGTGCCTGGACAGGAAGAGCGTACCAAACAATCCAGACCTTAACTTCCCTTTCACTTCCATTAATACGAGCTCATTCCCACATTCATTTGCGTTTCTCTTCCCTATATTCACTCCATTAAAAAGTCAGTAAGGAGATCTTGTGCGCGTTGGAATTAGTGGACTAGAAAATTATATTCTAATTTGCGATGCGTTGCGTGCCTAACAAGCTATGAAATTACACTTTCACTAGATGATTTTTCTTTTTTATTTAAACTTTATGGCAACGTTACTAAACCTTAGGCTACCAAATCCATCGCGCTTTCGTTGCTTTGAAGCTACATATAGAGAAAAAAAATCATTCCAGTTTATATGGTTGACGAAAGAATCATTTGGTCAACAGTTGGATTAGCCATGATATACATGGCATGTTTAATATGTACTCTTTTGGCTTCGATAGCTTGATGCGAAATTATGAGAAAATGTAGTAATGATCTACTTAAAACGTTTGCAACAGCATCAACTCCGACAGCGAATAATTCAATATTATTTTCTCGCAGTTTTTGGCGATTCGATATCTTTTACGCAGTTATTTTCATTTTCTTTCTAATAATTTTTTGTATTGTTCCAAAACCTATTACTAACTGCTTTGAAACATAATAAATTTATTATTGTGCACTTTTTGCAATTGCCTCCTTAATACGCTTTACGGTTTCTTCAGTTCTTCCTGTTCTCATATAACAAAAAAAAACCTTTCAGATTACCCGACATAGACCGAGTTCCTATTTCACATCAAACTAGTAATACAGTTTTGCGATGGATTATTCTTAACATTAAATTATCTTTGATGATTTCTTTGCACCTGAATCGAACTTTCAAATTTAAAAAGATCATTGGAATAAACATTCTTTGCCCTGTTGTATTGGACACCATTTTGACCAATATGGTTGCCAGCATAAAATATAAACACATCTTTATATCAGAAAAATTATACTTTAATAACTGTGAATAGAATAGTTTTTCGTGATAACAGTATATCACATTCAACTCGCTGAATCATTGGATATGCACGTGTTTTTAAAATCCTCACTTCATTTAAATTTTGCAATTCCTATAAACCCTTTGAAAGGAATATTTACTAAATGGCCAATAAATATAAATGGAAAATAAAAAAGACCACGTTGAAAAAACGCACACTCATCACGTCCATTGCTACGCGTTTTCAAGGGTCAAGGTAAAACTTCGTTTCTACCTTTGGGATGGTGCGGATTATGAGATCCAATTTTTACTTAACAAGCAATTCTTTATTTCTTGCAACACTGTATTTTAACACACTACTAATTTACGTTCTGTTATTAAAAGAGCGTAGATAGAGCTCTATTTTGGACATTTATATAATTAATCTCTTTAATTTGAACGCTTATTACAAGTGTTTTCGATAACTCATAGAAGTTGTTTATTTTCGTGAACATTTTAATTCACTGAATTTAATTGCTCTAACTCGTCGTATTTAGCTTCTGCTTCATGCTTGATGTATCTACTCCTAAAGTATAACCGGGTAATGTCCGATACTTTCTTGAAATTTGAAAAGTTAAAGTATAAATCAAATCATAAATTCCAAGTCATGAAGTGAAATCCATGTCTAGTATCTCTCATAAAAATTATTATCTGCTCGCATAAGATGAAAGAATTAGAAGATCGATGCAATATTGCAGTAAAATCTATTTTCCTACATTCTCTCTTTTATCCTGATTCTTTCATAAACTTTCAGTGTAAAACCTAAAGACAATCTGCTGTAGTCCCTCTTCTTTCGGCAATATTCCTTCTCTTTCTCTCATATCCCATTCGGCGTCATCTGTTCTCTCTCTTCCTTCCCTCACCCGTCCTGTCTCGTCGACATATTAACCTCGTGCGCTAAGCAAATCACTTTCTTTTCCTTTCACACTTTCGTGCAGTGCGCATCATCAACAGCTGAGCATTGAAAGTTTAAATCTTTTTCCTCTTCCGCCGTATCACATTCCGATTCGTATTAGCCAGTTAAAGGAGGAAAGCAATTTTTCTTCGTGATTCCCAACATCGTCATAGCGATTTTAAAGATGAAATTCTCTGTTAAAGAGATTTAAAACAGTTTAGAAACACGGCAAGTACCAGTTGGCACGGTCCAGAGAGAGAGCTTCCTTTCGGTCTAAATGAAATTACTTTCGTATCACACCGAATTGCAGAACGCCGAACCGACTTTCAGAACTCTTCCCTTTTGTTACTTATGCATCCCTTCGCATACTGGTTAATAGCGGTCCTCGGGAGAGATTTCTTACGAACTTTCACTTACCTCCGGTCGATGTAATATGAAAATCCAAAATGTAGAGTAAGGACGTGAGGGTACTGATTTTATTTTCGTCTGGGTCAATTATGGTTTTATAAGATCAACAAGCTGCATATTTTAAATTACAAAGTGTAACTTTCGCTCAGTCAGGAATTTATAATAAATTTAAAAGTATATCTACTGGAAAAATATCACGAAATCATATATCAGTGGTTCCAAGCCTTTTTGTAGGCGCGGCGCCCTTTCAAAGGTAAACAGAATTTCGCGGAACCCCATCCTTAAAACAAGATTTTTATTATATTTTACATATAAGTAGTACAATCCTTGGACATATCTATTTGTAGGTGACATACAATAATCAATTTATTGAAGAAAAAATTATTACTATAAATACATTGATTTATTTATTAAACTAAGTTTTTTTCGCGGCACCCCTATAAATCAGCTGCGGCGCAGTGTGCCGTGGCATCCATGTTGGGAACCACTGTCATAGAGAATTATTACATGGGGAATAAATAAATCATTCTCAAACCATGTGAGGAAGTGTGTATGGTTTTATTAGAGTTACTACAGCTCTTATAAATAAAACGATGGATAGATGACTCCTTTCAACTCACACTCGCGGGCAAAAACATTCTCAATTTATCTATCTATCTATTAAAACGCGGAAATAGTTTCTAGCTGGTGGAAAATAAAGGCTATCGAGGTATCCGAAACAGCTTATTTCGAGCTTTTTTACCGGACCTGGTCAGCGTCGTAAATCGTAATGGCCGAGTCGTGAAGCTCTGATTATTTCTCTGACCGTTCCTATTGTTTCGCGAGCTTCCTTTCCTTCTCCTCCTCCTCCTCTCCTCATAAATTCACCCGTGGCTTCGTAACATCCATTAGAACTTTTCTCCGTCCACGGCGAGTGCGTGTGTCGCTTCCGAAAAACTTTCCCCTTTAAAACTTTTATTCGGTGAGGAAGTAAATTCGCCCATAGGAAGGGAACGAGAGCAAAAGTGTCACCCGCTCCCAACCCCCTTTCGCTCTTTTGTATTGAGGTAAAAAACAAGTGAGTGAGGGGAAGAGACTCCGCTAGTTCTAGCCGCCCCCGCAATTTCTCCTTACACGCAAATCCTCCCATTCCATTATCGAACTCACCAGACCTTCTCTTAACCCCCTCTATCTCCTCACTTTCTCTCCTATCTCACGAAACAGTGAAACCGAATTCGAGTAGCCATTGGCGGAGCCATCCTTTCTAAAATTCCAAGGTAAGGAGATGTGTGTATATATATATATTCATTCTCACACATACGTACATAAATATATTTTTCGCCACTCGTGATATAGAGCAGCGTTTCCCAACCGGTGGTTCGCGTACCCCTAGGGGTTCGCGAAATAAATCTGAGGGGTTTGGGAGAAAAATTTGGTAATGGCGTCTTTTTTACTTTTTTGGTTCTACAATTCTTACCAATATATCTTAATTTCTTTCAAATTAGTTGCATGGTTTTATTTTAAATTTTTTCTTACGCTTCAAGAATTATATTTGACCTTTACAGTGTGCTACCTAGAAACTGATGACAACATCAGAGATTCTGATTTTATTGTGAACGTTCACATACTATGTGCTATATAAACTTATTATTTTGCATAAATTAAGCGCGTTCAAAAAGATTTGCTTTTACATCATTTACTCTCCATTATAATGGGTTTGCCGCCAAAACTGTTGCAATCCAAGGGGTTCGAGGAGATAAAGAGTTAATCCAAGGGGTTCGCGACGAGAAATAGGTTAGCTCAAGGGGTTCGTGAAGTGAAAAAGGTTGGGAACTGCTGATATAGAGAATGGATTGCAGTGGCGCTGACCTCATCCTCTTAGTGCGGATTTGAACTCGTTGTTGAAGGGCTGCATTGTCGGTCGCGATAAAAATCGAGGTGCATTTATGTGAATTCAGAGTGAAAGTATTCGGACAAATTGATTGCTGAAATTCTCTTTTACATACGCGCTCTAATAAGTTTCCTGTGTTGTGTGCGGATAAATTGATAGTTTGGCGTAAATTAAACGAAACCGTTCGGAAAAGTCGATCGTTAGAATCGGCACAATTATGCATAAGTTATATTATTCTCAGATTCATTTCTTTTCTCATCCCTTGAACCGAAATATGAATTTGAACATTAATGTTAGAAATATAGGTCCCTGAGACCATATAATCAAGAAATACTGTTTAAAGATAAATATTGTGTCATCAGCACTAACGGCTATGAAGATACTGAGCAGAAAGGGATTGTAAATTAACAGGGTTGCCAATGTAACAAATAAACTATATCGTATTCGTCTCCGGTACCCATACTTAGGGTTAAAGAATAAATTTAATGTTTACAAATAATTTCACAAATTTTGTAACTTGATTAAGCATTTAGTTTCTAATATTTATTTAAGAAATGTTACTCAAAATGGTAACTATTGCTCGTTTATCTAATAAATAATAACCATCTCTATTTTTAGATCCGATGCAATTCCGTCCTTTACTTTATAATACTCAAATTCATCCCCTCTGCCTCACAAAGCGTGGAAAATGGCTCTTTTTCTTTTCTTTTCGGCAGTCTACAATATCGAATGTAAGTTTTGAACGACATAAATGTTGTCTAAAACAACCGAGTGATCTGCGAAAAACTTACTATTAATTTCGCAATTTCTGATGCCGATTAAATCAGAAAATAAATCCTCCGTTTTTTTTACATTCAGGTGTTGAAATCTCCGAAGAAATACAAGTCAAACTCGATCCAAAGTAACCCCATTTTAGAGATACAAGGAGAACATTTTGTCGAGGTTCATTGTTTAGTCGACTGCCACCTCGAGAGGGAGAGGTAAGGGCGAAACCTTTCGAAAGGAAAGCAAAAGGGCAGTTAATAGAAGGGCAAGCTAGTTCATTTCAATTTCTTTCCTCCACTCGCTGCGACCACGCCGTAAAAATCCACCACTCTCCCACACTAGCTGCCCCCCTCTCCCCCAGTTTCCCCACCATCTCCTCCTTTCGGGCTCATCATGCCACCCACTTCTCTTTTCTCTTTCTCCCAACTAAGGTTGGTGCGAGGCAAGCAAGCGGGTGTGTCTGCCTATGGAGAAAGGTGGGATAGTCACTTTCACCGTTGCGAATGCGACATTGCGATGACCTCAGCCATGATTTTCCGGAGCCCATTAACCTCCAACGCCGAAGCCTCTTCCTCTTTCCCATCCTCTTTTGTGGGCTTCCTCCATTACTTCATCCTCTTTACACATCCTCTTTCTCAAATCGTTCCTCTCTCACTCATTTTCCCTTCTTTTCTTCCTCTTCTTCTTTATTTTCTCTCTCCTCTTCTCACTATTTTTATGTATATAGGGTTGTCCTGTGTTTTTTCCACCCCCCTTCACTTCGTGGGTATTTTCCTGAATGGGCTTTTAATAGTTTGGCCAAAGCAGGTCCTTCATAGTTTTTCCCACAAATATCTTGTCTTTCTTAGAAGTTTCCCTGAATATGTACCTATCTATCTCTCTCTGTCTGTATAAGTATTTTATCATCTTAATCGTTTTGATGTAATTTAATGTATTTTAATTTAATGTAACATATCATTGAAGAAGGGATAAATGTAAGAGTGGACCTTATAGTCTAAATTTCGTCCTAATAAAGACATTCATCTATCTATCTATTTCTCATTTTCTGAGCTTCCCTTCATTCATTATTTTTTGGTCACTTTTTTCTCTCAGGAAGCATCTTGTTCCTTATTCTCTTCAATTTATTGTCTCCAAGACCTCAACTCTTTCCTACAAAACATTTGATATTCAACCATCTTCCCCCATCATTCGTTTTGCAGAAGTGTCATGTATTACCGGTGATTTTCAAACCGTGGGACCCACACTGCATGTGGTGTGCCTTTGCGTGCCATGTGGTTCGCGGATATGATCTCAACAGATTTCATTTTCCTCCATTGCCTTCATATTATTCAGCTGTTAATAAAAAAATACGTTTTCGTTTTGAGATAATTTTAAATAACAGTAAAATTGATTAATATGAAGAAAAATGTTTGTCCCGTGCTTATTGGTTCACAAAATACAATGTTAGTTGAAAATTCGTTCGCAAGAAAAGGATTTCTGAAAGTGGCCCAAAAAAGGATATTATAAAAGCAAAAACTTTTCATTGTAATAAATTTGGTGTTATCAAACAACAGGTAGCATAGAAGGATAATATACACTCGATCGTGAATTTAGTTTTGCTACCTTAATTTAATGTAGCTTATAATATTTATTATTCAGTATTTACTATTAAATTGTAAAATTATGTAAAATATGCACGAATACTCTTTACCAGAGCATAAACAAAATCTCCTAAAGATCGCTTAAAAATCCCCGAATTAGATCACTAAATGCGTCGTCTATTTTACGTCTGTCCACTTAAACTACGCATTGTAAATAGCGAGCAGCTCGTAGCATTCTCCAATCTCTGCGCTCTAACCTTTATGATATGATATACTTAATGGTACCGGCTTTGAGTTTACTTCACCCTATGATGTTGCATTGCAACTAAACCTAGGTCGCATATAATAAAAGTTAATCTGGAATTACCAAATAAGTCTCTTTATTCCTACAAATTTATTATATGACTTATATTATTGCATATAAATGAGTAGTATCAGTAAAAACATTTCTTGCCACGTAAAATACTTGCCCGGGACAGTCTAAGATCTTCCCCGTTGAGTAATAGAACAATATGACAGACTATTCACAATGAAAGGTAAAGATAGGAAGACTTTCAATAGGTATAAGATATTTACCAAAGTAAAACAAATAATATACAGTCGCAGTGGAGTGGAGAGGAAATGGTGACTGAGGTGCAAGAAGGACTTGGAGACGATAAGAATGCTATTTTTGTTATCTGTGGATCATCTTTCAAGTCTGGGAAAGATTATCGCGTGAATTCAAAAACATATCAGGATGGAAGGTGATTCGCTTAAAAATTCTCAGACTTTTGATTTCTCTTTGTTTTCTATCTTAAAGCTTTCTATATTGTATCGATTAACGCTTGTTGAAAACTCCCGCAACTTATAGTTTATGAGTTAATGTTGTCTTTGAGAGCATTTTTATGACCTTGCCTTTTGCTAATCAATCTCATGGGATCAAAACATGCGTTCCCAAACTCCGGTATCACTTGTCGCCTGTACAATGACGTCATATCGGCACTTAACTCCAATAAAATTTATTTTAGTGTATTTTTTTATAAATTCGCTAATACTTGTTTCACAACTTGATTCATTTTCAAAAAGGGATTCCCGATAAATTTCATGCATAGTCCGTCTTCCACTTCTGAAACTTTCTTTCTCCTCACCTGAATTTGTCCATTTATTCCTCTACCGCTAAGCTCTAAAGAAGTTCTCCATACCTACTTTTCGAAAATAAATTAATCAAAGCACAACGAAAGTGTAGGAAAATACCTCAAGAATATTGCTTGTGCGTAATGAATCCAGCACACTAATGCATTAGCTACATCCTTTGCTTATACGACAAGGAATTTCACCAAGAGAAGATGTTACGTAGCCTAAATATTACATAACACTTAGTAAGTGTTATCTCGTAAATAGATTATTATTCTATTCTTTCTATTTTTATTATCAACTATTAACTAACTAACATTATCTTTCTTTTGCACATTTGGTAAATATGCGGAATCAACTCCATTTGAATGTTTCTCTATTCCATCAGTTCATTGACTCAACACTATTTAAGTTTAAATATAAATTATCGGAAAGGAGGCCACCTTATTATACTCGTTAAAAAACATAGGAAAGGGAAAGATCAGATTGACTTTTTGTCACTTTCTACGAAAACTTGGATATTTTGGAACTTTAAATTAAAAACGCACGAGCTCATTTTTCCATCAAATCAATAATTTGAATTTATCGCCCAATTTATCAAGCCCGCTTTCTAATAAATATTTGCGGATAAACTTTATTTTGTCTGCTCCTTGAAAAGTGGGCTGCACGCGATCTTCATTCAGAGAGAGAGAGAAATATGCCGACAGAGCCTATTTAAGCACTCCTTGCGATGTCCTGCAAAACAATTGCTGGAGAAAGCTTACAAAACACGTTAGTGCGTCAAGAAAAGTGCTTCATACATTCTGAAATGTAGTTTCATATGTGCTGCGGTTTAGAATATCAATTTTAGCCAATATGTGGGAATCCAAGTCAGATTAGGACTGTTAGAATAATAATTTAGAACGTTCGTTTTTAAAATTGATCATGAAGTTTTTAAAAATTAAGCTAGCATTTCTAAAGTTTAGTGAAATTTCAAATTAATGTACAATTGTGTTTAAAAAAAATTCCTTAAAATGATTTGAATGTTTGCACTTAATGAACTGGATAACGGTAAAACATTCTTAGGCGATCACTTAAGGTAAGCATAGTTTAAAAAATCGACACAATAAAGGAGTCATATTATTTTTAGCAAATCTAAATCATCGTATAACATAGTATAACACATGCTTCTGATGCCATACATTCTCGCGATACAAAATTCTATTACCCTTTCACATTGGCAACCTACTTTCAAATTCACGTTTGTATATCCCTCAGAAAATGTCAACCATAAACTCCAAATTTGCCAAGAGCACTTTTCTGCCATCATTCCCTTTGTCTAATATTTCTCGATCATTTCGTTTCCGATATAAGTCGTTGAACCTTTCCAAAAGGAATGCGGAGCACGATGACGCATGCTGCGTCTCTCGTGTTGTTCGTAGTCCTTCCCTGCGTTTCTTATCCGTCGGTTCTGCCTTCGTCCGAGAGTCGACCAGCGAAGCAAGCGGAATATATCGCTCAACGGATCGCAGGTAGCTTGATATAGAGTGAGAGGCAAAGAGAGGGAGAGGAGGGGGCTCTGATTGCAGGTGGAGCCACTTTCTCTCCACCAGTAGAGAGGGGAAATATGAAAGGTTGGAGGGAAGGCGCCCTAGCGGATTCTGGCACCCCGTTTAAGCCGTAGAATTCTGGCCAGCGCTTATACTCACCTTCTAAACGAATTCCTCGCGAGGTGTTTCAATACATCGATTAGCGGGGCTTTTATACAAGAGGGACTGAGGCGGAACCGTGAATTCTATAGAGACGCATGGAAGGAATTAGCGCGGAATTTCTTTATTTCTTTTAGAAATCAAAATAGGGAGCGATTGTTTACTCTGACGTGGCACATAAAAATCTCTTTGGCAGCCCCAGAGGCAATGAGTAGTTTCGAAATTCCGGTCACGGCACGAATTTTCACTGCCGCGGTCGTCGGAGAAACGAATAGAACGGCTGTCAAATTCAAATATTTTGCTGGCGCCGCATACCAAATTGCCTGATTTTGAAGTTCGTGGAGAAACCTATCGATGATACATGAATACAAGTTATCACTCAACTGTGTTTCAGTGCGCAAAAAATAAACGTCTTTGTGTCCTGAATACACATTCAGTTATGCACATATAAGCTGAAGTATTGGTTTGTGAATTATTTGCCCCATTTCAGCTATTTAATGGGAAAACTGCCCATTTTACAGTAAATAAAATTCCTCCGTACTTATCAAAAATGAAATGTGAGATACGTACATGAGTCATTAAACAATTCTTAAGCTTAAAATAGGAAATTATTAATGATTATGCGTAAACAAAGTATTTCATCGGGCATTATTTGCGAGAAAATCGTGTTTTTTTAAATTTATTACTTCACAATTTTTGTAAGATTCCGAAGTTAAAAAGGAAATAAAAATCTATTAGTCTTTGAGATAATATCAAGATGTATTTCTCTAATTCAAATATAATAGTAATATTTTTTCTTCTTGAGACCGTGTCTGATAAAATCCTGATGACCATGTCACCATTTTATTCCGTGACGTGCCTTATCCAAGTATGCGAGCAAATTTGGAAATTTTAGCAATGTTATTCGTTAAAAGTATAATTGAAGCCAAAATGAGTGCTTTAAGGAATAATATTCATTTATCCTTAGAGAAAACACCGGATTTAGTTTAAACCACTCCATAAAAAAATAGTTTCCAAGGCAAGAGCGCAATTGTCTCGGCTAATATATTTCATTTAGGTTTCAAATTCATCTTTAAAACAAATAAACGTCAGAAATACCAGCTGCCGCCATAATTCTCACCATTTACTAATTGGGTAACTCGTGAACTGGCGCCAAAATTTTACGATCAAATTGTTATTTATTACACACTTTTATTGAAATTGGCTGGAGCGTCGTTCAACATCGTTGATGCGTTATATATATCTCTGAGTCCACAAACGCTACAGAACTGAAATTTTGCACATAAACCACATTCGTAGTAAATTTTAACCTTGCAAGTTTTGGTACGCATCGGACCATCCGATTTTGACTTTTATTGAAATTGGTTTGAGCGTTGTCATCATTCAACATCTTTGATGCGTTATATCCCCGGATCCACAAAAGCTGCAGTGATAAAATTTTACACATAATCCACATTGGCGGTACGTTTTAATCTATCAAGTTTTGTTACGCGTTTCAACAATTTCATTCGAGAATACATATAAATAAATATGGGGTATGTAAATAAAGAATTAACTTTGAAAATTTTAAAAAGCTTGAAGACTCAAAAGTAGATAATAAAATAAATAAAAACTAGGTTTTTCAATAGCACACACTTTTGTGATGCACTTAAAAGTAGAAATTTTCGATGATAATTTTGAGGCAATAAAAATTTATTTTCTGCTTTGGAGTGCATAATGAAAGTGTGTGCTATTGAAAAATCTGTTTTTTATTTATTTTTATTTCCTCTCCGTACAGTGACGGACTTGTGGATGAATTTCCAAAAGTTGCAGTAGGATAATGGAAAAGGATTTGATAAACGGGAAAAAATTGTCGCCATCCTTCTCCGAAAAACATTTCTAAGACGAGTTAACACATCCAGCTCAATTATTCTTAACCCGTGGGTTAGAAAAGATTGAAAGTGTTGAGGACGGATTTAATGGACGAAACGAAAAGCAGAGGGAGACTTCAACGGCTGTTTCTTTTCCACCGCGTGGAAGTAGGGACGCAATCTTCACGGGGGACGAAATTTAGTCAAAGATAATAAATATTGTGTTTAGATCGCGAAACGGGATACGGTTACGGCATTGGATTTCCTTTTCGAACCTCCTTCGATGTGTTTTTTTATTCCCTCGGAGCCGCTGTTACGGTTTCCACGCCTCCAGAGCCCTCTGGCCGCCCACTCTCCCACTTTCACTCTCGACCGACGCCTCCATTCCTCCCCATCCCCTTTCCCCGTCTCCCACGCCTGCTTCCCCCTTCCACCTCTGCTCCTCCCAGTCTCCCACCCCACGCATTGCGAACCCCTTTTCCTTTTTACCCGTTCGCCGCTCTAGCGACCCCATTCTTCCTTTCTCGAGCAGATGAACACATTTTAACCTCTCGTCCGAGACTAATACCGCTACAGGATATACGCACTTTATTCTGCAGAAAGTTAGTGAGGCGCTAGCGGTCGAAAAGAGGGGCGGGAAAATTACTATATCGCGGTTTCGTTTGCGGTGTGTCGTCTTTTTTTTTAATCTATTGAAGCGATCGAGGTTGGTTTCTTTGAGGGCGGCGACGGAAAATAAATCATAAACGACGCGTTGGATATGAGACCACGCTTCCTTATAGGCTAGAATAACTTGGGTAACCGTGGTAATTAAACACTCGTCTCCGATGTAAACGAAAAACTCAATGTAAAATGACCAGGAGGGAACTATCAAGCTCGTCATATGGCTGAAAATTTTCAAGAACAAGCAATTTAAAAAATATACTTGCCTATTGTATCCCCAATGGTCACAACAAGGTTACAAATCATATGCGCATGTCGGCTGCAAAACCGATGTAAATCTAACTGTACAATAACAAAACTGAATATGACAATTCGTTATTTCACCCAGAAAATTGATTCTAAGGATGTTATTAAGCGTCGAAAAAATAAAGAAAAGCTTCATGTAACCAAAAGAGAAGTTTTTCTGTCAAAATATCACATATTGTAATTTACAAAAAGTGAATTCCTTTATTTTGAATTTCCAATAAGGCTGTGGCATTAGGCGATGTATTCATCTTTAGTTAGGCAGCTTCACTAATGTTAACTCTATTTCGGAAAATCAAACCAAATTTTTGACCGCCAAGGACGTTGAGCTGTCCGATGAGAGCTGCGGTCTATTGAAAGGAGGAAAGGGGAACGGTTGGTATGGCGACGGGGGGGGGGAGGGGATAGGGAGGGGAGGGTTAGGGCGGGGAGGGGGGATAGAGGGAAAGGTAGCGAAGGATTGAAGACGCAGTTGGTTGAAAGAGATTGAGTGGGAGGAGAAATATAACGGTGTATCGAGAAGGAAGCGGAGAACAGCTATGGAAAGTGTGCCGTGTCAGAGTCGCGAAGGAAAACCTCGGCGGAGAATGATGGGCGCAGCTCCATTTATTTCTATTAACATGTTGCGTGTAATCTTCAAACATAAGCTATGGTCCAGAAAAGAAACATATCGAGCACACTTTAAAGATGAAATCTAGTTGATGAATTAAATAGCTCCTGTACAGAGTTTTTATGGTAATTAGAGCTGTTCTAATTTATTATTTATTAATTTTTTCTTTCTTAAAATATCGTTTTGATGTTTTCTTTAATAGGCGTTAATTATCTTATCACGATCACTCGAGTTTGCCTTTGTAATATAAAATAATGGATACAAGTAAATGCTAATAATATACCATTATACAAATCTGTCCATTGGTCGGTATGACTTTTTATCTACTTATTTCTTATGGTCTGAATTAACTTGGCTGTAGATACTGAAGGTGCAAATTTAAGCAATAAAAGTATTTTGTTCATATATAACCGGCTTAGAAAAGAATTAAATTTAAATCACGGACTTTGGTTCATAGTAAAAATTCTTGTCGCGTTCAGTTAAATGAGATTTATGTAAAAAAGGAAGTTCCTTTATATTTACTTGCACATCAATATTCGCCAATTTTCTTAATGTGTTTACTACAGTTATCTATATTTGATGAAAGTGGTCCACTTTCTTCTAAATTATTTCTTTGTCTACGAAGTATGAATATTAGTAACTTAGTAAAATGGTAATTGTATGTAATGTATTCACAAACCTTTCTTTAATCAAAAAACCACTGCCCATCATTAAGAAGCCATGTGATTGTTTTTGTTCAAAATAAAATGCTTATAATATAACTCCGGGCACCCTCTAATTACTTAATGAACTTATCAGTAATCAGAAAATTAACAGCAAATAGAATTTCATAACGAAAAAATCTCTTTGGACTTTTTTTATGAAAAAGTCCGATACCAGCTCATCTATTTACTTAGTATAACATTTCCACCGCTTTCACTGTCACGCTTAAATTTTCCAGAGACTAGAGAAAGAGGTCGCTGAGGCCGAGACGGCTCATCTCTTAGCAGGCGCCATCCAGGCGGAGCAGAAACTCGAGGCTGGAATTCTCTCTTCGGCCGCCGCTGTGGCGGTGGCGGGACTCGCACCCGGTCCTGCCGGAGAGACCGAGGAGGGCCGCAACTTGAGAAAAGCCGCTGCGGCCGAGGAGATGGAGGTGTTGGAGGACATGGTGGATAGGGACAAGAGGGCGGTCGAGGTCATCCAGGGGATCCTGGGCAGCAGCAGTGGAGGCGGAGAGACCGCGACTACGGTAGGATTTCTTGTCGTCCTCGAATCAAGTTCAGGGAAAAATGCGCTGTGATCGGACATAAAACAAGTTTCTTCTCATTTTTATGCAATGCTTACTTGTTTTCCTCAATAGCAGCGTTTCCCAACCGGTGGTTTCCGTACCCTTAAGGATTTGCGAAATAAATCTGAGGGGTTTGGGAGAAAAAATTGGTAATGGCGTCTTTTTTACTTTTTTGGTTCTACAATTTTTACCAATATATCTTAATTTCTTTCAATTTAGTTTTATGGTTTTATTTTAAATTTTTTCTTACGCTTCAAGAGTTATATTTGAATTTTACAGTGTGCTAACTAGAAACTGATGACAACATCAGAGATTCTGATTTTATTGTGAACGTTCTCATACTATGTGCGTTCAAAAAGATTTGCTTTTACATCATTTTCTCTCCATTATAATGGGTTTGCCGCCAAAACTGTTGCAATCTAAGGGGTTCGCGGAGATAAAGGGTTAATCCAAGGGGTTCGCGACGAGAAATAGGTTAGCTCAAGGGGTTCGTGAAGTGAAAAAGGTTGATAACCGCTGCTCTATAGGATACATTTAGCGTTTAAGGGATACCTTTATGAAAGTCGGAGGGGATTATCTAGATCGAGTCCCGATCAGGGCTGGGATGTTTTGCCCTGCTTTCACTGAATTTCACTTTTAATGTGCGAGTCGTGTATTTTTCGAATTACTTTCACTCTCGTTGGTTATTAGATTCATCAGTTTTAGACCATTTATTTCCTTGTTTGCAGATATATTTGGCATCATTGTGCAGCAAAAACTTTTCTTTAGTCAAAAATCATTTGCTAAAATCCTCTCAATAACGTGCACTGCTTCTGACCCTTCATAGATTTCACGAAGCGCATTTTCTTTTATCTTTCACAGATCATTGCGCTATATTTATTTCTCCAAGAATGCACAATGGCTTCCATAATTTTTTCTCAAATTTAGATGAAGATATTCAAGCAACATATGTACTCCTATGAGCGCCTGTTAAAATACTATCGAAATATACGTTTTTCCGTCAATTTGATCTGAATTCCTAATGGTATGTTGCAATATTCCTTCCAACGCAATGGTATTGTCATGGTATCTTGAAGATTCTGCTCCTTGTCGTATGACTCGAAAAGACTCTTCAAAAATTGCTTCAGCATAACAAAAGGAAAAAATTATTAACCACCAAGGTTTTCCTCAAGTCTATTCATCAGATGAGAATGTGAATCACAAAGCGTGGCAGCCTAGTTCATACCCAGAAGGATACGGAAAGTCAATAATGACAGACTTCTCCGAACGCATTGACAAACGAGCCACCACGATGATTAACGCAGCGAAGATATTATTTCCAGAAGATTGCTCCATGAATAAGTATCATAAAGCTTATTAAAATAATAAAATTAATTCAATCGATGAAAGTTTTAATAAAATATTTTGATCCAATTCCGGTAAAAAAACTGGAACAATTACTTTAAAGTACACCCTCGTACATAAAGCTTAATCAAAAATTTATATACATGAGCTAATTTAATTATCTTACATTGAACCGACTAGATATAATTAAACTTATAGGTATTCTTCTGTCAATGAGTTTGACGAAAGAATATTTGTTGTCATTTATTGCCATTAAGTTGTAAAATATAATTTTAAAAATTAATTTTTAGGCATATATGGATTAACTTCATTGATTTTAATCTCAAATTTACCGTAAAAAATAAAAAATTAAACGAATTTTTTTTGCATATCACCCACTCACTATAATTGTTCGTCTATTTCTCATACCACTCATTTGCAATCAAAGATTGAGGTTCGCGAAATTGGTTATATTCCGGGTGCTAATTATAATTAAAATCAAGAAACTGTTGATACACGTTCCCCATGACATATTTTTCGTTCATCACTAAATATTTCCATCTTAAAAAGAACTTTCTTGACATTTATCTCCGTTGCCGGGCTGACTAACGTAAAGCGACGGTAGATATTACGTATTTCCTCATAAGACACAAATTCCTTTACTATAATTTACATATATTAATCGTAATGGCTATATAATCTATGTGGCCTCTTCTTTTAACAGCAGATGCATTTTTGTTGCAAGAGATTTTTCAAATATTGAAATATATATTGTTTAAAAATTCAGATTAATTTGCTTGGAAATATAATCAAATTTTTAAGCAAATATTACTTGTGAAAATGTAAAAAAGAATGACTCATTTTGTAGACGGTGGAATTCTCTTGATCCCGTTGCCCTTTCATCAAATAAAAGTTGATTTTTTTCACGCATCCCTCGTGTTTTATATCGTGACAAACAAATCCTTACAATTTCATATTTCCTTGGTCCAGATATTTAAGTTATTCACTCCCCCTTCCTCCCCCCCCCCTCCCTTCCCCCTTTCTCCTCCCCCTCACTCCTCTTCCCTTTCCCCTTCCATCCTCCCTTCCCTCCACTCCACTTCCTTTCATTTCCAATTTTTCATCGACGGCCTCGGAGAATATAGATTTTCCCGTTTTTTAGCGCGACCATTCGGATTCTGTGGGATACTTTTGGTTATTATTTCGATTCTTGTTTTCACTTTAATTCTAATGTCTAGTCTTTTATACTCATTAATTATGAGTATCCTCGTTCCATTTCCAGGAAAAAACGTCATTATGTCATTATACGGCAAATTACATGTTGTTAGCTCTGGGATCGTTGTCAATATTTACTTCCGGTTGATAATTAAGAAAAGAAAAAGGAGCGTTACTAAGACGTAACCAAGTGTCAATTGTTAACAATAGTCTTCGGTAAGTGGCGTGGTGGTGGTAGCTAAAAATATAGATATCTCTAAAACAATGCATTATATGGAAAAATGTATCAAACAAAGGTTGTATAAAATAAAATTTTCTACAACTTATAATCCAATATATTTTTACATTTACCAAATATTAAAGCAAATATTTCAAAATAAGTGACAAGAGTAAACACCCACTTTCGCTCGACCGATATTTACCGAAAACTAATCAGATCTTCTAACTTTTATAAAAATGTTAAATATAAAATTTTGCGTTGACCTGATTAATAGTTTTTGAGTTAGAGCGCCCACAAAAATCTATCACATACAGGCAGACAGACACACAGACATCATCGATAAAATAGCCAAAACGTGTTCAGGGGACCTTAAAACATGTATTTCCGTTGAAATCTCGAATTCGATTTTTTTCATGAAAACAATACTTTCTCTATACTTCGTGTATGGAGAAAGTAAAAATATTCGGCGCTTATTAGATCCTTTCCTTAAATTTTTTCTTTCGCTGTAACACTTTTTTCATTCGAATTTCTTGCAACTTAACGTCACTTTGTCCTTCAAAATCACGCCGTCGTAATATTTCAATAGTTTTAACACTTTCATAATTCCTTCTCTCGCAACTCAATGCTTACATTCCGAATAAATATAACGGTTCACGAAAACATAAATTAATCAAGAATTTCATTACTGATGGAAGGAATAAGATGGAAATTAGTCCGAGTCTGTGAATATTTCATTATTAGTTTGAAACTAATGTTCAGTATCGCAAAATTTTATGTTATATAGGTAATCTCCGAATTAACCTTTCAGAGAGTTTTCCTTATTCTTCTAAGTCCCGTTACTATGACAGTCGGATTTCATCTAAAAGAATCCTTCGTTGAAAGAGAGCGTCTTTATATTCCTAATGATATTCAGAAAGAATTATTTTCAAATTTTCTCACTCAAGAGACTATTTAGAAAAATGCAGTGTAGTAAATATTGACTTATGTATCTAATGAATGCCTATACTTTTGCAGGACGAAAATGCCAGGCAAGAATCAAGCGGCAGCGGTTCAACTGGTTCCGGAGGTGTGATCTTCAGCCTCATATCCAGCTTCTTGAGCGGAAGCAGTTCCTCTTCTTCGGGAGGGGCGAGTAGCACAGACGCTGTGAGTCCGAAAGGCGGGAATCATCTTTCCATTTGATCGAACCGACGTGAATGCGGCCGTTGAATGAAACTGGGATACGTCTTTCAACGTTTTGAGGGAGAATATAAAGTGCTCTTGCGGAGATAAAACACCGAATATATAGAAAATCCTTCGACTCGGGTGCATCTACTTATCCGAGCATTAATGTTTGGTAAAGAAGCAGATGAACAAGATGGAAAAGTATACTCCATAAATGGAATACGCGGAGATTTTAAAGGCGTTCTTTGTAGGAAATGCGTACGAAACGGTATCGAAAGTTTGGGCGATTCTCGAATTTTTATCTCTGAAACTTTATGTGGACCCGCGAAATTTTTGTGATAAATAAAGTCATCTATCCGAATAACTTTTTAAATCTATACCTAACAGATCATATAAGAGCATGGGAGGGAAATATATGGATTTTTAATTGTTGTTTGCCGAGAGAACCGTCTTAGCGATCGATGTAAATAAAATATGCGATGTTTTGCTCGGGAATTTCTCGAATTTTTATCTCTGAAACTAAAAAATCGTAATTATGTGATCTCTCGGACTTTAACGTGGTAAATGTTGTCCTCTATTCGAATATTTTTTTAAATCTATACCTTACACATCATATAAGAGCTAGGGAAAGAAAAATATGGTAGTTAACTGTTTCTTGACGGATGCCATACGAGATACACGTATAAGTTTATTAGGTATTTATTTAAAGTGGAAGTTCTAATTGACTGATCTAGTTTAAAATCACAATTGGGGATGAATTTTAATAAGGATATTGTTTGGTCATAGAATACGTGTATATCCTAATTTTATCATACTTCTGACATAGTATTTCAATATGTTATATGTAGATATGGTATTATGTAATGTAACATTCACCAAAATAAAACTGCTGAAAGCTTTTACTTGAAGGAATGAATAAGAACTTTGATCCCAGTAATTAAAGCAATTTTAAACAAGATGATCCAAACAGAATATGCCTACTTTCCAATTAATCATTTCTTTTATACTTATATTGACTTTAATAGCTTTGAAGTCATAGCGGATATGTTGCTCTATGTGTTCCAAAAATTTCATAATTTAGCCTTATAAAATACTGCAAATACATTCGAACGGAATATTAAATTGATCACGCGTATTTGTGCTGCAAAAATAACGCGTGTACATATTAGAATACTAGTAGTTGGTGCTTGCATACTGCAAGCATTTCATCTCAACATAAGAAAACATTCATTTTTCATATTTCATCATTACACATATATTTTTAATTCTAAATATTTCACCTCCGCAGCGATTTTCGTTTTTCCCACATGTAAAAATAATAGTTTAAAACAATCCCCAAATGATATAATTTTAAACATTTTACACTTTCTTCATTATGGGGTACTGATGCTACACATTTTAGCCAAATTTTAAAGCTGTAGCACTTCTAGAAGTAAAATAATATTTTTCTAATTGTTTAAATTTAAATAATTTTTAACGGCCGCCACAAATTATATCTGGTAAAATTGAAATGTTTATTTGTGCAAATTTATTACTCTGTAAATATTTTGAAAATTTCAGCTTCCTAGCTCATCCCGTAGTACCTAAACAGTTAACCAATTGTTAAAACTTTAAGAATTTTTAATTGCCATACAAATTAAAATATCAAAATTTGTATAATCCCTATTTCGTTTTTTTAAGAATTCTACTTACAAAAAAAATTTCAACTCCGTAGCACATGCGGAAATACATAAACCATGAAAATTTGTTTAAACAATTGCACATTTTTAGCGGCCGCATTGTTGAACTTTTCAAGATTTTCGTTTTTTCTAGTCGGTTTTGCATTAAATCCTACCTAAGAAAAAAATTTCGAATCTCCAGCTCATCTGGAAGTGCCTAAACATTAGTATCCTCCTATATGTTATATATCTATTATATATCGTCGACTCTTACAGAGGAGGAGGATATAACATATTTATAAAGAGGCAAGAAATGCGACTGCATCGCATATGACACGTGATATATCTAAGATATTAATTTTGAGGTTTTCGGTAATTAGTTATAGTATATCGTTTTTACAAGTTCTACTTCCAGGTATGTAAAGAAAAAAATTGTCTGCTAGATGTAACTTTGAATGCCTAAACAGAGTTAGAAACGATAAAATGCATTAGGCTGTCTCATATATGTCGTACAGTCAAATTTTGATCACTTAGCCCTTTAGTCATACGCTCGTTAAGTTCTCATTTCTTCCTCAAATGAAAAGTCTGTCTTTTGTTCTCCGTACAGATGCAAACCGACGATGGCACTACAACTGGACGTCAATTCAGCGCTCTAGGACTCATCACCAGCTCTGTGTCTACAGTTCTTAGAGTAAGTTCATATTCTCACTTTTAATTTGATGTCTATTTGAAAATAATTTTGATTTATTTTCGAATAAAAAATTTGATAATGGACAGAATTGGTTGGTTAGTTGAGTGTGTACTAAAGTTATTATTTCCCTTATCTATTATTTAAACATCTGAAATATAATCAAGAAAGATGAGATGGAAGCAACTCGATAAAAAGTTGTATTTCTTGTATCATGTACCTCTTCCAATTTATCTTTGTTTCGTTGATGATCGGTTAATTTCTTTCTAATTCATAATCGATTAAACATTTTTACTCCATTAATGTCAGTAAATTTATATCCAAAGCCCACCCTAATATTCTTCAAAATTGCCTATATTATCTAATTGATTTTATGGTCATTATTATTTGAATTTGTAACAATTATATAATTATTACTTCTCATATGAAATTGCCCTTTTCTTCCAGATAAAATTTTCCATCTTCAGAACGCTCTTCTCCTTAGTTAAGGGTCTGCTTACGTCGTCGTAAAGAAGACAACAGCAAGATTAAACCTACATTGCCATAACTTTCGGAGGATATTCCAAAATTTATCTATTGAAATCATATCGAAGTGCCAACAGTTACCTGGCTTGCTGTCTATAAACAAGGAGTTTCAATAAATAAGTTAACCAGAATTATGTATTAGAAATCATCAAAGGCTAGTCGAAAATAATGAGATGAATTAGGATTGTTATATAAAGATGGCCGGATTTGTGCTGGGAACTTTAGTCGCAGTGGTGAAAAATGCTTCGGTACGGTCTATCAAACATTATTGCGCCTTTTTCACAACGTTTGCTAAAACTCTTATGTTTTCTGACAAGTGTCTTTGAACGCTTTCTCGTTAATATTTGCGATTCGAATCGCACCAAAATTTAATATTTATAAATTTTTAGTGAATATTTTTTAAAGCAGTGATGCATCTGTATGTTATCTCCCGATAATATATTCAGATGTTCTCTTCTTCTAAGGTGGTAAAGAGAGATTAGAACAATAGATTGATCGAAGCGTTAACTGGAGGCGTTATAGCCTTCGTTAATTGTTGGTAGAGGAAGATTTTCGAGTAAAAATTACGAATTGATTCGAAGTTTGTTAAAAATAAAAAACGCGGATTCCATATTAATAATGTTTCGTCACGTGATCGTTGACCATTAGACGCTTTAAGATCACGCAGCTAAGCAGTTTTAAATCTTTATATCGGTTTATCTTTAACGCATTTGATACAAAAGGCTCGGTTTTAATTTCTCACAGCTAAACGTTCAGTCTGGAACATACCATACCATACTTTATGAATCTTTTTCCGTAATTTTTTTCAAGTATATTTTGAGAAGTTCTATATGAATTTTGCCGTTGATGAGCGTTGTTGAATTTTACATAATTTATTGAACCATTAAAAAAAAACATTGTTTTTCACGCTGCTTTAAATATACAAAATATTTCATAACTGATTTTTCTTTGCTAATATTATACAATTTTTCATCACACATAACACAGGCTCGTTAAGAGTAAAGAGTTATTCTGTGCTATCTACGATCAAACAAGTTTTTTCTTTTGATCTTCAACTGAAGCTTACTTTGATAACTATAATACACGACCGTGCCGACAAACTGAAAAAGAAATCTCACCATAGTTTTTTGTATATAACACTCACATTGCTCAATTTTATTGGGGAAAATGCTGTAAATATCGCAGTAAATAAGTTTTAAGTATATTTTAAAATAAATTTAGCACATTTTTTCCCGTTTACTCGTTTTAAAATTCTTCGAATTGTTTTAATTTCACAATAACAAAGGGGTGGAATCGATCCATTCGGACATACTTTCATGTATCTAAAGTTTAAAAATATTATGTATGAAAATTTTCACAAGTTAGCACTAAAATATTGTGCAACAAATATCGCGCTAGGATTTTTCCTAGCATCGACGGACAGCAAATTACATTTCATTTTCGTGTTTGCATATTTTATATGGAAAACAGACGACTCAAATACGATTACTTACATTCAAATTTCAGTATTTACTGCCAGAGTTAATTGATTAAAAATAAAAATTTAGTTTCTTCTTAGAACATTATGACCATCTCATTCACAGTGATTCATGAAATGTTTCTTTTATAAACCTGTGCCCCACCAATTAAAAATGCTGTATGAATTTTATCTACAAGCCCAATAAATATTTTTAAATCGATACCTGGAATTCATTTCTCTCCCATAGAAGTAATATTATTCTTAATAACTTTTATCTGAAATAATATACCTACTTGTGCCTTATTCATTCACTCACTGACACAAAACTCTTAGGTACTTCTAGAAAGTCTAGAAATCAGAAATTTGGCATGTTTGTAGGGCGAGTGGCACAACCGACGAGAAAAATAAAAAATCAGAAAAATGTTTGTATTTAAGGGGTCCTTTTAACCCCAAAGTTCTATTTTAATGCCACGTAAGAAAAGCTTCTAAAAGTTTCTAAAAACGCATTTTTAAATTACATAAAATTGGGATACGAATTCGAGAAAACAACAGTTGTCTATCTGAAAGAATGGAGTTTCTAATTTTTAAGGCAAAATTTAAATACTTACAGAATTAGCGTAAATATCTGCTTTTAATCGGAAAAAAGTGTGAATTTTTTCCTCGTTTCATCAATGAAAATGTTTAAATACTATGGCAACGATCTCAATGCTTTTAAAGGGATCTGATATTATACATTACGATTGCAGTGATTTAATGCTTTGAATGGAAATTAATGCCGTCTTAACGAATTAGAGTTGAGCTTCCATAACTCTAATCTCATGGAAAAGTAATACAAATTATTCGAGTAGGTAATAGAAAATTCAAGTTACGGAAATATATTTTTAATATGTATATGTATAAGGTGTGTACAAAACGTTCGTGCACTCGGTTCACCAAAAATCCAAATTAAATTATTCAGGAACGGGGATGTGGTCACCCTCGAAGTACTCTCCCCCTGACAGAATGCACTTGGTCCAACGCTTCTTCCATTCTTGAAAGCAGTGCTGCATGTCCTCCTTTGTCAGTCCCTTTAGGAGCTTCGTCGTTTTTCGTTTTATGATATCAACATCCACAAAATGTTCACCCCGCATAATATTTTTCACTTTAGTGAACAGGTAGAAGTCACAGGGTGCTACATCAGGCGAATAGGGAGGGTGGTCCATGGTAGTGATTTTGTTTTTGGCCAAAAACTCACGCGTAACGAGCGCGGTGTGTGGCTCGTCAGTCAAAACTTTCGGAACAATTTTTGCACACAGCTTCCGCATGGTCAAATCTTCTTTTAAAATTGTCTGAACACTACCGTTACTTATTCCAAGTAATTCTTCAATCATTCTAGTGGTAATTCGACGGTCTGTCTTCACCGAATCGTAAACACGTTGAATGTTTTCATCGACACGTGATGTGATGTGATCGACGCTCTCCCTCCCCTCCTTGAACCGGTCCACCCATTTATACACAGTTCTACGCTTCATGGCAGACTCACCATACATCATTTCCAACATTTGTAGAATTTTCTGGCCGTTTTTGCCAAGTTTTACGAGAAATTTGATGTTGGTTCTTTGTTCGGTTAAAACGTCTCGCTCCATTACGCCGACGCGACCAAAAGTACGTACACAAAATCAGACACCAAAAGCAGAGATCTCACTCGACCGTGACCAAACTTTTACTGAGGACACGTGAGGCTTTCCCCTAGACGTTGCACTACTGTAGAAACTTACAGCGTTGCCACGTTGGCAGAAAAAATTTCAGTGCACGAACTTTTTGTACACACCTTATATATATATATATATATATATATATATATATATATATATATATATATATATATATATATATATATATTAAGGTGGTCCTTATTTTTAAGTTTTGGAAAACTGGAGGGGGCACGTTTTGATTCTGTTCCATTATGAAAAAAAATAATTTTGGTAAAATTAGGTTAGTTTTGAATAATATTCAGCGGTCGCTACCAAGATCTGAAAAATCGCAATATATCATAATGCTAAACATAGGTGCACTCATTTTTAAATTAGTTTAAATTTTAAACTTATTTGAATTGAATTGTGAATTGTAGATACTTAGTATTGAAAATTGTGATGTAGCACCCATTGGTCAATGTTACGCAATACTGCAATACTACCTTTCAGATGTACCCCTCAGAAATCCTGCGTAAGTCCACTTGCAGGAGCACTCTTTGTGTTATGTAATAGTCCATATCAGGTCTTTTAGAACAATCTAGAACTGTCCAGAACGTTATAGAACCTTCATGAAAAATCGTAAATCGTTCCTTAATTCGTGTAAGTCGCATTCAGCAAAGGGAAGCAACAGCTAAACAAATAATCTCTCAATTTAATCCAACAGTTCCGCTAGTTGTGCATTGGGATGGCAAGCTGCTGCCAGATCTTACTGGAAAGGAAGTAGTTGATTGTCTTCCTATTTTAGTCACAGGTGATGGAGTAGAACAACTGCCCGGTGTTCCAAAAATTGCGGCTGGAACTGGATTGGAAATGGGCAAGGCTGTTGTTGAAACTTGGGAACTGTGGAATCTAGCAAAGAAAGTGAAAGGAATGTGTTTTGACACTACTGCGTCAAATACTGGAAGAAAATATCGAGCATGTCTTTGGATTGTACAGAAATTAGACAAGAACCTTCTCTACATTCCCTGCAGGCACCACATATTGGAGCTGGTACTGGAAGCTGTCTTATCTGTCATCGTAAGTTCATCAGCGAGCCCAGAAATACTAATCTTTAAGCGATTTCAAGCTCATTGGGTGTCACTGGATAAGTCCGAATACAGAACTGTACTTGATGATGAGTTCACTGCCAGTGCTGTTTTCGATATTAAAGACGAAATAATCACTTTTGCTTCAGACCAACTGAACCAGCAGCAACCTCGCGATGATTACAGAGAACTCCTGGAAATCTCGATCACTTTTCTTGGAAGTGAACCTTCTCTTGGAATTAGATTTCTTGCTCCTGGTGCAATGCATAAGGCTCGTTGGATGGCCAAAGCCATTTATGCTATCAAACTATGGATGTTCAAAGGACAGTTTCCATTGAAGACAAAAGAGGAATCTGGGATAAGGGACATAGCAATTTTTGTTGTGAGATTCTATTTGAAGGCGTGATTTCAAGCTGCAGTTCCACTGCTGCGTCTTTAAATGACCTGATGCTGTTGAAGAACCTCCAACAGTACAAGACTACAAACTCAATGGTTGCCAATGCTGCTCTGAAGAAGCTTGCTCGTCATCTGTGGTACCTCAGCGAAGAGCTGGTTGCCCTTGCTTTCTTAGATAAAAAGTATCAATAGATACAAAAGCCAAATTGATTCAAGCTCTCCAAAATAATGATAATGACGACCACTCAAAGAGAGTGACTGTCGATCTGGATAGCATCTTGGAGAAAAATTTGGGCTATTTTGTGTCAGCCAACACTTTGAGGTTTTTTGACTTACTTGGTCTCGAATCGGAATTCACAGAATTGGATCCCGAACTCTGGGCTTCTGATGGGAACTACATTGCCACAGAAAAGTGCATCAGGTCCATCAATTGCATTAACTATACGGCAGAACGCGGAGTTGCCCTGATCGAGGAATACAATAGATTACACACCCAGGGTGAACAGCAAAAGCAATTTCTTCTGCAGGTTGTCAGCGATCATCGGAGGAGATATCCAGACATTGCGAAGGGAACACTTGCCACAAACAATTAATATACCACTGTGTCAGTGTTGTTATGTTCATCATGTGACAATGTAGCATGGAAATTACCAACTCTAAATTTTATATGCTTTGTACTGTATTGCATTTGGTTTAAAATAAAGAAAACTTAATGTTTCAAACTTTGGTAGCAACCTCTAAATTTCATCTAAAATTTACCAAATTTTGGGAATATTATTTTTTTAATATTGGAACAAGATAGGCTGGTGCCCCTATTCAAAATAAAGCGTTTGTTTTTTCCCCCATTATAAGGACCACCCTACTATATATTCTATAACTCGAATTTTAATGGAGAGCAACAATTGTTCGAGTTATGGATAATTCGAGCTACGGAATTATATTTTTTATTTTTCTTTTATTGAATTAACATCAAGTTTATTCCCATAAGCATATAAGTTAACTTATTTGAATTTTCAATATCATGCATATTATGAAAACATCATCACCAATATTTTCTTCCGATAGTATGTAAGATTTTACTCTATCCAAAACACTAATTGCATCACGCACTGTGATTGGGGGTATCATAGATAATTTCAATTCTCATGTACTACTGAAAACACAAACATGACGATTAAATTTGGATTATCGACTGTAGAAAGGAGCGAATAGGTTTGTTTTTCTCCAGGGCTATAAGGGATCACAATAAGAGAAGAAACCCTGATAGCAGTGACGGTAAAACGTGAAAAGTATTTTAATGTTGTGTTTCGTAGTTTTTTTAGAAATTTGAACTCTTTTCAATTGTTAAATATAATGGCGTCATACATAATTTGCGATTGTTTTTATCCAAATACGCGTTAAAGGCATGGATGATGATGGCATAATCATAACAGAAAATATCCTAATTTTTCCATAAATTTTATGTATTGTCTTAATGATGAATTTATCCAAGTACCACCCACTCCCGAATAAGACCCGCCCCCCAATTTTTGGGAAGGAAAATTAGAGAAAAAACAAATAAATTTTCAATTTCATAAATCGAAATTCCGTAAACCGAGCCGTGATATCCCATTAGTTTCCATTATGTAATACAAGAAATGTTCACACGGTAATAAAATCCTTCCTTATAAGGCACAAAACTCGTTTTTTATGGCATAATATGGAGAGTAATTATTCCACGCACATATAAGTACATTACGTAGCGTTGTGTCCTAATTCCAACTTGATGTCGTAGTAACTTGACTGACTATTTGATGACAGTTTGAAATTATAAATGATTATTGGCCGAGCGAAGCGAGCTCTCTCCTGTTGACTCTATTTGAATTTTGTCTATATGTCTGTTTGTCTGTCTGTTCTACGATAATTGCCATCTCGGTTGTCTGATTTTTACAAAACTTCGTGTGCATGTACAAATAACTTAGTGTCGAATGCCTGTAGTTTTTCTAGAATACCACCCTTATAGTTACTGCGCAATTTGCGTTAGTGCATATCGCTAATTTCAAAATCTTATCCAATCGAAACGAAATTTGGTATACTTACGGTAAACATCAAATGATAAAGAAAACGTCAAAGAATATTTCTCTAAAATGTACAGAGAGCCTTCCAGAGGCGAGCAATGTGATACCCCTCAGCAGCACAAAGTGGGCTGAACGAGGACGAAAATCCCGCGGATTCCCTAGTATTGTAAATTATCACAATTATTCTCAATTCATTTGTATTAAAATACATGACGACAACGAATACTCAACGACATAAGTTTTATCGAAACTAGCGAGACTGATTGCAAAGGGCGTAATATGGAGAGTGCCTGCAGCGGGCCGGAAGGCGTGCTTCATGTGCGTATAGTCAACGTTTATCGTAACTAAAATAAACTATTAATCCGCAGGATCTTCGTCCTCGCTCAAGCCAATTAGGGTTGGTGGGGGAAATCATGTTGCGCGCATCTGGGAGGCTCCCTCTACATTTTAGAGAAATGTTTATATGACATTTTCTTCATCAGTTGGTGTTTTCCGTGTGCATACTAAATTTCGTTTCGATTGGATAAGATTTGAGAATTAGCGCAATGCGCTAACGCAAATTGCGCAGTAACTATAAGGGTGGTATCTAGAAAAACTATAGGCATTCGACACTTAGTCATTTGTACATACACACGAAGTTTGGTAAAAATCAAACAACCGAGACGGCAGTTATCTTAGAACAGACAGACAAACAGACAAAATGCACATGGACGTAAAAGGAGAGACCTCGCTTCGCTCGGCCAAAAATACATAATACAAAATAGATAAAAAACTGCATTGCGTTCATTAATACCTAATTCAATTTAATGAAAAATACATCTCCATCTGCGTTGTCGTATTTAGCGCTGTATCATACAGCAAGATTTTCTCTCACATGAAATCCTCGAATAAGACACGCACCCTGATTCTCCAAAGAAAACTTTTGAAAAAAGGTGCAGGTGTTACTTGGATAAATACGGTATTCTTATTGCTCATGCATGGCGATCTGAGTCACGAAACTTGAAATACAAAAACTTGGACACGAGCCGACTGCTAGAGAATTAGGAAATAACGGATAGTTGCCTTAATTTCACGGAAAATTATAAATATACTGATATTACTCATGTAATTTATTATTTAATACATAAAGGCTCCACGTGACTGAAGTGCTCTTGCCCTGGAGATCGCGTTGGTTTATTTACGAGTTTAGATCTTGGTGATGTTTTAAAGCGCTTGCAGTATGCAAGCACCGACTACTCGTAAGAGGTTTATACGTTTTTATTCAAGCTCTTCGACATCAGAAAAATTTCTTACCTTTAGCAGGGTTCAAACCACCTCACGCTTAAAACGACTACGCCATGGTGAGCATAAAGAACAATTGAGAAATCTATCTATATCGTTATTAGTCAAGCTCTATAAAATCGATGAAGAATTTAAATAGAAAATCCAAATTTGGCAAGAATGATTTATTCACATATTAAAGTAATTGACGAAAAATATTTGGAAAAAAGAGTCGGGTTCGACTCTGAGGAAGACAATGGAACAATTTTTGGCGGTTCTTTGGTCAGTGCGGATAAATTTTAAAATTAGTTCGCGATTCGCGTACCTTCGTGGATCTGCGTAGCAAACGGATGGGTTTGGTAACAATAAATGAATCGCGGACTATGAAAACCACAAACGACATAAGTTCACGACCGTTTGACTGCTATCGATACAAGAGAACAACTCCGAGAGGAAGTTTGGGTAAGGATTGTTTACGTCCTCGAAGAAATGAAAGTAATTTTCCAGGGAAGCTTGGAACCCTTCAGAAGGAAAGCGGAAGTAAATCAGATACGGCGAGTAAACAAAAAATGAATGTATGTCATTATCAGGTTCTGCGATGAAAATAGCTTTAACAAGAATTTTTATTCCATTTTTATTCTAGGATGTGCACAATGGCAGAAGTACTAATTCCTCAGTCGCAGTAATTTGTCAATCCCGAACTAAGAGATCTTATCGATGAATCACTTTAAGAGTGTAATAACTTGGTCATCATGAATTAAAATGTCGAATATTGTAATAAAAACTCCGTTCAAAGACAAAAGAAAAGTAATATTTCAGGATCTTTTTCTTTCAAAACTCTAATTTTGTTTAATAAGACATGTTTGTTATAACGTGTAATAATTACTCCGTGAAAAACCACCGATAGAGCTTCTTCAAAGATGAGCGAGGGATTTCATTTAATAATTACGATATCGTTGGAGAATAGTTGTAGTTATGCTGTTAACATAAGATGAACGGTGTCGGGATGTTTCCTAAAACTCAATAGTGCAGTATCTATCTTTCCGGCGTTATCTGCTGCCTTAGAATATCATGATCGAGCCTAGCTCGAATTTCCTCTTTGGTAACATTTATGTTCAATGCTTCCATAGTTTATAATTACATAGAATGTGTTAAAGAAATTTACAGTAACAGACACTTTACTATTAAGTCTTTCGAACTCATTCATTAGAGCCGAATGCAGCAATATTTCCCTATTTCCTAAACAACCGACTCTTTAGGGCTGACTCCCTCACCGAAGGTATTCCATTAGACTTATACACAATCCACGTATTTCTTCGTTATCTGACTTTCTCTTCGCACAACTCCACATCGCTGGTGTTTCTTCCTTCCTACCGATTTCAGAAACCCTCAGAGCTTCTCCTCCCTAAATTCTACCCACCCCTACCATAACCTTTACTTCATGCACCCCTGCTGTTATTCTCCTCGAGGTTTTGATGTTTCCAGTAACCCGTTTTCTTCCGACTTAAATCGCTTCAATCTCCTAAACAAGAAAGCTTGACTAATACCTATTTAGACGCCTATTACCGATTATTTTTATATTTGCCGAAACATCATTTAATCATTTCATTAATATCGCGTTCTGCCTCAAGCGATTCCATTATGGGCGATTCGTATATCAATGTTTGGAAAAATCTAAGTTGCGCCGCGCGTAACATCGAAAACCATGAAAATGTCTGTAGTGCTGTAGTTGACAAGATAGCATTGACTTCAGCGCAATTTGAGCGACCTCCTATGGTCGGCGGAGTTAACTAATTTTAGTTGAGAAACCCTCGTCATCAGCCATTCGTGCTAATGAAGTAGCGGTCTCCGTTGGAAATATAAACACTACAGGTATTTAAATAATTTTAGTTGGTTTTACTCGGGTACATCTTTACGAGACTTGATGCCAATAATTTTCGCTGATTGTTAAGTTTATATGGAAAGCTTCTGCTAGTAAGAGTCTTATAGTAATATCCAATATTATTATTTGAACATTTGCAGTTCTGCGAACTTCAACATAGCTGTGATACAGGTCCATGTTTGGGTGTACGTCGTAAGAGGTGCATTTATTGCACCTACGAGTGTGATATCCCACCGCTAGTGAATGTTTCTCAGCATTGGTAGGTAAATTGAACTACATACAATGGTAAATGTAATATTTCTATTGTTTGGCTTATAATTCAATTATTATTTTTACAACTGTCAAATTCTGGAGAAGTGTTCTTATGTTTTGGCATGGATGCTTAACATCTTTTTACAGTACTGAAAACATGCCATATTTGAAGTGTTATCATATAATTGTTGCCATAAATACATTTTTTGTCATAAAGTCATAAGTCTATGTTCTTCACTATTGGCAATAACTGATTATGCAAGAATATTAAGCCTGAGTTGACCATAATGCAGCCATACACTTGTTAGTGTAAATTAAGAGAGACAAATTTGGGATTGATACAACATGTCTCTACTGGGTTAGATTAGCCTTGAATTTTTATTCATACAGATTTTGTTCCACTGAGTTAGAGGTGAAATTTTCTTAGTCTTAGAGCAGTTCTTAAGTAATAGCATATATGGCCAAATTCATACATATCAATCATACGTTTAGTTATGTTTGTATCAAGGTTTGTAATCAATAAATATTGATTGTTTTTAAGCAAAAACTATAGTTTGCCTAATCAACATAGAAACAATATTTTTATGAATGTATAAAAATAATTTTGTTTTCTTCTTTTAAAATCTTCAAATTGCTTGTTTTTAAGCAAAAACTATAGTTTGCCTAAACAACTTAGAAACAATATTTTTATGAATGTATAAAAATAATTTTGATTTCTTCTTTTAAAATCTTCAAATTAAACGAAAACATGAATTTTTATAGAAACTTATTACTAAAAAATAATAGCATGATTGAACATGAGAGATGTAAGAATGTCAAGAAGTTCCCTAATTTCAGTGTGACAACCCATACTGCAAGATTTCTGATTTGATTTTGTTTTTGTTTCAGAAGCATGGCTCCTAGAGATATTTACCAGGCCATTCTGAAGATGCAGTCTACCAGACACCTGACATCCTGAATCCGCCTGGACCTGATCTCTTTTGTGATACCAAGAAAGAATATTGGTGAGAGTAATAAACACGTGTTACAAAGTAGAATGAATGAACTTCCCACTTTACAGGTTGTATTTATAAGGTTGATTATTGCTTTCAATATTCTTGTTATCTTCCAAGGGGTCAAGTGAAATTCCGATGTGCCTTATTGATTTATTTATTCTCACAGAAACAATGGTTTTCGGAATATAAAGCATTTTAGCAAATTGCTCCAAGATAGATTTTTGCATATACAGGCAGATGTGGAAGATGTTTAGAAGTTGGGATTTTTACCTAACAAAAACAATAGAAAATTTTATTTTTAATCACTTGATAGAATAATAAGCACTTAAATTTATGCTGTATATTTAGAAATTGGGAAAAGTATTAATAAATGCAGCCAGAGCCATAGTAAGTGTTTTTGGCACCCTAGGCAAATCTGTCATTTGGCGCCCTTAAAATAAAAAGCTATAAAAGGAAGGGAAAACATCAGCTGGGTGTTCTCAGTGAATCTTCATAATATCCTAAAAGAAGATTCCAAGCTAGTAAATTTAATAAATACCTCACAATTAACTGCTAATCCCTGAATATTATCCTCGGCAACGTATCACTTCGAATTGCAATAAAATAACTGAAAGTACGATATAAATACGTTTACTTCTTCCGATAGTTGGCATTTTGTGCTGGTTAGAATCATAGAGCATGCTTCCTACTTGCGCAGTAGAGAGAAAGTGGTCCCAACATATGCCTTAGCTCGAGTCACGTAACTTGAGGCAAGGGACAGATTTGTTCCACCCATTCCTATATGCAGTGTCGCTGAGGTATTTGGATTAAGGAGTTTTAAAATAGTTTCTATTCCAAGGTTTGTGTTGGATGCATGCACATTTCATTCTTAATATACATAATAGATTTTGCAATCCCATGCAATTATGACGATAAACAAAACAAAACCTTTGTATGCGACTTTTTAATTTTTTAGTTGGAAATTCCTATGCAAGTGTAGAATTTAACACTTTTTTATCACATTAAATCATAAGTTCATTTTAATTATTGAAATTAAATTTTTTAAGTTTAGATCTGATGTATTGCCAATTTTATAATTGTGAGATGTACATGAATTTGAATGCGGAGTATAATCGAATATAAAAAGAATAATGTATATTCTTCTGCAATATTCATTTAGGGTTACCAGACGTCCAGTTTTTCCTGGACATTCTCTTTTATAGGGTGTCCGGGCAAAATTTTAACACCTGTCTGGAATTTATTTCCTTCAATTGTGCTTTTTTTATGTTATTTACATTAATTTTTGGGAAATATTTTTAGAATTAGTAGTAACATTTAAGAATTCATCTACACAATTTGAGTCAGTATTGCAGTTTGTGATGTTAATGTTTTATCCCCAATTATATCATGAGATGTTAAATATCATTTTTGACGCTTTACTCGATCATTTTGCTTTAAATTCACAAATTAGTCGTTCCACAAACCGCAATAATAATATAATGCCATATTATTATTCTTTAATAATCAGTAACATCTTTAATTCAATGTTAATTTGTAAACTTAGGTTTAGAGTTTATATTTTTGTATATATTTTTCAATATATAAAAAGTTGTATATTCCTATATATTATTTACGTATTTATTTTGCATCATCAGAATTATTGTTTCAGATAACAAGTCATAATAACGCATAAAATTTTAAGTATTATTACATTTTATGATATTTTTATGCATAAATACTAAGTAATAAAAACATTCACGTTCGACAGTTTGCTTTAATAATATTTCCTTGATTGATATAACACCACTATAATTTTTGTGATTAAAAAGTTAAATTTTAAAAGTCTGGGTTTTGCCCGGATTTTTGTATTCTGTATTCCGGGATATAAGATTAAAAATATGGTAACCCTATATTCATTAGGATTTACATGAGAAAATGAAATATGGTTGACCGATATATTTTGATGCAATCTTATTTTAACTTTGATATTTTGATTTTTTTATGCTACTTAGCAATGCAATATTTAAATACAGAACATTTCATAGCTTTCAGATTAAATTACTTCATAAATTTAACTTTTGAAAGCAGAGGATTTCATAACTTATTTTTTCCACATCTTCAATAAATAACTGAATAATATCATCATGCAACAAAAATTTTTTTGCCCTTTACCCAGGCTATGTAGCATAGTGATAATATATGTCCATGGCTAGCACCAACTGAAATATGCTTTAAAATATTCCATTAAATGGAAAATATTAGAAAAACTGATTATTTTGAATTCATCATTATGGGTGGTCTGTATATTGACAGGTTTGGGATTATTTTTGGTTATACCTGGTTCTCAACATATTCCTATTTTCCACAGTCTTCTTCATATCTTGAGAGCTCTCTTTCCATTTCAATTTGTCTATAAGCTGAAAACTCTTCCTGCCTCTTTTTCTCTTTTTCCTTCCAGTTTTCCTTCTAACACGTCTTTAATTATACTCTCTCCTAAGGTAATGCCCAATCCAGTTTACTTTTCTCTTTCATAGTCTGTATAATCATTTGCTTCCCTCCTATTCTTCTTAGTAGGTACTTCCTCGGTTTTCATCCTATAAGTCCATTTTATCTTCAGCATTCTTCTCCACATTTTAAAGCTTTATCTCATTCTTCCTGAATGTCCATGTTTCTGCTCCATACAAATTGATACTCTGCACATAGAATTCCATCAATATCTTTCAGATATCTTACTTTTATTTTCTTTTTTCTGAAAGTGGCTTTTGCCTTCGCTAATCTGGTTTTTGTTTCATTGGTGCATTTTGCATCTTTTGATATTATGCTTCCAAGGTATTTATAGTCTGAAACTTTTTCTAAAGGCTTTCCATCAGTACTGATGTTTAAGTTATCTTTACGTGATATATGTATGACCTTGGATTTTTCTGTATTTATTTCCATTCCATATATTCTATCTGTTATTACCAGTATAGTTATTTTCTCGAGTTCCTTTTCCTTTCTTGCTAGAATTACTTGATCATCTGCGTATTTTACTGTTCTTATAATCCTTCCTCCAAACTTGGAATCTTCTGTGCCTTCTAGCACTTTTTGCATTAGCCTTACTCCATATACAGTAAAAGTTTTGTTATTCGGCACCTAAGTATCCGGAAAACTTTAATAATCAGCTTATTTCCAAACCGGAAGTTTTCAGAGCTTTTCTTAGAACATAAGAAAATAAATAAAAGAAGCTCGGCATAAAGTGAAATCTATCCTGAAACAATTAAAGAAATCTTCAAAGCTGTCGACATACGTTAAATTTTAAATTCTTTTCTCATTTGTGTCTGCAGAGTTTATCGAGAATTCCACCAAATCTGCTGGGCTTTGGATAACATTCTTCATCATGTCCTGCATCTTCGCCTAGCGGATTTGGTGGATTTTTCGTCGATATTGCGTCGGGCGGCGAAGGAGAAGTTGGTGCCTCGAAGATGAGAGAGAAGAGAGGGTAGAGGGGGAACAGAGGGGTGAGGGGAAAAATTTGGTATTCGATGTTGAGGAGTTTCAGGGGGGAATGGTGTTCGAGAATGATGATATTCCTTACGAGGGGGGCGACAATTTTGATTGCTGTATAATGTAGTCCGCGACTGGGTACAATGTACGCATCAGCGGATATTATTTAGGTAAGTTTATTATTATAGACACTAAACTATACTTTTCAGAACACATTTTCACGATGAAGAGAAAGGCTCTCTCTCTTGTTATCATTCTTTACAGATACACGGAGCCTAGGGATCCTGAGTCTTTGAGGACGTATTTCTGCTCTATTGTATTTCCCGTAATTTCCTATTGCTCACCAATTTTATCCTCCTCCTGCATAACTAATTACGCTCCATTGAGCAAATTATGCATTTTTTTATAAAAATTATTAGAATACATGTTCCTTCTCTTTGTTATGCTACAAAACATACAGTCCTCTGCACAATAGCTATTGACAATCTCTCTACCAATGGTCATAAAGAAGATATTTCTTTTATCCACAAAATTCTAAATTCTCATATCAATTGCCCTGAGTTATCTTTTCTCATCTTTCATTTGCCCTCTAGATCAACCTGATTATCCCAACTTCTTCACACTAATACCCCTAGGATTTCATTTATACAGCGTTCCCTTTTCTTCCGTCTTCCATCCTTATTAAATTCCCTCCCTTCCGATATTGATGTTTTTCGCCTCTCGCCTCCCTCTTTCATGAAACTGTCCTTTCAGTTTTTAAGTAAGTGGCACTATATGCTAATATTATTATTTGATGTTATTTATTGATGTTATATTTGTATTATAATATTTCACAGTGAAATGGCATTTTAAAGCTGTAAAGCCAAGAACAGCAGCCACCTGCACCTACTCCTATGCGGACCCAGCCACAGCGACTACTCCGCGGTCAACATGATGACTCACGAAACCCATGGATGACCCTGGCATCTGAAGAGGCAGACCAGGCCGTTGTCTTCAGGGAGCTCATCTCATCCCTCGCCGCCCTAACATCTGTGATCCAGCAGCAGATGGTGGCTATAGGTCAGATTATGACTAGGTTATCCGGCTATCTAAATGGCGGGTAAACCTCGATGTTCAAGTAGGATCACAATGGTGGCGCGGAACGCCAATGGAGCCATCCAAAGGAAAACTCCAGAGCTACTTCGCTTCCTAAGGAGGCAGCAAGCGGGGATAGCCCTGATCTCGGAGACGCACCTTCAAGCTGGGAAAAGATGGTCGGTCCCGGGATGCAAAGTTTTCCGCACAGACAGGGCCACCACCCAACGCCCCTCTGGTGGAACCGCACTACTCGCCAGGGAAGACCTAGATGCCTCACTCATCTCCATCCCAGGACTGTCAGGCTTGGAAGTGACCTCGGTCATTATCGGCACTCCCAAGGGAAAGATGAAGATTGCTTCTTGCTATCTTACCCCGGCGTCCTCCTTTCAGATGGCGGACTTCGAGGCCATTTTCAGCGGCGACTTCCCCTGCCTAGCCGCAGGGGATTTCAATGGTAAACACCCAACGTGGCACTCACGGACTGTGAACCGGTGGTGCAGCTAGGGAGGTGGCAACCAGGAATCCGCCTCCCCCAAGATTTGTTTGTGCATGTGCAATAAGCTCTAAATAACTTTAAAGTTTCAGCCGCGCAGCTTGCACCGTAGTACCTAAACATCCACCTATTTTTTTAAAATTCTAGAATTTTTAACAGCCAAACAAATTTGGTTAAAACCAAAATTTCTATAATCCCTATTTCGGTTTTTAATATATGCTACCTTTAAAAAAATTTCAGCTACGTAGCACATTTGGAAATACATAAACCTTGAAATTTTGTTCAAAGAATTGTGAATTTTTAGCAGCCACCTTGTTGAACTTTTTCAAGATTTTCGTTTTTTTTTAGTTGGTTTTGCACATAATACTACCTACGAAAAAATTTTGAATCTCCTGCTGACATGGAAGTGCCTAAACATTAGTATCCTCCCCTTATGTTGTGTGTTAATCCTCCTCTGCAACAAGCGTATATATACATATAATAGAAATCTATATATCTAGTAGGTATGTATAAGTCAAATCCTATAGGTATTTGTCTGTCTGCTAGCTCATCTGACACAGTTTTTTCAATCTCCACCATACATTGGCATGGTGACTCCTACGGTCCACAGAAGTAACATGAAGCGGTCAAAATTCCCACCAGGTTTCTCGCAAAAACATTTTTTGGATATTTGCCTCTATTCTTTCATTAGGAGGTTAAATGTCCCTTATCTCCATTATATACTTTTCTGCTCACGGTGGCCGCCGAATGAACCGGAATTTGGTAGTTTTCTTATTCCTTTAGAGTTGAAGGGCAACGAGGCATTACGTCTTTTCCGAAGTATCAGAGTTCGAGCCCAGGTGGAATTTTTACTTCGCTAACGGGATTTACATGTGAAACAATCTCAGGTAATTCTCAACATTTCATCTCTGAATACATTCTTTAATTGCTGCATTACATCATTCCGTATAGCTGCTACTTCTAGAGCTCATTTACCTCATTCTCACCTCTGATTTCCCTGTGCTCTATTCGCAGTGTTATTTCCCCCTTTCCCCTTTCGTGTTTTATTCTTATTATTATTCTCTGTATTTTTCCTGTTTTTTTATTCGCTCTTATTTATAATCATGATGTTATATATTTCACTCTAAAATGGCGAATGCTGTATGTGAAATTTTTAATTAAATAAATAAATTTCATAAAACATATTAATAAAAGAATTTCATCTCACCTTGAAAAAAACATTCATTTTTCAGTAAGATATTTCATTATTAGAAATTTTACTTTTATTCCAAAGTTTTCACCTCTGCACAGATTTCCTTATGGAGCAATATTGGAGTAAAAGCAATCCCTAAAATTTTCAATTTTAAGTATATTATTATACATTCTCCATTGAGGGGTACTAATGCCTCACATTTACGCCAAAATTTAAGATTGTTGCCAGGGCCAGTGTGATAACTTTTGGGGGCCCCTATGCAAATCCGATGTTGGGACACTCTTCACCACTTTTACTGCAAGTAAATTTTCCAACCGCGGCCATCACATCACACGAGCTAGTGAGGCGGTGATGTCAGGTAACATGTCATTTACCATATATATTCGTGTATAGCTCTGCGCGGGTAAAGCTAGTTTGTAATATTTTATAACGCTAAATTTTGAAATTTGGTAACTCATAGAGCTAGCTATTAAAGCCAATGTAGGTATTAAATAAATGATTAAGTGGAAAGTCCACATCAATAATTGTCTGAATCATCATACTCTTTCTTCTTGCTTATTTTTGTCAACGAAAACAATCTTCGTAACAAATGAAATAAACAAGATCTAATATAAATACGTTTTAATTTCTTTCATGCGCCTACTGAACATAGTAAATGAAAGGAAATGGATTATTCACGACTAACAAGTGAACTTAAATACGTTTATTTTCCTTAACACCCAGATTTTCTAAGTAAAAAGAAATACATAATCTATTCTAATTATTGAGTAAAGAGCAGAATAGATGATGGTAAATCAGCACCCTTTTCAATGAGGCGCATTGATAGTTGTCAATGCTTCTGTGGGCAAGATTTAAATCTGAAGTTATGTAGAGATTTTGAGGTGTATCATCTAAGTTAAAATCAAATCTAAAGAAGGATTTTAGGGTAAAGAATTTCAAAATAAAGCTTCTGTTTACCAAAATAATACGAGTTTATGTACAACAGGGAAAAATCGAGTTCGTCTTATGGCTTAAAAAAATTCAAGAAAAAGCATTTTTTAAAATGTGCTTTCCTTAGGTTTCTCCAATAGCCATGACAATTTAACCTTGTTATGGCTATTAGTATATATTTTAAACTGCTTGTTCTTGAATGAATTTGTTAAATTTTACAGATCACTTTTTCATAATAGCTTTGGGGGTGGCATGGGGCCTGCTGGCTGTAGTCTACCCATCTCTGTGGTAAAACAATGGAATAGAAGTGACTATTCTTTCATAGAACACATTCGCTAGCCTCTCTAATCCTTTCCTCAGAATAATTGAAAGTGAGAGTCTTATCAGCTGAAAGGTTCTTTTTTGGAGTCCATCATTCTTTCACCACTCCTACAATACCATTTTACAGTGATTTGCTCACTGCATTGTAGTTTGCCATTCAAGATGTATCATTATATTTTAGTGTAGGGATATGAAAGATGGAGAAGCAAAGCATTTTATCAGTGGAGCAGGGGCATAGCGAGGGTATGTGGCACCCGGGGACAATCAATGCATTTATGCCCCCTCATGAGAATTTTCCCAAAAATGAAGTAACCTAGGTAGCGTTAATACAGATTCTTTATTTACCAAAATAAATTAATTAATTTTAACAATCACAAAAATTACTGCAATAACATAGGTGTATATAAAAATAGTTTTAATCACAAAAATGATTGCAATAAACTGCGGGTATATAAAGAATAATTTAAATCAAAATATATTGTGGCCATTGAAATTGTTTCAAAATTACTTGACTTTCCCTGGCCAAAATCTGCATTTTCCCTGATAGGTCCCTACAAATGAATTACAGTTAAATTGAAACGGTAATACCAACAAATATGTGATGAAAAACAGCTAAACCGATTTATGTAAACCAGTGGTTCCCATATATATTGCACACTGATTGGTCTTTGTTCCTCTAACCCTTCCAGAGCGGCTTATTTAAGGTATGTAAGTGGAATTCATTATGAAATGTCAAATTAATAATTATCAATAAATAATTACAATGGTGGATTTCTGCAACCTGCATGGAATACGGCGCCGTAAATACGATATCGCGTACATATTCGGATTCCCCTAGAAGGGAAAATTACGCTCGTGTGTGTGTGTGTGTATATATATATATATATATATATATATATGTGTGTGTGTGTGTGTGTGGAGTGCCGGTGGTGTAGTGGTTAGGATGCTGGCTGCTACTCGCCCGATGCTTGAAAAAGTCATCGGGTACGAATCCTGCACGAGTAGGATTTTTTCTCAAGGTCACCCGGCCCCCTTGTTGCGTGGTTTGAGGAGACCGCGCAAATTCAGCTGTTCCGTCCTTCGGAAGGGACGTTAAGCCATTGGTGTTCTTCGTAAGAGCAGGCAAATGCCGGCACCGGGTTTCCCTCCTCCCTTCTGTGTGCGAGTCCGGTGTGGAAGGCAAAACCAATTAATTAATTAATTGGTAGGACCTGTCGCAAGACAGAACACGAATGAATGAAAATGAAATATATATATATATATATATATATATATATATATATATATATATATATATATATATATATATATATATATATATATATATATATATATATATATTTACAGAAGTTTCATTGCTCTTCAATTCCACGAAACGATAACCGTCAAATATAAAAAATACTAAGCTCTAATAAACGACAACTATCCGCCGAAGCAGATCTACCTTCCCTACCAAACTGCAAGCAATGACTGACGAAAATTCTTGTCGAAAATGGTGCACAACCATGGGTTGTAAATCCATTCTCCATTTACAAAAAAACTCCATTACGATTTAATTACCTATACTTGTTTTCTGATCTGGAGTGAAAACTGTTGTATCGACAGTTGCTTTTGGCAGCAATAGTTAATGAATTATCAATAAAGCTAAGACACTGAGTTTGTTATTCATGGCCAACCCTTATGTATTTTTCAACTGATCTTACGGTATAATACACTTTTATTACTATGTTTTTAATGCTCCACGGTCTTCACAAAAAAGTAATTTATTACTGTAAGTTGATACCTGCTATCAATTCCCTTCAAATGAAGTTGGATGACTCAGATGTAACAGGTTTCAACGTGACTAAGCGCACTAGCAACTAAACAGTTGGCTATAACTTTCAATCTTTACCAGTCATTCGGGGTGAACTTCTTCCAAGGTATATAATGGAGTACCGTGGGAACAGGACAAAAAAATTAATTTAATTAAATGTTACAAATCTGAGTAGTTACATACATAAAACAAATAGTTGCTTACCTGCAAACTTTGATAATGAATGAACAAAACACAATCAGTAACAGTAATAAATAAATTTTAACAAAATATCATCACACTAATACAATATTAATTTCACTGGTATCACACCTATATGTATAAAGCTATTTCCCGGAAACTCTCTTTACAGGAAATGCGGAAATGCTTTGGAAGGAAAGGTGGATGCGCGCGTAAAGCTGGTACGTTTAGTGGTGGGAGTGCGCAGTATGCACTGCTCTGGTAGGATAAGTCCATTCCCAAGGCGAGAACGCCCATAGGGGAAGCCGTGTTTAGGTGTGGGTGTGCCTCGCTGCACCATTCACTTTAATATTCCGGGTTTGTTTTATACAAGTAAATTTCGGAATTTAGAAATCTCTTCCATTTTTTTTAGTTGGACGCCTGGTGCCCTTCCGGCACCAGGGGACATATGTCTCCCTTTGCCCCCCCCCCCCCCCTCCTCGCTACGCCACTGCGGTGGAGCTCTGAAGGGAAGACCATTCTGATTTAATTAGTTGAAATATGTATAGTATGCGTGTTCATAAAATTTGTAGAATTGGCCATTAATCAAAATTTTATTCAGATGTGAAATTGATTTATTTTCTATTTAAGTACCTATAAATAAAAAATACTAACATTTACTTAAGCCCGGTTTTCCTCTTCAGAACTCATTATGTCCCGATTTTGCTTCCTGAGAATCTGGACACCATAATCGTCCCGTACGTGCAATTCATTTCTGAGATATATGCTTGGCAAGATACTCCAGGGTTCAGAGCTAGGCCGCTGGTCTATTGCGGGGGACTACTTCGCCTAACGGCTAGCTTCTCTTTTACGAAGATAAGAGAAATCAGCTGTTTTCAACTTTCGAGACAATTTGTATTTGGCGGTATTGTATAATAGTTTCGAGCAAACTATCGCGTAGTGGCCGAACGATCGATATATATCGTGATATCGTCAAGCAGAAGGAGATGGAAGGATGTTCATCGGTTGCTTAAACTAGGTTTTCAAATTGTCTATCAGTTTCAAGGTCTTTGCAATAACATGCTGAATGATTATAAATAATTTTTGTACTAATTATTGTATTATTTTTTATTTTTAGAATAAATACAAAGAAGTCTGTCTATCCAAAGAATTATCTGAAAAAAAAACGATCTCTATTCGAGATAATTTTCCCATAGAATCTATTCTAGTTCCGTTGTATTTTAGTCGGCTTTGCAATTTTATTCTCCGTAGGATCAAATAGTTTTTCAACTCACGGTAACATTAGGGAATATGGTAGTGATGAATTGTCTAAGAAGAAATTTATTTCGAATAGCATCTCTTTTAAAACCAACAGTATGTAATCCAAGTTTTACAATTGGCAAACAGTCTCTTAAAGATAAGAGAGTGTCAGTAATTGCTAGTTTTCATAGATCTCTGTCATCGATACCTACTCAGTTTTTAGACCTTGGGTCTGATAGAAGAATTGCCTACAAATTCACCGAAGGAGATCCCAAAAAACCTACGGTAGTTTACGTACCTGGTCTAATGAACACAATGGAAGAAACAAAAGCATTAGCTCTCAATGACTTCTGTCAATCAGCTCAGGTCAACCTTGTACGGTAAAGCACGAATGTTTGATACGAACTTCTGTGAACTTAATTAATTGGATCATTGTTTCTCATGTGAATTTGTTTAAAAGATTTGATTTTGAAGGCATTGGTGAATCTTCTGGTAGTACTGAAAAAGTATTTTTTGGACAGTGGATTGAAAATCTGAAAAATGTTGTAGATAAGCTTTGCAAAACTCCGGTCATATTAGTAGGCTTTAGCATGGGAGGATGGGTTAGTGTTTACTGATCGTTCATAATCTTGGTTTTATTTTTAAATAATAGTTTATTTATGTATACACGTTTAGATTATTTTTTGTTTCGCCAGATTTCAACAATAGTGGCCGTTCAGAGTCCTGAAAAATTGCACTCGATTTTATATGTCGCACCAGGATTTAATTTTTTGGAACATTATTACAATATATTCTACAAAAAACTTTCTCCCGAGGTGAATACTAATGCATGATTAAAATTTTTATTTCAACTCGATGGTCAATTTAGTATAAAAACATACTTTATTTGTAGCTATTAGAAGAGTTTTAACCTCAACTAATTCATGTGTTTGGAAGATGTTTTATGTAATAAATGTTGGTTGATAGAAGGAAAAGTTTTGATGAAGTGAATTGAATATTCTAATACTTCGACTTGGCTCCTTTGTTCATATTTTTGGCAGATTTTTTCTAGAATAAATTTTGGTTGATAGAAGGAAGTTTTAGTGAATTAAATTGAACAATTCAAAAGTATGACTTAGCTCCTTTGTTCTGGTTAAGTTATATTCATTTCACTAGCTTGAGCTGTAGTTATCAGTTTAGGGACTATTATTCCAAACCATGCTGTATAAAATGGAAATAAATTTTATATAGTTGTTAGTAAAACTTGAATGCCTTTTCAAATGACATTTTTGTGTTTTCATTTTGCAGCAACAAAAGGATCTAGATAATGGAAAATGTATTTACTTTAATGATTTATTTATGAGAAAGAATTTTGCCGAGGAATCTAAGAAATACCACATTGATATAGAAAAGATAATTCCGATCTCTGTACCAATTAGGATTATACACGGAATGCAGGTTTGTTTTTTTTAATTTTATATTTTACTAAATTTTGAAAATTCTTTTGTTAAAAGGTTATCATCTCATATTGAAGCAATACAAGTTTTTTGTTGAATTACTTTTTGTTTAGATCATCCATATCTGCAAATCAACATTTACTATTAACAATGTAAAACTTTCATTATTAATGTGATTTATAATGTTGTGATGTTACTAGTTTTTACAGTACGTAAATATGAATAATGATAGAATGTTTAATTGTCAGAACTGTATATGCTTGGGAATTTCTTTTTAGCATCTAAAAAGAGTCTTAATATAATGTTTATAGAAATTAAAATTTGTATTAATGATATTATTTAATATTTGCTTTATTGCAAAGCATATTGATGTTTTCTCTTATGTATATATTTTTAGCATTGAGAAAGAGAAACCAAAATTTCTTCATAAACTACCTAAGTAGATGTTAATACTTTCATTGAAAGAATTCGATTGTCGAAAAATCTCTAAGATTTGTTATAATCATTATTGTTGGTAAGCATAAATATAGTCCCTAAGGGCCTGTCATTACAATTGACTGGAAACTAAGTATTCCAGGTGGTTGATTTGACCACAGAGCCTCATAAGTTTAACATGTTGACCGTCTGTGGGCAGTTAATAACTTTCATGTCCAGTTAACTCACCATGGGTGGAGCGAAGAAGTGAATTTATACCAATCAGACGGACGTTTTGCAAGCGCTGCGTTATAACGACAGGCTGGAGAAACGCCAACCCTGGCGTTTTGCGGGCATCGAACGCCTCTTTATCGCATGCTGCCACTTGGTTATTTTCCATTCAGTTGAATGTGACCCTTCACATGAGCCACTGTGGAAGCGGCGTTTTGCGAAAACAACCTTCGTGACAAGTTTTTCGCTTGAAATGGAGCAGTTCGACACCGAGAAGTTTATTGTGGAGGTGGAAGCTCATCCAGCTCTTTGGGACCTAAGTAATCCTGATTATAGTGACCGAAATAAAAAACAGCAATGTTGGCTGGAGGTATCAAGAACTTGTGACCCAGTGTGGACAGAAGTAACTGAAAATAAACAGATTTTTATGCTCTTTACAGAATACTGGCTAATATAAAATAGTATTCGGGACGGGATGATACGGAGGATAATACCTAACATTATTAATAATAACAGACAGTAGGTAAAACTTACTTGAAAAACTTAACGGTATCACCTTTCAAATCTTCAAAAAGAATATGAAATTGCCCTTTGGATAATCGGCAACTATTTAGGGGGTGTACCCAACACAAGTCTATTTCGTCTACGGCGACGACGGTATATTATGTACGCAATTGCTGCTACCTCTTCCATGTCCATGTTGATACTTTGTATGAAGAAGCGCCGCATTTTGTCGCTCGTGTGAACGGCAGTAGCAATTGTGGCGGCGTCCATAAACTATCAAACGCCGCCACTGGAAATGACTGGAAACGCCCGTGTGAAAGTACACTAAATGTGGTGGTGTATTAACTCTAATTAAGAATAACTACTGGGCCAGGGGATTGCCAATTACTAACCCTTTCTGTTCTGAGCAAAATTTTGAATGCTGTGTCACTGAACTGTCTCTTGAAGACAAAAATATATTTATCCTGTCCACTTACAGATCACCAAATGGTGACTTCAGTATCTTTTTAGAAAGCATGGTAAAGATCCTAAATTTATGTGAAAATAAATCTAATTACATTGTTACTTGTGGTGATTTTAATATTGATTTTTGCTCAAGTGGCCTCATGAAATCGGAATTGATAGATGTGCTTAACTCCTTCAACCTCAGTCTGTCCTCATTTGAGCCAACTAGAATTACTAGCCATTCTGCCAAATGCATTGATAATATTTTTTCAACCTATAGCTTCAGCACTGTTCTATTGTTAACTCTGGTCTCTCAGACAACCAAGCTTTACTATCCCACTACCTACCTACCTCTATTGCCTTGAAAACTAGCTCTAAAGCTAACCATTTTGTATATAAATGCTATTTTACTCTTTCAGCCCAATCTAAATTTACCTCTGCTCTAAAACATGAGAATTGGACAAAAGTCTATCAATCAACTTCAGTCAATGATAAATTTGAGTTTTCTATCTACCTTCCCTTCCTATTTAAATGACTGCTTTCCTCACAGATGTGTGAGGATCAACAATTACCTAAAGAGTAGCAACCCTTGGGTCACTGATGAAGTTAGGTCTGAATCTGTTAAACTGAAACAAATGTTTCGAAAACTGATTCTCACCAATAATCCGATTGACAAAAAAGTCTACCTTGAGCACAAAAAGAATTGTGCAAATCTAATTAAAGATGCTAAAAGGAACTTCAACATCAATCTAATAAACTCTTCCAATAACAAAACTAAATCTGCCTGGAATATTATAAAAAATCTACATCTTTGGGTACAAATCAATCTTCCATCAATGAAATTTATGTCAATGGTAAGATAGTGTCTAATCCATCATCCATAGCCAATGAGCTCAACAATTACTTTCTAGGAGCTGATAATCACCTTGTTAACTCAAAAGCAATAGGCAATTCAGATAACATCCCAACTCTATTCTACTCTAATGTTACATCTATATTTCTCCAACCTGTTAATGGAAATGAAATTAAATCAATAATTAGAAAAATGAGTCATAAAAATTCATCTGGGTGGGATGACATCCCATGCTCTCTTCTCAGAGGTGATGTTAACCAGTATCTTCTTACTCCAATTACTCATATTGTCAATGAGTTCTGGAACTTTTTCCCAAAAATTAAAAATTGTCAAAGTGATTCCTGTTCCCAAAAAAGGTAACAATTGCATCATGGAGAACTTGAGGCCAATTTCCACATCTGTCTTCTCCAAAATCCTTGAAAGCATTATGTATAACAGAATTACCTCATTCTTGGACAAGAATTATATTCTTTCTGAAAACCAATATGGATTTCGCAAAGGTAGATCCACCGAAACTGCTATAGCGAAGTTTGTTCATGCTGTTCTGTTATTTGGATTTTTTATGATCTATCAAAGGTTTTTGACTCAATTGACCATAAAATTCTTCTAAGCAAACTCAAGTCCTATGGAATCTCTGGACTAGCTAATAACTGGATTGAATCTTTTCTCACTGGCAGGCAACAAGCTGTAACAATATACTCTGAAGCTGATAGTAAAATTTCCTCTGAATTCAACTATTTTACTAGAGGCATTCCTCAAGGGTCAATTCTTGGACCTTTGTTATTCCTACTATTCATTAATGATCTTCCCTCCTACCTTAAAGGAGGCGACCTCTACATGTTTTCTGATGATACTAACCATCTACTGATAAATCCCAGTGATTCCTTCAGCCTACAGAATGCAATAAGTGAAATGGAAAGTTGGTGCACCAAAAACAAGGTCTTTTTAAATAATAACAAATCCACATTTATACAATTTCATCCCTCCCAAAAGATAATAACTCAAACTCCTTGGTTAAAAGTTTCAGATAAATCTCTGAAGAATTCAGCAGTTCTAAACTGGGAAGCACATATTGATGCCACTTGCAAGAAATATAGTGTAGGACACTTCCTCTTCAAAAGAGTGATCCAGATCACAAACTTACATACTGCACTTACAGTATACTATGCCTATATTTATTGCCATCTAATATATGGCATTATGGTATGGGGTCACTCTCACCATTCCCTACGTCTATTTGAACTACAAAAGTGGGCTGTTAGAATCCTAGCCAAGGCTAAAAGACGAGATAGTTTCCGTAACTTATTCAAAAAACTTTAAATTCTCACTGTCCCCTGTATATACAATTTTTACTCAAACTTGTTTATTAAAAATAATGCATCAATACTTAATTTAAAATCTAATTTGGATGTACACGATCATAATACGAGAAGTAAACAAGACTCACCTTTCGTCACATACCCTGAAAATGTGTGCTAACAGTCCAATATATGCTGGATCTGTATTCTTCAACAAACTCCCTGCTATACTAAAACAAGTCAAAAAACATTCTTTAAACATTAAGCTAAGGATTATCTTGTAAAAAGCTGTTTTTACTCAACTGATGAATTTTTGTATAACTAGACCATTGTCTAATTTTGTATGTTTTATTGTGACCTATCCTCAGCGGCGAACTTCTGCCTAGGCAAACTAGGCAGCTGCCTAGGGCCCCAACCTCGGCAGGGGCCGAAATGGTACACATTGAGGACACAGGACACGGAAAATAATATGTCAATTTTTCCGAATGAAATAGAAAATAATTGACCATAGTTAATTTTTTGACAAGTCAAGTGGCAACACTGTGTTTGTGTTCTTTGTTTGTTTTGCATCGCACCTGACTTCATTCTATAACTTGTCACTACTTGTCAGTTCGCGTTGAAAGTGTGTGTTAGAAAGTTGTATCAATTTCAATTTTGCGGCTCAAAGCTTTTATTTTCCACGCGAATTTGCTGAGGTTAGTTAAGGTTACGATACGAGTAGTGTTGGTGACGGAAGCTAAAGAATGTGATAGAATTTTCTAGTGTATAGTGTCTTAAGATTTTATAGAATAATCCCATAAGATAGAATATTCCGGAAATGATTAGTGAATGGTAGTATAGGAACATTCTCGAAGGTTCTAGATATTTCGATATTGTATGCGTGTAGAAAGTTCTCAAAAGTCCTGGAAAACTCGGGAAAAGTGTCGAATGTTCTAGAACTCTGTGGAAGACTATGGAACATTCAAGAATGTTCTAGAATGTCATGGACCTGTATTCTAGAATGTTTGATTAGGGAGCGTTCTGGAATATTGTAACATACCTAGAAGATATAAGGAAAGTCGGTACCTTTGATCATTATGAGTCGAAAGCTGTGGAAACAAGCGGTGAACAGAACTACGCATACGATATGAAGAGGAAACGTAAGCGAAAGGTCCACTTTGACGAAGTAAAGGAAAACGAGGTCGAACTCTACGGCAGGGACAGATTCAGAGTTACCGTCTTCAACGTCATTATCGACAGGTTGATTGCAGAACTACAGAGACGTGGCTCTACTTACGAGAAGTTAAGTAAAAAGTTTGACTTTCTCAAGAAGCTACATAGTTTGGAATCTCAAGACGTCCGTGGCGGAGCACGGAACCTGGAAGCCTTCTATCTGGGGGATTTGGATAGTACTTTGGAAAACGAGTATCTGCACCTGCGAGCTCATTTGTTGTCTGCTGAGGCTACAGGGGGAAAAGGGTTATATCACTGGAGCTATACAAGTACATCCTGGAAAAAGGCTTTTTAGACATTTATTCAAACGTGGGAGTAGTGCTCCGGATGCTGTTGTGTACACCAGGGTCAAACTGTTCGGCAGAACGGTCGTTTTCAGCTCTAAAGAAAGTAAAGAATTATTTAAGATCTACCACAGAAGAGAACAGACTTAATTCACTCTCTGTGCTGTACATAGAGTCAGAAATAACGCAGTCTGTGGACTATAGTGAGGTCATCCGTTCCTTTGCAGAGAAGAAAGTTCGTCGCATGGCAATGTAATCTTGTAATTATATGTAAATGTAAAAATTATAATGTGTAAAAAAGTATATTTGGTACTTGTCTATTTCATTTCTAAGTCTGCTTGTCTATTTTCTAAAGTCAAAGTACGTTAAATAAATAAAAAATAAAAGTAGTTTGTTTTTTGCTAAATTACCAAAAAGGGGGCCCCGACTCTGTTAACTGCCTAGGGGCCCTGGGTCTCTATGTCCGGGCCTGCCTATCCTGTATTTTTATGGGTATCTATGTACATATATATATATATTTTCTTTTCTTTTTCTTTTACTTTCTTTTCATTGACATCATATATTTGTATAAACAGATCACTTTGATGAATAAAATATTATTATTATTATTATAAGTAATTTTACACTTTGGCCTCTGGGAAGAGTTTAGGAAATTTGATGGGCAATGTGTTCAAATACATAAATAAAAAGTTGTGATGGGATTATAAAATATAGATTTTCCAGCATTCATTTATGAAAATTGGATATATTTGTAGTCTTTGAAGTTATTGTATAATTATTTTTTTATTACAGGATCGGGATGCACCTTATGTAATATCTATGGAACTCTTGTCTCAGTTTGAGAGCATGGATGTTGATATATGTTTGAGAAAATCAGGAAAACATCACATGGTTGAACCTAGTGATTTGGTATTGTTAACATCCACATTGGCTCATTTAATACAAGACTACCCTATCAAAAAACCATAATACCATTTTCTATTGCTATAAATTGTTTAATCTTGTATTTGTTATGTATTTGAAGTTTTTATAAGTATTATTGATGAAATAGTTTTGTTACACTTTATTGAGATCAAATGTTTTTAAAAATTAATGTGGAAACATGAAGAGAATAGATTTTTAAGTAGTAATTTTTTATAATTGTTCACAACTATGCAATGAAATTTATACTCCAAAAACTTCGCAAAATATTTTTTATATAATATTTTTATTCGATTCATTGAGAATTAAACAATTCACTAAGCTCGTGTTTGTTATTTTATAGAATCAGAGTGCTGATTCTTAATTTAAAACCTCGGCAGATGCAAATGATTGTTTATTTATTTTGCTTTAAAGATTTGACAAATTCTAAGTATTCTCATTATGCGAATAGTGAGCAACTTTATATGGAAATTCTTAAAAGCAATCATGTTGCCATTCGATTTCCAGAATAATAGCGAATTTGTAATGTGCACACTTTTGCAGTATGGAATTTCGTACACGTCAGAATTTCATTTATCGTACGAACCAAAAGTTGTTTTTTACATTAAATTCCTACCATGCTGCCTACAAATGATAAGATATTATCAATAAGCAGCCATTGTAAAAAGCATACTACCCCAGTGAATAGAAATATTTTGGGTTTAAACTTTTTAAAAAGAGAACCGCCGTCATAATGGACGAAGTGTGGTAATGCGAATGCATTAGCAATGGAAAGGTTTTTAGTGAGGTACTGGGCACATTAATTTAAAGAAAGTATTGCTTTCGCTCTTGTTAACTGGCGAAAACTACAGCTTTTCAGTTAAACAAGTATATTTTTTGTACAATTATAACGATTTCTAGTGCTTCTCAAGTTTTACATGTAATGCAATTTACTGTCTTTGAAAAATAAAAATCATTCAAAACAATATAAGAAAACTGTAAGTGTTCGATTTCTCTATTTACACTTACGAAAATCCCAGTTTTAAAAGTGCTGCAGACGCTGTGATATATTGGGTCAAGTGAATAAAAAATAAGCAAATGCTTATGCTTAAGATTTCTATCACTTTTTAAGCAAATGTTTGATTTGGGGTGAATAAAAAAAGAGTATTTGCTTTTACTAGAAAGAATAAGCGTTTTCTTATTTTTAGGATTTTTCTTAAACATTTGCTTAAAATTGTGTGAATAAAACCGAGGTTATGCTTAATGCTTTAAGCATATGCTTAAACTTTTTTAAGTGAGGTAAAGGGCTTGCTAAGATATTTGTAAGTACTCTATTTTCATGATAATTAATCGTAAACATAAATATGGTAATTTATGGTGTCACGAAAGTTTAAAAAAATATGAAATTGTCAACAACCAACGGTTATGAAAATTTTTATCGTTTCTCTGAAGAAACTGTTAAGTACCTATATTTCAAATCTGTTACTCGGAGAATATCAAGAGAGACGTGGTGGGGCACTGTCTTCCAAACAGAAGATGGGAATAATTTTGAAACGAGAAAAAAGTCTGCTATGTCCGGGAATCGAACTCGGGAGGATATTCTACCACTGAACTATCGTAGCAGATCAATTTTCTCGTTTCTTAGTTGGGGTGGGTTCGATTCCCGGTCATAGCAGACTTTTTTGTCGTTTAAAAATTATTTCCAAATTTACAGCTTATCTTCGGATCTCTTGATTCTATCAAACAGAAGATAGAAATATTTTTAAGGTACTTAAGTGATTTCAGATAGGAGTCAGGGAAGAACACCACGTACAATGCACAACTGTATGTAAGACAGTAAAATTTGTGGCATCCAAAATCATTATAAAGGTATATGACTGGATAAAATGACTATAACTAATTGAATAAAAATGCACCCATGATTTGTGATATTATCGAATCCAGTTATAAAAGAAACACTTTTAAAAAATTATTAATTAACTTTTTAAAAAAATATTACCCAATATATTTATGTTTTTAGTTTGAAATTCAACTATGTAAAACTTTAAATGTAAACAAAAACAAGTGAAGGACGAGTTGCAATGAGCTTTCTTCATGTCCGTGAAGTTATATACGATATGCCGGTATTAACTTCACACACATCTTTCTTCCGTAAAATTTAAGCGTTTGCTTAAATCTGAGTAGCAAATGCTTATAAGCAAAAGCAAACTTTTATTCACTCAATATGAAGCAAATGCTAACTTTTAGCATTTGCTTATGCTTTTACTGTTTGCTTTAAACATTTGCTTAATTTTTATTCACTCGACCCGTGATGTGAAAAACTTCTTGCGTGCTTCACCGTGGATTGATTTACTAATGTTTTATGGAACAACTGCGAATGCATGACAGCAGTCATTTGTTCACATTTGTTATTTAAGTTGTTTTGGTACATCCAAAGATAAGATATTGAACGCATGAAAATCTATTTTTAGGTTTAATTCAGTAAGGACCATTTTAAAACCATTCGCTCATTATCATCCACTTGCAGTTATGGCAATGAATCTATTATATAGGCTTGTAACTGACGGTGTTTGGAGACCAGGCCCTACTAAATTTATATTAGAAAAATTTAATTCTTTATATCCTTCCCTCGAAAGGTTCTTAGGTAATAGAGAAATGAGTTCCTCCACGGAAACTCAATTTTTAAATCTTTCGGGTGGACGACGAGTGGCGTATAAAAAGTTAGCAGGAAATGCAAGTCCAACCGTCGTATTTGCTCCTGGATTTATGTCCAACATGAATGGCAAGAAAGCAACAATATTACATAAATTTTGTATAGACAACAGTCTTAGTTTTATAAGGTGTTTTTTCTCGTCCATTCTTATGAATTTGCTCTTGAGGAACAAGTAACCTTTTGCAGATACTCCCAAAAGTCCCCTTAATTATCAATTTTAAATTTGATCCAAAGGTTTGACTATGAAGGTGTGGGTGAATCACCTGGAAATTTGGAGAAAATGTATTTTTCAATGTGGATGGAAGACTTGAAACATGTCATTGATGAACTTACAGAAGGACCAGTTTTAATTGTTGGATCTAGTATGGGTGCATGGGTGGGTACTTTTATCTTTGAAGTTATTTACATATTAAAAATAATCTAGTATAAGTTTTGAAACTGGATGTGTAAAGGATTGATTATTTTAATTTGGTTTTAGAAGGTTTTTGTCATTTACTGAATCATTTAAAAGCGCTCCAAACTGAAGGAGCCAAAAGAGTTGCTTAACCTTATAAAAGCAATTATTGTGACGTTTTGTATAACTTCAGTAACGATCAACTACTTTCATTCATTATTTATATTTTCGAGCCTGAATCAATAATACTGGGATTTGTTGCCTAAGAAGCAGCAAATTTAGGAATTCTGTCTGTATAAAGTGGAAAATTAGTACTAAACCCTTATCTATAGAAATAGTATTTGTATTATTATTTATGAATATTCTATTATATAAGTTCAGTCTATCGCTGAACATTTTAACTTACTAAATTGGTACGAAGATGGCGTTTAAAATGATATGGTAAGAAATTGAGGTGGTTAAATACCAATAAGTGAGTTGTTAGTGTTATGGCAATACATGAAATAAAGAGTTATAATATTCATAAATCAGTAGATACAGAAAGTCACTCAGCACAGTACAATACTCAATAAATTAGTACAATTATTCATTTTATAAATTACATTAGATAAATAATAAACATTTTCTGTTTGAAAATTTGCATTTATAATACAGGGTATATTATCTCAATCGACTGCTGTATCAATTTTGGCAAATTAAAACTTTAAAATACATGATTTTATGCTTTGTTAACAATCCTAAATATTTTGTGCTGGATGTATGCCATAAATCACTTTACAGTTCTTATTGTTATCTCAGAAAAATAACTATCTTCCACTCCATGAATTATTCCAGTTATATTTAGTAAATTCCTCAAGTTGAGCTCAAGTTCATCAATGTGCCTTTAAAATTCTTGAAAATGATTCATTGTAATACATCTTGAAAATAATAAACAAAGGATTGTTCTGCATTTTGGCAAAATATAACAGTTTTCTCATACATCGCTCCCCAGTTATAACATGGATTTTCGGGGGAGGGACTCTGACCCACGTTATAAGACAACTGCGCTATAACCGATGACAAAAATAATTCTCGAATTTATTAATTCTCTAATCGACTAATAATCCTGTCTATTTTTTTTCACTATTGAGTGGGATAAACTTCGCTGTGCACACAATAGAGGATAGTTCCGTCTGTAAAACTCGCTCAAAAATGTGAAGATTCACGAATACACAAAAACAGTCACCAAAAAAGACAACCAGCACAGGTAAGTTCTCACATCATGGATCCTCATATTCCATTGGCAGTGACAAACCTTACACAAGCATTCAACGGTCGATACTAACTGGAGTGACTAAAACACATTTTGCGAATGCACTGCTCCTTCCTGTTTTATGTACAGGAAAACCTTTCTTTTGTGGCCTTGGAGAAGATAAGCAAATCCTGCCACTCAAAGAAAGGGTGTGTAGTGGTCGACATTATTGTATGAAAACAACTCGAGATGAGCAGGAATTGCTTTGCCCAATAAACATCCTTTTTATTCCCTACCTCGGCGGAGCATAGATCCTTAGGATTTCCGAGAAACCCCACTTTCTCTTTTGCTCACCAAGACTGGTTCATTTGAGTGGGCAAGCCTCCTGTAGTGCAAGGTCTGAAGTAGCAACATGCATGTTTTTCTCAGCATTTCTTTCAATGAAACGAAGAAAGACCTGCGGTATAACCGATGGTGTTATAAATGGGGAGCAGTGTACTATCAAAATAGAAGACCATGGATTTTTTTATTAAAGCTTGAATTATCAATTGTATGTCAGCTAAGTTTTCCAGAGTATTTATGATGAAGAAGAGGATGAAAGGGAAAGATTTTTGTATAGAATGTAATTAATTATCATATCTGGTGATAGTAATAGGATTTATTAAAACATCCTTGAAATATATTTGGCATGCAGCAGGGGCGGATTTAGAAACTTCCAAGGGGGGGGGGGGGGGCGATCACCCCTCTCCTCTCTTGAATACACCTCTGTTGATGACCCTATAATTTTAAAATCGCTTCCCCTATCAGATTCTTTCTTTCTCTTGCCATCAAGACTTAATCAACAAGGAATTTTTCATGGAATGGATTTAAGAATGCACCCAGTGAAAGGCAATGAAGTCTTCCAAGGGGAGGATGATTGCCCCCTTGAATCTGCCACTGCAGTACAGGCATCTCTCATTATAGTGCACTTCACTTTTGTTATAGTGCTATCGCTAAGTGCTGATTCATTAAGAAAATGTTTTGGTCATATATTAAAAGCACATAACTTTCTCATAACATTTATTATGCCTTATTAGTATTTGTAGATAAGTTACAATTAAATTAAACATCATTATCCAGTCAACAAAAAATGTAATCTGTACTATAATTTCATGGCACTATTTCCATGGCAGCTAATCCACATTAAATTTTGTCAATATCATGATTAATAGATTCGACTTATTCGATTTAATTGCGACAGGTTGCCTTCATTTATTTTCTTATCCAAATATTCTACATGTAGTACTTATTAGCTTCTCCATTAACTTCCACTTGGTTACGCATTATTTGACAATAATATCTTTGCATAAAAGAAATTTTCATTTGGGGTCATTCTGAGGCAGTTCATGTCTAAAAATATATTACATAGTCATATGTGCAAACACATTGGGATGGGAGCATTGAAGACTCAGCTAGTTCAATCAGCAAGTTGGCCACTCTACCTTAATAAGCAAGAAAAATCCTCGCGTGAAACAAACATAAACCCCATTTAGTCTTCTGTCTGATGTTATTCATATTAAATACATGGTACTTTTCTGCAATTTTTTATTTTTTCGCATGATACGGCATCATCTGCCAGATGCTATATCATGTTCAAAAATAACAAATTGTGGAAAAGTACTAAGTGTGTATTTAATATGAATAACATTAGCTACTTCCACAAAGTCATGTCTGACTCGATTAATTATTTCTGTCTGATGTATTAGTCGTGACTGTTGTATCAGTGAAGTTATTTTCTTTATTGTTGAACCCTCATATTATTTGTAATGAATCAAAAGCATGGAAATAAATATGCTAAGGATGTTTCTGTAAAGAAAAACTGCCACTTTCAGTCCAACTTGAAGTAATTCGGCCAATTGAAGTTGTAGAATGGCAAATTGATGTTTGCAAAGCCTTGAAATTAGCAGTATAGACTATAAGCTAAAATGCTGTGCATTTTTATATGTTCATAAAAAGCAAGTCTTAATGTTTTAATTGTTTCCCTGATTTAAGCATGAAAATATACCATATATTGGGAATTCATTTCCATTGAGAGTAGGCTGGTAGTACCGATTAAATCTATTAATATTAGTTTTTATGAAAAAACTCCCTCGCTTAATGCGGTTTCAGATAGTGCTCTGTTTTTCAGGAACCAATTAACAGCACTAAGTGATGGATGCCTGTATTATAAATCTTTGTTGATAAATTATTTTGTTAACTCAAGTATATGTAACTTGTGTTTAGGATCACTAGATTCCTAATACAGCAAACTTTATGTTGTCCTAAACACATTGAGCCTATGGCTTGCTGGATATTAAAATATACTGGGTACTGGAGAGGTTACGTAAAAATTGACAAAACCCTATTTGTAGAAGAAATAAACAGTGCAATATACATTGCACAAACTTTCTCATATACGTATGTATATACGTTTGATCGACTATGTACGTTTATAAAAGAAAAATGGTTATAAATCAAAGTTAACCATAGTTTAGTGTGTATTTTAATGCCACTGGTCGATATTTAGTAATTTCTTGGAAGATATGGCTTAGTGAGTATTATTTGTGACATCAGACTATTATTGAATGGATTTTAATCAAAATCCTTATAGCCATTTCTGAGTAAATCGAATTTTGTTTCAAAATATCCAAGAATGAAGTACCCTTAATTGTTGTGCAATATCGTTCATCCCTTCAGTGTCTATTATGAATGATATTATCCACAAATATGAGATATCATTCAATTCAGTGTAACCGTTTAGACTGTAATAAGATTTATAGTGGTTAGTGGCGGAGGCATGATGTCATAGGGCTTGGGTAAGGTAGCTAAGCGTACATTGTAATGCCAATGGATGCCATATAGTGATTTCAAGAGATAATATGGATTATGTAGTATTATTTGTGACATCAGGCCCTACAATTGGATTGATTTTAATCAAATTCTCTGGAGCCATTTTTGAGTAAATAAAATTTTTCTAAAAATTGCCAAGAATAAAATATCCTTAGTTTTTGAGCAATATCATTTTGATGAAAAAGGGTCTGCAAAAGATGATATATTGCACAAATACAAAATATCATTCAATTTGATTTGTGTTTGGGCCCTAGAACAGCAAACAGACAGACAGCATGGCGAAAACCACTTTTATGGACTCTGGGACACCTAAAACACGTATTTCCATCAAAATCTCGAAGTCGAATTTTTTCATCAAGGGTTCAATTTCTCTCTTCGACATAAATAAATTATGTTATTTTACACGTACAAGCTTCTGTCTCAACTTCATTGTTTAATTTAAGAACCCTTAAAATGAAAAATATATTCTACACTCAATCCTGTCTAACAAATGAAGGAAAGAAATACTCTTTGAATTGAACCAGTCCCATCACTACAGACATTGATTAACTTAAATCATGCAATGAAATCCGCTGTGCAAATGTTATTAAGGATTTTTTGCAAACCAGTCAAGAAATGCGAAACGTCAAGAGTTTAAAAGAGGTATGCCAAAATGTTTAAAGTTATAATTTTTCTTCTTATTTTGTCTTTCACACGTGCTTCGGAATCAAAAGGTTGTGATTTTACAACTAAGGATAACATTATAAACCAGAAAAAATGTCAAAACTGTAAATTTTAACATTATTAACATGGATTATCTATCTTAATACAAGTGTTATTCATTTCAATATTACTTTAAAATGTATGTGGGGTATGTCAACAAGAAAAGGTTGAAATCTCCTGGCCTAGGGTCTCATGCCTATGGGAGCCTCACATATGTGGGGGCCTCACATATCTGGGGGCCCCACATCTGGGGGCATAGCATCTAGAGTTTTAAGAGAGTTGGTATAGATTGAGTGTGAAAAGTCCAAACACAAAAAGACCATTATTAGAAAGGGAAATTAGTGTGGCATCTGCTATTGGACCCATCTTAATTGAGAGTAACATCTTTGCTTTTGTGAATGGCTAAACTTTCGACTGTCTAGAAGGTAGTTAGTGGAAATGGGTTTTATAAAACCCATAAAAATGGTCTTTCCAAGGGAATTCCTAATTCCCCCATCACAACAATGTACCTAACTTTTCCCCCCTCCCCTACCTTCCCCTCGCACTTTCCTTGCATACACTTCAGAAGCCGTATTTCTTCATCCTTATGATCGGCCTACTAATGATGGAATCTTTGATTCCAAAATGCATATTTATGCATTATAAAAAGAAAGTACAATTGTGTGTTTGATTGCTTGTGTGTTTTGTACGTGTGTGAGAAAAATGTCCCTGGCATGGAGTAGTTTTCCATAATCCCATAGAGTGTGTGACTTTGCTTGAGTGTTCGGTCCTTGGTAATTTCCCCTAAACTGGCATGTATGTGAGTACTTCCTTTTTATTATTTTTTATGGTTATTAGGTTTCTCCATTGTTATGAACAAAACTTATTCAAAATAAATATATTTGCTTGTTGTCTCTTGATGCATGTGTACTAGGATGAAATTTACAGTTATATGAATGGTTATAAACTATTTTACTCGCACAAACATGTTTTAACTTCCGAGTCCCTTTTTAAAAAAATTATTCAGGTACTTTATATTAAATTATAATTAAAACACTTCACCTCAGGAGTTCTTTAAACTCCGAATTTATTGGAGACATTTTTCAGGAATAAAGGGCATCCTATATGGCAGAAAATATGGCAATTTCTTTCAAAAGAAGGTTGAATTTTAGAACTTTATGATCTTGGATGAATGATATTTAAAAACTATTTTACAAAATTTACATTCTACTCAATTATTTATTATCAAATGAAGTTATTATATTTTTAGTTTTAACAATTTTTTTCATGATTTTTTCCAGATATCAATCAATATAGCCCTCCAAATACCTGAAAGAATTCATAGCATGGTACTTATTGCTCCAGCGCTGAATTTTTTTGAGCAAAAATATGACCTTATATACAAACATTTATCCCCAGTGGTAGGTATTAATGTAGTTATATATATTTAAATCAAACAATGTCATTAAAATTGAGTGATTTCATTTGATTTTTATAAATATCTTTGAAAATGTGTGCAGTTATTAATATTGCACTCTTAAATTTAAGGTTAGTTCTTTCTAAATAATGTGAATTACTGAGCTTAGATTTTTCTTATTAGTGTTTCAAATCATGCAAGCTCTCATAATATTTGAACTTTCAATTCATCAGCAAAGGGCAGTGCTTGATCAGGGTGATTGTTTGATACTGCCGAGTCCGTATGGTCAAATATTTTTAAGAAAAGATTTTTCTGAAGCATCGAAGCAACAACAGATTGATTTAAGTAAGCCTATTGCATTGCATATGCCTATTAGAATGATACATGGTGTTTTGGTAAGTATCAATTTATCATGTTAATTAGAAGTATAATACTAACTTAGTTATAATAACAACTAATGTTTAATGTTTGGCTTAACTTGGTGATAATTTTCCATATTCCATTTTTTGTGTTTAAGAAAGTCTTAGTTATGTTATTGATATGTTCAGGATCATTAAGATATGGTTCTTTCAGGATCCAGATGTGCCCTACAAGAATTCCTTGGAGTTGGCTCCCCTTTTTGAATCTACCGATGTAGATGTCATCTTAAGGAAGTGTGGGAAACATCAAATGTCTGAAGATGCTGATCTCAGTTTAATGTTGACCACTATTAAGCTCTTGATCTCTCACATTTCTGCTTCAAAACTTTGAAGCGTTGGATCTCACTTTAAACTACTTTTTTCTGTGTCATTTTATTAGTAGTTCTAAGTTTTTAGAATTTAATATTGTTAAATGCCAACTCATGGCTAGTGGTTTTGTAAATAGTTGACATAAAAGTGATCTTCAATAGTTAACACTTATTCGCTTGGAAGTCTGATGCATACAATCTTCCATTTTACAAGTAGTATTAAAAAAGCTCCAAAAACCTATTTTGGTGCTTCAGGTAAATATTTGTACCATGCAACCTTAAAATTTAAAATGTGTTTAGCTTTCACACTGCCATATTTTTTATTTTCTTGATTTTTGACTGCCATAATTTGTGGACTCTTGGTTGCTTTTTATTAAAAAAGGGCAATTGAATTCACAGTCATCCATTAGATTTTGATTGCCAATCAGCTGAGTTAAATACCATATAAAGCTAACATCAGTAATGCATACTTAGTCTTAGAGTCTGATATCTCAACCTGGTAACTACTTTATTCACCTGTATTCTGATTTTATTCGTACTTAAGGAGAATCGTAGAAAATTCTCATTGCAAGAAACTTTCTCATCCCTTATATGTCTGCCTGTTATTACCTCAATTATTCTGGTCAGTAACCATTGCTTTAACTATAAAATTCCAAATGAATATTTTATAAAAATTCTCTATATGCCATGCTGATGTAATTTACATGCATTTTAATAATGTTGGATATTTAATGCACTGATTTGCTAAAAATAGAGAAAATAATAAATAAAATTATCATCTTAGTTGTCATCTTTTAAGATATGGAATGGATTTAGGAATGCTCCTCATTTTTTAGGCGTGGCCATTTGTGATTGCTTTTCTTTGAAAAAAGAACATATTAGGAAGAATTTGTATGCACAAATGTTGTTCCAAAGTTTGGATAATTGCATTGTGATTTCTATTTTTTCTTTTGCAATTTTTTGCTCTGGTTTAAGGTTAACTATAAACTTCCACTTAATTGAAGATATTTGTATATTTTTGAGGTTTTTCCAGCTCTAATTCTAGTACATATATTGTAATTTATCTTGTACATTTTTTGTATGTGAGGACCAAGGCCGTATAAATTATTTTATTTTTTCAATGTTATATTCAATAAAAGAATTGGATTTGTTGTCATATTCAGTATTTTCTTTTGCATTAGAAAATTACCTGAATTTGACAAGTACATAAAAGGTTGGTTTTATTCCTGTTCAGGTTCCAAATTTATTTCCTCTTACCTGGAATGTATACCGTAAAGACCCGTGTACAGAATGTACTTTTTTTCCAAATTTTTTAAGCTAAAAAGTAGGGTGTGTTTTATACATGGATACATAATATTTCATGTTTTTCTCTCTATGAAATGTTCGATGAAAAATAAACAGCTGCAAACTAATATTTATTAACCATCAAAGTGTTTTAATTAAAATAAAACTTTATAATATGAAAAAAGATTGCACTTTTACAAACAATAATTGTAAATACAAGATATTTCACTTCATTAGCCACTCATACATGGATACTAAACATTTTCCTTTCTGTAGAGAGTCTTCAGGTAAAATAAAATACCTGATAACTAAAATTTAAAAATCTAGCGTCTGATCGTTGAAAAAATTTTCAATCAAGAAAACAAATCAAACTTTTTAAACAACTTCCCTAAAATCCAAGAAATTCGCCATCATTGGAGTCGTCATCGGTAATACGAAACTCCTGACCTTCATTTGTTTCTGAAACTCCAGATTCCTCTCTAATTTTGTCATCTTTCCATAATATGTCGTCTTCACTTCTATCTAAAGCATTACTTATGCAACACTTTTTGAATCCCTTAATTATCATTTCTGAGGGGAGGTCATTCCATCCTTCCACAATCCACTTACAGATTGTTTTTATATCTATTTTGCAAATGAGCCTACCTTTTTAAATTCAGGATATTTTATTTTTACTGCAAATTTCACAGACTATCACAGAAATGTTTACAGTTTTTTATTTCAATTGGGTAAGAGTCACAAAAATCTGCTACATTTTATCTTCTACATTGCTTTCCAAAGCGTTTTACTATATCCTGTAATAAGTAGTTTTAACATAGGTTAATCTTGTACTACAAATACTTCAGTAAATTCACTTCAGATCATATTTAGCAGAAAGTATATTCGACGGAAATCATCTAATAGAATGAATCTTTTATTGCGACTTATTGTTTATTCCTAGAATTTTAAGAGAAAACCTTCTTGCATCCTATACATGGGAACAGAAAGTTCTCAGAATTTGAGCCAAAAAACTCTCTCCGTCCTATACTCGGGTGTGTCCTATACGCGGGTCTTTATGGTATGTGCTCTCTGAAAACTAATTTATCTTAATTTACATTTTTGATATAAAACTTTCTTTTACAAAGATCTTCATAACTGAAAGTAACTCTTCCTATACTTTATTGATTCACTCAACATTAGTTGCTATTAATCTCTTAATGCCTGAATTTTTTATAATAAAACAATTTTTAAAATTCATATTTTATGGCTTTTATAAACCATTAACAAAGCAATAGAAACAAAATAATTTTTAAATTAATTTTTGGTGGGATCCATTTTTGTAACAACAGACATATTTTGGTCAACTCAGCATAAATTACTTCTTTGAGTTAGGAAATGCAACTACCTTATATTCAAGAAAAGTTTTTTTTGTTTTGGTCAGGCAAAGATGGCAATTGCATTTTGATAATTTATAAACTCTTTGACCTATACAATTAGGCTTTTTTACACAGCTGCCTTGACATCTCAACCATGGGCCAATGAGCAATAAAATTAGTTCTTATGTACTGCATTAGTATTGGGTATTGGCTGAACTGAACCACCATTTTTTGTGTTTGAAAGTCTCTCGGATGATGATGATGTACAAAATCTCTATTAGAAACATCCAGGGGCATACTGATAGGCCCCACAATGCGGGAAGGGCCCGAGATTTAGGGGACCTCCAATCATTCAAACCATACTGACAAAGGTGTCTGATGCCCATTTTAAAAACCAGAATAATGTAATTGTGACTTCTACAATATGGCTTTATAACGCTGAGAATAGGCATTTCTCGCCACAAAAACCAGTGCAAGACATAGGCTATAATTATATGCCTTCAGATCTCTCACTCTTATGCCAATGTATTTTCTCATGTGTCAACACTTCTTAAGCATTAATATAGCTAGGGAAGATTTTTGTGCTTATTTGTATATATTGCATTTACTTGTTAACACATTCAGTGCAGGTGACTTCATATGAAGTCATCGGTCTAGGGATGCTATTTACCTTTAGTTTTGTTGCTAGCACATTCGGGGTGACCTTTTTTCACTGTGACACTCTTAGTTGTTCCCTAACCATCGCAGAGGAAGCAGCCGTTTCATTGCCAGCTGATTTTTTGGATATCATATATAACTATGATATTTATAGCCCCTTAACGTCTATGCTAGCGAAAATTAGAAAAAAAATACCCCGTCACCGGGAATGGCAAACAAATTTGCGCCTGCACAGAATGTGTTAAGTGAAGCATGAGCTCTGTGTACACTGTTCAGGCTCTAAAAGATGACGACTTGACTTCAATTATGGATCGGTCCGGTAGTTACTACTTATGATTGGAAAATGTGAGAGAGAATGATGAGTGATTGATTAATTAAATGTTATTAATAATTAAGTTAATTATTGGAATTCATTACTGGTTTTATGGCTGTAATCATTCACTTCATCAAACATGTAAAAATTGACATGCCAAATGATCCAGCAATTCCTTTTAACATGCATTGCAGACAATTCACGATCAAAGTGCCTTATGCCATGACAATAAATAAATCACAAGGCCAAACCTTAGCCAAAGTTGGTATTTTTATGCCTGAACCTTGGTTTACACATGGAAATATGTGTTCAAGAATTTGAACACAAAATTGTATATAAAGAAATTTTGAAAATTAAATAATAACACAGAATTGAAATAGGCCCCTAGTAATTTTTTATAATTTCATACTTTTCAAAATAGCAGCATTTGCAAGTATGGGGGAGGGAGGATGAAAAATCTTCATTAATATACAGACAATGGTATGTAATTTAGCTTGGAAAATATTTAAGATAACTATAGGGGGGGGCTCCAGATTTTCTGGTATGCCACTGGAAACATCTATTCCCTCATTCCAAAGTGTGGTAGCAACTGAGGTCCTGAATGATAGTATATCCATTTGCCTTTTTCTTGGAATTGAGAGTGATTTATAATCCTGGCAATAGAGAAGCTAGTTATTAACAATATCAAGACTGAGAAAATGGAGGAAAAGCTTATTGTAACATTTTCTTATATAAATGAATGATGCAAATAGTTAAAATTGCAAAATGTTGTGAAAATGTAACACATTACAAATTCAAGAACAAGCAATTTAAAAATGTGCTTGCCTTAGGTATCTCCAATAGCCACCAATGTTAAAAAACCATGTGCATTTTGGCTACAAAGCAGCTATCTTCAGTGGCAATTCACTGCAAATAGATTCTAAAAGAACTGAAGACGGCAGCTTTTTAGCCGAAATGTGCATATAGTTTTTACTTTCTCATATATGTGGTATATTGAGATAGTACCTATTGTAGTCGTGAAAAAATCCAGCTTTGAGATTTTGATGGAAATACACATTTTAAGTGTCCATGAGTCCATAAATGTGGTTTTTGCCATGCCATCTGTTCATGGTTCTAGGACCCAAACACAAACAAAAAATTGAATGATATCTCGTATTTATGCAACATCATCTTTTGCAGACCCTTTTCTCATAAAAATGATATTGCACAAAAATAAAGGGTAGTTTATTCTTGGCGATTTTTAGAAAAATTTGATTTACTCAAAAATTGCTCCAGTGAATTTTATTTAAATCAATCCCATTGTAGAGCATTATGTTACAAATAATACTACGTAAGCCATATATCTCTCAAAATTACTATATGGCATCCAGTGACTTTACAATGTATGCTATGCTACCTTACCTATGTAAGCCCTATGATGGCATACCACCACGATCCACTCAAAATCTTATTACAGCCTAGATGGTTACAGTAAATCAAAAGATACTCATATTTGTATATAATATCATTCATAATAGACACTCTGAAGGTATGAACGATATTTTGCAACAATTAAGGGTACTATATTCTTTAATATTTTGAAACAAAATTCAATTTACTCCTAAAGTAGCTATAAGGATTTTGATTAAAATCCATCCAATCGTACAGCTTGATGTCAGAAATAATACTAAGCCATATGTCCCAAAAAATTACTATATATCGTCCAGCGGCATTATTTCTGTACAAGACACTTAGCGCATGTGTTAGAGGGGAAGGGGAACCCTGGGATTCCCTAGTCTAAAATTCCATACTTCTCTGTTAATTCCATGTGCTTATTAGTGAGGGATGTTAGATGTGAGAGGTTGATGGTGTCAGTCACTTTGGTTCTGTTGCTATGCATTATTAACATAATTGGCAGTGAATTGCCAAGCACACAGAGTTAATTTTGGGGCAAAGAAGCTGCAATGAATGGTTCTTTCTTCTCTACAATTGTGAAGATGGATGAGACAATCCAGAGACCAAGCATCACTCTGCCCAATGGAAGCACAGTGACTCACTGCTGCCAAAATAATTTTGTGTTGTTGCAAGTGCTGAGAAAATGATGGCTGCAATTTTTTGAAATGCTGATGGTATCATCCTTAAACACTGCATTCCTAAGGGCACTACAGTTACAGGAAACAGCATTGAAGAGGTTCTGAAGGAGGAGATCCTCCCAGCTTTGCAGAAGAAAAGTCCCCACATCGTGAATCATCTTTGATTCCACCATGACAATGCTCCTCCCCATCGTGCTGCCAAAGTGCCAGATTTTCTCAGAGAAAACTAAATTGAGGTTGACCCACAACCACCCTACTCACCAAACTTCACACCAAGTGACTTTTGGTTGCTTCCAATGATGAAAGATGCACTTTGTGGCAGGACTTTTTCAAGCCAATCAGCAGCTGCTACTGCCATTTATCAGTGGGCCAAACACACCCCTAAAGAATGCTTTGCTGCAGCCTTCATAGCTTGGAAGAGAAGGTGCTAAAAATGTGTGGAAGCTCGTGGGGACTTTGTTGAAAAATTATCTAAGTTTCATTCCTATATTATGTGTCATTCTTGTAAAATAAATTATGAGACCTTTAGATATCAGCACTAATTTCATTGAGTATACAAATGTCATGAATTCACCTCAACTGGCACATATGCATTTCTGAGGATAGTTTGTACAAGAAAAATATTCAGCCAGTTCGATGCATATTTGCATCACTTGTCATCAAGGGGTTAAGATATCTTAATATTATTATTGGAAATATTATTTCATCTATGAATTTTGCTTGCTTAGCTGAATTATTAAAAAAATCAATAATGTCAATTTTGCTAAGGAATTATGTATTATCAACTTATTTTTCCTATTTATAAATTTTATTTCTCGATTAAAGATTTTTTCTAACATAACTATTGCACTTAATTAATCCAAAGTAAGGAATTAACCTTTTTCCATTTGACAAATTTAAAAATAATTCAGCATTAGGAATCCATTATGGAAAAATTAAGTACATTTTAGGGTGGCATAACAATTTTATAAAGTATTGATGTTAATTTAAAAGTTTGTTGATAATAATCAGTTGCAGCTGTATTATGTACAACATTCTTCTGTAACTTGAAAGTAAATTATTTATATAGTGATTGTGACATTTCAAACAAACTTAAGAGTTATCTGTGAAGATATGCTGGTCATTTGAATTCATGGAATTTAACTAAGTCATTCTTTAAAGGTTTTTAAGATATCTTTTTTTGATCCTCGGACAAAAGGATTCTGGAGTCATAACTGTTTGCTACGTTACCAAAATTTTTGATGTTAGAAAAATATGATCGTATTACTGATCCAGCTAAATCAGTAATATGATCATATGTATCCAATATTACTTGGTGTTACCGAAGAACAAGTTTTAATATTTACTATTATTGCTAAAATTGCACACACAGCAAAAAATAAAACCGGCGAGGCAACACTATTCATTAATGTTCACAATAAATTAAATCACTAATAGATTACAAAACTCAAATTACCTATGAATGAAGACTTCTTTCTACCTGTGAAGGGGTTAACCCAGGGTCCTTAACGTCCTTACACTTCGAACTCGCCGCCAAGTCAAAATGAATTAATGAAGGTGACGCGCTCACCGCCATCCCGCCATACCGGTTAAGGTCTTTTGTTTTATTTAAATTTATTACAGAGCGAGAATTCTAAAAGTTTAACTTGAATAGAATCTTTGTTTAAATTAATAAGTTTAAGATTCTATTCAAGTTTTGTGATATCATCGAAACCTTTCTCAAAAAATATATTTAAATTATTATTTAATAATTGGAAGTGTGGGGAAAACCGCTGCAATTTGAGTTGGAAAGACCGTTTATGTACTCAGTTTTTCGATTAAAAAAGAGTAATTTTATTTCCGTAAAGAGTTAAAAATGAACGTGGAATATAAGAAGTTACTTAATAGGATTTCAAGCCTGCAAAGATCCGGGCTTCATCAGGTAATTATACAAACAGTAGCATATTAATGTTTTATTAAATAAAATACTACTTTATCTTATTACTTTTACCAAAATACTTTCGCAATTCAAGTGACCTCATTCGAGTTATTTTTCAATAAAATTAACCACGGTTAGTTATGCTGATGTAACATTCAAATTTGACATATAATAAGGATGATCAATTATTTCCTCATTGGAGTCATCTATTTTTTAATGATAATTTCGATAGTTATCTAAAACAAATAAACAATATTGTACAAAGCTATAGAGCCAGAAAATGCATGAAATTCTTTCCTCATCTACAAAAACCGTAGCTAATACCAGTTTTTGTCGATTATGTGTTCACTAATAATGCCATATGTTTTATTTTTTTTAAAATTATATTTTCTGTAATAATTTTTATTCTTGAGTTGAAGTTTTCAATTTTATGAAAGTTTATGTTAGCCGAAAATTGCTTTAAATCTTAAATTTCTACTTCAGTGCACTCAAAAACAATTTTTGATTGATATTGGTACCAACTGAAAGTAAAACGAAATTCTCTTCGTGTGAATCAATAACTGCATTTTACAGAAAAATTCTTCAAATGTTGTTGCCATTGTTCAACTATTCAATTATTTTTATGTAGAACTACTTATAAAAAAGAACTTCATAAATTTCATCGCATATCCCTCTCCAATAGACGATGAAAAAATTCCACCAAAATGTAAAATATCAGCCTATCAAAGTGATAGCAAATCGCAGACATGCAATGTACCAATTAAGTACTGTTCCAGTGATGTTTTCATCATGGAATGCCTCAGTGAAACAATGTGTACTATTGTGTGTGTGGCAATGTGTGACAGTTCTACACAATCTTATCTAGAATAATCAATTTATGACAGCTTTTGACCTGTTTTTTTTACTCATCTAGCTCAATCATGACAGTAGTCTTATCATTCTGTAGTCTTTACACTGGATTACTTTGATTTCTTCTTTAGAGAGGTCATTGTTAGTTCTAGGAAATCCTTAGGCTATTTTCGAGAATAATAAACCTTATTAATTAATTTTGTAATCACTTTTAGTCCTTCCAATCTCATGACTTTAATATTTTCTCTGCCAATATTCCATCCCCACGTTTAGCTTTTCCTTTGTCAGCTTCTGTGTCACTTTCTACTTCACTTACCAAAATACTTGGTCCCAGGTTGTTTTCTTCATTGTCATTCTCTTCTTCCAGTAATATATTTGCCGATCTTGTCTGCTTATTGTATAGAATAGAATACAATTTATTGAATATTACATTTTATATAGTTTCAGTATATGTCTGTTAGTATATAGATGTTTCGTCTTAAATATTCGTTAATTGTTACAGATGTCATATTATTATACAAACTTTACAGTGAATATTTCGCCATATAAAGTTACATACAGGCATCCACTTAACATGTTAGGTTCTTTACTTCTATATTATCCTCTAAATTAAAGCCACATTATTGTTTTCTATATATTCTCTTGCTGAATAATATTTTTTTAACAAAAAATCTTTCATTTTCTCATGAAAAAGTTTTATATTATCACAATATTTTTCCCAAATTTTATGGATGGTTTATTATATACATTAATACCAATATAATATGGACTGTTTTCCATAAGTTTTAATTTGTGCTTTGTCAAATTAAGCTTATCTTTGCCTCTTCTATCATATTGGGGCTCAAACTAGAGATTTTAAAGGTAACCATGTTTCTTATGGGCATAACTTATTATCTCACACAGGTAGTGATGGAAGATTTAAGTTATTATATTTTTTAATCTCTGAAGCCTGAGCTGGTCATTACATGTAGCACTTTTTTATTTTAAAAATAGTTTCCTAGCTAGAAGCATTTCCCCACAAAATCATGCCATATGTACTTAAGCATTTAAAGTAAATAGCACTGTTAATCTGATTGGCATGCTAGTTATTGATGTAAGTATTAATATATTGACATTTAATCTTACTACTAAATTATTAACCCTTCCCAAGCAAATGTTGTCTCTAAGCAGAATATTTTCTTGCAATATATAAATTCAATTAATTTTTATGATGCAAATGACTTATGCCTAATTAAATAAACATGTGAGGAACTATTGTACATACTGGCATACAAGACAACCTTTTAAGGCAAAAAAAGCCTCACAAAACTAGGAGTTGTCTTATACACGAAGCATAAAATGTGAACTTGAAATTTTTAAAGGTTACTTGGCATCTAAAAACCACTGTGCATATTGTATTGCATATACAACTATATATACAAGGTGTCCAAGAAAGAGTGGATGCATTTCAAACATTTTTATTGAGAAAATGAACAAAGCTAGATGAGTACAGTTTTTGCCACATAAAACAGAAACTCAAAAAGTTTTTTTCACTTTTTCCCATTTTAATCAGCCCCCCATGTTGCTTGCACAATGACCATCTGGTATTCAAATTCCCAGAAAGCATTGTCACACATATCAGGTGGGATTCCTTCCAGAGCATGGATGATGCAGTCTTTCAAATCTTGTGAAGAAGTGACTCATGTATGGTACACCTGGTCCTTTATGTACCCCCAGAGGAAGAAGTCAAGGGGCGTTAAATCTGGCGATCCTTGGAGGCCATAAAACGGGCCTGCCTCTTCCAATCCATCTTCCAAGAAAAGTTGTGTCCGTAAATTCGATAGAACAAGTAGCATATCTAAACCTTTCAGAGTTCCGCTTTCATGTGGTAAAAACCATACTCTTGTGGCTTTATTCATTTTCTCGCTAAAAATGTTTGAAATGTGTCCACTCTTTCTCGGACACCCTGTATAATGTATTCAATATGGATGGACTCTTTTTTTGCCCAAATGCTAATGAAACATTTATAAATAACTGGCAAAATTTTATTGAACACCAAAATTAGATCCCCTAAATTAACCGATGCCACAGTAACATCACTAGTTTTACAAGACAGCAGCAGCCATCATATTTTATAGTCATCTTATCTGGTGAATGTACCCTAAAAGTTTAATTGAAAATTGAATATTTGGGGCCATTGTATGAGCAGGTCACCTTATAGGCCAGGATTTATGGTATATCTTACAAAATGTTTCCAAAACCAGCATATTTGAAAAACTTGTGAATGCAACCAAGGCATACTTCAGTTTTACCTGTTATTACAACAAAACATGCATGTACACAAACAAAACTTATTTAGAACTGTCTGAACTACTGTGAGCTTGCCATGTAGGATTTTTACTTTCTCCATATACATAGTATAGGGGAAAATATTGTATTCATGAAAAAAATCGACTTCGTGATTTCAAGGGAAATACACATTTTGAGGTCCCCTGAACATGTTTTGACAATTTTCTCGATGATGTGTGTGTGTGTGTGGGTAGATGGGTGGGTGGGTGTTTGTGTGTGTGTGTGGGTTTTTGCATGGGTGGGTGGGTGGGTGCGTGTGTGAAATAGCTTTTTGTGGGTGCTCAAACTCAAAAAATATTAATCAGGTCAACAGGAAATTTTATATTTAACATTTTTATAAAAGTCAGAAGATCTGATTAGTTTTTGGTAAGAATCAGTCAACCGAAAGTGGGTGTTTACTCCTTTCACTTATCCGTTATTTTGAAATATTAGCTTTAATATTTGATAAATGTAAAACTGTACTGGAATAAAAGTTGTAGGAAATTTTATTTTCTACAACCTTTGTTTGAAACATTGCATTGTTTAAGAGATATCGTATATTTTTAGCTGCCACCACTACGCCACCTACTGACGACTATTGTTAACAATGACGCATAGTTACATCTTAGTATTGCTCCTTTTTCTTTTCTTAATTGTTGGAGCTTTGTGGCTATATCCAATATTAGAAGGCTATGGTTTGAGTTTATTTCTGTTCTTTGTAAATACTAAAATTTTCTTGCAGTTTCTTAAAATATTTATTATTGTGTAACCTATTTTGAATTTTTAGAAATATTACAGATATGGAGAAAGTCATGTGGTGGCCACATCAGATTTTTACTAGTTTAATGAAAAAAATGTCTGGGTGCATGTAGGACATCTTTACACATGTTTTGCAGTAGTGTATAGTCTCCTTCCTCTTGCCTTTCTGGTAACAGACATAACACCTTACTGAGCCTTTTTCCTTCTTGCCAAGAAAATGGGGTTTCTTATCCAGGAGGGCCATGTTTGTTGTTTTCCATTCTGCCTGTTAGTTCTCATTCTTTCTTCAACAAGAGACATAGCAAGGCTCTTCCTGTATTTTATGTATGTCATTGGCCTCTTTCTCTTGCACCATTATGTAGAGTAAATAGGAATTGACTATAGAGACTTCCAATAGCCAGAAGAAGATCTTGTGGTAACATCGCTTAGTCTACCACATGATCTGATAATTGGCTATGTAACAGTCGCTCCTGTCAACACCCCCCCATAAGCTGAGTGTTTTCAACGTCAACATCTGGTTTCAATGTAGGAGGCTGGTTTGGATACATGGATGGGACTAATGTACTAATGACTTCCTTACTCCCTGTGTTTAGATTGGAAGGTGAAGATTGGTCTTATGTGTATTCCTCCACCGATTTTGATGTAAAATAAAATAAATTACTTGGTATGTATTTAGAATCAAATCTCTCCTGGGAGACTCATATTTCAAAACTAGCTAGTAAACTTAGTTTTATTTGCTTCCTCATAAGAAGCATAAGACTCACAGTTTCTACGGATGTGTTGCTTTCCATTTACTATGGTCTATGTTATGCACAAATTGTTTATGGAATACTTTTTTGGGGTTCTTCTACTAATGCCCTCTCTATTTTTAAGATTAAAAAAATTGTTCATCTGATGGTATGCGAAGGTTATTATGCCCCATGCAGACCCATTTTTAAAAGATTTCTAAATACATACCAAGTAATTTTATATTTTGAACTTGGGACATCTGAATGCCATTCATATGAAAAGGTAGATTCATACTAGCTTTGTTCTTGTTGGCAAAATATACTGACCGGGATTTATTAACATTAACAGTGAGAACATTATTATGACTCCAATTATTAAACATAAGAGTGATTTGGTTACCATAGTGACTCAAACTCATAGCTGAGTCAGCTGTAAGGACAACATTTGTATCATCTGCATAAACTATTGTCTTTGCACCATGGATTTTATTGAGTTGTTGAGGAAGGTCATTAATATATAAAAAATAACGCAGGTCCAAGAATAGAACCTTGAGGAACTTCCTTGGTTATAGCCTTGGGTGTAGATATGTGCTTCAATCCATTGACATTAATAGTAACACACTGTTATCTGTTACTTAAATAAGATTCTAACCACTTCATGGGTATATCTTTGATTCCATACAACTCTAATTTCTTAAGGAGTAAACCATGACTAACCAGATCGAATGCTTTTGAAAAATTGAAAAGCAAGGAGGCAACTTCCTCAATATTATCCAAAGCACTCAAAACACTATTTATTGTTTCAAATATTGCAGAAACTGTTGACTTGTTTTTATGAAAACCATGCTGAGAAAAGGATAACAGTTTGTGGGACTCAAGGAAAGAAATTAAATGCCTGTAGTAAACTTTTTCAAAAATCTTAGATAATTGATTCTGCATAGATATGGGCCTATATGAATTGATATCATTTATACTTCCTTTCTTTTTATATAAAGGTACTACTTTCGAAGTCTTAAGCAAGGATGGAAAAACACCACTTTCGAAGAAATAGTTCAATAAATATAAAAAAGGCAACTTAATTAAATGAAAACACTGAATTAAGATAAGATTAGGTACTTCATCAATACCTGAACTCTTTTTTGAACTTAAACTAAATACCATCAACTTGAATTCATTGTCTAGGCAAGGAGAAAGATAGAGTCTTTGAAAAGATTGAAATATCAGGCAAATCAGTGTTAATTAGCTGCTGAGGACAAGGTTCGTTAGTGAAATGATTACTGAATCTGGTTGCAATGGATGACAAATCCGAAATAATTTTACCAGATTCATCCTTAATTCCAAACAAAGATGACGCTTTGTCATTATTTTTAAATTCATTAATAATCTTCCCAATTTCAGATGATTTATTATTGCAATAAAGCAATCTTTCATTATTGTAGTTTCAATTGGCATTATTTAATTTCAATCTGTATTCCCTTTTCAAAGATTAATATTCTGTAATTAACTCGTCACTATTACAAGATTTACAGAGGATGGCTGGATCTTTAATATACAGAGATAATGCACGAATTTCATCAGTGACCCATCTTTTGTTAGCATTTATTTTCAAGTTTCAAAACTTTATGAATTATTTCCCCTAAAATGTCTAATTTGACTGGTCTATAAAGGGTCTTCATCAAAATGCAGGATAAAATATTCAGTTGATTTTGTGATCCTATCAAAACTAGATGATACAACAGCTTCTCTTATAACAATTACAAAAGGAATATTTACAATCGGCCCAGTTTCATTACCACTGACATTGTCCCATGTGGTAACTTTTCTGTTATCACTTCCATCACCAGTACTTTCAATGTCCCTTGTGTTACCATTGCTCTCCATCTCTTCATAATCACAATATTCAGATTCTGTAGCACTGATGTCAATATTGGACAAACTTTCATCGCCACCTTGTAAAATAGAATCAGTTTCACTGAGAAGTGATATCTTATGATGATTAGGAATTATAAACCACACAAATATTATTTCCCTTTGCAACACACAACCAAAGCCTTCTTTTGTTTCCCTTAAAACATTCATTATATTACAATTGATGCCATATAGTTAATGTAAAACATAGTATTTGCTTCTCCTGTGTGCTGCTAACATCTAGCGATGATATTTATTAAGATAAAGCCGCAAAACAAACTAGGGCTTGTTGCAGATTATTCCATATTGGATAGGAGAACTGGGTTGTGGATTATTCCAGATTCTACTTAGAGAGACTTAATTTAGTCTTTCCATTTCATGTACCATTTCATTAACATATAGTTAGAATAACTTGGCTGAGTGCCTGCTATTTACATCAAAATATTTATTAATTTTCAAAACAATTTTTTCTGGCAGTTCTAAAATTAATAAAATTTGTTTTAGTAATTTTTAACTTAAGACCATTTGCAGAAAATCATTCCTCCTATTATTTTTATTTTGACCTAACTCTGCTATCATTTTTAGGCTGGTTTCCAAAAGAAACATAGCCTTATGAAATGGTCCCATCTGTGTGTCCCCCCTGCTAACAACTTTTGCATCAATGGACCGATTTTCATGGAACTTGGTATGAGGCTCGTGCTGCCAGGGCCCACCTCTGGGCAATATTTTATTTGGGTAAGATTGAAGTCCCGGTTTCATTTTCAGAACCTTTTTTTTCCTATTTGTTTTACATAGGAAGTCTCAAATCCATTGCGTAGGGATTTTTTCTTTAATACTTTAAAATATCTTAAAATTATGATATTGGACTGAGGTTTGTACTGTTCTAAGAGAAAAAGAATGTAGATTATAATTCTTATCACAGATAATTGATCCTATTTTTTGAATTTCTACTAAAACAGCGTTTTTGCATTTTAAATCTCATTTTATCGGATTGTTGCCTGAACTCGGCTTGAACATAGATGAGTGAACAAATGGGCTATTTTCTTTTCCACTTGACTACCCTTCAGCAATGGACAGCTGATCCATACATATTAGCTAATAAACAGTAACAGTTATTAAATTTGTTTATTTAAGAAAAATACATCCAAAATATAATGTCATAAAGAGATTTTGACATTGTTTTTAGTATTTTAAACCTGTTAATAATTGATTAATTTGTTTTCAAATTTTTCTCTATCATTGATAAACTATGAATTACAAACTGTATTTATGGTATTAAGAATACCTTGGAATGATGAACACATAGTTACAAAAACATTTCCTGTCAATATAAGTAATCAATTCGAGACGTCAACTTTGGGAAATCAGTCTGCATTAGTCCTGGTTTAGACTTCTTGTTTCTTTTAAAATTGCTGAACTATCATCCACATGTAAGATAATGTCTGCTTTCAGACTATAGCGGAGTTCATTTGTTAATACAATAACAATAGAAATGTACACATGTTTCCTGTAGCACAGAAGTGCTTTTCGTCAAATTCACCATAGTACGATCGTATTGCTTTGAAATCAGAAAATAGCAACAGGAGTTTATTATATTATTCACTAAAACAATATTACAGATTGGAGATGTCTAAATTATTGTTGCAATTTTTTTTTTCAGCAAGATATATGAGATTGCATGGTATTAAACAAATAGTCAAAAAGCAATTTATCAGTAAAATTTTATTGCACTAAATGTTTCTTACATTAAAGGTTACCATAATATAGAATTTTATTTTTCAAATTCCCGCCCATATTGTCTTGTGGTAGCTAAAGAGGCTCTCGTACAAACCAGACTATCTCAAAAGAAGTGAATAAGTCATCAATCATGGTCATTTTATCTGTGCTTGGCTTTGATGGGTTGCTTATAATTTTTAATCCATAATTTAAAAGCTATTTCTAAAATGTGATGTCTTTAAGAAATTACATTATAACCAATGGTTCATGAGTAGCCAGAAGTTTAACTTTAATCTTTTTTTTCGGGTGAGAGACACCTTAAATCTTATAATGCATACAAAACATGCTTAAAAATTCTTTTTATCATATTTTTTATCATTATAATTCTAATATATAATAAAATTCTTCGTGGGATGTCCTCCTGTATCCTTCCTCCTTTTTCGAGGTCTGCAGATTACAGTCCTCTTCTGCCCATACATAGCCATAAAGTTGGGTTTTGTTCCAGCAGCTAAGCCCTACTGCCTTGCACGCTCCCAATATTGCATATATTCATCAAAAACGTAGAAACTATTGATGATAATGGTATGCAGTATTTTTAAAAATATCAGAACCTTAATAATTATTTTAATAACTGAAGAGGCCCTATTGATTAAATAAGAAAGAAGTTTCTCACAGATCAGCATTTTTAAGTGTTGACTCGAAATTTAAAATAATTGATGTTTCTTATATTTTTCTATGGATTAAAGAAGTTTTACGTTATTTAATGCTTTCTATACTTTCTGTGCTTGATATTTTTACACATTTATAAGGTTCAATTTAGTAATTTTAATCAAATATATTTGAGCCTTTTCGGGACAGGTATCCATGATTTTTTTTTCATCCAATATGGCGTCCAGTTCAAGTCACATTTGTGGCTCTTGTTTTGATGGCATAATAATGCCAGAAAAATTCGTCTTCTGTGGCATATGCCTCCAATTATACCATCTTAAATGTGTAGACCTTGATGAGCAAAGATTTAAAATTCTATCCAAAACTGTGGCAATATACTGGAAATGTTTGTTTTGTCGTCAAAACAATCATCAGAATTTTCTCAACATGGTGGCTGAATTAACTTCGATACAACTAGAAATTAAACTATTAAAAGATAATCTTCTGCCTCGTCCTCTGGATAGTAAATTTAACTGCAAAGAAAAGAACTCTTCAACCTCAATGAGACTATTACTGAAGATTCATCTCTCCATCCAACTCCCCTTTTGTCTCCAACACCTGTTGAAACTCATCCAATCCAGGCAGACAGTGATGTTGCCAGCCAACTGTATACTTCTGGAGACAATGGCTTTATAACTGTCACTAGGAGGAAAAACATGGTTTTCAAAAACTTACACAGGTGCAGTCTGAATCTCCAATGGATCAAAAGAGCAAAACTAAAACAAGTAAGAATGTATTGATAGGTAGTTATAGTGATGATAATGTTTGCAAAAATTTACCAGCGCCAAACATCATTGCTGGCTTCATATAGGACGAGTTAACCCATCGACTTCCTGCGATGATATACTCAGCTTCCTTAAAAATAAATTCAAGGGAGAAAACTTCAACTGTGATAAACTCTCATCATATAAACAAAGTGCCACTTTCAAAGTAAGTGCTAATTTTGAATTATATGATAATCGTTTGAATGTAGATCTCTGGCCTAAAGGTGTCCGTGTAGGGAGGCTTCAATTCTTCTATAATCAGAATTTGAGTGTGACTAGCAATAATAACACCAAGGTTGCATGTGATATCCCCAGCTTCATTATATCTCCACCATCTAAAAGTTCTTTAGGTTCTAATGCTAACCTTGTCTCTGCAGAAAGCAACCCTGCTACATGTCCACCCTTAGACAAACGTGAGAGCAATACAGTGATTAGTTCATTAGCACAAGTTGTAACACGTAGCCACATTGGTAATGCAAAACCTAATGCTATAAATATGTGACTAGCTAAGCAATCTCGGGTGTCTATGAGTGATAGTTTAATTACCTCCTAAGGTACTTAAAGTCTTGCATTTGAATATACAGTGCCTAAGAAACAAATTTTCAAAACTTGAAATTCTAGAGAGTGTACATAAACCTGATCCTGTTTGTGATTGTGAGCACTGGCTTAATCAAGATGAAGTATCTGCATTCACACTTCCTGGATTTGTTGTAGCTGACTACTATGCTCACTCAGCCTGTAAAAATGGTGGTGTTATTATTTTTGTAAAAAATGAGTTAAAAACTGTACCTACCCATTACCTTCAACTATAGTTCATTACTTGTTGAAAGAGAATTTGAGTGTTGTGTAACTTGTTGCTCTTTTGATGAGGTTAATGTTTTTATCTTGTCTTTTTATAGGTCACCTCTGGGTGATATGAGTGTATTTTTTAGAAAATTTTGGCTGCCTCATGGAACTTGTATTTAATATCTCTCCTAATCCTAATATTATTGCTACTGGTGACTTTAATTGTAATCTTTTTATTAAGAATGCTGCTGCTAAAGATTTTTTAGATGTCATCAACACTTTTAAATTGACTGTAACTAATTCTGAACCAACTAGGGTCAGTAATAGCTATGCCTCTTTGCTAGATCTTGTCTTAACAAATTTCGATTTACAATCTGCTAATACTACTGTAATTAGTTCTGATATCTCTGACCATTTTCTTCTTCTTTCTACTTTTTCTTTGAACATTAATCCTCAATTTCAGGTAAGCTATAAACGTTATTTCACAGAGGAAGATAAAATTAATTTTATAAACTTGTTACTTTTTTAATCATGGAGTGATATGTATAGTGCAGGTTCTTTTGATGATTAATTTGAATTATTTTATCAAATTTTTGTATTTGTTTAATATAGCCTTCCCTTTAAAATACAAAAATAATTATAACTTACATAGGAAGCGACAGAAAAATTGGATTACAATGAAATCCATCAATTTTGATCTCGAGTGAAAGACTACCATACTCTTGCTAAGGTATCTAATGATAATGAATTCCTGTTAAGGTATAAAAATCTTAAAAAACAATACCACAAATATATATCAAATACTAAAAAATCTTTTAATAATGATAGGGTATTAAACTCAGCTAACAGAACTAGAGAATCATGGAAAATCATAAAAGAATCCAGATGTCAGAGACTGCATTGCTCTCCCATTTAGCTGTCTGCTCCTTCTGGTGAACTTATATCTGATGTTACATCCATTGCTTCTCTTTTTTCAGATAATTTTTCAGTTAAACCAAGTTTTAATGTCTCTTCTAACTCTGGCATGGTTCCTGCTCCCACTTTTAATGCTAATTCATTTTTTCTTAATCTCTGTCAGGAAAATGAGTTGAAAAATATATTTCTCAAACTGCCTCACAAGAATGTGGCTGGTCCTGATGATATCCCAGGCAGCATTATTTTATTATCTTTTGATTTCATCAAACATCCTCTTTTATATTTTATTAATGAATCTTTGAGCCTAGGTATTTTCCCATCTTCACTTAAATACTCTAAGATTAAACCCATCTATAAGAACAAAGTAAGTACTCATGACATTAATAACTATCGGCCAATTACTCTTCTTAACCAATTTGCAAAAATCTTTGAGAATATCTTTTACACCCGCTTAATAAGTTAATTGGAAACCAACAATATCCTTTCTAATTGCCAACATGGCTTCAGACAAAATAGATGTACAACATCTGCTCCATATAATGCAATTGATTACCTGCTTTTATACCTAGACCAGAGTCAAGAGACTCGGCGATTATTTTTGAATTTCTCAAAAGCTTTTGATCAAGTAAATCATAAACATTTGCTCAGTAAACTTAGTAGGATTGATATCAGAGGTATACCGCTTAATTGGATTCAATCATACCTAGACAGTAGAACTTATAGAGTAGTCATCAATGCTGGTGGCATAAATCATTCTTCACCCTGCAAAACAGTGAGACTAGGTGTTCCTCAGGGGTCAATTCTTGGGCCTGTTTTGTTCCTGATTAATATAAATGACCTACCTGAATACCTCAGTTCAGTTAAGGGGTCTAACATAATATTGTATGCTGATGATACCAATATTTTATTATCAGCGCCATCTCAAAGTAGTCTAATATTCAGTAGTAATTATGTCCTTCAACAGATGACTAAGTGGTGTGATAACAACTGCATTAATCTTAATGTAGATAAATCTCAAATGATATATTTTTCACCTAATTCTCAATGTGCAAGTCTACTATGTAGAACTAATAGAAAAACCATTAAACAGGTCAATCAGACTAAATTTCTGGGCCTTTATATTGATACAAATTTTAGCTGGGAAACCCATGTCACTGCCCTAGCGAGCAAACTAAGCTCACTTTGTTTTATGTTAAGGTATTTAAAACAATCTGTAAGTAAAAGTGTACTTCTCACCATGTATTTTGGTGAATCCTATTCCCAAATTACCTATAGAATCATTTTTGGGGTAATTCTTCTTACTCCTTGAGGATATTCAGGCTACAGAAAAGAGCTGTTGGAATTATAGCTGGGAAACCCTTTCACTCTCCATGCCATCAAATTTTTACCAACTTAAAAATCTTGCACTGCCATGTATTTATATTTTCACTTCACTAACCTTAGTCAGGGAAAATATTAATTTATATCAAAAAAATTTTAACATTCATAACTATGCTACCAGGAGGCAGAATGACTTACATCTATACCAAGTCCATTATAAAAAGACAGCACTGGGGCCTAAAGAGCTAGGTATTCGTCTGTATAATAATTTACCGGTTACCCTGAAATTAAAAGCAAGCACAGAGGCATTCAAAATTAATCTAAAAAAGTTACTGCTGAGTAAATTGTATTATTCTGTGACTGAATATTTGACTGACAATACTTTATAAGTTACTCTGTGCATTAACTGGTATTTTACATTTATTGTGATTTTGTGTAAATATTATCTCTTTTTGCTTTCCTTTCTCTTATCCTATTCAACATTTAATGCTGACTTCAGATCAATATATTATTATTAACATATGCACTCGGCTTCAACTAAAAAATACCTATAAAGGTATCAACTGTATAAAAATTTTGTTAGGTAAATTCAGGTATATACTTTCTCTTGTTTTTCTTCCACTTTGGTGAAGATAGTGTTTTGGCAAACGATTTAATCAAACTTATAAGAAAAATCTGTAAAATAAAACTAATTTATATCCAGTTAAGCGGTACAGATAATGAATACACAACAAATAATGTTATAAAAGCTGTGGTGATTGGGAGCCATTACAGGATTTTTTTCCAAAATACAAAATTGAGAAAGACAAACTATTACCAATACAAACAAAATGAAAAATAGCTGTAATGAGGAAAGGAGATAGTAGAAGAGCGATGTTACAAAAATGACATGAGGATTAAATATTAATGCAAAAAATTATGCAGAGTAAATAACTGCAAAGAGTAAACAGAGAGATGTAAATATATAATAATGCAATCATACAGGAGCAACATTCATTGAGTGAACTAATTACACCTATAGAGCTTTCAGCCTCTTCTATAACATAACTTTTAATAATGACGATATTTGTTCATTATAGACGACTGTGTGGAGAACTGGGGTAATTAAGACTGGAGGTCACTTTTGAGAAAACGTAAATTTAACGTAAATTAAAAGGCCAGTAAATTTTCTCCGTTATTGCGAGTGTATATATAGGTTTAACATAAAAGTCCAAAACTTACAAAATAATTTAAGCTATGAAATGTTAGCAACAACATTTTTCTAATTGTACAGATTATATTTATCCCCTTTTCTGTTAGTCTGAGATATCGAAATTCACACCGCCCATTTATGTAAGGAATCAGACCGAAGAATTTGGAGCGGTTTTGCAAACATTTATGTGCGAGCCGGAGCGGTTTTGCATACATTTAGGCGCGAGCTGGAAAAATAAACGCGGATACTGGACACCGTGGTTGGGAACCCACGGTTGTAGAGAGACTACTGTATATATAAATGCTTACGGAAGAGGTAAGGTAAATGGGATAAAGTTGTTGGGATAAGGAAAACCAGTGAGCACTCACCAATAAGATGACTTCAGATTGGCGAGCTGCTGAGGGTGTCGAAGTGACACACGTAATACAAAAACAAAAAACACGGAAGCTTTCGGGGGTGATACCTGCGTCAGCACAGGAGAGAGACAACTGATTGCAGTGACACTGGGTGGAGGCATGGGGATGGAAGAGTAGTGCGGAAAAGTCGGGGATTGGAGGATGCGGAGGGAGTGGGGGAGTGGCCGAAAAGGAGTGAAATGCTAGCGAAGGTTGAGACCAGGGGGAGTGAAGGTGTTTAGAAGATGGATATGGGCAAGCTTCCACTGACGGAGTTGGGAAGCCGAAGCATTATCGGGGAGAGTGCGAATGGCTCTCACCGTGAAGCAATCATTAAATTTTAAGCTGTGATTGTTCGCATGGACGGCCACAGGCAGCGATTGTTTAAGAATGCCACTGTTGTGGTGGCCGTTCATGCAGATGTTGAGGGGATTGCTGGTGAGGCCAACATAAAAAGTGGGACATTGGGTGCATCTCAAATGATATTGCGGGTGGTGCAGTTGGTGGGAGAAGTTATGGGGTAGGTGATGTTAGCTGTGGGGCTGGAAAAGGAATTGCAGGGGGGGTTTATTGAGCATTTGAGACATCGTGGTCAACTGCAGGGGTTGGATCAGGCAGGGTGCTTGGGGATCTTTTTTCCATAAAATGTTTGCCAGATTATGGGGTCGGCGGAAGGAGAGGATCGGTGGTGTAGGAAGTGGAATCTGGGGGGGGGGGGGGGGGAGGATGTGAGGATAGGGTGGGTGGCGTTTAGGATATTCCTCAAAATATCGTGGATTCCAGGAAAAAAAGGGAGGCTAGGGTGAGTTGGGGGTGGAATCGGTGATGGAGTGAGTATTGGGGTGGGAGTTGGGGTGGTGGGTGCGACTGCCCGCAGAATTTTGTCCGGGATCAAATCCGGCAGGTATCCGGACTGAAGAAATGCATGTTCGAGAGTGGAGCAGTACTCGGACAGCAAGTCTCTGTCCGAGCAGATTCTCCGCCCTCGGCGGGCTATGGCGTAGGGAATTGAGGTTTCGGTGTGGAGGGGATGACAGCTGTCGAAGTGGAGGTATTGAAGGCGGTTGGAGGGCTTGAGGTGCACGCTGGTGTGGATTTTGTTTTCCCGGATGGAGAGATCGACATCCAGGAAGGTGATGTTGGACGGAGAGGAGTGGTGGGTGAAGGGAAGCGTGGGGTGGGAAGAGATGCGTTCTAGAAAGGATTGTAGGGAGTCAGGTCCATGAGTCCAGAGAAGAAATATGTCGCCAATATATCTCAGCCATAGGAGTGGTCTGGGGTATACGTCATGAAATCGTTCATCCCATTCACCTAAGAAGACATTGGCATAGGAGGGCGACATGCGAGTGCCCATCGCGGTACCTTTTATTTGTAGGTAGTGGCTCCCTCCGAAAGAGAAGTTGTTTTTTGGAGCACAATATATATATATATATATATATATATATATATATATATATATATATATATATATATATATATATATCGTTGAAGAAGGGCATAGGCCCAATAAGCTTGCGTGTTTTTTTGTGTTCGTGTTTTGTAGGTGTCTCTTCGACGCCCCCAGCAGCCTGCCAACTTGGTAAGTGTCCGCTGGGCTTCCTTCAACACCTTGTTGCCACCCTCATCACTACCTTTTCATTTCCTTAAGTTTATATATATATATATATATATATATATATCTCATTCTATCTCCTGGGCTTTTCCATGTGTATAACGAATGAGATGCCAAATAGATTACATCCTTGTAAAACAAAGATTCAGGAACAGCATAAAGAATGCCAAGGCATTGCAAGGAGCGGACATTGATTCAGATCACAGCCTTCTAATAGTTGACGTGAGTACAAAGCTCAAACAAATAAGAAAAACGAGAAGAGAAAGACAGACCTGGGACCTAGAAAAACTGAAAGAAAGGCAGGATGTAGTCAGCATGAAGTTGGAAGATAACCTAAGGAAGTTGGAAAACAAACCGAAGACCGTTGATATAGAATGGGATGAAATTAAAACCAGTATCAAGGATACCTTGGATAAAGAGATTGGAAAACAAGAGAAGAAAATCAGAAAACCATGGATCACGAAGGAAATGCTGAAGAAAATGGATGAGAGACGAAAATGGAAAAACGTTAACAGTGAAGAAGGTAGAGCCAACTATAGGCGTATAAACAATGAGTTGAGAAGGGTAACAGATAAAGCTAGAGAAAACTGGATAAAAGGAAAATGTGATGAAATAGAACAAATGGAGAAGTTAGGACGGTACGATATGATGTACGCTAGGGCACTGGAATTAGAAGATAAGAAGTTTAATGGAATTTGTGGTAAAGGAATTATGAATACGGATGGGAAGATAGTCTCAGAAACAAAGGATGTAGCACAGGTATGGGAAGAATACATTAAGGAATTATACGGCAAACAGGCAGGAGAGGGGAAAATAGAACTGGAAAATGAGAAAAACATTGAAGAAGACAACTTAGGACCAAGTATTATGGAGAGCGAAGTAGAAAAGGCGATAGTGGAACTAAAGAAGGGGAAAGCCACGGGCAGCGATGGAATACCGGCTGAGATACTTAAAGTCATAGGATCAGAAGGACTAAAAGCGATCACGAAATTAATTAATAAGATTTACGACACGGGAGAATGGCCTCAGGATTTCCTAGAAGTAACAATGATCCCTCTAAAGAAGAAGCCAAAGGCAATGCAGTGTAAAGATTACAGAACTATAAGCCTTCTGTCACACACATCGAAGATCATCACGAGGATTCTTAATAAAAGGCTGGAGAAAAAGGCAGAAGAAATAATAGGGAAAGATCAATTCGGTTTCAGAAAAGGACGAGGAACTAGAGATGCTATAGGAGTAGTTAGAATCATATCAGAAAGGGCAATAGAATACAGTCAAGATATCTGCGCATGTTTCGTAGACTGGCAGAAGGCCTTTGATAGAGTAAATTGGGTAAAGTTGATGAAGATATTAAAGGATATAGGTGTAGACTGGAAAGACAGGAGATTGATTAGGAATCTATATGAGAATCAAGTTGTAAAAGTCAGGTTTGAGAGTGTGGACACCTGCGGAATAAATATCGGTAGAGGAGTAAGACAAGGCTGCTGCCTATCGCCAACCCTATTCAATATATATGGAGAAAGTCTAATACAAGAAGCTTTAGAAGGCACAGGGGATTTCAAAATTGGAGGAAGGATTATAAGAACAGTAAAATACGCAGATGATCAAGTACTTCTAGCAAGAAAGGAAGAGGAACTACAAAAAATGATAAATAGACTAGTGATAACAGGTAGAAAATACGGTATGGAAATAAATACAGAAAAATCCAAGGTCATTCGAATATCGGGTAAAGAAGAGAATCTGAACATAACTATTGGGGGAAAGCCATTAGAACAAGTTTCAGAATATAAATACCTTGGAAGTATCATAACACGAGTGGCAAAATGTACGGATGAGATCAAAACTAGAATAGGAAAAGCAAAAGCGGCTTTCAGGAGAAAGAAACAACTACTTACAGGGAATATTAGGGAAGATATCCGCAAGAAGTTGATAAAATGCTACGTATGGAGTATAGCATTGTATGGGGCAGAAACATGGACGCTAAGGAAAAATGACATCAAATACTTGGAAAGCTTTGAAATGTGGACTTGGAGGAGAATGCTGAAGATAAAATGGACAGATAGGATGAAAAACGATGAAGTGCTACGAAGAATAGGAGAGAAGCGAATGATTATACAGACTATCAGAAAGAGGAAGGCTAACTGGGTTGGACATTACCTGAGGAGAGAGAGTATGATTAAAGACGTGTTAGAAGGAAAACTAGATGGGAAAAGGGAAAGAGGTAGGAAAAGGTATCAGCTGATAGACGATTTGAAAGGGAAAGAGAGTTATCAAGATATGAAGAGGACAGCGGAAAATAGGAGTATATGGAGAACCAGGTTTAACCATGAATAATCACGGACCTGTCTACGGACAGACTACCTATGATGATATATATATATATATATATATATATATATATATATATATATATATATATATATATATATATATATATAATATCCACATTGAGGAGATTTTGAAAATAAAGCCTTTCAAGTTGTAAGCATGCGCGTGAAACAGTGACATATTTATGCTCCCGCAATCGCGAGTTAGGAGGGAACCCAAAAAGCTACTATTGTAGCTACAGTTATATGAAAAGAAATTATACAAGTGGCCCAATTTCTTTTGTGGGATCCCCATCTTCTGCATTTGCGTCCTTGATTGGAAATATTTTTCTGTTTATATTGTTTTCCCTCTTTTAACTTGGTTGTGTTTTAGCTGAGAATTAGTGAAGTAGTTAAGACCTTGGAAGGGGCGGCACTTTTCCTATTCGCCTAATGCGGTGGGATGGCTAGCCACGGCCGTGTTCATTAGGAAGTAAGTAATAAATGCAGTCGAACGTATTGGATGGCACACGTATGGGCTAAATGGACAGCCGCGCGGTGCCTGGGGAAACAATTTCTTGTCGGTATTTGTATAATTTAATCTATAAGATCTTCATTTACATATGTCCGGAGTCAAAAGTTTATCTCGCTCGAGGTTCGAGAGAATCCGTGACCTATATAGTTATGACGAAAAATGAAATTCTCTAAGTTCGGAATAGGCATTGGCGTAATTGATGGCGGGCAAAATCTCCCTATATAATGGTGAAATAACAGAGCATCTACATGCCACGAGCATAAAATGTTGTTTCATAAACAATTTCGATCCCAGATATTTTCTGTTCCACATTCTCAACGTAAAACTGCCTTTATAAAAATTGTCAATTATTTTCCGCAAATACTTAGAGAAAGTTGAAATAAGACTGTGCCAGCCCCAAATTAGTTCTAAACCTAATCACTTAGAGCGCCTCAACGGTAAAGAACTTTTTGAACAGTATGTCTGTGACTACTGCTCAAATGCAATGGCGATCCGAAGTAGCGGGTATTAACCGTGAGAAGTTTAGCCAAATCATTCGGCCTTGGTCAACACTTCCAAATTCATTCCCATCCATTCCGCTCCAACTCTGAGAACGGTCATTGCGAAGTCAATTCCACTCGGGGTTATTCAAATTCGCTAGGAGTAGGAGCTAAACAACCATTTTTTTCAAGGAAGATGCCGATAAAATTGAACCATTCAAGAATAAGCACTTAAATACAAAAAAATCGGAGGTACCTTCACTAGCCGCAACAACCGTTCTTTTAGAATCTACTTTCGGTGAAATACCACTGAAGACAGCTGCATAGTAGCCAAAATGCGCATGTGGTTTTTCAAAACCTTGTTGTGGCTATTAGAGGTAAGTACTTACCTTGTTGTGGCTATTGGAGGTATTTTTTTCATTAAAAAAAAAATTTTATGCGTTTATTCTTGATTTTTTTCGTCATAAGACGAGCTCAATAATTCTCTGGTGAAATCGGACCATGTTTACTGTTGCAAACCGCGACGTGCGTGCCTTTGGAGAAAAATAAAGCAAAAATAACGGACGAGGAAGTTCATCTCCCCATCCTCCCCTTACGAACAAAACATTGCGCCTCCCAGCTTCTTTCGACTTCCCTCATCGCTACGCCGCTCTTTCCCCCATCCGAACGCCGATCGGGCGTCACGTATCCACGTGTCGTCACGGTCAACCCCAGAAGCCGCTCCAAAACATAAACTTGACCTTCGTTCATCATCGCGTATTCGGTGATTAAGCTCATTCCCGATTCGGAAATACGGATTCCCATACACGCACGCGGCCGTGAATGGTGGCCCCCGAACGACCGATGCCACCTCTCCCATTCACCGATACCCACGTTTTTTCCCTGCCCAATAGCATCTTATCTCTATTGTAGATAGTGCCGTGGTCTGACGGTAGGCCGTGTCGCATGGGAGGTTAAGGGTTAGAAGAAGAAAGAGGGAGTTGGGAGGGAATAGGAGGGTCAGAAGGCCGCCAGTCACCAGACTAGTGCGGCGGAAGAGCTTAGTGTTCGGTCTTCTTACGCAGCCGGAGACGCGATGGGAAGCAACGCGAGACGAAAGGTTCTGGTAGCCGCCCTCCTGGCCGGAGTGGCTCTCGTTGTATCGGGGCTCGTTCTCGACATGGTGGTCTTCCCAGCGGCTATTAAGTCGCGAATCTTAGAGGTAAGGGCGAATCTTTATATCTCAAAATTTTTAATTTTATTCGCCCGCCGAGATTCGTTGCTAGCGTTGGAATTACGTGCCGAAAGCTAGCCGAACTCGGCCATTGGGATGTATTCGTGCGTTTCGTCTCAGACTTGAGATAATTCAACTTGGCCAAGAACATATTCTTAGATTACTAATTAAATTTCTTGCATATTATATTTCGCATAAAATATTACGTTTTTTATGAATTCCTCCCATTTTTTTAAAAAGCTTATCCATTGCCAGTGATAATTTTTTGTTTAAAATTATATATAGATCCTCCAAATTAGAACAATTTGTATAATATTTAACAATTGATACATTATTTTTGCCCTAAGGACCACATAATTAATAAAAGCAATGGAAATGGTTCATACTCGACCGTAACTTTATGATAAATCGACAAAATGGAGAGTTACGCTTTAAGCTAAAATATACGAGAATCCTATCCGAGTTTAAGTATGTTAATTTCATTGCAGTTGACCGGCTGTTTAAAAAAATATCTTTAATATAATATAAATAGCCTCTCTATAATGTTTGTTTTTGCATTCGTATTAATTAACATGCTCCTTCAAAAATTCATCGAAGCCTGATAGAGCACCAACTAACTGGAAAATAATTCGGCCCAGCATTTTATCCATAGGTTGGATCGATTTCGTATAATTAATTAGCCGAATGAGACCTGCAAATCGATTGGTATTGATGGAAAGTACTAAGAACTCGCTCGATTGCTTTGTTGGAAATGGGCAAGAGAATACAATTTAGACAAGTGATCGCAAAAAAACTATGCTTTTAATTTGTAAATTTATTTCGTTTATCTTCGTGCCAAGTATGACGCCAAGTTCTTCCAATACTACGATAGTACGATATTTACCAAGAAAATATACCGGAAAAAATATATAAAATAAATGTCTAAAATTGTTATCGTTATATATTATTCACATGCCTTTCAACAGTAAAGTTATGTAATGTAAATAAAAAAGAATATTGTATATTCCCCCAAGGCATTTATTGCGACTGGTTTCGCCTGTTACAGCATCATCAGGTGTAAGTAAAGTTACGGCGAAGACTACACTTCTAGGCCCTAGGACAGAGGTTCCCAAACTGTGGTTCGCGAACTCCCTAGGGGTTCGTGGAAAAAAATCTTGAATGGCGTTTGCACAGCGTATTTCATTGCAGGGTTTATGTTAATCATTGTCTGCAGTGGTGGAACTGGTTTAATTCAATGAGTATTTCTTTCCTTTATTTATTTAACATAGGATTGAGTGTAGAAAATATTTAGTTTTCATTTTAAGATTTCTTCGATTAAACAACGAAGTTCTGACAGAAGCTTGTACGCGTAAATTAACAAAATTTATTTTTGTTGAAGAGAGAAATCGAATCCTTGACGAATTTGTGTACATTTTCTAGACTCGGGCGCAGAATTTTTCAATTTTTTTTTTAACGACGAAAAATTTTTAAACGAAAACATTATCGCCGCATCAAACTGTCTAAGTTTGTCGTTAGTTACGAGCAATATTTTTCTTAGATTATATAGCAAACACACAAGTTTTTGACGAAATGATTACATTATTAAACCAAATGATAAGTTGAAGCGCCTAAACTTGAATAGGACAATATTTTAATCATTTTTTTGTTTGTTGTTTACACCCAAAATTGAAGTATATTATTTCCATACCTGGAGATGTTTAAGGACGTAACACCCCCCCCCCCCCTTGGCTACGTCACTAATATTCAGGAAGATGATCCTTGAAAATATTTATTTTTAAGAGGGGGTTCGCGAAATTTGGATTTTTATGAAAGGGGTTCGCAGAATGAAAAAGTTTGGGAACCACTGCCCTAGGGCCACTGCGGTTTAACAATATTGATTTACTCACGACACAAAACTCGCTTTTTTACTTTCTCCATAAGTAAGTATTGTTTTCATGAAACTAATCGATTTGAGGTCCTCGGAACACGTTTTGACCATTTTCTCGATGATGTCCGTGTGTATGTGGCAGCTTTTTTGTGGGTGCTCTAATTAAAAAACTATTAATCAGCTCATCGCGAAATTTTATATTTAACATTTTTATAAAATTCGCAAGAACTGATTAGTTTTTCGCTAAAAATCGGTCAACCGGAAGTGAGTGTTAACTCTTGTCACATCCATTATTTTGAAATATTTCCTTTAATATTTGATAATTTTAAAAATTGTTGTTGTTGTTCGAAATATTTTTCCATATAATGCATTGTTTGAGATATATCTTAGAAACTAAATTATTTAGCTGCCACCACCACGCCACCTATCGACGACTATTGTTAACAATTGACGCTTAGTTAAGTCTTAGTAACGCTCCTTTTTATTTTCTTAATTGTTGGAGCTTAGTGGCTATATCCAATATCAGAAATCTATGGTTTGAGTTTATTTCTGTTCTTGGTAGTCTAAAATTTTCTCGTAATTTCTAATATTTATTATGATATAACCTATTGGGAATTTTTAGAAATATGACGGGTATGGAGAAAGTCATGTGGTGGCCACATCAGATTTTTTTATTTGAATCCTCTTGATGGATTTTCCTAACGCCTTCACTGTTACGTCACGGCAATAATGGTTTTCCAATCTTTTTAGCTTAACGAGTACCGAGTTTTCAAGAATAACAAACGAGCATCGCTGTATTTTTTTAAATTCCGAGTCGTAAAAAGCTAAGTCAACGTTATGGCTTATGTGTTTTAGTGCAATACTTAAGAAGAAAATAAGTCATGAAATATAATTTCTGGTCCGCGTGAGGACAATTTCGAAAATCGCAGAGCACGGCGTCGTTCGTGAGGTGGGGACCCTCTGTTCTGGAGCATCGCGTATTTCTTTGGAATGCATACGTCACTTGTATGGCTTTAAGAATTTTTATATCGCTGTATTTAATATTTAAATCTCTTGTAAGGCGGTGTATCGGTAGTTGGGGTTGGTTTTACTCTGCTTTGGATCTGAAATCATTATACGAAATTTGGGACATCTTTGTCAGAGCAATTGCGCATGGCTATTGCTATTTCCCGCCATTGTGACCATATTCTTCACTATTTAATAAAACAAAACGACTTATGAATGACGTCCATCGTTCTGATTCATTGAATGAGAGCGAGATAATTTTTCAGGTTAAATTTAAAGGAAAAGAATATCATGTTTATGTTTAAAATTGTCGCACTCGATGGTTGATAACCCGTTGAATTAAATCTCCGAAATAAATAGTTTCTCCAAATTTGTTGTATAATAGAGCACAAATCGGTGTTTTTTTCAAGCTGGTATGCGAGGGACATTTCCGATCAAGCTTGTTTCATTTTTAAATTTGTTCCTGGCGTTATTCCACTAGCTGTCATTTATATAGAAGATGTTTGTAAATTCTAGGAAAGAACTACCTACTCTGCTTCATCCCGCTAGAGATTTTTATCACCCAAACACGTAATACATTTTAAAAGTTGTTCTTATCAATCGATTTTTCACGTGAGCGCAAAAAACGGACGCATCATCTCAACGGAGTAAAATATCGGAGGTTCAGTTTCGGTGATTGTATTCAATCTTATATATTACATGTTTGTGAAGTTCGCTTTAAATATGGCTGACGAATGTATACGAGAAATTTGTTAATTTGATTAGTAATTTAAATCGTAGCACATACTAACATTCTTGTTAATTTTTAGGCTGATAAAGACGCGCTAATTTTGAGCTGAATTAAAAGTTGTATTTGGCGATTATATAGTTGAGAGTCTTAAAGAAACGGGAGAAATAATGATAAGCGTTCGCAGTTTTTATACTCTTCGTGGTAATGTCGCTCGCAGAGTTGAAATACTTATTTTAGAACTGTTAATTACGCGTGTTTTTATCAGATATACAGGACAAATTACTTTTGATAGTAGTCTAACTGAATCTTCATGACCGCTCTGTCTCATAGTTGCGTCTACTGCCGTCTTTTGACAAAAATTAGTCTGATAAAACCACTCTCACATCAAAACTAAACCCGTTGCTTTAGTTTTTTCCACGCGGGTATCTCCCAAAATCCTTGATTAATTTAATTTAATTTGCAGAATCTTCGCAATATGACAAAATAATTGTTTTCAAATTTTCCTTTTTAGCCTTTTCATTTCGTTAGATGGGAAATAGCTAAAAAACCTCACATTCACATGTTTCGTTTGACGTGTTAACACGAACGGAATTACCTATTGCGAATTTATTTCGGTGAAGGCAATATTTATGACTGTCCTATAGTTAAGTTTTTAATTTGATTTGTAAAACGATTTTTATTTAGGAAAATATTCTCATTTATCCTGTAGATGAGAAAATTATTTTTTGTGGAATGTAAAATTCCTGTATTTCCAACAGGACGGCAAATTTTCGGCTACAAACCTGGCAGCGATACCGTAGACTCATATAACTCTCAAAGCTGTTTCAATAACATTAAATTATTTAGATTTTCTAGGTACTAGCGCCTATCCTCTCAAAACTAAATAATTCTCGCTTGGCAACAGCAGTTGATATTTTTATGAAAAATCAATTGGAAAAAGACCGAAGAAAAGTTATTTTTATTCAGAATACCGGCTTGTTTACATTGACTTGCAAGACTTTTATCACTTATTTCAAGATTTTCCGGTCATAGCGTTTCGCAATTTTTTTTCTCGCGCACGTTGCGGCTCTGTCCATGATTACCAGTCTCGTGTTCAACTCGAGCGCGAGGTCAAATCCAGGCCACTTCTATCTCCTGACTTTTGCTTTTATCTCTTCGGTTGTTTTCAGTAATCCCTTCCGCCGTCTTATCTCAGATTCAACGCTGGGATCATAGGAGAGCGTTCGAACGGTTCTCTATTCGAAGGTCACGGAGAAGGGTCTGCACGCACGCATGCTCTTACTCAAATGGATTGAGTGTGTGTAGCGTTAGTACTGCTCCTTACTTATCCCAAGATAGGGATTCTAAAAGGTGTTTCATCGTTCCATCTAAAGAATTGCTGAAAAATATATATGTATTGCTAACGTGCGTAAGACAAATCTCAGTAGCACCGGTAGTTGAATTCCGAAGGCTTACACTTGATTTTTCTTCCTCAACTATATTCCTCACGAAATCGGCCGAGAAAGCCGTAAGTAACTTTGTGGAAATGCATTTTATAAAATTCTAAAAAACGTAATGCAAGTTAGCACAAAAAATTGTATTTGGTACAATTTTCTGCACCAAGTTACACTAAATTTTATATCACTCATTATTAGAGATAGAAAACGCGAAGTGTAATTTTCTATTTGCGAGTTTAACATCTCTTACACTCGTAGAACTCGCTAGATTTTTGTTGATATCGGTTGCTATACAAGTAGAGTAACGTTTGAGATATTTAATTTTACTTTAATTGTATGTTACGCAATAGATGGAATTACGAGGTGACCTACAGATGGAAAGTAAATTATGAATTCACTCATGCATTAATTGATAGTTTACAACGGAGATTCGAGCGTTGTGGTTCTCGTATATTTTTATGGTCTTGTTCTAAATTGCATCAATATTTAAAAAGAAAACTTTTAAAATAAAATTATTATGCAAGTGTTAGTTTCACTTTTAGAAAAATGAGGGATCACAAGGAAACTTTTCGTTGGCATAAAGTTATATAGCTATTTATATATATTGTTATATGCACTGGTGGTGTAGTGGTTAGCGTGTCGGCTTTCTATTGCAAAGTTCGGGGGTTCAAACCCCTCGAATGGAGGTTTTATTAAAAAAAAAAAACTATCATCAGTGCCTGGCAGTAGGCAGCAGTACTGTCAGTATGGTATAGAGCCGAAAACAAATGATGTTGGTTGGGTCTATATCCAATAAAGCTGTAGGCGTGATCAGGACGATTTGAACGGCTACAGTACTGCGATGTGGAAAGCAAGAGGGAAACTACCACATTACAATCCCTAGTAAAGATTATATGGTTGGACAATATGAGTTCTCTCGAGGTAAAACAATCCGGAGGTAAAATAGTCCCCCAATCGGATCTCCGGGCGGGGACTGCCTTGAGGAAAACATTTGTCGAAAGTAAATTACGAATAGGGACTTGGAACGTAAGAACTATGAGAAAGGCAGGAAAGCTAGAGAACTTGAAAGAAGAAATGAGAAGAAATAGAGTTGACATTATAGGGCTAAGCGAAACTAGATGGGAGGGAGAAGGACAGTTCGACTCGGAAGAATTCACGGTAGTTTATTCTGGAGGAAATAGTGGGGAAAGGGGAGTAGCTCTGGTACTTAGGAAAGATATGATGAAAAGCGTGACAAAGATAATAGCAACGAACGATAGACTGATGGCAATAAAGCTAAAAGCAGTCCCAGTGGACATGCTGATAATCCAGGTATATATGCCAACGTCAGCTCATGACGATGAAGAAATAGATGAGATCTATGAGCAAATTAATGAAATTTACGAAGAAGACGGAAGAGGAAAGGTAAACTGCATAATAATGGGAGATTGGAACAGCATAGTCGGAGAAGGACAGGAAGAAAATGTTGTCGGGCAATACGGACTTGGGAAGAGAAATCGAGGAGGGGAGAAACTCGTAGAATTCTGCATCAATAATGACCTTGTAGTGACTAATACATGGTTCAAAAACCATAAACGAAGGTTATACACATGGAAAAGCCCAGGAGATAGAATGAGATGCCAAATAGATTACATCCTTGTAAAACAGAGATTTAGGAACAGCATAAAGAACGCCAAGGCATTGCAAGGGGCAGACATTGATTCAGATCACAGCCTTCTAATACTTGACGTGAGTACAAGGCTCAAACAAATAAGAAAAACGAGAAGAGAAAGACAGACCTGGGACCTAGAAAAACTGAAAGAAAGGCAGGATGTAGTCAGCATGAAGTTGGAAGATAACCTAAGAAAGTTGGAAAACAAACCGAAGACCGTCGATATAGAATGGGATGAAATTAAAACCAGTATCAAGGATACCATGGATAAAGAGATTGGAAAACAAGAGAAGAAAATCAGAAAACCATGGATCACGAAGGAAATGCTGGAGAAAATGGATGAGAGACGAAAATGGAAAAACGTTAACAGTGAAGAAGGTAGAGCCAACTATAGGCGTATAAACAATGAGTTGAGAAGGGTAACAGATAAAGCTAGAGAAAATTGGCTAAAAGGAAAATGTGATGAAATAGAACAAATGGAGAAATTAGGACGTTACGATATGATGTACGCTAGGGCACTGGAATTAGAAGATAAGAAGTCTAATGGAATTTGTGGTAAAGGAATTATGAATACGGATGGGAAGATAGTCTCAGAAACAAAGGATGTAGCACAGGTATGGGAAGAATACATTAAGGAATTATACAGCAAACAGGCAGGAGCGGCAAAAATAGAACTGGAAAATGAGGAAAACATTGAAGAAGACAACTTGGGACCAAGTATTATGGAGAGCGAAGTAGAAAAGGCGATAGTGGAACTAAAGAAGGGGAAAGCCACTGGCAGCGATGGAATACCGGCTGAGATACTTAAAGTCATAGGATCAGAAGGACTAAAAGCGATCACGAAATTAATTAATAAGATTTACGACACGGGAGAGTGGCCTCAGGATTTCCTAGAAGTAACAATGATCCCTCTAAAGAAGAAGCCAAAGGCAATGCAGTGTAAAGATTACAGAACTATAAGCCTTCTGTCACACACATCGAAGATCATCACGAGGATTCTTAATAAAAGGCTGGAGAAAAAGGCAGAAGAAATAATAGGGGAAGATCAATACGGTTTCAGAAAAGGACGAGGAACTAGAGATGCTATAGGAGTAGTTAGAATCATATCAGAAAGGGCAATAGAATACAGTCAAGATATCTGCGCATGTTTCGTAGACTGGCAGAAGGCCTTTGATAGAGTAAATTGGGTAAAGTTGATGAGGATATTAAAGGATATAGGTGTAGACTGGAAAGACAGGAGACTGATTAGGAATCTATATGAGAATCAAGTTGTAAAGGTCAGGTTTGAGAATGTGGACACCTGCGGAATAAATATCGGTAGAGGAGTAAGACAAGGATGCTGCCTATCGCCAACCCTATTCAATATATATGGAGAAAGTCTAATGCAAGAAGCTTTAGAAGGCACAGGGGATTTCAAAATTGGAGGAAGGATTATAAGAACAGTAAAATACGCAGATGATCAAGTACTTCTAGCAAGAAAGGAAGAGGAGCTACAAAAAATGATAAATAGACTAGTGATAAGAGGTAGAAAATACGGTATGGAAATAAATACAGAAAAATCCAAGGTCATTCGAATATCGGGTAAAGAAGAGAATCTGAACATAACTATTGGGGGAAAGCCATTAGAACAAGTTTCAGAATATAAATACCTTGGAAGTATCATAACACGAGAGGCAAAATGTACGGATGAGATCAAAACTAGAATAGGAAAAGCAAAAGCGGCTTTCAGGAGAAAGAAACAACTACTTACAGGGAATATAAGGGAAGATATCTGCAAGAAGTTGATAAAATGCTACGTATGGAGTATAGCATTGTATGGGGCAGAAACATGGACGCTAAGGAAAAATGACATCAAATACTTGGAAAGCTTTGAAATGTGGACTTGGAGGAGAATGCTGAAGATAAAATGGACAGATAGGATGAAAAATGATGAAGTGCTACGAAGAATAGGAGAGAAGCGAATGATTATACAGACTATCAGAAAGAGGAAGGCTAACTGGGTTGGACATTACCTGAGGAGAGAGAGTATGATTAAAGACGTGTTAGAAGGAAAACTAGATGGGAAAAGGGAAAGAGGTAGGAAAAGGTTTCAGCTGATAGACGATTTGAAAGGGAAAGAGAGTTATCAAGATATAAAGAGGACAGCGGAAAATAGGAGTATATGGAGAACCAGGTTTAACCATGAATAATCACGGACCTGTCTACGGACAGACTACCTATGATGATGATATATTGTTAAATACATTTTCCATTGCTCGAAGGTCAAAAATTACGCTTTTTAGGAAGTCTAAGTTTATTAAATTATCAACTTCACTGAAGAACATTTACCAATATATGTACTAGGTTCAAAATGAGATTGAAATAGTTTCTATTATCAAAGTTATATTACTCTGTTAGGGAATATTTGGATGATAATGTATGGTAACTTATGTTTTAATAATTGATAACCAAATTTGCATATTAATTTACTAAATGACATGTGTATGATTTTGTATGTATATGTTGTATTTTTGTATTATTCTGTGAATGCATTTATACTCCTATTTATTGTAATTTCTTTCTCTATATATCATGTTTTATCTGACGACTCCTATATCTACGCGAGAGATTGTATGATCTCTAGGATAATAAAGGATATTATTATATTACTATTTAGAATTTAACTGCATTAAATGGCAAAACTATTACTTTCTATATGATATAATTTAATTATTCCAATCCTAATGTTAAAATACTACGAAAACATTCCACATTGATTCTTCTGTATTTGAAAACATGGAGATTTTGTTCTCGCAATGATGGATTATGGATAAAATTGGAAAATTAAACACGTACTCAGCGAGTTGACAATCAAAATTGGCAGGGATCGCTTTGCCGGCAATAGTTATTCTTTTGTATTCAAACAAAACTAGAGAGCCTGTGACGCTTCGCTCTCACATTGTTGATTTTTATTTTTGTAAATAATTAATTTGATCAGACATATTTATTTGACAAAAGATGGAAACTTCTTTCTTCATAAATAGAACAGAAGATTCTATTTATTATTAACCTGTATTAGGATTAAGGATAAGTATAATTTAATTTTCCAAGTGATGTGATAAATAAAAATAACTGACCTTGCTAAGTTCTTTTAAACTTCTTTCTTCGTAAATTTTACAGAATAAACAGGCTCAACCAGGCTCAAAATAAAGACAAATCAGCATAAATATAAACAAACAAAATGACGTAATATCGTCAAGGAGTTCTATTACATTCTCCATTTTTTATATAGGGTAAAGTATTGTTTTCATGAAAAAAATCGACTTCGAGATTTCAACGGAAATACACGTTTTGAGGTCCACTAAACACGTTTTGTCAATTTTCTCGATGTCTGTGTGTGTGAGAGAGAGTGTATGTGATAGCTTTTTTATGGGTGCTCTAACTAAAAACTATTAATCAGGTCAACGCGAAATTTAAATTTAACAATTTTATGAAAGTCAGAAGTGATTAGTTTTTGGTAAAAATCGGTCAACTGGAAGTGGGTGTTCAATCTTGTCACTTATCCGTTATTTTGAAATATTTGCTTTAATATTAGATAAATGTAAAAATATATTGGAATAAACGTTGTAGGACAATTAATTTACTACAACCTTTGCTTGAAACATTTTCCCATATTATACATTCTCATCAGCGAGACAACTCCTTTAGCCATTAAAATTTGCTAAAAACCCGCTACATTTCGCCCACTAAGTGGGCATCTTCAGGGGCGAACTTGTATTGACAGTGACTGAAAGTTACAAGTTGACTTGACAAGTCGAGCAATAAGTTAACCAAGCCACCAGCCTTTATATTATGCATTGTTTAAGAGATATCTTATATTTTTAGCTACCATCACCACGCCACCTACCGACGACTATTGTTAACAATTGACGCTTAGTTACGTCTTAGTAACGCTCCTTATTCTTTTCTTAATTGTTGGAGCTTTATGGCTATGTCCAATATCAGAAGGCTATGGTTTGAGTTTATTTCTGTTCTTTGTAAAGTCTAAAATTTTCTCGCAGTTTATCAAAATATTTATTATGATGTAACCTATTTGGAATTTTTAGAAATATTACAGATATGGAGAAATTCATGTGGTGGCCACATCAGATTTTTTTAATCTGATACCGTTTAAAATGTTTTTCGCTTGGCTTAAAGAAATTAATTTAATTATGTTTTTAAACGATCCTACAATAACGAATAAAATTCTTCTTTATTTCAAAGGCGAAAGGTTCATTGATACTTCAAAAGTGTTCGAAATCCATGTAAACAAACAAAATGACGTAATATCGTCAAGAGGCTCGCTCGCTCAAATGAGGTGGACATGGTAACTGACAATTCTTATTGTTAAAAAGTCGGGTTTTATCGTGTTAAAAACGGATTTTCTGGGAAATTCGGAACTTAATTGAATCTTCACGGTAACCAAAATGAACTTCTTTCTTTTTCAAACGCAACCGTTTAGGTCCCGACTTCGTATCTTGTTTCTAACTAATTTTAAAATGCGATTTTATTATGCCCGAAACTGATTTCAATGCTTTTCTTATGGAGCGCAGAGATGTCGGAAATTCCCTTTAAAAATAAAGTATTCAACCATTCCGGTTGAATTTAGTATTGTTAAAGAACAGGAGATTTCCGTGTCTTAACAAATTATAGTTGACGAAAATAGCCCAAAGAGCGGCGGAGATATAAGCTTCCCAAAAGGCTATAACCAACCTACCAGAAAGTTCGCCTACGACGATTACGGTAATATAATATGAGATTCTCGAAGGTAACTATTGAAGGAGATACGACTAGAACATAAATTTAATTTCGAAAAATGATTCGGTAAAACATGTAAATAAGTATTGTTTAAAGAGAGTATAACTTCTTTCGAATTAGTTTAATTGTTAATTTCACAAAATTAAAATTTTTTAAATGCTAACGTCGTATTATTGCTCTCTTTACTCATATACTTATAGTATAGTGGTAGTCTCACTATGCATGGAGATGTTTAACTTGAGCGCAAAAATACTTGAAATATAAGCCATCAATCCCGTGGGGAATTGTTCCCATTTCATTAAAAGTTAACAACATCTATGTAAAAATGGAGATATAAGAACAGCACCTTTATAGAAAAAATATTTGGGCGAACGTATTGATTTTTCTGAAAAGTGAGGAAATTTGACCAACCCTTTTTCAATGGCAGGAAAAAGAAGATTCCTTACGAAATATTAAGAATATTTTGCAATGCTTCTCATCTATGTTACTGAAATGATCTCAGCGATCTAATCTCAGTCGCTGGGATTGGTGAATTTAGAACGTCCGATCATTTCCTACGCCGCAAAACGCTGCCAAAAGCTGGAAAATGTCACCAAGCCTAAAAAAGTTCTCACCAAGTATTGATTTTTCTTAGGTTTTCTCTCTAGCTTTATCTTTGGAGCGCCTATTGCATGTGGTCATCCTCCAACTTTTTCAAACGAGGAAGCACTTTCTCGTTGCGATTGCTTATCTCGATGGCTGAATAAGTAAATGATTAATAGGAAGCGAGAATATGGCCGAAGGAAATTATTTTCCTATTCTAAAAGCACCTCTTGTTAGCTTTTTTGCCGTTACATGTCTAATTTTTGCTTCGTTAAGTGTTGCTTTTTCCCTATAAAAACGCGAGAAACGATGAATATTAGACCCAACTTATTGAACTATGTGGGAAAATAACATTTATTATTACTTTCGTACACAATTTTGATTAAGAAAAAATTGAACGATAAAACGTTTCAATGAGAAAGAAAACTTAAGCTTCCAATTTACCCATTCATGTTAGTCTTAAAATTACCAGACCCTGAAATGCATCCAGGACCGTCGCGTGAGGTGAGTTCCATAGGCCACCGCCTCAGGCGGCACTATTCTTGTTAGAGCGGCAATGCAGCAGTGTCGCCACCAATCTGCAATCTGTTGGAAAAATTACATTTGAAACCGAAAAAAAGTAAATTGCGTAATTAAGAAAATTTCTCTCTCATGCAATTTAATGAAAGTTGCATAGCTTGCACATTTTTTACGAATTTTCAAAGATATAGTTTTGCAAACGGCATAAATCTTAAAATTTTTATAAATAAATGTCATCCAGTCCATTTTTTCATCGTACAAAGTAAACATTTTTATCTTTTAGCTGTTAATTTATCGTCAGTTTAGTATACAGATTAGTACAAGGTAACTATTGACCTCGATGAAAAACTTCGACTTATATTTTCGTAATAAATCGAAAAATGCCAAATACAAATTGGTGAAGCATATAAAGACACATTTATTGCAAAAACTTCATAGCCGTAAGATCGATTTATAAAGAGTTTTATTTCAGTTAAATTTAAGGGTTTGATGAAAATCTCATTTATTTTGGTATTTTCTCTAACTTTTCTTTTTCCGCAAAACAAACGTTCCTATGCGATTTCTTTTTCGGAGAGCTTACCCGAGCTAATTGGGCAAATTTTCCTCGCCAAATTCAACCAAACATGTTGACGCTTATGAGGTTCTTTCGTTTTTTCCGCAGAACGTGCAGTTGCGCAGAGGATCTGATGCCCTGAAGCGATATATTCGACTACCTCAGCCCGTGCACCTGAAAGTATACGTTTACAACGTGACCAACCCCCTTGAGGTTCACACAGGAGTGAATGGCCCATTGCTTCAGCAAATAGGTCCATATGTTTACGAGTAAGTATTCGGTTGTGAACGGGAAAAATTAATGGGCGGAGAGGAGGACTACAGTAATAATTTCACTTACACATACATTGCCTGTCTGTCCAGAAGCAGTGAAGAAATGAAAAATAATAATATTAATCGGTTGAAATAAAGAATTTAATCAAATGAATTGGGAGTTTTTAGATGCTTTTTCTATCTTTTTATAACAATTTTTTAACCAGTAATTTTTACGTTGTTTGAAATTGTCAATATTTTTCATTTTATGTTGTATTTTTCTCATAATAAAAAGCTCCGACTCCCATTGTAATAGCTGTTAACGACAGAAATATCTTATGTATTGATGTGGCTCTGTGAGTCAAAATTGTTTCTACCTTAACTTTTAACTAGTGAAGTGAAATTGTGATAACATTGTAACTTGGGTGCGACTTCCCGGACCGTCGTTGTTTTTTATAATATTTATTCCTGGTTTAATAATGTCATGATGTAAGGGATAATTAAAAGAAAATTAGTTATATTCACTTTGATTGCGAAATGTAAGCTAAGCTATTGGAAAGTAAGGTAACGGATTATTTGGCACTAGTTAAAAATTTTTATATAAACTTAACGTTAGTTGACAATTTTTGACCTTTAAAACTAAACATTTGTAGCAAATGCTTAAAATGGAGATTGAACCATATCCTGTCGCCTTTTCGTTCAAGTGTCCACAGGGAGAAGGTTGAAATTGAGGAAGACTTCGAGACGGATACGTTGTCATACTACCAGAAGACCAACTATTATTTCAACAAAGAACTATCCATAGGAAGTGAGGACGATTTCGTGACCGTTCTAAATGTTCCCATGTTGGTGAGTAATCTTATGTATTTTGTGGTTTGCACTTCGATCAAGTTTTGGAACGCAACGAAACTTAAATGTTATGGTTAGATGCTCTTGAACAATGGTACCACCCTCTTTGATTTATAAAATGGTGAGATGGCCAAAGACGGAGGTTTTTGTTGCCAAGACAAAGGGCCGCTGGTAGGTATGCGAAGGTGTGTGCGAAACTTCGCAAAAGGTACCCGCAAAACATGAGGGCACGGAACGCAACTTTTCAGTGATAAAGCCAAATGTGGGCAATTATTTATCGGAGCGATCTATATAACTCTAATCGTGGATGCATAATACACAGCTTATAACTTTACGATTGGCATTCACGGTGATGTAAAATATCTGAGAGAAAGTAAATCGTAAATAATTTATAATATCAATAATTAAGTCACCGAGTGTATTTTTTGCTCGAGGAAAGTTCGATTTATTGCTATATACTAGTCGAAAAGTTATTAAATACGATGTCATAGCGATAGAATTTTTAAGCTCAGCCAGGAAATAGAATACGAGGAAATGAATCCTCCGGGATCAAATCGAAAAGGGAACTAATATTCACGTATTCGATGGAATTGGTTTGCGCAACTGAACGTTTTTTATCTCCTGACACGCACAAAGATTACGTTTCTTTTTCAAAACATCGATGAATCTTAACAGAAGGTCACGTTCTCTGTATGATAACCCTAAATAAGTTCATAGAAACGTCATCGTGCAAGCACGGGCTTCGTGGAGTAACTCAAAACCATTAAAAAGAGAGAGCGAAGCTAGATTTTTGCGATTCTCTCATGATCGTACGACAAATGACTGAACGGATAGTTAAGAAAGTTAACCAATTACGAAGCATGCATACCCTTCAACTTATGTCTTTAAAATGTCACTTTCTGATGCGTTCGTCAAAAAAAGGGCTCCAATTAGTTTTTCCGTGACGTTCTGTTCGTCCGGCTTCTCTAATTATATAGGAGAGTATTAAAATCTCTGATTTATGTGAAATTCCAGGAATGAAAGAAATATGATGGAATGTTGTTTTTTTGAAAATTTCTTCGTGCAGGCATACAATCATTTATTTAAACAGGCGTCTCCCTGGAGTACCCTCTATAATGAATGAGATGGCTGCGCTCGTTATGTATTTTTAATTATTCGCTGGGAAAAATCGCAGGAATGATAAACTAAAAACAAAATTGTAATTATCTCAACCGCTGATGGCGTAATTTTGTGAAAAAATTCCATAATATGAAATAACAACATTGTAATTTTCAATAGTGGAAAATTAGTGATGTTGTTTCATATTAGGTATAAAATTTTAATGTTGAATTTTTGAGAGTTTTTAAAAGATAAAATAATTTATGACGGGCGCTTTTTCTGCGATTCTCTTGCTTGATTTCATATTAACACTTTAATTGGTGTGGTAAAATTGACGCGGTCTCCCAGCCCGCTTATGTTTTCTATCATAATTTATATTCACTAGCGATATCTACAATTGGATTTTTGGTGTTCACTATTCTGTCATGATGGCTAAAATAAAATAAACAGAAAATGCTTCATATTAACTTTATTTCTTTGAAAATGTAAACTAACGAAAAGTAAATTAATGGGGTAACACTATAACTTAGGTGGTGTCTCACATACTCCGCCTCGGTTGCTAAAGATTAATACCTGCCTGGCGTATCAGCTGACCGTTATTCGCGACTTTTCCTTCTTCAGGGCATTGTCGATAAGACGGCCAAAGACTCTCCAACGATGATGCCCTTCGTCAACGTGGCGCTTCCGGCCATGTTCACCGCACCGGAAAGGCCTACCGAAGGTATACCCACGACGTCCGAGCCCCGCGTATTCACCGCATTCGTGGAGACGACGGTTGGAAGGTTGCTGTTCCATGGCGTGCCGATCCGGTGCTCGAGGAAGAGCATATTTAGGGGATTCGTCAAGTCACTGGTGTGCTCTAAATTGGCCGTCAGCCTCCCTCCTCCCATAAGGAGGGCAGAAGAGGAAGACGGAAACGAAGAGGGCGATTTCCTCTTTTCGTTCTTGCATTTTGTAAGTTTTCTCTCCCGTTCGAAGTCAAATTTAGAGGCCTATACGAGTTTTAAGCGATAATCGCTTTAGATATTAACTCGACAAAGTAAAAGGAAAAAAGGTCCTCGTTTACGCAAAAGAGAAGAGGAAACTTAAATTTTCGATTTTTTCGGACTTGTGTGTGTACACTGTTGGCCACCTACCAAAGCTACGCATATTTATTATTATGTAACCTATTTGGAATTTTTAAAAATATTACAGAGATGGAGAAAGTCATGTGGTGGGCACATCAGATTTTTTATAAATAGGACTCTACACAAAAACAAGGCAACAGTGATTCGCGCCTTCTCACTCCCCCCTCCCCCCCAGGCTGCCACTGCTACTAAGTGTGGATTTTATGCCAAATTCCATTGTATTACTTGGACAAATCACATTTTAATTTAATGTTTGAATATAATGGATTATTTTACTAATAAATAATTTAAATCATTATTTTGTATTATGTGGGGAAAAGGCTGATCGCCACAAGTGTGGCGAACCTGAAAATTCTGTTGTACACCACTGTATCGGAATGTGTAAAAGGGTGTGACACAGCACCACTTTTAAGTACCGCCAAAATTCTTAAAAAGTTTCTTCTGTAAATCTTCACTCTCTTAACTATAAGTAATTACTGTAATCCAGGATTAACGCCTTTAAGCTTATTTTGAAAGCTACCGTTCGGTTAAGTTGGGAAAAATTCGCGAGCCGATTGTCCGAGTATTTTTCGTTTTTTCTGTTTTTCTTTTACAATTTAAGAGTAAAATTTCTACAAGGATTATATTTGCTAAACTTTCCTCTGTCTCCAAAGAAATCCCTTGTTGCCTTTGCAGCTTTTCGTAACTATTGTGCTGACTATGAACTCTTCTCCTTTCGCATCAAACCATTTTAGAAGAATAATACTCGCGATGGACCGATGAGGGTCCGTCGGGGCCTCAGAAATCCGGAGGCCGTGGGCCAGGTGGTTACCTGGATGGGCCAAACAGAAACGAAGGCTTGGGGCCCTCCCGAATCTTCGCCCTGCAATCAGGTCGAAGGAAGGGATTCCACCGTCTTCCCGCCATTCGTGGACGAAAAGTCCGTGATCAAAGTGTTCCAGCCGGAGATGTGCAGGCAAGTGAGGGCGAAGAAGTCTCTAAACAGAACAATACACCCTTGGTACCGTTTTAATTATATCTTAACTGCCGCATTTATACATTTGTTTGTATATCAAGGTGATGATATGGGATAAAACTTGTAAGCACTTCTAAATTAATTTTTTAGAGTTACTATTATTTTTCCGCTAATTTCCGCCCGTTCTTCTTTAATATGAGGATCCAAAATTTCTCTTAACTACAAATGACCAGGAAAATTTAAGCAGCAACTCCTTTTTATTTTGGTAGTACACCATTCGTTTTTTCCTCTTAGGCAAAATATGACAAAAAAATTTGTTCAATAACATTATTAATAGCTAAGACGATTAGAGAATATGTATTTAATTAAATATCTATGCATTGCGGTACTATTTTGTTTGCTTTGGAAAATGACTTCCGGCTGACTGAATATCTATCAGACGGAATTTGCATGCAACCTGGTTAACAGATGATAGATAAATTGCTATTGATGGTATTATGTACCTCATAGCCACGAGTAGTTTGTAGACATGAAGTTCGCCATGTGACGGAGGAAGAGAGAGAAACAGGAGCATGGCCGGATTATGGCATAGTCACTGTGCCTAGGGCAGTGGTGGGCAAACTACGACCTGCGGGCCACATGTGGCCCGCGGTGCCATTATGAAAGCGAACCGTAATATAAAATAGAGATAATTTCATATTTGTAGCTTAAAATTATGCCTGTAAAACCCTTTCCAGTGATGTTATGGGAATTAAATATTATTTATTATTGATTTTCACTAACAGGATCCCTCGCCTTATCTCAACTTCCGTTGCGAACCATAACGTGGCCCGCCGAAGCATTTTCATCTGTTAATGCGGCCCGCATAGGATGCTGCAACTGCTGATGCGGCCCGCCGCGTAAAAAGTTTGCCCACCCCTGGCCTATGGCCTACGAGAGAAAGGGGCCTCCTAAAAGTTAAAACAAAAATTATATGTTAACATAAATGTTTTTTTTTCATGGGTCTACTATTGGGCAAAAGAAATAATCGTCTCTTTCTTTACTTTCAGTAGAATACAAATAGCTCCTCAAATTAAATACTTATGGAATTATTTCAAAATTTGTACAAAACTATTGATGTAAATGCAATATTAATAATGTCATTTTTTCAACAAGGTAAATTTTATTTCTAGAATAAATTTTCTTGAGAAATCGATAATAATTCTCCCCCATGTTTCCCCAATTAAACATCATCGTGTACATGGTACTACTAAGTAGTAGTAGTAGTACCATGATCCTGTATATACACATATAATAGTTAAAAAGGCCTACGACACAGTTCCTAGGGCCTACGTAACCATTAATCCGGTCCCGAACAGGGGCATGCACAGAGACAAGCCATTTCAAGAAATTTTTTCTACGGGACAAACGCGGAAGTCAGCATCTGATTTTTTACGTTGAGTTTCAGTTAGCCACTATCATAAATAGTCGTCGTGCAGATTGCATCTGATAAATGTTTGGCCTTCTTTAACGAAGCCCTCAGTGTACAAGTTGCAGCAATTGACCAGCGTCCTCATTCTTGTCCAAAAGGTCCATGACTGCGTCCTTTGAGAAGCGGGTGGAGTTCAAAGGGATCCCTGGCATGCGCTTCGTCGCCGACACCAACCTCTTCGACACTCCCGACCACCATCCTGACAACTGGTGCTTCTATCCGAGAGGGGACGAAAAATGGCGGCAGAATTACTGGTCCAGGACGGAATCGGGCATACAGGATATCTCTGGATGTTCAGGTGGGGGAAATTTCCCAAGAGGGAGAATTTTTTACACCGTTTCATAACGGACAAAAACGATTTGTAAATATTTTAATATTTCTTGTGCTTTTTAGCCTTGCTTGCTGTTTTGAATCGGAAGCTAAAAGAAAACTGAAATTACTGTTGAATTTTAATAAACCTTATTTCTATCCTTGTATTCCTGTGAAACGGATATGCATCACATTTTAAACTTAATATGGACTTAAATTTGCAATCTATAAAATTAATATACCTGTTTTACTTTGCCTGTGACTGGCATTTCTAAAAATGTTCTGCATTATCCTCGAAATCGATAATTATTTTCGATTGCAGTTAATGAGGAAAAAGGTTGAGTTATTATTTTGTAACGCTTTGGCTGAGTAAATTTCATTAAAATTTAGGGGTTTTAACTGCTGCAATGAAAATTGCGCACGACTTTGAATGGATAATTGGAAAATTCCTACCGCTGGAATGATTCATGAAACGCGTAATTAGTACAAAGATTTTAATTTTCACTTAAAGATTGGATTGTACAAAAAACTGTGTTTTGGTACTTGATTGAATTGATCGATAAGTAAAATTCGATGGCATTAACATCTTTAATTTTATACTTTGAATTATAAGTTTGGGGAGGATTCTGAAGTCCTGAACGTTGACTGAAAGTTCGATTCTACTTTTTCCACAGGCGCTCCAATGATTGTGTCGTTTCCACATTTTTACGCCGCCAGTCGTAACTACCTAAATTACACGAGGGGTCTACAACCAGAGAAGAGACTCCACGAGACTTATATAACCCTTGAAACGGTGAGAGCCAACTCATCCTAGCCCGATTTACATAAAACATATAATTTATCTCCAATTATTTTCTCGTATTACTTTCACATGAGTGGCAACGGACCTCTCGAAATGAGGATTGATATCTCTGTTATCATACGGTATATTCGTAATGTAAGCAAAACGAAGGTACGGTAATGGAATTTAACACCATTTATTGAGATACCTTTTAAATTCGTGACGTTTTATGACTGGTACTGCCTGAAGATATGACTTTATGATTTTAATGTTTAAAATTTCCAAGATATATATTTAATATTATACATAACATCGAAAAAGCTATCTATATCTCTCGGAAAATAACAAAAATTTTCAAGCACTAGGTTTCGAAATGACGCATAAAGGAAAAAGCATTTCTGAAGTTTAATAATATGCAGTAATTATTATTGTCATGCATTAACGGTATATTAAAATAGCACAGTATATGCATTGAACATGACATGTTTCAAAATGTTACCATGTGGGCAGGCCCGGACATAGAGACCCAGGTCCCCTAGGCAGTTAACAGAGTCGGGGCCCCCTTTTTGGTAATCTAGCAAAAAACAAACTTTAATTTAATTTTTTATTTATTTAATGTACTTTGACTTTAGAAAATAGACAAGCAGACTTAGAAATGAAATAGACAAGTACCAGCTATACTTTTTTACACATTATAATTTTTACATTTACATATAATTACAAGATTACATTGCCACGCGACGAACTTTCTTCTCTGCAAAGAAACGGATGACCTCAATATAGTCCACAGACTGCTTCCAGGTTCCGTGCTCCGTCACGGACGTCTTGAGATTCCAAACTATGTAGCTTCGTGAGAAAGTCACTTTTTACTTAACTTCTCGTAAGCAGAGCCACGTTTCTGTAGTTCTGCAATCAACCTGTCGATAATGACGTTGAAGACGGTAACTCTGAATCTGTCCCTGCCGGAGAGTTCGACCTCGTTTTCCTTTACTTCGTCAAAGTGGACCTTTCGCTTACGTTTCCTCTTCATATCGTATGCGTAGTTTTGTTCACCGCTTGTTTCCACAGCTTTCGACTCATAATGATCAATGTGTACCATTTCGGCCCCTGGTCGGGGCCCCCGCCGAGATTGGGGCCCTAGGCAGCTGCCTAGTTTGCCTAGGCAGAAGTTCGCCGCTGCATGTGGGAAAATATCCTTTCGCGATCCGCAATTGGCACGCGTTTCGCATTAAAAACTCAAATGAATATTTTAAATAAAATATGTATGGAATATACGCGAGTGACTTTTCATTTACAATCATGCTTCCGAGACATTTCTTGGTCAATTTTCATCGAATCGGGCATATTAAAACTCCAAAAAAATATGTGGTCTTTCAGATGACTGGGAGTCCTTTGACTGCGGCCAAGAGGTTGCAGTTCAACATGTACCTGAAAAGAATGAGCACGGTCACTTTCCTTAGGAACGTGTCCGAAGGCCTCTTTCCAATCATGTGGGCCGAAGAGGTGAGTTAGCGCGTGAAGGAGCTTTCTCTAATGCTGATTTATGGTTACCCGTCTTGATCCTGTACTGCCATCTGTTTAGAGACAATCAATCGAGTTAGCTTCTTAGAATGCGTTAATTCTAAAATTACTCCGCAAATTGAGGACTGCAGGTTTATAAGATACTTTTTTGATATTTTGGAAAAGAAACAAATTAAATCTAATTGGTTCAACAATACATTTTTTTATGAAATGCATCTTATAATGCGAGATGCAGAAAGTAGAAATAAGAATCCAAGGATAGAAATTTATTCGCACATAAATTAGAGATCACCTTACAGCTGGAATCCAATTGACAACCACTATGATTGTTTTGTTCATAAAATAGCTGAATAAACTGGGCGAGCATGTCGGCTATAATGTAATTTGTCGTTTATCCACTCGTATTTTGTTCTACAATTAAGGACAAGTTATCTATGGAAATACGTTGTAAATTTCCACGTTTTAATGCCTTCACATCCAACTATATGTTAAATATAAGAATACTTAAAAGTGTTTAAAGAAATTATTGCATATAATTATACTTACTTTATTTTTTACCCGTTAAAATGGTCAAATGAAATCTCATTTCAATGGTGCGTTTAAATTTGATCTCGTTTTTATTCTGTATTTACGTCTGAAGATACCGTGTCGATTAAAATCTATGTCGCGCAGCATATTAAATGTTATTTTCCTTTTATACATTTTCAGGGAATGAATCTCGACGACAGGTTAGCCAAGTTGCTGTCAGAGAGCCTGTTTGATGTGATACGACTCTTGGACATAATCAAGTGGTCTGTAATAGCACTTGGATTGATAGAGATCATCGCAGTTCTGATTTTTGCGAGGGTACGTGTTGAAATGCAATTATTACCGTCGAGTTTTTTAAACGAGAACGTATTTACCTGGATTTTCGTTGCAACACGACGGTTTTCCGTGGTTGATTCTCGATTTTATCTCGTAAAATAAACGCTTTGACTGTATTGTTTCGGCAAGCTTGCATTTTTCTGTCGGGCGTCTTCAGCATGCGGAAATTCGTCTCGGTGAATATTAATGAATTATGTATTAATTTTTCAGAGCCGCTGGAGGATGCAGTCTGGTGACGCGGCGGATCAAAAGATGAAAGAGGCTTATCAGCTGCCCACTTACGAGATGTCGAAGACGGAGAATGTATCGGTGATCTTAGACCGCAAGGGGTGAATGGGAAGGCTACTTTCTTAGGTGACTCCTTTACCTCCTTCCTTTCTTTACCCCCGATATCTACACACAAATCCACTCGTAACGGACTGCATCGGCGGCAAGGGAGAAACATTCGTGTAGAGATATTTTTCTCTAAAGATTGCGAAAAGTATTTATATGACTGGTTATTTGACTGTTATTAATTAGGAATGTAATACTTCATCGTTAATCTGTGAACCAAAAAAGACAATTGATACATTTGTGTGACGATACGACGAACAAAGGAAATCTACGCTTATTTTCTAGTTCTGTCTATCTTGATCTGTGTCAAAATTGTGCCTCGAGGCGTTTGTTCCATTTTAAATTAATTTCAAATTTCCTTCGATTTTTTCCTCGTCTTTTTTCTGTCGCTCAAATTTCGAGTTTAAATATGTTCTAAAATATCTTCCTTGATTACGAATAACCTCCCTCGTTCCTGGCCTCACTTCCATCCTAATGGCTCTTGTCTTCCGTTGGGATATGAGGGAGGATCTTAATGTGAGAAACTGTGATAAGAGGAGAGAGTCTAAATTAAGTTTTAGTGTGTTATACTTGGGGTTGAGAAGAATGGGATAGATGCCCGAGAGCGGTGTGTTGGCATCGATAAGTGCCCGAGGAAGTGAAAGGAATGTCTCCTTCTCGAGGAACTGGCGTCGGAATTTATTTTGCAGAGAATCCGTCTTCGTCTAATTTTGTGGACACTTTCGTTGACCTCCTTTATTCTCCCAAATAGCGGTTTTACTCAGGTCAACAACAAGTTCCTATTGTCTACAAATTTGAACGTAGATTCAGGAGCCACCGTTTAAATTAAAAAAAATAGGTGAAAAGGTCATTCCAAGTGAGCGAAAGTGTTTTTCAACATTATATTTATGCTCCTAATTTGCTGTTTTTGTTGGTGTTACGTATTTATTGAATAAAAATGTTGAGTTTTCTTTTCTGTTTTGGTAAAACATTTTTACACATTCGGCTCAACTTTTCCTCATACCATAAATAGATTGAAAATTAATAATTGTTTACTTAAACTTTCGTATTTTCATTTTCTATTCAGTTTTCAAAAGTGAAATACGAACCAACACCTTACAAATAGATGTTTTGAAAATGTTTACTTTGCTCGCAGCACTCGGAGTTGAAAATTTAACAAATTTGTTTTGAACATTTATTTAGAAACACTAATGAGGATCATACAAACATAAATACAGGGAATGCAAGCGGGTAAATAGAAACAACACAATATAGCTTTTTGGCAATTTAAAATGTCAGTCCGGCACGGAATACGTTTCCCCAGTCCACCGGGAGTTTCAAAAACACCATTCATTTCATTCAAAAGAAAATATTCGATTTTCTAATTGTTTTATCTTGGATGCGCACACGAAATCCATCTCGCGTAACCAAAACGATAGTTGTTTTTAATTTTTCCTCGCCCGCACGAGGATTCGTTCATTCATTTGACGTAGAAAACGTTTTCCGCCGATTCTTTAAACGTTCTCAAGAGAAGTGGCTGGTCACCTTGGATATCTTATGGTGCACGAGGGCTCCCGCCGCTCCCACGGCTTTCGTCTTGAAGTGCAATACTTTGCCGACCAGAGCGGCCTTCGCGGCGAGCGGCACCACCACTGGGGCCAGCAGGGGAGAGGCGAGCTTCGAGGCGACGGCCACCTTAGCCGCGGCAGGAATGGTGGCCAAAGCGGCCGCCTTCGTCCCGACGACCGTGCTGGCCACGGAGGACAGCGAGTGCTTGGCGCTGAGGAGAGGCAGGGCGAAAGAAGGCACCGCGATCTTTGTGCCGATGAGCGGAAGCGTGATATGCGACGAGGCTTGCTTGGCGGATAGCTTCTTTTGCTTGACCGTGCTCACCGCGTGGACGATGGGGATCGCGACGAACTTGCTCTCTTTCGCTCCTCCGATGGCGGACGATAAGGCGCTCAGGATGCCACGTTTCACCCTTTTGGACTCGTGTTCCTCGGCTGCGACGATGCCTTCCTCTTCCGCCGTTCCGTCTGCGGCGCTCTTCTCATCGAGAGCGAGGGGCTGTACGACTTCTTCTGCTTTCGGTGCCATGGTGTCCTCCCTCGGTCCCTCCGGAGCCGCGGAGGCGAGGGTCGCCAGGAGAGCGGAGCAGAAAACGATCGGCTGCGAATTATGGGACAAAGAAATATAAGTTTGCAAAAAAAACTTGTGAACGGGAGTCGATTCGATAAACGCGAACGCCGTTCACTTTCTCCGAAATAGAACAAATATCTGTACCTTTTTAATATGAAAATGTGTTCTTAATAATTTGAAACGCTTGGCTTTGCTCGCTAACCGCAAATATGGTCTTCGATTTGAGAATGGAGATAAATTCGGAGAAAATGGCACGGAATTTTTCGCTAAGCGTTTAAATAAGTAGCAACACCAGATCGTGTAAAAAATAGTTCTAGCGTGCGAGCGCGCTCATACGAATAAGTAATTCTGTACACTGAATTGCAAACGTAAATTTGGAAAAAGTTTATTTTGTTAAAAGGTTAGCGAATTGGTTATTCCTAGCCCCCGAAAATTTATTGGGATGAATCAAAGATATTGAGATAACTGTTATGACAAAATAAAGGTCATAATTAGTTGACAATTTGCTTAATATAATGTGTAAACATTCTTTTGTTTGCTGAAAAAGGTCACCGAAAAAAAAACTAGACTTTTCCCAAAAGTTACAAACTGGCTGTAGTAACGAGAATCTCAGCAAATGTAAATCAAGAGGGAAAATGCAATGTCGAAAAATGCACAATGGATTTTTTCAGGTCCGTAGATCTGTAAAATATTCGATTTTGATCGCGAATTTCTGTTGATCTTGAATTAAATTCGCACATCTGTGTGCTTGAAATTTAATTAAGTTTTTCAGTACTACTTGGAAGAAAACCTAGAAGGATCTACATCGCGGAAAATTCCCCGTAACTGAAATTTTGGACTTTTTACATGTATGGTATTCTTAACCTATATTAATGTAAAGATTGATGGGGCATGATACGAATCTGAAATTAACCACATTAGCGACCTTTAAAACCAATAGATTAAGTCGATCTGAAATTGTAGTTTACAATCACTTGGGAAAATAAAGTGAATCGCACCAAAAATTTTCACACTAAGCACCATGAAGTCACTTCGATGAAACCTTTCGACTCGAATATGCACAGAATGGGTGGCCGTACGCCGTAGGAAGAAGCAGCACTCACCAATGTCTTCATTTTCCTCTGCTGTCACCTAAAAGTGTTCTCGCTGAGACGATGGTTTCTCCCGTTCTGATGTCGCTGACATGGAATCCACCAAAATTTATACCTGGATGAGGAGAAAGAGGGTGGGAAATATGCACGGAGAAGGGTTTAGGGGCGGAGGTCGGGTTGGCGGGGGTCGCGCCGAATTTTCTCCCCTCTTCCCCCTCCACCTTTTCACCTCAGCTGTGCAATATCCTCTTTGTCTCGCTTTCTTCTGTCGCGTTCCCCAAAATAACCTTCGGCCTTTCCCTCATCCGCGAGATATTGAGGGCTAAAAACTGCCAATATTTGCAAATTCATGCTTGAACCCTTTCGGTCCGATATTGTGTAAAAGAGGATCCAGTCCTATTACGTCACCGTGCTTCTTTGAACTACGTAAAAAAGATGCATGTAGTCGGCGCCGTAACTAGCTATTTTAGCGCCCGGGACAAACTACCAAATATGCGCCCCCTCCATAAAAACTTCTCTAATAACAATTTTTTAAATATAATATATAATTATAAATATAATTACATACATAATTTAAATACATAAAATATAAATATTTTGATATTAAAAGTTATTCTTCGTGATTTTAATGCAACAAACTCATCGATAACATCATAGAAATTTATAACTTCTGCTATGCGTAATGTCTGGAACAAGTATAGTAGTGAAATCGCTCTTTTCCTTGTGGCATGCAACCTCGCACAACTAACTATTAACAATTTTTGCGCCCTTTCTTTAGATGCGCACGGGAAAGATGCCCCGCTTGCCCCGCCCTAATTACGGAAATGCATGTGGTCACCAATTATTTGGTTTATTTTTGGGTTTATAAATCTATATTACCGGAAAAATAATTTATTAAAAAATCGTTGGTAATTAAAGATATTATCAATGTTTTTTCTTTAATTTAACGCCGGTATTGTGGGAAATTCAAGGTTATGTAAAATTTTAGGTTATGTAAAATTTTACGTTAAAAATTGGTGTTATTCTGCGCCTTATTTGGATGCGTGTGAACAGGGCCGTAGCTTAGTAACCTATCGCCTTGGGCGAAAGCAAAATTGCCTCTCGGATAACGAACGACACATGGGTACAGATCGGCAGTGAGAATGTTATAATGCCGCCCTAAGGAAATTAACGCCTCTCAAAGTCCACTGTCTATACGGGCCTGCATGTAAATCATTTACACTATACGGTAAAATCATGGAGTAATGAGAAATGAGATTCGATGCCCTGTTATATAAGAGCAGTCGCAGATTACGAATCCGGTAGATAATGTGCGTGAATGGAATAAATTTTAAGTAACTATAACGGACGAATTAGACAATATGTACAAGCAATATTTTTTTATTAAGGTGATACTTTTCGAATCACTCTATTATAAAATTATGCAAAATAGAGACGTTATTTATTGGTAAATAAAGCCTATTCAACATTTAAATCAAATTAAAACAAATGAGAGCGAAATTTTATTAAGTGAAGAGCTTTCGGTGTATAATATCACCATTATAAATTTTGCAGTGATTCGTTGCTTTGCACTATGAGAATTATGAATTAGGAGTTCAAAACCTATGGCTGCTGCAATTTTAGCCAAGTGTCATATAAATAATACTGTATTGACTCGCCTAATTGCCCAACCTGAACTATGAGGAAAGAATAAAAGATAATTTTTTCTCATATGACCACTTTCACATATTAGGGGTATGAGTAAATTGTTTTATTTGTCCCCTTAAAACTTTTTGAACACCATAGATTTTAAAAAATCGATTCAACCATTTATGCATTATACTTTTTGAGAAATAAAAATAATTGGAGATAAACTTCATGTCATGTGGTAGCTCAAAAAATAAACTTCATGATTTCGAAGAAATTATGGAGAATTTTTGCCTTAACCGGGAATCGAATCCGGATCTTCCACTTGCCGGGCGGGCATTCTACTACTGAACTACCGAGGGGGACTAATCCTCCCGTTTAATTTAAATGGGGACGTAGTCGAGAAAGTTGAGCGAAAATGGATGGCACACATTTTGAGGTGCATTCATTTCGGTTTCTTTTCATCCAAGGATCTCGTCGGCCATTCACTGTTGGAACATAGGTGACATTTATCACGCAGCTCGTAAACCCGTGAGGAAAAGACTATTGATAGAAAGTGTTTTTTGATAGTTTGAAAGGAAGGAGTAGACATGCGACGGTTGGGCGGAAACAATCTTTATGTTGGAATCATCATTGCATAAGTCCTCGCGGAAAATTATCCAATTTTGTCCTCTTTTTACAAAAATCTTGATCAAATGAACCAACTATATTTTAAGTGCATGAATGCTTATTCAAGTATACGTACATAGTATAACATTTAATGCTCTTTTTAATGATGTTCTGGTCATATACGTTTGATATCTTTACGCAAATTTTAATAATTATACATGAATGTAAATGCTAGCCAAGATAAAAATCGCCTCTAGCGGCAAGACATTTTTGGTATAAATGTACTGAAAGAGGTTATTGAGTATCTCATATGACTGCCATATTTAAGTTTTCGTCCTGTCTTTATCAATTTTTCTTCAAATTCTAGGTATATAACGGCTGATATGTTCCGTTCCACCTACAAAGTGCAACTCTGGCACAAGTAAAAACTAACACAATATATTCAATTCATAAATGCACCATCAGGTTGATTTAGTAATATATGAAGTTTAAAGTTTTCAAATTTGTGGACAATATGTGATATGTACATAGCAAATTAATTTCTATTATTGCTACATTTTGTCAATAACTGTCATTAGAAAGATTTATTTTCTAGAAGAAACTGAGTTATAGGAAATTCGCTTCATCCTTAGAGACGGAAGAACTTTTTAAACGAAACTAGTTCATTTTGGCGAAATTTTCTACTTTAGAAACAAAAGTTCAAATTTAGCATTAAAGATTAATGTAGTGAAGAGTGTGTAATGTTTAACATAAGAATGCTTCTGAACAGCAGTAAGAGAGAGCTTACGGGAGAAAGAATAGTTGACTCCGTTCAAGGGCAAATGATATTTTCTTCAGAATTACCCGTCTATTTCGAATGTCGGGGTTGGAAAGTCAAAGAGATGCAAAATTTATGAGATTTCAATTGCTGTTTTTGGGAAAGTTTGATGTACTAACCAAATTTGACAATTGTAACCAGTATAATTTTGAAGTGGGATAAATTTTTTTAATAATAATCCAAGAGATTGATTAGCCAAAAATACACATTTTTTTTATTTGGGTGATGATCGCCTTTTTACTTTCTTCGTACGTATTATAGGGGAAGTACAGTTTTCATGAAAAAATCTATTTCGAGATTTCAACGGAAATACACATTTTCTCAATGATTTCTCTGTTTGTGAGACAGCTTTTTTGTGGGTGCTCTAACTCAAACTCAGATCATTGTAAAATTTTATATTTAAGATTTTTATGAAAGTCGCAAGAACTGATTAGATTTTAGTAAAAATTGGTTAACCGAAAGTGGGTGTTTACTCTTGTCGCTTATCCGTTATTTTGAGATATTTGATTTATTATTTGATATATCTAAAAACATACTAGAGTAAAAGTTGTAGAAAATTAAATTTCCACAACCTTTGTTTGAAACATTTTTTCCATATAACGCATTGTTTAAGAGATATCTTAAAAACTAAATTATTTAGCTGCCACTACCACGCCACCTACCGACGACTATTGTTAACAATTGACGCTTAGTTGTCTTAGTAATGCTCCTTTCTATTTTCTTAATTGTTGGAGCTTTGTGGCTATATCCAATATCAGAAATCTATGGTTTGAGTTTATTTCTGTTCTTTGTGAAGTCTACAATTTTCTTGGTTTCTAATAATATTTGTTATTATGTAACCTATTTGGAAGTTTTACTTTCTCCTTACGTAGTATAAGGGAAAGTATTATTTTCATGAAAAAAATCGACTTCGAGATTTCAACGGAAATATACATTTGAGATCACCTGAATATGTTTTGACCATTTTCTCGATGATACCTGTGAGTGTATGTGACAGCTTTTTTGTGGGTGCTCTAACTAAAAGACTATTAATTAGGTCTATGCAAAATTTTATATTTAACATATTTATGAACGTCGCAAAAACTGAGTAGTTTTTGGTAAAAATCTGTCAACCGGAAGTGGGTGTTTACTCTTGTCACTTATCCGTTATTTTAAAATATTTGCTTTAATATTTGATAATTGTAAAAATGTACTGAAATAAATGTTATAGAAAATTAAATTTTCTATAACCTTTGTTCGAAACAGTTTTCCATATAATGTATTGTTTAAGAGATATCTAAAAAACTAAATTATTTAGCTGCCACTACCACGCCACCTACCGACGACTATTCTTAACAATTGATGCTTATTTACATCTTAGTAACGCTCCTTTTTCTTTTTTAATTGTTGGAGCTTTGTGGCTATATCCAATATCAGAAATCTATGGTTTATTTCTGTTCTTGGTAGTCTAAAATTTTCTTGCAGTTTCTTAAAATATTTATTATTATGTAACCTATTTGGAATTTTTAGAAATATTACAGGTATGGAGAAAGTCATGTGGTGGCCACATCAGATTTTATATTATTTAACTCCAGGTTTTAGCATCGATAGCAAATATAAACTTCAGACTTTCAGTACCTAGCTTTCTTGTCGGACATACTGTAACAAGCAACAGTTATTGACATAAATTGTTTAATTTTACTAAATAATTTTATCGAGGATATCACCGGCTCAAATATATAATAGGAATTGTGTCAGAAGCCGAACACTTTCGAAACTTTAAAAGATTGGTTTTCTTGCAGGAAATCATCGGGCCCCGCTTGCGTTGCTTATTTCCTTGTGTTGGGATTATGATTGCCTGACTTATTCCCCCCGCTGTTGAGGAGGCTCTAAAGAACTACTTACGCCGCTGGGGCTCAATTACGATATCGCTGTCCCGCGGCAATTCCGTTCGATAGACAAGTATGTTTGTTCCATCTTGGAATCTGAAGAAATTGTGTGTGACAATTTGAATAAGCGGGAAGTGATTTCCGCTTAGAGCGATCGTTCTTCCATTGGAAAAGAAAGCGTCGCCCCTACGGTGGCTAACCCCTTTTCTCGATATAGGTACTACTTTCACTAGGCGATTGCAAACTTCTGTGTAAATTATCCAGATAGATAAATTTGATGAACTACATAATATATTATCAACCATATAATTTTAAAAATTATACGGTTTTAGATATTTCCATCGATATAACGATATCTGTACAAATAACTGATTGAATGCATTAACTGCATAGATTAATTTTTTTAGCGTTTATTTGCAGCGATATAATTGGAAGAAATAATTTGAAAAAAATTGAATGTACGTAAATCTTGGGATTTCATCTTCATGACATTCATCCAGTAATGCACGTAATTCAACAGTACGGAAAGGTGGTAGATACATAGATGGACGGATTTCGTGGAGGAGCAGAAAATGGATCATGAGATTTTCAGAGTTGGAGAAATATTTTTTAAAATTCAACCAACATTTTCCCCTCGTATATCATGGCGAGCCTTTAATGTGGATTGCCTTCATTCATTGCAGCATGCATACATTTCGATCTTAAAAATGGCAAATATTTATTTCAATATGCGTACATATTCAAAACTGTTCTCGTTTCAACTTCTCGCCATCCATGGAAACTTAATCAATGGAGACTTCATTTGTTTCAAATGTAGGTATCAAATCATTCATTTCACATTAATGAAAGCAAAAGACATCGCTTTTTTAGACGATACATAATCAAGATTCCTCACAATGACAACGCACCACATTGGTTAATCAAGTCCATTCAACCAGCAACTTGAACGCTTGCAATCACACGTTGACCTCGTGACTTGTACCGATCGTCCATTCACCGATAAAAATAGACCACTTCGCGGCGGAATACATCGTCCGCGCTCATCACAATTCCCCGTCTCAATGTACAAAAAGTAATTACAGCAATACGACGTACGCTACATGAAATCGTAATCGCTGAAGAAGAGAAAACATTTCGATTCCAAACCGTCGAAGCAATATCGGTCAAGGTTTACCGCTATCTTCTCGTAGTCGACGGCGTCTCAAATGAATCCATTCGGGTCGACTGGGAAGATATGGTAGAGCCGCGATCATTTCCGGTCGTATCACATCACTCCCGGCGGCGCCATATTTCATTATTGGCTTCCGTTCGCCTCGTATATCTCCATGATGCTGGCGTAAGAGCCAGAAAGAAGCGCCACGATCGCGAAGACGATGATGAAGGCGTCTTTGGCGAGGCGGAGGGCGTGCTTGATGGAACGGCCAGGGGGAGAGGGCGAGGAGGATGGGGGGAAGGGTTGAGTGTGGCATGAAGTGATGGCGTCGACGGCCGCGGGGATGAGGAGGCCGAGGGTGGAGAAGAAGAGAGCTCCGACCAGGGAGATTATGGGGCCCAGGTGAGGAACGCACGCGGCGACTGTCACTGCGAGAAAGGAAAACAAATGAGTAGAAGAGAGCGTAGTTCACATTTTTTTGTGTATTGCTTTGACCTTTAAATGGTAAAGATCAGCACTCCCCAACAGCACAGTGATATCTTCCTGCCCGCCCTGCCCTCTAATCAATGTCGTTGTAAGACGTTTGTAGAAACTATGATTTAAATATGGACAGTATTGTTTTACTATTAGAATGCGTTATACTTTGCTTCTTTTTTGAATGTATAAGGAGATCCATAAGTCCCAACTCGTTATATGAATCAAAAGTGAAAAAATCAATTTAATTTTAAAAAATAAATTTTGAAATTTTGACTTATTATTCAAAGTATAAAATACAACCACCTCAATAAATATTTAAAAAGTTATTTATTAAGATTTAATTTGTTTTTAATTTTTGCTTTATCATATCTAAGTAGGAGTTATGGGTCATTGTAATTGTAATAGCATGTTACATCATTCAATGATTTCTCGAAATTATTCGATTGACATTGTTATGTGATTAACTTGGCCACTTAGTAATGTCTCACGTGGCCCTTTTAGTCAAGTTCGAGGCCTCCAGATCAGTGTTTCCCAAACTATGGTCCGCGAAGGTTTTGTTGGTGGTCCGCGGAAGTTTCCAAAATTGTTTTTTTTTAGGCCGCGCCTCATTTTTAACTGAAATTTTTTTGGGAAAAATTAAGGAAGTTGTACACCATCACAGGTATTGAACATTATTATTAATGGTGTTTTTATTTAAACGTTTTCCAACTCCTTCATATCACTGTAAGTAATGAGGTGGTCCGCAGGGGCTGAATGGGTTGCTGAAGTGGTCCGCGAGGTTGGGAGAAACTGCTCCAAATCGTGTGTTTTCAAAGTATGGGTCTATTTGGATCCATTTGTAGATAGTTCGATCGTGACTTAACTCCCCAAAGGACATAGAATAATTTATCACGTAAGAATTGATGAAATTTAAAACATTCTATGATGTAATGAATGACACAACAATTTTTCGCGATAATTACGTGTACCTATTACCTTTTGTACACCACCATTAATCGATTAATTTAGCACATCGTTGCTAAACAGAAATGACGTCAAAGCACCAGCTACGTATCTACGGTCACCACAGCTACAGCGCAAATATTAATTGCGATATATTTTTTTCGTTCAAGCGATTTAAAAAGACGCTTTGTTCACTTGTTGTTATTTTATGTCATAGGTATGCATGAATATTATTTGTTTTCTGGATGTATATAAACAGAACAAGCAAACAAAAATGGGCAATTTTTACGTTTCTTAGTGAGGCACCTTTTATGAAGGGTCTCTACGAATTGTCTCTATGCCGTGTCGGCGTAGCTTAGCCTCTGCTCAACAAATTTCGTTTCAAATATCTGAAATGGTACCTATACTGACACATACTATGTTTATTTCATTTATTCTAACGGCATAAATCATGTAGATACCTAGAAAAATCTATACATGTTACCGTGCCTTCTGGAATCGCGCCGACAGCCTCGAGTAAAACCTGAAAAGGTAATATTTCCCCAAACGTACCCGTGATGCTGACTACGAGCCACCTCATAAGGAATTCGGCAGCAAAATGCCTCTTCTCGGAAATTGAACCCTTAATCATACGCCAAGTGATCTCGGTTGGAACATAGAACTGCAATCCATAGGTGAAGAGAATTGCCACTGCGATGAGGACTTTAACCACCTGCGCCAAACTGTAAAATAACATGCAGAGACGAAATTCTCTAAGTCATAACCTGAAATCAGACGCCAGTGATTACATTTGATTTTTTCTTGATGTAAACTTAATGGTTGCGTATGGCTGACACTCGACATTTTTGGAGACTTTACGAAGTAGAATTAATTCCTTTTTATTGCAAAGAGAAATATACGTAGCTGATTAATAATTACAATTAGCATATATTTGTATATCTGTACTCGGATTCGAGCGTCCGCGTGAGTATTAGATAGATATATAGAGCGTATTGCATAATTGTTCGCGTTTCTTAGGCAATGCTACAAATCTTAGGTTGAACTGTTTAACAACAAAAGAATTAATGGTCGACTATATTTTACTGCCCAAAATAGAACTAAAACATAAATATAGTTGAAAACTGATGAAAACCGACCGGAGTATTTTTTTTGCTATAGAGATTAGGTTTGAGCATGAAATTTTATTACAAATTACTATATATAGGTGCAATACACCGTAAGTAAATGGAAAAAATAGATCAAAGCAAAAAGTTTTGTCGTCATTGCGCGTCGGCATTTTATGCGTTACATCAATGTGACCGTATAAATAATATGATTTTTCATATTACGAATACCAAAACCTATTCTACTCTGTTCAATGATATCAGCCAAACATCAACTATTAAATGTTACTAGATAATCTCCTTAAGCATAATTAAGAGACTTGACTCATCATTTGCTTACGGTTCCTCCGTTGGTAGGTTGAGGGTGATACTTCCTTCCGTAGTTTCTCCGTATTTGGCGTATCCAAAGAAACCCATGACAGCGTAAAGCGACACAACGATGCTCATGGCGGCGCAGAGAACTCCGGGGCAACTCAGAAAATGTTCGGGATGGCGCATACTGTTCTCCACGGGCATCACCTGAACAAAAAGAAAATAGAGAAGAGAGCGGTTAGGTTGGCGATAGGAGAACCAGAACGGCAATAGAATTTGACGTAAAATTTGGAAGCATCGGGCTTGTGTATGGAGGGACCCATAGACATGCCTGCGATTTTAAAGGGAGCCGCCGCATGTGTTGTTTTCCTTTCTCAGATGATTTTAGATTAGCATCATACAAATCGGGGCTGTTCAGCTAATCAGTTAAACGAGAGGTTCGCTATATACGAGACGGGATGGGGATGAAAATGTTATTGCGGCAGGCTGTTATAAGGGCGAATGAATGTAGATTTATGTTATTTTTATCCAGCTTATCAAATTTACCTGAATATTAAAAAATCGGTTAAATATGCATAGCACAAGCTTTCTATATATGCATCTGGTCTCACTACACTTTTTTCTGACGGGAAGGTACTCACAACGAAACCGCAGAAAATGTATTCTGCTCGTAAATGGCATTAATATATTGATTGCCTCATATATGTGACAATAAAACTTGAGAAATAGTCATATTAAACCCAAAATATCAAGTATTATTTGGATTGGCAATGAACATTGGCGTTGAAGCATTATTGCTGGATGAATACTGTCGCCCGTCCCCCTGTTTGCGTGGTTTGAGGATACGGTGCAAAATCAGCGTTCCGTCCTTCCTTAAGCCATTGGCCACCTTGGTGCTCTTCATTAAGAGTAGTTTAATGCCGGCACCGGGTTTTCTCCTCCCTTGTGAGTGTGTTCGGTGTGGAAGGAGTTATGGCTATAATAATCCAAGAGTTTGATTAGTCAAAAATACACACACGCACAGTGTTGAGATAACTGGGGAGAAACGGATGGAAAAATTGATATCTTATAAAAGGGGTAGCCAACCGGCGGCTCTGGAGCCGCATGCGGCTCTTTGAGAGTTTATATGCGGCTCTTGAAAAGTTTGGCTGCCTTATATAAAACTACTGTAATTTTCCGATTATAATGTATAAGGGAATCGTTGAATTCAAAGATTACCAGACGTTCCATTGAATAAAAAAGCAAGTTCTTGTTTTTAATATTATTATTATTCGCACCAACAGCTACATTATGTGTTAAATATCTTTATCAGCTCATTACATGTTACTGCGACTCTTCAGTAATGTGTATTGCAGTATTGTGGCTCCTGCTCTGGCCCAGGTTGGCCACACCTGTCTTATATTGTCGCCGGACGCTGTATTGTTATTTTTTGATAAATACGACATATGCAGCATTTTTTATGATACCAAGTTCTATAACTAAGCGGATTTTATTAAAAATCATTAAGAGACATTTTTGAACAAATCGAAGTGACTTGTAAAAATCAACAAAAATAAACTATCATTGATTGTCGCGCTATATTGTTCATCTTCCATAGTTTCTATTCTGGGCAGTGTTATGCCTAAATACGAAATATAATTCAATTTAGTTGAACCGTATAGGCGGTAGGGTCTCGCGCAGACGGATGGACAAACTGGATGGCGAAAACCACTCTTTTGGACACGAGGACACCTAAAACGTAAATTTCCGTCTAGATCTCAAAGTCGATTTTTTTCGCGATCGCAATACTTTCTCTGCATACTAAGATGACGAGAAAGTGGAATGAAGCGAACCTCCCACTTGTACAATGACGTCATCAGTTTCGGGTGAGATAGCATTTGCGATGACTATCAATTTGTCACAATGACTGAAATCAGAGTGCGGTTGAATAAGTATGTACATATTTACGTACGGCAAAATGCAAATAGCATTATCCAGAATAACGAGATTTGATTGAATGGAACTTCAAAACCCAGGTTTAGTTATAAATAACGTGGTTCATAAAGATACCGTAAAGAGAATGCGGTGCGTGGCATACTTTTATAAATATTAAAAATCGTTTCCACTTCCAGTTTTAGAAAAGGGCTCGCCAAATTAGTCAAAATATAAAATCCTTCTCGCGCGAGCCCCATCTAATACACTGCAGTACAAATTTTAAAACAATTACATATCTATTTTTAATAGCTATGTCAGAGAATTTATAGGTATATTTTATAATCGTTGCTGGGGTGTGTTTATTCATAAAATATCTGTAGTTATAAGCTATAAGGGCGTACTCTTTTTCACTAATGGGACGCTTTGTATAACCATTATAAATGATTCAGACGGAGAATCTATTGAATAACAGCGCTGCAGCAAAAAAATAATGATGAATGTGTGAAAAGTGTGAAAATATTTAGCTAATATCTGCGTAAGTTACAAAAAAGTCAAATTATAAGTATGTAGATGCAGAACCGAGACAAGGCATGTTTGGAAGGCATGAAAATTACGCCCCCCTTCTATTAAAAGTATACGATACAAAATATTACCTCCCAAAACGGTGGATTAGAAGTAAAAGGAAATATATAAAAATATAATCCACTATGGATGCCTTTAACTATGTGGAATTCCATTTCACTTAAGAATAAATAAATCACAAACCATGTAAAAATTCCACTATAATAATATAGTGATATTTTACATCGTTTTTGTTTTATTTATTCATGGGTTCGTATATAAAATAAAATATATTTGATAATATAAGAAGTTATATTTAAAAGTTGAAATTGTCGTTTGCTGCGCCCTAAGCGCGTGGGTGCCTCGTTCTCCTAGCCCTTGTCCCGGCCCTGTGTAGAGATAAAGAAATCGCCTTTGGCGTCAAATGTATGTACTTGCCACACCAATTCCCTCCAAGGCGAAGATCACGGTAGCGAAGAACAGCGGGAGCTGCGGAAGAGATCCGTAAAGTTTCCGATCTCCGATGGATGGCACCTCGCGGAACACGAAGTAGAGTGTGAGTGCGAAGGAGATTACGATGCACACGTTGGCAATGGCGGAGAATGGGACGAGGAACTTGAGGTCTCGGATCGATCCCAGGATGAGCAAAGGCAGGAGGAGCATGAGGATGTACAGTCGTACATCTATGTTCACCGACACGTATACATCCACCACCTTTTACATCGGAGAATATATTAATATATTTATAAATAACCTAATCAGGGCTGAATTCGTGGAAGTTATTAATATTATAAATAATAAAACAAAATCTCACTTTTCCACAATATATATTGTGGAAAAGTACGATTATGTTTTATTGCGAATAAATTATAGTTAGTAATGAAAAAATTGAGCTTGTATCGAATATATTTTTATTGCACCGCTACATTTTGCGTTCCGCTAAAGCAGAGTTTACCCTGAAGCCAAAATTCCTTGCTTGACAGTTTTTAAAACGGAAATATGTATATTATTTTGCAGTTGTGTTGAGGTTTTGAGAAAAATAAAATGCACAAAGAACAATTAGCATTACTTATAATTAGGTAATATAATTTTTTAGTTAAAAAATAAAATCGTAGTCGGGGGATAGCTATCGGGTTTTCAAATTTTTTTAACAAATGGGGTGAAATCGGGTTTTAATGAAAGCAAAGCAATTACATTTTTTAAAGAATTCGAGTTAAATCAGGTTTAATAGAAATAAAATTTTTATCCAGTACACGTTATTTATTTTTGGACATGAATTAATCATGCATGTAAACTGGTATCATACAACAATGTCTGAAAGCGTTGCTGGTTGTTGCCGCTATTCAATCAGGCAAAAAACAGCGAATAATGCGATGTTCTGTCGTGTGGCGTGTAAATGAAATTCCATATATGTGATATTGTCAAACGATCATGTTTTATGCCTTGGAGAAACATTTCGCCCATCATTTTTTCCGTGAGATGTAATGTCCGCATGAATTAATGTCGTCTCCATTTCTGTCGATAACTCTGCATTTTTGAAATAATTATAAGTGATAAACTCGAGATTTTAAATAAATTACAACCTAATCAATGAAGGTTATTTATAACAAATATAGATGTAAGCTGAAACTGTAAAGCGTTTGCATATTAAAATCGTGTCCGAAAGTTCGAAGCCCCTAGATTAATATTAATTATTTTATTATCACTAGTGTAGCATTTTCGGCTTTATTTGGGTTTTACCCAAATTTGAAAAATCTAATCGGGAGGTAAAAAACGGGCAAAATCCTTTAAACCCAAATATGTATTCCCTACTTAAAACTCATTCAGTTTAAGTCTTCTACAATTATAAAATTACATTTTTAGCCACTATAAATTTTTACATTTACCAAAAAAATTGTTCAAGCTCGTATCTTTCGACCACATCGAATTACCAGATTGGACGATATACTCTTCAATAATAAACATTAAAAAAAGGACATTGACCGTGCTGTCACTGAAATGACTGTCAGGAAAAGTCCAAGCTATTGTGGCTCGCAGGTCAAGGTCGATTAAAGCACCCCTTCAGAAAATTTTTATTGAGGCATCTTTAAGTTGCATCATAGTTTATTTATTAATTCTAAGCGGTAAACATCCTTATATAACAAAAATGGAAATGTGTACTCCATGTCGGAGTACACAGTTGCCAAATGCATACTTTGAGATTTCACAATCCTGAAAGTTCTAATGTTGTAAAGTGATTTTAGGTACTTGAAGTTTAGTACTTTGTCATTATGCTTACTTCATGGGGTATTTGTTTACTATAACTAACATTAAAATTTCTTATTACATTCGAGGAAAGAAAGTTTGGTGAGATTTTGTGTACATTTTTGCTCCGGTTGTCATTATTCGGGGACCTCAATTCGTTGTCTTTTCCACTCAGCAATCATTTGGTTTCTTTCTTCCTGACAGAGCATATGCTCTTCTTCTATTAGTTTTTTCTCTTGGCATAGTTAACCAAATGTTTCATATAATAATAAAATAAGAATAAATAATAAATGTGCCAGTTCGGGTACCGAATCTCCGCTGGGATTGAGAGGGAGACATTCATTTAGTCAGGGCGCCGCAGACGCCCAGCACTACTTCAATCTCCACCATTATTTCCTTGGAATGAACAAAAGAAGATCAAAAACAGTGTGCGAATGTGCCGGGGGTAAATATAATTCCCTTTTATTTAAATTTATCGTAAGCCCTAAGTTTCACGAGAAAAATTATTTGACAAAAAATGTGTATTCAATTATTTTATTCAATTGTTGTTCTTAATATTTTTCCCTCAGATTAGTATTTCACGAGATGCTTGCGAGGTACCTTGTAAAATACATGTAGGTCTTCATGCAAAGTGATCGTTATTATCGTTCGATTTTTACCAAAATTGCAACCCGTCGATAAATTTTAGTAAAACTCCCTAATATCAAATTTCAACGAAATACGTCCAACGGTTCCCGAGTTGAAACATACGGAAGGAAGGGGTCGTTTACTTCGCACAAAGTGCGCATAATAATTCTGAGTGTCCGTCTGTTTGTCACGTCTTTTTTAGACGCCGAGATGGGCTGCAGATCTGAAATTTGGCGCGGTGATTGGTCATTGGGTACAACCGACAGAAATATCTGAAAATTTGAAATAATTTCATTTTTATACGTTCCCTACAAGTGTAGTCTCTTGGTTACGTCTCGTCCGTCCGTCGTAACTTCCATCTCCTGAACCGCATGACGGATTTTAATTAAATTAAGTATTAGTGATACTTATTAAAATTTATCGCCAAATTCTGATATTGAACTACATCAGTAAATTAGAACATTCACTTTATATAAGCACTTAAATAAACTTATACTCGTATCTCGTTAAATGGAATATGTCAAGTAACGATTAAATACCAGATTTTTCTCTCCCTGTCTCTTATACGAACCCCTTGGAAATCTCTGTGTATTCCATTTATGGAGTACACTTTTCCTTCTTGTCTACCTAGATACCTATCTAGGTAGGTTGCAAATGCAACCATCCCTCACCTAACTACTAAGTAATTCCGTAAAAATGTGTCAGAATGCCAGAATTCCACGGGAACGGTTTTGAAATGGATGAAATGGTACCTGGAAAAACACACAAAAAATTTACAGTTTGATACAAGAGCTATAAATCATTTCTTTTCTAAAACCTGGCGAATTAACTGTAACACAAAGACAAAAAATAGCAGATATATCACGATTTACCTTGTACAAGCGTTGGCGCAAACTGCAAAAAAAAACTAATAATTCTAACATGCAGCGCGTGTCGATTCTTGTTTTAATTTATGATTCGACACAAATAGGGAATACTGTCGCCAAGATGAGAATAGCAATTACATATACAAGTTACCCTGCAATTTAGCAAACTGGTGGATTGCAGGGGGTGAAATGCACCGAGGCCTACCTAACAGTTATTATTCGCAGATTTGTCTTTCCTGTTATGGTTCCGTATTGTTCTCGAAAAGAATGAACCTCTATAATGCTCCATCCTACAATCGATCTCACGTATCTTATCGTTATGATCATTTCTACCTATGTTCGTTGGAAATTCAATTATTCCCAATACATCCTCGGCTAGACATTCTGATTCGTATTTCTCTAGGAGCCTTAACTTTGAGCACTTTCTACGGTCTTTCATTATAAATCCTTCAATAATGATATTACGCTTGCCATATGTTCGTACCTTTGTTTAATGAATCTGACTGTTCTCCGCTATACTCTTGCTAGCTGAAATAATGGCCCATCTCATACGTATCCCACATACTGGAGTCATATTGCACCTGCGGTCAAACTAGTGAAAAATAACACGCTTCGTGTACTTTCGCTGTACTACTCCGCACTATTCTGCATATGAACGCCAACGGTTGCAAAGATTGTCGCTTGCGTCGTAACCGCGAATCAGTTACATCGTACACGCCACATGGGATTCCGCTGTTAAAGCGCCGTAACCGCGAAATGTCGCAACGCCATCACGAGAGGATTGCTTTAATCTACAGAGACCACCTAGTAACATCTGAAGAAGTCCTGGCGACCACAGTATACATTTGACATCTGTTTATAATCACCTGTTTTATGGAAGTGGCGATGAACACGATGTACACGCAGGCGGCGCTGTAGTATGTGACGGCGAGTGAAATGTCAACGAATTTCCTGAGGACAAAAGTGAGGGGGAGAGTTAGGGAACGGCCGAAATACGAGAATTGACATTTTTTTGCTCATGTGGACGTGAATCGAGAGGCCTTCACCTGACCCCCGTTGCGTAGCGACGAAGCGAAATCGGTCCCGTCTTGATGGCGGCCTCGGCGGTCTCGGCGTACGTAAGGGAAGGAACCATTAGTCTCCTGCAGAGGGTGTGAGAAGAGTCCACCTGAAAAGGAATTTACATAGAAGATCGAGTTTATGAGCGTATAGAAAGCATGCAAAAATTTTAACGTTGATCGCATTCAATTTTCGAAAGCTATGGTCGGGTCTTAAGAAGTACAAGGGTGGTGACGCATCTGCATACGTATTCAGGACCGGATCAACTGCCCAAGTGACCGCTTGGGGCGCAGAATTTTTAGAGGCGCCATTATTCAGTTTTCAAAATATTGTTTCTTTTTGGCTGAGGTTTTATAGTTCAGTTTTTCATCGAGGAAGCAGGCGTTTGCCGCTAAAATATAGCTGCAAGTGAGTATTCAAAGTGCAATAGTCGCGCTATACTCTTCATGGCAAAATACGTAGAAATGGCACTCTCATAAAATACTGGAACAAAACATAGGCTTATTCCACGAAAAAAGAAATATAGATGGTTGGATTTTAATTCCGTATAATCAATGGCAATGGATCAAGTTGAAACGAGCACTTGCCGTTCATTTTTCCATTAACATAAAATAAACATTTCCTTGGGGGGTGGGAGTTCCAAGAAGAGATCTGCTTAAGACGACAAAGGGTGATACGTATTACATCAACATTATTAATTCCAAATAAAATTGTTCAAAAGCGGCCGATGATCAAGACTAACACTCGCCGAAACTGTTTGATTTGTTCTTGCTACTGTCATTGAGTTCCGTCAAGTATCGGTCACTTCATTGTATTAAATTTATAAAGTATATAGCTTTACCATCTTCTATTCACCTAAATTGTTAATAATTTCGGCTTTATCGAATGCTTTTGCATAGGTCAGGCATCTCCAATCTCCGATGTGATGAGAAACTATTTCTTTTATAGGATATCAAGCTAGCACAACTATACTTTTGGCAAAGCTCGGAATTATATGACATTGCTCGCCGAGAGCCCTGCTTACTGGTCTTCAGTTTTGTGAGTCCATAAGCCGGTTTTTACACTTAACGTGCTTTTTGGTTCAAGCGTCCGCCGCACGTTACTGTGGCGCTCTTGCTGCGCGAGAGTTCCGGGGTACGTTTGAGTCCGCATTGCCTGGTTGTTACGAGACAGGGGAAGGCTAACCTGTTCCTTCTTCTCACCTGTCCCGTATTCGAGTGGGGGCTGGTCTTCTGCGACCAGTCTCCGGTTGTTCTTGGCCCTGAAAAGGGCCTAGATTCGAGCTTTTCGTAGTGGAATTGAAAAATTTTCCTTATGGAACGGGACCCAAGGAGGTCTTTGGATTCGGTTGCCCTCGTAGGAGGGAACCCCCAAATCGACTCATGTGCTAGGTCGTCGTCGCTTTCGAGTGACTCCGTTTCGTTCGGTCGAATCACCCCTACGCAGTACAAGGCGTTGTGCGCCAAAAAGGCACCGGATGCTGCCACGGTCGCCATCGAGGCCCTCCCTTCCACTTCTGCCCAGGGTTAGAGTAATAATGCCTCCCACGAAGGCTCCTGCGGAGTAACACCCGCGGTAGTACCCCTTCCGTCCTCGTCGATTCGGGTGTCTAAGCACGCCCCCTCTCAGGGTGGTCCCGAAGATGCCCCGGTTGCCACGGGAGAGGTCCTGCCCTCCTCAGTATCGGCCCAAGGAGCAAAAAATGCCGTCGCGCAGACTGGCGTAAACGGCCCTTTGCAGGGCCAAAAACCCACCGCCTCAGAGGAGGCGATGGAAGTTACGGAGGGTGTCCGCGGCAAGCGGAAGAAGGCCGCTTCGGCAAAAAAGCTTGCCCCCTCTCCAGCTGAAGCGCGTTCGGCTTCGATCCTCGGTGATGAGGCCGTTGCCAGCTCGGACGAGGACGGGGATTTCACCCCTGTCACAAGTCGCAAGGCTAAAAGGAAGAAGTCTTCCTGCCCTCCTGCTGTTGAGGGAAAGGGTTCCGCACCTGCGGGGCAACGCCCCGATAAGGGGGCAAAGTCGAGGGTCCGCGTGTCACCGATCACGGTGTACGGGATCCTCTCCCACAAGTGTATCGCCGCCGACCTTGCTAAGGTGTGTGGCGATGATTATGAGCTGGAGGTTCGCAGGGCCTCCACCAGGATCATCGTTCACACCCCAGACCACCACCGTGCGGCAACAAAGATCCTGGACGAAGCTGGCGTCCAATACCATACCCAGCTACTGGAGTCTGTCCAGGGAATGCGTCTTCTGTTGAAGAACGTTGGGAAGGGCTATTCCCCGGAAGATGTCGCGGCTGACCTGACGGCCAAGGGCTTCATAGTCCGAGGCGTCCATCAGATGACGGCCGTAGAGGATAGAAAGAAGATTCCCATCTGCCGTTTTGTGGCTAACCTGGAGAGGACACCTAGGGCCCCTCCGGCGTCGGCCATCAAAAAGATTTGTCACTGCTCGGTTAAGATCGAGCAGTTCAAGAGCAGCAGGGGACCGTTGACCTGCTACAACTGCCAACGGTGTGGCCATGTGTCGCACGCCTGCAGGTGAGACACCAGGTGCTTCCGGTGCACGGGACCGCACAGGGGATCTGACTGCCTCAAGCCTCTCGATGAACCGGCAAAATGCACTAACTGCGAGGGCGACCACCCGTCCTCCTTCAAGGAATGCCCAGTTTACCTTGAAGCGCTGCAGAAGTACAAGGAGAGGCAGAGGAAATCTGTGCAGAAGGCGTCTGGGAAGGCACCTTTGCAGTCTGCGCCTGCCCTTCTCAAGATGAAGGTCGCTCCATCGGCTGAAGTGGACGCCTCACGTCCCTATGCCGCAGTAGCTGGGGGCACTAGCAAGCCGACCCCGTCGGCGACTGTAGTTACGCCGGTTCAGCAACCTGATGCTGAACCAGCAGGCGGACCCCCTAAGGAGCCGTCTTCTGCCCCCGAAGCTCCTCTTCGGCCGACTCCTGGTCCCGTCGTCAGAGGGGAGGAGCCGGTACCTCAGAGTCCCTCCGCCAACTCTCTGCGTAAGCAGAGGTGAAGGGTTATGAAAGAGCTTGAGAGGGAACGGCAGGAGACGGCCGCCCCGGCCGGTGTAGTAGTGGAGAGTGTGGCCCCCAGCAAGGGCCCCACCACGGCGCCTCTTCCCGAGGTCGCTCCCATGGATTTTGAAGTCATTTGGTCGGCAGAGACCGTAGTGGCCTCGATTCAGGGCCCCAAATGTAGCACGCCGCTCGGCCCGATGAGGACCCGACTTCTGGCGCACGGTGGTCATGATTTGTAAGGCGTTGAGGCAGTACATCTCGTCAACGTCCGGCCAACTCCTCCACTCTCTCTCTTGGAGGAGTTGGTCAAGGAGCGCGTCACATCCCCCAATAATGAGGACAAGGGGATGTAGCGTCATGGTGCAATGGAACGCCTGCGGTGTTAAGGAGAAGACGGAAGAGCTCCGGGCGTTCCCGCAAGAAAAGAACGCCATCTTGGCCGCCGTGAATGAGACCCACCTCCGCCCGTCGGACGTCTGGAAGATCCCTGGCTGGGTGATATATCGCTCGGACAGGGTCGGCCAGCGTGCGACGGGTCCGGGGCATGGTGGGTCTGCCCTGCTCATCCATCGGTCTGTGGAACATCGTCCCTGCTTGGTTCGAAACTACAGATCGATGGAGGCTGTATCCGCCGACGTTCGGACCTGTACCGGGTGGGTCAGGGTCTCCTCGGTGTATTATCCACCGAGGAGAGCGTGGGACCCGGACGAGATGATGGACGTCGTCGGGGATGGCTGCCCCTCAATCGTCATCGGGGACTTGAATGCCAAACATCTCAGTTGGCATTCTAGGATCCCCAATCCGAGGGGTGCGCGGCTAAGAAATTTGGCCGATGAAGAGGGGCTCACGGTCCTCGCACCGACCGAGCCGACCTTTCTGCCGTCCAGGGATGTCCTCGATGTTGCCGTTGTCTGCAACATCAGGGCATCCCTGAGTATGCATGCTGTCTACGACATGTCCTCAGACCATAATCCGACCCTGCTGCTTCTGGGGAACACGCCTGTGCGAGTACCACCATCGCAGCGTCAGGACCTTGCTCGAGCAGACTGGCAGCACTTCCGTGAATTCATCGCGGAAAGGCTTCCGGTTGTGCCTACACCACCCAGGACGCGTGGGGAGGCAGACCGAATGGTTGACCTCCTCACATCCACCGTCCAGCAGGCCATGGACGCTGCGATCCCGAAGGTGGTCGTGGCCAAGAGTATACGCATCGCCCTGCCCCGTGGCGACAGGAACACCATCACCTGGCGCAACAGCGTGCGGCGGCGGTGGCAGCGCTACCGCACTCTGGACCTCAGGATCCAGTTGGACTCCCTCAACAGGACCGTCCGAGATATGTTGAGAGACGTGCGCTCGGACGCGTGGGAGTTACATCTCTCCACGCTTTCCCTGGAGGATCAGTCCATCTGGAATACCTGCAGGAGGCTATGCGTAACCCAGCGGCGCGACCCCCTGATAGTTCAGGGGGACTACGTCGCGAGGTCTCCAGAAGAGAAAGCCGGGCTCATGGCGGAATACCTGGAGGGGGTATTCTGTCCTAACCCGGCTACAGCTGAGTCGAATTTGGTGGAGGAGGAGATTGAGGATGTGCTGGGGACGCTCGACCGCGGTCCCCTGCTGGAGTTCCCTCAGTTCTCGGGGGACGATATCATTGCAGTGATTCGTCACCTCGAGAGGAGGAGGGCTCCGGGGGACGACGGCGTCCCCAATATCGTCCTGCGACAGCTTCCTGTTGCCGCAGTAGAATTCATGGCCGCCATTTACAACGGGTGTGTCGGGATTCCATACTTTCCGTCTGCCTGGAAGAGGGCAAAGGTCTTCTGTCTCCCGAAGAAGCCGGGGACGGAGGTTGGCCCCGGAGACATCCGGCCAATCTCTCTCCTGGCCGGATTCGGGAAGACCTTTGAGCGTCTTATCCAGAAGCCGCTGCAGCACTTTCTCTAGGAGAAGAACATTCTCCCGGACGAGCAGTTTGGCTTCAGGAGTGGGCACTCCACTACTCAACAACTGGGTAGAGTGACGCACTTCGTCACCGACGCCTTCAACAGGAACCACGCGGTCGCGGGGGCTTTCTTCGACATCTCGAAGGCCTTCGACCGCGTGTGGCATCCGGCACTCCTGTTGAAGAGGGTTCGACTTCAGTTCCCAGCTTGGATGGTGCGATTTATTGAGTCGTACTTGCAGGGCAGAACGTTCCGGGTGTTTTTTCTCCGGGTCGGATCGGAACTGCGACGCATCTGCGCCGGCGTTCCGCAGGGATCCGTCCTGGGGCCGATACTCTTCAACTTCTTCACCCAGCATCCCCTCAGGTATTTTGGGTGGAACACCAGTCTTGCCCTGTACGCTGACGATGCGGCGCTCCTGTCGCGTTCCAGCAAGAAGTACGCGGCTGTGGAGAGGTTACAATGCGCCGTCGACGATCTGTCCTTCTGGTGTCGTCGATGGCGTATTGCGGTTAATCCCGCCAAAACCAGGGCCGTCGTCTTCCATCCTGGAAGAGGAGCGCCGCCTGGAGTCGACCTGTCGGTGATGGGGACGGTCGTCCCCTGGAGCCCAGAGGTCACATACCTGGGAGTTGTGCTGGACCGGAAGCTTCTCTGGAAGCCTCAGGTTGAGAGTGTCCGCCGCAAGGCACTCGGGGCGTTATTCAGAATCCGTTCGATTCTGCGCCCGGATGTCTTGACGGCCGACACTAAGAGACGCCTCTACCTGAGCTGCGTGAGGCCCATCATCACCTATGCAGCTCCGGTCTGGTCTGGAGTGTCCAAGACCACCCTCTACAGGCTGCAGGTAGTGCAGAATAATGCACTCCGGTTGCTACTTGGTCGTGGTAGATACGACCATGTCGACCGGATGCATTTAGACGGAAACGTGGAACCCCTGGACATCCTCTTGCCGAGGAAGTCTAAGGAATTCTACTGCAAGGCAGCATTATCAACGCACGAAGAGGTGCGAATGCTAGGCTACATCAGGGCTAGGTGGTGGGATCGTTACAAGCGGCCCATTGCCAGTCTTGATGTGCAGGATGCACTCCCTTCAAACAAGCGTCCTCGCTTGTAGGGATATATGCTCATTTATGGGCTATCGAAGTGCGCTAAGCTAGTTTTTAAGAGTAGTCTCGCATAAGCAGCTTAGCTGGAAATGCAACGTGGCCAGCCTCAGGCTGGAAGATCATGACATCTGGTACGGAATTATAAATAATTAAACAAATGAAACCAACGTAGAATTCATTACTAATGTGTTTTAATATCTTTAGCAAGAAAACAAATTAGCAAATTAAATTCCTAATGTTCGCAGGCACGATTTTAAGCATGGTAGAAGAGAACCGGTATGCTGCGGAAGACCACAGCGGTGCTCCCGGGCAACAGGTTAGAAACTCTTGGTGTAGTTGAAGGATTATATTGTAAACTTCAATCGGAGGTTTTTGCAGCGATGATGTTCGATGCTCGTAGAGGTTTTCGGTGACAGCTGTGTCCGAAATATGATGCGTCCGACGTTTCGCGACCGTTGCAGGTAGCTTCTTCAGGGCTAACAACAAGTAAAATTATTGTGTTTATGCCACATATTATTATGTTATTGAAAAAATGACGAACGACGCGATGAATGGAATGGAGGGAAAAATTCTTAATTTGAATATTAAATGTCTATGAGTAAATTATTTGCAGTTAGGAAAAAAAAATATTTAAAGAGAGTAAATTAACGCGTTAAACCATTACAGTCTATGGAAGAGAGTAAATGTGCAACGTGCGCAAGACATAAAGCAAGTATCATTTGTTAAAATCTATACTGTAAACATTTTTTTCGCTTCTTGACCACAAAAACAATAAAAATGATTTCTCTCCAATTATAAATTTTCATAAAGGATTTGGCAGTCAAGAATAATTTTCATATTTCACAATAAATAGTTTTAAATGTCGATGGTAACACATTGTTTTGCGGTGTTACAGGATACCGTATTTAAATGCTACAATAATATTTTGACTCTCTGAAATTATTCTTAAAGATAAGGATAATAGCACCTAAAATCAGAGAAAATGTATACTTTTTTATTTACTAGTAAATATACACTGGGTTTAATTCAATGGCGAGTTATCTATTATTTACAGAATGCTTTCGAATTTCCGAAAAAAGTTATACAAAATCACTTCCGCTTTATGTAGCTTACAAAAACATATAGCGGAAGAAGAATAATAACATTTGAAGACGCGGAAATCTCCAGAAAGCTCTTCCAGCGTAACATCAAGGACGAGCCTTTTTCGTGTTTACTCTTCGTCGAGGCGGTCGACGTGGAAATGGCATCCGACACTTCAAACAAACAAGACCCATAGTAAAAGCGGCGTGGAAGTAAGGCAAGGAACCACTCGCAAACGTATGCAGTAACGAAGCGATTCGACGGGAGCGCGTTATCGAAAAGATTAGGGCGGGCGAATGTCAGGAAGCCGTAATCTCTTACAAACAATTCGTTTCGGCCTTGGAAGAAGCGCTCAAAACACTCGAAAATCGGAGATCAAGATCAGACAGCGATGTTTCTAATCACCTCCTCTCCGATGTTGACATCCCAGGATTCGCAACAACCTCTCAGCGTTGCAGCATTTAATTTGAAAACATGGCTCTGAAATTCAACTACATAAATGAAAATAACCTTCGCGGCTTATTAAAGTTACTTAAGTTCGGAAGACAGCATTTTAAAAATAACCTATGTTAAATTCTTCTAGCCATCGCTGTAAGGAACAAAATATGTGAATTTGAATAAGGCGCGTTTCGTTTCCAACATGAGCGCCAATTAGCTTCGGTCTGTCCGTCCGTCTGTCCGTTTGTCCGTCCGTCCGACCTTCTGTCCGTCCGTCTTTTTTGTCTATCCATCCGTCTATCTGTCCGTTCGTCCATCTGTCCGTTCGCATGTTCGTTCTCGACTTCTACGGAACGGATTTTTATGAAATTTGATAATAAGGCATTTTGTTCAAAGACAATAATAAAATCATATAGTTTTACCACTTTACCGGTGACAAAAAATTAACTTTCCGTCATATCTCGTAAAGTATTGTTCATATCAAAATAGTTTTCAAATTAAATTTGTAGAACTAGTAAAGTGGAGTATTTAATTTCCTATATATTTTTATCATAGGAGTAGCCATTGTCAAGAAAATCAAACAAGGAAGTCTTAATTCGCGTTGAACAGAAAAATTCTTGCATGGTAACTTCATCATTGTAGCTAACATAAATAAACTACCTAAGCTCAAAAAGGTTTATGTAATCATTTCTTTCTAATATATACTCCATTGCAGGAAACGCGCCCATTTGTGATACGCTCTACACTTCCCTAACTTGTTTTATATTACAGTTGCTTTTTCAGTCACCGTTTCTATTTCTATAATCTGATTGTCAAGTATCCTTCCAAAACAACTTCAGTAAACACCTTTGTAGGTTCATTTTCGATGTGTAAATATTTGTAGAAAGTTGAATTTAAAAACAATTGAAGCATCTGCAGTTGTTATTTTCCGTTATATCTTCATCTACTGTTTATTTTCACTGCGATAAGTACATTTTCAATCGTTTGCATGGCCATGACGACAAGCTGAAAAATCGATGAAGCTCTCATTTGCCCCACATAAATCTGATTGAAAGAAGATAGCAGACAGTTCAGTTTTTTAGGCGCGTTTCGTTTCCAAAGTAAGAGTATTAGCTTCGTTTTTACCGTCCGTCTGTACGAATGTTCGTTCTCGGTTTCTGCAGAACGGATTTCAAGAAAATTTAGGACTCATGGCCAAAAACAATGAGAAAATGGCATAAATGATTCATATAACGCAATCAGGGGTACCACTTTACTGGAAACAAAAACGAACTTTTTCTCATATCTCGTAAAATATTAGCCATGCCGAAAAAGGTCTTCAAATAAAATTTATGGAACAATTAGCTAATTAAAATATTTTTTGCTCAGTACAGTTTTATCGTAATGAGTAGCCGTTTTCAGTAAAATAAAATAAGAAAGTTTTTATTCACATTGAAATTAGAAAAATCCATGCGTGGCTACTTAATTGCTGTCGACGTATACAATCCTCGTAGTCGGGGAAGTAAATAAGATCTGCTATAATTACGAAAATATGTTTAATATTATTACAAGTTCCTGCAACATTTTGCAAGCAAAAGGAAATGGACTCTACGACGAAGAAAAGAACGCAAACGAAAATATTACAACTACTTAAGTGTGGTATGTTTGAAATAATTTTCGACTGTTTGATTAGTTACGACTGATTAGAAAATATTTCGGTAAATGAAAATTCAATATTTCCCTGGTATAATTTCTGTTATATCGTTTTGAAATATTTAGTAATTATTGTACTAAAATTACGTAAATATTTTTATTGATGCACAAACCTATGAGAGGAAAGGAATTTTTAGTTGACAGAAAGACAATCGTATCATTGTGTTTCGCAGTCTTATTGTGACCGTTCTTTCAAACTAAATCGTTTCAAATATTTCATCTCAAGAAGCGCGCCTATTTGTGATACCCTGTACATTTTTCTAACTTGTGTACCTTGTAAATTCACATAAATCAATTCCGAAAGATTATACGCAGGCCAAACATAAATCTAATTTTGACGTTAATTTCTCCCAGGGCCTCTTTCCTTTCGATGACAAAAGCTCAATTCGTGATTAGGAATTTTCAGTGCATGTTGCACCATGAATAAATAAGAGTGTGTTACATTCATACCAAGATATAGACGCAGTGGGTGCATATGTATCCCACGATGAGCGTTGCTATGGTTCCCACGACCAGTCCACTGTTGCGGAAAGCGTTGGGCATTGCCAGAATTCCAGTGCCCAAACTGCTCTTCAATAGATGAGCTAGTCCACCGAGATCCCTGTTCAAAGGAAGTACGTATTAATCAAGGGAAAAGTGTGAGAAGAAAATATAAGTATCTTAAATATCATAACATACCGGAGGAGGAGATAGTTAAATTATCTTCTCTATTAATAAAAGGCAATGTGTGTGCGTGGGCAGCATATCTCAAAAACTAAGAAACTTAGAGACTTGAAACTTGGTACACTTAACTAATGGGACCATGAGGATGAGCACCTTGGGGCCAGAATTGCAACTTTTGGCGGGAGGGAGGAAGTAGAGGGGGGTGCCATTTCCCATAAGATATCACTTAAAATTCGATTTTTCGATTTATAAGCTTTTACTCTTTTGCAAATTAAAAAGAATGGACCTACGATCTTCGAACCTAAACTGCTTTAAAGAAAAATAGATATTGTGTCTTATTCTTATCATTACATTTTACCTACGATTATAAATGGCTCAAGTTATACGTTTAAATCAATTTTATTGGAAAATTTTAAGCTTTTTAACGATATGTTGCCTTGCCGACCGTGTCATTGTTAAACCTCGAGATTTTATTGTCGCCTTAATTCTTATACTATATGCGTAAGGAATGCTTGCTTTTGAATGCTTTCGAGACAGAGAGGAGAGAGAGGAAGGAGGAGAGAGACAGAGAGGAGAGGGAGGAAGAAAGAGAGAGACAGAGAGGGAGAGAAAGAAAAAACTAAATGTTCCATAAATCTATTATATATTTTGAAGAGATTGTGGGTTTGTGCAAAATAAAGTCATACTTTCCAAATAGCCGCAGATACCAAAGTTCGAATAAACAATACAACCACTAAAATTAGCTGAGTGCGCTAATTTTTACACAGAAATATTTTATGTAAAAGTTTGAAATAATTATTTTTGCTTATTACGGGATTCATTTATTGTTGAGCGCCATTACGATATGCAAGAGAACGCACGTTCGTAATTGTTTACTTATATACATACTTGTTTGGTTATTTACTTTTTAGGAGATATGTATATATAAGGGTGGCAACAAGGTGTTGAAGGATGTCCAGGGGGCACTTACCAAGTTGAGGACCAAGTTGGTAAACTGCTGGGGGCGTCGAAGACACACGCAAAAAAACAAAAAACCGTAAGCTTTTCGAGCACAACTATGCCATTCTTCAGCGATGGAGAGACCCTTATTACTGCCTTTCCTTTTCCTTAAGTTTCCACAACCCCCTCCATATCCTCCAATCCCCGACTTTTCCGCACTACCCTTCCAACCCCATGCCTCCACCCAGTGCCACCGCCATCAGTTGTCTCTCTCCTGTACTGACGAAGGGATCGTCCCCGAAAGCTTCCGTGTTTTTTGTGTTCGTTTTACGTGTGTCACTTCGACACCACGAGCAGCTCGCCAACCTGAAGTCATCTTATTGGTGAGTGCTCACTGGGCTTCCTTATCCCAACAACTTGTTGCCATTCATTTATCCCATTTACCTTTCCTCTTCCCTAAGCGTATATATATATATATATATATATATATATATATATATATATATATATATATATATGTTTATTCGCATATTACCTATTGAAATGGCAATATGACAAAAAAAATCAGAATCGATTTCTTGTCATATTTGTCTATAACGTTTTGCATTAGTGGCGTATTTCGAGTTTTTTTATTTACTTTGATAATTATTTCGGACAATATTGTTTTGGTTGCCCACAAAGAATATTTCTGTTATCATTTGTAGTAGGATTCCTTTTTGGAGTACGTCGTTATCGTATAAGCGAGTTTAACGCCTATTAAGGAACATAGGTAGTGCTTTTAGGATAATTGCAAGGAAGGTAAGATTCTGTACTTACTAAGTAAAAGTTTTAGATTATACTTTTTTGGTTGTGTTACTCACGGGGACCATGAGGCATCTAATCAAATATGGTAACGATTGCAGCAACTTAGATAATATAGGTACATTGACTATAAAATTAGCATTTATTTTTTCTTAAGCAATATGACATCGAATGATTTTTAAAGTGTTATTAACTCATAGCTAGTCGTGCCCGCAAAAAATGTTGCGAAGTCAGTCAGAAATCTGCTTGTTTAAAAGTAATAATAACTAATTTCTCCTTATAAAATTATACAACTGATATTTTGGGTGTCATGTTTGTTTTTATAATTTATATGTGTAATTTTAATTTTCTCTCCCATACGAAAAAGGTCACATTCCAGTATTGAAATAAAGAAAGATTTTTTTTCTTTTGGTCAATCATTAAAAGTGCCCACAGCCCACACGCAGTTTACTGAATAATAATAATCTTTAATTATTAACGTTGCAATCTATTAACTTTGACATTGCTGCAACTATAATTTCGATGCTTCATAAACAGCGCGAAGCGGATAACGCAATTATTTCGTCTATTTGAAGGCTTAATAGACGCTAAATCAATCGGAGGCAACAGTGCGGGTCGCCTTGACAACACCCGGAAAGAGTACGAAAAAGTTATAAAATTCGAAAAGAAATGCGTGTTTCTGACAAATTATTCTGTGTAACATCAAAAAATCACAAGAATAAGATATTTTATAATTTTAGCTGTCGCATAAAGCAAAAACAGAGAAATTCGGTCAATATGTACATATTTTAATGAATGAAGGAAATAAACCTTGCGCATTGAAAAATCGGAACGCCTGTGTAAACATATGGAAAAATATAATCGTCTCCCAGAGTCGAACCCGGGACACTTCCCTAAACGAAAAAAGTTTTTCGGAGTCTTTTAATTGGCAGACATAAAATGGCTTTTACAGCATTTCTCAATGATAAACTCTTAAAGAGATAAAAGGGGGGACGGACGGACAGGCATTGAGTAATTATATATAAAGATAAGGCTTCAGAAGCATTTAAAACATGAGCACACTTATGTCATTTGAGGACGAAAATGACTCTTAGAGCCACAAAATGCATCACCATGGGGACATCTAGTGCGAATTTGGTTCGCCTAATACTTATTTGGCCATTGAAGGCATCTCCATCATTAGTATTGTTCCAGTAATAAGGAGATCACGATATTTTATTTTAAGGATTTAAAAGATGAGAATAAATCTCAAGAACCAAACATAATTCCCAATATTGCTCTATCGCAGGGCTATCCAATGGCCCGCGACCCCGTTTAATATGGCCCCCATGACTTTAATAAAAAATGAAAAGTAGTCTTATGAGATCGCCTCGCTGTCCGTGTAAGTGTCGGTGGGTGTACGTGTGTGTTTGTCACCCACTAACATTTTCTTTATGATTAGGCCGATTTCCATGAAACTTGGTGTAAGGCCTGTGCTCTCGGAAACTACCTCCGGGCCATTATTTATATTCCTAATTTAGAGGTCCCGAGTTCGGTTCCAGGTGGGTTCTTTCTCCATTTGATTTACATGATTAATCTAAAAGCCGTCGTGCAGAGAGTTTTCTTTTGCGTTTTGAAATATTTTAGAATTATGATATCGGAGTGGGGTTTATACTGTTCTAAGGGAAAATAAGTGAAGATTGTTATTCTTATCACACTATTTTGATTTTCGATCGTTATTAGCTTCCACGCGCAGTCAAACCGTCATAAAATGCACCGAGGACGGGAATGTTGGGGGTCTTTCTGGTCCCAATGCGTGGCAGAAATCCACCGAAATCGTGTTCCATTTATGTCTGATTTCGATTCATATTCGGTGAAGAAAAAAGTAAAAGTTAGATTGGACATGTCGAAAAATGCCTCTCAAAAATCTTAATTTTTCCCGATTCACTACATCACCTACGAAAAAAGCCAACATTTCTATATTGTGCGCCTATATTTTCAAAACGTTTTTCATGTTAATACACTGGCTCGCGAGCATAAAATTTATTGATCAAGTGCTCCACTTGTAAAAACGTTTTAAGACCCCTGCACTATCGAAAGGGATATTGCAAAAACAAGAAGTCCAAACCAGAACTATTGCAGGTGGGTTTCCCAAAGTTGACGTCCCGAATTGATTACTTATATTGACAGGAAATGTTTCAGTATATGTTAGTCATTCCAAGGAATTCTCATACCATAAATACCATTTGTAATTTATAGTTTATCAGTGATAGAGAAAACATGGAAAACAAATTAATAGACCATTATCAGGTTTAAAATACTGAAAGTGATGCCAAAATCTCTTTCTGACATATTTTCATGTATTTTTTAAAATAAACGAATTTAATAAATGTTACTGTTTATACGCTAATATGAATGGATCAACTGTCCATTGCTGAATGGTAGTCGAGTGGAAAAGAAAATAATCCATTTGTTTACTCGTCTATGCTCAAGTCGAGTTCGGTAAAACTCGTCTCCATTGCAACAATCCGATCAAATGCGATTTAAACACCAAAAAAGATATGTTTTAGAAGAAATTAAAGGAAATACGATCAATTATCAAATTTCTGCGGTAAGAATTAGAATTTACATTATTTTTCCCTTGGAACGGTACAAACCTCGCTCTAATATCACAATTTTAAGATATATTAAATTATTAAAGAATACGTCTCTGCCTGATAGACTTGACACTTCCTATGTGAAACAAATAGCGAAAAACGTTTCTGGAATCGAACCCAGGACTTCAATCTTCCCCAAATAAAATATAGCCCGGAGGTGGGCCCTGGCAGTACGAGCCTCATACCATGAAAATTGACGCAAAAGTAGTTAGTGGAGGACACACACACACATTCAGACAGGACCAGGACCATTTCATAAGGTTATGTTTCCTTTGGAAACCAGCCTAAAAAGGCCTTTCATTTTGGATCGACTAATCATAATGCCAAATGTCAATGAACCTTTGGGAAAACCCAATTCAGAGAAAAAACCGATAAAGGGAAAAGTCGACGGTAATTTACCATTTTGCCCTGCTGTTCGTAGAATCCTTCCGGTTTTTCCGTCAGGTGAAGGGCTGCCATCTGCGCCTTTGTCCGTATCATTGTTTTTCAGACACAGCAGTCTTTTTAACCTCTACCCCGTCCAGTGCCACATTTACATTTCAACGGATCTTTCAGTGGTCGTACCCGCGTGTGCGGTCTGAGGATTTTCCCAGTTGCTATGGAAGCTCACAAAGGAAACCCTCTCTCTCTTTCCTTCTCTCTCATTCTTTCGCAGAATCGGGAATTAGTAGTTCCCAGCCGCTTCTCATCGCTTTTCGGATTTCCCCAAGGCAGTGTACAAGAGTGGTCCGGTTGAAATCAATTTCAAGCTGCGCGGCGAAAGTTACAGGGAAATTTCGTGTTGATGTTTGTTAAGTTTTGTCACAACTCTTATCGATGATCGAGGCAACTCACGTATGAATGTTGAGTAAATATTTTGAACAGCCGCGAAACTGAAAAACTACAAAGTAGCCTTCTTCAGTGGATATTAACCGATAAAAGAGTCAAAAACTCACCACTGATGAGGGGTGCTTTGAGGCTGAAAAGCGTATCTGGTTTTCTTAACCATTTTATGACTAATGGGGAATCCGTTTTTCAATTTGAATTCATCCATAAGGTTAGCTCGATAACTCTTCCCGAATATCACGAAACTGTTACGGCCATCGATCGAGTAAGAATAACATGTAATGGTGGTGACGCAAAACGTGGGAATCTAGATAGAGTCTCTCAATAAAAGTATTGTAAGAATTTACAAAGTTAATTTTATTCTTAAATAGGAATTTCTACAAAGTAACGGCCGAAACAACTGACTATACGTTCAAAAAAATGGAAAGTAGACTTATGAGATCGCCCGGGTGTCCGTGTCTGTGTGCGCTCGTGTGTTTGTGTGTGTCCCTAACATCATCTTCATCAATGAACCGATTTCAATTAAATTTGGTAGATAGAATATTCACATAAATTAATGATCAATAACATATTTGTATCGGATCGACTCAGCAGGGGTGCCACAATTACAAAGTCTAACTTTTCAATGATCATGAATTTGGAAGGAGTTGTCTCAACCGATTTCAACAAAATTTCGTGAAAAGTAGGCATGTAACATAAAATAACAAAATCAAGATGTTTAGTATTGATATAGAAAGCAGGGCTGCCACAATACAAGGAATAAAACACTTCTTTCTGCACTTATTTGTGACGAACCAACAACATAATTTTTTTACCAAATTTAATATTTATAATAGAAACATATATACAAAACCATATTAGCATATTTAAATTGAATCAGCTAAACAGGGGTGCCACAATTATAAATTAAACTCTTTCAGTGATTAAGGATTTGGAATGAATTGGCTCAACTGATTTCAACTAAATTTTGTATACAAGATTTGCACAACATATCATAATTAAATGAAGATATTTAAAGCGGAGCTAAGGAGCAGTGCTACCACAGTAAAAAAGTTAAATAATATTTCTCTTACACGTATTTCTAGAGAACTGACCTCATGGATCTTAACCGAATATGGTATATATAATCTTCATAATTATAAATAAATAACCAAATACCATATTTCTTCCGGGTCGACTAAACAGGGCTACCACAATATCAAGATTAGAATTCTTTTGTAACTACGACTTTCGAAGGTATTGGCTGAACCGATTTTCAAGAAATTTCGTTTATAGGGCGAGTATAGAATGGCAAAATGAAATGAACATGTTTAAAGAGAATTTAAAAAGCAGGGCTACCACAATATAAGGAAAAATAATTTTCTGATTTCAAAGCAAATATATTAGTATACGTATATACTACGGCGAATTTGACGAAAAGCACTTCTGCGCCACGGGAAACCTGTGTACACTCCTACTGGTTATATATTAAAATTGTATTGAAAGGAAATTAGACGGATTAGTTCTTTCCAGAACTACTTGTTTCATAATGTGGTATAAGCGTGTAATTATTCTACAAGTTCAAAATTACTTACCGATATAATTTCACGAGTGAATAATAATTCATTCACTTAGCCTCACCATCCCTTATATTTTACATTTTCAGGACGATCGATCCTTTTTACGTATCTGATAAGCAGTATATCTTTACAGACGGGGTATATTACGGATTGAAAAACAACATACCCACAAAAACATGCACAATTAATGAGTTTATTAAGTTTTATGAAACTTCCTCCGCAGTTGTCATTGCCTTCGCTCTGGAAAAATGTGAATCAATCGCTAAATGAAAATAATATAATGTTGCAGCTTTATATATCAGTACTTACGAATTTGGGCGCTCGACATGGCGATGTTCGAAAGGGTTGTAGTCTTCTTCGCTTCCCGCCGACACTCTTGCGGCGCCACCGTTGTCTCCAAGTTGTTTGAGACCGAAATCGGCGGATGTGAGCTCCGACCTGTTTATTGGTAAAGAGCATATTTTTTTCATTATAACCATTTATGAATGTCATATGAGAGATTTTAAAACTCACTAGTTGAACCGCCCATCAAAAACGACAGGTAGGCATAGCTAAAAATTTAAATTAAAACTCTTTCCATTCTTTCTCACGCTTTCTCTCTATCTATTCCATTATTTTCCCTCTCTCCCTCCCATTCTCCCTTTCTCACTGCCACTTCTCTCTCTGTGGTAACAATAGAATATCGCTGCAACCCTTCCAACCTTCTGTCACGTGACCGTGAAGCTCAGTGACTGCAGGGTACTAATGTTTGCTAGCAGCGCCGCCTTAACATCAACCACTTCAACTGTGTTGAGCAGAGCTTAGCCGGTCACAAAAACCTCAATATCTCACCAACCGTATGACCGATTTCAATTTTATAATTTTCCTGCATATCTGCAGGTTGAGACGTTTAATTTGAGGCATAAAAAGTTAAGGTGACTGTTACCTTCGCTTTAAAAATCTCATTTTTACGTTATTCATATATAGACTAGTGGTTGCCCGTCGATAAATCGACTGGTTGGTTAGATTAAATATTGTCTTGCTAGTTAGACTTCTGTCACATTACCATGAAGCTCAGCGGCTGCAAGGTTTATTTCCTTCTACTAATGTCCGCTTGGAGCGTAACCTTAACGGCTTACGGAAAATTCATCGACCACAATTCATTGAAACACAATTCATCGACCACAGTTCACCGAATCACAAGTCATCGAAAATGCAATTCATCGAAACACAATTCATCGAATCACAACTCATCGAAATGTAAATTCACCGATCCACAATTCATCGAAATTTCCAATTCACCTTATAAAAATATAAAAACTAAATTGTTACATTAACTAAATTAAAATTGTAAAATTAAAAGATAATAATTAATAATTCTGTAATTAATTAAAGTTATATTTTAATAATTGTAAAAATTTAATTATTAAAATGATGGTGAAAACAATAAGCATAAATATAATAATTATTAAATATTATGAAAAGCAATAAGCATCCATGATGCTAATATTTCGTTTTGAATATAATAAATCTTAACCCCCCTCCTTGAGTGCTTCATTTGTTTATTTATTGTTTATCTTGGAGTGATCTTCGACGCAAAATTAAGTTTTTGCCAACATATTCAGAAGATTTCTGCAAAAGCGATGTCATTACTTGGTGTTCTCTACAGATTCAGTGAAATTTCCAATCCGTTAGCTCTTAAGACTTTCTTTAATGGCTGTGTTGCTCCCATATTAAATTACTGCTCGCCTATTTGGTCCACTGCTTCTCCTTCAAACCTAAAACGGCTTGACTCTGTACGGAAGTTCTTCGACGCCATAGTTCGACACCGCACGCGGGGTAGAGCACCCCCTTTAAGCATCCCCTCTCTTTCTCATAGGCGACTTATTACCGATCTTAATTACCTTCACTCACTCATCAATGGTATCTATCGCTCTCCATTACTTACATCCTATTTTTCGCTCCGTGTTCCATCGCGCTCCACTCGCCTTCAAAGCCTATTTCATTTACCAAAATTTCGACTCTCCGTCTCCCAACGCTCTCTCTCTTACCGCCTCCCGTTTGAATATAATTCCTTACTGGCTTCACTTCCAAATCTAGACATTTTTTCACCCACTTCTTTCCGTAATCTACTACCTGCTGCGTAATTCTGTTTCTCTCTAATATTTGGCGCCCTCTGTGTTATGATCATTACAATTGCTGGTAATATTGTTAACTTCTTATTTTAGTTATTTATTTTAATGTTATATTATTTGTTATGGTTTTATGTTTCAATGTAATGAGGCCTCTGTGCTGTTTTTGAAACTGAATAAATAAATAAATAAATTATTCATCTTCAAGATATTTGCATTCGAAAGACATCCATGATACCTGTATTTCGTTTTGAAATGTTTAACCTTCCCCCTTTCCTCATTCTACCCCCACCCCCATTAGCTTAATTTGTTTATTTATTGTTTATTATTCATCTACGAGTAATTTGCATTCAAAAGACATCCATGACGCCAGTATTTCTTTTTGAAATGTTTAACCTTCCCCCCTCCCCATCCCCGTAAGCTTAATTTGTTTATATATTGTATATTATTCATGTACGATTTATTTGCAGTAGAAAGACATCTATTTCGTTTTGTTATATTTAATCTTCCTTCTTTTCTCCCCATATCCACGCCTCCTTAAACGGTAATGGTTTATTCTTACTTATTATTTTTCCAATTTTATAATCAGTTGAAAGACGTCCATGTTGCCACCATTCCGTTTATGTTACTTCCGTTCTCCGCCTTCCCCCATCTCCATTAGGTGAATTGGAAATTTCGATGAATAATACATTAGATCAGCGGTTCCCAAACTTTTCTTTTCGCGTGCCATCGAAAACGTGGCAAAATTTCTTCGTACCACATAATAAGTATGAACTTAAATTTTTTTTTCTTTACTAACAAAAGAGGCATTTTCAAAATAATATAAGCTAGGCAGATAAAATAGGTAGAACTGAAAAATTATTTATTTTCTCGCATTTATCATACTTAAAATACAAAGAAAATCAGTCAGTGTGATGGATAAGCTTGGATATATGTAAATAGCATCTTAATATTTGGTTCAATATTAGTTAACTTCCAGCAAAGGTCCGGTTCGAGGTTCATTCTTGTTTGATTTTTGTTTATAATTATCAACATAGTTGAAACCCCCGTTTCACAGAAAGGGATTAGAATTTTCAACGCTATGTCAGAAAGAGTGGGATATTTAGCTCATCTCCTTAACCAAAATTCTTCGAGTTTGTAGATGCTAAATCCAAATTGTAGTCCTCCATCACAAGCCAAATCAATCAGCTGCTCTTTTTTCCCTCATGTTCATGTTTTTCATGAATAGAATTAATTGAAACAAAGGAGTTTCTCACCTAATTCAATTCATAATAATGTTGTTTAAAATAGCAACGTGAAAACGCAAACAGACGAGTAACGATACGTCGGCAGTTGACTATGAGCCATGAGCGGCGCAGTGGACGCGTCCGGACGGTGCGGGCAATTAATCCGTCCCCCTCTGTGGTCACTCGTTGGGCAGTTCCATGGCTAAATGCTGACACTAAGCTCGCGTACCACTGGCAGAATCTTCGTGTTCCACTGGTGGTACGCGTACCATAGTTTGGGAATCGCTGCATTAGATGAATTGTGATTCGGTGAATTTACATTTCGATAAATTGATTCGATAAATTGTGGTCGGTGAATTTTCCTAGACCCAACCTTAATCCCACCCATTATGTCCTATATCGACTAATGTCTGCTAGCAGCGCCACCTTAACAACAAACACTACAACTAGGTAGAGCAGAGCTTAGCCGGTCACAAAAAAACCTTAATATCTCGCCAACAGTATGACTGATTTCAATTTTATCATTTCCCTGTAAATTTGCAGGTCGAGACGTTTAATTTGATGCATCACACGTTTAGGTGGCTGTTACCTTCGCTTTAAAGACCTCATTTTATTAAGTTATTAATATAATAGATTTTCGCGCATATGTATTCGTATCGTTGAAAATATGACGATATTTCATTTTTGAAAATTTCGGTGATTTTTTGCAATGTAACGATCTCATTCCATCGTCCATTTTTCAGATAGTGTTTACTGCCCGTCAGTGGTCTTATACTTTTCGATACCAGAGATTGTTTTAGGACCGTGTCCATTACTTTCTTCTTCATTTTATCTAGTAGCTCCCTTTCCAACCACTCCATCAGCATACCATGACACTTTTCCCCAGGTTGTTTCGTTCAGACTCATATGTTAGGGATTCATTCCCTAAAAATATCAAAGGATTGCACGTCAGTTAGTATGTTCGTTCAAGTTTTATTTATGCTGAAGACATTTACCTGAAAATAATTTATTTCAAAATTCGCTATTGTATTCACTCGCGCAATAGCGCACCCTTACTTTCTTCATTGAAAATTTGTATTTTTCAAACTTTATGCATTATAAGTTTAATGGTATCTGTTTTTAAAATAACCTACTTGTCGTAGAAAACGCGTTATCAAATTCGATTTCGATATTGAAATTAACTATCTTCTGTAATCAGTAAGATACTGAATTGGCTGTAAAGGGGCATATGTACTTTTCAAAAGCCAGTCAATTATTAAAGTCGTAAATCATTCCTTATAACTACGTATTTCAGTTTATATTGTTAACCTAGTATGGTGTCTATTGGTAAATACCAGTTTTCTGAGCTTAACTGCTCATAAGAAATTCTCTTTATTAATTAAAAATATATCGACTTATGCAAATTGAATTCCACTTAAAATCATCGGTTCTATAGCAGTTCACATGTCATATTTACAGCAGCTGGAATTATTTTTCTGGAATCCCTTTCATCAATATAAAATACGAATTTTTAAACTAAAATAGTGGAAAATATGCGGCCACTTACGAATACGGTATTCCAACAGTTTAACTGTTCCCAGGGTTAAATATTTGTCTTGTTTCACGTATATTAGGAACAAGAAAATCTCAGTGGCTATGCACTGTAAATACGTTCCAGTTGTCAAAGAATTTCGGAGACTTTTTGTAACCGATGTTCTAAATACTTTGGGGTTTTCCCTGAGGTGCAAAAAATGCTTAATCATCCATAGTTTTCTTTTCATATGCGTAATTCATACTGGTCCTTTCCTGTTATGCATGATGAGCCCGTGTCTGTTTCATTATCTCTAGATAATGAATGCTCTAATGGAAGAGGAGATCCAGTTAAAGGGCAACTTTGCAATTAACATTGCTTAAAGTCTCATTTGCGCAGCTCGAATGCATCTTTTCCGTTTAAAATGACAAATTCAATCACATTAACTTTTCTGTAAATCGAATCCATTCAATTTTTCCTTTAGAAACTCAATTATAAGTATAAATTCTCGAAATTTAACCTGTTTTTATTTTTTTTGTATCGTATTCGTTTATCATTGAAACTGACCGTTATTTATCTATGTTCGTAGCAACTAAACTATAGAATTTTAATTTATCTAAAAATAGTTTCTACAGAAGCGTATATTTTAAAAGCAATTTTTCACATAATTATTATCCAATTTGATCGAATTTTTGTTTGAAAACTACAAAACTAGCACATTCAGAATTGTAGTTACTCCAATTCATTCTGGTACGAACCAGATGCTCCTTAGCCCAACTGATTTTTCTTTAATTCACAGCCACGCACGTAGTTACACATAGTTAGTTTAATTAAATGAAGTCATGTATCTCGGCTTTTGTAGCTTATACATACCATTAAATCCGCGGAACAGTAAAGGCAAAAAATTAGTCGCTATATGAGAGCTATTTTTTCCAACATAAAGCAACGACGTGGGAAGAAAATTTTTCAATAAAATTTTACAGATTTAAAAGGAACTCGCGGTTACGGAAACCTATCCTTGGTTACTCGTTACTTATAACAATGTTCGTCGTTTTACGGTTAGCAGAAATTTTGCGGATGATTCTCCACAAATGGGAGCGAATTATCGCAAGACCAAAGAGATGGAAAATAAAGAAAACGGGTCAAAAGACGAGCCTTAGATTGCGAAAATAAAACGCCAATCAATGGGTAATTTTGCATATTAAAAACTGGAAAAATCCCGTCATAAAATGTACCCATGGAATTTTGATCTATTTTTTTGTGAAGGATGCTTTCAACGTTTATTGAGGAATAGAGTAATTACCCGACAGAAATTACGGGTATGCATGAATACAGTATTAAATTTAAATTTAAACACTTCCCATTCTCCCTCCTCCCATTCTCTCTCTTTACCAATCTCTCCCTCTCTCCCATTTCTTTCCTCCCTCACATTCTCTCCCTTCCAATTATTCTCTCCCAATCATTCTCTCCCTTCCAATCATTCTCTCATTCGCACTTCCTCTCTTACTCTTTATTTCTCACCTCGGGATTTTATAGATGAGAAATTAAGCAAATAGAATCCAACATTAATTTAATTTCAAAGATGCACTTAAACATCTAAAAACATTTCAATGAGTACAATAATGGTTAAATATGTGTAAAGTCATATGTAGAGGTGTTAATAAGTACAGTGTGGAGTTATACTGTGCAAAATATCCATAGGAGGTTTAATTAAAATTTATGATTGTTAATAAATAATAGAAAAGTCAGATATTCTAGATTTAAATTAATGGTTTGGCGTAATGGGGTGTGGGTTTACGTTTTCTTAACAATAAATATAAACTTCGTTGTTTGATCGAGTACATACGTATTAATGCACCGATTCGAATATTGGGAAAAGCATGTAATTAAGGTTTTTAAAACACTGAGAAAATTACTTACATATCATATCTTGCCGGCGATATGCATATTTATCAGCGGTTATCAGACAAAACAAACTACTAAATATCTTTGTATTAAATAGAAGTTTATAATAAATAAACGTCGCTATGTAAGAAAAATGAGTAAATCGTTCAGATCAATTCAAAAATGAAATGAAATTAGCTTTGTATGCCGATTATTTGTGCCGAGCTAAAGCATTCATAAATAAAATACTAAAATTGTTATAAAATAAAATATCGTAATAAAACAGATATAAAACTTTTATAATTCCAACGCAAATACATTATTTCTTTCGTTACAACTTACGCTAATAACTATACTGTTCACGGGTGTCTAAGCAATGCATCATTATGACTTGATATTAGTCTACATAACTACATAGCATTTTACGTCACATGTTAGTGACTTAAATAAATAGGTAATGCTGCTCCATGAGTATATCTTAAGAAGCGGTGGAAATGTCCATCAAATATACAAGACGTGATGAATTACCATTACCTTTATGGGACTCCTATCCTAGTTAAGAGTTAATTACAAATAACAATGTAAACAAACAAAATTTTAATTAAAATTTCGAGTACTAACGTTATAGATCGAAAATAAATCGTTTTATTGCATTACCAACAAATTTTTCTTGAATTATAATTTCATCAAATGAGAAAGAAAATGTATACATTATCATACCAGAAATGTTGTTCAGCTTTCCTAAATCACCATCAGAGGCGCAAGTTGAGAGCGTTGCATTCACAGATACACAAAGTAACAGAGTCGGTTTTCATTATTTTTAGATATTCCTGTCATAGTTGTTCCTATTCTTGCTTATCGACGTAGGGTAAGACCGAAGTGTACAAGATAATACAGAAATAAGCGATAGAACCGATAAGTACTCTGGGTACTGTTTTCCAGAATCTATAAGCCAGGCTAATAATGACTTTTGTTAGAGTGTAAGCAGGGGCGGCCCGAGGAATTTTGGGGCCCCGGGCGAGATATCACTCCAGCGCCCCCTTCCGTTAATATTTTTGAGATATTTACAAAGTACATGTTCATTTATTAATCGCTCTGTAAAAATTATTGATAATAAAAAATGAAAAGGATTGCATCAAAATTATAGCCTGTTCCTTGATATAAATTGGTATCCAATATTTATTCACTTGAGAGTAATACATAGATAAATGATCCGGATAGCGCCCCCAAAGATTTGTCGCCCCGGGCAGCCACCCGGCTCGCCCGTAGCTCGGGACGGTCCTGAGTGTAAGCATAATATAATGTCCCCCCTTCTATACCTATTTATAGGATTACAACGTGATTATGTAAATGTAAAATGCGATAATTTTTTTAAACAGTCGACTAGTGAACTTTTGGAGTAATCTCTCTACCGTTTTCCTATTTCTACTCTCAATAAATAAATGCATTTGCGGATTAAACATACACATATTTTAGTGTATTTTTCACGAAGATGTTCCAATACCAAAAGTGTACAAGGTTGCAATCATACTTTTAACTCTCTTAAACTGGTAGGCTAGCTTGGAAAAGCTAAAAACATACCAGTTGACTTTTTATTGCATTTATGAAAATAGATATTTTTTCCCAATATATCTGCTCATTTCTGCTACCGTCCTTCTGAGAGCAATATATAGAGCGGTATTAATAAAGCTAGTGGAACTAAAACTTTGATATTGAGCACTACTTATTCAACAGTAAGGCACAGCGATATTTAGTAATCGTCTAACGTAGAACATAAAATTCTTGAAAAAGTGCGTATTGCTTAACCTCCAATTAAATTGTCGCCTTGCTTGTTCTCATATATTCTTTGGCCGTAAACCAAAGTTTTCCATTTAAGATGCTAAGTTCAACTCGTGAAACTTATATATTTGCTCAAGCGGTACAATATGTCATCCCAAAGGATGTGTTTGTAGGCTTACCTCGAGGAGGAATTGACCCTATCGTAGGCGGATGAGGTCAGTACGGCTCCTCCCCCTTTGCGTCCATCGCCGTCCCTCACACGATTGACGGTGTATAGATATCCTGGCATCGCAACTTTAGAGCGACAAGTTTGTTGTGACTCAAACACAGGTCTTGAAGTTCGAGAGTCTTTAATAATTACCTTCGCGAGTGATTCGGGAAGAGGCGCCTTAATGCGTGAAAATGATACCACAGAGAAACCACTGAACTATTCTGAACGTCAGATGATCTACAATCGCCCTCTGTAATGAGTTTTAAAAAAATTTTATGGAAGGTTTTTCCTCTGCGCCTTCTTATGGATGGAGGATTATTATGGTGACATTTCGATGCACATATAATCAGTGTAACGAGAGGAACGTCTTCGGAACTAATGAACGAGTCGGTCAGTAGTCAATGAAAAGTCCAATAAGAAAAGGTATTGATGTTTTTGAGGAGAAGGTGATAGATGCAGTAGGAGAAAATGGGGGAGGAGAAGAAGAATGGGGTGCGAAGGAAGTTGATCACGTGACTATGTTTCCACTCTTCCTCTTCCACCTGACTCCTCATTCCACCGGTTTCTGCGTTTTCAATGGCAAACCAATTGACGTTGCAGCGAGACGGTAATTGAGGAATCATGCCTAGTGCCGCAATCGGCTATTACACACCATAAAAACAAAAGAGTACATATATTCGTGCGATAGCCTGATTCCGAAGAGATGTGTAAATGCTGGCGAAAATAGTTATTAAATTTTAAGCAAGGCACTTGTACAAAATTTGACAACGCGTTTTACATATCAGTGTTTCAATCACGATTTCAGGAGTATCCGTGTAATATATATAACTATCAGGTGAGCAAGAGAAGAGATCGTGAGTTTACTAGGTAACGGATACTGAATTTTGAAAGTAACATTTAAGTGATTGTGTAAATTTTTTTTGCTGCTGATTTGAACTAAATTTAGCTCATGTGTGATCTTGGCCTATAACACGAAGGGAAAGTAGAAATTTTCACTAAACCTTTGACGGTCAATCTATAATAATTGACGAAGACCGGTTGAGGTTTATGGGAAATGTGGTACGGAATATTAACAGAAAGCGCGAGAGATCTTTTAGATATCTTTGGTTGGGCCACTTGGTTCCATATGAGAAAACATACTTGTTGGATTAAGAAAAAAATCTGCATAGGACATCTAGATTCTTAAAACATATTAATAGTTCAAAGTAAAGCCTAACTTCATTGGTGAGGAATTTGCATTGAGAAACGCTAGAGCAGTGGTTCCAAACCTTTTTCTCTAAACGCACCTCCTAATGCTCTCACGGTATCCTTACGCACCCCCACTTTAAAATTAAGATATGGGTTTACGAAATAATATGAATAGACATGAAGAATATTTCCATCAAGGACACAGGAAGCTATCTGCTTTAAATACTATTAGTGTATTTAAAAAGATATCCATAAGAGCCAATATGTCCTTCATAAATCTTTTGTTTGATTTTATTGGAGTTTAATGTATTTTATTTGTATTAATATAACCAAATTGTTGTTTTATTTTTTCTGCAGCATTTACGATCTATAATTGCACTGGAATAAGTTTTATTATATTCCTGTTTATACGAAAATGTAGGTAGCAACGAGTTTAGCTATTTACATTACTTTAAGAACAAGTACTTAAATTACTTGTTTCAGTTATCCCCAATAGCCATAATAACGTTATGTACATTTCGACTACAAAACAGCCATCTTCAGTGGTAATTCAGCTAAAAAAGATGCTAAAAGAATTCTTTTAGAATCAATTTTCGGTGGATTATTTCGCGCAACATTGCTCCCCCAATCCTTTAGGAAGTTTATGCAAACTGCCCTGTTAAGGAGAATAACAAACTCAACCATACAAGTGAGAAATATTAGAATCACTGACGCATACCACCTCCTGTCACTTTTATGGCGAATTGCGGGATAATTTGTAGATTGATGTGCATTTTAAAGACATGAAACAACCACGTTTCATTTGGTAATCAGCCGTTCAAGTATTGCCAAAGAAGCAATTACGTTACGTACATAGTTATGAACATAGAATTCAGTGTAAACTAACTTGTTTTGATTTGGAAAGTTCATACGGAGATTGCAATTCCGGCTATATAGTCAGTGATGCCAAATATGAGGAATGTAAACGCTTAAATATTATATTTATGTATTCAATCAGTTTTTGCATTTAGATTGCAATTGATTATAATATTTGGTGTCCTTAAGCTGTTTAGAATTCACTGAGCTTAAATTTGCTTAGAAAGGTTTGGACAATTTAATTTTTGCGCGCTTGTATCTATTTCGTATCATGTACATTTACTCATACATTCGAAAATAAATGTCACTATGATATTTCTATGTAAAAATCGAGAGAGCTCTATTATCATTGTGTAACTATGCTTCAATGTCTCGCTAAAATTAGAAACAAGCGCAATATATCTGAGTCATTAGCGACGTGATATATGCGGCACTGCCACAGAGCAGATCGCTGCACGTGATTTCCAAACTGCCTCGGAAGGACGAGTTGGGTGTTAATAGTGTGTCACCCGAGTTTTATCATGGATGTCACATAGACCGTCGCGAACTATCTAGCCAAACGAAAAACATGTTTCGGAATACAATTCATAAAAAGGGGTGACATTGGTTTGTAACATTCCAAGGAGATTCGATACAAGGGAAGAAGAAAGTTTGATATTTGCTACAGGACACATTAGTACTTGGAAGTAGAAATAAATGTGCGCGATGAAGATATATTATGAAACAAGCATAGTGTTATCCATAAACCTGGATACAATTAGCGCGTTTTCCATTTATTAATAAATTCGGTAATACTTTGTTTTATTTTGCTGTGAAGATTTCTCCCGTTAACGTGGCTGACGGAAAAAAGAGAATTTTGAATTTAATCTCCTATTATATGCGTAAATTTAGCTTATTTTGTTCTGGTTATACCGCCATATATTCGGTTAATAAGGTCTCGTTTTTAAGTGGCACCAATGTACTAGTACGCTCAAAGTTTCATATTTCCCTCTTTTATACTTTCGTAGATATTAAAAAGAAATTTTTAAATGGGTCCTTATCCGACCCTGTTTGTTTTTCAAAATTCAAATCCAAATAAAAATAAATGGCATCATAGATAACATACACCCTTCATATTTCAGTCATGCCTCTTACCGTTTATAATGAAACATGCTTTTTAGTGCTTTTCGTCATTCTTGTAAAGCACTTTTATCTTCGTGATATCCGTCCGTACGCATATTATCAAGGACGAATTGGTTGAATCAATTTAAATCAAATTTGGTACATAAAATCTTCACATAAGTACAAGACTAAAATGATATATTATGACCGGATCGAGTGAGTACGGGTGGCATAATTGCAAAGTTTAACTTTTCGGTAATTATGAATTTGGAAAGAATTAGGTCAACCGATTTCAACGGTATTTTAGATAAAGGAGTTTGGCAAAATACAAACACAAAATCAAGATGTTATGCATAGATATATATAAAGAAAAGCTGCCACAATTAAAGGAATAAAAAAATTAATTTACACGTATTTGTGTTGAACTGTCCACATCAATTTTAACCAAATATAATACTTATAATGGTTATAATGGACACATATATACAAAACCATATTATCATATTTAAACCGAATCAGCCGAACAGGGGTGTCACAATAACTAATTAAAGTCTTTCCGTAATTAAGGATATGTAAGAAATTGGATGTACGGATTTAAATTAAATTCATTTATATTTTGCTGGTGAAATAGAACATCCCTGCCTCACTCCCCTCCCTATCGAAGTACTTTCTGTTTCTTCTCCTTCAATCCTGACTCTAATCTTTCATCATCTTTCATCTTTCCAATATATCCCTATCCCCGTTTCACTCGGTCAAAAGCTTTCTCCCAATCTACAAAACAAAAGTACACATCTCTATTGATTTCTAGCGCTCTTTCTATCACCATCCTCATACATCCTTTAGCATCTCTTGTCCCTCTTCCTCTTCTGAAACCAAACTGATTATCTTGCAGCTCCTTTTCTATTTTACCTTCAATTCGTTTGGTTATTATTCTGGTTAGAACTTTAGCTGTATGAGAAATTCAACTAATAGTTTCGTAATCCTTATAACTTTTCGCATTGTTATTTTTCTCCAGTGGTACCATAACAACATCTAAAAAATCTTCAGGCCATATGACAGTATCATATACTTGGTTGAAGAATTTTGTGAGTTGCTGAATTGCTTTCGACCCCAAAACCTTAAGTATATCATCACTACCAACAGCCTTCCTTCTTTTCTTTTCAGACTCGAGAATACTTGGTCCTAGCTGGCCTTTATCCACATCCTCTTTATCATCTAATTCAATATTTCCTGGCTTTCCTTCTTTGTCATACATCACCTCAATGTATTCCTTCCAGACATTATTTACATCGTCTGGCACCGAGACTATTTTATCACTTTTGTTCATGATTCCTAATTTCAACTTAATTTGGTACATAAAATCTTCACATAAATACATTAACAAAATGACATACTTAGATCGGATCGACTAATCAGGGTCGCCACAAACGGCAAATAAAACTTTTCGGTAATTATGACTTTTGAAGGAATTTGGCGAAACCAATTTCAGCGAAATTTCGTACCAAGGAAGTGTGCAACATAAAAAAACAAAATGAAGATGATCAGTATAGATATAGAAAGCAGAGCTGCCACAATAAGAGTAATTATAAAACTTCTTTTTAAACGGATTTGTGTTAAACTTTTTATATCAATTTTAACCAAATTTAATATTTATAATATATACAAAACCATATATACAAAACCATTTTAGCATATTAAAATTGAATCAGTTAAACAGGGGTGCCATAATTATAAATAAAACTCTTTCAGTAATTAAGGATTTGAAATAAATTGGCTGAACGGATTTCAACTAAATTTTGTATACAAGATTTGCACAACATATAATTAAATGAATATGTTTAAAGCGGAGCTAAGGAGCAGGGCTACCACAGTAAATAGTAAAATAATATTTTCTTACACGCATTTCTAGAGAACTGACCATATGAATTTTAACCAAATATCTTATATATAATCTTCATATAAATAAATAACCAGAATAGTATATTTCAACTAGGTCGACTAAATAGGGTTACCACAGTATCAAAGTTATAATTTTTCTGTAATTATGAATTTTTCAAAGGTATTGGCTGAGCTGAATTCAAAGAAATTTCGTTTGTAAGGCGCGTATAGAATGTAAAAATGAAATGAACATGTTTAAAACGGATCTAAAAAGCAGGGCTACCAAAATATAAGCAATAATAGTTTACTGTTTTCAAAGGAAATACATTAGTATACGGAGAATTTGACGAAAAGCACTTCTGCACAATGGGAAACCCGAGTACATCCCTACTTTTTTAATTTAATTGATTGCACAGACGGACATAGACAAGAGCAAAAACATAAGCCCGTTTATCAAATAACACGCACTAAAAATGTTTGAATTTTTTTTGTGAGGTTAAAAATTAAAATTTCTAGGTCGTACTTCATTTTAGAATAAAAACTAAAGAAAATAAACTATTAAATAATACGAATGTTTGTTCGTATAAATGTAAAGTGGTTACTTGTGGGATTTGAGAAGCCTAAGAAATACATTCAAGTAGGCTAGAGAGAAAATATTTGTATTTAGTGAATAATAAATATATCCCCGGGAAATTTTAAGTATTTTAAGACTATATTAGAGAGTCTGTGACGCTACGCTGTCACATTAAGTTGATTTTGATTTTAAAAATAATTAATTTGATCAGACACATTTATTAGACAAAAGATGTAAACTTCTGTTTTCGTAAATAGAACAGAAGATTCTATTTATTATTAACCTGTATCAGGATTAAGGATAAGAATAATTTAATTTTTATGTAATTTACTTTTTTAATTTTCCAATTGATGTGATAAATAAAAATAACTGACCTTGCTAAGTTCTTTTAAGCTTCTTTCTTCGTCAATATTACAGAATAAACAGGCTCAACCAGGCTCAACATAAAGACATAAATCAGCATAAATGTAAAAAAAACAAAATGACGTAATATCGTCTAGAGCAGTGGTTCTCAACCTTTTTCCTCTTGAATCCCACCTATCACCTCCACAAGATATCCAAGTCCCACCCATAAAGAAAACCTAACTTTTTCTTATAGATGTATTTCTACATTTATAAGCATATAAGCATATATATATATATATATATATATATATATATATTAATGATTGGTAGACATTTTTAAGGATTTAAAAAATGTAGTCATAATTTAAAATGATTTTATTTCACAAATATGAAAGCATAAATTATGGATATACAAACAATATTATGACTTTGACAGAAATATGACAAATGTTTTATTAATGAGAAACCTGAGATTGTACTTCATTGACAAGCATGTCAATTCTTGGCGTAATACAGGAAACAGCAAGTCGAAGTGATGGTTCAAGTTGAAGACGATTTATTTTCTTTGTTTTTACAGTTGCCATGGCAGAGAAACCCGTTTCACAAAGATATGTGGAAGGAAATGGAATAAGCTTCTTAACTGCTTTTTCACTTAGTTGTTCGTATTCTTTTTTAACTTTAAGCCAGAAGGTTTCCAAAGGCAAACTCTTAAATAACGCTTTCAATGTAGGATCACTTGCTAATTCAATCAGGCTATTCTGCTCTGAGACTGAAAGAGATAGCTTATTTGTCTCAGACTCATAATGAATGAATGGATCTAGTACCCACAAAAAACCAATTCTTGCATCGTCTTCAGAAGGAAAATATTTATTGAATTCGATTTCCAGTTTATCTAAATGTTCGGAAACAAACTTGGAAATATTATTAATGCCACATCCTTTGTTGTCTACAACTTCAGAAAAGCAATGAAACATATCAAATATTCCTACATCTACCCTATTCTTCCAAACAATTAATTTCTTTATGAACGCTTCTATCGTAGTTGCGAGGTGGAAGGTGGAAGACTTTGGGCCTTGTAATCGCAAATTTAGTTCATTTAGAAGTGAAAATATGTCTGCCAAATATGCCAATTTCCAACCCCCAATTAGTGTTATCAAACAACTCTGCTAGTTTTGATTTCTTTAGAATCAAGAAACTCCTAATTTCCTCTCTGAGTTCAAAGACACGAGATAACACCTTTCCACGTGATAACCATCTAACTTCCGTATGTAACAAAAGAGTCACATGTTCTGCACCCATCTCATTACAAAAAACTTTAAATAATCGGCTGTTTAGTGCATTGGCTTTGATAAAATTCACCACTATAATACAATCAGACAACACATCAGAGAGTTCCGAAACTATTACTTTACCAGCTAGTTGTTCACGATGGATCATACAATGTGTGGCTTGAAAATCATTATGTGCAACTTCGCGAATTTTTGCTGCGACTCCGGAGTGGGAACCTATTATTGCAGCAGCGCCATCTGAACAAAGACCAATCAAACATTTCCAATCTAGGCCCTTATTTAAAAATTAATAATTATTAACGCGGAATATTTCTGAACTTGTTTTTGTCTGCAAACTACAAACCATTAAAATGTCCTCAAGTAATTCGTCTTCATAGATATATCTAACATATCCCGTTAAAATGGCACTGCTCGAAATATCCAAAGATTCATCTAAATGAAGAGAAAAAAGCTGCGATTTTTTCAAACGGGTAATGAGTTGAACCTTGATATCACAAGACATGCTTTCAATGCGACGCTTAACTGTATAGTTTGAAAATGGGATAGTTGTAATTTTATTTACTGCTCCATCGCCAAGAACCTCTCTGCATGCATCTATCATCGCTGGTTTTATTAATGTTTCACCTATTGTATTTGGCTTTTTACATTTCGCAATTCGCAAGGAGACTAAAAAGGATGCGCGAAGGGCGGCAGAGCCAACATTTGAAAAAGCAAGCACATCTTTTTGTTGAGCTTTCATGGCTGAATTAAGTCGTTGGAAATAATCAATAGGCTTATCTTTAAAGTGCGGATGTTTTCCCTCCAAATGTCTCTTCAAATTTTGAGACTTCATTCCTTCATTTGTTAATGTTTCTCCACATACGACACATAATGGAACAGGTGCATTATCAGTTCCTCTCTTCGAAAATCCATACTGTATGTAGCTTTCGTTGTACTTTCTTCTAACGCTCTTTTTCTGTCTCTTCTCCGCTGGAATCCCTTCTTCACAGTTCGTTGTTTCCGATGAGATGAATCCAAATCTTTTAAGTCCTTTGTTACTCATTTTGATTCTGAGTATAAAAAATGGAAATATAAAGCAATAAGTGAAAATGAAATTGGATTTAAAGAATGAATTGAAATTATTACTACCATTACACTAAATATTAAGTCGTATATCATCCAAATAAAATATTCTTAGCTACTATAAATAATTAAATAATTATATAAAAATAATAAATAAAATATGGAAATACAAACAAGATAAAACATTATCTGATTACCCATGATCTAAGAAAAGTCAGTGATTGTTTAGCGACAGTAAGGATAAGAAATGGCTTTAGATATTCTCTCGTAACAGCGATGCACTAAATGTGTATTGATATTTTAATAGAATATAATTACAATGCAGTCTCAATTAGATGAGATTATTAGAAGATTAGAGAGGTTCCGTTTAACTCGAGGCGCATGAGAAAAAATGTGGTAAAGAATTGATTTGAAAATCTGTAAATGAAAAGTGTAATGTTCGATATAATCGTATCAAAGTTGCCTCGTATGTATGACATGTTTCCCGTATGTTTACCATACATGCCGGGAAATTAGGTGATGGAGTTCTTTAATAATATTTTACATGAAAATCGGAACGTATCATCTGATTTTGACTGTCGGAAATCGGTGCAGCCCCTTCAGCTTCGATTAATCAAGACTCTGGGGTAATATAATGTTTCATTTTTGTGGACAAATAAACCGTTCAATGACTTTTATCTGGGGGAATTGTCAAACATTACAAAAAGCAATGTACGCAATTAGTCAGTTGCAAAACTAAAGTAGAATTGCGTTTCTGTCTGTGTGAATAAGTAGTACTGATTTCATTAAACTTATTACATTAATATTAAAATAACTCACCTTTCTAGAACAAAGTGGTTTCCCAGGTTGATGTTTCGCTAGCTTAGTGACAGAAATGGTGAAAAGTATGGCTTCTCTTCCTCCTTGAAATCACACAATACGAACGTACTTCTACAATACGAACGTACTTCTTCCACTCCAGGCAAAACGACAATGTTCACTAAGATCATTCACATTACTAAATGAGAATGCAGCAGAGGACTAGGAGGAAAAGACCACAATACGCAAAAGATATTTCCCGTGATGCTTAAGCATTTTTATCTTTTCCCAGAAAAAGAAATAGAAAGGTAATAAAAAAGATAAAGCACCAAGCAACGCATTTTTCATTGTTCCTTTGGGTAGGATGACGGTGAGCGGGGTAATTAGGGAGGTTTAGGCCCCCAAGGAAATTCGGTAGCCCCCCTGCTGTACAATGAACAGCAGGGGGGCTACCAAATTTTCTGCAGTACAGTGTGCATGCCTGTTCGAGTCTGGAGGTTTCGTGAGCCAGCGGGAGACTCGCAGAAAGACCGAAAATGACATCTCTGGAATAGGTTTCATGATCGGATTTACCTCATATCATCGGTCCCTGTCATTTGTTTTCAAAAAACTTCTCTGAAACGTTTTCTTCGATCCTTTTTAGAGAACAATATACTCCCAGATTACCCATAGCCGATTGGGCTACCAAAATATCTTCAAACCGCTCGAGTCCCACCTAGAAGGCTTTCGAGTCCCACCAGTGGGACGCGTGCCACCGGTTGAGAAACACTGGTCTAGAGGCTGTATTTTAATCTTATACTGTTTAAAATGTTTTTCGCTTGTCTTAAAGAAATTAATTTAATTAATCTTGCTACAATAACGAATAAAATGGTTCTTTATTTCAAAGGGGAACGGTTCACTTATTCTTGAAAAATATTCGAGATCCATGTAAACAAACAAAATGACGTAATATCCTCATTATATTATGTCATTATAATTGAAGCTTTGTTTACGTCTGAGTTAGGCCAAGTGCTACTCTAGAGGTTGTCTGGCAAAAACATAACAAGAGGTGTTCCAGCCGAATTAAAAAGAAAAACGAGTTCGATTTTGTGCTTTGTCTCTGAAATCGTTCTTTCTGGCGGTCTTAAAAAATGCGTTCCATTTTTCCTTTCTGTCTGCCTTACTGGCGCGTTTACTCCGAAAGCAGCTAGAGCAGCGGTTCCCAAACTTTTTCATTCCGCGAACCCCTTTCATAATAATCCAAATCTCACGAACCCCCTCTTATAAAAATAAATATTTTTAAGGTTCATCTTCCCCACTTGAATATCAGCGGCGTAGCCAAGGGAGGTGCTACGTGCTTAAACTTCCCCCTTCAGGTATGTCAATTAAAATACTTTAATTTCGCGTGTAAATTACACTTAAACAAAAAATTATTTCGGCTTTATCCCTTCCTCGTGGGGGCAGACGTAGATATATGCCTCGATAGAGGGGACTATGCCTAGTTTTTAGGCACAATAGATATTTGCGGTGAGGGTTTCGACCCATCGCTCGCGAAGTCGGCTCGAAGGCAACCCTCTCAGCGGGAGGTATGATTTCAGTTCAAGGAAAACTGCCTCAATTTTAGATATTCTTAATTATACTAATTTTTTAAAAATATTATATCGGACCAAACATGCTAGTATACATAAATTTTAACATTTTGTATTAAAAATTTCTTTTAAAAAAAGGCATTTACTCTCTGTTTCAGCAGCTCTTTCCTAACATGTTTAAATTTATCCTGACTATAAAAACGTTTCTTTCACCTTGTTTATTAAAGAAAGTACACATTCCGTAGCCGTAATCATACAATCTCTTAGATTATCTTAAATTTCCTCAAATTACCATGCAATCTTTGCCAAACTTCTTTCTGAATAAACACTATAACATTTCAGAAATAAAGTAACTTAGTAGAATTCCTACAATACTTTTAATAGAGGGACTTGATCGAGATTTCGACGGTTTGCGGAATTTTACTAAGTTACTTTATTACTGAATTATGGATTTCTACAAAGTTAACTACTATAATATTATTTTAATGACAGCAAACTTACTATTGCGCGTGCAGAATACAATGCGTAGTAAACTCCCGTTCCTACGACTATTCGTGTCTCATTTGTCAAACTGTTCCTAGCTGCGCCGAATCAATTATCGCGCCGCGGACAGCGTAATGCCGCGATCTCTGCGCGAATTGGTTAGAACGCTGCTGCGAAAATAGTTGCTTTTCAAACGGCGCGTGCTAAAACGTAGTGTCTGACGGAAAGATTCGTCGTTTAATAGTTTTACTGTAGAACTCTGATCATGCATGTACGAACTATCTGTGCAGCGGATTTATCTGGCGTTCTGAAGCGAGTTAAAATTTTCTCGCTTATACGAACAAGATGGAAAAGTATACTCCATAAATGGAATACAAAAAGATTTCAAAGGCGTTCTTAAGAGGAAATACGTACTAAACGGTATCGAAAGATTGGGCGATTCATCAAATTTTTATTCCTGAAACTGTAAGTTATAATTATTTGGTCTCGGGGACTATCTTGGAGTAAATGTTGTTTTATATCCAAATAATTTTTTTAATCTATGTATCACAGCTCATAAAAGAGCATGGGAGAAAAATATATGGATTTTTACTTTCACCATATACGTAGTATAGAGAAAGTATTGTTTTCATGAAAAAATCGACTTCGAGATTTCAACGGAAATACACGTTTTGAGGTCCCCTGAACACGTTTTGACATTTTTCTCGATGATGTCTGTGTGTGTGTGTATGTGATAGCTTTTTGTGGGTGCTCTAACTCAAAAACCATTAATCAGGTTAACGCGCAATTTTATATTTAACATTTTTATAAAAGTCGCAAGAACTGTTTGGTTTTGGTAAAAATCGCTTTACCGGAAGTGGGTGTTTACTCTTGTCACTTATCCGTTATTTTGAAATATTTGCTTTAATATTTGATAAATGTAAAAATGGATTCGGAATAAAAGTTATAGGAAATTTAATTTTATACAACCTTTGTTTGAAACATATTTCCATATAATGCATTGTTTAAGAGATATATTATATTTTAGCTGCTACCACCACGCCACCTACCGATGACTACTGTTAACAATTGGCGCTTAGTTACGTCTTAGTTACGCTCCTTTTTTTCTTAATTGTTGGAGCTTTGTGGCTATACCCAATATTGGAAGACTATGGTTTGAGTTTATTTCTGTTCTTTGTAAAGTCTAAAATTTTCTCGGAGTTTCTTAAAATATTTAGTATTATCTAACCTAATTGAAATTTTTAGAAATATTTTAGATATGGAGAAAGTCATGTGGTGGCCATATGAGATTTTTAATTGTTGTTTTCAGAGAAAACCGTCTTCGCGAACGATGTAAAAAAATATGTGATGTTTTTCTCGGGATTTTCTCGAATTTTTATCTCCGAATCCATAACTCGTAATTATGTGGTCTAGTAGACTAAATTGTAGTAAATGTTGTCCTCTATTCGAATAAATTTTTAAAATATGCCTCACAGATCATATAAGGACGTGGGATAGAAAACATGGATTTTAATTGTTGTTTGCCGAAAGAACCGTCTTAGAAATCGATGTAAACAAAGTATGCGATGTTTTTCGCGGGATTTTCTACAATTTCAATCTCCGAAACCATAACTCATATGTGGTCTCGTGGACTTTTTTGTAGTAATTGTTGTTGTTGATTTTGATTTATCCTCTAAATGTTATTTTTTTATTTTGCAAAACCTGTTAAAATGTCTCTTAATAAACATTATTTAATTAAAATATTTCTTTTTAATTTTGTTTTTGATATTTTCTCAAAAGTATTTCTTAGATTTAATTCCACCATGACTCTTAATATTGTACTGTTAACCCTAAAAACCTAATTCTAACTTGATTTTCACTCATATGGTGCGTAGGAATCTCTAAGTAACTTCCGATTTAACTTTAATCCAGTCCGCTGAAACATTGACAACTTCCAATGCGGCCCACAGAAGGCTTTACTGTCACCAATGCGGTCCACCAAGTAGAAAAGGTTGCCCACTACTGCTCTATCACAGTAAATATTTTAATCTATACCTTACAGATCATATAAGAGCTGGGGAGAGAAAAGTTTGGTATTTCATTGTTGCTTGACGGATGCCATTTTACGAGATACGAGTATAAGTTTATTAAAGTAATTATGTAAAGTGGAAGTTCTAATTGACAGATTCAATTGCAAACCACAATTGGGCGATAAATTTCAATAACGATCACTCATACTTAATTAAATTTTAAACCATCTAGCGGTTTAGAAGATGGAAGTTACGACGGACGGACGGACCAGACGTTCCCATAAGGCGTTCCGCTATTACCGCTTCGCTGGTAAAGAACGCCTAAAAATGAAGAAGACACGGACTTAATCGATTTATTAAACATCTGCCGATTTATAATACCAATCAAACAAAAGCTGTTTCAGAAAAAGGGGGAGATAGTTGGCATAGTTCTTTGTCAAAAATGTAATGTAACCCGACTTACCTAACAGTTTTAACTAAAATGTTGTTTTCCTTTTCATTTGATAGAGATTATTATAGACCAAGGGTCTTCTGAAATCCGCAGCGATAATATGTTACTCTATGGATGAGTGAATGCTGTATTAACATTTATATCTTACTATAACATATTTTTCATATGCACGTAGACAGGTTATTTGTTGTCAGAAAGAATGGCCACTACGAAAAGCAAATTTTCATTTTCCGTTAATTTATTCCACCCTAATTACATTTTCTGGTTCAATTGATAGCTTTTTATTTCTGGCATGCGAGCTGCTTTACGCAAAAAATTTTTTACAGCATTGAAGAGACATTATATCAAATTTTGCCTTGAAATGCGGATTATCCGTGTTCTTCAATTATCCGTACCAACGCAAGTCCCAATTAACGCTTATAATCGGGGTTTTATTTTATGTACTTCCCCTAGCTGCTTACTCGATTTATTAATTCATTTCGTTCAACTTAGGATGGAGTTTTAAGTTTCGTTTTCGTAATAGAGAAAATATTGTTGGTTTAGTAAAAATTGATAGAGAAAGGCATAATGGAATAACTTTTATTTCACAAAAAACGTATTTACAGAATAAGTAGTTCTATAGCTACTGAGTATTGCTTGTCAACAAAAAATATATTAACTTTTAAATAACATTTCCGTAAAACTAAAACGCATTGTAACAGAAATTACAATAAATGGAGCTGTACAACAACACAAAAACTATTCATCGCAAGTATTTCATTATGCGTGTGGCTCAAACAAAAACCCTCTGGGAGATCTTTCAATTTTTTCGTACTTTCACACACGCTGGTTTTCGGTGGGAAAAAACTGAGCAAAATTTGTCGCGGCAGTAAATATCCACCCATTCATCCATCGATTACAAAACAGCCATATATTGATCGCAAAGATTTTTTTTCATTTGAAATAAGAGAAAATTCACTCGCGATGAAATCTTCAACAAACTCGTCCTTCAAAATTTACTTCCATTATCTTTTACTCCCTTCTTCCTCTTTTCCCAATCCAAAGCATTTTCACGTTGTTAGGAAAATTTGGAAAGCCTTCTGTGAGAGGAGGGTGTAGTGTTTTAAAAATAGAAGGAGTTAATTTTTGCTGAGATTACACTTTAAAATATTGCTATACCTGATAAAACAGATTAGGATGCTAAGAAGAGGTTAGTAGAGAATTTATATATAGTTTTTACTGCCGCATATTATTGCTTTTCTACCAAATAGCTGTGTTACAGCGCCAAGGATCAATTATACGAGCGTAAACCAACAGTGGTTATTAACAGCAATTTACAGAAACATGGTGGAAATTGGACCCACGAGCTTTAAAGAGACTAATATACTCTTAATGAAAAAATAACTTTGTAGTTTCCACAAAACTACAAAGTTATTTTTTCATTATGAGTAAATTCCACCGAGTTGAGCCTGGCCTCATTACTTATATATATTAATATACTCTTTTTTAATGCCTAATCGGAATCTTAAATAAGGATTTTACCTGCTAATAAAAGAATCATAGTTTTAAGACGTACGGGGAAGAACAAAATAAAAATCTCAAAAGGAAAATAATTCGTTCTCATAATTATCTCAGTAAGAAGTGGTAAATAACCTAATTGCGAAACGTACAATAAAGACGAAACGTTATGATACTCAAGTTTCGCAAATTTTTGTTATCTATTTTCTAAATTTAAGGAAGAAGTTCACATTATCTGAAGAGATAAAGGTGAACAACGCGAGGAGGTGATAGTGGAGGAATGACTGAACCCACCGAGTGGAATGCGCCTTATGTTGTGGGGATACACAGGCTCAATCATGACTCAGCATTTTTTCACTCCCACCGAAAAGCAAAAATTAGCAGAGAATCTCCAAGCAGATTTTTTTCTTGAGTTTGGACTTTGATATTCTCAGTTTAGAGATGATCGCCCTTTCCAATCGTTTTGCATCTCACATACTACTTAGAGAACGATGTGATGATGCTTTCTACACTGGTAATCACACCCGTAACCATACCAAGAACTCCGAAGGAGATGATCAACAAGTTCTTCACTAGCACCCAGTTGAACTTTCCCAAGGTGTCGTGGCGATAAACCGTTTCTATAACTGCAGGGAATATAATACCGGCTGATGAAAGGCACACGGCTCCAATTAGCCCCATCAAAGAATCCAGGGCTGGGACAGCCAAAGATATGCAACCTGAAATGGAAGAAATAAAATTATTTTAAGGATAAATCATATCTTTCACTGAAAGCAAAAAATAAAATATAAGATCCCTAATTTTTGCACCATAATTTTAAAAGGTAAAACTCTCATATGTCTCTCATATATTTTAAAAGGTAGACAAAATTATGATAAAAAACAATTCAATATAACTTTTGTAATTATTTTATAAATGTTACAATTTTAAGTTAAAATTTTCCTCATAGTTTAAAATATAATAGACATTCCTTTAATTTTTTGTTCTAACTCTTTAAACTAATGCAAACATTAAAAAAATGAAAGGTAATGTACTTGTCTGCATAAATTGGTTTAATTTATGTTAGGAGTCCAAAAAAATGAGAGAAGTTAATAAAAAAAGTCTCAGGGCGTAAATAAGTAGCTTGGATTTGACTACACAGAGCTCTTTTTCGTTGTTGGAGACACATTGATTGTTTTGAGGCGATTTACATGTGCATTTGTATAAGCCGAACGCAATACCTTGAGTGATAATGAGGACTTCTCACCTGTGCAGAGAACGAGGAGTAGCCTGAAAATGTGTTCGGGCTGGAAGGGGCCCCTCCATTCCGTCTCCGCCACACCTAACTTCTTCGACAGAGAAGGCCAACACATGTGGACGGGGACATACATCTGAAGGGGATAAGTGAAACACACTGCCACCGCCACCATCAGCTTAGACGCCTGTGCCAACCTTTTCAAGAAGACAAAAAGTAAGTACAAGTAGTGGAATAAAACCTGCCAAAAATTCGACGGCATAAGAAAATCGTCGCACTTCGGTGTATATCTATATATGACGCCAGGTAAGACACTCAGAATAGAGATTACCTGATAGTGTGATTGATTACCTATTAGAAAATATACCATCATATCAAGCTAGCATTATATTATTCACCATATCATAAATATTATTTATAATTTATATTTTTCGTCAGTTGTAAAATATTTTGACTGGCATTTGCAGCAAAATAGTTGTAGTAATAGCAACAATTAGACATTCATTTAATTAGATAAGAAAAATCGATTGACTAATTATGTGAAATTTTATCATTCTATCGTTTTTTAAATATGAAACCATTCTCTTTTGCATGCTTTCGCAAAAAGATAAAAATATAAGTTTAGGTTCTTTAAGAAAAACCGATTGCCCCAGTGAAAATCAGTAAAAATCGATGTACGATTTATTGGAATTTTCATATGTCATCCATATGATTGAAACACTAAACCTATCTTTATTATTGGTTTTCAATTTTTCTTCAAATTGAAAATCTTCAGTGATGGATGGATAGTTCTTGGAAAAATAAATAATTCTGAATAGTTAACATAAAGCGCGTTTGCCCGTCTTGTTTAAGCCAGGGTGATTCTGTTTGTTTAACAATAACGTACATGCCATTCTATTTAACGTAAAAATATCTTTTCAATTAAAGATAATTTTTTTAGCAAATCTTCGATATCCATTTCTTATTACTACAAATATATTCAAAATCTCACGTAAAACTTACGGTTCACTCTGAGGAAGGTTGAGCGTTATGCTTCCAAGCACACCGTCGCCGTACCGCAGGTATCCAAAGTAACCGACCGCCACGTACATAGAGACTACTATACACATCCCTGTGTTGAGGACTCGGAAGCAACCGGTGAAATTCGTTGGGTCCCTCATGTTGTTTTCTAGAGGCATTATCTGCAGGAAACGGTCAAGAGTCTGAATTTTTTTAATTTGCGAATGCATCGCGAGATGACGACCAAGACGCGCTTTGCTGCGCATTTATTAAGAGCGGAATAATTCCAATAAGTCAAGTCTTTTATGAGTCATTACATTTGAAAAGGCTCTGGAGGGCAGGAGAAATTTTTACTTTGACCGTGAATAAAACCCGGGTCTTCCAGTATTTTCCCTTCGTAAATACTTCGTGGAAGAAGCAATTGAGAAATTTTATGAAACTTTTTCTAGAGGGTGTCTGTTATTTAGTCAAGATTTTAAAGAATGTATTACAAGTGGCATTATAAATAGGAATTTTTATAAATAGCATTTTTATGTACTAGATAAGGGGTAGCCATAATAGGGCACGTGGGTTAAACAAGCCCGCTAGAGCGTTATAGACGGCCCATGATGCCATTATGATTGCCAACCATGAAATAGAATCCAGATAATTTCAAATTTTTTGTTAAAATTAAGGCCTGCAAACCTTTTCTTGTGAGTTAAGATCCCTACAATTTTATTAATTGTATATTTTTGATAATGAGATTCTTCGAAATCTACCAAGTAACTTCCGATTTGAACCCTAATGCGCCCCTCCAAAGCATTTGAATCTATTAATGCGGTTTGCACAGGTATCCGCAACTACTAATTCAGTCCGCCTACTAAAATGTTTCCCACCACTAGCCTGGAACAATTTTCTTCCATGACTTTTCGCCGGCGACTAAGGAAAGCGAGATGTTCATAGAGGAGGTTTTTCCGTTTCTGCACCAGCGCATGCGCAGTTTGAAATTTGAATCATGAATCAGACAAGAATGAAGGATATTAGATAATGTTGGATTTTTATAAACCTTCATTAATTTAGAAGAAAATCTGGGGTAAATAAAGTAACTTATGTCTATATTTTTCCGGCCGATTTATCGAAAATCGATTATTTGAAGAAGTAATCTTCAAACTTTTCCTATCAGGGGCTACTCCAAGAGCCACAACAACCGGGATGCTTTGTTAATGTAACGTAAAAAGCCAACTGTATATTTGGTGTCACACTTTGTAAATGGGTGTTTTCAGAGCGTCTCTTATACCCTGAAGGGTATTCGATTATGATCAAAATCAAAGATACAGTTTTGAAAAATCCCCCGAGGGCTCCTTGAAGTTGCTCCGCGGACGATTTGGATTATTGGAGAGAACCGCTTTATAAGAGAACGGATTACCAGAAGCACTCACCACTCCGATGCCTTCCAACGCGAACACAGCCGTGCTGAAGAAGATTGGCAGCTGAGCGAAGGATGAGAAGTTGGGGCGTTCGGAGACGGAGGGCAAGTCGGTGGCGACGTAGGAGAACGTGATTGCAAGACTTCCCACGATAAGGACGTTAGAAATTAGGGAGAGAGGCGACAGGAATCTGAGGTTTCGGATTGAATTGAGCAAAGCTACAGGGATTAATGTGAGGGCGATGTAGCCTCTCAGAGGGAAAGGATGTCCCGTCCAGTCATCAACAACCTGCAGAGAAAAGAAAGCCTTCAATCAATATAAAATGTAAAATTTTGTGTCCCACCGGCAATGACCATGGATTGATTTGAATTGTCATTTTGATTTATCGTTAATATTATTAGAAAGTTGTTTGAGATATCTTACTTATTAAGAAAAAGAATCTCGTTCCAGTAGCGCTTCAAGCTATTTGGTTAGAAAAAGGATAAATTAACGGCGAATTGCTGAAAAAGTGTTAGTAAGACTTTCAGTGATAAAATTTTCATTCAAGGAAACAAATAGAACCTAATTTTTTTAAGTTACTCTTTGACATTGGCTAAATTATTCATTCACGAACTTCAAAGATTACATATTCATAACATATAGCAGCGGTTCCCAACCTTTTTCACTTCGCGAACCTCTTGAGCTAACCTATTTCTCGTCGCAAATCCCTCGGGTTAACCTTTATCTTCGCGAACTCCTTGAGTTGTAACTTCGGCTGATTTTATGATCATCCTTTAATTTTTTTCTTCGAATCTTTTTCTCCTTCAAAAATGTACCCTTCCTACATTAATTTCCCCGGCTTATTTTGTAAACGATGGCTCCCGCTTGCGATAAACAGCCTTCATCGTGCTTCGAAGCTGACCTGCTGGACGTTTGTGGACACGAAGACGAGGTACACGCTGCACCCTCCAATGGCGACGATGGCAACCGATCCATCTGCTACTCGTGCGGCGACTGTGCAGAATTTCCTCAGCGGCTTAGGACCGTTGAGAAAAGCGGCCTCAGCAACTCCTCCGTATGTGAACGATGGGATTCGATGTGTCCGGCATAGTCCGTGGGCAGTCTTGACCTATAAATGGCAGAAGCTGGTAGAGAATAGAGACCCACTGCTACAGATTTCAACTTCATTCTTTGTGGATGTATGCGAAAATAAAATTCCTTCATATCAGAGGATTTTTTAATGTAATACTATCAGGAATAAGGTTATGTTTTATGTTTTTAAAGCGAGTTATACGCTAGGAAAAACAATACAAACATCGATCAGCTCATTCAAATTGTGTTGAATTTGAGTTTCGTGTGGATCATTAGCATAATTTATTCGAAACATTGATAAAGTTGCATTTTAAACAATTTTGGGTACTTGGCGTTTCATGGGCACCACCTCCGTAGCGCCGCTAGGGGCGAGACATGGAACTGCAAGGCGCTGAATGTGGCGAGATTTGGAATTACGTGGAGCTGTACTCCACTGGAACTCGGATGTGCCAGGGAAGGGAAATTTGAATTTGAACAAAAATTTTACTCATCTCCACCGGGCTGGGTATGTTGGTGGAAGTGTTTTTCGTTCCTCCTCACATTCACTGTGTTCAGAGGCGTCTCCATTCAGAGAAAAAAGAAGGTATACCGTTATAAAAATGTTATTTATATATGTATCCCTTCTTTTTTCTTCCTCTGAACACAGTGAATATGAGAAGCAACGAAAAACACTTCCACCAACTTACCCAACCCGGTGGGGACAAGCAAAATTTTCGTTCATGTTCAAATTCCCCTTCCCTGGCCCAGCCGAGTTCCAATGGAGTACTGCATCACGTAATTCCAAATCTCGCCACATTCATCGCTTTATAGTTCCATTTCTAGTCCCTAGATGGGCACTGCGGAAGTAGTGCCCGTGAAACGCCAAAGTACCCAATTTTGAACTTACAAGCACATGGACGCAGTGCGTACACACGAATCCGATGAAGAATGTGGCTAACAGTCCGAACACCAAACCGGCATTCATGAAGGCTAGGGGCATCGCAAGGATACCGGCACCCAAACTACCCTTCACCAAATGCACCAAGGTGTCCAGGTCCCTGAAAGTGAAGAGAATCCAAAATAAGCAAACATTATTCTGTGAATTACTATATATGGTAGTCAGTTTCAGAAGTGAAATATATCTATTAACCCTTTGGCTCCTATGAACGTGTTTAAGCGTGGGATTTTTACAGGGACATATTGGGCACGGATGCAGTCTTTTTTTATTTTTACGATTTATTACCCTCGCAGGTACATTGTGTTAAAGCGCTAAGGAATGCTGCAAATTTGACTGGAATGAAAACATCTCTAACTCTGTATTCGAATATATTTATGAAATTTCGATTATGATTAAATTATTTAAGTTCATAAAACTTTTAATCCTGGAACTAAAAAAACGTAAATTATAGTTGAAAACTCTCCATTGCGCTGTTATTCTTTGAAAATAATATAGAAGTTAAGGGGTTCTCAAAGAATTGAAAATAGATTTGGACCACTCCAAATTTTTCCATGTTTTCAATTATATTCCGTTATTCAAAAAGTGAAAGGCGCCCCACAAAGTTTCGAAGTCCTTTATTAATTGTGTACAGTCGTTGTTTTTGGAAAATAATCAATACATACTTTCTTATAAAATTTGTCACCAAAAGAAATTACAAAAATACACGCATAAGTTTTACCATTCAGCATAGTATGTTTTGGTATATTTTCGGCCTTAGTAGCACTCCGTAAGGAACACTAATTCTAGTTAATTGAGAAAAATGTTGCCAAATCAGGAGGATATAATAAGAATTTGAATAAATTCGAAAATAAATTAGTTTAAATAGTTTCTATCCATGTATTTCTTCTTTGTTCTAAAGTTAAGTATTCATCTCTATACATACTTTAAATCTTGTAGTCATGGGCGTTTAATTTAATTTGAACAGTAACCACTCTCTTATATTTGCTGTCGACTTAACTTTTCAATACTCTCCTTTGAAGTAAAGGCTTTCCTTATTTTCATCAAGAACCTTCATATTATCATTTGACCGAGATTATTATAACACATTTTGTGACATTGAGGTTATTTTTAGCTCGATGTTTGCGTTTTTCGGAAGGATTTTTTTCTTATCGTCGAATGATTTTCAATTTTATCAGATGAAATTCAATTACTTTCTTTGCTCAAAAATGTAGAAAATAACGAATTGACCACTCCAATGGAATGATAGATAATTATTACATCAAGTCGCCACATTTCTAAGGTCATATTAAAATTTTGCTTTTGAGATTTGCTTGCTGCGATCCAGCAGTTATCGTGAGGGAAATGATCTTCACTCGATATGCCGACATTAGACAATGATTTTTCGCGGTAGTATTTATAAGCGAATATCTCCCGGCCTTGCTTGAAAAATCGCACTCACGTAGTTGGGTGCTCCAGTTTCCTCTCCTTGAAGATGCTATCTCCACCGGCAGATGTCCTTCTGGTCGCCTCGAGTTCTTTCTCGCTTACCCCCCTCTCCACAGTGCTAATTTTTCTGAAACATGCGAATGAAATAATATTTTATTTAAGTAGAATATATTCCAAGAGCGAAAAATGTGACATTAGAGCGTTTACCATTACCCTCCATAACATCTGCTATCAATAATTATATGTTCCAATTGTGAGAAATATTTCATGATAGAGCTAATTAAACACGCAGTTTTCTTATACTTAAATTAAACTATCAATAATATAATACATAAGAGACAAGAGGCTGGGAGTAGGAAATAACGGTAAAAGTCTAAATTAATAATTGTAGCGTAGGTCAATATTTATTCGTTAAATTGGACAAATGTTAAGGTTTAAGTCGGATAAAAACATTTTTTAGTAAATTCATAAAAATTCGTGATTATTACCAGATAAATATATTTTTAGGCATTCCAAACCAGCGAAGCGATAGTATCGGAGCGCTTTATGGGCATGTCTCGTCTGTCCGCCCGTCCGTCCGTCTGTCCTGAATTTACATCTCTTGAACCGCTTGACGGGTTTTGATTAAATTAAATACGAGTGATCCTTAATATATTGCCCTATTATGATTTATAACTGCGCCCCTGAATTAGAACTTCCACTTTACGTAAATACTTAAACTTATACTCGCATCCCGTGCAATGGCATCCGTCAAGTAACAATTAAATACTATATTGTTCTCTCCCAAGCTCTTATATGACCCGTGAGGTATAGATTTAAAACATTATTTGGATAGAGTACAACATTTTACAAATAAAAGCCCACAATACCACATAATTACGACTTATTGTTTCGTAGATAAAATTCGAGAACCGACCAATCTTTCGATACCGTTTCATACATATATCCCATAAAGAACGCATTTGAAATCTCTGCGTATTCCATTTATGAAGTTTACTTTTTCTTCTTGTTCTTTCCTAAAATTATTCAAGAGGACTGGAAATGTGATCATTATTATAGGTAGTCTATTCGCAGACAGGTCCATGATTATTATTGGTTAAACCGCGTTCTCCAGAGCTTTTAATATGTATATATAATTTCAATATTCTTCTCCTTAGAATTGACATTTTATGGTAGAAATCAACTAGGTTAGTTCTCTTCTACTTATACGTAAATGATTACAACAGCAAGCTTGCAAAATACAATTTTAAAATCTTTTATCGGCAGCTGGTGTTATCATGCAAGTCCATCTTCTGGAAAGTGTTTTCCTGTGTCTCAGCTGTTCTGATTTGACATTGATTTCGAGCTCGTTGAACCAAACATTTTTAAAAAGCGGGCAGACGAGTGCGCTCTCTTAATTAGTGCATCTGATTGTTGGGCGGGTTGCAAAAGATTATGGATGGTTTATATTTTTAAAAATTCATATGTGGCTGTATAAGTAGCAGGTTAAAAGATTTGCTTGTCAACCTTCAACAGTCACATCCCTTTACTTCGAGTAAAAATTCTTCGAGGGTTAAATAAATCAGTTAAACCAACAGTTTAAACAATTATATTGGAAGAAAAATCGGATTTTTAGATGAGCAGTTCGGAAAAAAATATCACCTTGAAGTAGTCCACTTGAAAATACCCAAAATATAAGGTTTTACATCCATGCCTTTAGGTAATTTATGAAGTATATTTTGATAATATTATTTATGACCAATATACTCCACTACAGGACGTTATAGACTGGTGAAACTTAGTAAATATTAGGGAGATCTTACACTGAAATGATTGGTACGTGATCCAACAAGTAACACAAAAGAAAATTGTCAATGATATAGTTTTAATCAAAAATAGAAATTAATGCAAATACGGTGAATGCGACTTTTTAAGTATATTGTATTTCGAAGCAGTTGATGTCTTCCTCCTCTGTTTTGTGTTGCATCACGTGTCTTCTCATACGCTATACGATTCCTGAGGGCGGCCTCCCTTAAACAACGAGATCATTATTAATAGGTATAATTAAAGCCCAGGTTCTGTTGGTAGGTTTGTCCGGCACGCTCTATACCAATCCTCATAAGAGAACACTTAAAAATCCCTTTTTAGTGCTATTCGTCATGGCTGAAAAGCACTATTATCTTCGTGAAGTCCGTCCGTCCGTACACATATATCAGGGAAGAATTGGCTGAACCGATTTCAATCAAATTTGGTTTATAGAATATTCACATAAATTAATGACCAAAATGACATATTTGGACCGGGTCGACTAAGCAGGGGTGCCACAATTGAAAAGTTTAACTTTTCGGTAATTGTGAATTTGGAAGGAATTGGCGAAACCGATTTCAGCGAAAGTTTGTATGAATGATGTGCGAAATATAATAAATCTGATGTGGCCGCCACATGACTTTCTCCATATTTATAATATTTCTAAAAATTTCAAATAGGTTAGATTATAATAAAGATTTTAAGAAGCTGCGAGAAAATTTCAGACTACAAAGAACAGAAATAAACTCAACAAACAAAGGTTGTGGAAAATAAAATTTCCTACAATTATTATTCCGCTGTATTTTTATATTTCTCAAATATTAAAGCAAATATTTCAAAATAACGGATAAGTGACAAGAGTAATCACCCACTTCCGGTAAACCGATTTTCACCAAAAACTAATCAGACCTTGTGACTGTTATAAAATGTTAAATATAAAGTTTCGTGTTGACCTGATTAATAGTGTTTGAGTTAGAGCACCCACAAAAAGCTATCGCATACACACTAACACACAGACATAATCGAGAAAAATGTCAAAAAGTGTTCAGGGGACCTCAAAACCTGTATATCCGTTGAAATCTCGAAGTCGATTTTATTCATGAATACAATACTTTCCCCTATACTACGTATATGGAGAAATTAAAAAGATAATCAATATGTTTAGTGTGGATATGGAATACAGGGCTGCCACAATAAAAGTAATAAAAAAATTTCTTTTTACACGTATTTGTGTTCAATTCTCCGCATCAATTTCAACCAAATTTAATATTTATAATGTGTGTGTATATATATATATATATATATATATATATATATATATATATATATATATATATATAATCATATTAATATATTTAATTCGAATCAGTCAAACAGAGGTGCCACAATTACAAATTATACTCTTTCAGTAATTAACGATTAGGAATGAATTGGCTGAACGGATTTCAATTAAATTTACAATTAGTGTATAAGATTTGTAAAACATACTGTAAAGAAATCAAGATCTTTAAAGCAATGCTTAAGTGCAGGGCTACCACAATAAAAAGTTATATAATTTTTTACGGGTATTTCTCAAGAGCTGACGCAATGGATTTAAATCAAATATAGTAAATTTAATATTCATATAAATAAATAACCAAAATATCATATTTCAACCGGGTCGACTAAACAGGTCTCCCACAATATCAAGGTTAGAATGTTTCTGTAACTATGAATTTGGAAAGTATTAGCTGAACGGATTTCAAAGAAATTTCGTTTGTAGAGCGAGTCTAGAAAGGTAAAACTAGATGAACATGTTTAGAACGGATCAAAAAAGCAGGGCTAGCACAATATAAGGGAAAATAATTTTCTGATCTCAAAGCAAATACATTAGTATGCGATTATATTACGGCGAATTCGACGAAAAGCACTTCTGTACTACGGGAAACCCGTGTACATCCCTACTTGGTGGTGCTTTTCGTTATTGCTGAAGAGCACTATTATCTTCATGATGACGTCCGTCCGTCCGTACGCATATATCAGGGAAGAATTGGCTATACCGATTTCAACCAAATTTGATACATAGAATACTCACATAAATTACCTAATTACCACAATGCAATATTTGGACCGGATCTACTCAGTATGGTTCCTTCATTGCAAACTTTAACTTTTCGGTAATTGTGAATTTGGAAGGAATTGGCGGAAGCGATTTTAGCGAAATTTTGTTTGAAGGAGTTGTGCAAAAAAAAAACAAAATCAATACGTTTTGTGTAGATATGGAAATCAGAGCTGTCATGATCAAAGTAATAAAAAATTTCTTTTACCACGTATTTGTGTTGAATTGTCTGAATCAATTTCAACAAGATTTAGTATTTATAATGTACACCTATATACTAAACCATAATAGCAAATTTGTACCGGATCAGCCAAACAGTGGTGACACAATTACAAATTAAACTAGTTCAGTAATAATGAATTTGGGGGGATTTAGCTGGACGGATTACAACTAAATTTTGCTTATAAGATTTGTACAACATATCATAATCAAATCAAGGTGTTTAAAGCGGAGCTAAAGAGCAGGGCTACCTCAATAAGAGGTTAATTTCTTTCATACGTATTTCTAGGGAACTAACCGTATGAATTTGAACAAAGTGCGGTGTGTTTAATCGTCATATAAATAAAAAACTAAAAAAACCATATTTCATCTGGATCGACTAAACAGGGCTACCACAATATCAAGTTTTGAATGTTTCTGTAACTATGAATTTGGAAGGTATTAGCTGAACGGATTTAAAGGAAATTTTGTTTGTAGGGCGAGTATACAATGGGGAAACGAAATGAATATGCTTAGAATGGATCTAAATTGCAGGACTACCACAATATAAGGAAAAATAGTTTTTTTGATTTCAAAGCAAATATATTAGTATACGATTATACGTACTAGGGCGAAAATGACGAAAAGCTCTTCTGTACCACGGGAAACCCGTGTACACCCCTACTTGTTAGTGCTTTTCCTCATTTCTCAAAAGCACTATTATCTACGAGATGTCCGTCCGTAGGCATATATCAGGGAAGAATTGGCATAACCGATTACAACTAAACTTGGTAAATTGAATACTCACATAAATTAATGACCAAAATGGCATATTTGAACTGAATCGACTTAGCAGGGGTGCCACAATTTCAAAGTTTAACTTTTCTGTAATTATGAATTTGGAAGGAATTGGTAAAACCGATTTCAACGAAATATTGTAAGATGATGGTGTACAACATAAAAAACAAAATGAAGATTTTTAGTATAGATATAGGAAGCTGATCTACCACAATACAAGAAATAAAAAAATAATTTTACACGAATTTATGTTGAACTCTAATCATCAATTTTAACCAAATATAATATTTATAGTGTACACATATATGCAAAACCACATTAGCCTATTTAGACCTAATAAACCAAACAGGGGTGCCACAATTAAAAATTAAACTCTTTAAGTAATTAAGGAGGATTTGGAAAGAATTTGCTCAACAGATTTCATTTAATTTTTTTATATAAGATTTCTATAATATACCATAATGAATTCAAGATGTTTAAAGCGGATCAAATGAACAGAGCTACCACAGTAAAAAGTTAAATATTATTCTTTTTACACGTATTTCTAGGTAACTGACCTCATGGAGTTTAACCAAATAGAGTATATTTAAGCTTCATTAAAATAAATAACAAAAATATCATATTTAAACAGGGCTGTCAAGGTTAGAATTTTTGTGTAACTATGAATTTGGAAGATATTGTCTGCACGGATTTAAAAGAAATTTTGTTTGTAGGGCAAGCATAGATAAGGAAAACGAAATGAACATGATTAGAACCAATCAAAAAACAAGTCTACCACAGTATAAGGCAAAATAATTTTCTGATTTCGAAGCAAAAATGTTAGTATACGACTATACTACGCCGAATTTGACGAAAAGCACTTCTGTACCACGGGAAACCCTTGTACATTCCTACTTGTTTTCACTAGCATGATTTTTTCTTTTGCAAAATTAAATTAGAAGTAATTCACCGACTAACTTCGGACAGAGACCATTTTAAAGAAAAGTCAACATTAATTTCTTATCCTTGTAGTCGATTTTTGCTTTTGGTTAAAAATACTTGAATTTTGCTTAAGAATTCAATATTTCGTCAAAATATTGCGTTTTTAGTGAAAGGTTCCCTTGACGATTGAATGTATTGCTGTATTCGACATCCTTATTCACAAAAAAAAAAAAAAACAAAAAATTGTCTATCCTAGTAACCGCTACATTAGTGTTAACAAACTTTTGATATTACAATATACTTTGATACTACAAGTATAACATAACATCCATTTGTTGGTCTGAGGAGGACAAAATTAAAAATTAAAACTTCGAAAAGAAATGCGATTTTATGACAAATTCTTCCTTGTAAGAATAAGATATTCTGTAGTTTTAGCTGTCGAATAAAGCAAATGTGAAGGAAATTAGTCCATATTTACGCATTTTCATTAATAAAGAAAAACATCTTGCACCTTGAGAAATAGAAAATTCCGTGTAAACTTATGGGAAAAAATAATCATCTTCTGGAGTCGAACCTGGGACACTTCTGTAAACAAAAATAGTTTTGGTCTTTTATCAGAGCTTTGCGGGTCGCACAAAAATCCATTGTGGGCACCATTGCTTTAATACGAGAGAGAGAGAGGAAGAAAGAAAGGAGAGAGGAGTAAGAGACAACATTAAATGTTCCGTAAATTTTTGAGCATATAAGAATTGTATAGAGTAATGCCATACAATTTCTATTCGCCCAAAACTATTTTTACTCTCTTGAACACTTAATTATATGAATTTTATATTTATCATTTACTTTTTAGTGCATATAAAAGTTGGTTTCATTAATTTTTATTTCAATTTTATTTCAACTTAATAATTAATTAACGCATACCCGTCAAACTTGACTGGCAATTACGCTAGTAATTTATATATTTCTAATTATTTTCAGTCAGTGGGGTAGCTAGATTCTCCTTCGCCTTGGGGCAAGTCACAGACATGCGCCCCTCTCCCATTGCTCCCTGTACAATTTTCCAGACAACTGTAATGTGGAGAATCTAATGGAAAACCAAGCATACTATACAAGCATTTTAATTCGGCATATATTATAATATTATTATTGTTTATAAACAGAAACGTTAATTTTCGGTCCCTTCAACCCTGCGCCCGGAGGCAACTGCGCCCCTCTGCTACCCCCTCTGCTCCCCTCTCTGAAACGTCCTCGCTACGCTTCTGCTTTCAGATCAATGGAACTTCCATAAGTTGAACTTGAAGGGAAACAAAAAAATTGTTCGAGTTACAGAAAATTCGACTTACGGAAATACGTTTTTCTCATTTCTATTTTGCCCGGCAAAATTAATTCACTTCGATTTATGGAAAATTCGAGTTATAGGCGTTATGCAAGTTCCACTGTATACCTATATGATAGCTTATAATGATAAAAAGTTTATTACCACTCAGTTATAACGGTAAACTATGTTGTTTGATTACATTAATCGCATGCGCATACTTAAAGATGTATGTACGTTAAAATCGCAACTTTCCTTCTAGTAGTGTGGCTTATAAGATAGCCAAATAATGTGCCAAAGCTTTCCTTCTTAAATAAAAATGGGTATTATGGATAAGTTGTGTACTTGATATGTTCTCTTTTCTTTATTTACTAAATCACACGTATTGCAAATCTTGATTTCAATTTCATATTTAGGATAAAATATTAACTTTGTCATGTAAACAATAAGCAAAGGCCTCAATTCTGCTATCAGACCAGTTATAATGAATCATTGGCAAGATGCATTTGCAGAAAAGCTGATGCGATATCCCTTTAGGTGCTATAAAATACAAAAGATGTATTATTTCGGGATAAATTGACGGCATAAATATGAAAACGTTGCTCAAGAATAACCAAAGAGGAGTCAGCATGTTGTTACAAAACATTGAATAATTTCATTGTCTTCGTCTCACTTAATTTGCAGATCGTAATGCAGTCGTACGGGAAAAAGCTTATAAAGTCATAGCATGCGACAACATTTTTTTATGTTGAGAGCAACAAGATTGGGTGATTTTATCTTTCGCCAAAAAGATCGAGGTATGCGCAAGATATAAAATACTTGTCACCCTCTTAATCGTTAATTTCCTCGTTAGCATACTTTGAACTTACTCTGTGTGAAAGTGTTTTATTTGTATTTTAAATAATCCATAAATAGAATTTTTCTTTTAAACTTTTGAAGTCTAATTACCGTTTGCAATTCTTCCATAACAGGAGCGATAATTCCCTGATTGGCCGATCGTTACTGCATTGTAGCGTATGTATAAACTACATAGGTCACACTATATACTTTTTAACAAATCTATGTTTTCTGCCGAATGTCAGGAGCAAAAAGTTCTATAATAATTAGCAATCAATGCATAAATACTTTGGAGGGTTTTTGTTTCCTGCCAGTACACAGCATTCGTGTGAAATAATCGAGCAAGTTGGCGATTACGCGAAGAAACTTCTTTTATCGCTGCAAGTCTCTTTATCTCTTTTCCTCGCTCAGCAATCCTATATTTCATTTTTACACCGATGAATTCCAGGTCACTATCGTTGGGTTCTCTCTCTCTCTCTCCCTCTCTCTCTCCCTCTCTCTCTTCCCCTCTCCCTTTCTCCCTCATTTGGAAATAAGAGCTTTTATTGGGTTACTCATATTTTCCTCAATTTTCAAGTCGGGCCATGAACACGCAGATTAATTATTTTCTACTGATAGTACAGGACGCCCAATTTTCAGGTCTACTATGTATTTGAAGAGGTTGGATGTACTTTTATAATCCTTCCGCTTTGATGACTCACATGACAGAGAAGAAAGAAAACAGACAGCTCAGCTGCAATTTCCTTTGTGTTCAGTCAATTTATATGAGTCAAAAATTGTTTTCTCTTAGAGAGAGTGTGTGCATTGATGAAATGTTAATCCCAGTTAGAGGCAGGTGTCCTTTCAAAATATACATGCCTAAAAAATCTGGTAAATACGGGGTGAAAGTGATATGTATGACGGATGCTAATTGTTCTTATCTTCGCAATGCCTACATATATGTTGGAAAGTATTCCGACGGCATAGGTCTCAATGATGCTGAAAAAAATGGGGAAACAAACGCAATCTGTATTGCGTCTGTCGAGACTAACCGGAACATAACAGCTGATAATTGGTTTTCGTCTTTGGAGTTAGTCAACGAACTAAAAATACGTGGCTTGACATATGGAGGAACAATTTAAAAAAAACAAAACGGAAATTCCCCTAGAATTCCAGGCCTCACCCAAAAGCCCGTCAACGCCTTCATATTGCTCCTATGCTTCGCCAAAAATGAGGATATGAGCAGATTTCAATTCATAAAACATCTGGGAATGGAACTTGTGAAACCCCATCTTTACAGACGCCTTAGAATACCCAACTTACAGAAGGAGTTGATAAAAGTATTCAAGAAATTTTGGGAATTCAAGATAAAACATCTTCCGACAGTGACGCAAAAAGTGATTAGCTTGAAAAAAGGAAAACCTGCAGTATGTGTCCTTAACAGAAAAAAAGAAAAACATTATACAAATGTGTCAAGTGTTCGGAAGCAATATGTTTGGAGTGTTCCTGGAAAGTATGTAAAAAGTGTGCCTAAAATGTGTGTATATCACTCACATCACAATAACAGATTAACTTTTTTAAAATTATTTCTTTCAACATGATTAAACATTTGTTCAATAATAATTATTTTGTTCATATAACTGTTTAATGAATATTATTTTTTAATGGCTGATTTTTCATTATCTACAATTAGTATTACATGTTCAAAAATGGAGATGAATATAAAAAATTCTGATGTGGCCACCACATGACTTTCTCCATATCTGAAACATTTCTAAAAATTCTAAATAGGTCACATAATAAAAAAATATTTTAAGTACGAGAAAACTTGAGACTTGACATAGAACAGAAATAAACTCAAACTGTAGCCCTCTGATATTGGATATAGCCGCGAAACTCCAACAATTTAAAAAATAAAAAGGAGCGAAATCTGTTTACAATGGTTGCCGGTAGGTGGCGTGGTGGTTGCAGCTAAAAAATATAATATTAAAGATAGTTTTTAAAGAATGCATTATATGGGAAAATATTTCAAACACAGATTTTAGAAAATTAAATTTTCTACAACTTTTATTCCGCTATATGTTTACATTTATCAAATATTAAAACAAATATTTCAAAATAACGGATAACTGACAAGAGTAAGCACCTACTTCCTGTTGAACGATTTTTACCAAAAACTAATCAGTTCTTTTGACTTTTATAAAAATTTAGATATAAAATTTCGCGTTGATCTGATTAATAGTTTTTGAGTTTGAGAACCCACAAAAAACTATCACATACACACACAGCCATCATCGAGAAAATGGTCAAAATGTGTATTTCCGTTGAAATCTCGAAATCGATTTTTTTCATAAAAACAATACTTTCCCCTATACTACGTATATGGAGAAATTAAAAACGTTTTTTTATTTTAATTATTTTGTTAAAAAGATTTTTTAAGAAATAGTATTTGCTCTGTAATAAATGATTTATTATCACCCTTGAAAATCCAGTAATGAACGGAAGTATCAACTATAAATTGAAAGAGGTGTTTAAGTCGGTCTCACAGATTGATAATACTGTTTTGGTAATTTGAACCGATCTTACCAGTTGAGGGTTAAGAAAGACGGACTTTCCCGCTACCGGTTATCGTGTGATTTGATCAAAAGATATTTTGTTTTGACGAATGAGAGGGAAAATGCTAATCTATTCGAAGATGAATTGCATCGTTCGCAGTGTAGATTAAGTTCACCGCGATACATAATGGAAAACCTTCGGAAGGATAACATTATTTGTAGTGATACAATAGATTGGTTGCGTCAGGAGATTAGGAGTCAATGAATGCTTCCCGTTAATTGAGAAAAGGATAGAATGAGTATATGTGAGTGAAAATGGTGCACTGTTGAAATATTAAAAGCCCGCTTTTATTTTTCTTAAATTCATTGGTTTTCCATTTTGGAAAACAGATTTTATATGAAGGAAACTTAAATTGAGAGGTATTGGCAAATCGCGAAAGAAATTTTGAGTAATTGTTTTAAAATCATATCAAACGAATGGTGAACTTCTGATAAATAAGTTCTATAATCGGTAAGTGTAAAAGAAAAGGACTGATTCGGAAGTAGACCCAAAGCATATCATAGGCTCGCCTTTCCGTCCATTGCCTGTATTTCTGACTAATCAATCTCTTGGGTTATTATAGCCATAAATCCTTTCACACCGAACGCACTCGAGGAGGGCCAACTGCTTAATGTCGCTTCCGAAGGACGGAGCGCTGACTTGCGCGATCTCCTCAAATCACACAAGTAGGAGACGGGACGATCTCAGGTTGAAAAATCTGACCTCCACCTGGGCGCCCCGTGGAAGGTCAACGCTCTAACCACTTCACCACCGCCACCCTGCGTATCCGCCAAAATTGGATAAAAAATCTGATGTGGCCACCGCATGACTTTCTCCATAGCTATAATTTTTCTAAAAATTCCAAATAGGTTACATAATAATAAATATTTTAAGAGACTTGGCAAAGAACAGAAATAAACTCAAACCTTAGCCTTCCAATATTGTATACAGCCACAAAGCTCTAACAATTAAGAAAAGAAAAAGAAGCGTTACTAAGGCGTAACTAAGCGTCAATTGTTCACAATAGTCGGCGGCAGGTGGCGTGGTGGTGGCAGGTAAAAATATAAGGTATCTCTTAAACAATGCATTATATGGGAAGATATTTCAACAAAGGTTATAGAAAATGAAATTTTCTATAACTGTTATTCCAGTACATTTTTACATTTATCAAATATTAAAACAATTATCTCCAAATAACGGATAAGTGACAAGAGTAAACACCTACTTCCTGTTGACCGATTTTTTCCAAAAACTAATCAGTTCTTCTGACTTTTATAAAAATATTAGATATAAAATTTCGCGTTGACCTGATTAATAGTTTTTGAGTTAGAGCACTCACAAAAAGCTATCACATACACACACACACAGACATCATCGAAAAAATGGTCAAAACATGTTCAGGGGACCACAAAACGTGTATTTCCGTTAAAATCTCGAATTCGATTTTTTTCATGAAAACAATACTTTCTCTATACTTCGTATATGGAGAAAGTAATAACCGAGTATAGTTAATATGTTTACGATATGATTATTTTTGACATTGTCTATCCTAAAATATTTCGAAATTGAATTCTTCAGGTTCATCATCGTATATTCCTTACAATTATTGAAAAAACAGTTTGCAACGAAAAAGTGGCTGTGTAACAAGAACTCGAACTTTTTTCTTTTCCTCTGAAAACCAGTCTAAAAATTTATTGAATTACGCCCTCGCTAATAGATGAATAAGATTAAGTTAACGAAACATAGATTTATCAAGTGTAATCATTTTTGTATGGCGTTTTAAGTCGAATATATACAAGTTATCTTTATTTTTTTTACGGCAATAGAGTCTCTCTTTTTCATGACACATTATCTTACCAAATTTGTCGTTGGCAGATAATCAGGTTTTATTTACAATCTTTATTAAAGATTGCAATTATCACATGCTTTTTCTTCACAGTTCATTTCTGTCCGTTAATCTTTCTCGGAAAATTCAAAATCAAAATTTCCTTTTTAATCTGCAATGATTTTTTTATCTTCACCCTTTCAATTGAGAAATAAACGTTGTTTTGGCTAATAAAATGAACCCTCTTCAAGGCAGATATTGGTAAACAACACAAGAAAATAACGGAGAAAATGTCAGCAGTAAATTTCATACATTTGGTAGATGTTTTAAAAAATATTTACGTTCATTTTATAGCGAAAAAACGCATTGGACCTCACTCATATCGATAACTAATTATCCATTTAAAGTGTTGAGTGACGTGGATATATTTCAGTTAAAAACTCGTGCGTGTGGTACTTTTTCGTGCTTTTCGACATTGCTGAAAAGCACTACTATCTTTGTGATGTCCGTCCGTCCGAACGCATATATCAGGGAAGAATTGTCTCAACCGATTTCAACCAAATTTGGTACATGAAATCTTCACATAAATATAGGACCAAAATGACATATTTAGACCAAATCGAATCAGCGCGGGGTGCCTTAACTGCAAAATTAATCCTTTCGGTAATAATAAATTTGGAAGGAATTGACCAGACTGATTTCAATGAAATTTAGTATGAAGAAGGTGTGCAACATTAAAAAACAAAATCAATATTTTAAATATAGATATAGAAGTCAGAACTGCCACAATACAAGTAATAAAAAAATCCTTTTTACAAGTATTTGTGTTGAACTCTTCACATAAATTTTAACCAAATTTATAATGTACGCATATATACAAAACCATCATAGCCTATTTGGACCGGATCAACCAAACAGGGGTGCCGCACTTACAAATTATATAAGATTTATACAACATGCCATAATGAAATCAATATGTTTAAAGCGGAGATAAAGAGCAGGGCTACCACAATAAAAAGTAATATTAAAATTTTACACGTATTAATAGAGAACTGGCAGCATGAATTTTAATCCAACATGGTACATATAATCTTCATATAAATAAATAACCAAAACAGCATATTTCAACCGGATCGACTAAAATGAGCTACCACAATATCAAGGTTAGAATTTTTCTGTAACTATGAGTTTGGAGGTTTTTAGCTGAACCAATTTCAAAAAGAAATTTCGTTTGTAGGGCGAGTATAGAATGGGAAAAAGAAATTAATATATTTGGAATGGATCTAAAATGCAGGGCTACCACAATAGAAGGAAAAATAGTTTTCTGATTCCAAAGCAAATTCATTAATATATGATTACACTACGGCGAATTTGACGAAAATCACTTATGTACCACGGGAAACCCGTGCACATACCTACTTGTTTGCTTTATATCTCTAATTATACAAATACGGAATAATCCCATGCAGCGATAAATTCGCATTTAACAGCAAGATTTTAAGGTCTGGTTATATTTGCTTTTGTTACGATTTTCTATTTACATACCTACTTTTCACCATGACCAAGAATTTTTTCTGACCTACTTTTTTCATATAGTCGAGCTAAAACACTTCCATTCGACAATGCCACAGAAACACAATGCAAACAAAACATATTGTCTTTTTCTCCCTTACCTTTTTCCAGGAACAGCAAAATATTCCATTGAAAACACTCTCCGGTGGTCAGACAAAATGTATCAGCGTCATCCTAGTGCAAAGGCACTCTGCTTTGAGTAATATAAAGAGATTTTTGTTTACCTACCAAAATAAACATCCTGTAATATTTTAATTGATGATATTTTAAATTCGTTAGAAAATCAAATGAATGAAGCCTACTTTACTGAAACTCGGTTTTAACGACATCAATTAATGGCATCACAGATAACTATTTTTTTAATAAATATAAAAAAGAAATAGTAACAACACACCTAAAAGATATGAGAAATAAAATTAAATATGAAATTCCGAAGTACTTTAATAATAGTGGTGGAAGACAATTGAAAGTGAGTATTCCTAATATGTTTAACAAACTACCTAAGGAATTACAAACACTAAATAGCCAAAGCAAAGTAAAAACAAAAATTAAAGGCTGGCTCCTTAGTATAGAGCAGAGGTCGGCAATCTACGGCCCGCGGGCCACGTGCGGCCCTCAAGAACGCTTTATGCGGCCCGCAAAGCTGTAATGAAAAAGTGATCAGGAAAATTTCTCATGGGCAATTTTATATTTTTTGAGTACAATTATGGTCTAAAAGCCTTTTCGGGTGAAGTTTTAACGCTAGTAAATTATGTAGACTTGATTTAATTCATATGAAATTACAGTATCTCTAGAAAACTTCTGATTTATTCGCTCATCCGGCCCGCCGAGGCTTACTTGACTCCCAATGCGGCCCTCCGAAGCTTTCACAACTGCAAATGTGGTAGATATTTCTACCATGATAGCGCATCATACACGTTTTTATAATTTATAAAAATTAAAAGGCGAATGTTAATAAAAATTAAATGATGTGGGAATCGGTATGATATACACAATGAAATTACGACTGAAGAAATACACCATGACTGTTTGAAATTTATTTCTGTAAAATTTTCTACAAATAAAATGTTAAATTTGACTTTAAAGTTAAAAGCATAGAATTTAAGATGAAATATTGGGCATACATGTTATAGTTTTATTCCAATAGTGTATCTATATTAGCTCCTGGATCACTAAAACTGTTGAATAAATCGAACTCGTATTTTAGCAATAAATTTAGTCCTCAATATCGATGCAGATATGTTATACTATGATAATGGGAAGTCCTAAATATTTGTCACTGGAATTCATAAAATTTTCTTTGGATCGATTGCTGTTCTCTACTTCAACAACAGGCCTCTGGTTAATATCTTATATTTCACGCTATAACAGGTACGCTAATTTGATAAGCGTACCGTACCGTTTAACTTTTTTTTTAGAAAAAAGCACTGTATATATATATATCATCATCATAGGTAGTCTGTCCGTAGACAGGTCCGTGAATATATATATATATATATATATATATATATATATATATATCCATCTATTCTATAATATGGACATTACCACACCACTTGAACGAACCACAACAAATCAATTATTTTAACTCTAACTATAACAAATCTTATATTATCTACCGGTCAATTTGATATATTCAGGGGAAAATAGAACACTTTTACACACCATTCCAAGCAAAAATATCAAGAGGATTTTCGGGGGGGCTATATTGTCTCTAACCTTTGATGGCTTTCCATGTCTCCGACAGACTCGTCCGCCATCCTCTTGGTCCCAAACCCCGATCTGCAATGCCGGTTTAACGGCACAACAATTAGAAATAGGTCCGGCGGAGTGGATAACAGGTTGGGAGAGGGTGAGATTTGATTTGCTTTTAAGGGGAGGAGGAAGGAAGACGGAGGGGAAGGGATTAATGGATAGATAGTCGAAACGCGGAAAAGCAAAGAAATGCGGCCATTATCTTCGTCGACACATATTGATCATCTCAGATTTTTCACATTCCTGATAATGCGGAGGAGACAGGTGGAGATTTTAAATACCTTAGTGCAGTGTTTTTCAACCGGTGTACTGCGGAAAACTGGTGTTTCACTGGCATTGCCTAAGTGTGTAAATACTCCACCGAAAATAATTTTTCTGTAAATTTAGGTTTCTAAATGAATTTAAAAAAAATTTATTTTAACTTTTGTCTCACACGCCATAAGTCCACCTATCGGGGAAGCAGAAAGTAGCAGGTTACAACTGCTGCAGTACGCATGCGCGTTCCCACAGCCATGGTAAATATGTATGCGTATGTATATAGATAGGTATTCCGCCAATTATTTTCCATTCCAAAGTGTAAATCCGTGGTGTTTGCTAAATCGTCAAAAAATAGCAATTCATACGCACATCCGTTCGGCGATAACGGTCATAAACTTTAAAAATCGAGAGGGCAGTTTGAGAAGCTCTCTATTGTCAAATTTATCCGATACTGATATCCTTCGCACCAAATCTTGCAATAAAATCTCTGAGATATCAATCGTTTTGCAGTAGTACTACGGTTTCATGTGCACAATATCCTCTGCTGGGAAATTTGTTATTGCAAATTAGTGCGAAGATCGTTGTCCAATGAGTGCATCCCACGAGCTTTTAAGTTTACCACAAAATATCCTCGCGGCTGACAATAAATAGCGAAAACAACTTTGAAATATGTCAGAATTTTTATCGATCAGATGTGCAATCTGCAAACATATATTAAATACTCACTTTCCAGATAACTTAAACTTGTTTAAACTCGATTATTATTCAATCCACCTCTCACGATTTCGATACGCTTTCGAGTATCTAACAAATCCGCTCCGTTTCGGATCTTAATCTTCTTGCATGCGAATTTTGCAGATAAATGCCGTATCTGTGAGATGCGCGTGGCAAAAAAACTTTACCGTTACACTTTTAAGTGTTGTCGAAATCCCTTCCGCATTTCCCTGCGCGACATCCGAACGATGAATTAGCACAGTTCTGGAGAGTTCATGTGGGGAGACTGTTGTTTTAAAAACGGCAATAATTTATTTCTCTGTCAAATTAATTCCTGAACCATCTGTTGGTTTTGACGATTCATCCTCGGATGACGCGCATACAAACACGACAAGGACCGAAGTGACGTTTTGCGAGTGGTCTTTCACGATTCCCTGCGTGATGGTCAAAAACCCCTAAGCGCTTGAGATTTGAAACTAAGATGCTGATAAGATAGTTTCATTGGCTTTCGCAACTTAAGTTTTGTATATCTCTCAATTTTTCCCCCCCTCAAAAAGTAAGTTTATATATTTTTATCTATTTCTGCTATTGGTCACTGCAGAAAAAAGTTGCATAAACTCCGCCGACGAGTTATTAGCTCACGTTGTTGTTTATTATTTGAAACCAGTGGCACCATGCATTGCCCTCTGGCTTTATTTTCTGTTGTTATTCCATTGAAATTTCTCTCGTTTCTCCAGGAACCCCGCCTCCCAGAACTATTTCAGTTAAAAGTTAACATTCAACTCTGAACTTAAGAAATTCGCAGAAATATATGTTTTGGCCCAATATAGGAACAAAAACTCTTTGCTTAACTACTGGTGTAATTGTTGCCGCTTGTGGATCATCAAGTTTTACGCTGACGTAATAACAAATAATTGTATTTCTGTTAATTTTAAAACAGATTCCATAGTCAGGCTCGATACTCTCTGCCAATTGCAATTGAGGACATCACATACAAAAAAATCGGCACACAATACATTGCTCAAACTTTCTCATATACTACGAATGCATCTGGTCTCACTAAACTCTTTCCTGACTGGATGGTACTCTTACTGCTACAAAACAACAGAAAATGCCTTCTGCACGTAAAAGGCATTAATATGTTGATTGTGACTTATGTGAAAATCAAATTTGATAAATAGTTATGTATACCATACATAAATATCAAGTATTTGCAGGTTGTCGAATGCACATAGGCGCCGAAGCTTTATTGCTGGATGAAGATTTTTGAAAGAACTGAGAGGTGACTGGGCGTGAAAATCTATATAATTTAATGTCGCCGGAGACTATATAGTTATTTTTTGAGAAATATGGCTAATGAAGTATTGTTTAAGACTACAAGCTCTGTAACTGAGTGAAATTTAATCAAAATCGTTCGGGGAATTTTTGGATAAATCGAATTGACTTGTAAGAACAAGATTGGAAAGGTGCACTCCATGTCAGAGTACACAGAGTTTCCAAATGCGTTCTTTGAGGTTTCACAATGTTCTCAATATTTTTCTCTCAGATGAGAATTTAACGAGAAGCAAGCAAAGTACGATGTAAAATACATGTAGGTCTTCATGTAAAGTAGTCGTTATTATTGTCCGATTTTAATCAAAATTGGAATCGGTCAATTAATTTTAGCAAAACTCCCCAATACCAAATTTCATCAAAATACGTCCAGCGGTTTCCAAGTTGAAATAAAGGAGCATGTAAACTACATGAAAATCTTCATGTAAAGTGGTCGTCATTGTTGTCCGATTTTAACCAAAATTGGAACCGGTCGACCAATTTTAGCAAAACTCCCCAATACGAAATTTTATTCAAATACGTCAAGCGGTTACCGAGTTGAAACGAACATTGCAAACTACATGTAGGTCTATATGTAAAGTGGTCGTAATTGTTGCCCGATTTTAACCAAATTTGGAATCTGTCAAATAATTTTAGCAAAACTTCGCAATACTGAATTTCATCTTAATACGTCCAGCGGTGTCAGAGTTTTAACATGCGGACGAACGGAATCGACCTCCCCTATATGCGTTCACTTCGTGCAAAGAACGCATAAACAGTCCAAACCAGGAATAATGCAGATGGCTTTCCCAAAGTTGACTTCACGAATTGATTACTTATATTGACAGGAAATGTTTCAGTATGTGTTAGTAATTCCTAGGAATTCTCTTACCATAAATACCATTTGTAATTTATAGTTTATCAATGATTGAGAAAAACAAATTAATAGAGCATATTTTGCATTTATTTTTTTAAATGTACGAATTTAATAAATTTTACTGTTTATAGGCTAATATGTATGGATCAATTGCCCACTGCTAAAGTATAGTCGAGTGGAAAAGAAAATAACCCACTTGTTCATTCGTGTATGCTCAAGTCGAGTTCCGTAATAATCATCTTCATGGTAATAATCCCTTTACAATGCGATTTAAAACGCTATGTTTTAGAAGAAATTCAAGAAAATACTTTCACTAATCAAAATTTTGCGTTAAGAATTACAATCTACATTCTTTTCCCCTTAGAACAGTACAAACCTCGCTCGGATACCACCATTTTAAGATATTTTCAAGTATTAAAGAAAACATCTCTGCCCGATGGATTTGGGATTTCCTATGTAAAACAAATAGGGAAAAAAAGGTTATTGGAATCGAACCCGGGACTTCAATCTTCGCCAAATAAAATGTATCCCGGAGTTGTGCCCTGGCAGCTCGAGCCTCACACTAAGTTTCATGAAAATCGGTTCTTTGCTGCAAAAGTTGTTAGTAGGGGACACACGCACATACACACAGACAGGACCATTTTATATGTTTCCTTTGGAAATCAGCCTAAAAATCAACAAGAATAAACTACCATTGATTGTTACGCTATATCGTTCATCTCTTCTTAGTCTCTATTCAGGATAATATTATGCCTAAATACAAAACATTATTAGATTTCGTAGGACAGTCCAGGTTCTAGTGCCTCGCACCTTCAGACAGACAGACGTCATGGTAAAAAACACTTTTTTGGACTCGGGATCACCTAAGACGTGCAAGTAATTCCGTTAACATATCGATGTCGAATATTTTAGCGATTGCAATACCTTCTCTGTACGTATACTACGCGTTTGAGAATGTAAAAAACATGAATATAGCGATCACTGACAACGTATTGAGCTCAATTTCCATTAAAGTTTGTATTATAAAAAATTGCTATCTACATTCCTATTTCAATGTGTCATATTTTTACTTTCTCCATATACGAAGTATAGAGAAAGTGTTGTTTTCATGAAAAAAATCGAATCCCTCTCTCCCTCCCCCCCCCCTCCCCCTCCCTCCCCCCTCCCCCCCTCCCCGCTCTCCCCCGCTCTCTCCCGCTCTCTCTCGCTCTCTCGCTCTTGCTCTCTCGCGCTCTCTCGCTCTCTCTCGCTCTCTCGCGCTCTCTCGCTCTCCCTCGCTCTCTCTCGCTCTCTCTCGCTCCCTCCCTCCCCCTTCCTCCCCCTCCCTACCCTCCCTCCCACTCCCTCTTTCTGTTGTGAATGTATTTTCTTACGCACTTGGCTTCAATTGTAAATCGTTGGGATTCGCTGTGATCCAAAACAATTTGGCAATATCACGCCTTCGACAATTATTTTAAGAGTGATTCGATATCCAAAAGATTAAAGTTGTTTCTCAGTCAGACAAACGATTATCTTTCGTCTGCGTCCGTTCTGTCTTCTAATCGATTCTTTAGCGCAGGGGTCGGCAACATACGGGCCGGATGCGGCCCCCGAGAGCGCTTTATGCGGCTCCCGAAGCTATAATGAAAAAGCGATCGGTACTATTTCACAGAAAATTTCGTATTTTTACAGTAAAAGTTTGGTCTCAAAACCTTTTCTGATGAATATTTAGCGCTGGTAAATTATTTATATATATGATTTTTACTAATATGAGGCCACAGAATCGCTAGATATCTTCGGATGTAAAATTTCATCCAGCCCACCGAAACTCGTGACTTTCAATGCGGCCCTCCAAATTATTCAGATTACGAATGTGGCCCGCCATGGACTAATGCTTGCCGACCCCTGCCTTAGCGAACCGGTTTGTTTCACTTAACGTCTTCTTCCAAAATAAAAAAAAACCTTAACCTATATTATAATTTTAAAAAGTTGGATTCCAAAAAGTAGAAAAAATCTGCTACCTCAGCATTGCGATAACATTTTAATCTAAACTTCCAAAAAAAAGAGATTGGACGAGCGAGGAATTCGGAAAAGATTCATATCAAGGTGGTGATGAAATTTATACACGAGTTTCATCGGAAACACTTGATAGATACCTCCAGTCCACAGATAAACGATGAATTCTGCAAAGCTTTTGCACTCTAGGTTGAATCAGATAGTATACTTATTTGCATTATTTCGTGAATTAAATTATGAAGCAAAACCTCGCGTCCACTGCATCTCCTAAAGCTACCGACAGTTGTATGCAGTAAAAATTTAATCTTCCATGCAAGTGAAAAAAATAAACATGCTTAAGAAACAGCAGTGGCTTTGACAGCAGGTGGAAAAGATGACCTTTTGCTTCGCTATTAAATAAGGTTTTAACGATTGCTAACAGATTTTTCATCATATCATATCATCTCGAAACATAAAATCTTTTCGTGAAAGTTATAGAGCTTTCTGTGGGATTGATTGTTTCTCCAAATCACCAATTCGTTATTATAAAAATAATATCATAATATATGGCGAATGCAACTGCCAAACACGAGAATGAAATGTAATTATCATTCATAAGTTTATGAATTTAGAATTACTGGAGCGATGAATAGACTATCAAAAGCCCAACCCAAACAAATGCCTTATAGCTAATGTCACATACTAATGTATGTTCCCAGCTGATTCACCTCTTGCCTACGCACAATGGGTATCTAAGAGGTGGTGCAATGAATAGCTGGAAAGCAAATGAAAAGAGAAACCCGGTGCCGGCCTACTCTTAACGAAGAACACCAAAGGGCCAACGGCTTAACGTCCCTTCTAACGGAACGCTGAATTTGTGCGGTGTCCTCAAACTACACAACCGGGGTCGGGCGACCTCGGAAAAAATCCTACTTGCCAGGCTTCGTGTCCGCTGCCTTTTCAAGCAGCAGGCGAGTAGCAGCCAGCGTCCTAACCGCTACACCACCGGCACCCCTTAAACCAACCAAATGCCTTCGCTTTGAAGACATCCTAATAGGTTCCAGTAAATAGTACTTGATGGAGGGGTAGTGGGCGTGTCTGCAAGGCCCACGTGCTAGGATCTCTCCGAACCCATGGTCATAAATGCTTGGTATTAAATCTGTTATAGCACACGTAATTGAGAAAACCTAAAATCGAATATTATAACACATGTAATTGGAAAAACCTCAAATCTATTATATAACATGTTATTTGGGAGACCTGAGTGTGGATAAAATCTCTCATGACGAGCTTTTTTGATCTAATAATTCCTATCCTTGAGAATTTGGTGCACCCTCGTGTTCTATTTGTAGGCGTTCTTTACCCGCAAAGCGATAGTAGCTGGACGCCTTATGGGCACCTCTCGTCCGACCGTTGTAACTTTTATCTCCTAAGTGCTGAACGGATTTTAATTAAATGAAGTATGAATGATCCTCATTAAAATTTATCGCTCAATGGTGATTTGACCTACATCCGTAAATTAGAACCTCCTCTTTATATTATAAGCACCTAAATAGATTTATACTCGTATCTCGTTAAACACCTGAACCTGCAGATATGCAGAACACTATTTATATATCTCGTTAAATGGCAACCGTCAAACAACAATTAAATATAATATTTTCTCTCCCAAGCTCTTATATGATCTGTAAGGGATATATTAAAAAATTTATTCGGATAGAGGACAAAAGTAACCTCAAAAAGTCCGCGAGACTACAAAATTACGACTTATAGTATTTGAGATATAAATTCGAGAAAATCCCATGCATAACATTGCATGCTATGTTTACATCGATCGCTGAGATCGTTCTATCGGAAAACAACGATTAAAAAGCCATTTTGTTCTCGCTCAAGCTCTTATATTGTCAGTGAGGTATAGATTTTAAAATGTATTCAAATAGAGGACATCATTTATCACAAAAAACGTCCGCGGGACCATATAATTAAGACTTATAGTTTCGGGGATAAAAATTCGAGAATCGTCCAATCTTTTCATACCGTTTCATACGTATTTCCCATTAAGAACGCCTTTGAAATCTCTGTGTATTCCATTTATGCAGTATACTTTTCCATCTTGTTGTTCTGATGAGTGTCTTTCGGCTCAAAAAGATCTTTTAGATTTTCACTCTATTCTATTTTCCTGAAATTTATTAATGTAATGAATATACTTTATAATTTCTAATTCTTATGCGGCTCGTTTTTGGTAATTTAATCTTCACCCATACGCCATGCAATTCCATCATGTGTAATTCTTTTCCTTCAAGTAAGCTCATTAACATAGTTCGCACTCCCTGTTTTGAGAATTATTTATAAGTTGAACTTATAAAAATGCAGCGTCATTTAAATTTAAAACCACAATTTTGACGTTCATTAGTTTGTGATTTATCTTTTTAAAACCGGTGGGAAGCATTCCGTTGCATTCGAGATTTCATTTTTTATATCAAGCGGTGAACTTTTAAGATGTAAATTTTATTCGGTTGAGGCGTCCAATCAACTTGTTATAGAATAGTGATAAAAATTTAACATTCGTGTTAAAAGCCATCGCTGAAAAGATTGAAAATTTTGTTTTGGACCTGTAAATCTTTAAATTTTGGCTGGACGAATTTTGTAAGCATTACAAGCTTATGTCTTTGATGTTTATATCTTTTTAATTTTGCTTTTTTCTTTCAATAATCATCCAGTACCTATATGTTAACAATTTCTGAACCGTGCTTTGGCTTATTGTAATATTATATGCATTTTTTAGTCGTAATCGAATAAAATTGATATTTTGTGAAATCACCCCCTGCTTACCACCATTCTGTTGGATTGCAGCGTAGCAGGTAAAAAGGTATATAAATGGTTATTAATGTCTAGCCTCGAAGACATTTCAACAGTAATTCGATATTTTTTAAGCATAGTATTAAACTTGAAAATCTATTTAACTGATGGATTAAATAGTTAAAATTTAATGTATCAAATCACATCCTCTGTGTATTACTAAATTTAAAAACATTAGGACATTTATTTAATGGAATACTGTTTGAATTAAAGATCTCACAACCAGTCTTGTGAGCAGGAGAACTAATTTTATATATTTTTACGAAGCATTTATTTTAAAACAATATTTTTCCATGATATTGGATTCACAATAAATAGTATCATAACGTTCTTCATTTAATTTAATTAATTAATTTAAGTACAACAATTTGATAAGTTTAAACGCAAGTTAAACAGCAGTAAGATGTGTGCGGATGAAGTTTGTCATCTTTATGACTAGAAGAAAAGGTCTTTCCTTTACTCAATCACATCTTATTTTGGGCATATTCCTTAAAAATTAAAGGCAGCATAAAAGTTACAACAAGAGTGGGCAAACCTTATACGCGGCTGAGAGAAGCAGAAAAGTTTTGTTAATATCGGAGGGTGGAATAAAGCGTTCGCATCAGAAGCTACTAAGAGATTCTTTGGTATCGTGTGCTTCAAAATTTATTTATGGACAATATTTAGTGTTGGAATATCGCCATAATGATTTTATTGTTACAATTAACTTGAATATTTTTTATTGTGAGTGAAAGCGTTATCGGGTTACGAGCCGGGTAGTTTCGACGATCTCTGCCGACGTTTCGGTGACTATCTCTGTCGCCATCTTCAGGGGTCCTGAGGAGGACCCTTGAAGATGGCGACAGTGATATTCATCGAAACGTCGGCAGAGATATTCGAAACGACCCGGCTCGTAACCCGATAACGCTTCACTCACAGCATACACCGAGAAAACACCAAGTCCTTCTTCATATTTTTCATTGTTTGTATTAAATATTTCAAGGATAGTGATTGTTGAAGTGACAGTGGTCATTGTTGTTGCCCACCCCTGATCCATAATGTGACATTAAAAAAAAAGATATGCTGCCACTACTCCCACCGTAAATCAACTAATTGCCTTTGGCATCTTCATAAGTCAAGTCTCCACATTTTGAAAATAAAAAAGATTCACTGTTAGGTTTGAAGGGGAAGCGGAGTTCCCCATTAGACATGCACACTGCGCCGTTCAAGTTCCAACTTGTTTCCATGGTGACCCGCAACAAAAAACCTGAAACTCTGCGGCAATCAAAACAGCCAAAAAAGCACGTACAGTCAATTCCCTAATTCTTTGACTCAAACGTTCACTTCATTCGCATCAACGGAGTGCCTATTCTTCCGAAAATGACTTGATGACACCCTGCACACTGGTGACCATTCCTGTTGCAAATCCCAATGCACCAAAAAGGACGATAAATATGTTCTTGAAGAGCACCCACTTAAACTTGCCCAGGTTTTCATAGCGGTAAACAGTTTCTATGATAACTGGGAACATTATTCCGGCCGACGACAGACACACGGCCCCAATGAGGGCCATCAAGGAATCCAAGGCAGGAACGGCCAGCGCAATGACGGCTGAAATAGGCAGAATGGGAAGATAAAAATAGAGTATAATACTTTCGGCAGGTTCACTAGTTTAAATTTAACAAGCTGATGAAATTTACCAATATAGCAGTAGTAAGAAATTTATGAGAAAAGTGTTAATTTTAAAATATTCTTTAAATTTCTTATAATGAATGAATGATGGCGGTGCCAACGGTGCTACTGCGCCGGACCCCGCGCTCTCTAAAAATATCGGTACAATATACATTGCACAAACTTTATCAAATACATATGCGTCTGGTCTCGCTACACTCCTGACTGGAAGGAACTCATACTGCTACAAAAACAACAAAACCGCGGTAAATGTCTTCTGCAAGTAAATGGTATTAATATATTGGGAACCTCATATATGTAAAATCAAACTTGATAAATAGTTATACTATATATAAATATCAAATATTAATAGACTGACAAAGGCACATAGGCGCTGGACGAAGATTGTTAAGGGGAGCTGGGTGTAAAACTCGATATGGCATTGGACGCTATACGTAATTAATTTTCGAGAAATATACCTTATGTAGACTTAATGTCACAAAGCTCTATAACTGAATGAATTTTAATGAAAATAGTTAAAGCCAGTTTTGAGTAAATTGGTATTTATTTGAAAATCATCAAGAATTAACTACCCTTTATTGTTGCGCTGAATCGTGCATTAAAAATCTGAAAAATATCTAATGCTGTCATATGAGAGAGAAAATTTGGTTTATTTATTAAAGTTTACTACTTAAAATATTTAATTGCAACGCACTTTTACCGAGCTTTGGGATTTTCCGGACCGGCTCTGATGAGTGATTAAAAATTGATGGATAATTTACAGAGACATTTCGACAGCAGTTTACCAGAGATATTTTCGAGCAACGATTCTGAAAACAAAACAATCCATATATATATATATATATATATATGAAAATCTCCGTCTATATATACTTGGTGTTAGAGCTGTCTACAAGTTATTGGATTCAATTCAGGAAGATGTTTCTCCTCGGAACCCTTTTTATTATTTTTACTCGATTTCATAAAAACGGATTATTTATCCTTTTCCTCCTTCACAATGATGGGATTAGTTTTCGTACGTTTCCATATTGAAATTTTCTGGGATAATGAACTCCTTAGTACAGAGGTCGGCAACGCGGCGACCGCGGGCGCCATGGCGCCCGAGGGACATTTGTGTGTCGCCCGCCAGCCAAAAAGAGAGCTCAAGTTAAACAATTACGGAAAACTCTCAGAAGACCAATAAGTTGCGGAACAAGATGAAGAATAGAACTTTGTAACCAACATCTCAATCTTACATCACACCGAGCCGAATCGTATGTCTGTTACAAAATAACATCGTCAAGGTCAGGACTTATAAGCGAACAGAATGGGGACATACATTCTTGGATCAAGACATTGTTGTCATTAACAGAGTTCTTTTCATGATGACTCCTTAGTTACCCCTCTCTTGTTTATCCACGTCCCTTTCCAGATTACTCGCCGAGAGTAGAAGCCGCTATCGTGTTTGTGTGATTGCCCTGCCTGTGCTGACAATTCATACAAACGTTCTCGTACGAACTGTACGAAAAGATAGGGAATTCTCCGCCCCTAGTTTATGCTAGGTGAAGGTGTCCTGTCGCCTTCAATCGCTATTACGGGCGCAAGGCTGAGATCCTTGTTCTCAACCCGTCGTGTACAATAGCTCCGTTAGCCGGTTCAGGCTATTTGGAGGTAGGCTCTCGATACGGGAAAACTATTTCCCTATGTCGCGTGAAACTCACATGTTCTTGTCAAAAGTCGTTGGCTTCGGAGTTCTGTCCTCCGTCTTGTAGCATAACTTGGCTCGAGTTATTGTTGTGAGTCGTTGGTTTCGGAGTTCCCTTCTTCGCTTAGTATGCAAAGTACAGGGTTTGGGAGATTTTTCTTCGTCTCTTACAATATCAGCCAGTGATAGCTCATTTCCCTCTTCATTGGTTAAACGAAAAATAAATTTAAATTGACCAGCAGTTCACAATATTTCTGATATTTTTCCAATATTCAGTGTGTTGTGTTTATTAATTCATTTGTAGAAAATTTCATCCCCATTATGAGTTATAAGAGGCAAAGGACATATTACTTCAATGTTGATTGGGAAGAACAATTCTGTTTTATTTATTTGAAAGGAAAGTGTTCGTTTATTGTGCAATTCTTGTGTCGCACTTTCAAAGAAAAGTAATGTTTAAGGACATTTTAATACGGTCCACGGAAATTTTAATGCTAGTTATCCGTTAAACTTGGAGATCAGGAAAAAGACAAGTTCTGATATGAAATCTATTTTAACTAAACAGCAGAGCATTTTTACCAGACCAGTGCAGAAATCAAAAATAGCAACGATTGCATCACTTAAAATTTCGCATTTGTTGGCCAAGAAGAAAAAGCCTTTTGAAGATGGCGAGATTGTAAAAGAAGCCATGTTGGCAATTGCTGACTCACTTTTCGAAGATTTTAAAAATAAAAATTAAATTACCTCAGCAATCAACACCATTCAGCTCCCAGCAAGAACAGTTACAAGAAGAATTGAAGTTATTGCAACCAATATGGAGAAAGAGTTGGCAAATGATTTGCAAAAATGTATTTTCTTCTCGTTGCATCTGGATGAGTCAACAGACATATCAGACACTTCTCAATTGGCTATGGTTGTGAAGATGGTGTTTAATGATTTTTCAGGAAAGGAAGAATTTCTTAAAATTCTTCCATTAAAGGGACGAAAAAGAGATGAAGACATTTTTTCAGCTTTTAAAAAAAATGTCCAAGAAAGTAATATACCATTAATGAAGTTGACCGCAATTACTATAGATGGTGCATTTTCGATGACAGGTTGTAAAAATTGATTTATTGCGCTATGTAAAGAAGACCCTCTCTTTCCAAAATTTATTTCATATCACTGCATTATACTCCAAGAAATAATATGCGCAAAAGTTCTTCATTTTCAACATGTCATGAAAACAGTAACAAAAATAATAAATTACATAAGAGCCGTACCAATGCAACACCGATTGTTTAAACTGCTTTTACAAGGTGAAGATGCCGAATTCGGTGATCTCCTTTTATATACCGAAGTTAGATGGCTCAGCAGAGGCAAAATGCTTGTGAGGTTTATAAATCTCTTAAAGGAGGTAAAGGAATTTCTCACGTCAAAAAATTAATATTATGCACAGTTGTATGACAAAGCTTGGTTGATGGATTTCGGATTTTTTGTTGATATAACTATAAAATAGAACGAACTGAATATGGAGATGCAAGGGAAAAATCAACACCTTGCAAAAATGATAAGTGCAGTAGATGCATTCAAATGTAAATTGGCATTGTGGAAGTCTCACCTAGAGAGAAATTAATTATCACATTTCCCGAATTTAAAATGTATTATTGAGAGTCTGACTGATGAAAATGTTACCACTGAACTATTTTCACAACACATCGAAACTCTCTTGAAGGAATTTAATTTTAGGTTTCGTCAGTTTTCTGAAGTAGAACCCATAATAACATTCTTTGCTAATCCGTTCAATTTTATGGACAATGATAAGTCTTTTAATATTGGAACTTACTTTAATATCTTTAACCACGAGGACTTAGAAATGGAAATAATAAATATGCAGGTCACGGTCACATAAAAATGATGAAAACTTTTGGAATTTAGTTGACGAAAATCGCTATCCATTATTAATAAAATGTGCCCTAAAAACAAATTCTTACTGTGCTTCAACATACACTTGCGAGTCCATTTTTTCAAGTATGAAACACTTGAAATCCAAGTACCGATCGAGACTCACCGATTACAATTTAGACAATTGCCTAAGATCAGGTATCTCGAGTTATGTGCCAAATTATAGCAAGTTGGCTGAAGATATGCAGTCCCAAGTTTCACATTGATTCATTTTTCATGTGTTTATAATAAATTCTTTAATAGTTTTTCTCTTATATATACAAAAATATCATTTTAATAAATATTGGTACACATCTACTATTGTTACTTTACTTCACGCCCCCAATAATTAAAGTTGCGCCCTCATAGATGAAGAGGTTGCCGACCACTGGTACAGAGAGATATCAACTGATCTTGCTTATGCGCCCTTCACGTCCTCAGTAATATAAATTGCGCCCTCGTAGGTGAAAAGGTTGCCGACCCCTGCCTTAGTACATCAGCTCACTAAATATCTCACCTGAGAGCAGCACGGTTGCTATACATCCATATCACCCCTCCTCATCTAGGTCGGCCATATCTTCTAGAAAGAAGGATACGCCAACTCATATCTTATTCTTAGTCTCCTAGTTTACAGTCCTAATTTCAGGCATTCGATTCCGCTGATTGCTATTGGCCCACTTTTGTATTGGTTTGGAAATTATCTCGCCTACAATCTGCCGGGGTCGGTCTCTATACGGGGTTTTGCATTCGTTTATGAAGCACCTATTGCTTTGTGCTGAGTTATTTTCAGCATTCATTCGATTTAAATGACAGAAAGACCAATACAGCGCATTGGAATACCGGCTGCAGATCGGATACAATGCACGGCGATAGCACTGTAATGGCTAATTTTTATCAACTATTTTATATATAACGTCTTTTCAATTCCTTCTGATAAAATAATATGTAATAAAAATGGAATAATGCCCCTACACGGTTTCCTTCTGCTCGCATCGCCGTGTGACACACTCACGCACCCTAAGAAACCATCTGGACTTGAACCACGTTCTTCTTTAGAAAAAGAAATGCATCGTTGCTCTTCAGTTTGAAAAGATGACAAAACGGTACCAAAATTGAACCTATTTGATGGACGCCGTGAGCGTGTACACATGATTTCCTCCTGCTGCCATTGCAGTGTTACATACGCATGAACACTACAAAAGTTATCTATAGCAGGGATTGGCAGCCTTTTCTGAACGGTGGGACGTAGTGGTGGCAGTGAATCCTTCGATGGGCCGTATTGGAAATTACCAATGCTTCGGCGGAGGCTGGCATCTCTGATCTATAGGATTCACGATTTATTATTATTAGTACCGAATTCAATATTTAGTCTTTTTACAATCATCTATTACTTTGAGTAATTTAAAAATCTAAGGATTTTTAGTCCTAAAACAGAATAATTTAGAAAAGTATCCTCCTCTAATTCAAGATATACTTCTATATTTATTCTTTGTAATTTTAGTTATTGAACGTGCAACAAAAAGTCAATTATGATCAACAGTTGAAGAGAATTTTTGCGGTCGTCATAAAGTAAGGTGAAATTAATTTTTTATTGCATAACCTAGAAGTCGATTAAAATTAATTTGAAACAATTTTTTATTTTTAGAACGGTTGAATTCCAATTTTTCGGAAGATTTATTAAGTCCTACGTGTTATCACATTTTTTTCTCGCTTACTTGCGCTACACCATTAAAAATTCCCAAGGATTTCCGAAAGGATTCTCAAAAAAAGAAAGTTGGAAAAATGATGACGTACGATTTCTAGTTGAATTTCGACCGTTGTCTTTTTGATAAATTCGCAAAGACGATGCTCACCTGTGAAAATGACTAGAGCGAATCTGTATGCGTGTTCGGGCTGGAAGGGTCCCCTCCACTCCACCTCGCTCCATCCCATCCTCCTCGTCAATCCGAACCACGTCATATGCACGGCGACGTACATCTGCAGCGGATAAGTGAAGGACATCGCCAACGCCAGCATCAGCTTGGACGCCTGAGCCAGCCTTCGGAATTTTCGGGACAAGACAATCTGTTATCAGTCTTCAATGTAACATATACTTCCGGCTTTCACGGCCCTGCTCTCATCTTTCACCCCAAGACTTTCTTTCCAGGTCTTTTTCAAATATATCCTCAAAGTATGATTCGTTTTTGCTTTTATTGCTCGACGTAGTTTTTTCACATCTTTCAAATCATTTTACACGATTTATGTTACGAAAAGTAATTAAACCGGTACCTTTCTTGGGAAGGAACTATGCAATAATCAACATTTAATTAGTTAAAAAAAGGCGTAAATTGTTCTGGAGATTTGGAAAAAGTATTATCTTCAAAACACGTTTTAACTAATAATTTTTATTCGCTACTTGTTCCGTCAAAAACCATAAAAACAAATCGTAGTGTTAAGTGATTTAATGTGAAACAATAGAGGTCGTTATTAATTTAAAAACATTTAAAAGAACACGTTTAAGTAGGCACACTTGTACTGAAAGGGATTAATTTGTTGATCTATAGCTTGTACTATTTCATTTTTTAGGTAAAAAATAATATATTATCACATGGATTATATTAAAATAGCCGTCGATTTTCTTCAAAGTCCAACTCACGGCTCATCATCCGGGAGATTAAGCGATATGCTTCCCCTTGTTTCATCGCCGAATCGAAGGTAGCCGTAGTAACCGAGTGCGGCGAACATCGATATGACGACGGCCATTCCAGTGTTCAACACACGGAAACAGCCGGTGAAGTTCTGAGGGTTCTTCATGTTATTCTCGATCGGCATGATCTGAGGAAAGTAAAGGACATTTGAATAAATGGTTAGCTATCGCCTTTTCCTAAGCTTATTTATATTCGTGAAAAAGACTCCCCGAAATGAAATTTCGACTGGTTTCAGAATTTGATCTAAAGCTGCTATAATATTCGGACGGAACATTAGTAAACAAAGAGAAAATAGGTATTCGAAGTTAATTCATTTTCAATAAGTTTTTCTATTCTAGTTTACCCATAAAAACGTTTATATAATTATATAGGCACGCGATTGAGCTTCAAATTAACCTTCCTCATTCGCGATCCAAAAATATTTGGAGTATATTAAAACGATTTTAAGGCTGAAATGAAATATACTGACATCGTTAAATTTTTTAAGCCTTCATATATTTAAATTTTGCTAGTGCCTCATTATAATATTTTTTGAAACTGTATCATACTATCAGAGGCTGCTATTTTATTATGAAATTTAAAAAAAATTAATTACCTAACTAACCCTTAGTTAGAATTAAATTCAGTAGACGATTATTTTCAGAATAAATTACGACTGAGGATGGCTACTTGGTTGAATAAATGTTCTTTTGGTTTTCTCAATTATTTTACATCTATATGAGCCACAAGGATTTATATTATGGAGCTTATGAAATTTTATGTATTAAATTTGACTTGAAAGTCACCATCTAGACTGCTTTTGGCTCTTTTATTAATACAGTCAAACGGAAATTCCATTCACTGCAAAACCATAAATCTGTATCGCTACTACGACATTTATGGCGAACCTTCAATATCGTGCAAGAGAGATAGATATCCGGAGCCCAAAAAAGCCGATGGAATCGATCCATCTTGGGAACACATGAGTATAGCACAGAGCTCCCCTTACCACTCCGATGCCTTCGAGAGCGAACACGGCCGTGCTGAAGAATGCGGGCAGCTGTCCGACGGAAGAGAAGTCGGGTCGAGAGGTGGTGGGGGGGAGGTCTGTGAGGACGTAGGAGAGGACGATGCCGAGGCTGGCGAGGACCAGGGAATTGGAGAGGAACGAGAGTGGAGAGAGCAGGCGGAGGTTCCTCACGTAGCAGAGCACCAGCATCAGAGGGATGAAGCAGGCGATGTAGCCGCGGAGGGGAAACTTCTTTCCAGTCCACGTGTCCACCACCTGTCGCGAAAGCACAGAAGATTTATAGGCCGCGCGCGAATTATGTGGGCGTATGTAATATCATACCTTTACCCTTTCAAAGGTACTAGACACATAGTTTAAACCAAATCTTACACATTGCTCTAAAGAATCTGCTACTAAATTGTTTATACTTTTTTATTTAGATGTCCTAAATAGGTGGGAAAAAGATGAAACTATAAAATATAGGCGTTTGCGTTAAGGTCTAAATGAATTTATCTCAGAGCAATTTGCCACTTATCGACCTTTGAGAGGGTTAACCTATTTACTGCGATAGAAAAATCCTGTGAAATCGGAAAATCAACTTTAGGTTCATTCTTTTACCTCATCCTCGATATATACTAGTAGGGCAGATCTAGCATAATAATATTCAAAATAAATTTTAATATATAAAGGCTAAAGTCATCAACACCACGCTTTTAATTTCCAGTCTTGGCTCGTTATTTCTTATCAGAGAATCTTCCCAGCATTCTTATATGGCTCACTTTGCTTGTGCCTTTTCCCCATGAGGTAAAGCTCATCAGTTCGATTCCGCATTGGCGTAAGGCGTAAGGTACTCTATTTAAGAATGTATTACTCGTTTTTTATAAGGCTTCCTCTTGGGGATATTAAACTTTTGCACGATTTATAAACAAATTATTTTGAGAATATCTGATTGAGGATTATCAATTCTCACGCTCTGTTATTGTAATAATGTTATTTAGATAAACATTCATACGTTGATTGCAATGACAAATTATAGATTTATATTGTGTTATTAATTCAGAGTTTTCGGCGTTTCCACACAACAAACATTATCTCGATTATCTCTACAACGTAAATGCTCAATATTTTGGATCCTCCAAACGCTTTTCGGGCGCATAACAAGTAAGCCTTCGATAAAAATCGTAAACCAATTTCCACATAAGATAAAGACCAGGGGTGGCCAAATCGCGGCTCGCGAGCCGCATGCGGCTCTTTTAACTTAACGTGCGGCTCTTATTAATTTACACTCAAGGGCGTATCAAGGTTTATCACGTCAGAAAGCAATAACGCGGTGCGATTAAGACATTTTGGGGATGCTTAATGGACATGCTGTCTCTCTGTATTGCATCGAATAGAAGTTATGTTTACTGTTCATACATTTTTGTGCGCAGAATGCGTGTCTTGCGGCTCTCGAACTTAGGAAAATTATCATATGCGGCTCTGAGGAAAAGCAGACTTCGCCACCGCTGATATAGACAATGGGTCTTCGATCAGGGGTGCGCTTTCCTCTGGGAATACGTCCAGAGCTTTAAAGAGGTAACAAAAAGAATTAAAGATTACAATTAATCTTCAACTTTATCTTTCATGCACGACTTCGGAATCAAAAGTTGTGACGTTACGGCTACGAATAACGTTAAACTGAAAAACACGCCAAGAACGGTGAATTTTATGGTTATAAAACGCTGTAGGCACGGTTTTGCTAACAATGGAACATCGGTATATAAAAATTATTTTAGCATTTTTGCGTATATCTTCAAAGAAACTTTATTAATAAAAAGTAAATTATTGATAGGCAGAGGAAACGTTTTTTGGTGGTCACGCGCGACAGTTTCGGAAAGAATACTAAAAATACATTTATCACATTTTTTTTAATTTTTCAATTTTATAAACCTTTGTTTTGTATTTAAAACAAGTTTTGTTCGTTGAATTTTCACTTTAGAATGCACCAGGGGATACGCGACCATTTCAAAAATGCTCAAAGAGGTAAGCCAGCAAAAAATGCTGAAGCGCCCTGATATGTTGATCCAAGGATTTATTTCTTTAACGAACCTTAATCTTTTTAATTAGTGTTTTCGTATATTTATTCTCATTCGGCTGATATGAAGGAAATGGTCTTTGGGGACGTTTCCCTGTCTTCCCCCACTCACCTGTTGCACGTTCGAAGCGACGAATACCAAATAGACACCGCACGCCCCGAGCGTCACGACCACGAGGAAGGTCTCAACCGTGCGGGACGCGAAGGTACCGAATCTTCTCAGCGGCACAGGTCCGTTGAGGAAAGCGGCTTCAGCTACCTCTCCGTAGCTGAGGGCGGGAATCCGGAGCTTCCTGCATAAGCCGTGGGCGGTCTCGACCTAGAGGGAGATTTTGTGCTTTTAACAGCCTCGCTTTGGTCGCATTAGTGTTTTAGAGATGTATTGACGTTTTGATAGGCCAGCAAATCAATAAGTTTTTGCGCAGAAAACTTTAATTTAGATTAATACCAAATTTATGCTATATCGCAGAGCAGTGGTGACTCGAAAAAGAGGTCTCCGTGTAACTTCTATATTAAATGAGAGAGGAGAAGTTATCCATTGATTAATTTGTTTGAATGTTGTTACAACCACGTCAATCAAACGCAGTAACGGAAATTATTTGGCCACATGCTCATTATAGAGTTTAAAAGGAAAATATTTCTCTTTTTTAATGTGGCTATTAAACTTTTTTGACACTCATTCCATAGCGATTTCTACAAACTGAAAATTTATAAGTTATTGTTCACATGCAAAGTTTGTTTTTCTTGACACGACGGGTCACGTGTGACTTGAATAAATTCCTGTTGGATCCCAAGTCTGCCTGTTTTGTTTTCTGACCTAAGGAGTACGGAATTTATTCTATTTGGACTTCTGTTTTCATAAACCTAAATAATTATGGAATTCCAAGATTAGCAGAAATTAAAGGATAAGCACAGCAAAACCCAGATTATACGTTTTAATTGGAAGTAAGGTAGATACGGATTACCCACATTTTAAGGTAAAATATGATACATCTGTTCAATACTGTACAAATTTGTTTGCATAAAACAGGCCACATTACAGAGATAAAAAGCTACCAATTGAACCAGGAGTTGCAATAAAATAAGAGTAAATCAAAATTGGTTTTTGGCAGAGGTCATTCTTTCTGACCAACAAATAATCATTACTCTCATTAGTGAAAAAGATAAATGCAGTATAAATGTTAATGAAGCATTCACTCTCGCCAATAGAGTAACATATTATCGCTACGAATTTTAAAAGACCCTTCCTTTGTTTTTAACAATCTCTCTAAAATTAAATAGGAAACTACAGTTCGATTAAAACTGGCAGGTAAATTGGTTTACATTAAATTTTTCGACAAAGAACTCTGTCAACTTTCTCCCTTTGCTGAAACAGCATTAGTTTGATTGATCTTATAAATCAACGGATGTTTAATAAATCAATTAAGTCCATGTTTTCTTCATCTTTTATCTATTGATCTTGTTTCTTAGAAACAGAAATAACTCGGAATCAAATGCAGAATTAAATTTCATGAATTTTATTTATCTAAAACTCTAAATTGGAGAAACAGGCCTAACCTATACATAGCGATTCTATATATTTTTAAAGGTTTTCCATGATTGATGTAGAGTAGAACCCCAATTATACGTGTGCTGATTAACCGAGCGTTCTGAAGAGAGTGAATTTTCCTGCTTGTATGTAAAATTCAAACTCTCTTCAGTACGCCCGGTTAAGCCGCATATGTATAATTTGGGATCCACTGCACTGCTCTCATGGAGTTTATGTTTCTTTTTTCTTAAGGAGGATATCTATAATAATATAGCTACTTGTGCCTCACTCACTCACTAACTGACTTACTGACACAAAACTCTAAGGTACTTCTAGAAGTGCTAGAAATCTGAATTTGGCATGTTGCTAGGTCGAGTGGTACAACCGACGAGAAAAATCGTAAATCACTAAAACGTTTATATTTAAGGGGTCTTTTTAAACCAAATGTTTCATTTCAATACCCATAAGAAAAGCATGGGATTCAGTGCAAGGTTTTCTAAAAATGCATTTTTAAATTACTGTAAAGTGATAAACGAATTAGGGAAAAGAACGGAGTTTTTAATTTTTGAAAGCAAAATTCAAATACCTACCGAATTAGTGTAAATATCTGCTTTTAATCGGAAAAAGTATGAATTTTTTACTCTTTTCAACAATGAAATTTTTTTAATACTATCGCAACGACTTCAATGCTTTTAAAGGGATCTGATATTATACATTACGATTGCAGTTATTTAATGCTTTTAATGGAAATTAATGGCGTCATAACGAATTACAGTTAAACTTCCATAACTCGAATATCAAGGAAAAGTAATAATTATTCGATTTATAGAAAATTAAAGTTATGGAATTCTATTTTTAAATATTCGTATATAAACAGTGGAACTTCTATAACTCGAATCTCAAAGGAAAGCAACAATTATTCGAGTTATAGATAATTCGAGTTATGGAATTATATATCTTTTCATTTTTCTTTAATTGAATTAACATCAAGTTTATTCCCATAACCATATAAGTGAACTTATTCTAATTTTCAATATCGTGCATATTATGAAAATATCATCACCAGTATTTTCTTCCGATAGTATGTAAGATTTTACTGTATCCAAAACACTAATTGCATCACGCACTGTGATTGAGGGTATCATAGATAATTGCAATTCTTACGTACTACTGAAAGCACAAACATGACGATTAAATTTGGGTTATCAAATGTAGGAAGGAGCGAATAGGTTTGTTTTTCTTCAGGGCTATAAGGGATCACATTAGGAGAAGCAACCCTGATAGCAGTGACGGTAAAACGTGAAAAGTATTTTAACGTTATGTTTCGTAGTTTTTCTAGAAATTTGTACTCTTTTCAATTGTTAAATATAATGAAGTCATGCCTATTTCGCGATTGTATTTATGCAAATATGTGCTAAAGGCATGGATATTAGAATAATCTTAACAGAAAATAACCTAATTTTCCATAATTCTTAATGAATAGGCTATTGTCTTAATGATGATTATTCATATTGCTCATACAGTGCGATCTGAGTCACAAAACTTGAAATACGAAAATTTGGACACGATCTGGTTGCCAGAGGATTTGGAAGTTACGGATACTTGCCTTAATTTCACAGAAAATTATAAGTATACTGCTATTACTCATGGAATTTATTACGTAATATGTATAGGCTCCACGTGACTGAAGTGCTGTTGCCCTGGAGATCGCGTTGGTTTATTTACGAGTTTATATCTAGGTGTATGGTGATTTTTGAAGCGCTTGCAGGCTGCAAGCACCGACTACTCGTATATATATATCATTATATATAGACGTTCCTTGCAGAGAAGGGTTATATCTATTATATATAAACTCTTCTTACAGAGGAGGAGAATAGTAATGTTAAAGCAATTCTGGATGAGCTGGAAAATCGAAATTTATTTTGTCAAATAAATGTGTCTGATCAAATAAATTATTTTTAAAAATCAAAAGCAACTTAATGTGACAGCGAAGAGTCACAGGCTCTCTAGTCCCTATTATAATAGCATCGCTTTAATGCTTTTTAATAGGGAAATTCTAATTGTCCCATTGATTTCAACCAAAGACGTATACATATGATGACGTCATAATTTTAAAACGCGATATATGTTATTAAATAAGAGAACGTTACTCCTTTCAATTATGGCGGTTGATGAAGTTTGTATAATAATAACTTTAATTTAGTGAGAGAATCAGTGAATTGTATTATAATGCAATTGATTTAAAACTACGGCGTAAACTTATAACGACGTAAAATCCAAAAACAGAAAATTGTGAAAAAGTAGTGTCATGTTGGAGCTGAAATTTTAAAGTTATTTAAATAAACATTTGAAAATTTCGATGGATATGTTGTTGCGGCCGTTAAAATGTTTTAAAATTTCAGCAATAGATAAATATTATTTCACTTCTAGATAAGCTACAACTTTAAAATTTGGCAGAAATGTGTGGCTTTAGTACCCTACTGTTGAAAAAATATAATATTCTTAAAATTGAAAATTGTAGGGATTGTTTTACTCTATTATTGTTACATGAGGAAAGAACGAAAATCGGTGCAGAGGTGAAATCTTTAAAATAAAAACAATTTCTAATGATGAAATATCTCTCTGAAAAATGAATGTTTTTTGAAGGTGAGATGAAATGCTTGTATATATATATACAGTCAAACTCGTTTATAACGAGCACGGTTGTAACGAGTTCACGGCTATAGTGAGCAAATGCTACCTCCAAGTTAAGTTTACGAGCATTTACATACAAATATTTCACGTATATAACGAGCACGCTTCACGGATATATCCAGCAAACTTTGACCACTTCTCTCTGTCTCAAACGCGGCGGCGGCCAGCCCCTTCAATCCTCATAGTGACCCAAAATATGTAACCTTGTGTTCTCGAGTCCAGCCTCTACACCCTATCCCTCGGGGAGGTTAAAGACCGCGGCGTTGTTGTTAAAAAATAATCCCTTCGTCCAAACCAAGAATTCCCAACTTGCAGGTACAGTGGTACTCGCGGAGGTCCTTTGTCCTCTCCTCCCAACCCCCAGCTCTTTTACAGCCAGGAGGTTGTGTTTGGAAGAGGGTAAGGGGTAACGGCATGTACAATGGCGCCCACCCCCGTCGCTCAGCCGAATGCACCCAACACCCTTTCCCACGTAAAGATGGCAAATCCCACGTTTAATCCGTCTCCTCATTAACTCTTCCTGAAATTTGTATGCTCACAGTTTGCAAAGAAAGTTCGTAGCGATGATCACAAAAATCAGTTGAGATTTTTCCCTTGAACGAGTAACGTCCGTACATAAAAGGAAGTGTTTGTCTATTCGCGAAAAGGTTAATATTATTCGAGAGTTAGAACGTGGTAAAAAATGTTGAAGTGTGTAAAAAATTTAATTTATCGTCGTCTACGGTTTCAACTTTATGGAAAAACAAAGAAGCGATTTTATCTGCACTAGAGAACAACCTAACAACGAACAAGAAAATGAGGAAGTGTGACTTGGGTACTGTTGATCAAGCACTTGTGGAGTGGTTTAAGAGGCAGAGAAATGCTGGTTTCCCATCAAGGTACAGGCAGATAAATTTGCAAAACAGTTAGGACACGAGAACTTCACATGCAATAACGGGTGGCTTGACCGTTTTAAAAATCGGCTTAGCATTGTTTATACGAAAGGCCCTGTCAGCAGATTCAAAAACGGCAAGTGAATGGGTGAAAAGTGTTTGGGAGGAGTGTCGAAAAGGTTACAGAGAAGAAGACATCTACAATGCCGACGAAACTGGACTGTTTTACAACATGATGCCTAATGCAACGTTTAAATTCAAAGGTGACAAATGTGTTGGTGGCAAAAGACCTAAGAATCGTTTAACAGTTTTAATGTGCGCAAACATGAATGGGACTGACAAAAAAAAAAATTTGTTATTGGTAAGTCACAAAAGCCACGTTGTTTTAAAAATGTAAAGAAGCTTCCCGTTGAATATGCAGCTAATAACTAAAATAATAACTTCCAATATTTTTCAGCAATATGTAAGTCAGTGGAACAACGAGTGACGGAGGAAAAATAGAAACATTTTACACCTTGTCGATAACTGCCCTGCGCACCCACATATGCAGGAGTTATCCAATGTAAAACTGGTGTTTTGCCTCCAAATGCGACTTCTATTTTGCAGCCAATGGACATGGGGATAATTAAAAGTTTTAAATGCCATTTCAAGCGATTTTTTGTTCTACAGTTGATTGAAAGTAGGGAAAGAGGTTTAGATGGCAATGACTCTGTATTGGATGCAATTCATTTGATGACAGATGCATGTTTCACTTTCAACGATCATAAACTGTTTTCGAAAGTCTAGTTTAATATCGGGAGAATTTTTGATTGATAACCATAACGTTGATGAAGATCAGAATGGCTTAAAGAAAATGGAATTGCGAATTTTGACCATGTAAATGACATTGACAATTTTGTTCATGTTGATGATGATTTGATTACCAGTGGAATTCCTACGGAGAGTGAAATAATAGAGACAGTATAAAGCACAGAAGACAGTGATGAAGACAATGTTGAATGTGTCGAAGACACAATCCTTACTCAGGATGCCATGGAAGCATTAAATGATTTTTTTTAATACATTGACATTTCCGATGGTGTTTAGTGCACTAAGTGTAATAAGAGGAAACTTAAGAGACTTCAAAGTGAAATCTATGAAACAGGCTACTATTCAAAGTTATTTTTGTTAAAAGGGGAGTGATTAAGGATACAGCTGTGAGTAAATTTTATATGTACGTATGTTTACTTTAAATTTTCTAGTTTATTCTCATTTTTAGGTTTTTTCATAAATTTACTAAATAACCTTTCTGTTTATATATTCACTTTTACTTCTTATGTCTTATTTCACCATACGCATGCATGCTTTTGCCTTCACGGATATTAAGTTTAACGGCTATAACGAGCAAAACTAAACGGTCCCGTGGCGCTCGTTATAGCCGAGTTTGACTGTGTATATATATATATATATATATATATATATATATATATATATATATATATATATATATATACATATATACTTAGTATCTTTCAAAGGAAGATTCTCATTCAGGCATTGTAAAATTCTTCGACAAATGCAACGGATATATTAGAGCATAGTGAAAGAAAATTGAATTTTATTATATTTATTTATTGTGCAATATATAGAATTGTGAGGCTTGAAGCTGTGCCCTCCGATATACTGAACTAATTTTTCACAAACATTTTGTGTAGCGCCACGGTAATAACAAAAAATCTTCTCTCGCCATATCAATGTATTCATACATTGAAAGCGCTAAGATATTTCTCCTCTGCGCGCAATTTTTAACTTCTCCCGTCACCACATTAGCGCGCGCCACCTAGTTTGAGAGCCACTGTTCTAAATCACCGCGCGTTTTTTATCGTTCCCGTTTATCCGATTGGGAAATATGTGAGTGGGGAACCTCTCGGAAGCAGAAACAAAGCGCAATCAGTTGAGCGTCTAAAGAGTTCGAGTTCTGGTCTCTGAAAGAAGGTTGAGAGTTTAACATATTTGCACTGATCGTGTCCTTACACGTTTTTGTAGCGAATATTCACTTTTCCGACGTAATCCGTGTAATGAGCGAGTGATTCGCCGGGAGTTTCTTTTGGATATTCCCATATTGCCATATTTTTTGGCTAATTTAGTTTGTGAGTAGAAGTCATCAGCAAACTCGAGACTAATTGAAAGCTGATCTCTCAGAAATGTTGCCTAAGTGAATTACATTATGCGTGGCCTATTTCGGGGTTTCTGTTATTCCACCCATTCGAGCTAGAAAATGAGTAGCATCCGCCGAATTGTTATCAATACAATACTCTCCTAATATATTGACAACAGAACAGTTTTTATTCGTTACAACTTGGAACCAATAGAAATAGACAACTTTGTAAATTTCGTTAAAGAAATTCAGGCAATCACAAGTATCATGACCTGACTAGATATCTTGTGCAGTTTATTTATGAAATGCGTACTTTTTTCTTTAATCTTTATGAAATTTAACGTAGCAACGGTCTTGGTAGCGAATTCAGTTCGACCTTTGCAAAATCTCTTTAAAACCGCGCCGTGATAGTAGGTACGCCAGTACGTGACGTTTGGACGCCGCCAGTTGGGCATCTGCTCGCCATGCTCCTTGTGAGCATTGTTAAACGACGTTCCTTTATCTCATAGGTAGTTGGGTTACGTTGTCATGGAACTCACTAGTACGTGGACGCAGTGGGTGCACGTGAGGCCGATGAAGAAGGTCGCCACTAGCCCAAAGGTTAGACCCGCGTTTTTGTAGGCGAGCGGCATAGCGAGAATTCCAGAACCCAGACAGCCCTTCACCAAATGCACCAAAGTGTCCAGGTCACTGCGAAAGAACGGAAGGGAGTGAGAGAGGCAAGCAAAATTTACTTCCGAGGAAACATAATTACAAACGCGTCTTGCAGTCGGAATTATTAACGATGTCATTTTATTCTTGGCCTTCGCTGAAATTAAAAAAAATCGATCCCGACAATGGGAATTCAACCCTTAGAATGCCAAGCATTCCTTGCTGTTATATCTTCCATAAAGATCTCTAACAAACCTTTGAATTACACGTGCATTCTTCTATTATTTATACTGATGTGGCTCTATATAAATTTGCCCAGACTGGCGGAGACAATGGATAGATATTGATTTTATGAGCTCGCATCCAAGGATTAATGTAGAGCGAATAAAGCTAAGATCAACCAATGATATAAGAACGTATATAGCTTACGATGGTTCCCTTTCGCATGATCGTTCTCATTGCCATGATCGGTTCGTCATTGACATTTCGTGTGTGAATAAACCTTGGTGTCTAAGTATGGAAATGCGTTTACTGTAGCGAAAATGGTTAGGGACAAAAATGTTCGAACTATGCGAATGAACTATGTTGGAAGTAGAATATGAGACATCCAAGTTTCCTTATAATTTCAATAAGCTTAAATTTGCTAGTATAAAAGAGAACCATAATGCATTTAAATGAGCTATTAAAAACACCAGAAGGACGTGCTTCATGGTTTCAGCGAAACAATAAACATCTCCAGGCTCTTTTATTTGTTTTCCTTTAGTGTTTATAAAAACATAAGTTCTAGAATGTCATTTCTTTGCGATTGTCTATAAATATTTTTTGTTGGCAAAATACCGATTATGTATTCCTTTTAAAGTCTTCAAATAGAACACTATAATTCAAAGCTCATGCGGAAGATACTAATAGGAAATTTACTAACAACAGTTGATTATAATCCATTCATGTTGGATAATATGACTATGTCTGTCTTAAGAGTTAAGTAAAGAGATAAGAGTTCCATAAATCTATTATATGAAAATTTCCCAAGAAAACAATCCTGTTTTAGCGTAAATGCATTTTGAAACAATCTTTTAACCAATCATCGTTGCAATTACACCCGTTGCAGTTATAATCCTAATCCTTTTTCTCATTGTATATACTCTGTTATGTAATTCCGTACAAGAGCAATTCTCCTGATGACATAAGTTGTTACATGAATCCTCCATATCTTCCTTCTTGTGTGACATGTTCTAGATAAAAATTGACCAAAGAATCCGTAACTTTATGGATTTCTAGTTTCAAAAATCTTAAATGCACAATTAAAAATAAATTTCATCCAACTTCGTTCCAACTTCACTACATAAGAGTAGTTGCACGACCGTGGATTCGACCCGTATGGCTAACATTGAAGTTTTTTGAAGCATCCTCAACTGAAAATTTTAATGTATTATATGCATTTTTTCCATACTTAGATATCGCCCATCTGTTACCGTTATTTTCTTACAATTTAATCGTTACCCCTTTTCTATTTGGGATTTTTATTTATTGCACTCTTTAGTCAGTGTGATGATTTAAATGTATTTGCGGCACCTAACTTGTTGGTTTTATATTGGCCTTTCCTTTATTATAATAGAAAGTATTTATTCTTCGATTTTCAGCATCTTCTGATCAAAAATGTCAAATTTTATTATTCGTCTGCTAATCAGATGGAATGCAAAATTTAATAGGATGGTTAGACATTCGAAATGAAATAGTGAGTTTGAAAACAAATTATAGATGTTGCCGGGTATTGACTTTTGCGCTGATATTCAAAGGAAATTGATGGAAATATATTAGTTGTTGTGAGGGTAATTTCGGCAAAATGTAGAGGCTAACACCAATAGTTTTACTCGGCATATTTTAATTTTCTCATAAGCGATAAGCTAAAACGTATTTACTCACGTCGTTGGGTGCTCAAGCTTCCTCTGATCAAATATGTTATCTTCACCGGCAGATGTCTCGCCCGTCGCCTTCTCCTTCGTGACCGCCTCCGTCCCAACCTCCACCGTCCCAGCCTCCACCATCCCTTTCTCCAGTTTACTTTCTCTCCTGAAATAGATGGACAAATAATGATTGACGAGTTCAAACCTAGACTCACTCATAAAAATAAAAGATTTCCTGGCATTAAAAAAACATCGCCATTGACGGTAAAAATACCTTTGCTAGAATACTAAGATAGAGGAATTTGAGTCATTGAATTACATATGCACTATACTATATGTAGTTAGGCCATGGAACCGCTTCCAGCGGCCTCCGCCATCCACTGGACTATGCGTACATCTCACACAGAGGAAGAGAAACGTATGATGCAGCAATGCTAAATGACAAATGAAGGCATTCCCCGGATAGATCCGGAAATGAACAATCCGTGACTCATAGTGACCCGCAGGGCTTTGAATGAGTACAGTCCTGCTGCTGCCCGCTTGATGACGATATATTACATCCAGCCATGTTGCCATCGATCAAAAGCATTTATTTATTGTGGCAGCGCAATTGTTAACTGAGAAGTGAAATTACTCTACTAATTGGTGAGGAAATTTTCAACGCGAATCTGATTACGACACCTTGACAGGAATCTCATCTTTGACTTAACACAAAGGGAGCTCTCAAATACTATAAGGATCATTACTAAACAGATGGCACCAATGCTTGGGGGCCTCGAATGTCTGCCGCAGATCCGCACCAATCGTAAGATTGCAGCAAAAGCGGAAGAGGAAATGCGATTTCCGCAAAACCTCTTTAGACAGCAGACATATTACATCAGTAAAAAAGAGTTAAATTTAAACAACAGGACGTGAATGCCGTTATATTTTTATTTTTGAGCAATTAAATAGCTCTATATTTTAAATATTTCATATAGCATAGCGCATATCTTAAATATGCAAAGAGAATTGCTGATTGAATTTTTGATGAGAGCTCTATCACTATCGTCGCTGATATGGACTCTTATTTTTTTCTCTATCGGATGAAGTTTGATATTCGGTAAAAATTTCCGCAGATATTTTTCAGAAATTTAAAGTAGTTAAATAAGTTAAATAACATGTAGAGAAAATACTTTGCCCTTAACATACCGCAAACGAGCTAAGTGGTCATTTGAGTTATTTATTTTGTTTTAAAATGTGCCTAATTTAATTGTTTTTAAATAAATAATTTATTTAACCTTATAGATTTGTGTGCACAGTATTTTATCGAATGAAGTACACTACATCAAATTAACTGAAGTAAATACGTAGGTATAATTCGATATAGAAATTACTCGTTAAGGTGACTCCACATTCAAAGACATTTCAGAGCAAATAGCGGTAAAAATTTTGCCCGAATTAGATTTCGGAATATTACACAAAATTTTGCGCAAAGCCTATCAAAACTGTTGTACTTTAACGAAAAGCAAATTGGAAACCACTGAAGTCTCTGAACTGCTACAATAAGAGCTATTCAGAATTTTTATACGTAATTTCATTCTAATTTATTTTATCGCATCATTAATACTAAAATACAAAAAAATAATTCCAATTTTTTGCTACATACTGAATAATTATACTTCATAGTGAAAAAACAATCTCGTCAAAAGATGAGAATATTTAAAATCGTTTTTTTTCTCGAGCACATTTTAAAATTCCAAATGGATTCAATCGATTGGACATCGTTTTATAATTCATTAAAATTTACAACGCTATAAAAGTTATAGAGTCGGAGCTGGCAAGCATCAAAGGTCCATATTAGCCAATGAAAGATATTTTCATAAAATAATGATTGACTAGCCACGTCAGTTCAGTTCAGTTCAATTTTGAAAAACACTAACGGATAGTATTTTTTTAGATCTTAGTTATCTTCGTTGCATTTTGGATGGAAAATTTTTATAACTCCTAAAAATATAACATTTTCCAGACTCAAATAGATGAATGAATTTATGATAAAATTTGCATATTCGTTTAAGCTAAGCAAATTCCAGAAACGTTTGAGCCACTTGAGATCACTCTAAACCTTGGAAACTGCGCGAGAAACTATTTATCTCGAATATTCATGATACTATCCAGCCGTTTTATTTTCTCATGGTCGTAGGAGTTCATGGCTTTCCAAAGTCGTCACATGAATTCGAACAGTTACGATAATGACTATCTTAAACTTTACGGCGGAGTAATTCTCCCAAAGAAGTTTTAACGCCTCTGTAATACACGAGAAAATTCCGTGCAATACGCCGCAATTCCCTTACATTTCTCGAAGGGAAGATAAAACTTGACTATTTTATCAGTAATGGAATGATAGTTTTTTCTCTCTCTCTCTCTCTCGCGTTGCATATAAATATAAAGATATTCATCTCCTTCTGTCACGCTCAAATTCTTATCTTAATCGTCAGATGATGGATCAGAGTGGCGCGGAAAGGAAAAAAATCTCTGGTGGCCTCATCATGCGTCACAAGTCAGAAAAACAATCCCAGCGTGAGGCAAGGAAACCAGATAAGTGGACTCGAAGATAAGGCACGTTTCGTCACGAGTCCAGAATGGAATTCTTTGGTGGGCATGTGTCCGTCAATCCTGACTGTGTCCATTGACGAATGGATTTTCAATAAAAACCACTGGCGGGCCGCGAAACACTCAATATGAGCCCAAAAATAGGGTTTTCCAAGATATTTGTCATTATGAAAAATTCCTCTGGCTAATTATATTTCTGTATTACAAAAATTAAATAAGAGAGGAAAGATGTACAGAGCATGCGTGCGTACGTGCGAGGCAGAGGCGATCTTTACTATTTATGCAATCATGTCAAAAAAGATAAATATTAATGGCTTATTATAATGTCTACGAACTGAAAGTCCAGGGAAGGAAATATTGAATTTTTGATTTACTGATTTAGTTCCTAATCAGTTATAATTAATAAAACATTCGGCAATTATTTAAAACATGTCTCACTGGAATATTAGTAATATAAACTTTATGTTTAAGTTCATTCATTCGTCGTATATTAACCACTTCTTTACATTTACAAACGCTGTTTATACCTAAAGAAAATATGTAGACTTATTTACGTTCATCTCTTCCTCGTAGATAATCCATTTCCCTTCATTTACTAAATGTTGCGTGCGCATGAAAGAAAATTAAACATATTAGGTATTTACAGCAGATGCTTACTTCAGATTGTTTTCGTTGACAACAAATAAAAAACGGAAAATATTTTGTTCCGAGTGAATTGCCACATTCTCGTTTGATTTTCTTGAAATCGGCTACTCCTTCGACAAAAATGTACTGAACAAAATATATGCTATTTGACTAGTTCTACAAAGTTTGATTGAAAACCTTTTTGTTATGAGTAATATTTTACGAGATATAAAGAAAAGTTCATTTTTCGTCACTTGTAAAGTGGCACTCCCGATTAGACTACGTGAACCATTCATATCATTTTCTTGTTTTCTTTGCCCTTACATCCTAAATACCGAATTTCATGAACATCCGCACAGTAGTTTCGCAGATGAAACATGCGGACGGACGGACACGACCTGATCATAAGGCGTTCTCTTTTTACTTTTTGTAGATAACGCCTAAAAGCAACAGCATATAGACAAATTTTTAATACTATATTTGTCTTGCGATTTCTGTGAAGCAAACATATCTGAGGAACAACACTCGTCGAAAATGTCATACGTTTTTTTAGTCCAGCGCGCTATAATAAAGATTTTGCTATTAAATAGCGCATTATCACCTCATGTATTATCGATAATTTTTAAAATAGCTTTCATTTTATTCTGAGATTTTTGATAAATTAAATTTTGATGGGAAATAAAAACAATTTGTTTTTGCTGAGCCGTAAAGGAAATTTTTTTAATCTATTCATTCATTAACATCCTAATAAAATAAGTCATACATTTTAAGCGTGATGCTAAACTTATTTAATCAATTACTGGCGCTCATCGGTTACTCGACAACTCTTCCATTCTGGCATTTCTTATTCTCCTCGAGGATTAGCTAAAATCAAACGCGCATCACGGTCCTCTTATGAGTGACTGGAAGGCGTTAGTACTTCTTGAATGGAAGAATTTCTTCGGTAAAGGAGAAATATGTGTAAATATTTCACAAATGAGAGGTTGATGGGTGCACATTATTAAATTTCTCCTAATTATTCGCGCGGAATATTTTATTAAGAAACTTTTTCAAATTCAAGAATAAGCTCTTCAATATAAAAAATTTTAAAAGTGCTCCAATAGTTGTAACTTGGCTTGGTAGTTTACGACGTTTGTTTTTCTTAACATTCGATGATTAAAATTGACGTTTATTTTTCCTAAAAATCGGCGACGAATATCGACATTTATTTTAATACATTTTATTTGGCTTTAATAGTTTTCGATGTTAATATTTCTTTAAAAGCGACCACTAATGTCTTTTATTTTCCTAAAAATCGAGGACGAATATCAACGTTTATTTTAATACATTTTATCCATTTTAATCAATAAAAATTACAAAAATTTGATTCATCCAATTCAATTTTACTTAAGCTTTATATATAAAAATAAGACTTCTCCAATGCCGGATTTTTGTTGATCCCTAACCTTAGGTGAATGTGTTGTTATTATTGGCTTCGCCAACCAACCCGTTATTTTACTCGTTAAATCGCGCCTCTTATAAGAAATGGTGACCATTCAATAAAGAAATTAATTTGAGGTTAATATATGAAGACTTTGGAGAAAAATCTTATCTTGTTGAGTGAGAAACGATGATGAGTGTACAAGAAAGCCCGGAGTACGAACATTGAACGATGCTACAACGTTGCAAGAAAAAATCAGCATGGGAGACTCACTCGGAGAATCAAATGCGGGTATGGGTACCAAAAATAGAAATATATTAGGTTTGAGTGTGATGAAGCAAATTTAAAAACTCTGACAAATAATTTCATAAAATATTTAGTAGTGAAAAATCGACACTTATCGACAATTCATTTTCGTCGATTTTGAGATTTTTAAGAATTCGATGTTTATAGACATTTATCAATTTAAATCGAATCCTACCAAACCTAGCATAACAAAGCTGTTGGAGATACCTATGAAAATAATCTATTTCTTCAATTTTTGATTTTCAATTATTGAAGTGCTTATTCTTGAATTTATTTTCGGTCTTAAGACGAGCTAGACGATTCTCTAGTGGAGAAACTTCTTATTAAACCGTACAGGTAAAAATAAGAAATGAAATGCAGTAGTCCCTCTCCAAACGCGGGTTCTCCAACCACGGTTTCCAGTGTCCGCGGTTTTCCAGCTCGCCCCTAAAGTTATGCAAAACCGCTCCAAATTCTTCGATCTGATTGCCTACATAAATGCTGTGTGAATTTTTATATCACAGACTAATAGAAAAGGGAATAAATATAATCAATACAATTAGAAAAATATCGTTTATTTTTGTATTTATTCAGAATTAGTAACGCAATTTTCATTTTTTATTGCTCAGCAGATCGTGCGCAGAGATATCTGTAATAATAGCACTCATGATTTTAAGTGCCAAAAAAGTTTTAAAAAGTATTATTTTATCGCGCATGAGGCCTTGGAGTATATTGTCAAGCTTGAAGAAGAAATCACTTCTAAGTTACGCAAAATAATAAAAAATAATTGGTTGCTTAATCAAGCTATGTTCGGATAGTAGTTTTAGAAATCCTTCGGTGGATTTATTACTTAAAAAAATGAGATAAAACGCAGTTCCTTAAAAATTCGAAATCTTATCTGTTTTGAAGGCGAAAACATCCTCTCACGCGAGAACAATGTGCTCCCGTTTGAATGAATCGAACGACCAATACACTTAATATTTCTATGATTAATGCGCTCGTAATTTATGTTTAACTGTATTCATCCGTTTCCTCTCTTTCTAATGGCTTTTTTCGCCACTGGATATTACACCGATTGGGGAAATGGATTGGATCGGTCGTCCTTGCGCCCACAGCAGTTTTAAAAAGTGAGAAATTTACAGCTTTAAATATATATTCTTTAAACTCGTAGAATATTTCATTGCAGAATGCTTGAAATTTAAAAAATAATGCATTTATTTATAAGAGATATAAAACATACAATATCTTCTTTATTGCAACTCTAATTCTCGCAGTTATTGAAATTTTAGCCGTTAATGCGGTTCCGCGGATTTTTCTGCAACAATAATTTTCTTGGCTCCATTGGTATAAATTTCTGCCCAAAACAATTATTAATTCTCCAGTTCTTCTCTTTCTTATCTTTCTTTTTATCGATATAACTATCTCTTCAATTTATCGAAGAAACGATCTTTTTACTTCATCCCAAAAAGATTGCATGTATTGAAATATTTCAAATTCTCATGGCGGTCTATTTCACCTGGTAAGTAGTAGAAGATTTGCTTGTATATCTTCGATTATTTTAAGTCTTGGCGGCATTATAATCTCATTTACTTTGATCCACACTAATCAACAATAAAGAGGGCTGTGCATTTGGAAAGAGAATATAGCATCGTTTAAACTCAGTTTAATTACGCCCAATACGTTCTTATACGAGTTTTTCTTACGCTTATGTATATATTTAAGAATAGTGTAAGCAACAAAACTTTGTATAGTAATTCTTGCATTGCGTTTTAGGTGGATTTGAAGTCTGTAAGAAAATAATCGAGAGAACAGCTATTATCAGATTTATTAAGAATTGGAAGAAAATCCGCGCAAATTTCCGATCTTGTGTCTGAAATACTCGTACGTTAGTCATGAACATGGGCCACTTCTCTATCCTGCCTTCAAGTTTGAAGTTGTTCGTTCGCATCTGCGTCGCGGAATATCCAAAGTTGAATAATCAAGTGTCCTTAATTTTATCTCGGTCGTCTAAATCGATAAAAAATTTCGAAGTAAGAAGCACGTTCACGATAAACGTTCCTCCATTTCTACGGACATATTTCAGGCTTAATAAATCTCCAAATCAAATATCGCTCTCTCTTTCCTCGGGTGGAAGGTGGGACTTCCTAGTCTCAATCTGTCCCAAAATAAAGAACCTATCTGATCTATTCTATTCTAATCTCTCTCTCCAAATTTCTCTACCCAACGCGAGAACAAATTCAACACCGTGTTGCACGCGAGTTTTCTTTTCTTTCAGATGATGATAAGAAAATGATCTAACGTTTTTTCTATTAAATTAAATTTAGATTGCAAAAAAATACTATATTGGGCGAGAGAGTTATTTTAACCCGGAACGCATTTAGTTTCTAAAACTTTGCAGACAGGCAAAAAAATCTTTTTGCAGCAAGTGAGTTTTCCTCCATGCCCTTGATAATAATCGTAGTTCTGTTACATTTGAATCGATTCTTTGGTTACTTTCTTCTATTCAAGAGATTTTTACCGATACCATTGTGATTTTTGCAAAATATTCATTTCTAAAATCGTGCACTTACGCAAAATAGGAGACATTTAAATTGTAAAAATGTTTAATCGAATGGAGGATAAATCATTTGATATGAGATAGTGCCATAAAAGAAGCTTCGTTGAAGAATTACGCTGCTTTAAAAATAATGGACTATTAATTCGTAGACATTAATGTAGTGAGGCGAAAAGTTTAGTCTTAATTTTTAAATCAGCCTATATTGCAGGGGCGTAACTACTATGCAGCCAGGTCTGCCACCACGGGGGGGGGGGGGGGGGGTGGGCGAAGGGTCTGGGGGCCCCGAAGAATCTGGGAGCCCGCGACGCCGACCTAAGCATTTTTTATAAGTCATTACTCCACCTACTGCAAACAAAACCTATCAGTCTGCTTAGCCTTATAAAAAAAATTTTCCTTTAGATCCAACTGGGTCCATCAGACTCATATGGAAGACGAAAGGGGCTTTTGTACTTTATTCCTTAGGCATGGCGATAATATAGGGAAGAAGACTGAGTTCAACACTGTAGATGTGAATACGTATGCCCGTTACCAACACGTTATTCTATGAAGCTTACAAGGAAACTTCGATTATTTTTCGGTGTCTTTGAGGAAAGAAACATTCATGTAATTTGATAAGTATAAAAATATAATTTCGTCTTTATATTATTGCAATCATCATCATAGGTAGTCTGTCCGTAGACAGGTCCGTGATTATTCATGGTTAAACCTGGTTCTCCATATACTACTATTTTTCACTGTCCTCTTCATATCTTGATAACTCTTTTCCCTTTCAAATCGTCTATCAGCTGAAACCTTTCCCTACCTCTTTCCCTTTTTCCACCTAGTTTTCCTTCTAACACATCTTTAATCATACTCTCTCTCTCCTCAGGTAATGTCCAACCCAGTTAGCCTTCCTCTTTCTGATAGTCTGTATAATCATTCGCTTCTCTCCTACTCTTCATAGCACTTCATCGTTTTTCATCCTATCTGACCATTTTATCTTCAACATTCTCCTCCAAATCCACATTTCAAAGCTTTCCAAGTATTTGATGTCATTTTTCCCTAACATTCCTTGCATTATATGTATGTTTTTCTACATTATATATTGATAGATATGCAGGGCAGGATTTAAAAATCACGCGCCTCTATTCAAAGCATCCTGACTTTTGTGTTTTCCTTAAGAAATTAAGTATTAAGCCATACATATGTACTTAAATATATGTAATTTGCGAAAGCTAGGATCTCTCGCAAGTGATTAACAGAAACTTAATATAAATTATTTTTCTAGATGAACATACTCTGCCATTCACCAATAAGGTGGCTTGCAAAGTATCATGTAGATGTAGATGAACAATAATCATCGAATGACTAGAACACGAACGTCCCTAAGCATATTCCTAACTAATGGGAAATCCGTCCCTGCACACATCTGCGTTTTAGAAGAAAATGATTTTTAAAAAACGGGAAATTCGTAAGTAAGAATATATTGAGTTTATTAATGAAGTATTAAGATACACTGCAATCATATTTATTGTTTTCCCTATTCATTTAGATGGATAATGATAATTCAAGTACAAGTAGCGTATCTGCGAAAAAGACAAGGAAAGAAAATTAGAAGAACTCAAAAAGAGGAACAAGAAAATCACCTTATTGAAAATGCCTGATGACTTGTAAATATAACTATATATTAAATAGCGTATTTTTCATTTATATCAACATTTTCGAAGCGAATGTAGAATGATTTTTAGTATGGTTGTTCAAAACATTCGCGGGGGGGGGGGCAGAATTTGTAGTTACGCCACTGCTATGTTGTGAGAGATTTTATGTTAAACTGCAGTTCTACGTCTCAGAATATCAAATAAAAATTGAAAAGGACAAGTGAATGACAGATGTGGTTTCTCTTCCCAAGACTTCCTCTCTAATGCTTGCACCCGTACCGAATGATAAATATCTCTATCTCCGCACTGATAAAAGTTTTGCAAAATACTAACAACAATTTTGTACTAATGATTTGCGTCTGAATTTCAAGCTCAGAGCTTATAAACTTGAATGAAAGCAGTTTTTTTTAATAAATCGTAAACTCTATACACTGCCTTTCTCATTTGAAAGCCATTTCTTCCAATGGATGTCTTTCTTAAGTTTAACATTTGTCAATTTTACGGAGACATCTGATGAGTAAGGCTATCAATCAATAAGGCCATTTTCACCCTATGTCATAGAAATGATTAGTGCAGATCGTCTTGTCGTTGCTTCCGTGGCGCCGAACGATGATGTATGATGTGTCATCTTCCAAGCTGTGTCGTAATCTACAGATAAACAAGCGGTATTTACAGCCACCGTTGCAGTGGCAATTGGAGAGGCCTCTTGAGATTAAATTCCTAGGTTCTAGTCATACCCATTGTAAGCCTCTTAAACTAATGCACGCCAAATCACATGTACATTTACATTTACTTATTTTGTCTAAAATGTTAGCTCTAGTCGCCAATAACGTACGCTTAAGCAGTATTTAAGAAATCAAATCATAAATGTCACAAATTAAGACTCATAAAATTTTTACATACCTTGGTATTCTCCGCTCTCATTGTATGATTTGGGGAAACAGTATTTTTAACTGTTATGTGAATAAATGCTTACATGAAGTGATCTCAATTTTTATAGATGCTCGAACAAAAATATGTTATATGCCTTATGTTTTTAAGAGTCTATGTGGTAATTAATTATCGATGAAAAATCGATTTCCTTCTTGACCTATCTGAAAATTTTCATTGACTCTTATATACATCATATCCTTATTCTGCCTGTCCGTCCGTCGGAACCTTTTTTCACTTGCAGACTTTTTTTCTTTTGCAAAATTAAATTAGAAGTAATTGACCTATGATATTTAGGTGGAAACGATTTTAAAGAAAAATAAACATAGATTCTTATTCTTATCGTCGACTTTTGTTTTCTGTTCGAAATCGCTGAAGCTATACGTGTAAATCACATTTATTTGAAAATATTAAGCTTTTTAAAGATGTGTCTTACTGACCGTGTCATTGTTAAACCTCGAGATTGTATTGTCGTCCTTATACTATACAAGTAGTTGGTGCTTTCATCCTGCAAGCATTTCATCTGACCCTGATAAACATTAATATTTCAGAGAGATATAGCATTATTAGAGATTTATTTAATTCAAAATATTTCATCTCTGCACCCAATCTCTTTCCTTATTGAACAATATTTGATTAAAAGAATGCCTTAAATTTGCAATTTTAAGAATATTATACTATATCCAATTTAAGGTGCTAATTCCACACATTTTGTCAAATTTGAAGTTGTAGCACATCTAGAAGTGAAATAATAATTATTTATTTGTTTAAATTTCAAAAAATTAATGCGGCAAATATAACACTTTTTTGGAGCTTTTCAGATGCTTGTTTTTTTAAATGCACTGAGTTTTACTTAACTTTAAAATTCCAGCTTCCTAGCTAGCCCCAAAGCACCTAAAAATTCATTTATTAGTTTAAATTTTAAGAATTTTTAACAGACAAAGAAATTAAAATGTCAAAATTTTTATAATTTTTATTTCGTCTTTTCACAAAATCTACCCGTAAAAAAATTTCAGCTCCGTAGCACATTCGATAATACATAAACCTCAAAAATTTGTTTAAACAATTGCGAATTTTTAGAGGTCAAATTTTTGAAATTTTTCAAAAATTCCTATTTTTCTATGTATAATTTGGTACAAAATGATTTCAAAAACTCAAATCTACAGTAAATAGTTTCCAAGATAAAAATTATTAAACCTTAATGTTCAAATGGGGTTAAAAAACCCCTAAAAATTAACAATTTTGAAATTTTCGATTTTTATAGTTGGTTATGAGAAAATATCAATAAACCTTCAAAATTTCAGCATCCTAAACCTATTAGATTGGTCTACATACTGGGATAACTTTTTCCCGTGCTAACTTATGAGAGAAATTCCGGGGTATATGGAGTCGAACCCAGGACACTGTAAGCAAAAGTAACAATAATTCTCAATAGATATTGCGGCCGTCTAGCAACACTTAAAATTTCATTTTTCTAGCTTACCGGAAGGTGCCCATAACTAAATTACAAAAATGGCGCAATGCTTTCTTATGGGAAAAAACGCAATTTTCGGAATTTCTGGAGTCGAACTCATGTCACCTAAGTAAGAAGTCACATTTTATCTGAAGGTTTCTCCATCATATCTACAAAAACTAAAACATTCAGCTCTCTAGCTCATGTAGTTTGGGCTGGACATTAGTATCCTCCTATATGTTATCATTATATATCGACGTTTCTTACAGAGGAGGATATATATAACATACTAGCAGAAGGTGCTTGCATACTGCAAGCATTTCATCTCACCTTGAAAAAACATTCATTTTCGGAGAGATATTTCATCATTAAAAATATTTTTTTAATTCTCAAGATTTCACCTCCTCAGCGATTTTCTTTTTTCTCTTACGTAAAAATAATAGATTAAAACAATCCCCAAACTTTGCAATTTTAATAAATTTATAATTTCTCTATTATGGGGTACTAATGCTACACATTTCAGCCAAATTTTTAATTATTTACAGAGTACTGAATTTGCACAAATAAACATTTCAATTTAACCATATATGAATTGCGGCGGCCGTTAAAAATTATTTAATTTTAAACAATTAGAAAAATATTATTTTACTTCTAGAAGTGCTACAACTTTAAAATTTGGCTAAAATGTGTAGCATTAGTACCCCATAATGGAGAAAGTGTAAAATTATAAAATTCATTTTTCTAGCTTACCGGCAAGTGCCCATAATTAATATACAAAAATGGCGCAATGCTTTCTTATGGGAAAAAACGCAATTTTCGAATTTTCTGGAGTCGAACTCATGTTACTTAGGTGAGAAGTCTCATTTTATCTGAAAGTTTCTCCATCATATTTGAAAAACCTAAAACTTTCAGCTCTCTAGCTTTTGTAGTTTGGGCTGAACATTAGTATCCTCCTATATGTTATATGTTATATATCATTCTATATAGACGTTCCTTACAGAGGAGGAGGATATAACATACTAGTAGTTGGTGCTTGCATACTGCAAGCATTTCATCTCACCTTGAAAAAACATTCATTTTTCATACAGACATTTCATCATTACATATATTCTTTTAATTCTAAATATTTCGACTCCGCAGCGATTTTCGTTTTTCCCACATGTAAAAAAATAGTTTTAAAAAATCCCCAAATGTTGCAATTTTAAAAATTTGACACTTCCTCCATTATGGAATACTAATGCTACACATTTTAGCCAAATTTTAAAGTTGTAGCATTTCTAGAAGTAAAATAATATTTTTCTAATTGTTTAAATTTAAATAATTTTTAACGGCCGCCACAATTCATATACGGTAAAATTGTAATGTTTATTTGTGCAAAATCACTACTCTGTAAATAATTTGAAAATTTCAGCTTCCTATCTTATCCCGTAGTACCTTAACTGTTATCTATTTGTTTAAAATTTAAGAATTTTTACTACCAAACAAAATGAAATATCAACATTTGTATTATGCCTATTTCGTTTTTTTAAGAATTCTACTTACAAAAAAATTTCAACTCCGTAGCACATGCGGAAATACATAAACCATGAAAATTTGTTTGAGCAATTGCGAATTTTGAGCGGCCGCATTGTTGCACTTTTTCAAGATTTTCGTTTTTTCTAGACGGTTTTGCACAAAGTCCTTCCTAAGAAAAAAATTTCGAATCTCCAGCTCACCTGGAAGTGCCTAAACATTAGTATCCTCCTATATGTTATATCCTCTGTAACAGTCGTCGATATATAATCATAGATTATAGCTGATGAAGGATTAACTCCGAAAGCTTCTACGTTTGTGATGTTTCTGTGTTTTAGTGTTCTTTTACGTGTGTCGCTTCGACATCCCCGGGGCCTCGCCAACCTAAAGTCGTCCGATTGGTGAGTGGTCACTGGGTTTCTCATCCCCATCCTTATAATGATAGATATATATATATATATACTAGTAGTTGGTGCTTCTGACTCTGGTCACAGATTCTGACTCTGGTGCAGATGACTAGCGAGCCTAGCCTATCTAAAACAGGTCTCTGACTCCGGATTGGTTGACCGACAACCGATAGTTAAATCACGGCTCATACTCTCCACATTGCGGATCATTCTTTTTAAAATTTCTCTCATTTTAGTTACTAACGCGGGAGTCCGTCTGCCTGGTGCGGGAAAACCCCTCACGAGGGGGAAGTACGTAAGTCGCTGCGGGACTCCCTAGGGCTTTCCGGGACTCGACCAGGTACCACCAGGGTGTTGGTAGCACGCCTTGACGCGAGCGGGCCAATCCCGAGTGGCTGCCATTGCACGGTCGGCCCCACTTCTTCCGCGGGGGGTGGCTAACTTGTCCCACCTTCTCACCCGTTCGACCTTTTCCTATTTTGATTGATAGGACAGGACAAAACTAACACTCTGTGGGAGTTCGTCTGCCTGGTGCGGGAAAACCCCCTTTCGGGGGGAAGTACGTAAGTCGCTGCGGGACTCCCCAGAGCCTTCCGGGACTCGACCAGGTGCCACCAGGGAGTTGGCAGCACGCCTTGACGCGAGCGGGTTAACCCCGGGGCTACCATTGCACGGTCGGGCCCACTCCTTCTGCGGGGGGTGGCAAACTTGCCCCACCTTCTTACCCGCTCGCTCTTTTACTATCTCGACAGGTGAGAGGCCTAACTCTCCCCCCCAGAATGATCCGCTCACCGCCCCCTAATAGGGAAGCAGCTCCACGGAGCGAAGAAGGCACCTCAACCCATGTAGGGGATAGGATCCCGATCCCTTCTGCAATTAGGAGCGTCTTATTTCATAGGGAAAATAACAAGGGAGACCAGACGAAAAGAAAGGACGATATAGCGCCAGCCAAAGGTAATAAGGATGGTCAGGATGAAGTAGGGCTTGACCCGGCCGGAGATTTTCATATCGATGACGCGGCCATCTTCACAACCGTGGAGAGGGCAAAGAAAAGACGACGACGATACGAACCGCATACTTTTACTTCTACGACCAATACCAATAATAGGTACGACCCACTCATAGACGCACCGGGAGATACCGCTAGACCAAGTCCCAAGGAAAAGAGGCCGCCAGCCATTGTTGTATATGACATAATGAATTATACCGCTTTTGTTAAGTCAATCAGACAAAAGATCGGCAATAATGATTTTACCAAGGATTTTACGAAGGACGGGTCAAGACTTCAACTGACCACTAAGAAGGAGTACGATTGCATTAAACAATACCTAATAGAGGCTGGCGCCCAGATGCATACCTGGGCAGGAAAGTCAAATACTACTGTCAGGTACCTTATCAAAGGGCTGGATGAGGGGATGGACCTGGGTTTTATCAGAGATGAGTTATTAGAACTAGGTATACCGTGCGTGGCAGTACGCGAACTGGCACCTACGAGAAAAGATTTATACGTCGCGACGATAGAGAAAAACCAAAATTTTAAAATTACGGCTATGGCAGAAGTAAAAAAAATATGCAGTCACAGGGTACATCTATAACCCTATAAATACCAGAGGCCGCAGATGTGCTTCAGATGCAATAGGTATGGACACGGGTCCCAGAACTGCACCGCATCTCCTCGATGCTATAAATGCGCTGGGGCCCACGAAGGGAGAGACTGCCCTAAAGACAAAACTCAAACCAAGGCCAAATGTTGTAATTGCGGAGGGGAGCACGTATCTTTTTCTCGTAGATGTCCAGTCTATTTGAAACACGAAGAGGCGCTCAAATCCAAAGAAAAGAAAAACGACAAAACGCACAGAACCATCCAGGTCCCCCCCCCACCGCCATCAGTCTGGACTCTCCCAGGTAAACCTGGCAAAGGGATCGAGGAAAAAGAATTTCCGCCGCTAGAAGAGAAAAAATCCAAGGAGCAGCCCAATAGGGAAGAGAAAAATTTTAAAAGCGACCCAGATATGAAAACACTAGTCGCGACTATGGCCCAATTTACTGCAACTATCCAGCAGCAAATGACGGCCATGATGACGTTAATTCAGACCCTAGTAGCCGCCATAACCGCTCAAAACGGCAATGGACGCTAGGATCAATCAAGCGACTGCGATCATCATGGCCCACTGGAATGCAAACGGGGCTGTAAGAAATAAGACGCCGGAGCTCATTGAGTTCCTGAGGAAACATTCAGTAAAGATTATTTTAATACAGGAGACGCACCTTCAACCGAATGAGGATTGGGCTGTTCCTGGTTATGAGATATTTAGGAGGGACCGAGATAATAATACTCGAGGGGGTGGAGTGGCTATCCTCGCCCGCGAAGGTATTGCATGCGCAAAAATAGACGACAGAAGCTCTGGCCCGATTGAAGCAGTAGGGGTCAGAGCGGATACAACTATGGGAAACCTCACCATCATAAGCACCTATATCCCACCAGGGAACGAATTGCGCATGCAAGACCTTAACGGGCTCCTTAGCATGGACAATGGAGTAATAATAGCGGGTGACTTTAATGCAACGCATTGGGCGTGGAACTGCAGTAAAGATAGCAGGCGTGGTAATCTTTTAAAGACATGGGCACGAGATAACCAATTTAGGGTAGTGGCTCCGAGAACAACGACGCGACCAGGACCAAGGAACACAGGAAGTGTCCTTGACTTTGCACTGGTCAAGAATTTTGATCAACGGACAGTATCTAAAACGATCCCAGAGCTAACGAGCGACCATTACCCGGTAGTTCTGAGGATCGGAACACAAGTATTGTTTTATCAACAGGACAACCACCGCATGTGCTATGGACTTGCGGATTGGGCTAATTTTAGGAAAATAATTACGGAGTCACTACCAAGCGATGTGCCCACGATATCCACCAGGGAGGGAATTGATGAAGCGGCAGAATTGTTGGGGAACGCAATCAATAACGCAGCGGAAAAAGCTATTCCGCGTAGAGCAAGGAAATCAAAAGAAAACCTGGAGATCCCTGACGAAATCAAAAATCTTATAAGCAAAAGAAACTGGGTGAGGCGGCAGTTTAACCATTACGGTACTGCCGACCAAAAGAGGGATCTCCGGGGATTAAACAGAGAAATCAGGGATCAACTGAGGCGCCTGAGAAGGTACCAATGGTCCATCAGACTAGCAGACCTCAATATAAGCGACAACTCCATATGGAAGTATACGCGTTCCCTAATGGATTCTGCCAGGAGCGACCCTCTGGTGGAGAGCCCAAGAGGCAAACTTACCACGTCTGTTGACAAAGCCGAATTCCTTGCGTCTCATTTAGAACAGGTTTTCACGCCCAATGACGCAACAGAATACACCCCAGACATAAAGATGGAGGAGATAGAGTCCATGTTAAGGGTACAGCACATCGAGGATCAAGCCACTCCGGTGTTCTCCATCAGAGAATTGGCAGAAGTTATAGCACGCCTACCAAAGGGGAAGGCGACAGGCAAAGACGACATCCCCTACGAACTAATAAAGCGACTGCCAATCTCTGCAGGAGAATACCTTATCTCGATTCTCAATGCAGCGGTGAGGATAGGACATTACCCTGCCGGCTGGAAGCATGCAAATGTCATATGCATACCCAAGGTAAGAAGGAAGGTCTTAAAAGCCACTGACTTCAGACCGATATCCCTCCTTTCCTGCCTTGGGAAAGTATGCGAAAAAATTATCTACCCGCATATACTGACACACGCGGAAGGGCATGGTGTGATCCCCCAAATACAGTTCGGATTTAAGGCAGGACACTCCACAACACATCAGCTGCAGAGGGTGGTAGATTTTATCACGGACGCCTTCAACAGGAATAACGTATCTGTTGGAGTAGCTTTTGATATAAGCAAAGCTTTCGACAAAGTATGGCACTTAGGCCTACTGCAAAAACTTTTTATAGCTAAATTTCCCTCTTGGCAGGTGAAATTTATAAAATCTTATATCAACGACAGGCCATTCACTGTAAAATGGAATGGTGCCGAAAGCTCGATAAGGAGGATAGCAGCTGGTGTTCCACAAGGGAGTGTCCTAGGGCCATTACTATTTTCTATTTACACGGGTGACATTCCGACGGATGAGGGGGATTGGAACTCCACCATTGCCCTCTACGCGGACGATTGTGCAATACTTACAAGAAGCTTTCAGCCGGAAATGGCCGTCCGTTACGCCCTGAGGCAAATTGAAAAACTCACTAAGTACTACAAGAAATGGAGAATTGAGATAAACCCCAAAAAGACCCAAGCAATCCTCTTCCAAAAAAAGGATGCCGATTTGCCGAGACAGCTCTCAGTAGAAGGTGTTGAAATTCCCTGGGCTAGACATATTAAATACCTTGGCGTAACAATGGACGAGAAACTACGGTTTGACGTCCATGTAAAAAGGGTCAACCTTACAGCAGCAGGGAAGAGAGCCAGACTCTTCCCAATTTTTAAATCAACTGACGTGTCCAGGGAATTAAAAACACACCTATATAAGGCAATGATCAGACCGACACTTATGTACGCTGCACCAGTGTGGACGGGTTTTCTCATGCAGAAATCCTGGAAAATACTCGAGATCGCGGAGAGAAAGATTTTAAGCCGAATAGGCAGGACATGGGGCAGAAATGTTGATGTCCATGAAATGCTAGAGATACCAACGATTAGGGAATTTGCCAAAGATTTGGCTAACAAATACAAACTCGCCCTGGAAAATAAAACGAATGACGTTCTCCGCGATCTCGCAATTAACAAAGTGTCGGTCTGGGATAAGTACAAGAGAGCATTGGCATCCACAGGTGAAGAGGATAGGGTCCCTCCTAAAAAGCGGCGAATATAACTTTTATTAATACTGACCATTATGAAACACGGGTGAGGTGCCTGTAATTTAATACCCGACGTTGAGTAAAGCCACATTGGAAGGCAACTCAGAAATAATAGATACCACGGGAGGGTATGAGCCACGGTCCATAATGCAAGCATTTCATCTCACATTGAAAAAACACTCATTTTTCCGACAGATATTTCATCATTACAAATATTCTTTTAATTCTAAATATTTAACCTCCGCAGCGATTTTCGTTTTTCCCACATGTAAAAATAATAGTTTAAAACAATCCCCAAATGTTGCAATTTTTAACATTTTTACACTCTCTCCATTATAGGGTACTAATGCTACACATTTTAGCCAAATTTTAAAGTTGTAGCATTTCTAGAAGTATAATAATATTTTTCTAATTGTTTAAATTTAAATAATATTTAACGGCCGCCACAATTCATATACGGTAAAATTGTAATGTTTATTTGTGCAAATTTACTACTCTGTAAATAATTTGAAAATTTCAGCTTCCTAGCTCATCACGTAGTACCTAAACAGTTATGCATTTGTTTAAACTTTAAGAATTTTTAACTGCCAAACAAATTAAAATATCAAAATTTGTATAATCCCTATTTCGTTATTTTAGGAATTCAATAAAAAAAAAATTTCAACTCCGTAGCACATTCGGAAATACATAAACCATGAAAATTTGTTTAAACAATTGCGAATTTTTAGCGGCCGCATTGGTGCACTTTTTCAAGATTTTCGTTTTTTCTAGTCGGTTTTGCACAAAATTCTACCTATGAAAAATATTTCGAATCTCCAGCACATCTGAAAGTGCCTAAACATTAGTATCCTCCTGTTATATGTTATATATATATTATATATCGACGACTCTTACAGAGGAGGATATAACATACTAGTAATTGGTTCTTGCATACTGCAAGCATTTTATCTCAACATAAAAAAACATTCATATTCATCTTTCATCATTACACATATATTTTTATTTCTAAATATTTCACCTCCGCAGCGATTTTCGTTTTTCTCACATGCAAAAATAATGGTTTAAAACAATCCCCAAATGTTGTAATTTTAAAATTTTTACACTTTCTCCATTATGAGGTACTAATGCTACACATTTTAGCCAAATTTTAAAGCTGTAGCATTTCTATAAGTAAAATAATATTTTTCTAATTGTTTTAATTTAAATAATTTTTAACGGCCCCGGAAATTCATATATAGTAAAATTGAAATGTTTATTTGTGCAAATTTACTACTCTGTAAATAATTTGAAAATTTCAGCTTCTAACTCATCCCGTAGTACCTAAACAGTTATCTATTTGTTTAAACTTTAAGAATTTTTAACTGCCAAACAAATTAAAATATCAAAATTTGTATAATCCCTATTTCGTTTTTTAAGAATTCTACTTATAAACAAAATTTCAACTCCGTAGCACATGCGGAAATACATAAACCATGAAAAATTGTTTAAACAATTGCGAATTTTTAGCGGCCGCATTGCGCACTTTTTCAAAATTTTCGTTTTTCATAGTCAGTTTTGCACAAAATCCTATCTATGAAAAAATGTCGAATCTCCAGCTTTTCTGGAGGTGCCTAAACATTAGTATCCTCCTGTTATATGTTATACGTTATATATCATTATATATCGACGAATCATACAGAGGAGGATATAATATACATATAACATACTAGTAGTTGGTGCTTGCATACTGCAAGCATTTCATCTCAACATAAAAAAACATTCATTATTCATATTTCATCATTACACATATATTTTTAATTCTAAATATTTCACCTCCGCAGCGATTTTCGCTTTTCCCACATGTAAAAATAATAGTTTAAACAATCCCCAAATGTTGCAATTTTAAAAATTTTACACATTCTTCATTATGGGGTACTAATGCTACACATTTCTGCCAAATTTTAAAGTTGTACTACTTCTAGAAGTGAAATAATATTTTACCAATTGTTTAAATTTTAAACATTTTTAACCGCCACCGCAATTTGTTTATGGAGAGTTTCAAATGATTTGTGCAAGTTCTCTACTCTGTAAATAAAATTTCAGCTTCCTAGCTCACCCCGTAATGTCTAAACAGTTATCTATATGTTTAAACTTTTAGAATTTTTAACTGCCAAACAAATTAAAATATCAAAATTTTTATATCCATATTTCGTTTTTTTACAAATCCTACCTCTAAAAAAAATTTCAGCTCCGTAGGACATTCGGAAATACATAAACCTTGAAAATTTATTTAAACAATTGCGAATTTTTAGCGGCGTTGTTGCACTTTTTCAAGATTTTCGTTGTTTTCTAGTCGGTTTTGTACAAAATCCTACTTATGAAAAAAATTTCGTATCTCCAGCACATCTGGAAGTGCCTAAACATTAGTATCCTCCTATATGTATGTTATATCCTCCTCTGTAAGAAACGTCGATATATAATGATAACATATTGCAGGAGGATACTAATGTGTAGGCACTTCCAGATGTGCTGGAGATTCGAAATTTTTTTCAAAGGTAGGATTTTGTGCAAAACCGACTAGAAAAAACGAAACTTTGGAAAAAGTGCAGCAATGCGGCCGCTAAAAATTCGCAATTGTTTAAACAAATTTTCATGGTTTATGTATTTTCGAATGTGCTACGGAGTTGAAATTTTTTTTGTAAGTAGAATTCTTAAAATAACGAAATAGGGAATATACAAATTTTGATATTTTAATTTGTTTGGCAGTTAAAAATTCTTAAATTTTAAACAAATGGATAACTGTTTAGGTACTACGGGATGAGCTAGGAAGCTGAAATTTTCAAATTATTTACAGAGTAGTGATTTTGCACAAATAAACATTACAATTTTACCGTATATGAATTGTGGCGGCCGTTAAAAATTATTTAAATTTAAACAATTAGAAAAATATTATTATACTTCTAGAAATGCTACAACTTTAAAATTTGGCTAAATTGTGTAGCATTAGTACCCCATAATAGAGAAAGTGTAAAAATTTTAAATTGAAACATTTGGGGATTGTTTTAACCTATTATTTTTACATGTGGGAAAAACGAAAATCGCTGAGGAGGTTAAATATTTAGAATTAAAAGAATATTTGTAATGATGAAATATCTGTCTGAAAAATTAATGTTTAATCAAGGTGAGATGAAATGCTTGCAGTATGCAAGCACAAACTACTAGTATGTTATATATATCCTCCTCTCTAAGAGTCGTCGATATATAATGCTAACAGGAGGATACTAATGCATAGGCACTTCCAGATGTTCTGGAGATTTGAAATTTTTTTCTTATTTATAATTTTGTGCAAAACCGACTAGAAAAAACGAAAATCACGAAAAAGTGCAACAATACGGCCGCTAAAAATTCGGAATTGTTTAAACAAATTTTCATGGTTTATGAATTTACGCATGTGCTACGGAGTATAAATTTTTTTTATATATAGAATTCCTAAAAAAACGAAAAAGAGATTATACAAATTTTGATATTTCATTTTGTTTGGCAGCTAAAAATTTTTAAAATTTAAACAAATGGATAACTGTTTAGGTATTACGGTATGAGCTAGGAAGCTGAAATTATCAAATTATTTACAATGTAGTGAATTTCCACAAATAAACATTTCCATTTTACCATATATGAATTGCGGCGGCCGTTAAAAATTATTTAAATTTAAACAATTAGAAAAATATTATTTTACTTATAGAAATGCTACAACTTTAAAATATGGCTAAAATGTGTAGCATTAGTACCTAAAAATGTAGAAAATGTAAAATGTTTAAAATTGCATCATTTGGGGATTGTTTCAAACTATTATTTTTACATGTGGGAAAAACGAAAATCGCTGCGGAGGAGAAATCTTAATAATTAATAGAATATTTGTAATGATGAAATATCTGTCTGAAAAATTAATGTTTTTTCAAGGTGAGATGAAATGCTTGCAGTATGCAAGCACCAACTACTAGTATGTTATATATATCCTCCTCTGTAAGAGTCGTCGATATATAATGATAACAGGAGGATACTAATGTTTAGGCACTTTCAGATGTTCTGGAGATTTGAAATGTTTTTCTCAGATATAATTTCGTGCAAAACCGACTAAAAAACGAAAATCACGTAAAAGTGCAACAATACGGCCGCTTAAAATTCGCAATTTTTTAAACAAATTTTCAAGGTTTATTTATTTTCGCATGTGCTACGGAGTTGCGGAATTGTGGCGGCCGTTAAAAATTATTTAAATTTAAACAATTAGAAAAATATTATTTTACTCTAGAAGTGCTACAACTTTAAAATTTTGCTATAATGTGTAGCATCTCTACCCCATATTGAAGAAAGTGTAAAATGTTTAAAAATGCAACATTTGGGGATTGTCTTAAACTATTACTTTTACATGTGGGAAAAACGAAAATCGCTGCGGAGGTGAAATATTCAGAATTAAAAATATAGGTGTAATGATGAAATATTAAAAATAAATGTTTTTTTATGTTGAGATGAAATGCTTGCAGTATGTAAGCACTAACTACTAGTCATTATATATAGACGTTCCTTACAGAGGAGGAGGAGGAGGATATAACATACGATTTATAATGATAACAGGAGGATACTAATGTCCAGCCCAAACTACAAGAACTAGAGACCTGAAATTTTTTTTTTGTAGATATTATGGAGAAACCTACAGAAAAAATGAGACTTCTTACCTAAGTGACATGAGTTCGACTCCAGAAATTCCGAAATTTGCGTTTTTTCCCATAAGAAAAGCATTGCGCCATTTTTGTAAAATAATTTTGGGCACTTGCCCGTAAGCTATAAAAATGAAATTTTCAGTGATGCTAGACGCCTGCAATATCTAAAAATTCTTAGTTTAAACTAATAGATAAATGTCTAGTTATTTTGGGGCAAGCTAGGTAGCTGAAATTTTAAAGTTAATTAAAGCTCAGTGCATTTAAACTAACAAACATTTGAAAATCTCCAACAAAGTGTTATTGCGGCCCCATTAAACTTTTAAAATTTAAACAATTAAATAAATATTATTTCATTTCTAGATGTGCTACAACTTCAAATTTGACAAAATGGTGGGGAATTAGCACCTTACATTAAATGAAGCGTAATATTCTTAAAATTTAAATTTTAAGGCATTGTTTTAATCAAATATTATTCAATAAGTAACGATAGAAATTGGGTGCAGAGGTGAAATATTTTGGATTAAAAAAAAAATTTCTAATAATGCTATATCTCTCTGAAATATTAATGTTTATCAGGGTCAGATATGCTTGCAGAATGCAAGCACCAATTACTTATCATTATATACCGAAGACTCTTACAGAGGAGGAGGATATAACATAATATAGGAGGATACTAATGTCCAGCCCAAACTACAAAAGCTAGAGAGCTAAAAGTTTAAGTTTTTATAGATATGATGGAGAAACCTACAGATAAAATAAGATTACTTACCTAAGTGACATGAGTTCGACTCCAGAAAATCCGAAATTTGCGTTTTTTCCCATAATAAAAGCCTTGCGCTATATTTGTAAATTAATTATGGGCACTTGCCGGTAAGCTAGAATAATGAAACTTTCAGTGTTGCTAGATGGCCGCAATATCTATTGAGAATTATTGTTATTTTTTGATACAGTGTCATGGATTCGACTCCAGATACCCCGGAATTTCTCTCATTAGTTAGCATTGGAAAACGCAATCCAGTGTGTAGACCAATCTAATAAGTTTAGGAAGCTGAAATTTTGCAAGATTATAGAACTATTCTCATTATTAACTATAAAAATCGAAAATTTTAAAATTGTTAATTTTTAGGGGTTGTTTTAACCCCATTTGGCATTAAAATTTTTAATTTTTTAGGTACTACGGGATAAGCTAGGAAGCTGCAATTTTTAAATTAATTACAGAACAGTGCATTTGCACAAATAAACATTTCAATCTCTCCATATATATATTGCGGCAACCGTTAAAAATGTTTAAATTTTAAACAATTAGAAAAATATTATTTTACTTCTAGAAGTGCTGCTACTTTAAAACTTGGCTTAAATGTGTAGCATTAGTACTCCATAATGGAGAAAGTGTAAAATGTTTAAAATTGCAACATTTGGGGATTATTTTAAACTATTATTTTTACATGTGGAAAAAACGAAAATCGCTGCGGAGGTTAAATATTTAGAATTATAGAATATTTGTAATGATGAAATATCTGCCCGAAAAATTAATGTTTTTTCAAGGTGAGATGAAATGCTTGCAGTATGCAAGCACCTTCTACTAGTATGTTATATCCTCCTCTGTAAGAGTCGTCGATATATAATGATAGGAGGATGCTAATGTTTAGGCACTTCCAGATGTGCTGGAGATTCGAATTTTTTTTAGGTAGGAGTTTGTGCAAAACCGACTAGAAAAAACGAAAATTATGAAAAAGTACAACAATGCATTTGCTAAAAATTCGCAATTGATTAAACAAATTTTCAGGGTTTAGGCATTTCCGAATTTGCTACGAAGCTGACATTTTTTTTAGAGGTAGAATTTTTAAAATAACGAAATAAAAATTATAGAAATTTTGATATTTTTATTTTTTTGGCTGTTAAAAATTCTTAAAATTTGAATAAATTGGAAGATACTTAGACACTACGCCGTGCGTAAGGCAGCTGAAAATTTTAAATTCTTTAGTGGTTAGCCTATGTAACCGAATGAACATTTCAATTTATCCATAAAATTGTTATTTTGGCCGTTAAAAATTATTTAAATTTAAACAATTAAATTAATGTTATTTCACTTCTAAATGTAATATAAATTTAAAATTTGGCAGAAATTTGTGGCATTATTAACTCAATGTGGGAAAATTATAATATTCCTAAATTGCAAAAATTAGCAATAGTTTTACTCTATTATTTTTCCATAATAAAAAAATGAAAACCTGTCCCGAGGAGAAATATTTAGAATTAAAGAAATATTTCTCATTATGAAATATCTGTCTGAAAAATGAATGATTTTTCAAGGTGAGATGAAATGTTTGCAGCACGCAAGCACTTTCAACTAGTATCATTCTATATAGACGTTTCTTACAGAGGAGGAGGAGGATATAGTAGGATACTAATGTTTAGGCACTTCCAGATGAGCTGGAGATTCGAAATTTTTTTCTTAGGTTGGATTTTTTGCAAAACCGACTTTAAAATTTGGCAGAAATGTGTAGCATTAGTACCCCATAATGGAAAATTTATAAAATTGTTAAAATTGCAAAGTTTTGGGACTGCTTTAATCTATTATTTTTACATAAGAGAAAAAACGAAAATCGCTCCGGAGATGATATATTTAGAATTAAAAAATATTTGTTATGATGAAATCTGAAAAATGAACTTTTTTTTATGTTGAGATGATATGCTTGCAGAATGCAAGCCCAACTACTAGTATATATATATATATATATATATATATATATATATATATATATATATATATATATATTCTATATATATATACTAGTAGAACGTGCTTGCATACTGCAAGAATTTCATCTCTTCTTTCGAAACACATTAATTTTTCGGTGAGATATTTCATCATGGGAAATATTTATTTAATTTAAAAGATTTCTCCTCAGGACCGAATTTCGTTTTTTTCCTTATGGAACACTAATTGTGTAAATCAAAGCTAATACTTGCAATTTTAGGAATATTATACTTTTCCACGGTGGATTAATAATTCCACATATTTCTGCCAAATTTTAAATGTGTAGCACATTTAGAAGTGAAATAAAAATTATCTAATTGTTTAAATTAAAATAATTTTTAACGGCCGCAATAAGAATTTTATGGAGAAATGCAAATTTTTTTACGCTTAAGTAGACTTAGCTCTAAATAACTTTAAAATTTCAGCTCTCTAACTCGCCCCGTAGTATCTAAACATTTACCTATTTGTTTAAACTTTAAGAATTTTTAACTGCCAAACAAATTAAAATATCAAAATTTTTATATCCATATTTCGTTTTTTTACAAATCCTACCTCTAAAAAAAATTTCAGCTCCGTAGGACATTCGGAAATACATAAACCTTGAAAATTTATTTAAACAATTGCGAATTTTTAGCGGCCGCATTGTAGCACTTTTTCAAGATTTTCATTTTTTTCTAGTCGGTTTTGCATAAAATCCTACCTAAAAAAATTCGAATCTCCAGCTCATCTGGAAGTGCCTAAACATTAGTATTATTTTCTCCCATGATCGCAAGAGGTGAAAAAAGTTTACTTTATTAAGATGGTCACAGCCTTACAACCATTTTCTTCTGTGATGATTCTATGATTACCTTAAGCGAAATTCGTATAAAAGCAAATGAATTATTTTATGTATTATGTCTCATCAAAGTCTGCAAAATTTTTATCGGGAAGATCGTAATTAGGCTTTAAAAAAATTGATAGGCCTCATGCAACATTAAAAATGATTCAGTGGGTCGTTTTTAATGGCCAAGTTTTTAGATTTTTGTAAAATGTAAATTCAGACTAAAAATCCCGAAACATTTTAAATCTGAAAGATTTCAATAGAATTATAATCGTTATTTTTTGTCTTTCATTTTCATCAATATACATACTTAGAGGATATAAAAAAAGCAGCACAGTGCACGAATGAAACTCCTGTGCGCCATCGACGCTGTCAGTTGACCGAATTTCGAGATTTGTAAATGTCGGTCGCGATCCTTTGCACTTAATGGTGTTTACTGTGCAAATTCACCTGTATTTATTTATCACGGTTGAGTAAATGGTTTTCCCTCGAAAGTATTGGTTTTTGTTGATAATTTATGATAACTCGAATGAAAAGCGATTTTTTGCTAGACAAAAAGTTTGAACAACGATTATTTAGAAAAGTGTGCCACCCTGACTCTTCAAATGTGTGGGGAGGGCCGCACATTCAAAACGAGAAGAATATTATTAAAACTTTTCCCTCAAGTTGGTGTCACAAAGCGAGAAAATTGAGATTCGATGTAACAAAATGAAATATCGATGAACTTGAAAACATCAAATTAATGAGAAAATAAAAATAGTCAACATGAAAAGAGATACGACAGTAAATTTCCTGAATCTTAATCTACAATTTCTTAATAGAGTAAAATAGTTTAAGAGAATCAAACTATACTACAGAATCCTGCTAAAGAACCATTACCAAATGGGTTTGGTCCTTTTCGTTGTTAAGGTGGAGAATCAAAATTAAAATGTGTGGAAATTGTAAAACTAGTTTGTGTGAGCCACATATACAAAAGTGGTATTTTGCCTGTCCTCTGTCGAGTAAATGGAATTATACAAAAAATTGATAAATTCCTTGTATTCATTGAAGGTATGATTAATTTTTAATAAAATTTTACAGATTTAAGATGCCATATTTTATATTGTGGTTAAAGGTACTAATTTAGATAAACACTCAATGACCTAATTTTTCCTGAAAGGCTGAGGGCCGCATAAAATCCCCCTGGGGCCGCATGCGGCCCTTGAAATGCAGCTTAGTGACCCCTGATTTAGAACATTTAATAACCTAAATAACAGGCTCTCGCCCATTTCGAAATAATCATTCGCATTATTGGTAGAAATGGAAGGTTTTTTAAGCCAAGAAAATTGAGTCAATGCAGATACTTTTCTTTAAATTTTTTTTAATATCGCGACAATCGTCAAAACGGACGATTTACGAAACGAAAACAGAATGTGAAATGAATAAAACCGATTGGTGAGCTTCGTGAAGATATGCAACACAGACCGAGAAAATGTTTACCATTCGTACGAAACGGAATTTAATTCGCCGATTCTGCTCATTTCGTGCTGTATTTTTGTTGTAAAACCGAACATTACATTGATATCCCTTAAAAATTTGTTTGGTTGAAGGTTAGAGTCTATTACTAATGACTCATTAGGACACCTAAAACCTTTCTTCTTTGTTCTCTGACGCAATGGAACATTCCCTTTGCCACTTGTGAGTCGCCTAATGAAATACCTGAGATAAGACTTTTGTTTTTCCCCCATTCATAGATAAGGGTTTCACTTTATTAGTATTTTTAAGAGCCGTATCTTCAGTCGTGGGAATCACAGCAGATTATGATTCCCCACGATCTTCAGACTCCACCGCCAGCCGTCTCTTTCCACGACGCAATCGAAGAGATAAAGCATCTCGATAACATGATGCCTATTGCTACCGAAATTGCCGAACGATACGATAGTTTTATTGCCTTGCTCCCTGAGATGGGATAATGCTTATGAGAATTCTTAGGACGAATTAAACGTAACAAAAATTTAAAATAATAAAATTCAGCAAATTCGATCAACCATCAATTTCCAAAGTTGTTTTTCTTCCTTAGTGATGAGAATTGTGGAATATCATCCTACTGTGCCAACGCAGAGTATAGCTCAAAAATTTACAAATTCATCAATTATGCACTCCCTACGATGTAGCATGAGACAGGACTCGCGACCTCTATATTTTAATCGCGTCTTCTTTGTTATGAACAGTCGTCTAGTCTAAGTTTATCATTTCTTCGCTTAATTTTTCTATCTTATCCTAGGTTTTATAGTGTTTACTGTAGATCAAAATGAATGACTCACGCCTAAAATTTTCTATTCTCTATTTAATAAAACATTTACTGTGCACATGCATGCATGCATGCATAGTAATAAATTATGATCGAAAAGTCACGCAAACCATGAGAGATATAGGTTTAATTTACTAAAAATGAAAAATTATGATAAACAGAACGATAAAAATTACAAAAGATTTTGGAAATGAAAGTTTTCTGGGTGATTAATGTGGAGATCGTAAGAAACTAGCACGGACAGTTTCAAGACATTTCATCATAATAACACAGAAGGTCGGTCGGACCGCTTCTCATCTTTAACGCCCATCATGTGTCGCTGAAACCTTAAATGAAAAGACACGTTGTTGAATTACCCGGAACAGGTAATTTTGGAAATGATTACATAAACGCATTCTGACAGGAGAAACAAAACATCAAGTAATATTCAGCTATAAACGCTTTTCTCTTGTAAAACAAACATCCTCTTGCTTCGACTGTTCTAAAACAATTTGCGGCAGTATGGGGGAGTAATGAGTCTACCGATTGCCAGTGTGGACTGTTGTATTAGTGTGCGATATTAACATCTTAATACCTTGTGCTCAAATGAAAAAAACGTCAACTTTACGAGTTGCGTGACTTTTCGATCACCCTGTATAAGGATCAAACTACAGGGCATTTATAGTACAGCTAACATGATGAAAATGCGTATTTATATCGATAAGTGTTTGAAGTTTACACGCTAAATTATGATTGATATTACAATGAAATTTTACGATAGAGTAGCGCTGGTTAAAAGACATGAGCCAAGTGATAGAAAAAGTGATTTTTTACATGCTAAATTCATTTAATAATTTGTCACAGGAAGGTAATGATATACCTACGCTCAGGCATAAAATAAAAAAAATTTAAATGTATTACGTCTCTTTGCTGTTTTGGGACGTTCTTTGCTTCTGAATTCGGATAATGCCAACTTCTCCATCAATTACGAGCTTTCTCCATCGAAATTTCATCAAAATTAAAGAAATTCTAGTATAAACGATTAAGCACTTTAAAAATGTTTATTTTGTAAAATTGAAAACTGCATAACAACGGTCAATGACTTTTTTAGAATAAGATATTTACACCGTTCACTTTTATGATTAGGAGTTAAAAACATCCAGTGTCGTAAGGTACAATCGATCTTATGGCAAAGTACGCAAAATAATAACTTCTCCTCTTTAACGCAAAAAAACTCGATGATGATTTTAATTACGATAGTATTGTAAAGTATGTTTGAATTTTAATAGGCCACACTGAGATTTCCAGCCATAATCCCTCACCTTTCGCGGCTTTCCATGGTCCTGGATGTACTCTACGCTGTCCCTCCGATCCACTCCTACGATCCGTGATGCAGTCCTATCGGCAAGCTATTACAATCCATCAAAGGTGCGCGAAGGTCGAGGTGGATAAAAGATAATAGCGGTGTTGAGTGGAAGAGGCGGAGTTGGAGACTGACAGTTTTGATTCCATCCGAAGAGGACTGGACGTACGAAGACCGGCAAAAAAAGAAATCGGAAATAAGAGGAGAGGAAAGACTGTAATAAAGTTGAGTTTAAAAATGAAATATCGATCTTTGGGCTAATATCCTAACGAAAAGTTGAGTTTAAAAATGAAATATCGATCTTGCAGCTAAAATCCTAATGAAACTACTGGTGTCGGCTACTATGTGGCATCTGATTTTTTCAATCTATTTTATGATTATTGGCCAAACGGTTTGTCAAAAAATTCATTTACAAATGTGCGACAGATGGAACAGAAAGAGGACATTTGTAGAGAAAAGGGATGGGGAGCGAGTATAGGCAAGAATGAAGGATAAAAACTGTGGAGAAATAGTAAGAATTAGAGAGAAGAAGATGAAGAGAGAAGAGAAAATAAACTAACGAAATAGTAGGATTTTAGGAAAACGTCTACAGATTGTAATGACCTCGAATTTCTCATTACGCAATAGAAAGATTTTAGAGAATACTTCACAAATCGAATTGCACAGTCAACGTTATTAAAAACATTCTATTTTTTTACTTTCTCCATAGACAATAGAGAGAGAGTTTCGCGAAAACAATACTTTCTCCGTACACAGTAGAGAGAAAGTATTGTCTTCGCGACAAAAATCGATTTCGAGATTTCACCGGAAATAGACATTTTAAGGTACCATGAATACGTTTTCGCTTTTGTTTTCTATGGCGTTTGTGTGTTAAAATTTTTGTATGCGCTTTAACCCTTCAGTGGTAACGTTGAGTCCAAGGGACCCAGGTAACAAAATGGCTTGTAAAAATGAAACGTTAGAGAGCACAGCATTAAATTTGTTCTTTGTTATATTTCAATACATATATATCTATTATAAAATAGTTTCTTTTAAAAAAATTACCTTCAAAACAGATCTTATTTAAGAATTCCAAAACTCTGCAATATGAACTTTTAAAAAAATCGCACAGAAATTCAATTGTTATCAATGCAATTACTGCACATCATTGATGCATGTTTAAGACTGATATACTTCAAACGCTTTTGGCAGTAATACTTTGATTTAGTCTTTACAATAAATGCACCTTCCTCTCTTCTTTGGCTGCATTGGTGGACGTTGCTGAACTTGGTAGCCTGAATACTTTTAAGCAAGCAGCCTCACATCTTTAGATAAATACATGTTCGTCGATCTATTCTTGAAGTATTCTTCAATTAAACGTTTTCCTGAAAAAAATCTACTAATGCCTTGACACATACCCACCTTAACCACCGGAAATATCAATTCAAAAATAAAAAATGAGTTCTTATCAAGATTTTTCATAAAAATTCTTCGCTATTCAACTGAATTGTTGTTTGCTTTGAATTTTATTTGTGCGTTGATGACACCAATATTCAACAAAGTGAATAAAATAATCAAAGGCCACCTTCCCGAATTTCTTTACACATTTTAGTCAGCGCACATGGCATCCACCAAATCTACGCCTTCTTTGGTAGCATTGTAGAATGCGATATCTCAGGTTTTTTGTTGTCTCCTGTTTTTGTGACTAATTTTGCATCGTGGTGCATACTTGAAAACAGGTTAACTACCTTATTCTTTTTTGGAATGTAGAAAACTAGTGTCATGCCCTCTTGAAACCCAAACAAACTTGTGCAAATATTACGATTTTTAGGATTTCTGAATTCAGTAGGTAACTCGGCCTTATTCCTCTTTACAGTTCTTACAACAGTTAAATTATAGTCTTTCATCATTTTTTTCACTATAGCATAACTGGTAAACCAGTTGTCCATAGTTTAATTTTTCGCTTTAAATTGGCGTTATCGTTGTATGTGAAAAAATGGTTAAATAAATAAATATATTTCCAAATTCAAAGTATAATTCATTCTAGCATCGACCAAGGCATATATTTTTATTCCATATCGGCTTGGTTTGTTTGGCATGTATACTTTAAAGGGACACCTACCGTGGAATGCTGGAAGCATCTCGTCAAGAGTTAGGAACTCTCCAACAGAGTACGACTTCGAACAGTTTTCAACAAATGCTTCAAATAATTGTCGTATCGGTGCCAGATTGTCCCGTCTACGTCTCTCATTTCGAGTTTGTTTGTCATCAAACCGCAGCATTCGTAATAGAAACCTGAATCTCTGAAGAAACATGCTTGCAATAAATAGGGGCATTCCAGTCCCATCATCGTCCCAGAATTCCTCAATGTTTGTTTTCCTTCTTTAGGTGCACCAGCTAGATATAAAATTCCAAGTACACATCTTATTTCACTGACATCACTCACTTTTCTAATGTTCGAAAACTTAGTACTTATCTCTTGATTATATATGTTGGTGTATTTTACTATGTCTTCAATCATATTTTCAGTAAAAAAAATCCCAGAATTCTAAATGTGATTTTGCATTTTTAGCTTCTCTGATAACACCCGGTAAGTGAGTGACAATACTGTGGCGCCTCGTGTGCACTGCGGTGAGAGGCTGTTCTTTTCTCCACCTAGTTACTTCGTTTCTTCCCACAAATATGCGGCTCTTCTGAATTTCCTCATCACTAGTCGAATCGCTATGTAAATTAAAACTAGCCTTGATACAAAAAGAAAATGAAAGTGCAACATATAAATTAAAAGCGAAAAAGATTCTTACCTCAAGTTCTTCCTCGCTCTCAGAATCATGATCACTTTGAAACTGGAAGTTCGGATCAGTCTCTCCATCATCACTATCAGATGTTATCTCTAAAGACTCATTTAACATTTGCAGCACTAATTCTGCGTCTTCCTCTTCACTCAGATCAAAGAATTTCTTGGAAGACGTAGAAGCCATCACACGAAAAAAACTTTCACTAGTGATAACGTAGAGTCTATCAGACCCAAATAACACTTCCCTCTTTGACAACTGTTGATAAACTAAAAGCTGGGGCACGTATAATCCCATGGGTTCAATAAACCTTGCGATAACACTAGCAGTAACAACGCCGCTCATAGAAATGAGGAATGCACTTTCTATATCAATTAAAATATTCGGAAGCTACCCAAAAGTGACTCTTCAACAATTTTAAATGTAAATTGCCGGAGTATCAGGAATAAGAGTGCGGGATTTCAAAATTTATTAGAACAAACAGAGGCTGATATAGTGATAGGCACAGAGAGCTGCCTAACAACGAATATACACGATCGGGAAATTTTTCCCGTACGATATAATATTCATAGACGAGACAGGGCGAATAGGAGCGGTGGAGGGGTGTTATCGCGGTGAAGAATACACTTATCAGTTCTCCTGTTAAATTTGCGGAAAACAATATAGAAAGCACTTGGTGTACTATAAACAGCGGAGGCTTAATAAATATTCACGTATGTGCATATTACAGACCACCAAATTCAGACGCAGACGAAATATACGATCTAGAAGCGCAAATAAATTCACTACAAAAGAAGAATAGCAAAAGCATTATCATAGTAGGAGGAGACGTCAATCTACCCTCGATAAATTGGTGCAGTTGTAGCTTCATGCCATCCGGTAGAAATCGTGAGTCTTGCGAAGCACTAATAGACACCTTCAATAAACATTCTCCTAGCCAGGTAGTCAGAAAACCCACAAGAGTGGAAAGTGTATTAGATTTACTAGCAGTTAATGTCCCCGAGCGTGTTTCAGAAGTAGCTATTGAAGAAGGAATCAGCGATCACCGAGTAGTTCGAGTACTTTTGGACTTAGCTATTTCAAAGTATCATAAGCCTAAGCGAAAAGTGTACATATATAAAAATGCTAACTTTTCGGATTTTAAAGAGAAATTCATCAAAGGTTACGGCGACTTTAGCGAATCAACAAGCACGAAAAACGTTGAGGAAACTTGGAAAGCATTCCTATCAGTAATCAGTACTGGTATTTATACGTATATACCAAGTAAATATATTAGCGATAATGGGGAACCAAGGTGGTATATTCGGGAGGTTAGGTGTGCTCTTAGGCGCCAAAGAAATCTTCATTCCAAACTTAAACGCTTCAAAAACAGTAAGTCACAGGATGAAATAATTTCAATTTCAAACCAGTATAGAGATTCTCGGACTAGAACCAAAAAAGTTATGCGAAAAGCATTAACGGAGTTTAAGAAAAAGATTCTTAGTGAACATCTAAACGAAAATCCAAAAATCTTTTGGTCATATGTTAGGGAAGTTCAAGATCGACGCCCAACCGTACCACCGTTAATAAACGACAAAAGAGAGTTAGTTTACGATAGCACAGATAATGGAAATCTGTTAAACTCGTTCTTGCAGGGCGTATTTACGACCGAAGATGTGAGAGCGAAGGACGTGTCGCCCGAACCAAGTGGGGGAAAAATTAATGATATACTCATATCAGTAGTTAGAATCATATCAGAAAGGGCAATAGAATACAGTCAAGATATCTGCGCATGTTTCGTAGACTGGCAGAAGGCCTTTGATAGAGTAAATTGGGTCAAGTTGATGAAGATATTAAAGGATATAGGTGTAGACTGGAAAGACAGGAGACTGATTAGGAATCTATATGAGAATCAAGTTGTAAAGGTCAGGTTTGAGAATGTGGACACCTGCGGAATAAATATCGGTAGAGGAGTAAGACAAGGCTGCTGCCTATCGCCAACCCTATTCAATATATATGGAGAAAGTCTAATGCAAGAAGCTTTAGAAGGCACAGGGGATTTCAAAATTGGAGGAAGGATTTTAAGAACAGTAAAATACGCAGATGATCAAGTACTTCTAGCAAGAAAGGAAGAGGAGCTACAAAAAATGATAAATAGACTAGTGATAACAGGTAGAAAATACGGTATGGAAATAAATACAGAAAAATCCAAGGTCATTCGAATATCGGGTAAAGAAGAGAATCTGAACATAACTATTGGGGGAAAGCCATTAGAACAAGTTTCAGAATATAAACCTTGGAAGTATCATAACACGAGAGGCAAAATGTACGGATGAGATCAAAACTAGAATAGGAAAAGCAAAAGCGGCTTTCAGGAGAAAGAAACAACTACTTACAGGGAATATAAGGGAAGATATCCGCAAGAAGTTGATAAAATGCTACGTATGGAGTATAGCATTGTATGGGGCAGAAACATGGACGCTAAGGAAAAATGACATCAAATACTTGGAAAGCTTTGAAATGTGGACTTGGAGGAGAATGCTGAAGATAAAATGGACAGATAGGATGAAAAACGATGAAGTGCTACGAAGAATAGGAGAGAAGCGAATGATTATACAGACTATTAGAAAGAGGAAGGCTAACTGGGTTGGACATTACCTGAGGAGAGAGAGTATGATTAAAGACGTGTTAGAAGGAAAACTAGATGGGAAAAGGGAAAGAGGTAGGAAAAGGTTTCAGCTGATAGACGATTTGAAAGGGAAAGAGAGTTATCAAGATATGAAGAGGACAGCGGAAAATAGGAGTATATGGAGAACCAGGTTTAACCATGAATAATCACGGACCTGTCTACGGACAGACTACCTATGATGATGATGACTCATATCAGCGAAAGGGATAGCTCAACAGCTTAAAAATATCAAGGCAAATAAATCTCCGGGTCCAGAAGAAACACCAGCTAGAGTACTAAAAGAGTTAGCACTGGAAATAGCACCTTATCTAGAAACCGTTTTCAGTAAGTCGCTTAGTAAAGGGGTAGTACCTAAGGAATGGAAATTAGCTTTTACAACACCGTTACATAAAGGTGGGAAAAAGGATGACAGAGAAAATTACAGGCCAATTTCGCTCACCTCAATATCTTGCAAGGTTCTCGAGCACATTATCGTTAGTTCCGCGATGGACTTACTAAGTAAATATCAGCACGGCTTCAGGAAGACAAGTTCTTGTGAAACACAGTTCGCTTTGTTCGTTTACGATATACTAAGGTCAGGAGACCGTATATAGTTATATATATTATATATATTATATATAGTTCCTCACAGTAAGTTATTGAAGAAATTACATCAGCTGTCTTATGGCGAAATACATCGTCCTAATTAATTGCTTTTCTTGGTGCTATTGCACTCCCTGCCACACACCATTGCGGTGGCTTGCAGGGTATATTGTAAATGTAGATGACCTTCTGATGAGTATTCAATAGGAAGGTACTCTAATGGAGAATGTTTCAACTCAAACAGATCTAGTTCAGAAATACAAAAACAGATGGCATTGGGTCTGTCAGACCCAGAGTTAGACATACAGCCACCTAAGTAAAACTATAAGTTCATTCTTTTAAATGCACGCTGAAAATGAACAAAATCCGTTTAAAATATAAAAAAATATTTTATATACACTTGCACAAAAACAGTCTCTATCACACATGCCAGCTCACGCAAACACACGCTCACCCACCCACACGCTCACCCACCCACACGCTCACAGGACGCGCCCAACTGGTGGGACGCGAAGTTCGTTAAGATGGGCCGCTACGTTTCGAAGATTATTTTTATGAAAAGTTTTCTCAACAAATTTACTGAAAATTTAAAAGTCCTTAAAATTTCCATTCCTGATATATATATATATATATATATATATATATATATATATATATATATATATATATATATATCATTACATATATATATATACATTAAATCTAAAGATTTCACCTACGCAGCGGTTTTTGTTTTTCCCCTATGTAAAAATAATAGATTAAAACAATCCCCAAACTTTGCAATTTTAGAATTTCGTACTTTCTCCATTATGGGGTACTAATGCTACACATTTTTGCCAAATTTTAAAGTTGTAGCACTACTAGAAGTAAAATAACATTTATCTAATTGTTAAAATTTAAATAATTTTTAACGGCCGCAATAAAATTTCATGGATAGATTGAAATGTTTATTCGTTTTTATAGATTAACCTCTAAATAACTTAAAACTTTCAGCTTTCTAACTCGCCCCGTAATATCTAAAAATATACCTATTTGTTTAAACTATAAGAATTTTTAACTACCAAACAAATTAAAATATCAAAATTTCTATAATCCCTATTTCTTTTTTTAAAAACACTACCTCTAAAAAAATTTAAGCTCCGTAGCACATTCGGTAATACATAAACCCCAAAGATATGTTTAAACAATTGCGAATTATTAGTGGAATAATATTTCAACTATTTCAAAAATTCAGTTTTTTCTATGTATAATTTTCTACAAAATGCATTCAAAAACTCGAACCTACAGCATATAGTTTCCAAGATAAAAATTATTAAAATTTAAAGTACAAATGGGGTTAAAAGAACCCCAAAAAATTAACAATTTTGAAATTTTCAATTTTTATATTTGGTAATGAGAATAGTTCTATAATCTTGCAAAATTTCAGCTTCCTAAACTTATTAGATTGGTCTACACACTGGATTGCGTTTTCCCATGATAACTTATGGGAGATATTCCGGGGTCTCTGGAGTCGAACCCAAGACAAGGCAAGCAAAAGCGACAATTATTCCTAATAGATATTGTAGTCGTCTAGCAACACTGAAAATTTCATCTTTCTAGCTTACCGGCAAGTGCCCATAATTAATTTACAAAAATGGCGCAATGCTTTTCTTATGGGAAAAAACGCAAATTTCGGAATTTCTGGAGTGGAACTCATGTCACTTAAGTAAGATGTCTCATTTTATCTGAAGGTTTCTCCATCATATCTACAAAAACTAAAACATTCAGCTCTCTAGCTTTTGTAGTTTGGGCAGGACATTAGTATCCTCCTGTTATATGTTATTATATATAGACGTTCTTTACAGAGGAGGAGGATATATATAACATACTAGTAGTTGGTGCTTGCATACTGCAAGAATTTCATCTCAGCTCGAAAAAACATTAATTTTTCAGACAGATATTTCATCATTACAAATATCTTATTAATTCAAAAGATTTCACCTCCGTAGCGATTTTCGTTTTTCCCACGTAAAAATAATAGTTTAAAAATATCCACAAATGTTGTAATTTTAAACATTTTACACTTTCTCCATTATGGGGTACTAATGCTACACATTTCAGCAAAATTTTAAAGTTGTAGCATTTCTAGAAGTAAAATAATATTTTTCTAATTGTTTAAAATTTAAACATTTTTAACGATTGCCGCAATAAATATACCGAAAGATTGGAATGTTTATTTGTGCAAATGCACTGCTCTGTAAATAATTTGAAAATTGCAGCTTCCTAGCTCATCCCGTAGTACCTAAAAAGTAATCTATTTGTTTAAATTTAAGAATTTTTAACTGCCAAACATATTGAAATATCAAAATTTGAATAATCCCGATTTCGTTTTTTAATGAATTCTACATATAAAAAAAATTTCAACTCCATAGCACATGCGGATATACATAATCCATGAAAATTTGTTTAAACAATTGTGAATTTTTAGCGGCCGCATTGTTGCACTTTTTCAAGATTTTCATTTTTTCTAGTCGGTTTTGCACAAAATCCTACCTAAGAAAAAAATTTCGAATCTCCAGCACAGAAAAAAGCTAGGAAGCTGAAATTTTAAAATTATATACAGAGTAGTGAATTTGCACAAATAAACATTTCAATTTCACCATATATGAATTGAGGCGGCCGTTAAAAATTATTTAAATTTAAACAATTAGAAAAATATTTTTTTACTTCTAAAAAAACTACAACTTTAAAATTTGGCTAAAATTTGTAGCATCAGTACCCCATAATGAAGAAATTGTAAAATTTTTTAAATTGCAACATTTGGGGATTGTTTTAAACTATTATTCTTACATGTGGGAAAAACGAAAATCGCTACGGAGGTGAAATATTTAGAATTAAAAATATGTGTAATGATGAAATATGAAAAATGAATGTTTTTTTATGTTGAGATGAAAGGCTTGCAGTATGCAAGCACCAACTACTAGTCATTATATATCGACGACTCTTACAGAGGAGGATATAACATACTTGTAGTTCGCGCTTGCATACTGCAAGAATTTCATCTCACCTTGAAAAAACATTCATTTTTCGGAAAGGCATTTAATCATCACAAATATTCTTTTAATTCTAAACATTTCACTACCGCAGAGATTTTCGTTTTTCCCTTATGTAAAAATAATAGTTTAAAACAATCCTAAAATTTTACAATTTTAAAAATTTGACACTATCTTCATTATGGGGTACTAATGCTACATATTTTAGCCAATTTTTAAAGTTCTAGCGCTTCTAGAACTAAATTAATATGTTTTAATTGTTTTAATTTAAATAATTTTAACAGCCGTTGCAATTCATTTATGGTAAAATTGAAATGTTTATTTGTTCAAATACACAACTTTGTAAAAAATGTGAAAATTTCAGCTTCCTAGCTCATCCCGTTGTACCTAAAAAGTTATCTATTTGTTTAAATTTAAGAATTTTTAACTGCCAAACAAATTAAAATATCAAAATTTGTATAATCCCTATTTCGTTATTTTAGAAATTCTATCTATAAAAAAAATTTCAACTCCGTAGCACATGCGGAAATACATAAACCTTGAAAATTTGTTTAAACAATTGAGAATTTTTAGCGGCCGCATTGTTGCACATTTTTAAGATTTTCGTTTTTTTCTAGTCTGTTTTCCACAAAACCCAACCTAAGAAAAAAATTTCGGGACTCCAGCTCATCTGGAAGTGCCTAAACATTAGTATCCTCCTATATGTTATATGTTAAATGTTATATGTTAGATGTTATATCCTCTGTAAGAGTCGTCGATATATAATGATATATAACATATAGGAGGATACTAATGTTTAGGCACTTCCAGATGTGCTGGAGATTCGAAATTTTTTTCATAAGTAGGATTTTGTGCAAAATTGAATAGGAAAAACGAAAATCTTGAAAAAGTGCAACAATGCGGCCGCTACAAATTTGCAATTGTTTAAACAAATTTTCATGATTTATGTATTTTCGCATGTGCTACAGTGTTGAAAGTTTTTTATAAGTAGAATTGATAAAAAACGAAATAGGAATTACACAAATATTGATATTTTAATTTGTTTGGCAGTTAAAAATTCTTAAATTTTAAACAAATGGATAACTGTTTAGGTACTACGGGATGAGCTAGGAAGCTGAAAATTTCAAATAAATTACAGAGTAGTGAATTTACACAAATAAACATTTCAATTTTACCATATATGAGTTTCGGCGGCCGTTAAAAATTATTTAAATTTAAACAATTAGAAAAATATTATTTTACTTCTAGAAATGCTACAACTTTAAAATTTGGCTATAATGTGTAGCATTAGTACCCCATAATAAGAAAGTGTAAAAATTTTAAAATTGCAACATCTGAGGATTGTTTAAACTATTATTTTTAGATGTGGGAAAATCGAAAATCGATGCGAAGGTGAAATCTGTAGAATTAAAATAATATTTGTAATGATGAAATGTCTTTCCGAAAAATGAATGTTTTTTCAAGGTGAGATGAAATGCTTGCAGTATGCAAGCACCAACTACAAGTCATTATATATCGACGACTCTTACAGAGGAGGATATAACATCATATAACATACTAGTAGAAGGTGCTTGCATACTGCAAGAATTTCATCTCACCTTGAAAAAACATTAATTTTTCAGACAGATATTTCACCATAAAAATTATTCTATTAATTTTAAAGATTTCACCTCTGCAGCTATTTTCGTTTTTCCTACATGTAAAAATAATAGTTTAAAACAATCTCCAAATGTTGCAATTTTAAACATTTTACATTTTCTCCATTATGGGGTACTAATGCTACACATTTGAGCCAAATTTTAAAGTTTTAGCACTTCTAGAAGTAAAATAACATTTTTCTAATTGTTTAAAATTTAAACATTTTTAACAGTTGCCGCAATATAAATGGAGAGATTGAAATGTTTATTTGTGCAAATGCACTATTCTGTAAATAATTTGAAAATTGGAGCTTCCTAGCTCATCCCGTAGAACCTAAAAAATTATTAAAATTTAAAGTACAAATGGGGTTAAAAGAACCCCTAAAAATTAACAATTTTAAAATTTTCCATTGTTATAGTTGGTTACGAGAAAAGTTCTATAATCTTGCAAAATTTCAGCTTCCTAAACTTATTAGATTGGTCTACACACTGGATTGCGTTTTCCAATGATAACTTATGGGAGATATTCCGGGGTCTCTGGAGTCGAACCCAAGATACTGTAAGCAAAAGTAACAATAATTCCTAATATATATTGCGGCCATCTAGAAACACTGATAATTTCATTTTTCTACTTTACCGGTAAGTGCCCATAATTAATTTACAAAAATGGCGCAATGATTTTCTTAAGGGAAAAAACGCAAATTTCGGAATTTCTGGAGTCGAACTCATGTCACTTAGGTAAGAAGTCTCATTTTATCTGTAGGTTTCTCCGTCATATCTACAAAAACTGAAACTTTGAGCTCTCTAGCTTTTGTAGTTTGGGCTGGACATTAGTATTCTCCTGTTATATCCTCCTCTGTTAGAGTCGTCGATATATAATGTTAACATATAGGAGGATACTAATGTTAAGGCACTTCCAGATGTGCTGGAGATTCGAAATTTTTTTTATAGATAGGATTTTGTGCAAAACCGACTAGAAAAAACGAAAATCTTGAAAAAGTGCAACAATGCTAAAAATTCGCAATTGTTTAAACAAATTTTCATGGATTATGTATATCCGCATGTGCTATGGAGTTGAAATTTTTTTTATAAGTAGAATTCATTAAAAAACGAAATCGGTTTTATTCAAATTTTGATATTTCAATATGTTTGGCAGTTAAAAATTCTTAAATTTAAACAAATAGATTACTTTTTAGGTACTACGGGATGAGCTAGGAAGCTGCAATTTTCAAATTATTTACAGAGCAGTGCATTTGCACAAATAAACATTCCAATCTTTCGGTATATTTATTGCGGCAATCGTTAAAAATGTTTAAATTTTAAACAATTAGAAAAATATTATTTTACTTCTAGAAATGCTACAACTTTAAAATTTTGCTGAAATGTGTAGCATTAGTACCCCATAATGGAGAAAGTGTAAAATGTTTAAAATTACAACATTTGTGGATATTTTTAAACTATTATTTTTACGTGGGAAAAACGAAAATCGCTACGGAGGTGAAATCTTTTGAATTAATAAGATATTTGTAATGATGAAATATCTGTCTGAAAAATTAATGTTTTTTCGAGCTGAGATGAAATTCTTGCAGTATGCAAGCACCAACTACTAGTATGTTATATATATCCTCCTCCTCTGTAAAGAACGTCTATATATAATAACATATAACAGGAGGATACTAATGTCCTGCCCAAACTACAAAAGCTAGAGAGCTGAATGTTTTAGTTTTTGTAGATATGATGGAGAAACCTTCAGATAAAATGAGACATCTTACTTAAGTGATATGAGTTCGACTCCAGAAATTCCGAAATTTGCGTTTTTTCCCATAAGAAAAGCTTTGCGCCATTTTTGTAAATTAATTATGGGCACTTGCCGGTAAGCTAGAAAGATGAAATTTTCAGTGTTGCTAGACGACTACAATATCTATTAGGAATAATTGTCGCTTTTGCTTGCCTTGTCTTGGGTTCGACTCCAGAGACCCCGGAATATCTCCCATAAGTTATCATGGGAAAACGCAATCCAGTGTGTAGACCAATCTAATAAGTTTAGGAAGCTGAAATTTTGCAAGATTATAGAACTATTCTCATTACCAAATATAAAAATTGAAAATTTCAAAATTGTTAATTTTTTGGGGTTCTTTTAACCCCATTTGTACTTTAAATTTTAATAATTTTTATCTTGGAAACTATATGCTGTAGGTTCGAGTTTTTTAATTCATTTTGTAGAAAATAATGCATAAAAAAAAATTAAATTTTGAAATAGTTGAAATATTATTCCACTAATAATTCGGAATTGTTTAAACATATTTTTGAAGTTTATGTATTACCGAATGTGCTACGGGGCTGGAATTTTTTTTAGATGAAGTGTTTGTAAAAAAACGAAATTGGGATCATAGAAATTTAGATATTTTAATTTGTTTCGAAGTAAAAAATTCTCTAAGTTTAAACAAATAGGTAAATGTTTAGATAAGGGCTCGGCAACCTTTTCACCTACGAGGGCGCAATTTATATTACTGAGAACGTGAGGGGCGCATAAGCAAAATCAGTTGATATCTCTCTGTACCAGTGGTCGATAACCTCTTTATCTATGATGGCGCTACTTTAATTATTGGGGGCGTGAAGTGAAGTAACAATAGTAGATGTGTGCCAATATTTATTAAAATGATATTTTTGTATATATAAGAGAAAAACTATTAAAGAATTTATTATAAACACATGAAAAATGAATCAATGTGAAACTTGGGACTGCATATCTTCAGCAAACTTGCTATAATTTGGCACATAACTCGAGATACCTGATCTTAGGCAGTTGTCTAAATTGTAATCGGTGAGTCTCGATCGGTACTTGGATTTCAAGTGTTTCATGCTTGAAAAAATGGACTCGCAAGTGTATGTTGAAGCACAGTAAGAATATATATTTAGGGCACATTTTCTTATTATCGGTATATTACTTTCTTGGACATATTTTTTAAAAGCTGAAAAAATGTGTTCACCTATTGTTCGTCCCTTTAATGGAAGAATTTTAAGAAATTTTTCCTTTCCTGAAAAATCATTCAACACCATCTTCACAGCCATAGCCAATTGAGAAGTGTCTGATGTCTGTTGACTCATCCAGTTGCAACGAGAAGAAAATACATTTGCCAACTCTTTCTCCATATTGGTTGCAATAACTTCGATTCTTTTTGCAACTGTTCTTGCCGATAACTGAATCGTGTTGATTTCTGAGGTAATTTAATTTTTATATTTAAAATCTTCGAAAAGTTAGTCAGCAATTGCTAACATGGCTTTTTTTAGAATCTCGCCATATTCAAAAGGCTATTTCCTCTTGGCCAACAAATGCAAAATTTTAAGATATGCAATCGTTGCTCTTTTTATTGCTGCACTGGTCTAGTAAAAATGCTCTGCTGTTTAGTTAAAATAGATTTCATATCAGAAATTTTATTTTTCCTGATCTCAGAGTTTAACGGATAACTAGTATTAAAATTTCCGTAAACCGTATTAAAATGTCTTTCAATATTACTTTTCTTTAAAAGTACGACACAAGAATTGCACAATAAACAAACACACTTTCCTTTCAAATAAATAAAACAGAATTGTTCTTTCCAATCAACATTGAATTAATATGTCCTTTGCCTCTTATAACTCATAATGGGGATAAAATTTTCTACAAATGAATTAATAAACACAACCCACTGAATATCGGGAAAATATCAGAAATATTGTGAACTGTTGGTCAATTTAAAATGATTTATATTTAACCAATGAAGAAGGAAATGAGCTATCACTGGCTGATATTGTAAGAGACGAAGAAAAATCTCCCAAACCATGTACATTGTATATTAAGCGAAGAGCGGAACTCCGAAACCAACGACTCAAAACAATAACTCGAGCCAAGTTATGCTAGAAGACTGAGGGCAGAACTCCGAAACCAACGACTTTCAACAATGACTTAAGGCAATTTATGCTTCAAGACGGAGGACCGAACTCCGAAACCAGCGACTCACAACAATAACTCGAGCCAAGTTATGCTACAAGACTGATGACAGAACTCCGAAACCAACGACTCACATCAGTAACCCGAGCTAAGTTATGCTACAAGACGGAGGACAGAACTCCGAAACCAACGACTCACAACAGTAACTCGAGCCAAGTTATGCTACAAGACAGAGGACAGAACTCCGAAACCAACGACTCACAACAGTAACTCGAGCCAAGTTATGCTACAAGACGGAGGACAGAACTCCAAAACCAACGACTCACAACAGTAACTCGAACCAAGTTATGCTACAAGACAGAGGACAGAACTCCGAAACCAACGACTCACAACAGTAACTCGAGCCAAGTTATGCTACAAGACGGAGGACAGAACTCCGAAACCAACGACTCACAACAGTAACTCGAGCCAAGTTATGCTACAAGACGGAGGACAGAACTCCGAAACCAACGACTCACAACAGTAACTCGAGCCAAGTTATGCTACAAGACAGAGGACAGAACTCCGAAACCAACGACTTTCAACAATGACTCGAGGCAAGTTATGCTACAAGACAGAGGACAGAACTCCGAAACCAACGACTCACAACAGTAAATCGAGCCAAGTTATGCTACAAGACAGAGGACAGAACTCCGAAACCAACGACTCACAACAGTAACTCGAGCCAAGTTATGCTACAAGACGGAGGACAGAACTCCGAAACCAACGACTCACAACAGTAACTCGAGCCAAGTTATGCTACAAGACGGAGGACAGAACTCCGAAACCAACGACTCACAACAGTAACTCGAGCCAAGTTATGCTACAAGACAGAGGACAGAACTCCGAAACCAACGACTTTCAACAATGACTCGAGGCAAGTTATGCTACAAGACAGAGGACAGAACTCCGAAACCAACGACTTTCAACAATGACTCGAGGCAAGTTATGCTACAAGACAGAGGACAGAACTCCGAAACCAACGACTCACAACAATAACTCGAGCCAAGTTATGCTAGAAGACTGATGACAGAACTCCGAAACCAACGACTCACATCAGTAACCCGAGCTAAGTTATGCTACAAGACGGAGGACAGAACTCCGAAACCAACGACTCACAACAGTAACTCGAGCCAAGTTATGCTACAAGACGGAGGACAGAACTCCGAAACCAACGACTCACAACAGTAACTCGAGCCAAGTTATGATACAAGACAGAGGACTGAACTCCGAAACCAACGACTTTCAACAATGACTCGAGGCAAGTTATGCTACAAGACAGAGGACAGAACTCCGAAACCAACGACTTTCAACAATGACTCGAGCCAAGTTATGCTACAAGACAGAGGACAGAACTCCGAAACCAACGACTTTCAACAATGACTCGAGGCAAGTTATGCTACAAGACAGAGGACAGAACTCCGAAACCAACGACTCACAACAATAACTCGAGCCAAGTTATGCTACAAGACTGATGACAGAACTCCGAAACCAACGACTCACAACAGTAACTCGAGCCAAGTTATGCTACAAGACGGAGGACAGAACTCCGAAACCAACGACTCACAACAGTAACTCGAGCCAAGTTATGCTACAAGACGGAGGACAGAACTCCGAAACCAACGACTCACAACAGTAACTCGAGCCAAGTTATGCTACAAGACAGAGGACAGAACTCCGAAACCAACGACTTTCAACAATGACTCGAGGCAAGTTATGCTACAAGACAGAGGACAGAACTCCGAAACCAACGACTTTCAACAATGACTCGAGGCAAGTTATGCTACAAGACAGAGGACAGAACTCCGAAACCAACGACTCACAACAATAACTCGAGCCAAGTTATGCTAGAAGACTGATGACAGAACTCCGAAACCAACGACTCACATCAGTAACCCGAGCTAAGTTATGCTACAAGACGGAGGACAGAACTCCGAAACCAACGACTCACAACAGTAACTCGAGCCAAGTTATGCTACAAGACGGAGGACAGAACTCCGAAACCAACGACTCACAACAGTAACTCGAGCCAAGTTATGATACGAGACAGAGGACTGAACTCCGAAACCAACGACTTTCAACAATGACTCGAGGCAAGTTATGCTACAAGACAGAGGACAGAACTCCGAAACCAACGACTTTCAACAATGACTCGAGCCAAGTTATGCTACAAGACAGAGGACAGAACTCCGAAACCAACGACTTTCAACAATGACTCGAGGCAAGTTATGCTACAAGACAGAGGACAGAACTCCGAAACCAACGACTCACAACAATAACTCGAGCCAAGTTATGCTACAAGACTGATGACAGAACTCCGAAACCAACGACTTTCAACAATGACTCGAGGCAAGTTATGCTACAAGACAGAGGACAGAACTCCGAAACCAACGACTTTCAACAATGACTCGAGCCAAGTTATGCTACAAGACGGAGGACAGAACTCCGAAACCAACGACTCACAACAGTAACTCGAGCCAAGTTATGCTACAAGACAGAGGACAGAACTCCGAAACATACGACTTTCAACAATGACTCGAGGCAAGTTATGCTACAAGACAGAGGACAGAACTCCGAAACCAACGACTTTCAACAATGACTCGAGGCAAGTTATGCTACAAGACAGAGGACAGAACTCCGAAACCAACGACTCACAACAATAACTCGAGCCAAGTTATGCTACAAGACTGATGACAGAACTCCGAAACCAACGACTCACATCAGTAACCCGAGCTAAGTTATGCTACAAGACGGAGGACAGAACTCCGAAACCAACGACTCACAACAGTAACTCGAGGCAAGTTATGCTACAAGACGGAGGACAGAACTCCGAAACCAACGACTCACAACAGTAACTCGAGCCAAGTTATGCTACAAGACAGAGGACAGAACTCCGAAACCAACGACTTTCAACAATGACTCGAGGCAAGTTATGCTACAAGACAGAGGACAGAACTCCGAAACCAACGACTTTCAACAATGACTCGAGCCAAGTTATGCTACAAGACGGAGGACAGAACTCCGAAACCAACGACTCACAACAGTAACTCGAGCCAAGTTATGCTACAAGACAGAGGACAGAACTCCGAAACCAACGACTTTCAACAATGACTCGAGGCAAGTTATGCTACAAGACAGAGGACAGAACTCCGAAACCAACGACTCACAACAATAACTCGAGCCAAGTTATGCTACAAGACTGATGACAGAACTCCGAAACCAACGACTCACAACAGTAACTCGAGCCAAGTTATGCTACAAGACGGAGGACAGAACTCCGAAACCAACGACTCACAACAGTAACCCGAGCTAAGTTATGCTACAAGACGGAGGACAGAACTCCGAAACCAACGACTCACAACAGTAACTCGAGCCAAGTTATGCTACAAGACGGAGGACAGAACTCCGAAACCAACGACTCACAACAGTAACTCGAGCCAAGTTATGCTACAAGACAGAGGACTGAACTCCGAAACCAACGACTTTCTACAATGACTCGAGGCAAGTTATGCTACAAGACAGAGGACAGAACTCCGAAACCAACGACTCACAACAGTAACTCGAGCCAAGTTATGCTACAAGACAGAGGACAGAACTCCGAAACCAACGACTCACAACAGTAACTCGAGCCAAGTTATGCTACAAGACGGAGGACAGAACTCCGAAACCAACGACTCACAACAGTAACTCGAGCCAAGTTATGCTACAAGACGGAGGACAGAACTCCGAAACCAACGACTCACAACAGTAACTCGAGCCAAGTTATGCTACAAGACAGAGGACAGAACTCCGAAACCAACGACTTTCAACAATGACTCGAGCCAAGTTATGCTACAAGACAGAGGACAGAACTCCGAAACCAACGACTTTCAACAATGACTCGAGGCAAGTTATGCTACAAGACAGAGGACAGAACTCCGAAACCAACGACTCACAACAATAACTCGAGCCAAGTTATGCTACAAGACAGAGGACAGAACTCCGAAACCAACGACTCACAACAGTAACTCGAGCCAAGTTATGCTACAAGACGGAGGACAGAACTCCGAAACCAACGACTCACAACAGTAACTCGAGCCAACTTATGCTACAAGACAGAGGACAGAACTCCGAAACCAACGACTTTCAACAATGACTCGAGCCAAGTTATGCTACAAGACGGAGGACAGAACTCCGAAACCAACGACTCACAACAGTAACTCGAGCCAAGTTATGCTACAAGACAGAGGACAGAACTCCGAAACCAACGACTTTCAACAATGACTCGAGGCAAGTTATGCTACAAGACGGAGGACAGAACTCCGAAACCAACGACTCACAACAGTAACTCGAGCCAAGTTATGCTACAAGACAGAGGACAGAACTCCGAAACCAACGACTTTCAACAGTAACTCGAGCCAAGTTATGCTACAAGACAGAGGACAGAACTCCGAAACCAACGACTCACAACAGTAACTCGAGCCGAGTTATGCTACAAGACAGAGGACAGAACTCCGAAACCAACGACTTTCAACAATGACTCGAGCCAAGTTATGCTACAAGACAGAGGACAGAACTCCGAAACCAACGACTCACAACAGTAACTCGAGCCAAGTTATGCTACAAGACAGAGGACAGAACTCCGAAACCAACGACTCACAACAGTAACTCGAGCCAAGTTATGCTACAAGACAGAGGACAGAACTCCGAAACCAACGACTTTCAACAATGACTCGAGCCAAGTTATGCTACAAGACAGAGGACAGAACTCCGAAACCAACGACTCACAACAGTAACTCGAGCCAAGTTATGCTACAAGACAGAGGACAGAACTCCGAAACCAACGACTCACAACAGTAACTCGAGCCAAGTTATGCTACAAGACAGAGGACAGAACTCCGAAACCAACGACTTTCAACAATGACTCGAGCCAAGTTATGCTACAAGACAGAGGACAGAACTCCGAAACCAACGACTCACAACAGTAACTCGAGCCAAGTTATGCTACAAGACAGAGGACAGAACTCCGAAACCAACGACTCACAACAGTAACTCGAGCCAAGTTATGCTACAAGACAGAGGACAGAACTCCGAAACCAACGACTTTCAACAATGACTCGAGCCAAGTTATGCTACAAGACAGAGGACAGAACTCCGAAACCAACGACTCACAACAGTAACTCGAGCCAAGTTATGCTACAAGACGGAGGACAGAACTCCGAAACCAACGACTGACAACAGTAACTCGAGCCAAGTTATGCTACAAGACAGAGGACAGAACTCCGAAACCAACGACTTTCAACAATGACTCGAGGCAAGTTATGCTACAAGACAGAGGACAGAACTCCGAAACCAACGACTTTCAACAATGACTCGAGCCAAGTTATGCTACAAGACAGAGGACAGAACTCCGAAACCAACGACTCACAACAGTAACTCGAGCCAAGTTATGCTACAAGACGGAGGACAGAACTCCGAAACCAACGACTCACAACAGTAACTCGAGCCAAGTTATGCTACAAGACAGAGGACAGAACTCCGAAACCAACGACTTTCAACAATGACTCGAGGCAAGTTATGCTACAAGACAGAGGACAGAACTCCGAAACCAACGACTCACAACAGTAACTCGAGCCAAGTTATGCTACAAGACGGAGGACAGAACTCCGAAACCAACGACTCACAACAGTAACTCGAGCCAAGTTATGCTACAAGACAGAGGACAGAACTCCGAAACCAACGACTTTCAACAATGACTCGAGGCAAGTTATGCTACAAGACAGAGGACAGAACTCCGAAACCAACGACTTTCAACAATGACTCGAGCCAAGTTATGCTACAAGACGGAGGACAGAACTCCGAAGCCAACGACTTTTGACAAGAACATGTGAGTTTCACGCGACATAGGGAAATAGTTTTCCCGTATCGAGAGCCTACCTCCAAATAGCCTGAACCGGCTAACGGAGCTATTGTACACGACGGGTTGAGAACAAGGATCTCAGCCTTGCGCCCGTAATAGCGATTGAAGGCGACAGGACACCTTCACCTAGCATAAACTAGGGGCGGAGAATTCCCTATCTTTTCGTACAGTTCGTACGAGAACGTTTGTATAAATTGTCAGCACAGGCACGGCAATCACACAAACACGATAGCGGCTTCTCCTACTCTCGGCGAGTAATCTCCAAAAAACGCTGTGAAGGATGTATTTATATTAGGGCAGGGTAGGGAGAAGGGGAAGGGACGTGGATAAACAAGAGAGGGGTAGCGGAGGAGTCATTATGAAAAGAACTCTGTTAATGACAACAATGTCTTGATCCAACAATTTATGTCCCCATTCTGTTCGCTTATAAGTCCTGACCTTGACGATGTTATTTTGTTACAGACATACGATTCGGCTCGATGTGATATAAGATTAAGATGTTGGTTACGAAGTTCTATTCTTCATCTTGTTGCGCAACTTATTGGTCTTCTGAGAGTTTTCCGTAAATGTTTAACTTGAACTTTGAGAAGGAGAAAAAATCCTGTACTTGACCGGGAATCGAAACCGGGTCTCCCCATTTGCCGGATAGGTGCTTTAACCAACTAAGCTATCAAGCCAACATGATTCTCCATTCTCGAATTCGAGAATGGAGAATCGCTGCGTTGCCGACCTCTGGTTTAGATACTACGGGGCAAGTTAGAGAGCTGAAATTTTCAAGTTATTTAGAGTAGAGTCTTATTAAACAAATAAACATTTCATTGTATCTATGAAATTCTTATTGCGGCCGTTAAAAATTATTTTAATTTAAACAATTAGATAAATGTTATTTCACTTCTAAATGTGCTACAAATTTAAAATTTGGCATAAATGTGTGACATTATTAACCCAATGTGGAAAACGTATAATATACATAAAATTGCAAAAATTATCAATTGTTTTACTCCATTATTTTTCCATAAGGAAAAAAAGAAATTTGGTCCCTAGGAGAAATATTTCCCATGATGAAATATCTCTCTAAAAAATTAATGTTTTTTCAAGGTAAGATGAAATGCTTGCAGTATGCAAGCACCTTCTACTAGTGTGTGTGCGTGTATATATATATATATATATATATATATATATATATATATATATATATATATATATATATGGGTGGTCCTTATAATGGGGGGAAAAACAAACGTTTTATTTTGAATAGGGGCACAAGCCTATTTTGTTCCAATATTTAAAAAAATAATATTCCCAAAATTTGGTAAATTTTAGATGAAATTTAGAGGTTGCTACCAAAGTTTGAAACATTAAGTTTTCTTTATTTTGAACAAAGCATATAAAATTTAGAGAATTTAGAGTTGGTAATTTCCATGCTACATTGTCAAATGATAAACATAACAATACTGACACAGTGGTATATTAATTGTTTGTGGCAAGTGTTCCCTTTGCAAAGTCTGGATATCTCCTCCGATGGTCGCTGACAACCTGCAGAAGAAATTGCTTCTGCTGTTCACCCAGGGTGTGTAATCGATTGTATTCCCCGATCAGGGCAACTCCGCGTTCTGCCGTATCGTTAATGCAATTGATGGACCTGATGCACTTTTCTGTGGCAATGTAGTTCCCATCAGAAGCCCAGAGTTCGGGATCCAATTCTGTGAATTTCGAGTCAAGACCAAGTATGTCGAAAAAACTCAAAGTGTTGGCTGACTCAAAATAGCAACAGCACTGGCAGTGAACTCATCATCAAGTGCAGTTCTGTATTTGGACTTATCCAGTGACACCCAATGAGCTTGAAATCGCTTGAAGATTAATATTTATGGGCTCGCTGATGGACTTACGATGACAGAGAAGACAGCTTCCAGTACCAGCTCCAATATGTGGTGCCTGCAGGGAATGTAGAGAAGGTTCTTGTCTAATTTCTGTTCAATAAGCCATTACCTCTCGCTTCGAAGGTAGCTTATTTCCAGGTATTTCACGTGATTGTAGTCCAATTAGCCAAACATTCGTCATTTTACAGGTAGTAGAACTAACAGTAGCCATTTCTTCATAAAAGTTAACCTGAAAGTAAAGTGAAAAAATTAGCTAACTTACTTCTGTTGTCATTAGTTTATTTTTTGGTGTTCCGCAGAACGCAGTACGAAACTTACAAACTGAGAGTGCACTGTATTGTAATATCCTGCGAGTCAGGTTCACTTGAGTCTCTACACAACAACTTTATGGGAGAAAACCCTTGGCTGAACTGCACTCTTTGGCTGCCTGATGACAACTGAACTCACTGCACTAGGTGGGCTGCTTATATAGTTTAGGCCATAGATTGTTCCAGAAGGTTCTAGAACGTACTGGAAGGTTCTACATCATTACAGATGTTCTAGAACGTTCCGGAAAGTTCCAAATTGTTCCGCAAGGCTCTAGAACGTTTCAGATTGTTTATGAAGGTTCTATAACGTTCTGGACAGTTCTAGATTGTTCCAAAAGAACTGATATGGACTATTACATATCACAAAGAGTGCTCCTGCAAGTGGACTTACGCAGGATTTCTGAGGGGTACATCTGAAAGGTTATATCTATTGCAGTACTGCGTAACATTGACCAATGGGTGCTGCATCACAATTTTCAATACCGAGTATCTACAATTCACAATTCAATTCAAATAAGTTTAAAATTTAAACTAATTTTAAAATGAGTGCACCTATGTTTAGCATTATGATGTATTGCGATTTTTCAGATCTTGATAGCGACCCCTAAATATTATTCAAAACTAATCTAATTTTACCAAAATTATTTTTTTTCATAATAGAACAGATTCAAAACGTGCCCCCTCCAGTTTTCCAAAACTTAAAAATAAGGACCACCCTAATATATGTATATAATATTGAAATGCAGTTGAAGTAAAAGTTCACTTTTTGGAAAAATTAGGGTTTGTTTTTATTTATTTATTTAATCTAATTATAATGTAGCTTGGCTCTGAGCCTGATGGCAAGATCACTACAGTAATAATAAGTACACTCATTTCCAAAAGTATTCCAACAATTTGAGCGGCATCGCTTTCGCGGCAGACTAAATGTTAACTTCCTGTCTACATGAATGTTATATAAGTCGGTGAATAGGCATTCCTGTCTTGACGCCACCTCAGCCTTCAGAATTTATTAATGTTGATAGTCTTCGGCGTGACTTGGTGGAATAATTCCATAATTATAAATTAGGGAAACGGAAAAGACGACGTATTATTCCACATACAAAAAAGAAGTTTTACTTTCGACCGGTTTTGTTACAGGGTAAAATCATCACCTGATCTGCCGATTGATAGGTACCACTAACAAAAAGCTGGCCTTTATAGGGAGAATAGATCGAAATAGCTCCGAAAATGTGAAAGAATTATGTTATTTATTTTTTGTTCGACCGCAGGTCGAATTAGCCTCAGCTGTGTGGGGCCCCTACGAAAAGGGACTCACTAACGAGATAGAAAAGGTTCAGCGCAGGGCAGCTAGATTTATAAAGAGAAATTACGATAGTAAACAAAGCGTAGCATCATTAATGGAAAATCTGAAATGGACATAGTTAGAGGAACGTAGGTTGCAGACTAGATTTAACCTACTGAAAAAATTTATCTCGGAGGGACTAGCGAATGAGGTAGTAGGACTTATCAGAAGCCCGACGTATCTCGGAAGGCAGGACAGTGAGGATAAGATTAGCGAGATCGACTGTAGAAAGGAGCGATATAGAGGATCGTTTTTCCCTAGGACGATAAGAGAACATAATAGGAAAAGATAAAGTAGGAAAACTATGGACCTTTGGTGCACTGCACCCCCAGCCATCCACCAAAAATGTGACTTGTGACTTGCAGGGCATCATGTAGATGGTACAGTGATGATGTCACGGTGATGATGTTACGGTGATGATGTTCCGGTGATGATGTTACCCTGTAACGAAACCAGTGATGATGTTACCCTGTAACGAAACCGGTGATGATGTTACCCTGTAACGAAACCGGTGATGATGTTACCCTGTAACGAAACCGGTGATGATGTTACCCTGTAACGAAACCGGTCGAAAGTAATACTCCTTTTTTATAAGTAGAATAATACGTTATTTTTTCCGTTTCCCTGATTTATAATTTATTATTGTATAAAATACGACGTATTCTTAAGTGTGAGTGGATTACCGAATTTCGAATTAACAATTTCATCGGTTATATCAGATTCCCCGGTTCGAGAGTAAATGTTACATAACGAAAATAGCGAAAATGACAAGGTACAAGTCTGAAAAACAGTCGAGATATATGCGTTTAAAAAAGTAAAAAAAAAACCTTTTGCAGTTTTTTCTTTCATTCCTTGCGACTTGATAGCATTTTCCATATATTCCACGTTAAATACCGACGTAAGAAGCCGGTTTGGCTGACGTAATGCACGAGATTGTAGTGCGCTATATCTTTTTATAATCCATTGATTGTGAGTTAAATTGTTGTTGTAGCCATCATCATTTGGTTTGACTTCGTTATTAAGTGAACTTCATTTTCACAGAATCGGTGAGCGTGAGTTCACCACCACCACTACACTCACCAAAACCACCACCACCACGCACACTACCACTACCACCATCTAATATTAAAGCAATTTTTAAAAAATAGTATGACAAGAGTAAATACCCATTTCCGGTTCATCGAATTTTACCAAAAACTAATCTACTCTTGTCTCTTTAACGAAAATATAAAATATGAAATTTCGTGTAGACAAGATTAATAGTTTTTGAGTTAGAGCGCCCATAATATATTTATCACATACACACAAACACACACAGATATCAACGAGAAATGGTGAAAACGTGTTTATGGGACCTCAAAACGTGTATTTCCGTTGAAATCAAAATCGATTTTTTTCATGAAAAAAATACTTTTCCCTTCACTACGTATGGAGTAAGTAAAGAATAGTGGAAAGATGCACACATCGTTCGTGTATACATGCAAAGCAGAGTCGTTCTTTACGATATAAGTATATAATCATTTTAAAAAGAAAATATTGATGGCTTAGTTCGTAGTGTCTACGAACTAAAATGCCAGTAGTGATACTAAGGAAATATCGAATTTTTGATTCACCGACTAATTTCCTGTTTAATTGTAATTAATAATACAATCGACTATTACTTAAAACATACCTTACTCGAATAGTTATAATATAATCTGTATTTCGCGTAATACCTTCGTCGTAAATTACCAATTTCTTTTCGCTTACAAACGTTGTGCATACGTAAAGAAAATACACACATTTCTTCGTCGTAGATAATCCATTTCCCTTAATTTTCCAAATGTCGCGTGCGCACGAAAAAATTAAACTATCTAGTGGTACCCACAAAAACATTTGCGAAGTCAGTCAGAAATCTGCATGTTTAACCGAGCAGTCACACATAGTTCGGAGATTGATTTATCTCGCAATTACCAAAATGAGGTTCACTTAATAACGAAGTGGAACGAAATGATGATGGCTGCAACAACAATTTAACTCAATGCATTATAAAAAAGATATACCAAATTACAATCTTGTGCATTCCGTCAGCCAAACCGACTTCTTACGTCGGTATTTAACGTGGAATATATGGAGAATGCTATCAAGTAGCAAGGAATGAAATAAAAAACTGCAAAATGTTTTTTTTCTTTTTTAAACGCATACATCTCGACTGTTTTTGAGACTTGTACCTTGTCATTTTCGCTATTTTCGTTATGTATCGAATACTATCGAACCGGGGAATTTGAAAAAACCGATGAAAACGTCGATTCGAAATTCGTAAATCCATTAGCGCTTCCACTATTAGAACTAATTACGCAGCGAGTTTGCTTCAGCTCTCCCCCAACAACCCCTCATTTGGACAAAGAAACAATGCCATGGGCCTGTTTACGCTATTATTGCGATGCAAGAATGACTGTTAAATAACAATGGCGAATTACAAAAATACGTTCAAACGATCGCCCAAGACGCGGAATAATCTTTGTTAACTCCCGTCGATACGCAAGAATACGTCGTATTTTATACAATAATAAACCTTGAAGGCTGAGTTGATGTCACGACAGGAATACATATTCCGACTGACATAACATTCACGTAGATAGAAGTTAAATACAGCCTGTCGCGAAAGCGACGGCGCTCAAATTGTTGGAATGCTTTTGGAAATGAATGTACATAATATGTATATAATGTTTGTCATAATAAGTAATAATCGTCATTTTATCTACTATAATAAACAGCATATTAAGAATACAGCTTCTATCTTGCGAGGCGCTTAATTCTACTTCTGAAGTGACCCAGATGAGAGGGAAAGGGCATGAAGACAGCTGCAGGCAGGCTATTCCAATCAACTACACCCCTATTTAGGGAAGAATACTTTCCCCAATTTGTTTTCACTTTCTCATACATATTATACTAGATAGTACCTGGCGATGCCCGGGCTTCGCCAGACGTCTTCGGCGAATAAAATTATACGTATGTCATATGGTAACACAATAATTTCAACTTTTGCGAATTTTTCATGCTCATAAAAACAATACTTCCCCCTATACTACATATGGAGAAAGTAAAACTTCTATCAAATACTGACAGATAGATCGACAGACAGAAATTATCGCGAAAATAATCAAAACGTGTTCAGGAGACCTCAAAACGTGTATTTCCGTTGAAATCTCGTATTAGAATTTTTTCATGAAAACAATACTTTCTCTAAACTACATGTATGGAGATAGTAAAAATTAATTCTGAGATATCTCCGATACCTATGAATTGGGCCAGGAGGGTCCATGGAGGTCCGGAGGGAACGGCAGCATATGTGAGAGTAATAGGATTTCGAGTTTAACATGCAATCGGTTGGCAGGGCGACTTCTCCTTAATAACGCTAAATTTTGTCATAATATGATATTTAAACGTTAAATTTGAGAGATTTCGAATCAAAGGCGATAAAAGAGGATAAGAAGAAGAAACTATTGTCATTTTTCTTTAATGCAGTCCTAGTCCGGAGATCGAAGGTCAAATACGTGAATTTTAATAAGCAAAAGAAAATAAGCTTGCAGGTCGAAATATCGATTTCTCCATGTTATCTTAAGGGGAATGGAAATCATTCTCAGGAATCGAACCCGTGTCGATTTGGGAAAATTATTTTTCGCAAATGGCTTTTACTTTAAGAATCAAACATTCCCACCAAATGTCAATCTTCTAGCTTCTCGGAAAGTTTGTTAAAAATAGGATTACAGTTCCGCTTTCCCACCCACCGACGACGAAGTCATTTTTACTTTCTCCATACGTAGTATAGGGGAAAATTATTGTTTTCTTGAAAAAATCGATTTCGAGATTTCAACGGAAATACACCTCTTGAGGTCCCCTGAACACGTTTTGACCATTTTCTCGATGATGTGTCTTTGTGTATGTGACAGTTTTTCTGTGGGTGCTCTAACTCAAAAATTATTAATTAGGTGTATGCAAAATTTTATGTTTAACATTTTTATGAAAGTCAGGAGAACTGATTAGTTTTTGTTAAAAATCGGTCATATTTGATATATGTAAAAACGTAACGGAATAAAAGTAGTAGGAAATTTAAGTTTCTACAATCTTTGTTTGAAACATTTCCCCATATAATGCATTTTTAAGAGACATCTTAAAAACTAAATACTTTAGCCGCCACCACCACGCCACCGACAGAAGTCTTTAAATTTTTCTCTCAGTTACTTAAAATATTTATTATCATGTAACCCAGCGTTTCCCAAAGTGTGGTCCGCGGCCCGGTACCGGTCCTTGGGAAAAAAATGCCGGTCCTCAGAAAATATTAAAATAATCGCGCTATCCTATTACGTCTACGTATACAGCTGTAACAAATTTAATTGACTCTTCTGTATGTATTGCGGACCTTTCCACCCTCTGAAGGAGGTCCGCAACCACCCTCTCCAGCTCCGTGATTCGAGCCCTCATGGCCTCGCAACCAGCGGCGCACAAGAAGGAGGAAACGGGAGTCCTCGGTGAAGCCATCCTAAACTTACCTAATTTATATACTAACGCAAAAGAGTTACAATATAAAAACAAAAGCTGAAATGGGATAAGGCTAAAGAATTTGGTCTGTTTTAAAGCGGGGACGCTCTTCGTGTGGCGTACGAGAAAGGGTCAAACGCAGGTATAAAGTGAAAGGCGTAAACAACACAAACAAAGTTAGATCACGCACAGGAGATGATAGTACACAACAACGAAAAATATAAATACTATGGAGCGTAAAACTAAAACAACCTTACAAATGTAACGAGAATATGCTAATACACAATAACTACTATGATATAAATATTATTTTCTAAAAGGGAGAATGAAATTTCTAACAAGAAACTACGAGGCTTAAAAGTTAACTATTGCGGTAGAGAAAAATAAAAACTATAACGTGGATGTTATAACAAAACTAATTACATAACTTAAACGAATGTTAAATAAAATTACCGAAGGATAACAATAGAATAAAGTAGATTGTTAGTTCTACTTAACACTACAGCTACTCTAATGCTACAGCTACTCTAGTCGCTCGAGGCTACGTAGAAGCTCGCAGGAGCAAGTGAAAGGCACGTCAGTTCACTTCAACAGCCAGGTAAAGACTTGAAGTCGACTCCCATGCCCACACAGAAAATCCATAGTCTTTGGTTTAACCCCGCCACGCGGCTCCAAACCTCCGAACCACAGTCAACCGGCGGGACAATGATACAAATGGTGAGCCGCACATCAGAACCCGACTCCTCTCGGACACGAGTGACCTCAGCGACCAAGTCCTCAAAAGAACTTAGAATCTCCTCGGACCCGCGCTTCGAGGGGTCATTAGTCCCAACATGGACCACCATCCGCAGCCTAGAGCAACCCGTTGACTCCACCGACTCCCGTACCGCCCTCGTCACATGGGGGACCGTTCCTCCTGGTATACACCTGGAGAACACCCGCTCAGCCACTCCCTCCCGGCGGGCCCGAGTGAGCAAGGGAGCCATAACACGCCGGACATTAGAACTACCTATCACTAAGAGCCCTCCCTTCCCACCCCGACTTCCCATAGATCCAGCCTCCGTCAAAAAGACGGGAGCGGATGCGAGAGCATCGGCCGAAGTGTCGTCCTCCGACAACGCCGCGAACCGATTGCAAACTGGAAGAGGGTCTGCCGAGGCATTCCCAGCTCCCAGCCTTCGCAGGACCACCCCACGATCCCCCCGGTTGGAGACACTCTCCAATCGTTGGGTTTCAGGATTGGAGCGACCCCAGCCCCTGAAGAGGTCCCACAAACACCCTCGATCACACCACCGACTTTCGCACTCGAGCGCACGGGAATCGCCATCATGTCGCGGTGAGTTCTCGGGGATGGATGCGTTCTCCCAACACGAACAACGGCCGACTCCCCTCTTGCCACCCTCCGACGGAGGTCCGTAACCTCTCTTACCAGCTCCGTGATTCGAGACCTCATTCCCTCGAAATCAGCGTCGCATAGAAAGGAGGAAACGGGATTCCTAGGTGAAGCCATCCTAAACACTAATCTGTACTAGCTACGAATTAAATTAAACTTCAAGCTAAGGTTATACTAAGTCACTAACTAATTCGTGGACTTAAGGTCTACGCTAGAGAGGAACGCAGGTAAAAAGTGAAAGGGAAGCGCTAACTCACCGCACAAACAACGTTAGCGAACAGGCAAGATAGACACAAAAGCAAGCGTTAAAACAATTTAAATTGGTACACCAACAGCGTAGAGTTCTTACAGAGACAATTACTACTTGAATATGAGTTTTTTTTAAAGCAAGTGCTAGAAAAAATACTACTGAAAAATAACGATATTGGGATTAAGAGATACTACAATAAACAATATAAATAAATGTTAGTTCTACTTATCAGTACGGTTACTTCGACTCTACTTCTACTGCTACTCAACGATACGGCTACGGAAGGACAGCTGCTACAGCTACTCTACAGCTACTGCTATTATTTTGGAAATCTAGAAGCCCATCGTCCGTGTTTACCTACTCGATAGATGGTGAGAGCATTCCTGTTTCGGAATCCGTGAAATACCTCGGGGTAACCTTGAATCGTGACCTGTCTTGGGACACCCACATAAGACGAGTGATAGGTGCGGCAAATAAGAAGTTGGCTTTTGTGCGTAGGATAGTCAGGAAAAGCACGGAAAAGGTGAGAGAATCCTGTTATTTATCGTTGGTTAGACCTCAAATGGAATACGCAGCAGCGGTTTGGGATCCATATCAGAGGGGACTCATAAAGGATTTAGAAAAAATACAGCGGCGAGCAGCTAGATTCGTGAAAAGGAATTACGATAAAAAACAGAGCGTTACGTTACTCATTGATGAGTTGAGTTGGCCATCGTTGAAAGATCGTAGATTACAGGCGAGACTTAAACTTCTAGATAAATATAGGTCGGAGATATTCGTAAATGAAATGAAGGATATTCTTCAACAACCAACGTATATCGGACGGAGGGATAATGAGGACAAGATTCGCGAAATAGATAGTAGGACGGAGAGGTATAAGGAGTCCTTTTTCCCTAGGACAATACGTGACCACAATAGATAACTGTGAATAATAATTAGTTAGGAACTTGGTGCGCGGCACCCCCTGCCATCCACCGTCAAGGTGACTTGCAGGGTAATATGTATATGTAGATGTACGCATATGAGAAAGTTTGTGCAATGCATATTGCGCCATTTACTTGTTTGGGTGGCTCTATTTCGAATGAGTTGTCATTTCGTCCTTCAATCCTAGTTCCTGTATCCCTCCAGGGAAATTTCCCCACATAAGCGTTGAAAATTCCTTTAAGCCTATATGATTTTATTCTCGATTCTAGGGAGTCCCAATCCAACTTTTCTATAATTTTGGTCACACCTTCACCCCTTTTTAAGTTCCCAGAAACAAATCTGTCTCGCTAAGTGGTGGGACCAAGATTTTTGACAAAATGTTTGGTGGGGTATATGATGCAAAAAGGTCGAGAACCACTAACTTACGTTAAATGATACTCTTGAAATGACTAGGTAACTTCGAATTTAAAGACTAATCCAACCCGCCGAAACAATGGCAACTTTCAATGCGGCCCGCCGAAGTATTCATAACCACCCATACGACCCGATACGTAGAAAAGGTTTCTCATCCCATAAAAATGTTGTTGCCAATAGCAACAATTGAAAAGTTTGCTCATCCCATAAGTATTTTGTTGTCAATAGCAACAATTGAAAAGGTTGCTCATTCCATAAATATGTTGTTGTCAATAGCAACAATTGAAAAGGTTGCTCATCCCATAAATATTTTGTTGTCAATAGCAACAATTGGATAATTTTTCGCATGTCGTTTTTCAATGAAAAATGTGGTTCAAAGTATTTTTCATTATGAAAATTATCCTTTGAACCTCGAATAATTCGACAATCCTCGGATGGAAGGAACGTAATTTGATGTAATAGCTACTGCCAACCTTCATGAAGTCCAACAGGCCTTCGCCATTTTGATATACGATCCCAACTTTCGAAATGTGTAGTTTTCCCCGGCGTAAATAATTGGCCAAAATGATCTTATGATAACTAACAATTGCCCTAAATATTTCTCAAATTTCTCTTTATTGCCAGATTTTAAATACGTAAAGTTAAAATCGGTTTGTCTGCGAGCATTCGTCACGATTTTAAGCGAAGCGTAACTGTCAGTAATATCCGCAAATTTTATGCAATGCAGGCAAGGGTAACACTTTGTGAATTAAGTTTATAAATTTCTTTTTTCTGCATTTTCAATCGCAAACAACACTATTTTCTGTGCAGGAGTATGCAACATGAACTATTGTCGATACGTAATACAAAATCTAATTCATCAATCTGTGTTTAGTATTTTCTATCCGCATATCAACGTTAATCATAATTTCATTCATAACAATCTAACGTTTAGCTAAAACCTACTTAATAATTTTATAAAAGTTCGCAGTTGCAAATATAATTGTGCACATTTTACATTGCAACGATAATTCTTGGAAGTTTACACGCTAATTTACGATAAATTTTGTAAAATTTTACATTCTTCCCCTACACGTATCTCATTTATTCTAAGGTTAAAAGAAATTTTCCAAACTGTTTTTATCGAGACAAATTTCTTTTGTTTCAAAATATTTTTCCTTCGACAAAGCCTTTCCGAAACATAAACTTTAAAATATTTTAAACAGCGTTTTGTTTAAAGACAGCAGATAAGAATGAAAATAATTTTCCTGAGGTCTACTATTTGGTAGAAATAACATGTCTTTTGCCGCATTTCTCTACGACAAAGAGTTCCTGAGATACAGAGATGGACGGACGGACAGACACTTGAGAAATTATATAGGATTGCCACCATGGAATATAAAACTTTACACAGTAAAGCTTACACTCACCTTTACAAATAGGTCGATTGAGGTAAAAAAATATACAGTTCCCTCATGTAAACTTCATGCCTCTGTCGAAGATGAAACACCACCAAAACATCGAAGATATGTTTATCACGATCAGCTGTTCGTGGCAATCTTGGCCGAAACGCCACGGCCAATCACTAGCTCCACCTTCTCCGTCGAAAGATTCGACCCAAATGGAAATACCCCGCAGAGTTTATCCATTCTTCCACCCCCTTCGCTGTCGCAATCCAACAGCAGTGAAAACCAGTATTAAGGGCACCTTCGCCGTAATACGGCGTGCTCAGTCAAGGAAAACCACATGCGCACCCCCTCCTGTTTACACACACAACTCAACCTTTCCCTTATCAAACGGTTCACTAACCCCATACACTTCCACAGTGCTCGATTATCTTCCCTTTCCCGTTTCTGCAGAAGGATATCGCACGGAATTCCATTTAAAATCGCATCGTTGCAAGCGTAAAAACGGAGAAAATACGTTGCTGGCAGGTTCGCTCGGAAGGATTTTTGTGCCCTGGGTAAGGAACCGTAGTAGCACCCTCCGTGAAATTTTTAGGACGAAAATTTTTTCGCGAAAAAAACTGAAAAAACAACGATTTAAAAACTAAATAAACTCCACCGAAATTCCACATCGTTAAGCGATATCAGCTTACTAACAGTTATTCACTTGAAAATAATGATAATAGATAGACGGTCCGGAAATTTTGGCGCCCCGGGCAGCCGCTCGGCTCACCGGTGTCTCGGTCTGGCCACGAGTTCAGGTATTTTAAATCGCAGTCGATTCATCTTGAAAGAAAACATTATCAATGGCGTACACAGCCAATCTACTCTCGAGACTAGAAATTCCAATTCCCTAATTAACTTAGCATATTTTAAGAAAGAACATCGGTTAATAATAAAACCCTTACTCTCTTGGTCACTCGGTCATTCTGTCCGTAACGCTCAATATCTCATCCGTTTCTTCAGCCAATTCAACCAAATTTGCTAGTATTGCAAAGATCACGAACTAATAGCGAATGGCTTAAACTTTTTCAAAAAAGGTCCCGGTTTCGACTCCAGAGGGAGATTTCAATCTCCCATAAGACGCTCAATATCTCAGCCATTTCTGCAGCCAGTTCAACCAAATTTGGTAGAGTTGCTGTGATAACGTACATCTACATCTACTTCTACAAGTTACCCTGCAATTCACCAAGTTGGTGGGTGGCAGGGGGTGCAATGCACCAAATCCTACCTAAAGATTGTCTAACGCAATTCGAAATTTCCTATTGTGATCTCTTATTGACCTCGGAAAGAACGAGCCTAGATAACGCTCCGTCCTACAATCGATCTCGCGTATTTTATCGTCTCGATCATTTCTACCTATATACGTCGGTGCCACAATTATTCCCACTACCTCCTCTTTTAGACATTCTGACCTATATTTCTCTAGAAGTTTCAACCTTGAGTGCAATCTACGGTCCTCCAGTGATACCCAGTTCAAATCGCTCAATAAAGAGGTGACGCTTTCCTTATGTTCGTACTTTTGTTTTACAAATCTGGCTGCTCTGCGCTGTACTCGCCATAGTCCGTCCCATACCTAAGAAAAGTCTTACTTCTGACATAACCGACTTTCGGCCCATCAGTTTACTTCCTGTATTATCAAAGGCATTTGAAAAGGTTTTACATGAACAAATCACATATTTTCTAATTAGTAATAATATCCTCGATTCTCTACAATCAGGATTCCGAAAATCACACAGCACTACCACAGCACTCCTCAAAATCACTGACGATATCAGATTAGCAATGGACAAAAGAGAAGTCACTATTATGACTCTTCTTGACTTTAGTAAAGCTTTTGACTCTGTAGATGTAAACATACTTCTAACCAAACTGCGCCTCATGAACTTCTCCTCAGATTCCCTAAACTTAATTAGTTCTTACCTGAATGATCGCTATCAAAAGGTCGTAACTGACAATCATTCCTCAAGATGGATTAAAGTGTCACGTGGCGTACCACAAGGTTCCACCCTCGGGCCACTGCTCTTCTCTCTGTACATTAATGATATATCTTCTCAGCTTGCTCACTGTAAATACCACCTTTATGCTGATGATCTCCAAATCTATATGCACTCTCGCTCTATTGATCTCCATCTTATCATTGATAAAATGAACCATGACCTCACTTCTTTATCCAAATGGAGCAATGTAAATTTCCTCAAAATCAATCCTTTAAAAAGTCAGTCTATTATTATTGGGTATCCCAAACTTCTCTCGTCACTAAACTTCTCAGAACTTCCCCCAATTCTGCTCAATAACTCTGTCATTCGTTTCCAAAAAACTGCAACCAATCTCGGGTTAGTATTCAATGACACATTGACCTGGACTGATCATATAACTAAAATATGTAATACTGTTAACAGTTCACTTCACTCACTTAAAAGAATTAAAAGCATTACCCATTTCTCCCTTCGCAAGCGACTTATCACCGCTCTTGTCCTTCCTCACCTCGATTACTGCGATACGGTCTATCAAGATCTATCTAACGAGCTATCTCTAAAACTGCAGCGTGCACAAAATTCCTGCGTAAGATTCATTTGTGATCTCCAAAAGAGAGACCATGTCACTCAACCTCTATATACGTTAGGCTGGCTTCGCACTGAAGCTCGTAGACGTCTTCACCTCCTCTCGTTATTTTACCGAATTATAACTCTTCAAAACCCGCAGTATCTGAACTCCAAATTTTCCCAAATGAACTCTGTGCACAACGCCAACACTAGGGGCACCAATCTCTTCCAGATCCCACATCACAGGACGGAAATTTATAATAAATCCTTCCATGTTACAGCTTGTAGACTTTGGAACGCCCTACCTACTGACCTCCAAAACGCAACATCTCTCCACATATTCAAACATAAATACTTTAAATTGCTGTTCTCTGCCCAAAATTCAGGTCAGCTTTAACATTTTCTTCTTACCAATTGCAAGACGGCTTCCTTCACTCTTCCTTACTTAATTAACATTAATTATTTTTTTTGCAGGTTATCGAGTTCGCAAAGTGTACGCCTCCTTCGACTGTTACCTTTTCATTGTCTAGTGTCTACTATGTTATAGTGATTATACTAATTCTCATTGTATTATATCATTCTGTATTGTTTCATACTATTTTATACTGATTTATATCATTTTGTATTGTTTTATACTATTTTATACTGTTTTATATCATTTTGTATTGTTTTATACTATTTCGTATTACTTTATTTTATTATGTATTGTTTTATATCATATGTGTAATTTTATATAATTTCCTTCTTTCTTATGTTATGCATGATCCAACAACAATCTCCATATTCATTGTATATATTTCAAGTATATTTCATCTTATTCTGCCTAATTATTGTATTATATTTCTTGGTTTGCATTACGTTAATACCTATATATGTATTTTTTTATGACGGTATACAACGATGCTGTATATACGAAGACTTACTGTACATACTCCTTTCTATTTAATGTTGTATTACTATATCATAATATGTACACTATCTAGGGTTTTCGCAGGTTTTTCACACCCCCCTTCTCAGTGGGTGTTTTCCTGCGTGGGTTTTACTAGGGAGGACATGCCTGTTTTACCTAGGTTTTCCCCACAATCTCTAATCTGTCTTCAATTTTATATATATATTTTTTTTACTCTGTATGATTTAGGTATATACTGTTTATGTTATGCGTATTGTATATATATATATATCTTACATTACCATTTTTTATATTTTTTATATTGACGAAGGGTTAAATGTAAGAATGGACCTTATGGTCTAAATTTCGCCCGAATAAAGACGATTATCTATCTATCTATCTATCTACTCTTTCTAGTTGAATTATGTGTCCCTTCTCGTACGGATCCCATATGCTCGCTGCGTATTCCACTTGTGGTCTTACCAGTGATAAGTAGCATGTTTCGCGTACTTTCTCTGTAGTGTTCCGTACTATTCTACCTATGAATGCCAGTTTCTTGTTGGCCGCGCCTATAACTCGACGAATGTGCATGTCCCACGAAAGATCTCGACAAATGGTTACTCCTAAATATTTTACATACTCAGCTTGTCGAATACTCATTTCATCTATTTTATATTCGAAACCTAAATCTTTGTTCTTACTTTTCCAGAAAGTGACTGCGGCACATTTAGTATAATTAATTTCGATTTGCCATTCTTTGCACCACGCTGAAATGGCTCTTAAGTCTTCACACAGAGACTGATGGTTCTCCTGATTTTTTATTTCTTTATATAGAACGGTGTCATCGCCGAAAAGCCTAATTTTACTACGAACAACCGAGCAGATATCATTTACATAGATTAAGAAGAGCAGAGGGCCCAATACACTTCCCTGAGGAACACCCGAAGCAACTTTAACGGGGGACGAGTATTTCCCATCGATGACAACTATCTGTTCCCTATTCGAGAGGAAGTCTCTCACCCAACCGACAACTTTCGAATTGATACCACATTGCCCTAACTTCGCAATTAATTTCCTATGAGATACTTTATCGAACGCCTTCCTGAAATCAATGAATATTGCATTGACCTGAGTATTTTTCTCTCCGCATCGCAACAAATCGTCCACGAACAGGCCGAGCTGCGTTTCGCATGATCTACCTCTCCGGAATCCGTGTTGGCATCCGCTAAGCAATGAATGACTATCTAAATAGCGCATTACAGAGCTAAAGACTATGTGCTCAAGTATCTTGCACGATAATGAAGTTAAGGATATCGGCCTATAATTTTCGGGGTTCTCTCTGTCGCCACTCTTATGGATGGGCGTAACATGTGCCACCTTCCAATCTTTAGGAACTACTCCTTCTCTAATGGATTTCTCGAATATAATTTTCAAATACGGCGCGATTTCAGCAGCTAATTCTTTCATTACACGCGCGGGAATTTCCTCCGGTCCAGGAGATTTATTTGGCTTAATTGAATGAAGTTGGAGCGCGATGCCATTTTCCGAAAATACCAAATCTTCCATCGAATCGCCCTGACGCATAGGAATAGGGGTCTCACATTCATCGTCATCACGAGTAAAAGCTTTCTGAAAGTGATGATTTAATAGGTTTGCTTTATCCATACTATCGTGAACTACGTTTCCCGTTTCCGACCGCAGTGACGCAATAGTGGGGCCCCTACCTTGAACTTCCCTGACGTAAGACCAAAATGCTTTTGGGTTCTCTTTCAAGTTTTCCTGTAAAACCTTCTTTTTATAATTGTTAAACGCATTACGCATTGCTACTCTGGCTATGGACCGCGCCTCCTTGTATTGATGCCTTATTATTGCAATCTGTTCGACCGTAGCTGTTGAGGATGTGTTATTTACGCGAGAGTGGAGTTTTCTTTGACGTCGGAGAGCGCTTCTTACTTCCTGATTGTACCATCTAGGTTCTGCACTATCACGCTTCAGTTTGCTCGGAATAAATTTATCTGTACACTCTCGCATCATATCTCTGAACATGCACCAGGATTCCTCCGCGTCTGCACTATCGGTTAAATTGCAGAAATTAGTATATTTATTTCGCAGAAAAGACCTAAATCTTGTGAAATCGGCTTTGGCGAATACATAAAGTTTTCTTTTGGCCTTAACCTGTTTCTCAATAATTAACTGAAATTCCACGTACACTGCCTTGTGATCGCTTATTCCCTCAGCATCAGATACTCTATCCATACGCTCAGGAAGATTAGTAACAAATAAATCTAATATATTATTAAATCTCGTGGGAAATCTCACTAATTGATACAATGAGTGCTTACCGAAAGTTTCTAGTAACGCCTCGCACGATTCACGCTCTCTACCTCCGGGATAAAAGCAATTATGCCTCCAATCTATTGACGGAAGATTGAAATCGCCCCCGATTATAATGGCTTTATCTTTATTAGACGAATTTAGCGTCGCCACTTGTTTCTCCAGAGAATGAATAGTTTCCACGCTCGTATTAGGGGGTCTATAAAAAGCGCATATATTTATAGTTTTTGAGTCGCTTCCTTTCACACGACACCAAACACTTTCGACTTCGTCGTGGTTAATCTGTATTGATATATAGTTCGGTGATTGATTTATCTCGCAATTACCTACGGCACGTCTTTGAAAATGAGGTTCACTTAATAACGAAGTGGAACGAATGTATTCTACTGTTACTTAACGTCGGGTTTATAGCGCTGTTAAGGTCGCACGCATTATCTACGGAATTGTTGCATGGAAAATCGTTTATCCCCATGCCTTCGATAATTCTGTTACCGCACGGATTTCTTACATTTTCCCCTATTGTGCTCTCAATTAATCCCGTACCGGTAAGCTGCCTACATCCTAACCTACCATCTGATCTACTATTGGCGTGCATCTCAACGCTTGCTAAAAAATTGCAATTGCTTAAATCTAACCTAAAAAAGCCCTAGAATGCTCAAACACCCTACGCGCTACCGCCTCCGCAGCCTCGGCAGTGTAGTGCACACCAGAACCGTTTAGGGATGCCCTACATGAGTCCAGGACCGGCCTCAGGTCAACGAAGTCCACTCCATTGCCCCTACAGAAGTCCCACAGCCTACGGTTCAGCCCGACCACTCGGCTCCAAACCATAGAACCGCAGTCCGTCCGAGGAACAATGCTACAGATGGAAAGCCGCACATCAGCACCAGACTCCTCTCGGACACGAGCAACCTCAGCGGCCAAGTCCTTAAAAGAGCTTAAGACCTCCTCGGAGCCGCGCTTCGAAGCGTCATTGGTACCAACATGGGCCACCACCCGCAGCGAGGAGCAACCCGTGCCCGATACCGACACCCTGAACTCCTTCGTCACCTGGGGCACCGAACCTCCTGGTATACACCTGGAGAACACCCGCTCGTGAACTCCCTCCCGGCGGGCCCGTGACAGTAAAGGCGCCACCACACGCCGGACGTTGGAGCTCCCTATCACTAACAGCCCTCTCTTTCCCCCCGAGCTCTCCTTGGGCCCGGCCTCCACCGAGGAGACGGGAGCGGGCACGGGCGTAACGGCAGTGGAGTCGTCCTCCGACAACACCGCAAACCGATTACTAACAGGAAGAGGGGCCACCGAGGCGTTCCCAACTCCCTGTCTCCGCAACACCACCCCACGATCCCCCCGAGTGGACACCACACACCACTCATCGGGCTTCCGGACCGGAGGACCCTCGACCCGCGAAGAGGAGCCAGGAGCCTCCCCGATCGCTCTGCCGGCTTCCGCACCCAGGCGAACCCGAGCCGCCATTTTGGCGCGGTTTGCTCTCAGGGAAGAACCCGCACCCCTCCCACGCGCCAAGGCTGCCTCCGACCTTTCCACCCTCTGAAGGAGGTCCGCAACCACCCTCTCCAGCTCCGTGATCCGAGACCTCATGGCCTCGCAACCAGCGTCGCGCAAGAAGGAGGAAACAGGAGTCCTCGGAGTAGCCATCCTATCCTCCAGAGGGAGATTTCAATCTCCCATAAGACGCTCAATATCTCAGCCATTTCTGCAGCCAGTTCAACCAAATTTGGTAGAGTTGCTGTGATAACGTACTAGAAGCGAATGACGTAAGAAACTTTCATGATAGTTCTCGATAGCAAACAATCTGGTCTCATTTGGTTTTTATATTGTTTGATTACAAAGGCCTCTTTTAAACGGGATAATTCATCTACACGGTGTCTGAAAAGTCACTTCCTGTATTTAAAGTGCTATTGTTCCAAAACTACAAAAGATATTGTAACCGTTCTTTCACTGGTTTTAAGCATAACCATTACCATTCCTGTTGGATTTGAATAATAATGAATAATGGATGGAAAATTAAGCATAGAAAAACGAGCAAAATTTGCGTCAAGATACGAAGTATGGCAATCAGTCATTCAAATACAAAGATTACTACACATGGTATAAATGTAGTTTTGACTCGAAAACCATTAAAAGCTGCTGCATTAAATTAATGACAATAAGTTCTGTAAAAGACTTAAAGCGATCTGGGATACCATCAACATCACATTCAGAAGACAATGTGACTGCTGTACGAGCAATCTTCGAGCGAAGTCCTAAGAAATCGATACGACAGGCATCCAGAGAGAGTGGATTATCCCGCTACATAGTTCATACACTACTCAGAAAGCACTTAACTTTCGTGCATGGAAACCACGGACCATTGATGAACTTGAAAACAAAATTCGCGATATTCTTGGTTATGTACCACACGACCTCTTGAGGAAATCTGTTGAAGATATACCTGTAAGTTTACAGGAGTGTGTGGACAATGCTGGAGCCTACGTTGAATGATAACTTTGTTATCAAATAAATGGTAATAAATAATCTCTAATTTTGCGAAATAACGGTTGTAATATCTCTTTCAGTTTAGGAGCAATAGCACTTTTAAAATAGGGGGTCGCTTTTCAGACACCCTGTAGTTTATTTAATAAAAGGTGAAACAACGTAAAGAAGAATATAAAGCATCTGCTCACGTATAGATTTCATTCATAATATTTTTGTTTGTGATTTTCTTCGCCACACAAATTTGTTTCTATTTTATATAATCTATCTGCAACTCTGTTTGTGGCATCGTCTTCTTGTACTTACGGAAACGACAATTCTTCTCTATATATAATTGTAATTCAGCAGATGCGTATGTATATCCAAAAACATTCCAAGAATGGGGAGGGGGTTGTCGCTCCTATTGTCCCTACTCCCGCTTTTATCCGCCCACGCCTACGACCCTAATTCAGAAAATCTCTGCTCCTGTCAGAATCTTTCTCTCTCTTGTCGTATGAAACTTATCTGCGGCGCAGAATCAAGGAGTTATGGGCGGAATGGGTTTCAGGACTGCATCCAATGGAGACCGATGGGGATATCTCATCATCTCCCCTCCACACCCCCTGCATCATAGGCGGATCTATCTGCGTAGATTAGGGGGGTAATAAGATAACAAATAAATTAACTGATAGGTACATTTTTATGTAAAATAATAACGTATCATTATAATAAATATAGTGTATATTATACCACCATTGGTTAGATATTTACAAAATATTTCTAGAATTCCAATAATATACAAACATGAATCGAGATAATACTTCAATAAAGATTGATCATCTCATTTAAGGGGTAATTATCCCAATATCCCTCCCCTTTTGTATCCGAAATTGCATTGGATCCGCACTGTAATACTGTTATCCTCAATATTCGCGGAATATCTTCTCCAGAATTACGCTACGAACCGCGTACGGAAACTCAGAGTGATATAGAAATTGAGGCTCGATCCCCGTACCCGTCAGCCAGATTCATAACTTTATTAAAACAGAGTCAAATATTATTGGGCAGGATTTTCCTATGTAAAATAGCATACACGGATTAAAACTTAAAATAAGAACGAAAATATCCCAAAGTGGCCAGCTGCGGATTTAATTAACAGACAAAAAATTGGTGCAATATATATTGCCCAAACCTTCTCATATACGTATGCGTCTGGTCTCACTATACTCTTTCCTGACTGGAAGAAACTCATACCGCTACAAAAACAACAAAACCATGGAAATATCTTCTGCACGCAAATGATATTCATATATTTTTTATGTGAATTATGACTAAATCAAACTTTATAAATAGCTATACCACAAAAATGCCAATTACTACATGCATTGACCCACAAGGGTGCTGAAGCATTATTGCGGATCGAAGATATTTGATTGATATCCGAGGATTGGGGCGAGTTAGGTGTTAAACTCGATGTATATTAATGGCGCTGAACGCTAATATATAAGTAGTTAGTTTTTGATAAATGTAGCTTATGCAGTATTTTAATGACACCATAACTGAATGCATTTCCATCAAAATAAATGGGATAAATTTTGAATAAATCGACATTTTGTGAAAATCGGCAAGTGTAAACTACCCATCGTTGTTGCGCTATATCATTCATCTCTATATAGTTTATATATTCTGGATAATTTTCTGTTTAAGTACGAAATATTATTCTATTTCGTTGAACCGTCTAAACCAGTGGCGCGCAGCATTTTTTAATCACGGGTCACACAGACACGGATAAATTTGCAAAGTGCGCGGCAATTTATTAAAAACATACTATCAATATATAGGCAATTTTAGTAGGTACTTATGGTAGGTTGTATTTCCATTCTAAAGCCATCTTTTTCGCCTTTCGATAATTATCTTTCTCCCTATTGACTCGATGGTTAGGTAAGAAGATGGGTTAATGAAATTCAAAAGTGAAAATTCTTCGAAGGATTCGCGGGCCACTTGAAATCAAGTCACGGGCCTCAGTTTGAGCACCACTGATCTAAACTCTAGAGCCGCGCACATGCGGCATGGCGAAGCCCCATTTTTTGGAACCAGTGTCGCCTAAAACGTGTATTTCCGTTAAAATCATCAAGTCGATTTTTTCGCGATTACAATATTTTCTCCAGATACAATGCATATGAGAAAGCAAAAAGGAGGGAACTCTTAACTCCACCTCTTTATCGACGGAAAGGTAATTGGGATTGATGAAGGTATTCACATAATATTATTTCATAACATTTTATTTTTAACTATAGCTTTATAATCAAACTTAATATCACATGATGGTTTTATTTTAAAGAAATAAAACTATTTAAAAGGTTTTCTTACTTTTTCTTTTAAAGTTTTGCACAATATCTTCTGATGATAGATTATGAGCCATTTTGACTCCCGATCTTCTTTCTCCCCAAGGGGGGAGGGTGGTTTATGGGGTTAAAAACTCCATGAGAAAATCGAAAAATTATTTTTATTACTTATTTGTTATTTTTAACTTTTTTTGTTATTGATTATTGACAACAATAAAAATTTTAAATTTGAATTGAAAGAAAAAATTATTTGTTATTATTATTTTCTGTCTGTTTTTATTATAACTATAATTGAACCTATTAGTAAAAATAATCAACGAAATAGTAACAAAGAAAGCCGTGTAAATATGAGGCAAAAACAGCGCGCTGATCATCTATGAATCAAGGCCGTGTATTAGTAAGGTTAACACATCGGAAGAGAATGCCGACAAGCGCGACCTATTATTAGACAAGAGCAATGGTTCCCAAACTTTTTCATCCCGCGAAACCCTTTCATAAAAATCCAAACCTCGCGAACCGCCTCTTAACACTTTCGGGACCGCCGACGCTGCGTCCGATCGAGTGCTCTTGCCTACCCGCCGACGCAGAGTATGCGTCCAAGGTCCCACAATTTCTAACGGCATCCCCACCCTTGCGGGGAACTGGGAATGAGCTGATAAGGGCAGTGGTCCTCTGTTTCGGCTCAAACTTCACTGCGGTAGCATTGGTCCCGGGTTTTTTTAGTGATTTTTTTCTCTTCAGTACCTCATCTTAATCTCCTTAAAATCGTCGCGATATGAAGCATTATGTTAATAGGAAATAGGGAGTTAAGGTTCTTGGATCTCATATTCTAAACATTATTTTAGAATAATGTTTTGACCGATATTTAAATACGTACAATAATACCATATTTATTAGCATAACCTCGTAAATTCTCGTATAGTCTTTACAATATTAAATAAAAATATTACTCAATCGTATTTTTGTAATTTATTTATCCATATCAGACCCAGAATAAGTATAAGAAGTGGCATAAGCAAATAAATGGCTTTAGTTTAGCGAATTAAAAGGAACTTGATGACGTCACGGAAGCAGTCACCACGGCCCACTGACGCAGAATATGCGTCCAATTTTATTTTTGGAGTTTCGTACTGATTTCACTTGCAATACATAATAATGACACTTTACATATTATTTATGTATATATCTGCCATATAACGAAAAATTTCAAAGCGAGGCGTCGGGATTTTCATGTGTTTTAGAAGTGGTCCCTAAAGTGTTAAATATAAATATATCCATACCTGATTATCAGTGGCGTAACCGAGGGGGGTGTTTACTAGGGTGGCCCGAAAAAAGGAAACGTTTTCAGATCTAAATGTAATAGTACGGAAAATTGCCTTTGGTAAACAGAAGACGAGTGCAAAAAATGTTTTCAAATCGGTCAATATTTGACTCTCGCGCATCGCATTCAAAGTTTGGAAAATTTGAACATTTCAACCCATATTTCTGTAGGGGCCGAAAAAAGGATCGGCCAGAAAAGCAGACGTTTGCAGATTGAGAAGTCTGCCTGCATGAATAAAACCTTACAATTTGAATTTATATTATTGAAAATGTGCAATGTGCAGCTCTTGGCTCGTTATGTAATATACAAAACGACTCAGAACTCAGCGCGTGACGGTGGCTGCACTTCGAGTTCCACCCTCGCCCATCCCAACCATCCAACCACACTGATAGAATTTAGTGTTTACTTTTTCTAATGTTTACTTATTCTATTTTTATTTTTTCATTTATTTTTATTTGTTATTTATTTTTTCGGAACAGTTGTGTATTTAGCCTTACTGGAAAATTCAGGCATTAGTTTTCTTGACAACAGTGTAGATCTGATCATTCCGTCTCTGATCTCAGTGCCGCAGACCTTCCCTGCTGCTTCTGTAACGAATTTCACACACCGTTTCACTGCTTGCGTATGGCTAGGAAAAAGCTTTATGCCCCACTCTGGTTCGGCCCCAGACTCAACGAGCGAAACAATGAAGTCACTGCTGACGCTTACATGAATTCCAGCCAATCAACACAGAATAATCTGTCGCAGTTAAGTTGCGCCTAGGGGCCCGGCAATTGCGGACTGACTTCTGTCTTGAAGGGGATTGTCTTGCTTTGATGATGCGTATCAGTCCAAGCTATCTTTTATGTTTCCTTTCGTACATCACCATTGCCAGCACCAAGTTCTTAGGATGGGCGAAGTATGCATTGCGCTCTATCCCAGGATCTATTGCTTGAAGGAGATTCTTAGGTAAATACCTTGATGATTGTATTGCTTTGTAAACATGTTCTCGCCCATCTACGAAAGAACTTTCCTTCTTAACCAAACCAAAACTAAACGGGCATGTGGGACTTTAAAATGAATGTAACTGTTTCAGTTCATCTGGAGAGTTCTCTGTTGATATGAATAATCTTAAAGTTCTGTTCGCAGCCGTCAACCATCTGGAGTGGGACAGGGGCCCACGATCACAGGCAGCAAGATCTGGTGTACAGAATCCCGATTTAACAGCCACAGAAATGTTTAAAAGATACATCTGGTCTTTACTCAGATCTGCTCTATCCACAACAGGAATATCGCAGTCAATGCTCTCGAAATCAATGAATGGTAAGTTTTCGCAGCCATGGAGTGACTTGCCAATAGGACCGGTAAATGACTTAGGTCCTGTACTTCCCACGTCAAGGTGCTCTAATATATGCCCGAATGGCAATTCATTGAAATGCAATAGACAGGTACCCCATTGCAGGGGTATCTCTACATGCAACATCCAAATTATGTATAATCCCATTCTTTCAACCAGTGTTGACAGCTATTCCGTCACATCCAACGACATCTAGTTCATCTAAGGAAATGCTCCGGTCAGATAAGTGTGAAATAATGCTCGAACTGATGTCTTTTGCAGAACCTGACGGGGGAGAAACATGACCAATATAAATTGATCCTGGCTCCTGAATCAGAGAAATGTGCTCCTCTTTTATCATTTTGCGAAAACGCTTTCCATGTAATATTTCCACCACCATAGTTTAGTTAGTGCCTGGCTGTCGAAGGGTAAGGACGTGCCTTTCACTTCCTCCTGCGAGAGCTTCTGACCTGCGGGTGACCGGTGCTTTAATAGCAGTAGCTGTAGAGTAGCTGTAGCAGCTGTCCTTCCGTAGCCGTATCGTTGAGTAGCAGTAAAAGTAGAGTCGAAGTAACCGTACTGATAAGTAGAACTAACATTTATTTATATTGTTTATTGTAGTATCTCTTAATCCCAATATCCTTATTTTTCAGTAGTATTTTTTCTAGCACTTGCTTTAAAAAAAACTCATATTCAAGTAGTAATTGTCTCTGTAAGAACTCTACGCTGTTTGTTTGCTAACTTAACTTGATTATCGCTGTTGGTGTACTAATTTAAATTATTTTATCGCTTGCTTGTGTGTCTATCTTGCCTGTTCGCTAACGTTGTTTGTGCGGTGAGTCAGCACTTCCCTTTCACTTTTTACCTGCGTTCCTCTCTAGCGTAGACCTTAAGTCCACGAATTAGTTAGTGACTTAGTATAACCTTAGCTTGAAGTTTAATTTAATTCGTAGCTAGTACAGATTAGTGTTTAGGATGGCTTCACCTAGGATTCCCGTTTCCTCCTTTCTATGCGACGCTGATTTCGAGGGAATGAGGTCTCGAATCACGAAGCTGGTAAGAGAAGTTACGGACCTCCGTCGGAGGGTGGCAAGAGCGGAGTCGGCCCTTGTTCGTGTTGGGAGAACGCATCCATCCCCGAGAACTCACCGCGCCATGATGGCGACTCGGGTGCGCTCGAGTGCGAAAGTCGGTGGTGTGATCGAGGGTGTTTGTGGGACCACTTCGGGGGCTGGGATCGCTCCAATCCTGAAACCCAACGATTGGAGAGTGTCTCCAACCGGGGGGATCGTGGGGTGGTCCTGCGAAGGCTGGGAGCTGGGAATGCCTCGGCAGACCCTCTTCCAGTTTGCAATCGGTTCGCGGCGTTGTCGGAGGACGATACTTCGTCCGATGCTCTCGCATCCGCTCCCATCTCTTTGGCGGAGGCTGGATCTATGGGAAGTCGGGGTGGGAAGGGAGGGCTCTTAGTGATAGGTAGTTCTAATGTCCGGCGTGTTATGGCTCCCTTGCTCACTCGGGCCCGCCGGGAGGGAGTGGCTGAGCGGGTGTTCTCCAGGTGTATACCAGGAGGAACGGTCCCCCAAATGACGAGGGCGGTACGGGAGTCGGTGGAGTCATCGGGTTGCTCTAGGCTGCGGATGGTGGTCCATGTTGGGACTAATGACGCCTCGAAGCGCGGGTCCGAGGAGATTCTAAGTTCTTTTGAGGACTTGGTCGCCGATGTCACTCGTGTCCGAGAGGAGTCGGGTTCTGATGTGCGGCTCACCATTTGTATTATTGTCCCGCCGGTTGATTGTGGTTCGGAGGTTTGGAGCCGCCTGGCGGGGCTTAACCAAAGGCTATGGAATTTCTGTGTGGGCATGGGAGTCGACTTCGTTGATCTCCGGCCGGTTCTCGGATCGTGTAGGGTACCCCTAAAGACAGAACGATTAGGTATGGAGCGGTCATGGTTATTATTCAAGGATATACTAGGAATAGGTATCGATAGATTTATCCCCATCAAGTTAAAATCTGATAAGAAAGAACCTCGTTGGTTTAATAAGGAAGTCAGGATTGCCTTAAAACGACAGAGGCGTAGCCACGCAAAGTTGAATAACATACCTACCACCGCTTCCGATGAGTATCGCACAGCTATAGTCCATGAGTATAACAGAGCCCGCGTATTAACGAGAAAAACCATGCGTAACGCATTTAACACCTTCCGGAATGAGGTATTAAATACAAAATTGAAGGAGGATCCAAAAGCGTTCTGGTCCTATGTAAGAGAAGTCAAAGGAGGGGGTCCTTCAATACCCTCCCTGCGATGTGATTCCGGAGACATCCTTCACGATGGGGAGGATAAAGCTAATCTACTAAACGTTTACTTCGCGAAGGCGTTCACGGCAGGTGGAGATAGACTTGAAGATAATCTTATTCACGATGGATGTACTCGGATGGATAATATTAAAATCTCTGAGGCAGAAATAGCAAAGCAACTGAGTGCGATAAAGCCCAACAAAAACCCAGGACCAGAAGGATTTCCCGCGCGTATATTAAAAGAACTAGTAGAAGAAATAGCTCCCTTCCTTCGGATAGTATTCGAGAAATCTCTTACCCTCTGTGAGGTTCCTGATGATTGGAGACTAGCACACGTCACACCCATTCATAAGGGAGGTGGAAAAGAAAACCCCGAAAATTATAGGCCGATCTCTCAAACATCATTATCATGTAAGATTTTGGAGCACATAATTGTTAGCAACACAATGCGTTATCTCGAGAGTAGATCGCTCTTAGTCAGTTGTCAACATGGCTTCAGAAAAGGTAGATCCTGTGACACCCAACTCGGTCTGTTTGTGAATGATGTTTTATCATGCGGTGAAAATAATAAGCAGGTCGATGCAGTGTTCCTTGATTTTAGAAAAGCTTTTGACATGGTTCCCCGCCGTAAGTTGTTATTAAAATTGGGAAATCTTGGTGTTAATGTTAAAGTCATTAATTGGGTTCGCGCTTTCCTTTGGAATAGAAAACAAAAAGTATTCATCAATGGTAAGTCCTCGAGTGTGGCAGATGTAGTCTCTGGAGTGCCGCAGGGTAGTGTGATCGGACCTATGCTTTTCTTGCTTTATATAAACGACATCAGCTCAGTTGTGAAAAGTAATATCAGGCTTTTTGCGGATGACATCGTAGTCTATAGAGAAATTCGTGGTCCTAGCGACCATCGTCAGCTTCAGGATGATCTGGATGCTTTATCTGTATGGTGCAAGGAATGGCAGCAAGAAATCAATCAGAAAAAGAGTAACTTTCTAAACTTTTGGAAATCTAGAAGCCCATCGTCCGTGTTTACCTACTCGATAGATGGTGAGAGCATTCCTGTTTCGGAATCCGTGAAATACCTCGGGGTAACCTTGAATCGTGACCTGTCTTGGGACACCCACATAAGACGAGTGATAGGTGCGGCAAATAAGAAGTTGGCTTTTGTGCGTAGGATAGTCAGGAAAAGCACGGAAATGGTGAGAGAATCCTGTTATTTATCGTTGGTTAGACCTCAAATGGAATACGCAGCAGCGGTTTGGGATCCATATCTGAGGGGACTCATAAAGTATTTAGAAAAATACAGCAGCGAGCAGCTAGATTCGTGAAAAAGAATTACGATAAAAAACAGAGCGTTACGTTACTCATTGAAGAGTTGAGTTGGCCATCGTTGAAAGATCGTAGATTACAGGCGAGACTTAAACTTCTAGATAAATATAGGTCGGAGATATTCGTAAATTAAATGAAAGATATTATTCGACGACCAACGTATATCGGACGGAGGGTTAATGAGGACAAGATTCGCGAAATAGATAGTAGGACGGAGAGGTATAAGGAGTCCTTTTTCCCTAGGACAATACGTGACTACAATAGATAAGTGAATAATAATTAGTTAGGAACTTGGTGCGCGGCACCCCCTGCCATCCACCGTCAAGGTGACTTGCAGGGTAATATGTAGATGTAGATGTTATCATCTGTTCGACCATCGAAGTATAGCCCACGAAGAATAATATCGTTGTCAAACTGCAAGTCCCTTCTTGCACGAATCTTTTTCCTCTTTATTTTGTTTTTGTCTATGACAAGTGATCTATGTGATTCGGTTATCATGCCAACATCCTGAAGAATGATTGAAGCGATTACAGCAGCTGCTCTGTCTGACACACCAAACCTATCACAAGCCAATGCAGTCGCTTTGAGTTGAGACCCCATCTGTGAGTTTTAAGATGAAATGGATGGCGTTGGAGGGACGTACCTTTTATCTGTGCCCTTTTCTGTTTCTGGTATGGTGGACTCCTCTTTGAAATTTGACTAAAATGGGTGGATATCATAAAAAATAACGATGTCCTTAGAGTCATGTATTGTGTGAGACCTGTTACATTGTGAAATGGCAGATCTGCAGCGATGAAGCTCTCGTTCGTTCCTGTGAAATCTATCGGTAAGTTTTTCAGTTACTTGCATATCTGCTTGACCATTTCTGCCAATTGTTTTGTTTCTTTGATCGTACATAAATCAATTACAGGAATCTTCTTTGATTTCTCACAGCCGCAGGTCATAGAAATCGGGCAATTACATATATCAGGTCTTTTTTCACAGGAACAAGTCAGAATCATAGGGCATTTGCAGACAGCTACGTCGAAAATTTAGTAGATTCCTGGTTGAATTCTTCCAGTTTGCTCTTATAATTGTGTTTATCTTTGTCCCTATTGTATCACTTTCTCAAATTGTAGTATGTTTCATGATATTCATTAATCATCTGTAAAATTCTTTGCTAAGAAACTGGGAATAGATGCTCTATCAAACAAAGCTTCGACTTTCTTGGCCAACACACCGGCTACAACAGAAAAGTTGACTGTCTAGTAGTTGGCCTCTAAAGCTAACTTGAACCTTTCTTCAAAACAGCATCGCAGAACTTCCTCATATGCAGGAAGTTTAGATGAAGGCAAATCGTTTGGATCAGTGTTTCTCAAACATTTTTTGTTCGTGGCCCACTTTAGATTTTCATTTACCTCCGTGGCCCCCACCCCACATAGTCGCCGTTAGTTGGTGAAAAAGATACTTTATCAACCGCACTGTTTATTTATAAAAAATAATCCCTGTTCATAATATACATATTGTTTATTTATAATATACATATGAAATATGCTCCTAACAAAAAATATTTCCATTATATTATAATCACTTTATTTAGGGAGATCCTTGCGGTTGATGAAAACTAGCAAGCTTTTGAATTTCTGGTTGCAGCAATGTTAGAGATAATCGAAGATCACCTCTCTTTACAATATCAAGACGGTTACGAGTTTTGGATTGCAGATGAAGAACTCGACTAAACGCAGATTCAACCAAATAAGAAGTGGGAAATCCGATAAAAAACAACTTTGCCTTCTCCCAGATTTGTGAAACTTATTTGCAATTTCACTACTTATCCAGAAATTCTGTTTGCCGTTTTTGAATCTAGCTTGAGCTGTTAAATCACTCTGCAACTCAACCAGATATTCTTGTAATGTGATGTCAACATCAACCGTATTTACACCAAACGGATTCATCACCCAATCTGGAATATTCATCTCTAGCAAGTCGCTGAACCGACATTGCATATCACTGTACAAATTCTTTAAATGCTCAACATATACAGCAATATCATAATCTTGAATTTCTATGTCAAGAGTGACCAGTGATGGAAATTGTATGAACTCACGACGTCCAATATTACTCCAAAATAACTTGAGTTTTCCAAGGAAAGCAGTAATTGCCTCTTTGCAAGATATAAGATTACAGTTCTTTCCTTATAACTGTTTGTTCTACAAATTCAGTTTTTCAAATATATCAGATAGATAAAATGTCACATTTAGCAGCAACGATCTGTTCTCCAAGCTGCTTATCACTTAGAAATGATACAACACTGTCCCAAAGTTCAGCAAAACGCCGAAGACAATTACCTTTTGATAACCATCGGACCTCTGTATGCATTAGTAGGCGTTCAAAATCTTCTTAATTTTCCTCACAAAGTTTTCGGAAAAGACGATCTTGAAGTGCACTTGTTTTAAAGTGGATTCATCGATTTGCATGGCAAACTCCTTAACTTGTAGTTGTGCAACTAGTTGTTTTTTCACATCATCTGCCATTTCATCAATACGTCTCGATACTGATGAATTGCTCAAAGGGATGGCCTGAGTAATTTCATGTGCGCTCTGATTCATAACAGTTGAAATCACAACAGACACTGCAGGCAAATCAATGATTCGCCAATATTATGTGGCTTGCCAGATTTTGCAATTAACTTGGAAATCTCATTGGATGCAAGTAAACCTTTGTCTACTTTAGCTGCTCTTTCACTAAATATTTGTTTTAATGTTGCCCTTGTTTGGAAATTATCACGCAGTTTTTTTAAATAATCTAGTGATTTGCCTTTTTTGTCCTTGTGCATTGTCTCCAAGTGCTTCCGTAGTTTGCATGGCCACATGCTTTCATTTGAAAGTGTAGTCATGCATATTAGACACATTGGCATAGTTCTGTCCTGTGGTGATGGAATAAAACCATTGGCAAGGTACTCAATGGAATATTACCTGCATTTTTTCATCGCAATATTAGCCATGGGTAATCTGATATTAAAAAATTAAAAACAAATCAAAATGAAGAAATATTTAACAACAATACAAATTTATTACTATAGACTTATAAATAGAATTTAAGTAGATAAAACCGGGAAATAAAAGGCCACGGACCGTCATCATAACAGTTAAGAGTTTGGAGTTACAGAAGAAATAATATCGGCAAGATTAGCAGCCAAAACAGCTACTCACCGAATACATAAATTCCAGTATGGCATCGTCTGATTACAGTATTCCTCTAACAATCAATGTTCGACTGTTTAAATTAAATGCCTGAATTTTCTGAGAATGGCTTCACGAACAGATGTCTTTGTTTTATGCAAATCCCCACTAATTCTAAATATAAAAGCGATAATTTTTAATATTAATAATTTTATCCAAATATATTTATTTTAAACTACAACTTACAGTTAGTAAAAATAACTAAGAGAAACTGAAAGTACGGTAAGCAATATTTAATTAAAATCGTAATAAGAATTAACAAATGCATGATAATATTTCCTTGGTTTGCCATTGAAAACAAATTTGAAAATGGCTCGGAAAGTGTAAGATGAACACTTGACTGAACTTATTATTTATAATAATTAAATTCATTGCCTCTTTTATTTCAAACAAACAATTGCTTTGGTATGCTATGGTGAATTTCCAATAGCGGCTTCATGAACAGATGTTCTTGTTTTCTGTAAAGCCCCGTTAATTTTGACAAAAATAAAATTGCTGGTTATCGGAATGTATCAGCAGTTAATGACTGATAAATAGAATATATATAAATATATCAAGTGAATATCTTCAGTTAAACAGGCACTGTAATGTCTTTGCATTCCACTCTGTTTCTTCAATCTTTCGGCATTCACTCTCCCTGTTTACAACGTTGATGAATGTGTTCTGTCTTATACTATTAGAAAAGCATATTTCAAATTAATAGCTGTCGTATTCAGGTGAAATCCGCTGAATGAAAGCGTAAGAATAACATTTTTTAGCTACGGCGTGGAGGGGAGGAAAGGAAGAGGTAGGGGAGAGTTTTCTCAGTCACGTAATTGTGGGCTAACAGTTGGAGTACAATGTAGTTATTTCCTAACTATAATGAAGATAAGAAAGTATTTATGTATATTGTAATATATTTGTCCATTTTCATGGCATTTCAATTCCAATTGTTACGTCAGTCTAAACATGCACATTTGAATCAGATTAGAATGAATAGTACGCGTTATTAGTATTGTTATTAGTACGCGTTATTAGCATTGACTTAAGACAACTTTCACAGAGAGTCGAACTTTTCGTGGCCCACAAAGAAGTTTTGGTGGCCCCCCAATTTAGGTATTTTACTCATGGCCCCTCAGAAATAGGCTGTGGCCCCCTGGTGGGCCATATGGCCCCCGTTGAGAACCACTGGTTTGGATGACCAAATATAGGACAGGCGAATGCCTTCCTTGTGATATGCTTCCGTGGCTCCTCCGTGTATAAGGAATGCTACGAAACAACAAAGAAAATACAGAGAAAGAACAGCAGAGAAACGTAGAGGACTGGTAAACCAACCTGATGGATGACTCCCAGTCAATCAGTCAAACCAAGAGGCAAAGCAGAGAGAAAGAGAACCTCAAACGAATGGTCGAGAGCGACAAGACAGAACTTGCGTCCGCACTCGCTGTGAGCTGAACTAACAATTACGCGTAAACTAGCAGAAAAGCCCTCTGTCGGTCGACAGTGGGAGGGAGTGGGGGGGGGGAAAGGGGGGGGATGTACAATGAATCTTTTCGTTGCAAGTGCGATGTTTTGAACGTTTCGTCCGTGACAACTGGAAATGACTTTTTAGGCCAAAACATCATATATAGACATCATATAGCGAAATATACCTGTCAGGAAATATTTTTAAAAATTACAGAAATATAGGTTGAAATGCTCAAATTTTCGAAATTTGAACGCGATGCGCGAGGGTCAAATATTGACCGATTAAAAAAAAACATTTTTGCACTCGTTTTCTATTTACCAAAGGTAACTTTTCCACACTATTACATTTCGATCTGAAAACATTTCCTTTTTTCAGCCCACCCTAGTGTTTACCTGCTTAAATATTCCCTCCTTAGAAATCTGTGAATCTAGTCTGCATCCTAATATATTTATATTATTTGTAATACTATGTAAGTTTCCTGTCTCTACCTCTAAATCTGAGCGATTATTCTCAACTCTAAAAAACCTAAAAACCAATTTGCGAAACTCTACAGGTGATGCCCGTTTGAATGGACCTGCTTTAATAAACCTATATAGAAATTTAACTCCTGCAGAAGATGAAATAATTGATCACCTAGCCAAAAAAAGCGAAGATTTAATTTCGTGCTCTGAATACCAAAAAATATTAAAATATTTTCCAGTTTTTATTGAACTTTTTTCGCATATGATAGAAAAAACAATAAAATAAATGAGGGCTATACTTTCCATCACAATAAATTAGCTTATTGTTTGATGAATAAATTTGAAACAGAAAAAAATTCTGCTATGACCGGGAATCGAACCCGAGTCTTCCACTTGCCGATATTCTACCACTGAACTACCGTAGTAGATAGTCTTTCCTGTTTCTGAACGCGGGTGTTTTTCTTAGTTGGGTCCGGGCTAGCTAAGCTAGTATCAACCAGCCCCAACGGACGTCCTCCAAGAGAACGTCGAAGAAACCCACCCCCTCTCAAGTGGAAGACCCGGGTTCGATTCCCGGTCATAGCAGAATTTTTTATATTTCAAAGTTATTCCCAAATTACAGATACATATTTCTGCCTCGTACAATGCTATACTCTATACATAGCATTTTATGATCTTCTTGCGTATATCTTCCCTTATATTCCCCGTAAGTAGATTTTTCTTTCTTTTGAAAGCCGCTTTTGCTTTTCCTATTCAAGTCCTGATATCATCCGTAATTTTGCTTATCCTGTTTTGATGCTTCCAAGGTATTTATAGTCTGAAACTTGTTCTAAAGGCTTTCCTCCAATACCTATGTTCAGATTCTCTTCTTTTACCCGATATTCGAATGACCTTGTATTTTTCTGTATTTATTTCCATACCGTATTTTTTACCTTTTATTACTAGTCTATTTATCATTATCTGGACTTCATCATCCTTTCTTGCTAGAAATACTTGATCATCTGCGTATTTTACTGTTCTTATAATCCTTCCTCCAATTTTGAAATCTCCAGTGCCTTCTACCGCATCTTGCATTAGACCTTCTCCATATATATTGAATAGAGTTGGCGATAGGCAACAGCCCTGTGTTACTCCTCTACCGATATTTACTCCGCAGGTACCCGTATTCTGTAACCTGACCTTTACAACTTGATTCACATATAGATTCCTGATCAGTCTCCTGTCTTTTCAGTCTACACCTATATCCTTTAATGTCTTCATCAACTTTACCCAATTTACTCTATCAAAGGACTTCTGTCAGTATACGAAACATACGCAGATGCCTTGACTGTACTCTATTGCCCTTTCTGATATGATTCTAATTTCCCCTATAGCATATTTAGTTCCTGATCCTTTTCTGAAACCGAATTGATCTTCCCCTAGCATTTCTTCTGCCTTTTATTAAGAATCCTCATGATGATCTTTGAAGTGTGTGACAGAAGGCTTATCATTCTGTAGTCTTTACACTGCATTGCCTTTGGCTTCTTCTTTAGAGGTATCATTGTTACCTCTAGGAAATCCTGAGGCCATTCTCCCGAGTAATAAATCTTATTAATTAATTTCGAGATCGCTTTTAGTCCTTATGATCCCATGACTTTAAGTACCTCAGCCGGTATTCCATCGATTCCTGTGGCTTTCCCTTTTCCCTACCGCTTTTTCTACTTCGCTCTCCATAATACTTGATCCTAAGTTGTCTTCCTCAATGTTTTCCTCATCTTCCAGTTCTATTTTTGCCGATCCTGCCTGCCTGCCTGCTGTATAGTTTCTTAATGTATTCTTCCGATACCTGTGCTACACCCTTTGTTTCTGAGACTATCTTCCCATCCGTATCCATAATTCCTTTACCACGAATTCCTTAGACTTCTTATCTTCTAATTCCAGTGCCCTAGCGTACATCATATCGTACTGTCCTAGCTTCTCCATTTGTTGTATTTCATCATATTTTTCTTTTATCCAATTTTCTCTAGCTTTATCTGTTACCCTTCTCAACACATTGCTGATACGTCTATAGTTGGCTCCAAGGCCGTAGATAGTTTCGTAAAGGGGGGGTTTAATGAAAAATAATTTCCAAGTTTTAATATTTTAATACATTACTATAAGTATCATAAAAATACATTTTATTTAAATAAAAAAATGTGAAATAAAAATTATTCTCTAAATAACAAATTCTTTCTTTCTATTTTTTAAAGCAAATTTGGATATAATATCATCTACATTTAAAGGCACACTGCGATGCACACTCATCAATGCCAAACCCGTTAGACGTTCATCTCCCGTTGAATTCCTAAGCCAGGTTTTAAGGCGTCTTAAAGAAGAATAACATCTTTCGGGGGTTGCTGTAGAGCAGGGCAAGGTAGCAAGAATCTTTAATAGTCTTTTTATACTAGGAAAAAGCATATCATCGCAAACTTTGGACGCCTCTAACGCCGTTTTTGGCAAATCATCTTCTGACTGCAAATTCCATTTACACTGCCATATTTCAAATTCTACTTTAAGTCGTCCAAAGTCTTCACCATACATTTTACAAGTCTGTTGGAAAATTTCCGGCTTTTCATTTTTACATTTAGTAGGAAGCAGTAGCTGCAGTTTAGCTATTAGTTTATTATGTGCTGAGAAGCGATTCTTTAATTCAGTTAAAAAGTGATCAAGAAAAGGTATAAATAAATTACGCCGGTAATATTCATTTGCATAATTTGATGGGGCATTTTGACGCTTTGATTGTCTTCCAATTACTCGGGGTTTGATCATTTCACTCTCAACGTTGTGCAACATGCTTTCTGCCGACAGATATATTTCATTGAATGAATTTTCACTATTTATACGCATTGATTGTATCACATTAATGATTAAATCAACGTGCTCACAACATTCTACAAAATCCACATTTACTTTCTGAAGACTTTTACATAAATTTACACTATAAGAAAATATCTTGTTTAATGTCAATAATGCAACTACAAATTCTGCACTAGTTATAGAAAATAATAATTGATAAGCCTGATCAGAGGTTTCTTTTGTTCCGGATTCTTGAAGTTGCTGCAGAGCTTCTACTATTGTAGAATACAATTCCACAAAACGGGATACGGAGTCATGTTTCTCAGACCGTCTCGTTTCGCATAAACCTAGAACTGTTTTATGAGTTAGCCTTTTATTTTCTTTTGCTATTTTCTCTAGAATATTGTTTCTCTGAGAAGACAGACGAAAGTAATTCACACCTGTTTTAATAACGCCAATACAATTTCTAATGACTGACAAATCGCAAGAATATGCAATAACTACATTTAAAGCATGGGCACTGCAATGCACAAATTGTGCTTTTGGGTATATTTCAGATATTAATGTACGCACACCTCTGTACTTGCCACTCATGACAGCAGCCCCATGATAGCCTTGGTCAATCATGCTGTTCAGATTTACTCCAAGCTGCGTCAATGTGGACAGGAGGATAGTAGCCAAACCCGAGGCAGTCACATCAGTTACAGGAATGAAACAAAAAAATCTTCTCGGATTAAGATTTCCTTACTATCAATATATCGAACACAAATTGCTAGCATTTCTTTCCTGGATATGTCTTGTATCTCATCTGCCAATAACGAAAAACATTTAGCGTCGTTTATTCGAGAAACAATTGCATTTTGTATTATTTCTCCGCAAATTTCAACAATTTCATTCTGAATGGTTGGACTAGTATACATACTTTTGGAGCCAGAGGATGTAGAAAGATGATTTAAAAGTGCATTATCTCCCGATTTAGCACGGTATCGTAAAAGAGCCCTAAAGTTACCGTCGTTATAGTCTGGTTCATGGAGAGAAATGGGACCTGAATCTTTCGTGCCTCTCAGAGCAAGTTCTTGGCGACCACATAAAATTATGGTTTCTACTATAGAATGTAACTTTTCTCTGTTTTCCTTTACCTGACGCTTTCTTTCGGAATCTAGCATACACACTATATCAACTTGCTTTCCACTTATAACATTTAGAAAATTATCTGCATGCATACTAGCCTCAATATGATATTTTGTTTTCTCATGTTTTCCAAAATATTCTTTCGCATTCTTCCAGTTTAGATAGGCTGTTGTTACTAATGCTCCTAATGCTTGATCTCCTCTGCCTCCAACTTGGTGAGCAAACAATTATAATTTAAAAAGTTTTTAAATGAAATTTATTTGTTTTATTTTATTATTGAAAAATAATAAAAGTTAGGCCTACCTCAAATGAATCAATGAATTTATAAGATAACTTTTAGGAACAAATAAGTATTTTATCCTGCAGTTTTCCCTTGCGCGGAGCCGTGCTACGGCGCCCAAATACGGGATTCCTCTTGCGGGAAAAGTTGGAATACACTTCTGAGTACCGGATACAACTATCCCACCACAACTTCTGAAGACCTGCCCTTGAGGGTGTGAGCGGCGCTGCCTCGGCAGTGAATAAGGGTGGTGCGGGTTTGCAGGAGTAGTTTCGTGCCTCCTGCCTTATGCTGTGTTGCCATACCCCCGAATCATCTGAATCGTCACTCTTTCAAAAGCATGTATGACTGACGCGCCAAATCTTCTAAAACTAGAAGTAGCAACGCCGCAGAGAAAACACGTTGACCGTGGTGGAGGAGGGGTTGGAGTGTTTTGCTAGGAGCAAATCACAGTGATAAGAGTTTAAAGGGAGCACGGAAAGGGGAAGGGACATTCTGAAGCTTCACATTCCTTCCGAGGTTTCAGAAGATTTGGCAGTACAGTACACAGGGTTGCCAGATTGGGCGATTAATTGCGATTTGGGCGATTACAATCAGTGATTTGCGATTAGAAATTTGACTTTTGCAACCGGTCACATATTGGGCGATTTAAAGTTCAAACATTCAACTGTGCGATTCCAAAAAAATTTGACCTTTTAATAATAATTAGATGGAAGAAGAGGAGGCATTCCTGGAGGGTGTCACTTTGATCGTGGCCGCAGCTAAGGAATAACCCTAAATTTGTTTGTTTTTCCATCCTCACCATCTCTGTATCCATTCTAAATTCATGATTTTCGCGTTTCTTATGTTTTTCTCACGCAAATTAATGTTTGTATTTCCTTAATATTTAAATAATTTTTAAAATATTTCGTATTGGTTTCGTTTTTCTTACTAGTTCAGCCCTAACCACCCATCTGAAAATTGAATTTTTTTAACCACCGTTTGTATAATAAAGAAGTATATTTGTCTTATGTCTCCCGCATAAACATTTTGATATAAAAGAATGTGCTCTTCAATTCAATTTATTTTACCTTTCCTGTGGCTCCAAAAACATAAATCTCACGTAATAAATTATAAAAGTATTCCTACTATTCAACGAATTGATGGAAATGTGCGACTTTGGGCGATTTGAAAGCGCTCCGATTGTGATTTTGCGGAGCTATCTTCTGGCAACCCGTCTACACTGATGAAGTATGTTTTGAGCAGTTTATTTCACTGCCTTCACCCTATGAGTCGCCCTTAAATGTTCCCCTCTCCAATGGTCAAACCTCTCTAGGTCACTAAGTAGCGCCTCATGTGCCTAAGCATAAATCCGCCCGTCTGAATTGCAGTTAAAAACTTAACATTTTGTGTTTTCCTCAGGCATTATTTTTTTAGGTTCTTAAGAAAGGAGAATCCGTAAGGGGGGGGTTTGAACCCCTCAACCCCCCCCCCCCATATATACGGCCCTGGTTGGCTCTACCCTCTTAACTGTTATTGTTTTTCCATTTTTGTCTCATCCATTTTCTCCAGCATTTCCTTGATGATGCATAGTTTTCTGATTTTTTCCAAATTTCTTAGACGATCATCCAACTTCATGCTAACTACATCCTGCATTTCTTTCAGTTTTTCTAGGTCCCAAGTTTGTATTTCTCTTCTCGTTTTTTCTTATTTGTTTGAGCTTTGCACTGACGTCAACCATTAGAAGGCTGTGATCTGAATCAATGTATGCTCCTGATAATGCTTTGGCGGTCTTTATGCTGTTCCTGAATCTTTTTTTTACCAGGATGCAATATATTTTGCATCTCATTCTATCTCCTGGGCTTTTTCATGTGTATAACCTTCGTTTATGGTTTTTGAACCATGTATTAGTCACTAAAAGGTCATTATTTATGCAGAATTCAACCAGTTTTTCACCTCCTCGGTTTCTCTTCCCAAGTCCGCATTGCCCGACAACATATTCTTCATGTTCTTCTCCGACTATGCTGTTCCAATCTCCCATTATTATGCAGTTTACATTTCCTCTTCCGTCTTTTTTGTAAATGTCATTAATTTGCTCATAAATCTCCTCGATTTCTTCATCTTCAAGAGCTGACGTTGACATATATACCTGGATTATGAGCATGTCCACTGGGACTGCTTTTAGATTTATTGCCATCAGTCTTTCGTTCATTGCTATTATCTTTGCCACGCTTTCCATCATATCTTTCCTAAGTACTAGAGCTACTCCCCTTTCTTCTCTATTTCCTCCAGAGTAAACTCTTCCGAGTCGAACCGTCCTCCTTCCCATCTAGTTTCGCTCAGTCCTATAATGTCAACTCTATTTCTTCTCATTTCTTCTTTCAAGTTCCCTAGCTTTCCTGCCTTTCCCATAATTCTTACGTTCCAAGTGCCTATTCGTAAATTACTTTCGACAAATGTTTTCCTCAAGGTAGTCCCCGCCCGGAGATCCGATTGGGGGACTATTTTATCTTTGGATTGTTTTACCTCGAGAGAACTTATATTGTCCAACCATATAATCATTATTAGGGATTGTAATGTGGTAGTTTCCCTCTTGCTTTCTACATCGCAGTACTGTAGTCGTTCAAATCGTCCCTATCACGCCTACAGCTGTATTGAATATAGACCCAGCCAACATCAGTTGTTTTTGGCTCTATACTATACTGACAGTACTGCTGCCTACTGCCAGGCACTGATATTATATATATATATATATAACCTTCGATAGCTTTTCACACCCTTTCTGTCTTCTCCCAACACCCTACCCATCCCCAACCCCCTCCGTTTCCTCCAATCCTCGACCTTTCCGCACTACCCATCCACCCCCATGCCTCCACCCAGTGTCACCGCCATCAGTTCTCTCTCTGTAGCTGAAGAAGGAGTAGTTCCGAAAGCTTCTACGTTTGTGATGTTTCTGTGTTTTTGTGTTACAGTCAAACTCGGCTATAACGAGCGCCACGGGACCGTTTAGTTTTGCTCGTTATAGCCGTTAAACTTAATATCCGTGAAGGCAAAAGCATGCATCCCTATGGTGAAATAAGACATAAGAAGTAAAAGTGAATATATAAACAGAAAGGTTATTTAGTAAGTTTATGAAAAAACCTAAAAATGAGAATAAACTAGAAAATTTAAAGTAAACATTCGTACATATAATTTTTACTCACAGCTGCACCCTTAATCACTACCCAAGTCGCACTTCCTCATTTTCTTGTTCGTTGTTAGGTTGTTCTCTAGTGCATATAAAATAGCTTCTTTGTTTTTCCATAAGGTTGAAACCGTAGACGATGATAAATTAAATTTTTTACACACTTCAACATTTTTTTACCACGTTCTAACTCTCGAATAATATCAACCTTTTCGCGAATAGACAAACACTTCCTTTTATGTACGGACATGTTACTCGTTCAAGGGCAAAATCTCAACTGATTTTTGTGATCAACGCTACGAACTTTCTTTGCAAACTGTGAGCATACCAATTCCAGGAAGAGTTAATGAGGAGACGGATTAAACATGGGATTTCCCATCTTTACGGGGGAAAGGGTGTTGGGTGCATTCGGCTGAGCGACGGGGGTGGGCGCCATTGTACATGCCCTTACCCCCTTCCAAACACAACCTCCTGGCTGTAAAAGAGCTGGGGGTTGGGAGGAGAGGACAAAGGACCTCCGCGAGTGCCACTGTACCTGCAAGTTGGGAATTCTTGGTTTGGACGAAGGGATTATTTTTTAACAACAACGCCGCGGTCTTTAACCTCCCCAAGGGATAGGGTGTAGAGGCTGGACTTAAGAACACAAGGTTACATATTTTGGGTCACTATGAGGATTTAAGGGGCTGACCGCCACCGCGTTTGAGACAGTGAGAAGTGGTCAAAGTTTGCTCGATATATCCGTGAAGCGTGCTCGTTATATACGTGAAATATTTGTATGTAAATGCTCGTAAACTTATCTTGGAGGTAGCATTTGCTCACTATAGCCGTGAACTCGTTACAACCGTGCTCGTTATAAACGAGTTTGACTGTATTTTACGTGTGTCGCTTCGACATCCCCGGGGCCTCGCCAACCTGAAGTCGTCTGATTGGTGAGTGCTCACTGGGTTTCCTCATCCCAACACCTTGTTGACATCCATATATCTATTTTACCTTTCCTTTTCCGTAAGTTGTTATATATATATATATATATATATATATATATATATATATATATATATATATATATATATATATATATATATATAATTACTTAATACAAATAGAATTTCATAAACTAAAAAGCGCTGAAATAATTGTAGACCAGACAAATTCTATTTTACGTAAGTTTTGAAATATTTTTTTGTTTGCAAAGTCTCTTAAAAAGGAAAACTTATTTTAAAATCTGTAAAAAATATTGCTTTTAAAATATTTAAATGTATTAATTATAAATCCCACGAATTTCATTTTTTAAAGAAAATGTTTAGTTTCGGTTACCCCAAATAATTTATTTATTTGTAACAAAAAATCTCGATGAGTTTGTATAGGGGTTTATGGAGCAAGTGTGTTAATCATTAAATAAAGTACAAATTTTTTGCCTCCGTCGTGGTAACACCCCCGTCCGGTTCATAGCTCTGAACCTGAACCTCCTCCCCTTGGTCAAATCCTGGCTACGCCATTGCTTTAGATGTCTTTTGTTAATGAGTTCGAAAGCTTCGTAAAGATCCTCTCAGTAGTTGTCAAGGTAGCTGGTATCGTCAGAAGGATACGTAATGCAATAACTGTGTTTCGTTCAAGTTCTTCTAAGCGTCAAAAATAAATAAGTTTCAACGCATCTTGCATTCCGCTATCCAATTCAGCAAGACTGTAAACAAATCTCAGTTACTTGCAAAGCTCCACTGCGTCAATATCAGAAACTGAGCTCAACCTTCGATCGTACTTATGTTTCTGTGTATATTAAGTTGTTTGTGTTCATATTTTTTACGATCAATCAATCAATGGTACAGTACGGAGAGATGTACTTGCTTAACAAATTGTTTGTATAAATTCCCTCAAATCACTTCGTAAGTGAAATCTCCAGACTCGGAAGTGCTCGGAGGCGGTAACCGTACGCAGTGGTCGTCTAACTGCAGCGATCCCATCAACGAAACAACGTCATGTTCGCCAATAAAACTTCGAAGAGACCATTTGGTGAAGAACTACGCCATTTCGTGTTTAATGGATAATTTTCCAAATTCTCAACTCAATTATCATTAACCATTTCACCTACCACTTTTCCTCTTTTAATTTTGCCGCCCCCAGAAACATGCCGCCCTTAGGCGTGGTCTTACCTGCTTACCGCCTAAGACGGGCCTGTGTAAAGGCTATGGCAATTAAAAGTACACAGTTGGGGCTTTACACTAAATTTATCCCCAATAAAAATATGTTAAATCGACGGCAGAATGTATTTAAAAACACTCCATAAGGTAAACTCACGCAATACCTTAAAAAAAAACAATATTTTGAGTAAAAACCCCATATTTTGCACCAGACAGGATCAAATGAATTTAAAACTAATTAGATGTTTTATTTATGAATTTCTCAAAGAAACTGATGAGTTGAAGCGAGCCGGATATAGTCTTCGAGTCGAAGTTTGGGAATCCCTGCAGCAAGTCATTTAAGATATGATACGCAATTTCTACAAAGACAAATTCGATAAATCAATTTCAATATTTTTAAACTCTGTAATATAACAGGTGAAAGTTGCGCTCTAAAACTTTTTTATTATTGTACAAGTTATCCGGCTTGCTGAAGCATTTACTACTTTCAATGTGGCTCGGTATATAAAAAAATTAAACCATGCTTTTCTGGAGAAGTAAAAATCGTCTGTATCGGCAATGCTAACTGTGCTGCCATCTCCAGGAATGAACCAAAATGAAATCATTTCGATGGTCGAGCGATGAGTGAGATGAGTGACGCTTGAGGGACAGCTCCAAGAAACAAGATGGACTACGCTAGAGCGTGTTGTCTGGCATATGGTAGAATATTGTGGAAACGAAGCATGGTGGAACGCTTGTCATTCTTTCATCGCCGGGTAATTGGTAGATATGGTGAGTGATACTACTTATTTTAGTCTCAGCTCAACAATGTCAAACAGCATGCAAGTGGATGATACCTTCTGCATAGGGCGAATTCGCAATGTCGGTGCTCCGAAATCTTTTTATTTCCTATCACACTATTAGATTCGCTCAATCCTCGTGGCTCATTGAACCATATTTTACGACGACTTGGTGTACAAAGTTTTTATCGCTTGGTAGACAGCAACTGAGAGAAAATAAACTATACTTATGGGGAAATGATAGCTAAAATAATGCACTTGTATACGTAAAAATCTATATTATTCCAAATCCATCGCATGATAACATTAAATTAGTCGCGATACAACGGTTGTTGCCGTTCTATTCCACGTGACAAAGTATTTTATTCTTTTGCTGTATATTTGTTTTCCTTTTTGTATAGGTATTATTAAAATTTAGTAGAAATTTTGAATTCTATAATACTCAATAATTGGTTATGGTTTTAGATGATTTATAAATATTTCTACTTTTGTTCTTAGTGATAATATATTCCTAATATTTTAATATAAGGTTCGTTTCCCGTCACTACAGCATTTGCAGCATGCATAAGCTAGTGAGATGTTTCTTTTTGAAGTGTTAAGGATCTGGGTCACAAGTGGTGGGGTATCAGTTTATACGAAAACACTGCCTCTTACAACGTCTGTGACACCAATTCGTGAAACCAGCGTGTTAGTTCGGATCAGAAGTCGCTCAACTCGATAGTAAAATACGGCGTTATAAATCGCCCGGGTGAGATGACTGAATGGGCCAGTGGCGGAACTATGCCGGAATCCGGATTCCCGGAGGACTCCGGTCAGCTATCATTAGCAACTATTGACGTAACGAAGCTACTTGAGAGTCATAAATTCAGTAACATGCTCAAGTCTATGATGACTCTAATTTGCGTGGACAAAATTATTTTGCGAAAACGAGTTTTTAGTCCAAATCCGTCAAAATCAGTACGGTACAAAATACATCGGTACGGTTTGCCAATTAAGAGGGGCCCGCCAATTTTTCTTGCCCCGGGGCCCGTAACTTACTTGTTCCGCCACTGGAAGGGGCCAAATGGAAATTTCAGAGGAATGGAGTAATATTATTAAAGTATATAAAGCACATTTAAATGTGATATATATATGTGTGTGTGTGTAGATATCCAGTTACACTGATCTGAAAGTCCTTTTTCTGAAATTCTTAGAATAGTTCCAAAATAATGTAGCAAAACTTTTATGACCTATCAATACTCGTGATAAAGATTATTAACAAAATATATCTACATGGGAAGCAAATTTGCTTTTATACGTATAGAAAATAGTTTTATTCATTTTCTTCCATGCAAGCTTGAATTGCCAAACAAGATAAGAGTTATAGCATTAATTAAATTCTGAGCAGTTGGTAGCATGATTTGACATAAATTAGTTGTAACATTACAAAGTGGATTCGAGTCATTACTATTACTCAGCATGGCATATTTTAGTTTCATCTTTGGCAAATGTATTTGTTCCTTATTGTGAAACTTAATGTTTTGTGACATTGTTATATGAATACCATTTTCCAACAAAATTATAAATATTAAACATTATGAATGATTGGTATTTTTAAATCATAGTAGGGATAAATTTAGAAGACAAATGTAGCTATCAATTGAAAAATAATAATATATATAATAAACAAGCATTATCATCTTTTAATTACCTATTAAATATATATTCATGCCTTTCCTTTATTTATTACATGTAGCTACATTAGTTTAAATATAACATATATATGCAATTACTCATCTAGTTTGTTTCAAGTAATCTCAAATTGCAGAATAACAGAAGAATTATGCGAGTATTTAATTTTGAAGCCAATGGTAGAACAATTTGACGTAAGAGTTGGAACATTACAAAATATACTCAAGAAATGATTGGTAGAATACGGTATGATTTTGTGTAGTAAGACATTCTGATTTGATTGTATTGTTCTTTCAGAGTGATGGACCAAAGGGATACTTGTTGTCTGGCCAGCCTGAAATTGCAGCGTACCACTCGGCTGGAATCCTGGTTCATCTGCTTGTTCATGTGATATGAAGAAAGTAGAGTGGTGAGCGTCATACATTTTTGTTTGTTACAAAGCAGATATAATGAGCTTCCCACTGTTCCTGCCAGATGTTGCAGGTTAAATGATCTGTTAGATACAATGGCCAGTTATGCTTGGCATCTCCTACATTGACTAACCTCGCTATATTTCACGCATCCATTATGGCCTTCTCAGTAATTGGGGCATATTGGCCGTAGGAAAGTAATGATAGAGCATGGTTTTCAAAAGCATTGCATTTTCAATAATTAAGTGAATTTCTGAGTGGCGACATCTGCAGCAACGGTGACGTCAGTGACGAGAAATGCAACTATGTGGAGTTTGCTATGGAAACAGCCAACAGAAATGGTAGTATGCAATATGAATTTCAAAAACCCCGTGTGGAAATTGCACAGCAATTGAAAAGTGAAAAAGATCCCATGGAAAGGTTATTGTTTTTGGGTTAGATGGGGATTAGAGTTGTGTTGGGCCTGGAACCATATCAACCTCTCCATGCCATCAGAGATACAGAGCTCAAAGCAAAGCACACTCCATGTAGTTCCATTTCCTGTCACTCACGGCACCATTGTTGCAGATCTTGCCATTCGGACATTGTATGTCCGGAGAAGGATAGTACCAAGAAATAATTTCATCCAACTTGCGAGAACATTTTATGTGGCCTGTGAAGCTTTGATGAAAATGGTGTCTGTGATGTTTTATTTCCCTAACATGTTTCTTGGTGAAGTTTTATCGCTTAATAAATGGTTAATAATTCATATTTATTTTAAAAATCTCATGATCTCTTGAGTAAGTTCATATGTTAACTTTCATCCAACCCACTGAGGCACTGGTGACCTCTAATACAGCCTGCCAAATCATACATCTATGAATGCACCTCGCCAAATAAAAATCTTGGGTACTTGCCCTTTATCTACCCACAAAATTTTCTCGTAAGGAGTGGTGCTATAGGTGAGGAGAAATGGAACTACTGTTTATCCGAAATTCTTTTGTTTAGCATAGCTATTGTTGCATTGTTGAAGCAAGTTACTAAAAGTGAATAAGTAATTGATCATGAAGAATATGAACCTGAAAGAACTATTTCAAGGTATTTCTATGATGAAGTGTTCATTTTATTAAAAATCGAAAATGGAAACAAGGGCAGTATTTTACAAAACAGTCAAAGGTCACTTAATGAGACCTTTTGTCAATAAGTGTGGTGTAGTTCTAGAGATTAAAGTTGTGCAGGATGGCTGTGGCATCCTGCCTTGACCATGATGGTAGAGATTGGGTGCACGAAGCAGAGCAAATGCCATAAAACTAAAGGTCTATTAGAAACACATATGTACATTTTTGCAGATAGATAAAGGGCAAGTACCAAATGTTGCACATTCTTGCTTTAGGCTGTTAAATGGCAATTAAAGTTTTTCCTAATCAAAAGAAATTGAAGGATTTCGAAAAACAAAACAATTTTACAAAACAATTTTTCAGAAGTCATTTAGTTCTGATTCAACATTCTTCATATTCTCTTGAATGGAAAACATCTTCAAGTTCAGTCCTACCTTATTATAACTTCTTCTAAATTAATTGAAGTCATCCAAGCTTTTTTGCTCAGCTGGTATCGAATAGGCAAAGTTTTAACATTTCTAAAGAATTTAAGGTTTTACAATTTCTCAATCACAACAGCTTGTGTTTTTCACTCCCAACCATATTGGCACATTTATCTAAAACTGTAATTTTATCTTTGGTTGATTTTCCTTCTATGTATTTTTACCTTTAAATTTTAATCCCTTGTCTGTTGTTAGCTTAAAGAACAATTCAGTCTCATCTCTGATAAAAATATCACACACTAGATTCTTCACAAAGTTTAGATGATACCACTAGTTATCTGAAATTTTATATTATTGGATTCACCAATAACTTTACAAAAATTAATGCTTTTTTTACTTTAAATCTATCTATCCATCCATTAGAACAACTGACAATGTCCTCAATTCCAAACAAACTGGACAATTCTTCAGTGTTTAAATTTAATTTAGGCCCATTCACTGATAATTAAATATGTCCTTTGCTGCATAAGCCTTTTAATCAAAGCGTCGTCTACATCACATCATTACAGTTGCTGGATTTGTTTCCCACTTTGACTCCACTTATCCATTGAACTGCAATTTTTTTATTGATTAGACCAAATTATATAAAATGCAGAATTTATGTCTAAATGCTTGGCAAATTTCACTTTTTATTGAATCACTCGCAATTTTTCTATCAACTTTTTCTTGTAAATAGAAAACTTTTTAAACTCACCATGTTTCTAGTGCTAGATATAGGGTATTATTAACAAATGTAGAGAACTGAGACTTTGTGCCATGGAATTATGGGAGAGAACAGGGTAGTGAGTCATAGAGGGAGTCAGTGCATACAAAACGCCAGTTTGGTGTGAGGGACTGTTCAGTCATTCATTGGAATGGCAACCATTTTGAGGCTACAGGAATTACTTTTATGTCAAACGAGCATCAAGGTCTCATGATGAATTCGGCAAATGCTGATACCAGATGCCAACTTATTCCGGCAAAAGTATAGATAGAAATTGTCAGTAAACTTTTAATGACAGAACTGCTTATTTTGAGTAACAATAATAAACCAAAAAATCATTTAAAAGTTACAGCTTTGGTATTATAAAAATATAATCTCATCTCAATCGTTAAAACATTTCGCGCTTATACTTTGTGGAATTGGTCTTCTGTGAGAATAAACATAGATACATGCATATTTCAGCGAATTTACTATCGATACTTGCCATTTATATAAGCTGTTCATAAATCCCCATCTAAGATGTGCAGTCCCTTTTTCTTACTGACATTTTGGGGAAAAAGTGCTTGTAGTACACGAGTAAATACAGTATCTCATTAGGGATCAATTAACTGAACAGAAAAAGGCAGATTTTGCATTATTTAAGGAAAGAACTTTTAATAAATAAGTAACACAATTTGAGGAAAATTTTGCATACACATAATTGAATGTTTTATTTAACTTCTTACATCATTAATGTCATCGTTTGTCACATTTTATTTGAGATTTTGGTAATAGAGATCGGGCCATGGCGCAATGCATAACCATTTCTTGCACACACACACAGCAAACATAACTACATCTTTCCCTCACAGCAATGGTTTTTATTGGAACTTAAGTTACTCATCACTGTCACTTGAGGATACGTCACTAATAAGTCCATCTTCTGGAATAATATTAAATATGTACATCAAATATATTTTCATTAGTAAATTGTCTCTTGGGGGCCATTTTCAAAGAAAAATTTTCCAAATTGGTTTAACTACAATACCAAAACCACTGCTTATCCACTTGTAAATATTCATCAGAAAAAAAACAAGCCGACAAAGAAAATGGGCATTCAAAATTTCACTGCTCCACAAAATTTCAGGAAAGAGTGCAGCCATCGTGCAAAATTGGGGCTCCGTCCAAAATCTGTTAATACCACCTTACTAAGAGTATATTTTGATCAGCTAATGCAAGCTCATTGGGAAGCTCATTTGATTCTGTTTGGTAACAATTAGAAGTTAATGATGATTATTCTCATTCCAATTCCAGAGATCTTTTTTATCCTAAAGGTGTTCTTTCTTTGTGGTGATATTGCCTCCTGCTGGTCAAGTGAGAAACCACTTAAGCCAGCAGAGCGTGAATGTCCTGTGTGAATGGGAGATTACTAATGCCAGCAGCATTGAGTTAAAATAAGTAAGGGAATTACTACTTCTATTGCAGGCAGATTGATGTGGGATTGCTCAACTCTATGCATTTATGTAATAATTAGTTGTGAACAGCTACTGATACATGGAAAGTAGGATGCTTATTTATTCCCAATGTGAGCAATTGCTTAAGATACATAAGATGTCTTAAACTTAAGCCTAACTAGATGATTTTATGGGAGGGACAATCACCTTTAAGCTGTGTTTAAGAATATCAGGTCCGAGTCCAATTCAATGTAAGCACAAATGAGCTGCCAGAAAATTGTTGAAGTGGATAATGATGAAATTGCTTTCAGCTCCACTTACGGTTGAGGTCAACTTCAGGGAACGCACATATTTGAGAAACTCATTTTGAATTTGAACATCATATTCTATTTAGCACAATGGCTCAGCTGTTTTATAGTAAAACCTTTTGTTTTGAGGCATACTTTTCATTTACCTATCAAAATTTGTGAATGTAAAAATATTTCAGTGCAAAACACTTAAATGTTGTTTCTATTACCTAACACTAACAATTTTTATTATGATGTACTTTTCTAAGTAATTGCAAATATGATTTGAATAGTTGCTTGGAATTCAGAGATACGAGTGAAAAGGCATAGCACAAGGGAAAGTTAGTTCTGAGATCTTTAAAGCCACTTTCTACAAATTCAAACGTTTTTAAATTAAAAAGAGATGGTGCAGTATGACAACTTATATTTTTCCATCTTACTCTGTATCCAAGACGTTATCTAGTAATCATTTTCATTGTTAAGTTTCCCAACTCAAAATATGTCAAGCCAGAGCAAGATGAGTCATTAGTAGTGGCTACTTATTATAATGAGCAGCAGCTCTGCTTGTACAGACATTGCAATTTTCTGGCAGTTTCTTTTATACTTACAATTAAAACATTTATCCTTATCTACAGCTCAGAAAGTTCCATGTATCAGTAATTGTTTCATGCAGTTATTAAATAAATTCATAGGCTTTAGTAATCCAATTCAATTTGTCTTGCTGTGGAAGTAGTAATTGCATTTATTGCCCGCTGCTTTTAACTTAATGCTGCTGCCATTATTATTTGCACAGGACAGTCTCTCTCTCTGCTGGCTTATTAATTTGACTCCATTGATGACTTGCTTGACTAGCAGGAGGCTTTATTAGCATGGAAGAGGACACTTTTAGGATAAAATGAAATTTTTCAAAGTGGACAGGGAAGAAAATATTGTGCAAGGAAAAAAGGTGGAAGAGTATATAATAAAAAGTATATATATTATATATATAACTGTTATAATAATAATTGTTTATTATAAATTATACATTTATTACAATGTTATATTATAATAAAGTTTATTTCAAATTACAATTTTTTTATTTTATTTATTATTCTCTCCCATTTGTGGGTGTGAGAGTTGGTAGGTATCAACAGTCATCTCCTAGAAAAGATGGGATGAAGGAGGGAAGGTTGGACCCAGTGGCTGTTAATTCTGGCTGTGCACAACAGTAATAATGATAGCGAGTAATGGGATAAAAAGCATTCATTAAGGACTGCGCTAAATAAAACATTCAACTATGCATTGCTCTGAATCAATTCATGGCACTTATGTATGATAGAAATGGAAATTTTTCACAAAGAAAAAGCCTAGTGAGAGAGCTAAGAGGCTGAATTTTTGAAAGCACTTGAAATACAGATTTTAATAATTTTTGTGAAAATTCGTTAAAATACCACTTCTCTATAATTGAAATGTCTTTACAATAATGAAAATCTCAAGAGTGATTAAAAATCAATTTAGAATTTACCTCAGATTCTTTAGGCAATTGCATAACGAACTGCACCTTAACAAATGATTATTACAATAAAAGAATAATCAAAGCTTCTTTCATTGAATTTTCTATTAGAAATTATAATTAAGCATCAAAAACTGTCATTAGATAATTAAAATATTTCTCTCGTGGTATTTCACTTCGTTTTTACAACTGCACCTTATAAGATTAAACAACTATCGAGGTGCTTCCAAGAAATCAACATCCATCACCCAATCCGATAAAAAGAACAAGTAATTTTAAACTGAATGCAGTGCAAACTCGAAGTATATCTGATACTATGAAATTTTGGCAAGATCTTTAGTCGAGACATAGTAGTCTATGGTCAAGACTAATGAATTTAATGAAATATTTTATTTTTACATATTTGATTCATTTTAACATGTCAAGTTTAATCAATAACAAAATCAGTAAGCAAAAATAGCAAAGTAAACTATAGTCTACTTTTATATACAACAAAAATAAAATCAATTAACAAGTAAGGATAATCAAAGCTCTTTTCAGAAATCAATGCCTTATTTATATTTTTCAAATTATGTTGCTCAAATGCATAATTTAAACAAACCAAACAAAATACAAAGGATACCAGATTTTCAGGATTGCACTGTATCTTCCATTTCTCTAGTAATGTGTCACAAGTTCAACTACTCAGAGCAATCAAAAATGCATTGTAAAAATCTTAGTTTAGCAGTCCTCAATGAAAACTCTCATCCCACCCACCACCATTATCTACTGTTGCAAACAAACCAGAATTGACAACCCCTAGGTAATACCCTCCCCCATCCCATCTCCTCTAGCAAATAACTAACTCCTCCTACCCACTCTCACACCCACTTGCCTAAACACAGGGCATCCACACAATGGGTTCACTCAACATCAGCAAGGACCACAGCAAGGTTTGGCCTGGTTCAGCAATGATCAGCATGGCTCAGCAATGATCAGCACTTCATCCACTTTTATGCCCATTCACTTGGCCTATGTAATCTGTACATAACCTAAAAGGCAAATAATTGCATGAATGTACGCAAGTTCAGCATTTGAAATAGCAAATTTTCAGGATCTAAAATTTAAGAACTTACATGTAATTGAACATGCAGTTAAACATGTAATCTCTGAATAATCTTAAACCTACCAATGTTTATGGTTCAGAATTCACCACTTACATCATAACCATCATTACAAAAACAAGAAGTCCAAACCAGGACTACTTAAGGCTGGTTTCCCAAAGTTGACATCCCTTATATTGACAGGAAATGTTTCGGTTATGTGTTATTCATTCCAAGGAATTCTCATACCATAAATACTACTTGTAGTTCATAGTTTATCAATGATAAGGAAATTGGAAAACAAATTAATAGTTATCAGGTTTAAAATACTAAAAAAAAACAATGCCAGAATCTTTCTGACATACCCGCAAAAATTTGTGAAGTCAGTAAGAAATCTGCATGATTAAAAGTAATAATAGCCAGTTTCTCCTTATAGAATTAGACAACTGATATTTTGAATGTAGTTGGTTTTTATAATTTGTGCAATTTTAATTGCTTCTCCCTTACGAAAAAGGTCACATTCCGGTATTAAAATAAAGAAAAGATTTTTTCTTTTGATCAATCATTAAAAATGCCCACAGCCCCCACACAGTTTACTAAATAATAATCTTTAATTATTAACATTGCAATCTATTAAGTTTGACGTTACTACAACTATAATTTTGATGCTTCATAAACCGCAATGTGAATAACAATATTCTCCCATCTATTTAAAGGCTTAATAGACGCTGATTGAATCAGAGGCAACAATGCGGATCGCCTTGGCAACACCTGAAAAGAGTACAAAAAAGCCATAAAATTTTTAAAAGAAAAGCATGTTTCTGAGAAATTATTCCGTGTAACATCAAAACATTGCAAGAATAAGATATTTTATAGTTTTAGCCATCGAATAAAGCAAAAACAAATTCGGTCCATATTTACGTATTTTAATGAATGAAAGAAATAAACCTTGCACCTTGAAAAATCGAAACTCCTATGTAAACATATGGAAAAATATAATTGTCTCCTGGAGCAGAATTTGGGACACTTTCATAAATGAAAATAGTTTTCCCGGTGTCTCCTAGTTGGCAGAAACAAAATGGCTTTTACAGAATTTCTCTATGACAAACTGTTCAAGAGATAAAAGGGGGATGAATGGACAGACATTGAGTAATTATATATAAAGATGTTACTGTTCATACGCTAATATACCTGGATCAACTGTCCACTGCTGAAGGGTAGATGAGTGGGAAAGAAAATAACCCTTTTGTTCACTCGTCTATGCTCAAGCCGAGTTCAGTAATAATCCAATAAAATGTGATTTAAAATGCTGTTTTAATAGATAATCAATGCACCAGGGCCCCTGGCCAAAGGAGGAACACCCGTGACATTCTTATATCAAACCGATAACTTGAAAAATGGAGCCAAATTATTGAGGACATGATGTAAGAGCTGGTTACACATCTGGTACAATAAAACAAATTTTTTAAGTCTAACTTTTATAAAGCGCACAAAAAGTGTAAAAATAAAAATATAATAATTTTGTTATTAACTGTTAAGAGGTCGCACATGGTCAAAAAGACTGGGTAGATTACATTATTGAAATTTTTAAACCTTTCTGCATCATTTAATCTCTGGCCTTCTAAGTACCTTATTTCTTGTCCATTATGTATCATATGACGAATTTGTAGGGCTCTCCGATTAAGTTTTGTTTACATTGTGGGTTTTCATTACTGTGTATCGGTTTTTCTGATTGAATGCTAAAGAGGTCGCGCACAGTCTAAAAGACTGGGTTCTCTATCAGTAACATCTAATGCGTGGCATCCTTATTTCACCTCGAGTTCACTATCAACCAGTTTTTGGTGTGGAAGACTCCCGTCGTATTATTTGTGTTTACATTTGTATTCCCTGTAAGCAAGCGGAGCCAGCCTGGCGCACCATATGCTCTCTGTAGTGATATCACCTGTTATTCCTTCAAGAATGTGCAAGGGTAAGTGCTGTCCTCTTACAACTGTCCTGATTGAATATACAAAGCAATAACTAGTTGTTCCCATCTAAGATAGAGTTGGCCTCTTATGTATGGTTAAGAACGTATGTTGGTGACTACACAGTCCTTTTCAAATGAGCATGTTTGAGACCGCTTATTATATATATATATATAATATATTATATTATCTTCATTATATTTGTTAGGAAATAATAAAAATCCAACATTCTACGAAGAGATCACCTATTTTTCTTCCTGTGAAAAACTGTCCTGCATGCCATGCGGTGTTTGATACCGCTATTTACCACATTTATATATATATAAAATTTTAACTATTTCAATGCATCTTCATTGATGCAAAATCATTTTATGAACATAAATGCATTTCAAAATACAGAAAATGTTGAATAAAAAATATATCTGGATATTTTTGCCTCTATCCAACACAGTCAGAAAGACCATGCACAACCTCCCATGTCACAAACTACCGCGCGAACTCTTAAGGGTTAATAGCTTATATAAAATGCACTGAATGAAAAACAAATTTAAATTATTGAATTAATAGAGAAATTTAATATATAAAAGTTGTTGCAATTCTAATAAATAGATGTCTTAAAGAATGCAACATAACTTGTATATATTCAATATCTCTATTAATTCAATAATTTAAATTTTTTCTTTCAGTGCGTTTTATATAAGTTATTAATAACAAAATAATTATATTTTTATTTTGACACTTTTTGTGTGCTTTATAAAAGTCATTGACTTAAAAATTTTATTTTATTTTATTTTTTTAATTTTTAGTCTTAATGTGAAATATATGAATGTTTATATATTCTTCAAAAATTAAATTTATTAACTAACTAGAGAGATGACCATTGAAATTCTATGGGAAAGTTTTTGATTAAAATTTCATTAATAGATTATCAAAATCAATGGTACTCAATTTCATGAAATCGGCAACAATGCTAATCACTAAGAATGCGTCTAATTCTCACGTTAAAAACTGATCTGTTGATTTGATGCCTATTCAAAATTTGATGGCAGGAAAACAAACTTTCGTTCTTTTAGGCATTCGTTGTTTCAAGTCTCGACCTCCTACGATGATTCTAAGTAATTTTAATATGTGAATGATTAACATTGTACATTCTGATGTATTCCTTCTTGCATGTAACGCAATGAAACATTTCCCTCTCCTTCCTTCTCTCACTCATATTAAAAGCATGCTTTCACTCATAAGGATTGAAACAACAATAGGATTTTAAGGTTTAACAATGTAACTCGTTGGCAAGGCAACATTCCTTTAAAATGGCAAGATTTCCCGAAAATATGTGAATTAAACGTTTAAAATAAGGGATTTGGAACAGTAGGTGAAAAAATATAAACAGAATAAGAAACTTTATAATTTTTCCTTTAAAATGGTTCAGATCCGAAGATCGTGGGTTAATTCTTTCTAATTTAGACCTCAAAAAGAATAAAAGCTTGCACGTCAAAAAGTCTTATGTTTATGTGGTAAGAGAAATATTGCACTGATCTCTCAGATGACTTTCCAAACCAATTGTCTCCAAGGCAATTTTTATTACATGAGGAATTGAGATCATTGAAGACAATTCGAGAGTTAGCAGAGTTACTAGCTATACAAAAGCAACAGCTTTCTTCTAGTTTTTCTAAAAGGATTACTGCGCTTGTTTTATTTCTAACTATTTCCAAGACATCAATGTCATACGAAGCTAAACAATTATTTAAGAAGTTCCATGTCCCAAAAAAGACTAAGCAGTTTTGCTGTCATGTCAATTGAGAATGATATAGTTCGTTCATTAGATATTGATGAGTTAGTAACAACATTTGCAAAAAATGCATCAAGGAAAATATTAATAAACTGATAATCTTATTCTGCGTTAAATGCTCTTTTATTTAATATTTTTTTATATTTTTTTTAATTTTTATAATTACACCACCTTTTTGAACTTCGCGAATAATTGGTTCTGTAAAACTGATGCGAAATGGAAATTCGCGATGTCCAAGTCCTATTTTCCCATAAAACGCAATGTAATAATGGAAGTATGGTTCCAGTTAACCTAAAAAAATTCCCTTTTTTATCATAAACAATGCAGTACAGCAGAAAACAAAAGAAAAGATAACAGGAAATGAAAACCTTACACCATAAAGTGAAAAAAAATTCTTTTAATTACTTCCAAAACGCAGCCCCTTTTGTTCACCCTGTATGTAGGTGATATTGCTGACGCCGTCCTTCTCAAATCTTGCAACATCCTGCTCTACGTCGATAACTGCAAAATTCTTAAAAGAATAGACGAACCTTCTGACTCGCACTCCCTTCAGGCTGCGTTCACCTCCATTGATGCTTGGTGTTCTGATAGGCAGTTAAAAGTCAACCCGGCCAAGTCTGTTTTCAGAAGCAGGAGACTATTTAATGTGGCCTTAGAAAATTTTGAATACTAAAATAAAATCATACTGCAAAACATTATTAAGATGTGCAAATACATTACAATTACCATATATACTCGTGTATAGGTCGAGGTTTTCAGACCACATTTTTCATGAAAAACTCGGGGGTCGACTTATACACGAGAAATATTTTGGACCCATGACTTTATTTGCCCTGCGTTTATTGAAATTTGATGGAATTTACACTCTTGTTGTACTTTAACTGTATCAATAACTACCAAATATTTAAATACCGATGTATATAGAAGAATAACTTAATATATAATTTGGTGATCCTAAGTCAATCTTTGATGCTTTGCAAATAATTAAGCAATTTTGGTAAACCTAGCGTTCGGTAACATGATGGCAGCACGACAGAAAACTGGCAGCAAGACAAATGTGCAATATGGTGACTCTGTATATAAACAAACAAACACCTAATCAATGATTCGCCGAAAGGCAACGTCTACCTCTAAGCATCACAGACTAAACTAGTATCACAAAAGTATTTGCGGTATAAAAATTTGGTACTGTGCGCATAACTAGGACAAACGTAAACAAGGCGCTAGTGATGACGATGCCGAGAAAGCAACAAGAAATGGAACTACCAGGAGGAGAAACGGAAGACCAAATGTAAATATAAGATTTCGATGTTTATAATCAAATACTAGTCTCCTAACATAATGAGACAATATAGGTATGGGGAGACTTGTAATATTATTTATTGTAACCAGAACCAAAATTATTTCAATTGTTTAAAAGAAAACATCTATTCTCATTAAAATCAATCCTAAAATCCAAGAAAATTTCCATCATCAGAGCTATCCAATCCAAATAACTTGTCCCAGTCTCTTTCAGCAATAATTTCATCTTACGGATCATCGAGATGTTCATCACCCTCAACTATAATTACCTTCATAAACAATAATTAGCATTTTTGTTATGTTTCTCTTTCTTAAACGTAAGCTGCTAAACTATTCCGTGTACGAAACTTGCATACTCCGAAGTGTAGGTTTCTTCGTTCCTCATCCAAAAACGTGCAAAACACGGATTTCCTAGGACTACATAGTACATCTTCCCACCGATTTATCGTCAATTTCGGCATCACCTATCCTCTGCGGTCCAACATCAGTTTTGTTTCCTGTTCTCCTTTACAAAGATAACTTCTAAATGAACACTGGGACGAAATACAAAGTCTATCCAGAGTCATTCGATCTATTAAAAAGGCGTATACAATGTTATGATTTTTGATGTTATGCAGTGATGCTGGAGGAGACATCAAACTGCTTCGCTGCTACTTTGACACAACGTAGTTATATCGGACTAAAGGGAACTTAATGTGGAAATTAATGGATCAACACATATTGAATACAAAAAATTCGTTATACTAGACTTTAAAATCTGGAGTTGACTTATACACGAGAAATACAAAAAAGCAAAAAATATTATGAAAAATTCGGGGGTCGACCTATACATGAGATCGACTTATACACAAGTATATATGGTAATACCAATCAAACTGAATAAATTTTACAAACTTATTATCTTGAAAAACCAGCTTCTTACATTAATCTTATGGTTAAACATTAAGGTGTAACAATTTACATTAAGATATTTAAAACACATTTTCTGAGGCTCTATGGAAATCCTTGCTGAGCAAGGTCTGAAGGGCAGCTTGACACCAAACATGTTTCCTTCTTTTTGACCTAAATGGTTCATAAAAGAGGAAAGCCATTCATCCTATCTTATTTTTTTAACTCTCCAAATCAACTTTCACTGTAAAACCCAACTCATATTTGTGGGCATTTTTTTAAAAATGCTGCTTTAATGGGTTAACATGGATAATTGGGGTTTTATTGCATTTATATATTTATCAGTGTGATGTGAAACAATCTTGAAGTACTGAGTAAAATATTTCTGACGAAAAAGATATCCTTTATATAAAATAACCCACAATTAGAAAGAATTCACCTTCAGATAAAGTAAATTTCACTCGAGGGAAAAAATTCTCCAGATAAAATCACCAATGGAAAAATTTTCTCCAATTTTGTTTCATTATATTTATAAATAAACCTGAGGAACCATTAAAAATGAAAGATTAAAATAACCAGTAATACTGTTATCAAAAGAAAATATGATTCCAAAATGCATTACTGTGATCTGCACAATATGTGTGTTCAGGAAAATTCTCGTACATTGGTGCTAAGAATTCCAAACTTAAAGAATTCATTTGGATAGAAACCTATGTATTCCAACTTCAAAAAAATATTTTCAACAAAATAATTATGATTAATGAAAAAGAAAAAATTCCATTTTTGTTCAAGAAACAAAATTATGAAAGGATATTCACTATGAGAATTAGAAGGCAATTGATAAGAATAATTCTCCCTTGGAAAACTAAACAGGAAAATGAAATGCGCAAAAAGAAATCATTTCCATAACTAATATATAAAGACGCGTCAAAATGCAGAGCACATTGTTACTTGAAGCTAACAATATACAGTGAAATGTCAATATAACAAAATTGTGAAGATGACCAAAATATATTCGTTACAATGAAATGAAATCTCTTCCCCATGACCATAGCGCCAAAATGGTAACTCGGAGAACTGCATATTGCTTAAGTCATCATTGTAATCAGAGTAAGAAAAGAAACTCATAAAAATTTAAATATTGTCCAAGTAATATATTGATATAAAGTGAAAATGCAACTACAACAACCTAACACAAAATCCATCTTAACAAGGTTTCATTGGAATAAAAAGGAAAGGTTTTTCGAAGTACAAACAGTGTAAAGACATACAAGAACATATTACTGTAGGATGTAGTTCCGCAGTTGGCCATAGTCAATTGCGGCGCCACAGTCAAGGGTAATATATTGCACTTTAACCAAAATGTCAGAACGATGGTTACATATATAATAAAATAATTATAAAGAAGAAACCATGAATTAGTGTTTACTTCGTAAAAAGTTAGCAATTTTTTCTGACTGAGCCGATAAGAGCTGTGAAGAACCTGCCTATTGGTTGCTATTCAGGTAACCTTTCAATACAACTGCCTGGACTGATTGTGAGGTAGGTAGGTATTTGATTTTAGGTACTTCGACAGCTAGGGTCATTTTGCACCTTTCTCATTGCCTGTCAAGAGACATTGCAAACGATTTCCTACAATGTATTAAATAGTAAAATCATAAATAATAAAATGCATTAAAAGTAAATGTTTAAAATTCTATAAAAGGTGGATAAGTCCAGCTTCTCTTAAATACCTTAAAATATTATCCATTTTCATGGAGTCGTCTGATAAAATATCAGCAAGTTCCCCCGTAATGTGGAACTTGCTTCGTAGCACGTTATATTTCCGGCATTCTGCCAGGAGGTGTCTTACAGTTAGAAGGGAGTCGCAGTTGGTGCATCGAGGTGGTTCCTCCTCGATGGTAAAGAGGAACGAGTGGGTCAGGGCTGAATGCCCTATTCTCAAACACGTGACCACGACTTCTTCCCTTCTACTATTCCTTACAGAGGATGCCCATGGAGAAATATCCCCTTTTATTTCACGTAGCTTATTTTTCGACATCTCTTGCCACAAAGTTTGCCACTTATTAAGTCCTGCTGTCCTAAACATACCCTTTAGGTCTTGGTGGAGGACAGGGTCGCCATTTGTGACAGGGAGGTTCAAACCCTCCTTCGCAAGTGCGTCCGCCCTTTCACTGCCTGCTAAGCCAACATGTCCGGGAATCCAGAGGAAAATGATGTCAACTCCTCTGAAGTTAAAGCAGTAAAGGGCTTCCTGTACATCCTGAACTATTGGGTGGACAGGGGAGAAGCAGGTAATGGACTAAAGAGCACTCATGGAGTCCGAACAAATCATATATGGTCCGTTCGAAACACCAATGCTCTCCAAGGCCATTCTTATGGCCGTCAACTCCGCCGTGTAAATACTACTCAGCGGGTTGAGCCCTCCCTTAGAAGAGAGATTTTTGCTAGAGAAGGCCCACGCACAGGAGGAAGAGGATCTAGAGCCATCCGTGAAGATCAGTTTACAACCAGGATGATCATTAAGTACTTCAAAAAATAGCGACCTGTACTCACAAGAGAGGGTATTATGTTTTGTATACAGGGCAAGGTCCAACAAGACCTTAGGGCGTGGGATCTGCCATGGCGGATATTTAAGAGAGCCGGTAGGAACAATCTTGGGAAGCTGCAATCCAATATCATCCATATAAGACTTAAAACGTATTCCAAGCGGTTTTGTGGCCCTTGGGTGTCGGTTAAAAATTTCAGTAAAACGGAATTTAAAAATTACATCAAAACACGGGTGTCCTTTCAAAGATAAAATTTTTGTGACATAGTTACACATGACGATATTTCTCCAGATCTCCAATGGCGGCTCCCCAGCATCGCAATAAATACTAGGAATGGGACTGGTTCTAAAAGCACCAGTTGCCAATCTGATTCCGGCATTGTGTAACGATGTCAGTGGACGCATGTATGACTTCCGAGCCGAGGAGTAGACAAAACTCCCATAGTCGATCTTTGACCGCACCAATGCTCTGTACAGCATTAGCACAGATTTGCAGTCAGCTCCCCACAGACGGTTTGTGATATATCTTAAAATGTTTAAAACTTTAAAACACCGTTCCTTTAAAAACTGAATATGGCTTTTCCAATTCAGTCGTCTATCCAAGATCAAACCAAGAAAATGGATAGAGTCAGCAAACTCTAAAACATGGCAACCTAGTTTAAGCGTCGGCGGGAGGAAGCATCCCCTTCGCCTATAAAAATGGACACATTTCGTCTTTTCTTGAGAAAAACGAAAACCGTTCGACTGTGACCACTTGTATAGATGATTTAATGTGAGTTGGAGCTGTCTCCCTGCCGTGGGGATTAATGATGACCTACAGAAAATAGGCCTGGCAGTAGGCAGCAGTACTGTCAGTATGGTATAGAGCCGAAAACAAATGATGTTGGTTGGGTCTATATCCAATACAGCTGTAGGCGTGATCAGGACGATTTGAACGGCTACAGTACTGCGATGTGGAAAGCAAGAGGGAAACTACCACATTACAATCCCTAGTAAAGATTATATGGTTGGACAAAATGAGTTCTCTCGAGGTAAAACAATCCGGAGGTAAAATAGTCCCCCAATCGGATCTCCGGGCGGGGACTGCCTTGAGGAAAACATTTGTCGAAAGTAAATTACGAATAGGGACTTGGAACGTAAGAACTATGAGAAAGGCAGGAAAGCTAGAGAACTTGAAAGAAGAAATGAGAAGAAATAGAGTTGACATTATAGGGCTAAGCGAAACTAGATGGGAGGGAGAAGGACAGTTCGACTCGGAAGAATTCACGGTAGTTTATTCTGGAGGAAATAGTGGGGAAAGGGGAGTAGCTCTGGTACTTAGGAAAGATATGATGAAAAGCGTGACAAAGATAATAGCAACCAACGATAGACTGATGGCAATAAAGCTAAAAGCAGTCCCAGTGGACATGCTGATAATCCAGGTATATATGCCAACGTCAGCTCATAACGATGAAGAAATAGATGAGATCTATGAGCAAATTAATGAAATTTACGAAGAAGACGGAAGAGGAAAGGTAAACTGCATAATAATGGGAGATTGGAACAGCATAGTCGGAGAAGGACAAGAAGAAAATGTTGTCGGGCAATACGGACTTGGGAAGAGAAATCGAGGAGGGGAGAAACTCGTAGAATTCTGCATCAATAATGACCTTGTAGTGACTAATACATGGTTCAAAAACCATAAACGAAGGTTATACACATGGAAAAGCCCAGGAGATAGAATGAGATGCCAAATAGATTACATCCTTGTAAAACAAAGATTCAGGAACAGCATAAAGAATGCCAAGGCATTGCAAGGAGCAGACATTGATTCAGATCACAGCCTTCTAATACTTGACGTGAGTACAAAGCTCAAACAAATAAGAAAAACGAGAAGAGAAAGACAGACCTGGGACCTACAAAAACTGAAAGAAAGGCGGGATGTAGTCAGCATGAAGTTGGAAGATAACCTAAGAAAGTTGGAAAACAAACCGAAGACCGTCGATATAGAATGGAATGAAATTAAAATCAGTATCAAGGATACCTTGGATAAAGAGATTGGAAAACAAGAGAAGAAAATCAGAAAACCATGGATCACGAAGGAAATGCTGGAGAAAATGGATGAGACGAAAATGGAAAAACGTTAACAGTGAAGAAGGTAGAGCCAACTATAGGCGTATAAACAATGAGTTGAGAAGGGTAACAGATAAAGCTAGAGAAAATTGGCTAAAAGGAAAATGTGATGAAATAGAACAAATGGAGAAATTAGGACGTTACGATATGATGTACGCTAGGGCACTGGAATTAGAAGATAAGAAGTCTAATGGAATTTGTGGTAAAGGAATTATGAATACGGATGGGAAGATAGTCTCAGAAACAAAGGATGTAGCACAGGTATGGGAAGAATACATTAAGGAATTATACAGCATACAGGCAGGAGCGGCAAAAATAGAACTGGAAAATGAGGAAAACATTGAAGAAGACAACTTAGGACCAAGTATTATGGAGAGCGAAGTAGAAAAAGCGATAGTGGAACTTAAGAAGGGGAAAGCCACGGGCAGCGATGGAATACCGGCTGAGATACTTAAAGTCATAGGATCAGAAGGACTAAAAGCGATCACGAAATTAATTAATAAGATTTACGACACGGGAGAGTGGCCTCAGGATTTCCTAGAAGTAACAATGATCCCTCTAAAGAAGAAGCCAAAGGCAATGCAGTGTAAAGATTACAGAACTATAAGCCTTCTGTCACACACATCGAAGATCATCACGAGGATTCTTAATAAAAGGCTGGAGAAAAAGGCAGAAGAAATAATAGGGGAAGATCAATTCGGTTTCAGAAAAGGACGAGGAACTAGAGATGCTATAGGAGTAGTTAGAATCATATCAGAAAGGGCAATAGAATACAGTCAAGATATCTGCGCATGTTTCGTAGACTGGCAGAAGGCCTTTGACAGAGTAAATTGGGTAAAGTTGATGAAGATATTAAAGGATATAGGTGTAGACTGGAAAGACAGGAGACTGATTAGGAATCTATATGAGAATCAAGTTGTAAAGGTCAGGTTTGAGAATGTGGAAACCTGCGGAATAAATATCGGTAGAGGAGTAAGACAAGGATGCTGCCTATCGCCAACCCTATTCAATATATATGGAGAAAGTCTAATGCAAGAAGCTTTAGAAGGCACAGGGGATTTCAAAATTGGAGGAAGGATTATAAGAACAGTAAAATACGCAGATGATCAAGTACTTCTAGCAAGAAAGGAAGAGGAGCTACAAAAAATGATAAATAGACTAGTGATAACAGGTAGAAAATACGGTATGGAAATAAATACAGAAAAATCCAAGGTCATTCGAATATCGGGTAAAGAAGAGAATCTGAACATAACTATTGGGGGAAAGCCATTAGAACAAGTTTCAGAATATAAATACCTTGGAAGTATCATAACACGAGAGGCAAAATGTACGGATGAGATCAAAACTAGAATAGGAAAAGCAAAAGCGGCTTTCAGGAGAAAGAAACAACTACTTACAGGGAATATAAGGGAAGATATCCGCAAGAAGTTGATAAAATGCTACGTATGGAGTATAGCATTGTATGGGGCAGAAACATGGACGCTAAGGAAAAATGACATCAAATACTTGGAAAGCTTTGAAATGTGGACTTGGAGGAGAATGCTGAAGATAAAATGGACAGATAGGATGAAAAACGATGAAGTGCTACGAAGAATAGGAGAGAAGTGAATGATTATACAGACTATCAGAAAGAGGAAGGCTAACTGGGTTGGACATTACCTGAGGAGAGAGAGTATGATTAAAGATGTGTTAGAAGGAAAACTAGATGGGAAAAGGGAAAGAGGTAGGAAAAGGTTTCAGCTGATAGACGATTTGAAAGGGAAAGAGAGTTATCAAGATATGAAGAGGACAGCGGAAAATAGGAGTATATGGAGAACCAGGTTTAACCAAGAATAATCACGGACCTGTCTACGGACAGACTACCTATGATGATGACAGAAAATAGCTAGGTCATCTACAAACAAAGATCCTTCCACAGGTGTTTGTATGCATCCAACCACATCATCTATAGCTATGGCAAAAAGTGTCACACACAGGACAGAGCCTTGGGGAATTCCGTTTTCTTGTGAATAAGATTTGGATAAACTATTTCCTATTCTTACTTTAAAAACACGTCCCGATAAAAAGTTTTTAATAAAAATGGGCAGATTGCCCCTAAAACCCCACTTATGGAGGGTACTTAAAATTTTATGCCGCCATGCGGTGTCATATGCCTTTTCCAAGTCAAAGAAAACACCAACCACGTGTTGCCTAAGAACGAATGCCTCCTGGATGAAGTTATCAATCCGCACCAAATGGTCTATGGTAAACCTATGGCAACGGAACCCACACTGAATTTCGGAAAGAAGGTTTTGGCTTTCAAGACACCAAACTAGCCTCTTGTTTACCATTCTTTCCATCAGCTTGCACAGGCAGGATGTTAGGGATATCGAGCGGTGGTTTCCGAGGACAGAGTTGTCCTTTCCCTGCTTAGGGATGGGTACCACCACTGATTTTTTCCACCTGTCTGGGAACTCACCATCCCTCCACATACGATTGAACGTATGCAGAAGATTCCTCATGGCAGCTCCAGGAAGGTTATGTAAGAACGCGTTGTGGATGGCGTCCATTCCTGGAGCCGTGTCCTTCAAATCTGCTATGGCAGACTGAAGTTCCCAGGGAGTGAATAGGTCGTTGTACGGGGCATTCACATTGCCTGACCTGAAGTCTAAACTAAGACGTTCTATTTGGCATTTAACATCAAGAAAAGCGCTTGTGTATTGAGCACTGCTGCTTACTGCAGCATAGTGCTCGCCAAATACATCCGCTATCTCTAGCGGAGATGTTATTAATGCCCCGTTTCCCTTCACCCCTGGGACATGAGGAAGGTGAGCAGTCCCGGAAATACTCCTAACCTTTCTCCATACCTGTGCGATGGGCGTCCTACGATTGATTGAGGACACATACTTCCTCCAGGATTCTCGTTTTGCGGCAGTTATGACCTGTCGAGCTTTAGACCTTAATTTACGAAAAGCCAACAAACTCCTGCTCGTCGGATACTTATTAAAAATTTTTAGTGCCTTCTTCCTTTGATGGATAGCCTGAGCACATTCATCATTCCACCATGGCACAGGTGGGCGACGTGACTTGCTGGCAGACCGTGGAAGACTTACCTCTGCAGCGTGAATAATTGTGTCAACATTCGCTGCAGCACTAAGAGCAGGATCATAACAAATTTTTAAAATGTTTTTAAAATTACCCCAATCGGCTTTCTTCAAGACCCATTTAGGGGGTAAATTAAAATTATTTAAAAAATCACTTTTCCGGATGAGAAGGGGGAAGTGATCGCTTCCACATAAGTCATCATGAACGTGCATTTTAAAAATGGGAGCAATAGTGCTTGTACATATAAGAAGATCTATGGCCGAGTATTCACCATTATAAGAATTAAAACGCGTCTTTTCGTTATCATTGATTAAAATCAGATCGTGATGGCTTAAAAACTTTTCTAAAATACGACCTCGGCCATTATAATCTCCCATAGTGTCTCCCCAAAGATGGCTATGGGCATTGAAATCTCCTAAAAGAATGAATGGCCGAGGTAGCTGGCGGATGAGGTCCTCAAGGGTTCTTTCTGTCACGGAAGCCCACTCCGGAAAGTACACATTGCAAAAGGTGATGTGCTCTGGACAGGCAACCGTAACTGCAACGGCCTGGAACGGTGTCTGCAAATCCACCTTGGAGGTGTAAAGAGTCTCCCGGATGGCCGCAGTGATGCGTCCCTGTGCCCTACGACCACTGAGGTCATCTTCGCGAAATATTTTAAAACCTTTGAGTGAAACCTTGTCAGATCTTTTAAAATGAGTCTCCTGTAAAAATATACTGGATGGTTAAAATTGTTAATTAAAATATCAAGCTCCGCCTTATGTTTAAAATACCCGTTACTTTAAGCATTTAAAATAAATTTAAAATAAGGATAAAAACCATCTGTAAAAAAGACAGTAAATGCATTGTTCACGTGGAGCGAAGCTTACTGTGTAAGCTTTGTCTTCCTCCCTTTCAATCGTTGTGCGAGGAGGGCTTGCAATTCCTCCTCATTCAGACTTTCTTCCTCCATCTCCACCTCAGTGGAAAGAGGACCCTTGCTGGAGGGACCAGGAGGTGGTGTCTTCCCACGCTTGTCAGCATGGGATTCCACTGGTGACCTGGGTTTAGGTCTTGGTGACTGACTCCTCTTTGGAGAGTCAGCACCAGAGGTGATTTCCACCTCCATTGAGGTGATTTCTTTTTTGTTTCTTATCTGTTTTTTAGGTGTTAAGTTTTTCTTTTCTGTTTTCAATCTTTCGTTTATTTTTTTCCTCTCTTGCCTGTGGATGTTCTGCCTTGTGCTCGGTTTGGGTGTAACAGGTGACCATTTTCTTCAGAGTTGCTGCTTTTTCCGCATAAGATTTTGAGAATGTTGGTGCTATCAGGGTCCTGTACTTCTTCCGTGCCTCAAAATACGGAATTTTTTCGATCGTTTTCATCTCTACAATCTTGCGTTCTTCCTGTACTTTGGGGCAATCTCACGAGTAGACAGGGTGTGGCCCCTCGCAATTGCCGCAAAGTACAGGTGAGGCACATACCTCCCCCTCATGCAGAGCTTTGCTACATTTTGGGAAGATGGCTTCGCCCTTGCACCTTGGTGCAACATGACCAAATTTTTGGCACTTGTAGCAACGCATTGGGTTTGGTATATACGGACGTACAGGACATTTCTCATACCCTACATTGACCTTCTCCGGAAGCTTGTCAAGCGAAAAGGTGAGAACCACAGAGGTGGTGTTTATGGTTTCACCATTCCTTTTTGTCGTTAATCTACGACAGTTGATGACCCCTTGGGGAGCCATCTCCCTCGTAATCTCTGCGACATCAACATAGAGAAGGTCAAAGCAAGATATGATCCCACGGCAGGTATTCAAAGTCTTATGCGGCTCCACAGTGACAGGAATGTCATGCAGCTTCTTGAAAGCCAGCAGCACTTCACTTTGCTTATCATTTTTTGTTTTAATTAATAGTGTTCTGTCCCTTAATTTTTTAACAGATTCTAAATTCTAAATTACTCTGAACTAGTAGTATATTTTTGTTAATTTTAAGCAATATGAATAAGTCGGTATCATTAATGAAACAAAAGATACTATCAAACTTCTTACTACTTATTATATTTACCTGAAAGGAAGATGAGGTTTTCACAAAAATGCCATTAAAAATATTAGGTATCGTCTTAGAATGGCGTATGAGGATTTAAGGTTAGAATATATCCCTATTTTAAATGCACCATGAAACACCCAGATGTCAAGTATATGTCCATTAAAATATTTATTACTGCATAAAGTAATATAATGTATTTAATTAATTACTACAATACTTTAAAAATTGAAGGTCAAATTTCTTAAAATTGCTCCCACAGACCAATGGTTCCACTTTGGCGGTAGGGAAGTGTTTAGAACTGGGTAGGTAATCGCATGACAAGTTGAAAAAAATCACTACAGCTGGGCGATTCCATATGTAATATGAAACACAAAATCATGTAGGCACCAATTAAGGTGTCTAGTAATACAATGTAAACAAGACTGATACAATTTAAACATATCTACTACAATTTAAACATGATGCTTTGCATTTAGTATGCCAACGGCAGACGTAAAGTGGATGTGAGTTTCAGAGTGTAGAAAATTTATGCGAGCACTTGAGTAGTGCATGCTTTGGTGAGTTTTAAAATGAAATAGTGACAAGTTATTATTTATAACTTTTAAATAAGATACCCCAAACATATGGCAGATCATGTAGTGAAAAAAGGAACTGCAGTAAGAGGGAATGTATTGAAAATAATTAGAAGAAATTACGACAGAAAATTTAATTTAATGTTGGTGCGCTATGCTGAAGAAACAAATAATTGTGCGGCAGGGAGGAAATACAATGTGACTGAAGCAAATGTGCAAAGGTGGAAGCAAGCAAAAGAGAAACTTGAAGGTGCTAAATCAACACTGAGATCAATTAGTGGACCAAAACGAGGTCGATTTCATGCATTAGAAGAGGAAATTGCAAACTTTGTGCATATTCAAAGAATGGACGGTAAACCGGTGATGCGGGACATCATTAAATTGAAAGCACAAGAATTAACACGATCACAAAACATTCCACACCAAGAACATAAGGCTAGTAATGGATGGTATGTGCATATGATGCATCGTAATGGTTTTAGCCTGCGACGAAGAACCTCACTTTGCCAGCGTCTACCTACTGACTTCACGGACAAATTAATAACTTTCCAGAGGCATGTAATTCGGTTGCGGAAAAGTCACAATTACCTTCTAAGCCAAATGGGTAATGCAGATGAGACACCCATTTACTTCGACATGCCATCCAATTACACAGTCAATGAAAAAGGTGCAAAAAATGTTATCATAAAAACTTCTGGGGATGAAAAATTGTGCATTACTGTAATGCTGGCTATATTAGCGGACGGAACAAAGTTACCACTGTATGTTATTTTAAAATGAAAAACAGCGCCTAAGGAAGTACTACCAAATGGAATAATTGTTAAATGTCAAGGCCAAGGATGGATATCAGCTGATTTAATGAAGGAAGGACTGCCTAAGTAAAGTGTGGAATAGACAACCTGCAGCACTTTTAAGGCAGAGAGCAATGATTGTTTTAGACGAGTCCAAAGGCCACCTTAAAGAGGAAGTTCAAAATACCCTTTATGGTATGAATACTGACCTTGTAGTTATACCAGAAGGTATGACATCACAAATTCAAGTGCTAGATGTTGTAGTGATGAAGCCCTTTAAGGATTACATAAAGTCATTTTATTCAGAATTGCTTTTGGCAGGGGACCATTAACTCCTACGAGGAAAATTAAGAAGCCACTTCTCTGAAATTGGATCATTGCAGCATGGAAAAAAATAGATCCCAATAGTATCTCAAGAGGGTTCAAGAAATGCTGCATATCAAATTCCATGGACAGTATGGAAGACTTGTTCGAATTTGAATAATTTGTGATGAATGAACAGAGCAGCAAGAATAAGGGAAGGAAATATAGGCGAGGGAGATGTAAGAAGTAAATTTACTTTTTTTTATTCATCCTCTTAATGTTAGCTTGTTATACATATATGTAAAAGTTTTTTGTAAGTGAACCTAATTTTGTTAGGGGTCGTCTTAAATTCAAGGTCGTCTTCCTTTCGGGTAAATATGTCAACTTTTCTTGTTTTTGGTGCTGCATGAGCCATAACAGGTTTTTGGGGATTTTCCAATGCTTGCATTTTGCAAAAACCTGGAACCTCAAGAATCACAGCCCACTGACAGACTACCCAAAATATGGCCACTGATTGACGCATTTCACAAGATAATTGATGAAATAGTGACTCCGACATGAAAATTATGTATTGATGAATCGATGGTTCTCTGGAGGGGTCAGCTAATTTTCCGCATGTTTATGAAGGGAAAAAACACAAATATTATATAAAGTTGTACATGCTGAACGAACCTTCTGGATTAGTTCTAAGATTTGTCATGTACAATGGGTCTTCTGATGCTGATGTAGAAGGCCGAGGTCATGTTGATGCTGTTTTAAGTTAATGGAAGGAAGGTTGGATGCTGGACATTTATTATATATGGATAACTATTACAACAGCGTTAACCTGACCCACCACCTGCTAGAACGGAAGACCTATTGTACCGGCACTCTTAGAACGAACCAGAAAGGTAATCCTCCCCATGTAACGTCAGAAAAGTTTAAAAAAGGTGAAATTGTGGATGCCTTCACAAATGACGGTGTTTGTGTGTTGAAGTGGAGAGACAGAAGGAATGTTCTGATGATCACATCCGAATATGGGAGTCATATGGTCGATGTTCCCCGCCGGCAAGGAGGTAGCACCACTTCCAAACCGGAGACAGTTGCAAAATATAACAAGTCAATGGGTGGTATTGACAAATCTAATCAAATGATGTCATATTATCCCATTGAACGGAAGACCATGAAATGCTGTAAAAAGTTGGGCATCCACATCTTCCACCTTCTCCTCCTTAATAGTTATTTTCTTTATAGTAAAACCCACCCAAAAACTACCCTTTATAACTTCCGATTATCCATCATCAAATCCCTCCTCCTTCCTGCTTACACACCTCCTGTTCCTCGACCCTCCCCTTCTGCCCCCTCTAGGACCTTAGGCTTGTCAAGACATTTCTCTTACATACCTTCAGACAACAAAGGAAAACAAAAACGGACAATTCAGAGGAGATGCCGAGAGTGCTACAGCAAAGGTGTGCGAAAAGGTTTTTTTGCCCAATCTGTGAGGGATCCCCTTCCCTTTGCCTACATCCCTGTTTTATGGAGTTTTACAAAACATTAATATGTTAAACTTGTACATAAATTGTATAATATATATGCACATTTATGTTTTAAAGATTATGTATATATATTTCAATGTGTACATTTGTAAATAGATAATTTTATAGATGTAAATATGTGTATATTTTATAATGTATATGTAAATATTTGTATACATGTACATATTTGTATAAAAGTCAGTATCTCTATATGTTTAAATATGTAAATATGTCTTAGGAAATAAGGACTATGGAATAAAGTTTAAGAATGTGTGACATGACTATTTTATTCTCCAATGAATTCCCATAGCTTTTCTCTGATAACTTAATAATTTAAGCAAATCTCATGTAAATAAGTGAAAATTAAAAAAACCACTGAAGAGGCCATTACCAGAAATCCAAAACGGGTATCGAATTATTTATATAAAATTTCAATTGTTTATTTACATGACTGGTTTCATCATGAAATTGTTGTATTTGGGTATGCCCACTAAGCCTTCAAAAAGGTTTGAGATAGAGGTGTTCGGGGAAGAATCGGGGGGAGGGGGAGGAGGGGAGATGACCACGGAGTTTCCCGTTGGAGATAAATATCTATTGTGAATGACCTGGTCGGGCATGGAATGAGCAGAGGAAGGACAGATGAAGGGAAGGAACAAAAGCGATTATATCTTCTGTTTTTTCAGAACAAAACATCAAAAAGTGGAGAGTGGGAAGGAAAGAAACATATGTTGTGTGTATGTACAATAAAGCAGCTGTTGTATCCAATCAATTTACCATGGCTTCCAATGCACCGAGTGATTCTTTCTTTTTTCTCACTATGTAACTCTTTTAGGGAAAAATCTGAAGTGTGTGAATCCTCATTGATGTGTTTCCATCTATTTCTGGTACTCAAACATTTAAAGTGTTGAAAAAGTTGTTAGGAGCTAATATGGATGGATCTGAGAAACTTTTATTTATTTTATTTTATTTATTGGAAAATCCGAGAAACCAAGGTGTTTCAAAAACATGAAAACCTTGCCATGCAAGGTAACCAGACAGCATGGATGACGTGTGGCATATTTGATGAATACCTTAAGGCCTTCAATGCTAAGATTGGAGGTAAGAATAAGGAAAATATCTTGTTTATTGATAAATGTCCTGCACATCCAAAGAGCACATAACATTTGTTATGTTATGTTATGTTCCTTCCAGCGAATTCAATGGCAGTTGCACAGCCTATAGATCAAGGAGTGATTCAAGTTTCGAAGACTTATTTTCGGAAAAGGCTTGTCCATAGACTACTTAAGCATCTTAGGTCAAACAGCAATGCTCCAATAAATCCTAATTCCAAACTTTCAGCGCTGGATGCTATGCATTTTTTGGCAGCATCATGGGATCAAATTAGTGCATCAGTAATTGCAAATTGTTTTAAAAAGGCTGGATTTTGTGATAAGCAGGAATGTATGGTTCAGGACGAAGAGGAAGAATATGAGGGTGAATGGAATTTCATACAGAAAAATTTGGATTTCAGTGGAAGATTTGAGGACTATATTAATGTAGACAATAACCTTATACCTTGTGAGTTGCAAAGTATTGAAGACATTTGCACTGAAGACCAAAATGTTTCTGAGAGTGAAGAAGAACCCTGTGTAGTGCCTAGATACACTGAAGCAATCAATGCCTTGTCTACATTTCAGACATTTATTCATAGTGTTTCCAATGTTCCTGAATCTGTTTTAATGGCAATATGGCCGCCGTAGGGAGGTCACGAGATTTACGCGCTCCGGTGTTTTTTGTGTTTTGTGCAGTTTTTCTTCTCTTGTTTATTAACTTCAGTTCTCGGTTGCATCCAGTTTCATGTTCCTTCAATGGAGCTATATCGGTGAACAATTTGGACGTGCAATTGTTTAGTTACAGGAGTTTTTGTATTTCTGCCTTCTCCTCGTGTGGATTTTCTCCGGGAAGCCTTCGTCGTGCAGGGTGCCCTGCTTCCTTGCCGGGTTATGACCGCCCTCCTGCGCAATGTTTTCGTCTTCTTCTCTGTCTTTTGCTGCTCTCCGGTGATGTGCATTTAAATCCTGGTCCCCAAGTGTGTTCTTCGCTAAATATTAATTATCAGAATATCTGTAGTTTAAAAAACAAACTTGGCACCCTAGCATGAGCTATGTACATTTGAACTTGTCGCTCTCACCGAGACATGGCTCAATAGTAGTGTCTGTGATGGTGAACTGTCTTTGACAAAAACACATCAAATCTTCAGACGCGATCGAGAACTAAATCGCGGCGGTGGAGTGCTTCTGGCGGTTGACTCTTCTTTACCCACCAAACGTCGCAACGACTTAGAAACTTGCCCCGAAATGTTATGGGTTGAAGTAACTGCTTCCTTAAATTCAACTCAGTCGCATCAGAAGAAATTATTTATTGGCACTTTTTATTGTCCTCCTCCGAGTGATTTATCAGTTTTGGAGGATTGTTTTAATTGTGTCACATGTTTGTAGTCTAGGGGATATTATTGTGGTTGGTGACTTTAATTTGAGCCTTGACTGGTCATCTCCATCCGATGGTATAGCCTCCAATAGACAAGATGATTTTTTCATTCATCACTTCATTAGTGGACTTGGACTCAGGCGGTACAGCTCAAAACTAGAAATTTGGCAACCCTTGATTATGTTCTCTCGTCTGTGCAAGTAAGCGTTTCCCCGGAAGCGATATTTTCTCCTCCAACCACTCGTCCCTTGCCCTTTCTGTAGAACTCAGCGGGTGTTCTCCCTCAACTCCTTGGTCCTACTTTACCCCTTCCCACTGTCCGGGCTTCCCCATCTGGAAGAAGACTAACTGGGGTCATGTTAATGACACCATTAACTGCCTACCGTGGTGTCTCCTTGAGAATGGCACTGTCGACGATGCTCTAGAACTATTTTATGAATGGCTTGCCGCAGTTGTGAAGGACTGTGTCCCTCATCGTAAGCCCCCCTCAAGAAAATTTCCCCTATGGTTGAGAAGTGAAACTATTTTTGCATTGAAAAACAAGCACAGTGCTAGGTGCCTTTATAAACGCTTCCCGAATCCGCATACTTCAAAAACCTTTAGTGACCTTCGCCGACATGCAAATTTTCTGGTTAAAGTGGATTTTAACGATTATGTTTCTTCTGTCCCCTTGGAGTGTGTTTCCAATCCCAAGCGCTTTTGGTCGATGATAAACTCCTGCCGTAACAACAGCTCCATTCCTTCAGAAATTTCTCACGGCAATGAAATAGCTGCCGGTCCATCACGCGCTGATCTCTTCAGCAAGTTCTTTTTATCGACTTACACTCCAAACTCATCCTTTAACACTTCCAACTTCCTTTGTGAAAGCGTTTGCTCTCACTCCTCCTTTCCTCTTTTCAAGTCTGGTAAAAGGTCTTCCGTCGATTCTTATCGCCCAATTTCCCTTCTTCCTGTACTCTCTCAACTGTTTGCGAACGCATCATCCATCAGCGTCTCCTTCCTTTCACTCTCCCTTTCATTTCTAGTGAGCAGCATGGTTTCCTCCCAGGCTCCTCAACTTTAAGTAACCTTTTAGTTTTGCATACACATATCACTGATTCCTTCGAACATTCCTCGCAGTTGGATGTATGCTATATTGACTTTGCCAAAGCCTTCGACTCCATTAATCATCAACTTCTAATCTTTAAATTGGCTAACAGATACAATATACACAGCAATTTCCTTTCCCTTTTGGCTTCATTCTTAGCAAATAGACAACAACGCGTAGTACTTGATGGCTTATCATCTTCAGTTGCTCCCATCTCATCCGGCGTTCCCCAGGGTAGTGTAGTTGGTCCTTTACTTTTCGCGTTATTTGTTGATGATTTAGTCGAAGCTATTTCTTCCACATCTTGCAACATCCTCCTATATGCAGACGACTGTAAAATTTTCAGGCAAATTAACTCAGATAAGGATTCCACTGCCCTACAAAACGCTCTTGATATGCTCCTTTCATGGTCCAATCACTGGCATCTTCGAATTAACCCATCTAAATCCACAGTACTGTCATACACACTCCGCAGATCTCCTCTTAACTATCCATACAGGCTCTCTAGTCACCAACCAAAGGGACTTGGGCATAATCTTCGACTCGAAGCTTCTTTTCCAAGATCATATTAAAAGTATTTCCTCCCATGCTATGTCGTTAGTAGGTTTAAGTTATCGTTATACAGAAATAACTGACATTTCCGCTCTTCGTACCTTTTTCTTTAGCTGCGTTCGCCCCATTCTTGATTACTGCTCCCCAATTTGGTGCACTGCTTCGCCTTCTACTCTTAAGCTCCTTGACCGACCCTTGAATTTCTTTCTGTCTGTAATTCGATTTCGTCACCCTCCTCTCCATAACTCTTCACTTAGTGCCATATGAACCTCCCTAGGGATTCCATCTCTTACTGATCGACGCACTCACACTGACATTAAAGCATTTTCAAAAATTATTAATGGCAATTTTAGGTCACATGTGCTTCTTTCACTATTTCCACTCCGGGTCCCCGCTCGTTCTACTCGCTTGAATGAGCTTCTTCACTGCCCTACCCCTCGCCTCTCAATCACTAAACGCTCCTTTCTCTATCGCCTTCCTGATCTTTGTAATAGTTTGCTGAAGCGCTTCCCTGACTATGACCCCTTCACTAAGTCTACTAACTTCAAATTTAAACCGAATATTTGATTTGTTTGGTTGCCTATTTTCCTTCCCCTTTCTTCCGATTTGTTTGTCTTTCTATTTTCTCCTTAGCCTGATTTCGTGTGATTGGTGTACTATGTATGTCTTCTGTGTATTTATTGCTAGAGTATTAGTTATTTTGTTTAATAGTTTTATTTTTGTTACTTCGTTGTTGTGTGTCCAATGTAATTGGCCTTGTACTGTTTTTGGGCTTTTTCAAATAAATAAATAAATAAATAAAGAGCATAAGGGAGATAGTCTTTTTCTGAGAAACTCTCTCACAATTATACAAAGCAATCTACTCTGAATGGCTATTTTAAAAAATAGTTCATTGATGCCATAAGTAAACTTTCTTTATCATTTAAAATAAACGTTTTCCTATTTTCTGAATTTTTAATATACCATTTATGATCCTATACCTATTAAAAGGTTTTACCATTTAAGAATTTTTCCTGCTTAAGAAATTTTCCCGTTTAAGAAATTTTTATCCTCTGGTCCCTTGGAAAACTTCTTAACAGGGTTCCACTGTATATTTGAATCATGCTTCAAACATGGCAACAATGTGTAATCTCTTATGAAATTTTAATAAAATTAGTTTCTTTTTATACATTAAAAAGTATATGAACAATGATAATATTATTTAAACAGCTGATTGGAACTTGCTCACATATAGAATGAATGACTGTCCACCAAAATGAAAAAATTACTTTTATGAGTTGAAAATTCTCAAAATTAGTCAATGAGCATTCTGATGTAACTCACTCAAAGCCTTATTATTCTGCATAAGCATCTGCATTTGAAACTTGGGTAAATCATATCTGAATAAATCTTATAATTGGAGTAGTAATTTCTTGATGGTATTATAGAAGTACAAATGAACCTTGTTTTCATAAAAGAAATATTGATCTCACCTCATAGCGGGATTCCAACTGATGAAAAATGTGACTTCAATGGCCACAAAAAGATTGGGAGAACCAGATGCTTAAGTAGCTGACAAAGCAGCCATCCCCAGCAGTGATTCAGTTGATTCTAAACAAGACCCAAAAAACTTAATGTCAAATCTGGGTAGATATATTCAACTTCTTAAGCAAGACAATCACACAAAAAAAGTTGTCCATTTAAGATGTTAAGGTCCATAAGGGAAGATATATTAAATAGAAATTCTGAAATTAAGCACAAAAGTTTTAATTTGGTAGATATATATTTATAAAAAAATCATTACAACTAATGAAAGGTAAAAGTTAAAATTAACAAATTCTTTTGAATGGGGCTATGGAACCTGATTGAAGATTCAAAATGTGTAACATTGTTAAGAGAGACTGACCATGATTTAATATGAAGGTACTTTTAGCTTTTATTTTCAATTTATCATGCATCATTACCTTACTTATAGAATTCAACATTTGTAATAATGTGATATTTTGTAGTTTTAAATTGATTTCTTACAATTTGGTTCCATATATTTGAACTAACTACTAGAACATTGTTTTCAAAGAAAAATATATAAATAATGAATTAATTACTCTAAATACGCAAGTGAAAACACCATATTTTTAATCATACTCTTACACATGTCATAAAAATTTATAAAACAATTTGATGGAAAATAAAAAATTGCATCGGCCAATGTAAATTCAAAGATAGATCACGGATGTCTTAGTCTTCAACTTTCTTCTACGAAACTGCAACAAATTTGAATGACGTAAGATGCCATTTTCTTAAACTATATTGTACTGGACAGTGAGAAAAATTATTTGATCTATTCATATAATGTGTTTGCTACCATGCATAAAAAACCTAATAGTTTCCTTTATAATATACAGTGGATCCTCAAATTTCAAACGGTTTGATGTTCGAACAACTTGAAACTCGAACAAAAAATTTGAGGAAAATCCAGTTTTGAAACTCGAACAAAAACTCGAAAGTTGAACAAAGAATCACGTGGCCGCCTTCTCTCTCTGCTTGGTCGCATGTGCAGTTGCTCGGTCAGTTCTCCTGTGATTGGTTCAGTGAGCATCTCGCAAATTCAGTCTGTTTTTTAAGTTTTATTTATTTCTTTGGGTTATTTTTATATTATCTTTAATAATACCCATTCATAATGGCACCAAAGAAAGTTACTAGAGGTGTAAAGCCTAAGAGAAAAATCGTAATTTCTATGATAGAAATGAAAAAGGAACTTATCACTAAGTGGGAAAGTGGTACACGTTTATCGGACCTGGCTGCTCAATATGGTATGGCTAAATCGACCATATCGACCATACTGAAGAACAAGGAAGCCATTAAAGCGGCTAATGTGGCGAAAGGGGTAAAAACCCTTACCAGTAAAAGATCGCCAGCAGTGGAGGAAGTGGAAAAACTTTTAATGGTTTGGATCAATGAAAAACAGTTGGCTGGTGATAGTGTGTCTGAAGCCATTATATGTGAGAAGGCTAGACATCTGTATAGTGACATTACAAAAGATACTGAAGAATTTAAGGCTAGTAAGGGGTGGTTCGACAATTTTAAAAAGAGAACAGGCATTCATAATGTGGTTAGGCATTGGGAGGCTGCCGGTGCAATAAAGATGCTGCAGAAAAATTTGTGAAGGAGTTCAAAGACTTTGTAGATAAAGAGGATTTTATTCCCGAACAAGTATTCAACTGTGACGAGACGCCTCTTCTGGAAGAAAATGCCAAAGAGGACCTACATCACAAAGGAAGAGAAGGCCTTACCAGGACACAAGCCTATGAAAGATAGGTTGACCCTCCTTATGTGCAGTAATGCTAGTGGGGACTTCAAGATAAAACCACTGCTAGTGTGCGACTCAGAAAACCCCAGGGCTTTTAAGAAAAACAATGTGCACAAAAACAGGCTTAGTGTAATGTGGAGGTCAAATCCTAAATCCTGGGTAACTAGGCAGTTCTTCACTGAGTGGTTTGATGAAGTTGTTGCCCCTAGTGTGAAGAAATATCTGGAGGAGAAAAATTTACCTCTCAAGGCCCTTCTGGTGTTGGACAATGCACCTGCACACCCTCCAGGATTGGAAGAAGATTTTAGTGCTGAATATGGCTTCATCCGGGTGAAATTCTTGCCCCCCAACACCACTCCTCTCATCCAGCCTTTGGATCCACAAGTCATCTCTAATTTCAAAAAGTTCTACAGAAAGGCACTTTTCCAAAGGTACTTTGAGGTGACTTCGGAGACACAGCTAACCCTCAGGGACTTTTGGAAAGATCATTTCAATATACTCCACTGCCTGAGGATTATAGACAAAGCCTGGGACCAAGTTTCTTACAGGATGATACGATCTTCCTGGACGAATCTCTGGCCAGCCTCTGTATCAGCCAGAGACTTGGAGGAGCCTGAACAGAATGCTGCAGTGGTGGAGGAAATTGTGTCCCTGGGTATGTCCATGGGCCTGGAGGTGAACAGTGAGGATGTTGAGGCATTGGTGGAAGACCACAATGCTGAGCTGACCACTGAGAAGCTACGGGATCTTCATATGTAGCAGCAGCAAGAAGTGGCTGAGGAACTGTCTTCAGAGGAGGAGAAGGTAGACAGTAATGGAAGCATCCCCACTGCAGACATTAAGGAACTGTTGGGGTATTGGTCTAAATCACAGAGCCTTGTAGAGAAGTGGCACCCCAATATCACAGTTGTGAACAGGAGTATCAACCTGTTTAATGACAATGTAATGCAACATTTCAGAAAAATTTTTAAAAATAGACAAAAACAAATGACATTAGACAGGTTTCTCTCCAAAGAAAAATCAAGTGCTGGTAATGTTAATGAACCACAACTCACAACTAGTGGATTCCAGATGAAAGAAGGGTAATTCACCTTCCAGTGAACAGTAATATCCCTCCTACTATTATTATTGATTATTATACAATATTTTTAAGTATTATTATTATTAAGTATTATAATTAAAAACATTCAATTATTGAAATTAAATATACTTGTTTTATCATTATTTACCAATATGATCTTTTGAAATAGGCACTTAAAATGTTTTATATTGGGTAAATTTTGGGTCTGGAACGGATTAATTCAATTTACATTATTTCTTATGAGGAAATTGAACTCGAAAGTCGAACCGTCTCCTGGAACGGATTGTGTTCGAAGTTCCACTGTATTTGAAAAAACTTTTGACGTAGAGAATCCAGCTAGAGTGAATCAATACCAATAAATTTAGAAACAATTTCCCTGGACGTCATACACCATTTCCCGGGATATTTTGACAACCACTGTCAAAATGAAATGAAACATTGCCAAAATAAGATGAGCAGCTGCCAAAATAGCCCGGAAAACTGCATATGTTTTCGTTTTATTGTATATTTAAAATCATTTTGTAACATTGCTAACCTATTTACGTATCTGCAAATGCACCACAAAGTATTGGCAAGTATACGGTTAATGTAGCAAAAATAGAATCATCCAACGTCAAAATTAAATGAACCGATGTCAAAATTAAACGAAACGTTGTCAAAATAAAATGAATTGTCAAAATTAAATGAAGCGTTCTCAAAATAAGATGACACAATGTCCAACTTAGTGAACTGTTGCCAAAATAGCCCGGGAAACGTATAGTATTCAAACTATAAGTTTCCAACTGGATAATAAGTAATCGAATAGATTATACGCGAGGAAGATAATTTTGTCCCACGTGGGTTCATGGCATGATTTTACTTATTTTTTTTAAATGAATACCGTAAATTCAACTCTCAAATCCAAGGTGTTTCACAATGTCACTCTGAACCAATAAATAAAATGACTCACTAAGTCTATAAATCCTCCATGGAAGAGGGTCTCAAAAGTCCTCCAATTTACTTCGTTTCCAGAATAGTCGATCGACATCTGAAGACAGCATGTCTTCCTTCCGAAAGGCTTCTGCGGGGTGGCGGGGTTCTGGCATGCAAAACTTCAAATGCGCGACTGCGCTTCCCGCTCGAGCTACGAAATGATTTAGAATTGAATTTCTTCCTGAAGAGGGCAGCATAGTCGTTAGGCCATTCAAAATACGTGTTTCATGTTGACGTCGATTTCGTTGGATACTTTTTTCACTCCATGAAGGCAATCAAAATTTTTCCGGCTACTTAAGTTTTTGTAAATATTTCCTTTAACTATACCATGCCGATTTCCATTTGAAGTCGCATTTCGTAACTTGATAATTAAGATTTAATAGTAAAGCACCTATGCAACTATAACATAGGTACTAGTCTATTGCACGTCATATGACGGGTATCAGTTACAAAATAGTTGAAAAACTCGTCCTAAGACTGGTAATCCTACTGAAACCATACATCTTAAGTAATCGTAATTCATTATAATGGATAATCACAAAATTAGTTTATTTTTCTTGTGTACTTGTCCGTTGAAATTCAACGGGGAACTTAGAAATGAATAATAACAGCTGTATAAAATTTGCCAAAATAGAGATTCGGGAGAATTTCTTTCTCATTCATGTTTTCTCCAATGATGAGCACCTTCTAAAAATGATGTAATAATAATAAATAATAATATTCCATCCCTCCCTCTTGCTGTCCTCTCGCCCTCCCTCTCTTCCTTCCCTCTCTCTCTCTGCCTTTCTTTTGTCTCACCTCCCCCCTCTCTCATTCCCTTCTGTCCCAAACTATAGCTCTCCCTCTTTTTCTTCGTCTCCCTATTTATTTATTTCCTCCCGTCCTTTTCTAATTCTATACCTTTCTTACTCTCTACGTAACTTCCATTCTATATCCCTTCCCTCCTATCTTCCTCCCCATATCCCAATCTCTCTTACTCTGCATCTGTATAGTCGTTTAGATAAGCAAAAGAATCCAAACTAGGATTAGGATTACATACTTTCACGAAAAATCCTACGATAATTTTAGGCAATCTATGCACTCGTATACATTACATTTATGCGGGTTGAGACAACAATTGATTCGCGAAGTTGAACGATGACCTGGACGGCAAGGCAACATCACGTTTAAAAGTCAATATTTTCCCAAAATATGTGATTTAAATGTTTTATATGAGAGATTTCGAATGTTAGGTGGAAAATGACGAATATAATAAGAAACTAAATTTATTTTCCCAAAATATAGTTCAAATTTGAAGATCGTACGTCAATTCTTTTTAATTTTAATTTCCAAAAGAATAAAAGCCTGCACTTTAAAAAGTCGCTTTTTACGTGTTATCGTATGGGAAATGGAGTTTGTCCTCTTGGAGTAGAATCCGGGTCTTTTTTCGTCATTAAATTTTAATTTCTGAATAAAATATTCCTGTGAAATTTTAACCTTCCACCTAATCGGGAAGTTGGATAAAAATGCGTAAGGCTTTTATTAATAAGAGGTTATGACGTGACCATAACAGTTTAAAAGTTGCTTAAATCCAAATAAAATCTTTCACGGAAGAGATATACTTTCCAGCTCTCCCTGATAAAACTTCAACAATGTATTATAATTTCTCTATTACCCAGTTAAATCAAAGATTCAATTGAATTTTGTCTATATTAAAAGAAATATAATTAACTCAACTTTGTTATTTAAAATTAAGTTGAATATTCTTTCAAGGAATTCTTTTTGACTACAGATTCATGACTCTTTCCTCGTTTTTCATTTAAGCCACTTTATTCTTTTTGGTTAAACTATCGAAATATTCTTCAAAATCATACATACCATTCTTGAGCTATTTGCATTAATACATGAAATCTTTCACCCATTGGGGTTGGCGTTTTTTATAATAGGTAGGATTGTCCTTTGTCGTCCACTCCATATAATTGATTTCCTCACAATATTAATAATTGTGAGTTACACTTTTTATTAGTTTATTCATTGAGAGTTGGTTTATGATATAAGTCCGAGTTTTAGGAATTTAATTTCTCATAGAGAATATTAACATAAGATTTGAGACTCAAACAAAATGGAGTCAATGTATTTTTAATGTTTTCTTTTAGTCACCTCAAACCATACCTCGTCTGATTTAAAAGATCGATTATTTTTATGTTTTGCCCTGAAATGTTACAATTTTTTTCTAAACATGTCTCATACCTTGAGTAGGTGATAAAAAAGCACATTTCTCCAAATAAGGTCAGGTATTTGAACACCATTGTCTATTACATAATTTAAAAAATTAATTACTTAATTATAAAAAATTGATTAAAAGTACAAAAAATTTTAAATTGTAAAATATAAATCTAGAAATATATTTTTTCTTAGGGCCATGAAAAGAACGTACGAATCTGGTGCGCAGAAAAGGAAAAGGTTAAAAATTAGAGAAGCGGAATTTAAAAAACTGCAAAACTCGTTACAACATTTTATTTCAATAAACAATCGAGAAAAGTCTCAAAGTGACAGCCGACAAAATGACATTCTTACAACAGAAGAAAATAGTGCAGACATAACTCCTACCTCTTCATTATCACCAGACGACGTTATTGACGATAACTATTTCGGCATCACACAGGAAGACAATACCAATAATGGAACAACCACTATTAATAATACTCCAATACGACCAAACATCAAACATATAGTAAAGATATTGCTTTATGGCCAAAACCCATCATGAATGACTTCCTTGAATTTTGCCTTCGTGAAAAACCACAAAATTTAGGCAAAATAAAAAATTCAAAAATAGATTTTAATAAAGGGGCAAAATAGTTAGAAGAAAACAAAACAAAAGACATTTCTGTTTAACTAGATTTAACGGTACTCAGGAAAAAAGAGAATGGTTAATATTTTCAGAAACAACAAAATCAGTATACTGTTTTATTTGCAAATTGTTTTCAACCAAATCGAATGTGTTAGTTACTGGATGTAGTGATTGGAAAAATATCGATGATATATTAAGAAAGCATGATGAGTCCAAAGAACATAAGGAATGTATGTGTGTACGTAAAGCGCTCGAAAAGTGTAGGAAGAATTGATTCTGAGATGATAAAAGCATATGAAAAACAAACAAACTATTGGCGTGAGGTTTTAAAAAGAGTTGTTGCTACTGTGAAACTTTTAGCTACATTAGGATTGGGATTTCGAGGGCATGATAGTTCAGGTACAGGAAATTTTATGAGTAGTACTTAGCAGAATTTGATATATTCTTAAAGACTCATTTAGAAATTTATAGCAAATGTGGTAAAGGACATGTAAATTATCTTTCCAATACTACATGCGACGAATTCATTGGTTTAATGGCCACAAACGTAAGAAATGCCATTATTAACGATATCAAACAAGCTAAATATTTTTTCACTTATTGTTTACACAACTTCCGATGTAAGTCATGCAGATCAATTATCTTTCGTCATAAGATATATAGATAAACAAAACCAAATACAGGAATGTTTTTTGTCTTTCATACATATTGAAAAACATGATGCATTATAGAAAATTTTATAATATCAACCTTAACGGAGTATGGTCTAGATCATGGGTGCGCAAACTTTTTATGCCGCGCCACAATTTTTCTTCAAAATACAAACTTGGGCCCCCCCTACCATGGCTGGCAAGATTTTTATCAATATTTGGTATTTGGGAGGGGTTTTATGTCGATGATAATTTTGAGAAATATTATGTTACAAAAAATGGTATATTTTATTAAAACTGAAAATAACAAAATAATTCAAGATAAATACACAAAATGAACATTCTAATAGGAATAAAATCAAATATCACTAAATTAATGAAATTATACAGCAATATGAATACAAAAATAAATATCACAATTTAAAATAACAATAAGAAAAGCACACAAAAAAAGAAAAATAACACTTGATTTTTGTATGAATAGATCTAATTCAATGGGATCTGTGGGCTTGTTTCTTACTGGCAATTTCGTCCAGTCTCGGCTTAATTGATGAAATCGCCACTCTCAATTCTGATTCAACATCCGATAATGTTGAGCGTAACTTCGTCTTGATAGTTGTCAGTTTGGAAAATGTAACTTCACATAAGTAGGTGGAAGTAAATGGTAAAAGAATATCAATTGCTTGTAAAGTCAGTGCTGGATATTTGCTTTTCAGTGAAAGCCAGAAATTTGCTAATGAATCTCTGCTTAAAATTAGTTTTTAACGTATCATCTTTTGACAATTCAATTAAATTTTCTTTATCAATTATTTTTAAATTTGTTTTCATGATATCAGAATCAAAAGGATTACGTATCCAGTCAAACTCTTTAATATAAGAAAATTGAAACCTGGTAGAGAAATGATTATGAAGAGATGTTAGGTGAGTGACTATGACCTTTTTTAGTTTTATCCCATCGAATTTTGCACCATCGATAAAATCATTGAGGCATGGAAACATTTCATACGACCCTTCTTCATACATCTGCTTCCACAGAATTAACTTTAGCATAAAACTAGAAATTTTATTTTCTGTCATAAAAATGTTATTCTTTTTTCCTCGCAGACTCAAATTGAGGTCAATCAATTTTTCGATAATATCCGTAAGATAGCAAACAATTAACATCCAATTTTCATTGTTGAAATGTTCAGCGACTGTTTCGTTGTGTTCCATCAAATATAACTGGATTTCATCCTTAAGTTCAAAGAAATGACGTAAAATTTTGCCACGCGACAACCATCTCACTTCGGTGTGCAAAAGTAAGTTGTCATATTCAGATCCCATTTCGTTGCACAAGATAGAAAACAATCAACTTTGTAAAGGTCGGCTATTAATAAAGTCACGATTTTTACCACGTCACAAAGTACTTGATGTATTTGGGGTTCTAATTGTTTTGAATCAAGAGCTTCCCGGTGAATTACGCAAAGCGTAAAGTTAACGTGTGGTGCAATTTTTAAAACCATTCCCTTAAATCCTTTACTGAGACCAGTCATGGAAGCTGCGTCATCAGTGCACACACCAATGCAATTTAACCATGAAATATTGTTCAACGTAAAATACTCATCCAACAATTTAAAGATACCTTCTCCTGTAGCATGTCCCTCAAGGGGCTTACAAAAAAGCATATCTTCAAAAATATCATTTTCATAACAATATCTTATGAACACGATAACTTGAGCAAAGTTAGCTACGTCGGTACTTTCGTCAAGTTGAATCGCAAACTTTTCACTTTGTTTGATTTGCGTTAAAAGCTGTATTTTTATGTCGTCTGCAATATCGATGATACGTCTTTTAACAGTATCTCTTGATAAAGGCACTTGTTTCAAGTCTTCGCCCTATTTATTACCATGCATAGTTGTGCACATTTTAATATCCGCAGGAAGAATTATACTTTCGCCAATATTGTACGGTTTCATTGATTGTGCAATTAAATAAGATACTTCTAGCGATTTGGGCCTTGGATGACACAGTTAGGTATTTATTCAAAGCTGATTTTTGTGTTTTTAATCGAGCAGTACGGCGTTCAAAGAAATAAACCTCTTTATTTTTATATTAGGGTGTTTTGAATTTAAATGGCGAATAAGTTTTGTCGGTTTCAATCTGTAATTTGCGAGAACGTCAGAACAAATGACACATTGTGGGCGCACTTCTTCATTTACATGTGTCGATGTAAATCCATATTTTAAAAAATCTTCTTTATATACTCTTATTCTTGAACGCGAACCAGATATAGACGGGGTCGGAGTTATTTCCTCACTTAAACTGACGTCCTTGTTAGTCTTACTTTCGTTTGTAGAAAAATGCGGTTGATCAGTTTGAGTTTGCTGCTTAGTAGAGTTGGGGCGTAACAACCAATTATCCATGGTGTTCTTACTGACAATTATTTTAATTAAACTGAAAATAACAAAATAATTCAAGATAAACACACAAAAATAAATATTAAATTCTAATAGGAATAAAATCACATATCACTAAATTAATGAAATTATACAGCAATATGAATACAAAAATAAATATCACATTTTAAAATAACAATAAGAAAAGCACACAAAAAAAGAAAAATAACACTTGATTTTTGTATGAATAGATTTAATTCAATGGGATCTGTGGGCTTGTCTCTTACTGGCAATTTCGTCCAGTCTCGGCTTAATTGATGAAATCGCCACTCTCAATTCTGATTCATGGTGTTCTTACTGACAATTATTTTATTACATTTATTTGTAAAACAATAAAGAATAAATCCACCGGTTCAGAACTAAACATTGCTCATTTCAATAGACGTATTCACATGATGGCCTTCGCTCGACAACGTACTGCAGTATAGTGCGATAAGGCGCACTGTAAACAAAGTCACGGTCACGCTGAATAGAGTGAGGGCATTCCCAGCATTTTACTCTTGTAAATACGAAAGATTACAGAAATATAACATTGTAAACAAAAAAGATATATGAAATAAGAACTAAATTTTCTTACAGTTAAAATTAAATCATGGCTATAATCGCGCCCCTCGCATCATTTGTCGCGCCCCCTAGTCTAGATATTCAGAACCGTCGCGGCCAATCTTACGACAATGCGGCAAATATGTCCGGTATATACAACGGATTACAGGCGAAGATTAAGAGCCATAGTAAAAATGCATTTTTTATTCCATGTGCAGTTCATACCTCAAATTTAGTTGGAAATTCAACTGCATAATCTTGTTCAGAAGCAAGTCATTTTTTTTATTTTATTCAAAATTTATTTGTATTCTTTTCTTTATCAACAAAGAGATGGGATCTTTTAATAAAGGCAAACTCAAAAAGAAATAAAACATTAAAAAGAATTAGTGATACCAGATGGTCCGCAAGGGCAGATGCAATTCTAGCCGTTAAGATGTATTTGTTGTAAATTGTTTAAATGTTATTTGCGATAAATTGTTCGTAGAAATTAACAGACATGTTGAGGCATACCAAAATATTTTAAATTATTTTGCAATATTTACAAATTTAATTTTAAGGGAAACATCACCAAGAGAATATGACAACTGTATTATCAATTTAATAAATACTTACTCAGATGACATTGACGCTAATGTTTTAAAGAAGAATTAGCGCATTTTATACATTTTGTAAAAAATGAAACTTTAAATTCACCTTCTTTAATGTACGAAGCAATTCAAGGTGGACTAGTATCAACTTTTCCTAATGTGGACATATTGTTAAAAATATTTTTGTCAATTCGTTTCGAACGCATCGGCAGAATGATCATTCTCTGTGCTTAAAAGAGTTAAGAATTATATTAGAAGTTCACTTGGACAAGAAAAATTAAATAATTTAGCAATAATTTGTATTGAGAAAGATAGTACTAACAGGATCGATTACAATGAACTGATATACAATTTTTCAGCCCCAAAAGCACAAAAGTCCAAATAAAGTACTGTAAAAATATTTATTAGAGCAAGTGTATGTATTATTTCTGAATTATTCTTCTGGGTTAGATATTTTTCTTTTGTCATATAACTTGTTTGTCTCGTTGTCACAATAAAATGAAATTAAAAATGTCTTTATTAGTTTTTTCTTTCGATGGGGCCCCCAAATTCCATTTCGTCTTGGGCCCAATGAAGGTATAACGCGCCTCTGGATATACAGCAACTTATAATTTTATCACTCTGAGGTTCACATTCATTGCATGAATAACTTTTTATTTCTGTAAATGATGATTCACCAGTTTATCAAATATGCAGCTGTTGCTTGGAAGCTCCTTTATAAATTCACCTCTAGACCATTTATACATTTGTGTTCATAGCTCAGCATCCACTTTGCCGAGTTAATTTGTTTCAAAAAATGGCTTTAAAATCTTGTTGTTTTGCAATTACATCTCATTTCCACAGCACACATTTGACAAAAATAACTTGCCTTAACAAGTCAACCCTTTTGAGTATATGCATTAGAAATCATACTTCACCAGAGAATTATCAAGCTCATCTTATGGCTGAAAACAAGTTCAAGAATAAGCACTTCAATATTACAAATTGAAACATTAAGTTCCTACTTATCTTAGATATCTCCATTAATCTTAACATGGTAATGAAAAACCAGATGTGCATTTCTGCTACAATGCAGCCATCTTGGCATTTCACCAAAGTAGAATCAGCAATAATATCTTCTAGATACTTAAAGGTCATATATTTTAAACATTCCAGTCTTTAATCTAACCTCCTTAATGGTCTTCGCCTATTGACAAACATCATTATTTCAATATAAAACTTCAACCTATGAAAGTCCATAAAAAATTAAGCTAATATGAACATAATATTAAAGAGGACTTCAACAGGCAAAAAGATGAGCAATACACATATTATCATAAGTGATTTAATCTATTTTTGGACTATGAATAGGAGAAAACAGGTAACCTATTGAATTACTTTGAGGGACTTCTGAATGGACAATATTTAATAAGATTTTGTAATATGGTTGCCTTATCATTTTATTCTGTCACATCATCTACATAAATAAAGTAAAATTTGATGACTCTTTTCAAAAAATATAAAAAACTAAAATTTTCACACAAATTTTGGCATCAAATGTCAAAATGTTAACAATGGTAACAAAAATTTGTCATACCAGATGATCAAAAAATTATGATATAAATCAATGGAAATATAACCACTGCATGGCAAATATAATGTGTGGAGACAAGTGATGTTAGGAGTGACACTAACCTTATATTAATGCAAAGCTGAACATGAAGAGAGACACAATGGCACCTCTTATTTGATTCCTACGCCAACAACTTTTACAGAAGCTTCTTGTACTTGGCCCCTTGAAAACCGACTATGAAATATTTTGCAGGATTCCAACCATATGAATGTGAAACAAAACATCATCACGTTTATCTTAAAAACATATTTCTAAATATTCCAGTTTTTAACTGTAAAGTTGCTTTGAAACACATTGATTTTGTGGTCTAACTCTAATTAAAAAAGTACACAAGAATAAACTGTTCATATATATTGATGACTGCAATGAAAGTACCACATACAATGTGTACCTTAAGAATTACTACAAGAAACATATGATTTTAAATGCCGTGTATTAAAAAACATAAAAACATCCAAGGGTGCCATGCTAATTAGATTAGCTTCGGGATGTTGGCAGCCTAAACCTGCCATGTGCACTTTAAGCTAATTAATTATAAATTTTCTCATACTCCAAACAGCTTTGCAAAAATTTTCAATCAGATGTAATTTCATCCATTTTTCAACTAGTTAGATTAACACTTTCTCTTCTAAAGAAGCAATAGCTTCTCCTAATTCACTGTGAAAATGCAGCCATGCATTTAAATGGGTATTTCTTCATAATTTACAAAGATATGGAGATAAAAACATATTAACAACTAATAAGAAACAATCCAAAAACAAATGCATAAATACTAATAAAAACCAAGAAATATCACACAATCCACATTTGGAGATTCCTCTTTTAACAATCAAAAAGAATTTTGTAATGCTATCATACAAGATGCATAAAATGTACACATATTCCATAACATACAAATGCATACTATCATTGATTGATTTTCTCATCACAGAATTTGTTTCTCTATTATTTTAAGTTGCAACTACCTCATTAAATATCCTAAATATAATTAATACTGCATCATCCTCAATTGCCAGAAAGTTGAGAAAGTATAAATAACAGAACAGGAATCACTTTCAACATACACTACAATTGAAACTCTGAGTTATACAGTTTTGTACTTGACTAATTAAAAAAGAAGAAAATGAAACTTTAAAAGAAATGCATAAATCTGATATTAAAAAATGTACCCAACTGAAAAAATAATTTTGGCTGAGATGGATAATAAAAATGGAAATATGTAATAAAGCTTAATTAAAATTATCCTCGTAATAAATAAAATCACCTTTTTCACTTAAACTATTAGTAGGTACATTCAAATTGTAATTTGTTTAATTTTTCTAATTATTATTTACATACAATTTAAGAAAGAATATTGTTCATAGTTTTACATTTACAATGCACCAAATAACATACCAATCAAAAATATAAGACAAGCTTTCATTTCTAAATTAGTCATAAAAGATGCTTCAAAATTAGATTATTCCATAATATGCCCTTGTAGAACAAGAAAATTAATCAACAAAATCTTACCCAATGCTAAAAAAATAATTTTAATAGTTGTAAAGTTGTCAAATATTATAAAAAATAATATTTTGTATTGACTAATCATCAATGCATGCACTCAATAATTACAGTAATAGCAGCTTAAGGCACAGTGGCTTTAATTTAGATACATACCGCAAGAAATTAAAAGTATTTATGAGTAATTGATATTTTTTGTTTTGAGATAGAAAGATATTAAAGTCAATAAAATTACCATACAAAGTTTGAAATCTTGCCTTAGAGAAGAGAATAATAGGTCTGATAAATGTAAAAAATAAAGTCCTTGAATTTCTAATTTCCATTGAAAATATAGCTTTAAATGAATAAGATTTCACCAATTCTATGCAATGACCTGCACGAGAAAATTTCTTTCTTGAGAGAAATTGATAAGTTATAGTAGCAATACCAATTCTACAAAAGGCAATCATTTACCTAATTCAGTTACAAAATGGTTGAAGATGTAATTAAATTTTTTATATGTAAATAACAGACATATATGCGATATTTAGGCACAAAATATTAAGATTTTCAGGAAGAAAGGATTAAAAACCTTACTATGATTTCATGAGATGAAAACTAAAGGAGGCTATTAATTTATAAGGATGTCATCAAATGTCAACAATTAAGAGGGTTGGTTATGTGGAAGCAAACACTGAAACAATCATGCCTAATAAAATAGCTGTATCAAATAATACGGTGATGTATGCTGTGGTGTAACTACGAGCAGAAGAGCCCACAGCAAAATATTATCGATGGTCCCTCTCCCCGTTTCCTCTCATCCAACAAATACATATGTTCAATTAAAACAGAAACTCATAATAAAACCTACAAAGCTGCACTTATTAATCAATCAACAGGAATATGCTGAAAAGATAAGGCTATTTTAAAGTACTCTGTCCAAAAATAATGAGCAACTGATGCCTTCCTTTTCTACATGCCAATTAAGTTATAAGAATTGTAAAAAGTCACCCAACTTGTCCAGGTAAAAGTCAGGAATGAGCTTCTTATCCTCTGGATTTGATGACTTTTTCCACTTCTCCACTTCATCTAATGACGTCACTCCAGAGAGAACAAGCAGAGTTTGAAAACCACAGTGTGATCCCAGCAGAATATCAGAGTTGGCTCTGTAATAAAATTTTCATAAAATCCTCAGGGGGTCAGCAATATCAACAGGAATTATAAATAAATTTTAAGTGACCAATAATTACTGTTGAATATAGCTCAAAATTAAGAATCAATTGAAGAAAGGTTGTATTGAACAAAACCTTGATGTACAAATATCCCAAAAATTTGAAGGGCACAGTTTTGACAAACTAATTTTAGAGAAATTACTTTGTCACATTTGTGTCTTAAGAGCTTTAATTGTTGGGAACTCAAATTTCCTATTATCAGTACTTCAATGATTCAAAATTTGACTCCAATATCTAAAGTTTAACAACACTAACTTTTCATAATGGTTCTGAAATTTCAAGATCTTTTGTCTCTTAATGTTTAAAGTAAAGCTATAATGTATTTAGGTATTACTTAGATGGGTAAAATATACTTCTACAGTTTTATTACTCACATCTACAATACCAAAGACTATATATTGTACTTTAAAGTTGAATTTAAAGGTAAATTATAACTACTAACAATGAATGCCATCAATGTCTTTAATTGAAACTAATCACTATATAAAACAAAAGAACTACTCAATACAAAAGTTATTAAAAAGCACTCTTACTGATGCAGTGGCATTTACTTTTATAACACAAAGACTAATCAGCTAAAAACCTTTTAACACAATGCATTACGCACATACAGGTTTTATTCCCTTCAATAGTAGAAGATGCATCAATCATGCATGTATGTTACAAGGTCTGTTCTATAAGTAACATCCAAGGGTGTTTTACACAATATTTATCATGTCCATATATACATACACATCTATATAACAAACAATAATTCCACACAACCCCTCCATTTTTCTAGATAATCACAGTTTCAACTGAGGCCATTGCCCCAGTAATACACAAGCTGTTCATTATCTGCACTGAAGAAATCAGGATTCAATGTCTTCATCTTCTGACACTCCTCGGCCTTCACCTCGTCATCATGCCAGAAGTGTTTCAGAAGTGGTCCAAAAAAGGTGGGAATCGCTACTGTAGTTACAAAAAGTTTCAATACCCGAGTCTGAGGTGGTATATCTCGAAAACAACCACAACGATTTTAATGGGGTGAAAAATAGTGGGTAGAGAATTTATTTCTACGTTAATTGATGTACATCTTAAATTTTCAGTTTATGTTTAAATAATTTATATTGGGCTGTATTTGAAGAAAACCACGATTTTTAGCCCTGGAAATCCGATAAGACCAATTTGAATGTTAACAACTCAGATACCCTACAATATATCAACTTGCAATTTTAATAGCACTTACCTAAACCATTAGGAATAAGAATCTGGAAGCGTTATTTTACAACTGCAATATTAATACACTGTTCTCTGGCTATATCTGTTTCCCTTCTTAAAGCATTATTTAACTCCTTTGGCCTTCTTCAGTGTTTATGTTCTTCCACTTTCTCCTCTCTTCCATTTTTTGCAGCATGGCTACTGTGACCCAGGGTTTTTTATTTCTTTCACCCCATATTTTTCCTACCTTCTTTTTCATAACATCTTTAATGTTGCAGTGGATGTATCTCCACTCCTCATCTACATTGTTCCTATTTTCTTCAGCTCTCTTCCCTAACCTTTCCTCCAGCTAAGTCATGATAGCCTCCTTGTTCTTAAAGAGTTCCTCTAAGTTCCATTTCTTGTTAACTCTTATGTTTCTCTTAACACTCTTCAGTCTACATTGTGTATTTTCCACCAAAAGGTTGTGGTCAGAATCGATATCTGCCCCTGGTAGTGTTTTCACATTTTTAATGCTATTTCTAAATCTTTCATTGACTAGTATGTAATCTATCTGGTATCGTCTCTGGTCTCCTAGGCTTCTCCATGCGTAAAGTCTCCGCTGGTGATGCTTAAACCATGTATTAGTTACAATCAATCAATTTCTATGGCAGAATTCCACAAGTTTCTCCCCTCTTTCATTTCTCTTCCCTAGTCCATATTTTCCTACTATGTTATCGTCCTGTCCCTCTCCGACTTCACTGTTCCTATCTCCCATTACTATGGTGGTGATCCTTCCTTTTCCCTCCTCCTCCAATATCTCCGTAATCTGTTCATACATTTCATCTACTTCATCATCACCAGCATTAGCTGTTAGCATATACACTTGAATTATAAGTATTTCCACTGGCCCCATCTGAAGTTTTACGGCTATTAATCTATCATTAACTGTCACTACCTTGCTAATTCTTTCAGCTATCTTTTTTCTCATTATAATCCTACTCCCCTTTCCTTTTTCTCTCCTCCCGAGTAAATAACCTTAAATTCGTCTGAATTTATCTCGTCTTCTCCCTTCCCACTGAACTTCACAATGACCTACTATACCTACATTATTCCTTCTCACATCCCTTTTTAAGTTCTCTAGTTTACCCCCTGAATTCATAGTCCTAACATTCGATGTGCCTATTCTTAATTTCTCACTACTTGCTTTCTTCTTATTAATGTTAAATTTCCTCTGTGCATCCCCTAGGGTAGTCCCCACCCAGAGATCAGATTGGGGGACTATTTTACCTCTGGAATATTTTACCCGAGAGATCCAATGAGGTATTTGCAGCTTTTCAGCCTATCATGGGAAATATAACGAGGTAGTTTCCCCTTGCTTTCCTCATCACAGTTTCACAAGAGTGATTACCCAGCTGTAGCTGTTCAGATTCACATGATCACCACCTACAGAGGTGCTGTGCAAGCTGCTTCCCTTGCACAGGAGGATTTAAAATCATACACACTGTATTAATGTGCAATATTCAAGTTCCTTTTCTTTTTCAATTAATGGACTTATTGAAATTACGCGAGTTTTAGTTAGCTGATGGAATTTGATTTACAGTTAAGTTTTTACGAGTAAAGGTGACCCCCAAACTAATGTGGAATCACCGTGCGTGGATTCATACTAACGCGGTTGAAGTACATGGGGCATGGATCGCGCCGTATGCGGCCCAAGGTTTGCAGTAGCACGGTATATCTGACTCAGTAGTGTTATCTTTATCGGAAGAAAATTCCAGAGACAGAACATTTTTATCCAAGGAAGAACGAATTGCTCCGGGATTCAAAGTGTCAAAAGACAGAATCACTCTCCTCTTTTGTAGTAGTGCTTCTGGTGATTATAAATAAAAGCCATTTTTATACTATTGTTCAGCAAACATTTCTTCATAAATGTTTAGGCAAGTCCTTGTCATTTAAAATCCTTGTTTCATTGTTGTTTTTCTAAGCATGCAGTTTTATTTTACATTCAGGTAGGAATGCATTTCCATTCCTTAACACATTCAGTGCAGGTGACTTCATATGAAGTCATGTGTACCCTCCGCCGCTGGCAGGTGATTTCATATGAACTCATTGGTCTAGGGATGCTATTTACCTTTAGTTTGGATGCGAGCACACTCAGGGTGACCTTTTTTCACTGCGATGCTCTTAGTTGTTCCCTAACCATCGCAGAGGACGCAGCCGTTTCATTGCAGTTTAACTCTGGAGGTAAGATTTTTTCTATACGTCTATACTAGCAAAAATTAGAAAAAAAATACCGTCACCGGGAATGGCAAACAAATTTGCACCCACATGGAATGTGTTAATCGATGAGTGTTCCTAACTAAATTTCGATTTTTTCGATAATCGCATTTCGATATTTTAGTTTTTCTATTTTGTTTCTTTACATGTTTTAATATAGGGGATGGTCATACCCTTTTACATCTTGGGGCACGAACTCACTGTCACTTCAGTGGATCTTAATGAAGGTGTGAATGCTTCCTAGATGAGAGATTACATGGGAATTTAGCCTTGCCATTCAATTTTTTTAAATAACCCATTCTAGCAAAAATTATCAGAGAAACAAAAATTACTTCCACATATTTTATGTAGTTTTTGGTTTGAATATGTTTAAAAATATAACATGAAATTGTTAATCTTTTTGTAAAAATAAACACTACAATTTATATCAGAGATTTTGGTTTTAATGTTTATCATAAAAGGTTTCAGAACCTAACCCTATTTTTACCATAACAACAGTATCCCGCCGAACATGGAATCACTGTGCGTGGCCATTGGCTGGAACGTAACCCCCGCGCTCGGCAGGGGTCACCTGTAAATATTTCTGTTCCATGGTTAAGGAAAAGAAAGAATTCATAACAGAGTTTCTTTACCCTTCATTATGAGAACTTCACATAATTCGAAATTTTCTGTAATAGCCTATTTCCTGAGGTTGAAGTGTATATGGACATAATAAATATCGCCTAACACACCTTCGGATGTTACTTATTGAAAAACTCTTGTATTTGTTCATGCCATTGCTCCACAACCATTTGTACAACCTAGCACTGAATACAAGATCTGCGACAATGAAATATCTATATCTTGAAGATCCCCTCACAAGACAAAATATTTACTCCTGAGAGTTAAAACGGGATCTTCAAGTGGAAAGCATGCCATCTATTTAGATAAGATATTGGCTAATTTGTAAGCAGAAAGCTTGACTAAAACTCAAAGTTAATTTGGCAAAATGAGAAATGGAGTGTTAAAAGAGATAGGACTTTAATAGAAGGCCACTTGAGTTGGATTATTCAAAATTTCAGCAAGGAATGGTAAAGAATTAAAAATTATAAAATGGTGAAAATTGCTGCACAATTTAAGTAACATCAGTGTTTGGTTTCAACACATTAAGAGACTTCACAGAACTTCACAAAACTAACCTGTCACCAATCATTAACGTTCTCTTGGGATCAATAGGATGAACTTTTGAAACTGCCTCTGCCACATAAGGATTAGGTTTCCCTACCACGAGAGGTTCTCTGGCAGAGCAAGTGGAAACGGCAGCCACCATGCAGCCTGTTCCTGTAATTGCAGTTTAAAGTGAGAAAGAATGATGAAATGCAGCTAGTGAAAAAAGCAAGGCTAAATTAATACAATAGTGAGCGATTGACCTTATCTCATAGCTGAAAAAAAATTCAAGAACAAGCTATTAAAAGAATATACTTGCCTCAGGTATCTTCAATAGCCACAACAAACCATAAGTGCATTTTGGCCTTTCTTTTAGAATCTATTTTTAGTGAATTACCACTGAAGATGGCTGCTTTGTAGCTGAAATGCACATATATATGGTTTTTTAACCTTGGTATGGCTATTAGAGATACCTGAGGAAAGTATTATTTTTTAAATTGCTCATTCCTAAAGGCTAAATTAATAAGTAACCACTCTGTCAAAATCTGAGAAATGATATATCGCAATTCAATTATTCCAAAAATAAGTAATTACATTGAAAAGTTGAGAAAAAAAATTTCTAAAATAAAAAATTAACAACAATAGTTTATCAATAAAGATTCATCGAATTCGTCAATACATTTAACAGCAGTTGTATACAAGAATCAAATCACTGCCAACTACTATGCCTCAAGAACAGAATAATGTACAACTATTCTAAATGAAGAGGATTAAGAATTTTTTACAGAAAGGAAAATCTACCTGGATAGACCAAACGAGAGCTGACAGGAAAACGCTCATCTGTGTTTGTGACAACAAACAGACAGTTGGGGTCTGATAAGTATGATGCGGCTTTGACCAGTTTAGGATAGCTGAAGTGAGGATCAAAGCCAACCAGGACAGCACCCACCTCAGGATCAAGGAGGTTCTCAACCCCACGTTCCAACGAACCTAATGTGGCCAGACCTTCTGGCATTGCATCAGGCTGTTAATATGTTAATAAATAAAAAAACCGGATGAGCATGACAGGTTTTCTGTATCACTTTAACAAAAGTAACGTTCATACATATTTGCTACAGTAAAAATCTATCAAATTACTGTTTTTTCCTTGAAATTTCAAAAATAACATTTCCTACATTTAATTAAATAGAACCAAAAATGAGTAGTCAACTCAATGTTAACGAGATGGATATTTCTTGGAATTGTATTATAAAACGTCACATGCTTAATAATATTACATGTACGATAGAATGAGATGCTTCGAAATTACCTCTTATTCAGGGTCACAAAATCCCACAGTAGAATACAAAAATGCCATATCATAACCTCATTGCGTAAGTAAAACTTATCAAATCTCCCTCATACCAGCTATTCTTTGAAAGAATGAAAGCTGAAGTACATATATTTAAATGCCCAGACAATTATTAGTTTTTGGAAATTGACAAAAAATTCCTATATAAAAAATTTGTAAAAATTATTATAGGTGAAAATAAATCATATCACCTTCTAAAAGATGGAAGATAGATTGAAATCAAATTATCTAGTTCCTCCAGCTATATATATTTAAAACTATATTAAAATGCGACAAGAAATTACAACAATATTTACCCCAAGGCCGATATATTTAATCCCTGCTATATCTAGTTCTTTAGCAAAACCAGCTGATCCAATAAGATATGCCTTTTTCTGAAAATTTATACCTTTTAGATAATTAGCAACAAGATATGCTGTTCCTACAATTTCCTCCTGGAAAAGAAAAATATTACAAAATCAGAAAACAAACCAAAAGCTATTAATCGTACTTTTTACATTTGCAGCAAAAGCTACCTCTGTAGACTCGTATTTGAGTTTGGTACATTTTGAAACGTATTCCATTCGATCCTTCGTGCTGTTGTTGGTGACATAAAAAACTTTCTTCCCTAGTTCTCTGAATCTTTTTAGTGTTTCAGGAGATCCTTCTATGGCATTATTCTCCACCCAAAGGACACCTGTAAATTATCCACTCATAAAAAATGTTTTCATATAAAGTAATCAATAGCGATATTACTAATGGAAAGCTACTAACCGTCACAATCAGTAAGAATAGTGTCGAACGAATCCACAAAACGCATGATATCATCCTTTTTTAATGAGGGTAAGTAAGTAGCACTCATAGTGGACTGATGCCTGCAAAAAAAGTGATTTATTCTAAAGAATTGCCGAAACAAAGAATTTATTTCCATATATATATGCTAAATAATGGCTTATATACGAATTAGCACGACTCCGACAGTCATGAACCTCGTACTACAACTTTATTTCTATATTTAGTTTCGTAATACTATGACCTTGCTTTGATCCCAGGAAGCAGACAGCCCGGTAGTAGAACCGGCACCCGGCACCGATTTATAGATTCGATATATCGAGTGTTCTTGCTGCCAACATACAAAATGAAAATATTATAGTAAGCATATTATTTTATAATAACATTTTGCTTGAATTTTATAAATTTCATTTTATTTCATTAGACAATACTCAATAAAAAGTATGACAAATAATCAAAAGAGAACTAATCACAAGAGCCGTCGATTTCTATATTGCAAGCATGAATTATCAATGTTGGCTATAGCAAAAAGTAGAAATGAATTCATCAGACCAACACAATTACATACATTTAAAATCATAAAGACAGCTCTCGGCTGCTTCCACTTTATCTGTTTTATTTTTGGGCGTTTGTAAAACTAATTTATTTCAATTATTCGCCCTATTCATAATTTTGTTTAGTACCTAGTAAAGCATTACATCATCAACTTTATCTTGCTTGGAAAATAGTTGTGATTTGCTTTTTACTTCACATTTAATACAAATAAAAATATGTAACCACTTAGGTCTGTGGATTTCTACTTTATCTGGTGGAGGAACCCTTGAAAAAATTATACAAACCATCCTTTCACTGACAAACAAGTAAAAATAAAAAAGCCGCAAAAATCGTAATAAGTAATTTAAAAATAACAAACCCTTAAAGAAAAGATTAAAAATTAATTATTCTTAAAGACCATTGTATAATTATTCAGCATTATATCATGGTATAACCGAAAGCCAAAAAATATTCGCGGAATTATTTTGGGTATGAGAGGGATACATAAATTAAAAAAAATACGATTGAGTAATATTTTTATTTAATATTGCAAATACTATTCGAGAATTTACAGGATTATGTTAGTAAATACGGTATTATTTTACGTATTTAAATAACGGTCAAAACAATATTTTAAAAAAGGTTTAGAATATGAGATCCAAGAACATATACTCCCTATTTCCTATTAACATAATGCTTCATATAACACGATTTCAAGGAGATTAAGATGAGGTACTGGAGAGAAAAAAATCACTAAAAAAACTCGGGACCAATGCTACCGCAGTGAAGTTTGAGCCGAAACGGAGGACCACTGCCCTTATCAGCTCATTCCCAGCTCACCGAAACGGTGGGGATGCCGTTAGAAATTGTGAGACCTTGGATGCATACTTTGCGTCGGCGGGTATGCAAGAGCACTCGATCGGACGCAGCGTCGGCGGTCCCAATAGTGTTAAGAACCCTCAAATCAATTCATGAAAATGGTGGTAACTTATACAACACGCGGTTTTTCAATTGTTTCCTAATAAAGTTGATAAACATAAGTATGGAAAGGTGTACTCAATGACACAGAGAGTTTCCACACAGAGTTTCCAAATGCGTTCTTTGAGATTAGGAAATTTTAGTAACATTCCCCAATACCAAATCTCATCAAAATACGTCAAACGGTAGTTCTTCATGTAGAGTGGTCGTTATTGTAGTCCGATTTTAACCAAAATTGGAGTAGTAGTAATTGATTTTTTAAGTGCGTCGACGGCTTTGATGAGAAAAACCTGGTGCCGGCATTACCCTACTCTTTACGAACAGCACCAAGGGGGCCAACTGCTTAACATCCCTTCCGAAGAACGGAACGCTGAATTTGTGCGGTCCCTCAAACCGCACAAACAGGGAACCGGGTGACCACGGAAAAATCCTACTTGCGCAGGATTCGTGCCTGCTGCCATTTTGAGCAGCAAGCGAGTAGCAGCCGGCGTCCTAACCACCACATAGTTTAAATTCGAAGATCGTTCGTCATTTTTTTCTAATTTTAATTTCCAAATGAATAAAAGCCTACACTTTAAAAAGTCGATTTCTACTTGTTATCTTATTTTTTCGTATTTTTTCATAATTTAATTTTTATATCTGAATCAAACATTTCTGCGAAATTTCAACCTACCATCTAATCGGGAAGTTTGTTAAAAACGCGTTAAAAAGCCCTATTGATGACGTCAGCGTTACCCACAGACAGAACTGGAAAACTATATGTAAGATTTGTGCAAATTAAATTTTTAATCCTTAGAGTTATTATTTATGGTTGATTGGTTAAAAGGACATGAAGTTTTAAATTTCAATAAAAATAATTTAAATGTTATGTACTAGTTTACTACCTGCTCTGCTGCTCATGTGGGAAGGGGATGTTGTTGCACAGTAAGTTTCTGTGCTGCCGATAAAGAAGTTCTCTTGTTTGTTCCTCCTAATAAAACAATTCGTGATTCTTATGAATAAAGTAAAATGGCTGGTATTCTTCTTTCTCACCTCATGAGAAATCTCTCGTTTTCATCGAATCTATTCTAATGATAAGCTTATTCTGTAAGGCGTGTCACGCACTAAGAGAGTGCTGCGAGCAATTCACACTAGTTAATTAATAATTCTACAAAATTGCATTTAATGACATTTATAGCGGAGGGCTTAAATTTGTACATGTGAAATTTATAAATGCTTGCGGGATATCGATCACTTTTCTGGCATTCGCTGCGGGTACATCCCAACAGAACATCTGCACGTGAGACTCTCAGTCACTGCTGAGTGGGTTATCGCAAACGTAAAGCCCATAAATGTCACTTCGTCAACGTTTCCCGGAAGCTATAGCGGCCTTTGTTGGGTAATAAAGTTTGAACTTGACCTAGTGGAGAACCGCACTATTCTTTATTGCGTGCTTCTCTGGCGCAAATTCGTGGTTATTCAAAGGTTATTTCCATATAACACAGCTTTAGGATCAGCTTCAAGTAAATGTATTTTAAATGGACTGCTTCAATCTCTCATCATCAGCCGCTTAATATCAAAGAATCTCAGGCACTACGGTAAATCCATAGCAGTTATTATCAGAGCAAACAGACCATAACTAGATGATTAGAATTGTTCGACATTAAACGTTCGGAAATGTCAAATTTTAATAGAAAAGGGAGCCCCAACAATTCAAAAATTCCAAGCTCGTCATATTAAAAAAATGTTCTTAACAGGCTTATAACAATTTAACTCGATCTCTGATTGCATTAAAGTTGCGTCAAAATACGAAAATAAACAAATTACTAGGGGCTCTGCCAGCGTTGTCAACTAATGAGTAGCTGATTCCGGGAGATATCCACAGTATGAGTAGTTAATTCCGGGAGAAATTCAACTTATGAGTAGTTAACTCCGAGAGATTTTTCAAAGTTAAAAAACAGTCAATGAGAACAATAAAACGTGTTTTATACGTCTCTCGAAGCAAATAATAACGTGCTTTTAATTTTGCAATAAAGCTCCATCCCTTTCCTTCTTTCTTTTAGCCCTTCCCTTCCTTGTCTATGTAGTAATTCCGATACAAAGATGCAATTGCACACTTCAAGATTAATTTAGCATTACCAGTTAAAACACAGTCTTTACAGCATTGTTTACAAAGTAAAAACCGGTATCAAAAGCGATTATGAATGTTTCTATTATAAAAAATTGAGATGCTTTTGTCCTTTTCCCTTATCCCAATCCAATTCAACGTAATTAAATGAATTTGGCAACAATGCGGTTTTCTCTTTGCAACAAACGATTTTCTTCTCAAAGAAAACCTAAACTTCAACATAATTTTTTGGACCGCTTCGAATCGTATTTTAAGATCGAAGGTAATATAGTGAATTGTCATTATTTTACGTGTCCTTTGGTTTTAGTTCCGAATTTGTACAATTGTAAATATCTAATTTTAAAATGCGGACGAAAAATGTCCTGCTCTCATTCAGGAGTTAATAAAATGGAGAATATAAACGATCCTGGTGTCAAACCCAGGCTATTTTGGCAGACGACTATCCACCTAAAACCTACAAGAAATCACACCGAGTATTCACGCGAAAGATTCCTCGAAATGGAACCGTTCCCGATTTATTGTCGTCATTGGATTCTCTCATTTAACTCCATGTAGCGCATTCCGATAAACTATATTTAAGAGATAGAGATAAATTCCACAGAAACTATACACTCCATACTACAAGAAAAATCGAGTGCCTGTACAGATGTCCCCACAGCAAAGGTAATTTCTACGGAACTAATGATTTGATTTCGATCAAACTTTTGCATAGTGTTTTAGGAGGATCCTTCATTCCAACCACTTCAATTAAATAAATAAATAATTTTCTCTTATTTAATTTTGTCCATCTGAATAATACGGGAACGAATATAGTATATTTTTTATTTGCACTTTAAAATTACTTAATATCAAAATTCGACGTAGGGACTTAAAACCAGGCTCGGAGAAAAGAATGAGGTTTTATATTCATTCCCTCAGATTTTATATATGGGCCAAATTCACCCCAAATTACGCTTTTAACAACGAAATTACGAGAGTTTCGAAGTGAAATTTTTGTCGCCATAGCAACCCGTCTATTGTCGATTACGTTCTCTACTGCCGGCGAGAAGGAGGGCGGGAGGGTTTTGTTAGCTGCATGCGCGTGAGAGTGAAAGAAGATAAGGAATAGCGGTTGTACCGTAACTTTCTGTACGTAAATAAATATTACTGTTCGATCTTATTTCCCATTGTTCGCAACCATAACCTATAATATTTTTTAACGTTTCTCCGTCAATAGAGCTGAGGAATCTCTTCCAGTGTAAATAAAACCAAACAACAATCAACAAGTAGTAGTCACGTCCCTTTTCTGAAGGGAAACTCAAGCTGCCATCTTCAGTTTTAACGCGTTATTTGCACACAAGACACGACACGAACGCACATACCATAGAAAAGGTCGTACCTGTCTCCCCCATCCGTCTGTCAGGATCATTCATCTCATAAAACTCGACTCATTTGTTTGTTGTTATTGAAGGTCTACAAAAAAAACGGAGCAAAATTCATTTCGGTTCATGTCGACTAATGATAACGTCCCCTTTACATAAAGGTATGAATTAGAGGGGCCAGACGTCCCGGGTTATGTAGGACAGTCCCGGATTTCGACTCCCTTTCCAGAATGGAAAAGTGTCCGAAAAATGTCCCGTATTGTGCATTTGGCCTTGCATAATTGCCTTGTTGAACAGCGGGCATGCATATGGACTGTACTACATGACCCTTGATAAGCAAATTAGGCTGATTGCTTCATCTGGCATTTTGGTTCTGTCCCGCATTGGCTGATCTGAAAGAGGTATTTGTCTTGCCTTGGCTAAACTTAGGTTACAAATGAAATTGAACGGGCATGTCGATAATGACATACTGGTGGTTGCTAAGGAAACGCTACCAATTGTCGGCCCTTCCTAATAGTTCAGAGTTTTTACCATTAGTTGTAATCCTGCGTGTTAATTTTGTAGTGCAGCTGCGAGCGTGCGTGGATATTTGGCACACGTTTTGAAAAGACCATCAATCTAGAGAAGAAAAATTTACGCACCATCAATGGTGTACGCACCATCAATGGTGTACGCACCGATAGTGGTAATAGTCAATCTATGGGGAAGGAGAGGGGTTGGCGTGCGCATTTAGGAACGAGACTGATAGCTGTCGAGAAACTGATGCTGTTGCTGTCAGAAGACGTGGATTTTCCTCCCTATAACCTGAGGTGTGTGGAGTAGATAATTCAAAAACCTCTTGCCAAGACCATGGCGTGAATTACATGCCTGTCAAAATTAATATAAATTAGTATCTACTTTCACCATTATATCCCTATTGCAAGCAACGCTGCAACGGATGACGTTATTCTATTAATGTTGCCAAATTCCTCGTCGTCAGACGGATGTATGGTGCTCTTAAACAAGCAAAATGCCTCGTCATGAGTGAAGGCAATATGGAATGAGGAACTGTATGTGTGTGTGTATTTTTTGACTAATCAACCTCTTGGATTATTAGGCTTTCTTTACAATAAGTAAAAAAAGAACGCATTATGGTCCGGTCGTGTCTGTCCGTCTGTCCGCATGCTTCATCTGCGAAACTACTGGGCGGATGTTCATGAAATTTGGTATTTTGGACATAAGGGCAAAGAAAATAAGAAAATGATATAATTAGTTTACGTGATCTAATCGGGAGTATCTCTTTACTGGTGACAAATAACGAACTTTTCATTATATCTCGTACAATATCACTTATAACAAAAAAGTTTTCAAACGAATTTGTAGAACTAGTCAAATAGCATATGTTTTGTTCAATACATTTTTATCGAAGGAGTTGCCGATTTCAAGAAAATCATACGAGAATATAGTAATTCATATATCAGGAACAGCTAGAGATAATTATTTGTGAAGACTCGCTTCCCTTAAATGAATACCTCTTACACAATCATTCGCCTCTATTAAGGCCGGAATACACTGGTGATTAAAATCGCGCGAGTAGTCTCTCAGACAGTATTATTAACTTGCAGCGGAAGCAACGACAGTTGACTCACTACCTGTGTAGACAGGTATTAGGTTAGCCACGAAAGCTACTCGCGCGGTTCTAGCCAGGTTGGAATTTTTCGCTACTGTCTGAGAGCTGGGCGAGGAGAAATCATGGATGACAAGAAGAAAAAATGGTCGAAGAAAGAGACCATTGAACTCATTCAAATGTATAGTGCAATGTGGAGTTACGGGATGTGAAATCCGCAGAGCACAAAAATCGCTTTAAAAAAGCAATCGCAATAAAGACTCTTGCAGAACATTTTCAGACAACCAATGAAGAAATTCTCGTAAGCATCGAAATTCGATTTTCTGAGAATCCATTCTCTGACCCAGCATTTTCTTCTATTTATTTTGTTTCTCTTTTTAATAATACTATCAACGACAAACGCAGCAGCACACAGAACCTTCCTTTGAGAACACATTCCGCACTGGACTCGCCACAGAGCACAGTGTACACACAAGCGCGAGAGTTGCTGTGATAACACCAAGGTCAAGTTGCGTTGAGCTGCTCGCAGACAGTAAGTCGCGCAAGATTTGTCTTCGGTTTAAATACCTCGGTAATTTCCTCGCGCTACAAGTGTCGGGACTTAATCACCAGTGTATTCCGCTCTTGGGAGTAGCCACCTAAGTCCGAGAGATACCTGAAAGTACTTTATGCCAGATAATAATCTCTTAATTAAAGTGCTACAACTATTACATTCCTCCGCAAAAGTCGCACGCACTAGTTCCAGCGGAGGCGAGCATCATGCCGCCTCCGCTCCAGCTTCCTCCGGAATTCTCCTTCCCATACAACTCTCCTTATCCTTATTACCCTTATTGCCACTACCCACTTCCTCCTAATCAGCAACAGCCGCCTCATCTCTACCATCCATCGACATACGCAACTGCCGCAGCCTCATCTACTCCTCAACCCAACAGTCACCCTGCCAACCGCCGCACCAACTCACAACCTCGCATCGCAGCCTCGCCAGCTCCTCAACGCATCACCCAGCCACCTCTCTTCTCACGCCGATCATCTCCGCCTCCTCGTGACCCACGCCAACCACCACCACGTCCTTCGCACGTCTCCTCGACACTTCCGGTGAGTAATGATCCCACTTCCTCCGCCAGCAAAAGCAGTGCGAAATATTCCAGTGAACCAAACGCGTCCAGTGCAATCAATTCAATTAAAGTGATCAGTGCTACCAGTGTAAATAAAGAATCCACTATCCGCCTTCCGTAGAGTCCTAGAATCACAACCTGTCACGCGCATCATTGGCTCTTCAACCCTTTTAGTGAAGTGTATTTCTGCTAAAGATTATCGCGCCGCACGCCAAATCCTAAAATAACTATATAAGTTTTTATACCTACTCCCTTCAGGAAGAACGCATGCCTCAATACGTAGTACAAGGCATACCGGCCGATACCAGCGTAAATGAAATTGCCAAATATATCGAGAACAAGGGCATCTCAGTTCATGAAGTTTGCCAACTTGAGTTCACCCGTCCCTCACCAGCTGAAAAAGCACGAGGAATCCACACTGTTGAATCGCTCCCTACCGAAACTTTTCTAATAATTCTCGATGTCGCTTCCAATTCCCGAGGCCTTTAAGCTTACCTAATATTTTTTAAATACTTTGTATCTTTGTTGTCTTTGGCCCATTTACCAAGTTTTTGTAACATTTGTAACTTTTTGTAACATTTTGTAACTTTATTTTGCTTCCACCTTCCTTTTCCAACCCCTTCCGTTTCCTAACTGTTTCTTTAATTACCTTCCATTCGTTTTCTGTGTAACCCCTCCTGTCTCCCTCCCCCCCTTTTTCCCTATATATATATGGAACAATTTTTATAATTTATCACCTGATGATGCTACGATCGTAGTGAAACCGGTCGTGCCAAATAAAATTGTGGAAGTGACAATGTTCTTTCTTTTTCTCTATAGTAATTCACTTTGAACTTGGAAAAATATTCCCGTGTTTTTTAATTGTTGTCGACGAAAACAATCTTCGTGACAACTGAAGTAAACAATATCTGCTGTAAATACGTAATTAGTTTTATTTTCTTTCGTGCGCACTCAACATTTGGAAAATGAAGGGAAATGGATTATCTATGACGAAGAAATGAACGTAAATACATCTATTTTCTTTACGTATATACAGCGTTTGTAAGGGAAAAGAAATGGGTAATTTACGACGAAGAAATGAACGTGAACATAAAGTTATTACTAATTTTCGAGTGAGAAAAGTTTTAAATAATTGTCGATTACATTATTAATTACAATTGTTTAGGAAATTAGTCGGTGAATCAAAAAATCGATATTTCCTTGGCTACTACTGGGCTTTCAGTTCGTAGATATTAAGTATACTAAGCCATTAATATTTATCTTTCATGACATGATTACATAAATCGTAAAGAACGCCTCTGCCTCGCATGTATGCGCGCATGATGTGGGCCTATTTCCACTCTTGATATAGTTGAGGAACTGTGATATCATGGAAACGAACTCAATGCTTTTAAATTTTTAAATACTGTGATGCTTTAATATGGTGGAATGATTTTAAATGGGGAACGGGAGGCGGTAGAGATGGAGAGAGAGTATAAAATTATCGCATTTTATACCGCGGAATCAAGATACGAGAATAAAGATGGAAATTTATTTTTATTATGATTTTATACCACGATTCGATTATTTTAATATTAAAAAAATATCGCAAGGCGCTTTAATGAATCAGGCACCAGCCTTTAAGCAAAAGCTCTCCAACCCAATTATTTTTCTCTAAACATAACTTCCAATCGAAGTGTTTTTAACCCCTTCGTCCAATTATAAAGAGTATTATTTTATGCATAAGAAGTAGTGGCATTATGACATTCGTGACCCATGTGACACGGTGATCGAATATAAATGTCACGTCATGAATAGGAATGCAAGAATCATTTTCTTTACAATCTTCCTTTTTTCAAAATTCACAGTGTCAAATTGAAAGGAATAACTGAGACATATATAAAATTGGACAATATAATTTCATAAGGCGATTGTTTTTTCCTGGAGTGCAATTAATATTACTGGCAGCCAGTGGCAAGGCGTGATTACTAAAATTGGGGAAGCTGTTCTACACCGACACACAAAAAAACCAAATATAATGTTATATAATGTACAAGTACCTCATTTTTTGTAGTGTAGTTCTACTCTTTGGTTTCTTCTTGCAAAGATGTCAGTCACATTGTCGTCAAACGTTGGCCCTCGGCGTAATTTCAGCAACAAATCCTTTTCAATGCTTAAAAGAGCAAGAGATAACAGTCGTTCCTGGCCTTGTGTGTTTCGCAGGTAAGTTTTAATCCTCTTCAATGTAGAGAAGGACCTCTTCACAGAAGAACTGGATGCTGGGATGATGATAGTTCACTTAGGAAAAGACCTCAGTTCAGTCCGACGATTTCAAATAGTGATTTAGATCTACAACGTTGTTCTTATGAAAGTATGGGTCTTTTTAAAGCACAGAGAGCTCACTTCTCAGGCTCGAAAGATCAAAGAAATTACCGTAAGTCTGTTTTAAGCAAAAAAACTTTCTTCTGGAAACTTTTTTTGGAAATCCTGAAATTGTCTTGTATCTAACAACTTTAAGAATTTGAGTTTCGAAATGTCACTGAACCTGTCGGCGATATTCATGCAAATGACATCATAATTAAAAAAAAAATTCTCTTATACGACGACTTTTTATCTTCGCTTGAGATGATAGCAAGTCTGAGTCTTTTTCTTTAGGATAAATCATCTTTATTTGAACATGCCATATTCACTCTGTCCCATATACTATCAAAATCTTCTCTAATTTTCTTAATATAATTGGAATAATCCTCAACTTTTTTAATACAGAAACTGATATCAAAAACATTTTTCTGGATTACTTTAAATAACACGTCCTGGAGATATATAGAAGAAAACAGAGCAAGAAGGAAAATAAAGTCGAAATCTTGTAGGTTTGAAAGAGTGCCTCTTGCTGCACAGATCGTTTCAGAATCCCATTTCTCAGCATCATCGATCATTCCATTCAGCAAACTCCCTATTTATTTCTATGTAGTGTTTCCAGAAGTCTGTTGTAATTCCAACGTGTTGGGGCTAAAGTGAAAAATCGTTTCTTCACTTCTGCATCTAGAGCTTCTGTCCTCTTGGATGATTTGTAGAAAAACATTCCAAAGCTAGAAAGTGACATGAAAAATATTTTGCACTCTTTAATGCAACTCACAGACTGTAAAAGAACCAAATTTAACTTGTGTGCATAGAAATGTACAAAAATAGCTTCCGGACATTTTTATCGTACTCTAGATTGTAAACCGCTATGTTCACCTGCCGCTTTCGATTATTTGCAATTTGCCTTGATAAGAAAATGCACTGAACGATTTATTGAGTACCTTTTCAATGGAACAGTTCCATTTCTGTCGAAGAATCTCACTCCCCGCAGTCCTACAACTAGCAACAACATCAGTGGGAGCCCCTGAATGCATGGTGGAATCTGCCGGCGTGAAGTTTCCCTGTGTCTCTATAAATGCGTCGATAATAATAAAACAAAACCACTTCTAAACTTCACACTCCGCAAGAAACCTACACTATATTATTCAGTAACAGCAAATGAAGTAACTGAACACCAATAAATGAACTATAATAAGGCTATATGCACGAAGTAACACTCAGGGACGTAGCTAGCCTCCTAACTGTGGAGGGGCCAACATAAAAGTCAAAAATATTTGGGGGGGCACACAAAAATATGAAAAATTTAATACAACTATTAGGCTAGACCTGTATTTTTGCACCAATCCTTTGCTTATATTATCAGTAAGCTTTTTTCCTACCTCTTTAGTTTATAAAACCGACGTTTATTAATTGTTTGCTTTTATTCATTAAAATTATGTTAATTTTTATTGATAATTTTAAATACATTTTTTGGAAGAAAGCGTCCTCCATCCACTTCCATCTGGAAGAGTCAAGGAACCCATTCTCTCCACAGATGTCCCAATAGAACTTTCTCTTACCCTTTTATTTACAAAAGGTTCGAGGAGTTATGCGGCCTAGGCCTTCCCAGAAGAACGCAACAGGTGAAGAAGACGACCTTCTAATGTCCACTTTTAGGACTACCCTCCACAAATCGAGAGAAACATTTCAGCCGTTTACCCGACTCGTTACACTTATATTCAAGTATCGATCTGATTAACTCAGATGAAATGTAAAATTAACAAACGGTAATATTCCGTAGAATGAATGCTCGCTTAACGAATATTTATTTTAGCGTATGATTAATAGTATCAAAAATTAGCTGAAGAAATGACGGACTCATCATAACGAACTTAACTTACTTATTTCTATCAAACTACCGAATATTTTTCCGAGTGAGTCATATGGTATGGATATAAGCAAATTAACCGAAAAGCAAAAGCAGCTGTAACTCGATGCTTTACTCGTGAGTGTACAATTTTGCAAAATTTGTATTCCTATGATAATAAGTGCGAATATTAATAGAACTCAATGTAATATAAAAATTATACACTTACCACTACGTAAAAATTCCGTCGGAAAGGATTCGCTGACCTGCTGATGGGATCTAGCTCTTCTTGCCTTCACACCAAACTCAAAAATCCTTGGATGCCATGTAAAAGGGCAGTTCTCGTGAAGCTTTAGCTTATAAAGATTATCCTTAATTTCGATAAATCAAAAGCAGTCACTTGTGCTCACCACGTATAATTTCTTAGCTCTTCCTTATTATCATGAAAAATACCAACCAATATAAATATGATTATTGTAAAATAAAACGTAATAACTAATTTATATACAACGTTGGTCCGGACATAACGCTTTACTTTCACTGAGTGGAACGAAAAATAACGTCTATGTTCAGCGGTTTAGAAAAATTCTTAGATAAATGATGCGCGGGCTGACATGTCGATAATGAAATAGAACAATATCAGTAACTTATAAAGCATGATCGCAGAACACGGTTATCTGTTTGCTTTAACTTGGTATAAAACGTTTAGGATTTTTTTTCAGAAATATCATTCTAAAATTAGCAATCTCACTAAATTTTACATAGCGTTACATTCGCGGCAATATGTTACATTGGTATGTCTTGATGTAAAGTACAAACCTTTAAGGCAATGAATGTTAACGCCAAGTCCGAAGTACAAGAACAAGGAGATCCATCTTCGACCACTAACACTGAATTACTGAAGACGAGTGACTGGAAATTATATGGAGTGAGAGGATGTGCAACAATAAACAGCCCAGAGTAAAACCGTCTTCCACCAGCCATTTGAGACGAACACTTTTCGAACGTTAAAAGAAGATTGATTGAATCTGTACGGACCCGAGTGATCGACATTTCCTTATTTTTTATGTTTTTGTAAGTGAAACAGCCCTTTCTTTTCCTTTCTCTTATTGAAAAGAAAGGCAACGGAGTCACTTTTCTCCGTACTCTCCTTGTCATTCACTGAACTCGAGCGGTGACAATTATGAGGATTTAGGAGACCGCACTCACCGCAAGGGCAGGGTCTCACCCAAAGAGAGTCATCTAGAGATTTATTGGTGCGAACCCAAAAGACCCCAGTAAAAAGTGAACAAAGACTAGGGTTGCCACCTTTCCAGCAAGAAAAGTCGGGACATTTAACCTTTCAAGTAATAAAAGTCGGGACATAAAAAATAATATCTATAGCCGTCGCTAAACATGCCCGAATAACTCAGTTTTTTTAGTTATTAGACAAAAAATATAAAATATAAGTTTAAATAAATCTATTAATTGAAATTATATAAATACAATAGTAAAAACTCAACATAGTACAAGTTAGTGGAACAGATAATTTCTATTGACTAAAAAAACAAAATAATTTGCTAAGAATTTATTATTTAAATTGTTCTTTAATAATTATTTACAATGTATGAATCTTCAGACTATTAGCAATATAATTACATTAATTTTAGTCTTAAACAACAAAAAATAAAATTTATTTTAAATAATATTCTTTCTACAAAGTATTGCCACAGATAAGGAATCACATATAGTAACTGATTAACATATGTTTATATATATGTTTATTAACATAAAATCAGTTTTCAATTACAATAAAGTCAGAATTTAAATTTATATTTTTTGTTTGATTTTACACATTCTAAAAGTTCTGGTTGTTTTTGTACAAACTCAAAAAGCTCTTGACAAGTTCTATTAAAATTAAATTTTATCTGAAGATCTGCTTTTACAGACTCTATTTTAAATTTATTTCGTTCATCTGTCCATAAGTTTTTCATGAGTGAAAAAACTCTTTCGACACTTGCGTTGCTTACCGGGACTGATAAGATAAATTCTATAATTTTTTAAATCTGAGTGGAATTTGATTTTTTTTAATTCCACCCACATTTTATCCACTGGTAGATTTAGACTTGCTAAATACTCTCTTGTCTCTCAAAACTACAAATTCATCATAAAGCAGATCAAAATTGATTATGTGGGTAAATTTTATATCCTGAACTGCTTTTACTATATCATCAAATAAAAACTCGGATTTTAAATTGAAAATTTGAAAACTCTTAAATTTAGAATTTACGAAGTCAAACCATCTTTTTAAATATGTGATAGATCGCTCATAGACTTTCACTGCTTCACTCATGAATTACCTTTGCTGAGTTCTTTCAAACTTCGGTAAATTTTGCTGTACTTTATAGCCAAAAAATATATTTTTTCGGCATTCTAAATCTTTTAGCAAGTCATTCATAATGTTACACAATTCAGTTGGACTTGTATCTTTTTGTTCCAAGAATTTTACAGATGTAACAATCAAATTCATGTAATTGTGTACAAAATAGATGTAACATTCTGTGTATGATAATTCGTTTTCAGTTAGTATTTAATTTTTTTGGTCCCTGATGAATGTCCAAATGATATAATCAGTATTTTCCTCTCCTTGCTGACTAAAATAGGTTTTGATTGCTGTCCAATTCTTTAACAATCTGTCAACAGCATTGAAAAGTGAAAGTCAGCCTGTTGGAACAGGTCTTAACATTAGAGAGTATTCTTCACCAACAAAATCAAAAATACTCTTTAAGTTACTTGCATTTTTAGGAGATGATGAAAACTCATTGAAAACCTTAATTTAAAGACTTTCAACATCATATTTCAACAACTTTGTTCCAAATTTGGCCATATTATGAATAATATGGCAATTGTAATTTGCTTTGATAATATTTGCATTGTTTACTCAGAGCTTTTGAAATACTGAATTACGTTCACCAAAATTAACAGTTGCATTACCTGCTGCATAAGAACTAATGAATTTGGTATCTAAGCCATTAGTTAGTAAAATATTTACAATATTTTTGTGATTGTTGATGAATTCTCTTCTGAATCGTCATAGAAATCTAACAAAAACTCTTTAATACCTTAATTTGAGTTAAAAAACCTAAGAATAAGTGGATACATTTTATATTACCTTTGTTAGATGCATCTGAAGATACAGAGAAATATTTTTCTCCACACTCATTCTGCAATAACTTGAAAGAATATGGAGCCATAACGTTTTGAGCTAAACATTCCAATTTAGTACGACCACAATGTATTTTTACTCCCATTTTAGAATCATGAAATATCTTACACGATAGCCTTATTCCACACTCTGAAGACAAATAACTGTGGCTGTGTATTATTCCATGATAAGCAAAACATAGTTCAGCGACGCTGCTGTGATCTATTCCCTTGAAAGAAGGTATGTGAAATAAGGAAGAAATGGTCTTTGTAGTTTTTGTTATAAACGAATTTTGATTATGCTTCTCAGTATCCAAATGTTTCTTCAAACTTCCAGCGCCTTCGCTTTTTAAAGATATCAAAGAGGAACATAAAATGCATTTTGCTGTAAAACGACCAGCGATTTACTAACACGCTTTAAACAAACTTCTGTAGGATTTATATCTGAATATGAAGATGACCCTATTACATTCGTGAAAACTTAATAGGTATTATACAACAATCGAAGTACAATCTATATTTGCTAATAAAGTTAATATCGATACTACATATAAAAACGAATTTTCAATAAAACAAATTATACTTTGTCGAACGAAAAATTCGGGACAATTTGGGAAAGAAGCGGGACATGCGCAAAAAATCATTCAAAAGTTGGGACTGTCCCGCTAAAATCGGGTCAGGTGGCACCCCTATTTGTAGTAATACCAAATGCCGAACATCAAGGCCACACTTACTAAAACATTGTAGCCTAATTGAAAATTGGTAGATATACTTTAATTCTATTTAGTAGTTAGCCTTTGCTGAACTAAAGCGGTGACAATTATGGGGATTTAGGAGACCACCTTCACTGTAAGGGCCAGTTTTTTAGTTGGAGACAATCATTTAGATTTATTGGTGCGACTAACCCTCAAGACCTCGGCTAAAAGTTAACAAGGATGCATATGGAGTATACTCATTCCTAAATGGTAGGCTCCTGTTAGCCCATCGCGACCATTTTCAAGAACCGAGTGGAGACTAAGAGAAAAACGTCTCAGCATGTGCGAGGAGGACGTTTTGGTTTTCCCGTTTACCCTCATCCATTTCCGCATATGGTCACCAAAAGTATCGAAATACGAGGTCGGGTTCTTGCTTGCCTAACGATTAGTAAAGGTTTTTCAGTAATAAATAAAAAATACCAAAGGGAAGTCGGAAAACCGTCCTTGAGACCTCTGTGCCTTTTGTAAATAATCGTGCAATCGATTGATTGCATTCAAAGTAGATTAAAGGGGGGGTCGATGAGTTTTTAGGGGGGCCGGGGCCCCCCCAGGCCCTTCCTTGGCCCTCCCTTGGCTACGTCCCTGGTAACACTTGAGGCAAAGCGGTCAATGACCCCATCCATAAGAACACGAAAGCATAGGATTTTGTGAAGCAAGCAGGTTCCCTAAACCCTACGCATACGCAGACTCATCTCCAGTCTGTCTCTTTCACTTTCCATCATCCCATCATGCTACTAGTGTCGCCGCTGGCGCATTTTTCAAATATTACAGTTATATAATATAAGTATATATAGTATAAGTCCACGAATTAGTTAGTCACTTAGTATAACCTTAGCTTGAAGTTTAATTTAATTCGTAGCTAGTACAGATTAGTGTTTAGGATGGCTTCACCTAGGATTCCCGTTTCCTCCTTTCTATGCGACGCTGATTTCGAGGGAATGAGGTCTCGAATCACGGAGCTGGCAAGAGAGGTTACGGACCTCCGTCGGAGGGTGGCGAGAGCGGAGTCGGCCCTTGTTCGTGTTGGGAGAACGCATCCATCCTCGAGAACTCACCGCGCCATGATGGCGACTCGGGTGCGCTCGAGTGCGAAAGTCGGTGGTGTGATCGAGGGTGTATGTGGGACCTCTTCGGGGGCTGGGGTCGCTCCAATCCTGAAACCCAACGATTGGAGAGTGGTCTCCAACCGGGGGGATCGTGGGGTGGTCCTGCGAAGGCTGGGAGCTGGGAATGCCTCGGCAGACCCTCTTCCAGTTTGCAATCGGTTCGCGGCGTTGTCGGAGGACGACACTTCGGCCGATGCTCTCGCATCCGCTCCCGTCTTTTTGACGGAGGCTGGATCTATGGGAAGTCGGGGTGGGAAGGGAGGGCTCTTAGTGATAGGTAGTTCTAATGTCCGGCGTGTTATGGCTCCCTTGCTCACTCGGGCCCGCCGGGAGGGAGTGGCTGAGCGGGTGTTCTCCAGGTGTATACCAGGAGGAACGGTCCCCCAAGTGACGAGGGCGGTACGGGAGTTGGTGGAGTCAACGGGTTGCTCTAGGCTGCGGATGGTGGTCCATGTTGGGACTAATGACACCTCGAAGCGCGGGTCCGAGGAGATTCTAAGTTCTTTTGAGGACTTGGTCGCTGAGGTCACTCGTGTCCGAGAGGAGTCGGGTTCTGATGTGCGGCTCACCATTTGTAGTATTGTCCCGCGGATTGACTGTGGTTCGGAGGTTTGGAGCCGCGTGGCGGGGCTAAACCAAAGGCTATGGAATTTCTGTGTGGACATGGGAGTCGACTTCGTTGATCTCCGGCCGGTTCTCGGATCGTGTAGGGTACCCCTAAACTGCTCTGGAGTCCATTACACAACCGAGGCTTCACAGAGTGTAGCGTGTAGGATCTTCGACCATGGTAGGTCTTTTTTAGATTAGAGAGCAGGGTAGGGTGTAGGCGTAATAGGAGATTTCATAGGGGCATCGAGTGTAATACAGTTTCTGGTCGCGAAGTGAGAGAGTCCACCTGCAAAAACCGTAATAGAGCAGTTATTGGTTCAGGCGATAACGAGAAATTAAATATTGTAGTTTTAAACTACCGCAGCATTCGTAGGAAGTCTGCCGAACTCGAACACGTAATTCGCACGTTGCATGCGGATGTAGTTATAGGTACGGAAAGTTGGCTCACCGAAGATATCGCTAGCCAAGAAATTTTTCCGAAAAGCTATAGAGTGTACAGAAAAGACCGTGCCAATAGAATAGGTGGCGGAGTATTTTTGGCAATAAGTGAAAAGTACGATAGTTGTCAGATCCCTATTATCGATGAAACGACCGAGAGCGTGTGGTGCCGCCTAGGTAAGGATAATTCGAAAAAGATATATTTATGCTCATTTTACAGACCACCTAATGCCAAAGTTGATTATATTTTAAGTTTAGAGAGGCAATTAGCCGAGCTTAGATCTATTTTGAACGACGGTTACGTGATAATTGGAGGCGATTTTAACTTACCGTCAATCGATTGGGAAAACCTATGTCTCGTTACGGGAGGTAAAGAACGCGAATCGTGTGAAGCCTTAATTGACACGTTTCATGAATATTCCTTAATCCAGATGGTACGAAAAGCCACGCGTTCGGGCAATGTTCTCGACTTGCTTGCTTCTAACATCCCGCATAGGATAAATAAAGTATCCACAGAGGAGGGACTTAGCGGCCATCGAGCTGTGTATGCGGAGTGCGACTGCATCGCCATTACTCTGTATGCGTATCTTTCCAAAGGGTTTCCTGGTACGTGAACGATGCTTTCGCCTCCTCTTTTTCGACAGGACGCTACAGGTCTATTGAGATCTGCTCCGCGACTACATTCACCTGTCCATCCCATAATCACTTGACTTACAAAAAGATCGATAGATACAAGACCCCGTCCAACCCGACCCCAAAATAGCCGGTGCTTGGTTTCGAAAACATCGCGAAGAATGAGAACCTAACGAAGTTCTAGGGTCCAAATCGATATTTCCTCCCTTTTTTTCAAAAAACGAAATATCGCGAATGTTATCTGTGGAATTTTCTGTTTTCAGATATTTAATGATTTTCCGAAAAAAAACGGACGTTATAAGTAAAATTTCTTCAGAGAAAAAACTCACGCGAATCGTTTCACAGTGATTGCGCAGCCGTCGGCGATATATCAGGTTCTTCCAAATGGAAGAGCTGAAATTTTGTTTACATATAGATGTTCCTAGATTATGGCACAGAAAAGCTGAAAGTCTTGGACAAACAAACAGAGTTTGATTTCATGTACGTTTCTTGATTCAGTTTGATTAATACGAGAGAGAATATGGAGCATTTTTAATTGGCATTTATAAAGGTTAGGATCAGGATACACAAGCGTGAAAGAAATATGGCAAAGTTCACTCTTCTTAGAAACAATATTTAAAACCTTTATAAATAAGCTTAAATTTCGTAGTTAATACCAAAACTCCATTGTTTGTGCGTTTAACAATGAAAGTAAAGAAAGTAAGTTTAAGTAACATAAGCACTTCCGAAATTTTTCTCTCACGATTTCGTTTTCATAAAAAGTAATTTTATTAACATAGATACCCTTGTTTGCATTATATTAAAAAATTCAAATTCATCCGCTCTAAATGACATTACAATTCGCAGCTTCTTTTTTTTTAACCAAAACAGGTAAAGTAAGTCTACGTGTATTATTATGTTATAAGATAAGTGCTTCAAAAATAGTTGACATATTACAAAATAGGCAAAATGTCATCAGAAATAATATTCTAGACTTATTAACTGCTATAACATACCATTTTGTCATCCACAAACGAATAATTAACCTAATGAAATAAATTAGACTCATTCCATCAGAATCATTTGTGTAGATCCGAAACAAATATGACGACAACCTTTTGGTTTCAAATGCAATCTTCTGAAATTGTTTTCCGAAATTGAAAAAAAAAACTCGCAGAATGCGGTAAAACCGTGAACTATTGGTTGTTTTCATCAATATGTCTAATAATAACTTTGGGGTATTCCTTATAAGCTATTTGAAATACACTGTCGAACTAGGGAAATCTTTCTTCTGCTATTTAACTTTCCCTATTCTGAAGGTTAAATGAAAGTTTATCAATTACAACATTTCGCAAGAATAACGGTTCAAAAGCAGTGGATGCTCTCAGTGCAACCATACAGGCAATCTTACGATTTCGTCCAATATTTGTTAAGAAATTTCACGCTAGATCACAGAAATAGTTTCTCAGATGTTAATACTATCACATTACAGAAATTTGACGCGATACAATGACCTCTAATTAGAAAAACGTCTCCAAAAGAGTATTTTCCAATAGTAAAGCGTTTAATATATTAATAACAACAGGTCGTATAAACAATAATATATTCTCATTTGGACCGTGATTGTTGCAGATTTCTCTCAATATACGCTTTTTTATTACCACCAGTTTTTTGTAGAGCAAAGAAAGTAACATTTGCTGTAATTGATTATAAACTTTTTTTTCGATACACCCAAGAAAAAATGGCGGTCGAAATTTCCGGGACAGACTTTCTCCATGCCAGCAAAATTTCATTTATTCATGCCTCCTTTCTTGTTCTCCGTCATTAATCCATCAAAGGTCGCGTTAGCAATGATACGCCATTCCATAACCTCGCTGCTTAGATAAACGGAAAGCAAGGACAGCCGCATTTTTTCCTGACAGATTAGCGTTTAAATCGGAAGTTACTTAGAGATATTGAGGTATCATGTAAGTTCAAATCAAATCTAAATAAGGATTTTAGGGTTAAATTCCAAAATTAAAGGTTATATTATCATAATTTTACCATAATTATATGAATTTGCGTTGAATTTTACGGATCACATTTTAATCATATCTTCGCGGGCGGCATATGACCCGTTGCCCGTAGTTTGCCCACCCCTGGGGTGAAATATTGTAAGATAACAGAAAACGAAAATAAATTTATGAAAACGGGTTTTAGTTGATTTCGATTCTCTATAGGTGTATTAAAAAGCATATGGTAGAATATTGTATGAAAGATTCAAGATATATGAGGTTACTATTCGCGGTTGCTTCTCCTGTATCGGTTGGTTTAGCTGGTTCGGGGTTCATTGTGTTTCTGAAAAGCTTGCCAGTATTTAAGAGTTTTGTGGAAGAAAAAGGTTGCCAAATGCCACTCTGAAATTTTAAATTTGTAATAATAATGTTTATTATGACATTTCTATTTTATCAGTACAGCAATGCTATTGCTTGCGCTTTTCCCGTATAGACTTTATATGAACAAGTAGTTACGGAAAGAACTAATCCGCCTACTTTCCTTTCATTACAATTTTGATATATAAATACCACCTTCAAAATTAACAAATTGTCGTTTTAGTAGTAGCAGTAATTATTATTTTTAGGTGCATCGAAGGCTAATGTCATTTACTACCGTTGAATATTAAATTCAAAAAAATCCTTAGATAATCACAACATCCATGTCCTAGGCGGGAATCGACCCCGCGACCTTTGGGTTAGCAGGCAGCCATTCTACCAATCATACTAAACCGGCCGGCACAACTTATTGTTTTTATGCACCATGGAATATGAAGAGTACAGTAGAAAAGTATTTGCAGGGTCATCGTCTATAAGAACAGGGTGCATTGTGCATAAGTTGATGATGACAATGAAATAGGATAACCTATATGAGACGCATTGGTATCTCTTATAACCCTCGGAATTATTATACCATTTCCATTGCTTGGTCATGGCTATTAAATGTTTTGATTTTTATTATAATAATGATAATTAGTTATGCATCTGTGTTTTCACTGAATTGCATAACTTATTGAAAATTAAATGACAGTAAATAAATAATTGGGTCTTCATTTGATATAATAACAATGATACCGTAAGAATTACACAAGAAGAAACGTGGCTTTAAAAAAATAAGGACAAACCAACCTAGAGAGAAGTTAAGGAAATCGATGAAAAACAAAAGGGAACAAACCAATTCAAGACCAACAACAAAAACCAAAAACAAAATTTTCTCACCAAAGATGTCGTAGGAATTACACAAGAAGAAGCGCTGTTTTGTATACAGAGTCGGTATGGTTAATGACAACAATATGTAGTACAGTATTCATATTTTTCGCCGCGATTCCGATAGGTATGAATCGACCTAAGGTTCGATTGTTACCTCGATAGCTATTAATCGAAACACAGCTGGAATGTGCTCTCAGCTATGCTCTAGCCGAGTTCGGCAATAATCATCACCATAGCAACAAATCGAAAAAATAACTTTCAAAATACCGAAACGAAAGTTTTTGAGAGAAATTCAAACAAATACGATCGAAAATCAAAATTGTGTGATAAGAATAAGAATCTTCACTCATTTCCTCTTAGAACAGCACAAATCCCACTCCGATATCATCATTCTAAAATATTTTAAAATGCAAAAGAAGAACTCTCTGCACGACGGATTTTAGATTAACCATGTAAATCAAGAGGGGAAAGAACTCATCTGGAACAGAACTCGGGAGCTGTAAATTCGAAATATAAATTACGGCCCGGAGGTAGTCTCCGAGAGCTCTAGCCTTACACCAACTTTCATGAAAATCGGTCCATTCATGAATAAGATGTTAGTGGGGGACATACACACACACACACACACGGACAGCGAGATGACCTCATAAGACTAGTTTCCATTTTTAGGAAAGTAGGCTAAAAATAATGGTAATACTGAATAGCACAATCTGAAACCTATTTAAATGATTAAGCATTTATCTTATTAACATTTCATATATTTGGTATTATGTGGCGAATATAGTAACCCGTTCGGCACAAGAACCTCGATATTCTGTTGGACAACGCTAATCTAGAGTGATAAAAATAAATTTTTCTTGCGAAAACTTCTTTTTGGAAAAAAACTAAACTTTGACGCGAATATTAGGGTTTCGGATGGAATATAGCCTTCAAACTGTTCGATATTCGTGTGGTATCATTCATTTATAAAACGATTTAAAAAATAAAATACTAAGAAAGCCTAGTGAATTGAGGGGCTAACCTATTCATCAAGGGTCGCACGTTCACACGTTTCATTAAAGAAAATTTAGTTTTCATTTTTATGAGTGGTAAAGAATTAAATACTCGTAATAAAAGTGCAAACAAAGCGTTTAAAAGACCTTTGTTAAAGCTACATTATTTTCTTTTAACCGATAATGGCTGGCTCGTTTCGTTTTTGCTTATTTATCGATATTTGAATATCTCCTAGATTGGAATCGGACATTTTTCGTAAATTACCATCAAGTATAGTGATTATGGTGTGAGTGGTGAGCAGAATAGAAAGCCAACAAAAGTAAAACGATAAGCAAAACGAATACTTTGCGAACGATATTTTTGGGTACAAACGTGGACTTGAATGCTAGTTGGACTTATTAACGGTATTTTACTTTGATTTATTCCGTGGGTTCCACACGAAACAATTTATTATAGAGTTATTATAGCATTCTAAAAACCTGAAAGGGCAAAGTTTTTACTATAACCTTAAAAGGTTTGCCCAATCATTATAAACATTTCTAACTTGATTAAACATCTAAGAAAACACTCATATTCCAACATTTATGTGCTTCTGCGAAGTCGTGCACTAATTTTTCGTTATGCATGGTGACACTTCGAAGCATACGTTGCAATTTATGGGAGAAAATGCGTTACGGCCGAAGCGCGCCGAAGACAATACCGAGTTTTTTTTGGGACGAAGATGCGTTGAGAGAGGCAAGTATATGCCTCGGCCTTCGAATTGAGAACTGGAACGGGGAAGAAACATTGTTTTAAGGAGGGCAGCCAGGTCCAAGGTGGTACGGAAACATTTGGCAGCTTACAATATAAGAATATAAAAAGCGACCTCTGATATTGAGTTTAAATATCATAGAAATCAAATACGAATATCAGCGTTTTAAAATACATTCCACTGATTTTTTATAGAACATTATATAAATTACATTCCTCTAACAACATTTTGCTAATAGTGTTCATAAAAAATTAGACTTGGTCTGCCAGATTGTTTTTTGTTTTCGCCCCGAGTTTTGTGCTATGAGAACACGCATAAGCAAGCACTTCGTCCTTCGGAATGCGCATACAGCAATGCTCCGTGTTTTATGCATGACTAGGCTAATGCCAGCACCAGACTTCCCTCCACTCTTCAGTGTAAATGTGCGTGTGTGAACGCGTGTATCCCATTCACTCAAAAATTCATCGTAGTACACAAGAGGGTATCGGGACCGGCTAGAAGCCTAATTCGTGTAGCGAAGATGAGGAGATTATGTGTTTAGTCCAAGTGATAATATGTTTTCTATAATAAACTAACATTATTTTGTCTTATGAACCAGGGTTTTGAGTCTTTAGAAACTGGGAAGAAATTCACGAATAGTTGAAAAAGGAGAATAGGGTCGGGTCGTTAGAATGGTCGAGAAAGTGGAAGGATCGGCTCTAAAGAGTCTGCGAGGTTCGGCCGAAGAAGCTAAAGCTGGAATGGCTTGCTGAGGGAAGATCGAGTGGCCTTTGAACAGTAAAAAGTAGGGCAGTTGGTTCCACGAAGCCAGCCAATGATTTTGGTACTAGCTCTCCGGAGCAGTTTGGCGAATTGGGATGAGATTCTCAGGGGAATGGAGCTCGAGGAAGAACCGCTAGTATTAAAAAGTCGTGCAGGATAAGATGTTGTATAGGAAATAATAACTAGTTTGATATCGAAAATAAGCTTAAACACACACACAATATTGAACCTAAATGATGTTGTATAATTACGTAGTTACGTAGTCATAAAAAGACTGAGAAAACCAGCAGATTAAAACTGAAGATCATATTCTCTAAAAGAAGGTAAGATCGATAATTATTTTTTTATCAATGAGCTCTTGCTCGCGATTGGCTGATTCGTGTGATTCGGAGTACACAGAGTTTCCAAAGGCGTTCTTCACGATTTATGATATCATGTCAAAAAATATAAATTAATGTCTTAGTCTAATATCTAATCACTGCAAAAGGATATACCAGAAACGATGACAAGAAAATATTGAATTTGTGATTTACTGATTTATTTTATAAACAGTAGTAATCATTAAACAATTGAAAATTATTAAAATATACCGTACTTGAAATGAGCAGTAGTGAACTTTAGATTCACGTTCATTCCTTCGCAGAAAATAATAATTTCTTGTCACTTACAAAAGCTGTGTGTATGCCGCGTAAGGAAAATAAACTTATTTAAGTTCATTTCTTCGTCGTGCTGTAGGCGCACAGACGGAAATCAAACGTATTTCTGGTAGGCCTCGTTTAGTTCAGTTGCTACGAATATTGTTTTCGTTGACAATATTTAGAAAACGTTGTAAAAGAATTACGATTTTCTCGTTTGAATTTATTGAAAAAGGCTACTCATTTGATAAAAAATCTGATGTGGTCAACACATGACTTTCTCCATACCTATAATGTTTCTACAAGTTCCAAATAGGTTAAATGCTAATAAATATTTTAAGGAACTGCGAAAAAAATTTAAACATTTAGTTATAAAAATATCTCTTAAACAATGCATTATATGGGAAAATGCTTCGAACTAAGGTTGCAGGAAATTTAATTTTGTAGGATTTTTATTCCAGTACTCTTTTACATTTATCAAATATTAAATAGATGGAATATCTCCTTAACAATACGTTCCAAAAAACATTTCAAACAAAAGATGTAGAGAATAATATTATCTATGAAGTTTATAATAAACAACATTTACATTTATGAAGATTTTAAAGAGTTATTTGCCAAAAACTAAAATATGAAGAGTAAACATCCACTTTCGGTTGAGCGATTGTTGCCAAAACCTAATCAGCTTTTTATTACATAGTACTCTTTCTAAATATAAAAGTAGGTATTGATATGCGTGTAAGTTATTGAGTTAGAGCGCCCACAAAATCCTATCACATACAGACATAGAAACAGATATCATCGATAAAATACTCAAAACGTGTTCAGGGTACCTTAAAATATGTATTACCGTTGAAATCTCTAATTCGAATTATTTCGTGAAAACAATACTTTCTCTACATGTACTACTTAGTATATGGAGAAAGTAAAAAGTAACGAAAAAATCTGATGCGGCCACCACATGACTTTCTCCATAACTGTAATATTTTTAATAATTCCAAATAGGTTAAATGATATTAAATATCTTAAGGAACTGCGAGAAAAAATTAAGACTACGAAGAACAGAAATAAACTCAAACTGTAGTCTTCTGATATTGGATATAGCCCTGAAGCTCCAACAATTAAGAGAATAAAAAGGAGCTTAATGTTTACAATAGTCGCCGGTAGGTGGTGTGATGATGGTAGCTAAAAAATATAGTTATTAAAATATCTCTTCAACAATGTATTATATGGGAAATTGTTTCAAACAATGATTGTAGAAAATTAAATTACCTACAGCTTTTATTCCAACACCTTTTTACATTTATCACATATTAAAGCAAATATTTTACAAAAATGGATGTGACAAGAGTAAACTTCTACTTCCGGTTGACCTATTTTTTCCAAAAACTAATCAGCATGTGCTCCTTTAACAAAAATGTCAAATATTAAATTTTACGCTGATCTGATTAATAGTTTTTGAGTTAAGAGCACCCACAAAATCCCGGTCACAGGCACGCACACCGACATCATCGAGAAAATAGTCATAACGTGTTCAGGGGACCTTAAAATATGTATTTCCGTTGAAATCTCGAATTCGATTTTTTTCATAAAAAAATACTTTCTCTATACTTCGTATATGGAGAAGGTAAAAACATTCTATTTTACAATTTCTACAAATCTCATTTAAAGAATTTCTTACAAGTAATATTTTACGAGATATGACTGCATGTTCATTTTTTGTCACCAACCAAGTAGTACTCCTGCTTAGGCTACGTGAACCATTTATATCAATTTCTAATTTTCTTTACACTAAAGTCCTAAATTCCAAATTTCATCAACATCCACCTAGTAGTTTCGGAGATGAAACATGCGGACGGACGGAGGAGGCGTGCCCACAAGGCGTTCCGCTGCTATCACTTCGCTTAAAGAACGACTAACAATTGAGAGGAGGGAATTTTGAGGGAATTGTGTTATAAGATATATTCTAAGTAACTACCCCTGATGTTGATGAGTTAGGCTTTTCAAGTGACTATAAACAGTTCAAAGAATTATTAAGCTCGTCTAATGGCTAAGATCAAACTGGTAAATCAAAATACTCGGCATTTTATATCTTATGGAGGATTCTGATTCATCAGCTATAACAGGTCGAGAAAAACAAATGAGCGTTTCAGCTAAGACGAATCCGTCGTCAGCGGTGAATTGCTTACAGTAGATTCTAAATGACCGAAGTATCTACCTAATTTATCAATTAATCTTTATCGACTAATCTCCTTGAATTACCTTTGATAGAGAATTTTAGTCATTTTGGATGGGAAAGCCTACCTTTCGATTTCAATTGAATGTGTAGCTATGTATTGGTAAACCCCTCAATAAATATGTTGTTGGTAGAAAAGGAAGGTGCGAGTCATCAAATTAACCATAAAACTAACGCCAGACGATGTCTCTGGTGTAACCGTCATGGGAAAGAGTAAACTGACGCCTTCAATCTCACGTTATTTCCCTCATCTTTCATGGCGAACGCGTCTTTACAAATCATTTGTGGTCTCGATATTTTTATAAACATCCCTGAATTCTGCGCCTCTCCTAAAAACTCGGTCAAACACTTGTACGGAATTATTAAAACACGCCCAATTAAAATCCTTTAATTATTTAATGAGTCTTGAGCTCGTTCCGCAGCATTTCAAATGTTTGTACAATTCATTCAAAATACACATTCCGTGGATTAAGTAACGAATTACCGCTTCCATCTATTAATTTAACTATCACAATGCGTTCATTTAGCTAACTGCATTCTTTTTGATCGAGATCTGAAAAGACGATACCACATATATTTCAATGAAAGACGAACGTTGCAACTTTTTCAAATGCTAGAATTTGCCTTAAGTTAGAAAAAAGTTAATGTTGGCTGATTCCTAATAAATTGTTTTCGTCGTGCTGGCATGGCATACATTGATAAATTACCGTTTCCATCATTCATGAAACACTCGTAAACATTATAATTATTTACATAAATACGTCGCTATAACGCGATTTTGGTAAAGAAATATACTGGAACTATTCGAGTATTCAACTTTGTATCAACTAGCAGCTGCGACGACGAAGGTAGTCACAGGTCAGTGCGGCCGCTGAGGACGCGGCCATCTGCCAGTAGGCCATCGGTTCCCGAACTGTGGGTCGTGACCTAGTGACACGTGGCGGTTGGTCACGGATCTCTTAAGAGTTCTTCCGCCAATGAGATTCCGCTCTACGAACTGAATCTCTTTCAAATGCTTCAATTACGCGAATGGTTAGCATATCATGAACGTGATGCTTAACGCATCGTTTGTAGCATAATAAATATCGTTTTAATTGCAGTTACTTAGGTCCACGCCGATGAAAAAGTATTTATAGAAGGGTAATCAGTATCCCTTTGAGCATCAAAAAAAATACCGCCTGCAAAATTTTACGCGTATCCTAAGGTAAGAAAAAAATATTTTTACCTTACTGAGATTATATACTTAAGTTTTGTATTTTGTGTGACCATTTAACGTAAATATACGGGTCTTTTTCGGGTGGGATAGAATATGTACGACCTTCATATTATAAATATACTCTTCGCCGAGCTCAAATGCGGAAGCGACGCATTCGATATTCAAGGTGATTAGACTTCTTTTCCAATTGTCCAGGGAGAAACCGACAAAAGTCCAAATTTTTAAAATGGATCAAAGTTGAATATACAACCGATGAATAGTTTTAGAGATTTCGAATTATAAAGTTAATCAAACTCGCTGGATGAAGTGTGGTCTGATAAACGCAGACGGGAAAGTTAGTAAACTTCAAAACATTATTTGAAATGAATTAAAATTCTACATAAGACTAACGCAGCACCGTAACTAACAATTCAAACAATTCAAACAATTATTATCTCCAGTTTATTTATTTGGAGTTTTTGCGACCCTTACATAGTTACGCCCGGGACATGTCCCGCTTTTCCAGTCTTAGTTACGGTACTGGATTCATGTTACCTCACTCAATTCGAACGTTCGAAAGCAAAGAACGATACATTACAACGGAGACCAACAGGATATATATGCTAACGGAGAAGACAGTGAGGGATATTATGAGGTCCGTTTTCTGGCGAAGAAACCGTTAAATTTATAAAAACCTACAGTATTGTTTTTATGCGACAATGTTTTGCCGTCATTAGCCTATATAACCATAGGAAAAATTATCTGTCATGTTGGATTAAAATTGATTCAGTAACAGCAGCAGTTAGCCGAAAGGGGTAAGCAGTTTCCTGCCATGCATAAGGAGGCGTGCTAAATGAAGAGGAGATAAAACCGACAGTTTACGAAGCGTCCCGAAGTTATTGGACCGGCAACACAACGACTTTTTGTCAGCGTTCTAACGAGTCGCAAAAAAACGAACAGCGAGATGAACCAGAACCGGAAGCGAAGCGAGCGATTTGACGAACATAGTAACTCCGAAGAACAAGCGATCCACAATGGAACCCTTTCGTAAGAGAGGAACCTTCCGCGAGCATGTTGCAGCTATAATCGGAATGTCGCAGTCTGAAAGCCGCGCGTACCTCAGCATGGCCTTTTCCCACCAGTCCTTTTTCTCCCCTTCACATTTCCCGTCTTCCACCGCGCCTCTCCTCTTTCTCTCTCCCCCTCCCATCTCTCACCAACTCCCACCTGCCCTCGAATCCCCTCCCTATCTCCCTCTACCTCTCGCGCTCTCTCCCTCTCTTCCTTCCCCTCGCCTTCCTCAACCTCCGCTCCATCGCACACTAAGACAACAGAGTGGCTCTCGACGCAGTCTAAGGAGTCCCTCGCTATATACAGCTCGTCGACCGCCCTTTTTGAACCGGATACCTTCCGCTTCTTCCACTGCAGGACAACGGTGATCTTTACGAGGCTCCCTCCCTCTCGTGTTCAGACGCAGGAACCGCTTCACCAAATGACGACGTGACATTTTCTACCTCCTTCTTGTTGGTGCTTAGCCCCGAGACCCGAAACATCTCCCGCAAAGGAAGGAATTTCGGAGAGGAAAAGGGCAAAAGACCAACCTAGTTTTGCAGAAAATTTTCTCCGAATTCTAAAAGGAGCATTCACGGTGGATTTGTGCCATTTGATCCTCCCGAAAGGGTGTAGTTCTTACCGGATTCGCTGACGGAGGGCGGTGGAAGACTTCAACGCCCGGAGTTACGTCTTAAAAGTGCGCCGATTCCTTCCGGAGGGGACCGTGCACCGCTCGCCGGGACGACGTCTAGTCCTTCCGCGTCTTTCAAACGCGGCGGATCATGACAGCCGATGTGCCGAAAGCTGGCAGGAGGAAGGCGTCTTTAGAATCGAAGGTATGCGGGTGGACGTGGGCTGGAACCCTGGGAACGCGGGAGTCATCCCTTGTCCTCTCGTGCTCCTCGGAGGGGGAAGTTTCTAGGCGAGGAGGAGGGGGAGAGAGCGCGGGGGAGTGTCGGTGGTGTGGAGAGGGGGTGAAGCGAGATGGGGAGTAGGATGTGGGCGTCGTCACTTCGACTCTCTTGCACGTTTCGCTCGAAGAGAAAATTCAGCGTTCCGCTTTCCAGCTTTCCCTGAACGGCTGGGTTGGAGGAAAAAAGGTTTTCGTACGCGCCCCAGTAAAACGATCATGTAGTTACACGCGGTCTCGGAATAGATGGAGAATGGATATGAGTTTTGCTCAATCGATGCCGCCATCTCAATCGAGAGATGAGGCGCCTTTTAGATTGGTGGGAGGGATGATCGCTTGGATGGCCGTCGAGTGCGTGAACTCCGAGTGGATGAGTGCGAGTCAGCCCGTCATGAACCATTAAGATCATCGCTGCGATTAAAAATTAATGAGGTTCAAAGAACTGGAGGATTAAAACGGTTGGCGTTCGGTCTCGAGATCGTTCATTCCCGTCGAATTTAATTACTCAGGTTGTCGGATACGAGTTTTAGTTCATCTTTTAAGTTCGTCCACCTCGAAGGAAATTGTGAGGTAAAGGAATGGGAGGGCAATTTAAGTCGGAATAATCGTCTGATGAGCTGATTAACGAGGCGAGCAGAGATGAAAGACCTTGGAAAGGAGGAAATCTAGATCGAAAGAGTGAGTCGTTTGGAAAATTTCTTTTGCGGCGGATTCTGAGATAAGATTTGATTGTAATAATACAATTTTGTCCTTCGGGCGGCGTGGGAAGCGTAAAAGAATACGATCTCGTAGATTTATGTTGTGGCGCTGTCTCTCCGACATTAATTGAAATAGTTTTTATAGAAAGAGGACACTTTCTTTCGTTTTTGAGTTTAATCTTTTTTCCGCAACAATAAATTCTTCTGGAGAGCAGGAAGAGATTGTTTGTAACACGAGCAGCGCGCAGCGGGCGTTGAAGTCTCCCGTCATACTTGAAGTATCTACGACAACGTTTGCGGTGACAGCGGTCTCGCATCCTAAAACCACTCGATAGACGTTTCACCCTCTCTTCAACGCCATCTTTCCTTTTAATCTTTGTTACAAATTCTCCCTTAAGTTATTTTGTTTTTATTTTTATGGTACCATTTAAAGACACAATGGCGAACAATCGTTCCGGATTCTGCCACGCCCTTTTGGTAACCTTTTGGATTTAAAATGAAAAAGTTATTTGTCGCAAAATATCAATTTGAACTACCCAATATCTCTTTCCAGAAGCGAATAAAATCAAAATAAAAAACTATATTACAGGACAATTCTTGAGTGAGTTTTGGTTTTTTATACAGGAAAAGAAACTACACTGGAAAAGTTTATATTACTTCTACTTTTTACCTGTAGGCAACAAAGAATGAAAGGAAAAGGAAGTTTCCGCAAAAGTCCCTTAACGACAGGTCCAGCCTTTCTAAAGCAATTTTTTTCTATCATGCTTCATTTATGCGCGTAAGAACTGCTTTCTTAGCCGAGACATCAATAGAGTACGGCGGCATTCCACTTGAAAAAATTAAAAAAATAACTGGAGCCTTGAGGAGCTGGCCTCGCATTCTTTGGCTTTCATATCGTACTGATGTGAGTGATTGAGAACGATCGAGGCATTATATCGCGCTAAAGAGTGAAACTACTCGGTCGTTGGAGTAAAAATCGAAATCTAGTACGATTATGTCGTTTGCTTGAAGTTATAGCTCATGAAGCATTCCGGCTTGATATTTACATTAGGATATTTTTGATGTTACTCATTTGAAACCTTTATTTTACTTGTCTTAGCATTGGTGAATACGCAAACCGAACAGATTTTACTTAATTTGTCTCGTGTTTAGTAAAGGAGAAGAGAAATCCTTTATATTCGTAGACGCAAATAATAGATTTAAGCTGTTTTTGGGAGTCTTTTGCGTACTCACTGGAATTCAGCGGGTCCAGACACACTTCCTACAAGCTATATATTTTAAATTAAATTTGATTTAAAATGAAACAAAACTTTATGCGATTGACCCAATGGCTTTTACAATTTTATTTTGTTCGTCGGTTTGCGTATTTGATAAAACCGGATGTCCCATAATTTTTTATCCGGCGAAATATTTTAAACCTTGGATCTCCCTTCGAGAGAATCCTATAAGCGCTACCGGAATCAATTCGCATTTTATTTCTAAAGATTTAATCAATTCCTTTAATTTGGAATGAAACGTATAGAGGGTATAAAATGAAAAAGAAACAAAATTAACAACAGTGTTGTTAGAATAACAAGTAAGCAGTTGATAAATTGCTTCATTAGAGATGCAAATGTACCCCTGTTACTGTTGCGGCAACTTTGATTTAAATAATTTACCGTGCGTTTGCTTTTATAATTGATTCTAATTTTTTCCGTCCACGAAAAGCCCTCTTCTCGCTCTAAATTATCTTTACAGTTGCAGGTAATTTCCATTTTCACAAATCATCGGGAACTCTCAGGTACATAAAATACATCCAGTTGGCTGGTTAGCTAAAAAATTAACAAATGAATTATCGAGTTCGCATTAGAGATTGAAACCAACGGATGTAACACATCATATAGCGAAATACCGTTGAGTTGGGCATTTATACCGGAGAGTATTCGTCCTCAATTGCAATCGTCGACTCTAAATTACTCAAATGTTCTGAAAATGTAGGAGTTAATTATATCACCCATAAAGGATTTTGCTAAAATTCGTTTATCTCCTTTTAAAAGACGTTTTCTAGAGGGAAAGTTAATTCACTCCTTAAGAAGAAATACTACATAGGAGAAATTCAGCCTATCCATCCTCAGAATGGACATATGAGAAAGTCTTTGACTCGAGGTATTGATGGAGTGAACCGACTCAATTTCACCATTTCACCTCACTCTCCGCACTGCCATATAAAAAGTTGTTCTCTTTATCAATCTCCTTTCTACCAGCCCGAATAAGAGCAACTGAGTCTTTAATGGACCTTTGTGCGGTAATAAGGTTGCTTAGATACTAATTTTAAGTGTGATAACTATTAGAAGTTATTCGATGAAGTATCGTGGAGTAGTTTTTAAAAAATGTTCATGTATTTACGACATCCATTTCACAATGCGGGTGCCACGATACCTCTATAAGCACTGAAATTAGATTCACGAAGTAATTTTTCATTTTTGTTTGTTTTCAATCGTGAATTGACCTATTTCATAGAAATTGACTTACGAAGCTCAAATTTTTTCGGCTGTCGGATCTAATCTAGTGTCTTTCTGTATGCCTAGAACAGTGGTTCTTAGAGACCTGCCATATGCCACATGCCATGTTGTGGCGGCCGCATTTTAAATTTAGTGTCTAACAATAAGTGATATTTGGTATTCTGCGTAAAGCACCAAAGAAATTTGACGAGATAATATAGCAATACACAGAAATGTTTTCGAGTTTTACATTGATATTTTTACGTTGCGTTTGAAAACATCATAATGGAAAAAATATATACATAAATTCCAATAACTAAACTGAAAATATGCTTAGCAATGCGTAAAAAATATTTTTCATTGAGACTTGCGAATCACTAGTCTAGAATAATGAAAATGTAATTATTTTTAGGATAGAACCGCATTCGTAATTAATAAGTTAATGTTGTGATGATGCTTGATAATGAGGCATTTTACAAATTGGATACACATATATTTCAATATTTCCTACCAGATTAACTAAACTGTTAGTTTCAATACTATCGATTTTATGTAATTTTGTCACAGCAATATTCTGAGCAAAACAATATTTCAGGAGAGGATATCGGCATGAATGAATAAAAAAAGGTCTGCCATTAGTTGAAAGCTATGAATAAGGCTTATATATTTTTATTGTCTGAAAAACAATAGGTCACTTGAATAATGCCCTCCGTTTCGTTCAAAAGATTGTGCGCGAGTTAATTGCCTCTATTAATTTATCAAAAACTACATCATTTAAGACACTCAGGAGAAAATAAAACCATTCGTATGCGTATATTTACCAATGACGGATAAAGACGTTTATTTTACCAAATAATGATCACCGCGTCATTTTGATGGTAATTAATGTCGTGTCCCATAGACTTTTTAAGGACCAATTTGTAAGAGGACTTTCCCTTCTTCGAAAAGTCCTTTTTTTAAGCGGCGGCAATAAAACCCTCATCCGGTGGAACGCGGCAGTCGGCATTTCTCTCCTTTGCCCTTTGACGATTCCGCCTGTATTTCTCGCCCCAAGAAAAAGTACAAAACCTGAAGAGAAATTCACCTTCCGGCTGCAAAAAATAGAGCTAATGATTGTTTCATTGGTCATTTCCCGTTGCATTTAAGAGAGATCTCGGTTCAACATGCACGTATCGAGGCCATGATATTATTCCCTGGGAATAATGCATGAAACAGCTATGACCCACATAACATTTGTAGGAACCCTCTTATCGGAATTTTGTCGTGCGCATTCGTCTGTTTCCGACGCATCGTACGGGGAAGGGCGAGAGGAATGTTAATTCTTTTCAAGCGGTAATTCGCTAACAGCGCTGAACTTAAAATAGGGAGTTTCCGTGACTTCTTTGTTCGATATTCCACCTTGGCTGGGTATCGGGTCTTCGCCTCGTAACCTTTTTTCATATTGTTGTCTGTCAATAAAGTAGGTCTTTGCAAAGTCTTAACTCGGATTTGACCGAGGTGATAATATGAAAGCACAGATGATATATAATTGATATTGATCGGCACAAGCTGCTATCTTTCAGTTTTTCATCGAGCATTTTCACTGAGGATAGAAATGGCGGATTTTTCTTTTTTTACAAATTCATCGCATGATTGAGAGAAAATCTTTTTTTGTAATACAGTTAGCGTATTGAACCAAGGTAATCTTTAAACAGAACTAACCTTTTTCACCAATGAGGCAGTAGCGATGAAATGGACTGGATAATCAGCTCAAATGAAAGACGAAAAAATTTATTCACACCATGTTGTTCTTTTATAAGATATTTTTGACAATTGTATTAATATATTTTTTAAACGAATTAAAGATTAATATTTCACTAGAGAATTATCGAACTCGTATTATTACTGAAAATAAATATCTACTCATTAATTATTATATATGGACAATTTTAATTTATGTTTCCACAGAATTTGGCGTCAAAACCTATTCCCGTACCCACCAAAATAAAGCTTTGAGCCTAGCCCACTCACACGTTTGTTTAAAAACAACGCCTTGTTCTCAGGCAAAAGGAGCGCTGTTTGGACAACAACGCTCCCATTCATCAAACATTTAACGACTTCATGTCGTCTTTATCAATAGAGACGGAGGCTCTAACGCAACACTCACGGAACTCCTCCGCTTAGGAACACGGTTAGGCCTTCTTCCAGTCCTGCTTTCGAATGATGCCGTAATCTTCCGATTAAACATTAAAGTGCATCGTTTTGGACGAGGAAATGGCGTTAAACATCCGTTCGACGAGAACAAGCGGTATCTTTCTAGCGTTATTTTTAAATGCGGATCTATTTTGTGTGTCCGAAGCAGCGCGAGTGGAGGCGGACGCGCAATATGGCGATTGATTGATGCTGTTGGGATGGCATGACCGCAGACCCCACAGCGCAAGGACTTCCTCCATCTCAGGCCCCCGAGCTGTAGGGCAGCGGAGAGAGAGGGAGGATAGGAGAAGGGAAAAAAAGGGCGGAGAGAGAGAGAGAAGAGCGGTTTCGTGAAGATATGGAGGGAGGGGTTGGAAGAAGAGAGGTTGATACAGCGTTCCGTTAGGGAAGGTAGTCGGAGCAGGAACCGTTACCTACAGCGCCACCGGCACGACGTCATCGGAGTGCGAGTCGGGGTGGACGAAACAATCGTTGTCGTGCAGACGTCTTGATCCTCGTGACCTTCGATGCAAATCCTTATTTTTCCGTCTCTCGGTAATTTTGAGATTTGAAGAAAGAGTAGATGCGAAGAGGTATTCCGTTAGCGATTCCGGCGTGGCATGGAAGAAGACTCTGGTGACCCAGTTTTAGGTTATAGCGCCCGGACGAAAGGCAGAGGAGAGCGGTGACGCATCCCGCGTTTTGAGTCAGCTGATGGCGCGGGAGGAGCTGAAAATTATTCGAATCGGGTCTGCGGACAAGGTATTGCGTGCCGGTTACGAGACAAAGGACAATTGTCGATGCCGCGCGAGATGAATACGAAACTTATAAAAAAACAAGGTCCAAACCAGGACTAATGCAGGCTGGTTTCCCAAAGTTTGACTTGATTACTTATATTGACAGGAAATGTTTCAGTATGTGTTAGTCGTTCCAAGAAATTCTCATACCATAAATACCACTTGTAGCTCATAGTTTATCAATGATAGAGAAAATTAGAAAACAAATTAATGGAGGTTTAAAATACTAAAAAATAATTTAAAATCTCTTTTTGACATATTTTGCATCCATTTTTTTAAATAAACGATTTTAATAAATGTTACTGTTTAAAGGCTAATATGTATGAATTAACTGTCCTGTTTTGAAGGATAGTCGAACGAAAAAGAAAATAACCGTCTATGTTTTAGCCGAGTTCGGTAATAATCGTCTCCATGGTAACAATCCGATAAAATGCGACTTAAAACGCAAAAGCGCTGTTTTAGTAGAAATTCAAGAAAATATGATAAATTATCAAAAACCGGTGGTAAGAATTAGAATTTACATTCTTTTCTCCTTGGAACGGGTACAAACTTCGCTCCGATATCACAATTTTAAGATATTTTATTGTATTAAAGAAAACATCTCTGCACGATGGATTTTAGGTTTCCTATGTAAAACAAATAGGAAAAACGTTCCTGGAATCGAACCCGGGACTTCAATCTTCGCAAAATGAAATATAGCATGGCGGTGGGCCCTGTCAGCACGAGCCTCATACGAATTTTCATGAGAATCGGTCCATTGGTGCAAAAGTTGTTAGTAGGGGACCACACACAAACACACAGACAGGACCATTTCCTTTGGTAACCAGCCTAAAACCGCCGACTGGCGCTCGTCATTTTTACTTCACAAACAAAATATTTTCGATTATTTTTTTCGAATCGTTTTTTCTTTATATTATTTTAAATTACAGAACGGAACTGTTAAAATCTTGTGGCTATTGAAGCGATAATATTTCCGATTTGCTGAAATTATTCGTGAAAATACAGTATACAGCGCTTGTGGGTCAAAATAGAGCGCCTAACGTGTTTTGGTATATAGATGAAAAATACTGATATAGTTATTGTAAAATAAAGAATGCACAATCATAATTTTAGCGTGATTAATGATAAATACTACACCAAACTTCTAACACAATCGGCAATTGGCGAATCACCAGTGAGGACGGCTCCTTTGTATAAACATTCCCGCCTGATTATTTTTCCTGGCATTTTATCACTATTGAAGTTATAAATGGAAATCCCTCCATAAGATAAATCGAAAAATTATTCATGGAATTTTAGTACGAGTTAAAAAAAAAAACATTTTTAATATGGCATTTTTATATGCGTGTACACCGTCTAAACCCAATTATTCTAGCTTAAACCATCCTAAAAAGATATTTCCACAACATTCTGATACCTCACTCTTCATATAAATAAAATTTTCAAATGTTTAATCTTTATATACTCGTATATCATTATCATCACAGGTATTCTGTCCGTAGACAGGTTCGTGATTATTCATGGTTAAACCTGGTTCTCCATATACTCCTATTTTCCACTCTCCTCTTCATATCTTGATAACTCTCTTTCCCTTTCAAATCGTCTATCAGCTGAAACCTTTTCCTAGCTCTTTCCCTTTTTCCATCTAGTTTTCCTTCTAACACGTCTTTAATCATACTCTCTCTCCTCAGGTAATGTCCAATCCTGTTAGCCTTCCTCTTTCTAATAGTCTGTATTATCATTTGCTTCTCTCCTACTCTTCGTAGCGCTTCATCGTTTTTCATCCTATCTGTCCATTTTATCTTCAGCATTCTCCTCCAAGTCCACATTTCAAAGCTTTCCAAGTATTTGATGTAATTTTTCCTTAGAGTCCATGTTTCTGCACCGTACAAAGCCATACTCCATACATAGTAACCAATACAAACATACACAAACCTTTCTCCCGCACAGCCATAAAACCTCTCACCGCTGCGAGACTTCTTTACGTCGCTCAGCGCGACCATCCCTCCTGCTCCATTTTACGCCAAAAAATTACAGTTAATAGGAAGCCGGTTCGCGTTTTGGAGGCGCGGCCGGGATGACGGTCACGGAATTTCCAAACCTTTTGCTAGGAATTTCTTTTACGGCCCTGTTCGAATGTTTTCGATTTTTTCTCCTTCTCCCCGTCAATTCGAACGAGTTTCCGATTCGTGACAAAATTGCGCAACCGTATTATAGTCGGCTATGGCGATCGAAAGGAAATGAAAGTAGGAGGAAACGACCCAAGTTTCTCACGAGTTGCTTTTTTTGTTTCTCGGTAGGTTATAGCTGCGGAAACTAAAATCGACGATGAAAAAAATCCGCGCACTCGAGTATTTATTAGTAATAAGGGGTTTCCTTTTGGAAAGCCAAATGCACGTATGTGAATAAATTGCATATATAAATCCTTGGCGATATTGTTTAACCCCTCAGCGCCGTCCGATGTATCATTACGTCGAGGAAAACTTCATATCCTGCCGTCCGACGTGTTAGTACGTCGAGCGTCATTGCTAGATTTATTTATTTTTTTGCCTCACTAGATATCATTCGATCTTAAAAACCTTGTTATATATTAAGAGGAAGTTTTGGCCTAAGTAATTATATTTTATTTATAATTTTTTATTGTATAATTGAAAATTTGTGAATACGTTTTTGTAGCCACGCGATTCCTTCCTTGCGAATATACATACAACATCATATCTTGGCTTCTATTGAATAAAAAGGGACAATTTTTATGCGACTCCTGTAATGATTCCAAATAACGACAAATTAACTCAAGAACAAATACAAATTATGAAATGCCTTAAAAAATAATAACAATCTTAACATTTACCTAAAATTTTCAGTCGAGAGATGAAAAAGTTTACCTGCTGGAAACTTTTTCCCTAGTTGGTTTAGAGGGGTACTTTCATCAAATGAAATGTTCAAAATTGTTTAAGTTTATCTTTGATGATGGTTGCATGCCAATAACTTCTTTAGTTTTCTCGATAATGAGTACTGTATGAAAGCGCGGGCACACGCTGGATGGGTAACGGATCGGGGTGCAAATCGCTTCTCTCCAGCAAAGAGTGTCTACTTATTTCAAGCTAGCGCAAAAGTTACAGTTTTAAAATATAATATTTTGCGTAAATCCTCAAACGATTGCATAAAAATGAAATAGAAATGTGGAAAGTTGTGGGTTTTGATATTTTTTTAAATTTTCGCGTCTGCATCGCCAAAACAATCTTTTTCGACATCTGGGGTGGGATTTAGATGAACGTCCTCCGAGATTGAGGGGTTAAACCCAATGTATTCGCATCAAAAATTTATCGCAGCTTGATTCTATAGGGTAACAAGAAAGAAACGAGTTGCTGAAGCAGGCAGTAAACGGCGGTTTTTTTTTAATTTAGACGGATGGAGAAACCGATAATACGTGCACGACGAGGTAGAAAACTGAATCGAATGGCGAAAAAACGAAGTCTCTATCTTCTTTCCTTTAGGAGTTCGAGCGTCAGACCAGGGCCGGCGTGAGGCATGTTCAATCGGTTCCCTGGAACAGGGCCCCGCTCTTTATTAGGGGACCCGCACAAGGCGCAATCCTCATGTATTGATAGCGCTATTTTTTTACCCTCTTTATACGTGGAAATTGATTTTTGATAATGATTCAGGAATGCGTTAGCAAAATTAACTCGATTTCTAATGGAAAAACCAATTCAACTTACGAACGCATTTCATGGTACGCATGACGTTTGTATGTTGGAGTTCCACTGCATTATTTGTAATGTATGTACTACCTTTCGTATATTTCGTAGGTGGCTCCCCAGATACTTTTTCTATTAAATGTGTGTCATGGTCGGCAAAAGGTTTAGGACCCCAGGTGTAGAGTGATGTTAATGTCAGAACAGTAGCAGCAGCCAGTCTCTCTCCCCCTTCATACCTGAATCCCCCTCTCCACTACGAGAGTGGGTAAGACTCTCATTGTGTGTGAAATTAAGACAAAGCATAAACAGAACCAGAACCCCATACCCATACGTGAGAATGCTTATCCTTCTCTTCTCTGACACTCTCTCAAAACGCAAAAATTTTTCACTTAATTTTTTCTGCCATTCGAACATCGTGATCTTATGTTCGTAGGCAAAACCACTTGCTTGTCCTTTTTTCCGGTTTGATTAATTCTATTAAATTAAAAAATATGCCTTCAAGTTCCTTTTATTGTAAATTTCTGCAAATTTACCCAAATTTAACAATGGCTTTAAGAATGCTACTCACTACACCTGTTACATTTGCATCTGCAGAATGCTCATTTTCAAAACAGAATTATAAAAAATTAATTAATTAAAAAAATGATTCACAGTAAGTCAAGAGCAATTCACTTCCCTTGCAATGTTATCAATAGAAAATGACATAACAAAAACTTTAAATTTTGATTATATCTGTCAAGAATTTTCAGCAAAAAGAGCGAGAAAAATTATTAAAAAAAATATTTTTTCCATATATTTAATAAAGCTATTTGATTTTGTGATTTTATAAAAATCTGTGATAGTTGATCGTCATGTTCTGTGTATTTATATGTTATAATAATAATTTCTAAATTACACATTTGATATCTATCCCATTAAGGTGTTGTTTTATGTTCCATTAATGAATATTTATATTACCAGATTTTTATACAATAAAGTTTCTACTAAAAATTAATTGTAACAGTAGCTATTTTTTATTAAAAAACTACCATTTTCCTTAAAAAAACGTCATATAATCGCGCCACCAGTTATATATACATACATAAAATACACCCGTTCACTATCGAACTAGGCCATGCAAATAATCTCGCCGGCCCTGCGTCAGACAGACGGACGGACATACCTATAACATAAGCGAATTAAAAAAAAAACGCTAAAAACGAGTTTCTAGATCGTTAAAAAATATGAATTACGAATCTCCATTTGAATCTTGCGGAGATAAAGTTTTATCAGAAAACATTTGCAACAAATTCAAACGAATTCTGAAAATACCAAGGGTAGATCTGTTGCAGCGAGTATGCCAAAAGTTTATTTCTATTAGAATATCATCCTCAATATCTCTGGAAGTCTTATTGCAAATAGGACGACAGAAAATAGTTTTAAAATACAATTTTTCTCCTTCAGTTATGTGTAATTTCTGCTGTTGCACAAGACACAAATTTCTATGAAGTTATGTGCTATGATACCACTGCATATTTGTAAAGACAGAATATTGAATATCACATCGATATATCTGTAAAATTGCACAAAAGAGCAGTTTTGAATCTAGATCGACAAATCACGCCGTACATGGAAAGTGCCTCACATTTTTAAGGTAATTATCATAGGATGTGTGTCGAATCGTGTTCTCACGGATACAGAGTACCGGAAAGAGCATGGGAAATTTCAATTTGTTTCGAGAGGCGAGCTATCTCACGCTTCATTCAAACAATATGCTAATATTTAATTAATTCATGGCCAGATCTACTTTTAAATTTCTCTCCAGTCTCGCATAAATTACACCCGCTTGCGAATTCAAATTTAAAATTGGCGCTTTTAAGAGGCTGCCACGATTACAACTAGGGATTGAAAATTTACCGACTTTTTCAGTTAACGGTAATTCGATAAATGTTTTCATAAATACCGGTTTACCGGTAATTTATCGGTAACTTTCGACATTTTCAAAAAATGATAAATTTTAAAATAAAACGATAAATATAAATAAATAAATAAATAATTTCAAGATAAGTACTTTAAGGAAACACAACATAAACTTGAAACAAAATCGTAAATAAACCTTTGATTAAATAAACATTAAAAAATAAACTCTGAAGATGAGTACCTACTTGAAGGAAAACATAATATAAACTTTAGACAAAAACCGTAAATAAACCTTTGATTATAAACATGAAATAAACTCTAAAATTTTATTTTAAAACAAAAGTATTGCTGCTGATTCTTTTTTATTTGTTGTCTCTTTGGTTGTTAAAATAGGCTAGCAGAAAACATAATTTATCCAGACTTTGGTCTCCTAACTGCAAACTGATTTTTGCTCATATGAACCCTGCCGTAGAAAACGCTCTTTCTGAATCGAAAGCCATTTAAAAATATTTTCATCTTAACTTTTCTTCTTGAAAATACGCCATTTCCTTTCTCACGACATGTGTTAGGTCTTTCGTGTTTTTTTTTGTTTTAGAGTTAGATCTTCATAGGCTACATCAGTTTTTTCTTTATCGCCATTTTAAGTTTTTCCTTCATCGACAACGCAGCCGATGTCGAAGGAACTGAAGTTGTAACATTCTCGGAATCGGACTTCAGTTGGCTTAATCGTATTATCCATATCCTTTTTTATTATAAACGGGGTCAACTAGCTCCACGATTGTCTTCGTTATTGTGGATTTGCTGGTTTTGTTAAAAATTCCGCAATCTTTATTATTCGATTTCGTGAGATCATAAAGATACTGTAGCGCGTGTGAACCAATGTGCTGCGAAGAAGGGAATATTATTTTTATTCTGCTATTTAATTACTATCTGTTAAAATACAGCAGGGTAAAAATAAAATAGTTCTAAATAAATAAGGTGTGTTAATAAATTTTTGTTCATATTAATAAAAGTAAGACGTGTAATGATTTTTTAAAATATTTTATTTAAAGATGTTAAAGTGTAACTAATCAATTTTAATATCTATTCTATTTATTTATTAAACATAATAAATTATTATTTAGATGTTTAGATCTATTTAAAAATATATTTTACAAAGATAATTAACAGGTAAAGTTATTAAAACATACATTAAATACGTTCTTCTTTTACCGAATTACCGGTAGAAAATACCGAATTACCGGTAAATTTAGTCGAGGATTTGCGCAATTTACCTATAAACCGGTTTACCGGTATTGCAATCCCTAGTTACAACTCCCGTGAATTTATGCTGGACACAACTTTTATAATGTTTGATGTGATGAAAAAGAAATCTATTATTTGCCCTCATTCTGTGACACGGAGCAGTCGTGGATGCAGTCACTTTCCGACCGTTCAGTTGTGTGCGACCCCGGCCATCAAGTGTTACAAGAGAGACCTCCACTTATTAGTGTCCGAACAACTTGTTTACTGAACCGGACCAGTCAGTGTTTTACACTTAAGCTATCACGCCAATTACATTCTAATTTCTCGTATAAACATGGAGTGATGTGATAATTTTATATCTATTAAAGAGATACGGGAACTAGACGCTACAGAAATTGGTCTTCGAATCCCTAGATGCAGTATTGAGAGATAAGAACCGCTCAACATCAAAAAACGTATGTCAATAAACATTATCAAACACCACCGTGTATTGTTTGTAAGATTCCTGCAGGGAAATACTAAATATTTTTTAAAGTCAGCAAACTTTCGATGGTTTTTATATTTATGATTGATGACGGAAAACAAAAGAAATCAATTTGTTTTCTTATTTCATTTTCAAAATAATTTAAACCAAGTTATTTCTCTATTAATACTTTTAATAGGTCGGTGCGAAAGATTGAGGCTCATAACGCAAGAAAAAAAACTTTCTCTGTGTATTTTGTATACGAGAAAGTAATGTAGTTAAGCATTGACGTAAATATCCACGTAATTATTTTATTTATGGATGATTTGTATGCGTGAATTAAAAAATCAACTTCTCTTTAATGCATGGCGCTCTAAGTAGTTGTATAATTTCAGCTAATTGTTACACCTTGGAGCATTTACGGAGTAAAATCGTTTGACTAAATTTCAAAAATACAACGACGCTATGGCAGAAATGAACTACAATTGAAGCTGTATTCTTAGAATTTCCGATAATTCACAGAAGATGTTTTCGTCGGTATTCTTATAGGTTGACTTTATAACCTGTAACTCGCATTATTTTGTTTTCCAATTTGGCTCAGGATAACGGATTTGAAGGCAATTTCTTTCGTGAAATTTGTCGCCTTACACTTTTCTTCGTCGTCACAACAAACGAATCGATTCGTTATTCTATAAATGTTGCCAAACTGTCATTTATGGGTTCTTCCAGCTTTAAATTTTGAACAAGAGTTGATAATAAATTCCCTTATGGGTAAAAAATCATTAATGCCACAGAAATAAAATTAGATTCATTATGAGAACGAAATAAAATACTCGTATAATATTTATATTAGTAAAATTAATTCCTTTGGTTTTTTAATTAAGTCTTCGAGCTCGTATTTACAACAAATATTTTGTAACCGTAGTTTACAGAATTAAATTTTGAATCGAACAAAATCTTGACAGAAAACCGTCACCCGACTTTTTACCCTTTCGATTTATTTCCCAAGCGAGAGAGATATTTTCAACTCAGAATCATTTTATTTTCAGGAAAAGGCGAAACCGCAAACTGTCGCCGATCGTTTTTATTTCCTTCGACCCGTTGCACGTCCGAATCGCTGAGCGCCAAATTGACACAGCGCCATCGACTTGAAGGCGTCAGGGCCCCTTGAAGCGTTACCAGGAAGTAATTCCAGGAGGGTATCTTTTCGCTACGGGTTGGAAGCCAACCAAAAGATGTAGAGTCGCCAACGTGAAAACCAAATTCGAATATATCATTCGATCGGAAGTTTTCCAAGAGTTAGGTAACCGTTCGGACCGAGGATTTTCAACGCGGACCCCGTATGTTTTAAAGACGAGACGAAACGGGAACGTAGATGTTCAAGAGCGAATCGAATGAACAAAATATATTTTGAACAAATATTTTTATTTGTTTATCATGGAGCAGTTTCGCAAGGTCACGCCTGCAACTGTGAACTTTATTTTAAAATACTTTATTTATGGATAATATTTGTGAACTAATTTTGTCGATATTATTTCGCATAGAAATTAGGGTTTTTACTCCCCTCTCAATTTTAAAGCCTAGAATTTTTTACACCAGTTTTTAATTTGCTTTACTAAAATAATTCTGTTTGTGACTATGATAGTAACTCTAATACCTTCGAAACTTTTGATAAATCCATAGCCGCTCTAAATGATAATCGCCGAAAGTCAAAAAGAATACTAATGATTTGTAATCAACAATCGACGGACGACGACTGCTATTTAGGCGAAATTTTCATATTATTTTTCCAACCGTTTTGTGGCAATTGAAGTTACCTTCATCGTCAGTTGGATTCCGACCATAAGGTGGAATCGATATTTAAATTTTGAAACTTCGGTGCTTACTTGGCAACATTTATTTATTAACAAAACTCAGGCGATACGATAGCTACTTAAATACAGATATCGATTAAAAGGGAGACATTTGATGTGTCGTAACTTCGAGCCTCGAAACGGGCCAATCATGAGACATAAATCCCAAGTATTGCTGCTGCTAGCAGATCCTTTAATTAAACCAATAGAATTTGAACCTCGTTTTTTATTGAGCAAATCAAAGTCGTTTTCGATTAAAAATAATTAGTTTATTTTAATTATCCACTTCTCTCTGATTTTGGCTTTGCATTTTTAACTCGTTCATTTTAGTCCTAGCCAACGCTATGATATTAAAAAATATCACTAATTAAAAAATTATTCCGTTTAAAACAGGAGGTGGAAACAAGTCGTACACACTAGCAATGATTAATTTACTTTATTGTGTGACAATTTATCGGTTGAGAAATAAATCTGAAATGTAAGTTAAAATTGGATTAATTCTGAAAAAAATTGTTCTATTCCATCGTTGAGAATTTGTTTTCCGGAAACCATGTGAAAATGACTGGTTGATGAAGTAAACAGTAATATCTTCAGGAATGATCAATGGATGCTCAGAAAATATGAACTTGAAAATATTATTCGCAATTAATAAAAGATTCAATTCAATAACATTTAAGGCATTTGAAGTAAGTCAGGGTTGTTATGTTTATATTCTGAAAATTGAAAACATAATTACATCTTCACAATTGTGCAGTATAGAATAAAAATTCACCTCATCTAAAAAGAAATGTGTAAGCTCTATACTAGAGCAATAGTGTCATAATTAGGGTTCTCAATTCGGCCAAAAAAAACATTTTCTTCCCACTGGGTCTCCCGTACGAATATGTAACCTTTAAAATGATGCCTGTTATTTTTCTTCCTTTCCTCCAACGCTGTGTGAACGTATGATGCTCAAATCTGCCCCAAGAGAAAGAAGTAATTCGAGAGCAGTTTGAGGGCGCGATTTTCCCCACGCAGTGCGGTCACCAAACGGTAACCCGAGCTCCTGCGTGGTGTGCGGAGGCGTGCGACTCGTGGCACAACCGTGCCGAAACCATGTTGCCATCGGCATTTTCTCCTCGCAGCCTAAAAAAGATCCTTTTATTGCCAACATCGGTATTCCGTATTACCAATGCCACATACTCGAGTTAGAAAAAAAAAGTCCAGCGCAAGAAAGATAGATGCGTAAAATAGATTTACTACTCAAAGCAAAGGGTCACTTGGTCGTTTCAAAATTTGGACTGGAAATCGTCAGAGGAAAGCACAATAAACGATAAGGAATAAAGTTTTTAGAGAGGTACAAATCAGAGGATTTAGCTAAAAGGTAGGAAAAATTGAAGCATTCACCAGAATAGGAAGACACAGTCGCGAAGGTATAATGATCGATAGCAGGACAGAGCGACCGATTTGTTTCCTCCTAGGACAATCTAGGACAGGGATGGCAAAACGCTTTTTGCTCGCTCGCCAAAATTACAAAAATTGGCTTTCCTTTTCTAACATATTTTCCAAATCAAAATACATTCAAAAATATATAATTTTATTGTTTAACTACGATCACTTATTCTCAGACTTAGTGCTCAGAAAACGATCGATTGGTTATATAAAATTTAATTTATCGTGTAAATAGATTTATCGTTCTATATCATTTATGGCTGAACGGTAATTATGGTGCAACTAGTATCTCGTTCTCGGACAAGAAGTCCTTATTACTCAGTTATTTTATCAACATAATTTCAATATACCTAGAAATGGCCTTTTATATTTTGTCAGAAATGAAAAAATATTAAGGAGAGGGTCAATAAACATTTTTTTCATTAACCCTTCAATAAAAATAGTCTCGCGTTCCATAGGTTTGTCTAATAATAGGGAGTCAATCTTACAAGCAATGTATATTGGGGACATTAATACATACAACCCCACGACAAATTAAATCGGTCAGAAAATGATAAAATAAGTATAGTTATCCGTGTAGTAGCAAACTTTATATCTCACTATTTATCATTCGCTTCAAAACAAAATTATCCTTTTATATGAGTGTCAATTCAGAGTAGGAAAAAAGGGAAACCGCAAAAAACAAGATCGAACTTTTATTTAAATGTTGCTTCTCTAATATTATGCGCAGATTGCGTGTAGCTTCACAACCTTGACTGACCCGCAACCTACGTTTCCCCACGAAAGACTTATAAGTTCTGCTTAAAAACTACAACTTGTCAGTAATTATTAATTAAAATTCTTTAATATAAATCGTCTCCGAATTTATTTATAAATTTATTTTGTGACTTTGTCAGCCCTTTTAGTCATACCAGTTTTCTGGAGATGGCGTATATGTTTTTAAATATACTTTTGCCCCTTTCTGAGTTAATATTTGACCTAAGCCAAAAATACCGAAATTTACGACTCCGTATGAACGTTGTATGGGCGGCGAGGAACCATTAGCGACTATCAAAAATTAAATTAGAACCAAGTAAAAACTATTTTTTTGATCCTCATGTTTGCAAAGGAAACGCTGTAGTTGAGAAATCTACCACACCATACGATGGAAATGAGAATAGCACCAACAGAATTTTTTGATTGTATCTGGAATTTCACTTATTCTTAGAAAAACCAAGACTAAAATGAATAAAATAAATTATTTAAAAAAAGGATTTTTAGTACTAAAATGGAGAAAATAAATTGTATAAAGCGCGCTAAAAGGAAAAAAATAAAATTTCGAATCTTCGTCATGAAATATTAAAATTAAAGGATTTTGGCGGTAATTTTATAATATCAGTACAAATAACTAATTAAATTCAATACACCAAAATCCTTTAAGTTCAATATTTCATGATCGAATATTAAAAAAAAAAAATATTTTTTTTATTTTTTCTTCTTCTTTATAAAATTTGAGAAAATTTATTTTGCAAAAGAATTTAGAGACCGATGGAGAGTCTGTTCTCAGCCACCAGATCAACCGATCATCTATATTACTTCCGTAGATATCCTGATTTATCTCCAGGGTTTAATTTGCTTGCACCTCGAAGAGGTGCCAAATAATACTGAAATATTGTTTCTATTCAAACATCTCGGTAATTAAAATCTTGCCAACGTTATTCTTCGTTTTAACATTACAACTTTTGATTGCGAAGTCGTGCACGAAAGTTGAAACGTGGAGAAAAATTATTTTCTGTAATATTGTTGCGTTATCTTTAAACACTTTTCTCTTACACCCAGTTGAGAACTCATGTCTAACGAACTCGTATATTATCCGAAATTGATCAAGCTATTTATCTTATTTTGTCGTAATTTATTTCCTCTGTTGACTCCCGAACTTTTCGTTCGAATTTTTTTCTTTATTTTCTCTCTCTCTCTCTCTCTCTTTATTCCCGAGGACTCTTTCCTCTGTTTTCCGCCGCGGTTGGAAAAGTAACTTTGTTTCAAACTTGTTCTAGCAACATAACCATAAGATAAATTACGTCAATGGAAATCCCAAAAAGTTAAAAATAAAAGAAAAAAGTGTTAGTTTTACGCGTGTCTTTTCAGTCTTTTTCTCTTCAGCATAACGAGGTCACCGCTATTATTCACCTCCTCTGAGTCGTGTGCATCTCTCTGGTTTCTTCGCTCTTCAGTCAATTCGTCCCATTAACTTATGCTTATGCATAGTAAGCTAAGCTCTCTTCACCAAAGACTAAGATGCCCGATACCACACTACGGGCAGCAAATAATAACAAATAGGGATGTACACATAAGTGCTTTTTGTCAAATTCATAGTTAAAGAAAAATTCTAACCTTGATATTCTGGTTGCCCTGTTTAGTTGAAACATGCTATTTTGGCTATATATTTATATGAAGATTATATATACCATATTTTGTCAAAATTCATGCGGTCAGTTCTCTAGAAATGCGTGCGGAAGAAATATTATTTTGCCTTTAACTGTGGTAGCCCTGCTCTTTAGCTCCGCTTTAAACGTATGTAATACAAATATTATATAGAAAATTTTGTTAAAATCCATTAAATCAATTTTTTTCCAAATCCCTAATTACTGAAAGTTTAATTTGTAATGGTGGTACCCCTGTTTGGGTGATCCGGTCCAAATATGCTATTATGGTTTTCTATACGAGTTGTCGGTGCTTGCTTACTACAAGCGCTTAAAAAATCACCATACACCAAGATATAAACTCGTCAATAAACCAACGAGACCTCCAGGGCAACAGCACTTCAACCATGTGGAGCCTATATATATTAGACAATAAGTTCCATGAGTTCTAGCAGAATATTTATAATTTTCCGCGATATTAAGGCAACTATGCGTAATTTTTCAATTCTCTGGCAATCGGCTCGTGTCCAAGTTTTAGAAAATTTAGAATATTTTGTGTTAAGATAATGGCATCATCACTCATGCATTTAGCACGTATTTGTATAAAAATCGCGAAATAGGTATGACACCATTATATTTAACAATTGAAAAGAGTTAAGATTTCTCGGAAAGCTACGAAACACAACATTAAAATACTTTTCACGTTTTACTAAATTTCGCGTTAGTATAATGACGTCATCATAAGTTTACGTCGCAATTTAAAATAAATGGCATAATAATATATAAATAAAACAATAATTTTCATTTTCCGCGAAATTAAGGCATCTATCCGGAATTTGTAAATTCTCTGGCAATCGGCTTGCGCCCAAGTTTTCGAATATTCTGTTTCATTGCAAGTAGCAATATTATTATAGATATCCTATCTATGTACTATATTAACGCTTCTTACTTATGATATGTCATTATTAGGCGTTATTTACCAGCGAAGCGGTAATAGCGGAACGCCTTATGGGCACGTCTGGTCCGTCCGTCCGTCGTAACATTCATCTCTTAAACCACTGGACGGATTTTAATTAAATTAAGTATGATTGATCTTCCTTAAAATTTATCGCCCAATTGTGATTTTGAACTGAATCCGTCAATTAAAACTTCCACTTTACATAATTTATTTAATAAACTTATACTCGTATCTCGTTAAATGGTATCCATCAAGCAACAATGAAATACCAAACTTTTATCTCCCCAGCTCTTATATGATCTGTAAGGTATAGATTAAAAAATTTATTCAGATATAAAACAATATTTACTAGAAGAAAGTTCACGAGACCATATATTTACGAGTTATAGTTTCGGATATAGAAATTCTAGAAAATCCTCCGCAAAACATCACATACTTGGTTTTCATCGATCTCTAAGGCGCGGTTTTCTCAGCAAAAAACAATTAAATTTATATGATCTGTGATGTATAGTTTAGAAATTTTATTCAGATAGAGGACAATATTTACTGCAAGATAGTCCCCGAGACCACATAATTACGATTTATGGCTTCGGAGATAGAAATTCCAGAAAACCCTGAGCAAAACATCACATATTTTGTTTATATCGATCGCGAAGACGGTTTTCTCAGCAAACAAGAATTAAAAATCCATATATTTCTCTTCCATGCCTTTATATGATCTACGAGGTATAGATTAAAAATTTTTTTGGATAGAGAACAACATTTACTACCAGATAGTCCCAGAGACAATATAATTACGACAGTTTTGGAGATAAAAATTAGAGAATCGTCCGATCTATGCAGACATAGACTACCAGAGGTCTGAAAGATGGTAGTTTCTTATTTGTGAAGACAGAATTCCAATACATGCAGTATTTGCGCAAATACGTGTCTTTCATCCGAAAAAAGGAGTTTTTTCCCGGGACTCAACAATGGGAAATTGCCACGGCGACCAGTCCAATGCATTTAAAAGGGCCTATTTTATGATGTTACATATTTAAGACGACCTAAGCACATGATGACGTTATATAGGGCAGATAGGAGAATTCTTATAGGGGATAGTATTGTTTAGACTTTCATATAGGCTGGAGAGTTGAAATTTTTATATGGGTAGGACTATGCGCATAACAGACTGGAAAATAAAAATCCTCAAAAAGTATATAATGCGGCTGCTAAAAATTAGCAAATATTTAATGAAATATTTTATGTTTTTGTATTTATGAATGTGTCACGAAGCTGAAATATTTTGTAAAGATAGACTTCGTGAAATAACCAAATAAGAATTATAGAAATTCTGATATTAATTGATTTGGCTGTTAAAAATTCTTAAAGTTTAAACAATTGGATAAATGTTTAGGTACTTAGAGACGAGTTAGGGAGCTGAAATTTTTTTGTTATTTAGAGCATAGTGGAAGTACATAAATAAACATATGAAAATCTCCATGAAGTTGTTATTGCGGCCGTTAAAAATATTAAAAATTTAAACAATTAAATAAATATCATTTCACATTTAGATGTGCTGTAACTTTAAAATTTGGCATTAGTACCCCACAATGGAAAAAGTATAATATTCTTAAAATTGCAAATTTTAGTGATTGTTTTACTCCATTGTCATTCCATAAGGAAAGAACCAAAATCGGTGCAGAGGTGAAATCTTTTGAATTAAAAACTATTTTTAATTATGAAATATCTTTCGAAAAATTAATATTTTTCAAGGTGAATGCGCCAACAACTTGTATCATATATCCTATATATGTAAGAAGCAGATATTTATAATGATATGCAAGAAGCAACTATTTATAATGACATGCGTACATTATAAATATTGAATTTAGTTAAAATTGGTGCGGACAGTTCAACACAAACACATATAAAAAGCAAGTTTATTATTCCTTGTATTGTGGCAGTCTTGCTTTCTATATCTATACTAAATACATTGATTTGTTTTTTTATGTTGCACACCTCCTTCATACAAAATTTTATTGAAATCGATTTGGCCAATTCCTACCAAATTTATAATTACCGAAAAGATCTATTTTGTAATTGTGGCACCCCTGCGTAGTCGATCCTGTCCAAATATGTCATTTTGGCCATGTATTTGTGTGAGGATTTTATGTACCAAATTTGGTTGAGATCGGTTCAGCCAATTCTTCGCTGATATATTCGTACGGACGGACATCACAAAGTTAATAGTGCTTTTCATAAATGACGAAAAGCACTAAAAACGAGTCATTTCTTTTTGCTCGAACCTGAATCTCTCTTAGGAAAAATTGCAAACTCCACGCGTATGATCACGGCCGACCCGATTAAATCGAAAGCCTTATGGCTTTCCATGGATTCATTCTGACGTCCGCTTTAGCAAATCTTCATGAAGACATCTTAAGTTGCGTATAAGTTTATTTCATGCTGTTTACCAAAAAGGAAAAAAATTATTATTAAGTTTAATTAATTCCACCAAAATTCCCTGCTATTCAGCAATATCCCTTGCTAGCCAAAATACATATACTATTTGTTAATAATGTATGGATGTGCTGGAAAAGCACTCTCAGATTTTGGCGTTCCGGGCAGCTACCCAACTCGCTGGTGACTATGGTCGACCCTAATTATAGTTAACAATGTGTAAAGGGAAAATAATGACTTTTGCGCCTTTTGATCTGCATGTGATATTTAATGCATTATCTCTAGGGTTGCTTAAACCATATCACATTAATGAACTATTCAACGTTAATCGCATAAAAATTATTACTAGTGCTTTGTTTCTTAAGCAACTATCGGCTTGAAGGAGAACTGCGTAATTTTATGTATTTGTCTTTACAAGCCATCGCTCTCATATTCTTATACCATGAATATTATTAATTTTTAGCGTTGAGCAACATACTATTTGATGCATTCATACATGAAAGAAATTTACTCGTCTGTCCGTAACGGTTCATTTTTAGGGATTTCATTGTCCCATGAAATAAAATAAAATGACTTAGGTGATTCAAGTTTAAATTACCATGCGTCTTTGAACTGCCATGCAATCATCTAGCATTAAGGAAGGAAAGATTTCGGGTTCCCGATGCATTAGGCCCCATCGAGAGTTCAACACTTCGGTGGACAAAGCTTTCACTCGTGAAGTTAAGTCACGAACGATCATGTCGTGCCTCATTAAAGCGGGAGAGGTTATTAAGCCAAGCCTTAAAACATGGTCCTTTCGAATATTTCCATTCGTGCGAATTGCTTTGCCCTTAATTAGTTCTTTCCATTCAAAGCGCCGGTAATCCAATGAAATCCAAACATTCAAATCGCCAACTAGCAGAATCACGAAATTTATTTCTCAACGAATCATTCTACCAGAGAACCATTTAAAAAACAGAATTTCAACGATTTATACTGATAGATAGGCATGAATTAACAATGGATTCTGTTCTAAAAAGGAATAAATTTCACCAAAGGGAAATGCATTCACAGACTCTCCCCTCCTCCCTCCCCTTTATAAACTATAAAGAAATGTGGCATTCCAAATGAGGAATTCATATGCTACCTCGACAAAACGTACAAGTTCATGTTATTTGTTACTTCTACACCTATATATCATTTCCATCTTGATTGAAGTCTGTTGCTGTGACGCCAAGTGGTAACTCAAACTATCGCCACTTACTATTTAACCTTCTCGTAAACGACACTATTGATATTTCTTCTCAGTACCTAACGTGCTTTTTATTTTATTGATAGGGCTCTTTTTAAATATATCCATTTCACGTCGCCATATATAAATTTTGCCGTTATTGCCGCAATATGCATATCTATCTATATCGGAAAAAATCTTAAGCTACGAAGGTCATTCCCTACTTACACAACAGCCAGAAAAAGAGAGATTTATTATGCAAATTCATCGACTTAAAGATGAGGATGGCTAAAACGCCCTTCACTAAGGAATGCTGACAATTAGGAGAAATTTTAAAAGCCACCGTAATGGACGACTGATCCTCGAGTGGCCACCAATGAACGATAACGTACAGGCATGAGATTGCCAATTGAAATTCGGACGCCGCCAAGTATTTCGGAAAGCTCGGGTTTTCCATGTTTTTAATGTGAAGTGATGACAAGAGTGTTCGATTCTCAGCATCAATGAGTGAACAGCTTTTCGGCAAAGGTATTCCTCATTTTTAAAGTGAAGTGGCGGCAGTCGGAGTGTTTTTCCTCTCGTTATCAACGAGTAAATAGCGTTTTACGCCTAATTACGCATCCTTCCGTTCAAATATTTACTCGTCGTTGAGTGGATGAATGAATGAATTAGCCGCGTTCGCCGCGCAATTATTTCCTTAAATCTTATTTCAACAAATCGCTAGCGAATACCTCGACAGCACCCTATAGGCTAGCGCGTTTTTTTTCACCGTTTTGTATAAAAATAATTCCCTAGCAATTTTTCTTTAGTGATGATAGCCACCTACTTTTAAAAAATTCAACGAGTTTGATAAGTTAAAATACTACGACGACAACTCGGATTTCGCAAAGGAAATTGGCGAACTGAAGAAAAGATCTCCGAACTGACTGCGTACAATTACGTTGATATGCTTTATTCGTATTTTATTTCGTGAATTTACAAATCGAAAGATTCAGAAATGAATTGTTGAGCTTACTCTATAGCAGGGGTGGCCAAACCACGGCTCGTGAGCCGCATTCGGCCCTTTTAGGTTAACGTGCGGCTCTTATTCATTTACATTCACGGGCGTTTCAAGGCTTATCACGTACGAATGGAATAGCGCGTTGCGACTAAGACGGATTGGGTATGCTTAGGGGACGTGCATTCTCTCTGTATTGCTTCGAATACAAGCTATGTCTGTTCATACAATTTTGTGCGCAGAATATGTCTTGCGGCTCTCTAAGGAAGGTTATCATATGCGACTCAGAGGGTAAGCCGGTTTGGTCACCCCCGCTATATAGATTCAACGCAATATATCAGGGGCCACATTTCCTGTCGTTTTAAAAAAGTCGAACAAAAATTCCGATTAAAAAAATATAATTGTATTTTTCAAAATAATTTGAAATTTTACTGTAATATTGCTGTATATTTTTCGCGGTGGTTTGCTGGCCATATAAAACGTTCTCAGAAGCCTTGTTCCTTATCTAATCTCTACATAAACTGTTCGCTTAAAAATTGCGCTATACTTTGAGTGACTAGTTGGATATCTGCGAATATCAAGGTCGCCGTAGCAGATCCTGCCGTAAGCCTCAGCGGCGGTCTTTCTCGTCTCATTGTAATCAGACGGATGCCGTTACTTAGCTACTTGTGACAAACTTTATAAACTCTCGCTCCTGTAATAAATGCGATCGTGGATATCCTTTAAGACTCCCGACATCGCAGGTAAATCAACGGACACCTAACCGGTTTCTTCTTGCTTCTGGGCGCTAATCAAGAGAACGTCGCAGAGGACGCACCGAGAAGACATATCGTGTTAGGGCTTCGCGTTGCGTTGAAAGTCGACCGTATTAATGATAATCGAATTGGTTGGATTCCAAAGGCGCGCCCTGGCTCATTTCACGAGCGATGAAAATGTCAAGCGATTGAGAAACAACGCATTCCGCTTTTATCGCCGATTCGATATTTCCTCATTTTTTCCTTACGAACGACTCGGTTCGGCGTGCCAAGTGTAACGCTCTCAGAACTCGTGCCCGGGGATATTCGGATCGATCCTCGTGCCCACGAGTTTACGCGAGCACGTAATTCGCGACCATAAACGACATATATCGCTAAACGAAATAATTGAGCGCCAACCTCTTAAGATGCTTTCGTAATTATTGAGTGGTTCTCCTAAGATACCACTTTTTGCCGTCTCCATCAATAAAATGAAACTAATTTCTGTAAATGAAGCAATATTACTAACAATAGAACATGTGACGTAACATGCAACACGCAAGCGATGCATCAAACTTTTATAAACATCTGAGGTGGCTCACTGAACTATCATGATTAATTTCTATTGGATTTCTAAAATGTATAAGTCGCTTCCGTGTGACGTGTTAGATCATTTCAGTTTGCGGTTTCCTCAAGTAAGAGATAATATTCGTTGATATCATCCAAAACGGTGTTTCTCAACCAGTGGGCCGCGATCCCACTGGTGCACCGCAAGGTGGGCCACGAAATGTTTAAAAAAATTTAGATCGGATAATAATATTTTTAATACAATTGCAAAAATATGCAGAAAACTTAATATTTTTCTAAAAGCATTCTCCTCCTATTTTATGGATTATGGATAATGCTTCAGAACTTTATTCTTCGGTATACATAGTACTTCTTTATGTGTTATTAAATAGGAATGAGTAATGTTTCATTATAAAAGACGAAAAATATTTTAAGCGATTTAAATTTATAACCTTGGAGCCACTCGCGTTCATTAAATTTCTGCGTGTATCCCGAAAGTAATATTTTGTTTATTTCTGTCCCTTCCCTACGGAGGTCTCTTTCATGAACTGGTTTTGCATCCGTCCATTTCAATCATTTTTATGAAAATTCTTCATATGTTTTTCATCATTATCTTTTTGGATTTTTCTTCCTCATTATTCTTGGGAAACTTTTCCAAGAATCGTTCTTCAGCCAGTGGCGGATTTAAGGGGGGGAGGCTCTTGGCGGGCGCCAGGGGTCCCTTGAAGTGAGTGACCCCGAAAAATTGTTTTTAATATAATCTTAGCAATATTAAATATCTCATCTTAGCAACCACGAAGAAAAATTGATCTTTTGCTCTGTGAAACGTAATTTATTAAAACGATCGTTAATAGGGGTCAAATAAAGAGGTATTCATAAGGTGAAATTTCCCTTTATATTTAAATTGCAGAGCCCCTAATTGTTTAGCGCCAGGGGCCCCAATAGTTTATAGCCGGCGGCCCCAGAATGACTAAATCCGCCAGTCTTCAGCATAGCTTTACGTTATTCAGTGCTAACATTAGCATATTTTTCTGTGGAATTCTGTATTGTATTCTGTAACTATGGCCGCTCATGGATTTCATCCGATGCTGCGTTCGATCTTGTTATGTTCCTATGAAGTTCTTCTTAGAGACTACAACAAAAACTGATGATTTCACTTTAGTTCAGCGGATGCAAGGTTCTTAGCCTTTAGTTTCAGATTTACCTTATCAGTGGTCCTGCAACTGGAAGGATGATATTTTCATACGGTTCAGTGAACTAGAATTCCGCAGGTAGCGCGCCCACAGGTTTTAAAGGTTTTTTGGGCCTTTTAAGGAAAAGAATAATAACCTCTCTTCTATGTTATTATTCATCACCGTTATTCTTCGGTATTATTAACAATTACAGTCATTTAAAATGGTGAAAACCATTTATTGATCAAACAACTACTCGAATCTTAATACATACAGGCATTTTTGTCGTTGATAGCTACGCCATGCCAATAAAATCAGTTAAACTAATTATTTCATATAATTTTAGTCTCACTTGAATAAGTTTAACTTCGTTCTATTTCGCGACTGTTTAATGAATATACTTTGTTGTACTCGGCTTTAAAAATTAAGTTGAAAGTTTGGGATAATAAATTAATCGAATTTCTGCTTTGAGAAGTATTGTTTTTGAAAATAACATATTAAAATAATATTATTTTTACTAATAGCAGGTTAACCGTAAATAATACTCTCCATACCGAACATATCGTCATCCTTATGCATCCTGAATGACTTGTTCGTCAATGGATATAAGAATAATTACTTAAAATATACATACAAATCAAGTACATTAGTAATGTGACTACCACCTGGCAAAGGATAAAAAAGTTTGAACAGAAAACTTAATCACACGGATATCTGCGAAGTTACCAAATAAATTACCAGCAAACTATCCTAAGCATATCTTTTAAGAAATCTATTAAAATTCTGTTTGAAAATTTGATGGAAAGCACGAAAAATCCCAATGGTTCTGAGATCGAGAAAAACTCGCACAAATCAAGAAATTTACTCCACAGAAAGTTATTACAACTACTAATTATGACCCAGCTCTTATTCCTCATTCCAATAGTGGGTCATCCCTATAATGGGAGAAATTATCGGATAAGGGTACCAGTTAATACCATGTTTAAAAAAGGTTTGTAACTGTAATAAGAAAAAAAATTCAACCACAATAAGTATCAACGTTAAAAAAACGCAAATAAGTACGTTCGTAAATATTCATCACGGCTCTTGGGAAGGAGTTTTTGATGCAGTTTACACAGAAAAATCCACCGTACTGGAAAAATGCCCCCATTTTTCTATGAGATTTTTCATGTATACAGATTATACCCACTAATGCTTTCATAGAAGTTTCATAACGACAATTTCCTACTTTCAGACCAGTCGTCCCTTTCTGTTCCTGCTTCACCGGCTTCGGAAGTAATTAGATTTGAAATTGACTTTGAAATTGGCTTTGTGAAAGTTCTATCCGTAATTTTCTTTTTCAATCTCCATGTAGACATTTTTGATTCAATATGTCTTGAATACAAAATGATGGTTTGCCGCTCAATATTTTCAGAATTTCATCGAATAAAATTTTTGTGATTTTTTTAAACTCAAAAACGGTAGAAAAGTGCATCGCGAACAAAAAATCGCATAAATTCAGGTAATTACACAAAAGAAAGACATGACAACTCCATAAGTCTAAACAGATCATGAATTATGGCCCAAAGTATCATTTAACTACTGTTGACGTGACGTAAAACTTAGAATGACTACTAGAAAAAGAATTGCATCCAGAAAAATGTTCCTTTTGCTCATTTGTACTTCCTCATCCTGGGAGAAGCTTCAGGCATGTGTCTGCACGTGTCGCGAAGATATTGACAATGACACTTGCATCCCACACGACCATTAAAGATGCAAGGTCTGAAAAGACATTTCAACCGCTCCACCTAACTGTCCTTTCTTCTTATTTATTTAGTTCTCCATTTCTCCGTCTGCCTATTCTGCCACCGGAAGTGAGGATGCGCTGAGGTTCACCCGAAAGTTGAGCGTTCGTCGCTACTACAGGTGGAGCTGCACCTTGCTCTCGGCCTTCCTCCTGGTTCTGCTAATCGCCGCATCTGCCGTCTACCTTGGATGTAAGTGCCAGCCCTCACTTCCTCACGCCACTTGATGAACATGTGTTGCTTTCTGAACGTTACACCCGACTTGTTGCTGTCGATTTTTAAATTTGATCTGGAAAATGCCTCCATGTTCTTATAGCTAAATACATCAGTTAAGCAACGCCAAGCCACGCTAACCGCATTTAAAAAATATACGCTTCTTATTTCTCCGTCACGTCCACATGAGAAACTAGGAGATCTGGGTGGGGCAGTTTCAATGAATCTCGGCAGCAATCCCGCCGTTTTTCTTATGGAATTTCTCTCAAAAAACTTCTCATAAAAATCTTTGAATATATGGGTTGGGTAGGTTTTGAGTAAGTTCTAGTTGCAATTTACGCGTATCACTTACAAAACCTTTCTCAAATTTTCAGTAGAAGAAACAGTTTTAATCAGGCTCCCCCAGATAACGTCCACAATCGATAGTAATATAAACACCCATTTCTACAAGTATTTCGATAATTTGAGCGGTGTCGCATTCGCGGAAAACTGAATTTAAACTACATGAAAGTTATGTCAGTCCGTGAATATGTATTCCTATCGTGACGCCACCTTATTCTTCAGGGTTTATTATGTATAAAATATGACGTATCCTTGCGTGTCGACCGGAGTTAACAAAGATTATTCCGCTTCTTGGGCGATCGTTTGAACGTACTATTATAATTCACCATTGTTATTTAAGTTATTCTTGCATCGTGGAGATAGCGTAAGCAGGCCCATGATGGTGACCACCCTCACCACCACGCTCATCATCATCTACGTCAGGTGTCCCCAAACTATTTATATACTATTTTTATTAAATATCATAAATCAGTGTTTCCAATTTAAAAAACAGGCGAATTGTTCGCATTAGAATTTTTTCTTACCTTTATTCACATTTACTTATAGTTATATATGCATGTATGCTTAGGTAATTATAGAATAAAATATTTTAAATTTTGAAACATGCTTTTTTTTTCGATCCGGCCCGCCTAGCACTTTCAATATTCCTATGTGGCCCTCCTCTCAAAAAGTTTTGGGACCCCTGATTTACGTCGACTCAAAGCGTCATGCCTCTACACATGATTGACTAGGTGGTTGTAATGCGTAAAGTGAAGTGTTGTTATACTAATTCTGTTTTGTTTTGGAGGGATGAGCCGCATGAGTCATGTGTTGTCAACAACCTGACACACCATCACTCTGACTCAAACGATTTCCAAATTCGAAAAACATTGGGTCTTTCTTCTAACAACCTCATGCAAATTCCATAAAACATAGTACATGCATTTAATTTACATGAATATTCCATAAAATATTGCATAAAAATTCCAATTTCATTGTTTAAATAGCAAGAAATTCGATGGTTTCAATGACATAATTACGCGCGAGCGATATTGCGCTCCGTGTGGACAGCCGAGTTCAAAATAAATGCCTGCATTACAGACTCAAAAAGAATCAGAGCAGCGAAACATTTCCCACGGACGGTAAATGTTTTACTGGTCGGGTATTTAGATGACTGGGACTATTTCGAGTTAATTTCCAAGAAATATGCACATTTTAACAACAATGCGGTACTGAATTCCGGTACGCGCGTAGTCAACGGTTAAAGCAATTATTTAAAAAAATCGGATGTGACAAGAGTCATTACCCATTTCCGGTTCACCGATTTTTACCAAAAACTAATCTTGTCTCTTTAACGAAAGTAATTTCACTTCGACGTGATTAATAGTTTTTGAGCTAGAGCACCCATAATATTTCTATCACACACACAAACACACATATATGTACATCATAACGTGTATTTCCGTTGAAATCTCGAAATCGATTTATTTCATGAAAAAAAAATTTCCCCTTTACTGCGTATGAAGTAAGTAAAGAAGAGTGCACACATCATCAGTGTATACCAGCGAGACAGAATCGTTCTTTACAATATATGTAATCATTTAAAAAAGAAAATATTGATGACTTACAATTAGTATAATGTCTATGAACTGAAATGCCAGTAGTGATGATGCAAAGGAAATATCAAATTTTTGATTCACCGACTAATTTCCTAATCAATTGTAATTAATGATACAATCGACTATTACTTAAAACATACCTTACTCGAATTGTTGTAATATAATCAGTATTTCACGTAATACCTTCGTCGTAAATTATCCATTTCTTTTCACTTACAAACGTTGTGCATACGTAAAGAAAATAGGCGTAGTTAAGTTCATTTCTTCGTCGTAGATAATCCATTTCCATTCATTTTCCAAATGTCGCGTGCGCACGAAAAATTAAACTATCTAGTGGTACCCACAAAAACATTTGCGGAGTCAGTCAGAAATCTGCATGTTTAACCGAGCAGTCACACATAGTTCGGAGATTGATTTATCTCGCAATTACCTACGACACGTCTTTGAAAATGAGGTTCACTTAACAACGAAGTGAAACGAAATGATGATGGCTGCAACAACAATTTAACTCAATGAATTATAAAAAAGATATACCGAATTACAATCTCGTGCATTCCGTCAGCCAAATCGACTTCTTACGTCGGTATTTAACGTGGAATCTATGGAGAATGCTATCAAGTAGCAAGGAATGAAAGAAAAAAACTGCAAAATGATTCTTTTTTACTTTTTTAAACGCATATATCTCGACTGTTTTTGAGAGTTGTGCCTTGTTACTCTCGCTATTTCCGTTATGTAACGAATACTATCGAACCGGGGAATTTGATAAAACCGATGAAATCGTCGATTCGAAATTCGTAAATTCACTCGTACTCCTACTATTAGAACTAATTACGCAGCGAGTTTGCTTCAGCTATCCCCCAACAACCCGTTACTTGCACAAAAACAATTCAATGGGCCTGCTTGCGCTATCATCACTCCGATTGATACGCAAGAATACGTCATATTTTATACAATAATAAACCCTGAAGGCTGAGGTGGCGTCACGACAGGAATACATATTCACCGACTGGCATAACATTCACGTTGATAGGAAGTTAAAATTCAGTCTATCGCGAAAGCGACGCCGCTCAAAATGTTGGAATACTTTTGGAAATGAGTGTACATATGCATATAACATAACACTATAGAGAGTGTGTATTATTTTTATTAATTTTTACGCAGTAGATTTTATAAATATTTATGAAAATTTTCATGATTACGGCTAAATTATTGCTTAATTTTTAAATGACCGAACCAGAACGCCATTTTTAATTTTTATAAGAATGGATAACAGTTAAAGCGGTTGTAAATATATCCTCCTTGTCATTTTATAAGACAATTTCTTCAAGAAAACTTGGTTCTATAATTCGCAGATAATTTCAAGTTTTCCGAATGCATGAATAATTTTCTGCGTATATTTAAATTTTAAGTGGATTTTGCTCTCGAATTTCAGGGAAATCTTCTCTAATCCCAATCTGAAATCTAGCCGTTATCTGGCCCATTATTTGTACATATAACATATTATTTTTCTGTTATTCGAATATTTAAAATCAATAAACTATTTTGCCAATACTGCATTGCGCTTTTTACTACTCCGAGTTTTTTTCCTCTTGCATTTGTTACATGACCAGTTTCTACATTTTTCATTGTGCCGCCACTAAACTATACTTGCGGATTTGCTTATAAACATTAATTTTTTTCCCACCGTATCATTTATATTTTTTATTCTCACGGCGTTAATAAATAAAGAGTTGTAATAAAAAAATAGCCTGATAATCTGCTTTGGTTTGATTCTTTTCCATTCCGCGTTGGCACTCACCCGGATCGAAGTTTTATTTTTTCCCGCCCAGCCGACCTTCACTTGTTTCTCGAGTCTTTCTCTTCTTTCCCACGACCCTGATCTTTGGAGACCGAGATAGGGAGAGAATAAATTTTTGCAACGCGCCTACGTTTTCCCCGTTTCAATGTCTTACGAGGCGCTTCTTTTAGCGAGGCGATTTAAAGGAGTATCCACACCACGTCCCGACCTCGCCATTACGAAGAGAAGGGTCGATCCTTCGCTCGTGCGTGTCCACTCAATGCACGCTCTGTTTAAGCGGACGCTTTGGAAACGATCCCTCGGCACTCTAGATGGTGATCGCTCGATCTTGATTCCGATTTTATCCGTGGGCGATAAAAATACAACCTTGCTGCTTTTACGTCTCGTTTACATTTGTTCGTCGAAGACGTGAATCGCAGATTTGATACCGGTTGCGATCATGAGGCTGAAAAGGCAGATACATGTTGATTTGATGCAATTAAGAAGGGAGCGTAAATGAGTTTCAGAGCGTAAAGAGACAAATTTTAAGTGATTCAAGCAAATGCATTTCATAGAATGTAACTTTAAAGCTTAAAAATTAAACATTACTAAAATAATGGAAACATCCAGCCCCTCCCGTCATTTATTAGCATTTATACGTGTTACCTTTAAGCTGGAGGCGGGGTGAATCATACTGACGATATTCTTTTCTGTAGAATCCATCTCCAACGGAATGAAACGGCTCGTTTTCTCGGCGAAGATGCCGTGCTAAACATTTCTTTCCCACCGCCGCCTCTCCTTAAATACCTCCGGAATTGGAGAAATCTTAGGCGGGTCTTTCTGAGCGATCGCATGCTGACTTCGAAGGAGAAGCCACTTTAATTCCTTTTCCTCTCTTCCCACAAAACGTCGCTCAATGCGTATCAGCACCAATCCGGGTTATGTCGAGGAAATTTAGACATAATATGTGTAATCATATAAACTTCTGTCCTTTCTTAAATGAGATCCAAATACGCTTTCTCGATCCTTTTTCTTGCGTACCGGGAAGTTTTCAAAGCGTCATGTGACGAGGAAGAAACAGCCAAAATAGGAATTTAACGTGTTGGGTGAGTACAGTCAGACCCCGATTTAGCGTCACCGTTTGTCCATCACTGATATTGGCGCTAAATCGGGGGTCGCGGTAAATCGAGGAATATGCTAAGATGGAAGATTTGTTCACAGCTATTCGTGGGCGGTATGCGGGGGTGGCACTAAATAGGGAAGCGCTAAATCGGGGTCTGAGTGTAAGCATATTCCCACTTGCATTTCAGTATCACTCAGTGCTCGAAGTGGAAGAAAAAAGAAGCCGAGATGATTTATAAAGGTAAAACCGGGACGGATTTAGGACGTTTCAGGTTCTAAGTGCAAATGTTTACTAATGGATGTAACTTAAGCTAATTTTGAAGGTAAATCCGCCTCTGAAATCCAATATGTAATAATTTTAAAAACTGCTCACTTTATTCTTAGCGCATCACACACAGCTAAAAAACTTTTTATTTTCAAAACAATTTCCAAAAATTTTCTTTTTTTCCTTCTTACTGGACCCTGATGTAGGATCAAAACAATTCTTGTAGTCTGCATCCCGGCGACCCTTTCACGACCACTGTTTTACGTAATTCTTTGGATCAAAACTATCAATTGGAGGGTCTACCATGGATATGAGCACTAAACTGGATCTTGTTTTCAAAACTAAAGAGTTTCGTATAGAAGATATGATAATATTCATGGTAGAGAACGATTGCTCACATTCAGCAGTTGAAATAATTAAAGTGTTTATAGCAGTTTTCAGTGGCTGCAGGTCTTTCGGACTATTGCCACGGTCACCATTGATAACGAATTCTTTAAAGCCCTGAACTGATGTACTTGCACAGATATTAAATGTTTTAGCCAATTGTCGAATCTACTTGTCTCCAAAACACGGATCTCTTTCATCAAGTCATTTTGTTATTTCAAAAATTTCCAAACTGTTATTTAATCCATTATATTTTTCTATATTCAAATAATTTTCTTGTTTATATGAAGACAAATGAGAAGCTATTTTTATAAACATTCTAGTATAAATATTTTCACTTAATTTTTTAAAAATTGATTTTGGGTTCTTCCAATGTCCAATTTTACTCATTGAAATTCAAGTTTATTGACTGCATTTTGAGCTACTACATAATATTCACCAGGATTATGTTTAATTGATTGAAACACACGATATTTTAAGTTAATAAGATGATGCGCCTTTGGTAGAGTAATTTGTCTATCTTGCATTTTTTAAAAAGATGTTCAAATTCTATCAAAGCATCCAACACGAGTCCCATGTTAAGCGCAAAATCTGTCACTTAATTTTTTTAAGTCCTGTATATTGTGCTATTTCTGCTCCATTGCGTTTTTTATTCATTGAGGCTTCATGAAAATGTTGATGCAGAGCCGCATAATTATTCCAAACAGCCATCACGGAACGTAAGCTTGACGACACCCATCGAGGGCCCAAAATACTTCCAATTGAATTTAACTTTACACTCAATGCTGCACTATAAAGACAATGTGTCCATCTCGGCACGATGCTCTTGTAGTTCGGGATAAATTGATATTGATGTAAATAAAAAGAATGTATAATTGAGGCATTTCAAGAAGTACCGGGATGGATTCAAGTCCGTAAAAAGGATACGGGATGGTTTGAAATTGATAAAAAGGTAACGGGATGGCATCCCGCCGCATCCTACCTCACTTCCAGCACTGGTATTACTCATATGTCAAATGTCGTTCAAGTATAAGGAATTGCAATTATCGAATGAGATAACATATTCTTATCCCATTAAGAGATTGTAATGTAAAATTTAGCATTTTCTTCAAACTAGGTATGAATAAATATAATAACAAATAATAAGATAACATAGTTAACGAGTTAAGTGCTTTAAAAATTTGGTGAAATTTTTGATCGAGAACTAAAAGATTCTGCTCCAATAAGTGTTAGTAATTGAATCTCCATGTCTTCAGTAATTAGTTTTTTAACCGTCTAATCACAACACTTCGCAACAACGAGAATTTAACTTCATTTTATGAACTATAATGAATTTTTTCTGTGTTTACCCTTAAAAAAATTACAGATGAAAGCACATTCTCCTGTTGACCCTTGTAACCATAACACACGTACTATCCATCGCTACGCAGTGTCAATTCAACGCCCGTGTTTTTATTGACGACTGACCTAAATGGAGAGATTTGTTTCATCCGTCTCTTCATCTCTGCAGACACTTACCTGGGACAAGAGGATGGATCCACCCTGAAAGTCTTCCGTGTTTCAATGAGGATAATCGGCTGGGACGGAGTGAAGCAGTGGCTCGGGAGGAAGTCTGGATCAGGAGGGGGAGAGGGGGTAAGAGGGGAGGAGAGAGTGAAGGGAGGAGGAGGAGTTGGATTCGGAAGGGAAGGAGTTGGGTTCGGAAGGGAAGGAGTTGGGTTCGGAGGGGAAGGAGTCGTCCTGCCCTCCCACGTCACCGCTCGAGGAGGTAAGTCCCACTTCTCATCCTTTTTTTTGTTTTATCGCGCATAACTGCTTTCTGACCTTGACAAAAATACGTGACCTCCCACTCTCGGACTCGCCCATATTCTGCAAGTCTTGACGCGATTGCTCAAAATTAAACCGAAATAATTTCCGCGACGGCTCGCCTGCCTGCCGATTGATTTCGGTCGTATTGGAGAAAAGAATTATTCCGTCCTAATGTTTGTCAGAATCCGCGTGTGAGAGACGGAAACCGCAAAAAGGTAACTTTTTGTCCACCTGACCGAATCGCCAGACTGTTTTTGTCGTAAAAAGGGTTGTCGTCTATTTTTTCAAAGTATGAAAAATCTCTTAAGGACACGCTGGAAAAGATACCAATCGATATGAAATACTTATCTCCAAATAAGGGTTTTCTAATTTTCCGCTATAGATGGAAAGGAAGACATCCTCTTCCTTTGACTTTTAGACATTACATTTTTGGTAGTCATTTAAAACGTGTAAACAATTACAGTAAAATCCAAGCGTATCTGTGTATTTTTTTAAGCAAACCAACATTTAAAACGGCTCATAATTGTCCCAAAAATGTTCCTCTACTCCAGGGATGGGCAAACTTTTCACGTGGCGGGCCGCATTAACAGTTGCAGCTTCTTAGGTGAGCCTTATAAAATGCTTCGGCGGGCCACGTTAGGGCTCACACCGGAAGTTATTTGAGATAAGGCAAGGGATTCTGTTAGTAAAAATCAATAATAAATAATATATTATCACCATAGCATCACTGGAAAAGATTTTCCGGCCATAATTTTAAGCTACAAATATGAAATTATCTGTAGTTTATATTACGGTTCGCTTTCATAATGGCATCGCGAGCCACATAGAATGCTTTCGCGGACAGCATGCGGCTCGCGGGCTATGCTTTGCCCAAGCCTGCTCTATTCGGTTACGCCCATATTTAAAAATGTGGCCTCATTTATTGTCATTTGCATCCGAACGCGATCCAGCGGCAGTAAGATATCAAATAAAATTTCAAATAAAAACCTCATTTTGTAAATAAGCGAAAATGCAGGAAAATATACGCTTAACTGCATAGGCGTATCTGATATACATTGCATGGCGTCATAGTAATGCGCTGTTATTGCGTTTTGAAAATTTCTGAAATATCGTTTAAATGGATCCGCATCTTCTAAGAATTCCTTTATTACCCGAGGCAAGATTTAAAATAAGGAATTTCATTTCCTCCTTTCGATGTGACCGAACATCCAACATTTTCTATTTTTATAACGCGCATCATACCGACTCACGGATGATAAAATAACATCGGCCATTCCATGAGTTCCAGACCTCTGAACGAAAGAGAAAATATTTCTGAAATGCTTTTGACCGCACGATGTCGCAGGCGCATTTTTCGGTCCAGGACATGAACAGTAACATTGATTGACGTGTTCCACTTTTGTTTAGTTTAGGCCAAAGTTATTGAGCTACTATCTATTATTGATTGACGTGTTTTTCGATCCTTGAAATTGCGCTTTTTTTCTTTGCTGAAGTTTTTAATTTTTTTTAAGCACTCTGTAGCTCGTCATCAATCGAGAGGTTTTGCCAATCGCGCATAGAGCGAAAAAATAACTATGGCAACCGTAAATGCAAGGAGTTTGTTGCTGGGCTGAAAATAACGCGCGAAAAAAGGATGATACCTGATACAAAAACAAAAACGGGGATTTAAAAAAGGTATTTTCAAAGCTCATGGTCAAAACGCCTCAAGAATCATGTAACAGTAGGCGTCGGAAATATATTGGCACTCGTTCGCAAATTTTTGTTTTTATTTTCTTTTTAGGCGTGCTCAATATGTGCGTCGGAAACCGGTTTCCTACAATCTCGTATTGTCCATATGACCGCAATGCTTTAAATCCTTTTTCTCGCTTTATAAATCCGGTATCCGAGAACAAAGCCATCGAGCAGAATCTAAGATTCATAACAGAAACGATTTAAATTACTCGACTAGAAAAGCCGCCTGGAATTGTGATGTCAAATTAATTGTAAAATATATTCGATTCGTTTTGAAAAGTCCTAATTCTTATGCCTCAGTGCTGCATCGTTTAACTAAAAAAAATCATCAAACGAGCTAGGCCTTGGCTTGATGTAATATCACAATATAACTAAAACATTGTTGCAAATTCATTGGAAATAGCGCACTGCTCCCTAAAAATTGAACACGTTTGTTACGAGTGAGCAATTGTCCCTCTTTCCTCCTCCTAAGAAATCACACTGTTTAATGGTTGTAAAGCTTATCTTTATATTATTGCGTTAATATAAATCCGTATTACGTGATCGGACTCCTGGTCTAACTTCATCTAACATAGTTGTGATGTCTTTAACCAGTAAACTACAAAAGAAGTCCTAAGGAAGACAAAAATATTAAATGAACGACCATATATATATATATATATATATATATATATATATATATATATATATATATATATATATATATATATGTATATATCGGCTCCCCAACTCCGTCAGTTGGAGCTTGCACATATCTATCTTTTAAACTCCTTCACTCCCCCTGGCCTCAACCTTCGCTAGCATTTCACTCCTTTTCTGCCATTCCCCAACCCCCTCCGTATCCTCCAATCCCCGACTTTTCCGCACTAACCTTCCACCCCCATGCCTCCACCCAGTGTCACCGCCATCAGTTATCTCTCTCCTGTGCTGACGAAGGGATCGTCCCCGAAAGCTTCCGTGTTTTTTGTGTTCGTTTTATGTGTGTCACTTCGACACCCCTAGGAGCTCGGGCTTCCTTATCCCAACAACTTGTTGCCGTCCATTTATCCCATTTACCTTTCCTCTTCCGTAAGCAGTTATATATATATATATATATATATATATATATATATATATATATATATATATATATGTATGTATAACCATAATTTTTTGAGTTTTTTCTTTCACTCGAGTGATACACGTTTTTCGTTCGACCTTGACCAGTGCAACGAGCCCTGAGGATTCAATAATATTATTATAGAATGAAATAAATTTACATCTTTAGGATGCCCTAAAAACCACTATGAGTGATGAATTTTTTAGGATGATGTATTACATAATACTGTGCTATGATATCGTCTAGAATTCTTCAAAAATTTCTTTGCTCCATTTATATTATCTCATGGTCTCACCTTTTAGCCTGAAATTCAAATTATATCTGCGTATCTATCGAGTACAATCATATTATTACTTTCTCCATACGTAGTATAGGGGAAAGTATTGTTTTCATGAAAAAATCGATTTCGAGATTTCAACGGAAATACACGTTTTGAGGTCCCCTGAACACGTTTTGACCATTTTTCTCGATGATGTCTGTGTGTGTGTATGTGACAGCATTTTTGTGGGTGCCCTAACTCAAAAACTATTAATCAGGTCAATGCGAAATTTTATATTTAACATTTTTATGAAAGTTACAAGAAATGATTAATTTTTGGTAAAGATCGATCAAACGGAAGTGGGTGTTTACTCTTGTCACATCCATTATTTTGAAATATTTGCTTTAATATTTGATAAATGTAAAAATGTGTCGGAATAAAGGTTATAGAAAATTTAATTTTCTACAACAATTGTTTGGAACATTTTCCCATATAATGCATTTTTAAGAGATATCTTATATTTCTAACTGCCACCACCACGCCACTTAAAGACTTTTGTTAAGAAATGACGCTTAGTTACGTCTTAGTAACGCTCATTTTTCTTTTCTTAATTGTTGGAGTTTTGTGGCTATATCCAATATCAGAAGGCTATCGTTTGAGTTTATTTCTGTTCTTTGTCAATCTAAAATTGTCTCGCAGTTTCTTAAAATATTTATTATTATGTAACCTATTTGGAATTTCTAGAAATACTACAGATATGGAGAAAGTCATGTGGTGGTCACATCAGATTTTTTACCTAGGCATACAATGAGAGTGTGACAATATTGTTGATAGATCTCGGGTGGGAATGGCTATACAAGGATTAATAATAAACTAGTATAAAAGCCCATCAATGTGATGGGTATGCATGGATTAAGCATTAAATTTAAGGCACTTCCCATTCTTCCTCCTTTTCTTTATCCAACCCTCCTTCCCATTCTCCCTCCCTCTCTCTCTAGAAAAATAGACTTCCTAGTCAATCTCGACTTAATAAAGACCATTATCCATCTATGTCTCCCTCCTCCTCTGTCTCCCTCTCTCTCTCTCTCCCTTTATCTCTCTCTTACACAATTCCTCTCCCTCCCTCTCCTATGAAAAAATAGACTTCCTGGTCTCAATCTCGCCCTAATAAGGAACATTATCTATATATCTCTCCCTGTCCCTTCTTCTCTGTCTCCCTCCATCTCTCTTCCCCCCTCTCCTCCTGTCTTTCCTTTTCTCTTCCTCTTACTCCATCTCTCTCACGTATTAAAACATTCAAAGCACGCTCCCCTTACGCATATAGTATAATAACACGATTGGAAAGGTGTTCTCCATGTCGGAGTACACAGAGTTTCCAAATGCGTTCTTTGAGATTTCACAATGTTCACAATATTTTTCTCTCAGATGAGTATTTAACGAGAAGCTAGCGAGGTACTTTGTAAAATACATGTAGATCTTTATGTAAAGTAGTCGTAATTATTGTCCGATTTTAATCAAAATTGGAATCTAACTACCAATTTTAGCAAAACTCCCCAATACCGAATTTCATTAAAATGCGTCCAGCGGTTCCCGAGTTGAAACAGAGGAACTTTGTAAACTACAAGTCGGTCTTCATGTAAAGTGGTCGTCATTTTTGTTCGATTTTAACCAAAATTGGAATAGTTAGACAAATTTTATTAAAAGAATCAAACATTTCTACCAAATTTCAATCTTCTACCTACTCGGAAAGTTTGTTAAAAATAGTATTACAGTCATCATAATTAGTTAATATTAGTCGAGCGTGACCGGATTTCTACGCTCATTATTTAAATAGAAGCCTACAAATTATAAAATCCCGTTCTAGGAATTAATTAATGCGAATTATAATTTCAGAGAGAAATACTTTATGAACAACATGTTTTTAAAACTCCAGCAATATCTATAAGCACGAATAATAGTGCCCGTGATTTTTTCTTTTAAGGTGAGTTTGAAAGGGCAAACGGAAGAAGCTCTAGCTTCGGTAAATGTTGCAGAGCGCGTGTTTCGTGATTGCCACGCCTTGCTATCGCCAATTGATGATTTTTTAAAATAAACGCGCATTTATGGACATCCTAAAGTTCTTTATAACCTTTGACGGACATAGGAACATGCGAACAACTAATTCCAGTGGCATAGCTTCGGTCAAATTGGTTTGGCAAGTGCGCTCCCTTTCACCCACAAAAGCGGCGTGTTGCTGAGGTTTTGTTAGCCTAGACGTGCTTATAAAGTTCAAAATTCAATAATGAACTACACAGCTCACCTTATGGCTCGAATCGAATAGATAATTGATGAAAATCCTCGTCGGCCACCAAGAATGCTGTTAATTAGCATGTAGATGCAAAACCAGGCTGGACGTGTAGTTCCAAAAAGGTCTAGTCCGTAGGTGAAGTCCGGTTTTACCACCAGTCGCTATCCGGACGTCTGCAGAGGCGATTTTATGAGGCCCGTGCGCATCATTTCCACCCTTAATGCCGTTGATGATCTTGAACCCAAAAAATGAAAACTTTTCATTATTTTTTTTGTTTGAGCTCATAATTTATGATAATTAGGGTATTTTTCAGGATCAACATTTTTGTCCTTGAAGTATTAAACACCATGCAAAGAAAGTTGATAGATCAATACAGCCATTCTTGTTATTGCATGGTGATAGAAAATATTAGAAAATAGTGTGTTATGTTTGAATAGGCCATGTTCTATTTTTCCAGATTTGATCACTTAGTGGTTGTTCTAAAGAGTTTTTAAAGATTTTAAAAGAAGTCTAAATGGCTGCTGATGAAATAGAATATCATTCTTCTATTCATTTTCCATGATAAACATCTTTTCCTGGGAATGTGGTTAGTTAAAGAGATTGTAAATTTAAGGGGATTAATTGATCTCTTTTGCTCTCATCTAGAGTTTCGAGTAGGTGAGGAGATGGTTAAGTTGACCATCTCATCAACTGTTTCCCAATATTTCTCCATTATGAAGCTCTAATGATATCTTTATTCAATAGGACTGGTACATTTTTATGAAGATCCAGTTAACCTTATTGATTCACCGCATGCTGCATCTCGGGACCTTCGTGAAAGAGTTAACCTCATTTTCCGAAGAAGCAAAGCAAGATCAGCATATTTGAGGTCAAAAGTTATTGCTCTTCATGGGTAAGATGCATTTCTTTATCTTATGCAAATACAATATGAAGCCAGAAATATCATGATTTTAATGTATTTATACTTCAAAACGTTTAAATAACAGAATTTTTCAGTAGTTCTATGTCATTCTTTATCATTTCAACAAATGTAGGGATTATTATCACTGTAAAAATTTATGTTATCAAGTCTTTTAAAATGAAACTTATTTTAACAATGAAATGGAATATCTTCTTTGATCGGAATCACCAAACTACCAGCAGAATAAAATCTGACAATATATTTTTCACTCATTTAGGATAAATCAATATTACAAAATAAATCAAATAGTCTTTTTAAATAGTTTTTAAACTCATAATTGAAATTCAGAAACCCCTTTGAAAGCTACATATTTGATTGCCCTTATTAGTTCTGCAGATAATTGTCAATGATTACTACCAATGTAAATCATACTGCTCAAGATTCTTCACAACTAAACACCAAATTTTTCTCCAAGCTTTAGTGATTAAAAATTATTTATAAATACTGAAGTTTTTGTAATTCTCTAAATTTGGTGTATTTTTTCCTTTATTTTTAATTCTTTCTTGTTGGCATGATTAGGTTGGGAGATGGTGACATAGCATTTCACATAGAGCTTACTTTTGATGCAAGATGGATACATGGTGACACAAACCAAGCTCTCACTGTGGATGACATCATTCAAATCCTTAAACCAGAATTATTTTCCAGTTCAAGAGTCTACTTTGCTAACATAACTGTGGATCCTAAGAGTTTATATGTACAAGGTTGGTAAAAGAGCAGTAGATTAAAATTTGATAAGTGCTAACACAGCATGGCTCATTTGGGGTGTGTGAGAAATGCCATGTGATATGCATTATTAGTTTAGCTTTTTCCATCAATGTACATTCAAGTGAACACTATTAGAGTATATAATTTGTGAAAATTGTTTGTTGTAATTGTTGACAAGTGAGGCTGTGAGGCTACTCTAAGTCAGCTGAGATATCACAGATCCTACCTGAGCAATGAAATTCATACTCTGTTATTGTATATTAATATTAATTTACCTTAATAATAAGATATTTTTTGCCTATATCATGATAGGTATGACAGCCCATTTGAAAGACTGACCAATTATTTTTATTCAGCTCAATTACTAAGCTGAGGAGAACTTATATGGCTAATGAGCAAAATAGAGCAAAAACAAGGGGAAGAAAATGCGATGGAAACCCAAGCATACTATACTAGCATTTTAATTTGGCATATATTATAATATTATTACTGTTTATAAACAGAAACATTAATTTTCAGTCCATGACTTTGTGCTCCTTCAGCCCTACACCTGGGGGCAACTGCCCCCCTCTGCTCCCCCCTCGCTACACCAATGGCTTCAGTATGCCCCTGAAGGCTAGCTTTAATGCCCAAATAAAATCAGCAACTCACCAAGTGAAGTGCTTGAAATAACTGTGTCAGCAATATCTAGTTCTGGAATGAACCTCAGAATCCATAACTGGTTGACAAGCTGCGCACTTGCTTTTTATAGCTGATCTAAAAACTCTCTATTACAGAAATAATATAAAATTTAAAGGAGAACTCTATAAAATATTCTCATGAATGGATTAGGTTCCAATTATTTTAACATTTCAAGAAAAAATTACTCTCGACACCTGTTTCACAAGAAGAAAAATAATAATGCTACTTTTTTCAATTACATATGATACAAAGATTAACAAAAAGGTGTAAAAAGAAAAACTTAAAAGGTACTTTCATTTTACAACATTATGGAAAGAGGTATTGAAATGGTGGATCAACTTTGTGTGGATTTTGATGCTTGCAATAAGTGCTAGAACTTGAGTCTTAGCTTTTTCTTTTGTGAACAAGAATGTTTAGGGAATAAATACCTAGTTTAGCCATCAGTTTAACTGAAGCAACAGAATGCATAACAGATTTTCCTAAACTATATCTTTAAAAGTTTATTAGACCTTTCAGAATTCAAAATCAAGTTTATAGCATGCATTTTACAAAGAAGCTGTATAAGATCCAGAGTGTAATAGGGGATAATTATGAATACCAGGATACTCCAAAATGTATTCAAGAAAAACCGTGTGGTACATGAGAAGAAAGCAAAAACTATATGATTAGATTTGAGCATTGTAAAGTGCCAGCAATTCTATTTTTGGGACAAATTGTGCATTTTTAATGAAATTGAATCCAGAAAAGAGGTAACTCAAAGGAATTTTTTTGTTTTTCAATTGCTGCTGGTATATTTTCATTTTTGTCTTACTTTTAATTGATAGTAAGTTTTCTTCTTTGAAAATTGAAAATTTTAATCATTTTTCAAACATTTTCCTTTGTGTGAGAAATGCTAAAAATATAGCATGATTTTTTATGCTTTAAATTATAATATCTTATACTCTGCTATATTAAAACATGTTCTTTAAGCATATTAAATAGAACATAAGTTAACTAGCATATTAATTTTAAGATGCTGTGTTTGAAATTTATAAAACTGTCAGGGGATTTCACACATCCCCTTAATCCCTGGCATAATATTTTTGGAGTTGCGGAAAGATAATAATATTCTGTGTGGACACAAAGGAAAATGTTAATGAAGTTTGTATGTAGATAGTTGTATAGTGGGCATGAAGATTTCTTAAAAAGCCAAAGAAAAATTTTGCTTTGTCTGGGAAACGAACCCAGGCAGATATTCTAACCACTGAACAACCAAGGCAGACTAATTCTTGCAATTCAGAATCGAGTATTTATGAAGTGGGAGAATTAGTCTGCCTTGGTAGTGGTTAGAATATCTGCCTGACAAGTGGAAGACCTTGGTTTGATTCCTGGTCAAGGCAGAATTTTTCCTGCGCTATTTCAGAATTCTGAGTGGAAGAAAATTTTACAGCCTAATAACTAAAACTGTGTTGGATATTTTCAGAGGAAGGTGTTCCTTTAGAGACAACTACTGCTGCACAATCTAGAGAAGAAACAACTCTGACTCCTGAACCTCCAAGATGGTGTGAGGAAGGAAAACTTAAGTATTGCACCATTGGGCCTGCCATTGAGAGCACATCAACTATGATCTCTTATCCAAATATTTTTGGCCATAAATCTATTGAGGAAGTAACGGATGATCTAATAACTTTCAGGTGTGTCAATTACTTGATGAATTAGCTTTTAACATGATTTTGATATTCTGTGTCCTTTAATTCAGCTAAATTCATAAATAGGAGACAACTCACCATATTGCATAGCTCCAAAAAGTAAAAAAAAATTTAAAAATGAAATTCTAGTATTTTCATGGTGCATAATGTACATTTCATAACTGAAGAGGAGTATGTGCACTCAATAAACAGTGTTCTGTGTGTAGAATTCATCCTCAGGGCCGGATTAAGGCATAGGTCAAGTAGGCCATGGCCTACAGCCCCACGTGAGGTGGGCCCGAGGCTTACCTAGCATGAGAGGGCGATGAGGCCCATAGGACCTCCAGAGAGATAATGTGTTTGCCATTCTCTGTTTGATTGGTTCTAATTATTATTCACCACTAACTATTAGTGTTAACTAAGGAAGAGTATTATTTTCAAATGTTTGAATTTTTGGCAGAGCTGACATATAATGAAAACTCTGATTCTCATAAAAATTCACTACCTTATATATTAATTCAGAGCGTGGGTTTGTTTGTTTGTTTGTTTTTATGTATGGTTCCTTTTTTAATGAAAATGGAAGAAAAACCCTTAAAATGTGGTATAGTTGGAAAGCACTCTCATGATGGTGCAATGAGTGTTAATTTTTTTCTCAAGTTTGTTGCTTCAATTCCAGACGTGTTCCATTTTTCCATTTTATTAACATGTAACATGTAGACCTACAGTCATAAACATTTTTAAATGTCTCAGAACTGAGATATCATCGCAGAATTTGCACTATTTTATGCAGAAAAGAATATAGATTCTTATTCTTATCATCTATTTACTTATCTAATTTGAATTCACTTAAATTGTAAGATTGTAATAGAATTTTCCCCGATTTTTTCACACTACAAAAGTAGGTCACCAAGGTTACTGGCATTGTTGTCCTCTGTGTTTTCAGTGCATTTACACTTAGCTTACACTCAAAAACATGCAAGAACAACAATGATTGATTGAAAATTAACGTAAAAGATTAACCTTTTGAGATTTAGCTTAGACTTTGAGACTTGATGTGATATAAGGAACTGTTAAATTTTTGCCATATAAGTTGGGTGGTTCATGTCGCAAAATTTTAGTATTATAACTTTCTTACAAATAAAAATATTAACTATATAGAAGTGGTTATAAAATTCATTTTTATATAATTGCTTATTCATAAATTTATAAAAAAAAACTGGAATAATCACTCGGGTCTCAGCTAGTTTGGTATATTTGGAAATCCTGATAAGAAATACGATACTCCCAATTGTCAGAAATTAATATTTACAGATATATTGGACATTAAATCATTTAATTTAATTTAAATGTACTCACCATCCAGTCACAATTTTGGTCGTTAACAGTGAAAACAACCATACAACATACAAGACTGATTTTCAAGTACAAACGACACAGTAATATTAGCCCTATATTTTGAGTGGCATAAGTCAATTTTCAGAAAAATTGAGTTCTTCACATATTCTATTAACACGATGGTCAATTTTAGTATTTTGAAACTAGGTTGAATTATAGTTCAAAAGTAAACCAGCAGATGGTGCTGCAATTTTGACTGTCAAATGAAATTAAGAACTTGTTTATTTTGACTGGTTAAGTCATACAATGTGATTTCTAAATAACTTTGTGTGTTATTTTTTGCAAAAGTGTAAAATTTTGCAATATATTTGTTATTAATAAGTGTTTAAGGATATGAGTATCATAACATTATGTCATCACAAAGCAGTTTAGGTAAATAAATATATTATTTATAATAGAATGCATGTTACAGTTTTTGCGGTTATATTATGCGGAACAAGATAATTTAAATTAATACCATTTCAATATTATCTACTTTTACAGATATACAGCCTCAAAAGTTGATAAATATTAGGAAAAGAAAAAGAATTATAGAATTTACATCATCGGATGAGGACTTTATTACATACACATTAAAAGCAAATTCTGCATTCCTTGAAATGGGCCAAGAAAATAAGAAAACAAGAAAGAAAATGAGGAATGTACATACCTACTTACAAAACATTAGAAAAATTAAGAGAAATAGTGGGGAATAATATAATACTAAAAAATCTAAAATAGTTAGTGCCAAAAAATTTGAAAATAAGGATTGTCTTTGTTCAAAAAAATGTTTTAATCTAATAAGTATTGACGAGCAAAAGAGTAATTTTGAAAAACTGTGGACTGAAATACTTCAAAAAATAAAATTTATTTCTATGTGGAGTTGCTCATAGACACCTGGTAAAGAAAAGAAGACCCAGGAATTTTAAGGGAAAATCGAGGAAGTGCAGCTTTAAATATTTTTGGTGTACCAGTTATTCAAATGTATGTGTGCAAGAAATTTTTTGATTATGTTCAAAATTTCTGAAGAAAGATTAGCCTGTGCTCTTAACCCACAAATTTCAGGAACAGATTTTTGTGGAAAAATGCAGGGATCGTCCTGAAAAACAAGTGAAGAAGACACCAAAACTGTCAAAAATCATATTTTGAGTTTTCCTGCATTTGAAAGCCATTACACTTCTGAATGAACGCTGGGACAAAATAAAAAGTCTATCCAGAGTCATTCGATCTATTAAAAAGGCGTATACAGTGTTACGATTTTTTGTTATGCAGCGACGCTGGAGGAGACATCAAACTGCTTCGCTGCTACTTTGACACATTGTAGTTATATCGGACTAAAGGGAACTTAATGTGGAAATTAATGGATCAACACATATTGAATACAAAAAAAATTGTTCTACTACATCTAAAAATCTGGATTCGACTTACACACGAGAAATACAAAACAGCCAAAATTTGTATGAAAAAGTTGGGGGTTGACCTATACATGAGATCGACTTATACACAAGTATATATGGTAAGTCATTTGACGTATGAAAAATCTTATTTTTTTAAAAAGTACTTGAAGAAATTGATCATTATAGAAAAGATTAACATATAAAGGTAAGAAATATTAAAAGATTTGCATCACATTATTCAAAAGTATTTTTTATTACACAGAAATGCAAAAGCCCAATTATCTCGAAACAAGAAAAATATGACTTAAGCCACTTTCAAAATCAAGGGCTCATATGTTTACTGGATTAAAGAAATCTTTCAATATCAGAGTTTTTTTACCAAGAAGAAGACTATTTTTTATGTTTTGCATCTATTTTTTATAATATTAAAAATAAATGTTATACAAAGTCGTTTTAGCATTACATAAATAAGAAAGTACCTAATTCACCCCAACACATCCCACATTTTTTTGTTCACTAGGGCCCTGCAATGAACCCTGGCCTGGGATCCCATGAACTCTTAGTCCGACTTTTTTCATCCTGTTTATGTTTTATACTATTTTATGCTTATAATTTAGTAATTACTTTTTTCTAACCTTTTTGGCGTTGCACATTTATTATAGCATCAACCAGCAAATATGTTAAATTTAGTTTCTTTATGTATGTATGCAATACATTTCCAAAGATTTAATGCAGACATAATAGTAAATTAACCAGTTTATAAGGTACTGATTTTTAAGGACATTTATCCCATATGTGACTACAAAGCAGTTTCATTAAAATTTGAATGAGAAATGTGCACTTTCAGAGACATTTAGTAGTGGATTTACAAATCTTGAGCCCTTAGGTATTTTGAGATTCATTCCATTCCCTAATATGTTTTATCTAGTGATAAATATTTTTAAATAACAAATAAATAAATAAATGAGTAAAAGTAAGGTGATTATAAATTAAATGTATACTAAATTACTGAAAGTACACATAAAGACAAATGGGCAGCTCACATTTTTACATCTAGGAGGCTCACACCTTACTCCCTTCTCATACACTCTGCAAATCTACACATCTTACATCTTTGAAGGGAAGACTACAAGCTTGCTTTTGAACATTTTTTTACAAGTATGCACCACACATGATCTGAAATAACCTAGAAGATTTTTAACAATGGAATGTTATACCTCACCATAATCTAATTTATTTCACATATTTGCCATCTGATCAAATGCATGCTCAAATAAAAAGTAAGATACTCTTGCTAAAGCAGGAGGTGGAAGCACATTTTCTTCCAATTTTTCAGGGTTCTGGTTTGACTCCTTCTATAAGAAGGAGAGTATCTGCACTGTTGAAATGCATATCCTCATTAGAATTTTCCCATTTGTGAAATCTTCACTCTAGCTTCAATAATTTGAATATAATACCACTTCAAAATTTTGAATTTTTCAAAATTGAAGTCATCTAGTGGAAAATGTATGAATTACATGGGAAACCCAATCTGAGGAAAATTTATAGAGTGATAATGAATGAATTTTTCTGATATTTCCAGGAATTTGTCTGGAATATCATTTCAAAGTTTTCAATTTTTCAAATTAGAAGCCATCTAGTGGAAAATCTATGGACTACGGTGAAAGTTCAATCAGTAAAAACTTAATGGTATTATAAGGGTTAGCTAGTTCAAAAAGAATTTGCAAATATCTCTTAAAACAATAAAGTTGATTGTTCACAGACGGACAGAGTGATAACATAAGCACGTTTTTTTCTTTTAGGAAAACATGCTTACAAAAGTAGAGTCACTTTATTAGCAAAGTATGAAACAAATATCTTTGGCCTCTGGAACCATTACAGCAAAATTGGTTTGGTGATTTATGAGTTGACTAAAATGTATCACTCTGCTGACATTTTAATCCAATTGGGGTATTAATTAATTCAACAGAGAAACAGTGGATTCTGAGTGTCATCCAATGGCCCACGCCTTCTTTTGTGCCCTTCTGCAGCCTCCCTGCCATGAGACAAATGAAGCAACTGACACTGATGATGAGAGTCTATCAGAAGGTCAGTCACCACCTCCAATTTAGTTAAAATATGAGTGATTGGTATTATCTCTACCAACTATCTCAAGATATATTTTCTTCATTGTTGCCTAGAAGCAGTGGTGGATTTACAACCATCAGTATGATTAAAGAACAACCTTAATTCTGGATTAATCATAGTCTTTCTGTTTTGTTTCCAGGCAAAGGTCCTCCCCTGGTTCCACCCTGTCGAAATTTCTGTGAAGAGCTTTCAGGTGCTTGTGGAGATAGGATTCCTAAAAGGTTATGGAGCAAAATAAACTGTCAATCCTTTCCTGAAAATGGAACATGCATTCCAAGGCCAGGTATGCTGTTGTATTTCCAATACTATTAACTATTATTAACTTTGATCTCCAAATTCTGATTTTTGGTCCAGTTTTATAAACTGATAATTTTTTGTGATTAAATTTATGCAAAACAAACAAATTTTGATATTGTTCAACCCTCCAAGTATTTTTGGCAAAGCATTATGTGATTCTATTCCTGTTTTGCATAGTATTATATGTTCTCTGCTGCCCCAAATTTAATTGTGTTGATGAAAAAATTTTCTAGGAGAATATTTGGAAGCGTTTCAATAAAACCAGGTACATATGAACAGGCAAACTTGAGAAATGACATATTTATACTAAAAAGGCTCTAGAGTAAATGGAAAAGGGAGTAAAAGAAATGGTTGAAGCACTTAATGGGTTTAGTTATCATCTATTTTTCCTGATCTATGCTGCAGGTTGCGTGGCTGAGTTGAGCAGTCGAAGCCTTGGGCACCTGTTGTGCGATGGCCTGCCTGACTGTAAGGACAGAGCAGATGAGACAATCGAGCAGTGTGGTATGGAATGTTCAAAAGAAGAAGTGTTCCACTGTGATGAGGGGGAGAAAGGAGGCAAGAAGAGATGCATTGATAAATTGAAGAGATGTGATGGAATGGCAGATTGCAAAGAAGGAGGGGATGAGAAGGGTTGCGGTAATTTCACTCTCTTTTTCTCTTATAATAAGTCTGTGCAAAAGATAACCTAATTGTTTAAAATGTATGCAACATTCCTGCATAAGAAAAGAAGATGATCCAAACGGAACTTATGATGCCTACTTTCCATTTAGACATTTATTTTGTATTATATTGCTTTTAAAAGCTTTAAAATCACCATGGATATGTTGCCTTTTGTGTTCCCAATTTTCATAATTTAGCATTTTAAAATATTACAACTATATTCAAACGGAATATTAAATTGATCATGCATATTTATGCAACAAAAATAACTTATGTATAAGACTATTCCGAATCCAAGTCCAACAATAGTTGTTGCTATGGCAACATTCTTGTAATGAATAATAAAAACTGCAAAAATACCAGTATTTACGCAAAATTCTAAGATAAAAATTAGAATCTTCATTCCTTTCCTCAGAGAATAGTATAAAATTTGCTCTAATATTACAATTCTAAGGTATTTTAATGTGCAAGAGAAAATTACCCTGCATGATCAATTTGAGATTTCCCATGCAAATCAAATGAGAAGGATAGTTCCTAGAATCGAACCTGGGACTTCAATCTTCACAACAAAAAGTATCCTCAGGAGCTCAACCCATGTAGCAAGAGATTTCCACTAAGTGTCATGAAAATTAGTGTATTGATTCAAAAGTTAATAGGGGGATGGACAGACATACAGACAGACACAATGACAGAACTATAGGGTAATTCTGGGATAGATGGCCATAGTTTTTTAGAAAGCAAAAAAAATTATATGGTTTTTTGCCAAATATATGACTTTTTTCATAAAACCTGTTATTGATGATTTGATTTTATAATGATATGGATTTTGGGAGAAGAGTAAGTCATAAATAGACAAAATCACCAGAATTTGAAAAACAAGCCATTGGTCATCCCTCCTTTAGTGCATGGAGAGATGGCCATGGGATCAAGGGAGAGTTGGTCATACCTTTTTCTAATGCTTATGCTTTAGGGGGAACTTAGGAAGGAGGGAAATAATGAAATACTCATATGTAATGTGCTTAAAAAATACATTACTCAAAACACATTACTGAAAAAACAAATAAAGTTGACAATTTCATTTTTTCTTCATTATAAATTTGCCACAGTGCAGGCACACATTTAAAATATGTGTTCATTTTGTGCAGCCATCTTCGGAAATGAGTACATTGGATCCAATCAAATTTTTTCTTTGTGTGATTGTAATCCTCACCACATCCAACACATTTGTTGGTGAGGTCATCCTTGTCACTAGTCACATACTGAATCTCTACCTCCTCTGCGGAGCTGCTGCTTGATGAAATAGGTTGCTTCCTCTTTGGTTCTTGAAGCTCCCCAAATTGCAATCTCATTAGCTTACATCCGGGGTGGTTTTTTAGCCATTTAGAGGCAGCACAGTAAAAATTATGTTTTACAGACTAGAACACTGTGCGATATAAAGGTTGAGGATAATGCGTAGTATGGCTGGGAAGACAAATCAAAATTATGTCATGGAATTCAGTGAACTCTAGCATTTCCATTCAGTTACAATGTGATGCATGTCCATCTAAGACTTTTCCTGCAGGTTTTCAAGGAAGGAAGTGGTTTTTCAACCAATCCAAGAATTTATGTAAGCCGATTTTTAGACATGAAAACAATAGCACCTGGTGGCATTCCATCTTGAAATTGTTTTTTGTTTCTTCCCTTCATGATAGAGATTGGAGGGAAGAATACTCCTTCTGCATTGCAACATGCTATGATTGTTATAGTCTCCTTTTTATGAAAAAGTGACACTTGAAAATCTTTTGACCCATTCTCTCCGATTACTTGGTCAAGACGATTGTTTAATTGAATCCCTGATTCGTCCATACTGAAAATAGGTCCTGGTTTATCAAGAAATTTATTTTCCTCCAAAACTTGCCCCAAAAGTTTGAAGTATGCATTTACTTCTCGATTCATTGCCAGGCTTCGACCTAACAATATGCACTCCAACTTGCGTAAGGCAAGGTCTGGATGTTTGGATAGAAATAGTTGCAACCAGTCATACTGAGCCTTTTCTGTTTCATTATTAAATTTGTGTTTTATTCCCAGTTGCATCACAAAACTCTAGGTCAACCGTCAAAGTTGGTCTCATCTGAGAGGGAAGCCATGTTTTTGCATTGTTTTAATGTGTCGTACATGCAACCTCTCTTCATTGTCTCTGCTTAATAAACAACTTGGCCCCATCAAACCTTTTACAGTGTTCCCACATTTCATTCTAATCTCCAATTTTTTCCTGAGTATACCAAATTAAAGAGCGGCATGTTGAACGGAAGTGTCATTACAGATGGTTTTACTTGCTTTAATCAAATCTTCCTGTGGCCATCTCCCATGGGTAGTACCCGTTTTCCTTGTATATTTATTCTGCATCTGAATAGAATAATCCAAACAGAGAGATGTATGCTGGCCAACTAACCCATAATAGAGTAGGCCATCTCTCCCATTTGTCAGGGAGAGATGGCCATAGCATATATTCAGGAATGACTGGCTCAGTGAAAAGCTTTATAGGTTAGGTATGCAGTCAGAAAGTCCAATTCCTCATTTAAACTGAGTTTAAATCGAATATTTCACAAAAATTGATAATTGTCATACAGTTTTCAAAATAGGAAGAAAAATATTGAACAGAATAAAATAAAAAACATTAAAATAATCACCAAAGCAATGTTTTTGATGAGCGTGAATACAGCAACTATTTTGGTTAAGCACCAGTGTAAATCAACAGAAATATGGTGATAAAAATAAGTTATTCAGGTCCATTCCTAAATAACAGCTTTGTTGAAAATTACAAAAATGCCTAAGCATATATAATTCATTTATTTGTATTTTTCTGAGATTTTGATTTTTAACACTCTGTATATGAAGTTAATTACCATGATTATGGATTTAATTAGTCTTTCTCTATCATTTTGTCTAGTGTATTTGAGAAATGACAACACAGATCTGAATTCTGGGGCAGCTGAAGTGACAGTAATTTACCATGGTGAGCCTCATAGCATTTGTGGTGATACTGATTCTTCAACTGAAGGACAAAATGTTACCAACATGGAAATCGCTTCTTGGATATGTTCCAAATTCTATCAGGGGTAAGATTTTTAAAATATGTAAAGCGGAATCCCCATTTAACATTTGCCTGGGGGACAGGTTTTTTTGTACCTTAAATTGAGTAATAACTTAAATGGGGATAGTCTAAAATTGAAAGATTAAACAGCAGTTTATTAATATCATATTATTATTAATTATAACACAAATATTAAGAGTACATATTAATTGAAATGTAAGCTTCCTGTCAAGTTACATGCTATTTATATGGAATAAACAAATATGGAAAGGTGTAGGTACTCCATGTCGGAGTACACAGAGTTTTCAAATGCGTTCTTTGAGATAGACTAATTTCAGTAAAATTCCCCTTTACCAAATTTCATCAAAATACGTCTTGCTGAGTTTAAACACACATTGTAAGCTACATTTAGTTCTTCATGTAAAGTGGTTGTAATTATCATCCGATTTTAACAGAAATTGGAATCCATTGCCAAATTTTAGTAAAACTTCCCAATACCAAATTTCATCAAAATATGTCCAGCAGTTCCCGAGTTAAAACAAGTATATTTTAAACTAAATGAAGGTCTTCATGTAAAGTGGTTGTTATTGTAATCTGATGTTAACCAAAATTGGAATCAGCCAACAAATTTTAGTAAAACTCCCCAATACCAAATTTCAATAAAATATCTCCAGTGGTTCCTGATTTGTAAAATTTTTAATTAATATTTTTTTAATGAAAAGAACATCAAAAATCATATAATTACATAAACACGTTAATTTCCTTTTCTTTAAATTTATCGTAAACCTTACGTTTTACGAGAAAAGTTATTTGACAAAAAATGTGTAATTAATTATTTTATTGATCTTTTGTTTGCTCAGATGAGTATTTAACAAGATGTTTGCAAAGCACATTGAAAAATACAAGTACATGTCTTCATGTAAAGTGGTCATTATTATGGTCTGATTTGAACCAAAATTGGAATCGGTCGATATATTTTAGCAAAACTCCCAAATACCAAATTTCATCGAAGTACAGGCAGATGATATTGGATCTGGCAGGGATTGTAAAATGCAAAGGAAGTGAAAAGAGTGTTGAGAAAAGTGCGAGAAGAGCAAAAAAAATTATTTTTCACTCTTCTCTAATTATTTTTGTTAATTCCACGTCGAGAAGCAAGAATGAATGAATTATGCAAGCAAATAAGGAATATTTTATCTCAAAAGAAATAATATGCATACAATTACCAAAGATAAGTTTCTAAAATATGTTATTACTATATGAACAAATGATAGTTTTTCCCCTAACCCAAATTTTCTCATATACATTTAGTATCTATATTCACACCGTATTTTTAGGAACTTAACCCTGTGAATATGGAGAAATTACTGTAATTTAAATGAGCTTCAAATAAACAAATTTATCCTACAATGAAGTAGTGCGGTGAGCATTGGTAGACATGTCAGCACGTGTAATCGGCTGACTGTGCACAATGCTGCACACAAAATGACAATGCTAGCATATTTTAGAATTTCCCACATCCTTGTAGTCATTAGATTTTAAGGACATTTGTCACATTTCAGTGCTTTATGCGAAATACACAAATATAATTGATTATCTTGTGTGGTATAGGGAAATGCTCCAGTGACAGATGAGTAGGCACACCTGAAGTTTGAATAATATAACCTCAATGTAACAAAAGCATTAATCTGAATAAACCTTCCCTTTTTGGGGGATTGTCTTCCTTTCAGGTTGACATGGTAAATATGGCCATGGTACACATGAGTGGCACAACTAGCTAATACGTCACACATTAGCCAGCAAGCGCTTTGGAACTGAAGTGTAAAAAAATCCATGTTCACGTAATGATGTCACCAAAACTTTCGTAACGTATGTAACAGATGACTTAATATGTTCACTGCTGTTAATCACAACCAAACTAACCGTCTGTGCTAAATAATTTTTTGTATTCATCCCCCTCAAAAACAATATTCAAATAGAGTAATGTATATTTTAGTACTAAATACCAATTAAACTTATAAATAATTGACACACACACTGGGTGAATGAGAAGCACTGGTGATAAAACTCACCACACATACCAGCCTACTATGCTCATCATGCGCCTGGTGTGTGAACTGAGTTTTAAACGAAAAGGGTAAATATGAAATATTTTTAAAGTTTTTGTTGTTTATACTGTGAATAAGACTAATCAGATGACATTAAAGTTATATTTATTACAAAAATTATTTACATTTATTCTCAAATAAAACAATTTAGAACAAATAAACATAATTTATTCATAATAACTAGTGAGAGATAGAAATACCATGTTAACATCTACAAATTGCATAAACCTATGCTGATAAAGAGTAAAAAATTACAAACCTTTTTAGATACAACTAATATTTATGGTAAGCCCTAAAACATGGTGTTAAACAAAATCTAGGTGTGTGTGGGCATTGTGGGCAACAATATATAGAGTCCACCCATTTTTTATGTTTTTCCATGCAATATTTGCATCTTTTCCTTTATGTTTTCCCACCCGCTCCCTTGGGGAAATGCTCAGGTAAGTGGATTTCCCCAGATATTTGTGTGGGCGGTGGTGCATCTGTGGGAACAGGCAGAAAATGTATACACATTTTGAATTGGTAATCATCAAGATCTAATTTTCTATCATTATACTTGTTATACAGATAATGCAAGTTTACTAACACAATATGAAACACATGTATGCCTAATTTTATGTACCACCTAATAGATTTGTGGGAAGAGGGGTAGTAAGACAACATTTGGTCCTGCCTGTCAACCCCTTTCACATTCTTGTTGTATTCCACTATTAGGTGAGGTTTTTTTTGTCATTTCTCCCCTCTTATTTTGAGTTTCCACAAATCCCGCCCCATATTCACTTGAAATGGCAAGAACATCTCTCTTATTCTTCCATTTTGTCATGCATATGCCTCGAGGGTTATACCCAACTATAGCCTCCCCCCTTTTCAGTTTAGCCTCAACTAATTCCTGAGGGTTTTCTTTTCTTTTAGGCCGAAGGGTTCCAGTGCAATATGTCTTTTGAGAGTAAATCTTCTGCTAAGGGGGCACTGTTGTAATAGTTGCCCATGTACAGAGCATAACCTTTATCAGTCTTACCCTGCACTAATTTATGGACCACTTTAGAACAGTCTTGCTGTCCCCCAACCACTACATCTCCTGCGCCACCTTAAACATGGAGGTTTTGAACCATTCCCGTTGGTTCAGCTAATACATACATACATGCATACATACATACATATCATCATCATAAGGTGTTCTGCCTCAAGGCAGGTCCAGCACCAGCGTTGTCTTCACTCCTTTCTATTCCTTGCCATTTCTTTCATTTCCTGATACCCTCCACTTTCATTCAGGTCATCAATCATTTTTATTCTTCTACGTCCCCTTTTCCTTTCACCTTCTACTGATCCTTCCAACACCATCAATAGAAAACCTTCTCCTCTCAAGATATGCCCTAACCAGTTACTTTTCCTCCTCTGAATTGTTTCAAGTAATCTTCTCTTCTCATTTACCCTTGTTAGTATTGCTTCATTCCTTGTCCTGTCCATCCACTTAACCTTCTCCATTCGCCTCCACACCCACATTTCAAATGCCTCTAGCCTTTCTTTCTCTCTCTTCTTTAACATCCATGTTTCACACCCATAAAGCAATACACTCCAAACATAGCACTTCACAAGACGTTTCTTCAGATTTAAATCCATTTTATTACACAGTACCCGTTTTTTCCTATTAAATTTTTCTTTTGCCATTGCTATTCTTGATCTTATTTCTTTTTCACTTCTCCAGTCTTCTGCTAGCATAAATATCTATACTGTTTTACTTGCTCCACTCTTCCATCCTTTGTTGACACATTCATAATCTCTCTATCCCCTATTCTCATCACCTTTGTTTTCTTTATGTTCATTTTCATTCCATATTCCATCATCCTGTCTTCTAGCTTTGTAACCATTTCCTGAATATGCCTCGTTTCATCTGCCAAAATTACCATGTCATCAGCAAACCTTATACAATTTATTATTCTACCCCCAATACTAATTCCTTTATCATTCCCTATTCCATTGTCAATCATTTCTTCAGCATATATATTGAACAGGGTTGGCGATAAGCAGCAACCTTGCCTTACTCCTCTTCCTAGATCATACCATTCGGTCTGTGCATCTTTTATCCTCATAGCTGCTTTCTGTTTCATATACAGCTCTTTAATTAACCTTCTATCTTTCCAGTCTACTTTTTTTGCTTTTAGTATTTCCATCAGTTTTTCCCAGTTCACTCGGTCGAATGCCTTCTCCATATCTATGAAGCACAGACTAATTCCTTTACCCCTTTCTATATATCTCTCTCCACTCATTCTTATCAATCCTATTGCATCTCTTGTACCTCTACTCTTTCTAAATCCAAACTGTTCCTCTGCAACATTTTCTTCCATTTTGCTAATTAGTCTCCTGTTCATAACCCTAAGTAGAACCTTTGCTGCATGTGTAATTAAACTGATTGTTCTGTGTTCACTGCATTTTCTTGTTCCTTGCTTTTTCGGAATTGGAATCATAATTGTTTTGACGAAATCCTCTGGCCACATCCCCTTGTCATAGATTGCATTACACAACTTCACTATTTCTTCCAGTCCTTCCTCATTAAGACACTTAAATAATTCTATCGGTATCTCATCTACCCCCATTGCCTTCCCATTCTTCATATCCTTTATTGCTTGTAGCACCTCTATTTTCAATATCGAAACCCCTGTTTCGTCATTATTTATTTCATCCTGCTCTTCAATACGGAGATCCTTTGGTTTTTCATTTGATTTGTACAACTCCTCCATGTATTCTCTCCATCTATTAAGGACCTCCTCTTCCTTATATAGAACTTTATCTTCTTTACTTGCAATCTCTTTCACACATGCACTTGTTCTCCATCTATCCCACGTTACATTTTTTACTTTCTTATACATCAAGTCATACATTCCTTTTCTCTCTAGATCTCTAGGTCTCTATCCAATTTTTATCACTAATAAGCATGAGTTTACCGTGGGATATTTTCATTAATTTCACTTATCAATCCTATTGCATCTCTTGTACCTCTACTCTTTCTAAATCCAAACTGTTCCTCTGCAACATTTTCTTCCATTTTGCTAATTAGTCTCCTGTTCATAACCCTAAGTAGAACCTTTGCTGCATGTGTAATTAAACTGATTGTTCTGTGTTCACTGCATTTTCTTATTCCTTGCTTTTTCGGAATTGGAATCATAATTGTTTTGACAAAATCCTCTGGCTTCCTCCCCTTGTCATAGATTGCATTACACAACTTCTCTATTTCTTCCAGTCCTTCCTCATCCCATATTTATGTCTTTTGTTTGGCATGTATTGCCTAAAAAACAAGCGGCTCCTCCAAAGAACCATAGATTCATCCAGGGAAAACTCTTTTCACGTTACATAAATTCAGTCCATTGTGGAATTAAAATGATCTTTTACCGGATGAATTTTTTGGAGCCTATCACTCGTATTCTCATTACTAGAAAAATGTAATGATCTTAAAATTAACAAAAATCTGTCCCGACTCATAAATTTGGAAAACGAGAGTTTGAATAAATAATGAGTTCTCCAATGGACACCGCTACTCTTGGCTAACACTTCTATTGCGTATTTGTTAGTCTCCAATACTAACATTTCAAAAAAGTCTTGAGTGAAAAGAAGATGTAGATAATCAGATGGCATTGAGCCCTCGGCCCTCGGGTTGTATTTTTAGCCCTGGGCTACCTGTGAAGGGGATTTGTTCCCTTAGAGGTGGTGTGCTTCTCCATTCCATTCTTGTGGAATCTGAAAGGGTTTGGTTTGGATCACCTTTGGGTATCCCAAGAATATCCTCCTGTTGTCCAGATTCCACTATTTCATCATCATCATCTTCTTCTTGTGTCCGACACTAATGCCATATCATCATCAGACCAATTATCCAAGATTTCTCGAAGTTCTTCATCCGCATATAAATGAGGTTCTTCTTATAATCTACGTTTCCATGAAGTAGATGGTTGGTCAGCCATTACTGAACTAAATGAAAAATATATAATGTGAAAAATCATTGATAGGTGAAAAATATTTTGGATGAATCGTCATAATACTAACCTGCAGAGCTAACATGGATGGCGCTGAAGGATAAACAACTGAAGAAATTTTTCCAAGAGAAATCACATCTGTAGACCTCCTATCACAAAAAAACAAACTGACATTTTTAATTGATTAATGGTGAAAAATAAATAATAATTTTCAAAAAAATAGTTACCTTTACAAAGGAATGAAAAAGTCTTGTCTTCTGTGAAAAAAGACAAGTCCACTTGATTGAACCTCGCTAGAATAAAAGGTATCACTTTGTAAGATAACTGCATTCAAAAGACGTTATAAATTAATGCATTATATTTGTGAAAAATAGTTACCTGCAACAAATGTAGGATAATATGGCATCTTGAGCAAGAAAAGTCACAGGACACAAAGACATTGAAAAAATTTCGAACAAAGCTCTCACAATGATAACTAGATGTATACTGACTGCTCTTACCCATGCTAACCCCTGCCACCTTACGTAAAAACCATCCGTATTGGCGACTTGCTAGTCACATGAGGAGCACATGGCATCTTTCAAGGTCACGCGCCTAGCGCGTGAAGAGCACTGAATGTGTTAAGGATTAATAGTGGATTGAGAAAACACGGCGTGACAAAATATTAATTATTTGAGTTCATTTAATGTAACAATGCCGGTATACATTGTGTCATTGATGGATAGTGTGAATTATTATTTGCAACTCCAGTAAATAATATATTGTTGTGTCGCATAATGTAAACGTACCTTAAATTGAGCCATGTACATCTAGGGATGAGAATTTGTCCCTCCTTTGGCCGGAGCCACAAAAAAACAACCTTAATGCTGGAAAACCTTAAATGGAGAAAACTTAAATCAGGATTCCACTGCATATGTATTAAGAAACTGAACTGCCAATAGTACAGAGGTTGGCAACTTATGTCACACAGACCATTGCAGCCCATTGTATGCAACCTGCAAAGTCATTTTGAAAGCAAAAATAATTTTGGGAAAGGCATACTCTTAACAAAGTACAAAGTTCTATCACTAGGCTCATGGGGGTATCTGACGATGAAAGAATGCCTTCGGCAAGACATAGGGCTTCGGACGGGAGTATACTAGTAAACAATTTCTCCACATCAAAGGACACAAGTTTGGAATTGGGGGTTAAAACCAAGGGTTTCAGTTTATTCGTAAGGTCAATGGAATTTTTCACACTGTATCTCAGGAGGAAGCATATGAACTCTCTAAACCAATTGTTTACTTGAAAGGCAAGTTTATGTGCTGGCGAGGATACACTGGAGATCACTGGCCAAATAGGAATTCTGGGTTTATGAATTTTTGGGAGACCGTAAAGCCTAGGCGCAAGAGGATTCATTTGTAAGGCTTTACCAAAGGAGTGTCAGGGGAAAAGTGATGGGCACAAGGAGATGGCGTTCTTGATCTTCTGATGGAAGTCGGTAGTGGGATCTTTGAGGAGGCGGGTAATATCATTACCGTGGAAGAAGTCAAGCCCATTTTGCGAAACACCTAATTGACCACAAACATTCTGCCAATTTTTGTCCAACCATATTGCATCTCGAAAACAAAAGCTGGAGACTCAACCTTCTCGAACAATTAGAAATCCTCCACCACGTGAAGACCCACGCCAATGGCGTTATTAATGAACATCTCTTCCCAACCACCTCCCCGCTCCTTCCCTCGGTCTTTCCCTTGCTAAACAATTACCCCAACCGTCTTCTTCCCCCTCTGCTCACACCATAAAAAGTACCGTTTAAGAAACCCTCTTCCTTCCCCCATCCTGTTTTCTACACACCTCCCTCCCCGACCTCGCCCATTTCCTATATATACGTTGTAGTGTCCTTATTCTTGACCTGATGATGACTAAGTGTTAATCAAAACCGGTCGTCTGTTTTGTGTGATTAAAGTGGATTCTTTACCAAACATTTTATTCATTTTCCTGAATATGGAGTTCCACCACATCAAGGCTGCATCCATCGATTTTAATAAATTTAAATAATGCACAGATCATTCCATTTATTTTAATTAAAATTATTATCATAAAACCATTCCTATTGAAGTTTTATGTAAAAACGCTTTTTAAACATGATTTTTTAATTACATTATCATTAACTTCCAATGTAAACTTTCATATTCCAATCAAATTGTTTGAAAATTTCAATTTGTCAAAGCATTGATAACTAAAAATGCAGCAGGCTATGTAAAAAATAGATACAATCAGGGATGTGCTGCCAGATATTTAACAACCAGATCACGATTATCAGAGGTGATCATAAAGTACCAGTATAAAGCACACTACTCCCTCGATATCCACTAGGGATGTGTTCCGCAAAAACATCACTGATACCGAATTCTCGGATACTGGGCTTATATATACATTATAATAGTGGTGATGTGTTCTGGACATTTCCTAAAACCATGCTGATTACTATCTAATAAACTACCATATTTTTCGGCTTATAAGACGCAATATTTCCTGAAAAAATGACCCCCAAAATCAGTCAGCGTCTTATATGCCAAAGGTAAGATACTGACACTAAAGAACACACTTGCCCCCAAAATGGAATAATTGGCAGTCATTCATTGCAAAACAATAAAATATACAATGTTAATAATTAATAGTTGAAAAATTGTTAATATATACAGTAAAACCTTATACAACGGGAATTCTGAGGATGCATTTTTATTACTGCGGGACACTCACAGTGATTACAATTTTGGTGTGTTCACGATGTTTAGTTCCTAATGAGTCCATTGAACAGCACAATTAATGCCATGGAACTGTAGAATTCATGTAGATGTCATAAATATTTTATATATATCTAGGATAAATAACATTATGTATATTGAGATAGAAATGGCTACAAGAATGAAAAGTTATCGTGAACTACTCTTGGCGGTGCCTTAAAATAGTTTAAATGGTCCTGGGCAATGACAGGTGCTCCAAATGGAAGTCATGTGAACTACACTTGGCATTGGCTTTAAATATTCCCGGGCAATGCTGGATACTCCAACTAGTTTACTATAAATAAGAGAAAGTTAAAAAGGTTGCTGACTGCTGCTGTGGAATATCAAGTGTTTTAACCTTGTATTATTTCCTCCATGTTTCAATTTGTTTTTAAAGATTTATAATGATATTATTCATTTTTCTGCTAAAAGCGTATTGTCTATTCAATCTTACTTTAAACATTATCAGGCTTACCGTTTGCATGTTAATTTTTTAAAAAGGAATAATACTGGAATTATTAATCAACTCATACTAATTGCCGATATTGAAGTTATATTTTAAAGTGTTTTACTAAAATTTCTTTTTTTACTGTTTTTTTCAGGGAGGTGAAATCGTTAGAATTTGGTTCATCCAATAAGTATCCTTTTCTGAGGCCTGCAGAAGGAATTTCTTCCTTTATTCCAACCTCATGTCCAAGTGGAAGAACTTTAATTTTGAAATGTTTTCCGTCTGGTACGTTGTTACTTCTTTTTACCTCAAAATATAACAAAATTAATTTACATAGTATTTACTCAAAAGTAAGATGATGTGCTTTGATCATATTTTAACATTTGAGAACTAAATTTGGAATCGAATATCAGTGAATCACCTCCGATAAAACTTCTTTATAATTAAAATGCATATCTGTTTTTTCCAACTTATTTTTTGCAATTGGATGAACATTTTTTTATTAATTTGACATTTCAGTCATAAGGTGAATTTAATAATTCACTCTTGAATGGCATCAGTTAATTGGTAATCAAGGTAGCTCATACAGCTATAAAATGGGGAAGCAAAGCAGATATACATTTCTTAACTCTAAATGAATCTTTCTTGAACAATCTGTGAATTAATGCTGAGGATAGCAACTTAGTGGCTGAAATATGTATCTGATTTATTTAAGCAGTTTTTGGCTAGAAGAGTTACCTTGGCCATCAATTGAATTCAAGCCATAAGGAAACGTTAATCATTCATTGGTATATTAAGGTTAGCTGAGTCTGCCCAGTAACTCAACATGGGAATATATTTTATAAAAGTGTTTCTCAAATCAGGGCCGCCCCTAGGGTGTGTGGGGCCCCGGGCAAATATTTTTTGCAGGGCCCGTCTATATAAACAATTTGATTAAAAAATGTATTACAAAATTCATGGGCCCATGTGAGGTATACTGATTTATCGATGAAGATTTAGAATAATGGGTAGAGAAGAGATACTTATGTATTTGTTTATTGTTCAATCAGTTCTTGCCCACATGTCGTTGTTTTGCATGTTAGTGCGCATTTATGTTATTATTAAATTTATCATCTGCGACAATGTATTCAGTCAACAGTATACATTGTACTTTCAAGTGACTCATGACAGTTAACAATGAGCGATAAATATACAAGCACTTAAGCGATTTGATGAAAATCTGGGGCAAGCGGAACACGTTGGGCGAATGCGAAACATTTTCCGAGACTCTTCGCCATATGGGGATTTGGGGCTATCAGAATCCTGAACTATCATGTTTAATCCAGGACAATTGGCTGGCTTAATTTAGGTGTATTCAGACGTTCCCATATCCCATGCAATATATCCCATAGAAATAGGGTAACATTCACTTGGTTGTGTAGGTCATTCATAATTATTTGGTTTTATTCTGCATATTTCTTTTTTATCTTAATAATTTTTTGTGCCTATGATGAGGGGGTCCTCCAAAGCGGGGAGCCCCCTGAAGTGCATGACCAGGGGTGTGGGCCCTGATTGCCCGGGCCTAAGGGCGGTAATGTCTCCAATAATAGGACGCAAAGTTTAAAAAATATTTTCTCGACAAAATTATTGCAATATTTAATTTCCTTAAAAACTTCTATTAAAAAACCATTTCTTGGAAAAGGTGTAGTATTGTTTTTATCAGTGCCTTTTTTGGCAAAATGGTTGTTATGATGCAAAAATGTTGAGAATCACATTTGAAACTGACAAAATATTACGCTTCCCCACTGGGTTGGATTTGTTAAGGGTTGTATTTGTTTTCCTTCCACGTTCATATGTGCACTCTCCTAGGGGTAGGTACCTCTGTTCCTCTTACAAAAATGTGCGAAACATGGATTTCTTAGGAACACGTAATATCTTTCCGCCGATTTATCGTGAATTTCGGTGACATTTATCCTCCGTGGCCCAACATCAGTTTTATTCCCTGTTCTCCATTACAATGATAGCTTTTGAATGAGCACCAGAACAAAATATAAAGTCTATCCCGAGTCATTCAATCTATTACAAAGGCATATACAATGTAACGACTTTTGATGTTATGCAGTGGCACTATGAAAGACATTGGACCGCTTCGCTGCTACTTTGACACAACATAATTATATCGGACTGAAGGGAACTTAATAGATCAACATCTATTGAATACAATAAAATTCGTTCTACTACACCTAAAAATCTGGAGTTGACTTATACACGAGATATAAGAAAAAAAATTATGAAAAAGTCGGGGGTCGACCTATACACAAGGTCGACTTATACATGATTATATACGGTATTTAATATATGATGTTCAGGTGCCATTTGAAGAAAAGAGGGATTTTAGTGCCATTCAGCAAACCATTCAAAAACTATCTGTATTGATCTGAGCTGGAGCAATATTTTTGGAGATCCTCATGCAAATAAAATTTTGGCTCTCACTTACTACGCTTAAAGGAAAGTATTCAGATTTTAAATATTAGGAGAGATGATGTTACTGAAAGGGCTGTTAAATATTGCATAAATTTTACTGATGCAAAACTCTGTGATTAAAATGCAAATAGCGATAGCATATTATTTTTAATATTTGTAATTAAATTAATGAAATATACTTACATATTATAGACTGCCTTAATGAAAGATGTGGGCACCTAGCTTTTAATGATATACAATTTATAGAGTTCATAGAAATAAATTTTTGGTACTGTTTGCATAACTGGGTGTAAGGTAAACAAAGTGACGCTAGCACTGTTGATGACGAGAAAGTGATGAGAAATGGAAATACCAGGGGCAAAGGTGAAAAAGTGGGAGTTAAGCATAAAATGTAAATATAAGAAGCATTTCGAGGTATGTAATTGAACAACATAGGTAAGGGGCAACATGTAAGAGTATTTACTTGAACAAAATAACAAATAAGAAGTAAATGTCATTATACATCACGAAACAATATCTGGAAGGCTGAAGGTGGCGATATCTTGAAGAATTCAATCGAAGGCATCCTCCTCGCCCAGCTGATGTCTCCACATGAACTCCTACATGTAACTTTCCAGAAATTTGCTATGTTCCACTCTGCTTCTTTTCACAGCTCGAGGGGGAAGGCAGAGCGAACATAAGAAGAAACCAATACCACCTAACCTTGGGGGCTGAGTAAGAGTATGCTGCAGGCCAAGTAGTTGTATGCCGCAGGCCGAGTAGGCATATGCCACATACTAGTACCATTTCTCATCACTTTCTAGCCATCAACAGTGATAGCATCGCTTTGTTTACCTTCATCTGGTTATGCAAACAGTACTAAATTTTTTTATAATTTTTCATTTGTCTGGTGGAAGTGTGATATATATAGTTCAGTTATTGAAAACATTGATTGTAAAGCACTCATTAGAATTTCTTTTCATCAGAAGCCTATCTATGCAGCATAGCCCATCGCATTGGTGCTGGCAATGTCTCGTTAAGAAAAGTAGTATTTGAACAAATGTCTTCTTAGTCCATCAGAATAAAATCTGAGATAGATGTGGACTACATGCAAGGGATTTTTTCTGTATACAAACCGAAGTACATAATTTTGCATCATTTTTCTGATTCAAGTTTATTTGAAAATTGGGAGTTCAAAAATTAAGATCTATCTTTTATTCAAAGTTAAACTGAGGAGGATTCAATGTTTTTTTATTTGTTTAATTTGCTTTTCTTGAAACTTATAAAATCAATTTTTTATTGCTTATGCTTCAAGGATTTGTCATTTAAAAAGTCTTCTGTATATCTGCAATGGTTGGTAATAATTTTTATGATGCAATTGACAATTTAATACAATACTATGTAATATTTTATAGTACATATATGTGGTTCAAGTTATAATAGTAATGATTTTAAATAAAAAATTCAAATAAAAAATTTAATGGATATTAGCAGAAACCTAAATTCATAATATGGTGTAACCAGATACAAATCTGTAGTGTCGCAACTTTGTGTATTTATGTTTTAACTCAAATAGAATTGTAGTTAGAACAATGGCTTTACCAATACAAAGTTATAGAATAGTATAATATAAAAAAGAATTGGAAGAAATTTCCAGCATTTTCCTTTTACCTTTTAGAGTGTGGATTGCGCCCATTCCTGGAGCAGCTTGGTCCAACATCAGGTGTGAAAGATGAAAGCAAAGCCAAGCAAATGGCACTTCCTGGTGAGTGGCCATGGCAAGCTGTACTCTTGAAAGAAGGCCTCCATGTTTGTGATGCCACTCTTGTTTCACCCCATTGGGTACTCACTGCAGCCTCCTGCTTTGAAGGGTAACTGTACTACAATTATGACAAGTACTACTTAAATTTAGCACTTTCAACCAAATATATGCCAACATTCTATTTTATTAATTTATTAATCTTATAAATTCTCATTGAAAGTTGTGTGTATTTTTGGCTAATCAGCCTCTTGGATTATTATAGATTGAAAGTTGTAATGTGCCTTTGTACTCATTATATTTAATACAAACTCTGTAAAAATGCAAGGGATATTTAAGTGGTACAGTTTGGAATTGCTGGAAATCATACAATCTACCAAGCATGTCAATTAAGCCAACTTGACTTGTTTATGAAAACTAAAACATGTTTGAAACATAAAGTTAGTTTTATTGTTGTGCATCCCTTGCTCAATAATAGGTTTTAACTAGTTTATTTTGAATATATAAAATAAAGGAAAACTAATAAATGATATCAGAATTCTAAATAATGATATTGTCATTGTTATGCTGAATAATCATTTGCTCTAATTCATTTTGGCAGTTGTTTAAAAATATTTTAATGTAAAAATCTTCAATCATTTCCCTTGATTCACTCCAGCCATGTTGGGATTTCCACTGAAAACTACTAATAGGTATGTGGAAAAAAGTCATTTGCCATCTCAATGCACCTGAAAATCTGTCTCAACATTTAAAATAAACACCACTGATAAAATAAATTTCTTTTTAATTCCTTTAGTTTTTATGTCAAAACATACAAAATTGTCAAAGGTAATTTCACATGGTATGTTACACATAGTAAAAGCAATATTAAAAAAATAATGGGCTCTTGAAGTAATTTAAATTTCGATCATGTTAAGTTAAAAATTGCTTAATTTAAGCTGACTAATACTTAAGTTAATGCAAAAGTATTAATTAAGATTATTTGGACAAGAAACTTAATAGATAAATTTTTCATTTCTGTAATCCATAAAAATTTGGCTCATCTTATTTTCAAAACTGAAGCCTTCAATACATTGAAAATAGGCTTTTGAAAGCTGCGAGTTTTTAAAAATTCAGTTTCACTTTAGATATCTGCCAATTAAAATTATCAATCTCCTAGAACCTCAAGTGTCTTATGACTGTCAATTTTTACAGAAGCTAGATTTACCTATTAACATTCAATGGTATATTTTTCAAATGAACCAAAATGCTCTTTCTGCAGTAATATGCCTCCCAACACCCCTTGGATGGTACGTCTTGGAGCACTTCACCCAACTGGATCGCAGCATCCATGGCTCCGAGAATCAACCCTCATTGGAATGGTAACTTCTCCAAGTGGATCCTTGGCTCTTGGTAGGCTAAGTAATCCAGTTGTTCCAGATCATTACATTGGAAGTGTATGTTTACCAGAGACGATGAGTCAGTCACATAAAGGAGAGTATGTTTCTCTTGCATGGGGCAGCAAGGGTAAGTTTCAGTTTAACCATTAAGTATAACTAACATCTAAATGGCAATAAATATGTAGGAGAAAAGCTAATTTTTCATTAATTCATCAATACATTATTATGATTGGAAGAGATATAAAAATGTGAAAAATAATTGGCAGACCCATGAAAGTAAGGCATAAATGCATTATGGTGTATATGTGATCAGTGGTGAGCTGCCAAAAATTTTAGCAACTGGTTCTCTAAAAAATAAACTTTTTTCTTATTAAAAAAATGAATAAAACAAAAACTCATTTCAGTCAAAGTGAACTTATATTAAACATAACTTATAACATTCTCTTTGAAAAATAAATCTCTTATTATTATTATTTAAGTGCTGTTAGAGTACAAAAACATTATTTCATTTAAAACAGTTACTAATTGTTCAGTAATAGGTAACTTAGATGTAATTATGTAACTAATTTATTTAATAAATAATAATAACTAGCAGTTGCCCATCAATAAATTGACTGGTTGGTTAGATAAAATATTGTCTTGGTAGTTATTAGTGATGGGATGGTTTCGCTATTTCCCGGTTCCGGTTATATTAATCTGATCCCAGTTTTTTAGGTTAGAAGTTCTTTTTGATGCATCACGGGACATTCTAGCTTTACAATAGTTACATTTAGCATAATTGTCATTTGAACTGTCAATTCTGAAGTTGTTCCAAATGTCCAACATGGCTTTATTGTTAGGGTTCACAATAAACCAGTTAAATTTAAAAATTATTATCTATTCAAAATTATTACACAACAAACAACAACAACAACACACCTTGACGCTTTCCCTTGCGGGGTAAGCCAATGTCTGCCAATTACCAACCCATCACCACATGCTTCCTCCACACACTTCTATCCTTACACACTTCTTTTGCTTCACTTACACTCATACACCGAGTCACACATTTCCTTTTATTCCTCATACTTTTCACGTCCCTTTTTCTCAGAGTCTCACCAACCACATCCAACCAAGTATTGCGCGGTCTGCCTCTCCCTCTCTCGCCATTCACTCTTTCTTCATATATTTGCTTGGTGATTCTACTCTCCTCCATTCTTTCTACATGCCCGAACCACAAACAAAACAAAATAAAACTTATTTCTGTTAATAAATTATAGTAACATTTCAAACTGATGGATATTACTCAAGATATTGCGTGAATTTTTACATTATAAAACCACACAGCCACGAACCAAATATTGAATGCTGTAAGTTCGGAACCCATCATTCAATTTTTTTAAAGATATTTTTGCGGAACTATCGTTTGTTGAACTGATTTGTTGTCCTGATTTTTGTACACATTAAAAAGCTCTTTTGCCTCATGAAATAAAGGAAATTCAGACTGGCTTATCCCATTTGAAACTGATAACACATCCATCATAAAAATATATTTTACGCCGTAGTAAACGCACAACTTCCATCATCGTATGCATCGAAAATCGAATGCTGTCACAGAAGAATATGGTGGAATGAGGCAGTCGCTTTCTGGTTAGCATCTGCTTCTCAGTCGCAATCATGTTTTTATTAAAATGAGGATCAAAATCAAAGAACTGGATTGTAAACAGTCAGTTCTGGTTATTTTGGTTCTTGAAAGAACTGGCAGAACCGAAGAATTCCTAGTAGTTAGCCTTCTGTCGCATTACCATGGTCAGCGACTGCAAGGTTTATTTCCTTCTAATTATGTCTGGTAGAAGTGCCCTGTTATTTCCTAGCAAAGACTAGTACCCCTACAGATAGTGTCTAATGCCCGCTAGCAGTGCCACCTTAACATCAACCACTTCAAGCAGAGCTTAGCTGGTCACAAAAAACCTCAATATCTCACCAACGGTTTGACCAATTTTAATTTTATCATTTTCCTGCAAATCTGCAGGTCAAGGCATTTAAGTTGATGCATCACATGTTAAGATGGCTGTTATCTTTGCTTTAGAAATATCTTCTTTTATGCTATATATATATATTAACTAAAGGAAAAGAAAAGGTAGTGATGAGGGTGGCAACAAGGTGTTGAGGGAAGCCCAGCGGACACTTACCAAGTTGAGGACCAAGCTGGCAGGCTGCTGGGGGCGTCAAAGAGACACGTAAAACACACGAACACAAAAACACACGCAAGCTTATCGGGCCTATGCCCTTCTTCAGCGAAAGAGTAACGTAGAGTGACACACTGGGCGGGGAATGACAGGGTGATGTGGGAAGGTTGATGATTGGAGGAGGTGGGGAGTAGGAGGGGTGGATAGCCAATAAAGAGGAAGTGTGGTAAGGGAAAGTGTGAATAACTACAAAGTAACAAGGAGACATTGTAAGGGGGCTAATAGGGTTAGCGGAGGTTGAGGCCAGGCGGAGAGGAAGAGTCGAGAAGATGGATATGTGCTAGTTCCCAGTGTCGGAGAAGGAGTGTCATAGGGTAAAGCACGAATAATCCTAACATTGTAGCAACTATTGAAGGGGACATTGTGGGTATTAGCATGTAATGCAACTGGGAGGGTGCGTCTGAGAGAAATGCTATTCCGGTGACCGTTCATTCGGATGTTTAACGGATTGCTGGTGAGGCCTACGTAAAACGCGGGACAAAGGGTGCAGGTAAGGAGGTAAATGACGTTACGGGTGGTGCAGTTGCTTCTGGAGGTGATGGGGTAGGTGATGTTGGTGGAGGGACTCGAGAAAGAAGATGATGGTAGGTGGATAGGGCAAGTGAGGCAGCGAGGTTTTCCGCAGGGGTGGGAGCCTATTGCAAGAAGCGTGGTAGAAGTGGGAAGTTCCTTCCTCCACAAGATATTTCCCAAATTTGGGGGCCGGCGGAAGGAGAGGAGCGGAGGATTGGCAAAAAGGTTGATAAAGAGGGACTGATGGGAGGAAGAGGTAAGAATTGGGTGGGAAGCATGAAGGATTGTTTTGAGAGCTTCGTGGATACCAGGAAGGAAAAGTGTCGTAAGAGTGAGTGGAGGGGTAGATGCAGGAATAGTGGGTGTGTGAGGATGAGATCCATTGTGGGTAGGCGTCATCGCCCTATGGATCTGTTCGCGGACCAAGACTGGAGGGTAACCACGTTTGAGAAGAGCATCCTCGAGGACAGAGTAATACTCTAGAAGGGATGCTCTATCGGAACAAAGCCTCCATCCTCGACGAGCAAGGGCATAGGGGATAGAGGTTTTGGTATGAAGGGGATGGCAGCTATCAAAGTGGAGGTATTGGAGGCTGTTGGTGGGTTTGATGTGAACACAGGTGCGGATTTGGCTGTCTTGAAGGTAAAGATATATAAAGATATGGGGATGTCGAAGTTGTCTCTCTCGCTAGCTGAAGAAGGAATCTTTCCGAAAGCTTCTACATTATGTTTCTGTGTTGTTTTTAGTGTTATTTTACGTGTGTTGCTTCAACATCCCCAAGGCCTCACCAACTTGAAGTCGACCGATTGGTGAGTGTTTACTGGGCTTCCTCATCCCGACATCTTGTTGCCATCCATATATCCCTTTTACCTTTCCTTTTCTGTAAGCTGTTTTATATATCATTATTAGAAAGAGAGTTATCAAGATATAAAGAGGACAGCGGAAAATAGGAGTATATGGAGAACCAGGTTTAACCATGAATAATCACGGACCTGTCTACGGACAGACTACCTATGATGATGATGATGATATATATATATATATATATAAATTCTTGGCTTTCATTTTAGATTTTGACTCTGATGGACAATTTAGTTTTTCAATAGCAGTTTACAAGCTATTGGAACATAGTTAACAAACGGTTCTAAAACCTTTTCAAAATTTAACGACCAGTTCCTGCAAACCAATGCAAAAGCGGCCCTAGCTCATACCCTATATATAACTTAATTTTAATCTGCATCTTCATCAAACATGTTGAAGGACCAATTAAATTTCTTTTTAATTTGTTCAATCAGAAATATCTAGATAATATATATGGCGGCAATAAATGTCCTAAGTAAAAATTTAGGTCACATTTTTAATGCAATAGTTAAGCTCTTTTAAAGAATATAATTTATTAATAACATGAAATATTAATATGTATAGAAATATCTGAGTATGCACAATGGAAATTAGCTTCAACATATTTTATATTTACAGGAGATAGGTTGGAATCAGTGAGATTGAAAATAATGTCATGCCATAACATAAGTGGTGATTCCATGAATATCATTTGTGCTAACGAGGGAGAACCTCAGGAAAAGCAACAATGTTGGGTAAGCAACAAAATATTTCCTTATCTTCCATTTTTTATTCATCCTATTATCTTAAATTTCACATAAACACAGGGAAAGATGGTATTATGTATATTGACCAAGGGGATTCAACATTTGCACCAATTTCAGTATTTTTCTGTGACTTTCGAAGTTCTATCAGGGGATAATCTTATATGCAGGTAAATATGGTACATACGCATTGGAAAGCATGCATAGCAAAAAGATACAACACGAGATTATCTATTCTATGTAAGATGAAGAGTGCCAATTTTTCCAAAATATATGTTTAAATATCTCATACTGTATCTATTATATATAGATGCTTCTTCTCTTCTATGCCATTATATGAGGCGCCTAGAATCAAATACACCAAATCCATTTTTTATAAAAATTGAGTTAGACATGTTTTCTTGCGTAAGATGACGATCAACTCGTGTGGATGTGGCGAGTATTGAACCCGAGTCTCTACTTGGACCTCATTTTATGCATAGATGTGACAGATTTTGAAGCAAAATAATACTTTTATCGAATCCCTCATTATATGAACCATAAGAAAATGTGTCTAACTCAGTTTTATAAGAAATGGATTTGGCAGGCTTTGATTCTAGGCGCCTCATATATAGACATTCCTTACAGAGGAGAAGGATATCTATAACATATGGATATATATATATATCTATATATACTCTATATATACTCTATATATTACTCTATCGCTGAAATAGGGCATAGACCCGATAAGCTTGCGTGTTTTTTTGTGTTTTTTGTGTTTTTGTTTTCAACGTCTCTTCGACGCCCCCCAGCAGCCTGCCATCTTGGTCCCCGACTTGGTAAGTGTCCGCTGGGCTTCCTTCAACACCTTGTTGCCACCCTCATCTCTACCTTTTCATTTCCTTAAGTTAATATATGTGTATATATATATATATATATATATATATATATATATATATATATATATATATATATGTCAGTTACTCTATCACTGAAGAAGGGCATAGGCCCAATAAGCTTGTGTGTTTTTTGTGTTCGTGTGTTGTATGTGTCTCTTCGAAGCCCCCAGCAGCCTGCCAACTTGGTATCCAGCTTGGTAATTGTCCGCTGGGCTTCCCTCAACACCTTGTTGCCACTCTCATCACTACCTCTTCTTTTTCTTAAGTTAATATATATATATATATATATATATATATATATATATATATATATATATATATATATATATATATATGGATGTCAACAAGGTGTTGGGATGAGGAAACCCAGTGAGCACTCACCAATCAGACGACTTCAGGTTGGCGAGGCCCCGGGGATGTCGAAGCGACACACGTAAAAGAACACTAAAACACAGAAACATCACAAACGTAGAAGCTTTCGGAATTATTCCTTCATCAGCTACAGAGAGAGTTTTAGTTTAGTTTTAGTGTTCTTTTACGTGTGTCGCTTCGACATCCCCGGGGCCTCGCCAACCTGAAGTCATCTGATTGGTGAGTGTTCACTGGGTTTCCTCATCCCAACACCTTGTTGACATCCATATATATATATGAGGATACTAATGTTTAGGCACTTCCAGAAGAGCTAGAAATTCAAAATTTTTTATGACAGGATGTGCAAAACCGGCTAGAAAAAACAAAAATCTTTGAAAAGTTCAACAATGCGGCTGATAAAAATTCGCAATTGTTTAAACAAATTTTCATGGTTTGTGTATTTCCGAATCTGCTATGAAGCTGAAATTTTTTTTTAAAGGTAAAATTAGTAAAAAAACGAAATAGGGGTTATAGAAATTTTGATATTTTAATTTGTTTGGTTCTTAAAATTCTTAAAGTTTAAACAAATAGATAAATGTTTAGGTACTATGGGGAGAGCTAGGGAGCTGAAATTTTTAAGTTAGTTAGAGGTTAGTGCAAATGCACAAATAAACATTTGAATATCCCCATGAAGTTGTTATTGCAACCGTTAAATTTTTTTTTACTTTAAACAATTAGATAAATATTATTTCACTTCTAGATGTGCTATAACTTTAAAATTTGGCATAAATGTATGCCATTTGTATTCCACAATGGAAAAAGTATAATATTCTTAAAATTGCCAATTTAAGGATTGTTTTGCTCTAGTATTGTTCCATAAGGAAAGAACGAAAATTGGTGCAGAGGTGAAAACTTTTGAATTAAAAAAAATATTTCCAATGAAGAAATATCTCTCTGAAAAAAATTAATGTGTTGTCAAGGTGAGATGAAGTGCTTGCAGAATGCAAGCATCTTTTACTAATAATGAAATAAGGGGTCAAATAACTGAATAAATCATAGATAATGTTAATGGGAACTTGTTCCGTTAAACAGGATTCAGGACTTCCAGGAAAACCTCTCCTTTACCGCAATCAACATGAAGTTGAGGGCAAGCGGTCTCAACAAAGGTGGACACTATTGGGAGTGGACAGTGGGAAAAGGACAAATACTAGCGAGAGAGAAGTGATGTCATGTGGAGACTGGGTTTTTGAGGGAGTGAAGGAGAGTTTGGAATGGGTGAGGCACACGATTGAAGGAAATTCACAAGCTGGAGAAGATACATTCACTGGAGGTGGATGAATGTAATGGAAAATGCTACATGCTTAGTTTTTCCTGTTCGTTTAAGGTGGACTGAAATGGTTGAAATAGACTGTTAAAGGGTTTGTGGAATGTAAATTTGTTACTAATCAGTATTTTGAGTGATTGTGTGAGTGCATGTCTCGAGTGTAGCCCTAAATTATAGAGGGAAGTTGATAATGTGTGGTGCTAACAAGGCAAAGGCCTTGAAGGGCCAAACTTGTATATTACCTGAAATTTTGTTAATGCTTTAAAAACAGATGCTGTTAATATATCTCATCAATTGATGAGAAATAAATGTTTGTTTTAAATGACTACTTTTATTTATATGCAGGTATTCTATGTCAGAAAATAAATTTTTTACATGTGGTTTGTGTTATTTAAAGTTTCTAATTTTATATTTGTAGTATAAGCTTTTAGTGAAATACAATTCATTAAAATCAATGGTTTTTTCTATGTTGAAGAATGTAAATATATGAGATGAATTGATTTCTTGAGACTAGATTGGATGTTGCCTACAAAAATTTCTATAAAGAAGGTATAATGCAGTAAAAAATTGGTCAAACTGAATGAAATGTGTTCGTCATAATCTCCCTTGCAATATAATTTACCATTTTAAGTCATGCAAAAGACATTTGAGATTCTACATTTCTTTCTCTTTTCTGTTAGGGTATTTCTTTGAGATAATCCTGGTTGAAAGTGGACTCTAAAACATTATTTAGATAAACGATTGGCAGAGTAATAGTAATACAGGTAAACTCCATTACAGTGCACTCTATCAGAACACGAAATCCAGTACAACATGATCAGTCCATGGACTCCATTTTAACACGGAGTTCGCTATTACGAGGTATCAAATTTGTGATATTTTCTAAAAGTAAATCCTAAATTTTTGTGAGGGGAAAAGAGTTTTTTTTCAAATATTTTCATTTCGCAACAACCACATATGGGATATAGGCTTCCCGCATTGTCAGACAAATAACACATACATAATACATACGTACAATGCATGTGTACTATATGAAGAGAAGCAAATGTTACAAAGCGGTAACTTATTTGCCTTGCGGAGAAAGCATCAGTTGCATTGATCACTTCATTATTTTTTTGAATAAAATGTTGCAGCTTGTCTCCCGCAGTCTTTACTTTTACCTTTTGATGCGATGGACCCTTCTCAGCACACCGCCAGGTAAGGAAAGAGGGTAAATTTTCTTTTAATTTGTTTTAAGCCTGTTTCTTTGTGCTTCTGGATTTCAACCCAACTGTAACGGCCACATTTTGTAAAGCTACATGAAATGAACAAGACGCATAGTTTGACTTTTATTTTCTTCAAGTTTTTCAATTTTGTTTAAATTAAGTTTTTTCCATTTCACAAGAACAGTATTTTCTATTTAAAAAATTATAGCCTCTTTGAAATGGTGAAAAGGAAGCAATTTACACTTTCTGAAAAAATTGCGGCTTTGGACCGAGTCAAATCCGAAATATCACAAACAAAAGTCGCAAAGGATTTAGGCATAAATGAATCGACTTTAAGAGGCTGGAAAGCAAATGAAGAAGAATTACGGAATTCTGTCTCGCGAATCTGTCTATATCGCGGTCTGAAGTTATGGATCCCATCCACCGCGTTGCAATGGAGTTTACCTGCATATTGTGCAATCCGCTCACAATGGAAAAAGAGAGCGCACGAAGCACCCCGGGAGTCTGGGGAGCAGAGCTACCATCGAGGTTGGTGGGCGCAGCGAGCAGGGGTGGAGCCCCTAGTACAGGTAACTCTCATTCATCGAACGTTCGTTGAAGGAATGCTCGCTTTAACGAATACTTTACTTTTCGCCGAACATTCAGTTCACTTTAACGAACTAAATAACATGTCTCCAATTCAGATCGATGAAACTCGGATGTTTACGAAAGCTCTTGGGGTCACAAAGACCGTCTTGTTTACCGATGGATTCTTCGTGCGTCCACTTTACCACTCAAAATAAATTTTACAAATATCCACTAAGGCTTGAAGGACCTCTTGTGTACCGATAAGGAGGAAGTGAACTACAGTCTTTCCCACTGCCATTCTATACTTCAATCTGTGACTTGGATTGACTATGTTCGGTCGCATTCTTTCTCTCGGCGTTCATATATAATCGTTACATCACAAGAATTTGTTTTCAAGCCATTGCCGTGGCCACGTTTATCGTACTTGTTCGTGCTTTCCTCATAGCTGTTCAACTTTTTGTTAATTATTTTCCTGAAGATTTTTAAATCACGATAAATTTTTAATTCTTTATTGACGGTGTTGGAAGGTTGTTTTTCATTCGAAAGTTGAATTTTCTCGTATCATACAATAGATGGAACTGTACATACATCTATGATCGATTTTTGTTGCTTCTATTTTCTAATAGATCCACTATTGTACCTACTTGCTTTGGCAGACATTTTAATAGCTAGGAATTATAAACTCAAGAATAAAAAAATCTTTTGTCTGGAACCCATCTAGAGTTTTAACGGGGAAATCAACGGAAAAATCATGATCGTTCAACGAATTTTTGTTTCACGGACACTTTTCAGGAACGCATGTCGTTCGTTGCCTCTACTATATAGAAGGACAAGTTATCACCTTCATTTATTAATTATAACTCCTATATACATGTATTATAAAAACTTTCAATGATAATTATATGCATATCAATTCCAAAAGGAAAAAAAAATTTAGTGTTTTCCTATATATATATAATGATTATCAGTTCAATATAATGCAATGAAAGCGAGTATTCAAGTCTATGAAGAGACAGGATGAAAAACAGTTCATAGAACCTAAACATTGAACCAAAATTTAGTAAGTTGAAGTTTCACTTTAGTTAATGGCTAAAATTTATGCGGCTTACCTAATTGTCTTTTATAACAATTACTGAAAAATCTTGACTGGAGTTTCTAAAACTCTTGAGTTTACCGCGCAGTGTTTTATTCTATGTAGTTATAAATCTCTCCTATAGAGAGACACTCAGGAAATGGGTGCAATATCTTATCCTTCGTTTGAATTGTTTGCCATCAAATACAAGGTCTCGATCGTGATTATCTATAATTGCGTACGCTACCATAGTTAATTTTGCATAAATATTGCTTAGTAAGTATATTTTTAAATTAAGAAAATTTCATTACTTTCGATGCATTATTCTTAAGTTAAAAACTTGACTAAGCAATAAACCGTAATGTGCCATTGACATGTCCAAGAGAACCATGAGCATCTTCAGTCTTAATTTAAATATCTGTTTTATTTAAGAAAGAAATGGCATCTGGCATAGTTAACGAAAGTGATTTTTTGGTTCAATTTTGTAACGTGGAGCAATCTTTCCCCTCAAAGATATCAATTTCTTGCAGAAATCAGGTAAGTAGTATATGTAGATCTAATTTCAAGTTTTAATTTTTTTATTCTGTTTATCCTTGGTATTTATTTTTTGATGACTTCATAGTAGAAAAGTACCTAGAAGAACCTTACGACAAAATTTGTGATGTATTGTAAAGACAAAGTTTACGACAAAGATGAAGAATATAGTTTCGAGGAGATAAGAGCTAGAAGATATGTTGTTGTAAGTAACTTTATTGCAATTATAAAGCAGCATTTGAATAGGCCGTTAGTTTTTTATGTATCTCATTGACATGCAGCGTAGTGTGTCCACTGATGATTACAGTTATGTTAGCCAACTGTATTTCTTCAGTTGTTTTAATGCTTTGCTTGGAATGCTTTAAATGTAACCAATCCAATTTTTTTTTAATTTTCATTGTTCTGTATCTTGTTGCATTTTGCGAGCAGCCAAAGCAGTTGTTTAATTTTCTAAAGGTGCACAAACGGACTACTCGTATCCCTAGAGTTACCACCTTGCACTGACTTCTAACCCGGAGATTTTAAACAATGTCTGATATTTTAAAGTAAAAAAATGTGAACTAAAATGTTATATTTTCGGGCATGAGAAATTTAAAAATACATTATATACTTTTTAATTTCCTGTGTTCTTCTGACCCGGATATATTTTGAGGGCAGGATAAAAATAAAATATATAATATAGTTATTTTTATTTTGTATAATACAAAAAATGTTAAACTATACACATCAAATCACAGTACATAATATCAAAATATCTTTTTTAATAGCACTTGACAGAAATATTAATCATATAAATAAATAATATTAATAACAAAAATCAATACTCTATAATTGGTTATATGTAGTAATATTAATTTTTATTATTAATATTTCTCACAATCACAGTCGCAGCTTCTTCCAAGAATATTTTTCATTACTAATTGTACATTTAAGTAGTTCGACCTGCTCAGGTTTAGTGACAGTCGTAAAATTCTTGGCAATTCATATCAAAATTGAGTTTGGTAAGTAGTTCTGCCTTCACCAACTCCACTCGCATTCTGTTTCTCCTATCGCTCCATGCATTGCCCATTATGGAGAAAATTCTCTCCACAAAGGCATTACTTACTGGAATTGAGATAATGTTTGCCACAAGCTTTGTTAATTCTGTAAATGCATCCCGATCTGATAATATTTTCACCCATTTTTTGTCAATCGACAAATCAAGTGCTTGTACATGCGGAAGTATGTTATTAAGCAAATGTATCTCATCATACAATTTATCCTCATCCAGTTGAGCTTGGGCAGAATTTACTGCATTAAAAAGTCTTGGTATTCAAGTTTTTCATTTTTTAAATTAATAACGGAAAAATGTTGAAAAGGATTGTTTTCAAAATTATACCACTTCTTAAGATATTTAATAGCTCTAGAGTAGACTTGTGTTGCTTCTTTAACAAATTTTTGTTTTTCATAGACATTAAGATAACTTAAACTTGAGTTCACTTTACTTCCAAAGAATTGATCAGTTAGTCTGTTTTCAAGCTTGTCTTTCAAGGTACACATTATTTCCTGTATATCTGAACTCATGATTGTTGTCCTTTCTAGTAGCAGAACACTTTGTGTCATAATGTACATGAAATTATGTACAAAATACAGATAGCACTCAGGAAAAGATAACTGTGGCTTGATATCATCTTGTAATTCATCCTGTTGATCTTGTACAAATGCTCAAATTGTCTTATTGGTTTCTTCTTCTCCTTGCTGCATAAAGTACATTTTTACTGCCAGCCAAGAACTTAAAATCTGCTCAAGAGCTCTGTAAAACGATAACCACCTTGTTACAAAATGTCGTAGTATGTCCTCATATTCCATTTCTAAGAATTTGAAACATTGTTTCAGTATTACTGATTTTTTTGCAGTTAGAAAATTCCACAAATATTTTAAAATTAAAATTTCAACATCAAATGATAATGCTTTACAGGCATTTCTGGCAGCATTGTGAGTGATGTGGCAATTACAGTTACTTTTCATAATTGACGAATTCATAGTAGATAGTTTTTGGAAAACCGAGTTATGTTTTCCATAGTTCACTGACGCGTTGTCTGCTGTGTACAAACTTACATTTGTGATATCAAGTCCATGTTTCTTAAGACAAGCAGTCAACTGTTTGATAATTGCTGCAGATGATTCATCGCTATCCTCGTAAAAATCTATAATTTTGTTCTGAACACCTTTGTTAATATCAAAATATTCGGCAGTTTTACTCAGGAAATTCCCTGGTTTGGCTCAGTCTCACAGGATTTGATAATATATGAAAATTTAACTGATTCATATTTTAAAAAGTGCCATGCAAAGTTTCTAATATTAAAACTTGGAATAATTTTAAAATATGTAATAAAACTCACAAACCCGGAGAAATAATAACTAAACCCGGAGCTCGGAGACGAGGTGTCAAATCCCGGAGAGGTGGCAACTCTACGTATCCCCCATATTTTTACCCTTTCAAGTACCCATTTGATAAATTCTCAAAATTTTTAAATTGTAAATCGTACTTTTTTCTGAAAAATTTATATTGAAATTCCGAGTGCAAGTATATATATAGCAGTACATCTAGAATAGATAATTACTTGGAAAAGTTGCTTTAAAATGGGTACTGAATTTAAATAAAAAATAACCGTGATAAATATGACTTGGCATTAAAGCTAAATTTCCTTTTCCTTGAAACTTATTGCGAGAAAACTGACAATGAGTCTGTTTTATGGATTAATACTGTAATTGATTTTGGCAACAGGGGTTTAACCCATTTCGAATGTGTGGTAATAAATTCATAACTTTTTCATTGCAATAAATACAATTTATTAATTTATTACTTTATTATTCACTTCCATTTATCCAGCTATGTCAAATGATTCATAGGCAGTAATGAGTTCAAGGTTTTTGTGCAATCCAACATAGTTGCAGCTGACAATTTTTCAAGAAATGTTTTTAACTCACTGATGTGCTCAGTCATTATCTTTGTATAGTTTTGAGTAAGAAAATTGCATACAGAAGTGAAAATGCACATTCGTATATTCTGGCCTGCCAGTGGTAGTTTGAGGTTATTACCACTACTATAATTGATTTTACAAAAGTAAAATCTATCTTCTAATAGCATCTAGGAATAATTTTAAGAAGCAATTACTGATTACTTTAACCTCCTGTGGATTTCTATCTCTTTGGACAACTCTATTGATTCATTATACCAAAAGCTATTACAGTAACAGCGATGCTGTTTGAAGGAGTTTTGCCCTAGGCAAACTTAAAGATGGCTCTGAAAAAATTTCAACTTGGTACTTCTTTGTGGTAGGAGTAACTTATGATATAATGTAACATTAATATTTTCATTAGAAAATTTTAATGAAATTTAAAATAAAATAAAAGACTGCAAATATGCAATAAGGAGATTGGTGCTTTCAGTGGCACCTCTGGTGTCTTTGTGTTATAAGTCAGGAAGCAACTTGTAGTTGACGGGTCAACCCTGAGAGAGTTTTGAAAATAAAGCACCATTTGAAACTAAACACATTTTCCTATTTTCTATGGAATGTATTATTTTCTGGTAAAATTTTCAACCTGTGTGGTTTGAGGAGAGAGCAGAAGTTGGCACTCTGTCCTTTGGAAGGGAGTTAAGCAGTTGGCTTCCTTGGTCCTCTTCGTAAAGAGTAGGCTAATGCCAGCACCAGGTTTTCCTCCTCTCTCATGTGTGTTCCGTATGGAAGGAGTTTTCTATAATAATCCAAGAGGTTCATTAACCAGAAATACACACAAACTATTTTCCCTAATGCAATACCACAGCATTTCTAGATTATCCAATGTAAACACATGGCCTGCTGGAGTGCTTGCAAACTGTAATTTTGCTCACTGAAGCATTCACAACCACAAATGCACCCAAATATGTAGAAAAGTTTGTCAACCCTTGTCCTAGACTCCTGTTTTACTGACTGTCTTGTTCCCTCAGATCTCAATATGAGTTATATCTTTGGCCAAATTTTTAATTAAGAACTGATCAACATGGATCCATTCTAGATAATTCAAAAGAAATTGTGCATAAATGCAGTGGTAATTACAATCTTCTATCAAAAGGGTATTGCTTGAATTTAAAAAAAATGTTTGTTTATTTGGGTTTAACCCTCTCACAACCCTTAAGTGAATGCGCTTGTTTCGTGTTACCATTAGTACACCAGATATGTCAGGGGTGGCCAAACCGTGGCGCATTGGATGATTACAAGTGGCGCATCCTTGCGCCTACTTATTTTTTTAAATAGTTGTCATAACTGAATCCATCTTAATATTTTAACACCAAAGTGATCTCAGTTCAATTCGTACAGCCTTCGGTAATGTTCAACTTCTCGGTGTTTGAAACTTAGAATGGAACTTGTGAGATGTTACTTTAGGCGGGTTTACAAACGTACGAATATTTTTATCGGTGTTGCCATTGCGCGTTCCTGCTCAAACGATCGCAAACACCGCGCACTAGCAACACATCATATGTTTGAAGTCACGTGCGAATGAGCGGCGAGCGTTCGATATGGTCAGTCAGTTCTGAGTGAGCCATCGTGGCGTGGAGTTTGAAGCAGTGTTTTATTGAGTGTACTAGCGTGGTTTTTGTATTGAGAGTGATTGAAAGACAGATTCAAGATTAAATATATATTACGTTTGTCAAAGAAGAGCGCCACTACTTTTTCTTGATGCGAACATAGAATTCAAATTCCACATAATTGATATTCTGTGTGATACGACGTATGTACTTGTGATCTATTTGTTCTTTTTCACTTTTTTTTAGTTTTATACCTTTCTATGCTTAAATTCCTGTTGTCCATTACAGTGTAAAAGAAAATGAGCAAAAGAAGCCAAGAAAGTGATTGTAAGCGCGAATTCAATAAACAGTGGGAAAATGAGTTGCTATTTATAGCAAGTTCATCAGGAAAACCGTTTTGCATTGTTTGTGAAAGTACTCTTTCACATAATAGAAAACATGATCTTAAGAGACACTATACAACACAGCATCAGACTAATATGGAAGAAAAAATGAAGCTTGTTCTTGGGTCTGAGTTACGAAAAGAATATGTAACTAAGAAAAAGGAAGAAATCAGAAAAAGACAAAATATATTTGTTAAAGTAAGTAGTGAAGACTTGGCAATGACAGAAGCGTCATATGAAATTGCTTTAGCATTGGCGAAAAAAAGAAACCTTTTTCTGATGGAGAAGAAATTGTTAAGCCTTGTCTCCAAATATTTGCACGCCATCTTGGTAATAAAGTTTTTGAAAGGAAAGCAGACGAAATTGCTATATCAAGGCAGACAGTTACGAGACGTATCGAGGAACTCTCTCAGGATGTATCTCAGCAACTGGAAGACCTTGTCCATTCTTGTACTTTCTTTTCTCTAGCTTTGGATGAATCAACGGACATATGTGATGTTGCCCAGTTAAACATTTTTATAAGAGGAATTGATGATAATTTTAATGTCTTTGAAGAACTTGCCAGTCTGGAGTCATTGCATGGTAAAACAAGAGGATCAGACATATTTGAAAAGGTGAAATCATGCCTAGAAGATCTAAAATTAGATTATAACAAACTTATCAGTGTGTGTACTGACGGAGCGCCATCAATGATAGGTAAAGTCAATGGCGCTACAACTTTGCTTGAAATTTTTTTAAAACGTCCTATACCGAAATATCACTGCATTATACAACAAGAGGCACTGTGTGGGAAAACTTTAAATATGCAGCACGTTATGTTGCCAGTTGTGAAATTTGTGAATAAAATTAGAGCAAGAGCATTAAACAGACGAGAATTCAGAGAATACTGTGAATTGTTAGATTTGGAATATGGTGAACTTATCCTTCATTGTGAAGTGCGCTGGCTTTCTAGAGGTCAGGTTCTGAGTAGATTTTGGAAATTAAAAAATGCCGTTTCTAATTTTTTGGAACAGGAAAATGAACTACCTGATGAAAGAACCCTATTATTTGACAATAACTGGCTATTTGATTTGGCATTTTTAATTGATGTTACTAGCCATCTCAATGATCTAAATTTAAAACTACAAGGAAAGAATAAATTATTTCCCAGCTTAGTAAATAGAATCAGTTCATTTAAAATGAAATTAAAACTGTTCATCTCCCAGTTAGAAAATAAGGATTTAAGTCAATATCCACATTTGAAAGAGCAGAGTGAATGTGCTGCGGATAATAGCAGTTTGACTAAATATATTGAAAAAATCAAGATATTGCAAGAGTCATTTGAAAGTCGTTTTCATGATTTTACTAAAGAAGAAGATTGCATGATCGCATTTATAAACCCATTTTCACTTAGTGAACAAAACGTAATGCAGATGCCTAGTAACATACAAATGGAACTGATTGATTTAAAAACAAATTCATTCTTGAAAATGAAATTTGATGAGCTTTTTCCAGATCAAAATGCTTCTGATATAATTAATTTCTGGCATTCATTACCCAGTGAACATTTCCCAGAGCTAAGAAAATATGCAAAAAGTTATATATGTCGCTTTGGAACGACATACAGATGTGAACAAGCATTTTCATCCATGAAATTGATTAAAAGCAAAACAAGGTCGCGAATAACTGACTCAAATTTGAAGAACTCTCTGCTGCTTTCAGTGACAAATTTAACACCAAACATTAAAAAACTAGCGAAATCCAAGCAGGCGCAAAAGTTTCAATAAAGGTAAGTAATGTTTTTGTGCTGTAATAGATATTGTTTTTCATACAATAATTAAAACATTTAAAAATGTTGATTATGTCAATAAGCATACCTTTATTTAAAAGGGCCACCACTGTTATAAATCATATTCCAGGACCCCTTCTAGTGAGTAGAGAGAACAGACAACTCCAAGTTCCAAGCTGATCTCGCTCTCAGTGCTTCATCTCGCTCAGAGCTTTCTCTCTCTCTCATCACATCCAACAACTGTGGCCCAGAGTTATCTTCACCAAACGAGACTCTCCGGCAGCTGTAGCACCACCAATGGGGTCCACGACAGCAATCACACTCTTGTCCAAGAGATTATTTCTAACTATTGTAGATTGGTGCTCCAATAAACATGTCTTTTGAAATGGCGTAAATTAATTAATTGAATTGTGTGATTGAGTTATTCCTTTTCCTCACTTAAGCAAAGCAGATCCTACCCCTACCCCTATTTTACATTTTGAGTTATTCCTTTTTCTCCCTTAAGTAAAGCAGATCCTATCCCTATTTTACAAACGTGAAAGTAAGAAGGTAAAAAACGTGCTTGAGTTGTATGGCGCATCTGAACTCGTCTGTGAAAAAATTGGCACATGGTATGCTTAAGGTTGGCCACCACTGAGATATGTATTTGTTGATGTCAAGTAAATGATAGTTTCCATTTGTTCCCAGAATTGGCAAGAGGAAAAACTATGTCTTATGAAAGATATCACAAGCCATCGCCACTGCCATCCATTATGGTAGGGGAACCTGCTGAGTGCAAATGGCTAAAGCCTTCACGGATTTCATGGCCTGTCAATAAAATTGAACCTAGGGAACCAATGCCTATGAAAATTAAAAGGAGATTTAAAAAGCCAAGTTTAATCATAAGTAAAATAAGGCCTTCAAATAAAATTTAAGAACCCATTTTCATTTTATTGTTATATATATATATATATATTTGTATGTTTGTTGTATAATTTATCCAAAAAATATTTATATGGTAAATTTTGTGAGAAACCTATTTTTCTGTATATTGTGTGAAAATTTGTAATATTTGGTCAAAGATCTTTAAATAAAATAAAATAAATCACTTTTATGAATTACCTTAGAAAATGTTGTCACTACTTTAAATATGCATTGCAGCTAAATGATTTGCCATACAATTTGAGATTGCTCAAATCTATGCAGTCAAGGAGATAGGGATATCAAGGAATAAAAGATGATATGAAAATGTTTTGTTTTCAACATTGGAATAAATCATTTCAATAAATTATAGTTATGTCAACTCATAATAAATTGAATCTTTTTCAACTTGGACATCATTCATCAGAAGTAAAGAATTAAAAAAATTGGTAAATAATATGAAATGATACAGCTGCATGGGTGAAGAGTAACCAGATATCGCAGTGCAATTGAATTTAATGTTAGTGGTCTCCTATTGGCTGGTTTTTTCAATACTCGTTTACTTGAAAAATTTATTTAAGCTCCTGCTATATATGCCTTTCAGATGTCAAGTTATTTTTGAAAACCAAGCATGTGCCAATTGTTTTTGTACTGTTTGATTATAATATGTCTGGCAATATTGCTTGCCCAGCAGAAATTCCTCGCTTGGTGCAGACAATTTTACAGAAATTCAACAGATCTATTGATTTTACCTTGACTAGTAAAAGAAATCAAACAACATTGGATCACCTGTTTTTCTATTGATAAAGCTGCCTCAACATTACCAACTAACCTGAAAGTACAGGTTAAACAGTGTTACTGAATTTCTGGGAATCCCGCCTTTCCACCTAAATGGAGTTGTCATATTTAGTTAGCAGTTATTAATCTCATATTGACTTTTTTGAATACATGTTTACTTAAAACTTTTGCTATATGCCTATAGTTTAAGATATACAAAACGTTGACTCACTGGAAATTATCAGATGAAAATAAAAAAATCAAATTGACATAATTTTTAAAAATCAAATAATCTTCTGGAATCAGTTCACTGAAAATGCTAATATTATTCCTTATCTTTCTAGTTCCTCCTTCAAGACCTTGTGATTATGAATTTTTCCAAGAATTGGTTATTACAAATTTCATGCTGATGGTGCTAATGATGCCATGATACAATGTGAAAAGGAGGGTAGTCATCCTATCATAAACTCTGGGGCAGAATCTAAGATTATACGAAAAATATTTGCTGAGCAATAAGAAAGTGGTAAAGTAAAAAGTCAATATACCTATATCCAGGTCTGGACCAATTCCAGGGGCCAGGTTGCCATGGCACCTAAGATTTTCATGCTGGCTTCTACATATTTTAGTATCATAGAACAACTGAATATGAAAAATAGTACTCGGCGGGTTTTCTTTGATCTTAGCAAAGCCTTTGATTCTGTTGATCATGATCTCTTATTGGCTAAATGTGCTAGACTTGGTGTAAGAAGCATGGACAACAACTGGTTAAAATCTTACCTAACAAACCGCCCGCAAATTGTCTCCATATTTAAGGAAGGTAAAAAATATTTCTTTGATGCTAGTCTGGCATTATCTGGTATGCCACAGGTTCATTTTAGGCCCTGTCCTCTTCCTTATTTTCATTAATGACTTACCTGAGAACCTTATGGTTAAAGTTTGTAATAATGTTATATATTATGTATGCTGATGACGTTAATGTTTTAGTTACTAATCCCATTGACAAAACACTAGATGACGGAAGCAGAGAGGCTTTGCAGGAGGTGTCTGAGTGGTGTAAGTGCAATAGACTCGCCTTAAATGAGAGTAAAACAGGCTATGTTCTTCTCCACCTCGCAGAAACAGTGCCAAAACTTATATTCTTGTCTCAACCAAGATGTAATCAATTCCATTAAGGAGGTCAAATTTCTAGGTGTCTCTATTGAGCCTCTGTTAAAATGATCTTATCATACTGACAATTTATGTAAAAAGCTAGACTCTGCATATTATATCCATATAATACATATTATAAAAATGTGTACTTTGCTTATTTTTATTCATGTATTGCCTATGGCATTGTCCCCTGGGGTTCTTCTACCTAACTAAATGAGGTTTTCAAGATCCAGAAAAAGATTATCAGGTCAATGTGCAGTGCACCCTTCAAAGCACATTGCCGACCCCTTTTCAAAAAATTAGGACTCTTGACTGTTATTTCTATTTATAATGCTGTGCTGTATGTGAGGCAAAACATGTCTGACTATGAGAAAATAGCAATTTCTATGATTACAACACAAAAATAATTAATGATCTCCGTATTACACAACAAAACTTAAAAATTTGCTCCCAAGGACCAAAAGCAAGATGTATTAAATTTTGTAATGCTCTGCCTGTTACAATCAAAGGAGTAAACACATTTCAATCATTCAAGAAGCATGTTCATGAGTTCCTAGTGACTAAATGTCTTCATAATATTAGGAATTTACCATATCTGCTTGAATATAAGCTGATGTTTTTTGTCAAAATGTATCATAAAAAAATCACCCCTAGGCCTAAATGCAAGTTTAGGAAAAAATTTGGGGTTAGGGTTGTATCGTAGTCACCCATAGATGGCAGCACATCTCTCATTGCTGTCACATTCAAATGATAGTACTATATTTTTCATAAAGTAAATATTTGACCTACGATGAATATTAATGTATAAATAATAAAGCTAGAATATTGAATTTAGCAGTATCCGTGTTTTGTTGCCATTATTACCTGGTCTGTCATTTCTAAATGCTATTGAATATTTTCTTTTGTTTCTCAGGGCTTTGCATATGTATCATTAAGAATAGTTAGCAATTTGTATTATTTTTCATTATCCATTAAAAGTAGTTCCTAGTAGTTTTACTTGGCTATTGTAGTTATTGCTATAACCATTGTATTGTTTATATGTATGTTAAAACCTCATTCATGGAATCTATTAAAATTATGTACATTGACTATGCAGACGATTATGCAAAATGCGATAATAATAATAATATAATATATTTTATTTGTCCAATGATCATGCAATATGATATAGGATATGTCAGAAGAGGTAGTATACAGTACGATGAAATAATTCATATACAAAGTATCAATATACAATTAAAAATATAAATATATACAATATCATCCTCTGCTTATTCTCTGGTCATAGGTAAAAATCTTTGATTTTATAAAACATTTTTTCTATCAGCAAAGATATCAATTGGTTTTTAAACATGTTAATACTTTCTATGGTTTATAATGCAGTAGGTAATCGATTATATAGATGGAGGCCCATTACATAAGGGCCATTTGTTGCAATCTTACAATTCTGTTGTGGTGTGTAAATATTTAAGCAATTTCTGGTATTGTGATTATGAATATCACTATTTAATGTGAAATTGCTTCTATTAGTCTTCACAAATACTAGTAAAAGATAGATATAAGCACTTGGTAATGGGAGGATATCAAGTTCCATGAAAAGTGGGCGATTAGGTGTATAATTAGGTTTGCCAGCAATGCACAGTGGGACCAAATCCAAAAAAGCTGGCCAAAAGTCATTTTTTCAAACTCCAAAATCTCTGTAAAAAGCTTTGTACAATGGATAACAAATGATCAAACTATCATTTAAAACATTTGTCATCAAAATTGTTGCCATAGTTATTCCTTTATAAGCATGCAAACTTTGAATGTGATCTCTCCGGTTCATTGCAAATTTTTTGACATAGGTTGAAATTTTCATATCTCAAATATTTTACGAGAAAAAGATGGCAGCTCTTCAGCATGATTTATTAGGCACTCTGATGTATCTAGTATACGATGTGCAAAATATTTTTCTTTTATAATCATGAAAATGTGAAAATTTTCCGATTTTATATCTTAATGCGAAATGTAGAAAAAAACTTATGCATGAGTCACATCTATGGACACACAAAATGTTCCCGACGAGTCCCGGCTGATTTTTTTGGAACATTTATTTCCTTAATTCATGCAAATGAAGGGGGAGAAAAAGTTGGCTACACATATTTGCCCCAATTGTTTTTAAACTCCATGATGCACTAACAGTACACCGAGATAACCCGAAACTGAATGTGTTTTCGCAGCTTTGCGAGTGACGCTTCCATCAGAGCCTCCATTACCAAGTGCTTACAAAAATTGTTTACATTGTTGAAGATGACAGCTGCTAAACTGAACTGACAAACGTAAGGGATATAGGTATAGTCACCGCGGAATAATGACGTCACCCATATCACGTACGGGCATAGACTTGAATGTGTTAAATCAGGTCACCTCGAGTGTGCTATTCTGAAGATGAGGCTCTGTCTTTGCTACTTGAAGCAAAGCTGTCAAGAGATCAGTATTAGATGATTATATCTCAAGCCAAAGAGAGGAATGCAGACCTTGATCCCTCTTACAAAAGCGTAAGGGAAGCTAAAAAAAAGTGCTACCCTCAAAGAGAATCGATCCTGGTAACAGAAACCTGTGCTGAAATAAAGCTTCAAGCTTTACTGAATCACACTGCTGAACATCTTGTTACATTACAAGATCCAGTAATTACTGCATTGCCAGTTACTGAACTAAATGAACCAACTAACCTGATGCTGATAAGTAAGTGGGGGTTTGATGGAAGCAGTGAGCAATCTGCATACAAACAAAAGTTTTCTGAGGACCGTTATAGTGATAGTGATTTATTTGCAACTTTGATTGTCCTATTACAGATGCCCTTTGAGCACCCAAGTTCTGGTAATAGTATTGTAGTTTGGAAGAATGCCAGACCTTTCTCTCCTAGATTTTGGCATCCCATTCACCTTCAGCTCGAAAAAGAGTTAGCTATTGTAACTGTAGAAGAAAAGAACTACATTGAGTGTCAGATCAGATGCTTAGTACCCCCTGCTGCCAAAACTAGTTTTGGAAAAAGCATCCATGTTACTCATAAGTTAGTTTTTACTATGGTTGATGGAAAAGTCTGCAGTGCAATTACAGGAAAATCTTAACAAACTTGCTGCATATGCAAGCTAATGAACGATATTCAGGAGGTCACTAAACGGGAAGTAGATGAAACCTTTAATTTTGGACTATCCCCACTTCATGCCTGGATAAGGTTTTTTGAATACCTGCTGAATATGTCTTCTCATCATAAATTAGAACATCTTTTCATTGCAGAGGATTGTTTTCTTTACACTTTTCAGTTTTGGCCACCTTTTTCGGAATTGGTCCCACTGTGCAATGTAGCAAGTAACACATTTTTGTAGTTTAAAAACTTGGTCTAGTTGTGCTGAGTGGCCCCAAAAAATAAGCCCATATGTTACCTGTGAGTAGAATTCACTATAATATATGATTTTTAGAGTTTTTACACTGATGGTACCTTTGATAGATTTTATCATGAAGCATACATTGTTCAGTTTTTTTAGTATACTGTCCGTATAAATATCCCAGGATAAATTTTGTGATATGTTAATCCCTAGAAATTGAGTATGACTAACTTATTCTAGTGATTTATTACTTATCCTAATGAGAAGACTATTATAGCTTTCATACTTTTTGATGAACTTAATCATCTTTGTTTTATCTCAGTTTATGCTAAGATGATTTTTGGTACACCAATCATTTATTGCACTTGTGACACTGTTACCAGAATCTATTAATGAAAACAGATTATCTGAGGAAATAAGTAGGTTTGTGTCATCAGCATAGACAATTGCTTTAGTGCAAATGTTATTAGCAAGGATAGTAGGAAGATTATTTATATAAAGGGAGAATAGAACAGGTCCAAGAGTTGAACCCTGTGAAGCACCTGAGTATGGAATACTGGTGTTAGATATATATTTAGCTCCTTTATGATCAAGGACAACCTTTTGATTTCTGTCACTGAGATAAGATCTTAACCAGTCATTAGCATCTTATGCCATATCTTTCAAGTTTCTTGAGGAGCAGTTCGTGACCAACAGTATCAAAGGCTTTTGATAAGTCAAAGAACCAAGTGTTTTTTTATTGTCATTTATTGAGTTAATAATAAAGTTAATTGCTTCATATATGGCAGTAATTGTTGATTTTTCCTTTTTGAATCCATGTTGCGAAGGGGATGTAATACTACGTGCATTAAGAAAGTTTTGAAGACGTTTACGAAATACCCTTTCAAAGATTTTAGAGAATACACTTTGAATAGCTGTAGGTCTATAGTTGGTGAAGTTGTTTGGGTCACCTTTTCCTTTGTACACTGGTATGACTTTGGATAGCTTCAGTGTACAAGGAAAGATGCCAAGTCTAAGCGAGTCATTGATAAGAAAGAGAAGAGGTATAATGATTATGGGATAGCTATATTTTAATATTAAGTGCTGGAATTTCATCAAGTCCTGTTGAACAGTATTTATTAAAGGCAGATATTATACTGATTACTTCCTTTTCATTTGATGGACTAAGATATAGTGAATTTTCAAGAGAGGGTATGTTAGAGAGTGAGTTAAAAATGACAGAATAATTGTTGAAGAGCTTGTTGAATTCTTTGCTAAAGATTTCACAAAGTGATGATGGTATGTCTCTGTTATTGTTAGATAAGCCTAATTGTTGGTAGCTCAATAACTTCGGCTCTGATTATTAAAGGTAAAGTATTCCTTTAGCCAAACAATTAGAGGGTTACAACACCCAATGCATTTCGCCCACAAGGTGGGCATCTTCAGGAACAAAACCTGTCTCAACAGTGACTGGGAGTCGACTGCCAGTCACTGTTGAGACAGGTTTTGCCCCTGAAGATGCCCACCTTGTGGGTGAAATGCATTAGGTGTTGTAACCCTCTAATTGTTTGGCTAAAGGAGTACTTTACCTTTAAGATAAGCCTAAGTTTGGAAGTATTCTAGTGGGTTTGGTGCCTTTGTAAGCGTTTATAATGTTCCATATCTCCTTGGATTTGTTTTTTGCATTACTCAGCTTAGTATCAAAAAATAATTTTTAGGTATCATTTATAAGGTTTTTGTACTCCCTTTTCCACATTTTCAGTTGCTTGGCAGTTTCATAATTACCAGAAGTTTTATGAAGGAAGGAAAGATGTTTTAATTTTCTTGAGCACTCCCTTATTTCGTTCGTAACCCAATTTTTGTCTTGGGGGTTATGAATATTGTAGGCATTTTTAGTTTTTAGTGGAAAAGCATGATGAAAGTGGTGAAGAAATTTATCATAAAAAATATTAAACCTATAGTCAAGATCTCTACATGAAAATACTTCTGTCCATGACTCATTGTTGAGAAGATGTAGGAAACAGGAAATATTTGGATTTGAAAAGGATCTTTTCAATTGTGTATCAGTAGTACCTGAGGTAAGAATTTGATTTATAATAAATCTGGCCTTTACAAAGCTATGATCTGAAATACAATTTTCAATAACAGATGCATCAACATGTTTAAAATCGAAATTGGTTAGGATATTATCCAGTAGTATGTTAGACCTTGGTATAATTCTAGTTGGGACATTCACAATGGGTGTGAGATTAAAGGAGGTAAATAGATTGACAAAATCAATCTTTTCTGGACTTTCTAACAAGGAATTACAGTTGAAGTCACCTGTAATTATGACAATTGTTTGTAGAACCTTTGAAGACCATATCTAGCAATTGACATAATCTGTGAAGAAATGAACTAAAGTCGCTGGATGGTGAGCGATATATTGACATGACTATTATTACAGTGGTTCCAATATTTATCTTAGTACATGAACATTCAAACTCACTGTTAACATTCAACATTTTGCACTTACTATTAAAATTACTGTAGTTTAAGCTATGTCTGACAAATATTGCTGTTCCACTGTTATGTTTTTCACTTTGACAGAATAAATCGGCACAACTGTATCCTGGAAGACCAAAGACTCGGATCTCTTCTTCTTTTAGCCAGTTCTCACTAACACAGAAGATATCTGGATTGGTCTCACCTAATAAAATTTCCGTTTCACCTTTTTTATTATGTAAACACTGCACATTAGCGAGAAGGACACTAATGGTAACTGGAGCAGTAGAAGAACCTAGTCACTTTAGTTTGGGTTTGATAATACCCAAACACAGTCAGGTGAGTCATCGTGAGGATGATTCTCCTGGAGAATCAATTTTCTCAATTATGTTTGTGACTTCTTTGTCACCATTTTTACTTATATTGCTGGTTGGGTCATCATGAGCAGGGGATACATTACGGTTTGTGGATTTATAGAAAACACTGTCTCACTACTACAACACTAGGCCAATTATTGCTTTTAAACATTTCTTCATGATGTTTATAGTCGGCCTATTTTGAAGAAACAGCAATCGCTATTTGAGGAAATTCTATTGCAACTAAACTCGCTTCCTGGAAACTTTGATTTTAGATAAGATATAACGTCATCTTTGGCAGTATCATGCTGAACATGACTTAAATAAATCCAAGTATGGCGGGGAATACCTACAAATTTTGGTTGCAGCATATTCTTGTCATCCGAGCCAAAAACCATATTCTGGTTACTTCTTCGTCTTCTTTTATACAGAAAAGTTTTGAAGTCATTGTTAATGGCTGCATCCTTCTGATGATTGGTGTTGTGGTCGGCACGGGATGACATAGTAGAAATGGTATCGATGGTCCCTGTTGAGCATGTTGGATGTTTCAGACGCTTCAATTCTTTCTTAGTTGTCATTGGAGTGGGAGATTTCTTCACTTCATTTTTCTTCATCATACGACGATGAGTTGTCTTTAAGAAGTTTCACATCGACTTTTACTAAATTAATTTTGGTGGCCATATTGCTCATCTTTCGATGTCTGTTGAGGCGAGATTTCAAACATGCCCAAAATACAGATACTGACTCATAAACAATTTTGAAGTTTATCTCATTAAGGTCTGTGCAACCAAAGTGAAACATAAGGGGACAGGTGCCACAGAATACAAATTTTCCAGGCAGAGAAATGCTTTTTAGGCAGGAGCCACAGGCATGAACGTCAGCACTCAACGCCATCTTTGATATATTCATTATGACTTTTAATGCTCAACTGTTTGAATTACGGTAAAACTTTACATGGAATGTGTATAGTTATAAAAATACAATTTCTTAAGGCAATGTAAATGTTAATTTCATTGGAAATAGACTTGAATTAAAAATTATCTTTGTGTGGTCACTATTGCTTTATTTGACCTTTTGTGAAAATGAAGATGAATGAAATTACTGTAACCGATTGTGGAACATGATTCAACAATGCAAAATTATTAATTTGGAGTAATATTTCATATGTCAACAACTAAACCATTTCCCACTCTATTCTTAGATCTCCAATAATATATGTATGCCTGGCACACTTCAGCATAAGATCTACGAAAGTTACTTTTTTGTCAAAAAATGGTGGTAATTTTTGGAAGGTCGGCTTCTATTCAGGCAGTATGCATGCTGTAGTTAGATGCACTGGCTCCTAGGTTTTGGAGCTGGTGCCTAAATTTTTAGAAAATTTGTCGAGCCCTGCCAATATTGGTTTCTATGATCAGCATAAGAAAGGAGAATTCTTAATTATTTTTGGTGAGTTACGTGTTTTTATCAGGGGTGAGCTGCCAATCTGTTAGCAATGGGCTCACTATATGTTAATGAAAAAGGGATGAATTAGAAATAAACTTGCATAGGAATACAATATTTATTTTTTCAATTTATATTTGCAAGTAATTATTGAAGTAATATTATATGAGGCCTATCCGCATGAGCAAGTAACATAGCAGCTGAAAATGAGTCGATATTATACTATTACAAAGTTCAAACTTTCTTCTTTTTTAATACAACACAGAGATATGAACTAATTCTATAAAAATAATGTAACAACTAGTTTAATCAATCGTGTTTTCACCAGAAGTGAGCGACTGGAATGAAAGAAAGGATGAAGCTTACTAGCAAAGCATTGGTTGCGAAACATCTTATGAGCATGTCACCTCCGTCCATTCCTCGATCACCAGGTTTAATCTCCAAAATTATGTACTGAGTGGATTTTAATTAAATTAAGTATTATTGATCCTTATTAAAATTTATCGACATTCTGATTTTCAACTGCATCCGTCAATTAGAATTTCCACTAAATATAAGCACTTAAATATATGTATACCTATCTCCCTAGCTCTTATATTATCTGTAATGTATCGATTAAAACATTTATTTGGATATAGGACAACATTTACCACAAAAAGGTCTGCAAGATCATATAATTACGACTTGGAGATAAAACTTTGAGAAAATCCCAAGCACAATATCACATTTTGTTTACATCAATTGCTACAACAATTCTATCCACAAACAAGAATTAAAAATACATATTTTTCTCTCCCATCCTCTTATATGATCTGTACATTAAAAACATTATTCAGATGGAGGACAACATTTACCACAAAAAAGTTCCACAGGATCATATAATTACGACTTATAGTTTTGGAGATAAAAATTCAGGAACCGCCCAATCTGTCCATACAATTTTATATGCATTTCCCATAGAAAACGCCTTTGAAATCTCTGTGCACTCCATTTATGGAGTGTACTTTTCTTATTTGTTAGAAGAGTAGTGATCAGTGGAGTGTGATTGAAGTTTTGAAGAACAAAAGTGAAAATAGTGGTGCAAATTCATTAGAGGTAGAAAAACAGAGGGAGGAGGACTGTTGTTAGTAATTTAAAGTGAATATTGAACCCCAAATTTATTATATCGCTTAACATGAGTGAGATGAGTGATGTGCATCTGCCTTGTCCCTCCCACTTTTAGATTCAGTGCTCAAATTTAAAAACCCATGCTGTAGAAAAAGTTGCAATGTTTAAGTAAAATACTGTAGAGCAGGGGTGCTGTATAATTTCGTTGATTTAGTGATATTTGATTTTATTCCTATTAGAATGTTCATTTTGTGTATTTATCTTGAATTATTTTGTTATTTTCAGTTTTAATAAAATATACCATTTTTTGTAACATACTATTTCTCAAAATTATCATCGACATAAAACCCCTCCCAAATACCAAATCTTGCTAAAATTCTTGCCAGCCATGGTAGGGGGGGCCAAAGTTTGTATTTGGAACAAAAATTGGGGTGCGGCATGAAAAGTTTGCGCACCCCTGCTGTAGAGCATCACCATATACAGGGTGACCGGAAACTCCCGCATAATAAGCTAACCACGTGAATCCTTGCATTAATATGAGTCGACAACATATGTTTTGTTCAAGTGTCAGACGCTACGTTTCATCAGAAATCGCACTTAAAAATAAAACGATCTGGCAACACCGCACGGTAATACTCAACAGATAGAACTTTTCGATGTGCATAATCTTGGTTATCCAATAGCAGTGTGGTAAAGCGTTTATGTTTTACGTGCGAAAGGTTTGCGGTTCGAATCTCTTATCAGGTTCTATTGTTTTTATTTTTTATTGTTTGTTTTCTGGTAATTTTTCAGTTATTATTTGTATTTTATTTTTTATATTATAACCTTTTGTGATGTCTTCATTTTTTCCCTCATTTCTTTTCATTCAGGTACATTAAAATTCACGGTAAACTAATAAATTAATCTTAACGAATTAATAACATTAAACAAACAAACTGTAAGTAGTCAGTTGCCACATGCATTCCCTTCCCTGAAACCGCCGCGTTGATCGGTCCACGTACCCCCCGCCCCACCCAGATATCCCTTTACATCCGGTGCTTGTCATCACATTCCAGACACCCCATTCCTCTGAATGTCCCTTCCTGAGCGTGGTATGAGCTACGTTGGCACTTTTGATAGAAAGGAAGAGAAGGAGCTGTAGAGAGCAGTTGTTGGGAGAACTCGTGAAGGCAAGGTGTTGACGAGGGATTAGAGGGAATAAAATGTAAAGAAAGAACGACATCGGCTTTATTATAATTGATTCCTCCTCCACGTACCCTCACGGTATCCCGGCGGACTGGCGCCCCTGATTAGGCAATTACAAAACGTAAATAATGACAGAAAAAATAACTTGGACTTCACCGTCCATTTAGGAAGTGTTCAAACGGAATTGACGTAATGTTACAGAAAAAAATAAAAAGTAGTTAATTGTCATTTCATAGATGTAATAAAGGTGAGACAAAATACATAAAGATGACAAAGCCATGAGACCGATTGCATCATGAATAAATAGCCCAACCTATAACTTGGCCAAATGGCTTAATAGTGAATTTAAACAGATGTCCTTTCCCGACAAACACTGTTAAAAATACCTATGACGTGATAAGTAAACTAAAAAACATTATATTAAAAGAGTCTGAGATTTTGGTCTCCTTTGACGTTAAAAGCCTCTTCCCAAATGTACCTCTGGAAGAAACATCCCAAATTTTAAAATCATTGTTACTAAAACAAAATTTTTCAGATGAAATTGTCCTCGAATATTTACAACTTACTAATTTATGCATGTCACAGAACGTTTTTCTATTCAAAAATGAAATTTACAAACAAACACAAGGCACTTCTATGGGAAACCCCCTATCTCCTTTTCTAGCCAACATTTTCATGTCCTCTTTTGAAAACGATTGCAAAGAAAAATTTCATTACTTTCCAGATATATGGTTGAGGTACGTGGATGACATATTCACAATCTTTGATTTAAAGAAACAAAATGTAGATGAATTTGTTAATCAGTTAAACAACATATATCCTTCAATTAAGTTCTCTTATGAACTTCAAGAAAACAACACCTTGCCATTTTTGGACTTGCTTATCATAAATAATAGACAACACATCGAGTTTGACATTTTTAGAAAACCTACACATTTACAAAAACCGCGATGCACTTATGGACACGGACACAGATTTCAACAAGACCCTATACAAACTGACAGATTTAAACGACACACACACAGAAAAATCTTTCCGCTTCACTTCGCTTCACTTGTTTCTCGGTCGTCTTATTAATACTTAATACTTTCCGTTTCAAACCTTGCAGTTGGCTCCCAGTCACTGTTGAAACAGGTTTTACCCCTGACGATGCCCACCTTGTGGGCGAAATGCATTGGGTTTTGTAACCCTCTAATTGTTTAGCTAAAGGAGTATTTCACCTTTATTAATCTTCGCCAAAGTTATTGAGCTACTATCAATTATTTCATAGATGTATTCAAAGTGGCTCCCGTTGGCAGCAATTCAGCCTTCAGCTCGTTTGATTAGTTCTGCCCGCACGCTCTGCAGCATTTCTCTATCTGCCGTTGCAGCACCGGTATGGATCCGTGCAACTACAACATTTCCATCCTCAGGCTGGTTGACATCGTACACAGCCGATTTGATGTGTCTCCATAAAAAGAAATCTAAGGGGTTCTGGTCAGGTGACCTTGCGGGCCATCACGTCCAACCCACCGGTCTGGCCATGTGGCATTCTGAACACGTTGCACAGCCATCCCTCGATGTCCCCGTGCCCCATCGGGTTGAAACCACATTATCTGGCGTAGTGCAAGTGACACATCATCTAACAAATTTGGGAGGGCATCCCGAAGAAAAGTGGCGTATGTCTGCGCACATACTCTCTCAGGAAGCAAATAGGGGCCAATGATTTGCTCTCCTAAATTTCCGGCACACAGGTTGATGGACCAGCGCTCTTTGAATCTCCTCTCGCGAACAATGTGAGGGTTGACACGAGCCCAATAATGTCCGTTGTGCGCGTTGAACACTCGTTCCCTTGAAAACGTGCTCTCGTCGCTCCAGAGCACAGATGTAATGAATTCAGGATCTTGACGATGATGTTCTAACGACCACTCGCAGAACCTCCCCGTGTCCATGATCTTCTGGTTTTAAGTTTTGCACCCTTGTGAAATGAAACGGGTAAAAATTTTACTCTTTAAGAATCTCGTGAACGGTTGCATGGGGCAGACCTGTTCGCCGAGATATTTGCCGGACAGATGTTCGAGGATTCTCTCGAACGTCTTGTAGCACAAGCTCCTCGTTCTCTGGTGTTCTTCTGTAAGGAATTCTCCCGCCATCGACACTTGGAGGAGGAGCTGAACATCCTGTTTCTCGAAGTCGATGGTCCAGTCGTGTAAATACGTTGCAATCAGGATGCCGCCGATTTGGAAAGCGTTCTGCATACACGCGCGCAGCCCTGTGTGCCACACATCGACACTCCCCGAAAATCAAGTAGGTACATGTCTGCATACTCACTGAAGGTGTACTCCATGTTGTCTGAACGAGGGTCAAGCTGCTGGTGTGTCGTATCCGTCAGTACCTGTTTGTACTGCCTTAGCATACCAGTAGAGGCGATCGTGGTAAAAAGAAAATATGAATAGGCCTATTGTTATTATGTTATTTCTAAAGCAAGAATGCATTATTACAAAATTGAAAGTAAAATAATACACCTCTAAATAATATTAAACGAACTTGCAGTGAACAGTATTAACATGCGCATTATAAAAAAGGTATGGTATACGGGTTCGAGCCGCAAACCTTTCGCACGCAAAACACAAACGCGTTACCACGCTGCTAGTGGAACACGAAGATTACGCGCGTCGAAAAGCTCTATCTGTTGAGTATTACTGTGCGGTGTTGTCAGATCGTTTCATTTTTAAGTGCGATTTCTGACGAAACGAAGCGTCTGACACTTGAACAAAACATGTTGTCGACTCATATTAATGCAAGGATTCACGTGGTTAGCTTATTATGCGAGAGTTTTTGTACACCCTGTATATAGGGTTCTATGACAATTCGTTTGCTTGGTTTGAGGAGACCGCGCAAATTCAGCTGTTCCGTCCTTCGGAAGGGACGTTAAGCCGTTGGCCCCCCTGGTGTTCTTCGCAAGAGCAGGCAAATGCCGGCACCGGGTTTCCCTCCTCCCTTCTGTGTGTGTGTCCGGTGTGGAAGGCAACGGGAAACCACCACACCGTGTATGTATATTCCCTAGTCAAAAACCAATTAAGTAATTAATTGGTAGGACCTGTCGTAAGACAGAACACGAATGAATGAATGAATGACAATTCGTCGTGGTCAATCCATCACGCGCCAGTTCATCGCAAGAGAAATTCGCCGCATGGCATATTCGTCACAATTATACTACATTATGTAGTTTATGTATTATGAAGGATGTTGGATGTGAGGGGATGAGACATTCCACCATTAACCATATAAAGACAATGGTTTGCATGCTTAGACAAATAACTAACTACTTATTGCTCTACAAGAAATGTATGCAGTTGTATGATAATGTCATTATGTAATGAAATGAAAGAGTTATTGATTATGATAATCTTTATATATATATTTCTCTTACTCCGTCTGCAACAACTTCCAGCACATGCCAACAGACCCCACTACTGACTGACTTTAATGCTATTTTTAACAAACTTTCTGAGTAGGAAGAAGATTGAAATTTGGTAGGAATGTTTGTCTCTTAAAGCAAAAGCCATTTACAAAATAAAATCCCAAAAAAGACCCAGGTTTGACTCCAGTAGATAATTTCCATTTCCCATAAAATAACATTTAAAAATTGATTTTTGAACTAACAGGCTTTTACTCATTTGCAAATTAAAATTAGAAAGAACTAATCTATGATCTTTGGACCTAAACCGCTCTAAAGAAAAATAAGCAATGTTTCTTATTCTTATCAATGCATTTTGCCTACAATACAAAATCGCTCAAGTTCTACATTTAAATCATATTTATTTAAAAAAATTTAGCGTTTTTAACAATATTTTGCCTTGCCGACCATGTCATTGTTAAACCTCAAGATTGTATTGTCACCTTAATCCCTATACTATATGCGTAAGGAATGCATCCTTTAAATGCTTAAATACAAGAGACAGAGAGAGAACTAAATGTTACATAGGTTAAAAATAACTTCGAGTATATAAGAATTGTTTAGCGTAATGTATTTCTTTGTCAAACAATTTCTATTCGCCCAAAAATATTTTTACCGTCTGGAACACTCAATTACGTGAATTTTATATTTATTGCTTACTTTTTAGTGCATATAAAAGTTGGTTTCATTAATTTTTATTTCAATTTTAACTTAATACTTAATTCACGCATACCCGTCATATTTGACGGGCAATTACGCTAGGGTTATATATTTTGCAACCAGTGCTGGAAAATTTTATGCATAACATAACGAAATAATGGAATTATTTTGGATTAACATAACGAAAAACGTTAATGAAATTTTTCAAATAGCTGTAATAGAAAATGTAACGAAAACGAAAAAATAAATTTCGTTAACAGATGTTAAAGGGTTACATTCAATTGGCATTCATCCCAGGCAGCATGTCTTGAGGAAGGGAAAGTGGCCTATAATCCCTTTCCCCGGTCTTGCTCGTTCCCCGCTAGGCCAGTTTTGCCGCCTTGGCACGAATGAAACGCTATCCTTACCTTCACCGATTGCCCTTTGGGTTACCCTTCCATTTGTGAAAAGACAGGTTCCCTGGTATTAATCCTTCTCCAGAAAGCACGAGATAAGGAGCGTGCAGGATGAGGGTTGGAAGCTTCATAAAGTGTGCCACTTGTTAAGGACCTCTACCATTCCTTATCCTCCCCCATGGTGCCTCGTACTTCGAAAACATTCTTTTAGATATTACACCAGAGTGGGTTTTTCCTCTTTTAAATGTTGATGCTCTGCAAGTTCCAATCCCATCATCCCCTCCAATCTCAAATTCTATCCACTGCTGATCAATCTACAAGACAAGGTATTTGAGAAAGATCGAAGTGAATATACAATTCGAATGTGTAGTCATCATTCATTAGAGGTCAGTACTGCTTCATATCTATTATTATTTTGAGACGTTTATAGTAACAGTAGATAGTTATTGTTTCCTGGAAATGATGACTAATAAGAGCTTAATACAATTTCAGTTGATTTCAAATTACTGAAGATGGTCACAGGGAGACTTTTTGACAGCCATAGAGAAACAAAGTTCATTCAATGTTGAAAAAGTAAGTCCCATTTTCATACATATTTCAAGTTTATATTTGTTTTAGTATTAATTAAAGTCAAGTAATTTAATGTGGCATCTTTCTTCATCATTATATTAAAAAATGCCGTAATATATACCATTGACTGCTGTGTTCGATGCTGAAGACAGCAATGTCCACCATCTGCACGGGAAGGGAGTATCTGATTTTATAATGAATTGGGATAAACTCAGCAGCGCCTAATGAAATGTTATTTTATTTTCTTATGCCTTATTTGCAAACTAGTTTCCATAAATTTTCATATATATATATTTTTTAAATTCTATTTTATGAAACTTCAGTCAATGTCTAAACTTTTATGCTTCTGCTCATTTTCCATTTCTCTCTAACCTATACGTCTTCCTCCTGCCGTCTTATTCCTCCCTCAGTTTACATCACACTTGTCTGCTTCCCTCCCCATGCTCTCCATTCCCCACTCTCTTCCCCTATCCATTTCCTCTATCTTTCTTTTCACATTCCTCCATCCTCTGTTTTTTATTTAAAACTTTTTCATATTTCTTGTTCTTGCTGTAAATAAGGAAAATTTTGGTCATTATAGTTTTTAAAGCTAGCATCAAAATAATGCTCTAAAAATGCATTGAATCGTGCATTTGACCATACTTTCCAGAATCATCGTTCAGTCTTTCTGTCCCTCTATTAACTTTTGAACCAATTGACTGATTTTCATGGTGTTTGGTAGATATCTTTGACCATTGTGGACACCCTGTCGAGGAAAACTTTTTTCTGATATTTGAAGGTGCGAATTCGATTCCATAAATTTTCCTCTCATTCAGTTTACATAAGAAATGCAGAATACACCATGCAGTGTCTTTTTCTTTAAGTGTTAAAAGAAGGGAATCGTACTATTGATGCGGAATTGGTATTATTTTCTGCGAAAAGAAATAAAGATTTCAATTGTTATCATAGAATTTTGCTCATCAAACTTGTTTATTCAAATTCCATGTAAGCAAGCACAAGTAGGAGCTAGCTATATTAGAAGAAAATTTTTCAATTTTAACATGTATTTCTATTCAAATGCAAAACAAAAGAAATATTAAAAACTAATATATGAAGTATATTACACATGACATTGAGACATAATATTAAACATCTTTTAGTTATAGCAAGAGCGAGAGAGACAGTTCTGTTGCTTAAATGTGGTGAGTGATCAAGAGATTATGAATGCACTGGTGAAAGTGAGGAGAGATCGCATTGGGATTTATGGTTAAGTTGCAGTGGTACCCAACAATATCCTTGATCCTCATTTTATTAAATATTATGTAAATTTTTATTCATAAATATCGAGCATAAGTCTTATCAAAATGATAAACCCTCTAATCAACTGAAATTAAAGAATTTTTAAATTGGTTCTTCATTGTTATCAACTGCGTTGGAAATATACTACAAACTAAAAAATTCATATGAATGTAGTCAGATCCCACTGAAAGCATTAAATTAAAGATTTCACAATAATTTTGCTATTAATTAAAATTTAATAGCATTTTTTTCGTCACAACAGCAACTGAATATCCACATTATTTAAGATTCCAAATTTTTCTATTTTATCTGAAAAATTACCTTCATTCATGGTAATTTGGAGTTGTTTAAAATTTTGTCTTACTTTATTCTTTCATATCCAAATAAAGCTATTCCTGGGTAAATATCTCAAATCTAAATAATCTTGAAATGTAATATTATAATGATTTTCATGTATTTATTATGGGGGATATGAAAAGAAAGAATGACAGATATTGGAATTTGGATAATTCTCTTTAGTTTTATCTGATGACTGATCATTCTACCAAATTTTAGGTCTGTAGTAGAAGTGTGTACCCGGAGTTACAATTGGTGCAACTGACTGATGGGTTCCTTTTAATATCTTTAATTATGGGTCCCTGGGTTCTCAGTGTACTTTTTGTGTTAGCTTTAAAAAATTCTAATATAAGGCATAACCGTTACAACACTAATATTTTAATCTTAAATATGTGTTAAGTTATTAACTTTAATATAAAATTTTGAATAAGAAAACCCTAATTTTCATACATGATCATCAAAAACGAAAAATGTGCCGAAATCTCTGATATCTAAAAAAACATTCCTGATCTGCAGCATATATTTAGAAGTGCCTATAAATTATTATTCTAAATGAGAAGCACGTATTTAAGGTGGATACTTTAACTCTAAGCAAAAAAAAACAAATAAATGAGTAACTACTCTTAATTATTTTTTACCAAATTATTTCGTTATAATGTTAAATGTAATGGAAAACAAAAGGCACAAAAAATGTAATGAAAAACATTTCTTTTTTGCTTGTAATGAAAAATGTAACGAATTGTTTTTTTTTGTTTGCCAATTCTCTTTACAACATATGAAAATTTACCATTATTATAATGTTATTGGATACAGTTACATTGTAGTTCTGATCCCTGGTACATGCATTTGTTGTCAGTATATAATTTTTGTAATTGAACACTTCTAAAATGGATGTACAAATTTAAAAAAAAGTTATTTAAATTCGGAAGAAAAATTTTATTCCAGAAACATTGGGGGTTACAAAAGGTTATAAAAATATAATTTTGATTTAGTATTTGTATTTCATATATTTAACAACCTTAAATTTTCCTTGCAGTGTTATATGAATTTGAAACATGTTTATTGAAATCTTTTTATACTAAGTATTATATGGTGGGAGATCAAACTCACAGAAATAAGGAGATAATGCATTACAATTAAAATCATTAAGACCTCCATTTTTGTGAATTGTACCACAGTCCTCACCACCGTTAGCATCATCTGGTTGGTCTGAGCCAAACCATCTTGTAAAACCAGTTGCATTGAGAGGATCCCCTAGAAATTGAGCAACAATGTTTTAAATCATGAATGCGGAAATCAATATTCGTTCCCTTAGAGTTAAAAAAGTAGTTTTTGCAGAATTACATACTTACTTTTAAATAGATTGAGTCAGTTAAAAACAATAATGTATTTGTAAACACAACATAAAACTTAGACTTACCGAATATAGTGACAAACTGTCCCTCACTATGGCGGTCATGGAAACCTATGAATGCAAAATCATGTTCTGCCTTCCCAGTTTTCATATATTCATTTAACATTGTCTGCAAGACCTTAGATTCTGCATCCGAGTTTATGATTGCAAGATGACTCCCTTCTTTTGCACATTGCCTCATAGCTTCATCAAAAGTAGCACGTTTTTCATTGTGAAATTTGTAATAACCAATCCCTGGGTGAAACTGATAATCATCAGGAACTGCTGGAGGAACTAGAAGGATGATTATAATTGTATTATTGTATAAGTCAACATTATGGAAATATAAGATTTTAAACTTTGTGACAATTCAGCATGGTTATCACGTTTTCTTTTAGTTAATATTTTTAATGCCATATCATTTAATTATGATTATCAATGGGAAAATATAACATTTTTATTTAAAATAATTTTGATTTGCTATTTTCTATTTAAGCTCATTAGTAAGGATGGGTTTTCATAGACCTGAATATATGTAAAAAGCATGTGATTGAACTTTGTAAGGTTTAGATAGGTTGAAATCCAATAATAAAATAAAGGATAAAATAATACATGTGCTAGTTGACAGATGTGAAGAAAGAACATTTAGAGAAACTCTAGCATGACAAGGAATGAGTGAGCTTGGGTGCAAGATAGAAAATAGTGCCCCATCAAGGTGAAGAGCAGAGAAAAAACCCCCAGATGTTTTAGTCACCAAATTATTCAGCTTATCCATTGAAAGGACAACATACACTTGATGAACATTTATTTCAGACTTCAATATTATTTATTAGTATCATGATTGCCCATCAAATATGACGGGTTTGCATGGATTAAGTATTAAATTTAAGACACTTCCCATTCTTCCTCCTTTTCTCTCTTCCTTCTTCCTCCCTTTCCCCTCTCTGGAAAAATATACTTCCTAATCCCAATCTTGTCCTAATAAAGACCACTAGTGGTACCCACAAAAACTTATGCAAAGTCAGTCAGAAATTTGCATGTTTAAAAATATAGCACATTTCTCCTTATAAAATTAGACAACTGACATTTTGAATTTCATGTTAGTTTTCATAATTTATATGTGCAATTTTAATTGCTTCTCTCTTACAAAAAAGCTAACATTCCAGTATTGAAATAAAGATTTTTTTATTTTGGTCAATCTTTAAAAATGCACACAATCCACACCCAGTTTACTGAATTATAATAATCTGCAATTATTAATGTTACAATATATTAAGTTTGACGTTGCTACAACTATAATTTTGATGCTTCATAAAAAGCACGAAGTGAATAAATTAATTCTTTCGTCTATTTGAAGGCTTGATAGACGCTAATTCAATCGGAGGCAACAATGCAGGTCTCCTTGGAATCACCCAAAAAGAGTACAAAGAAGCCATAAAATTTGAAAAAGAACACGTGTTTCGGACAAATTCATATGTGTAACATCCAAACATTGCAAGAATAGGATATTTTATAGGTTTAGCCATCGAATAAAGCAACAACGGAGAAATTCGGTCCCTATTTACGTATTTTAATGAATGATGGAAAAACCTTGGACATTGAGAAATAAAAACTCCTATGTAAACATATCGGAAAATATAATCATCTCCTGGAGTCGAACCTGGGACACTTATATAAACGAAAATATTTTTTTCGATGTCTCCTAGTTTGCAGAAATTAAATGGCGGTTACAGCATTTCTCTAAGATAAAAGGGGGGACGGACGATCCGACAGACATTGAATAATTATATATAAAACAAGAAGTCAGTACTTGCATACTGCAAGCACTTAAAAAAATCACCATACACCAAGATCTAAACTCATAAATAAACCAACGCGATCTCCAGGGCAACAGCACTTCAGTCACGTGGAGCCTGTATGTATTAAATAATAAATTGCATGAGTAATAGCAGTAAATTTATAATTTTCCGTGAAATTAAGGCAACTATCCATAATTTCCAAACACTCAGGCATTCGGCTAGTGTCCAAGTTTTTGTATTTCAAGTTTAGTGACTCAGATCACACTGCATGAGCAATAAGAATAATCATCATTAAGGCAATACCCTTTACATTAAATTTATGGAAAATTATGATATTTTTTTTTAAGATTATGGCATGTTCATCATGCCTTGAGCACATACTTGGATAAAAAATATCGAGAAATAGGTATGATGCCATTATATTTAACAATTGAAATGAGTTTAATTTCTCAAAAAACTACGAAACACAACATTAAAATACTTTTCACGTTTTGCTGTCAGTGCTATGAGGGTTGCTTCTCTGATTGTGATCTCCTATAGTACTAGAGAAAAAGAAACCTATTTGCTCCTTCCTATAGTCGATATCCCAAATTTTATCCTCGTGTTTGTGCTTTCAGTAGTACATGAGAATTACAATTATCTAAATGGATTAGAGAGTGAAGCAAAGATAAGGAAAGGAGTAAGACAAGGATGTCCGCTATCTCCATATTTGTTTAATATGTTCATTGAAGAAAGTATAGAAATTATGAAGGAAAAGACAAAAGGCATAAAAATAAATGGAGTTAGAATACACTGCATTAGATTTGCAGATGACATTGTAATATTCAGCGATTCAAAAAGAGAAATGAATAAAATGCTGAAAGTATTATCGGACACGTTAAAACAGTGGGAATTAAAGATAAATATCAAGAAAACCAAATTGATGGTTATAGGCAAAAGTAATGCAGGGACAATATCAAAGATCAAAATAGACAATCAGGAAATTGAGCAGGTGAAGCAGTTTTGCTACCTAGGTAGTACAATTACTGAAGATAATAGATGTGTACAGGAAGTGAAAAGAAGAATAGCACTTGCAAAGCAAGCTTTTCAATGCAAAAGGAGCCTACTGACAAGCAGTCACATGGATTTGGAAGTAAGGAAATCCTTTGCAAAAGCTTTTGTCTGGAGTACCATACTTTATGGTAGTGAAAGTTGGACGTTAGGAAAGAGGGAGAGGTCCCGTCTGGAAGCGACAGAAATGTGGATATGGAGAAGATTGATAAAGACAAGTTGGACAGAGAGAAAGACAAACCTTGAAGTTTTGGAAGAAGTAAAAGAAGAAAGGAAACTGATCAGAGGAATGGAAGAAAGGAAGGCAAAATTTTTAGGCCATGTGATTAGACATAATGGATTAATTGTGAACATCTTGGAGGGGAAACTTTTAGGGAAGAAAGGAAGAGGCAGACCAAGAAAGAAATACCTAGATGACGTGGAGTCAGTGATGGGAGTTGAGAAGTACGAGATGTTGAAGAGAATGGCAGAGGACAGGAGTTCATGGTTGCAGAGACAAGGCTTAGCCTTTAGATGAAGAAGACCCTCAATCACAGTGCCTGATGCAATTAGTGTTTTGGATACAGTAAAATCTTACATATTATCAGAAGAAAATAATGATAATAATGATTTTCATAAAATGCATAATATTGAAAATTAGAACGAGTTAACTTATATGATTATGGGAATAAATTTGATGCTAATTCGATTAAAGAAAAATGAAAAAAATATAATTCCGTAACTCGAATTTTCTATAACTCAAATAATTGTTGCTTTCCTTTGAGATTCGAGTTATAGATGTTCCACTGTATATATACAAATAATTAAAAATATATTTCCATAACTTGAATTTTCTATTACTCGAATAATTTGTACTTTTCCTTGAGATTTGAGTTATGAAAGTTGAACTCTAATTCGTTATGACGGCACTAATTTCTATTAAAATCATTAAATCACTGCAATCATAATGTATAATATCAGATCCCTTTAAAAGCATTGAGGTCGTTGCCATAGTATTTAAAGATTTTTCATTGTTATAAAGAGGAAAAAATTCACCCTTTTTTCTGATTAAAAGCCGATATAATTAATATTCATACTAATGATAATTATCATTATTTATTACACATTATTATACATCAACAGCAGTATACTGTTTGAACAATCTCTCTTGAGCAGATAGTAGGGCTGCCAACCCTCCCAGATTCGCCGAGTCTTCCGGAATAGGGATTCCAGAAATTCTCCCGGATCGAGGCCTTTTTCTCCCGTTTTCACTTAACAAGGTGACCACCATAGGGGTTGCATATTTGACCGTAACCATGCCGTTGTAGAGTTTGCAAACATTACCAAGGGGTCGGGTGGCTCTCATGCAGCTTTATATTTTCATTGATTGAATATGGAGGGTTGGCTAGCATCTATACAGTACTATACAAATCTAACGTTATCCATAAATATGCCATATTAATTATTATATTATTTAAATATAATAGTATTATAATTAATATTAATTAGTGTATAAAGGATATTCTCGGAAATCTTTCGGAATCAACCCCTCACGAGTTGGCAACCCTTGCAGAGAGGGATTTGGCGGCTGAGGGGCAATGTCCCCCTAATTTTTCTATACGTTTTAATTTATATTTATTTACTTTTGTCCATATTACAATATTTATTCCTTAAGAAATAAAAAAGAAGATTGCTAGTGGGCTCCATTGGAGTGCTTGGATGCGGGCGTGCCATCTGCATCATTGTAGTTAGGCCACTGGTGAAAGAGAGGGGTGGTTGTAATAATTAAAATTTACCTAGTGAAACCAGCTTTTATATTACCATATTGGCCAGAATATAATGCGTACTTGAATACAATGTGTACAATACAATACAATATATATATATATATGCGCGAGGCAGAGGCGTTCTTTACGATTTATGCAAACATGCCAAAAAGACATTATTTAATGGCCCCGTACGTCTAAGAACTGAAAAATGTAATGCCAGTAGTGATACCAAGGAAATATCGAATTTTTTATTCACTGATTTTAAACAATATATCCACCTATTATGTAACAAATAATTTTTGCATGCGTTCGATATCATTTTAAAAATATCGTCATCGTTCCAATTTTTCTGCGTGATTATAGCAGTTCTGAATAAATTATAATGCATTTCAAAGATTATTTGAAGGAAACTGCTAGAACTGATCCTTTCCCGGGGCTCAAAAATACCTGGGCCCAATACTTCATCCCAAGTTAACGTAAGTCCTTAAAGAATAATTACTTTGAAAGATTTCTTTATTATATACATTATGTACCTACTTAGTTTGAGAGAAAGCAGCAAATTATAAGTGCACAGAAATTAGTAATTACTTTACCTACGAAGATTCCATCAAGATGGAAAGTCTCGGCATCTGCAAACTCGGCAACATGTTGTTTCACTATCACTTTCAAGTTTGGAGAAAATGTCGGAGCAGTTTTATCGATAGCAAAATTCGTAACCCAATGACCTGTTCCATTCTTTTTAATATCGAGAGTAAACTCCAAGGATTTGTTAAAAAACTGGCAAGGAATAACATGGCAGAGACTTAAAACAATTAATACGCATAAAATCTGTCGACACATGCTGGCGATCTACTTGGAACGCGATATTGTTTTGTTGGAGCTTGAAGGTCAACCGAACCGACGCCTGCGATTTTTAGCACCTTCATTTCGAGGGGATAATTCCATTGGACGAGCCACTCTCATACTACGAATTTCAATATTTTTTCCTACGCCGGGTTAGAGGCAAGCGACAATACCCAAATTCCATGGTCAGCGATATTTTTTGGCGGAGCAAAGATCAGATAACGGGATCCTAAACCTCAGTGACGCTTTCTTCTCAGTTCTCCTGAGCCCTTTCTTCTTTTCAGAGCTGTGTCGTTGTCGGGAGACGCAAAAATCATCAGATATTTGTTTGAGATATCAAGTCCCTGGAGAGAATTAGTTTTCCGTAAACTTGATATTTTTAGTGTTTATCTCTAAAAACTGTTGAATTTTACGGTTTAGGAGATGAATTAAATTTTGGTAATTTAAAATTTCAATTTTCACCGTAGTCTCCTTTCTTTCTCTCTTATATTATTTCAATTCAATTTTCAAACAAATGTGAAAACAAGCTCCATTTCCGCGCACAGATGTAATCCCTAGTGCAGGGGAAGATCGATGGAGAATATAGGCCCGGTTGTTTTTATCTGAACTCGCCCTTATAGTTATATGACATTTTTATTTAAATATTTATACATAACAACAAAATTCAAAACATTATTCACATAGGAATTAACATTTTATTGTTTTTCCATGTCGCAGCGTGAATATTTCAACAAATTCATTTATACATTTTAAAGGAAAAAATTAATTTAGTACTTTGTAAAGAATTCACTTGAATGACAGAACGGACGATCGGTTTCAACTAACACAGTCATCATCAGGTCAAGAATAAGATGCAGGTTTGGCGGAGCCAGTCATTACCGGCTACCTCAATCAGGTTACCAGCAATGCTATAAAGCTGTCATTAGCAATTTATTCATAAATTACGTTTTGCCCATCGGTAAGTTTTAGGCACCGAGGCAGGCTGTGAAGCCGTTCTCAGTTGCATTAAGTCATCTGCTTGCGTAAGAGAAGGAAGTAGAGAAACCCGGTGCCAGCATTAGCCTACTCTTGCGAAATACACCAGGGGGGCCAACTGCTTAACGTCCCTTCCGAAGGACGCGAGTGTCGATTTGTGCGATCTCCTCAATATTTCTCGTTTTCTCATCCTCATCACCTAATATCAACGGATTTATTCCGGGTGTCGCTACACCAGATCTTAAGGTGAGCCCAACACTCAAACCCCACCGCCGGATCCCTGAAGAATAAGATGGAATAAGATCACGTATATACATATAGGAATAATGGCGAAGGGTGGGGAGGGAGGGGGAGGTGTGGAGAAAACATAGGGGAGGGAAGAAAGAGGGGGCTCTTAAGCGGTAGTTTGGGAGGGTGTGGAGGGAGAGGGAAGAGGAAGGTTAGGGCGATTGCTCAGCAAGGGAAAAACCGAGATAAGCAGCGGGGAATGGGTAGGGAAGAGATGTTCATTAATGATGTCGTTAGGGTGGGTCTTCACATGATAGAGGATTTCCAATTGTTCGAGTAGGTTGAGTCTCCAGCTTTTATTTTCAAAATGTAATATGGTTGGAAAAAAATTGGCAGAATGTTTGTGATCGATAAGGTGTTTTGCAAAATGGGATTTTTGGGAGTTGGAAATTTGGCAATGTTGAGGTTCTTTGCACCGGGTCTAAAAATTCCTTCTCGTTTGTCCAATGTAAAATTTGTCTCATTCATTGCAACTGATATTATAAATGCCGCTTTTATTGAGATTTTCTATGCTATCTTTGCCGTTAGAAAGAAACTGGCCTACTCTGGAGGTTCCATAGAAAGCGGGTCTTAATTTGTTTTTCGGGAGAAGATTCGCGTTTTTGAGCAATAGAGGCTCTGTAAAAAGAAGGCGAAACCAGTGGGGTTTTGTTTCGGTCTCCGGAGAGGGGGAAAAGATTTAATTGAAGGCCAATTTCCTTTGTTTTCGGAAAATGATAGTGTCTATTAAGGAAGGGGAATAGCCATTTGCAAGCGCGATATGTTTGATAGTGTTGAGTTCTTTTTGGAAGGAGTAAGAAGAAAGAGGGATATGCGTAAGGCGGTGTATCATCGAGTGGAAAGCGGCGTTTTTGGGAAGTGTGGTGTGTGGAGAAATCATGCAGTGTGTGGTTGGTGTATGTTGGTGTGCGGAAGATTCTAGGTTTCGGTTGAGGCGTCGGATGGTAAGGTCTAAGAAGTTCAGAGATTGGTTTTCTTCCATTCTTCATCTACATTATACCCTGCAAGTCACCTTTTTGGTGGATGGCAGGGGGTGCAGCGCACCAAGGGTCCATAGTTTTCCTACGTTATCTTTTTCTATTATGGTCTCTTATCGTCCTAGGGAAAAACGATCCTCTATATCGCTCCGTTCTACAGTCGATCTCGAGAATCTTATCCTCACTGTCCTGCCTTCCAAGATACGTCAGGCTTCTGATAAGTCCTACTACCTCATTCGCTAGTCCCTCCGACATAAATTTTTCCAGTAGTTTAATTCTAGCCTGCAGCCTACGTTCCTCTAACGATGTCCATTTCAGATTTTCTAATAATGATGTTACGCTTTGTTTACTATCGTAATTCCTCTTTACAAATCTAGCTGCCCTGCGCTGAACCTTTTCTATCTCGTTAGTGAGTCCCTTTTCGTAAGGATCCCACACAGCTGAAGCATATTCGACCTGCGGTCGAACCAAGGATAAATAACATAATTCTTTCACTTTTTCGGAGCTATTTCGAACTATTCTCCCTATAAAGGCCAGCTTTTTGTTAGCTGCACCTATCAATCGGCGAATGTGGGTGTCCCACGAGAGATCACGATGGATCGTGACTCCGAGGTATTTAATCGAGTCTGAAACTGGAATCTCTACTCCGTCGAACGAATAATTATTATTCAACGAGATACTCTTGGTTCTCCAGAAGTTGATGACGCAGCTTTTCTTTTGGTTTATCTCTAACTGCCATTCCTTACACCATGCAGAAATAGCTTCTAGGTCATTTTGGAGATACTGGTGGTCTTCCGGATTGCTTATTTCTCTATAGATGACGGTGTCGTCCGCGAAAAGCCTAATTTTACTTCTGACTACTGAGCTGATATCGTTTATATAAAATAGAAATAATAACGGACCAATTACACTACCCTGTGAAACGCCAGAGACAACCTCCACTAAGTTCGAAGATTTCCCATCTATAACAACCATCTGCTTCCTATGATTTAAAAATTCACGGATCCAACTAACGATTTTAGAATTAACGCCTAAGGTTTCTAATTTCGTTATTAACTTCCTGTGAGGTACCTTATCAAAGGCTTTCCTAAAATCTAAGAAGATGGCATCGACCTGCGTATTCTTTTCTCCGCTTCTCAGTAAACAATTAACAAAAAGACCTAGCTGAGTATCACATGACCTACCTTTCCTGAAGCCGTGTTGACAATCATCTAACAATGAATTACTATCAGGAAATCGCATTATGTTGCTAACGAGTATATGCTCGAGAATCTTACACGATATCGAAGTTAAAGAAATCGGCCTGTAATTTTCTGGGTTCTCCTTGTCGCCGCCCTTATGAATTTGGGTAACGTGCGCTAACCTCCAGTCGCTAGGGACCTCTGCGCGAGAAATGGATTTCTCGGAGATTATCAGAAGAAAAGGTGCTATTTCTTCAGCTAATTCTTTTAAAACGCGAGCAGGAATTTCTTCGGGGCCAGTGGCTTTGTTATGTCTGATGGAACTTAATTGCTTTGCTATTCCCACCTCAGAAAATACTATATCGTCCATCAGGTCCCCCCTTATTGCGGGTGCATAATGTACGCAATGGTCGCTGACGGCTGTGAATGCTTTTACAAAATGACCGTCTAACAGGTTGGCTTTCTCTACGCTATCATGAATAATGGCACCCGAGTCATTACGCAGGGAAGGTATTGTAGGGCCTCTACCTTGGACCTCTCTCACATAGGACCAAAACGCTTTAGGGTCCTCCTTCAAATAATTATTTAATACCTTATTCCGGAAGTTAGTAAAAGCCTCGCGCATAGTAGTTCTCGCTTTAGCGCGAGATTCCTATGCGCGAGGCTTTTACTAACTTCCGGAATAAGGTATTAAATAATTATTTGAAGGAGGACCCTAAAGCGTTTTGGTCCTATGTGAGAGAGGTCCAAGGTAGAGGCCCTACAATACCTTCCCTGCCTAATGACTCGGGTGCCATTATTCCATTTTAAGGGTAAAGGTGATTGAGGGGAGGAGGTAGCTCAGGTGGGAGGCAAAATTACTCAGTTGTCTATTACTACCATTCCAAATACAAAAAATATCGTCTAAATAGCGAAACCAAATCAATATATTATTGGTGAAAGATGGAGTGGAATTAAACAATTTCTTCTCTAAAGCGTCCATAAAAATATAGGCGAGGAAAGGTGACAGCGGAGAGCCCATCGCCAGTCCTTTGATTTGTTCATAAAACATTTTGAAAGCGAAAATAATTTTGGGAAAGGCATACAAAAAGTGCAAAGTTCTATCACTAGGTTCGTAGGAGTATCTGACGACACAAGAATATCTTCGGCGAGACGTAGGGCTTCGGAAGGGGGTACACTAGTAAACAAATTCTTCAAATCAAAGTACACAAGTTTGGAGTTGGGGGTTTAAACCAAGGGTTTCAGTTTATTGGTGAGGTCAATGGAATTTTTCACACTGCATTTCGGTGGGAATCGGGTGAACTCTCTAAACCAATTGTTCACTTTAAAGGCAAGTTTATGGGCTGGAGAGAATGCACTAGAGACCACCGGCCGGATGGGGGGCGAATTTGGTTTGGGAAAGGTTGAGGACACGGTCATGGAAGGAGTGCTCGGAGGGGGTAATAGGAGTGGGAGGTGGAGAGTGGGCGTCTCTCAATCCCTGCGACGTAGTGTTAAGGATATTATGGATCTCGTCGTCAACGAAGCGGACAAAGGAAGCTGCATGGTGATCCTGACCTGGACCTCGTTTTCAGGGATGATCACAGTCTTGCAACATCCAGTTCTTCCTTTATTTAAATTTAACAGTTCCCACATCATTAGATTTATTACGTATACATGCAATAGTTTTTTTGTTGGTAGGTTTGCGACATTGCTTCTGTACATCACAAACATTTTCATATTTCTAATACCATTTTAGAATTTTGACTATCTGCGTCACCTATAATCGGTCACACATCTTGGGATTTATCTTAAATGAAAGATAATAATTACGAAATACCGTATTTACCCGAATCCAAGACGAGGTTTTTACCAAATTTCAGCTTCCGAAAATCGGGTGTCGTCTCAAATTCGAGTACGAAGTCGTATACCGTCAATACGTCGCGGTAAATTGATCGCGCGTCAATTTGTCATGCTTCAATTCATGGCGGGTTAATTCGTCACACGACAAACTCGTCGCGCATCAATTCATCGCACTACAATACATCACTAGACAAATTCGTCGCGTGACAATTTCGTTGCGAGACAAATTAGAAGGCGAGACACCATGACTGGTGTACAGCAGGGGGATACACTTTTGGTTGGATGCCACCCTTTGCCATAGACCATCCAACGTATCTCGCGTAGCTCTGGTATTATCGAAATATAAAGAAAATTATTTTCTGGAAAAGTCTTTCCCCCTGCCGTTCACCAGTCATGGTGTATCGTGACGAATTTGTCGAGAGGTGAATTGACGCGTGAGGAGTTTGTCGTGCGATGTATTGACGCGAGACGAATTTTTGATTCGATGAGTTGATGAGCGACAAACTGACCGCAACGAAATAACGCGCGACGAACTGACCGCGATGAGTTGTCATAGAACTGTAGGAAGTGTAATTACACGTTTAATCGACGTTTTTTAAACAAATGAAACGTGTGATAAAATAATTGTATCTACTGAAATTTTTAATTGCAAATTTGATCCGGAATTCAGTTAATAAAGTCTTAATTTAAAAAATACCTTTTAAAAATTCTTTATTCAAAGAAAAATTTTAAACAAACCATTTATATTAATTAACGAATAGTATACCTAAACTGAATACGAGTGTTCAGAATGTACACAAAATACATTCAGTGAAAAAAGGTCAAAATCTTGTTTCTGTTTTGACAGTCTGGTAAAAGTCTTAGATTTGAGGTCGTCTTGGATTCGGGTAAATACGGTAGTTACAAGTTTTGGGTTACACACACCTTGTAAAACACAGTAATTTCAAAGATTCTTTCTTTATTACATCTTCACACGCAATAAAGCACAGTAGGTTTAAAGATTCTCTCTTTATTACTTTCTGGACTCTGCTCGGATACACAGCTTTATTCAATTTCACCACTTCCAGGATTTCACAACTATACAACTCAATTCTTATTTATTCATCCATCTACGATGCTACACACGAGATAATTAAGTCAATCAGGGATAATACACATGAACGCAACATTGTAACAATGGCATATTACCCAGCTTGCTAAACCAAATTGTCAAATCAATTGAATCACACTTAACTAAATTACCCGTATTTACGTTATTGGAATGTACGTTTTCCCCTATTCATAACATTTTACATGGGTTCCAACAATTTTCCTATGATTTCAATGCAAGTAAAACCCCTTATTTGCATTATTTAATTTTAAGTTTTCCCGCTATTCGCGTCATCTTACGTTAGAATTTCCAATTTTTTGAAGCAATTTAGCATGCGATTCCTAACAGTTTTAAACATTTTTCGGCTTAGCTTTGCAAAAAAATCCGAACTCTTCTGGGCGAAGATTTCGAAAACGGCGGCAGAGTAGGAACAGTGCCCCTAGAGGCAGATATATGAACCAATATGAACTTTCTATTCGAAATAGGGATGAGCTCAACTGATATTTACTGGTACCTAATATCTGTTACGAGGCAATATCTGTTCCAAATACCTGTTACTGATATATCAGTTTACGGAGCTGGTTCTGGTACTACCTACTGGAGAATGCTCCTTCCGATACCAGTATAATTTATAATGCTTATACAACTGTTGGTTCGCGTACTTATTTTACGTATCTACAAAAACTTAATGATCATTTATTATTTTAAATAAGCTTCAATAAAGGAGTAATGAAAATACTTAGGGATAATAAAAATTTTATTGTGCTACATGCATCAGATGCAATAAGTGAAAATCCCCTAAATACATTACTTTCAATTAAATGAATCTTTCACTTTTTAAACATAAACACATAGTTCTTCCATATCATTTAGGTAATATCAATTATATATATATTTAAACAAATTTTCACGATTTATGTGCTACGATGTTGAAATTTTTTATATAGGTAGAATTTGTAAAAAAAATACAAAATATGGATTATAGAAATTTTTATATTATAATTTGTTTGGCTTTCGAAAATTCTTAAAATTTAAACAAATAGGTAAATATTTAGATACTATGGGTCGAGCTAGGGAGCTGAAACTTTCAGGTCGTTTAGACATTACCCTATATATACGAATAAACATTTCAATATCTCCATAAAATTGTTAACTCTTCAGATGCAGATGCCCTTAAACCATTGGCTTAAAGAGACGGCGATTCGCCGGCCGGTTGAAAATGACCTTAACGTAAACATCCGGCGAATCGCCGGTTCCGCGCAGCATCTCCTTCTGACTCATATATCTTGTAAACGAAAGCAGATAACGCTCTGCGTCTTTCTTTATTACAAAGATAAGAAGTCAAGCTTTAATTTGATTGCAGGTTTGTTTAGATGAAAGAAATCAATTTTCATTCTAATGAAAAAATATAAACAGTACTTTGCCGCGTTAGCTCATTTTGCGTCAGGCAAATATGCCAGGCATAGGCGTATTCAAACTCCAATCTCTGATGATGCACTTATATTAGTCTTTTTTCCTTATTACGAAATCGAGATGATAAAGCAAACATCGTATACAAACACTTTCGGAAAATCTCATATGATTGCAATTTTATACAATTTGTTTAAAAATATTAACTTTTCATTATTGTTGACATTATTGTTTGTTTATACATTTTTAGACAACATTACCTACATAAATGTAATTAATATGTATTATTCTAACAAAATGTAAAATTTCAACTTGATTGTTTACTAAGTTCGCCAGAAATATGTGATTTTGTATTTAGCGATTTTAAAAATATAAATCGTAATTCAGGCACAAAAATCCACGAAAAAAATCTGATAAGGCCACCACATGACTTTCTCCATATCTATAATTTATTTATTTATTTATTTGAAAAAGCCCAAAAACAGCACAAGGTCAATTACATTGGACACATAACAACGAAGTAACAAGAATAAAACAAAAATAAAACTATTAAACAAAATAACTAATACTCTAGCAATAAATACACAGAAGACATACATAGTACACCAATCACACGAAATCAGGGTAAGGAGCAAATAGAAAGACAAACAAATCGGAAGAAAGGGGAAGGAAAATAGGCAACCAAACAATTCAAATATTCGGTTTAAATTTGAAGTTAGTAGACTTAGTGAAGGGGTCATAGTCAGGGAAGCGCTTCAGCAAACTATTACAAAGATCAGGAAGGCGATAGAGAAAGGAGCGTTTAGTGATTGAGAGGCGAGGGGTAGGGCAGTGAAAAAGCTCATTCAAGCGAGTAGAACGAGCGGGGACCCGGAGTGGAAATAGAGAAAGAAGCACATGTGACCTAAAATTGCCATTAATAATTTTTGAAAATGCTTTAATGTCAGTGTGAGTGCGTCGATCAGTAAGAGATGGAATCCCTAGGGAGGTTCGTATGGCACTAAGTGAAGAGTTATGGAGAGGAGGGTGACGAAATCGAATTACAGACAGAAAGAAATTCAAGGGTCGGTCAAGGAGCTTAAGAGTAGAAGGCGAAGCAGTGCACCAAATTGGGGAGCAGTAATCAAGAATGGGGAGAACGCAGCTAAAGAAAAAGGTACGAAGAGCGGAAATGTCAGTTATTTCTGTATAACGATAAATTAAACCTACTAACGACATAGCATGGGAGGAAATACTTTTAATATGATCTATTTAATATATCTATAATATTTCTAAAAATTCAAAAATAGATTACGTAATAACAAATATTTAAAGAAACAGCGAGAAAATTTTAAATATTACAAAGAACAGGTAAAACCATAACCATCTGATATTGTATATATCCACAATGCACCAACAATTAAGAAAATAAAAACGAGCGTTACTAAGACGTAACTAAGCGTCAATTGTTAATAATAGCCGTTGGTAGGTGGCGCGGTGGTGGCAGCTAAGAATATAAGATATCTCTTAAACAATGCATTATATGGAAAAATATTTCAAACATAGGTTGTAGAAAGTTAAATTTCCTACAACTTTTATTCTAGTGCATTTTTACATTTATCAAATATTAAAGCAAATATTTCAAAATTACGCATAAGTGACAAGAGTAAACACCCACTTTCGGTTGACCGATTTTTACCAAAAACTAATCAGCTCTTCTTCCTTTACAAAAAAATTTCAAATATAAAATTTCGTGTTGATCTGATTACTAGGTTTTGAGGTAGAGCGCCCACAAATCCATCAACTGATATTATAGTATGTTTCTCGTCTTATGAAGCTTGACCTTGAAATCCTCTGTGAGTGACTATTTCTGCATCCAATCAACGCTCGAGTAACGGGCGACGTAGAGGGGAGAAGCTCAGTCTCTCTCTCTCGCCATCGTGCTGTTCACATCGCTCTTAGTCTACATCTACATCTACATCTACATTATACCCTGCAAGTCACCTTTTCGGTGGATGGCAGGGGGTGCAGTGCACCAAGGGTCCATAGTTTTCCTACGTCATCTTTTTCTATTATGGTCTCTTATCGTCCTAGGGAAAAACGATCCTCTATATCGCTCCGTTCTACAATCAATCTCGCGAATCTTATCATCACTGTCCTGCCTTCCGAAATACGTCGGGCTTCTGATAAGTCCTACTACCTCATTCGCTAGTCCCTCCGACATAAATTTTTCCAGTAGTTTAGTTCTAGCCTGCAGCCTACGTTCCTCTAACGATGTCCATTTCAGATTTTCTATTAATGATGTTACGCTTTGTTTACTATCGTAATTCCTCTTTATAAATCTAGCTGCCCTGCGCTGAACCCTTTCTATCTCGTTAGTGAGTCCCTTTTCGTAAGGATCCCACACAGCTGAAGCATATTCGACCTGCGGTCGAACCAAGGATAAATAGCATAATTCTTTCACTTTTTCGGAGCTATTTCGAACTATTCTCCCTATAAAGGCCAGCTTTTTGTTAGCGGCACCTATCAATCGGCGAATGTGGGTGTCCCACGAGAGATCACGATGGATCGTGACTCCGAGGTATTTAATCGAGTCTGAAACTGGAATATCTACTCCGTCCAACGAATAATTATTATTCAACGAGATACTCTTGGTTCTCCAGAAGTTGATGACGCAGCTTTTCTTTTGGTTTATCTCTAACTGCCATTCCTTACACCATGCAGAAATAGCTTCTAGGTCATTTTGGAGATACTGGTGGTCTTCCGGATTGCTTATTTCTCTATAGATGACGGTGTCGTCCGCGAAAAGCCTAATTTTACTTCTGACTACTGAGCTGATATCGTTTATATAAATTAGAAATAATAACGTACCAATTACACTACCCTGTGGAACGCCAGAGACAACCTCCACTAAGTTCGAAGATTTCCCATCTATAACAACCATCTGCTTCCTATGATTTAAAAACTCACGGATCCAACTAACGATTTTAGAATTTACGCCTAAGGTTTCTAATTTCGTTATTAACTTCCTGTGAGGTACCTTATCAAAGGCTTTCCTAAAATCTAAGAAGATGGCATCGACCTGCGTATTCTTTTCTCCGCTTCTCAGTAAACAATTAACAAAAAGACCGAGCTGAGTATCACATGACCTGCCTTTCCTGAAGCCGTGTTGACAATCATCTAACAATAAATTACTATCAAGAAATCGCATTATGTTGCTAACGAGTATATGTTCGAGAATCTTACACGATATCGAAGTTAAAGAAATCGGCCTGTAATTTTCTGGGTTCTCCTTGTCTCCGCCCTTATGAATTGGGGTAACGTGCGCTAACCTCCAGTCGCTAGGGACCTCTGCGCGAGAAATGGATTTCTCGAAGATAATCAGAAGAAAAGGTGCTATTTCTTCTGCTAATTCTTTTAAAACGCGAGCAGGAATTTCTTCGGGGCCAGTGGCTTTGTTATGTCTGATGGAACTTAATTGCTTTGCTATTCCCACCTCAGAAAATACTATATCGTCCATCAGCCCTCCCCCCCTTATTGCGGGTGCAACATGTACGCAATGGTCGCTGACGGCTGTGAATGCTTTTACAAAATGACCGTTTAACAGGTTGGCTTTCTCTACGCTATCATGAATAACGTCACCCGAGTCATTACGCAGGGAAGGTATTGTAGGGCCTCTACCTTGGACCTCTCTCACATAGGACCAAAACGCTTTAGGGTCCTCCTTCAAATAATTATTTAATACCTTATTCCGGAAGTTAGTAAAAGCCTCGCGCATAGTAGTTCTCGCTTTAGCGCGGGATTCCTTATACGTCTTAACTTTAGTTGCTCTATATTCATCGGATGATGTAGACGGCATATTTTTTATTTTCGCGTGGCATATTCTCTGACGCCTAAGCGCACTCCTAACTTGCTTATTGTACCAACGTGGCTCTTTATTGTCGACCTTCGATTTAATTGGAATGTACTTATCGATACTCTCTAGCATTATATCCTTGAATAGTTTCCATGACGACTCAGCACCTGATCGTTCGGTCATATCACGGAAGCCAGGTAGTATTTCTCGTAGGCGCGACCTGAAGCTTGAAAAGTTTGCCCTAGCAAATATATAAAACTTTCTTTGAGGCTTGGGGTGCCTATCGATTTTCAACTTACACTCTGCATATACGGCCTGATGATCACTTATCCCATCTTCAATGGTGACTTTGTTTATTCTTTCTGGGACGTTAGTTGCTAATAAATCTAATATGTTTCCCAATCGCGTTGGCTTTCTGACTAATTGAAGAAGAGAGTGCTCGCAGAATGTTTCGATTAATGCCTCACAGGATTCGCGTTCTTTACCTCTAGATTCGAAACATAGATTTTCCCAATCAATTGAGTGTAAGTTAAAGTCACCACCGACTATAACGATACCATCTTGATTTATCAGTCTAAGCTTTGATAATTGTTTCTCGAGACTTAAAATACAATCTACACCAGCGTTAGGTGTCCTGTAAAACGAGCATATGAACACCTTTTTGGAGCCATCTTTACCTATGCGGCACCAAACACTCTCGATATCCTCGTCACTTATCGGAATCTCACTGCTATCGTACTTATCGCTAACCGCTATGAAAACTCCCCCGCCCGATCTATTAGCGCGATCTTTTCTATAGACACGATAGTCTCTAGGAAATATCTCCTGACTCTGAATTTCATCCGTTAACCAACTTTCTGTGCCTATCACGACATCGGCATGCAGACTGCGAATAACATGCTCGAACTCAGCAATTTTCCTACGGATGCTGCGACAGTTCAGTACGACGACGTTTAATTTCTCACTATCACTTCGCATGCTAATCTCACCCTTGACTTTCTCTTCCACTCTAAAACTACATGCGCTCCCACCACAATCACTTCCACGACTGTATGGCGTCGCATCAAAATTGGAATTGCGACCCGTCGCGCCCTTAACGGAACATTCTATCAATGACCTATCGCGAAATTGGTGCTGCATGTCACGCTCGGTGTATATTCTATCATTAGATAATCTTTCGGGATTCTTATTTTCTACAAATGCATCGATTATCCCCTGACCCAAAACTGACCTACACCCTGCCCTACTCTCTAGCCTAAAAAATCCCTACTGTGCTCGAGAATCCTACTCGCTACTCTCTGAGCCGATTCGGGCGTGTAGTGAACACCAGAGTGATCCAGTGGTGCCCTGCACGATTCGATATTCGGTCGTAGGTCGACGAAGTCCACTCCCAAGTCCCGACAGAAATTCCACAGCCTTCGGTTCAGACCTTCAACTCTACTCCAAACCTCAGAACCGCGGTCAATCCTAGGGACTATACTGCAGACAGTAAGCCGCACATCGGAACCCGACTCCTCTCGGACACGAGCAACCTCAGAGGCCAAGTCCTTAAAAGAACTTAAAATCTCCTCGGACCCGCGCTTCGAGGCGTCGTTAGTCCCAACATGGGCCACCACCCGCAGCCGAGAGCAACCTGTCGCCACTACCGCTTCTCTCACCGTGTTGGTCACTTGCGGCACCGTGCCTCCTGATATACATCTGGAGAAGACCCGCTCTTCAACTCCCTCCCGGCGGGCACTGGATAACAGGGGTGCCATTACACGCCGAACGTTAGAGCTACCTAACACTAACAACCCTCCCTTCCCAACCCGACTCCCCTTGGGCCCGGCCTCCATCGAAGAGACGGGAGTGGGTACGGGCGCAATGGCCGTGGAGTCGTCCTCCGACAACACCTCGAACCTATTACTGACAGGAAGCGAGTCCGCCGAAGCATTCCCAACTCCCTGCCTCCGCAGCACCACCCCACGATCTCCCCGAGTGGACACCACTCTCCACTCATCGGATTTCCCAGCCCGAGGACCCTCAGCCCGCGGTAAGGAGTCAGAGTCAACCCCGATCACTCTACCGGCTGCCGCACCCAGGCGAACCCGGGCCGCCAATTTGGCGCGGCGAGCTTTCAGGGATGACCCCGCACCCCCCACACGAACCAAGGCTGCCTCGGACCTTTCCACCCTCTGAAGGAGGTCCGCAACCACCCTCTCCAGCTCCGTGATTCGAGCCCTCATGGCCTCGCAACCAGCGGCGCACAAGAAGGAGGAAACGGGAGTCCTCGGTGAAGCCATCCTAAACTTACCTAATTTATATACTAACGCAAAAGAGTTACAATATAAAAACAAAAGCTGAAATGGGATAAGGCTAAAGAATTTGGTCTGTTTTAAAGCGGGGACGCTCTTCGTGTAGCGTACGAGAAAGGGTCAAGCGCAGGTATAAAGTGAAAGGCGTAAACAACACAAACAAGGTTAGATCACGCACAGGAGATGATAGTACACAACAACGAAAAATATAAATACTATGGAGCGTAAAACTAAAACAACCTTACAAATGTAACGAGAATATGGTAATACACAATAACTACTATGATATAAATATTATTTTGTAAAAGGGAGAATGAAATTTCTAACAAGAAACTACGAGGCTTAAAAGTTAACTATTACGGTAGAGAAAAATAAAAACTATAACGTGGATGTTATAACAAAACTAATTACATAACTTAAACGAATGTTAAATAAAATTACCGAAGGATAACAATAGAATAAAGTAAATTGTTAGTTCTACTTAACACTACAGCTACTCTAATGCTACAGCTACTCTAGTCGCTCGAGGCTACGTAGGAGCTCGCAGGAGCAAGTGAAAGGCACGTCCGTTCACTTCAACAGCCAGGTAAAGACTATGTTGCCAGCTCTACTGCGTTCACGCTTCCGTTGCGATCTCTTTATCGCTTTCACTTTGCACCTTGTTATCATTTTAACGCAATGGAAAATGGCCGGTAGTAATAAACAATGACCGTAAGTTTTTCTGCAACGCGTCGCCTTTCATTCGCAAGCAGATCATTTCAAGAGCGGATATCTGGCAATGCTGTTAGGTTTTTCCATGCATTTCGAAAGCCGCGGGTGACGGGGGAGAGGGAAAAGGGAAGAAGGGGAGAGGGAAAAGGTTCTCATAGGCTACTTGCTATGTGAAGGTCAAGCTTCATAAGACGAGAAACATACTATAACTGGTATCGAGTATCCGAGCATTGAGAACAGTGTGCTATTTTGGATAATAGGTATATACTCGCCCTTTAAACGGCATCTGTTAGTGGTGGGGCGAGGGTGACGGCTTGGCGGGGAGGGGAAATCCTCACCCCACCCCTGTGATGAGTCCTCTTCCCCGTGGCGTGAGAGCACAAATTGTTTGTTGGCTCCCTCTCTAGCCCTTGCAGGAAGATAGAGAGTGCGCTGTGGTCAGTGGCGGATGCAAGGGGAGGGGGCGATCGCCCTCCCCTTGGACGAGCCCATTGCCATCCACTGGGTACATTCTTAAATTCATTCCGCGCAACATTCCTTTATTCTACACCGAAGATTAAGTCTGTATGTCAAGGGAAAGAAAGGTTCTGATAGGGATAGGGATTTTCAAAATGTATGGTCGTCGGCAGAGGTGGAATCAAGTGAGGCGATCGCCCTCCCCTTGGGAAGTTTCTGGATCCGCCCCTGGCTGTGGTGCGTGAAAGCTTGCGAAGAACAAAGGCGAGTATTAAGGATTGACTGGTATCGAGTATGGAAAGCAAACAGATATGGTCCAACGGTCTGTTTCAACCTACGCCTATTATTTCTTAACTGATATTCCAATAACAGATATTTTGGGTAAAATATATATATCACTGATATCTGTTCCTGACCGGTATCTGTTACTAAATACCATGTTGATATATATCGCTCACCCCTAATTCGAAACCACTCGACGCAGTCTCGTTAACGGGTGCTACTCAGGAACAGCGTACTTAGAGACGGAAATATAAACTCTTATGGGTGAAAACTTCAAAACCTCACGTAAATCACACTAGTAGAGTATATACAGCGCAACTAGATACGGAAATACAGTCAATCCTCTACTTACGACGCTCCGGACTTATGACATTCACAATTTAGGAACGTACTCCGGACTTAGGGCGCCGCATCACACTCAAGTCATTGTCTCCTTAACTTCATTCTACACGAGTTATTAGATTTCGGACTACGAAAGACATTCAGAGTGATTCCGAGCGTAATTAAAACCAGAGGTAGAAGGGAAGGAAGTAGTATCGGTAAAACGTATTTTAAGCACGTAGAGTAATTTATATTTCCGCAGCTTAAGGGTTTAATCCTTGAGAAAACGCTGCTTACGTAACGCTAAAACGGTGATTACGAAATTGTTATTTTTTCAGTGGCGTTTCTCGACTTACGAGTCGTTTATTACAACAAATGAATACACAAATGTTATATAATCTTTTAGATCAAATTGTTCTGCCATGGGTAAGTGCCACATTTTTTTTTAGAGATGAATGGTTGATAGTACATACAAAAAACAGACTGGAAGCTGTAAGGACATCTTATTTCTGGTGCAATGCACTTAAAAGGAAGTTAACTTATTGAAAAAATCCTTGGAAAGAAACCTCTAGTATGAGGCAATTAAAATTGAGAAAGCCATTGGTGATTGTGTTTAAAGGCTGGGCCAGCTGTGTAGCTAGGTTCACCTTCACCCGGGACAAGTCACAGAGATGCGACTCCCTCCCTTTGCTCTCTGTACAATTTTTCAGACAAATGTAATGGAAACCCAAGTATACTATACTAACATTTTAATTCGGCATATATTTTAATATTATAAAAAAGTGTGCTGGTTAAGTAAATGAATGAATAGATATACTCTTTATAAACTTTGCTCTTTTAACACTGATTTTATTTTTTTAACAAATGAGTGAGTTTAAAAGTAAAATCAATTTACCTATTTTTCCTTTTCTCTCAATTTGCACTTTCCGTATTTACACTTTTTCACAGGTCCCTAGAAAAGTGTAAATAAGGGGTTTTACTGTACTTGTTTGAAAGTACACATCTCTAATGTTAGAAAATTAAAATAATAAGATTTGTTACATTATCTTATGATAAATGTAAAAAGACTTTTATTACAACAAAATTGCGAAAGTGCGAAAGAGAGGCACTACATACAAGTACATAATGTAATATTGGATAAAGTGACTAGTAGCTTAAAAGAACGATTTTAAAATAATCTATACAAATATTTGTCTCGTTTAGATCCAAATAATTTTCCTTGAGTCGTAAATAGTAACATCCCAAAAAATGCAATGGGAAATTTAAGTGTTTTACTTAAAAAATGTAATGAAAATATTACAAAAGAACAACTACAAACTAAATTGATTCCATGGAATTGAACAAAAGTATAGCTCGACCCTACTTCTTTCAATGCGATTGTTCAATGACATTGAGTTCCTGTTTACACTTTTTAATTTTTTAAAATTTGGATGGTTCAACCGTATTTTGTTCATTCGAATTGAACCATGTAAATGCGCCTTTAGGGCACAGGGCTTTCAATCGCTTTGAAACCGTCTACTTTCAATGGCTTTGAAACTGACTGATTGTTTTTGCCAACTATCGATGGTAAATCGTAGTATTACGAACTAAAATGACCTATGTAATTATACATAACATTAAAAAATAATATAATGTGAGTATTTTCATTCTTTAAAGGAAGAAAAATAAAAAGGGTGCCGAGCCAAGAATTTGCCAAGGCGCCAAAGACGGCTCTGGGTGGTTATAAGGGGAAGGGGGTGATGTTCTCGTTCTCCTCCATTGGTTTATTTCGTATACCTATTCTATGTAAAATTCCTTGATTTTGCTCTTAAGATTGGGTCCAAATGGTGAATGAAAGAAAGGTCTGATAGGTGTAAGGACTTGAAGAATAAATGGTCGTCGGCAGCTGCGGATTCAAGAGGGTAGAGGGATCATGGGTCAATCGACACCGTCCCCTTGGGAATTTTCTGGATCCGACTCTGCTCGGTGCGATTCTAGTGATGGGAATATATACTTAGGCCAAGAAAAAGAAAGTGGGTTCAGGAAAAGACTTATGGCATGTGAAACTCATGCAGGTGGAAGATACAGTTACCTTCCAAGGATCCGCCTAGGAAAATCGCTGGCTTAAATTTCATTGGACGTCTACGATTGGAATGGAATTTTCCACTGTGAAAGTGTCAAAACATTGCGAGCGTCCTAGGCTTCCGATCTCAATTGGCCTATAAGCTCCTACAAAACAGTCTCGCTCACATTGTGTTTCAATCGAACTGCCAACATGTGTCGGCTTATATTGTGTAGCTTAATTATTTCAGGTCTCTACCCCAATATTTTTGGTAATGATGAGCAGAATTTCAACAGAACTGTTGCGTTTACTCTGGGTAGTGGGAAGAATGAAACAGGTCATTGGATTTCGAATTTTGTTGTCGATAAGGTCGCTCCGACATTGTCGCCCAACTTGAAAGTAAAAGTGAAACAAGGTGTTACCGACTTTGGAGGCATCCAGTCTTTCCATCTAGAAGGCTCATTCATAGGTAAAATAATTCCTATTTTTATGCATTTTTAATTTGTTGCATTCACTCACTCATAGTTTAACATTTACATACCATGCATGTAAAAACAAAAGTCTTGCAAAATAACAATTCTATAGAGACTTATGTTAATATGGTATGAAATATAATTAACGTATTTGCCCGAAGATAATCTGCACTATTTTACCTCCGAATTCAGAGGTGGCTAGGAAAAGCACAGGGCCAGGCGCAAAGAGTGCGCCTCACAAATTTTTAATAGTAAATATAAACTCTCTGTGACAGGGTTAATACTATTTTCCGATCTTTAAATAATAAGTACAACAAATATTTTTAGAGACAGTGGGGCACAGTGCAGTCGCACAGTTGGCACTGCAATCAAGCAGGACCTGTCCAAACACTTTCTCAAAATTCCATACCTATAATTTCACATGTCTTGTTACCACTTTGTGTGATTAATGCAAATTTTATTTTTGCGATGGCGAAGATATATGCCAAGACAAATGATTAGCTTATTAAGTAACTTTTCTATAAAATTTTGCAAAATTAAAATTTTAGTAAAACATTTCCAAACTTTCTGAATGAAATTTATCTTGTTTTAAAATGTTTTTATGAAATTCAAACTTTCAAAATTAGGCAAACATTATATTCGGGCAAATACTGTAATACGAAAACTGTCTTTACTAAGTAACTTTGCCATCCTATGTGTAAAATTGAATGATAACAAGAACATTGCTCTTATTATCCCTTTGACATAATGTTTTTTCTTCTCTCTTTCATCTAGCATATGTATTATTTTGCCCTTTGCTCAACTATTGGGTTTCATCTTATTTACACCCTATCAAGTTTTATTATTCATCATTGGCTATTTGTATATTTTCACATGCAAATACCTATCTTTACAAATGACATGCAATAGAAGAAATAAAATGAAAATGTTTTTCAACTTATACTTTAGTTTTTCTATTGACCATAATACAGTAGTTCTTTGTCAACCTCAGTGGTTATGTTCCTTGACAACCGTGGTTGACCAAATTGCTCTCGAAATACATATTTAATGCATTTACGTCATCTTTAGAGATCTTGTGTGCGTGTATTTGAGTGCTTGCGGGCATGATTGTTTCGTCATTTAGGTCTCTGTCACTGCCAGAAGGCACATAAACTTACAAGCCGCTGTGTGCGATACTGGGTTTAATCTCCCGTAAACCTAGTATTATTTCCCCTTTCCTTCTCCCTTTATTTTTTCCTTTTACCTCTTGGTTTGTACGTCTGCGTGTGTCTGTGGCTGCTTAGTAGGTCTCTATCGTACTGACTCACAAACCTTCTAGTAACGAAGTGATGTTTTGGGTCCCTGGCACAGAGTAATTTCTCGCAAACCTGGTCCTGTTTCCTTTTCTACCTTTAGGGTTAGTGAGTGAGTGAATGTATGAGTGACATCAGGTCCCTGGCATGGAGTAACAACCCCTAAACCTGTAAGTTTATAATTTTTATTGTCTTTTGCCTTTCTTTCCTTTCCTCCTCCCCTTTTCATTGTGTGTCTCTAATTTTGATTTTTATGGTTAAGGAGTTAATTTCTATTTAATGACCACAGAAATGCTATCAGAAACCCACTCCTAAATTCAAATAACACTGGCAAAAGAAAGGCTTCCATAAAATCCCTCAAACCTCCATCTCCTGAATAACACGTAGTCTTAACGGGAGCAGCAAATTTCCTCTTTCTTATGTGAATAGATTCTATGTCTCATGTTCACAATATAAACTTTGATGTGAATAAAATTAGCTGATTTTCCATGCAGAGAATTGAGGATAATAATTAGGATGATACTCAGGTTGGTAAAATAGTGTAGAATTTATAAAACCCAGATACTCAAAATGACAGTTGGCAAGGGATTACAGTGCAATTATTTGAAACATATTTGACTGCTAGAATTATTTCAGTGAATACAAAATAATATCATGGAGCAATAAAATTGACTGTCTATGTTTGTAATATATAAATTAAGCAATTGTATTGATTGAAATAGCAGTATTCATGGGAATAACTCTAGAATTTAATTGTTTATATATTATTGGTTTTACTCTCTAAGAAAAAGAATGGTTTCAGTGGAAGGAATAAAAGATTCAAGGATTACTAGGAAAAAGTTGGTTTGATGATATTTTTGTAAGTTAAACCTACTGTTATGGGAAATTATAACATTATAAATCATATTTGATCATTTAAATTGAAAATTTCGTATAGATAAATAGGAATTAGTGTAAAGAAAATATCATTTATTCGTAGCATAGAAAACAGGATAATTAACTTAATTTTTTTAAATATTTCTAGTTCCTCCTTCTTTACCTTCTGATTATGAATTTTACCCTGGGATTGGTTATTATAAATTCCATACAGAAAATTCACCTAATTTTGAGGATGCTAGACATCAATGTGCAAAGGAGGGAGGACATCTTGCAATTATAAATTTTGAAGAAGAATCTCGAGTATTGGGGAAAATGTTTTCTAGATACCCTCATAGTGATTGGGCGTACATTGGTTTCCATGACCGTAGCAAGGAAGGAGAGTATTAAACTATATTTGATAAGTGTAACATAAGTTATTTTATAATAAATTTACAACTATGCTGTTTGTTTTAACAACATTTACAAATGCAGAAATAAGGCCATTTTTGGGGGCTGGGGTGGCAGACAAATTTGTCACCAGTCATTAGTTAAAAGACATTCGTCGCGAGACAAATTGAAAGGCGAGACATCGTGGCGAATTTGTCGAGAGATGAATTGACATGCAATGAGTTTGTCGTGCAATGTATTGACGTGCGATGAGCTAACCACGATGAATTGATGCGAGATGAAATGACCGTGACGAGTGGTCATAGAACAGTAGGAAGTATGGTTACCCGTTTAATCGGTTTTTTAAAACAAATGATACAAGATAAAATAATTGTATTTTTCATTGCAAACTTACGATCTGGAATTCAGTAAATAAAGTCTTAATATTAAAAATAAATTTAAAAAATTCTTTTTGATTTCAGAAAATATTGTAACAAACCATTTCAATTAATGAATGAACTAGTTTACCTATACTGAATACATGTGTTCGAATTATACACCAAATACCGTCAGTGAGAAATTAGGTCATAAAGCATTATTTCTGTTTTGACAGTCCTCTAAAAGGGGAGGTGGTCTTAGATTCAGGGTCGTCTTTGATTCGGATAAATACAGGAATAGTGGCACATGCAGAAGGTCACAGATTGTGAATATTGATAAAGAGTGGCAACCAACAGAAAAACATTGGTCTACCAAAATGGGGAGTGATCTTAGATTCAGGGCTGTCTTGGATTTGAGTGAATATTGTTGTTTTTGCCTTGGAGCTCACACAAAATTCCTATCTATGGAGAAAGGAAAAATGATCATTGTATTGATATTACCAATTCTGCAAAGAAAAGGTAGCATGATATATCATACAATTTTCAAAATAAGTTTTTAATAACCAAGAATGCCTGATATAGGCTGAATAATCAACTAGACATATATTTTTAGATGTATAAGGCATTTATAATATTTGATGTATTATAAAATATTACATTTTTATATTTAACATTCACGGCTCAGAGACTTTATAAAGGGATTGATTTTGTTGCAATTTTCATTACAAGTCTGATTTCTTCCATGAAATAATATATATATGTATTAGGGACTCATCCATGAAAGATGATACTCGCAGAAAAAAGGAATTGAGACCGCATTTCTATCAATCAATCCACAATTTTCATCTGAGCAGTAGTCATCTGGTTGATTTGGATGAAACCACATTTCAAAACCAGTTGAACTGATTGGCTCACCTAGAAAACAATGAGTAATAATCAAAGTAGATAATAGCAACAAAAATGAAACTATCTACTTCTATTATTAGTTTTCCAGATTGAATATTTCTAAGGACCTGTAGTTCTTTACTAAATCTAAGTTTGTCCCTTTTCTTTTAAGTTGTCCTATTTCTATATGGTTGAATAATCCCAAAAATATTTCCCAGAAAGTCCCAAAATCCTCCTGTAGATCAGTTGACAATGTAAGAGCTGTCCAGTCTACTTTGGAAAGTTCAATTACTAGCAAATGGATAAATATCGGGTATCAATTTATATTTTGGAGCTGGCTGATGACATTCCTTTTATTTTTTCATCATCTATAATTTTTACAGAGCAATGAATTAATTAACATGTAATTTGAAAATATCTCAAAAAGAATTTACGTAGGGAGGTACTGGAGTGCTATCTCGCCCAGGACACCAAAATGTTTCCGTGCCATTCCTGACCATAACCATTGTCTCAACAGCACTGTCATTTCCTAAATCTCTTACCATCTTACCCAGTTACTAGAAATTTCTTTAAGAAGAAAACTTACTGAATTGGGAAAGCAAATGTTTTGCATTCCTACTCTCAACCATGTGCATGGCACTTAATAAACTGTAAGCTTATTATATTTTTAATTATCTTCCTCTAAAAGAAAGTATAAAACAAATTAAACATTAGATTAAAAATGCATTAAATATTGAATACTTACTGAATTGCTTCTTCTAACAGCTCATTTCATTGAATTGGTTTTTAAAGCACTTTAAATTAGTTTGTTTACAGTTATTATATGCTTTCAGTAGTCAAGATATGGGTAATTTTCTTTATGGATTTTGTATTTAGTCATTAGTATTATTGTTTCTCTTGTTTATTTCCAATAAAAACGTTTTTAGCAGTAAATATTTTAAATTTATTACAATAAAAAATCTTTTGGAATTCATATGTTTTATAAAGAAAAAATAATACATTTCATATAGCATAATGCCTGAGCTTAATATTTTTCAAAGAGAAAACTTTTTGGTGGAAATGCTCCAAGGAAGTTTTATTGCATTACTTATATAAAATACAGCTGGTATTTTACTATAAAAATTACATTGGTATAACTCTTTATGAGTATGCAACATAATAAAATATGATAGTAGGCATTGAGTTTTTCATTGTAAAATAATGAAAAATATAAAATCTATTGGAAACATTTGTTGCAGAAGAAACAACTATTTCCATTTTTTTATCGAATAGGGATGGTCATATTTTTAATAATGCTATTGTGATGTACCACAATGTTTCTGACAAATACAACTTTTTCATAATTGAAAACTAACAATATTGACTGCAAAAATTGATATGGTATAAATTGCTTAAGCTTTCTCATATATGTATGTGTCTGGTACCATCACACTATTTTATGAATTGAAGTAACTCCTACTGCTACAAAAACCACAAAATCGAGGAAAATGTCTACCGCACATCAATGGCAGTAATATATATTGATTACCTCATGTATGTTTAAATCAAACTTGATAAATAGTTAATACCATACATAAATATTAATTATTATGTGGATTGGCAAAACCACATAGTGCTGAAGCATTGTTTCTAAACTAAGATTGTTGAGGGGTGTCAGAGGACCAGGGAGAGCTGGGCATATAAATAAATAAACTTGATAAATAGTTATACCATACATATTTTTCATCCCTTCATAGTTTCCATTATGTATATCATTTGATTTTGTTGAACCTTCGAGGGTCGCACAGGCAGAGGTGGTGAAAAGAACTTTTTTGGACTAAGAGACATCTAAAAGGTGTGTTTCTGTCAAAACCACAAAGTTGATTTTTTTGCAGTTACAATACTTTCTCTATATACTCTGTGTATGAGAATGTAAAATTACTAATAAATTAATTTTTAAATGGAAAAGCACTTTATTGTAGCATTAATGACTTACAAAAGTTGATACAATTTATGTCAATGTATGTATTTCTATTTGGTGTATCTAATGTTTCCAAATCTAAATAACCATGAAGAGTTTAATTTCTTCATCATTTATATAAAATATACACTATATATTTGCCCATGAAAGATCAAACTCACAGAAAAAGGGAGTTTCCCTAACACATCGAAGATCATTAAGACCACTATATCGGTGAATTGATCCACAGTCCTCACCAGGACCAGCATCATCTGGGTTGTTTGATAGCCACCTTGCAAAACCAGTTGAATTAATTGGTTCCCCTAAAATAATAAGTGAATTAACATTATCATAATGTGAAAAATTGTCAAGATAAATCAGTTTCAACTGCAACAATAATTTTTCCTATAGATTTACTCTTAATGTAGGATTATTAGTAGTATTTTCATTTACATGACATATTTGTTTAAATGAAAAAAAAATAGAATAGTTCATTTAAAGATGGCAGACTTACCAAAAATAGTTACATGTTCTCCTTCTTTATATCGATCATGGAAACCAATGTATGCATACAAACTTTTAACCTTTCCACTCTCCGGATATCTAGCAAAAATCTTCTGCAAAACCTGATACTCTGCCTCTGAATTTATGATTGCAAGATGTCCCCCCTCCTTTGCACATTGAATCATGGCATCATCAAAACTAGAGGCATTTTCAGCATGGAATTTATAATAACCAACCCCTGGGAATAATTCATAATCAGCCGGTGTGGCTGGAGGAACTAAAAAGATGACATATTAATTTAGCATTTTTCAGTGATCTGGAAAGAAAAGTTACCCAAATTTAAAACTAAAAATTAGTTTGATTCAATATATTGAGCATGGTTTTTATTCCTTACATTTGTTAGTGAAATAGTGAGTAAATATTTTAGCATTTTTAAAACATTAATGAAAAATATATAATTCTGAAAAGGTATAAGAGAGAAAAAGAAATGCTAAATAAAAAGTCATAGATATATATTACCTATGATGAGCCCATTTAGGTGGAAAGACTGGATTCCTGCAGATGCAGTAACACTTCGTTTAACCTGTACTTTCCTGTTAGTTGGCAATGTTGAGGCAGCTTCATCAACAGAAAAACTGGTAAGCCAATGTCCAGTTTGATTTCTTTTACTAGTCAAGGTAAAATCAATAGATCTGTTGAATTTCTGTAAACTTGTCTGTGCTAAGCAAGGAATTTCTGTTTGGCAAGTAATACTGCCAATGCATATTATAATCAAACAGTACAAAAGTAATTGGCACATGCTGGGTGTTCAAAAATAACTTGATACATGAAAGGCATATAGCAGACGTTTAAATATGTTTTTTAAGTAAACAAGTATTGGAAAACCAGCCAATAGGAGACTACTAACGTCATTCAATTCAATCGCACAGAGTTATCTGGCTACCCTTGACCCATGCAGCTGTATCACCATATTATTGACCATTCCAAGTTAAAAACAAGTCATAACTTATGATGAATGATTTCAAAGATCCAATTCATCAAATGTGTGAACATAACTATAATTTATAGAACTAATTTTATTCAATATGTATCATCAGCATTTTAAAATATCCATAGAGAAGTTACTGTAAAAGTTTAAGTTTTAACATTTTGCAGAGAATTTATTTTTAGATGCGATAACTGTGACTATGTCTACCACCTGTGCACTTTGATTTAATCCACTTGCTCATGCAATAAAAAATCAGGAAACCCTAATTTTTTTAGAGTAATCATTTTATGATGAACAAATAGAATGAAAACTTTATATTTTTCACAGTTTTAATATTTCACTATGGCCTGGGTTTTTATGTGATATATCATCTTCAGGTGAAGAAATGAGGTTGTAGAGACAATATATATATATATCAGTGGCGTCGCGTGCCCATTTAGGTTGGGTGTGCTTTTATTGGGGATGGGTTATGCAACCCGCGCTACAAAATTCACGTGTTAATTTGAACGTACGATTGCATTTTTATCGACGTGTGAAAGTTTCAAGAGAGCATAGCGCAGCAGCGCTCTTCTTAATTGGTCTAATGCAATTAATCTTAGAATAATTTTGAATACTTTAATTTACTAACTGATATGATTTTAACTATACAATCCATAATTATGGACAACACAAGGGTTCCCCGTCAAATAGACTTGAGCTATGCATCACGCGCGCCGTTTATGTGAGAATGGTTAACGCTTCGTTGTGAGAAGATACTAGAGTGAGGTACGAATTATCTGTATTTTGTTACGATTTTTAAATATGTACAACCATATAATACGCACAGAAATCTGAAAAAGTAATCACTTGGGAAAATATTATTTTCCGGATTGAATCAAAGAAAGGCTTAAAAAACTCATTTTACTTACTTATTTATACACCAGTTCCAATCTCCTGTTTTGCCTTAGGAATTTTGTTAGCACATCATCATAAAATGAAGGTCTTTTCTTCAGTTCCGCCAGCAATGTCTTTTCAATGGCGAGTGAACTTAGGCCGCATAACCTTTCCTGCGTTTGTGTTCCTCTATAACACGTATGTATTCTCTTCGTAGCCGAAAAAGAACGCTCGACTGTAGCAGTAGAACTCGGAATCGTCCTGATAAGTTCCGCTAATTTATAAATCTCCTTGAATGCAACCTGAAGCTGATTTTCTTACATGAATTTTAATAGGCGATGCACTGGTTTCCTCGCAAATTCATCAGAAGAAAAGCACTTTTAGTTCATTTTTTAGGCGAACGTAGTCAAAAACCGGTCCGTAGAAATCCTTTAATTTTTCTAGAATACCATCAGGAAAAGTTTTCCCATACTGATCATATCTTTCGCTACAAAGGAGTTGAAAAAAACTCAAGTTTCGAAAGTGAAGAGTATCTTTCTTCCATCTCCAGGCACAAGCAGTCGACTATTCTCTGGTATAATCGAAGGCACGCGCTCTTCTCCTCTTCTATAGATCCTTTTCGTCTTTTAGGCTTTGACGACTCAACCGTATGCCTTTTCTTTGCAGAAACCCAAATATCATCAAATCCATGTTCCTTGTCATTCCTAAGCTATTTCATAGTATCATGCACTTTTTTACAACAGTACAATATGTCATAGGATGATGTTTGCAATATATTATTCAAAACATCAATATAGCCAAACAGAACAGAAAAAATTTATAGCAAAAAAATTGTTTGAAAATCTTGCATGAAATTCAGAAAACCACGAGCTTTGATTACAGCATCCACGTCCCAATCCCCAGAATTCTCCACAATGTGTTCAAAAATGCAATAAGTTCACTTCTGTGGCGTTTTACTGTGTTTGATAAACGGGAAGTAAAATTCCATCTGGTTGGTGCGACGGAGGGTAATTTTTTAGCAACAAAATCTTGCAAAGCATTTACTCTTTTCTATGATTTATAAAAATATGCTGCCAATCCACTGATAGTTTGGAAAAACAATCTACATTCCTTGATATTCAAGAGGCTTTGCTTCAGAACTAAGTTCAAAACGTGAGCGTAGCAATGCGTAAATATTGCTAAAGGATAGGCCTCGATAACTTTACTCTGCAACCCATTAATATGTCCACTCATTGCACAGGCACCATCATAAGTTTGGCCGACCAACTTGTCCTTAATATTAAATTCCTCAACTCTGTTTACAACTTGTTTAAAAAGACCACTAGACGTTCTATCATCACTTACGTCTGTAAATCCGATAAACCTTTCGTGTGTTTGCCCATTATGGACAAAACGGAAAACAGTTGATAGCTGCGATTTTGACATTACATCAGAAGTTTCATTCAGAAGAATGGCCACAAATGTAGCGGAAGAAATTTCTTTCTTTATAGCATCTTTAACTACATCAGATATAGCGTTAATGATATCATTTTGTACTATGGGAGAAGTTCCTCGAAATACAGTCGATGCCTTTAAATGACAGTCTAAAGGAGGATCATACTCACGGAGCACATTTAAAAATTCTATATAATTACTTCGGTTGGCTGAATCTTCAGACTCATCATGACCTCTCATAGGAAGCTCTTGCTTAGCCAAATAACATACAGCATCAATTAATCTTTTTAAAACGTCTCTATTTTTCTTTACTTGTTCATTATGACGACTAATTTCAATTTTTCTTTGTCTGTCAATGAGAGTGTCAATTCTTTGTTTTCCAAACATCTTAAGATTTAAAAATGACTGAACATGTGGCTGGGAGCGCTCATGTTTTTGCATTGCTGCAGCCTAATTATTAAGATCGGAATACCCGTGCTTATTCCAAACACCTTTCTCTTTGGAGAATAATAAACAAGGCCAACAAAAAAGTCTTGACAGCACTTCACATCCAGTTAACCATTCTACTGAATCGTATTGTGAAACAGAGTAATGTCTCATGTACTCAGTTTTTGCATCTTTGTGCTTGCACAGTAAATTTGGAAGAGGACGACGAGGCTTACCTTCTTCGACTATGTTCATACAATCCGCAAAAGCTCGGGCAGAAAACGGGGCATTAAGTACATCGTCAACACTGTTTACCATTGTAAATATGAGCAAAAAGTTATAAATTATATCTAAAAAATTATAAATATATGTTAAAAACTTGTCTAAATCGGTGTCATAAACACGTCGGTTCACACTTTACCCCACGCACGCAAAACAGACGAAACTCAGAAAACAAAAACAGCATCTCATGACAAGTAACAACGTTGAATTGGATTGCTTCACACAATAGCCAATCACAACCGCTAACTACTTCTGAGTGCTGTTGTCTCAGTGCACACCCTGCCACGCCTTCTGGACGGTTTAAATCCACAAGGTGGCTAAGAATTTGACCCGCTGCGCCATCTGTACGTATGTTTAAAGGGCTCAAAGCTATCCGTATTTCTTACCGCACACCCGGGCTATTAACGTGAATGTGATACAATGTTTACGCGCCGAAACTTCTCCTCTTCATGAACCATTGTATATTGGATTTGATTTTAGGAATCACGCGAAGCCAGAAAACGATTAGGGGAGTCTTTAACAGGAATAAATGCAAAAATATAATATCTGTGACATTGCGAATCCGTGGGTGTGCACCGCACACCTAGCACACCCTGAATATACGCCTCTGATATATATATATATATATATATATATATATATATATATATATCAGGGGTGGCCAGACATTTGAGTCTGCGAGCCACACATAGCATCCTGAAAAATATAAGAACTAGCAAGAACTGTGATAATGGTTTTAAAATGCAACACAAGGAAAACTAAGGAGAGAAAGCAAAAACCTTGTTTATTCTTTAACAACTCCAAAAATAAGTTGCATAGATTTGGGAAGTTAAGATAAAATTGATTCAGGGAAAAGATGGATAACATTCCCCCACGAGCTGCACATTGGGCACAAAAGCTGCACTTTGGCCATGTCCAATATTTATATATTCTATGAGGGGGCATAGAGGGGGAAATAGAGAAGGGGGAGGGAGAAGGTCAGAAAAGGGGTTAAGAGTAGAAGGGAAGAAAGAGCTTCGAAGTATTAGTAGCCATCAGAGGGGAAAGGGTTAGGTTAATTGGGAGGATGTCGATAGAAGATGCCAGTGGGGGTTTGTGGATGGAGAGGAAAGTTGGGGGATGGCAAGCAATGGGGAGTGAGCGGGGAAAACATGCTCATTTAGGATAGGGTGGTCTTTCTTGGAAGCACAGAGTATGACATGCAATTGTTATATGGCATCCATCTTTAGGCCATAGCTTATCACATGTAACACTTCCACTAAAAAGGAGCTCCCTTGATTTTCCTCCAAAAGATGTTTGGCAAAGTGCGATCAATCGTCCTTCAACCTGAATGACCTTTTATATTCACCCTCTCTTGTTTTAAAATTTCTGCCTGTTTGTCCAGTATAGGAAGCACCACACCTGTCACACAAGATCTTATACACTCCATGCTGGTCTTCTATTTCCGATTTGTCTTTAGAATTGTAAAGTAGTATCATTTTGTTAAAAGGGGTATAAAAGGCTGCCTTGAGGTTGTTTTGGGGATTATATTAGATAATTTGTAGGACGCATTACCTAAAAATGGTAGTTTACACCATTTCGGCGGTTTATCTAGAGGGACTGGGGAATTGACGTTATAAGAAGGGAGACCATTTTGCAGAGTTTTCTGTTTAGTAAATGCTCAAATAATCCACCATTGTAACCACTGTTGGTTGCTAATTTTTTATGGTGTTAAGCTCTGAAGTGAAGGATGTTTTATGAATCATTTTATTTTATAACTACTAAAAGTTAAAAATATTTCTTAACACGTTGATCGCCTATGGCCACTTAAGTGGCCATTGGTAACTCTCGCGGGAGGCCCATGGCCACTAAAGTGGCCGAACACATAAATTCTGTAATAATTAAAAATATGTTATTTTATTACAATATCTAATTTTACTGCAATTTATAATAAAATTTATATAATGACCGTATTTGTTATTTTTTGCTAATATGACAATTTTTCTGTAAACATTCTTCTAAATACCAATAAAATAATTATTTCATATAAAAATTACTTTTATTTTATATCATCATCATCATGCTTCTGTCCGAAGACAGGTTTTAAATGAATCGCTGCCTCCATTTCTCTCTCTCCCTAGAAGCCTCTTTTATACCTCTAAAAGTATTATATCCCTGCTTTATATTATCTAATATTCCTATTCTTTTTCTCCCTCTTCCTCTTCTTCCACTAATTTTTCCTTCTAAGATCGTCCTTTGTAAACACTGTCTTCTCAATATGTGCCCTATCCAATTTGCTTTTCTTTTCCTGATTGTTTTTATTAGCGTCCTTTCTTCTCCCACCATTTCTAATACTTCTTCGTTTCTCTTCCTCTCTGTCCATTTCACTTTCATCATTCTTCTCCATACCCACATCTCAAAACTTTCTATGTATTTTTCCTCCTTTCTCCTTACCGTCCACGTCTCTGCACCATAAAGAGCTATGCTCCATATGTAGCATTTTGCTAATTTCTTCCTTGTTTCTAAATTTATTTTCTTGCTTGTGAGAAGCTCCTTCTTCTCGTTAAATGCTGCTTTTGCCATTGCAATCCTACTTCTGATGTCCTGTGTACTACTTCCATCCTGTGCTAAAATACTGCCGAGATATTTGAAACTACTTACTTGTTCCAATTTTTGGCCATTTACCATTATATTTAATTCTTTATGTTCCTTTGAAACCACCATGACTTTCGTTTTTTCAGCATTGATCTTCATTCCATATTGTTGGCCAACCTCCACTAGTCTGTCTGTCATTCTCTGAAGCTCTTTCTCGCCTTCTGCTATTAAGCCCTGATCATCTGCGTATTTAATGGTGGTAATACTTTCACCTCCTATTTTAAATCCTTTCTCTTCCATCAACGCTTCTTCTGTTATTGTTTCTGCATAAATATTAAATATCGCTGGTGAAATAGGGCAACCCTGCCTCACTCCCCTCCCTATTGAAGTACTTTCTGTTTCTTCTCCTTCAACCCTAACTCTAATCTTTTGATCAAAGTAAAGGTTTTTAAGCAGTCTTTTATCTTTCCAATCTATTCCTATTTTGTTTAAAATACCCAGCATTTTATCCCATTTCACTCGGTCAAAAGCTTTCTCCCAATCTACAAAACAAAAATACATACCTTTATTGACTTCTAGCGCTCTTTCTATCATCATCCTCATACATCCTATAGCATCTCTAGTCCCCCTTCCTCTTCTAAAACCAAACTGATTATCTTGCAGCTCCTTTTCTATTTTACATTCAATTCTTTTGGTTATTATTCTGGTTAGAACTTTAGCTGTATGAGAAATTAAACTAATAGTTCTGTAATCCTTACAACATTTTGCATGGTTCTTTTTCTCCAGTGGTACCATCACAACATCTAAAAAATCTTCAGGCCATAAGCCAGTATCATATACTTGGTTAAAAAATTTTGTGAGTTGCTTAACTGCTTTAGACCCCAAAACCTTGAGAACGTCCACGGGTATATCATCACTCCCAACAGCCTTCCTTCTTTTCATGTCATCAATTGCTCTTTTAACTTCAGACTCGAGAATACTTGGTCCTAGCTGATCTTCTTCCACATCCTCTTCTTCATTTAATTCAATATTTCTTGGCTTTCCTTCTTTGTCATACAGAACCTCAATGTATTCTTTCCAGACATTCTTTACATTGCCTGGCTCCGATACTATTTTACCACTTTTGTTCATGATTCCTTTACGTCCTATCTTTCTTGCTTTTTTCTTGAATAGTTCCCTTGCTTTGCTATACATGAGGTCTGTTCTACAAATTCTTTCACATTCGACAATCTCCTCGCATTTCTCATTTATCCACTGTTCTCTGGCTTTATCTGTTTCCCTTCTTAAAGCATTATTTAACTCCTTGTACTTTCTTTGGCCTTCTTCAGTGTTTATGTTCTTCCACTTTCTCCGCTCTTCCATTTTCTGCAGCATGGCTGCTGTGATCCAGGGTTTTTTGTTTCTTTCACCCGTTATCTTTCCTACCTTCTTTTCCATTACATCTTTAATGTTGCTATGGATGTATCTCCACTCCTCATCTACATTCTTCCTATTTTCTTCAGCTCTCTCCCCCAACCTTTCCTCCAGCTCAGTCATGATAGCCTCCTTGTTTTTAAGGAGTTCCTCTAAGTTCCATTTCTTGTTAACTCTTATGTTTCTCCTAACGCTCTTCAGTCTACATTGTATATTTGCCACCAAAGGGTTGTGGTCAGAATCGATATCTGCCCCTGGTAGTGTTTTCACATTTTTAATGCTATTTCTAAATCTTTCATTGACTAGTATGTAATCTATCTGGTATCATCTCTGATCTCCTGGGCTTCTCCATGTGTAAAGTCTCCGCTGGTGATGCTTAAACCATGTATTAGTTACAATCAATCTATTTCTATGGCAGAATTCCACAAGTTTCTCCCCTCTTTCATTTTTCTTCCCTAGTCCATATTTTCCCACTGTGTTATCTTTCTGTCCCTCTCCAACTACACTGTTCCAGTCTCCCATTACTATGGTGGTGATCCTTCCTTTTCCCTTCTCCTCCAATATCTCCATAATCTGTTCATGCATTTCATCTACTTCGTTTTCACCAACATTAGTTGTTGGCATATACACTTTAATAATACGCATTTCCACTGGCTCCATCTGAAGTTTTATAGCTATTAATCTATCATTAACTGTCACTACCTTGCTAATTCTTTCAGCTATCTTTTTTCTCATTATAATCCCCACTCCCCTTTCCTTTTTCTCCCCTCCCGAGTAAATAATCTTAAATTCGTCTGAATTTATCTCGCCTTCTCCTTCCCACCGAACTTCACTAAGACCTACTATACTTACATTATTCCTTCTCTTTTCCCTTTTTAAGTTCCCTAGTTTACCCCCTGAATTCATAGTCCTAACATTCCATGTGCCTATTTTTAATTTCTCACTACTTGCTTTCTTATTAATCTTACATTTCCTCTGTGCATCCCCTAGGGTAGTCCCCACCCGGAGATCCGATTGGGGGACTATTTTACCTCCGGAATATTTTACCCCAGAAAGATCCATAGAGGTATTTTCAGCTTTTCAGCCTATCATGGGAAATATAATGAGGTAGTTTCCCCTTGCTTTCCTCATCGCAGTTTCACAGAGTGATTACCCATCTGTAGCTGTTCAGATCCACATGATCACCACCTACAGAGGTACTGTGCAAGCTGCTGCCCTTGCACAGGGGGATGTAAAACCCCCAAGACTGCTTCTTAGTCTGACTCTTCCCCTCAGACCTTTCCGGCTTGGATGGTCCTACCAGGAGAATTATCTCCCGCCGGCATAGCTCTTTGGTTCGTAAGAGTACACAAACCCTCCCACCTCTGTAAGGTAAACATACGGACCTGCTAAGCTGAATTTGTAATTGGAGGCAAGATATCTCCCAACGAGCCGTTAGAGCCTAATCCAGTAGTTTCCCGACTGTGAAGCGCGCTCCCCTGGGGGGGGGGGGGGCGCGATGGGCAGGTCGGGGGGGCGCGATGGGCAGGTCGGGGGGCGCGATGGGCAGGTCGGGGGGCGCGATGGGCAGGTCGGGGGGCGCGATGGGCAGGTCGGGGGGCGCGATGGGCAGGTCGGGGGGCGCGATGGGCAGGTCGGGGGGCGCGATGGGCAGGTCGGGGGGCGCGATGGGCAGGTCCGGGGGCGCGATGGGCAGGTCGGGGGGCGCAAAGGATTTCTCATATATTTACTGTCCTGTTAACCATCCTAATCTTGAGATCTACAACATGCTGCAGTCAAATTCTAGCTCTCAATTGGCTAAGACGTATCGCTTACGTCTATGTATTTCCTTAAGATGTCTTTATTAATGGTAATTGTATGTCCAGAAGGTATTGTTTATGAAGTGTAATTTAACATGGTATAGAGGGGAGCGCTAAGATAGTTTTCTTAGGTGACGGGGGGGGGGGGGGGCGCAGCTTTGTAATGTTTGGAAACCGTTGGCTTAATCACTTATTAGTCGACGCGATGCAACAAATCCAAAGCCAACGTAATCGACGGCATAAATAACTATCAACCAAGGGCAAACACGATCACGAGATCTTCTTCGCAGACAAAGCGCATTTCTTCCACAAACATAAATCCGTCGAAAACGATGAAAACTTCCAATTACGTTTGAAACGGAATCGGAAAAATTTATTAAAACCTTTTCCCCCGCCCAGGACTAACCGGAGGCAAAATACGAATGATAATTAGCGTTCTTCCGGCGTAAAAAAAAACAGAAAAAGAGAGAGAGAGAGAGAGAGAGAGAAGAGGTGCGTGAGATCCCCAACAACACACACAAACCAATCTATGAAAAACGACCAAGGGCAGAAATGCGTAACCCTTTTTATCCAATCCCTCCCCCTTTCAACTCGCCGCCATGAAAACATCTTCGGATGAGATGCGAGCGGGATAGAAAAAGAGAGAGAGAACCACACACACAATGTAAGATAAATAGAGAGACAGTCCGGCTCCTCCCCTTGGTGGTAGCAGCGGTCCTTACCCCTGTCTTTCTCCCCCATCCTCCTCCTCCCCCCTCCCCCCCAAGTCTCCCTATCGAAAAGTGATCCCCGACCGATGGATTAAATATGAACCTCCCTTGATAGGGACGTTCTTCACAAACGTTCCTCAGAGGCATTTTTGGGGAGGGAGGAGGAGGGGGTTAACATCCTCCCCCTTCCTCCACCCTACACCTCTCTCCCTCCCCTCCTCCATCCCTGTGCCTACACTTCTCTTCCCTTTCGTCCACTCACACACACACACTCCCCACCTCACCCACCTTCACTCATGATTCTGGTTTACTTGATTATACGGAGAAAACCTATTACAGGGCAGGGTCCATTAAACGGACCACCCACGTCACGAGTTGGGAGGTGGAGGCAGGAGGAGGATGGGGGAAAGAGGCGGAGGGGTGTGTGGAGGGGGGAAGGGGGTTGGGTGAGAAGGAGAGAGAGAGATGTGGGTAAAGTGAGGGGGTGGGATGGGAGGGGGGGGAAGAGGTTTTTTGCTTATAATGTCTAAATAAAGTGATTTTTTATTCTAAGGATTTTTCTAGGCAAAATAATACAGAGAAATGAATATCTATCAACTCACCCAAATTCAATATGACCTCCATTCCTATAAATCGATCCACAATCCACTTAGTAGCTATATTTTTCTAAATGATTTACCTTACAAAACCAGTTGAATTGATTGAATTGTCAGGAAATTAATAATTTTTTACTTTTCCTGAAAAACATCGAACTATGGAATTTTTGTTGCTTTTTCTACTGCAAAATTACAGCAATATCTTTACATTCAATTTTTGCACTTCCTCAATTTCAACATAAAGTTAGGAAGGCACTAAAAATTTTGGTAGTAATACATTATTTTGTTGGTAGTTTTTGACTCTCTTTGAGCACAGAGAGAGAATACTCCCCATTCATTTCTTATGACCAACGTTACAATAACACAAAAAAATATTTCCGCTTTGAGGAACTTGTCAAAAATATGGTTTTCCCTTTTTTGAAATTTAACGTATCTATGGGAGTTGATTTCTCCAAAATTTTCGCTAAGTATTGAAAATGACTTATTTCAACATCTAAATATCTACCAGATATATCATTTTTATATGCGAATTTCAAATCATCTAAATATAGATTATTGGAATGTGTTGAGGAATTCACTTCTAAATACATGGCACAATATACATTGCACAAACTTTCTCATATACATATATACATTTGGTCACCTGTGTACGTTTATAAAAGAAAAACGCTTATAAATGAAAGATAACCATAGTTTAGTGTATATTTTAATGCCACTGGTCGATATTTAGTAATTTTTTGGGACATACGGCTTAGTAAGTATTATTTGTGACATCAGGCTGTAAGATTGGATGGATTTTAATCAAAATCCTTACAGCCATTTCTGAGTAAATCGAATTTTGTTACAAAATATCCAAGAATAAAGTACCCTTAGTTTTTGAGCAATATCATTTATATGAAAAATGGGTCTGCAAAAGATGATATATTGCACAAATACAAAATATCATTCTATTTCATGTACGCGTTTGGGCCCTAGAACAGACCAACAGACAGACAGACACATGGCGAAAATCACTTTTATGGACTCGGGTACACCTAAAACGTGTATATCCATCAAAATCTCGAAGTCGAATTTTTTCACGATAACAATACTTTCTCAATATACTACGTATATGAGAAAGTAAAACAAGAATTTTTTATAAATGTTTCTGTAACTTGGGATCATGCATTCAACTGGGAGATAAAATTAGGGCAATTAACAAAATATCCAATGATTCGAAAGGACGCTCTCATTTTCATTATTTTCTTCATCAAAAATGTATTCTGTTTACCCAATCCATGTATGTTTTTGTTTCTGATATCAAATGCCGCTTTTTCATGTTTCTCGAAAGTATTTCTTGCATTTTAAAAGAATTAGAAGGCATAAAACAGGCCCTTCTTGAAAGCGAGCAATAGTCAATGGCTTTTTTGGCTTAGACCAGGGATGGCAAACTTTTTAACTCGCGCGTCAATAGGACAAAAAATGCTTTCCTCTTCTAACTTACGTGGCAATTTAAAATGTATTCAAAAAGAAATAATTTACTTGCTTAGAATTCGAACTCAGAAAACGATAGATTAATTATATAAAATTCAGTTTATCATCTAAAAAGATTGTCTCTATCATTTTCGCCCGAACGACAGTTATGCAGCAACAAGCATCTCGTTCTCTGACAAAAAAGCACTATTACTCAGTCATCTTACCAATATAATCGCAACCTCATTAGAAATAGTATTTTCTATTGCGTCAGAAATAGAAAATATTAAGGAGAGGGCAGATAAACAATTTTTTTCTGGGGCGTATCAACTGAAATCGTCTCGTGTGCACTTTTGGCACGTGTGCCATACGTCTGCCATTCCTGGTCTCGGCGGTAATCCCATGGTGGAAAGACTATCTTCATACTGTCTTTCCATCATGAGTAAAACGACCTTCTCTAACAACCCGCCGAAACGGGAAAATCTCCGGCTAAATCCAAAACGCGGAACGTGTGCTGAAAGCCACCCGGCATAGCAGCACAAAAGCCCTGTACACCAGGCAAAATCCAATAAAGCATAGAAGAAGAACGACCTTCTCGGAAATGCCCTCGGATTCAAAAACCTTGAAACACCAACAACTGGCATCATCTGCCCTTGTGTCAATTATATTTTTTAGCTTTCTAAATATTTTCTTTCCTTAAAAATGTATACAACTGTTAATACTATTGTTAGGCTTTAAATCATTTTTATATATTTAAATTGTCAAATATTTTTCACAACCGGTTCGGAGGATCATCATATTTTTTAAAACCGGTTCCGCCGGACTGGCTGAATGACATCACTGTTTTTGATTGAGATCCTTCAAAACAGTCTCGCGGTTAATGCTCATAGTTCCAATCGGACTGCCAGCATGTGTCGCCTGGTATTGCGTAGCTTAATTATTTCAGGTCTATGCCACATTATTTTTGGAATTGGTGAGCAGAATTTCAACAGAACTGTTGCGTTTACTCTGGGTAGTGGGAAGAATGAAACAGGTCATTGGATTTCGAATTTTGTTGTCGATAAGGTCGCTCCGACATTGTCGCCCAACGTGAAAGTAAAAGTGAAACAAGGTGTTACCGACTTTGGAGGCGTCCAGTCTTTCCATCTAGAAGGCTCATTCATAGGTAAAATAATTCCTATTTTTATGCATTTTTAATTTGTTGCATTCACTCCAGCGGCGGATTATGCATTTGAGGGGCCCGAGGCGGAAACAAAATGCAAGTCATAAAATTTCCTTTTATACTGGAATCAACACTTTCCCTGTGCCCTCGAAATGCTAAACCTAAACTTGCTAATAATTTAACTGGAGCCACAACTCTTCTTAAAACTTCTCGCCAGTATTTTTGTTGGGAATCTATTTGAAGAGCCAAGTGTGTATCAATTCGTCCAGTTATTTACAATCGTTTTTTAAGTCAGTATTGAAGAAAAATGATCTTGTGATGTTTCGCGCTCATTTAATCCCAGGTTTAAAATTTTCCAGTCATTGTAACCCGTTATAAATTTTGTTTTAGCTTGTGAAAAAAGCTTGCAAACAGCAATAAATACATTTGCTTGTTTCAGAAAAGATTCACGATATTCTTTTGTGCCGTTGGCTTTTAGACTGTAAAAATGTGTTTCTGAAATGCTTCTATAATAAGTATAATTTCGGTCGATATATTCAACTTTAAGAGATGTTATATCTCCTACATTGCACGGTTTATTTATTAAGTAATAACCATTTTTTCCGTTAGGTGTAATGGCCATAAGGGAAAATGACAGTCTTGTTTTGCTTTCTTTTCTTCATTATCTTCGCCTCCCTCTTGTGGATGTTATTTTTCTGTCATTTTCGATGTCGTCTTTTTTTTCTTTTTCTTCTTGTTCTTTTTTCACTTAATTTTCGCCTTGTCTTTCTTCTTTTTTGTCTTTATTTTCTTCTTGTTCTTCTCTATCCCATCTTGCAATTTCTTCCTCTTGAATGACTTTTTCCCCTTCTTCTTTTCCTTTTGTATCCGCATCTACCGATTAATTTTCTTTCTTGTGTGAAGATGTAAGAAACGCTTTGAATGAATTTTTTTTGGATTATCGCAATTTTTCCTGTTTTCGTTTTCGTTTTTCCGCTCCAGACAGATAACTTCGCTTCATGGCTGAAAATAACAAATTGTTTAAAAATAATTATTTCTAAATCGTACTAGAAGACAAAAAAATATGATTGTTTATTATAAGAAATTTAAATTGCTTGTCAAGGAAAGCAACAGTTATTATGAAATAATAAAAATAATTAATTAAAATATTAATTAATAAAGCTATCATACGTACAAAGATCGTAAAATTCCATAAGAGTGGATCTATTTTTAAACGCAATTTTCTCTTAAGCGAGCAAAATAAAATTAACAGATAAGGTCGAGACTAAGTGAATCTCCATTAAAAAGAGTAGGAAGCGTTGCAAAAATTTTTAAAAAACTTTAAAAACTCATTTAAAATAAATAATCCTAATTTCTACATGCAAAATTAATGAAAAAGTCAACTCATTTAACAATATAATTAATGAGTAATAATGTGCCAGTAGGGAGACCAATCATAATTTGATTTCCTCAAGTTGGAAAAGGTATTAATAAATTTTTAGTAAAGAAGTATGATAATGAAAACGTAAATCTTCCACTAAATTGTCCTAAAAAGCACTGAAAACGTTCCTAAATAAATGAAACAGCTTTGATTTACCTTGACTGGGATGACTTTTTGAAAGGTTTCTTCACCGTTTCTGAGTATGAACAATTGTAGAAAAGCAGGATACCTTTTTAGAATATTTCTTCAGCACAACACTCACTAAAACTAGTTGTTCAACATGAAGAACCACAGTAACTCAGGATTCTTTGTCACTTTCGGGAGCTGGTACATTAAGATATTGAGTACAGCTAAAACAGAGACTCGCTGCTCCTGATGCTCGACCTCCCACCTAAGTGAACCGAGCTGAATTGACGCTCCCATTGGGACATCGTTGGATTACTATGCCGTTGGTGATGAGTGAGGAAAAGTAGGTGATTCGATGCCCGGGCGTAGATAAGTAAGCAAAATGCCACAGGTTCCCCACCACTGGTCTAAGCTGTGCCTGTGCCAACCTGTACGTGTTATTGCCTGTACACACAAGCTGCATGCAACTCACCACTCGCCGGTGAGCAATATACGGTATTTGTCCACACCTCTTAAGCGGCGATTACACACAGGAGTTGACTTGTAGGTGGGGATAGGGGAAAGCAGGACGGAGTGGTTCGAGATTGGGAGAGGAGTTAGACAGGGCTGCTGTTTGTCACCAACCCTGTTTAACATCTATACTGAAGAAATGATAAAGGAGTGTTGGGAGACAAGCACAGGAGTAAGCATTGGAGGAAGAATTACATCATCAATTAGGTTTGCTGATGACATGATACTGTTTGCTGAGAGTATGGAAGACTTGAGGGAGATGCTAGATAATCTGGTGAGCATGGAGGACAGATATGGGTTGAGAATAAATGGAAAGAAAACGAAAGTAATGAGAATAGGGGGTGAGGAAAGGATGGAAGTGCAGGTGAGGGGGGAGAGGATAGAGCAGATGGAACAGTACAGGTATCTTGGTACATTGTTGACAGAGGACTGGAAATGTGAGAAGAAATTAAGATGAGAATTGGTTTGGCAAAGGAAGCGTTCAATAGAAAAAGGAAGCTATTTAACAGCAAGATGGATTTGGGATTGAGGAAGAGATTGGTAAAGTGTTATGTTTGGAGTGTGATGCTATATGGGTCAGAGACATGGACATTGAAGAAGAGAGACAGGGAGAGGGTGGAGGCATTTGAAATGTGGGTGTGGAGGAGAATGCTGAAGGTTAAATGGACTGAAAGGATTACAAATGTGGAAGTGCTAAGAAGAGTAGAAGAGGAAAGGAGTTTGATGGGCATGATAGTGACTAGGAAAAAGAAATGGATAGGACATGTTTTGAGAAGAGAGGGATTACTGAAGGATGTTATCGAAGGAACGGTGGAGGGAAGAAAGAAAAGAGGAAGAAGAAGATTTAAAATGTTGGGTATTCTAAGGGAGGGAGGAGGGTATGGGAAGATGAAGAGAAAGGCACAGGATAGAGAAAGGTGGAGGAGGAGCACCTGAACCTGCAGATATGCAGAACACTATTTATATTATTGCATTTAGCCCTCATCGAATACATTTTTCAAGGATGTGATGATTTTCAGAACTTATGAAATAAGCTCAATTTTAAAAGAATTCTTCCACAACGATTAATTATTCTGAATGAAAAGATGCTTACCAGATGCCGTAGAAAATTTCACAGAATTTGTTGATTAGAATTGAAAATTTTCATATAGATGAATATGAATTAGTGTAAAGTAAATATCATTAATTTATATCATAGAAAACAGATTACTTAACTTTTTTTTCCAGTTCCTCCTTCTATGCCTTCTGATTATGAATTTTACCCTGGGATTGGTTATTATAAATTTCACTCAGAAAATTCACTAAATTTTGAAGATGCTAGACATCAATGTGCAAAGGAGGGAGGACATCTTGCAATTATAAATTCTGAAGAAGAATCTAGAGTTTTGGAGAAAATATTTTCTAGATACCCTCAGAGTGATTGGGCGTACATTGGTTTCCATGACCGTAACAAGGAAGGAGAGTATATAACTATATTTGGTAAGTGTAACATCAATTATTTTATTATGTTTAGAGCAGGTTTGTTCAACCTTTTCCCATAGAGTGCCACATTTCAAAACCTTTCTAACCCTCGGACCAGAGAGTGAATTTTAGAAAGGTAAGTCAGAAATGTCAAATAGTTGTCTAATATGGCATGGATTATAATGTTAGGAGTGATTTGACATCGTCGCTATCAAACTCAACACTATTACTACTGTGATTTGATATTTTTGTTCGTTTAAAAAATAAATTTTATTTAACTTGTGTTTTTTGTGGTTTTTTTCAAAGAAATAATACTTTGAATTTGGTTTTATTTGTGAATACTGATTTTATTTGCACAAATTATCAAATGGTAGGGGACCAAATAAAATCCAATGGCAGGCCAGGTTCTGACCTGTGGGCTGGATGTTGGACAACTCTTGGTTTAGAGCTATGCAGTTTTGTTTTGATGGTATTTACAAATAAAATAATCGAAATGAGACCAATTTTGGAGGGAGATATTAAGAAGTTGTCTGGAAAACTGATATTATCTTAAAAATATAATGTAGAAAGTTCCTTTTAAAAACAAGTAGAAAGTTTCCTTTTTTGATCTATTAACGTAACTACTTTAATTATTACTCAATATTTTCTAGGTGAGCCAATCAAGTCAACTGGTTTTGAAAGGTGGTCTCATCCAAACCAACCAGATGACTACAATTCAGGTGAAGATTGTGGATCAATTCATAGAAATGGTGGTCTTAATGATATTGGCTGTGAAGGCTCAGTTCCTTTTATTTGCGAGTATGATCTTTCATGGACAAGTCCCTAATATATATACATACACATCTTCATGAAATCTTTTAGCAATAAATGTTAAATATTAAAATAAACATTAAATTCAAATTCTGTTGGTTAGTTGGAATGCCAATGGTGAGTTATGTTAATACACTTGAGAAAGGAATGTACGATTTAAAAAATCTTTCCATAATATACTGGAATGCAAGTCTTGCACCTTTTAAACATGTCTTCATGCATCATATGATCATGAGTTTGATTCCAGAAGTGTATTTTCTCCATTTGATTAACATGGGTATAAATGTATCATATTAATGCATTTTTTCAAGTTATAAAAATGATAAAATGTAATTAACAACTCTTGTTGTCATCCAATACCTTTAAGAATTTAACATTATGTTTACTTTGTGTATGTTTTTTTCTGTTCCTCATTTCTTTTATTAAATACACAATAACTATTAAATAGATTCTTACGCATCATTAAATTACATAATTTTTGAAAAAGTGTTTTATTCATCTACCAAAAATTTAATATTTCATGCTATCTTTTTATTGCAGAATTGATAACATCTATACATAAATATATTTTTATTTATAATTTTGCAAAATAAGAAAGCCTCAGAGAATGTTCTCTATTACCATAAAAATATTTAAAAAATAAACAAAGCATCCAAGCAGAAATGAAATAATTACAATTCACATTTTGTATGTCAATAAATAATAAAATAGGAATGATTTTCAGAAAAAAATTATCATTATAACTTATCTCTCAAAATAAAATTAATTTTTTAATTCCTTAACAGTTGTATAAAACTCCTTAAGCCAAAAAAATTGTAGGGTAAGCCCTATGCATTTCGCCCACTAAGTGGGCATCTTCAGGGGAGAACCTGCCTTGGCAGTGAACAAGGTTGAACCTTGTTCACTGCCAAGGCAGGTTCTCCCCTGAAGATGCCCACTTAGTGGGCGAAATGCATAGGGCTTACCCTACAATTTTTTTGGCTTAAGGAGTTTTATACAACTGTTCAACTTGGAGCCAAAGTGATTACGAGCTACCATCTACTGTCCTTAACAGTTATTTACAGTAGGTAAATATATTAATTTCATTGTAGATATAGTCTGGAATTACCTATCACTATAGATCCAGAACTTTGTCCTTAAAACCTACATTAATAAAAACATGTCTAATAAATGCTTATTGTCACTGGAGTTAAAAGAAATAAAAAACTCTGAATAAATGTGGTTTTCTTGTACAATGAAAAAACAATATTATGAGTTTTGGCTACAGTTAAATATAGGTTTAGTGTAATGTAGCCATCAATCATAATTTTCAATTTTCCTGTCTGGCATATTTCATCCATGTAACTTATTAAAACACTCATATCACTATAATTACTTTTTTCCGTGATTTGTGACATTTAAGGACCCCAGTAAAGTAAAGAAAATTAAAATAATTTAGAATTACTAATTTTAAAAAAATATTTGCTATACAGTCAAACCCCGATTTAGTGTCCATCACTGACATTTGTGTTAAAGTGGCGGTAAATTGAGCTATTTGCTTGCTCTATGTAATCATAAGATGGAAGTTCTGTTCAGAACAATACATAGGTGGTATGCAGAGATGGCACTATATAGGGGAGTGCTAAATTGGGGTTTGTATTCTCAAAATTTCACAATTTATGAAAACTGAGGAGTTTTCTATATGTAAACTATGCTGTTGCCAAACCACCAAAATCATACTGTTTTATATTGCAGTTTTTTTATACAGCCCTTCATTTCATGGTTGTTATTCTCACGATGTCCAAGATAGGTTACTTTCAGGTTTTCTACAGCAAAGTTTCATTTTTAGCTTATCTTGATGAGTCAATAGGTCAAGTAGTAATTCAGTTTAAAAAATGTGATGAAAGTAGGAAGAGACCTAAAAATTTAAATTTTGCCTGCATTGATGGGTCCATGTATGGGAGTATGTATATTCTCCCTCAACCTTAAATTCTCATACCTGCCTTTCCCTATCTCAATTTTCACTTGATTCTTTATGCCTTCTTTTTCAATTTCATACCTTATCTACATTCCGATAGTCATTTATAGTGCTTCTTTCGAGAAAAAAGGTAGGAATATACAGATGTGACAGGGGTGCAATATTTTTAAATAAAGTAAGAACTAGATTTTATGACCTATATGGGCAGAAGGAGCATCGGATAATTTATAAATAAAGGAAACAATGCTCATTTAGGAAAATTATTTATTTAAGTAATTCACATACAGCTCCAGCCATTTAACAGTGCAATTTAAAAAAAATGTAGTAAAATATTATTAACAAAATATTAAAATTAAATTATCAGTAGTCTCATGAGTGAATCAACTTTCAGTAGGGTTGCCACCACATAAGAAGTTAATTCCTGGAGATTTTTTTCTCAATTAAAAAAACCTTGTGAACTATTAAACTTGTTTTATTTATTGATTAGAAGGCATTTAATGAATATTTAATCAGAATTTTATTTTACTAGATTAAATAATGTGGTAATGATCTCCTGCGTAACTCATGTTGGGAATCTCTCGCATGAACTGGCTCCATAGCATCTCCAGCATGAACTGACTTTCAGTGGATGCAACCAACATGCTTTCCGACAATGGTCAGTTAAACAAAAAGTCAGATAATCGAGGTTTTGCTGTATTATGATCTTTTGTATTTATGAATAAAAGTGAGGGTATGGCATACTTCCAGGAAAAAACCCTGGACATTTGAATTTGAAGAAAATTTCCTAGCATTAAATCATTGTGATAACTTTTCTTTTAAGAAAATGAAGTAGCTAATTATAGTTCTGACCATCTGGTGTTATTACAAGGGCTTAATATGCATATAAAATAATATGGTGACATCATCTCTTTGGCTGGAGAAGACATTGATGCAACTCTCTGGGAGACCTACACAGGTGTAAAATATCACATAACTATAATCATTCAATCATATTTCTGTTGCAAAAAAGCTCTCCTGATCACATTTCATAAGTACCTGTTTTGATAGATTGTAGGTTATAAACTTAGCAAGGCCTACGGCGGTATGTAGTTATTGATTTAAGTCCATAGACCTGATTGCATGTAAAGTTACCCACAAAAGTATTAGTTCAAGTACAAAATACATCAATGACAAATAATTAGAAAAATCAATAACATTATAAAAATAAACCATGGACCTAAAAAAGATATAGATATAAACAAGTTTAAGAACCGTATACAATAGTCAACGAGATTATAAAAACAATGGTATTTCACTATCCAGAAACGTAACTGGAGGGGGTCCTCCGCCTCTGACCCGCTCTATATTATATTTTTTAAAGTTAACTAGTAAAATATTTTTGTGCATAATACAAAATCATCTTTTACATGACTAGGATAACAAAAATTAAATTTTTTTATTTTCAATTTCGGTGCACCTCCAAATATTTCTTACAATAATGCCGGCCCACACAGCAGGGAGGCTAGTTACGCCACTGTTGCTTCATGATTACTTAGAAATGAATTGAACATGGGTGCAATACCATAAATACGAGAAATTTCGTAACTTGATAAACTTAAAAACATATTTACTAGGTATGCAGAAATTCTAAAAAGATGACAACTTGCTGGCTCTGATTGAATAAGACCACGAATTTTAAGGAAAAATGTTATTCTAAATTTTAAAATGATTTATTCGCTAAATTATTTAGCAGATTAAGAATTTCTTACGATAGCGATACCGCCAAGAGGTGACTTGACACGAGTAACACCTTTTTAAGAGTTCCTCAGAACACGCATTTCTAAATTGAGCAAACAAATCAATTTGGAGTGGGTATGCAATTAACCTGTAATAAATTTAGCATAATCCACGACGTGCCTAGTTACGGAACTTTCTTCCATTTAATATTGCTACAAGCGAATAGTGAGTGACAGCGTCACTAGAATATTGCCATCTATACTTCTGACAATAGTGAATTTACTAAAAGAAATTAAAATGGATACCACGAATAGCTTACATTAAAACAAGAAAATTCATAACTTTTTGTTGAACTATACACGAATAAGAACCACCCAAACATAGAATACCAACAACAAGATGGCAATCACTATTAATTTGTTTGATGCATTTCTATTGGATAATAATTATTTTTCCGCGTTGAAATGGAAGATGCATTTTGATTGGCTGTTGAAAGTTCGAAAGAAAGGGCCAATTTCGAATGGAATGGAATTCATCAAGACATCTCTTTCTGTGAGTTTGGTTGCAATGGTGCTAAAAAAATCGTCGTTAATTTAGATTATAAATCTTATGTAGTACATTCTGCATTGAAGGGATCAATTTCAAATTTCGTTCTACGGAGTTATTCGCCATAAAGGAGTTCCTAAGGTAGACGTTTTCTATGTATTATTTCATTGTAACAACCATTAACAACTCTGTTGAGATTTTCCGATTTTTAAGTATATTTACTCAAATTCTGTTGTGGGCAGTCCCAAAAATGTATATAAAATTGTTTAAATAATTGTTTGCTAAAGGATGAATTGAATAATGATTTACTGTTGGATGAGGATACAAATCCTTATTAGATAATGTAAGAATAAGTTCCCAATAAAAATGTTTCTCCAGTTATAATTATATTTAATGTTGATAAATATAGTAATATGTACATTATCACCGTCTGCAGGTGTTGTGTTGCCTGCAAACGGTTGAAATAGGAAAAAGTCTATTTTAAAAATAGTTGTTGATTCACAGTAAACAGTATTTTCCCTGAATCAGCACCTTTTCTATTGTTATTGAAACAAATGAAAATTAAATTAAATTGTACAATTTTAGTAACATGTTGTCTTATTACAAATCGTGAATTCAACCAGTTTTCTCATCACAAATTTTTACTCAAATATATGCAGCATTGATCTAACAACATGGTATATTTCATATACTTAGACTTGTATTTATAAATGTGAATAATGCAGTATTTTTATTAGGGAGATCAAGTCTGAATGAAAGTGTGAGGTAATCAAATTCTTTGTTTTTATATATCCTTGTGTTGGTTGGTTTATATTTGCAAAATGTTTGACACTATGTGAACTAGAGATTAAATTACATGAAATTGAATAATAAAACAAAGTATTTACTAATATTTTTTGTTGTAGCAAAAAGAATTAACTTGTAAACTATGTAAACAGTATGTTGCTGCAACAAATGAAACAAATACTGATCCTTATTAATTATGAAATGATATAATTGTATATTATATAAAATCATAATTCATATTATAAATCAGCTAATTCTGCAAATCCTCACAATCAAATATTGAATATTCATCTAAATTTTCAAGTTAGAAGTGGTGTTTTTGGATACCCTAGAGTAGAGTCATAACTATATCAAAGTGAGATGAACAAGCATTGATAGGAAGGGAGCATAGCAATGGGCAGCCAGCCCTTTCATTACAGGCACTCCCTGGGTTACGTAAGCCTTGACATATGTAAACCCGCACTTATGTAAGCTGCCCCATAAATTACTAAAAAAATTTCATTATATTTATATTAAAGTTTAACAAAAGTGGAATACTCCTTTAGCCAAAACAACTAGAGGGCCAACAGTTGGCTTTCAGTCACTGTTGAAACAGGTTCTGCCCCTGACGATGCCCACCTTGTGGGCGAAATGCATTGGGTTTTGCAGCCCTCTAGTTGTTTTGGCTAAAGGAGTATTCCACTTTTGTTAGTTTTGGCCAAAGTTATTGAGCTACTATCAATTATTAAAGTTTAAGTTAGCGGTTTTCGTAACTAAGCGGGAACTAAATACATGTGCAGAGGAAGAACGCAAGGCATGGGTTGTAATGTGGTAGCCCCACTATGCTACCCAGCCACTAGCAAATTTTTAGCTAGATCTGGCAACTGGATTAAAACTAGCGTCTAAAAAATGGCCACAGTGATTGCCTATGAATCCAGCAAATCGATTTAACAATCTATCTAATTCTAGTGAGTGGCTATAATTGGGGCGTATATCTGCACTCAAATTAATACAAAAATAAATTACATTATAATGTTAACTTAGTTACAGGAAATAATGTTATTTCATTTTCATCTGATGCTGTACAACAACACACGTCTACAAGTAGCAACAATAATGCCTCTGTCTAAAACATGATTTATATATCAGCCTTTCAATTATTCTTCAAGAGAAAATACAACTGTTAGTTTTTTCTTATATGTGTAATTTCCCCATTTCTGTTGTAATGTATACTATCTGTAGTAATTTTCGAGTTATGCAAATTTCAAATAATGTAACCAGTACCAGAACGCATTCCTTACATAACCCAGGGAGTGCCTGTACATTCTATTTATGTCACTATGAGTTGATGAAACATCTTTGGTGTGGGGAAATTCATAATTGAGCAGCTGCCTTAGAACTATTAATCGATTTCTACAGAAGGTTTTGTCATATGAATCATCACCCTTTTCTGATACAGTTCAACATATATAACATTAGTAGTAATAATAGATAATGTATAATCATTGGCGCACACAGACGTTTTTCTAGGGGGAGAGGGGGTCCGATCTATTTGGCAGGCATAAAAAAAGTTTAAGGTTACCCTTTATTATTTATTTTATTTACACAACTTGCGTTTAAAAATTAATTCCCTTTCTAAATAGTACATTATTACTGTAAAACACACAATTAGAATAAATATATTACAGTGTAATATCTCAAATTTTCTGAGTATATTATTACAGTGAAATATAGACTAAAGGTTCATGGTTATCAGCAGAAGTAGACATATTTCAACGCCGTATTTTAACTTCGAAAATATAAGCAAAAATAATATAAATAACAAACCAAATATACAATTTGATTTTATTTCAAAGTCCTATTTTGTTTCCCAAACAGCGAAATCCAATAGTCTAGGTCATGCGCTTAATTTCTTTCAAATACCAGTATTTTCAGAGGAATACACAAAATATGATTCTTAGGAGCGGTTTAGATCGTTTTTCCCTTGTCGTTTAAATTTACTGAAAATCGGGAACATAGAAGAAAATGTATTCAAAACATTCGATTTCTAATAATCTAATTTTTAATTGTTTTATATTAAATCTACATTACCCTTTAAAATGAAAAATACTCTCGCAATTATTAACTGGGTTCACTGAGTTTGATAATATTCAAAATTACAAATGAAAGAAAACAGAAAAGTCATTTAATGGGACACAGTGGTCAGGTTAACTACTAGAATCTGCTGGTCTGGGAAGACGGTGATCAGATTAGAGGGGACAGGTCAGAGTAGTAATCTCAGAGAAAATAATTGCACTCTTGAAAATGTTCCACTAAATAAGAGTCACTTTGAGAGGTGGTTCGCCTTTGGAGGCCTTACTGCACTTGATTAAAAATAACATTTCTTACCTCAAATGGTAAAATCCAATCGTCTCAGTTTCTTGCTTAATTGATCCAAAACATCTTCTGGAGACACCTGTAAACTGTTGGTATTTAATAATGCAAGACCATTAAGTCTATCACTTTTCATGTTGTTTCTTAGATAAGTTTTTAGCCTCCTCAAAGTAGAGAATGATCTTTCGCTGGTACAGGTGCTAATGGGAAGTGTACATAGTATTTGTAGGAGCAGTTTGATACGAGGATACAACTCTCTGTCACAATAAATGAACCCTTCAATAGCAGAAAATAATTCCTTGTTCCGTATAAAATTTTTCAATAGTTTAAGTTCACCAAGCATGCTTTCCTTATTGTCGCAAAAAAGATCATCACTGTTCGAATAAAATTCTGCTAACGTGAGAAAATCACTTTCCATTTCATCATCATAATTTTGAGTCAGTAAGCATCCAAATTTAGCTAAAATGTTGTTATGTTTTTCAAGTCTTTGTTTTATTTGACTTATTACATTGTTTAGAAAGGGTAAGAATATAGCCCGTCTGTAGTACTCCTCAGGGGATTTAGCTGGGATATTGTTGCGGTACACTGATAGCTTCGTGGGACATCTTGGAATTTTAATTTCTTCCTCACCTATTACAAATTTCAGAAGCTTTATGGCCATTTCAAAAATCTCTTTGAAAACTGATTCAGAATTAATGTTTAAACTTTCAAGTCCTTCAATGACCGAGTCAGCATAACTCATTGCCTTCTTCAAATCAATATTAACTGTTTGTAAATATTCACTCAACCTTTTAGTAAGAGCAAATACCTTATTTATAGTCAGCAAAGAAATGATGAAATCAGTTTTAGAAATCGATACATTTAAAAGAAAAGCTTGAACGGAAAAATCGTTATCATTCCACTATGTCATTTCATTCAGTGATGCTTGTATAGCATTAAATAATTCAACCATAACTAGTATCGAATCATGTCTTTCAATCCATCTCGTGCCACACATTTGAACTAATTTTCGTTTTCTAGAATGAGGACAGTGTTTTTCAATATTTCTTATTAAAACATTTTGCCTCAATGGAGTGTGAAAAAATTATAGATTTTACCTACTATTCCCACACAGTTTCTGATATTGGGTAAATTAGAAGAATCTGAAATCGCTAGGTTTAAACTGTGTGAGCTACAATGCACATATAATGCAGAGGGGAAGTGTTTTTTAATATGAGCTTGAACTCCTTGGAACTGTCCACTCATTGCACTAGCCCCATCATATCCTTGGCCTCTGAGAAATTTTAAATTAATTTTGAAATATTGCAAAGAATCTATCAAATGTGTGGCAAGACTTTGTCCTTTTCTACTGACAACCGGTATAAATTGTATAAACTGTTCTTGGACAGTATCATTTTCAATGAATCGAGCAGCAAGAGCAAACTGTTCTATCCCAGCAACATCAGTAGTTTCATCTGCTATTATACTGAAACACTCTTATTGATGCGATTTGCAATATCCCTTAAAATTATATCATTTATGGAAGAAATGATTTCATTTTGTGTTCTCCAGCTAACGTAGGAATTTATTCCGCAACTTTTAAAATGATTCCTTAAAATTTCGTCTCCTGCTTCCACACACATTCTAGGTAATGCTCTAAAATTTCCCTCATTTTTTTCAGGGGTTTCTTCAACATTTAAGGGGCCATAATCTAAATGTCCTTGTAAGGGGATCCCATGCTTCCCGCAAAATAGGACAGTTTTTATTATTGAGCCAAGTAATTCCCTGTTTTTTGCTACTTCCGCTGCTTTGTTTTTATCTAAAATCAAATCAATCAGGAGCACTTTTTTCTCATCAATTTTCTTTAAATTGTAAAATATTTCCAAGCTTCGTGCATGATATGACAATTTGCCATGCTTCTCAAAATATTCTAAGGCATGGTTCCATTTGTTGAAAGCTTATGAAACAAATTTACCCAGATTTTGCTCCCTATGCACTCCTACTCTAAATGGAGAAAATAGCACACAATATTTGCAGAAGAGACCATCCATTAATTCCGAATAACATACCCAATGCCATTTTTCAAGCCAATGTGGTTAGCACCTTAAATTTTTGCCTTTAATATTCTTGACAGGAAATTTATATTTAGCATCTGTTGACCATAAACTATTAAAAACTTCCAGGAGTTTCTTACCAGAACAATATTCTTTCGATTTCAAAAAGTTTGCTATATCATTAGGGTTACCTTTATTGTCCGCATCTGTCTCCGTAGTACATCCAGTAACCAGTGCGAACGACGAACATGGCTCTTTTTCTTGCAATGATGCACTATCAATGAGGTCACTATGTTCGCTGAAATTAATTTTCTCACCATCTTTTTGTTCACTATGCACATTTCCACGTGACTTCTTCACAAATGATAATATTGATATTTGTTTTCTTTTACTACTCATATTTATCTATGTAAGGGGTAAACAAAAGAGTTTTAAAAGGACAGTTTCTCACTTTTTCATTTGCACTAGAATACGAGTAGCCTATCTTACGTCTATAAGCAGTGCTTTACTTGGATAAAAATAAGTGCCGGTACTCTCCGTAACAGCAGCAAACTATCTAATTAGAAATGAAATAATGTAGTATAACATATTTAAAGGCCACTACTATACGGCTATTTACTACATGTCACTAATGTAATTTCACAGACAACACTTATCAAAGCAGCCTACTTTGTTTTATATATTCGAATTTCACCGACCACGAGGCCAATGAGATGAAATAAATGCTCGTGTGATTCGAGGAAAACAGCTTATCTGCATGGAATCCGCACTCACAATTTCTCCATTAAATACTTATCCAATTTCAATGGTGAGTTTAGACTTCCCAGTGGAAACTCGACAGGATGTGCAAAAAATGTGAAAAAAGGCCGCGGAGAGCTTTCTGGAAAAGTACCCGATTTTTTTATGTTCGTGATCTGTAGCCTCAATATTGCTTGGATGCTTCCATTCTTCCAAAAAATGCACTTTTCCACGGTAAGAGATACACTCATCACTACACTTCCTCACTCATCGAGACTTCTTTTCCAACTAACCAACTTCTCCAAATTGGAGACTCCAATTGTATTCTTTTGAGAGTCTCAGATGCAGTTTTTTGTCCCCCTTTTAGTGGAAATAGGATATTTTACACAAACGGCCATTCTCCCAGTTGCCTGAACCTCCTCCCACACAGCAGGGATCCAGGAAGTCTCCAAAAGACAAAAACGGAGAACATAAGACCCAGAAAGGGATGAACGTTTCTCAACTGAAACCCCTTCTCATGGAATTAGGATATTTTCAGCAAAAAGATTTTGTCTTGACCAACGGTCACTTTAAACACCGATATTTTCTTGGAAAAGGAACTTTCCCTTCTCCCTTCCTTCCCTCTTTCCGTCTTCCCAATATTCACGCACTCATTTCTGGAGCAAAAGCATTCCTGAGAACACTTTAACCCTTAGTTAGTCGCGCGAAAAAAAGTTCTGTAATTAGTCGCGTGGGGTCAATATGACCCCAAAATGATTTCTAAAGATAAGCAATAATATATTAATTTATTTATATTTTACTGGAAATAAAATCAATCTTACATTATAATACAATTATTTATTAATAGTTTTTACAATGAACATTGATTAAAATAAATAAAAATATTTTTTTGTATTTTCTAATCACTTTCCCTCTCCCCACATTCAATGCACTTCATTATCATATGGTCTTTGCAAGTAAAAGATCCACAATTTCCACATCTAGTGGACACTTTACTGTCTATATTTCTTGGGCAATGTTCGAATCTTCCTCTTGATAGTCCCGATCCCGGTGATGGACCTTCCTCCGCAAGTCCCTGTTGAGTGCATATGCGCTTTCGGAGATGCCTATATATAAACTGACTCTGAGACCTCAAAATCTGTAGATCCTTTATTAATTCCTTCGATAATGATTTCAAGAAATTTCGCCTTGTCATTTCCTTTTGAACGTTTTGTTTATAAACAATAAAGGCATTTATGGCAGAAACGTTCAGCAAATGAAAAAACACAGCTAACGGCCATCTTTTCGTTCTTCTGCCAACATTATAAGCAGCGCAGAGCTGATCGCATGTATCTACGCCACCTTTTGTTGCATTGTCGCATGAAGGTCGCGTTGAGGGCTTTATTAGGGATAGGACTATTTTTGCGGAGATCACTCACACTTGTGGGTTAGACATCGGTCGCGGCACGGTCGCTTTTCGGCCCCCACCTACAGCATGAAGTAGTTTATGGCTGCCCCCAACTAGCAGAAAGATTCAAGCTCACTTCTGCTGTCACCGAGGATTGCCCTTGATGGGGCTTGGGACAAAAGTTGCCTCCTCGAGCGACCCAAGGGGTTCGTGCTGAGGTCCAACCGCGTCCTCCCCTATAAGTGTGAACGTACTTGGGACTTCTCCATAGAAACCCCATTGAAAATAGGATTTTCATATTTTGGTCTAAAACGTCCCAACCCTGACCGTCATGCAACCGGTAGGAGATCCAAAAACTTTGAAGATTGCCGATCTCATTCGTGGTCGTGCTTATTCCGAAAAATAAGGGAGAAACTTGTGCTAAAAAGGGTGAGCGGTAATAAACGGCAAACAGCTTTCTTTTAGAGAGACCACGTGCGCTTGTTTGTGACTTTTATTGTGGGTAGAAAACTATGGGAAGAAAACTGTTGCATATGTGCAGCCGAAGTAAGAAAACATCCGGAGAATTCCGAAAAGAGGGAAAAGGGTACATTGGAGGGGGGAGAGGGGGGGGAGATGGGAGGAAGAGGGGGGAGATGGGAGGAAGAGGGGGGAGATGGGAGGAAGAGGGGTAACCAACCTATAGTGAAAATTAGTGAAGTAGATATGTATCATAAGAGAACTAGTGTTAAAACAATGAAATACTGCTTATCAGGAAAATTATTTGTATTTCTGATGTGATAATAATAATCTGTATTGCGTTTAACCCTTTTAGACCAATAGAGAAAAAAGCAACAGGTAGAGAGATGTCAAAATAAAAGCTACTTTTTTAACCTCATATATACATAACAAATGGATACATACCAAAATAGCACATTAAAATAGTTTAATTTTCTCAATATTTACAATATTAATACTATATATATAAATATAAAAATATCAAAAATAACAAATTAATAAAAAAACAAAAATGCAAATTTCTCTTCTAGAATGTCAGTTTCGAAGGTAGAACAAGATTGAATTAGATTGTTAATACATTTCTTTAGATATTGACGAAAAAACATTGCTTGGGGTCATATTGACCCCATGCGACTAATTAAGGGTTAAACGTCTTGCCTTCACCCTCATCTCAGGATAAAATATGCTCCTATGGGGGGGGGTCCAGACCCGGTGGACCCCCCCTATGTGTGCGCCCCTGTGTATAATATCATACTATATATAAAAATAATCGAGTATCTGAGGCGGTGTCCGGTCAAGTATAAGTATGTATCCATAACTCAAAAACTACATAACATAGAGAAAAGTTGAATATGTCATTTTAACCACAATAAAGAGTATAGGGTGTTAGGATGCTAATAATAGATATATTGTCCCTATAATTGTTCATGCTAATCAATGCAGGCAATATAGGTATCTCACAGGGTTTGATTTCTTCTCTTATTGTTCCTCTTGTAATTGACTACTTAGCTACTTTTCATATAATAAGTGGTTTGATAATATTAATACATATATGCTGCAGAGGCATATATTCAGTGTCTGCTAGGTGTTTGGCGCATACCCAATGAATCACGATGTATGTGATATTTTATTTTTCAATTTAATCCCACATGCACAGAAATACTATCACTGGAAAATCCTTAAAATGTGCAATATGGGCTACATGCACCTAGGCTTGAGCAGCAGGGCAGAGTAGAGATACTTTGGCTATGTGATGTAGATACCAGCCTAGAGAGCATGATGATTTGCCTCCCACTAAAAAACATTTCACTGGAAGAGCCGTGAAGCATGTGATCTGGGCTAACGCACACTCTCAAGATCTGAGAAACTAGAACAGCTGCATAGTGGAGAGATACTGGTTAATGCATTGTGGATAATGGCCTGAATGGTATGGGGTTTGTCAGTAGCACATATAAAAGAATTTGGTGTTAGTAGTAAGTGAGCTGTCGAATGGATATGGCATTGATTTACTAAGTGTTCTTGTGTTATGTTGTTTATTAAATTTGTGTTTTGTACTTGTTTTTAAAAACATTTATTTTTTAACACTTTGAGTTATTTGCCCATCATATTCAATGGGAGACAGTGTTGAAGATTTATTAAGTTTCAACTCAAAAATATGCTGATTGTATGAAAATTCTGCTTTGTAAACATATAGATGCAAACTCTGAATATACAAGTAATTTTTCTGTTTCACATTATAAAACAGTGGAAGGGTTAACTGGCTGTGAAGTTATATCTAGACTTTATTGTTGGCTGTTTTTATTTTTCTCAAAAGAGAAGGGTGTGTGGAGTAAACGTGAGTTTTTCGGTCTTAACCATTTTGCATTAGCACTGCAAAAGCATGAAAGATCCCAATCACATGCTTAAGTCTTTTCTGAATTTTAAACTATTTGAAAAACAAAGAATTGACCCATATAAGTCGACATAATGGACAAGTGAATAAAAATAGAGATATTTTGAAAAGGGTCATTGATGCAATATGCTATTTAACTAAACAAGAGCATCCTTTGTGAGGTCATAATGAGTATAAGGATTCAATGAATAGAGGTAATTATATAGAATTTTTTAATGTACTTCACGACTATGACACTCTTTTAGTTTATCATTTAAGTACATCAATTGTATTAAAAGGAACTTCTTCTATTGAAAAATATTATTTGCATCGACGTAATTCATAAAAAATCTAGAAGATGGCAGATCTTTTAATTTTCTATGAACCACTTAAGTGAAATTAAACTCTCCTGTAATCTTTTAGTTTAATTCTTTTTCTTCATTGGTAATAAGCTAACTTTAGGTATTCTTTCATCACAAATTTTTCATTGTAGTTCATACATATAAATCATAAACACTCTTGTCTTCTGTAATAATTCTACTGGGGTGTTGTCATCTTCTACCTGTTTTCTAGACTTCATTTCTCAAAAGCTTTCTGTTCTCCAATTAAAGTATAAATTCTCTAAAATAAAACTTTTTCATCATAAACTCATATCTGTTCACTTTCATAAGTCATGATTTCTCAGTTTTGCAGATCACAGAACATATATCACGTTGTTACCTATAATCTGCCTCTAATTGCAAAAATGTTCAATTTATGCCTTCAGAATTTTAAAGGATATAGTGAATTATAATGTACAATAGCCAAAAACAAAAACAATATACATTGCACAAACATTTTCATATACAGTTTGTCCTTGGTTTAACGTTGCTTTGATTAACGTTGATTTGACTTAACATCGTTCAAAAATGACTATCCATATTCGAATTAACGTCGTCCTAACTCGGCTCTAAATAAAGGACCAAAAAATGTTGCGTAGATGACTCCCATGCTCATCAGTTGTGGCGGATCGCATTATTTGAGAGGAAAATGTGTTTTAGATGGATGTATTTTTATTAAATTTTCATGGTGACATTTTGTAGCTATGAGTCCAAATAGAGGTGGTAGTAATGGCCTTCTTCTCGAAGTCCCCCCAGCATCATTAAAATCGTCTAAATCCCTATGAAACATTACAAGCTTTGTGAGTTGCACAGAAAGGAATATCTGCCGATTGCTCTATTTATAAACTTGAAATTATTCTGTACTTTTAAGGTAACTTGAGCTTAACGCCTCCCTATTTATTGCAGTTATATCCAGCATTGTCAATCCAGCAAATCCACAGCTTGATATAGCGACTTTAGGTTCGATCTAGCACCTAAAAGAATACTTTAGCGACCATTTACAAAACTAGCAAATCAATTTAACAGTATAGCTAATTCTAGCAATCGACTAAAATCATGGGATCTACATTCATGTTAAACATAAAAAAGAAAATTGAATAACAAAAATGAATACAACGTAAATAAGAAGAATATTCTTTTTGATTGCCTGTTACTTTTTATTTTGTTTTCTGTTTTCTATTAATCCCTAATCATCTGTGTATTTAATGGTGGCAATACTTTCACCTCCTATCTTAAATCCTTTCTCTTCCATCAAGGCTTCTTCTGTTATCGTTTCTGCATAAATATTAAATATCGCTGGTGAAATAGGACATCCCTGCCTCACTCCCCTCCCTATTGAAGTACTTTGTTTCTTCTCCTTCAACCCTTACTCGAATCTTTTGATCTAAGTAAAGGTTTTTAAGCAATCTTTTATCTTTCCAATCTATCACTATTTTATTTAAAATACCCAACATTTTATCCCATTTCACTTAGTCAAAAGCTTTCTCCTAATCTACAAAACGAAAGTACATATCTGTATTGACTTCTAGAGCTCTTTCTGTCATCATCCTCATGCATCCTATAGCACCTCTTGTCCCTCTTCATCTTCTGAAACCAAACTGATTATATTGCAGCTCCTTTTCTATTTTACCTTCAATTCTTTAGCTTAGTATTCTGGTTAAAACTTTAGCTGTATGAGAAATTAAACTAATAGTTCTGTAATCCTTACAACTTTTTGCATTTTCTTTTTTTCCAGTGGTACCATAACAACATCCAAAAAATCTTCAGGCCATATGACAGTGTCATATACTTGGTTAAAGAATTTTGTGAGTTGCTTAGCTGCTTTCGACCCCAAAACCTTAAGAACGTTCACCAGTATATCATAACTCCCAACAGCCTTCCTTCTTTTCATGTCATCAATTGCTCTTTTAACTTCAGACTCGAGAATACTTGGTCCTAGCTGGTCCTTTTCCACTTCCTCTTTTTCATCTAATTAAATATTTTCTGGCTTCCCTTCTTTGTCATACAGCACCTCAATGTATTCTTTCCAGACACTCTTTACATCGTCTGGCTCCGAGACTATTTGACCACTTTTGTTCATGATTCCTTTACGTCCTATCTTTCTTGCCTTTTTCTTGAATAGTTCCCTTGCTTTGCTATACATGAGGTCTGTTCTACAAATTCTTTCACACTCAACAATTTCCTCATATTTCTCATTTATCCACTGTTCTCTGACTTTATCTGTTTCCCTTATTAAAGCATTATTTAACTCCTTTGTACTTCCTTTGGCCTTCTTTAGTGTTTAAGTTCTTCCACTTTCTCCTCTCTTCCATTTTTTGCTGTGACCCAGGGTTTTTTATTTCTTTCACCCCATATCTTTCCTACCGTCTTTTTCATAACATCTTTAATGTTGTTATGGATGTATCTCCACTCCTCATCTACATTGTTCCTATTTTCTTCAGCTCTCCCCCCCAAGCTTTCCTCCAGCTCAGTCATGATAGCCTCCTTGTTCTTAAAGAGTTCCTCTAAGTTCCATTTCTTGTTAACTCTTATGCTTCTCTTAACATTCTTCAGTCTACATTGTGTATTTGCCACCAAAAGGTTGTGGTCAGAATCGATATCTGCCCCTGGTAGTGTTTTCACATTTTTAATGCTATTTCTAAATCTTTCATTGACTAGTATGTAATCTATCTGGTATCGTCTCTGGTCTCCTGGGCTTCTCCATGTGTCGAGTCTCTGCTGGTGATGCTTAAACCATGTATTAGTTACAATCAATATATTTCTATGGCAGAATTCCACAAGTTTCTCCCCTCTTTCATTTCTCTTCCCTAGTCCATGTTTTCCCACTATGTTATCTTCCTGTCCCTCTCCGACTACACTGCTCCAGTTTCCACTGGCTCCTTCTGAAGTTTTACGGCTATTAATCTATCATTAACTGTCATTACCTTGCTAATTCTTTCAGCTATCTCTTTTCTCATTATAATCCTCACTCCCCTTTCCTTTTTTTCTCTTCCCGAGTAAATAATCTTATCGTCTGAATTTATCTCGCCTTCTCCTTCCCGCCGAACTTCACTAAGACCTACTATGCCTACATTATTCCTTCTCATTTCCCTTTTTAAGTTCTCTAGTTTCCCTCCTAAATTCATGGTCCGAACATTCCATGTGCATATTCTTAATTTCTCAATACTTGCTTCCTTCCTATTAACCCCCGCTGGATGACTGGGGTCTTTTCTGGCCCCAACCTTCGTACGTTATATTTTTTTGTAATATTAGTTTGAAATTTCAGGAATTCCTTCATCAATCTGTCCAGCACCTTCGGGATGAATTTCATATTCAAACTCTAGAAAAATGCTTGAAAATTAATAAATATATCTTATGGTGTCACATTTGACCCCAGTAAGCCAAGAAGTGACAAAATATTTGTAAATAATATTTCGTTTTTGACTGCTTCCTAGTTGTAACTACAACTTATTTAGTCAATATTTTCTTTATAAATGTTCTCTGTGCGTACATTCAGGAATTTTATATAAATATTTGGACTACTAAATATACCTGTACTACAAAGCAAATTCTATTATTTATGTACTACATTGAGAAAAATTAAATATTTTGACAGTTATTTTATTTTGAATAACGATTGTTTAGAGAATATTCCCATTAATATTCTTATAAAAAATAATTTTGTGATAAAAACAACAATTATATAACTGGGGTCAAAAAAGACTCCAGTCATCCAAGATGTAACTATTCTCCAGTCATCCTGCGAGGGTTAATGTCCCAGAGATCTGATTGGGGGGCTATTTTACCTTCGGAAAATTTTACCCCAGAGAGATCCATAGAGGTATTTGCAGCTTTTCAGTCTATCATGGGAAATATATTGAGGTAGTCTCCCCTTGCTTTCCTCATTGCAGTTTCACAAGAGTGATTACCCAGCTGTGGCTGTTCAGATTCACATGATCACCACCTACAGAGGTGCTGTGCAAGCTGCTGCCTTTTTGCAGGGGGATGTGAAACCCCCAAGACTGCTTCTTAGTCTGACACTTCCCCGCAGGCCTTTCCGGCTTGGATGGTCCTACCAGGAGAATTATCTCCCGCTAGCATAGTTATTTGGTTCATAAGAGTACACAAACCATCCCACCTCTCTAAGTTTATGCAGTCCTTAGGGAGGGAGGAGGGAAATGACCACGGAAAAATAACACTGCATGGAAAGGATTCAAAGTAGTTGTTTGGCAGAGAAAGAGGAATAATAGTTTTAAGAGATACACAAGAGAGGGGAATGGTTGAGGAATACATATTTATGAAGAAAAGTTATACTGTTTGAAGAAACGGTGTGAATATTTCAAAATTTTCAAGAGCATCCAATTTTGGTCCTTTGGGAAGCACATGTAGAATCTCAGGATCAAAGTCACTGTTATGATTACTATCAAACAAATGTTCTGCAAAGAGAGAGGAAGAATCTTTGGTCATAAAACACCTTTTGTGTTCAGGAATTCTAGTGGAGAATTTCCTGCCGGTTTGTCCAATATATACTGCAGTGCATTCCCCACATAAAAGTTTATAAACATCACTTTTACTAAACACATCTAATTTGTCTTTATCATTCACAAAGACTTACTCGAGGTTGTAAGAGGTATAAAAGGTAACTTTTGAATTAGCTGGGAGAAGGTTTGAAAATTTGAGGAAATACTGTCTAGGCATGGAAGTTTAACCTATACCTTCTTTTCAGGAGTAATCAGGTAAAGAAATAAGACAGGTTTATAGCTAATTTGTGGAAAGAAGTAGGTCCTCTAGATTGCTGTCATAACCATTTCTATGGGCTATCTATTCATTTATTTCCAAAGAATCTGCCTACAGCACGGGGCCAATTCCTGTAGACTGGATCTAACAAGGTAATAAAGACAGTCACAATCATGCCCAAGGCAGAACTTGAACCCGGAGCCCTAGCATTGGAAGCCAAACATGCTAACCACCTCTCTACCTAATATTTTAAAGTTATTTATTGAAATTCATCACTGAAAGGGGAAAATTCACTATATGGTATATCATAGCATAGAAGGCCAAATGTTTGTAGGAGAAATGATGAAGCAAGTCTTTTGGAATCAAATGACCAGTATAAGTAGGTTTTCTGAAAATTGCAAAGAAATGATTGTTCTTAAATTTTGAAATGGAAAGGTCCAAAAAATTAAAGGTGCTGTCTTTTTTCTTTGTGGCTGTGAAGTAAATAGAATTAATAGAATATGCCAAATACAATTGATTTGATTAATGAAACAAGTTTAGCATTATCTGGCAGTGCTTTGGATTTAAGAATATTAGCTAGTTCAACAGAGTTTTTGATGCCAAATTTTGGTTTGAAGTTGCTAATTTGATGAAACAATTATTAATCTCTTTAGAGAGTCTATTCTGGAGGATAGTATGCATAATACAAGACATCAACTGGTACAAGTTCTTAATATATTTCAACTTGGAGAAAGACGTTTCACACAAATATGTGGGACAAAACAAAACTAGCATAGTCTTTCAAAGTTGAGTACCTCTCAGAAACAATTTTCCAAAATCAAGCATATTTTGTGTCTTGGATACACAATGTAAAAATATCCTTCAGCTCAGAGTCATTTCTTAGGACAATGAATCAATTTATCACATAAACTTGGCTGAATATTACTGATGTGTGCGCCTAATTTTTATTTGCAATGCAGCAAATGTGCTGCTGACATTGCAGGCCAAGAGATATAGCCAATAGGGCTACATTTGGCCTGCAGGCCATGGTTTGAGTACCCCTGGTTTAGACCCTAGAACAGTGGTTCCCAAACTTTTTCATTCTGCGAATCCCTTTCATAAAAATACAAATCTCACGAATCCCCTCTTAAAAACAAATATTTTTAAGGATCATCTTCCTTGCCTGAATATCAGTGGTGTAGCCTAGGGGGATGCTTACATGTTTCAACTTCCCCTTCCTGTATAAAAATTAAAATATTTCAATTTTGCGTTTAAATTACACTTAAACAAAAAATAATTAAATATTTCTTATTAAAATATTGTCCTATACATCATAGAATTCAAGTTTAGGCGCTTAAAATTATCATTTAGCCTTAATAATGTAATCATTTGCTCGACAACTTATGTGTTAATGTGTAATCAAAGTAAAAAATCGTGCCAAACTAACGACAGATTTGGACACATAATTGCGGCGATAATGTGATAGTAACAATTTCTCATCATTAAAAAACCTGAAAAATTCTGCATCTGAGTCAAAAAAAATTTCATGCAAATTCGTCAGAGATTCGATTTCTCTCTTTGAGAAAATTAAATTTTGTTAATTTGCGCGTATATGCTTCTGTCTCAATTTCGTTGTTATATTTAGAAATCTTAAAATGAAAATTAAATATATTCTACACTCAATCCTATGTTAAAGAAGTGTATGAAAGATATACTCTTTGAATTGAGCCAGTCCCATCACTGCAGACAATGATTAACATAAACCGTGCAAAAAGATATGCTGTGCAATTGCCATTTAGGATTTTTTCCACGAACCCCCTGGGTCTTCTCGTGCACTCCCTAGTGGTTTGTGAGCCACAATTTGGGAACCTCTGCCCTAGAACCACAGAAAGACAGATGGCATGGGGAAAACCACTTTTTGGGATTGGGGCACCTTAAACATGTATTCCTATTAAAATGTCCAAGTTAAACTTTTTTTCAATTTCGCTACTTTCTCTATGAGGGAAAGAAACGCGTTGACCCTCAGGTAGGTTTCTTCTGTTATTCTGGGAGGTCAACTTGTTGTGGACATATTAATATCTACATGATGACATTCATGAGGACAAAGCTACACACTTGGATGTTTTCTTTTTAAACAAAGATGGCATAAACATGTTCTATGAATGATGACAAACCCCATGCTTTTCTCTCTCCAAAACACATATCGAGTGACACTTGACATGCAAGCACAAAAGGTTAACTTCCCTATTAATTGATGTCACATATTGATACTTATTACAATAAACTCACTTGTGAATGTCATTAAATTTTATATCTTTATTGGCATCAGACTTTCAAGCTAATATGTTTCATAGCATTTTATTTCAGATATGATTTTAGAGATTGTAAGGGATTATAATCTGCTATAATCAACAAAAAGGCAAATATTTTAGGATTATTATTAAGATATTGGAAAAAACATTTACATACCATAAAACGAGCCTAACTTTTTGCTGTTGTAAATAACAATATTCAAGGATTTTCTAAGGTTTAAGTCAGTGGTTCCTTAACTGCATTCATTGACTGATAAATATAAAATGTAATATAAATTTCAAGAAATTATAGATATCTTTTTTGTGCAAAAATGAAATTTATGCTAAATATATTCCAATACGAAATTAAAAATAAAACAAATGCATTCCATCTTCATAAATCTCTTAAAGCTTTTGTGACCCACCTGTGATATCGCTACCCCCAGTGTGGGAACCATTGGTTTAATTGATCTGCAGTAGGCTGTTTTGCAAATGAAACAAATAAGAGAATGATTGGCATTCGCCATAGTTGTACAATATTTTATTCTATATTAGTATAAGAAATACAGGGTGAACTCCCAACATTGAGTGACATATTTAAGAGAAATTTTGAGCATCAGCAGTGGTTATACCTCTTCCTCTATAGCATTATAGTCAAGAGTCAGCTACTTTGAAATTATTTGATCTAAGGAAATAAATAATGGCTATTTGCATTTATTGTAAATGGATTTTATTGTTTTGTATTATATGGCAGTATATATACAAGCTCATCTCATTGATAAAATACCCTTTTTATGTCCACAACATGTTTTATACACTTTCTTCCTTGCATTTAAGTGAAAATAGTTTTTTATTTTTATGCAAAAATATGAGATTATGAGTTGTAGTAGAGTTAAATTCATGAAGTAAAAGCTATAATTAACTTGATACCTAACAAAAGGCATGGCATCTAAGTTGAAATTGATATGAATCATATTAAACAAGTAACATTGTGCTACTCAACTTCTAAAATAAAATGTTGGAAATGTTCACTTCACTAACATAAGCTTTTTAGAGGCAGTATTTGTGTTTTCAGAGTACCAGACACACTGTGCAAGGAATATCTTTATAATTCATTCATTTTCACTTCTTGATCACATGTAACATTGTCTCAACAATACAGACAATTAAAAGTGGTCCAGTGCCATCATTTATTGGGAACTTTCAACACCATCTTCATCTGTAACAACACACACTTACAAAGTGAAACTTGGAAAGAGTCATGAACTTATGTTTGATTGGCGGTTTCATAGAAACAAAATTCCTTCAACAAAAACAAAATTTGGGATTGTATTTACAGTCTCCCCTAAGATTCAGGATGCATCAGAGAATTGGAAGGTCCCGTTTCTGTCTTTTCTGCTTCCACCTAACAATAGCCATTTCAATTAGCCATGGTATGGCACACAACAGTAATACACCAGATAATACATGGATGCATACTTCATAGCTATCACTCCAGTCCCGTATCACTCCTTTGAAAGAGAAACATTAATTAATTGCTCACAGATCTAAAGAATTGTAACTCAAAGAAAATTTCTCAACAAAAACATTTTAACTGATTCTTTGCATAAGGATAATTTAATTCTTGCACTACATTCAAAATCAATTTATTAGCTCTCAACTCTACAGCAAAATTATACATTCTGCATAATTTACGACTCAGCAAGTATATTACAAATATTTTAACAGGTGTATAAGTTGAAGTAATTTAATTTATGACAGAAACTTTAGCTATTTAATTAGTTAAAATATAGGTATATACTTGATATGTCATATATGATATAGCATCTATTTAAATAAAAATAAAAAAATATTTTATGGAATTGCATTTTAATAAAAATAAGAAATAAAACTTTGTACAATTTCCAGTTTTGATAGCACGCAAATAATTTTGCAGCAACTATTGCATCATCAGGCAATTTCATTATGTGATTGCAATATATAGACATATACAAGAAGGGTAAAATATGTGGAGGTGGAAGCCATGATAGGTAATTTTTATTAGAATAATTTATAAAATTAATATGATGGAGGTGATTATTCATCTAAATCAATCATTGTTATATAGTGTTACTAGCCGGGTCACGCCTAGGAAAGAGTTTTCTTTTAAGTTGCAAACGATTTTTATTATTTATTAATTGTAGTAGCTCTGCTTTAAAAATCTTGATTTCATTATGGTATTTTGTAAAAACCATATATATAAAATTTAGTTGATATCCGCTGAGCCAATTCCTTCCAAATCCATAGTTACTGAAAGAGTTTAATTTGTAATTGTGGCACTCCTGTTTAGTTGATCCGGTTCAAATATGCTTTTATGGATTTATATATATGTGTACATATTAAATATTATAATATGGTTAAAATCGATGTGAACAGTTCAACACAAACACTTATAAAATCAAAATTTTTATTACTTTTATTTTGGCAGCCCTGCTTTGTATATCTATACTAAAAATCTTATTTTTGTTTTTTTTTCTCTTGCGCAACTCCTTCATGCAAAATTTCGTTGAAATTGGTTTGGCCAATTCCTTCCAAATTCATAATTACCGAAAAGTTTAACTTTGCAATTGTGGCACCTCTACCTAGTTAATCGGGTCAAAGTATAGCATTTTGGTCATGAATTTATGTGAAAACTCTATATACCAAATTTGTTTGAATTCGGGTAAGCCAATTCCTTCCAAAAGCATAATTACCAAAAACTTTAACTTTGCAATTGTAGCACCCCTACTTAGTTAATCAGGTTGAAGTATAGCATTTTGGCCATGAATTTATGTGAAAATTCTATGTACCAAATTTGGTTGAATTCGGTTTGGCCATTTCCTTCCAAAAGCATAACTACAGAAAATTTTATTTTGCAATAGTGGCACACCTGCTTGAACTATCCGGTTCAAATATGTCATTTTGGTCATGTATTTATTCTATTCTATATACCTACCTAATTTGGTTGAAATCGGTTCAGCCAGATCTTCCCTGATATATACATACATGCAGACGGACATTGCTGAAATTTGTACCAACCATTCCATGGGGACCCCTTGAAATCGTGAAATTTGGATCGATCCTACATTACGATCCTTGACCCCATAGACCGGTTTTATCCATTTTAGGCTCAAAAATGTATCTCATCAAAACATTGATATTATTGGAAAATTCATCAAAATCAGTGAATTGGTTGCTGAGATATCTTAAAAAAACCGGCATTTGGACCAACAATAAGCTGATTTAAATTATTTTTGGCACTCCAACTCTCAGGATCAACCTGAAGCTGCTGCCAAATTTTGAAGCGCCTACATTTATTATTTGAAGAGTAATGGCTGCCACAGACAGACAAACATTCTCTTTTATTTATAGGATGTGGAATAAATCCAACTCAGTAAAACAGTGTGTTGTTTTAATTTTTGTTTTTAATTTTAACAACACCACACTTCATCCAGAATGATTTATCTTTGCTTTTGTAATACAGAGTTTCATAAAAACTTTCCTGAAGAATTATATATTAATATACAAGATAAAATGTTGACAATTCAACCAGCTATTTGTACATTTATGTGTCATACTAATATTATTGTATATCTAATTATAGTATTAAGTTGCATTATGGTAATGACTTTTAAGTATAAAAAATTGAAGGTATAATGACATTTTTAAACAAGAAGAGACATTAGCAAACTACCTGGATAAAATATGTTCTTGATTCAATGGCAAAAGAGTTTCATTTAAATGCTAGATATCTACATACTATAGATATCTGGTAACTATAAAATGCTTATTCTCTTTGTCACTTCGTCATTATGTCCATAACGCTCAATATCTCAGTTGTTTCTCCAGCCAGTTCAACCAAATTTGGTAGGATTGGTTTGATCACATACCAGTCGTGAATGACAAAAAATTTCCAAAAAAGTCATCAGTTCGACTCCAGAGGGTGATTTCAATATACCATAAGATAACACGTAAAAATAGATTTTTTGACGTAAAGGCTTTTACTCTTTTGCAAATTAAAATTAGAAATAATTGACCTATGATCTTTGGACCTAGACCGTTTTAAAGAAAAATAAATAATGTTTCTTATTCTTATCATCATATTTTGCCTACGATAAAAATTGCTCAATTTCTATGTTTAAATCATATTTATTGGAAAAATTTACTTTTTAATGATATGTTACCTTGCTGACCATGTCATTGTTAAACCTCGAGATTGTATTGTCGTCTCAACCCTTATACTAAATGCATAATGAAAGGGTGCTTTGAATGTTTTAATAGGTGAGAGAGAAGGAGAGAGAGGAAGAAAGGAGAGAGAGAGAGGAAGAAAGGAGAGAGAGAGAGAGGGAGTGAGAGAGGAGAGAGACAGAGAAAAAGGTAGAGGGAGTGATAGAGAGATAATGTTCTCTATTAGGGTGAGATTGAGACTAGGAAATATATTTTTCCAGAGAAAAAGAGAGGGGGAGGGAGGGAGAATGGGAGGGAGGACGATTAGAGGAAGAGAAAAGGACGAAGAATGGAAAGTGCCTTAAATTTAATACTTAATCCATTAATTAATTAATTTGGTATGGTTGCTATGATCACGTACCAATAGCGAATGACATACAAAGTTTCCAGAAAAGGTCCCGGGTTCAACTCCAGAGGGTGATTTCAATCTCCCATAAGACAGTCAATACCCCAGCCATTTGTTTGAATACAAAGCCTGTTTTAAATGGGCTATTATTATTGAATAAAAATTTAACTGAAGAAATTTACAGTATTTTTCGGGATATAAGATACTTTTTTCCAAAAAATAATTCCCAAAATCAGCCTGTGTCTTATAGACTATATATATCTGTGATGTTAGTCATATGCTTTAGTTCCTAATGAGCCCATTGAATAGCATGATTAATGCCATGGAACATTATAATTCCAGTGATGTCATAAAATTTTTATAAATACTGCTACGTGTTGAGATCGCACAGGCTACAAGAGTAAAAGGATATGCCTACATTAACAGCTATAAGCTTCTAGTGATTCAATAACCAAAATGCATGGAAACCGAGCAGCAGAATGTCATTTCGGTGCACCTCCCACAGAAAAAAATATCCATGAATGGAGAAAGCAAAGGAAAAACTAAAGGTTTCAGTAAAAGAAAAACATAGTCTTAGTAAACTTGATCCTAAATGGCCACAAATAGAGGAGGAAGTGAAAAAAATAGTTAGTAGAACAGAGGAAGTTAGGTATTGCTGTATTGATCAAAATGATTATGCATGAGTCAAAAAGATTTCCAGAAGAAATAGGACTAATTGACTGTACAAAGTATTATTACATATGCATTTAATTTATTAGGAATTAAATCTCATCTCGCACTTAAGTTTAAGTAACTTCTATTGCTAAGGGGTGTCTATATGTGTGACGCGTGCAGCACATTCCGACAGCCTAATTAATAAGACTGCCAAGTGAACACAGGGCACATTTTCCTATAAAAGTTTCAAAGCAATTATTCATGTCCTAGATAAGAGGTGGCCTACCCTTTCTAAGACAGGCCAAAAAAAATGGCGCAATTATTTTTGGCGGTCCACTATCCTACTATCCTTAACATCCAGTTTAAATTGATAGCTTTAAATTATGCCAAAAATAAACAGGAATGATAAAAACAATAACTTACTTAAACAGATTTATTTAAATGATAACATTTGAGATATTATACAAAAAGAAAAATATAAATATCTCAATGTGATTTTGAATTTCCCTTTCAATTAACAATCTCTCAATTTTAGGAGTGATTTTCGAGGTCAATAAAAGAAGCATACTGCCCACATGAGTGTCTGTTAAAACAGATCTATATTTGTTTTTAACAAAGTTTATCGTCGAAAACGTCTGTTCACAAATGTAGTTTGATCCAAATTTGCACACAAAACGCAGTGCAACATCATGGAGTTCAGGTCAGTTGTTTTTAGGAACAAAAGTCCTTAAAATCTGGGGTAGTTGGAGACTCAGAAAGCATGCAAAATTTTGCTATAAGGCCTGAGTGATTCTTAATGTCAACAATTTCCAATAGGATTTTTGGTGGATATTTCTCTATTTTGCTGTCTAAAATAGAGAATGGATTTATGAAGAGAAAGACAGTTTCTTTCATGTTCAAAATCTTCAAAACAGGAACTAAATGAATCATATAGTGCTGAAATAGCAGAATAATACCTATCAAAGTCCAAACGCAAATTATTACTTCCACTTTGAAAACGTTTAAGAGTTGAAAAGTGATCCAGATTTTCTGAGATAAACTCCTAGAAAATAATTTTGCCACAGAATGGTGGGAAAACCCGCACACTATTTTAATGGATAGTAAGAAGAGGACCAAAACAAACGTCAGGTTTAGGTTTTGTTTCCACTCAGACCAAAAATATTTTTTTTTGGTTGAGTGCTTGACTGATTACTGTGGACCACACCAAATGCCGTTGCGGGCCCATGGTTGGCCACCCTGTTCTAGATTATCCCTATTTGCCCTCTTGAATTAAGTTTATCTAAACATCATATTTAACTGTTATCACACCATAATACATATTTTCTTTTAAATGTTGCTTCATCACAGCGAAAATGATACACGACATGGCACTTCCTAAATGCCCATATGTAATATAGGGGAAAGTATCATTTTCATGAAAAAATCTATTTTGAGATTTGAACACGTTTTGACCATTTTCTCGATGCTGTATGATAGAAATTTTCTGGGTGCTCTAACTCAAAAACTATTAACCAGGTCAATGCAAAATTTTATATCTGACATTTTTGTTAAAGGTACAGGAGTTAATTAGTTTTTGATAAAAATCAGTCAAACAAAAGTGGATGTTTACTCTTGTCACTTATTTGATTTTTTTAAAAATATTTGCTTTAATATATGATGAATATAAAAAAGTATTAGTATAAAAGTTGTAGGATATTTAATTTTCTACAACATTTGTTAGAAACAATTTCCCATATAATGCATTGTTTAACAGATATTTTTTAAATGATATATTTTAGCTGCTACCACCACACCATCTAGCAGCAACAATTGTAAACACTTTACGCCTAGTTACATCTTATTAATGCTCCTTTTTATTTTCTTAATTGTTGGAGCTTCATGGATATATCCTATATCAGAAGGCTATGGTTTGAGTTTATATTTTTTCTTTGTTGTTTTTAAATTTTTCTCACAGTTCCTTAAAATATTTATTCTCATTTAACCTATTTGGAATTTTTAGAAATATTACAGGTATGGGAAAGTCATGTGGTGGTCACATCAGATTTCTTCTTGAAAATCTCCTAAATAATTGTGGTACCTCTCATAGCTCGAAAAATAAAGTATATAAATATGCCCAACAGATTCTTGATAGAATCCAAGCCTGTGAGAATCACCCTTATCTTCCCTCAGTTTCGGAGCATCATTAGAGCTTACCAAATATACTATAGTTTTGAGATGATAATATTTATGAATAAAATAAATGCAGAGAGATGTGCTTAGTCTATTTGCATCAGGAAACAAGTTTTCTGAAAATGTAATATGTTTTTGCTTTACAAATCTTTGAAGAATTTAAAAAAAAAGAAATTTTTTTAAGACTACCTCAAATGTAAGATAAAGCATCATATTTCTTAACTAATGTTTTTGGCAGAATTTCTAATATACTTAAAACAAAAACCATTCTTACCAATTAATGGTCCAAGGGTAATTGTGATTAACCCATTGATGACCATATAAAGGCCATAAGCAGCAGCAAATTGTTCCAGTCGACAATGCTCTGCAATTGTTAGTGGCATGTTCACCACTATGGTACCCTTCAGGAATCCAACAAGGCCACAGAAGGCCGCAACAGAAGGAAAATCATGAACTAAGACAAATACTGGGTGCATCATCAGAAGGTGGTGGAAGTGGAAATAAAAAAGAAATTGTTAGTTAACATTTATAATCAAATAAAATATACCACAAAACTTATTACTGATGTAACATGTTTTCAATTATGTATTTGGAATTTCTCTTTGGAATGGGCTTATGTAATCCCTCACTTTTGTAATTTTGTTGTCATAAAAAGTTTTTACATTTATCATATGATAATTTAAGAAATCTTATTATTTTAATTTTCTAACAATAGAGATGTGTACTTTGAAACAGCTATAAACTTCAGTGGTAAATTTAAAAGTAATAATTAAATGATACAAAATACAGATTGCATTTAATTATAGATTGGTAATACCAAGGGCCGGTATGATCTTAATAAAAATTTGGTTCACAGCATTAACCAATTGTAATTGAATTAATTGTGATTCAATGGATTTGACAATTTGGGCTAGCAAGCTGAGTAATTTGTCAGTTACAATGTTGCATTCAATGTGTATTATCTCCTGATTGACTTGCTTATCTCATATGTAGCATCGTAGATGTATGTATTAATAGAGTTGAGTTGTGAATTGAAGTGGTGAAATGTGTATCTGAGGAGAGTCCAGAAAGTAATCAAGAGAGAATCTTTAAACCTACTGTGATTTATTGCGTGTGATCCTGAAACAAGTGAAGATGTAATAAAGAAAGAATCTTTGAACTTACTGTGTTTTACAAGGTGTGTAACGCAAAACTTGTAACTACCGTATTTACCCGAATCCAAGACGACCTCAAAATCTAATCGTAAGACTTTTAGCAGACTGTCAAAACAGAAACAAGACTTTGACCTAATTTCTCACTGAATATATATGGTGTACACTTTGAACACTCGCATTCAGTTTAGGAATACTAGTTCGTTCATTAATTTAAATGGTTTGTTTTAAATTTTTGTTTGAATAAAGAATTTTTAAAATGTATTTTTTAAATTAAGACTTTATTAACTGAATTCCGGATCATAAGTTTGCAATTAAAAATTACAGTAGATACAATTATTTTATCACGTGTTTCATTTGTTTAAAAAACGTCGATTAAACGTGTAATCACACTTCCTACAGTTCTATGACAACTCGTCGCGGTCAGTTCGTCGCGCATAAATTCGTTGCGGTCAGTTTTTGGCGCATCAATTCACCTCTCGACCAATCCGTCGCGATACACCATGACTGGTAAACGGCATGGGGAGACACTTTTCCACAAAATAATTTTTATATTTCGATAATACCAGAAGTACGCGAGAAGTGTATCCCCCTGCTGTACACCAGTCATGGTGTCTCGCAACGAAATTGTCACGCGACGAATTTGTCTAGTGATGTATTGTAGTGCGATGAATTGATGCGCGACGAGTTTGTCGTGTGACGAATTAACCCGCCATGAATTGAAGCATGACAAATTGACGCGCGATCAATTTACCGCGACGTATTGACGGTATACGACTTCGTACTCGAATTTGAGACGACACCCGATTTTCGGAAGCTGAAATTTGGTAAAAACCTCGTCTTGGATTCGGGTAAATACGATATTTCGTAATTATTATCTTTCATTTAAGATAAATCCCAAGATGTGTGACCGATTATAGGTGACGCAGATAGTCCAAATTCTAAAATGGTATTAGAAATATGAAAATGTTTGTGATGTACAGAAGCAATGTCGCATGGAATTTGACGCAAACCTACCAACAAAAAAACTATTGCATGTATACGTAATAAATCTAATGATGTGGGAACTGTGTTAAATTTAAATAAAGGAAGATCTGGATGTTGCAAGACTGACCATTCCTGAAAATGAGACCTTGGTGCACAATAAACGGTCTCCCACAAAATCGCTGCGATGAGCTTCAACGGAACTTACTATCAAAAGAGAATCCTTGACAAAGATGATGAAGGCCGTAAGAATGAAGCCATATATCCCCAGGTTGATACATGTTCAATGGAACTTACTATCAAAAGAGAATCCTTGACAAAGATGATGATGGCATTAAGAATGAAGCCATGTATCCCCAGATTGATACATGTTTTGTTGGAAGAATTATATTGTTTGGGGTGATGAGGCAAAATCTTAGCTTAATGGAACACTAAACCAACATAACTCTGTTTCTTGGTCTCAAATAACCCACACATTTCCATTGTACATGCAGTAAATCTACCTGGTGTGACAGTCTGCGGTTGTGTTTCTTCATGTTGGATTCATTGCACCTTTTTTGTTTAGTAGTACTGTTACTTGTAAAGCTATCTTCAGATGTTGAAAGTGCAACTTTTCCCAAGGATATATGATCTTTATAGAAGTCAAAATTTAACTTTCAGCAAGATGGAGCTCCTTAACATTACCACAGAATTGTATGTCAGTATCTGAATGAGGTCTTACAATTAGTAGGATGTTGGATTGGATGACGTGGGTCCTCCATTTCTTCCAGATCTTACCCCTCCTGATTTTTGTCTTTGGTTGCATTTAAGAACAATATATTTGCTACCAAACATCTACAATTGAAGATCTCAAAGAACTGCTCAGTAATGCTTTCAATCTAATTACAGATGAAAGTTGTGCTGCAGCATGTCAATCAGTCATTCAAAGGTCTCAAGTAAATTTAGATGCTCTGGGAATCAATTTGAAAATGTTTGGTAAACCAAATGTGTATTAAGATCACAAACCTTTGTATTACAAATCTATAAATAAATGCGGTCTGTATTTTGTATCATTTAATTAGTACAATTATTTTATAATGTGGGTACATTTTCTGTGATCATCCTGTGCGTGTGTATATAGTTAAAATATGATCTGATAATATTTTATAACTTATATTCAGTTATAAAATATCTTAAAATTTGGAAGTGAAAAAATGATTTTCAAATTTACCTCTACAATAAATTTAAAAAGGATTGATAATCAAGATAGTTTCTGCAGTTATAAAACAAATCTGAACACCTAATGCACATTTCAGGTACAGAGCAGCCAAACTGAGTGTTAATTCCAAAAGAGGAGCAGCTATTTTATGGCTGCGGGCATTACTTATAATCAGACCTGATGAAATTTTTATGTAAATACTATAAAATAATATATAAAACCATATAATTTTGAAAGATAAAAGGCAAATTTATGGTTTTACTCATTAATATTCAAATTAGAAAGATGATGAGAACAGAGAAAGACTTTTTGATGGAAAATAGAATAAATGACGATGTATCAAGAGAAATCTCAAATTTTGCTGAAAACAAATAAAATGGAGTGTATTATTTTATGGATTTGAGGCGAACTTTGAAGAAATAGGACATGCATTGATCAAAAGTGGTGGCATAACTACAGAGGAAAGAGTGAGGTGATTGCTCCAGGCACAGCCTTGAAAGGGGTGCAGAGTCAAGTAGTAAGCAAGCCACCTTGCCAAAATCATTGACTATGAAGCATAATCGATGATATCTCTAGCGATCAAAAGATTTTGAGATGCATGGTATATAATGGAAAAAATGAGTTGATGGATAGGTAAACAAATGAGAAATTTTATTCTGGAAAGAAGCCTTAATTAGATTGACTAATGACCAAAGCAGATTTTGATTGGCCAGGACAGGAGCAATGGGATTTTGCATAACTCAAAGATGTGGTAGTTAAAAATGAGTGATGGTAGAAGTTTTGAGAAGACCTAGTTAGAGATATACTGGTCTTCTATCTATCGGAAATTAGAAAACTACTCATACTGCACCATCAGTTATCTCATGATATTTTGTGATATTTTAACTTTTATGAGTGTGATACTTAACTGGATCTCGCAATGGCAGAGGTGAGACATCCTAAGAGGTAAGCGGTTCTCTTCCTTAGACGTAGGTGGTCTCCCAGGAGAGGTAGCAGCAGTCTGGAGGCCACGTCAGCCCCTGCTGCGACAGACAGGCACACTGCCACGCTCTCGTTAGTGAAACCCAGTGATTTCTGCAGATAAAACTGCAGTACGAGGAAGAAGTTCGTGTCAGATAGGTTGGACACAGAGATCCCAAGCACCAAATTGACGTAACTAGGATCTTGAAGTAGTCTTAAGTCTAAAAAGTCTACGACGCAACCAAAAAGGGTTTTAGTTCCTAAGGATCGGGAAGATTTAGCAGCCGCCGATTCCTCAGTTTCGGAAGCCCTTCCAATGAGCCTCTCCCAGGCAGACCTTAGCTTCCCTTTCATGGTCTTGCCGACTTTCTTCCTCTTGACCTCCGCCTCAACTGTTGACTCCTTGATCTTCTCCTCAATCTGTGGGGACCAAGGTTTCTCCTTTATCTCCATCTCCCCGTCCTTGCCCACTTGTTCAGTCAGGGCATTATCGAAGATCAGTACGATGGTGCCGAAGTTCACGAGAGAAGAAGACTGGCGCTGGTACGGAAGACACTTGTTCCTCGACGCCTCTGCCAAAGTCTTCTGCTCCTCCGTCATACCTTCAGGGTACGTTGGAGAGGTAAGGAGTGACGCAGGTGGTAGGAGGCCTTCCAGCTGTTCCGCTTGACCGTTTGACGTCCATCCTCCCCTGTCTTCTTCCTCGTCCGCCGTGTGGTACTCTTCGTTAGCCGCTTTCTCTGTCGCCACAGTCGACATGCAGTAGGAGTTGCCGCCCGCATTGCCGCCATTCCGGAGCAGGGCGACGGAAGCCTCTCCGTTGATGCCGTCCCTTCTGCAGATCGTCGAAACCCTCAAGCCCTCTTCCTCGGGTTCGTGCGTCTCGTCCGCGTGGTTGGCACCTCCGCCCCCGTCGCCTCCTGCCGATTTTTCTCCTCCATCGGAGTGGGCTCTCCCGTTTCTTTTAGATCTGGACTTGCGGATGTGCCACTTGATAGGCTGATAGAGGGCGGCTCCAAGGAGAGAATGTAGTGCAACACCGCTCAATATAAGCATGGTCCCTGCGAAAACAAATATAAAAGGAATCATATGTCATTAAACCAGTGGGAGTAATGCACGCTACAAACATTGCGCCAACCAGGTGCGTTTATAAACATTTTCTGTCTTGCATTTAATCAAATTCTACTGCATTATTTAATAATCGTTTTTTAAATTTAATTTCCAATAATATGAAAGCAGCACTGGATAATATGACAAGCGGATATATCGAATTTAATGGGCGCTTTTCAGAAACGCTTTAATTTTATCAAATTAAGTATGATTTTGCGTAATGCAATCTGAAGTCGTGGCATGATTCACAGAAGATTAATTAAAGAGGGTTTCTCGACACATTTTCTTCAGCGTGGATGCTTTTGCACAGACTGTCGCCTCTCGAGAAATCTCAGAAGCAGTTATTTTCCTTTTGGTGTCCAGCTCACTGAGCAGCAGGCCCTGACTAGGAATCAACCTTGACCTTCCTCAAATTATTCTGAATGTTAAAAGGTCATTTAAAGAGACGGCTCGAAATTTGTGTACCAGCGAGAATATTTCTATGCAATCGTTATGCCATAGAACAGAATACGAATTAGGTAACTTGGAAAATTGACGGAAAATACAACATTTATATGATGCCCGGAGTGAGAGGTGCTTTTTGCCCAATCATTTTCGGGTCTCGCTCTTCTTTATGCTACAGTTTTTGGTGGTTTACAGTGTTTACGATTGTGCAGATGTGAAATTACAGAAAATTTTGTTACGTGGGTGCAGAATTATAAAAATAGTATAACGTAGATTTTAAATTCCAAAAATATTAATTAGACGTAGAGCTATAAAAGGTATGGCATAGCTATAGAACTATAAAAAATATTTTTCAGATATAGAATTAAAAAGTTCTATAAATTAGATGAAGAATAATAATATATTATACCGAACAACGACCAGTTAGGCATATCGCTTGATATCGTTTAATATAAAGACAGCATTTTTTAAATCGATTCATTACTGATCACTATTCCGTTCGCGAAAACGGGAACTTAACGTGTAAAAAGACGCTTTCATTTAGTTTTTGCGCTCTTGTCGAAAAAAGTACACGTGCCTAACTTCGTGATTAAAATGGGGTTATGTTTGTATGTTCCTTCTTTTTTTGAAAGTTTCGATTGAACTTGGTTCAAGTTTTCCGCTTTCTTTTTCTCAACCTTGAACGTTACAGACCCTCCTCTCCTTGTATCGCTTATTTCTTCATGTCTTTTCTTCCTGCCAATTCAACCCTATCAAAGACATCATTCTTATATGGTACATGATTTCAAGTTGACAAATTCCTACGAACTGATAATTGATTCCCATGTGGACAGCACAATATGATGTCTTTCTCTAATACTTGCAGGTGGTGGTAACGGTACTGTAATAAGCGGGCTAGCGGTTAGATCGCCCCGGACGCCGAACAAATGGGAGGCAACTGGCAAGTCGCGACTTTATATTTCCATATAAATATTTCCAAAAATGTTATTGGGTCCATTCAAAAACAAGCACTTTAAAGATACTTGTCTCAGGCATCTCAAATAGCCACAGCAAGGTTATAAAAACTAAGATGCACATTTCGGCTACAAAGCAGCCGTCTTCAGTGGTAGTTCACCGAAAATAGATTCTAAAAGAGCACGTATGTTCGTAAAAATATAAAAACAACGAAAACAAGTATTTTTTAGGGGCTTGTTCTTGAAATTTTCAGCCATAAGATGAGCTCGATAATTCCCTGTTGAATTATTGTGTGTGTTAATGTATTTATGGTCATAAGTGCAATGTTTATTATTCATCACACCATTTAATCATTAATTTTAAAGTTATGGAAAGTTCGAGGCGGTGTTTTTTGGTTCCACTCCTGGCGCCGAACTTCTTGGCTAAAGTACTGGGTGGTTTAGTATATTTGTTTATGTTTTTCAGTATGAAACAAAGAGAATGTTGGAAATGTACTTTATATGTAATTTAAAATCAATTTTAGGACATTGTAATTGCCACTTCTCCTTTTTTGTATTTTTTTATAGGTTTCCTCACATTGTCTATATTATGAACTGTAAATACTAAAATATTTATTATAAAATTCACGAGATTAGCCTTTGAAAAGTAAAGGGCAATCCAATAGTAAAACTTGCAACATACTCCCATAATATTTTTTATACGACCTGCTGATTCCCTCTGGCCTACGCGCAATGAGTATCTGAGAGGTAGTGCAATGAACATTATCTTAGCCGGAAAATTCCTTTCCTCTACAGATTCATGCTTTAGAGATGCACTTCGAATTTAAAAGCTCTTTAAGATTTTGCAATCTTTTTACTCTGATAAATTCCTGTCACATCATTCGTCCCTGTGACAAAAAATATTAGCTCATTGAAAAACTCCTTTGTATAGTTACGTACATATAAATTTCTATTTACAGATGTATTTAATAAATACTGAGAGCCGCGCAATTTTGCGTTGAGTTTTTTCGATTAATTTATGAACAAGTGATTATATAAAAATGAATTTTTATAACCATATCAATATAGTTAATATCTTGATTTGCATGAAAATAATGATACTAAAATTTTGCGATATGAACCATCCAACTTATACGACAAAAATTTTAATAGTTCCTTATATCACATCAAATCCCAAAGTCCCAAAAGGGTAAGGTTTCACGTAAATTTTCAATCAAGTATTGTTCTTCATGCATGTTTTTGAGTGTAAGCTATGAATATAAATGCACTGAAAACATCGAGGACAACAATACCAAAAACCTTGGGAACTTCCTTTTGAAATGAGGAAAAATCGGGAAAAATTCTATTACACACTTAAAATTTGAGCAATTCGAATAAGACAAGTAAATATACGAATAAAAATCTACACACATTCTTTTCTGCATAAAATAATGCAAATTATGCGATGATATCTCAATTCTGAGACATTTAAAACTGTTAAAGAATAAAAGTTTACACATCGGTTTTTAGCCGATTACATGTTAATTAAATGGAAAAAAGAAACGCGTCTAGAATCAAACCAACGAACTTGAGAAAAAATGAACACCCGTTGCACCCTCATGGGAGTCCGTGCTTTCCAACCATACCGCATTTAAAGGGGTTTTGTCTTCCGTTTTTACGAAAAAGGGAGCCGCACAATCAAACATAACAACAAGCAAACCCACACACTGAAATATTATATAAGATTATAGTTTTCATTGTGAACCATGACTGATTAAGGAAATGCTTTGAGTCAATTCATCAAGATTTTGTCAAACATATACAGTGATGTGTACAAGAAAATTAAAATTTTAAGCTCTATATAATATGGTAACATCTAAATTACAGTGTGACCATTTTTGACAGGAATTCGGGCAAACTTAGTTTACGGGCAGAGCTGATATTTAGAAAAAAACTCGATCTCTTCCAGACAAATCAGCGATTACCGAAGTCGCATGTGCATTTTTCGCCAAGAAGAGAACGAAGCTACAAAAAATTTTATTGGCTACCGATTTTCATAAATGATATTCGCAGTTTTGGAATTTTCTGCGACGTGAGCACTGTCTACTCTTACCAGAGAAGGCGTATTCGGCTATGAGGTACTGGATGATCGGAGGACCGGCCATGAACCCTAGACCTATTCCTGCCTGACATATTCCCATGGCGAGTCCCCTCCTTCTCAGGAAGTAAGAGTTGAACGCTAGGAATGACGATGGAGCTATGAGACCAACGCCAACGCCTGAAAAATTCATTAGAGAACATTCATTAGAAGACAGCTTTGAAGAGTTGAGTTAGAAAAGGCCATGCATACATGCATAGATATATAATTACGGGGTGTTTCAGTTAACTGTAGTTTACAAACTCTTGAAGATTCTGATCGAGAATGATCCTTATTTTATTCATAAAATAGCAAAAAATTACTGCAACTCAAGAGAAAAATTGGTTAAAGTAGCTGATTTGATTAAGTTGCAATTACTAAACTAGGATTGATACAACCTGCATGCATGTATATAAAATTGCGTACATACATATATATTTGGACTTTGCTTAGTGTTGAATTCCAGCCAATTAGGATTTTGCCAAAAAACAAAGGTTAAAAAAATCGATAAAAATTCTGAAAAGGTTTTGGAAAACAAAAAGAAAGTGACCACTTTCTTTCAGGACATTCGGTAATGCAGTATAATGAAGAAAAGAAATTTGCTTTGGTTGGCGAAAATCCAAACTGGCTTCGGAATATATGACCTTGATGCTACCAAAAGCAGTTGCGTGCCAACAAGTATTTACATTGTTGTCCTCCGAGATCCTCATACATTTTCTGTTTAATTCAACAAAAAAATCAAGGCACGGAATATATGCCAAAGTGCGACTTTGAAATTAAGTTGATTTTTAACCAGCATTGTCTGCATATAGCGGGCAAGTGGGCCTCTAAAATTCAAGTATGTATCAGCAAGAGATAGACTTTTTAGTATTTTTACGGAAAATATGCTATTGACTGAATGAAAAAACAATGTTACCCATATGAAATACGTACGAACTTGCATACAGCTGCTATTGGTCATCATATTAAAATAATGCTCTCCTACTCCATGGGATGATTTTTTATTGCAAAAAAATCAGAATGTACGACACATTCTTAAAGCCTCATTGAGGGGTGAATTTTTTTCTGCCAATAAAAAACGTTAATGGGTCGTGAAATTCGTTGAAAATATTTCAATGTATTGCAGTTCAGCAATTTCAGTGGCTTCTGGCTGTTAGAGAAGCAGTTAGCTTTGACTTTTTGGACCGAACCTCAGTAGAACTAATTATTTTTTCAATTTAAAAAATAGATTGCTTATAGAACTTTCAGCGCAATTAGGATAAGAGCAAATCTCTATTGGAAATCCCGTCAGATTATACGTAAGGCAACCCTAGCCAAAGAAAAAGTATGCTTTGGAATAAAAAACTAAAGAGTGAATATTTTCGGCAATTTTTCTCTGAATTAGGTAGTGTAAACGATGTTTAAGAAATTAAGAAATTTATGGGTTAATTTGTCACAGGACCGGCATGGAAATAAAATGTTTGGATCCCCTTCCCATCCTTAAACGAAAGCGATCAACCTATAAATATTATGAGAGGCGGTATTATCGAACGAATCTTTTTGCATTCATTTTATGGGTGCAAATTAGAAGTTATGAATTAGGTAGCTACGTTGATTTTTTTCAATTCAACTAAAACATATAAGAGTGTCTGGATTTTACTGATTTCGAATTACTGACCATTTCATGGAAATCACACTTATTATGATCCATCATTTTAAGTTGGAAGCATGATATATCTACGAATTAAAGAAATTAGGGGGCAGAATCGTACCCGTCTCGGAACCCTTTCGTATCCGTGGCTCCTATGTACAGCATACTCTAAATATTCCGTCACATCGATCCTGATTCGTCAGTGTCTCGCGTTTTCGCTTCTCTTTTATTTTTTATGTTGGTTGGTCTGTTATCTCTTTATCGTTATGATTTTTACATCGAATCACGCTCTGTAGTTGTTTTCTGGCATTTTTTTTCGTTATTTGCCAATTCATTTATAGTTAAAATCAATGGTACTATTAAAAATTCAATGTCATCTATATAGGTTTACAGACAGTTTTTGCGTAAAAGATTATTTAAGCGTTCAATTACTGGTGAAAAATTCTTGCGATGGCATTATCACGATTTCAACTATTTTGATTAATTTTTTATGGCTATGCATCTCCACTTAAAGCTAAATCCTTTAAAAATTTAATCAATATTTTCCCAGTTTGTACTTTTTTTTGAGTTTTGTCTATAATTCCTGTCATTGCAACGGCGTGCTTTTCTCCAAAATGCGGTTCAAATGGCGGACCTTTTAAATTATTCTGCCATTCGGATAAGAGGGCGGTTTCGTATCGCGTTTTTGTTATTAAATGGGCTAAGATGCACATAGAAGAGCGAAACTCATTTTCAATTTTCAAGAAAATCGATTTTGTAGCGTTTATCCTTTTTTGTCAAAATCTGCGAAAGCTTTTGAATTAAGTGGACAGAAAAAAGTTTCGTCTTGTTATTTTTACACGAGAAAATAATAAAATGTGATCGGAAAACGCTTTTACCTACCTACGTTACCTGCCAGCTAAAAACTTATTCCCTAACCGCGTTTGTATTCTTTTTCGCCTCAATTTTTCAATCCAAAGAACTTCCAAATTTTTACTCTATATTTCTTTAAAATTTAAAGAGAAGAAAAAGAAGGGCTTGTCAGAAAACTGACGTCTCCGATGATGACAGCGTTTTTTTATTTAGCTCAGAGCATGTCACTGTATTTTTTTAAATTTCGAAATTCTCGCGTTTTCGCTTCTTTTATTTTTTTACGTCGAGGCGTCATGAAATAAAGACGGGTGGGTTTTTTTTCTAGGCTAGGGTGCTCTAGGCAATGAGGCACGGTCACGACCCCTCAGACAGTCGACAAGCTTTGGATGCCACAGCAACCGCCGCCATTAAGCTGCGCGCTAGCCTCTAACCCAGGCACCACCGATCTCTTCCCCGCACCGGCCAGCACGCTGTACGTGACGAGCACGTGGGCCATGCTCTTAGCGAAGGTTGTGAGTAGGATGCCTGCGGTGAATAGGAAGCCCCCAAGCAGGGCCACCTTCCGGTAGGACATCTTGTTCAGCATGTGGTTGGTCACCAACCCTGTGCGGAGAAAAATAAAAAATACACTATTCAGCTACGTAGTAGGATACACACAAAAAATTGATCGATCATTCGCACGCATACTTTAGATAGAGTACAATTCAATCGTGGTGCAGACACCTTGATGTGCTCTTTTTTGCGACGAAGTGCGCGCTTTTATTCTTCTCGGTAACGAATGTAGGACATTCGTTTTAAAATGCTCATGTTTGCCGAGAGTTCCCGCTAGGTTGTGTTATGATACATCAGGCGGCTATCTGTTTTCCAAATATATATGCGTTAGTGTTATTTAAAAGATTTAAAACTTAGAAAAGTTTAAAAACTTTTGATAAAAATCGTAAGAGCACGTTTTAGAGATTCTGAGTAACAACTTAAAAAGTAGTCATGAGAATGGAATTGAGCAATTTTTTAAGCAATCATTGGCAGAACTCGATTTAAGATCTCCTATTTGCTGTTAAATGTAATCATTCCAACCATAGTTCCCTCTAATTGTTTCCATCAGTCCGCCGAATGAATATTGCTTTGCGCGCCTACATTACGCTGTTGCGCGGATAGTCTCCATACAAACAAACCTAATGAATATTACTTTGTGATTTTCACGCATGAAGTGGAAAAATAAACAATTGAATAACAGTTAATAATAATAATTACATTAAATCAATTTTATAAATATGAAAATCGCTTTATGGAAAGCATTCTTGGCTGTTTTTACAAATTTCTCAAAAGAAAAGTATAACAATTCGGAAAATAGTTCCTGAATCACATATTAAAAAGCAATTATAGAAGAAAGTACTCAAAGATGATTACTGAGCGACTCGGCGAGATAATCTCCATTTCCAATAATATAACACGTATATAGACTTGTCTGCTTGCAAGCTGTTTTTATTTTAAAATTAAATTTAGAGATAACTGAACTTAATTCGTCGAACTTGGATTGGTTTAAAGACAAATGAATTAAACATATATTTAATTATATTTTTAACAAAATTAGTCACGGGATTCTAACTACTGCAACTTTTACTGCATTTATTTTTCCTATTTTACTAAAGTTACTAAAAAACACCCTAGTATTAAGGATAAAAGGCATTTTTAATTAATATAATTTTTTGTAGTTACACAATTCTACAGTGTTAATACGAAACTTTCCTTATGCCAATCTGAAGAATATTAGCTCAAGTTTTATTATACAATAAATCCAATGGTACAGATACATTTCATGTACTTAAACGAAATAAAGATATCCTTCGATTGGGAAACAAAATAACACATTAAATATTCATTATGTATAAAATTACAAATCTCCACATCCTGTTTTCTCATTACAAAGTTTAGGAATAAAAATAATTTATTCAACCTTATTATGGAGAAAACTAGAAATATATTATTTTGTGATAAAGAGTTATAAGCTGCTTATTTAATAACCATATACAAAACTGTTTATTAAAAACATAATTTGTTGTTACTGACACGAGAACTTGAACAAGATGATACATATTCTTGGTCTAGAATATTTTCTCTCCTGTCTTTAGAATTTTTTCAATGCTCAAAAATTGCGTCGAGATTCGATTCTCCATCACTTTAAGAGTGAAATTTTATGCGCATTATCATATCAAAATGAGCCTTCTTTAATCTGTTTCGCGATTTAGTTTTAGGTTATTCACGAGACTGAATCCTAGCTCACAGCCGGCGCCGGAAGCTTGAAATGTTTCACATATATCAACAAGCTGAGAAACAACACTATATTGTTTTGTTTTGTTTAGAGTATAATTCAATATTTCGTGGAAGTTTGTGATTGACTTGGCTTAATATTTTTCGGCAATTAGGTATTTGGAGTCATTGTATTGGTTTACAATGAACTTCTTTTCCTCCAGGGTATTATTTGCAGGTTTTTTACTTGACTAAGGTCCAAAATAGTCCTGTACTTGTCAACTAACATTCTAAGTGCCATATTCATAACTCATTCTCTGCAGTGAAAAAGAACTAAAATCGAAAGCTCTCCATTCATTTAGCTCATTCTCTGGAAACCTGTTATTTAGGCGATCACACAAGCTTGATATGAAACGAAGAAAACAATCGCATCTGAATATTGCATCACTGGTGGCTGATGAAATTAGGTTTTTAACATTGCTGCTCCAAGAGACTGCTGTACCAAGATACTGCCCTCCTATTTTGCGGATCTTTTCCCTCGCTAGCTGTGCAGCTACTTTTGTCGTAAGGGAGGTTTTCTGAAATCTTTTGGTCATCTATGCTAATTGGCACAATACGTCATTTAATGTCTTCAGAGTTATGCGATAATTGCAATCGGAAATCCTTTTCAAGCAATACTTAGCAATCGGATCATTGTTTTATAACACTTCACGATCAAAGTATCTCATTAGTGCATCGTAATTTCGTATTAAAGCACTTACAACAAAATATCTAGAAAGCCACCTTAGGTCATTTAGAGGCTTAAATGAAAGTTTAATTTTTAGTGACATTTGCCATTTACTCAAATTCACCACTTTGGACTAAAGATCTACAAAAGATGGTATAAATGGTTTTCAAGTGTGTCTCGACCTCCTTCATTATTGGCACATCTTTCCAGGCATCGACCGACCACAGATCTTTTCGATGAGCCACACAGTGTTGTTTTATTAGATGAGGAATGCACTTTTTAAGCAGTTTCAACATCATTGTTCTTTCTTAGCATGACCGAGGCACCATCTGAAGTAAACATTACCATTTTCATCAGGTCCAAATTATTCTGACTGTAGAAGTCATTAACTACATCAACGATAGCTTGCGCATTACAAGCACTTAATATTATTAATCCCCCAAACTGTTTTATACACATTAGATACTACATTTCTGCACTTATAGTATATTATTAGCATATTCACTGAGATATTAGTACTTTCGGCAATAATTAATGTGTGATATTGAGACTTTCGGAGCTCTGCCATTATTTCTCTGTGAACAACACAATTTATCGATTCTAACAACTCGAATACATAGTAATTACTTCGCCAGAATATTGAAATGTAATCATTAATGTTTTGCACCGAATTCATAGAGCAATTCATTTGCACAGCCAGCAAAACGTTGTCTATAAGAATTTGTATCACGTCGGGTTTTGAACGCTATATTTCTGCTAATTCCAATCTTTTTTGTCTATCGCTAGATGATTCTAGTAAAAAAAAATCTTTCATGTTCAACTCCATTGAGTGAGAAATTTTACTTCTCAATATATTTATAGCAAACATGAATATTTGTAGACAGGTAACATGACCAAAACTTAGAATGTAAGATCTGGGTCGTTTCTGAGAGCTCTGAAATCTCGGTGATTTCAAAGGAAGAAAAAATCCCACTTCGTTGTGACAAGTTTCTCTTGACGATAATTAGCTAAAAAAGCGATTGACTTCGTTTCGTCGAGAGGCACGTATATATCTGACCGCATATATGCGACATCTAGCCTTCTCCTTTCCATGCTAGACGTCCACGCTATACCGCACACTTCTCCGCGCGACCTTCACCTACCCTTCCACGATGTATATCCAACACAGACTCGGATAATGCATTTAAATGAAAACGGATTTTACTGCGGCGCGGAGGAATCGATAAGCGATTTTTCCCCCCTCAGTGGTTGATTGATGACAAATGCTCGGGTATTGTCTCCCTGATTGTTATGCCACGGTTCCGCCAAACTATTCCTTCGATCGTTGGTTCGAACGATTAAAAGTTATTATAGTTTTTATTTGGTTTCCATTTCTTAGAAAGATGACAGAGTTCGCATCCTGTTAAAGTTACGAAGAAGCTCACCTTATTGCCTGTATTTCTGAAGAATATCTAAACATCGTCGGTCTTTGCAGGCTTATTGTCTGTGCCTTTTGGGTTGCATAATTGTTAGGATAACAGTCCGTTTTGTTTTTCGGAAAGCAGGAAGAAAGGAGAAAGCAGAAGAATTATAGGGAATGAAAGAAGTTGGAGCAGTGTTATGGAAGAAAAGAAAGAAGAAAGATATTTTTCTGAAAAACTTCTAGTCCAATATAGCAATAGTATGAAGTTTTAATGCGGTTGAAAACGCGGTTTGATTCTATTTACGTAAGTACGTTGCGCGCCGCCACAACGGCAATAAAGCAGGTTGTAAGAAACAAACATTCTGTTTATATGGTATAGCTTGTAAGCGAGTATGATCTATGAATATCAAATTTAAGCAGAAGTATATGTCACCGAGCCTCTGTAACTGGAATTTTAGGAAAAAGACGAAAAAAATCCATACGAAATTTGAGTGGTGTTAAGCGGATTTCAGGTATGATAACTCCAGCAGGAAAAATTTCGTTTTCAAGTTCGAGAAGCTTGACTTGTAGATACGTATTATATATAAGTATATAACGCATTCAATTACAATTCTTCTTCCAACACTTTGAAAGAAAAACAGTTTCATTTTCAAAGGGTGATTTTATTATTTCGCATCAAATTTAGATCTCATTCTCGAACTAAAAATATACTTCCTTCCTCATCATTTTCTGCCGCGTCTGTGGAGTCGAATACTTGTATTGGTTAAATATTTTAGATTAATATTTTCCTATTTTTTATTCTCCATTTAAGTATTAAGGTACGATACATCCAATTTTTGATTTCTTATCATTAGTTTCTCGATATGCCTATGTCAAATGACAAAAGTCCACATACTTCGTAATAAAATAGTTTATTCAACTTCTGTGTACCATATTTTTACCCTAAAATTGTAAAAAATATTTTAAATTTTTACTCATTACACTTTTCAAAATTTCTATGGCTGATTTTTATTATTAGGAGAGATTTTTAGTTTTAAATATCAATTTTATACAAGTTATTCTAAAGAGTGAAAACTAAATATCTGTAGAACTGTTGGCCTGCTCCTGTTTTTGAGTGAGAGTTCCTGTTAAAAACGGGGTTGTAGTTGATATAATTAGGCTTGCATCACAGACGTACGTAGTCCTTTAACCTTATCAAATGAAAAACCGACAATGGAGAAAATCCCCTAGTCTAGTTCGCGAGATCTTTCGAGGAAAATTTTGAACTCGGAGAGAGAAAACAATCAGCGTAAAAGTACGCGATCCGAGGAAACCTAGTTGCGATGGAGAGATAAGTGTCACTGGCCTCGTAGATGAGCTGGATTGGGAGTCACGTATGAGGGAAGTGCGTCAACAACGCGCGAACCCGTCTATTAGATGAATTAAGAACCGGCGAATCCATTTGGGGAGGCATCGGGTTTCATCATGCCTATCTTTTATATGGGCGGGTGCGAATACGGAGATGATGCCGAAGAAATAAAGCATGGGACGGGTGGGGAGGGCATGGCGAACTATGCTCGGTAGTTCATCCTTGTCGTCTGTCAGATGTCAACCTAAATATACAATGGACGTCATTCTCAAAGTGACGCTAGCGAAAGTGTGTGACGAAAATTTCCTTTTCGATCAACCCGGGGGAAAAGGTTGAATTTATGAAAATGAAAATTGCTTTATATAGCGAATAAATGTGATCAAGCGTTTGAAAATGATATTGGATCAAGTTCTCAATGATATATTCATTTTCACAGAGGAGTTGTTTCGCGGATATCTGTGGCAGTGCCGCCGGCGAAATGCTCCTCAAAAATAACAAGATAGCATGCATCGTATCTCCGGAAGAACACCGTTATGAATCCAACCTTTGTGAAAGTCTACAGTCCAAGATTTTGTATTTGTTTGCCCGTATGGATGTAAACTGTTTCTGAGTTAACTGATTTAACTGGTAGAAACGAAAGCTATTGTTTCAGTGGAATTTGATCTATCGTACTATGTGCCTTTCGAAAGTTAAATGTATGAAAATTGTGAATTTTTAACTTCGTGAAAAATATAATTATTCATTGAGCGCAGAAAAACAATATTTTAACACGGTTTATCTTAAATTACAGCATAGATATTCTCATTCCAAGTGCCGAATAATTCAATGAAATTTTTAAAAATACTGATTTAAAATTTCTTCAAATGGTGGTAAATATAAATTTATTTCTTCCGGCAGAACTTCTATTCTAGTGCGCAGTTTTTCTCTCGTTGCTGTGTTCATCAACCTTGTATTTAAAATATCCCTTATTGATTCTCGAGCGATAATTGTAAGGATTATGGTAACGCCTGGATTTTGGCTCAACTGAAAATGAATTTCACAACCTTCAGCTTTGAAAATAGGGCGAACTATACAATTCAGAACACACACTAAGTTATCATAACATATTTCATATTAATTAGAAATCACTTCTATGATATCTGAATTCGTTTGCTCTTTTGGGATAATTATGAAAATTCCGATGAGCTTCAAACTTTTCTCACATCACTAATTATGAACATTAAACCATAATTATAAATCTCCTTAACATTAAAGATAAACTTGTAAAGACATCACGAACTTATAATTTTATTAGAATTTCGTCCTTTTAATTTTCTATTTTCTTGAGCTGAATGTGGGGATAATATTATTTGAGATAGATTCAGGTTAAATACAATATTAACTGCCATCTTTGAATACAATATTAACTGGTTTTAATGTATAAAAAATAATGACTTTCTAGCCATAAACATGGTGTACCATATAGGGATTTACATAATCATCGTATGTACCAAAAAATGTTTTCATATTTTGCTAAAATTATAAACTGCATTAATGGTTTATTTAGTTCATGTTATCTCTCTGCTTAACTTAAGAAATAATATTATTTTGTAGTATTTAACTATCGACTCCATATATTCTAATTGTTTTGTTTTCACTATCAAAGGCTGGTGAATCATCTCTGAGGACAGCTAATTTGCAGTTGAAATCCGTGCTTGGATAAAAAATCACGTTACAGCTTTTGGAGTCACCTTGACAGCCACTTGCATTCCAACAATTAGGTGAGACCTATAATTTATTTTTTCAATAGATACATGTATTTCATGCTTAATGTTCACAACATCGAAGCATATTTCATAGCACTATTCTAGTGATTAACTTAGCCGTACGTGCCTCATTGGCTATTCCTAACAGGAAATATGACAAATTTATGATACAAAGACTGCCGTGATATTCAGGAGTTCTCCGAGGGCATAAAATGAGCTTGATATTTCATTTTTGCAATTATTTTCACTTCAGTCTACTTACTTGCTAAGTCTCATATTCTCGCACGCAGCAGATTAAGTTATATCGCCTATAAAACAATTGAAACTAATATATATATATATATATATATATATATATATATATATATATATATATACACGTGTTTTACGTGTCTCTTCGACGCCCCCAGCAGCCTGCCAGCTTGGTCCTCAACTTGGTAAGTGTCCGCTGGGCTTCCCTCAACACCTTGTTGCCACCCTCATCACTACCTTTTCTTTTCCTTTAGTGAATATATATATATATATATATATATATATATATATATATATATATATGTGGTAACACTTCTACTTCTGCATACTCGGGGAGAATGAGGGGGTGCACGCATCATCGTGAGAAATCAAATTAATGGCATATCATTTGTCAAAATAAATGAAGAATGTCTCCCTGGAACCGGTTCGTCAAGGACGATTTTCTGCGAGAGATGCTGGCACAACACGGTTGCAGTTGTGTCAGTCACGATATGACTTACAGTTTAGAGCAAGATCGTAATGGAGACCGAAGTGGGAAGAGGCGGGATGCAGTTAAAAAAAACTTAGCAGACAAAGGGTTAACCAATCTTTCGTCGCCGTGGAATTTTTTTCCTGCGATAACATCGGAAATTGACCAATTTCATGTGAATGATTTCGAATTTTCTCCTTTGAATAGTGTTTGTTTTCTGCTGTTTCGTTTTATTTTTCGAATTGTCAGCTGGATTTCAAATGGTGATATGTTTGCGGGTTTATCGAGGATGTTGTATTAAAAATGATTCTTTAAATTACTCCTTTGCTGCTCTGTTGAGGTACGGTTCAGATTGTCTTATTGATATATTCGAAGATGTTTCTCCGTCAACCGTCTTCTCGAGAAGTGCCCTTTTTTATAGCTCACGTGAGTTGGAGTCTAGCTAGATGCTTTCCCTTATTCGAGTATTATATCACTCGCCGTGAAAAGAGGCACATGGAAGTATTATTGTCGTTGGGTATAAACAAGTTGGATGTTTCGTATCAAGTGTCGTTTGAAAATATCACGCGGCTTTAAAATGTATGTTTTAAGTTCAGTCGACGTTGTATGTCTCGCCATTTAAAGGTTTCTAGGCGGAATAAATTTATTCCGTCTGTGCATAAACACGGCGTGTATGCTTAGTAATGTTGCACATGCATCTGAATCTCTGAAAACTTTCAGCATAGGCGAGTTGAGAAATTTAAATCATTTATAATAATATGATCAAGGACCAGGTTAGACAAAAGTCAGGTGCCAGGACACAATGGAACCTAAAATTTCAATCGTGGCAACAACTATTTAAATATCAAATCTTTTTTATAAATTGTTGTAATATTTTCATAGTTTTTAAACAACCACTTGATTATCATATAGTAAAGTTATCTAAATATTAATATTAACTGACCTTTTGAATGGGTTCCACCCATTTTTGGATTTGAAAGCAAATTTGTCGAGGTATGATATCAAGAGTTTTGCCTCAGCATTGGATCTTAGACCAGTAAATTATATCTAGTGAATAATATCTACATAAATATGTCATTCCTAAAGTAAATAAAGCACTTATTTATGTGCTTGCAGTAGGTAGGTTCTTTGTTTCTTCACTGTCTCTTGCATAGAAATAAGCGGCAGTTGAGGAATAGACCCAAGTAATATTTCCGACATTGCCATTCAGCACACCTCCAACATTACCTATAATAATAACTATATGAGTTATTTCCTATAAGCGTGATAAGAGATTTTAAAGTTACTTTAATGTGCATACGAACATTTTTATTCAAGTATCAGTGATTTCACCATCTAAATGGATACGAGAGATGTATTATCTGCCGAGATATCGGCGCTGAGATTCATTTGCTTAGCTATTGAATGTTTTTTTATTTTTTATGAATAAATTGAGGTCCTACTAAGTTATAAAGAAATAAAGTTGTAAAATTACTTCCTCGATGTTCCTAATTTTGGTCATTCAGTCATGATTCGACAAAATTTTCTCAGCGTTTCCGTTTCACTTTTACGAGTAATTTTATAGGTAGAAGATCAAGTTTTAAGCTAGGAGCAACATTGATACTTAAGATAAAAGGGTATCCTTAAAAAATAACTGCGTCACTGTGGTAAAGAGACAGTTATAACGTCCATTGCACTCAAGAAACTTGCCTGATGATTACTGAAGCAATTTATTCTAAGAAAGGGTTGGTAGAACATTCGGAATAAGAACTTGAGCTAGGCTGCATCGAAGTTTTGATGATCTCCACTTGACACGACCCACGTGTTACTTTAGTTTCGGAAAGTTGGTTCCGGAAAACCTTTAGTTCTGCAATGTGGATTATACGTTCTTAATGAGCTTCGCCATGTTGCTTTGTCTTGCCCTGTTCACACCACCCTTCTGAATCATGTGCGACCGTCTTCCTTGGCGTTCTGTCGTAATATCCTATGAATCGTCCATTATCCCTCTTCATTGATCTCTCTCTTTGCTCTCTCTCTCTCTCTGCCTTTGACCCCTTTAAATTCTCTCTTTTGAAAACTGTCTCAATTTCTCACATTCTGCCTCTTTTTGTTTTTATCTAATCCTTCCATTTCACTCGCTTCTTCTGCCGCCTCCTCACTTCTCATACAGATACCATTTTATGCTCATCTCCTCCTTCCTAATGGTTTCCAATTCTCTACAAACTCCCACTCCTCTCTCCTCAACCGAGACTACTACTTCATCTCCTCTTTCTTCCTCACTTCACCCTTTCTCTATCTTCTTTCTCACTCGCCCACTATTTCTCTGCCTCTTTATTCTTTTCACTCTTGATTTTTCTTTCTCTTATTTTATTATCATTAATATGCCAGTACCATAACCCTTTTCCTACCTAATATCCTTTCATTCATTTATTTTCATCTCCTTGTCTATTTCTCTCCATATGCATTCCCGTTCTTCCAATCTCCTTAAATTTTTCACCGTCGGCTTTTAATTTCCATTTTATTGCCATCGACCTTTGTTCTTTCTTTGCTCTCTATTTCTTCCTCTTTTTGTATCCGCCATTTTCCTTTATCTCTCGCGCCTTCCTCACGCTCCGCAGCGCGACAATTTTGACCACATCTCCATTTCATGAGCTTCCAATTTTTATTTTAAAAAACATTCCATTATAACTTCGCCGTACTTAAGCGCGTTTGTGCCTTAATAACCTTTTCTGTTTCGAACTGCTTGAGGCAAGTGAATAGGAAACTTGCCTAAAAAACTTCCGGGAAACCCAATAAGCGTTAGAGCGGATACGAATACACCAGACATGAAAACATGGAGAAGAATAAACTAGAGCAATAAAGGAAGAAAAACGTTTTATAAAAAAAGAATTTTAGAGAAAAGCTTGTAAAAAAGAAAAAGTTTTGTAATTACTATAATTGCATGTTATTTTGGAATTTTCACATAAATCAATTATAAATGATGCAGATTAAAAGATATGGAAGGGTTTGGCAGGGTCTTTAGTGAAATAACTCGAGAATGATTGGTGCGATTTCGACAATTTTTTCACCATATACTGGTTCTACCTTTTAGGCAACGTCATAGTTGCTCATAAGACCAAGGGTTTTGTAGCGTTTATTTTTCCCGTTTGATTAACGCGAGTGTGAGTGTAGCATAATAATAATTTTTATATTAAAATTCTTTTGAATCATCCTAGGAGTTCGATACTTGAAACAACGGACGCCTAAAAGAACGAAATTTAATTTTCCTGCAGTGATTTTTTTAATACACGTAAAATTGGTACACTAAGTAGTTTTTAACGCGAAAATCTGACGTAGTTTTAAGTGAAAATCTTTCGTCATCAAGTTGATTTGCATTTTTACCAGCTTCATGTGATTGCGTATGATTGATTAGGATTATAAATTTTCGTTGCATCATTACACATACTAAATCAGGAAAAAATTTCGACATTTTCGTGAAGTGTAAAACGATAAATAATACGACAGCAACGAAAATAAACAAACATTTAATTATTCACTGATATCGTGTCAGTGAAGTCAGACATGGGGATTAATATTGATGAATTGTAGAAGGTCTCTGAGGAAATTTTCTGCGAAAGCTAAGTTTTTAATCTCTGGCTAAAACAGAAAAATTGAATTAATATAAATTTATTTAATGAAATCTCGTTTTGAATGTAATAAAAAGTAAAAATGAATCTAAAATTCACGTAATCTAATTCTTCAAAAAGTAAAAATAGTTTTGGGCATATAATTGTTGTGTAACGTAATGTAATCAAATATTATTAATATTTCTTTGCTTCGAAATTTTTATTGGCCCAAAACCATTTTTACTATCTGGAACGCTCAATAATTTGAATTTTATATTTATTGTTAAATTTTTAGCGCATACAAAAGTTGCTATCATTAATTATTCATTTAAATTTCATTTTAAATTAACACTTAACTCACGCATACCCGTCATATTTGACGGGCAATTACGCTAGTTATTTAATACTGTCGTAACAAGAAGGTCTTTGTGGGAAGAAAAGAAATTTGGAAAACGCTTCTATAGAACGATAAAAGGCAAAAACTATTCGCCATATAAAATCGCACAAATCCATCTATTCTATAGATATTATTTTATGTAGTTCATATTGGGTATTCGTTACTTAAACTAGATGGATTTATAAGAACAAACCAAGGATACTGTAACAGTGACAGTTTTGTCATGCTTAACAAGATGATCCAAACGGAACTTATGAAGCCTACTTTCCAAATAATTATTTTAACCTCTTCAGACCAGACTTTCTTCTTTGGGGAAATTTTTTTTCAATAGAATTATGCTTATTGGATTCAAAAGAAATTTGAAAATAAATTTTCATTTTATAGAAGTTTTTAAATTTTCATTGCAACGTGTTAAAACATCAGAAATCAACAAAAAGGGTACAAAATTATTTTATTTATTAAATAAGAAGGTTTCCTTATCTAATTTCGAAGAAAATCATATCCAAGTTTTGCCGACAAAATCAAGAAAAGAAATTTGACCTTTTTGGAGCAATTTTTTCTGTTATTGCCCTCTTGTATTTAATGGCATTTAACTTCAACTAATTTGCAATAGATGGCAGTAAAATATAATATGAAAGAATATTTGAAAAGTTAGCTCAAAATTAATTTACATTGTAATGTACACCAGGTCTGAAGGGGTTCAATTAAAAAAATAGAATATCTACATTCCTTTCTTCCGAGTATAGTACAAATCCCGCTCCGATATTACAATTCCAAGATATTTTAATGTGCAATAGAAAATTACCCTGCACGATGGATTTCAGATTTCCCATGTTCATCAAATGGGAAGGATAGTTTTTGGAATAGAATCCGGGACTTTCAATCTTCACAACAAAAACTATCATAGACAGTTCAGCTGCAGTAGAAAAAGATGTCCATCAAATGTCATGAAAATCGGCACATTGGTTCAAACGTTAATAGGGGGAGACGGACAAACAGACACAAAGAAGAAACCATAATAAACCTATTTCAATTCTGGACAGTAGGCTAAAAATACAGGTATGAGTTTTTATGATGCAAGTTGTGTGCTACCCATGAACATGGATAAAATTAGCGCTTTTTTCTCTTGTTATATTCGGTAATATGTTGTTTTATTTCGCTATGAAGATTTCTCCCATTAACCTAATTGACGAACTGAGGAGAATTTGGAATTTGAACGCCTGTTATATGCATAGATTTAGCTTATTTTAATTTCTTTTTGCGTGCTTATGCTGCCAAATATTCGGTCACTAGAGCCTCATTTTTAAGTGGCATAAATGTAGAAAGCTACTATCAAAATTTCATTTTATCGTCTTTTATAACTTTGAAGATATTGAAAATATATTAATGGACCCCTATCTGACCCAGTATATTTTTCAAAGCACAAATCTAAAGAAAAACAACTTGCAACAGTACAGAAATATGGTGTACACTCCAAGTCCCAGCGCTCTATCATATAGTACGGTTTCGACACAGTTTCAATGTAGGCGAGTTCACAGACGGACAGACAGACGCCATTTTTTTAAACGCGCTAAAAATGGCGGGTAATTTATATTTTGAGATGAATTTATTTTTTTTTTCTCAAAACACATCGAACTTACGCTACTAAGGATTAATGCTTTAAGAGTAATACAAATTTGCTCGTAAATCAATTCTAAGAGATTTATAATTTAATAAAGAATTTTGAAATGGATGGCATAAAAATTAGTGCACAGAAATTTTCTCTTTGTTTCACTTCGAATTTAAATAGTGAATCTATGAATCCATAAAATACTCTACAAAAGACAGTTTGCATCACGAACTTAAAAACTTATGGTTCGCCTATGGAAGTTTTAATGTTTTATTTAAATCTCTCTACTAGGAGAATTCCCTTTTCACGCATATCTCGCCTTCGCAAGGAGCGGCGTTTCTTCCTTCGATTTCCACACCTCAGCCTCCGACGTAATTTCCTCTCCCATCCCGATGTCGTATATCTCCACTCTTCACTCATTCTCCTTTCTCTTACCTTGAACCTTAAATCTTCCTCAATTACCCATCAAAACCGTTGCCGCCGTTTCCATCCTCTGCGTTTATTTTTTGTACGCTTCAACTTTTCCCAGCCCTCCCGCTGCCGCACAAAAGCAATCTTTCTCTCAGTCTCCTCAACACGTCATTTCGCGCATAAAATTTCCCCCAAGGTTACCTTCGCTTCAATTTATGTTTTCCCGCCCGAGGCTGCCATGGTCGCCGCAAATAGGAAGGGACTTCTCAAGGAGCGTGCATCTTATGTAGGGCAGACGCGGGGTGCCGTAATATTTGCCTTCGATCTACTTTCTGTAATAATCCATTCATTTTCTTCATCGACAGTGCCATCTTTACGGCCTTCTTTATGGGAACCTCTGAGCGATTCGACCTTCATGGGACGTTATGGCGAGTTTCTTCTGACAGACGCGTGATGTTAGCTTTTATTTTTCCTTTTCTTGAGATTTATTTCGATGATATGCCCATTTGTTGTTTTTTACGCAATTCCACCATTTCATCCTGTTAATTCGATAAATTTTGGTATTCAAGGATGGCCTCGTCAGTCTTTTCACTCTGTGGCCGCAACATCATCTCCTTCAATACAGATTTTTCAACTGTCTTTCAAGGTTGTATAGAAAAAACTAGACCGGTCTATCAAGGGAAGTTTGCTTCGATACGAATTAATGTGGGCAAAAACTTTGCGTCAGAAAGATATTCTTGAAATATTTTATTTTCATCTTAAATTATAACGAATAAATGAAATAATGAGAAGCTGGATTAATTTTCCTAATTTGATAATTTTTGAGCGAGAGGCTTTCGACAGAGTAATTAAGGTAGAAAACTTTTATGTTAAAATACAAGCCCAAATTATATGTTACCTTGTAAACTGTTTTGATGCATGTTTCTATGAATAATATACATCAAATTTTCACAAATAAGGTTTTCCTTTTCCATTTTTAGAGTCTGTATCGGTGTGTGTCTATTGTCTGTGAGGGTGAATGTATGTGTGATATCTGTAGGAAAGATTCCTAGCTGTTTAAAATTACCGATGACTTAATGTAGGATTTTTGGTAAAAGGAGAGAATTTCAGTCCAAATCTAGGGAAAAAAATGAAAAGCGTGATACCATCAAAATCTGTCTCTATCTGAACTGCGAAATTAAAGGGAAGAAAGTAATTATAGTCTTTAACTCTCCCGTACGCATTTAAAAATTATTTCAGGAGAAATTTAAAAATATTTATACAGAATAAATTAAAGTTCTTACCGATAATGTTCAGCATCATGCTATCAGGTAATAGGTTCCACAGAGTGGACTTCATGCAGCTTGGACGGAAATGCATCGTAAATAAATTTTGCGAAAATATTTGTCTATTTCAGTAAGCCCAATGAGTGAGAAAGTTAAATAAAAACTAATGGACAGTTTCATAAATTTGGTTTCAAGAGTGGAAATCACATACAAAATTCAATAGGGAACTATCTAGCTCTTTTAGAATCTATTTTCATTGAATTACCATTGAAGACGGCTGTTTTGTAGCCGAAATGCGAATATGGTTCTTTAATCTTATTATGGCTATTGGAGATACCTGAGGTAAGTATATTTTGTAAATTACTTGCTCTTGACATACAAAATATTCAAGGAAAAAAATCAATTCACAATTCAAGTACACACTAACATTTCGAGATCCTATGACACTCGTTTAAGTGTAAATCCAACGTTTTCTTTCCATTCCATATATTTTATGGTATGTAGTTTCCGCTGGTCAATTAATAGAACCCAGGATCATCGAATTTTATTGCTTTTTTTAGAGCGAGTAATCCTTGTGCACTTTGAAACCCTTATAAAATCCCTCCAATCCTTGTAAAATAGGACGAAGACGAGGCTGTACGTTAAATCGTCCCTTTGTTTCGATAAAATGCTTTTTAAATTAGTCTCGGGGGGTCTTGAAATACGATTCGAGCATTAATATATTGCGTTTCACGGGATTAATTTAAAAGAAAACCTTGTCCAGCGTTTTGGGTAACAGCAGACGGTTTGATAACTAGGAATCGAACCCAGAAATGCAAGTTAACCTGGTGTAGAAATTTTCCCGTGTTATAATCATTCGCTCTCCAGCCAAAACAAGACCTCATATTTAAAAAATTCATGCGATTAATGCATAAATACTTTAACAAATTCAGTCAGTTCCGGCGATACTTCGCAAGGGAGCGCAGGAATTTTCATTATTGAGAATTTCATCCGAATTTTCTCTTTCTGTACTGAATTCTGTATCAGTATCGTAGTTTGCTCAAATACCCAATTAACCTTATTCATATTAGATAACCACACATATGAATGCATGCGTGTATGAGCGTGTCTATTTTGAATTTTATTTAATTTGCATGCAAACGCTCATTCATGCATGCGTACAAACTTGTTTTTTTAAAACATTTATCTCTTTGTTCCCTGTTTTAAAGTTCTCTCTTGTTACTTTACTGGTTTTTATCGCTGCTTAAATACTGAATAACTAGTTTATCTTGGAACATACCTTTCCCTTTAGGAATTTAGAGGAAGCGCGTCTCTATCGATCGATGCAATTTTCCTCGTCATTTGTTATCTACCGAAGTAGAAGATGATGCACATTATGGGCTTGTTGTTAAAGAACGCATACGACAAATTGGTCGGTAGTTGTAGAGGGACGTTTATTCACAGCCTGACGGGGGTAAACACCAGAGAGGCTGACTTCAAAGAAAATAATCGTATAATGTAATCCTATCGTCCGTACAAGAGTTTGTATAACCTATTTTTGACAAATGAGAAAGACGAAAAAGGCGTATGTTTGTGATTTGTGTACGCTGTGATCATTAATTTTTGTCTCGAAAAGCATTTATTTTTCTATTAAAGTTGCGCTCATAAAAAACGGGAAGCTTGAATAACTTCTTGAGAATTCCATTTTTCGTAACCGATACGCCCTTTTTGCTCATCTCCTTCGCGGGTTATTTCATAACGAGCAATTCTAGCGTAAAAAAGGGAACGTCGCGCAGAGAAAGAGAACAATGCCGAACGACACGCCTCGGTATCGCCAGACCGGGAGACTGGATAAGGCAAGCAAATGAACAACGCCTCCAAACAATGGACATTTATTTTCAAAATTCGTAGACCGCCAAATCCTTCCTTTTAACCCTCGCTCATAATACCAGGGAGGGAGAGAGGGGGGGGGGGGGGGGAGAGAGAGAGAATGAGATGTGTAGCGAAAACAAAAGGACGGACGAATCTTGGCGTAATTTTCCTCCTCCTCCCACTCTGCCCCACCACACCACACACACTCTCTTACTCCACTTCCAAAGAAAGAGGTCGCCTCGACCTAACTATCCGACCCAACTTCGGAGGAGGAAAGAAAAAACTTCCCCCCACCTCTCCTTACGACGTAAGGACGTCACTTAATGCAGTCGTTGACTCCGGATGGCGCCACGTCCCCTTGCCTCATCGATCACACATACGCACGCAAACACCCGCACGCACGCCGGCGATGTTTTAGAGAAACCTACATCGGGGTCGCGTATAAACAAAAGACGAAAGTTTCTCGAAGATTCAGTAGGGAGGCGTAAACAACGAGCGTGTCCGAGGACGACTCGGTTTGGGGGCAGGAGGATGAAGCGGGAAAGGGTGGAGGAGAGGGGAGAGAGAGAGGGAGAGAGGGGGGGAGACAGGAAGGAGAGAAAGAAAGGAAGGAGAGGGAGAAAGGAAGGAGAGGGGGAGAGGGAGAAAGGAAGTAGAGGGACAGAGTGAAAGGAACGAGAGAGGAGGGAGGGCGAAAGGAGGGAAAGAGGGAAGGGAGAAAGGAAGTAGAGGGGCAGAGTGAAAGGAAGGAGAGAAGGGAGGGAGAAAGGAGGGAAAGAGGGGAGGGAGAAAGGAAGGAGAGGGGGAGGGAGAAAGGAAGGAGAGGGGGAGGGAGAAAGGAAGGAGAGGGGGAGAGAGAACGGAGGCTGAGAGCAGTGGCAGGGGAGTGAATGAAGAGGAAGTACGTATGGCGAAGAGAAAAACGGAGGGAAAGTGAGAGAAGAAAAACAGAGGAAGAGGATAAATAGACAAGTGTCTTTATTCGGATGAAATTTAGACAATAAGGTTCATTCTTACATTTAACCCTTCGTCAGTATCATGAATTTTAAAAATGTATTGCAATAAACAGTATATAAAAATATATAAAATATGTAAAAGGATAAAAGTGTAGACAGATTTGAGTTTGTGAGTAATACCAAAGTAGAAAAAGGCTTGTTCTTCCTGATAAAACCCACGCAGGTAAACCCTCAAAGGAGGGTGTGAAAAACCTGCGAAAATCGTACATAGTGTATATATAACAATGGGAAACTACAACAAGATATAGGAAACAGTAAGTGCAATAGGAAAGATCGTAAATACAGGAGGTGGCAATAAAGAGGGGGCAAGGAGAAAGAGGTATGAGAATGAAGGGGAACGAGGAAAGGTAAAGTGGAGGAGGTAGGGAGTACCTATATCGAAGGTTGGAGTGGAGGTTATTGGAAGGGTATGTGAGGCGAGGCATGGAAATGGAGCAAGCCATCGTATAGCTCACAATCACGCACACACCTGATCATTATAGTACACGCGACATCTGCACCACATCCCAAAGTCAGGGAAAGAGACGGTTTATTTTTTATTGAGGCGTGAAAGTGTTGGCTACCTGTGAAGTTCAGTGCGGCCGTCAGAGTGTTCATGATTAGCGTGGCACCCGTAGTCTTCTGTCCCATCTGCGTTAGGAACCCGTCGAAGAGGAGGCCGAAGGAACCGTACTGCCCGGTGGTGCTAATCTGAAAATTAAAGAAGGCGTCCGATTAATTCACGTGTCGCTGGATGCATCGGGGTCACGGGACTTTCTGCAAGAGATGTAAGAGGTGCAAGAGAGGAAAACAAGATGATCCAAACGGAACTTATGATGTCTACTTTCCTTTTGATCATTTATTTAATACTTATATTGCCTTTAATAGCTTTAAATCACCGCGGATATGTTGCTTTTTGTGTTCCCAAATTTCATAATTTAGCGTTATAAAATATTACAAATGCATTTATACGGAATATTAAATTTACCCCGCGTATTTGTGAGACAAAAATAACGCGTGTATGTATTAGAATATACCGAATCCGAGTCCAGCAATAGTTTTTGCTATGGCAACACTCTCGTAATGAGTGATAAAAACAGCAAAATCGCCAGTATTTACGCGAAATTCGAAGATATACAATCGATAAGCAAAATTCTACGATAAAATTAGAATTTTCATTCCTTTTCTCGGAGAATAGTACAAATTTCGCACCGATACTACAACTTTAAGATATTTAAATGTGCAAGAGAAAATTACCCTGCACGATGGATTTTAGATTTACCATGTAAATCAAATGGAAAGGATAGTTCCTGGAATCGAACCCGGGACTTCATTCTTCGTAACAAAAACTATCCTTGGGAGCCCAACACATGTAGCAAGAGATTTTCACCAACTTTCATGAAAGCTAATATGGAGGGACGGACAGACAAACACAACGGCAAAACTTTAAGCCTATTTCAATTCTGGAAAGTAGACTAAAAATGAAAGATACAGAGCAAACTGTCATAGTAGGCGGTCTGTTTGTCCGAATTCTATTTCTCGAAGCGTAAATCTTTTGGCGTTCAATTCAGAGTGCACGTGAGTGGCTTCTTCAGCGATGAAAGAATTTCAAATTGAGATTGATTGAGATATTGAAAACGAACGGGTTAAGCGCTTTTTACAAATTATATCGATACTTGCGTAATTGCCCGTCAAATATGGCGGGTATGCATGAATTAAGTATTAAGTTAAAATAAAAAAATAATGAAACCAACTTTTATATGCACTAAAAAGTGAACAATAAATATAAAATTCACATAATTGAGTGTTACATAGAGTAGAAATATATTTGGGCGAATAGAAATTGTACGATAAAGAAATCCATTATGCTATACAATTCTTATATTCTCAAAGCAAATTTTAATTTATGGAACATTTCATTTTCTCTTATTCTCTCATTCTTCCTTTGTCTCCTTTCTTTTTTCCTCCCTCCCCTGTGAAAGCATATTAAACTTATTCCAAAGACCTTTCATTTCGATATAAAAATCAGTACTATTTGCTATGATCTGGTTTGGCTTTCATGCACAATCAAATCACTGTTTTTGAAGTTATCTTTGTTTTAATTATATTGTTTAAATAATTATTAAAAGAGAGGCCAAATGATTATCCAAATACTTCCTGATAATAAGAGGAAAATCGAAATAATAAGATATAATGCATAAAGAATTTGCAGAAATTTACTTGAGATATTTGAGGAAATTTTAAGTTATTTAAAGCGTAGAGAATTTAACTTAATAATTGAATTATTTTACTCTTATTAACAAGTAAAATAGGATAAAATGTGAATGAGCAGTAAATTTACCATCAATGGAAAAATGTGTAGTAACTTACTATGAAATAAATACATGAACTGAAATGAGTTTTAACTATATTTTAAGATCGCACTTTTCTTTTAACTACATATAGTCGTTTTGAATTTTCTTTCTGTAAATTGGCTTTAAATAAATTTAAATATAAGTCATAAAATGATATCTTGAATTCCTATTAGAAATTCGGTTCGAAGTATTTTCTGTATTATCATTTAAAGAAATCCATTGAAAATTACGTTATATTTAGTTTTATGAATTCCCACCATTTGGCAAAGGCGCATTCGATAGTATAAAATTTTTCATAATAAACTATAATTTATTATTGTTATTTTTGTACTGCAGTTCCCTTTATTCCTACAAAAATGCTACGTCCTCTTTCTCCATTTCTGCTCATTCTCCATTCTCTTTTCCTTACTTCCTCTAATTACTTAATAGATTCAGTAAATAACTTATAGCCATCTATAAAAGTCTGATTCGCGTTCAAGCATTAAATTAGTGCATTTAATATGAGGCCAAGAATATAATTCAACAATTGGGACAGCTGTGGTCCAATATAAACAAAATGCGTGAAAACGCGAAAAATCGTATTAAAACGTAATTTTTGGAGATTAACGAATGAGATTTAAATTCTTCCCTTCGCATAACTAATTTAAATATCTTTGAGATATTTTGAAATGTAAACGAAAAAGGTCTGCATGTTAAGGAATGGCTTTTTGCGTGATCCATACATGCGATGCGAATTTATAACTCTGGTAAATTATAAAAAAAACTATGAAAATAACTACAAAAATAGTTAATTACCAAAATTTCAATGTGAAGTTAACTGAAAAGGAATTAATGAAAAACACGATTTAATTATAAAATATTCGGGCGCCTTCTCTCTCGTACTAAAACATTCAAAGCACTTTTTCCTTACGCATATAGTATAAGGCTTGCGACGACAATACAATCTCGAGGTTTAACAATGACACGTCCGGCAAGGCAATATACCCCTAAAAAGCTTAATATTGTCCAATAAATATGATTTAACAGTATAACTTGAGCGATTTCGAACAGAAGGCAAAAATCGACGATGAGAATAAGAATCTATGTTTATTTTTCTTTAAAATGGTCCCTGCCTGAAGATGGTAGATCATTGACTTCTAATTTAATTTTGCAAAAAAACCTGCAAGTGAAAAAAGGGATTTTTAAGTGTTCTCTTATGGAGATTTGTATAGAGCGTTCCGGCGAACGGGCCAACCAACGGACAGAATAAGAATATTATGTACATATATTATTTCTAACCAAGTGTACGTCATAATGAATGGCATTGATTATAGTATGTGCTCTGAAATGAAATTTTAGAACTGGCTCGGCCGCGATGTCAATTTGGCTAAGTTAATGACCTATAGACATGTAGGCGGAGTTATTAAAAGAAACTGCAGATACACATATTAAAAAACTCCGTCAATATAGCCATGGATTCCGAAAATATCATCTTTCTATGACTTTTGGTTCAATCACAATGCCCATATTAGTAAGTCAGGATTGATATAATATGTATAAGTGAATAACACAAAAAGAAGTCAGTGTATAAATAATACCTATTGCCTTTTTTCTCTCTAATAAGGGTTCTTTATGAGTTTTAAAGTGTAAAACATGTGAATATCTGTGAATTTAAAATTTTTTCCTTCCAACCGAAGTTTATGATGCATGCAAACTATCCAAAAGCATTGGATTTTCCGCGTTGGCAGTTTAATTTTGTTCGCCTATCTTCACTGTAGTTGTATAAGCTTCTTCATTTGTAGATCTAGCTGTAAAACTTGAAAAACAACGATTTTACAGGATAACGGACGAGGCAACGGTATAAAATATTTTTTTAGCAGAGTTGTCTTAGGCACTCAGATCGGGGATTTTATGCATATAATATAGTGTTATTGGAATAGCTCGTTAGTAATAAAGAATTGGAAATGAAAATTTTGATAGGAAATATGGGGACACTATGAAATTTACTTAGGAGTTAGTAAGAAGTGTCCAATTTAGACCAGACTTAGTTACAAAGATTAGAGGCCAATATGGAAAAATTATTAAAGCGAAGTTTATTAAATACTTCGTGTATTGAGATAAATATGTGTATTTTAATTGATTTTTTTCGATGACGTGAATAGCCTCTCTATAATTAGTTTTTATACTGTAATTGTGAACTCTAGTTGAAACTACGTCAATTGTTTACATTCAAGTTTAAGTTTTCCGTTTTTATTTATCCTGACTAGAGTGATTTTTTTCATAATTGTCTTTAATTACTTAGTATAATTTAAGCCGCGTATTAAATGCAAATAGGTTATGTCGTAATGAGAGTAGAGCAACATTTTATTTAAATTAGTTAAAATTGGTTTACCTCATATCTTTAATAGTTTAAATAATTTCAACGGCAATTTGTTTTGTTCTCCTTCCCATTTCGTCACATCTCCGATACATTTATAACCTACATAGACGCCATTTCGGTTGATATAGCGGAGAAAATTAACAACCAGGAGAAGCTGCTACTGACATCTGTTGGTTGGACGGAGAACGGCCATATTTTTTCCGCCGTTTTTTTAACCCGAAATCGCATCGTCTGAAATTACGCGTGTCGAATCGTTTTCTCGCGTTGCGCCAACTCGCTTCTTCATATTTTTTTCCGCAAAAAAGGTATTTTTTTTAAAGATAGCGAGCATAAATGTTTTAGGTCAAGTAGAGATGCGATGGAGACTTGTTGACGGCTAAAGGGTATTGACATTAACGCGAGACGTTAAAGGGCATAGGCTAAGACCGAAACGGGACCGCGATTGAGGAAGATCGATAATGACCGGCGATTTTTAAAATCCGCGGCGTCTGCGAAGCTTGCGCTTGGTGAACGCGCCCCAAATATCTTCCCTCAGCCTTAACTGGTGTTTTACGAGCTGTAGTAAATTCAAGCATTCGGATTTCGAATATTAACTCAAATATATAAAGATTCTGGAAAACTGAATTCGCTTGGACTACAATCCGAATGCCTGTATTTCTGCGAGGTATAAATCTAGCGACGAAGATGTGAAAATTTATTGAGCTCACGCAGTGAATCGAATCCAATAGATTTTTTGTTTAAATACTTCAAGTGCATTATTAGAATTTCTCACGGAGTTGACTTCATTTTCACTTTTGCCGGAGATAAAAGAGTGACATATCTCGGGTGGAACCCTAGTCTCTGAAGGGAAGCCGCTTGGTTCAAAGTTAGCCGGAGTAGGTATAAATCTGGGAGTTAGCATGGTAATGTGGAAAAAGTGTCATCATATTGGTATGAAGATGATTAGATGATTATTGACTTCAGTAAAGGTTCGGAAAAATTCCACATTTTGAATATAATATGCCGGGTAATGAGGACGGCTGTTTTGCAGCAAAAATGCGCACCTGGTTATCGAAAAATTGTTATGGCTATTGGAAAGACATGATTTATCTATCCGGGATAGTGGCGAATAGAAACTCAAGTTTCAGACAGGTCGAGTGTATCCATACGTAAAAACCATTTTATATTTACGGCATTAAAAATTTCCAGTCGTCGGCGCGACGAGAATACATTCGATCGGGACACTAGGCTTCATTCGGTAGGATATCTTCGTGAAAACTTGTCAATTCTTCATCAATGAAGAATGGTATATAACTAGATCGAAGATATAGTCTTCCCGAAACCTCTCTGGGCACAACGGGCGATTGAAAAACAATGAGATGCGCCGAGTAGCTTTTCTTTATTTAAAGAGAAGACGTAATAGTTTATGGCGTATCAGCCTATTCTTTATTTCACGGTTTTAAAGTTCTCGCGTTCAGTCGCTAAATGCGCGATTAAAGTCGACGGGAGTGCCGTAAAAATCCTACCGTTTTTTCCCCTCTCAGCCTGATACAAGCACTCTCAGTTGATGGTACGGTGAACGATGTCTTTCTTATGTAACGATTCTTTTACTTTTGTGGAGAGAGAGAAGAGGGAATGAAAGAGAAAGAATGAGAAGAATAACGGGAGATGGGAAAAGAGAGAATGATAAGGCAGGGAGAGGGAAAGGAGTAAGGAGGAGCAATAAAAAGGGATTACGATTGAAAGAGGTGAAGAGGGGAACGAGGAGGGGACTAGAAAGAAAGAGGAGAAGAAGGAAAGAAGGAGGAAGAGGTATAGAGGAAGACTGGAAGAGGGATAGGAGATAGGGAGGGGAGGGGTAATAGAGGGGTAGGATGAGATGAATAGAGAAAAGGAAAGAAGTGCAGGAAATGTAGAAGAGAGACGGGAGTAAGGAAGGAGAGGGAAAGATGGGAGAAGAGAGGGAGAGAGAGAGAAAGAGTAGGAGAGAGAAACAGGAAGAGAGCGAGAGAATGAAGTCTGGAAAGGGATAAATAGAAATGGAGAGGTATATTCATGGAGAGAAGGATGGGGAAAGAGAGATTGCAAGCAGGAGAGTGAGGGAGTTGAAATGCTGCTGGCATATTTTTTTATCGCCAGACATAACCGGCACGTCGCCATTTGTCGAGTCCAAACGATGGATCGATTCGAAAATGTACTAGATGATGGATGCTACGAGTTATGTGTAACAAAACGTAACGAAGAAATCCTCGCCTCGGTTCCCTAATCCTACGCTCTGAAGGCCTAAAGAAGCGATGCGCGCGAAATTTGATTCATCGGAGAGAGGAATGTAGAGAGGATGGAGTGGCCTGAGAAGAAAGAGAGACATACTGAGAGGCGGCAGCCGTATTGATAAAACATTGGATTGTGGGAAAAGAGAAGAGAGTTTCGCGCATTCAAAGTTAATTTTGTAATTTGATTCCCTTCTTTAATACAAACACGGAGCACGTTGAATTTCGTTTCGGAGTGTTCAGTTTCTCTCTCAATTCAATACATTAGACCAGTGATGAGCAACCTACAGCTCGCGGTCCGCATGCGGTCCCCGAGAGTTTTATGCGGCCCGCGAAACTATGATTAAAAAGAGATTTAACACAGATTCTTATCATATACATTCAAATTACGACAATAAAACGCCTGATATTGAAATGTTAGCCCTAAAAACCTAATTTAGACTTGATTTTCACTGGTATGATACTTCAGAATCTCTAGTTAACTTCTGATTTATAGTCTAATTTGTCCTGCCGAAGCATTGTCAACTAACAATGCGACCCGCCGAGGAATTCGCAACCACCACGGAAATGTAATTGTAATCTACTCGTACTTGTAATTAATTACTTTTTTAAGGATGTAATTGGTACTTGTAATTGAGTATAATGCAGATGATGTAATTGTAACTGAGCCCGGTTATTTTTTTGGTACTCTTCCCATCATTGTATATATACACTCACACACACACGTGTGTATTTGTGTGTGCATACTATAGGCTCTACCGCTAGTCCCTTATGTGGCCCAACCCCGTTGGACGGCTCACTTCGCTCACCTATTATTTTCAAGTTAATTTAACATGAATTAAATAAATATTTGAAATGTAAAGTACATATTTGTTAAAATTGGCTCTCAAATATCACGGGTTTTTTAAACTCTGAATCGCCACAACCTAGCTTGTTTGCCATTTAGATTCTTGTCAAATACATGGTATTATACATACTCGGACTTATAAATGCTTGCAAAGACCAGAATCGCGAAGTGCCAAGGGAAAGCAGGATGAGCTAGCCAAATGTTTCAGAAATAATTACTTCATCAATAGTGCCATAACATTTCATTGTTTTTAAGGTTAAAGAAAGAAATCGAAGAGGGTAATCTTTAATACTTGCCACATCACTAAATGTATCTCGTACCTGAAATGAATTCGTCTTCCTCGTCCTCGTCTTTCCTCAAACACATTTTCCTTGAGAACGGCCACTTGACTAAGAGTCATTATTTGACGAATATGTGGCCGAGTCCGTTGCTCCTTTTGCCCTCAAGCGCTCTAGTCGACACGTGTTCTACACGATTCGCCCATAATGACGCACGCACCACTCTAGGAATTTGCTAGACGAGATTCCTAGTTCCTCCTCACTTCTCTTCCTCGTCTACACTCATGGCTCAATCGATGCATGGTTAAAATGGTTATACTTTTCCTTTGCTTGGTACTAATGCCACACTTTTATGCTCAGTTTTAATAATGTATAACATCCATAAGTGCAATAATTATTAATTAAACTATTAATAAAAGTCTTAATCTGTTGGTTGATTGGTTGGAACGCTATATGGGAATTCCCGTAAGAGGGATCTTAAATATACCTCTTTCACACTTGCAGACGTATTTTCTTTTGCAAAATTAAATTAGAAGTAATTAACGCACGATCTTCGGATAAAACCATTATAAAGGAAATTAAATGAAAATTCATATTCTTATGGTCGATTTTTGTTTTAGAATCTAATTCGCTCACATTAAGCTAAAATATTCGAAAATTTGACAAAATTCTGCATGTTTATTGAAACGTTCCCTTGGCGATCAACAGAATTGTTGTTAATACAGAAAATCAACTTATCTGGTAAGTCCATAATAGCTAATTTTTTTCGGAATAAAACGTTAAAGATTTTGTTAACTTAATTAAAAAATTGTATACTCTTATTGTCTTATACTATTAAATATCAAGAAATATATTAAAGTGAAAATCTTATCTAATGTTCGTATAAGTGTCAGATTTAGCTCATTTCCTTCCAATATAGTTGAATATATTAAGTTCCAATTTTTCCGTTGAATTTCAACGGGCATTTACACTAGTAATTATATGATTGTTTAAATTTTAAAACTTTTCAACGGCCGCAATACCAAGCTCATGGAGATTTTCAAATGTTAATCTGCGCGTTTACACCAAGCTCTAAAGAACTTAAAAAATGTCAGCTCGTCCCCTAGTACCTAATTTATTTATTTTTTAAATGTTAAGAATTTTTAATAGCCAAATAAGTTAATGTCAGAATTTCTATAATCCCTATATGATTATTTTACGAACTCTATCTTTATAAAAAAAAATTTCAGCTTCGTAGCTCATTCATCAATACATAAAGATTAAATATTTGTTGAAAGCTTTGCAAATTTTTAGCGGCCGCATTATTGAACTTTTTTGAGATTTTCGATAGTCGGACAACACACTTTTGGGGATGTTTCCAATCTGCTATTAGGCGTTTTCTTCGCGATTTCGGCCCACTTATTACGTTCGTAATCGAATCCTAGTTCGTTTTTCGATCGGACTCAAAAAAAGAAACAAGCAAGATTGGAAAATACTGAAAATGTTCAAACAACTGTGTTGAGCATTAAATCCAAACTTTCCTGAAGATCTTTCGACGTTTTTGCATACAGTATTTGGTATCCAACAGAGAATGAACGGAGAAGTTGAACATTTTCGGACAAATGTTTGGAAACAGGATAGTTATTTCTCTATGATTTCAAGTCTACTAAATTTATTCGAGTTTTTATTTCAACCTTTTATTGTAATCGGTAAATCGTATACTCTGGTAGATGATTGCATTTTCTATTAAAATAAGTTTTAAACAGTATTATTGCTGCATTGTAATTAGATATTTCGTATAAAAACAGCTAAAACAAGTAGAGTATATTATCCATTAACATAGATACAATTAGCGCGTTTTTCTTCTATTACTAAATTCAGTAATATTTTGTTTTATTTCACCATGAAAGTTTCTCCTTTGAGCCTAATTGATGACCTGAGGAGAATTTGGAATTTGATCCCCTGTAATATGCATACATTTATCTTAACTTGTTTTTTACGTGGTTATACCGCCACACATTCGGTCACTAGAACCTCGTTTGTAAGTGCCATCGATGTGAAAATGTACGCCGAAAATGTTAGCTTTCCATCTTTTATGCTTTAGGAAATATTGGAATTTATTTAATGGGTTCCTATCCGAACCTGTACACATATTTTCAAAACTCAAAAGAAATGGCAGCAATACTAAAATCTACACTCCAAGTTTTAGCACTCTATCGTTTACGATTTCGTCAGAATTTAAATTCAAGCAAGTGCGAAGATAGACGCCAAAGTGAAAATTTAAGCGCATAAAAGAGGCGCTAAAAATAAATTCTTCTGACATTTTTTTACTTAATAAGAGACATAGATATTTTTCAATTCTTCGGATATCTGCTTGAAAGTAAGATTGGTGTCTGTGAAATCATGAACTTTTGAAATAGATGCCGACTTTGAGAAGGAGAATAACTCTAAACTTGATCGGGAATCGAAACCGGGTCGCCCACATTCATGAAATGTGCTTTAACCAACTACCCAGAAAGTGGATGTCCTGGGTTCGATTACCGGTCAAGTTCAGAATTATTCTTCTTCTCAAAGTGAACATTTATGTTATGATATAGATTTTAGATCTACATACATTAGGAAATCACTTAACGGGTTTGATTAATACAAACTATTGGAATTAGTTCATATAAGAAGTATTTAGCAGCTACATTATGCATGTTAGTTAGGATGATGGCCATATTTACTTTCATGGAAAATAAAGGTAGCAACGAGCTAAATTTATTTAATAAGCAGTCAAATTTCTTCAAATGTTTGAATGAAATTAATATATATTGAAGACATCTAAACAAATGAATATAGATGCTGATTCTTCTAGCATGAGTACCAAAATTCAAGCCCAATAATATTATTATCGGATGAGAAAGGGATGCTATGTTTTCAAATTCTAGAAGGTGGTCTTTAGGTTAAGACTTCTATTTTGAGAGATAGGACTATCTTAGCTCAAAATCACTCCTCACCTGCGCAGAGATTTCAAATATTCTTCATTTATGGATTCATCGCTCGGATCGAGACACACCCACGTCAGAATTGCACGTTTATTTCTCCTAAAATGGAAAGTGGCCCGGGGTGTATGGTCCTTGGAGGCGTGAGATGGAAGGGAAGTATGTGGGCTGCATTCATTTTGCTCGTACGATACCAATTTCATTTCTGTCATGGTGGAACGTTTTGACGATCGTGGCTTTTGTTTTGAAACATTTCACTCGTGCCCAATGTTTCTCCCTTCCACTATTCTCTCACCATCACTGCCTTCCTACCTCTAACTACCTTTCTTCCATACTTTTCTCTCAACTCCCCTCTCTCTCTCCCCTTTTCTTTCGCTGTCTCACTCATGTTTCTTCTATATCCCCTCTCTCCTTCCCTCTCACTATCCGTTATATTTCGCTCTATTTCTTCCATTCTCGCCAGGAGAAAAGCTCTCTGTCTTTGTCTCATCCTCGCTCATTCTCTCCTCTCTCCAATTCTTTCTTCTTTTATCCTCTCCCTCTTTTTCTCTCCCGCCAAAACATGTTTTTCTTCTTACATCTTCACTTCTCTCTTTGCATGCTCTTCATCTATCTGTCTCTTTCCCTTCCTTCACCAATATCTCTTTGTCTTACTCACTCTTTTCCCTCACCTCTCTCTCTCTCTCGCCTACCTATATCAGCTCCTCTTTCCCTTCCTTCTCTGTTCTCCCTCCCTTTCTCCCTCCCTTTCTCACTCCCTCTACCCCTTCCTTTCTCCTCCTCTCTGCCTCTTGCACTCTCTCCAACTCTGCTCTCCCATGTGATATTTCGAGGGGTCGCCGCAGGGTGCGGGTGTCCATGTCCTTCTTAAAGGTCTTTTAACCGAGTGACCGGCTGTCACTCTTCTTTCGCAAGAGACGTGCTCGCGCGCGCGTGTGTGTGCGCGTGGGTTTCACCACCGACGCCAACCCTTAAAGCGTGTAACGTTGCCTCAAACCTGAGCCGAGCGTCTGTGTGTCTGGCGTGTGTTTGTGCGTGAGTGTTGTCACAGTGGTTGTCTTTTCTTTTATTTTTTCTTGAAATGTTTCGTCGCGCTCGGCGAAATAAAACAAAAGTTTTCCACCTGTCATGACATGCAGAAAGAGAAAGGGAGAGCAAGAAAATTGCGATGGAATAGCTTAACTATTTGAAGCGATTATTCTTTGCTTATTCTCCGGACAAACTAACGAGAGAGCCATTTTTTCGTATGTTTCATGGAAATAAGTACTCGTCGGTGCGTGAATTCGCGTTGTTATATAGGACGGAGCTTGTCAACCAAAAACGCAAAATAGAGTATTACATCGAGTAACATGTTTATAAGTACAAAAACATAATAGCGTCATTTTTTGTTCTTTTTGGATGTTTGTTAGCTCACACAAAAGAAGCTAACGATTGATTTTACTGCTAAATGAATTATGACACGAGTCTTGAAAAAGTGATATTGCAGTTGTTATTTATTAATATTCAATATATACAATTAAGAATTTTAAAGCTCGACATTTATAACTAGCGATTCAAAGCGAGACGTGCTCATAAATATGAGATTCGATGGAGTAGTCTTCGTGGGATAGTAAGTTCAATTTAATTAATTTGCTGTGCAAATTTATAATTAAAAATTCATTGACCGTTACATATTACATTTTTTACTCATAAAATTCGAATTTTGTACATACAGACAGCACTTGGTAAAAAATAATTCTCCTGCATTACGTCAAAGTGCACTTATTTTTAATTTAACGCGTAAGCCGGCCTAAATATTAATCTAAAATAAATTTCAGTATTGTTTACATTTTTTCGTTCTCTTTCGATGCTATTGCTGGCTGCTATACGTTAGTTTTATCCATGCTTAATGAAGTTGCGGATTCCTTTCAAATCATTCATACCAGGGGTGTTCAGTCTGGCTCACGCGCCAAACGTGGCGCACCAGCCTCCACGAAGTGGTGCTTGGAGATTACAAAAATTTGTATGAAAATTTTACACCGCTATATCGGATTTTTGAGTTAAAGGCAGGATTTTTTTATTATTATTAGGTACAAGTTTATTCCATTATACGAATTAAATGGCGCATCGACACTCTACCACTGGAAAAATGGAGCCCGATAGGCACAGGGTTGTGGACACTGATTTATGCCTACAAGGAGCTCTTAAAATTAAAAATCAAATTTGGGAACTTGAGTTAATGCAAAAGAATTGTAATTTTTAAGAGCTGTTTGAAGACTTTTGGGAACGTCATCATCCCGCAGAAAAGAGTAATTACGATGATGTGTGGGGGACTGTTCGTTGGTTACTCAAGATTCAATTGCATTATTCACGCTACAAGAGTGCTGTAATGATTGCTTTTAATACGTGTCATATTTAAACACGAGTCTACCTTTGTATGAGATCCACTGATTTCCTAACCTTTTGGATCAGAAATGTGGACGCCGATTTAAACTTTTTAATTTCCCAAATAAAAAAGGACTTTCTATTATTCCTAGAAAACCAAAGTATCGAAAGCGAGGCTGAAAACGCATTATAAATTTCGTACTACCTCCATAGTCACCACATTCGACTTCATATTAGATGCGATCGCATGGAAAAGTTCAGCTTTCATTTTCGTCAATTTTGTCAAATTTATGAATGTATACCTACTGGCGTCTTGCTTCTTCATTATTTGTGGGCCTCGGTGGTGGCAGGGTAACGCCCTCGCCTGCCAATCCGAAGGTCGCGGGTTCGAATCCCGCCTAGGTGGGTTTTTCTCCACCTAGGGCATGGATGTTTGTAATCGTACTTGTTGTTGTGTTAATGAGCCCCTTGTAAAAGGCCGTTTACGGCTGTTTAGGGGCCGCATGGAAATAAATAAAAATAAATATCGATGGTCTCACGATCAATTGCCACGGGGAGAATAATGGCGCCCGAAATAAATTGATTCGAACGTAAAACGACGTCGCGACAGTATAATTGAGTGAGAGATAGAAGTTGGTAGCTATATTTTTGAAGATTATTTCACTTTTTTGCCTACCCATATTTACGCACATGTGCGTGTTTAATCGCTGGAATTATCTCGAAATTTGGCATTCAGAGTTAACATCTAAGTAGAAGGGAAAAAGAAAATATACTCGTGTCGGGCCTCCAAAAAAATATTTAATCTTACATTATTCATTCGAGAAAATATTTTTCTGAGGTTTTAGAGCAAATGTAAGCATTTATTATTGTCGAAATGTTTTGATAGGTTACCCAATTTTAGAGAAAATCGCGATTAAAAAATTTTACTTATGTGTTATTATCCTACGGACACATTCATTTTAATGTAGTAAATTTGAGATCTTTTGTTACTGAATTACAAGACTAAAACGGCGTATATTGGCCATATAAATCAAGCAGGACTGCTTTATTACCGGAAATAAAATTATAAATTTCAGCACTGTATCCCAATGGTAGAACGCCACTGAAATTGGGGTTTAAAAAATTAAACTACAGTGAGATGATAACACATTTGAATCACGTCTGTACGTCGGTCTGTAACCTTACTTAAACGAGCATCTACATTTAAATGCCGGAGTCTCTCGGGAAAGACGAGCCATATTTACGATACTCTCGTGCATTACTCATAGTTTTGATGTTTCCTTTTTCAGAAACAGACATTTTTATTTTGCTCGGCTATCCGAGGCACTGTCCTTGGGAGGACAGTGCTTAATTCTTTTAAAAAAATCTTTTCGACGGCTAGGAATGAGAAACTGCTACAACTTCAGGAACCTTTCCGTAATGAGATTGCGGGCAGAGCGCCGCTAGAATCGAAATATTGTAATGCGGACGGAAAAAAGGACAGTAATAATTTCGTTCCAGTTTCCCAATTCTGTTGCTTCGCACGAGAAAGTTGATTTTCCACTGGCCTTGTACTGATTAATTATGCGGGATGTGTTGCGGAATTGACAGAAATATAGGTGTTGTTCATGAAAGAATTAGGAAATACAACTGCGCTGATCTGCACATATGCGCTGAATATTTCTTTTCGAATTTTCAAGTAAAACATCTACGAAACTGCTGATGTCATTCTGTATGGTACTGTTGTTATTTTAGGAACATAGTTTTAACCCATTTTTGGGGCTATTCCTGCTCTGCTTTTCTACTCTACCTTCTACTTTTGATGCGATTTTTAGGTTGATTTATGCGTAATCCTAAATGCATCAAATAAATAAATGAAGTTAAGGATGAGTAAGGTCCGGTAATTTGGCGCTTCATTTTCAGTGTTTTGCCATTTAGTTTACAGTGCAGATCTTTTTTATTTAAGGAAAAGATATATTGTAAACAATAATTAACCTTTGAAATTCATCTTTAAGGAGGTCTTCATGCTTATTTTTCATTGGAGTTTTATGATGCGTTTAACATACATGTGTGCTAATATTCTGAGAATGCAGCCTTATATATCAATAAATGATTTTTAATCGATGTATTAGTTTCAATAGCTGTAAAATGTTTTGAAAACCCGTATACTTATCATTAAATATCGACGACTCTTACAGAGGAGGATATATATAACATATAACAGGAGGATACTAATGTCCAGCCCAAACTACGAGAGCTACAGAGCTGAAAGTTTTAGTTTTTGTAGATATGATGGAGAAACCTTCAGATAAAATGAGACTTCTTACCTAAATGACATGAGTTCGACTCCAGAAATTTCGAAAGTTGCGTTTTTCCCATAAGAAAACCATTGCGCCATTTTTGTAAATTAATTATGGGCACTTTCCGGTAAGCTAGAAAAATGAAATTTTCAGTGTTGCTAGACGGCCGCAATATCTATTAGGAATTATTGTCACTTTTTCTTACAGTGTCTTGGGTTCGACTCCAGAGACCCCGGAATATCTCCCATAAGTTAGCATGGGAAAACGCAATCCAGTGTGTAGACCAATCGAATAAGTTTAGGAAGCTGAAATTTTGCAAGATTATAGAACTTTTCTCATAACCAACTATAAAAATCGAAAATTTTAAAATTGTAAATTTTAGGGGTTGTTTTAACCCCATTTGTACATTAAAGTTTAATAATTTTTTAGGTACTACGGGATGAGCTAGGAAGCTGCAATTTTCAAATTATTTACAGAACAGTGCATTTGCACAAATAAACATTTCAATCTCTCCATATATATATATTGCGGCAACCGTTAAAAATGTGTAAATTTTAAACAATTAGAAAAATATTATTTTACTTCTAGAAGTGCTACAACTTTAAATATTGGCTGAAATGTGTAGCATTAGTACCCCATAATGGAGTAAGTGTAAAATGTATAACATTGCAACATTTGGGGATTGTTTTAAACTATTATTTTTACATGTGGGAAAAACGGAAATCGCTGCGGAGGTGAAATCTTTAGAATTAGGTGAATATTTGTAATGATGAAATATCTGTCTGAAAAATTAATATTTTTTCAAGGTGAGATGAAATGCTTGCAGTATGCAAGCACCTTCTACTAGTATCAGCTACAAAGAAGATGTCATCAAAGTGATTCACCGATATTACAAAAAAGAAACTGCTGTCGGGGAATCACCAGTGTGGAAGGCTGCTTTTTAGCCTAATTGCTAATTTGGTATCCCAACCTCTTTATGATAATTGGCACTACCGAATTTATTCGTTGGATTTAAGCAATATCTAAAGCTTATAAATTGCTTTTTGACTGCTTTTTCATTGATTAAAATATCATTTGAAGCGTAAAAATAAAATTACGAGAACCTTGAGCAGTAATTCACGCTCTCGGGCTGTTCGATATATTAATTACGCCGATAACATTTTCTAAATTCCATCTCAGCAGCAAGAATAACCTGTTCCTTCATTCGCCCTTGATAAGCACTACATTCGAGGAATGTAGTAACTATATCCTACCGATTCATTCAGCTCGAGTTAAAAATACGTCAAGAAGGAGAAAACGAGGATATATTTTCATTTACCAGCTCTCGATTGTTTCTACGAAGAAACGGAGAAGTGTCCCTTTTCGTCGTCGCCATGACAACTCTCGGAGGCGTAGTTATTTTCCGGAAAAAAGGGAGAAAGAGAAGAAATAAGTAGAAGATTCGTCTCATATTCTTCCACGTCGAGTCGCACGTTTTGGACGTGTTGCATTCTTTGTCGGAGAGAGAAGACTGTTGGCCTTGCTTTTAATGGGACTGCCATTTGGCAAATATATTTTTTCCGAGGAAAAAATTGCGTCTTCCTTTAGAAACCTCGCATTCATGAGAACTCTCCCTTTCTTACCATTCTTCGCCTGCCTTACCGATTATCAGTGATTTTCACAGTTTTTTTAGGATCGAGGGGGTTGGAGAGAGGAGGGAGTGGGGGAGAAGACGTGAGGGCCCTGTTCCAAGGGAAATTTAGTCGAATTTTCGCGCCGGATTTCCGGCTCCTTGTTGACATAAGTTTCCGGCTATTATAACGTCTCGCACAAGAGCTGAAAATCATAACTCGTTGTCAAAACGGATGAAGGTAAGAAAAATTATTTCCGGCTCCGAATGGCGATCAGGAAAATAAATAGTCTATCGGTGAATAGGAGTTGGAAATGTGTCCATCAAAACAACCTATGTACGTGACGAATATGTAACGTGCGTTTTTACCCGCTTTTTGGTAGATGAAGCTGTTCGTTAATGATCGATTTCTTGACAAATGTTTCACTGAAAACATTTTCTCTGGGCGATTATAGGGTTATCTTCGATATAATGCGACAAATAGTTTTGGAGAAAAAATATTTAAGGGGAGCTAACCTACTCATTTATGTTACAACTATTTGAGAGGTTACTTTTAATTTCCAATATGAAAGAAAAGTAAATACTAGACTTTCATTTAAGAGAAATATATAGGATTTTACCGCTTATCAATCAGCGTTTTCATTCATTGTCGCTGCTAGAAGAGATGTATTTGGTCGCCATTTTAAGTCGAGTATGAATTTCTTTGCTATAGGTTAAAAATAATATCTGGCCAACAGATATTTTTACGTGGTGAATATGTGGGATGTTTAATTAATTAAAAGATTTATGTTAGATAAATTAATATGGAGGAAGCAATGTGAATTTATTTCACCGAATTTAGATGATTTTCTACACTTTTGCCGATGAAGACTTGATGACATTTGTTTATTTTCATCCATTTACGAGATAAATTGAATTGAGTAAGAAGTAAAGCCCATGTTTTTTAGGTGGAGATTACAAGAAAATAGTTGGTCGATCTTAATGAAATTATTTCACTTACAGATTTACTTTTAACGTGATATTACACCATATCTGAGTTACACCCAATTAAGTTCGAATCTAATTCTCCACATTAAAAATAGTTTAATGAACATTAGTTAATGTTTATAGGTGACAACAATGGGTATCACAAAATAATTTTATTATTTTGCCGCGATCAATCAAAATTACAATGGCAAAATAGTTGAAATAAAAAATCAAATTGCTCATTTCCGTAAGCGAAATAACGTTTGATCAACAGAATGCATAGTAGGTTTTATTGCCTAATCAAGCAAGCAAAATTAATAAAACATCGACGTTATTATGCGCCACAAAGTAGTAAGTGGCTTGGTGTTGAGAATATTCTTGGTCAGCGCATAACATTGAAGATTTATATAAGTTATGCGTTGACTTTCAAAGATGTCCATTTTGGAAAACAAGTTTTTTTTAAACAATCCTCTATCTCTCTCTCTTTTTTAAATCCAAGGATATACGTCTGTCTAACGATTCAAGGATGTTATTTAGATAATCTCAGAGACGGAAGACCAAATTTGTGTAGAGGGAGGCAAAGTATCCTCTCAGATTGCTCTTTCCAGTTTTAGAAGAGATACGAGTTATGAGTGAATAATATATATTTAGATTGAAATGTGTCCTATGCAATAAAAAATAGTACTCAAGAACAAAAAATTGAAAAAAGTACTAATGTATCTCTAATAACGAGGTTATGAAAATTAATATGCGCATTCCAGCTAGATTGAAGCCGCTTTCAGTGATGATTGGAGATACCTAAGATTAGTAGATATTTTTTCAAGTTTTGATTCCTGTTCTTTTTCTTTGAATTAGTTTTAGTGTTGAAATTAGCCAGATAAGCATCAAAACTACTTAAATGTCATTGTGAACGAACGCTTACTCTAAGAATAGACAACTGTGCTTTATGATATCCAATGATTCTGGCGTCCACTGAAGCGAATGTCGACTTTTGTTCAGTTATCTCCCGTTAAGTTCCTCGTCATACGTTTCCAACCAGATGCATTTCATCGGAAGGAAGAGCATTTTCTCTGTCGATTTCTTTCTACGTAGAGTGTAATGAATGTTAATTTACCAAATCGCTCTAATTTCAAGAAGATAAGTTTGATGGTCAATCATACGTATATTATGTACATATCCATGAATAGACATTCAAAACTTCGAAAGGCGTCGTTTTAATAGTGATATACGTTGAATTTCTGAATGAGCTCAAATAATTATATCCTATGATAAGAAGGTGAAAGAGAATATAAGAAGTGAGAAAGAATGAACGAAGTTCGACAAAACAACAAAGGGGGGAAATTTGGAAGAATAAAGCTAATTATAGGAAAGAGGCCGAGAATTTAGAAAATGAAGTTTGATGAAAACAACGAAAAGTATTAAACCTTGACGATAAGCAGAAAAACTGAAAATTTTAGCAACATCAGTTGATTTTTTAAGCTCTCTGGACTTTTCCATAGTGTTCACTTATAGATAAGGCCAATTGCCTGGAGTCTCAGAAGCTTCAACTAACTTTTATTTTAATAGTTGTATTGATAATGGTCAGTTCACTTGTATAATATTTGAAGCAGGAATAGTCCGAAAAGTCCTCGTGGATCACTAGGATCATAAATACGGAAAACTAGGCCGTCAGCTCACAGTGCTAAAAGCGATTTTACTTAATTCAATTATTATAATTTAAAATAGCATTGTATTATTAAAATTTTAATTTAATTCTTGACAGCTTATTAGCAACATTCGTAGTCATATTTTTGAAGGCAAGAGTATGAAAAAAAGACTCGGAAGTAATCTAATTTTTTCACCCTGAGTAATTCTCACCCTTCCTGAAATGTACGTACAGCATTGAATCTGGTTGACAACTTAAAATTTTCACAGTAAAAACAAGGCATAAAAACGAAAATGTATAAATGTCGCCGAAATAATTGAAGTTGTTTCATAAAGTCAAGAAAAAAATAATACCAGCGTTATGCGAAAAGTTTCCCCGAATGACCTTGTCTCAGTCTTAGTTCTCTTATTGTGCCACGCAGCGATATACAAAATTTCCTCAAATTCTTTTTATAAAGCCGTATTTTTACACAAAGTAAGGCTCGGAGATAAAGCCTACATATCAATTAACAAGCGAAGGTTCTCTCGAATTCGACATAATAAGCTAATGACAAGAATCGAAAGAAATACGAGCCTCCGAATTTTTTTTTGATCGAGCTTTACGTGCAAGTCGAGGTCCGAAACCCGTTCCACGATCAAAAAGCACCGAATCGACCATTAGTTCTCAATATACGTATTTCGATTTCATTTCAAGAGCGAAAACATTTACGGCGTACTGTTAACAGATGGCGATCGATTCTATGTTTTCTTCCTCCCCCGAGGAAGGTTTCGCTTCGCGCCCGGCTCCGGTAACTCTCTCGAGGCTGATACGCGCGGGATTTTTTTTCACCAACCGGTCCTCTATCTCGACAGAGATGTAGAAGAAAATAAAAGCGCTTCGGGAATCCCCAAAGAATCTGAGCGAGTCTTACTGCGCGCCATTTTTCCTACCGCTTATAAAGATCTCGGCGGGATCCAATGATTTTTTTCATTTTAACAAAATGTAAAATGTTATTCCGAAATCCTTTCAAAATCCTTATAGAATCGTGGCTAGCTTTCTCACATAAACGCACGGAAAATATGCCTCGATATTATTTTTCTAAAAGATTCGGCATGATTGCGTCGCGTTCATCGCGTTATCCTGCGAAAATTTAATGTGGCTTATTACTTGATGGTGTTTTGAGTTTCTCGAAATGCTGATGGAAGAACAGAATCGATTATTAATCATTACGAACAGTGCGGATTCCATTTGATATCGATCTCTTCTTAATTATATTCGAGATCAGATTAATTCGAATAGATATGATTTCACTTTATCGATATAGTCCTCATTCGCCCTTATTTCGCAACAGAAAACAAGCGTATCCCTGGATTGCAGAACAACTCGTATTTAGGGATCCGAGTAACGTGTGATGGTCTGTATATTGACGGAAATACAGTGTTTCGACAAAAACATAACGTGAGGACAACACAGAAGTAAAAATTTTTCCTCGTCACATTTCACTTTAAACTAAAAATAAAAAAGGGGTGGAATGAAATTTTTGTTTTCTTTCCACACCTGAAAGAGATGGAAGATGAAGCATGTAGAAAATGAAACAACTTTACAAAGCTTTTTAAAAGTTGTTTCATTTTCTACGTAGTGCAAATTATGGATTACCGCAAAGTAACGGCTCATTCTGTTGAGTGAGATGAAGCATATTGACGTCGTTATTCTTTAGTCGAAATAAGATCGTATCGACTGGTCGATTTCGATTCATTTTGTAAACTAAGATTTATACCTACTGTTCACCTCAGGCTACTCTTAAGTTTCTCTATGACTTTGTGCCTAATGATCACTTCTATGACCGATATCTGCCCAAAACCCGAGACTATGGCACTTAAGGCATTCACATCTTCACGAGATTTATTTGATACATGGGCCTTCGATGTCTTTAACCATAGACTGGTAACGTGAGTCACTCTGACTCACACATTTCCGAAAGATGAGTCGAACGCTGTTCGTGTTCAAACACGCTGCCCCCCCTCTCTTAGCAGCGCTTCCTCTAGTTGTTGTCTATGTGCTATCAAAGGAGCAAAACGTTATTTTTCTCCGTTCTCCGTTACCGGCTACAATTTATGCAAGAGTTGCACAAAAGGCTGACGTGCCAATGGCAAAATAGCATACTCAGTTTGACAAACTTAGGTAATGATCTGAAAGCTATGATTTGCAAAGCAAAGGAAAAAAAGGTTTCCGAAACACATCAAGCGACAGAGCGACAAATATCAAGAAAGTACTGTCATTTGTGCCATTATGCCAAGAGAAGGAAAACCTCCACTCACTGCATACTTTGTAAGAAGCCTATCTGTTGCGAGCACCAAAAGATATTGTGCTCAAATTGTTAATTTACATATTTATAACATTTACTAAATTTTGACGTTAATAAAAAATCATTTTAAAACAGTTTATAATGATATTTCCTCATTACAAGTTTAAGTGAGTCAACCTGACTAAAAATAGCGTTACCATTCTAGGGTTAGGTTTTGTTATTATGTTGTTAAGTGAACAAGGAGTCTTCATTAATCAGAATATTCTAAAAACAAATAAATTAATTCTCGCGGAAAATAATTTTTGCGACCACCAAGACAATATGGCGAGATCTGGGACTGTCCACAATGTCAGCTCACCATAACAACTTCAAGTATGTACACGTTGCGCCCCTTCAAATAGGAGACGGGGATGCAAAGGGAAGATCGCAGAAATAGCGCGTCATATAGCATCAATCCGTTCCTCCCTCCATCCCTCGAGTCTCCCTCTCACCATCTCCCTCACTCCCACTTTGGGAGGGTCCGAAAATGAAAACGACCTTGATCCTCCGGCGAGAACGCCATTCCTCCCAAGGACGAAACATTTGAATGGTCACGGGCGCTAAAAGTCGCAGGAAACGAAACGCCAGACAAACAGACGTTTTACGGAGAGTTTGTGTCGAGAAGAGAGAGAGAGAGAGGGAGAAAGTGGTGAGATAGAAGAGAGGGAGAGAAGCGAGGGAGATGAGAGAGGAGAGATAGATAGATAGATAGATAGATGTCTTTATTCGGGCGAAATTTAGACTGTAAGATCCACTCTAACATTTAACCCTTCTTCAATGATATGTTACATTAAAATGCCTTAAATTACATCAAAAACGATTAAGATAATAAAATACTAATACAGAGAGAGAGGGAGATAGATGGGTACATATTCAGGAACACTTCTAACAATAAGAAAGACAATGTATTTGTGGGAAAAACCTAGTAGCCAGCCTAGTAAAACCAATGCAGGAAAACACCCACGAAGTGAAGGGGGGTGAAAAAAATCTGCGAAAACCCTAGATATATCAAAGAACAATTTGAACGATACAATAATATAATCAAGTGAAAAATCAAAAATTATATGTTAATGTAACAGGTTGAAAAATATAAATAAAATAAATAAATGAGAGGGAAAGAGAGGAGAGAGGAGGGAGAGGAGAGAGGAGGGAGAGGAGAGAGGAGGGAGAGGAGAGAGGAGGGAGAGGAGAGAGGAGGGAGAGGAGAGAGGAGGGAGAGGAGAGAGGAGGGAGAGGAGAGAGGAGGGAGAGGAGAGAGGAGGGAGAGGAGAGAGGAGGGAGAGGAGAGAGGAGGGAGAGGAGAGAGGAGGGAGAGGAGAGAGGAGGGAGAGGAGAGAGGAGGGAGAGGAGAGAGGAGGGAGAGGAGAGAGGAGGGAGAGGAGAGAGGGAGAGGAGAGAGGGAGAGGAGAGAGGGAGAGGAGAGAGGGAGAGGAGAGAGGAGAGAGGGAGAGGAGAGAGGGAGAGGAGAGAGGGAGAGGAGAGAGGGAGAGGAGAGCCGGGAGCAGTTAGCCGGAGACTGGGTGGAGGGGTGCGAAGAGCAAGAGAGTGGAAAGGGGGGAGCCATTCGCAAAACGCTTTTCGAAGGGGCGTCGAAGAATTTCGGCGTTTAAGAGGAAAAAAAGAAGAGAAAAGAGGAAAAACGGTGACTGCTACCTGCGTTATCGCGTTTCTTTTTTTAGAACTAACTAACTCTTACCTCCGCCTCGTTTCATTTTCCTTACCGATCCGACATCCTCATAAAAACACGTTAAAAATCCAAGCCCGAAAAATTGAGGAATTTCGTGCCATAAAAATCCCGATTCTTAAATCCCTAGAGAGTGAGATGAAATAAAAAATGGTCGCGTACATAAATATTCTCGCGACGTTTAAAAAGTGACCCAGAGAAGCGAGCTTGCGTCGAAGGAATGAGCCGAAATAAACAGACGTCTCCATGGAAACGTTTTTCGTGGGAAAATAGCATGTGGAATGAATACATTCGTAAAAATGCAGTTTGGCTCTCGTATATTTCACTTTTATAAATCGGAGTTATATTTCCCTTTCTCCTTTCAATATTCCTCTCTCAGTTTTTCTCGGTAAGTCGTAGCTCGACGAATCGAGGTTCGATAGCATACAATTTCAGGTTGGATTGTATACAAGAAATATCTACAGGCTCACTTCCTGTTGAGGATTTTACCACGTTTCTCATGGTATTTGATCTCCACCTACATCGTATTCTGAAAATATTTTCTCACTTCATTCTTTTCCATACCTAGCCGGCTACCCTAAAAAAGCCAATAAAAGCGGAGTCACGTAGGCCCATCACCTAGGAAACTAAAAGTCACGCCGATATATCGATCCGGTCGAGATAGAAAGGGAGATAGAGACATCTCTCGGAGACCGCTTTGGTTAAAATAATACTCCGCGACCACACGCATGGTAGTCGAAACGGGTAGGGTGAAAAAGGCCTCAGAATGGTGAGGGGGTGGAGGGCGTCTGACTTGGCCCCCCCGCGGGAGGCACTCTTTCAACGTTACGTCGGGGTTAAAAGGGAGGAGAGAACCTTTTTAATTAATACTGGAGCGTATCGTTCCTTCGACCGGAGTCTTTACTTTTGTTTTGCATCTCTCCTACGAAGCGAAAATTAATAGAATCGATCCACGGTTGTGTAACTTTCATTTTCCCTGTCGCAATAGTTCCTTAGCACGTATCGTTCGGTCGATTCGTCGTCTCCGAGCCACCTTTTCAATCCAAGGGCGACAGCCAGCATAGTCTCTCTAGGGTTAACATCGGTTATTTTTTCCCTCTCTCCCAGTCAAAAGGTTTCTCCTGCTTCGCTTCCCCGAGAGGAGTCATCTTTTAACGCAACTCTTAATTTAGGGGCGAGATAGCGAAACAAAACGCACTCGACGCGCACGGTACGAGGCGAACGCGACTCGCGTCTTTACTTCAAACGAACGCTCTCATTTACTCAAAATCATTCAGCAGTTTACGTTTGGGTAAATGTTACGATTTTCTATATCCGCTCCACCGGGGAAGTAACGGCGGCGCTTTGAAAGCGTCTTATGTCAGGGCTTCGAGAGATCGAAGCCGAGAATCGAGATGAAACCTTTCATTTCACTTCCTCGGATTGGCATGGTGACTGCAGGTCTTTGTGGTGAATGCGACTCAATGATCCGGCATAACGATCTCATGAAGGTGTTGAAACCTCTTACTTAGACGGAATTTTAATTACCGAGATAACTGTTTCTAGATGCAGTATTTCACTTTTTATACAACTAAACACACATATAAGCGTATACATGACTATATTATTATGTAATGAAAATATTGGTGTGCTAATCTAAATATGACTCAAACTGTCTGCTTACATAGGTAATTATTGTTGTCATAAGCAACAGCGCTGGAGCAGTAACTTGGAGAATAATGAATAAATCAGGAAATGTTGATGTTTTTAGCCTGGTCTAGTCCGGAATGGGCGGTGTTTTAAAATTTGAATTTGGCAGAGAAATATTTACTATCGCTATCAATTTGTTAAGATATGATTTTAATTTTTCGAAATGACGCAATTCAGTGGAAATAAATAAGACAAAGCACGAATCTGCACAATTTAGTTCAAGTTGTATCAACAGTACAATCCATTTTTTCGCGTTTAATTAATTTTCTCCGAACTCACGAGCATTATAATAGATCATGAATGAAAAAACAAACTCAAGAACTATTATATTTTCATTAATAAAGGTTAGATTTGATTCGGGGACTAAGCAATTGGTCAAATAAATCGATTTTGTTCGAGTCTAAAATTTTCTCCGAGTTATGACGAATTTTTTGACTTCATAAGGAAAACTTAAGCATTTAACATTATATTGACTTTAGAATAATTCAACAATGAAAAAATGGCAATCGTTTATTCGTATAAGAATTTGAAAGGAAATTTCATTAGCAGACATTTCTATAACTGCCCAGATGACACGGGCGATGCCATACAAGTGGCAACACCGCCGGGACTTTACTTCTGGGGTGGAAATGTGATTACATTGCACCTATTGAGAAGAAGATCGCCGTTGTTTTTCCATACCCCTAATTTTATTCCCAATGAGGTTGACGCCCGCGGCGTTGTCTCATTTCACATACGATTGCGAGACTAGTTTTAGCGCATCGAAGGGGATCAGATTAACTACAATTAGGAAAATATGTAAGCACGTTTCTTTATAAGCAGTGATATTCCTGTTAATTGCCAGCCACATTGCGTTTTCACGAAAATTTAAACTTGGTTTTATTTTCAAATTTTGCCTATCGATGTTATCACCTAGAAAATTCTTAGTTGGAACATTTATTTATTTACTTTTGAGATAAATTCTGCAGTTTTTGGATTTAAGATGTTTAGATCGATGGTTGTTTTAAAATATTTTTGTCTATTAAGATGTATTTAAAATGAAAACTCGCAATGACTGCAGACAAAAGATGGTCGATTTGCAGTTATGTGACATTTTCCTTGAAATGTAAAAGGAGTTATCTGCCGCAATTGGCTCAGTATTGATTTTTTGCTGCATATAATGATTATGAAAGAGGAAAAAATCGAGAATCGCAGAAGGAAATTGTGTGAATATGGCATATCGATTTTGGCCATTGAACGTAGAATAAACGTGATAACCGTTCTGAAAACCTCTGATATTTTCGCATTTTTTCCTACCTCTCCTAAAGTACGTATTTTGAATTAGAGCGGAGATTGTGGGGGAAAACGAGGGAATAGATTTCTCTGGCGAGATATCGCAGGAATGCGAGATAGTCGAAGTGGGCGTGGTGGGTTTCATTGATCGGCTCATTGTCGCTAAGAAAAACTTATCTCTTAGCGTCGAGAAATAAACTGTCGACCACACTTATTTCCGTATTTACCTTACCACTATTCGATTTCCCGTTATCTCGAAAGACAGTTACGCCTGTTAAAATACTCATTGAAGGTTTTGGCCTTTACCGCAAGCTCTTCGTTCATGCACTAAGTGCTTAGGTCACCGATTTCATTTCGGCATGTTTAGCCGCATGATTTATGAAGACTTCGCGAAAGAGTATCACTTTTTCTTTTTAAACATCTTCCGTTAATGTTTTTTTGAGAATGAAAAAACTTACGCCAACAAAAGGAATTATTAAAAGAAGACGGATCTCCTTTATTTACTTTCTCAATACGTAGTATAGGGGAAAGTAGGCATTGTTTTCATTAAAAAATCGATTTCGAGATTTCAACGGAAATACACGTTTTGACCATTTTCTCGATGAGGTCTGTGTGCGCGTGAGAGAGTGTATATGACAGTTTTTTGTGGGCGCTCTATCTCAAAAGCTATTTATCAGGTCAACGCGAAATTTTACATTTAACATTTTTATGACAGTCACAAGAACTGATTACTTTTTGGTAAAGATCGGTCAACCGGAAGTGGGTATTTACTCGTCACTTATTCGTTTTTACTTTCTCCATACGTAGTATAGGGTGAGGTATTGTTTTCATGAAAAAAATCGACTTCGACATTTCAATGGAAATACACGTCTTGAGGTCCCCTGAACACGTTTTGACCATTTTCTCGATGCCTGTCTGTGTATGTGATAGCTTATTATGGGTGATCTAACTCAAAAACTATTAATTAGGTCAACGCGAAATTTTATATTTAACATTTTTATAAAAGTCACAAAAACTGATTAGTTTTTGGTAAATATCGGTCAAACGGGAGTGGGTGTTTACTCTTGTCACTTATCCGTTATTTTGAGATAATTGCTTTAGTATTTGATAAATGTAAAAATGTACCGGAATAACAGTTATAGAAAATTTAATTCTCTACAACCATTGTTTGAAACAGTTTTTCATATAATGCATTGTTTTAGAGATATCTTATATTTTTAGCTGCCACCACCACGCCACCTACCGACTTTTGTTAACAATTGACGCTTAGTTACGTCTTAGTAACGCTCCTTTTTCTTTTCTTAATTATTGGAGCTTTGTAGTTATATCCAATATTAGAAGGCTATGGTTTGAGTTTATTTCTGTTCTTTGTAAAGTAAAATTTTCTCGCAGTTTCTTAAAATATTTATTATTATCTAACCTATTTGGAATTTTTAGAAATATTACAGGTATGGAAAAAGTCATGTGGTGGCCACATTAGATTTTTTCTTAATTGTTGGAGCTTTATGGCTATATCCAATATCAGAAGATTATGGTTTGAGTTTATATCTGTTTTTTGTAGTATAATATTTTCTCGCAGTTTCTTAAAATATTTATTATTATGTAATCTATTTGGAATTTTGAGAAATATTGCAGGTATGGAGAAAGTAATGCGGTGGCCACATCAGATTCTTTTGAAATATTGCTTTAATATTTGATAAATGTAAAAACGTGCTGGAATAAAAGTTAAAGGTAATTTAATTATCTACAATCTTCGTTAGAAACAATTTCCCATATAATACATTGTTGAAAGATATTTTAAAAACTAATTACTTATCTGACACCACTACACTACCTACCGGCGACTATTGTAAACACAATACGCTCCTTTTTATTTTCTTAATTGTTGGAGCTTCGGGGCTATATGCAATATCAGAAGGCTACAATTTAAGTTTATTTCTGTTCTTTGTAAAGTATTTACATTTTCTCGCAGTTTCATAAAATATTTATAGTCATTTAACCTATTTGGAATTATTAGAAATATTGGTACTTTGCCAGCTGTGTACCCTCCCTCCCTAGCGTTTCTAAGGTAATTTTATTTGGTAAATAAAATACAATAAACTATGTCACAACAACTGGCTGAGTTGTGGCATTTAAATTCGAGAAAACTATGGAAGAAATTAAATAAAGACGATGGCGAATTCTTGTGTTGGTTGCAGAATCTGAAATTAGCACCCAATAAACGATTTCACAAATGCGGGAGAAGGATGAAACTCAAGAAACCACAGATTGGACACACCGTCGGGAACTGGAAATGCAACCATTGTAACACAACTGAAGGATTCATGAAGAGATCCTTTTTTGAGGGCGTAAAAATAACAACGAAATATGTACTTCAATTAGCCTACCATTGGCCTAGAAAAACACAACGTAGCGGAAATAATGTTTGACATGCGTAAATGTGACGGATCAACTGTAAGTCAAAACACTATTATTGATTTTAACAACTTCTTCAGAGATATTTGTTGCCTATATTTTTGAACAACGAACAAACTTTGGAGGACCTGGAGTAATAGCGGAAATAGATGAGACTCATTACAAAGAGGAAATACGATAGAGGACGTGTTGTCATCGATCAACATTGGGTTTTCGGAATGATAGAGAGAGGAACGCAGAAATGTGTCCTCAAAACAGTCCAAAAAAAGAAACGCCGATACCTTACTATCATTAATTGAAAAGTACGGTCTTCCCGGAACTATAATAATATCGGATTGCTGGATAGCTTACGAAGGGATAATTTCACTTCCATCCGGATGAAAACACTGGAAAGTGAATCATAGCGAAAATTTTGTGGACCAACAAAATAAAGCGATACACACGCAAACTATTGAAAGAATATGCCAGAAGTTTAAGATGCGCCATGAGAAAGAATTTGGAGCAAAGAGAAATCACCTAAACAGCTACATAGAAGAATTTATTTGGCGAAAGAAATTTTCGGGTACCGATTGTCTACTCCATTTAGTTTCGCAAAAACAGAGTTATGTCCTTTGCCTTAAAGGTTGTTTTAATGGAAAATTATTTAAAAATATACATTAAAAACATTTTTGTTTTATTTAAAATAAAAAATCGTATGAATGGGTGTGGGGGTAAAATATACTAAAAACGAAACATTAAATTAAAATTTTATTTTGCAATGAGGGCTCCGCCCACAAACCCCTGCTGTTGATTAATATTTAATCTAATTAAAGATAACTAAAACAGAAAAACACAAATATGTGTACGTTTTACCCAACTGGAAAAGTGCCGAAATATTACAGGTATGGAGAAAGTCATGTCGTGGTCACATCAGAGTTTTTTATATTTGCTTTAATATTTGATAAATGTAAAAACATTCTGGAATAAGAGTTGTAGGAAATTTAATTTTCTACAATATTTGTTCGAAACATTTTCCCATATAATGCATTGTTGAAGAGATATTTTAAAAACTAAATTATATAGCTGCCACCGCCACACCACCTACCGGCGACTATTGTAAACACTTATCGCTCCTTTTTATTTTTTTAATTGTTGGAGCTTCGGGGCTATACTCAATATCGGAAGGCTGAGTTTATTTCTGTTCTTTGTAAGGTCTTTTTAATTATTTTCGCAGTTCCTTGTAATATTTATTATCATTTAACATATTTGGAGTTTTTAGAAATATTACAGGTACGGAGAAAGTCATGTGGTGGCCATATCCGATATTTTTTCGCTTTTTATTGTGCTTGCAAAGTTAAACTTGACGGTAATTATGAATTTGGAAGGAATGCACCCAACCGATTTCAACAAAATTTTGAATGAAGTTGGCGTGCAACATAAAATAATAAAATTAAGATGTATAGTATAGATATATAAAGCAGTGCTGCCACAATACAAGGGATTAAAAAATTATTTTACAGGTATTTTTGTTTAACTGTTCGCATCAATTTTAACCAAATTTAATACTTATAATAGACACATATATAAAAAACCATATTAGCATATTTAAACCGGATCAGCAAAACAGTGTGTTCTTTTATCTTATTTGCTGACTTTAGTCCTGCGATATTAGTAATTTTAAATCAGAAACGTATGCAATGCGATCTGAAGACTGTATCCAAGTAAAATGTTAATGACAACGTTTCTGCATTCTTTCATATCCGTGGTATATTTACAAAAAACCTTTATCGGACGAACGTTTTTCGGTGTTTGCAGGCGCATAGCATCGTCTCTCCTGAAGTCAGATATTGTTTTTTTTTGCTTGAAAGGACATCAAAAGGTTTTTTAAATTTCGTGGCTCTGAGAAGCTTACCTTTGATAAAAGTGCGAAGCTGAATCTCCATAACGATAAATGAAAAAGTTACAAGCTATGGAAAAAGTATGCTAGACATCTAAAGTTTTAGTTCTGCTAGTTATAGAAGTTTTACTTTGTACGATTTCTGCATCGTTGTATGCCATTTCCGAGAATTTCATTTATCTTCCTTTTATCTAATGTAAAACTTTTAATTTTGTTGGCTTTTGCTTTTAAAATATAGTTTTCTTTAACTTATTAAATACATTTCGTATTATTTCCTCAGATGATTTATATTTTCCGTTTATTTATCTTTCTTACCTTCCTTTAAAAGTTTCTCCAGGATAAAATGTGATCCGGCTTGCCTTCTTTTAAAATCTCGCAGTTAAAATCATACAAATTCGATTCTTTTTTTAAGTTCCGGTGGTCTCTTTGTTCATACTTCTACAAACTCTCCCTTCGACCTTTGGAACCTTTTCTTTTCTATAAATCTTTCCTTTACGAGAAATTCTCAGAAATACTTAACGTTGTTCTTTCGATTTTCAAAATTACTCCATTAATCATTAATCTCGTTGGAAAACCATCTCCACTTTCCTCATTTTCGAAACATCTTTTTGCTGAGATGAAATTTTTGATTTGCTGGATAATTTATTGCAATATTTAAGTGCTTAAATTATACACAGACGATGCACGTAACTTTTTTACTCCCAAAATTTCCTGGTGATGATAATTTCCGAAAAAACCGGTTTTTCTTCTTTCGATAGTTGTTACAAATGATGTTTTTGATTATAAAAAATACTTAAAGTGCATTAGAAGTATTTGTTCACTCTGCAAAAACTTTTAAGGTTTACTTGTTTCTTAACAAAACTTGATTCATTTTTATCGTCTTTTGATTTCGACAGCATGTAGTGAACTGTAGCTGATGATGGCTCTTTGTTTCTGAAATGCGCATCTGGTTATCTCAACCATTTTATTATTTTTATTTTCTATCCGATTCTAGCCTTACATATAATTTTTCTAACTCACTAATAACTAGCTCAACAAGGCTTCTTCTGAAATGATTATTTTAGGTCTTTTTGGAAAGTATTTTATCGTCCTCAAACATAATACTTCCGAAACACTCCAAAATGAACGAAATTCTTTTGCCTCTTATATTTCTCGATGTCACTCTCTAAAAATATTTTCGCCCATTTTTTGGTCCGTAAACTTTGAGAGGAAAAGTGCTGTATTGCAGTTAAGGAGAATTCCGTCATTTCATAGTGAAAAAAGCGATTGGTGCGAATCGTACGGTTTTTTTTGCTGACTTTCTTACAAGTAATTGTTTTTTTCCCTCTCATGCTACCTGCATTTATTACTTTCTCCATATACGAAGTATAGAGAAAGTATTGTTTTCATGAAAAAAATCGAATTCGAGATTTCAACGGAAATACATGTTTTAAGGTCCTCTGAACACGTTTTGACTATTTTCTCGATGATGTCTGTGGGTGTGTTTGTGTGTGTGTCTGTGACCGGGATTTTGTGGGTGCTCTAACTCAAAAACTATTAATCAGATCAGAGTGAAATTTTATATTTGATATTTTTATTCAAGGCAAACGTGCTGATTAATTTTTGTTAAAAATCGGTCAACCGAAAGTGGGTGTTTACTCTTGTCACATCCGATTTTAGGCGTTCTTTACCAGCGAAGCGGTAATAGCAGAACGCCTTATGGACACGTCTGGTCCGTCCGTCCTTCGCAACTTCCATCTCCTTAACCACTGGATGGATTTTAATTTAATTATGTATGAGTAATCTTTATTAAAAATTATCGCCCAATTGTGATTTTCAACTGGATCTGTCAATTAAAAACTTCCACTTTACATAATTACTTCAATAAACTTATACTCGTATCTCGTTAAATGGCATCCGTCAAGCAACAGTGAAATATCAAACTTTATCTCCCTAGCTACGTCTTAGTAACGCTCCTTTTTCTTTTCTTAATTGTTGGAGCTTTGTAGTTATATCCAATATTAGAAGGCTATGGTTTGAGTTTATTTCTGTTCTTTGTAAAGTAAAATTTTCTCGCAGTTTCTTAAAATATTTATTATTATCTAACCTATTTGGAATTTTTAGAAATATTACAGGTATGGAAAAAGTCATGTGGTGGCCACATTAGATTTTTTCTTAATTGTTGGAGCTTTATGGCTATATCCAATATCAGAAGACTATGGTTTGAGTTTATTTCTGTTTTTTGTAGTATAATATTTTCTCGCGGTTTCTAAAAATATTTATTATTATGTAACCTATTTGGAATTTTTAGAAATATTACAGGTATGGCCACATCAGATTTTTTGAAAAGGCTGTCCGAATACGGTCGCGGTGAGATAATTACCACCTTTGAGTCGCGCGCGGTGTTGAGAGAGAACTCGTTTTGCAGGATTCTTACGTGAGAGACATTATCCCTCTTAAGATTTTGGCGGCTTTATCAGATAACCTAATATTTTTATTGTCTATAATTGTTTATTTTTCTGATTTTCCTGTATCAGAATTTTTTAAATATCGCGAAGGTGTTCTTTACTGTTTATGCAATCATGTCAAAAAAGATAAATATTGATAGCTAAGTATAATGTCTAAGGACTGAAAAATAATATCATTGCGAAGGCAATATCGAATTTTTGATTCATCGATGTTTTCCGTAATCAGTTGTAATTAATAAAAAATCGAGAGATATTTAAAATATACCTCACTCGAATAGCAATAATATAATCTTTATGTTCGCATTCATTACTTCTTCGTAAATTACTCATTTCGTTTCACTTACGAACACTGTTCATACGTAAAGAAAATAGACGTATTTACGTTCATTTATTCGTTGTAGATAATCTATTTCCCTTCAATTACCAAATGTTGCGCGCGACCGCAAGAAAATTAAATTAATTAGTTACTATATACAGCAGATATTGTTTACTTCAGTTGCCACTAAGATTGTTTTCGTTGATATCAATTAAAAAACGGGAAAATTTTTCCAAGTTCAAAGTGAATGACGACATTCTCACTTGATTTTATAGAAATCGGCTACTACTTCGATGAAAATGTACTTAACAAAACATGCTATTTGATTAGTTCTACAAATTTAGTTGAAAGATTTTTTGTTACAAGTGATATTTTACGAGATACAAAGAAAAGTTCTTTTTTGTCACCAGTAAAATGGCCCTCCCGATTATTATTATTATTATTTATATCATTTTCTTATTTTATTTGACCTTATGTCCTAAATACAAAATTTCATCAACATCCGTCCAGTACAGGGTTGGGGAACAGGCGGCCTTTTATGATACTCAGTGCGGCCTTTTGCATACTTAGCATGAAAGTTACAGAAAGAACAAACAAAAGATATGTATTTTGCATAAATAGAACCTTTGTGCCAAATCTACTGTTTTAAATGAAACATTACGTAAGGTTATTGGTATTGTGAACTACATTCGAGCAAATGCTTCACGGCATCGCCAGTTTCGCACCATGCTTCAAAATGACGATGAAACATTCAATGTAGATATTCCATATCATTCTAAAGTGTGCTGGTTGTTACAAGATCAATTAATAGGAATTTTTTTAGCCTTGCGAAAACAAGTCACGAGCTTTTTCAAAGAGCAGAATGAACCTTGTGAAATTTTGAAGAAAGATTTCTGCAGAAATGTTGCAGTTTTGTGTGATTTAATATCAAAGCAAAATCATTTGAATACTTCTCTGCGAGGTTAAACTAATTCCATATATGAAGTGTGACAGCAAATTCAGTTATTTCGGAAGAAGTTGAATTTTTTTAAAAATTGGCCTTACCAGATCAGTTGTTTCAGCCGAGCATTTTACTGAACTGGTAAAGGTATTTGATAAACAAGATATGAATAAAAACTTGCAAAATTGGAATATGAAGAATATATAGGTGCCTTAGACTCCTTGATTGAAGAATGGAATGACAGATTTAAAGATTTTGGGAAAGATGATGCCACATTGAGGTTAGCTTTTCAGCCACATCTGGTTGTTGGCTCGAATGCACCTGAGGATTTGCAGATGGAGTTGATTGAGCTCTCAGAAGATAACATTCTGAAGCCTCTATTCGACAGTAAGAAGGATCCCATTGAAATATGGAAGAATGTTGTTGAATACCCACTACTGCGTCAATATGCTCGTCGTTTACTCTCTTGTTTTGCCATAACCTATTGTTGTGAATCAACATGTTCATATATTGCTCAAATCAAGATGTGCCTGAGATCCCAGATGACAAAAACTCACCTGGAAGACCAATTGAAGCTAAAGACAACAAATATCAAGTTCTTAGCTCACAACAAACATTCACAAAAATGTCATTAAATTGTGTTTGCCTTCTTAATTTATGAATGTCATTGAATGCAACATTTTGTTTACAAGTCCTAAATTTGTTTTAACTTCTTTAAAGTTTGTTAATATATTAGTAAATATGAAGATTTAAATTTTTTCCATTAGATTAATAAGTCATTATATTGTGTTAAAGCCTTCAAAGTTTTTAAAAATATTAGTAAATATGAAGAATTGAAATCTTTACTCTTTAGATTAAAAAGTCATTAAATTATGTTAGCCTCTTTATTATTACAATTTTGATAAATGTGAATGTATGCAACGTGCATCGCAATGTGCGGCCTGATGAGGTCTCCGTTAAGTAACATTTGGCCTTCTAATGAAAAAAGGTTCCCTTCCCCTGGTCCAGTAGTTTCTGAAATGAAACATACGGACGGACACGATCTGACCATAAGGCGTTACTTTTTGTTAAGAACGCCTAAAATGGACTATTTGAGATAGGATATAGGCTGATTTTTCTTCAGGGGCCTAGCAATATATAGTACATCATTTAATCTTTAAAAATAGGGGCAAAGACTCGATCCATAAGGGCCGCATTACAGTTCGGTTGCCCTTAGCTCAAGCCAAAACAATACTGAGGAATTACTACACAAGCTTATAAGAGGAAAGTCAGATTTCGTAGCGCTTATAGTTACATCGATATAAATCGTCTATGATTCAATCATTCTTTGATTTTTTATTGTGGTCTTTGTCAACGACGACGAATGAAGCGACTATAGTGCGATCTTTACCTTTAAAAGGGTTCATCCGAAGAATGACCCCGAGAGTCAGATATATCTGAGCCAATCAAAGTCTCCCAATCGAGCAGCGTGACCATAGCGATCACAGTGTTGCCGATACTCATGAGAAAGGGATTTGAGTCCGAGTTAAAGTAATGCCTGAGTAGATAGTTATGGTGAGACTTGGCGCCAGCGCCCTTTACCGCTGCCTCGCTCCTCCGACGCAACACATCAGGAATCGCTGACAATTTTTACTAAACATTGGGCATACATGGTTAAAAATCAATAATTGGGCCACATTAGCCATTTCAAGCATAAGTTCGTGCCGTAATAAAATTTTTATTAGGTAGCTGTTAGAATCTTTTAAAATCGTATCAATTTGCATATATCATTATGCTCAAAACATTGCTTTCGAATTTCATTCATGGCTTTTAAAACCTCTGTTGCAAGTTTTGATAATAATGTGGATGTTTTAAGGAAATTTATTAGTTTTCTCGAGGAGAGTATGAAATTCTTCTAAAATAATTAGGAAAAGTTTGCTCGAGACTGTGCTATTTGTCTAACCCTTTAGTTATCAACTATTGTTTGTGAATGAAAGATATGGAACTTGGAATATGAGCTAATGTTTTTTGTATTTTTGCTAAAAGCAAAAAGAAGCTGGGGCTTTTGATATTTTTGTTAAACATGGCAACAAACGGAAGGAAATGGACTGAATTACAATTAACAGGCAATCGATCTTATGTCCTCTGTCCACTGGCTGAATGGGTTAAACTAGCGATAGACAACCGATGGTTCAATGAGACACTTACGAACATCACACCCATTCCGACCGCCACCATCCACCCCCATCCTCCCTCGGGGGGATCGGAGACCTCTGGCTGCATGACGCCCGGAGCGAGCCTTCTCGCTTTCGGGTCCGTCTCGCTTCTCCCGCCGTCCCCGCCTCTCCCTCCCGGACCCATCTTAGGTCCGCTTTGGTTCTTAGAGATCCTGGAAAGACAAAAAATTCGGAAGAAATTTAATAGAGTTCAAGGGTTTGCTTTAGCTCTGAACAAGTATTGCAACAACTTCTACTTATCTATGCTCACGCGTTTGTTTCAGCATCGCACCTATTTTACCACACGGTAGGTTTAAGGCTCATTTCAACCAAATATACAACACCCAAGGCCTCCCAGATGAACATCGACATCTATTAATACATCCAGTGTCAATGCTCCCTTCCTTCTACTTTATTTCTTTCATAGTATCCCCCCTCTATGACTTACTTCAACCGTTGCCCTCAAAATTTGAGCCACATTGTATAGATTTTAAATATCGGAACCGAAGCGACTCATTTCGGGAAATTAACAAAACTAAAACGTTGTGCCTTTAGCAACCCAGCTCAAAATAAGTAGTATGTGAAATTCACAATTATGAATACAACTTTTATAGGCCCACTTAAAAATCTTTGTAAAAGTCACGAGTTTATATTTACAGCAATACCTCGCTTTTCGCGACAGAGAAGTTCCTAAAAATTTCGCGCTAATCGAAATTCGCGGAAAACGGGGTCTTTATGTTAAAGAGGATAGGTTCCATGGACGCGAAAACTAAAGTGTCATATTAATAAAAATACGCCGTTCACATGAGAAAACAGCTTATTTTCGACTTCCAACCATCAATGCCAGACGCAAATCTTTACATTTTTTCAATAACTTATCTTCATTGGTAATTTTCAAGGGCTATAGAAATGCAAAAACTTCATTATCGTATTCATGCAAAATTGTAATTAATTTATACATGAATGATATCCTAAATAAATTACCAAGGAATTTTTATTAGGAAAGTCACCTTAATTTAAAAATAATAACGCCAAAATAATCGTGAAACGAAAGGAAAAAACGGTGTGCCGTCCTAATATGCATAAGTCTGTAAAAAATGGAATTTCTAATTCATATATAGTTAGGGCACCTTTGTGTATTTGAAAACCTGGTAGGCGCGGGTCTGCCTCGCGCTATAACGAATCCGCTTAAAATGGGATCGAACAAAGCGAGGTATTTGGTTTTAAAAAGTAGAGAATCATCTTAATTCAAGTGTGCTAAAAAAGGCTGGGATTTGCACGCATAGTGACATCCGCAGCTGGTCTATCATTTACTCTTCTTTTAAATGCCACTCATTAGTTAATCTCTCAGTCGTGGTCCTCATGCGCGTGTCTTCAAAATTAATCTCGCCGCGGTTTGCCCGCGTGCGTGTTCAACGTTCAAATTCCAAGCGAAGCGAAGCAAAGCGTGATGTCTGACGACGTAAATGAAAAAACGCATTTAATTTTTTGTCAGTAAAATTGCGCGTTGACAATGCGACTAATTTAGACGAAAGATCTACAGACTGATTCCGCGTATTTTTACTCTAGCGACACATTTCGATTGTTGGGCGATGGCGACTACGGAAATTTGTTATAAACCTTAAATTACATCCTATTCACATATCATGCTGGCATATAGAAGTTTTAAAGAGATATTTTAAAAACAGAGAGTTGAAACGTAAAAAATAACCTCAGTATTGAAGTGGATTTATTTATGAACTTTTCACGATAAATCAGCATGAATATTGGACTTCTTCATTAATTTGTCACAGCGCCATTCTGACTTAAGGCAGTTGCGTTGAAAAATTCACGCATTATTTTTTAGCGCTATTTTGTAAAAAAATTCGCTTATTTATTCGGTTTGTCTGTCCGCCTGTTTGGGCAAAATATCTATACCAGTGCAACTTTGAAAAGCCAAATTGTCACGGTAGGTTGCTATATATGAGGGCTACACGTTGCATAAATGTTGTGGATCTAGGATCAGCTGCAGGGGAGTAATCAGTGTCTTTTTCCAATCCCTCACTTTCATTTCTACCCCAATAAGAAAAACATCTAATCGGGACAGGGCATTACAAATTTGCGCTTGTTGCAATTTAGATAAGAGCACAGGAGATGAACATTTCTGTAGGTGAACGACTGAGGTTTATATTTTTTGATAACAGAATCCAAATCTGTGTCGAATTGTTTTTAATTAAAAAAAGGGAAAGATTTTCGGTTAACAATGAAAAATATCAACTGGCATTGATACCCTATAACCAACACACCAAATTTCATTCCTCCTACTTGATGAGAATTACCGTAAATTAATTGCCACACAGGAAAAACTCAAATGTTGGAGTGCCTGGAGTCGAACCGAGGAATCCTACAGGAGTGGTCTCATATTATCCGAAGGCCTACTCATGAGATCTACAAACCCTAAAAATTTCACCGCAATATTCTTCTTAGTATTGTCTGCGCACCCAAATATGTTTTCCCTTTGCTTTTAACTGTCACGGTCTGAGAGTGACGTCATAACACTAAGCTACTTTTCAGTTCGTTCAGTTTAATTAACACGTAAAATAAATTCCCGAAGAAAAGCATTGTCTAGTAGTCATGACAAAAACATTGGGCCATTGATATAAATTGTATAAAATCCCGTTTTTATGCAGTAAAAATCGAATAATTTGACTAATTCGGCAAGGATTCGTGTTCTACTTTCAGGAAAAATAATCTTCGTTCATTTTTCCGTCTTTTAATTTAGGTCCGGAGTTTGTACCTTATTTTAAAGTAATTTAAAAATGCAACTGTGAAAAGACTTGTACGGATTTAAATGGTTTTATAATGGGACTTGAAAATGAACATTTTGGGGTGTAAAAGACCCCGTTGTAAGGGGAAATTTTCGATTTTTTCTGATGGTTTTGGACCAACACCAAGGTTCCCTCCAAATTATAGCTCTGTAGAATATCTATAAGTACCTTAGGTTTTATATCATTATATATAATATATCCTCTGTAAGAAGCAGCTATTTATTATATATTATATATATAGATAGTGGTTTTAAATGGAATTTATAGACTATGAGGCCTTCGATCTCAACCAAACACGCAATCTTATGATGACGTCACAAGGAAAATAGCGCCTTATACATTTGCTCTGCAATTCCTCCCTCAGTTAAACTAATGAAATGTATTAACTATCCAAAGCCACAATGTTGAAACTGCGACGTTTCAGCTGAAAAATTACACATTTAAAATTCTAAAATTAGCAATTTTTTGTTGTACAAATTTAGAATTTTGCAATGCAAATGCTAAATAAAGATTGCGTAGATTGTAAAAATGCTCCTTTTACCAAAAACGTACATACAACTCTGCTTTCTTGCTTCGTATGCCATGATTCCACGATTGCGAATCCATCCATGCTTCGAAAGTGACACATTTCAACATATAAACCCAATAATTTTTCGTTCCCGATGGAACCCGCAAAACGCCACCCTCTCCTATCTTTTTTAAAGCGCGCCTTTCATTCTTTTCAACCCACCGCTGCAACGCACAGTCCGAAGTGGCCGAGTGCATGTCTTCTTAACCGCAGGGGTCAGGGAACGATACCCTTTCCTATCCGGGATGACCGAAGTGGGAAGGAAGGGGACGTCTCAAATACATTTCTCTCATCTCTTCCAAATGGTGACGCAAGAGTCGTCACGATTCCGTTCCATAAAAGGGGTCACACATAAAATATCTATTTAGATTTTTTTCTCCGCTTAATCATTCAAGCCCTTATCCGGATTAGAGCCGCGAACCAAAGGCGTCCATATTTGTTCCCGTGCCGCCGAGTCGTGTAGACGGCGCGACGTAGGTCGCAAATGACCATGTATTCGGAAACCTCACAAAACACGAAAGACTTTTCACACCCTACCCGGAATTCGAACCGGCATCCTTACCGTCTGCAGCCGATAGAGCTGCACGCACACTGTCCTCTACCGGCCGAAGTTATCAATCACCTTAAAAGAACTGATGGGGTTTCTTTAAAGCCCTATTGACGGATAGACGACGGCTGAGACGCAGGTCGTAGACCCACGAAGTTCATTTTTAAGGTGAAAGAGCCGGAACGGCGACGAAGGCCCTTGTACCATGCGGAAAGATGATTCCGAAAAGATTACCGATGTGCTGAGGACGATGAGAAAACTTTTTTTTCCATTTTTGGAGGGATTAATTTGAGGTTAATACATTCTATGCGTGACACGTATGTAGAGTTATAAACATGAGATTTAGTCCTTTTGAGTTTACGGTGGCTTTAATTAACGGACGGACGGATCATTATGACATGATGCTTTCTTTTGCTTCGGAAGAGATCTGCGATTTCAAAAGAAACATTCGTCTAAAGTGCAGCTTTCATCGGTACTCTGCAGATTTTAATAACAAAAAATGCCGGATTGTAGTTGATTATTTTTATAACTAAGCAATCTACAGTCAAATTATTGTTACCTAAAATGGTGTTTGTTTATATGGCTCGTAAAATTTATTTGCTGATGCGTTTTTTAATAATATTGATTTATCGCAGATATTTTAGATGCAGGCCTCTTCCAAGTTTTAAAAATCATAAGTGACTCATAAATAACGTTTCGGTTTATGAAAATGTGCCAACGATTATAATTAAAGGATTTCTAATCATCGTTTCTATAATGTTAACTTTCACACTAAAATAGGAAGTATTTTGAGGAGCAAGTTTTCATTTCGATTTTGATAAAAATCAATGTTTTATAACGTATTTGAAACACCTTCATTGTTAAAAACCCCTACTCGAAAATAAAGTTGAGGTGTTGTACTAAAATTAAAAAAGATTAGATGCTGTTATTTTCGTGTTGAACAGAATCCAGTCGATTCTATATAGTTTTATGATGTGTTAAGCAATGTTTTACAATGAATGTGAAATTGATCATCTAATATATTGGACTATAGGTAGGTATTCTATCTCTCTTTGTTCCTTTCTTTACCTTTACAATTCTCGCTCTCTCTCTCTCTGTTCAAGAAGTTATATCTTCAGTCGAAACGAGCTAATTTTAATGTTGCCGATATCACTTGAGAGAAGACGGAAAAAATATTTTTTTACCTTTGCTATTTAAATTTATTAGCCTAAGGTGGTAAGAAAATTTTCTACTTTTTGGGTGCCATTAGATGGAATAAATTGATGGACGTGGTCTACCTCATTCATCTGCCACTTGCTTATATGGCATTTTGGTCAAAAGTTCGACATTTGTATCGTTTTGTGTTTAATCTGTGATGTTCTTCCTTGCAAAAAGAAGTATCCCAATCAATCTGCGCGAGTTTACAAATAAAATTTCTGAAGTAAAATAAAATTTAATATACAGTTTTTTACTAGTTTCCCTATCTTCGAACGCGAAAAGTATCTCTCTTCAAAGGGATAATAATTAACTCCCGCTGAAGATTAACGTCAGTTCAAAGAATATATCCTTCTAAAGTCTTTCCGCACTAAACGTCTCTCATCTCCCTTGCCGTCTATATCCGTAGCCGCCCCTCAGGAGTGTCTCTGGTAGGTGATCCCGTCTCGTCTGCATTTAATATTCTCCTCGAAGGCCGATGGTTGGTTTTGATTGGCGCAGTCCGCAGCTCACCACGTGTTGCTAAGTTGAAGGCCGTCTTCTCCTCAGTCGGAGTGAGCTTGCCCTTTATTTCTTCACTCGCAATGTCCGTGTCTCTACTCTTCGTGTACTATTCTGCGCGTTACAGAGTGAGAAGGAGAGATAGATTAGAGGGAGAGAAAACGCACGCCCGCTTACGTGGTTTCGACTTGACAAGGAAAATGTAATAGGACGAAACATTTTACAAAGTTCGAATGTGAAATCCAAATGTGACGGAGAGAAAGACGGATTATTTTCCGCGCTAAAATTGATAGTGGGCGGGATATTGCTCGATCGCCCGAAAAAGATGGCGGAGGGAGAGCAGAACGATAAAAAACGGTTAAATGTTAATAAAAGATGTGAATACGCGGCGAATGGAAAATGCACGGATATAAGATTGCTGTGTACTTCACGCGTCGCATCTGGTTATTTTTCTATTACCCTTCGCCGAGTGATGGATGAGGACGAGGTTCTGCCTCGTTCCCTATACCCTCTTTCACCTCCATGCGCAGTTCCAGTCCCTCCGACGGTTCTGTTCCCTTTGCGAACTTCAACCCTTGCTCGTCCGACATCTAAATATATTTGGAAAACGCGTAAAAACGACATGATATCTCTGCTCTGAGGTTTTTATTGTTGAAAGCGATTTTCGCATCCTTTATCTTATGCAACCCGATTGATTAAATATCCAACGCGCAGAAATAGGATTTTTAAGCGCCAGTTAGCATTGAGCCGGCCGTTTGTCTACGGGTGGCTATATTCTTCTGAAAATCTGTATTAGAGATATGATTATTAATAACAGTGGTATTTTAGGTTCATATTGCACTAGCAACACCACCACATTTACTCCATTCAGTAGAGAATTATTGAAATCTACTATTGGCGAATACCTACAGAGTACGGTTTCTTTGTGACCGAAATGCGTATCTGATTTTCATAATCTTTTTATAGCTTTTGCAGAGACAAATTATGCCGATTAAAAGAATTTATTTTCTTTATTACAATAATTGCATCTAAATTGTTGAATAAAATGATCAAACGACTGTTTATGAAAGCCAATCTTATTTTCAAACAAACATAGGCATTTCTCTCCGCAGTAGAAGAATGTATCTTAAAATAGCCGTGAAATTTCAAATGTTCGATGTTTCAGTTACTCTCGTAAGTTGCTCTTTGAAGGGTACAGAGATAAATGGTGGCAGCTGTTGAGGGCGATGCGCTTGTGACTGCTTGTGTGAGAAAGAGAGGGAGGGGCTTTGTGGGTTTACGTGATGGCGAAGGAAATAAACAAAAACCTTAAGGATGTGGGGGGAGAAGCGCAGGATTTTAAAGGAGCGAGAAGCATAGATGAAAGGGGAAGGAAAAATGGAAAATAATAAGGAATTCTTTCCATTTGTTGGTGAGAATTCAAAGAAAAATAAGGAAATGTAGGGTGTTGCTTTGTAATGTGGAAGAAATTATACAAGGCTTTGCGCAGGGAAGATGGGGGAAAGGGATAAAGATGAATGGATACTATGGGAGCGATAGTTTTGTGATTTCATCACTGGTGACAGTTGAATGAGAAAAATTTAGAGCGGAGACTTCTATAGTCAAAGCACAATAAATGGTCGCAAGAGAACAAAAATAATTGCGTTAATTAATGTTATTTACGTAACTTACAAATTATATGAAACGCGTAAATTCATTCTGTAAAACAATAGACTTGGGAGTTATTTCTGTTGCTCCGGTAATGAATAAAGCTTAAAATATCTAATTTTTTTAAGATTGAATATCTGTAACATTTTGATACCTGTGCTCGACTGATAGCTACAACGCAGTACTTGCTCGGTCCTTCATACATTAATGTGAAATCATCTGCTCAATATCACCAGACTTATTTTACTTAACTTCCCCGACGACGTAAATGATTCATATATTTTGTTCATTACTTGGCTTAAATATTCACACGAATTATAAAATTCAACGTGAAACTCAAAATTCTCCAAAATATGAATTTATCTCATGGAAAATGCTTTCTTTATTAGAGATTGTAATGATATTTGCCAATGAAATAATTCGAAACAGATATTGCGGATTTTTTGGCAGCAATTCAAATATTTTTCAGTAACTGTATCCATTAGCTTTCGAATCGATTTCTCAATTTGCAAAGCTATTTTTTTGCGCCTTAATAAATTTAATATCTCAAAAATAGCTGAATATGAATAACTAGAGCACTAAGAGAGAGAGTAAATGTAATTGGATATGTATAAATTTCGAACTAAAGGGTTGCGCTACTTTTGGATCACCCTGTCTATAACTTCATTCCATATTAATTAGGGAATAATGTCATTTTTCTGATTTCGATAATTTTAAATGTACATTTTTGAGCTTTATAAGCCCCCCTGTATATTTGTTCTACATTATCATTGGTACATTGTCTCTTGCTGGATGGTGATAATATGTAGACGCTTTAAACACATCCAAAAATAATTTTTCCTGCGCTATATTTATGTCAGATTTAAGTTGCATGCATATTTAATGTCCGGAAGTTGTGCAATCTTTAAATGTTTACGAGCAGATAAATATGAGTATTAACTTCTTAAAGGGTCGCTCATATATGTTTTTGATATAAGTATGCATTTTTTTCGTGTTTGTATGTTTGTTGATATATTTATATATTCATCTATTTATTTATTCACAGACTCAAATATTCATGCATTCATGTATTCGTACACTTACATATTCATATATTGATTTATTCATATAATTATTTTGTGTCGTTTTTTTTAGTTTGCGCGATTTTGTACGGTTCTATACTTTTTTCTTGGGAGACTCGCGCTTCGCGAGAAATGCGGAAAAATAGTTGGAGAGAAATAGACGCCGAAGAATTATTTTACGTTCTCTCTTAGCGGTACTACTTTGTGAAAAACGGGAATTCCTGCTATGCTTGTTTCGTTTGAGTGAAATATTCCATCTAGTACATCCTACATCGATTGCTAAGGAGGGCTCTGCGGTACATCTGAAGAGTCTTGTTGAATGTAGATCACCCTTATCGCCTACTTTCTCATCTCCATTAACGCCTAACTCTTTAGCAAATCAATTAAAATATCTAGAGTGACGCTCCGCAGAAGTTGTGCTGTCATGTGAACATTAAAATAACAAAGTTCAAAGTACGTGGAGACGACAGCAACCATGATGCATGGAGGAGAAAGATGAATAGGAATTAGATAAGACTAATCGACCCGGTATGGAGAGGTTATGAATCTCGACGGTACAGTAACTCTTTTTACTAGAACGAAAAAATGCAGGATATGTTACTCCGCAGATACTGTAAAAGGGACATGTTTTGGTGATGAAATTTATATCGTGAACTCTTGCATTTATCTCATACGATAATGCGGATACGGTCAGCAAAAAGTCATAATAAAGTTATTTTTCTTATTAGTTCGTTAGTGGGCTAAAAATAGTTTTCATTATATTCTCCGTTGAATATTTATTAATCCATAATTACGTACTTCTTGAAGTGACTTTTCTTAGATTTTTCCCTTTGAAGGGTAGGGGTGGTTAAAAAATATCTTTAAATTTGGCCGTTTCACATAGTCATTTGAAATTTTCTACACGACTATACTTATCAAATTTGTAATATAATTATCGAAATTTCCCACGAAATCACAAGCTCGCTGTTAAAAGTTTTAGGTAGCCATAAATTTCGAAACATTCAAAAGCGTTTCCTAGCGTGCAAAACAATGTTTTTGGTACATGAAGGATATCAGATTTTCAAACGGACAACTCAACAAAACACCAAATGTTTCAAATTTATTCGTGAATAGCATTCTAAGACATTTCATTCAAGTCTAGCCCATAACAAAATTTCCAAGGAAAATATATATTTAAAATTCTTTGCACCAGTACTCGCTGCAGACGGAAGAAAATTTTATTTTCAGTCGTAATTGCACGCTCGCGTAGGATTAAGGATCCTCACGAAAAGGCGAAAGGCTTGGTGAGACATATTTTAGCAAGTAGTTACGCTGTTGAAGTAGCACATTAATATAGCATGTCTCGCAAGCTACACAAAACGAATGTATTATTAGTTCGTTACATTAAAAAAACGGACAATTTTGTTGAGAGGTAGATATTTTTCTTAAAAGAGCGACATTAACAAACTGGGCTTTGGGTCAAGAGAGATAGAATGGCACTCGCACAATAGGAATGGGGACAAGGAGGGACTAATTAGACGTAAGAATGCGCTTACAGGCGTTATTTAAGAGACGAAGAACGAGAATTCGACTTGGAAAAAAACGAGGTCCAAGCCATAAAACTATGTGAAAGAAGAATGGAAATATAATCCAAAAATAAGCCATTTCTATGTAAAGCGCCTTCGCCTGAGAGGTTTATAGCACGATCAAAATCTATTTGTTTCATATTTTCGTTATTACACTAGATAATAAAACTGTGCAAGATGTACATCTATCCACTAAGAAGCACCCATTGCCAGGGTAATATTTAACAGACGCCGATTTCATCGTTCATATATTAATGGGGAGCGATTAATAGTAATTTATATACAGGTTGTCCGAGAAAGAATGGACACATTTCAAACATTTTATTGAGAAAATGAACAAAGCTAGAAGAGTACAATTTTCGCCACATGATACAGAAACTCTAAATTCATGGGCACCTCCATGCGCACTCGGTAGAACAAGTAGCGTATGTAAAACTTTCCGAGTTTCGCTTTAAAGTGGTGAAAACCGTACTCTCTTGTGGCTTTATTTATGTTCATGTTTGAAATGTGTTAACTCTTTCTCTGACACCATGTATTATGTGCATTATAATTTTTATATCCATGAATGGCAATAATTTTAATCGACAGAACTTTTATGGGGAAAATAACAGGGCTAGAATCGACCGAGAGACGTGAAATTGAATTTTCCAGCCATTCGCAATAATGCGGTCACGATAGAAAAAGACCTCCGAAACACTTCTCGTTGAGTACGGGAAGCACTAATGGATGGACAAACAGATACGTTTTTTGTCGGAGGGAAAGTTTTTATGTAGAAGAATAGGGTTTTGAGATGGCAGGGGGATGGAGACAGGAAGAAGGTTTGAAGTTTGACCAAAGAGAAAGGGATTCCTCGCGAAGTGAAATTGGGGATGTGTGAGGAGCGTGATTCGATGGCATCGCCTACACGTGCATCAATTGAGAAAAAAGTTTTAAAAAGTGTTTTTGGGCAATGACGTAACCACGGATATCTGGCATAACAAGATTTTTTCCGGCTGAGAAAAGCTTGATGGATGGCAGAAGAACAGGGCGGAAAGAAACGGCTAGGGTGACTAATGGAACATCAGCCATCGTAAGTGGATTTCTCCCAAGAAGTAAAAAAGTGCTCCTAGGCATCGGTGTCCTTCTTCCCTCTCTTTGTAAACATGCAACATCCACTTAACGTCTGGACTTACCTTAACGAAATTCGGAAAATGAAAAATTCTAAAAAATGCAACGGAAATGCGGGACCTACTACTTGATCAGTGCTGCCACTTTGCCGGATATATGAATCAATCTCTTGAATTAACCCGTCTTAAATTCAATTGAAATATTTTTTAATTAATACTAAAATACAAAATACATATTACTTGTTATAGAAATTGATAAAATATAATTTAATATAGTTAAAATGGTGGTCAAATACTTAAGCACCGCGAAATTAATGCTAGTTATAAATAATTTACAATCTCTTTTACGTTTGGTGACACGTAAAGTGAATCCTTACATTCCAAAGTTTGTTAATTTTAAATTGTTTGGCCTTTATTTTAATACGGCTTTCGGCTAAGTAAAAACCCAGAAGTGCGACCCGCGGTTGTAAAGAGTTTGTGCATCGCTGATATTAACAATTTACAGATGTTCGAAAGGACAAAGAACTCCGTTAAAAATAAAAATACCGGGGATGAAATACTCGTTTCGTCGCACGATTACAATTTCCAGCACAATGCATCAATTAGCGACTGTTCAACCATCCTGGTTATTACAAACATATCCATTTACCGCTAATAACGACCCACTTGAAAAAAACACATAATCGTGCATTAACGCAGCTCATAATTAATGGAGAGGAATTTAGACCCGCTGACGCCTCCGCTAATGAAGACAAGCCGGCGAAAAAAACATATTTTTTATTTTTATTTGGGTCACGCTCTTTGGAGCGGGGAAAAATAGATCCTGAGGAACGCGAAGAGTGGGAGGACATGTTAGGAGTTATACGCGCCATCTCCTTTTCTGCCACGTACGCCTCTCGGGTTAATGCGGATTCCGAGATTAAGGATTCAAGAACGACCTTTCATGGTGACGATCGCATAGAATTAAGCAAGTCCTAAGGAGCGGCAAGGCGTGGAGACGCCACCCCGTTGGTCGTTCTTTCTCCGGACGCGACCAGAGAGACGGAGACGTGTCTTTTGTTTCCATGACTTGGCTACCACTCCGCCATTTCTCCTTACGCTTGGGAAAGAAGACGATTGACGCGAAATACTGAACTTCAGAACAGTTTTCTGGCGAGGTCTAAGTAAATTGTTCATTTTCCAAAGCGGTAGCTTTTGGTACATTTTCCTTATATGAAAGTGAAAATCAGAGGGTGATTAAATTCGACTCTTAATGTTAAATGAATATTTTTAAATGCTTTGTTTTGTTATTTTGTTTCCCCCCACAGAATTTGTCTCGCATATGGTCGGCGGGGAAGTCTTTTTAATCAATTAATCAATCATTCAGTCATTTATTTAACACAAACAAATTTCTCCAAATTACATGTGTTATAATAGATACAACAAGCACAAACGACCATGCCCTCTGCGGGATTCGAACCCGCGACCCTGGCATTGGGTGCTAGACACGCTAACCACCCCTCTGCCAAGGCCGGCAGATTTATTGCATTCTCTGTGAAATAAACCGACCGCTAAAAATTCTTTTGTCAAAGACAAGATTGTGATATTTTTGTGGCTTTCAAACGCTTTTAATTTGTGAAAACAAATTGTTTTATTTATCCGCCCACTGAATCTCAAATAGCAAATTACAGCGCAATGCCTGGACGAGTATAAAAAACGTGTGGTTTTTGTAAGGAAACCGTGCCGATTCGCAGAAACCCTAGAGTACTGCAGAATACAGCTTGAAAACTGGTCTTTTATCGCCGTATTATTTTGTCTCGTTTTTTTAAACTTAAGAGATCGTTTAAGTAACTAAGAGTTTAACCTTAAGGTAACTAAATTAACGTTTTGGTGCAGTTTACTGAGGCCGTCTTGATAGCATTTTCCATATCACAAAGACGACGTCCTTAAACATATGCAAAAACTACTGAAGTTTGTTTTAGGCTAACTTTAAACTTGAATGTGCTTCCTAGTAATATAAGTATGTACTACATGTATAAAAAATAAGAATGGAAATGGTTATTTATCAGATGTAGTAGGATCACAGTGAAAAATTACCCACGAGCGGCACGATTTTTACCTATTGTTTTGATGCATTCCTTTCACGTAATGTGCAAAATGGGCACATATAGGGGAGGTCCATCTATTCGTAACTTTCACTTCTTTCACCAATGATTGATTTGTATGAAGTTAATTAAGAGAGAACTGATAAAGAAACGATCCACGAGAATCGGGTTTTTTTCTTCACCAAAACCCTAAAATACTTCTTTCCTCGATCAATTTATTTAATGGCTTGTTTCCTTGAAATATTTCTATATAATGTGTCTTTTTAAAAGCTATGGTTATTTTTACATATGTGTGATGTTGAGGGTTAAAAAGATGATCTCTTAGAAAATATGTTAAATTTTACTAAAGTAACTATTAACCTGAAACAAATATAATAATAAAATATTGTCCTAAATCGACGCAATATGTTTATACAACATTCCTCCTGAGCATTTAATGACGAACTATGAAGATCGCATCACAACCTCACACATTAAATGTTTTCGTGGCTTTAAACCGCGTCGGAACTGTATACATATATTATTTTATCAAGAAAATATGAAATGTTTTTTCTGTTTCCCATAATTTCATCCTAACCTAAATGAAATCCTAAACTTTGTACGATCGCGGAAAGCCTCGTGAAAAATTGTTTGATACACATTTGATTTTATTCCAAAACTATTCGGTAGTAGTTATTTGATACTGGCATTATTTTAGGTCAGAGAAAACTTTGATGTAAAAAATGATAAAACAAGTATAAGACATTATTCTGTAGTTTTAAATCTGGATTTTATTTAGTTATGCGAAAGCGTTGAAGATGTTTGCGAAGGCCGTTAGGAACAAAGAAGAAATACAAAAGACAGTTAGATTTTTTCACGGGGACAATGGAGTGGCTGTTGATTTCTTAGATCCGGCATTTATTTAAATTTTATTGACGATAGACAGCAGTGTGAGACGTGTGTGCGTGTGTCTTCGCGTGCATCCGTGTCCGGGCAAGATGGCGGATATTCTCCTCCCATTCCTCTCTCCTGATTTTTACTCTCGAAGCCATCCGCTGCCACCGGGAGAGAGTGAGGAAAAGAGAGAGCTTCCATTTAGAAAAACAAAAGAGACAGGCTTCTTTATTTCTTCCGCGTGCATGAGAACTAGAAAACAAATGTCTTCTAGAACTGCAGTATTCCAATCGCCTCGTACTTTTTTCAAATTTTATTTCGCGGCACTTTTTTCTACGAAGTGGGAACAAATGAGCGTCGATATTTACTGCCCTTAGAGGTCGCGCCAATCACCTATTCTTCACACGTCCGCGGTTATCTCTTGAAGTACACGCTTCGGAATGAGACTTTTCTTCCCCGCTCCTCCGTGAATGTCATTCCCTTCGTACGCGTGTTTTTCAGACGCCGATGGGGTCGAATTCTGTTGCCACTGGTAAAAAATGGCTCTGCATAACGAAGGACAGTCCTCAGTTTGACTACCGACATGTGCTGCTGCTTCTGCCATGATAACGGAATGAATGAGAAAAAAAAACGTGAGCACCCCACTGACTTTGCCTCCTGACCGACAGCCATTGGTTTGACTACCTACTCCGACTTATGTCGATACGTTAACGAGAAAAAAAATAATAGAGGCGTCTCTTACTCTGCCTCCTCGCTGAGAGTCCTTGGTTCCAGTACCGCCTTAAATTTCTGTTTCTATGGCAACGGAGTTGGAGTTAAGTTTGATTTTTATTGACTAATACTTGTGTATTCGACTGCGAAATTGACTTCTGTTGCTAATGGAAATAGGATTATTTCTCTATCATCTTCTCATGAAGGAGAGTCGCAAGATCCATTACTGTCATGATGTTATCATCAGCAAATTCCCGCGCGTCAGTAGGAGCTATCATAGCTAGTCCAAACATCCTGGGTAAAAATTATAATTTCTCTATAGTTTGCTTTCCATTCCTATTAAATAACACCGTTTTGATCTTCTTTTACGAGGTCCACTGTTGTTTCTTGTGGTAGTAAAGGTAAGAGAAACAATCCCCAATTTTCTGTTAAAACATGACTACGTAATTTTCTTGCGGCAAGACTTCGGTGAAATCACCGCATATAAAGTTGATTTGCGACAAATCACAGTAAAAAACTGATGTTCAACACATTCCTTCTCCATACAGGGTAATTAATATTTGCAATAGTACTTACAAGTTGCCCTGGGACAACGTCCTGTAAAATAATAACGGCAATTACATACGTGATTAATTTTTAAGCAGTAAATAATTTCCCTTGGCAGCGTAGGTGTCGCTACCAACAATTATAAAATTTGACAGCATGTGCAGAAAATTATTCCTCATTTCGCAGCATTGTACAAATCGCATAGTAATAGTATATTTATAAGCTTATTTTTTGCGTTTTTAAACGATCTTTAAAAATACCGAGAATTATTTTATGGGAAATAATTTTTTTTCATGTTTTCGAGAATCGGTGACTTTGTGCAAGGGTGTGTGTGTATGAGCTTGTGAGTGCGATGCAGCTTCGCAAGAAATGGAGAAACTGATCGAGTGTCTTCATAGCGGAACCACACCATCCAAGAGGTTTCCTAAGATGTTAATTCAGGGCGCATTCAGCTGGTTGTCATGCTGAGGCTGTCTCTTTGAATACCGCCGTGTTGCCAAGTCTCCCTCACATCTTGGCGATGTTCGAATTCTCATTGGACACGTCTTTTAGCGTCGAGCGATATTCGCAAAGAGTATGCCGAGTCCTCCGATGGCAGTTGTCTTGTAAAGATGGCCATTCACTGCTTGTACAAGAGATGCAATAACGCGAGTCCTGGATTGCCAACGGCTTTTGGGCGAAAACTTAAGAATGATATATTTTCAATCAATGCGAGGTGAATAATCCTCGCTGAAGCAAGGAGAGAATTTTTTTCTTTCCGTCAGATTATGTTAGACTATTCAGGGTCAATGTTGAATTTTCCTCTCAAAAAGTTAACCAAGCGGGAGGAATATGCGTTCATCAGAAAACTGTAATGCTTGGAAACTAATCACTTTCCGTATATTTCCTATGAAATAGAAAAGGCACGTAACTTATTTAAACAATAAAATTGAATGACCGGGGACAGATGGGTGAAGTGATGGCACAAGCAACCCCTTGCTCTTGGGGAAAGAAGATAAAATTTTGGTTAGCGTTAAATCCTTCTAATATATTTTAGTTAATTATAGTTCTTTTTTAATTGTCATCTTTATTATTTTATGATCAGTTGACTCTGAATACTTGATGGCAGTTTCATATTGGGATGACTCGTTTCAGTGACGGAAGACTTTCAGCTCGTATAAGTGTGCTTTAAGATGAGTAATTATTATGCTATCGAAGTCTTCTTTTCTATTGTATGAGTTACATAATATATAACTTGTAATAGAGTAATATATAACTTGTAATAGAGAAGCAAAAATTATTATGCTATCGAAGTCTTCTTTTCTATTGTATGAGTTACATAATATATAACTTGTAATAGAGAAGCAAAAATTTAGACGCTTTTGTATACGCACACTTAACATTACCGTTGCCGAATCTACCCACCGTCCACACAAGTTCGATCTCTCAGATGCAAGAATGAATTCAATGACACTATTACAAATTCGTCCGTCCTAATGGCTCCTTTCATGATAAATAAATAATTTTTGGAGACGAAATATATCGCACTTCTCAAATATTGTTCCCCTAATAATTCCGTAGCTCTTTCTATCTGATACTCTCAATTTACTACGTATTATCCTACGTTTCTTCAAGCACTTCTTCCAATTTAGACGAATTGAGGTCTTGTTGTTATAGGTACTTACATCAAATTATAACTCTTACTCAGGTTATTGTGTCTTGTAAGTTGTTGCAATGTTGTTTAATTAATTATATTATATTTGTTTGTTAAAATTTTTGCATTGATATTTAAAAAATAGCAGCAATATGTAAGAAATTCTTCACAGTCGTTGTTATCCGCCGCTCCTTTATAATAGTTACCAGACGTCCCCTGTTGCCGACCGGGAGATGCAAACGACGTATTCTCCTTCCTTAACTCACTATCTCTCTCTCTCTCCCTTCCTCCCAGACCCTCTTCCTCTAAGTCTCTATCTCTTTTTTTCCTCCCTCTTTTTCCTCATCATCAATCATTCCTTTTTCTCACTCGCTATCCCATTCTCCGTTTGCGTGCTTGATTCCCGGCCGCAACAGCGGCGTGAGCGAGGGCGTCAGTGTTTCTTTTTTACGCCACGCGTGTATGCATCGCCCGAAAAGGAAAGAGAATTAAAATAATCTTTAAGGATTGAAGATCGAATTAGAGGCACGGGGATGAGTTGGAGGAGATGAACGAGAAAATTGTCGAAGGGATGAAAATATCGCCTTTGTATCTATCGTTCCAACGCATTTTCTGAATTTTTTAGTTACGGTAGAAAAGGAAAAAGCTATGCGTGGGTTTATACTTTTTTATGGTCGAAACTCAAGTTTACTTTTATTGCACTGTTTATAAGTAATAGATATTAAAATTCTTCAGGAAAAGAGGTTTTTAATTGGTGCTACTAATTGAAAAATGGCAATTGAAAAAAGAAATTGCTTATTAAAATTATAATCAAATTTATACTTAAGAAGTGATAGGGTATTCGGTTTTTCAATGATTACTGTAGTTCTCATTCCAAAGTTTATTTTTCATTTTTACAGAGATTATTTTTTAATATTATGTTTTAAATTCTTATTATCAAATATTTGTTCGTTCCTTAGTGAAATAATTCGTGTATGGTATTAGTTTTATGGTAATGATTGAATAATTTATGCTTTGGTTATGGCTAAACCGAGTGTGACATAGGCAGACAGACTGACTCCTTGCCGCTTTGGCCAACTGGTTTTAACGATCTTCCTCTCAGATGCGGCCCAATTATCAAGCACAATAACGATTCTGCAACCGGTTAAGACATTCTCAGTCGACTAATAATAATTGAAAACGGAGTGTGTACGAAAGTGTTTGCAATTGATACGGTAATAAATATCGTGTAATGTTAGCTTTTGGGAAAGAAACCGTAACAGTCTTGTTTTCTTTATGACTTAATCAGCGATTAATGTAGTTTTTCTGTAAAAATGGACGCAAAAATCTATTTTGATAGATATGAAAGACAAAATCGATTATATCGGAGTAATATTTAACAAAATAAATACCAATTTCCTAATATATATCTAATTTTACTCAGTGCACCGCGTAATCTGATTGAACCAAAAAATAAAATAATAAGATGTCGGCATATCAGGAATCGGTGAAAAGTTTCTCATATTTTTAACGCAAAGGGTGGACGTAAAACTATTCTGATAAATAGATATCAGCTTACGACATTGGTGCAAAAAGATCGTATCAATGTATCACATTTTTTCTTATTTTAATTCTGAAAACTCGAAACTGATTTTGATGGATTATATAGAAAACGTTTCCTTAAGCCACTCTTCCTTTCTTAAACGACACAATAAGCGTAGAAACCAGTTTTTCTATATACTCCACGTGAAACGCAATATACATCCCATTACTATGTTTGGCCAAACTAGCGCGTGAATTATATTTTATCTGATAAAATAATTATTTCTCAATATGATTATTTACGGTATTTTATAAAAATATGTAAGAAATTTCATCTTTTACAAATTTTGCAAATATATTTTATTACACTTATCGATTGTACACTTCTCAAGCGATACTTGTAGAGTTATTTCGTGCAACTGCTTTGATAGGCTCTTAAATCGCTTTTATTTACCGTTTAGTTTAAAAAGTCAGCCAGGACAGTAAGATTTTTTCTTTTTAGACATTTTTTCTTTTTATAAATTTGTTTGTCCTGCCGTGATAGCAAATAACGGAGACTATATCTGTGGACGGATTTCGATTAAATTTAATATTAATTTTTATAGTATTTAAAGCAGGAGACGAATATGACATTCTAGGGTCTAATTACCTATTCAAACAGCCATTTTACAGGGAAGAGAATGCAATTTTTGCTCTAACTAATAAATACCTATTCGAGAAAATAGTTTATTTTGCTAAGTTGCAAAGCAGAGCAAAAGAAACATTTCTTGCTATATACACTTTTGATAGGATTGCCAGTTTTTGAGATAATAGCCTTTAAACTTTTCCTATTGTAATTCTGTATAAAATAAAAAAATTCTCTTAAGATTAGAAAATGTTTTAGGTGCAATGAAACAATATCGAATTCGAACCAAAGAAATAAACCAAATCATATTGCCACTTTATTGAAAAAAATCAAAATAGTAACTACTAATTCTTCTGAGAGAGACGCGTTCAATTTATGAAACGCTTCTCGCATGCATGTCTCCTATTTGTTGTTTGATGTATGTACAAAGTCCAGCATGGTTTTTTACAGAAATTTTTGCTTCCACTTCGAAAATGGGTCGTTTTATTTAAAGGTATTTTTCCTCGCACTTCTTGAAAGATCCGTGGCGTCGCTGGAAGCGGCGGGGGCGCAATCTGTGTCCGAACACCTGCTCTGGATCTTTCTTCCTCCACCTCCTTTGGGACTTCCCGTGCCATCCGAGCTACAAGTCAAATTTTTCCTTTCGATAATTCATCATCCGTTTCTTTGAGCGGTCGCATGGCAACATCTCTGGCACAGAGGTTTCCATAGAAATTTTTCATTAGATCCTTATCCCATTCACTTTCGTTAGAGAAATGAAACTCATCTAGCAATATTTCGTTTAAAATTTATAGCATTTAATCTTTTATTTGGATGAATTTATATAAAATATAAACGATCATTGATAAAGAAGAGTTATAACAGATGATGACTTAATCTTTACGTTTAACTCATCTTTGAACCGTCGCGTCGTGCTTACGAGAAAATTTTTGGAGCTGTAATCTGTGTGTTTTTAAAATTATCTCGCTCGATATCACATTTGCACATGCGCATTAGAGGAATCTGAGATTGCAAAGCTTAAGAAAACATTATCATCACTATTTTGAGATTAGGGCAATGACACACAGTTCAATGAATCATTCTTTATTCTGATATCAAGGAAGAAGGAAAATGAAACATATTTTTGATAATTAGCATAATTTTGGCGTGAAATGTGAGCAATTATATTTATATAACCAAGCATACTTCACTCATTTAACCTTAATCAGAAGGCACCATTTAAAATTAAAGTTTTAAAATAACATTAAAAGAAAAATCAGTTAAATATGCTTTAGACGTCACTATTTTTCTCTAAGCCGAAAAAACGTATACTCGAACGCTTTACTGTTTTAATTTGAGTTTGTTTAAGAGGTTCGAACGAAGAGTAAGTTAATTAATGTTCATTAAAATGATTGCAATTTTTAGCGGTTTAAAAAAACCGCTTATGCGGTTGGTCCGTCTGTCTGACGCGCTAACTCCTCAATCGATATAGTATGTTTGTTCTAGCTCATTATACTTTATAAATTTTCACGAGTTAACATAAATTTAAAATTTTCCATTGTTGGACTGGCAGCAATCATATATTGTTTCATAGCTCCAAAAAGACATTATTAATGCAAGCTCAAATTTGACGGCAGTTCTTACTTTCAATGATCACGATGCTTAAGGTTTCTACTATGAAATTTTATCTAAGTCCCGTTATTTATTTTATAATGTTGAGGCGTCTGCATACACACCTTTGAAATTCATTTATCAGTTTCGATAAAATTTATGTTATCGAAATAATTTCAATGGCTAGATTAATGAAATATTTCTTATTTCGAGATAAAGGAAGACTTTTGTTTGCGAAACAAATATTAAACACGAAATATTTTACGCAATTAAAAATCACCGACATTACTAGATAGAATTTTTATATTACTCGCACATCATGTTGACGATTGACAGATGACTGTCTCGCCTTCTAAAAACAAAAACAAAATTATTTCAGCTGAGAAGAGTAACGTCTTTTTACGAAAATGGGTTGTGACTAAATTGACTTTATGACCAGCCCAATGAACGGGTTGCCGCCGCTTACTTTACAGACTGCTGACACGAGAAGGATACGGAGAGAGATACGAAAACATCTGCACAGCGGGGAATTATATTTTGGAAGATTTCGCCACCGCAGCGGACGAAAACCCCAAGTCGTGCGTCAATCCAAATTCGGGAGTTTTTATTGGCTCTCTCTCTCTCTCTTCTTTCTCTCCCTTCCCGACTTTGTTTAAAATGGATTCAATGTCGTTAATTATTTAATCTAGAGGCGATGATGAGTGAAAGTTTGGTGGAACTTCGTGAACCCTGTTTATGGGAGATTTGCCTTAAGAAAGAGAAAGGAAGAGGGTGGGGGAGGAGGGAGGGGGAATTAAGAGAGAGAAAGAGGGAGAGTAGGAAAGAGAGGAGAGGGAGGAGAGTAAAGACAAGAAAGTAGCTGGGAGAGCAGAGAGATCGAAGTGAGGATGGAGAGGGAAGGAAGAATTAGAAGAGATAAAGAGGGGCGAGAGAGGCAGACAAACGACTTTATTAAGGGCGAAATTGAGACCATATTAGCCCCTTCTTAGATTTAACAAGGGGAAATAGCGGAGTAGAAAAAGAGACAGGAGAGAGGGGGAGATAATGAAGGGAGGATGGGGATAGACGAAAAGAGAGAATAGAGAGTAGAGGGAGAAGAAGGGAGAGAGATAAGAGAAGAGGAAGTATTGGAAGAGGACAAATAAGAGAAGAGGAGGAAAGTAGGGGAGGGTCGAAAGAGAGATCAACGACTCTCAGAAATTCAAAAGACATTTCGCACTCGATTGCTAAGTGTCCTTGGGGAGTCGGCGGTTGGTGGAGATGGAGGAAAACAGGAGGAGAGCGGGAACTTCTGCAAATATTTCGGTAATATTTTCGCGACTCATCATTGACGGAGAAGTCTTCTGAAAAATCTTTTTATTATTCAACCGTAACTGCGACGGATAAATGAATGGCCTGTAAACTCTGGAAGCGGTCCTCGAACCCTTTAAGTTGGAATTTTTTATGGGTGGTGAAACATTTCAAACGGGGGAATATTTTAAAACGAATATTTTTGTGGGTACTTGCAAAATAGCATTTTATAATGCTATTTTGCAAGTACCCACAAAAATAAAGGATCTAACGACATAACTACTCAAATAAATATGTAGCACGTAGATCGTAATTGAGAAAGCAATCTGTTTTTAAGGATGAATGTTTAATGCGTGAAATAACCACTCTTTAAAAAGAAAAAGTCGCATAGATGTTGTCTCATTAAGAAGTTTTTACAGGCCTGACATCAGAACGGGGTAGTCTCTAAAGTGCGTATATAAGCGAAGGAATGACGTTCCTTGCGCTCCGAAACAGTTGATTTATTTCACTTAGGCAATATTCAGAAGAAAGGAGGGTTTAAAGAAAAAATTAAGAAAGATTGATCAGAGAATGACTTCATGCAGGTGTCTTATGAGCAGTTACACCAAATGATGTCAGTAAGCCATGTCGTAGTCCGTATTATAAAGCACACCAATTCAAAATAATTTCCAGGACTCGTTAAATATTTCATGCTCTTATTTTGTTCAAGATTATTGTGTGAAAATATTATTCGGTTCATTTACGGTTTAAGATGACGTACGAAGATGAAAAATGGTTAAACGATGAGAAATATGCTAGAGGACGCACAAAATTACTGGAATGTCTTTTATTACAACTGGTATGAAGACAATTCGATCGTCGGATTTAAAATAAGAGATGAGACGTGGATTGTTGGAGGATGCCGTCGAAGGTAGACTAGTGGGTAAAAATACACATAGAAAAGAAGTGAATCTCTTATTCAAAGCAATTAGAAGGTAGGGGAGAGATACTGAAAGGCGAAGGGATGAAGAGTTATCGAGATTATATATCTTGCAGCAAACGTAATGAAGAAAATTTTATGATAACGCACAGTGTAGGTTCGAATAAAATTTTCAGTTGCACTATTCTATTGGATAAAATAATCGTGTGACTTAAGACTACATGTTCAAGCATGAGATCAGTTTCAAAAAGAGTTGGTAAATTGCAGCAGTTATACTAAAATAAGGTTATATTTTAGTATCGAAGATCAGCTAGTTATTATTGGGGAAGGCTACCTTATAGCCAAAATATGCTATCGCATCTTAAAAGTTTTATATTAATTATCTGTGAGATAGTTTTGACCAAAAGAATACAGTAGACGAAGAAAGATAAGGAAAAGATCGTACCATAGATGTGAAAGACTCATCGACATTATGTGGAACAAAAAAGGAAAGCCTCTTGTACTCACGTTTTACGGTTTTGCAGTTCATGAAAACAGTCTGTCGTGGAACTCCGCCGTAGGTAACTCACAGATTTATTTTCACAAAACGTATCCGTGGAAAAATTTAACACTGATTATCCACGTACCATACACACAGACAGAGACGCGCGCCTTGACCGACGAGCCGTTCGGACGGCGAGGCGTAGAATGCGCGCAGAATCAAAACGAGGTGCCGGACGGTTTTGCGGTGTCTGAAGCGCCGTGTTGTTTTTCAGCCGCTTCGCGGCTGTTAACTCTTCGCCACGTTTTGTAGCGTCTTGCGACTTTTTATTTTTGAGGCCACTGCTTCGAAACGTGCGAATCGATTAGGGAGCCAAAACATATTTGCCCTCCCATCGCAGCCCTCGCGGGTCAGTTCCGCGAAATAGCCTTCCACCCCTACCTCCCTCTTCCTCCTTTCCCCACTCCTTTGTTGGTCCCTCGCACGGGAAAAATTGCGAATTTTTTTACGCCGCCATAACTAAATTCCGGCGTTTCGGTTTTGGAAGGGGTGAGAATTAAAATTGGTTTTGTGCCACGTGAGCATGAACCAAACGCAGATTGAGTTTCGAGTGATGAACCCCCGAGGATACTTTCACTCCTGTCAGAGGTGTCGCTGCCGACGCAAATGACATTTTTCAAACAAGAATTTACGTCAATGCAATAGAAATAATTTGGTTTTTTTTCTTTGAATAAATTAGCTTTGCCATCAATTCCTCTCCTCCTTTAGTCATTATTGGGGTTGCTAATTGCGTAGAAACATATTCTTTTTGGTTGGGATGCAAATTTTAGTACGGCCTGTTTTATCGTTCACGGTTCTTTTCGTTCTTTTAGTCATTCGTTGCTGTATTTGTGACGCGTTTTCGACACGATTACATTATATTTGCTTATATATTATCGCATTTCAGCGTTATAACTGTAGGATATGTGTCTTTTCTCGTCTGTAAACTGTTTTCTACTGCTTCTGAAAGATACATGCACGATTCGGTGTAGTAAAACACGTTTCGAAAGGTGCAGATAAACAAATTACCGACGCTACTAAGACATCGATTCTTCTTGCGATGATCCTCTCCTATTCAATACCCATGGTTACTTCCTAGGCCATTCTTCGGTACACTCCTTTCTCATCCTCCGCGATTCTTACTCTTTATTCACGATTTGCAATGACGGACTAGTTTTTTTCCTAATTACTTTTATACGGACATGACAGTTACATCCTTTTTCATGAATTTAGATGCAGATATGAGTCACATGCCTCTGGAATTAGCATCAAAGAAATTGTTGATATTCCGCACCTAATCTATCTGTCCGAACGTTTCTCGAAACAATACCATATGCATCATAACCTGTCGTTCCAAACGCAGTCGTAAGTTATTCTTTAAGACAGAGTCGAATGTATGAACGTGCATGGTGTCTTTTAGCGATAAACTGATAATTTTTTGTGACAGACAGGCTGGATGGCAGGATAGACGACAGTTTGTACGACAGACTGTTCAACAGGTGTTGCGACAGATTGATTGATGGTTCATTGTGTACTCGGAGCATATATCACAAGTTCGCAAACCTTGTATACGGACACGTCGCGAGATGTGTTCGATCGCGTATTTTGCGAGAATATGACACTTCTCCGTCTTATTCATAAAGCTACGCCATTTCGTCTGGCAACGCATCGCGGGAGTCATAAAGACGCGATTTTTCCGCCTCTTTGCCTAAAAAAACGGGAACGTTTTTACCGAAAAGCCCGAAGAAGCCTAGGAAAGGGTATGGGAAAGAGCGAGGGGAGAGGGAGCTAAGGAAAGAGGGGGCTTATTAGAGCCATTAGTTGCGGAGGGCTTCGGGACACGCATGTTTGATTTACGAGCGAAAAGTGTGCTTGTGTGTGTGTGCGCGAAGGATGGGTGGGTAAGTGATTGTTGGTTTTCGAGTTTCCCTTCCTGCCATTTTCTCTTACTCTCTTTTTCTCTATCATCGGCGGAAAGGGGAACTCCATCGTATCGGTAAACAAGTAGAGATACGGAAAGATTCATCGACCTTTGCATAGGAGCAGTGTAAATAAAGTATGCGCGGGTGCCCTCGCATGCAGTGCTGCTCGCACGATTTTTTTCATGTTCTATCTGCTCCATCCCCCGAGGAGGGGTCTCGAGTTCGACGACCGTAGAGCCTCCTAGTTTTACGCCTTTCGTTTTTCACGTCTGCATTTGGTTGCGACAGAGTCTATTTTTTCATTCGCTCATTCGGTTTAAAAATATCGGCCGGATTCTCTGTACTTGGTGTGGGTGGTTGCTTTAGGGGCTTGTAAACGATCCTTCGTACCGCTTTTAGGACCAAATAAGAAGTTGAATACGGAATGATGTGAATTCTTTTCATGTCTGTGTACGCACGTTTTCTTGAGGGATCCGATAATACGCGCGGAAAGTCATGCTCGTAAAAAATGCTAACTTGTTTGTTCTGTATATTATTTCTTCAACGCGCTACGTCGAGAATGGATTCATTCAGATGTTGACAATTATTTAGTTTTTTCTTTGTAAACTGTTACTGTGTTCTGAAGCTGAAGACCCGTATGCTAGTTTTCACGTGAAAACCCCTTTTGATACTCAAGGAGTAATTTTTCATGAAAACAGTTACAACTACTTGCTATCCATTAAATTATTCTCTTATATAAAAGCCAAGTGTCTGTTTGATTGACAGTTTCAACGCTCGACTGTGGCGCCTCTCTTAAAGAGGGGGAGAATTGAGAACTATTTATGTGATATGAGAGTAAATATGGTGCAGCGTATTATTTATTTGCATTTTTACATTACTTAGAATTGCGGTATGAATACGGGACTTGATGAAGGGAAGGAGAAAAAGGAAGGGAGAGATATCCATCATTTTTGTCGGGCACTTATACTATTGGGTCTGTGAGAAAGTTCTGTCGTGTTTTAAGTAAAAGTTTCGGTACAATTTTACAATGTTTTTATTTCAGCATTAATCTTTTATATAATCACCATTATTGAATACAACTGTCTGGAATCTGGTGGGAAGTTTTTCGATGCCATTGGTGTAAAAGTTTTGTCCTTGGACTTGAAGTAGTCACCAACAGCCTTGGAGACATCCTCATAAGTACTGAAGCACTTATCGTTAAGATAGTTTTGTAGCGATCTGAAGAGATAATAATCGGATGGTGCCAGGTCCGGTGAGTATGGTGGGTGACTGAGAACTTCCCAGCCCAAGTCGTTCATTTTTTGCTGAGTCATCATCGCAGTATGTGGTCAAGCATTGTCGTAGTGGAACACGATGCTCTTTCTGTTGGCCAATTCAATCGTTCAAGCTGCAAGCAGTAGCGTTCGTAATTGATGGTTTCACCAACTCTCAGCAGCTCGTAGTACACTGGACCCTTCTTATCCCACCACAACCACACACCTTCACTTTTCTTTGGTGGAGTTCTGGCTTTGCGATGGTTGGGTGGATGTTTTCTTTTTCTCGTTACATTATTCTAAAGGATTCACTTTTCATCTCAAGTAATCAGGCAGCCCAAAAATGGGCCAACACGGCGACGGACGAGAAGAGATGAACAGATCCTTACACGGTCGGTTAAATTTTTTTCAGTCAACTGATGTGGCACCCAAATGCTATACTTCAAAACAAATCCAAGGCGTTCGATATGCTCCAAAGCGGTCGAATGATGAATCCCAAGCTTCTTGCCCATAGCTGTAGAGGTTAAACGTGGATCTTCTTCCAACATCGCCTGCAAAACGCCATCATCAACCTAAGAGGGGCGTCCGGCACGTGGTTCTTCTTCCATACTCAGATCACCAAATCGAAATTTGGAAAACCATCTTTGACATGTGCGGGCTGTCACAACATCCTTCCCAAACACACTACACAAGTACACAATTTGGCAGCAGCTTCAGGTTGGTCCTGAAAGTTGCAGTGCCAAAAATAATTCAAATTGGCCCACAGGGGCCCGAGAGTCCCCATTATTGGTCCAGATGTCGGTTTTTTTGAAGATATCTCAGCAACCAATTGACCGATTTTGACGAATTTTCCACTAAAATTACTGTATTGATGAGACACATTTTTGAGTCTAAAATGGATAAAATCGGTTTACGGGGTCAAGGATCGTAATGTAAGGGTCGATCAAAATTTAACGACTTCGAGGGGTCCCCATGGAACGGTCGACATATTTTGACCTGATTAACTAAGTAGAGGTGCTACAATTACAAAGTTAAACTTTTCGGTAGTTATGAATTTGGATGGAATTGGCCGAACCGATTTCAACGAAATTTTATATTAAGGAGTTGTGCAACATAAAAGAAAAACAAAATTAAGATTTTTAGGATAGATATAGAAAGCAGGGCTCCCGAAATAAAAGTAATAAAAATTTTCTTTTTACAAGTGTTTGTGTTGAACTGTCCGCATCGATTTTAACCAAATCATAATATTTACACACACACATATATACATACATACATATATATATATACATATACGTATATACATATACATATATATATATATATATATATATATATATATATATATATTAACTAAAGGAAAAGAAAAGGTAGTGATGAGGGTGGCAACAAGGTGTTGAGGGAAGCCCAGCGGACACTCACCAAGTTGAGGACCAAGCTGGCAGGCTGCTGGGGGCGTCGAAGAGACACGTAAAACATACGAACACAAAAACACACGCAAGCTTATCGGGCCTAAGCCCTTCTTCAGCGAAAGAGTAACGTAAAGTGACACACTGGGCGGGGAATGACAGGGTGATGTGGGAAGGTTGATGATTGGAGGAGGTGGGGAGTAGGAGGGGTGGATAGCCAATAAAGAGGGAGTGTGATGAGGTAGAGTCCGAATAGTTACAAAGTAACAAGGAAACATTGTAAGGGGGCTAATAGGGTTAGCGGAGGCTGAGACCATATATATATATATATATATATATATATATATATATATATATATATATATATATAACAGGTATATATGCCAACGTCAGCTCATGACGATGAAGAAATAGATGAAATCTATGAGCAAATTAATGAAATTTACGAAGAAGACGGAAGAGGAAAGGTAAACTGCATAATAATGGGAGATTGGAACAGCATAGTCGGAGAAGGACAGGAAGAAAATGTTGTCGGGCAATACGGACTTGGGAAGAGAAATCGAGGAGGGGAGAAACTCGTAGAATTCTGCATCAATAATGACCTTGTAGTGACTAATACATGGTTCAAAAACCATAAACGAAGGTTATACACATGGAAAAGCCCAGGAGATAGAATGAAATGCCAAATAGATTACATCCTTGTAAAACAAAGATTCAGGAACAGCATAAAGAACGCCAAGGCATTGCAAGGAGCAGACATTGATTCAGATCACAGCCTTCTAATACTTGACGTGAATACAAAGCTCAAACAAATAAGAAAAACGAGAAGAGAAAGACAGACCTGGGACCTAGAAAAACTGAAAGAAAGGCAGGATGTAGTCAGCATAAAGTTGGAAGATAACCTAAGAAAGTTGGAAAACAAACCGAAGACCGTTGATATAGAATGGGATGAAATTAAAACCAGTATCAAGGATACCTTGGATAAAGAGATTGGAAAACAAGAGAAGAAAATCAGAAAACCATGGATCACGAAGGAAATGCTGGAGAAAATGGATGAGAGACGAAAATGGAAAAACGTTAACACTGAAGAAGGTAGAGCCAACTATAGGCGTATAAACAATGAGTTGAGAAGGGTAACAGATAAAGCTAGAGAAAATTGGATAAAAGGAAAATGCGATGAAATAGAACAGATGGAGAAGTTAGGACGGTACGATATGATGTACGCTAGGGCACGGGAATTAGAAGATAAGAAGTCTAATGGAATTCGTGGTAAAGGAATTATGAATACAGATGGGAAGATAGTCTCAGAAACAAAGGATGTAGCACAGGTATGGGAAGAATACATTAAGGAATTATACAGCAAACAGGCAGGAGCGGCAAAAATAGAACTGGTAAATGAGGAAAACATTGAAGAAGACAACTTGGGACCAAGTATTATGGAGAGCGAAGTAGAAAAGGCGATAGTGGAACTAAAGAAGGGGAAAGCCACTGGCAGCGATGGAATACCGGCTGAGATACTTAAAGTCATAGGATCAGAAGGACTAAAAGCGATCACGAAATTAATTAATAAGATTTACGACACGGGAGAGTGGCCTCAGGATTTCCTAGAAGTAACAATGATCCCTCTAAAGAAGAAGCCAAAGGCAATGCAGTGTAAAGATTACAGAACGATAAGCCTTCTGTCACACACATCGAAGATCATCACGAGGATTCTTAATAAAAGGCTGGAGAAAAAGGTAGAAGAAATAATAGGGGAAGATCAATTCGGTTTCAGAAAAGGACGAGGAACTAGAGATGCTATAGGAGTAGTTAGAATCATATCAGAAAGGGCAATAGAATACAGTCAAGATATCTGCGCATGTTTCATAGACTGGCAGAAGGCCTTCGATAGAGTAAATTGGGTCAAGTTGATGAAGATATTAAAGGATATAGGTGTAGACTGGAAAGACAGGAGACTGATTAGGAATCTATATGAGAATCAAGTTGTAAAGGTCAGGTTTGAGAATGTGGACACCTGCGGAATAAATATCGGTAGAGGAGTAAGACAAGGCTGCTGCCTATCGCCAACCCTATTCAATATATATGGAGAAAGTCTAATGCAAGAAGCTTTAGAAGGCACAGGGGATTTCAAAATTGGAGGAAGGATTTTAAGAACAGTAAAATACGCAGATGATCAAGTACTTCTAGCAAGAAAGGAAGAGGAGCTACAAAAAATTATAAATAGACTAGTGATAACAGGTAGAAAATACGGTATGGAAATAAATACAGAAAAATCCAAGGTCATTCGAATATCGGGTAAAGAAGAAAATCTGAACATAACTATTGGGGGAAAGCCATTAGAACAAGTTTCAGAATATAAATACCTTGGAAGTATCATAACACGAGAGGCAAAATGTACGGATGAGATCAAAACTAGAATAGGAAAAGCAAAAGCGGCTTTCAGGAGAAAGAAACAACTACTTACAGGGAATATAAGGGAAGATATCCGCAAGAAGTTGATAAAATGCTACGTATGGAGTATAGCATTGTATGGGGCAGAAACATGGACGCTAAGGAAAAATGACATCAAATACTTGGAAAGCTTTGAAATGTGGACTTGGAGGAGAATGCTGAAGATAAAATGGACAGATAGGATGAAAAACGATGAAGTGCTACGAAGAATAGGAGAGAAGCGAATGATTATACAGACTATTAGAAAGAGGAAGGCTAACTGGGTTGGACATTACCTGAGGAGAGAGAGTATGATTAAAGACGTGTTAGAAGGAAAACTAGATGGGAAAAGGGAAAGAGGCAGGAAAAGGTTTCAGCTGATAGACGATTTGAAAGGGAAAGAGAGTTATCAAGATATGAAGAGGACAGCGGAAAATAGGAGTATATGGAGAACCAGGTTTAACCATGAATAATCACGGACCTGTCTACGGACAGACTACCTATGATGATGATATATAACCATGATAGCATATTTGGACAGGATCAACTAAACAGGGGTGCCACAACTACAAATGAAACCTATTCAGAAATTATGGCTTTGGAAGGAATTGACTCAACGGATGTCAATTAAATTTTATGCTTTTTACAAAATACCATTATGATATCAAGATTTTTAAAGCGGAGCTTAAGAGCAGGGCTACCACACTTAATAAATAATAAAAATTGTTTGCAACTTAACAGAAAACTCTTTCCTGAGCGGAGCCGGGCATTTCAGCTAGTATTACAATAAAAATAATACAATAAATTTTGAAATTTACTTACTTTTGCTGTTGGGCACCCCAAGTATTGAATTGCTGGGTCTGGGGTTTGGGGGCGGAGCCCCCACAAAAAAATCCAAACTTTACCATACGTTCCTCATTCCTTAATTACGCAAGCGATGTTTACATTGACATTTACTATTTTATGCATTGTATTGTAAAGTTTTGCCATTAATATAACTACTCATTAACGTCTTACTTAATATTCACATGGATAGATGCACCGAAGCCTTTAAAGCAGCAATAAAATTATGTGGATTATGTCAATACTATTAGCCAAATCGTAAACATCTTGGTTACCGAACAAATGTGAGTAGATGTATCGATTTATGTTGCGATAAATCTTTCAATGTTAATGGTAAAAAGATACTAATGTTCTAATATTCCTTAAACTCATTTGACTCACTTTAAAAGCATTCATAGATTATATTTAGGCATGAATCCATTTGTACCCATTATCTTGGCGTTGGCTATTCTCCCTCTATGGCGCGCCACGGCGTGGATTTTCCCTGCATTAATCTTTACGTGGCTATCTCCCTTTGAAGAAGACAACAATTAAGAAATTTAGCTTTGTTTCCGCCTGGAAAATGGTCATCTAAACCGATAAATTTTGCACTTAAAGGGAAATTTCGAGCAATTTCGCATGCAATACGACAAAACATGGAGAGCATTACAATATTCAGTATTTTGTGCGTACAATAAGCCATTTATCTTGAACGTAAGTTATTATTAAGGTATATTTATATCCACATCGGTGAAGGGCTGCATGGCATTTTGGGGTTTCTCCCCACCATTTCCCATGCATTCTTTTGGAAATAGTATTTTGTTGACCCCATGGGGTATAATAGACCCCACAGTCTGCAAACCTAGACCAAGTTCTTTCTTTGGTTCATAGGAAGGTCCATGAAACTTTAGAATTCGATAGCTTCAACGGCGTAAAACTTACAAAGAACATACATACATACACACACTCTGAAATATTTATAAGATATTGAATAAGTTTTTATCGATTGTTCGACTTAATATATACGTCCCTTGATTTTCTAAAGCAGCCTTTCATGATCACTTGTGTTGCTGATCGGACTCATCTAGAACCAGGATCACGTAAAGGGGGCTCTGATTCATTATCGAGTTTGTTAGGTCCACGTTCTAATTCCTAATCCAAATTCACAACAGGTTATACAGAAAAAGACAATAATTTTAGGTGAGGCGATAGACCATACGGTGCGAGTTCATAAAGTGAGATTTTGAACGAGGACAATGCTAGTGCACACGCTGATGATGCTGAAAATTTTCCAGATGTAATCGTTAGCAATGTCGTCGCTAACAACGTCTTCGCCGCTTTTATTCTCGCTTTTCGCCATCACGTCCTCGACAAAAAAATCCTCTTTTTCGAAAGCGTTAATTCCTCGTAATGGGGTTCCATTATTCCCAAACTGCGACCATCGTCATAATGACTATGTTGACAAATTTTCATCGCCACCATCCTGAGATGAAGTTAACATTTATTATTGGACTATTACTACTCACTATTATAAAAACTGCTTTGTTTTATCCTTAGACGACCAAGAGAGTTTTAGGGCATTGAAAAATAAAACGTTTTGCTTAAATTTTAGCCATTTTATCAAAATAAATGAGTCTGTGGTTTTCGATACACCATCGATTTTCATTTCCTTTGCCAGAATATGAATCATGTAATGCGACAATACAAAATGCTTACCTCAACAATTAAAAAAACATTTTTCATTCTTAGTGTCTCAGATCCCATCAGCTGAAATATTAAGTAATGCGTGTATATTTTTTCAGTTAAAAATAGTATTATTTTACAATCAATAAATAAGGCAAACATTTTAAACATTGAAGTTGTGTGCTAATAGATTTTTTAGCATTAGGATCGTTCATTTTATTATTTTTATAATCAGTTTCATACTCACAAAAATAAAATAATATATAATAACTGACATTATGGATTTGATTTTAGTTAAAAAACATGATTTTTTCAGGATGCCTACAAATGAAACAACATCCAAAGATGCAAAGTAACAAACTAATCTTTTTTTAATTCTGTCGAATCGATTCGCCTCTATGAATTCGATTTGGCTTCTTGCTGCATATGGGTTATAGATTCTCATTGCTCTAGAATTTTGGTTAGTTATTCTCTGCTGACAAAGGCGTCACTTAGTGAAAAACCATTATAACCAAGTAAACAGTAAAGTCGATCATTTCCACTTTTAGAACATAGCGACTGGTTTAGAAGTTACCTTATTTTTGTTAGACGTCAAATGACCCTAAAAAGTTAATGAGACGCCTAAAAAGAATGAAAGGTAAAGTTTTCGTAGAATAATTACCAAAGATAATCAATATTAGTCATGGATTTTGCACAAAAAATTTGTTTTCGCAAATCCGACATCCAGAGAATTCTTCCTTTGTTGTGCCGGTCTTAGTCTTTCGCTCTTGTCTTGTGCCAATAGTTTATCGGTGAACTATCCGCAATACAGAACAAGCACGTTGTACGTTTCCTTCTGGAAATGATTTGTTGCCCTTGCAACGCGACAGCAACAGAGAACGGGCCAATTCAGGGTTTCGTTCCGGAAATTCCAGAAAATAAAGACGCACGAAACAACCCCTTCGAAGAAACGACCCGCAGAGGATAAAAATTCTCGCGGGAAATCACCCTTGGCTGGCTGTGGAACAACTAAACCGCGGGAATTTTTTTAATGGAACGGTACCTGCCTTCGCGTCGGCCTGACGTCTTTTTTTTCTATAACAAAACAAAGAACGGTCGACGAGATATGGGACGCAACGCGTCTTTTATTGAGTTATAAGTCAAGCCCGTGTGTGCGGAGCCTCCCTCACTCCTTTCTCTCTCTGTCTTTGGTCGTTAAGGTCGAAACAATGGGAAGAAATGTGTATAAAAACGGAAGGCTGGGATGAGAGCGAGTGGGTTGGAGGAGGGAGAGGGACGTGGGAGGAGGAAGAGGCTTACTCTCTTTCGCGCTCGTGTTAATGGCTTGGTGCTATAGTAAATTAGCCAGGATGACAATTTTATCACCCCTCTCCTCCTTTTTTAATTGGTCGGTTTTATTTCTGCCTTTGCCACCGGTGCAGCACGGGATAATCCCCCATTCCCTTTATTTTTTCTCCTCCATGTGGGAGCGTGTTTAAAACTTAGCCGCGATGGCGGCATGAAGGTAATAAGGAAGAAACATAAAGGCGATTGTGCTCATCCTTCGGGTAACTTATAAATTGAAACGCGAAGTTGTGGGGCTTAAATGTTCTGCCTTCCAAAAAAAAACGAAGAAAACTCTTGGGTATTGTGAAACCTTATCGCCAATTTTTGCCCAGTTGCAGAGCATATATTTCATTGGCGTTGGGAATAGATTTTATCGTCTTTCGTGGAAATAAAAATGTATCGCCTAAGCAATATTGAACGAAAGAAAAAATAATTCTATTATACGAAAAATGATATTTGCTACGGAGTGTTTCTGTCGTGTTGGTTTATCTCCTCGGTTGAGGTTGAAGGGAGTTGGAGGACTTTTTTGGTGGGCATATTTTAAAGACAGTCTTTGCGCGGAAGAGGAAGTTCAACCCGTTATCTTCTCCATTGATCACGCAAACAGTGTTAATCACATAAGCTATCAAGACCAAATCTTGAGAAATTTGTATTTAGCTGTTCCGTGTCATAAATATCGACGAATAGTTTTCCTTGAAAATGACTGTAAGGTCTGGGAAATTTAATCTTAATTTAATTTACATTAGTGATTTTGCTATCACATAATAGATTCACACAATGAAGGCAAGATGATTTTTCAAAAGGAAAAGATGGCTTTTTAGGAAGTTTTTGGCCTTGGTCAGAAAACCAAATATGAGTAAAATTGCACGACCTGCAATAAATTTAATGTTTTCAGTCGAATTTTCAAGGAAAACTTTCAGCAAATTCAAGATCTATCAATATAAAGTTCATACAGTGAACAATAATTATCTATGAATAGATTTACAATAATCATCATATTTTTTCTGCCTATCGATAAGTTTTTGGCTCAATCATTAATCTGCAATAAATATAAGGTTCATTTGCATTATAATTCAACATATTCTGTGCAGTCTGGATGAATTTTAAAAGAGCAGTAATGATAACGGTGCCAATGACAATAAACGAACGCGCAACGTTAGTATTTAGTAGTTGGGAAGTGGATACCTATCCCGCAATGCTAGCAAGGCCGGCGCCACATGCGCTTGTGTACGTTTAAAGATGACCAGCAAAAAATTAACGTATTCTTCGAATATTTCTATAATTTTCAAAGTGAAATTTTTTTCAGCAAATATTGATGATGTTAATTTGTAGCATAGTTTGTGGTTACGGATCAGTGCTTTGCCAAAAATACAGACAGTTGGTCGAACGGAAAAGGTTAGCACGCTTCGTTCCGATGGTCACGTGACAGCGACAACTATGTAAATAAGGAGTGCTTCTGCCGTGCTTCCGTAGTTTGGCGTTCCGGAATCACTCTCTAAAATACCATATTTCGTCTTTTAGTTGTTTAGGCGAAACGTTTTTTAGGTAAGTAATGTCATTAGAGATGTCATTCAAAAGTTTCTTTTGTCGAAAAGTAATTACTTTTTTTTAAGGAAATAGAGCAAATGAATGAATAACTTCGGAATTTATGAAAGGCATATTTTAAAAAATGTGTATTCGAGAAATGGCTAAATTTACGAAAGTTACAAATGACTCAACGGAGAACGTAGATATTATCATTGGGAGTCTCATCGATTAGCCAAAAACGAGACAAATGAACCGCGAAACATGAAAGGATACATTTGACAAAAATTACGAACGAAATCGTAATGGAAGGAACACATTTCCAGAGTGAGCGATCATTGATAAATTATGTGCGATTCTCAAGGGATAGAGAAGGATCATAAAGAATACTTTAGAAGATGAATAAATAAATGACAATTTATAGATATTTCGTGAAAAGCACATGGTGAACTACTTGCATTGCAGGTAAGCCGAAATGGCAGCTGATAATAATATTATACATAATATGCTGCGTGTACGTGAGAGTATTTCAATATTTATGTAATGCATTCGCATTGACTATTATCCAAGAAAACGTTTTTTATGAGTAAGACATTTCGAGGAAGGAGCATTATTTATACGTTTGATTCTGGCTGAATAGATGTATCATATATCCTGGCTGAAAGGAAAGATATTAGGTGCCATTAATGCCAATTTTTTATGCAGAGGAGTCTCTTAGCAGCAAAGTGCTCGTTAATCGATCGTCTTGGGCACTTTATCATATTGAAGAACGACACTTTTGACTCTTAAATCGATTTCAAGAAGGAGTTATGTGTATATACGTATATATATGTGTGTGTGTATATATATATGTATATATATAATTCTTTCATGCGTGCTTATTAAATTCCAAAGCAAAAAATTTTGGTAATGGTATTGGAATATTTCAGGAGATAGTTAATTTAGTTAATTTCAGTTTTTTCGATAAATACTTTTATTTTTGCTTCCACTTGAATTATCCAAAAGGTGGCCATAGGAATCATAACAGTCAACTTTAACGAAATACGTATATTAATATCGGAACCTTCGTTCTACATAGACTTGGATTCATCTCCAATTACCGTATCTGTTTTTAAATATGGTTCTTATTTTCTGCTTCACACTAAAGGTAAAATCCTTTAGTAATACAGATATATTAATTAAGTTACGGCACCCATTCAAGAAATGAACTTCAATGTAGTAATATTTTTATCCGTTGTTATCATCGCTTACGTACAGATCGCAATTAATAATTTAGATTGAGACTTATCAACGTCCGACAAATGTGATAATTCTTTAAAAACCTGCCAATAAAGCCACCATAACAAGTTAAAATAATAAGCGGGCTTCTATCTATGACCTCATTGGTCAAGTGTCTGACCTCTCCGTCGCATATAGACTAGACGATATTGTAATTCACTGATATCTCTCCGAACGGTTATGAAACGTCGCTTTTCGAATTGAAATTTTCATCGTGCAGCCTATATCACTCAGGGTCGTAAACGTTTTATGAAACTTCTGCCATGGACTTCTAATGCAACGAAAACTAGTATTACAAGGTAGAATTAAGGGTGAGCGATATATATCAACATGGTATTTAGTAACAGATAACGGTCAGGAACAGATATCAGTGATATCTATTTTTCCCAAAATATCTGTTATTGGAATATCAATTAAGAAATAATAGGCGTAGGTTGAAACAGACCGTTGGACCATATCTGTTTGCTTTCCATACTCGACACCAGTCAATCCTTAATACTCGCCTTTGTTCTTCGCAAGCTTTCACGCACCACAGCCAGGGGCGGATCCAGAAACTTCCCAAGGGGAGGGCGATCGCCCCACTTGATTCCGCCTCTGCCGACGACCATACATTTTGAAAATCCCTATCCCCATCAGAACCTTTCTTTTCCTTGTCATACAGACTTAATCTTCGGTGTAGAATAAAGGAATGTTGCGCGGAATGAATTTAAGAATGTACCCAGTGGATGGCAATGGGCTCGTCCAAGGGAGGGCGATGGGCGTCCCGGGGCGTCTGATTCCTCAACGCGAGGGAAGGCGCACCCAGAGCGCACACGTTGGGACCCGAAAGATGGTGAACTATGCCTGGCCAGGACGAAGTCAGGGGAAACCCTGATGGAGGTCCGTAGCGATTCTGACGTGCAAATCGATCGTCGGAGCTGGGTATAGGGGCGAAAGACTAATCGAACCATCGCCCCTCCCTTGGATACGCCACTGACCACAGCGCACTCTCTATCTTCCTGCAAGGGCTAGAAAGGGAGGCGACTTTGAGCCAACAAACAATTTGTGCTCTCACGCCACGGGGAAGAGGACTCATCACAGGGGTGGGGTGAGGATTTCCCCTCCCCGCCAAGCCGTCACCCTCGCCCCACCACTAACAGATGCCGTTAAAGGGCGAGGATATACCTATTATCCAAAATAGCAGAGTTCTCAATGCTCGGATACTCGATACACGGATACCAGTTAATATCAGTTGATGGATTTGTGGGCGCTCTACCTCAAAACCTATTAATCAGATCAACACGAAATTTTATATTTGACAATTTTTTGTGAAGGAAGAAGAGCTGATTAGTTTTGGTAAAAATCGGTCAACCGAAAGTGGGTGTTTACTCTTGTCACTTATTCGTAATTTTGAAATATTTTCTTTAATATTTGATAAATGTAAAAATGCACTAGAATAAAAGTTGTAGGAAATTTAACTTTCTACAACCTATGTTTGAAATATTTTTCCATATAATGCATTGTTTAAGAGATATCTTATATTCTTAGCTGCCACCACCGCGCCACTTACCGTTGACTATTATTAACAATTGACGCTTAGTTACTTCTTAGTAACGCTCGTTTTTATTTTCTTAATTGTTGGTGCATTGTGGATACATACAATATCAGAAGGTTATGGTTTTTCCTGTTCTTTGTAATATTTAAAATTTTCTTGCTGTTTCTTTAAATATTTGTTATTACGTAATCTATTTTGGAATTTTTAGAAATATTATAGATATGGAGAAAGTCATGTGGTGGCCACATCAGATTTTTTCGTGGATTTTTGTGCCTGAATTACGATTTATATTTTTAAAATCGCTAAATACAAAATCACATATTTCTGGAGAACTTAGTAAACAATCAAGTTGAAATTTTACATTTTGTTAGAATAATACATATTAATAACATTTATATAGGTAATGTTGTAAAAAAATGTATAAATAAACAATAATGTCAACAGTAGTGAAAAGTTAATATTTTAAAACAAATTGTATAAAATTGCAATCATGTGAGATTTTCCGAAAGTGTTTTTGTGTTTGCTATATCATCTCGATTTTTTAATAAGGAAAAAAAGACTAATATAAGTGCATCATCAGAGATTTGAGTTTGAATACGCCTATGCCTGTCATATTTGCCTGACGCAAAATGAGCTAACGCGGCAAAGTACTGTTTATTTTTTCATTAGAATGAAAATTGATTTCTTTCATCTAAACAAATCTGCAATCAAATTAAAGCTTGACTTCTTATCTTTGTAATAAAGAAATACGCAGAGGGTTATCTGCTTTCGTTTACAAGATATATGAGTCAGAAGGAGATGCTGCGCGGAACCGGCGATTCGCCGGCTGTTTACGTTAAGGGCATTTTCAACCGGCCGGCGAATCGCCGTCTCTTTAAGCAAATGGTTTAAGGGCATCTGCATCTGAAGAGTTAACAATTTTATGGAGATATTGAAATGTTTATTCGTATATATAGGGTAATGTCTAAACGACCTGAAAGTTTCAGCTCCCTAGCTCGACCCATAGTATCTAAATATTTACCTATTTTTTTTAAAGGTGAAATACTCCTTTAGCCTAACAATTAGAGGGTTACACAACCCAATGCATTTCGCCCACAAAGTGGGCATCGTCAGGGGTAAAACCTGTTTCAACAGTGACTGGGAGCCAACTGCAAGGTTTGAAACGGAAAGTTTTAAGAAGACGACCGAGAAACAAGTGAAGCGCGGAAAGATTTTTCGGCGTGTGTGTCCTTTAAATCTGTCAGTTTGTATAGGGTCTTGTTGAAATCTGTGTCCGTGTTCATAAGTGTATCGCGGTTTTTGTAAATGTTAAGGTTTTCTAACGAGTTTAGTGAGTTATTGGCTGAAGTTATCAATGTTAAATCGTTTAAAAATTTACTGGGCAGTACAAAAGACACAACAGAATCTTTGAACAAGTCCGGTATTTATAAAATACAATGCTCACACTGCGACAAAAAGTACATAGGACAAACAAGAAGGAAACTAATAACACGCTTCAAGGAACACATGGCTCACTATAAATATAATCGTTTTGAAAAATCAAGCGTTGCCAACCACATCTTTGAAACAGGTCATAGTATACACGTAAACGATTAACATTGATAACATCAGTCAACTTCTAGATAAATATAGGTCGGAGATATTCGTAAATGAAATGAAGGATATTATTCGACAACCAACGTATATCGGACGGAGGGATAATGAGGACAAGATTCGCGAAATAGATAGTAGGACGGAGAGGTATAAGGAGTCCTTTTTCCCTAGGACAATACGTGACCACAATAGATAACTGTGAATAATAATTAGTTAGGAACTTGGTGCGCGGCACCCCCTGCCATCCACCGTCAAGGTGACTTGCAGGGTAATATGTAGATGTAGATGTATGATATGGAAGAACTATGTGTTTATGTTTAAAAAGTGAAAGATTCATTTAATTGAAAGTAATGTATTCAGGGGATTTTCACTTATTGTATCTGATGCATGTAGCACAATAAAATTTTTATTATCCCTAAGTATTTTCATTACTCCTTTATTGAAGCTTATTTAAAATAATAAATGATCATTAAGTTTTTGTAGATACGTAAAATAAGAACGCGAACCAACAGTCGTAGAAGCATTATAAATTATACTGGTATCGGAAGGAGCATTCTCCGGTAGGTAGTACCAGAACCAGCTCCGTAAACTGATATATCAGTAACAGGCATTTGGAACAGATATTGCCTCGGAGCCGATACCAAGATATTAGGTACCGGTAAATATCAGTTTAGCTCATCCCGAGGTAGTGCTATCCACGAACATGGATTCAATTAGCACTTTTTATGCAGTTATTCCACCACAGATTCGCTCACTAGAGCGTTGTTTGTAAGTAACAACATCAATGTGAAAATGTACACTCAAAATTTCAGCTTAGCATCTTTTATACCTTCGGAGATAAATAAAAAAATTAAATGGGCCCTTATCTGACCCTGTATATTTTTCAAAACTCAAATCCATATAAAACCAAATCGCAGCAGTACAAAAGTCTACACTCCAACTTTAATATCTCTATCGTTTATGCTTTTGGCACAATTTCAATTTAATCAAGCGCACAGGCGGACAGACAGACAGATGACAAAGTGGAAGTATAATCGGATAAAAATAACGCGCTAAAAATAGGTCACAATGCGATCGAAAAAATGTTCAACTCATTTCTTTAAATAGATTGGTTAAATGATATTATTTGGTTCTTTTAGTAATTCTGTTGTAATTTTCTTAATAAATTAACAGAGGCATACGAAACAAGCAAGTTCAAAATCGACATTTCATTATTTATAAATCTTTCAATTTTTATATTTTTGAGATGGCGAAAGTGAGGCTATTCTGTCAGATGACAGTATTGTACATTATGTACTAGCGTCGTTACCTTGGAAACTGTAACGCGCTCATTTATTATTTGCCACATTCTTTTAAAATCTCGATCTCTTTTCCCTTCTAACTTTTTTATTTTGCTGTGTCACTAAAATAACGAGACAATCCAAAGCAATCCACGTGTCTCTGTTACAATACCTACTCCGGCTATCAATCGTACCAATACACGCATTTCTTCCTTTCTCTTTTCCCCTTCTGGCTTTCTCTTTCTCTATCCTCTCTTCACTCTAGCATCCAGCTCCCTCTTTCCCCTTTTATACCTCCAACTCCTACCCGGCAACTCTTCATCCATTCTCCCCCGTAAGTTCATATTTCATACACTTTCCATCTCTTTTTTACTCTCCCATCATATCCTCTGTCCATTCAAATTTACTCCCTTCCAATCTCTTCCTCTCATCCCTTCTACTTCCTTTCCGTCCATATATTCTTTCCTCTCTACCTCCCTTCTCTCTCCCCCTCCCTTCTCTCTCTCTCCCTCCCTTCTCTCTCTCCCTTCTCTCTCTCCCTCCCTTCTCTCTCCCTCCCATCTCTCTCTTTCCCTCCCTTCTCTCTCCCTCCCTTCTCCCTCCCTCCCTTCTCCCTCCCACCCTTCTCTCTCGCTCCCGTCTCTCTCGCTCCCTTCTCTCTCGCTCCCTTCTCTCTCGCTCCCTTCTCTCCCCCCCCCTTCTCTCTCCCCCCCTTCTCTCTCCCCCCCTTCTCTCTCCCTCCCTTCTCTCTCCCTCCCTTCTCTCTCCCTCCCTTCTCCCTCTCCATCCCTCCCTTCTCTCTCTCTCCCTCCCTCCCTTCCCACTCTCCCTCCCTTCCCTCTCTCTCTCCCTCCCTTCCCTCGCGCCCTTCCTTCTCTGCCTCCCGCTCTCCTTTCTTTTTCCCCCTATCTCCTCCTATCACCCATCCTCTCATCCTTCCTCTCTTCCTCATCTCCCTTATTTCTCTCCCTCCTTCCCTTTCTCTTCCCCCTCTCCCTCCCTCCCTTTCTCTCCCTTCCTCCCTCCCTTTCTCTCCCTCCCTTTCTCTCCCTCCCTCTCCCCCTCCCTCCCTTATTCTCTTCCTCCTCTCCCTCCTTTCTCTCCCTCCCTTCCCTCTGACCCTTCCCACTCCATTCCCTCCCTTCCTTCTCTCCCTTCCCTCTCTCCCTTCCCTCTCTCCCTTCACTCTCTCCTTTCCCTCTCTCCTTTCCCTCTCTCCTTTCCCTCTCTCCCTTCCCCTTCTCCCTTTCCTCTCTCCCTTTCCTCTCTCCCTTCTCTCTCTCTCCCTTCTCTCTCTCTACCTTCTCTCTCTCCCTTCCCTTTCTCCCTTCCCTCTTTCCCCTTATCTCTACATAGTCTCAATTTCGCCCTAATAAAGTCGTTTGTCTGTCTGTCTGTCTGTCTCCCTCACTCCTTTCCTCTCTTCCTACCTCCTTTTTTCTTATCTCTCCCTCTCCCTTCTCTTTATCTCTCCCTCTCCCTTCCTCTCATCCTTCCTCTCTTCCTCCTCTACCTCATTTCTCTCCCTCCCTTCCCTCTCTCTCTCCCTCCCTTCCTTCCCTGCCTCCCCCTCCTCTCTTTCTCCCCCTATCTCCTCCTATTTCCCTTCCTCTCATCCTTCCTCTCATCCTTCCTCTCATCCTTCCTCTCATCCTCCTCTCCCTCATTTCTCTCCCTCCCTCTCTTTCTCTCCCTCCCTCCCTTTTTCTCCCTCTCTCCTCCCTTATTCTCTTCCTCCTCTCCCTCCTTTCTTTCCCTTTCTCCCTCCCTTCCCTCTCTCTCTTCCCTCTCTCCCTTCCCTCTCTCCATTCCCTCCCTTCTCTCCCTTCCCTCTCTCCATTCCCTCCCTTCTCTCCCTTCCCTCTCTACCTTTCCTCTCTTCCTTTCCTCTCTCCCTCCCTCCCTTCCCTTTCTCCCTTCTCTCTCCTACCTCTCTCCCCTTATCTCGCTCCCTCTCTTCCTCTCTTCCTTTCTCCTCATCTCTCCCTCTCCCTTCCTCCCTCCTTTTTCTTCATCCCATCTCTCTCTCCCTTCCTCTCTACCTCCTCTCCCTCCTCTCCCTCGCTCTCCCATTTCTCCTTCCATCTCACTCTCTCCTTCCCTTCCTCTTTCCCTCCTTTCCTCTCTCCCTTCCTTCCTCTCTCCCTCCCTTCCTCTCCACCACCCGCCCTTCCTCATCTGCTTCCTTTTCCCCCCTTCCATCTCTCCCTCTCCTCCTCTCCCTCCTTTCTCTCCCTCCCTCCTTCCCTTCCTTTCTTCCTCTCTTCCTTCCTCTATCTCCCTCTCTTAACCTTCCGCTATGAGTTTCCCTTCCTTTCTTACTCATATCCTCATTCTCTCTCCACTCTCCTCCTCCCAGCCTCCCTCCCTATTATTGCCTCTTTCCCTCTTTTCAACACCTTCTCATCTCCCCAGCTTCTTTTTCTCCCTTCCCACGCACTGAAATCCTTATCACCTCCTTTACCCTGCTCCCAGCTGAACCGTGGCATGCGTAAGAGCATTCAACTCTTCGGAGCATCCCTTCTATGAAAGCAAAATACGACGCCACACTATGACCTTCCCCGTTAAATGAGTTTGTCGAGGACTTTTCCATATCATGAGTGTGTAAGAGCCAAGGTCCAACGTGCCAATGCCCTGGATGTTGCAATATTGTTACTGGGAGGAGCTGTAGAGTAAAAGAAATGTCGGCTAGGAGAAAAAGAAGTGTATCTTCGCTTTTTGTGATACTAAAAAAAATATCGAGTGATTTACTGGCTAACTGAAAAGTTGGGAAATTTAGGGTTCATTGATCATATTGCTTGAGGCTTTTCGAGCTCTGATCCATCTCGATTAATCATTTTTAAGGTTTTGTATGAAAAAGACCCCTTCGCACATTTCAGATGAATAAGCGCGTGAAGATGATGGATAATTCTCGCACATTCATGCACAGATCCATTCCACGCAGTGGTGACTCTGGTAAGATGCGATTGCGTAAATTCGTGGTTGGGAGGGAAAAAACAGCTCCCTCTACTACTCCGGGTCGTGTGGCAAGTTATTGCACAATTAAGAGATCGGATAGTTGTTATATTTATAGAGAAAACCACAGGTAAAAAGTTCTTTAACGAATGTTTAAAAGTGGGCGAAGGGCAATAAATATGTTTTTGTGGGTTAGGGGTCCCATGAGTTCTTTGAGTTTAGCATGAAAATGTCAAATTACGCATAATGAACAATTTAAAAGTGAAAACCTTCAACTTCATTCATAACAATAAATAAGGTCATCAAGAAAATAAGTGTGTTTATATTGCAATAGTATAAAGTACATTTGATACGAAACAATGAAAACCTATCAGAATAAGTGTCTTGCGTAGACAAGGGAATGATCTTCTATCCTCCAGCGATATCGTACGTTTAGGAAGAATCATTCGAAACCATTGGTGAATACTTTTCGAAGTCTTCTTTGGAATAATCACTTAAGAATTTTTAATCATTCCCTAGGAACGTAAAAGAGAGACTTGCGAACATTCAGGTATACTGTAAGAAAATAAATCAAAAATTGAATTTTTGAAACGTCTGATGTTGCTTTAAAATAACACATTCTATGGGGTATTTTCTATTTAACAACTTGATATTATATATACATTTCTTGAACGTCTCATGATACTTTTACGAACATGGAAGCTCATTCATGTCGGAGATTATTTATTAGAAATATGTATTTGTGTTGAGGTAGACGTCCTTCTCTGAAATTATTTAATTAATCTGTTCTTAATATTGGAGCGCTGTTGTAATTGGGACGAAACATAAAAGAGACGCATCCATGGACAAAGAAATGCATACATGGCCCATCGCTTTCCGATATCCGATGAAAATAAAAGACTTCGTGATGACTCTACTAGAAATGAATGCTTACTGGTAGCAGTTTCCCCAAATGAAGCTTATGTATTAATTAATGCGTGTCTCTGAAAAATAATCGCATTGCTTCGACCTGGTTATTTGCCCCAACAGTTATTCAAGATTCTCTAGCGAAAGGCGGTGAAATTCAACTTAAGCCTGCATATTTTTTCTAATTTTGCCGTTATTTATTTAACTTAAAAAATTACCTAAACAGCGCCCGATTTTCCTTCATTCTCATTAATTATAAATATTTATTTGATCCTTTAGGTCGAAGCTATATAATCCTAATTTACTATTGAATCTGTCATCAAGAATGAAGTATTTCCGGCTATAGAGAAATAAGATACGAAGTCAGAATTTAAAGTATATTCTATATCATTAGCGGTTTTTTAAATCGGCTAATGTAATCGTTTTGCACGTCCGTGCATCCGTCACACTTCCGTGTTCGTTGAAGTTAGAGCAACCAAATTGTGAGGGATTATTCATGTCCGTAAGTTCTTCCCGCGATTGAAATTTGTAAACTTCATCGACAGCCTACGGGGTGTATTTTTTATAAAAATTACCTTAATATCTAGTTCATCAGTTCTTATCTTACTTGTTTTCTTGTTCTTTTCAGTAAGGAATTTCGCATTGTTTTTTATTGCCAGTTGGGATGATAGAATTGTAATTTGTTATTGATATTTATTATCGGGTAATTACCACCGAAGACATTTGCTTTGTGGCCTAAATGCATTTCTGGCTTTCATGGTTTTCATAGATGTTTGAGCTACCTTATTCTTCTTGGTATCATTGATATTGAAATAAGATCTCCGTTCAAAAACATTATCAACCCTATGCAATTTCACTAATTTCAAGCGATTACTCCAATCTCATTAATTTATGTTGAAATGGTTAAGTAATTATTTTATTATCAGATTAGTATAAGTAGTATTTGATAGGCGAAAGTTTTAAATTCGGTACTGAAACTAACATAAAGATTTCGAGTATGATACCGCCTCATTCAATTCTAGTTACAACTTGTATATATGATCTTCTTTTTTCTCTGGCACCATTAAAGGCGCAAACACGGTATCATTCGATGGAAAGGGAGAAAGGATTTCAATTGTGAAATGGCACCTACCAGCCACGTGCTCATGAATTGCTTGACGAGAAACTTAAGGTAAGTACAAATGGTGTTTAAAAGTGAGTAGGCGGTAACGTGTTCTCTGTTACCACAGTAAGTGTAATTTAAAGATTTTTATCTCGGGAAAAGACGTAGTATCTTTATATATACCTATATCTTGGCCTACATAGCCGGTACTATTTTAAAATCTTGGTCAAATAATAATTACCTCCTAAATTATAAAGGTTTTCCTCATAACCTAGCACTCCCGGTGATTGCTGCAATCTCACGAACTTTAGAAAGAAACAAACGCTCCAGCTATTAATCAGCCGTCGTGATTTAAAAATTTCTGGCTTTGTAAGTCACTTATAGCTTTTATTCTTGATGCAACTCAACAAACTTTCGAGATGTTTTCCCGAAGGATGAAAAAGAGATGAGAAAGGGAGATGGGTCTTAAAAAGGGGTCTTGGGTAGAAGGGGGGGGGGGTTGATTTTAGGGTGTTGTCGGTAGGGGGCGCTAATTTTACGTGGAGTGAATCATTGGCTCAAAACCCTTGGCATGAAGTGGAGTTGAAGCAAAGGTGTCTTTTTCCTAAAAGGTTGACGACCGTTTGGAAGAGCGCTTCCCCCGTTACACGAGGAGTAAACGAAGTCTGAGCAAAGAGAGAGAAAGAGGAAGATTTTCCATTATTTACCATTCTAACGTCTTTATCTTTCTCTCTTCTCCAGGCCCCCTTTCCTCTCCATTCTATTCCAATAACCATATCTATCTCAAACCAAAAACACCGCACGACTTGAGCCGTCGGAGAATGAGATGAAAAAAGAAAAAAATTCGATTGTACGTCGATTTTTTTATTATCGGACGTTAACTACGCGAAATATCGTAAAAGTGCTCGGGAGGAAGTTCTGCGGTTTTTTCCACCCTACCTTCCCTCTCTCTCCTCCCACTCTCTCCTACCCCTACATCCCTCTCCTTCCCCTTCCTCCCTCTCCTTCCCCTTCCTCCCTCCCCTTCCCCCTCCCTCTCTCTCCTCCTCCCCTTCCTCTCCTCCCTCCCTCCTCTCCTCCCCTCTCCTCCGTACCCTCTCCCTCTCCGCCTCCCTCTCCTCCCCTCCCTCTCCACCCCCACTTTCCCCCTCCCTCTCCCTCCTCTCCCCCTTTCTCTCCACTCTCCCTCTCCCCCACTCCCTCTCCTCCCCCTCTCCTCCCCCTCTCCTCCCCCTCTCCTCCCCCTCTCCTCCCCTCCCTCTCCTCCCCTCCCTCTCCTACCCTCCCCTCTCCTCCCTCTCTCACTCACTCTCTCTCCCCCTCCCTCTCCTACCCTCCCCTCTCCTCCCTCTCTCTCACTCTCCCTCACTCACTCTCTCCCCCCTCCCTCTCTCTCTCATCCCCATCCCTCCTTCTCTCCCTCCCTCTCCTTCCCCACTCTCTCTCTCCTCCCCCTCCCTCTCTCTCCTCCTCCTCCCTCTCTCTCTTCCCCCTCCCTCTCTCTCCTCCTCCTCCCTCTCTCTCCTCCCTTTCTCCTTCTACTCTTCTCGAAGACGGCGCCTTTGGACTTCGCTGCGTTTTTTGCTCGCACCGTTTTCTCCATAGTTCCCGCCCTGGTTTAATTGTTTGGCGATCTCAGAATCTCTTTGAAGGCCATTTTTTTCATTTTGACTTTTTCGATGACGTGCTTATGTATTTTGGTTTTTCGATACCTTGGTGGATCTTCGAGGAATACGTTTTTCCTTCGTAAATTATAAACAAGGAGAGAGAATATTTAGGCTTTTTTAATATCCGTAGAAGGTGTGGGAGCATCCGTTTAGAGGTTTTTGTGCGTTAAATTAAATCGCGTAAGTGTGCGCGTACATTTTATCAATCTCCGAGAGCTTACCTGATATTGCAGCAAATTTCATTGTTCTTTTTTACGAGTCTAAAATTTTCATTACAAAATTAGTGATAAGTATTAATAACTACATTTTTATTGCATTTTTAATAGTTTAAGTTTCAATTATTAGACAGCCAGTTTTTATACGTTTTATGCCTGTTAGCAAACTAAAACGATATTTATATTCGATGAAAGTGATTGATCTGAAAATCATTTAAAGAAGTAAAAACATAACAACACATTTTTACGAAATAACTTCATGGAAGCGCCCAAAGTAAGCATAAAATGATCGATGAATTTGTTTATGCTTCTTTTACTAGTCCGGATGGTAAAATAACTTCCCACTTCAAAATTTCATACAAAAACTAAATAAATATCAATAAAAATAAATACACGACGGTATATAATATTTATATTTATAATATTATAATATTATAATATTTATAATATTTAATTTAACACGCGCGTAATTAAATGTGCACGACCTACAAGGTATATTTTGTCTATTTATTCATTCTCAAGCAGGAAAAGTCAGTGATCCCTTGGTTATCTTGAGCAACAAAATTTTGAAACATTATTAATAAACGTCATTGCCCATGGAGTAAAACGCTTATGTATCCTAAACATAAATATAATATAAATGAAACATTTTTGATAGCTAGGTTAGCATGAAAAAGGACAGTATTTAATATTGGTCCTCTCTCTCCATCGCCTATTAGCAAATTGATGAATGACTCAGACTAATTTCCATTCTTCGTATTTAGTGCATCATTCAAATGTGACTGGAATAATAAAAGAAATTTCTTTTTGCACTTTATTTTGTGATAAAATTAGAGAAATAAGGTCCTCTAAACATATTGATTTTTTATTTTGACTATTAATATAATGTTAACATAATAAGAAATGACATTGACACCTTGGTGCTCTTCGTAAAGAGTAGGCTAATGCCGGCATCGGGTTTCCCTCCTCTATTGTGTGTATGCGTTCGGTGTGTAAGGAGTTATGGGTATAATAATCCAAGAGGTTCATAAGCCAGTAATACACGCAAATAAACATTGATACAACACTTATAAAATTTGAACTAAATATTTGTCATGATTGCTAACAGGCTAAAAAATCTGTATAGTTCAAAAATTCACCGCTTCTAAAACAAAGAAAAATGTCGCATAAGCTGAATCGCAAGCAAAATCGAATAGATACAACAATAAGCCGATGGGACAAGTAAACCGATTATTTCTAGAAGAGATCTTAAAAGAACGTATCAAGAAGAAAATATATCGGATGAAGAATTAAAAAAATACTGCTCACTTTGTGGTTTGAATGTAATACATGATCAACTTGGGTTCAGGAAATACTCCACCTATAAAAACGAGATATTCAAAGGTGCAAGGCGTGTGCATAGCTTGCAAAAGACATTTAATCGTAAAAGATTGTGGTTATTGAGGGTTCCTCTCAGATACACGACGCATGTTATGCTAAACAGGTTGTACACACAAATGAGCATAAACGTATTAAATAATACTCTATTGTACATTACGACGTCGAGAAGGATTTAAAGAATCATATAGAAAGGATTATTGAGCCACCGATCTGACCAAATCCATTTAAGAGAATCGGAGCAACAGGCAGTATTTGTAGAAAGTTTAAGCAAAATCTTCGATGATCGGTTCCTGAAATCATAAAAGAAAATCTTTCGGTTCGTTTTAATTCGTCCGAGGTTTTGCGTGATTCATGTATGCGATGCGAATTTATAACTCCGGTTAATTATAAGATTCACCGCAAAAAAACTGAAAATAAATATAAAAATAGTGAATTACCAAAAATTTCAAGGTTAAATTAACTGAAAAGAAATTAATAAAAAACACGATTTTAATTATAAAAAGTTCGGGTGCCTTCTCTCTCGTACTAAAGTATTAAAAGCACACTTTTCTTACGCATCATTATATATAGACGTTTCTTACAGAGGAGGGGGAGATAACATATAACATATAGGAGGATACTAATGTTTAGGCACTTCCAGATGAGCTGGACATTCGAAATATTTTTCTTAGGTAGGATTTTGTGCAAAACTGACTAGAAAAAACGAAAATCTTGAAAAAGTGAAACAATGCGGACGGTAAAAATTTGCAATTGTTTAAACAAATTTTCAAGGTTTATGTATTTTCGCATGTGCTACGGAGTTGAAATTTTTTTGTAAGTAGAATTTGTAAAAAAAACGAAATAAGGATTATACAAATTTTGATATTTTAATTTGTTTGGCAGTTAAAAATTCTTAAAGTTTAAACAAATAGATAACTGTTTAGACATTACAAGATGAGCTAGGAAGCTGAAATTTTCAAGTTATGTACAGAGTTGTACATTTGCACAAATAAACATTTGAATCTCTTCATAAACATATTGCGGCGGCCGTTAAAAATGTTTAAAATTTAAACAATTGGAAAAATATTATTTCACTTCTAGAAGTACTACAACTTTAAAATTTGGCAGAAATGTGTAGCATTAGTACCCCAAAATGGAGAATGTATAAAATTCTTAAAATTGCAAAGTTTTGGGATTGTTTTAAACTATTATTTTTACATAAGGAAAAAACGAAAATCGCTCCGGAGGTGAAATATTTAGAATAAAAAAAATATTTGTAATGATGAAATATAAAAAATTAATGTTTTTTATGTTGAGATGATATGCTTGCAGAATGCAAGCACCAACTACTAGTATAGTATAAGGGCGACAATACAATTTCGAGGTTTAACAATGACAAGGTTGAAAAGGCAACATAGTTAAAAAGCTTAAATTTTTCAAATAAATGTGATTTAAACGTATAACTTCAGTGATTTCGAACCGAAGGTAAAAATCGACGATAAGAATGTTTATGTTTATTTTTCTTTAAAATGGTCCTTGTCCGAAGATCGAAAGTCATTTACTTTTAATTTAATTTGGCAAAAGAAAAAGTCCGCAAGTGAAAAAAAGGATTTTTAAGTGTTCTCTAATGGGTATTTGTATAGAATGTTCCGGCAGACGGATCAACCAACGGACGTACGGACGGAATACAGATTATATATAAAATTTTGCAAATTATAAAAGAAAATTTAAATTTTGAATGGACGACCACAGATTACGACTTCTAAGAAATAAATGATTCCGAAAATCTCTTTTAGCCTTATGGAAATTATCGTTACTTTCTCCATTTGTTTGGTTAAAGAGTTATAAGGGGAAATTTTGGGCTCCCAATTTGGCGGGTCCTATGTAAGCTGTTTTTTCTGAACTTCAGCTGTTTTCCTTGCTAGTCCTTTTAAATTAACCTGCCCAAAAAATAGACCCAATTCGGGTCGAATATATTAAACGATTTCCGCTCCAGTCAGAGTGGAGGAGATATCAAAATATAACCTCCGGCTACTACATATCGCGAATAAAAAGTAACACTCTAAAAATATCTCGAGAAACTGACGACATCTCACTTTATTTTTCTCGAACTCATTAAGTCATTAACTGGATTTCCGGTTTTGGACGACGCCCGGGGTGCTAAAACCAGTCCTATAGACTGGATGATTTAAAATAATCGGTATTATGATGGTGGGAGTGCGGATAATCATAGTCGATAACAGACACCACTATATGGTTTTTAGCCTACATTCCAGGCTTATAGTTTTGTCGTTTTGTCTGTCTGTCTGTCCGTCAGTCTGCTTGTCTGTCCGTACCCCTCTATTAAGTTTTGAACCAATACACCGATTTTCATGACACTTGGTGGAAATCTCTTGCTACTGGAGCCGACCTCCGAGGATAGTTTGTGCTGCGAAGATTGAAAGTCCCGGGTTCGATTCCAGGAACTATCCTTCCCATTTGATTTACATGGATAATCTGAAAACTATCGTGAAGGGTAATTTTCTCTTGCACATTAAATGATCTTAGAATTGTAATATCGGTACGGGATTTGTACTATTCTCTGAGGAAAGGAATGGAGATTCTAATTTCTATCGTAGAATTTTGCTTATAGATCATATTTCTTCGAATTTCGCTTAAATACTAGCGTTTTTCAGTTTTTATCACTCATTACGAGTGTTGCCATAGCAAAAATAAAGTGTTCCTTAGCATATCATAGCATAGCAATGCACTTTATTTCGTTATTAAAAACAATCATCATCTTAATGGATATGTTATCGTAAACATTTATGCGTTAGCCAGTATTTCTCTTAGTATAAAAAATCTGATGTGACCACCACATGACTTTCTCCATACCTGTAAAATTTCTAAAAATTCCAAATAGATTACATAAAAATAAATATTTTAAGAAACTGCGAGAAAATTTTAGACTTTAAAAACAGAAAAACTAAACCATAGCCTTGTGATATTGGATATAGCCACAAATCTCCAACAATTAAGAAAATAAAAAGGAGCGTTACTAAGATGTAACTAAGCGTCAATTATTAACAATAGCCGTCGGTAGGTAGCATGGTGGTGGCAGCTAAAATATAAGATATCTCTTAAATAATGCATTATATGGGAAAATGTTTCAAACAAAGGTGGTAGAAAATTAAATTTTCTACAACTTATATCCCAGTACATTTTTACATCTATCAAATATTAAAGCAAATATTTCAAAATAACGGATAAGTGACAAGAGTAAACACCCACTTCCGGTTGACCGATTATTACCAAAAACTAATCATTTCTTTTTCTTTTATAAAAATGTTAAGTATAAAATTTCGCGTTGACCTGATTAATAGTTTTTGAGTTAGAGCACCCACAAAAAGCTATCACATACACACAGACATCATTGAGAAAATGGTCAACGTGTTCAGGGGACCTCAAAACTTGTATTTCCGTTGAAATCTCGAAATCGATTTTTTTCATAAAAACAATAATTTCCCCTATACTACGTATGGAGAAAGTAAAAAAATCATCTCAACGGGCTTCTTTTAGGTGAATGTTTTCATAATTTTTTGGACATTCATGAATGAAAAATGCACGGAGATCGTAGAAATCGAAAATTTCTATGATTGGCAGAAAAGAAAATTTATTCAATGGCCTCTCTAAGACTTCATTGTTAGATGCGTGGTAACAATGTTATAATTATTGCGTCGCAGATATTTTCAATAATTTATATTACTATTTTGTTTCCCTTGTTTGAAAGAATCTCAGGAAGACAGCAATAATTATCTCTTGTTTGGATCACGAGACAGTGTTTTACTTTCTAGTTACTGTTTTCTCAGAAATATCTGATTTACTTTTGCTAAAAATATTTTTCATTGCGTAATAAATTTTTTTATAAATTTTAATTTCAAACTGGCAAACCGGAGGGTCCGCTGAAGAACCTCATATTTCACGTCCCGAAATAAAAACGAAGTATAATAAACCGCGCCATAGCAACTGACGTTCAAGTTCAACAAACTCAGGATTTCGGTTCTGTAAAAGGTTGATAAAGTTATCGCCATTTAAATTACGTACAATTCAGTTATCTAGCAAACTAAAAGACATCCAGTGATTCAGGCAAAGCGAGCAACAGTGTGTGTGTTTATTTTTGGCTAATCAATCTCTTGGATTATTATTGCCATAGTTCCTTCTACACCGAACACACAAGAGAGGAGGGAAACCCGGTGCCGGCATTAGCCTACTCTTAACGAAGAGCACCAAGGGGGCCAACAGCTTAACGTCCCTTCGGACGGAACGCTGTCTTTTCGCGGTCACCTCAAACCACACAAATTGGGGCCCGAGCGAACTTGGAAAAAGTCCACTATCGCAGAATTCGTGCCTGCTGCCCTTTCGAGCAACAGGCGAGTAGCAGCCAGCGTCCTAACCACTACACCACCGGCACCCCCGCGACAAAGAGTGCTGATTTATTTCATGATTTTTGATGGTTCATTTTGTCCTGATTTTAAACCATTCTCAAATATTAGAATTTCTTTTTCCACAAATTTTTCAGAAAATAAGCACTTTTGAATAAAAAAATTGAAAAAATAAGTACCTTGTTATGGCTTATTTCTAAAGTCTATTTTATCCATAAGACGAACTCGGTAATTTAACTCCTCTAGTTGATTTTTTAACTTCTGGCGAAATAATTGTGAATCTATTTATCCCATGAATTATACATTATAACAGAATTTGCTGTTTATTTATGAGGAAAAACTGCCACGCACTGATTTGTGACGAAAAATATGCCTATTAAAATTAGATAATTTTGCGTCACAGTTCGCCTTTCATATCCTCGGGGCAAATAATTCCAATTGAATGTTTTTCGAAACATTCGTGAAAGGATTTCCGTTTTCCTTCCCCTCTCCATGTCCCTCTCGCAATACAGGCTTCTCCTTTTCAAGGCACATCGCGTAAAACGACACTCGTCCGAATTGCGATTTCCTTTCTCCTCATCAATATTCCTTCCGCAATCTCCAATCCCATATTTTCCTACCCACTTGTTTACCCACGAGTTCTGTCGTGCCAAAATCCCATGTGCCAACTGGGGTCTTCTTTTGACCACTGGGTCAATCAATCGAGTTTCACCCGAATCGGGCGTTTGGTTTCCTTTTTTTGGCCTGCGGGTTCGTTGGCATCACTTCGGGATGTTGCGGGGGTGTGCTGGTGTCGCTGTGGTGGGTTCAACACCCGTGCGATAACACGGGAGGCGTCGTTACGAAATCCCTTTCCGTTTCTGTGCCAGGAGCGAAATTTATCGAGTTTCTGGGGCGAGTCCGGACTATTTTTGGAACGAAAAATAAAAGTTTTGAAAAAAATCGAAACAAAAACTCCTTTTTTCCCGCCGAAAAACATTTTATCCTGGAATCGAAGCGTGGATACTTCAAATTTTGGATATAAAGACTCGTGACCCCCTTTCTTATTTTATAGAGCTTCTTTCACGTGTCCGAAATTCTACGTCAACATATCTTGAGTCATTTTTGAAAAACTATCGATTTTGTCATAGATACAAGTTTTATAAGGCTAAAAATTAGGTCTGTTAATAATTGTTAACAATTGGGGATGCAACGTTATTACCGTTTGCAATTTATCAGTTATGCGGAGCATAATGGAATTCAGTGGGAAATTAATGCTTACACATGTTTCATTTTATATTGATACACCTATAATCGTAAACCGAATGCTAATACATGGTGTATCTGTTACGAGAAAGCTATGTTGAGGCTATCGTATCAATTTGCGTTTTTACTTGCTGTTATGTTAATCACTAAAGAAGCGGCTTCTACGACTCCATATTACAAACTTAGGGTATGTAGCATATGTACAAGTTTTTTAAATATTCACAACATATACTTGCTTTAAGATATGACTCGTACATGAATATGGAGGAACTGTCTTTACGATTGTTATACGGAGTGAAAAGAGACTTTTAATGAGCAGTTATTGCGAAAACGTGCCCTGGATATAAATATGAATTAAGTTTTGTCTGTGATACATGTTGAAATTGAAGTTGATCAATAAAAATTCAAAAATTATATTTACTCCTGCGTGTCGGCAATAATAGTAAAATGAGTAAGAACTGCCAATTTATTGACGGAATAAAATAATTGCTATCATAAAAATCTTTTTAATCGCACCAATAGCTTGCGGCTCCCGTCGTGAAGTAAGCATAAAAAATATCTAAAGCGAAGCCAGTTGTACGCGAGGAGAGGCGAAATATCAAGCATTGGGATGAGTTAGAAGAAGTTCTAGTCCGAGATAAGGTACTGAATTTTCTTCTCTTCCGGAATTAGATTTTCGAAAGCGAAATTTAATTTTAACCGCTTTGGCACAATTACTATTAATACAATCTTTGATGTATCGTTATATAATCAAGCGATTGAATGCAGGGTATTTAATTTGTCTAAGATACGTTGTTATTATTATACATTAAAATGTTTTTATATCTGGAGGGAATTTTTACCTTTTTTAAGAGAGCGAAAGTAAATTTCACTTTTCCGAGCACTTAATGATGATTCAGCGCATGTTATTACGGCTACGTACACATGCATAGAAACTAACCGATGGTTTTATTTCCATCCATCATGACGGAATAAAAAATTTAACGTATAATTTTCGAAATGCACTGGTCGATTTTTCTCAGAGTGAGGAGGCCTAAGTGAAAATTTAACAGCTTTTCCAAAAGATGAATTCTACATAACCTGCCGTATATAAATTACAGCACTTTCAATCAGCTAACAATATCCACGTGGAGCAATACAAAACGATTTCGTGACATAATTTTCTAGGAAACCCAAAGCGGCTCTCCGGGATGAAATTCTCGTGAATTTCAGAGGGTGATCGTTTTTTATTGCGATTTTGTCCAGTCACGTTTAGAACACCGCCTCCGGCACTACGGCATGCGTTGTCGAGCAGGCTGTGGTCCTTTTACGCCTCATTTTTCCTCATGCTGCGCCCTTTTCCTCGTTCTCTTTCAATTCTCCAATCGAGGTGGGCCATTTACCAATCGCGTGACGATGATAAATATGTACGAACAAACTCGGCGTTTATTCAAAGTGGCCCAACACTCTTTACGTCATTTGCGGTAATATTCAGAGGAGTTCAAGAGTAAAAAACTGTAGTTTTATTCGCGGGAGTTGTTTTCTTCTAATTTCAATTCGATCAATCCACGTGCACATAATAGAACTAGAACACTCCACGGATGGTGTTTTCATTTGGTGATCAAACGACCAAACTAAATATATACTTATATTTCGTGTTCTCGAGCTGTCTTTGATGAAATTTGATCTGTGAAACTGCTCATTGCCCCCCCCCCTAATTTCTCCAAACTTGTTCACGATATAAATCCATCCCTGGGAACTTGATGTAATCAGACTTCTTTCAATATAAGTCGCTCATTTTTAATTTAGCTTAAGGAATCTGTTCACAGTTTCTTAATTTTTGGAACTCTACTCGAGTAAACAATATTCTTCTAATTTTAGGAGAAAGTTTTTAATCTGTGAATAATGCAAACGCTCTTCAGCTGAAAGAATAAATTTTCTTTATATTGGTAAAGCTGTACCTCTTTATAACTCGTTTTTTTAGATGAGTAATTTTCAAATTTTAATTACATTGCTATATTTTAAAACACCGAATAAGCATCGTCAACTATGATTGAAAGTACAGCTTACAAATAATCGCTTATTTTGCATTGAAAATAGTAAAAATGAGAAACTCCGGCACAAATTTCTTCATTATATATAACTGTTGATAGTTTTTATAACATCGTATTTACAAAAATTCTCTGAAAAAGTTTAGTATTCGTCAAATATTTATTTTCTTTGGCATTTCACCAAACTTCCAAAATAATGTTGGGGCCCCCTGGCGGACCACGGCCCATAGTTTGAGAAACACCGCTTTAGATAATTGATAGTAGCTCAATAACTTTGGCTAAGATTAATAAAGGTGAAGTACTCCTTTAGCCAAACAATTAGAGGGTTACAAAACCCAATGCATTTCGCCCACAAGGTGGGCATCGTCAGGGGTAAAACCTGTTTCAACAGTGACTGGGAGCCAACTGCAACGTTTGAAACGGAAATTATTAAGAAGACGACCGAGAAACAAGTGAAGCGCGGAAAGATTTTTCGGCGTGTGTGTCCTTTAAATCTGTTAGTTTGTATAGGGTCTTGTTGAAATCTGTGTCCGTGTTCATAAGTGTATCGCGGTTTTTGTAAATGTGAAGGTTTTCTAACGAGTTTAGTGAGTGATTGACTGATGTTATCAATGTTAATCGTTTACGTGTATACTATGACCTGTTTCAAAGATGTGGTTGGCAACGCTTGATTTTTCAAAACGATTATATTTATAGTGAGCCATGTGTTCCTTGAAGCGTGTTATTAGTTTCCTTCTTGTTTGTCCTATGTACTTTTTGTCGCAGTGTGAGCATTGTATTTTATAAATACCGGACTTGTTCAAAGATTCTGTTCTGTCTTTTGTACTGCCCAGTAAATTTTTCAAATTATAAGGGTTTGTATATGTTATGGTATTATTCTTATGTTTAAAAATTTTGTTCAAGCCTCTGTTTAATGGTGGATAATAAGGCAATTTTACATATTTGTCCTCTTTTTTGTTGTCTAATTTGAGGGAAGTGGCATTGGACAAGGTTTTATTAAAGTTATGTTTTCTCACTAATTTATTAATTAAATTATTATCGTATCCAAGTTTAGCGGCAATTTGTTTGATGTGTTTAAGTTCCTTTGCATATCTGATTTTATTGAGGGGGATGTTACATAATCTGTGTGTTAAAAATTGAAACACAGCTATTTTTTGGTTCATAGGGTGAAAGGAGTTGTTAGGAATGAAGTTATCAGTATGTGTAGGTTTTCTAAAAATGTCAAACTCAATGTGTTGTCTATTATTTATGATAAGCAAGTCCAAAAATGGCAAGGTGTTGTTTTCTTAAAGTTCATAAGAGAACTTAATTGAAGGATATATGTTGTTTAACTGATTAACAAATTCATCAACATTTTGTTTCTTTAAATCAAAGATTGTGAATATGTCCTCCACGTACCTCAACCATATATCTGGAAAGTAATAAAAATTTTTCTTTGCAATCGTTTTCAAAAGAGGACATGAAAATGTTGGCTAGAAAAGGAGATAGGGGGTTTCCCATAGAAGTGCCTTGTGTTTGTGGGCGAAATGCATTGGGTGTTGTAACCCTCTAATTGTTTGGCTAAAGGAGTACTTCACCTTCACCGCTTTAGATAACAAATAATTTATTCATCCTCAAATATTTTTGCCTCCGTATTGAGGTACATACTTTGAAACGAAAAAGATTTACCAAAATAAGACAAAAGTCGTTCAGTCCGTACATCCTGCTTTTGTGTATAAAACCTGCAGCTCTAAATACTGTAAGGCAATCTCTTCATTTACAAATTATGAGGTACATAGAAAGCGAATATTTATTACATTTTGGAGATTATTTTCTTGAGATTAATAAAAGTATTAGTAAAACGATAAATGTTTTATAGTGGTAGAATAAGACAACCTTACTTCTCCTTGGTTTTTTATTCGAAAAGATGAAGACCTTTGTTAAATTTCTGTTTACAGTGAACTAACACTACTTGGTGTGCACGTTTTCGGTAGTTTTCCTTTGACATTTAACGTAATATTGGAACTGATCAGATAAAAATTGCAGAAATTATTTTTATTTGGTTTCAATGAGACTAAATTGTGTTTTTACATATCTCATATAAGCAAAAATCAAGTCTACATAAAATACTGGTATTAAAATTTAAAAAGAAAAGATTTTGAGACCGTCATTTTACTGAAAAAATATGAAATTTCCCATGTAAAATTTTCCCGATAACTTAGTAATTACAGCTTCGCGGGCCGCATGAATCTCCCTCTGGGCCCGCATGTGGCCCTCAGGCCGCAGGTTACCGACCTCTGCTATAGTATCATACATTTGGAGATTTAACGTCTTAGAAATCGATTCAATCCTTCGCTGCGAAAATTTATTTATCCCATGCTGACTGAGCCACTTTTCTTGTTGATTTAGATGAAAATAATGTTTGAAGTTTGTTTGTTTCTTTCTTGCGGTTTGCGATAAATTCTCAGTTAAGTGAAAGTTAAAATCAATTTCCTCGGGTGAAACAATGCTACACTAAGGTCTTTATTTAGTAATACATTTAAATAAAATATCATCAGTTATATCTGCTCTTTCTAAATTTCTTCCTTTTCATGAAATTGATGGAATGATATGATCCGAAGATCCTGTGCAGACAGGCACAAGCTGTGAAAGATGGAACAATTTTTGAAACGAGAAAAAAGTCTGCTATGACCGGGAATTGAACCCGGGTCTTCCACTTGCCGGGCGGATATTCTACCTCTGAACTATCGTAGCAGAAATTTTTCAGTTTTTCAGTTAAGAAAAGAGCCAATATGAGACGATTCTACACAATATTCCGGCTCACACTAATATTGTAGACCAATTACTTCTCCTCGGAAAAACTTTCGTATGATCCTAGGTTCATGAAGCAAGTTACTATTTTTTTCACAAGAACTAATGTGGTTTATTTTTTATATTTCCTCCATTCTTTTAAGTATCTCGCAAGCATGCTAAATGTTTGGTTTGATTTCTGAGTAGGTGCTTTTTTACTACCTATGAACTTATATTGTTAATTAAAATTGCTTCCAACCATCCTCAGATTTCTTCCGCATGTTAACGGAAATCCTTTTCTATATGGAATAATTAAATCTTAGCTTTAACTTTTAGATATTTTTTGTTCAATTAACGAGCTGCCACAAAAGGCTATTTAATTGAATAAGCAAAATTTTTGTGGCTTGAAGACTTGGCGCGAATTTTTTAACGCTAAAGAAAATTGTATTATAAATGTTTGGATAGTTATAAATGTGGAATATGACAACCTAAGTTGGTATGCTAATATTTAAATGAGAATAAATGTTTCGAATTATAATTCCTTTCAATTTCATTCCATTTTATCTCTTAGTTTAGATAAAACTTGCGATGGAGGAAAGAATGGCAGACAGATTTTATATAGTTGGACATTTGTTTTTAGAGTGGTCAAAACTAAAACAAGAATATTTTCGAAGATTTCATACAGAACTTATGATATCTTGTGAAGATGGATGGCTTGTAATAGAATGGAATATTATCAGATTTTGTCAAATCTACAGAGTTGTAGAGGAGGTTTTCGATAAAATATTTAGGATATATTATTGGAAATGTGACTTCTTGCTATCATCGCGGTTACTAAGTTGTTCTTCCTGACCTCTTCTTGAAAGATTTAAAGACGTGGAACGAATTCCACCATCTCTATGTGACAAACATGGCCGCCGGCGAAAGATGTGGAGAATCCGTCCTACAGTCTCGATATCTTAAATCGAAAAACTTGGCACGGAGTCTCGTGCTGTATTATTGCCCATGCTGTTTCCAGTACAATTTTTCATCATTATTAGTTTGATTTGGTGAGTTTGCGACCGTCCTTTCAGTGGAGAGGTTCCAGAAAAAGTTTCTACACGAGCGGAGATATCCACTGCAACGGCTATCGCACAAAAGGACATTAATGAAATCGATATTTACCTTGTCAGCTTTGTGACCAAACTTTCGAAGAAAGCTTTAAGCTTTAATTGAAGTTGGAGGAAAAGAATTCAGAGAGAAAAAAGGGAGAGAAAGAGAGCGAAGATGGGTAGTTGAACGATGCTACGGCGAAGTGGACTTCGGAACCCATTCCGCGAGCCCTTCATAACTTCCACCCGGAGAGAAGGGAAGCAAGAGAATTGGGAGGCCCCCCCATGGGCTGCGGAGGCCCGGGTGCTGTTCACACGATTGCAACCCTTAAAAATAAAATAAAAGCTCGGTCGACCACTACCACTTGTGCATTCGTGAGAGACACTCAGTGCAGTTTAGCATATGAAGTAGCGAATCAATGAATTTGTTTGTCGGTTCCCGGGAGGGAGAAAAGTGGACGGGACACTTGGATGGGCAAGTAATGTTTTGCTGGATGCGAGCGGCACTTTTTATGTGTATAGTGTTTTTTTATTTTTATCGTTCTTTGAATTTATTGGTCATTTATCGTTGTGAATCGGATCCGTTAAAATGGCTTTCAACTGGAACGAGTTTCGGCGAAACAACCTGTTGCGGAATATAAGCTATCTATAGCGTCAAAGAAGGTGATCTGTCAAGTTGCAGTGAAAAACTGTCTCAATAAGCGGTACAAGATGAATGAAAAAGGAAATTAAAAATATTAATAAAAAACAATGTCATACAAAATCACAGAATCTGCTTAAATATCTCCCTATATACTATTGTATGCACGCATTTAATATATACGGTTATAATATTAATTTTTAATATTTATTCACATTACCTATTCAATTTTGTGCAGGTATGATTTTTATTTTTTGAGGTTTATAGCCATCGTTATCCTATACCGGTATGATCTCTAGATAATCATTTAAAAAGGAACTCACAAAACTAATCCTCTTCTTAATTTGAAGTATATTTAAATACGCTAAAAGTACGTTATAACTGAAATTTTACGAGTCGCTTTGGAAAGGGTTTCAGAAGCATCAGAGCTGCTAGCTTCATTCCGATTCCCCACTTCCCAGCAATGGAGGGAGAGACTCTTTTTTACGCGTCTATGAAACCGTCTGTCCGCCGAATGTTCTTTTATTTCCATGGAAATTCTGCTCTCGAAAGAATCGCATGAATCTTTCAAGCGCAAGTAAATTTACGATATAGGTTTCCATCAACATGCGCGGGAATTTCAAAATTCTATTATCAGCATTTGGATGCTAAAACTCAAAAAAGTGTTATATTTTCTTTTCACTTAAAAATTTCCTAAATATCTCATTTTATTATTGTGAGGGACGGGTGCTTTGCAGTCGCTAATTGCTCAAATCTTCTTGAAGACACCCCTTTAATATTAGACCATAGGAGAATATCAGGAACTGTACGAGGTGACACGTGATTGTCTGTTTTTATGAACACTTAATTATGTATTTTTACTGTAGGAAAGCGTTCATTTTTACTCCTTTCCTGAATCACTTTCAAATATTCTACGATAAAGAACTTGATCTCGGAGGGTTGCTCATGTAAACTGCCAAAACATTCGTCCACTCATATCGTTTTCTTTCATCTGAATTAAAAAAAGAACTATTAAGCTTGGGCATGGCCCCACATCTGCTACATGAACAGAAAAAAATTATTAGAATTTCGTAAAATTAAATTCACGTAACAGGCTGACATAAGGCAAGCATTACTCATATTATATATAAGGTTAACAATTTACCGTTTAATTAAAATATTCACCCTCGACGGAAAAGTATAAAACGTAGTAAAGCTATTGAATAATATCTTGTGAAATTTTTTTTGACCGATTCAGGTTATTTTCTTACCTTTGTGAATGGATTACTTACTGCAAGAAAGTTTATAACCGCAACTTTCATTTCTATGGAATGTGATCTCAAAAAGTTGCTTCGGCATTTTGGGCTTATCCATTGGTTTTCCCCCTCCTATTACTGACGTTTCTTAGAATCGGTATGAAGTTCCATCCCATTTGCCTCTTTGTTTCTTCGGAGCGGCTGCCATTCGACCTTCGGTACTTCCGGAAGCATTTTGCCACCAGCTATACTCGCGGTGGTAAAATTTTTCACATTGCGGGAGATAGCAGACCTTGTCTCCACTCTATGAAGTCGGTGTGCTCAGAAGCGAAAACTTTTCTTCCTTTTCTTTGTTCGAAGGGTCGCTAGCTTTACCCGTTATGAAGTATCTGTAAGGTTAAGTGCTCATCCCAACTGCTTGGGTATCGCCAGTTTCCGAACCTTATCTTTTCCTAGTCAAAGCCTGCCACAAACCCGTATCTATTTCGAGGGAATTTTATTGAATATGGTCTTGAAAACGCGGGATATCAATAATATCATGTTTTCGCGGAAATACATACAGTGTGTACCAAAATGGGTATATTGCTAGAGGAAATGACAAGCGTTGGACGTCTAACGTCACCGAATGGATCCCAAGAAACATCAAGAGACCGCAAGACTGTTGGGACAGAGAGATTGCGATGTTCTTAGGACCAACTTGGAGTAGGGTGGCAGTTGATAGGGAAAACTTGGGGAGACCTACATCCGTCAATTGTTTGTAAGTAGCTGACAATGATTACGAAAATTATTCATTATATGGGCATTAATTTTGAATCGCTTATGATAAAAATTTGTAAGAAATTCATAAATGAAAAATTCCTTTTTCAAAATTATATATGTAGAATCCGTGTGGAGCTACGCGCAACCTCTTGTTGGAAGTTATCGCTTCGACTGCATTCGACGGGACAAAACAAATGAGTCGCGTAGTAAACACGTGCAATTCTCCTTCCTTAACATCGTCGACACGTTCCTCACTCCTCAATTGTTTTAAGGGGAGAACCCGTGACCTGCTCGGGTAGTATATAAGGACGAAACTTGGCCTATCTTAGCTGTTTGCTTTGAGACGTGATCGTTTGCGCTGTGGGTGGAGCTGGTTAGTTGTCTGCGTCCTGAAGAGAGAAGGTATTTAACAACTTATATTTTCATTTAACCTGAAAAATTTTCGGGGGGGATTCGCATCTAATAATCTTACCTGATTTCACAATGTTTCTGTAGATTTGTCCTTAAAATGCTGTTTAGGATAGTATAGCGGTTAGAGAGGGATGTAGCATAACAATAACCCCTTACTGTTACTTAGGGCTCGTGCACACGGGGATAGTAGAGAGGGCTGTCAAATAGGTAAGTTAACTTGTACGATTTTTTGTAAGACAGTGGCGTAAGCAAGTGCTGTCCACACGAGGGAAAGTATTTCAAGAGTTCAGTAGTCACCATGAATCGGTCATAAGAAATGAGGGATTAGAAATGTTTCTTAATTACTGTATGCTGAGATTTTGGAGATACTTGAAGATGAGATTAGCGAGAGAAAAAGAAAGGCAAGAAGAAATAGGCACTGAGGTTCTGCTTTGCTTATGAGAGAACTTTATTTGGAAGTGAAGTTGATATTCTTAAGCGTAACTTTGTTGAACGATTCCATAATTATAAATCAGTGAAACGGAAGAACAACGTATTGATTTATTTGGAAGATCCAGCTGAGTAGAGATTGTGCTGGAGGATGCCACGAAAAAGTTTTTATAACCTACTAAATTTAATTACTCCTGAATTTCCACGCCCAGACACTATAATAAGAGAAGCCATACCAGCAAGAATTAAATTGGAAGGGACGTTCTCATACTTAGCTACTGGAAACATTTACGGAAGTCTACAACATTCTTTTCGAGTTTCAAAATAGGCAATTTCGAGATTTGTACCTCTTGTTGCCATGGTAGACAAAATTTGCAATTGTTTTAAATTTAAAAAATCCCTTTTTTGCGGTTAAAATAAAATATTTCAATTAATTCGTATTCTCTTTTCAAGAAATATTATTGTCATTTTTTTCTGTATTATAATTCAAGTTCTGAGTTTGCACCTTTATTTTAAATAATTTTAAAATGCAATTAAAAATGCTTGCATCACAGTCAATGCTTTTCTTATGGCGTATTGAAATGGACGTTTTGGGTAAAAAAAGTCCCCTTAAAATGGAAAATGTTGCAATTTTCGATTTTTCTAATAGTTTGGGTGAGGTTTGCAACATACCTGCGAAAACCGCATGTATCTGTTTCAAATGACTTGAAAAATGATCGCGTTCGAAAAACAGGGCGGACGCACGAAAAACGCGCGTCTTCAGCATTTGACTGGCTTTTGTCGACGCGTCCCAGCGAGGAAATTAAAGGGGCCAGGACGTGGCAGCACAAAATATAGTGGTGGGGGAGAGGCAAGTCGCCAGAAAAATAGAACTGCTTCCTATTCACTTGCCTGTCTTCCCAACTATTACCAATACTGGCTTTGCTTCCGGATTCAAGGAAAGTTTCGTCTACACGGGAATAGTAGCGAAGAGCAAGTGGCTTGCCTACTTGACTGCCCTCTCTACTATCCCCGTGTGCACGAGCCCTTGCAGCTAAACCTAAGGATAGTGAGCATCAAAGCTGCAGGCCTCGGTAGAGGGGTTGGCTAGCAAGTCTGACTCCCAAGCTAGGGTCGCGGCATTCGAATCATGCATTGGGCATGGATGTTTGTGATTGTCTTGGTTACCTTGTTAGCCCCAGTCTTCTGTAATTGGCCCTGTGTTGTAGGTAGATTCTTTGGAAATCAATAAAATACATAGGCGGATCACTACAGTTTTCCAAATATTCTGCGCTAATCGTTATTTACCATTTAAAATGTTCAATTTAATAAAATACGATACTAAAAATAATATTTTAAAGGAAATTGCTTGAAATTGTTGTTTTAATTATTATTCATTTAGCTATGATACAGCTTCGTATCAGTAACGCATAAAACAAAATTAATATACGAGGTGTTTAAAATAATTAACTGGGGTTTGTCTCCTCATGCGACTCCAATTGAGTGATTTTTTGTGGAGAAATCACCGAAAGTTAAAAATGTGTAAAGAGAATTGATTAATTAGATAGCTACAATAGACATACAAAGATTGTAAATGATTCTTTTTTAGAATATGTAAATTATGATTTTACAATGTCGACAGCTGCTTTGAAGCATAAATACTCGTCTGAATTTTGTCAACCTTTTTATGCCAGTTTAAGCTACTTAATTTTATCAACTGTACTCGTGGCACAATGATGGCCTGATGAACCTTTTATTTAATCAATATAAAATTGGCATTTTTAGCCTACTTTCCAAAAAATGGCAAGTATTCTTATGAGATCGCCTCGGTGTGTGTGTGTGTGTGTCCCTAACATCTTCTTTGTGAATGAACCGAGTTCAACTAACTTTGGTACATAGAATCTTCACATAAATTAATGATCAAAGTAACATTTGCACCGGATCGACAAAGCAGGGGTGTCACAATTGCAAAGTTTAACTTTTCGGTAATTATGAATTTGGAAGGAATTGGTCGAACCGATTTCAACGAAATTTTGTATGAAGTAGGCGGCATGCAACATAAAATAAGAAAATAAAGATATTTAATATAGATATAGAAAGCAGGGCTGCCACAATACAAGAAATAAACAAATCTTTTTACACGTATTTGTGTTGAACTGGCCATATCAATTTTAACCAAATTTAATACTTATAATAGACACATATATACAAAACCATATTAGCATATTTAAACCAGATCAGCCAAACAGCGGTGCCACAATTCAATTCAGTAATTAAGAATTTGGAAGGAATGGGCTGAACGGATTTCAATTAAATTTTTTATATGAGATTATCACAACATACCGTAATAAAATCACGATGTTTAAAGAGGAACTAAATAGCAATAGTAAAATAATATTTATTGTGCACGTATTTCTTGAGAACCGAACTAATAGATTTTAACCAAATATAGTATATTTAATCTTCATATAAATAAATAATAAAAATATTTCAACCGGGTCGACTAAACAGGGTTACCACAATATCAAGTTTAGTATTTTTCTGTAACTATGAATTTGGAAGGTATTGGCTGAACGGATTACAAATAAATTTCGTTTGTAGGGCGAGTATAAAATGGGGAAAACGAGAAGAATGTGTTTAGAACGGATCAACAAAACAGGGCTACCACAATATAAGGAAAAATAATTTTCTGATGTCAAAGCAAATACATTAGTATACGATTACACTAGGGCGAATTTGACGAAAAGCACTTCTTTATCACGGGAAACCTGTGTACACCCCTACTTGTTATATATTACAATTGTATTGAAAGGAACGTAGGCGGATTAGTTCTTTCCAGAACTACTTTTTATGATAGATTTATTTTGAATTCCTTTTATCTTAAGAGGGTAACGGAATGACGGAGTTTCGATGAATAAAATTTTTTGTTTCAATTTCAGGTGACTTTTCGTGATATCCCGCGTAATATTTAAAATGTGTACCCGTTTTCAATAATTACGTTCTGCAAACTTAATCCGGCTCTTCATTGCCAAGTGAAAACAAGTGTGTGTGTTTGTGTGCATCAAGAGGATATCTTTCGCTGCGAGTGCCATCTTCCTCCGCGGGAGTATCATTCCGCAGCAATGGTAGGGTGACTCCTGATTTTAATTCTTCCATTCCCATTTTTTCCTGATCTTTTTAGCGTGAAAGTAGTTGTAATCAAATACATCGATCGAAATCAATATGGTATATTCTCTCGCGAAGCATGATAAGGAAATAGTAAAATCCTTAATAGTGAAGGCAAACATTTATATATAGTTAGTTCAGAACATTGCAAATCTTGGCCGCTTGGAAATTGAGCGTCGAAAAAACTAAATTAAATCCGCTTTTTTCGTAAACTCCAATTGGTATCGAATTATTGTAATGTATTGCACTTTCTCGTTGAAATTAGTTGGGAATGGCATATGTTTTTCAAATCCTCATTTGGAAATTGCAGCTCCTTAGATAGTTACTTCGTTTAAAAGTGGTAACAAGACATCCATAATAATACGCGAAGAATGGGATTAACAAAATTCACTCGCTTATAATGCTGTCAACACGGCACGTCTGAACGAGTGTATTTCCACTCCGCGCAGTAGAACTGTATGAAGAAATTCTCCGCGACCTTAATTTTCATTTGTAATGTAAAGAGAAATTCATATTGTGGCTGATTTTTACTTCAGTAACACATTCTTTGACATAGAAATAACAATTCATTATGCCAGTTGCTTGACTAGCCGTCCGGTGTTTTTCCACTAGTTGAGAGTACGAAGTTTTGCGGCCGTAAAATACGCCTTTTTAGTGCGAGCCGTTACCACATTCGCTAGCTCGTATACCATTGGCAGCTGCTTTCGGAGTTCTCCGTGTTTATTTTGAAAATTGTTTTCGCTACATTCATGTTGACGAGCTTTCATGAATGTGTTTGTTTTTTTCAAATGCGGTCCATAGTCTTACAAGGCTGATACCTCGCAAATTTTTGGGTTAAAATTTGTAAAATAAATGAACAAAAATCGTATTCTTGAGATTATGTAACTCGCAGTTCTTGGGAAATGTTATTACGGTTTAGGTAGCATGATTTTGAGATTTCGCCTCCACGTGTATTGGTAATATGATATAGTAATTCGTTATTGCACTAAAGATTACATTGAAAATCATCTGATCATCTGGCTAAAGAAATTCCTATTGTCACCGTTAATTTATTGTCAATTATCGCATTTGGAGAAATCGGCTTATTAGCAGACGTTTTTATAAATATCCCTTAATCCACGATTGAGTCCGAGTGCAGCCGTCTTTTTTCTAAAGTGGCAATGAACGAGGTGTCGTAGTGTATATCTCCAGTCAAGCAGGACAATCCTAATTCACCTTCATTTACTTTCACGGCCTGGAAACCTCTTTTTATTCCCCCTTTCTCGACCCTCTCCTCTCTCCATCTCCATTTTCCACTCTTTAGAGACCTATCACTCGTCATTACATAAGCCGAGCTGTGGTATACGGGTTTCTCACTTTTACTCCTCGATCTGTCCGCCGCCCTTCTCCTCCCCTCGTACTTCTCCCCCTCCCTCCCCCATCCCTCTCGCCAATCCCTCTCTCCCATCCCTCTCTCTTATTCTTCCTCCTCCCTCACTCCTCATCCCTTCTTATTCCTCTCTTCAACACCCTTCCCTCTCTTCCTTCCTCATTTTATAAACTACCTCTCTACACTCCCTCCACTTCTTCTCCCTCTCCTTTCCTATCCTTTTATGCCCACTTTCTCACTCCATTCTCCTTCTCCGCTGTCACTTTCCTCATTCCACATGCCCTCTATAGTTTGTGTTGTATAATCGTTTGTCATTTGGATGGTACTTTCTCTCTCTGTCGCGGCCTCACCGCCTTGCACCACATCTCCCTCCCTATTTTCCTACCCACTCCAACCACCCTTACCATCTCGAGTTCCTGTGCGACTTGCCCTATAATTAGGCTGCTCTACTTTTTGGTTGGGCGCCGGGGTCAAACGAGAACAAATCGATTGCGTTGGACTCCTTATCGATCCTCCGCCATGCCGCGGCATCTCCTCCGCTCCTCTCCTCCCTCCCTCCTTCCCTAGCGAGCTCTCCCCTCCTCCTTTTCACCCTCGCCGTCTCCCCATCTCCCTAGCAGCAGCATGTGACACGTATGCGAGACCGAACGCGCTTCCCCTCGGCACTGTGCTGCGGCAGGAGAGGGGCGCAGGGAAAGAAGGACCGTCCCGCGCTTTGCCGCACCTCTAACCTCCCATTTCATCCCATTCTACCCTCCTCTCTTTCTCGTGTGCCTGTTGCCAGAATTAATTTTGATTCAGAGGCGATATGTGTGTGTACATACTCGTTCCCATTTTTGATACGATTTGGCAGGTCCTTCACACCAAACCTTTCTCCAGTGGGCGTTTTCTTTTAGGATGTTTTTCCAGATATTGTCGCACTTGGTTTTTCCAACAACAACATCAACCTCTTTTTATCCCAGATAAGGTACACACCCGCGCACATGAAGGCTAACTGGATTATTCATTTATGGAGAACCGATTGAATGATCAGAGACGTCGTTGGAGAAATATTTAAACGGGGCAAAGAAAAGAAAAGGATATAGTCGATGGACCACTTGAAAAGGAAAGAGTTGGTGGAGAATTAAGGTTATAGGAGGGATAACGATGTGGTGAACCCGTCTGCAGGCAGATTAGTAAATAAGTTGATGATAATGGACTTAATGTCAATGCCTTATGATTTCATAAAAATGTTTCTTTTCGATGTTTGCTCCGAAAATTTTATCCTTTATCGGTTACATGTAAGTATGGTTTCGAAGGTCTCCGTCACGCCCTCAATAAAGACTGTTATTTCTTCCATTCTTATCTCTTTGTCCTGCCCTTGTTCTAGTATCCCTTTCTAGCAATCTACGCCATGAGTGAACGAGGAGAGGAATGGAAGACTATGTGAGGTGGTTCTTCAAAACTCTTCCCATTTGATCTCCTTTTTTTCTTTCCGTTATTTTCATATTTTTGCTTTCTCATATACGTAGTATATATAGAAAGTATTGTAATTGCGAAAACAACTAGACTTGAGATTTTGCCGGAAGTACACGCTTTAGGTGTCTCAGAGTCCAAGAATGTCTCGCTATGCCGTCTGTCTGTCTGTGCAAGTCCCTGGTGCCATGACGGTTCAACAAAGTTAAACGATATTTCGTATTTTAGCATAAAATTGTCCAGAATAGAAACTTTGTAGAGATGAATGATATAGCGCAACAATAAAGGGTAGTTTATTTTAGTCGATTTTTACAAAATTCCGATTTATTCAAAAATGGCTCTAACTATCTTGATTATAATTTATTCGGTTATAGAGCTTGTAGTAATAAAAATACAGCACAAATCATATTTCTCAAAAAATAATTATATAGCGTCCAGCGACTTCATAATATTATATAGATTTTCTCGCCCAGCTACCTCCCAGTTATCTCAAGAATACTCGTCCAGCAATAACGTCTCTATGGCTTCGCCATTCCACATAATACGTGCATTTAGGTATAGCACAACTATTTATCAAGTTTGATTTTCACATATATGAGGCTCTCATTATATTAATACCAATTACGTGCAGAAGACATGTTCTGCGGTTTAGCTGTTTTTGTAGCAGTAGGAGTTTATTTCAGTCAGGAAAGAGCGTGATGAAACCAGATGCAAGAGCAGTATGTGAGAAAGTTTGTGCAATGTATATTGTACCAATTTTTTCTTTTACTCTTAAGTTAATCTTTCACCGTACTCTTTTCACCACTTTCCTATTCTTTCCATCTTAACTGTTCATTCTTATTCCTAACTCCTCGTAACGCATTTCTTCCATCTTTCTGTGTTTTTGTTACATTTAACTCTTCTTTCCTAGTGCGTCTTTTCTGACAGTAATTACCCTATCTCTTTTTCACCTTTAATCTGGTATTCTCCTATTCTGCTATTCGCCCTTCTCAAGACTGCTTCTCCTTTCTTTTCTCTTCTTCCCAATTTATCTCCTCCCATCCTCTCCCTCTTGCCCTCTCTCCTTCTAGGCGGCCTTCAGGGTTTTTTTTCTCCTGCTCCGTTTAATCTTCGGTCGTAAAGCACGTTAAAAACCCGTTCGTTACACACACCGCATCTACAATCGCGTACGTGTTGGTGTGCGTTCGTGCGTGTGTGCGCTCTTTTCGAAATGGATCCCTTGATGAGGCGCGCCTGAATTAATCATGCGGAATGCGCGCGCACGTTTGCGAAGAGAAATAAAAATCGTCACGCACAAACACGCACTATTTGAGCTGCACGCGTTTTTTTATTTTATTATATCGTTCGATTCTGTTTTTCGCTTTACCCTGTCGCCGCTTCGTGTTTGTTTTTCGAGATTTATCTGAAGCTCCGCTCGGCATTACATTTGATTCGTCTGTGATCGTTCTGCCGTCAATTATTCATGAACCGTAATTCAACTGCTAGTAGTCAAGTCGAGCCTCTGTTACCATAAGCTAAAAGGGAAAGATACTTAAGAGAGTAGGCCGCTTCATGAACTCATTGAAATACCTTTAGAGAGAAGCATCTTCATAGACTAATTGAGAATTTGATTAGTACAGCATCGAAATCATATTTATATATTCGACTGTTTTTGCTGTCAATTTCTGGAATTCCTTACTGAAAGTTCATAGACAAAATTTGTAAAAGCAAATTTCAATTTTATTTGCTATGAATGTTGAACTTACCAATATTTTGTTATTATACTGGATAACTAGGTGAAAAATATCTTCGGCACACGGCCAAAGAACTCTGTGTCCTGCGTTTGTCCACGTAGATGTGGCAGGGGATAGAAAAAAATTCTTTGCTATTCATCTGATGGGAAATTGAAGTGTATCTTCAGTTCGGCTCTATCATTTATTCATCGTCTTCTTGGTGGTGTATTCATAAATAATATTGGGGAAAGTAAAAGATAAATGTTATCTTTTCTTGTTTTGCGTTTTTAATTTCTGATATCGTAATTTGTCGGTCTTATCCTTTTTCGGACGTATTATTCGATTCGCCGTTCGCGAGGCTCGTTGAGTTCGTAAGCGCTATAGTCCGTGGAAAATTTTGGCCGTGGTGGGCGGGGCTTGAAGTCATCGAGTGGATGTTTCGGCCAGGATTTCGCGTGCTTCATTATGCGAAAGGGTTGGACGTCACGCTCGCTTTAACTTCGACCCAGAAAATGTAGAATCTCGGGTCATCGACGCCCTCTGCTTGCTTCGCAAAAAAAATTCTGCGCCGAAAGATTAGGTGACTAAGCTCGAAGCGATTCGTTTATTTACTCGGCATGCTATTCATTCGTTCGCGTTCTCTAAAGAGCGCTTTGTCCTACTCTTTGACTTGAATGCATCGTTCGGGGATATTTTTACTTTTTGGTTGGAGTACGAAAAGCGTATTCGAAAAAGTTCATTGTGTGCGCAGGTGCGCCTTCAAAGGCGTGTAAATTGCTTGCTCTGTGTTAAAATAAGTGCTTTTATGTATGTGCCTTGCGTTGAAGTTCTTCTGTCTGAAAATATTTGAAGAGGAATAAACGTTTAGCAAATACCAAAGGAAATGTTTAATATTTTGTTATAATCACACATTGTTATATCCTGCACAAGAATTATGAAATGTTGATTTGGAATATAAACGTGAATCATATAATATATTTTGTGAGCAGAAAATAATGAGTTCTATGCTGTTAGTTTTGAGCCGTGAATTTGTGTAATCTTCAAATTGCTATGCCTCTGGACAGTCGGTACTCGCTACCCCTGAAAATGAGTGCAATTTAGATAGCTAATTTCATCTGAAAAAATTGGTATCATACTAAGTTCTTCGGAAATAGTATCTCATAAGTTAGAAATAGCGAAGGAAATTTGGATTAGATAAATAGTATTGAAAAATATACCGCCGCAGATTTTGTAACTATTTCCTTGTTTGACGGGAAATTTGTAGGCATCCAATAGATGATGCTTCACAGCTGCGTAATAGTTAAATTTTGTCATCAGTCTTCAATAATTTGTTTTGATAATTTTAGCACGGAAAGTAAGTTGTTCACAAAAAATATATTTTCCGCGGTAAATATTTAAAAAAAAATAAAACTTAATAGTCAAGATTGTAAAAAACTTGGGCGAAAAAGTAAGGTCCTTGCGAAAAAACGGCTTGCGCGAACGTTCGAAAGCGTTTTCGCTTTAACAGTCTTTCACCGATCCGTTCCTTGGACAGGCACGCACTCGGCGCGCTACGCAAGGCCTTCCAGTGTTTCCTAACAGCCTCAAAAGGGGGTCATTAACCCTCCATGTTAAAAAAAAACCAGACTATGACATTTATAAAAAATATGCATGATATCTCTCCCTCCCTTTCTTGCGCCCATACCGAAAACTTCACATGGTTTTTTGTCCTACAAAGAGGGTTAGGAGTAGAATTATGGAGGAGGAAGAGATGGTGGGCTTTGTTTTCAAAGAAAAACACCTGACAAAGGTTAAAAGATATCTTTTGGGCAAGTAAGTGGGTCACGCAGCTAACGCTGGGCTCTAAAATCAATGGTTCAAAAAAAACTTATCGAATTGTCAAAATAAATCGTATGCAAAATCTCGGGCCGGACATTTTAAAAGGGAAAACTTGCGCTTCATATGCATATAAAATTGTTTCGGGCAACACCGGTTACCTCATTCATTTCGAGAACAAATTCTCGGTCAAGCCACTTTCATCTCGTCCTTTCTCTCTCTCTCTCTGGGTAGGCCTGATACGGAGTACGTTTATGACCTCCCTCACGGAGAGAAATTCTCTTTTTTTATCCCTTTCCACCTGCCTCGAATCCGGAATCGTAAACGAGCCGAGAGAGAGAGAGAGAGATGGGTGGGGGAGGGGATAGATGGTAGTGGATGGGGTCTGTTCTACCCCACACCCAGTTACCTAAAACCTTATATTCCTTCTCTATCTGCCGATACCTCTATTTTCTCTCATTTATTCCCTTTATCCCTCTACAACTCCCTTTCTCCATCTCCCTTTATACATTTTCATCTCTCTCCATCTTTCTCTCTCTCCATCTTTCTCTCTCCATCATTCCTTCTCTCTTTCCATCTTTCTCTCTCTCCATCTTTCTCTCTCTCCATCTTTCTCTCTCTCCGTCTCCCTCCCTCCCTCTGTCTCCCTCTCTCTCCATCTCCCTCTCTCCATCTCCCTCTCTCCATCTCCCTCTCTCCATCTCCCTCTCTTCATCTCCCTCTCTCCATCTCCCTTTCTCCATCTCCCTTTCTCCATCTCCCTCTCTCCATCTCCCTCTCTCCATCTTCCTCTTTCCATCACGTGCTCTCTCCATATCTCTCTCCCTCATCTATCGCCATAACTTTTGTTTCTGCATTTATTTCTCAATATTTTCTATTATCAATATTTTACTTTCGTTATGTTGCACTTTGCTTTCTTTACATTTTCTCTTTATCTTTCTTTATATTTTACGTCTTTATATCCAGCTTTCTATCTCAGTTGGTCGTTTCTCCCTTATTTTTCTCCCTTTCATACCCTTTCTCTTTTCCTCACTCCCTCTCTCGCGCTTTAACTCAACTTTTAATGCACATAGCTCTTCTCTTTCCCGTTTTTCTCTCTGTCACCTTACACTTTCTTTTTCCTTACTTTTAAAATCACTATTTTTAGCGGAATGTGAGACTTTTCGCTATTTTCTATCTCCTACTGCTGAGACCGGAGGCAAGTGAGGAGAAGCAGTGAAGACAACTCGTTCGGACTATTCTCATTCAACTTTCTCGTTGTCTGGCAGCGTGCCAAACAAGGTGGGCAAGGGGAGAGAGATGAGCGGTAACGGAGGAAAGGAGGGGAGAGAGGAGTAGGTGAGAGGAGGAGAGGTGAGAGGAGGAGGGGTGAGAGGAGGAGGGGTGAGAGGAGGAGGGGTGAGAGGAGGAGAGGTGAGACGAGGAGAGGTGAGAGGGGGAGGAGGGGTTAACAAGACTATGGAATGGAGGGAGGGGCGACTGGGGGGGGGATGGGGAGGAGAATGTGACAGGAGAAGACGAGATGACGAAGACTAAATAGGAGAATAAGACCCCCTCCGCGAGAAAGAGAGGGAGAGAGAGGGGGGGAGAGGGGAGAAGGGGGGGGGAGAGGGGAGAAGGGGGGGGGAGAGGGGAGAAGGGGGTAGAGGGGAGAAGGGGGGAGAGGGGAGAAGGGGGGGAGAGAGAGAGAGGGGGGGAGAGAGAGAGGGGGGGAGAGAGAGGGGGGGGAGGGGGGAGAGAGGGGGGGAGGGGGGGGAGGGGGGGGAGAGGGGGAGAGGGGGGGTGAGAGGTGGTCGAGGGAAGAAGAATAAAGGAATTAGGAGCGAAATTCAGATAGCCACCTAATCCGACCAGTACCTACGGGCGGAATATCAGTCAAAATAGACCTATAACGTTTGAGGTCAGAATGAGGGAAAAGTGACAAGGTGCAGATAAACTTTTAGACGCAGAAAAGAGTGACTAATTGTTAGTTGAGATCCGTGACGGGGTAAACATCTGCGAGATAAAAAATTGGCAGGAAAGATTGAAGACGATTTGAGAGGAGGGAATAAGCAGAGGGAAAATGTTTAGCAGCGAGAGAAAGGTTTAGAGGGGCATCAAAGTGAAGTAAAGCAATCGTGGTGTAGGCAGAGGGTTGGAGGGAGAGATGCACTGGGATAAAGGGGTGTGTATGGAGAATAAAGGCGATATTCGTGCATCAAAACTGTATCAAGTAAGATAAGTATAATTGCCTACAAGATAGTGAAAAGAGAGATGAAAATGTCAAGGGGGAAAACGGAGCTGAGACTGAAGGAACAAAACTTTAGGAAATTAATTCAATAAACAAATGAGGTGAGATAATACGATAAGCGGGAAGCATGACATTTCAAGTGGAACCGAAAAGTAAACAGGAAGAAATATACCAAAAGAGAAAGTGCTAAGGTATATGAAATTAATTCGAGAGTGGAATTGATGAATTGAAATACGTGAGAAAAAAAAACAGTGGGATGAGAGTGGAAGAAGGACAAGGCAAAAAGAAAGAGATCAGGATTAAGAAATAGTGAAATGAGGGAATCGATTTATAGATAGTGTGATAAATGGCACATGAAGAACGGGAATTTACAGAGTATGCCAATAAAAAAGGAGACCCTTATTATTTATATAGTACACATTAAAATATATTTAACTATCATTCTTATGTGCAAATTTGAAATCCATTGTTTCACTCATTTTAGAATACGATGAATATAAAAAAACGGGTGATACAATTTGTGCTAACATGGCGATTTGACTTAATTACAAATTAATGCAACGTTATCATGAGAAATCCACAAAAATAACAATTAATTATCTGTTTTACTCCATCTTCTAACAAGATGAAGTTAAATTAGCATCTTTTTTCAACTATAGATTTTATAGATTGTAATATTGGGCCTCCTTTTTATTGGGAGATCCTGTATATTGCTTAGAAAGTGTGATCTTCAATGTTTGAGATGAAAGTGTTGTAAAAAGTTAGGAAAAGTATAGTTATAACGTATTCCTTCGGATAGAAGTTCATGGGGAGGAGGGAATGGGATGGGATGTTCGGGAATGTGAAGGGACTCTACTGAATTGGCAAAAAGCAGGTCCTTCTAAGCAATTATTGACTCATGATCATTGAAAAACGTTACGCTAACATGGAAAATACAGATCTCATTTTCTTGTAAAGAAGTATAACTCGAATGCTTCTCTATCCTCTTTTCTACGATTTTATACATTAATGCATGATTATCTATATTATTTTTTCGCCTCTTGCTATTCCTCGACTTTTTCTAATCATATATACTTATTGTCATCTTATAGCTTGATATGGCTCTTTAACCTTTCTTATTCTCGTGAATCTTCTTACTCATTCTTCATTCACTCGGACTCTTCTTACGACACATCAGCAAACGAAATTCCAAAAAGTGAGAGGGATGGACCCCATTTCCTTTTTCCTTTCGCAGAACTCCTCTTACTCAAGGAAAAGGTTTTTTTTGCTTGGCCCCTTACTCAAGGGAACAGGCAAAAAAAACCTTTTCGAAGAAATAAAAAAGGTCCTTGCCCTTTTCGGGACTCATTTATTATTCACTCGATCCTTCGTGTGACATTCTGCCCCTTTTATTCTTTTGGGCGGGCACTAAAAGGCGAAACCAATTTGATTGGTTACTTAAAGCGTCGGAAGATGGAGTTACTAGTCCTTCCTTTATTATTTATTTTTTTCTGAAAGAGAACAAATAGATTTCTTCGAGTAAGTGACCGTTGAGTAAGACGAAGGCAGGCGGTGATTATGGTGAAGTGGTCGGATTAGGATGAATGGTAACAATTCCTACTGGTGAGATTTCGATTTTTATGTCACGTCGGTATTAGCGTTATGTCTGAAGATTCTTGCGATGTGGATAACGGCCGGCTGGGGGCACGCACTTCCTCGCAATCGTCTCGCATTCGTAATATCCTGATGTGACGCATAACCCGATAGCTATTTCGGTGGCCGTAAAAATCGCCTACCAAATCCTGCTAGGAATATCAAATACAAAAATGTCCCGATCTATAAACTGATACTTTCGCGTGCCTAAAGTGAATTCGGGGGAAAGAACTTATATTTAGGAGGGAATAAAAATTTAAATAAAGTGGCGAGTACTGGGGATGCCTAACCTATAACATGCGTGCTCAAAAAGCCAAGTGAGAACAACTCGTTTGGCACGCAGCTCATGATGCAGTGGTGTGTTTTTATCATTTCTGTCATTGTTTTGAAGTTTTGGAACATTATATTTAGAGGAAAAGCAGATTGTCTCTGCCATGTGCTGACGAAGGAATCGCCCCCGAAATCTCCAATCTACGTATTTAAATGTGTTTCTCCGATACCCCAGAGAATCTTTTATCGGTAAGTGTTCACTGGGTTTGCTATTTCAAAATTTACAAAAGAAACGTTCGTAATAATACGCACAGTTTGCATAGCAATGAAAGGTTAAATTTAAATTCTTTTCACTGCGAAATGAATTATAGTTATTTTTAATTAGATAAAATCAATGTGATTCAATTATATATATTGTAATTTACCATAGCTTAGGGAAGATATTTTTCTATTTTACGAATTCTCGATCAATATACAGTAAACGCGTAGCGGTAGTTGCGTTCCTTGAAATCGCCACATCTTGTGAAATCGCGTTATATGAGGTTTTACTGTATCAAAGTTTTAGCTTTCCGTATTTCGTCATATTAAACTTATAGTAATCCAGTTCTTTTTACGTTTTAGTCCTGGTTAAATGTTTTACCATATAATTACATTTGATTTAATGTTAGAAAATTTTAGCTCATGAGTTCAAAGTCAATATGTATGCGAGGTTAACGGATTTTATCTAATTGTTATCCATCAAGCTTCGAATAATACAAACTTTATTTATATTGTACGTCCACTGTTTGTGGAAAGGCATTATGCATCGCTGCATTTTCTTTTCGATTAAGTCGCTCATCCTTCTCTATTGTTACATGCGATGTTCACAGATACTGTTACCGATTAACTACCTCAAACTTGACAGCAGTGGTGAATCTCAAGTATTGTTCCATATTGTTGCCGAACGAAATTTCGGCGCACTTTATCTCTTATCGCCATGCATATTAAACATCGATCTATTGGCGCGGCCGATGCAAGTTGGAATTGCAATTGAGCGTCGGATAAGGGGGAGGAGGAGGAGAAGAGGAGGTAGGAAAAGAGGGAGTGAGTTGGCGTTAATTTATGCGCGCTAGAGAAGGTGCAGACACGCGTGGGACTAATTGCATTGCATTCGCAGTGTGGTTATTTATTTTTTATTCGCGCCAGGCCGTCGCGTAAGTTCAGAGAGATTGGTGCGCCGTCCCACGCCGACTTAATGCACGAGGAATATAAAAGGTATTCGTCCTCAAAAAACCTCGATGAAAGTGAAGTTTATTTAGCACGTGGTTCTTTCATAAGGTTACATATCTCCTCGAGCAGGATTATTATTTCTATCTCTGGTATCTTTGAGTTTAATTCGAGTGACAGTAATAAAGTAGCCGAAATGTTTAGATGGCGTTATCTTGATACAGAAATTGCACAAAATCAGCGTCATAAGTATTAGAAAACTTTCGAAGGGAAATTAATTTAGGCACCAATTGATTTACTTAAGTTTTTTAGCGTTAAATTGAAAAAATAATACTTGGTTTTGAGTGGAATGAAAAAAATCATTTTGCAATATTTTTTTGTATATTTTGTAATATTTTTGCAAATCTTACTGGCTATTCTATGGTAGGAAATGTAAATGCAATTCCATTTGATTTTTTCACATAGCGAATCTGTGCGTTTGTGTTTTCAGCTGCAATTAAGACATTTGATCGGACACAATTAATTGTAATATGAATTTTATTCTATTCACTCGCGTAATGTCCTTGTCTCTAGTCTGTTATTTAATGTTAATGTTATTTTTAATTTTTCTATTTATTTTAAAAAGAACCTCTGCAGATTTAGTGATTACATTCGCGTGCATTGTAAAAAACGATTTCCGTAATTTTATAAGCCATTAACACTACGTCGTGCCCGTTCCAACCGAAATTCTTAAACACTTATGTTTATTTACATAAAATAGATTTTCAATGAACTTTTTACATAATTTGTCGTGTTTATGAAGTCTCCCATGTGTAAAAAGATCGCGCAAAACCTATTTGGTGCGGTGATTATTGTCTTTCGAGGATATAACCGTTTCTTCGATGGCAATCAAGGATCAGCCAGCTCGCATTTCCGTGCAGTCTTGTTTCGCTGGATAACTCGGTAAGCAGTAACTAGAGCTATATTCATGAGCTTCAATTGTTAGTATAATTATAGCTATGGACAATGAAAGAAATTGCGTTTGATCCTAGGTCAGCCGGAGATTGTATTCGATATTTCACTGCGCACGAACCTATAGGTACATATATGCTAATAAACCCCTGCATGCATTTAATACGAAAATCCATTCATCTACGATTGTTTGTAATGGCACATTTTACATTTTAAGTGCAAGAAGGGAGAATACACGGATACTTTTTTTAATAAATAAACCTCTGACAAGGTAATCCTTAAAATCAACCAAATTTTGCTTTAATACGCTGACATTTTGATATAATTTTCGCTTACCATTAAAAATATGGATTAATAAATATCGATAATTTAAAACGAAAAAGTTTTATTTACGATTCCCGGTGTTCCAGCAATATTTATGCGCGAGACTGCTCTGATATATACATTTGCTCTAGTTGGGAAAAAAATTAAAAGTTATCGAGTTCGGAAAATAAATTAAAAAGTCGATGTTCGCATTAGACATTTATTTTTTCCCCGGCGAGCCAACGAGGGCAAAAAATGAAAACAGCGTCGGTCCTGCTACTAACGAAGACCTTGTAGATCCATGTTGAAGTTCGGATGAAGTTTTGAATCGATTATAAAAGGAGAAAAAGCCTATTGTTCTGCGGTTTACGAACCCGTCGCCATAGTTCGGGAAACATTGAATACAAATAAAGTTGTAATGAAGCAGCCATAGAACATCGTCCTTCATACCGTTTAGTTGTTTCCCTGTTATTTGAAATTTTGCTCATACAATTAATTCGTTGCGACCTTTGTAATGAGAGTGCAAATTACTTTCTATGGATAAAATTTCATTTTATCAGATAGTGGAGTCATTTTTAAACTTGAATATTTTTTTCCGTTGATGCAGTGCCTTAATTTATAAAGTTTAAAACGCCCTTTTCTGGCAAAAATTCACGTTTGCTTATTTTGCCGCAAAATTTGATTGTTTCTAGCTGATAAGTTGGCTATATGCCTTCTAAACAGACATTAAACAGTAAAATAAATTATAAGACGTTTGCTGTAAACGTAATACAAGATCAATACATATATGCAATTAAAAGTTCTATTTGAGAGAACCCTTGTATTTTTTAGCCTCGAAAAACAAAGTTTTATTGAAGGAGGATTCAAACGGCAATTTCAATTAAATTGCATTCTGGAAAAGCAAATTGGCGAGCGGAATGTTATTGAGAGAGTTTGGTGATGGTATTAAAAATAATAAAATAGAACTCCAAAAGATAGATTAAAAAGAGTATGTTCAACAAGACAGTTCGCCGAATAAATTCCAATTATGTCCCTCTCAATTTAAATTTTACATTTAAAAAGTTAAGAAAAAATATTTCCGGGCAGAGATTTTCTCATTAATCAAGTTCGAATGCATTGTTGGTTCAAATAAATTTACCAAATAGCTTCGCCGTGACGTAGACATTTATAGCGAGCGCGAACGTTTCCATCCTGCTAATGCTGATCGACTATGCTTTAACGTTAAAATGTCTGCCTTTCATGTAATTAAAAACACAAAATCTGATTTTTGTTTCGAGTTTTAAATTGTATTGATGTGCATACAATTGCATAATTAATAACTTTCATGGGATGCGCAGCAAATGTTTTTTTAGCGATCCGCTTGCTAACGAACATATTAATATGAACTTGAAGCTCATTTGTGAATATGGGACGCAAAATTTATCCGTAATTTTTAACTCGGAAAATATCCACTAGAAAATTTGTGATAGATAATAATATATTTAATTCCATCGTCCTTATCCAAGGTTACCTCATAGTCGCATGGTCGAAGATTAAGCTGCGTTGATATGATTTAGCAAGAATAGAATCGCGTAATCTGCCCATTGTACGCTCTATGCATAATTTTACTGAATCTGAAGTTTTTTTTAACTGTAAAATATCGTTCATTATGGAGTTCTCGAGCTCATCTTACGGCTAAAAATAAATTCAAGAATAAACGCTTGAAAAAATAATTGCTTATCTAACATTAGTTATCTCTACTGACCATAACAGGTTATAAAAAAACCTATTACTAGTATTTAATGCAGCCATCTTCATCTACTGCAAGTAGATTCTAAATTAACTCTTGTCTCAACAACTAAGACAACCCTGACGCATAGTTCGACAGACAAAACTCCACATTGTAAATTATTTCAACTACCGTTATCGAGGAACCACTCGGTAAAACTATGAATTAGCTAAGGAGTATTATTTAATACTAGGTCGTTTATATTGACGTAAAGAAAGACTAAAGTTTCCCAGTACTTCATCGTGTTAACGTACGGAATATTTCCTTTCGATATTTTTTAATTCTCCTTATGAAGAAAAAACAGTTAGAATTTCCGTACTTATGTTTGTGAAGAAATATCTCGGTTGTCCTATTAAAATATAATATTATAATTACGCGACTGAGCAGTAATAATTTGGTATGCGATTCTGCAAGGCTGCCACAGAAGCTCTGGTTACAGTATGTCATTTCCTAAGGCTCTGTTTCCTCGCTAAATCGCCTCGTGGCCTTGCAGAAAGACAGGGTTGGAAAGCAAAAATTCCAAAATTCTCAAAAAGTGTCCTTGAGGTAGGGGAAAAAGGAATAAAAGTGCCACCATACGCTTAATCAGCGAGGTACGCAAACGCTACCGAGAAAATTGGAGGAATCCGGCGGAGACCTTCGTGCAGAAACGGAAAGAGAAAAGGTTGCATAAAAATCAAAGCAACAAGATGTCGCAATGGAAATGGAGGCAAGGCGGACGCTTACCTAATAGTTGCCGGTGGGTCCACGCAGTGTGGGATGGAAAGTTTTGTGAATTTGGGGGGTTCCGCTCTACTTCGTCGAAGGGAAGAACTGTAAGACAACTCTTTGATGCTTCAGTGTTAATCGCATAACACCAGCGAACACTTCATATTGATTTGTGTGCTACATCAACAAATATTTCATTTTTTTAATTTATTTCATCCTAAAAATATTCTAATACTTAAATAAACGTGGTAAATACTATTGGTGGTTTTTATTTATTTTAAATTACTCTTTAACCATATTACCTACATCGAGATATTATACGATTTATACTCAATGAGATCTAAGATTAAAAACAAATATTTGTTTTTTTTCGTTCATAGGTGAATGGATAAAGAATTTCAACACAATCTTCTGTAAAAACTTTGTGTGGAAATATAGATACGAAAATTCGAGCAAATAAAAATATCTCATTTTTGAGGGTGAAATGAACCAAATTATTGATCCATCAATCCTTGACAGATACCCACGAGTGTTATATGATTTTTATAACTTCATCATAGGTTCGTCACATTCGTGTGGTTTATTTTTAGCATACCAATGATGCAGTGGCAAAATTTATGAGAATAACTATAGTTCTCAATCTTAACTATGATATTAGTTAGAAAAAAGCGATGCCATTATTTCATTCGCCATTCAGATTTAATTCATTCCATGTCTCTGAACAACTATTCTCACAATTATACATTTAGAGTGATCGTTTTAAAGTCTTTCTTCAATATTAAAATAGTCGTTAGATGTCGAATAAACGCATAATATTGTATTATATAATATATTGGAGTTTTAATATATATATATATATTATTTTGTAGGCAAAAATTGTTGTCGTAATAGTTTCTTTCACTCATCGATAGCAGTTTAAATCATCACTCTCTCACCAGACGTAATAGTGCGAAGCATTCCTTAGCGTTGAAGCTCACTAGACGCCGAACAGTTATCTTTGGAAGCATTTCGTCATCATCTTCGCCGGAGGAGCCTAATTGCGGTGTCGTTTACATCTAACCGCTAGCACTCTGTTCAAGGTTATTCGCTCGAATACTCGGCGCGAATTCGACATTATTGACAATTAAGTAAAACACAATAACCGATCTCAATTTTTTTCCACCCATCAAGAAATTACAATCACTGTATTCAGAAGAAGCATGGTTGAAAACCTTTGGCCGTAAATGTGAACAGATATTAGTCTAAACTTTTTTTACTGTGTCTTCAATGCTTAGATCCTTGTCGGAGTCTCACTGTTGGTAAATTAGATTGCACACCAAAGGAGTCAAAAGTAGATCTTACCCAGTTTAGTACGGATCGCTTAAACGCCTCATTGACGGTTACACTGACCGAAATAAGCTTTATTTCTTCCTAATGTATCTATGACGAATCGGATAAGGAGGCATTTTTTGTAGAATCTGTCATGATTTATCGGTTGTTAAAATAAAATACCTCACGTTTTTCCATTTAGGGACCCCACTTAAGAATTTATGAAATGTCCATAAAAAACCTCCTTCGTAAAAATGATAAATTGGAGCCATTTTGCGAGCCATCCATGTTTACTCTTTCCAATTTTTTTATGTATTGCGTCTGCTATTATTTATTATCATCATCTTTCTGCAATCTACAAATCTTTAATGAAGCTTAATCGTACTTGCGTTGAGATTCTAGCTCTCTATTGCTATCGTCGAGGAGTTTCAAGTGTCTTCACATCTAGAAATAACTTTTAAAATTATGCGTTTTCAAGTTGTTTTTTGTGTCGAACAACAAACATTTTCATTTTATCCGTCCATTTTTTTCAGTTTCTTACTTAGTCACGGTTCAATGTCCCCCATTTTGTTCTGCATGAAATTGAGAAGAAAATTAATAATGGAATCACAAGTTTTGCAGGCGCAATCTTCCGCCGCGTGAAATATTCATAACTCATCCGTTTCGCCCTCTATTATTTTTTCCTCGAGGAAGGAAACGCCGCCCAAGGTCAAGCGAATACTCGGGAAGAAGTCTCTCTTATCTCGCTGCTAGCGATCGTTGCCCCCCACGAAGCGCATACCGGAGGATGCCTTTATTTTTACCGACTGCCGATGTCTCGCTTCTTTTTCTCGAATTTTACGCTTCTCCCTCGCTTGAATTCCTAATGGAAGGTGCTCTAGTTGTTAACGGTCGAAAGAACTGCAAAAAATCGAACCGTAATGAAAGAATTAAAAAAATGGAAGTATTTACCGGTGGGAAAATAAGGAGGGGGGAGATCCGTTTACGCATCAAGAGGGAGACGGGAAATGGACGTTCCATTTTAACGATCGAAATTCGCTTTTTAGTGCAGCGGAAACAAATGAAGATGGTCGATTAATGTCGTGAAGGGGTAGGAAGATAATGGAAAATAAGTCGGTTGTTAAACGGCACTCAAAATAAATGGAAATAATCGTCATAATGACTAAAAATCGAACGTCTATTGTTCTCTTAAAAGAGTGCTCTATTCTAGTAAAAATTGGCTCTTGAGAACAAAGTGCCTTACTGTGCTTATGGCTGTCGTTTGAATCAGTGCACTGAAGTTCTGCGAGAGCTTCACATTTTACCTTTATAGTAAAAAAATAAATATTAATGCACTTAACTATTTACTGGAACAATCGTGTAGGAACCATCCTGGAACCGAGGGATACTCTTTTAAAACACGATAAGTAAAATCGGCTGTTTGGTGGTATATCTATTCCGGTGAGCTAGTCAAAGATTGCGCCCGCCGCACACAACAGGCGATTTTTCACGCTATCAGGCTGTTTAAAAATGTATTAGTAATTAAATATAAATAATTCCCGTAACGACAACATGGGTCAAAAAACTGCTCTAACTCAATCTTTCTTCTGATTAAATGTATCCGGTTTAAAACGTATGATGTGGAACTTAACTGAATAAAAGCCGAAATTCGCTTGACTAGACGCCAGCATCATTGGATTTCATAAAGCACAATTGTCTGCTCTAATACTTAGTGTTCGTCACTTATAAATTTATGCGGGCTAATTTTTAAAATCATCGGGTGGGTTAATGTTGCACGTGTTGTTTTATGCTTTGTAGAAAAATGAAGAAAATCCACTACCTCAACCGATAATTATCGAGGTGGTGCTAATGCTGAAATAAATTCAAAATAAGACCGTAAAAATTTAAAACTTGAAAAAGTACATATCTTAGGCATCTTCAGTGACCATAACAAGGTTATGAAAAGCAAGATTTGTATTTCGGCCGAAATTCAGCCGTCTTCAGTGGCGATTCATCGGAAGTAGGTTCTAAAAAATAACTTTGTAAAAGTTTTTGATGTCTGATTTGATTATTTTTAACAAGTTACAGTAATTATTTAGCGTGTAAATTGCGAGTAGCAGCCGAATAAAACTTTTCCAATTATCCATCCCGTGATAATGTCACGTCCTCTAATTATGGTATAAACACCCGCACACAAACGTCTCTCTCTCATACATACCTTCATACATACACGCATGTATGTGTATGAGAATTGTGTATTGTGTGTCGCCCGAAATTGTGCAATTTCCGCCACTTACGTAATTCGTTTTTTATCTACCCAGTACCATAACACAATATTTGCAAAGAAACTGTTTTGCTCTGAAAATTCCGGGGCGGAGAGAGAGAGAAAATAATTGCCGCGGGACTTGACTCAATATCATCCGTCAAGTTGTTGATTGCCCAATATGAGGGATCGTACAGATTTTAAGAAACAAACAAACACCCGAATATCGCAATAGGAACATCCGGGATGGCCGAGTGACGGAGAGAGAGGAATAGGGAGAGGATGGTCGGGATGGATTCGGGAATATAGAAATGGACATCCGAAAAATCCCTCGGTAAACAAGCTCGTTCGCGTCTATATAAGCGAAAGGAATGACCCCCATGCAGGACAAGTAAAGAGGTGAAGTCGTCACTTAAAAACGGGGTTATGTTTACACTTGTTCTACTCTCTTTCGAGTGTCATTCGTCTCTCTTTCTCTCTCATTCTCCCCTCGAGTGCTTGGTGGAATGGGAGGAGCGCTTGGAAGGTAGAGGATAGAGGGAGCGGGAGAGGGAGAGAAAGGGAGAGAGAGAGAAAGAGAGAGAGAGGGAGAGGGAGAGGGGGAGGGGGGAGGGAGGAGAGGGAGAGGGAGAGGGGGAGAGGGGGGGGGGGGAGAGAGAGGGGGGGGAGAGAGAGGGGGGAGAGAGAGGGGGGGAGAGAGGGGGGGGGAGAGAGGGGGGGAGAGGGGGAGGGGGAGGGGGGAGAGAGGGGGGGGAGAGGGGGGGGAGGAGGGGGGGGGAGAGGGGGGGGAGAGAGGGGGGGAGAGAGGGGGGAGAGAGAGAGGGGGGGAGAGAGAGAGGGGGGGAGAGAGGGGGGGGAGAGAGGGGGGGGGGAGAGAGAGAGAGGGGGGGGAGAGAGAGAGGAGGGGGAGAAGAGGGGGGAGAGATTGATTGATTTGGTCTTTATTTGGGGCGAGATTGTGTCTAAGAAGTCCCACCTTCCACCTAACCCCTCGTCATGAAACATACAATAATACATAGAAACATTATGTGATTACAAGTAACAATAAAATACCAGTATTGGAAAAGAAAAGATGTAATGAGAGAGAGGGGGGGGAGAGAGGGGGGGAGAGATGGGGAGAGAGAGAGGGGGGAGAGATGGGGAGAGAGAGAGAGGGGGGAGAGATGGGGAGAGAGAGAGAGGGGGGAGGGAGAGAGAGAGGGGGGAGGAGGAGAGAGAGAGAGAGGGGGGGAGAGAGAGAGAGAGAGAGAGGGGGGGGAGAGAGAGAGAGGGGGGGGGGGGGGGAGAGAGAGAGGGGGGGAGAGAGAGAGAGAGGGGGGGAGAGAGAGAGAGGGGGAGAGAGAGAGAGAGGGGGGGGAGAGAGAGAGAGGGGGGGAGAGAGGGGGAGAGGGGGGGGGGGAGAGGGGGAGAGAGGGGGGGGAGAGAGGGGGAGAGAGAGAGGGGGGGAGAGAGAGAGGGGGGGAGAGAGAGGGGGGAGAGAGAGAGAGGGGAGAAGAGAGAGAGGGAGAGAGGGGAGAGGGGGGGGAGAGAGAGGGAGAGGGGGAGAGAGAGGGGGAGAGAGAGGGGGAGAGAGAGGGGGAGAGGGGGGGAGGAAGGATTTGAAGGAACGAAGTTGTTGGTGGAGGAGAGGATATGAGGAGGGGCACTCGTATTCCTTCGAGTGGATGATGGAAAGCCTAGCCTTAAAGAGCGACCGAGTGAGAGAGAGAGAGATATAGGGGAAGGGACGGGCAGAAAGGAGAACAAATGACGGCTGAAATATCCCTCTCGATTGTCATACATATAAAGGTGCGTTCACACTAGTGATGTATACAAATCTTATACATGTTAAACAGAAATCTAGAAATGTATAGGATTTGTATAAGACAAGTCCAATATTTCTTCATGTCCTATGCTGTATACGACAAGTCGTATACAAATCTGAAGCTTCCGCACCTAATGGGAAACTTAGATTTATCCACCAACTCGCGCATGCGCTGTAGAATGTAAATCAATTGTCATCTGTCACTCTACATTGTTTACGTGCGGTAGTGGCTACTTCTTTTCACTTCTTTTGGCACAACATTTAGTTCCTTTTTATTTAATTAAATATTAGCCAAGAAAAGAAACAACAGCACTGATTGAGCTACTTAGAAATAATAAATGTTTATGTCCGGAGTACTTCAATAGAAATGTCAAGCAAGAAGCACGTTTGAAGATTGCATCTGAAATAGAGGGAAGCAGATGTTGAAAAAAATTAATAATTTAAACAGCCAGTATTTTCGAGAAAATGCCAGTGCAGAAGTCGGAGAAATCGGGAAATGGAAGTGATGAAATATATGTGCCCAATGGTACGGATTCACTCTCCTACATTTTCTACAAGTTGTGAATAAACCTGTGCATAGTTATAGCCCGGCAAGTAATATATAAATAAAAACAGTATTACAGAAGAGTTTAATTTATTGTTAATTGATGTACATGTAAAATATGAAATAGCTTGGCTATTATAAGCTACATTATTTTGCCAAGGTACACTGCCAATATCGCAAACAAAAAATCCTGAAAATTCTTGTCTGACTTCTTGTACAGCTTGACAGGGTTTCCTTGCAGTCCTCTGTAGTGGTAACAGGAATGTATTATTATTATTGTGCCATGTTTCCGGCACTATTGAACCTGTATCTGTTTCCTCAAAGTCGAATGTCCCTGGTGGTGAATAACATCTTTTGCTGCTGCACTTATGACAAAGGATCTATGCAAAGAATTTATAATTATCGCATAAGTCGTGCACGGAGGGTCGTAGAGAACTCATTCGGTATATTTTCCGCGGTTTTTCATGTATTGCGGACAACTTTGAACCTAGAACCAACAAACCTCAAAAAATTGTAATGGCGTGCTGTGCTCTTAATAATTATTTACGTCGGAGATCCTGGATAGGGTTTCATTATATTTGGTTTTAAGGCAAAAGCATCATCTGCTACAATAACGTATGGTGAGGGAGAAAAACACCACCACTACTGACTTGTCTAACCAATGTGAACGCTTCAAAAATGTATACTTGTATTAGATTTGTATTTACTAAATTGTATACAAATCTAGGACAAGTCTTATACTTGTATATGGATTTGTCATATACCTGTATTTAGTGTGAACGTACCTTAACAATGAAAGGAACGATCGAAAGTCTAGGATATCGGAGAATCATTTTCTCAACCGAGGACATTACCTTGACCTCCAAAGATGTAATTTAACTGTTAATAAATAGATGTTTCTATGAAAATTTGCGAAATAATCGCAACGTGATCGGTCACGCGTCAATGACGGAATAGTTTTTGCTCGTCAATTCTCGCGGAGGTCAGTTTAACGAAGCACAGAACATCTGTCGGGTTTTTATGCATAACATTGAAAACCTTTATAAAAACTCATGCTTGAAATAAAAGTGCAAGCCACTAAAATGCTCTTTGGACAGATTAATGACGGAATGTTACCAGCACTTTATAGTATATTTACTCAAGCAATTAACACAACCTTCTGTTGCAAAAAGGAGTTATAAATCACAAAATTCTGGTGCCACGAATAATGATTCTTTCAGCGCATAATCATCGTGTGATAAAGCGATCGTAATCATCTCGTTATCAATAAAAAAACTGATGACCAAAGTAAAATTCAAACGAAATAGAAAGCATAGCATACTAAGTCAGCGCGCGTGCTATAAAAAAAAGTCCACATTAAAACATCCAGCAATGAACTCTACAGGATTCTTTTTTTCATTTTTGAAACCAACCCGAACCTCCTTTCTTTGAAATAACCGGAGCGATTCAAGGCTACACGAAATTTCCACCCCGGCCCTCCTCCCTTTCCTTCTTCCCCTCACCATCCGATGTCACCTCTGCTTAAAAATCTTGCGCGAGTTTTGGTTTTCTTTTCGGAGTAGGCGATGGTGGGGGGAGGTCGATAGGGTTTGGGTAGCGAGGTGGTGTATGGCGTGGGATGGGTTTGGCTTGAAAGGGTGAAGGGTTGGGGAAGAAGCTGGGAGATGTCACGGGGCAGAGAGAGAGAGAGAGATGGGGGAAGGGGATCGGGACACCTTGGGAGAGAGATTTCGTCACCTAAAGAGATTGTATTCATTTATGCACAAAGGAGGAGTCGAGGAGGCGGAATTTTTTCTTTCCGAAATCGCTTCCCGTCGGGAGGACGCGAGGAATGACGGGAAGGAAAGCGAGAGAGAAGGGTGATATTCCACTAACTTTGTTATTAACTCCATCATCCTCCTCGATCCCTGCAACATTTTTGACGAAGTTTTCCTTGCAAATCGATTGCCGCGCGTGTTTTTTGATAACGGGAAAAAACTTCAGTTTTGCTACCTCGTCTCTGGAGAAGGTCGACAGATTTGGGTTAGTATAATTTTGAAATAGAGTGGAATTTTCCATGCCAATCTAATGGAATAAGATATCTTGGCGTTATTTTCCTGGAATTTCCATGTAAAATATAGTTTTTGTTATAGAAAATAACCGATATCAGCAATAATGATGAGCACATACTGGACCCAATTATTAATGCAGAGAGTTCCTCACAATTATCTACATGTTCTCATAATTTTGTCTTACCGCAGCTTATAGTCCACATTTGTGCGATTTGTATTGACGGACGGATGGAGTGGGTGGTTTTTTCACAGGGCAGTTTTCTAAATTATAGTTCTAAGAGGCGCTATTATTCGACGAAGAGGGTGGCACTTCGTAAAATCTTGGTTGTGGTTGCCGTGCGCGAACTGACCAACGATTTTTTGCAAGCCTTACGTGTGGTCTTAACAAGAAAGTAAATTTGCGCGGCGTAAAGAAGGCCAGCAAATCGCGGGGAGGGAGTTTCGCTTCAAATGTTACCGAGGCACCCGCGCACGTGTTGTCAACGCGAAGGATCGACCATTTTCATGTTTCGGTGACGAAAAAGACGACGGAAACCGGCGAGAACGGAATGAGAAAATCATTACACACCAATGAAGAAAACAAGAAGAATTCATTATTTATGTACTTCTATAGAGAAAACCTCGCGAATTCCACATGCAAAAAACAAGACGCGCAAACAAAAGTCGCGCGATTTTTTCTCCGCGTGACCAAAAAACAAGCGAATCGCTTCACCACGCGGGAGTGAAAGGAAACACGTTTCGTAACCTTCAAGGAGTACACGAAAAATAACTGCTCTCGCTAGACTGATACTTTTAAAAACTAGGAAAATCCAGGATGGTGAGCTATTTATTGGTTTATAAAAAAACGCGTGAGCAGGACGCGCATTTAGGCGAAAGGGGGGAAGGATGAGGGGTTTGAAAGGAGGGCACGGTGCGTTTACCTCAGCTCGATGGCCTAAGTCCAGAAGATGGGAAGAAACGCCGGGGATGAGCGGAGAGCCGACGACGCCTTCTCGCGTATGCGTGGTAGTAAAGTAGTACGCCAAGAGTCCGGCCTTCTCTCGCCGATACTAACTAGGAGAGCGAAGGGATCGCTCGCGCCGCTCCTCACTTTTTCGGTCGAGAAGAGCGGTGGGGGCAGATGAGCGGCAGAGAGGGAAGGGATGAGAGTGAGTTTGGCGGCTTGTGTCGCAGACGGTGGCGGCCGCGGCGGCGGTAGTAGTCCCCTTCTCTCTCCTCCCTGGGCGGTTCCCCCAGTCTGCCGCCTCGCCGGTTTGACGTCGGGCCCGAGTTGATGGCGCAGGGAGCGCGGAATATTCCCCCTTTCGCTCTCCAGAGTGTACTCCCCGGCAATGAGACAGCCGGAGAGGCGCGCGAGTTGGGAAGGCGGGGTCTGTGCGGGGGAGGGGAGGGAGAAAGGGGGAGGGAGGGGAGTGAGAAAGGGGGAGGGAGGGGAGGGATAGGAGAGAGAGAGAGGCAAAAAAGAAACGGAAATAATAATGAAAATATCCCCACTTCCAAGTCTGCCCTACCCTTCCTCTCCCGGCGTAAGCGGCCTTCGCCGTCTCTCCCTCCCTTCCTCTCTCTCTCGCGCCTTACTACCTCCCCTCACCTCCCTCCGTCACTCTATCTCTGTCTCTCTCCCTTCTCTCTCTCTATCCCCCATACCTCTCTCGTTCTCCCTTGCGTACATGAAACTCTCCCCTTACTCCTTTCATTCTCCCTTTGCTCTCTCCCTTTCTGTTTTAACCTTCTCCTTCCCTTAACTTTCTCCCTCTCGCCTCATCTCTCCTCTCCCTTCATGGTAGCGATCCCGCCTCATTCAATTGCCGCAGTCTCCCTTCTATTTCTCTTTCTCTCGCCTCTTTTCGTCTCGTTCTATCCCATCACCTACTGTATGTTTTGCATCCTCCTTCTATTTCACTTTCTCTCGCCGCCTCTAGAACTATTCTTTATTCAGAATTCAACATTTTTATCCACACTCGGTGTTTCTCCGTTATTTCTTTCCGCAACATACTATATTCCTCCATTACTCTTCCGAGATCGCGCAAGTCAGCGCTCCGTCCTTCGGAAGGGACGTTAAGCAGTTGGCCCCCTTGGTGCTCTTCGTAAAGAGTAGGCTAATGTCGGCACCGGGTTTCCCTTCTCCCTTGTGTATGTTTTCGGTGGAGGAGTAATGGCTATACCTATAATAATCCAAGCGGTAGATTAGCTAGAAATGCCATACAAACAAACAAATCCATTACCCTTCCGATATCCTCTTCTCATTCATTCTTCTCTTCTCGCCTCCCTCTACGCCAACGATTTTTTCCCATTACCGCTAGGTGTCAGCCCTAGCGGGGAAGGGCAGTTAATCTTCATTTTTTTACGCCATCTCTCAGCGTGTGCGATTGTACGGGCCCCTCTTAACTCTCCTGACCCCCCTTACTCGCAAATTGCTCCTTTCTCCCTCTCTCCATCTCCTTACTATCTCCAAAAAACCTCTTTTCTCTCCCCGCAGCGATACGGGTCATCCTCTTTAGGTCGCCGTGCAGGACAGGTGGACCCACCCCAACATTCTTTCTCCTGCCCCCTCTCCCGACCACTCCCTTCTCTCTCTCCGCTTTTTTCCGCTCCTGTCGGGAGTGTTGTAATTCCGCGTCATTTTTGCTTTCTCCGAAATCATCGTGGGGTATAACAGAAGGAGTGGTGCGTCTGAACATCCCGCTTGGGCATTTTTATTTCTATTTCGCCACCCCCTCCCCCCATATTTCTTCAGCTGATTCGTACGCTCTCTTGCGGTGTGGCGTCACCAGAGGACGTATATGTTGGGGAGTTGTAGGAGGGGAAGGCGGGGGGAGGAGCGTGGGGTGGGGCGCGGGATAAGGACGATACGAGGCAGGGGGATACTGCCGAGGAGGGAGAGATAAAGCGGAGGGGAATGTGTAGTGGGAAGTTTCGCCCCTCTCCCACAACCAATACTTCCTACGGTCTGTCTCGACTCCACCAAGGCTGTTGGCCTCTATGGAGGGATTCTCTTTACTCATGTCTCCCCTCCGATTCTCTACTCCCCACCTAAACGGCGACTATCTTTCTGGACGCGATGATTCATGAAATTGGTATTCTATTATCATATCTTGATAATCCGATAAGAGGCATAGCGAGCTCCTCCTTTTCTCGATCGCCTCCGAGTCTCCCTTTCTGAGCTGCCGCGGTCGCAATCGTCTGATATCATATCTTCGGACACAGTGTCGCTATTGTAACCGCCTCGTCCATTTATTTGTTCCTCTCTATCTCTCTCTCTGCTCGACTATTTACCGCTGCTTGCGTGTGTATGCGAGTGGGCGTGCTTCATAAAGCACTGACTGTACATATGCTCGATGTTTTCCGCTGCTACGCGCCCGTATTTATCGTGCGATCGCCGTTCACATCGCTAAGGCTATAAGGTTTACTACTCTACATATTAACGCTGTCGGTACGTTACGCGAAACTGGGTTGGTTTTCTGCCATAGTAAACTGAGGTAATATTTCTGGATATTGGACGCTTTGGGCTGCAAATGCTATTTTCTAATCTTCCGAGCTTCTGGTCACTCTAGTGAAGGATAGAAGAGTGATTGGTAGATGTGATGCAAATGTTTCGAAAGTGACTGATGTCAAGATTCAACGGGAGCAAGAATAAGAACCCGTTCACCTGTCGCCAGGTTACGATTCGACCCACATTCGGCGACGATGATCGGCTGAGGGTTGCGAGAGTGGTAACCGAGCGAAGAAGAAAGTGACTCTGAAGCGATCACATGTGCCGAATGTGAAATTTGCACTTCTTTCCTCTGTCCTTTCCATCGCCATAAGGCTCGTGGAACAGAGACATTCATATGGCAGTCGTTTCAATGTTCATGTTTTACTCTATGATATAAATGTTTCTAATATTTGCGAACAAAAAGCGTCGTACGCTATTAAATTATAGATTTTATTTACTCTTGTTTGTCACGGAAATGACTATGAATTTCAATACTTTTAATGCAAGAAGGATCAGATGAGGCAAGTGTTTGACCAGTTTAGAGCAATATAATCAAATAATCATAATAATAAATGATACGTATTTATTTCAACAACGAATAATCGAGCTCGCCTCATCGCTGGAATACAATTGGTACCTCTTACGGCCAAAAATGGAATTGAATGTGCATTTATGCTACAGGTTATAAACTACAGTGCCTCATGGCGGAGAAACATTTGTTCGTAATATTAATTAAAGCTAAATAGTTTCTTACATAGTACAATAGATATAAGATATTTACAACTTAAAAATAGGTGGATTATTTACATGGATTTTATTATTTTTAATAATATTTTTTAATAATAATTTTTAATAATTTTTTAATAATAATAATAATAATAATATTTAATAATATTTTTTAATAATAATAATTTTTTAATTTATATATATATATATATATATATATATATATATATATATATCATTATATATAGACGTTCCTTAAAGAGGAGGAGGAGGAGGATATAACATACTAGTAGAAGGTGCTTGCATACTGCAAGCATTTCATATCACCTTGAAAAAACATTAATTTTTCAGACAAATATTTCATCATTCCAAATATTCTATTAATTCTAAAGATTTCACCTCCGCAGCGATTTTTTTTTTCCCACATGTAAAAATAATAGTTTAAAACAATCCCCAAATGTTGCAATTTTAAACATTTTACACTTTCTCCATTTAGGGGTACTAATGCTACACATTTCAGCCAAATTTTCAAGTTGTAGCACTTCTAGAAGTAAAACAATATTTTTCTAATTGTTTAAAATATAAACATTTTTAACGGTTGCCGCAATATATATATGGAGAGATTGAAATGTTTATTTGCGCAAATGCACTTTTCTGTAAATAATTTGAAAATTGCAGCTTCCGAGCTCATCCCGTAGTACCTAAAAAATTATTAAACTTTAATATTCAAATAGGGCTAAAACAACCCCTAAAATTTACTATTTTAAAATTTTCGATTTTTATAGTTGATTAAATGTAACATTAATAAGAAAGCAAGTAGTGAGAAATTAAAAATAGGCACATGGAATGTTAGGACTATGAATTCAGGGGGTAAACTAGAGAACTTAAAAAGGGAAATGAGAAGGAATAATGTAGGTATAGTAGGTCTTAGTGAAGTTCGGTGGGAAGGAGAAGGCGAGATAAATTCAGACGAATTTAAGATTATTTACTCGGGAGGAGAGAAAAGGGAAAGGGGAGTGGGGATTATAATGAGAAAAGAGATAGCTGAAAGAATTAGCAAGGTAGTGACAGTTAATGATAGATTAATAGCCGTAAAACTTCAGATGGAGCCAGTGGAAATGCTTATAATTCAAGTGTATATGCCAACGACTAATGCTGGCGACAACGAAGTAGATGAAATGTATGAACAGATTATGGAGATATTGGAGGAGGAGGGAAAAGGAAGGGTCAACACCATAGTAATGGGTGACTAGAACAGTGTAGTCGGAGAGGGACAGGAAGATAACATAGTGAGAAAATATGGACTAGGGAAGAGAAATGAAAGAGGGGATAAACTTGTGGAGTTCTGCCATAGAAATAGATTGATTGTAACTTTACACATGGAGAAGCCCAGGAGACCAGAGACGATACCAGATAGATTACATACTAGTCAATGAAAGATTTAGAAATAGCGTTAAAAATGTGAAAACACTACCAGGGGCAGATATCGATTCTGACCACAACCTTTTTGTGGCAAATATACAATGTGGACTGAAGAGCGTTAAGAGAAATATAAGAGTTAACAAGAAATGGAACTTAGAGGAACTCCTTAAAAACAAGGAGGCTATCATGACTGAGCTGGAGGAAAGGTTGGGGGAGAGAGCTGAAGAAAATAGGAAGAATGTAGATGAGGAGTAGAGATACTTCCATAGCAACATTAAAGATGTAATGGAAAAGAAGGTAGAAAAGATATCGGGTGAAAGAAACAAAAAACCCTGGATCACAGCAGCCACGCTGCAAAAAATGGAAGAGCGGAGAAAGTGGAAGAACATAAACACTGAAGAAGGCCAAAGAAAATACAAGGAGTTAAATAATGCTTTAAGAAGGGAAACAGATAAAGCCAGAGAACAGTGAATAAATGAGAAATGCGAGGAGATTGTCGAATGTGGAAGAATTTGTAGAACAGACCTCATGTATAGCAAAGCAAGGGAACTATTCAAGAAAAGGGCAAGAAAGATAGGACGTAAAGGAATCATGAACAAAAGTGGTAAAATAGTATCGGAGCCAGACAATGTAAAGAATGTCTGGAAAGAATACATTGAGGTTCTGTATGACAAAGAAGGAAAGCCAAGAAATATTGAATTAAATGAAAAAGAGGATGTGGAAAAAGATCAGCTAGGACCAAGTATTCTCGAGTCTGAAGTTAAAAGAGCAATTGATGACATGAAAAGAAGGAAGGCTGTTGGGAGTGATGATATACCCGTGGACGTTCTTATGGTTTTGGGGTCTAAAGCAGTTAAGCAACTCACAAAATTTTTTAACCAAGTATATGATACTGGCATATGGCCTGAAGATTTTTTGGATGTTGTGATGGTACCACTGGAGAAAAAGAACAATGCTAAATGTTGTAAGGATTACAGAACTATTAGTTTAAGTTCTCATACAGCTAAAGTTCTAACCAGAATAATAACCAAAAGAATTGAATGTAAAATAGAAAAGGAGCTCAAGATAATCAGTTTGGTTTCAGAAGAGGAAGGGGGACTAGAGATGATATAGGATGTATGAGGATGATGATAGAAAGAGCGCTAGAAGTCAATAAAGGTATGTATTTTTGTTTTGTAGATTGGAAGAAAGCTTTTGACCGAGTGAAATTGGATAAAATGCTGGGTATTTTAAACAAAATAGGAATAGATTGGAAAGATAAGACTGCTTAAAAACCTTTACTTTGATCAAAAGATTAGAGTCAGGGTTGAAGGAGAAGAAACAGAAAGTACTTCAATAGGGAGGGGAGTGAGGCAGGGTTGTCCTATTTCACCAGCGATATTTAATATTTATGCAGAAACAATAACAGAAGAATCGTTGATGGAAGAGAGAGGATTTAAGATAGGAGGTGAAAGTATTACCACCATTAAATACGCAGATGATCAGGGCTTAATAGCAGAAGGCGAGAAAGAGCTTCCGAGGATGACAGACAGACTAGTGGAGGTTGTCCAACAATATAGAATGAAGATCAATGCAGAAAAAACAAAAGTCATGGTGGTTTCAAAGGAACATAAAGAATTAAATATAATGGTAAATGACCAAAAATTGGAACAAGTAAGTAGTTTCAAATATCTGGGCAGTATTTTAGCGCAGGATGGAAGTAGTACAAAGGACATCAGAAGTAGGATTGCAATGGCAAAAGCAGCATTGAGATGTGGGTATGGAGGAGAATGATGAAAGTGAAATGGACAGAGAGGAAGAGAAATTAAGAAGTATTAGAAATGGTGGGAGAAGAAAGGATGCTAATAAAAACAATCAGGAAAAGAAAAGCAAATTGAATAGGGCACATATTGAGAAGACAGTGTTTACAAAGGACGATCTTAGAAGGAAAAATTATTGGAAGAAGAGGAAGAGGGAGAAAAAGAATAGGAATATTAGAGAATATAAAGCAGGGATATAATACTTATAGAGGTATAAAAGAGGCTTCTAGGGAGAGAGAGAAATGGAGGCAGCGATTCAGTTAAAACCTGTCTTCAGACAGAAGCATGATGATGATGATAGTTGGTTATGGGAAAAGTTCTATAATCTTGCAAAATTTCAGCTTCCTAAACTTATTCGATTGGTCTACACACTGGATTGCGTTTTCCCATGCTAACTTATGGGAGATTTTCCGGGGTCTCTGGAGTCGAACCCAAGACACTGTAAGAAAAAGTGACAATAATTCCTAATAGATATTGCGGCCATCTAGCAACACTGAAAATTTCATTTTTCTAGCTTACCGCAAAGTGCCCATAATTAATTTACAAAAATGGCGCAATGCTTTTCTTATGGGAAAAAACGCAAATTTCGGAATTTCTGGAGTCGAACTCATGTCATTTAGGTAAGAAGTCTCATTTTAACTGAAGGTTTCTCTATCATATCTACAAAATCTAAAACCTTCAGCTCTCTAGCTCTTGTTATATGTTATCATTATATATCGACGACTCTTACAGATGATATAACATATAGGAAATTTTGCAAGATTATAGAACTTTTCTCATAACCAACTATAAAAATCGAAAATTTTAAAATTGTAAATTTTAGGGGTTATTTTAACCCCATTTGAACATTAAAGTTTAATAATTTTTTAGGTACAACGGGATGAGCTAGGAAGCTGCAATTTTCAAATTATTTACAGAAAAGTGCATTTGCGCAAATAAACATTTCAATCTCTCCATATATATTGCGGCAACCGTTAAAAATGTTTATATTTTAAACAATTAGAAAAATATTATTTTACTTCTAGAAGTGCTACAATTTTAAAATTTGGCTGAAATGTGTAACACTAGTAGCCCATAATGGAGAAAGTGTAAAATGTTTAAAATTGCAACATTTGGTGATTGTTTTAAACTATTATTTTTACATGTGGGAAAAACGGAAATCGCTGCGGAGGTGAAATCTTTAGAATTAAAAGAATATTTGTAATGATGAAATGTCTTTCTGAAAAATTAAAGGTTTTTCAAGATGATATGAAATGCTTGCAGTATGCAAGCACCAACTACTGGTGTATATATATACATATTTGATATTGTATATTTTAATCGTTCTTTGCAGGAATTGAACGCATATAGAGGTCGTTTCCGACCGTCCGACCGTCCGTCCGTCCGCATGTTAAAACTCGGGACCGCTGGATGTATTTTGATTAAATTTGGTGTTGGAAAGTTTTGCTAAAATTGGTCGATTGATTCCAATTTTGGTATTTTGCTTAAAATCGGACAAGAATCACGACTACTTTACATGAAGACCTACATGCAGTTTACAATGTTCTTCTGTTTCAACTCGGGATCCGCCAGAAATATTTTGATGAAATTTGGTACATGGTAGTTTTGCTAAAATTGGTCCATTGGTCGACTGATTCCAAATTTAGTTAAAATCGGACAGTAAACTATATGTATATATATATATATATATATATATATATATATATATATATATATATATATATTAACTAAAGGAAAAGAAAAGGTAGTGATGAGGGTGGCAACAAGGTGTTGAGGGAAGCCCAGCGGACACTCACCAAGTTGAGGACCAAGCTGGCAGGCTGCTGGGGGCGTCGAAGAGACACGTAAAACACACGAACAAAAACACACGCAAGCTTATCGGGCCTAAGCCCTTCTTCAGCGAAAGAGTAACGTAAAGTGACACACTGGGCGGGGAATGACAGGGTGATGTGGGAAGGTTGATGATTGGAGGAGGTGGGGAGTAGGAGGGGTGGATAGCCAATAAAGAGGGAGTGTGATGAGGTAGAGTCCGAATAGTTACAAAGTAACAAGGAAACATTGTAAGGGGGCTAATAGGGTTAGCGGAGGTTGAGGCCAGGCGGAGAGAAAGAGTCGAGAAGATGGATATGTGCTAGTTCCCAGTGTCGGAGAAAGGGGGCAGGAGTGTCATAGGGTAAAGCGCGAATAATCCTAACATTGTAGCAACTATTAAAGGGGACATTGTGGGTATTAGCATGTAATGCAACTGGGAGGGGGCGTCTGAGAGAAACGCTATTCCGGTGACCGTTCATTCGGATGTTTAACGGATTGCTGGTGAGGCCTACGTAAAACGCGGGACAAAGGGTGCAGGTAAGGAGGTAAATGACGTTACGGGTGGTGCAGTTGCTTCTGGAGGTGATGGGGTAGGTGATGTTGGTGGAGGGACTCGAGAAAGAAGATGATGGTAGGTGGATAGAGCAAGTGAGGCAGCGAGGTTTTCCGCAGGGGTGGGAACCTATTGCAAGAAGCGTGGTAGAAGTGGGAAGTTCCTTCCTCCACAAGATATTTCCCAAATTTGGGGGCCGGCGGAAGGAGAGGAGCGGAGGATTGGCAAAAAGGTTGATAAAGAGGGACTGATGGGAGGAAGAGGTAAGAATTGGGTGGGCAGCATGAAGGATTGTTTTGAGAGCTTCGTGGATACCAGGATGGAAAAGTGTCGTAAGAGTGAGTGGAGGGGTAGATGCAGGAATAGTGGGTGTGTGAGGATGAGATCCAATGTGGGTAGGCGTCATCGCCCTATGGATCTGTTCGCGGACCAAGACTGGAGGGTATCCACGTTTGAGAAGAGCATCCTCGAGGACAGAGTAATACTCTAGAAGGGATGCTCTATCGGAACAAAGCCTCCATCCTCGACGAGCAAGGGCATAGGGGATAGAGGTTTTGGTATGAAGGGGATGGCAGCTATCAAAGTGGAGGTATTGGAGGCTGTTGGTGGGTTTGATGTGAACACAGGTGCGGATTTGGCTGTCTTGAAGGTAAAGATCGACATCCAGGAATGTGATGTGGGAGGTAGAGGATTGGTGGGTGAAGGACAGTGAAGGATGGGAGGAGAGACGTGAGAGAAAGTAAAGGAGAGAGTCAGGTCCATGCGTCCAAATGAGGAAGACATCGTCGATGTATCTCAGCCACAAAAGTGGTCTGAGTGGAACGTTGAGGAAGAGTCTTTCCCATTCTCCAAGGTAGCAATTGGCGTATGAAGGTGCCATTCGGGTGCCCATCGCAGTGCCTCTAATTTGAAGGTAGTGACGACCATCGAAAGAGAAGTTGTATATATATATATATATATATATATATATATATATATATATATATATATATAAAGAAAATTCTTTTATTAAAACCTTTGACAAAATACTCATTTACTTTTCAATATAATCCCCTTCTCTTGCACTGCACGTTTGCCATCGTGAAACCAACACATGGATTTTGTCGGAGAACGTTTTTGGTTGCTTGCTCAGCCAATCATGCACCGCATTTTTAAGATCGCAATCGGAACGAAAGTGTTTCTCTCGTAATGTCCCTTTGATTGGGCCAAAAAGATGAAAATCACTCGGAGTCAAGTCTGAGGAAGAAGGGGAATGGGGTATCACTTCAAAATGCAGATCCTGAATGTTTTCAAGAGTCGCACGGGCACTATGAGGACGGGCATTCTCTTGTTGCAAACAAACTCCTTTTCGGATGAGTCCCCGACGTTTGGAAAGGATTGCAGGCTTCAGTCCGTTCTTAAGAAGATCGCGGTAGGAATTACTATTGACAATTGTCCCTTTTTTCATATAACACTTCAAAATTAATCTATTTTTTCCCAAAATGCAGTCAACATCACTTTTCCTGCGGATGGTGTCGCTTTGAATTGTTTTAGCTTCGGCGATCTTGGATGCCGCCATCTATACTTGCTCGCTTTCTCTCAGGTTGAAAGTGATTGACCCATGTCTCATCCCTGGTCAATATGCGGTTCAAAAAATCTTCCCCTTCAACTTCATACTGAGAGAGTAGCACAGAGCAGGCGTCAACACGTTGTTGCTTCAGGTCTTCAGTGAGTTACCGGGGCACCCACCTTGAACAAACTTTATTGAATCCAAACTCTTTGCGGACAATATTGTGAACAGATCCAATGCTGATGCTCAATTTATTGCTGATTTCTTTCACGTTAATGTGATGGGTTTCGCGAATGAGCCTATCAACGGCAGAAATGTTCTCCGGTGTGACTACGCGATCAGCCTGGCCTGGCTGAGCAGCGTCTTCCGCGTCTTGTACACCATTTTGAAACTTTTCAACCCATTTATACACTCTCCTCTGTGATTGAAACATATTAGATGTTTTTATCATAATGATTGTATTGTATTGTAAAATCTGAAGCTAAATTAGAAAATTAGAAAAGGACGGGAGGAAAGAAACGAAGAAGCTATGGATTGTGACAGGAGGGAATGAGAGAGGTGGGAGGTGAGAGAAAAGAGAGGCAGAGAGAGAGGGGGGGAGGGAGGGAGGTAGAGAGGGAGGGAGGGGGATGTAGAAAGGGAATGAGGAAGGAAGGGAGTGAAGGAGGGAGGGAGTGAGGAAGGGAGGGAGTGAGGAAGGGAGGGAGAGAGAAAGGGAGGAATAGAGGAATGGAGGTGGTGAGGAAGAGAGGAATGGAGAGGGGGATGGTGAGATCATTTGGCTCCTTAACTATTGCATCAGCAAATCAAGAGTTCGAAAATTGAGTATAAAGAAATTTATGATACTGAGCAATAAAGTACTAGCGCGCAGATACTCTTCGCGGGTAAAGCTAGTTACGACTACTTTACATGAAGACCTACATGTAGTCTACAATGTTCTTCTGTTTATACTCCTGAACCACAGGACGTTCTACTAAAATTGTTCGACCGATTCCAATTTTGGTTAAAATCGGACAATAATAATGACAACTTTACATAAGGAATTACATGTATTTTACAAAGTACCTCGCCAGCTTTTCGTTAAATACTCATCTGAGCTAAAATATTAAGAACATTATGAAATCTCAAAGAACGCATTTGGAAACTCTGTGTAGTCCGACATGCAGTACACCTTTCCAATCTTGTTTATTTTTTTTCCTTCTCTCTTATTTTTCTTTTCTGTTTTCAGAATCGCACCCTTGCTATAGAACATTTAACAAATAAAAATGCAATGGGCCATACATTGGTTGTGTTGTACAATAAATATTTGCGATGGTAGTAAATAGCAATAAAACTAGATGAAATAAAGCAAAAAATCTGATATGTTTGTCTACTAAAATTAATTAAGCTAAGTATCTAAAACTAAATAACTAAACTACGCGGATTGGTCTGGGTAATGTCGGAAAGCTGCGGCTGAAGAGGGGCAACGAACGGCGTCATGATTCAAATGTCCCTCTTCTCTTGATCCGACTCTATCACCTCATCTCTCCCCAATCCATTTCTTCACTCATTTCTCACCACTCTCTCAGTTGCTCTTTCGTCTCTCTTTCTTGCTTCTTTTTGGCTGTCCTTCTTTCCTCTTTCATTTTTGCGCTTCGGACGAAAGAGATTTGGCGAGAAGACGCTAGAGGGATAAATGAGATTTTTCCCCACCTATCGGGATCGTACCACAATCGAGACTAATAATATCCCTGTTGGCTTTTTTCATTAGAAGCAGCTTTTCATGATCCAGCCTAAAAGCCAATGACAATCGCAATAAGATTTTATCCGGAGCAGAGACTAAGCGATATTCCTATGTCAGAGCTCCTTAAACGACTCATAGAACCATCGCCTAAATTTAGCTAATGCTGAACTTGCATGAATGGATGGAAATTCAATGCTTGGAAGATATTGAAATGCGTCAGGGCCATAAAACCATGGGATAGAATTACTCTCACCATGCGGTTGAGGTTGAAAGAAATACCCAACTTCGTAAAATTTGGAAGTATAGATTATATCTCTCTTCCGAAAAAACGTCGGAGATTTCGGATGGTCGCAGCATCCGGCTGAACAGTGCTGGACGTATCAGACTGGCAATCGTTGTACGGGACAAGAAAAAAGGCCTCTATTTTGAAGACGACGTGATAAAACGTTTCTGCGTCTGTCTTTTTAAAAAGGCTGCAATTCAAATCGCGTCAAAGCGGCGGCAGGGTCAGAGACCTCTAGTTTTTATTTTCGTCGCTGTGGCAAAAGAGACGTAACACAGGATAGGCGCAGGATGTTAGGTGTTTTATGAACACGTCGATTTGGACACGACACGGGAGATTTTATTTCGTTTGAAGAGTTATGTAGGTCAATGGAATTAGCAATTTAATCACCGATCCCTCGAATGGATCATAGCCTAAAATAATGGCTCACGTGTTTTTTATGCTAACAAATGTCCTTTTATCCATGTAAATTTGTTATAACTTATTATTAGACATTTAATCCGGTGAAATTAGACACTTTTTTACGATTAGGAGAAATTCATAAACTTTTGAAACTTAGCACATTTGTCAGTTAGGGCAACCTAATTAACATTTCAAAAGTTGGCATGCCTGTCGTTCACGCATCGGCCGCTATGGTGCCAAAATGGCCGCCGGAGCACGACCCGCTACTGGTTTTTTGCAAATAACTCGGCAACGGTCAACTCTATGGCAAATATATACGTAAACAAATTTGTAGAAAATAAAATCTCCTGTATGAAAGGTTCTATGAATTTGATTTGTTTTGCTACTAGGATAGTATAGCAGAAAATGAGCGTTTTCTGCGGAACTCCGGCAGCGCGGTCTTAAAATCAAGTTCTGTGAGCTCGTTTCCACACCACCAGCTGTGGTAGAGCCCCCGTCGCCTTTTTTATAGTGGTATCCCATTTAGACACTAATCCACTATTTCTTTCAATTACTTAACATAATTAATAGGTGTCATAATCATTTAGCATTTCAATCGAAGCTTCTTCATCTTCGAATTGATCTTCAACTTCAGAATCAGAATTAAGACAGCCGCGCAGACCAGCTTTTGCACACCCACAGATTTTTCTGCAACCTGCATTACAATTTCTCGGTTCCATGATCTTCGCTGGGGTAGGTGTCTGAATAGAAGAGAATTGGATACTTTCTACCATCCCGAAAGTAGTGGTTCCAAAACTTCACCGCGCCAAGACTGCACTTGGTGGAAAATGCAAAGTGAGTGCTGCCGAGCAGCGGCCGATGTAGGGGGCAGTTCTGAGAGAAGTACAGCATGATTTGCCCGGATGACTGCTTTACTGAAGCAAATGAATCTGTACTTGCTGAGGCTAATTTGGTCTTTTGGAGTATTTTACAATGCTAAAATGAAGCGCTCACCGGTACTTGCAATTTCATCTTGCGTAGAGAAAGGGTCATTAAAAACAGAGATTTCGTAATGTAAATAGTCGCGATTTTTCAGGTGATTGAAATACTTCTTTTTCCGTTTGTCGTAGAGAGCTGACGTGGTGTCACAAACGCTTATAGCACGAATAAATAGAATGTTAGTTTTGAAAATTTTTCAAAATTTGGGAAGTTCGTAAATCTCGAGAGCGGTACAGTCGTGAATGAACTTTACCTTTTCCTTTTTTCAAGAGGAAAATTTCACTATCGGACGTAGCAAGATGAATATGTCTTGTCCAACCTCAATCACAGAGGTGGCTCGTCGTGATTCCTCGATTGCTGTTCGAACAATAGGAGGTCAACGTCGTCAATGACTTTTAGTGAACATAGTATATGAATTTGTAAAATATATGCTAGATAGGGAAATCGAAAATTCGAAATAATTGAAATCTAACTTGACTGTATGGGCCTTCACTTGGTGGTACTCATCTTAAAAACACCACAGAAATGACTTTTACAATACCACAAATTGGTGGTATTGTAAAAGTTATTTTTGTTGTGTTTTTAATAAAATCTACCTTATCACGAACCACAAACGATAAATATCGTGCATTGGGTAGTCTAATATATGGTGAGGAGCTACTTGAATTTAAATTAACGATTTCAATTAATTTAAAGTTATAAAAAATGCGCAATGTGCCAGATATTTCAATCATTTTAACCAATATTATTACGTGCAAACGAAAGATCTGGTAATGATATACTTTTGTAAACAAAGAAATGTCTAAGGGGGCGGTTGGTGGAATGATACTAAATTTAGACAAAAATGTTATCTTGGAAATTCCGATTGCAAAGGCTCCACCGACACAAGAATTAGGTGACTAGAATGTTGTTGAATTAACTTTCGGGCGCAATTGTAGAAATAGTGTACAAGGAGCTAGAATTTTCAGCGGATGTTCCACTATTTCCTTGGAGATTATTTAGCGGTTACCAGTACTGTAGAGAGGGAGGGGTGAGCGGGACGACTGCCCCGGGCGCCAAAGGAAAGGGACACTAATTAGTGAATAGCGAAGTCGATATTTCGTGAGAAAAATTTGGAAAATATCTTTCTTGAATTTTAAATTTTGCACACATGATAATAAATGTAACCGTTTCTCTTATTTTGGAAATAATTAAATAACTGTTTTTGTACTTGTTGAAACTTGGGACGGAGCTCTTAGGTCTTGCCCCGGGCGCTACACCTCCTTGCTACGATACTGGCGGTTACATTCCTTTTTATACCTATGTCAAATGTTGAGAGTGACGAGCGGAAACTTATCTGAGATGCAGGCTGAATAGAGCGCCATAACGGTATATTTTTATTACTTGAGCCTTTGCGGCGACTCGCCAGGAAAGTCCTTCACGTGCCTTACAGTCCGAGAAACACCGGTCTATGGGGTGTGGCAGTGGATGTCAAGAACGAAACCTACAGAGATATTCGGGACGTAGGTTAGTGGAAGTAGAAAGCAGTTAGAGATAGTCACCCAGGTCCTTAAATATTTCAGACTTTTCCTTCCACCTACGCATCTGAATGATTCTCATATAGGATAAATTATTCATCGTGCATTTCAGAAATCTCTATAATAAATGTCCTTAATGTCCCTAATATTTTGTTTAATTTTTCTCCATTTACATTGTGGTTTAGGGTAAGACAATCTAAAAATGTACGAGTTACTTACACATACAGTCGGCAGCTGTACATATCCGGAACAACGAACGGATTAAAAGAGATTGAAAATGGATGTTGGTAGCAATCGCGTGAAGAGTAACAGTAGTTTCGGTATCCAACGAAAATTTAAATCTCTACATGCAACGCCCTTGCCCCTCTTATTAGACTCATGATCAACCCGAAAAAGGAGCCGTAGATTATGTAAAAAATAAACATTGCAGGAAATCTTCATCAACAGACAATACAAAGAAAACATTTATTAATCTAGTTATATGCATCACTATGGGCTACCACAGCTCAAACGTTTTTCATTTACGTGTATACGACGAGTTAGCACCGACTCTCTAAGGAAGAAATATAATCCTATTTATAATTTTCCAAGTGTCTGCCCGTCTGTCCTCTCTGTATCTCAAGAGAGAAATTATAGAGAAATGAGGTAAAAGACATTTTGATTCTACCTGCTAGGAGACCCCAGGAAAATCATTTTAATTTTAATCCGCCATATTAAAACAAATTGGCTGCCGTTTAAAATATTTAAAAATTTCGAAAACAAACCTTATTGAACAAAAACGTCTTGATAAGCGCATTTTCGAAAAATTATTTTCAGCTTAGCGAAAATAAATACGGTAGCGCCGTGGTAGCGAGCTGATGGCGGGGAGGGCAGGTTTGGCCATCCGGCGGCTCCGAAGACTCATGCGGCTCATTGAGAATTGATATGCGGTTCTATGAAACTTTGGCTGTATTACATATAACGTAATTTCCCGATTATAATGCGCAAGGGAATTGTTAGAGTCAAAGATTGCCAGAAGTTCCACTAAATAAAAGAGTAAGTTTTTGTTTTTATCATTATTATTGTATGATGATACAGCAGCTACATTATGTGTAAAATATATTTTATCAGCTCATTGCATGTTACTGCGGCTCTTCGGTGATGTTCATTGTAATATTGTGGCTCCTACTCAGTCACACATTGACCACCCTTGACTTAGGGTCTCTAGAGTGTCTCTAGCTCAGTTATAATTTGTGAAGGAAACGAGAGAAATTCAGGTATAGTACAGTCATAATTCATTTTTGAAGTATTTAGACTAATGGTTCTCAAACCTTTTTGAGCCGCAGCAGACTTTCTAAGATAAAGAGGGCTTCGCGGCATTCCAGTCTTGTGACAAGCTTTATATATTTTTAGATAATGATATTACAAACTTTGGACACATCTATTTGTTGATGCTACTACATAATCAATTTAGTAAAAGAAAAATGATTGCCTTAATTACCCACCAACACGTGCAAATCGTTGATTTGTTTACTTAACAAAGTTTTTCGCGGCGCCCCAAAATGTCTTCTGCGGCAGACCAGTAAGCCGCGGCACCTAGTTTGATAACCAATGATTTAGACCTGAGGTCCCAAAACTTTTTGAGAGGAGGGCCACATAGGAATATTGAAAGTGCTAGGCGGGTTGGATAAAAAATATTTCAAAATTTAAAATATTTTATTACTCGTACCTAAGCATACATGCATATATAACATAAGTAAACGTGAATAAATGTAAGAAAAAATTCTAATGCGAACAATGCGCCTGTTTTTAAATTGGAAACGCTGATTTTATGATGTTTAATATAATTTCCGCGGGCCGGATAAAACCCTTTCGTTGGCCGGATCCGGCCCGCGGGCCGTAGTTTGGGGTCACCTGATTTAGACTCTTTATTTTTGTCTATAACGCGCCCGCACAGAATCGAAGATTGACGTCGCAATCAATCGACTTTAACAAAATGCTACAAATTATAGAAAAGTAAAGTAAACTCAAATAATAAATCCTATCTTTCAAGAAATTTGGTATTTATTAGATCCTATAATTTATAATTTTATACTTTAATTAAATATTACGGATACGGTACCTATTGCGCTCGAAGACCGCCCAAGCACTTAGTCAACAAATACGAAAACAGCTAAACGGGATAGTTGATAAGCGTTTTCATAGAAAATTACGCATTATGTTGCACAATTATTTTTGTCGCTATTGACTTACTTCAATTTTCTTTTATACCGAGTTTCTGACGCATTCAAAGCGGAGCTCTGAGTTCGCCATAAAAGTTAAAATATTTTTTAGAGTTGATGAGGTATCGGTAAATATATAATTTAATTGCCGATCTCGTATACGTTACCGACTGTGCTCGAAAATCGCCCAAGCATATATTGATTATGAAAAAACTAAATACAAAGGGAATAAATAAATTTCTCATTAATTTGCCTGCCCTTCATAAACGAGAATTTTCGAGCTCGTCTTATGGCTCTAAAACAGATGTCAGAATAAGCGTTTAAGTGTCAAATCTTGAAAAATAAAGTAATTGTCTCCAGTAGCCATAGCAAGGTTATAATTTTATCTATTATGATTCTGGAATTTGACCTTTATCTGCCTCCAGCTACACTTTATAAACAGAAGCAGGTGGGCTAATTAGTATAAAGATTGATACAATTTAAAATTAGGTTACGTGGATCGATATCCAGATAAAGTTAACTGAAATGATCACTTTTGGTAGTAACATATGTGTTTATGGCGATAGTAATGAGCGGTTTAGTGATTTGTTGCGTACTAAACGCGAAAAAGTATTTGTAGTTTTGCCTTGTCCCCTGATAAAGTCTGCATAAAAGCGTTTCTCTAACATAAGACGACATTATTTAATCTGCATATGGCATTTACATTAATATATAAATTAATTGCGTTACTCAATTTAAAGTAATTAGTATATTATGCACAGAATTATCGGCATGTTGATCTATGTTCCAATATTTAAACGCCACATATACTTTTGTTGATACATTAAGATTTTAAAAAATTCCCAGAGAAATTTCCACTTCGATAGATATAAAGATATTTTTAATTAAAATCAAGTGTGATGTAAATCACTTTAGCATTTGCTAAACCGTAATCATAAATTTTTTCATTGTAAAAAATGCAATTACTCAAACATAAAATTTGTAAAATCAAATTAAATGGATTTGTGCGAAGTCAGTCATACATTTGTTTTTGAAAATGTTATCTTTGAGTTTTCAATACAGAATTGACGTCTAATTTCTTTCGTCTGACCCCATAAAAATGTGCCATATGATACAAAAACACAGTGTATGACGTTTTAGCGAAAAAGAAAAATATTTAGAGGTCGCTCAATGTCTTCAAAGTAATGCTGTATAGAGTATGATGACACATCTTTATGTGTGCTGACAAAGGCCATGGTTGACCTTAAGCTAGGGTCCCCCCATTCGAAAACGGATATTATCCATTTAAAACGGGGGTATCATGGTGAATAGTCACTCATTGTTGCCCTGTGAAGGTCTGCTTGTGATGATCTGGAGCACAAACTGGAGTTGTTCCTCGTCTTTGGCGAGGTGCCCGAAGAAGTTCTGGAGAAGAACATCTCCACGTTCGGCATTATCATTGGTGACCTTCAGAGACTTCAGACATGCTTTCGCAACCTGATAGTCGTTATCTTTATCCCAGTGCTTAGCAGAAATCCTCAAAAGGCCATCAGGGAGGCTGAGGATTGAGAAGAGAGACTTTGTCTTCTTGGTGACAAAATTTTCAAGAGATTTTTCGTCCAGTGTCCAGGTCGACCATGGCTCGATTGGTAGGATTTTCTTCTCCATCGACACTGGACATGGCTTCGACCATGCAGTCCTTGATGTCAGCAGTAACAGCACCGTCAAACAGAGATAGACCTACTAATTCCTCGGACAAGTACCAGAGGTGACCGGACATCTTCCTTGAAGTCGCCTTGCGATACGTTGATTGGTTTTTGGGTATTTGACCAAAGACTTGAGAAGACGTAGATCATTCTGTGGGGCGCAAATAGCAATTGAAGAATTGATTCAAGCGCTCATATAAACACCCAAGACGAAGATACAGAAATCGCGAAGACCCTTTTCCTCCCGCTGCGTTATGGGGAATTGTGACTGGAGCATCCAAATATTCATTAGCGTAGATAGCCTTTGACATCCATCTGGCATGATTCCCTTTTTCCATCTAATCATACTCTTTCTCCTCAAGTAATGCCCAACCCAGTTTGCCTTTCTCTTTCTAATAGTCTGTATAATCATTCGCTTCTCTCCTACTCATCGTAGCACTTCATCGTTTTTTATCCCATCTGTCCATTTTATCTTCAGCATTCTCCTCCAAGTCCACATTTGAATGCTTTCTAAGTATTTGATGTCATTTTTCCTTAGCGTTTATGTTTCTGCCCTGTACAAAGCTATACTCCATACATAGCATTTTATGAATTTCTTGCGGATATCTTGCCTTATATTCCCCGAAAGTGGGTGTTTCTTTCTTCTGAAAGCCGCTTTTGCTTTTCCTATTCTAGTTCTGATCTCATCCGTACATTTTGATCCTCTTGTTATTATACTTCCAAGTTATTTATAATCTGAAACTTATTCTAAAGGCTTTCCTCCAATGCTTATGTTCAGATTCTCTTCTTTGCCCGATATTCGAATGACCTTTGATTTTTCTGTATTTATTTCCATTCCGTATTTTCTACCTGTTATTACTAGTCTATTTATAATTTTCAGGAGTTCCTCTTCCTTTCTTGCTAGAAGTACTTGATCATCCGCGTATTTTACTATTCTTATAATTCTTCCTCCAATTTTGAAATCTCCTGTGCCTTCTAAAGCTTCTTGCATTAGACTTTCTTCATATATATTAAATAGGGTAGGCGACAGGCAGCAGCCCTGTCTTACCCCTCTACCGATATTTACTCCGCAGGTGTCCGCATTCTCCAATCTGACTTTTACAACTTGATTCACATATGGATTTCTGACCAGTCGCCTGTCTTTCCAGTCTACACCTATATCCTTTAATATCTTTATCAAAAATTTACTCTATCAAAGGCCTTGTGCCAGTCTACGAAACATACGCAGATATTTTGACTGTACTCTATTGCCCTTTCTGATATTATTCTAACTACCACTATAGCATCTCTAGTTCCTCGTCCTTTTCTGAAACCGAATTGATCTCCCCCTAGCGTTTCTTCTGCCTTTTTCTCCAGCCTTTTATTAAGAATCCTCATGATGATCTTCGATGTGTGTGACAGAAGGCTTATCGTTCTGTAGTCTTTATACTGCATTGCCATTGGCTTCTTCTTTAGAGGGATCATTGTTACTTCTAGGAAATCCCGAGGCCACTCTCTCGTGTCATAAATCTTATTAATTAATTACGTGATCGCTTTTAGTGCTTCTGATCCAATAACTTTAAGTACCCCAGTCTGTATTCCATCGCTGCCTGTGGCTTTCCCTTTCTTTAGTTCCGCTATCGCTTTTTCTACTTTGCTCTTCATAATACTTGGTCCTAAGTTGTCTTCTTCAATGTTTTCCTCATCTTCCAGTTCTATTTTGGCCGATCCTGTCTGCTTGCAGCAAGTAATGTATTCTTCCCATACCTGTGCTACATCCTTTGTTTCTGAGACTATTTTCCCATCCGTATTCATAATTCCTTTACCACGAATTCCATTAGACTTCTTATCTTCTAATTCCAGTGCCCTAGCGTGCATCACACACACACACACACACACACACACACACACACACACACACACACACACATATATAAAGAACGATTGTCAGGAAATGTTTTAAACTCTTATAACTGTTTTAGTGTGCTTTAACAATTTTTCCGAATATATAGAAGATTTAAATTAGGTAAGAATGCTTGATTCAAAGATACAAATAGAATGACGAAAACAAAATCACGAATAAAAAACTGGGTTCGACTCCAGATGAAAATTTCTATATCCCATTAGATAACACGTAAAAAACAAATTTACGCTGTAAAGGATTTTCTATTTTTGGATATTTAAATTAGGAAAAATTAACTTACAACCATCAAAATTGGACTGTATTCAAGAAACATACACGTAGTTTCTTATTGTTATCGTCTTTTTCCGCCTTCCGGTCTAAATCGCTCGAATAAAACGTTTAAATTTCAGATTTCGGCTAAATTGTGCGTTTTTAACAAGAAGTCGTCTTGCCAACCGATGCCATTGTTGAACTCGAGATCCTATTAATCTAATGAATAAGAGCCTGTGTACTATCATATACTGCATATTGTTGACTGTGGCGCCGCTCTTGAAGGGCATTATAAAAGAGCGGGATATTCGAGAACTATTTATGACAAAATATAAATTTATTTTTAACAAACTTGCCGAGTAGATAAAAGATTTAAATTTGGTAGGAATGTTTGACTCTTAGAGTAAAAGCCGTTTAACAAAACATCCCCAAGAAACACTAGAGTTCTAACCCAAATTAACAAACAACCAATTGTAATTTACTTTTCTTTCGGGTTTGTTTACTTTGAAGAGGAAACTAATTTAGTAAGAACTGAGGAATGTATTAATACCTACTTAAACTACATAATAGGTTTATTTATTGCATATTTTTATTGGTTAGCCACATAAGAAATGACGATTATTATATTAAATTTTTGTTTTATTTGTTTAGTGTACATAACAACGCTTTTACTCATTGATATCTTTGACAGAAAACGAATACCAATTAAAATTTCAACAAGTTATTTTTATTAGCAGGGTTAATTTAATTTTAGTTAAAGTTTTGTTAATATAATTTTAGTTAAATTTGAAGGCAATAATAGCTCGTTATTTCATCAAATGGGAGAAAGAAGAAGATGTTATAGAAAATTAATGAGAAGGAGATCAGAGCGAGTAACAGAAGAAGATAAAGAAGATCGACGTAGAAGAAATAGAGAAAGAGAAAGAAGATCAAGACGGACAGATGAACAAAGGCAAAGAGCGAGAGAGAGCATAAACGAAATCAGCTACCAAAGAAGAAATGAAGAACTTGAAGAAGGGGGAAATATAAGAAGAAGCCAAAACAGAATCGATGCAGCCAACAGCAGAAGACGAAGAAACAACATAAATTTAAACTCAGCAAGAGGAAATGGATTGGATATTCGACGAGATGATTCATATTTAGGAAAAATGGATAAAGGATGTCGATATTGTGGAGCGTTATTTTTTAACAGAAAAAAGCATAACAAATGCTGTAGTCAAGGTACGAGAATATCACTTCCACTTCCAATGCTTCACAGAGACAGACTCGAGCATAATTTGTGTGTATTAAGTTTCGGGTCGGAACTTGATGTCCGGGATGGTGGTGGGACCGAACTTAAACCAACTGTCTTAAGATGCCCTAGTTAGCCTACTTTCCTAAATGGAAATAGGCTTATAGTTTTGACGTATTTCTGTCCGTCTTGTCTGTCTGTCCGTTCCCCCCTATTAACATTTGAACCAATAGACCGATTTTCATGAAACTTGGTGGAAATCTATTGCTACATGGGCCGAGCTCCCGAGGATAGTGTTTGTTGCGAAGATTGAAGTCTCAGGTTCGATTCCAGGAACTAGCCTTCCCATTTGATTTACATGGGAAATCTGAAATCCATCGTGCAGCCTAATTTTCTCTTGCACATTAAAATATTTTAGAATTGTAATGTAGGAGCGAGTTTTGTACTGTTCCATGAGGAAATGAATGATGATTCTAATTTTCATCGTAGAATTTTGCTTATCGATTGTATTTCGCGTAAATACTGGCGATTTTGCAGTTTTTATCACTCGTTACGAAAGTGTCGCCATAGCAACAACTATTGCTGGACTCTCAATCAGATTCGGTATATTTTAATATGTACACGCGTTATTTTTGCCCTACGAATACGCGTGATCAATTTAATATTCCGTTGGAATGGATTTGTAGTATTTTATAACGCTAAATTATGAAATTTGGTAACACAAAGAGCTACATATCCGCGATGACTTTAAAGCTATTAAAGCCAATATCAGTATTAAATAAATGATTAAATGGAAAGTAGGCATTATAAGTTCTGTTTGGATCATTTTACATATATATATGTTTTTGACCCCGTCTAATCTGAAAAAAATCCAAAGGTGCTTGCAGTTTTCAAACCACCTCACCTGAGATAATCATCGCGTAAGACGAGTGATTTACTCACCTCGGCCGCCAGATCTAAGCGTTGGCGCTCCGATAAATGTTAATTTGAATTCGCGCGGTAAGATATATATATATATATATATATACATATGTATATGTATATGTATATATATATATATATATATATATATATATATATATATACACACACATACATAGCAGGGGTAGCCAAACCGCGGCTCTTTTAGCTAAACGTGCGGCTCTTATTCATTTACACTTAAGGGTGTATCGAGGCTTATCACGTCTGAAAGCAATGACAGTGCGGATAAGACGTTTTGGGGATGCTTAATTGACATGCAGTCTCTCTGTATTGTTTCGAATACAAGTTATGTTTACTGTTCATCCATTTTTGTGCGCAGAATGTGTTCCTTGCGGCTCTCGAACTCTAGAGATTATCATATGCGGGTCTGAGGGTAAGCAGGCTTGGCCACGCCTGATATATAGTATTAGTGGCATTTTTCATGTTTAATTATTTAAAAAAAATCTTTTTAATAGTTTATTTTTATAATTTCATTATTTTGACAATAGTTATCACATGACTTGTACTATATAGCCTTAGCATCCCTTTTATGGATTTATATTGTTGAAGCTAATCTGAACAAATTACAAGCGTCCATTATAGCAACGAGATTAAACAAACTATTGTCATTGTTCGTGTAATAGAAGTCTCTTTATTTTAATGTGGATTTGTATTGATACGAGCAATCAAATGTTTTTTGATGGGATATTTCTGCTAATAATTGTCAGTTTTTTTTTATCGTAATTATTATTGATAATAAGTTTTTATGTATCTCAGAAACTTTTTATCTTGATTCCTTTAAGATTATTCTGAAAACTGTTTTCCCTATGAAAAGGCCATTGAAAACCTCGTTGGTGATCAACAGTTTCACTCCTAGTATCAAAAGCTAAATTATTCTGAACTAGCAGTATATTTTCGTTGATTTTAAGAAATATGAATGGATAAGTCAGTATTTTCATTAATGAAACAAAAGATACTATCAAACTTCTTACTACTTATATACCAAACATTCTTACGTTTGCCACTGTGTGACCTACCTCTGTCTACCATTCTCTCAACTATAAAAAGATTAAAGGTTAAATATAGAAACCCCCACATCACTCAACAGCTGGTAGACACATTTGCAACTTTTTACGCCCATGCAAACAGACAGGTTAACATAATTATATTATAGAATGTATTCATATTAAAATATTAACTATATAAAAGTTGGTTACAAAAATTCATTATTATATCCTCACTTGTTTATAAAGAAGATCGATTACGTAAGTAAATTTAATATCGTCAGTCCACCTTTGTACTTTTAAGATAAAAAAAATGCTGGTAGACCTGAGGTGTTATTATCTAATATTTTGTCGTGGTTAGATAATATGAAGTTTCTTACAATATTTATTGGTAAACAGGTAGGAGTGTAGTCGCGTTACGTAAAGAAAAAGCTCCATCCAATATCTTGTTGGATTTCCAAGAAGATATCGTCTTTGACTTTTGGAGATCTTTTAACCTTATTTCTTTCCTTATTATCATTCTGCTACCACTCCCAATATTGTACAAACCTAGGCTTAAACCCCTACGAAAGCGTTGCTTTTCAAATTAAAATTGTCTCTCCTTGTTGCTGTAGTCGTCGACTTTTAGTCTCTACATTTGTCATTTCTCTTAGCTATACATACATGCATACATACATATACACACACACACGCACACGCGCACGCGCACGCACGCACGCACGCACGCACGCACGCACGCACGCACGCACGCACGCACGCACGCACGCACGCACGCACGCACGCACGCACGCACGCACGCACGCACGCACGCACGCACGCACGCACGCACGCACGCACGCACGCACGCACGCACGCACGCACGCACGCACGCACGCACGCACGCACGCACGCACGCACGCACGCACGCACGCACGCACGCACGCACGCACGCACGCACGCACGCACGCACGCACGCACGCACGCACGCACGCACGCACGCACGCACGCACGCACGCACGCACGCACGCACGCACGCACGCACGCACGCACGCACGCACGCACGCACGCACGCACGCACGCACGCACGCACGCACGCACGCACGCACGCACGCACGCACGCACGCACGCACGCACGCACGCACGCACGCACGCACGCACGCACGCACGCACGCACGCACGCACGCACGCACGCACGCACGCACGCACGCACGCACGCACGCACGCACGCACGCACGCACGCACGCACGCACGCACGCACGCACGCACGCACGCACGCACGCACGCACGCACGCACGCACGCACGCACGCACGCACGCACGCACGCACGCACGCACGCACGCACGCACGCACGCACGCACGCACGCACGCACGCACGCACGCACGCACGCACGCACGCACGCACGCACGCACGCACGCACGCACGCACGCACGCACGCACGCACGCACGCACGCACGCACGCACGCACGCACGCACGCACGCACGCACGCACGCACGCACGCACGCACGCACGCACGCACGCACGCACGCACGCACGCACGCACGCACGCACGCACGCACGCACGCACGCACGCACGCACGCACGCACGCACGCACGCACGCACGCACGCACGCACGCACGCACGCACGCACGCACGCACGCACGCACGCACGCACGCACGCACGCACGCACGCACGCACGCACGCACGCACGCACGCACGCACGCACGCACGCACGCACGCACGCACGCACGCACGCACGCACGCACGCACGCACGCACGCACGCACGCACGCACGCACGCACGCACGCACGCACGCACGCACGCACGCACGCACGCACGCACGCACGCACGCACGCACGCACGCACGCACGCACGCACGCACGCACGCACGCACGCACGCACGCACGCACGCACGCACGCACGCACGCACGCACGCACGCACGCACGCACGCACGCACGCACGCACGCACGCACGCACGCACGCACGCACGCACGCACGCACACACACACACACACACACACACACACACACACACACACACACACACACACACACACACACACACACACACACACACACACACACACACACACACACACACACACACACACACACACACACACACACACACACACACACACACACACACACACACACACACACACACACACACACACACACACACACACACACACACACACACACACACACACACACACACACACACATATAAATGCTGCCCACCCAATTCTTACCTCTTCCTCCCATCAATCCCTCTTTATCAACCTTTTTGCCAATCCTCCGCTCCTCTCCTTCCGCCGGCCCCCAAATTTGGGAAATATCTTGTGGAGGAAGGATCTTCCCACTTCTACCACGCTTCTTGCAATAGGTTCCCACCCCTGCGGAAAACCTCGCTGCCTCACTTGCCCTATCCACCTACCATCATCTTCTTTCTCGAGTCCCTCCACCAACATCGCCTACCCCATCACCTCCAGAAGCAACTGCACCACCCGTAACGTCATTTACCTCCTTACCTGCACCCTTTGTCCCGCGTTTTACGTAGGCCTCACCAGCAATCCGTTAAACATCCGAATGAACGGTCACCGGAATAGCGTTTCTCTCAGACGCCCCCTCCCAGTTGCATTACATGCTAATACCCACAATGTCCCCTTTAATAGTTGCTACAATGTTAGGATTATTCGCGCTTTACCCTATGACACTCCTGCCCCCCTTCTCCGACACTGGGAACTAGCACATATCCATCTTCTCGACTCTTTCTCTCCGCCTGGCCTCAACCTCCGCTAACCCTATTAGCCCCCTTACAATGTTTCCTTGTTACTTTGTAACTATTCGGACTCTACCTCATCACACTCCCTCTTTATTGGCTATCCACCCCTCCTACTCCCCACCTCCTCCAATCATCAACCTTCCCACATCACCCTGTCATTCCCCGCCCAGTGTGTCACTTTACGTTACTCTTTCGCTGAAGAAGGGCTTAGGCCCGATAAGCTTGCGTGTGTTTTTGTTCGTGTGTTTTACGTGTCTCTTCGACGCCCCCAGCAGCCTGCCAGCTTGGTCCTCAACTTGGTGAGTGTCCGCTGGGCTTCCCTCAACACCTTGTTGCCACCCTCATCACTACCTTTTCTTTTCCTTTTGTTAATATATATATATATATATATATATATATAGTTCTCTCTCTGTAGCTGATGAAGGAACAATTCCGAAAGCTTCTACGTTTGTGATGTTTCTGTGTTTTAGTGTTCTTTTACGTGTGTCGCTTCGACATCCCCGGGGCCTCGCCAACCTGGAGTCGTCTGATTGGTGAGTGCTCACTGGGTTTCCTCATCCCAACACCTTGTTGACATCCATTTATCCATTTTACCTTGCCTTTTCCGTAAGCTGTTATATATATATATATATATATATATATATATATATATATATATATATATATATATATATACATATTTGTATACAAATATATACATATATGTGTGTGTGTGTATTTTGGTTCAATTTGTCATGCCAGAAGCGGCGGTATAATGTTTTTGAAATAAGCTTCCATGCTAACAGATAAAGATAGTTTTCTTTTCTGTAGAAACGTAAGTAGTGCATTTTTAAACTCGGGAAAATAATAAGTAGATTTTACGTATCGGAAAGCGTAAAGAAAATTTTCTTAGAAAGTAATAGATGACTAAGGGAGGATTAAATTCGCAAATTATTGGAACTGTACCACACACATTACATTATTTCAAGTATTCAAAAAATATATAGAGATGTTATATATCAGGTTTAATTTGCCTTAGAAACATATACATTATTTATCTTTTGTTGCTATTAGGAATTTTAGCGCTGCAGGTATTATCCAGTTTTCTTAATACAATGTTGGCAAGAGTGCTTCTTTTTAAGAAAAAAGGTGGGGATATTGTGGTCCTCCAACAGTCTTGTGTGAGGCGGGGGAATTTGAGAAAGTGGCCCAAGCGCATGTAAAAATGCAAAACATATATTTTGATACAATTTTATTTTCTACAAAGTTAAAATAAAAGAAAAATTAAATATTATAAGTAGTTAACAAAATCACTTTCAGCCAAGTTTTATAACAGGCTCCAAATCTGAGTCATGCCTTCAGGAAATTCAATATCTCGATTTCGCTCTTTGCTTTTGGTATCTATTGCTGAATGATGCCCAAAAAGCAGCCAAGATTCAACAAAATTCGTTGGATCGAACTGACTTAGAGGAGGCTTAACGATTTTGATGAACATCAATGCTGATGTTGTTTTAGTCAACAACGAAGACCTTGAAGGAGTTACAATGAGTTTAATTTGTAAAATACCTCTTTCAGACCCACTTGAGGATATTGGAATGATTTCAAGAGTCTATATTAATTTACGTAATTTTTCCGAAATTCTTTTCTCCTCCAGGTACTCTCGAAAACTCTGTATCGCCTCTCTTTTATTCAACCAGTCTTTTGGACAAATTTCTTATTTCTGTCTCACCAAATGTCAAATGATTTTGAAGTTCTTCTGGCCACTGTTTCGGATGTAGAACCAGAGCCCATTTCGGTAAATCAGCTTCTTCATCGTAAAGCAATCTCTTTTCTATTGATATTTTCAGGTTTTTATTAAATAAATTTGGACGGATTGGTGAGTCCTCTTTTCTATCTTTTTTTGTAAAGAGGAAGCTTCTGGATGCTATCCAACAAGTGCTTATTATTCGTCCAATTTTCAAAAGTTGCATTTCCAATGTATTTGTACAGATATGTAATTCTTTACTATGTTTTGGTGATGCATGATACAGCACATATAACTTATCAATAAAAGATTTGAATCTGTTGCTTCGTCAATGATTAATGATATTTTAAATTTGGAGTTTACGACTTTAAGTTTTTTTTTTCATTTTTAGGCTACTTTCAAAACAAGTAGGGATGCACACGGGTTTCCCGTGGTACAGAAGTGCTTTTCGTCAAATTCGCCATAGTATAATCGTATCATAATATATTTGCTTTGAAATCAGAATATTATTTTTCCTAGTATTGTGGTAGCCCTGCTTTTTAGATCCGTTCTATACATGTTCATTTCGTTTTCCCATTCTATACTCGCCCTACAAGCGAAATTTATTTCTGAAATCGGTTTAGCCTAGGGACCTGCTAAGCTTCGAGATTCGATTCGATTGCGAATCGGGTGAATGATTCGATTCAATTCAAAATTGAGAAGGTCGATTCGGTAAATCCGAATATATATAAATAATGTTAACCAGATTGAAACCATTACATACGCAGTTAATACGTACATGTACTCCTCGCTATATTTTCATAATTACTTATTTGAAATAATTATTTTCTTTATTTTCTTTTTAACTTTTACATCATTATATTTGTTACAGACCAATATCATGTAATCCATTCGAACGCATTTTGATGAAAAAGACAAGTCTTTAATATGCAAATTGTGGAAGAAAACGTTTTCATTGCAAGTCGGTGGAACGACTTCCCATTTATGGACTCATTTGCAACAAAAACATCCAACTGTGCACAGAGAAGCTAGAGAAGTTGATATAGCGAAGTAAGCAATGAAGCGATTCTTAGAATCAGACGAATCTGCTAAGAAAAAACAAACCAGCTTATCCAAGTTCGTGGTGAAATCCATTGATAATCAGCGAATAAAATATATGATGCGGCAGTCTTGAAGTTTATTGTGGCTGATGGTAGACCATTTGAGAGTGCTGCCGGTTTGGGGTTCAAAAATTGGTGTTCAGTATTAACCAATGGCGGCTATTATCCTCCTCATCCAACCACACTTTCACTTCAGCTTGGTGATTTGAGTAACAGTTTACACGAAAAACTCATACAGTCTTTGAGATTGGAAATTGCGGACTCTCGACCTTCTATCAAGTTCGATCACAGGAAGGCTGACAACCAATCCACTTTTATGTATGGCATGAACGAATGAGTATTTAGTTTACATTGTTGACTTTCGTTAAAATCTTTAACTTCATTGCATAACATGGTTTACATTGATTAAAGTTATGAAACTAAACGTATGTATTTTTATTGCTTAATTTAAGTTCGCTTTAGTTTAATATGCATTGCAATTATATTATCAAGTTTTTCTAAAGGTCAGGTGAGATCACTGAAGATCTTAATTAAACGAATAAGACAAAATACATTTAAAATAACTTTATTTGTCCAGTAGCTAAACTTACTTACTAACCTTATATGCGAAACTTAGTTGAAATCCGTACAGCCAATTCTCTCCAAACCCATTGTTACTGAAAGAGTTAAATTTGTAATTGTGACTCCACTGTTTAGATGATGCGGTCCAAATATGCTATTATGGTTTAATATATATGTGTGTATTATTAGTATTAAATTTGGTTAAAATTGGTGTGGAAAATTCAACACAGACACGTGTAAAGAAAAACGTTTTTTATTACTTTACCTATTGATTTTGTTTTTATATGTTGCACACCTACTCCATACAAAATTTCGTTAAAATCGGTTAAGTCAATTCCTTCCAAATTCATAATTACCTAAGAGTTTAACTTTGCAATTGTGGCACCCCTGCTTTGTCGATCCGGTCCAAATGTTATTTTGGTCATTAATTTATGCGAGTATTGTATGTACCAAATTTAGTTGAAATCGGTTGAGTCAATTCTTCCCTGATATATACGTACGGACGGACGGACGGATGGACATCATGAAGTTAATAGTGCTTTTCAGCAATGACGAAAGGCACTAAAACATGGAAAGTTGTCTTATGAGATCGCCTCGGTGTCCGTGTGTGTGTCTCCCAAAAAATCTTCTTCATGAGTTAACCGATTTCAATAAATTTAGTACATAGACTCTTCACATAAATTAATTAACAAAATGACATATTTGGACAGAATCAACTAAGCAGGGTGCCACAATTGCAAAGTTAATCTTTTCGGTAATTATGAATTTGGACGGAATTGACATAACCGATTTCAACGAAATTTTGTATGAAGTAGGCGTACAACATAAAATAAAAAATCAAGCTGTATAGTATACATATAGGAAGCAGGGCTGCCACAATAAAAGGGATAAAATAATATTTTTACTCGTATTAATGTTGTACTTTTCATATCAATTTTAACCAAATTTAACAATTATAATATATACATACATACAAAACCATATTAGCATATTTAAACCAGATCAGCCAAACAGCAGTGCCACAATTACAAATTAAACTCTTTCAGTAATGAAAGATTTGGAAGGAATGGGCTGAACGGATTTCAATTAAATTTTTTATATGAGATTAGCACAACATACCGTAATAAAATCACGATGTTTAAAGAGGAACTAAATATCAGGACTACCACAGTATAAAGTTAAATAATATCTCTTTTACACGTATTTCTAGAGAACTGACCTAATGGATTTTAAACAAGTATAGTATATTTAAACTTCATATCAATAAATAACAAAAATATTTCAACTGGGTCGAGTAAACAGGGCTACCACAATATCAAGGTTAGTATTTTTCTGTAACTATGAATTTGGAAGGTATTGGATGAACGGATTTCAAAGAAATTTCGTTTGTAGGGTGAGTACAGAATGGGAAAACGAGAAGAATGTGTTTAGAACGGATTAACAAAACAGGGCTACCACAATTAAGGAAAAATAATTTTCTGATTTCAAAGTTAATACATTAGAATACGATCATACTACGGCGATTTTGACGAAAAGCACTTCTGCACCACGGGAAACCTAACCCCTACTTGTTATATATTAAAATTGTATTGAAAAGAAAGTAGGCGGATTAGTTCTTTCCAGAACTACTTGTTTTGTTAATGTGATTAACAATGTTAATGCAAGAATTTGTAGAGTGAAGTATTCGTCTCATATCAACACCATTAAGTTCTTGTAAGACAATTTCGACTTCAAAATTATTCAATGATTTATTAATATTCGCAACTTTATAGGTCGTGCGAAATATTTTGGCAGTTACCTCTTTTTGGCGAGAGAGTTACTTCATGCACACCTTTTCTAGCGTCTTTTTCTTGGCCTCTTCCAATATTTTCTAGCTTTGTGACCACAACTTTCTTTGTGTTTAAGTAATTTGGAGAGAGACAGAACTCTCAACACATGTCAGGGAGTCATAACTATCTACGACCTACTCTATGTGGATGTCGAGGAATGTAATCAGGAAATGGCCTCACAGGGGATCATTGACTGCCGAAGGCTCACAACAAAAAGAAATGGCGAGGTCATTAATACCACCCCAAATGATCCTCACATTCTCCATTGATAAGCTCCCAGAGAAGGTCAAGGCTGGTTATGAGGCCTGCCCAGTTCGGCCTTACACACCCATCCCTATATGCTGCATCCATTGCCACAAGTATGGGGACAATGCTCAACGTTGCAAGGGCAAAGCAATTTTCCCTCGATGCAATCGGGAAAAGCACGATGAGTGGAGTGCGCTGAGGGTGTATCGTGCACGAACTGTGAAGGCCCACACCCGGCATATTCCTGTGACTGTCCGAAACTCCATGAAGAGAAAAATATCATGGAGATAAAAACCATAGACAAGATATCCTATTTTGGGGGAAGAAAAAAGTACAGAACGCTTGTCGCTCCAGTCTTCTCAAGGTCCTTTGCGTCCTTGGTAGTCACTCCCGTTCAGAAGGGTACCATCGCTACCCAGACAGATGAGGTGCCACAGAAAATGCGAAATTAACCAGAAAAAAGAAAACAAAGCCAAAGAAAATGCCGAAGTTCATGCAAAAAACAAAAGGACGGAAGCCCTATGTAAGTAAATAGGATACCAGCAGCTTCCAAAGAGGACTTAAAAAAAAACTGAGGATACATCCCCAGCCAAACAAAAAGCTAAGCCGATAAGGTCATCCATATCTAAACTTGAAGATATGGATGTGAATTACCTATCGGATAGCGGCATCAACCTGTTCAAGATACAGGAAAGAGGGAAAGACCGGAAAAAGGTATCAATTAAGAGGTAGCCCACTAATCCCATTAACAGAGAATGGATAAAATAATACAATGGAACTGTAATGGATTTTGATGTCACCTGCCCGAACTTCGTATACTTTTATCGGAGTTATCGCCAGAATTTTTTTTAGGAAACACGGTTCAGGGAATAAAACATAGTCACACTCAGAGGGTATTCCTTGTATAGAAATCTGGTGAGTGACCAGCAAGCTCACAGAGGAGTGGATGTGTTAATTCATTACTTGAGGTACTCGGAGGAGGTAACTCTTCAACACACAGCTGAAAGCTATTGCAGTTACAGTTGCCCTCCCTCAGCTGGTGACGGTCTGCTCAGTCTATCTGCCCCTAACGAGAATGTAACTAGGTCAATTCTAGACCTTGTAGATCAACTGCCACCTCCATTCATTCTTATGGGCGGTTTTAATTCCCATAACTCGGAGTGGGGATCGGAGAGGACTGATCTTAGGTGACGTCTCCTGTCGGAGATATTCTCGAGCCTGGATCTGGCGATACTCAGCAATGGAAGCGACACACGTTAGTACCATCAGTAGGTCCTTTTCATCAATTGACTTAACCGTCTGTTCTAGCACGCTTGCTCCATTGTTTGAGTGGGAGGTATACTAGGATCTATGAGACAGTGATCATTTCCCGATTATCCTGAAATGCGTATCTGCTGATGTTACAAATGCGTATCTGCTGATGTTACAAATTCGTATCTGCTGATGTTACAGAGTTACGTTGCCCTAAGTGGGCTATGAAAAAGCAGATTGGCGCAAATTCTCAGAAGCTGTTCAATTTACACAAAAGCATCTCCCCTCTGGAGATGAACATGTGAGGTATTCACGGAAACCTTAGTTGAGGCAGCAACCTCAAGTATTTCAAAGTCCTGTTCCCGACTCCGACGAGTCCCAGTTCCCTGGTGGAACAAGGAATGCCATGAAGCGATCCGTGACAAGCGAAGTGCGTTTCGGGTTTTTTGTACTCACCCCAAAGAGGGAAATACGCTGCGGTACCTGAGATTGAAGGCATTGTCACGGAGGATAATCAGGAAATGTTATGGTCGATGCATATTTATTCCAAGATTGCTTTTTACAAGTTTCACTCCAGTCTCTGAAGTATGGGAAAAGTGAGAATGATTTCCGGCCGAACAACCTCTCATACAATTGGTGGACTGATGTTTAATGGCTCGGTTATTACATCTAAAAATGAAATAGCCAATGAGTTAGGATCTATGTTTGCCAAAGCATCTAGTTCAGAACAAAAGTCACCGTTCTTTCTTGCTCAAAGGTTGAGCTTGAACGGCAGACTCTCAGGTTTACTTCTCGGAGCACTGAGAGCTACAATTTGTCTTTCAGCAAGTGGGAACTTAAAAGTGCTTTGACAGAGACGTGTGACAGCGCTCCAGGTTTGGATACCATTCATAATGAGATGATACGTCACCGAAATCCTCCTGAGAAGGTATATCTACTGCAGATGTACAACAGAATCTGGGTATAAGGCATCTACCCCGTGCAATGGAGAGAGGCGATTGTAGTGCCATTACATAAGTCAGGGAAGGATAAGAAACTGCCTGAGAGCTACCGACCGGCGTCTCTCACTAGTTTCCTCTCCAAACATATGGAACAAATGGTCAATAGGCGGCTGGTTTGTTTCTTGGATTCAAATAACCTATTGACCAACATTCAGTGTGGTTTTCGTCACCACCGTTCCACCACTGATCATCTGGTGAGATTGGAGAGAGCTGTGTTTGATACCTTTATCAGGAAGTATCACTTCATCGCAGTCTTCTTTGACATTGCTCGTGCTTACGACACCACGTGAAGATTCGAAATACTTCCTGCATTGCATTCTTTGGGGGCTAAGGGGTAACCTACCTATATTCCGCGAAAGATTTTTACTGGAACGTTACGTCAGGGTGCGTATCGGGAACAAAACCTCTCGAACGTTCCTTCAGGAGAATAGTGTTCCACAGGGGTCAATTTTGAGGGTAACCATGTTTGCCATTCATATAAATGGATTAGCCCAATGTATTCGGTCTCCAATAGAGAGAAGCTTCTATGTGGATGATCTTGCCGTGTATTGCAGTTCGCAAAACATGGCAACGGTTGAACGCCAGCTACAGATTACGATTAAACGCCTGAATGAATGGGCCACAAATAACGGGTTTACATCCTCAGCGAACAGGACAGTGTGCGTCCACTTCTATCGTGTTCGTGGCCTCCACCTGGACCCAATGCTGTCACTAGCAGGAACCGTGCTGCAGTTTGGTGAAAGAGCATCATTTTTGGGTGTGCTGTTTAACAGAAATTTATCTTGGCGTCATCATCTGAAGAGGCTGAAGGTAAGATGCCAATCTGCCCTGAACCTCTTGCGTGTTCTTAGCCATAAATCATGGGGTGCAGGTCGTAAAGTCTTGCTAAGACTGTACCGATCACTTGTCCGCTCAAGGCTGGACTACGGGAGCATCGTATATGGATCGGCTAGACCATTGACAGTCAAAATGATCGATGTGATTCACAATACAAAGATTCGCCTGCCCACCGGTGCATTTCGAACTTGCCCAATACCAAGTATTCTCTGCGAATCTGGTGAACTTTTGTTATACATGCGCCGAAAACTGCTAGCTACCCGTTACGTTGCAGCTTTAAGCGCTAAGCCAGACCATCCGGCTTACAAAGAAGTTTTTGCCCATCGATATGTACAGCTATACGATGCCCGTAGTCTCTCTGTTAAACCTCTGGCTTTGAGAACACGTTATAATTTTGAGGAGATGTCTTTCGAGATGCCTCAGACATCGAGGACGGAATACAGTGTATTTCCGCCTTGGATGTTGCCTCGCCCCAACATCTCTTGCCAAACTAAATAGACTGTGCACTCTACCTACCGAATTTCGATCTGAATTTGAAAGACTATGCACGTTTTGAATCTTTCACTGCTATCTACACAGGCGGCTCCAAGCAGGGGGAACATGTGGGGTGTGCGTTCACCATCGGCAAACATTCGTATAATATTCGACTACATCCACTGTGTGGGATATCATATGGCTACGAACCTAGCTTTCTCTCTTGGAGATGATCCATTATTAGTAAATAGAACTCTCTCATTCCTTAGGGATTCCAGGATTTTATCTTTTATTTAGTTAGCACATTTTGCTATGGGATAGGAGGATGCGAGTTATTACTCCCCTATTTTAAAAGGTTTATAATTTTATGGACTTAACAGTTCCTTCTAGAGCTGTACGATTATTTTATACGTGCTATAGTCAGGAGACCCTTATACAGTCTCGGTGATATTTTATTTTACAAATAGAGAGAGACCCTTTTACATTCTCTCGTAATCTGTGTTTAATTTTATGTATTTATTTATTTATTTATTATGTATTTAATAGAGACGTGATATTTTTATATGATGCCATAAGTTGTGTTGTGTAATATTTTTATTTGTGCATCGTATAGGTAAAGTTACGGCGATAATAGCCCAAGAGGCTGATTCGCCAGAAAATACAAACACACAACGCGCAGTTTGAAGATAAAAGTTTTAGATCATGTAGTAGAGGTGCGCGTTATACACGGGAAACACTTTTTGTGCAGTTAAAATAAAAATTTGAAGTACCTAACTCGACCAGATTCTCACTTTTTGGGTGAATTGAGGGGAGACCACGCTAATTATCAATAATCCAGCGTATACATATAGTAATTAAACTTAATTAAACCATGTAAGTAATTTAAAACCCATAGACTTCATCTTCCTCGTCATCTTCAGCACCAAATAAGTATGCGAAGAAGGCGACCGCGATACGCAACGAAATTTAAGATTTCGTATTAAATACTGTCATTAAATATCCCTAGCCATTCAATATTCCGTAAATAAGTGTTACGTGTACTTTGATAAATTTGAAATAAATTGACGTGTTTAAATTTCATTCAGCATTTGATCTTTAAAGCTGAATCGTATTGTCTTGTAAGCAAATTTTCGCCGCTCGGAATTTTCGGATTTTATAAATTAATTTTTTTACGTTTTGCCAGATTTGCGTGAGACTGGTCTTGCTTTACCCGGAACGGGTCTGTATTTATTTATTTATGGTATTTTATATTTATATTATATTTTATATTTATATTTATATAATTCTAAAATTTTGTTCATATACCCCCTCAAATCTAGGGTGCGCGTTATACACAGAGTATACGAAGTCTGGATTTTTTGGCAAAAAGTATAGGTGCGCGTTATATACGAGTATATACGGTAGGTATTACAAAACTGTAACTAACAGACTCTCAAATAAAGGTAAATACTTCAATTCTATTTGTGTATGTATGAAAAAGGTGAGGATACAGTTTTTCCCCGCGTATCCCCAGAAAATAACCCTGGAAATAGATAATTCAAGGTAAATATAAGGTTAATTTGAAGACAACAAACAAATACAATTAATTTTATTAGAAACATATAATAAATAACAACATTGCACATAGTATTGTTTAGCAAAAGAAACGGCCGAAGGTTCTTTTAAGTCAGCAATTTAAAGGTGTCATTACCCAAAGACGGATGGGTATAATTCAGAGTGAAAATATAAGCATATTTTAATGGAAAAGGAGGATACTTTTATGCATCGTTGTAATAAGATTTTAGTTCACGAAGTCAAAGTAGGAAAAGGAGGAATTGCTCCCTCCAGGGTCGAAGGCGTTTGTTTCTACCTTGTTCCTTCCTAACTTGTCTTCCATCACGTAAATTTAATAAAATTCTTCTGGAATTTTGTGAGAATGTCGTGTTCGGGATTGAAGAGCACATGTAACAATGTCCATTGCAGAATTCAAACCCGCTACCCTAGCGTTGGGAGAGAGCCACTCTAACATCCCTTTTAATGAAATCAGCCTGGATTCCAAGCACCTCGAAGTGAATAGCGTTTAATCGATGTAATTTTTAACCTGGGTAAGTTTGAGAAAGACGTCGGTGGCACGTTTTGGCGTCGTAAAACATACGAACGCACCTTAAGTTGGCGTGTCTCATGAATTCGACCACGCGGACGTAAATTATTGCAGGTTTTTATTGCAAAATTCAACCGCAGACGTAGCAGATATGCGATCAATTACTGAAGAAAAGAAAATCTTTATTAGAGTTTAACCACGGTTTTAAATAGCGAGGAAGTACCGCATCAATGTGTAGGCCGCACCTCTGATGAAAGCAAACAAGTCATTTAGCATACTTTTTCCGAGCGTTCGAAGGAAAGACGGCTCAAAAAATGCGAAAATAGTTTTCGAGTGGCTCGATGAAATGTATAAAAAAGGAACCCTAAACTTGAAAAGATTTCCTCGTTTCGTCATTTCGCGACGTTGCCAAATCTATCTTCAGGCCCATCGTCACTTTTGAATCCTTAAGGGAATAAGTTATTGGACCGACCGTATTGCGAGATGGCGGGAAACCGGTTCCGGCGCTTGTTTATTCAGCGTTTTTTGTTTTTGACCGCCTTACACTTGACCTATTTTCGCACAAAAGGCACGTGCAAGTCAGCTAGTCTTTATCTATGGAAACGAGAAAGGAATTAATGCGGGAAAAGATCGCATCCGGCAAATTAATGACTACGTGTAAAGTGTTCTACGATCCTCTTTTTTATCAAAGGAAGGTCTCCGTTCGCGACGTAATTCTCGCATGTTGGCTCATTTTTGTTGCTCGATTGCGAGTAATTTCATTATCTTCTCTGGTATGAGTAGTAAGTAGAACAATTATCATTACTAAAGATATTTTCATTATATGCTAAAAGCATTTGTTTCGATGTGCACTATCGATATAAATTCAGGAGAGAATTAAAAAGAAACAAAAGAGAAAAGATGTACGCATCATGCACGCATACATGCGAGGCAGAGGCGTTCTTAACGATTTTTGTAATTATGTCAAAAAAGATAAATATTAATGGCCTAGTATAATATCTAAGAACTGGTATGCCAGTAATGATGCCAAGGAAATATCGAATTTTTTATTCACAGATTTATTTCCTAATCAGTTACAATTAATAAAACAAGCGACAATTATTTAAAACACACCTCACTCGAACAGTAGTATTATAATATTTATGTTCGCGTTCATTCCTTCGTCGTAAATTATCCATTTCTTTCCACTTACAAGCGCTGTGTATACGTAAAGAAAATAGACGTATTTACGTTAATTTCTTCCTCGTAGATAAGTAATCCATTTCCCTTCATTTACCAAATGGGGCGTGCACACGAAAGAAAATTAAATTTATTAGTTATTTAGACCAGATATTGTTTACTACACGAAGAATGTTTTCACCGACAACAATTAAAAAACACGGGAAAATTTTAAAGTCCAAATTGAATTACGACTTTCTCGTTTGATTTTATTGAAATCGGCTACTCCTTCGATAAAAATGTAGGGGAGAATTTGCTAATTCCTCAGTACTAAGCCGTAAAACAAATAAATACGGGGTTAAATGAAAAGTTTGTGGCTCAAAACTTAGGATTCCTTCGAAGAATACATTCTTTTATAATATAAACTTAAAAAACTATATATTTCTGTTGTTCATCGCTCGAAAGAAGAGGCCATGCGGCGTAACACCTCAAAATCGCTAAGAGACAGACTTTCCTACCTAAGGCTTTCACAAAACATAGAATGAATGTAGTGAAATAAAACCATTAAAAAAGTGTTCTTACCAACTTTAGTTTACATTTGATACTAAACTTGCCAAACTTTTGCAAGAAAATGCATCGGTAATTAATCAACGCATCACAGTAACAAGTCCTAGCACTGTACTAAATTACAGCCACACCGAGTTTGAAAAACTAACGCAAAAGGTCACCAATCAGTCTCAAGTTTTATTTCACGGTCAACCATGGTTTGGGTAATACAGAAGACTGACATTAATACTTCCAATCACTGACTTAAAGTCGCAATAGACCTGAATGTCAGAATACTGCGGATTTATCTGTAATGCGGAATTGGCCGAGTCTCCCCTACTAAACGAAACATGCTATTTTACTAGTTCTGCAATTTTGTTTTAAGACTGTTTCTTATAAGTGATATTTTACAAAATAATATAAAGATAAGTTCATTTTTTGTCACCGGTAAAGTGGCACTTCCCATTAGACTACGTAAACCATTTATATAATTTTCCTGTTTTCTTTGCCCTTGTGTCCTAAATACCAAATTTGATGAACATTCACCCAGTTTCGAAGACGAAACATAAGGACGGACGGACGGATGGACACGACCTGACCTTCTTTGTTTACTTTTTGTAAATAACTCCTACAAAGCATGAATGATGTACACCGAATTTGCCTTTTTATTCTCTAAACACAGTATAGCATTTACCCTTTTATTAGAATGCGGTTGCTACGATGTTCCATAGTAATTTAATTATATGGGCTACCATCACAGAGAACATTATATAGAAAAGCTTTAATTGGCAAAAGTCTTGCTACTATGCTACTAGCTACAAGATCACAATTTGCTCGTCTAGATTCATATTTTTGTTATCTAATTATGTGTCAATCTTTGAAGAGCAGCTGCCGTAACTTCTCATTATAAATCGGCCAATCGAGAATCGCGAAGTCGGCAACATGCAATATTGCTAGCAAAGCGAAAGGTAGCCAAAAGGCCAGAGCACAGGCGATAGAGAATTATCAGAAAGCATCTCTAAGAAAATCCGAGTGAAACAAAATACGGTAGAAATCTATGAGAAAAGTGATTCCACACTGAGGGGACGGTTTCGCGAGATTTGAAGGGTGGCATAAGCACGGAGGTGAAAGTGAAAAATAACTAGCAAACGTGGACCGTAGCGTGTATGGAAGCAGATCCAAATAATTGTTTCGGGTAGAGGGAAGGTAAACAAGCGGAGGATGAAAGACACGCAGTCATTCGTGGGAAAAGAAGACTTAAGACCAAGAAGAATGAGCCCCAGAGCATAAACGTCAACAAGGATTTCTTACTCGAAAAGTCTCGAACGTAACTATAAGTAAACACATATTTCTACCAAATTTCCTATCTCTCACGTGTTTTTTACGATAGCTGGATAAGAATTTCAGATAACTCTGTCATATTTTACCTTTCCCATTCATACACATTATCTTGAAGTTCTACAATAGGAAGTCTCTGTAAATACATTCTTTGTCAATCGATGAAGTTTGAGCCTGTTTACGCAATATTTATGCACACGTTTTGCACATTTATACGTCTCTATATATTTAAAAAGTATACATGAGTTTGGATCAAATAAATATCTACCTTTTTATTACTTTCATTACTAAAATTGCTGCTATATATTCCTAGTTTGTTAAAAGTTTCTTATAAATGTTAAACGTGTGTATATATAATCAATGTTCCACGCTCTCGTCTAATATGTTGGTAATAGAACACCATGAAAGTAAAAAATAATAGGGAATATTAAAAGAAAAACATTTTCTCGTAAAACTAGTATTTTTTCTTCAAATATAAGGCATTTCTTTTGATGATTTTTAAATATAATTGGAGGTAACTATGACATCAATTCGTATATACTATTTTAATGTTCAGTTTTATAATATCACGATGTAAAAGTACGGTAAAAACGCAAAAAACGTCAAGTATTATGAGTAAATTCAAATACTTTACCGTAGACTTCAGCTAGTGAAGATGAGAGCTTAGTTCTCGAAATACGTATCTAGTGAGTTTTTCCAGAGTGATTGTGCGTTTGTGTGTGCTTTTATTTTCTATTTAGGTTAGTTTCTGACAACAGGTCCCTGTGGGCCATCGTCCTGCAAATTGTAATTATAAATATAATTTTACCCCTCTGTTTTTCTCTTATTGACGTGTGGTTGCTCACCTGGATTATTTTACGGTTCAGGAGTTTTTATTTACTTCCTCTCTACTTTACAGTAGCAAGAAGTTTAAATTTGTCAGCACTTTAACTGTGATTGCTTATGTTTTCATTGCCTAGGTCTTTTCCTCTCTCTGTGTAGAATATCTCCACCAAACTAATGAATTCAGAGAAAACAGAACATTAACATATTTTGGAGAATTTACATGGACGGATATGAATGTAAACGAAAGCGATGGCTAAGAATCTTCACTCGCAATTTATGACAAATTATTACTGGTATCAACTCTTGGTATTTTCCCCAGATTCTCTTACCGAGCCTTTAGGATGTATTTTTCTGCTCTGTAGGACCTCCTTGGTCATGCAGGTGGTAGCGTGTCTGCTTTTGGTCTAACAGACGGGTTTTTTTACTTCAGAGTCAGTGTTTTCGGAAAACACGAAGTTTTCAGCCTCTCATTACTGGCTGCTAATTCCGTACATTTGCCCAAAGTCGGATCTGCCTGGCTCTCACGAGAACGAAATTCTTATTTTTTTATTTTCGAGTAAATTATTTTTCTTGAAATTTGCCGCAAAAATACTTTTAAAGAAATGTTTTCTTTAAACCATCATTTTAACATGGAATGAATCGAAGAATTATTCTTTGTTTATTTATTTGTAAACAATCGACTTACAGCACGAGGTCCATTACAGCCGATCGATGAACAATTTATAACGATAACAAAAACAATCACAAACAAACATGACCAAGGCGGGACTCGAACCCGCGACCATATCATTGGTAGTCAGATGCGCTAGCCACCCATCTACCAAAGCCGTTGTTTTCTTCATGGAAAACTTAGACACTGCATGTACAAATTAATTTCTATAGAGCAGTATTTCTGAGATTTGATCGATTACTTTAGATGGTTAGAATCCCAACCGACTTCTTAATCCGTCACAAAAAATATTTGCTCATTTAAATCCCAAATCACTTCCTCTAAATAATTGAGGAGTCGTATGGCTGCGTAGTTTCAAATAAATATGCACTAGCTTTTATTTAATTACCTACGAAATCCGAGTTTTAATATAAAAATTGAAGATATCCAGAATATCTCACTTTGATTTGCTTTGTTTCAATTTCGGCTCGTCCAGCTTTAAAATAGCAATTAAATTCGACGTCTTTATCGGTCCCTTTGATAGTGTATTTGGGATTACAGTGATAAAAACTTCCACGGGTTACCTTAAAAATAATAAAGCATATCATTATGACTAAATGCGTTAAGTGACATCATATCTAATAAAGAACAAACTCACGCTCACTAGTGCACTCTTCTCGTTAAGTGGTCATTCAAAAAAACCTGTTTGATGAATATTCATGCATAGGATCATTGGTTTTTGTGTTCATTTCCTCTTTCATCCTCCGCCTTCCCGTTTCTTCTTTTTACCATTTGTTTGCATCGTCATTAGAAACTTTCTTTTTCTCTTTATTTTCCTCTCCATTTGTATAATTGACTGCAGGATGAGTCGTTCCATCGCCCTTGAGAACGTTTTCGAAAGGTTTCTTAAAACTGCCCTCGTTGCGTTTTTGATTTCTCGAAAAATCGTATGAAATTGATAAGATCATAAAATTTTTGTTGTTCATGCAAGTTGAATATTAGCAGTACAAAGAAAATGTGTGGGAAACGGAGACAGACAAACAAAGGGTATCGAAAAATAACATTCAATTTGTATGAGAAATGTATTCGGCATAGCAAAGAAGGAACAATTCCACCACGATTCGTATGTTGTGGAGAAATGGCATTCCTACTCCTTGCTCTCTCTCAATCTTTTCTTCTCTCTCTCTGCCTTCCTCTTTCTCTCCTCTTGCCCCGCGGGCAGACTGGATTTGAAACCTGGCCATCCCGAATACTAGGCCATTACGTTCGCTCGTAATATCGCCGCTCCCTCCCCTCACTCTCTCTCTCCCCTCCCCTTTCCCCTCCCGTTCTCATTCCCTGCTCCAGCTTTATCCGCTCCCCATTCTCCTCCGCGTCCTTGTTTGGATACCAGTCTGTGGAGCACACATATCTTAACACGCGATGGTTCGCTGTCGCTCTCAAGCAGCCATTACGGTCAGCTGGTCGTCTGGCCTCCAGGCCACGATTCGAACTTGGCGGAGGGATACGCTTTACGAGGTAGAGGGAGAAAAGACAAAGAGAGAGAATTGCCTCGTGCCGGGATGGTCGTCGGATCGTATCTCATCGTTTTATTTCTATCGTTTGTGTAGTCCTAGGGAACTTAAGGATCTGTTCGTAAAAGAAAAAACGAACGATTATTGGTTATTGTAGCGTTTGCGAACATTTTTCCCGTTTTGTTTAAAAATTAATGATTGTTTTTTGTAAACTCAACCTCGAAATGCTACGGTTTGTTCCGTAAGTTTCCGAATAAATATATTTGAAGTTGTAATTAATTACTCCACTTGTCTGTTGAACTTTTATTTGCTGTGTTTCCTCTCGCTATTGTCATGCGGCAATATCTTCTTCCTTACGGAGAATTTGAGCATCATTAGGTTTCGGAAAGATCTTGGTCGAGTACTGATGCCGATGAAACACATTAAACGCGGTATTATGCAAGATTTTAGCTGATATTGTGATTCACTTTCTTCGCCATTTCCATAAATAAGACGTAAATTGGTCGATGCTCTTTCCTTTCGGCTTGCTCGCGGTTTAACTTCATTAAGAAGGGTCTTATTTAATGTCTACCAATGCTTATTATCTGACGCCCTTTCTTCGAAAACTCTCTTCGATATTAATTCTCACTCGGAATCTTTGCTATTTTTTCTTTTTGACTGTTTTTCCGATGTTTATCCCGCTGTTGAAACATTTCTTTTAAAATCACATTCAGTAAAGCTTTATTTTATTTCCAAATATTATTTTTTTAAGCCTTACATAAATGTGTTAATAAGATCATTCTCAAAGACCGCGTGGCAAATACTTGTACCTATACTCTGGGCAGAATTTTTTGCAAATATTTTCGTAAGATATCTTTTTGAAAATTTGTAATTTATACTGGTCAAATATTTATATGACATATTATTAGTAAAAATTTGAACGTTTCGATTATCTCAATGCATAATTTTATGGCAACCAAACGGAGATGTACATCGCCAACAAAGGTTTATCTGATTGTCATTTGCTTCTTTCTTTATGAATCGAAGATAAACGAAAATCTCACGGAAGAAGAGAAAGCGAAGAGATGTGACGAGAATATAACTTGACGATACCTATTTTTCCCATCTCTTCATTTTTTCTCTCGTATTTTTTCTTCTCAGCTTAATTTCATTTACCTATGCCTCACTCTGGCAAATCATGGCTCCTTCCAGTCTTTTTTTTTACAATTTCGCTCGCTCCGTTCAAAATCCGATTTCTCCTTCACTCTCCGCCGCCGTCGCTCCTCTTTCCCGGGGGGTCTGTAACACAATCAAGTAAGTTCTCAGAAATCCACCCCGAGGAATATTCAGACTTTCTCCCTGCCCTCATATCGCCTCCTTCATCCTCTCCATCCTATTCTCTTCTTCTCTTATTCATCATCGGTTCTTTCGCTCCCTTCGCTTTCCGTCTTCTTCCTCCACCACTCCCTCCACCTCCCCCTCCTCCAATCCCTCTACCACTCCCTCCACCTCTTCCTCCACCTCTTCCTCCACCACTCCCTCCACCACTCCCTCCACCACTCCCTCCACCATTCTCTCCACCACTCCCTCCACCATTCTCTCCACCACTCCCTCCACCACCCCCTCCACCACCCCCTCCACCACCCCCTCCACCACCTCCTCCACCACCCCCTTCACCACCCCCTTCACCACCCCCTTCACCACCCCCTTCACCACCCCCTTCACTTCTCCCTCCACCACCCCATCCACCGTCCCCTCCACCTTCCCATCCACCGTCCCCTCCACCACCCCCTTCCACTCTCTAATACAGGGGTTCCCAACCTTTTCCATCTGACGAGCACTGAGCTGTATTATAGTATATCAAGCGAGCACCAAACTATATCCTAGAGCAATGATGGCGAACCTTTTCTAGCTCGCGTGCCAGAATTACTAAAAAAAATCTGATGTGCACATCACATGACTTTCTGTATACGCAGTATGTTTTATTGTATGCGTATGCCAATTAGAAGTGAAAAAAATGTCCTGAATCTATTCCAATGATAAATTAAAACCGAAATGCTGGAAAATTGACTTTTATTCTTTAAGGAATACTATGGGTAAGGATCTCGCGTTGCACCACAATGTGGTAGTGACAAAACTTTACACAAAGTTATAGAGGAGATATATCGCAACAAGATTGGAAAGGTATACTCCATGTCGGAGTATACAGAGTTTTCAAATGCGTTTTTTGAGATTTCACAATGTTCTCAATATTTTTCGCTCAGATGAGTCATTAACGAGAAACTAGCGAGGTACGTTGTAAAGTACATGTAGCTCTTTATGTAAAGTAATCGTAGTTATTGTCCGATTTTAACCCAAATTGGAATTGGTAGACAAATTTTAGTAGAACTCCTTAATACCAAATTTCATTAAAATACGTCCAGCCGTTCCCGAGTTTTAGCATGCGGACGGACGAACGGACGGATGGACGGACGGACGGAAACTACCTCCCCTATATGTGTTCACTTCGTGCAAAGAACGTATAAAAACGGAAATCTCCAAATGGAATGCTGCAAGAGTAAACCTCTATGTGCGTTTGACAAATTCCAGCTACAAATTAATTAGACATTGACCCTTTAATGAAAACTTCAGGTATTAAATGCTGCGTTGATGCGATTGTTATCTATATCTCGAGATTGAGCACCCACAAAATTCCTATCATGTACACACAAATAAATTATCAAGGTAATAGTCAACACGTGTTCAGAGGACCTTACAATTTGCACTTGTTTAAATTTCGAATTCGATTAAAAAAACAGGACTTTCTCCATATTACGTATAGCGAAATTAATTAGATAAACTTTTCTAGCTCGCGTGCCTAATTATTTTAAAATTTTCATGTACCAGCTACATTTACTTAACAATTTAAGAAACATCAAAAGTTAATCCTATAAATAAAAGAGAATGTTTGTCTGTCTGTGGCAGCCATAACTCTTCAGAAAATAATTGTAGGAGCTTCAAAATTTGGCAGCAGCTTTAAGTTGATCCTGAAAATTGCAGTGCCAAACATAATTCAAATCGCCTCACGGGGGCTCCCGAAGGTCCCCATTATTGGTCCAAATGCGGTTTCTTTTGAAGATATTGATCGATCGACCAATTGATCGATTTTGACAAATTCTCCAATAATATCAATGTTTTGATGAGATACATTATAGAGCCTAAAATGGATAAAATCGGTCAATGAGCGTAATGTAGGGTCGAACCAAATTTATTATAATATTTAATATGTACACGTATATATAAAGCCATAATAGCATATTTGGACCGGATCAACTAAACAGGGGTGCCACAATTACAAATTAAACTCTTTCAGTAACTATGGATTTGAAAGGAATTGGCTCAACGGATGTCAACTAAATTTTATATATACGATTTTTACAAAATACCATAGTGAAATCAAGATTTTTAAAGCGGATAAATAATAAAAATCGTTTGCAACTAAAATGAAAACTCTTCCCCGAGCGTAGCCGGGCGTTTCTGCTAGTAGGTAAATAGTTAAGAGAATACTAATAAAAATATTTTCATTTATTAATTATTTACCTTTAACTTATAAGTGTGATTTCTGCTGCTGTACCCTGGAATACAGTTCTTGTGTTGAAGGTGTGTAGTTTGTGCATTTCAATTCTACACAAGCAACACTCACATCATCAGTCAGTCTGTTTCTGCAGAATGCTTTTGTTATGTTCATTACAGAACGTTTTACACGAGTAGGTTGGTAAAAAAAACTGTCAAAATTGCCATAGCAACTCTTTTAAATGATTCAAACGTTTCAAGAATGCTATCCCACACTTTCAGAATTCAATTTGCAGCACTTATTTTTTACCCAGTTTAACTATTTTTAATTCTAATCTTAAATCTATAAACTTTTGTTTTCAAATTGAGCTGGACTGAAAATCAACTAGTTGCATTTCAAAGTCATTATGAGTAATATGCAGCACTTTCACGAAGTCACGAAGTCAAGATTGTTGCGAAATTCTGCTTCGGTAAAATGATTCTTCAACCGGGGAAAGTACTTAAAGCTACAACCTTCCACGTCACGTTTGATTACGTTTAGCTTGATCTCAGAGTTTTAATCACATCGAAAATAACATCAACAGTTTTGTCAGAACTTTGTAATTTAATATTCAGCTCATTTAAATGCAACGATAAGTCGGCGAAAAACAAAAGTCTGCTGACATACACTACATCTGTTAGTTCAGAAAAAAACCTTTTTTCTCACACAAAAAATTTTAATTTCATTTAAACGCTCAAAAAAACGTTCAAATACACTACTTCGACTAAGACAGCGCACATTATTACACATGAGCAATCCATTGTATTCTCTACTTCGTTTAATAATGAATTCACAAATTGCCTTTTATTTGGGGCCAGAGAGGCAACGAAGTTGACGATTTTTGTCACAACTGTCATTTCAAGTTCCTTTCATCTAATTTTGCCCACAAAGCCTCCTGGGGTCAAATGCAATGGAATCTAGCAATGGATGGCTAACATGCTTATTTAACAAAGTTACAAATTCTGAAATTCGTCCAATCATGCTCGGTGCAACATCAGTAGTTACAGATACTATTTTCGAAATATTAATCTGTGCATTAGAAAGTCCATTCACAACAGCTTCGCATAGATACATATATCTGCGTTTGTCATATTTACAGATAAACTTAATTGATTTTTCGTATATTTCATTCTCTCTGGAGTATCTTGCAATAACAGCTAAACGAGATGATAATGTTACTTCAGTGTTTTCATCAAGACAGAAAATAACTGACGTGAATTTAAATCCTTCCTTATTTCATTTTTGACGTAGGAACAGCTCATTTTAATTACTTTATCTTTCACTGTATTCCTACTATCAGACAAATCTTTAATACGCTGAATAATTTTTCTTTATTCTGAAAATCTTAAAAGGAAAAGTGGTACATTCCAAAAAATTTTCCTTAATATACTAAAGGCCTACCATGCTGAGCAATAATTTTTGAAATAGCGAAACTAGAAGGAACTAAATGTTCCGATAAGAAATTTCACTAGCCTACCCGATTGAAAATTCTTTTTTTTCTTCACGTGCCACGTATACTTTTTATTCCTGTTCACTTTTTTCTAGGAGCCAGCGGTGAATGGTTTCACAGGGACGTTTTACACACTAAGTTCTGCACACGACACTTTCGCTACACAAAACAAATAATGCGTTATCGTTCTTCTGAATCTTTCAATCCACCAAAAGTTCCTTCCGCATTCTTCTCCAGAAAATTTTCCTTTTTTATTATTAGATTCCACCATTATTCAAAAGAAAAAATTAAAGCAATAAATATTGTTATCCACCTATACTAAAGTTATTTCAACTCAATCTATTAAAACCGTATTAAGTTATCTAGTAGGATCTCCGACACCTTGCTTATACGCGATAGTCAGCCAAACTGCCTGCATACGTATGCACGTAAAAACTTAATCCTGCTAATAGAATCCAAATGAAAAAAATATTTAACAGCTTTTTCGTATATTAGGGAAATTGAATGCATCCTCACTCATCATTGTTACAAATTATTAGAGGCGGTATGACAACTATGTTTCTACTTTTCTGGGCAAACCATATTCAAATAGCACAAACTGGGGAGGAGTTCTTTGTAATGGACGCAAAACTGTGCACACATAATAGCAAGATAGTCACCTTTCCATCGCCAATGATTCATTCAGAAATACTTATTTAATTTCTAGGCCCATCGTTGCCACGCCACTACAATGTCCAGATACATATTATTTTTTTCGCCACACAGTGGCGTGCCAACAAAAAACCTCTCGCGTGCCACCTTTGGCACGCGTGCCATAGGTTCGCCATCACTGCCCTAAAATATCGAACGAGCTCCACTATACGCTTGCGAAAAATATGATTATAAATTCAAATATTAAACCAACGTCAGTGTTATTAATAATGTTCTTGTATACATTTAGAAAGAAAGAAACTGATCATATTAAATTAATGATGTTAGGAAACGCAATTTAAGCATCTCAGAAATGCGCAAGAGCACAATCAAGCTGCCAAAGAGCACAGCGGCGCTGGCGAGCACCAGGTTGGAAACCTCTGCTCTAACACATCCCCTTCTACTCCCTCCCCATTCCACTCTTTCCTTTACCCTCTTCCACTGCTCCTACTCCACCTTTCCTCCTCTCTCTCATATTCCATTCTTCATTTCCCTCATCCTTCATCTAGTTAGTCGAGATGTCTCCTTCCTCACGTTATGAGGGATGGGATCGTAGGGTTAGAGGAAGTGAGGTAGAAATGGGAGGAGCAAAACCTTTTACGGAGCTTTTAAAAGTCTTATACCTTTTTTCATTCGAATTCGTACCATCTCCATTTTGCCATGATTCTCTTCGCTACCTTTCCCATACCCTTCTATTCCTGTTTTCTCCCTCCCTTGAGGGATCCAAGCTCTCCGAGTGGAAACGCGTGTCCGGAAATGGGAGTTTTCATTTATTCAACTATTTAGTCTTTTTTTAGGTACGACGTGATACTTATTCTCTTTTCGCCCCATCTCCTCGTACCTTCATTCTCTCTCTCCACATTAGTTAGATACTTAAACCAAAAAAGATCGCTCCGAGAGTAATATTTATATTTTTCAGGCTTTACTGAGAAAACATTTTTAATTATTTCGGGGGCGGTACGTTACTGCGTTATATATTTCTGGGCAGATGGAAGTTAATGGAGTTACCTGGGAAGCAGGTACTTTTTCGAGTTCTGGACAGGAAAGTTTTCTTCATGCTGTTATTTGCTGCCCGTCATTAAAAAGGGGTACTGGGTTCTTGATTTACCAGCGTTAAAAAAGTACACACGTAACCATTTATGTGGACCTCTTCTGAAAGTATGTGATTACATGAATCATAGCATTTAGTGTTTGTTAATGTTTGTTTAAGCAAGTTGTATATGTGGCATACAGGTTAAGTAATCAATTCCAGCCATACAATATGCACCGCTACACTATATCTCGGGCAGAATAACATTCGTAAACGGCAATTTGTATATTTCTCTTTAATCTCATACCGAAAAATCAAGTAATGTTTTGTTCGCGCTACTTGAACTTTAGTTTCTGTTGGAGTTACGGTGTTGTATTGCGGCAGATTGGGTGATTTTATTTGTAGAATTCGTTGTCCATCATTTAGTAATCATTTGCTATTGAGAATTTTTTACTCTCTAATTTTTACACATTGATAGTGAGTTAGTTTTTCAATCTAACTACAATTCGGCTACATTTACACACTTTTTGTCACATTTTAAAAACCAGTTCCATAGAAAGTCATTAGGGTAAATCCAAATAAACATGACTAATTAAACGATAATTTTGCGGATCCGGTTTTTAAATGTCACATATTTTCACTTTTAGGCTCTGTTTGTACAAAAGAATAAGAGAAATAAAGAAATCGAGGATTATCCATGAACATGGTTAAAATTAAGGCGTTTTTTATTTTTCATGAGGTTATACCGCCACATATTTGGTCACTAGAGATTCGTTATCGCCATCATCGATATTAAGGCTTAGTGGCAGAATTGAACCTCCATTCTTCAGCTTTTAAAATGAATCATTCAAAACCAGTTTTACTCCTATTGGGTTTCAGATGTTTGATGTTTTCAGATGAAACAGTCAGTTTTATAATTTTAATCGACTTTTCCTGAAAATTTAGATTTTACAGCTCATAATTTATTTTGTCGTTCGGAATAGCAGTTTATGGATTCCTGTACATACATTGCTACATCCACTACATTACTCCCTAAAAGACTCGATGGTCAGTGGCCTACTCCATATTTTATAATTTTGTGTGATTGTATCATTTGACAATTGTGCTTTCTCCGTTCATCTCAATCCAACGTTGCATAACGTAAATAGGGGTGCAAATGGAGGATAAGCATTACCATAAATACAAATCAGCCATCAGCATGAAATTCCACAAGATTATCGGCAGGTCATGCCTTTGTGATGAGATATTGATTTTTGTCTGATGGTATAAAACCGGGACCGATAATAAATAATTATCCATGTTCTGATTTTTATAATTAAGTGCGCGGACTTCTTCAAAATTGTAGAGTTCTTCTTTCTGGAAAACGACAAGGTTTAAGATAGCCTTGTGAAAATTCATAAACTATATTCAAACCCCCCCCCTCTATCTCTCTCGCTCTCATATTGATTGAAATACAATCATTATTTCTGGCTGAAAGTACGGTGGAAAATAATGCTCAGACAAAGGAAGTAAACATATAGATGCAGGACTGTCAGATTTTAATTGGTAATAGTTTCTTAAAATTTCAATTTTGTCACACCCAAAACATCTTATTTTTAATCGGGCTCAATTCGAAATCAAACGATGTTGGGAAAAAACAATTACCGTTATTTTATAATTTCTTTTCTGACAGTTTTTTTATTTCACCAAAGTTGTCGTCGAAGTCAAAATAGTAAATTATTTTAAAACTTAATGAATCATTTAAAAAGCAGCCATTAGTTCACGTAAAGAGAAATCCGAAAGCAAATAAATTTACGACATGATTGCGAATATATCTTCCATCGTAATATATTTTTTAAACTAGACCAGCCTCAATATCTATTTTCTTTGAAATTTTTCGAAGATAATAATCCATGATATCGCGCGATACGCCGTGGAACAGAGGTCACTTTACTATCCTCGATACGAAGGATGTCTGGGAGATGACCCTGATAAGATAGACGTGGTTTTCAAGTTCCTCAGGGAAGCTAAATTGCTTCCATACATTTAGATAATTTTTAACATTACATTTTTTCTATACACATTACCTGTATAAAATTTTATTTTAATTTTTATCACAATTAGTAGGGAAATATAATAACTTTTATTGTATTACTGATTTGAGTACGGTGTGGAATGACCTTGCTGTCGACACACCTTATAAAATCAACTCTACTACTACTACTACTACGAAGGATGTGTGCGCGAATGTCTGCACGCATTTTGGAGCGTGTTTCCCTGGACCCTGTGGCTCCAAACCAAGGCATCGGACCGGAACCGAACCGAAACAGAAAAAAACCGTTATTTTAGCTGGAGTGAAACCGAACCAGAACCGAAAAAAAAAATATTTTTTGCACCCGAACTTAAACAGAAGACATTTATTTCGTTCCATTTTTTCGGTTCGCATAAACAGGGAAAGCGAAAGAAGGGTTTTTCCTTTTAGACCAGTCAAATAATAATAAATCATTCATAATAATAAATAATTCATAAAGTTTTGAAACTTGGCACATTTTTTCGTTATTGCAACCTAACTAACATATCAAAAGTTGACATGCCTGACGTGAACGCGTTAGCCGTTTTGGCGCCAAAATGGCCGTCGGAGCACGACCCGCGACTGGCCTTTCGCGAATGACTCGGAAACGGTCAAATATACGGAAAAACCGTACATAAACAAACTTGTAGAGAATAAAATTTTATACAAGAAAGGCTTTTGGCATTTTTTTGCAAGCAGAAAATGAGGGTTGTTTGCGGAACGACCGGTCAAATTAGACACTCGTTTGACGGTTTGGGGAAATAATTCATAAAGTTTTGAAACTTGGCACATTTGTTTGTTTGGGCAACCTAACTAACATATCAAAAGTTGACATGCCTTTCGTGTACGCTTCGGCCGCTATGGTGCCAAAATGACCGCCGGAGCACGACCCGCGACTGGCCTTTCGCGAATAACTCGGAAACGGTCAAATCTACGGCGAAACTGTACGTAGACAAACTTGTATACTATAAAATTTCCTACAAGAAAGGTTCATTGCAGTGTTTTGCTACCGCGATAGTATAGCAGAAAATGAATGTTTTATGCGGAACATAGGCCGCGCGCTATCTTAAAATCAAGTGTTGTGAGTTCGTTTCCACACCCACTTTTTTCTGTCCCCACAAATCATAACTTATATTTATTTTTCTACTACCGTGAAACATTTGAACGCATTGAATTATATTATTATTATATTTTTTATTTTGCTGATCTTACCGCAAACAAAAGAAAAGTAACGTACCTTATGATAAGCTTCCAACAACGCTATATTTATCAGCTAATTTGGCATAGAAAGTAAGCAAACAAAGTGCCAAAAGTATCACTATGGTAGCGCTTTTTCACCTCTTCATTAGAGGAAGATGTGAAAATCCACCCGTAAAATTTTCTACCAGGACTTCTCGTATCTGAACAACTGAAACTCAGTCTACAATGAGAAGCTGAATCAACAAAAAGATAGCGCTCGCCTTATTCCTGGTATTCCATTGGCTGTATCTAATATTATCAATAAATGATGTCGTCAAAAAATCATCCCAAAATATCAAATTGTCCTATAATCAGATTTTTCGGTGGGAAAGTGTGAACCTTCCGTGAAATATAAACTTCCCAAGGCTGATCAATCACAGCAATAATTTTCTGGAATATTTACTGCCAGATAATATGCATGATATAAGGTGAATCAACATTCATTGTGCAATAAGGTTTTTTTAAAGAAAACGCGCTGAAGAGGAAAGAAATTAGAGGCGTGCATATTGACATGAGTAAAGTCAGAGGATGTGAAGAAACCATTAAGTTGTGAAGAATTCTGCTTGCTTTCTGACGCAGATCAACGGAGAAACTGTGGTCGGGTGTCTTTTTATTACCTTTCTCTTAAAAATATCCTCGCTTTGATTTATTATTTCCCAGTGACCTTCTCGTATACACCGTACTATAACGCGCTGCTTCCAATTACTCGTTAATTATTAGAGGAGGAGGAAATTAACGAATCAGAAGTACAGTTGCAGAAAGTCAGTTCACGCTCTTTGCGATTATAAGAAAAACTATTCGGATTAGCGGGCAAACGCAGGAGAAACCATTGGAGTAGACAATTTCCTTTGTTATTTTCGCTACCGTACTCTATAGTACTATATTATTAAAAATGCACGCGCAACTGAAAATAAAATACCAATTAGTTATGGCTATTGTCATTCCGTAGATGCATAATTTCCGGAAGTTAAAATTTAATCCTACTAAAATTCCATGTTTACGATTGGATGCATTCCATACTTTTTTGTTTGTTGCTTCGAGAGGAAGCCAATATGAAGTGTTATAATTCTCTTTATTAATTTATAGCCGTATATTTAGATACAGAGCGACATGCTTTACAATACTAGGATCAAAAGTTCGAATCTTTTTAACAGACCTTGGATTTATGTTTTCAAGCTAATTTGAAGTAAGTAAAAATTTAAACTAAAGAAAACTGCCTAAGCAAATATATGTAAACTTGTTTGGTGCAAATTTCCTCGAGACCAACTTCCTCCTTCAGTTTTAACACCATCTACGATGTTTGATAATTTTCAGTTACGTACTTCATTTAGAGAAAGTTCGTTTTAATATGTTTATAACTTAAAGGTCTTTATGATAAATTAGTAAACTCTAATGCCAATAAAAAGATTGTAAAACGATATTCGAATTTCGGTTGTTTGTAGTCAAAATATGCATATAATTTTCCCAATCATTTTTATGGCTGTTAGAGTTTACTAATTTATTACAAATTCTATTGAAAATTTCTAGTCTCGTCAAGTTTCATCTCAGCGCTAATCTATTTTCCCAGCACTCGTATCCTTCGCTGAGCCCGTGACATTGCCATAATTGAAAGGAATGACTCAAGTAAAATTGACCCTATTTCTCCCTGTCTTTGAAATTGAGTAATTTGCTCGTATATTCCAGAGTTTCATGTGTTCTTTACGCGCTGCTTTGCCAAATATTAAAGTTCACACGTACATGTTTGTTTGCGTTTATTGTAACAGATGTGCGGATGTTGTCCCCGCTTCTTTTCTAAGTTGAAGAAAGCTGACTACATAACTTCGTATTCATAAATATTTAGTAAAATACGCGATATAATGGTAGAAAATTTAGGATATAAGACTATATGGCTCTAAAGTTCTCTGACCACTGATATTTATCTCATGATTTTTCATTTTCAACTTTAAAAGTAAAAACTTGTATGTATGAGCCTTCCTTTTGGTGGTATTCCATCTTAAATCGAAACCCGTGTCTTGAGTTTTCTAAATTAAAATTGTGGTATCTTAAAAGTTATTTTTGTCGTGATTTTTAAATAATCAACTACTACTAATCAATCTAACTACTAATCCAGGTACTACTTTGGTATAATCTTTCTTGTATTGTCTAGGAATGTAATTAACGATAAAACGTAAAATCTAGGACAATTTGGGTTAATTAAGTTATTTTTATTCATTAAAATTTTCTCAAATACATTCTTGCTATTTAAAAGTAAGAGTTATTTACATTTCACGAAATGTTCGAATTTTTTTATTTCGACATTTTTATCATCGGAGCGAAATTCTCCTGAAGGAATTCGGTTACGATAACCATTTGACTATACGAAGGAGGCATAATCGTTTTCTAGTGGAAATACATGACACCTAACGAATTTTTCTGAGCCGAGGGAAACGCGAGCAGATTTTTCTGTCTACAGTGTTTAATTAGGATGCCGAGTCGTTGGTTATCGCCGAAGCATCGTCCTCCAGCCAAGACGTCGCTTTTAAGAATACACATTTTAATTTTAGACGAGACAGCCCCCATGTCATCGCTTTTATGTCCCTCAACCCCTCACCTGCTCTTTTTACTCTCTTCCTCTCTCTCCCCCACCCTCTTTCCTCCTACGCAAACAAACGCGCTCGCACGCACACGCAAATGCCATCCGTTCCGCCGGCGCTGCAACGCGTTGCATTCAGCTGCAGAAAGATTAGTCGAGAAAATAGGACGATCTAGCCGAAGAAGAATCCGACCTTGGGTAGCCGTGCGGGTTTTACAATCGTGACGTCCTCTCAAACTACTACAAGGTCGCGTTTCTCTCCTTCTATCTCATTCTCTCTTTCTCTCTCATTCTCACTCCCTCTCATTCTTCCTCTCTCTCTTCTCAATGCTGGACACCCATTATCTCCACATCCCAGTCGCCATGACGATTTCCTCTCTTTCACTTTAAGAAGGGTGTTAAAGGATGCATCCCTTCTCACCCCTATCTGAAGGGGAAAATATAAATTAGTGTGATTGACCGTCATAAGTGACTAGTGGTCACGATATAAACTACGTGATGCTTGATCATCGGGATAGTACAAATTCCACTGCCCTTACGTTATAACGATTACGTATATAGTCGAAAATTTTACTTGATTTCTTGTATGTTTACCATTATATAAATACTAATAATGCTATAAAGCGGTAGCTTTCATACAAAGGAGACCATTGGCATGAAGATGGAATAACTAGGTGCGACGTTTTGGCATAAACAGAGATGGCAAACTGACCGTAATGAACGTCACTGGCGAGTGTAAAATTTATTATATTTTTATCTATGTGCGTCCTCATTATTGTTTCTTTTAAAATATATAATACATTAACAGGAGTCTAAATAAAACAATAAAACACAGTAGGAAGACCTATTTCAAGCAATGTTTCGCACAAGAACGCATCCTTCCCATACTACATGCATTTCTATATGGCCGGGGGCCGAATGCGGCCCGAGAAGCTATGACGAAAAAGTGATCAGTGAAATTTAACAGAAAATGTTGTATTTTTTCAGTAAAATTATTCTCTCTGGTGAAGTTTTCATCCTAGTAAATTATTTGGACTTGATTTTCGGTAATATAGGCCTGAATAATCTCTAGGTAACTTCACTTATCCGACCCACCGAAGCTCTCGTGACTTCCAATGCGGCCCTCCGAAGTATTCACAACTTCGAATGTGGCCCGCCACGTAGAAAAGGTTGCCGATCACTGATATAGGGATCTGATTTTCATTTAGAACACAGTATTTAGGTACGAATTTACAGCGATTAATGAGGGATACCTGTTTGTATGTAAACGTATAACATTATTTACGCTGGAAATCATCGTATTAGGAGAAAAGACGTATACCGACATAATTTTTCCTTTGAAAAGATTGGAATAAGAATTAGTTACGCTCTCGATCAGATATATTCCTCTGATGAACCTGTCTAACCCTTGTATTACCAAACTTTTTTCACCCGTTTTCTACCAATAGAGGTACAAAATGTACCCCATGAGAATTAATTTTCTTTTTTATTTGTTAGAAAAAATTGAACCTCTAGTAGACGTAAAATGAATTTTCAAGCATAAAAACAGTGTGTGTGATGTATTTGTTATTTTTATTTTCATTAACAAATTAATTTTTAGCAATACATTTTGATTGAAATTCAGCTGAAAATTCCATTACAAATTTGTTGAAAAAAAAAACAAAAATATTGAACATGTTAATTGGAAAACTAATCTTCATTATATTCTTTGCCTGTTATTTTTATCGATTTCATGCAATGTAATGATGTGGTACATTTTGGACCCCGATCGCTTTTTTATTTTTTCTACTAATCAGAAATGAAAAGAAATAAATCCACAATCATAGGAATGCTCCTAAATAAGTTTTTGACAATTACAAAAATCAAGAGCCAAGTTGAACGCAAATTAAGCAAATGGTGATCAAAATATACCTATGTGTGGGATCCAAAATGGACCCCCATTGTTAAAGGAAAGGTTAAACTACTGTTGTATTTGATATTTAAAATTATAATATGGTTCTAATATCATAAAAAATCATTAAATATGTATACATCTTTTCTCTAAAAAGTTTTTTCGCTCACTAATGCGAAGACGTCATAAATATTCGAGCGCAAGAGGCTGACGTTCCTAAAATATTCATCCCACATCCTTCAATTTTTATATGCTGACGAGGGAAGATCTTACACAGATAATAGGTGAAAAAATTTCTTTCTTGCGTCTTGGTATGACTCCAGCTTTGAATCTCTGTACGTCATAGGAATTACCAGGAAATTTAGGCAAGTACCTTTTAATTATTAATTTGAAATATGTTAGAACGGATCTACGAACACGGGAATTTTAAGTTCATACGCGCAAAATATGAAGTTTGTTTTTTTCGATGAGAATATTTAAATCCATCCTCAAATGGACCCAACGCATGGCCAAATCGCGGGATGGTTCGCGTTAATACCGATAGGCGTCGCTTATACCGAAAAATGCTCCTAAGAATAAGAACCGCGTATAAGCGAAAAGGTGTTCAACTAGCACGCGTAAATCGGGGGATGCCTGTATATGTGTGTGTGCGTGTGTGTATCCACATGTTTGTTTGGCTGTTTATAAAAGAGCAATAGAGCATTTTCTGGTTACCCATTTGTTTTTATTTAGCTTCCTCCCACGTCCAAACCCCCCCGTCATCCAACTCACCACCTCCGGTAGAATTGGAATTCTGATCTCAAGGTTTCTCAAGTGCGCCATTCTCTCCCCTATACCCTCTCCTCTCTCCCCCCCCCCCTGCCTCTCCCATTCTCTCCGTGACTTTCCGCGCGTCGTCTTCTTTCTCTTGTTTTAAGGAGCGGTCTTAGTTTGTTTCGCGTCTTCAGCTGCGTATGCAGTGGCTGACTGGAAGTGGGGAATGCGTTTCGAGGGCTTAAGCTGCCGAAAAATGGTACCGGAGTAAAGAAAAAGATATCGCTCTTGCTCGGACGATTAGTTTAGTATTCCGCGTCGCGTCGCGCGCTCTTTCATTTGTTTTCAAAGGGATGCCTTTTTTCTTGTCCTCCCTCTTTGGTCGTCGGAAAATGGCCGTATGGTTCGTACGCGGCTTGTTGCTCGCAAAAATACGCCCACGTACCGATCGACTAATGGCGGATAGTAGAACGCGGGGCGATAAATCGTGTCGCGCGCCTCTCGTCCTGTTCTTTTTCGAACGCCGCGGAAAGGGAGAGCGTAATTAATTTCATCCATATATACCCCTTGTTAGGAATCGATCGAGTTGTTCCAAGAGTCATTTTATTTGATTTCATTAAAATTATAATATATCCTCCGTAAAAAGCAGCTATTTATTATAGATATTATATATGATATAAAACCTAAGGTACTTCTAGATATTCCGCAAAGCAGAAATTTGGAGGGAACCTTGGTGTTGGTCCAAAGCCATAAGGAAAAATCGAAAATTCCAAAATTTCCCCTTACACCCTTTACACCCCAAAACGTTTATTTTCAAGTCCTATTAGAAAACCATTAAAATCCGTACAAGCCTTTTTATAATTGCATTTTTAAATTACTTTTAATTAGGGTACAAACTCCAGACCTAAATTAGAAGACGGGAAAGAGAACGAAGATTTTTTTCATGAAAGTAGAACACGAATCCGTGCCGAATTAGTCCAATTATTCGATTTTTACTGCATAAAAACGGGATTTTATACAATTTATAACAATGGCCCAATATTTCTGTCATGACTACGAGACAATGCTTTTCTTCGGGAATTTATTTTACGTGTTAATAAAACTGAACGAGAGCTTATTGCCACGAACTGAAAATCAGCTTAGTGTCATGATGTCACTCTCAGACCGTGACATTTAAAAGCAAAGGGAAAACATATTTGGGTGCGCAGACAATACTAAGAGGAATATTTTCAGGGTTTGTAGATGTCATGAGTAGGCCTTCGGATAATATAAGACATCTTATGTAGGTGTCCTCGGTTCGACTCCAGGCGCTCCCAATACTTGCAGTATGCAAGCACCGATTACTAGTGTATATATATATATATATATATATATGTGTTTTTGTCTTCGTGTGTTTTACGTGTCTCTTCGACGCCCCCAGCAGCCTGCCAGCTTGGTCCTCAACTTGGTAAGTGTCCGCTGGGCTTCCCTCAACACCTTGTTGCCACCCTCATCACTACCTTTTCTTTTCCTTTAGTTATAGTATGTTTCTAGTCTTATGAAGCTTGACCTTCAAATAGCAAGTAGCCAATGAGAACCTTTTCCCTCTCCCCTTCTTCCCTTTTCCCTCTCCCCCGTCACCCGCGGCTTTCGAAATGCATGGAAAAACCTAACAGCATTGCCAGATATCCGCTCTTGAAATGATCTGCTTGCGAATGAAAGGCGACGCGTCGCAGATAAACTTACGGTCATTGTTTATTACTACCCTTTTAAAATAATCCTGAACACTGTAAATTATTTTGCGTCCTTGCCGGTGTAAAACTTCCTTCCTGTTTGCCATTGCAGATTCTTAATAACACTAGCAGCAACAGATAAAGAATGGTAACAAGGTGAAAAGTGAAAGCGATACAGAGATCGCACCGTAAGGGTGGGCGCAGTAGAGCTGGCAACACAGTCAAACTAAGAGAGATGTTAACAGCACGATGGCGAGAGAGAGACTGAGCTTCTCCCCTCTCCGTCGCCCGTTACTCGAGCGTTGATTGGATACAGAAATAGTCACTCACAGAGGTTTTCAAGGTCAAGCTTCATAAGACGAGAAACGTACTATAATATATATACCGTACTTTTTTCTCCTTTTTTGTCTATATCTTTACGTTTCTTTCCTGTCGTCTTTTCCTCTTATCTTTCTCTTCCACCATGGAATTGACCCGTCTCCGTTATCATCTCCCTAGACAATGTTAGGATTATTCGCGCTTTACCCTATGACACTCCTGCCCCCCTTCTCCGACACTGGGAACTAGCACATATCCATCTTCTCGACTCTTTCTCTCCGCCTGGCCTCAACCTCCGCTAACCCTATTAGCCCCCTTACAATGTCTCCTTGTTACATTGTAGTTATTCGCACTTTCCCTTACCACACTCCCTCTTTATTGGCTATCCACCCCTCCTACTCCCCACCTCCTCCAATCATCAACCTTCCCACATCACCCTGTCATTCCCCGCCCAGTGTGTCACTTTACGTTACTCTTTCGCTGAAGAAGGGCATAGGCCAGCTTGGTCCTCAACTTGGTAAGTGTCCGCTGGGCTTCCCTCACCACCTATATATATATATATATATATATATTTTAACTAAAGGAAAAGAAAAGGTAGTGATGAGGGTGGCAGCAAGGTGTTGAGAGAAGCCCAGCGGACACTTACCAAGTTCAGGACCAAGCTGGCAGGCTGCTGAGGGAGTCAAACACACGAACACAAAAAAAAAAACAAAAAAACACACGCAAGCTTATCGGGCCTATGCCCTTCTTCAGCGGAAGAGTATCTGCAAGTGAAACACTGGGCGGGAAATGACAGGGTGATGTGGGAAGGTTGATGATTGGAGGAGGTGGGGATTAGGAAGGGTGGATAGCCAATAAGGAGGGAGTGTGGTAAGGGAAAGTGCGAATAGCTACAATGTAACGGAGGAGACATTGTAAGGGGGCTAGTAGGGTTAGCGGAGGTTGAGGCCAGGCGGGGAGAAAGAGTCAAGAAGATGTGTATGTGCTAGTTCCCAGTGTCGGAGAAGGGGGGCAGGAGTGTCATAGGGCAAGGCGCGAATAATCCTAGCATTGTAGCAACTATTGAAGGGGACATTGTTAGTATTGGCGTGTAATGCAACTGGGAGGGGGCGTCTGAGAGAAACGCTATTCCGGTGACCGTTCATTCGGATGTTTAACGGATTGCTGGTGAGGCCTACGTAAAACGCGGGACAAAGGGTGCAGGTAAGGAGGTAAATGACGTTACGGGTGGTGCAGTTGCTTCTGGATGTGATGGGGTAGGTGATGTTGGTGGAGGGACTTGAGAAAGAAGATGAGGGTAGGTGGATAGGGCAAGTGAGGCAGCGAGGTTTGCCGCAGGGGTGAGACCCTATGGCAAGAAGCGTGGTAGAAGTGGGAAGTTCCTTCCTCCACAAGATATTTTCCAAATTTGGGGGCCGGCGGCAGGAGAGGAGCGGGGGATTGGCAAAAAGGTTGGTAAAGAGGGACTGCTGGGAGGAAGAGGTGAGAATTGGGTGGGCAGCATGGAGGATTGTTTTGAGGGCTTCGTGGATACCAGGAAAGAAAAGTGTCGTAAGAGTGAGTGGAGGGGTAGATGCAGGAATAGTGGGTGTGTGAGGATGTGATCCATTGTGGGTAAACGTCATCGCCCTATGGATCTGTTCGCGGACCAAGACTGGAGGGTAGCCACGCTTGAGAAGAGCATCCTCGAGGACAGAGTGATACTGTATAAGGGATGCTCTATCAGAACAAAGCCTCCATCCTCGACGAGCAAGGGCATAGGGCGGCAACGCGTCGACCGCGGGCGCCATGGCGCCCGCATGACATTTGTGTGTCGCCCGCCAGCCAAAAAGAGAACTCAAGTTAAACAATTACGGAAAACTCTCAGAAGACCAATAAGTTGCGGAACAAGATGAAGAATAGAACTTTGTAACCCACATCTTAATCTTACATCACACCGAGCCGAATCGTTTGTCTGTTACAAAATAACATCATCAAGGTCAGGACTTATAAGCGAACAGAATGGGGACATAAATTGTTGGATCAAGACATTGTTGTCATTAACAGAGTTCTTTTCATAATGGCTCCTCCTTTACTCCTCTCTTGTTTATCTACGTCCCTTTCCAGATTACTCGCCGAGAGTAGGAGAAGCCGCTATCGTGTTTGTGTGATTGCCCTGCCTGTGTTGACAATTCATACAAACGTTCTCATACGAACAGTACGAAAAGATACTAGTTTATGCTAGGTTAAGGTGTCCTGTCGCCTTCAATCACTATTGCGGGTGCAAGGCTAACTGAGATCCTTGTTTCAACCCGTCGTGTACTATAGCTCCGTTAGCCGGTTCAGGCTTTTTGAGGTAGGTGCTCGATACGGGAAAACTATTTCCCTATGTCGCGTGAAACTCCCAAGTTCTTGTCAAAAGTCGTTGGTTTCGGAGTTCTGTCTTCCGTCTGTAGCATAACTGGGCTCGAGTTATTGTTGTGAGTCGTTGGTTTCGGAGTTCCCTTCTTCGCTTAGTATGCAAAGTACAGGGTTTGGGAGATTTTTCTTCGTGTCTTACATTATCAGCCAGTGATAGCTCATTTCCCTCTACATTGGTTAAACAAAAATCAATTTAAATTTACCAACAGTTCAAAATATTTCTGAAATTTTCCCTATATTCAGTGAGTTGTGTTTATTAATTCATTTGTAGAAAATTTCATCCCCATTATGAGTAATAAGAGGCAAAGGACATATTACTTCAATGTTGATTGGGAAGAACAATTCTGTTTTATTGATTTGAAAGGAAAGTGTGTTTGATTATTGTGCAATGCTGGTGTCGCACTTTCAAAGAAAAGTAATGTTTAAAGACATTTTAATACGGTCCACGGAAATTTTAATACTAGTTATCCGTTAAACTCGGAGATCAGGAAATAGAAATTTTCTGATATCAAATCTATTTTAACTAAACAGCAGAGCATTTTTACCAGACCAGTGCAGCAATAAAAATAGCAACGATTGCATCACTTAAAATTTCGCATTTGTTGGCCAAGAGGAAAAAGCCTTTTGAAGATGGCGAAATTGTAAAAGAAGCCTTGTTGGCAATTGCTGACTCACTTTTCGAAGATTTTAAAAATAATAATTAAATTACCTCAGCAATCAACACCATTCAGTTATCAGCAAGAACAGTTACAAGAAGAATTGAAGTTATTGCAACCAATATGGAGAAAGAGTTGGCAAATGATTTGCAAAAATGTATTTTCTTCTCGTTGCATCTGGATGAGTCAACAGACATATCAGGCACTTCTCAATTGGCTATGGTTGTGAAGATGGTGTTTAATGATTTTTCAGGAAAGGAAGAATTTCTTAAAATTCTTCCATTAAAGGGACGAACAAGAGGTGAAGACATTTTTTCAGCTTTTAAAAAATATGTCCAAGAAAGTAATATACCATTAATGAAGTTGACCGCAATTACTATAGATGGTGCACCTTCGATGACAGGTTGTAAAAATTGATTTATTGCGCTATGTAAAGAAGACCCTCTCTTTCCAAAATTTATTTCATATCACTGCATTATAATCCAAGAAATAAGATGCGCAAAAGTTCTTCATTTTCAACATGTCATGAAAACAGTAACAAAAATAATAAATTCCATAAGATCCGTACCAATGCAACACCGATTGTTTAAACTGCTTTTACAAGGTGAAGATGCCGAATTCGGTGATCTCCTTTTACATACCGAAGTTAGATGGCTCAGCAGAGGCAAAATACTTGTTAGGTTATAAATCTCATAAAGGAGGTAAAGGAATTTCTCACGTCAAGAAATTAATATTAGGCACAGTTGGATGACAAAGCTTGGTTGATGGATTTCGGATTTCTTGTTGATATAACTATAAAATAGAACGAACTGAATATGGAGATGCAAGGGAAAAATCAACAGCTTGCAAAAATGATAAGTGCAGTAGATGCATTCAAATATAAATTGGCATTGTGGAAGTCTCACCTAGAGAGAAATTCATTATCACATTTCCCGAATTTAAAATATATTATTGAGAGTCTGACTGATGAAAATGTTACCACTGAACTATTTTCACAACACATTGAAACTCTCCTGAAGGAATTTAATTTTAGATTTCGTCAGTTTTCTGAAGTAGAACCCATAATAACATTCTTTGCTAATCCGTTCAATTTTATGGACAATGATATGTCTGTTAATATTGGAACTTACTTTAATATCGTTAACACCGAGGACTTAGAAATGGAAATAATAAATATGCAGGTCACGGTCACATAAAAATGATGAAAACTTTTGGAATTTAGTTGAAGAAAATCGCTATCCATTATTAAGAAAATGTGCCCTAAAAACAAATTCTTACTGTGCTTCAACATACACCTGCGAGTCCATTTTTTCAAGCATGAAACACTTGAAATCCAAGTACCGATCGAGACTCACCGATTACAATTTAGACAACTGCCTAAGATCAGGTATCTCGAGTTATGTGCCAAATTATAGCAAGTTGGCTGAAGATATGCAGTCCCAAGTTTCACATTGATTTATTTTTCATGTTTTTATAATAAATTCTTTAATAGTTTTTCTCTTGTATATACAAAAATATCATTTTAATAAATATTGGTACACATCTACTATTGTTACTTCACTTCACGCCCCCAATAATTAAAGTTGCGCCATCATAGATAAAGAGGTTGCCGACTACTGGTACAGAGAGATATCAACTGATCTTGCTTATGCGCCCTTCCCGTCCTCGGTAATATAAATTGCGCCCTCGTAAGTGAAAAGGTTGCCGACCCCTGGCATAGGGGATAGAGGTTTTGGTATGAAGGGGATGGCAGTTATCAAAGTGGAGGTATTGGAGGTGTTGGTGGGTATGATATGAACACTGGTGCGGATTTTGTTGTCTTGAAGGTAAAGATCGACATCAAGGAATGTGATGTGGGAGGTAGAGGATTGGTGGGTGAAGGAGAGTGAAGGATGGGAGGAGAGACGCGAGAGAAAGGAAAGGATAGAGTCAGGTCCATGAGTCCAAATGAGGAAGACATCGTCGATATATCTCAGCCACAATAGTGGTCTGAGTGGAACGTTGAGGAAGAGTCTTTCCCATTCTCCAAGGTAACAATTGGCGTATGAAGGCGCCATTCAGGTGCCCATGGCAGTGCCTCTAATTTAAAGGTAGTGACGCCCACCGAAGGAGAAGTTGTTCATTTTTAGCACCATTGCTGCCAAGTCTAATAAGAAATGGGAGGACGGTCTTGCGTCGGGCGGTCTTGAGTCCAGGAGTTTACTAAGGGCAGAGAGTCCATCATCGTGGGGGATGTTGGTGTAGAGGGAACAGACATCGATAGTGGCCAAAATGGTATTGGGTGGGAGAGGAAAGGGGAGGTGTTTGAGAAAGTGGTAAGTGTCTTGGATGAAGTAAGGGAATTGACGAATAAGAGTTTGTAGGTGGGAGTCAACGAAGGCGGAGATGCGTTCTATAGGGGAATTAAAGCTGGCAACAATGGGGCGGCCGGGGATGTTGGGTTTATGCATTTTAGGGAGAAGGTAGAAAGTGGGTATGCGGGGTTTGTTGGGGATCATTAGAGCAATGGCGGAATCGGAAAGGCCTTCCTGTTTGCCTGAGGAATGAAGATAGGACGAAATTTGGTAGGAGTGGTGGTCTGTGGGGTTGGAAGTAAGGTGATGGTAAAAGGTTTCGTCAGAAAGTTGGCGCTCGGCTTCCTCGTTATATTTGGCGCAATCCATCACAACCGTGGTGGTGCCCTTGTCGGCAGGGAGGATGATGATATGGTCACTATGTTTGAGTGTAGAAATGGCATGCCTTTCACGTCTGGTAAGATTATCTGTATGGTCGATAAGATCGGAAAAGTTAGGTTGAGAGATTCTGGAAAGGATATAATTGAGGTATTGTTCGACCGGGTGTAGGGAAGGAAGGGTGGGTGGAGTGTATTGGGAAGGAGGTTTGAAGATGGAAAAAGTTGGTGGAAGGCCGAGAGGGTGTTTTGGGTTGGCAGAGGTGAGTGAGTCTTCTTTGGGAGGGTTGGTTTTTAGACGTAGTGGGCGGGCAAAGGACTGGACGTCGGCAAGGAAGCGAAAATGATCAAATTTGGTGGTGGGACAAAAGGAAAGGCTCGTGATAGGAGTTCATTCTCGGCAGGAGTAAGTACGTGGGAGGAAAGGTTCAAGACTTCATCTGGTTGGAAAGATGAAGAGGTGGTGGCAGGAGTGTGCTTGTGAATTGATCCACAGTCTTCACCACCATAAGCATCATCCGGTTGCCTCGGGTCATACCATTTCATAAAACTATTTGAACTGAGAGAATCCCCTAGAAATTAAATGAGCAACACTATGTAGTAAATTATACCAAAGGTTTATTCATACAAAAGATTAATTTAGATTAATTCAGCCATAAATACGTCGGTACTCATTCTCTTAGAATTACTCTAATACAGTGTTGTCCAATAAGATTTCGAGGCTCACCAAAATTGCGGCAAACAGATCAACATATTCACCACAATACGAAATGCAAGAAATATTAATAAGAAAAATGGTTAGCCTTTTAAAAATAGATTTCAGACTTTATTATTCATTATTAACCGTTATTGTTTATGTAGTAGCTGAAACCCGCAAAAAGTTTGCAGTAAAAGTCAAATTTTGGCATTAAAATTTTCTTTTAATTCATGTCACTTGACACCTACATTAATTATTAGCAATTTCAGTTCCACTTCCTTTCTTCTCTTCTCTTACAAATAGCCGTGATTTCGAACGGAGATTATAATTGACAAAATACAAAGGAAGGACGAAAACATTTGTAATTCCTTTTTATTATTTCATTCTATATAACTTGGGCTATTTATTACTTTCTCACCTAAGGATAAAAATACACATTGAAAGATCATTCGATTTTCTTAAACGTATAATTTACTGAAATTAAGATATATTTCGAATATTTGGTTAAAATATTGGATGGATTGGAGCGGAGAGACGTATAATCAGAAAAATATACATGAACCAGACCGCACAGATAAGGGTAGCAGAGGGAGAATCAGATTGGGCAACGCTAGGAAGAGGTGTTAGGCAGGACTGCTCTCTCTCTTTCACCAGGATTGCTTAATACCTATTTATGCCGAAGAAATGATAAGGGAGGCATGTAAAGATGTAGAAACAGAGATGAATGTAGGAGGGAGTCTGGTGAAATCAGTTAGGTATGCAGACGTCTAAGCATTTGTGGGTAATTATGAAAAGGTGCTTCAGATGTTAGGTGGTTTCTTAAATGTAAAGGCAAAAGCATAATAATATTATTAAGAGAAAAATAAAAGTGATATTTTCCAACAGTGGGGATGTTACAGTAAATGGGGAAAGGCTGGAACAGGTGTTATTATGATATGCATTAAATGAAAGAATTGGGTATGAGAACATGAAGAAAGTTTTTTGATGACAAAGATTTGATTCTGTGTGCATTAGGGGTGAGCGAAAAACAATTTTTTCTAATTTCGACTGAGTATAGTGCGGAAAAGATGCCTTTGAATAACCTAACAAGAGGGAAAAAGTAATTTTTGATCAGTCAACATCTTCCTATTCCGCCAAGCACCCCTTGTTTTCAACCGGTAATATACGCACTAAACGGTCCGAGGGATACAGCTCTTCGATTGTTTCGGCCTTCTGGTGCCCCAAGCAACACAGAATTCACCACGGGGCGGTGACTGTTCAACCCGAGCCCAGCCCAATCACCCTATTATTTGGACACGCAAATTTGCGTGATACTGTTTCTTAGCAAAAAATCTCGGCATTATGTGACGAGGTTCAAGTCGACCTAGAATTATACCTTCCGGTTTTCTGAGCCGCAAACTTTCGCCGATGCTTCAGTTAGTGATTTTACATGTCTCTCCATTGCCTGAGTATGGCAAGGGAATTGTACGACTCCGGAGAGACACTTCTTGCTGTTCACCATTCCCATGAACTCTTCATTTGTTAGGAGACCGGTGGCTCAGATAAAGAGCGGCAGGCTTCCAAGTTCATTATTTCGTGTAGTCTTTAAGTTCGGAGTTCAAATCCGGTATTTTAAAATCACGAATAGGGACGCTGTTCTTTTCACGTCTTGCATGCAGTATGTATTCCACTCCACGTTCATCGTAAATCATTGAAAGTAGAACGTTTTCGGGATGAGCGAAAAACCCATTGCGCTATATCAATTTATGTACGATATTCCTGTTTTTTCCGTCTCACTCGCTGAATTTTTCTTCTGTCCACAACTTTCGATAAGTTTTCTTGTTACAATGCTCAAGTCTTCTATTGTGGCGCTTACTATAAGCGCTCCAGCAGTATCAGACACAACAAGCCTGTCACAGGCGGCAGCCAACGTTTTAAACTTAGGTTTCTTTTTTCAGGTTGTGCAATGTTTATTTTCAATCGTCTGATTGTAGGATTTTCCTCGCAGTCTCTCTCAGGTTTAGCCTCCGAAACGATTACAGCAGAGCTTTCTTCATCTGTCTTGCAAAATGTGTACTGTAGTCTTTTTTTGCCAATATTTTGAGCATTCCCTTTCCTCTGCTCTCTTTTTTGTAGCATTTTAGTGGTAGCATGATAAATTTCCCCAATAACCATCAATCTGATTGACCTCTGGTCGAGAAGGAAAGACTTCCCTTACAGACTCCTTAACGTCTTTTGGGCAAGTGCACGAAGTGAAATATTTACATTTGCAGGATAACACATCAAATAAAATACTCGGCGCTTGTTTTCGGAAATTCTTCCCAACATCATTGTATGTGCTGCTGTGGCATTTCTATACATTTTTATATTTTTCATTGAGATCACGAATGAATTTTACTATACGCTTATGGGATATGATTGGAAACGAGGCAGAATCCCATATCTTTCTTTCTTTCAGGTTGTGCAATGTTTACTTTCAGTCGTCTGATTGTAGAACTTATCCTGTAGTCACTCTCAGGTTTCCTCTCCAAACCGATTGCTGAAGAGCTTTCTTCGTTTTGCAAAATTTGTACTGTAGTCTTCTTTCTTTTTCCTTTCTTCCGTTCTCTTTTTCTAAAATTTAAGAGGTATCATGATTAATTTTCCCGATAGCCTTCAATCTGAGCGACTTCTGGTTCCCTTAAAGACACCTTACGGTCTTTTGGGCAAGTTCATGAAGTGAAATATTTATATTTACAGAATAACACATCAAACAAAATACTCGGCGCCAGGTTTCGGAAATTCTTTCCAACATCATCGTTTGAGCTGCTATGGCAATTCTTGACATTTTTATATTTTTCATTGTGATCACAAATCATTTTTACTATATGTTTATGGGTTATGATTTGAAGCGAGGCAGAATCCCATATCTCCTCCACCTTCTTTGCCACTGAATAAGCTATTTCTGAAACCGTATGATGGCAGCCACTTCTTTTAAAAGTCACCTGTCCTCTGACGAAAATGTAATGTTTCATTACGACCATCAACGTAGGCAAAACTCGAGAGCTCATCTCTTGCCCATGACCGGACACTTTACATTGACTGTCACTGCGCGTTTTCCGTTTCTCACTTGAAAACTTCGGCATGGTGATGCAATGAGTCACTAAAGCACAGACCTTTGATAATGTTTGGTGATTAATATCACTGATTCTTGACCAGTAGGTAAGCTATACACAGTCCACCCCGATGAAACATTCGACACTACCACAGAGATGGGAAGCTTAGCTCACTATGACGACAGCTCTAGCACCCATTAGCTATTTCCTCATATTTCCTCCTTTGCCAACAAGCGGCGGGTCAACCCGAAGCTTCTCGAATAGCTAAAATTGGGTGAACTCCTTCAGATTAGGTATTTGGAGTTGTGCATTTTTCTGAATCGGCGAGAGAAGACCGAAACCATCAAAGAGCTTCCCTCGTGTCATTTCGTGCATATCTTAACGCTTGAAAACAAGGGGTGCCTGGCGGAATCGGAAGATGAGGACCGGTCAAAAACATTTTGCCCCTCTTCTTAGTCTATTCAAAAGGCAACTTTTCCGCACTAGGCTCGATCGAAATTTGAAAACAATTGTTTTTCGCTCACTCTTAGTGTGCGTAAAACCTAACGGAAAGTAGAATGACATGTACCTGCATGAATCCCAGTGCACGCACTGTTTCAGTTCCCGTTCACTTCTATTGTTGGCTATTTATATTCACTCTACTTTCTGGTGGTAAAATGCAAATGAAAATAGATTGACACTTCAAATAATTTCATTAAATACTAAATTATGTTTAAATCTGTCCGCTATTATGTATCTTGGCAAATGTGGGATACATTTCAAAGAATGTTTTTTCTGAGAGGATTTTACGCGAATCCCTTTCTTTCGTACATTTCTTGAAATATTTCTCGAAAAATTACCCGCAATCAAGACTCAACGTTGCATGCTTCGCACGTGAGTTTCAAAATTTTCTTCTCGTTTCTCGCGGGTTCTACAGAGTAAAAAATTCATCGATTTTTTGTCACGCGAGTTTGTTTGTAACCTTTTAACCGGCCGCTTATTTTTGGCTTGCGGCCCTTAGTCAAAGGTTACCGACCCCATATATAAGGGGAAGGGGGTCTGTATTCCGTTATCACATTTGAAATTAGACGCAGTTCCTAAGAAATTTGATCACGAACTAGGGAATCCATCAGAATGTGCCGAAACTAGACCTTACCTTCCACGCGACGATTAGTCTCATATTGGAAGCGGCTGAACTTTTAAAAAGAATTCAGAATCTTAAATTACTAGTTTTCATGCCTTTTCCTCGTTTTAATGAGAAGTTATTATAATTTATAAAACACTTTTGGAATAGGTAACTTTGAAATAAATGTTAACTGATATTTAATTGGTTTCGTATTGTATCTCTCATTTTAAAATGCAAAGTATAATATTCAGGAGACATTCTAGTTATAGTTTAGATATTCTTATTAGAATAGAAGTAAACGTTATCAACATTACCGGTGTACACAAGCTGGCGTTAAAAAACCACAACTATTTAGGAAATCGAATGTTTTATTCGATGCGTGAACTTCGTATGAATATAAAAAAATTCTAAATAAAATCAATTTCAGTTTAACTTATGTTTGGAAGCAAACTCTTTTATAATCGCACTGATTGCCTTTCTGATGACAAACATCTGATTAACAGCAGCATAAGAATGCAAAGTCATCCGTATGAAATGACTTCACGTCCTCAAAGGCATTTTGGATGATTTAGATATAAGTCGAATTGCATTCAAAGATGCCTCGAGTTGATGAAGCAATTTAAAAAATGACGTAACAGAAAAATGCTCCGAATACCGAAAGGATGGCAGTCTTGACCTCTATGTAAGGTCACTATGATATCAAGCCGAGTTGCATTTGTTTGTTTCGAGTAGAACTCAAGGCCCCAAATTAGTGCCTATCTCAATTGGCGAAGTGATTTCATCGTAATTTAACTCCAACTCGATCTCGTCATATTTATAATTGAACTTTTAGCTAAATTTCTTACATTTTTGGTGGAATTTTTTTATAGAAAATGCAAGAATTTTTAAAAATTGGGCTAAAATGATTTTTGAAACAGTTAATAAAATTTTATCATTACAAAACAAATATGGCAAATTGATCTGTTGGGCTTATGCCTCCAAAGGCTATGGTAACTTTATTGGACTACATTTCCTTTTACTTAAAGAAATTAATTTGATCTTGAAGCATATCGATTATTTTTTTCGCTGATCTAATCCACTAAAGAAACCTAAACTTTGTGGAATTCCATAGACAAATAACATAACAAAATATATCAAATTACACTACATTAATCAATAACACGATTAGGTTTCGACATAGCTACGTCATCATCAGATGAATATACCGCAAATGTTAATATAAGTATGTAATCGAATTGTTTTATAGTCTATTGTGTTGTTCTGAATTCCTCACAGATCTCTTACCCTTGTCTTGTAAGGAAAGCGTCGAGTTACAATCGTTTTTGCGAGCCACTAAGAATTTTCAAAATAAAAACGCAGTACTTTAACTAAGTTCTGTTTACCTAAGGACAATTACACATTTGTTCCATTGTCTCACGTTCTGAATCCGTAATTGTAATCAGATTATATTCTGGTATTTGTCAAAGCGCCGTTAGTCCTCCTTGAGCACGTAAAAGGCTACTCTTTGACGAAAAACAAGAGAAAGACGTAAATGTTTTAGACATCTAGTGCAGGGCCCCTCAACCCGGCACCCGTGGGTGCCATGGTGCCTTTCATAAAATTCCTTGGCGCCCGCTACTAGGGTTATGGTAAGTCATTTGCTGGGGAGGTGCAATAAGATAGTATAGAAGAAGTGCAAATTCAATTTTCTCAGTAAAAATTTCAAGATTCACCTTCTTTATTATTAATAAATTTTGGATTCAAATCAAAATATTTTTCTTTGAAAATAAACCAAGAATCTAACCCATTTCTTTTAGCTTTATTTTTCTGTGTACCCACAGTTGGCGCCCGCAATCCTTCTCTGAATTCGCAAATGCGCCCTCAAGGCTGAAAAGGTTGCAGGCCCCTGATCTAGGGTCGGTCAGGAATCTTCCTCCGTTACATATATTAAATAGAGCAGGGGTGGTTGGCCGATAATGTCTCCTTGGATATTGAATGCAATTTTTATATTCAGCGCAGGTTTTCGAATTGACCTCTTCGTCGGGCGCGAGGAAAGGAAGAGGTGACAGAGTAGAGGAGATAGGAGTGAGTGGGAGGCAGAATGAAGAGGTGGAGGAGCGAATGCTCGATCCAACTCTCTTCATATTCGTGTAATTCGTGCCTTATGCATGCGCTCGGTCTCCGCTCACGTCGTTATACAATCAAGCCACGAGTCATATTTTTTTGTGAGCGAGGTGAATAATCTCTTTATGGAAGACAACTAGATGAAAATCGTTGACAAAGGAAAGGGGGAAATAGTTACCATGGGCAGTTTTTCTTGGCAAATTTGATGCCGATTTACGATTTGTGGCGTTTGTAATGAAATAGGTTGATTTCCACTTGACTTATTATTTTGAAATTCCTTACACCCATACTTAAAGATTTTACAAAGCGCAGATACCTTTTATTGCTTTTTTAAGGAGATTTAAAAATTTGTATTATCAAAATCAGTTTTTTTTTAAAGAATGGCTAGCGATCTAGTAGTAGATTTCGGAACATTTAAAGCCATATCGCAATGGAACAGTAAAGAAAATGGGCTAATAGTTTTAGATATGTGCTTTTTACCTCCATTTGTGCTGTTATTTTAATGATTTGGAAAACGTGGTTCAGCAAAGCAATGGGTATTTTTTAAGTTAAAAAATAATATATGCTTCGAATCATGTATATTAGGAAAACTGTTTCATAGTTGTAGTCCTCAAGTGTTGTGTTTTACGCGACAACACCAACCCGAAAGATCGGAGTCATGTGGAACAAAGGTCTTTTTTAGCCTCCTTAGTTCAGATGATGGTTAAACATCTTTTTGTCTGGCTCCTACCTATTGACCTTAATGTGATTGAATGACGCCAGCATGAGCAAAATGTTTAGGTCATGATAGCATGGATCAAATGTAAAGCAGGTTATGAAACAGATGAGTATGGTGCCATAAAACTCCTACTAGAGGAGGAGAAATCTTCGTGTAACCTTTTGTACCTAAATATCCTAAGCCAATATAGAAGAGCAATCCGCTTTTTAAATAGGTTTCGATTTACAAATAATTGTTTAGGATATTATCAATAATGTTTAATCAAACTTGTTCATTGATTACTTACTATACATAGAGATAGATTTTTCTAAGTATCAATCTACACTAGGAAACAAACTCTCTAAGTTATTAATTTATTAGCTACTCATATTTACTGACTAGATTTTGAGTTGCATTAAATAAATTTTAAAACTTAAAAGCTTAAATTTTCTTAGAAACGGAGATTAATGACACAAAATTTACTGCACAATACTTTGAAATTTTCACTAAGGCAACTAATCACATGAGTGGCCAATAATATGGGTTAGTAAAAAATAAAATTTTTCAATTTAATAATCGACATTTGTGTTAGAAATACTTTTAAAATTCTATTCTTAAGCATAATAATCACACTGCCGCTATTCACATAATGAATACTAGTGTATGTATTAGGTTCATTTCGAAATTTCTTTCATATAGTTTTAGTAGCTCTCAATCTTTTGTTTGACTTGCCTATAAATCTGATATTTTTTAACGTTGTTACATTTCCATTTGTCGTGTCATATCGGTTTTGTGTTCCCTAAGTTCGATTTGTGACAGAGCGAAATATTTTTGCATTTTCTTCGAAGCGAGGAGAAAAGGAAAAGACGAAAAAATTAAATTAATTTCGTCACGCCCTCCATTTATGAAGCATTCCGTGGCATTTGGAAATGACCCCCTCCCTCACCCAAAAAATATGAAAAAATAGTCCCCAACGAACTCTGCTCACCCTCGTGCGAGACGAGGGTCGTATATTCCTCGCTCGCTCGCTTTCGTTTCGTCTTTTGTTTTTTTTTCGCCCGCAGTCGTGGTTGCCATGTCACGCGGCCATAAACGACTCCTTAAAAGTTTGACCCGTGACCCTTTAGAGCAGTGCCAAGGACGGCTAATCACCCCAGCTGGAGGAGAAAGAAGACAAAAAAGAAAGGGACGGAAAAGGAGAAAACAAATGAAAAAGATATGCGGGGTTTTCTGCTCTGACAGAGGCGCAACGGTTTGCGCAATACCGTCACTTAACCCTCCCTATCCGCTCTCCAACACTCTATTTACTCTCTATCCCCATCATACTACCAGGGTAACGAGAAGATTACTACCGAATGCAGAGGACATGGCGGAGTTGGAGGGAGGGTAATAGGAGGAAAGAGGGAAGTGGAGGGAATAAGGGAGGTACGATAAAGCGCCAGAGGCCAAAGCCCCCGATCTATATCGAAAGCAAAATCCGCGCGTGAGACTGGAGGGGGGAGAGGAAAAAAACAGGAGAATTACGCCTTGCGCACGAAGGCAAGAAGGCATTAAAGTTGGTAATAAGACGAGGCGGGTGTTTTATAGCACTTGTCGAGCTAGACTATCACTTCTGTTTTTACTTTCTCATATACGTAGTATTGAGCAAGTATTGTAATCGTTAAAAAAAATCGACTCCGAGATTTTGATAGAAATACACGTTTTAGGTGTCCCTGAGTCCAGAAAAGTGGTTTTCGCCATGTCGTCTTTCTGTCTGTCTGTTCGCCCTCCTAGAATCCAAACGCGTATATTAAATCGAATGATATCTCGTATTTATGCAATATATCATCTTTGGCAGACGGATTTTTCATAAAAATTATATTGCACAAAAATAAAGGGTAGTTTATTCTTGGCGATTTTTATAAAAATTTGATTTACTCAAAATTGGCTCCATATAATTTGATTAAAATCAGTGCAATTGTAGTGCCTGATTTTGCAAATGATACTGAGTAAGACATAAATCTCAAAAAATCACCATATGGCGTCCAGTGACATTACAACGTACGCTAAGCTACCTTACTTAAGCCCTATGATGACACGCTTCCGACGCGATCCACTCAAAACCTTGCTACAGCCTTACGGTTAAACTAAATCGAGTGATATCTCATATTAGTGGAAAATATCATTCATAAAAGACATTCTGAAGAGATGAACGATATTGCGCAACAATTAAGGGTAAATACTTTATTCTTGGATATTTAAAAAAAATCGGTTTACTCAAAATTGGCTATAAGGATTTTGATTAAAATCCATCCAATTGCACAGGCTGATGTCACAAATAATACTAACTAAGCTACATATCCCAAAAAATTACTAAATATTCATCGGTGGCATTAAAATATACGCTAAACTACGGTTAACTTTGAATTATAAGCGTTTTTCTTTTACAAGCGTACACAGTGGACAAAACGTATATACGTATATGCAATGTGCAATGTATATTGCACCATTTATTTTCTTTTCTAATCGAAGGCTCAATGAAATGGCCTTAACCATAAATATCCGGTGATAATTATTCTGTTCTTCAGAATATTGCTTATATAAATCGAGATGGAAGAATGAGCCTTATGGCAGTATTTGGGGATTTTTAAGGAAGAAAATGAGAGTCTTAAACCTTGGATGAATATAGGATCGTTTCGTTTTTGCAAGACATATTAAATAAAAAATATCAATCGTGATTATTACGACATTGAGCGCTGTGTTTAAACAGTTGCAATTTTAGAATATCATAATTTATATTTCATTTAAATTCAGTATTTTTTTATTTTCTGTTTACGTGACATCTCAGTGTCTCCATTAATGGCACCTATCTTCCATACTGCGAAATGTAAGTATATCACATGACGCGTGTCGCGTTTTTCAATGCAGATTTGAATGAACAAACGGCGGGTAGTGCTCAAATGAATAATGGTGCTCCTTTCTGATTTAATATCTGCGATGCTATTTAGAAAGACTGACTTTTTCAAGGACGACTGAAGATGTCGGAGTTGAACCCTTTTTGGACACGTATCGATTCGTAGCGTTAGTGTTAAAAAATTCCTCCCAATTAATATTCAAGGTCGCGTCATTAATCAGGCGCCGCTAGTGGTGACAAGTGCTAAAACAAAGGAAGGCGACCTCGGAATTGACGCAAATTGAATCGGAGAGATTTTATGTATGGGAGAATAGTCCCAAAAATAGCGCAATTTCGAATAGAGCGACAACAGTGGCCAATAAATCTTTCAAACATTTTATAAATCATTTTGAATACGATTTTAACTACTGAAGATGGAAGCATAGCTTCTGAAATACGTATCTAGTAACTTTCAGAGTTACTGAGTGTATGTGCGTGGGTGCGTGTGTCTGTGAACCCCCTCCCCCCTTTCCAGTTTTTTTAACACCATCTGACATAAGCCTTGCGGGCCACTTCCTTCCTGCAAACTTGTAAGTACCTTTTTTCATCTTTTAACCCCTTTTATTATTGACGAATCTGGATCATTTTACGGTGTTGGAGTTTAAAAATATTTTATTCCACATTTTGAATACGATTAAAATTTTTGAAACACAAAGGAGTTTTATCCATGTAAATGCTTTTAAAATATATATCTCTGCGAAAACATTATTCAAGATCATTAAATTTTCGATATCATTGTTTCGATTATTGATAGTTTTTGCTGTTTATGATTTCTCATGGAAGTGAAATTTGCATAAGACCATCAATATTTAATAAGCAGTCATTTTTTTAATGGAGACCGTGGAATTTAATGCTTTGATTGCTATGCAGATCATGTTTTTTTGATTGGAATCCGTTTATTATCAAGCTCTAACACACAAAAATGTAAAATATTTTTGCATTTCAACAAAAACAGAAAACAGGTTTCTGGTTCATTATAACATATGTTTTCAGTAGATTAAATTTATAATATCTATAATTATTTGCCATTATGTTTTACTGTGGCAGCTATGCCTTTGGTCCTTATAAAGGATGCTTTATTTAATGAACATCGTTTTTTTATTGCATCCTATATATGTTTTGCCAGGGATTATTTTTTATTATTGTTAGTGATGGCAAAGCAGCGGGTTTGGTGTGATAGCAGGACTGGGTAGGTAGGAATTCGACCTTATCCTCACTGTGTAGCGGATCCCGTTCTTAACCATCAGCAAAGCGCAGATTTCAATCGTTCTCGATCCGTATTTGACCTCATGAGTCGTTCAAGAACTTGGAAGAGAAAATAAAAAGAGAAACATTATTGTGGGTGAGTTAAAAATTAAAAAGCGATCTCGCGTGCTTCTCTTTTATGGATTTCCTGACGCGCGAGTGAAAGGTCAACCGTCAGTTGAAGCACCTCACTCTCTCTCCCTCCTGATTGGCCGAGGGAATGTTTGTAGGGAACGGTTATTGTGAGTTATTGGCTCTATAATCAATATGATTCCGGACCCGCAAGGCGCAAGGTAGGATTTTATGTGCCGCTTGACCATAGGAGGCCACGGTTCGATGTTGGGACGTGGGTTGTTCTTCTTTTTATATAATTTTTTATATCCTGTCCAGCTTCATTGTCGGCCATCTTGGGATCTATTTATTTCTATACTTTCGTCGAGAATAGCTAATGTTCTAAGATTTCTCCGACGCATCTATTTGGTTATTAAATATTCTCTGAATTGCATTTAAAATCATGAAAGAATAAATGAAAATGTTTAATAAGGTTAAAAATGGTTGTTTTTAAGTCACTTATGTATGATTAATTTAAGCGTTTTTTGTGTAATTAAGTAGACTTTGTGTTAAAAATTTAGATTGAATTGTTTCCAGAAAAAAATCGTGATGGAATCCGAACAAGAGAAGCGTTTTGGCTAACAAACACATCACATTAGGGGCTGAAAGCATTCTTACCAGAGCATCTCGGTAACTCTTCTCTCAACCCAACATGACGAAGTCCTCTTTAGGTTGAATCGATAAAAGGAGCTCTCCACTTTGCGGTAGGTCATAGTGACTGTTATGGACTCTTCCATCTGCCCAGGTTTTTCTAAATCAACGTTTTATTATATATCTTACAACTCCTCACTTCTCATTTTCTCATTTCTCGTACTGCCCTCATCCTTTCCAATTTTTGTTTCTCTCCTTTTAGAGCATTAAATTGTTTTTGGGATAAAATTGCTGATAAATGGGTCTTTTGGATCTTTAATAAGCCTCCGAGCCAATCTTCTCTGCCATATTCGATAACCTCAGTATCTGTAGCTATATTTTATGGGAAATATTGTATAATTGGAAACCCTAGAAAATAATATGAGGCATCTCTTTTAAAAATAATTGCTTTTTAATCTGTTTTCTCGTGTGGGTGTTAATACTGTATATATCTAAATTATGATTTTACAGATATTCCCAAGATCAAGGATGAGAGGCATTTGGGTTGCATGATATCAAGGATAATTAGTTATATCAGACGAGTTAAAACAGTATATAGAACCGCAGTTGGCAGCATTATTTTTCTATCAGTTATATTTGATTACACTTGCTTATGATTGGCTGCAAACTTTTTGAGGAGCCAACTGGGCACTATTGGTGAGAAGATGACGCGGCAGAAAAATTAGTGTCATGGCCTTTATCGATGAGCTAAGAATAGGAGGTCATAGTCTATGAGCGAAGGTACTAGACCCAAAGCCTATTTGGTTTTAGGTGAATCCAATTGAGAGATGTCCGATTTAATTAGGATTTCATGGATCTATGAGAATGCAAGAATAAAACATACGTATCAATACTTGGATCGATATTTTTTAAAGAGCAAACTTCTGATATAATCTTCGAAATACATACAATATGAAGAGTATCGTGGATTTGTAAACTTTTGAGGGATATAACTATGTCATCTAGGGTTGTTTTCTTTCCTAAATCACTTGTAGCAAAGAGATGATCGATCTGAATGAGGGACGTTCTAAAAATGGCCATTTTTCAATATTTATAAAAACGGATACAATTGGTCTCTTATGGCAGCCTACATCAAAATTTTTATGAAATATCAAATATTGGTGATAGTAACGACTTTCGTGTATAAGCATTTTCTTGGTTGTCTTAAGACTTTTTTCGTCATATCAGCTGATAACTGTTTTATCTTTACAATACTTCTTGAGAAAATTTACATACGAATGCACATGTTAATATATTTAAAATTTTATATGTAAAATGTTTAATTTTAAATTCCTGGCTTATATGCTGAAACGTATCACTTATAAGCCCTAAACTTGGTTCTTCCTGCAAATTTCAAAATAGAAAACGTGACATTCAATTTTATCCTTAGATTCACCTATATTTGATTGTACTATTTTCATATTTGTTAATTTTAGTTTGTATTTGCGGAATAATTACTTCTCACTAGTTATGGATCATGTGAATCACTCTGAAGTCGTCCTAAACACTGGTCTAAATTTTACAGAACGTGTCTATGGATCCTTAACGTGTTATAGTTTTTATCTACAATGCTTTCGCGGCCAGAATAGTTTATAGGCATTAGATTTATCATTTAAAAAGATCCTGAACTAGATTTTAGATTCTTAAGCCAGTTGCCTTGTAAATACAATAGGTTCTCAACATTTGCGAGGGTTACATGCATGGAAGACATTGCGAATGTCAAATCTACTAATGTTATATTCTTGTAGGAATAAAGAGCTTATGGGAAAAGAGGAGAATCGCTGCTACAGAGACCTGGAGGAAGGTATATGGCCGATAAGATTAAACAAATAGAAAGTGAATCCATATGTTCATTATAAAAATAAACGATATAATGTCAGTTAACTAGAATAATTATAAGTATTAATGACAAGATGCAGAAACTGAATTGAACCACTTACGTAAAACAGATTTGATGTTGTGTCGAGATTTACAATGCGTAACTCGATCATATTAAGTACGTCAAAAGATGGCAACAAAAGTATGTACTGCTGAGAATAGTCCTCTCCGTGACAATCAGATTGAGTAAACGTGTGGACGACAGATAAACTCATATTTTTAAAGGCAGGGGTCGAAAGAATAAACCGCAAGAAAACGACAAGGTTCGCCAAATAGTGATGTGTATCGTATCTCGTAAAAATCTATGCCGTGGTAAGAATATACACATGCACAGGGCTCGACAAATTATGCCAAGTCCTACTCACCGGATGAAAAATTGTATTCGCCACCCCAAAAATAATGTGATTTTTTAAAATTAACTGGTCGCATCTGGTCACCAGCTGGTAATATCAACTCGCCACTGGCGAGCGGGGGACCGTATTTATCGAGCCATGCACATGCACAAATGAATATCGCTAGAAATTATAATAACTCCGCTGCTTATGTATTGAAAGCAAAAAATTACCCATGATGCCGCTGGTAAAATCTGCGAATACTGAAGTTTATTTGCCGCCAAAGTTAAATATGTGTGAAAGATAACCTTCGGAAATAATCGAAACAGAAAATTTTGAGGATTTAATGTATTTAATATACCCGAATATTAATTTGCTATACACATTATTTCTATTACTACCCAAAATGTATTATAAAATATTTTCTAAAGTTGCTATTACGAAAAATAGTGTGTTAGCATGATTAATTTGAGGAACTTTAATGGTTCACGCCCATAAGATGAGTATATATACAGAAATGGATATGTACGTATATATTTATATAAATACATAGCTCAATTTCTATGCCAACTGGAATAATTACAAATTGAACTATTCATGTCGTATTTTTCCCTTAGTTCATAAACCATACTGCGCCAAACTACGCCGTCCATAAAATCTAGACGTGCACACACACCTCTATTGCACATCTCCGCTCAAACGAGGTCGAGATACGTCGCCTAGCAACGGTCATGGCGTTACGAAGAGTGATAGGCGCAGCGTCGGCGGCACTAGTGTGTCTATAGGTTGATTCGCGGAGAATCAATAAAGAGGTAGGCGCTGACCCGGATATCGGATAAATTCGCGCCGTTTTTCTCGTTGATCGTATGCACTTTTTAATTCTCCGGGCGGGTCATCGGGTAAATGAAAATTGCTTTTCATACGGAGAAATGGTAAAATCCCGTGATTTATGGAATCCAGCACGTCTGATGGAAATAAAAGAAGGCGGTAGGGATAAAAGGGAGAAAATCGATGAAGCGTCGGTCTCTTCACTTTGGCCGTCTCGGTTGGAAATGATGTTAAATATGCATCGGATGTTCTGTATACGAAAGAGCGCGGTAGGGAGGTGAGTCGATTAGAATTTACATGAAGGGTATGTCCAGCCATAATTATTACCATGCATGGGCATTTTGAAACTGAGAGAGAATGTCCCCGATTGCTCATGAGACACCTCATTATTTATTTTTACGCATAAATTCTTGCGCTTTCGTCAATTTAATTTTCTTGCATTCTTCTAGTTCATACGTTTTTAATCTTTGATCCTACAGTTTTAGGCAGGTTTCTAAAGGAAACATAGCCTTATGCAAAGGTCCTGTTTGTGTGTGTCCTCTACTAACAACTTTTGCTTCAATGGACGGATTTTCATGATACTTTGAATGAGGGTCGTGCTGCCGGAACCGACCTCCGGGCTATATTTTATTTGGCGAAGATTGAAGTCCTGGGATCGTCTCCATGAACTTTTTTCCTTGTTTGTTTTACATAGGAAGTCTCAAACCAATCGTGCAGAGATGTTTTCTTTAATACATTATAATATCTTAAAATTGTGATATTGGAGCAATTTTTGTACTGTTCTAAGGGAAAAAGAATGTGCATTCTAATTCTTATCACAGAATTATGATAATTGGTCGTATTTTCTTAAATTCCTACTAAAACAAAGCGTTTTTGCGTTTTAAATCGCATTTTATTGGTTTGTTGCCACGAATACGATTATTACCGAACTCTGCTTGAGCATTAGGGGTGAGCGAAAAAGAGTTTTTTTCGAATTTCGACTGAGCCTAATGCGAAAAAGTTGCCATATGAATAGCCCAACAAGAGGTAAAATAATGTTTTTGATCGGTCAACATCATCCGATTCCGCCAGGCACCCCTTGCTTTCAACCGTTAAGATAGGCACGAAACTTTTGATCGGCCTTCACTCGCCGATTTAGGATAACACGTAAGTCCAAATACCTAATCTGACGCAGTTCACCCAATTTTAGCTGTTCGGGAATCTTCGAGTTGCCCCGCTGCGTTTTGGTAGAGGAATAGCTTGTGGGAATACTCCTACTCTGACAATGAGTGCAAATGCTGTCGCGATAATGAGTTAAACTTCCCTTCTCTGTGGTCATGTCGAATGTTTCATCGGTGTATACTGTGTATAGATTACCTACTGGTCAAGAATCAGTGATAATAATCACCAAACATTACCAAGGGTCTGTGCTTTAGTGACTCATTGCATCACCATGCCGAAGTGTTCATGTGAAAAACGGAAAACGAGCTGTGACAGTCAATGGGACGTATTCGGTCAGAGGCAAGAGATGAGCCCTCGAGTTTTGTCAACGCACATGGACGTATTGAAGCATTACATTTTCGTCGGAGGAGAAATGACTTTAGAAAGAAAAGGCTGTCATCATTCAGTTTCAGGAGTATCTGAGTCAGTGACAAAGAAGGTGGAGGAGATATGGGATTCTGCCTCGTTTCCATTCATATCCCATAAAAGTATAGTAAAATTGATTCGTGATCTCAATGAAAAATATAAAAATGTATAGAAATGCCACAGCAGCACATACAATGATGTTGGGAAGAATTTCCGAAAACAAGCGCCGAGTATTTTATTTGATGTGTTATCCTGCAAATGTAAATATTTCACTTCGTGCACTTGCCCAAAAGACGTTAAGGAGTCTGTAAGGGAAGTCTTTCCTTCTCGACCAGAGGTCAATCAGATTGATGGTTATTGGGGAAATTTATCATGCTACCACTAAAATGCTACAAAAAAGAGAGCAGAGGAAAGGGAATGCTCAAAATATTGGCAAAAATAGACTACAGTACACATTTTGCAAGACAGATGAAGAAAGCTCTTCTGTAATCGTTTCGGAGGCTAAACCTGAGAGAGACTGCGAGGAAAATCCTACAATCAGACGATTGAAAATAAACATTGCACAACCTGAAAAAAGAGACCTAAGTTTAAAACGTTGGCTGCCGCCTGTGACAGGCTTGTTGTGTCTGATACTGCTGGAGCGCTTATAGCAAGCGCCACAATAAAAGACTTGAGCATTGTAACAAGAAAACTTATCGAAAGTTGTGGACAGAAGAAAAATTCAGCGAGTGAGACGGAAAAAACAGGAATATCGTACATAAATTGATATAGCGCAATGGGTTTTTCGCTCATCCCGAAAACGTTCTACTTTCAATGATTTACGATGAACGTGGAGTGGAATACATACTGCATGCAAGACGTGAAAAGAACAGCGTCCCTATTCGTGATTTTAAAATACCGGGTTTGAACTCCGAACTTAAAGACTACACGAAAATAATGAACTTGGAAGCCTGCCGCTCTTTATCTGAGCCACCGGTCTCCTAACAAATGAAGAGTTCATGGAAATGGTGAACAGCAAGAAGTGTCTCTCCGGAGTCGTACAATTCCCTTGCCATACTCAGGCAATGGAGAGACATGTAAAATCACTAACTGAAGCATCGGCGAAAGTTTGCGGCTCAGAAAACCGGAAGGATTAATTTTAGGTCGACTTGAACTTCGTCACATAATGTCGAGATTTGTTACTAAGAAACAGTATCACGCAAATCCGCGTGTCCAAATAATAGGGTGATTGGGCTGGGCTCGGGTTGAACAGTCACCGCCCCGTGGTGAATTCTGTGTTGCTTGGGGCACCAGAAGGCCGAAACAATCGAAGAGCTGTATCCCTCGGACCGTTTAGTGCGTATATTACCGGTTGAAAACAAGGGGTGCCTGGCGGAATAGGAAGATGTTGACTGATCAAAAATTACTTTTTCCCTCTTGTTAGGTTATTCAAAAGGCAACATTTCCTCACTAGGCTCAGTCGAAATTAGAAAAATTGTTTTTCGCTCGCCCCTATTGAGCATAGACGAGTGAACAAATGGGTTATTTTCTTTTCTGCTCGACTACCCTTCAGAAATGAACAGTTGATCCATACATATTAGCGTATACACAGTAAAATTTCTTAAATTCGTTTATTAAAAAATACATGGAAAATATAATTTCAGAAAGAGATTTTGACATTTCTTTTAATATTTAAACCTCATAATACTCTATTTACTTGTTTTCCAATTTTTTTCTATCGTTGATATACTATGACTTACAAGTGGTATTTATGGTATGAGAATTCCTTGGAATGATTAACACATACTGGAACATTTCCTGTCAATATAAGTAATCAATTCGAGACGTCAACTTGGAGCAACAGCCTGCATTAGTCCTGGTTTGAACTTCTTGTTATGTTTGCATTCTTAATTCTTATATCAGCCAGTATTAATGAACGATCAACTTTCAAATAAATTTAGGATGTTGTAAGAGAATCATTTTCTGAAAACTAACATTAAGGAGGCGGGGGTTGGAAATGTTATTATAGGTTCTTGGTTGGTGTTATTCAAGCATCTTTAAGTATTTGCTAGCGGGTTATACATGATGAATGTTTAATGAATTTTATCATCTTTAATTCTTTATATCCAATTTTATATTTGATAATAAGCCTCGATAAGATTCCTCTCTTCGTATTACTAACCTACGATCTGATATTTTCATCATGAGTTTTCTAAACCGACATATTGACATGAGGATGTTGAACGCCAGTTATCTCTGGTGGACCATAACTCTTCACTGCGGTGCTATCTGGGATTTTTTATTTCTGCGAGCGTTTGTCAGTAACGGTGAAATTATTTCTATAGAGGGATTGGAGCATGTTTGCGCTAAGAATGTTTTAAACATTTTAGCTGAACACAATAGCTATATACTCCTTATAAATAAAGGAAGAGCTCTTAAATGGATAATAAATTACCGAGGTGCGTGTTCAGCGCAGAGAATGAAAATGATTGTCTCCAGAGGAAGAAAATAAGGGAATAAAATACCTATTTGGAGGCATGGATGGCGTGAAACTTTTGGGAGACCACATGCAAATAAAATTTGGTAGATTCCTGTTTAGTGCTGTTCAAACTTCGAACACAATGAGAAATCATGTAACTGCATGTGCTGTAAAATTTTGTTTTTCTCATACATAAATTTTTCATTGAGTTAATGTAATACTCTCATTTGTTTAGAAAGGGTATTGTTATAGGAAACTTGCGTGTACTGTCTGCAGTACAACAATTTCGTCTACAGCGGTGGTCTTAGAGCTCTTGCGGCCCGGGGCAAGAGTCATTTTGGGCCCCCTAGACTGTTTGCAAGTCGGGCATTTCAGATTTAAATTTTACTTTTCCCTACACATGAAGCTGCTATGGAAGTATGTGAATTATGATTTCTGTGTACTGTAAAAATTATGTAGATTTTGAGCCACATTTTTGCTTCTCTTTTCCATATTTATTTGCATGCTTTTAGGTCCCCGGGTAGTCATCTCATTTGCCCATCCCTAAGGCCACCAACGTCGTCTACTCTTTCGAGAAATCACTTACGAATACAAGTTATTTATGGAAATTTAAACTTCATAGGCGATGTGAAAAGGTGGAATATTTCGCTCTCCGATTGAAATTAAGGTGGTCGGCGGAGAAGTAAGAGCCAGATAAAAAATGTTATAATTTTTCTAATAAAAAAAATATTCCGGATTTATAGGGCGTCGATCGCCCCGCAGATGGCCAACGGGTATTTCCCTTTCTATTTGTTTTGTGGTGAGAAGTAAACGGGATGGGAAAACATCAAGTGGTGCGCGTAGAATTCAGCGGCGCTAAACGGAAGCAAACGCCAGGTATATGAGACAGAAAGCGCCATGAACTAATTGTAAGTGCGGAGAGGAGACATGGTCTGTTACAAGAGGGACGACCTGCTTTCTAATAAGCGGGGCGAACGGGAATGAGGTCGGCTTGGGAAGAAGAATAGGTTGAGTAATTAAACGGAGAGTAATTTTTTTGACGCTGTTAACGCAAGGAAGAAGCTGGAAGCAATCTTAAGGATTGGGTCTCTAAGGGAAGGAAAACTGAGATTAACAGAGGAAAAGCGGAGGCAGAAAAGAAAGGGGAAAATGCGGTAACGGCATTGCCTTCGTTATTTGATCACGAATTCCACTGACATTATACTGAAACTTCATTTAAAAGGAATGTACTTACTAGCAATAAGAGAGAAATAGAAAAATCAGTGACTATTTTGTTGTTTTCAATTTCAATGAAATTGTATTGCACTGTTTGCATCTTTGATATCATATCATATATACACAATAGGTTCTTTGACGTGCTACTATAAATGTTAAAACTTCTGCAGGACAGAGTTGAGGAGGAGCATACGCTCTTGACCACGTTTTTTATAAAATGGTATAAGAAAATGAGCCTGGAGCGCGATCGTAATTTTCCCCAGTAGTTTTTGTCAATCATTTTTATATGCTGTTTGGTAAAGAAAAATAGTCCTTCCATATTTTTGCTATATTAAATTGGTAATCAAAGCATATTATGGATAGGTATTTGAAAACATTTTCAACCAAAGCTTTCAAAAATTTTATCTCGAATTTGGCTTCCCTTAAAAGGGGATTCTCAATACTAACGAGAAGTAAATAATAATTTGTGGATCTCGTAATTGATTCTGGCCACTAATTGTAAGACAATTGATGCCTTTCGTATTTTAAAAATAACTTTTTTCTGCCGCGATATAGCTTTTGGCGACCACAACGCAGTTCTAGCTTTGCTTCATAGTCTGATTTACTCGTACTCTTATGAACTAAAGGATATGGATATTTTCTGTATCGTGTAACTAATTCCATCGAATCTTGTTCAAGTAGAATATAAATCATATCAGAATACACATTTATGTTTGGCCTTCTTAATTTGAATTCTTAGTTTCAACGTTGTTTTAAAACTATAATATGTATTCTGTTACACGTCGTCACATTGTTTACTTCGATTTATCAGCGGATAAATGGTTATATAGTTTTAGTATTATCAAGAAAAATAACATTTATCGTTCTCCTTCTATATCAAAGGCACCGATAAAATTACGTCACACATCCGAACTTTGCATTATATCACGTAAGTTAAATATTTATGGAACCATCGACAAGATAGGAAGGCGGTTAACTAAAATCACAAATGTATACGACATCCGGTGTGGGAATTGTGGTGTGTTTATTCATTTGGCGGTTACCGCAGAGGTCGCTGGATTCTCATGGCGCCTACGCACGTCGCTCCCCCTAGAATAGAGATGAAGGCTGCAGATAAAGTTCTTGCGTTCCTCGCATGACTTTGACACGTCCATGAATTTATTCCATGACTCTGGCGTGATGCATTAAGCCTAAAAACTGGTCGATATCTTCGGCAATTGTAACCGAATTCCACGTTGATATACATAGTGTGCACAAAATTAAACGGTAATAATCCTGAAATAATGGACACTAGTAGCCTATGACACAGCTACGCTTGTGTACGTTTCTAAAAACGTAGTTGATTGTTTACGTTTTAAAAATGTAGTTGGTTAGTGCATTGTTATTTTAATTTATTGCAAATATTTTTTAAATCAAGGTATCATTATAAACAACATTTTTGGTTAATATTATTGGATGATCAGGTAAAGCAAACCTGATATTTGCAGGGTTATTGACTCTAGAGGCAGCTAGATAAAGTTGCCCATGTGTAAACACAGGTCCCGTAGACCGGAGATGGCCAGCCTTCTTCTGTGATGTGCCACATATTATGTTGAAAATGTGTCGCGTGTCTCCCAGTGGTGGATTTAAGGGAGAGTGATCCCTCAACCTCTCCCCTTCCTTGGCTTCATCTTAAAATGTACTCCACATCTTGATTTTTCTTGGCAGTATAACTTTATATTTCAACACTAAACATTGAACTTATGTTAACTATCGAACATATATGATAATTACATTTTATATGGGTTACTTGAAATTATTAAAATGATCAGGATCGCCCCCCTTGGGGAAAATCTCCGCCCCTTTGGGAAGTTCTTTGATCCGCTCCTGGTGCCACCTAATATTTTTGCCAGCTGCATAAAGAATTACATGCTACATACATGCATAGTATTATTTTATTATTTACCATTACTATTTTGAAAATTACTTTCATAATATTTTAAGTTATTTTTTCCAAATCGGGAGGCGTACCACTGAAAAGAGCTTCGCGTGCCACTAGTGTCACGCGTGCCGCAGAATGGCCATCCCTGAGGTAGACCTACCATTAATATAGGGAATATCCCCACTTAATATATAAGTCTCGTTTTCCATATAATTCAGTTTAGCATACGTAATTTTGCTAATTCAGCAACAATGTTGTAGTCACTAACAACAAAATATTTTCACTTCTAAAACGTAATATGTATTTTCAAGTTAAAACGAAGGTTGTGGACCGATTTGATCTGTACAGGGAAATCGACGATAAGAATAAGAACTGTATTAATTTTCCTTTAAAACAGTTGGGGTCTAAAAGTCAATATTTTCTAATTTTAATTTGCAAAACAAAAGAAGCCTGCACGTCGACAAATGGATTTCAGGTGTTATCTTATGGGAAAGAGAAATTATCTCCCGGAGTCGGACTCAAATCTTTTTTCAAGATTTTGTTTCGTCATTGATTTTTAATGCATGATTTAAGCATTCCCTACAAAATCTCCATCTTCTTCCTAGTAGGAAAGTCTGTTAAAGCACGCTGAAATATTACGTATACTGTCTTATGACACGGCTAAACACACATCCCCACATGATATACGTATACGATGATTCTATTCTGTTTTTTGCTTAAAATGTGTAAGAGATGAAAGTTAATTAAAAAACCGTTACAGTTTCCACGTGATCATCCTTAGTTGCATCAGACGATGACTATAAGATAATTATAGTCCATTTTTGTTGAAGACTGCGCAGATCATGGAAATTGCGTTGGTGATTCTGTTGTGCAGGCCTTGGCAAGATTAGACAGGGTTTTTGACATACTCTCAAAACGTAGGTAGTGGGATTAAATCAAGGAACCGTGATAGCCAAGTAATAGGCCTTCCACCAATTCATAGCCCAGGTAAATCTCTATCAAGAACATTCCTCAGAGCGAGAGGCCAGTGTGGGGAAGCCCCATTCTATTGAAACACGATGTTTGGTTGCAGTTCTTGAATCTATGGTAGCAAACATTGCTACAAGATATCCATGCACACGGTCCCAGACAATTTATTTTCAATAAAAAGCAAATGCCCGATATCAGACAATACCATACATTCGCCTTCGAACTAACACTCTCTAGCTCTCGTAAAACGTGTGATGTTCAGAACCCACATCCGAAATCTGCGACGGTTGAGTTGGCCTGATATATGAAACGTCATTCGTATTAAAATATTAAGTGCTGCAAAAAACGTATTATCTTCGTCTATCCTATCCGGTATATGTACTGTAAAATTTACCATTTTTGGTTTTGAATCTGCATGTAAAGCCCAGACAATTTGAACTTTGTATGCGTAAAATTTAAGCCGCTTAGCGAGAATTTTGTTGACGGTTGAGTGCGGTATCTGCAGTTCTCGTGCTGCACGGCGAGTCAATTTTGTGGGGCTTTAGTGGAAAGCTTCCTTGTTTAATTTAATTTGGATATCGGATATATGAGGTTTTCCTGACCGTAAAAGCTTCAACAGAATGCCTCTTGCCATAAAATGGTCACACCAGTATTGTGTCACGTCTTGAGCTTCTGTTTGCAACCCGTATAGTTTCTTGAAGTTTCATTGCACCCGAGTTCCTGATTTTGTGTCGATAAACTACTCCAAATGACGCGCTTTCTGCTGTACAGACGCAATTTTGTAAACAACAGTGCTCACGTGTAGAGCTGCCGACCAATCCGTTTTCGCCCGGTTATCTCCAGCTAATCGCCATAATCTCCGGTCTCCGAAGCAGTAGCTCAAATTTCCGGCTCTCTCTTAAGGCTGTTAACTTATTGATAAGGTGACTATGAATTCAATGTGGACGTCGAGCAGCTTATTATTTAACAGTCGTATTGCCTGTTAATCACCATTTGTTTGAAAATAATGAAAATTTTTCTAGTTATAAGCGTTTCCATTTCACTATAGTATGAGCCGTTTATTTTGAAAGTGGTGCAAGTCCACTTTTTCTTGTTTTAAGAAATTTTAAGGTTTGCATTTCAATTTACTCAAAAATATTGATACGTGCTAATACCATGGTTTTGTGATTTTTATGATCGCAAATGGCTAAATTTATCAGATTATTACTTTCACAAGACATCAACCAACAGAAACAATGTTTTAGTCGTCCGTAAATGGACTTAAACCATTTTCAAAATTACTAAATTTTCAAAAAAAAGGACTTGAATCTTACGAGTTTATACTTGGATTTAAATTAAAGCAGGCTATTCTTTTATTATTATAATGAAATTAAATAACCTATGATATTAATATTTATTTATTGAGAATTTACACAAGAGTCCTTTAATTATATTAAATATTTTTATTATTAATTAATCTTCCTAGGTATATACTATAGGTATCCAAGAAAAACATCTTACATACCAAATTGCTTTTACTTGTAGTTTTTAAACAATATTTAAAACTATACGATATTGGTGTTCTTTTGTAATTTCTGCATTGTCTTCTTTGCACAACGTTACGTTGAGTACCTACATATAAAAGTATATTCTGTTTTTTTAAATCTGCCATGCTCCAAAATGTTTCAAAAAGATGTTTCCGTTCTTCTGTACTAATATGATTTATGCATATCTTCTAGCAGTTACAATCTTTGTTTTCGATTTTTTTTCAGGCATAATCTTTCCGTTTTGTGTATAATATTTTTCACCTCTATTCCTCTTGGCTTTTTTTTGTCTTTTGGGTGTAGATGTCATTGTTGCTGCTCCTTTCTCCGTTCCGATGTATTTCCACAGAATTAGCTTTTGAAATTGGTCGAAACATCCTCATTTGACGAAGAACTTGAAAATTCTAAAATTCTTCTCCCTTTCCTGATTTTCATAGAATTAGAATTGAAATTGTCTGAAATATCATCCTCATATAATTCTAAAATTCTACTTTTTCTCATTTTCATGAGAAAATTAAGAAATTTCACAAATACTATTAAACTGAGTCTTTTATACAACATAACTTAAAAACATTCAATAATTAATAATACAATAATTTAATTAGATATTGCAACAATTAATAATATAATTAATAATAATATCTATTTTAAATGGATTAGAGCAAAAATTAGTTTTTTGATGTCAGCAGATTGTTTGGTATAAGAAATCAGTTAATTTAATAAATAAATGATGAGCTATACCCAAAACGTGTTATTTTGTACATACTTATCTGCATCACTGTCCGATGTATTCAAATACTCATCAATATTTCCGAACATATCACTATTCATTGCACAATAATAACTTTTAACACTTCAGTCTAATTAACATTCAAATTAACGGGACTTAATACACTTTCAAAATGAATATATTGTCAGATCCGTTTCACAGCTGAACATCTGTTGACACATTCACAGCGATATTTAATTGCTTGACTGTTGATATTGTTTTAAAACAAAAACATAGCGTCAGCGCTATCTATATCCTACTTTAACTCTATTTTTTTAAATTGGACGTGATTTTTTATTTAAGTAAACATATTACGACAGAAATGTTTCTGATCATGGTTTGAATGAATAATTATTTGAAATGTGACATCATACAAATATGACGCAAACATCTCAAGTCAGCTCCTCATCATAAGACATTTCGTCCTGGTCTGATGGGTTGACACAATCAATGTATTTGCCGGAATCCGAGACTAGATATTCTCATTCGCATATCATAAACTAAAACGTCTATTGAAATCCCTACCTTGTTAATTTTAGCAAAAGTTTCTATATCCGTTGATTTGTACTTTCTAGGTCTTTACATCAATAGCAAGTTCATTAACAGCAAGAATGGAAAGGTGTACTCCATGTCGGAATACTCAGACTTTCCAAAGGCGTTTTTTTACGATTTATGTTATCATATCAAAACAAGATATACTAATGGCTTAGTCTAAGGTCTACAAAACGAGATATCAGAAGCTATGTCAACGAAATATTGAATTTGTGATTTACCGATTTATTTGTAAGCGTTCTTTGCACGAAGTGAACGCATATAGGGGAGGTCGTTAACGTCCGTCCGTCCTTCCGCATGTTAAAACTTGGGAACCGCTGAACGTATTTTAATGAATATTGGTATGGAGGAGTTTTGCTAAACTTTGTCGGCCGATTCCGATTTTGTTTGAAATCGGACAACAATTACTAACACTTTACACGAAGACTTACTTGTAGTTTACAATGTTCCTCTGTTTCAACTCGGGAGCCGCTGGACTTAATTTGATGAAATTTGGTATTGGCGAGTTTTGCTAGGACTATAATTACGACTACTTTACATGAAGACCTGCATGTATTTTACAACGTACCTCGCTAGCTTCTCGTTAAATACTCATCTGAGCGAAAAATATTGAGTACACTGTGAAATATCAAGGAGCACATTTGGAAAACTCTGTGTACTCCAACATGGAGTTGCAATTAATAAAGTAAATTATTTCACATACCTTGCTTGAAATGAGCAGTAGTAATCTTTAAGTCGACGGTCATTTCTTCGTCCTAAACTATCCATTTCTGTTCACTTACAAAAGTTCTGTGTATACGTACGAAAAATGAGCATATTTAAGTTCATTTCTTCTTCGTGGATAATCCATTTCCTTTAATTTCTTATATGCTGTAGGTGCACGAAAGTAAATTAAGCGTATTTATAGTAGACCTTTTTTACTTCAGTTGCTACGGAGATTTTTTCGTTGACAAAAATTAAAAATGGTTTGAAATGAATTTCGACATTCTCGTTCGATTTTATTGAAATGGCTACGCCTTCAATAAAAATGTACTGGACAAAACATATTCTATTTGGCCGGTTCTGCAAATTTTGTTTGAAGACTTTTTATACAAGTAATATTTTACTAGATATGACAGTTTTTTTCGCTCACCAATAAAGTGGCACTCCAGGTTGGGCCACGTGAGCTGTTTATTTCATTTTCTTATTTACTTCGTCCTCAAAATACCAAATATCATGAAAATCCGCCCAGTAATTTTGGAGATGCGGACGGACGGACGGAGACGTGACCATAAATCGTCCCGTGACTATCACTTCGCTGGTACAGAACGCGTAATAATCCTGGTATGAGCAGCATGAAAACGAAATTTTTCCATCTTAAATTTCCTAATTTTTTTGTTTGTAATATACCAGTTGCCCGTGTTAATAAGAATAATTCAACAGGAAATTATACTTAATAATATTAAGAAAAATTTCCTTTTAATAAAATCTATTTGAATGAGCCCACAGTACAAAAAATTGAAAATTAGGAGATTTGATTACAAAAACAGATTTAGAAAATCGTTATTAGGCATTCTTTACCAGCAAAGCGGTAATAGCGGAACGCCTTATGGGCACGTCTGGTCCATCAGTCCGTCCGTAGTATCTTTCATCTCCTAAACCGCTGGACGGATTTTAATTTAATTAAGTATGAGTGATCGTTATTAAAATTTATCGCCCAATTGTGATTGTCAACTGAATCCGTCATTTATAACTTCCAATTTACTTAATTACTTTAATAAATTTATACTCGTATCTCGTTGAATTGCATCTCTCAAGCAACGATGAAATACCAAACTTTTCTCTCCCTAGCTCTTATATGACCTGCAAGGTATAGATTAAAAATATTATTCGGATAGAGAACTACAAGATGGTTTAGAGACCACGTAATTATCACTTAAAGTTTTGGAGATATAAATTCGAGAAAATCCCAAGCAAAACATCGCATATTTTGTTTACATCGATCGCAAAGACGGTTCTCTCAGCAAACAACAATTAAAAATCCATACATTTCTCTCTCATTCTCTTATATGATTTGTGAGGTATAGAATAAAAAAATTATTTGGATAGAGTACAAAATTTACTAAAAGATAGTCCCCAAGACCATATAATTACGACTTATAGTTTTGAAGATAAAAATTCGAGAATCGCCCAATCTTTCGATACCGTTTCATACGTATTTCCCATTAAGAACGCCTTTGAAATCTCGGTATATTCCATTTATGGAATATACTTTTCCATCTTGTTATCTAACTTTGTACTTCTATATTCAATTAACTATAAAGCGCTTATTCTCTTGATCACTTGGTCATTCTGTCCATAACGCTCAATATCTCAGCCGTTTCTTCAACCATATTTGGTATGATTGCTATGATCATGTATGTACCAATAGCGGATGACAAAAATCTTTTTAAAAGGTCCCGGATTTGACTCCATAGGAAGATTTTAATTTCCTGTAAGATAACACTTAAAAATCGATTTTTCGACATACAGGATTTTACTCTTTTGCAAATTAAAATTAGAAATAATTGGCCTACAATCTTTGGACCTCGACCGTTTTAAAGAAAAATAAATTACGTGTCTTATTCTTATCGTAACATTTTTCTTACGATACAAAATCGCTCAAGTTCTACGTTTAAATCATATTAATTGAAAGAATATAAAGTTTTTAACTATATGTTGCCTTGCCGACTGTGCCATTGTTATACCTCGAGATTGTATTGTCGTCTCACCCCTTATACTCTATGTGTAAGGAAAGCGTGCTTTGAATGTTTTAATACCTGAGAGATAAGGAGAGAAAGGAAGAAAGGAGAGAAAGGGGGAAAGAGGGAGTGAGAGTAGAGTGAGGGAGGGAGGCAGAGAAGGAGGGAGACAGAGAAAAGGGGATAGGGAGAGATAGACAGATGATGTTCTTTATTAGGACGAGACTAGGAAATATATTTTTACAGAGAAAGAGAGAGGGGAAGAGGGAGGGAGAATGGGAGGGAGAATGGGAGGGAGGAGGATTGGAGAGAGGAAGAGAGAAAAGAAGGAAGAATGGAAAGTGCCTTAAGTTTAATACTTAATTCACGCAACCAAATTTGGCAGGATTGCTACGATCACGTACCAATAGCGAATGTCAAAAAATTTTCAAATCAGGTCCCGGGTTCGGCTTCAGAGGGTGATTTCAATCTCCCATAAGGCGCTCAATATCTCAGCCGTTTGTTTGATTACAAAGTCAGTTTTAAACGGGATAATTCATCCAGTCTTCTTTTGGTTGGTCATCCTACGGCGATAAACCACATAGAAAACAATATCAAGCGTCATCAGAGGTTTACGTTGAAAAATGCCGTTTCATTTTAATTTTTGAGGAAATGTCCTATTTCTCGCCTCAAAACTCCCTTGATAACAAGACTCGCCTTATGACGCGATTATTTTATTGGGAAATGTGAACTCGTAGGCTATGACAGACATTTTAATCTCGTTACCAGGAAGCGCTTAAGGGAAATATCCTTCGTACCCAACACGCACCATACCTCTCCAAGGAAAGGATACGGCAGTCTAAACCTTTAAAGAATCTATAGTATGACCCTTTCAGGTTGATTAGAGCGACAGTAACGTTTTCGTTACGGGCCTCAAGGACTCCTCCGAATCGGTTTTGCGCATCAAGGCGAGCACTCGAGTGTCGTTTCACCTACGTGTACATAAAACTCCGACAGTTGGGCGGAGGCGGTTAGATGAGAACGAAGGGTTGATAGAGCCAAAGTGAACGAAGTAAACGAACTGCGTTAACAGGTTGTTCTAGGAACCCGTCTATTCTAAAGCTCCCGAGAAATTACAGATGGGGACGATGTTAAGGGGATGGGTATTAGCGGCGACGATGCTGTAGGAGACGGCCCTCTGGAATGCTATCGTTTTACAACCGATTGCCGATTAAATTATTTCTTTCAAATGTAATTTTATTAATGGAATTATTATTATCTCTTCATTTGCACAATGTCTAATTAATATAGTATTGCAATCGGTGCGAAAAACGTTTTAAGTTGCAAAATGTGAACTCCAAATGTGGGCATCCGAGTATCCATTATAATAGAGTTAATTATAAAGAGATATTAAATAACCGTCGCATTAAGCAGTAATTTGTTTATAATATCATTACTTTTGTCGCCTGAAGTTGAGCGATATTATTAACACTACATTTGAGCCTTCCGGTTAAAATATTGAGGCAAAATTAAGCGCCGGCTATTTTTTCGTTTTGGCAAGGGTGGTTTTTAAGGGTTTAGTATTTACTGGGAATAAATAATAAATGGTTGGCCTAACCAAGAAAGCGATACATCTTATTGGTGAAATTCAGATTTCACAATGGAATTTTTTGATTAACCGGGTCATGGAATGTTCGTATTCAAAGGAAACTATTGGAATTTAGGCGTAGAATTTTCAAATTCGCTAGCTAATATATCTTTCTCTCGTTGCATTTCTCGGTGAACAACTATGACATAACAATGTTGGCAATTAGGTCATCCGTTCAGAAAAAATAAACCCATTGCATAGTGCGCAAATGCATTACAAATCGTACGCCGTGTCTCATTTAAATGTCTCCTTTGATTGAGTCCTGTGCTAATCGATTTTCGATTGATTTAAAACGCCACATCCGATCGTGGCTCCGACGGAGAGCGAACCAACTGCGTGTCCTTTTAAGGACGGTCGCGGCGTAATCCTTTCCTATGCGAAACGAGTACTTTACGGCGCCCACATTTGTTCTCAATGCGAGATTCGATATTCATCACATTGTTACGTCCCATGCCACGGACAAGGGCGTGCTCGTTGCGACATGACGCGGTTGTAACCAGAAGAGAAATTTCGCTGTCGGGAGACACTTGCGAAAATCCTAATGCGTAGGTGGGACAATGAATTAAGAAGACACGTGACAAGGCAGATTTCTTCAAATAAATTAAAATTAATCTCCTTTTAAGTAGAAGATTAATCCGTTTCGGAGCATATAGCCAGTTATCCTTGGGAAAATAGCTCTAAAGGTCGTCGGTTTGTGTCTTGTAGTTCGGTTTTATACTTTTATTGAACTTCTTTCCACATGGACTTGAAAATAAGGAAAATTTATAATAAGTTTCCGTGAAATTGTTAATTAAGAAAATAAGACAAATATTATAATCAGCCGAAAATCTTTAGATTAGCATTTCAAGACAAGGTCAGTCCTGTGCACAACAGAGACTTAGTTTTTGTCTGCCATTCCAGCAATATTAATATATTCGTTTTGAATATATGTTTATTACTTTCATTTGTATCGACTGATCCATTCCTTATCTATGAGTTAAATAGAATAAGAGATTGCCTTGCCCTAATAAAGCGGCTTATCTTTCTACACGTGGATTTCTATTGCATTTTATGAGTTCCAAATATGAGACGACTTGTTCTCTACATACCCTAAAAAAGTATAATCCCTCGAGTATTTAAAAAATCAGGATAATAATATTTCTTGTCCCAATAATATATATATAATATTGATTTTACATTAACGTATTCTAATGGGAGCTCGATAAATTCATAATTTGCATAAAATTAAATTTTCGATACAGTAAAGATTTTCCCCAGTAAAAGGCGTTATTAAAATTACATTGTATTCAAATTGAATATTTTGTTAAAATTTATTTTTCAAACTTGACTTTAAAAGTAGGCTTTCCAATTGAATATTTTCTTACTCAATAAATGAGTCCAATTGTGACAAAATGTTTTAATGGCTGTCATATAGTTTTATCGATTTCTTGCAGTAAAGTTTTAATTCATATCCTATTTTAAAGGATCCTTGTTGTCGTTTTACGTAAAATGTGATTATAATGAAATTTTATCTAGCATGAATGTAGTTTCCTGTTCAAATAGCAAAAACTCTCTCTCAAATCTATCCGATTACGTCAGGTAAAGGAAGAGGCAAACGTTCATCACACTTTTGTGACGTGTTAAAAAATACTTCGTCGCCATTATAAAAAAAAAATATTTAATGATTCATCGGGGACGTCCGCTCGTTTGGAAGATCATGAAAGGGCTGACGAATCGATCGGCCGATAAACGGCTTTAGGGATCGATACATATTGTCCACAAATCCTCTGAAAAATAAATATTTTTTGACGTGAATGGGAGTTTTAGAAGATGGTATATTTGTTAGGAGTATAGGAGAGTGTGAAAGAGAGAAATTTAATGCTGTGGAAGAAGGAAATTCAGAGGAAGAGGGGGTAGAGAGAGTAACGAAAGGGCTTTCCTTTGGTGATTACAACCCACTTATTCACCACGGAGGGACGTAGGCTTAGGTTCATGTTCCGCTCACCTATAGGAACTCTGCTTGCAGCTTTGGGAACGGAGGGTTCAGGGTTGGGAAAATGATGGAAATATTTTTTTAATTCTAAAGATTTCACCTGAGCACCGATTTTCGTTCTTTCCTTATGTAAAAATAAGAGTAAAACAAACCCTAAAACTTGCAATTTTAAGATTATTATACTTTTTCCACAGTAGGGTACTAAAGCTCTACATTTCTGCCAAATTTTAAAGTTGTAGCTTATCTAGAAGTGAAATAACATTTATCTATTTGTTTAAATTTAAAAAATATTTAACGGCCGCAACAACATATTCATCGAGATTTTCAAATGTTTATTTGGGTATGTGCAGTAAGCTCTAAATAACTCAAAATTCCACCTCCAACACGACATTGCTTTTTTCACAATTCTCTAATATTTCCTGTTTTGGATTTTGACGTCCTTATAAGTTTACGCCGTAGTTTTAAATCAGTTGCATTATAATACAATCCACTGATTTTCTTTAGAAGCAATAAATTAAAGCTATTATTATATACAGTTCCTCAACCCCCATAATTGAAAAGAGTAATGTTATTTTATTCAATAACATATATCGCGCTTTTAAATTATGACGTCATCACATGTATACGTCTTTGGTTGAAATCAATGGGACTAAGAATTTTCCTATTAAAAATCATTTAAGCTATGCTATTATAATACGCATTGCCAATTCCCATTGAAAAGCATTGTCCTAGTTTCTATGGCAGCTGAAGTTCTTTATTGTTGAGCATCTGCTTTTTACTTTCTCCATACGTAGGATAGGGGAAAGTATTGTTTTCATGAAGGAAATCGACTTTGAGATTTCAACGGAAATACACGTTTTGAGATCCCCTGATCTAGTTTTGAGGTCCCCTGAACACGTTTTGACCATTTTCTCGATGTCTGTGTGTGTGTGGTAGCTTTTTTGTGGGTGCTCTAACTCAAAAACTATTAATCAAACCAGCGCAAAATTTTATATTTAATTTTCTACAACCTTTGTTTGAAACATTTTCCCATTGTTTAACCTTCGCCGGATGACTGGGGTCTTTTCTGACTTCAACCTTCGTAAATTGGTAAATACGTTATATTTTTGTTGTAATATTTGTTTCAGGAATTCCTTCATCAATCTGTCCAGCACCTTTGTAATGAATTTCATACTTAAGCTCTAGAAAAATGCCTCAAAATTGATAAATATATCTTATGGGGTCAAATTTGACCCCAGTAAGCCAAGAAGTGACAAAATATTTGTAAATAATATTTTGTTTTTGACCGCCTCCTAATTGTAACTACAACTTATTTAGTCAATATTTTCTTTATAAATGGTCTCCGTGCGTACATTCAAGAATTTTATATAAATATTTGGACTGTACTAAATATACCTGCATGCGATACACACCGGTAAAATCGAAACGAATCGAATAGTGTATACATTTAGACCCTTGTTCTATGTGAGCATAAAGTGCAACTGAGTAAAAATTGTCTCCTCAGTGTGTAGTTATTTTATTTGATCTATTACTAAATAATATTCATTGTCATAAAAATTTTCGTACTCAAAATGTCAACACCTTTTCAAGTCCATGACAAAAATGTTAATTTCTGAACTTGAGACTTTTACTCAAGCAATGACTGTTTTAGAGATTATTTTTTTGCAAATTGAATGCATTAATATTTAGGAATAAGCATATATCGTATTAATAATATAATTCGTGTACCTATTACAAAAGTATTGCTCCTGTGTCAATTATTAGGTATATAATACTATCTGTACTACAAAGAAAAGAAAAATTAAATGTTTTGACAGTTATTTTATTTTGAATAATGATTGTATAGAGAATATTCCCATTAATATGCTTATAAAAATTATTTGGCGATAAAAACTACAAAAAACCAATCCAAGATGTAACTATTCTTAAGAGATATCTTATATTTATAGCTGCCACCACCACGCCACCTGCCGACGACTATTGTTATCAATTGACGCTTAGTTACGTCTTATTTTCTTAATTGCTGGAGCTTGTGGCTCTATCCAATATTGGAAGGCTATGGTTTGAGTTTATTTCTGTTCTTTGTCAAGTCTAAAATTTTCTTGCAGTTTCTTAAAATGTTTATTATTATCTAACCTATTTGGAATTTTTAGAAAAAATTACAGGTATGGAGAAAGCCATGTAGTGGCCACATCAGATTTTTTATGATTAACAACATTTCTTCGTCAATTCGGCTAGGATTTGAATTTAGTCTTCATAGATAAGAAACCTAAATCTTTTAGTTATATAACTGTTTTCGTCCCAAGTTCCTCTCTGATTTATAACTAGGTAATTAAAAAATGCAAAGTTATGAAACTGCACAGATTTTCATGTTTTTCTTATGGAGTATCAAAATGGAACTTTGGGGTCAAAAATACCCCACTAAAAATTAAAAAATTTGGAATTTTTGATTTTTTCTGGTTGGTTGTACCTAATAACCAATCATCCGGCCAACGTTCAGGTCCGTGGCATATCTAGAAGTACCGTAGGTTTTATGTCATATTTATATCCTATATCTATCCTCCGTAAGAAGTAGCTATTTATAATACATTACTAGAGAGCCTGTGACTCTTCGCTGTAACATTAAGTTGAATTTGATTTAAAAAATAATTAATTTGATCAGACACATTTATTTGAAAAAAGATGTAAATTTCTTTCTTCGTAAATAGAATAGAAGATTCTATTTATTATTAACCTGTAATCGGATTAAGTATAAGTATAAGTATAAGTATAAGTATAATTTAATTTTAATTTAATTTAATTTTCCAAATGATATGATAAATAAAAATAACTGACCTTTCTAAGGTCTTTTAAACTTCTTTCTTCGTAAATATTACAGAATAAACAGGCTCAACTAGGCTCAACATAAATACATAAATCAACATAAATGTAAACAAACAAAATGACGTAATATCGTCAAGGGGCACTATTTTAATCTTATACTGTTTTAAATGTTTTTCACTTGGCTTAACGAAATTATTTTAATTAATTTGTTAAACGATGCTACAATAACGAATAAATTGGTTCTTAATTCAAAGGGGAAAGGTTCATAAATTCTTTAAAAATGTTCGAAATCCATGTAAACAAACAAAATGACGTAATATCGTCAAGGGGCTCGCGAGTACACACCCAATATTACCACTCGCTCAAATGAGGTGGCCATGGTAACTGACAATTCTCATTGTTTAAAACTCGCGTTTTTTCGTATTAAAAACGGATTTCCCGGTAAATTCGGAACGTAATTGAATTTTCACGGGAACCAAAATGAACTTCTTTCTTTTTCCAACACAACCGTTTAGGTTCCGACTTCGTATCTTGATTCTAACCAATTTTAAAATGCGATTTGGAAGTACTTGTTTATCTTCCGGTTATCACTTATGAATTAATCATGGGTACTTAAGATAAGGAAAATATAGTTTAATTTCAATGGCAGTAGCCGTTGAAAATGTTGATTGGCAGTTCGCCTTCGGGGAAACGCTCTCCTTAACGACGCTTTTCATTGCCGCCTTTAGCAGGTAAACTCTTTTTCCTCTCTCCTCCATCGCCGTAAAGAAACGTTCGATGTCTATCGTCAAAGCTTCAATTCAAAATGCGTCTACCGAGGTCATTGAACCCTAGCCTCTTTTCCGTCTCTAGGAGGACGTAAACAGGATAGGCAAAGGATGTTAGGCGAATAAAGAACGGGCGAACCAATGCAAAGCTAGGTATTTTGAATTCGAATATGACTGGATATTCCTCATCAATGTCCACTAATAGAATTCAGTACAATGAAATTGTTTATTGTTTACATAAAATGAGAGTGTAAGAGCACCCACATTATGTCTCTTGGAGTTTTATGAATAGAAGCTGTTAGTTTATATTTTGACATTCTCCAGTATGTATAAAACTTATTTTAGAAAATGAATTAATTAAAACCTTAACCAATGAAATGGCGTCATAAATATAAACTGAACAAAATCAAGCACTTCTTACCTGTTCAACCATATTATTGTATTGCATGATTATTTGAAAGTGTCGTTATTATAATTTTTATCTCCATATTACCAAATTCCTGATTTTTATGCTAATTTTTTAACAAGATGCCGTAACTAGGGTATGCCGAAGGTGGCATTTGCCATAGGCGCCGCTTACAAAAGGCGCCAATCGATCCCGCAAAAATGCCAAAAGTTAATTTTCCCATAAATAAGTATTAATTTAATTCTCAAATATTAAAGTTATTGTTAACAAAAACTGTTATTCTTTATTGAAACGCAGGATACATCATATTCTACTTAACCCTGCATAGGTCACACGGCGTCTGTGAGACGTCATCGAACGTTTAATTCATTAGTGTAAGCGAACCTATAGTCCAAGTACATAGAAGCGCTATCTATCTTTAAAGAAATATAAGCTCTTGTAGGTAATGAGTTCAGGCTCAGTGTCTTTTGTTCGCTTGTAAGAGTATAACTTTTAGCTTCACTCTTCCGGCGCACTCAGACGCCACGCGACCTTTCCCATCACTAATAGGTAAATTATTTTACTGTTTGTTGTTGTAATTTGTATTTTTCGTGCACTTATCCTATAATTTTATTACTAGATATTTTTAAAAGGATAAACGAAGAGTTTTAGACCTCGCTGTTGATAACGATGTGCAGTTATTGCATCAGTTGCTTGACGAAGGGAGTGAAGAGAATTCAGATGGGGAGAATTCAATGATCAAGCAAGCCAAATAAGTGCAGCATAAAAATATTTGATCTGGTAGATGCTCGACTGTGCTATACTGCTAAACTTGAAATATACGCTGGTAAACAGCCTGAAAGTCCATTTGATATAAGCAGTACACCCAGCGATGTCAAACTTCTCAGCTCCATAATTTCAAGGACAGGACGGAATATCATAACAAATAACTGGTTCACAAGTGTAGCTCGCGAATGCTTTACTGAAAAATAAACTCACTCTCGATGGAAATATCAGGAAACATAAACGGGAGATTCCTGGATGTTTCATAGAATCGAGATCTCGAGAGGTAGGATAGAGTATGTTTGGCTTCCAGGATAACTGCATCCTAGTTTCATACGTCCCGAAAAATAATAAAAACGTACTGCTTATTTTGACGATGCATGACGGGAGTATAGACTCTTCTACAGGAGACAAAAGAAAGCCAGACACTATTACATTTTACAACGCTACAAAATCAGGTGTTGATACTGTCGACCAACTCTGCAGCACTTACGACGTTTCAAGGAAAACGAACAGATGGCCGATGGTCGTGCTGTACAGCATGCTGAATGTGGCTGGGATAAATTCCCAAATTATAGCAACTATCAAACCGATGGCAATGTGAGACGTCATTTTTTGAAAATATTGGCCCGTGAACTGGCCGAAGACTTTCTATGTATTCGTTCACAGTGCTCTCAAACGGGATATTCAATATCTTTTCCTTTTCCAAAATTTTGATTCTGATAATTGTGAGTTCTGATAAACTGTGCCGGAACTCAACTTTTCGTGATTTTGTGTAAGCTCCGTGATAATTAAAACCTCTTATAACTGTACCCTGATGTTGTTTCCGCGCTCATCGTAAGATTTTGTGCCCAGGCGTGAAGAAGAAACGTTTCGATCACGCGGAGAGGAAGAGGTGCATAACAAACCATTTGGCTCGGGTATGTGATAGCTAAAAATATTCCCAGTACAAGTGCGGGCAGAGTGGAGGATATTTCGGAACTATGGCCTACTTACAGTTATTGTTCCGTCAGAATTGAGAAAAGATAAATATCATACTGACGTGACAAAATTTGGGCCTTTTCTCATCAAAAATTGACCATTCACCACCGCGGATAAAATAGAATTCTAACGGTTTTCCCCTGACATAAACTTGCATCGTTGAATTTTATTTTCTCTATAATAGCTTTTTTCGGGGAGGTGTTTTTTAAAGAACGAACCATACTTTTCTGAGAATGTGGGTCAAAAACTATTTTTAATCTCTGTGTACCTGGAAAAATTCTCATACATTTTATAAGGATGACTTTTCCACTTTTATTATATGCTCATTTATTGTCACGATCGCGTGCTCTATTTTTACGATTATTCTTTTTTAAATCATTTTATGAATCCAACTTTTTCCTGCTTTAGCTAATTATATTATGACAAGGGGGAAATTGTTTACACCTCTCTAAAAGTACTAGGTAATAATCAAGTGTCAGCAAAACGAGTAGGAAATCGGAAAATTACGGGTTGGGTGTTTTTTTCTTATTTTAATATAATTTTTATAAATGTCCCCATCTTCATTATGATCGATATTTATTCATTATATTAGTTTAGATGACTGGAATTTTCATCTTACAGTAATCCTTACTGTATTCCTTTAAAAATATTTAAGACACGGTAGTGTCGAAAAGGAAACATCCTTTTACGTCTGCATTTATTTATTTACGTCACCAAAATAAAAATTAATGTTTATCTCCAACCGTACTTTTAAAATCATGTTTGTGAGGTTTGTCTGATTTAACTCTTGCGTGTAAAATGCCACACGGTAGACATCCAGCACCACATATTTTGTCAGCTAGGTGTGTGGCAAGACATTAACAATTAGGTATCCAAGGTTTTTTGTGACTTGAGGTATTATTTCGGTTTGTAACGTATTCTTGTAAAAGAATCAGCTGACCCGCCATGTGGAAACTATGGAAACATGTTTTTTATATAACTGATTCATTTCCGAGGTTTTATGTCTATAATGCCGAAATTCTTCTGGTTCATATTAAAATTAATATTAAGCGTTCGTAACCAATGCCGATGATATTGCTTCGATACGAGACTTTGAATTAAAATTAAAGCACTTTGCTTATTTTGGCAATGTGCAACTAATTCTAGGTGGAAACATTTGCTGATGTAGCGTCAGTCTCACCCAAATTCTGTACCAAGCCTTTATTTTGCATCTCAACAAATTACTTGTAATTAGGAACATATTCCTAAGTTTCGCAAACATGAGATTAAAAATAAAGTAACACGTATTGATTGGAAACGCTGCTTATGGATTGGATAAAACAAGTATATCATAATGTATGACGCAATACTTATAACTTTGGCAAAATAGAAAAATATACGGACAGTGTTTATAAACACAAGACTTTCGCGAACATTTTTGGTTAATTATTAAAAAAAGCGCCTTTTAGTTGTCTGTTCACTGTTTTCTATAGAGTAATGATAATTTTCAAATATTGCTTGACAGTTAAATCTCATCTTTTTGAGACTTATTTAGCAAGCGTAGAGTAGGTCTCAGACTTTCCTTTTGGATTATTGGACAGTTATTTTAACACTATACCTTCTGCTGTGAAGAATAACGCACCTAACCAAATCCATAAAGGAATTCCAAATGGAGTCAACGCACGGTAAATTTTATTGCGTTATGAGCCACGCCTAAACTGAAAAGTCTTCCGGGCTTGTATACAAAAATACACAGGCAGACTTAGAAGGTGCGAGGTCCCTAGGCGATTGGAGTTTGCGAGTCCCACGATTTCTGAATACGAGTTTATATTTTATTGAAGAAAACGTGCAAACAAATTTTGAATTATTTATTTATATATATACTTACTGCTTCTGATGTCGATCGTGGACCAGTCTTCAAATGGATTTGCGGCAGTTGGTTCACTGTAGTAACAACATTGCGCCATGGTTCTTAATTCTACAACTAGCGATTTCACATCGAATCTGTCTAGATAATCTTCACTTGTTTTACAACAGCAGTTTTCTACTCTTATGTGTTGGGAGATGCTTTTCACCGTTGTTTAATACACGATTGTAGTAAAATGAACTAAAATGTCGGTTTTTATCATCTAACGGAAAGTCATCATTTGCTCTTAAGATGCAAATCGGACCCTTCCGAACGATATTGATCAATTGCTTATGTGTCAAAGGGAAAATCTTCTCGCCAGGATCACTATGATTGGCGAATTCACTAGACCAGGGGTTTTCAAAGTATGGGCCGCGACCCAATGGTGTGCCGCGAAATGTTGAAAATGGGCCGCAAGGCCCTTGCCCACGAAACATATAGTGCCTCGATAGGTAAAATTATTATTACCAAATCAGCCGAATACCTTCCTTACAAAAATTCCCACCTATTCTCGCTCTTAAGGCACTTGGCATTGTCCTACGCCTTTCTCAAAAACTAACCTACTGCAGCACCCTCGCTTAGCAGGGGAGCACCATCTGCTTCCTCACTGATTATTTTCTCACACTCGCACAAAACATTAAATCCTTTAGTGACCTAATGAAACACATTGATGACATCGATATTTTCAGTAATTTGTCTGAAGAAACCTTTACTAAAGAAGAACTTGCTCTTGAGCAAAGAACTTAACTTTTTTTCTCCCTCACTAAGAACCTCTTTTGGATGATATTATAGGGATTGAATCATCCATTAAAAACCTAAATGATACTACCAAAAATCACGTAAGAGCTGTTTGAAAAATACAACTGGAACATAATATAAAAAATAACACTACAAATAACCTTCCCAGTCCCGAATACAAACTCATCAAAATTAAATTAAAAGACTTTTTATTTAAAAGTCGATAAAGGAAATTCCGTTGCCGTCGTGTCATGAATCAGCATGATTAGTTTAATAAAGTTGAACAATTATTTGAAAACGGAAGAAATCCTCACAATAAAATTATTTTTCTACCACGGACTCCATAAAACTACTGTCCTAAACTCAGAAGAGGTCTTACGTTATAAGATTACGGTTTCAAATAATACCATCTCAATATTACATTGTTTACCGTAAGTTCCTCCAATTTTTGAAATAACCTATTTTAACTTTAATGTTTGTTCTCTGGATTGAGAAGTCAGAAATAGACTGATTTGCACGTTTTATTTCTATATTATAAGATGTTTCTTATAAATTTTAATTTTGATATCAACTTCTGGCAGTAGTAGTACGATACCCTCTCAGAATTTTTATTTTCTTAGATATATCCGTTTTCATATAGTGCATCTTTAATAATTACGGATGCCGTTATGAACTTCATATACCTGTCGTAAGATACTTGGCGATAATTTCATAATTTATTAGGACATTATCTTTCACATGTTTGAGAACACAATCGTATGATTTCTATGCGTAAAAGACGGCCTTGAAGAAACATTACATAACGGATTCAAAGTTACGTTTCGTTATTTCAGGATAAGAAACTATTCGGCGCTCTCGCCTTTTTTAGGAGCATGCACGTCATCACACGTCAGAACAAAACGGCGATCTGGCGAATTTATCCTCTCCTATGATAACCATTATTATGGAAAAGGATTTTCACTTATAGGAAGTTCTCTTGCAATGAATATCTAAGGGAAGTATAATTTTTTATAAAAGTCCAATAATTTATTAAACACGAAATGTGCACACTTAAGTGTGAAACATTACGGACGGTTGCACAAACCAAATAATTAAACATTCATTGGGATTGAGGTAGGTTTAGACAGTTACTTACTTACAAAAAACTTGTTACCTTCTTTGAAGTTTGGCAAATTTCAGAGGGCAAATTTTTTAACAGCCAATTACTCTTGTAAGATTTCATCCGGTGATAAACCAGGTGGAAATTTGCCGTCTGATAGAGCGGGAAAAGTTATAATGAAGATTACCTTCTCCGAGGCTTACATCAATGCGCGACATCAAAGGGAAATAACACATAATAGTGCAATAACATATTAATAATATTATATCATTAGCACTTGGAAATGGTTGACACTTCAAAAATTCCGCGTAACTGTTCCGGTAAATACATATTAAAAATACAATTATTATTTACAAGATATTATTCATCCCATTTGGGAATAGAAATAATAAGGTTTCACGCAAAACACGTGCACACAAATAAATGTATATATATATATATAAAATCACAGTTATTTCTCAACACTTCGTTTTATCGATAATATTAAAGAAGAAATTACTTTCAGTATCATTGTTTCACTAAAATTTATGAAATTTCGACACAACTGGTATAGATAAAATGTTAAACTACTTCAAATGTATTTTAATGGCACATCACTGAGATATCGTAATATTGGAGCAAAATATTGACGCCGCAGAGGCAACATTTCCAAAACTGTCCAAATCAAATCGTGTATCAATGAACTATAATATGTAGATTTGTCTCTTTTTTCTTCCAAAGAAGACGATTCAAAGAACATCAGTAGTTTGAGCAAAGAATGCATTAAATTTAGATGTCACTTCATTATTCACAATATTTTTATCCAAGAATATGCTAATAAATGGAGTAACTATAGTTTTGCATTGCCATTGCCTTTTTCAGAATATCATCATGCAGTAACGCCTATTGATATAACATTTATAAATATTGTTTACATGCATTCATAACTAAAACAATTTTCATTTCTGGACCTGTAAAAGATTTATATGGTATTGCCAGAAAGATATTTTCCAGCTGCAGTTTTTTGTTTCGCTCTAGTAATGATTTTTGATGAAATCACACAAAAAAATCTTATTTCTTAATCAAAATTTTAGTATAAGAGACATCAGCATAGTCTCCCTCTTGATCAAATACCTGAGATTAACAAGGAGAGGATTCTCAGGCCGATGCTCTCTACTCAGTTTCAAGTTATGTGATCGTCTGAGACATATAACATCTACAGTTGATAATATTCACAGAAGCAAGCTGGTATAAAAGGTGATCACATTTATGTCTGGAACTTTTTCACCCCATCCCTTCTCATATTCTTCGTCTTAATTATCCCACTCTTGTATATATTACTCCCATTTCTTATGCATTAAATGTCATTATACAATAAATAAACAACTTGAGCTATAAATCCCATCGTCTACACAGGGAGACATCGTTTTTTATAAAAGTAACAACATCTCTTTGCGTGACGTGGACGAAATCGGCTTAAATATGAAATTAAATTCACATTTCGGTTCATACATAAGCATTCCGCCCTTGCGAAGATCCGTTTAAGGTTAAATTCCATCATTACAGTCATCTCGCTCGGAAAATGCCATTCGTTTTAAAAATCGTAGCTCTTTTCCGATCCTCAAAATGCAGATGGCTTCCTCTCCATTTCTTTATCCACTCCCATTCCTGCCTCGAGTCACTTCTCAGTAGATACTGGGCGAGAAATCAAAACAAAAACGTCGCAATTGGTTTGCAGAAAAAGAAGCAATAAGCTTTTTTCTCGTTATTTTTTCTTCTTCAATGAAGATCAGACATTTGTTTCCAAGTGTTATTCATCCGAATCATCTTATTTCATTCTTCTGCTCTTAATTCTCTTCTCCTTTCCTTCCATTCTCTTATCCTCCCATCTTCCTGCGGCCTTTGCGCCCCCACCAAGTAGCCAGGAACTCCACGCTCCAAGCGATGAAACACACCATTATGAGGAGAGTCTGGACGTGGAGGCAGAGCGGGTAGCTGCCCGTGGCGTCTCGTACCACACCTACATTGGAATGAGGAGGAATTGTTAGATGGGATAACCACGGCCGCGTAAAGTCACTTTAAAGGCTAGGTCTGTTTCCTATTTCTTTCGTAATTTACTTTTACAAGAGTCGGTAAAATTTATGATCCGGAATAGAAATTCAATGTAGTGGTCTAAATCACTGTAAAATAATTGACACGACTGACAATATCAGCAGAAAAACTAGCAAAAGAGGAAAAAGTAAGCGACACCTTTACTTCAGTCCTCCGAATATTTTATTTTTTCGAAGCACGGAAATGTTATCGCAACAATAGATGCCAAGTAAAACTCGACATTTAAATTTTTTATTGCAACAATTAAAGGCGGAAATTACTCAAGTGTCACGGAGTGTAATTTTAACGCCCTTCACCGAGACATGTCAAAAATTGGGGGCTGCATGAACACGGTGGAGGGACGGAATGCTCTTTTCGAGGACAGACAGGCTGACGGACGGAACGGGGAGGAAATGGTTTTTATCGGTCTTGGCGGCGTCTGCGCCCTCAGGTCCCGGCGGCCGCGCGAGACCGATGTGCGGATTGGGTGGGCAGGCGGAAGTCCCCGGAGGGAAGAAAGAGGAGGAGGCGATTGGGCATTCGGCGCACACGTGCGGAGGTGTGCGCGTGCAAAAAATGGTAATGACCCGAGGCGAGCGATAGAATTTCATTCATTTGAAATAGGGCATTATATTTTCCCTGCTGTTACTTTGTTATACTTGTTACTAGGAGATACTGTTGAAAATACGCGTTGTTTTTAATGAGTTTGGTGAATGAGATGGCGCGAATGTAAAAAATATTTTGGCTGACGGTGATGGAACGAAAATGTGTGCTAGAGAGGTAGAATGATGCTACAGCAAAGTGTAGTCGTCATGCCACCGAAACAATGGTCCGGAATTGTGTGACGATGAAACGCCATCAGATTCGAAAAGGAGTCTACCTCCCAATGAGGAGCATGGATTTCGTATTCCGAAGACTGGGCAGCATTTCAAGAAGAGTATCTTGTCTTCCGATTTTATTTTAATTAATCGATTAAATATGTATTATACGAGTACTCTAGGGAGTATATTTTAAACTGAATACTTATGTAGTCAAAATCCGATTTAGCGACCTCGTTTGTCCATCACTGACATTGGTGCTAAAGCGGGGGTGGCGATAAATCGAGGTACATGCTTGCTCTATGTAATCATAAGGCGGAAATTCTGTTCACAACGATTCATGGGCGGTATTCGGGAATGATACTATATAGGGGGGCGCTAAATCGGGGTCCGACTATATAAAGAATTTCCGATACGTATTTTGGTTACCATGCTATAATCATCCGCTTAGATTTGTATTGTAAGTGGTTTATTTGGTAAGTCGATAGGAAAAACTGATTTCAAAGGTATACTGAAGGAGTGTTTGAGTTACAAAAACCATGTGGAGAGCCCTTATGAAGACTGTGTTCTGTTGTAGTGAAGAAAACCTCTTATTGTTAGTTAAAAATGCTGCCAATATTTGCCCATTCGCGACATTGTACTCCAAGATTATAATTTTTGGCGAAGTGAGGGTGCCAAAGTAACCATAAATTAATTCGAGAAAAAGAATCTATCACTTCTTCAAACCAACCTATTCGATAAGTTTCCTGATTAGTTATGCGATACATAAAAATAAAACTAACACCGTCAGAAAAGAATTTATTCGACATAACATTTTGCTGACACGTAATATTTACTCGGCGGTATCCTTGTAGCTTTCAGAATTTTAAACGCGAAGGTTTTTGCACCGCGTAAGAAAACGAGACCGACGCAACAATTGTCTTCAAGATACCGTGTGTTTTGGGACTTATGGGTGACATATGCAGGGAAGGAATGTCCCCTCACCTATTAGAGGTCCGAGAGCCACGATGAATATTCCTTTGAAGACCATGGAGAGACCGTAGGCCGCTGGCAACTTGTCCAGGGAACATGACTCTGCAATCGTCAGCTGGAAGTTGATGAGCGTAGTGCCGCGTAGGAAGCCACCGACGATGGCGCAAGACAGCAAGGGCACCCACGAGCTCATCTCGGCCATAGCTAAGGAGTAAATAGAATGGGATTGAGACGGACGTTTTTAAATAAGACGTCATTCACAAATACATTGCTGCCAACTGCTTAGTTTTATAGGAGACAATGAATGTTAGTCTCAAGGTGCCTTTTTGAATACGGCATTGACCCGTTAACTTTTTAACTTTAATTTTACATCTCGTTAATTAAAATTACATGATTATAAAATAATGTTATTTGAAGTTTCATTTGAGTTGTAGGTGTTATATGATGTAACATTTCTGCTATACAAAGTCTGTATGAAATTTCAAATCAAAATTTAGAATGTGGCAATTGTCAAAGAAGGTGTTATTTATTCATTTTCCATGTTCAAGTTAAGGAGAATTAAAATTTAGTCCATATTCTAATCAAATATTTATTTGATGCATCTTCTAAAATAAGTATGCTTCTTTCATCCATCGATACATCAGTATTTGAAGTTTCTAGCTCTGAATGATTGGTGGCCTTTCATTTTGCAAAATGAAACGAGATTTAATACATAAAAGTATCAAAAAATATTTTTTTAATCGCGTCAAATACTTTAGTGCCATTTAGACAGTCGAGGAACACAAATGGCTTGATGCTGATATTCACACGTCCTCTCTGTTCATTGCTTCTCAAAAACAATGAGTAATACGCATTACGTAAACCGAGACCTTGAAGCCCCCAATAAATTTCACCCGGATCCAACCTCCGCCAATTAAAAAAAGACAAATACTTTATCGGTTAAAAAGCTTAGGTGAACGTCTGCGGTGCCATCGAAAAATCCCATCAACTTCCGATATTCTTGCATGCAAAATTGGTCTCCGTGGAACACCTTTCCTAAAGCTATTACGACGATTGCGTAATAACCGACCGAGATGGCTGAGGAGATATTGCCCACGCGATGTTTTTGCTTTCGTTTTTAATCGGCTGGCAATGGATAGATTGACCCTGGTCAAGAAAGGGGAAAATTTTCCCCCCGAAGTATAACGCGAGAATTTTAGTTAATGATGGTTAAAAAGATAAATTGGACGCAAGGGTAAATTGCTGCCTCGCTGTGGTTTTTTCCTTCTTCTGGGTTAGAACTAAATTACGTGATGCAACGACCGTTGAATAAATAATCTCGCGAGGTACGTGATAAAAGCGGAGACGCTGGCTCAGCTTTTATTTGGCGAAAGCTCAGAGAATATGACTAAAACACCACAGAGATCATGATTATGCACGTGACATTTCCAAGCGACGTCGCGCGTGTGTGCGCGCTCACGCAACACATACGCGTTCATAAACACAAAATCATTGGGCCTTCATAAATCATTTTGGGTTTTCTTTCCATTTGTCTTCCTCGGTCGGATTTACTCACTAGTCTCGCCCTTGTATCCCAGGATCAGTAACACGCTATGGCGAAAGCTTTCTCGTGTTAAAATGCCACCGGTTGTGCATCGCTAAGATTTCCTCTAGGGGTGTACTCCCTCGGGTCATTTGCAAATTTGTCGAAAGTACGCGTAACTGTTTCCAGTTAATCCCTCTGAATCCGTCCGTCTGGTCCTCTTTGGACGTTTTATTACTGTTATAACTGTTTTGAACTAGGAAGTGGATTTGTTCTAGGATTACCTATTTGTCGGAGAAAACGACAACTGTGGATTATGCTCATAAATGATTCTAAAAAATAAAAATAGCTTTCTTTGCCTTGCATATAACCTCCATAGCTCGAGCGTAAAAAAATTGATTTTACTTTACTCAAATTTTCGATTTCTCGAAGACTGAATCATTCCCTGAAAGTTTTTTTTAAAGTCGAAGTTGTTTTGCTAAAGGTCCGATCAATATATTTTTGGTTCTACATTAGTAATTTGCATTTTTCCTTCTCGAAGATTGAATTACTTCCTGAAAGTATTTCTCTTAAGTCGAAGTTGTTATGCTAAAAATCGGATCAATATACATAGTTTTGGTTCTACATTAGTAAAATGCTTTTTTCCTTGGCTACGTCAAGAGTATTATGTGCTTAATATATTTATTTATGGCTGTTAATATATTTTTTCGTTGAAGTTATCGCAAGGAATAAAAGGAACCGCAATCAACTAGCTTATTTTGCAGATTCTCTAGCAGAGCTAAATTTCGTATGGTATGATCTGCTATAATTCCTTATAAGGGTGAATGATATTGTATTGAAAAGCAACCAACTTAAACTGCGATTTAATCGAGGTTTTTCATTCATCGACTTCGGAAACATTGGCTACAAATACGAATATTGTTTCAGAAAGGCAGAAAATAGAAGAGTGACTATTCATTTTGGGGTTTATTTCGCGACTTCCGAAAAATTTCAGCACACCCTTAATATTAGCTGGGTTCTCACATGAGCGCAAAATATGCACGTGACCTATGTAGGTTACGGTATCGGACATTCTTTCGCAACTCTCGCTTCATTATCGGTCGCCAAGAATCTTATTTTAAGTGCGCATTTTGGTTAAGCATTATACATAATAGATCACGTGGGCATGCCAACACTACGTTACTGCAAAAGAACAATTCTTTTGTTACGACGTTATCAACTAATATGACTGCTATAGCAAATATTTGAATAATTTCAGCGCCATAACACACGAAAGTCATTATAAACATACTACCTACAGAAAACCGAGAAACATAAACACTCAGTTTTGTTTAACTTTCCCTCTTCTCGCACCAAACCTTCACAACTCGCGATGTCTCACATTTTCAAACAATCCAACCCTATCCGATCGATTTGTCGAGGTTTGCGGAACGCTCGCGAAAGATAAAAATTGCAAAAAATATTCCCTGCGCGATCGCAAGTTTACCACTTGTTTCCATTCATCGCCGCCAGAGGGGGTGGCTTCATGTATTCGATCCTGTGCCGGTTTTTTCCGAAACGGAAGAAGCAAGCAGGAAGAAAAAAATGGAAGAAATAATTCGTTTTATGGCGCCGGAATAATAGAGAGAGGGAGAGCTTTCGCAGGCGAGGATCGAAGCCACTTCCCCCGCCCACATTATGATGAAGCTAAATTCCTATTGCTTTTTAGAAGGCAAGTGCGCAGTAACAGGAGGGCGTGAAACTATAAATCACCGCGAAAAGGATGTAGTGTGCCTGCGAGAGAGGGGGTGGGGAGAGATAGTGGAGAGAAAGAAAGAGATAAAGAAAGTTTGTTTCTGCTTTTAATGGACGCTAGAAGGTTCTATATGGATTAGGAGAGAGCTTGTGCGTGCTGGTGCGTTAAATTTCGCCCATTTACTACGCGAGAAAAGGCGATTTGTTAACGTCCGCCTATGCAGCTCTGAATTAATTTCAAGAAATTTTGGTTTAAAAATACTTTTACACCAACTTCACTTTTGTCGTAATGGAGAAGTTTATTCTGCTGCGACTACTGCAAGGCATCGTTATCGCCCTTTGAGAGTGCCGACTGAATCTAGCGTATTATCTCTCCCGTTGGTTTGTTCGAGTGGAATTAAACAACCAGTGAATTTTATTTGAAAGTCAAGTTTAGCAGCGAATGCATTTGATCCGTTGGTAACTCATTTGCATATTAACGTAGTTTCATGAAACAAACGGATAACTTTGTTGAATTCAATCTAGCGGATTGTGATGTAAACCCTGATGCAACTATGACTTTTTTGGCTATTATAATGCCTTGCGAGAGCTCTTTCAGTTCAAGAAGTTTTTACTATTTATTTTTGCTGTTTGTTTGAGGGAATGCCGAGAAAAGGTTTCCTTGACTGATGGATTTAGATCACTGGATTGCGCAAGAAACAAGTTATGATTAAAAAGTGACCCATAAAATTTAACACAGAAATTCATAAAATATACATTAAAATTAAGACAATAAAACACTTGAGATTGAAATGTTCACCCTAAAAACTTCATTCAGACTTGATTTTCATTGATATGATACCACAGAATATTTAGTTAACGTCCGATTCAAAGTTTAATCCGGCCCGCATAAACATTGACAACTTTGAATGCGGCCCGCCAAAGAATTCGCAACCGCCAATGCGGTCCATCATGCAGAAAACGTTGCTCACCACTGCTCTAACATGTTTTTCGCGCAATCCAGTGCTCTAAATCCATCAGTTAAGGAAACCTTTTCTCGGCATTCCCTCAAACAAACAGCAGAAATAAATAATAAAAACACCTTGGCGGGCCGCATAAAACGCTCCCTGGTGCCGCATGCGGCTCGCAGGTTGCTTACCACTCAGAGGAAACACATTCCTCGTTATAACACTTCGGTAAACTTAAGTCTCAAAACAGCGAAGATATTAACAATTTTAAAAAATTGAAGCTTTCATATTCCTTATAGCTTGAATAATGCTGTAATTGTTCATCATCGCCAGTATTTTACAAGGCGTGTAAAAAATTGTAGAAAAGTGAAAAGCGGTAATCTTATCTAACGAAACTCCGTGTAGCTTGAATTCAGTGAATTTCCGTCGCTACAACTTCCTGCCAGATACGGATAGTAGCTCATTTTATAATTACAGTATCATTTAAGGGAACAACTCGCGGATTTCTGCTTTACATTCTCATGAAAATTTGCAGTTAAACTCGCCATATTGTTTACTACTTTGTGCGAAGAAAATTCCCCAGCATCAAGTCAAACAGCGCAAATGATTTTTTTTAAGGTTAGACTAAGGATTCTCTGAGAAATTAGTGCATAGTACGCCAGCCATCCATTTGGATAAAGAATTCCAATGTAGGAATTTATGTTTACGCAGATGCAGCATAGAAAAATATTTTATTACGCGTGTTTCGGATCGTTAATATTTATTTTTTATATCATAACTACCGATAAGTTCATGATTATTAATTTGAAAAACTTTCATCATCCACAGTGTGGTACAAAGCGAACCCATACGCACATCGTGAAACCATGCGTACACTCATTTTTTATGTTCACAGAATCCCTTGGAAATGTTCCAAGCTAATTTCGCTTACTCGACGTAAAGTCACACAAGGATAACCAGATCACGAGTGCAGTTTGTACCAAAAATTACAGCCAAGACTTTCTCTTTCATTTCATCAATGAGATACGGAGCCAATAATAAACTTGAACCCATTTTGAAAGGTTTCTGCGCGCTCCAAATTCTTTGCATGTAACTTAGCGTGAACGCCTTCATAATCTAAGATTAAACTGTTTTTATAATGTTGTTAGACAGTATTTTTCACGTTTTTTGAACTATTGTGGTGTTAGAAGGTTTCTTGGCAGAAAATGTTTTTTGTTCTTTGTGGATGTTTATATCCGATTAGTCGGTTCTTAGAGCAACTTATCTATACAAAGTTAAATCTTAGTGTTCCATTTTGTTATTAGTTATAATTAATTAGTGGTCTGTTTCATTTCATTCGGCTAAAAAATATTTCGCAGCGGTCTTAAAACTTTTTTACTAATGTTCCTATTTTAGCGTAACCACTAGTTTATTTCAAAGGGATAATGAAATGAACAATACAATATAAATTACATAGCTCATTCTTATCAACGTGAATGATAAGAAACTAATGTGATGCTATACAAAGTGACCTCTAGCATGAAGTAATACGCGAACTCTCGATGGCGACAATAGCTTGGTGTGCTGAGCTTCTCTGAAGATATAACTGAAAATGTTGCAATATTTTTACTAGAAGCCCTCTTTACCTTTAAAAAAATGTGTCTATAATATATTATAACGGTATTTGTCCTCCTAAGGTCACAGCTTTTGGTCCCAAAGTAATGCATGAAAGCTGGAATTAGGGGAAAAATATATATTTAGTATTCCCGCGTTCCCCTTAAAACCCCCTAACGTACTCCCTGGCGTACGCGTCCTCCAGTTTTAAAACTGATTTAATCTCCTTGGCTCGGTTCTTACGAACGTGAGATGCATTTAAAGAATTATAGGAACTTAATTTGAAGTAATCCAGGAAACGGCATTAAAATCGGATCACAGTACGCAGGCGAAAACGCTTCCCCATTACAAATGAGTAAGACGCTACCAAGAGCAAGATGGTAAACATACACAGTGAAAAACTACGAAACGCATTTAAACGTTACCGATTGCTATTTTTATACGGAATGTCTAATGGTGATAGTCGATTTGATGCACCCTGACCGTTAAACACAAAAAACGAAAATTTAGAAAGACGGAAATCCTTGGAGTAAAGTTCCTCTTCAAACGTACATGTATGCATTAATATATACTGCGGTTAAATATTTCACAATTCTTACTAATGCGTGAAATGTATTGGCTATTGGTGATACAAAAATTGGAAACAATTAAATATGCTAGTTTCTCACATAAAAATAGAGAGAGGTTGGAAGGCGAGAACCGTGTTTTCTGGCTTTTTTCGAGTTTTGCCTCTCGGGAATTCTTTGTTGGTATGGGAGGCTCGTCACGTGATCCTTTTAAGAGAGAAACAGGCGGAACTGACGTTGGTTAATGTATCCGTCGCTCTGGTCTGTGTTCTAAGGCGCTATGGAACACGCGAAGAGTGTTGCGTGTGTTTGTCCGTGTTTATGCTTTTGTATGCGTGTGCAGGCGCGCGCAAGCGAGTGTTTGTGTGGACGTTTGTGTGCGTGTGTTTTTCGTGTGTTATGTGTGTGTGCCTGTGTTGGGTGTGAGGGAGACGGAGAGCTCACTTAAAAAGAGGAATATGTTTTAAAAAGGTTAACGACCGGAAGAAATGTGGACCACATCTATAGATACAGTCTGCGGGTATTTTGGAAGTTAAAAAAGCTGAGAAGGGGGAGAATTGGAGATAAGAACTGGAGTATGGAAAAACCAGGCCACCATTGTTTTTTTCTTTCTCTCTCCACTCATGTTTCCGGACTGCGCTTTTACATTAGAATCTACATTGTTTGGCATATCTTTCTTTATATGTATGCGTGGGTATAATAAATCCTCCAATCTGGGAGGTTTCACACTGCGATGCATTAAGTTCGATATGCCAAAAATGATTAATTCGTCCCCGTAATCTCCTTCCCATTGAATACATCAGCATGAGGTGTATTGGAAGATCTCTTATGACGACGTTCCCCTTTACGAGCTGTTGTTTAGAAGTAAAATATTCTGCGTATATGAAGTCTAAGTCCTTCCGTGTTTTATTTTTGCTTTATCTCTCTTCGGTATGCTTTATGATTATTTGGGGCGTCGATTGCTATCGATAATTCGACACGATCTGATATCGGCAAAAAGATAACGATACTCATTCAGTTCTCTCGAGTGTTTTTATTTTCAGTCGTAGAGAGTGGACAGTTATAGATAAGTGAATCAATGATTATTTTTCGGATCGATAATAGAATGTGAACAATCCTCAGACTTTTTAAACTCATTTTCTCGACCGTAGTGCTGGCCATTTTAAAAATTTGACTTCTCACCTTTACTGTCAAGTTTAGGCTACGAAATTTCGATTGGATACAAATTTCGAGGTAACAGTCTTGAAAATTATACTCCTAATGTCGTTATCGGTAAGATGCAAATAGAGAAAATGATGTGATAGTGAGCTTAGCAAGTAAGATGCCTTTGCTGACGCAAGAGGCGGAATCACGTTTTCTTAAATGTTTTCATGGTTCTGGTTTACATCACCCTCTGGAGAGGAGGCAACCGCACCGTTAAAACATAGATGCTCACGAGACCTTCCCATCCGTGAAAACTTCACTTTTCTAACTTCAGCAGTTTGGCAGCAATTCCGTCTCAAACTTTCCATTTTGAAGTCACCTAGCGGAAAATCTATGAACTACCGGGATAACCCAATCAGTGGAAAATTATAAGAATGATAATGGCTTTCTGATTCAGAAAGAGTTTTTCAAACAACTCTTAAAACAAAAAAGCTTGTCGACAGGCAGACGGACATACGGTGTGATCACATTAGCACATTTTTGCTTATAAGAAAACGTGCTAAAATCGATATTTACAACATGAAAAATATAAGTTTTACAAAAATCACATAGCGCGATTATCATTTCTGGTTTAACGCGATTTTCGAAAAAAAATTATTATAAGCACGTCACGCATATTTTTATGCGACATCCTCATTTCTTGGACTTTAATTGGAGTTGCAATTAACTATAATTTTTCCTTAATGCTACTTATCAAACTGATACCCAAGAAGGGTAATTCATCATTAATTGCAGTGTAGACTCACTTCATCCTCGCGGTTTATACCTCTTCCTGATGAAATTTCAAATAGCATGCATTGAATATTGGCCGCCGCCCAAGATTTTACTGTGGATTAGTTTTTATGGTCTATTGAAATAATATTACGACTTTTATGCTATAACAAAAATTGTGCGCTTCCCCAAACATTTCAACTCTTAATTTCATCTGTCCCGGTAATATTTTATGTGGATATTATCGCGATAAAGGCTAGCGAAAACAACTCTTATCTTAAAACATCTTCTAGGAAAAGTCGACAAAAGTTTTTATCATGTATGCAAGGAAAACAATCGAACAAGTAATGAGGACATCCCCAAAATAAATAATTTCGTTATGTTATTGACCCTCTGAATGAGGCATGGCTGCTTTAAATCACTGATTTACTAATAAAAAAAATTAAACGCTGCTTTTTTACTTCATTTTCTGATTCGTGAAACCGCATTTATGTTCGCGATATAGGTTGAAGGAAGGGAGTAGCACTCGAGCAGCTGAACGTTTGATGAGAAATCCACGAAAGGAAAAAAGTGACGTATGTCACTAATATCATGAATAACGAACGAACACGCGGTTATTGCCAAAATAATAGTAGGCGGTGCCTGTATTAGAACAAATCCATTCTTTCGCTTCAAACTGCGCGATTTATAAGACATACGAATGTCGCATTGCGTCGAGGAAATAGCTAAGATAGAAGTGCGGACCAGTTTGTGCCGAAACAAGCTGTAGATCTACTTTCATTTGAAAAATAAAGAAAAGAAAAGAAAAGAACGCCAAATTCCGACCTATTTCGAAAATAAAAACAAAGGAGAGTCTGCCTGCCAGCTGAGGCAACCGGAATCGCAGCGCATGGGCCTCATGCTCGCGAATGGACGCAGAAACGGAAATACATAGTATATGTATGTAATAACTTTACTTCGCATGCCACTGACTCCCGGATGAAAATCGAAATGCAATACACCAAGACTATAGTAGACAGTAGAATGTACATCTAATCGTTTTAACTATGTGATAAATGCTTAGTTTTTAAATAAAAGGCATATAAATGAGAACGAATTCAACATAATAATTGATTAAACAAATTAGGTAGTCCATGTATTAGTAATGTCGATTTATGCATCCCTCCCCATGCTTAGGTGCACACTACACATAAATGTCTGCAGTCACATCTAAAATATAAATATTCAAACAAATAAATGAAGAAAAAACGTTCGTCCGTCACCAGAAGCGGAAAATCTCTAACGAGGTAAATAATACACAAAGCGGAGATCAAAATAAATTAATTACTCCTTCCGTTCTTGTTTTTCTCTCGTACGCACGCACGGTCCCTTCCTTCCCCTCCCATCCTTTCACCCTCTCCCCTTTTTACGCTCGCGCGAGGGGTCAAAATACTCCTAAGTAGTAGAGGTAAACGCCCACTGACGCTTAAGAAGACTTGGTCCAAATCTCTCTAGAAAGAGAGAGGGGGGGAAGGGAGAGATAGGGCCGACCAGAAAAGCTATTTCGGATAGCCTAGTCGTGTCGTGGTGCCACGTTCGTATTTATAAAACCGTTTCGGGAAAGAGGTTTAAGAGGGGGAAGAAGAAAATGAGAGGGAGAGAGGGGGGACGAGGAAGTGTGAAAGGAAGTTGGAGGGAGTGAGGGAGGGAGTGAGGGAGGGAGGGAGAGAGGGAGGGAGAGAGGGAGGGAGAGAGAGGGAGAGAGAGAGGGAGAGGAGAGGGAGAGAGAGGAGAGAGAGAGAGAGATGAGAGAGAGATGAGAGAGAGAGGAGAGAGAGAGATGAGAGAGATGAGAGAGAGAGAGAGGAGAGAGAGAGAGGAGAGAGAGAGAGGAGAGGGAGAGAGAGAGGAGAGGGAGAGAGAGAGAGAGGAGAGGGAGAGAGAGAGAGGAGAGGGAGAGAGAGAGAGGAGAGGGAGAGAGAGAGAGGAGAGGGAGAGAGAGAGATAGGAGAGAGAGAGGAGAGGGAGAGAGAGAGGAGAGGGAGAGAGAGAGGAGAGGGAGAGAGAGAGGAGAGGGAGAAAGAGAGGAGAGGGAGGGAGAGAGGGAGGGAGATAGGGAGAGAGGGAGAGAGAGAGAGAGGGAGGGAGAGGGAGAGAGAGAGGGAGTCAAGGAGAGAGAGGGAGGGAGTCAAGGAGAGAGAGGGAGGGAGTCAGGGAGAGAGGGAGGGAGTGAGGGAGTCAGGGAGAGTGGGAGTCAGGGAGAGAGGGGGGAGAAGGGGGAGGGAGAGAGAGGGTGGAGGGAGAGAGAGGGTGAGGGGAGAGGGATAGATAGATAGATAGATAGATAATCGTCTTTATTCGGGCGAAATTTAGACCAGAAGGTGGGAGAGAGAGAAAGAGAGGGAGGGAGAGAGGGAGGGAGAGAGGGAAGGAGGGAGGGAAGGAGAAATGGAGGGAGAGAGGGATTCAGAGAGAGAAAGAGAGGGAGTGGGAGAGAGAGACGGAGGGAGAGGGAGAGCGACGTGGGAGAGGGGCGGTGTGGTTTACGCGGATGACTCGCAGAACGCGTCTTAGGGTTTTGGATGGTGGTCTCGGTCGAGGGTTCCTGTAGATACTCACTGGATCTCGCCAGGGCCAGAAGTACCGACGTGACGAAGAAGACGGTCCTTCGCCTCACCCTCGTCCTGTCGATGATGGGCGGTATGACCACTCTGGAGAGGATGTCAGCGGCGGCTATGACCGTGAGGACGGTGGCTGTCTCTGACTTGGTGTATCCGAGGTCGGAAAGGAAGAATGGGACTATCATCCTGTAGTTGACCTCGGCGACCCAGAAGAAGGACATTCCGACGAGGATGTTGAGGTAGATGGGGTCGCTGAGGAGGTCGAGGTCCATGAGGCGGACGAATCGGGAGAGACAGCCGTCTGTTAGCTCCTCAGACTCGGCCTCGGAGCTAGCCACTTCGCTTTCGGCTTCCTCGAATTCCTCCTTCTAAGAGAAAAAAGAGTGGCATTTGTGTTGTGGATGATAAATAATCGGGACTGTTGTTTGTGTTGTTGTATGCCACGAAGTATATGCAAAAACAAAATGAGAAAGTTAAAAGAAATAACGATTGAAAAGAGGTCGTGGATAGTGGAGTGAAAAATAGCTGGTAATGAAATTTAATGGTTGGGATAACAGAATATTCGTATAGTTGCCAGTTTTTAAATGAAACTTAAGATTATTAATGAAAAACGTTTGTTAAAGCGGAAGCATATACGTAATAGAAATATATTACTTCTAAATCTAGATAAAATATTTAATGATGTTATACCAACAGCATAAAAATAGGGTAAAGATTCTCCCTTCATTCTATCGTATTCATTTTAAAATATAGAAAGGGGATAGCTGAAAAACTTGTGCTTCGACCCGGCAACATTGTCTACAAGTTGCACAAAACTGTATGCGCATCGCCAAAAGACTCGTAGTTAGTTATTCTATATTAAAAATGTCACTTGGAAAAAATTATTACAAATATTTTTCATTCTTAAATTGTATCAATTAATCTTTTAAATATTACTGTATAAGTGAAACGGTTCTTTATGATGCTACTATTTTTTAAATTGTTTAAACTGCTTTTGTTAAGCATTTTGTAGAGATAATATTTGAGGAATAAAAGGCAATGAAAATATTTTTTCCAAAGGAAAAGTAAAGCAGGATAATTTAAATAACCTGTTTACTTTCAACGTAGCTTCCAAATTTCGTAAAATCCCTCCTCCTTACAAAACTCTCGCAGTAATTTCCACACGCACTCCTTAAGTAAACATAATCGATTACAAGAGAGCGCGAACAAAGTGCCGTAATTAATTTTCGGTGACATCCTGCGTCACTCGTGCGCCACAGTTCTGTACCCACTGGCGTCAGAGGCTAGCTTACAGGAAACGGAATTCGTTTTTTCGTAAGATCAAAAAACGGCAAAAAAATCCGAAAAATAAACACGCAGCGAGTCTTTCACTTGATATCCCTTTTTGAGCTGTTAAGGGAGTAGAATTGAGAGAGGGAGGGAGACGTGAGTTGGGGAGGGTGAAAATAAGAAGGCAATGGAGAGAGGGAGTTAGAAGAAAGAGTGAAATGGAGGATGGAGGATAAGAGGAAAAGCCTCCCATATGCTATGTTTCACAACTTGGATGAGATCCAATTAGCCATCGGCCAACTACACCGAGAACCCTTGGGGCGCAGAAGGGAAAGGAGAAAAATATTAGATGCGAAGAAGCCGCCCTTATTAACGAGTTTTTTTCCCTGACCTCTTACTCACCTTAACGCACGACGATTTACAACTTCCGAAGCGATTGCGTTGAAAAACAAAAAAGAAAACTATTAAAACTCTGGCGGAGGTCACTTTCGATTCTTGGATATCGTAATTATGTTTTTGGACGGAATGTCATCTGTCGTAATATACGCGTCGGCTGTGTTTACGTTCGTCCGTGAAATCGGCTGATGCGCGTGGCTTATTTCATTTGTTTTTGTTGGCTGTTGAGCGACGCCTTTGCGGACATCGTTATTTTAGGTAGCATCGTCTTCAACGTATATGAAGAGGGCGTTGGCCTCATGTTTGCTCGTTCTCTTCTTCCTTCTCCGGAGTTAATAACTTTGCGCAAATCGGAAGTTTCTCATCCCGTTGAATATTCAGCCGTGTTAAATCGCGGAGGGGTTTTATCGGGAAAATTGGAGCGTTACGAGATATTTCCGCGTAGCGAATGGTTTAATTCGCACATGCACGCTCGCTATGACGGTGAATTACGAGTATGTATTCACGAACCTTGAAAAAAAGGATCATGTGACATACGGAAGGAAGCGATTGACGCAGGAATAGGGTTAATATCTAGAAGAAACTATCCCCCTAATACGAGAGAATGTTCCCGCGCATCAGCATGTTATAATGACAGTTAAAAATTGCGAAACGTGACTGAAATTAAAAATCGTGATTTTGCGCGAGCAATTACGGGATTGCTTTTTACTACTGTTGAATATATTTTACATACATGGAATTAATAATAACGTCTTATAATAAATATGATAAAATTGGTAACAGAACAACATTTTATGTAACAAACTCCACTTAAGAAGGCTCGACTTCGTGGAAAGATTCCATTATAGAAATAAATAAAAATTATTGTAATTTTCACCGGTCGATTTATTTCGCGTTTAATGGAAATTACAATAATTGTTATTTATTTATATTTTAAAAGTTTATTATTCCAATAATCCATATGTTCACGCCTAGTATATATTTAAAGCATTTAACTTTTCTATGAATCTTATGACTGTCTTATTTTTGGCTTTAACATTATTATACACATTATTATACACATTATTATACACATTATTATACACATTATTATACACATATATTATGCACAACAAAAGACATAAATAAAACTATCATAAACTAGTCAAGTCTTTTGTCAAAGAAGACAATATTTATTTCGATGTCTATAGTAAAAGGAAAGTAATAGTTGGACTAATTGGAAAGGAGAATACACTTTTTAGAATATCAAAGAAAGACTGATGGAATATAAGAAAGTAAGAATGAAGAAGTGGCGTGCTGCAGATAGGTTGTAGGATGAAGATGAGAAAATGTTATGGAGCCCAATGAATTTCAGGAATGGTTGACCTCCAGTCATAGCAAACACCCTTCTCTTAAAACTAAATCTGTCTACATGGTTAAAAAAGAGAACATTTCCGCCCAGGAATACTATAGTAAATCCTTAAAGAATTGGAACTCTTTGATGTGTGGGAGGGAATTATTTATGAATCCATCACAAAACAAACTTTCAAAAAATGTGTTAACATTGGAAGAACTCAGGCTTGTAGCAATCTAATCAAACGGTCGAACCTTTTCTCAAAAAAGCAAAAATGTTAATACAAAGAATGGTTGCGACTTTCACGAGGTTAATATGATAGATCACCAACCTCGAGGAGCACGTCCTTCTTGTCCTGCACCAGATCGTGCTGCAGGTGCAGACTCCTGCATTCCGACTTCTTCTTGCACTTCTCTGTGCCGTCCAGCGCCAAGAGTGAGCCTGGGATATGGAAGGTGCTCCCGGATAGGTCCACGCTAGATGCCACTATGGACTCATTCCTTCGCAGCCTCAGCGTGTCGATGTTGTGACTGCTCTCTCTTAATGCGTGTCTCTCCTTTCCGGTTGCGAGCAGAGACTTCCAAGGGCCGTCGTGCATTGCGTCCACAGAAAAGTTCCTCGGTATGAGACCCCTCTGCGGTTTGTTCTCCGAACAGAAATCGTCTTCGACCATTATGGTGGTGGACTCTATCTTGTATTCGCCTTTTGGAAAAATTGAAGTGATTTTTAAAGGAAGGTACACGTTAAATCGAATAAATGAGCTTTTAATTCTCTTCACATACGGTACCTAGTGAACTCGTATAGAGGCTTAACGTTTCTGTGTGCAACCATAAGTTGGCTCAAGTGAACACTTAATATATTTCAAGTCCGAGTCTTTCGGTTGTTATATCAGATTTTCTAAGTTACGAAATAGGAATTTCAAATTGAGAGATTAATTGTTTTTTGGAGTGGTATGCGGGTAAATACCTCTTTCATCAAGATAATGCTATTTATGCAGCTCTCTTGCAATCATCAAAGAGCATTCACGAATGAAAAGTTTCATATTTTCTTTTTATAATCGTCTGTATAATCAATGCTTTATTACATATTTCATCGTCTCTCAAACGTCATCTTTAAAATCAAAATAGAGGATGTCATCTTTCGTTATAATCTTTTGAAACTGACCAGCTATCCATTGCAATACTATTGTGCGTAGGCAAGAGGGAATCAGCAGGTCGTTGAAATAAAAATAAACTTCATCTTTTTGACTGGGTTAAGTCGCTGATTTTTAAGGATTCCGCGGAAAATTTTGCTAGGTAAATTTTGATAGGTCCTTGATTAAATAGATTATGTTGAAGCACCAGCAAATGGATGCACCCAAAGGTCATGATACCTATGCATTAATGTAAACGGGACTTTATAGATGGGGTGAGGCGAGATTGATCAACTTTGAAATGGTGCCGCTCTTACAAAAAGTTGGCGAATCACTGCTCTATTCCATTAATCTTATCTTCAAAAGTAATTTGATTTTCGAGTAAATATCACTGGCTTTGAAAAATCTAAAAAGGTTTTAAAAATAAGCCACGAACATCAGAAATACTAGTATTGGTATCCCTTAAGGATCTCCTTTATTTAGAGTGATGAGTCCTCATTATTAAAACGAAAATAATATCCCTGTTCACGAGCAAAATTTTTGAAATATCGCAGCAAAATACTCGCAGATCTTTACCATACTCTCCGATGTGAAAGAGAGGTTTTCCTTCGAGTCCGTAACGTCCTTTGAAATCCAAGTTGGCGAGAGGAGATTCCGTCTTCTCTTCGTTCTCCAAGGGGGTGGAAGGGGGCGCCTTCATGATATTGTTGGCATCTGCCTCGTCTTGCACCATCGTCGTCTCTCCTTCATCCGGTTGTACCACCTTCCTGTACCACTTAATAGGCCTCAAGAAGCAGGAACCGGCCACCGAGTGCATGGTGAAACCGGCAAGGAGTAACACGGTGCCTCTGAAACCAAAGGTGTCCAAGAGGACCCTTATGGTGGTGGGCATGATGAGCAAACCGACTCCCGTGCCGGCCATCGAGAATCCAACGGCCATCCCTTTACGCTGTGAGAAGAAGGTGTTGATGGCCACGAAGGTGGCGGATATAGCGAGACCAGCGCCAATCCCTGAGGAAGAGAAATAGATTGTTTCAAGCGTTATTTCGACCTATTGCGAACTCAATCCATAAGTTTCAACATAGGGAACATTCCCCCGCCTCCCAATGCATTAGGTAGCAATCACCGACACGAAAGGAACTCCGACCGTAATTTATCATACTTGGCGTCTCCGCCCTCTAGAGACACGGAAAAAGCGAACACTACTTGCGGAAATATATTCCACGAAAGGAAGATGTCAGTGACGTTTTAGAGGAAATAGTGGGAACCATTGTATAAGAAATCAATCTTTCCATTTGCTTGGTTAAATGATGGATGAAAAACCGACAAAATGTAGGACTGACGAAAGCTGAATACAGTGGTGAAAAAGCAGAAACAGTGACAAGCAAGTGCAAGCGTTTGGTCTTGTTTCTTACCTCCAATGACGCTAAATGTGAGGACGATGTGGATGAAGCTCTTAGCAGGTACCGTCAGTAGAATGGAGAGGGTGCAGAGGATCGAGCCAATCAGAGAGACTTTTCGATACGAATAAGTCCTTATGAGTGGCGCTACTATCAGTCCTATTAGGGCAGAGAACATCACACAATTATTATCAAGTAGAAACGCAGCGAAAATGCTCAAACACTAGCGGTTATTTGTTTTTGTTAAAAGTGATTTATTCTTTCTATGGCTCTTCAATTATGCGGATTTTAAGGATGTCGATAAAAATAGTATAAAGTTTTCATGCTAAATGATAATTCAAAAACTTGGTTAATAGTAATAATAACCTAATGATGAATCATTTTCAGTTGGTATATATTCATTCTATTGATTTTTCCACGAACACTTATTACATATGGGTAGCTGAATGTAAAAATATGGGAAAACAGCGAGTAGAAGCACTGCATAGTTAGAAAGTTACTCATGATCCCGAGAACAGAACTTGCGGAAAGATGATCCACATATGTAATTGTACTTCATACGTTAACTGATATCTGTTTCATTTAATTTACTTGACATGCATTACTGAAGTTGAGAATTTAAAAATATACGAAAATTTCCCATGAATTGATAAAGAAATCCTTATTTTTTTCTGCGCGAAAATTCACACTTATTCTTCAGTCATGGTCGATTTATAAACCGTTGTTTCGCAATATACTGATCAATTTCATTCAATTTGAAAAACATTATCCATTTTTGTTCGGCAAAGATGATTTTATCAAAGAAATAATCCGATAAAAATAAGTTTTTATTCCAATTTTCGTTAAAACAAGTTCGGATAAAAGGTTAGCGAATGAATAAACTCGGCAGTTCGCAAGATTTACATTCTATCCCAGGGATCAACTCAGCTGGTTTACCAACACAAACGTGCGTGCATGTGTGTTTCTGTTCTCTGTTGCGAAGATATCCCATAAACCAGCGGTGAGAGGTTCCTGGAATGGAGTAAAATCTCGTAAAACAGAGAGTATGGATATGCTCCCAGAACTCTATCTCAAGTTCTCGGTTGAATTTCCCTGGCAACGTTGTATTCGACGAATCCTCCTTAAGCCTGCTGAAATATACTATGCTATGAATATCATGGAGACAATTTTCTTTTGACGCTCAACACGAATTTATTTCTTAAATTTTTTATTTTGCATCTGCGCACACGGAGATACGAAAGTATTAATTTGAGAAGCATTTTTGTGATTCTTTTAAACCGATGCCTGTTGCCGTGCAATTTTTCCTTTACTATAAAACCGCAGTGCAAAACACGCTGTTTTAAAATATTTTAATTTTTCTTCTCTTTTGCCTGAAACGGAAAAAATGTTTATTTTGGAGCTGGGCCGTTTTATTGCTGCTTTTTAATCCGAGGGAAATATTTTAGTCGATTACATTGCATCTTCTTACTCACCAGAGAAGTTCATTACTGCGTCCATGGTGTTCATGATCACAGCGGCACCAGTTGTCTCCACACCCAAATCATGCAGAAAATCGCCGAACAACAGTCCAAACGAAGGCTCGGAAGAACGCGTTGAAACCTGTGACACAAGCGGTGAAAGAATGAACTACTAGGAGACACGCTCACACTGTGACGCGCCAAATTATAAAACGAATTCTGGAACGATTGCTGCTCAATAAATACGTGAATGCTTTCTTGCATATGGATGAGCAGTCTGTTTTGGTTTAACGAATTTAAGTGTTAGCAAACAGATGACATTGAAACATGTTTATTATATACCTATTTTTAAATACGAACCTATTGTCCACTAATCTAATATAATATTTGTTAAATCATGCAGTGGCTTATTCGAGTCCACATTTACGGAATGTTTGTCAATGTTGTATTTACAATTGTCTGGATGGTCATAATATTGCTATTTTGTGCGTTTTCGATATCGAGTAATGTCTGTTTCTGTGCGATTTGGGTTAATTGTACCCAGGTCCTCCGAGAGACTCAGACAGGCCCCGGCCATTTCCAGATTTTGAGGCCCCTCACCATAATAAAAATGAATAAATTCCCATATGGAAGCGTTTAAGCATTACGTAACCCAATTTGGTGGTCGGAGTTTGCTGAATGGTTATTTTTTCATTAAATCTTCTAACCCAGGCATGTCAAACTTGCGGCCCCTTCTGTGACTTAATGAGGCTCGATAGCTAATTTTTTGTCTCAAGTGAATAGTGTGGGATTTCATATAAATGCTTTATAATAGCAAAAAGAAGACATTTTTTCATAGTTACCGAATTACAACAGAACGCATTTTCTAAATTATTGCTTTTAATTGCAAAACAGGCGTCCAATATTCTAGCTGTGTTTCCCAAAGTGTGGTGAAGGACTTGCTCAGTAAATATCAGCACGGTTTTAGGAAGGCAAGATCTTGTGAAACACAGCTCGCTCTGTTTGCACATGATATACTACGATCCGGTGATCGAAAGACCCAGCTAGACGCGGTTTTTCTTGACTTCAAGAAGGCATTCGATAAAGTCCCTCATATTAAGTTATTGAAGAAATTACAAGCCTGTGGAATAAATCGAAAGATAATCGAGTGGATCAGGGACTTTCTCAATGATCGGGAACAAATGGTAGTCATAGATGGATTTAAATTAGATTCGGTCAGCGTGTCCTCCGGCATTCCACAGGGAAGTGTCATCGGTCCCCTATTATTCCTTATATACATAAATGACTTAGATAATGTTATTACAAGTAAAATCAAGTTATTCGCGGATGATACGGTAGTTTACAGAGAGATTAACAGTCCTGCTGATCAAGCATTACTTTCTAACGACCTAAACGCAATTCTCGAGTGGTGTAAAGAGTGGCAATTAGAGCTGAACTTAGGTAAGTGTTCCGTCATGAGATTCTGGAGAAACAAAGAAATTGAGGCGATGAATTACAGTATAGAAGGCGTACATATAAAATTAGCTGAATCCGTCAAATACTTAGGTGTCATTTTAACAAGTAACCTCTCGTGGGGCACACACATACGAAATATATCCGGGAAAGCTAAGCAGAAACTAGGATTCATCAAACGGATAGTAGGTAAAAGCGAAGAAAAAGTCAAAGAGACATGTTACTTTTCTTTAGTTAGACCGCTGCTAGAGTATGCGTCGAGCATATGGGATCCGTACGAGAAAGGATTTAATCGCCGAGTTAGAGAAAGTGCAGCGAAAAGCTGCTAGATTCGTCAAAAATTGTTATGATAGAAATAAAAGCGTTACAGGCTTGATACAGGACTTAGGATGAGAATCACTAGCTGAGCGCCGATCACGTGCTAGGTTAAAACTTCTTGAAAGATTTAGAACGAGTACTTTCTCCAGCGACGTCAAAGAAATAATAAGAACTCCCACCTATATCGGTAGAATGGACCATCCTCGTAAAATAAGAGAGATAGCCTGTAGGACAGAGAGATACAAAGGCTCATTTTTACCTAGAACAATAGCTGAGCAGAATAAAACATGCGATCAAAAGTAACCTCGCGTAGGGGCGTAAACCAAGGCCTAATTTTGGAGTTTTCCCCTTGGTGTTAATACACCCCCTGCCACACACCCTTGCGGTGGCTTGCAGGGTAAACTGTAGATGTAGATGTAGATGTACGCGAAAGGATTTCAAGGGGTACGCGGCAGAAAAGAAATTACTAAAAATTGTTTCACAGTTCTATCTGCTGTCAGATGAACTCCGATATAAAGAAAATTAAACAAATTCATTTATTATAAATGTTGGAATGTTCAAAGCAAGGACAGTGTCTATATTATAGCGGTCACTATATACATCAAACGAAAGAGCGGTGCAAGGTTTATTTCCTTCATTCATTCATTAAAATATGTAAATATGGACAGAATTTCTCCATTTTTGTTTTATTCGACGGCTAAAACTATAAAATATCTTATTCTTACGATGTTTACATGTTACACGGAAGAATTTGTTAGAAACACGCATTACTTTCCGAAATTTTATGGCTTTTTCGTACTCTTTCCGGGTGTTGCCAAGGCTAAACCTCATTGTTGCCTCCGATAAATCAGCGTCTATTAAGCCTTCAAATTGACGAAAGAATTGTGTTATTCGCTTCGCGCAATGTCAAACTTAATAGATTGCAACGTTAATAATTGAAGAATATTATTATAGAATAACAGAGCCAAAGAGTGACAAATCAAGTCGTATATTGATGCCAGAATGTAATAAATTTCAAGCGCTTCATTTTCTGGGAGAATTCAAATGATTGTAAGGAATTAATTAATCAAACAATTACATTTAATATATATATATATATATATATATATATATATATATATATATATATATATATATATATATATATATAAAGTTTTTACACACACCTCAGAAGTAATATTTTAATCACACTACAGAGTCCAGTTGATGTTCAACGGGTAATTTTGCCAGTAGAATCTAATTAGTAAGGCATTCATGCGTTATAAAAAATACTTAGGCAATTACGGATTGTAATCCTAGCATGCATAACCAGTAATATTACTAAACTGTCAGCTGCTTTTATGGACCACCCATCTTACTTATTTATTGTAATTTTAAAAAGAATAAACAATGAAGAGTGGATAGTTCAAGGAAGATAATTAGCGCTGAGCAAAATTTAGGAAACGCCTTGGTTATGTAGAATAACAATTTTGCTGCGTTTTAATATAGAATAGACGTTTTAAAATATAGCTTTAACATTTGAATATCGAATCAATACTTATTTATGGAAAAATAAACTTCTGTATTTTTTCCGGAAACCTTTGGCGCCTTTTGCAAGCGGCGCCTAGTGCCATACCCTAGTTACGGCACTGGACCTAAGCAATTACTTTTCACTTTTTCGTTAGAAATATGTGTTGAAAAAAGGATATCGCGCAATCCTAAGCAACAAATCCATCGCTTTGCTTTGATCCAAACAATGGATTTTATCTTCATGCTGTCATGGAAAACTTCCGGCAAACCTTAAGCCGTATGATCAAAGTCGTATCCCCTCGCGACATTTATCCCGCGGCGATTAAAGCTGCCAGTGCTATCGAGTCATCCTTACACCCAGATCGAAGCAGTACGAGTCTGTCTCTACTGTTAAGAGATGGCGCTATATACAGCGGCCAACTCTCGGTCCCAAATTCTTTACGAAGCGAAAGCACCGCAGCACTTGCAGCGGCAGTTAATGGAAATATCGGAGGCTAGGCAGAAGTGAGTGGCGTTCTCATAGGGGTGAAAAGACGGAACTTCCAGCCAATATAATCAAAGAGTTCGCTTGGAAGTCGCAGCACGCTATCACACTGCGCGCGTAATTAAATTTAAAAGCTCTCAGGTTGCATTTATTTATTGCGACAGCGCTCATATGATCTTGTACAGGGCTTATTGGTTAATGATCATTTTACATCGATATTACTATACAGACAATATTCATGATCATTAAAACAAGGTAGGTTAGCGGCTGAATAAATTTAACAATAATATAACACTCTCTAGAAGTAAACATGGCGCACCATACTTGGGCGATAAGATTCCTCTTTTTGTGTGAAACACCGATTCAGTTGGTTCACCGATTCAGTGATTCGGTTGATTCTTCGATTCAGTGAATCAGTTGATTCTTAACGATTCAGTGAATCACTTGATTCACCGATTCATGAATCGGTGAACCAGTGAATCGTTTACTTGGTCAGAGGTGAATCGATTTACTCGATTCAGTACACTGAACGATTAATTTAGATCGATTCATTCATGAACTAGCCATCTCTAGAGGATAACATAAGCGTTAATTTTTTAGATAAATAAAGACTTCCTTATTCCTTGCCAGTTATTAAAGGTTGTGTTTCATAAATACCAGCTGTCGTACAAATACATACAATAGAATTATATCAAGTCTATAACATTATTTTACTTGCTTTTCTAGATCAAGATCTACCGTTTTGATTCATTTTCAAGGCAGTATTAGTTTATTATACCTGGAACTTTTATTACGATATAAAGGTTAAGATGTTATTTAATTTCGAATGGAAAAATAACTGATGTGCTAATTTATGAGCGCTTTTATGAAAGCCATGAAATATTATTTCGCAATAACTACCTAATTTGGTAGCATGTCCCGTAAGAATAGCTGTAAATTTACTTTGCAATCAATCGATAGTTACCATATCTAATGCTCAAAAACGTCGGCATAAACAATCCGATGGCGTATTTCGGACAGCATACGGTCCATTTGTGCAACGGATCAGAGACCATTACGAACATGTAAATTGTCTTATCGATCATCACTAAGTTTTTTATTGCCCCTCTAGTCGGCGCTAAAACACCCTTCTCCCGGGTCGTTAAGAATCCTTTCTTCTCTCGCGCCTCCGTCGACCGTGAGGTGATGACTCAGAAGAGTCCGTTTATTTCCCGAGAACGCAAATCCTCCAGTCAGTCAGTGGGTCGATGAGGGTAGCATTCCGTCCGTCTTCACTCTGCGGTTTTCAAGCGTTATTTTGTTTCGCGGTTCATTTGTTTTTATTCATCGCAAATCTCACATCTCCCCTCTTTTCTCTTCTCCTACGCTCTTCCTCCATCCCCAACCCTTCATCACTTCACTCGCGAGAAAGGACTGTTGACCGAGTGGCCGCGAGACGCCGAGTGATTCTGGGTTCCATCTCGGCCGAGAACTGGTTGACTGCGCATGCGCCAGGTAGCCGCGCGCCTGCTCAAGGGGTGGCAGGATAAAAAAAAGAAGGGAGATAATGGAAAGGAAAAGAAAGGGAAAGGAAGGTGTACGGAATCGCGAATTATTTTTTTGCGAAAAGTAACCTCTTTTTACATTCGCTACGTTGAACTGTTTCGCAAAGCCATGCGTCACAAATCGGTGCTGCCCCAACATCTCTTGCTCTTTATGACGGTTAAACCTAGTACGATACCGTTACGCATTTATGTTGCATAAGAACAGCTAAGTCAATGGCTATTTCGGTTTGATGTTTCACTTGATTTTTACTTTCTCATAAACGTAGTATATTGAGAAGTATTGTTATCGTGAAAAAATTCGACTTCGAGATTTTGATGGAAATAAACGTTTTAGGTGTCCCCGAGTCCATAAAAGTAGTTTTTGCCATGCCGTCTGTCTGTCTGTTTGTTCGTTTGTCTGCATGTCTGTCGTCTGTTCGCTATTCTAGGACCCAAACGCGTACATAAAATCGAATGATATTTCGTATTTATGCAATATATTATCTTTTGCAGATCCTTTTTTCATAAAAAATGATATTGCGCAAAAATTAAGGGTAGTTTATTCTTGGCGATTTTTAGAAAACTTTTATTTACTCAAAAATGGCAGCCGAGAATTTGATTAAAATCAACCCAATTATAGAGCCTGATGTCACAAGTAATACTACGTAAGTCACATATCTCTTGAAATCACTATATGGCGTCCAGTGACATTACAATGTACGATAAGCTACCTTACTCAAGCCTAAGACGTCACGCCGCCGCGATCCACTAACAATTTTATTACAGCCTAAACCTTTAAACTGAATCGAATAATATCTCATATTTGTGGATAATATAATTCATAATAGAAACTTTGAAGAGATGGACGATATTGCGCAACAATTAAGGGTACTTTATTCTTGGATATTTTAAAACAAAATTCGATTTACTCAAAAAAGGCTGTAAGGATTTTGTTTAAAATCCATCCAATCGTACAGCTTGATGTCACAAATAATAATTACTTAGCCACATGTCCTACGGTTAACTTTGATTTATAAGCGTTTTTCTTTTATAAACGTACAGTTGACCAAACGTATATGAGAAAGTTTGTGCAATGTATATTGCGCCGTTTATTTTACTTCTTGAATAAGAGCTTAGTTGCTATATTGAAAGCTTGATACTTTCCTAATCTATTGCCAGTAATGTTTCATTTTTTCATTACTCCAAGAGAAAAGTGATGGGAGAAACAATGATGTAATTTAATAAATAAAATTAGCCTCACGGATTTTATTTTATACAAACTTTCAGAGGATTAAAACAATCTTTCCTATTCACGGAATAACAGTCTGAAGAAGAGACCCTGATAACAAAATCTGCTACGGCCTTATTCTGCGTCCGCACTAATCTTTTTTTTTCTTTTCTTAAATTAGCGCAATTTCCCGCTAAAAATGACGGGTATGTGTGGATTGAGTATTAAGATAAAATAAAATCTAAATAGAAAATTAATGAAGCCAACTTTTATATGCAGTATAAAGTAAAAAACAAATATAAAATTGACATAACTGAATGTTTCCGAAAGTAACAATAGTTTTGAAAATACATAAGTTGTGTGGTAAAACATATATAAATGAAGATTTATTTGTTAAACATTGCGCTAGACAACCTTTGTATTCCAAAAACCATTTTCACATTCTGGAACATACATTTATATGAATTTAAGATTTATTTTTTACTTTTTAGTGCATATAAAACGTGATTTTATTAAAATACATTTGCCAAATTTTATTTTTCTGTGTTTAGTCAAAGATTAAAAGGATACACTGTTTTCACAGAAGTTTTCGTCAAACGCGTTAAAAAATACAGCAATTTTAACCTCTATATCAGACTTAATCTACACAATATCAACGAAAAACTGAATATTTGTTTATTTCCCTTACCGTCATATAATTTATCGCACCAAGTTATTGATTAAACTTTAAAACAGCGTCGAAATTTCGTGAATATGTCGAAAGATGCGACGCGAATGTTATCCAATTCAATCGGACGCAATCACACGAAACCGACAACAATACAAATCCTCTTCACGTGAAAGATTTTCACGGAAGAATACGTCAACATTTTTGCATTAAAAACTAATATTTTGATCGATTCGATGCGTATTCAAAATTCAATGACACGAAAACCAAATTTCGTTTTATTAGCGTCCATTGTTTCAAGTCTCGAACTCTACGACATCTTAAGTAATTTTAATATGCGAATGATTGATGTGCTACACTAATCCTCTTGTTAATCAAATAAGGAAAAGAAACTCCTAGAATCGAACCCATGACTTAAATTTAGACGGCAAGATGAAAAAAATATGTTTGGTCGTGATAGAATGAAAAGTTTTCTAGTTATAAGCATTTTCTCATTTTTCCATTTAACTCCATAGACAGACAAAGATTCGGAGTGATAAAATGAGATTATATTCAATTAGTAGAAATTATTAGTTAATAGAGATTATTAGTGGCTGAATTGATCTTCTCTGGTAGCCATTCTCGAGGATTAGTTCCTAGTTAGAATAATTCCCTATAAAAGTGCTGAAACTTATAGGTAAAATGTTTCCATTGGAGATTTTATGTAAAAGAGGAGCTATCAGAATTTACATCACCGATGTTTTAATTAAATAGTATATGTATTTTCAATATCCGTGAAATTTCCTCAACAAGACAAAACGGATTTTTTAACGGCTCGGAAATACTTTTTCGCGGCGTCTTTGCTGGGATTTGTGCTGCGCCTCCGCTGGAACATGTGAAATGACTTTTTCAACTTTTATTTTCTCATTGCCGAGTTTAAATAACACTGCTCCTTGAAATTATTTTTTTAGTATTAATTTTATTATTATTATATATTGCTAGTAGAACGTGCTTGCATACTGCAAGCATTTCCTCTCACCTTGAAAAAACATTCATTTTTCAGAGAGATATTTCATTATTGGAGATATTTCTTCAATTCAAAAGGTTTCTCCTCTGCGCCGTTTTTTGTTTTCTCATTATGGAAAAATAATGGAGTAAAACAATCACTAATATTTGCAATTTAAAGAATATTATACTTTTCCCACATTGGATTAATAATGCCACATATTACTGCAATATTTTAAAGTTGTACCACATTTAGAAGTGAAATAACATTTATCTAATTGTTTAAATTCTAATAATTGTTAACGGTCGTAATAACAATATCATGCAGACATTGAAATGTTTATTCCTTTATATAGACTATGGTCTAACTTACTTTAAAATTTCAGCTCTCTATCTCGCCCAGTAGTATCTAGACATTTACCTATTTGTTTAAACTTTAAGAATTTTTAACTGCCAAACAAATTAAAACATCAAAATTTGTATTATCTCTATTTCGTTTTTTTATAAATTTTAACTAATAAAAAAATTCCAGCTCCGTAGCTTATTCGGAAATACATAAACCTTGAAAAATTGTTTAAACAATTGCAAATTTTTAGAGGCCGCATTGTTGCACTTTTTCAATATTTTGGTTTTTGCACAAAATCCTACCTAAGAAAAAAATTTCGAATCTCCAGCTCTTATGGAAGTGCCTCTTAGTGAGTCTATAGACACTTATGTTATACAAGTAGTTGGTGCTTGCATTCTGCAAGCATTTCATCTCACCCTGATGAACGTTAATTTTTCAGAGAGACCTAACATTATCAGAAAGATTTTTTTAATTCAAATTATTTCACCTCTGCACCCAATTTCTATCTTTCCTTATTGTACAATATTTGATTACAACAATGCCTTAAATTTGCAATTTTAAGATTATTATACTTATCCAAGGTAAGGTACTAATTCCACACATTTTTGTCAAATTTGAAGTTGTAGCACATCTAGAAGTGAAATAATATTTATTTAATTTTTTAAATTTTAAAAGTTTAATACGGCCGCAATAACACTTGGTTGGAGATTTTCAAATGTTTGTTAGTTTCAATGCACTAAGCTTTACAAACTTTGAGATTTCAACTTCCTAGCTTGCCCAGAAGTACCTAAACATTTATCTATTTGTTTAAACTTTAAGAATTTTGAACAGCCAAACAATTTAAAATATCAAAATTTCTATAATCCTTATTTCGTTTTTTATTCTACCGGCAAAAACATTTCAGCTTCGTAGCACATTCGGAAATACATAAACCTTAAAAATATGTTTAAACAATTGCGAATTTTCGCGGTCGCATTTTTAAACTTTTTCATAATTTCCTTTTTTCTATGTATAATTTGCTACAAAGTGTTTTCAAAAACTCGAACCTACAACTTGTAGTTTCCAAGATAAAAATTATTAAACTTTAGTGTTCAAATGGTGTGAAAACAACCCCTAAAAATTAACAATTTTGAAATTTTCAATTTTTATAGTTGGTTTTGAGCAAAATTCTATAATCCTGCAAAATGTCAGCTTCCTAAACCTATTAGATCTACACACTGGAATAACTTTTTCAACATTATTTTTTGCTATTATATAAACGAAATTAATTAATTTCGCGGAAATGTGTAGCGACAAAAAAAAATGTTTCATTCCACTACTCACTTTATTTTAATAAAGTGAGTAGTAGTGGTACTAGGTGGTAGTAGGTACTTGTTGCAGGGTTATTTACTAGACAAAACAACGATTTAGGGAGGAATCCATCTTCTCCAAAACAAAATTTTTGTGGCGAAATAATTTATCTTTAATCGACTTAGATACCCAAAAAACACGCCCTAGTTTGGGGATATTATTTTTCTGGCAGTGGTAGTTCAGAAAAAGAGAGATAGGTACCTATTAACTTTTGCGAATTCCTCCGAGACCCTGACCTGTATTTCCGCGGAAACCATTTAGTCTTTTAATATGAGATCCCACACATTCCCAATTGCATCACGCGCACGGACCACTGCCGTAAAAAAATTGAGAAAAGGTCAACAACAGCGTCCTCTCTCTCTCTCTTTACGAACGTACGTTTTAATATATGTGCGTGTGGCGTTACTTTATATGAAAACGCCTCTCCTGTCGCGGTGGTGTGAGGAAATAAAACAGGTCCAGGAGACTTCACCGATCGAAAAAAAATATATCTGTTGGGGAGAAATAGGAGGGAGAGAAAAGAGAGGGTTTAGAGTTACGACAACGAGATGGAAAAGGGGAATGGTGAGAGGCGGGACTAATAGACTTATAAGACCTTCCTCGGTCCTTCCTCATATGAGATTAATTTTCTCGGAAACGATTCCCTTCCAAGGAAAATGCAATTTTTCTTAACTCGATGTTCGCAAAAAAAATCGAAATTTTTAGTAATTTCTAGATCAGAGGTCCCCCAACCCGCGGGCCAAATGCGGCTCTCGAGAGCGCTCTGGCGTTCATAGGCAGAATAGTACGGAATAGTACAGAGAAAGTACGCGAAGCGTGTTATTTTTCAATAGTTAGACCGCAAGTATGCCTCCAGTATATGGGATCTGTAGTAGTAGTAATTGTTTTTTTTAAGAGCGTTGACGGCTATGGTCATTTTGCGCTGTCATCAAGTGGACATATGTACACACAGAAGGGAGGAGGGAAACCCGGGGCCGGCATTACCCTACTCTTTACGAAAAGCACCAAGGGGCAAACTGCTTAACGTCCCTTCCGAAGAACGGAACACTGAACACTGAACCCATGTTTGCGCGGTCTCCTCAAACCGCACAAACACGGGGACGGGCGACCTCGGAAAAAAGCCTACTTGCGCAGGATTCGTGCCCGCTGCCTTTTCTAGCAGCAGGCGAGTAGCAGTCAGCGTCCTAACCACTATAATGGGATCCGTATTAGAAGGACCATATAATTAAGTAGAAAGAGAACAGCGGAGAGCAGCCATATTCGTTAAACAAAAGTACGAACATATGGAAAGCGTCACATCATTATTGAAGAACCTAAAGTGAATATCTCTGAAGACCGTCGAAAGTCTTCAAGGTTAAGGCTCCTAGAGAAATACAGATCAGAATGTCGAGCAGAGGATGCAGTGAGAATAATTGAGGCTCCAACGTATATAGGTAAAAACAATCATGGCGATAAGATACGCGAGATCGATTGTAGGACGGAACGTTACCAAAGCTCATTCCTTCCGAGAGCAATACGAGACTATAACAGGAAAGACAAATCTGTAACAACTGTTTGGTAAGCCTCGGTGTAGTGCATCCCCTGCTACCCACCAGATTGGTGAATTGCAGGGTAACATGTAGATGCGGCCCGCGAAGCTATGATGAAAAGGTGATCGGTAAAATTTGATATAGAAAATTTCATGTTTTTAGTATAATTATCGTCTCTAAACCTTTTATGGTGGAGCTTTAACACTAGTAATTTATTTAGAGATGATTTTCGCTAATATGAAACCACAGAATCTCTTGGTAACTTCTAATGTAAACACTCATCCGGCTCACCGAAGTTCTCGTGACTTACAATGCGGGTCCCCGAAGCATTCACAACTACGAATGCGGCCAGCCATGTAAAAAGGTTGGGCTCCACTGTTCTAGATGGTAGAATAAATATTTTTGTACCCAGTGATTTTTCTTTCTATACTGATCTATCGGTTTCTTAACAAATGTAGCCGTTGAAATATTTTGTTAGGTAACGATAAAACCAAGACGAGTTTCAGCAGCTATCGCTCGTTTTTAAACACCATAATAATGTGTCGTTTTTAAGTGGCTTATTGTTTTCTTAAGTTTTTTTGCATTTAAATGTTAATATTATTTTAAATGTCCAACTAGATGACGTAAATTGACAGTAATAAGTATTTTCTACCTTTAATTTACTACACGAGTTAAACAAAAGACAATAAACTTCTTAAAAATAACTAGGGGTTACCCGTCGAAATCGACGGTTAGCAGAGAGCGACTGCCGAGATCCGGCTCGCAGCTCCCACGTGTGGTGACCAACATCCACATCACCCAACTCACCCTCCCTCCAACTCCCTGTCTCTTCCTACCGTCCTGGTGGCGTTTGATTGCCTTCAAATTTCATTCAGATCGGGTCACTCATACACCCACTGTAACCTATATCGAAATTCTCTCTCTATTCCGGATTGAAATTCTGATATTGCATGTAACCTAAGTTCTAAGTTGAATCGACCTTGGGATAAGTTGCAAGTTTCGTGCAAATCGATGCAGCCGTTTTTGCACTATCGCCGGTTTTTTAGTTGCCCCCTCCCCACAAACCCCCCTCCTGATTGAAATTTTGATATGATATGTAGCCTAAGATCTAAGTTGGATCGACATTTCGATACGTTGCAAGTTTCGTAAAAATCGGTCCAGCCGTTTTTGCGTTATCGCCGGGTCTTAGTTTCCCCATTCCCACAATTGAAATTCTGATGTGATAAATATCATCAATAAATGGCGACCAAAAGCTCCGATCTCAAATTTTTAAGTGCCTGCTCATCTGCATGGTAAGACCTTTCTTTTGACACCTCAACCATATTCCTAGGTGCTACCGTTGTCTCACACGTTCTATCACAGGAAATAAGCTATTTAAATTAATATATAGTTTATTATAGGTCAAATTTGTTGATTAAATATTGATCGATAATCCACATCAAAAAACGATTTAGATAATATATTTTTTGGGTCTAAGGATAGATAAACGACTTTGCGATAAAAACGGCAATAAATAATCTCTGCGGAGTTTTTATTCTCTCGTGTAAATGGCTTTCGTTTACTGGAGCATAAAAAATGAAGGCATTTTATAATCGGAAAACACCGCGTATCCGCTGAAAGGGGATTTGTGAAGTACCTCGGAATGCTCAAAGGAGCGACAAAATGAACAGCGGAACGCGCAAACGGATCATTGGACACGATGGAAAATCCACAATTCACTTATACAAGAATAAGGGTTAAGAGCAGCGCGATGATGGCGTGGCGAAAGAAACGATAGGACGGCCGCAAAACACAACGAAATTGAGGCCGACGACGGAACTATAAAGGAATCAGGGTATTGTTTTATTTGAATCAAAGCAAAGCAAGTTGACGCTACATTTCCAGTAATTTGGGTCAAACCCGAATAATAAGCCCAAGTGTTAATTCAAGCGATAAAAATATCATTTAGTGAAATGGGAAGTTTTATTTCGACGAATTCCTTATTGAGATAATCCAGAGAAGCCATTATTCTTCAATCTTATGTGTCTAAAGCAAAACAAGAATGTAACTTTTTTCACCAATATTTAATATTATGTTGACTATGAGAAATTGAGTCTTCAATTTTCTGAGAAAAACAATCATGTTTTCTGTGTGCCTCAAAATGTTTTATTCTGAATAATTTTGCTATTATGAACATTTGGAAGTCGAATATAAACAAATGATGCGTTCTTCATAACAGGACAACTGCAGCATAACTTCGCTCCGCAGAAAATATTTATACCAGTTTAGTGCAAGGGGGAAAATGCAAGTCATTTCCATTTAATAAATTGTGCTAATAATCGACTCGTAAAATGCAAAACCACGAGGACCGATAAAAACGGGTGGCGTTAATTTCAACCGAGGCGAGATTTTCATTATCCGTCGAGGAATTCAAGTGGGACACCTCCGGATAATCGAAGGACAATGAAAAGGCGATCAAAGCTTTGGGTGAGGCCTGGGACCTATACCGGATGAATTCATTTTTTAGGCGGAACTTCCGGCAGTTGTACCCCGTGCTGCAGTCGGCGTCTCTTCGAAGTGATAAAATACGTCTGCTGGAGAGGCTAAGAGGTGATATTAAGGGCCGAGAGAGGCAAGAATGAGTGCGTTCTTCAGCCCCACGATCATGGGCGGGAATAACTGCGGAAATAAAAAAATATGCATAACGGCGGCGTAATTTATGCGTCTTCTGTCATGGGTGAGAACGACGACGTTTGCACTTTTAATTGTCCCGAACTCGCTAGGTAAGTTCGTAAGCATCGGTGTATGAAATGAGTCTTCTGGTGGTCTACCGAACTAAAATGGAGAATTTAGTGGGTGTTGCGTAGATCGGTGTATATTTATAGATATTAAAAACGAGAGTAATAGTTTTTCAATAGTTACACGAAGATTTTGAATATGTCGAAGAATACCTTCTGTACTTTTCAGCACACCACGAATAGCGTAGCAAGGAATTATGCACGGTAATCTTTTTGTATTTGAGGAGTTGAACAAATAGCGACTGAAAGTTGTGCCTGTCTCTTATCTATATTTAGCAGTTTTCACGAATAATGCTTACTCCGAAGCAATTTTTGAGCTTCAGTCCTTGAGTAACCTTTGATTATGTATGCAGTGTTGTTTATTGTATTTATTCGATAAAACCTTTCCGAAAACTTAATCTGATGAAGGCGAACTGATGATAAGATCTTTGTTTTTACAGGAAAACTACACTCGCAGCCCGGATACTAAGGAACTCATCCAAATTTCATAGCCGAAGCGGTTCCAAAGCTCGCACCTTCTACGTTTTAGGGTAAGTTTAATCTTCTCTTCTTACTCAGTTTATATATTTGGATTTTTTTCTGTTTTTCTTTGCCTCTAAACTAGCAGTCCACTCGATTTGGGAATCCTCAACCTCGCCATGAAGCATTCGTAATGTCCCTTAAGTTAAAAGAGATTGAGGATCCCAGTCCTAACATTTAAGGGAACTCATAAAAGTGTGTGGCAGAGAAACTTTTCCCAGTTAACTTTTTGCCTTTGATAATAAGTTATTAGTTATATTAACGCACATTTCGTCACAAAATTTAAAATAAAAATATCTAAATTGATGAGCTCCATGAAGAGCACAAGATTTTAACTCCAGCTTGCATATTACTAAATTATTACGTTGTTTATCAAAGAATAGACTTTCCATTTCCATACACCGCGAAAGAGTCCATTATTAACACAATATCATTTTTCTAACTTCATTTCTCGAGAAAAAACAACACAAGTTGCAAAATTTAGGAGGTTTAGGAACAACATTTGAATAATGACAGGTGTTAGGATTTGTAGGAATGAAGACCATGACAGTTTCATAAATGTGCTTTGTTAAGACTAGACAAGTTGGAACAATTTTTGAAACGAGACTAGACAAGATAATAATTGAATCGTTATTACCCAAGCTCATTATAGCTCAGAAATGAATTTCTGCTATTTCTTCGCTGCGTGAGAATTTTGGTGTTCTAATGCCGGGTACTCCTTAATGCCATTTCTTGTTCATAGTTTTAGGTAGAGAGGTTATTGATCAAATGAATTAGGGGACGATCAATCCCTTAAATTTTCAATGCATCAGAAACCATATTATTCTTTTGCCAATTCAAATATGGCGAACTTCGATATAATACGAAGTGACACATCATTTTTTTGAAATATAAATGGTAAAAAGCCGAGGGTAGTTGAAATAAGCTTAACATTTCATAAAATCCGTCAAGATCAATAATTGAATTTTAGCGTTGAATTCGTGGGACATTTTCCACGAGATCCATTTCATCCTATTAGTCCTCCGATTAATTCCAGAAAAAAACATTCTCTCTCTCTCCTGTTACGGCGTGCCTATTTGGTCACCTTCCTACTCTCCTCTTCTTCCTCACTCGCCTGTTTACCCTTTTCCGCTTCTGGATATTAACCACCTCTATCTCGCTCGTTGCTAGGGAACTAGTCTTGTTTCACTGCGCCTCAGATGAAAAACCTATTTTTTTCTACTGGCGAGAGGATTTCAGCTTTGAAGAACTCTTTTCACTTCAGCCTTCCTGATTTTTCCGATTTGCGCTCCATATTTGTTTTGCTTGTCCTCCAATACAAATATCGAGAATGCGTGAGTGGTTTTATTTTCGAGAAATTTTTCTCAATTCTTGATAACTTAAGAAAGGACGGGTTCGGAAATGACGCGTCGGCCTTAATCGAATCTTCGATTATAAAGGTCGATGATATCAAGTGTCGAGCCTTTCGCATTAAGAATTCTCCTCATGTCGAGATTTTAGGTCGTCGACCTTGAACACGCGCGAATTTTGAGCGGCTTGGAGTTTACATGGAAATGCGTCGATTTTCAGCGAAATATTTAATATCCGAATATAATCGATTTTCTTTTTCTTACCAATTAGTACGAACTGCAATTCAGGAGTCAAAAAACACGACGCCATACATTTAATTGCCTGAATGTTTATTTAATTCGAATCGAAGAGAGAATTCTTTTAACATATCAATTACGATTTCTATCACTACTTCTTCCACACGAATTAAATGTTCCGAGAATTTGCCACCCCCAAGATCGGGGATCATCTAAACAAAAGCATAGAGCATGCGAGCGTCAGATGGAAATAAGGAGGACTGAAGGTGCTCAAATTAGAATCAGTATCATTATTCATTAGCTTCTATCATTACAGGGAGGTTCTTGTAGATAAATAGTGTGTTGAAATATTTTCCCCTCCCCAACAACGAAATTTCTAACTGCGCCGCTGTGTAACATAGCCATTTAATATTTAGAACCTCTAGCATCACTGCCTAAGAACATCCAAAATAACCTACTTAATTTGCCTTTATGCTGAATAATATTTTTGGCATCCCTCTTCAAGAGTATCTGTCTTCTGAGAGCTCTAATTTAAGATCACTTCCGTAAAAAAAAACTGTATATTCAGCAGATTGTTTTTCTCACACATAACCTCTGACACCATTTTCCAAGAGTTTCTGCCAGTATATTTTTTCATGAGTGTAGCTCAATTACACTCGCGTTATCATTTGACAATGACGATGGACGCGGAAGTGTCTCGTTTATTGTAAAGTTTATCATCGCGCTATAAAAATAACTGATAAGAGGATTCACCTGTCTTATTCATTTGATATGTATGCACAATGGCACGAGCCCAATTATTAATTTTTGAATTCGTAACTCTGGGCATATACTCGAAAGAAAGTATCCGTCTGTATCGTCGACAAAAACCATCCTAAATATCCTCAATCAATAGCATCAGCTATTCTTTTAATTTCGACTCCATTCGTGTGTCTATATTGCATGCTATCGTTCATTCTTCACATCATTAAGTTGCCGCGCGATTTGGCATTAAAAACTATCAGGCCCAGAATTGCTGAACTTTTTTCGTAATTGACTGTTAATAAGATCACACGGTATAATATCATTGATGATTATATTATGTTAAAAACCAATATAAATATGTGTATGGAGGTGTTACAAGAAAATTGCGCGGGGCGCTAGCTCCTGTCAATCCTGTTTTCGATAAACAACCCAAGGTTTTTCGCATGGCCAGAGAGATTTTTTTATCGAGATCAATCATATACGAAAGGTATATTTGATTTATTGACTATTTGGTATAATTAAATCGCCCAATTATTGGCGAAACTGCTGTTGCTTGCTGGACCACCTTCAGTGCGCCTGTGTTATTTACCTCACCTTTTTATGTCTTTCAGAGTAAAACATACAAGATACTTTGTATTTTTTATCCAATAAAATATATTTCAAATTAACACAATGCAGAGTCGGAGCTATTGAAGCTTTAACTACATGCTAAAACAAGAAAAAATTAAATAATCTTGTTAAGTTGTATGTGACGTCAATATGGTTTACCCCATGCTGTTTTAATTCCATTAATTATAAAAACATTTGATGACGTTTAATTCACGGAAAATAGATAGATTTTCGTTGTCAAACTTTTAATTATTAAACGCACACAAAGAAGTAATAATTTTATGATCCGTCTGCTAAAATGTTAAGTTTCAGCATTTTTATCACCTTCCTGAGAAGTTTAAAATATTAACTCGAGATTTTTATCAGTATTTTTCTGATTGCCACGAGAATAAACATTCTTTATGTTGTGCTCACCATTACGATGCTTGCTCCCAACACGATCATCCATCCGTAGCCTCCGTCAGGTGGCGCGTACTGTGGGGTAGTCTTCACCTCATCTTTTTTCTTGTTTTCTTCCATCTTGAACGGAGCCACTGTATGTTTTTTCATGCTGTTTGGAAGATTTGTTCCTGCCGGCGAAATAAAAATATTTCATAAATCTCCATATTAATCTCAAAAATTAAACTTATGAATACTATATAAAGAAGAGGAGAGTGTAACTGCGTTACCGAATCTTTTCGTGACCAAGAGATTTGGAACTATCAGAAAATAGAATAAAATTTTTCAGAAAAGAAAATGCTTTTCATCCTCCAGAGCAGGGTTTCCCAACCCGTGGGTCGCAAAGGAACTTGGGAAAAGATTTCTAAATAGTTTATTTTGATAATTTTCTCCATATTTTTTAATGAGTTCGCGATAAAATAGTTAATGAATTCATGATAATAGAGTTTGCGACCTCTGTGGACACATATGTACTATCTACTGCTTAGTAGTATATTAGTATATAAATAATAGGTGGGTCCCAGGTATACTCTGTAAACCTAGGTGGGGCGTGTTATTGAAAAGGTTGGGAAACACTGCTCTAGAAAAATAGGTTTTCGGGGACTACTGCAATTACCTTTTAGTGATTTCTATATAGAATGGACATTTTAATTTGAATAGGTACATTCGTGATTTACTATATGCAACTCACGAGTGAAGTAGAAGTTTGGGAAGCTTTGATGGAGATAACACTCTCGTGAACACACGCCCGTTGACATACGAGTTGGTTTGAGCGTGCGCGTGCGTTCGCGTCTGTTTTCTGTGAGATCGTGTTGATTGTGTTTGTGTTGATGCGTGATGACCAAGATCCGTAAAATCCCGGAAAAAAATGTGTTTACGTGAAAAATAGATATCGTCTCGTCTTAAAATCATAAACGAATACCTCCATCGACAACCGCACGAGGCTTCCGAGTTCGTTGCTTCTGCTTTATCTTCTTTGATTTTTTCCTCTAATTATGTTCGCATATTTCACCGAATGCATACGAGGAGTTTGGAGATCAACAGAAAACATTGTTGGGAAACCTCGCTCCAAGTCGGGGAAAGGAAAGGAGGAGGAGTTGAGAGAGACTTTGTTCGGGTTCTCTCTTTCCCCACCGTGTTTTGTTGTGTGCTGTCGTTCTCTATTGGAAGTAAGGTACGGGATTGAGGAAAGGCGTTACCTAGGCAACAGGTGGCGGTCCTTTGATGCTATGACTTTATTTCTTGCTTGCGTCAGATCGGTTGGCCTTTTAAAAGGATGTGTTGTTTGGCAAATCGGACTGGCACAAAATTTCGTGATGTCAGCGTAAGCGTATCGAAAAGCGGTTCATGAGATTCAGCGCCTTTGTGACACTAGGGAACAGAGAAGTTGTGTAATTAAAAATTGGGAAATAACGTAATTTGAATTAAATGCGTCGAAAATAAGGAAAGCGGAGGTTATCGGTCCTGATGGGAGCGAGTCTGCCAATTGATATGAATCGATTATTTATCACGATGGCATTTCTTCGGTTCTGTGAAGTGCTGTTCAAAATAAAAAAAGAGATTTTGCAACTTATCTTTGCAATGCGATTCACATTAGTAATCAATACATATATAATATCATTATTCCTATATCAATTAAAAAATACTTCTATCATGAAATGGCACTATTGGGATTATAAATCTGGAAGAACACCGACATTACAATGATTAGGTCTACGGTGAAACTAATCACTGAATTCTCATTTAAAACCAATGTCTTAAGTGCTAAAAAATATCGGTCAACGAATCAAATATAATTTATCTGCCATAAATTTTCAATTTTCATGCATTAAGATAAATTAGCAAGAAATGAAGTTTTTATATCGACATAGAACTTTAAGTTGGTGCGGTGCTTGTTTCCCATTCTCAGTCACGGATCTCATTGTGGACATAAGCTACTTAACTGCTATAAGTTTTAGTGGTGAAATTAAAATTGGCATCGAATTCTACTCGTGAACTAGAGAGGAATGTAGGAGTAACCACATAAAGAAATAAATAAGTAAAATAGGCAACACGAAAATCTTGTATCTGTAGTTCAATAAATTTTCTTTATATTGAGTATTTATGGCTGTATCCTACGAATAGCGCGGTTTCGATTTAGAGGTTTTCGATTTGGCACGTTTTTTTAAGAGAACAGTCTTGAAATATGCGACCATCGATTTCGCTTTAGTACGGGTTTGGAAAGATCTCCCAGCATTAAAAATCATGTATTACTTCAGTTCGACATTGAAGTTTTAAGAAAAATGAATAGGAAGCAATGCTGAATACCATGTGGTTGAATCGTTACTTGTTCACTCCAAGACGACGCTCAAATGTAATCTCATGTATTCCTGTGTGAATACCTATCTTACTTAGCACGGTTTCGCTATATACGGTCGTATCCATAAAGTACTATGCAAAGGGAAGGTTGGGTGTAATTAAAAAAAATCGTCACTCACCGCCAAAAAATCGTCCGAATCTAGTATTATTCCATCTATGGCCTAGCAAAGAAAGGCAGTTCGCGGTACACGAGCGATAAAGGAAGAAATGGAACTGTCATCCATTCTCAAAAGACATCTCTTTTAAGGTTTTTATCGCTTTGGAGTTATTCAAGGAAAATACGTTTCGATGGTGGTGTGGCAAAAAAAGTAATCGACATATCCTTGCCGATTTCCCAGAAACGTCATGGATCGCTATCTAGTGAGAGGAATTTCTTCCTCCTCTTTATCACTATTCGGTTTAAGTTGCGAAAGGTGAGACAGTTGTGTTCATGACAATATCCTCACCTTCCCTAAGCCTCATGAGGCATTTTACGAAAAAACATAGATATCCTATCGATTAGGGAGGTTGATATTTAAGTAGTAGATCGGATAATCGTAACGATCAAATATTTCCAAAGTCAAAATTGAATAGATGATTTCAGCGTTATGGACATAAGTGATGCTCCGAATTGGTGAGGCTGTAAGACGATATTTTTATGTTATGATATTTAAACTGACAGGTCTTCTTAAAATCATGGCTGAAGACATTCCTTCCTCACATTCAGTCCTACGACATGATTGAATGGCTTCTGCTCATAGCTTTGGTATTCGACATATATTTACAATTCATAGTTTTATTGTTTGTTAAGTGTTTCCATTGGCATATGTAAGAGTAGTCAATAAGGAATTTCGAAATAAAATTAATATATAATCCAAATTTTTCTTCCAGCCAGCTTCTTAACTAAAGATCGCCTCACATTCGAGGTCGTCCTTTAATCTGGCCAACATGGTAGCTAATATAATTTTGCATACTTACGCCTTTTTGGCTAATAAGTATAGATAAATGCCAATTTGAATGTGATATTTCTTGAAAACCTTTTTATTCATTCATCATACAGCCAGATATTGTTTTGAGGAATCACTAGGGCAGTGGTTCCTAACCTTGGTGCCACGGCACACCGGGGCGTCACAACTGATGTTTAGGGGTGCCGCGAAAAAATTAAGTTTGTGATTAGATGTACGATTTGGATGTGTTTCCAGATAATTGATTATGGTGCGATACCAACAAATGGATATATCCAAAGGTTTTAATACTCGTTTGTGAAAATATAGAAACATTGCTTGAAGGCTGGGGTGCCGCGAAATTCTGTTTATCATTGAAAGGGTGCCGCGACTCCAAAAAGATTGGGAACCACTGCACTAGGGACTCCGCCCTTGGCGCCCGACCCCGTTCCTCGTTTCGCGAGGCGTTTTTGCCCGCTCCGTGGCCAACGCACGGTAACCCCTCCCTCCGCTCGCTCGATTTTGGCATGCAATTCTCAGTCATGTTCTTGGAGATGAGAAGTACTTGTTTATATTTACAGACCAACAATTCATTTACTAAATCTACTCGCAAGCTGTTTATTATTATTTAGAAGGGGAACATTTTTCCAACGCGGTCAAAATGACCGCGCGCGATTCTTGCGTAACAAAATACCGCGCGACCTCTTTAGGGTTAAAGTCAGACGCGGCCCATCGAACCATCTGAGACTTTAAATTGTTCTTTGATTGTAGACACAATCCTTGCAACCTGATTAAGATTAGTCTTTAAGAACGGCGCTGCGAGAACTCGGTCCCCTTTATAACAGAAATTACCGAAAGTGAGAAACGGGAATCGTTACACACAAAACAGAACAATTTATCCTCAGTCTCCTTCCATCCTGAAGTGGTACCGGAGTCTGACACAAGCGGAGAGTGGATCCGAAATTGGCCACCCTAAATAAGTCATAAATTATTCATTGAAAAGCGGACAGGAAACGAATTCTTACGGTGTTCTTTGATCTGCGACTCGCATTATTCTCCTGGCAACAATATCAGTTTTCTACAAGTACTGACCCAGCGACTCATTCTATTCTATTATTGTTCGATAAATAAAAAATTGACGACCACGAGAGGGAAAAGATGAATAAGGAATATTCTGTAGACATTCACGTGTTGAATAATACAGGCGTTCATTTTTAGCTATGAAAAATAGCGCTGCTCTCTGGTGCAATTCGCAGATAGTTGATTCTGTCATTAAATGAAATGCATATTTGATTACCCAACAGTTAAATACATCCAAGAGAAGTCTTGATCATCTTTGGCAGAGGTTACCAAAACATATTCACATATTACTTCTCTGTAAGGTAGCATAAGTTATTGCGACTCCCCTGCTAAAGTTCGTTAATCCTGAATATTTTAGAGTTTGTGCGTGCGCAAAACTATTAATAATATCATTTAGAATGTTTAATTTTCAATATACTATTAAGTATATTACACCATTAAACGATGTAAAAAACAAACTTCGATCGAGAAATTGAAGAATATATCCATTGCTCCGTCATCGCGACCCACTTGTTGCGAAACGATGATATATTTGACGCAAACCACAAGGAGATCAATATTCTGTTTTTGTTATTCTTTTTTTTCAACGGCAGGAAAGCATCCGTCAGAATAGAGATACATGATTTGTTCCAAAAGAATCCAAGCGCAGCACTTTTATGGTGATAGTTAAAACTCGCTCGAAAAATTCTCACCACAAGCCTTAAATTCTCTTAATCGGCACGACTCGGTGCGTGCCGTGACACACCGTTCTATAACTCTATTTAACGCACCAGAGACCTCACTCGCATATGATCAACTTCCGCGGCGAAACTATCACCCAATTCGGGAGCCTTCGCCCTCTGCCGCTAGAGAGGGATAGGGAAACTCACGATCGGGTAAGGACGGACGACTCGGCTCCGAAGATCTCGGAGGGAGCCGCGTGACGAATCGCGTACGTACCTTTCGGTCGGGGAAAAAAATCGCGACAGACACTGTGGACCCAGTATTTCAGCACCGGCCGGCGAAACGTGTGGAATCAAGGCAGACAGCTGGATACTCGATTCACGGATTGGGAGGAAAGCGATATAAAAGCAGGAAACGGGTGGATGGGGGAAGGATGGAGAGAGGAGGGGGAGATGGAGAGAAGCGAGAGGAGAGAAAGGAAGGGGGTGGAAGATACGGGGAGGAAACGATTGCGGCTGAGGAGTGGGGAGAGATGGGGGAGATGCAGGAAAAGGGGATGGGGTGGTGGGAGAAACTGCGCGATGGGAGGTGGATGCTCAAATGGAGCGGGTGGAGGGGGAGGAGAGGGGAAATTGTAAGGAGGGAATTCGCGTATTCGTCATGCGAATAAGAAAGCGGGCGGCGATTCTGTTTTTCGAAGTCGGTGCCGGCTTTCGGTCACGCGGGTAACACGTGGTCGCTTCGGTTTTTCTCCTCCCTCTCTTTACGTCGCGACTCCGTCTGTCCGCTCCCCTTCTCTTCTATTCTCCTCCCGTTCGCCCGCCATTACGGGCCAGACCAACGGGGCATTCCCTACCGTAGAGCTTCATTTGTTTCAAGGACTGAGAAACTTGCTTTCCTTTAACGATTGCTTTCATTCAACCCATGGGATGCCGGCCCCGATTAACCGAGAGTTGCGATCGACAGGTCTCTCTTTCCCCGTAATAGTTGATTTTATTCCATTGCTTTTTTCCCCTCAATTTAAATCTTTCCACACGCCTTTACGGTAACGATTACGCCTATACTATAATCGTAAGTTTTTTGAAAGCTGCTGGTCAAGTAATTGCTGCGGCGTAAACATATTTTTATTTTGAGTGCAGTTCCTCGGAATTAATCATGCATTTGTTTTATGAGTAATGGGTACCGAGAATTTTTTATTTGCAGGAGTTTACGTGCGATTTAGCTCATGACTTCTATATTTGCCTCTCCGTTGTAAAAATGTGCAGTGCATAGCACATATCTGAAGGTTTCGGATATTTTGTTGTCAAGGGAAAATATTGGTCACTTGAATTATGAATTACAAAAATGCATAGCTATAGAAAAATTTTCATTTCTCAGATTAATTTCTTAGTTTTTGAGATACGCTTTCCACACACCCACATACACACTCGCACACACGCATTGATTTTTATTAATATAGATTAAGGTTTTATGAGCATATCTTGTTTTTCCTCTTACAATGACGTGATTTTTTCCCGTTGTTTCGCAGAAAGAAGTTAGCAAAAGACATTCTTCGTAACAGCTAATAATCTGACTGATAACAAAGAAAAGTGGAATCCATACATATTCAAATTTCGGATACATTTGGCAAGTTCATATAAATGAGCGCTGCCGATCTGTTTTTTATTTAATGACTTATTGTGAGTGGATATTCGGGATAAAACTTTGTAGTAAATAGTGTTGAAAACTTGTCCAAAAGAACTACAGAAAAGATACCTCTGTTTGATTATCGGTCGCACATGGCAAGGTAAGAGCGCGTGCTTAACCCTGCACAGGTCGCATGCCGAAATGTTACGGAAACGGTCGCGTGGCGTCTCACAGACTCCATTTTCATTTTATCGTTTTATTCAGTGAATACTTATTCTATTTGGTTTATAATTATAATTTTATAAGGATTAATGTCGTGCATTAATAATAACAACATCATGAAAATATATTAATTTATTTTAAGATGTTAAAATAAAATGAAGGTATGTAGCGATTAGTAATCCAAAATAAAAGTTATTTACCATTAAACTACATTAAATATTGGGAATAACTTTGAAACAGAAAAAATTCTGCTATGACGGGGAATCGGACCCGGGTCTTCCACTTGCCGGGCGGATATTCTACCACTGAACTACCGTAGCAGATAATCTTTCATGTTTCTGAACGCGGGTATTACATTAAATTAAATTAAATATTGTTGAAAAACAATAATGTTAATGTAATACATCAGGCAGGGAATATATAAAAATAAAAGATAAAATTTTTCTATAGCAAATTTAGGAATCAGAACAAGTTTGTTGTGCATGCTACAAGCCAATGGATTTATTGCAGTTTCTGCATTTATATTGTGTATACCTGTTTTTTAATCGCCCACATCTATAATACCTCTGCCTTTTTGGGACAGTACAATCTTCTACAGGTGTTTCACGTTCAAGGGTGATAGGAAAAGACATTGAATATCCCATTTGAGTTCTTTTGGTAAGGTAGAGCACTGTGAACGAATACGTAGAAACGTAGAAAGTCTTCGGCCAGTTCACGGGCCAATATTTTCAAAAAATGACGTCTCACATTTCCATCGGTTTGATAGTTGCTAAAATTTGGGAATTTATCCCAGCCACATTAAGCATGCTGCTGTACAGCACGACCATCGGCCATCTGTTCGTTTTCCTTGAAACGTCGCAAGTGCTGCAGAGTTGGTCGGCAGTGTCAACACCTGATTTTGTAGCGTTGTAAAATGTAATAGTGTCTGGCTTTCTTTTGTTTACTGTAGAAAAGTCTATAATTCCGTCATGCATCGTCAAAATATGCAATACCTTTTTATTATTTTTCGGGACGTATGAAACTAGGATGCAGTTAACCTGGAAGCCAAACATACTCTATCCTACCTATTGAGATCTCGATTCTATGAAACATCCAGGAATCTCCCGTTTATGTTTCCTGATATTTCCATCGAGAGTGAGTTTATTTTCCAGTAAAGCATTCGCGAGCGCTACACTTGTGAACCAGTTATCTGTTATGATATTCCGTCCTGTCCTTGAAATTATGGAGCTGAGAGGCTTGACATCGCTGAATGTGTTGCTTATATCAAATGGACCTTCAGGCTGTTTACTAGCGTATATTTAAAGATTAGCAGTATAGCACATTCGAGCATCCACCAGAACAAACATTTTTATGCCGTACTTATTTAGCCTGCTTTATCTTCACTTCCTTCGTCAAGCCACTGATGCAATAACTACGCTTCTATGTCCTTGGACTATAGGTTCGCTTACACTAATGAATTAAAAGTTCGATGGCGTTTCACAGACGCCGCGCGACCTGTGTAGTGTTAATGGACTGTTACAGGCATGCGGCAGAGTTCATGCAGCTGTCGGTGAAGCGTGGCGCCTCTTCCGTCGTCTTAGCAACGAAAACGTGTATGAAACTCGTTTGGCTGTTATTTTGGTCACTATTTTTTATGCACTCGTTCCATCTGATATGCGTTGATTTTATATAATTGAGTAATTATTGGGACATAATGACCGGCACTTCTCAAATGTCTACAAGGAACAACGTTTGTCTTTTTAGGTGTTCTTTACCTGCGAAGCGGTAGTGACCGCCTTATGGGTAAGTCGCCTCCGTCCGCATGTTTAATCTCCGAAACTACTGGGAGTATTTTATTAAATTAATATTAGTCATCCAAAATTTATCGACAAATTCTGATTTTCAACAGCATCCGTCAATTAGAACTACCACGTTATATAAGCGCTTGAATAAAAATATACTCGTATCTCGTTAAATGGCTTTTGTTAAACAACAATGAAATACCTTACTTTTCTCTCAACAACATTTATCACCAAAAAGTCGGCGGGACCACATAATTACGACTTATATTTTTGAAGATAAAAATTCGAGAAAATCTCGATCATAATATCATATTTTGTTTACAACTACGAAGATTATATCTGCAAACAATTAAAAATCCATATATTTCTCTCCCATGTTCTTATATAATCAGTGAGGTACAGATTAAAAACATTATTCAGATAAAGGATAACATTTACGACAAAAAAGTATGCGGGAGCATATGATTGCGACTTATAGTTTCGGAGATAAAAATCCGAGAACCGCCCAATCTTTAGATACCGTTTCAGTCGTAGTTGCCATGAAGAACGCATTTGAAATCTTTGTTTATTCCATTTATGTAGTATACATTTCCTACTTGTTTTCCTTGGAGAAGATTTTGTCTGAAACTAGATGACTCAACTGGAAAGCTTGAATTAAATAACGTTTTTTTGCTTAATTTTATTTTTCACTTTTTGCCACTCGTTTTGAAAATTGAGCAACTTTGAGCTTTATCTTCCCTTCTTTTTATTATATTCCAATTCAAGGAAGATAAGAACTCGCATAAGGAGGCGAAAAGTATTTATATCCAGCTCGAGAGAACAACATAATAAAGACGCACTTAAATCATTAATATTCTATTTTTTAGCGAAAAGAATGAAAGTCGTTGCGCTATCATAATCAAGTCGTAACAGTGGTGATAAGCTTCAATGAGGATATTCTAATTATTGAACCAAACAACATGCCTATGCCTCTTGTCACGCGGCCGTCGTACTGCATTTCAGTTAATAGCGAATTAGCAGCCCATTCTTAAAATTATTCCCAACAAAAAGCATAAAAATGTTTTGGACGAAAAGGAACAGATATATATAGTGTACATAATATTTTTAGGTAAACTCGCTAAAAACGATTATAATTATCGTTAGATTGTAATTTATGTTTTCAATAAAACCTAGCGAGTGGCCATACGGCAACAAAATAAGCCAACAAACATTTCAATCCCTCTTGTTAGTTTGACTGTCTTTAAAGTAAAATTCTCGGAAGGAAAAGCTTTCGAAGTTCATTGCGAGACCTTTGTAACAATCGGAGATGATGCTTTAGAAACCGCACTCTGACTCACCGCAGCGAGCTTATGTACGACGCTTCGTGGAAAAACATTTAAGGAGCGGAAATAATGACTCGGTGAAATCTACTCTTCTCAACCTTGGTGAGGGGTGGCTGAAAAGTTCTCGGCCTAAGAAGGAAGGAAATAGGCGAGGGAATTATTGTTTATATACGCCGCAACTCACAATTTCATGATATTACTAGCAGCATTTTAGGCTTTCAAACATAGTCTCCCCCGATGTTGATACATTTTAATGTTTTTCTCTGTTGTGGCTGACCCCGGACGTCCACTGCGGGATTCCTCCTCCAAGCTCTCTCTTTCCCTTTCGAAATTTCCTACCCAATTTTTCAATGTTGAACAATTGGAAGCATTTCCCAACGTCTTCCCCATATCCTCATGGATGTCTTTAGCATCTAAACCAGGGGCGTGCCACTTAGGGCCCGCGACGCTTTGTTTAGGATGCGGTCCGTGATATTTAATCCAGATAATTTCGTAAACTTTAACTAAAATTGCAGTCATAAAATCTTGGCCAGTGAATATATAACGCTAAAAAATTGTTTACATTTTATTTTCATTCAAAAAATCACGTATGATCTCTATAGTAAGTTCCTATATAAACTCTCATCCGGCCCGTGGAGGCGCTCGTGACTCAGAAAAAGATAACGAATCACACTTGGTGCTCGAATTTCTCCATCTCTGTTGAAGGTTTTCACAACTACACAAAATGATTTGCTGAATATTTTATTTATTTATTCATTCATTAATATTTCACATACAGCACACAAAGGGCCAATTTACGGTGAAATTTAAAACTCAACGAAAAACGAACACAAACATCCATATCCTAGGCGGGATTCGAACCCGCGACCTTAGTATCTGTTGGCAGATAATCTAACCACCCGACTACCAAGAGAGTATTATCATTAAACTTTGTACACATTGCCTGTTCACAACGCTGTTAACATTTCTATCATGGACGCATAATTACGATATCGGTTTTGTGTTGTAGAAATTTCACGCCTGAAAGTCGAATCGTCAAGATAGAAAAAACGAAAAATCAACACATCTTGCATTCATTATCCTACACTATTGGTAGTTTTATCTTCTAGCCATCGTTTAGAACTAGGCATTAATAAGGGCGATAAAATTGCCATAGGAAGTTATGGCTTTGCTACGCATTACTTATTTGTGTGCGTTCATTGATAAAAGTAATTATATATTCGAGAATCAAATCCGGCTGAATTAGCATTTTTTAACCTGGGACCGCCCCGTATCCTACTTGTGTGGTTTGAGGAGAACGCGCTAGTCTGCGTTGTGTCCTTCGAAAGGGACGTGCTCTTCGTGAAGAGTAGGCTAACGCTTACACCGGGTTTCCTTCTGTGTGTGTCCGGTGTGGAAGGTAATGAGAAACCACTACACCACTTGGGTGTAATTCCTAGTCAGTGAGACTAGTCGTAAGGACAATACTAATGATGTTATACGAAAGCTATATTTTTTATATTTAGTTTGTCTAATACTAATTTAATGGCTACTACCGAGGTTTTTCATCGCAATTCGAAGTGAGAAATTAAATTACTGAATTCATCAAAAATCAGTTACTTTCGCGTGTTTACTAGTTGTAAACTGACACTATCAACATCTATTAACTCTCATATACATCATTGTTTCATCGCTTCCAGGAGGTCTTCGGGTAAATTAACCTTTAAAGAAATAACTTATGACTCATCGTTTGCGATCCACCAATAAAAATTTCTCATCTTGTTTGTGCCACTGCAATTCATTCTAATCCTTTCGCGCTCTTCACTGACGTCATCTTATTTCGCTCTAAACGCGTCCTACAAAAACACCATTGGAAAAAATACCTTTGATTGGGTTTACTGGAATGATTTCGAGTCTTGCATAACATAACGATTGCGCCACAACGATTTCAATTAACTTATCACCCGCGTAAATAATTCATGGAAAATTACGTCCTTGGATAATGTTTACTTCGGAACATACTGACCTTCAGAATTTTGACGGACAGGGATGAGTATACTTTGATGTGGGTTGATGATCCGAACCGAACCGAATCCGAAAAATCAAACCCAAATTCATACATAACGAAAGTTTTGAAAATAAAACTTTTAATTTTGAAATTTTAACCATAACAACCTTTTTTAGGCTTTATTTCCACCTACATGGCTCCTTAGAACATATAGGTAGATATCTTTCGATTTAATCTCTAATCCGGTCCGCCGAAGAATTGTCAACTTCCAATGCTGCCCGCCGAAATATTTGCAACCACCAATGCGGCCCCCAGGAAAATGTTGGGCAGCACTACTGTAGAGCAGCGTTTCCCAATCGGTGGTTCGCATATCCCTAGGGATTCGCGAGAAAAATTTGGTAATGGCGTCTTTTTTACTTTATTGGTTCTACAATTCTTACCAATATTTTAATTTCGTTCAAATTATTTGCATGGTTTTATTTTAAATGTTTTCTTATGCTTCAGGAATTATATTTGAATTTTACAGGGTACTAACAAGAAACTGACAATAATATCAGAGATTCTGATTTTATTGTGAACGTTTTATCTTTCATGAATTAAACGCGTCCGAAAGATATGTTTTGCAAAATTTACTCTTAATTATAAGGGGTTCGCCCTCAAAACTGCTGCAACTCAAGGGGTTCGCGAAGAGAAACGGTTAACCCAAGTGATTCGCGACGAGAAATAGGTTATAATTCGCGACGTGAAAAAGGTTGGGAACCGCTGCTGTAGACGATCAGACCAGCGACGCAAATGATCAGGCAATCAAAACAACTTTGTTTTCTGGGCCATTGGGTCAAATCGCAAAATTCATCTAATTCGTTTCGAATGATTTTCCAGTAGATAGTTATTTTCGCGAAGCAGAGCTTTTCATCTTTTCCGATTGGCACGAGGCAACAAAGCGGATTTTACGGAGTAATCGTTTTAATCTTTGAAGAACTCGGCAAATGCTAGCGGCAGTTGAAAAGGCACCTGTTGGCCAAGCGTAAAGAATCTGTAGAGAGCGAAATAGTACATTATTCCTTAATAAATTACCATTTGCTTAATTTAGGCGGACGATAATAAAGAAATGAATAACTTATATTCACAGTCCAAACCATTCTCTTCACTTTTTTATTATTCGCGAGGTTTCAATTAATTTGAACTTTATATTTTAAACTTTATTTGCATCACTTTAACTCATGGGGAAGAGTAAAATCACCTTGACAGGTGACTAACGATAGTGAACATGATTATATTGGTTGAAACAAAGGCACAGATCTAAACTTTTGGCGACTTCTAGCACTAGGCATTTTTTCTGCAAGAAAATCGTTTTTTATGTTGACAAATCAAGACACAACTTCTTTTTCCAAACTCGTATTCAGTTTAAGGAAAAAGTTAAATATTTTGCTTATTCATTCGTTGAAATCGCAGCACGAAAATTACTTAGGTATGTTTTGTAATTGCGGCGTCGAATTGTTTTCTACCTGTTAAAAGTATCGTGATATTTCGTCTTTTAATTTGCTCCTTGCTGACTTTTTATACGCAGCTGCGTTAACAAATTTTCAAGGTTTTTACCACAAGCTAAAGCAACATTTTCTATAACTGCACTCGGTTCAATCGAGTTGACAACACTTGTTCGTCTATGAAGTAATTTTATTTTGTGGCTATTTCTCTTTAAAGACTGAAACATTTAAAAGTGTACCTGTAAAAAAACAAAGGCATACATGACATTATTCTCAAATTTAAAAAATATTCGTCGATTGAAAGAAAACTGATAAAGGAAAAATATAATAAATAAAGAATTTCTGAAAATCATAGTTTGGATAAATCAATTTCAATCGAAAGAATGTTCTAAGTAGTGCACGAAAAATATGTAAAAAATATCAAATTTTCGATTCATGCAGAACTTCATAAACAAAAGCAAGTCAACATAAATTTACACAGATTTCAATATTTACCATCGATATCAACATACTACTTTGCCTAATTACGTATAAGGTCTCCTTTGGCTTATAGAGGGGGTGAGAGAGAAGCGGAATTGAACACATGTAATATATGCCCATAACTTAATTGCTTCCGACAAGACGGACATTTTCAATTTTAAAGTGTGCGTGTCCTTTAAAATGGTTCCGCGTGAGGTTTTTTTGTCGCAATTTTCGACGTCCTGCTCTTGTCCGGGAAGTGCACCCAATTGGGAGACGGGAACGCAGCACATGAGGTCGACACTCGTGTTCGTTTCCAAACGCGTGCGAGATGATTTCCGGAAGTCGACTCGCTCATTCGATCAGCCTCACCCTGGTTGACCGTGGATTCCCGCACCAGACCTTTCGCACTTGTTTTCAGGAGCACTTCACTAGGCCAAGGCCGTCGTCTTTTCCTATATCCGCTAACGTCCAGACGAGTCTCCGTCGAAGGCTTTTCGGATTAACTATACATTTTTATTAAAATAAAATGGAAAATATTTCGTTAAATGCCGCATTTTGTTTTTTGAGAAATGGGAACAAGGGCCGCAATTATAACTTTCCGCCGAAATGATTAAATGGGTCGATTATGATCAATGCGATCAATTAACTGGTAACGCTGGTGTAGCTTACGTATTTATAATAATGCATAGGTAGAGTTAATATTTCCAAGAAAATTATAATCGATCTTACCTTATGGCTTTGCTGTTCCTGGTCACTTCTGTCGCTATAAAATGGTCCAATAAATTACATTTGCATTTAAGCTACAAATTGACAGTCCTCAGGGATAATTTCACCGATTTTTAATCTTTCATCAGAAGAAAATATCGATAAATTTCCACTATAGAGGGTTATTTCGTAGCTCAAATCCGCGTTTGCTTTATTCACAGCAACATGAGTTGCCTGAATGACATGTTAGTGTGCGGTTGTACACAATGCCGAGAGTCATTTCGACTCTATTGCCGCTGGGCGGAACCAAAAAGAGTTCATCAAACCCTCCATTCCGTATTGGTCGCGACTAACTTCTTCGCACCACGATTCGTTCATAGTTAACTCCACTTTAGAAGAAAAAACTCGAGACCATCGCCTTGAAATTGATATTATGATAGCGTCAGGAATTTTTCGAGTCTATGGATAATTTCCCTCAAAATGTCAAAGGTAAAAAGTCACCTCTTGACAGCCGGACGAGATCTTTTTTTAATAATAATCTTAGATGCAGGACAATATAAAATCTCTTGGTGTATTACTTTCATGGATAAAGTTTCAATATTTCACCAAAGACAATTACAGCGTTTCATTGTTCTCATCGCATGCAACCAGCAAAAATAAAGATTATAGGCTGTAAGGAAGCTTTTTCACAACTTAGTCAATGATGAAGCTTAACTTTGCGGCTTTGGTTTCCTGTTGCTTACAAAAGAGAAAAACATTATTCTATCATTATTTCTACGCATTGACTAGAAGTTCTACAATTTGAAAATTTTACGACTACATTTTTTTCCTTCTCTTTACTCTCGGGTTATCAACGTTACAATGGGCTATGGTACCGTTTAAGAAATGTGTCCGCAGTACTGATAATTTTCTATCCTACCAGCAGCAAAATCGTGAGCAGTATTAAAAATGAGGAAACATTATAAATAAAATCGTGTGCTTATTCTTATTTTATTTGTCAAAACGAAATTTTTCATTTTGAAAATTCTCCATTCTCGAGAAGTACGATTAAAAAGCCCTAACCGTCTTCTTATTTCTCGGACTTTCAATGCTGGCATTTTCGCGAATCAATTACATTCTCGACCTGTTCGAATGGACGGTGAGTTTAGGCGTTTAACGCAGAGCGGGGTACGGAACATGCACGGGTGATTAGCACTTCTCAGTATTTAGAGGCTTCTGTTTTCCTCTGATTAGCAATAATTGTCTTTGTTTACTCTAAATATGTACAAAAGGCCACACTAATCCTATTATATGCTGTTTCATGTCTGCTTAGTGAGTACTTAACCAACTGTTCAAGAGAGTTAATAAATAAAACTAACTAACCTTTAATAAACGATTCTGGCCTGCGAGTTCCATTATAGTATTTTCATTATTTTTCTCGGGTATACAGGACGTTTTAGATGCATATCCAAACATTTGAAAGATCTTCTCCGAGTATCTGTGCATTTAAATTATTGTTATTATCTCCTGTCACTTAAAGTAACTTACTTCATCATCATAGGTAGTCTGTCTGTAGACAGGTCCGTGATTATTCATGGTTAAACTTGGTTCTCCATATACTTCTATTTTCTGCTATCCTCTTCATATCTTGATAACTATCTTTCCCTTTCAAATCGTCTATCAGCTGAAACCTTTTCCTACCTCTTTCCCTTTTTCGATCTACTTTTCCTTCTAACAGGTCTTTAATCATACTCTCTCTCCTCATTTAATGTCCAACCCAGTTTGCCTTCCTCTTTCTAATAGTCTATACAGATTCTCTCCTACTCTTCGTAGCACTTCATCGTTTTTCATCCTATTTGTCCATTTTATCTTCTGCATTCTCCTCCAAGTCCACATTTCAATGCTTTCTAAGTATTTGATGTCATTTTTCCTTAGCGTCCATGTTTCTGCCCCGTACAAAGCTATACTCCATACATAGCATTTTATGAATTTTTTTGCAGATATCTTCCCTTATATTCCCCGAAAGTAGGTGTTTCTTTCTTCTGAGAGCCGCTTTTGCTTTTCCTATTCTAGTCCTGATCTCATCCGTTTTTGCTTCTCTTGTTATGATGCTTCCAAGGTATTATAATCTGAAACTTGTTCTAAAGGCTTTCATCCAGTACTTATGTTCAGATTCTCTTCTTTACCCGATATGCGAATGACCTTGGATTTTTCTGTATTTATTTCCATTCCGTATTTTCTACCTGTTATTATTAGTCAATTTATCATTTTCTTGAGTTCCTCTTCCTTTCTTGCTAGAAGTACTTGATCATCCGCGTATTTTACTGTTCTTATAATCCTTCCTCCAATTTTGAAATCTCCTGTGCCTTCTAACGCATCTTGCATTAGACTTTCTCCAAATATATTGAATAGGGTCGGCGATAGGCAGCAACCTTGTCTTACTCCTCTACCGATATTTCCTCCGCAGGTGTCCTTTACCACGAATTCCATTAGACTTCTTGTCTTCTAATTCTAGTACCCTAATGTACATCATATCGTACCGTCCTAACTTCTCCATTTATTGTATTTAATCACTTTTTTCTTTTATCCAATTTTCTCTACTCATTGTTTATACGTCTATAGTTGGCTCTACCTTCTTCACTGTTAACGTTTTTCCATTTTCGTCTCTCATCCATTTTCTGCAGTGATTCATGGTTTTCCGATTTTCTTCTCTTGTTTTCCAATCTATCTAAGGTATCCTTGATACTGGTTTTAATTTCTTCCCATTCTATATCCACGGTCTTTGGTTTGTTTTCCAAATTTCATAGGCGATCTTCCAATTTCATGCTGACTACATCCTGCCTTTTTTTCAGTTTTTCTACGTCCTAAGTCTGTCTTTCTCTTATCATCTTTCTTATTTGTTTGAGTTTTGTACTTACGTCAACTATTAGAAGATTGTGATCTGAATCAATGTCTGCTCCTGGTAATGACTTGGCTGTCTTGATGCTGTTCCAGAATCTTTGTTTTACTAGGATGTAATCTATTTGGCATCTCATTCTATTTCCTGGGCTTTTCCATGTGTTTAATTTTCGTTTTTTTGTTTTTGAACCATATATTAGTCACTAAAAGGTCATTATTGATGCAGAATTCTACAAGTTTTTCCCCTCCTCGGTTTCTGTTCCTAAGTCCGTATTGCCCGACAACATTTTCTTCCTGTCCTTCTCCAACTATGTTGTTCCAAACTCCCATTATTATGCAGTTTACCTTTCCTCTTCCGTCTTCTTCGTATATGTCATTAATTTGCTCCTAAATCTCCTCGATTTCTTAATCTTCATGAGCTTATCAGCATGTCCACTGGGACTGCTTTTAGCTTTATTGCCATCAGTCTATCGTTCGTTGCTATTATCTTTGTCACGCTTTTCATCATATCTTTCCTAAGTACCAGAGCTACTCCCCTTTCCCCACTATTTCCCCCAGAGACCTTGAACTCTTCCGAGTCGAACTGTCCTTGACCTTCCCATTTAGTTTCGCTCAGTCCTATAATTTCAACTCTATTTCTTCTCATTTCTTCTTTCAAGTTCTCTAGCTTTCCTGCCTTTCTCATAGTTCTTACATTCCAAGTGCCTATTAGTAAATTACTTTCGACTAATGTTTCCCTCAAGGCAGTCCCCGCCTGGAGATCCGATTGGGGGACTATTTTACCTCCGGATTGTTTTACCCTGAGAGAACTCATATTGGCCTACCATATATAATCAGTACTAGGGATTGTAATGTGGTAGTTTTCCTCTTGCTTTCCACATCGCAGTACTGTAGCCGTTCAAATCGTCCCGATCACGCCTACAGCTGTTTTGGATATAGACCCAGCCAACATAATTTGTTTTCGGCTCTATACCATGCTGACAGTACTGCTGCCTACTGCCAGGCACCGATGAGTTTTTTTACAAAACCTCCATTCGCGGGGTTTGAACTCCGAAACTTTGTAATAGGAAGCCAACACGCTAACCACTACACCACCAGTGCATTAACTTACTTATGAATGTTATATTAAAATATAAATTTTATGTTATTCAAGTTGAAAATAAGACGTTGAAATTTTTAGTCATTATCTTTATATTCATGGTACTAAATTTTACAGCTCAAAAAATCATGCGTTATTTCCAAAATGAATAACTTTAAACCCTTCGCAATCTACGAAGTGAAATTAAGACAAATAGAATGTTAAGTGGGGCAACGTGTCTGTCGAAGTACTTATTTTGGTTCAAATTTCACATCATAATACCATATCAAGCGTACATACTAAGGTAGAACAGAACAGCAATAGCAATGCGAGTTTTTGAGTTAAAACAAACAATAAAACTTGCCACATTTCTCTATGGACTTTTCAACAAAATGTGTCCCACAAAACAGAAGGTCCAATTTTAAACCATTTTTGGAGTCTCATTGTCCCTGCATTAATCATCTCAATACCTAGTCTTGAAAGAGGCTTGAAGGTTCTTTTGTCAAATAATAATATCTTTTCAATCCAAACTAGATATGATCATCATCATCGTGCTGTTGTCCGAAGACAGGTTTTAGCTGAATCGCTGCCTCCATCTCTCTCTCCCTAGAAGCCTCTTTTATACCCCTCTATAAGTTTCCTCTGTGCATCCCCTAGGGTAGTCCCCACCCGGAGATCCGATTGGGGGACTATTTTACCTGCGGAATATTTCACCCCAGAAAGATCCATAGAGGTATTTACAGCTTTTCAGCCTATCATGGGAAATATAATGAGGTAGTTTCCCCTTGCTTTCCTCATCGCAGTTTCACAAGAGTGATTACCCATCTGTAGCTGTTCAGATCCACATGATCACCACCTACAGAGGTACTGTGCAAGCTGCTGCCCTTGCACAGGGGGATGTAAAACCCCCAAGACTGCTTCTTAGTCTGACTCTTCCCCACAGACTTTTCCGGCTTGGATGGTCCTACCAGGAGAATTATCTCCCGCCGGCATAGCTCTTTGGTTCATAAGAGTACACAAACCCTCCCATTTCTGTAAGGTTATGCAGTCCTTAGGGAGGGTAGATGTGATATGTCAGTTTAAATGAAGAGACCTTTGCGATTTTTCGAATATTTTTCCTTCGGATTACGTTACAAATGATGTATCTTGGAATAATGAAAGCCTGGTATTAACTCGAAGCGGTATAATAAAAAATTTGTTGTAGCTTCTAGGCACATAACCTTCTAATTAACAGGATTAAAATCCTTGCCAAAAAATTCCTCTTCATTTCATCATAAGTTGTATTCTATTTTAAATTAGGAGACAAATTATCTTTATATTATTGTCATCATCATATATGTAGGGTTCAATGCAAATTTACGATGATGGTAGTTAGTTGTAAATAAAATATAACGTTTGTCAAAATTTATTTACACTTATAGCTTCAATTTTAACTGGAGTATTTTCGCGTACAAAAAACTTCCTTTCAGTATAAATGCATTTTTCTCATTCTCAGGTGACAAAAACATTTCTTTTTCCTTTAATTAATGACTAGAAATGCATACAATTATTAATTAGGCTGCTCGTCTATAGCATTTACATATTTTATATAATCATTCAGCCAACTCAACTTCACTATCGTATGTAATAAGATCTATGCTCTATTTAGAAATGCAACCATATCAATAAAGTTCTAATTCAAATAATTAGTTGGCATTGAGACATAATAAACACATTTTTACCTTATTATCCCGTAAACTGCCAGGGCGCATTGAATGAGATGACCCGCTTCACAGAAGACTTCGTGAATCAGCTTCTATGATTGCAAGTTCCTCTACATGATCTAGTAATCATGGAAAAGATGTTGTAAATTATCTATTGGCTCTAGCTCTGACACCGTAGAATTTCTACTCATTTTCGAAGTAATTTCTCTATAACAAATGTAAACTAGCTCAGCTCAGCTAACTTGATATAAGGTTTCAACAATCCACCGCCTAAGAAGTAATTAAACAAAATTTGCAGGTGGGTTCTCGCCAATCTTGAAGCAATTACTACCAAGTTCGTTCAGCAGCGTTGTAGCAACATCACGCTTTCCGTGAATGCATCCTTTGAATCGAGACATTTTCTAAGGCTTATTAATGTCTTAAGTTAAAGACCGCACAATAGTTCGTTACAGCAGTGAATTGGATGCTAGCTCATTCTTTGACGCTCCAGGAAAAACCTCTTATTCCATTATCCGACTTCGATTGTCCTTTCTCGTAATTCTTGCAGTTTTATCGATTAACCCCATATAGTAACTGAGTATGACCTCAACATAATCATACCTTTGAAAGGAAAGAAGAAAATGTTTCAATATGATAAATCCATCGCGCATAGTTGATAATTGCGCACTTTGTGCTAGTGAGATAAGGAATTTGTAAATATTTACCATTTAAAGATAACGTTAATGTTTTGTTTGTCCATGAAATGTAGTATTTAGTTAGGAAAGTCTCGATTTATTTTTATATAGGCTCGTAAGTAGGTACTATGAGCATAGGCCGCGTGCATGGGAAGCACGCTCTAATTGCACCATTACTTAATTCTCTGAATCTAAATCAAGACTCCGTTAAGACATCAAATCGTGTCAAGGGAAAGGCTTGGATATAAACATCGATTGTAATGACGATTCGGATGCATCCTCTTCCTCGACTGATCTTATTGCCACGCTCACAAGGACGACCACTAAGGTAATTTATCGCAGGCTGTCACCTGTCACGGAATTCTTCAACGCTATTACATACCCGCCCCTCCATATGCTTCAAAACCTATAAATGCGTCCAAAAACTGAAAGCTTATAACAATATTAAAACGCCCGTCAACGAAATAGAAATATTTACGTCTGTCAAGCGTTTCAGATATCAGCGGCTACTACAGCAGGGGCGAGCGAACTACGGCCCGCGACGGCATTCAATGCAGGCCGCAAAGCCATTATGAAAGCAAACCCAGAAATTCAATACGAGTTATTTAATTTTTGTTAGTTAAAAATGACTATCGGGAACCCTTTACTAATGAAATTATTACATTTTAATTGTCATCGATTTTGACTACCACAGGATCCCTCGTGGTATCCGCAGAAACGTGAACTCTTGCCCTAGCAACTAGTAATGCGGCCCTCCAAAGCATTCGTCGCAGCTGATGTCTCGTAAAAAGGTGGCCCCAACCTCTGACCTACAGTAACATCCGGAAGTATTTTGGTGCCCCAGGCGAAAATCCACACCAGCGTCTCTTTCTTTAAATGTTGTGGAGAGATTTCGAAAGCACGTGTTAATTTATTCATTGCTCCGTAAAAAATATTTACATTAAAAAATGAAACGAATTTGACTGAGATCTCATCCTGTTCCGCGATATAAATTGCTACGTAATATGAAGATAGATAGTGTATTTGTTCATTTAATAGCAGCAAGTTTCTTTACAAAATTCTGTTTTGACAGTTAAAGATTTTTAAGATCGGCGTTGTTCAAGCGCTATATTTTATTTCACTGGTGCCTAAAATATAAAAGTATGGGTGTATACAAAAGTTACACGGCAGCTCTCGATAAAATAAGCATTGTGAAATATGCAGAAAAGTAGCAGTGCGGAAATTACAAGGATTTTAATTTTATCCAGATAATTATATTTTTATAGTCGGTAGAGTTTCAAAAGCATTTGGCAAAGAGTGCATAGAAATATTGGGATTATTATAACAAGAATGAATATGACATTTTACCTACAATAACTGACCTAATTTACCTTCAAATCTCGGAAATTCTTGCCTTTAAGAAAAGCAAAATACTGTAAATATCTCCTTAGTGACCGCTCAGAAGCTGTTCTTACCATTAGCGGGATGCAGGTAAACATTCATTTAGGGCCTTATGTAAACAGCGTGTCCTAACTGGTCAACATGCATCGAAATGAAATACGCTGAACAATTTTTAGGGTTGGTTTCCCAAACCAAATCTCATATAAATCAGTCTAGTGGTTTATTAGGTGAAATCTTTCAAGAGAACTTGTGTTCTCTTCATGCACTGCGTACCAAGATTGTATGGCATTCACGATTAATTTGATCTTACGTCTCCAATGGTCCATACCTATCCTAAATAAACGGCGCAATATACATTGCACAAACTTTCTCATATACGTATATACTTTTGGTCTCACTACACTCTTTGCCCCGAAATTAACTGTGTGTGCTTGGTAATTCACTGCCAATGATGTTAATAATACATAGCAACAGAACCAAAACGATCAACACCATCCATCTCTATCACGTCTCACTAATAAGCACGTGGCGTTAACAGAAAAGTACGGATTTTTATAACAGAGAATCTCCGGGTTCCCCCTTCCCTCCTCTGACGCATGCGCTGAGCTTCTCGTACAGAATCCGTCACATGACTACCGACGTCTTGGTCTCCTCCTCTCATCACTAAGCCTCTTCCCCGCTCTTGCCAGAACCATACCTGACCGTTTGTGACAAGAGTGTGTGTATGAAGAGAGGCGAGTAGGAATCTAGACATGAAGAAGATTGGGGAGAACTAGACGATAGCTTAGCGTATATTTTAATGTCACTGGACTTTATATAGTGATTATTTGAAACATAAATCAAAATTGACAAAAAATCGCAAAGAAGAAACTACCTACCCTTTATTTTTGTGCAATATCGCTTATCTAAAAAAATCTGATGTGACCACCACATGACTTTCTCCATATTTGTAATATTTCTAAAAATTTCAAATAGGTTGCATAGTAATAAATATTTTAAGCAACTACGGGAAAATTTTAGACTTGACAAAGAACAGAAATAGTAAACTCAAACCATAGCCTTCTGATTTTGGATATAGCCACAAAGCTCCAGCAATTAAGAAAATAAAAAGAAGCGCTATTAACACGTAACTAAGCATCAATTGTTAACAATAATCGTCGGTAGGTGGCGTGGTGGTGGCAGCTAAAAATATAAGATATCTCTTAAACAATGCATTATATGGAAATATGTATAAAACAAATGTTATAGAAAATTAAATGTCCTACAACTTTTATCCCTATACAGTTTTACATTTATCAAATATTAAAGCAAATATATCAAAATAACGGATAAGTGACAGGAGTAAACACCCACTTCCGGTTGACCGATTATTACCAAAAACTAATCATTTCTTTTTCTTTTATAAAAATGTTAAATATAAAATTACGCGTTGACCTGATTAATAGTTTTTGAGTTAGAGCACCCACAAAAAGCTTTCACATACACACAGACATCATCGAGAAAATGGTCAAAACGTGATCCGGGGACCTCAAAACGTGTATTTCCGTTGAAATCTCGAAGTCGATTTTTTTTTCATGAAAATAATACTTGCCCCTATACTACGTATATGGAGAAAGTAAAAATCCATAATATGTTTTAGACGATTAAAATCGTCTAAAAACATTTATGTAAAACTATATAAAGGATAAAATTCTGGACTCTTTCAGAAATGAGATTGTTCTATTTACTAATTGAGGATCATCTCCTAGAGCGACATAAAGGTTCATAGGTAGATGCACCATCTCTCTCTCTCATTCCTGAATTGGATACAGTCCAATAAAATATGTGACACTGTGTGCAGTGTGCAGTATCACATGTCTCACAAACTGGGGCTTCCTCAGATCGCAATAGGTATCTGTGCGTCCACCAATAGTGACATATGCGTAGTTGGGTAATGGCGACCTCTTCCAGCCGCGAAGGACTAGAGGAGGACTGCCATGGCTGTACAGCATTTTTTTATTGCCCTCAGTTTGTTTGAGAAAACCTCATTTCACCCCTTTTGCCATTGTTGATAAAATGGCTGTTAGAGACGTTCTTGGATATCGCCCACCAGAACTTTAGAAAAAGTTATCGCATCTCCATTAGCAGCCCTTTTGGCTGCCTTGTCTGCTATCTCGTTACCTGGAATACCAACGTGACCTGGCACCCAAATAAAAATCACGGTCACCCTTAAAGACTCTAGATCCATAAGAGAAGACTGGATCTGCTGCACCAATGGGTGAGTAGGATACAAAGACTCGATTGCATTTAAAGCAGATAAGGAATCTGTGCATATGGCATATTCACTGCTGGGATATGAGTATGCAAAGTTCAGTGCTTTCAACAAAGCATATAATTCCGCTGTGTATACCCCACACAGTGGACGTAATCGGAAATGGTGCGACCGTTTTTCCGATAGTGAAAGCACACGCCACATTCACCTTGCTTCGAGCCGGCCATGTAGATAGCAGTGAACGACTGAAACCTTGCATAGAGTATATTGTAATACCACTGGACGCCATATAGTGATTTTTGAGACATATGGCTTATGCAGTATTATATGTGACATTGACTCTACAATTGGATTGATTTTAATCAAATTCCTTTGAGCCATTTTTGAGTAAATCAAAATTTTCTAAAAAATCGCCAAGAAATATTGTATCGTATATTGCATAAATACGAGATCTCATTCGATTTTATGTACGCGTTTGGGCCCTAGAACTGCGAACAGACAGACAGACGGCATGGCGAAAACGACTTTTATAGACTCAGGGACACCCAAAACGTGTATTTCCATCAAAATCTCGAAGTCGAATATTTTCACGATAACAATACTTTCTCAATATACTACGTATATGAGAAAGTAAAAATCCTGTTATTATGAATTTTGACAATGTCATTTCAACATTTCATCATCTGTAAGTGAATAAAATATTTTCAACTTAACGCTTGAGGGTTCCAACTTAAAGAGATGGTGTCGCAACATTAGATAAGGCCTGCGCATTTAGCGGAACTTGTCGAGGGTAGGGGCTGAAAAGGAATTCGGAAAGTCACTCCCTTTCCTTTATCCCGATAACATCCAAAAGGTCTCCACACCAGATATAATGTAATTTCAAAGGACCCGCGAGAACCGAATATATAATTTTATTCTTGATTTACGGAGAGGTTTTTCCTTCGTGACTCACGCCGCCATGGCGACAGAGGTCAGGAACCTCTTGGAAATCGGGAATGACGAAACTCCTTGGCCTTGCGTTAGGGCAGTCTCTCGCTGCGTCCCGGCGCATTTAGAATTAGGTGCGTTTCCATGCACGCGTTACGCGCGTCGAGAACTGACTCTATCCAATCAGGGCCTTGCTTGAGGAGTTACGCGCGTTGACCGCGACGACGCGTTGGAGTTGAGAAAGTTTCAACTTCAACGCGAGTAACGCGTGAAAATTTCAAGATGAGCGTTATGCGAGAAAGAACAAACGAACACCAAATTTATTTGGGCGCCTACAGCCGGAAGGCAGCATGGACTCCACGTTTGTGTACGTTATAGATATGAATTCCGTTGACGAATTCATTATTAACGAAATCATCATCCATCCTTTTACAATATAAAGGATTAAAGATATAGGGATAGATATCTCCGGACGAAAGTATGGAAATAAATTAGAGATAAGACTCAGATAAATGGCAATTACAAAATTGAATACGATTGTTTCTATGTATGAATTTCATTATCAAATATGGAATGAGGTTTCCTCATAATATAGATGAATACATTGTAAGTAAAACGTATCAGACACTTTGGAAAAATGCCCGAGATCAGTATGTGAAATGATTCAGAATCCGTTAGTAATAATAATAAAACATAACGCCATCTCACCACTCAATCGTCCATTTTTCTACGAAGAATCACAACTTACAACTGAAAACAACAAATGCGCGCGTCATAGCAGTCAATCTTCTACGCGTTCGCCGACGGACACATGTAAACAGGCAGTATCCCCAACGCGTCGTTCGCTACGCGCGTAATGCGTGCATGGAAACGCACCTTTTACGCGCGTCCAAAACTGACGAGAGAGATTTTACCGCTTCATTTGAAAGCCAGCGCCTGTGGCCAGCAGGGTCTCTAGGTCTCTAGGATCCGCGAGGCCCAGGGCGTAGCGGCAGCCGCGGGGCCCCCTTTATCATACCCACAGGAAAATGATATCGTGTAGTTTAATTATATTATGATTATTTTAAACTTTATTTATTTATAATTTTTGCATTAGTATTTTTACTTTATAAAAATACAGTAATAAAATAAGTTTGAAAAACAGCACGAAATAAACTTGAGTTTAAAATCCATAAAATAAAGTAATTTCGCAATACATTGTTAAAAAGTTTACTTTTACAGCTTTATTATGAGCAAATATATCGATAGTTGTTTACTTTTACATTTTAAAAACAGTCGCCAACACAAGAAAACCCAATAAAAACGCCAAACTCCAATAAAGTGAATTTAAGATTACAAAGGAAATGTTACAAGTACATTTTCGATTAGTTAAGGTATTACTTTTATGTAAAAGTATTATTGCATGACTTTTTAAGCTTTTTAAGTGAGGTTTTCGCATTTTTTTTCAAAATCCTATTTAAATTATATGCCACAATGTCTATTTTGACAAATTATAGAGGTCTGTGGTTTTCTTGTGTGGGCGACGTTACCTATATTCGTTGCAGAGATTGTGATTTGTTAGTTTTTGAAAGAACACTTACTGACGTCGAGTAGTTTTACAATCTCTTTACATAATCACTTGACTGGGCACGCGATACATCTTTTATGGTACGGTAATGCCCACTGTAAATTTAAATTATGCATTTCAGTAGTACACGTTTCTATTAAAATAAATTCGCAGAACTGATGGTCTATTTGCTAGAGAACTCCATAATAAAAACAACTTAATAATAAAAATTATTCCACCAAAGAAAAAGAACTTGCTATCGTCTGCTGCCGTACAAGTGAATGTTTTGCCAACGAATGAAGAAGTTCAACCAAGGTAGTTCTAAACTTAAACGCAGATACTTAAATGCCAGAACATTAATGACATGGATCTGTATATGTCTGCGTTATGAGTGGGAGAATCGAGACGCATAGAATCGAACGATAAGCATTCTCAGATACAAGGGTTCTGTTTGTTCTCAGCTTGAAGAATAAAACAACAATGAACTCCTACGGTCATCCAATTAAAACTTCCTTAGCTACAAAAAAATTCTAGAGAAATTTGTTTACGTTCCACGCACGTTACGTCATTCTACTAATTGTAAGAGTGGTGCTATCTTCAAGCGCGGAGTCCCCTTAGGCGCGACTGTCCTCCCAGCCCCCTAAGGACGGCCCTGGTGGCCATATTTCAGCATCTTGTTAACTTTTATGCGCCACGAATAAAAACCAGAAAGTGCTGCTGAGTTCGGAGTCAGATAAATCGGAAATTGAAGATGATGTTCAAGTTTTGTTGCTGATGAGGAAGAAGAGTACTCATGAATGCTCAATGAGCAGCCATCGAGGCCATTATTTGAAGTATTTCATATTTTAATTACAGTTATAAGCGAAAAATATTTTTGGTAATTTCACAATTTACACCTTTTAAACAAGGTAATTTTACAAATTATTATCAGCATGGTATGATCTCTTATATTGCACGTCGATAATTGTGCCACTTTCTCATTTACGGAAATCCTTACTCCGAATTTCATCATCCAGCTTCACATGAAACCTATAATGAAAGATAAGCATTCATCTATTTTATTAATGACAAAATTCAATATTAGAATTTTAGTCAAAATAAAATCACTCCATCACGAACTCGAAGAAAAAGATAACGGACTTAATTTAATAAAAGGCAAATTAACTATGTTTTTTCCTAAAAACTTGTACAGTGCAGCATTATCACGCGCTTCGAAATATTTCATAGTGCGCACGTTGAATCTAGGAAATTCCATGGGAATTTGTTAACTTTTAATTGATGCCGGCCGTTTATCCAATCTATCAAAAGATTACGAAGCCGGTTGCTCTGTTCCGAGAATTCGGCCTCGTGGGACGCCAGCGACGGCAATCTCTCTCTATTGCCTGGTGATTTTTTAATTTAAATAATGGTCTGATGATCAATAAGCATTTGTTCGAGATCTATTATGTCCGACTTCTGATAACTCAAGTATTAGAATAAAGTGATTTTAATATCAAAGAAAGTGCCTAGCGTGGAGTAATTTTCCCTAAACCGACGTGTGAGTACTTTCTTTTTACTATTAGGAAGTTTATCTATTGGTAATTTGACTTTTACGAGTACATCAATTATTAAGTGTTTTGAACATTTTCCATAGAAATTATGACAGATTCTTTTCTGTTGTATAAACTAATGAATTTTTTGGTCTTTGTGAAAGATTGCCTAGAGTTGGGCGGACCTCCCCACGATTGGCAGCCGCCAAATTCCCTCTCGCTAGAAAAAAAATATAGATAGAGAAATGGGAAACAAAAACTGCAGCCAGGAGATTAAATGGGAATTGTAACAAATTTGCTTGAAAAGAGTGCGCTTGACTGCAAAGATTCATCCCGCGTCTCGTTTCCAGTGGTGGATTTAAGGGGGGTCGCACTTGGCGCGCGACAGGGGCCCCTTGAAGTAAGGTGCTCCGAAAAAATGTTCGTGAATATCAGAAATATTAAATGTCTCACTTTAAAAGTCAGCGGAACCTCTCTATGATTCCACAGAAAAACGATCGTTAAGAGGTGTCACAAAAGCGGGTAGCCGTTAGGAACGGTTTCACTATATATTTAGATTGCAGGGCCCCCGAATATTTAGCGCCAGGGGCCCCAGGAGGCGTAAATCCGCCACTGCTCGTTGCTGCAGCGAAAGTATGAACAAACTCGGATTGTGTGTTCGAGACGTGCAACAGATTTCCTACTGTTGAATTTACCTTTAAATGGTCTGGTTTAGACTCTTCATCTACGAAAAATTAGTATGTATTTAATCACGTTTAGCAGAGAGAGTTAGGCAAGCGGATAAATTGCGCACTTAATCGATAATATATGCAAATGAATACTTCACAGTTATTTTCTTAAATAAGCCCTGAAATCCAAGTTCGTCCAGAACTCCATTTACTCCAGTGATTCCCATGGTGTAACCTCATTAGTGATGATTTTATCTCGGAGATGGATAAGGATCACTCGTGATTTTAGCTAATATAGGCTCGTGTTTCGTTCGACTTGTCATACATATGATGCAACTGAGCCATTAAATTTTCTCGAAACTAATCTTTAGCATCTGCTTTTACCTATAACGATACTTCTGAAATGTGTTTATTTATAAACAGAAGGAACGCTGAAAATGTTTTCGTTTGAATTATATTCGGTGAAGGAGAGAAACTCTTGGGGTTCCGGATATAAACGGAACAAAGCACTGCATATTCGATAGCTCATTGTCTCGCCAATAGAATTTTTGGTCTTCCTAGGGAAATCGGACAGATTTTAATGGAAATCGTACTTAACATATCCATCCGATCTTTTACCAAACTATTACTACCTATTTCCAAATTTGGGTTTTGATTTGTACATTTCTGAAAGTTTATTTTTTTATTTTTCTAAAAATATTATGCAAATATGGTAATTTTTATTTGAATCTTTACATTCGGGCAATCAAGAAATTACCTACTTAATTAGCTCTAATTGAAGATTGGTTTGTTGGTTTTTTCACTCGCCGGAAAACGTCCTCAACAAGTTCACCTTTAGAACGGACATTTAATAGATATCACTTCGACTTTTGCTATCGTAAGCCATAATTTTAAATCGGTGAACCGCTACCTAATTCACCTAGGTTCTTATAGCTTTGCTTTCCGCGTATATACTCTTAAATCCCACTTTGCTTACTTCATTCGAACATTCGGCTGTCACCGTTAAGAAAAAACCTTCAACATTCGCGAACCTCTCTCTTTAGGGAATACAAACCTTTTTCATTGTACGTGTCTCTCGAGACGTTACACGGTCTCGCCCAATAAAAATTTTCCAGGACTTGAGAGGTACGTGATCCAAGAGATGGAAGCAATACGCTATTCGCAGAAAAAATGGACCTGTCGAATGATGTAAGAAGCGAGCTCTCGGAAAGAAGATAGGGAGAAGTTGAGAGATATGTGGAAGTGCACAATTGCCTAAAATATAGTGCATCTAGTAATAGATTTGAAGACTCCTACGTGAGAAGATCGCCTATCGGATATTTGTTTGATCCTCACAATTTGCAATTCCGTTCGAATGTGGGCGATTCTCTGCCAGTAATTGCTCGGGCTAACACAAAATACGAATTGGCCCTCTTGTCGCGTAAAAATAATTTGTATCGTTATTTCGTGATAAAGAATCGTGCATAATAGTTTTTGGTATCAAATGACCTTGTATTCATTTTCTGATTTTACCGGCACCTACCATAGAGACGGACGGACGGACGGACGTATATTGAACTGCTGGCTCACCGAAAGGGTTCAATAGCACGTGAAGTGGCTGATAAGAAACGCTGGCTAAAAAGCTTCTGTAATTACGCCATTTTCTTAGAAGATATAATACAGGGCGTTTATAAATTCCGTGTGCACTTTTAAACTTGAATAAATTTGTATGTACACATGATAGAAACAATCTGTAAATATCTCATTAAGCATGTGTACGTACAAAGTAATTAAAGTTTAAAAAGTGCTCACGGACTGTATAAACACCCTGTATTAATTTTATCGATAGGAAAATAGAGATTCTGTAGGGGTTTTAAGTTAGTTAGATATGAAGATTTAGTTTCTCCAAATTGGACTAAAAGAGAAACATTTGAATGGAAATTGTCATACTTTTACCCAATAGCTTTTTCGTCGACGGATACGTATCGCAATCGAGGAATTTTCTCGAATAAGAGTATATTCGTAATATTTTCCAAGTCAAAGTGATTTGTTCTCGGAAACGACGGTCGATACGTGAAGTTTAGCGAGAGATAATGACGTTCCGAAGTTCGCGCGTCAGCATTGTTGAGCTACTTCAATAAAAACTTTTTCTGTAGGTGAAATGGCAATAAAAATACCCCTGGACATTGTAGTAGCATACAAGGATGAAAAATAATCATTTCTAATTCGATTGAATTCAGTCTTGGAAGTTATCGGCTATTTATTTTCTTGTAAAGTAGTACTTTCATCCAGTGAAAACCCAAATTATTTTTCTCAATCCACTCATGCACTCATCCACTCAGTCTTTACCTGGCTGTTGAAGTGAACGGACGTGCCTTTCACTTGCTCCTGCAAGCTCCTACGTAGCCTCGAGCGACTAGAATAGCTGTAGCATTAGAGTAGCTGTAGTGTTAAGTAGAACTAACAATTTACTTTATTCTATTGTTATCCTTCGGTAATTTTATTTAACATTCGTTTAAGTTATGTAATTAGTTTTGTTATAACATCCACGTTATAGTTTTTATTTTTCTCTACCGTAATAGTTAACTTTTAAGCCTCGTAGTTTCTTGCTAGAAATTTCATTCTCCCTTTTACAAAATAATATTTATATCATAGTAGTTATTGTGTATTAGCATATTCTCGTTACATTTGTAAGGTTGTTTTAGTTTTACGCTCCATAGTATTTATATTTTTCGTTGTTGTGTACTATCATCTCCTGTGCGTGATCTAACCTTGTTTGTGTTGTTTACGCCTTTCACTTTATACCTGCGCTTGACCCTTTCTCGTACGCTACACGAAGAGCGTCCCCGCTTTAAAACAGACCAAATTCTTTAGCCTTATCCCATTTCAGCTTTTGTTTTTATATTGTAACTCTTTTGCGTTAGTATATAAATTAGGTAAGTTTAGGATGGCTTCACCGAGGACTCCCGTTTCCTCCTTCTTGTGCGCCGCTGGTTGCGAGGCCATGAGGGCTCGAATCACGGAGCTGGAGAGGGTGGTTGCGGACCTCCTTCAGAGGGTGGAAAGGTCCGAGGCAGCCTTGGTTCGTGTGGGGGGTGCGGGGTCATCCCTGAAAGCTCGCCGCGCCAAATTGGCGGCCCGGGTTCGCCTGGGTGCGGCAGCCGGTAGAGTGATCGGGGTTGACTCTGACTCCTTACCGCGGGCTGAGGGTCCTCGGGCTGGGAAATCCGATGAGTGGAGAGTGGTGTCCACTCGGGGAGATCGTGGGGTGGTGCTGCGGAGGCAGGGAGTTGGGAATGCTTCGGCTGACTCGCTTCCTGTCAGTAATAGGTTCGAGGTGTTGTCGGAGGACGACTCCACGGCCATTGCGCCCGTACCCACTCCCGTCTCTTCGATGGAGGCACGGCCCAAGGGGAGTCGGGTTGGGAAGGGAGGGTTGTTAGTGTTAGGTAGCTCTAACGTTCGGCGTGTAATGGCACCCCTGTTATCCAGTGCCCGCCGGGAGGGAGTTGAAGAGCGGGTCTTCTCCAGATGTATATCAGGAGGCACGGTGCCGCAAGTGACCAACACGGTGAGAGAAGCGGTAGTGGCGACAGGTTGCTCTCGGCTGCGGGTGGTGGCCCATGTTGGGACTAACGACGCCTCGAAGCGCGGGTCCGAGGAGATTTTAAGTTCTTTTAAGGACTTGGCCTCTGAGGTTGCTCGTGTCCGAGAGGAGTCGGGTTCCGATGTGCGGCTTACTGTCTGCAGTATAGTCCCTAGGATTGACCGCGGTTCTGAGGTTTGGAGTAGAGTTGAAGGTCTGAACCGAAGGCTGTGGAATTTCTGTCGGGACTTGGGAGTGGACTTCGTCGACCTACGACCGAATATCGAATCGTGCAGGGCACCACTGGATCACTCTGGTGTTCACTACACGCCCGAATCGGCTCAGAGAGTAGCGAGTAGGATTCTCGAGCACAGTAGGGATTTTTTAGGCTAGAGAGTAGGGCAGGGTGTAGGTCAGTTTTGGGTCAGGGGATAATCGATGCATTTGTAGAAAATAAGAATCCCGCAAGATTATCTAATGATAGAATATACACCGAGCGTGACATGCAGCACCAATTTCGCGATAGGTCATTGATAGAATGTTCCGTTAAGGGCGCGACGGGTCGCAATTCCAATTTTGATGCGACGCCATACAGTCGTGGGAGTGATTGTGGTGGGAGCGCATGTAGTTTTAGAGTGGAAGAGAAAGTCAAGGGTGAGATTAGCATGCGAAGTGATAGTGAGAAATTAAACGTCGTCGTACTGAACTGTCGCAGCATCCGTAGGAAAATTGCTGAGTTCGAGCATGTTATTCGCAGTCTGCATGCCGACGTCGTGATAGGCACAGAAAGTTGGTTAACGGATGAAATTCAGAGTCAGGAGATATTTCCTAGAGACTATCGTGTCTATAGAAAAGATCGCGCTAATAGATCGGGCGGGGGAGTTTTCATAGCGGTTAGCGATAAGTACGATAGCAGTGAGATTCCGATAAGTGACAAGGATATCGAGAGTGTTTGGTGCCGCATAGGTAAAGATGGCTCCAAAAAGGTGTTCATATGCTCGTTTTACAGGACACCTAACGCTGGTGTAGATTGTATTTTAAGTCTCGAGAAACAATTATCAAAGCTTAGACTGATAAATCAAGATGGTATCGTTATAGTCGGTGGTGACTTTAACTTACACTCAATTGATTGGGAAAATCTATGTTTCGAATCTAGAGGTAAAGAACGCGAATCCTGTGAGGCATTAATCGAAACATTCTGCGAGCACTCTCTCCTTCAAGTAGTCAGAAAGCCAACGCGATTGGGAAACATATTAGATTTATTAGCAACTAACGTCCCAGAAAGAATAAACAAAGTCACCATTGAAGATGGGATAAGTGATCATCAGGCCGTATATGCAGAGTGTAAGTTGAAAATCGATAGGCACCCCAAGCCTCAAAGAAAGTTTTATATATTTGCTAGGGCAAACTTTTCAAGCTTCAGGTCGCGCCTACGAGAAATACTACCTGGCTTCCGTGATATGACCGAACGATCAGGTGCTGAGTCGTCATGGAAACTATTCAAGGATATAATGCTAGAGAGTATCGATAAGTACATTCCAATTAAATCGAAGGTCGACAATAAAGAGCCACGTTGGTACAATAAGCAAGTTAGGAGTGCGCTTAGGCGTCAGAGAATATGCCACGCGAAAATAAAAAATATGCCGTCTACATCATCCGATGAATACAGAGCAACTAAAGTTAAGACGTATAAGGAATCCCGCGCTAAAGCGAGAACTACTATGCGCGAGGCTTTTACTAACTTCCGGAATAAGGTATTAAATAATTATTTGAAGGAGGACCCTAAAGCGTTTTGGTCCTATGTGAGAGAGGTCCAAGGTAGAGGCCCTACAATACCTTCCCTGCGTAATGACTCGGGTGACGTTATTCATGATAGCGTAGAGAAAGCCAACCTGTTAAACGGTCATTTTGTAAAAGCATTCACAGCCGTCAGCGACCATTGCGTACATTATGCACCCGCAATAAGGGGGGACCTGATGGACGATATAGTATTTTCTGAGGTGGGAATAGCAAAGCAATTAAGTTCCATCAGACATAACAAAGCCACTGGCCCCGAAGAAATTCCTGCTCGCGTTTTAAAAGAATTAGCGGAAGAAATAGCACCTTTTCTTCGGATAATCTTCGAGAAATCCATTTCTCGCGCAGAGGTCCCTAGCGACTGGAGGTTAGCGCACGTTACCCCAATTCATAAGGGCGGAGACAAGGAGAACCCAGAAAATTACAGGCCGATTTCTTTAACTTCGATATCGTGTAAGATTCTCGAACATATACTCGTTAGCAACATAATGCGATTTCTTGATAGTAATTTATTGTTAGATGATTGTCAACACGGCTTCAGGAAAGGTAGGTCATGTGATACTCAGCTCGGTCTTTTTGTTAATTTTTTACTGAGAAGCGGAGAAAAGAATACGCAGGTCGATGCCATCTTCTTAGATTTTAGGAAAGCCTTTGATAAGGTACCTCACAGGAAGTTAATAACGAAATTAGAAACCTTAGGCGTAAATTCTAAAATCGTTAGTTGGATCCGTGAATTTTTAAATCATAGGAAGCAGAAGGTTGTTATAGATGGGAAATCTTCGAACTTAGTGGAGGTTGTCTCTGGCGTTCCACAGGGTAGTGTAATTGGTCCGTTATTATTTCTAATTTATATAAACGATATCAGCTCAGTAGTCAGAAGTAAAATTAGGCTTTTCGCGGACGACACCGTCATCTATAGAGAAATAAGCAATCTGGAAGACCACCAGTATCTCCAAAATGACCTAGAAGCTATTTCTGTATGGTGTAAGGAATGGCAGTTAGAGATAAACCAAAAGAAAAGCTGCGCCATCAACTTCTGGAGAACCAAGAGTATCTCGTTGAATAATAATTATTCGTTGGACGGAGTAGAGATTCCAGTTTCAGACTCGATTAAATACCTCGGAGTCACGATCCATCGTGATCTCTCGTGGGACACCCACATTCGCCGATTGATAGGTGCCGCTAACAAAAAGCTGGCCTTTATAGGGAGAATAGTTCGAAATAGCTCCGAAAAAGTGAAAGAATTATGCTATTTATCCTTGGTTCGACCGCAGGTCGAATATGCTTCAGCTGTGTGGGATCCTTACGAAAAGGGACTCACTAACGAGATAGAAAAAGTTCAGCGCAGGGCAGCTAGATTTGTAAAGAGGAATTACGATAGTAAACAAAGCGTAACATCATTAATAGAAAATCTGAAATGGACATCGTTAGAGGAACGTAGGCTGCAGGCTAGAATTAAACTACTGGAAAAATTTATGTCGGAGGGACTAGCGAATGAGGTAGTAGGACTTATCAGAAGCCCGACGTATTTCGGAAGGCAGGACAGTGAGGATAAGATTCGCGAGATTGACTGCAGAACGGAGCGATATAGAGGATCGTTTTTCCCTAGGACGATAAGAGACCATAATAGGAAAAAATAACGTAGGAAAACTATGGACCCTTGGTGCACTGCACCCCCTGCCATCCACCGAAAAGGTGACTTGCAGGGTATAATGTAGATGTAGATGTAGATAAAAGTCGGCTAAAAATGGCATACAATATTACAGGATAAGTGAGTTTTAACAATTTGTAAATGAGCAAATAAATAGGTGATACACACTTCAGCGTACACGCAGTCAGAAGAATGACTGGCACAGCTCACCCACGCGGAATTTCAGAATAGAAAACTGCAAAATGTATTTCTTTCTGAAGAAAAAATCCAAGTTGCAGTAATTCAACGACAGAAATACGGTTCGATATAACCACACCTTAGCACATAAATTACTCCGAAGTTGGAAGATAAGTATATATTCCTGATAAATAAAATTCCCAAGTGAAAGAATGCATTTTCTAGAAAAATTTCCATTGACGCCATTTTTTGAATTTCGCACAATTATCCATTTGTCATCTTCGACATTTTTTTATTTCACTTATTCTGTGTTTCTGTATTCACACTTTTCATTGATCCGAAATTTATTCTCCCTAAATAAGAGTTCAACGGTACTTCATTTTAGCTGGTCCTCCTTTTCATCACTATATCCCTTGAATTTATATATTTTGTTATCGCATCGATTCTACAAATATTAAATAAAAATATTTTTTCAATCAAATAAAAATATAGTAGGAATTTTAAGTTTTGCTCTATTTTGATCAAGACTAAAATCAAATAAGGCAGTCGAATAGAAGTCATTGTTTATTGCGCGATTGCTTTTGTTGACTATTTTGATGTAATTGCTTGCCATAGTGGAAATATTCATCCATTGCTTCGTGCTTTCTTTCCCATTCACACCCATCTTCACTCTACGAAACCCAGGGCCGCAAATGAGTCAGCTCCGCACTCATCCTTGCACCGGATTCCATGGATTACCCGTCGGTGCAACGCATTGATTTGGCCGTTAGGTCACGGTCGACATTCTCGTTAGTGGCTCGCGAATCTACGTGACGCCCCTCACATCTGCTAACTGAAACAAATGGCCCATTCCGTTGAGAGACGTGCTTCCTGTTTGTGGACAGGTATTCGGGAACCTGGGAAATTCTTCATCACAGAAAGTGCTTTCGGCACATTCCACCCAACCAAAAACCACGTGGGTGTTTTGGCGGTGTTCTTTCACATTTTCCTGGTCAATCTTAATTTTCTTAATTTCATTTCTAATTTCATGAGAGGGGTTATTCTACATCTAGATTACACCCTGCAATTCAACAAAGTGGTGGATGGCAGGTAGTGCAATATGCAAAAGCCTACCAAACAATCTTTTTTGACCCCAGGAGCAAGAAAATTCTAATAACTTTTTTCTATTGCGATATTCCTTTGATATTTTATGAATGCCTAAAGAGAACTTTGTAGCTTATGCAGTCATAATTTGTTTGTCATCCCTTCGCTCGAAATAAAAATATTTTTTCTGCCTGTGGTCGTACATGACCACTGATAGGAGTAATTAATGCTTATATAATTTTTTCTGATTACGGCAGCGACTAATAATTCCTAAATTCATTTACCCTTGCATTATTATCACTTTGATTTACAATGTGTGCGTTGTGCACCCATCATTCATTACTAATCGTAATAAATATGCAAAAGAAAATATTTGAATTAATGGAATGAAGGCTTTGTCTGATGGGGTCAAAAATGACCCAATGGAGGTATGACGTATTTTTTGGCGAGGGTTAATTAAAATTTTGGTGTGATTTCAAAATAACTTCAATTACTGAATTATTTCTTTGGGTATATCTAAGAAAATGTGTAAAGGATTCTGGCTGTAATTGGATTTTCCTTCTGTGGGATAAATTTAATAATTTTCAAATAAACTATTACAACATTTCACAGGAGTTTTCGAGTTTAATGTTTGTATTTTTCTTACTGATTAATCAATTTCTGAATTATGACGTTCGCGAGATTTTTCATTCGATTCGTTCTCACAGTACCACATTCGAATACGGCATTGATAAATAAAATAGTAGCCAAATAAGTGGTGATAAGCGTGAAAGTTCGATAATATATCAATATAATTTAAAATCGTATGCTATAAAATGCTTCCTTTGCTAAGATCATGGCATAGACGTCTATGCTCGTCAATGCCTTCATTAGCACGTTAATTGTAATAGGTCCTATACCTATATATTTACAAATTAAATTTATTACAAATAATTCATTTCATTAGTGATAAATGAGATACGAATTTGTATTATTTTGGTCAGCTGATATAAACCACTATATGACTGACCAATAGTATCTATTTTAGGCGCGTTTCGCTTCCAGCATAAGCGCCTATTAGGGTCAGTTTGTCCGTCCGTCCGTCCGCACATTCGTTCTCGGCTTCTACATAACGGATTTTTATAAAATTTGATATTAAGGACTTACAGTCAAACACAAAAATAAACCACGTAAGACAATCAGGGGTACCACTTTACTGGCGACAAAAATGAACTTTACGTTATATCTGGTAAATGTTTGATCAAATTAAAATAATTTTTAAGTAGCCTTGTAGAACTAGCAACGTAGAGTATTTCTTTCCATATACATTTTTATTCTAGGAGTAGCCGTTATCAAGAAAACTGAACAAGAAAGTTGTAATTCGCTTTGAACTTTGAAAATTTCTTGCATAGCTACATAATTGCTGTCAACGTAAATAATCTTATTGGTTGCTGAAGTAAATAAGATCTGCTATAATTACAAAATACATTTAATTCCTTTCGCGTGCATGACAGATTTTGTAAGCGGAAGAAAATGGATTCTCTACGGCGAAGAAAATAACATAAACGTAAATATTACAACTACTGAACTCAAGTAAGTTTTGTTTAAATAATTTTCGATTGTTTGATTGATTAAAAAATAAATCACTAAATATAAATCGTCTATTTCCCTGGAATCCTTTCTGATATATCGTTTTGCAGTATTAATCACTAAAATTACGTAATATGTTTATTGATGCACCAACTAAGGGGGGCGAAGAAATTTTTAATAGACAAAGATAGAATCGGGATTTGGTGTTTTGCTCTTTTATGGTGTGTGTTTGGTCAAATTATATCGTATAGTTTCAAATACTCCATCACACGAAACGCGCCTATTTGTGATACTCTTTCCTAACTTGTTTTATTTTTATAAAAATATCATAACCACATCGTGAAAAAATTCGACTTCGAGATTTTGATGTTAATACACGTTTTAGGTGTCCCTTAGTCCATAAAACTGATTTTCGCCATGTCGGCTGTCTGTCTGTTTGTTCGTCTGTCTGCCTGTCCATCGTCTATTCGCTATTCTAGGGCCCAAACGCGTTCATAAAATCGAATGATATTTCGTATTTGTGCAATATATTATCTTTTGTAGATCCATTTTTCATAAAAATCATATTGCGCAAAAATTAAGGGTAGTTTATGATTGGCGATTTTTAGAAAACTTTTATTTACTCAAAAATGGCTACAGAGAATTTGTTTAAAGTCAACCCAATTATAGAGCCTGATGTCACAAATAATACAACGTAAGCCATATATCTCTTAAAATCACTATATGGCGTCCAGTGGCGTTACAATGTACGCTAAGCTACCTTACCCAAGCCCTATGACGTCGCGCCTCTGCCGCGCTCCACTAAAAATCCTATTACAGCCTAAACGATTAAACTGCATCGAATGATATCTCATATTTGTAGATAACATCATTCATAATAGACACACTGAAGAGATGAACGATATTGCGCAACAAATAAGGATACTTTATTCTTGGATATTTTGAAACAAAATTCGACTTACTTAAAAATGGCTATAAGGATTTCGATTAAAATCCATTCAATCGTACAGCCTGAAGTCACAAATAATACTTACTAAGCCATACGTCCCAAAAAATTACTAATTATTGACCAGTGACATTAAAATATACACTAAACTACGGTTAACTTTGATTTATAAACGTACACAGTCAACCAAACGTATATGAGAAAGTTTGTACAATGTATATTGCGCCGTTTATTTTAATTTATATATTCATACGGACAAATGATTAATAAAACTCAGATCTTTTAGGTTTACGTTTTATTTTTTTAAACAGTAGTTTCACATTGCGATAGAGCAACTGCTTGGGGTCATTTACATTTTTTTCAAACCTAATAGGAGAGGCTGTTTTCTAAAATCCTTTCACAACAACTTTCCTTGTCGTAAATAAATTGCTTTACCTATCCGTTTTCAGAGTTCCTCTTATAAATAATGAAAATATTTTACATAAGAACACACGCTAAACAATGCACTTTACAAACACAAGACTATTACTGAATTGGGTAAGAGATAGTGGGTCCTCTACTGTTCTTAATCAATGTTAATGATATCTACTTGGTAGATAATAATGAAGTGACGCTTTCCGTATGTTCATACTTTTGTTTTACGAATCTGGCTGCTTTGCGCTGTACTTTTTCTAATTGAATTAATTCTATGTCCCTTCTCATACCGATCCCATATACGAGGGCAAATCAAAAAGTTAAGACAATTTAGTTTTTATTAAATCTAGAAAGGTAAAATGTACAAACTTTTAGTATCATTTTTCAACGTAGTCCCTTTGCTTTACCAAACACTTGTTAAATCGATTTACAAGCTTCTTAATGCCACCTGAGAATAAAGTTTTCGTTTGTTCCTGCAGCCAAGTATGCACCGCTTCTTTGACATCGTCATCATGTCAAAATCGACGTCCACGTAATGCTTTTTTCCGAGGACTAAAAAGGCGACAATCACTTGGGGCGAGGTCCGGACTGTAAGGTTGGTGAGGAAGAAATTCAAATTTAAGCCCTTGACTTGTTTTAATGGTCGCAGCGGCTGAATGAGGTCGAGCATTGTCAAGATGCAAAAGAACACCTTTTGACAGCAATTCTCTGCGTTTACTGCGAATAGCACGAACCTTGCGATACTTCAGGTCATAGTGCATGATCAAACACACAGATCCATAGCTAGGGTTGCCAACTTTTTGTGTCTCCAAAGATGGATATCTTAAAGTTTTAAGAATAAAAATATATAGTGATAAAGTAAAAGGGGAGGGAGAGAGAAGGTGGTTAATTTTATTGATCAAGTTTATAGAATTTTTTTCAATGCCACTTTAAAAACCAATTTTTAAACCATCTAATACAGTGTATTCATTATGTATAGCGGTAATTAAAAAAATCGGATGTGGCCACTAGATGACTTGATCTATACCTGTAATATTTTTAAAAATTCCAAATAGGTTAAATGATAATAAAAAATTTAAGGAACTGTAAGAAAAAATTAGACTTTACAAATAAATAAACTCAAACCGTAGCCTTCTGATATTGGATATAGCTCCAAAGCTCCAACAATTAAGAAAATAAAAAGAAGCGTAAGGTGTTTACAATAGTCGGCGGCAGGTGGTGTGTTTGTGGCAGCTAAAAAATTTAGTTTTTAACATATCTCTTCAACAATGCATTATATGGGAAAAGGTTTCGAACAAAGGTTATAGAAAATGTAATTTCCTACAACTTTTATTCCAGTTTGTTTCTACATTTAACAAATATTAAAGCAATTAAAAAAACGGAAAAATGAAGACTTCCGGTTGACCGATTTTTACCAAAAACTAATCAGTTTTTTTTCTTTAATAGTAATATCAAATACAAAATTTCGCATTGATATGATTAATAGTTTTGAGTTAGAGCACCCACAAAATTCTGGCCACAGACACACACAGACATCATCGAGAAAATAGTCTAAAGGTGTTCAGGGGAACTTAAAAGATGTATTTCCGTTGAAATCTCGAATTCGATTTTTTCCTGAAAACAATACTTCCTCTAAACTTCGTATATGGAGAAGGTAAAAATTACTAGCAAATGTTTAAATTTACGGAAATATGGACAATCCGCGTCCATCCAGAGGTTAGGGATGGACAATGGGCAAATCTTGTGAAAGATGGATTGTTTATCTGAAAGATGGACGGTTGGCAACCCTATCCATAGCTGATGTCTAACATTTCGGTAACAGCAGTAACAGTAATTCATCTGTTTTTTTGTATGCGAGTATTAACTCGATTAACATTGTTTGCTGTTCTTGAACTTCTCGGATGGGCTGAACGTTCTTCATCAAGCAAACTTGTTTTGCCACTTTTGAACCTTTCCACCCATTCGTACACTTTTCTTTGACTTTTACGCTTTTAACCATACTGTGCTAACATTCTCCTGTAAATCTTGGAGGGTTTGACCCCTTCTGACAACAAAAATATTCTGACAGCACTTTGTTCACTAACGGTGCAATCGGAAAGCGGTGTTTACCCCTCAACTGTACGAGACGCAATGAGCACTGACAACTGGGAAGACACGTTTAGACTTGTTTGACTACATAGCAAGTATGATGACCTTGAGATCGCGTTCTGGCATTATATTATTATTATGTATTATTATTACACGCAAATTGCCTTTTCTTTTTGATAAGTAACATGTTTCATGTACCTTTTCTGTAGTGTTCCGTACTATTCTACCTATAAAGGTCTGTTTCTTGTTGGCCGCGCCTATAACTTCACGAATGTGCATGCCCCACGTAAGATCTCGACATACGGTTACTTCTAAATATTTTAGATACTCAGCTGGTTGAATATTCATTTTATCTATTTTATACTCGAAACCTATCTTGGAGCGTTATCGAAGCTCGTATTTCCTAGGACAATACGATATCACGATATAAAATTTCAACCTGCGAGAGACAATCTTTGGGTAGATTTTGGTGCATTACACCCCCTGCCACCCACCTTTTAGGGTAAAATGTAGATGTAGATAGTTCCTTCATGAGCTCAAACGAAGGGGCCGCTTAATTTACAGATGGAGATATCATTCCATTTTTATGAAGAAGCGTGAATAAATGTACGAGTACATGCATTCGATGAAAAGTGTAACGGCGCATCGATCGCGGATTGATTGGAGCACGCGGAACGAGCGAAACCTTCCGGTTAGCATTCCCTGACCTGGGACAACAAACGCATGCGTGGTGATGCGCGCCTAGGAGAACAAACAAATATTGCACGGGAAGGGACACACTTCACGGCAGGTAGGCGGTCAAATAAAAAATATCAGCTGCAAATTGCTTCGCGTGACTGAAAAATCAATCAACGTCGAGCAGAGTCGTTAAATGTTAAAAATGAAAACGCATTAACCCAAGCAACAATAGGCGTAATGTTGGCGGCAATGCATATATAATTGTTGATCGATTATATCGCTACCATTTAATTAATGTCGCGATTATTCTGCTAAGCCATTCCCGCAATCTTTCGGCAGCGTTGCGTCATCCAAGTCGAAGTAAAATTTTCTTTTTCTTTCGAATAGTCAACATTTATCGTGGTAAAACAGATAAGCCTTTCGCAGAAACAAACACAAATCGTTGCCAAGATTTCCCTCGAGAAAATAAAAAGGCGAAAACTCACCATCCGACCGCCGGGAATTCACTGGTCGAAAAATAAGGGTGAACCAATCCTCGAGGGTTGACGCGGGCGTTCGTCAGCTGTCCGATAACGAAACACGAAAGCAGGTGCGGAGGAGAATAAAGACCTCGGAGACTACGAGCGCGTTGCAAAACGTTAGTTCACTTCAGATGCGCGTGATGGTTACAGAGAGACTGTCGCCGGGGTGACTGATGCACGTGCAGGTCTAGGCGGGCGGGTACATCTCCCAAAGCTCCCTTCCTCCCTCCCCCCCCTCCAACACTCTTCCCCCCTCCCCTCCAAAACTTCCCCTCCCTACTAAACCTCCTTTCCCCTCCCTTCCCCCTCCATCCCTCCCCCATCCCTCCTTTCCCCTCCCTTCCATTCCTCCCTTCCATCCCTCCCTTCCAACCCTCCCTTCCGCCTCAACTTTCCCTCCCTTCGCCTTCAACGCAGCTATCCCTCCCTTGCCGCCCCCGAGCATGTCTTTTCCCTCCTCCACTTCCCCCCTCTCAGCCTCTCCATGCATTCTACCGGTGGACAGAACTTCCCATTTTTCCGTCCCTGGGTGGTGAACGGGCCTGTTTGAGAGATAGGAAGAGGGCCAACGTCGGATACGTGACGTAGGACGGTAACTTTTGAGATGGGAGTAGGAGGTTCCGAAAAATGTCTCCATTCCACTCGTACCATAAATAGAATTTCTACGGATATAGTGCGTGGAAGAGCATAAGGCAGAAACAGGCATTCTGGTTACCTCGGCTCGTCGGCGCAAGAAAAATGTTGAGGCGATGAATCCTTTTCCGGTTTTCAATTTGCAACTTTCTGTCGCTTTTTAATGAGTGGTATTAAAACTATCCTCTGTTGCTATCCAAATCATAATTACCAACGGATGTATGTTTTGGAAATTTCAGGTTTCTGCTCTGATGTTATTAAATCATACGTTAATTACTGATAAAGCAGGACTGCTAAGTTACTTAAAACTCTTCCGAAAAGTTTTGGAAAGTAATCTGGCTTATTTCATGGTTCATTACCGAACAAAATATAAAAGCAGAGATACGGTACTGCGTGTTTTCCGTATGCTGACATGATGTCTTATTGATACTGACAAAATGGAGTTTTTTTTCTTCGGAATATCTTCCGAAAATTAAAGAGTTGCTAGGCAAAGAAAATGGGTGTCTAGCTAACGCGTGCATTCACGTACCTCTTTTTCCGAGAGGTAATAATTCGGGATTTCAACATTCCGGAAAAATTCAACGGAATTATCGAGCTTCTTTTAGAACATATTATAGGTGAATTACCACTGGAGACGGCTGCTTTGTAGCCGAAATGCACATTTGTTTTTTGGTAACCTTGTTGTGGCTATTGGAGATACCTGAGACAAGTATTTTTTATGTGCTTGTTCTTGAATCCCTGAAAAAACAAGGTAGTTTTTTGTCGCTAAAATATGTTTATTCATAGCTGCACCCAAAAGGAAGAGCGCTATCAATGAGTGGGAAGTTCTCAAGGAGCTCGCATGAGGTCCGCCGCAGATGGGGTCCACGAGGCGAACTTCTACCCCTCCCCTTTCTCCCTAAAAAGGCCCGATTGGGTGCGGCCTTCGGTAAGGCTTCCCATTCGTAGCAGAAGGGGCCTTAGTTTGGACCTCAGAGGGCGGTTTCAGGGGCAGATACTTTATTAGAATAAAATTATTTTTCCCCTGCATAGCTAAAATGTGGGGAAAATTGTTATAAAAGTTGTAACGAATCCGTTTCGATTGAGGGTTACGAGTAAATACGCTTCCAATACGAAAATAAGTGGTATTAATTAATTTTTCATTGTGGTGATTAAGGCATGAAGTCCAAACAGCCGCATGCTTTTCCGTAAGCAAGATGAGATTAATATACTGCATAACTGAGCATTATGGAATTTTAGAGAGCATGTTTGGAGTGCCTATTCTGCTGTAATTTATTTGGTAGCATAGAAAATAGGTTCCAGTACCATGATAAGTTTCAGTGATATGTGTACGTATTAATATTATCTAAAAGCAAATGAATGGCAACAAGTTGTTGAGATAAGGAAGCCCAGTGAACACTTACCAATAAGAGGTCTGGGGTGTCGGAGAAACACATTTACACACGTACATTAGAGCTTTTGGGGGAGATTCCTTCTTCAGCACGAGAGAGACAACTCAAAAAATCTCGATTGAGCAGTCTCAGATTGCATATCGGAGTACACCGAGTTTCCAAATGCGTTCTTTGAGATCGACAAATTTTAGTAAAACTCTCCAAAACAAAATTTCATCAAAATACGTCCTGCTGTTCGCGAGCTACATGTAGTTCTTCATGTAAAGTATTCTTCCGATTTTAACCAAAATTGGGATCGGTCGACCAATTTTAGTAAAACTTCCTACTACCAAATCTCATTAAAATACGTCCAGCGGCTCCCGAGCTGAAAATACGTAAATACATGTAGGTTTTCATGTAAAGTGGTAGTTATTTTAGACCGATTTCAACCAAATTTGGAATCGGCAGACAAATTTTAGTAAAACTCCCCAATACCAAATCTCATTAAAATATGTCCAGCGGTTCCCCAGTTGTAAAACTTTTAATTAATATTTTTTTAAATGAACAAAAGATCTAAAATCGTATAATTACGTAAATATGTTAATCTCCTTTTCTTTAAATTTATCGTAAACCTTATGTTTTACGCGAAATATTATTTGACAAAAATGTGTATTTTATTATTTTATTTAATTTTTGTTCTCAATATTTTTATCTCAGATGAGTGTTTAACGAAATTCTTGCGAATCACGCTGTAAAATACATGTGGGTCTTCATGTAAAGTGGTCTTAGTTATTGTCCGATTTTAACCAAAATTGGAATCGGTCGACAAATGTTAGCAACACTCCCAAATACCAAATTTCATCAAAGTACGTCCAGCGATTCCCGAGTTTAAACATGCGGATGGACGGACGGAAACGACCTCCCCTGTATGCGTTCACTTCGTTCAAAGAACGCGTAATAACTTGAGAAGGGGTTTAGATGACGCGATGATGAAACAATCTCATTTACATAGCTCAGTAGAATGAAATCTCCTGTTTGGGTGGTGATTAGTTAATCACTCCTAATTGCAATTAGGTTTAGGTGGCTTGCAGCTCGTTCTGTAGACTTTAACGTGTAACGGGCTCATTTGGAACGAATGTAATTCTCTTTACATCGTCATTTTGCGGTCTATAATGGATGCGTTGATGAACTCCGGTGGAGAGCGCGAGGTTGAAATCGATAAAACATACGCGGCGTGGTGGGCAATATTTCCGCTCCCCCCCTCCTCCTCTCGTTCGTGTTAGCATCCAGCGCATATACATATACTTTCGATGTTATAGCAAATATTACTTCTAAACTCTTTGTCTCACTAAAAAAAAGTTTTGAATTTTCTTGAGTGAAATGATATTTTGTATTGACAAATTGAATTATAAAATTTGATCCGCGGGCGCCCGAAAAAAGCTTCGCTGGCTACCAGGCGCCCGCGAGCTACCGGCTGGACATCACTGACGTACAGTAATCTAGTATCTAATTATTCATAATTTAATTTTTTTTCATGAATCTTTCTTACCTGCTGTATCTCTGGTCTATCTCCCGAAAATCTCTCAAAAAATGAAATTTCCTTACCGATCATTTTCCTGCAAACTGTTTAGAAAATACTCTCTTCCTTGACCTCCTCCTGCAGTAATATTACCAACAACGTACTTGAACATCTTCTTCTGTTTCAAATTGTGCGATAACAGTTTTTCTTGTCTTCTATCAAACAGCCTAAGTTCAAACTTTTATAATACTAATAATTCCTAGCATTACTTTTTTATTTACTCATTTAATACTTAGTGACATATCTTGTAAGCTTATAATATTTATCACTTAAACGTCGTCGCGATATTTCGCTCCCCGTATAATATTCTAGCCAATATATGATTTATTCATCTTAATACCATTTATGTCCTAAACTGTGCACCATCACACAATGGCACGTGGAAAAGCAGAGCAAAAGATCTGCATTTCCTGGCTCAGCGGAAACATTTGCTCGAATCAACTGTAATCGCTAAAGCGAAAGCTTTATGTTTAGCTAATTCAATCCAAATGATAAGCAAACACACGTAGCAAAAAATTTGGAAATCGATTCTCCTTAGTGGGTATATGCTTAGCGGCATGTGATGATAATTACCTAGTATATGAATATAATAATCACTTGTAGGAGTCTATCTCGCGATGGATTCATGGTCTCGTGTGATATACTTTGACATCGCTCTCCATGTTTAAAGAGTGGTCGATACGTTTGCCAATGTCGTTTCTCCCGTGCCAATTCCGTTTCGTTACGCGGGTTTATTTATAAGCTTCTCTTTTATGGGCCTGCTCCCTTCTGGGTGAAACAGCCGTCATAGGACCCAACTTTACTTGATCTTGAAAACATACCGACAATTGCAATTGCAGCAACTAGAAAACTATCTTAAGCTGATATAAAAGTTATCAAATATATCCGACATATTATAATACTAAACTTTTAATAAATGATATAATATATGGAAATAATCAACCCAATAAATAATTATTTACGCTAACGACAATAGCCAATATGAATCTGTCATGATATAAGACATTGGCGCGTATCCATTTAACGTGTGTATTTGAGTTTTCACAGTGACACGGTTACGCTGTCAGATTTATCGTTTTTTCAATGGCTCGATTATTTTTATTTTTGCCTTATCTATGATCAAGTGGCAGATCTGAAGCGTTGCCATGGATATATTATTGATTTTGAGCACAACGCAGTTCGGTGCCTTTCGGAAATGAAAGCGCGATTTTTATTGCCTCGGATCCTCGGAAACGTTAAGCCTTCAGTGGCATTCGAGGAAGAGTCAATTAATCTGATTCTGCAGAAAAGGGATTTTTGCCCATAACGCAAGGGGCGATCGGACTTTTCGCTCGAAGCATCCCATCATTATAACCTTCGGTAAAAACCCGTAAAATGTTACTCGAGAACTTTAGGCAGCTACCGCAAATTACATTTCCGTTCACCCTTGTGTTTTATAATCATCACGAGGCCCATGATCTAAAACAGGGCTCCACAAATTTTCTAACCTCCAAAACTTATGAGCCAGCGCAGACGTTACATAATTTTGGCGGATATTTTTTATCGTTGTCAGAAAAATAAATGGTTAATGGTTTAAAATATCAAATATCTTTAAAAGGCCCTTTTTAGCGCTTTTTAAAATCTCTTATGTGTGCGGTTTGTCTCTCCGTCTTTTCGGGGAATACAGCTTGAATCTTGCAACTTGGAGAAACTAAATTTTCAAGGTAGATTTTTCTGCATATATATTTTTCTAGATCTAGAATCAGATGCTGGGGGAGTAATCGGAGCATTTTTCCAAACCCGTAGTTTCATTTCTAACCCAATAAGAAAGCGTGATATCGGTGCAGGGCATTATAAATTTATATTTTTAAATTAGTTAAAACTACGATAGGAGCTCCGGACGTAAACATGTAGCTAAAAGGCTGAGATTTATATTTTTGAAAACGGAATTCATATCCGTGCAGAATAAGAACGGACAATCTAGTACATATCTTAAAGAGAATTCTGACCTTCTTTTTGTGTTTTTGCACGGTTTGCACAGTTGCAGCACATTTTTCATTTGCATTTTAAAATAACTTAGGATACATTTTCAATAGGTTTTTGTCCTTCATGATTTAGTTTCATTGCAACCTCTTTATGAAATGTCGAAAAATCGGAAAAAAATCGAATATAAACTTAAAATATGAGGGAGGAGAATGGAAGAGAGAAATGGAGGAAGAATGGGAAGTGCCTTAAATTTAATATTTAATCCGCGCATTCCCATCATATTGAAGGGCTTTTGTACTAATTGTTTTTAAAGAAATAAGAGAGAAAATTTCCCGCTCTTTAACAATGGGAAATAAACTGCCATAGCAATGAGTCCACTGCTTTTAAATCGGAATTTTTGAAAAAGGGAATTTATAGTCTATATTACGAGGGTGTCCATCTCAAGCAAAGATGTAATCTTATGATGACGTCATAATCCTAAAATAAGAAAAAATTGCCTGTTGTTCTGCAATTCTTCCCTCACTTGTTCGTCTTTTAGAGATTGTGCCTTTGGTGTTTTTTTTAATATATCCGTTTTATTTCTTGTATTTAAATTGTCTTCGTTTATCTTATCTATTAGTGTCTCACCCATCGGTGCAACCAGAAGGGGGTTCACGGAGTGATACTTTATAATGAATTGTAATAGAGGAATTTGTATTAATAACAAGTATTTTATTGTGTTGTTATGGTAAATATTCAGATTTACTTTCTTTGACGGACTAGCTACCAAACCAAACTTCCTGCATAGCTCCAATACTCTGCCACAATGATAAAAATATTTCCGTACGTGTTTATATTTATGGTGCGCTCATCCTTATCGAAGAGTTAATTTGAAGCGACTGTCTTGGCGCCGCCGCCGCAGTGAAAATCACGAACCGATTAGCTCTAAAAAAATTAACCTTTTTATTATACTTTTGCGAAGGAATGTCACCATGAAGGAAGCAGTCTGCGTTTGATGTTTGGGGTACGTAGAAATAAAAGAGATACTCGGAAGACATCCGCTTAGTTGCTTAGCAACGATATTTCAGGGGAAGAGAGAACTGGCCACTTCATTAAGCCGTATCCATGGAAACTTGATTGAGATTGTTTGTTTCTGGAATAGAAAAAGGAGGGAGATGATTTTCCCCAGAAGTCGAGCATAACAAAACTTCTCTTCAATAAATCCTCTTAATTCAATCAAAAATAGTGTAATTTTGTAGCTTTTTTGTTTAAACATGAATTTCTAACGAAAATTATTTTAGGGGTAATATTTCTTGCTAACAGAAATCACAGGCATTTGGCATTTTTTTATAATTTGAAATTTTATTTTAATGGGGAGGTTGAAATACATATTTGCAAGATTCATGATGAATACGATAATCTTTAGTAAATCTAAATATTGAATTTTTGCTTAGTGGGCTGGAAGGTTGACCTTTAGTCTAGGGAGGGCGAATAGATTTTCATTGGCGTGCCGAAAATTGTAAAATTTCTGTTATATAGTTTCAGGCGTGCCATGCATTTATTTAATGAACATTTACCTCTATTCATATAATAATATTAATATGAATTTGTTTTATATTAATGGTACGAGTTTGCATATTTATAATTTGAAACCTCACACAAAGCCGTAAGGAAAAAAATACACAAATATAAAATTGGAAATATACGTAAATTAAAATATATTTTATTCACATATTTATTTGTTTGGACTTTTTTGGATCACTTCTGAAGAATTTTCTTTGAAGTGAGACCTCCAAGGAGAAACTTTCATATTTACTGCAAATCCCGCTTATTAATAACATTAATTTTTGCGATCAGCCGCCTATTATAATCAAATTCAGAATTCCAAAACCAACTTGCAGTATAGACTTGCAATTTCCTCCGCATTCTGTATTCACGTCCGTCGTCTATTGTGTTCAAGATTTTATCTGATCTCTGGTATGTTGAAGGCAAGAAATTGGCCAAAAAAAGACTCTTAGCATATCTTTTTGTCTACATTGTATGCATAAAAAACTTTCCGACACCATTGTGTTACGCATATACTAGCTCTACGCGTGAGCTCGCAATTACGCTACGCACTTATTCTGATTTTAGTTCAGATGGCTAATGCCTGCCAACTATTTGACATCCCTGCTTTAGCTTATAAAGCAGAAGTGAAGACACCAGACACTTCATGCGCCAGTTCTTCAACTTACGAAGCTTTTATAAAAACACAGGTCCGTGACATTTAACCAAATTAATTTTGTCTGCTATATAAATGTGGTCATAAAATATTTCTCGTTGAAATTTTATTTTTTAAATGTTGTTGAGGCCCTCTTTTCATGAATGCGATGCTCCAGATTCTCTTAAGTAACTTCCTACGTAGACACAACCCACTCACCGAAGCGCTCGCATCTGTTACGTATACATTTTTTCATAACCCGGGAATACAAAAGCGTATCGAAAATATGAAATGTTTTTCACGATTATTGGAGAAGTTTTTCATCCATGCTATGACATATATTATTATATGAAAACACCCTACCTCTTCCACGTAGATGTAAAAATACATAAACCGCGCGACAGGAAAATACATGGCGAAATAGTAATTCAATGAATAAAATAACATTTTTGCATTTTGTCCTAAAAATTGCTTTTAAATATATCATATTTTTACAAACGCAGTTCATTTATTTGAGGAAAATTTACTTTGACGCGTCAGACACCTTTGGAATACATATTTCCTGGTAAGCTGCCATTGAAATATGCATAACCAATTCCATTGGGCAATAATAATAAACAAAACTGGTCCCAATACCGAGGTTGTAGCCAGCGCCGTAACTAGCTATTTTATAGCCCTGGGCAAACTACTAAATCCACCCTCCTTCAAAAAATTGTTTTCTCTTGTTTATTTAGTTAGTGTTTGGATTTTTGCGCCCCTTACTCATTTGCGCCCGGGGCAGATGCCCCTCTTGCCCCGCCCTAGTTACGGTACTGGTTGTAGCTAATAAATGTTAATTGAGTGAGAGTAAGCAATGCGCATGTTCCTCAGCCCCTGAACGATCTTATTAAATACAAGATCTAAATTTCGTTTGTGATTCGTTCACTAAGCAATCTAATTATATTTGGAATATTTTTAAGTATCTTACATCACATTAGGAAAAGTATTTTTGAACTTTTGAATAATCTATAGATATCTCAAAGAGCTTCACCTAAAAGATTTTAGGTTGCAACGGCATTGATATCAATGTAGAAAAGTGTGGTATAATTTGTAGTTGTATGAAATGACGGAGAAACATTCTGGTAATAACAGCGATCTAATCTTCTTTTTGTCGAGCAAGTGGAAGATCTGAGTCAGTCATCCTCAGAATTGAGTTTTTATGCGTTCTTTACAAAAAGTAAACAAAGATCTGCTAAACTACTGTGCGGATGTTCATCAAATTTGGTATTTAGGACATAAAGGCAAAGAAAATCGTATAAACTCCTTAAAAATTGTTTTTTTTTTCCGACGTATGCCTTAAAATTTTAAACATCTGAAGATAGGTCATACGAATTACCTTTAACATTGACCTACATTTCGTTTCTAAGTAACAGAACACGAGGAACTGGATGCGTATTTCCCCGTCAACGACGTCCTACGGAAGGAAATTTCGGATTATGGAACACTTACCTTGACACAATGGACAGCTCCGTCCTTAAGAAATTCTCAAAAATTCGAATCTCCCAACAGAAAATTGGTTAGCTTAATGTTCTTTAATGCACGGCAAATGCTATTCTTCGTATAAGTTTTCCTGAAATAATATTTAAGACGGGATAAAATTCACGGGTACTCGTTCAGGAGCAGGTGTAATCATCTACATCACTATTATTATTCCGATTAAGATTAACAGTTGGACTTTAATGCATTCATAAACGCAACGGTTATATGTGATAAATATGAAAAATCGATTATTCTTTGTAAAATTTCAATTGTGTTAAAATAGTTATATAGAAAAACGAATTTTGATGAGCCTTAGTAATTCAGTTTTCAAATAATATTGTAAGTATTAGTTTTATGGTACTACATGCTATGTAAGCCATGACATTTGATGAAATTGTTCTTTGGAAACCACATTGCTAAGGTAAGAAATGAGATCTGATGCACAGAATCGTTTTATTTAATGCGAATACTACGTCTTAGCGACTCCGTTATCCTTGGCACCGAATCGGAGTCTTTCTCTCGAAGGAGGTCGAAGTTATTTGAGAGAGAAGTTAACGCGATTCACGCTCACGACGGAAGGGCAAGAAATGAACGATCTCTACTTCCCGCCTTCGCCGAAATCGTTTAACAGGGCGGAAACAACCTTGTCTGAGAGTATTGGATCATAAGAGGGCGTTTCCTGTGCGTCTATTCTATAGTTTTGCGGTAGACAGAGCCTAAGAAAATAAATTTGCGTTAAACATCTCGTCCTTTACATTCAGTATCTCTGTACAAAGCTCTAAATAATTCGATATTTTTTAATGGAATGCATTGAGTATTATCTCTTGTTTATCACAGATGTATCGAGAGAATTTACAGGATTCTTAATAAACAAATCACAGAAATGATAGCTTGCTCCGTGAATAGCTTCCTATCAATTACGAAACGACTTCTTGATAGATTAGACGTTTTTTTAGCTAACTTTTATCGCCTATCAAGATAGTCCTTTGCGTAGATCGTTATATATATATATATATATATATATATATATATATATATATATATATATATATATCGTTTAAAGTAATTCATTAAACCTTTGGACGTAAAGAAACTCGCAACTATCTCTGAGAAATTCAACCGGTTGACTGGGCTTGAATACGATCCGAGAAGACAGCCTGGCGCCGCTGGAAAATTCCACTCCTCTCCAAGTTGTTATTGTTTTTTTTGCTATCAGCTTCACGAAGGTCGGCGGGGGACGTTCTTTTTTACGAGAATTGCATTAGAAAACAGATCAACCAATACCTTCAAGCGCCCAAGATTTATTCATCTCTTATCATGCTTTATATTAAAAAATGAATGAATTAATGAACGACGCGATCTAGATATGTTGACACAAATTGATTAAGCATTGTCAAATGACAAAAAACTATAATTTATATTCGACTTAAAAATTGTATGAAATAATCCTAATAATTGCTTAATTATCTGCAGTACGCTGTAAATACTACTCTAAAAAGCAGTTGATAACTCAGTATATGATATTATTTTCGTGTATAGTGTCTGAAATAGCCCAATTTACGTTTATGTAGTTCATGCAGTACTGCTCATAGTACAAATTATTTCTTTATAACTTAAACAAAATTTTTATTTGGTCGCGTTCGAAATGTTTTCAGTCTATATTAAGTTTCTAATCGTGAAAATTTGAATCTCATTCGAATAGTTTAAAAAATACGGTCTCAGGCGATTTTTTCGCGAAATTTAGGCATTTAATCAATTTAGCGCCATGGAATCATAATTGGTAAACTATATTGTTGACTTTATTTTTATATGCGTAAGAAAAATATGCTTTAAATGAGGGAAGAAGAGAAAACGCAGTTGTGAAATTATTTTGGTTTCTTTACTCTCGTATACATTTTACTTTCTCATATACGTAGTATAATGAGAAAGTATTGTTACCGTGAAAAAATTCGACTTCGAGATTTTGATGGAAATACACATTTTAGGTGTCCCCGAGTCCATAAAATTGGTTTTCGTCATGCCGTATGTCTGTCTGTTCTCCGTTATAGAGCCCAAACGCGTACATGAAACGGAATGATATTTCGTATTTGTGCAATATATCATCTTTTGCGGACCCCTTTTTCATAAAAATGATATTGCTAAAAATTTAAGGGTAGTTTATTCTTGGTGATTTTTTGAAAAATTTATTTACTGAAAATTGTGTAGCGATACTATCTTAGACTGCATAAACAACAAAATTCACAATGAACAAATTACATTTATTAGCCCAAAAGCAAAAGTTCTTTAACAGAAAATACCAGTCAACTTGCGACGTGGATAGATTTCAATATTCACTCGAACTGGCACTGGAATCTTCATGAGGGACAGGCAGGACAGGTTGCCACACAACCTTCTCGTAGCGTAGACCACGGGTAAAGAGCAAAAAAAGGTCTTATCTCCTCGACACGCGCAAGCGCAGACGATGAGCAGGGGGAGGGGAGTGGAGAGCACGTCACGATCGGGCGTTTAGCTGGAAAATTTTTACTGGACGAATATTTGCGGATAACACCTTAATTTGGCTTCTCATCGTGGAAACCGTTGAAAACTGAAACGTGATGAGGTTTGCACTAGGTATATTGCGAGCGTCTGTTCTGACCGCGAGGCTACGTGAGGTTGCCATTACGTTCGGAACCTTTTTTTAAGGCGGAGTCTCCTCGGAACCTATACAAAGTCCGAGGAGGGGGGAGGGAAATTGCTACACCCCCCCTGAAAAAAGATGTCCCTTTTCTCTCCCGTCACTTTACTTGTCTTTCATTTCACTTCACTCGCAATAAACACTTTTAGGTCCAGTTACAAAATCATTACATATTTATACAGAATAGGTAAAAAATACATTGCTTAAATATTTGGTAAGTCAATGCTTGCAAATAATGAAGTATAATAAGAGATGTGAATACAGTATACCTATTCAATTATAAACATAAGTACATTTGCTAAACGGATGAAGGGGCATATCAAACATATTAACTGAAAATATAGTTATATATTGTATGTGTGGGTACGAAAACTCGCCAAAGGTTTCAATTACCTCGTATTACTGAATCCCCTCATAATGGAATCCATCCAATTTTATTTGCAGCCTAAGCAATCAGGAGTTTATCTGTCATACAAGTTGTACTTATTTACTAGCAATGGACAAAGAATTATAAATTATAGATGATTCCAGCTGGTCTTCACACAATGTGACATTTGCCCAGAAAATTTAGCAATATGGCGAGAACATTTACCTTACATACATAACACAGGACTAATTAGTTAACATTGCATCCAGTAATATCTCTCTCGTTAGGACCATATATTTTTTAAAGAATACATAATAAGTCCTTTCGACATAAAACAACAAAGAGATCGGTATTTTACATATGAATAACTGTCTTAATTCGTATGCAAGAATATTTAACAAAATTCAGTTTTCATAATAGACTTACAACATATAAATTATAAGAGGAATTGGCTCTTAGAAAAGCATTAGGAAATCAGGCTTTTAAGAGTCCATTTGAAAGCAAAGCCCAAATTTTGAGCACAAGATGATAAAATAGAGATGAATATTTGATAATAGCAATATAATAGAAATAGAACAATATAATAGAGATAGGATTTAATATACAATTGTATGTGGTAATATTAGGAAAATTATAAGTCATAAATATACCATTAGAATGCTATGTAGCAAAATCAGTAGAAGTGCCAGATATTTAAAATAAACTCTTTCTCAGATTAACTCTTAAATCTCACAAATACAATTGGATTATTAAATGATACGATCAGTGGAGAGAGACAGATATGATTCTACATATCCTAGAAATGGCATCTTTTGGTTTTCATGGCGACAGTAGTCATGTTCAGCAATTAACACCTTCTAAGCTTCCGTTTATATTTGTAATTAAGCGTTGTTAATCATGGCTGCACTTCTCTATTTAGTACTGAGATAGTGGCTTATGAGTGCCGCTGCCCGAGAATTTTGGCCCAATAACCCACTTAAATTGGTAATACAGACGGAGAAAACAAACAATCTTACGCAATTTAAAAGTGCTTTATTATACCTATATTTTTAAAAAATTATTTTTTCTTACTAGGGCCGACCCGAGGTACCGGTAAGTCAAAGTATTGAGGCTCGATCATCTATCTACATATTACTTGAAAATGAATAAATGCTGGATACCAATTTTTCCCGCAGATCAGGCGGGAATATCCCTTTTAATTTTCATTATCAATTATTTTACGGAGCAATGCATAAATTAACAGGTTTTTTAGAAGGCGTCATAAAAAAACTTACTAGCGGTTTCTATCACGGAGCGCCAAAATATTTCTAGTCGCTCCTCTCTCTTACTACTATGGTAAAAACTTTCTACATGGTCATTGTTCTCTTTCACACTAACTTGATATAATGACAGTACATAAGATATGCTTCCTATATTTTATCAGCATGACCTTCTCCAAGGATCATACTTCTTCTCTGTGCTAGATCGAGTTTTAACTTAAGCAGAGATAGAACTGAATTTAATAACCTATCTCTGTTTGGAGAGAAAGGAGAATTTATATCGAACTATAGTTTTTGCCTATAAAATCTTTTGATGCCAAGTTCTCTGCATGCGGAATTTGATTTATATGAATGTAAATCATTGGGTGATAATATTCAATCTAATTACATTGTATTGCATTCGGCATAAATGATTAAACCAATCATCTTTGCATACGGAGGGATTCTATGTGATTATTTTTTAAAATTTTTAATTGGGTATGCAATTTTGAATAAGGACTGTTAACATTTATTTTTTAAGATAACTATTATAAATTTAATTTAAGCAATTTTTCGCTTCTCCAACGGGGTTATGAAGCAAAATCTACTAATGTAAGATATACTTATTTTGCATATTATTTTTGGAACGCTGTTTTTATATTTCTGGTGCAATTTTTATTTTTTTGGGCGCACCTTTTATTTTTTGGGCTCTGTTTTTATTTTTCGGACTCATTTTTTCATATTTCGAGCGCAGTTTTCATTTTAGAGCAGTTTTTCATTTAATTGCTTTTATTAATTTTATTAATGCAAAAGTGATTTAATGAAAATGAAATGTTAATGCGCTGTTTCTATTGCAATCAACGAAAGAGAGAGTGAAATAGAAATTACAGTTCCGTCCTCAGAAAGAGAGAGTGAAATAGAATACATTAGAATTACAGTTCGGCTCTCAGTTACATTAACTATCACTTATCGTAGTGAATAAACAAATATGGCGTGGTATGCATGAACCTCGAGCTTTTTACTCCGTAATCGAAGAAGAAAAACAAATTATTTTAGTTTGCACAAACCATTTATTCCTATCACTCACTCATGACGACATCATTTGCGAGGAGGTTATGAAGTGTCCTATAAACAGATGTATTTCTTTCCTCTTGGCGATGGCCTTATTTTATCGTCACTGCTTTGTTAATTATCCTTTGAAAAGTTTTTACAACATTTCGCTCGTTAAATTGTTTACAATACTTGCTAAAGGTTTATTTTTAAACGTTATATCTATTATTTGAAAGATAGTTTTTATTTGATGAAAGAATGAGGTTATAATCCTGGGAAATCATAGTTTAATTTTTTCTCTCTAATCTTCAGTTAAATTTTCATGACGCTCCTTATGTGCCATTGCATTAGTTAGCGTAGGTACTTAATTTCTGATATGTCCCTCTAATCACAAGCCTATCTCATTCGCGTCTGCGCCAGCCCATGCCGTGGATACCGCCAATGCCTCAGCTGCTAATCATTTCCGTGCATTTCCGCGTGGATGACTCAGCCATTGTCGTTTATTTTATGAAACCTGAAGATTTTTCCCGCTCGCATTCTTATTGGCTTTGAAGCAAGCAAGGGGGCTGTGACATCACTGAGAAATCTTATATGGGAAAAATAACTCGTTTACTCCTGGAGCATTCGAGAAACGTAGAATTGGTTCTAAACGATTCAGCAAACATCTTTGATCATCCGGTGGCGCGAATGTTTGCCATCGTGTCATCACGTCGATCAAAAGATCAGGAATAATGCACGTGATACAAGATACCCGTTATTTGTTTAAACGGCAAGAAAAAAACTTGATTTTGAAACCCGTTGAATCCGCTTTCATATTGTCCAGCAAGAACAATCGAGATCGATAAGTCGAGACTGTGATTTCGAGAGCGAAATTCATTTTTAGCCAGCATAACTCCAACGGATACAAATTGGTGTGGAACAATGTATACGTATTTTGGTTACAAAGAAGCCATCGTCAGTGGCGATCATCTGATCTAATAGGGATGTCAGTTTTTTAAAACATTAAAAGTAAAAATTTTGTTAGTATTATTCTTGAGTTATTGTTGATTTTATTTTAGTTTAACAGTAAATTAGATAAAATTATAATTGTTACAAAAAATAATTATTTACTGATTTTACTTTATGGCATGCATTCAGTAATAAAAATGCCTTGAGCATCACTGCGGAAATGTTTAATTAAGGGGGTGTCGGTGGTGTAGTGATCAGGACGCTGGCTGCTACTCGAAGGGGCAGCGGGCACCAATCCTGCGCGAGTAGGATTTTCTCCGAGGTCGCCCGGCCCCGTTCGTATGGCTTGAGGAGACCGCGCAAATTCAGCGTCCCGTCCTTCGGAAGGGACGTTAAGCAGTTGCCCCCCTTGGTGCTTTTCGTAAAGAGTAGGGTAATGCCAGCACCGAGTTTCCCTTCTCCCTTCTGTGTGTGTGTGTCCGGGTTATGACAGTGCAACATGACCATAGCCGTCGACGCACTTAAAAAATCAATTTCTACTATTAGGTTTAATTAACAGCGTACGAACAGTAGTATTCAAGCATCTTTTCCGTTTTTCTAAATAAGAACAATTGTTAATCACGGACAGTGATATCGTCGTCAACATCCTTGCAATCGCCAATGATCTATTACCCATATACGTTTATGCATCATTCGCTATTTGTACCCCTCGTTCTCCTTGAACGAAATAAATTAAGACAGAGTGTCTTACCTTTCCAACTGATCCTAATGATTTAACTCTGTTCAACTAACAAGTGAAATAAAACGTACGACAAAGATAAGTATCCACATTTTTTAGTAATTTTATTTCGTAGTGATGGAAATCTTCTTGGTTAATGATCAACACCGATATCAATACCTTACTGTTAGTTGGTGTTTTCTGGTAATAAACTGCAAGTTAGCACCGCATTGGATTATTACGTATGCAAGGAATCTGAACAAAGTTCGAATCGATGAAATGGTAAAGGCAATTAAGATAGCCGTTTCCAGTAAACTCTACATTTGAGAAATTCGTTTCAGCTGTTGTACCGAAAAAGAAACTAACTTGATAATTCTATCTCAAATCTTTAATTATCCAACGAACAAAATCAATAGAAAAAGTTTGAATTAGCTTTAAAAAGGTGGAAACGATTCTCAGGATTCACAGCTAAGAATAATCGGAATGTGTATAAAAAACAGCAGCTTAAATGAACATAGACAAAGTGATAAGACGCGCAAATTTGCTTTCGAAGAAAAGCTGTTAAAGACCTCTAAATGTCCTCGCCCACAATGATGTTGTTGAACTTTTCCACCTATTTGGTCAAGCACTCATCATCTTTCAGAAACTCAAACAAATTATTATGAGTGAAACTATACAAATCATTGTCAAAATATTGCCGAATGTACAGGGCCATCTTTACTTTTTAGCGTCTTTCTCAGAAAAAGATCAAGCTTTCTGTTGTCATCCCGTTTTATCCGCCGTCTATGACAATGATATATGCCCAAACGAAAGTTGGAGTGAGCAAATATTCATGGCTTGATCCTTTTTCCCAGGAACGATTTTTTCACTGTCGAAAGCGTAATTTAAAATTAAAGATTCCCCTCGTGTAACTTCAATTTATGTTTGCAGCAAAGAGATATAAACTTTTTCATAAATATAACCTTTTTTATTAATCAATGATTTGCTGATGTTGATATATAGTTTGAGGGCTTGTATCTCAGAACGACGACTTTAATTTTAACCGATTGGTCCTTTCCGAGTTTTATCAATTAGCTTTATTTTGCGAAGAACGACGTTTGTGCATGCGCCTTATCAACACCAAGCATGGCAAAATGTATACAAAAGCATCCGCCAACGGCGTAGATCGATGAAATATGTATAACAGTTTTGTTTATTGAATGAACTGGTTACGAAATTTCACTTCAAAGTATCTCTAACTATGAGATATCTCTCAATTAAGTATTTATGAAAATTATTTTATTTCCGGTACTTAGACTACTGCATAAAGGCTATTTAACCATAACCTTATTTTTCATTTACTTTTATTAAAACTACATTACTTTTGTTAGTGCAGGATGTGTTAAAAAAGTTATTTTTCATCAAGGTTTCAATAAATAGTTATGAGTTTCGGTTGGCTGTATGTTCATTGAAATATTTTGTTTGCGTGAAACTGAGACGCAGTTGACAGTCTTCAATGCCATCCACCGTCCTTCGGGATAACATTGGTGCGATGCCTAGGTTATCTCAGAACTATAGTTGAGGAAAACAAGATCACTGCGTCGGAAGTAATATTTGTCTTTCATGTCGGTGCATTGAATTTTCACGATTGACTTCCATAGAAATTTCATTAGAGACTTCCAACTCCAATAATAAATATCGGCATTTCCTCAGTTTTGCCAATTATCACATCTTCAGCATGAATTACCATAAGTAACTTAAATGAGTTTTTTTGAAGCTCCGAATCGGAGAGAAAAGCACGCAGTGGTTAGAGCTGTGGTTTTCAACCGGTGTGTCGCAACACAATGTGTCGCGAAGAGCTGGGAGGTGTGTCGCCGAAAATGTTGATAACGGCTATATTAAACATTGTTGTTTTAACGAAAATTAACTTTTTATTTCATTTTGTGTCGCGGGGGAGCTGGATCATTTACAAGTGTGTCGCCAAAGCAAAAAGGTTGAAACACACTAGGTTAGAGTACACCAAATGAATGATTCAAAAATCCTTTATGATTGTTAAAAGGACCCTCCATGATTACAAATTTTGGAGAAAAACTAGCCAATCGATTTGTTGTTGTATACAAAAATTTGTTTTACGATTTTTAGTGCATTTGAAAAGTTTATATTTTAAAAAATTGTTTAAAAAATATTTTATTTACTTTTTGCTTTTTAGCTTTACAAATATGTACCTTAACCCCTCAACGCCGTCAGGCGTACTATTACGTCCTGCAAAAACTGTCTAATCGGCCGTCAGGTGTACTATTACGTCCTGCGGCAGCCCTAATTTATTTTATCTTTTGACGCTAGAGACTTCTTTAAATCTAAATAACCTATATATATTTTGAAAGAAGAAGATTTGTACTTCCTATCTATGTTTGTCCTGTATTTTTTTCTCTTTTAAAAACTATATAATCAACGTTGAATTTTGCGATAGAATTTTCAATTTTGCTATGATATGATGGTATTTCTCCGTATAAAAGTCGCTTTTCAATGTAGCAAGGAACCTTTCCTTGGTGTTTGAAATGCAATGTAGGAACTGTGTATCATTTCAAAGGAGAGCACGTTTTTTCTCGTCTTTTTTCCTGCTGGAGATATTTGGCTTATGTCATGCGACAAAGGTCTTCGTCGGTATGTAATGAAAGAAAGGAAAACATCTTATGTCTGTCTATGCACAGCTTATTACAAATGTTTACAATGCAATTGATGAAGAATGAAAATAGGTTGAGTAAAAACATTTCTGTAAACATTCTCTGCCATTACCGTGCGATCCTTCGTTCATCGCGTCATAGGAGTGCGTCAACGTCAAAACAGCTGATTTCAAAATCCAAGGCCGACATTCTTCCGATAATTTAGTGCCACGCCTCAAAGAGAGGCATTTTGTGAGAAGGATAATATCTGTCATATAATTTTCAAGACCTTTAGAAATTTATTTTAATCTCGACGAAAATTGCGGGGAATTGAGTATATCTATTTGTAAGTATTTGTTTACATATAATATATGTTTAGTTTTGTGATAGAATTTTAGTTTTTACCACGGACCTACGGATTTTCGGTTTCTAAAGTTGACCCATAAATACCTGAGGAAAGGGAACCCACAAAATGGGGTTCCTTTTCTTTGACACTTGAAAGAAGACGAGGTCTGTTTTCCTCTTCAGATAAGTGCTTCGCTTTTGTGCTATAAATAGCAGGGCCAAAGCAGCGATGAAGCGAGTAGGCAAGAAGAGGACACGCCAGTAAATATCACGAAAAGCTCTTCCATATATTTACACAATAGATTACTAGAAGTGTTTACTAAGCTATAAGGCATTTCTTGCTGAATCCAATTACGCATGTGTAAATTTTCTGAAAATATTTGGGAAGGACCTATAAGATCAAGTTTTCCGTGTTTTATACAACGTCATATCTCCCTTTCCAATGAACGAAATGCAACCATTTCTTCTATGTGACTTCTGTAATGACTAAGAATGATGACTGTATAACTAAAACGTTTATATTATAAATAAATCATCTTTTAATAAATCAATAATACTACATTTACTTAAAAATTTCCAGTCAAGACATGAAAAAGTTGAGATGCGTAAAACTTTTCACCTAATTGGTTTAGATGGGTAGACTTACAGAATGAAATAGTTACTAATTTAAGCTATTTTTATTAAGATTTCACATCAATATCTTCTATAGATTTTCCGGTGCTGAATATTATATATAAAGCGCGAATGCACGCCGGAAAATTAGCGATTGGTTTACATTCTCTTCTACTCCAACAATCTTTGTATGTAAAATATTTTATTTACAAATTTCATGTCTTTCATAAATCCACAAAAAAAATCAGAAAAATCAAGAGAAAACTTCTAAAGTTATGATTATTTTAATATTTTCGAACGTTTTTGCAACGCATTCGTGAAAATTTAAAAACCTCATCCGGCCGTACGGGTGGGATTTAATAAATCTCCTCCGGACTTGAGAGGTTAATGGAAATTTAAAAGTACATATTGTACACAATTCATATTTTGGATTTTTTTACCATAAATACCGTCAATTATGTCGATCAGTGGTCAAATTATATGGTGGAAGAAGTCTCACAATCACACAAAAATTCCAGTGCAGTATACTTCGCAATACGTTCGGACTACGTTCCAAAAACCAGGGCGTATCGCAAATCAGCGTATTGCGGAAACATTTTTACATAAGAGCAATGCTATAAAAAGAGATGCGTTCCTAAATGGATTAATATCACGGATAAGCACGACAAATATCGTAGTTCATCATTTGCTAGCCATCACATGTTGCGCGTAATCGTGCTAAACGAATGCAAAAATCCCATTGAAAGCCATGTCAAAGGTAGGAGGGGAAATGAGAGCGCGCGCGACATATATTACGCACGTGTTTTATACAATACTCTAATTATCATCAAAGTATAAATAAAATACAATACATACACAAAGACTTTCAATCCCTTAGCTTAAAATATCTTTACCTACATACTATTTGCCCTGCGGAAAGGCATTACATAATTTTTAGTCAACGTCACTGCAATACATAACGCAAATTACACTGTGCTGCCATCTTCCGCCAACATACGAACCGGGTGTAATATTTTGTTTTTCGATCCATATGTTGAGCAAACGCTCCGTTTCTATCAGTGTTTCTCTTTGATTATGCCTCCCCAGCACAGTTGATGTTAAAGAAGTAGCTCCATGAGCACACTTTTTAATTTTCCCAGCACTTCTGCAAATAGTTCTCACAGTTGACGGAGCTAGAAAAAGAGCACGACCTATAGCAGGGTGCCCTTGTCAACTTTCAACACGTTTTATTATATCCAATTTAATTAATTAATTAAGAGAAGTACTTCGATTTAATTTTTTCGCTTGCGACATTGCAAACTTACAAGGGTAAAAACTCGAGCACAAATTCAATGTGTCACCACCACGGCACCATTAGTAGTGTAATCAACTTCAAAGTCCAAAAGGTACATTGCCCTGAAATTGGAGCCTTTTGAAGAAATTAATCAAAGCGGAGGTAATTTTATTATCTTAAAATAGATAAAGTAACCAAACATACTGATTTGTTCAATGCTGGGCTGATTTTCACTATACTATACTGATTGACTCTGTACTAATTTACGAATATTGTAAATCCTCATTTTATATGTTGCCTAAATGCGATAATCTAGTCCAGTTATAGGTATTTTGAGATCTTCGATTTTTGTTACTATCAGTTTTAACGCTGAAACTATTTAAAATTTTAAATAATGGATTGAAATGCTGTCATAGAAAAAAGTCGCAATATATAACACAAATATTTCCATACATTTCAAAGTTGACTCTAAAACTTTTAGTAAAGGACTTTTGTGCTGATTTGCTTTATGTGGAGTCCGTCTCACGGTTTACTCACTCGTAAACTCGGCTATTGATTTGTGATAGACGTTATTTATCAATTGTGTTATTATCAATGAACTTAATGTCTTTCTAGGAGAATTAACGCCTGACTTCATTCGCACTAGTTTATAATCATGCCATTAAAAGCTTTGCTTTCGTATCGATTCAATTTCTGAAACGGTTTATTAATAGCAGATGAGCAATGAAGTTCTTAATCTCGTGATGTAGCATTCAATAGCTTTTGTGACTGTTTGTCGTTAGAGCTCAAGTTAATAAACCTGAATCGAATAACACGTGCACGCGAGGAGAGCGGCAATGAGTCCCAAAGAAACAAAACACGGTTGTTTTTCGAAGCCAAGGAATTACCTCACATTTTTAACAAGCTGTGGAGGAGTATTACATCTCCAGTGGAATTTTCTACGTCCCAGATTCTAGGCAAGATGATGCTTTCGACGGTAAACTTCCAAGTTGTATGAGCAATTATTTTCGGAGAGTTTCCGGGACTTTTAATGAAATTAAATTAAAATAAAGGAAATGAAAACATTTTTAAAAGAACAACTTTTATATCCACTAAATAAAAAATCGAAATCGAAATTTTTTGCGAGTTGTTTGACTTGGTAATGTTTTAAACTTATCATTTTGTAATTAATTTTATTTAAAACTTGGTTTTCTCCTTTAGTCCGAAATAAAAAGTTATTCTTTAAAAAAATAGTTATATTTTGAAATTTGTAGTATCTGATGTTACAAAAATCAAAGAATAAAAGTTATATAATGTTCTATGTTCACAGGGACGGTGTGATTATTTGCTGGGCCTAGTTCGACAGTGAGCGGGAATGGGGCCTATTTAGATATGTTAATATATTCGGTGGCGCAAAAAATGACGATTTTTAAAGAACAGTGGTATTTTTTTAAATAAAAAAATTGTTCTTATGAAAACTAATTTTGAATAGAAGTTTTGTTCAAAAATTACGTAATTTTTTGCGGTATCCATTTTATGTAGTAATTTATTTATGAATAAGAACCCAAAAATTGAGTTGTATAAATGTTTATTAATCGAAAATTAAACAATGCATAACAGAAGAACTATCAAAAGTGTAATTTATAAATTATTACAAACTTGGAATACAAAAGTAATTGATTATTACACAAAACATAAACGATCAACTCTTACAGATTTTTATAAAATAACAAAATGAAATACAGTTTCATTTCTTAAATAAATATATGCAAATATATTTAAAAATAGTTTTTCTCGCTCTTTTAGCAGCAAATTCTTGATAGACATCATCATAATTTATAGTTTTTGCTATTCCATTTTCTATAGATAGTATAGCAAGGGAAGTGAATCGCTCTTGACCTATTTTGGATATGAAGTAATTTTTTATAATTCATAGTTTTGAAAACGAGCCTTCTGCGTAAGCAACTGTAACAGGTTTAGTGAGTATTATTCTTAAAGATATTGTTAAATTTGGGTAAATTTCACTAAGACCATTTCCGTATATATATTTTAGAGCTTCTAAACTAGTAAAATGGGAAGAAACAATAGTTCTAAACATTTTTAATTCTTCAAACAAATCTAATCTATCTATATCTGTCTCTAGTGTTAAATGCAAATCTTTACAATGATTAAGGATATCAGTTTCAGTAATTATTTTGAGACCGGATAATGTATGGCGGTGCAAATTCTTTCTTTAGTATGTCTGATTTTGTTTTAAACTAGCACAACTCCTTTAATTTATCGAATGACTGAGAAAAAAGAACCTGGTCCTCCAAGGATCACTTCCATTCAATTGGATAACCCTGCCTTCGAAGAAATCGTCGAAGAATGGATGAAAGAATCAAGATTTTAGGAGAGATGAATATTTTAAATTAATAGCTTAAGAATTAGTAGTTCCGGAAACGACAAGAAGATTAATATTCCTTGGGCACACATTGATACGGAAAGTTCTATTAGACGAATTTTTAAAATTTCACAGGGTAAGATTTAAAAATATATTTTGAATATTTGAATAAAGTTGAAAAACTTGCTCCAAAAACACAGTTTCAAACTGAAATTGAGTTTTCTTTCGTTTTTTTTTTACTTTGACGACGAAACTAATTTGATAGGAACTAATGAAAGTTTTTGAATCATTTTAGTAGCTGTAAAATGTGAAACATACAATCACAAATATTATATATATATATATATATATATATATATATATATATATATATATATAACAACTTACGGAAAAGGAAAGGTAAAATGAATATATGGATGTCAACAAGGTGTTGGGATGAGGAAACCCAGTGAGCACTCACCAATCAGACGACTTCAGGTTGGCGAGGCCCCGGGGATGTCGAAGCGACACACGTAAAATAACACAAAAACACAGAAACATCACAAACGTAAAGCTTTCGGAACTACTCCTTCTTCAGCTACAGAGAGAGAACTGATGGCGGTGACACTGGGTGGAGGCATGGGGGTGGAAGGGTAGTGCGGAAAGGTCGAGGATTGGAGGAAACGGAGGGGGTTGGGGATGGGTAGGGTGTTGGAAGAAGACAGAAAGGGTGTGAAAAGCTATCGAAGGTTGAGGCCTGGGGGAGTGAAGGAGTTTAGGAGATGGATATGCGAAAGCTCCCACTGACGGAGTTGGGGAGCCGAAGCATTGTCGGGGAGAGCGCGAATGACTCTCACTGTGAAGCAGTTGTTGAACTTTAAATTATGTTTGTTCGCATGAACGGCAACCGGCAGCGGTCGTTTGAGAATGACGCTGTTGCGGTGGCCATTCATGCGGATGTTGAGGGGATTGCTGGTGAGGCCAACATAAAAGGCGGGACATTGGGTGCATCTCAGGAGGTAAATGATATTGCGGGTGGTGCAGTTGGTGGTGGAAGTTATGGGGTAGGTGATGTTGGTTGTGGGACTGGAGAAGGAGTTGCAGGGGGGGTTTATTGGGCATGTTAGACATCGGGGTCTACCGCAGGGGTAAGATCCGGCAGGGTGTAAAACGGTGCTGGTCAAATCGCCGCCCCGTTCAATCTTTCTTATGTCAAGTTATTGTTTTTCAGACCAGAATGCTCTTCTTCCTAGTACCTTCCTAGGTAACAAAGGGGAATGGGGGGCTGTCAAAATATGTAATTGTTTTTTTTAATTCTTTGTAATTGACTTAATTACTCCCTGTGAACATTTTTTGTTAAATCGTCTTCATTATGCAAAAATAATATTTAAAATAACTCTTAAATATCCCGCGAAAACGGCATCCTGGTTGAATAGAGTAGTAAGGGGTACGTGACGTCATCGCATGCCTTACGACGCTTACGACCGTACTGAAAGCACGCGGTTTTGATACTTCGTCCTGTTGTTTTTCCTGATATCGTAGCTAAAATGGATAATGTGGATCGTAGGAAGGGTTATAAGTATTGTCTGGTACCTCAGTGCTTAAATACAACGATTAAAACCCCGAGAAAATTGTTCTTCAGGCTACCGAGCTCCTTGGGAAGAAATAAGAAGCGGAGGACATTGTTGTTGAAAGCCATGAGGAGATACGCATCTGATATATCAGAACGTACAACTGCATTTGTCTGCGAAGATCATTTTAATCTAATTACTAGTTATATGTATGTACGTAATTTTATTGCTTCGTATTTTAGTTTATGACTTATATCGGCATTACATTGACATGATGCATATATCTATGGAGAACGATGAAAGAGTAAATTATAGTTTTGTTTCAAAGATTAGCATATATATTGTAACAAAACTTCCATAATGTAAATATACCTATTCTAAGTACGTAAGATCAAACATACGGAAATCGTTGGGCTATGGGTTTATTAAGCAAACAATTACTGTTGCAGTGCATATATTTAAGTAACAAGTTTTTAAGCAATTACTTTTACAAATATTACATATTAAGTTAGTTCTGTAATTTAAATATTTTAATAAATTTGTTCACATAATATCCACGACCATGGCATTTTGAAGGACCATGTTGTGCTAAATAGGGGCAGACATGGCACTCCACAGACGTGACTAAATCTTCTTCTTCATCTACAACTACACTCACTTCATAACCTCTTTATCTTATTCTGTGTTCAGGGCAAATCTTGCCTTTAACAATACATATTTTTCCTTATCGCTTCAGTTTAACAAATCCAACAGCATTACTAACATAGTCTTTTCTCATTGACCTCAAAGGGAGAAAAAAGCCATAAAAATAACGATGAATTTCACGACATATACAAAAGAGACATGCAGTTATTACAAACAATTCTACAATTTTTCTTTTCACAAGAATAGGTAATAACTAAGGCAGATAGACACTTAGAACAACAAAATTCACCACATTTCCTATAGACAAGACACAAGGAAACTAAGTTTATTCACATTAATTTTGTATATTTGTCAATATTAGACCTGATGATTCTGTAAAGGCTGATGATGGTGATTATTCACCGAAACTGGTCGTGTTTTACTTCATATATGTTGTGGAAATTAGCAAAAGTTTAATATAAATAAAAAATACTATCTAGCATTGTTCATGTTATTTTATTGTGGAATTCCACGAAGTCTCGGCCTCGTCCATTACTTTTTGTATACTTATCTAACTATATTTTACTTACTAGATACTAGGACAGAATGGGAAACAATACATAAATAAATATTGTATAATATTAGTTAAAACTAGTTGTTTTATTCACTTAATATGGGAAAGCTGTTTTAAGACGTCAATCTATCTTTTACATATCTTTTGCGTTTCAGTCGAAATAATAGTACTATTACAATAACTGAAAATAAAATCGCTACATTGAACTTGTTTTATCAATTAAATGTAATACAAACCTATCCTTCTTCACTCCACGCGTTTCAACATCTGCATATTGCTCCCTACGACTTCCAATGTACCGCAAAAAACATGTGCGAATCAACACTGTGCAAATTATAAGATCTGGCTACACAAAACCCTTCATATGCTATTTTGCAAATCACAAAGCGAAGTAAATGCAGGAAAGTGCAGTACTTCTACTAATATTTCTTCTAAGACGGAGAATAGAGGAAAACAACAGAATTATGTCTTATATATCGGCACAATGGATTCTAGCACGGCCAGCATCTGCTGACATGCTTGTGGCATTCACTGACTTCACAAAACACTCGACAAACTTCGGCTACCAATCGAATGTGATCGGGTTCGGCATTTACTCGTCCGTTTTAAATTGCTTTTTTTATAAATGTATGTTAAAAAATTTAACGAAAAAACTTTATATTTGCCTATAACAATAGCCATACAATACAACTTCATAAAATTTTCGGTAATTCCTGATATTAGACAGTCTCCCATTGGTTGCAGTAGTAGTTGATCGTGTTTATTTCCTGAGCAATCTAAGAGTTGGGTCATTTTGACCACCACCGTACCATTTGCGTAACTTTTCGTGGGTAAGCTTCTTTCATGCTTTCTGGGAAATTAGGGGAGAAATGCTTTTCGGAAAAGGACACCAGTTCAAATTCGAACTCCACTAAAGAATGCGTGGATAACCTCGATCAAAGATGTGCGACCTATGGCGCTCTTTTTCGCAATTCTGAACATTTCTGCCATCAAATCTTACGTCCTGTTTTACTCAATGAGGCAAGCAGATAAAGCGAATTGCTTATTGTTCATAAATATCCCACTATGCAACTGGTGAAGCCTCACATGATTCGCTGCATCTATAACGAGAGATTGCCATTGCAAATTCGGCACTCTATTAGAGGCATTCTTCAGGTTCCTCTTACTTCCAAAGAATGTCCAGAACCAATACAAGGAGTACGTAAGCTTTGCTACATATGCCCTTCTATACTAAACAGGGAGACAAGTGAGTTTTGTCACAAATGGGAGTGGCTAATATTCAACGGTTGTGCATTAAAAATGTTGCGTAAAACGGCTTTGGAAATATTTTGTGAAATTTTATCATGTTTCTTAGATTTTGTTCTATTAGTTATTTAGTTAAGCATCTTCTCAGGGTAATAATTATAAGTATTTTTGTCTTTATAAAGTTGTATGCAGTATCAGAAAATTTCAAGTCGAAACCTTTGCTTTGTGATACGAAAACTTATTTGTAGCCTTCATGCTGAATAATTTATACTTGTTTTGTAAAAATTTACTAAAATAAACAACTTTTATATTAACAGCATAATACAATTCAATTTTAACTCGATCATTCTATTAGCAATAATGACTGAATGTGATTGGTGAATTTGAACAGCACCGTACCACTTACGGAAAAAAATCTCACCGTACCAGTTATTGGTTAAACATAAACTACATCACAAATGCAGAAAATGAGCTAAACTAATTAGAAAGTGATTCTTCATTGCCATCGGTTTATGTGGGCGCATGCTTGTGGAAGTGTTGTAGAAGTTTCATGCTTCTGACTACGGTTTAACTTAACTAATAGTCACTATAATGTACTAACGTACATTATAGTGACTCCCCCTATTCCCTACCCCCCCTCCTACCCGTTTATTTTCGTTTTTACGCTTCGTATTCGTAATCATTATAAAGTTCTCTGTCGATTGATACCAATGTTTTCTAGGCGTACCTTACGCCCTCCCCCCTTTTCCCTCCCCCCCCTTCAGTTTTGTTTTTACGATGCGTATTCGTAATTGATACCAATGTCGACTGTGTTTCCTTGGCGTACCTTACGCCCTCCCCCATTCCCCCCACTTTATTTTCGTTTTTACTCTGCCTATTCGTAATCCTTATAAAATTCTCTGTCCATTGATACCAATGTGGACTATGCTCCCTCATCGTACCTTACGCCCTCCCCCCTTGTCCCTCCTCCTTCCATTCTTCTTTTTGCTGCATATCCGTAAACTCCCCTCAGTCCTTTCTCCTTTTTGCTTCCTATTCGTATATACCTCTCTTTCCCCATCCCAGTTTTTACTATGGGAAGTGGGATTCTGGCAACTGGGAATTCGAGCATTTGCTACTCTAGCATTTGGAACTATAGCGAGTGGGATTAATGGCAGCTGGGTTTTATGGCAAGTGGGATTCGAGCATTCGAATCAAGCAACTGGGACTAAACCTTATTATCACTCACAGTTCTTTACTGAATGCCTACCTTCTGAGACTCTCATCAGTCCAGGAAAATCATCTCAAATCATAAGGATGGCCAACTTGCGGATTTTTAGAGTAATATTACAGATGATTTGAAGCCTAATGCAGAAAAGTTGGCTACCCCTGTCATAGAGAGATTTCCCTAGCTTTAAGTATTCAACTTTTTTGAATAGTCAGAATTTGTTTGCAAAACACAAAAGTATCCTCATCTCCGAGAGAATAAACAAAATTCTCAGAAGGGAGGCGATGGGTATTATTCAATAAGAGATAAATAACTTGTAACGATCACGTGTTGTGTGTTTCTTGTTATGCGAGATTTGTTTCCAGTTCTCAGAAATAACTAATCTGAGGCCTAAATACGATAAAGGTTCCGAATAGGTCAAAGAGCGCATCTGGAGTGTAAAACTGTAATGAAAAATTCGGAATAAATTAATACATAATAAAAAATTGTCTAAATTTCAATATATGAGAATTGAGTCTTGTGCGGGGCTCTGTTCGGGGGAACCGACTGCACAGGCCTCACGCCGTCCCTGTATGTTCAATTTAGGTTAGGTGTACAGTCCAGTACTATATGTATGTATATCTTTATAAATAGCTGCTTCTTACATATATAGGATATATATATAGGATATATCATATAAAACCTAAGGTACTTCAAAAAGTGCTACAGAGCTGAAATTTGGCATGATTATAGGTCATTGGGTACAGCCACGGGAAAAATACGAAATTCCAGAAATTGTTATATTTAACGGGTGTTTTTGACCCCAATGTCTAATTTAAAACACCCATAAGTAAAGCATTGAAAAATGTGCATGGCTATATAAAATTGCTTTTTTAAATTATTTAAAATTAAGATACAGAGTCGGGACTTAAACCATACTGTGGAAGAAAGAATGAAGTTTATTTTTCCTGATGATAAAATTCAAATCCATGCTGAATTTGCGTAAAAATTTGATTTTAATCATAAAATTATGAAAAGTTTTTGTTTTCAACAGTGAAAAATATGAACTACCATAGCAACAACTCCAATGCCTTTCAATTGGATTTGATTTTCCTTACTTCAAGAGCATTGATTTAATGCTTAGACTACATTATAATCCACATGATTTCAACCAACGATGTATACATATGAGGACGTGATAATTTTAAATAAATTTTTTATCCGGATACGCACTAAAAGGCAGGGATGATGAAACCATAATCCTAACACACAGAATATCTTAATTTTACATAAGTTTTAGAGTAACATATAGGCTATCGTCTTATTGATGATTATAGTTATGACTTAAAAAGGGCGATCTGAGCTTGAAATTGGAAAACTTGGACGCGACCCGATCGCCAGAGAATTTAGAAATTCCGGATTGATGCCTTAATATCCGGGAAAATGGAAACTGTTGTCTTATTTAAATGGGCTCTGTGTAGTTCAAATGATGTCGCGTTGGTTTATTTACCAGTTTACATCTTGGTGTATGGTGATTTTTTAAGTTCCTCGTAAATAATTATTAATAGTACTTGGATTGAAAATGATTCTTCCGCATATCTCACGCATGCCTTATCCGTATCGACACGAAGGTCGTATTTTCTCTCGATAAGGAAAATATTCTCGCTTTTAGTGTCAACATCTGTCGTAGCGATAATTCAGTGATAAACACAGTGGTGGGGATAGATGCGTGCGTCACGGTTCTACTTCACGGTTAACATGAAACATGTTTTAGGTGTGACGTGTGTGACGATATATCAGGTAAAATTAAGCCTACTCGAATGAAGGCTTTTTTCACTTATCCGTTATTTTGAAATATTTGCTTTAATATTTGACATATGTAAAAATGTACCTGAATAAAAGTTGTAGAAAATTTAATTTTCTACAACCTATGTTCGAAACATTTACCCCTAAATGCGTTGTTTAAGAGATATCTTAAAAAATATATTTTTGGCTTAATTACGTCTTAGTAATGCTCCATTTTATTTTAATTTTTGGAGCTTTGTGGCTATATCCAATATCAGAAGCCTATGGTTTGAGTTTATTTCTGTTCTTTTTAAAGTCTTTAAATTTTTCTCGCAGTTCCTTAAAATATTTATCATCATTTCACCTATTTGGAATTTTTATAAATATTATAGGCATGGGGAAAGTCATATGGTGGTCACATCAGATTTTTTAATTTAATCAAAGTGGCTGTACAGACAGTAATAATTATGAACTTTTTAAAGTCAGTTAGGAAAAAAGTCAATTAAAAATGCAAGTCTCTCTTAGGTTGACTTGAAATGCTTAAAATGAACCCATGCAAAATAAAGCAGCGATAATGAAACATAAATTACTGAAGATCAGTTAGCATTTATAATTAGAAAATTGATGAGATATCTTAATCTCTCTGAAATAGATAAATTAATTTGAATGTTCATTTAAAGAATTCAATTTAGCCTTTGAAACTTTATTGCTATACTGCATAGTGATTTAAAATCTATTGATAGAATTCATAGTAGTTGTTAGACATAAGTTTTTTAAAACTTTTATGTCCTTTTTCATTGATTCTGAATGGTTAACACACAAATATGAGAAGCAACATAAGTAAACAACTAGGTACAAAAAGTTCTTATTGGCCTATCAGTCATGGGAAATATGCTGTTTTTCGGAATACATATATAATATTCAGTGAAGGTGCTGAAATTGTGATTAGCCCATTAAGATTGAAACCATTGAAATTATCAATACTTTATTTCAAAATTTCCGAGAATTTCACGAATAACCATCAGTGAAAGTATTATTACTTTAACTGCTGAGTTTTAAATTGGCATATTATTGATGGGCATATATATAATTAACACAATTTCGCCTCTATATTTTACATACATCAATGACATAAACTTTCCCTGTTCTATGAGTTTGCTATTTTTTAGTCTACAGGCTTTCGTATTGATTATGCATCAGAAATTTTAGTATAAAAGGATGAGAAATTTTGAATTTTTGCAAAAGTGGCAAATTGGATCCCAAAACTTTCTTTATTTGTATTTAATGTCACAAAAGTCTAAGCTTTGTCTGGAGGAGTTCCATAGAGGAGTAACCGCTGCAAAGGTCATCGAATTTAAAGTGCAATTTGTGCAACAGCAGTGGTTAGAATGTTATAATATGCAAAGGAAAACATTGCATAATCAGTGTCGTCACATGAGGTGAGCTAGAGAGGCGACAGTTTAAGGTGGCACTTTTCAGTATTAAAACAGTGTAACTGCCAATCTGCATCTATATCTTGTGACCAGGGGCAGTATTTTGTCTCTTTGCCTCAGGTGGAGTCTTTAAACATCACAGCCCTGTGTGTAATTTTGCCAGGCTAACTGAATTGCTAAGCAATTAAAAATCAGCACAACAAGGCAAGCTAGAAAGTGGTACTGAAAGTTGCGTTCAAATGGTCATTGTAAAAGGTATACTGTTTTGCACCAGCATACTTGAAAGCATGAGGACTAACTAGCCTGAGAAATAAAAAATGTATGTACCTGTGCTAAATAATTAAATACAGGGGTATTTACACAACAATATTTGTTATGCATTGATGTGCATTATTAATAACCTCATAAAAGTATAACATAAATAGTATATGGCCATTTTGTTATTTATGTGTAAAACAAAATTTAATCAATATAAATTACATTGAATAGAATGTTAAAACTATGAGCAGTTATGTAAAACTAACCAGTGGCTGTATGGAGGTAGAGCAGGTCTCAGAAATCTTATACATATATTTCCAAAAACCATTTTCTGTTCTTTATTTTTACTTTCTCCACATACCAAGTATAAAGAAAGTATTGTTTTCATGAAAAAAAATCGAATTCCAGATTTTAACGGAAAGAATTGTTTTAAGGTCTCCTGAACACATTTAGACTATTTTTTCAATGGTGTCTGTGTATCTGTCTGTCGGCCTGTCTTTTGGTCTGTATGTGATAGGATTCTGTGGGCACTCTAACTCAAAACCTTACACTCGTATCAATACCAAACTTTACATTTAGAAAGAGTTTTTGGCAACAATCGCTCAACCGGAAGTGGATGTTTACTCTAGTCATGTTTTGGTTTTTGGCAAATAACTCTTTTAAATCTTCATAAATGCAAATGTTGTTTATTATAAACTTCACAGATAATATTTATTCTCTATAACTTTTGTTAGAAACATTTTTTGCAGAAAGCATTGCTATGAAGATATTCCATTTATTTAATATTTGCTTTAATATTTGATGAACGTAAAACAGTACTGGAATAAAAGTTGTAGGAAATTTAATTTGCTACATCAGATTTTGAATCCTAATTATATACACAATATTTCAAAAGTGACAGTTTTTAATTTAATTTAAATTTGGTTTGGTGGCTGTCTACCATGAACTGGTAGACCCAGGAATCTCTTGTTGAAGTTTATTAATCACAACATGTTGGAACTTATCACTTTTAATAAATAAGGGCTGTCCTGGTCAAGTTTCATCATAAATAGATCCAGCGTTTCCAACTTATACAATGATGTTATTTGTAGATACTGATGTATCCAAGGTATTTATAGCCAGAAACTTGTTTTAATGGCTTTCCTTCAGTACTTATGTTCAAGTTTATTTCTTTTCCCAGTACATATTCACATTGCCTTGGCTTTTTCTGTATTTATTTCCTTTCCATATTTTCTACCTGTTCCATATTTTCTATCAGTCAATTTATAATTTTTTGGACTTCCTTTTCCCTTCTTGCAAGAATTACCTGATCATCAGTGTACTTAACTGTTTTTATGATCAATCCTCCAATCTTGAAATTTCCTATGCCCCCTAGCACTTCTTACATTAACCATTCTCCATATATATTGAAAAGAATCAGTGACAGTCTTACTCCTCTGCCATTATTTTCTATCATTGTCATTGAAAGGTATTTTTATTAAAATAAGTTTGAAAATTCCATTGCAGTGCATAATTTGTATTATGTTTAAAGAATAGCAGATGAAGATACATAACTTGTTTAGATAAGAGTACATTTACATGTTACCCTACAATTCACCAATCTGGTAGGTGGCAGGGGATGCACTGCACCAAGGACTACCTAACAGTTATTACTCACAGAGTTGTCTTTCTTGTTGTGGTCTCATATTGTTCTCGGAAAGAATGAACCTTTATAACATTCCATTCTACAATCGATCTCACATATCTTATCGCCATGATTGTTTCTACCTATGTATGTTGGTGCCTCAGTTATTCCCAATACATCCTCTGCTATACATTCTGATCTCTAGGCTCTAGGAGCCTTAACCTTAAACACTTTCTACGGTCTTTCAGAGATTTCCATTTTATGTCCTTCAACAATGATGTGACGCTTTCCATATGTTCATACTTTTTTAACGAATCTGGCTGCTCTCCGCTCTACTCTTTCCAACTTTATTATATGGTCCTTCTCAAACAGATTCCATATACTGGAGGCATATTCCACTTGCAGTCTAACTAGTGAAAAATAACATGCTTTGTATGCTTTCTCTATACTATTCCGCACTATTCTGCCTATGAACACCAGTTTCTTGTTAGCTGCACATATAACACGATGAATGTGCATGTCCCAGAAGAGGTCATGACAAATGGTAACTCCTAAATAATAAATAATTATAAGTACTCATGTAAGGTAACAATCTTATTTTAAATATACATTTTTGGAAAATGGTTTTAATAAATTCATACTTCTAAATTTAATATTTAAATCTCAGAGAATTGATGAAGTGTAGTTTGAAAGTACATCATTTTTTGAGAGGATACATTTTATTCTTGGGTTGTTACACAAGAATAGATGAATTTTTGCCTGATATATGGGATGGGATTAGTTGTTAAAACCTTATTTAGATGTAAACCTTCTAAATAGGATTGAAATCTGTTTTCTTTTAATTTTGTATAGTATTATGAGAGCTACGCAATTCATCTTCATAATTAATACTTGTCAAAGTAAACTTCATTAATAAAAATTTTCTATTCTGAATGGGAAACTGCAAGTGCTAATTTAAATCAAGAATGATTAATCTTATACTAAGTCTATATATTTCATCAACGTTATGATGAATTAATATACAGTGCAGTATCATAATAAAATCTCCAATAATTATGTAAATAATGCATTGAAAAGTAATAAAACCCAGTGACATAATTTATCAACCTAAATACATTTATCTTAAACCGGTTTTGCTAGGCTTGTTCCAATTTCATTCAAGACAACCTCCAAAATTTTATTTTTCCAACTTTTCTTAATGGTAGTTTTCTCTCTCTTCATCTTCCACAAATTCTCTATCTCAGCTTAGTGATATTTTAGAAGAAATGTGGCTTTTGTTATGCTTTAACATTTATATTCAGCCAAAATTCTGGTGAATGGCTTCTCATTCCACTTCATACTGAAATTGATAATTAAATATTTCTTGCTTACCTGTTCATTCTAAGTATGTACCTACACACCATCATATGCTATCAGTCTCTCTTGAAATGAAAATGTGATATACCTTCTTGATGATAACAGTGTGGCAGGGGTGGAAAGGGGTTTTCAGAACTTATACTCCAGGATCAGTGGAAAAGCTGTGGGGAAGATAACTAATACATTTAAAGATATCGCTCTTAAGATCTTACCCAATTATTCCACCAGAATATGCTTGAAAATTGAAGCAAAGGGAGGAGGCACATGAAAAAATAAAAATAATATTTCTATTCTATGGAAGAACTGGGTATACCCTCTTTCCATCCCATTGCAGAATGGCTACATTAATAATATTGTTCTGCACCATTCATTCAGCGTCAATCCTATGCTTACCTTTTTTTAGCTGACTTTGAATTATTTTATTCAACTAGTATGTGAATTAATTCATTTTTAACAGAATGTGGACAGTATAGTCACCAAGCAACAAGTTTCATATTTCATTCTAGGAAGTTTTAATGATTTTCTCAAGAGGAAAATGTACTTACGTATGTGTCAAGCAGAAATCACGTTGATGATTAGCTAATGGCAATTATGTTGCCTATTTTCTCTATGACAGATTATATGCTGCACTATATCATTTCCATTTTTAAATTAGGCAATTATGCATTTGATATCATTAGTATTTATTACCAGATGTTTGCTGTTAATTAGGTAGTAGTTCTATTATCATGATTAAATCCCTAACTTGGAATTTGCAAATAATTTCTAATTCTACATTTGTTAGGAATGTATAAAAAATTCCGCATTTGTTATCTTGTTTTGATACTCATATCAGATTGTATACAGTGTTGATATATCAAAAGAATATTAAAAGATTGATAATATTTAAAATTATACCAAATTTTATAGCTTCTGCAACATATGTTTTAGTACTAGATGTAGGTCTTAAATCTTTTAGAGCAATTGTAAATCATTATTCAGTTATACAGCAGTGATTAACTCTTAGTTACTAAATACCTCCTCTATTGTAATAACTGCCTTTGATAGAGTTGATACAATTTTGTCCTTAAAAATTTACTAATCTAAATGCCTTAAAAAATACTTACCAAGCGTTATTTAAAAATTTAGTCAATACCTTAATTTTGTCAGTAAATAAAATAAGGTTGATAAAATTCTAGCATGTGTTTGTACAAATATGCAGACCTTTGACAAAACATGTTACTGAGGGTGCCCAAGACATATCTTTTTAGCCTACTTTTCTGAATGGAAATAGGCTTTTAGTTTTGTTATTGTGTCTGTCTGCCCCCTTCTATTAACTTTTGAACCAGTAGGCCGATTTTCATGAAACTTGGTGAAAATCTCTTGCTACAAGGGCTGAGCTCCAGAGGATAGTTTTTGTTGCGAAGATTGAAGTCCCGGGTTCGATTCCAGGAACTATCCTTCCCATTTGATTTACATGGGAAATCTGAAATCCATCGTGCAAGGTAATTTTCTCTTGCACATTAAAATATCTTAGAATTGTATTATTGGGGTGGAATTTGTACTTTTCTCTAAGGAATGGAATGAAGATTCTAATTTTTATCATAGGATTCTGCTTATCGATTGTATTTATTAGAATTTCGCCTAAATACTGGAATTTTTCCAGCTTTTATCACTCATTATGAGAGTGTTGCCATAGCAACAACTAATGTTGGACTCGGATTCTGTATAGTCTAATACATACACGCGTTGTTTTGCCACACAAATACAAGTGATCAATTTAATATTCTGTTCGAATGTATTTGTAATATTTTATAACGCTAAATTATGAAATTTGGGAACAAAAACCATAACATATCCACGGTGATTTTAAAACTATTAAAGGACTGCATAACCTTACAGAGGTGGGAGGGTTTGTGTACTCTTACGAACCAAAGAGCTATGCCGGCGGGAGATAATTCTCCTGGTAGGTCCATCCAAGCCGGAAAGGTCTGAGGGGAAGAGTCAGACTAAGAAGCAGTCTTGGGGGTTTTACATCCCCCTGTGCAAGGGCAGCAGCTTGCACAGTACCTCTGTAGGTGGTGATCACGTGGATCTGAACAGCTACAGATGGGTAATCACTCTGTGAAACTGCGATGAGGAAAGCAAGGGGAAACTACCTCATTATATTTCCCATGATAGGCTGAAAAGCTGTAAATACCTCTATGGATCTTTCTGGGGTAAAATATTCCGGAGGTAAAATAGTCCCCCAATCGGATCTCCGGGTGGGGACTACCCTAGGGGATGCACAGAGGAAATGTAACATTAATAGGAAAGCAAGTGGTGAGAAATTAAGAATAGGCACATGGAATGTTAGGACTATGAATTCAGGGGGTAAACTAGAGAACTTAATAAGGGAAATGAGAAGGAATAATGTAGGTATAGTAGGTCTTAGTGAAGTTCGGTGGGAAGGAGAAGGCGAGATAAATTCAGACGAATTTAAGATTATTTACTCGGGAGGGGAGAAAAAGGAAAGGGGAGTGGGGATTATAATGAGAAAAGAGATAGCTGAAAGAATTAGCAAGGTAGTGACAGTTAATGATAGATTAATAGCCATAAAACTTCAGATGGAGCCAGTGGAAATGCTTATAATTCAAGTGTATATGCCAACAACTAATGCTGGCGACGACGAAGTAGATGAAATCTATGAACAGATTATGGAGATATTGGAGGAGGAGGGAAAAGAAGGATCACCACCATAGTAATGGGAGATTGGAACAGTGTAGTCGGAGAGGGACAGGAAGATAACATAGTGGGAAAATATGGACTAGGGAAGAGAAATGAAAGAGGGGATAAACTTGTGAAATTCTGCCATAGAAATAGATTGATTGTAACTAATACATGGTTTAAGCATCACCAGCGGAGACTTTACACATGGAGAAGCCCAGGAGATCAGAGATGATACCAGATAGATTACATACTAGTCAATGAAAGATTTAGAAATAGCATTAAAAATGTGAAAACACTACCAGGGGCAGATATCGATTCTGACCATAACCTTTTGGTGGCAAATATACAATGTAGACTGAAGAGCGTTAAGAGAAATATAAGAGTTAACAAGAAATGGAACTTAGAGGAACTCCTTAAAAACAAGGAGGCTATCATGACTGAGCTGGAGGAAAGGTTGGGGGAGAAAGCTGAAGAAAATAGGAAGAGTGTAGATGAGGAGTGGAGATACATCCATAGCAACATTAAAGATGTAATGGAAAAGAAGGTAGGAAAGATAACGGGTCAAAGAAACAAAAAACTCTGGATCACAGCAGCCATGCTGCAAAAAATGGAAGAGCGGAGAAAGTGGAAGAACATAAACACTGAAGAAGGCCAAAGAAAGTACAAGGAGTTAAATAATGCTTTAAGAAGGGAAACAGATAAAGCCAGAGAACAGTGGATAAATGAGAAATGCGAGGAGATTGTCGAATGTGAAAGAATTTGTAGAACAGACCTCATGTATAGCAAAGCAAGGGAACTATTCAAGAAAAAAGCAAGAAAGATAGGACGTAAAGGAATCATGAACAAAAGTGGTAAAATAGTATCGGAGCCAGACAATGTAAAGAATGTCTGGAAAGAATACATTGAGGTTCTGTATGACAAAGAAGGAAAGCCAAGAAATATTGAATTAAATGAAAAAGAGGATGTGGAAAAAGATCAGCTAGGACCAAGTATTCTCCAGTCTGAAGTTAAAAGAGCAATTGATGACATGAAAATAAGGAAGGCTGTTGGGAGTGATGATATACCCGTGGACGTTCTTAAGGTTTTGGGATCTAAAGCAGTTAAGCAACTCACAAAATTTTTTAACCAAGTATATGATACTGGCATATGGCCTGAAGATTTTTTAGATGTTGTGATGGTACCACTGGAGAAAAAGAACAATGCAAAATGTTTTAAGGATTACAGAGCTATTAGTTTAATTTCTCATACAGCTAAAGTTCTAACCAGAATAATAACCAGAAGAATTGAATGTAAAATAGAAAAGGAGCTGCAAGATAATCAGTTTGGTTTTAGAAGAGGAAGGGGGACTAGAGATACTATAGGATGTATGAGGATGATGATAAAAAGAGCGTTAGAAGTCAATAAAAGTATGTATTTTTGTTTTGTAGATTGGGAGAAAGCTTTTGACCGAGTGAAATGGGATAAAATGCTGGGTATTTTAAACAAAATAGAAATAGATTGGAAAGATAAAAGACTGCTTAAAAACCTTTACTTTGATCAAAAGATTAGAGTCAGGGTTGAAGGAGAAGAAACAGAAAGTACTTCAATAGGGAGGGGAGTGAGGCAGGGTTGTCCTATTTCACCAGCGATATTTAATATTTATGCAGAAACAATAACAGAAGAAGCGTTGATGGAAGAGAAAGGATTTAAGATAGGAGGTGAAAGTATTACCACCATTAAATACGCAGATGATCAGGGCTTAATAGCAGAAGGCGAGAAAGAGCTTCAGAGGATGACAGACAGACTAGTGGAGGTTGGCCAACAATATGGAATGAAGATCAATGCGGAAAAAACAAAAATCATGGTGGTTTAAAAGGAACATAAAGAATTAAATATAATGGTAAATGGCCAAAAATTGGAACAAGTGAGTAGTTTCAAATATCTGGGCAGTATTTTAGCGCAGGATGGAAGTAGTACAAAGGACATCAGAAGTAGGATTGCAATGGCAAAAGCAGCATTGAGATGTGGGTATGGAGGAGAATGATGAAAGTGAAATGGACAGAGAGGAAGAGAAATTAAGAAGTATTAGAAATGGTGGGAGAAGAAAGGATGCTAATAAAACCAATCAGGAAAAGAAAAGCAAATTGGATAGGGCACATATTGAGAAGACAGTGTTTACAAAGGACGATCTTAGAAGGAAAAATTAGTGGAAGAAGAGGAAGAGGGAGAAAAAGAATAGGAATATTAGATAATATAAAGCAGGGATATAATACTTATAGAGATATAAAAGAGGCTTCTAGGGAGAGAGAGAAATGGAGGCGGCGATTCAGTTAAAACCTGTCTTCGGACAGAAGCATGATGATGATGATGAAAGGCAATAAAAGTATTAAATAAATAAATGAAAAGGAAAATGGAAAGTAGGCATCATAAGTTCCGTTAAGATCATCTTGTTTAGCATGGGCGTCGGCAGGGGGGAGCAAGAGGGGCAGTTGGAAATATGAAAAACGTAAATATTTCATTAAAATTTACTTTTAAATGGGAATAAACTGAAAATTCCTAATAAATTAACACAACTATGGATGGCGAGAATTTTTACCATTCAAACATGTCACTTTATTGTAACAAATATCTTATTTATTAACAAAATCTTAGGTTTCGTTTATCTATTACTAAATACAAAGCTTGCGTGCACGTTATAAAAGATTTTTTTACAATAAGTAATATTTATTAAGAACTTCTATGAATTATTGAAATCAACTTCACTAGGTAGGGTCGCCGAGAGGACATGGATACTGGGGCAACATCCCTGGGGCGCAGGACTCGGGGAATACGGAGAACAGGAAGGCCCGAAATTAGGAGCAGTCAAAAAAATTTCCCATCTTAATAAACAGATGCACGCGAGATAGCAGAACAAAACGATAAAATCTGTCATTCGGAACAGTGCAGAGGGGCCTTTAAGTCTGTTTATAAAATTTTCCAACGTCCGAACAGTGGCGGATTTCCCTTCCCCCTAGAGCAGTGTTTCTCAACCGAAAACCAGTCGCGGACCGGTAAAAGTTATGAACATTCCACCGAGGCCCGGTAAAATTTAGCAATTTACATTCTGTATTTTTATTCAATTAAATTTCATTAATACATAAGAATAAAACACTTTTAATAACATTGCATTTTTGAAAAATATCACAGTTTTATCATATAGTGCGATAGCTGCTGCTCCTTCTGGCTAATCAATTTTTCTATTCTTGGACTGACAGCGGTAACTGCTAAACGTAGTGCGCTGCTAACAGCAAGTCGAATTCTTTCTTTTGTCTTTATGACAGTCATGGCTGAAAAGGCGATTTCGCAAAAGTAAGTCGTTGAAAATGGTAATAAAACCTTGCCTGCGTTTTCATACAATTCTGGATACTCAGTCTTGACATTTAGCCAAAATTTAGTAACACTCGTCGAGTTAAAGGCTGATTTTAATCCTAAATCTGAAGACAGTTCAATTAGTTGTTCCTCTTCAGTGTTCGTCAGCCTGTTGTTTTCATATACTACAAACGGGTCTATAACCCATAAATTTCCTAGTCGTCGATCTTCCTTTGGTGGATTATAGGCATCGAATGCTCGAGAAAGTGCTTCAAGATGTTCACAAATAATTCTCGTGATGCTTGCAATATCCAACTTCACTGAACCCACGAAATCAGAAAACAAAGGAAAAATTTCGTAATTTATATCACGTACCCGCTTGCACCAAAGTGTTAACTTTTTTTAAATGCGTTCATTTTATTGTTCAAATTAAAAATAGTTGTCCTGTGCCCCTGAAGACTCAAATTCAACTCGTTAACAAGGGAAAATATATCAGCTAAATATGATAGTTTTGCTATCCATTCTTTGCAACAGAAACAGTCAGCAAATGCCGATTTTATTTTCATGTAAAAATAATTCAACTTCTCGTCTTAGTTCAAATAACCTTTTCAAAACTTTTCCTCTCGATAGCCGCCGAACTTCTGCATGAAGTAGTAAGTGTACGTGATCAGCGCCCATTTCTTCGCACAAGATAGAAAAAAGTCGTGAATTCAATGCACTGCCCTTTATAAAGTTTACAATTTTTACTGATTACATGAGAACATCATTTAGGTCTGGAGACATTTTTTTCGTTGCTAAATGCTCGCGGTGTATGAAGCAGTGAGTAACTACCATTCTAGCGTAACCTAATTTTCTTATTGTTGTTACTACTCCAGAATGCCTGCCAGTCATGCTTGCTGCTCCATCTGTGCATATTCCGACATAAATTTTCCATTCAAGACTTTTACTTTTAATGTACTCATTTATTGGGTTGAATATTTCAGAGCTTGTGGTTTGAGAAGGCAGTTCAAGGCAACATAATAATTCTTCCTTCATATCTTCTGCAACAAAATCAATGAAACGCACATAGCATGAAAGTATTGCTCTATTAGAAACATCTGTTGACTCATCTAACTGTATTGCAAACCATTTAGACATTTTGATATTTTGGATCAACTGATCTTCAACATCCGAGGATAATTCGGAAATCCTGCGCTCAACAGTATCATTGGAAAGTGGTATGGTTTTCATTTTGTCTCCGGCTGTTGGACCTAAAACTTCATTACAAACTTCTACCAAACAAGGTTTTATCAATTCTTCGTCAACTGAATATGGTTTCTTGCATTCAGCCATTTGAAAGGCCACCAAATAATAAGATTTTAATAAGGACTTTTCTATCGCAAAAAAACTTTTTAAATACATTATTTCGTGATTTCACCACCTGCAATTTTCGTTGGAAAAATTCTACAGGTTTATTTTGTAATTCTGGGTGTTTTGAGTTCAAATGACGAGAAAGCTTTGCAGGTTTCAAACATTCGTTTGACAGAATATCCCCACAAATTATACACTGTGGTTTTGGTAAAAACATTTCTGATCCCGGACATACGATGAAACCTAATTTTAAATATTCACTGCTATATCTCCGAACAAAACCAGTCTCTTCTTTTTCTCGCGCGGACAGTCAATTTTATCTGCAGCATCCGATTCATTATTAATGTTACTGGTTGATGGACTTTTAGTATTTGCCTCTCCTTTACAAAAAAAACTGGGCAATGTTTCTTTTCTTCGTTTGTCACTCATTTTTAAGCAACCCCACTTATCAGCATCTAATTATCAATAATTTGACAATTCTGCGTTTTGACGCACAGTTCCGAAACTGAAAACAACCAAGCCTATCATTAAAATTTATTATAAGTAAAATCGAATGAAATTTTTTGTAGTAAATAAGAAGAATTTACAGTAAATTAAATTATAGAGTATAATTTTATAGGCAATTTAAATATCTTGACACCCATTGACTTGGCATACGTAGCAGCTTCAGACATTTCGCCGCCCTTAAAAATTTTGCCGCCCTCCCTTCCCACGTCGTGTTCTGTGGGTATTCGATGGTCAAGAATTTTATTTTACTAAATTACTAATATCTATAATTATCACACAATCGAGCCAATATTTGATTTAGAGCTTCTAACCAGAATAAGTGGATTTTATAGTAATGCCATTGGTTTAAAATTATGACGCTAACTTTTGACGACGTCATAATCCTAAAATATGAAATTTTAGCAAACGGGAACAAAATTAATGTCGTATTTTTTTAAGTTTTCCTATAAATTTATAAATGTAATTATTGAAGAAAGTGAACAGATTTGAAACTTGGTTTGTCAAAATCATGGAAACATTAATGCTACAACCTTCTTTTACTATCAACGGAAAAATATGAAGTCATGGGAATTTCGGGATTTATTTTCATCCGAAAACATTCTAAAAGGCACCGATAATCCTAACACAAAATATTCCAAGTTTTGCAAATTTTTTGTGTAAAATATAGGCTATTGTCTTAATGATGTTTATTTATATATCTGATGCAGGGCGATCCGAATCAATGAACTTGAAATGCGAAAACAATGACGCTCTTGCAGTATGCAAGCATCGAAAACTCGTAGTAGGTAAGCTACTAGCCATATATTTACAAAATTACAAGTATTTAAATACTACAGATGACGAATTCATTTCCCATCATACGATCGTAAAAATCTCATTAAAGAAACAAAAGGAATGTGTGTACATCACTATTTAATTTCCACAGGGGTTGTGATTTTTCATACCTAACAAAAATAATTTATCTAGAAAAATTTCAACTTCAATGATGTCTTTACATTGTAAATGCGTGAGCATCGAAACTTAAAAATGAATTATTTTGAACTAATCTTTCATATACTAACTATACTGATATACTGTCGAAATTAAATATTTTTTACTACTTACTTATTCTACGCCGAATTATCTCTCTTTCCTCTGATGTCGGGAACAATTAGTATTTCACTCCGCTGGCAAAATATTTTGATATAAAAATGAAAATAACATAAGAATATATAATTCTTGTCCACTTTTAGAAATGATGTTTATCAAATATAACATCTAAAGCTAGATGTTTGAATAGATCTTCATAAAACACTACTAACCTGCGCCAAAGACGAATATAAAAAAGCACAATACAAAACCGCGGAGTGTTCCTTCTTCTGTAACTAGTAAGACAAGACTGGCGGAGGGTGCACAAAATACGTTTACTTGGACTGGCGATGAAAGGTTATGGCCAATAACCTCGAGAGAAAACGTCACACTGGAAAAACCTCTTTAAAGAAATTCAGAAATGACCCTTCATATGGCGCTTGGTGGACAAAATGTTATCTTTAGTAGAGGCTGCCGACATTCCCTTCTCACTCTAAGCGCTCTGCAGGAATTCTCGAAAGGGCCAATCCTGCCATTGGAGGGGGTCTTTTCGGCATGCGATATCTTAAGGAAATGGTGAAGGACACATTCGGGTAGCGATCCGAAGCTGTTGAGGATTAGTGGCACGGCTAAAAGTAGACCTTTCTATTTCTTTTGTTCATTACTGGTGCATTTGGACCCCGTGACCATACTGCGTGGTTATAGCGAGAGATGAATGCAAGATGAGGAGTCTCCTGGCCGTAGGGAAATCTTCCTTAATTTTGCTTTCTCCTACGCAAATGCCTATACGAAACCCATGCAGCAGTAAAAATGCCAGAAAAATCACATCCGATATCCGTGGTCCTTATTTTTCATAGAATCCGCATTCCAAAATACCTCTTCTCCATTCGGGATATGCACGGTTATAGCGCTCTAAGCATTAATATTTAGCCACAACTTCGCAGATTTTCATCCTGCAGCAAGTAGAAAACTGTTTTTACAGGACTTCAGAGTCGTAGCAATATAAAAAATATTAAGGCTTTCCTTAAACTTTCCACAAAGTTTCGCGGACCGGCAAGTAATCGGCCGCGGACCGGCGGTTGAGAAACACTGCCCTAGAGGCCAGAGGATGAGTGGATGTTCAGAACCGACGGTGCAAGTGCATTTTTCTTTTAAAATACATGCATTTTAGCATAGGATTTCCAGTCTAATAAAATTTATCGAGAAAAATCTATGTTCAAGATATAAACCAAGAAATATTGGTTAATAAGCTAAAATTATCAATTTTTCATTCACTTTTATCATTCTACTAATTGAAGATTTTCTAAGTAGAACAAAGTATAATGATGACATATGTATTCCTTGGTTACTCAATAACACTCAAAGGTGCAGTTTGCAAATATAGCATATTATTTCCATAATTTGTTCATTGAGGCACGCAAGGAGCTTTCATCAATAAGCCATTCACAAAATACAAAGATTTTCATCAGAGTGCTAAAAATCATCTTTCGAGTTCCTGGCACAAATAGATGCCAGTAATGTTTTAAAAATAAAGAAGAACCCAGAACAGAATATTGTTTGTCAAATCGACAGTTCATCAAGGCTAAAAATTGAAGAAAATAGAAAGATGCTGTTTCCCATATTATCCACTCTCATATTTTGTGGCACACACGACATTGCACTTTGTGGATAACCCAGCAATATTGGGAATGTGCAAAGCCATTAGGAATTTTGGATCAAAGCAGGGGATGAAACACTCTGTAAACATTTAGAAAATTCTCCAACTAATGCTCGATACACATCGGTGCAAGTAGAACATTAGCTGATTGGACTCCATGAAGAGAACATTAGGCAGAAATCGTTGCAGAAGTCAATAAATCAGTCGGATTTTCTATATTAGCAGATGAAAGCACTGACATATCAGGTAAAGAACAATTGTCTCTTGGTGTGCGATTTGTAGACAGTAAGGACATGATATAATAAGAATTTTTGGGGTTTGCAACCCTTACTAGTTTTGATGTTAAGTCTATTGCTGAAACTATAATGAATAAATTTACACAATTTGGGCTGCGCCTTGAAAACTTAATTGGACAAGGGTATAATGGGTGTGCAACAATGGCTGGGAAGGAGCAAGGAGTGCAGAGCATTATTAAAGAAATCTGTCCTAAAGCCATTTTCGTGCATTGTTCTGCACACAGACAAAATCTAGTTGTACATGATTTAAATACAGTGCCAGAAATAAGGAACACCATTGGCTCAGTCAATGCCATTATAAACTATTTTCATGGCAGTCCTAAAAGAAGATCTTTGATTCCGTCTATACCAATGCTATGCGAAACTCGTTGGAGCGCTAAGTACAAAAGTATAAAGATTTTCACGCCTAACATTTTGAAAATTCACGAAAAATTAAACCAAATAGCTGAAACAGAGTTTGATAAAGCATCCCAAGAGGCGCATCAACTAGTCAATGTCACAAACACAACAAGTTTTTTGCCCAGTCTCATTATTATTTCGACCAATTCATCAATACTAGAACCAGTAACGCAAGCTCTTCAGGCCATTCAGTTTGTATATATTGAAAGTTCATGAGCATATACTAAAGCTTTTAATAGTGCTCCGAAATCACAGACAAAATGTTTATAGTCATTTTAACGACATTTTTTTGGAAGTTAAGGATCTAGCCCAGAAACTGAACATTAATCTAATGCTACCAAGAACATGTGCACGCCAGACCTATCGATCCAATTTCAAAGATTTACCTGTGGAGGATTATTATCATCGTTCTGTTTTTATTCCATATTTAGACTCGATTATCGCATCGCTTGAATGCCGATTTTCTTCAGAAAATGAGAAGCATTTCAATCTTTTTATACTCTGTCCAAAACAAATGAGTCAAATGGGATGACAGGAGTATAAAAACAGAATTTTGAATCTTAACATAATTTATGAAATCGATAATTTGGAAAATGAAGCGATGACATGGTATGATATGTGGTCAAGTAAGGCGAATTTTGAGTTGGAGAATGGCATAACTGATTTTATTGATCACACAGACCTTTACCCGGCTATTAGGAAAGCAGTTTTAATTGTATTAACTTTGCCAGTTTCTACTTGTATGGTAGAACAAAGTTTTAGTACAATGAAGTGAGTAAAGACTTGGTTAAGGTCAACTATGGGTGATGATCGTTTGTTTGGGCTATGCATGTTAAGCATACATAGGAAAAATGTAAATGAAAACAAAAAAATATTTATGAACCAAGAAGTAGAAAAGTTTGTTGCTGCCACAAGGTGTTTGCAATTTTTGTTTAAAAATTAATTTATTTGATTTTGAGAACGACTATTCTGTTTTTGTTAATAGTTTTTGTAAATAAATGAATTTGTATGAATTTTATTAGTTGTTTTCTCATTATGTATTTTAAACTGAAATATGTTCTGCCAATGCAAATGTACACATTCATGGTTGTTCGTTAAAGGTGGGAATTTTAAATATATTATAAACATGCAATATTTATATTCGACGTTAATCGTTCCGTGAAAATTAGGCAAATCAAAGATTAATACCTATTTTTTATTTGCATCAAAGCAAAGCCTGTCAGAGTACATTTTACCGTGCTTCAAGGGAAAAGCAATCATTATACACAAAGTGAAAAACTCAAGACAAACGTAACTTAAGCTAATTTCAATAGAATATTCAATAGAATTTGGTTCTTTGGTGTAGATTTGTCGTCACCTGGAGGCCGGTTAAGTAAAATTTTCACGGGTTTGAAAAATCGTATCTGCCCGTGTGTTAGGCATTTTTTGTGTTTAACCCCCCCACCCCCTTGCAAGATTTTCTGCCGACGCCTATGTTGTTTAGCATTAGTTTGGTTATGTTATTTCAAACTCAGAATTATTTACTGCATTCCTATTAACTTTATCCTTTGTAGTTTCTATATCTATCCCTGCAGGTTCAATTTATTTATCTGCAATAAGTAGATGATGCTTGCATTCTAAGGATGTCAAGCATATTACCAATTTCCAGTCAGTAGGACCGAGGTCTGTATGATGAATGGAAAACATGTAATTGTCCAATAGGTGAAACAAATGGCATAATAATAACAATAAATTAAAATATATATTTTTTATTTTGGGAAAGTAGTTGCTTATTATATCAGAAACTTCTACTTCAATGAAAACCATAAATACTGAAAAAAATCCAAGATAGTTGTATAGACATTTCATATAAGCAAGACAGTAGGAACTTCAGCAAGCAAAAGCAATGCCAAGTCATGTTTAAGATATGAGCAGGGTTACAGATGAAAAATGATCCTAATGTTTAGTTCCATATAAGAGGGCAAAAGTATGAACCCTCACCAGAGGTAATTGGGAGATATGGTTCCTATGGCAAAATTTTACAAGAAACCTTTTTTATGAAGAATATAGTACGATTTTATTAAAAAATAGCTTTAATATTTTAATATTTAATCAATATTTATTTATGGGATAATGAACTTCTTGCATTTTTTGTGGGAACATACAGCACCCTTACCAGGCGACGTCTTTAGCAATTTCCACCTTTGCCATACCCTAACTATGATGCTAGCTTTCACCATATTGTGATAAACATCAGCCAAAAGATTCAATCACTGTTTGTCATTGTATTTTATTAATATACGATTGAATTATTTACTTCATCACATCATTCAAACATTATTCAAAATTTTTGATCAATGAATTAAATAAAATTAAATTTCAAATTCTTGTTTGATGACTCCAGGACTCCATGTTTCAAAGAAATTTGCTGTAGAATGAAGCTATAAAAATATTAGAATACTAATTTCAAAAGCTCCCAGTACTTATTTTCCATAAAATTATGCAATTTGCATGATTCTCTATATAAAACTTTTAATTTAACATGGTCCTGCATAAAAAGCCATACTAAGTGAAACAAGTTTATTCCATGCTTCTCATTTTCATGCATCCTACAAAATGCTTTATACATTTAAAATATTAATTAGGTACTCTTAATCTTGTCTTAATAGTATGGCATGGTTTTTGCTTCAAAATGAGTCTTCAGTATAATACAGCTGGATTAATTTCTCCAACAAACATTTCAAAAGTTAGATGAATAAATTAAAAAACATGTGCACCACAAAAATACATCTTTATTTCACAACATGCCCATTAACACAAAGCTTAGCTGGTACATTATTGTTACCACCTTTCAACTGTCGAATATTTATTTATTGTTATTTTTGAAAAACATATTACACACTTTATAACTCATTAGTGATTTGATCATTCAAATTCCTTAATGTCAATCCTTTCATCTCTTTCATTTAATGTTATTTTAAAACGCTTTCAAATTAAACAATCACCAAATTTTTCCAGCCCTCTCATAAATTTAAAAGTCGTAGCTGTAATGATAACAGTCAAATGAACAAAATTCACTGGAAACTGTGTATCCCACTTATGCTCTTTATACAGACATCAACTCTGCAGTATAAAACACAAGTACTTATTCTACTCAGGTGAAATCATGAAAGTGTTTGTCTACCTATATATACAATATGATAATTCAGTTACATTATCTTCACAGTCGTGTTACCATATTAGCTGTCCACATTTGAAAGGCATGAGATCACTTATGCCATCAAAAAGTTCATTGTCTGTCAATATAAAGCTTCAAATGCACAAGTGAGCAGATTAGGGTTAATAAGAGCAATAGAACATTTATGGGAGAATATCAGGCTCTTGCTAACCTGTTCTTAGAACTTGCAGTATGAGAAGAAAAACAGCTATCAGGAAAATAATATTTAATTTTAAAACCCATATAAGATATCTTTAAACAAGAAATGTATCAATAAGTACATATAATAACACAATTTAAATAAATAAATGTGAATTTATGAGCACCATAAATAAGTTCTGTAAATACTTGAATTGCTTTTACCTTTTTTGACCCTAATTTAATGTGACTGATCTAATTTCAGGTAAATTACATACAAACATATTTTCTAGAAATCAAGCAATTTCTAAAAACATTTGCAGTTTTCACGTTTGTATGGTATTAATTCAAGAGAATTTGCTTTTATCATTGTGCAAATTTTCTTCAAGGATGAAAATTTTATTAAAACTTTCAATAACAACAGCCATAATTTGCGACTGATTAGAAAAATCCCTGCAGTGAAATCAAGCGCTTTGATTATTTTATAAAAGCAATGCTTAAATAAGATATTTGAGGTGCCAAGTTTAATGGAATAACCACAAATTTAAATTTGGATCTAAGTAAGGCCTTTTGAACAGGCCATTACAGTAGGCCTTTTGTTAATAAGACTCATCATAGAACACACACACATCCCTATTTATTGAATCTATTGATTGCCATGCTAAATCAGTCACAGACTACAAAGTAGAATATGAGTCCATACAACTACAGGGTTTCTTCAGTGTTATATATCATAAAAAGTTTTCCATTTTGCTGTATCATTTAACACATTAAAAAATCAGGATTGAGATATAACATCTAATATATAAATAGATTTGATTGCCTCTACTGTTTTTTTATCTTTTGACTGGTAATTGGAAAATCACACAATAGAAGCATTTACTTTTTTTAATGTCATATTATAATAATACTGAAACCAGTGGAATATATTAGTGCCTTTTTTATCCTTCGCATATCCATGTATAATAGATGCGTTAATTGTTAATGCATTTTTTATTCTAAGGCCATCATATATTGGTCCTTAACATGATTTTTCTTGAAGCAAATTACTTCAGCGCATATTTCAAAAACAAATATTTGTTTTCATAAAATTTTGCCACCTAATCAGTTACAAAATTGTAATTTATTTAGTGCATTACTTCATTATAAGCATCATTTTCAGTCTATAAAATAAATTTTAAACTTGTGAAAATTTTAATTTCAGTCTGTCTTGAAATCATTAATTATCAGGCCAAATGAGTTATTACCCTCTTATTCATAAACACTATAAGTGACATCATATACATCCTGTCAGAAAGTATTCTAAATATCTACACACTGCGACAAAAGATGACCACGAATATGATTTTCTACAATTTTAATTTCTTGTGCAGCTACATAGATATGTTCTTATAGGGATACTTAATTTTTGTTAACATTCAGTTTAAGTTAAAATCCATAATCCTATAAATTTGTCTTTATAGATGTATTATCAATCACATTGCCCACTTTAGGAAGTTATGGTGATTGCATAATATGCATAAAGTTTATGTACCAGTGATTTATCACTAATACATTCTTCACAGCTTACAAAGCTGCTATATAATATTCTTCAAAGTATACTTTAGAAATTTAACAGTTTACATTTAATACATTATAGCGTACACTATGACAACAGCTCAAATTAGTAGAATATTTAAATATGGGGCCACTTTCAATTTTGGAAGATTATAAACAATTTTAAATGCAAGGAAAAATCTACTTTCTTACATTATAAAATTAAACCCACATTTGCAAATTAATTCTCCCCTTCATTATACAGTTAATTTTCCCATTGTTACTTAAAAGGCCAGGTAAAATTCACATGCAGATACACTATTATTAGCACAGATAAAAACATTATTGGACGGAGAGATTTTCGTCAGTGAGCCAATTCTTTGATAAATCAAATGAAAATTGAGGCTATTTTGTAAATTCTGCTGGATGAGTTTCAATGATATATTGTGGTGCAATTTTATTTTCATATTATAGCTGCAGACAAAATTTTACTGACTGTTTTTAAGCTTGTACAAGGAAAAATATAACCATATCTCTAGTTTCATTGCCCAACAAGTGGAGCTGTCAAGTTATTTCAAGCGATGATGCAAAGGAATTTTTTTTTAAAAGCATTTTCCCCATAATTAGTGTACTATTTTATAAATGGAGATGCAATGGACAACTATGAATGCAGTTAGCATGTTTATGAAACAATATATAACATTACAGTAAATTTAGCACTAGGTTATTATTATTCACTAATTTTAACCAAATGTGATTCCTGCTTTTCATCTGCAAATTGACTCCACCCATATTATCATGTAAGGCAGAATCCACTTCTGATTAGGTATGGAATGATATGTGGAAACCCTGAAAATGCATTCAGCCTCTGGTAAAGTGATTACAGTGCTGTTATACATGCTGGAAAACACAGTTCCTTCAAAAATTGAAAAACACCCCACATTAGTGAAACAGTAGTGAATATAAATACAATATTTCTGAACAATATAGAAGGTAATTTTGATTATATTGAAATTACAGTTTTCCTTTTGTTTATGACCAGTAGGAGATATCAGAGAAAGTTTGAGAGTATCACATATGGCCGCATATACTCAGTTTAGGAGTGAAATACCACACAAAGTCGGATATTACCATCTGATTACACAATAAGATACCAGAGAATACCAGAGACATACCTTTATCCTTGCATATAATTGACTAGGTAAGCTTCCTCATCTGCAGCCTAGGAAACCTTGTAACCATAATTATATATGTACTTTTCATACCCAATCTTCACAATAATAAAGATATCTCAATAAAACGGACTCATCTTTTTTGGTTATAGATGCATTAATATGTTCTTATATATCCCACTATATTCCTTTACATTTACTTTATATTAAAAGATTCTCATATAAATTTCATGGACAGTTTGGTTCTTGCAATGTATTACTTACTAGCCATTCATATGATAAAGAATAAAAGTGCCAAACATTTGAATGGAATATTGTTGATTGTTCAGTATATTAGCTTGATAGTTTAAAAAATTATTAAACATTATATTTCCATGAATACATAGAAGGCTGGCATCACATTCGTAGATTTTATAAAAAGCAGGTAAAAAACAATAAATAATCCATTCAATAAGTTAAACCTTCATGTCATACATTAAGACAATAATTCAAACTTCATTCCTGCAGTAAATAGGCCATTCATTCACATTGCTGAATGACTTGCTACATAGATACATTTCCCATGAAATGCATTATCGTGTTATATGTCAACATGAACTCCATGTAGTAATGTCTAGCGCAGTGTGTGCCACATGGCTACAGCTTTTCTAGGATTCTGAACCATATCACTCCAGTGATCTTGTTCTGGACCAGGTGTCTCATGTGGTCCAAGAACACAGCAGCCCAATAGAGGACTGTTGGCCCCTATCAAGTCATTGCTCTGACCAATAACACAAACCTGGGAAGAGAGGACCACAGAATTAATATAAAACATATGAACTCAGAATTACATAATATTATAAGGCATTTCAAACATTTTCAATAAATAAGTATACTGTAAAGACAAAATAAGAAATGAAGGCATAATAAATGATAGCATGACATAAAATATGAGACATAGTAGGGAAATAAAAGAAGAGAGGTGTGTGAGAAATGTAGGAGAGGAGAGAAATGCTCAGTGGAGGAGAAGGGAATGAGGGTAGGAGAGGAAGAAAGATAAAGTAAAAAGGTAAGAGGAGAGGAGGATTGGAAAGAAAAGAGGGTGGAAGGAGAGGAGAGGAGGGGAGAGAGGCAGGGGAGGGGGAGAGGTAAGGAGGGAGAGAGGCAGAGTGACAGAGAGGTAAGGAGAGAGGCAGAGTGACAGAGAGGTAAGGAGAGAGGGTGAGAGAGAGGTAGGGAGAGAGGGTGAGAGGGATGGAGGGAGAGAGGGTGGGAGTGTAGGAGGGAGAGAGAATGAGAGGGAGGTAGAGAGTGAGGCAGGGTAGGAGGGAGGCAGAGAGAGAGGGAAAAGGAGAGTTAGGGTGGGAGTGTGAGAGGAGGGAGGTACGAAGGGAGGATGAGAAGTGGGGTAAGAAGAACGTAGGAAGGGAGGGTGAGAGAGATTTGGGTAGAGAGGGAGGAAGGAAAGGTGAGAGGGAGGGAGAGATTTAGGTAGAGAGGGAGGTAGGGAACCACTCACTCTCACCTCCTCATTATTATTATTATTGTATATATTTCATGACGAGGGGTTAGGTGGAAGTTAGTCTCAATCTCACCCCAAATAAAGACAACATCAATCAATCAATCTCCTCCCTAACCTCTCCTCCGCACACTCTCCTCCTTCCACCCTCTACTTCTCACCCTATTCTTCTCCACTCATCCTCCCCCACACCTCCTCACCCGCTACACCTTTTCACGCTCTCTGCTCCTCAACCTCGACTCTCCTCACCCTCTTACTCTTGAAAACTCACCCTCCTACTCACCATCTCCCCTCCTCACCCTCTCTCCTCCTCAGCATCTAACCCTCCTGCTTAACCTTTTCTCCTCTTCCTCGCTCTCTCTCCTCTTACTCACCGTATCATTTTCCACATCCTCTATCACGTTTTCCTCCTCACCCTCTCTCTCTGTCCTTACCTCCTTGTCTTTCTCATCCTCTTCTCCTCACCCTCTTTTCTCCTCCTTACTCTCTTTCCTCCTCACAATCTCCCCTTTTCCTCCTCCTCACCCTTTCCTCCTCACTTTTCCTCTTTACTTTCTCCTCCTAACCCTCTCCCCCGCACTCTCTCCTCCACACTTTCTCCTCCTCAACCTATCCGCCTCACCCTTTCTTCCTCACCCTCTCCCATATTCCTCCTCACCCTGTCCTCCTCCATCTCACCCACTACCTTCTTTCTCATGCTCACCTTCTCTTCACCATGTTCTCCTCATCACTCTCTTTCACTTACGTACTCTCTCTACTCCTATTCCTCTACCTCTCCTATTACTCACCCTCTCCTCCTCCTCCTCACCCCCAACTCCTCACCCTCTCCTCCTCACCCACTACCTTCCTCCTCCTCATGCTTACATTCTCCTCACCCTGTTCTCCTCTGCTCAGCTCTACATCAACATCTTCTCTTTTCTTCCTCTTCACCATCTCCCCTTTTCCTCCTCCACACCCTTCCCTTCACAGACTATTCGTCACCATCTCCCCCTTCCTTCTCTTCCTCTCCTAATCCTCACACTCTTCTCTCCTTCTACTGCTCTCCCTCTCCTCAACCTCTCCCCTCCTCTTCAACAACCTCCTCTTCATCACTCTCTCCTCCTACCCATCTCCACCTCACCCTCTCCTACCCATACACTCAGTTACTCACTCTCTCCTCACTTTCTCCACACCCTCTCCTCCTCACCCTCTTTACTCGGCACCCTGTACTCCACTCCTTTCCTACTCATCTTCCTCTACTAATCCTTCTCACCCTTTCCACTTTTTTATCCTCTGCCTCTCCTCCTCACAATCTTTCTCCTCACAGTCTCCCCTTCTCTACCTCTCCTGTCCTCCACACCCTCTCCTTACGCTCTCCTCACCCTCTCCGTTTTTCCTCTCCAATTGTTCACCCTCTCCTACTCACGATCTATTCCTCTACCTCTCTCCTCGTCCTCACCTTCTCCACTTCCATATTTCTCCTCCTCAGCCTCTCCCCCTCCTTTCTCAATCCTCCTGACTCTCTTCTCCTAACCCTCTCCCATTCCTCACCCTCCCATCCTAAGCATCTACTCCTCAACCTCTCCACCTCAACCTCAACATTTCTTCACCGCCCCTCATAACTTTCACCCTCTCCCCTCCTCCTTACCCTCTCCTCTTCAATCAGTCCTCCTCCTCACCCTCTGCCTTTTTCATTCTCACATTCACCACCTCCCCACCTTTCCCTCTTAACACACTCGCCTCCTCCTTCTCATCCTGTCCCCTCCTCCTCACCCTATCTTCCTCCTCTTTACCCTCTCCATATTAACTCCTCATAATCCTCTCCTATTCACTCTCTCCTACTTAACCTCTCTTTCTCTCTTTTTCTTTTTTCTCATCCACACCATCTCCTTGTCACCAGCTTCCCTCCTCCTCCTCTATCTCTCCTGCTCACCTCCTCTCCATCTTCTCCACTACCTCTACTTCTCATCCTCTACACCTTCTCCTTCTCACACTCTCCCCAATCCTCCTAACTCACTTATTCTCCTTACCCTCTCCCTTCATTTTCCTCAACCTCTCTTCCTCACCCTATTCTGCTGCCTAAACTCTCCTACTCACCCAATCCCCTCACTCTCTCCCTTCATCCTCCTCACCCTCTGTTACACAGCTCCTACTCCTAAGCATCTCCCTCTCCTACACACACTCCTACACTTCCTACACCTCTTTCTCAACAACTCATCCTCCCCACCTTCCTTTCCTCATCCTCTTATCCTCCACACTCTTCCCTTGTCCCCATCCTCTTCATCTCCCCCTCCCCTCCTCCATACATTCTATTCCTTCTCAATACTTTTCCTCACCATCGGCACCTACTCACCCTCTCCCATTCTAACCCTCTCTCCGCTTACTCATTCCTCTACCCTCTTCCTACTCACCATCTCCCCTCCTTCTCTTCACCCTCTCCCCTCCTTGTCCTCAGACTCCTCACCATCTCGCCACATCGTCCTCACCCTCTCCCATCTTGCTCGACTTTTCCTCTTCCTTGGTCTCTCTCCTTCTTTGATCTCCACACCGTCTCTTCCTTTTTCCTCCTCACCCTCTTTCCTCTTCCTCTCGTTTTACTCATCCTCACCATCTCCTTCTCACACTTTACTCTCCTCCTCAAATCCCCCCTCCTCACCCTGTCCATTTCTCTCACCTCTTCACACTTCCCCATCCCCTTCTAACTGTTTTCTCCTCTACGTCTCCTCCTCTTCGTCTCCCCCTCACCGTCTCTTTCTAATCTCTGTCTCCTCCTCTCCGTCTCCTCCTACTCTCCATCTCCTCCTTTCCATTTACACTTCTCACTCTACCTATCAACCTCACTTCCTCCTCACCCTCCATCATTATCTTCTTCCTATCCCTCATCTTCTCTTCACCCCCTCCTAACCCTCTACCGTCCTCTTCCTGACCTTTTCCTGTGTGCACTCGCTCCTTCCCCTAAACCTCTCTCCACACTATCCGCTCCTCCTCACCCTATTCTCCTCATTCTCTTGTGCTCTATAGTGTCTCCTCCTCCACATTAATTCCTCTCTTCTTCCTCCTCACACTCTCCTCCCCTACCTCTTCTCGTCACCCTCACCTGCTCCTTACGCTCTCCTCCACCTGTCTCTTTCCTTCACCTCACCCTCTTTAACTTTTCTCCTAGTCACCTTCTTCTCCTTATCCTCTCCTATACAACTTCTATCTCTCTCTCCCCTCTTCCTCGCCATTTCCGCTTTTCCTTCTCCTTACCGTCCCACCTCCTCAGATTCTCTCCCCTCCTCACCCCTGCTTCTTTTTACCATCTCACCATTTTACCCTCTCTACCACTCACCATCCTGCACCTCACCCTCTCTCCTTCTCCACCTTACCGTCACCCCTTCTCTTCTTCACCTTTTCTTAACCTTCTAATTCTGACGCTCTCCTCCTCCTTACCCACTCCCCACCTCCTCACCCTCTCATCCTCTTCCCTCCTTCTCCTCAACCCACTCCAACTCCCCTCCTCCTCCTCCCGATCTCCTATTCCTCTCCCTCTACTCCTCACACTCATGTCTTCATCAACCTCTCCTCTCCTAAACCTCATACTCTCCCCTCCTCCTCTTCACCCTCTCCTCCTCTTCTCCCCTTCCACCTCTTTACCCTCTCCACCACTTCACCCTCCCCACCTCTTCACTTTCTCCTGCACTTACCGCTTTTCCCTATTCCTTGTCCTTGCTCTCACATCCTCCTCCTTACTCTTTTCCTTCTATCCACCTTTTCCTCATCCTCTACTTCTTCTCATCCTCCCCTTCTCATCGTCTCTTCCACCTCACCCTCTCCTTCCCCTCTCCTTCTCATCCGTTTCTCTTCGACCTTACCCTCTCCTGCTCACCCTCTCATCTTCACTCTCTGCTTCTCCACACATTCTCTCTCTATCGTACTTCTCACCCTCTCACATCCTCCTTCTCACACACTCCCCTCCTGGTCACCCTTTCCTGCTCTTCCTCGTCCTCTCTCCTACTCCTCAACCTTTCGTCCTCCACACTCTCTCCACTTTTCCTCCTCACCGTACTCTCCTCACCCTCTCTCGTCCTCGTATTCACGCCCTCTTCTCATCTTACTTTTCGCCATATCTACTTTTCCTCCTCACACTCCTTTTACTCCTCACATTCTCCTCCTCACCCTATCCTTTTTTCTCATCCAAAAGATATCATCCTCCGAAGCTTCTCCCCTTCTCACCCTCTCCTCCTCACCGTCTCCTCCTCACCGTCTCCTCCTCACCGTCTCCTCCTCACCGTCTTCTATCCGTCTCCTCCTCACCGTCTTCTATCCGTCTCCTCCTCACCGTATTCTCCTCCCTTTCCCTTCTCCTCTTCTCCATCTACTCTTCAACACACTTTCATCCTCTCCCTCATTTCTTCAACCTCCTTTTCCTCATCCTCCCGTTCTAAACCTCTCCTCACACTCTCCTCGTCTCCCTCTCCCCTCCTTCTCCTCACTCTCTCTTCCACCTCTTCACCCTCACCTCAACTTCTCCACTTTTACCCCTCCTCTACTTTTCCTCTTCCAAACATTCTCATCCTCCTCACCATCTCCATTTTACCTCCCCCTCTCAAACTCACCTCCCCATTTTGTCCTCCCTAACTTCTCCTCACGCTCTGCTCCTCCTCACCATCTCCCCTTTTCCAACTACTCACCCTCATCAACTCTGCAAACTCTCCTCCTCAACACAATCTCCTGCTCACTCTATCGACCTCACACTCTCCACCTCCTCAACCTCTCCTCCGCACACTCGCCTCCCCATCCTCCCCTCCTCTCTCTCCCTTCACCCACTACTATCCCTCTCCTGTCTCTCTCATCTCTCTTCTCACCCTCTCTTCCACCTCCTAACCCTCACCTCGTCCATTTGCTCTTCCTCTCCTCCTCACGCTCTCACCTACTCCCCACTCTATTTTCCTTTCCTCCTCCTCCTCAGCCTCTCCCCTTGTCCTCCTCACCCTCTTCCTCTTCCTTTTTCTTCTTTCTAACCCTCTCCCCTTCTCCTCACCCTCTCCCCACCTTCCCTCCTCACTCACTTTCATTTTCCCCCTCACCCACTCGCGTTTTCCTCCTAATCAACATCTACTCCTACTCACCCTACTCCTCCTTCCTACTTTTCCATACCCTCTCTCCTCCTACTTCTCTTTCTCACGCTCTTTTCCTCCTCACCTGCACCACCACACCTTCTTCCCCTCTCCCTTTTCTCACATTCTCCTGATTTTCTCCTCTTCCTCACCAACCCCTTCTCACACTCCTCAGACTGTCCTCTCACTCAATCTTCCCCCTCTACTCTCTCCTCCTCCCTCACAGTTTTTTTTACTAACCCACTCCATTCCTCATCAAACTCCTTCCTCCTCATCAAACTCCCTCCTCCTCACCCTCTCTACCTACTCCTCATCCTCTTCTCCTCACTCGTACTATTCACTTTCCCTTTTCCTCTTCATCACCCTCTCGTCATAATCATCTCCTCTTACTCCTCTCCACCTAACATCCTCTCCTCTTCTTCAACCTCTCTTACAATCTCCCATTTTCCTCCTCCACACCCTCTCCCATTTTTTCTCCTCACTGTCTCCACTTCACCCTCTCCTCCTAACCTTCTTCTCATCAACCTCTTCTCCTCACCCTCCCATCCTTCTTATTCTGACCCTCTCGATTCCTCCTAACCATTTTCTCCTCACTCTCTTTCCTTTCTCACCATCTCCACATTTCTTCCTCCTCACCATTTCCTCGTCACTCTCTCCTTCTCCTCTCCCTCTCCCCTCCTCCTCACTCTCTCCTCTTCCTCCTTCTCACCCTCTCCCCTCCTCCATACCCTCTTCTCCACTTCTTCCACAGTCTCTCCTCCTCACATCCCCTCCTCTTCCTCACCCTCTCCTCCTCACCCTCTCCTCCTCACCATCTCCTCCTCACCCTCCACTCACAGACTCTCCTACTCGCCATCTCCCCTCCTCCTCACTCTCTCCTCTTCCTCCACCTTACTCTACTCACCATCACCTCTCCTCTTCCTCACACTCTCCAATTTCTCTCCTAGTCCCACTCTTCTCCTTATCTCCTCCTGCTCCTCTTCTCCTCTTTCCCTCCTGCTCCTCACCTCCTCTTCTCCTCTCCCTCACCCTCTCACTTCCTCTTCTCTCCCTCACCCTCTCACTTCTCCTTCTCCTTTTCATCACTCTCTCGATCTCCTCACACACTTCTCATTTCTCCCATCCTCTCCTCCTTTCCCTCTCCTTCTCGCTTTCTCCTTTTAACTCTCCTCTACTTCACCCTCCCCTCCTCACTCTCTCATTTCGTCAAAGTCTCCTCTTACTCACGTCCTATACCTCTCCTTACTTTCTACTGGTCCTCAAACTCTCTCCCCTCTTCCTCACACTCTCTTCAAACCTTTAGCCCTTTCCTCAACTTCTCCACTTTTCCTCCTGCACCCACTCGCCCCCTCCTACTCCCTGTCTCCGTTCCGCCTCCTCTCCTCCTCCTCTTCCTCGCCCTTTCATCCTCCTCACTCTCACCACGTTACCTCCTCCTCGCCATCTCCTACTCACCTCAACCTCTTTCTCACCCTCTCCCCGTTTTCTCCTTCCTAATCTCTCCTTCTCAACCTATGCTCCTCGTCACTATATCCCTGTTTTCCTCCTCACACTCTCTTCCTCCAAACCCTCTCCTCGTCAACCACTCCACTCCTCCTACACCTCTCCTTCTGCTCACCCTCTTCTCCTCTCTGTCTCCTCCTCTCTGTCTCCTCCTCTCTGTCTCCTCCTCTCTGTCTCCTCCTCTCCCTTAACCCTCCTTGCTCTCTACTTTTCCTCCTTCTCACACACTGGCCCCTTCTTCTCCTATGCCATTATCTCTCAAGATCCTCTGCCTCTCCTCACCCTCTCCTACTCCTCATTCGGTCCTACTCCTCATCCGGTTCTACTCCTCACCTTCTTCTTTTAACCCTCTTCACCACCTCATCCTCTCCACTCTTCCTCTCCATCTCCCTCCTCTCTCTCTTCTCCTCGCCATTTCCTCTTCACCTTCCCGTTACGCCCTCCTACTCACCCTATCCTCCTCATCAGATCCTCACCCTTTCTACTTCATCTCCTCTTCCTCGCCCTCTCTTTCTCCTCGCCCTCTCCACTACTAACACTCTCCCCTCCTCCTAAACATCCCCCCATTCACTTCACCGTCTCCTCTCCTCGTCCCCCTCTCCTCTTCAAGCTTTCTTACTGCTTAGACTATCCTCCTCACGCTGTTCTCCTCATCCTAGTTTCACCTCCTCCGTATCCCTCTCCTTCCCCTCACCCTCTACTTCTCTTCCTCACCCACTACTTCACTCCTAACCATTTTCTCCTACCCTATTCTGCTCTCTATTCTCTCGTCCTCCATACCATCTTCCCTCCTCCTCATCCTCTCCCTCATCTTCCTCACCCTGCTTGGCCTTCGCTTCACTCAATCTTCTGCACTTCTATCCCTATCCTCCTCACATTCTCCTCTTCACTCACTCCCCTCCTCTTCTTCATCGTCTGCCCTCATCACTCTCTCATACTCCTCACCGTCTCATCCTACTCACCCTATCTTCTTTTTCTCATCTAAATCGTCTACTCATTTCTCAGCCTCTCCTCTTCTACCCCACCCTCTCTTCCTTCTTAGACTCTCTCCTTCACCCTCTCTGATATTCCTCCTCCTCACACTCTCCCCTCCTCACATTCTTTCCTCCTCCTCCCCCTCACTCTTCTTCACACTCTCCTCTTCCTCATCCTCTCCCTCTTTTCTCCTCAATCTCATCCAACTCATATCTTCTCCTTCTCTACTCCTCTTCCTTACACTATAATCTTCCTTACTCTCTTTCCTCTTACTCACCCTCTTCCTTCCTCTTCACCAACCTCAACTCCTCCACACACTCTACCCTCCTTCTAACCCTCTCACCTCCTCCTCACCCTCTCCCCTTTTCCTCCTCCTCATCCCCTCCTTTCCGTCTCCTGTTTCTCCTCTGCACCCATTCCTCTTCCTCCACCCCTCTTCACCCTCTCCTCCTCACCCTGTCCCCTCCTGCTCAACCTCCCCTCCTAATCAACCTCTCCCCTCCTACTCCTCACCTTCTCTATCTTGCTTCTCACACTCTGCTCCTCAACCTCCTCTTCCGCTTCTCACTCTCTCCATCTTTCCTCTTGTGCACATATTCCTCCTCCTGACCCTCTCCGCTTTTTCTCCTTCTCACCCTTTTTCCTCCTGCAACTTAGAGTCACCCCTCCTCCTCACTTTCTCTCCCCTCCTCCTCCCCCTCTCCTAATCCTCACCTTCTCCTCCTCATGCTCTCCACCTCACCACTTCTCCTCCTCATGCTCTCCACCTTCCACCTTCACCTCCTCCTTATCCCTCATCTTCCTTTCACCCTCTCCACTTCATCTTCCTCACATTTTCCTCCACATCACCATCCTATTCACCAATTATAACCATTTTCTCCTAACTCTCTTCTGCTCCCTACCCGCTCGTCCTTCTCACCCCCTCGTCCTTCTCACCCCCTCGTCCTTCTCACCCCCTCTTCCTCTCCCTCTTCTACGCCACTCCATCTCCTCGCCCTCTCATAATTCTCTCCTCCTCCTCTTCACCCTTTCTTCCACACTATTCCTCTCCTCACATTCTCCTCCTCACAATCACCTCCTCACACCCTCTCTTCATTTCCTCGTCAAACTTTTCTCATCGTCTTCTCTTCCTCACCCCACTGGTTTCCTCCTCCTCGCCTCTCCCCTCCGGCTCCTCATCCTCTACACTCGGGCTCCTCAAACTCACCTCTTTTCACAATGTCCTCATCTCCCTCTACTCCTGCTCACCCTTTCCACTACTTTTTTCTTTCCCCTCTCCTCACTCTCTCCTCCTCATAGTCTCCCCTCCTCTTTTCAACCTCTCCCATCCTCCTCACTCTCTACTCTTCTCTCTCTCCTCCTCACATACTACCCCTCGTCTTCTCCCTCTCATCCTCACTTTATACTCCTCTTCTCACTCTCCTCTTCTCCATCTTCCCTTCCTCACCCTTTCATTCTTTCCCTTTTTGCCTCAACCTCACCTCTTCCTCGTCCTCCTCACCCTCCCTCCTCGTCCTCACCCTCTCTTCCACCTCTTCACCCTCTCTTCAACTTCTCCACTTTTCCTCCTCCTCACCCTCTCCTCCTCCTACTCTCTCTATTCCTTCTCCTCTACTCCTCTTCCTAACCCTCTCATCATCCTCACCATCTCAATTTTACCTCATCACCCACTCACTCTCACCCTCTCCTCCTGTTTCTCACCCTCACCCCTTTTCAACCTCTCCTCTTACTCTCCCCGTTTTCTCCTCCCAGGGACCCTGGTGGATTAATTTCTCGCAAACCCGGTCCCGTTTCCTTTTCCGCCTTTAGGATTAGTGCTTGTGCGATTGAGTGAGTGAATGTGTGAGTGACATCAGGTCTCTGGCGTGGAGTAACAACCCCTAAACATGTAAGTTTATAATTTTTATTGTCTTTTGCCTTTTCTTTCTTTCCTTCCCCCTTATTCATTGTGTCTCTAAATTTGAATTTTGCGATTAAGGAGTTAATTTCTATTTAACAAAAGAAATGTGCTTCGGAGATTATGTGCATTTCGATATAAATGAACTTCATGCCCATCGTGAGCTCAAATTGGTCTGAATTCATTAATACTCACTCAGTTGATAAAATAATTGAAATATTTTATTATATCATTCATCAATCACTCGATACTTATGCTCCCTTAAAAAGATTTACACCTAAGCGCTACCCAGCTCCGTGGATTACGAGTGATTTACGTAGTATGATGAAACAAAGAGACCGTCTAGGTCAAAGACACAAACGAACTAAAATTCCCGCTCTATTTTTGGAATACAAAACTCTTCGTAACAGAGTCCAGCAATGGCTTCGCAACGCCAAGAGCAAGTACTATTAGGCGTGTTTTGCTGAAAAATGGGATGCCAAGTCCATCTGGCAAGAAATTTGGTAAATTTGGTAAAAACGACCGTAATCCTCCGAGTGTCAATTTTCCTCTTGATGACTTTAATACGTATTTCCTAAAGCAGTCATTTATGGACCAAAGGTTCGAGAAATGCAGCACATCTACTGCCTCTTCATCTGTGACAGATAAGTTAAGCATTCTGAACGCAGTATCACGGGGTAGTTTTAACTCTGAAAAACTTTATTTCTTTCACTGTACGCCCAACATGGTTCATCAATACAATAACACGATAAAATCCAATGCTTCTGGAATTAATAATATTAGTATCAAAGACATTAAAATCATGCTCCCAGTTGTTATGCCTATGATACTAGACATTTATAATTGTTCATTGAACTATTAAACTTTCCCAAACCTCTGAAAATCCGCATTGATTCGCCCCATTATGAAAACTAGCAATCCCAAAAAAATGTCCGACTACCGGCCCATAGCACTTGGCGCCCTTTCCAAACCACTAGAACGCCTGGTCTATAATGCCGAAATCGAACATCTTTCTCAGAAGAATTTCTTTGATAAATACCAATCAGGCATCCGTAAAGGATATAGCACTCAATCTGCTCTACTTAAAGTTACTGATGACATTAGGCTTTCCATTGATCTAAGAAAAGGAACGGTGTTGGTCCTATTCGACTTCAGTAAGGCTTTCGACTCTGTATGCCACGAGAAATTGCTGCTTCGCTTGAGTGAGCTTGAATTTTCCAAATCGAATGTCTTGGCTCCATTCATATCTCTCTGATCGACAGCAGGCGGTTAAAAGCAAGGTTGGCCAAATATCAAGCTTTTCATCTGTTAACTGTGGTGTTCTGCAGGGGTCCATACTCGGGCCACTGTTCTCAATATATATTAAGACCTTCCTAATTCAATCCGGAGCTGTAAATACCATTTTTATGCCGATGATCTACAGATTTATCTAGATTGTTACCCTAAAGACATATATGAAGATATTGTCAAAATAAATGAAGATATAACTTCCATCTGCAATTAGGCAGCCGAAAATTTACTAAGGTTGAATCCTACCAAGGCCAAATCTATAATCATTGGTAGCGCTAAGTACGTTAATAGTTAAATGATTGGTAACTTACCTAAAGTAATTGTTCAATACGGGGAAATAGAATATTCAGCTTCCATAACTAGTCCTGGAGTGACACTTAAGTGAACATTGACGTGGAATGATCACGTTAGCTATATTTATAATAAAGTTAACAGAACGTTATATCAACTAAAACAGTACAGGAGCCTTATTCCCACTACACTCCGGCAAAGACTTGTTAGTATGTAAAAGTTTCCGCATATAGATCACTGCTCAATTGTGTACTCTGACCTCCCAAAAGACCTTAACCTAAAATTGCAGAGACTGCACAACTCAGGTATGCGATTTATTTTTAATATTAGCTTTGATAATACCATTGTGCGATAAATTAAAATGGCTAAAAGTTCAACAAAGACGACAACCCTTCCTTCCACACCAACTCCTCGTCAACCTCTCCTTCTCCTCTCCCTCTCCTTCTCCTCAATCTCTTCTCCTCAATCTATTCTCCCCTCCTCCACTCCCTCTACCACACACTCTCTGATCATCCTACTCATTTTCTTTCCTCCTCCACTCCTATCCCTCTACTTCCTCACTCTCTACTACCCCTTACACTCTATTCCTCCTCACCCTCCCCTTCTCCTCACTCTCTCATCCTCACCCTCTTGTCCTCCTAAAACTCTCCCCTCTTACTACTCACCCTCTTACCATCTACTCCTCACACTCTCCCTTTCTGCTCACACTTTCTACTTCTTCCTCACCCTCCTCTACACCCTCTCCTTCTATTCCTCCTCTACCTTTACTCCTCCACACGCTCTCCTCCTCCTCTCCCTCTACACCTTCTCTCCCTCTACAACTCCTCTCCCTCTACTCCTATCCCTCTACATGTCCTCTCCCTCTTCTACTCCTCACTCTATTCCTCACATTCTCCTCCACCTCACCCTCTCCCAATACCTTTCTCCTATCCGTCTCCTTCTCCTCACACTCTGCCCTCCTCTTCCTCACCCTATCCTCTCCACAACAACTACTCCTCCTAAACTTCTTCTTCTCACACTCTCCTCTCCTCATCACCCTCTTTTCCACTTGCTCTTTGGCTCCATACCATCTCCATTTCCATTATATCTCCTAACCCTCTCCCGCTCCTCACCCTCTTCTGCTCCTCACCCTCTTCTGCTCCTCACCCTCTTCTGCTCCTCCCCCACCCCTACACCTCAACTTCTCCTCCTCAGGCTCTCATCTTCGCTCCACCTCACCTCTTTACCTCCTATTTATCCCACTTCATCACCTCACCATCACCCCCTCGTATTTTTCATCTTCTCCTCCTCCTCCTCATCCTCCCCATCACCCTCTCCTCACAATCTCCAATCTAAACGATTTTCTCCTCATCATCTTCTGCTCCCTACGATCTCGTTTTTCTCACCCTCTCACCTCCTCTTCGTCCTCTTCACCCTCTCACCACCTCCTCACACTCTCCTACTCCTATCCCACTCCTCACCCTCTCCTATTCTTCTCCTCCCCTCTCCCTTTCTTCTGCTCCTTTCCTCTCCCTCTCCTCACATTCTCCTCCTCACCTCTCTTACTCACCCTCTGCCCTCCTCACCCTCTCATCTTCCTCACTCTCTCTTCCTTTCCTCATCAAACTCTTCTCATCTTCTCCTCTTCCTCACCAAAATTGATTTTACTCCCACTCACCCTCTCCTTTATTTTTACTCCTCACCCTCTCCTCCTCACCCTCTTCTCCTCACCCTCTTCTCCTCACCCTCTTCTCCTCACCTTCTCCTCCTTACCCTTTCCTCCTCACCTTCCCCTCTTCAGGCTCTTCTCCACCTCATTCACCCTTACTCCTCAACCTCTCCTCCTCACCCTATCCTTCTCAGGCTCACCCCTTCTACTAATCATCCTCTCCCTTCCTTCTCACCCATTCTTCCTCTTCCTCTCCTCCTCCTCTTCCTCCTAACCATACACACTCATCCTCTTGAACATCTCCCCTCATCCTCCTAGTCTCCTACTTCTCTCCTCCTTACCTTTTCCTACTCTTATTTTATTACCTCCTCCCCCCTCTCCTCCTCACACTCTCCCCTCCTTACCTTCTTTCCTATTACACACCATCTCCGTTCCTCCTACTCATCCACTTCCCTCCTCACAATCACCCTCTCCTCCTCACGCCCTCCCCTCCTTCTAACCCTCTCCCCTCCTCACCTTCTGCACTTTTCTGCCTCCTCATCCTCTTCTCCTCACCCACTTCTCTCCCCTATGTGCCAGTTCCTCCTAACTATTTTCTCATCACCCTCTCCACCTCACCCTCTGCCCTCCTCCTCCTCACCTTCTCCTCTCCTCCTCCTCTCCTCCTACTTCTCACCATCTAACCCTCTCTTCTCCTCCTCATTCTCTCCCCTATTCCTCCTCACCCTCTCCTCCTTTCTGTCTTCTCCTTACCCTTACTCTTCCCCACTACATGCTCTTCTCCACCTAACCCACCCTTACTCCTCGCCCTCTCCTCCACAACCTCTCATCCTCACCCTCCCCCCTTGTACTTGTCATCATCTCCCCTCCTCCTCACCCATTTTCCTCTTCCTCTCCTCCTTCTCTTACTCACCCTCTCCTATATAGTCTCAATTTCGCCCTAAATAAAGTCCTTTGTCTGTCTGTCTGTCCTCCTCTTCACCCTCTCTAATCCTCCTAACTATCCCCTCTCATTCTCCTCAATGTCTCCCCCCTTCCTCTTTCTCTCCTTCTCCTACTCTTCCTCTCCTTATCCTCGGTGCTTTACCTCCTTAAACTCTTGTCCTCTTCTGACTCCTTAACCTCTCTCTCCACCTTTCATCTTGCACACATATTCCACCACCTGACCCTCTCTGCTTTTCCTTCTCATCCTCTCTCCTCATGCTCTTTAGAGTCTCGCCTCCTCCTCACATTCTCTCCCCTCCTCCTCACCCCTCCTCAACACTCTCTTACACCTCACTTTCTCCTCCTCCACCTCACCTCCTCCTTATCCCTCTCCTGCCCCTTACCCACTCATCCTCATTTTCCTCACCATCTCTGCCTCATCTTCTTCACCCTCTCCTCCTCCACTCACTCTACTCATCCTCACCCTCTCCTCCTCACACTCTCAAATTCTAACCATTTTCTTCTCACCCTTTTCTGCTCCCTACCCTCTCGTACACATCACCCTCTCCAATCCTCATGCTGTCCCCTTTTCCTTTCGTCTTATCCTCATCCCCTCCCCTTTTCCACCTCCACACCATCTCCTCGTCACCCTCACCCCTCCTCACACTCCTCATCAACCTCTCCTCCTCTCCCACCATGCCTCACCCTCTGCTTTCCTCTTCTTCTATCCCTATATTTCTCACCACCTCCTCATCTTCACCCTCTCCCCTCCTCTTTCTCACCCTCTACTCCTCATGACGCTTTCATCCACCTAACCCTATCTTACTCACACTCCTGCTCCACGTCCTCTCCTCATACTTTCTGCTACTAACCCTCTCCTCCGCACACTCCACCTCACACTCGTCCGTCTTCTACCTCTCCTCCTCCACCTCTCATCATCCTCTTGCTCTCCTACTCCTCTCCCTATCATCACCCACTTCTAATCATCTCCCTTTACTCCACCTTCTCACCCATTCCACTCCATTTTTACTCTCCCTCTCCTCCTCACCTTTACTTCTCAGCTTCTCCCCTTCTCCTCACACTCCACTCCTCACCCTCTGCTCTTCCTCTCCTCCTCCTCAACCTCGACTATTCCTCACCCTCCCATTACCTTCTTCTTCCCCTCAACTTCTGCATTTCTTCACTCTCCCCTCCTCAACCTCTACCACTCATCCTCTCTTCACTCTTTCCTCCTTACAATCATCTCCTCACCCGCTCCTTTTCACCCTCTCCTCCTCAACCCCTTGTACACACCCTATCCTCCTCCTCGCGCACTCGAATCCTCTTCACCCTCACCTCATCACTCTCTCGTCCTCCTCTTCATTGCCCTCTTTTCTCCTCACCCTCTCCATTTTTCTTCCTTTAACGCTCGTCCTCTTCTTCCTACTCTCCCTTTCTCCTCCTCTCCACATCTTCCTCACACTAACCTCCTCCTCTCCCTCCCCTCCTCATCCTTTCCACCTCCTCACCCCTCCTCATTTCTCCTCCTCACTCTCATCCCTCCTCCTCTCCATCCTCCTCACCACTTTTCCTCAAACCTCCTCTTCACCACTTCTACTCACCCCTTCTCTTTACCTTCTCTTCCTTCTACTCCTCATGCACTCCTACTCACTCTTTTCTCATCTCTCTTCTTCCCTTAACCTTTTCCCCTCTGGTTTCTCACCCTCTCCTCCACCTTTCCATCTACTACATCTACTGCATCTCACCCTCTCCTTTCCTCCTAACCATCTCCTCCTCACATTCTTCTGCTCCCTACCCTCTAGTCCTTGTCACCCTCTCCCCTCTACCTCACCCTCACCTCCTCTCTCTCTCCTGCTCCACTCCCTCACCTCTTCACCTTCTCATACTGCCCTCTCTCTCCTACTCACCCTCCCCTATTCCTCTCCCTCTCCTCTTAACACTTTCCTCTTCTTCACACCACCATCTCCTATTTTCATACCCTCTTCTTCTCTCCCTCTCCACTTTTCCTTCAAAAACTCTCCTCCTCCTCATCTTACTCACTGTCTTCTCCTCCTTAACCTCTCCTCTCCCAATTTCTTCTTCCACACCCTCTCAGCTTCTCCTCTTTTCACTTTCTCTCCACTCCTCCATACCCTCTCGCCTCCTCCTCATATTCTCCCCTACTACTTCTCTTCACCTTATCCTTCTGATTATCCTCCCCTCTTTTTCTCCTCCTCACTCTCTCAACCTCTTCCTCACCCTTACTTTTCCTTCTCTCCTCATTTTCCTCACCCACTCATTCTCATCACCTTCCTCTCCTCACCATCTCATCCTGCTTGCACTTCCCTCCTTTTCATCCTCTCCGTCTCCCCCTTTCCTCCTCAACACCTTCTCCTCCTACTCACCTTCTCCGCTCCTTCTACTTACCATCTCTCCACATCGTCCTCACCCTCTCACATCTTGCTTTCCTCCTACTCTTCCTCGCTCTCTCATCCTACACACCATTTTGTCCTCCATACCCATCTCTCCCCTTTTCCTCTTCACCCTCTCTCTTATTCCTCTCATTTTTCTCTTTCTCACCCTCTCCTCTCATCACACTGTCCACCTTTCCTCTCATCTTTTACTCACCCTCTCCTCCACACACCCTCCTCTCCCTCTCCTCTCTTTCTCCTTCTCACCTTCCCTCTTTACTCTCTCTTCCTCATCATCCTCCCATCCTTCTCTTCCTCACCATCTCCTCTTCACCCTCTCCTCTTGTGCAAATATTCCACCACCTGACCCTCTCCATTTTTCCTCCACCTCACCCTCTCTCTCTCCTACTCCTCACCTTCTTCTATGCTCTCTCCTCCTCCGCCACCTCACCTGTCTTCACCTCCTCATCTCTCTCCTGCCCCTTACCTTCTCCTCCTCATCTTCCTCACATTCTCATCTTAATCACCCTCTTCTCTTTACCCTCTCCTCCTCCTCACACTCTTCTCCTCCTCACTCTCTCCAATCCTAATCATTTCCTATTCACCCTTTTCTGCTCCCTACAGGCTCTTCCTCCTCACCCTCTCCTCCTCCTCTCCCTCTCTTACATCTCTCCCTCTCCTCTGAACACTCTTCTATTCCTCTCCCTCTCCTCCTCTTCACCCTATTATATGATCTTTCCCTCTTCCTCTCCCCCTCACATTCTCCTTCTGTCCCTCTCTCCCCTTCTTATTCACCCTCACATCTTCAATTCCTCATCAAATTCTCCTCATCCTCCTTTTCTTCCTTACTCTCTCTACTTTTCCTCCTCCTCACACACTCCCCTCTACATCCTCTGCCCTCCTCTTCAACCTCTCCTCCTCCTCAACCTCTCCCGTTTTCCTCCTCACTTTTATCCTGGTGACTTTCTTTTCTCCTCTCTCCTCTATTTCTTACCATCTTCACCCATCCCTACTCACACTCTCCTCCTGCTCCCCCTCTTCTACTTTCTCCTACCTTTTCTCTACTTCTCACTCTCTCCTCTGGACCCTCTCCCCTCATCACACTCTTTCCTCTTACTGACCCTCTCCCTTCCTCCTACTCACTCTCCCCTACTCATCCTCTCCTACACACCCTCTTCTACTCACACTCTCCTCCTCGTTCTCAACCTCTCCCGTCCTCCTCACCCTCTACACTTTTCCTCCTCACACTCTGCTCCTAGACACCATCTCCTCTTTTCCTCCTTCACATCCCCTCTGACTCCAAACCCTCGTATTTTAGCCTTCTTCCCTTCTCTTCCTCATCCTATTCTTTTCTCCTAACCCCCTCTCTCGCAGGTTTTCCTCTCCTCTTCTCTGTCTTAGCTGCTCCTCTCTTCCTCCTCTTCTCTTCTCACCCTCTCCTCTTCACTCATTCTCCCGCTTACCTTCTCCTCCTCACTTTCTCTTCATCAGCCTCACTTTCTCACCCTTTCCTCTTCACCCTGTCATTCTCATACTTTCCCTTCTCACCTTCTCCTCACCCTATACCCTCAACATCTCCTCACCCAATCCTCTTCCCACTCTCCTCCTCACCTTCTTTTCCTTCTCTCCCTTCTCTCCCTTTCCTCCTCCTCTCCCTTTTCACCTCACTTTTCATTCTCTTCCTTTCCTCCTCCACAACATCTCTTCCTCCTCACCCTCTCCCATCCACTTTCTCACTCTCACCCTCTCATCTTCAATTCCTCATCAAACTCCTCATCCTCTCTTTTCTTCCTCACCCTCTCCCCTTTTCCTCCTCCTCACTCTCATCCTCGTGACTTTCTCTTCTCCTCTCCTCCTCTTTCTTACTATCCTCACCCATCCCTAATAACTCTCTCCTCCTGGTCACCCTGTTCTACTCTCCCCTACTTTTTCTCTCCTCTGCACCCTCGCCTCTGCTCAACATCTTTCCTCTTACTCACCCTCTCTCCCCCTTCTACTCACCATCTTCCCTCCTCTTCATCACCCTTTCCTCCTCCTCACGCTTTGAGCTCCATCTAACCTTCTCCTCTCCTCCTCACACTCTCCCCTTTTCCTCCTCCTCACCCTCTCCTCCTAACCCTTTCTTCATCCTCTCGTCCTCCTCACCCTCTCTTCCTCTCCCTCTACCCTTCTTCTCAACCTCCACTCCACCTCACCCTCTCTTCCTCTTCACCCTCTCCCCTCATCCTCCTCAACCTCTCCTCCTCCTATTTCTCACCCTCTTCTCCTCACCTTCTACCCTTTTCTTCCTCACTCTATTATCCTCCACAGCCTCTCCCATTATCCTTCTCATCTGCCCCTCCTCACCCACTCTCCTCCTCCTCTTCCTCACCATCTCCTCCTTGCCCTCTACACTCCTCCTAACCCTCTCCCCTTTTCCTCCTCCTCACCCTTTGCTCCTCTTACCCTCCTCTCCTATTTCTCACACTCTGCTCCTCCTCCTCACCTTTTACCCTTTCCTTCCTAATCTTTTCGTCCTCCACAACCTCTCTTCCCTTTTCCTCCTCACCCTCTCCTCCTCCTCACCCTCTCTCTTCCACCTCCTCTCCTCCTCTTCTTCTCCCTCCTCCTTTTCTTCTCCCTATTCCTTTTCTTCTCTCCTCCTTCTCATCCTCTCCCCTCCTCTCCTCTTCCTACTTCTCACTTCTATCCTTTTCCTCCTCCTCACACTCTTCTCCTCCTCTACTCAACCTCACAATTAATGCTCAATAAATAAAGGCAATCATAATAGGGCACAACTGACAAATTACACAAGTTTATTTTTCTTCCATTCCTAAAATACAGATAGGAAGCCATGCTATTCCCTAAGAAGATGACGTAAAAAACTTATGAGTTATTATGAACCCTTATTTGGAAAGCTCTACCTGAAATGTCAAAAGAAAATGCTTTGGATCGCTTCACCAACTATTCAAAACTCAAGAAATTGTAACACCTTAAACATGAACTATACTTGTTCAAACACTATTTCTTCTGCATGTAGACTATTCTGTCTCATTGTTATCAAACATTGATGAAGAAAATAACACTAAAATGCAGGTATCTATGAATGCAGCTTTTTGATTTATTCATAATTACGAGAATGGGACCATGTCAGTTATTATTTTGCAGAGTCATATTGGCTTAAAATCAAGCAGCATCATATTTACCTCTTAATCATTTTGTTATTTAAAATTCTTGCAACTTGCTGCCAACCCTATCTTTACTGTCGATTCATCCCTAAAACCAATGTTTATAATAGAATCATCAGGTATCACTCCATTGACCTTCATATTCCCCAACACCTCACTACCATTATGATCAAGACATTCGTGGTAAGTGCTTCCCGAATGTGGAATTTCCTTCCTATAGAGCTAAGAAAAATTAAGTCAATGAATAAGTTTAATAGTAAAGACTATGAACTTCTTCTCAAAGGTGACTTAATGTTATAATAGAGTAAAAATAAACTCTAATCTAAGGCAATATATACTTTTTTGCATTATGTACTCTCCCGTATTTCTTTGTATTATTGTATTTATTTTGTATTTGGCATAATATATATTCTACATGCAATACATCCACTACAGCCAGAAATATGTATGTTTTTGTTTGTATTTATCAAATATCTTGTTTTTATTTCAATGTATTTTTGCCCACAATGTTACAACTAAATGAAAGAATTTATGTCCCATGGGTTTAATAAAGGCAGACGACAATAAATTGATTTAATTTAATTATCTATCTATCTCAACCCCCTCACCCTCTCCTCCTCCAATTACCCCTCCCTTGCCTCTTACCCTCACCCCCTCCCTTATATGGATATTAATGTATGTATTAATATATGATTTTTTCTCTCTTTCTCAAATTATTGTTGTTTATTCCTCTTTCTCCAAGCTGTTTAGGATTTTTTCGCAGTTGTTTACACCTCTCTTCTCTTCATAGGTGTTTTCTGCAGTGGGGAATTTTTTCTTTATTAAAATATAGCTGATGCACAGTTTCTTATGATCCAAAAAACTAACAATATTCTTGGGTAATACTCTGTGATCTATTAACCAATATATAATTAACTTGTAATTTGTATATATTTTACTGTAATATTTATGTAACCTAATTTCTTATAATATGTAAATATTGTAATTACTTATATGACAAAAGGGTTAAATGTAAGAAGGGACTATATAGTCTCAATTTTGCTCTAAATAAAGTCGTTTGTCTGTCTTCTCCTCCATCTCTCTTCCTCCCCCTGTCCTCTTTCTTTCCTCCTCCTCACCCTCTCCTACTTACCATCTCTTCCTCACCTACTTCTCACCCTCTCCTTTTTCTTACCATCTCCCCTTTTTCTCCTCCTCAATCTTTCCTCTTCCATACCCTCTCTTTTTCCACCTCTCCTCTCATACTCTGCCTCTCCTACTTCTCACACTCATCTCCTCTCCATCTACTCCTCTCCATCTCCTCCTCTCTTCCTTCTCTCCCTCTACTCCTCCTCACTATATTCCCTCTTCCCCCTCTCATCCTCCTCATCTACTCATTATCCTTCCCCTCACCATCTCCTCCTCTTCCACACTCCCTCCTCCTCACCCTCTCCTCATCTCCCTTTCCTCCTCACCCTCTCCACTCCTTACCCTCTCCACTCCTTACCCTTTAAACTCCTTACCCTCTCCTCCTCATCCTCTTTTTCTCCCTACCTTCTCATCCTTCTCACCCCTTCCTTCTCCTCTCCCTCTCCTCCTCACCCTCTCCTTCTCCGCCTCGTGCTCTCCTATTCGTCTCCCTCTCCTTCTCTTCACCCTTTTTTCTTCTTTTTTCCTCTTCCTCTACTCACATTCTCCTCTTCAAACTCTCCCCTTCCCTTCTCACCCTCTCACCTTCCTCCTCCTCACTCTCCACTTTATCTCCTTAAACACTACTCCTCCTCCTCCACTTCTAGTCTGCTCCTCTTCTTCAGCCACTCCTCTCCTCTTCCTCTCCTCCTCTTTGTCACCCTCTCCTCCTTTTCTCCCTATGCTCTCCTACTCCTGACCCTTTCCTCTTCTCTCTTTCTCCTGCACACCATCTCCTCCTCACTTTCCCCTCCTCATCTTCTCCTCTTCCTCGATCTCCCTTTCTCACCCTCTCCCCTCCTAACCTTCTTATCTTCTTCAGCATTCTCCTCCTGACCCTCCTGGATTTGGCTACTCCATTTACTCATCCTCTTCTCCTCTCCATCTCCTCCAACTCTCCTTCAATTCCTACTCATCCTCTACTCTTCCTTCTCACCATTCTCACCCTCTTCCTCTCCTTTTCATTCTCTCCTCCTTACCCTCATCTCTCAAGTGTTATATGTAAGAATGGACCTTATGGTCTAAATTTTGCCCAAATAAAGACAATTATCTATCTATCTCCTCCTCCTCACAATCTCCTCTGCATCCTTCTCCACACCCTCTCCTTCTCCTCTTGCTCTTTTCCTCTCCCTCTCCTACTTTTCACCCTCTCCTCCTTCAACCTTTCTATAGCCTTTTATTAGCTTGTAACTCTATTGTTTAAAAATATTTTTGTTAGTTGAATAAAATTTAAGGGAAAATTGAACACTTACTTCAAGGGCAGCTAGATTTAGGCTATTTGCTGGCACATTGAAAGATAGAGCTTCATTCCAAACAGGATTAGCATTTCCTTTTCTTGCTGCAGTTTTCTTTTTCTTGACTCGCTTCCCTCCAACCAGTAAATATACCTTGGCAAATGGATCTTGTAATGAAAGAGATGGAGAACACTACTGTCACACAAATTGATTTTGATATCACACAAGTTCGCTTGTCTATGCTATGAAATTCAAATATAATTAATTATATTTATGTTGCTATGGTGAAATATGAAAATTGATTTACTTAGAATTATAATTAATATTAAATCCAATTAAGGAATGACAGCTAAAAATCAATTAATCTTCTGTAGTTACATGAGCTACATTTTATTTAACATAATTTTGAATTTCCATAAAAATATATATTCTTAAAGAAATGAAACAGAATTTATCATAATTAATATTTATTTATCTCATTTCAGTGTGATGAATTTACCTGGAGGATCTCTTTCTTGAAGAGGAAATAGGTTCCTTGCTTTTAGAAGCACTACTGTGAGTCTCTCTGCTGACGGAAGATAACTCAAGGACAGCAACACTTCTTGTCTCTCTTCTGGTGGCTAAAATTATGAATCAACTTTGAAATAAAGCTCAAAAGCCATGAATCTCATATTCTTACATCTCTTCAAATGACCACACTCATAAAATTTATCAAGAAAACATGTTCAATTAAACAAGTTCATGTATATGGAATATATGAAATAGCAATTATGTATTTTATCACCTAGAATATAATAATATTTTCATGTAACAAGCAATTCAATGAGAATGTATATATTTAATATTAATAAAACATATATATGTAATTCATACCTTTTTATTTTTTGTGATCTCTCCCCAAACTTCAATGCTGGATGTGACGTCAAACTCATCCATAGGCATACATACTTCTCCTACCACATCGTTTCTTGAATACCGGTCATAGTCAAAGACCTGCATGAATAAGTTATATCAATTTGTGGGTTATGCCCCTTTAGCTGATGAATCAAAGCCAAATACAATGTAATAGGCACACTTTGTACTAACCTGTAGGACGAGACTCTTATCCGGTAACTGGTCATGTGCAACAGGAAACTTGAAATGCTCATCAAAAAATGGATTTGGATCACCTCTGTGAATCGATGTCTGACGCTTTCTTGCATCAACTTCAGGCACCAACCTAAGTCTCACATATGGATCATTAAACCCTCCTTGTGCACTACCAGCCAAATCATGAGCTGCAGCAAGATAAAGACCCAGAGTATAGTAACATTTGTCAATATGAAATAAAAAATTCTGCAATGTAGACATAAAAATTTGTTTTGGATATTGTCTTAGCAATTGAACATTTCATGCAAGTTTAAATCTATGGTAACATGTTTCTGTTTTAGCAAAAAGTAAAATCACATAAGCTTCAAGATAGAAAAATATAATGCATTAATTTTTTCTGCTTTTGATATAAAATGCATAGTATTTATTTATTTTACTATGAATATGAAACAATACATGTTTAATACTATAGATCTTATTACAGCAGTAATAGGTCTCATCTGAAAAACAGTAACCAATACAAGTTTCTAACAATGCAATAAATATGTTAGGATGATAGTCATAAGAATGAAAAATGTGGTGATTTTATTGGAACCTGAGTTCATAGAGCATAGTAGTTGAAAAAATTATGTAGCTAGAGTCTATGAATACACAGGGTGGTTTCAAATGATTTTCTCGATTTAAAACATTTGTTTAAATACTAAGAAATATACAGCATAAAACTAGCTATATTTGCAAAACAACTTGAGAACTTTTATATATGTATTTTTGGTTAATTAACCTCTTCGATTATTATAGTCAAGAACTATTGTTATGAGGTTACAAAATTCCTGAATGAGCAATTTCCTGAACAATGGATTTGATGAGAAGGGTCCATTTCTTGGTAGACTCATTTGCCTGATCTAGCCCCCCTCAACCTTTTCTCTGAGGTTCTGTCAAAAATGAAGTTTATGTTCCATCAATGTCAACAACATTGGTTAATTTGAAGGAAAGAATGTGAGACTGTTGGAAAAGTTCAGCTTGATATGCAACAAAATGTGTGACAGGAAACAGAATACTGTTTTGATGTCTGCAGAGCCACAAACAGAGCACACCCTGAACTTCAATAGCTTCAAAAAAACCTTTTAAGTTTTTCTTTATTAGTATAGCTCAAAACTCAAAAGTTGACATAGGCCAAAGCCAACCTTGATTGGACCTAGGTGAGCCACATTATCAAAGTTTTGTACATAAAAATTTAAGTACAATATTACTGATTCCCCTCCCTAAGGACTGCATAACTTTACAGATGTGGGAGGGTTTGTGTACTCTTATGAACCAATGAGCTATGCCGGCGGGAGATAATTCTCCTGGTAGGTCCATCCAAGCTGGAAAGGTCTAAGGGGAAGAGTCAGACTAAGAAGCAGTCTTGGGGATTTTACATCTACCTGTGCAAGGGCAGCAGCTTGCACAGTACCCCTGTAGGTGGTGATCATGTGGATCTGAACAGCTACAGATGGGTAATCACACTTGTGAAACTGCGATGAGGAAAGCAAGGGGAAACTACCTCATTATATTTCCCATGATAGGCTGAAAAGCTGCAAATACCTCTATGGATCTCTCTGGGGTAAAATATTCCAGAGGTAAAATAGTCTCCCAATCAGATCTCCAGGTGGGGACTTCCCTAGGGGGTGCAAATAGGAAATGTAACATTAATAAGAAGAAAGCAAGTAGGGAGAAATTAAGAATAGGTACATGGAATGTTAGGACTGTGAATTCAGGGGGTAAACTAGAGAACTTAAAAAGTGAAATGAGAAGAAATAATGTAGGTATAGTAGATCTTAGTGAAGTTTGGCAGGAAGGAAAAGGCAAGATAAATTCAGACGAATTTAAGATTATTTACTCGGTAGGAGAGAAAAAGGAAAGGGGAGTGGGGATTATAATGAGAAAAGAGATAGCTGAAAGAATTAGCAAGGTAGTGACAGTTAATGATAGATTAATAGCCATAAAACTTCAGATGGAGCCAGTGGAAATGCGTATTATTAAAGTGTATATACCAACAACTAATGTTGGTGAAAACGAAGTAGATGAAATGCATGAACAGATTATGGAGATATTGGAGGAGAAGGGAAAAGGAAGGATCACCACCATAGTAATGGGAGACTGGAACAGTGTAGTTGGAGAGGGACAGAAAGATAACACAGTGGGAAAATATGGACTAGGGAAGAAAAATGAAAGAGGGGAGAAACTTGTGGAATTCTGCCATAGAAATAGATTGATTGTAACTAATACATGGTTTAAACATTACCAGTGGAGACTTTACACATGGAGAAGCCCAGGAGACCAGAGACAAAACCAGATAGATTACATATTAGTCAATGAAAGATTTAGAAATAGCATTAAAAATGAGAAAAAACTACCAGGGGCAGATATCGATTCTGACCATAACCTTTTGGTGGCAAATACACAATGTAGACTGAAGAGCGTTAAGAGAAATATAAGAGTTAACAAGAAATGGAACTTAGAGGAACTCCTTAAAAACAAGGAGGCTATCATGACTGAGCTGGAGGAAAGGTTGGGGGAGAGAGCTGAAGAAAATAGGAAGAGTGTAGATGAGGAGTGGAGATACATCCATAGCAACATTAAAGATGTAATGGAAAAGAAGGTAGGAAAGATAACGGGTCAAAGAAACAAAAAACCCTGGATCACAGCAGCCATGCTGCAAAAAATGGAAGAGCGGAGAAAGTGGAAGAACATAAACACTGAAGAAGGCCAAAGAAAGTACAAGGAGTTAAATAATGCTTTAAGAAGGGAAACAGATAAAGCCAGAGAACAGTGGATAAATGAGAAATGCGAGGAGATTGTCGAATGTGAAAGAATTTGTAGAACAGACCTCATGTATAGCAAAGCAAGAGAACTATTCAAGAAAAAATCAAGAAAGATAGGACGTAAAGGAATCATGAACAAAAGTGGTAAAATAGTATCGGAGCCAGACAATGTAAAGAATGTCTGGAAAGAATACATTGAGGTTCTGTATGACAAAGAAGGAAAGCCAAGAAATATTGAATTAAATGAAAAAGAGGATGTGGAAGAAGATCAGCTAGGACCAAGTATTCTCGAGTCTGAAGTTAAAAGAGCAAGTGATGACATGAAAAGAAGGAAGGCTGTTGGGAGTGATGATATACCAGTGGATGTTCTTAAGGTTTTGAGGTCAAAAGCAGTTAAGCAACTCACAAAATTCTTTAACCAAGTATATGATACTGGCATATGGCCTGAAGATTTTTTAGATGTTGTTTTGGTACCACTGGAGAAATAGAACAGCGCAAAAATTTATAAGGATTACAGAACTACTAGTTTAATTTCTCATACAGCAAAGTTTTAACCAGAATAATAACCAAAGAATTGAAGGTAGAACAGAAAAGGAGCTGCAAGATAATCAGTTTGGTTTCAGAAGAGGAAGAGGGACTAGAGATGCTATAGGATGTATGAGGAGGATGATAGAAAGAGCACTAGAAGTCAATAAAGATATGTATTTTTGTTTTGTAGATTGGGAGAAAGCTTTTGACCAAGTCAGGGTTGAAGGAGAATAAAGGGAATGTATTTCAAAAGGGAGGGGATTGAGGCAGGGATGTCCTATTTCATCAGCAATATTTAATATTTATGCAGAAACAATAACAGAAGAAGCGTTGATGGTAGAGAAAGGATTTAAGATAGGAGGTGAAAGTATTACTACCATTAAATATGCAGATGATCAGGGATTAATAGCAGAAGTCGAGAAAGAACTTCAGAGGATAACAGACAGACTAGTGGAGGTTGGTCAACAATATGGAATGAAGATCAATGCCGAAAAAAACGAAAGTCATGGTGGTTTCAAAGGAACATAAAGAACTAAATATAATGGTAAATTGCCAAAAATTGGAATAAGTAAGTAGTTTCAAATATCTTTGCAGTAGTTTAGCCCAGGTTAGAAGTAGTACACAGGACATCAGAAGTAGTATTGCAATGGCAAAAGCAGCATTTAACGAGAAGAAGGAGCTTCTCAGAAGCAAGAAAATACATTTAGAAACAAGGAAGAAATTAGCAAAATGCATAGCTTTTTATGGTGCAGAGACATGGTTGGTAAGGAGAAAGGAGGAAAAATATTTTAAAAGTTTTGAGATGTGGGTATGGAGGAGGATGATGAAAGTGCAATGGACAGAAAGGAAGAGAAATGAAGAAGTATTAGAAATGGTGGGAGAAGAAAGGATGCTAGTAAAAACAATCAGGAAAATAAAAGCAAATTGGATAGGGCACATATTAAGAAGACGGTGTTTACAAAGGGCAATCTTAGAAGGCAAAATTAGCGGAAAAAAAGGAAGAGGGAGGAAAAAAATAGGAATATTAGAGAATATAAAGCAGGAATATAATACTTATAGAAGTATAAAAGAGGCTTCTAGGGAGAGAGAGATGGAGGCAGCAATTCAGATAAAACCTGTCTTCGGACAGCAGCATGATGATGATGATTACAGGTTCAGTAATTACCATAACAACTTTTACATGCAATTTTTATGTGACAAACATAAGGTGACAAACAAATATAATTTACTTAATGGGAGATGTACCATTTTTCTATTGTCATTTCATTTACATCATGAGTAATTCTGCTAGTTGCTGTTCTTAGAATGTCTCTTAAACTCTGATCTGCCAGTGCTGAGTGTAATGGATCTTTGTTTAATTTCATAGGAGAGAATGGTTGTTCACTCAAAATGTCATGGAGGGCCAAATTTGGCCCATGGGCCGTGTGTTGTGCACCCCTGAGATAGCTGTTTTTAAAATGTATCTGCCGGATAGAGAACAACATTTACTATAAGTTGTCTGCAAGACCACATAATTATGACTTATAGTTTTGGAGAGAAAAATTTGAGAAAAATCCAAGCATAACATCACATATTGCTTACATATATTGCTACAGTGACTATATCAGCAAACAACAATTAAAAAACCATATTTTTCTACTCTATGCTCTTATATGATCTGTAGGTATAGACTAAAAATTTATTTGGATAGAGGACATCCTTTACATCAACAAAGTCCAGAGGACCACATAATTATGACTTATATTTTCGGAGATAAAAATTCAATAACTGCTTAATCTTTCGACACTGTTTTATATGCATTTCTCATAAAGAATCTCTTTGAAATCTCTGTGTATTCCATTTATGGAGGATAATTTTCTATCATTTTAATTATAAAAATTTTCATATTTTGTATAGTTAAAAATTAATTTCTTAAGGAAAATGTTTGTTTCTGTTCCTGTGAATGTTATATGGAACTTTATTGAATGCCATAATTTAATAAGTGTTTTATGACTTGGAAAGCAGAAAATACATTTTAAAGACATTAAATTTCAATGTAAAAATAAAAAAAAACCTTTTAAATTAATTTCAACTTTTTAGTGTAAAATAATAACAAAAAAATTAATAAAAAAATTTGAAATTTAATGTTCTTCCTTGCTAAAATTATAGATAATTATTAATATTGTGTTTACAAATCCTTCCTTGATAAAATTAATTTATGCACATTTAGTTTTTTAACCACCTATTAACTAGTATTTCCTTCCTAGCAGTATAATTTCATGTTATTAACCCTCCTATGCTCCTCGGGTGATTTTTCACCCATATCTGATTTTCACATGCTGTATTTTTTAAATTTATAAGTTATTGCACTCAGATTTAGTGTATTTGTTAAAATTATAAAGCTACACCACATACCCTTTTGTTAAAAAAATACTTGTAAAATAAACAAATTATTTAACAAATTACATGAATGATCTTCGGGTGAAATTTCACCCATACATAACTATCACCTGTCTTTATAGGGACGAACATGATTGAACATGTCATAAGGTGGCAGTACTTTTGCACTAATTACTATTACCTCTACTGTGATTGGTCAATATATATTACAGCTGTTACGCAATAATTCAAATCAGTTGGCATGCAGATTTGAAGTGGTCAGGTTGTGTTGTGATATTTTTGGAAGATCTCTATAAAATGGATAGATGGGTAAATATGCATACTACTGAATACATTATATTTTTATTTCCTATATATATATATAGTTATGTGTTTTTATTTTCCAACAGTTAACTAAATTGTCGACAATGGTAGATGAAATGCAGAGTAACGAGGAGCCCATGGATTCAGCTTCTAATTCGGAAGAAGATGTCAGTCCAGAAATGTTAAAACAAGAGGAGGATAATAGTGAGGATAGTGATAATGATAATGATGATGAAAATATGGAAAATACTGTATTACGTCAACAATTAACATATTTGTCAAAGGATCAAACTGTTCCGTGGACTATAGTAATTCCCAACACACATGGAAGGACACTGGCAATAAATGTTATATCAGAATGAGTTGGAATAATATGCTACGCAGCTTCACGCATTACAAATATCATCAATGCAATGTTCAGTTTTCTCAAGTACTTTTTATTTTTCTGACAATGTAGCGCTTGTGCAGTACCAAAAAATATAAAAGTGACAACATTATGAGTACTCTACATCACAGCAAAACTATTTCACATGATGAAAAAAAGCTGCTGGAAATTGTCAACTTTTATAATAAAATCAAATCTGGTGTTGATACATTAGACCAGTGGTTCTCAACGGGGGCGGTACCACCCCCATGGGGCATTTTGGAAATTTGTGGGGGCATTTTTGGTTGCCACAATGATTGGGGGTGCTATTGGTATTTAGTGGGTGGGGGCCAGGTATGCCAGACGTACCATGCAACGAAGAATTGAATATAAATTGGTAGTATATATTAGCAGAAAGAAAAACTTGAACCCAAATTTGCTTCACAAAAATTTAGAGAATATATTTATGTTTTCGAACTATATATTTAGCATTTTCAGCTCACGAAAATAGGCAAACATATTCAGAGGGTATCTGGGCAAAGATTTTCGCATATTCATACATATTGGCTTACATAGTACTCAAAGAAGGGCTTGGAAAATCCGACCATAAAGCAATGTTCCTGAGATTCTATGACCTTTGGGGCCCAAGAAAAGTTTCCACAGTGGTCACTTTTCAAGAGGACAGCTGTATAGTTTGGGGGAGGATGCCCATTTTCCTTCTTTAATTGCCCTTCCCTAAGGGAAACCCCAGGAAGGCAAAACAAAGAGGGAATCAGCAAGAATTATTGAGGGTGGTGATGTTTACTTTAATCCATGCGGCATAGACCCATGGTGAGGCTCTGTTTCGCTCCATGCCTTATCTGTGTATCTCATCATCATTTTTTGAATATTCAAAATTGTTAAGCATACTGGGAAATACCAATCTGCTATGAAGTTATGAGAAAGAGTTTGATGAATGTTGTTAGCGTATGTCTCAGTTGGCTGTATTTTTGTATGAAAGCAAGTGATACGTTTGCTACCTGCGGATCAACAAAACACCTTCGACTGGAAGGAACATAGTTTATAGAGGTATGTCAAGAGTTTTATATTATCTTGAACATTTATTGAGAGACATAGGCAAAAAATCATTCATTTTTGGAGTACAATCATTTCATACTGTAAATAGATATATTTTATTTTAGTAGAGGGCTTAATATACATTGAATTTCCCAGGAATTCAACTACCATGTAAATCAAGGAAGATTGTACTTTGTTTTGTTTGGAGCTGTACCAAAAGTTGCACACCATTTTGGACAATGATGTCACCGACTGCAACACCACTCATGTTATTTGAATCGCCAATATAACACTAGTGTATCAGTCTGCATTTGTAGGTGTCACATTCATGGTGATTCAACGTATATATATGAATATACTTATTTAACCCTTATTTCAAAATGTCAAATATAAAGAAAAAGTGTCGACAATATTCAGTTGAATATTTGAAATTTGGTATCATAACTTCACCCACAAATGAACAGTTACCAATGTGACTACTCTGCCAACATGTTTTTTCAAATGAAGCAATGAAACCATCAAGATTAAGAGAACATTTTACAAAGAAATACGTTGATAAAGTTGGCAAAGATAAACCATACTTCCGAGATTTAAAGGAAAAATTTGGAAACCGTAATACTGTCACTAACTATTTAAAAAAACTTCTAATCAGAAGGATAAAGGTCTCGTTGTTTCTTAAAGAATAGCACAAATGATCGTAAAAAGTGGTAAGCCACACAATATTGGAGAAAAATTAATCTTACCAGCTGTATGAGAGGTTATTATAGGTCGACCGGACTCAAAAGACCCTTCTAGCAAAAGTGGGCTGAGCAAAGGAGGATGCCGGGAGCTCACTGGGTACCCCCACTCTTTCGACTTTGGATAACTTCACACCTTATGGATGCTCACGCCTAACTGAAGAAATTCTCACGCGGGATAATCGATGAATTTTCTGTTTAATATTTCATGATTTCTGATAAATTATTTATCTGTTGTGTTTATAAAGTATTTTTGATTGCTGAATGATGGACTGTAACAAGTATCAAATAATTTATTATAATAAACATGCATATTTTAATTTCTTAAGTTCAAGCAGACGAGTATAATTTTGCGAATGTACGCAGATATTATTCTATGAAATATCAGTTAAGTATTTTTTAATTACATTAGTAATAAAATTAATGCCACAATTAATAAAGAATTCATTCACCATTACCAGGGGAAATATGTATAAAATGAAAAAGACTTTCCGAAACACATTCCGACGCTGCGTCCCAGATGTCCTCTGAACCCAAAAAGAAAAACCAATAAAACTGCGAATTCTAAAAGGCTGAAACACGTGCCATTCTAGCTATTGAAAAGGAGGGGCCATAAACAAATAAACGAAAGAAATCCTGGCGTAAAGTGTAGGCACAGGAGCCATGATGAGTTAAAATAGTGAAAAATATTTGCCATTAGGGAGAGGTTACATTGTGCTGAGCGTGAATGTTTTCATATTTAGAACCTTTCAGAATCGGTACTTTTTTTAAGATTATAAGGTGGCGGCTCAGTTGAAGGGACTGAATCTCTTTTATATGAGAATAAAAGGAAGCCTCAGCTGAAGGGATCAAATGAAAATGCGTGAGGAAAATTCACAAGTAAATTCATGGAACTAGAGACTCCAGTAGCCGTACTTGTGCTCTCCACTATGTTGTATTTGAGACCGATATATTTGCTTTCCCGTAAGAAAGTAGCCACTTTGTACACAATCTCCCGTGCTTGTCCTATCAATGGTCTCCCGGAAACGGGCGTACTTCTTAATGAAGATGCCATTTCATTCAAAAACAATAATAACCACAAAAATAACAAATAAAGAAAAACTAAAGAAACAACGAAATGCCGAATAACAATAGCAACAATAAAAAAAACAAATACTATCAACAATCAACAAAAACTTCAAAGAGAAAGATACCGGGGAGATCGAAACGTTCAAATATGCACGCTGAAACTGACTGAAGCTGCCGCTGTAGTGTGGAAAGGGGAAAAAAGAGGGGCTGCGCCAACTGGAGGGGTAAGCTACGGCGCAGGTTCTTTTGAGTCCAGTCGACCTATAGTACGATGATGGAAGGAAATCAAAATGACCTAATTTCTTTGATTCCATTGAGCAATGATACTGTTTTGAGAAGAATCGATGAGATGGCAAATGATGTCAAAAATCAGCTGTGTAATGAACTGCAGTCAAACAAATTTTCATTACAACTGGATGAAAGCATCCTGTGTGATAGTGAAGCTTTCCTGCTTGCATATGTAAGGTTCATAAGGAATGAAAAAGTCGTAGAGGAAATGTTATTTTCAAAATTACTGACAATGGATACAGAGGGGCTGTCAATATTTGAAACCCTAAGGAATTTTTTCATGGAAAAAAAAGATTTCCTTTTCCAATTTCATCGCTACCATCGCTACCAGCTATGGTTGGTCAGCAACATGAGTTTATAGCCAACTTTAAAAAAGTAGCACCAGGTGTTTTAGCAATTCATTGCATTATTCATTGACAACAGTTAGTTGCCAAGAATGTTAGTGAAATATTCCACAAATCAATGAATGTTGTTATCAGAGTTATTAATAAAATTAAGAGTAATCCCTTGAATGATAGATTATTTCATAAACTATGCAATGACAATGAAGAAGAGTTTGAACGTCTTATCCTGCACACGGAAATAATATGGCTCTCCAAGGAAGATAGTTTAAGAAGATTTTGCTCACTATTTGATACTATCATAGAATTTTTAGATTCAATCAATGAAAAATTACACATCGAAATTGAAATATTGTAAAATGATGTTAGATATCTTTCAGATATATTAGAAAAATTAAATGAGGTCCTTCTTATGCTGCAAGGAAATGAGATCAGTGTCATTAAAGTAAAGGGATTTATCATGGGATTTATCAACAAACTTACCATATTTAAAAATAACCTTGCTCACCAAGATCTTTCACAGTTTTCATCTTTACAGCAGTTAGAGAAGGATAGGCTTAAAGATATTGATTTGGAAATATATTGCTCTCATTTGGATGTTATTAAAAAAAATATGATGATTAGATTTAAAGATCTGTATGAACTCACAATACCAGATTGGGTGATTAATCCGTTTGAAGCAGATGTGGAGCATGTTAGCCAACATTTGCAGGAAGAGTTAATTGAGCTACAGAATGACTTGGAGGCCAAAGCACAATTCAGTCAGTCTAATAACAAAAGGTTTTGGATCCAGTTAAGACTTTCATACCCACTTCTTTGGAAGGAAGCTAAATTTCCAACAACATATTTAGTTGAAAAGGGTTTCAGAGCAGTAGTGCAGTTACTGCAAAAGCAACGAAACTGATTGCAAATATGCAACAGAGGAGATTTGAGACTCCTTTTAACAAACTTAGAACCAAATATTATTAAATTAGCTGAGCCACATGAAAGGCAGGGATCTCATTAAATTTCATTAATAAAGGTTCTTTTAAAAATATTTAATGTTATCGCCATCCTATATATATATATATTTTTTTTTTTTTGCAGTACTATGATAAGAAATTTGTGTTGTCAAAATTGCATATTGAAATACATATTATTTTATTATAAATTACTTTATTTTTTTCTTTTATATTACAGTTACAGTATTATATTGATTTTTAAAAATTATATGCATAGTATTGTTATATTATATATGAATTTCATTTCAGGATAGTAAAAGGGGCATTACAAAATATTTGTTATAAAAAGGGTGTGTTGGGTCTGATAGAGTTGAGAACCACTGCATTAGACCAACTAGTTGGAACGTGTACAGTAAAAAGAAAAACAAATCGTTGGTCGTTCGCACTATTTTGTAATATGATTGATGTTTCAGGTGTAAATGCATATGTACTATGGTTAGAAATTGTCCCAAATTGGAATAAAAACAAATTGTTTAGAAGACACTTTTTCCTCAAACAGCTAGGGGATCAACTTGTAAATGAAGAAATACTAAGGAGACCCAAATTGCCCAGAGGCAATTCCTCACTTTTGCTTGTCAACAACATACGAGATGCTGTGGGTACATCTCAGTCCTTACCTGATGCATCCGTATGTGTGCCAAAATCTAAAAAGAGAAAAATATCTAAAGGTGCTTGATGCCAAATATGTAAAGGAAAAGATAGAAATGCATACTCCATGTGTGAAAAATGTGAAAAATATTTGTGGTGAAAATAAAAATGCAATATATGTTTGCGATAATTGTAAGTAATATCAAATATAATAAATACAAATTATAATAAAAAAGTTTTATTTATACTGAAAATTATTTTTCCCATGCTAAATGTCTTCTTCTTCATCTAAAGGCTAAGCCTTGTCGCTGCAACCATGATTTCCATGGTTGCTACCCTCGGGATATCCAATGTACATGGGTGAAATTTCACCCATAAGGATCACGTGTTATTTTTTTGAGGATATTATGAAGGTTAAAAACAATTTAGGAAAATGTACAGTGCATCAGAAATATGCACGTTTAACACAATGTAGTATTTGAAAGTAAACAAAACAGTTGGAACAAATGCTCATCATCAACCAGCGAAATGCCATGACCAGATGTCTCTGTCTGTTTAAAATTTATTTCCTCCCCAAGTCGGCACACTAATAGTTTTAGTGTAACTACAGAATGACATACCACAAATGATGCTGGGGGAATGATACATTTTTATTTACCCATTTATTTTCTAATCAGTTGTAACTAATCAAACAATCGAAAATTATTTAAAATGTGCCTCACTTTAGCTAAGTAAGTAGTAGTAATCTTTACATTTACCTTCTTTCCTTCATCTCAGATAATCCATTTCCTTCTGCTTAACAAATGCTGCATGCACACGTAGGTAATGAAATTAAATGTACTTTCATGATTATAGCAGAAATTATTTATTTCAGCTTCATTGAGAACAATTAACTTGCCATGTATGAACTTTTCTGTTCAAAGTGAATTACGACTTCCTTGATTCATTTACTTGAAAAATTGTACTGAGCAAAAAATAGTTCGTTTACTAAGTTCTCCAAATGTTATTTGAAGACTTTCTGTATGACATACTTTATGTGATATGAGGAAAAGTTTGTTTGTTTTTGATTGGGTTACATAATATAAACTATTTATACTATAATTTTCTTATTACGTTCTCTGTATGCAGTATAGAAGAAAGTATTGTATATATGGAAAAATATAACTCGAGAAATCAAAAACTATGTACTTATCAAATCATTACAAATTTTTATATTTAGGATTAAAAAAAAATCAAGAACTGAATAGATTTTCGATCCAAAGGTAGAGATTTACTGCAGACATTTTTTTTTTCCGTTTTGCCAAACATCTCCTTAAAGACTCAATTTAAGTTTTGTTTGAATAATTTTTTCATTTAACAGATAGTTAAAGAGATATTTTGATTACCAATCTGGATTTATGTTAGGTACGTTACTAACAATAAGTGATACCATTGCTTCCGCTGCAATGAAAAAACTTTCCTAACTGTTGATAGTGATTCCTATGCTGGCAAGGATAATTTTAATTGTGATCAAAATTATACCAATTTCATCTAGCGTTATATTTAATAAACAAACTTTCTGCTAAATATTGACAGCGATCTCAGCGCAGCTAACGGTAATTTTAATAGCGCATCGATATTTTTTTTACTACAACAACTAATAATTTTGTTTACTTATTGTTTTTTCAATGTGAAATAAAGTAAAACACTCGCAGTTCTCTCTCCCTTCCTTTCTTCCTTACTCTCTCTCTCTCTATTCCCTCAAAACTGTAGCTATCTCACTCAGTGTGACAGAATTACAAATATAGCTCATTATTTAGATAGAAGAAAATTATAAATTCTATTAAAAATTAACAACTACCTTACAGATTGGTTTTAAAAAGTTATTAATGTATGATTAACTCATTACTAGAACCCCATGCGCAATTACAATTATAGACAATTCATTTGCAAAAATTATCGAAATATCAAGCATTATTAAATTATCAGTTTAATTTATTTAATTTATGGTCCATAAAAGAAGTAACATCAAATCAAACCTGTTGTTAATTCGTACAAACTATTATACAACATAACAGTAGTAACAGCAATACAAAATGAAATTCAATCCTGTCTATACTCACCCTCAATAAGGTGCACGTGCAGGTCTGAGCGATCGAAATCGTACCGCAGCCTCAGGTGCAGTCTCCCCAGAGACGGACCGGACCTCCTGGGCTTCCCCAAGAACAGTGGACCATCCCTGCGGGCGTAGAGGGACGGCTGGAGCGCTCCGAGGGGTGAGGCCGGTGGGGCTGGGGGAGCGGAAGCCGCCTCGGCCGCAGCAGCCAGAGAAACCGTGGCGGCGGAAGATGAAGATGAGGTCGTGGAGGTGGCGGATGGCGACCTGGGAGGCTGCGGGATGGGGGTGGAGGACTGGGGTGGGATGAGGAGGGGAGAGAGGCACCGCTGGTGGGCGGCCGAAGTCGCGTAGGAAAGCCCCGAGGTGTTGGACGGGGAGGGAGTCCTCGGTGCGGGTCCGGAACCGGTGGTGGGAGGGTGAGAATCCGACCCCGGGGTGGGGGAAGGGGAGCGGCTAGGCGGGCCCGTCGAGGAGGGTGGGTGGTTCCCCCCTCCGGTGGTCGTGCGTCCTTCTGGCGTGAACGTGCGGATCTGCGGGGAAGACCCGCGGTGTCCCTGCAGGAGATACAAGTGGTTGCATTCGGTCCTTAATGGCCGGGAGGGAGCAAAGGTCGCAAAAACTATGGTCGGAGAAGCTTTGGACGTGAATTTTTAAAAGCCATAAACGTGTAGTAACGAGCCATTTTTTATTGTATAGTTGTGACAATGAATTGGCTCTACACTCAAGAACATACCCGAAGCGTTTTTCTCTCAATCTGCAAATTATTTTTCTATGGGATCAAATGCCAGCAAACACTGCCCGTCGTGTTAATGCTAGATAACAATGGCAGATAAAATTATGGAAATATTTAAGGCCCTTCTAATCTTAAATGAAGCTGCAGACCTGCTCAGTGTGAATTTAGTTTATAAAAGTCTTTGGAATAATAACAAACGTTAGATTTTACGTATGTCAAAGTGTTGTTTTATTATCCCAATGTTAATCTTTTTAAAATTCAAATTAAGTCTTCGTCAGAGGTAGTATTGGAATAAAAATGGATTACATTACCCAGTAACGAGGCTATCATAATCTACACCAGGTATGTCAAACTCAAAGAGGAGTAGGAGCCGCATTAAAGCAATGCATGTTATACAATGCTATTAAAACGATGGATGCAATAGAAGGGCCGCAGTGTTCAATGACGGCCAAAAGTGGAGCAATAAACTTTAACTGGAAGATTTAACGTCTGTTTTTTCATTAAAATCAATAATTTAGAAAACGCATTCTACTGTAATTCGAAAATTATAAAAAATTCTTTTTACTAAAATAAACCATTTACGTAAAATCTCAAATGATTTTGTTAATTGTTACCATCCGGGCAGCAGTAGGGCACAAAAAAGGGCCGCAGGTTTAACATGCCTGATCTACATAAAAATGACATAAACTAATAAACCTAACGAAAGGTAGAAAACATATGATGATGTATTAATAAAATATTGTCAATACGTCATCATGGTAAATTAGTCTTCTGTAGGTATATTCAGATTTCCCTTCCTGAGTTGGACAAATTCCAGACTCTCATCTATCCCGAATAACAAAATCTGCAAGACTGCCAAAGACCAAGAAAAATTTCAGACAAATATGCCACCAGAAAACCTAAATGTACTACGTCCTGAATATGTCTCTCATTAGGAAAATAGACGCAGATTCATAATCTTATCTTATTATATCATTAGCTATGTTTATCTCTCACGCTCGACTGTGGCGCCACTCTTAAAAAGGCTTTATAAAATAGCGGGAGAATCGGTAACTGTTTATGACTGACTATAAGGATACTTTAACCAACTTTTCGAGTAGGTAAAAGATTGAAATTTGGTAGGAATGTTTTATATTTATAGTAAAAGCCATTTGCAAAAAAATCTCCAAAAAAGACCCGGGTACGACTACAGTAGATAATTTCAATTTCCCATAAGATAAACACGTAAAAATCAATTTTGTGACGTGCAAACTTTCATTCTTTTGCTCATAAAATTAGAAAAATTGATCCACGATCTGTTTTAAAGGGAAATGAACAGAGTTTTTCTTATTATTATCATCAATTGTCTCCCTCAGTCCGTAAACGCTCGAACAAAACATTTAAATGACATATTTTACGAAAAATTTAGTGATTTCATGACAATTTTGACAATCATGCCATTGTCGGAATCGAGGCCCCATTCTCATATAATATAAGCAATATATACGTATTCCTTTCCGTCATATTTACGGGCTTTTACACTACTACATAATATAATTCACTGATCTAGCATTGCCTTTGTGGTATTCCATTATAAAAAGAATAAAAACAAAATTTTTCACCGGAAATTATTTTCAATTCCACATAAAAGTTTTATAATAATGCAACCTAGGTTTCGGCGCTTAGTAGTATCATCATACCTTCGTAGCACATAATAGCGGGATCCTCTGAACTAATATGCTCAAAATCAAAAGAGATCAACTGAGTTTGAGTTCGGATCGAAGATATGAATAACACCGCGAGTGGTTTGGTTATCCTTTGAGGAGTTGAGGAAGAGTGTTATATAGGGAAGCAAGACGGCAGCTAAACTCCCACGCCACCGTTGGCGGATGATGCACTTCGAATTCCTCCTCTTCCCACCTCGCCCCTTGAATTCCACACCTCTCTCCAAAGTGCTGCTTTCAAATGTAAGACCATAGGTATAACTTGTGAGAGATGGGAGTTCCACCGGTTAATATTAATTGCCACGTCCGTCGCGCGATGGCGCATTTTCCATCAGCGCCCGGCACGAGAGTGTTTGCGGGAATGTACGTGCTTCAGATATAAGGTAATACAAATTAGGTACTTGGCGAAGTTGGTTCCCGGGGAAAGCCGTCTAAGATTTTGGAATCGCAGAATGGACGTTGCTTAAAGTGCTCTGGGCTAATATTTGGCTCTTAGAATGCCCGGAAAATTCAAATAAGGCAAAAGGTTTTAAAATACGCTCCATTTTTCTCATACTTCAAGATCTTAAGAAAAAGAAGAAAAATGAGTTATATTGAAATAAACGTAAATTCTCAATGTGTAAAATTATAACTCGGAGCTTTACGCAATGATAAAGTAATGTAAATGTTAAACACGGCCTGTGACTTCACACCTACACTAAAAAGCATGGTAATATAAAAAGAGACTTTGAAAGAAACAATCCGTCCCTTAATCCGAATTTTATTAGTGAAAGACTTCATATGATAAATAATGAATTCAAATTAATCTTAGAGATTCTGAAGTCAGGCCTCTATTCGTAGAACGAAGAAGTTTTGAAATTACAGTTTTACTTTTTGTGCTCCGATAAAAATACATAATTGAAATGCCCATCACGTTCTACTAATTCAATTATATTACAATATAAGAGAAGAAAAATTGAAATTACTACTCTCTCATTTTTGAAAGCTGAAGTTGATGAAACGGACTATGTCTAAGGAAAATGAGTTTTCATTCTGGTATTGCATTTTCATAGGAAAACCAATTATTTAAATAATATTCCAAAATTTTTTAGAATAAAATTCGTACTGAGGAAAGACTCGACCTCAATTACTTGGAATATAATAATACATTCCTTTTTTCGAGCAAAGGCGCAAAGTTCACCGAGCTAGAAGAAAGGGCGATTAAAGTACAAAGCAAGTGTAAATGGAACATTTTTTTCCTGGGATTTACCGACTCTCGAGATGATGAGAATTCGCTGCAAGAGGGAGTAAGCGAGAGAAGAAAGGTTTTAATTAAAATCTCGCGGCACGCTTAACCCTTTGCATTATTATGTTGAGTGGGACTCGACGTTGCTCGGGATTGCTTAAAGCTCTACTGCCACGCATATTATCATGTATATCTTATGATTGAATTAATACCTATCTCCGTTTGTTATAAAAATTAATCGACTTCATGGATGCTCAAGCGGTTTTCGATCTCATCAGCGGTAGCTTTTCCAAATTAAAAAATATATTATTAATATTATTTTAACAGCATTAAGGACAAATCTTAGTGGAAAGGATTCACAGCTTGATTTTTTTAAATTCTGGATATTAAAGCAACGGTTTTGCAAATGCTTAAGTTCATCTTATCTCGGTAAATAAATTAGTGTATAAATAGAGGTTAACTGCAAATTTTAAATCAAATAATAATACATAATAAAAATAATTTAACGTATTTAACCGATTCTTTGATGTGCGGCATTAAAGTGTACGTTTAGCGCCTGAAAATGTTTCATTAAAGTAGTAGGACGTGGTGGAATGGGGATAAAAACATTTTATAACAAAACTAACCTTTTTTGTCTTAAGGAATGAGAAAATACGACATAAGTCTTATTCTATAATTTCAAGAACAAAAACCTTTTTTGAATGTAGACAGTTATCAATTCATCTTAGTTAAGCGAAAGCTTGAAGAGTTGTTTACATATTCTGAAAAAAATTAACAGTATAGCCTCGTCCGTACGAACTTCAAGGGATTTAAGTTTTCGAGATTTGTATTAACAAGGGAGGTAACATTGAGGTCGCTATAACAAGAAATATACAACAACGTTTTCGTAGGAGTTTGAAGAACACTCCTTATAAACGAACACTTTGTATTAACCGATTTTGTATTATCGAAGTTTCCATATCCTCCTAAAAGTTTGGAACATCCGCAGTGAATTTTTATAAGCGCCATTAATTAAAATATAAAACCTCTTTTCATACCTCCGACCGAAACCATCTATATATTTTGCTACGGCATTCGCGCTTATAAAAAAAGCAGAAAAGGAAATTTTCCCGATTGCTAGTCTTGCGCAGAAGGAAAGAGCAGAGGTCGGCGAATGTAAATGCAGTCATTTACTTTCTCTGTAAAAAATAGGAAAAGGAAATCATCGATCCACTTGTCAAAGAGGTCTTTCCAGTTCCAAACCTACGAGACAGGATGGGGAGATGGGAATGAGAGAGAGAGGAAAGAGTAGGAAGACAGAGAGAGATGAGAACGAGAGAGAAAGAGGAAAGAGAAGAAAGACAGATAGAGGAGAGATGAGAACGAGAGAGAAAGAGGAAAGAGATGGAAGACAGAGAGAGGAGAGATGAGAACGAGAGAAAGAGAGAGAGAGGAAAGAGAAGAAAGACAGAGTGGAGAGATGAGAACGAGAGAGAAAGAGGAAAGAGAAGAAAGACAGAGAGAGGAGAGATGAGAACGAGAGAGAGAAAGAGAGAGAGATAGGGATAAGAACGAATCGTAGTCATAAGCGCAATGACCCGAGACGCGACACACTTTAATCAAAAATCGTCAAAAAAGATTTTTTCTCCGAAAACGTCTTTCGGCGATATTTTTGTCCATTTTTGCGATCCATGTGATATAAAGAGAGAATGAGTTCAATCGTATATTTATCTACGGCGTGAATATCATACATTTTTTTCTAGCTCCGTATTTCTTTTAAATCTAGATATAATACTTCGTAACTGGATTATCGGATCTTTATTCAAGTATAATTTCTATTGTTTCTTATATGAAAGTTAAAAATGGAGATACTACAATTTATATACAAATTTGAATTGCTTCATTGCTCCCCATTAGCCAATTTTAATATTACTTGCATCCACCATTCATAGCACAACATGGAAAGTTAAAAACTTACCGATCAACGAAAAAAGCACATTAAAATAAGCGTTTTATTGGAGATATTAAAGTTTTCTCTCAGTCGTCACCTATCAATGCATGATAAATTATTGAAATAATCTCGACATAAACTATTATTAAAGAAAGACATCGAATGAATTGGATGCGTCTCGTGAATTGATTGCGCTTCCCCAGAATTGCTATCGTTTTGGGCTTGCTCAATATTTTTGTTTGGCGATGAAATTCCGCTTACCTATCTATGATCGCTTTACCCTTAAAATCCTTTAATGGGATTGAGAACTATTTGGAAGTAAATCATTTTCAGAGTAGACTAATGAAGAAGTGATTCTAAGTTGCCTTTCGCCAATTTCGCAACTAGTCTTAAGTCTTACATCTTTAAAATATCTCGAAATAAATATCCTGAATTTGCTGAGAAATCATAATTATTAATTTTATTAACCAGTATTGTATGTGTTAGAGTCTACTAAAGTTTATAAGAGATGAAATTACTAACTGATTATATAGTTTCTGCGGGTAAAATGTTCTCTTACAGATGACGTCACATATTAAATAATAACTTTATGAAAGTACTAAGTATTTTCCAGGGCTTTGTCCGGGATTTACAGTTTCGAGTTTTTCATGATCATTTCACTCCCTAGTATTTTCATTCAAGCTCAAGGTACTCTAGAGATAAGTGACTAATATTCCCCCTTAATTGGTATGAGCAAATTAAATATAGATTAAAATTTAATATTTTTGCTAAGATTACTCAAAATAAGTTGTGTAATTTTACAAAAAAATAACACGGGCCTCTATTCAGGGTATGTTTATCCTAGTTTTATTGTGAGTATGGTAGAGGAATATAATTTTTTTTAACATTTCTTTCATTCGTTCTCCACTCATTTTTCATTGTGTATTTACTTATTTATTAGATTTTTTCACCGAATATTTTGTCTTTTTTAAGTTTCCTAATACGTATTTAATTAACCCGGAAGATAATGCATATATCGGGGATTCCTTGTGTTTTACTCAGGTCTCTTAAAATATTCAAGAACAAGCACTTAAAAAATACTTCTCAAGCCAAAATGCCCATCTTGCTTTTTTATAACCTTGTTTTGGCCATTGGAGATACCAGAGACAAGTATTTTTTAAGTGCTTGTTCTTGAATTTTTCAGCCATAAGACGAGCTCGTTAATTCCCTGTTGAATCTCTTAAAACTAGGGGATCCGCGGGATCTTTGGCCTTGCTCAGCCCACTTAGGGCTGGTAGGGAAGAATCACATGTTCCATATTATTATCGTCTTCATAGCTCTTCTGCACCATACAGTAAAGATGTAAAATTTGAATTGAAAGCGGTGCCTTCAGCAGTAAAATATAAATGAAAGAAATGTAAATCTAATTGTAAGAATCGCACCAAATACGGAATTAATTGTAAACGCAAATTGCGCGCCTCTGAAAGGCTTCCTGTACACTTTACAGAAATTTTTATTTGACATTTTCTTCATCGTTTGATTGGATAAGATTTAGAAATTAGCGCAATGCGCGAACGCAAATTACGCAGGAATTATAAGGGTGGATTTATGGAAAAACTATAGGAAGTCGACTCTAAGTTATTTAAACATGCATACGAAGTTTGGTGAAAATAAAAAACATCTCCTTTCCTCTCTCTCCATTTATCCACTTCCTCACTATCTCTCCCCCCTCTAGAAAAATAGACTTCCTAGTCTCAATATCACCCTAATAAGGAACATATCTCCCTTTCCCTTCTTCTCTGTCTCCCTCCCCCTCTCTCTTCTCTCTCACTCCCTCTCTCCTCATGTGTTTTCATGAAAAATCTATTTCGAGATTTCAACGGAAATACACGTTTTGAGGTCCCTTAAACTTATTTTGACCATTTTCTCGACGATGTTTGTGTGATTGGAATTTTGTGGGCGCTCTAACTCAAAAACTATTAATCAGGTCAACGCGAAATTTTTGAAGAATGGATTAGTTTTTGGTAAAAATTGGTTAACCAGAAGTGGGTGTTTGCTCTTATCACATCCGTTTGTTTGAAATAATTGGGTTAATATTTGACAAATGTAAAAAGATGCCGGAATAAAAGCTATAGGAAATTTAATTTTTTACAGTATTTGTTTGAAATATTTTCCCATATAATGCATTGTTTAAGAGATATTTTCAAATCTAATGTTTTAGATGCCACCACTACACCACCCACCTGCGGCTATTGTAAACACTTTACACTTGTCTTATTAACGCTCCTTTTAATTTTCTTAATTTATGGAGCTTCGTGGCTATATCCAATATCAGAAGGCTACGGTTTCAGATTATTTCTGTTCTTTCTAAAGCCTAAATTTTTCTCACGGTTCCTTCAAATATTTATTATCTATTATCTATTTGGAATTTTTAGAAATATTACAGGTATGGAGAAAGTCATGTAGTGGCTACATCAGTTTTTTTTAAATTCCACCACCAACATTATACAGAGGGTATGTAGGCCGAGAGGGAAATTTATGGATAATTATTTCGGCTTCAAGCGCCCCCTCGTAACACCGCGGATTACGGCGGTTAAAACTTTCGCGAAAGACGAGCCCTGAGGCACTCACCTGTCTGGGCTGCGGCACGCCCTCTAAGCTCCCCTGCGACGACACAGACGGGGTGCGGCAGAGGCGGGGCGGGGGGGTGGAGGAGGTGCACTCGACGACGGCCGTGGTGCTGCCGAAGGCCCCTGTCTCGAGCGGCGAGCGGAGGGGCAGGAGCTGCTCGTGGTGGTTGAAGTGGTGATAGGAGTGGTGGTTGGAGTGGTGTCCGTGGTGGGGCGCCATCGGCTGCACCGGGTGCGGCTCCTTTGACGGGTTGAAGTCCTGCGGAGAGATATAAAAGGGATGACGCGTGGAGACGACATTCGCTCTTACGTCATACGGTGGAGATGACATGATGACAGCAGCGACGACCACTAAAAGAAGTCATTTACCCTCGGGATAGCCGGCACTGCTACCGAACTCTCACTCTCTCTTTTTGTCTAACTTTTAAACTATCTTAAAACTGTTTTTTTAATTTAAAAATTTTTTGTAAATATTATAATAAATTATTGTAGAAGAGAAACTTTCCCAAACCCAAAACCGACGCAAAGAGCATTAAAATGAAAATTGATAATTTAACAGGACAGTACAGATCGCAATAGCCCATTAGTTTTTCAGTTATGTAAAACATTTCAATTATAAAATATATCGAAACAACACGTGAATAACTTAATAGGTTCAAGTGTTTAAAGATCGAAACCCTGATTAAATACGACCTTGTTTATTCTAGTGAAAGGACAAGTATTAGATTAACGGATAATAAGATCTCTTCTGGAAGCCAGCTGGAGTCTGGCAGCCTCACCAGACCTTGGATAGCAAACAAACATATCCTCACAAACTTATTTACCTATATGTTCCAATATATTTATGCTGTGTTTTCCTTTTATTTCTTTTCTCTGCAGAGTTTTTCTTCATTTTCCGACTTTAGTTGGTATCGATTCAATCTATCTGAAGCTCTTTCCCTTTACATAATCCATCCATTTTCAACCACATTACTGTTTATTCTCCTTTTGTTTCGTGCTAAATATTACGAAAGACTGCGCAACACATAACTCACTCTGCCAGGACTTAGTGAATTCTCACCGAAAAACTTTATGTTACTCTATTTAAATATGATACCTTTTCTATTCTGAACATAATACAGTCACAACGACGAGTTCATATAATTGATTATTCTATTTTATTCTCTGTCATGTTGTATCAGATGTTCAATTGCTACGAAGTAAAAAAGTGTTATTGTTGCAATAAAACACGAGAAGTTTAAAGAACGAACTGCTTTAGGATATTAGGAAACGGTTCGCTAAAATTTTCCATATAAAATTTTTCTCAAAAATAAACTCGCAAATCGATTTCTATCAAGTGATCATGGATATGATCGTTAAAATCGCATCTTCTTCTTCTCGATAGGCAACAGAGCCTCAATATTATTAATACGAGGTGGTTAAAATTAAAGCGTATAATTGTAATAATATTTATTATTATTCAAATAAAATAAAAGAAGAAAAATAGATTAATGGCTAAGAAAATTATGATTAAAAATATCCAATACAAATAATATTATCCACGCAAAAAATACGTTTGATTTAATGATTCTTTTAGCTAAAATAGATTATAACTAGCGCAGGTTACCCCAATTCATAAGGGTGGCGACAAGGAGAACCCAAAAAATTACAGGCCGATTTCCTTAACTTCGATATCTTGTAAGATTCTCGAGCATATTCTCGTTGGTAACATAATGCGATTTCTTGGTAGTAATTCATTGTTAGGTGATTGTCAACACGGTTTCAGGAAAGGTAGGTCTTGTGATACTCAGCTCGGCCTTTTTGTGAATTGTATACTGAGAAGCGGAGAAAATAAAAGGCAGGTCGATGCCATCTTCTTAGTTTTTAGGAAAGCCTTTGATAAGGTACCTCACAGAAAGTTAATAAAGAAATTAGAAACCTTAGGCGTTAATTCCAAAATTGTTATTTGGATCCGTGAATTTTTAAATCATAGGAAGCAGAAGGTAGGATCCGTTATTATTTCAAATTTATATAAACGACATCAGTTCAGTAGTCAGAAGTAAATTTAGGCTTTTCGCGGACGACACCGTCATTTATAGAGAAATAAGCAATCCGGAAGACCAACAGTATCTCCAAAATTATCTAGAAGCTATTTCTGCATGGTGTAAGGAATGACAGTTAGAGATCAACCAAAAGAAAAGCTGCGTCATCAATTTCTGGAGAACCAAGAGTATCTCATTGGATGTTAATTATTCGTTGGACGGAGTAGAGATTCCAGTTTCAGACTCGATTAAATACCTCGGAGTCACGATCCATCGTGATCTCTCGTGGGACACCCACATTCGCAGATTGATAGGTACCGCTAATAAAAAGCTTTAGAGCTTTATGGGATGAATAGTTCGAAATAGCTCCGAAAAAGTGAAAGAATTATGTTATTTATCCTTGGTTCGACCGTAGGTCGAATATGCTTCAGCTGTGTGGGATCCTTACGAAAAGGAACTCACTAACGAGAGAAAAGGTTCAGCGCAGGGCAGCTAGATTTTTAAAGAGAAATTACGATAGTAAACAAAGCGTAACATCATTAATAGAAAATCTGTAACTACTGGTAAACTTTATGTCGGAGGGACTAGCGAATGAGGTAGTAGGATTTATCAGAAGCCCGACGTATCTCGGAAGGCAGGACAGTGAGGATAAGTTTCGCGAGATCGACTGTAGAACGAGCAATACAGAGAATCGTTTTTCCCTAGGACGATAAGAAAACATAATAGGAAAAGATAAAGTAGAAAACAATGAACCCTTGGTGCACTGCAGCTCCTGCCATCCACCAAAATGGTGAATTGCATGCTATCATGTAGATGTAGAGATCCGCGGGATCTTCGGTCTCGCTCAGCCCACTTAGGGCTGGTGGAAGGAATCATATTGCGCGCCTCTGGGAGGCTCCCTGTACATTTTAGAGAAATGTTTGTCTAACGTTTTCTTCATCGTTTAATATTTTCCGTAAGTGTACCAAATTTCGTATTGATTGAATAAGATTAGGAAATTAGCACAATGCGCTAACGCAAATTGCGCAGTTATCTATGATGGTGATATTCTAGAAAAACTATAGGAATTCGACACTAAGTTATTTGTACATGCACACGAAGTTTGATAAAAATCAGACAACCAAGACGGCAGTTATCGTAGAACAGACAGACAAACAGACAGACAGACAAAATGCACATGGACTCAACAGGAGAGACCTCGCTTCGCTCGGTCTACTATAGAAACAATCGAGAGAACAGAAAAGATATGGTAGCACTCATATGGAATAGAAGATTAATAAAAGACAGTAAATTGTGACTGCTCAAGTTACTAGCTTCTCATTTAATGTTATTTTTAGATAAAATATTTTCAGTAAATACAAATCTATTAACTTTTGCATAGAATATCAAGTATAGATATTTTTATGTAAAAGATCCTGTAGTAAAAGGTGGTCGTATACTCTCAATTTACAATGCCGATGTCGAAACTTTTGACTAGGCTCGCCAATATTTTTCACTCGGTACCAGGAAATATTAGTTTCTCAACTTCTGCAAAGGATCTAATATGAAAACTTCTTGAAAATCTCTGCTAGCTGAATAATTTTGCTTGGTGCTGTATTGAAATTGTATTCACACTTCGGATATTTCAATAAAGGTAGTTGAAAAACAAAATCCCTGCTACTCTATTGATAGGAGTTATTTTCGTTTCGTAGAGACATGAATTCCCCTTCATCGCTTTAAGGTATGCCGAGAGATTTTGGTATGAATACATTCAATTATATTTCTATGTATATATGCAGGTGTGCGAGCATAGAATTTATATCGATAGATCAAGAACAGAAATATAATGACAGAATAGAATTTTTATCAACAAATAAAAACTACTTTACATGAATCCGTATGGCTTAAATGAAATAGGTAATCTTGGTTAAGTCCTGTGGCCGTTAAATTCTTGAAAAACCAGGTTTGGGTTTTCAATCGGGGTACAGCTTGGATTTACTACTATTCATTGATTATAAATTCAAATAAAGTCACTTGCATCATAGATTGTGTTAAAAATCAGGGAAAACTGGGTCTAAAAACAAGTGTAAAATGAACGAATGTGAGAAGAGATGCGGAAAACTAAACGAATACTCATAGAAAGCATACACTGGAAGGATGAAAATAAAAAAAGGTAAACGTTATGTCGTTGGAATGTAAGTTAATTAAACTTGAGGAAAAGAAACAAATTCAAATTGAAAACTTAAGGCAAAATTCATAAAAAATATGAAATGATTAATTTGTAGTAAGTGAGTTAATTTTTTTCTACTCTCAGGGTCATCGCTACCTGATGCTGACTCTGTAAGCCGAAATAATGGTAGTCTCTTTCCTTAGTAGAATTTGTACAAAGTTATTTAATAAGTTCATTTTTATTAATTCTGTCTTTCTGTTTCCAATATGCAATTCCACAAAGTTACGGCTGCATCAGTCGACTTTATAGATTCAGATATTTCGAACATAAATTCGTACAGTGAAGGTATAATAAAATTGCCTAATGACTTGATTATATAGTTACTATTTACATAAAAGTAGCAAGGCCATGGTTTAAAAATAATCATAAATATTCCCAAAAAGGTCCGTAGACGAAGATCCCATTAAAGGGTAGGACTGCGATGAATTTAATTCCTTAAAATAACCTAGATATTTGATAATTTGGGTTGGGTACTGTTTGATGATAATGTTTGCTTAGCCTAAATTTAAATTAAGTGCTTTGCACTCTCTCTTTGGTTTCTACGTTTAATTTACTCCCATATTCCCTATTAAAGTGTTCTTGGATTTGCATTTAGATGACGTGGTTCTACACGACCTCATTCGAAATGTCTTGTCATACGATTATTAGTTGAAAATTTCTGATATAAGATTTAATATTCAGATACTGTTCTTTTTTAAAGAAACAATTTTTGAAAAATTTCCTTGTAATTTTGTTTAAACATTGTCATCAAACGTATGATTTATTTAAAGCAATATATAAATTACATTAGCGGCTGGAACTGCTGTATAAGCCTCTGAACCGTTTTTGGATAGGATTAGCAAAATCTTCAGACCTTCATGGTTTTATTACTTATAAAGTCAGGTATTCGAATCAATTAGCCAAGTATATTTACAACCTATTTGGATTACCCTGAATAAATATAAAACTTGTCCAGTATCTCGACAAATGTATAGATTTTTCCTTGTGGATTCACTAGTAAATATCGGTATAATTTCCTGATCGAATGCCAGCAAATAGAGGCCTGGTCCATAATGCTGCCTGCAGTTAAACGATCACGTAACGGTGAAATTGCATCATGGATTTCACGTGCGCGCATTGCGAATGCGTTATGACGCGGACTCGCCAAAAGAGGGACAGGAAAAAAGGTAGGACGCAATAGCCGTATGAATTGCGAATCGTTAATTTTCCCATTGTTGACCGGCGGTCGGAAGGTACGCGCTGGACTCAATTACGATTGTTAATTGTTTGCAAGTCGCGAGCCTAACCGCCAACAGGAAAGTCAAGCTGCTGCATAAAGAATTCTCGTTTATGGATTCCTGGTGACAAATAAAGTTTGCTCATATATTCGGTTTAAAAAAAAGTGCGTCGAGTAACTAACCTAAATATTTGGCTTGTCCAAGTAGCAGACGGACGGACGGACAGACAAACCGAATACACAAGCGATGTTTTCCCTAAAAAAGGGCAAAAACGTCTCCTAAAAGCTTCATTTACATATTCATAGCGAGGACCTTTCGAAGATACACACCCTTTTAAAACGATTTAGAGTTTCAAGCGTAAAATAATTAGAATTAAGATAAAAATAATTTGGGGCCACAAATAACATGAGAAAAAACCTAATTTTTACTTCACGTGATTTCAAATCCATCCGAATAAGCCGAGAAAATATTTTTTATCATCATTCTCTGCACTCCACGAATTCAGCTAATCAACCTGTTCCGGCACTTATTATGCCCTTATATACTTATAGTGTCATTTGAAGTGAATGGGTCTTAAACCAACGCACAGCCCCCAAATTAGAGGAACAATTCTTACTCAGTTTCACGCGCATTCACACTGAAGGGAAGAGGAAATCCCGGTGCCTGCATTAGCCTAAATAGCAATGTGTATAAAAGCCACACTGTATAACGTCCCTTCCGAAAGACGGATTGCTGTTCTTATTTGTCCTCCTCAAGATTCACAAGTCTGATAGAGAACAAGCCCAGGTTGAAAATCCGATCCCTACCAGGCTTCGAACTCAGGCCCTCTACGTTAAAATTCTGCACTCCTAACAACTCCGTATCCACTGCAAAATCTTTTTTATTTTCAATACAAATTCACGCACCCAATATGCCAATGAAAATAGAACAATTATACACTGTGATTGGATTAGAATTATTCGGAAGATTCCGGGCGCACCAATTAGAATAAATTGCCATATTTATGAAAATAATTTAACTGTGCGCTTTAGTGTATTTAAGTCCAAATTAAACGTATTAAAATAGAAATGTTGACATTTAATTACTCAAATTTACATGGTTTATTTAAAATTCGTTGCTATAAGGAGAAACGCTATTTTAATACGGACACAAATAGCTTACAACCAGAAAAAGATTCACCATAGTTATATCCAGGTTATTATGGGCCCAAAAACAACGATGAAGGTAAAACAATAACAAACAGAGAAAAAAAAACGTAAATACAAATCCCTTGATCAAATCCAATAAATACTATCGCGCTGATGCCTTTTATCGATTTGGAAAATTATTATTCAACGTGCATCTATGAGTAATCTCTTGCGACTTTTAGAATCCTCGATTATATTATTTTATTATTATAGATGCTGTATTTCAAACAAATACTACGGTTATAATGGCTGTAGTTCAAACAAATTCTTCCTCGGCTTTACGGGAAGGATGCAAACAGGAAAAAATTCGCTCCAATCCCAAAAAACTTGACTAGAATAAAAAATCTGATGTGGCCACCACATGAATTTCTCCATATCTGCAATATTTCCAAAAAATCCAAATAGGTTACATAATAAAAAATATTTTAAGAAACCGAGAAAATTTTAGATTTTACAAGGAACAGAAATAAACTCAACCCATAGCCTTCTGATATTGGATATAGCCACAAAGCTCCAACAATTAAGAAAAGAAAAAGAAGCGTTACTAAGACGTAACTAAGCGTCAATTGTTAACAATAGTCGTCGGTAGGTGGCGTGGGGGTGGCAGCTAAAAATATAAGATATCTCTTAAACAGTGCATAATATGGAAAAATGTTTCAAACAAAAGTTGTAGAAAATTACATTTGCTACAACTTCTATGTCAATATATTTTTACATTTATCAAATATTAAAGCAAATATTTCAAAATAACGGATAAGTGACAAGAATAAACACCCACTTCCGGTTGACCGATTTTTACCAAAAACTAATCAGTTCTTATGACTTTTATAAAAATGTTAAATAGAAAACGTTAATTAATAGTTAATAGTTTTTGAGTTAGAGCACCCACAAAAAGCTATCACATACACACACACCTACACACAGACATAGTCGAGAAAATGGTCAAATCGTGTTCAGGGGACCTCAAAACGTGTATTTCCGTTGAAATCTCGAGGTCGATTTTTTCATGAATACAATACTTTCTCGTATACTACGAACTATATGGAGAAAGTAATAAACGGGGAGGGAAGAATTAACAGGTGCCAGCAAGCCTGTATGTGAAAAAAAACTCCCTTTTGTCACGCTAAAGGTTATATGCTTTGAGAGAGAGGGAATGACGGAGAGAAAAGGGGAGATCGGTTGTCAAGCAGAATTGTCTGAATCCATGGAAATATTTTTATTTAAAAATTTTATTCTGATCCGTACCTTTTCATTCAATTCACGGAGAGGTTTCATAGAACCTTTATTTTTTTAGCCATAAGACGAGCTCGATAGTTTCCTGTTGAATATCCCTATTAGTCACTGAATAAGCTGAATACGCTTATCTAAGTAACGCATAAAAGATAACATGAAAAATTCCATTTTACTGTAGATTTTTTAAAGGCGAAGTTTCACAAAGCTATTTTTCCGTATTGCTTAAATATGGAATTCCACAAAATTAAGCCTATCCTAGCGGATTAAAGAGATAAACGTAGAAGTTTGTTTAGGCTTATATGTATGGGATATACATAACAAATGGCCAATGTAATCTAAAAAAGAAATTGTGAGGATAGCGTAATATCTCCCATACTAAATCTCTTAAAGTGGTTTGTGAGATGAATGGTGCGGGTAGGCACTAACTTTGTGCGCTACTCGCAAAAAAGCTCATAAAATAGAACATGATTCTGAGGGAGTGGACAGAGTATTTATTTCTCCGTAAATTTCTGTTGATTAAAAAAACGACAATAATGTATGTACTGTCAGAAAAAATTTTTTTGATTCGAGCCCGAGCGGAACCTTGGGGGTTGTTTTTGAGAATGGAGGGTGGACGGGCAAGTCAATTAATCTTCCACAGTGAGGAAGCAAATATGAGGACGTTAAAAATACATTGTTTCTATTGGGTGTCCTCATAAAAACATTCTATTCTTACGTGACGAACCAGAAGAGATATGGGGAGGGTGAGTTGGAGTGAATGTCGACGTACACTTAAGCGAGTTTATTTCGTTTAATACATTAGTATTATTGTTCATTAATTGTAGATGTTTTTGTAATGGCTTCGGATTCGTTTCAAGACTAAGTTAATCCCAACCCAAGACTATTCAATGCATCACTGATATACGATATAAAAATATATAACTGATCGATCTTATTAAAGTTTATAAGATTTCTCAGTTTGTACGCAGTGTGGATGAGAATGTATTGTTACTTCAGGAAAAAATTTTAAGATGCCAAAAATATATTAATATTTGTACAGGCAGAGGCGACCCGAGGAATTTTGGCGCCCCGGGTGGGAAAGCACTCCAGCGCCCGCCTCCGTAAATGTTTGTTGAGATATTTTCAAAGCAAATGTTAATTTATCAATCGCTCTGTAAAAATAATTCACAATGAAAAAATAAAAGGGATTCCATGAAGATTCCAACATGTTCCGTGATATAAATTGGTATCCAATATATATTTACTTGCAAGTAATGCATAGATCAGGATTGGGTAACCCAAACCAAGTGAAGAGCCACTTTAAAAAATATATATTTATTTAAGGAGTCACAGAATAAATTTATTAAAAAGGAATACGCAGGTTAACTAACGAGAAATTTGGTTTTTCATACTTCTGTTGAGATGTTCCAGGTTGGCATCAATTTTGAATTTCGCAAATCTTAATTGATTTTCCAAATTTGTGTCAGTTATCGAAACTTTGGCTTTGTTTTTTGCAAATTTGAATATCGAGAAAAAGACTCAGATCGATGCATACTTCCAAAATGACTGAAATTTTAAAGCGCTTTTTCTCGAAAATGAGTATTTTTCTGCTGCCATTAATTTGTTACAAAACTCAATTTTATCCTCCATTTCTGAAAAAAATGTCCTGCAACTCTATATTGCATTGCAAATCTAGTAATTCTAATTGATATTCTTCAAAACGAAACTCGCATCAATATAAAATGGGATTTGAAATTTTCGAAAATATATCGTATCGTATGGAGTAATTTCTCCAAATCTTTAAGAGAGTAAGAAAAGTGGAAGTATCGGAAGGTGTTTTCAGTTACTGTAATAAAATGTATTCAGTCTTTCTGCTGTTCTCTCACCATTTGGCTCATCTTTTCGTTTAATCTTTGTCATTGCTATCATTGCTGTTTGTTCTTTATTTTGGTTGCTTTTTAGTTATATTATTTGAATCTTGTTTGTTTTTTAAATTTAAATCAAAAGGGCCACATAGAAAGCGGATGAGAGTCACAAAAAATATTAAAAGAGTCACATGTTGCTCGCGAGCCACGGGTTGGCCAGGTCTGGCATAGATAGATGGTAGGGATATCGCCCTCAAGACTTGGGTACCCCGGGGAGCCACCCGGATCTCCCGTGCCTCGGGCAGCCACCCGCATCTCCCGTGCCTCGGGCAGCCACCCTGATTGCCCGTGCCTCGTGTCGGCCCTGAGTACAAACGTATTGGAAAAGTTATCCAGTTAAAACTCTTGCAACAATGAAGTAATTGTTTTTGGTAATAAATGACGATATGAAGAAGTTTTCTTGGGCTTCTAGCCGGATCATAATACTGTCGTATTTCAGGAATACGACTGTATTATGACCCGGCTGGAAGCCCGAGAAAACTTCTTCGCATCATTTCGCCGAGAATGTCTGAGATCTTTCTAAATGACGATACCTTACAACGACCTAAACAATCTGCAACATGACAACTTGCTTCTTCATGTAACAAAGCTCACGCATACTTTATGAATTGCATAATCCGTTCGAAAAGCTAAGATAATGAGCGTTTTATTAAACACGGCAAATACTGTTCTTTTCGTAAAATTATAGCACGATGCGACTCAAACAAAATGGGTTAACTCTGACACCATGGACCAATGCGAAATTACAAAGGTAGCTCGCTTCAAAGTTAGCGCAATTGTGTTTATTCATGACTGTGTTTGCGTATTTTCGGAAACTCGACCAGGCTTGGATTCCCCCTCGGCGTATGGTCACCTGCAATGTCTGTTCACTCAACGTTTTCATGTTGTCGAATACACTAGTCGAATCGCGGCCAAGAGCGAGCTGGAACGTTTCGTCTCGCAATTCAGTCTTCGCATCGCGGGTGCTGAAAATAGAACTGTTTGGAGCACTCGCGTATGCGTGCTTGTGCCTATGACGTGATTTCGTGACGTCGCATCCCGTGGAGACATGCTGAAGTTTTCCAGGGCGCGTTATTTGGGTATGTGGCTGTTATGTACATTTTCGCTTCGAGCGGTTTGAACACAATTGTCCAAAAAGTAATCATGCCACAAAGCTTACGGCTTGCATTAAAACATTGACACGGGAAGCTTTTAACTCCTTAATGGGATGATTAAACCATGCGTATGAATTTTCACGAATGTTTCGTCCCATCCTGTCGATTCTCGTACGATAGATTCTAATAATGCTCTTATAAAATTCTAATGAAGAGAAAATCTCATTTAGAACTAGAATCGATGAGTCAACTTACACGAAATGCATTGGGTTTTGCAGCCCTTTAGTTGTTTTGGCTAAAGGAGTATTCCACTTTTGTTAGTTTTGGCCAAAGTTATTGAGCTACTATCAATTACGTTACACGAAGGCTAATTACGGAATAAGGTCGATTTTTCAATGGGTCTCATAAATAATTAAATGAAAAAAGGATATAATCGAACCCTCGTCATCACAGGTAAAGCCTGCGCATTTGATTTCTTAAAACTTTAAATCTCAAATTATTTTTCTGTTATCAAATTCGTATTCCTTTCTTATACCGCCCGTTATGGTAACATCTCAATTGTTTCTGGCGTTTCAAATGTGATATCCTAAACCAGCGAGTAGTTTTTGTAATAAGTGCCGTATCTATGGCGAATCAACTTGTGACGGGCTCCTTTACTTCTAAAAAGGAGTCGCACGTTCTTATTTCAAAATTCCGATTGTAAGTATTGTATAATTTACAAAATATTAAAATTATATAAACAAAACAGCTACTATTGAGACTGGGCTATAGTTTTCCAAATTCTGATGGAATGCTAAGCAAAGTACACCTTCCGGTTTTTACAGTTCCTCATAAAATTATTCGCAAACGTCAGTGCCAAATCAAACCGATGTTAAACATAAAGTATATTAAAAAGTATATTAATTTAAGGTAGAAAATTTTGAATGCGGGATGTATACCTCTCGAATATACCGTGAACTGAAGTTATCCATCGGAACAAGGGCCTACTAGATACGGAAGCTTCGGATCCGAACGTGTTAGCTCCACTCTCTCGACTGTTTGTATTTTACGCACTTCCACGCTTTGTAGAGAACGTTCGAGACGTGAGCGGTCCCTCAGAGATTCGCAGATAGGAAGGATAAACATAGATATCTGCCAACCGTATTATGCTCTCGTGTAAATTTTGTACCTTCGTGCAAATAAATTTGAGCGCGTGAATGCATGCAATAAAGTCCAAACGCGGGTGTTTGGCGCTCGATTGGATTTCCCCGTCCGTGCCAAAAACCCCATCCTAGAAAATCGAGCGGACGTGTACCTCCGCGAAAGTGCCGCTCTAGCGGAGGGAACGGACACTAAACCAGGTTGTCGAATTTGCGCCCTTTTATTTCAGCGATTTCCTCCATGACCATATAAATCGAACGATTTTTAGAGGAGTTTACCTTTTCATTTAAGCGTTCCTCCGCCTTTGATTATGTCGTAAGACAGTAAAATGTTCTTATTAACGTAATAAATTCAATCCATTGAAAGAAAGAACAGGTAAGTTCTCAGGTGTGTTTCTTCTGTAACGTGCTGTTACCACCAGATCACGAGAAAAGGGAGAAGAGAACATATAGGCAGAGGGAGAGCACGTATACACGACTATTAAGAGACAAAAAGAGAAAAGGGGAAGCAGTGAAGAAGAGACGGAGTGTAAACGTGATGGATGCAAGAGACTGGAAAATGTATTGTTACTTTAAAATGAATGCATTTATACCCGTCCTATATAACATTTTAATCTCATTAGCATGTATGGGATTAGCGCCTTAAGCAGTGTATTAACTGCACATCAAAGTCTAGGCATTTTCCAACGGCCACCGACGCAAACGCGGAAACACTTGGAAAAGCATAGCATCAATTATAAAGATGACTCCAAAAAGAATTGACGGACAAGGGATATAATCCATTCCGGTGAGGAACAAAAAAGAGAGTACAAAGACATGCACGGAACTGCGATGGACACAGCTCACGCTCGCGCAGCGATATATTAATTCAGCAACAAACTGACTCGCTTATTCATACATTTTTTCGAAGAGAAAGAGGGAGAGAAGTGGCATTTCAGGAAAAGCGGTAGGAAATCTCAGTTTCGGCTCCGTTTTTACGCAACGGCAGAGGCACCTGGCGTGAGGAAGACGGAAGCGAGGGACAGTGTAACGGAAACGAAGTACGAAAGAAAGAGAGAGAGAGTAGGAAGGGACTTTTACAGATAAAGATTGGGCGAGGAAGAAAGGAGAGAAGTAAGAGACGGTGGACATTTGAAAGAGGGAGAAAAGAGGAAGAGAAAAAAAATATATAGGCTACAGATGGAGATGGTGGAAGAAGCGAGACGGCAAGAAATGAAAAGGGAGAGATAAAGTAGTAGGAAAGGAGAATGAGGATGGGGGTCTGAATGTAGGGCATGGAGGATCATGGGGGACTTAAAGCGGGGCCAACGGAAGGAAAGGGAGAGGGAAGAAAAGGGTGTGAAAGAGAGAGAGATGGATGGATGGAGAAGGGAGAGGAGGGAGAGATGAGTAGAGAGGGATAACGGCATGGAGGGAGAAGGAAGTAAGGAAGCGAAGGGACGAGTAATGAAAGGGATTGTAGCTGGGAGTGCGAGAGGGAGGGAGGAGGAGAGGAAGGGAGGGGAAAGGGGGAAAGGGAGGAGAAGAGGGGAAAGGGAGGAGAAGAGGGGAAAGGTAGAAGGAGGGGAGGGAGAGGCCAGCCAAGGAGCTCGTCCGTACTCGAAGCAAATGGAAAGGTCAGAGTTCAAGAGAGCGGTGCAATAGTAGTAGGGGTAGGGCGGTGCCGCGTGTTGGACGGTATAGGGATGAGCAGCGGGGAGGTGGGGAAGGAAGTGGAGAGGAGGGTAGTGGAGGGGAGGGTGGGGAGGGGAGTGGAGGGGAGGGAGGGGAGTGGAAGGGAGGGAAGGGATTGGAGAGGAAGGGCAGCGGAGAAGGGGAAAGGGTGAGGATAAGAGGAGAGAGAGAGAGAGAGGGAAGCGTGGAGACGGGGACGAGAGGGAAAAAACTCGAGGAGCGGAGATGCGTGGGGTTTTATTCTTAATTAGGTGAGTTTGAGGCCCCCGTGTTTGACGCCAAAAAAATGTAATTATTGTCGGAGGGAAAAAATAAATGGAGGATTTGGCAGTGGCATCAATCGAGGATTTAGTTTCCGAGGATTCGCTGATCATCACTTGGGTTATTTTCTGAAATGGTGTATATTACGAGTATGAGATAATATTGTTAATCAATATGCCAGGAATTTTGAAATAAGGAATTAATACACATTAATGAAAAACTGCCATGACCGGGAATCGAACCCGGGTGCTCCACTTGCCGGGTGGATATTCTACCTCTGAACTACCGTAGCAGAGCAATTTTCAGAATGTGAATGTTTTCTTAGGTTAGGTTAGGACCGGGCCTAACGGATGTCCTCAAAGAGATACATCAAAGAAAACCTCCACCATTTCAATGATGACATTGCCTAGTTATAAATATATGAAATTAATGGATTATATGATCTTTATGCTACAGGAATACGCTGGAATGTTGGGAAAATTTGAAAAAGGAGAAAAAATCTGCTCCTCCTGTTTCTATATTTCCCATCCCATGACATAAATAGCCTTTGCAAATTGTAGGAAAGATATGATACGCTGTGACTCAGACTACGTTTCACGTGATCGTACAGTCGGCGGAGCCTTACCGTACGGTTCGGAATATCGGGTGCGGTTTAGATTTTTGCCTTTGGTTTCTGCGAGGTAGTTGGAGATTTCAAAACTTCGTGACTGCACTGTATCTTATTTCCAGTCAATTCAATATAAGATGAATGTGTTTCACATGAAGGTCGATTATTTTAAAATGACACATTCTTTGGGGGCGACTTCGTTTATCCAATTCTCCTCCTGGACACAAGAGAGGAAAAGCAATGGTGGGCGAAATGGAGAGAGGGAGAGAAGTAAGGAAGCTGACGCATTCGAAAGCCTTTGATAAAGTTTTATTTTTTCCACAAAAACCAAGTCGAATAATAGCGGAGTAAAGAGGAAGGAAATAGAAAAACACATAGGAATGAACCAATGGGGACAGGGAAAAAAGTCTTCGCCGTTGTTGATATCGGAGGGTAGTGGAGGGGAGGTTAGACAAAATAAATAGGGGGATATGAAGGGGAAAGATAAACGAGAGAGGGAGCAATCCTGGTAAGGGTTCGAGCAAAACTTGAAAAGCGGAGAATGAGGTGAAGGCAAGATGGGTGAGAGAGGAATTACTGGAGAGACACATAACGGAGATGGAGAGATGTTACGGAGAAAGCCTGAGCAGTCGAAACGAAAAAATGTGAGAAAAATAGAAATTCAGAATGTCTAGCTCAATTGAAAATTGAATGTTTTCTTGGAATTAAATAAATTGGAAGAGAAAAAGTAGTATTGGACGATTTTTGCGATTGAATTTTATGCCCCAAATCTCGACTTTCTCGAAAAATAAAACATATATTGTGGTAGTTACGTTATAGAATAAATAGTTTCTTATCTAATCTAGCAGATATGCACATCTGGTTTCATCAACGTTTTTATATATACTGGAGCTACCCAATGCATTTCCAATTAAAACCTGAATTTGTTATTTCTTTAGCTTATTTAGGTAATATTCTAATTCAGGACGGAAGATGTAAGAAAAATAAGGATAGCAAGTGCAAAGGAGATGAAGGGAGCTGTTGACAGGAAATCAGAATAGAAATATTAACAAGTAGGGATGTACACGGGTTTCCCGTGGTACAGAAAGGCTTTTCGTCAAATTCGCCGTAGTATCATCGTATACTAATGTATTTCATTTAAAATCAGACAATTGTTTTCCCTATATTGTGGTAGCCTTGCTTTTTAGATCCGTTCAAACATGCTCATTTCATTTTGCCATTCTGTACTAGCTTTACAAACTACATTTCTGTTTGAAATCGGTTCAGCCAATACCTTCCAAATCCATAGTTACAGAGAAATTCTAACCTTGACTTTGCGGTAGCCGTGCTTAATCGACTCGGTTGAAATATAATATTTTGGTTATTTATTTATATGAAGATTATATATACTATATTGGGTTAAAATACATGCGGTCAGTTCTCTAGAAATAAGTGTAAAATAAATATTAATTTACTCTTTATTGTGGTAGCCCTGTCCTTTAGCTCCCCTTTAAACATCTTGATTTATTTATGATATGTTGTATAAATCTTATATGTAACATTTATTTGAAATCCGTTAAGCCAATTCATTCCATATCCATAATTACTTAAAGAGATTAATTTGTAATTGTGACACTCCTGTTTGGTTGATTCGGTTTAAATATGATACTATGGATTTGTATATATATGTACATTTCAAATTTTAAAATTGTTTAAAATTGATATTAACAGTTCAACACAAATACTTGTAAAAAGAAATTTTTTTATTACTTGTATTGTGGAAGTCCTGATTTCTATATCTACATTAAAAATATTTATTTTGTTGCACACCTTCTCCATACTAAATTTCGTAGAAATCGGTTAGGCCAATTCCTACCAAATTCATTATTACCAAAAAGTTTAATTATGCAATTGTGGCACCCCTGCTTAGTTGATTTGGTCGAAATATGCCATTTATGCGAATATTCTATGTATTAAATTTGGTTGAAATCGGTTAAGACAATTCTTCCTTAACATATGCGTACGGACGGACGGACGGACATCACGAAGATAGTAGTGCTTTTCAGCAATTACGAAAAACACTAAAAAGAGGTTAGTGAAAATTTTTGAAATGTAGCACAGGATGGTGTGAGCGTGAGGTATATACAATGAAGAAAGATGATCTGAGCAGATTAGAGACGTTTGAGATGTGGGAATGAAGTTCACGGAGAGAAAATTAGTTGGACAGAAACAAATGGCGAAGTCTTCGATACAGCAGGACAAGAGAAGATCTCAATTAGAGAATTAAGGGAAAGACAAGAGAGTCTACAAAATCATAAAATGGTGGATCCTAGGAAAGAGACAAAGAAGGAAAGGAATATTAGATGCATTAAAAGAAGGGAATGTGTACAAGAAAATTGAGAGAAAAGGCTTGGATATCATAGACCCTGAACCGACCGTTGACCATCTTTATTGTAATTACAAAGTACAAACGAAGGTTTTTCACTTATCTGCGTATATTCGGCGAGTTTATTTTAAACCAATCAAAATTTATTTAATTACTGATGCTGTCTCGATTTTACGGGTTCCTGACTTAAGCAAAATAATTTTATTCGAAGTAAGTTCTCTGGCTTCGTATTCGGCTACATAAATACTGCCATTTCCTTCTGTTTTGTAGTAACAGACGGTTGTAATTAGTCACGTTGTAGTTAATATAAAGATTTCGATAAACGAATTCTAATCAGAACTTAATCAGACAGCATTTGAAAATGAGATTTAATTTTTGCTTATTTGAATAACAGTATGGTGTGCACCAAACAGTTTTCATTTCAATGGGATGGTTAATGCGGTAACAAAAATTAAAATAGAACAGATAAAAAGAGTTAGAAATAAAGCCATTGAAAGCAATCTCACCGTTCGCTAAACATGCAGGTATCACATAGTTCCGCACATCTGATCATAATGCGACCGGAGTTTTTGCTCACATCTCGGTTGCAACGGTTTACATATATGTTTAGCCTCCGTCGTGAACTTAGGCTAAGCTGCATGGCATATCTGCGTTTCCGTTGCATGTATTTAGGCGCAATCATTGTAGAACTTGATGGTCGATGGTTCTAACAGTATTTAAAGCTGAATTTAAAAAGTTATTTTATACTATTTTGTTGGATTACATGCAAACAAATATAAGAAATATTAAGACTAATAGAATCATCATCATGAGGTGTTCTGCCTCTAGAATACACAGTAATTAATATGAAGTACGCGTAGGATCGATATATGGGAAAAACTACATAAATATCTTCGAAAATTGAAAGATACTAAAAACGTCCGGAACGCATAGAACAATGGTGAATTGATGGATGAAAAATGGTAATTCTAGATTTTGCCGAAAAATAACTTACGAGGAAGATGAAAGTTAGCCAATTTTATCGGGATAAAAATTGTGTGAGAGGTAAAAATGTTAAATAGAGGTCGCAAAGGAATAAAACAGGAAGAATTCATTCACGAGGAGAGGCGCTGCTAGTAGGAAACACTTTAATCTGGAGAATTTCTTCTAAGCCTTCTCCGAACACCATTAATAATTCAAATGCTAAAGTTGTAAAATTTATAACTTACGAGGAAAGTGAAATTCTCGAGAAGGGTCGAGTGGAACTTCGGAAACGCCGTAGCTGAACTTGGAATCCGGTTAAGGGCCAACTTTGAGCGTGGAGCGTAAAAGTGCTGAATTTCGAACCGAGTAATGTTAGGAATGGCTGTTATGCGTGTTTTATCTGTATTCTGTTGGCCTTAGGTTTGTTGACCGATCTGTAATAATTGATTTTAAACAAATGACTGCGTTATTAATAGTAAATTGGAGACTACGGTGAAGATAATATAAAGAAATGAAACAACTCCTATGCCATAAATTAAATGAGTGCGTTTTGATCAGATTGCATAAAATTTTGTTCACACAAGTTTATGTAGTCTGACTCTCTTAGTATTTACTATGAAGAATGAGTACACTTTACATCAGAAAAAACTCTGTTTTGTAATTCAATAATCTCGAATGATCGAATGACATTCACATCTATTTAAATTATTGACTGAGTTATCTGAGGAACATGCAGTGTTGAAATACTTCCCGTATTTCCGGGAGGATAGCATTATTTATTAGGTGAAAAAACCAAGAACTATTGAAAACAAAGTCATTAACTCTTCTCCCTATGTTTGTCGAGCACCTGAAAAGCAATGGCAGAAAAGCACAGCATTAAAATTCACACAGGAGCATCAATGCAATAACTTTCTAAACAGTTCTTTATATCTGCAATGTGTATGAAAAATAACCTTTGAATCATATCTTTTGGAAGATAAGGAAATTCTAAACGCTTAACTTCGAATGAAGTATAGGATGACTACAAGTAAAAAATACTTTTTCTAGTGATAGAAACTTCTTGTTGAAGATGTCAGAGCAATGTATAAGAGTTTTTCAGTTAATGTGGAAAGATTTAGGAGAACTAACCCAATTAATAGACCAAAGGAAATGATTTAGCAAGTAAATGAGGCTGTTTAGCGCCAAAGACAAAAAAGATTCCTTCGAAGACATGAGTTCCGTGTGGCTGTAATCAAGCAGGACGATGGAATGCAGGGGGTAAATGTAATAAAAAAATACCGAAATTTCAGTACACAATACCAAATCTATTATCAATCGCTTGCGGTCAATATACCCACTCATCTGACTACCGTATGTACACCTTAAGAAATCTTTCTTAGAAGAATTGACAAATAAAATGCCTAAAATAAGTATTCTAGAAATTCACAGATTAAAGTTCTGTCCCTTGGATTCTAGATAATAAAGCATCAATGAGTCACTAAATTACCTTACAAAAGACCATGGTAAATATCTCACACAAAATCTCTCGATTACAGACCCGTTGAGGCTACGCGTGAGTTAAAGTAATAACTTTCTACTACGCCGACATGCAAAGACTGGAGGTTATGATAGCGTTAATACTGATATACAGTAGAACTCCGATTATCCGAACGCCGGTTATCCGAAAGTCCAATTATCCGAACCAAATTTTAAATTTCTGCACTGCTGCAATTTCCTTAACCCTTACGCTGCAACTATTGGATTAATCCAAACACCTTGAAAAAAAATTCTTTCCTTACTTCTGCATTCTGGTTTCCTTATTTTCCTTAAAATACCCTTCAAATTAGCATTCTTCTTTGTGCGAATACGGGCACAATGCGCCAAACCCAAATTAACATAGCCCCTCTGAGTGAAATTGCGCGTGCTCGTTTTTGTTGATCTTTTGACGAGATTATGGCGGATGCTATGGTCCTGTTGATGGTTTAAAAGACATTGCAGAGATAATTTTCAGGCAGTTTTTTAACAACGTTCTTGGTTATCAGACATTCGTTCTCCTCGTTTGTTTCACACAACCACTTCACAGCACTTATCTTTGATGTTTTTGGTATATCGTAAGGTAAGTTATTATATGCATAATAACACCGCATTTTTTTGTAAATTCTCTCACTAATTTCTCGTAATATCGTAACTAAAAAATTGAGTGCGTGAAATATGCGCGGTATTGCACCTACCGACCAGTAGAGGAAAAATTTCACACGACCACTACACCTACTCGTAATAGAAATAAACAATTGCGCTTTGTGTCACCTTAAAAACTAAAATCCTGCATTTATTTTTTTAATTGAAAGTTGCCTTTTCCTTTTTTCCAATTATCCGAATTTTCGATTATCCGAAATTCCCTCGGTCTTAATTAGTTAGGATAATGGGAGTTCTACTATATATATGTACGAAATTGTATTGCATTATTGATAGCAATAAAAACCCTTACGTGCTTTAATACATTCCACTAATTGTAAGTAACACTCCTCACGCACTCATTCTAATAAAAAATACAACGGAAACTTGAAATTAATCTGATGATCTAATATTCTATCAAGTGAGAGAGGAATTGTAAAGAAAGTTACATGAGACGCTTTTTCGTATTTATAGATCCATCGTGCAAGGATCATCTTTCTAGCATGTCTTCTTCTCGAGTAATTAGAAAAGTTCTGATGTAGTTACAGATTACTCCCCAGCAGCTAATTCTTGATGCACTAAATTATTGCCATGTTTTTCTGTTGTATAGACCAGGGGTGACCAAACCGCAGCTTTTTTTAACTTAGAATGCGGCTCTTTCATATTTCCTTTCAGAGGCTTGTCAACGTTTTCACTACAGAACACAATGAGGTAGTGTGATCTGAGACGTGTTGGGGATGCCTATGAGACACGCATTATATCTGAATTGCTTCGGATACAGTTTATGTTTTACTGTTTGTAAATATATGAGCGCAGAATTTTTTTCATGCGGCTCTCGAATTTTAAGGATTATTATAAGATAAGATTATATAAGTAAATTTGGCCATCCCAGGTATAGACCATCCTATTCTAAAAATTTAACTTCCCCAGATTGTAATATTCTATAGATATTGTCCACATAATCGATTGTTTTAGAGAAAGCGCTAGAATATGATACAAAAAGAAAGAAAAACATTCAAGTGTATAAAATACTATCCAAAGAAGAATCTTAGTCTGAGTGGATAGTGCAGCCAACGCGAGGACTACACTCTAGCACAAGCTGAAGCTATCTAGTGGTTTCTATTGGCCGGGAAACCCTTCCCTTTGGAGCGGCTTTGGGACGAACCAATTTATACCGGCTGGACCTTAGTCAGCGTTCAAAGGGCTCACGGCCGAACAAGCAGATTTGTCGTGCTTCCGATGCGACCAGACTACACGCTCATTTATCTTCCCTCCATGTCTCGTGTAGACGAGTGCTTTGTTCTTCGTCTTAAATAGGTTCTGTCGGAGGCAAACATTATCAGGCGTAAGCAAAAACATGCTTTGCTGCTGGTGCTATGAAGTTGGCGCGTGACAAAGAAGGTCGCAAACACAAAACTTTGCAGCCAATGCAGACATCCTCCAATTGTGCATGTGAAAGTGTCACGCAAAGATAAAAATTTATAGACCTTTTACGAGGAAATATTTACTGACAATCTGAATTTTGAATAATTCGAAGATTAAGGAAAAGTTAATACTAGCGTAAAACCTTTTGCAATATGGCGTCTTCTTCAACTTCGCCAAAACCTAGAAAACTTTCTAATCAATTCAATACCGCATAAAAGTGCCAGTATTTTTTTGCGCATGCTAACGGGAAATGTGTTTACCTTATTTGTATTGGAAGAGTGGGAGTGAAAAATAAATGCGACTTGGAAAGACACTTTATGCGCGTACATAATCAATACAGAAAAATACCCGGAAAAAAGTGAACCATGAAATTCAAAAAAGTTGAAACTATCTTTACATGCGTGGCAATATATAAAGCGCACGCCAGCTAACAAATCAAATGCAGCTACAGGTGCTTCATTTAATGCATTGCTTCCAAGAAAGTCAAATATTCTATAAACACGCAGTCGGAAGATGTTGAAAATCAGCTTTTACGAGATTTTGGGTTATTTCATTTTCTACTGACTTCAAGTAAAGCTAAGGGTACATAATATTGAGATCCAAGAGGAAAATTAAAGAATAATTGAAATTCTCTTCGAATGACGGCGGACCCGACTTTCCATGTTAATTAATTTAATACATTATCTTAAGTACTCGAAAAAAGATTTTACGGCTTTCGTAGCATAAAATTATTGGTGGTATTCGTTTTAACGCTCAGTTTAACGTAAATCATTGAAAGTGATCAGGGTTCTATCCCAGAAGAAAAACTTTTTTACTTTCGATTTACAAGATATAGGACATATAGGACATTTTAAATTTGACTTTGAAATGGTCATAAACGTATAGGAATTCGGGTATTAAATATCTTCATGGAAAAAATTAAGTATACATCTTCTGCTCATTGAAAATTCATTTTAACTCAGATAATAATGTTGATTGTTCATACATGATCTACAATGATAAAAATTTCATCCTTCTGCTCAATTCATTAATTGTTGTCGAATTTAAATATACTTATATGAAAGCCATAATTTGTCGGAGATGCTATAAAGAAATATATAAATATTCTATTACTGATCCTATTTTTTAATTGTTCGGGCAACGGAATTATTTATATAATTGATATGAACTTTTCTACATCAGTCATTTGTACCGGCGTAATTTTAATTAAGTTCAAAATGAATTTTATTATAAAATTTTCTCTAAAACTGAGAAACTTTCAAATATTGCAATAGTAAAATTATCACTTTTTAGATTGGTTTCCAAAGAAAAGTTAACATTGTTAATTGAAATGCTTGGCATAGATGAGCAAGCTTTGATGCGAATTTGTAATCATGAAATGTATCAAAGAAGGAGAAAACCTGTATGAAGGCTCCATACTGGCGAGGTAATTAGGTCCACTTCTCGTCACCCGTTAGTTATTGGTATTTTCCCTCTTATTGCTAACATGTAAGGGGCGAATGGATTAGCTAATTAAATTCGATTCATTACTTATAGGCATAGAGGTATAACACGGAATCGTATCATGAATTAAATACCCATTTTCAGTTAATGAAAGAAGGGCATAAAATGAGTAAAAGATATGAATTGCTCCTAAAGCACCTTTTCCAGAAATAATGTAGTCGTCCAAATAAATTACATTATAAATAAGGTGATTTCTTCTATAGATTTATGCATATTTATCTCATAAAATCAAATAAAGCTGTTTAAAGAGGACTTTAAGTAACTTTAGCTGTTGAAACCTTTGGTATTTTCCTAACTTAAATTCAGTATTTAAATAAAAGTCTTCATTGAAATCATCCAAAAGGGTTAACTTTCTTTCAAAAGCCTACGTGAGCAAAATATTTTGTGAAATTTATATGGCTCCCGAGAAGCCAAAGTTTAGATTACAGCAAAGAAGTTTGTGTTAATGACTTCAATTACCGTCACTAAAATCGGATATTTTTGCAAAACGAACAAAAAATCAAATTTCCTAGTTTTTTATCATTCTTAGCCTAATAACAGTGCAGTTATAAAGGATGTACTCTAATAAATAATTCACGAGTATGGATCTGCGAAATACTATGATTCGCAGTTTTCTTAAAATATGAACGTCAAAACTCAGCTTATGCGAATGGTTTACAAAAACTGGATAATTTTAGGGAATAGGAGATTGGAAGAGGATCCTTCTGATCAAAAATAGTAACTATCTCCGAAACTGACAATTTAAAAATCGTCTCCATGGAAAATAGACCCATTTACGATGGGCAGACAGCGATGGTTTAGGAACTGTTTGCAATGAATAAAGAGAGGACGAGAAAGACGGAGAGAAAGAGAGATGGAGAGAAAGAGAGAGGAAGAAAAATAGAGTGGGAGAGGAAGAATGTAAAACGTGGATGAGAGGAACGAGATGGGCGGGATACGCAAGTTAGGATTAAATATATAAGAACGAAAAAAGACACAGGTGTAAGAGCAAACAAGTTTAAAATTTTCGCGGCATAGTTTTGAAACAATCCGCTTCTATTCAATTTTATAGCAACCCCAAAACCAACCAACGTCACTCAAGTTTTAAAAAATCTACTTATTGCGCGGTTCTATGAAAAAGTATGAAAATAAAAAAGATCTTAAACATTTATAAATTTTCATTACCTCATAACTCCTCGATATTGTAAGCTTTAGTTTCTTTTCCGATACTTTCATTAGAAAAATAAATCCTTTTGCATGCATTAGGACAGGAGTGGGTATATGAGAATTTTTCGATGGGCCGCAGTAGGCTTCACATCTGAAGTTACCTGAGAGAATGTGAAGATCAATAATTGATAATATTTCAACTTTATATCTTAATTAAAAAAGGCCTATAGAGCTTAATTTTAATCAAGAAACAAGAAATTCTCTGTACTATATTTGATGGTTCGCCCCATAAAAAAACTTTCGCAGGCCTGGTGGGGCCCGCAGGTGATAGTTTGCCCACCCCTGCATTTGGGGTAGGTAGATGTGACAATCTCTCATGCTGTTCCAGTTTGATTTACCTCTTCAAGAGAATGACATTTCATGCAATGAACGCCTATGGGAGATAAAATGAGCATCCTCCATTACTCCTAACAATTAAATTGAGCAAAAACAATGCAACAATAAAAGTCCACGGCATTTAAGAAATCATGTCCCGATATCAATGAAAGTGCAGACTATAGTTCGATGGCCGCATTCCATTGAAGGTAAACGATGAAGAGGATGTTAAGCGAATCTCTTCGGGAAAAAATAAAGCAAACGGAAAAAAATTTCCTGACGAAACACAAGTGAGGGGAATCAAAAATTGGGGTAGAGAAACAAGAGGGATAGGGATAGAGAGAGCTAGAGAGAGAAGGGGCAGGGAGAGTCACGTGACATCCACGAACGGGTCAATATAGACAACTCCATCGGAGGACAAGAAGTCTGGAAATGCTCGAGGCATAGAGCAATGTAAGGACGATGGTTGAATAACGGGACAGGTATTTGAAGGGTAACCCTAAAAGGGGGAAGGAAAAGACGACCACGGTTAGGATCGATAATCGGCGAGGCAGTAAAAGGAGGTCCTAAATGGACTTGAACTCGAGATATTCCCAGAAAAGGGTAACCGGAGACAAGGTGGGGAAGTGGAGAAGGTGGCTGAGAGAGGAAGGGAAGGAAAGGGCGGTAAAAGGAGGCTATGGCCCTTAAAAGGACGCCAGAGACTGCGGCAAAGGGGAAGGGGGAATTTTGGACGTGGGGAAGGAATATATACATATATATGCGTATGTATATATATATTCATATTCACTACCTTTTCATTTCCTTAAGTCTATATATATATATATATAAATAAATAAATATATATATATATATATATATATATATATATATATATATATATATATATATATATATATATACTTTCAGCTGTACATTCCGGAATATTTCAGGGACTCCATCCATCTTTTACTTTATCAATAAACATCTATGCTCGTCCTGGATGCAGTGGCAGATCCAAAGGGGAGGGGTGGGGGAGGGTGATCCCCCTCCTCTTGGACGACCGCATTGCCCTCCCCTGGGTGCATTCTTAAAGTCATTCCGCACAACATTCCTTGTTTCTACACCGAATTTTAAATCAGTATGACATCAGAGGCGGAATCAAGATGGGAGAGGGGCCATTGCGACGATCGCCCCCTCCTTGAGATGTTTCTGAGGTCGCCCCTGGCAGGAGGCCAGATATAAACGTACGTGGGCTTATGTACATGTCTATGCATATATGTATAATGTTACACGAACATACATAAATAAGGCCAAATATTAGAATATCGAATACTAGAACGTCTAAAAACTCAAATATTATAGCAAATAATATCTTCTATACGCTATTTTTTGTACAATTAAATATTATCTAACTTGACCATAACGCAAAGATGAAAGATAAAATAAACGGCGCAATATACACTGCACAAACTCTCAAATACATATATACGTTTGGTCGACTGTGTACGTTTATAAAGAAAAAACGAAGATAATTGCCTCAGGATCAAAAATATATTTCTACATGATTTAGTATATTCTTCTTAATTTCATTTTTATTTGAATAGGAAGAAACGTCTCGATGATTTCTGGAAATAAACAAGATTTTGTTGATAATCTCTAAAAAACAATATTATATATATATATATATATATATATATATATATATATATCTCATTTTGTTTTCCATAACTTCTGAATTTAAAAATAGTTAACTTTTTCAAAAGATTTTTAATAAATGAAAATAGTTTCTCGTATTCAAAGAGTGAAATGTATCAGAGTCGATAAACACGAGTGTCGTTTTTGGTTTAGCTTTGCTTCTTAAAGATCTGAAATATATCAATTATATCGGTGGAGATTTAATGAAAATAGATTACAAATGTTTAAAAGTTTTCAATGTTTCCATACAAATATTATGTACTCTTTACGCCGAAACTAAAAATATTCACATTGTTAAATTAAGAATAAAATGATAAAAGTACATAAATATAGCGTTATTGGATCACATTTTATCTAGTTTTTACTAGAAAAATTAAAATATTAGTCATATACCATACATGTAATATATTATTATGCATTTATCTTTTCTAGATGAGGAGAATATTTTTCGCTCAATATGTTAGATGTAGCTTGAATTCAGCCAAGACAGTAGAGCCGCATGAACGATTAAGAATTACAGCAATTCAACAAAGACTAATCTAGACATTCTATGGAAGGAATAAATAATAATAATAAAGCTATCAACTTCTCAAATTTAACCTTGTAGGATTATCCTACAAACAGAAATTTACCTCGTTCTATACCAGTTTCAAATGCAAATGTTTGGAAAAATAACTATTAGGCTAGCTAAGTCTCCCTTGGTAACCTGTATGATGAACTTGTTTAGATGTAAACTTCAACTTCGGTGGATCTATGTTCCCGCAATATCGTTAGATCCCGTTCCAATAGGAGGCCAATGGAAACCAGAATGGAAATTATTCTATAGAAAATTTAAAGAGGAAGGATGGCCAATTACTGTCATCCCCAGCCATCATGTATTGATTTGCAAAAACATAACTCCCTCCTTATTTTGAGATAATAAAAATTATTTTCCAAACTAAAGCGAGAAGATGGACAAATGCTGTGCTTACCATATTTAAAACGAAATTTAAAAACGGTGAATGTATTTCGCTTAAATATATTTGTCATGTCGCATTACTGTTGGCAATTTCTCACATAAAATCCGGTTAGCTATATTCATTATATTATAATTAACAATATCAAGAGAGAGAATTAAAATATTTATCTTATATTCTAAAATATCTGATATGGCCAACACATGACCATCTCTGTATGTAGTTGGCAATTTGTTGGCGGTGCGAGAATCGTTATGAATTGAAATATATCCTTAACAATTGGCTCTACAAAAATTATTGAACACAAAAGTTGTAGAAAATAAAATTTTCAATAACTTAAGTTGTTAAATACGATTACGTTAATGAAGAATTAGAGGAGGTATTTGACACAAACGGAAAAATGACATTTATAAACATCCACTTCCGTTCAACCGATTTTAGCCAAAAACAAATCAATCTTAACTTTCTTATACAAATGCTAAATATTAAATGTTATGCTGATTGGATTGTTAGTTGTTGAGTTAGAGCGCCCACAATATTCCGATCACAGACACACACAGATACACACAGACACACCCATATCAATCGTCGAGAAAATAGTCAAAAGTTGTTCAGGGGACCTTGAAACATGTATTTCCGTTGAAATCTCGAATTAAATTTTATCATGAAAACAATACTTTCTCTATACTTCGTATATAGAGAAAGTAACAACTTTGGCAAAATATAACAGGATAAATTGAAATTGTATAATGCTAAGATTATAAAATGACGTGGGAAGTCGTTTACTGTGTAGTATATGGAACCAAATAATATTTATCCTTAGAGGATCTTTAAGTTAGCTTCTAGATGAGGGGTCCGCAACCTGATGCTCGCGAGCACCCCGGTGCTCTTTAGCAGTCTTATCAAGCACTTCTATGATGCTAAAAATCGTTTCTTCTAGCACCAATAATTTGATTTGTTTGCCTGTTTTCTCTCTAAACGAAATACAGAACATTTTCAATCGCTTTGACGTTGATTTGATTTTATTTATGATCAGTGCTACTTTTACAAAAGTACAATGGTGCTCGTTGGGTGCACTAGAATGTAAGTTAGTGCTCGCCACACCAAAAAGGTTGGGGACTCCTGCTCTAGACGAAGGAGTACCATTGTTATCAAGAATGCAGGGAAAATGTTGCGAGGGACAAGAAGGATTTCGTTGTTCAAAATTAGACATATTAAATATGCGAATTTTTTAATGGCCCAAAAACGTGTAAGACGAAACCTTGCTATTGGATTTCATAAGTTCCTACTTAATAGGTCGAAAAAAACATCACGTCGTTTCTGAACATCGCTCCTTTTCGTTTTTAATTTTCTCTCTCATTTTGGTCGCTCCTGCCCTGTGATCGGCGAGGGTCAGCCGTTTTATTTTCACCGTTAACGACGGAACCAGTCGGCAACTTTATTTTTTACTCCTAGTGTAAGGTAAATTGTAACAGGATCACAAGCAGAAAAGAGGAGAATTAAATATAATTGGCTTGGACAAAAAATTGTAATGGTAATGGCCTTCAAATAATTACTGGAAGTACTTTAATGGTACGCCGGTATTTTAACAAAACCACCGTGTTCGTGTTTCGTCGACTTTAGTGAAATAGACAGTATATCTGTCACATGCTGAGTGATAAGTTTCAGTCACATTTATTCATGCACTTACATAAAGACTGCGATAACCTAGAAAATAAGAATATTCTGAAAAGTCAAATCAGTTATCTTCTCTGCCATACAAATTTGATTTGATTTTGGCTGCCAATGTAGCATAATACACAATCGCGTATGAAAATCAAGTCAAGTTAGAAAATGGTTGTTAGGGTAAAAGTACATATAGAGCGAGGCCAATAAAAATGGTCTATCGATAAATCAATAGATGAAATCTAACATTCTTTAAAAAATTTTCGCCTTAATTTAGATGAAATCGCATAATATTTTAAAATAAAATTGTCTGTTAAGCCGTCATTTATTGATCCAATAAATTAAAAATCTACCTGAATAAAGGTTATTTTTTTATACAGAGGGTTAAGGAAACTCTGGAAAGCGGTGCTGATCCAGAGCGTCTAAGTGACCTCATTCTGGAAAGGCGAGTTGCAAATACACCATCAGAGAAGACACTTGTTGCAACTCCATGCGTGGATATTTCCTTTCAAGCGAAAAAGGAAGATCGAAGGCGTACGGCGTCTTTCACTTATTACTGCAAAGAATTGAGGCAGTTCGCCGTGCAAACAACAGTTGCGCCTCACCTGCTCAAACATTTCGCTCGGAATACACGCACGCAAATAGTAACGACGTAAATTCGTCCAGGTCACCACCTATTCATCTTCAAGACGTTCTATGAGGGGAAACCAACGAAGAGAACGTAAGATGTGGAGAAAAAAAGAGACGCGAAAATAGTTGTCAGTTGTCCTTAATCGCGGACATTTTCGTTGTATCTCTCTTTTGAAAATTAAAAAGTAGCATTACAATAATATTATTAAAACAGACTTTGAACGAATAGTGTTATCCACGAACATGGCAAAAATAGCGCGTTGTTTCTTCTATTATTAAAATCAGTAATATTTTGTGTTTTATTTCGCTCTGAACATTACTCCTATTAACCTAATTGAAAAAATGAGAAGAATTTGATCACCTGTTATATGCGTAAATTTAGTTTATTTTTTAGTTGTTATGCCGCCACATGTTTGGTCATTAGAGCTCCGTTTGTAAGTGGAATCGATGTAGAAATGTACGCTCAAAATTTCAGTTTCCCATCTTTTATATCTTCGGAGTTATTGAAAATAAAACTCTTTAAATTATCCGGCCCTGTATATTTTTAAAAACTCAAATCTAAATCGGAATAAATGGCACTGTAGATCCCATACACACTGAAAATTTCAGTATTTATATCTCTTATCGTTTGCTTGATATTTTAGTTTAAATGACTGCACAGACGGGCAGACAGACAGACAGAACGACAACATAAGCTTGCTTATGAAACAAAACGCGCTCAAAATGAATCATGAATCCACTACGTGTTTTCAGCAGCAAAAACGAGAGGAAGGCACACTTTTTGCCGTTGTTCCCGAGAAGGAAAATATGAGGGAAGTAGAGTGAGAGAGAGAGACAGGGAGAGAGAATAGAGAGAGGAAGAGAGTGATGGAAGAGGAGAGGGGGAGAAAGAGAGAGGGGGGAGAGGAAGATGTTAGGGGAGTGATGAATAGGAGAGGAACGGAAAATGCAAATGAAAGCGTGACGAAGAGGGAAATGGAAAAGTGCTCGGAATAAGCAGAGAAATGAAGAAGGCGCTTAGGATTGCGGAGATGGAGATCCACTGGAGAGTGCTGGGGACAGATTATGTTTATTTTTTCGACAGAAAATGCATCGAAGAGGTGCTGATGAACTCTTTTCTCTTGATATTAAGAAAAATGGACCAAATCTTTAATAAAAAAGCAGCGCTGAAGCGGCGTTCGCTGCAAGCGATGTGCGCCATTGCCAAGGCAAGTAAAGATAATGTTATGTCACAGCGATATAGGATTGATGTCATAAATAACTAAGTTAAAATAATATATTAATTCCTGCGAGTATGAGATATGGTCAACAAATCTCCTGAAGAAGCTAGAGATAACAAGGGCACTGGTAAAGTTATGAAGGAAGACAATTCTCCCTTTATTAAGCCAATTCTGTCTATCCACTTCAAGTTCCCAATTTGTCGTCTCACAGATTAGTCATAAAGGTTGTGTTTCATAATCCTATCGAAGGAAACCAAATTTATTGCCTATGATTTTTCAACGGAAACTAGAGAATGATCCTAATATTTCATAGCGGCGACATTAACCAATTCTCTAGAATAAAGGAAACATCTCCTACACAGTTATTCTTTCCTACTGAACTGTAATTTGCAATTACAATCAATGAACCGCAACAAATACACGACTACTGTTGTAATTGCCAATTTTTCACAAGAGCGAGGATAGTTTAAAATTTTGAGAGGCGTCTATCAAGAAAATCTCTGCATTATGTGAGGTAATCAAAATTAGATCACCAACAACATCTTTAAACGAGAATTTTTTTATTTCCAATAAGAACTTCGATTAATTTAAATTCTCTCCCGATAAGTTAATTAAGATAGTCGTAAGATAATGTAATTGTTTAGAAAATCTAAAATTTTGGTGGGATGAATACCACTGTGTTTTTCACTAGTTTTTAAGTGAAGTAGTCCGTTAAAATTTGGCGGGGTTACGGAAATTCTTATAAATGACCGCAAATGTTACAACTCCACCGCTTATATATTTTCAGCAACAACTTAGGCGCGAAGCTGAATGTAAAATCGGTGCAAATAGAAACCCTCCTCGAAAAATCAAAACTTCAAATTATGAGGGCTTACTTATTTTTTGTTTATGATTTATATTCCACTAAATTGTAGAAAACTCAAAAACATTTCCGGTATCTAAATATAACATTGTTAATATATTAGTTATAACGGAACTAAAACTTCCATCAACACGAAATTTGCCCACAATCCGTTATTGGGTATGACAATTCAGTGATAATGTTGAATTATTGATATAGTTATAGAACTTCTTTGCATTAATTTTTTAGTATTTTTCACATGCTCAAATCCTCACAAACACCTACTGGTATTATTTATTCTAACAAAATGGACGACATATCTTAATAAAACAATAAACAACACATTAAACATTGACAATATAGATCTAATTATGTATAAATAAGATATTCAATACGAGCGAATCGTTTATTTTGTATTGACACCCCTTTCTAATGTCGAAATTAAAAATTAAATGAAATATACATCAGAAAACGAAGAAAAAATAATAAATTCATGCAGTTAGAATTCATAAACTATTCTCTGTTCTGAAAATAAATATTTAATAATGAATAGTGAAAAATATATAAATAATAAGTGGCTTTATGTTTCAATAGAGTACACTATAGAATCACATTGATTTGGGAAAAAACGATTTCAAATAATATATACCTTTTTAAACTGAGCTATCCTTGTTAGCCCTTTGTGCCACGGCGGTTTAAAAACAAAACCACTAAAGCGTAGAATAGTTATTTTTAAATATCCCAATTTCATGTTATTCTGCACAAGAAATTTACATAGTACAAAATAGGAATAAATTCTTCAAAACCGATTCGTCGCTTAGGTTAGTGTTAAAATTTCTACATTAGTATTTTATACTAGTCCGAAATAAATGCAATCATCGGTGCATCATTTTTAGTTGGCTACTCTTACACCCAGTCATTCTGATCAAATCTATAATAAAAGTGCTTGTGTGTTTGTGTCAGCGCCATAGCTCCAAGATAATGAGATTTTGAGTCTTGTAACTATGCATGCATACTAAGTGAACTCTGAGGATATGCACCTAAGTGTAATTGTTATACATTTGGGTCAGAATATAATTTTTTCTCCGAGGTTTAGACCGGTCAGTGTCCGGTTGAGTATTGCTTTGAAACAGACTGACGGGATGTTTACATTACAAACAGACACCACTGATAGCAAAACAAATGAATAACGAATACTTCCTATTATGATTATGGTTGATGTTTACATCGCCGTATCGAACGAATATTGAAATGTAATGTCGTTGTGTAATATGACAGTGTTTTTAATCTACGTATCCATATAATTCCTTGTGACTACCCTTTTGAATTCAAACATCAAATTCTGCTAAATGTTTGTTTTGCAATGGCAATTACTAAAGCCCAAGGTCAATCTCTAAAAGTTGTCGGGGTGGACTCTATGCATATTGCTCTTCTCATGATCAGTTTTAAATACCATGTTTAAGAGTAAGTAACCGAAATAGTTGGTACGGATATCCCTTCGCCAAGTAAAAGATCGTCAACATAGTTTATGAGAATGTATTTAAAAAGAGTTTTCAGTATGTTTTCCAAAGTTATGGAGGTCGAAGAAGACAAAGTTATGGTTCAAAAACATAAATAATCATTGACACCTACCTAAGAAAACTTTTCAATATATTAATCAAAATTATCTCGGGCAACGAACGGATTGTTCTGCTAGTTTTAAATAAGATAACAAGCAAATGATTTGATACCCTTCGCGACGAAAAAAAAACTTTAAAATTTATAGCTAACGTGAAAAAATTGCTTTCTTAATTTTTTCCACCAACACTATTTCTCGAATGACCGAAATTTATAGTTCATATAAAAAGCTGTCATAAATTTAAAAAGAAAGCTCGTAAGATATAGAAATAATAAGTTTTTAAACTACTTGAATGTATGTATTTCTAATTTTAGTAGTGTAAAGGAGATATTTTTCCATCCAAATAAAAATAGATTAAATGAAACTATATGCATCGAATATTTCGGTCAAGCTATGAAGTTATATATATATATATAACCTTTTCTGTATTTAATAATTTGAGCTGAAATCATAAATCGGCTTTCATTTAAGCCTCAATATCGTAATTGTTTTTGATCAAAAGGCTATCGGATATTCTGTCCCCTTCTCTCAATAGCCTGAAGAGGCCGCCACACATCGATTCCACAGAGAAGAAATAGATCCAGAGAAAAGGAGAGAGCAAGAGAGTTGGAAGGAGAGAAAGAGAGGTGGATATCGACGTTTAACTGACCGATTTACCTCCGCAACTCACTCTAATTATTCTCTTCAAAACTCGCACTTCACCTATCCCTCTCCACATTTTATACGACGAATCTAAATTCTTACTATTTATCCTAAAGCAATAGAGGCGTTTGAACGTCCAGGAAGGGGTTTCTAGAAGCAATTAATTCCGAGCAATGTGCGCGTACGGCCGAGTGCGAAAATGCAAGAGAGAGGGTTTTGGAGTTTCGATATGAGGAAATGAGGGAGGGGGTGAGAGGGAGAGATGGGGGAAAGGGGAGAGCTGATTTCATCTCCCTCTCTCTTTCGGCTTGAGAGTTGCCATGGCTTCGTTTGTCTACACATCTGGATGCCATCTCCAAGAATACATGATTAACGCCACGACAGCGAGTTCCTTCCGTAGTTGAAAAAAACAAAACAAAATGTTATGCAAAAACCGTTGCTATGTTTATGCCCATGTTGCGTTAATCCTTTGTTTACTTAAGTTTTATTTCTACGCCGTCGTGTGCGCGGACTCAACGGCGAGAATTTCGACACAGTCTTTGACTTGCTCGCTTATTAAATGAGTACCTGTTGAGTAAGAGGCACGGTGGAGAAGTTCTTATAAACGACATCTTAGGTTTTATCGCTAAAACCACAGGAGACGCATACCGTGGCTTTGTAAGAATTAAGCACACATACAGTATACTTTGTCTATATTTAGAATGCAACAAATTCACAAAAATGAGTTATTTATTCAATATTTTATTCACTGCTGGAGTCATCGATACAAAAAATACGATTCATAGGAGTTAAAGAATCGATTTTTTTAAATATGACAAAATAAACTACCTATGCTAAATTCTGTGATCGTGTTTAAGCATTATATTACCATAGTAATGCTGAATTCATGCATCGCCTTTAATAAACATGCTTCCCATACCCAATAAACTCGTGAAAAACAAATTAAACCCACAGACTATTTGGAACGCCTTGCTGCGCGGAATTATATCCACCACAGCACGAAGGAGCGTTCCCCATCATCCATTAACATCCGTGTACCTCTGACGCAGATCCCTTTCTAGCAGTTGTCGCAGCTCCAGCCTCCGCCGCCGTCTCCACGACAACAAGCGGCGTACCGTCCAGCGACCCCGCACCGGAAAGTGCGGGCGATCCCGGCAATCCCTCGTCCGAACCATCTATACCGGAGTCCCTCCTCCCGGAGGAAGTGCGGGAGAGCGACCTTTGCGAGGGGGAGGGTGAGGTGGGCACCTGTTGTGACCTCCTCCTCTCCCTTGCCGCCCTAGCCCAAGTCTCTAGGCGGCGGTGAGCGGACCAAGGGGCGGCTCCCGCTCCCCTCGCCAACGCAGCCACCACAGAGGCCAGCACGTCCACCCCCCTCTCCCCCGCACCGCTGCCCCCTCCTTCTTCCTCCGTCGACGACCCCCTACCGCCCCCTCCACCCTCGCGGACATCCTTCTCCGTCGCCTCCACTTTGCAAGGCAAGACGCCCTCTCCGGTTAATAGGTCCTTTTAAAAGCCCTCCGCTTATGGAACCCTCCCCCCTTACGCCGCTATCAACTACCTATCCCGAAAAAAGGCTTATATTCCCCTGTTCCTCCTGTTCACCCTTGACAGTCAAACACGTCCGAGTGAAGAGGCGTAAAATAACCAATCCTTCACGACGATTCTTCCCTACAAAAGAAGGACAAGCCTTCAGACCCGCGCCCAACGGCACCACTTTCCCGCTTCGGCCGATGCCGCACTTCCTGCGTCTGGATGCTCGCCGGCCGCGAACCCGGAGCGAGCCATCACCGCCTTCACCGGAGGCTCGCAGGTTATCAAACCGGCAGAAACAACAACAACAACACGCGAGGTAACACGGATTCACACACACAAGGCGAATATCGCCGGAAACGAACCGCGTCCTCCCCTTTCTCCTACACAATGGGCGGAGGCTTGAAGCATGTGTGATCACCACAGATGCAGCACCGGCCACGGAGATCCTCTTTTACGTACAGGAGGGGACGCCGCAGGACCTTGAAGCTCGCGTGACAACAGATGCAAAGGACACCCCTCTAATTATAAAACCTCCCCCGCCCCTACAGAGTCCCGAGACACCCTTCTAGCGGGCAACCAGAGGACGCTTCTGCTTGGATCACAACATGGCTGTGCGGTAGGTGACTGGGTGTCCCTCGCTCCCTCTCTCGGTAGTCTTTACGAGCGCGTAGAGGTGGAGGAAGAGGAGGGAACCGACGCAGAGAGAGAGGGGACAGAGAGAGGGAAGGAGAGGAGGACCACGAGGTGCGTCTTTCACGCTTTCGCCCTACGCCCTGTGTGCGAGAGAGAGAGAGAGGAACAGGATATGCGCGGAGAGGACGAGGAAGGTTTTCGGGCGCGGCTTTCCCCGTCTTGTATGTGTGTGTGTGTATGGGTGTGTGTGATGGCTCGGTGGCCGTAGAGTGGGATCTAACAGGGAAGAGAGAGGCGGATCGAGCGACTCAACAGGTTGGAGGGGGAAGCGGGGAAGGGAAAGGGGGAAGGGAAAGGGGGAAGGGAAGAGGAGCGGCAGAGAGGACGTGAAAGAAAAGAGGGAGAGGTCAGGCAGGTAGGGGAAGTTAGGGAGGGGGACGGGGGCAGGGGGAAGGAAGGGAGGGAGAGGATGAGGCGACAGATGGGGAAGGATGGATGATGAGGGATAAAGAGAGAGAGGGAGAGATGGGCGAGAGTGCGGAAGAGAGATGAGGTTGCAAGGTTTTCAAAATAGATGGCGTGAGAGGGGAGAAAGAGGGAGAGGAAGAGAGAGGTGATAAAGAGGGAGGCAGGATAAGACGAGAAGGATGTGGACGACAAAAGGAACGGAGGAGAGGAAGGAAAGCGAGAGAAAGAACGGAATAGAAAGTGATGAAAGGGAAAGTTTAAACGCGAAGAAACGAATACATTTTGCAAAAGGTATAAAGGGCGGTGAGGAAAATTATGAATTTATAAAAAAAAGGATTAAAGTGGAATGGAGTGGGAATGGGATTAGGAGACGTGGAAGAGGAGGTAAACCAGAAAAATGGATAATGAAAAACACACAAGAGACATACTAGAGGAAATAGGAGGAGGACAGGGACAAGGGGGGGGGCACGAACGAAGGCTACATGCACGTGACGATAGACAAATTCATTGGGAGGCTAAAGAATGACAGAAAAGAAGTTGAAAAAAAATCCGAAGCAATCCGACAAAATGAAATAAACTCGGGAGGGAAAGTCGAAAAATAATCAGTACTTTTGCGAAAAAGGATTCCAGGCTTTCAAAATTTAAACTTTTTTTTCCTATTCTGGCTTGTAAAAGGTTCGTCTGAGTCGGAGAGAACGCTTAATATTCTCCCGCAGGCAGAGAATGAGATAATGGAGGGATAGGTTCAAGAAAGGGTGGAGGGAGGATAGGAAGGCTCTTTGCAATTGCAACCTTCTCTTTACACACATACATACACGCACACACAACAGGTACCGACGTTTCCCCCTTCGCCACGCAACACCTCGGGGCAGGGGCTCCACGGCATACCTGCCCTTCCCTTCGATACTACGCTACCATCATCCCCTCTTCTGCCACCCCTCTACTCGGGTCAAATCTCCCGAGTAGAGGAACATCCCACCTCTCCCTCCCCCCACCCTCCCCCCTCAGTTTCCTCTCCCTCTCCTCAAAACTCTCTCTCCCTCTCTCTTGGGTCATGCGTTCCTGCAAGAGGTTGGAAGGGTAGCTTAGCGAACGCGACCTCTCCAACCTACCTCTCTTCCTCTCTCTCTCTCCTTTTCCCACCTCTTCGGAAGCAACGTAGTGCCCTTTAAGGCAGTCTAAACTATTTCTCCGTCTCTCCTCTCAATCTTCCCTCACTTTCATTGCATGGTAAGAGACCCTCTTCTCTCTTCCTCTCTTTCTACTTTATTCCATGGGTTAAAGAATGCGAGAGGAGTTGAAGAGGAAGTGAATTCGAATATAAGGTGCTTTTTTCAACTCGGCGTAAGTTATGTGAAGTGAGATTTCGTCGCATTTGGCGGCCGTATACCCTTATATTGGTACAATCTTTCTCTTCCATTCTCTCCTCTCAGCTCATTCTCCCCCCCTCTCTCCCTCTCTGTCTCCCTCTTTCCCTTCTCTCTCTCTCTCTGCCTCTCTCTAACTCTCCTCTCCTTCACACGCATCCCGTGCGGGTTTTGCTCAATCGATCGATCAGCAGGGCTCCCTCTACCACCTCCCTTCCTTTGCACCTCCACCCCTTCCTCCTCACCCTCCTTCCGCTCCTTCTCACCTTCCTCCGCCTCTCTGTCTCTCTCCTCCCCAACTGCCTCCGCCTCTCTGTCTCTCTCCTCCCCAACTGCCTCCACGCTTCGCCCTTCCTCCGGAATTCCCCACCTCTTCCTCTTTCCCTCCCATCCTCTCCTTCTCTCTCGCTCACCTTTCTCCTCCCTCGCAACCCATGCTACACCACTTCCACGCTAAGGGATGTCCTCCCACTTTCATACCTCACCACCTGTTCCCCCCCAAATTCTCCTTCCTCTTCCCCTTCGCCTCAGTTTCTCCCTTCTGCGCACTATACCTCATCCTTCTTGGAAAACTTTCCACTCCTACTCAGCGTCCTTTCTCTCTCTCTCTCTCCATCTATCTCTCTATTTTGTATTGTTTCGGCTGCTTCTCGCTCTCTTCTTTCTCCGTTTCCCATCTCGAAAGTTTCCGTCACATCTTTCTTTTCCTTCCTCCTCTGACATCTTACTCCGTCCAAACTTTTTTTGTGGGTTCGCTTATTTAGCGAGTGATGTGTTTTCCTTTTCTATTTTGGTTCGTAAATCTCAAATATTATTTTTAAAGGAATTATTGTTCAATCTCTATCTTTAGTTTCTTATTTTTCTCTCCGCTTTCTCTCTCTCTCTCTCTCTGTAGTCAACTCTTATTCTCATTTTGTTACATCTATCATTCATAGCTTTCGTCTTCATAGATATCTTTCACCTTTCATTTGTTGCGTTTTATCTCTATATTTCTATTAACAATTCCCTCTTCTTCTCGCCATTGCTATATCCATTTTCCGCTCTTTTTATTTATCCTTTTCTCGCCTTCTTTACCTTTCCATGTCTTTTTATACGGCATTACACCTCTCTCCCTATTTTTATTTTACCTATATTATTATTAATTTATATTCGCTTATATTATTTCTCCGATAATTACTCCCTTTACCTCCTTGTTTATGTTTTTCTTTCTTTTTCGATCTTAAATTTTAACCTTTCTTTTTATATCCGTTCAATTCTCTCATCTTCACAACTATCTTACTTTAATTAAATATTTATGTTCAGATTCACTCATTTTCTCTCTCCTTAATTTGCTGCTCTTTCTTTACCATTTTCAGCTAAAAACTTTTTCTCTCTATTCCATTCATCCTTCGTTTTTCACTTCAAGTGATCATTCTCCTTTCAAGGAAACCATCTCCTTTCCATTTAATCTAAAATCCTTCTTTACAGTTATTTCTAAAAACACGGCGGACATTATTTTTCGAGCCATCGCTACAAATTTACGATCTTACGGTTATTTCCTCCACCAAGTATCCTTATTTTACCACTAGTCGTCATTTTTTGTCGCAACTTGGACACTCCGCCGTTTCTTACGATGGAAAGGAAAGGTTATCAAATAAATTTAACCGCGTTTTATTACTTACATCCAGTCGAAAAAGGCAATTTCTTATATTTTTACTTATACTCCATTTGGAAGTTTTGGGCGGTAAAAGTCTGTCTCCCCGTTAGTTTCCGTTTCCGAATGGCTTCGCTAGCAAGCGGACCACTGAGAAATTACGGAGGCGATTGATCCAAGCCATACAACCAATCAATCAAGGCTAAGATTATGGCAATATGGCAGGCGATCAAATTCTGTTTTTCAACTTTTCTTCGTCTGCAGTGACGGAATAAACTTTACGGCTACACTTTATGCAATGACTCTCGGTTCTCAACACTGCTTATACTTTTATGAACAACGTATAAAATGTAACCTTATCTTTTCGAAGCATTCGTTGGAATCTCGCGTGTTTAATGGCCGGTTTGCAGACATATTTTACAAAATATTCTGCGCACAAAAATATTATTCACTCAATAAATTTGGTAATAATATGTAAAGTGCCTTAGTTTCGACGGCTAAAGGAGATTATTACCTTTTGCTACGCACCAATGCTACATTATTGTTATTATAGTAAACAATAACATCCTTATGTGAGAATAATTTTGATACCATTGTGCTTTTGAAATATTACATTGATTTGTGTAAAATGAAATAAAACTGAAATAAACTGGGCGTATTTATTCATCCTCATGATGAAATAAAATGCATGTATGTAGGCCTATTTATTACATTTTCGTGTGTATGTGTTTGTACACGCCATGAATTGGTACGATGCAAAGTCAAGTTCAATATAAAGTTGGAAAAATAGAAGTTTGTGAATAAGCCTAAAAGCTATCAATACACCAGTGTTAAAATAGCGAAATAGGCGGAAAAGTTAAAGTTAAGCCAAATGAAATAGTAATCTGAAGAGATAGACTGCTGATGAAGAAATGAAAGGAAATGAATACGGCTAATGATCCCAAGAAAATGGTTCAACTTTCAGAACTAAACAAAACTACGTTTAAAGGAAATTTATCAAAAAAAGGCGAAGACATTTAATTATAAGCTAATAGAGAAAACGATAGAAAACAATAGAAGTTATAAGAAAATGAAGAATTATCTCTCGATTTGCAAATGATAGCTGGTGGCACAGATGCTAATAGACGGCATAACAGGACATTAATTATAAAACGAGTACAAGAATTCCACACTCAGTTGTATAAAGATACTAATTATGAATTAAATGAAGAAGGAAATATGCACACCGAAGCGGTTCCAGAAGAGATGAGACGCGGTCAGATGTATGATGAGCGTTTGGAGCTGATGGTATCAGCAGAAGTAATCAAGGCAACTGTATGGACAAGAACCTCGGCAAGAGTTTTAAATCGCGCATGAGGAAGAAGACGATATTAGAAACGTGGAACCAGGCAATCATCATCCTTTCGCATAAGAATGGTTGCAAGGAAGATTTGAATAACTATAGATCTATCAGTATACTCCAATCAGTTTCAAAATATTCACCAAAACTATCTTGATTCCGCTCAACTTAGAGAACAACCCGTGTTTCGCAGTGGATATAATACCACATTAAAGTCGTAAGAGAGATAATCAGTCAAACAGTACGAATGGATGCGAAACGTGGACCATGAACGCCAGGATATTCCAGCGCCTGCAAACAACACAGAGAAGCATGGAGAGATCAATGCTGGGGATCACCCCAAGAGACCGCAAAAGGAACGACTGGGTAAGAAAGAAGACGGGAGTCTTTGACGTAATTAGAAGAATAAAAGCACAAAGGTGGAAATGGGCTGGTCATACTACTAGGAAAAATGATCGAAGTTGGACGTCTAGTGTCATCGGATGGATCTCAAGAAACATGAAGAGACCGAAAGACAGATGGGACAGAGAACTTGTAAAGTTCTAAAGGACAACTTGGAAGAGGAAAGCAGTTGATAGGAAATATTATATATGCGTGTATTTGAATATATATATATATATATATATATATATATATATATATATATATATATATATATATACAAAACAAAGGATGTAGCACAGGTATGGGAAGAATACATTAAGGAATTATACAGCAAACAGACAGGAGCGGCAAAAATAGAACTGGAAAATGAGGAAAACATTGAAGAAGATAACTTAGGACCAAGTATTATGGAGAGCGAAGTAGAAAAAGCGATAGTGGAACTTAAGAAGGGGAAAGCCATGGGCAGCGATGGAATACCGGCTGAGATACTTAAAGTCATAGGATCAGAAGGACTAAAAGCAATCACGAAATTAATTAATAAGATTTACGACACGGGAGAGTGGCCTCAGGATTTCCTAGAAGTAACAATGATCCCTCTAAAGAAGAAGCCAAAGGCAATGCAGTGTAAAGATTACAGAACTATAAGCCTTCTGTCACACACATCGAAGATCATCACGAGGATTCTTAATAAAAGGCTGGAGAAAAAGGCAGAAGAAATAATAGGGGAAGATCAATTCGGTTTCAGAAAAGGACGAGGAACTAGAGATGCTATAGGAGTAGTTAGAATCATATCAGAAAGGGCAATAGAATACAGTCAAGATATCTGCGCATGTTTCGTAGACTGGCAGAAGGCCTTTGATAGAGTAAATTGGGTAAAGTTGATGAAGATATTAAAGGATATAGGTGTAGACTGGAAAGACAGGAGACTGATTAGGAATCTATATGAGAATCAAGTTGTAAAGGTCAGGTTTGAGAATGTGGACACCTGCGGAATAAATATCGGTAGAGGAGTAAGACAAGGATGCTGCCTATCGCCAACCCTATTCAATATATATGGAGAAAGTCTAATGCAAGAAGCTTTAGAAGGCACAGGGGATTTCAAAATTGGAGGAAGGATTATAAGAACAGTGAAATACGCAGATGATCAAGTACTTCTAGCAAGAAAGGAAGAGGAGCTACAAAAAATGATAAATAGACTAGTGATAACAGGTAGAAAATATGGTATGGAAATAAATACAGAAAAATCCAAGATCATTCGAATATCGGGTAAAGAAGAGAATCTGAACATAACTATTGGGGGAAAGCCATTAGAACAAGTTTCAGAATATAAATACCTTGGAAGTATCATAACACGAGAGGCAAAATGTACGGATGAGATCAAAACTAGAATAGGAAAAGCAAAAGCGGCTTTCAGGAGAAAGAAACAACTACTTACAGGGAATATAAGGGAAGATATCCGCAAGAAGTTGATAAAATGCTACGTATGGAGTATAGCATTGTATGGGGCAGAAACATGGACGCTAAGGAAAAATGACATCAAATACTTGGAAAGCTTTGAAATGTGGACCTGGAGGAGAATGATGAAGATAAAATGGACAGATAGGATGAAAAACGATGAAGTGCTACGAAGAATAGGAGAGAAGCGAATGATTATACAGACTATCAGAAAGAGGAAGGCTAACTGGGTTGGACATTACCTGAGGAGAGAGAGTATGATTAAAGACGTGTTAGAAGGAAAACTAGATGGGAAAAGGGAAAGAGGTAGGAAAAGGTTTCAGCTGATAGACGATCTGAAAGGGAAAGAGAGTTATCAAGATATAAAGAGGACAGCGGAAAATAGGAGTATATGGAGAACCAGGTTTAACCATGAATAATCACGGACCTGTCTACGGACAGACTACCTATGATGATGATGATATATATATATATATATATATATATATATATATATATATATATATATATATATTTATTTATATACTTTGTTCGAAAAATTAAAAAAACTGGAAGGATGCCATATGTTAGTTTCTTATGTCCATCAATAGGTTACGAACCATACATGTCGTTCCGAATGCAATCTATCCTCCCTTTCCCCTACGTCATAACTCGGAATGGATGGAACAAATATCGCGAATTTGTAGCCCTAAAATGTTCCATCCCTCTTCCCACTTCCGTCAGCAAATGACGTCACGCGAGGCAGAGAGAGAGAGGCGTGCTTAAAATCTTTATGAGCGCCCATGGGACTCATAAACTCCGCTTTATTCCTTTAGTCATCGCGCTCTTTTTTTATCATTTCATTTTCCCAATTCCGCAGAAGCCGATTTTCGCCCGTTTTGTCCTCGTCGCTCATTTCTTCGAATACTCGTTGCAATTGCGGGAATCTTTCCTTTTTCTACCTTTTCTGTATTGCTTCGCGAATCCATTGTCATTCCTCACTCGCATACCTCGCACCATTCTTTCATAAAACTCGAGTGACAACGACACTGCGAGGAACACACTAAACATGGATCGTTTTCTAATGTGACATATTATAGACCGATTCTGAAACAACTACTCCAATTTCAGAACTGATATTTCACTCATATTATTGTGAGTTGTAAGTGTAGCCTGTTCAAATTTTAGAATTTTATATATATATATATATATATATATATATATATATATAATCATTTTGTTTAGTTTTTTCGTCCCTTTATCAAAGAGGTCGTTTTACTGCAGAGGGATTAGTGTATTTATTACTAAAAGATTTTTCACCTCACAATCTTCAAAACAATCAAATTATTTTTTGAGTCTCACATTCTCAGCAATAATTTGTAAATTATCAAACTTTTAAAGAATTTTGTTTTTGAACATTTTTGTACAAATATTGAAGTGTTAAATAAAATCTGCTTTGTATGAAAAATGGTTAAATTTTAAGAAGAGGAGCATTTTATCTCAAGTAATTACTTTTGTTTGTCTGTTCTTCTAAAAATATCTTAATCATCCGATTTCTCATTCTCTCTTTCTTTAGTTCTTTACTCTAGTGTTCTATCATTTTCTCTATCCCTCAGTCTAATTCATACTCCTCCCTTTCACTCCATGCTATACATATTTTTTCTAATTTTCCTTCTCGCTCTGTCTTTATTTCAATTTCCTGTTGATTATGCCAGAATATTCCATACATTTATACTTTATTCAAATCTATCTCTAATTTCCCCCCGATCTTCCTCCATTTGCATATTCTTAGGAGTGTTAGAACCGATTCATCGTCACAACCCTCTCGGAAAATATTCTCATTTTCGGCCGTCTCGATCTTAAAACTTCTTTGCATCCAACTCATCAATTTCTCTACGATTTTCTTATACACCCTCTTAAAAGTTTACTGGCAGCTCAAATTTATATCAATTTTTCTCCAAAGATTTACGCATTAGCAATATTTCTGGTCAAAAAACGCTCTTTATTGAATTTCTTTGAACCTTTCCAAGACAACTTAAGAGACTTAAGTATTCATTAATAGACTCATCAATCTAGCACTGATAACAAGTAAGGAAAGAACTGATGAATCGGATATTAAGGACAGATTATTTTATTGTAGCAACGTAAGCAATATGAAAAATTTTCGTAGTAACAGTATAGATAGGTATTTGAATTCTGTAAAAATGCTAACGGACAAATGGACGGAACCCAAAATCAGCAAGATTAATGAGTGTTATCAGTCAAAACTATCCAGAAAATTTGGTTGCTCTAACTCAAAATGTGTAGAGATAGTTTACTGTTTTAATGTTTCTTTTTATATTGTGCCCCCCCCCAAACACTTCATTCCTTAGGCTGCCCCTGAAGTCTCCGCGGGAAGAACTTATGGCCATGATAAATCCCTATAAATTTGGTTGCTCTAACTTGAACGGTGTAAAAGTAGTTCACCAGGCACGTAAGTGTGTCGGATGAACGGACATAACGAATACATTAGCCGATAAAAAAGAAAAACTCCAAATACCCGCTAAAAATAATAATTAAGTGTTTGTCATTCTGCCGGTAGCTCGGCGTGAAGTTAAACTAGAATATGTATGTACGCTAATTAGCATAAAAATGATTCTAATTTCCACAATACCATCAGTTTTTATTCGACATCACTCCTCTTAAATATTAAACTAATCGCATTCAAAAGTAACATCGTTTAATAGAACATTTTTTATCCAATTGATTAACATGGGAGTGGATGTAGCATATTTTTTATTTGAATTTTAAAAATACTTAAGATCATGGAACATACTCGGAATTTAAATCCAAGACTGAGTTAAAAATAAAATTTGATTTTATTTCCACCAATATTCAAATACACGTCAAATTAATGCAAAAATTCGTGCCAACATTTCACGTTTCCTGAAATAAAAAGTTAATGGCAAAAATCAAATTGGATGACAATTTTTATTTATCTAAAGAACTGGTCGGTTACGGCGTGGAAATAAAAGTTTTACGTAAGAGATAATGATTTAATTTGTGGCGGAATTGAAAAATGGTCAAATTATTTCAATTTATAACAATAAATTTTTATTTTATGTTAGTGTGTATTTGTTGTTTATTTACTTTTCTATTTTGAATAGTGTGACAACGCTTTAATATGAACAATTAGTTTATACTTTTGTGTTAAAGTATGAAGGGGATGAATGTAATAAAGAGAACGGACTCAGTGGAAGAAAGGAAAGGTATAATTTAACTAAATTAATATTCACCATACATGTTTTTGACATAAAATTACACTAGTCAAAGATAACTCGATGTAAACATTATGAGACAATTCTGCCATATTTTTAACAAACATTATACTTGGCACCAACAAATTTTTAAATATTCATAATTTTATTTTTATTCAAATATTTTCAGTTTTCTTCTTCGAGATATTCTCTTAATATTTTCACTCGACATTTAGCTTGAAGGACGAAGTAAAAAGTGGAAAATTCTGATGAAGCGGAAATTCTCAGAAGAATTTTCTACAGTATTCGTTAAATTATTTTCACCCAAAATTCATGTATTATAAAATTGTAACGTCCATCGCCGTCATTTTCCCAACAAGGTTTATTTAATCACAATGTATTCTAAAGTAAAAGCGCGCTGACTGCCTACGTCTTTTCCATCTTATTGTACCTTAACACCCGCCTATTTAATGTGCGATTTTTTATTATCCCGTTATGGCGTATTTTGATTAAATCCATGAGTGAATTCCGGAAAATTTCAGCAGGAAAAAAATTGAAAATTTCTATTTTTTTTAAATATCCGAGAACACTCGGAGGATTTCAGTTGAATAAAAATAAGAGAAAAAATAGTTATCGGATGCTTGATTGAGAATGTGTTTTCGGATCATTTTATTTCCATGAAAATAACGACGAACCTGCAATTTGACCGACGTCATATGTAGTGTACTTTAAAAACAAAAGATCACGTTTCAAAAAATACAACGAATGCTTTCACCATGGGACACCTCAGTGGTGACAAATTTTTAATAATAATAATAATTTTCCCACCAGACTCAAAAAATGTTTATAATAAAGTACATCCTATGAAATTCATTTAATAGCATTTAACCATTTTAATTTTCACGAAAAACCATAGTTATATTTTGTAGCAGAAAAATACGGCTAAGCAATATTATCTAATCAATACGAATGCTAGTAAAATGCGAGAGCATTTTGGTTTTCTGCTAACGTAAGGCGTTAAATTTGACGGCATCACCTGCATTCCGTAAATGTATTATCTGCACGGTGAAAAAACTAGCCACAAATGATATCTATAAATATGAATTTAAATGAAATAAAATCAAACCAATAATATTTTAAAATATTAACCGTTAAAATTTACATCTCTTCATCATATTAAAAGCCAATCTCATTCTGTCATTCTTTGTCTGATATAATGCGAATTAATCAGGAACGATAAAGGCTATTTCGCTGAATCTTTCACCAAGCATTTAGCGCGTCTCCTTTTGGGTTTTAAACGAGTAGCTGTCCATGATAAGGGCTTGGGTTTGATTCCAGATTCTCAACATTGATTCCATAAGTTTATTTTCTCTATTCGACTAACATGAAAATGTGTGTAGGATATTTTTTCGTTTACTTTTTAAAGTATTCAGAATCAAGGTAAGAATCTTAATTTTTTTGTTAAAATAAACAGAATTTATTTTCCCAGTATAGAAGGCGTTTATAAATTCTAAATTGACTTCAAGCCCGAAAAAATGAGAAATTTTCAATGAATTAATTATTGAAGAAATTGTTGCTACCATGATTAATTCATGCATAATTGCCACTCAGAAGTTCTTCTGATAATTGCTCATTATCACTATATATAAAAAAATGACAAAATATGATTGCAAACAGACATTAAATATTTTATATACGCATTATACTTCAATTTATAGAGAAAAAGAGTTAAATCTGCTGAGCTTTGTTTGTGAGTAATGGAAGAAAGTCAGCAGCAATCAGGCCCATCTCAATCAATTTTAACAGCTCGGATTTGATTGCAGGAGTATCTTTCCTTCTTTTTACGCAAACGAAAATGAATATAAAATATTTTTATTTGCATCTTAACCCATTAACGCTTAGCGTGATAATATGAACACGGAAAACATCGCAAAATTTAAATCGTGCTATTGTCTTTATTTTAGATACCTTATATTTATTTTTAGCATATACCTTCTCATAGGTTAGATTAAACTTTTTATATTGTTGCATATTTACTTTAAATTATAGTTTTTGACTTGTGACAACTTGAATTTGGCACATGCCATTATTCCGATTCGAACCTATGTAATACTTTATTACATTGCTTATAGCACGTACATTTTTTGTTCTTTTGCATAATCTTGCTATACATATATTAAATATATGATGATTTAACTACAATAAAAGTAACTTTGTTGTATTGTATTATTTGTGACTTATGTAACAGAACTTTCTCGCGTGATCATATGGACACGCTAGGCGGATCCCTTAGCAATGTGATCCCTCCATACGTTGATGTGTAAGGCAATCGATAAGTCGCCTAAAACTGATTGTGGAGTTCTTTAGACATATGCTCTATAAGAAGTAATAAATAGGTAGATTGGGTGAAATTTAATATTGCTTGACAGAAACCAGACACCAGTAAACAAAGTGGTAGATAATATAAGTAATTGTTTATTTTTTACGACGAGACGAGCGGAGCGACGTAGTGTGATCCTTTGAAAACTTCAGTATGAAACAGAAACCTTTTGAAGACTGATGGTTTCTGACATTTCTTGTTACAAGGCGTTACAGAGATTTAGTTTTCAAATTTCTTCTTCCTTTTGTGTTTCCGTATATCTAGCTGAATTGAGAAGTTAATTATCACGATCTCCATAAAATTACTACGTTTTGCAATAATTTTATACTGACACTGATTACGAATACCACTAAGTATGTTTTCTAGTCTAAAAAGAGGGTGAAGAAGACGGGATTCTTATTACCAGATGGGTTGACAATTTAATAGTTACTTTAGCCACCACTGGTCACAGTATTGGAACAATTACCATGGTTTCATGTTATTCTCAATCGGATATATATATATATATATATATATATATATATATATATATATATATATATATATATATAAGGGAGGAACAGAGAGAATGGGGGTGAGAATGTGTTTTATCGTAGGATCGGAAAAATAGGGGGAAAATGGTGTTGGTGTTTATTTACGTGGTTAGTAGACGTGTCTTTACACTATGCGTGGATTCTTCATAAAAAGTCAGGGGCTGAAGTCTCACAATTAGAATTTCATCGTAGCATAGCTCAAATCTATCTAACTTGATATAAAAATCCACCTATTGCAACTGGGCCACCGTCAATGTCAAAGGTTAGCACTTAGCAGGTCCGAGTCAGTGAAGAAATTCGCCTTAGAGTATCCAAATACTTGATAATATCAGGAAACAGACGCCGTTGTGCTAGTGAAAGGTGCTCTAGTAGTGTGTGCACATTTTGAATAAAAGAAAGAAACGGTAAGGTGATGGGGATAGAATTGCTAATGGATCCGCCTAGCCTGATCATATGAACACAGCACTTCTCTCGAAAATCATTGCAGATATGTTCTTGTCATTTTAATTATAACGTTTACATATAATTTTAACCTATAATTGTAAATATGAACAAAATCGAAAAAATAAAACTCCGGAGTTAAAGGGTTATGACGTCAGACGGGGAATCAGATATTATTTTGTTATTTTTATCTTTTATCTTTGACAGAATTATTCGTGTATTGGAATCGATTATTAATCCAGCTGTTCGAAAAATAAAATCTAAGTATATATTATAGAATGCCTGTGATCCGAATTTTACGTTAACCAAGCAATGTACTTATTTCCGTTTTTTAATTTGAAGTTATATTTTAGTCGAATTTTCCATAAATCGCATTGTTTTTGTCATACCGTGAGATAAAATTCGTGGAATTTAATTAAATTTCCACGTTCGACTGCATTCAAATTTCAAAGACTAGCATTATTTAACTCTCAGAGGACGAGAATTATTTTTTTTCGAAAAACTTCTTATTTTTGTAAGTTTTTTCTTTGTTTGTCCTATTTGCATAAGCAAAAAATAAAAATAATGATATAATTATCATAGGTTCCGCAAAAACGCCAGTTTCTATTTGGGAACGTCAGTCCTTTCCACTACACCATTATGATATGTTTATGGAAATGAGTCAACATTATTTCTCAAAACAAATCTTCCTTTATTTTACACTGATTTATATAAGAGATACACTTTATATAATATTATTAATAATATATAATATTTCTTTCCTGGAAGAATATTATATCCAGAAACAACCAAAATTCCTATGAAGGCTTTCATCGCCTCCAAAGTTATATTAGGATTCGGGCAATTCAGAAATCTGCCATATTTTCCGCTTTCCGTCACTAGTTGTTCAACTAGATCGTTTTCAATAAATATTTCGAAAGGTTCAAAATAACTAAGCCAAGAGTATGGAGAGTAGTCTGTAAACTTAGGAAAATTTCAAGCCATGTTCTCTTTACTAACTTTTTTGCAGTTTCAATATTCTCTTTTATCCCAATACTTTTATTTGACGCTAGCCTAATTTCGGCCTCTGTCTTAAGTTGCCTACCCGTCAAATTATCGACCAGCTTCATCTGTCAATTCATTCGCTTCCGGCGGAGTTATGAAAATGTCCGTAACATATATCTCGCTCTCTTCATCTTCTGCGAGAATTCACATAGCCTTCTCGACTGTGAGGTTGTTCTCAAGCACGACGTTTTCTCTAGAGTGAAAATCCATAACTCCTTATATTCTCAATATCATAAAAAAAATATATCACAAATGTGAAGTCGTAGAAAATTTTGTGTTATTTTTTCTGTTCCCACGAAAGGAATTTATAGTGTGGTAAGGTGAATGCTATTAACAAAGTACTAATTACCGCATTTGTCCTAATATAACGAGAAATTAATGTTTTCAAAGCTTCTCTAGAAAAAAAAAGAAAGAAAACAAATTTTTTAGGTTTCTCTGTATTCATCTAAAATTTGTAAACGTATTACATAGTATTACACATTTAAATTATTTGTAAACAAATACGCACTAAAGAAAAGAAGGAACACACAGGCACACAGTCGCAAATCATTGAATGCCGAGAGGATGCGGCTGGAGAATACGAACGTGAAGATCCGGCGGTGACTGACTGACGGTCTGTGGCCGCCTCAGATGGATTTACGCATCTAAAATTTGTAAACGTATTACATTGTATTTCAAATATAAATATTTTCATTTTGAGTACAATGTAACTTGTACACTTATATATGTCTACAATGTTACGAGTATCTTATATCTCATAAACGCACGCGTGATTTTTACGAATTTTTTTCAAAACTTACGATTTGACGGCGTTTCAGTCACTAGTACTCGAATATAACGCGAGTGGTACATTTAAAACTTGATTATTAGAAAAATACATCGCTTTATATTCGAGAAAATACGGCGTATAACATTTCTTTGATCTTATCGAAAAAACTGAACATAGCACTTGGAAGGACTGACGTTCCCATATGGGAACGCTACAATAAACATGCACACGGTGACAACGGAAAAGAATCAATTGTGGCTTCTTTTATGATGATAGAAATCAGAATCACTGTATTAAAAATCCAAACCGATAAAGCACTCCAAGTTTGACCCTTTTCAATTAGCTAGGGTACCGTTAGGTCTCCTACAACAAAAGGCTCCAGCCGTGCTCTGAAAAAACAGGAGTCCATTTATAAGCATACAACCAAATATTACGATATATTTTCTGAACATCCATGTCAACCACTGAAAATATAATAAATAACGATTAAAAGCAAACGAGAGTAGCAGATTTACCAAAAAATATTTGCTTTGGGACAATTATTTGTGACATGCCATTTGATCAACCAAATGGAGGTTACTATATTCCTAAATTGAGAATGTAACGTAACCTTGAAATACAACCCAAAAAATCTTTTTTCACTTAATAAACATGCAAATTACCAGTAAAAAAATACATCGAAAAAATAATGGACCAATTTTAGAGCGCATTCTATATTTCATCCGCGCGAGTCAACGCGAAGACATCCTCTGTCACGCAATCTCTCCGTTTAAAAAAAACACTTTAACGAACGCTAATGAAGTTCATAAACAGGAGCGTTATTAACACGTTTAACTGTGAAGGTTGGCGTATAATTCGAAAGGAAAAAAGCGACGACCGCTATTCGTAATGATGCACATGCATAATTGGGGCAATTTATCGTTTCGGTAAACCTGAAATTCGCGCATAGGATGTATGGACATGGACACAATTTCCGCTCAAAAATAGCGCTTCCATTTCGTGACATTTCATTCTGTTCTTACAGAAAAGCCATGAATTTTCCTCGCAACGGTTCCCAACGCGTCAGAGCGCCGCCTGGTGGGAGGCATGCGCAACGCAATGTAGATTAGATTAAAGCTGTAAAACATCGCGGCAAAGTCCATTTTAAAGAGAAAAGCTCGCATGGGCAGAGTAATTGCGTATCGAGCGATTCTACGACAGAATTGGCTAATCTCGGAAATCGTAATTTGTTTTTAAAAATTAGCTTACGTGTTAAAAAAAAGAGCCTCGGGGTAAATACATTAAACATTTTTAAACGTTATTCATTTGACCAAGGAGTTATCTATAAAACTACTGCGCGAGTTTTCAATATACAAAATAGTTATTGTATTTAATAACTTCTATAAAAATTTTCATTCTTTCTTTGACTTAGTACTAAAAAACGGTCATAATAACTTTTGCCAACAATGGGATTTGATCCAACTAGCCACTTTACAACCACGCACGCTTTTTTCAATAGGTTTATAAACTACGATAGGGTTGACCAACAGACTATAAATTTGTACTTTACTACGGATAAAGGAGTGAATTATTATATAAAAAATACTTTATTTATAAAAAATCGTTTTTCATAGCCATTATTAGTTTTTGTTTTTAGCTTCATTCAAGATATATAAATATTATTTTGTCATTTTACCATTTTGTTGGTATGCTGCATTATGATAAATTTCCCCCGTGGCGACTTCACTCAGTTAGGGTATTAAAGCCTAATTATTAGTTACTAGGGACAAAGGAGAAAAATTAGGGAATCGTGCAATTGAGATAATGTACCTTCGTTATACCGCGAGTCGGTAAATACGCTTTCACGTGTGCTTTTGCATTAGTGCCAATAGAACATCAGTTTCGATTCTCAGGCAGCGCAGAAGTAATGCCATTTGGTCGTACAAAAATAAAGGAAATCCTCTTTCATCTCCCTTTCAACCTTATCTTTTCTCCAACCCCTGTTCCCTCCCATTCTCTCTTATCCCCCTCACCCCCAACTCATCCCTCTATCTATTCCTGAGCAAGCCAATACACTTGCCCGTCATCCTCCGAAATCCTCTGATTTGGCGCAACGCGATTCCGGTTTCTCTTTCAGAGAGAGAGAAGGAAAAATCCTTTTAAAGGAACTCTCATTCCATGAGGCCTGTGGACTACGGCGGTGACGCTTGAAACGGAGAAAACGCTTGAAACGGAGAAATAACACGAACTGTTTATCCGCCAAACTCATGCGTATTACGATGGCAATAGTAGGCGCAAGGGTTTTTTCTGTTTCAAGCACCATAGGTTTTGTCTAAAGGGCGGTTCTAAATCTCAATGGCAAACGAATGTTTTTTTGTACTAAACAATTTCTCAGAACTATTTCGAAATGACAATGCACACCACGTCCGTTCAAGGCCAATATTCCCGTCACATTTCACACTCCCTTTGTTCATTCCCAATCCTTACATCTCGGCTCTCCTTTTTCTCAAACATCAAAACGTAAAATAACGGAAAACTACTTCCATATCTTTAAATCGATTTGTTTTAGTGTAGCTTCGAAGCGATTCAATTTTTGTTGAACATAATAATTTAAACGCGTACTGCACTCACTTATAAATAAACCCGTGTCAAAAACCAGGTAATGTTAAACAAGTAGTTCTGGAAAGAATTAATCTGTCTAATTTCCTTTCAATACAATTTTAATATATAACAAGTAGGTGTGTACACAGGTTTCCCGTGACACAGAAGTGCTTTTCGTCAAATTCGTCGAGGTATAATCGTATACTAATGTATTAACATTGAAATCAGAAAAATATTTTTCCTTATATTGTGGTAGCCCTGCTTTTTTGATCCCTTATAAACATATTCAACTCGTTTGCCCATTCTATACTCGCCCTAGACGAAATTTCTTTGAAATCTGTCATCCAATACCTTTCAAATTCATAGTTACAGAAAAATTCTGAACTTTATATTTAGTATATTAAAGTTGATGTTTAGTCCACCTGGTGGAAATAATTTGATTATTTATTTATATGAAGATTAAATATACTATATTTGGTTAAAATCCATTAGTTCAGTTCTCTAGAAATGTGCAAAAGAAATATTATTTAACTTTTTATTGTTGTAGCCCTACTACTTCGCTCCGCTTTAAATATCTTGATTTCATTATTAAATGTTGTACAAACCTTATATACGCAGTTTTGTTATTTTATGTTGAATGCCTACTTCATACAAAATTTCTTAGAAATCGGTTATACCAATTCCTTCCAAATTCATAATTACCGAAAAGGTTTACTTTGCAATTGTGGCACCCTTACTGTGTCAATTCGGGCCAAATATGTCAATTTGGTCATTAATTTGAATACATATTCTATGCACTAAATTTAGTTTAAATCGGTTAATTCATGAAGAAGATGTAAGGGAGGTACACACACACACGGACTACTTGCAATTTTTTGGAAAATAGGCTAAAAACAGTCAATTCATGCTCTCATTATAATACTTCTATTATCTCACCTAAAATTTCTCAATAATCTTAATATTTATTTATATGAAATTTTTTTAAATCTTCCATTATGAATAATAAGATTTCATTCGAAGAAAAATACGAAAAAGCTAACTAAATTATGAAATTCCGAAGTACTTTGATAACAGTAGTGGAAGACAATTGAAAGTGAGTAATCCTAATATGTTTAGCAAACCACATAAGGAATTACAAACACTAAATAGCCAAAGCAAAGTAAAAACAAATATTAAAGACTGGCACCTTAGTATAGAGTATTCAATGCTCTAATGGTATGCTAACAGGCATATGTTTATGTGTGTAAGTGTATATGTATAGATATACATATATATATATAATATATATATATATATATATATATATATATATACTAGTAGTTGGTGCTTGCATTCTACAAGCATATCATCTCAACACAAAAAAACATTAACTTTTCATATTTCATCATAACAAATGATTTTTAAATTTTAAATATTTCACCTCCGGAGCGATTTTCGTTTTTCCCACATGTAAAAATAATAGTTTAAAACAATCCCCAAATGTTGCAATTTTACAAATTTTACACTATCTCCGTTATGGGGTACTAATGCTACACATTTTAGCCAATTTTTAAAATTGTAGCACTTCTAGAAGTAAAATAATATTTTTCTAATTGTTTGAATTTAAATAATTTTTAACGGCCGGCGAAATTATTATATGGTAAAATTGAAATGTTTATTTGTGCAAATTCACTACTCTGTAAATAATTTGAAAATTTAAGCTTCCTAACTCATCTCGTAGTACCTAAACAGTTATCTATTTGTTTAAACTTGAAGATATTTTAACTGCCAAACAAATTAAAATATCAAAATTTGTATAATTTCTATTTCGTTTTTTTAATAATTCTACTTATTAAAAAAATTTCAGCTCCGTAGCACATTCGAAAATGCCTAAACCCTGAAAATTTGTTTAAACAATTGCAAATTTTTAGCGGCCGAATTGTTGCACTTTTTCATGATTTTCGTTTTTTCTATTCGGTTTTGCACAAACGCCTACCTAAGAAAAAAATTTCGAATCTCCAGCCCATTTGGAAGTGCCTAAACATTAGTATCCTCCTATATCCTCCTCCTCCTCTGTAAGAGTCGTCGATATATAATGATAACATATATATAGGAGGATACTGAGTTTCTGATCTCGGTTCTCGCCCCGGCCTTTTGTGAAGTTTGTAATCATCACGAAAGTGTTCTCTCTCTGTTGGCGAGGTGAATATATATATATATATAACTATAAATACGACTAATCGCGTGGTTTTCTCCCCCGAGATTCGGCTGACTTCGCCACCCAGGGACGCGCTGCCGCGATCGCCCGGCGACCAATACATTGTCGTCCCGCCGGCCGCTAAATCAGCGCAATGCGGGAATACATTGACGTCCCGCCAGCCGCTACACACCCATCGATATAAATGCATTGGCGTTGCTATGCCGGTGAATTGATTCGATCGATCGAGTGTTTCCACAGAAAAATCCCGAGTATATAACTGGACGCGCACAATCACCGAGTGGCCCCAGTGTTCTCAAACCGAGTGGCCCCAGTGTTCTCTTAGTAGCCCCATACCGTGCTTCTGCGCTGCCTGTGTTCAGTGGCCCCAGTGTTTCCACAGAAAATTCCCGAGTGTCGTAAAAACATCGCGACGATGAGTGCGCCTTAAAATTACTCCCTTTCCGCGCCTAAAGAGCGCATGAAATGACGTCCCCAGACCAAGGCGCGATACAGCCGTATGCGGCTTCCACTCCAATCCCATCTACTTCTCCAACCTATATTCCTTGGTATGCTCCCACCAACTTTAATCCATACCTCGAGCCAAATTACGGCCCACCTAAACCCCTTCAACCAATTGTTTCACCCAACAACATCCCTACTTCATTCCCCCAACCTCCTCAAACAATATCAGCGTCGCAAACGCCACAGTTTACCATTCCTGCCACCTATGCAGCGGTAGTTAGCCGCCATCAATCTCCTATCACCACAGTCACCTCAACTAGAATCACACCAATCCTGTCTCCCCACCCTGCGGATCCACCCAACCAACTAAATTTAACCCCATCAGCAGACCGCATAGCCTATCTCTTCGCCTGTGCTCGCAGACATCTTAGAACCAACAACTTAGCAGTCACGATGACACCAACTGGACTAACCGTCGTCCCTCACATCTACACGAACGCCGTGAGTAACACCCACCCTCATTCGGTCAAAAGTGCTCAACCCTCCACTACCTTAGTCTCTTGTGATAACCGAAATACTGATGTAAATATAGCTTCAAATCACAGCCAGCCCAGAATAACCCGTTCGCAAAAAGTAAATCCTACCCCCTCCACTAGTGTTAATAATAATAATAATGTTGCAATTTTTTAAAATATCTTAGATAAAAATTCAGTAATAACTAAAGGTAATAATTTTAGCCCAGCCAGAGAAATCCGCTCCAAAAAATCCAAACCCACATCATCCAATCACCCTAGCCCTAACGCCTCCCCCTCCCCAACTGAAGTCACCACCTCCAACCGCTTCCAACTCCTAGACCCCGACCCCGATTCCTCAGGCAGAGGAATCTAACTCGGACTCAAATCCAAATTCTGCTCCAAATCAATCCAATTCCTCAGATATCGAGGAATCCCACCCCCCCTACAAGTCATCTATCCCCCCTACCACAAACCCCAAGCCCACCGAACTCCAACCCCCACCCCCCCAACCTGCTCCCATCCCCTCAATCCCCTCAATTAAAATTCAAACTTCCCTAAACTGGCTCCAACTATCTAAGGAGCTATGCGAAAAATTAGTTGTAAGGCCATCAGCAAAATTTATTTCCTCCAACCTAATTCTATTACAGTGTAAAACTGTCACAGATTACCTAGCAGCCAGCAGTTATCTTAAGGAAAATAATATTTCTTTTTATACCTATCAACTACCCCACGAAAAACTTCAAAAACTTGCCCTGAAAGGACTTTCAAACGATCTTAAATCCGTAGACATAGTCGACGCCATTGAACGAGATGGCTTTGAAGTTCACGATGTCTATCAAGTTTTTTCTACCCGCCCTACCTATGCGCAGCAAAAGCAAGGGATCAAAACAGTGGAAAAATATCCCACTGGTGTATATATCGTAACCTTAGCCAAAACAGCTGATTCTAAAAAATTTGCCAATAAATCCGGAATTTCTATTTATAATTGTAAAATACTTCCCTGCAAAAAACCACTTAGCCCAGTTCAATGCTTCAATTGTCAAAAATTAGGGCATACTAAAAACCATTGCAAATTTCCGGCCGTATGTGTGAAATGCGGCGGCGATCATCCTTCTGCCAAATGCTCGAAATCCCCCGATACTCCCCCCACTTGTGCTAACTGCGGAAATGCCCATACTGCCAATTATAAAAATCGCCCCACCTTCATCCGAGCTCGCACAGCAGTGTATAGCCGCCTGAACCCTACCTCAGCACCAGCTCCACCACCTCCACCAGCACCAAATCCTACATCCCATCCTTCACACTTTCCCCACCTACCTACTCCTCCAACCCTCCCTACCCAAAACTTAATCCCCACCCCACCCCATCCCACCCTCACCCACCGATTACCCCCTTACCCTCAAAACCCTTTCATCCAGCCCACTTTTCCACCCCCTTGTAATAACAATAATATCTTATCCGACATTCAATGGCTCCACGATATACTTACCCATTTACTCTTTCTCCAAACTAGCGAGCAACGGCGCATATATCTTCTGAGTGAGTTACTCAAATTTGATGGCTTCCCAAGCCCCTAAATAAAATTAACTTTCTATCCTCTCGTGGAATGCCCATAACATTAAAAATAAAATCACTGAACTCCGAGATTTCCTCTCAACTTCTCACTTTGATCTAATCCTCCTCAAAAAAACCCACTTAACGGTCACCAATAAACTTTACATTCCCAATTTTAAAATTTACCTGCTAGATCGCACTTCTTCCGGAGGCGGCGTGGCCATCGCCATCAGGTCAAACATCAAACATTCAGTTAGGAATTTTCCCATTATGAAATCAATAGAAGCGGTAGGAATTGTCCTTCAAACAAAATTGGCCCAATGACCATTAACTCCATTTATAAACCTTCGACTCAAAAACTTCAACTTACTGACTTACGGAACCTTTTTGCGGACAACCGACCCGGAATATATACAGGCGACTGGAACGCAAAACATCGACACTGGGGCTGCAATGCCACCAATACGGACGGATGACTTATCTTTAATTATTCATCCACTGATCCAATAGCCATAATTACCCCAGACGAACCGACACATTTTTCTTCCAACAACCCCTCCTCAGACATACTTGATTATGTCATAACCAAAAATTTTCCTATTACTTTTACCCCAAAAGTGCTAAAAATCTTTTCCTCAGACCACTATCCAATTTTCTTTCACCTTTCTGTAGACCCATCCCAACTCCTCCCATCCCTGCCCCAGCGAACAGACTGGACCAAATTTGCCTCTTTAGCAAATGAAAAAATATCCTCTCTCCTACCTTTACCCACTCCCTCTCCTACCTCAATTGATACCCGAATACTTGAAATCCAAAATATCCTCCTCTCCTCCAAAACCTCAGCCTCCCAAACTTTTTCCCCAACCCACACCCCCATTCCTCCCATCCCTACCTCCTTGCGGGAACTAATCCAAAGAAAAAACCGCATTAGAAGACGCTGGCAAAAATACCGACAGCCATCAGACCGAAGAGATCTGACACGTCTGACCAATCAAATCAAATTTAAAATCCGCGACTTTCAATAACAACAGTGGTTTAATAAAATCAACTCTCTCCGCACTGACGATTGCAGCATTTGGCGTACAACCAAATCCCTCACCAAACCTTTTCCACCTACTCCTCCCCTCAAAACTGTTGACTCCGTCATTCACGACCCATTCCACAAAGCACAACTTTTTGCTGATTACCTTCAGAAAATAATGACTCCCCCTACCTCAGCCCTCACCCCCACTGAATTAGACGCCAAAATTAACTGCTCCACCTTAGACCAGACTCCTCAACCTGCTCCCATTCAAACCTCTTATCCAGAAATTAAATCACTTCTGCATAACTTAAAAACTAAAAAAGCTCCAGGCCTAGATAACATTACCAACCTCATGCTAAAAACTCTGACTTCCTCTAAGCCTTTTATTAACATCCTAACCGATCTTTTTAACAACTGTCTTCAAATTAGCTACTTCTCTCCCTTATGGAAAAACGGTAAAATTTTACTCTTCCTCAAACCAAGCAAAGATCCCTCCTCACCTTCCAGCTATCGCCCCATCTCCCTTTTACCATCCCTCTCCAAAATTTTAGAACGCATTATTTTAAAACGCCTAACAATTTTCATTAATGAAAACAAAATTTTAATCCCTGAACAAATGGGCTTCAGACAATACACATCGACAATTCATCAAATATTAAGGCTCACGGATACCATTGCTCGAGGCTTTAATTACGGGAAAAAATCAACAGAAGCGGTCTTTTTAGACATCAGCAAAGCCTTTGACACTATTTGGCACCAAGGCCTCTTACTCAAACTATCCAGACTTGACTTTCCCATCAACCTTCAAAAACTAATCAAATATTTTCTATCAAATCGCACTTTTCAAACCAGCATTAACTGCTCTCTCTCCACCTGCCGCCTAGCTCTTACAGGAGTACCTCAAGGGGCAATATTGAGTCCAATTCTTTTCAACCTGTATATTAACGACCTCCCCAAACACGTAAATACCGATCTTTTTGTTTATGCATACGACACGGCGATAATTAGCCCTTTTCCCGGACCTGGCGACAAAAAGAATAACGACCCACTTACGACAAATCTACAACTGGACTCAAACATGGAGACTAAAAATTAACCCCGAGAAAAGTGCCCACATGCATTTCACCCGCTTTAAGCGATACTCCCTTACCTCAAACCCAGAGATTGCAGGCCAAAAGATCCCAACAGTTCCGAAACACAAATTTCTCGGCATAATCCTTGACTCAAAATTACTGTTTACAGCCCACTCCCAACACGCCCTTCAAAAAGCAAAATTAGCTAAATCAATCCTCTCCTCATTACTAGGACCTCACAGCAAAATAAGCCTTACCGATAAAATGCGCCTCTACCTCCTTCTAATCCGCCCACATCTTACTTACGGCAGTGAAATTTATTTAAACACTGCAAAGAAAAACAGAGCCAAAATAGAAAGTTTTCAATCATCCACCCTCCGCTTTATTGCCCAGCAATCCAAACTAGTACCCATCAGAGAACTACAACTTGCCCACAATATCCCACCACTTTTAGACTTTACTAAACTGCAAGCACACAAATTCAACCGCCGGCTCAAACTTACCAATAACCCTTTTCTCCAAACCATATGGACCTATCACACCGCCAAACGCCACAAATACCGGATGACAAAAGATATCCTTCAGCTTTAAATTCCTGGTACCACTATTAACCCCTAAATACCTCTTATCCCTTAACTTACTCCTATTTGTGCATAACCCCAACTTAATTTTTTTTTAATGGTCCTGAAAAGGTCCTAAATCCATTAAAAACCTATATGAAGATGATCGCCGCAAAACCATTACAAAATTTTCCCCCTACCTTCTAAAACCTGCATATACGCAAACTAAGCCTCACCACCATCATATATACCATACTCATTGTAAAAATTTCCTGAAAAGGGTTGTTTTGTGACGCTCCCGATATAGATCTCTGCTCTCTACTCTCTTTTATTTTCATTTTTATTATTTTATTATATATATATATATGTGTGTGTGTGTGTATGTGTGTATGTATGTGTGTGTGTATATATATATATATATATATATATATATATATATATATATATATATATGTATATGTATACGTATATATATAATTTAGCAATTGCATACTTTATAATTAGTTAGTTCATTTTATAAGATATTTAATTACTTATTATATTTAGTTTAGTCTTAGAAAGAGAAAAAAAATAATAATAATAATAACTATTGCCCATATTGTACAAAAAGCTCTACCCAATTTAAAGCTATTTTGCAAAAAAAAGAAAAAGGGGGAAAAGTAAAGAAAAAATAATAATAATAATATTATAAGAAATAAATAAATAATTAAATATATATATATATATATAGCCAAAAATAAATAAATAAATAATAAAAATGAGGTAAAAAAAGGAAAAATGCAAAATAAAAATAAAAAATAACAATAGCTAGCTGGTATCTTTTTGACTTAACTACCTTACCAATGTACATATTTTCTATTTTTTCATGTTTATTGTATTGTATTTATATTAATTAGTAGTTATAGTAATTTTAAACTTATAAGCAAATCACAAAAACCGCAAGGTATTAAAATGATGTAAATATAATTAACAACCCCTATTGTAATTGAGCACTTTCTGACCGGCCGGGAACGTGGGTGTTATCACGAGGGAGGGCCTATATTTGTGGTAAAACTACTTACCAAGCCAACGAAGAGAGAGAGAGATGCTTAGGCACTTTCAGATGTGCTGGAGATTCGAAATTTTTTTCTTAGGTAGGATTTTGTGAAAAAACGACATGAAAAAACAAATTCATGAAAAAGTGCGAAAATGCGGCCGCTAAAAATTCTCAATTGCTTAAAAAAAATTTCAAGGTTTATGTATTTTCGCATGTGCTACGAAGCTGAATTTTTTTTTATCGTAGAATTTTTAAAATGACGAAATAGAGATTATACAAATTTTGATATTTTAATTTGTTTGGCAGTTAAAAATTCTTCAAGTTTAAGCAAATAGATAACTCTTTAGATACTACTGGATGACCTAGGAAGCTGAAATTTTCAAATTATTTACAAAGTAGTGAATTTGCACAAACAAACATTTCAATTTCACCATATATGAATTGCGGTGGCCGTCAAAAACTATTTAAATTTAAACACTTAGAAAAATATTATTTTACTTCTAGAAGTGCTACAACTTTAAAATTTGGCTAAAATGTGTAGCATTAGTACCCCATAATGAAGAATGTGTAAAATATTTAAAATTTTACCATTCGGGGATTATTTTAAACTATTATTTTTACATGTGGGAAAAACGAAAATCGCTGCGGAGGTGAAATTATTAGAATTTAAAGAATATTTGTAATGATGAAATGTCTGTCTGAATAATGAATGTTTTTTCAGGGTTAGATGAAATGCTTGCAGTATGCAAGCACCAACCACTAGTCATTATATATAGACGTTCCTTACAGAGGAGGAGGAGGAGGATATAACACATAAAATATAGGAGGGTACTAATATTTAGGCACTTCCATATGAGCTGGAGATTCAAAATTTTTTTCTTAGGTAGGATTTTGTGCAAAACAGACTAGAAAAAACGAAAATCTTGAAAAAGTGTAACAATGCGGAAGCTAAAAATTCGCAATTGTTTAAACAAATATTTAAGGTTTATGTATTTCCGCATGTGCTACGGAGTTGAAATTTTTTTATAGGTAGAACTCTTAAAAAAAAAACAAATAGGGATTATACAAATTTTGATATTTTAATTTGTTTGGCAGTTAAAAATTCATAAATTTTAAACAAATAGATAACTGTTTAGACATTACGGGATGAGCTAGGCAGCTGAAATTTTCAAATTATTTACAAAGTAGTGAATTTGCACAAACAACCATTTCAATTTTACCATATATGAATTGCGGTGGCCGTCAAAAAACTATTTAATTTTAAACAATTTGAAAAATATTATTTTACTTCTAGAAGTGCTACAACTTTAAAACTTTGCTAAAATGTGGACCATTAGTACCCCATAATGAAGAAATTGTAAAATATTTAAAATTGTAACATTTGGGAATTGTTTTAAACTATTATTTTTACATGTGGGAAAAACGAAAATCGCTGCGGAGGTGAAATTATTAGAATTTAAAGAATATGTGTCTGTCTGAATAATGAATGTTTTTTCAAGGTGAGATGAAATGCTTGCAGTATGCAAGCACCAACTACGAGTATGTTATATCCTCCTCCTCTGTAAGGAACGTCTATATATAATGATATATATATATATATATATATATATATATATATATATATATATATATATATATATGGGACTGAGATGGTGTACGGGTGGTGATCGTCGCTTGTTTGTGACGGGTGGTGATCGTCAGTTGTTCAGAGTGGATGCTGGGGGGAGAGGGAGTTGGGTGATGGCAAGATGGCGAGAGGTTGGCGCGAGTGAAAGTGGGACGACGACGTGAATGTAGCTGAGTAGCAGAATGGACGGTGTGCGTACGACGGAAGTTTACCAGTGTCCTTAGTGTATTGAAGGATAATAAAATTTATCCGACATAAATTCTCTCGTCTCCTTTATCCGCACCCCATATATATATATATATATATATATATATATATATATATATATATATATATATATATATAATTATATATATAATGTTAAACAAGTTATTAACTATGAGGAATATTATATGGAAATATTATTTAGTGAAATATTGTTTGGTAAAAAGGAAAATATTTATTTGTATGTGTACAGTGTGTTATTATTAAGAAACAAAAGACCGGAAACAATGGGAAAATTGGCACCTACAGACGAGCCTATGGCTCTGTAGGACCAGATCAAGTTTCCTCCCTGAAAAATGTAATGAATTCCTTTGTAATTTTTAATAATTTACCAGTACTTAATCCAACTTATGTAAATGTATTCCTAATAAAATTCTTCTAAAAATAGTTAGAACCTCACTGACTAAACCTAAATAATAATCGACTGCTTTGAGTAAAGGTCCAACAATAATAATGATTTTTATTTCTGTAATTGTCTTTTCCCAACAAATAACAAATCACTTATTTGATCTCTACTACTTCCTCTTTCAATCTTCCATTTCACTTTCATTTGTCATTCGTTTCCATTTTATACGCCCTCTCATTGGCTTTCGTTCAAAATCGATTCATCTTAAACTCTCCCCTCAATCCTTCCTTACTCAGCTGTTCATTCACCTCTCCTTTTCTTTATCCTACAATCATCTCCACTCCCTTTTCTGTTTCTTCCTCCTTATCGCCTCCTAATTCCTCTCCCTGTGTCCCACTCACTTTTTCTAATTCTCTTCTCCCCCTTCTCTTATCCCCTCCTTAAAACTTTCCCTCTTTCCAAATACTAATACATTTAATCACTCCCCTACACATTTCCTAATGCACTACAACACCATATCAACCATCATTACATAATAAACTAATGATATTATATTAACTCTTTTAAGTTCTCATTAATAACTTAATTTTCAAATGCCAAACACTTTAAATGGTATTACATTTACCCACATCCGACAGCTATTTCGATGAAGACGTCTCTTAGTAAAAACCTCCCCCCTCCATCCCGTCCCCCTCCCTCATTCCCCCCTCCTGCAGATATTACCTCCTCCATCAGCTCCTCTCTTTTCCAGGTTCACCCATTCTCATTACCAACTCGGATCCGTCTTCCTCTCCCCTTTTCCGCTCTCCTACCGAAATGGTCACACCTAATTTGCCAGGGATTTCCTCTTCTACGTACTGGTCTCTCCCTCCCTCTTTGTCCTCCTTCCCTCATTCTCTTCCTCTCTCTCTCCCAACCGTCTACCAGATTTCACTCTTTGCTTACCTCTTACTCACAGTCCTTAACCTCAATTCGTTTCATTGTCCCGTCCCAATTTCGCGTGTTTTCTCGATCGAAAGTTTCTTTTTTTAGCTTCCCCGTTTCTCCTGTCATTTCTTCTTTCGGAATAGATTTTGAAGGGAAAAAACTGAAGGTCGAATGGAAGTAATTTTTCCTTAAAGTTTAGTGTTTATTCTTCAGGGGAACTTTTTTCGACAGTAAGACGTTTCTCTTCGGTTGTGGGTAAATTAATCAATATATTTATAATCTCGCTATTTTGATGGATCGGAAATGAAATTTTATTGGTTGAAAAGTTAATTTTCGTTTTTGTTTTTAAACAATTCGTCATTGGTCGGTGCTGAATAATATGAAGGTCAAGTGCTATATTATTCTTCATTAAGGATGTAATGGAAAAGAAGGTTGGAAAAATAACGGGTTAAAGAAACAAAAAACCGAGGGTAACAGCAGCCATGCTGCAAAAAATGGAAGAGGAGAGAGGGGAAGAACATAAACACTGAAGAAGGCCAAAGAAAGTACAAGGAGTTAAATAATGCTTTCAGAAGGGAAACAGATAAAGCCGGAGAATAGTGGATAAATGAGAAATGCGAGGAAATTGTCGAGCGTGAAAGAATTTGTAGAACAGACCTCATGCATAGCAAAGCAAGGGAACTATTCAAGAAAAAGGCAAAAAAGATAGGATGTAAAGGAATCATGAACAAAAGTGGTAAAATAGTCTCGGAGCCAGACAATGTAGAGAATGTCTGGAAAGAATACACTGATTTTCTGTATGACAAAGAAGGAAAGCCAAGAAATATTGAATTAGACGAAAAAGAGGATGTGGAAAAAGACCAGTTAGGACCATGCATTCTCGAGTCTGAAGTTAAAAGAGCAATTGATGACATGAAAAGAAGGAAGGCTGTTGGGAGTGATGATATACCAGTGGACGTTCTTAAGGTTTTGGGGTCGAAAGCAGTTAAGCAACTCACAAAATTCTTTAACCATGTACGAGGGTAAGTCAAAAAGTAAAAGGACTCTTCAAAAAAAAGCACATTTATTTTAAATATACAGAAACGAAACTAATATTAATTTCAATGTAATCCCCCTCTACTACAAAGCACCGGTTTCCGCGTTTCACAAGTTTTTCTATTCCTTTAGAAAAAAGTATTTTTTCTGCGTCTTTAACCAATTTTGCACCGCGCCAATTAATTCTTCATCCGATGAAAAAAATCATCTTCCTCTTTCATTAGACCAAACATATGGAAATCTCAAAAAAGTGTAAGCATAATCCTACAGGCTGATGACTGACTTTTGAATTTCTTAACGACGGATGATAAGAGGTGTTCCCAAGCCATACTCGCATACTCGCTTTACGGTTCGTAAAGATGCACCCAAGTTTCAAATGTGGTGACGATTCGCTCTAAAGATTCATCTCCCTCACAGTGATAACGTGTCAAATGGGTACGTGAGGCTTCCAAACGTCAAGCAGTATGAGTACGAGCAGCGTTACCACCAAACCAAGCGAGAAATTAAAAAAATCTCTTTACTTTTTGACTTACTCTCGTATATGATGCTAACATATGTCCTGAAGATTTTTTAGATACCGTTATGGTACCACTGAAGAAAAAGAACAACGCAAAAGTTCTAACTATTAGTTTAATTTCTCATACAGCTAAAGTTCTGGCCAGAATAATAACCAAAAGAATTGAAGGAAAAATGGAAAAGGAGCTGCAAGATAATCAGTTTGGTTTCAGAAGAGGAAGAGGGTCAAGAGATGCTATAGGATGTATGAGAATGATGATAGAAATAGCACTAGAAGTCAATAAAGATATGTATTTTTGTTTTGTAGATTAGGAGAAAGCTTTTGAGAGAGTGAAATGGGATAAAATTTTGGGTATTTTAAATATAATAGGAATAGATTGGAAAGATAAAGATTGCTTGAAAACCTTTACTTAGATCAAAAGATTTGTGTCAGGGTTGAAGGAGAAGAAACAGATAGGACATACTTCAATAGGGAGGGGAGTGAGGCATGGATGTCTTATTTCACCAGCGATATTTAATATTAGCAGATTTACCCGGATTCGCACGGGTTGCTGTTTAAATGAAATATAGAACATATTTTATTACTGAAATTTATATACTTTATCTAAAACTTTTCGTATTGATTTTTGAAATACAAATAATTTTATTCCAATGATTTTTTATGGGCAATATTTTTTGTTTTTCTTTCTTGGGCTAAAACATGAAGATTTTGAGCACTTCCCAACCTTGAGGTCGCGACTGACCGAGGGTGAAGCAGTCTGATCTCAAACGTTAAATTCAATTTTAAATTAAATAATATACTATATTATTACACCACGTTTGAGAACGATTCACTAAATAAGAATATTTATTAAGTAACTAAATAAATAAACCGAAACATCATTAAGTCCTTGGACTTGAGCAATGTCATTGTCATCAAGGTATTTATCGTTAAAAATGCAAATTTAGTCCATATTAATGAGAATAAACGTGAAATACCTTTGATTTCGAATAAAAGGCGAAAAGAATAAAAAATTGTGGTTATTCTTCTTAAGCAGTGTCTAGGTACGAACTTCTTACGTCAATTTGTTGAATTTATATAAGCAAATGAATGAAAGCCTGCACTTATAAAAGTCAATTTTTGTGTTATCTTACGGGGGATAAAAAAAATGAGAAAAATTTTTTATTGAAAATCTGCCGGGAATTCAAACTAACCTACGGCCTTTCCCTTGGTGGCTTCAATAATCGTGCCAAGTTTGGTTACGATACTTTGAAGGTGTGGATTTGTATAGCATAACATACATACATCCTAACATTTGAAATTATAGAATAGATTTATGCAGAAAAAATTACAGATAAAGCGTTGATGGAAGAGTAAAGATTTAAGATAGGAGGGGAAAGTATTACCACCATTAAATATGCAGATGATCAGGGATTAATAGCAGAAGACGAGAAGGAATGTAAGAGGATGACAGACAGACTAGTGGAGGTTGGCCAACATATTGGAATGAAGATCAATGCCGAAAAAACAAGTCATGGTGGTTTCAAAGGAACATAAAGAAACAAATGTAATAGTAAATGCCTAAAAATTGGAACAAGTCAGTAGTTTTAAATATCTTGGCAGTATTTTAGCGCAGGTTGGAAGTAGTACAAAGGACATCAGAAGTAGGATTGCAATGGTGAAAGCAGCATTTAATGAGAAGAAGGAGCTTCTCACAAGCAATAAAATAAATTTAGAAACAAGGAAGAAATTAGCAAAACGCAACATATGGAGCATAGCTGTTTAGGCGCGGAGACGTGGACGGTAAGGAGAAATGAGGAAAAATGTATAGAAAGTTTTGAGATGTGGGTATGGAGGAGGATGATGGAAGTGAAATGGACAGAGAGGAAGAGACACGATGAAGTATTAGAAATAGTGAGAGAAGAAAGGACGCCAATAAAAACAATCAGGAAAAGAAAATCAAATCGGATAGGGCATATATTGAGAAGACACCGTTTACAAATGACGATCTCAGAAGGCAAAATTAGCGGAAGAAGAGGAAGAAAAATAATATGAATATTAGAGAATTTGAAGCAGGAATTAGAATAGTACGTATAGAGGTATAAAAGAGACTTCTAGGGGGAGAGACAGATGAAGGCAGCGATTCAGCTGAAACCTGTCTTCGGACAGCAGCATGACGATGATGATGATAGATGTTAAAGATGGAGAACTGAGCAATAGAGAACTGTGGAATTGAAAAATATTATACATAGTTACATCGATTTCTTGTCGCTTTCCTCAGTTATATTTTTTCGTAGGCTTCTGTGTGCTTTAAAATCGCTTATATATGGCCAATCAATGTAACAATAAACTACACTTTTCAATAAGTAAGCATACATATGCCACAATTTTAATTCGTATGTGATAACCATTTGTTAGTTAATCATGGAAGAGGCGCAATATGCGTATGTAACAGCTTTATAAATTGGACATTTGGACATAGTCAACTTTAATTAATATAAGGAATTAATGGATCATGTGATACTTTTGCTAGAGGCGTAAGCCTAAATGTAGAATATCCGCCTGCCTAGTGGATTCGATTCTATTCCTGGTATAACCGATTTTTTTCTCGTTTTCAAATTTCTGAATTTTAATGTTTAAACAAACCAATTTAAAATACGTAAGATGAAGTGATATTCTCTTACGAATCAACTGGTATCGATAAAGAACATGTTAGAAGTATTCCCAATAAAATAGGATTACATAAGTAACATAGTAAAATAGTAACAAAAAGTCCGTTAATTCAAACAAGGTATGTATAGGTTATTTTTATCTTAGTTTTACATTTTTTGCAAATACAATTGAATTTTTTGATCAATAATAATTTAATTTAAAAAAATTAAAAATACTTGTATAAACCAATTATGCACGGGAATTGCACAAAAGATAAAATCTGATGAGTTGAATCCTATCGCGGAGAAAATGATGTTAATTCTTTCATGTGCAAGTCCAGCATATAAAATTTTCCTAAAAAATTCTTTGTTTTCATTACTAATGGAGCGAACATTTTTTACTATTAAGTTCGCAATCTCTTTAATCACAGCTATAAAGAAGCCGCAGGAATAAAATAAATCATCTGGTAAATCTCCGGCCTAGCAGAAGGAATCCTGTCATGACAATTTTTCTGAAGCATTTTTCGTTTACCACGAGTGACGGCATCTTAGAGACAAACGAAATAAAGTGAAATAATCTACGGGGCGCGCAAATAAGAATGAGAGGAGCAAAAGCAAAGCAACCAACAAAAAAGAAACCTAAAAATTAGTAGTCAGACCTCGGAACCGGGGTTATCCTATAATTTACATTACATCCCGGCAGACTTAATGATGAGACGGAGAAGCCAGAGATAAAAAACAAACAAATAACATGCAAAAAAAGCCATAGTGAAAATAAAGGAGGAAAATACATTGAGAAATGTGCACTTTTACCGATGTGCTTTGGTAAATGTGGAAAAAATAAAGAATGAGAAATGCTACACTTTAATAATTACGTTTATTTATAACAAAAAAAAAACGAGGGTTCGGTTCCACTGGTATATATTATGATGAACGCTTCCCAACCCGTGGGGGGAACACAGTGAACGTGAGGAGGAACCAAAAACAATTCGACTAACTTGCCCAACCCGGGGCTGAGTAAAATATTCCTTCATATTCAAATTTAATTTAGTTAGTTGTGCACATTTGCCAGGAAGTTTACACATTTATTTGACAACGCACATTTACCGTACTTCTAAACTGCAACAGATGTTCGCGACGCCGCCATGTTGTGGCCTGTGTTGTGACTAGGGTTGCCAACTTTTTGTAACAGCTAAGTAGGACATTTACAAATTTTAAGTAGTAAATTTGAAAATTAAGTAGGTCATTCCAAAATTTACTCATATTTCCACCGATACTCTTAGTACAAAAACAAATTATTTACAGTTATATTATGACAATCTGATTTTACAGATTGGTCTCGAGACCAGTTGGCAACAGTCAGTGGATAAACAAATACTAGTACATAATAATTCAAACAAAATGAACAACATTATCAAAACATCAATAATGAAGATTCCTTATGCACAGATTACCCGTAGACATTAGAAGCCTAATAATATTTGTAATTGCATGGAGCCAATAATTTTTAGATAGGACATTTTTTACTCGAAGTGAATTAACTCATCAATGACACTTGGTAGTAAAACTTGAACAAAAAGGAACCGCTTCACATATTTGTTTAATACTATAAAAATAGTTAGAAGAAATCTTTAAAAAGTGATATTGTGTTTGTGACATAAATCAAACATATGTATAATTAAGAAAATGCATTTAATTTTAATTAGCTTCAGGTTTTTTCATTTTAAATTTATGATTTTTTGCTCTTTCACAACACTCAATAAAATTTTGCTGTCTAAAATGCTATCATAAAATTCAGAGCAAGTACTCCTGTTATTTATAAAAAATAGCAATTCACTTCTTAAGAAATCAACAATACAGCGATTTCTTTCTGCCCTTCATTTTATTCCCATTGAAGAAAATATTATTTCTGTAAAAGCAGATGACACTTGAATGCTAAATATATATACGATACTATCAGAAATAGATTTTTGGAATTTCCACTTTTTAATACGTATTGTCAATTTTCCCCAGGATTATCACATTTTTTCCAATAGTCACCAGCGGAAATTAGATGAAAATTCTTTATAATTGGTACAAGTTCTACAAATAATTTGTGCATATATCTCGATACTTGGTCAATATATCATTAGAAAAGGAAAAAGGAACTAAAGTTGATAGCCCACTTTTTTGCGCTCAATTTTTTCATTAAATAGCTCAGACAAGCAGTGTAAAACGGCAGAAATTATTTTTTCAACTTTTGTATGATGGAGAATTAGCTGTTTCATTCTATGCCGAACTTCAAAACAAGTTAGGAAAGTGTACGGTGTATCACAAATAGGCGTGTTTCGTGCGATTGAGTATTTGAAACTAAACGATATACTTGGAACGAACGCACACCATAAAACAGCTATACACCATGACCTGAGTATGTCTTACAGTCTACTAAAAACCTCTTCATCCCCTAAGATGATTCATTAATAAAGGTATTTACGTATTTTAATATAACGATTAAATACTGCAAAACGGTATATCATAAATGATTCCAGAGAAATAATCAATTTATATTTAGTGATTTATTTTCTAATAAGTTTTAATCAACCGAACAATCGAAAATTACTTAAAACATACCTCACTTGATCTCAGTAGTTGTAATATTTACGTTTATATTATTTTCTTCGCCGTAGAGAATCCATTTCCTTCCGCTTGCAAAATCTGTCATGCACGCGTAATGATTTAAATGTATTTTGTAATTATAGCAGATCTTATTTAACCAATAAGATTATTTACGTTGACAACAATTAGGTAGTTATGCATACATTTTTCTAAGTTCAAAGAAAATTACGACTTTCTTGTTTAATTTTCTTGATTTCGACTACGCCTAAGATAAAAATGTATAGAAAAACCCATGTGATCGATTATGGGGGATATTGCCGATAGATCTTCTTCCCAACAGAGATATGTCACAAAGTAGGACATTTTGCTTCCTACTTGACATTAGAGTAGGACATATGACATTTCATCTCAAATTAGGACTGCCCTACCGACAGTAGGACGGTAGCAATCCTAGTTGCGACGTATATCCACATTTACCAGTATCTCTAGATAAATGTGTACATTTCCCCAATCCAATCGGCAAAAGTATGATATACTTACATTTACCGAACTTGATGGTAAATGTGCACATTAACCAGGAAATGTAGACATTTACTGGACTACGCACATTTACCGTGACATATACACATATACTCACTAGAGATATTTGCACCATTATAACAAATAGTCCAATGATACGATTGCAGCGACAATTCCAAGCCTAGAAGACAGAAGAGAGAAGGAAAGGACGAAGAAAATACATGCGAAATGTGAATCGAGATGGAAAGACAGAAAAGAGATAGAAGGAAAAAAATGACAAGCGAAAAGATGAGAGAGCGAGAGATAAGAGAACGAAAGAGAAACACGGCAACAGAGACAAGGAATAGGAGAGACAGAGAGAGATAAAACGATAGGGGAAAAGAGAAAGAAATGGTGATTAAATAATGGTGGGAATAAAGAGAAGAGAAAAACCAGTAGATTCAACGAAGAGGAGAAGGAAAGGGGAGAGAGATAGAGACAGGATATATATATATATATATAGAGAGAGAGAGAGCGAAAATCGAAAGAAAAATTCTAGGGATAGGAAGGGAAGAGGGGTGCGAGGAGGGTGAAGAAGAAAGAAAAACGCAGGGGAACGGTAGAGAGGTAAGAAGGGAAGGGAAACGGGGGAAGAGATAGAATAAAAAAAGATTGATTTTTCGGTTTCCCCATAATCTTCTTCAATTTCATCCCTTCCGGACCTCGCGTTTCTCCAGTAACCTTCCTCTCCCTCCATCCTGTCCTGCCATACACTCACTCACCTATCTACTACTCCTCCCGATAATTCCTCTCCCTCTCACACACACTCCATCTCCCCTCCCTCTCCGTCATACCTTATTCGGTCGCCATCTTACCCCGATTCCACCTCCGGGTACCTCCACGTGAGCTGACGTTCTTTATCTGAGAGAGAGAGGGCGAGGTCGTCGTAGAAAGGATGAGGAAGAGGGAGGAAATGAGTGGGATAGGGAGTAGAAAGAGAGAGGGATGAGGTGGGAGGAGGAGGGAAAAGGGGAGAGAGGGGGGAAGAGATTTGATTTCTATGGAGATGCAGGGAAGGGTAAGGTTAGGAGTAGTTAGCGAAAGAGAGAGAGAGAGAGTGAGGTCATCCGGAGAAAGCGCTGAGGAGTTGGATAAGATTAGAATAAGACGAGAAAATGGAGAAATATCGTTCAAAGAAAGTTCATCAAAGTAAAAACACAATATGGGTGACAGAAAATACAGGGAAAGGAGGGAGGGGAAGGCAAAGAGAGATTATTGTTTCATGTAACTAGTTTTAATAATCGCATAACAAATGTTTCCAAATTCTATACAATTATCATGATGCCAACGAGAAAGAGACACGACCATTCCTTAGGTAGTATTCTAAATTGTAATGCACTGAGACCCACACAGACACGTTAAGTACCCCACTGCCAAGGTAGGGAAAATTGCAAAGTGGAAAAAATGAGAAAGTGAAGGAGAGACACATGAAGAGAGAAGGAGTGAGAGAAACGAAGAAAGAGAGGAATCAAGAAACATTTCAGAAAATGATATGTTAATTACAAGGCGAATAGCAGAAAAATATGGAGGGAAACGGATGATAAAAATAAAAAACAGAGCAGGAGACGAATTCTGATGGTTGAAGAACACAGGGTATGGAGAGGGGAGAATGAGAGAGAAAAAGAGAGAGAGAGCGAGAGGGAGGAACATGTAATACAGGAGACTAAACGACCATTGAAAGGTAATGGCAGAGATGCTAAAGGGAGAGATTGTGGAAAGGAGGAGATCAGAGAGAGAGAGAGAGAGAAGGGGGGGGTGTGACGGTGATAAAGAGGAGGGCGAATGAGGGCATAACGCGTGAGGTTAAATGGAAATGGGAATAGCGGAGGGAGGAAGTGGGAGGGAAGGCGCGTAAAGAGGTGAACGTCGAAATGCAATTACCAAAGGAAGAGCGCAGAGGAGAGCAAAGGAGAGGGAGAGAGGGAGGGGGGAAGGGAGGAGAGAGAGAGGAGGAGAGGGAGGAAGGGAGAGATGGTAGGTGCAAGGGGAATGAGTTAAATATTTGCTCACCCACCTTTGGCCCTCCTCCATTGTATATTTTTTGACGAGAGGAGACTGGGGTGTTCCTCTTCTTTTTGCCTATATTTTCTTAAGAAATATCACAACGTTGCGATTAGACGAGATGAAATTGTGTGGCAGGGGTTGATTGGATGAAGAATCATGTCGCGAAGATACTTTAATATCGTTATAAATAGCCGTTTCTTACATATATAGGACACTATCGGAAATTTCCGGCGTTTAAGTTTAAGTTTTTAAGTCAAGAAAAAAATTTTGAGTTGAATTTGAGAATAAAACCAAATAACGAAGCCAGGTTAATTTTTATTGTTGTGCTTAACGGTATACAATAGTTCGTGTTTTTCCCATCTTTTGCTTAAATAAATAAATTTTTCCTGCACCCTATATCGATGAATTTGGCCAATGTATTTATTATCAAATAATCATAATAAACAATCGATAAAATCACTTTTAAAATATAGTTACTTCACTAAAAGTAAGTTTCAGTGGACAAAGCTGCATGATATTATGTGGTCATGGATCTCAAAAACATTAAAAACATGGACAGGATGCAGACGGTGGAAAAATTTGAAGATATATTCAAATTTAGCTTACCCATACGTTATCCCATGCAAATGCTGATTTTGTGGGTCTAATTCGCATGTATTGTAATCTAATATGTATAATTTGCTTAATTGATGCATATAAATGTTCCGTTGAAAGGAAAGCAAAACGTACATATAGATGTTCAATGGAGGAAGAGTTAACGATTACAAATGTTGGTCTAAATTAAAGAATTGTTATAGAAGTTTTCTAATTGTACCTTCTTAGGCACTTTCAGATGAGCTGGAGATTCGAAATTTCTTTCTTAGGTAGAATTTTGTGCAAAACCAACTGGAAAAAACGAAAATCTTGAAAAAGTGCAACAATGCGGCCGCTAAAAATTCGCAATTTTTTAAACAAATTTTCAGGGTTTATGTATTTCCGAATGTGCTACGGAGCTGAAATTTTTTTAGAGGTAGGATTTGTGAAAAAACAAAATAGGGATTATAGAAATTTTGATATTTTAATTTGTGTTGCCGTTAAAAATTGTTAAAGTTTATACAAATAGATAACTGTTTAGGTACTACGGGATGAACTAGGTAGCTGAAATTTTCAAGTTATTTACAGAGTAGTGCATTTGCACAAATAAACACTTGAATCTCTCCATAAATATATTGTGGTGGCCGTTAAAAATATTAAAAATTTAAACAATTAGAAAATATTATTTCACTTCTAGAAATGCTACTACTCTAAATGTTGGCAGAAATGTGTAGCATTAGTACCCCATAATGGAGAAAGTATAAAATTCTTAAAATTGCAAAGTTTGGGGATTGTTTTACTTTATTATTTTTAAGGGAAAAACGAAAATCGCTGCGGAGGTGAAATCTTTAGAATTAAAAAAACATTTGTAATGATGAAATATCTGTCTGAAAAATAAATGTTTTTTCAAGGTGAGATGAAATGCTACTAATATATATATATATATATATATATATATATATATATATATATATAACAGCTTACGGAAAAGGAAAGGTAAAACGGATATATAGATGGCAACAAGGTGTTGGGATGAGGGAACCCAGTGAACACTCACCAATCGGACGACTTCAGGTTGGCGAGGCCCCGGGGATGTCGAAGCGACACACGTAAAAGAACACTAAAACACAGAAACATCACAAACGTAGAAGCTTTCGGAATTATTCCTTCATCATCTGTAGCTGATGAAGGAATAATTCCGAAAGCTTCTACGTTTGTGATGTTTCTGTGTTTTAGTGTTCTTTTACGTGTGTCGCTTCGACATCCCCGGGGCCTCGCCAACCTGAAGTCGTCCGATTGGTGAGTGTTCACTGGGTTTCCTCATCCCAACACCTTGTTGCCATCTCTCTCTCTATATATATATATATATATATATATATATATATATATATATATATAAACTTAAGGAAAAGTGAAGTTAGTGATTAGGGTGGCAACAAGGTGTTGAAGGAAGCCCAATGAACACTTACCAATTTGAGGACCAAGTTGGCAGGCTGCTGGGGACGTCAAAGAGACACACATAAATTAACACGCACACAAAAGTGAAAGCTTTTCGGGCCTATGCCCTTCGTCAGCGATGAAGAAGAACATTTTTACATACTTCGAGACAAAGTGTTTGCGGAGAGAAAAAATAAAGAAGAAAGGATATTATTTACAAAAAGAAAAAGATTATCCAAAGGGAACTTGCTAGTATAACGGGAAATCAGAAGTTTCCTTTACTCTCAATGTCCTCACGAAGTCACAAGGAGGAGCTTTAAAAAAATTGCATGGAGAGTGAGAAAGTATGAGTGATACAGCGTAGAATGGACTCAAGAGGATCGGACGAAATGAAGGATGAAAGAGAGAGAGAGAGAGAGAGGAAAGTAATGGAGTTCATATGAACAAATCAAAGAAAAGAGACTGAACCACCGACTAAAACTCCCGAGGCTTGCAAGCGAAGGCTTCAAACTATATAATATGACTCTGATGACTCCAACGAGATATTAGTATTATATTTTGACCCGTTGAGTACTCCTCTTTTCGTATTTGGTAAGCCAGAATTATTTGTCCAACTATTGGGGAAAGCGTTGTTTGCTAGTAAAAGGTTATTCTCACCGCTCAATTTCCTCCTGACTCTTTATAGAAAATGATTACCTAACCGAGGGCTAAACTCCGCCATAATCCTTTCCTTTTCAAATTCTTATAAACCTCCATTTTTCGAACCCTCTTTCGATGATTTGATCTGAATTAGTAATATGCACGGTTATCAGCAGATATTAGCCAGAACAAAGGACTTTTTGACCACTGGACTGCAGTATTCTCATCAACTGTGTTCCATAGTGGTGTAAAGCGGACGCGTAGCTACCCCACTCTTCCAGCCCAAGCTACTCATAGACACTGAAGTTTCAGCACAAAATGCTGCAAACTGAAAATTAATTTTAAAAGTTGTCATTACAAAAACCTACTTGTTATAGTTTTATTTGGTATGTAGGACTGTAAATATTCATTCTCATGTTGCAGCAATTCAATAGATCCTGTTATCTTCATCACGTCTGTCCGTGTATCCGTAAGGGTTTTTCAGCGCCTCGCTGAATGTGCTTTCATGAATGTCCTTAATAAACAGGATCGATCAGATTAAGTGTTGATACTCATTGGATGATTTGTTTATTGATTTGCCTGAAACAACAACCACGAGATTAAAATGGTACCTTTTATCGAAAGCCTTTGTTAATGAAAAACGTAACAGCCATAAATACCACTCACACTGTTGCCAAATTTAAAGCTACGAATTAACACACCTCATCATAGCTCCAGCTCGTCAAGGTCGCAATGACACGTATTAAATTGTTCTATCATAAATAGAACGTGGTTATTTGTGATACCCAATTAACTTCCTATTATTTTTTTCAGATTTTCTAATTTTTAGTCTCTTTGCCTATGCGTTGGGAAGGGAAGAGGGGTATTAGACGCAATGTGTATAAGATGACGAAGAGAAAGACCTCGGGTTTGATGAGACCAGCCAAAATCCTAACGAAATATATAATTACTATGATGATGCCTATATGATTCCTTCATTCAAAAATAATAAGGAAATTAATACTTTAATTAATACTTTTATTATTTATTTATTTATTTTTTAATTAATACTTTTTGTTGAAAAATTAATGAAAATTTTCTGAGATTAAAGAAAAATAATAATCGTTTAAAATTCCTTACGAGTACCGTAAAATAAATTGGCAAAATTCACAAATGAATATAATTACATTTAGGGCTCATTCGGAGGAAAATTTTAATGTAATGAGAAATCAAATAAAAACATATTAGTTTTTATATAATATCTTCAATTCTAGTACTCTTCATGAATTCCTCCTTAGATAATATAATTGGTTTACTGACTTAAGAAGGACAATAAATGACTATAGAAACTATCAAAATTAAACAGTGTGCAGGGACTGCAACAAAGAAAAGTGACATTTTTGAATTGAAGGAATCGCATGTGATTTATATTGCAACATGTGGATTTACTAATTAGTCGCTGGAGAAAAAAGAAAACGGCTAAAAAAGATATCACCCATAAAAACACGAGATTAGAGATTGATTTTAAAATAAAAACACGAATCTAAATATTGCGGCAATACTGTCTGTTCGAAAAAATCGTAGGAAATCTTGCCAGCTTCCCTTTTTTGCGATTTCTCCTGCCTGAATTTTACTTTTTAAGGCAGTTCTTAGAAGGAAATGAAGTAGCTTCTTGTTACGCCTCTTTCCGGTTGCCTTCATTAAAACGTATCGAATCGCGATATTTCCTCCGAAGGATCCCCTCTCATTCCAGCCTTTCCTGGCGGAGGAATATTTTTATCTCTCTCTCTCTCTCGGAGAACTCGTTATAAAAAATAATGATAATAAACGGGAGTAATTCGCAAGGGTATTGATTTGCAGCTTCCCTCCGCTATGACTAACTTCGCAGAATTATTGAAAGTGTAACTACGAGAAATGTTCGACTTCTGCGATCGGCGCCCGTTTAAAGTTCTTGAGTAAAGGCTGAAGTGTTTTATGACCCCTTCCCTCTCGTTGCGAGCGCCTTTGTGAAAAAAGTGTTTGGCGAAATATTTACTGCCATTCCAAAGTTTCGGTACTCTTTCTCAGCGGCGTGTTTTCCTTAGCGGTTTACTCGGCAGTTAAATATACATTTGCATCCAAACTGACGCAATTAGAGGGTTTATCCTCTATGATCGCAAAACACAGGAATATGATAAAACAATTATTATAGAACGAGAATTTTTGGTTTTTTCTTGACTCCCACTCCGGAGTTGTTTCTGTGGCACAACGTACCTGCAAGGTATCTGTAACGTTTTATCAAGGTCGGCTGCGGGCATAAAGATTCAGCTCTAATATGAATGAAGATGGGGACTAATTAGAATTACAGTTTAACTCACTTCTTCAGAAGCCGTAAATAAGAGACCAGAACTAGCTTTCAAGACACGAGTTTCTTCATTCTTGGAGCAATACAAACGGTAGAAAGTATGAAGTGGAGCAGTTTCGCATGGCAGTGATTTCAACCCTTAAGAAAATAAATGGTAATTTATTGTCATGTCCGCTGTATACTATTTGGGATTAGTGCATTAGCGGTTGAAGAGGACTTTTTAGAATGCTGTACCGTTTTCTTCCGACAGAGGAAATTATATGAAGAGATGAAGTAAGTAGTTTGGATGCTACTTAATATAAAATTCTCTTAAGTATTTGAAAATACGCAATAATTTTTATTGTGCAAAAAGATAGGAGCACTTCCACCCATCGAATGAAATCGTGGAAACTTACAGTTTATATAATTTTATTTGCTTTCATTTTCTTAATAAATTTTACCTAGGTAATTATTAGACGAGCGAAGCGAGGGCTCAAATGTTGAGTAGCTGTGCATTTAGTCTATTTGTTTGTCTGTTTATTTGTTCTACGATAACTACTGTCTCGGTTGTTTGATTTTCATCAAACTTCGTGTGCATGTACAAATAACCTAGGGTCAACTGCCTATAGTTTTTCTAGAACATCACCTTTATAGTTCTTGCGAAATTTGCGTCAGCGCATTGCACTAATTTCCAAATCTTATCCAATCAAAACAAAATTTATCATACATACGGAAAACACCAACCAATGAAGAAAACGTCAAATAAAAAGTGTAGACATTTTTGAAGGAGAAATATTCTGTACTTGACCGGGAATCGAACCCGAGTCTCCCCATTTGCCGGTTAGGGTCTTTAACCTACTAAGCTATCAAGCCAGCCTGATTCTCCTTTTTCGAATTGGGGTATTTACGGTGAAGAAGGGTTAACTAAGTAGTAAACCTCCAATACAAACGTCATCATAGAGGAATCGCGGAAAAAAACCCCTTACTTTATATCAAGAAACTGAGATGACTTCAAATAACATGTTACAAAGGTGTTGAAATTACATATTATGTATGATCTCATAAAGTTGAAACTAAGTTTAGAGCGTAAATACCCCAATTCGAAAACGGAGAATAATACCGGATTGATAGCTTAGTTGGTTAACGCATCTAACCCGCAAGTGGGGAGACCCGGGTTCGATTCCCGGTCAAGTACAGAATATTTCTCCTTCAAAAATGTCTAAACTTAGTTTCAGTTTTATGCGATCATGCATAATATGTAATTTCTAAACCTTTGTGACTTATCAAATAAAAATTTATCTAAAATGTACAGGGAGCCCTTTAGAGACGCGCGATTTACGTTTCCGCGCTATCTCCTGTTGCGTCCCTGTGCACTTTGTCTATTTGTTTGTTTTTCCTACTATAACTGCTGTTTCTAGGAGAGGCTCAGGGTTATTAGTTCCGTATTTGGTACATTTCTTACATTCACGTTTTACTGCTTAGTGCAGCGCTTTCAATTCTATTCAAATTTTACATCCCCACTGTATGAAGTGCAGGAGAACTATGAAGACGATAATAATATTGAACATGTGTTTCCCCCACCAGCCCTAAGTGGGATGAGCGAGGGCGTAGATCCTGCGGATCCCATAGTTAATTAATATTTGAATAAATAAATAATTTTCTATGGATATATAGGACCTATTTAAGATTATACATTAAAACTCTTATTAAGCGATCACCGGCGGCTATGATGATAAAACAATAGGCTTCATGTCTGTCACCAGACAAAACTATCCTGGAAATCTTATCCTCTCCCCTCTTCTCTATGCTTCATGACCGGACGGAACAAATGAAAACATTAGCAATTTGCTTTAAAAGCGCTAAAAAATGAAAATTGCACAGGTGTGTGTGTTTTTTTCAGTCTCGGCACTACAAAAGATGCCTGCAAGTAGTGTCCCGAAGCAGGAAAGTTATAAACAAAACCACATTCCTCCAATCGCTGCATCCCTTTGCCACCTCCGAATAGTTTCAGCGTGTATTCGTTCGGATGGAGTGGGCGAGCCGGGAAGGATCCTCTGGGATGGGACCGCAGTTTATGGAACATTGAGTGAAAAAAGAGATGCGTAGATAGGAGATAAAGATAAAAACGTTTATATCTATCGCTGACGTGCATTGGAGCGATAACGTTCATCTTGTCTCGTGCGTTGTCCGCATTGACCTTTTCCGCTTGAGATACGGGATAAAAGCACGCCGCAGGTAGAAGGAGAAAAATTATGTGACAGCGGGACAAAAAGTGAGACCGTTCGTTTCGGTCGCTACAAAGTGTTCGGGACGTGAGAGAAATTAATGACGGGACAGAACGGGAGTTTGAGGAGGGGGTAAGAAAGGGGTCGTGAAAAAGGGGGATAGAAAATTCTCCTTCGCTCTAATCAGTCGACCTTCCATTCATTTAAACGAGCGAACGCTAAAACAGCTGAAATCGTCCTTCCTCTCTATATTACTCTATCTCATGCAAAGGTGGTAAAGGATTATTTATGAATTCCCCAGAAAATTGCGATCGGAATTCAACTTATTGAAGCTAATGACTCTCACTAATTTTGTTATCTCCATGAGATTTTTAAGAGATGTATACAAAAACAGAAATTTAAATTTCCATTCTATTTCATCTTGGGGGTGTAATCGATCTTATCAATCGGTATCTATATCATGATAAATTGCATCAGATCATCGCCTCAATAATTATGATCACGAAATTAATTTTAAAATAGCACCTAAAATGTAAGTTTAATGAACGAAGGCAAAGACAAAGGCGTCGTTTTAACTGAATGTACTAATAATTTATCTAGCATCATTATTGACGTTATGTTAAAGGAGTTTTAATATTTAAAACTTATAAAATGTATAGCAGTCTCTGTTCTACAAAGTAGAAACATTGGATTTTGGAAAAAAAAACATTTTCGAGCCGATGTTTACCTGAGTTTACTTACCCCTTTCACCTTATTGTTGCTACACTATATTAATAAATAAATATGGCTGCTCCGTAAACTTTGACACTAGTCTGTACGTATTCATTTCCTGTAAAATCCCGTCAATTTCGAATCACAGGCTAAGTCAAGCCAATTATATATAAACTAGTGTAAATGCCCGTTGAAATTCAACGGGAAAATTGGAACTTAATATATTCAACTATATTGGAAGGAAGTGAGCTAAAGCTGACAATTAAGTGTTTAAGGGTTGGATTCGTTCTACTTCCCTCCTCGGGTTAGTTTAAGTGGTTGGGGGTTGAATTCGTTCTACTTCCCTCCTCGGGTTGGGTTAAGTGGTTGGGGATGGATTCGTTCCATTTCCTTCCCCCGTGTTGGGTTAATAGTTGTGGGTTGGATTCGTTCTAGTTCTTCCCCCAGGGTTGGGTTAAGTGGTTAGGGGTTGGATTCGTTTTATTTCCTTCCTCGGATTTGGTTAAAGTGTTTGGGGGTTGGATTCGTTTTTATTTCCTCCCCCCGGGTTGGGTTAAGTGGGATGCGGAAGTTTAAGGGGGCGGCATCCCCCTTTATTGACTGCAACAAAACCTTGATGCGGGAGTTTAAGGGGAAGGGGAGTTTGCAAAACTTTTCCTCCACGTTCACATTTTCACTCTCCATAGGGTTGGTTTGGGTTGGTTTTCCTTCCACGTTCACATTTGCACTCTCCATCGAGATGTTTTTTTGTTTTTATTTTGGTTGTTAGGTTTGTAAGTAAGTGTATTCTGAATTCATAATATAAGGGTATAAATCTTATTGATTAAAATAGAAACTACAACAATATATTTATTAATTTAAATAGAAACAACAACAATATAACTTTTTAAAAACAAGTCAGATTATATAATAAAAACGGGCCGGATAACACACAAGATTTTTTGTGAGTTCCTCTATAATCAAGTATGCAAAGATAATCATTGGAACTAAGGTAAGGTAAATTTTTAATATTTTCCCCTTTGAATATACCATGATACAAGGCCAACCATTAGTAACTGTGTGCCGTTAATGTTAAATAGAATTAACTCCTTGACCGTAAAATTCAAAATTAGAGACACACAATGAAAACTGTGTGACATTGTGACGACGGCATTACTCTAAAAAATAGCTGTAAAATCGCAGAAAATTAAACAATGCCAAGGGGTAGGAGTATCATTATTTTCCTCACTAAGATAATTTTTTTGCGCGCAGGCTTCTGACTGAATTAACAAAAGTTTGCGCGGGTATCGCTAGAATGATGTGGTAAGATTAATACAAATTAATTGCAAGCATAGCTGCAACGAGCTGCTAGTTTCAAATATAAATACGAACGCATAATGTGACAAAAAGCACGTAATTAATATTTCGTTTTCTTCCTAAAGTCACTTTTTGATGCTTTTTCCTGATATACAAGAATGAAAATAGTATTGAAAGTAGCGTTTCCCAAAGCATAATGCAGTGTTTTATTACATGGTGAAACATTTTTGATGATGACTAAAGACTGTAATTAATTAATTTCTTGTATCATAATGTCTATAACATAATCCGGAAGAAGGCAATCTCGACCTCTTTGGCGAAGCAAATAAATTCAAAATAAATTAAACTTTAATAGTTTCTAAAGTAAAAAGCCTGCATAATTTATTTGTCCAAAGATTAAAATCACAATTTGTTGTTTTTGAGGCCATTAAAAATTAAAAGTTGACCCATCTGTGTCATTGTTGCCACCATACCAGCAGAGAGAGGGGTGAAAATTTTATTTTTCATATCTACAAAAAACTATACCGGCCGTTGATATCGTCACAATTAAAAACTTTGAAAAATAAACTTATTAAGTTAACAACAAAATAACGGAAATATATCCAAAGAAGACGAAAATGATGTGATTCATTTTATTTATTTTATTTTATTTATTTTATTCATTCATTTTATTCATTTATTTATTTAAATTAGTCATTTTATTTATTTATTTAATTAATTAAATTTATTTTATTAATTTAATTAATTTTATTTAGTTTATTTATTTTATTTATTTATTTATTTATTTATTCAATTTATTTAATTTTATTTATTTATTTATTTTTTCAATTTATTTAATTTTATTTATTTATTTATTTATTTATTTATGTATTCTATGTATTCTATGTATTCTATTTATTTTGTTTATTTTGTTTATTTTGTTTATTTTGTTTATTTTGTTTATTTTGTTTATTTTGTTTATTTTGTTTATTTTATTTATTTTATTTATTTTATTATTTTATTTATTTTATTTATTTTATTTATTTTATTTATTTTATTTTAATCTTTAATATTTTACATACAACATACAACACACAAAGGGCCAATTTAAAGTGAAATCTATATCTATATACACAAACATCCCTGTCTTAAGCGGGATTCGAACCCGCTATCTTAGTATTCGTTAGCAGATACTCTAACCACCCATCTACCAAGGTCGACAATTGGTTTTAATTGTGGTCAAAACTTAGTCTACGGAAAAGTTATCACAAAAAATTAAAAATGATTTTGCAAAAAATAAATAATGCTTTCCATATATTAAGCATTGAGAAAACAGTAACTGATGATTCATAACTTAAAATAATATCAATTATGAATACTTTCTCGAAACGGCACCAAAGATTTCTATCCTATCTGAATTGCTGTTGAAATTTTAACTGGCAGCATTTCATCAATCTTAAACGACTTCCAAGATTTATTAAAAAAACGAAATAGATATAGATTCAATCATAACCAAAGATCTGTTATGGGTTTATCCAAATCTCAAACATGTTATTTCTTTTCCTTGAGTCCTGTCTGGATATTTTGATTACCTGGGATGCGTTTCTTTGAGAAAGGAGGAAGAAGAAGGCACTTTATGACTTCGAAGTCATAACTTTATTTACTCTGAAAAACAGATTGAAAGCCCCTTCATAATACTTCCATAGAGACCATGTTGACGGTCTTGCTATTCGAAGAATTAATCAAATTATTTCGGTTACTTACTCTTGGATAAGCTATGTAAAACTGATCAAGAGAAAAGCAATAGGCACGTAAGTGGACCCCGAAAACTCTTAGCGATTGATTGATTTATATTTGAAATATTTCCATGAACTATTTTCAACAGTGATTCTGCGAATTAACCATAAATATTATCCTTTTTTTCGAGTTTGATGAGGGGTTTAAGTTTTCTGCTTTCTTCCACATGAATGACGATTTTATATAAAAACGCTTTAAAAAAGTAAAATTTGTAATCAGCTATACTTAATTGTTTTCCACTTAGCTTGTTAACATTTAGTTGACTTTGTTTGTGAACAATCAGTTTGCAAGTATACTGACACGTCCTAGATGCATTCTTAAATAAATAAAATATGCATACGATAGCAATTTGGACATTTTACAGTGGAAATGAAAATGCCAATCATTCTTATAATTCGTCCTTTAATATTCGAAACTTAATAAATACCATTTACGGCGTATTTCATGTACCTAGATATTTAATAAGCATATCCTTCTTCTCTTTGTAATTTTGTTTACGATATTGTCACAAATAGATAACATTTGATTTGCCATGAGAACGAAAAAATCTAATATATTATAACCGCTGTCTCTGCGTGCGTCCCTGCCTGCTTGCGTCTGAAGCCTCGAGTGATGTCACCTGCCGGCATAAAGGCAAATAAACCGGGAACGGCCAGCTTGATTTCGACAAATCTTTCGCCTGAATACTCGGCGCGACCTCCTACAGGTATTAAGTGGGAAGTCATCCGCCGAAAAGGCAGGGGTTTGATACCAGGATAGTTTTCGTTTTTGCATTTAATTAACACGTAATCGGCTAGAATATGATGTGTAGACGTTTATTCTTTAACATTTTAAAATATCTTACGATCGAGACTTTGACTCGAGATTTATACCATTTCACACAGAAAAAAATAAAAATTCTTATTCTTACCGTCGATTTTGTTGATAAATTCATGTTTGCTCATATTTTACGTTTTTATTCGATTTTCTCCGGTTTTTCGCCATTTTAAAGAGTAGGTTGCTAGGGTAGCCGGCAGTGTTCATCTCGGATTTTTAATTGATAGACTCGGGCTTCAAGTGCATTTGCACTAAACTTACAATAAAACGCATGAAGGACAAAAACAGATTAATCCTCGAGTGACGTCATCTCCCAGTATAAACGCAAATAAATCAAGAACGGTCGGCTCCATTTCAACAAATCTTTCGCCTGAATACTCGGCGCGAACTCTTGCCGGATTTAAGCCGGTAGTTGTCTCTCGAAAAAGCATGAGTACGATATCAAGAAAGTTTTCATTTTTACATTTGATTAACACATAATTGGCTGGAATACGATGTGTAGACCTTCAATCTTAAACATTTTTAAATATATTACGATCAAGACTTTGACTCGTGATTTGCACTATTTCACGTAGAAAGAAATGAAGATTCTTATTCTTACTTTCTATTCTGTTGTTTAATTCGTGTTTGCTCATATTTAAAGTTAATATTCAATTTTCTCCGATTTTTCAACATTTCAAAAAGTAGTTTTCTAATGTTGCAGCCATTGCTGATCTCCGATTTTTGCATTGTTGGACTCGTACTTTCAAGTGAATTTGCACTAAAATTACAATGAAACAAATGCATCAAGGACAAAAACCTATTGAAAATTTATCTGAAAAGTTTATTGTTAATACAAAACAAATGAAACACGTAACAAAGAAACTTGAAGTGAGAAACGACTCCAATGCATTGTAATAACGGAAAACTTAACATTTCAAATAGGAAGACATTTCCCGATTACATCGAAAATATTGTTTTATTTGCAAATTTTATTGGGCAGTTTAAAGCAAATTGCAAATTACTATATTCTCGCTTCAAAATTATTCCAAACTTTACAGCTTGTGACTGTCTGCATATGATCTTCAGATTGTTTTATTCCATCAATTTCTTGCTTGGCAATCTCACCATTTGAGAGGGAGGAGTTTTCCTCAATGTATCTCTTCGAGGACATCCGTTGGGGCAGTTTGATACTAAGTTGGCTAGTTCCGTCCCAACCAAGAAAACATCCGCTTTCAGAAACGAGAAAATTGATCTGCTACAATAGTACAGTGGTAGAATATCCGCCCGGCAAGTGGAAGACTCAGGTTCGATTCCCGGTCACAGCAGAAGTTTTTTCGTTTCAAAATTATTCCCTATATTGATGTTTGTGATTAATTTCTTTTGGTAATTAGGTAAATATTTGACGCGTTTCCTCTGCATTTATAGTGATTACTTGATATTAAACAAACCACGGAACATACGATTTGCTGTACCATCTGAAATAGCAAACAAAACAAAAACTGTTGTGTACCGGTGTTGGTCAAAATCATATAGATCTGTGTTTTTTGTTATGAAAATGGTGTGAACAATTTGATTATTTTGAGAGGGGCGATAAAAGTGGTTCAACTAATAACATCCTGTGTAACAATTTTTTGTCATAGTAACTATCGCATTGGGCCACTTCACCCCAAGTTCCCAAAATGATTATAGGAAATACTGTAACTGGTCCCTAGTTTGATTCTCAAAACTATAAAATTTATGGTTAAAAGCTTCATTTTTTAAAACTTCGGTAAGCAATTGAAATTTGACGATAAGATTATGAAACTTCATTCTTTTCTCAGTTCCTGAGTTTAAGTTCCAAATTCGTTCAATAAATAATTTTCAAATGTAAATTATAATAATGCTATACCCATTACAATGTTATTAGAAATAAAAAAAGAATATTTTTTTCAATTAAATATTTCAGTAAAATCGGTTTAATAACCCAACCACTCCTTATTGCGGTTAAAAATGAAACATTCATGTTTCTACCTTCTGTAATTTTTGAATTATAAAATAACTTACATAAAGACATACATATAAACACTTTCCTTTACAGATGTATATGATATGATGATGTTCAATTTTTATTTAAAGTTATTATCATTTGACATACAACGCAGTATTTTGTTTATTGACAAGTTTAGCTTCCATTTACCCACAGATTAGTTATGGTATGAACAAAATTTTTTAAATAAATAAGGATTGGTAATTTTGATGTTCGCCTGATTTTCCAAAGCGGTCAGAATGATCGCAGTGGAAAATACTGGGCGACCTCTTAAGGATTAAAAAAACGCTTCTTTTGTTCAGGTGCATTGATAGGTTGGAAATACGCTCGCTCTGAAAAATGGAATCATTATTAAAAGGAAAACGAACAGGAAAATCAGGCTCTTGTTAACTGCAGTTTACACTATAAAATTTCCTGTAAGCTCGCCAATTTAAAATTTCCTAGCTCATTTCCTAAAACACGATGTTAGAGGGAATAATCTCAAGGTCACAAGATGAAGAGGTGGTCCCCATTCCCCTCCTTTCTCTCTCTCCCTCTATCTCTCACCTTTCCTCACTTACCATCCACTTAACGCAACGGGCAAACTCATTCGGGCTGAGGACTTCCGAGAATGCTTAAAGGAGTGCATCAAAAGGACCCATTCATTTGAATAACGTTCTCGTGGCGAGTCTCTATCCCAGGGCGAAAAGAGAGGAGAGAACAAAATAAGATGGAGTACTCTTATAGATTGATAGAGTCAGCAGGTTATAGTGAATGGGTTTTTTGAAGGAGCTTTCTGTTCAATCAAAATTCACACTCCTTTAGAAATTCAAATTTTTAAAACGATACGGAATTTATCTTCGACATTATGTCGAACTCTTATAAGTTTTCTATGGGAAACAGACATTGGAAAAAGATCCCGTAGCGACTCGATTGAGAAAATCTTGCACAAATTTAATTTTATCCCACTATAATAGCTATATTAGGAGTACTTTCCATAACTGTTTACAAGTTATTCCATATAATTTATATTATCAAAGCTTTGATGACAAGAGTTTTAGAGTAATGTGTCAAGTTATTAACGGTGGAATGTAATGGTAAATGGTATATTTTTCCTTGAGTCAATGTTTGTGTGTGGACAACAAAAAATAAAAAAAATATCATTGCAGATTATAATTCAAGTTCAATAATATAAACCAAAATTATTCATTGAATTTCTATCAAATTTTACTCGTATGAGTCAGAATATAGTTTCCTCACTATTCCAATTGATTTTCTATAAAATATAGTCATAAATGTATTTGTTTTTTACCATAATTTTTGTTTGCAGGTAAATCAATATAATAACTCAAGTTCCCTCGACGTCTATAAAAGTCTCTTTGAACTGTCGACGCATTAGTAGTCGCTCCTTTGCCTCCCTATTCCATTCCGAAAGACTCCGAGGTCAACAAGTAATCCTTAAAAAGTCATTGCGAGTAAAAGACACTTTGAAGGGCATCTGAATTTCATTGAATCTGAAAGGAGAAATATCTTAGGGCTAAAATCCGAATGCTCCACGCTTTTCGTCTCATTTTGCGCTGATTACGTGCACTTTTTGGGAATAAAAACATACTCCTGATTAGAGCCCTGCACGGTTATGATATTTTCCACCCGTACCCGTAGACTACTAACCCGTACCCGCAGGCTCGCACCCACACAGAAGGATTTTTAAACTGTCTGGTCCTCGAGACACAAATCTGTAGCAAGAAATCGTGAAAAATTAAAATATTATTTCTGAGTAAGTCATTTATTTTGTATAAATTAAAGTGAAATGCAATTGTACATTAATATTCATTTTTAAGATCGAAAAAATTTATTTAAAGTATTTACGATTTATTTTTACAAAAATTATTACAAATTTTACAAAATAAGTTAATTGAAAAAAGGAAACATTAATTAATAGTATCTATCCTGACATTTAAAATGACTATTTAAAAAATAGGACATAATCTACGTTTGCGGGACCTAAACTGTTTTTTCTTTCACAGACATGTCTCGCCAATCAAAAATACCTCTCTGATAGAGCACTGGTTGCAGGTATTGCAAACATAGATTCGCTAAAATACATCAATTTGGTTAACAATTCCTTTGATTATCCCATCATTTCATCAAATCAAAATTATTAGTAATGTCGTCAGATAGTTTTAAGTCAATATATGCAGTCAATTAGTCTTGAGAAATATGATCATTTACTGTGCATCCATAAACTGAACTAAGGTATCTGACATTTTATACCTATTCATCGGTTGCTCTACAAGCGTACACGGACTTTGTCGCGGATTAGATTTCATATCCTTTCTCCTTTTTAATGTCATCAATACTTACTTTAACTTTTTCATTGATTTCATACTTTTCTTGAATTAGCTCTTCTCGAGCTTTCTGAGCCACTGAATTAAGATTTCTCGAAATAGTTGTTGAATGTGGTAGCGCATGTTCTAAGTCAAAATAACATTTTTAATTTTCACTCATTTTCATTATTATTTTTAATAAATTTTTAAACCCATCTCCTGACACTATCTCAAAAGGTCTCAAATCTCTAAATACAAGTTCGACACAGCCATCTTAAACATTTTTTTCAGCTGATAATTTTGGTAAATCGCATTTTTTCAGCACAAGAAAATTTGTAATTTTAGACAAAACTTTGAAGGTCAATGTTGACCTTGAATTGGCGGATTTTATTATAATTTATTCAAATGAAGACAATTGAAATCGTGATATATAGTTTTCTTCGTTTGTGGCTTCTGTCTGTCTCACTATACAAACGCGAATAACTTGAGAAAGTTATTGAGTTTCTCATTGAGAAAGGCTTATTAGATTTTGACCATTCTTTCGTAATCATAACGCTTAAAGAGGAATAGGGCTGATCACAGTGAAGAAGGTCCGGAATTAATTTCAAGAGAGTTCCATTCCTCAATTTGAATAACATGACAATGGATGCTGCGTACTTTTTATTAGCATTTAAAATTACTTAAAACCGTTGCATAAATTCGGATATGGAAGCAAAGGAAGAATAAAAAGGTGGAAATAATTTCTTCTATTGTATATTTTCAAATATGCGTAGAATCGAAAATGGAAGGCATTCTGTTTGGATTACAGTTTCTCTAAAGCAGGATGACTCATCGACTCCACTCAAGCTGCGCCAAATTACGATGAGAGTTTCTTCCTTAATCTCTAAAATAAAAACATTGAAGCAGTAATTTGGGTACTCAGAAAATTTTACAATAATTCGATGCTTTTTGTAACTCTCTGCAATACAGAAAAAGTACAGAATCTCGTGTAGTTCCAAAAATCCGGATCAACACATTTTATCAATCACTAAGTCATTGAGCAAATAAAGCAAAAAACACAATAACGTATGATTAATTCTATTAATATTCATCACAACCGAATCGACGACGGGAGCGATGAAAAAATGAAGAATTTCAAGTTCCTAGCCTCAAGGGAAATAAATCAAGAGAGGCAACTCAAAGCGTTTCGGATACAAACGATCGCCCTATAAATTTCGCTTCGGGTGTCAAAGAATTGACTACATCGATGATTCACCGACTAGAAATACACATACACATCTCTTACTTTCTCCTCGCTTGTGCCTGTATTTTTGACGATAAATGATCCAATGATAGCAGAGCACGCGGAAGAAGAAAAACGGGGAATGGAAAGAGAATAAATAAATAAATAAATAAATATATATATATATATATATATATATATATATATATATATATATATATATATATATAACAACTTACGGAGAAGGAAAGGTAAAATGAATATATGGATGTCAACAAGGTGTTGGGATGAGGAAACCCAGTGAGCACTCACCAATCAGACGACTTCAGGTTGGCGAGGCCCCGGGGATGTCGAAGCGACACACGTAAAATAACACAAAAACACAGAAACATCACAAACGTAAAGCTTTCGGAACTACTCCTTCTTCAGCTACAGAGAGAGAACCTCATTCCTCATCCCAACACCTTGTTGACATCCATATATATATATATATATATATATATATATATATATATATATATATATACATACTAGCGCAATTGTCCGTTAAAAATGACGGGTTTAAATAATAAAAACGGAATGAAAATTATTAACTTTAAATATATTATTTTAACAACCACTATTTGTATTGATTTTGTTTCTCAGAGCAGTCGGTTGTCATGATAAACAAATGAGCGATTTCGGAAAAAAGAAGACCAGAATAAGTGACGTTATTAAATTTTATTTAAAATAGTTCAAATCAGATGATCGTAGGTCAGGTTTTTCCAATTATAATTTCCAAAAGAAGAAAATCCTGCACGACTAAAGTCGAATGTTGAGTGTTATCTTACGAAGAATGGAAATATTGCCCTGAAGTCGAACTCGGAAACCTTTCGTGAATATTCTTTCGACAAAGCATTTTTATATTTGAATAAATTATTTCTTCCAATTTTCAATTATCTATCTACATCCTTGATTGAGTTATCTGCGTTTTAATAGCTTGACACTAAGACCAACGGACGGACAACATAGCCTTTTATTGTTATTTTTGTGATACTTTGATTCTTTTAAACCTCTCTCTCTCTCTCTCCTTATTTCCGAAACCGTCCTCAAATCTTCCATTCTTCTACCTAACTCCCGTAAGCTATCGCACAATCCTTCACCTCAAAAAATTTCTATATGCTCGGTTTCTTTATTAAAACGTTAAGCACGTTCCTCAGAATTTTATACCTTTTTTGTTTCAATAACATTGAATTTATCTCATTATTACGATTTTTAACCTCTTTTAATATTATTTCAGATTTTTAGGTATTCCTTCTCGTAAATAACGCAACGAATGTTGTTTACATTGATCTATATTAAATTATTTCCCCCTCCTTCCGTAATAATCTCCTTCTCTTAATCACACTTAAAACTATATGGATTGAAGTAACAATAGGATTTCGAGGTTAAACAATGTAGTTGTTAGGCAAGGCAACATTCCGTTAAAATGCCAAGTGTTTTTCAAAATATACCATTCAAACGATTAACACGAGCGATTTCACGCGGAATAAAAAAACTTGAAAATGTTTTCTTTCGAAAAGTCAATTTTTACGTGTTACCTTATGAGAAATAGAAATAATTCCCTAGAGTCGAACCCGGGTCATTTTTCCAAATATTTTTTCGTCAATCACTTTTTAATAGTATTTGTCACCACCTGACTTTGGCCAACCTGGCTATTTTAAATTAAATAAAATAAATTTCATAGCGATGTATTATTTTACTTATTAGACATGGGTGATTGTTTTTACTATTTGTTCATTGGATACGAATTGTTTAATTATTTTATGTGATGTACGGATGTGAGTATATTATGTGTGATATTGTATTAAGTATTTTATATAATTTCTTTGCCACCAGGCTTATGGCTTTCTTGCAACGTTAACTAACTAACTAAATAAATAAATATGTGAATCAAGCAATCCTGGAAATTTTCGAACCATTATCTCTCACCGTTTTTGAGATATAACCGATTAATATCGGCATGGGCGCTTCAGTGCGCGGTCTGTTGGCGCGTGGCTGAAGTTGTTGCAGACGCTGTAAGGGAAATATATACATATAAGATATATATGTATGTGTGTGTGAGTATAATTTGTGGGGTGAGTTTTCACCTTTGGTTGGAGAAATAACTGCCGAGTGCGTTGTGTATCGACAAATAAGGAAACATCTAACTACGTTATGTTTATGTGTGTATCCATACATATATTTTGCTCAACAGTAAGTGCGTCAACCAAAGATGAAAGGTAGGAAATAAGCGCATTCGTGGAATTTTTATTAGTAATTTATTAATTTTAACAGAAAATGTTTATCATTTTGATTAACGAAGTAATTTAGTTTGAGCTTATTGATTTATTGCCGGCATAATTTTTTGAGAGAAACAAAAGTTTACTTTTATCAAATTAGCCTACTGCCACTCTAATTAGAGAGGAATTTCAAATGTTTCGTTAAATAATACTGCCTCATACAACACTCTTTTCTGATTGTTTTTTCATGTGTTTGTACTTTTGTAAAATGAAAATATTATAGAGCACTACAACTCGCTATTTACCTTGTCTCAAAAGTTTGTATGAACACCAAAATTGCAGCACCTTAGTAATATATGTCCCCTTAAAAGATCACAATTTGTTAAGAACTTTAATCTCTTAAGTAAAGCATTGAATCGATGAATCCAGATTTAGGAGTTTACTAACAGTCAAAAAATGCTGAGAGAAAACGATTCCATAACTTTTCTTTCAACTATAAAGAAGTTAGAATTCAGCTTAAAATCAGATTACATTATCCTACTGCATTAAAACTTTTATTTATTGGAGGACTCGTTACAGAAAATAATTACTTATTTACAATTTACATTTTAATCCTCGCAAGTGTTTCGAACTTTTATTTTTCTAAATGAGCCGTAAACTGGTCAGTTTATTCAAACAATATTTTTCGTCGTCATGCTGAATTTAACTATCAAAATTCTAGGTAACTTCGTTTTAATAAATACAGATTCCTGCATGAAATAGTTTCTGATATTATATTATTTTTCTACGATTCTAATAATACATAAATTGCTAATGATTTGTAAAAACTGAATAAATTTTAGTATGATTTGACATAAAAATGGCGACCAACTGCCTTATTATAGAATCGGATTTAGTTAGTCATCTCTAGTCAATAACAGCACTTCTCGCACTGTCTCATTATCTATCAGTAACGGTCAGCGGTTATGTACAAATTGTGAACTTCGGTCACTTTCGCTTTTAAGCCTACCCGCGCACGAGCGACTTTAGTGGCTCGACAATCGCTGACCTAAAAATGGAACCTATTGTTTTATTTGCAAGGAAACGTACGTTCCACATTTATGTGGCGGTCACAAAAAAGAAGCGACACGTTCCATTTTTTCGGCCACGCGGTTACGGCTTTCCGACAGCCACCGCTTATAGAAGAAAGAGTATTTCATACATGCGCGCGCACAGACCACCCTCGTGTGTCTTTCAAGAGGCTGTAAAATGCGTCTCTATAGTATTGGATTGGTTACGCAACAAGTAGTTCCATCGCGTTAAGTACTATACCTTTCAGATTAAAGAAGTACAATGAAAAATTATGGGGTGAAGTGTGTCAGAAATTTGTTTGTAAATGTAGTGATCTTTCTTCGGTGGAAAAATACGACAAGGCACAAACACAAGCTGCCTCTTCGAAGTCTATGTTGGAATTAATCAATTAAGGTGAGCCACATAACAATGGCCCGTTCGCGCCAAGCAGAAAAAACTCTCCGGCCACTCTTGTCGCTGACACGTTTGTGGCGACCACAAAAGTCGCCCGTGCGCGGGAGTACTAAAATCAGCTGACCTCGTACGGTCTATTATGAAATAAATTTGCCTTAAAGGGATTAATAAAAGAATTTGCCTAGGGGTTACTTAAATAATCCCTCAAAGCTTCTAACAGCAGGTAGTATACTAAAAAGATCAAACCACTCCTCCAAGAACGTGATAACGGATATAATCTATGGCTTAAAATCGAACCATGTGTGTATCTACCGCTAAGGACGCTGCCCCTACGCTCAACGCGCGTCTACGCCACCCTCCGCTTGCACTAGGGACTTTGGCGCTGCGCGCCTCGCTAAGCTAAATATTATTTTTCGGGTTAGCTCTTATCAAGAGGCATATTTTTGTTCTTCAAATTTTTTCTCCTACGTACAATTTCCGAAATATAAATTTTTAAATATTTATATTTTTATTTCAAGATGACGGATGAAAATGAAATAGTTCCCTGAAGACTTCTAGGTTCATCTTTTAATCACAACAGTTATCACAGCGTCTCTCCGGCCTGAGGTCGAATTTTTAACGATCAACTTCTTAGCGCGATGCTATCTTTAATAATTTCTTTATATCAGCTATAACAGCGTCAATAATTACGAAATAGTAATAGTTCGAAAATTTGGCGGTAGGGAGATTAACAGCGCCGGGAGGTGGAGAGCCGGGGAACCTTTAGAAGGTGCACTGTATGCTGAAATCAGCAAGAATGCGATTTCCTTTGACTACGAAAAATTAACCAGAAGAGAACCCAACATTTTCGTACTCAAAACATATCTGTGAACTGAGTCGACGCGTATTTAAAAATCGGCAGTAGGAAAATGAATTTCCACTCTTTGAAGCGTCGTTTGATTTACGTAAATTCCATATTCGTACTACGATTTTAAGAAATTATTAAAAGTGATTGAACGTTATGCGGTTTAGCGTCATAGACAGCGTTACTTTCCATTTTTTTAAAGTTGCTCTCCAAAATTAGGTGAATGTGATGTTGGCTTCGCCCACCAATCCGGAAAAGCTAATATTTTTTAATAAATTCCAAGTAAACTTGACTCGTTAAATAGTGCCTCATATTCAAGAAATATACAGTAACCAAAAAAAGACGCGTCAGTTTAAATTGCTTATATTTTTTTATTTACTCAACGTACAGGAATGAGTTTCATATTAATTTACACAGTAGACTTGGGAGATTAATGGAAAACATTTTCATTATTTGAACCACCAGCATCCAAGACCATTTGTAATCGACGTTGAAAATTAAGAACTACTCTGCCTAGAACGTCAGGAGTGATTGTGCAGATAACAGATGGAATTTCTTCTTTGATTTCATCAATTGTGTGGGGATTGTTTCTGTACACATTATCTTTCAAATGCCCTCATAGAAAGTAGTTGCAGGGATTGAGATCCGGAGAATACGGTAGCCAAGACCAACCACAGCCAAAACGTCCAGAGAAGCGATTCGAGATAGCACGATGGTCAAAATGCCAATAGAGGAAATAAAAAAAATGCATTTTCAGTATGAAGTTGAGCTCCGCCCTGATAAAAGAACGTTTCCTAGAAGTTAACACCCATGTCTTGAAGAAACGGGATGAAGTCTTCTTCAAGGAGACGATGATAACTCTCCGATATCACTGTATCAGTGAGAATTATTATTCTGTGCCCAGCCGATTCGCCTCTCTTACGCACAAATGGGTATCTCAGAGGTAGTGCAATGAATAACCGGGGAGGGAGGAGGGAAACCCGGTGCCGGCATTTGCCTGCTCTTACGAAGAACACCAGGGGGGCCAACGGCTTAACGTCCCTTCCGAAGGACGGAACAACTGAATTTGCGCGGTCTCCTCAAACCACACAAACAGGGAGCCAGGCGACCTTGGAAAAATCCTACTTGCGCAGGATTCGTACCCGATGACTTTTTCATGCATCGGGCGAGTAGCAGCCAGCGTCCTAACCACTACACCACCGGCACCCCCATCAGTGAGAAAAATTGTCCCAACAATTCCAATAGCTGAAATAGCGCACAATACCGTGCATTTCTGCGGATGTAATGGCGCCTCCATTATTGTGTTGGGGTTTTTTGAGGCCCATATTTGGCTTGTTGACATAACCGTGAAGGTGAAATGCGCCTCATCAGAAAACCAGATGTTTCGAAAAACTCCAAGATTTCCCTCCAAAAATTGCATAAAAGGGTCACAAAAATCAACCCTAACATCTTTGGCGCTTTTACTGAGGGTCTGGAGCACTTGAATCTTATACGGAAACATTTCCAGATCTTCTGTTATTACCCTATTGATCGATGATCGCGATATAGCTAATTGTTGTGACAGACGTTTAACAGATTTGTAAGGACTTCGCGTAATTGCTTCATCAACACGTGCAATGTTGTTGACTGGTCTCACTGTTCAGTTCCTACCGACAACAAATTTCTTATTGTCGGTCACAGCACCAGTATTTTCAAACTTAATCACCAACCTGTTAATCACTGATCTGCTTGAACCTTCCCTGTACTTGAATTCATTGCTAACATCGTGCTGCACTTGCACTACACTACCGGTAGAATAAAAGGTTTTCACTATAAACACGTGTTGCTGTACAGTGTATGCCATCTTGTTTAAACAATGTTTCAGAAACATTTCGCCTATGTCTGTGTAAATTAATATGGAAATAATTCTTGTACGTTGAGTATATAAAAAATATAAGCTATTTAAACTGAAGCGCCTTTTTTGGGTGACTCTGTATATATATGTATGTATATATGTATATATATATATATATATACGTATATACATATATATATACATATATATATATATATATATATATATATATATATATATATATATATATACGTATATACATATATATATACATATATATATATATATATATATATATATATATATATATATATATATATATATATATATATATGTATAAGCCCAGAGTTCGAACAATGAACGATGCTACAGCATTGCAAGTAAAAATAAGCATGTGATTCTCTCACTTGGAGAGTCAATTGTCTGTATGGCTACAAAAAATATAAATTTTATAGCTGGGTTTTTGAAAATACTATAGAGAAAGGCTCCAGAATTATACTCGCAGTAATAGATTTTTAACCTAACCAACCACGAAATGAACTATCGGCTAGTGGATTTTGTCAAGCGGGGAGTAGGATTTAGTTATACTTTCGAGATCTGTTATAGAGATATTTGTCGATCAGTATTGAATCAGTTTTGGAGAATTTTTCTTTTCGCATCTTGGAGGTTGTCTGTAGAAGTAAAGACTTTCAAGTAAATTGAGTAGGGAGACTGATCATATCGTGAAAGCACTCAAAGGCGCGTTAAGGATTATCAGATGCGGTCGAGATTAAAGAAAGGGTGCAATTAACAGATCATATTGTTTTGTCCCGTATCCGTGTAAGCTCAGTATGGATCCTAATGACATAAGGGATCTTAGAAAGGGTGTGGAATGCCAAATGAAGTGCGGCTGTCTGATGTGACAAATGCCGTTTTTCTCTTTTGTTTTGGACGTTTATTTTATATTAAATTATAGTGTGAAAACGCAAATTTATAAATCATGACGAATAACTTTATAGAAAATTTAATATTCAATACTTATCGACGACAATTCATTTTCGTCCATTTTTATTTTTTTACGATTTCGATGTTTATCGACAATTATCAATTTAAATCAAATCCTACTAAGTCTAACTATATGCTAAAATATCGGTTGTTATGAAACGATTCAAATTTATTTCTACAAGTTAAATGCGTTTAACTATTATTCTTATGTGCAAATTTGGAACTTATAGCTGCACTCATTCAATAAAACCATGAAAATGAAAAAATGAGTAGTACCATTTATATATTAACATTACGATTATACTTCATTACAAATTAATGCAATATTGTCAATTTGGTATCATATAGTATAGGGTCTTTTTTTGGAAAGCACTGTATATTTGTTAGGTTTTGATGAAAGTCTTGACATTTTTCGGCCAACAAGTTTTGTATGAGAGGAAAATTTGCTGCAGACAGTACTAAATGTCAGAGTATCGAATGAACGTGTTCTGAAATATTTAATACGACCAAAAACACTAGGAGACATTCAGTCGCACCAAGAATAAAATTCACTATTAAGCTTTTTGTACTTTTTTGCGATCTGAGAGGTAGCGAATCAATCGCCGCATCGCGAGAGTAGTTGACGAAACTCACTACAGCGGCGCAAGCGTCCAATGGCCGGATTTTTCCTTAGTTATGGCAAATGCCGTCGTATGATTCTGAGGTCACTGGCGGCGACGTTTTCGCGAATAAATCTAATTGATCGGAATAATTCTCATAAAAAATATAACCATATAAATACAGATAATTCATTAAATGAAAAGGCAAGCACTTTCCCTGACGCAAGTACACGACTCCGATATTAAAAACTTTTTCTTTCGAACCACGATAATCTTCACGTTTCCCCATTCGGTTAAAATATGTTGGAGCATATCTGATTGCATAAGTAGCTGTATTTTACTTTATCGGCAAACCAGCACGTGTTGAAAAGAACGGAAATGAACGTTTTAATTCAATCTCCATTTATAGTAAATGTTGGCAAAGATACTAAAACGAACTTTCAAATATACCTTAGAGCAGCGATCTCCAACTCGCGGGCCGCATGCGGCCCCCGTGGTACATGTATGCGGCCAAAGACGTATGGTAGTTTACAACTAAACTATAATGTATGTTCTTTCCGCTGTCAGCGTGTTTCTTGTGTGTCATAAGAACCTAATCCTGGGCGCTGATTCTAGCAATGAATGGGTTTAAGGCCACCTTAAAGCGTTGGGGCGATTTATTTCTTGTGGAAGGGGAGAATGAATGACCGAAGAATATAGAACGGTGTGAGGACTGGGAAAGTATGCGGCCCGCGGACTCGGTACGGTGCCTTAATGCGGTTTGCGGGTTTGGCCTTCATGTGAGTTTGAGAACCTTGCCATACAAACACTTCAAGAAGGGTTACTTAGTTTCGGTTTAGATTTTCGTGCTTCACTCTCATTTTACCGCAATTTTGCACTTTAAAAGATTTATAATAAAGCGCAACTTTTATAAATCAGTCTGCTGGTTACTTTTTTATTCTAATTATGTAATTCATAGTTTTACATAAGCATTATTTACTAAACCGGAAGAGAGGCTACCATGTCAAAAGGTCTCCTATTCGTAAAAAATAAACATCCTGTGATGTATGTAAAATGCGTACATATCTGCATTGTGGTTGGTCTATGATTCAGGTGTCTAACGCAAACTACTGTCTTAGTTACCAATGGTAACTTACCTTATGCATGCTAAATTCATTTAAAGCAGGGATCATCAAACTTATTACTGAAAGGGCCACAGGAGGCTTCATGGCCCACTGTGAGGACCACATGCGGCATTTAAAATAACTGATCGAGCCATGTGAAAATTTCAAAGAGCAAGTTTTGAGAATTTTTTCGATTCTGTAATACTTAATTCGCTTATATTAAAAGTTGATTTCACCCAAGCACTCGTTTAGATATCATAAACTATGAATACTCTAGCTGATAAGGCGGTCCGTAACAAATCACTGCGCGGGCCAGATGTGGCCGGGGGCCGTAGTTTGGGAACCCCTTATTTTAAGGATTGCAAACATCATTAACTGTCTTTAAATGCTTGGAAAATTGATTACTCTCGATTTTCGTTAAAGGGATTATCAATAGAAATAAGAACGTCTACAGTCACACGATATTGAAGCAATAATATTGGGAAGTACATACTGCCATTTAAACCGTTTTTGTGGCCAAAATCCTAAGCCTACGATTGTTGTTTGGCGTCCCTCCAGTCATTTAATATAATATTTATTTTTCAAAAATGTTACAATATTCGTTTCAATTTTACAAGCAATCTCTAAAATGACTAGGGGATCCGCGGGATCTTTGGCCTCGTTCAGCCCACTTAGGGCTGGTGGGGGGGAATCACATGTTCAATATTACTATCGTCTTCATAGCTCTTCTGCATTTCACACAGTAAGGATGTAAAATTTTAATTGAAAGCGCTGCCCTAGGCAGTAAAATAAGTATGAAAGAAATGTAAATCTAAAAAACGCACCAAATTCGGAAGTAATGGCAAATGAACCTGAGGCTTGTCTCCTCGTTGAGACAGCAGTTATAGTAGAACAGACAAATAAATAAACAGACAAAGTGCTCTGAGACAACTGGAGAGACCGCGCGAACACAAGTTGCGCGTCTCTGCACATTTTAGAGAAATATTTATTTGACGTTTTCATCATCGTTTGATGTTTTCCGTATGTATGCTAAATTTCGTTTTGATTGGACAAGATTTGTAAATTAGCGCAATGCGCTAACGCAAATTTCGCAGGGACGATAAGGGTGGAAATAATAATAATAATTTATATAACACCAACAGATTTCTCCGAATTACATGTGTTATAATAGTTATACATCAATCACATACGACCATGCCCTTGGCAGGATTCGAACCTGCTAGACACGCTAGGCACTTATTCATATAGCAATGAAAAACAAAATAAATGCAAGAAATATTCTAGAAATAATGGAGAAAGTTATGCATACAAAACTAATAACGTAATTAGAACCCTTGATAAAGGGATTGCTAGAGTGTTCGACTCCCATTGGTATGGTCGCGAGAATGATTCTTGCGAAGTCTTGTTTGCATGTCTCTGGTATCGTTATTACGATCATTTTAAAAGGACGGTTACGGCTGTTTATGATTTAGTTGAAATAAATATGGTTTTATATTATATTTTGGAGGTGGCGCCGTAAAAGCTAATGAACTCGACGCGAGATAGATCTTGATCTCTTGGTACCAGGTATGGCCACAAGAGGGAAAGCGCGCCCGGTCTCAGGGAGAGATAATTCCCAGAAACATTTTAAAACGAATCTCAGCAAACTTGTTTCCTATTATAATTACCGACAGGTATATCTAGTAGCCACAACAAGGTTATAATATACCAGATGCGCATTTCAGAAATTGGCTCCTTTACAATCTATTTTCGGTGAATTACCACTGAAGACGGCTGCTTTGTAGCAGAAATGCGCATGTTTTTTTCACTTTTCGGTTATAATGAATTTGGAAGGAATAGGAAAAACCGATTTCAACAAAATTTTGCATGAAAGAGGTGTCCAATAAAAAATAACAAAATCAAAATGTTTAGTATAGATATAAAAAGCAGGGTTGCCACAATACAAGTAATAAAAATGTTCTTTTACAAGTATTTATGTTGAACTGTTCCCTTAACCAAATATAATATTTATAATGTACACAAATATCCAAAACCATAATAGCATATTTAGATAGGATCAACCAAACAGGGGTGCCACACTTACAAATTAAACTCTTTCTGTAATTATGGATTTGGAATTGAATTGAATTGACTGAACAAATTTCAAATAAATTTTGGATTAAAGATTTGTACAATACACCATACTAAAATCGCGATGTTCAAAGTGGAGCTAAAGAGCAGGGCTACCACACTAAAAAGTAAAATAATATTTCTTTTACAGGTATTTCTAGAGAAATGACAGTAAGAATAATCCAATAGGGTATACCTATATAATCTTCATATACATAAATTACCAAAATATTATATTTCAATCGGGTCGACTAAACAGGGGTACCATAATATCAAGGTTAGAATTTTTCTGTAACTGAATTTCGAAGTTATTGGTTGAACCGATTTCAAAAATAAATTCGTTTGTAGGGCGAGTATGGAATTGCAAAACGAAATGAACATGTGTAGAACGAATCTAAAAAGCAGGGCTACCACAATACAAAGAAAATAATTTATCATTATACATGCATTTGTATAGAACTTTCTGCACCGATATTTAGACGAAAAGCACTTCTGTACCACGGAATACCCGTGTACACCCTTACTTGTTAAAACATTGTTGTGGCTATTGGGGATACCTGAGACAAGTCTTTTTTTAGTACATGTTATTAATGAGAAATAGGGGCTTAGGTCCAGGATTTTGTTTAGAGATTATTTTTGGGACAAATATTTAATCCTAAAACAGATATAGTTGCTTCACCCATTATCTCAATATAAAATTATAAAAGTTGTGTGTATTGTTCTTTTTCTTTTATGTCACACTTGAGAATTTGTTAGTTTGCAACTGAAAGTAAAAGCTGAAACTTCAAATTAGATTGCAAATCTTCGAGTCTACTTTGCGAACGACAACGGTTTACTGTGCATTACGGAAAGCAATATCATTAAGCAATTCTATGAACTGAGCTCAATATTTTATCCAACCTTTTTTATCTGTGTTATTTTTCAAACATATTTGAATTATTTAAAACGTTAGTTCTGTTTTACATTACGTACGTCTAAGTCGAATGTATCTGATCAGTTAATCTTTCGCGCAAATTATATTCCCCGTGCACTCTCCATTGCAAACTAGATCATGCCCGTCGCAACATGCAATATCCTGGATGCTTCGACGCGGTCACGCAAGGACGCAGGTTGCTAAAGCCGGCCCATCGCAGCTCCACGTTTGATTAGTTCTTTTACGGCCGTGTCTCGAATGTGATTTACGGTCGCGGTTTGTTCACCGCTTACTTGCACCGTGCGCAATTCTTTCCTCACCCGAGTGGAAGATGCTTCATAAAGCCATAACGACTCAAAAAGGGCAGTTTTATCGTGTCGCCATTACAAATTGATGCTTACAACCTATATACTTGAGGCTGGATTTAATCACCTAAATCTAATGTCCCGAGTACTTTCGCTCATATTCTAGTAAATTAAACTTACAACTAGAAAATTGGCAGAATCTCTGAGAATGTATGGAAATAAAATGTCTACTTTACAATTGATGTTTACCTTTTAGAACTTTCAAGTAGATTAGCACATATGTGCCCATTAAATTCAACTGTGTCTAGATATAATGGTAAGAATTCAACCAACGGAAAAATATATAAGTATAAATTTAATTTTTAGAACAGTCTTTAAAAATGAATAAGATTCTAAATTTACAGCTTTTGCTATTGAATTATCCCTTAACAAACAAAAATATCAGAAAATCTCTGTAAATGAGTATAAAAGCAAATGAAGACGTTGTTTAATTATTTACTTTGAGAAAAATGGAACCGAGAGCTTTTTAAATTTATTTCGTGTAGCAAAACTATTTTTCTACAAAAATCGTAATTAAGCACATAAGGTTCATTATAGATCTTACTCCTTACCTATAACTTATCATACTCTAAAAAATTAATCCATAGAATTAGCAACATTAAAATATTTTATAAATTACTTTCCAAAAGACTTTGGTTACAACTATAAATTTTTTTGAGAATATTCATGTGACTTAATACTAAACCCAAACCAAAAAACAATTTTCTATGAAAGGCAAAGAAAATTCAATGATATCATTGCTGCTTAATAATTCCTTACTTTTGTCACGAGCAAAGCCACCCAAACTTTGTCAAGTTCATTTTGTAGCATTTTTGACGTTTATGTAACTGGTTAGATATGGAGGCCACAATGCAAGAATAATGATTAATACAATAGTATCTGAAAACATTTATCCTATGTGCATGTATTGCTTTTATATTTTGAGAAATTTAAAGAGAAAGCTAACAATATGGGTGAAAAGTAGATAAGTTGTTAATAACAAAATTATTTTATTTTTATTTTTACCTTTTTTGTGAGCTTTTAAAAGTTGTTTTCTATTTTCTTTTTAGTCTTAATGTGAAATATATGAATATGCTTATATATTCTTCAAAAATTAACTTTATTAACTAACTAAGGAGATGCCCGTTGAAATTTTACGGAAAAGTTTTTGATTAAAATTTGGAAAACAACTATTGGCGAAAAATTTTTCATCGTGTTATTAACGTCACTATTATTCTAGCTTCCAACAATTTGACAATTAGGGGTCACCGAGAAGTTGTAGGCGAACCTTCTGGAGAAAACTTCCAGCAATAATCGAACTTCTATCAAAATATGATCCTGTGTTAGAAGATTTACTTGTAAAGAAAAAGATATTCTTTTAAATATTTATCCCCAAAAATATAAAATTAAGTCATAGACATTATTGGAAACCAAGTTAAATATAATATACTAGACAAAATTAATGTCTTAATGTTTTTCTATCATTATGGACACCACTCAGGACTTGTCTAAAAAGATCAGCTAAAGTCAAGTCATACACTATGTTAATATAGTAAATGATTAAAATGGAATCCCAATTGAAGTAAAAATAGTGGAAAGTATTATCGGATTTCAAGTTATAGTAAGCGAGATAGGTGAAGAGTAACAAAATACTAGTGTCATTTATACAGGCTCCGGGATTAGATATAACATAATTAAGAGGGCAAGTTTATGATGGTGCACGCAACATGAGTGGCATTTATGAAGGGGTACTGCGCAGCCCACAATCTTAACTTAGTTTTAAACGATTCAGTCAAGAAAGTCACGGATATAAGAGATTTTAATAAAAAAATTGAGTATTTACATATTTTTCGGGGAAGGGGTATTGCGGTGGGGTATTTTAGAATCAATCCACAGAGAATATTCTCTTAAAATAAAAGGACTTTGCCCTACACGATGGTCTTCAAGGCACGGCTGTATTCAAGCGGTAATGCCCCGTTATGTAGATGTCGTAAAAGTTTTGACCAAAATAAGTTTGTGCCCGAAAATTTCTGAGGAAAGAAATGTCTTCGGAATCACTTGAAACAATTGTTCTTGAAATGAAGATACTGTTTCTATAGATACTGTGTCAAAGGCTTTACAGTCTCAAGACCAACACATTTGTAACGCCACTGAAGTGTTGCACTCAGCATACGAACGGCTCATTTATTTGAGAAATAACTTCGATGAGATAAAGAGCAAAGCTAGGCAGATATCCGAGTAGTGGGGTGTAGGACCTGAATTTACAAGTGAAAGGGTTGGGTTGGACAGAAGAAACGAGGAATTTAGCATAGAGTAACGACCAACTGATCCTGAAAGAATTTAAGGTACAGGTTTTTCATGCAACACTAGATATATTAATCATTAAAATAAAGAATAGATTTGAAGGACACAGAAAAGTAACAACGATTTCTTAGGCGTTCCTTCCACAAAAACTAAAAAGTGCCTCCGATGCTGAATTAATTGTTTCTGTCGAGTATTTGGCACATCAGTATAAAGGTGACTTAACAGAAAAATTTTCCAGCAATCTTCTTTCTTTCCAATAGACATTTAAAGAAAAACTTTCTACAGCCAATACAGTAAAGGAAGTTGTAGATATTTTAATAATAGAAAATATGTTGCTTACGCTATTTTTGGAAGTATATACGGCATAAATTATTTTTTAACAATTCCTGTCACCATTTCGAAAGCGGTGTGAAGTTTTTCAAAATTGAAAATAATTAAAAATTATTTGCGGACAACTATGACAGATGAACGACTTAATTCGTTGGCATTGTTAGCCATAGAAAATGAAGAGGCTAAAAAATTGCAATTCGAGCATATTATAAACGTGTTCGTTGAAACAAAATCCAGAAAAAAACATTTTTTGCAGTCTATCCACTACCTTGTCTTTTATTTAAAAATTTTTATTATCAGTTCCTTTTTTTACTATACTTAATTCATGATGTTTTATTTTCATGTACGTACAAAACAAGATTACCTTTTGTTACATCTAATTATTTTATGTATGGTCATTCAAAGGTGTTGAAAAATATAGTTGTTTTTTATTATTGATTGATATGAAAACATTTCTTTTTGTCGTACTGAAAAGTAACGGTACCTTGTTGGGGGGAGGGCAATAATTTCTTTGCGCCAGGGACCTTAAAAGTGTAGTTACGCCACTGGTTTAACATTAGGGATTTGGAACTGTAGGAGGAAAAAGATGAAAATAATAAAAAAAATTAAATTTTTTTGTTTTGTTCAGATCTGAAGATCGTAGATTAATTCTTTCTAATTTAGATCTCAAAAAGAATAAAAGCCTGTACGTTTCGGATCACCTTGCTAAATGATAACAGGTACCATGCTTGGCTGGGAGATGGTGCTGGGCACGGATATGAGGAATCTAGTTCTCAAGTTTGATCAGTAGATGGCAACGCATGATGGAGAAGCAAAATTCGGAAGCAAAAATATCGACAGCTGATTCTTTGAATTTTTAGAATGAATCTAGGTGACATGATGAAACAAGATGATCCAAACGGAACTTATGATGCCTAATTTCCGTTTAATCATTTATGTAATATTTAAATCGCCTTTAGTAGGTTTAAAATCGCCGTGGATATGTTGCTTTTTGTGTTCTCAAATTTCATAATTTAGCGTTATAAAATATTACAAATGCATTCGAACGAAATATTAAATAGATAACGCGTATTTGTGCGGCAAAAATAATGCGTGCACGTATTAGAATATACCGATTCCGACGGAAACACTCTCGTAATAACTGATAAAACTGCAAAAACAACAGTATTTACGCAAAATTCTAAGAAATACAATACATAAGTAAAATTCTACTATAAAATTAGAATCTTCATCCCTTTCCTCAGAGAAGAGCACAAAACTCGCTCCGATATTACTATTCTAAGATATTTTAATGTGAAAGAGAAAATTACCCTGCACGATGGATTTAAAGTTTTCCATTTAAATCCAATTAGAAGGATAGTTCCTGGAATCGAACCCGAGACTTCAATCTTCGCAACAAAACCAATCTCGGGAGCTCGGCCCCAATAGCAAGACATTTCCACCAAGTGTCATGGAAATCAGTCATTTGGTTAATAGGGGGGACGGACCGACAGACGGACAGATACAACGACGAAACTAAAAGCCTATTTCCATTCTGGAATGTAGGCTAAAAATATTTCTATATTTTTTAAACTTATCTATCAAATTTATATAGAGAAAGGAATCAACTCCTATAGCGTAATTTAATAAACAGAGTGTCGTACAAAGGTAGAGGGAGAGGAAATAATAAAAGGAAGGTTAAACAGAAATACCGTTACATGGCTAAAATATTTGTAAAATTAATGTTGTAATAGGCCACCATGAAAAGGCCATAAGCCATAAACGGGGATTTTTGCAAAACGGGTTCTCTGTAATTCCTATACAGAAAAACTGCAAAGTGTGATATAAAATGTAAGCTTGTGAAGGAAAAATAAAAACATTTTGAATTGAATTTAAAATACCATTGTCTTTAAAGGATGGAAAAAAATAAATGAACAGTTTTCACAGGGAGCCCGGGAACCCACCTCCGACACAATACAACATAATAGTCAAGCTCCTCCTGGCCGCAATACAACTTTATAGACGCAATAACACAAACATGTGACTAACACACACAAGATTGAAAAATAAAACCAAGGAAAACATGAAAATACGAAATAAAATTTAATAATAAAAAACGAGAGGAATAGCAGATAACGCAATAAATATTGCACTTTTTCAATGCCTAAACATACGTTTCAAGCGCTAAGCTCTCATCATTCAGTAGGTGACGTATTCTGAAAAAGTTTTCTGTTCTGTAGGCGATTTAAGTGTGAGAGAGAGAAAGGAAGGGGTTTAGTCGTTATCGCGGAAAGAGTGGAAAATGAAATTGGAATTCGACCGTTACTCATTATAATGTCTCTGTATCAGCTGATGTATATACTTTCATGGTAATCTACAAGTAGTTTTCAATCTTGGTGAACGGTTTTAAAAAATTTTAGGTTCTGGATGGTGATACTAGGATTTTGTCTTAAGGATTGTGGAGAAGGTTTACAAGTTAATTGCCATTTACTTGTAATGTTTGTAAATTAAATTTGGAAAAGATCTTCTGAAAAATGCTTGCAATCCCAGGGACAAAATTTTGATGATACCCATTAAGTTGTATGGTTTAAAAAAATTTTCGTAAATATTTTCATAGCAAATGAATAAAATGTATTATATGTAGGTACTATTTGATTTCTGGAAAAAACTATGTTTTAAGTTGATTCAATTGCAATTGCAGCAAAAAGTCAGAAAGCGAAGTATCATTTGATGACGATGTAAATCTTTATTCTTAAAATTATTTCTGACAGAGTCAAAAGATTATTGCGTCATGTTTTTGCGTGTTGCCTCGCAAAGTCTTGGACATTACGTTCTTCCTCTATGGCCTTCTAATCTCTCTTGGCCGTGATTAAGAGATTATAAAAATGCTGAGAATGCAAGTTGCCTTAAAAATTTCACCTACCTAAGCGTCCCACAGAACAGAGCATAATTATCTCTTCAGAGAGATTTACATCACTACGGATTATCAGCCTGTCTTCGCCTATTATAATACTCGTGCTCCAAAACTGTTTAAATACAACAAGCGTTTATATTGTGCCTGAAATAGTTCCGAATAATAATCGAACAAATTGTTTTATTGACATTTTAAAAACTTTGCGCACTATCTCTAAAAAAACCTTTCGTGGCTTATTATAGGATTGGATTATCGCATAGAAGATAAATTTCTGTGAAATTTTAAGCAATATGCAAAAACATACATTAAAATTAAATTTAAATATACATACTTAAAAATACAGAGTTTAACAGAAGCCCGTTCTAATAAGGAAATAAGACATAACAGAGTGAAACGAAAAAAATTCTTATTACTTCTATTTTCTGATAATGATGAGTTTTTATGATAACTTAAAATTCAAGCTCCAAACCGTACAAGTGAGGACTTAGAGAAGACCAATAACGCTATAGCTGATCTCTTCTAAGTTTTCACTTAGCCTCACTGATCTTCTAGAAGTTCTCACCTGTACGGTTCGGAGGTAGAATTTCAAGTTACCGTAATCTCCTATTTAATTTAACCCTCAACAGGTATTGTGAAGCCCGCGGGACGGGCAGAGTTTTTGAATACATTGAATCCTCTCCCCTACTAGCTTTGTGTGCCTTCAAACCAGTTTAGTCTGTGACTGCCAGTGAAGCAATGAGTTATTATTGCCTTCTTTTAAGAGATACTGCGTAGTTGCGGTTCCCGGAACAAAACTGATTATGTTACCTTTTTCTGGAAGTAAGTATTGGGTTTTTTTACACTTAACAAAGGTATTATCTATATTTTATTTAGTAGTTTAATGTAGTGATCTCTTAATAGATGGCGGACAAAGCTGGACCATGATTAGTTAAAATGATCCTGATTTCGAGGGGAAAGTTCGGCGTGTTTTATACTCACTTGAATCAGACATTGAAATTTCTGAAGATTTCTTGTTCCAACTTAAGCTGTAACCAGACTCTGCAAACCAATACTTCGTAGTAATAGGAACGTTACGGTCGATAATTGGTATCAATCTCTGTAGTTGGCAAATGTACTGAAAGAAAATGGATTGACTGTAGTAGGGTCTATGAAGAAAAAAGAAAGAGGATATACCTCCAGAGTTTTTGCCTTTCAAAAAAAGAGCTGTTGGTTCTACTCTTTACGGGTTTACCAAAGCTTTTACTATGATATTGTATGTCCCTGAACGAAGAAAATCAGTAGTCCTACTTTCCTCCATGCAACACTGAAGAAACCGCCGATAAGGATACGGGAAAGCCGAAAATACTTGTATTACAATAATATTAAAGGGTGTGTCGACAGCGTAGATAAAAATGTGCAGCTTCTTCAACAAGTCGTCGAACCCGCCGCTGGCCAATGTCGATATTTTTTCATAGTATAGATATACCATCAGTAAATGCTTATATTATTCATCAATTTTATCAGAACAGAATGGGGCTTTCTAGAATGGACTTTATAAAAGTAGTGGCCAAAGAACTTACGAAACCTTACTTGAAGGAACGTTTTTATAATAAGAGACTTCTTGGGAGTCCGTTTATCGATCGGCCTTGTCCTAGGTTTTTAGAAGGACACAGTCTTGCCATATTTTCCCTTCATAAAGAAGAGGAAAACTGCCTATTTTTTGTGAATGCAGAAAACCTATCTGCTTAGAATGCAGTAAAAAAATTTGTACCGAATACGCGACAAAGTTGTCTGAAATGTAAACCAGTTTGAACCCTTCCATTTTTTTCACAGAGATTGTTTCTATTGCAAACTGTTGTTTACTTGTAGCTATACATTATTAAATTATGTAAAAAATGGTTTTGAAATTTAATTGACAATTTTCATATTAAAATTTTATTTGGTCTTGTGTACTCTTAACTTGAAAAAATAACGACCAATCAAAGTTTGTATTTTTTACATTTTTCTATTAAATATTTTTAAATTGAAGTTGATATCGGCTAACTCCTTACCTTATATAGTATGCATAAAAAATTATTGTTTCTATTGTTTCAATCTGTGCATTAGAAATATTTTTTGAAATGTTTTTATAAGTGAGGTCCGAGGGACCTCACAACAGTGATTGCCTAAAATATTGACGACACCAGTTATGGGTTAATTTTAGTTTTTATGTATTACTTACAGTCCGTTGCTTACGGGACAAGTCCTCGAGCGATCCAGGAGTTAAAAGAAAAACATTACTACAGACGTGTAAAAACATTAGTGCGAAAACACTACCAAATGTTACTAACAGCTTACCACAGCAAGTATAGACAGGTCAACTGCTGTGTGGACTGTCATTTGAGCCTGTACTGTGTTAATTGGTAATTTGTTTGCATTGTTTTTAATTTATAATCCAAACTTTTTTTTCGTTTAATTCTGTTACATCTTATTTCCCTATGAGGGCGAAATTTTGTTAAACACAGTATAACGATACAAGGAATACATATTTTGCTACACCGATTAGAGAAATTACAAACCAGGAGGAAAACTATGTCATGACCAGGAATATAACTCTGGTATTCCATTTTTCGGGTGGTTAATCTATCACAGAACCATCGTGACTTATTCTTTTGTTTTTTTATCTGGGTTTTCACACCAGTGATGGGGGTGGATTTTCTCACCAGTGATGGGATAGTGCGTTTCCTTTGACGAACCTCATGGATGACATCCGTTGGTGAAGATATATAGATACTAGTATGACTAGCCCATTAAATTGGCCAGCACATTACATTCTCCATACAGAGACGCGAATATGATTGCAATAGTGCTTGCAAGTTTCTCTCGACAACAGCTCCCTCAAGAATAACTATCAGCAATACACCAGTGAATAGTTGTTATGCATTTTCAATAATTTTCATTCCTATAAATAATTAGAATCACTTTTCACAGTGTATAATACAATAAGTAAACAAAATAGTAATTTTTTGTTATGGATAAATAGATATTGATCCTATTACTAAGGCCAAAATATTGCGCAAATCATTCACAATTTTAAATTATCGTTGACGGCGCTGGAAGCTATAACAGTCAATATTTACAAGAAAAGTTGTTCGCAAATTATGACGCTAGATGGAATTGGGATAATTTTCATTGCGATTAAAACTACTCTAAGCAATGCTGGTGCATCTCTCAAGAACTCTTAAATTTTAACATAGAAACGGGCACAAAGCTATTACTTTGTGTGAGTGGTAGAATATCTACGTGGCTATTAAAGAATTCAAGTTCGATTCCCGGTCATGACTGAATGTTTCTCCAGATTTCCAATTTTTCCCATATTAAAACTTATGTCTGCCGCATAGGGTGAGATGCAAATATGAAAGGACCAGTACAGCCTGGCCAAACCGCTTGCAACTGTACCTATAAATTAAATAACAATATGGTAGCGCATTATTCAAAAAGATGTTTATTTTTTGGTGTAACAAATATTTTGAATGGAAATTAAAGGCAACATCGATGAGTCAATGGCTGAATAACCTTTTTGTTTCGCTCAACAATTGATTGTGACATTTTGAAAGTGCTTTGGAACTATACATTTGATTCTTTACCCTCCATTAAAGGATACGTAGAAATTCTCGCGTCAAATGTGAAAGCATTTACGACCACTCCGGCATGCTCCGGAACTAATAAAATAAAAAATCCAATCGAGATTGGTGAATTTAGGTGGGCAGGAAAGCGATAATGGGCATGGAAAACACTATAAAGCTCTTGGGAAACCTCAAAAAAGACAAAGGACAAAAAAGAAAAAGGTATTCGGGAAACAAATATTTCACAAAATTTGCTCTCTCGAATGATTTTTTTTCGTCGTTTTCGGAATCATCTTTTGCTAACTTTATTTATTTTAAGAGAGAAAATAAAAACGGGGCTCTTCCGATAAAATTTTCAGCGTATTTTTTCGCCCTGCGCGTTTCCTTTTTTATTATATTTTCGGTTGCCCTGCCCAAATGCCGTTAATCTTCCTAGCGTCTCTCTCTCTCTCTTCTTCTTCTTTAGATATATTTTCAGTGAATCGCGTGGGCTGCTGTCTGGGTACACGGACGTTACACACACGCGGGGATTCTAGCACGGAAAATTTTTCCGCGGAATGAACTTCGGCTCCTATTCCGTTTGAGAGCTTTTCCCAAACGATCCGAGCAAGATGAGTGACAATTTCGGGAGAAGTGCTTTGAAAACGACACGGAAAATTTCATTCAGATAAGCTGAGGGAGAGAGGGAGGGAGGGGGAGAGAGAGAGAGAACGAGTTTCGATGAGGATAATCAAATCAGCTTCGCTTTTTTGAGCGGCTTTTTTAACGAATAAGAATTAAAAAATGCATTTTACGCCAAATTATTTCAATATAAATGTCTTACGAGCAAAACGAATAAAACATTTCTGGAAACTTGATTTAAAAAAAATACGGAAAACCGAGAAGTAAATTTCGGCAATATTATATCCCCTTAATTTACGGAAACCCACATGTATAAATGATATATTAGAGATCTATATGCAATAAAGATCACAAATTTAGCCAGTAACAAGGCATAGTTTGAACCGTGATGGATAAAATACTTGAATATTCACTACTAAATTTAATTTACAGAATTGATATTTCGTCAAGCCTAAGTCCAATTTGTTTTTGTTAAAAAACGAACGTACCTTACTCTGCGTGCGTACATGGATCATTAAATTACAAAACTTCCTCCACAAGCGATTGTGATGTCGGTAGAGTTTTGACGCGGAATTTCTGACAAAAAACTAAAAGAACCTAAGCTGCGAAATGCCGTCAGCATCCGGTTGACGTGGACGCTTAAGCGACAGTAGCGAAAAAAGAAATTCCATTAATTAAAAATCTCTTACATATGGAAATAAAAATTAATCAAGCTAAAACCATAAATTTCCCAATTGAATCATAAATAAGTTAAAAAATAAATCGCTCGATTGTTCCAAGCGATAAATTCTCTCTTTAAAGATGTATCGACGACACGGATATGCGCGCAAATACAAACTTAAAACTGAATCGCGCACTTTTACTTTCCTTTTAACATTCCATTATATATCGCCTGCTTGTCGGCATTCAAAAGGAATAAAATACGGTACGTGACTTATTCGGTTGTAAATATTTTAACAGGGACCACTTTCACCCTTCCAATTAACCCCATGCAAATAGAACGCATTTGTTTTTCCGTCGAAGCTGTAGGACTTTGAGGACGTAGAAGTGCGAATCGGCGAGAATCCAAATCTCTCGAAACTTCTGGAGGGTCTTGAAGTTTTTATAAGGGACGTAAGAGGATCGTAATTTCGGAGGTGCTACTTAAAATTCCGAAGAAGCAGAGGCTCTCCACGGATCTTACATAACACGTTCTTTTCATTAATTAAGACTTTCGAAAGATTTATCACGAACTAAGCAGATGATTTATCGCTCATACCGGCCACAGGAAAGTTCTATCTCATTCAAATGGGGAACTCCTTCATTGGAAGTTTGGCGGATTAATTTTAAGAATGTAGAGTCGGAAAAATTAAAACGGATGAAATTTCGCTGAAAGCAAAAGGAAATGCGGTTATCTGAGAAAAAATGTTTCATTTCATAAAATAATTAGATTACAAGAAGCAATTCCAAGTAATTTATTTGCAAATATGCATGTAATATCATGTTCCATATGTTCAATGCGATGTATATTGGCACACAGAGCTAATTTGCGATCTATTGTTAAGATTTTTATGGCAAGTATGTGACTTTTATGGGTGTAATGTTTACTAATTTAAAGGAAATTGTTACTTTTATTGAAGATTTTGGGAGATATTTGTTATAATTATTTTAATATGCATTGGGAGAAAGATTGCGTATTGTTTGGGCTGTTATATTAAACTGAATAACGATTGCAGAAGTTTCATAGATCATATACTCCTGTGATGACTACCAGCTTCCAAAATTACTACCATAAATATTTTCTTGAATGCCCTTACTAAGTAAAATGTGATTCTTCAAAAATGGCGAATCCTTTATGAAAACGCCATCTATGCAGGTAGGCCGCAAAAATTTAATTACCGTTCTAAATATCGGAGAAATAAATTGTTAATAATTCCCACTCCATTTTGCAATTGAGGCTGGGTAAATTAATAATAGCTAATTTAGTCAAAATATACGAGGATAGAGATATGTTCCGATCCGTCGGGCTAGATATTTCATATATGTATCTTTGCAAAAGTCGAATTTATAAATAGGTCAAAGAAGTTATTTTTGCCCAGTTTATTCTGAGAATCGAATTATAGAAGTTGGACTATTTTAATGCACTGTTTAAACCCTTTTCTAGGGACGGATTAAGGTATAATGTAACCAGGCCAAATCTTAACGCAAAGGGTTAAAGATATCTCCTTTAAGTGGCCACGCTCAACCATATCAAACTTTGATAGTCAAACATTGGGTTTGCCGGCGACAATAAGAAAAAACAAAAGCCATCGAAGAAAAATCAAGCGTCATTACTCACTTGGGTCGCGATGGCGAACGCCGGCGCCCTCTTCTTCCCGTTGCCGCTTCTCAAACTGCTCCTGCTGCCCCACGTGGACGTCGAGGATATCGAAGAGGTTTCGTCCAAGAGCCGCGGCCTGGACGACCTTTGCGCCGTCGCGTCGCCCGCGAAACGGTCCAGCCGCGACCAGTCCTTGCCGTGGTGACGCCTCGAGTAATACCGACACACCAAAAGGGTCATTGCGACGACGAGGGCCAATCCGGTCCCGGCCGCGGCGCCCAAAACGGCTGCCGAAGCTACCGCCATTCTTCACCGGGCGTAGAGGAGTGAGGTCACGGTTTTAAATCCCTCGCTCACTGTCACAGTTCGCACTTGTAAGCACACCAACACGGACGCACACGCGAATAGGACAGGGCGATGCAGATAACCGGCGGAGATGGGACAAGTGATGAATAAACTGTTACCTTTTTATTCGTCGGGGAAAAGGACTAAAGGAAAACACGAGATGGAGAGATGGGGTGAGAGAGATGGAGAAATTGTTGGGATAATGAGACAGAGTTTCGGTTTTTGGAGATACGTTAAATGTCACGTATAAGAGACGTGGAAGAGGATTGATGAGAATTCGACAAGGGAGAAAGAGAGAGACGGTTAAATAGATTTCGATGTGAGGGGGATGAGGATAGGGGAAAAGGACGCTCGTTTACTTTTCGTGGACCGGTGTAGTGGAACGGGGAGACGCTTTTAAGCAACCGGCGTGGGTCGGAGTGCTGAACGCTTCTGCGCCAGACTGGCGGGCTGTCGATTTTCCCGGAGATTTGCGTGAGCGGAGGAGATAAAAGAGAATTCGGCAAAGAGCGCGATCGATGGAAGAGAAATAGAAGCAGACCGCTTGAGGAGATCGTCGAAAGAAAATAAAGAGAACCCGTAACACCGCACGGACCGAAACGGTACAGTACGCGGTCGATTCCGTAATATTAAAAAAACAGGTTATTTCGGAAAATTCGAAGAATGTATAACCGGACAATTCGTAAAAGGAGGGAAACCGGCAGTGATAATGAACCGGTTGTGAGGAAGTTTTGATTCTAAGTGTAATTATTTGATCCCGATAGCAGACAAAGCTGGACGTTATTTTACTAGTGGACAACGATGGGATGGTTCAACCCTTTTTATTCACCGGCAAAAAACTATTCGAGCTAGAAGAAAAAGTATCTCTCTCAAAATATACACACAGTCCGTGCAAGAATGTGTATTACAAATCGTATGAACTTGGTATGAAGTTGGTTGAGGGTACAAAGTCAATAAATTTGTTGTGGCTGTTATTAAGAGTTATTTTTGGCAATAAATACAACAATGCGACATTGACAGTAGCAAAATTATATCCAAGTATGAATGCATTGTGCTTTGTTGCGTAAAAATCGATGCAAAATAGCACCTTAAATAAATTAAATGTATCTGCGGTAGGGATGGCAGTTACTCAAAAGCTTTAAAGGTCACACATATCACGTATTCGAATAGTATCTTTTTAAATCCGCGCACACAAGCACGCGCTATCTAAAATTGTTTTGATTGAGGGCTCAAAGCCGAGTTTGGTATTACTAAAATACGTTTATTCGGAATTTTTGTAAAATAAATAAATATAAAAATAAATTCAACAGTTCCGAAAATTAATAGGTATTCCACTGGGCTTGGATAATTGTGATAGAATATTTACTTCGCTGTAGACCATGGGTTTAATAAATACAAAATAACCCACAAAGAGACGTTCAGGGGAGGAAAAATTACTTATCCACAATTTCACAAAAACTACATAAAAGTTGCAAACGAACTTTTAAGAAAAGTTTTATGGCCTTATTTTAATACTGTTATTTACCACAAAAAAACAAAACAAAGGATTGAGAGCGAGTAACAAAAGAAAATTGCGAAGTTAAAGCTTCCTTCTGAGCCTTATCGAAGTTTATTCGAATCAAACTGGGTAATGAAATCACGAGAGCGCTGTAGATTACGTTTCGGAAGAAGCACGCTAGAGGACGTGAAGTAAAGGGGTGAAAGAATTGGGAGCGGAAAGGACTTTTGTGTCAAGGGACCAGGACGGCAGAGGTGAAAGGGTTATGGAAAAGGATTTCTGAAATGTATGGTAAAGGGAAAGTTTTTTTTTGCCTTTATGGAACTATAAGGGTTATATGAAGGGTAGATGTAACAGCAAATGGGCACTACAGCATATCATCCAGGGCACCGTGCGCCTCGTTTGCTTTCGAGAGTCGCACCTCCCGTGTCCTCCGGGAGGAGAGAGGGGGGAGGGTTCCGGTTGCGCTTCTCGGGTCGTCGACCGCTTTAAGGTAAAAAGGCTGGTAAAGGGTATTATGAGGAGGCGAGAGATGTTCACCGCCGCCTTGGGCTAGCCTCCGGGTCTGGCGTCATCATCGTCCCTTGTCTCCACCACCTCCGGCCCCTCTATGGATCCTCGCCGACTTCCGTTACATCTGAGCGGACAGGGAGGCGGGGGCGGTTGGGCGGGTGGCCACGGGACGGTCCCCAGCCTTGCCAAGATGCGGGTTGGATGAGCCACGCCCGATGAAAGATATCGAACGGACTTCTTGGAGCGAGACAAAGTTTTGAAGAAGAGAGAGAGAGAGAGAAAGAAAAACAAATAATAGAATTCATTATAGGAATAGTGGATTTGGAGAGAAGAACAATGTTACGAAACCAAAGACAAGACACCTTTTAGTGCGAATGGATTATGACATAAAATATCAACAAAATATTTTCTTTTCTTCAACGAACTTCATGATCATCCACTTATAAATTATTTAAATAAGTTTAACATGCGATAATAGCTAAACTAGATACTTTATCATAATCTTCTTTGAAAATGGGACTCTATATATTTTTAAAATGCTAAAAAAATGAATTTTATGCCAAACAAATGTAAAGTTGACAGTAATGTGATCGGACATGGATTAATTTGGCAAATAGGAAACACGCACTATCTACTAATTTAAATGGTAAATTTTCATATTTTCTTCCAAATAAATGCCAAAATTATCTAGGGAAAAATGGAAAAACAGGTATAAATCTGCTTTTAATGGTTTATAGACATGAAATTAATTTGATTTGTAGCAAGTTTTTGTAATTTTTTTACTTTTTTGCAACAGAGAATCTAGGATCACTATTTCCATTGATAGCAACTCCAGAAGCCGTTGCCGAAGGAATGAAAGGCAGTCAGAGAACAAAGCAGTGACTTACGTGACTATCGAATCTGCTAGTGGGGTGGCGGAATGAGTCGGGAACGGATACTCAACACCGATATTAAACGCTATCTTAAGTGAAATAATTACACCGCTAGTCTGTTGCCGAGCCACGTATTAAATAAATACATAACACCGCAATGAACAGCTAAATAACATTTGTTAGTCATTCACCTGTTTTCGAAAAATATGTTTAAGACGCTTCTGAATTGTATTGTTTATCTCGCCAAGTACAGTCAAACCCACTTTGATGGAGTTTTTTGCACTTATTTAGAGCTCTTGAACCAATTAAACACTACAAGAAAGCTTCCATAACGGTAACTTCTAACATTAAAACCTTAAGGTCAGTTTGTAAATCTGCTTTCAACAACTGAGACGTATGCGGCTTCTTTCGCCCGGAACCATCCTTTATCATTATATAGCCCTTGAAAAAGGCCTCTCGTAAACTTTCGGGTTTTTATTGAGAATCCGTGAACTTTGAATTTTTTCAGTAATACGCACTAAATAATTTCTGTAACCTGTTTCGTCTTTTTTAGCTTTAGCATCTGTTCTTAAAAAGTTTCTACCTGTTCTATTTATGGATATTCTGTTTGCACTCGTTCGGAGAATCAGTTCTAGGACAATTCTAGCATTTTGCTGTTGTCAACATTCCTTATTTAACCCAGTGATGCTGGTTAAAATAGCTTAGATATGAACTTTTATATAAGTCCACGTAAGCGCCGCGTATTTACATTGATTATACAATTTATGTGGATCTTTTATTATAAAAAACGTTATTTAAATTTAAAATAAACTTATGGTTTAGTATTATGAATTGTTTAATATTAAAGCATGATGTTGACGAAGTCTATCATATCGCGGACTCGCATCTGCTCCGCAATATATTTTTTTATCATAAATCTCTATAAGCATTAATAAAATCTTCAAGAGTAATCCACCTCCTATAATATTCCCTGCTCTTCCCATGTCACATCCAAAATCTAAATTCCCCTCTTGTCGCATCTTCCGCCGTCGCTCTGATTCGCCCTTCCTCTCTGTTTCCTTCCTCCTCCATCTCTCCTCCTTCCCCCTCCCTCTCTCCTCCTTCCCCCTCCCTCTCTCCTTCCCCCTCACTCTTTCCTCCTTCCCTCTCCCTTTCTTTCTATCCCACTCCATCATTTCTTACATCCACTTTCGCCTTTTCCCATCCCTTCCCTCTCCACCCCTCTACTACCTGAGCCACATCCGGACAAGAAACGTTCTGTAAAGCTCTTCCGCCGGAAATATCCCTACTTAAAATTCTTTTCATCGCATCAATAGCACTGAAAAGTCGTTTGAAGAGGTCGGGTTGTTATAAATACGTAAATGGCAAAGGTCAAAAATGCCGGCGACAAACTGGAGTGGGATTCAAACCCTATGAATCGAATGACCTGAGAGTAAACTTTTTTTTTGCGTACTTGAGCGATGGGTGCATGTTCTTGACATAAACGCTTTCACCGAAACGCGACAAATAATTCGGGAAAGCTGTCATGTGCAAATGAATGATCGCACATGTATTCAACCGTTGTTAAGACTACGAGTAATTGTGTTTTCATTTCTGGATGAATAGGTTCTCTGGGACGAAATTTGTTTTATTCACTCATTCGAAATAATCTTAATCTCCAATTTTTAAATACAACTCATACTTCCGTCATGTAATAGCGGCAGTCAGACAATTCACTGAAACTTGTTTTAAAAATCGTGGATGTGATTGGAAATTGCATTTTTTGCTCATGATAAATTTTCGGTAATAGGACCATATTTCGTCTAATGAGTTTTACGCAAGTACTCTAGGTAAGGTAAACATGTTGTTCTTTAGTTTCCCTTTCCCTTTAGTTATCCCAAAAACACTCCTAAACGGCAATAATTCTTTGCGAAACATTGGACCAGCTGGAGAACAGAGACCAGTTTTAGAATTCTGCTGTAATTGGGAATACATCGCTATCCTTCCCTTAATTAGGATTTACGAGTTCGAATCGAGACGAATAGGGCCAATTACAACACTTTCTCAGCCCTCTCTGTTTATAAAACTTTCACAATATTCAACGAGATACAATTAACGAAACATATGAATTATACTATAGCTTTTTACTTCATATAGAATACAGAATAAAGTTACATAACCAATTAAATAAGAATAGTTTAAAATCACACAGTAAGAAATATTGTTTAAGGGATACACCGAATTTTCTGCTCTTACAAACATAGCAGTCGTTTTCTCATAGGATATCTTAATACAACCTCTTGCAGTATGAACCTGTTTGGCACCAATTAAAATTTTCCTGCAATATTACTCTTATTTTTTGGTTAAATGCGAACATAAAGTCAGGTTTTACATATATATGTTTACTTTTTAATCTAGTAACTTTGGAGAGGTGACCGAGATTAGTTGGCGCGAGAGAGTGAATAAGTGAAACGTTTGGTATGTAAAGGTTATCGTCACTGGATCGAAAATTTCCATTGAGTTGAACCTATCTTTATTCTGCAACATAATGCAAACACACTCCTGCAAATTTATCCTTTAATCTAGCAAATGTTAAGTATATAGATCGATGAATAAATAAAGAGATGAATAAGTAAACGGATGAATAAAACGATTATCGTGCAAACATTTGTTCACAAAAATACGGTAAAAGCTAGTTTATTAATGGGTAGGGGCAGAGAAAAGGGAAATGCGGAAAACTTGAATAGCTGGCTGCACGAAATACAATTAACATGCACTGGGAGCGAGGTGCAACCGTTTATTTTTTCATTCGGGGATCATACCACATTATATACCACAATCCACAGTTTTATGAGGAATACTAAGAAGGGCATCAACTACACATGTGACGACTGAAAAAATAATTAGGAACCGTGATAAACAAACAAAGAAAAATATAATCAAGTGAGAAGAAATACGACTCGGAATCTGACCGAATCTTTAAACGTTCTTTGACCTCATATCTTGGGCAGGATATTGCCCTCTAGAAGCACAGATTTTAAGGATCCCAAAGGCCGATAAAGGTGCCTAAATCGGGACGGAACGAGAATGATGGGGACAGAGAAAGAGAGAGAAGGGGGGAAGAGGAAAGGAGAATGTTATAAAACCTTCTTTCTACACTCCTCGTGGGACCTAGTGTAGTGGCGTCCTTGCGGCCCTTAGGGACCGCGACGCTTAAACTTCCCTCCGGAATGCCGTTGCGGGAGAGCCGGAGAGAGATCCGGACGTCGAAAATTCGCCACAACGCAGAATGCTCTCTCGCACAGAAGAGCAACGCCACAACAGCAATCCGACGCCTAACTTTCTTCCCCCCTCTCTCTCTCTTTCTCCCTTTTTTCCTACCCTCTTCATCTCCCACCCTTTCCGTTCCCTCCGCGGAAATATAAGGATCGTAATTTGATTCCGGAAATAAAAGGAGAAATTCGTGCGAGCTTATTCTTCGAACCTCTGAGGGGAGGACACGCCGCCGTATAATTGGGCCTGCGGCTCGCTGACGTAGGCCTACATAATTCAAAGACAGGGTTAATAATCCATTCCTTTTTAAAGATTGGAGAAGAAAAGTAAGGGTATGGCGGGAAAAAGTTAGGAGAAATTGGAGGAAGTTGTACGTGATGACATGGGAAGATTGAATAGTATTAAGCCGCCGCTCCACCTTGATAAGGATTACGAGTCGATGTGCCGATATAACCACATTGTGAAAATAGGTTATCTTTCAATAGTTGCATTTAATGTTTTCATTTAAATGTGTTTTCATTACACATTTTCATGCCAAAACATATGTTGTAACTATTTTTGGAATTTGTATAACAAAAGTGATTACCGAAGCTTATTTTTAAATTATTTAATTTATATGAATGTTTGCTTTTAGTCGAAATTCAACAGATAATGTAAGAAAGGAAGGAAATTTGTTACGTTTTCGATGAACAGATATTAATAGACTTCACACGACTTACCTATCATTTTCAATTATCAGAATATATATATATATATATATATATATATATATATATATATATATATATATATATATATATATATCTGTAGCACCAGATCAAGTTTCTTCCCTGAAATTTGTAAAGAATTCTTTTTGTAATAGTAATAATTTATGTAAATGTATTCCTAATGTATTTCCTAATAATAATAATAAATATTACTCGTTTAAGCACCGGAAAAATACAAATTCTACTTTTCTATACTAGACATGAAGATCGATTAAATGGAAACCAATACAAATAACCTACCAAACGAATTTATTCACTTCACTATTTAAAAATTTTGGATTACTAACGATCACGCAGAAATATCAAGAAAAATCAAGGCGACTATCTCACACGAGGAACATTAAATTTAAAATTCCAAAAAATAATAATTAATACAGCTCGAAAGCAAAAATTGTAATTAATTGTAATTGTAATTGTGAGAGTTAACATTTTCTTGCTCTGCTGTTTAGTGAAGAAATTTTCGTTTGTTACATTTCATTATGGGTGGAAGAGACAGCACCGATTGTTGTTACCACAGAGGCAAAGATTTAGGGAAGGCATATTTCTTTTTGAAGTCAGAAGCCGATGCAGAGAGAAGTCTTCCTAGCATTAAGTATCGGAAATTGCCTCTGCCTTGCTTCGCAGAAGGGATTCGCTACACACGCGCAGACACAACACAAACACGGGATCAAGCAACGGAAGGAAATTCCGTGAGGCTGGAGTAAAAACCCCATCCAGAAGCTTTTATCCCTTAGCTTTATGGAGGGGCGACCTTTTAAGGAAGAGAGGAAAAGGGAGAAAACCTTTCTGGAATGTTTCCGAGCTCGCGAGAGAATCGGGTAAGACAAAAGAACAGATTTTATGTTCACTCGTGCACTTCAAAAGAGTAAAATTTAATTCCTACTTCCAAAGAAACATCCGACGGACGAGACTGCTCCTTCCAGTTACTTCCGTAGCCTTATTTAGCGATAAAGGGAAACACATGTTCCTTTTCGTAGATATGAAGATTAATTAAAACTAATTTTCACAGACTCTTTGTCGTATCTATTAAGAATGACTGAACTTATCAAGCATATAAATATGGAAACTTTTCGGTTTCGGGTTGATTACTTGAAAAAGTCCCAAAATATGTTCATCATAAACAATTTTACCGAATTTTTTCGTTCCTACAAATCGTCGTTACTATGTGAAATATAAGAGGAAAGAAAATTTGATCAACAAATGTTATTTAAATAGTCGATCATAAGCATAAAATGCATGTTGTTTTTCTATTTAGAAAAAAAAAAAAGAAATTTACTTGTAGTCAACCTGGTCAAATCAGTTATTCATGATTAACACGAATGTCAATGCATCTTCTACTTCACCCATATGAATATTAGCTTTTGCCTAACAAATACAATCTTAGAAGAATGAAGCTTCGTTTTAATAGTTTTTCGTAGCTCAAAATATTTACAGATTTTAGAAGGAAGAAATAAAAAAATAGAGGGAAAAAGAGGTTATAAAATATTCAGTGGCAGAAGGCTAAGTCATGGGCTTTGCGTGGAAAGGGTTTCCGGCGTTGAGCTGTGGATGGTCATAGAGTTATAGCGTTCAGTGATGATTCATAGCCTCAGATTTCCCTTACTAAAAATGCTATTAGCTAACGGCATATTGGTGGAAATAGATATAAGCAGAAATAAATCATGTATTTATGTAATGAATTCTTGCGATGAAATGTTTTTTTATATTTGCATAGCAATTGTTCAGATGATACGAAATATAAAGGATAAAATATGCCTCAAACTAAGAAAACATCCCAATGTCTCTTTTTTCTATTTATTAATCGCAATTTGAACTTTTGTGAACCATAGGGACATATTTTTGGGAGGGAGCAGTCTTTAACAAAGAGGCTCCAACTTTAAAATGTCCATTACGGAAGAGTCCCGCCGAGAGCTATTAAGTAGAGCAAAGGGTTTTGTAAGGAGCTCTCCGAAGTGACGTCACAAGGACTGTTACCCCGTCCCCATTTTCCTATCTTTAAGACCGCCGCTGCCGTGAACGACGGATGCAAGGGACTGAGGTGGCGTGTTTAACGATCTTCCTTTTGACGGCCAGGAAGGAAGAATCCGAAACGGAAAATGACGCGCAGTTCACCACTCGGCGAGGCGTGTTTTCGCTCGATGTAGCAAAAAATAAGTGCGATCTGCTTTTATTTCTCTCTGCAGGGTTTTCAAGTAACTCTATGTTATTAAATTAAATGTAATAAATTTCCATGAGCAATGATCCAGATGCCTGTTAATATTGAACGCATTGAGAAATTTTAAATTATACATTTATCATGGAATTAAAAGGTAATATTAAAACAGTTGATGGGCGTTTTTGTTTAATATCATTTAGCTTATGCAAATGAAAACATATATCACCTTGTGTGACTCCAGATAAATCATTGTCCAAAAATCAAACCAAAACATATTATTGATTTCGAGAAGCTGACAATGAACTCGTTTGATAAGGTTTTGAAATTATGGATATTGAAACTGTCATGGCTAGGAAAACAGCGCACAAAGTCACCATAACAGACTTAATAGCGTGGTTTTAATGTGTTACAAATTTCTTTTAAGCTTTAAAACCAACACTTTTGTCGATATATTTATGTATTTTCGTTGTTTTATATGCTTGCAGTATAATAATTACAGCTTAAGTTAGATATGCAAATAATTTGTCTTGATAGGCCACTTTTTAATTTCAATTTACCAGCAATAGTAAATTTTCGCAACACATTAGAGTTTCGGCGAAATTCTCGCATTATAGTGGAATTCCCCCGCGCTGCATAATTTCTTAATACTATTCCGTTGAATTTTTAACCTCCAGGTTAAACAGAGTTTATGAATAATTAAACCGTTTACTTTTATTCGAAAAAACTCTCAGTATTTCGTCGTAAAGCATTCAGAATTTAATCTGCAAATATTATGAATAACCCAAAATTCTCAACTCCTACGGCAAGAGAAATTTTAAAACGAAGCTTTTGAGAAAAATAAGTTTAATGGCATTGTTTTAGCATCTGAAGAAGTAAATTTTTAAGTTTTGAATATAATACTAAAAACACCTATTTTATGATACGTATTTTATAAAATAATTTAATATTATTTAGTCAATGGATATTTTTTCGTGATGTGATCAAAACAGTTTACTATTATCGTAAATAATAATAAATCACACGATGTAAACTATTCATATATGTTAAATACAGATAAAAACGATAGAATAGTAGTTTCGTATGCATATTTTGCTTGTTAATCAATACGGCAAACTATCATCTCCTGTAATGTAAATTTAAATCATGTTGCGCCTCATAAAGATTAAGACAAAGTTTTATTGTCATAAAATATTTTTCCCGATTTATAACTGAATTTGATCACTCGATTAATTAGAAACGCCGTTGTAAATACAAAATTACTTCTTCCCAAACACCACACGTGGAAATCGACTAATTAGTTCATTTATTCCGTAAGACGTGGTTACTGCACCTTGTATTTGCAGAGCGTGCTAAACAGCCGGCACCTCGTCAGGGCGACGGATACAAGTGAAAATGCACAAACAACGCAAGGACAACGGAATGCTAACTCGATAATATAGTTTACACGTAATAATGCCACATTGCAAGCTTGCGCCTGGAAGCCTTGTTTCAACATGGAGTCGTCCGGCTATTTGATGTCTCGAAACGCGTGATTTTGCACTCTGTCGCAGTCACTTAATCTTTATTCGTTTTAATACATTTCCTATGCCATGAAAAGGAGCAAGCGTGTGAGTGTCTAAATTTGAGTACTTCAAAGTTACATTATTCGGAAATTTTGTATTAGAATAAAGGCTGTCAATTTATATTGCATTGACAGAAATTTAAAACTATATCTTAACGGAATATGATCGACCTTTTTTTTCGCCGCTTGAAGAACGACACCCGTAAAAGGGGAATAGTAAAAACTGCATACAATGTAATTATTCATTAAACCAAACGTCTCCTATAACTTCGACTTATCATTAAATCGGCGCAATATAAAGAGATTTAGCATGAAAACTAATGTCCCTAAAGGAACACTCAGGCCCGTTAGGCTTATCTCAACCATAAATATTTTGAAGAACTTATTTGTTTGCTAGTGCATTTATAACGCAACCCCTACAAAACGTAGAATCAAGAAGAAGGTACCATTTTAACCGCAATAAAAGATAAGCAAAGTGGGAGGTTTTTAAAAAACGATTTGGACTTCATTTTTTTATTTTAAAATGTTTTTCTTTTTTATTTTTCCCATTTAAATAACATGGGCATGAGCGTATTGTTGGATTAACAATCTGAGTGACAGCCATTGTAAACAATACCTAAAACCTAATATTAAATAACAAGGGGAGACTACGTACCTTGGGTCGTCGATTTCGACGAAACATTTTTGGGTGGCAGAATGCATCGGATTTTGATTGAATGGGCCTTATTTTTGGCAGAATCTTTTTTCTTTTCACAGGAATAACTTTGGCTGGATAAAATGCAATAATAGGCCGACAAAGTCGAGCAGGTGGGTTTGCTGGGTGGTTACCGTACTGTCTTCGGAGTATTTTGTCCCGGGTTCAAATCCCACGTCATACCTAGTTGTTTTTCGTTTTAATCCACTTTATTATTATTAATTTATCGTATTATTATTTATTTATTAACTTTTCTATATTATTGTTTATTTATTTATTATATTATTATTTATTGACTTCATTAAAATCGATGCACAAAGTTAATCCTGCGATAAGAAAAAAAGATTCTGCCAAAAATAAGGCCCATTCAATCAAAAGCCGATACACGGGTCTTATAACTTGAAGTATTCTACCACCCAAAAAGGTTTTGTCGAAATCGACGACCCAAGGTACGTAGTCTCCCCTGTAAAAGAAATACAGTTCAACCTCGATAATCAGTTACTAATTAATTCAAGGGTGTGTTCGGATTACTGGATTCTAAGTAAATGACCACGTTTTATTATAACGTATATCTGTCACCGCCCTATATTTGAAAAATTCTGCCCCATGGTGGCGATACTTCAAAGGAGCTTCACATAAATATTAAATTAAGAAACCATATAATTAAGGCAATTTTTGCAGCAGAAATATTTTGAACGATTTCATTTCAGTAAAAATGCTTAAAAGGTGGAGAAACATAGAAACGGATTAAAATAAAAGGTTTAAAAAGAAATCTAAACTAACCTCTTCTATTGAAATTCTGCACCGATTATGCTTGGTATGTCTGTAAGCCTCTAAATAACACCCGCATACACTAACAGAAAAAAAAAATCAATATATAAATAAAACAACAATTAATGTACTTGCAGATCACTAAAATGACTGTGAGATATCTGCGTTGATGGACAGGAAAATTGTACTCCACACTGGGCCGCGACAGTAGAAATAATCGATATCGGCTCGGCGGTCGACCGTGTCGATATATCGCTCATTTCTTTTAAAACGATGTTTCCAAGAATCATCTATACCAGTGGTGGGCAACCTTTTCTACGTGATTGGTGGCTACAAATTCTTCGGCGGGCCGCATTGGCAAGTTGTCAATGCTTCGGTGAGCCAGATTGGATTTTAAATCGGACGTCAACAAGAGATCAATGAAAATCACTTCAAAATTAGATTTTTAGGGTTAAAATTTCAATAATGAGTGTTTTATTGTTGTAATTAGAATGTATGAGATATGAATTTGGGTTAAATCTCTTTTTGACCATAGCTTCACGGGCCGCATTAAACGCTCTTAAGGGCAGCATACGGCCCGCGGGCCGTGGTTTGCTCACCACTGATCTATACAGCCGCAAGAGGCATTAGTAGTGGACATCTGTGTCCGACTTTGTTACAAAATAAAAGCTACAAATTTCACTTAACGACGTTCGCTTCGCTTAACCGGCACTTTACACCGGATGTTGAGAAACAGTTCGGATTACTGGGATTTCGGAAACCGTGGGTTCCGATTATAGAAGTTGCACTGTAATATACTAGAGAGCCTGTTACCTGACTCGAATGTACAACAGTTTTCATTTACTCACATAAAACAAAAAATATTGCTGTTCATCATTTGCTTTTAAATTTTAAAATTATAAAGTCAGCAAAACTATTTAAAATCATTTATTTTAGAATAAATCATCAGTTTAATATAGTTAGAAATGAAATTTAAAGATAAGGTTACAATTAATTCACAAGGATTGAGGAATATAAGCATAAATTATTTAATAAGATAAAATTAACGTATTGATTTGCACAAAATAACTTAAAGGTAGAATTATTGAATTAAAATGTAATGTATTTTCACATCCATTTAAATCGTAAATTACGGAAAATCTTCCCGATAAATCTTATTGTTATATGGTTCATCCTGTCGAAAGGTACCTCGATTTGGTTTTTTCAAGTCTTCAATTTAATTTACACACGGCATAAAATCATGTAATTAAAAATCCTCAAACTAATTTATCATGTTTTAAATAATCATTTCGGAGTAAAAGTCTTTCGAAATGTATCTCACAGGAATACATACATATATATTGGTTTTAAGGGAATTTAATAGCTAATTTCTATTTCATAAATAAAAAGGAACTCGTCTTAACTTAGGCCAGATTTTCTCTTCAACAAACGTAGTCTTTTAGCGTTTAAAACATATTTTTGAACGAATGTAGGCGTCGCTATGCTGTAAAGTCCGAGTTAGTTCTATTCTATTCAATCTATCTCTATTCAAATTAATACAAAATAGCAAATATGAAACGCCTTATTATACCCATTAGTTGGGCATTTGCCCTAAAAAGATGCTATTTATGTGTTTGCCGATTTGATGAGGTCTTAGTTTTATCGGGAAATGCCAGAAGAGATAAATTAACAACGGACGGATATTACGAAAATGAAACAGTAAGGAAGATACAAAGAGAAATTAAGAGAAAATACATACCTACGTGATTAGATGTTCTTTCGAATATAAATGTAGACAATCGTTCGTATTAATGGAAATGCTTCCGGTACGTATGTGCTCGAACTAAATAAAACGTACTATTTTTATACCCGTTGCTACGAACAACAATAGTAATTTGTTTATAGTTGTTGCTACGATAAAAGTTCTGGAAAGGTACATTACAGTAATCTTCTTCGGAGGACGATGAGTGTAAGTATCTAGGGGTAACTTTCACGAAGGACCTTCAGTGGGGACCGCAGATAGACAGAGTTGTAGCCAAAGCTTACGGAGCACTGCATTTTATAATTAGGGTCTTAGGAAAGAGTAGTCCCGCCACAAAGGAAATGGCTTATAAATCGTTAGTTAGGCCTATTCTGGAATATGCTGCAATAGTGTGGGATCCTCATTCAGTGGGTCAGATAAAGCAGCTTGAGATGGTACAGAGAACTGCAGCGCGCTATGTCTTAGGAGATTTTAGAAGAACCGAGAGCGTAACAGAAATGTTAAAAAAACTAGAATGGGAATCGCTAGAACATAGAAGAAGCATAGCAAGGCTAGGGGGACTTTTTAATGCATATACGGAAAAGCCAGCTTGGGCAGATATTTATGATAGGTTTAAAAAACCTTCTTATCATGGACGCTGGGATCATGAGCACAAGATGGAGCCTCCTCCACAAAAAACAAACTGGGGAAAATTCTCGTTTCTTAATAGAGGGATTGAGCATTGGAACGCATTACCTGCAGAGGTCTTCAAGCCATTCCCTTCCCGCGTAGGTCTCTTTAAAGCGAAGTTAAATAGCATTCAAAATGCATAATAATTGTGGGTAATTCTAAAGACGAGCTTTTGAGTGATACGTGATGTTTCCATTTGTGTACCCTTCCCTAGAAATGTTAAAACCTTTAAATCAAGAGTAAAAAATATCAATGTGAACGATATTCATTACTTTTAGTTAATTTATTGTTAAATAATATTGTAAGATGAATTAATTAACGAAGGAGCTCGAACTCGAAGCTCCTAACAGGAAAAATATATGGATAGAATATTGTATGCGGTATGTGAAAAATTGTAAACTGAATCTTCTTAATATGTTTTTATATGTTTTAAATATGTTTTTTGTGTGTTAATTTTGTAATCTTGCCACCGGGCCAGGCGCCCACTTGCATTGTATATTGAAATAATAATAATAAATATATAAATACGTCCGATTCCTGGGTTCCTCATTCTTGGAATGTACTTAAAACGCAAATAACTCGATCAAATATGCAGATATAAACTTAAAATTTTGCAGAGATAATCTACTCCAATATAAAAATGCTACGATGAAGAAAAATTTAAAGTCAAGGATTCGGCTCCAGGGGATGATTTGCATTCCCTATAAGATAACACGTAAAAATCGACTTTTTGACGTACAGGCTTTTCTTCTTTTTGAAATTAAAATTAGAAAACATAGACTCACGACCTTTAGATCTAAACCATATTAAAGAAAAAATTACAAGGTTTTTTATTCTGTTCATCAATATTTGCCTACAGTTCGAACTTCTTCATGTTAAGCGTTTAATTCACATATTTTTGGGAAATCGTACCATTTTAACGGGATGTTGCCTTGCCCACCAATTACATTGTTAAACCTCAAAATCATACTATTATTCCGATTCTTATGGGTTTAAGCGTGCTTTGAAGGCATTTAATACGGGAAGGAGGGAAATACGGAAGGAGAGGGAAATGATTTTCATAGTTTGTTGCGTTATTTACGAGAAGGAACACCTAAAGAGCTGAAATACACTATGTCGCCCGTTCGTTGGTCTGAATGTAAAGCAATTAAAACGCGAATGGATGTGGATAGAAAATTGTAATTTGGCAGAAATTTATATAATGAGCTAATCAGAATTTGTTTATTTAGGGCTGAGATAGTAATTAAAGAAATAAATGTCCGTTTGCGGCGCCGTTTTGCAATCACTTCCTCCGAATAAAACTAATAAATTTTAATTAACTGAAACAATATTTTATGTGGAATGAAATTTAAAAATATATAATTAACATAGTAGTATTTTCCAGAGAGTTGAATTCTTTTTTTGGCCTCATATTCATCTTTATACATTTATATTAAAATAGATCAGTGCTACTAATATAGGTCATATAAATATTATCACCTAAATTCCATCTCGGCTTATATCAAACGGATTTTCGTGGCATTGGCGATTAGCGTGTCCTGTGATATATAATGATAGGAATGATTATATTAGTGAATTTTTTGTTTGAAAAAACATTTCATGTGTAGACGCAATAAAAATTAATGTTTTAGTTTGATATTTACAGAAAGCAACCTTAGCCTCTTAAATGTATTTTTATAACTATGCTATAACTCAATCCTTGCTTCTGCCGTTGGATTAACTCCTCTCTTCCTAAGAGGGTCTGCCACACAACTGCTCTCCTCTTGAGGCACTTAAGTGGCTGCTGGTGTCAAAGTTGGGAACTGGGGGTGTGGATGCCTTCATCCTATATCTTCCTCCTCTTCAGGGGAAGATCCGTGCCTGCTCCCGTGGATGCACAGGGGCGCTTGTGCCGATCCCAAGGCATGGGCCTGGCGTCTGCGATGGAGCGGAGTGTTGGCTCACTCTTCCTCTTAGTGGTTTCCCAAAAGCGGACAGCCAGTTTCTGCATGGTGTCCCGGACGGTGTCCATTGGAAGCCACTCGTAGAGATCTTTCACACTATCCTCCCTGCGGTGACGAAATATGGAGCGGAGGCAGGCTTTTTCAGCCATGCTGATGGATTGCTGTCCCACGCAGGTTAGTCTCCCACTCCAGGCTGGAGACGTGTAGGTGAGGATGGGTAGGATAAGTGCTTTATACAGATGGATCCTCCGGCATAGCGGGATAAATATGCTTCCAAGGAGAGGAGCCAAGGAAAGTTTGGCACCCAAGGAAGGACTTGTGTGCGACTCTATACGCATGAGACTGGAATCGGAGTTTACGGTCGAGGACGACTCCCAGGTATGTCGCCTTGTCCTTCCACTTCACCTGTTTATGTCCAACGATGATCCCTTCTGGCTCCGGAGTTGGTGACACAGAGGAGAGTACTGTCTGGGTCTTGCTGGCGTTGATGTCCAGCTTGATAGTCTCGAACCAGGCGATCAGGGAATAAGTCCCGCGTTGGAGGTAGCTGGCGGCCATCCTTTTATTCCAGGATCGACAGAGGATGGCTGCATCATCCGCATATAGGGCAGAGATGGTGTTCCATCCTAGGTCCACCGGAGCGTCTGCCGTGAAGATGTTGTACAGCGTTGGACCTAGGACGGAGCCCTGCGGAACGCCGGAGCTGATGTCCCTTGAAGTGGAGAGCAGGCCATCCCAGCGGGCTCTGAAGGGTCTTCCCGTGAGGTAGCTTGCAATAAGGAAGGACCGCTAGGCAGGAAAGCGAAGTGTTGTCATCCGGTACAGGAGTCGGTGATGCCAGACCCTATCGAAGGCTTTCGTTACACCAAAAAACGCGGCTGCCACATGCTGACCAGCGTTGAAGGCGTTTGTAATAAAGTTGCATACGCGGGCCAGTTGATGTGTGGTGGAGAATCCTTCCCGGAACCCAAACTGCTCCTCGGGGAGGGGGGAATGTTCCCTCAGATGGCCATGGAGGGGGGGGGGAGAAGGATCCTCTCAGAGTTTCCCTAGTCCACTCAGAAGAGAGATCGGTCTGTATTTCGTAGGGTCCCGGGATGCCTTGATTTTCGAGATGCAGATGATTGTTGTCATATTCCACGCCGATGGAAAGTGTCCAAGGCACTCAATCCTTGCTTCGGTAAATATAAGCAATTTAAGAGGGGCAGAGGCTCCGGATTTATCATCACAAATGATTACTTAACAAATGTTGAACAACAATAGTCTTAAATACCAACGTATTATTTACCGTTCCGGGATCTAAAAAGGTATACATTAATAACTAAACAATAATCTTCTCTGCTTCTTCTCTTCATAAATATTTTTTAAATTTGTTTGTTTGTGCAGAAAAAAGACCTAATTACCGATCGCCTACAAAAGTTTGCAGGAGAGGAGGAGAGGGAGGAGGGGCGGGGGAGGAGGAGAGTGGAGAAGAGGTGGAGGGGAAGAGAGAGGGAGAGTGGGAGAGGGTGGGAGAAAGTGGGAGAAATTGGGAGGGGCATTATTAGACTCTGTTTTCAAGTGCATTTGCACTAAGCTTGCTATAAAACGCATGAAGGACAAAAACAGATTTTCTCGAGTGACGTCACCTTTTTAGCCTGAATACTCGGCGAGAACTCGTGCAGGATTTAAGCCGGTAGTTGTCTCTCAAAAAAGCATGGGTACGATATCAGGAAAGTTTTCGTTTTTACATTTGATTATCACATAATTGACTGGAATACAATGTGTAGACCTTTACGGCCGATTCACACTATACGTAATGTCTTCGTTTTGACACGGACCGTCTTTGAAACGTCAAAAATTCCTTCTGTGTATTTAGATGGAGTTGTTCACACTATACGTTTTGTTGCGTCAGTTTCCTTGGAGGAATATTTTGACGAGACGGTGCCGATCGAAACGTGTCGAATCCTCTCCGTTTCTGATAGTACACACCTCGCAAACCAATGGCTACCAAGATTTATTTCGAAAATTCAATTTAGTTTACGAAACTAATAGATAGTAGCAAGAAGTAATTTCCAAATAGTAGCTTTAATAGCCAAAACATTAAAACCCTTCAAAGCATTGCAGTGTTAAATAAATTACCGAATATAATATTGAAAATATGTAATTAATTTCCTTCTTATAACAAACACTCATCATTGTCATTTACATTTTTCAATCATAACCCGCGCTACGTGACTGTCATTTACATTAAATAATCGATCGTACTTTCGGTTCTCGAGTTAAATCATGTTCTTTTTCAGATTCAATGAACTTGATTGTAACGTAACTCTAATTGGTATAAAATCGAAATTTAATATTGTACTTATCGATAATCAAATGAAACTTCAATGTGTACAGCATCTATTTTATTTTGCGACTTTTATGACTGAAAAGGTGACGGTCGGTGTCGAAACTTCAACCTACACTGATGAAAAATGAAGTGTCGAAGACGGTCCGTATCGAAACGGAGATGTTACGTATAGTGTGATTCGGCCTTTAGTCTTTAATATTTTAAAATAATTTACGATCGAGATTTTCACTCTATATTTACACTATTTCACGTAGAAAGAAATGAATATTCTTATTCCTACTTTCTATTATATTGTTTAATTTGTGTTTGCTCATATTTTAAGTTTCCGATTTTTCAACATTTCAATTATTGATTAAGGATTATTGCATTGTTAGACTCGGACTTTCAAGTGCATTTGCACTAAGCTTACAATGGAAGAAACGCATTTAGGACAATAACCAATTGAAAATTTGTGAAAAGTTTCGTGTAAATATAAAACAAATGAAACAAGTAGCGAAGAAAATAAACGATTCAATTGCATTGTAATAATGGGCAACTTAACATTTCAAATAGAATGATATTTCACGTATACATTGAAAATATCGTTTCGTTTGCAAGTTTTATTCTGCAGTTGAAGCAAATTGCTATATTGATAATGTTTGTGATTAATTTCTTCCGATATTGATGTGTGGTCGTGGCAATTGTTATTTAATATCAATCAAACCACGGAACATTTTATATGCAATACTATCAGAAATATTGAACAAGATAAAAAATATTGTGCACCGGTAGTCTAAATCATGTGTTTTGGTTTTGAAAATGATGCGAGCTTTAAGAGGGGCAATAAAAATGGCTCAACTAATAACAGTCTTTGTAACAATTTTTTGTCATAAGAACTATAGCATTGGGTCACTTCACGCAAGGGTCTCTAGATGTTTGCAGGAAGTACTGCAACTAGTGATATAATAAAAATAATATATACAGTTCGGCCAAAATGGAATATCGGAGTTAACAAATTTCCATGTTAAAGCAATCCTCTTTTGTTTATTTCTTACCTAATTTCTCCTGCTTGACTCAACTCGCTCCGTGCAAATAAATAAAATAAACGGAGAAAAAAAAAGTGATTAGATGTTTTTCTTTGCCTTCCGTGAATATTTCAGGATATCGGACGTACTAGCGATTTGCTATCTTTCTATTTTTTCTCATTTTTCGTGTAAAATGTAGAAACGAATAGACAAGGAGCATATCTGAAGCGAGGCTTGAAAATTCTTTCGCGGTGAAAGGTAAAGAGAACTTTTCATTCGACCTTCTTAAGGGAGAGACAGAGATTGTTTTATAAATGAAATGACTGTCTTTTTAGAGAGGGTTCATCAGTAAAAATGTGAGGGGGCGTGGGGTTGGGAAAGGGTGAGGCAATGGATGAAGACGTGCTTTCAAATTGGATTCGAAATAAAAAGGGCCACTAGTTATTTATTCCACTTCACAAGAGGTTCTTTTAAGTGGAAGAAGGGAATAGAAAGGGCGAGAGGGAGAAAGGTAGAGAGAGAGAGAGAGAGAGAGAGTGTTTCACTTGCTCCCCGCCAGAGAATAATGTTTTCTCTCTCCGAGCAGATAAACAAAAGAAGAAAGCTTTTACGTTCCTCATCCATTCTTTTTTTATTTGCCATTAATATGGTTGTGAGAGTTGACCATTAAGTCAGACAGATCGGAACATGATTAATTCAACGAAGACGAATTTCCCACGAAAGAAACTTAGAGCAATAGATTGGGAATGATGAATCGAAAGAAAAAGCTGGGAATCGATACTAAAGAGGATTGAGCGAAAGGTCTCAAGATGGTATGGACACGTTCAATGTATGAAATGGCCGAATAGTCTTTTAAGGCGGTAGATCTTGGAGGAGCGTGTCAAATACTTAATAGAGAAGTGGGATCTCGTCCGGGAACAGTGGAGAGACAAGAGGTTTTTAGCAACAGAACCGGCAACTATCAATTGCTGAAAAGTTGGATTTAACAAGTTCATAAGTTCTGGATTTAAACCTTAAGTGATCTTTTAACAAAAGCCAGAGTAATGACTGTCACATGTGTGGTTAAATCAGGAACGATCAGTACATTGCAAAAAACATTTATAGCTTTGACTATATAGTTAATAGCTATTACACTACAATAATATCCCCTAAATCATTATTTCTAATAGCAGACAGTTTTATATTATTATCAATGTTGTTGACCAACGCAGAAACTGTTTCTGTCTCTTCACATATCCAACCTTATAATCAATTTTATCTCGATTTAAAATGATTATACCCTTATCTCAACTAATAAATGAATACAATATAGCTCTGTATGCTTTGGAGTCAAAAACTCTAAATGGAAAAAAATATCGAATTTTGCTGAATGATTTCTACGCGACCTCTTCTCCGACATATACATTTACTCACTTTGTCCTTGACAAACATTAACTTCGACGCCACAGGAAAGATGAAAATATGGTTCTAAAGGACGGCAAACCGCATATGATTTATTTATTTTTCACTCTCGTTAAGTATGAATTTATTCATCCTCGGAAATTAATTAGCTAATGAATTATAATGAAATAATAGAATGACAATCAAAGTTTCGTCCACTGTCAATCCCTATACACTGCGTTATTTTATAAAGTCATGAAATTCGATAGCACGTTATTGCGTTGAAATTAATGCCAATATTAACGAAAATAATGAGCAGTTATTTAGTTAATTATTGAAATATCAGCGCTCAATATGATCCACTAAGCTGACTTGAATCTCTTTCTTCAACTTATTTGAAAGGTCAGATACATACCGAATATCATTTTCCGTTTTGAATGATGCGCCATATCTAAAATAGCAGTATCATACATTTTTAGCAAATACATGATAATTAAGTGTGAATGATGAGAATTTTCATACCGCTATTTAGATATTTTCACTCAAATTTTGAGAACTCTCGAGTCTCCATTTAACCCTTTAGTAGGCGCGTGGGGGTCAGACAGACCCCCAAGTTTACAAATTGTTACTTATTTCAAAAAGTTTTTTTACCTACGGAGCTGTTTTATTCAGTAGGTACCTTCCTAAAACTGTTTAAGTGTAATTATCGCAGAAAAATTATGGAATTATATATTGTATTGTAAGCGTACAGTTTTAGAGCAAGTCCATGAATTCAAATACTTGGGTGTAATATTGGATGATAAATTTACTTTTGGGAATCATACAAGGATGATTAACAATAAGATTAGAAAATGTGCTTATATTGTGCCTCACATTAGACATATGACCTCTATGTACATTAAGAAATTAATATATTTCTCAACAATTGAATCAATAAACGATATGGAATCTCAGTATGGGGATGTACTGTAAATTGTACTGTAAATTGTAACATCAATAATGGCAGACAAGTTAATGAACAATTGGATATTCTCTCCATAGATAAGATGTACAAATACATAATAATAATAATGGACAATTATTTTAATGATAAGTATAAGATAAAGAGAGAAAATCTAAATGTATATGGGCTTAGAAATCAAATAGAATATAATATTCCTGCAAGCTTCAACTCTCATGGTGAAAGAAGGTTAAGTTCAATAGTACCTACATTATCTAATAAGATGCCTAGCAACCTGAAAAATTTTACAACATTATCCAAAACAAAAGCTGAAGGTAAAAAATGGCTTATGCAAAAATGAGAAAATGCTAAGAAATATCTATTGTTCTTAGTTCTTTTCTCTTGTTTTTGTTTTCTTGCAATCACCTCGGTGAAATTTCTAAGTACTTCACAGTGACGTAATACTACATAGTAATGCTGAATTAAATATGATTTTCTCTGGCAGTCAAGCCTGTACTGGGCTTTGGCGGAACCTTTACAAATGTAACTCTTATAATAATATGTAATAAGCACTGAAATGCATATGTCATATAACTATAGTAGTCTGACAACTGTAGTATTCTATGGCCACTCCATCAGATTGGGTTCGCAATACTTTATTATGTGAAGTTCAGTCTTGAGTGCATTTGATGGAATATTGAGTCTGTAAATATCAGTTGCCATATTAAAAATGTTAACCGCTTTCACATATTCCAGTGTTATGTAAAAGAACATTAAAATATTCATATACTCTCACATTTTATAGTGTCGGGGTCATATAGACCCCCATGCGACTACATACGTTACAACATTAGAATTATAAATTCTTGTTTCTCTACTCTTATTTAAGGCGTTTAAGTGCTTGAAACAAGGTTTTACAAAACTAATTGCATAAACAATGTTTATATTGCTTTATTATTAAACATTATGGCCAATTTCTTAAATTCAACAGAAGATTTACAAAAGGCATAATTTTGTTCTGCTAAGAGTCGACAGTATTAATTTTCCTGCAAATTCAATAGCGTTAATAATCATTTGTTCTGTAAGTAATCACAAATAATTCTCTTTTCTTATGAAAATTATTTAAAACGCTAGGAAAATTTTTCTGTCTGATAAGTGCTTTTGAAAACTATCCAAAGGTTGTTTATTGTATATTTATTGTTGCAAGTACTTATGAATTTTGTGTTATCTATAACTTCGGAATGATATTTTATTGAGTAGGATTTATTTTTTGTACAAATATGGAAGATTTAAGCAAAATTATGAATGGACTGTAAACCAAGGCAAGAAAAGGTAATGTTTTATAAAAAATCATAATGTCAACTAATAAACAAAATTTTAAACGTCCTGCATTAAATTCCAGAATCTAAATAGCATTATCTTGATCACAATTATGGAAAAATACAGTAAAAACATTTTATTTTTATTTAAATATGCATTATGTTCTGGGGTCTTTCTGACCCCCATGCGCCTACTTAAGTTAGAAAAGATGACGCGCCTACTTAAGGGTAAATTAGGATAAGAAAAGGTTCCCGCCTACGTCTCAGATAAGCATGACAAACAAAATAGGTCATCCGTTCAAGAAAGAGCTTAATAAAAGTAGTGAGAGATAACGAATACGATGCCGAGATCGGGTGTGAGAAAGAAATGTGCCGCTAGAGAACGGCATCAACTACTCTTTGTGAGCAAAGCGTAGTCAAATGTTTATTTTTTTTGGAACGCTTTCGATGTCTTTTTTATTTTCCACCCATCTCATTTCGATAACACACAGGTGATCCTTTTGATCTAAAAATGCTATTTATTTATCTTACTAAGGATATTGTGGTACAAGCATCTCAAATTCACCATCGGAAAAAATGGTTTCCTTACGGAATAATCCTAACACAGGCTGACGCGTGTTCCATCTCTATCTCTCAACTCGTATCAAAATTCTGAAATGAACTCAAAACAAAGATGTTTTGTAATTGATACATAGCGAAACGAAGGCTGGAAATTTAAAACAGGCAAGCTTATCGTCCTACTTGTGGGTAAATGGTTTGGAAAGAAATCTTCCCCGAAGCAGGTCGTTCGCAATTCAATATTTTTTTGATAAGATAGAACGACATCCGCTAGAAACTAGACACACTCTCATTTGGCCTTCCTCCGGTCTGCCCGTACATTTCACGCGCACAGACACGCATTCATATTTATATGCATATATCCAATAAATCCCTCTAATCATTGCACCACTACATTTATAAGGGATACATGACATTAAATGCGCAATTAATTTGGATATGTCTCCAATATGATTAGTCGAATCGTTGCCGTCTACACGAATTCAATTCAAATGGAATTCAACGCAGCGCTCTTTAAAGTAGCGCTACCCAAACTAGGTGTCGCGCGAAAATCTTTCCTAGTATATAAATCAACGATTTCGAAATGTTGGTATGTTATTAGGGAAGTGATCTTAAACCTAATAGATTGACTAGGTGTAGTTTAATAAGCACAATGTGTCCGAAGATTGTGATACCCCTGTGTACGAATATAAAATTTCGATTTAAGGAAGATGTACTTGGAAATTCTTTACATATTTGAAAGGGTGCTGTGCACACTGAAAGTTTGAGAAACACTGCTTTAAAGTTTATGGGATTAATAAACGCAAAAAAGTAAAAAAATGCTTTATAAAAAATTTTTTAAAATCCAAGTGATAAATAATTACCAGTAATGAGTGCTGGATATTGTAAAAATGTACTTCCCGCAGAAAGCAAATCGTACAATAACATCCACTAAGCTGAAGAAGATCGACGTAGCTCACTGAGAAATTACTTGCATCCTGATTTTCGATGAAAACATAATTTTATTTTATAAACACCTTCAATAGACAAAGAAAAATAAACAAATAATATTTTTAATGATCGAATGGGAAGACGAGCAGAATATGATCCCCTGTTTTTTCAATACTTTCCTCTTTTTGTTCTTTAAGTCTTTTACATTGAAACTAACTTTTTAGGCGCGTTTCGCTTCCAGCATAAGCGCCTATTAGCGTCGGTCTGTCCGTCTGTCCGCATGATCGTTCTCGGCTTCTACCGAACGGATTTTTATGAAATTTGATATTAAGGACTTACAGTCAAAGATAATAAGAAAATCACAAAAATATAGCACGTAAGCCAATCAGGGGTACCACTTTACTGGTGACAAAAAATGAACTTTCCGTTATATCTCGTACATGTTTGGTCAAATTAAAGTAGTTTTTAAATAAACTTGTAAAACTAATAACGTAGAGTAGGAGTAAGAGTAGCTGTTTTCAATAAAATTGAGCAATAAAGTCGTAATTCGCTTTGAACTTAGAAAAAATCATGCATAGCTACATAATTATTATCAACGTAAATAATCTTATTGATTGCTGAAGTAAATAAGATCTGCTATAATTACCAAATACATTTAATTCCTTACGCTTACATGACAGAGTTTGTAAGCGGAAGAAAATAGATTCTCTACGGCGAAGAAAAGAAAATAAACGTAAATATTACTACTGAATTCAAGTGAGGTATGTTTTAAGTAATTTTTGATTGTTCGGTTGATTAAAACTCATTAGAAAAAATATCACTAAATATAAATTGAATATTTCCCTGAAATCATTTGTAATATATCGTATTGCGGTATTCAGTCATTAAAATTACGTAATATGTTTATTGATGCACCAAGGGGGGAGAAGAAATCTTTAATAGACAAAGATACAATCGGGTCGTGGTGTTTTGCTGTTTTATAGTGTGTTCGTTCAAATTATATCGTATAGTATCAAATACTCCATCGCAAAAAACGCGCCTATTTGTGATACACTGTACACTTTACTAGCTTGGTTTATCTTGCAACCAAGAAGCAAAAAAGATATTCTTCTGTGCTTTAATCTTTTGTTTTTGCGTAGCGTTGCTACACTTTTTCATAAAAAGTAATTTAAGTAAAATCTAACTCAGATAGAAAGAAGAGCAGAGAAATTCCTTAAAAATAGCTTTTAATGTCATCGCCTACGGCATAATCCGCTATCTTTCTTGCTGATGTAATTATGAGCTATCTCTCGGGCGATGAAGCATATTAGGACAGGAAAATTCGATTCTTAAGCCAACCAAGCAAAGGAAGGGTACGAGAGATTAACACAGGCACTGACGTAGATGTGCTCTGACGTCTCAGTTTCTCTTACATGCGGAAATTTTCCGCATCGTATTGCAATACAGACTGTTGAGAGGAGCGGCCGATGGAGGAGAGCTGTTGGGATGGAGATGTAAAAATAAAAGAGAGTGAGACTAGAAAGAAGAGCTGGGATTGGATGGGAGGGAGGAGACGCAGATGCCTACGCAAGAGGTCTCTACGGTCTTGATTGATGATAGGATTTGCGTAGGAAGAACTTCGAGAGAAGGATTGGAGAGAGTTGCCGAGGCGACGGAGGAGGAAATGAGGAGGGAGAAAAGGATTGCTGGTAAAATTTGTTTATGTTAAGTTTCTTGATTCCGCATTTGACGTGATGCGGTCCAAAAAACTAATAAAAAAACAGTTGAGCTACTTTGATTCAAATCCATCGTAAAATTCATTCATCATGTAACAATATAGTTAATCATCCATAATCATAATCCATTTCTAGTTTCAGAAGATGATAGAATGAGTGATATGTGCGCTTGGCTCATCACAAAGAGAGTTTTACTAACGTTACAAATAAAAATCAAAGAATCATTACTGCCCTCAAAAGGACTACTATGCAGTAGGTATCTAATCGCTCAGAGATACACTGAAATTACAACGATTAAGCTGCGGAATGATATCGGGAACCATTTAAGTAAAAACTTTCGTAAAAAGAGACCAAAAATAAGTATAAGTTAAAACAAAATGTTCAGAATTTCTAAAAGTATATTTTTAAAAAATTCGATGAAATTATTTTTGGAGTTTGAGTTGCTGAATTTTACACCTGAATTTTCACATAAATTTGTTTTACAAACTTGGAATGAAATGCAATTTCCTCGATTGGTTATTTTAGAATGCTTTAGAACTAATTTATTAAAATCCCATTCAGAGAAATCCGAAGAATAATGGACACTATAAATTTTTCATTACGTTATACAAATAGATTTTCTCGCAAATCTTTAATGGTATGATTGATCTGTTTCAAGGAAAAATTTATATACAAGATACAGGATATTTGTTTGTACAGAATCGTAAAGTTTAAACCTAAGTAAATTTTGCACAGCATTGCTGAGAGATGGATTCAACCTAGATAAAAAATCAAATCTGACGAGAATAAATACTTTAAAATATTATTGTTCATGTGTCATTCATGACTACATTTCTCGTTGAACTCAGCCCACGCAGTTAATTATATGAAAGTACTCTTCTTTGCAATATTATAGCGTCGCATTTTAAGCCACTTTTTCCCTGAAGTTATCAAAAGGTTGCCACATGAGATAATTAGAAGAAAAATTTCATTTAAAACCCATGGGATCGCGTAGCGGTAATTCTTTCAATCCCTCGATGATCCGCTGGAAAAAATGAGCTTCCAGAAGACTCGACATGCACAAAAACTCCATTTTAAATTAACCTTTCGATTCTATAAAACCTGTGAACTCGATTTCGCTGAAAATAAAAACGCAACGAAAAGCCGAAAATATAAACTTCCCCCAATTCTGGCAGGAGAAGCGACAGAGTCAATAATGGAAACCGAGGGAAAAACAAACGCGCGACTATCTGGTCTCCGAGGAAAACGCAGGGATCGATGAGAGAGCGAAGAAGTTTTCCATTCGAGCGTAGTTGGACGCTAGGAAAAAAAAACATAAGGCGTACGGTGGGCAATGAAACAACTCCCGGTTCAAGTTCAACAAACGACGGCCGTTTGAAAACACTTTCGCGTGTCTTTTTTTTCGTCCGCACTCTTGCCGAGCTGAACTTTTCAAAAGGCAGCGGATCGCGTGCTCTGACCCCATGCTAAAACTCGCGTCCTTTGGAAGAGGCCGACGTTCTCTCGATCGAGCACACGCCCTTATCCTGCCATGCGCTACGTTTCTTCTACGAGTGCTCGTTAAAGTAGGCGGTAATAAACCCTGAGCTTCGGTTAGGGATTTTTTTTAAGCCTCGAGACCGCCATCCTTGTCGCTTCTTGCAGCAATCAACCTCGGGAGATAGAGCCTCACGTTTTTCACTTTGCGCGCATTGTAGCAACGCGGTATCGGAATCTATACGTGCGTCCTTATTCTCAAAGTAGCTCAGCCCCGACAAAAAGTTTAAATTAATTTGACGTGGGGGATACTTGATAAAAAAATCCGTAGATCATATTTAAAATTTTTGTTCCCCAATGGAGGATTTGGATGAAATCTTTGCATTGAATTTTGGGGGAAAATTCCGCTTAAAATAAACTTGAAGCATATTTTTTGCAAATCAAAATACCAATACGAGCGAGTATTTTTAATTAAAAAATCTTTGCTGATTTTCACAAATAAATGCGAGACATGAACGGTTTCGGTGAATAATCGCCATCATCAGATAACAATCAATCAAAAAATAGGCAATATATACCAACAAGAAAGAGATGAGAAAAGGGGGAAGAGGGAGATTGGTTAGGAGGGAGAGAGAGAAAGGGGGAGATGGAAGAAAATAGGAGCCAACGGTGAATAGTGGGTGGGGATAGGTGTGGAAGGGGAAGTCATGAACAGAAGATAGAGTGCGCTATAGGGAGGGAGGGGAGGAGGAGGTTGAACGTTGTTTCGGGGAAAGACTGTATGTAGAAGGCGAAGGAGGAAGCGCTGACATGAGTAGCGGGGAATAAGAGGGGAACTAGTGATCGTTAACTAAAAGTATCTCAGGATTAATTTTGCTGTGTATGATTTCCATTTTCTCAAGGACATTTAATCTGGGACATTTTTCGGCTAAATGCAAGATTTTGGGATTAAAAGAGGAAGAACGATTGCCGGTGAGTAGAGCTTCCAAACCGGTTTTTACCGTACCAAATAAACCAGTTATTTTTCGAATTTCTTACTGTTCGTTAACCGGTTCTGTGCGATTAATCGAATTTTTTCAAGAGAGAAAAAATGCTTGCCATAATCAGTTTAAAAAAATCCGAGTGAACATAATTTGTTGGAATAAATAGGTATTCTTAGATGACCCTTCCAGGCCTATGTTATTTCATAAAAAAATAATTTAAAACATAAGGGCTTGTGAACTGTTGGAATGGATTTTCAGGGAAACAACGAAAAACTATTTTTAAAGTGGTTAATTTGTTTTTTGGTGCATCACGGGAATGGTGGGTTAGTAGTGGGGTATTCAGCCTACTTCTACAGCCAGTGAACGAGTTTTTTCTCTTGTCAATAGCTTTTCGACAAAAATTCGTAGTCCAATGAAATACGAAACACTTTATGCTCTCGTATTCCTGAAATATTATTTTTTTAAAACATTAATAAATATTATGAACAATAATTTTTTTGTACATACTAAACATTGAATGTCGTTTATTTATAAAGCTTTATTTTTAAATCATATAAAATAACTTGTTTTTCTTGTAAGTATTCAGTTCAAAATTTTGTTGTACAAAACATTGATTGAGCTTCAATTTCTGTAAAAATTTTATTTGCAGCAAAAACTAAGCAGTTTTTCTTGTATTCCTTTGAAATTTATTTAAATAAACATGTCTTAAAATTAATTGAGGGTTCCTATTTTTACCGGTTACCGGTTAGCTGATGATATAAAAAAAAATGTTAGCGAATATTCTGGTTAATTGGTAGTTCTACAGGTGAGTAAATGTTTCGCGAAATGGAAATCGAATGAATCGGATTTAAAAAACCTAAAGTGTTCGTTAGCTCTGGTTTGAAAATTTCTGCTCGTTTGTTCAATGTAAATACCGTAGCAATTAATTAGCTTTATGTTTTTACTTTACTTACTAACTAGTTCCACTTTATAGCTACCAGCTTATTTGTCATGTTTATAAATTTTTGGCCTCACCAATTTCGTTAATAGATTTTAATGAAAATAAAACTATTTCAACGTCATATTTGAACATTTACAATATTATAGACATTGGAATTTTTCGTTCTTGAATATTTAGGAAGAGACTTTGAATTATAACGTTTAAAGAGAAATATAGCTATTACATAATAGTAGAAAACAATCAAAACCGATGAATTGATGATGATCATTTATGATTATCTTTTTGATATAATATAAAAACTAAAGCATCAGTTAATAAGTCTAGTAAAATAAATTACTTGAAGAGATATTTGGACCGATAGAAAATACAACAAACCAAATATAAGCGAATCTCTAAGTGATGTAAACTCCACCATTAACCATATTAAGATTTTTCGGAAGAACAATACAATCAGTTTTTTGTTAAAATATATACATTTTAATTCTCAATTTTGCTTCCGAAACTCCCAACATAATTTTAAGAGTAAAAAAGATATCGTTCTTACTGTTTCCGAATGTATGAATGATAAATTATTTCTGCATTTGTGCAAAAATTGGCAATTAAACTAATGTGTATAAATTCGTAGCTGCAATGCGTTTTCGCAATTTAAGATTTATTCTGTTAGTATTGGCCGTGGTCATATAGTACGTGTTTATATGAGTACAAGAATACAAAACAGATTAATGCCAATGACATAACATTTCAAATATTAATCAGATAACAAGAGAGAGAGAGAAAATTCCAATAGATTGAATATCAAATTGCTTCGACTTCAAGAATCGGAATTGTCTCTTTTTGCACGAGCTTGGCCTTGAGAAACGATGGAACGTGGGGACTGATGGTTGATGCCGATTCACATTCGCTAGAAAATCGGTCGAAAAAATAAAGTCGCCAGCACGCACCCCTGGGTCAATTTAATCCGACTTAAGCCTTCGGGGAAAATGCGCGCCCACTCCTTTAATGGCATTAATCAAATCTGTTTGCTCGTTGCTCGTGATTGGTGGGACTGCAGAGAGGATTGGGCGGAGAGCCACGTAGGTGATTCCTTTCCTCATTCGGTGGAGTAAACCCCTGCAGGGATGCGTACCCAGACCTATCCCCTGGAGGGGTATTTTATACCCAAATTTCCAACCCTCTCCTTTTGCAACTGGTCATTAGGATTACATCTCACGCTAGGCTTCCCTTTGAACCCGTTTCATGTGATTCTCCAACACCGTCATCGAGTGCTAAAAGCAAGCACACCAGCGAAATATGATAATTATCCCATGGAACTAGGTTTGGTTCATAAATATATAATGAGCTCTCGACAAAATATGGTACTTTTTTGGCTAAAATTAATTGTATAAATCAATTCCGTGAAAATATCCACAACAATATTTTTAAGGGAACTGGTGATCAAGTCTGTATAGCATTGAAATATTTAAAACGGCTATTCGATTCATTGCATTGGAAAATTATAAAAGTAACCCTGGAAATGTTTTTGTTAAATCCAAAAATTGTATAGATAGCACATAAATAATCGTTTCATATCCGGTATTGGTATATCTATCTCATTTTTCTCGTAATGAAGTTACACCTTAATGGTGTTAGTTCTGAAAACTCGATTCTCTATCCTCTCATTTTATTATTACAAAATGACACCAAACCTTGGAATATTTTCAATGAAGTGGCAATAAAATCAATCCAGCAATAATTCATAAGACAAACAATCATTTAATAGCCCATAAATCTTAACCCTCAGTCTGTATACTAATTTTAAATACTCCCACATTCGGAGACTTCTAAAAGGAAATTACGGAGTGGTTCGCGTACGAAAACAATTTTCCTAATGCTCAACTGATGAGGAAAAACAAACGAGATGGCAACAATATGAAAATTATCGGACTTTTAATTTGCCTTTCCCTCGTTTTTCACGACACATCCAACTTTCACTAGAATCGGAAGGTCGGCAATTATCTCTGTTCATCTCCAATATAACAGAAAAAGAATAAATATTCAGTAATTCTCCCTCTCTTCAACGTTTTTATTTGTTGTCAACCTCTCGTTAGACATGCGTAAATTATGCCCCCCAGCAGAGAGCAGTAGGGATTATTAAGAATTTGGCATTGTAAACAGTACCGACTAATTCGAGCATTGACTGCAAAGGGGAGAATCGCTACTACAATTTATACACTTTCTTGAGAGGCGTATTTCAACAAACTGCTGTCACCCTCAGCTCGTTAAGATATATTGGTGATTCATTAATCACACGTGTGTGTGTGCGCGTGTATTTTTGGCTAATCAACCTCTTGGATTATTATAGCCATAACTCCTTCCACACCGAAAAGGGAGGAGGAAAACCCGGTGTCGGCATTATATAGCCTACTCTTAACGAAGAACACCAAGGGGGCCAACGGCTTTACGTCCCTTCCAAAGGACAGAACGCTGACTTTGCACGGTCTCCTCAAACCACACAAACAGGAGACTGAGCGACCTATTAATCACACGTCTGGAAATCAATTTACATCAGAGGATGTTACTTAATTTGAGATATTTATTGTTTGCTAAAATATTTTAAGTAGTGTTACAAACAAAATGAAAAGTGTTGGAAAGCTTAATTCCTATATTTACTTGGCATTAGTGAAGCGCTTCGCCGCCATTTATTTTGTATAGTCAGTCGCAATTAACTTATTACGTACTACTGTCGCCTAGTATTTATGGCTAATCAACCTCTTGGGTTATTATAGTCATAACTCCTTCCACACCAGACGCATGCGCAAGGGAGGGGGGAAACCCGGTGCAGCCATTAGCCTACTCTTCACGAATAGCAGCAAGGCTACTGTCACCCGAATGAAAAGAATTACAATCATTCATTCAGTTGAAACCTTTATTAACTACATTACTTGAAAAGGCTAACCGGGGTTGATGATGCCTAAAATAGGTTCAACAAAAAATTACAAACGATTGATTACAAACCATAACCTTATTTTCCAAATTATTCAATCTTACACATTAAGTAACGGTAAAAAACGATTATAAGCCATTTAACCTTTATTATACACCTAGGTTCTCAGTCCAAATTGCCCCGCGTAATTGCACAAATTACCATTATATTGAAAAATATTTGCATTAAATTAGCACTGTTATTTTACTATAAGGCACTCTGAAGTTGGTGCGACGATATTCGGGAATATCGTATGGTATGGAACCCTAGTGAAGGGACCTGACGATAGAACATGTAAATTAGCTATTGCCAAGGGACTCCGCTTTGCCTCCAAAATCTCATCACTACAACAAGGGTTTCTAGGTAGCAGAGGGTTTGAACACAAATACCCAAACATATTAAATTTCGTATAGTATAATAAAAGATTTCTGCGGATAAAACTTAAGAGTTATATATTTTAATTTACTTTACTTTAAATATTTCATTTTAATATTTACTCTCACTAAAAAAAGTTCTTCTAATACATTATCGACAAATTCAGTAAATATATTGAACGATAAGTTAAAAGATGAACGGAGCATTTATGACTATACTACAAAATAACTGAATTATTGTTTAATGCAGGGTCTCAAGAACTGAATGCAATTAATATGTGTAGAAATATTTTTTCGTAACAGAAAGAAATACAGCAAGAAGACTATCCATGTGTTAGGAAATGCGGTTACGCAAACATTGAAAGAATGGATGTCAAGCAGCAAAGGCATAGTGTCTCCTGAAAGGTAGAGTGCATTTGAAAGGATACGAAATGCATTATAAATTGCATTGGATGCTTCTCTCGATGCTTTTTACTGCCACGGGAGTTGCTTTAAAAAAGTATAAAGAAGATCCTTGTCCCAATGCATGCATCCCATGTTATAAAATTTATATGGCTGCGGTGGTGCCTTCATATGTAAATGGTTTCCTACAAAGTTCAGTTTCTCATGGGATTTCTAGAGAAATGAAAAGAGTTTCTTCGAAATTCAGTTTATCATGTTCCTTTCCTATTTTATCCCTTTCGTTCTCAAAGTTTTCCCTCCTACTCGGCTACGTAACCTTGTTGAACCTGCGGTTAAAATTTCTGAGATAAATTTAAGAAAAATATTTCTGTTTGGCATAATTTAACTTAGAATTCCATGTATGCCACAATTTAATCATTTTTACATAAAAAAGGGTATTTAGATTGAAATTATATTAAACGTTTTTTGCCGTTGCAAATTATTTCAATGGTAGTAGATTGGTTCTTCCTTTGGCTAAACTTTGGATGAGATCAACTAAAAGTGATCGGAAAGATATTAATTAATGTACACTTGTATAAGGGTAACTTACTCGTTTTAAATGGCTCTTACGTTTACTTTTAAAGATATATATGTTCGCGGGTAAGGTTATAGGCTTTCAAAAATTATTATAACTCATAAATTGACTCAAAAACATTTTTAAAATTTGCATACATTAAATCTCAATTTAATCGGAATTAATGGAGAAAGGGAAAAAATATTTTTCACGTGCTTTAAAGTTAAAGGAAACTTTTGTAAATAGGTAACGAACACATACCAAACTTTGTCAGAGCTTAAATGTTTTGTAGATTATTATCGCGAGCATTAAAAAATACTTTAAATTGCATTTATAAAAAATAAAATCCAAAAAATGAAACAGTAAACATCTAATAGGTTCATTCAAGAAAGATATTTAGATAAAATAAATGAGCATTATAAATTCCCTAATTCCAATTTGAAGTAGGTACCACTTTAAAGAAGAAGAAGAACTTTATGTTCGTTTTCTTGAAAATAAAACAAACCCCGTTTTATTAACCAAGAAGTTCTCACTTCGTGGAACGACATTATACAAATGAAATGAAACCGTAAATTTACAAAGAAGTGAGGCTACGATGGGGTCGCTTAGTTAGCGGTTATTAGAAATTTGTGATTTCTCCTCCCTTCCATTTTTTGTATCCCTGTATATTGTCATTGCAAACACTTCAAATCGTCTTATTAAGTGATTTTACTGGAAAATTGGTCGCGAATAAAAATTAGAGTGGAAATTTACATAGTGAGTTTGATTTAATTTGTAAAGCCAATTTCCTTTCCAAGTCGTAGATTTCTCTCGCATGATGTCCCGAGAAGATTTTCTGTTCACTAATGAAAACGTTTTTATAAATCTCGGAGCAAATGTATTTATTATGACCATGCAAACAAAAATATTTTTCTTATACCTACTGTGTCTTTTATCTCTAAATGAATATGTGATACGATCGATAGGTATGAGAAGGGCGTATTTCAGAAACACAGTGAACACAAAGGTTTACATTAATTTTTATCATCAAGGATTCACTTAGAAAATTTTTTGTGCTACAGTGAAAAATAACGATTTTCATTGAAAGTAATGGTATTATGTTCATATGTGACAGTTATGAAAAGACAAACATTTTATGGAAAAACGTTTACGATATCGTTATTTTCATGTTGTAAAATGCTAAATTGAATATTCATTTTTAATACTAAAGTTCAACCAAAATTCGTTCGATCGAAAATTTAGTCGGCAAAGCTTTACTTTCAGATGCTACCGTTCTCGAACGAAAAGATTCCTAAACCGTTAAGTGAAGTAGAATTTATGAGAAGGAAAAACATTTCTTATTTCTAGCATAGGTCGCTACTTATAGAATTCAAAATTATTCTCGAGAGAGACTACATCCCCATTTTCTAAACGAAGATATTGACATTTAATCCAGTATTAAAAGAGAAAGGCAGACCGATTACATCGGCAATGCCTATCCCAAAAAGAGCTCCAATGGCAATAAAAGCAATTCGCAGAAAACCTCGCATGCATATTGGTAAGCCCGGAAGCAAAACGTACGCTCCCCAGATCCCCCATATCATATTCGACTTCTTTTTCATCAAAGTTAGCTCACGCTCTCCATGCAAATTTCACGCATTCAATTTTCAATCCCGAAATATTACGACGCCAACCGAGAACATCCCAGCAGCGAGGGAACAAGTTGTAATCCCATAAAGACAGATGGAAATTCTTCTTTCCTCCTTTTCCGACCCTCTTCGCCCAGACACCCACCTTCTCCTCCCCTTGAATTCCTTCAGCTTTCCCAATCTCCTATGGAACGCCTTTACTCCAGATTCCTATCCTGGACTAGATACCTCCGTCTCATCACCTATCGCGTACCGTGGGACGGCCGTCTGGGATCCGCTGCGAAACGTCATTGAACATTAATCCTTAACAAGTTTTTTTTCGGTTTTCACCCTGCTATTCCGGGATTTTAGGCGTTTTCCATTGTTTTTTGAGTCGCCGATGAATACGTTACCGACGAAGAAATTGAGGTTATTAAGTTTACATTTTAGCGTGCCGAATTATTAATAATAGCTTTTAGACTAGGGATGCGCAAACTTTTTACCTTGCGAGCCGCATTAACAGTAGCAGATTCTTAGGCGGGCCTCATTAACAGATGAAAATGCTTCAGCGGGCCACGTTGCGGTTCACATCGGTAGTTATTTGAGATAATGTGAGGGATCCTGTTAGTGAAAATCAATAATAAATAATATGTTATCCTCATAACCTCAATGGAAAAGGTTTTCTGGCCATAATTTTAAGCTACAAATATGAAATTATGTCTTTTATATTACAGTTCGCATTCATAATGGCATAGTGGGTCACATAAAATGCCCTCGCGGGCCACCTTTGGCCCGCGGGCCGTAATTTTCCCACCCCTATTTTAGACTATGGTTGTTGGCGACAAATAAAGTTCACGGGGCAATATTATAGATTAGATCAGAAGTGGCCAAACCTACTTGTCATCGGAGCCGCATATGATAACCTTCATAAGTTCGAGAGCTTTTACATTCTTTGCACATAAATTTGTGAATAGTAAACATACCCTGCACTCGAAGCAACACAGAGAGAATGAGTGTCCCTTATGCATCCCCAAAACGTCTCAATGCACACTGCCTTACAGTGTCCTTAAGTGTAAAGCGTTGATACACCCTAGAACAGAAATGAAAAAGAGCCGCACGAGTCTCGAGAGCCAAAGTTTGCAGTAAAATTTGTTTTTGACGTAGGAATCTCTATTTTAATATAAACACGCATACGTGAATACGCAGCTGAATACAGATTTTCACGACGTTTTTTCTAACTGGAGCAAAAAGCATAATAACGATTTCATTACCGATATTTCTATCAATTTACATATCTATCTACCTTATTTTTATTTTTTTAATTGTTGGAGCTTTGTGGCTATATCCAGTATCAGAAGGCTGTGGTTTGAGTTTATTTCTGTTCTTTGCAAAGTAAAATTTTCTCGCAGTTTCTAAAATATTTATTATTATGTAGCCTATTTGGAATTTTCAGAAATAATACAGGTATAGAGAAAGTCACATCAGATTTTCTTTAATTGAATTAACATCAAGTTTATTCCCATAAGCATATAATTTAACATATTCTAATTTTTAATATCATGCATATTATGAAAACATTATCGCCAGTATTTTATTCCGATAATATGTGAGATTTTAGTCTATCCAACACACTAATTGCATCACGCACTGTGATTGAGGGTATCATAAACAATTTAAATTCTCACGTACTACTGAAAGCACAAACAAGACGATTAAATTTGGATTTTCGATTCTAAGAAGGAGCGAATAAGTTTGTTTTTCTTCAGGGCTATAAGAGATCACAAATAGGAGAAGCAGTCCTGTTAGCAGTGACGGTAAAAAGTGAAAAGTATTTTAATGTCGTGTTTCGTAGTTTATCTAGGAATTTGAACTCTTTTCAATTGTTAAATATAATGAAGTCATGCCTATTTCTCGATTGATTTTATCCAAATATGTGCAAAAGGCAAAGATGATAGCATAATCTCAATAGAAAATATCCCAATTTTTCCATAATTTTTAATGTATAGGATATTGTCTTAATGATGGTTACATATTCTTATTGCTCATGCAGTGCGATCTGAGTCACTAAATTTGAAATACGAAAACACCAGCCGATTGCCGGAGAATTTGGAAATTACGGATAGTTGCCTTAATTTCACGGTAAATTATAAATAAAATGCTATTACTGATGGAATTTATTATTTAATACATATAGGCTCTACGTGACTGAAGTGCTGTTGCCCTTGAGATCGCGTTAGTTTATTTACGAGTTTAGATCTTGGCGTATGGTGATTTTTTGAAGTGCTTGCAGTTTGCAAGCATTGATTTCCAGTTCCGAATTCTTGAATTTCTCCTTTAAATTTCCTGGGCGTGCATTTCGTATCAATGTCGACCTATTTCGCGGCAATTTATCGTTTGCGATAATAAGGAGGCGTATCGTATCTCATGCCCCTATTCCACGATTTGATTGTTCCATCCGACAAAGACCGTTTCAAGATCCTCCTCCGCTCAATTACGCTGTTTCCCAGGCTCTTTTGACAACGGTTCCTCTTATATATCCTAAGACCAATTTCTTCATTATATTACCCGACTTTGGGTTTATAAAGCACATCTCAGACAAGATGAGAATTCATGCCAATTAGGTCAAATTACGCAAATAGATTGATAACGCAGAGCTTGTAGTAAACTAGTTATTTAGATGCAGGTGGAAATGTTGAATTATAATTGTAATTTGTACTCAAGCTACTTCTGTAATAATTAGCGTTATATTTAAATAATTAATTAACAAAAAAACAAATCATCTAGCTCATATTATTGCTTCAATCCTACAGATTATCACGGTTACTACTAAAACTACACCGTTCTAAGTAAAATCTGGATTGGAGAATCCTTAATCCATCTCAAAAGTCATACGTAGATAAATAAAAAAATTGATTTAGACAATTATCCATATTTTCTTTCTTAAAGACCATTTGGATTGATGTAGTTTTACTTAGATCATACACAAACCGAAATAACTCTTTATTCTGTAGCATCTTTAAAAGTAAAATTTATGAAAAATAGAAATCATAAATATTATTGTCTTTTAAAGTAAAATAATCTAGAAAAGCTAGTCTTCTGTGTGGAGAAGGCACAGGGTTTAGTATATTCGCAGTTGTAATTGTGCTGATGTCGTTCTATATCTTATTGTCGCTTCATATTCGCATTAGATGCTAAATCAAAAGAGATATTTGAAATATAAATTGTTAATAAATAAACCCAAGGATTGAAGGCAATGATAAAAAATCTAATGTGGCCACCACATGACTTTCTCCATACATGTAATATTTCTAAAAATTCCAAGCAGGTTATATAATAATAAATATTTTAAGGATCTGCGAGAAAATTTTAGACTTTACAAAGAAAAGAAATAAACTCAAACCATAGCCTTCTGATATTGGATATAGCCACAAAGCTCCAACAATTAATAAAATAAAAATGAGCGTTACTAAGATGTAACTAAGCGACAATTGTTAACAATAGTTGCCAGTAGGTGGTGGCAGCTAAAAAATTAATTTTTAAAGTATCTCTTAAACAATGCATAATATGGGAAAATTCCAATTTTCTTACCCCAAACAAATATTAAAGAAAATATTTCAAATAAATAAATGAAAAGAGTAAACACCCACTTCCGTTGGACCGATTTTACCAAAAACTACTCAATTCTTATGACTCTCATGAAAATGTTAAATATAAAAGTTCGCATTGACTTAAAATAAATTTTCAGTTAGAGCACCCAAAAAAGATGTCACATACACACACACACAGACACCATCGAGAAAATGGTCAAAACGTGTTCAGGGGACCTCAAAACGTGTACATATTTACATTGAAATCTCGAAATCGATTTTTTCATGAAAACAATACTTTATACTTTTATTTTATGGAGAAAGTATAAAACCGCTTGACATTTCACTTATATTTAAAATGGTTCTTTTACTGCAACTAAATTTGAGATTGACTATTTATTGGTGCGCATGATGGCGTATCCCGTTTCAATGAAATACGTTAAATTAAGCGTATCATGATATTATTATAGTATTCGATAATTTGTCTAGCAATAATAATGAATATTGAGTAATATATGGTAAATTCTAATAAATTAAAAGATGTCAAATCAGAAAGGGTTCTCATAATAATTTTATGATCCGGTTCCCGACAAAAACACAACAAGGTAGGGGTTTGCGCAATAAAAGAGTGTGGAAACGACTGCTTTAACTTGAGAGTAGAGAATTATACTACTTGACAATTTTCCTGGCTAAATATTCCGTCCTGCAAATGGAAGACCTTGAAATTTAAGAGTTCTCTACACAATTTGGAATTCAAATTACTTAAACTATTTAATTGGTGGGTATCGGTTTCTCTCCTTTCGCTTTAAAATATATTTAACACGTTAATTTTTTCAGAGCGCGAACTCTTAACACGACGTTCACCGCTACTCTGATGCCATCCGCTGCCGAAAAGGACGTTAAGCCACAAAATGGGGATTTTTTTTACCGAACTCATAATTCTCTCTACGACGTTATCTCAAAACCCATAAACTAACCATTTCATTTTGTCCAATAAGCTCTGAACATACGTTTGATCAATCGGTAGAACGGAGCTCGATAATAATTCTTTTATCGGAGAATCCGGAGAAAAAAGTGTATTCTTTTCCATTAATTTTCGATTTTATTTATCTTGGAGGATGAAAAGTGCAATTTGCGGTTGTGTAGGGCATTAAATCTTAGGAAAGAAGGTTAGATATTTTGACATTTATGAGAGGGAGAAAGAAATTTTTTCGTAATATCGGAATTTTTAAAGCATGGTTTACATCTAATTGAAGCCAAAACTTAATCCCTTCAATTAATAATTGGAAAAGAAAGCAATAAATTGCCATAAAAATTGATCTAAATTTATTCGAGATTAACTACCCACACTCTCCACTCTCAAAAAAGCTTTGGGAATTAGCCTTTTTATATTTTCGCTCGAAACATATTCACACGAGCCTTGCTGACATTTTTACGAAACAAAATAACTAAAATTTAAACGGTCATATGGATATCAAGCAATAAAAAATAAGCGAATTGATGCAAACATTTCTTATTTTTAGCAAAACGCTCAAAGAAATGTACATCTATCAAGAGAAATGGAAATTCTCATGAATCGAGTATCCCTTATTTTGTCAAGTGGTTAGCAGTGTTAACGTTGATAGATACACAGATCTACTTGAACCCTCAGGGTCCGTGTATGCGAAATAGCAGAGTAGAATATCCCTCGGGATCTAATGAAAACTTGTGTCGACTAGCACAACGGTGGTTTAATGACTGCGCATTGTGACCCGAATTTGAGTGTGCAAAATTTACGTCGAATTTCTATTAGAGTTCAAAAGGACTATTTAAATGGCACGAACATAGTAAGACTTAAGTTAAAATTGACTAAAACTTTAAAGTTCCGAAAGAAATGTCGATTAAATATTATATCTTTCATTTTTAACAACAATTTTTATTGAGACGGAATGTACGGCAAACTCTTTTCATCGATTTTACTCTATGAAATTTCTACCCATTCCCTCTCCCATGACTTACTGGTTATCGGCATAAATCTATCCTTCACACATCGCCGAGTCGACACTTTGTAATTGAACTCATTTCAAAATGGATCAGTCTATGAAGAGGTGATTATCTAAACGGAATACTCTTGAACGAAAGTCAGAATCGAATATTAAAAGCTGAGAAAAATATAGATTGAACATTATTCTTATTTTCTCACAATATATGACAGAGAGACAATGAAAAGCGAAGTTAAGCATTTCTAAAACCTCATATTCTTTCTTTTATACTCTCTAGTCATAGATAGTCTATAAAACGCGGGTCAACTTTTCAGCCGGGTTAAGCTCTACCAAAACTTACAAACTTCTTTAGTGCGAAAATGAGAACGCTTAAATATTTATGGAGAGAAAAAACTTTTGAGAACTCATTATGCATGAAAGGTCGTATTTGGTTTCTCTAGTAACCAGCAGCGGTACCCCGTAAACAACCGAAGCGGGGAAAACTTAAAACGTGAACACGAGAGCTGCGAGCGGTGAAATCGCCCTGCATAGCCGCACATCTTACATAAGGTCATTTTGTTGGACTTTTCGCCGACGCCTCCAACGCCCGCTCTGCCCTCTGACGGAGGAAGGGGGTAGTGAGAGAGGGCAAATACTCCTTGATTTGCATTTGTCTGACCTCCAAATGTTGGGCTTTGAATAAGGGGAGGAATGCAATTCTCACATTTCTCTCATTCCTTTGTACCCACATGTAACAGGAATTTCTAGAGACAGGAACTCCTTATTGAAGACAGCAATTTTCTCCTTACCTAACTTCAATGATAGCCGTATTTACTTACCGACTTCAACGTTAACTAGAATATGTCGGTACATAAGCATACAACAATATCCTTCAGTGATTTACCGCTGTGAGAAATGAAATATTTATTTCAAACAAAACCGTGCCAGGGATGGATGGATTGTGCTAAATAATATTAAAATCTATCACGGAGTAATATACGAGGTTACCAGAGCTCTTTTAGACTTAAAAGTTAACATTTTCGTGAATTTATCGGCAAAAAAGAGTACAGGTACTTCCATCCTTCAGATGAAAATATATATTAGACAGAAAAATTTTGTTACCTCTTAAACATTCTTTATAGAATATTTTTTAAATTGCATAATTAATACCTATGCATTAATACACATGAAATTAAATTACATAACATCTGAAAGAAAGAAAAAGGAAAATTTTGGCTAAAATAAAAATTGTAAAAACAGAACATTTCTTGAAAAATAAAAGGAATAAAAAAAAGATTTGCACCGAAAAAGAAAACATGTTCTCTTAAAATAAACTCCGGCAATCCTATCTAAAGATTAGGTACGCGCTTTTCATAAAACGTGGTCTTTTTCCATCTTTCAAACCGTGAAGCTGATCGATTTGTTTCCTTTCGTCAATTACTTTTTTATTTTCTTTTCCTGCTCAGCCAGTAGAAAGAAATAACGACAAACATCAGCTGGGTTTTTTTACTACCTGTAATTTATTTTCTGGACACGTATTTCTCTATTTTTCTATGGTTTATCGATTTCTCTCCCAACATCTATAATTTAATATTTGTCTCTGTTCTGTCTCTCAGAATGTCAGATATTTTCAGTATCGGAATACGACTTTCACTCTCACGCATTCGAATAGTATCGATTCAGACTTGAGTCGACAAGCAGGAGATGATTTGAATCTGCTTAGAAAGCCGGTCGATCTCGTACAAGCCAAAGTGATGGGAACACCAAATTTTGAATTGTCTTGATCGTAAATCTTGCAAGGAATAGCAAGCGCACTGCATATAAACTACGTCATACAATTCAATTTTACCTTGTAGTTCGTGTATTTTGCTATGAAAATATATTTTGCTCTTAAGTTCCAACTAATTAGGTGGCTAAAATGAAAACTGCATTAATTTACACGTAAAAGGGATAATATTTGCATCACTTTTGGCATGACGTTTTGAAAGAATGAGAGAGACTCCTATATTTTTTCAATAAAAACCTGTTTATTCAATGGTAAATAGGAAAAGGGAAATGTAAACATAAGTCATTCAATTTACTAAATTCGCGACAGTTATTTGGTCGTTCTGCTGTAAAACCTTGTATTTATGTTATAACAAGATGACTCAAACAGAACTTATGATTACTTTCCATTTAATCATTTATTTAATAACTAGCGTAATTGCCCCCCAAATATGGCGTGTATGCGTGGATCTCCCATCCTCCCTCCCTCCCTCCCACCCTCCCTCCCTTCCATACTTCCTCCCTCCTATCCTCTCTCCCATCCTACCTCCCTCCTCCTCCCTCTCATTTCTCTCTCCTTTTCTGGAAAAATAAACTAGTTCTATACCACCCTTACTTTTTTCGTACCTTCCATTTTATATCCCTTCCTTCCTATCTCCCTCCCCACATCCCCCCACATCTCTTATTCTACATCTATATAGTCGTTTAGATAAGCAAAAGAATCCAAACTTAATCCCAGTCCCATTAGGATTGAATAATTTTACGAATAACCCTACGATAATTTAAGGCAATATATGTACTCGTATATATTACACGTACATATGCGGGTTGAGACAACAAATGATTCTTGATGTTTAACAATGACGTGGTCGGCAAGACAACATTCCGTTTAAAAGCCGATATTTCCCCAAAATATGTGAATTAAGTGTTTAATATGAGAGATTTCGAACGGTAGGCGAAAAAAGATGAATAGAATAAGAAACTTTATTAATATTCCTAAAACGGTTTAAATTTGAAGATCGTGCGTCAATTATTTATAATTTTAATTAAAAAAATAAAAGCCTGCACTTTAAAAAGTCGCTTTTTACGTACTATCTTGCGGGAAAAGGAAATCGCTCCCCTGGAGTCGAACCCGGGTCTTTTTTCGTATTTTTTCGTTGTTTAATTTTTATTTTTGAATAAAACATTCCTGCGAAATTTCAACATTCCACCTAATCGGAAAGTTTGTTAAAAACGCGTTAAAACGTGCCACTGATAAAGTCAGCGTTACGTTTCGAACAACGGCTATTATATTAAGTAATTATATTGGCTTTAATAGCTTTAAAGTCATCGCGGATATGTAGATCTTTGTGTTCTCAAACTTCATAATTTAGCGTTATAAAATACTACAAATACATTCAAACGGAATATTAAATTGATCACGCGTATTTGTGCGGCAAAAATAACGCGTGTACGTATTAGAATATATCGAATCTGAGTCCAACTATAGTTGTTGCTATGGCAACACTCGTAATGAGTGATAAAACTGCAAAATCACCAGTATTTACGCAAAATTATAAATAATACAATCGATAAGCAAAATTCAGCGATATAAATTAGAATCTTCATTCCTTTCCTCAGAGAATAGCACAAAATTCTCTCCGACATTACAATTCTAAGATATATGAATGTGAAAGAGAAAATTACCCTGCACGATGGATTTCAGATTTCCTATGCAAATCAAATGGGAAGGATAGTGCATGGAATCGAACCCGGGACTTCAATATTCGCAACAAAAACTATCTTCGAGAGCTTGGCTCATGTAGCAAGAGATTTGCACCAAGTTTCATGAAAATCGGTCAATTGGTTCAAAAGTTAATAGTGGGGACGGACAGACATACACAACGACAAAACTGTAAGCCTATTTCCGTTCTGGAAAGTAAGCTAAAAATCACTGCTTCAATCTGAAAAGGACCGTGTAAAACATTGAAGTACAATTTTAAAATGAATCCTAGGGATCTCTAGATTTGTGAATAGTGTTTTAATGACATATAATAACGGGGATGATTGATTTTTCAGTGCATCGTCATCTCATTCATCTCCATGGTGTATATTTAATATGAAACTAATATTTTATATATGCTTATCCTTATAAATTTATTTTGACTTCGGCATTGAGTAACGCACTATTCATTTAGAAATAACTAGGCCGTGACTTCCGTGAAAATGAACTGTACCACAAATCATGCTCTCGAATTTACCGTGAAAGTCTTAGTTTTTTGTGGACGGAGAAGCGGTTGCTATGATATCCGCAGTAAAACAACGGTTTAATAAACGTTTCTGTTTTTTCTCCGACAGTGTGCATAATCATCGTGAAGATGGATAGTTATTTCTTTTCACGAGAGGAGTCGCCATAAACCTTAATGGAAATTGCTCAGCAGACCCGATTATTCCCTAAGTGTTCGCACGGGAAGAAATGCAACCGTCATATCAGAATTGATGATGAAACGTAGCTGCCTTTTTTCGTAATTAATTTTGAACTTGAAAGGACCAATAACAAAAGAGAAATCATACACGTCTTAATTGAATCGTATGATATTTTTTCAACAGCATTAATTGTCGGAGATAGTCTTAACGAAAGAGTTACAATTTCTTCTTGAACGATTATTTGTTTTAAAAAATTGTGCACTAAATAAACATAATTATTACTGATTCTCCAGCACAATAATAATCCCAGCGTAACTTTCGATAAATATTTTACGTTAAAGTATGTGTAATAGCGACTGTCCAGAAGATTTGAGAAGAGGCAAACAAAAAACCACATCCATATCTTTGAATACAATTCTTCCGAGAATCGTAACGTCAGAGTGAAATGTGTAAAAGAAAATCATTTGAAATTTTTGAATCATAAAATTTTTCCGTTTAGCATATTCGCACCGTTTCGGAGGAAAAAATAAATCGGCGTGGGGGGGGAGGGGGAGAGAGAGAGAGATGATTAATTTACACTAGTCGCGAGAGAAAAAAACGCGCGCCCTATTCCTGAGAATCTTTCATTTTCGAATTCTGACGTTGCCGTGACCCTACCGTCTTTTGTTTCCGAGTAATCCGCGCAATTGAAAATTTTGAAAAATCTCACGCCCACGTCCATCCCTTTAACATTTTTTTCACTCTCCACTTCTATTTCATCTTTCCAATCTCTTGTTCCTCAGGCACCTTAAAAAAGAATAAGATAGCCCGCCATTACCTTCTTCTCCGTAAATAAAAAACGAGAGATCTGCGTCTTTTTCGTTTTTTATGAGATTTCGGCCCCTCTTTCTTCTCGCCCAAGTTCGAATCATCTTCACTCCCACACTCAGATATTGTATTTCTTTCCGCTCCTCGTTCAGATTAACATGTCCCCCTTATCACCCGTTCCTCTCCTGTTCCAACAATCACCCGTTTCTCACTTGTTCCAACATCATTCCTTTTAATATCTATAAGAATTTTTCGTTCGCTCCCGGCTAAATTAAAAAACGCACTCGAAAAAATTTCAATTTTGACCTAAATAAACGGTTTTTAATCATTCCCGTGATCTATTTTCGTCTTCACACTATTTAACTCTTTTCCGCTTCGCTTTGATATTAATATTGCACGCTCTTGTGAATTTCTATCTCCAGCCTTCTTCTTTACAGCGATTTACATCTTCATCTCATTAATTACGAATATATAATAAAATCCATTTCATTATCTCTTTTCACAATTCTCTTTATATCTCGAATTCGTATTTTTATCATTCTTCCTCTATCTTCCTTATACTTTTTATTATTTATTAATCTTCGTCATACCTCTATATAGTATAATCTCTACCACTTGGAACTTACCCTGATTCTCCTATTGTTTTTAGCACGTCTAAAAAAACCTTTATAGTCTCACTTTGGCAACTGGTTGTACGTCTGCGCATTCGCTTTAATTGAAATTGTGACGAAACCGTAAACTGTAGAGAGCTGAAACCTGGAGTGTATATTTTTTCACTGTTGTCATTTGTTTAACTTTAGACTTGAGTTTTGAAAAATATACAGATTTGGATAAGGACTCATTTAAGACATTTTCAACGGCCGCCATTTTGTTTCAAGACAATATATGAAAATAAAAAGTATTTTTGCGGCTACTAGGTGATAAAAATAAAATGGCGTTTAACGAATTACTGTAAAACAGGAGTCGGCAACACGCGGCTCTCGAATATATGATGACCAAGAGATCGGTAAAATTTAAAAGTATCAATTTCATATTTTTCAGTAAAATTATGGTCTCAAAACCTTCGCTGGTGGAGTTTTAATGCTAGTAATTTATTTGGACATGATTTTCAGTAATATGAGATCACAGAATCTCTAGATAACTTCTGATATGAACGGTCGTCCGGCTCGCCGAAGCTCTCGTGACATCCAATGCGGCCCTCCGAAGCATTCACAACTACGTATGTGGCCCGCCATTCAAAAAAGGTCACCGAGCCCTGCTCTAAAACGGAAGTAGCCAAAAACATTCCACTTTTCACGCCCCAAAACATCCCACATTTATACAGGTATACTATGAAGGTCACTCAATGGTTATAACCCAAAACATCCCACTTTTCTAGGTGGGCGAAAGGGTGAGGATTTGAGGGTTAGGAGTTGGAGCGACCTGAGTTTGGCTGATAGACTCTCCGACAAATACTTTTATTCGCTTCAGTGTTTTCTCTCAGTGTTCTTGTGTGCTTACTTAACAATGCAGCGAGATTATTTTGAACTTAAATCACAACTTTTGAATATTTTTGTTATTTTAACTCCAGGTAAGACAAGAATTTTAAAGTGATATCTAGTAACAAGAGTGGGGAGTGTTTGCTAATTATAAATACTAAAACATTCGCACTAACAAGAAGATTGGGATATTGCCTGACGCGGTTGCACTAAGGGCTGTTATGCTACGATAACGACTGATGCGGAGAAAACTACGATAACCGGGATGTATAAGTCCGTTCATGGTCACGACAGTGTGGAGAGCATAATATTGGAGAGACAGGAACAGCGATACCCAGCCCTTCTCGCGGCAAGAAAATGTGAGATGTTTAGGGCTGTCTCAAAAGTGGGATGTTTTGGGATATGGTGATTTTGGGGTCTGATATAGAATGTGGGATGTTTTGGGAAACCTCATCTAAAACATACGGTTCTTGAAATACAGATCGTGGCAGTCGGACGGACAGACTCTTGGGAAATTACGTATAGGATTACGGATTTGTTTAAAAAATATACGACCTTATAACAAAAGCAAACAAGGCTTTAGTGACCGAATATGTGGCGGGATAATAATCAAATAAAACATAAAAAACACGCCAATTTGAACCATGTTCATGGATAACACACTACCTGATTACTCAATTTCCCCTCATCAGCCGGTGTATCTCATTCTACCTTCCTCCTCAACCTCCTCTCCTCTTCATCTTATTCCCATCCCTTCCCTTCATTCCCTCTTCCACCTCGAGGGAAGCATTTCGCGGGAGGGAACCATTAAGCGCGATAAATTTTGAGGAAGGATTTGTCGAAGGATTTGTGTACATTTGCATCCACTTTACATTTGTCACCGTCCGCAAGAGAGAGAGAGAGAAAGAGAGAGATAGAAAAAACGGGAAACATGGCTACAGGAATGGGACATAAAATACTGATGTTCAACATCCAAAGTGTTGGATGAATTTTTGGTTAAAATGAACTGGGAATTGAGATAGTTTTAATTTAGGTAATTTTCCACGCTGTCGTATGCAGTGGGGATTTTTGACTCCTATCGGGAGTGGATTTTCAAATTAATTTCATTAATTAAAATAGCAAGATATGATGATGCCATCCTCACAACACCCAAGACCACTGGAGCAAAAAATTATAGCGAAACAAATATCGCCCTTCTTTTTTAATGCATTCATTTCTGCAGTGGATTAATCACAAATGACGAAGCGATGGCGACAAAATGGGAGCGAAAGATGGAGTCTAATTTTTTATTATTGTTTCCGCGGGCGAGTGCTCCGTCCCATTACCCTCTCGTATTTATCGCCATAGAGCGCGATTTAAACAGAAAAATAAGAACGAAAAAAGTTTGGGTTATTAATTTCATCTGCCGAAAATTACTCGATTATTCATTTCGAGACGGGAATAAAGAAATGAAAAAATATGCAGAATCGCAATGCGCCTTTACGCTTTTTTGGTCAAATTTGAATTTCAAAATTCCCCGGCGTGACATCTTCATTTGAACAAACTCTCTATTAGTGCATTGTTCCGCAATGAAACTTTCCCTGGTAACGCATGCATATATTAGGGGGAGAAGGAGAGTTGGCGACCAATAATGGGTAGTTTTATGAAAGAGGGAATGGTGGACAACGACAGAAAGAAATTTTCATGCTTCCAGTCATTCTACATTCTTTGTGGTGAAGCATCTTTAGTAAGAGAAAATTCTCTTTCGTATGCAATTTCAGGCTCCAAGAACATGCCAGCCACGACGTAGGATATGTTTCGTGGATCAAACCCCTTACCTGCATGAAAAATTGGATATGATGTATCAGAACGAACTCATCTAAAATAATATAAATAATCTTTGAATACTCCGGAACTCGGCTTAGAGTACCAATAGAACAACTGATTTTCAAACACTGAACCACAATATAATTATTCAGAATGACTGCAAAACGAATTGTTCCATCCTCTAAGCTATGCGAGTGAACTATCGCTTCGTAATTTACGATAATTTAACTCTTTGTTTTTGAAGAGGAATTCGTCTGTATTCACTAGAGCAGCGGTGCCCAAACTTTTCTAATGGCGGGCCACATCAATGGTTGCGAATTCCTTGGCGAGCCGCATTGGAAGTTGTCAATTCTTCGGCGGGCTGGATTAGAGTTTATATCGGAAATTTTCTATGTATTCTGAGATGCCATTAAGTGAAAATCATATCTAAATAAAGTTTTCATGGCTAACATTTCAATATTTAAAGTTATATTATGAAAATTTTCAAAAAATGTATGAATTTGTGTGTTAAATTTTTCAAATTGATTTTTCGCCTTAGCTTCGCGGGCCGAACAAAAACTCTTCGCGGGCCGCATTTGGCCCGCGGGCCGTAGTTTGGGCACCGCTGCACTAGAGTATATCCAATGCACTACTTTGACGCTGTGCAAGTGTAAATTAAAAAGCAACGGAGATGAGCGCGCTTCTACTGGGAAATGAATGAATTACCACTGTTCATTCGAATATAAATTGTGCTAAAGAGAGATGAGGATGGGTGTCACCGACCTCATCTGTGTGTATTTATCATCCTAAATGCACAGATTATTCGAAATCACGTGGCCGAGGTGAACTTGCAGATAAAAAAAATCGGATAATAGAAAACAATTCGGGAGAACTAATTAACCGACGAATATATAATAAAATGTTTACATTATTGCATTTTATACGATTATGTATGTACATCTAACGTATTTTTGTATATTTTTTAATCCTTGGTTGATTTGTGCCACAATCATTATATTTGAAAAACATCAGATGTAGCAGGAAATATTTTCATTTTTTAAAGTAAAATGGGTAAGCAATAACATTCAACGTTCTTGTGTTCTATAGGTTTTGAATATTTTCCTACGCTCCTTTAGCGAAGTGGGGAGCACTAAAGTTTCTAAGTGCAAGAATCCATTTTCTTTCCCTTCGTTTGCATCCAGGAGCTGTGCCTTTGAGCTTATCTGATTTTAGAAGGCATTAGTTATAACTTTAACATACATTCATAAATGTTGTCAACATGAACAATAGCTAGCCAATTGCATTTCACGAATTAACTATATTAAGTTTTTCAACGATCTTTTCATGAGAGTATAGCTCTTGGCGATAGTGATACGTAAAAGGAAATTAAGAATACGTTGAAGATGTTGGTGACGCAGTATTGTTAAGGCTGAAAATTTTCTTAAAAAAGGCTTGATTTTTTAATGGCTAAACAGAATTCCTATACTTTTATCGATTTTCAAGAATTAAAGGTTTTAAGTCAATGAATTAAATTCCAAATAATTGGATAGTGTTTGATGCAAGTGGTATGATTCGTACATTGGTAAAGGGGGTGTTAGCGTATCTAAATCCAAATGCAAGTGTCGCGGGTTCGAATCCTGCCTAGGGCACGGTCGTACTTGTTTACAATAAATCTATCATAACACATGTAATTGGAGAAACCTGTTTGTGTTTATTAAATTAATACCGTTTATTATTAGTTATGAAGTGAGTCTATAACTTACTCGCATAACTCTTAATATTTTCATTAATTCTCTGTTATTTGCGGCACATAATATGCAAGGAAATCTATCTGTATGCCTGTTCGCAGCAAATAACCGAAGTTATTGGGTGCATTATTTTGAGTTTTATTTATAAAGATAGTTTTTGAGGCAATAAAAATAATCGATATAAAAAGGTTTTCAGTGATTAAAATAACTATTTTTTCTAATTTCCTATAAGTGCTAAAAGCTGAAAATTTCAACAAAAATTTGCGTTTACCGTTTCAGTAAAGAGTTAAATTTGCATTACTCTTCATAAAAAAGACACAAATAGAATAGATAGGAACAAGTTCGCACATTTATACTTTGACGAATAATAGCATTAGGGTTATGAAAGTTTCTTGAGCTTTACAAATCTTCCCTATATTAGTCAAATTTCCAACTGACTACGGTTAATGCACTAAAATAACACTGACTTTTCGTCATTTATCTCATAGACCCATGCAAACAAGAGTCCTAATCAAACCTTAAATCCTTTCACCTTAACCGCCGCTCTCGTAAAAAAGAAAGTTAAGGAATGGAGCATAAATTCTCCGCGTCACCATTAAAACCTAATGTCAACGGAGACCTAAGTCACCATAAAAAATCCATTGCAATGAATTACTTTACTTACAGGAAAAGGGCCATCTAGGCGTTCTGTGCGCTTAAGTGGACTGACCTGAAAGAGGAAGGTCGAGGCTTAACGACATCAGAAATGACTTACAAAAGGGATTGGTTATGCCTCTGGCGAGCCCCTCCTGCGACCTCGAAGAGACGACACCTTTGAAGTAGTCAAATACGACCTCCCATTTATATTTTAGATCAATTCACTTATCCGCCGACGACACATGCACGCGCCAGAAACGCGTATCGATCACCGAAAAGTTCGTTAGATTATTTAAGAAGCCTTGTTCCACCTCGTATCCGTTCGTCCTTTCAATATTCCAACTGGAAGCAGATTACCGATAAAGCTGCTAATTTTCTTATCAACGTCATTTTGCAAATTCCTAGCCAGACAATTTGCTGTGGCATTATGCATACTATGGAAAAATGTTTAGATCTAGAAGAGGCATTTAAGTGATTGTAACTATGACCGACAGTTATAAAGATGGATAGAAATGCGAGGGAACAAGCAAGTGCTACGATCCTCTATTCCGTGATAAATATTTAAGTAAATGATCATATATTCTTTTTGATATTACCCCTTATTCGTAAAAATGCATATCCTCCTCTCATTATTGGCGGCCTCGGTGGTGTAGTGGTTAGGACGCTGGCCAGCTACTCGCCCGCTCTTCGAAAGTAGGATTTCTTTTTTGAGGTTGCTCGGCCTTTTATTTGTGTGTACGAACTAAGAGAATGAGGAAAATTATGTTATGAGAACGTACAATTCAGCGCTCCATTCTTCGGAATGGACGTTGAGTAATAGGCCCCCTTGGTGCGTCTCGGGAGAGTAGGTTAATACTGGCACACGGGTTTCCCTTTTTCCTTCTGCGTCCGGTATGGAAGGCAACGGTGAATGAAATTGGCGAATAAAACTAATCTAAAGATTGAAAACAATTTATTAATTATATTATCTCATTATTTAGTATTGGGATTAAAAAGAGAAAGTCTCCTTTTGGATGTATTCCAATGAATAAATTATTTACCTACAACAAGCATAAAAAGTTTGGAAGAATGGGATGTGCACAACGGCTACACAAAAGGTGTAATCAGTGTCGATTCACCGGATGGATCTCTACTACCGCATTATCACCACTGACATCGGTAGCCTTTTAGCCGAAATGCACCTCTGATCTTTTGAAATTTTTATGTTTACAGAAGTGACAAATTATAAAGCATAGGGAGAATAATTTATCATTCGTCAGCGATTAGTCAAAAATAAACGTGGCTTCCGGGCGAATTTCATACTTGCCGGATCTTGAGTGGGACCAAAATATTTCGTATTGGCCGCAACACCAAAGACTTTCGCTCGAAAACAGTTCGAGTTTTCGACTCTCTGACTCCCGAAACCTCATTCTCCGTGAAAACGTGGAACGCCAGGGAAATCCCTTTTTCTCTTTAAAAACTCTCTGGATTCCTGATTCAATTAACGTTCGTCAGGAAACATCGGCCGCACTTGCTTGCATGCGATTAGTTTAGCAGTTTACTTACTGGGGCTCTTTGGATCAATCTGACGCATGTCGAGACTAACATGGGTTGCGTTGTGATAACTATGAGTAGGAAAGTGGAGATCAAGGGTTGATTACAAAACATGTGGATCGATAATACCAACATGAAGCGATTTTTAAGCAAGACTATATTTTATGACCATTAAAAATGTGTGTGCATAAGCTTGTATAATATAGTTATGCATATACATACACACATTAATCCGAAATGATGCTTAGTTAGAAACGATTAAGGAAATAACTGATAAAGCAGACAGTGAATGACGGTTTTCTTCAAAAGAAATTTTGGTCAGCCTAGCAGACTGACAAACCGAGAAGACACGCACAACGAGACAGAATGCTGAATCGATGTTTCAAGCTGCTTTCGTTTAGGAGTTAGAGCGTAAGACAGACGGACAGCCGGACCTTCAGAAGAAAACGTACACAAAAACACAGAATACTAAATCGATCGGCGGAAAACTAAGTCTCTCTCTGATTTCGTATTAAAGAAGTTAGCGCGTCAGATAGACAGATGGACAAACCAAACGCATAATCAAATGTAAAAAAAACGCTAAAAACTATATGAAATTAGAAGAATTTACATACGTATTTATTGTTTTTTCTTGGCGGTAGATTATAAGACGGTCTTTGGTTCTCAGCTATAAAAATAAGGTGGTTTTTCTTATGATTAATGCGAAATATAAGGACTCCTAGATATAGATATACAAATCTGAAAATAACTGTTACTTAGGGAATATAAACAACAGCGCCATTTAGGAATCGGCTTATTCGAGCAACTGTGTTTCGAATTTAACACGAGAAGACAAATGAGTTCGGAGACACAACCAAGAGGACCGCTGAAACCAAGACACGCACCAAAAACTCCCTTTCATACTTTGCCTATCCTTATAAGTGAAAAATTAGACAAACGGAGGTGACACCTGTCAGCCGTTCTCAGTAAAGCTTGTACGAAACTTAGCGATTTTGTGTATAACAACAAAAAAGTATGATGGTAATTCCAATTAGAAGGGTCTCGGCCAACCTTGAGCCACAAATTGAACTACCTAGCGCTACGCGTGAGCTAAAACACAAACGCAACAAATACAAACAAATAGAAGAGGACACAGGGTTTTCATGCCCATATGTCCTTCTCATTACGTATCTCATAAAAAAAAGCTAATAATTCCTTACGGTGTCATCCTATAGGCATGCGGAACCGACTACATTATGTTAAACTCGTATAATGTAAAATCAACCTGTACATAACGCCACTTTCCCTCAATTTTCCTTCTCACCTCCCCATTTTCTCTCGGTTCCTCTCTTTCTCCCTCTCCCTTTCCTCTCACCAGCATCCTCTGTCTCTCTTACTCCATTCTCCATCTCACTCTGCCGCCTCGACCTCATTTCAGGATTTCCGCACGAATGCCTTTCCAGGGAGTTCTGAAAAGGGATTAAAGCGTTTAAAGCTTCTTCAGAGAGAGAGAGAGATAGAGAGTGAAAGAGAAAGAGTCTGAGCAAGAGGAGCGAATACAGAGAGACAGGGGACCTTTTACCCACGGCCTAACCCTTCTTCCCTTTGCCATCCTTATCCCACTTCCCTTCCTTTCTCCTTACCTCGCTTCCAATGTGTTTCGTTCCCTTTTCTCTGCGTCACTTGCACTCTTTAAGCATTCCTCACACTAACTTCGTTGTTCTTCATCCCCAAGTCTTTCCCTCCCTTCTCCTAATTTTTATCTTTTCTCCATCTCTCTCTCCCCCCCCTATAACCTTTTATTCTGCCACATTCCTTCCTCTGCTTTTCTCTCTCACCCTGTCTTTCTCATCTTTCTCTCTGCCCTTTCCTTCTCTCTCCATTCCTTTCCTCACTGTGATATTTACGTAATTTATGTAACATTTTACTTTCTCCATGTTGTACTCATGAAAAAAATCGACTGCGAGATTTCAACGGAAATGCACGTTTTCAGGTCCCCGGAACACGTTTTGACCATTTTCTCGGTGATGTCTTTTTGTCTCTGTGTGTGTGTGTGCGTGTGTGTGTATGTGATAGCTTTTTTGTGGGTGCTCTAACTCAAAAACTATTATTCAGGTCAACACGAAATTTTATATTTAACATTTATATAAAAATCACAAGAACTGATTAGTTTTTGGTAAAAATCGGTCCAACGGAAGTGGGTGTTTACTCTTGCCAATTATCCGTTATTTTGAAATATTTGCTTTAATATTTAATAAATGTAAAAATGCATGGAATAAAAGTTGTAGAAAATTTAACTTTCTACAACCTTTGTTTGAAACACTTTTCCACATAATGCCACCACCACGTCTCCTACCGACGACTATTGTTAACAATTGACGCTTAGTTACGTCTTAGTAACGCTCCTTTTTCTTTTCTTAATTGTTGGAGCTTTGTGGCTATATCCAGTATCAGAAGGCAATGTTTTGAGTTAATTTCTGTTTGTAATGTCTAAAATTTTCTCGCAGTTTCTTAAAATATTTATTATTATGTAACCTATTTGGAATTTTTAGAAATATTACAGATATTGAGAAAGTCATGTGGTGGCCACGTGATATTTTTTAAATTTTATTTACTTAATTTTTATTTTTTTTATTTTCTTTTTGTTTGAAAATGACAATGGGTTAGATGGAAGAAGACTTCCAAATCTTGATCTCGCTCAAATAAAGACGTATCTCTCTCTCCTTCCAGTCTTTCTACATCCATTCCCTACCTTCACTCTCTCTCTCTCTCCGCCTCTTTCCTCCCTCTATCACGCATTTTATTCTCACTCTCTCCCACCTCGTCTCTTTTCTCTCCCTCACATTCTTCTTCTCCCCCATTTCCCTTCACCCTTCAATCCCCCACTTCTCTCTCCCATTCTCTTCTTCTCTAACCCGCCTTCTTTAGCCTTTTCCATCCCGAGATTCCTTCATCTGCTCAAGCACCTAACCCTTTCACGCCGCACCCCATCTCTCGCCTCAGACCTCGGAATAAGACCCTTATTTTGCCTCAACCACAAATTCGGGAGTGGTAAAAGAAAACCAAAAGGTTTAAATCAACTTCCTCATCAAGGGTGTCAAGACATATAAACGCTGAGATAGAAACGGTTTTGCTTAGGTATACATGAGTAACGACTTTATTTTTGACGGATTTTTAAAAATACAAATACTTACCCGAGATTTGTAGTTGAACTCTTTTTCGACAGTCGTTGCTTTTTCTTTTCTATAAAAATTTCTGATCCTATAACAGATGACTAATGAAATATTAAAAAATATATTAGTCAAAAAGTAAACTAGCTTCTTACTTCGGCCACATATTTGCCTTTCTAGGCGATAATCCACCGGTCTTCGATTATTCTAAGTGCCTGATAATTTATTCATCGTTTGTTTTTTAAGAGATGAGCAGATACAGTAAATTATGAATAGCCTCAAATGCATTGGTTGGTTTAAAGTCACCTACGCCACCAGGCTACCGACCTATCTTCTATGATTTTAGTTCTTATATCGTGCCATTCCTACCGAATGTTTAATCAAAAGTTTTCACCTTAAAAAGGATTTTATAATTTTGGTAACTAGTTCACCCATTCAAATACGGAGTCATAAGAAAAGTTCTTTCAACTTCTTCAAACTTCTTTACACTGCCTCTATCTGGATGGAAGGTATAGCTGCATAACGCGGGTGCAATTGTTCTCAAATTTTCGAGACACGGTTTTTGAGCGTCTAGTAATGCGCAGGGAGAATTGAGCAAGAATGGAAAACCTTTTCGCAGTACATTGTTTCGGGAAATTTTTCAAAATTAGAATAATTGCCATTAGATATGAAATGTAGTAGCGTTTTTAATTTAGAAGGAAAAATAAATTCTTCGATCTTTTTAAGGAGCTCAACAACCCCCAACTTGGTATCTTTCTAATTTGGAAAGGAGTATCTTAGGAAATGGAAATTTAGATGTTCTGCCCGTGCGTGTACAATTTTAATTAAATTGCTTGCTTAATTTTACATTTGAGGAGAATCTTCAGCCTCCTTTACTACTCCATGAAAAGAGTTTTTATACAACTCTAGTTTCAAGATAACCTCGAATGAAATTACATGAGGGCATATCTCACTCTTCAATTTGAAAAAAACCTGATAAGATCCGTATAAAGTTTTTCCCTTTGCCATATTTTACATTTGCCTGATTCTTCTTTAGTAACTTTCATATACAAGCAGAGCATGTTTATATTTCAACAGTAGAGTTAACATTGACGGTGATTTCAAAAAGGCGCATAATTATGACAAAGGAGTATAAATTAACATCTTAATCGCAAATTGAAACAAGTTACAACGAAGCCTTCCATTTTCATAATTCTCATAAAATTAGCAAAATGTTGTCAATTGTCAATTTAATTTACAAAAGCACGCCCTCATGACATTTACTCGACTGCTTACAAGTCTTACGGAGCTGAGCAAAGCAAACAAAGATGCAACAGAGCGAAAATGTTTTATCTGCCATTTGATTAAGGAAACTGACTTAAGTCGAGAGATGAATTCGTCACAATCTGTATAAATTTTAGGAAATGCATTTACGAAAGAATGGAAATTGAGTTAATACGGTCCACGAATTCTTTCATCGTCGCATCTCCAATTCGCCTACCTTGTTGTCTCTCTCTGCTGCTACTTTCCTCCTCTCGTCTCCAACTCCTTTTTCCCGTCTCCTCCATCCTCTTTTTCTCCCTTCTTACTCCGCCTATCATTCGCGTAGAAACACATAAAATCTGATAACATCTCTCTCATTCCCTACCGAACCCGTCGTAAAAATGAAATCGCTAAGGTTTAGAGCCGTGGAAGAGGACGAGACGCTTCAAACCCATGTTTTTAGCAGCTCGAATCCAACCTTTTGAAGAGCGCTGAATATGGCAAGCGCGAAAGATTTTTATTATATTTTTTCGGAAACACGTACGGCAGAGACGTAAATATCCGCTCGCTTATCTTGGGTTTTCTTTTATATTTTGTTGTTTTTACGATCGCCCGCCGTTTTTCATGGCGCGCGGAGACAGATAATGTATCGGATAGCCTTACGGTGGTCGTCCGTGGATGCGCGGTTGTTTTCCGGGTTGCGAGGAGAGGAAACCTCATCTCGTGGGAATCGCTGACGCATCCACCGAGCTTCGCTCGACATGAAGGAGGTGACGGATATTTTTTTTCAACTTGGTTCCTTTATGATTACAGGGTATACTTTGGTCGAGATCGGATTTCCGTGTTAAAAATATAAGACTCTTTGCTCCATCAATATAGGAAGGGCTCCCCATTTATCGTCAGCATCAACAGTTCCTACTGATTCAATTGCGTAAAAAATAATCTTCCTATTTTTCAATTGGTGATTTCCATGGGCGCCTTCTACCCTTTGTAACCAAAACCATTATTAAACTTTCAATTAAATTCTCTGTCGGAAACTTTAAGTACCATAAATCGAATTTTAAACATGTATATTATTGGTCGTTCTCTTTAATTTGTGCAAATTTGGTTCGATTATATATTAGCGGGAATTTAAATGCGACAACGTGTGATAATATTTCCTTAAGGTCGTTAATCTTTTGCCTCTTATATAAATGAGAGCGGAAGCCACGTGCAAACGCAATTTTCTTGGTGAAATTCTTTCGAAGTTAATGTAGTTGTGTTCTGTATTATACAAGATAAACTTGCATGCTATTGGTATAGTGTTACAGTTAACATATTTTTTCATGCTCTTCATGGGAGATTATTACTGCCTTTTTCTATTAGGAGTGAGATAAATTCACAGAAAATTAGAAGAAGAATCCAGTTGTAGTAGAGCGAAATCTAAATGGTAATGGTAGAATTTCTTATGTCGAAATGGACATATTTGGAAGGGAAAAGATACATTCTGTGACGCACAGATATGATGGGAACTAGAGAGCCGAATTTTCTTACTCTTGCTTCGACTTTGCACGTTTAATTTAAATTTACAGAGGTGTCAAAGAGATAACTAGATTTTTCTCTCGACGGCAATGATGAAATCATTCAGCTAGCAAGAAAGAGGGAAAAGGACCAGCCGGGTATCTCGACTAAGGGACGGAGAAATCCCATTAACACCATGATTGAATCTAAGGGTCGCCGATCCAATACTATGCATCCTCCAATCATCAGTTTCCATTCTCAATTCAAAATGAGGAGAATTTGAAAATTGTGTAAATTCACGTCTAAAATATAAAAATCTTACTTGGACGGAGTTCTTACAATTATAACGCATCAATCAAAAACATCTTTTTTTCAATAAGCTGTAACTTAAATAGAACAAGTCAATGGAGCAATTTAAATTTTTTAATGATATTTTGAAGTCCAAATTTCGGACACATCTTTCAGCGACTTTTTTCCAACTTCACTTTGCTTTATTATTTTATAACTAGCGTAATTGCACGACAAATATGACGGGATTATGATCAAAGTATTACAAATATAATTGCTTTCGATATGAAAAATCAGTAAGATATGCTGAATGATGAGCCCCTTGTCAAAAATGAAGTAATAATAATAAATAAATAATTATATTCCTTCCATCCCTCTCGCCGTCCCTCTCTCCCTCCCTCCCTTTCTCTCTCTTTCCTTCCCTCTCTCTCTCCCTCCCTCTCTGCCTCTTTTTCTCCGTCTCCCTCTTTATCCCTTTCCTCCCGTCCTTTTTAATTCTATACCTCCCTTACTCTCTATGTACCTTCCATTCTAAACCCCTTCCCTCCGATCTCCCTCCCCACATCCCCTCTCTCTTACTCTATATCTATATAGTCGTTTATATAAGCAAAAGAATTCAAACTAAATCCAAATTCCCATTAGGATTACCAGGGCCGTCCTTTACGATCGCGAGGCCCTAGGCAAAAACCAAATCATATAAACAGAGCAGTTAGGGAAAGATTTTTTTAGCTGAACTGATAAAAAAGGTATGCATATTTTTTCAAATGAAAAACATTTGTTTAAAAGTTTAATGTAAGCAGATATAACTGTAAAAATAGGTACATTATATTACATAAATTTCATTTTATAAATTTTGCCGCAGCAAAATCTTTTAGCAGTGAATAAAAATCACATTGGTCGACAACGTCTTTCTCTATTGATAAAAATGCTAATGCGACTAATCTTTCCTCTGTCATTATGCTTCTCAAATGAGATTTTATTAGCTTTAATTTCTAAAATTTCTTTCTGCACTCGCAACGGTGACTGGTATTGTTAACAAAATACGATAAGCAACGGAAGCATTAGGATAAATGTCTGTATATTGTTCCTTAAATAAAAATTTCAAAATATCAGCAGGGGTTGAAGACTTAAGAACTTCATGGATGGCGATACTCAGATTCTTCTTCGTATAATCTTTCTCCATCTATGTCTTTCATGTCTATATTATCATCTGTTAAAGCTAGTTCTAAATTTAAGCATTTATCTCTGAGCTCTTTCGTGCTACAGGAATGAATATTAAACAAAAAGTCAAATATTTCATTATAATTCTTAAGTTGTGTAAATCTTTCTTTTATTTTGATAAAGGTTGTCTAAAACATAATTGAAAAACTTAATTTCTTCCCTTTCCCCGCTGCTTAATCGTTCTTCACAGCACTCGTAAGGTGCAAGTCTTTTTCTTTCTAATCCTTTTTTGCTTAAAAATTGGCTCAATGTCATTTTCTTCTGCGAACATGCGTGTTGTAGCCAAGAAATGGGAAAATCCACTTTTCCGATATTCTTGGAAAAATTTTCAGTACTTTCCACTAACTAGACCAATAGCCAAGGAAACATCAACATTCCTCCGTTGAAGGTCTTTACTGACAACATTAATTCGATTTAAGATTTCATACCAAAATACTAGAGCTGTTATAAATTCATAAGCTTTCATTTGTTGAAATAGATACTCAACTTCACTTCGAGCAGCAGCATTACTTGAAATGGAGTTTTCCAAATCTTCCAAAGAGTTGTATATTTCTAAAATTTGAAATCGCACAGATTGTACTGCTCCAATGCACGCTTCCCACCTAGTTTCACTGCGAGGCTTTAGAGTCAGGCCTCTCCTTTAATTATTAATACTTAAATAATAATACAGTATACTTATAATGGACCTAAACTACCAATAATTTTATAATAATTAGAACCAATTGAATATGACTACTTATCATCCACGAAACAGCCTTTCTATTAAATTTAATGAAGCGCGAAATTACGTAATCCTGGATTAAGTAATTTTGCGAAAATACTACGATAATTTAAGGCAATCTATGCACTCGTATATATTACACGTACATATGCGGGTTGTGACAGCAAATGATTCTCGATATTTAACAATAATGTGGTCGCCAAAGCAACATTCCGTTTAAAAGCCGATATTTTTCCAAAATATGTTATTTAAATGTTTAATATGAGAGATTTCGAAAGGTAAGCGGAAAAAGATGAATATAATAAGAAACTTCATTAATTTTTCTAAGACATAGTTTAAATTTAAAGATCGTGCGTAAATTATTTCTAATTTAAATTTCCAAAAGAATAAAAGTCTACACGTGAAAAAGTCGCTTTTTACGTGATATCTTACCGGAAAAGGAAATCGCTCCCCTAGAGCCGAACCCGGGTCTTTTTTCGTTTTATTTCATTTAATTTTTATATCTGAATCAGACATTCCTACGAAATTTCAATCTTCCGCCTATTGGAGAAATTTGTTAAAACACGTTAAAAAGTGCCATTGATGACGCCAGCGTCTAACACAGACAGTCTGAACTGGAAAACTATATGTAAGATGATGTCAACTGGTCGGCTTAGTCGAGTTTTTACTCATGTACTACCATTTCAACGGTGCAAAATATTTTTAAAAGAGGAGGACGAATCTCGATAGAACGAATACTCTTTTTTGCGTCCTATTTCTTCAACTCCCGCTTCTCAAACACTTCCCTCACATCGTCGCTAAATGTCTATAACATATGTTTGGATTTACGCGTCTAACCGGTCCTGGTTTTGCGTTCCGCCCCATTGTCTATTAGTTGGATCTTTCCAATTCCATCATGATTCTACGAGCGTTACATCTCCCTGTCACTGTTTGCACCGTATCCAATGGCGACGGGACTTCAAAAGAAAAGAAGATAGACTCTTTAGCGCTGGAAACTCGTTTCATCGATCCGGAGAGTCCGCCTTTTATTATCAGTCCGCGAAGGAGGAATGAAATAACGGAAAGGCAAGTAACGCACTGTTTAAATTTAGCATGTCGTTAAGGAAAGAGTAAATGTTTGTCTGTCATTTAATTTTAGGAAATTGCAACCTCGCGAATTGCAACGGAGAATTTTTTGGAAAGAAAATCATGCAGGTGTCTAGATCTTTGACGAATTCCAATGAACTCTTTGTCTACTTTTTGATGTTATCATTCATTTGTTTGAAATGGGAAACGCGAATGCTACCGCATTATCTAAGATGAGGAATTTCTATTCAGCTTTTGTTTTGTACTAGAATAGGTAGATGTAATTTCTAAATTTTTCTGTGCATCACTACGAGTGATCTGAAAAACAACGTTTGTCGTAATTGAAGGTTATACGAACACTCGACAAACTTACTACCTGAAAAATGCACCCATAATTCCATAAAACGATAATTTATCTTCAGGAGATATCACTACCTATTTCACCAAGAAATCCCATTAAGTCTAGGAATTTCTATTCAGCTTTGGTTTTGTACTAGAATAGGTAGATGTAATTTCTAAATTTTTCTGTGCATCACTTCGAGTGACCTGGTAAATAACGTTTGTCGTAATTGAAGGTAATACGGACACTCGACAAACTTACTAACTGAAAAATGCATCCATAATTCCATAAAACGATCATTTATGTTCAGGAGATATCACTACCTATTTCACCAAGAAATCCCATTAAGTCCAGGAATAAAAATTTTCTTTTTTAACAACAGTGATTGAAATAGCGCAATTTTCATTAAATACAATGAATAGCAGTTTTTAAAAGGATTTATGGCACCTGTCATAAATCATATCGAATGGGCGCATAAAAATGAAATAAATAAAATCATTAAAAAACCATAAGTAAAGGCAAAGCAATTGTCATTTAGGCATTAATTTTGGTCATTGGTTTCAATACCAGGGCGCGTTTCCCTGCATTGCTTTTGTCGAGAAAACAATCATTTATACAGAAATTGCTGCAAATAGTTTGGGAAACGGGTTGAAAATATGAACAAGCAGTATTTTTCACGATAAATTTACCTTTAGTGCAATTGCTCATAGTTTATTGACAAAAAAACCTCAGTTATGAATGAATCTCGAAGCCATCACAAATTAATTAGACGAGAAGTGCTATGCTTTCGCAGAGGCTCCAATATTCTCACTACTCTCACAAATTGAAAAAAAAAGAATTTACATCGCGTTATCTTATTTCATATTTCCTTGTAAATGACCAATATTATATCCAAACTATTTTCCATAGGATTAAATTATATTTTTATTGACCCGGTAAAAGTTTGGTTGACATTAAGCAAAAGGTTTAAATTTGCGAAAAAATTCCCTTTGACACTAAAATGTTTGTCGTTTTGTAATGCGGTCTTTGGGCGTTTAAATTGAAGGCTTTGGCTTAAGAACAAAGTCAGAGGTCACCACTCTCTACACATCTCTAATGTAAAACCTCAATTTCTTGATACTTCCGTACCTAAAAAGGTATCCTGTTTAGCAGTTTAGGTTGCTACCCTAAGTCCTTGACGGTTTTCTGCTCAAGTGCATTTTGTGAGCCTCAGCGGTGGATTGGCGGACACTTTTCAAGAGTGCAAGACAAGGATGGAGCGCGCTTTCCATTTCCTTCGTCCCGCCTACATCCGTAGCTCCGATGAACAACTGAAAGTAGGCTTGCTGAGGTGTTAAAGCGAAACAAGGTCGCAAAAATACCCGCCGTCTGGATGGTCACAAAGAAAAACAAATTTTCTCAAAAGTTCCTCAGACGGGGGAGTTGCGGCTTTTTTTATCCCTACGGTCAAAATTATGAACTGATGTAAGGGGAAAACTAAAAATATTTTTAAGCGTTTAAATCTTACGGAAAGAGACAGAAACATGCTGAATTTTTTTAATGCCTAAGTATTTTAATTTAGTAGTGGTACCCGCAAAAGCTTTTGCGAAGTCAGTCAAAAATCTGCATTTTTAAAGGTAATAGCTCATCTCTCCTTATAAAATTAGACAACTGATATTTTGAATTTCATGTTTGTTTTTATAATTTATATGTATAATTTTAATTGCTTCTCCCTTAAAAAATAGGTAACATTCAAGTATTGAAACAAAGAAAGAAGACTTTTTCTTTTGATAAATTGTTAAAAATGCCCACAGTCCACAAGCAGTTTACTGAATAATAATAATATGCAATCTATTAAGTTTGACGTACAACTATAATTTCGATGCTTCATAAAAAGCGCAAAGCGAGTTACTTAATTCTTTTGTCTATTTGAAGGCTTGATAGACGCTAATTCAATCGGAGGCAACAATGCAAGTCTCCTTGTAAACGCCCGAAAAGAGTACGAAGAAGCTATAAAATTTGAAAAGGAACGCGTGTTTCTGACAAAATCTTCTTTTTAACACCAAACCATTGCAAAAATAAAATATTTCATAGTTTTATCCGTAAAATAAAGCCAAGATGGAGAAATTCGGTCCATATTTACGTATTTTAATGAAGGAAATAAACCTTGCACCTTGAAAAATAGAAACTCCTGTGTAAACATATGGAAAATATAATTAACTCCTGGAGTCGAACCTGGGACACTTCCGTAAACGAAAATAGTATTTCCGGGCTCTCCTAGTCGAAAGAAACAAAATGTCATTTACAGCATTTCTCTATGACAAACTGTTTGAGAGATAAAAGTGGGGACGGACAGACAGACGGATGGACGGACAGATATTGAGTAATTATATATAAATGTTCTTTCGCTATAAAAACTTAAGGTTACCATAACGTTTAAAAACATGAAATTTAATTTAAAATTAGTTAAGAATTCTAACTCATTGAAATGCTTCTGAAGTTCATGAAAGTCCAAAAATATCGTAAAAATAGTCGGTACAACGCATTTCTAGTAAGGCAGTTGCATTAAGCTAATCCTCTTTTCAAAGTTGATAGAATTTATTTATCTATATAAAAATAATAGAAACTTTGATAATGTCATTGCTCGAATATGACTGTTTTAAGTTAAATATACGGAAAGTAAATTTTTACGGATGACACTATCATAACCATATCTTTCCTTGAATGCGAGAATTTTTATATCTAGACTATTCAGTACACTTTCTTGTGCATGTGACACTAATAATTATTCCGTCGATATTCTTTATTCGTCATAATACTTAAAATAGCCGCAACATGGTGTCCACATGACGATATAGATTTGCTGTAGTATAAATAACAAAATAATCACCTCAGTTAATTCACGATTAGAACATTAATTTTAATAAAAACATTGCAAGAAATTTACAGTTAGATAGAGTTGAAAAGATAGCTGAACAAGAAATTTTTCAACAATCTTATGCTCTTTACTTAAGGTTTTATATAAGTTGCTAGATGGCCTTGAATTAGAATCCAAGGGACAACGTCGCGATTCAAAAAATTAAAAATAAACGAAAATGGCACCGTTTCATTAAACAAATTAGAGCTTTGGGTCAAAACACGACAGGGGCGCCATGTGGTGGACAAAATGATACGTTGCTGTCAGAGATAAAGGGCTAATAGCGATTTGTCTCCTTATTAAGGCGTTAGCAACGGGAACCGACGAAATTTCATTCGAGAAATTAATTAATAATAATGCACACTTAAAGTTGACTGCAAAATGTAACTACCAAAATCACCATCCTGCGCACTAGGGGTTAAGTACTAATGCCGAGCGATGGATTTTAAAAGATCGACGATTTATTCTCAGTCAAAAATAAAAATGTGGAGCCGTTACACAGAGAAGAATACTATTGATGAAAAAGTGAAACCAAACTTTCATTCAACGCTAGAATCTATTTTTTCAATTTAAGTCACTTTTTACTAACTTAGAGGTATGAATTTATAAGTTTTCAAAAACAATAAAATGTTTTATGATTTATTTTTTCGTTTTTTTTACAGTTATTTCAGACAATATTTTAATGCACATTTTCCTTTCCTGTTGGCTGAATAAATTTACTATTTTCCCCCCTTATTTCTAATGTTACGATTTAAAACTTCCAGTAGTTTTCATTAAAACATATATTTCAACAATTGTGATACACAAGAGCAAAGGTAAAGGCTAAATACATCTTTTTCTCTACTCATTAAGTTAACCTCGAGGATTTTTCAGAAGATTCCCAGCGTGCAAAGTCTCGCCAATGAACCATTTTCCATTTTTTTGTGCACCCCTTCAGCTTCACTGGTATGAGAAATTACGCGCATAACTTTTATAGAAAATAAAAAGGTAAAACTAGAGTTTTTTTTAGAATGAGCTCGAATACAAATTTTGTCACGCTAAAAAAGCCGCTCGTACAAAGCATAGAACTCGAATTGCTCAAATATGCCGATGCGCGAGTCCCGTGATTGGCAACTAAAGAGAATATATCGATTTTATCCCCAAAGTGAATGCCAAACGGATTGTGTGATTGGCACGTGACATATATGCGTCCAGCAGAATTCTACCACACGTAAGCCTTATGTAATGACTGTTCGAATAACAGCTCGGAGAAATTTCGGAAAATAATAACGCGGAGTAGATTTCGCGTGCAGCCGCTCGAAAACATCGAGGGAAAACGGGCCACAAGGTCACGGGCACGCGTCGCTTTCCCACGCGGCTTCATCAGGTAGGCGAGGATGTAAATTGCAAACAGAATTATTTCACAAAATAAACCTACCAGCTGGAGCAGTAAGCCTAGTTTTTTCGGAATACTATGAAAATTTTTGCTATAGAATCTCTTTCGAAATTAACATAACGACATTTTAAAAGTTCTATTGACTACATTTTTTCAGAAAAATTTAAAATCCCACTTTAACAGCTAGCCTTGAATCGCGTAAAGTGTAGCATGTTAGTTTTCACATTCGTATTTCCCATGAAATCGTGACTGATTATTAATGTTGGAAGAATTATAAATTTTCGAAATATGAAAATATGAGAAATTAATCTGGAATCAGGTGAGTCTAATTTTGAAGTAAATGGTGTGGTAGCGAAAATTTTGTGCCACAGTTAAATGTGTAAGAAACATCTCTTTTAAAGAATACATAACTCGCATCTTAGGCAAAATTCGGACAGTGAGGTTTAAAGATAATTTTTCTCGTATGTATAGTTACAAAAATTAACTATTAATTTTTATTTTCTTCCATTTAATAGAGGCCTTACGCTATTATTATTATATGGTCATTCAAAAGATAGAGGGTGCACTGTCTAAACGTTTTAGTAAATGATAACTTTGTCATTATAAAATAATGGAAGATGTGCGCATAAAATGACGCATTCGCTGACTAATTAAAGAGGTAACATAAAAGAAAGGATATTATCGTCTTAATTTTATTATTAGTTTCCTAGACTCGCTCATCGCTAAAACATACTCGATTCTGAGGCGGGAGAATTAATACGCCTCTGTATTTCAGTGATTGGAGTATTTTATCGGCATGTGGAAGACCCAGATTAGTTTTCAGAAATCTTATTGGAAAACGCGATAATTTAAATCTCAAAAAGATTTCAGTGCCGAAAATAAATTACGATATTCATTTTCATAAAAATAAATCGTAATTCACTGATTTACTTCTATTTACATAAATGAGTTCAACTTGCTATAACTAATGCAAGAAAAAATATTTTTAGCATTGCTGTACCTGAGGATTTAACATTTTATAAATTTCTTAAAATTACTTTCATCCGCTGAAATTTTTTTCAAAATCGACTCTCAAGTATTTATCACAGAGCGGAGCTACTTATAAAAAATAGAAATTTTCAGGATACAATTTTTTTACTTCCTCACAGATGCTGTGTTTCTAACGGAGAGAGAATTAATGGAATGTTTAAGTGAAATGAAAATGTTTTGGGAAGCAAACACAATTTTCATTCTCAAGACGAACAAAATAATACGTATAATTGGAAAGGATAGAGATTGTTATATCACTGACTGGTGGGGATAATTTGTACATTAAATCATGAATCCCTTTTACTCGTACTAATTCATATGGTTTCTGCATGCACCTACTAATCCAATCTGAAGCTTTCCCGTGTAAAATAAAAGCGTTGATCGGTTTTGCCACAGATGACGCGGTGCGTTGACAACCCAAGAGTCTGCAAACATTTGAAATTCAGTACGCTCTTTCAACAAACGAGTCTTCGGAAAAAAAGATGAGATATGGAGTTTGGAAAAGGATTCCGATGAACTGATGATAGGCTTCCAAAATTAGTAGAACAGAAAATGGAGCGTGAGGAGCATGAGTGTAAACAAAAACATTGATTGAACGAAATTGAATCTGTGCCAGTTAGAGAAGGGGTAAATTTTGGCGCTCAATATTTGCAGAGAGAAAAGGTGTGCTGCAGTATATAAGTGATTGGTTGTGTCAAGAGGACGTGGTATTTATTATGCATAATTCCATTTACGATATTTTTAAGCCTATAGATTAAGCTAGTTGGAATAAACATACATAAAAGATGTAAGCATCAGTAAAAAGTCGAACAAGTCAGGTAAACGGCAATTTTCGCCAAACATGATAAAAAACATTCAATACACTAATATACATCACTGTATAGATATATACGTCGATGCATTATACCTTTTACGACTCACAAAATTATAAAACGGCTCTCCACTAGTTCGGATGCTTAAAATTTTACTAACTCTATTAAGCACGTTCCAAGTTACATTTTATAAAAATATTGTGACACTAAATTTGCATATTAAATTCAATAAGAAATGCGGAAAAATATAGTTTAGATACATCATATAAAAATGCAGAAGTAAGTTTTATGGTCCGATAAAATCTAGCGTTTGATAGCAAAACATTTCACTTTTTCAATTAGAAAATGGAGCAGATTTGATTGCAAAATTTTTTAATTTGGGCGATCATGACGTGTAGCAGTCAGCGAAGTCAAAAAATATTTCTGTATATTCATGGCAGTTGAAAATCTCACTGCACTTATGCTATTTGGAAACACGTGGTTTCATATAAATTGGCATTATTAAGTCTACAACGTAGACCAATATTCAATTTAGTCTATAAATTTCATTATGGACTACCAACAATGAATTATACAGAAATCCGTTGACACAGTATGGCGTTGATTTACCGACTCGGAAAACCTAATAAGTGCTACTGAAACACGCCTTAAAATTAAACAGATGTTAAATAAATACCAAATTCTGAGCAACTGAAGCACAAAGTTGCTCCCTGTTTTATGATGTGATGCAGTGATACCCGCTAACTTCTCTCTCTTGATTAATAAATATATATATGGTTATTTTGATACATTTCGTCTCACTTTAATCGAACAGAAATATAAGGTTTTTATTTACCAAACAGGAGCTCTTCTGACCAATGTCTAGATTCACGATATTAATCCTCAACTACGCTCGTCCCGGCATTCCGTGCGCCACCGAACCTAAAATAAGCATAAAATGCTGTAATTGAGACGAAGTACGTTTTGGCGACCAATTATCCTCTCACTAGCACGTTAGTTATGAGACATTATTGCTCTCGTGGCCGTGTTTTTTACCTACGAGCCGTTTTTTTGTTAGAATCTCGTTTTGTAGCACTGAGGACGTCACGTGCGCAGTTATGTAAGCAAAATGTATACTTCCTGCGCGCGCACCGGCAGCTGTAATTTTGAAGCAGGTAAGCTCAGAGGAAGCAGAACTTAAAGATGAAGTAGGGCCATCGAGGGAAATAGGAAGTGAAGCTGATGAAGAAGGACCTCGAAAGAAGAAGGGACGCTGCTTTCCATGTGGACGTACTAAAAATACTAGTACAACTCTAAATTATAACAGCTGTTACACTCTACATGTAAGAAACACACGTCGTTAATAACATACACGTGTGAAATAAAGACCTGGACAGTTTGTAGCAATGATTTATGTGAAATGTGTAGGAATTTCATTTTTTAGTTTGTTTTGTTCTTTTCTTATAACAACTCTTAATATGACGTTCAAAATAATTCATAATATGTAAAAATGTGCTATTGATTATGTTTGTTTTATCGAAATATACATGTTAATTAAATTCATTTTTACATATAAATCATAACCAGTACTAATGTATCATACAGTACGCCATGAGCGTAATTACGTTCCATAAGTGGACGCGAGTAGTTAAGGGTTAAGGGAATGGCATCTCTACTCCCAAAAATCCTGCCAGGAATTGAGGGTTGGGTTAGATTCGTTCCATTTTCCTCCTCTCCCTGGGTTAAGTGGTTTGGGGTTGGGTTGGATTCGTTCCATTTTCCTCCTCCTTCCCGGTTGGATTAAGTGGTTGAGGATTAGATTCGTTACATTCTCTTCCTCCTTCCGGGTTGGGTTAAGTGGTTTGGGATTAGATTCGTTCCAGTTTCCTCCTCTCCCTGGGTTAAGTGGTTTGGGGTTGGGTTGGATTCGTTTATTTTCCTACTCCTACCGGGTTGGGTTAAAGTGGTTGGGGGTTGGATTCGGATACTAGGGTGCAATGAAAATATTATAGCATTATAATTAGGGATCCGGGATAATCCAGGAGTACCTATATTTTCTAAATGATGAAACAAAAAGATGAAACGACGCTAGAATACAAATGGGCAATCGTCCTGATTATAAATAAAATGCACTTCAACGTAAAAAAGAAATGAACTTGGCAAAGATTACACTCTAATGAAAAATTGCCCAGGTTCCAGAGTAACAACGTCATCATTAGGTCGTTGTTACCTTGAAACTCAGGTCGAGTTTATTCATTACATTAAAATTTTTAAGTTAGTTATCGTTTTTCTTAAACGTGCAATTCCACGTAATTAAGGCTTCCCTACCGGATAAAATTGCGGTTCATTTTATGGACGATAAGAAAAAAGTTACGGACTTTTTGGCTGATCACAATATTTTTATTTCACAACTAGAAAATTACCCGGGCTTTACCCCGGATTAACAATTTTGAATTTTTCATGCTCATTTCACTCGATATTATTTTTAATCAAACTCACGGTACTCTCGAGATAGGTAACCAATATTCTCCCTTATGAACAAATTAAATATAGATGCAAATTTAATATTTTGCTAAGAAAATTCAAAATAAGTTGTGTAATTTTACAAAAACTTAACACGGGCCTCTATTCAGGGTATGATTTGCATTTCTCTCCCCTTCATCCATACCCAAAATCAAAATTCTAGTACCAAGGTACATATCCAAATGGTCTATTTAGTATTTGTACCAAATGTAAACTCTCTTGGATTCTGAGAAAAAATGTAGGATATGAAGTGTAAGACATGCCATCCTTACCCCACTCCACAAAAATGAAAATTCTGCCCCCGATATATATGTTACGGTTCAAATACGAAAACATGCAATAAAATAAGTATTTTATTATATGTTGTTAGTATTACATTTTTAACTCAGGCGAATCTCCTTTTTTCCAATTCGTAAAATTTAATTACGCTAATTCTAAAGTAGTGTAATTGCTATAAAATTTTTTTTTATGAAAGCGGAAACAAATACTACATAAGTCCCACAGTACAAGGGGTCGCTTGGAACTATTTTTCTACCCCTTAAAAATGCAACTGTGTTGAGATTGCATCTAACGCCAATATACTTGCGTGCATACATCTAAATAATACTCTGCAATTCACAAGAGAGCTGGGGGCAGGGGATACAGTGCCCCAGACTAATGATAAAAAATCTAGTCTGAAATATCCTATAATGATTTCTGATCATATTAGAAAAACAACTGCAATATTGCCCCATTCTACAGCATATCGCGGGCATTTTATCACAGTGACCGTGCTTTTCTGTATAAGTGGACGCTTCATATATTCTTAGTCCTTCCTATGTTAATCTTTTCTGATCTAAATTCTACCAGAAGTCTCTATCTAGCGTTCATTCGATCCTACTTTAGCCCTAACCTATTCAAATTTCTTAATGATTAAATAACGCTATCCATAGGGTCGTAAATTTTTTAATGAATATTGTTGCTCTACCCAATTTTCGGAATAGCCTTAGATAAAATATTTTTAAAAAATTTCTGCACTATTTACGGCCATTTTTCTTATGAATTTTAGTATTTTATTGGCTGTACCAATCACCCGACAGTTTAGAAGCCACAGAGATAGAATGATGTATCCTACCGGTTTAGTCATCATTTGTTCTCTCTATTTGGAGCCTAGACATATAACCATATCTGAAGCATCCTACTGCTGTTTCAGCTAGGAAAGAATAACACACATGTTTGCCCGCGAGACTGTAACTTATAAGTTACTGAGCTAAATGGTATGTAATGTTTCGGAAATAATATAGGATATTTTATTTTCTCTCGTAGGACTGTATCGTCCGCAAAGAGTCTAACATTGCTATGTACCGCCAAACGTATATCATTGACATAAATGAGGAATAACAACCGATCTAGAAGGCTAACCTGCGGAATACCGGGCGTGATTTTAACAGGATAAGAATTAATTCTTTAGGTAACTACCTTCTGTTCTTCATTCGAGATAAAATACCAAACCCAATACAATAGCAACTCAATGATAAAAGCTTCTCGAGATTGTTTGTTCAGTAAATTCGTTTTCTCAACACCCGTGAATAATCAATCCAATTTCATTTCGCAATAGCGCTAAGGTAGATCCACAGCACTGAACTTCTCTCACGTAGAATCAGAACGACTTAGAATCCTGTTTCCAGCAATCTTTAATAAATTTTCTCTCTGAGCGTCTCACGAGTGGATGCTCTTTTTTGGAACTCACCTCTCTCAAATAGGAATAATCTGAATATATCTGGACTGAGAAGTGAAATTAATTAAAACGTGTAGCTATTATAAAATTTATTTACGGTCATACCCTGTTTTCCGACGATCTGCTCATACGACGCTCACTAGCTACTTGCATTCCGCTCTGTCTATTCGCTCATCCGGCGAATTTCGACAAATCTCCAACACAGCCTATTCCTGAATAGTTATCTAGTCGAACGGAATAATGGAAATGGCTCGTATATCAACAAATGAAGCTAATTGAGCGTTGTATCGATGGGTAATTGAATTATTTTAAAAAGGTTTTATTTAAAAAGAATAAATATGTAATATTAACACTGACACTGGCTTACGAGGTTTAAACCTCGATACTATTCATAAATAATAGTACCTATCAGTTAATTATGTTTGTGTTAGCCTAATTCGTTCATATTCTTTTCCATCGTAACGAGAGAGAATTAGTGTGACACGGTTTTCCCGCTTTCCTGACAGCGTTGCAATTTAGGTACGTTAGGACGGAGGAATCCAACAACATACATTCAATACATTATATGTACAGTCATGCCCCAATATCCGACGCTTCATTTTCCAACAAAGGCCAGGAACCAAACTTTTGGTTAACCGAGGTATGACTGCACTGCCCTTCAATTTAGTTCTCTCCGCCGTAATGCGTCTATCCTATCTTACTTTTCATTTATCGAAGACGCAAAAAACATTGTTTTATAGCTTATTGATTATGCCCGTAACAGCATTATTAGCTCATTAATGAACTAAAAATTGCTACGCCTCAATTTCTTTTAAACTTCCGGGAAGAGGAAATATGTAGGGATGTACACAGGTTCCCCCTTTTCGTCAAATTCGCCGAAGTATTATCGTATACTAATGCATTTGCTTCAATATCAGAAAATTATTTTTCCTTGTATAGTGGTAACCCTGCTTTTTTGTCCGTTCTAAATATATTCATTTCGTTTTTCCTTTTTATACACGCCCTATAGACGAAATTTCTTTGAAATCCCTTCAGCCAAAACGAAATTTATAGTTACAGAAAAATTCTAACTTTGATATTGTGGTAGCCCCGGTCAAAATATAATATTTTGGTTATTTATTTATATGAAGATTATAAAGTAAATTGTATTTGGATAAAATCTATGACGTCAGTTCTCTATAAATACGTGTAAAAGAAATATAATTTTTCTTTTTACTGTGGTAGCGCTGCTCTTTAGCTCCACTTTAAACATCTTGATCTCCTTATGGTATGTTGTACAGATCTTATTGATTTTTTGTATTGCACATCTCCATTATACAAAGTTTCGTTGAAATCGGTTCAGTCAATTCCTACCAAATTAATAATTACTGAAAAATTTAACTTTGCAATTGTGGAATTCTTGCAGAGTCCGTCCGGTCCAAATATGTCATTTTGGTCATTGATTTATGCATGAATTACATATACCAAATTTGGTTGAAATCGATTTAGCCAATTCTTCCCTGATATATTCTTACGGACGGACATCACGAAGATAATACTGCTTTTCAGCAATGACGAAAAGCACTAAAAACGAAGGATGGCAAATTTGGTGGATCTCGAATCCCAATTCATGAAAAAACAGAGAGCGATGCGTTATCGTGGTTAAAGATTCTACCATATTCTTGAGTTATGCAAATAGAGGACCTCCTAGCACATTGGAATAGTACTCGCCGTTTACTTCTTGATCCCTTATTACGCGTAAATAAAGCAATACTCCTTAATAGCCAAGAGAAAGGATTAAAAAATCCCTATGCATTTCACCCACGATATGGGCATCTTCAGGGGTGACCTGATATTGACAGTGACAGTTGATCACCTGTCACTCTCAAGATCAGGTCACCCATGAAGATGCCCACATCGTGGGTGAAATGCATAGGGTTTTTTAATCCTTTTTTGGCTATTAAGGAGTTTTACTTCATTTACGTTTTGTAAGCCAAAAGTTATAGAGCTGATATACAATACCCTTAGTACGCAGTGAACGTAAATGACTACGGGATTGTCAAATGAGACCTGATGCTCGGCTTTTCCGGCTCTCTAAAAACCTTCGCTTTCTAAGGTCGTGGATTCTCTGAGCGATTACGCTGACAAATATGGGATCCCAGTCCAGGATCTTAGTGATTAAACCACGACTCTTCATAAGTAATAACTTTATTTATAAGCACTGGTTCTTGAAGTAGTCGTACTTACAAGAGTTACTTGGGAAACACGTGTTGCAGGGGCATGGGTGTATGCTGGGCGGTATATAATTTAAGATCCGCCAGTGTATGTATGGTGGCATCTATTGTAGTTTAGTGTTTAAAAATCATAGGAAATTTAGTGTAAGGTAGGTGATACGTTGTAGAGCAGGCCTGTCTAATTCATTGTTCGCGAGCGAAATGTTGCACGAGGTACAGACATCAATGTAGCCCGCGAAGCAGATAAAGTTCAAAGCAAGAACAGAAATTTAAAATCGCATGAAGTGTTTGGTGACATTCACTTCAAATACTTTTCAAGGTGATAAAGTCAGTTAAATTTAAAATATTTTCAAGCAAAGTGCTACTTTTAAGAAATATAAATAACTGAATAGAGAACAGACTTTCAATTAACATGAAGACCATTGCATCCAAAATTTTGGTCTTCAATACATATTAGAAACCCCACTTCTTAATTCACGTCTTACTAGGACTGAATTTATGTTTTATTTTAGCGTACATAAGTGAACCTGGATTTCATAGTATGTACATTATTGATTCAATTTGCAGATGAAATCCTATGGACAAACATTTGAATGACAGCGTGAGAATAGCTTGGACGAAACATGTCCCTTCATATATCAAGCTAGCTGACAAAATTCTATGTGAGATTTCACGTAGGGATTCTAAAAAGAAAATAATTCACTTTTCCGTAAGAATATTGTTGTTTACTTTTTAAAGATAATTAATGTGTTGATATGAATAAATACAATGCATGCTACCCGAGCATTAAACTTTTTTTAGTTGAAGTTACCCGCCGATCTTAAAAGATTTGACGGCCTGTTGTAGAGGCAGACAGGCATAAGATGAGTCGCATAAAATCAGGGGCATTTAGTATGTGCTTTGTGCTATATGTTTTAGATCTAGCCAAGTGTAAGTTTGGTGGCATAAAAATAGGGGCCATTGGTGTATGTATGACGATCTACCATTAAGGGGTAGCCACGTGTACGTTAGGTTGCATAAACTCAGTTTCCCCTGGTTTGTTTTAGGGCACACAAGCGTAAGATGAGTGGCACAAAACTAAGGGATATTTGCTGCAAGTTTGGTAGTGTACTTTTCAGCGGCAAACCTTTAAGTTGGTCTGTTTTAGGGAAGATTTTTTTGTCCGTTAGGTGGTAATAATGTTCTATATATTGAGATTTTGTTACTTAATAAATACATTTTACACATTTATTTTCAGGGGTGCCGGTGGTGTAGTGGTTAGGACGCGGATATTCTACCACTGAACTACCGTAGCAGAAAATCTTTCCTGTTTCTGAACGCGGGTGTTTTTCTTCTGGTCTTCTGCTACGGTAGTTCAATGGTAGAATATCCACCCGGCAAGTGGAAGACCCGGGTTCAATTCCCAGTCATAGCAGGATTTTTTGTTTAAAAATTATTCCCAAATTACAGCTTATGCCATTCTGCATAGTTCCATATTATTCCACCAATTTCATCTTCTTGAGATATCAAATCAATTCTTGGTGTAAAAACCTCTCTGCCATAGTGTGTTTCAGTTATGATTTGAGTTACAAAAATATTAGTCATCATTTTAATAATGATAAGTAGTGTACCGTTTCAGAGTCCACCTTTAGTATTCATGTTTTTTAATAACATAACAATTGCCCTTATTTTTAGTTGTTACCGGTGAGGTGGAATTTCTGAATATATTAAGTTATTTAAGGTTTCTGTTGCTATATGAAATGCATCATTTTGTCGTTTATTACGTAATCTGAGCTTAAATATGTTCTTTCTTCTCCAGGAAACTTCACGATTTTTTATTGATATTTCAAACCGATTTATTTGTAGCATAAAGTATCACTAGGTTATAATAACCATCGTTTGACTGAAAATCAAATGTTTCATCAAACAATGAGTCGATATTATTTACATGACAACTAAACGGTACTTTATTTTGGCCAAACTACCAAACTACTTGGACAGTAAACATTTGTTGAACTCTTCTTCTTCCCTCAAAATACGCAAATTCTTTCTTAACTTCAAGACTGTGATGTTGTTCCATATTTTGTTAAGTTTTAAACAATATTCTAAAATGCTTGTTTGGTTACAATGTTTAACTACAGGAAAACATTGTCTAAATTCTTCGTCAAGTATAATTACTTAATTGCCAAACGGATTTCTTGAGTTAATTAATTCTTGCAAATATTTATTAATTTCATCGATTAATAAAATTAATATATTTTAGGTCTGTGTAAATATCATGCTTACTACTATATTATACTTTCAAACAATATATTATACTTACCGATATTATTTGGGTGAAACTTCAATTTAATTTTAACACTAATACCAATGTATTAGTCTCGCATGTTTATGTTACTTATTGTATTGTATATGTTTAGTTGTAGGCATGCAAATAATGTAACCAAAGTATACAGTTACAGGCATTGATGTCAATGATCTCTGATTGGCTGGCCATCGACCAATAAAAACGCTCCTAACTGCGTAGACAATTATAATATAATAATTATATATATTATATTATATTATAATATAAATTATTTAGAACTAAAATTTATAGAAAACATTTCAGACATCGCAAGGTTTTCACAACATTGTCAACTTTTTTCAATGTCGCTGCAAATCTTATTTTATCTCTACGACAGTCGAGCGTTAAAGCACAGCGCACAAACTTATTCATTCATTCCGATCCGAAATCCGATTTTCCTTGATAAATAAAGTTTCTGTCAATATCAAGACACGTCTCACGGAATTGAAATTGACATTTGCAAAAGTATCTAAGCCACGCGGTGAAGTTTTGACAGGTTTCCCATAGGATAACAAACGCACGTGCTTATCAAGACAGGAGTGCCATTCCCGAAGGATAAAAACTTTGTGAAGTAAACCTACTGTACAAAAGAATTACTGGAATTACATTTAATGAGATTGTCATGGGATCGCATGACGAGAAACTTTCCATAAGACAAATATCTTCATGGAAGAATATACGAACTCGTGTTCAATAAAATATGGTTTCTACGCAATTTATATTTTAGCCTGAAACTTCTTACTTCAATTCCGAACCTATATCATTTCCTTCATAAAATACTCTAAAAACTAACAAGTCCAAACAAACCAAAGTACGAGAATCTACATTAGTCATGTTAATATTTCAGAAATAATCCATGGTGAAAGCTCTTTTGGTGCTCGATTTTAAATTTCTCCCTATGGATATGAAAAGTTTTACCGTAATATATAGGTTGCGTGGCAATGTGTTTACAATCACAGGTAAATCTCATTCCAATTTAACGTTAATGAAACTCTATAAGGGCAATTAAATAAAAGAGAAAAAAATTCTCTTTAAAGATGATTTCTTAAGACAATTTACTAACTGAAAATCTTTGGAAAAGTTAATTTTTAATTTATTATGCATAAGAAAAATGAATAAACCGAATCAAAATAACACTACATATCATTTACTATTTAAACAATACCTAACATCAAATTTAAGCTTAACCTATAATGATATCGGAGCATTCATCCTATTTTCTGAAGATATCAGGATTTTCTGTTTTGCATGGGTTAACGTAATCAATTTGTTACCTTGCAAATTAGTTGCCTAGACTGAATTAAATTTATATTATATATATATATATATATATATATATATATATATATATATATATAAAGGCAACGTACTGCTTTTGGTGAATGAAACTACAAAAATGTTGTTTTCTAAGAAAATTTCAGAGATTCCAACAATAGAAATAATTTATTCCAAAAAAGGATAAGTTGAAGTATTATTTTCTCTCATCCGGCAAAATAAAAGGTAAAGGTGACATTAACTGTAAAGTTGAAATAAATCATTCATAATTCTTCAACTGAATGATACTAAATCAATCTCAAGGGGAACAAAAATTTTAATATAAGATTCTGAACATTTTTCGTAGAATGCGTTATACATTGTTTTTGGCAAAAATAAAACCGTGAAAATTTACTTTTAGAAGACAACAATTATAAAAGGCACGCGCTATAATATATAAATAATTTTAAAAAATTGAGTTTTTATTTAATTCCTTGTGATTGACCTTTGGCACTCTCTTGTCCTTCGTTAGGTATATGAGAACCGCGTATCGGTAGGTCATGGCGATGCGGGTTCGGACCCAAAGGGAGAGGGGCAACCCAAAAGGAGGACGATCGATGATACGCCACCACCATCCCATCCCGCCAACCTCTTCGTTTTCTACGTTTTCCCCCGAAGTGCGAGCGAGAGAGGGAAAGCAATCCCGCAGGACAAGAACGTTTGACAACTTACAGCGAAACAAAGATAAAGGAGCGACTGCGACGAGGTTCCTCTTTCCGTGTTTTTTTTTCACTTGTCCCTTTCATTTCGTCCTCATCCAACACCGAGACGCGTTTGCCTAATTGGAGGTCTCACCACATTAATTTCTCTCGAGGGCATCCGGCCAGTTAAAAAAGAAAAAGGAATACGGAAACAAAAGAAGGGAGAAAATGAGCATGTTCGCAAAGAGAATAAAAAATGAGAGGAAATATTCATTGGGCAAAATGAGCAAAATTTGCGGTTTTGATTCCGTTTTATTCGTATCTTACGTGACGGTAAACTAGTTCTGTTGATATTGTGGCCTCCATAGTGACAGGCAATGGAAAATTAATGCGATGACGCGCGAATATTCTAAAGACAAACCAATCGTAAAAGGAGAAAATGAAAGCATTCGCCCTTTAAAATAAAAAAAACAATAAAAATAGAGAATAAATTGTACTTAAACTCCCTATAGGTTTCAGTATATTAAGATTCATTTTTTGCCAAGAAATCCTGATCCATGGATTGAGAAAATTCCATCTTGTATCTGATTAATCCATAAAAATAATCTTTCCGAGAGATTAAGTGTGATTGACTTGTTTTGATGCAAATCGATGAAATGTAACAAAGACAGGGAAAATACAGTGGACGTACACGTTTGAAAATATCCTCCAGAGCAAAAACATTACATCCATGACCCCAATTCCATCGGATGCGTTTCACAGAGCGAGAAAATTCTGCAACACTGAGTACTCTTACAGTTATTGCGGCCGCGGCATCTTTGCATTAAATATAACTACCTGTAATATGCACCAATTTCTGCAAATAACTCCCCAAATATACCACATAGGTAGAAATAATTAATATTTGTAGTAATACCAACGTATGCTATGCAATAAAAATATGTTATGCAATCGCACATCTTTGGGTCAATTTAAATACGGAAAGGTCAAATTTTATAAAATTTCTGCAAATGAATGTGCAATTTCTTGGATTGATTTTTTGAAGCCAAATCTCTTCGCTTAGAAAGCTATATTTAGTTTAGAAAATGTACTCCTTTTAAAATGTTCAAATTTTGCAACTGTAGAAGGACAAACGGATTAGCATTATGAAATAAACTTACATGTAAATATTAATGAATATACAATATCTATCATTTACGAAAGATTGACAAAATTACCCTGTATTCAATCTTCTTATTTTATCAAACATATCTCAAGCTAACTTCTAGGGTGCAGTAGTAGATTTCATTATGCGACTTTGGCAACAAAATTGTCTTCTCCCCGGTATTATTTTATGGTCTGAAGTATGGTATCAGATGACGCAGCAAAACAAAGAACGAAGCCTATTTGTTAGGACGAGTACCAAAACTAAAAGTCCCCTTTTTCTTGCTGCACCACGGTCGAAGTTGGAGAATTTTCTTACAAAATAGAAAAGTTCAAAATTCTTTGAGCGTGCAAAATATGGGAGAATTTTATGGCTTTGAAATGAAGGAGTTGGGAAATCAATCAATTTTGACATATGGATATTAGCTTAAAAAATATCCCGTACACATGGAACTTCTCCAAAGCTACTAGTCTAGGAGAAGAAAGTTTATTAGTCGAGGATATTAAAAATATTTCAATCGAAGGTTTTCGTAGCGATAATGTTCGATGCTTTCGGCGTCAGCTACGTCCGGAATATGACGATACCTGCGATTCGTGAGCGGTTGCAGGTCGCTTCTTCAAGGCATAGTCGATAACATCATGTTTCGGACGCAGATGACACCGAAAGCCTTTACTAGCATCGATATTAAAAATACCCTATTTTTTTAATTAACAAATATCACATATCTCTTCGAAACAAATGCCAGCAGAATGCACAAATCTGTGGGATCTAAATCTCTGTGGTTCCTTATGATTGTATAATATGATTTCAGAAAATATTTTAAACTCAGCATTTCTTGAAAGCATTGCAACGATTGAATTTCATATATTGACAAAATTTTACAAGTACTAATAAAACTTATAACAGTAGATTTCAATTACTTTGCATTTTTATCATTTAAAATAAAAAGAATATATAATACAATGACATATTTAAAGAGACCTCATCTCACGGTTGAATTAGCAGAACAGTTCCATCAGGAGTGTTAATTATATGACTGCGTACGATTCAGACAATCAGCAATGGAAAACGCTTTCCAAAGAAACGTGATGCGCCAGACAACCATCTTCCATGTTCCGAGCGTAAATAAAATGTAGTCACGGTCGGGGCCGCAAGGGGGAACGTAGAGCAAAGAAACAACGCCTCCGTAATGCAATCGAGAACTGGGTCAGAGCCTTCAAGGCGAAATCTCCAACGGCAGTGCGTGTTGGAGAAATGACCGTAGGACATTGTATATAATGTGTAATATAACCTCGGATTCCGACACGATATCAACAAATCAGACCCTGAAAAGGTCACCTATATTGCTTTTTTGTCCTTCATAATCAAGAAGCATCGAGGATGGATTCTGAAAATTACATCCGCAAATGGAAATGTCATTCACAAGAGGTAAAGCAGCCGAGGCTACTCTAAGTAGGACAGATCAAATACAACCACAATTTAAGAAATTTTAAAGATTTTGGAATTCTAGAAACAAAATTTCTAATAATTTTGAAAATCACGACATTATTAGCATTTTCTAAATTTTTGAAATTCTCGAAATTTTTCGAATTCCAGGATTTTTTTAAATTTCCCGAATTATTGAAATTCCCGAATTTTTTTAAATTGCCTACATCTTTGAAATTACCAACAACTCGAAAATGTTTTCTATTTACCGATAGTTTTTGGATTCCCGAAAATGCCAAAATTCCAGAAATTATTCCAATTCCCGAAATATTTAATATTCCTGAAAATTTTAAAATTTAAAAAAATTTGAAATTTTCAGAATTCGAAAAGCTTCCGGAATTCCAATAATTTCACGAATAGAGACATTTCTGGAATTAGAAATTTGTGGGTAATTTGAAAAATTCATAGAATTTAAAATTTTTTGAGGAATACAAAACTTTCGAGAATACAACAATTTTGGGAATCCTAAAAGTTTTTTTTTATATTCCTGAATGGAATTATATTCCTAAATTATATTATATTCCTCATATATGCGCTATACTATCTTAATTCATTACAGCATGATACTTGAAAAATAACGGAAAAGGGCGCATATTTTATGTAACCATATAAACGTGTGTTATAGAAACGTCAAGACTAGATGGAAAATAAATGGAGATTTATTTACTGCCATTGAATGCAAGTGTGTGACATGAATTATATAGATCTAGTTTTATGGGGAAAGGAGTTTTGAAGAAAAGATAACCGCTGGAAAATAAAGCAATTTGATTCCTATTCCTATCCTTTCCCATTTGATGCCTATTAATTACCTAATTTTGGACCATAATATGTTGTCAATTAACTTCTATAGAATTTGTAACAGTAAATATTTATTTTTAACTAAATAATACCTTAGGGAATTAACATTTTGGTATTAATAATTTCATTAGTTCATAAAATACTATCTATTTTACATGTTTATAAGGCTTGGTTAGTGATATGAATGAAGAGGCTAATAAATTATTCCATTATGTTTCCTTTTAGATTCAGGAAGTATGTCCATAGCTATGAACATTTCGAGAAAACAGCTCTCTCTGTGGTAGCTTTAATGATGAATGCTTGTATCATTAGCTCATCCTAGAATGTTTAAACAGAGAAGCAGGATATGAATCATATAACAAAAAATCCTCGTTATTTTTTGTAGAAAATGTCTCAAAGGTCAACACATACTCTATAATTAATAACTATCAATTGCCGCTTTTACTTTGTTCTTAGAAAGCTGAAATGTTTCAGAGGGAATAGTTGTCGAATAACCAATATGAGCCGCAATATTACTGTTGGAAATAATTGAGCATTTTCAACATCGCTTGAGAGATTCACAAATGTTTCATCATGACCGTTTTTTATTCTGATAATAATTGTCATTACATATATACGTGATGGGGATGTAACATTCTGTTTGGTCTCATGAAAAATCAAAAACAGTGAAAGCTCATTAATCACTCAACTTTTACGATTCCTTGTAATTCAAGAATTATAAGCTACGAAATTTTGCAGAAACAGAGGTTTAGGGTCTAAATTTTTAAATTCGGACAGAAAACCTCACGATATGGATAAACTATCTTTTTGAAATATTTTAAAATTAATTTACTCATATATTAATATTTTTCCTTATATTTAATGTTCATAACTGTAATACGATTTATCACCCGTAAAGTCATTAGCTTTTCACAAATAAAAATACACATGGCTTTTTCTTCTACGTTATACATAGGGTATGGATTGTTCGGGTTTTACCCGATTTTTACCAGATTTTTACCCTCCCATTGCCTTTTCTAAATTTCGGGTAAAACCCGAAAAGACCCGAGATTATTAGTTTTCTTTAAAGAAATTTCTTCTCTATTTGCTCTCAGAATTTATATTCTGGCGCTTGTAGGCACCTCAGCACTTGAGGTCAGATCGAGATGTTCGTGATCAGTCTGTTTATTCTCTTTGTAAACAATTTATCGTAAGATTACTTTGCAAGAAATTGATGGAATGATATGATTAAGATTACTTAAGATTACTTTGCAACACAATCTGAATCTCGTTGGTTTGCTCGCGCCACGAATATTTAAGGATCTCGCCTTAGCTAGTCGCTGTTAGATTTTTGATAGGATAAGGAAAAAAGAGTCCAAAATGTCTGTTAGTTGAAAACAATACGAAAGAAAAATTATTTCACTGATATCTGGTGTGTTACCAAAAGAAGTTGAATGGGAAGCAAGATGTTTGTGCAGCCTGCGAGGTGTTCCTCTCCACCTGGAGGCGTTTAACACAAGATATCACACTCTCAACTATACTGGTATAGTCAAAAGTTTTGATTGTTGATAAAACTTTTAAATTTTAACCATGAATGCTATTTAAAAATAATTTTGTCAGATTTACAAAATAATACAACCAGAAACTTATCCAAGATTGAACTTCGATTGAACCTCGAAAAATCTGTAACTTATTTACATCCGATTTTAACCCGAATGAAAAGGAAAATAATATAACCCGAAATTTACCCTCGGAATAAAAGGTTTTTTAATCCGAAAAACGCAAACCCTAGTTATACGCAACGTTTTTCAGGCTGATATTTTGAGTACAAGTGTCTAAAAGGCAGGCAAAGGTTAATATACCCTCAAAAAATTCGGCAAGTAGATGGGAAATTGTCGTTTCCACAATGCATTACTCTCGAAATATACTGGTTTAATTCCTTTGCAGCATCTAAATAACCAATTCGACCAAAATAATGAAGATTGTGTTTCCCACCACATTTACAAAATGAATAGCAGACTGAAGTCGCAGCAAGAACGCCTGCATGCCCTAACTGAATATATACCAAACCCCAACATTATAACAGACGCCTCCAACCGTGCCAAACATAACGTGACTGGTTTTCAGCAGTGCCGCAACTAGGGTACGGCGAACGTGACATTTGCCGAAGGCGCCGCTTGTAAAAGGTACCAAACGTTCTCACAAAAATCTCAAGAGTATATTTTGCCATAAATTAGTATTAATTTAATATTAAAATTATTGTTAATAAAAACGCTTATATTCTTTATAAAATCGAGCAAATATCATATTCTACATAGACAAGGTGTTTCCTTAAAATTAAGCCATAGGCGCCATATCTCCCAATTACGCCTCTGATTCGCAGTGAACCCAAAAAATGTGCTAAGATGTAAGGAGACATTTCTGGTCACAGTGTCGCCATAACAACAATCTACATCCATCAAAATACGTTTTACGCAGCCAAATAATATCGGATTAATTCGAGTTTTATTTCACCGAAAGCCGGCCACGCCTATCTTTCCACTGAGCCGTTAAAATTTTAATCGCAGGACATAAAAGGGTCCATTTTTCACGAGGTGCATGAAAGGCGCGAGCGGTTTATAGTCGTAGAAAAGCGGTTCACCCGGCGCCAATGCGAAATCGATGGCGTCATTTTTTTCCGTCCCGCGATAGCACCCTCGACAGGACGCATACGTATGTGAAGAGCAGGTAGACAGATGTAGGGAGAGGGAGGGTGAGACGAATAGAAACAAAGGAGGATTAAGAAAGAGGAATAGTGAGAGAGGAGGAAGAAAGGGGAGAAACGGATAGATATGGGAAAGAGAAAATGTGAGACGGGGAAAAGAAAGAGAGGAGATACGAATAAAAATAATGTGCGAAGAAGAAAGTGGAAAAGTGAGATAAGGGAAAAGCGAGGACAGACGAACAGAAATGGAGAAATAAGAAAGGGAAAAGTGAGAGAGGGAGAAGAAAGAGAGGAGAGAGAGGACAGGGAGTGAGAGAAGAGAGAAGGAAAAAGAAGGAAAAAGCAAGGGAGATGTTGCACAAACTTAATAGATTAATTAAGACGGTACTTCCAGGGACCGGGTGGGCAAACATTTTAGGAGCCGCCGCATTGCCAGCCGCGAATGCATTATCATTTGTAATTACTTCGATGTACTGTATTAGAGTTCACATCGGAAATTATTCGAAAGACTAACAATAAGTATGATCCTAATAGTGGAAATCATTAATACTTTTAGCGTTATCACAATTATAGAACGTTATAAATATTTTCGGCCATAATTGTTGTTTAAAAGTATGAAGTTATTCGTATTACATTTCACGGTTCGCTTTCCTGATGGCTTCGAAGGCCGCATGAAATTATCTCGCGGACCTTATCTGGACCCTCAGCCTCAATTTTCCCAAAGCTGCCGTAGAAAGCATGATAAATTAACGAAGAAATTTCTTCCGCGATCTACCACTGAGATTGATAATAGTAACGGATAATTCGCTTAATTTTGGTCTGGCATGTTCAAAAGTATACACAAGGGAAAAATGAATTAAGCAGGTATCGATGAAAATATTTATGGTTATCTTCTTCGTTTTTTGCAAGTGTTTATTTCGCGAGAGATCAAATACTAGAGCAAGATTCCTTGTTTTCACTGTTAAAATTATTAAATTTTAAAATAGAGCTTTACGATAAATCTGGCGAATATTCCATCAAAATTTGTAAAGCTTTCCTTTTAATTCTCACCTTTTGCCTGGATAAACTCAACTTTAGTTCATTTGTCTGCTCGAAAAAATAAACACCCTCTCCAATTGATCCAGTCTCAGTTGACATTCAATTTTTTAAAAATTTGTATGCTATTCCTTTCTATAAAAATATTTTTAAATCGTATGAGTGACGCGTGCTAAATTTCGATTGACGCGACCTATAAGCCGAACGGCAAACAAAAAAATCCGAAGGTAATGAGACCTAATTAAAAAAACAATCAACTGCCTTTTGTCATATCTTTTCCTGTACAAAAATAACTTTCCCAAATTTCCAGCGTAAGTGGCTGACTGCGAAAAAAAACTTGCGCAGCGGAAAATAAAAAAAGAAGCACGATTTGAGCTTCGGCAAGTGAAAACCGATGCACGTGTTTTACCCATGACCGTGGGAGAACGGAGGAGAACTGTCGGTGGCTGACAGTCAAGTTAGATAGGAGAGTAGATTTCATGTTGTAAACTCTTGGGAGCGTAGCAATAAAAAGAAGGTGTTCAATTCTGAGGTGGTTGAGGATGGAACGAATTCTAACAGTGAGGAGGAGAGATCGTTAAGAGAGAGAGAGAGAGAGTGGCAAAGCTTCCAGAGCGTGTCTGGAATCGAGAATGTCGCCCCGTTGATACGAGGAACGAGATTGGCCAACTCCGACAAGATCACTTCCCTTAGGTTCGAAAAGTTTTACTATTAAATTCCTCGACCCGAATTGCAAAGTCGTTAAAAGATTTAAGGAACTTTTGTACACCCCCGCATAGGCATGTGTTAAGACAAAAAAATCGATCCAGTTACATTAGCTATCCCGAAGAAGAACGCGTGCTTTTGATTTGAATCAAAACTATCGGACATCATTTTTTGCACTCGTATTAGCCAAGAGACTGATCTATTAGGGCTCTCTGTTTGAAATTAGTATGTGTTCTGAAATTCAATTTCGATAAAAGGGTCGAGTCAAACTATTTTAAGTACATAATCATGAAACCTTATCTGTTCATTGTTCAATGGCACTATAATGACATTACGTTCACCATCACGAAGTTGTAGTCTGTAAGTTCCTTTCGTTTACCCTCATATCCCCTACCGTGTAACAACTTTCCTGCCTTTTTAATACCAAGTTTTATAAATGTGAGAGCGGCCCAAACTTAGATGATTAATTATACAAATTATAATTACAGCACTTATGTCTAAAAAAACGCTAGTACATACACATTCTCAGAGTGACACAAAAGGAGCAGAACAAAAAGGAGGAAGGTGGTTTGCCAAAGGATGAAAATGCTGAAATCAGATGTAAGTCGGGAGTGCTACAAAGAGGGAGAAGCATCAATGAAAATCTTTTGAATTGTAAGCAAAGAGAGAAAAATTTGAAACTGTGACCTATTCGCTAAACACACAGCTGATTGTAATACAGTTTTTCAAAGCTGCACAAATATCAAATATCATTGAAGTAAATGTATGTTCACGAATATGACTAAAGTTGTTACCTTATCCATGAGATGTGAGAATTGTATTTAAATTGTTAAAAGAAAGAAAAAAGAAAATATTCTAATTTTGACACACACACACAAATATATATATATATATATATATATATATATATATATATATATATATATATATATATATATAATATTTTATTATGCGTGTGACCATACAAAAAAAAATTCAGGTATAGGTATGTATACTATATATATTTATTTATTTATCTGTACATGTTTTCAATAATTTATGGATACATTCTTGACAGACATGAGTAAACACTCGGAAAAAGTATTTTAATGTGCGATCCTAAAAATTAGAAGCGGATATAACGAAGATGAGATTATATTCTCGAATTAATATTTTGCGCGTCAAATCAAAAAGTCAACTTTTAGTTTCCAATAAAGCTGCCGATCTGAAACTAATGGGTCATTTTGTCTTCGAATATGACGTAAATCCTAAAAAACTAAACTTCGTCGAAAAGCGTTCTACAGCAACGCTAATATTTATGCGTTTATGCAGATGGGAGGAAAGTGACGTGTCCAAAACAAATGCGACTTCTTTTATGAACCGCGCATTAAAGCATATCCTCAAATATTTAAACTTTCAAATGTACAATGAAAATGTTTAGCTTAAAAGAGATTTTTTACAATTTAGACAGTGGAAAGAAAAGATTTTTAAAAACTTTTTTAACTTGTTCGAGCATGCTAGGGCGTTTTTATGTTAGACTTAAGGAATGGTAATTATTTACCAAACGTTGAGATGCACGTTAATAGTAGTAATATGTCCGACCGTCATACCACAATAAATGCGATGTTAATTAACATTAGAATACATTCTAAGCGTAGAAATAGTCGACGTAATAGGGAGGACAAGGAGGCAGTAAATAATAATAATAATTCAGTAGCGCGCGAGGCATCGTTACGTAGTAATAGCGATAAACTAAAAATCATCGCGGTTAACTGTCGCAGCATTCGCAGGAAGGAGGCCGAACTTGAACATATTATTCGTAGTCTGCTTGCTGATGTAGTGATAGGTACAGAAAGTTGGCTAACGGTGGGCATAGCCAGTCAGGAGATCTTTCCTCGTGACTATAGCGTTTTAAGAAAAGAACGATGTAGACGGTCGGGAGGGAGTCTGTATAGCCGTTAGCAATAAATACGAAAGTTACCCAATAGAGATTAATGACGACGAAGTCGAAAGTGTTTGGTGTAGTGTGAAAGGGAGCTACTGTAAAACTGTAAATATATGCGACTTTTATAGACCACCAAATGCGAGCGTAGAAACTATTTATTATATAGAGAAACAAGTGGCGACGCTAAGTTCGATAAAGATACAGCCATTATAATCGGGGCGATTTCAATCTTCCGTCAATTGATTGGAGGCATAATTGCTTTTATCCCGGTGGTAGAGAGCGTGAATCGTGCGAGGCTTTACTTTAAACTTCCGGCAAACACTCATTGTATCAGTTAGTGAGATTTCCAACGAGATTTTATAATATATTAGATTTATTGGCTACTAATCTTCCTGAGCGTATGACTATAGTATCTGTTGCTGAGGGAATAAGCGATCACAAGGCAGTGTACGTGGAGTTTCAGCTAAACATTGAGAAACAGGTTAAGGCTAAAAGAAAGCTTTATGTATTCGCCAAAGCCGATTTCACTAGAATTAGGCCTTTTCTGCGAAATAAATATACTAATTTCTGCGAGGTAACAGATATTGCAGACGCGGAAGAATCCTGGTGCATGTTCAGAGATATGATGCAAAAGTGTACAGATAAATTTATTCCAAGCAAACTGAAGCGTGAAAATGCAGAACTTAGATGATACAACCAGGAAGTTAGGAGCGCTCTCCGACGGCAAAGAAAACTCCACTCTCGCATAAGTAACACATCCTCAACAGCTACGGTCCAACAGATTGCAACGTTAAGGCAGCAATACAAGGAGGCGCGGTCCATAGTCAGAGTGTCAATGCATTTAACAATTACAAAAAAAGGTTTTACAGGATACCTTGAAAGAGACCCCGAAAGCATTCTGGTCTTACGTCAGAGAAGTTCAAGGTAGAGGCCCCACTATTGCGTCACTGAGATAAGAACGGGAAATGTAGTTCACGATAGTGCGGAGAAAGCAAACCTTTTAAATCAACACTTTCAGAAAGCTTTTACTCCTAATGACGATAAATGTTAAACCACTATTCCTATGCATCAGGGCGACTCGATGGAAGATTTGATATTTTCCGAAAATGGTATCGCGCTCCAACTTCATTCAGTTAAACCAAGTAAATCTCCTAGGCCGGAGGAAATACCCGCGCGAGTATTGAAAGAGTTAGCTTATGAAATCGCGCCGTATTAAGAAATTATATTCGAGAAATCAATTACGGAATGTGTAGTTCCTATAGATTGGAAGATGGCACACGTTACACCCATTCATAAGGGCGGCGACAAAGAGAACCCCGAAAATTATAGGCCAATTTCCCTAACTTCATTATCTTGCAAGATACTTGAGCACATAATCTTTAGTTCTGTAGTGCGCTACTTTGATAATCACTCATTGCTTAGCGGATGCTAGCACGGATACCGGAGAGGTAGATCATGCGATACGCAGCTCGGCTTGTCCGTGGACGATTTGTTGCGATGCGGAGAGAAAAATACTCAGGTCGATGCCATATTCATTGACTTCAGATAGTTGTTTGATAAAGTTTCTCATAAGAAATGAATTGTGAAGTTAGGACAATATAGTATCAATCCGAAAGTTGTCAGTTGGGTGAGAGATTTCCTTATCTGGCATTTTTTACAAGAGTACATCTACATGTTACCCTGCAATTCACGTAATTGGTGGGTGGCATGGGGTGCAATGCACCATAACCTACCAAAAATTGTCTATCGCAGGTTGAAATTTTCTATTGTGATCTCGTATTGTCCTCGGAAAGAACGAGCCTAGATAACGCTCCGTCCTACAATCGATCTCACGTATCTTATCGTCACGGTCGTTTCTACGTATATACGGTGGTGCTTCAATTATTCCTACAACCTCGTCTTTTAGACATTACGACCAATATTTCTCCAGAAGCATAACGTTTAGTTCGATCTATGGTTTTCCAGAGGTACCCAGTTCAAATCAATTAATAATGAAGTAACGCTTTCTTTATGTTCGTACTTTTGTTTTACGAATCTGGCTGCTCTGCGCTACACTCTTTCTAATTGAATTATATGTCCCCTCTCGAACGAATCCCATATGCATGAGGCGTATTCCACTTGCGGTTTAACCAGTGATAAGTAACATGTTTCGCGTACTTTTTCTGTAGTGTTCCGTACTATTCTACCTATGAAAGCCAGTTTCTTGTTGACCGCGCCTATAACTCGACGAATGTCCATGTCCCACGAAAGATCTCGACAAATGTTTACTCCTAAATATTTTACATACTCGGCTGCTTGAATATTTATTCCATCTATTTTCTACTCGAAGCCTACTTCTATGTTCTTACTTTTCCAGAACTTAACTGCGGCACATTTAGTGTAATTAATTTCAATTTGCCATTCTTTGCACCACATTGAAATGGCTCTTAAGTCTCCTGGTTGTCTCGTTTCCCTAACAATAACAGATGTTGGATACTTAAATATCCACGCCAACGCTGTTGATAGAAAAATATCTATTCCAACTTTCCGCCCAGTAAATATGGTCCCGCTCCGATGGATATGCTCATCCTTCTTCGTGCAGATTTTATTTCCGCATCTGTACTGTGACTTCGGCCTTTTTCCCTTTCCCCTTCCCTCCTTTCCCCCTTTGATTAACGAAATCGTCTGCATATAAAACCAATCGATTGCATTTTGTTATGTAAATTTAACTTACATTTGACCTCTTAAGATTTTTATGAGATTATAAAAAAGGATCGAAATTTCATTAGGCGGATAGAAGAACTCTATAATATGACTGAAAAAACCTTTGGCTATTTTATTGTAATACTGTTAAATTATTCATGAATATATAAATTAAATTATTGCTAGTAAAATAAATAAAATGTACTTCCTCTTTTCTAAAAAATTTTATTTTAAATATATAGCATAGAACATCCAAAAAATAGCAAAATTCCCATTGCCCCGTATTTTTTTAAATGTCCCGAACTCATTTTGTCCCGATCGTGACGAGCAGCATCTGAACACAATATTCATATGGGGTCTCCCATCAGAACATAAACTGGAAAATACGGAGGGTTGCGATAAATACAGTAATAGGTTGGTTGAACTTGACCATTGATCTTTTAAATCTATTATTTTTATAGCATTTAAGGGGCGTTCAAAAATTTAGTGTCATAATTTTTATATTTCAAGGAAAACAAGCCCACTGAGTTGGTACCTTTGAGCGAAAAATATCGACTTCCTCAATATTTGCCGTAGAAAGCCATTTAAAAGACGTGCATTGTCAAGAAACTACGTACAGTGTTAAACAGAGATGCATTCTCATCAGAAATGCATTAAAGAAGTTTTTATTAATTCGTGCTTAACCATCCCTGCGGTCAGGGGATACCCCGTTGGGAAGGGTGAGCTCGGGCGTCCAAGGGTTCGCACAGCCGAGGTCTTTAGGTATCTCGCGGGCTAATGACGGTCCTAGGGATTGACCGCCGCGAGGTCCCCGTCTATCTGCTTTAAATCCATAAATCAATGGAAATAATGCAGAATATTAACTTAAAACTGCATTTCACCAATTATATAAAATACTTTTCAGTAGAGCCAGGAAGATCAGGCACCATAAAATGTCAAAATTGGCAGGCAAATGACACAATAAAACAGGAAAATAGGCACTACAAAGGGATTTATTTAAACTCAAATATTATTATATTGAATAGGTATAAAATTTCAATAAAATATGATTGATAACGTCTTTAAATTATGAAGTATTACATGAGACAATGAGTTGATTATTTAAATGTTCATATTTCTTCTGGCAGTTCGGAAGTGTTTCAAAAGTAATAAGGATCTCCCTACCTCCATGGAAGTGGCAGGGGCGTATTTAAAGCATTTTATCCAAATCTTTGTTGGCGCGCAACACTTTTTCACACTTGTTTTTACAAACTACACACTTTTCACCTGGAGCACTGGACATTTCACCTTCAGTGAATTGACCAACGTCTCCTCCCTTTTTCAAGTAATTTAATGGCGTCTGGAAACTTTAAAAGTAGGCTGCGATGTATGCCAAATCGTGGCTGATAGACATCTTTTCCAGAAGTTCTTTGACAACACGTATGGAGTTGGTGTCTCCTTAATCGAAAGATTTGACAACTTCTTTTATCTTTTCAAGATTGGCATCCAGCCATAGAAGATTCAATGCAATAGTAAAAAGTTGAGCAATTGTTGAACCATTTTCGTTTTCCAAAACTTTGAATGTAAGTAAATACATTTTTGATGGCTGACTAACCTCCATGCTTCGTATTATGACGTTTTCAACGAATCTTCCAACAACGTCGTAAGTCACGTCGATAGAGATCCAAATTTTCTTGTCCCCAACATTATCTCGGATTTTTGGATATCACTGTTTTACGCTTTATCTAAATAGATGTTCCTCAATGTTGACTTACTTGTAACGCCTTTGCTCGTATACTTTCCAAAGACGCTTACAAGGAACTGTTTTCTAATTTTCATAAAGGCTTCGACGAAAGATTTACACAAGTTAAAGGAAAACTCCGACTGTCTAGAACAGTGGTGCCCAACCTACGGTCCGCGGGTCGGATGCGGCCCGCGAAGGGTTTCTGTGCGGCCCGCGAGGGTATGATGAAAAAGCTATCCAAAATATTTAACACACAGATTCATACATTTTATGAAAATTTTTATGATAAAACTTTTAATACTGAAATTTCAGCCATAAAAATCTTATTTAGACTCAATTTCCACATATATGGCACCTTTGAACATATAACTAACTTTCGATTTAATTTTTAATCCGGCCCACTGAAGAATTGACAACTTTCATTGCGGCCCGGCGAAGGATTTGCAAACACCAAAGCGGCCCACTAGTAAAAAAGGTTGGGCGCTACTGGCCTAGAAGGAGCTGAAAAAAACAATGCTAAAAGGGTCGTCTTCTTACTGCCGTCAGTCTTCTTATCGACTGCAGCTTTATGTTTTGAGGTACTTATCTGCTGCGAGACAAAGTACTTTTTCTCCGAATCCACCGAATTTACACAAAGTTGACAAAAAAGCACGGAACCGTCTGTTGGGAAAATATCAACACCAAACTCTTTAATGAAATTTTTGAGTCTCAGCTTGTTAGATACACTCACTTTAGGCATTATGGCCACTAAAATGGTAGTGTCACGTTTACTACACAAACAATTTGTTAAAAACGACTGTTATTAACTGTTTTAAAGCCTAAAGACAACTGAAGGATGCTAGGGGTAAAAGGGAGGGTTTATTAGGCCTTCTCGAGCTATGGGTTTTCCAAAAATGAACTCAGGTCAATAACAGTGATCGGATTATGATAATGGCATAGCTGCGCCAATGGTCAAAATTTTATATGATACCGAACCCAGGATGGGTAAAAACTGTCCTTGAAGAGTGAAACGAAACAGTATAGTGGCCAAATTAAGGGATTTGGCAGAAAGGAATGACATTTGGCAAAAATTGAGTTAATTAGGAAAAAAATGGGCGTTTTTTGATAAAAAAGGCATATTTGGAAAAGAAACATGAAAATGAGCAAAAAAGGCATATATGGAATTTTTACTGAACTTCCGGGCTTTACTTATCAGTTTACACCCCATCCAGCTTAAGAAGTTTTGTTTACTGTTGAAAAACTAATTTTTTGTAAGAATCCTAACGCCAAATGAAGTATTGGATTATCAGTTTACACCCCATCCAGCTTAAGAAATTTTGTTTACTCTTCAAAAACTAATTTTTTGTAAAAATCCTAATGCCAAATGAAGTATTCGGGCAGTAATTATTGTGATAAACAATAGATCTCATAGTGGCTAGTGTGGCGAATAAAACTACTGTCCTCTACCCTTCAAGTTCTATTCAATTCTAGGATTTACGTAGGAGAACGTCCGAGGTATACGTATGGTACATACTTTGCATTGAATTAATCGTAGCGTTGTGCAGCGTAAGACAGCTAGCCCCCAATTATTGGTGTCAAGGAATTTTCAATAAAATCTCAACGTGTTCATAAGATAATAAAATATCGCATAATATTTTTCAAGTTCATTTCTCCCATTGTTTAAAATGTTTTCAATAATAGCGTAATGTAATTTGTACAACACGTTCTAAACCATTAGTATATTTTTCATTTATACGATTAATAATTCAAAAGAACTTTCTTGGCCTAGCGCCAATTTTTATTCTAATAAAAACTCTATTTTCCTATAAAAAATATTTTTCTCGATAAAATATAAATCCTTTTCCACATCACAAAATCTCAGCTACTCCTTTTGTTATTATATTAATTTTTATCACCGTCTGGGCTTATAAAATGGCGAGAAAGAAAACCTTTGAAATTTTAAGTATGAAATTGGCTAAAAATGGTAAAATCTAGTATATTTTTACAAAGATTCCTTTGAGTCATTCAGGAAAAGAAAATAGTTTGTGATATTCATAAAAAGGAAACATTTTGTAGATCAAAGTATAACAATTAAACAAAAACTTTTATTAAATTTCCCAATGTACGTTTTGCCAAAGGCTCTCTTTCACACACTGCAATATAGTAGCAAGCAGCCGCGGTCAAGAGAGAGAGGGAGAGAAAATCGAGATAAAGAGAGAGGAAGCGATGTGAATGAGAGAGGGAGCGATGTGAATGAGAGAATGATAGAGAGAGAACGAGAGCGGAGTGTGAAAAAGGAGAGGATGGGAAGAACCGAAGGGAATCGAGAGAGAGAGGATTTTGGTGAGAGGAACGCAGCCAATTAGCGAATTTTTCAAATCCCTTTCCTTCCACCAACGTCTTTTATTTCAAAGAAGAATATCGCCCCGAGAGTTCACCCAGCACAGAAAAACGTTCACGCACGAGGGTGAGAAGTAGTTCTACGAGTGACATTGTAGAGGGCGCTCGAAAAGCGCTTAGTTTTTTATCTCTCTCTCTCGCCACGCCTAGTGTTCATCCTCCTTATCCGGAATAACCGTTACGCTATCGGAATTTGAATTGTTGGAAGGACTCTAGGAAAGTAGCCAAGTCGACTGAAGCGTATGTTCGCCAAACTGGGTCACTCCAGGAATCGCTGGGAATGAGGGAGGAAAGATTGCAATGCCCTCTAGGGAGAGAATATCAGTGGTGAGGCGTGTTTTTTTTTGCTCCCCGTTTCCAAACCTTTAGTAACTGAGATGAATTAAAAGGAATTTTCCCGATGTCGACACTCACTCATAGAGGGAAAACGAAAGGAGAATCCCATCTTCACCGAATCAAGAAACATTTGTTGGAAAAACAAAATTTTTGCATATTTTTCCGAGGTATATTCACGGCGCAGGGACGAAGCGATTATAAACCGTTAGAGATTGATCCTTTTGTCAATTCGAGATCCTTCACGCTCCAACAAGTGTATTTCGTGCTCCTTCGAGGTGCATAAAATGAAATTATAAATAAAATAAATAAAAACAAAGTTTTCAATAGCACACACTTTCATGATGCACTCAAAATTAGAAAATAAATTTTTATTGCCTCATAATATTCATCGAAATTATAATTTTATAAATTTAATGTGAAGAATAAAAGTGGGTGGCCAAGAAGAAAATCATGTATGCAAAATATTTATACGTAAAGGCCACCCACTTTTATTTTTCACACCAAATTTACAAAATGAAAATTTCGATGAATATTATGAGGCAACAACAATTTATTTTCTACTTTTGAGTGCATCATAAAAGTGTGTGCTATTGATAAACCTGTTTTTTATTCATTTTATTATATACTTTTGAGTCTTCAGGCTTTTTAAAATTTTCAAAGTTAATTCTTTATTTACATATTCCATACTTTTTTATGTATTCTCAAATGAAATTGTTGAAACGCGTACCAAAACTTGATAGATAAAAATGTATCACGAATATGGATTATGTGCAAAATTTCAGCTCTGTAGCATTTGTGGAGCCAGAGATATAACGCATCAAAGATGTTGAATAATGACAACGCTCAAGCCAACTTCAATAAAAGTCGGAATCAAAAATCCGATACGTACCAAAACTTTATAGATTAAATTGTATCACAAATGTGGATTATGTGCCAAATTTCAGCTCTGTAGCATTTGTGGAGACAGATATATAACGCATCAACGATGTTGAACGATGACAACGCTCAAGTCAACTTCAATAAAAGTGTGTAATAAAGAAAATTATCAATGATGAAATGATGATACACTTACATTAAAGTGATTAATTTTAAAATGTTTAATGACGCTACTTGTTATAGAATATAAGAATAAGTTAATGGTTTGGCTATACGCCGTAATTAGTTTGAGATATGTAAGTTCTATTAAAACAGATCAAAAATAGAGAAAAGAATAAATAGTATAGTACAAAACCATCACTGAAGACGTTAAATGAAAAAAATAATAAATAGAAATTTTTGGGCCTTTTATGCTGCAGAATGTGCCAATATTTTTACTTAAATTCTTATAAAGTTTTACAACGTTATCATCGAAATTAAGATTTTTCGGAAATATCATGTTTCACATCCCAAATTTTTTATTGCATTATCCTAACATAATACATATTCCCATTTTTGAAGAACAAACTTTCTTGCCCCGCTAAAATTCCGTCAAAACTATTCTATCCACTTTCAGGCATGCTAATTACACGTTTCTCCTCGAGTTGAATAACTCCGGATTTAATTATGCCTCTAGAAATCTACTTATACTGCATCATCCTTTCACACTCACGTAGGTCCGACAACACTCAGTTTACGCTCCAAATTTCTTTTCAAATAGACATTTTTAAAGGTATATAGTACCGTAGTCCCTCAAACTTTGCAGGTTTCACATTTGCGGTTTCACCTATTTACCCATATATAATTATAGCAAATTTCAACCTTTGCAGAATGTACATTTCACTCATTCAAGCCCATCAACCGCTTGTTCGCTAAAATCATAGGAAACAAAATGTGATCTCCTCTCAGTAGCAACAACATACGTAGTGCAAAGGTGACGCACACGAAATAGCCTTGAGAGAGTGGAAACCGAGAAACCCACACGGTGATATTTTCTCAGTCCGCACGCTTGCAATTTAATTTGGCTTCTACAAGTTTCTAAATTTACAAAAAATACAGTTTGAATTATGGTCCAAAAATATAAAAGGAGTGAAATGACTGCTAAGAAAAGTGTGCGGAGAGCTTTATCAAAAGAATATGCGATTTAAAAAAAATCAAGACTCGAAGCCTAATGAATGAAGAGATCTTTGTAAAGTACATCTCCTTCAGCCATAAAGATATTGAAACCCGATGCATTATGCCCACTTAGTGGGCGAAATGCATCGGGTTTCAATATCTTTATGGCTGAAGGAGTTGTACTTTACATTGAACTAGCCATAAGTTTTAACTAAGCCAACAACTTTGAAGAGATCTTTGTTAAATCGCCTAGCAGTGCCTTCGCGCTGCGTGGCGTTACCAGGAGAGGATGCCAGAGGGAAAATTGAAAGGGAGAGTGGGAGACGCGTGGATTGTATCGCTTTTAGAGGGCTGAATTTGAACGACAATTAACAGATAAGAGATATGGATAGGGACATAAATCATTTTAGCACCTGTGTAAGAGATTCCAGCGGGATACCTGGATCGACGAAGTGGAAAATGGCGGTATCCCATATTCATGTGCGACAATGATCGAATGACGTCGCAACGCAAGTACCTCTCGCTTGACATTCCACCTGCCACATTCCACCTCTATGTCTCATTTTTCTCAATGCCAATGTGGGAGTTTTAAACCTCAAATGACGAATCGGAAAGGAAAGATGTTTTTAAAATTCACAGGCGAAAAAAAATTGTTTTATGAAATTGAGAGAGGATTCCTTGGGATGGGAAAGAGTGAAGGTCACTCTTTCAATTCTTCACATAATCTAAGAAGGGAAATAAATAACAGAACTCCATATAAATCATCAGAAAGGGTAATAGTCTTCCAGAAACTTCGTAAGTAACCTCATGATTGAAGATTGTATCTTCAGTTGTATTTATCAAAGAAGGTTTCCCGATCCAAATATTTGACTGCAAAGGTCAAATGTAAAATTTAAGCAATCTATGCACGACTAGCTGAAATATACAAAAATGACGGGGAATTAAATGCTCCATTCCTTTTTATAACGGTATATGAATTGAATCGATAGAATCCGCTGTAAATATGTTGTAATTACAATTCACGCTTGTTATTTTATTTTAAATTCGAGGGTTTATGAATATTCCGGCCACAAGATTCTGTTCGTCTTATCAGATCGCGATACAAAAAGTTTGAAAACAAAAGCGCTTCTATTTTGTGGACCTCTAACGTGTCTTATCCTTAAGCATATGTGACCCAAACGACATTTAATTCTTCCCATGCTGCTTACAGCATTAACCTGGGAGTGGTCGCGTGGGGTATTTAAATACCCCACGCTTATAATTAGTCCTGGCATTTCATACTAGATCGCAGTAGCTTTATGTGCCTTTCAGGGACATCCCACGGTCGCATCATAGCCATTTGGCAACATTGTGAAACCATCAGTTTAGCTGTGACAAAGGTTGAAAGTAGAGTAGGGCATACAAATACCCCACGCTACTACTGGCGTTACAATTTTGAAGAGTGACTTATGATTATGCTATCCGTGTTCTGAGCATGATTTATTACTTTTCTTCAGTATGAGCAATAAAACGAGAGTATATGATCTTGCGTGGGGCATTTGAATACCCCAGACATCTAATTAGTTGTACTGTTTACTGCTAGAACGCTGTAGCGTATTGATCCTTTTTATAATTTCAAGTGAAGCGCTGCTGGTTCGCATCCCCTCTTCCGTGGCCTTGAGCAGTCAGTCAGTTACCGATAATTAGTTAATTTTCATTTAATTGCTTTCATTTTTAGTAATACTTCATAATGTGAAGTACCTTGAAAGAAGAAATGGCAATCTAACTTTGTGAAACAGCTTCAATTTAGTTCGCAAGAAAGGTTATTCAAATGAAACCGAAGTTCCTTGAATACATAGTGCAATATTTTTGCATTTCTAAAGATAATATTTTTTGCCTTTTACCCGGTTTTCGTGTAGTTATTACGTTTCAATAAAAAATTCTCATAAACCACTTTGATATGAACCCTTATTACTTCATACTGCAATTATCAAATTCCTATCTAAATGCAAATAAATATTTTAATAGCAATGGGCCATTTTTTGGTTCAAAGATAATGTAGGAATCATCTCCGCATATAACTTCAACAAAATATTAACTACAAATTTTACTATAAATTTTTTTTTGTGGTAATGAAATACACCACGCGACCATAGGCAGAACAAAAAACAACGCGATTACTGGTGGATTAAGCACAACTTTTTAGAAAAGTCGACAAAGGTTTTTTTAACAAATTAAAGTTCAATAAAACGGAGAAGGAATAAAGGTCGCGTAACAATAGCCTAGATTTTCCATTCGACAATGATCGCGATTAACGTTCGATTTCTTCAATTATTCAAATGCAAAGACCAACTGGCGATGGTCGTAGCACACTGGACGCTAATCCTATTCGTTCGATAGACTTCTTTTTTTCTCCAACGGAAAATGTGAGCGAAGGCATAATTGAGCGCTGATCAACTCCGCTTCGAGTCGCGACCTCGATTTATTTCACGCCGGAGTGGTTTTATTTTTCGCATTTCCGAGAATACCGCATCGGGCGGGAACAATCACGAGGTCGGGAGGGCCGAGCATCAATTTGTGACGAGAGAAGAAAAAGTTTCGTCCTCCGTTATTTTTTTCCCCAGGAATTTGCATCGTTGAGTACGATTTCGACGGATAAACGTATTGGTTTTGAGGTTGATTTGACACGCGTCCGATGGAGTTCCAAACATGGCCGCGGCGCGAAACGTCAAAAACTTCGGAAGACTCGCTATCATTTCGTTCCGAGTAATGCGACGTAATGAGTGCCTCCAGCGCTTCCCTAAACACGTCATTGCAATTACCTATTAAGCGGGATGGACTCCTACATACGCAAAGTTCAAGGTTTTTAATTCTAATACGTGACCTATCCCGACCTACGACTTTGTTTTTCCTATAGCTTCCCCGAGATTTCTGGCGATATTATTTTAATGGGTCCTAACACAGTTAGCTAATTCTTCCCTCCCCCTTGGGGTTGTAAATAATCGTACCGTGGAGACCGAGACAATGTTTGGAAATGGGTATAAAATCAATGAATTCCTTACGCTCTATCGGTCTCCAAAAAACATTCTGTTACCGATTTGCGATATATAGAACAAATACAATATCCATCTTAATGTAAGAAGTAGAAGCACGTTTTTCTAAAAAAATTGATGGTTCTGGTTTGTCTTCTCCTTTGGGTAGAGGACAACACGCACCGTTGTAATTTAAATTCTCACTAGACCTTCCAATCCGTAAAAACTTGACTCTTTTAGCATCAGTAGTTAGTCTACAATACCATTTTAAAGTTACGAAATTTCAAAATTTGAAACCATCTTGAGGAAAATGTGTTAATTACTTGAAAAATTCAAGCATTTTATTAATCATAGATTGACTAAATCAACCTAAATCAAAATGAAAATGTTCAAATATCTCCTTTAGGCTACAATACAATATGGAAATTTGTTTTTTTTTCCGATTATGGAGCGACCTAGTGTAAAATCTGTGAACTACATAGAGAACTTAATCGGTTAAAAATTCATAGATTGATAATAGATATCAAATTCAAAAAGAATTTTCGAAGTATCTCTTAAAATAAAAAGTGGTTTGCAGGACGATTCGGCGTCTGGAGGAAAAGGCCGCAATTTGGGTTGAGTGGTTGGGGTTGGATTCATTGTATTTCCTCCTCCAAGTTGGGTTGATTGGTTGGGGATTGGATTAATTCTAGTCCTCCCCGGGTTGGGTTGAGTGGTTGTGGGTTGGAATCGTTTTATTTCCTGCTCTCGGGTTGGGTTAAGTGGTTGGGAGTTGGATTAGTTCTACTTCCTCCTCCGGGTTGGATTGAGTGGTTTGGGGTTGGAGTCGTTGTATTTCCTTCCCCCGTGTTGGGTTGAGAGTATGGTTTCCACCTCCCTCAACCTCTCAACTCACCCGGGAGGGGGATTAGAAGATATCCATCCCCGCAACCCAACCCGGGAGGGAGATTAGAAGGAATCCAACCCCCAACCTCTCAACCCAACCCGGGAGGAGGATTAGAAGGAATCCAACCCCCAACCTCTCAACCCAACAAGGGAGGTATTAGAAGGAATCCAATTCCCAACCAATCAACCTAACCCGGAGGAGGAAATAAAACTAATCCAACACCCAACCACTCAACTCAACTAAAAGTTGTTGCTTTTTCCTCCAGGCGCCTAATCGTCCCGGCACCGAATTATTCCGCAGCCGAATCGGTCGCGCCGGATTGTCTCATTTCGAATTTCTTCTCTGCAGTGCTAAAGATGGGATTAAAGATCACCTAAAGAGTGAAATTTTCTTGCATTTTACTTATAATAATTTGATCAGAATCCGAATTTGAAACTTTTGAATGCACCCTCTGCCGCCCACCGACTGCTCCAAAGATTTCTTTGTCAGCGTTAGTAAGTGGCACCACAGATCACATGATCACTGCAAATCCCAGCCTTATATCTCTTTACTTGCTATTTTGATTTAACTGATTGCAGACAGAGCGGAAACATAAGCTAAACTTCTGATAGAGAGAAAAAGCAAACATACCGTATTTGTTCGATTATAGAGTGACCTCAAATATATGGCTACCTCGAATATAAGGCGACCCCTTATTTCAGAAGCCACGCGTAAAAAAAATATTTGAGGTTTTGTTACTTAATTTTTATTTAAAAACGCCTGATCGGTTGCACTCAATTTCCAGTGTAAAGATAATTATACGATATGATTCACTAATAGTTATGATAAAAGATGTACATTTATTGGCTTTCAAAATCTTAAAAGGTTTAATATGAGATGAAGAAAAGCGCTGGGTCTAATGCAGGAGAAATATGGCAACTGCGTGCGCCATAAGCGTAATACTGCCTTCTAAGGATGTAATAGACCATATAACCTAAGAGGATTGAATAGTAGTGGGGATGAGAGAAAGAGAGAGGAGAAATAGAAGATACCTTTGGTAGCGATTATAAGGCGAATATGAATTTTTCTGTTTAAATTTTAGAAAATCATTTCCTTATAATCGGGTAAATACGTTAATTAATTTCTATATCGGCTAATTTAAAAATTATTAAAATGTATCACGCTTATTTAGTTTACAAAATAAACTGATGCCATTAATTTGTTTGATTTGTTTTTTACCTTACCAAAATTATCTTTTGGGAAAAATTCTCACTTTTGAAAACAAATGAATACATTTTCTATAAAAAGTGCTGTTTATTTCTTTCTCTCGGTTTTTGATGTTGCCATCAACAGGTCCGCTAAATGCCACCGCTTAGAAAATTAACTGCCTTGCATTTCCATAATTCGTTGATTTCACCAAGATCAGCATCGATATAATGAATTTCGAGAAAAATGAAAAACGTATTAAATTTTTCACCTGGGAAATTCTTTTTCGTGTTGTCAGATTTATCTTTCGACCTCACGATATTTAAAAAAATAATAAATCCATCTTTTTGCGTTCCACGGCTAAATTTTGATGTGCTGGAATAGATTACGCAACGAGGCGCCGGAAATCCAAGAGGAGGAAGAAGAGCGGACTTTACATGAAGCGAGCGAAAAACTAAAAGGACGCGTTGAGGCGCAGAGATGGAAAATGATGAGGAGGAAAAGAGAGAGAATGCGGAGGAGAAAAAATTTCACAGATTTAACGAGTGGAAATTAACCTCCGTCGCGAATAAAATTTTTGCACGGGAAGAATTAATTCAACAGTACTCTATCCTAACGAACTTCCTACGCACGAAAACTTAAATTCATTGGCTCATCAAATCCGATACCGAAATAAAATAAAATAATGCGCCAGTTAAAATTTTTATCAAATCCGACTTTTGGTAGTAGTTTGCTTACAATATATTTATATTAAATACATTGACGTAAACTTGAGGCGTTACGTTCATTTATTATGTATTATGAGCGCTGTAAACACGAAAATTAATTTATTTACTCTGAGTAAATAATAATACCCTCTTATACCTTGAACTATAGCTATAATCATACTCGTTTCCGAATAAAACCGAGCACTAAAAAACGTCAATGTCCAACTTGGATCACAAGAGCATAGAAAAGCTAAAAAACTCAACGCAACAGAATTGGAATTTTTGAGAAGCGTTCGAGGAATAACTTAAATAAATTGAACGTGAGAAAAGAAGCAAGAGGCCAAGGTTTAAGATATAAAAATAATAGGAAAAATTGAAGAAACTCAATTTTCCTCTCATTTAATATGAGTGAGACGAGAAAGAGGAATAAGAATTGAGACCAGAGTTTGAGGAAGATCGAGTAGTCACTGGAGAGGTTAAATCGATAAGAGAGGAAAATATGAAAATGTTTAAAAGGTATAAAGATGTTTAGCTTTCCTGGGGAATGAAAAATCATGATTAATGTTCCAAATCAAAGAAATTGTAATGTAGATAAAATGGTATCGGTGTAAATTATGGAAGCGTGACGATAACAAACGCTTTTTTCTACTTTCAAAAAATAACACTAAAACTCTTTTCCAGTATGCAATCTTAGTGCAATAATTAGACAATGTTCGGCAATTTCGATCATGCCACCAGTTAATTAAAACAATATTAATATTAAAACAGATAGTAACATAGAGACTATAGCAAACATTTCTTTTATGAACAAATATTTAAGTGAAATTGATGTTAACGAAAAGCGTTTAGGATTTTTATTATCTTCATTTCCTTTTTACTCTTTCGAACGCTGAAATAGTTAGCAGGTACTGTAAATCACTATGCTATACATCAGAAGACGAAAAGTTAAGGCATGCTTCGTATACAATAAGACGGTTAAAATTTTTACTATTCGTTAAGATGAGAGTTGAGTGAGAGTCACATTATTCGTAAGCTTCACCTGCGGGGAAATGTCAGCATAGAGCATGAAGGGCAGTGGAGGCGGTATAACCGTTGAATTTTAAACGTGCGAATGGATATTCGAATTGAGCGCGAGGAAAATAACAAGGGAGAAGAGAGATAGGAATCATTCCGCCGAATAACGCTTTATTCGACTCGTTTACTCGACCTTCTGTCCAAAGGAGTCATCAAGAAAGTCATCTCGCAACTCATTTAGGGATGCTTTGCATGCAACGACAAAAGATTCTCGTGACTCAGCACGAGGAAAGATTCGCGAGTAAGGAGTAAACCTCTTCTACATATTTTCTGGTTTGAAGGCCTGAATTACGCGCTACCCAAATTTTATTCTAAAGAGAATTATCAAACTCCTTTTACAGCGAGAATGTAATCGACAAGCTATGCATCTAGAACAGACATAAAAGGATTAGAAAATGTTTATCTGCTTTTCGGGTACAAAGCAGCCGTCATCTTTGGTGATTACCGATACTAGGTTTTTTCTTACGATGAATTACTACAGACGGTGCATATTTTGTAGCTGGAACTCGTATCCGGTTCAACAATAGTTTTATGGTCAATGGAGATACAAACTTTATCAACCCATAATTATTTTTTACTTCCTGTAAAGGCAGCATTTACGACGCCTCTTACACTCTCTCATAAAATAAATTAAAATTCTATAAAGGAGGTCGTGCCATCTCTAAGGGACTAATTTTTTTTTAACGTTTAAAGACAGAAATGGACAAAATTGTTTTTTAAAGTTTCTTTTTTGAAAAAAAAAAAAAATTCAAAGCTCCTCGGTATTTCTGTATGTTTTACGCATTAACAATCCCACGCAAAAACATTCTTGCGACGCGTAATAACAACCGGTGCAATGATTAATTGGGCGAAGCGACAACCCTAGTTTCTGAATACTTGCAAAACACGTTTCATTAGAGTAGGAAACATCTCTAATTTAAACCCCGGCTAGCAATTTTTCTATTTTTTATGAAATTAAAAGTTTATACCTCTATGTTACTTCGCTTTGAATACAATTTTTTAAAAGAAATATCAACTAAGTTTCGTAATTTGCGACAGTGTACGTCCAGTCCATTATGCCGTTTCAAATTGTCATTTGACCTAATTTTTGAAAAACTTAGAATGATAAATTTACATTTTGTCGACGAGGATCTCGGGTTTCTCCAAAGAGACAGCAGATTAAATTAAATATTTTTGGTAGGATATTGTAAAATATACTATTTCATTGCAATAATACAAAATTGTTTAGATTTACAAATATGTTTATCATTACTTAAATCGGTCGGCAGATGTTAAAGTGAAAAATGGCAATGACAATAATGTGTAAATACAAAAGGACCTATTGTTTCATATTCAGGTAGAATTTGGACTGCATAATAATAAGCAAACTCACTATGATAATGTAAAAAACTGATACAAGGAAAATGACATTAGAATGAACACTTTAAGATCAATGAAACAATTGTACTACCGCGAAATTATCTTTATCTTTTTCTTTCAATTTTTGATCAAAACTTCATGACTAGTAAGCATTTTTAAATGAAGATACCTTCGCTTTAAACCTTGATCGTGGCATCGGCCTTACTATCAGTTGGAAAAGCATGAATTAAAATGATCCTCACTTCTCTGCACTGGTGAGCTTTGTTTACAAGTCTCTCTGATCCATGGGAGAAGATAGCTCACGCTTCGTCCGTACTTCGCGATCATCAATGATATATTCCCTTTTTCCCTTTCCATCTTCAAAGCGCTTGACTCTTCGTTAATTGGTTCTGGCGTGGAAAAATAGGAACTGTCTGAGGTGTCACCTTTTTCCCCTTGGATGCAAGCCAGGGAGACGGATAATGGAATTGTGGCGGAGGATTGGAAAGATTTCTACGGCGTCAATTTGACCTCTGGTTGACGTGGATGATTCCCAGATAATGCCTAATTGGATTGCTTTTCCTCGGCATCCCTCCTTGGCCATCTCCTCCGCTCATTCTTTCTCTCCCTTTCGCGCTTCCAATCAACGCTTGGTTAATCCCCGAATGAGAAAATAAGTGAAAGTTGATAAAACAATGTAAACGGCTCCATGAGAAGGGAGAAAGTTCGCGGAAAATTAAGAGCATAACCTAGTTATCCCAATTAATCTAGCTTTTAAAGCCACCAAATTATTGTCGAGCGCCTCTCGTCTTTTTTATTTTTATAGATAATATAATAATGGAATCGTAATTTTATTAATGTAAATAAATACAAATGAGTAAGACCTATTTTTGTAGTGTATATATAAAAATTATTAATTTTACCAACACCTATTGTGTTAACGTTTTCCAACCAAAATGGGTTTATCTTTAACTTGACTGTATGGACCTTCATTTTGTGAGTTTTGCAAATCGAATTTGTGATATTGTAAAAGTTATTTTTGTCGTGTTTTTATTTCGAGTTTATCTTTAACGCTCGAAATCTGTGATGCACCACCTTATGAGCTGCAGGCCAGTTTGTAATTCACAGATTTATCAGGTGAGCCACAGGAGGTGCTCATCCACTTCATGTGATTAGATACGAAGGGATTACAAGACATGAATCTATTTTTATCTTGAATAAAAACTACGATAAAATAATTATAAATTCAAACACCAAACCGAGAAAAGTACGAAAGAAAGAACTAGATTACAACGTGTTTCAGCTGGATTTTTTGCTCTTATTTTTTGGCGGTTTCTAACTAGGGCCTTCAAGATTGTTTGTTTGGACTCCACTCTGATTAAATCCGGATCCCCAAGGGGCCCTTGGCCACCATTTAACCACAGTGCGTGTATGTATACGGTAGTTGAACTACTGCTTCTTGGTGCAAAACTGATCTACCTTACATAACAAGTTTAACTTACACATTTTAAGTAATTTTTTCTACTTTAAAAATGACGGGTCGTATAAAATACGGAGCAAGCTAAAGTTTGGGCACCACTGCTTTTCCTCAATGGATAATAAAAAAAGAATATTCGTTAAAAAACTACCAGTTCATATGACATGACTTTCAATTTGTTTATATTGTTTCAATTAATATTAAGTAAGGAATTATTTCTCAAATGTAGTCATGCATGAACGAAATATAACTGATTGCCTAGATATCAATCAACCATTTTCATACTTATATTGAAATATATTTTACAAAACAGCAGTTTTTTCCATCTGCTCGAGATGAATGTTGAAATGCACACGTTAGCAACTCGGCTCAAAGTGAACTCTTTTGGAATTGCGTTGAAACCAACTTCGTTCGAACCGTTGGCATTCTCTCTATTATCATGTTGAGCGGCTCTCAGGAACAGAAACATACAGAGGAGAGAAGTTCCAAGTTTTAATTAGCTTTCCGTTACAAATTTAGTTTTTTTTAGTCAGCGGTAGCTCAAAAACAAACTCTTTTATAAGTTGGACGAGGGAACTATATTTGGAAATAGGGGCCATTTTGACCACATCTGCCTTCAACTCTTTTGATCTCGAAAACCAGTCGATTATTTGAACGAAAGTTGCATGACGAATTAGCAGTTTTGGATCAGGGCAAAATAAAACCATTGTTGCATGTGGGAGTAATAAATTATATATTTAACATTTGTAGCAATGAGCCAAGTGAATTTAGCTAGACGAGCATTTCAGTGACAATTAAAACTTCAGCGGTACCTCACCAATAGGCTATTTTAATAACAATTTTTACCGATAAAATTATTACTAATTTAACTAAAACTTTAATTTATAGTAATGCTACTATCCTTCGAAGTAAAAAACAACATATCCCGACAAAGTCGCGTCTCAAACTTGTATCCGACCTATTGCACCACTGTGGAGTTACATACCTTACGTATCTTATCCCTCGTAGACAGGGTTACCAACTCTCCGGGTTTTCGGACTTGTCTCCGGGCGAGAGGAAAATTCTCTGGGTCAAAATGAATATTTTCAAACTTGGCATTAAATAACGAGATTTATTTTTAATTTCTTTAAGAGAGTAAAGATTTAATTCTAGAATGACTGTGTCACGGAATTAGCCAGGTAGAAGGTACATGGAAATATAAACAAACAGTCACGCGGTACGCTATATGAAGCAACACGCAAGAAAATAAATAACTTACCATTCAAGTATAAAACACAGCATTATATGGAGGTATCGTCCTGCCGGCTACACTATAATAGAAATAGACGCGCGGGGAGCATCTCCTGGCAGCATTTGTAACACAACTAGAACCTCTGAAAATTTTATCATTGTTCAAACAATGTAGCATTTCAATGGTGAACAAAAATTTTTCAGCTAATGCTCATTGTAACTACAGATATCTAGGGAAATGTGAAAAACTAAATCTTAAAGAAGATAATCTAAATCTAATAAAATTAAGAACTTAAACAAAGTTCTACCTACCATAAATAATAAATTTCGCGGATTACCAGTGGACAAGAAACGGGTAATGATATTTAAAGATGGAAATAATTTCATTGAATTGTCTAAGCTTATGTCAAAAATTGTAAGTATTCCTGTTAGCAACTTCTTTGTGAAAATATTCTAAATCAGCCTGAGCAAACTGAACTATTGAAATGTTTTACATGCAAAATAAAAGATTCTTTAAGGAAAGGATAAAAGTCACAGTCATACAATAACCCTATTCGCCATTTGCTATTAAATTTGTGGAGTTCATTATGTATTCATTTATATTCTCTGGCTATACCATTTGTCCAAGTTATACCATTTATTGTAAAACAGACTATTCAGTATTAACTATTTTATCTATTTTTAATACGAGTATATAAAATTTGTTCTTTCCTATGTTTTGTTCGATCTTCTAACACTATTGTAATTTTGGTATTAAATACATTTGCTCATCACATTTTTATAAAAACTACGTAGCTCCTGAGTATTAAACTGTTAACAAGATGATCCGAGTAGAACCTATGATGCCTACTTTCCTAAGGTAGGCTTAATCGAATTAATTACTTATATTATAATTAAAATGTTAAATAACTGGATGGCGTAAAGCTATAAATTCACAGCTGATGAGCTGTTTTTTCCCACATTACATGATTTAACATCATGAAGTTTTATATTTACATTCAAATCAAAATTCAACTGATTACGTACGCGATTTTGGGAGGAAAAAATGGCGCATTTGTATGCTAGATTATACTCCAGGCAAGTTCAGAAATAATCGTCGCCATTGCAATAATCTCGTTATAAGCGAATAAAAACTGCAAAATTTCAATTATTAACGCGAAATTCAAAGAAAAAAATGATCGATAAGCAAAGTACTACGACAAAAATTAGAATTCCATTTCTTTTCGCAGAGAATAACAAAACTTTCGCGCCGTTATCACTCTTTTGAGATATATAAATGTGTATAAGAAAATTACCATTCACGATGGATTTCAGATTTTTCATGTAAATCAAATGGAAATAGTTGTTCATGCAATCGATCCCGGGACTACACTTTAAGACGTTAACCCTATACCCAGAAGCTTTGCCCCTGTAGAAAGAGATTCTGACCAATTTTAATGAAAGTCAGTGCATTGGTTCAAACGTTGATAGCAAAGACCGGCAAACAAACACAGAAACATAGGCAGTCACAACAAGGTTTAATTTTGCAAGGGTAAAAACAGTACAACATTTCACGTGTAAAGATCTCCGGGTCAGACTAGGAAATCTCTGGGTCAGATCAGAAAAATCTCTGGGTCAGATTTGAAAATCTCCGGCTTAGTGAGAATTTCGAGGTGGCAACCCTGCATCGTAGATTATAAATTACGAAAATATATCATTCATATTACGCTCATTTATTTCATTATCCGCATACATTACACAAAGTCATATTAATTTTGCTTAGAAAGCGGAGGCAATCAAACAAATTTTCTGATAATCATCTATTGTATAATTGGAATGAAAAAGTCAATTTTAAATTCCTGATCGAAATATATATGCATAACATTTCAAATAAAACTTTCGCTTTCATTGCCAAAAAACTGCAAAAACTGTTTATTATGGGAACTAAGGCGACGAACTACCAAAACTACTCGTTAAAGCACTATCAGCATTCCCGCATGCAGACGATTTCCCATGGTTAACTATAATAATATCTTTCGCCCCTTGTCTCAAGTTATTTCCTCCATCATGATTAAAAAGAAGTTGAGATGCCTTTATTTTGCCAAAAATCGAAATCATGGAATTAATGACAAGAATTTAACAGCTATATGAGGTTACTAATGTAAACATATTATATATATATATATATATATATATATATATATATATATATATATATATATATATATGTATATGTATATGTATGTGTGTGTGTGTGTGTGTTCTTCAGGAAAAGGGTAGATAGTTATGACAGTGGCAACAAAGGGTTGAAGGAAACCAAGTGGAAGTACTGAAGGTACGTGAAAAAATGAACGAAAAACAAAACACTAAAACGGAATGTTTTCGTTCTCTCCAAACTCTGGTAAGTGCTCATTGTGTTTCCTCCAACACCTTGTTGCCACCGACAGATATCATTTATTTTAGACAATATCGCATGAACCTCGAAAACTTCGGCTCCGATTAAAGCCAAGGGAAAAGTAATTGTTTTATAAGTATTTTATCCAAAAATGTATTATTTTTATAAAATTAATAATTTTATTCTGTTAAATTTTGGACAAGTGACTTGATCACGCAGTAAGTTATATGTAGTGAAATTTATTGACAATGAGTCATGTAATGTTACCACCTGGCATGTAGTCAAATTGCAACTCATTTAGTAAATAAAAAAAAATAAAAAATATCACAGAAAACAATGTAAATAAATGGTAGAAAAATTCGTACTCTAAAACTTTGGACAGAAAATCTTTTTGTACATTACCTTATTTATAATTTGCGGTTTGTTTGTTTTGAAGCAAAGGTGGGTGGAGAAACGGCTACGCCAAATTCCGTTTGAAGCAACATCTATTTTCCTCAATGAAACGCTTTGCAAATTATTGAACTATCGTAAATAGTTTATGTAAAAACCGAGTCAAATCTTTATATGGTATTCAAAAACGATTTAATCATAATATTTAATTTGTTTTACGGAAAAATGTTAACTCCCAACAGAACACATTTTTAACGTCATTATGCGACTTCCTATTAAAAAGATCCTGACATAGAATCCACGCAATCTCGGAAAACTTATTTCCTTCGATTTGTCACCGCACACGACGATGAAACTTCTGATGCGCGAGTATGACTTAAGGTCAGTAGGAAACCAATGACGGGAGGTCACGTGACGAAACGACCACGCCGAAGTACAAGTAGTCTCAGTGGAATTTTGCACCGAGGAGATGCGACCGAGATACGAAACATTTTTTTAAAATAGTTTTTTTTTTAATTTTTCGCTCCAGGTCAGAATGGTGAGGATCTAAAATATTTTTCGAACAGAGAAAAATTGATAGGTATAGGTAAAAAAATTTCCACAACAAATTGGAGTCATTTCTCCATGCCACGGATAAGGGATGGATTCAGAATATGAGGCTAGAGCTCTTGCTAGAAATGATTCAAGACCTCAAGTAAAATCGAAATCTGCACGCAAAAGTGCTATTCAGGCAAGTCGTCAACGAATGTAAAAACGCCTACATTTACTCAATGTCATAAAAATATAATATTAACCCTTAACTGGTATGGTGGGGTCAGAACTGACCACAGGCATATTTAAATTAAATAATATTCACCATGGTCCATTCTAGGATTTCAAAATATCATTGTAATTTTATTTTCTAGCCTGAACTACACTTTAGAGGACCTTGCAGTGTTATTTAATTCGTTTTCACCCCAGGGACCCCTTGGGGTCAGATTTGACCCCACCATACCATAAGAGTAACTTTTTTGTCATAAAATTCCTTCAAAATTAATTCATGTAAACTGCAGCAGATCAATAAACTTTTGTCTTAATAACATTTAGTAATAATCGTAAAAACGTTTTATGTAATATTAAAGTAGGCTGAAATCCTTGCAGAATGCAACTACTGCTTACCACGTTTTATAAAAACTAAAACTAATATTTTATAATGAATAAAATTTTTACGAAAATAATTTATGATAAAAATTCATGCGAAGCCGGCCAATAAAGTGTATGCAAGGAACATAGTACGCAGAGAGTTGTATGCGACGCTTGTGCCGACAAATCAGAGTGAGGTAAGCCAATTTCTGTTTTGTGAAATTATTTCACAGACGTCCTTGTTGATTTTTATGCATTCCATAATTGTTTATATTTTTTGTTTAAAAGGAATAAATCAACGCCGGAGAATTCAATAATAAAGGCGATTTGATTTATCTTTTTATATAATGCAAATAATAACTTTTTAATTGAAATACATATCTTAGCAAACGATTTTTGTTTTTATTACCTAATTCAATTAAGTTACTTTTAAACAAAAGCAATGAGTTTCGTCCCTTGAAAAAGAGTGTACATAACGCATTAAAAAAAGGTTTTTTGATAAAAAACAAAATTGTTAATTTATACAGAATTTTTACTTTTGGAGTCATATCTGACCACACTATACCAAATACGGTGCCTTTTTGCCATTTCAGTTAAGGGTTAAAGAATAATTTAAAAACTTAAAGGTTACAGTAGCAAGTTAAAAAAATATGTGAGATAACAGCTCATATATTTCTGACATACATTTACCAGGTTATTTTAATGAAATTGTCCCTGTACACGTAATTTCAAAATGCGCATGTTGATAACAACACTTTTATTTTTATTTATTATTATATATATATTATTTATAAAGAATCGGAGACGTCCCGGACTATATAATTTTGCTAACTATGGGTGCTTGGTATATAACGGCTGCACGTTTACTGTACATTAACGTGACCAACTTATCAGGAAGCCAAGGAGGGACATTTTCATATATTTGCCGACTATAAGGAGGGACAGATTACAGTGTCTTGGTGTTGGTCATTTATTGATAAACCAGCCTTAAATAGATAGGTGCAATAGACATCAAATAGCTTGGTGTGACCAATAAGGGCGTTTCGAACAATTTAAATGAAAGTTTGGGATATTAATCACGATTTTTCTAAAAGCGGGACACAAGTCCTGACATTTAACAGGGAGGGACGAGTGATGAAAAGGAAGGACTGTCCCTCCATATTTGGGACGTTTGGCTATACTACTGTAGATACATAGAATATAAGCCCCAATTTGATGTTTTCAGCACGAGGATAAGAATAAATAAATTATGAGAAGACAAAGTTATGCTAAAAATAGATCCAGGAAAAGTTTGGTTAACACTATCCGGATTATGCCATAGATGAAACGGACAGTTTTTTTACGTGTCGCGAATGTCTTTAACATTTGAAAAAATGTTCTATGCTGTTGGAGCACAGATAACAGGAAATAGAGACGTCATCCACGCCATATTTCAGAACCAAGGATGTTTTACCGGATTTACCAAAATTCCGGAACTATTCCGAACAGGGAATTTGGTTAAAAGCAGATAGATGGGAACCTTGAAGCGGTCAAACCCGTGGACCGTGAGCCCGCGAGATACCTCAAGCGGTACACACTAATTCAGTCCGGCGGTCAAAAAACATAATAACTCATCCCGGAGTTTTCGGAAGGACATATTAATTCTGTCCCACAACGAAACAAAATTTTCCTTCCCAATTTTTACAGATTTAAGACTGTCTGTACTAAAGTAACTATCTAGAAATCCGCGTACACTATATTTGGTGATACATTTAACTGGAATTTAAAGCATTCGGAGACTAAATATTGAAACGCCTCCACATAAACTTCAGCACATTTATTAAGAAGCAAGATAAATACCAAAGATACAAAAGTTCCGTCTATTATGCCGTGGACAGTAAAAAGCTGACAGAAATATTTTGGACAACTTTTAAATGTGCCATCAACGAAAATCGTTCCAAAAATAGTTCCAAATTTACATTGGTTGAAAAAACAAATATTTTGTTAAAGCTGTCATTTATAAAAAAAAATTTCTCTTGTCGATTACTTTGTATGTCCATTGAATCTAGTGCCTGTGCGGGGGACTTAGTATGGGCGTATAACAACCGCGGGATTGAGCTAGTTTACGACCTTTTTGAATAACAACATCCCGGGACTGCAGCTACCTCAAGTCATAGGTTGTGCGAACCGTTCCTCGACACCCAAGATCACCCTTCCCAGCGGTTTATCACCTGACATTTTTTAATTCGCTTCTGATAAGAATGCTTCTCTGTTGAGAACTGCGTAGTTTCTCGACTATGCACGTGTTTTAAACGGTTTTATACGGCAAATATTAACCCATCAGTAAGCGCGTGCTTTTTTGTCAATCGTTTAGACACCTGTTACCCAAAATTTAAGCCCATTTACAGAATGCCTTTTAAAATTTTTAAATTTTAACACAAATATCGAGTTCCTAGAGGTTTTTATGTAAGAACTAAAACGAATAATAAAATAAACACACATGGTATACTCGGCAGCTACTGAGAACAGCGCATGCGTAAACCTGGCCGACTACAAACAGCGTGAAACTGAAATTGACTGGGTGACTGTCCACCACGGGCCTACTGCTGGTAAGTTGATATTTTTCGCTCAAAGGTACCAACTCAGTGGGCTTGTTTTCCTCGGTTTCTGCTACATTTAAACGCTCTTATATATCACTAGGCGACATGACACTACTATGATCTCATACCAACTACCAAGAGTTTTAATTTTGCCCCGCTTTATTTTTGCGTTTGAAATATAAAAAATGTGACACTAAATTTTTGCAGATCCATTATATGCTATAAAAATATTATATTTTAAAGATCAATGGTAAAGTTCAACCAACTTATTACCTTTTTTATCGCAACACTCCGTATTTTCCAGTTTATGTGAAAGATGAGAGAATCCATGTGAATAGTGTGATCAGATGCTGATCGTCACAACCGGAAAAAAGGAGTTTTGAAGGAGAAAACCTAGACATTTTTTCCTTCCCCCAAGTCCTAAAACTTTCACAAAGCAAATTGGAAACTTTATAAAGAGATACTACGCCGCACACCTTTGCCCACCATAAACAATATACAGGATATAGACCTAGCTGCTAGGGAAATAACTACAGCCATCCAAAAAGCAACCAAGCGAGCGATACCGGAAATTCTATACTCTCCAAACTATTACATAGGGCCCAACACAATGACCCTTATGAAAGCCAAAAAAACGAGCAAGAAATATATTTTGCAAAACCAGAACTCCAGAGGCGAAAAGAGCTTTAAGTAAAGCAAACGAGGAACTCTCCAGGGCTATAAATATATAATTTAACAAAACATGGGAGGATAAACTACAAAAGCTAACAAGCACTGATGGTTCCCTTTGGTAATCGACCAGAAAATTGACTAAAACATACTCAAAAATTCCCTGCCTTCATGGCGAACGCAGACTAGTATATACTGAGGCCGAAATAGCGACGGCTCTAGCTGATTCGTATGAACGGCAATTTCAAGAAAACGACGAAGGAGATTCAGACATTGAAGCGGACGTTTCCAAAACTACAAAGCGATTAAAAAGGTTACACACAACTACAGACGAACATATGCCCATAACATACAATACATTGGTTACACACATCCGCCGCCTAAAGGCCCTTAAAGCCCCAGGAGAAGACAACATACAACTAAAATACTTACCCAAAAATATCATTAAATTTTTACATACCATGATAAATAGCATACACGAACATAACTACTTTCCCACAGCATGGAAAAATGCCATAATACTTTCATTTTACAAGCCAGACAAAAAGAGACTTTTCCCCCAAAACTACCGCCCAATTAGCCTTTTAAACACATTAAGTAAATTAGTAGAATCCACCATTTACGACCGCATAACTCGACACCTACATGAAGAAAACATAATTATACCTGAACAGTTTGGCTTTAGGCCTGCGCATGGAACGACGCAACAAATTTATAGAATAGCGCAACACTTCGCAGTTAATAAAAATCTACACAAAGACACAGGAATTGTACTTATTGACATAGAAAAGGCCTTTGACAGAGTCTGGATTCCAGGTCTGATTTATAAACATGATAAACTGCACTTTCCAAACAGCCTTACTAAACTAATAACCTTCAAAATAGAACGTTTCAAACTAAGATAGCCTCATCACTTTCAGACAAAAGGAACATAATTGCAGGAGTTCCGCAGGGGTCAATAATTGGTTACACAGTATTTAATATTTATATTAACGACATTCCCAAAAAACACAACACACACCTGGCACTGTACTCAGATGATACAGCACTGTACACCTCCTCATGGAGCCCCAAAACTATTACCACTACCCTAGAACAAGCGCTGACAAATGTTGCAAATTTTATGTCCAAATGTAGGATTAAAGTTAACACGAAAAAAACAGAGGCTATCATGATAACCAACAAACACAAAACACGCAGGTATACAACAACAAACTCACTAAGTTGGGAGGGAGAAAACATTACATGGAAACCAACCGCCAATATCTCGGAATAACACTAGATAGCAGACTTACATGGACTACACACATTGCAAACACAGTCAGGAAAGCGCAGGCAATAAAACAATTTGTCACCATTAATTAATAAATCTAGCAAGTTAAGCGTTGCAAACAAGGTCCTGCTATACAAAATGATTCTTAGACCAATTCTTACCTATGCCGCTCCAGTTTGGAGTAATATTTTCGACTCGAACATGCAAAAACGTCAAACTTTACAAAACAAAATACTTAGACAAATAACCAACGCAGGACCAGAGGAATCGAATCAACAAATCAGGAACTACATTACAATACAAACTATTCAAGACTTCATATTGCAACTAACACAAACATTTTATGAAAAACTTATTACCAACGCTAGTAACAATGAATTATTAGAAATGACTCTACCCATAAAAGAAATAGACCACCACTTCAGATACAAATACTAAACGACTTTTCATATATTAATAAATAACACAACCAACTCTAAATTAAAGAAAAAAAGAGAAAAACTAAGACCGGTGAGCTGACTACAAAGAGCCAAGGTAGCAGAGCTCCTGCTGATCCTGGATGATCCAGCAGACGACAACCATCACCAGAGACCTGAGGAAAGCCCGCGAGACATCAATGGGACAAGACAAGAAAGAAAGAAACAACAACAAAAGCCGGCTGAGTGTGAAGGGAAGTGATATGTTGCCAAATGTGGCAGAAGAACACGGTCTATATATTGTGTAAATATGTATATAAAACTGTTACTTAAATTCTTCTTATTGTTTAAATATTTTGTTTTGTTTTGATTAGTAGAGTGTGATAAAACAAGACCACAGGGTTTTTTCAGCCTAAACTGTTTTTTCCCCAATGTGCTCAAATACAGAAAGTGACAATCAAAAGGACTAAAGAACAATCATAGAAATATGGCAAAATAGCTGAAGCTAATAAGCCATAGAATCTTAATCTCAAACTTATATTATCTTAATCTCAAACTTATATTATCTTAATCTCAAACTTATATCATGTATTAGGTTAAGCTAACATGTAAAGTGAAGGGTAATACCTGTAACGATCTCTGAGGAAAATAAAGGTTTTTTGAAATTGAATTGAAAATTTTTTATGTAAATTTAACTTACATTTGACCGGCTACGATTTTTATGAGATTAGAAAAAAGATAAAAATTTGATTAAGGCAGATAGAAGAACTCTAAAATATAACTGAAAAAACCTTTGGCTACTTTATTGTAATACTACAAGCATTTCATATCAGCTTGAAAACATTAATTTCGCAGAGAGATATTTCATTATTATAAATATTTATTTAATTCAAAAGATTTCACCTCTGTACCGATTTTCGTTCTTTCCTTATGAAACAATAATCGAGTAAAACAATCCCTAAAATTTGCAATTTTAAGAATAGTATACTTTTTCCATTGTGAGGTACTAATGCTACACATTTCTGCCAAATTTTAAAGTTATAGCACACATAGAAGTGAAATAATATTTATCTACTTGTTTAAATTTTAATAGTTTTTAATGGGCAACACAACTACTTCATGGAGATATTTAAATGTTTATTTATCCATTTGCACTAATCTCTAAATAGCAAAATTTCAGCCCCCTAGCTAGCTTCGTAGTACCTAAACATTTATCTGTGTGTATAACTTTAAGAATTTTTAACAGCCAATTAAAATATAAAAATTTCTATAAACCTCATTTCGTTTTTTTACAAATTCTACCTTTAAAAAAATTCAGCTTCGTAGGAAATTCGGAAATACATAAACCTTAAAAATGTGATTAAATATTTTCGGATTTATAGCTGCCGCATTGTTGAGCTTTTTCAAGATTTTCGTTGTTTCTACTCGGTTGTGCACTTAATTCTACCGACTTTAAAAATTTCGAGTTTCCAGCTCATTTTAAGTGCCTAAGCATTAATATCCTCCAATTTATATAGTATCTATCTATCTATCTATATATATATATATATATATATATATATATATATATATATATATATATATATATATATTAGATATAGATATGTGTGTATGCATATATGTTTTTATTGATATCCAAGGCATAGCTCAACTTTTAAATTATGTATGTCAGAAAGGAATTATGAGAAACTGCCTATTCTAACAATAATGTGAAAAACCAATTAGGTTAAAATGGCAGGGATGAAACGAATCGTTAATTAACCGATGAAGGGTATTGGACCTACTCAAACACAGCCATATGCTGTCTTACGCACGAAAAAGAATAAACATATTGATATCTTATCTCTTGAAACCAATGACGTAACCGCTCATGGAGTGTGTGTTCCAGAAAAGATAAGATTCTTCTCTATCGGAGTAGAAAATTCCGACCTGTCAACATGTCTTTAACAGCTTTGAGGCTAGAAACGGAGCGCCTCCTGTGCACTAATGAACTCCCTACACACATCTCGTTAAAACTAGATTCATTTTAATAAAACGAAAAACTGTGGCTTTAATAACACTGAGGAACAAAGTTTTTGGTTCCGAAAAAAATTGATGGTCACAATGTAGTTTGTAACGCAGATTACGAATCTGTTTTTAAAAAATTTCCTATAACGTATATATTTTGAGATATGACACATGCAATTATAGCGAACAAACCCCGGAAGAACATATTCTATACACAATAAGATTCAATACAAAACCAACACACTCATTTTGCTACATTTTTGCTTTCACAACACATCTTGAACAGCATCATTTTGTGTTTTTCTGTAGCAGCTGAAGGTTGTAAAGACGTATGCCAAACAGCATGTCTCCTAAATGTGTTAATGCGGCTGAAAATTTATGTTATGTATGCGGAGAATTTACTGTGAAACATCAGAGAAGGTGCTTTACTTCTCTTATCAACAAAGCTTATCAATTTTACTTTGGGTGAAAGGTAGGAGACCAATATAGACAATTGACACCCCATATTTGTTGCGTGTCCTGTGCAAACCGTCTCCGACAGTGGATGAAAGGTGCTCGTTCTTCTACGAGTTTCGAAATATCTATGATATGGAGGCAACAATAAAATCACGTAAACGACAGTTATTTTTGCAAGACTAAAATGCTTCTATGCAAAAAAATCGTATTCTTTTTCCTAATGTGCCATCAGCAATAAAACCAGTCTCACATGATTCAGGTCTTCCTGTTCTCAGCACTACATTGTTCGCCATTGGCCAACTAGACAATTAGTGGAAGATCAAAAACACGTACATAAAAGCCTTGTTGCACAACAAAATATTTATTTATCCTCTTTACATATCAAATTATGACTCGTGAAGAATTTTTTTAAAGATATCGATCAAAATAGCAGAGGATTTCTACATCTTAAGGAAACATTTACAAAAATCACCAAAACAAAGATTAAAGAAGAAATATTTTTGGGTCTCTAAATACGTGAACCCATGAACGATGATGGATTCGATACGGTGTTAGAAAGAAAAAAAAGGCATGGGCATTTTCAAGGCAGTTGTCATGAACTTTTTAGGAAACAACAAAGCACCAAGCCATGAAGACTTGGTTAATAAAATGCAGGAAGCAAACCATGACATGGGTTGTAACATGTCACTAAAAACACATTTCCTTCACTCTCATCTGGACTTATTTTCTGAAAATTTTTGAGCTGTGAGTGACGAGGATGGCAAGCGGATTCATCAGGACATTCCAACGTTGGAAAAATGATAACAAGGTTGATGGAACACTGCTGATTATTGTTGGTTATTAAGTAGGAAAGCTTCTGGTACATCATACTAAAGAAAATAGTGTGCTATATCTTTAACCTTACATGTATTTTGCCGAGTTTGTATGACTAAAACACAATATGTTCTTCCACTATAAAAATACAGGAATTCTGATTACAGATTCAAACTCAGCGGGCCAAAATCATGTAGGATAACCTCATTCTATGCAATAAACAGACAAAAAGTTTCAATTTGTTCTCCAGCGTAATTAACCGACAGAGATATTTTGCGACTAATGAGGTGCTAGGATGGCATATTTTATTTTTTCCATGGGGTTAATTTCATGAGGTCGTTCCAGTCGTTATTGCCGTGCTCAGTTTGGAAGGGCGTGAAAGAGCTAATTAAAAATGAATAATCAGATTTTGGAAATATTATTATGTCCCAAGAGAAATTTTGCTGTGTGAAAGACAAATACGGAAGGCAGAATATTTATTTGTTGCATTGCATGTTTTTTCTCTTTGTAACAGCTAAAATAATAATTTAATGTATTTAAATGTGCACATATAGACAGGCTGAGGTTTCTCACCTTACTGACCACAACTCTGGAGTGAAATGAATATGAAAGCGGAAGAATTACAATATAAGTAAACACACTTATAGTAATAACGAAATGTTAATGAATATGTAGAATTTTGATAGATAAATGGAATATGCGTATGACTTTTCATCGTGGGGCTGAATTGAAAGGCAAAAAAGAATTATTTCTCCACTAAGATAATATTTAAGAGAGATAAATTATGCGATAGAAATTTTTAAAAATAAATTAAGGCAATTTTTTTAATGAATCAATAATTACTACTTAAAACTTAGACAAAAGTGATGGATTTTTAACTATATTGTTATTTTACTTTTATATTGCCAAAAATAGCATTTACGTGAAAACAGGAGAAAACTTTTAAGACAGTTAGGTCGTGTTTGAAACCAAAAGTGAGGCCCTCATTTGGGTCTGAATCGCAGGTAAAGGCCAGCCCGTCCGGGTTAAAGTTAAAGGTAATAAAGCTCCGGCGAATCGCTAAAGACCGTGGGTGTGAGGGAATAAAGAAGTAATGGAATGCCACTCCTAGTAGGATGCAGTCTGATCACACCAACTCTTATCCTTTCTCTTTTCCTCTCTCCACATTTATCACCGGTTCGATGCCGATTCAAATCCAGAAATTTCGTTTAACGCGCGATGCGCGACTGTTAAAAGCGTCGAAGACGCGTGTTTCGTCCATCTACGGAGAAAGGGTGACGTATATTAATGCGTTGGTTAAGCGAGAAGACCCCCTCTTGCGGGGCGCTCCCTTAATGATCTTAATTAGGGAGGAAATGGAGGTCTAGGTGGCTGTGAAGTACGGAAACGGGAAAATGGGAGAGATTGGAGTGTCGGAAGGAAGAGAGAATGTTACTGTGTTTTCGGTGCGGTTTTAAGGCTTTTTATGTATAGCGAGACAGAGAGGTCGGGATGGTTACGATGATGACGTTATGGGTGGGCTGTAATATGATAGAAGGATCTATTGCATTTTCCCATTCACTAAACTATCAACCTGCAAACCTTTTGGTTGTAACGGAACCTTTCGTGAGAGTTCCTACTCCGTGCCATTAGCTCTAAAGGTGATTGACCTGAATTTAGCACGAGTATTCCGTGACTATGAATCACGACGTGCTCCTAATATTTCCGGTCATTCCTCAACCGCTCAAGATGTTTTGACATTAACCTGATTGCATTTGGAGGTAACTTTGTGCGCTAAGTTTGGTATACAAATTCAGGGCAAGTCATTAGTGCAGCTGCAACTAAATTGCAAATGATAAAGTCTCTCATCCCAGATGTTAAGGCAACGGAAATTCCGATAATGAGCTACGTTACGTTTGACATGCACAAAGTGCTTGGAAGGCTCCCTTCAGCCAGTATTGCACCAAAGTTTTATGGACGTCCTTAGAGTTCGTAAGTCAAAAAATTCTTAAGAGTGAAGTTTTGCTGCTTTATGCTCGAGGTCCTTAGGCGAAACAAGTGTTTCGTATTACACGCATTTATGCAGAGGATGTGCAACTTAAGTTTGGACTCAAGTTTCTCGACGATTCCATACTACAACGAAACATGGTAAACCGGTTAATTGCCATGTTTCTTGAAATGAGAACGGACTTAGCTCTCACAGCCAGCCGTGTCTCCGAGAGTGCAACTGACAAGAGATGTCCGGAATTACAAGATGCAAAGTCCAAAAGTAGGCGAGCGAACTGTGTCGGCAGACTGATAACCTTGAATGTACTACTCTTGAAAAGCATTTGAACTCACAATTATAAAAAGAGACAGTTTGAAATAAATTTAAAAAAGCATATGGACTCTCCTGCAGCCAATAAAAAATAAAACACACAAAAGTCGCACTATTTCGTCCACGAGGGACAATTAAATATTTATGTTGATATCGTGGTACAAAATGGCCGCCTCAGAGACAAATGCTTATATAGATAAAAATCTAGTTAACATTTTATAATAACAATTTTCCAATAAATACAATTAGGTATACGATAACAAAATGCCTCTCATTAACTTTCGAAAGAGCGGTAATAAAAACTCTACAAATTGAATTTAAATGGCGGGGTTTAACGGTTATTTTGCCGACAACTTACTTCATCACGTAATTCATGTTCGAGATAGGTAATAAAACACGCCTTCTACAGAAAATGCCTCGTTAAATTGAAGTACGATACATAATAGAATTTCGAGGAAAAACTTACTCTTTATATTTTCGATTATTCTACTTGTAAAATAAATCCTCAACTCAAAACCATAAAACAGCCATCAGCCTAAAACGGAAAACGAAAATATTGAAACAAGGAAAATTCCAAAGGAAAACTAGAATTACGGGCAGGAAGCAAATGGGATTTGAGATTTGACAAAATTTTATACAGCATTTGTCCTATCCCCCATTTTAAAAAGGTCGAGGAAATTTTGTCGGAGGGAGGATGGAAGCATTATTCCTCATTTCTGCATCTCTTCCGCTCTCTAACTCCCTCCCCCTCTTCCTCTCTTTCTCCCTCACTCTCCCTCCCTCCCTCTCTCCTTCACTCTCTCTCCCCCTCTCTCCCTCCCTCTCTCCCTCCCTCTCTCTAACTCCCTCCCCCTCTTCCCCTCTTTCTCCCTCACTCTCCCTCCTTCCCTCTCTCCCTCACTCTCCCTCCCTCCCTCTCCCTCACTCTCCCTCCCCCTCTCTCCCTCCCTCTCTCTCCCTCCTCCCTCCCTCCCTCTCTCTCTCTCCCTTCCTCTCCCTGCCTCTCTCTCCCTCCCTCTCCCTCCCTTGCTCTCGCAAATGAAGAGAAAGAGACGAGAACAGCGATACGGCGCACACACGGCGGTTTGCGGTGGAGCTGCCATCACCTTGTTTTGACGGTGACACGATGGGAACAGAGACGAGGGAAGCGAAGGAATAATAAATATAAAAAATAATAAGAGGCTCGTTGTTGACTTGCATGATAACGCGAGCCGTGACTCGGTATCCTTATTCGGTGCCGTTCACGAAAACCAGGATTTTGTGGCGCAAACGAGAGGGATAGGCATAACACGGTTAATGGCTGCGCCTCGATGAGGGGAAAGAGAAACGTTAGAGTGGAGACGTCCCTAGCAACAGTGGATAGATAGAGAGTAAGAAAGATACATAGAACCCCGGACGGAAGAGTTACGGGATATTTGCATGAGGTATTTTTATTTCGCAATGTTCCGGGAAAAGAAACAAAAGGAATTTTTTTCTGCGGAGGGGAGAAAAAAATCACGCTCTCGGTGGAGTTTTGCGGAAAACTGACCCTGACGCATGCATGAGTTGTTTTTAACTGATACGGAATAAAACTGCATATCGCATCATGTAAAAATAACAGGCTACGGTAGCTCCTCCACCTCATGTTTATCGCAAAATAGATGCACATTTTTTCTTCTAGGAAATTTTCGTCGAAAAGCAACGTTCGGGTAATGAAGAGGCTTGTGTTTAATTTGCTCAGATACCGCATCTCTTTTTAGGAAGCTTAATCAACTTAATGATGTGAAAAAGAGATGTTCGGGATTTCAACGGCACCTGGTTAGCTTTCTCTCCTTTGTCGGAAAAATCATTTTTATCAAAGTTGGAAAGATGCCGCAAGTCAGCTATGCTTACCTGGAAGATAATGTAGTCAGGCACATTTCGAGAGTTGAAATATTTTTTTTAACTTCAATTTCAACTGTGTTTCTGATCGTATCATATTACCTTATTACGAAGAAGAGCAATACTGCTTGGAATGTATTTAGCTTTACTGAAAAAAGAACTCTTTATAAGATAGGATCTCAGATAGCAGTAGGGTTGGAAATTTTATTTGAATGAATTTGATGTAGCATCACAAAGGAGATATACTATATATACAAGATATACTAGATATACGCGCTATCTAGTAAATTATTAGCCATTTTCAAGAACCCTTTCAGATATAAGACCATCTCTTTTATACTTAGTTAACGAAATTAGTCTTCGAATTTGGTTCACTTTTTCAATGGTTCTGATTAAATTGCTGCCACCAAACTATATACTGCAATTTCGAGAATTTTAAAGAAACCCACACATTTGACGAATCACTAGAATTTATCTCATTCGAATTTCCACACGGTGTGGGAGGTTAAAATGCGACTAGAAATGGAATGAGAAATGACTCCAAAATTGAGATTCGCCGAGAGCAAATGCCTTTTCGAAAGGTAATCCTATTGACGAAGCACTCATGAAAGCGATACTCGCGGCAGTATTCCACTCCGTATGATTCCGTAGTAATCATGTCACGTGGCAAAAGTTGAATATCATGCATGAAAGTATTTATACTCAATGGTATAGAGCCCTAAATTTCTACTGAGGCAGATTTTGAAACGTTAAAATAAAATTATACGATGATATTTGCGAATAATGAAAAATAACATCGATTTGTTTACGGAGAGAAAATCACGGTATTGCCGCTTGCCCTTAACTAACTAATCTGTTTCTCTCAAGGCATTGTACTGTCCGCCAGTGCACTCAGTCAAGATTAACCTCCCGCCTCTCCTTCTTCCCGGAAATAGATAACGTATTCGCCTAAAAAGAGTCATTACGGTGTAAAATTATTATTACTAGTGTAAGCGCCCGTCGAAATTCAACGGGAAGGTTTTTGAAATGAAATTTCGTGAATAGACGCGATGCGAAGCTATTATTCAAGTCAATGGTACTCAATTTCACGAAACCGGCAACAACGCAAGCCGCTAAGGATACGTCAAATTTTCCCGTTAAAAACTGATCTGTTGATCGATTAGACGCGTATTCAAAAATCGATGGCAGGAAAACAAACTTTCGTTTTTTTGGATATTCGTTTTTTCAAGTCTCGAACTCCTACGATAATTTTAAGTAATTTTCGTATGTATATGATTAATGTCCTACATTCAAATGTATTCCTTCAGTAAATAACGCAACGAATCTTGTTTACGTTGATTGCTATAAAAATCATTTCCCTCTCCTTTCTTCTCTCTCTCTCGCGTACTAAAAGCATTCAAAGCACACTTTCACCCATGAGGATTGAAATAACAATAGAATTTCGAGGTTTAGCAATGTAATTGGTTGGCAAGGCAACATCCTGTTAAAATGTCAAGATTTTTTCAAAATATATTCTTCAAACGATTAACATGAGTGATTTCGAACAGAAAGCGAAAAAAGACGAATAGAATAAAAAATTCTGGAAGGTTTTCTTTAGAATAGTTTAAATCCAAAGGTCGTAGGCCAATGTTTCCTTATTTTAATTTCCAAAATAAGAAAAGCCTGCACGTCAATAAGTCAATTTTTACGTGTTATCTTATAGGGCATACAAATCATACCCTGGAGTCGAACCTGTGATACTTTTGTAAACGAGAATAGTTTTTCTGGCGTCTCCTAGGTGGCAGAAACAAAATTAAGTTAGCAGCATTTCTCTATGACAAACTGTTTTAGAGATAAAATGGTGGACGGACAGACATTGAGTAATTATATATAAAAGATTTATTGACATTGTGCTTATAAATGTTTTTAAGTCAGCTATAGAGATTTAGTTTGCTGAATTTTAAAAAGATGTGAGTATATTTTCCATAAATGCTGAATATGTATTGTCGGAGCTTCACTTCTTTAATATGTGTATTATTGTTACATTTTTGTTGTTTACAAATAAAATTTGTTTCCAATCAAAATTTTCTAAAATATGCGAGCAAAATTTGTCGAAAATGAGGCGAATAATATTGGACGAAGAGATTTCTGGAGTTTTGTTGGTGTCCAGAGGCAGAGCTATGGCAAGGCACGGCAAGGCATTGCCTTGGGGCCTCAAAAAATAAAGAAATACTCCCCTTCTTAAAGAGATTAGCCACTATAAAATTTTTAAATAATTTGTCCATTGAATTTCATGCACATTTTTTACGGTCTAGAATGTTGCTTCATTCCTAATTTTAAGAAACACCTGGTGCGGTAACAGTATCCCTTTCAAGTTACGATATGTTAACTAGAAATTAACTCCTTAACCGTAAAATTGAATTTTACGGTTAAGAAGTTAATTTATATTTAACATCAATTTCGCCGTAGTCTCCATCTTTACTTATTTATAAGTTACGATATCTAAATATTCGTCCCGTCTCGAATGCGCACGTCTCCGTATGATTCGTAGGTTTTTGTGCTGCTGCCTAATTCCATGAATTAATATTGGTTACATTTTATTTCTTGTAATGTAACATTATTAGTAATGTTAAGACTGTTTGACGTGACACTTACTTAAGTCACTAAAATCAGTACTGAACTCAGCACCGAGAAAATAATGTTAATTTTATGTATCGAATTAAATTCTAATATTGCATTCAATTCAGTACTTGACACGATTCGATTTTAAGTGCCATGAGTTCGGTAAAATCTAGATAATTACTTTTTCAATTATCCGAATTAATTGAAATTTCTCGAAGAAAACGAGAAACGCTCTCGTGATTAAGCGCTGATAGCTATCAACCCCACGCGAACCGATTTCCAAAATAATCATTACAGTTTCACCACCACGTCCTATCTGTACGTTTGTGTGTACAAACTTCCGCGTCTCCCGACTGCGCATCTATAGCGTGACTGGGAGAGCGCACAAACCATCCCCTCGACCGCAACATTTGGGATGAAATAATGGGCCATCCTGATAAGGGAAAGGATGAGAGAGAGAGAGAGAGAGAGAGAGAGAGAGAGAGAGTAGATGAATTCATATGACGTTTTCAACCAGGTTGAGCCAACGATTCCGAGGCGGTATGAATTCGTTATCGAAAACGGATGTCTATATCTTTGATTGGAATAAAAAACTTATTAATCTATAGATACTACGTTTTAAACTTAACTTTAGTATAACCTTCAGAAACAACAGATAATATCTTATAAAAAATCTACGTTATGTTTATAAACTCCTTTGACGTCGTTAAATTAACATTGTTTTACAGCAAATTTACTTCAAGTATGCTTTCAAAAATGTCGCTATGACAGAAAAGATTATGCATCTCCAAATATATATAATTTCAATGATCAGTGAAATTTTCTAAATAACATAATTGATCAAAAATTTGCAACACAAAAACGATAATGGAAAACTCGCGACCCCAAGCTTATTATATCGGTTGAATAAAAATGTTCTTGTTCCACAAGTTTTGAGTCTATCCTTGTAAACTTTCACTAAAGTTTTGGATCGATTTTTAATTAATAAGTTTTTGTGTAGTATAGGTAATATTCACTTATATTTATAAGTAGACGCAAGAAAGTAGCAATTAACGATAGGGAGCAATAATATACGTCAAGCTAGTGCTGCGTGTCCACAAATTAGAAAACCTTAAATTTCAAGCGCCAAAAATCATTAATGACATGAGAACTTACTTACTGTCCCCTTCCTCATCTCCCTCAATTCATTATTTCACAGTCGTATCACGATAAATGGAAATTATTTTTAATTACTTCTTTGATCCAAATACTTCCTCAAAACTGTATGTGTCTCACTAGCGCATAACACTGGATTGTAACTAGTTACATTATGGTGGCTTGTAAAATCGAAAAATAGACATGGCAACATATTGCCTAGGTTTTTATAGATAAATAGCATTAACATATCTATTTAATTGTTAATCACAACCTTGTAATATATCACTTGAATTGAAGAGCAGAATATTTAAAGTAGATTCTTGGTTTAAAAATTGTCTTAAAAATTATAATTTGCCATTTTAAAATGAAATTAACATCATTAATCAAGTCGAGAAAAAAAATTTCAACAAAGAAGTTTGTATTTACTGGATATTTAACATATCTCAGAGAACCCTATAAAAATTAACTCCGCAGATAAAGGGTTAAGATAGGACTAGTAAAAATATGTAGTATCTGTGAACAAGCATTGACGACTTTCTTGCGTCAGAAAAAGCTTCTGTATTTAAGCCACATTCTAAAATACAAATATTCCTTGGAAAGTATTTGTTTGATTCTGTATGACTTATAAATAGTTTTGAAGAGTGATGGTTGGTCTTACTTTCAGCCTACAGGAGTAAAACAAATGAACATGCCAATCAAGTTAAATTCCCGGAGAAAAGCGAATAAATAACTATCATAAACTTTTCATGAAGCATTTCATCATTTAACAATTCGTACATCGTTAAAGGTAAGCTCTAGGTACCTAATCACGAAACATTCCGTTGTTTTTAACTAAAGTAAAAAAAAGTAATGATAAAGCGTTGGTATATTTTTATGGAAAACAAGGAAATAAAAACATAAATATAGCACTGACAAGAGCATTGTGGGGAATTTGAGAACACTTTTGTCTCAACTCTTGTCGAAATACATTTTCCGCGCCACGGAGTGATTTCATCTGGAGGCAAAAGTTTTTAACGGAACTAGATTTACCAGAATCAACTTTGCCGCTATAATACGACTTAATAGCGTAAAACGTTAGTCACCTTTGAAATAAAACAATCCATATCATCATTAAGCCGCATCTAAAACTTTACTATCGACTACAAACGGACCAGATAAGATAAAAAGCGGAGTAAAATCGTGGCTCCGAAATAAAATCCCAATCAAATTCCGATCGTCCGCCATTCTGTGCGAGCAATTCGTAACTCCTCTCCCAAACTCCATCCCCCTCCCCAAACTCCCTTTCCCCTCCTCCCAACTCCCATTCCCCTCCCCCAAACTCCCTCTCCCCTCCCCCTACTCCCTCTCCCCGGACTTCTGTCGCTCGAACACCTCCAAAGCTGCAAAACTACAACCCCTCCCTCCTCACTCATGCCTACTGAAGCATTTGCGCATATTTTCTCCCACTACTATGTAACGAGGACACTCGCCCCCAACCCCTGCCTCCCTCCACCCCCCCTCCTATCCTTCCCTTCCCTCCCCCTCTCCTTCCCTCCCCTCCCCCTCTCCTTCCCGCCCCTCCCCCTCTCTCCTATCCCCCCTCTTCCCCTCCCCCTCTCCTTCCCTCCCATACTCCCCCTCTCCCATCTCCCGCAAGGCCTCAAGAGAAGTCCTCTAATGAAGTCGTCCGTCTCCTGCCCGATATCCACTCCGGGCTTCTTTTTATTTTTTTCACATCCACTCATCTCCCCTCCCACATCTGATCTTCCACCGGTCGCATTCCAAATATTACATTTATTTTGCCAGAAAAATGTTTTATTCGAGTCTACTCGTCTTTCATTATGGTTCGACCTTCACGCTCTAGCGCTGACCCATTTTGTATTCCGCCCCTCTCTCTCTCTGTCAGTCTTTCTACCTCCCTCTAACTCCCCACTTCTCCCCCTTTCTCACTCATTCCTCTTACACTTGAACTTTCTTCGCAGATATTTTGTATCTGAATTTCCAATTAATGCATACATATTCAAAAGTCAAACATTGAAATCGCATTATATCTACTGTTCTCCTTCTGATGTAAATGTTTAAACAGGTAATAGTTATGAAAAGCTTCCTTATAAATAACTATAAAGAAATAATAAACTTCTAAGTTAATATTAAAGTCATTAATTAAATAATGTGAAGGATTATTGAGGCAGCCTAACCATATATGAATTATAAATTCCATTTTTTACAGACTTTTGGATGTTAGCTAAATCGTTTATGGACCCCCACTTAGGGTCAGAATATGATACTAAGTATAAAAGAAATCCCGAGGACGGTACATCGGTTTTATCTCCCAATCGAAAGGCATTTTGGCGATAATATTTTTAAAGAAAGGTAACTTTCCGAATAAAACCTCCTCGCAGATATATTAAGGATGTTATTCATACAGGAAATAATTACACTTTTGTCTGAATATAATAAAATTTTTAGTTTTCTATACCAGTTGAAAATTGCCGATGAAGATAAATTATTGAAAAAATGTAAATACTTGCATCTGGTTGAGAAAATAAACTGTTCTTTCAGGTTAACGGCATATTTTTCATTAATATCTATAACCTATCCGCGTTGACATAATGACCCCGTTTTGCACGAATTTCGCTTAGCCTTAACCTGTCGCGTAAAGCGAGGTATTGCTGTATAACTCTATTTATATAACAAGTGAAGTTAATAAAAACCTTATTAATATTTAAAAATAACTTGTATTATATGATAAATTCTGGAAGTAAGAATGGCCTATATATCCACAAATTTACCCCTATATACCCTCAATGTCCCTCTTTTCCAATTTCTCTCTCCATCTATACTCGGGTGTATTTCGGTCTCACCTCGTGGAAAAAGGCGAGGATGAGTGACGGGCATTCAGTATTTCGACCCCAGAGGCACCCCGTGAAACGGGTCGAAAGGTCGCTCTGATGAATGAATGAGCCGAAGGATGTTCTCCGGAAAGACCGACCCGTGGAATCGAAATGGCGCTATCCCTCTTTTACTTCCAAGAAACCGAGTCCGAAAGCCGTGAGACAGCGTGATGGAACATCGCGTCGGAGGGTTTTCCATGGCTACGAGGAGTTGAGAGAAAAATAGACGTAAACGAGAAGACGTTCCCAATGCGTCGTAGGTAACGAGAGAGAGGGAGAGATACGGTTGAAGAATGAGCGAGAGAGATAAGATGCGATCTTTATGAATAGTAGAGGAAGACGATCACGCTTGCGCGAGACGGAGGCTATGTGGGCAAGGTAAAAGTTGAAAAGAAAACAAACGAATATTTTAGCTAATTTTTAAAATGATTCTGCAAAAAAACTTGCCTACACTTACAGTGATATTTTTGGAGAGATTACTCCGGCAATTTGAATGTTACTTCTACAAAAGAAACCTCTGCAGTAGGGGAGAGTGCTGTAATGCAAAACGCGTTAAAACGAGAAAATTAGAACGCAGTTTTGAAGAATGGAATTGATACAATTTCACAGCCAGTTAGTTTTAGGAACCAGATTCTGTTGTGAAGGTGGTTCTAACTGTAGTCATGTATTCCCCTGTGTCAGATGATTAACAAATCGCAAGATAATTAGTGTTTTAGAATGTTTCTGTTTCTAAAGAAAGGGTCTGCAACCTAAGGCACACGCTCCACGAAGGAGCACGCGAGAAGTTTTTCAGTGGCAAAGCAAGGATATTGTAGAAATACATGTAGGATGAAGAAAGTACCGTAATGATAAATACTTTTAAATCTCTTAAATCTGCCGTGGTTGATGCACATGTACCGTAGGATTGTAGGCACGATTTCCTTCACAATGTGATAATATCGCCCATGATGGTAATTAATTATATATATATTTAAAAATTAGCTACAATTAATGGAAATATCACCACAAAGACCATTACAGATGTATCAAATACATTGGATTATAGTCATTTACAATGTAAATTACTCGAGACCGGTGGGAGAATTTGCTACCAACTGAATATTATTATTATTTTAAAATGTCAGAGCGAAATAAATTAAGTCTCTTTCAAAAAGTATGGAGAGGTAGGTACCTACGGCTTTGTACAGCAAGGTGATTGGATTTTATGTAGTGAGGATATTTTTGCACGTACTTCAAGTGTTCATAGACCTTATCAAGCAAAAAACGAATCGTCCTTATCACACACGGAAATTGAATATAGAGCTAAACATATAAAAAAATGTAATGGGTCGTTTGACAAACAAAAAGATGGGTAGGTGAATTTCGTCAAAAAGAATTCCACCAAGGTAAGCTACATAGCTACGCATAAGCATTGCTCGTAAGGTAAATCGTAGAGTAACGGTGACTTTTTTAATAAGGACTTCTTTATAAGGCGCCAAATAACTCTTTGAAGAGCTTTAGAACAAAACTGAGATAATATTAGCGAAAATTCGAGGTTTTCAGCACTAAGTGTCCAGCGTCGTGTGAGTACTATGGTAGGCAATCTAGATTAGCAATTGAAAAGTGATTTGCGCAAATGTGATGATGTTAGCTCTCTTGACGAGAGTCTTGATGTTGCTAGATTGACATTAGTTGAACAAAGTTATTCAACGAATCGCGAAACTGTATTAGAATGTGTGCTTTTTCTCCGATGCATGGAACTACAAAATATGAAGATATTCTTAATGTCTTTTCTAAATTCACAGATTTTGGAAATAAGGAAAAGTTTGAACTGAAGAAGAAATTGTTTCCTGTGACGACCGGTGGGGCACCAGCAATGATCAGTAAATTATTGGTTTAGTTCAACTACTCCAAAAAAGTTAGGCTATCCTATTTTAGTTTTCATTGCGTGATTTGCCAAGAGAATCTACGAAGTAAAATGTCTTTAAATGTTCGAAATGGTGTAATGAGCACGGTCATAATGATCATAAAGACAATCCTCAGAAATTATGAAACGGCTTGCAAACCTTATGTTTAGGTTAAACATAACATTACATTTGAATGCGATAAATGCAAAGTTACAAGATAAAAAGCTAACTATATTGCATTTATACGAAGAAAGGTAGTCATTTTGCCTAAAATTGCAGTTAAATACTCTTTGCACAGGGATTTTAAGATGATTCTCCAAACTAAAAGAGCTGAAAATCATAAAAGACAAGGTAAAGATAAAGAAAAACGTTCCTGGAGTCGAACTAGCGACTTTAATCTTCAACAAATAAAATATATAGCGAAGGTGAGCATGGCGGCACTAGCCTCATACCAAGTTTCATAAAAATCAGTCCATTGATGCAAAAGTTGTAAGCGGGGGACACACACTCAGACACTACCCTTTCTTTGGAAACCAGCCTAAAAACCGATACTTAGATATCTGCTCCAGTACTCGGCAGCGGCATCCAGCTAAATTCTAGGCAATGAAGATAGTTTCATTTTCTCTTTTGTCTGCATTATGTATGAGTTACTATTGCGAACAAATTATTTTCCCTGCTAAAGTATAATGTTAATCCTGTTCGCAATCGACTCACAGTAGAAAATTCTGAAGCTTGTTTTTGTCTTCAAGCTACTTGCTATCAACAAGACCAAAAAACTAGCGTCAACTATGGATGAACAAGGAAATCATTAATTATATATTAGTTTCGTTTTCTTAAAAATAATGAAACCTAATGATATTCTTCAATTACGTTCGTATTTTGTGCTTAAGTGGCTTATTAAATAATTTTATCTTTGATGTGAATTTGTAGATGTTGCTGTTAATTTTGACGAAAAGATTAAAATTGAACAAATGTACAAATTTTAATGCAATGAAACAATTATTTTGGTATTGTATTATAATTAAATCTATTTTAACAAAAATAACATTGTAAATTAATTTTATAAATGTGTCACACGAGTAATGGCCCTAATAGAAATGTTGATAAAATTTGCATGCGACAAAAAAAGTTGCTGAACAATCGTTGCAATATATAGTCCATATTACAGAAGTCATACCAAAGCTGTATAATTCTTCAGAGGAAGACAAACGGACGTGGTGTGATTGAGATAAACATTCAGTTACTTCTTACTATGCACACATTTTTTAACATAAGGAGAGCTAATGGGATGCACAAGCAAAGTAACTCCTCGAACTCTTTCACCCCCTGCCACCCACCAATTAGGTGAATTGCAGGGTAACATGTAGATGTAGATGTAGCTAAATCCTAATATGCTTAGGTATGTAGCATGCTGCTGAAATTTTAATCAATGACGACACTAGAGGCAGAACTTGTCGAAAAATTCTTCTCAAATACGATGCGCGGTTTCGGAAGTTGTGGGCACCGTGGTTGCTTCCGCATAAATTAACCTTGAAACTTTAAACGGCAGGAGTCGATTTTGAACGTGATGTGTATGAGAAACTAGAGAGAAGAACCTTGTGGTGTGTTGCTTCTGCCTGCATTGTAAGTTAAACTATAACAACTTTAATCAAAAAATTAAAGGGTGAGGATAAAATACATGAGGATAGAATTACCTTACTTTTCGAGGACCTTGTTAACAAATACATTCAATAAGCTAATAGAGTTAGATAGCATTCCAGTTTATTTAGTAAATATATGTCTGTACAGAGATGTGCAAATTACTAGACTAAGAATATACAACGAATGAAAATAGAGCAAAAGTCACCTTGCATATAGTGTTACGTTTTATCATTGATCTGAACACTTTATTAACCGACTGGACATATAAATTTAGAGGCTATTAAAGGATTTTAAAGAAATATCATGGCCTTGTGATCACAATGTGATCATAACATGTTCAATTTTAAGCTTGAATAAATGGCGATTGATAGGTGAATTTTAGGGTATTCGCTTAAATATTCCTTGCGATTAACTGATACAAATGATAACTCCGAAATTCAAAATTTAAAATCAAATTATTTAAGTTTATTGCTTTATTGCAGTGTTAATCTACCATCTTCTTGCTTTAATTTAATCATAAGGAGATAACGCCGCATAATACTATGACCACAGAAAGACAACGGCGCTAAGCACCGATGGCTTTAACCTATATTTCATATTCCGTCGAGTCAATATGCGCTTTCGGTGTTACAATACGGAATATTAAAGTGCCAGATGTTATATGATGAATTTCAGTTAATTAATATGGAAAATAGTAATTTAGTTGGCATCGCGTGTTACGGGAACGTATGTATCCACAACGTCGAAGAATGAGTGTATTTAATATCAGCATGTTGAAAACTAAGGAAAATATAATCCATATATTGCATCTTATACAAGTAAATTAACATAGCTTTTATGTGTTCTTTACAAAAAGTGTCAATCAGTCTGTCCGTCCGTCCCTCCGTCCGCATGTTTCACTGCTAGGCGGATTTTTATGAAATTTGGGTTATAGGCAAAAAGACAAAGAAAATAAGAAAATGATATAAATGAGATTGTCGAATGTGAAAGAATTTGTAGAACAGACCTCATGTATAGCAAAGCAAGGGAACTATTCAAGAAAAAAGCAAGAAAGATAGGACGTAAAGGAATCATGAACAAAAGTGGTAAAATAGTATCGGAGCCAGACAATGTAAAGAATGTCTGGAAAGAATACATTGAGGTTCTGTATGACAAAGAAGGAAAGCCAAGAAATATTGAATTAAATGAAGAAGAGGATGTGGAAGAAGATCAGCTAGGACCAAATATTCTCGAGTCTGAAGTTAAAAGAGCAATTGATGACATGAAAAGAAGAAAGGCAGTTGGGAGTGATGATATACCCGTGGACGTTCTTAAGGTTTTGGGGTCTAAAGCAGTTAAGCAACTCACAAAATTTTTTAACCAAGTATATGATACTGGCGTATGGCCTGAAGATTTTTTAGATGTTGTGATGGTACCACTGGAGAAAAAGAACAATGCAAAATTTTGTAAGGATTACAGAACTATTAGTTTAATTTCTCATACAGCTAAAGTTCTAACCAGAATAATAACCAAAAGAATTGAATGTAAAATAGAAAAGGAGCTGCAAGATAATCAGTTTGGTTTTAGAAGAGGAAGGGGGACTAGAGATGCTATAGGATATATGAGGATGATGATAGAAAGAGCGCTAGAAGTCAATAAAGATATGTATTTTTGTTTTGTAGATTGGGAGAAAGCTTTTGACCGAGTGAAATGGGATAAGATGCTTGGTATTTTAAACAAAATAGGAATAGATTGGAAAGATAAAAGACTGCTTAAAAACCTTTACTTTGATCAAAAGATTAGAGTCAGGGTTGAAGGAGAAGAAACAGAAAGTACTTCAATAGGGAGGGGAGTGAGGCAGGGTTGTCCTATTTCACCAGCGATATTTAATATGTATGCAGAAACAATAACAGAAGAAGCGTTGATGGAAGAGAAAGGATTTAAGATAGGAGGTGAAAGTATTACCACCATTAAATACGCAGATGATCAGGGCTTAATAGCAGAAGGCGAGAAAGAGCTACAGAGGATGACAGACAGACTAGTTGAGGTTGGCCAACAATATGGAATGAAGATCAATACAGAAAAAACGAAAGTCATGGTGGTTTCAAAGGAACATAAAGAATTAAATATAATGGTAAATGGCCAAAAATTGGAACAAGTAAGTAGTTTCAAATATCTCGGCAGTATTTTAGCACAGGATGGAAGTAGTACACAGGACATCAGAAGTAGGATTGCAATGGCAAAAGCAGCATTTAACGAGAAGAAGGAGCTTCTCACATACAAGAAAATAAATCTAGAAACAAGGAAGAAATTAGCAAAATGCTACATATGGAGCATAGCTCTTTATGGTGCAGAGACGTGGACGATAAGGAGAAAGGAGGAAAAATATTTAGAAAGTTTTGAGATGTGGGTATGGAGAAGAATGATGAAAGTGAAATGGACAGAGAGGAAGAGAAACGAAGAAGTATTAGAAATGGTGGGAGAAGATAGGATGCTAATAAAAACAATCAGGAAAAGAAAAGCAAATTGGATAGGGCACATATTGAGAAGACAGTGTTTACAAAGGACGATCTTAGAAGGAAAAATTAGTGGAAAAAGAGGAATAGGGAGAAAAAGAATAGGAATATTAGATAATATAAAGCAGGGATATACTACTTATAGAGGTATAAAAGAGGCTTCTAGGGAGAGAGAGAAATGGAGGCAGCGATTCAGTTAAAACCTGTCTTCGGACAGAAGCATGATGATGATGATAAATGGTTCACGTAGCTTAAGTGCCACTTTATTGGTGACAAAAAATGAACATTTCTTTATATCTCGTAAAATATTACTTATAACAAATATTACTTCAAACAGACTTTGTAGAAATAGTCAAATAGCATATTATTATTATTATTATATGTTCCGTACATTTTTATCGAAGGAGCATTCGATTTCAATAAAATCAAAAGAGAAAGTCGTAATTCACTTTGAATTACCGTGTTTTTTATTTGTTGTCCACGAAAACAATTTTCGTGGTAACTGAAGTAAACAATATCTGCTATAAATACCTAATTACTTTAAATTTTTCTCGTGTGCACATAACATTTGGGTAATGAAGGGAAATGGATTATCTAAGACAAAGAAATTAACGAAAATACGTCTATTATTTTATGCGTACTCAGAGTTTGTAAGTGAAAAGATACGAATAATTTACAACGAAGGAATGAACGTAAACATCAAGATTATAATACTACTATTCGAGTGAAGTTAGTTCTAAGTAACTGCCGATTGTTCTATTAACCACAACCGATCCTTCCTTGGCTTTACCTTTTCTGATCTTATACGTAATAGTAAGTCATTCATATTTATCTTTATAACATGATAACATAAATCGTAAGGAACGCCTCTGTTTTGCATGTATGCACACATGATTTGTGCATCTTTCCTCTCTTGTTGTTTGACAGAACGGCTCGAGCACCTTCTTAAGTCATTGTTAGGAATCTTTTCGAGCCAATGATAAAAATGTATGTGTGTATATATATCATCACATGTAGTCTGTCCGTAGACAGGTCCGTGATTACTCATGGTTAAACCTGGTTCTCCATATACTCTTATTCTCCGCTGTCCTCTTCATATCTTGATAACTCTCTTTCCCATTCAAATCGTCTATCAGCTGAAACCTTTTCATACCTCTTTCCCTTTTCCATCTAGTTTTCCTTCTTACACGTCTTTAATCATACTCTCTCTCCTCAGGTAATGTCCAACCCAGTTAGCCTTCCTCTTTCTGATAGTCTGTATAATCATTCGCTTCTCTCGTATTCTTCGTAGCACTTCAGCGTTTTTCATCCTATCTGTCCATTTTATCTTCAGCCTTCTCCTCCAAGTCCACATTTCAAAGCTTTCCAAGTATTTGATGTCATTTTTCCTTAGCGTCCATGTTCCTGCCCCATACGAAGCTATACTCCATACATAGCATTTTATGAACATCTTGCGGATATCTTCCTTTATATTCCCAGTAAGTAGGTGTTCCTTTCTTCTGAAAGCTGCTTTTGCTTTTCCTATTCTAGTCCTGATCTCATCCGTACATTTTGCTTCTCTTCTTATTATGCTTCCAAGGTATTTATAATATATTATAATTGAAACTTGTTGTAAAGGCTTTCCTCCAATAATTCAGATTCTCATCTTTTCGCGATATTCGAATGACCTTAGGTTTTTCTGTATTTATTTCCTTCCCGGATGTTCTACCTGTTATTACTAGTCTATTTATCATCTTTTGGAGTTCCTCTTCTTTTCTTGCTAGAAGTTCTTGATCATCCGAGTATTTTACTATTCTTATAATCCTTCCTCCAATTTTCAAATCTTCTGGGCCTTATAACGCTTCTTATATATATATATATATATATATATATATATATATATATATATATATATATATCGAAACATTCGCGATATACGTTATGGTGCCCAGAAAACGCCCAAAATTAGGACAGCAACGGAAACGAATCGCGCGATCCAACGCGTCGGAAGTATCCACTCCACTCGAGTGCAAACATTTGTTCAAGGGCGCCGATCTCATTTAGTCTAAGGGTCAGAATTCGATCGATCTCCCAACTTTTCCACATCCACGTCGGACATTCGTCGAATACGGATATTTCCGAGCGAGAAAAAAATCGCTTTCGGTTCCGAATTCTTAAAGGCTTTCTTGTAATCTCCCACGCATCTTGAACTCGGAATAAGTTTTCATTTTGCTGCATTCCTCCTTTCACGATTTTCGTTGGTTCGCAGCCCCGGCGCAGAGGACGCCGCCTCCGTAGGCAGTTAATTAAGTATACTGCGTCGCGCAAATTTTACTTACCGACTCTATCCATAAATTAAACTATCTGTTGTTAGGTTAAGATAAAGGAACAAGCTCGTATACGGCCACCCATGCCCATTACCCTAGCCAATGATTACTATTGTGCGTCTTCTCCCATTACGGATGGCTTCTCTACTCAGAGATCGGGCCTGTTGTGAAGCAAGGAACGGGGACGTAGCTGATGCGGTGACCCGGACGGGAGTTCTTGATCAACAGAAAAGGAGTTCATAGTTTTTCTTTGCTAAATGACGATCAGGTATCTTATATGTATACAATATTGAACTCGCAGGAAAAGTTATGAAGGGGAAATCTTTTTGTCTAATGATGACACTGAAATGAAAATGAAAATGAAAAAATCGACTCCGAGATTTCAACGGAAATACACATTTTGAGGTCCCCTGAACACGTTTTGAGCATTTTCTCGATGGTGTGTGTGTGCGCGCGCGCGTTAGTGTGTGTGTATGTGATAGCTTTTTGTGGGTGCTCCAACTCAAAAACTATTAATCAAGTCAACATAAAATTTTATATTTAACATAAAAGTCGCAAGAACTGATTAGGTTTTGGTAAAAATCAGTCAACCGAAAGTGGGTGTTTACTCTTATCACATCCGTTATTTTGAAATATTTGCTCTAATATTTAATAAATGTAAAAATGTATGGAATAAAAGTTGTAGGAAATTTTCTACAACCTTTATTTGAAACAGTTTTCCATATAATGCATTGTTTAAGAGATATCTTATTTTTTAGCTGCCACCACCACGCCACCTACCGACGACTATTGTCAACAATTGACGCTTAGTTAAGTCTTAGTAAAGCTCCTTTTTCTTTTCTTAATTGTTGGAGCTTTGTGGCTATATCCAATATTAGAAGGCTATGGTTTGAGTTTATTTCTGTTCTTTGTTAAGTCTAAAATTTTCTCGCAGTTTCTTAAAGTATTTATCAATATCAAACCTATTCTGAATTTTTACAAATATTACAGATATGGTGAAAGTCATGTGGTGGCCACATCAGATTTTTTTATGGTAATTAATTCAATATGTTAATTACTTGGCGCACATTTTTTCATTTTCATAAAGTTATGAGTACATGGAAGCGGTGTTTTGTGCTCCTTTCCCGGGCGCCCAACTTCCCACCTGAATGATACTTTGATCTTTGAAAATATATTTTACTCTTTAAAGCCCATTTCTACGATATTGATATTTGTGATGGTTTTGCTGATATATTACAAGCACTCAGCGTAGAATTTTAGACGTATGCGTCGTTTTGGAATCAATTAAAAACCAGCCGTGCATATTCAACGAACAAACTCGGAACATCTGTAGGCAGTTCCACACAATAGTGATCTTCATGTTCTATGATGTCAGTACCAATTCAGAGTGAGGGGAGCCTGGCCGTATTAACATAAAAGGTTTTATACATTTTATACAAAGTATATAAATATACTCATGCACACATATTACACGCTCGTAATATGTACATAATCCTACGCACAACCACTGTTTTATCCTCCTCATTTAGTTTGCTCTTTCTGCCCACGCTAGCATTCTTCCCACGCACTTTCCATAAGCCTCAGGCACGCATATCTCTCTCTCGCTCTACTTCTTTCCTATCTCCCAGAAATCCATCCTTTTTCTGGAAAAAGATATGGTCGCCTTGGACACCAACGGTTCAGGTCGTTTTGCCGCACGAGTAAATTAGGAGAGGAAATCGGACACGTGCGGGTGGATGCCTATTATTTCTTTCTATTGAGAGCGAATTTCCCGAAAGGCTTGTTCCGAAGAACAGTCCAGCAATGAAGTTTCCTCATGCACAGATCTCGTGTGGCTTCCGATTATATGCTGTGTAATCAAGAGAGGGAAGATGCACACATCCTGCGTACATGCATGCATGCGAAGCAGAGGCGTTCTTTACCATTTATGTTATCATGTTAAAAAAGATATGTTAATGGCTTAGTATTACGTCTAATAACTGAAAATTTGTATGCCAATAGTGATACAGAGGAAATATTTAATTTTTATTCGCCGACTAATTTCTTAATCTCATTATCATTTCATTAAGCTCATTTTTTGTCACCAGTAAAGTGTCACTCCCGATTATGACACGTAAACCATTTATATTATTTTCTTATTTTCTTTGCCCCTATAGATTCTAAATTTCATTAACATCCCCCCAGTAGTTGTTGAGATGAAATATGCGGACAAACGGACACGGCATGACCATAAGGCGTTCTTTTTTTACTTATTGTAAATAACGCCTAAAATTTTGCATCTACATCTACATCTACAAGTTACCCTGCAATTCACCAAGTTGGTGGGTGGCAGGGGGTGCAATGCACCAAATCCTACCTAAAGATTGTCTAACGCAATTCGAAATTTCCTATTGTGATCTCTTATTGTCCTCGGAAAGAACGAGCCTAGATAACGCTCCGTCCTACAATCGATCTCACGTATTTTATCGTCTCGATCATTTCTACCTATATACGTCGGTGCCACAATTATTCCCACTACCTCCTCTTTTAGACATTCTGACCTATATTTCTCTAGAAGTTTCAACCTTGAGTGCAATCTACGGTCCTCCAGTGATACCCAGTTCAAATCGCTCAATAAAGAGGTGACGCTTTCCTTATGTTCGTACTTTTGTTTTACAAATCTGGCTGCTCTGCGCTGTACTCTTTCTAGTTGAATTATGTGTCCCTTCTCGTACGGATCCCATATGCTCGCTGCGTATTCCACTTGTGGTCTTACCAGTGATAAGTAGCATGTTTCGCGTACTTTCTCTGTAGTGTTCCGTACTATTCTACCTATGAATGCCAGTTTCTTGTTGTCCGCGCCTATAACTCGACGAATGTGCATGTCCCACGAAAGATCTCGACAAATGGTTACTCCTAAATATTTTACATACTCAGCTTGTCGAATACTCATTTCATCTATTTTATATTCGAAACCTAAATCTTTGTTCTTACTTTTCCAGAACGTGACTGCGGCACATTTAGTATAATTAATTTCGATTTGCCATTCTTTGCACCACGCTGAAATGGCTCTTAAGTCTTCACACAGAGACTGATGGTCCTCCTGGTTTTTTATTTCTTTATATAGAACGGTGTCATCGGCGAAAAGCCTAATTTTACTACGAACAACCGAGCACATATCATTTACATAGATTAAGAAGAGCAGAGGGCCCAATACACTTCCCTGAGGAACACCCGAAGCAACTTTAACGGGGGACGAGTATTTCCCATCGATGACAACTATCTGTTCCCTATTCGAGAGGAAGTCTCTCACCCAACCGACAACTTTCGAATTGATACCACATTGTCCTAACTTCGCAATTAATTTCCTATGAGATACTTTATCGAACGCCTTCCTGAAATCAATGAATATGGCATTGACCTGAGTATTTTTCTCTCCGCATCGCAACAAATCGTCCACGAACAGGCCGAGCTGCGTTTCGCATGATCTACCTCTCCGGAATCCGTGTTGGCATCCGCTAAGCAATGAATGACTATCTAAATAGCGCATTACAGAGCTAAAGACTATGTGCTCAAGTATCTTGCACGATAATGAAGTTGAAGTTGAAGTTGCATATGAGGACACTTGTCGTTCACAAACAATTTTAATATTAATTCAATATCTGAATATACATTGAATATGTTCTGTTTTGGAGAAAAGCGGAGCATGAATTATTTTATTGCGCACTACTTTACCCATGGTGAAAGTTGCATCATTTCTAAATTGCGAAATTCCCGCTGTTTTTCATAAATGGTATTTTTTGTATCAATATTTTATTCGTTTACCCTATGGTTTAATGACTGGAAAACGAATATATAAAAATAAGAATAAAAATAAGGTCTTAAATTAATGTTTACGTAATTATCCGTCATCGTTTTTCTGATCCTTAAAAATTAAATCCCAGCATTTATTCTATGATAATACACAATATTATTTGATTGGTTGCGGTAATTTATGAATTCAAAGGTTAATTAACTAACGGCGATGGTTAGCTCATATTTCTCAAATAGGTCCATGAAGCACTAATGGCAATTTAAATTCTCATAGTTGAAAGTCGTGAAAACTTTTAACTCTATCCAATTTTCGTCTTTCCAAGAATGTATTTATAATTAAGCTTGGTAGAATTCGATTTAAATCGAAAAACGTCCATGGACGTCGTTTTTTTTTTAATTTCAAAATCTACGCAAATTAATAGTCGTCGATAACCGTCGATTTTCCAAAGAGATGGAAAAGTATTCGTCCAAAAATCTACTCTGAATTATAATATTTGTCGTTTCTGTTTACTTTTTTCGCAGTACTATTATTTACCTACGATTTAGTTCCTTTTCTGGGCTTGCATTAACGTTGGAACTGAAAGAAGGGTACTATTTCTTACACTCAAATATGCGTCTTTTTGAAAAGCTCACGCTTCTACTCTGGACAATCATGTAACCGCAAGGCCCTAGGGTAGTTTTGAGAATACTTGTTTCTTAGCACTTTTAAGGTTTTTGAGATTATATTCGCCGACCTAATGGTGGGATATTCCACGAGCCTCTATATACAGCTAAGGTCATGGTTATGTCCTGTTGAGAATGCCTCGAACCTGTTAAACAAGGTTTGGAAGAAAGAAATTTCGGTGATCGTTTGAAGGCGCTAATCGTTTTCAACCCCTTCCACTCATCAACCACGTGGAGTGTATTCCGGAAACAAATGTTTCTCGATACTTTCTATGGTTTTTCCTATAGATGACGTTGTATGCACTTTCACCCGTTCTCCCTATGCAAAACCCTCTCTTTTGGCAATACTTTTCTTAAAGTTATCGAGGAAGGATCGTTCCTCTCTCGTGATTTTGGCTCATTCGTCTTTTGGTACTGGTTAGTAAATTTCAATTGATATATAATGGTTTAAAAAAGGTGCACATAAATTAACAATCGTTACTAAAAATTGAAAAGGGATTAAATAGTAACATTTATTTTCTATTTATTGTAAAATATTTTGCAGATTGGAAAAACACATTTTAATCAGGATTTGAGGTAAGACTGTTTATCGAGCGGTCAATAGTAAAGTCTTGGTGAAGCCACATGACTTGTCTTACAATAATTGAAACTACCATAACGTCGAATTACCAATTTTTTCTCATATCTACATATCATATATTCCTACATAAAGCAAATTAATTCATTAATCCTCCCAATGATATAATTAATTTGACTAACAATGGATATTAGATATCAACAAATTACTTGAGTGAAATAGGTGATTATTTCATGTGAATGAATCGTGATAGGAAATTTTTGTTTTAAACTCTCGACTATATGTGCATCTACATGATACCCTGCACGCCAATTATTTGGTGTATGGCAGAAGACAGTGTAACAAAGGTTCCTACTTTCCCTACGTTACCTTTTCCTATTATGTTCTCTTATCGTTCTAGGGAAAAACGATCTTCTATATCGCTCCGTCCTACAACAGGTCTCTCGAATCATATACTCGCTGTCATGCCTTCCGAAACACGTCGGGCTTCTGATAAGATCTATTATATCCGACATACTTTTCTAGCAGTTTGAGTCTATCCTACAGCCTATGTTCCTCTAACGATGTCCATTTCAGATTTTCTATTAATTCCCTTTACGAATGTAGTTTTCCTGCGCTGCATCTAGTCCATCTCATTAGTGAGTCCCTTTTCGTAGGGATCCCACACAGCTGACGGATATTCGACCTGCGGTCTAACCAAGGATAAATAACACAATTCTTTCACTTTTTCGTAGCTAGTTTGAACTATTCTCCATGTAAAGGCCAACTTTTTGTTAGCGGCACCTATCAATCGGCGAATGTGGGTGTCCCAAGAGAGATCACGATGGATCGTGACTCCTAGATATTTAATCGAATCTGAAATTGGAATTCCCAATACGTAGAACGAATAATTAGCACCAAGCGAGTTATTTTTGGCTATCCAGAAATTGATGACGCAGTTTTTCTCTTAGTTTATTTCTAACTGCCATTCCTTACACCAGGCAAAAATAGCTTCTAGATTATTTTGGAAATACTGATGGTCTTCCGGATTGGTTATTTCTCTATAAATAACAGTGTCGTCCGCAAAAAGGCTAATTTTACTTTGACTACTGAGCTGATATTGTTTACATAAATTAGAAATAATAACGGACCAAGTATACTACTCTGAGAAACGTCACAGACAACTTCCACAAGTTCGAGGGCTTCCCATCTATAACAACCTTCTGCTTCCAATGATTTAAAAATTCACGGATCCTACTAGCAATTTTGGAATTAACGCCTAAGGTTTCTAGTTTTGTTATTAACGTCCTGCAAGGTATTTTATCAAAGGCTTTTCCAAAATCTAAGTAGATGACATCGACCTGACTATTATATTCTCCGCTTCTCAGTATCTGATTCACAAATAGACCGAGCTGACTTACGCAAGACTAAACTTTCCTGAAGACATTCGTCTAAAAATGAATAACTATAAAGAAATCGCATTCTGCTGATGACGAGTATGTGCTCAAGAATCTTGCACGATATCGAAGTTAAGGAAATAGGCCTGTAATTTTCTGGGTTTGTCGCCGCCCTTATTAACTGGGTTAACGTGCGCTAACTTCCAGTCGTTTGGGATCTCTACGCGAGAAATAGATTTCTCGAAAATTATCCGAAGAAAAGGAGATATTTCTTTACCTCATTCTTTAAAAACACGAGCAGGAATTACTTTGCAGCCAGGGGCTTTGTTTTGCCTAATGGAACTTAATTGCTTCTCTATTCACTCCTCAGAAGGTATTTTTTCGTCCATCATGTCGTTTTTCATAGCTGATGCATAGTGTACACATTGATCGTTGACGGCTGTAAATGCTTGTACACTAATTCAATGACAAAAATGTGAGAAAACTAATTTACTGCAAATAAAATTTACCTTAATTAAACCGATTATCAGCACTAATTTTAAATGCCACGGCTGAATTTGAAATTTTCAGATTCGTTCAATTAAAACAAAAGAAAAACGTAAAATTGTCCTGACAAGCAGATTGTTTTATAACCAGAATCGGTAGATTTCTGACTTAAGCCGGTTTTATGGTGAATGGCCCCAGGCGTTTTAAAAATTAGGACATGACAAATTTATCGTCAAATAACGTTTAAACAAATAATTTTTATAAAAATATTTTGTAAATAACTTCTATAAAGTAATAATAAATTTCGAATTTAATATAAAATAATTTGTATAAATGTACGCGCAATGCACAAAACTTGATTGATTAAACAATAAAAACCATAGGGACTTGAAGGATAACATGTAAGATAGGATTATTTCCCATAGTGTACACGATGCTCATCATATCTTAGTCGTTTTAATCCATAGCTAATGAAAATCAGTGCGTCTGGGGTGGTTCGAATTTATATATACATATACAAATAAAGTTAATATAGAAGTTATTACGAACAGGATCACTGAATAATATCCTCACATTATTTACATGGACCTTAAATTAAAGCTTTCCCGTATCGTCATAATTTGAACTAACTTTCCAAATTTGAAAAATTAAGAACAATTGAGCGCGTAACTTATCACCAAGACATTCTAAATCTTCCCCTGAATTAACAGCGCTTTCCATTCTATCAACCTCCTGGTAAATATCTATTAGTGTTGCATTACCATTTAAGTTCTCCCACAGAAATTTTTCAATTTTTTAAAGATAGGAATGGTTCGTAGGAGTTCATTTATAATTGTCTCCATATCAATCCTCCCATTTGTTCTCTCAAAGTTAATAATTAACGCCTCTCCCCTTACAAGTCCTTTCTTACCAAGGGTGGCCATTTCCTGCATCTCTCTCTCAATTGGTTTCGGTCTCTTTCTCTCTCTGGGGAAAGACCATTCTCATTTCCCTTACACCATATCCCGACCCCAAATCTCCACAGCCTCCTCACGCCTTCCTCCCCTTACATCCCCTTTTTCTCTTCTCCTAAACCTTCCTCTCCTGCCTCTCCTTTCTGCCTCCCATCACCTTCCCCCTTCTGCGTCCCTCTTCTTCCTTTCCCTTTTGCCTCACTCATTCTGCCTCCCACTTCAGCCTCCCCTCTACCTTCCCTTTCTGCCTCTTCGCGTCTTCCTCCTCCCTTCCTTCTGCCTCCCTTCCTTCTGCCTCCCTTCCTTCTGCCTCCCTTCCTTCTGCCTCCCTTCCTTCTGCCTCCCTTCCTTCTGCCTCCCTTCCTTCTGCCTCCCTTCCTTCTGCCTCCCTTACTTCTGCCTCCCTTACTTCTGCCTCCCTTCTTGCTGCCTCCCTTCCTTCTGCCTTCCATCTTTCTGCCTCCCTCATTATGCCGTTTTCTCGTAAAGACCTTTGCTCTGCGTTCTTCTTATCGCACGTAAATGTTTGGGTTCAGACTGCATTCTCCTATTCATGGACGAAAACCTCTCTCTCTTCCTCCTCTATACCTTATATACTCCTCAACCCCTCCCTTCCCCTTTCCTCACCGACTCCTATCCGTGAGCCACCCCACTTCATTCCTTCTCTCATTTCCTGTAACCTTTTTCCAACTACCTGTTCGCTCTCTGTCCCTCTCTCACTTCAACCAGCGTGGGCAGAGGTGGAGAATATCTCCCATTTAGAGGAAGAACGTACTTCGCTAAATGACGCGGTTCTCTCTCTCCCCTCGGCCTTCGCATTGTCTTTACCCTTTCCTTCACCCCTCTCCTGAACTTCTCCTCCCAGCCTCTTACCTCTTTCCAACACGCCGCCGCCGCCCACTTCATCGCTAAATGAAGGGCGCGAGCTGCTTTTCTCTTAAAAAAATAAAGGGAAACTCTCTGGCATAAATTATATATATTACACACACACACACATCTATATCTATATATATATATACTAGTAGAAGGTGCTTGCATACGGCGAACATTTCATATCACCTTGAAAAAACATTAATTGAGAGGTATTTCATCATGGGAAATATTTCTTTAATGCAAAAGATTTCTCCTAGGGACCAAATTTCTTTTTTTCCTTATGGAACAATAATGGAGTAAAACAATTGCTAATTTTTGCAATTTTATAAATATTATACATTTTCCACATTGAGTTAATAATACCTAACATTTATGCCAAATTTTAAATTTGTAGCACATTTAGAAGTGAAATAACATTTATCTAATTGTTTAAATTTAAATAATTTTTAACGGCCGCAATAAGAATTTAATAGATACAATGAAATGTTTATTCGTTTAAATAGACTATACTCTAATTAACTTGAAAATTTCAGCTCTCTAACTCACACCGTAGTATCTAAAAATTTACCTATTTGTTTAAATTTTAAGGATTTTTAACTGCCAAACAAATAAAAACATAAAAATTTGTATAATCATCATTTCTTTTTTTTACATTTCTTATCTCTAAAAAAATTTTCAGCTCCGTAGAACATACGAAAATACATAAACCTTGAAAATTTGTTTAAACAATTGCGAATTTTTAGCGGCCGCATTGTTGCACTCTTTCAAGATTTTCGTTTTTTTAGTCGGTTTTGCACAAAATCCCACCTAAAAAAAAATTTCGAATCTCCAGCTCATCTGGAAGTGCCTAAACATTAGTATCCTCCTATATCCTCCTCCTCCTCCTCTGCATATAATGATAACGCGTTTGTCTAACACTAATTTTTTAAACATAGACATGAGTTCAAGAACACGCATTTGAAAAATACTTGTCTCAGAGGTCTTTAATAGCCACAACAAGGTAATAAAAACCAGATGCGCATTTCAGCTACAAAGCAGCCGTCTTCAGTGGCAATTCACCGAAAATACAACCTACAATCTGGTTTTTTATAACGTTGTTGTGGCTATTGGAGATACCTGAGAAAAGTATTTTTTAAATGCTTGTTCTTGATATTTTTCAGTCACAAGACGATCTCGATAATTTTCTCTTGAATAGACATGAGTAATCGCTAATATCTATTTATTTGAAAAAAGTTATAAGAAAATCGAAAATTTTCATAAAGAAAACTGTCCCAACTAGGTATGTTTCGGTAAAAATACATAAATTTAACCACAGGAAATTTCCCTACATATTCACAAAACATTTCAATTGTAGTTAGTTTTAAGTATACGCAGGCTCAAAAGCAATTAAAAATTTCAGATTTTCTTCTTCCCCAAAAATATATTGCAAATGCGTTAATTATACTACCTGATAAGAAAAATTCCATATACTAAAAAAAATATGTAAGCAGTGGCATAGGGACCATGGTTCCGATGGTTCGGTCGAACCAGGGCCCGGAGCGCGGTGGGCACCAAGTCTTCGACCCGCACAATAATCTTAATTGAAAGCTCTGGCTCGGCGTGAATATAGCATATCGTTCCCAAACGGGCAAGCAAAGGTCGAAATTCCCGAAATACGTTTGATGGACCCATATATCCGAAAATAAGTGGTTTCTGTAGTGCAGCCTTGTGTCTTTTCCTGGTGATTTTCGCAATTCGCTTGTCTTTACATCTTAAGACCCGACCCGTCCTGCTCCCCGAGTTCATTCCTCTTAAACCTCACTTTCTTTCTGCCTGTTGTCGAAGCAGCATTGTTTTGTCTTTCGTCTCAGTGCTTATTTCTTGTGACCTGGAAGAAGTCTTACTTTTGATTTGCGGAATTGAAATTATCTTTTCCGCCCATGATAGGAAACAGCACAGCTCTTTGGATTCAAAGCTTAGACATTTTTATATAAAAGCGTTAGTTAATTTCAGTGAAGAGAGGTGTCACACAAAATCCGCGTTCAATTTTCACGAGAAGGTGAACCAATCTTTTTATTCTTCTTTTATACTTCTTATTTTTTCTATAGCGTGAATTGTGCTTACTTCCCGTCAGTTTAACTGGATAGTAGCCATCACTTCCTTTCGGACTCTTGTCAAATCAGCATCGTTTTGTCTTTCGTCTCTGTGCTTATTTCGTGTGATCTAGAAGAGCTCTTAATTTGGGTTTGCGGAACTGAAAATATCTTCTCCGCCCCTGATTAGAAAACAGCACAATGCTCTGAATTAAAAAAGTAAGACATTTTTATATATTATTATTATTAGCTAATTATAGTAAAAATGAGTCTCACATGAAATCCGCTTTAAATTCTCGCGTCGATTTTTTATAATTTAACCTACTTGGGAACTTGTTTTTTTATTGATTGCCTGAACAAATTTATAGTATGTTATAGCGGGAGGCTCACACAATTTCCGGCACGCTACTGGTTTTAGCTTAAATTTAATGTTTTTCATAATCGAATTATAGATTGTCCTTGAGAGAAACAATAATCTGCTTTTGTGATGGCTGTCGACTGGCGTGCACAAACAATAATACGACTGAAAATTTATTCGAATTTTTAAATTAAAAATTAAATAATCATATCCTTTTAATGTACAAACATAAAAATGGAGCAGCTAAGCGAAAGAACAAGGAGGAGTTGTACGCCAGTAATACAAAAAATCCAGAAATTGTGTATTAATTCTTCAGTTTTCTCAACTAAACAATCAAACGGCAAGGTTTCTATTCAATATCATAATAGTATTATTTGTACTGATTTTTTAAATGTAACTTTGCCATACTCCGTCAACTCAAGTGTCCATAGTGAACCTGATATTGGGAATATTTCTGAAAATAAAATAATAGACAAGTTGCAAGTAGTAGAACGGAACTACGTAAATAAAATCATTATTGCTAATAACGTAACAACTTTAGTCTCTAAACATCCCTCACATAAATGTAATTTCAGTGAAACACTTTCCTCTGCAAATAATATTAGTCGAAAGCCAAAAAGCTTTAGGTTTGCAGGAACAATTTTGCAGTGGGATAAAAGAAAAGGGGATAAATTAAGGGGGAAGGATACGATGGTGCAGCCACAATGAGTGGTGTTTATTCAGGAGTGCATCCTTGTATTAAAAAAATACAACCGCGTGCTATATACTTGCACTGTGCAACGCACATCCTTAATCTTGTAATAAATTATTGCATAAAATGGATTCCAGAATTGTGTAATTTTTACAGTCTAATTGAGAGAGTGCACGTGCCCTTTGGAAATAGCACTGAGAGAAGGAAATTGCTCTCTGCTGAAGGAACAATCAGAACCACACAAGAGACACAAGGTGGTCCAAAAGAAACGATGCGTTTATTGCACTAAGGTTTAGGTTTACAGATGTTTTGAAAGTTTAAACATGATTATTTAAAAAAATTCAAATCTGAAGAAAAGGCTGAAGCAACAGCTCTCCGTAAAAGGCTCGAGTGTTTTGATCTCCGATCTGAAAAACAGGACCTCAACAAAACTACTGCTTTGTTAAATGATGTGTACGATGACTTAAAATTATATCGGAATGGTTTAAAATCTGTGGTTCAAACTGCTACAGTTGGGGCATCAAATTCGAGTTTCAGAAAAAGAAAGCCTTACGAAGCGTAACACATTTTGACGAGTTTGCAAACGACAGCAGATTGAATGAGCCTGTAAATTTATTTGAAATCAATGTTTTCTATAAATCTCATGACATACGTAATTCTTATTCAACTAAATGAACATTTTCTAGGACATGAAAGTGTTGTAAATCTATTTAGATGTCTGCTGCCTCAACAAATACTCTCATACACCAATGATGAACTATTTGAAGTTGAAATTCATTTATCAGATTTATCAAATTGTATCTCTCAGATCCAGCTTTAAAACTCAAATTACCCTATTTGATTCTGTATGTGATTTAGCATTTATGTTAATTGTAGAAAACTTTGTATTAGCTTTATATTTCCAGACACATGCACAGCATGTTTACTATTTCTTACGATTCCTGTTACTGTGGTTACATCAGAACGCTCATTTTCAAAGATGAAATTGATAAAAAACAATTTAAGGTGCTCAATGGAGCAGAAGCGCCTGAGTACACTCGCACTGATTTCTAATTGCACAAGCCCGAGCTATTAAATTTGATCCTTCTGCAATTGTAGACAATTTTGCGGAAAGTTAAGCTCGCAAGAAGAATTTTGCTAAGTAGCAAGTTTGCCTTACAGTATAAAAATTGTTGTTATTTACAGCTTCATAATCATGCAACTAGATTTCTGCAATATTTGTTCTCTGAAATAATATTATTTATAATTAAAACAATAAAATTGTGGAAACTTTGCAATACATTTTATTTATGAAACACCGATGTATTAATAAATTGATATAATTAAAATTATTCCTTATAAAAATAAGATTACCAATATATATTGAATTAGAGTGGGGCCCCGTAAAAAATTCTTGAACCAGGGCACGGCTTCACCTTGCTACGCCACTGAATGTAAGTATATTTATTAGCTGTTTCATCCGCAAGAAGATCAATTCTATAATAAGCACCTCAGAAATAGGTTAATTGCTGTGAAATTTGGTAATACTGAATACTTGTGATAGTTTGGAAAGAAATGCCAAAAAATCCCGAGTAATGAGTGAAAACCCGCGTTACTAGGAATAGATTAATTTTCCAGCGTTTGCAACTTTCTGCTTCACGATCGAGTTGAAGTTTCTAAGGGAACACAGCTGGGCACTGGCTTTGAGTTTGCAAAACGCGTTCCGCCGTGACAATGGGACGCCTCTATTCAGGCACACTCGTATTAACCCTCTGAACCAGCGGTACTCAAACTTTTTTCTCCGAGGGCCACATGTGAAACTTTTAAAAGTGTAAAGGGCCAGAATGAAAAAACGATTTGTCATTATACTGTTAATATATTTATTGCAGCATTAATTCCTTACAACATAATACAGAAATGATAAGAACCAATGTGACTGGTGGAACTGATAAGTATTCCGAATAATCTTCTGCAGGTCAGGCTGTCGTTCAGAAATAGCTATCCGTAACGTATTATCGACGTGCATATCAGTAATTCGGGACCGGTACAAGTTCTTAATATATTTCAACTTGTAAAAAGATGTTTCACACAAATATGTAGAACAAAATAAGGACAAAATGAAACTAGTACGGTCTTTCAAAGTTGAGTACCTCTAAGGAACAATTTTCCAAAATTCAGCATACATCATGTCTTGGATATACTCTGTATAAATAGCCTTCAGCTCGGAGTCGTTATTTAGGTCAACGATTGATTTTTTTTTCGCAACGTAGCATATGTGCTGCTGTCATCGCTGGCCAAGAGAGGTAGGCGAAAGGGCGAATTCAGCCCGCGGGCGACGGTCTGAGTGCCCCTGCTCTAAGCCATGGGCGTTCAACCTGCGGCCCGCGAGAGCATTTTATACGGCCCGCGAAGCATTGATAATCGTGTACATTAAATTGAAAACCAGATATAACCATGAGATTTTCAACGTTTTACCAACAGTTGAATAGGGAAGAAATAATCTCATGAAGTCATTTCCAAAATTGTAATAATAATTCAGAGGGTAATTAGATACCGCGCAGATGTGGAAACGCTTACGATAGCTTGCAAAACAGATTCACTTTAAGATAACAAGATCCAAGTTGAAAATAAGATATTCATGATTCATAACTCTTGCCTTTTGTCGTGACGTAATTTCCTCGATAACCTCTTGAATTCCATCTCTCTCTAAATCTGTCGGAAAGTTTCCTCAAACCTGAGGAAATTACGTCGATTATACTTCTATCTTTTCCAAACTTTATCAATAATTACCTGAAATTTCCGAAGTTTTTCCGAATGTTCTCCTTCTCACCCAAAACCAGTATTTCGGTGTGTTAAAACAAATGCACACTACCTTTTCCCAACTTTGGATAGATACGGTAGTAAATAACACCTAAAAGGTACACTTAAATTTTATTTTATTTTAATCAAAATCTCATGCTATTAATGACCCATCATTAAGATATCCTTTTCTCACTGAAATTGTAACTACACATCCTAATTATGAAGATTATTTGCGCAACAATTTTTGTATAAAATGATATGCAATAATGTATCAGAACTTGTTCAAATAAACATCAATTATTAGTTTTATTTGCAACTTCATTACCAAGACGAGAATACGAATAATTATCTGCAATTTCGAGACTGAATTATTTATTTTTACTTTTCAGAGTATCTGTTAATAAGATAAATTAAACCTACACAATTCTCAGTTCTTTCGTTGAACTTAAAAAACAGTTTTTACTCACTGACCAGCCCTTTTTTTAATCTTTAGGTAAGTTAGGAGCATATCCGGCATAAAAGAAACTTGATCCTGTTCATAGGGTATTAACCGTGGATGGACGCATAAGCTAAAGGACATGCAGGACAATAACGAAGTTGTTATTATTGAATTTGGTTCCCTTAGAGGGAGGTAGGCTAATCAGCTCCTTAACTTGCTCAAGTCCCACGCACAAAGGCCAAGTTGCCCAGACCTCAGCTCTCTGAAAGCGCACATACGCTACGGATAGGTCGTAATTTCATGAACTCGAGCCTTGGTTTAGCACGTACGTGATAAAGCTATTAAGCATAAAACCCATAGAGTTTTAGCGTAACTTAGGCTCCCTTGTTCTAAAAAATGGAATTTTATGTAAATAATATTATAGTACTTGTTAATTTTATGTTAGGCATTAATTTCATTTTGTTAAGGGCGCGAATATTTTATATTGTCTGACCGCACAGGAACAATTTTTTCCTTAAATCATACAAGTTTATGCATATTTCAACCATTAATTTGGTTTGTGTTATAATATTACCAAGTTTTATTCGAAAATCGGTTTTCAGTTTATTTTTGTCTTTTCAGAGATAAAGGGATTGAGTGAAAATTCTTTCATTAATGGCACAACATTTAAAAGGAAAACAGCATTATTTTAAATCATTCTCAAGATTCACGATGGCTGACACCTTTATTGCCATGGGGCTTTCGAGGAGGTCCTATAGCTGTTTTGCTATACTATAGTTATAATAGATTTAAAATTTTTAAAAACATTCTTATGAGCAGCTAAATAGAATAATTATTTTACCTTTACATTAATCTCTTAAAACCCTATATTAAAGTATTATTCCGAATTTTAATATTGAAATAGGTGAACAGTTTTTTTCCATCGTTGTATGGAATTTATCCATATGTAAGTTCAGAGGCGGACTTAGAGAGTGCGAGGCCCCTAGGCGATTGGAGTTTGTGAGGCCACGACTTACGATTTCTGAATAGGATTTTATATTTTAATGAAGAAAACATACGTACAAATTTTTAATTATTATTTATATATATAATTACAGCTTCTGATGTCGATCGTGGACCAGTCTTCAAATAGAGGGAATAGGTTCATTGCAGTAACAACATTGGGCCATGGTTCTTAATTCTATAACTAGCAATTTCACATCGAATCCGTCCGGAAAATCTTCACTTGTTTTACAACAGCTGTTGGGAGATGCTTGTCACCATTGCTCAATACACGATTGTAGTCAAATTAGCTAAAATATCGGTTTTTATCATCTAACGGAGAGTAATCATTTTCTCTTAAGATGCTAATCGGACAATATTGCTCAATTTCTTATGAGCGAAAGGGAAAATCTACTCACCATGGTCACTAAAATTGGCAAATGCATTAGGTAATTCCCCAACAGCAAACAATTCTGCTGACGTAGAAATTGACGGAGCACTACTCTCATAGTCATCACACCATTTTGGGCTATTTTGAATAATTGCACTTGTGGCAACTCCAATTTGCACGGTTATGTTGGGGTCTTCAAGATTTTCATTTCTACTTTCACAGCTAACATCAATAAGATTTTCGTTTTTTTCACTGACACTGCAAATAGAATTAGTTTTTTTTACTGCACTCCTTGAAATTTTTCTTCAAAGATCCTTTACACTTTCGTTGCGATTCTTTCAAAAGAGCACGTTTTATCCTTTTAATTGCTCTTGATTCAAACTTTCTATCTTTATCCCGATCTCTCCCTGACGTTTTAATACTTAAGTGGGGTTAATTATTCTTCTTAATGTAATAACGCTAAACTAAACTAAATATTTTAGTCAGATTAAAATAAGGATTTTAATTATGACAATGATTCACGATTACAATAAAATGCCCTGCGATAACTCCACTTAGCTATTGGCGATTCACGGGAACTACGAACCAACTATAAGGACCAGCGAAGTCCGACTGATCAAGTCCTCGAACACGCCAGTTCTATTTTACTACGATCGTCTTTATCATCTAAAATGCATGACTTTTCAATTCCTGTAAACATTTCTTGCACTTCTAATATTAAGATGCTGACTTATTAACTCAACGCCGTACTAAGTAGATTGTACGATACATCTAGCGAGAACTTCACATCCCGCGGTCCGACGTACATTATACTTATAGGAAAGAGCGGTGGAATTAACTTTCTTTTGATTTTGGATTTTCTAGTAATAGGTGGAGCTAGTTCAGGTCTATTTCTTTTCATCGTTCGACTCGATCTCAAACACATCCGCAAAACGTTTTAACCTTTACTCTCTTCACGACTGTATTCCGTGCGTGACTGCACACGCTCAGTGTTCCTTTCTTCCTCTCTCCAGATCTGTTTCTTTTAATCGCCCGTTGCTATTCTCCAAATAAACATCCGCGAAAGCTTTCGAGACGATGTTTCAAGCGCCATTCTTCACGCTTCCTAGACATTGTTTCGAGCGTGAATGCTCACGCATCACCATCAACGCGTTTCTTTCCTAGTTTGCCTTTAGGAGGCAGGAGCGAGACCTTTATGAGGCGCGCGGCTTTAGGCGGTCGCCTTGCCCTGTATCCGCCCCTGTGTTTGTCAAAGGTAGGATTATAGTTTTTGTGAAACATCTGTGAATATTAAACTCCTAAAAATTCGATACGTTTTTATAATCAGTTCTAATAACACCAATCATTAAAACAAAAAATATCTATGCGGAATATGGTAAAAAACTCATTCAGGAATCAAAATATTAACTCAATTCGTAGAATATCGAAGTTAAATTGAAGAAAATTATTTTGAGAGGAAAAGGATTGTATATAGGTAGTTTTTTGAGAGTTCGAATGTGAGTAAATATCATAGAGAAATAACGATGAACTAAGCTGAAACTAAGCAGCTATTTTATGTCACGAAACACTATGATTTCCCTGGCGTTTGAATACGCTAGTTTCAAATGAAATCAAACATATCTTGATTTCATCTACGACTCAATAACAGATTTTATAAGTCGGCAAAATAAGTTTTCGGGAATTGAGATGATAAATGATGGAATCTTCAAAGGAATAAACATTATACCCGCTGGCACCCAACTTCTCTAAATGTTTCTCGTCACTTTTGGAATCCATGCGATTGTGAGCAACGCTCTGCTCTAACATCAACCACAGAAGTTGGAAATCTTTGAGCTGAAATTTCGTTATGATAGCCATGGAAGAAGAGATGATGTAACAAACCCGCTATGGAACATCGGCTTCGTTACCAGTCCCCTTGGACTAGCCTGCCTGCGATGATATAGAGCCTCTACCATATTTTTAATCTTGTACGTTGGTTAATTGCGGTAGCCGCGTTTGCAGATAAAGCACTAATATTATGTATTTCCTATTTGAGTCTCTCCCACATTCAAAGGAAACGACACGATTTAGTCTCCTACGTGACACCAATGCGTAGCTAACGAGGTATTGGGAGATGTTTTGCTGGCCGTGTAAGCATGCAAATATATCGTGGAATAGTACGGCTATTTGACGCTTTCTTAGCATAAATATAATCTCTCCAACGATTTATCTTCTAGTTAGGCTTTGAGCCACAAGAAGGTGAAACAAATTCACCTGGAAATCACGCAATTTCTCTCTCGATAATGATACGATACATTGGAGATGCGTCTGAGATTTTCATTCGGGTCAGTAATGCGAAAATTTCCCCAGTTCGTATCAAACAAAACTCGAGACAGCTTACATGCAACCGATTAGATCGAAACGATGACACCAAGTTAAATAGGGTGATGGATGTAATCGCCGCGCAAAAGAGATTTTTTCGTATCGGAAGAATATTATAAGCCGACTGTCACGCCACCTTCCTTTGTTTCCGCGAATTATTCTCCTCGCTGAATATGTCATTTCCGCAAGATAAAACGGATTATGAATTTTTGAGCCTTCCTTTTTCCTGTAGGAGATGGAAACGGCAATTCAGGTCGTCAGAAAAGTGACAAACGGCGCGTGATAACGAGAGAATCCAAAAAGGGTTTAGATTCAAGGTCCATTTCCTTCGGAAAATATCTTTGCTAACCTATTATGGAGACCATTTAATTAAATTCAAGAGCGGCACCGGAGTTTTTTCCAAGAACGATGGCTTCCCAGACATTTGGACCAAGGTTCTAACCCAGCCTGCTGTGAATTCATAACCTTGACCTTCCTTCCTTCCTTCTACCCAGTTCCTCTCTTAGAATATAAAGTGCCTTGTCCCGTGTTACATTCTGCGGCCTCCCTCGCGTTTTTCAACATGGAGTCCTGGATAGGGAATTAAAGGATTTTCTGCCTCATTTCAAAAGAGTATGCGTGCGAACGAGCAAAAGTTTTACTTTACTCTCGTCTAGATTCAAGCAGTTGTCTGCACCATCAAACATAACAGCAAAAATGACATTGAATCGTATAAAGTTCATTTTAAATTTAACCTACATTTTGAAAGTCTTATGCCACTGATAGATGCCATCACAGTCATACCTAAATATTCATAACCTGCATGTATTACAAGAAATGATATGGAACGCGTATGCGAGACATATTAAACTTGAAATTTTAGGTTAAATTTATATCTAGCGGGAATATTTATTAATTTTTTCTAAGAAATTAACAAAAATAACCGGTGTAAAAATATTTAAATTATTATCTCAACAACTGAAGGCCGAAATTTTGTGGAATAATTCAATAATACGAAATAACAACACTGTAATTTTTCACTATTGATATGATATTATAGCCAATAGTGGAAAATTAGGGTGTTGTTATGTCATATTAATCAAATGATACCTAACTCATAGTTTTTTGATCTTTTACCAGTAAGGAATACAAAAATGGATTCTGACAAAAAATATTGTCTTCAAAGCATCCCCCGCATTAGGCTGCTTTTAGATGTCTAAGGTATTAAAATAACCTCGGATAAACAATAAAATTTTTGTGGGAAAACGATAAGCATAAAAGTATTGCCGCCCTTATGTAATAGAAACAAAAATAATTGCGGAACGTAAACAAAATATTCAAAGAATTTAATGCGTTACTGTTGGCGAATTTATAATTTTCTCTGACAGGTCACACACGCGATAATAATAATTGTTAGAAGTTTGCCTTTCTGAAACCCTCCCAGGTAACTTAAAATATTAAATCACAGAAACGAGAGCGAGCCTGGACAAAGAGCTGAATAGAGGGAGAGAAATGGAGAGAGCGAAGGAGAGTGAATAAGAGGGTCAGCTGCCCAAAATGAGAAATCTAGACGTTTGTCTGTTAGGAGTGCGTGCGCGCGCACGCGCACACACGCACACGCACGCACACACTCACAAACGGGCACACGAACTCGCACACACACGCACACACACACAAACGGGCACACACACTCATACTATTTACCACACCATTATATCTACCTTCTAGGGTCCTTTCATGGCGGATGGTTAAAGCGTCCACGCGTTCTCTACTCCACCCCCTACTCACATTACCCGAAGAGGAACTAAATTGATGGGAGCTAACCCGAGGAAAGATCTGACCCCACAGCGCCTTCCCTCCGTGGTATTAAAATGGATCCTCGCCTCCCCTCTCTCACCTCCACTTCGCTCCGCATTTTTTACCTCCTCCCAGCGGAGGGGGGGGGGACGGAGAGAATGCAGAACTGCCCTGCACTGCCCTTCCCCATAACAAAGCCCTCCTTGTTTGCATAACCCGGAGCGTAAGGATAACGTGGTGAATGCGACCACTCCGCATTATTTGGAATGCTCTCCTTTTCTTCCCTTGATACGGATAAAAGGACGAATGCGAGCACGGAAAAATCGAAGCCAAAGTCGTTTTCCCAGAGAGCCCGCGGAGGCTGTTTCCGAATGCGTTTTTCCGGATGAACCTTACTTTTTTCGTATTCATGAGAAAAACTCGGGAAAAAGGGTTTTATTTTTTCAACACCCTTTACTCGAAAAAGCGTTTTATGCTGCTATTCATGCATTCCTCGAGTCTCCAATATATACTATGGGATCCGCGGGATCTTCGGCTTCGCTCAGCCCACTTAGGGATGGTGGAAGGAATCACATTGCGCGCCTCTGGGAGGCTCCCTGTACTTTTTTAGAGAAATGTTTGTTTTACATTTTCTTCATCGTTTAATGTTTTCCGTAAGTATACCAAATTTCGTTTTGATTGGATAAGATTTGGAAATTAGCGCGATGCGCTAACGCAACTTGCGCAGTAACTATAAGGGTGGTATTCTAGAAAAACTAGAGACATTCGACTCTAAGTTATTTGTACATGTACACGAAGTTTGATAAAAATTAGACTACCGAGACGACAGTTATCGTAGAACAAACAAACAGACAGACAAAATGCACATGGACTCAACGGGAAATCTTACTTCGCTCGGTCAATAGCATGACATGCGCAAAATCTGAAAGTTCCATCACGAAATTTCTTGGATAAACATTTCCTTGAGATTGTTGCAAAATCCGACTTCGTTTCAACAAAAACTTATATATTATGGCACTATGAAAATAATTTTATTTTAAATATTATTTGAGATACTTATAGGTTTACCGCAATAAAAAGAACATTTTTGGTGTACAGTGGGTGTGGCCTAATCCCTCACTCCACTTGGCATCCTCCCCTCTCGCCATTCCTTACCGCACGGGTTATCGCTGTCTCGGTCATTTTCTAACTACACTGTTGCCAAAACGTTGCAAAATTTTGTCTAGGCAGCTACTGTAAATAGTGAGAACTGACAACCTAAGGAGGAGAAGGATGGGCTAGTAGTGGGATGGGATAAATCAAGATGACCAAGGGAACTTCCCCTCCGTGACGGAGGAACTTCCCCTTTGTGAGCGGCCGAAATCCGCGCATGTTCTTATGTTTGCGGCATACCTATAGATTACTATTCTCGGAATAAAACCACTATATATTTTTATTTTCATTTATTGTCATAATCATTTTACGTAGCGATTTCAGGCATTTTTGCAAGCGATAAAATTCTAGTGAGCCTCACAAAGTCATTTTTACCAAAAGAGTTTCTCCTTTTTATAAGCTATACCCACAATCCCACGACACTGGTATTATTATAAAATTCATCGAAAACATATCGCACGTCTTTTATTTTGGAAGGAAAAGAAAACATTATTTCACGTAAACAATAGCTACTACAAGTCTGCTTTGGAAAAAAATTCCTAGTATTGTTTCCACGTTCGTTTTTCTGATTTTTCCGCAAAAGAAACTGATCCGTTTTTTGCGAACTGCGCAGTATAGTCAACGCAACCTTTCTCCGTAAACGGAGGAGACCTTGTCTGTCTCTCATCCCCGCGCGTCCTCATGAAACTCATGTTCCCTTACATTCCCTGACGCCTATTTCAGACCCTTGGTTTAAAAGCCTCAGGATATTTGCGAAAAAAGGCACAATAAAAAGTGTAAAAAAGCGATAGCGGGCGCCTTTCACCCGGTCTAGAAGGAATAGGAAGAAGAATAGGACGAGAGTTATAAAAGAATTGGATAGAGAAGAACTAATGAAGTGAAAAAAGGAGGTAGGCGGAAAAGTTAAAAAGGATATACATTACGGAGAGAGAGAGTGAGAGTGAATGTAAGCGAAGCAAGAGAAGGGCATAGAGAAAGGAAGAAAGAAATGGAGAGAGAAAAGGGAAAAATGGAGAACGAGTGAGGGAGATGGGGAAAGAGGAAAAATGGAAGGAAGAGAAAAGTATAAAGAAGAGAAGAGTGAGATAGATGGAGATGGAAGGATAGACCTTGTCTCGAGTATAAATTTCCTCCCGCGGAGTCCCACGCAAAACCTTCAGGAGAGGGTGAAAGAATGAAGGGCAAAGGTGCCCCGAGGGGGGGCGGGCTGCTCACCATTCAGAAGCTCTCCTACCTGCCTCTCCTCCTACTACTCCTGACTCACTCCCTCACGTCTCCTACACCTATGTATGTTTTTGTATGTGTATATATATGTGTGTGTGTACGCGTGCGTGTATATATATATGTATATAAATGTTCGAACTTTTATTGTACTTATGAACAATCATTATGTTTGTATGCCCGTTTAAAAGAATAATTTCATTTCATTTTATGCTGACTTGTATGACTTCTTTCAAGTTTTATTGAATCATAACTCCGAAATAAAGCGTTTTCAGAAATATTGTTATAGAGTATTTTAGTCTAGTTTTCTCCTCTAGAATATGTCCCTAAATTTTTTACACTTAATATTGAAACACCCTGTGTGTGTATATGTATATATATATATATATATATATATATATATATATATATTATAAAAATGATTGCGTATGTCATAGCGCTCCGTGCGTCACGGTGTGAATAACATGAGTCAATAACTGCCAGCCCGAAACCAACCGATCTTAAAGATTTATATAGATTTATTCAGCAAGGCCGCAAAAGCGGATGTTTGGAACACCCTTATCACGTCCCGGAGTTATTGCAAGAAGCGGGCAGGGGTAGAGACTCTAGTATTTTTCTAATATTTTGATATTTATACAGAAGATGTTTGCAATAGCTCCCACGTAAACTAGATATTAAAAAAAATGCAATTCACCAGTAAAAAGCTCTTCGAGTAAAGACTGACTACAAGGTGCTCACGCACAAACTTTCACAGATATGCCTGCATGGTCATAAAGAAAGGAGCATATGTATTTGGATTTTGAATATAAGAGGTTGAGCTTTTTCTAGCTGAAAAAAATGTTGAAGGCAATTTTTTTGCTTAACCCAGCAGATGTGGTGAGGTAGTGTTTCCCCGTCGACAAATGTTTACAAACAAGGTGGTGGTAACGAAAACGACAGAGTAAAAATCTAACAACGATGAAGCTAAAATCCAAAAACAACGAGGATGATAAAATACAAGAACGACGATGAGGCAAAAGTCGAACAACGACGATGTGATAGAGACCAACGATGTCGATGAAAGAGATGAATTCGTTTCGTAATTCGTTTTGTAATTTGCTGGGGCAAGAAGCGGACAGATGTTGAGGGAAATTGTAAAAATCCGGGCGAAGCCTTCACCAGGGAAAGAACGGAAAATGGCTAATGTTGATGGCATGTGCATACGTCCACACGAAGACCATAATAGATAGATGGATATATTATGTGCACACCCCGCAGATGGAATCCTGTCTCTAAAAGCTAACCCTCCCTCAAACCCCTCGATCTTTCGACGCAGAATTTAACATGGAGGCTCAACTCGGAGGCTGTTTCGTTATCCCTGAGGCGGAGGTGGAAAGGGGAGGCGGAAAAGGTAAAGAGGTGGCCCTAGGTAGAAAGGGGAGGCGGAAAAGGTAAAAAGGTTGCCCTAGGCGGGGAGGGGAGAGGAGGGATAGGATCTCACCTCCGACGCCATATCACGTCCGCCCCGGTTTTTTTATTCTTTCATTTTTACCTTCTTTTTTGACGGAGAAAGGAGCAACAACGGAGGAAGGGTGGTGTGTGTGTTATAGACAGAGAGGTAAAAAAGAGGTCCTGAGAGCCATTTTTTTCCTTCGGAATAAAGCAATTGATGTTGCGCTACGGGCTTACCTTAATAAGTCGCTCCGAATTGTGGGAATACGCTGAGAAGAATACCGTGAGACCTAATTTTCAATGGTTTTTATTTCTTTCAGATTTTTGCTATTTTTTATTCTTTAAACAAGAGGAGGATTTTTTCCGTTTTATTTTTATTTTTCTTCTCTTAGAGAGGACTTCATTGGAAAAATACATTACCTTATTACCTGAAGGTCCACCTCAAATGAAACATATTTCAACAAAAACCTTTATTTTTAAGGTAATATTTCTGGCAATCGGAAAAATGTGCTCTTTGGTTATCATAAAAGAGATGAGAAGCAAAGCGGGCAATATTAAAACTCTTATCTATTATTTTAATTACCATTTTTACCTTCCCCAAGAATAAAGCTAGCATATTCGACTATTCGACGTCAGTGAAGACTCAGATCAATTACAAAAATTATTTTTAAATAGTATATTAATTCGGCAACCCTATATTTTTTTCAACTGTCCCCAACTGGAACAATCTAATTATTTCATGAACTATCTTGCATGAGATTTCTCAACTTCAGTATAACGAAGTGTCTTTACGGTCACATTTTGTGATAAAATATAACTAAAAAGGGGTCTTTAGGAAGAGTTTTTATCGAAACAAAAGGAATAATTCCGATAAAAACGCCACGATTTCCGATACTCTCGTTATATTGGAAAACATTTTTTTTAAATACCAAGGCACTTTTTTGCCTCCGAATGTATTTAGATAACCGAGAAATGTACGCGTCAAAGAAACGTTTTGAGAGCAACTTTCACTAAAAATCTAAACAGAAAGTTGGCACTTGCTTTACTAGAATGATATGACTAACGAGAATACTCCCATTCAGGCTTTTTCCATACAAGAGGAGAAACCGGTGGAATAAAAGGGTGAAGGTATCAAATACCACAATTTTTGGAGAAAGAAACCGACCAAAACACTTCAATAAATCAGACGCTTAGAATTTTTTTCGATCCAGGTAGGCTATTTTTAGCCTACTTTCCAGAATGGAAATAGGCTTATAGTTTCGACGTTGTGTCTGCCTGTTCCCCTCTATTAACTTTTGAATCAATACACCGATTTTCATGACACCCGGTGGAAATCACTTGCTACTTATTCCGAGTTCCCGAGGATAGTTTTTGTTGAGAATATTGAAGTCCCGGGTTCGATTCCAGGAACTATCCTTCTAATTGGATTTAAATGGAAAACTTTAAATCCATCGTGCAGACTAATTTTCTCTTGCACAATAAAACATCTTAGAATTGTAATATAGGAGCGAGTTCTGTACTATTATCTGAGGAAAGGAATGAATTAGAATCAGAATTTTTCGTAAATACTGGCGATTTTGTAGTTTTTATCACTCATTACGAGAGTGTTTCCATAACAACTATTGTTGGACTCGAATTCAGTATAGTCTAATACATACTTTCGTTATTTTGCCACACAAATACGCGTGATCAATTTAATGTTTCGTTCGTATGTATTTGTAATATTTTATAACGCTAAATTATGAAATTTGGGAACACAAAAGCAACATATCCGCGGTGATTAAAGGCAATATAAGTATTAAATAAATAAATAAAATGTAAAGTAGGCATCTTAAGTTCCGTTTGGATCATGTGGTTTATATTTGATTTGCGTCCGTATCGGTTTATGCCATTTAAGATTTCCTCTTACGTTCCGATGGGAGAATAAAATTCCTCTCTCCATTTCTATTTCGCCGTACATTGGAATGACTCTAACCCACATGCAACGCACTTATTGAAATCCAAAGGAGGTACTGTGAGTGAGAGAGAAAGAGAGAGGGAGAATGAAAGAGAGAAACGCTTACGGGCGCTATTTCGAATTTTCCCGAGCGAATCGATTCTTATCCACCTTCCTGCCGACCAGACCTTCCACTTGCAAAGTCTATTATCCGCAAAATGAAGGAACTCTTGGCGCAGTAACGGAAAATCGCAACTCGCGTCTCATTATTATCGAAGATGAGCATTGCGACGCCAAGGCCGTTCTATGAGAAACACACGAAAAGATATCCATTTTTCGTTATATTCCGGAACAGCGGTTTAAAAATTGGAGCTTCATTTGCTGACAAAATACGAAAAAGCGCGCGATTTATTTATTGAGGATCATTTAAAATTGTAAACATATATTTATAAATTTATTGATATAATATGACACTAAGTAATTTATTCGATAATTAATTAAAAATTTAAATTTCTATCTATAATCATTTAACTTGGAACATTTATTTGAAAATTTTGGCGGCGACACATAACGTCCACTGTGTTTTCGAAAACATTTCTTCGGCATTGTTATAAATGGCATTAAAGGTTGCACAAATAGTAAAAAATTTTAACTTTCTATCTATAGCCATTTGCTCAGACTCTTAATTTGAAACGTTTGAAGGCTCCTCCTTCTGCCACCCTCCTATTTTTCGAAAGAATTTCTTTGCCAGCGTAATAAATGACATAACAGATCACAGACACCCTGCAAATTTCACTCTTATAGCTCTTACCGTTTACTTACTATCTCAACCCTCTTACTGCCATTGGGCCGATACCGCAAGTGATGCTAAGACTGCCATGAGCCGATTTAGCCGATTCGATGTAAGCTTAATTTCGTTTATAGGTAACCTGTTATTTTGATGACAGATGGAGTGAATATCCATTCTGAACGATTCATAGTGCTTTCTTCCTCATTTATTATATAGATGTCTCTGCTAAATACGTTATCCTTTTTACTTAAATAATTATCGAGTCTAATTTTTATGCTAAGCCCCTGAAAATCAACATGGCAAACTTTGAGAAAGTTATACGTACTGCACAGATCGTTTAATATATTGGCGAAAATAGCGATAATACTAAAAGTGAATTGCTTAGTGAGAGTGGAAGTGATTTGCTTACAGATTATGACTCTATATTAATACTAAACTTGATTTAAAAAAAAAATTTTAAGGTGCAAAATGAAAAGCAATAGTTTTTATTGAAAAATAAATGTGCTATTTAAAAACATAATAGTATTAATGGATCTTTGTTTATCGTAACATCAGTACTAGCATAAACAAGGAAAGTTGTTGAAGATGCAGATCGGTTGGCCTTCTCTGCCGTGCTGAGAATTTTAAAACTTGAGTATTGTATACTAAAAATATTTCAAATAATTTTGTTCTTAATATATTTGTGTGATTTTTCAATGCGTTCGTAATTAAATTTCCTTTACTATTTGGTAATAAGTATTAGAGCAAGTCTTAAATATAATTATCTTCTTTAATTATTTTTTAAATGTAAACTAAAAATCACTAATTTGTAATTTGAAAAATATACCTATGTGATATTTTAAAAAGCTTTTCATTATATAGGAAACTGCGATTATTGCTGCAAGATGTGAACATCAGGATAAAATAATAATAAATAACATGTGTATAACAATTTTACTAAGGTATTGCAAAATTGTGTGGTAGTTCTGATATGGCGTTGCAGTAAAAGGGTCTATTTAACTGGTTACACAGACGGAAAGAAGAGTAACAACATAATGCGTTTATAAAATTAAATGTGCTGATAAAACGCTCTAAATACTGGACCCCGCTTTGCCAGAGGCCAAATGAATAAGGAAAGATGATATTAGGAATGGCGCTCCATATTAAACGACTTCGGTGCAACAGATACACTCAGCTAAATACTTTCCAGGCTTGATTCGTACGTGTTGGGAAACCTGGGGCGCTTTCAGTACGACTGTTTGGCTTAAGAGAGGTAGAATAATAGAATTATAAAGAAGAACTATTAGAGAGAATTACAAATGGGAAAGGATTTAGAGGAAAGCGATTGAATATATGCAGACATATTGTATTTATTAAATATCTTAAGAAAAAAGTTACACCTCAACGATAAATCTTTACGAATTTTTAATTATTAATGTAGGACTAAACAAGCTTCTAAAGAAAGTACCCTTTTAATAAAATATCAGTTTGATACGTTTCCCGAAAGGCAATGAGAAACACGTGAAGACGTAGACATAAAAATATGCGCTTTATATTTATTATAAAATATGAATAGGTAGTTCGATCTATTTCGAAAAATTTGTTAAAAGTAGAAATATTCAGATTGAAAAAATAGTTTCTTCTGATTCAGTAACAAATTTCGGCCTTATGCGACGGACACGATATAAAAGTAACACTGCTGTGAAACAGAATCCAGTCTAGGGAAAGTTCTTAAAGTATCGCATATCGCTTTCATCACGTGATTCCCAGCCGTATCGGCGGGTTCTGTGACGCAGCAGCCCCACCTACGCTTTCGAGCTTTCAAGCGGTTGCCGTTAGCAAAGACAATGGGTATATTTCACGCCTCACACTTAAAAGCAGGCCAAAACGTTGGCGGGAATAATCGTTAGGATCCCATACGAAATAGTCTAGAGAAAACGTATAATAACGTATATAAAAAGGCTACTCTTGTGATACTTAGTTACTAGAACTAGTTCAGGATATTGCAGGCACAATTGATAAAGGGAAGAGGTGGATGGGATTGTAATAGATTTTGCAATAGCATTTGATACTTTCTCTCAAGGATTCTTCTAGCTAAATTATGCAAGTTAAGCATAGATAAGAGAGTGATCTCATGGGTTAAAAATTTCCTTATTGGTAGGGCTCAAAGGGTTAGAATAGGTACAAGTTTGTCAGATTTTGTGAATATCACATCAGGGGTGCCCCAAGGAAGCGTTTTAGGTCCGTTACTATTTCTTATTTATGTTAACGACCTTCCGAATAACATTAATTCAAGGATTCATCTATTTGCGGATGATTGGATTATATATAGGCAAATAAAAAGTGAGGAATACCGGGAAATTTTACAAGAGGATATCGAAAAGATAGAAGCTTGGATTAGGATAAACAAAATGAGCGTAAATATTAACAAAAGCAAACACGTTACGTTCTCGAACAAAAGACTAATAAGTGAGCCCATATACAACCTACACGGCGAAATGGTACCAAAATATGATTGCTGCAAGTATTTAGGCGTCCACGTAGCAAAAGATCTAGGATGGGATAGGCATATTGACAGTATTATAGGAGAAGCATATAAAAACCTACATTATGTTATGCGTAATCTTAAAGGAAGTAGTAGGGCTGCGAAGGAAAAGGCGTACAAAACTATAGTCAGACCAATATTAGAATACGCGACGAATGTATGGGATCCGCATGGGATAGGTCAAAAAAGGAAAATACAGAAAGTACAGAGGAAAACTGCGAGATATGTGCTAGGTAGGTTTAAAAAGGAAGACAGCGTCACAGAAATGTTGAAAATTCTGGATTGGGAATTATTAGAAAATAGGAGACAAATTAACAGATTAGGGGGACTGTACCAGGCATACAGCAATAATGAAGCATGGGAAGACTTAAGAAATAGAATGCAGGTGCAGAATTTTTTAGGGAAAAATAGCCATGAATTTAAAATCAAACTTAGGCCGCAGAAGACAAATACAGCAAAGTATTCGTTTCTTAACAGGGGAATCAGCGAGTGGAACAAGTTACCTGAAGTGCTCTTCAAGCCCTTACCTAAGGACGCGAAACATTTTAAACGTAGAGTTAGTTCATATATGCATAGTAAAAATAAGACGAACTGTGAGGAGGAATATTAGTAACATCAATATCTATGCAACTGTGCCTAAGTGCAGGAAAAATAGGGGATTGCTTGGAAGGGTGAAGTACGGTGGGGACTTCGTGGGCCCCGTGACCGCTACGGTAGCCGAGAAGGCCTTTCATGAACCCACGAAAATCCGCACTCTAGGCACTGATTGTAATTAGTTTGAAATTGTACATTGTTAAATATTTTTTAATATATTTTAATTTTTCTAATATAATTTATGAGCACTTTATTTGTAAAATTGGAATTATAGAATTATATATTATGTTTTTCTTGCCACCTGGCCGCCTGGCCAAATTGCAATATTTTTTAAATAAATAAATAAACCCTTACACAAATAGCTACTCCAAGAAATTGTTGGAAACTAAGAACTCATTGAGAGGTAACCAATGTACCATGGTGTTTGCAACAACCATACTATCTCAAACCGTAGACTTCCACATTTACAATGGTAGTGATGCATACCTCACTATCATAAGAGTGATTTCTTTCCAAACGAAACTTCTGAAGATATTTATGTCGCTTAACGTTCAACCTTCAGATAGTTTTGCATTAATGATAATTTTTTAAAAAGTTAATCATAGTTCGTGGAGCCTATTTTGGAATTATATTAGTTGATTTTCTTCTGATAAAATAGAGATATTAGGCAAGGTTAGCTGATAATCAAAGTCGTACAATCTTCAACAAAATTTGAAAACATCTAATTAAATGCAATATTTGATACCATGTTATGCTAAATAGTTGCAACAGAACTTTCCATCGCCCACTCAAATATGTGCGCTTTTGTGACATTCTCGATAAAAGAAGCAATTTAAACCTTTCCAATAAGACTTCAGAAATTCTTGTAAAATTAATATAAATAATGAAGAGAGCATCATTCTTGAGGCTTTGTTAAGAAATAGATCACCAAAACTTTCACGAAGATCAACAAGTTACAAAGATGTTGAACTTACAAATTACAAAAAGCTGAAACTAAGTTTTGACATTTTAGAAGGAGAAATATTCTGTACTTGACCGGGAATCGAACCCGGATCTCCCCACTTGCTGGATAGGTGCTTTAACCGACTAAGCTATAAAGCCAACCTGATTCTACTTTTTCGAACTGGGGTGAAAAATTTCACGAATCTGATTATCGGAGCAATTCACCCCTAATATTATAACATATAGATGGGAAACCTCTCCTTAAAATTTTGAATTATTGAACTCGCGAGACGATTCAGGTCAGACTAAATGCGCATTTTAACTTTCTTTCTTTTTCTCTGATAGAGCTCGCCGCCAACTTGTCAGCCGCGCGTAAGAGGTTCACGTTTCCAACCACTTCGGGTTTATAGCATAGCGCAGTCGCCGTAACTCTCCCTTTATGGGATGAGAAGGCAGTTACCAAAGGAGTTACCGGAATTTGCGAGGGAGGGCGTGGACGAGTAGAGCCCCTCTTACTCCGTCATGGACAGACTTCCCCTTAGGTCATTCGTTGCAAACTGCAGTGGATCCCGGTGCTTTCAAATTAAAAGCGCTTTTGCTGTTTGAGTTGGATTTTACCTACTTTTTGTTCGAATGAAAGAGCCCTCACTTTCCGAATAAAATTTGAAAGAGAGCTTATTCCACTTGGAATTGCGTTTTCTATATTTCACTTCTTTAATGTATTCGCGGTAGTTAAATCTGGTGACATTACGTGAATCGCTTCGATATTATTCACAGGTGAATAATAAATATTTTAGGACCCAAATATATATCTGGAAGCATTTAAAATGTCATCAGCAGCGAATAAGTTATTTTAAAATGGTGTTTGTTTGATTAAAGCGAAATTAATGAAACGCAATATTATAAATAAATAAATAAATTTTAATGTTCTCTACTAGTTAGGTAGCGGAGTCAGTTATCCCGGGCGCAGGATAAAGCATGAACTTCTTTCTAATTACACCTCGAAAACTAATATGAAACGTGAAACTCAGCTTTTTATTATTTTAGGAAATAATACAAGATCAGTTGACTCTGGTTATACGCGTTAGCGTAAACCGCGTTTTCCCATCTCCGCGGTTTTATTTCAGTATCATGGGGCGCATCACTATTCCTATCCACAGCCACCATGGAAGCTTCCGCTCATGCCCAGTGGCTACAAATTACGACATCACATGGTGTATCACTTAGAAATTTCGCGGGCACTTAAAGGATACGTAAAACAAAGACAAGCTCGCCTCATCTGAGTCATCTAACAAAGATATAACTCCTCCAGTCAGTCACCTTAAGCAATATCCAACCTCATTTATACTTAAGCTTTATTAATTTTGAATGTAGAGTTCTATTTTAATGTTTTTATTTACTTTATGTGTTCTGTATAAATATTGACTGCTATTGCGTCTTAATATACTTAAAAATTAGGCGTTTAATTTAATCTTGAAAGGTCTATATCTTTCGCGGTTGGGAATGTTTATTGTTTGGTGTATTTTTGGCTAATCAACCTCTTGGAATATTATAGCCATAACTCCGTAAACACAAGACAATCACCAAGGAGGAGGAAAACTCGGTGCAGGCATTAGTCCACTCTTGACCAAGGAAGACAACTGCTGAACGTCCCTTCCGAAGGATGGAGCGCTGTCTTGCGCGGCGCTCAGAAATGCAACCTCTATTAGGTATTACATGCTTCCCGTTTTACGCGGATTACATATAGGCGGCGATTTTCAAGAACGCAATCTTCGCGTATGACGAGATTCAACCATAAATACATGTTTTACGCATTCAATGCTGTAACTATTCTTCACATCAGAAGTAGGGAATCCGTGAAATACCTCGGGGTAACCTTGAATCGTGACCTGTCTTGGGACACCCACATAAGACGAGTGATAGGTGCGGCAAATAAGAAGTTGGCTTTTGTGCGTAGGATAGTCAGGAAAAGCACGGAAAAGGTGAGAGAATCCTGTTATTTATCGTTGGTTAGACCTCAAATGGAATACGCAGCAGCGGTTTGGGATCCATATCAGAGGGGACTCATAAAGGATTTAGAAAAAATACAGCGGCGAGCAGCTAGATTCGTGAAAAAGAATTACGATAAAAAACAGAGCGTTACGTTACTCATTGATGAGTTGAGTTGGCCATCGTTGAAAGATCGTAGATTACAGGCGAGACTTAAACTTCTAGATAAATATAGGTCGGAGATATTCGTAAATGAAATGAAGGATATTATTCGACAACCAACGTATATCGGACGGAGGGATAATGACGACAAGATTCGCGAAATAGATAGTAGGACGGAGAGGTATAAGGAGTCCTTTTTCCCTAGGACAATACGTGACCACAATAGATAACAGTGAATAATAATTAGTTAGGAACTTGGTGCGCGGCACCCCCTGCCATCCACCGTCAAGGTGACTTGCAGGGTAATATGTAGATGTAGATGTAGATGTAGGGAGAGTGATCTACATTTACATGATACCCTGCAAGTCACCTTTATGGTGGATGGCAGGGGGTGCAGTGCACCAAAGGTTCCTAGTTTTCCTACGTTATCTTTTCCTATTATGTTCTCTTATCGTCCTAGGAAAAAACAATCCTCTATATCGCTCCGTTCTACAATCGATCTCGCAAATCATATCCTCGCTGTCCTGCCTTCCGAGATACGTCGAGCTTCTGATGAACTCTACTACCTCATTCGCTAGTCCCTCCGACATAAATTTTTCCAGTAGTTTAAATCTAGCCTGCAACCTACGTTTCTCTAACGATATCCATTTCAGATTTTCTATTACTGATGTTACGCTTTGTTTACTATCGTAATTTCTCTTTATAAATCTAGCTGCTCTGTGTTGAATCTTTTTTATCTCGTTAGTGAGTCCCTTTTCGTAGGGATCCCACACAGCTGACGTATATTCGACCTGAGATCGAACCAAGGATAAATAACATAATTCTTCCACTTTTTCGGAGATACTAAGAACTATTCTTCCTATAAATGCCAGCTTTTTGTTAGCGGAACCTATCAGTCGGCATTGGTTCTTTTATACTAACGAATACCGCTTGAACTATTTTCGTCTAAGTAACTTTTAAAAGGCGGTTTTCATTGAAAATGGAAATGGAGACTACGGTGTACAGAATGGAATTAAAATTTGAAACTCCTGAACCGTAAATTAACCCAGAGAGCACTCACACGTCAATAAGAAAAAAAAGAAAAATTAAAATTATACTTACAAGTTTGCAGGACGATGATGGTTTACAGGGACCTGTTGTCAAAACAAAGGCCTAAAATGAAGAATGGTCGTACGACTTCAGCTACTGAAGATGAGAGCATAGCTCTCTAAATACGTATCTAGCGAATTTCCCAGAGATTTCCGGAGTGATTGTGCATGTGTGTTCCTTTTCTTCATTTTAGGCTATTTTTTTGACAACAGATCCCTGTAAACCATCATCGTCCTGCAAACTTGTAAGTATAATTTTAATATTTCTTGTTTTTCTTAGTGACGTGTGAGTGCTCTCTGGATTAATTTACGGTTCAGTAGTTTTAAATTTTAATTCCAGGTGGTTTTCAGCTATGCAGATTTCATTATTTCTGAAATTACAACATTTCTTCTCGAAAATTCGAATTATTTTATTTTAAAGATTAACCGAACCTAAACTCTTTACTAGGGAATAAAGAAGAAACAATGAGCACCGCCGAGTGTATTCCGATATTTTTTAATTGAAAAATTGCTTACATTTGCCTTCTTGCATCCGCGCAGTGTTCTTTTACTTTCGATCGCCTCCGGAAACACGACACGACGGTTCATTTCGCCACGAGAGACGGAGCATTTAGTTACACGTGCGTGGACGCCAGCTGTCGGCGAATGCAGCGCTCCAGACAATCGACGATCGAATTACGCGTCGATTAGTCCGAAAATAACTCGGCTTGAGACGTCTATCAGCGGTAAGGGCATGAGGGTCTTGAAAACGCGTTCGGGTAGCGCGAGAAACCTGTCTATTCGAAGACGCTCGCTCATTCATCTCAAGGATTCTGTCCGCCCCCCTCCGTCGACTCCCCCTCCCCCATCTATCGCCTACACCTCAACTCCCCCTCCCTCTTCCCTTCACTTTCTTCTCCTTTCGTTCCTCTCCGTTCCAGAACCCATCACGTCCACCCACCCCTATGCAACACGCCCACGCAGGAAGCCCTCTCCGCCAATGGCGAAGCTCCTCCTGCTTAACGAGACCTTGGGTGTAACACTGGGGTCATGACGTCAGAGCCTAAGAAGGCCAACGGCCCTGGTCCTGGGTCCTAACCCTCGGCTGTCATCCTCTGGAAAACGGTCGGGCTATTAGCGGAGAGGCGACATAAGATTCTCGTTGGTTCGTGGTCCCTCGAAAACACCTGAAGGGTCTGCATGATTCATGGTCATGGGGATTGACCAAGGTAGGCGTGTGGGTGTTTGGGCATAATATACTCAGGTATATATGCGTGCGGGTACGTGCTAATGTGCGTGGGTTTATATGCGTGTTGAAACCCATATGCTTCGTAATTATTTTTAGAAGTAACTTAGCATCGAAATGTGGGTCGTAACTCTTGAATAAATCGTTCAAATATTTATAACCAGCACAAAATTTTACTCGAAAATATTTTATTTCAAAATTATTCTCAGTAATAATTTTTTAATATCTGTCTAGCACCTCCGAACTTGTAAAATAAATACACAAATGTAGATGAATACTTAAGAGTGCTGCAGCTAAATATCCAAATAAAAGAGATTGTGCTTACGGATAATTATTGATCTAGGAAAGTTGCTGTGAAAAAGGCGAAAAATGTATCGACTATCCCTTCGTCATTTTTCAAATCCATTTGAGGCACTAAAGTAAAGGACACGTTCTTCAAAAAAGAAAATAACGAGAAAATCCGGGGATACTTCGATCGGGGCGAGTCGTTCAAAAGTTCAAGGCGATAGTCTAAGACTCGAGGCTAAACCGTCAATGAGCGATGAGGAACTGATTGATGGATTAAAAGTTTGAGTGCCAATTAATGTGCGCAATTAAGTGAGTGATGGAGACAGTATGGAACGCCAGATAAATTAAGATCCTATGCTGGTAAAAGGAGTCTAGAAGGGATAAATATACTGCCAGGAGAAGTCAACGCCAGACGTCGGACAGCTCTTCATCACGATAAATAAATTTATTATACCGTGATCGAGGGATAAAAAATATAGTAAAATAAAATCTCTACTTCCGCTGTAAATTTTTAATTGTTCAAGTCCATTCGATCAATTTTTCTGTTGAAGGCAAGAGTAACGCAGATAAGATTGATTTTTTAAATTTTTGATGTTTTTATATAAAAATATTATTTAGAAAAATTGATGTGCCTAGAGGTATAACAATCGAAGAAAGCAATTTTTTTAAATTTATCTCGAAAGAAAAACAATGTAAATTAACGAATTAGAATGTAATGCATATAGAAATTTAAGCAAGTTGAAGAGATAAAAATATTAATTTTACTGTATGCAAATCAGACCTAGTTATGGAAGTTCTACACACGAAGTAACTATAAAAATTTTAAAAGTGCTTTAGTTTTTCATCGTATCACTACGACACTTTTTACTTGCACCTACTGTCTCATTACAGACTCACTCGCAAGTATTAGCGTTTAATTTTTCACTCGGGAAATTCTTACAGTTCGGAAAGTCTGGGGAAAAAATGAGAGCGATTGCTTTTGTAAAGTAGGACTCACATTAAGAGTTTCTTGCAATGGCATGAACATTCCATAAAATGAGTCCGTCATCGGTGGTTGGAACAACAGCTGGACTTTCCAGTTTTGACGCTACAGAACATTTTTTGTCCATTATTCAATTACTCGAATAGGTTTGACGAAAGCAATAAACAAGTCAGACGTGAGCTTTTAGGAATTTCTATAGCAATCACTGAGCCCTATGAATGAGTGGATTTAAAGCGCGAACAATTTATTGATCTAAAAAATACAAGATGAATCCGGTTACGATAAGACAATATATAAATGACCAGGAATTAAATTAAATTTAAACAAACTGATAAACATCTTATAAATGGAAAACTCTAACCAGGACCGGTTTCAGGCGTAAGCGACCGCTTACGGGAGCCACCTTGCAGGGGCGGCAAAATGACAGTTTCAGAGTTTTACATTGTTTGATTCAAGCATACGCTATGCATTGTTAATTTTCCTTAACCTCTTTATGTGAGCATATTAACGTAGAAGCAGATTTTAGGGCGGGATAAATAACTCCAGTTATTATTTGGTATGATATTCTAAATAAGAGAAACATCGCGAGTAAACAAATGCAGGCTTTATCAGCCAATATATATATATATATATATATATATATATATATATATATATATACCACTATCACACTGATAAATACTGTGAAGGAGTTTTTGACGGAATATCGGGAAAATGGACTTTAAGCAGTCAAATTAAAAGCAAAAACTATTGCAGATGAATTGTGTATCTTTGAAGTTGAACGGGAATTACATGTTCCTCATCGTAGACAAAAAAATCTTTTTTTGATTACAAGGTAAAAGATGGAGTATCCGGACAACCAGACGATAGTTTTCGCACATTTATTTTCCTTCCGATTGTAGATGCTGCAATTTTTTCTCTAAACGTTCGATTTCAGCAGCTATATCAGCATAATGAATTGTGGAAATTTCTATATGGTACAAAAATGTCAAGAATCACAAATACGATGATTTGAAAACATTTTGTTTTGGTTTGGAGAAAACCCTTAAAAGCGGTACTTTATCAGACATAGACGGTGGAGAACTTTTAGAAGAACTTAGCATGCTACAAAGTATTCTACCCGAAAAAAATAACAACTTAGTATTAGTGTTGAAATTTATCTCACAGAACCATTTTCATCTACATCTACATCTACATTATACCCTGCAAGTCACCTTTTCGGTGGATGGCAGGGGGTGCAGTGCACCAAGGGTCCATAGTTTTCCTACGTTATCTTTTCCTATTATGGTCTCTTATCGTCCTAGGGAAAAACGATCCTCTATATCGCTCCGTTCTGCAGTCAATCTCGCGAATCTTATCCTCACTGTCCTGCCTTCCGAAATACGTCGGGCTTCTGATAAGTCCTACTACCTCATTCGCTAGTCCCTCCGACATAAATTTTTCCAGTAGTTTAATTCTAGCCTGCAGCCTACGTTCCTCTAACGATGTCCATTTCAGATTTTCTATTAATGATGTTACGCTTTGTTTACTATCGTAATTCCTCTTTACAAATCTAGCTGCCCTGCGCTGAACCTTTTCTATCTCGTTAGTGAGTCCCTTTTCGTAAGGATCCCACACAGCTGAAGCATATTCGACCTGCGGTCGAACCAAGGATAAATAGCATAATTCTTTCACTTTTTCGGAGCTATTTCGAACTATTCTCCCTATAAAGGCCAGCTTTTTGTTAGCGGCACCTATCAATCGGCGAATGTGGGTGTCCCACGAGAGATCACGATTGATCGTGACTCCGAGGTATTTAATCGAGTCTGAAACTGGAATCTCTACTCCGTCCAACGAATAATTATTATTCAACGAGATACTCTTGGTTCTCCAGAAGTTGATGACGCAGCTTTTCTTTTGGTTTATCTCTAACTGCCATTCCTTACACCATGCAGAAATAGCTTCTAGGTCATTTTGGAGATACTGGTGGTCTTCCGGATTGCTTATTTCTCTATAGATGACGGTGTCGTCCGCGAAAAGCCTAATTTTACTTCTGACTACTGAGCTGATATTGTTTATATAAATTAGAAATAATAACGGACCAATTACACTACCCTGTGGAACGCCAGAGACAACCTCCACCAAGTTCGAAGATTTCCCATCTATAACAACCATCTGCTTCCTATGATTTAAAAATTCACGGATCCAACTAACGATTTTAGAATTTACGCCTAAGGTTTCTAATTTCGTTATTAACTTCCTGTGAGGTACCTTATCAAAGGCTTTCCTAAAATCTAAGAAGATGGCATCGACCTGCGTATTCTTTTCTCCGCTTCTCAGTAAACAATTAACAAAAAGACCGAGCTGAGTATCACATGACCTACCTTTCCTGAAGCCGTGTTGACAATCATCTAACAATAAATTACTATCAAGAAATCGCATTATGTTGCTAACGAGTATATGTTCGAGAATCTTACACGATATCGAAGTTAAAGAAATCGGCCTGTAATTTTCTGGGTTCTCCTTGTCTCCGCCCTTATGAATTGGGGTAACGTGCGCTAACCTCCAGTCGCTAGGGACCTCTGCGCGAGAAATGGATTTCTCGAAGATTATCCGAAGAAAAGGTGCTATTTCATCTGCTAATTCTTTTAAAACGCGAGCAGGAATTTCTTCGGGGCCAGTGGCTTTGTTGTCTGATGGAACTTAATTGCTTTGCTATTCCTACCTCAGAAAATACTATATCGTCCATCAGGTCCCCCCTTATTGCGGGTGCATAATGTACGCAATGGTCGCTGACGGCTGTGAATGCTTTTACAAAATGACCGTTTAACAGGTTGGCTTTCTCTACGCTATCATGAATAACGTCACCCGAGTCATTACGCAGGGAAGGTATTGTATTGGCTATACCTTGGACCTCTCTCACATAGGACCAAAACGCTTTAGGGTCCTCCTTCAAATAATTATTTAATACCTTATTCCGGAAGTTAGTAAAAGCCTCGCGCATAGTAGTTCTCGCTTTAGCGCGGGATTCCTTATACGTCTTAACTTTAGTTGCTCTATATTCATCGGATGACGTAGACGGCATATTTTTTATTTTCGGGTGGCATATTCTCTGACGCCTAAGCGCACTCCTAACTTGCTTATTGTACCAACGTGGCTCTTTATTGTCGACCTTCGATTTAATTGGAATGTACTTATCGATACTCTCTAGCATTATATCCTTGAATAGTTTCCATGACGACTCAGCACCTGATCGTTCGGTCATATCACGGAAGCCAGGTAGTATTTCTCGTAGGCGCGACCTGAAGCTTGAAAAGTTTGCCCTAGCAAATATATAAAACTTTCTTTGAGGCTTGGGGTGCCTCTCGATTTTCAACTTACACTCTGCATATACGGCCTGATGATCACTTATCCCATCTTCAATGGTGACTTTGTTTATTCTTTCTGGGACGTTAGTTGCTAATAAATCTAATATGTTTCCCGATCGTGTTGGCTTTCTGACTAATTGAAGGAGAGAGTGCTCGCAGAATGTTTCGATTAATGCCTCACAGGATTCGCGTTCTTTACCTCTAGATTCGAAACATAGATTTTCCCAATCAATTGAGTGTAAGTTAAAGTCACCACCGACTATAACGATACCATCTTGATTTATCAGTCTAAGCTTTGATAGTTGTTTCTCGAGACTTAAAATACAATCTACACCAGCGTTAGGTGTCCTGTAAAACGAGCATATGAACACCTTTTTGGAGCCATCTTTACCTATGCGGCACCAAACACTCTCGATATCCTCGTCACTTATCGGAATCTCACTGCTATCGTACTTATCGCTAACCGCTATGAAAACTCCCCCGCCGGATCTATTAGCGCGATCTTTTCTATAGACACGATAGTCTCTAGGAAATATCTCCTGACTCTGAATTTCATCCGTTAGCCAACTTTCTGTGCCTATCACGACGTCGGCATGCAGACTGCGAATAACATTTTGAGGATATATTTTCGAATACATGGATATCATTGCGTATATTTCTTACTATTCCCGTAACAGAAAGGGGGTTTTCAAAGCTGAAATTTATAAAAAAAATTTCGTTCTTCTATGTCTCAAGAGAAACTTACAAATTTGGCTTTAATTACTATAGAAAGCGAAATAATGTCAAAATTAAAATACGAGGAATTGATCAATGATTTTGTCCAGAAAAAAGCCCAAAAATAAACAATCTAGTCCTTTTCGTAAAGTGGGCCCTCAAAGCTGCAACCTATAAATATGCTGATCGATAATATAAACAGTGCCAAAATTAAGAGATTTTAATTCTTTGTACAGGCATTTACTTTCATCAATAAATCTGTCATTCAATGTTTTATTTATTGTTTCTGAATGTATGTGGTGTAATATTTTTCTAAAAAATAAAATGTGTAAAATAAATTTATTTTCATTGTTAAGTATATAGTTTATAATATTTCCTTTCTTTGATATGCAGAGGGACGGCAAATTTTTAACCCGCTTAAACTTAATTTTCAACTGAAACGGGCCCTGACTCTGACCAAGACAAGACAAATGCTATTATCACCTTAAGTCTGGATTAAACATAAGCGTTTCAAAATTAATCAATTAATTTAATTATGCGTTCTTTGCACGAAGTGAACGAATACAGGGGAGGTCGTTTCCGTCCGTCCGTCAGCATGTTAAAACTCGAGAACCGCTAGACATATTTTGATGAAATTTAGTACTGGGGAGTTTTGCTAAGATTGGTCGACCGATTTCAATTTTGGTTAAAATCGGAAAAAAAGACTACCACTTTACATGAAGACCTACAATGCTCCTGTTTCAACTCGGGAATCGCGAGCGTATTTTGATGAAATTTTGTATTAGAGAGCTTTAGTAAAATTTGCCGACCGATTCCAATTTTGGTTAAAATCGGACGATAATAACGACCACTTTACGTGAAGACCGACATGTAATTTACAATTTTCCTTTGTTTCAACTCGGGAACTGCTTGATGTATTTTGATGAAATTTGGTATTGGAGAGTTTTACAAAAATTGATCGACCGATTCCAATTCTGGTTAAAATTGGAAAGCAAAGACGGCCAATTTACATGAAGACCTATATGTAGTTCACAATGTTCCTCTGTTTCAACTCGGAAACCGCTGGAAATATTTTAAAGAAATTTCGTATTGGGAAGTTTTTCAAAATTTGGTTTACCGATCCCAATTTTGTTTAAAATCGGACAACAATTACGACCACTTTACATAAATACCTAGATGTATTTTACAACGTACCTTGCTAGCTTCTTGTTAAATACTTATCTGAACAAAAAATATTGACAACATTGTGATATCTCAAATTTGGAAACTCTGTGTACTCCGACATGGAGTACACATTTCCAATCTTGTTAATTTAGGTCCAAAAACAGCACAATGGTCTTTACGTTGGATACACCCAAAAGAGTATAAAAATACATATAAAATATAAAATAAAAACAAAATACATATACATATACAAGTAAAAATTAAAAAAAAACTGAAATTAAAAATACATATAATAACAATATAAAATGGACTTAATGAGAATTAAAATTGCAAGAATAAGAGAGTGTAGTCAGAGATATTCGTCAACCATGGAGTCACGGAGGAGCGAGGATCTGCATGAAATATCCAGCGAGGGTGCTATATTTAGTAAAGTATTAAATGAGGAAGGAATGCGATAAAAAAGCGACCTTTGAGATATAGAGAGCCGGAAAAGTGGAAGATGAAAGAGAGAACTTAAACGAGTGGAACGTGATGGAACACGTAGAGAAAAAAATGAGCAAATATCAGAGGACCAGTACAGACCATTCACCGCAGAGTGAATGGAATGGAAATCAAAATATTGCCGCCTGAGATTCAGAGGACACAGTTTAAGAGCTGCAAGAACACCTTATTTAATTAGCAAACAGAAGGCAGGAATTCGGTTAGTTGCGATCGCATGAAAGAAATACAACGGACCATCAAGACACTTGAGTTTAGACGGAAATGCTGTGGCCCACACGGGACAGCAGTAGTCCAGGATTGGGAGAAGGAAAGCTAAGAAGAAGGAAGCTTCGAAAGACAGTCGCTATCATACGAATTGTTAATTTGCTTGAAAAACTTAAAGTTGTCAGCGTAAAGGAGGAAGAGTAAAGGTTCAAGAACACTTTCTTGTGGTACACCAGATGTTATGGGGGAAAGAGATGAACAAAAACCATCTTTTACAACTCTTTGCGAGCGGGAGTGTAAGAAACTAGTAATTAGGGAGAGAAAAGATCCATGAATGTTGAAATGATAAAAGAGTTCGTACAAAAGATGATTATGATCCACAGTATCGAAAGCCTTTGCTAAATCCATGTAACAAACATCCAGTCGGAATTATTTTTCAAAAGCTTCAGTAATATTATAATGTGAAACAGATAAATTTGTTAATTGAAAATATATGCGGTCACGTAGCAGTTAATCCGAATAAAAATAACCCAAATTTAATTACGGGACCATTAATTTGAATGGACCAATTACAACCCTCCATAACCAGTCACATTTTTTTTATTTTGAAAAAAATTATCTCGAGGGAAAAGTTGGAAAAATTCTCATTGAAATCCGAATCCGTCTTTTCCATTCCTTATAGCCACACAATTTGCGAGAGGATAAGGCGCTAACACCGCCGTAATCTCCGCGAAACTTGCGCCACCTACACGCGCCGACCTCCTCTTCTCATAAATATCTCTATTCCTTCCGCCCCTGAAGCCCAGAGAGATGGAGGGGATGTTGGGGGGGGGGGAGTGGGAGGGTGTGGGGGGAGTGGAGGGGAGTTGGAGGGAGGGGAATTCAGCCCACGAACTTGCTGCGTGTCTCTCATAGGAACAGGCGAGATAAAAATAAAGAAGGAGAGGTTGGCACCACAAGCCGCAGGTTGCGTAAGCTGCTGCGAGGGTGTGGTCTTTGGAATAAAAATTACTTTTTCTTGTTTTCTTAAGAGAGCCGAGAGGAGGGAGATAGGTGAAAAAAATTTACGTGAATTTTTTATACATCTCCCTGAAAAACCCTACGAATATTTAGGGGGTAAAATTAAAAGAAGAGATGTTTGATTTTCGAATAGGAAAAGGGAAATAATAGCATGGAAGAAGAACAGAGATGTGTAAGATTATACGAAGAAACAAGAGAATACTTTTTGCGTTCATTTTTTTTCTCCTTCTCCTATAGCCTTTGGCCTTTCCGAATCTGAATAAATGTCCTGCAAGTCACCGCAATTGTTGTGTAGCAGGAGGAGAATATCACCGATCTATCATGTTATTTTCCTCTTATGCTCGTTTATTGTATTAGGGAAAAAAGATCCCTTTTATCTATCCGCCCTACAATCAATTTCTTGTATCTAGTCAGCGTGGTTGCGGCGTACTACGTAAGATGCGCTCTCAATTACATCTAATAATTCATTTTTAAATTCCTCTGATCAAAATCTATCCAATACTCGATGCCTATAGGTTTCACTTCGTATCTCCATGGACTCACATCCAAGCTCATCTACTGGACTCGTGACACTTACTTGCCTAAAATATCGACGTTTCAGGAAACACGCTCCCTTTCGTTATATGAATAAGGCCTATCTCATACGGGTTCCATACGCCATATGCATACTCAAATGGCGGTCTAACCAGAGAAAAATAACAAACCTCAAGTGTCTTTCCATCACATATCCCTAATATTCTACGGACAAATCCTAGCCTTCTAAGAGCTGTTCCTACTATACATCAAATATGCTCCTACCAAGATAAATCGTCCGTTAATAGGATATCAAGATATTTCTGAGAAAAAGAAGTGGGCTCAAGACACTTCCCTGGAGAACGCTGGAGGTGATATTCACGGGATCAGAACGATGTCCATCGATGACTACCATCTGCTCTAGATCATGGAAAAACGCTCCTATCAATCTTCCAATTGCCTCGTTAATACCGTACCATTTCAACTTTTAAGTGAGCTCATGATGAGAAACTTTGTCAAAAGTTTTTCTAAAATCTAAAAATATACCGTCTACCTGCGTATTTTTTCCACCGGAATTTAAAATATCCTGTGTGAAGAGCGTTAATAGGGTATCACACGATTTTCCTTTTCTAAAACTTTGCTAATTAATACCTAATAAACTATACCTAACTAAATGACGCATCATTGAACTAGATATAATTCGCTCTAAAACCTTGCACGCTATGGATGTGAGATAGGACGGTAAATTTATGGGCTGTCCGAATCTCCAGCCTTGAAAACAGATGTCACATATCCGATCCTCCATTCTCTTGGTAAAGCTCCTATATGTGCTCCGTCGAAAGTAAATTTAAAATATGGGGAGATCTCGTTGGCCAATTCCCTTAGTGCTCTCGAGGGTATGCCTTCTGGACGTGGAGACTTGTTCGTTTTTAAACACTTAAGTTGCTTTGCGACGCCCTTCTCTAAAACTGAGATCCTATACATATTATTGTCGTACATGGCTCAAGTTCTATATCCGACCCTTTCGATTGTGAACGCCGTTTCGAATATGATACTTAATAAATTAGCCTTCTCTCTCGGTTTCGTTATTACATCTTCCTTTCTAGAAAGCAGCGTTGGTGTAGCGGAGCCTTCCCCTCTTACCTCCCTTACACATGACCAAAACGCTTTCGGATTATCTTAAAAATCGTCTCTCAAGTTTTCTTCTTATACTTGCTTAATGCATTATTCATTACGGATCGCCTTTATGAGCTAATGTGATATCGCAGTATTGCGTACGAAGAGATGCATAAAACAATACCTTGGAAAAAATCCTTTTCTTACATTATCATGTAAGATTTTGGAGCACATTATTGTTAGCAACACAATGCGTTATCTTGAGAGTAGATCGCTCTTAGTCAGCTGTCAACATGGCTTCAGAAAAGGTAGATCCTGTGACACCCAACTCGGTCTGTTTGTGAATGATGTTTTATCATGCGGCGAAAATAATAAGCAGGTCGATGCAGTGTTCCTTGATTTTAGAAAAGCTTTTGACAAGGTTCCCCACCGTAAGTTGTTATTAAAATTGGGAAATCTTGGCGTTAATGTTAAAGTCATTAACTGGGTTCGCGCTTTCCTTTGGAATAGAAAACAAAAAGTAGTCATCGATGGTAAGTCCTCGAGTGTGGCAGATGTAGTCTCTGGAGTGCCGCAGGGTAGTGTGATCGGACCTATGCTTTTCTTGCTTTATATAAACGACATCAGCTCAGTTGTAAAAAGTAATATCAGGCTTTTTGCGGATGACACCGTAGTCTATAGAGAAATTAGTGGTCCTAGCGACCATCGTCAGCTTCAGGATGATCTGGATGCGTTATCTGTTTGGTGCAAGGAATGGCAGCTAGAAATCAATCAGAAAAAGAGTAACGTTCTAAACTTTTGAAAATCTAGAAGCCCATCGTCCGTGTTTACCTACTCGATAGATGGTGAGATCATTCCTGTTTCGGAATCCGTGAAATACCTCGGGGTAACCTTGAATCGTGACCTGTCTTGGGACACCCACATAAGACGAGTGATAGGTGCGGCAAATAAGAAGTTGGCTTTTGTGCGTAGGATAGTCAGGAAAAGCACGGAAAAGGTGAGAGAATCCTGTTATTTATCGTTGGTTAGACCTCAAATGGAATACGCAGCAGCGGTTTGGGATCCATATCAGAGGGGACTCATAAAGGATTTAGAAAAAATACAGCGGCGAGCAGCTAGATTCGTGAAAAAGAATTACGATAAAAAACAGAGCGTTACGTTACTCATTGATGAGTTGAGTTGGCCATCGTTGAAAGATCGTAGATTACAGGCGAGACTTAAACTTCTAGATAAATATAGGTCGGAGATATTCGTAAATGAAATGAAGGATATTATTCGACAACCAACGTATATCGGACGGAGGGATAATGACGACAAGATTCGCGAAATAGATAGTAGGACGGAGAGGTATAAGGAGTCCTTTTTCCCTAGGACAATACGTGACCACAATAGATAACAGTGAATAATAATTAGTTAGGAACTTGGTGCGCGGCACCCCCTGCCATCCACCGTCAAGGTGACTTGCAGGGTAATATGTAGATGTAGATGTAGATGTGATAAAATTAACTAACTGATATTAAATAATGGAGTAAATTCCATTATAAACAAAAATGATTCAAAATGCGATCTGACATTAATAAAAAATAATAATTTTTCAAACTTAGTGAAACAAAGTGAAATTCTCATTTCAGCCTTGTGAAGTTCAGTTAAAAAAATGAAACACGCCTTACTTTGTGATTTTATGAGAAAATATTGTGGAGTTTTCCTCGTTCCTGAGAATCTTAGTAGAGATTTTATTACAATAGTGTAGCGCATTTTACTAAAGGTTTAAACAGGATACACGTCTCTTTTTTGTCCGCAATCCACCTGAATTAGGACAAATGAAGTTATTGCCCAAAATAATGGAATTATGAATTGCGACCTAGAGATAAATACGAAATTGGAGAACGTGGAACACGTGTTTTCACCTTTGCCTGCCAAACAGGCTTCCGTGCATCAACAAAGGCCATAAGCATCGAATTTCCACAGCGCCTAAAATAAATTTTACCTATTGAATCCATTCCTCTCTATGGTTTCCTATTCTCCAGTGGGACGTGCTCTTTGAAGAAGGTCTTGTCGTCAGACGAATATTTACGAATTATTTGCGGGAGTCCTTATTTGCTTCTCGCTTTCTCTATCTCGCATCTTGTCTCCTCCTCTCCCTCTCACTTCGATTCCTCTTCATTTGTTTCTTTATATGTCTTCCACACTCCAAAAACTACCATTGTGTTCCACTCTTCCTTCTCCCTCCGCCAATTCCCTCTTCTTCCCTTTTTTACTTCCAGTTTTTCCACTCTACTCTCATTTTATCTTTTTATCTCCCCCTCCTTCCCAAAGTACCCTCTCACCCACTCCGCTTTTATTTATTTATATCCGACTTTTCTGCCTCGCTTTGCCTCTTTCTGTGCAGTATTTTTACTAAGATATTCTACAAAATAATCCACAATATGTATCGCTGGGTATCTGCTTATTAACTATATGCGTATTACTGTACATGTAGCAATATGCAAGGTTTCCTAAGCTATTCTATAATACTTTTTTTCACATCTTTATGTAAGTGCTATCATGTAAGTGGGTTTTTACAAAATTTGAAAAGTTTTGGTGAACAAATAAAATAACGAGCTTGTATTCTCCATTGTTTTAATACAGACCAGGGTTTTGATGTGATATATTAAGGAACACTTCAAAATGATTACGCCCGCCACCGTCAATTTGATGAAAATATTTCTTCATATTTATCTTTTCTCACTTAAATTTACTAAGTCATTCCATTACGTTATATGTCAATTTTAAATTTTTGTCCATTTTTTACTCTTTCTTGCCATGTTTTGCAATAATGAGTAAATAACTGCCTACATTTTATATGGTATCATAAAATTTTTGACGAATGGTTTTAGACGTGAGTCGCAAGCAAGGCTCGACCTCGCACTAATAAAAAAATCTCTCCTTCCCATTTGTGAAGAAAAATAAACTTTGTGATCCACAGAGGTGCAATTCCTGGGGGCTGATAGGTTTTTTGTAATTATTTTCCGTTTTGTTAAATTAAGCATAATCGCTTCTGATGCGTGTTTTTATACGATGCAGCTAAATGAGCTGAGAATTCAATATAAGCTAAAATATTAGCATATATATTTTTGTAAGATTGCTGTTGATCTAAGCATTTAAAAGTTTCTTTGACTAAGAGAATTTGTTCCTACGGTGAAGATTTTTAAACGCATTTTCCAGCCTACAAATCATCTGAAATTGAATATTTTAAATATTATTTTTCAGCAAGCAGATAAAAATTAAACCGCTTTAGACATCTTTCAGAAAATTATAGAAATTGTTTCCAATAAAAAAACACTATTACAATTATTCACAATATTTTCTTTTTCCAATTATGAATCCTAAATGACGTCCTTTTTTCATACCAGGAATAACTCTTGCTGTCTCAGCATCTAATGTAAAACAAATTTGATGCAATTTAAGTATTTGCCGCTTTTCGAACGCCTAAGTGACAACATATCATTGATCTCACTCCACTATTGAGAATAAATTACGAAAATGCAAATTTGCGTGTAATGCGCTCACTTCAGAGAAGAATGGGGTCCATGAAATTATACATTTTCCCCAAAACAGACGATTATCAAGATTACCATTTCATAAGTATAGTTTTGCTGGGATGTGTCATCCAATACACGTAAAGAATCACACTGAATGAATAATAGAAAAGCATTTTAATATTGAGAGCTAACTTTTGCGGTGTGTGTTATACAATTAAATAAAAATGTTTTATGCATAAGCATAAATACTGTTTAATCGATCAAATTACCATAATAAATATAATGGTAAGTTAAAAATTTCAAACAAATGAAAGCAAGAAGTTTAAAAGTTTGATTATCAGTTACATGACAAAAGAGCGTCTAGGTATATATTTTTTATTTTGCGAGAAAAAATAGACAGGAATAGAAGCATTGGAAATCAATACATCTTGTCAGGCAATTACCACTTATTCGGCAATGTTTGTCATTAATTAATTAACAATACGCGAGTCATACGCGTTAATTTGCTGCTTTAATGTATACACCAAAAAACATGGTAAATTCTGTTGTTCCCCATTTAACCCACGTGATATTAATTTCAGAAACATGTTGAATCCGAATGATTACTCGAAATACAGAGAAACCGATTCAGAAGCCTTAACAAATTCTTAATTATTATATCTCTACTCGCGTTACGCATCATTATACTTATTCGTCACTTCAAAAATCCTGAATAAGCAAAGATGAGTGATTAAATTGCAATCAGAGAGTTATGGTTGCAGGAGCTAAAAGTAAATGAAAATTAAGTTTAATCGTTTTAATTTTTAGATACTTCCATTGTTTTTTGCTATCCAAGATGGAGAAATATTAAAAAAACTGCTTTATATTTATAAATGATAATGATGTAGACATATGAGAAAAGTATTTTCGAGATATTTTGTCTGTAAGCTAATTTATGAAGGTTTTCCTTTAAGCCAAGAAATCACTTAAACGTAGTTTTACTTCTTGGGTTTTTATTTGATATGGTCGTTTATTGAACTCAATATCATTCCCTGGCCTCTGCGCGGGGCAATGACTCAAGTAATGCAATAAAATCTCCGTCTTGAACTTTGATAGCTTTCCAAAACCTGCTCAGAAACAATGAACTTGGAAACCATGAATTTGTAAACCAATAGCGACATACTTATTAAGGGTTACATGGCTTTCCCAGAGTGCCTAGTAGATGAAGGCAGCTTCCTTCAACAATGACGGCAGAAAAGGGGGAAAATATATTTCCTGTGACTGTAAATATATGCATTCTCTCTCTCTCTGATAGAATATGCGGAAGAAATAAAACCGTGACATGAGATGAAACTAAAAGGTTTACGCTGTTACCATGTTTAACATTTTGGGATCAGTGCGCAATAAACCCACTTCTCCGAGATTGGCCGTCCAAAAATAAGATGCGATCCAAAATATAGGTCGTGCGTGAAACAAGAAGAAGAAAATCATAAAAGCAGCCTGTTTGAATTTTCCCGATTTAAAGTTGACACTTAGAAAGTACAGATACTAAGACTGATTAAGCTATAAAAATGGAATCAAATGTTTTAGTTGACCCTTAAAAATCACAGAGAGAGTCTGATCAAGTAAAACATGGAATGGAGTCAAATTTTAAGTGGTCAATATTTCAAAGTTGTTTTTATATATGCCTTAAAAAATGACAGGAGAAGCGAAATGTTTCAATCGAATTATTACTTCTCTAGAATTAAACTTTGGTCATTCATCTAACCAATCAACAAACGCAGTTTTAATTCAAGGCATCAAAGTAAAAAATAAAATTATGGTCAGAGCGTATTTATAAGAATTCCAAAACCTATAACATTTTTTTCATCTTCGAGGCATTCCATCTTAAAAGAAACATTGAAAAAACACTGCATAATTTCATTAAAAAGAATAATTCATTTAAACATGTTAAATTCATTCAATCAAATGTTTAAACTGAAATCGGCACCCCCAAAACTTCCTTCGAGTTACATTTTTAGCACACAATTTTGTGGATAGGATCCGATTTAGAATTCTCCTCGCCTCAAAACACACTCGAAGATTTGTCGCGTCAAAAATGTTACGAAATGCTTTAGGAAAATGCCACTAGAAACTTTGGAAATTGCTGTGCGTTACTCATATAAAGTTGGGAAGGTAGCCAAAGAAAATTTTCCCCATAGATTCCAATATAAGTTTGCACGCCTCTCAAAACGGTACAAATACGTGATACATTTTAGACAAGATGAGTGCAAACTTTCTCTCCTTTCACAAATATCCTTTTAATTACGGCTTTCCACTTGCCTCATTAAATTCTAAGATATTTGTATGCTGGATACATGAAGACGTGCTATAATCTTTTCGCTCGCATACTAGATCCTATTTGATATCGAGAAAGCCTGTTACAAATTCCAGCGGAGTATTCTGAACGCAAAAGTTTCGTGGTTGTTTTACAGGCAACTATTATGCTCGATATATCGAAAAGCCAAAGTAAGCTTCTTCTTTTAAAAAAGTAAGCAACAGGAATTGAGAGCAGTCGTTAAAAATTAAAATTCTTCGAGAATGACTTTTGAAAGAGATTCTTGCAACCTAGCCAAACACAAAACGCGAGGCGATTTTGTTGGCAGACCGTAAAAAATACTTCACGAAAGACTTTTTGGATGCACGAAGTCTTAGACCAACTAATTGAAACTAGAATACTTTTTCCCTTTACTCAATTTCTGGATATTGCGAATACAGATCAAAAGGGTCCTATCTATTAGCTGAAAATTATTATACATCAAGTAATGCTCTTCGTAAAAATTTCATCAAAAATATTTACAGAAATTTTTGTACGAAAACTCTTTAACATATAAATTTAACGCATTGTTGGTCCGGTAAAATTCAGGATTTAAAATAATTGCTTTACAGGAGTCAAAATACTGGCCTAATTATATATTGTTAAAGACGTCGACGTATTTATGAGAACAAATCAATGAATTTATTTCTGCATAAGAGGCAAAATAACCTTCCAATGAACTTTAAAGCGTTAAAAGATCTGCTTCAACATTTAAGAGAAAAAGCGACCATCCAACGGATTTTTAATGCGTAGCTGCAAATGCAATTGAGTTATATTTTTCTCTCGATCAAGCATGAATTATTATTTCATTAAGACTGGAAATTTTCTTCATTAAGAATCATCACAAGAAGCTAATTATATTAGAAATTTTAATTCAGCTTAAATTGGGTGAGAAAATGAAAAGTTAAACCACCAATCATGGAAGGAAAATTGCATTTTGTATCTCTCATTTCGCAGATGGGCAATAACGGGCGGTTTTCAAAGTGAATCAATAAAAATGTTTGATTTCATCAAATATAGTTTTTTATTATTAAAAAAGTATTATTAATAAACAATTAAGTCATTAAAAATTGAAATTTTTCAAGAAGAAATCGTAAGAAATATCTAGCTGAATAAAAAATGGTACCATGATATAAAGTTAATGCTGAACTTCGGCGGGTCCTTTTAATATTAGTGCGGGAAATAGAATAATAAATCTCCCTCGGGACTACATTTCATTTCCTGAACAAGCTCATAAAAACCTTTACAGGCTTTTCTATTCCATTTTTTATTTAAATTTGAGACCTGAACTTACTCTGTCGCCACGTCCAAGATACAATTAATCTTCGTAACCAAAAAAAACTACCTCTCACAAAAACAAATGCAGGCAAAATGAAATCCGATTTTTGCTAAGCGACCACCGATTTCCGCCGATTAGTGACCAATAGTTTACCTTGATCTTCTCATCGCTTGAAATTGTTAATTTTTTTATTTTTCTTTGCTCCCAAAAACGTATGCAAAAACAAATCGCTTCATATAAAATCCTCTCTTCAATCGAGAAATAATCAACTGTCAGTGCGCATTTGCCGGTTTATTTACTGTCATAGTTAAGTATTTTTGTGGAAAACATCTGCAAACGATACGTCAAAATAACATACATTCTTTGAAATAATCCTCAAAATTTATCCCAATTATTAGGAACGAAAACCTACGAACAAGGGGAAATTGTCCACTCGACGCCATTGGCACTTATCCAAACAAGTGCTTTTATTAGATTTCATTTAATTTAATTTCATTTCATTTATTTTTTCATCCAAAGACATATATACATATGTATAGAATAAGTCACAAAAATAAGAACATAGATACAAAAGTCACAGAAATTAATACATGCATAAATGACAGTAAACAAATGTTTTTTTTTAACATTTTAAAAATTCAGGAATAGAGTAATAACATTTTTCTACAAGAAATTTTTTTAATGTTCTTCTAAATGATGACACATTTGTCAAATCTTTTAAACACGTTGGAAGTTTATTATAAAATCCACATCCCACATGAATTGGCCCATTTTCGAAAATTTTTAAATTATGATACTCTAAATTTATTTTGAATCTTCCTCTTGTATTGTAATTATGGATATCTTTATTTTGTTTAATGTCTAATATTCCATTATTCTCTTTTAAGTACATAATGGTGTAAAAGATGTACATTGAGGGGAGTAAAGGTGAAATACTCCTTTAGCCAAACAATTAGAGGGTTACAACACCCAATGCATTTCGCCCACAAGGTGGGCATCGTCAGGGGTAAAACCTGTTTCAACAGTGACTGGGAGCCAACTGCAAGGTTTGAAACGGAAATTATTAAGAAGACGACCGAGAAACAAGTGAAGCGCGGAAAGATTTTTCGGCGTGTGTGTCGTTTAAATCTGTCAGTTTGTATAGGGTCTTGTTGAAATCTGTGTCCGTGTTCATAAGTGTATCGCGGTTTTTGTAAATGTGAAGGTTTTCTAACGAGTTAAGTGAGTTATTGGCTGAAGTTATCAATGTTAAATGCATTGGGTGTTGTAACCCTCTAATTGTTTGGCTAAAGGAGTATTTCACCTTTATTAATCTTAGCCAAAGTTACTGAGCTACTATCAATTATAGAGGTGAGTGTTAAAAGTTTAAGCTTCTTAAAATGTTCCCTACAACTTTCTCTTTCTTTAGCCCGAACTAAAATTCTAATTGCCCACTTCTGCAATCTAAAGAGTCTAGTAGCAAAGTGTAAGTGTCCCCAAACTGTTATACAATATTTTATTCTGCTTTATATATCATCATCATCATCATGCTTCTGTCCGAAGACAGGTTTTAACTGAATCGCTGCCTCCATTTCTCTCTCTCCCTAGAAGCCTCTTTTATACCTCTATAAGTAGTATATCCCTGCTTTATATTATCTAATATTCCTATTCTTTTTCTCCCTCTTCCTCTTCTTCCACTAATTTTTCCTTCTAAGATCGTCCATTGTAAACACTGTCTTCTCAATATGTGCCCTATCCAATTTGCTTTTCTTTTCCTGATTGTTTTTATTAGCATCCTATCTTCTCCCACCATTTCTAATACTTCTTCGTTTCTCTTCCTCTCTGTTCATTTCACTTTCATCATTCTTCTCCATACCCACATCTCAAAACTTTCTAAATATTTTTCCTCCTTTCTCCTTATCGTCCACGTCTCTGCACCATAAAGAGCTATGCTCCATATGTAGCATTTTGCTAATTTCTTCCTTGTTTCTAAATTTATTTTCTTGCTTGTGAGAAGCTCCTTCTTCTCGTTAAATGCTGTTTTTGCCATTGCAATCCTACTTCAGATGTCCTGTGTACTACTTCCATCCTGTGCTAAAATACTGCCGAGATATTTGAAACTACTAACTTGTTCCAATTTTTGGCCATTTACCATTATATTTAATTCTTTTGTTCCTTTGAAACCACCATGACTTTCGTTTTTTCTGTATTGATCTTCATTCCATATTGTTGGCCAACCTCAACTAGTCTGTCTGTCATCCTCTGAAGCTCTTTCTCGCCTTCTGCTATTAAGCCCTGATCATCTGCGTATTTAATGGTGGTAATACTTTCACCTCCTATCTTAAATCCTTTCTCTTCCATCAACGCTTCTTCTGTTATTGTTTCTGCATACATATTAAATATCGCTGGTGAAATAGGACAACCCTGCCTCACTCCCCTCCCTATTGAAGTACTTTCTGTTTCTTCTCTTTCAACCCTGACTCTAATCTTTTGATCAAAGTAAAGGTTTTTAAGCAGTCTTTTATCTTTCAATCTATTCCTATTTTGTTTAAAATACCCAGCATTTTATCCCATTTCACTCGGTCAAAAGCTTTCTCCCAATCTACAAAACAAAAATACATACCTTTATTGACTTCTAGCGCTCTTTCTGTCATCATCCTCATACATCCTACAGCATCTCTAGTCCCCCTTCCTCTTCTAAAAACCAAACTGATTATCTTGCAGCTCCTTTTCTATTTTACACTCAATTCTTTTGGTTATTATTCTGGTTAGAACTTTAGCTGTATGAGAAATTAAACTAATAGTTCTGTAATCCTTACAACATTTTGCATTGTTCTTTTTCTCCAGTGGTACCATCACAACATCTAAAAAATCTTCAGGCCATACGCCAGTATCATATACTTGGTTAAAAAATTTTGTGAGTTGCTTAACTGCTTTCGACCTCAAAACCTTAAGAACATCCACTGGTATATCATCACTCCCAACAGCCTTCCTTCTTTTCATGTCATCAATTGCTCTTTTAACTTCAGACTCGAGAATACTTGGTCCTAGCTGATCTTCTTCCACACCCTCTTCTTCATTTAATTCAATATTTCTTGGCTTTCCTTCTTTGTCATACAGAACCTCAATGTATTCTTTCCAGACATTCTTTACATTGTCTGGCTCCGATACTATTTTACCACTTTTGTTCATGATTCCTTTACGTCCTATCTTTCTTGCCTTTTTCTTGAATAGTTCCCTAGCTTTGCTATACATGAGGTCTGTTCTACAAATTCTATCACATTCGACAATCTCCTCGCATTTCTCATTTATACACTGTTCTCTGGCTTTATCTGTTTCCCTTCTTAAAGCATTATTTAACTCCTTGTACTTTCTTTGGCCTTCTTCAGTGTTTATTTTCTTCCACTTTCTCCGCTCTTCCATTTTTTGCAGCATGGCTGCTGTGATGCAGGGTTTTTTGTTTCTTTCACCCGTTATCTTTCCTACCTTCTTTTCCATTACATCTTTAATGTTGCTATGGATGTATCTCCACTCCTCATCTACATTCTTCCTATTTTCTTCCTCTCTCTCCCCCAACCTTTCCTCCAGCTCAGTCATAATAGCCTCCTTGTTTTTAAGGAGTTCCTCTAAGTTCCATTTCTTGTTAACTCTTATGTTTCTCTTAACGCTCTTCAGTCTACATTGTATATTTGCCACCAAAAGGTTGTGGTCAGAATCGATATCTGCCCCTGGTAGTGTTTTCACATTTTTAATGCTATTTCTAAATCTTTCATTGACTAGTATGTAATCTATCTGGTATCGTCTCTGGTCTCCTGGGCTTCTCCATGTGTAAAGTCTCCGCTGGTGATGCTTAAACCATGTATTAGTTACAATTAATCTATTTCTATGGCAGAATTCCACAAGTTTATCCCCTCTTTCATTTCTCTTCCCTAGTCCATATTTTCCCACTATGTTATCTTCCTGTCCCTCTCCGACTAAACTGTTCCAATCTCCCATTACTATGGTGGTGATCCTTCCTTTTCCCTCCTCCTCCAATATCTCCATAATCTGTTCATAGATTTCATCTACTTCGTCGTCGCCAGCATTAGTCGTTGGCATATACACTTGAATTATAAGCATTTCCACTGGCTCCATCTGAAGTTTTACGGCTATTAATCTATCATTAACTGTCACTACCTTGCTAATTCTTTCAGCTATCTCTTTTCTCATTATAATCCCCACTCCCCTTTCCTTTTTCTCCCCTCCCGAGTAAATAATCTTAAATTCGTCTGAATTTATCTCGCCTTCTCCTTCCCACCGAACTTCACTAAGACCTACTATACCTACATTATTCCTTCTCATTTCCCTTTTTATGTTCTCTAGTTTACCCCCTGAATTCATAGTCCTAACATTCCATGTGCCTATTCTTAATTTCTCACCACTTGCTTTCCTATTAATGTTAAATTTCCTCTGCGCATCCCATAGGGTAGTCCCCACCCGGAGATCCGATTGGGGGACTATTTTACCTCCGGAATATTTTACCCCAGAAAGATCCATAGAGGTATTTTTCAGCTTTTCAGCCTATCATGGGAAATATAATGAGGTAGTTTCCCCTTGCTTTCCTCATCATCATCTTGGTTAGCTATACCAATCAGTCTCCTCATTATGTAACAACCTGTAGCCACTTTTTTACAGACTGACTGGATATGTGGTTCCCAATTAAGAGTATCATTAATATATATTCAAAGGAACTTCACGGTTTCAGATCTTTTCATCAAACCATTCATAGATTTAAGTCGAAGACTAAATATAGATTTTTTCCTGGGTGGAAGAAATTGGAGGAATGTAGATTTACTGTTGTTAATCATAACACTATTGTTTATGCACCAGTCTTCCATTGTATTAATGGACATTTGTGTAGCAACCGTAATGTTATCTTTGCTTTTTATCAGACTATTGGTATCATCAGCGTACATGACTAGGTCTCCGAAAACAAAGGAAGGAAGATCATTTATGTACAGTAGAAAGAGCAGTGGGCCCAAAATGGAGCCTTGAGGAACACCTTTTTTAATGATTCAATCGTGTCTGCTGTTTTATAGGGATTTTGCGTCTTGTTGCGCTTTTCCCTTGCCGGTTCTGTCCCTATTTGGGAACCCGAGGGTTAGGGCGTCCTTCGCCCGTTATTCTCTCCTCTTTCGCTTGGGAAGGGGGAGATCTGAGTCTTCGCCCGTGAATGACCTAGGCCGTTTGTATTTGTCCCAAGAGCTGGCCGTAGTTTTGGACAGATCTCTGACAGTTTTGTCACTGTGGTTCTCTCCTTTACTATAGAATTGTGCTGACATTTCCTTTAGGTATGATAATAAGGGAGTGATGCCGGTTTGCTTATAAGGATCGTATTTTGCCCTGGGTCTATGACGTATTGCCGCCTTAATTGTCCTGTTTTCAAAGGATTTTAGTCTTTGCTTACATGGTAGTCTGATCATGCCGGACCAGATCGGGGACGCGTATGTTAGTATTGGTCGAATAATTGATTCATAGAGGCGAATCTTCGTCTTAATGGATACGACCCGCGATCTGTATATTGGCTGCATTGCCGCACTTGCTCTGGCTCCTTTAAGGATAGTTTTTCCTATGTGGGTTCCGAATGTCAGCCTGTTGTCAATTGTCACCCCTAGATAGGTGGTCTCGTCGCTCCATGGGATTCCTACTCCCAGTACTTGGAGGTTCGCTTTAATTGGGACAAAGAGAACGCAAAGCATCTTTGTTTCGTATATAAGAATCTATAAAATGCAGCTACCGACGAAAAACTTCGTAATTTAATTAATTTCTCCATTTACCGTTGTGCCGTGTCTTTGGAGGATTTGTTACCCCAGGGCTTATATTACGGTCCGCCGATGAAAATCTGTGCGAAAATATGAAGGAAGTAGAAACTTTCAGTTAAGGTAAAATACTCAAGAGTTAGTCATGATTTTCTTGCTATTTAACTCTGAGATGGATAATTAAGCAAGGTAATGGATGTTGGGGAAGTTATCTAACTTCTAACAGGGGTTTAGTTTTTAGTGTGAGAACATTCTCATTTACGCATACACTCTAGTGTGATGAATGGGATGTCATATTCATTACGAATTAAAACTGCAATAATTTTCAAAACAATGAGTGGATTTTAGATTGAGTTGGAAATCAAATAATTTAACTCGATCAGAAAATCGCATAATTTGTTCTCCAGAATCTTGATGAAATATTTTCTTGAGTGCCAATCAAGTGAGCAGCTGATTTTATACAATTATTGATGCGTAACATTAAATAACTTTTATAATATGCAGTGCTTTTCTTAACCCAATCTTCAAATAAGGTGTAAGTTTGTAAGTTGATTTTTTTTAAACCTATTCATCTTAATATCTCTTTTTAAAGGAGACCTTCAGGAGAATTTAGTTCAGAGGTTTAACAATAGATAACGCTGTATCTTCCGAAAGGCGTCATGCCGCAGATTGAGTGATGGACAAATATACCTTTTACATTAATTCCTCTCAAAATCGAGTAGACTGTTTTATGATGAAAAGCAAATATAAACTTAATTGATTCCATCATCGTCTTCAGAAATACCGAAAAGTTGAAACCACTCAAGATCAATTTTCAACTAAAAAGCAAAATTATTATTATTAAAATATATTTAATTAAGCTTATTTATGGGAAACCATCACACAATTCTTTTATGCCTTACGGAGGAAGTTACCTTTCTTCCTACGCATTAGTAACTAACCAACTATTCACTGCAATACCTCTTAAATACGCATTGCGTGTAGACAAAAGGGAATCAGCAAGTAGTACAAATAAAAAAACATCATATTTAACTAAAATATTTAAAATATCTTCTTAGAACTTCCTCACAAATTGTTATGTAATTTTGAAGATCGTATTAATTTTTACAATGTAGAGATTATGAAGCCACAGAATGAAAGTTTTTCTATTTTACGTATATAAACAGCAACTCCTTGCGTAGGAGTAGTATTACACCTAGGAGGGTTACAAATCTGAAATTTGTCGTGACAGGTCAACCGACGGGAAAATTCTGAAATTCCAAACATTTTCATTTTTAGAGTAATTTTTCAGACCCCATTTTTCCATTTCTACTCTCTCCAAGGAAAGAATGGAAATCGGTGCTGGGCTTTATAAAAATGCATTTGGAAATTAGTATAAATTGAGATACAAACTTCTGACATAGCTGAAAGAATTGCGTTGTCCCGAAGACAATATTCTAATCTGAGCCCAATTAGAGCAAAAAATTTGTTTTTAGCAATGAAAAATATTAATTATCATGGAAACAAGTCAAATGTTATAGATAGAGATTAATATTCTATATTAAAATGGAATTGATTAAATTCTTATTATGGTAATTAAGAGACTATATTATAAATAGAGTTTATTTCATTCAACAGCGTAAACATATGATGAAGTCATAATCCTAACACGTAACATATCCTATTCATATAAAAAATAAATTAATCATTTTATTAACTAGTATAAACCATGTAAGTAAAATTTTATTTTATATATCAAATTTTTATTATTAAAATAGTTTGAAAATGATAAGTGAGCGAAGAGCTGTAAGACAGGGCTGGGTAACAAAAGTCAATGTGAATATTCCTGAAAAATAATAAAAATTTGAGATAAAAGTCGATTTTAATCATTATTTTATATTTTTCTCTAAGAATCAACTCAAGGAATACATTTTTGGAATATAAATTTAGCATTAAATGCGGCTATTAAGAAATTGCTAGTTCCATCTTTCAGAAGTTTGAAATTCTCAAATTTGACCTGGCATTGATTTATTAGGGGAGTGTTTATATTTTCGATGCTCAACTAACAGCCATTGTTGATAACGTGCTTGTGAGATAATGTTTGTCCCGAACCAGTTAGGGAGCCTTGATAACACGACCGCCTACGTTGGAAAAGAAAAGGTTCCAGCTTTGGAGTGTCTCCTTGGTTACCGACCATATAAAGGAATTGTTGCCTTAAAGGCGTCGTAAGAATGCCACGCAGCGTGAAAATACACGCCCGGATATTGTTCTCGGGGAAAAATTAAGAATGAGCGAGCCCGACCTGGCCCTTTCAAAAGACCTGATAGGCAACTTTAGCTCTTTGGTAACCGGGTTAGTGAATAACGAAGTAAATTTAATGAATGCCATTCTTTCCAAATACTCTAGTTTTTTCCGGCAAGGTTATAAGCATTCAACGCCATAAACTGAAGGAAAATAAGAATGGATTTTAAGAGGCATTAAAGTAAGATGACCAGACCTTTCAGGAATACAGTACTCCTATCAGTGGCTTTGTATGTACTCCTGAAAATCATGTACTCCTTTTGTACTTCTTTCAAAAGACTTGTACTCCTTTGCAAACTCGCAACACATAGTTTCGCAATGTATACTCCACAAAGGAGCGTGCCGATATCGATTCCGTTAAAATCAATGTTTAAAAGAGCAGTGTATTTAGCTTTTATACACTATTGGTCTACAAGTTAATGAAATCTCTCAATATAATCACGTAAAGCAGGGTCATGTTAAAGACACTGTTACGAAATAGAAGCGAGTTACATCTCGATTAAAGCGGCGAATATTTGGGTACGTCCTAACTCTATGGTTCCATCTGCACATTATGGTTAACATTATGGCCTTTAAAAATCTGACTTTATTAATTCTTCAGGCATTATTCATGTACATGCGCGAGGAGTAATTTTATAGAATTACTAGTTCGCAACAGTTATGAATTTTCTTATATAATCTTCAGTGAATATTCTCCTGGGCGATTAACGCAGTTAGCTAATGCACTGAGTCTTTCAAAAAAGCGCTACATAGGTCTCGCTACCCAAAACGTGAATTGTATTGTTCATGGAGTATTTATCATTAAGCCCTTCTGAAATAAGTGATAATTTATCAATAATGTACCTATGCTTTCTTCTTTTACTGAAAATTTATATTTAATTTCTCATATATTTATTATGTAAAGAAATTACAGTATTAGAAGAAAATTAAATTTTTTATGCATAAGCCCCTATCTCAAATTACTCTCCACTCTCTTATAAAAACAAAAATACAGTGGAAGGGGAGGGGTGGAATGAGGATCCGGCGTCCCAGTCCTGTGCTCCTTTCAATTTTTGAAAATTCTGGTCATCTTAATTAAAGCATTGAATACTTGTACGCTAGGTTTATCTACATTGTCATTACCTTGGCACAGGGTTGCCAGGTGGATTCTCTAAAAATATCGGACACAAGCGTTGAATGAGCGAAGCGCGCGAGAAAATATACATTTTCGTCCGGTATTACCTTTAATTTTTTCCCAAATACCGGACGGTTCGGTTCAAACCGGACATCTGGCAACCCTACCTTGGCATGGAACGTGAAAATAACTAAAAGTGACGCAATGAGTTAAAAATTCTGGCGATATTGTTGCCAGAACTATGAATGGCAGCAGCGAATAAAGGTAAGCCGTTGAGGCCCCAGGACGATAGTGGATTTTCCGCTTACATTGACGTGGCCGAATACATTATTTTGCCCAAATTGATAAGAAATCGCAACATTCTTTGTAATTTCCGGAGAGGCGACAAAGGATTGATCCGTTATTCGACAACCATCTCGCAATCCCATTAGAAGCAGTTAATTACGCGGACGATATGGTTCCGCGATCGAAACATGACAATTAAAAAAAATTTCCTGCGACTTTCGACAAGAGAGTTTTCTCTTTGCGTTAATGTGTATTATCTGTTTCATTGAAAAGGAAAGAAAATTAATGTTGATGTTTAATCTTGAAACTAAATTATAAACAGCGATCTGGGTTAATGCCAGAGTAGCTATTTTATTAAGCTGTGAAATCAATTCCTAGAACCGTATTGATGTTTGTAAGGGACTAAATCAGTTTTGCCTCGGAATTGCGTGTTTAAGGTAATTACGTCTTCCCTAGTTATGACTGTCCGTCACATAACACCTGCTTACAAACTCTCCCAAATAAACTAACTATTAAGTTTCCTTTTAATTAGTGCGTCGTTAGTTAAAATATTTGCGATGGGAAATGAAATTCAAAGTAAAAATAAGCGATTGTTTTTCCCCAATGCTGCGGCGTAAAAGGAGTCCAGCAAGAGAAAAAATAATACAATTTCCGGAATATCGAAGAATTTTTAAGGAAATTAAAAGATATATTGATTATTATGAGAACAAAAGAATTTTAAAGAATAATTTTTTCAACTAATTAAGTTTGAAGACGACGCAAAAGTTCTAGAAAATTCTTCTGAGATCAAAAGTTTTCCAAGAAATGAGGACTAATCACAAAATCTTTAAAGCAATATTCCTCCCTTTTCTCAACACGCATCAAAAAGTTAGAATCGCATTTTTTTCAATCACAAGCAAGTTTTTTCGTGTTAAGACCTCGCTAATCGCTCAATCTCGAGGATGAAAAGAGACAAGTCTGTGAAGAAAACCATGGCAACTGAAGGCAAAATAAATGGGGAAAATTTGCAACGTAGATTCAGAAAATAAATCATCGGTAACTCCTCGCTGCTCCAAACGAAAACGAGATTTAATAAAAATTTCGGCTAAACCTAATGCGCATTTGCAATGAAAGGCGTTTGAAATCGCTGCCACAGGAAAGTTTTTTTAAAACTAACTACGGGCGAAATCCCTAAAAAGAAGGAAGCATTGTGGCCGAAAAACCAATTTGGTACATCGAGCCGTTTTATAGCTACGCGAGGCCAATAGACCATCAGCTTCTACGTCAATGATGATACACACAACTCACGAATGGTGCTGCTTATTTCATTATACAGTACGTATATGTGTGTATATATATTTATATATATCTTAAGGAACTATACTGTAAACAAGAAGGATCAGCAAAAATAGAGCTGTAAGATGAGGAAAACATTGAAAAACAACTTAGGACCAAGTATTATGGAGAACGAAGTATATAAAGCGATAGTTGAACTAAAGAAAGGGAAAGCCACAGGCAGCGATGGAATACCGGCTGAGGTACTTAAAGTCATATGATCTAAAAGACTAAAAGCGATCACAAAATTTATTAATAAGATTTACGACAAGGAAGAGTGGCCTCGGAAATTCCTAGAATAAGAAAGAAGCCAAAGGCAATGCAGTGTAAAGACTACAGAACGATAAGCTTTTTGTCACACACTTCGAAGATCTTCACGAGGATTCTTAATAAAAGACTGAAGAAAAAGGCAGAAGAAATGATAGGGAAAGATCAATTCGGTTTCAGAAAAGGACGAGGAACTAGAGATGCGATAGGGGTAGTTAGAATCATATCAGAAAGAGCAATAGAGTACAGTTAAGACATCTGCGTATGTTTCATAAACTGGTAGAAGGCCTTTGATAGAGTAAATTGTTGAAGAAGATATTACAGGATATAGGTGTAGACTGGAAAGACAGGCGACTGGTCAGAAATCCATATGTGAATCCAGTTAAAAATGATCAGGTTGGAGAATGAGGACACCTGCGAAGTAAATATCGGTAGAGGAGTAACAGAGGGCTGCTACCTATCGCAGATCCTATTCAATATATATGGAGAAAGTGTAATGCAAGAAGGGATAGAAGGCAAAGGAGATTTAAAAATTGGAGGAGGGATTATAAGAACAGTAAAATACGCGTATGACCAAGTACTTCTAGCAGGAAAGAAAGACCAACTCCAGAAAATTATAAATAGACTAGTAATAACAGGTAGAACATCCGGCAAGGAAATAAATACAGAAAAACCCAAGGTCATTCGAATATCGGGCAAAGAAGAGAATCTGAACAAAAGTATTGGAGGAAAGCCTTTAGAACAAGTTTCAGACTATAAATACCTTAGAAGCATCATAACAAGAGAAGCAAAATGTACGGATGGGTTCAGTACTAGAATGGGAAATGCAAAAGCGGCTTCCAGAAGAAAGAAACACCTATTTAGGGGAATATAAAGGAAGATATCCACAAGAGGTTCATAAAATGCTATGCATAAAGTATAGCTTTGTACGGGCAGAAACATGGACGCTAAGGAAAAATGACATCAAATACTTGGAATGTTTTGAAATGTGGACTTGGAGGAGAGTGTGGAAGATAAAATGGACAGATGGGATGAAAAACGATGAAGTGCAAGGAAGAGTGTGAAGAGAAGCGAATGACTATACAGAGTATTAGAAAGATGAAGGTAAACTGGGTTGCACATTACCTGAGGAGAGAGAGAATGATTAAAGACATGTTAGAAGAAAAACTAGATGGGAAAAGGGAAAGAGGTAGGAAAAGGTTTCTGGTGATAGACGATTTGAGAGGGAAAGAGAGTTATCATGATATGAAGTGGACAGCGGAAAATAGGAGTATATGGAGAACCAGGTTTAACCATGAATAAACACGGACCTGTCTACGGACAGATATATATATGTATGTATGTATATATGTATATATATATATATATATATATACATACATACATACATACATACAAATAGTTGGTTATTGCATTCTTCAAGCATTTCATCTCACCTTTAAAAATATTAATTATTCTGAGAGTTATTTCATTATTAGAAATATTTTATTAATTCAAAAGATTTCATCTCTGTAACAATTTTCGTTCATTCATTATGGAAAAATATTTGATAAAAACAATACCCAAAATTTATCATTTTAAGGATATTATAATTTTTCCATTGTGGTGCACTAATTCCACACATTTCTGCTAAATGTAAAAGTTATTGCACATTTAGGAGTGTAATAATATTTTTATAATTGTTAAAATTCAAATATTTTTATCGGCCACAATAACATCTTCATAGTGGTTATAGATTGTGTATTTGTGCATATGTACTAAGCACTAAATAACAAAAATTTCAGCTCCCTATCTCACCCCGTAGTACCTAAACATGTACCTTTATGATTACATTTTAAGAATCATTCATTTTGAGGGGTAATATACTAGTATTGTAATGTCAATAAAATCTATTTGGTGACAGCAATTGGGAATTTCGTTACATGCTAAATAACAATTACCTAGAATAGGAGATTCATTTAGAAATTGTTCATTGCGAATCTATAATCTATTTTTCCCAAAATCCTTCATAAGAAAAAATTTCGAATCCTCAGCTCATCTGGAAATGCCTAAACATTAGTATCCTCCTATATGTTATATGTTAAAGCTTCCTCTGTGAGGAACGTCTATATATAATGATATGATATGTGTATGTTGTACTAGTACAAGGTGCTTGTATTCTGCAAGCATATTATCTCACCTTGAAAAAACATTCATGTTTCAGACAGATATTTCATCATTACAAATAGTTTTTTAATTCTAAAGACTTCACCTCCGCAGAATTTTCGTTTTTCCCTTATGTAAAAACAATAGATTAAAACAATCCCCAAACTTTGAAATTTTAAGAATTTTATATTTTCTCCATTATGGGGAAATAATGCTACACATTTCTTCCAAATTTTAAAGTTGTAGCACTTCTAGAAGTGAAATAATATATTTCTAATCGTTTAATTTTTAAACATTTTTACCGGTCGCCGCAATATATTTATGGAGAAATTCAAATACTTATTTGTGCAAATGCAATACTTTGTAAATAACTTGAAAATTTCAGCTTCCTAGCTCAACCCGTAGTACCTAAACAATTATCTATTTGTTTAAAATTTCAGAATTTTTAACTGCCAAACAAATTAAAATATCAAAATTTCTATATTCCCTATTTCGTTTTTTTTTACAAATCCTACCTCTAAAAAATTTTAGCTCCGTAGCACATTTGGAAATACATAAACCTTGAAAATTTGTTTAAACAATTGCGAGTTTTTTTCGTTTTTCCTAGTCGGTTTTGCACAAAATTCTACCAAAGAAAAATATTTCGAATCTCCAGCTCATCTGGAAGTACCTAAACATTAGTATCCTCCTCCTCCTCTGTAAGGAACGTCTATATATAATGATAATTGTGTTATGTCCTCTGTAAGACACGTCTACATATAATGAAGATATATATAGGAGGATACTAATGTTTAGGTCCTTTCAAAAGAGCTGGAGATTCAAAATTTTTTTCCGGCAGGATGATGTGCAAAACCGACTAGAAAAAACGAAATACTTGAAAAGGTTTAACAATGCGACCGCAAAAAATTCACAATTGTTTAAACAAATTTTTAGGTTTTTGTATTTACGTATGTGCTACGAAGCTGAAATTTTTTTAAAGGTAGAATTTGTAAAATAGAACGAAATTAGGATTAGAGCAATTTTCATATTTTAAATTGCTTGGCTGATAAAATTCGTAAATTTAAAATAATTAGGTAAACGTTTAGGTACTACGGGGTAAGCTAGGAAGCTGAAACTATTACGTTATTTAAAGAATTGTCCCTATATACAAATAAATATTTTAAAATAACCATGAAGTTGTTATTGCGGCTGTTAAATATATTTAAATTTTAAACAATTAGAAAAATATTATTTCACTTCTAGATGTGCTATAACTTTAAAATTTAGCAGAAATGTGTGGCATTAGTGCACCACAATGTAAAAATTACAATATTCTTAAAATTGCAAATTTTAGGTATTGTTTTAATAAAATATTATTCCATAAGTATAGACAGAAATTGGGTGCAGAGGTGGAATTATTTTAATTAAAAAAATATATCTAATAATGTAAGATTTCTTTGAATAATTAATGTTTTTTTACGGTGAGATGAAATGCTTGCAGAATGCAAGCACCAACTACTTGTATTATATATATATATATATATATATAATACAAACACAGTAGAGGATTTGAAATAAGGCCAAAGTAGGCAATGGCCTCGCAGACATTTCATGAATTAAACTATTTGATCCGCAGGAGGACGGCTGAACAGAAAAACTATATACACGAGCAATAATTTTAGAAATAAATGCCACAAAGTTGGCGGAAAATAATGTAACCTAGGGGCGGGAAATTTCAAAATTTGCCACTGTATAAATATGTGCGCGTATGTGTGTAATATATATATATATATATATATCAAACAACTCGATATTCTACGACGACACGTAGAGATAATCCGATTCGAGAGGAGAAAATGAAAAAAAAATTCTCCCTCCAAGTGTGTACGAATATTCTCCGAAGGTTTTCTGTTGGAGAATACCCGACTGCAACATTGTTTACCTCCAGAGATTCACGTCACGTCTCCTGACTGTGCATTCAAGTTCTCACTGAGAAATAGAAATAAAATAAAATCTCTAGCGGCATTTCTTATTCCACGGCGTCGGACGAGAGAGAACTGCGTTTCAAGTCGATCCCATCCAAACGCACGCCTCTTTTTTCTTTCCGTAAATTTCGCCAAACTCTTCTTTCCGATTATCCGTCGAATGGCTTTAACGCTCATCCTCGCTATTTTGCGAGTCCGCTCCTTTCCTATTTTTAAGGAGAAGGGATAAACGGTACACAAACTGACCGAAGCAAGCGGGCTGCCTTGACGACCTTTTTATTTCCAAGCGAGCCCTTCGTTACTATGGAGCAATGGTGGAAACTCGACCGCCGTCGTTACGATAGAGGGGGTCGATTCGTCCCGAGCGCTACGACACGTATGAGAGAAAATTATTTTTTTCACATTCTTTTCCAAACCGGAAGCGGGAAGCAGTGGAACGCCATGAGTGGGCGTTTATGACGACTGTCAGAAACACACTCGGCATCTTCGTAAACGAAAAAACGGAAACGGTATTTTTTTAAACAATATTATTTTGCTTTCCATTTCGGATGAGTTGCGAGGACTGTAAATTTTCGCTGTCGGACCATTCGTAAAAAAATAATAAGATATGTGTCGCCTTGCTTACCCTTAGAGATCGCGAAGAAGAATCTGGTCCGACGCATGATTTGATTTCGATGATAGCTTTACAGCTGATTAGGGACGTATCATAGGAAGAGAAGTTTACTCGTTTCCAAAATCTAATATGCAAATTCGGAGTCCTGAGTTAAATTTACTTGGATTGAGTAAAACCGCTTCTAAGGTACACCCACTAACAATATTTATCCTTCAACCGAGAGCAAATCTTCACGGAAAATGTTTGACAGCCAAAAGAACCCTGAACCAATAAGCGATAAACTATTTATTTTCCCTCTTTCTCCGTTTTCTTTTTTATTCGTATTTTCATACATTTCTCTTCTTTTCAATTCAAGTTTTGGTAAACAATCGAGCGTATTTTTATACGAGATCGCTTCCTTTTTGTTTTACGCGTTTTGAGAACCGCGGGCTTCAAAGAAATGATTCACGAGAGAACGTAGCTCATTAAATAAAGGCGGATTTTATTAATGAGAAAACGCGCCGGAGTTGTTTTATCTCTTTTTTGTTGTCCTTCCGTACAGAATATCATGCGCAGAATAAACGTACGTCTAAAAAAACACCGCAAGTATAACGAAGACGAGAGCTAATAACACTAACTTCGAGTCATAACAATTCACTCTCTCGGTGGCATCGCGAAATACAACAGACACACTGACGAGAAAAAACGTCACGCAATAGACGAGTCGCGCACGGGAATAACATTCACGCACGACGATAACAACTGCGTCGGAATAAAATACCGAATCACCTACGACGTATCTACGGATGCACGTTTAACTAGGATCTAAAAATTACTTTATGCCAACGACATTTGACATATTCGGCAGCATTTATATTCATATTTTTACCCAAAATATGAAAAAATAAGAACATTAAGACTTTCAACTCACCGTTCACCGGAAGCAGCCAACAACTTCGTTCGAATCCTTCCCACGACTATGACGGCTGTGACCACCAACACCCTTCCCAAACTCAGTTCCTTCCTTCTCCTCCCAGAGAAGACCCTTCCGTTTTCCAGAAAAATCTTCTTCAGGCGCAGGAAATTACAGTGCAGAATCCGTTTCACTCCCCTCCTGCCAAAGAGAACACATTGGGCAGAACATAAACAACCATTTTTTTTACAGGCCACCTAGAGAAAACGGCAAAAAAAACTCTCCTAAAAGATGATTACATTTACACGTTTGCTTTACTACGCTCATTAAGAAACAGTAAGGTGGAAAAACAAGCACGAATATCACACCGCGCGAATTTTTCTTTATAGAGAAAAACAACGTCAATATGTAGGCACTCGTGCGAGCTCGGGAGAGCGGCGCGCCGTGTTCGCGCCTATTGGGAAAGAGTTCAAAAAAGTGTTTTCACTCACGGGCCACCTCCGTGCGTGGCAGACGACCAAAGGCGAGGAAGAGACGTGCAGCGGCGCGAACCAGAAAAAAAATTCGCAGCGGCGAAATCGCACAATATTAACAGAGAGAGAATTTTCCTTCCCTCGAAGCACGCGAGCGACAAGAGAGTAGAGTGTTGTTGACACGGGCGAGGAGGAGACGAGACGTAGACGAAGGTACCCCTAGGTTGGGAGGCGTAGCAATGAGTTGAGCGATAAGGGAGAGAGAGTTCTACGGCGGAGCGCCGTGTTTGGGAGGCGGGGCGAGGAAGGAGGGAAGGGGTGGGGAGATAGGGAGGAGAGAGGGAGGGAGGAGAAAAGGTAGGGAGGGAGGAGAAAAGGTAGGGAAGGAGGAGAAAAGGTAGGGAGGGAGGAGAAAAGGGAGGGAGGGAGGAGAAAAGGGAGGGAGGGAGGAGAAAAGGGAGGGAGGGAGGAAAAAAGGGAGGGAGGGAAGAGAAATTAGGAAGGGTAGGTAGGGCATCGTAGAGAGGGAAGGGGGAGAGAGAGATAGGCGAGATGGAGGGAGAGAGAGATAGGCGAGATGGAGAGAGAGAGAGAGTGAAGGGGAGAGGGTGAGGACGGAAGGAGAGAAAACGAGGTTTCGAGAGTGGGAGAAAACCGGGAGGGTTGGTAATTCTCCGAGCTTGCGCAGGACGCACCGTATACGGCGGGGGTGTGAGCGAAGGACAGAGAGAGAGGGTGGTAGAGAAATAAGATAGGCATAGAGATAGAGAGAAATAGAATTTTCAAGGGATGGAGAAAGGTAAGGTTTTAAGAGAGAGAGAGAGGTTTCGGAGATAGATAGGTGCTGAGAGAGGGATGAAAAAGAGAGAGAGAGAAAGCGAGAGAGGAGGGGAATTGATGGGAAGGATGGGAGTGGGACATACCGAGCGTCTTCGTGGAACTTTATCGCCGAGAAGTACTTTCGCGAAAAGAAATGGGAGAAAGGGGAGATCTCCGTAATGTGTGCGCGCTCCCTAACTTGGAGGGTGGCCCTTTTTTATTTTGACTATTGACGCCGCGCCGGTGGCGTGCTCTCTCGTCTCTTCCTCGTTTTCGGCAGATTCGAACTGCGGTTGGGAATCACGATCGCCGACCATTATCCCAACGTCCTTCATATGAGTGTTTCGACGAGCGTAATGAGGCAAAAAAGGTTTCGCCAATCAGACTGACGGAACGAGTCGCATCGAAATGCCAAAGGTCGAATGGTAGGTTGGCTTTGACTCTCCTCGTGGTTTGCCTTATTTCGTCGTCTACGCTCGCATGAATATATTCTATTTATTTGATACCGTCCATGATTTCTGCCGGCTCGTTGACGAACGGATGATTATAATTCATTGGTAGAGGTTGTTTACGAAGTTGATATGTGAAGCGAAGTTCGTAATACTGACACTTCATAAACAACGAGCAACGAGTTTATAAAATGAAAGATAATTTCAATGGAAACTATTCATCAAACAACTATTTTGGAATAATTATCCACCATGTGTCATCCATCATTGCCAAGCCCGAGTTATTAGTGCGTAGGCTAAGGTATTTGTATAACTAGAGAATATTTAAAAAGTAAATTAATAACCAGCGATCAACTAATGACGTCGAGGATATGTTTTACTTTTCATCTACATCGAAATATTATTCCAAAATTCAGCGGAGCGGTGGGTGCCAGGGAATTCCGTCAAAAATATCAACAAAATTTCTTCGCATGCAAGCCTAAATGTCCTGTTATGATTTCTGATGGTCGCATAAATAAACGAACCTCAATAAAGCTCAGTCCCACAATCGATCTCAGGTATTTCATCTCGCGTTCATGTCTTCCGATGGAGAGATTTCGATTATTGCCGAGAAATCCTCGGCGAAACCTACCGACCTATACTTCACTAGAGCAATCATATCGGGGATACTCTAGCAGGACCATCCAACAATCCTCTTTCTTCTATAAATGCAAAATAGGTACAAAATCCTCATATTTAAAACATTTTTCATTTCCAGGCTATCTGTTGAAATATTTTATAATATTACACGAAAAAGTAGGATCATCTAACGATCCTCTTTTTCGATAAATGCAAAATAGACACCAAATTCCTCATATTTAAAACATTTTCATGCAATATGGTAAAACATTTTATAATATCGAGCGAAAAAACGTCTTCTTTCAAGAGAACTGTCTTTTGAGAGATTGACGGAACCGCAGCTGATGCAAATTCTGAATACGTAATAAGTTTCTTTCTCTAGTCTAAAATTAACCCGCAAATAGGTACAAAGAAACAACTACTGCTAGTTCTACGAACTCAAAAAATGAGCGCTCAAAAATCAAAATTGGCAAAATATATACTTTGGTGTTTTTTAATTTTTTTAGATAAGACGGGATAAAATGACTATTTTCAGTCAAAATTGATTCATGTTTCCTCTTTATTTTAGCTTATAATGACAGTAACCCACGCACGGATATGTTTGCCGCCCTCCAAATAATGATGTCAATTTTAAAAAATGTTCTGTAGGAGTGGCCAAGTGTTCAAAAAATACCTCTCAATTTAGTCGGGATATCATATTTATCGGTGTATAAATATTTTCTGAAATGTGACCAACTCTGAAAAATATTATGATAATTTAACGTGGTCAGGAATAAAGAAAGAGGTGCTTCGAAACAAAAGCGTTTTGCGAGATATTTTAAAACAATTTACTCAATGCAGCATTTAAAGACGGAATCGAAAAGGACGATTATCATTACTTCACGTGATTTCAATCTTTTTATGCGCATTTTTTTCCGTTTTTCCGTTCGTTCCATCAACGTACCCAGTCATCCGCCTGGTTGTTATGGTAATGAATTCGTAGATTTTCTCCGGGCTCTTGTCCTCGGATGATCGATTTTCGATGATATTGCTTTTTGACGGTTAACCTTTAAAATAATCAAATTTTAGATCGCAAATATCTGTGAATCCTACTTATATTATTGCGTGCTTCCAGATTTTAAAGTCCCCAGCAAAGAAATGAAAATGCTACTCTAATATCTACTTTCAAATATTTAAGGATCTGTTGGCATCTAACCTCCCGCCTTCTTAGTTGGTGTGAAAATCGCCGATATTGTCGTAAATTGTCAAGTGCGCCAATCCTTGACAATTCGAAAAATACAAAAAAATCCAACAAGATTAGATTTGAATCGGAGCAATATTATCATTCGTCGGCTAGCGAGCGATATCTCATTCTTTTCGTTACCAACCTAGTTCCTTCACAAAATCACACGCTTGGCGTCCTTACGTGATCAAAGACGCAACAAGCATTTACAGGGACATTTTGGAGGACTATAAAACAAAAGGTGTGCTATAGCCGCCGTAAAAGCTGCGCGCATTCGAGTGAAGCGATGCGGCACTGTGCGGAGGAAAGCCAACACTCTCCATAAGTGGCAACATTATAAGAGAGAGAGAGGGAGAGAGAGATAAGAAAATTTAAAAAGAGAAAAAATTTCTCATTGAGGTTGAGGGGCTCAAGATTCTGGCAGACGGGGTTTGCACGAGCGTTTACGAGAGCATAGGAGAATTATTTTGTGAAGTGCCTGTACGAAAATCAAGAGAAAAACAGGGAAAGAAAAGAGGAAAAGAAAAGAGAGGGGGAGAAGGAAGGGGAAATAAAAGAGAGAGAAGAGTTAAGAGAGAGAGGAAAGGAGAGTGAAGGAGAGAAAGAGAAGGAATGGGTAGAATATAGAAAGCAGAGGAAGACGAGAGACAAGGATAGGAGGAGGAGAGAGAAGAAAAGAAAGATGAGAGAGGAAAAGAAGAAGAGAGAGAGGATAGAAAGATAGATAGATAGATAGATAGATATTCGTCTTTATTAGGGCGAGATTGAGATTAAGCTGTCTCTTCTTCCATCTAACCCATTGTCAATTACAGACAGGAAGAAAGTGACAAAGAAAAAAATAGAATAAAAGATTACATAAAATAAATGACTACATAAATACAATGCCAAGTTAGCATTTAAATGAAAAAAGATGGAGATTTGTTGTTTGAGAGGTAAAACAACGGAAAATTAAGATACTATTTCGTAGTAAAAACCACTGCAGGAAAACACCCACATAAGAAGAGGGATGTGAAAAACCGGCGAGACCTACTGATAGCAATATTTATGGATTAACAGGATCATATTAGAAAAGTACATAAAATGAAATACACATAAACACAGTTTTACATAAAAACTAAGAAAAACACTGGTACACATAAATACATACAGCTACATATGCAGATATTTAAATGCTTTCCACAACCTATAAGGAAAATAATTGATTGTCAGTTTAGGACAATGAAAAGGAATGGGATAAGAGACGTTTGTGGTACGAGTGTTTGAACGTACATAGAGTTGAAGAGGACTTTTTTCGGGTGGGAGGTTATTCGATAATCTACATGCTGGGACAGTGAAGGATCTGCTGTATGAGGTGAAGAGTTCCCGAGTTTCCAGTCAGGTGAATATGTTGTCTACCGACGTTTCGGCACCTTCCTCAAGTGCCATCTTCAGGGGTCTCCTGAGTGCCGTACCAGAGATGTCATGATCTTCCAGCCTGAGGCTGGCCACGTCGCATTTCCAGCTAAGCTGCTAATGCGAGACTACTCTTAAAACTAGCTTAGCGCACTTCGATAGCCCATAAATGGGCATATATCCCTCCCTACAAGCGAGGACGCTTGTTTGAAGGGACGGCATCCTGCACATCAAGGCTGGCAATGGGCCGCTTGTAACGATCCCACCACCTAGCCTTGATGTACTCTAGCATTCGCACCTCTTCGTGCGTTGATAATGCTGCCTTGCAGTAGAATTCCTTAGACATCCTCGGCAAGAGGATGTCCAGGGGTTCCACGTTTCCGTCTAAATGCATCCGGTCGACATGGTCGTATCTACCACGACCAAGTATCAACCGGAGTGCATTATTCTGCACTACCTGCAGCCTGTAGAGGGTGGTTTTGGACACTCCAGACCAGACCGAAGCTGCATAGGTGATGATGGGCCTCACGCAGCTCAGGTAGAGGCGTCTCTTAGTGTCGGCCGTCAAGACATCCGGGCGCAGAATCGGACGGATTCTGGATAACGCCCCGAGTGCCTTGCGGCGGACACTCTCAACCTGAGGCTTCCATAGAAGCTTCCGGTCCAGCACAACTCCCAGGTATGTGACCTCTGGACTCCAGGGGACGACCGTCCCCATCACCGACAGGTCGACTCCAGGCGGCGCTCCCATTCCAGGATGGAAGACGACGGCCCTGATTTTGGCGGGATTAACCGCAATACGCCATCGACGATACCAGGAGGACAGATCGTCGACGGCGCATTGTAACCTCTCCACAGCCGCGTTCTTCTTGCTGGAACGCGACAGGAGCGCCGCGTCGTCAGCGTACAGGGTAAGACTGGTGTTCCACCCAAAATCTCTGGGGGGATCCTGGGTGAAGATGTTGAAGAGTATCGGTCCCAGGACGGATCCCTGCGGAACGCCGGCGCAGATGCGTCGCATTTCCGATCCGACCCGGAGCCAAAACACCCGGAACGTCCTGCCCTGCAAGTACGACTCAATAAGTCGCACCATCCAAGCTGGGAACTGAAATCGAATCATCTTCAACAGGAGTGCTGGATGCCACACGCGGTCGAAGGCTTTCGAGATGTCGAAGAAAGCCCCCGCGACCGCGTGGTTCCTGTTGAAGGCGTCGGTGACGAAGTGCGTCACTCTACCCAGTTGTTGGGTAGTGGAGTGCCCACTCCTGAAGCCAAACTGCTCGTCCGGGAGAATGTTCTTCTCCTGGAGAAAGTGCTGCAGCGGCTTCTGGATAAGACGCTCAAAGGTCTTCCCGAATCCGGCCAGGAGAGAGATTGGCCGGATGTCTCCGGGGCCAACCTCCGTCCCCGGCTTCTTCGGGAGACAGATGACCTTTGCCCTCTTCCAGGCAGACGGAAAGTATGGAACCCCGACACACCCGTTGTAAATGGCGGCCAGGAATTCTACTGCGGCAACAGGAAGCTGTCGCAGGACGATATTGGGGACGCCGACGTCCCCCGGAGCCCTCGTCTCGAGGCGACGAATCACTGCCGTACCATTCTTTTGTCCCTGTATATATACTACTCCGGTATTGGAGGCTCGTTCCCCATTGGCTGTTGGGTCGGCCTATGGCGTTCCGTGATTTTGGGGAGTATGGGATTCCACACCTTGCTGAATGGGAATCCCGTGTCCCTGTTAATGTTGTTTTTCTCAATTCTGATTTCAATGGCTTCTTTCACTAGCCTATCCCAAAAACCGTTGGCCTTGGCAATTACTTTGGCCTCCGTGAAGTTAATTCGATGGGCTGTGGATATGCTGTGCTCTGCGATTGTCGACTTTTCTGGCTGATTTAGGCGGATGCACCTTGAATGCTCTTTGATTCGCGTTTCTATTGTCCGTCCCGTTTGGCCGATGTACTGCTTGCCGCACGAGCAAGGGGTTTTATAAACTCCGGCTGTTTTGAGGCCTAGTTGGTCCTTGTTCTGCGGTAGGAAGCTCTGGATTTTTGGCGGCGGTTTATGTGCCACCCTGATGCCTTGTCTGCCTAGAATCCTCAAGATCCTCCCAGAAATCGTTGACAGGAAGGGTATACATGCCGTGGCTACTGGTTTTTCTTCCGGCTTCTTCTTCGCTTTTCCGGAAACGGCCCTTTTCAGGGCCCTGCCGATTTCTTGTTCCCCGTGGCCGTTCTGTCGGAACGAGAGGCGTAGGTTCCTGATTTCTGCCCCTAAACTATCTTCGTCAGCAATGGCTTTTGCCCGGTCGATCAGAGTGGTCAACACTCCTTGTCGTTGGGAGGGGTGGTGGTGGCTAATCCCATTTAAGTATAGGTTGGTGTGGGTAGGTTTGCGATACACACTGTGTCCCAATGTGCCATTGGGTTTGCGGCTCACCAGGATGTCCAAGAAGGGAAGGGATCCCTCTTTCTCCTTCTCCATTGTGAAGCGGATGTTGGGATGTATGCTGTTTAGGTGATCTTGAAACTCCATTAGGGCCTCAGGTCCGTGAGGCCTAATCACGAATGTATCGTCCACGTATCGGAAAAAAACATTTTGGCTGTAGTGGTGCCGAGTTGAGTGCCTTTTCCTCGAAGTACTCCATAAAGAGGTTGGCTACTGCTGGAGAGAGCGGGGAACCCAAGGCCACACCGTCCGTTTGTTCGTACGTCTCCCCGTACGGAACACTACAGAAAAAGTACGCGAAATATGTTACTTATCACTGGTTAGACCACAAGTAAAATACGCTTCAAGCATATGGGATCCGTAGGAGAAGGGACATATAATTCAAGTAGAAAGAGTACCGCGCATAGCAGCCAGATTCGTAAATCAAAGTACGAACATAAGGAAAGCGTTGCCTCATTATTGAGTGATTTGAACTGGGTACCACTGGAGGACAGTAGATTGAACTCAAGGTTGAGACTACTGGAGAAGTATAGGTCGGAATGTCTAAAAGAGGAAGTTGTAGGAATAATTGAAGCACAATCCAACCCGCGCAGGGATTTGATCCGGCCCGTCTTAACAGCAAGAGTATTCATTAGATATAATTTATGATATCTAAACGACATTTTTCGAGTACTTGCGTGAAATTTACTTGAAATATAAGCGATTTTCGTGCTACAGAATCGAACAAAATTCTCAAAACTTTCTCTTTGAAATTTTCACACGGCCCGATCAGCCATTTGAAATGCCGTATGTGACCCGCACAGTGGATCATGAAGCCACATGTTTCCCTATCAGTAAAAAGTTTGGTGACCCCTGATGTAGATGAATGGTGATAAACTCTTTGGATAGATATCGTGGGATGATTGTTTCAAGGATTCGGTGTAATAACAAAAGAAGATGCAATTTTCAACGCGATTAAAGGTTTAGCCAAGAAAGTTTGAAAAAATATTCCGAAATATGGTCTGATCTCTTAAGATTAAAAATGAATCGCATGCAGGAATTGTGGGTACGCTGGAACTTAAGGGCAAGCTCTTTTGATAGATCTTGTTATACAACGTCACAGTAGTCGAAGTGTGGAACGACTAAAAAGGTGACCAGCTTCATTTTTAGGGAAGAGGGCAGAATATTATGAAGACGCCTGAGTGAATGTAGGGAAGAATTTACCGTCTCGCACACTTTCATAACATGGTTAGTCAAGGAGAGTGTTTCATTTAGTAGCATATCGAGATTTTTAACAGTTTTACAGTAGGGTATGATTGAACCATTTAGTGATAGAATAGAAATTTCAGCAAGAGTTACTGACGCAAGTAGTTTTGGATATCCGATTATAAAATTTTTCGATTTCGTTGGGTTAATACTGAGAAAGTTACCATCTCTCCCTTTTTAAGCTGACTCAGGCGATGACTAATATTATCTAATTGTAAGACAAAGGATAAATTATTAGGCTCGGAGTTCAAGTAAATTTGAAGATCATCAGAGTATAAATGATGGTTACAGCATGTAAGTGTTTTGAAGCAGTCGTTAATGCAGAATAGAAGAGGATCTAAGATTGAGCCCTGCAAGACATCTCTGGTAATACTTATCCAAGAGGAGGAAGAAACATCTGAGATGACCATCTGGTGACGATCACTAAGGTATGAAGAGAACCAGTTAATTGAAGAGTTAGAAAATCTCATGCTTCGGAGTTTTGTCAGAAGGATGTCTTTGTCTAGTGAGTGAAAGGCTTTGCCTGTCAATTTCAAATGGATCGTCGTATGCCATTCGTGATTTTAATTAAAGCAGCGGTCGTGCTGTGTGACAATCGAAAGCCTGATTGGGAGGAGTCAAGTATACGATTTGAGTTAAGGAAATTTCTAACTTGCTCGTGCAAAAGTCTCTCTAATAATATAGAAAGGGTGGGAAGAAAACTAATCGGACGATAGTCTTTGATATCCTTCGATGGTGGTTTCTTTGGGATGGGGTGGATTAATGCACGTTTCCATTGCGATGGGAATTTACCCAGAAATAAGAAGTGATTAAATATATTAGTGATTATTGGTAGGATAAGGTGAATTGATTTGTTAATTAGTAAAATTGGAACACTGTCTGCACACTGCGCCTTTGATTTAACTCTGCGTATAGCTTTAAGGTAAATTTGCGATATCAACTTGAAATGAAAAGATTGAGAACCGATAGACTCATTTGCTTTTAGATCGAGGCTTCAAATTTCTTTGCGTTTACATTCAGAGTCAACAACTGTGGAATGAGTCGAGAAACTAGTATTAAGCAAATCAAGAGATATATCTGGAGGCAAGAAAGAATCCTTAGGCTTGCCAATCCCGAGGTGTCGCAGATTATTCCATAATGCGGACGGAGTTTCTTTCGGACTAGATATTGAGTGTGCGAATTTTATTTTAGCGTTCCTAATATGCTGCTTAGTTTTACTTCTAATGTTTTTGTAGGGCCATCATTAGTTTTATATCCGTAGTTAGCCATAGCGCGCGAATGACTGGTGCATATTTGTCTAATAATGATAATAGCAAAGTGTTTGTTGATTCAACTTTTTTTCGATGTCGTCAGTCTATTCTATTATGAACCAGGAAAGAAGGACAGCTTCAGCAAATAGAATAGTATAATTAATGTTTTTAAGGCTCGCTGAAAATGAACTTTTGCTTATACTTGGGAGAGTTGACAGAATAGGCCAGAAAGATAAAGTCATGAAATGAAATTCCGGGAGCAGGTAGCTGTCCGTGTATAATTACATTCTCTGGACTGGCTCTTACTACAAGATCAATCCATGTGGATGAGTTTTTAGTGTTATTTGTCGGCATAAATGGTAGAATACAAAGATTGTCATGTAGTAAGTTAGAGATGGTCTCGTCGATGTTTAATCGGTGGCCTATTTTAGACCGAAATATTATCCCTAACAATAGTTTTTTTTTAGTCTAATATTATTTCGAGGAAAAGATATTCAGGCCTTCGAGAGTACTGTGAATCACTGTTAGCAATTACTTTACATGAAAGATCTTTATGAACATACATTCCTACTCCACCTCCTCCTTTTCCATTCGTCATTGCGAAAGAATTTGTACCCAGGTATTTCTACAGAAGAGCTCGAGATTGATGGTTTCAGCTACGTCTCGGATAGGGTAATAGCATGTAGATTTTTCGACGGAATAATTGAGCGTTATTTTGTCAAAGTGGGCGACAAGGCTTTGCGTGTTGAGGTTGAGCTGAAAGGATCGAGAAAACGAACTGAGTTTGTCAGCAAGAAGATTTGGGTAGGAATTGGTGTGATAGAAATGGACATTATAAAGTATGACTTTGGAGGTTGATAGCTTCATGAGTAGAAGGATAAAGAGAATGTCGATGAGAGGTTGGTCTGAACTGCAGGAAATATTCAGAGGCATTTCGGTTTAGGGAGGACACGGTGGGTGGTGAAGGGACGTAGGCCAAGGCGTTTGGGTTAAGGGAGGAAACAATGGGGAGCAAAGCGACGAAGGCAGGTGAGTTAGGGTTTAGCAAGGAATTTGAGAAAAAATGGAGGAGGGAGTTACTGGTAAGGTGGTAGTCGTAATGTGAAGGGGTGAGTAGTCAGAGGCGAGTTTAGGTATGACAAAGCAACAAAAATTGCACAGCGATATAAAAGGCAATAAAAAAAGGTTTTACGCTTTATCACCACACATAGTCAAAATCAATGGACAGCAAGGGGAGATTGGATTGAGAGCATTTAATGGGGGCAGAACTGCTAAACTATTTGAGTGAAGAGGAAAAACAGCGCATTAATTAGAGAGTGAGGGAGTAAGAACTGTTTTTTATAGAGCTATAACACGGATAAGGCAACACAAGAACGGTATCACAAACTCGGAGAGGAGTAAAAGGATGAGAAAGGATAGAGAAATGAGAATAGAAAGAGGAGAGAGATAATAGAAAGAGGAGAGAGAGGATAGAAAGATGAGAGAGGGTAGAACGATAAAAAGAAAGATGAGAGAGGATAGAGAAAGGAGTGGATAGAAAGAGTGATGATAGAAAGAGTAAAAAGAGAGGATATTAAGAGGATTGAGATAGAATACAAAATGACAAAGAGAATAGAAAGTTAAAAGAGGACAGAAAGATGAGAGACAGGAGAGAAAGAGGGGATAGAATAGAGAGAAGAGAATATAGAAAAAGGAGAAAGGAGAAAAAGTAATAGATCGAAAGAGAGAGAGGATAGAAAGATGAAATAGAGGGGAGATAGTATAGAAAGATGAGACAGGATAGAGGGAGGAAATGATAGAAAGAGATAGAGATGATAGAAAGAGTAGAAGATAGAGAAAGAGGACAGAAATAAGAGAGACAAAGAGGATACACAAAAGAAAAAGGACAGACAATGGATAGGATAGAAAGAGGAGAGAGAGAGGATTGAAAGATGAGACAAATGAGAGAAATATGAGGGAGGATAGAGAAAGAATATGACAGAAAGGTAAGAGAGAGGAAAGAAAGATGAGAAAAAGGAGAGAAAGATGAAAGAGGATAGAGAAAGGAGAGGATAATGAAAGGAGAGGATAGAAGGAAGAGAGAAAAAATACTGAAAGGAGAGAAAAACGAGAAACTACAGAGGAAGAAGAAGAGCGATATAGGAAAGATAGTTGAAAGAAAAATGAGAGAGGATAAAAGAGGAGAGAGATAGGATAGAAATATGAGAAAAAGAGAGAAAGATGATAAATAATAGAGAAAGTAGAGGATAGAAAGATGAGAGAGAGGATATAAAGAGAAGAGAGAATAGAGAAGTGAGACGCTAGAAAGAAGAGAGATAGAGGATAGAAATGTTGTAATATAGAATGATGAGAAAGGATAGAAAGAGTAAAGATGAAAGAAATATCAGAAGTATAGAAAAAGGAGAGAGGGAGGATAGAAAAATAAGAGAGAGGAGAGAAAGACGAGAGAGGTTAAAAAGAGGATAAAAACAGGAGAGAGAGAGAAGATATAAAGAGGAGAGAGAGGTGAGGAAGATAAGATATGATAGAGAAATGACAGAATTAGATAAGAGAGGATAGAGAAAGGGGAGTATAGAAAGATGAGAGAGAGAGGATATAAAGAGGGTTGAGAAAGGATACAAAATGAGAGAGAGAATACAAAGGTTAAAGAAGACAGAAGAGATAGAGGAGAGATAGAAAGAGGAGAGAGAGAATAGAAAGATGAGAGAATATCGAGAAAGATGAGAGAGTATAGAGAAAGGAGAAGATAGAAATATGAGAGAAAGAAGGGAAAGAAGAGTGTATATAGAAAGGAGGACAGAAATAGGAGAGATAGATGAAATAAAAATGAGAGGATAGAGAAAGGAAAGGATAGAAAGAGGAGAAAGAGAGGATAGAAAGATGAGAGAAAGGAGATAAAGAGGGCAAAGGATAGACTAAGGAGAGGATAGAAAGAGAGAGGATATAATGATAACAGAGACAAGAGAAAGATGAGAGAGGACAGAGAAAGGAGAGAATAGAATGAAGAGAGATAGAGGATAGAAATGTGAGAAAATAGAATGATGAGCGATGGTAGAAGGTAGAGAGAGCATAGAAAAATAAGAGAGTGGAGAGAAAATGTGAGGTTAAAAGAGAGGATAAAAATTGGAGAGAGAGGATAGAAAGATGGGAGAGAGGAGAGATAGATGTGAGAGGATAGAAGAAAGAGAGGAAAGAAAGAGAACAGAGTGGATAGAAAGAAAAGAAAAAGAGAGGGAAAGATAAGGGAGGATAGAGAAAAGAGAGTATAGAGAAAGGAGAAGATAGAAAGATGAGAGAAAGGAGGGAAAGAAGAGTGTATATAGAAAGGAGGACAGAAATAGGAGAGATAGATGAAAGAAAAATGAGAGGATAGAGAAAGGAGAGGATAGAAAAAGGAGAAAGAGAAGATATAAAGATAGTTGAGGGAGGATGCAAAATGAGAGAGAATAGAAAGGTTAAAGAGGACAGAAAGATGAGCAACAGGAGATATAAATGAGAGAAGACAGAAAGATTAGAGTGGATAGAAAGATCGGTGATAGGAGTTAGAGGGGAGAGAGAGAGGATAGAAAGATGAGAGAGGAGAGAAAGGTGAGAGAGGATAAAGAAGAGTATTGAAAGAGGAGAGAGACTGAAAAAAAAAGAAGATTGAGGATAGAGAAAGGAGAGTATAAAAAGGGAAGAGAAATAGGTTTGAAGTATGAGAGAGGATAAAATGATGTGAGAGAATAGAAAGATCAGAGAGAATAGAAAGATCAGAGAGAATAGAAAGATGAGATAGGTTAGAGAAAGGAAAGGATAGAAACAGGAGAGTGAGGATAGAAAAATAAGAGAGAGGAGAATAAGATGAGAGAGGAGAATAAGATGAGATAGGATAATGGAGATGATAGAAACAGGAGAGAGACAGGATATAAAGATGAGTGAGAGGAGAGAAAGATGAGAGGGGATAGTAAAAAGAGAGGAAAGAAAGAAGAGGAATGGATGGAAAGATGAGATGAGAGAAATATCACAGATGATAGAGAAAGAACTTGATAGAAAGAGGAGAGAATGGATAGAAATATGAGAGGTAGAGAATGATCAGGGAGGATAGAGTAATAAGTTGTTCGAAGGAGGAGAGAGCAAGAGTATAGAAAGAGAGAAGATCAAAAGGGGGAGGGGAGAGATAGGGAGCAAAGACAGAAAGATGAGAGGATAGAGAAACTAGAGTATAGATACAACAGAGAGAGAGAGAGAAAAAGAGAGGAAATAGAAAGTGGAGAGAGAGAGAATAGAAAGAGGATTGATAGAGGATAAAAATGAAAGAGAAAACAGAAAGATGAGAGAGGACAGAAAAATGAGAGACAGGAGAGAAAGAGGAGAGAGGATAAAGAAAGGAGAGCGAGTATTGAAAGAGTAGGATTATAAAAAGAAAAGAGGGAGAGTAAGATGAGAAAGGATAGAGAAATGAGAGTATACAAAAAGGAGAGCATAGAATGAGGAAAAAGAGGATAGAAAGAGGAGAGAGAATAGAGAAATGAGGGGATAGAATTAGGAGAGAGAGAGAGAGAGACGATAGAAGGATGAGAGAGAAGATAGAAATATGAGAGAGGATTGAGAAAGGAGAGGATGGAAACTGGAGTGAGATGATAGAAAGAGAAGATAGAAAAAGGTTGGAATAAAAAGAGAGGGGGTAGAATGTTTAGATAGGATAGAGAAATGAGATGATAGAAAGTAGAGAGATGAGAGAGAAAAAGGATTGAGAGAAGATAGAAAATGAGAGAGAGAATAGAAAGATGAGAGTTGAGAAACACGAGAAAGAATGGAAAAAATGGAGGATAGAGGAGATAGAATAATGGGAGAAGTTAGAGAAAGGATAGAAAGATGATACAGAGAGATTTTGATGAGAGAGTATAGATATAGGAGAGAATAGATAGAGGAGAGAGAGGGGATATAAAGAGCAGAGAGAGACAATACAAAGGGAAGAGAAAGAGAGGGCAGAATGTTGAGAGCAAAGAGAAAGATGAGAGAGGATAGAAAGTGGAGAGAGATAGAATAGAAAGAAATAACATAGAAGTAGAAGAGATGATAGAGTGGCAAGGATAGAAGGAGGAGTGGATATAAAGTAGATTGAGAGAGAATAGAAAATGAGAGTGAGGATAGAATGATGATAGTGAGTAGAAAAATGAGATGATAGAAGGAAGAGAGAGAATACAGAAAGATGAGAGTGGATGGAGAAAGCAGAGGATAGATAGGGTAGAGAGAGATGATAGATAGAGGAGAGAGTATAGAAATGGAGGAGAGAGAGGATAGAAAGAGAAGAGGTAGAAGAGATAGACGAGAGTAGACAAAGAGGATAGAGGAGAGAGAAAGGATAGGTTAGAAAGTGCAGAAAGAGAGAATACAATAAAGGAGAGATGGAATAGAAAGAGAAAGAGGAGAGAGGGGATAGAAAGAGGGGATAGAATGGGGAGGGAGGATAGAAAGAGAGTGGATAGAGATATGAGATGATAGAAAGAGAGAAAACAGAAAGAGAAATGATATAGACTGGGAGGATAAACAGTGGAGAGAGAGGATAGAAAGATGAGATAGGATAAAGGAAAGAGTGGATAGACAAAGCTAAGAGGGAGAGGATAGTAAGAGAAGACATGACAGAAAGAGAAGAAAGGAAGGATAGAAAGTTTAGATGGGAGAAAGATGAGTATAGAAAGATGATAGAGGATATAGAAAGGACAGGATAGAATGAGGATTGAGAGATGATAGAAATGAGAGAGAGAATAGAAAGATGAAAGAGGATTGAGAAAGGACAGGATAGAATGAGGATTGAGAGATACTAGAAAACGAGAGAGAGAATAGAGAGAGGATAGGAAGATGAGCAAGTGGAGAGAAAGATGAGGGAGGATAAAAGGATGAGATAGAGGAGTGAAAGTTGAGAGGTCAGAGAAAGGAAATATTAGGAGGGGAGAAAAGATAGAAAGATGAGAGGATAGAGAGAGTGGAGGATATAAAGAGGTGGGAGAAGATAGAAAAATAAGAGAGGATAGAGAAAGCAGAGGATTTAACCCCTCAAGCCCGGAGGAGATTTATTAAATCCCACCCGTATGGCCGAATGAGTTTTTAAAATTTTCACGATTGCGTTGCAAAACCGTTCGAGAAAATTTAAAAAATCATAACTTTATAAGTTTTCTCTCGATTTTTCTGATTTTTTTTGTGGATTTACGGAAAACACGAAATTTGTAAATATCCATTTTTTGTATCATATTTTACAAACAAACATTGTTGCAGTAGAAGAGAATGTACACCAATCACTAATTTTCCTGCGCGCGTTCGCGCTTTATATATAACATTCAGCACCGGGAAATCTATGAAAGAATTTAATATAAAATCTTAATAAAAGAATAACTTAAATTAGTATCTATTTTATTCTACGAATCTATCCGTCTAAACCTACTATGTGAAATGTTATACGTATCTCAACTTTTTCATGTCTTGACTGGAAATTTTTAAGTAAATGTAGAATTACTGATTTATTAGAAGATGATTTATTTATAATATAAACATTTTAGTTATATAGTCATTATTCATGGTCATTACAAAAGTCACATAGAAGAAATGATTACATTTCGATATTTGGAAAGGGAGATATGACATTGTATACATCAGAAATTAATTTAAATGCAAAACACGAAAACTTTCAAAAGTTAAACTAGCTTACGTATCCATTCCAAATATTTTTAGAAAATTTACACATGCGTAATTGGATTGAGCCAGAAATGCCTTATAGTTTAGTAAATACTTCCAGTAAAATAATGTGTAAATATATGGAAGAGCTTCGTTGTTCGTGATTTTTGATGACGTGCCCTCTTCTTGCTCACTTGCTTCATCGCTGCTTTGGTCCCACTAGACAGCACAACAGAGAAAACAATTATCTGAAGAGAAAAACAAGCCGTGTCAACTTTAGAAACCGAAAGTCCGTAGGTCAGTGGTAAAAACTAAAATTCTATCAGGAAACTAAATGTGTATTATATGTAAACCAATACATACAAATAGATATACACAATTTTTCGCAATTCCTCTCCGAAAAGAACAAAGGCTCCTATTCAACTAACTTGCTTTGGGGATGCAAAAAACCTTAGTAATCAGAACCACCTCGAAGAGGACGAAATAACAGATATTGGTTGGCGTTGACGCTCTCCTATGCAGCGAGGAACGAAGGATCGCGCGGTCATGAAAGCGAATGTTTACCGAAATGATTTTACTCAACCCAATTCCATTCTTCATGAATTGCATCGTAAACATTTCTAATAAGACGTTTTCCTTTCTTCTTTTACATGCCGACAAAGACCTTTGTAGCATGATATAAGCCAAATGGCTCCACCAGAAAAAAAATCGTGCTCTCCTTTAAAAAGATACACAATTGCTACATTGCACTTCAAACACCAAGGAAAGGTTCCCTGCCGCATTAAAAAGCGATTTTTATACGGAAAAACACCGTCATATCGTAGTAAAATTGAAAATTCCATCGCGAAATTCGACGTTGATTATATTTTTTTAAACAAGAAAAAAATACAGGACAGGCATAGGTAGGAAGTATAAAGCTTCCTCTTTTAAAATATATAAAGGTTATTTCGATTTAAAGAAGTCTCTAGTGTCAAAATATCAAAGAAATTATGGCTGATGCAGGGCGTAATAGTACGTCTGACGTCCGATTGGACAGTTATTGCAGGACGTAATAGTACGTCTGACGGCGTTAACGGGTTAAACAGGGGGGAGAGAGGAAATAAATATGAGGGAGGATAGAGAAAGTAGAGGATAGAAAGGGGAAAGAGATAGGATAGAAACAGAAGAGAGCTTAGAAAGATGAGAGAGGAGAGAATGATGAAAGTATAAAAAGAGGAGAGAGGATAGAGAAAGGAGAGGGTAGAACGAGCCGAAAAGGAGTGAGAATATAAAGAGGATAGAGGGGATAGAAAGAGAAAGAGAGATAAGAATGGGGAAGGAGGATAGAAAGAGTGTGGATAGAGAAAGTAGATGATAGAAAGTGCAGAGAAAATTGAAAGAGAAATGATATAGAATGGGAGGATAAAAAGTGGAGAGAGAGGATAGAAAGATGAGAGAGGATAGAAAGATGAGAGAGGATAGAAAGATGAGAGAGGATAGAAAGATGAGAGAGGATAGAGGAAAGAGTCGATAGATAGAGCAAAGAGATGACAGAAAGAAAAGAGATGAAGGATAGAAAGTTGAGAGAGATGAGAGAAAGATGAGTATAGAACAGAACAGAAGAACATTGTAAACCCCATATAGGTCTTCATTTAAAGTAATCGTAATTATTGTCCGATTTTGCCAAAATTGAAATCGGTCAACGAATTTTAGCTAAGCGCTCCAATACCAAATTTCATTAAAATACGTTCTGCGGTTCCCAAGTTGAAACAAGAACATTGTAAATTACATGTAGTTCTTCATGTAAAGTGGTCGTAAATGCTTCCCAAAATTGGAATCGGTGGACCAATTTCACCAAAATAAGTTCAGCGCGAGTTGTAAAATCATTAATTAATATTTTTAATATTTAATATTTTCAATCACTAAAGTTTAGCGGATTATAAATTTGAGCGAATATAATTATCATATACTTAGAATAATTTTAATGATTGTTGAATAAATCTTCATACTAGTAATTTTTTCTCTGTGTGAATTCGGATCGAGAGCGCCAAACTTTTTATTTCTGCAATTTATTCTCATTTATAAGGAAAACGGCCGATAACAATGAAGCAAAAAAAAGAAAAGCAGTTTTATTTTGATTTTATTCTAAAAAAGATGACTTGATATAAAAACATGCTAGAACTCCCGTATATACTTCAAAGTGATTCAATATACCTCAATAAATCAAATTACATACTCGCCACGTCACTTACATGTTTGCTTTGGAACTAAAATGTGATATTACGCTCAATATAACTAATTTAGTTAAGCTATAAATGTAATTTTATTGTATTAATGGATTAGTTTTCATTTCAACGATTATTTTTCTTTTCTTTCAGTATTTTTACGTACCAAAAGAGCATATTTGTTAACAATGTGTTTAACCCACAATAATATAAATACTTTGTATTTAAGTTAAAATGGCAGTTTTGTAGGTGAGCAAATATGATAAATGCATCAGAAACCGCTAAAAGTTTCTAAAAAACGCCGAATTTCAGTGTAAAATAGCGATCAATCATTGATTTAACAAAGATATCCGAATACTGTCACGATAAAGAACATTTGTTATCTGAAGCAAGAAAAGAGAAAATTCTCGGATAGATGTGAAATTATTTATGGCGAATGATGATGACATGAGACGTTCATCGCAATGCCAAGAGCAGAGGCAGTCACTATCGCGTTACTCACGCAACATAAGGCCGATGAGTATCTAACACTTTGAATGGAACCACTTAAGCGCTGGATAAACATTGAATCGATGTTTGGAGACAGAAATGAATGCAAAATTAATGTTTGCAAAACACGGGAACACATTTTTGGACCAATAAACAAACATAACAAAATATTCACTATTACAGACTTGCCACAAAGTTTAAACTTGTAAATTTTTGCTTTATTTTTACTCTTCCTTTACCCCACCTTCAAAATAGGAAAGACCAACATTGCAAGATATTCTATAAAGTTGAAATTGACGAGTATATAGTATTATTTTATTATTTGAACATGGAAAATTGCCATTATTGCCTGAAAATTCATAACAGATACAATACAAAGAATATCAGTTTCAACTGTACAAAATGATAAACATAAAAAACAATCAAACAGGTGATTAAATTAATTCTTGTATCCATTAAGTAGTCGAGAAGACTAGATTAGTCCGTTTTTTACAAAGCAGCCGTAAACAGTAGTAAATCGGCAACATTCGTTTCTTTAAATAAAATTTCACTTAGCTGCCCTTTGTTGCAACGCCAGTAGGTCATCCGCAAAAAGTTTAAAGTAGAGATCCCTTTACTGCTTATAGTCTATAATATAGACTATATAATAGACTATATCAAGATGGGATATTTACAGCCTGTATTTTCTTGCCTCATATACAAACTATCTACTTTACGCAGCTGGTTTCGCCCTTGCATGAAGAGTCTTAAGCGTGATACTTCGCCCTCCCGAGCTATTATAGCAGTTCAAACTCGATATAACGTTTATCTGAGAAGTAGATGGTTTTAATCTTTCCTGGCTCTATTGAATGCTGGCCAATACATAGAGGACTTCTGTTGTTTTCCACCCAAACGCCAGAGGTTTCCGCAGAAAGTTTTATCAATGTTTTGTTTTCTTTCCCGACTGCCACTCCACGATGGGAACAAATATATCATCGCGATCAGCTTGTACAAATGGACTTTGAGCATTGGGGATGTACTTGGCGAATGGTATTAGAATGAAAGCGCACTTCAGGCTATAATTTCTCTGTGAACCATTGTCTCGTGCACGATGCGTCCGGAGAATAGGCACTCTCTCAATCAGTTAATTTGGTTCCTTTTTCCACTATGACGTTTGAGTCCTCCCTCGTTACAATTTTGAAGGTAGTTTTTATATTTGCTGGATCGATTTCTGTCCTCCATTTAGGATATCAACACATCGGTGCACTTGTTGCTCTTTGGGTATTCCGAGAAACAATTTTCTATGTTGATTTTGATTATTGTTGATTTTGTTGGGAGATGATGAATAAGATCCATTAGCGATCCCTGTAGAATATCTACTAAGAGTATCTTCGCTTCCGAAGTTCCACAACTGCAGGAAAATCAGTAGTTTGTTTTAGAGATACCATCAAAGGTAATGGAATATTCGTATTTTATGATAATATCCACTATGCCACATTCGGTCTAATGTCTTGGTAATTTTGAAAAAACTTACTATTCGAAAATCTTTTTGTTGAAGAGTTCTATTTCGAAGCTGCTGACCCCTACCTGCTGAGTATTTGCGCAATATGAACATGAGCTGAACTGTAACTGTGTGTATTGTTCTTAACTGAGTTAGTAACACCTGTATCGCGATTTAATTTTTCTTTATATGACTAAAGACATTAGTGATATTCCTTCAGGGTGGATTAAACCGCATGACCAGAGACCATACCAAATACCTTTCCTCTCAAAATATCCTTTTCTTCTGACTAGCAACCTTGACGGACGCTTTCCCAAAAAGATTACCTTGGATTCCTTTACATACATACAAAGAAAAATATCTAAAAGAAGCATTAATTTGAGTAACAGAGATATGGTAGTTTAGATGGAGGAGAGCTCCTTGTTAACTGAAATACATATTTGGTTAACCAAATTATGACTCCGGAATTATCTTTACCACATATTTGATATGGTAAACTCAATATTTCATTTTAGAATACATAATTCATTCTTGAATTTACTAAATATAGTTCTTATATGATTTTATATGAATAATTTTTGTGCCATTAAAAACTCATCTTTGGCGTATCCGACAGAAGAAAGTTTTAGGTAATAAAGAGAATCCTGCTAAATTTCTCACACAGGCGTAATTACTTTTAAAAATATTATAAATATTTATGTACTTTTATATTCACTACTGCAAAATCTAATATAGTACCAAAAATTTGCATCTACATAAAGTGCATTATATAGAAATTACTATTCAACATATTTTCTATCCAGAAAGGCACCAAAAGGGTAAATGTGCTCAGAGTTACCAAGGCAAAAAAAGCTATGCTGTATAAAAATATTCCAAGCAATAACGATAATTTTCAGTCTTATGATCAACATTTTTTGTAGTCAAACGCTCTTTGAATAAAGCGGAACGAGTTGTGAAAATATATTAACTCGGTCGTTTAAGGTCAACTTGAGGTACATTTACCGCTCTCGGAGTGCATAAACTTAGCTTGAAATAGCCACTTTAAGATTTTTACTGCTGGTATAATAAGAGCAAAAAAAAAATCGCCCAACTTTAGAAATATTTTTCGAGGCATCTCCAAGAAAGATCTCTGCAGAGAGGCGGTCGATGAGTTAGAAGAATTATGAAGAAGTCCCGAACGACCACCAAGAAACAGACGGCTCCTGCTGCGATTCGTCCGACGAGATAAAAAAACGAGCGAATCGACTAGTAAATATATTTCATAGTCACCGCTTTATTCTCTTACACGGTTTAATATAAACTTCTTTTTAAGATTGCGTTAAAATAATCCAATGTAGACATGTCACCGGGTACAGAAGTATAAGGAAACTTAGCGATTCAATATATGCTTTAGGCTTTCTTCATAAATTAACTCAATTAATTTCAGGAGAACGACTCTTACTTTTAAATTATAAAATTATAATATGTATCAAAGACATTAGAATATTTTTGGGTAATATCAATTTGTGTTCCACATATGCAGTTTAGGTCTCAAATTTATTTTCTACTTGACTATTATAGGGAGCTTGATAGAGAGAGTGTGTTGGATTACGAATCAGGTCTTGGACTATTATCGCTGTTAAATTACCCATAACTACAATTTACAAGAAAAACGTCACATAACTCAAATATAATGGAAAAGACTACATAAAATTAATCAAATCATGTGTTTCATCTTATGGAATAAATAAAAAATAAATAGATAAATAAATAAGTTAAAAACAGATGAATAAAAATAAAGTACATGAACATTTGTAGGTACATACTTTCAAAAGAAAATTTCTCCACTCTCTTCACTTCATCAAGCTGATCTTACGCGAAACCGATGACTCTGACCTCTTAAACCTGCAACTGAAATATATAACTCCGATCGTTCCCGATTACTGTGTCCTCTACAAGAACTCTACTCAATCAGGCCAAACTTAATTCTTTATAATATGTGAATGCTACTTTCTTTGGCGTGGGTTAGTTTACAGATATAAACCCAACTATAATCATGTACAAATTAATATTTTGCTACTCAATGGAGACATTTTATGGTTCATAATAAACTATCCTAAAAATTAAAATAATTTCAATCAATACCAACAGCTTTGACATTTGACAGTTATTATTAGCTGGAACATTTCTGCCCAATATAGAAAACGTTACATCAACAAGTTTAATAACAAATAAAACTACCGCTGCTAAACCTAAAAAGGACAGTGCTAAACCTTTTAACTGCAGATGTGTTCTTTTTGGATCGGTTCATCCAGATTTCAAACTTATTTCACCATTTTAAATTTTTTTGCAACTTTTTGAAAGGGTTTTGAAAAGTTCAGAGAGCGACGGAAAACATAAGCGTAGGAGGACAACACGACAATTGCATTAAAGCTCTTCCGGAAATGGAACCACTTATGAAAAAACCAAAGACTCGAATGCCTGCTTTTAACTTTTCAAACTGGCTCAATTATGTGCGTGAGGGCAGATGAAAGGATTAGGCGAACATTTCCGAATGAAATATGCTCCTAAGTAATACATTAAAATCGATTAAAAAGTGCCATCAATTTTACATCCATAACTGTTTGCAAATGCCTCGTATAATTTTTTAAATAAAAATTTAATATAAGACTGATGAATAACCTTTCAGAAAATATTTAGTTGAATAGAAATATGAATATTGAATTTGTTAGAAAATTATAAATAGTTCCTGTACTGTAAAAGTTAACGAGATCTGACGAGTATTTCTGCATACTTATCAGAGAGATCGAATAGTCGCGTCAAATTTTTAAATTCAGTAGTGTCCAATACCTCAGGTTATATATCACTAGGCAGTTGCCTTTTCAAATTTACGTTCTAGATTCATAAAATATTTAAGATGGCAGCACGCATGGGAATGAAGCAAGTGCGTATCAAACATCTCATGAAAAATATAGAGCAGTCCAAGAGCTTTTCCTTGTATTGTAATTTCGCATTCTGGAGCCATTTAAGAATCAAAATCCCTCTATGCAGGCGAATGCATGTGGAGAAAGCTTTACATGGTTATCCTCCGCCCGATAATTTTTAGCCTTGAGACATTAAGGACAGTACGATAGTTATATTTGTAGTCTCTGACACATAAATACCTTTTTAAATATATTTCCTTATTCTTAAAAATTCCAGAATAAATAATCAACAATATTAATTTTTGTAAATGTATCCATCTTTTTATTATACTTTCTGCAGCCAGTCAATTCCTAAAAGATGGATTCATCATAAGAGAAGAAGAAATTAATCCTTTACATGAAGACATTTACGTCCGTATCGCTATAAAAACATGAAAATAAAACTATGCAGAAAAGTACAACTGGAATTTTATATACTCATCATCCTCCTTCAAAATAAACAAATTCAACCAAAAGTATACGAGTGTTGAAAGTACAAATTTAGCTCAAAATTGATGAATTATGAGATAATGTACTACATCAATTAATTCTATTCCTTTAAGTTTTGATTAATGAGGTAGTATAGCTCAGTGGTTTCCAAAGTGGGCAGTACCACCCCCACAGGGTGTTAAGGATATTTGGGGGCGCTGTATATCTAAAGGATTTTATCCAACCGATTTTGCGTGTTGAGATATAGACAATGGAATCTAAAAATTATGTGAATATGATAGTTATATAAGTAATAAGCCGCTTTTAGGCGCGGGAGACTGCCCGGAGAGACTTGGCATTCGAGGAGCCCACTAGATTAGTTGCGCAAAACACGGTCGCCACTACCCATATGAGGCGGTTCCATTTCTGCTGTTAAGGTCCGTGGTATTTTAATAAATCTTTCTCAGAAACCGACTCGTACAGAATGGAGCAAAAATTCATTACGTGCTTCTTATCTAAACTACCCTCATTAGCTAATTGACTTTGCTTAAAACTTGGCCGCCGAGAAATTCACAAATGTACACCGCTACAGCAAAAGGGCAGAGAGAAGATTTTGAATAGTGAGTTGGAAATTTATTATACCCATCTTAATTCAGTTAAGAAAGATACGTTGATTAGATTTACAAATTTTAATAAACTTGTAGCACCTGACGGGCGATACATTAATCAAGATTTGCCGGAGGAATTCACCAATTTTCAAATAGACATCGAAGTCAGGGCTCAATTCAAACAAAGTGGTTACAAAGATTTTTGGCTCAAACAACCAACTCTTATGTTTGGTGGAAAAGGGTTTCAGTACTGTAGTGCAGCTGCTAACTAAGCAAAGAAATAGGTTAACAATAATTAAGAGAGGAGATTTAAGATTAAATTCATCCAACAAACATCGTCAGACTGCTTGCATCACACATTTTCCCCCCTTTCTTTCCTCAACCTAAAAACCGAGAAAATAGCAACGTATTCTTTTAGAATCTATATTCGGTGAATCACCATTCAAGACTGCTGCTTTGGAGCCGAAATGCGCACCTGGTTTTTTATAGCTTTGTTGTGGCCATTGGAGATACCTGAGATAAGTATTTATTTAAGTGCTTGTTATGAATTTTTCAGCCATAACACGAAGTTAATAATCCTCGTTAAATCAACCTCAGGGATTCTATTCAAATTATAATAGTATCACTGTATTAAAATATTAAAAATATACCTGGCGCCAGTGTTTGTTAAGAATACTTTTATTTTACCGAATTTATTCGCATCAAACCTTTTCATTACGTTATTTTGCAGTGCAAAGTAGTACCTATAAATTTCTTTGCGTTTAAAAAAAGGTTGGGAACCATTGCTACAGAATAATGCATAAAAGAACAGAACGTATTCAATCAGCGGAGATAGATTTACTTGGAATTTTATGGTATGAAATTTAACTATAACTTATTAGTGAAAGATGCTGGGCTGGTCCAACTGGCAAAATGAATCAACAGTCGATAAAAGAAAAACATAGAGAGTGCAGCGCGATGCACAAAAAGCTGACCTATATTCACTACGCCCAACCATTCCACACACAGCGTTTGTAGCGAATCCATTTTTTTCGATTTTCCTCAGCAAAAACCAAAAAGTTCTAAAAAAATTCCTAACAGTTTCATTTAAAGTATAATACACGTAAATTATTTTAGTAACATCTTTGGACGAAAAACACTACGCTTAACGAAATAAATGAATCTATGAACTGTTTATTAGATTGCATGGAACTTTTGGCTAATCAGCCTCTCGGACTCTAATAACCATAACTCCTTCCACACCAAACACATACACAAGGGGGGAGGGAAACTCGGTGCCGAAATTAGCCTACTCTTTACGAAGGGCACCAAGGGGGCCAACTGCCATAAAATTATTTTTATTATTTTCCAGCCTATCACGCTATATATTTTGTGGTTTACATATAGTTCTTTTGCACAAAATGTTAGCCATTCAGAAATATATATCCTGGCTTCATCAAAAATAAATCCGAGCGATATGTTTTCTGATGTAAAATAAATTATCAAATATAAAATATTTTCGGTGCACATTTAACATGCTGGGTGTTGAGAGAACAATGTGCGTTATTTAGAGACAATAATTTATATTGTTAAATAAAAGTATTGCTTCCAATTACTTGTTTCTAATGAGGACTGTGGCGAGTAAAACTAACCAATGGATATGAAAATAAATATTATTTTTTAAATAATTTCTGTGAAATTAAGGTAGCTAATACTTCATAGGGTAAAGTCGTAATAGATTATAGCGTCTCCCGATCCTCCCTCCCTTACAAAATTATTTTCAAAACTGCCAAGAAATCGAGCATTATGAATGAGACCGATAACATCACACTATGATACAGTAATAATCAGCTGGAGTTTATCAGTCACCACTAAAAGTTAGCATCAAACTTTTTATCAATAGTGTAATATAAATATAAACTTCCATTTGTGCCGTAAATTTATTTTAATATATTACAGACGCCTCGATGATTTTTGCACAAACGAATCGCATAAGTACCACTCGCCGGAATCAATCTAGATTTTCCTATCGGTTTTCAATGTCAAGAATGCCTTTGCTAAATTCTTGACCTTTTTTATCCTAAAAGGTCAATGTGCGTTTGCTACGTCCAAATTAATCTCAGCCGCAGAAAACGACAAAAATCACTGAACTTGTTCAAGGCTATCGCATTCATCTTCCTCCATCCTAACATTTTCACTATTTTAAAGTTATCTCCGTTCAGTTTTATCACCTCTCCCAGACATTATTTCACGAAATCCAGTAGTTCCCCTTAGCGCTATCTATACACTCCTTCAAACTCGGACGAAATAAATGAAAAACGAACTTAAAAGGCAAGCTAACTCCGTAGTTTTTCCAAACTCAATCCAAAAGCCTAACGTGTTGACTCGTTCTGTTACGACTCTATTTCATATGGATGTATATATCATATAGAAATCGGGATAATTATATCACGACCGAAAAATAATAGTTTATTCCATCGCTTGGTATTTTATCATAACATCCGGTTCAACCCGCACTCGGATCTCTACAGAGTCCCTTGTATGTTTACGTGGATCGTTCGATATTATTTTCTTCTTTTCGACACTTTTGTGATTTCGTTAACGAGGTCACAGGAAACGAAGAATAAAAGGAAGAGGAAAAAGCTTCGCATGCATGGTGCCACTCGAATAAAAAAAACGTCGGGAACGAATATATTGAATAACTTGCTGTTTTTTCCGCGAAAAAAACGCCGAAATTCTTTCAAATTGAGAAAGAGAGAAATTAAAAGCGAGGTTGGTGCCACGGCGTCGCCTTCCTTTACTCAAAAACCGCCCACACTATTCTAACACACATCCCACTCTCCCATTATATAAGAACTCTGAAAAATAACATCGGCAGTGAGGCAGTGAATGATGCGAAAACTGGGAATTGAGAGAGAGAGAGGGAGAAGGTACGTGAGAGGGGAAAATTGTGAAAGCTAGGAGGGAATGGATGTAAAGAGGTAGTTGGATAAATAAATTTATTGACGAATCGGTTGCAAAGATAGAAGTGTAGAGGAGAAGGCAGAGAGAAAAGAGATATATTTTCACTTGTTTTATCTTCCTCGCGTTCAAATTCTCCTTTTTCTTTAAGTTTACATTTTCGTTCATTTTTCTCCATGGCAAAGGAAACACTTCACTAATAAACCGTTTCAAGTAGGAGCGAGTGGCAATATAAAAATTAATTTTACTAACAACATTTATATATTGAACAAGGAATTACCGAACTCGTCTCGTGGTTGAAAAGATTCAAGAACAAGCACTCAAAAATACTTGTCTCAGGTATTAAAAACCAGGTGCACATTCAGGCTACAAATACGGCTATTTTCTTGTGGATATTAGAGATACCCGAGACAAGTATTTTTTAAGTTTTGTTCTTGAACTTTTATAGAGTTAAAACCTACATATTCATATTTCATATGATGTAATTCACTATCCGTAATATTGTCGATCAGCAAAAAACGGGGTTTCCATTGACGAAAATTTCACGTCAAAAAAAAAAAAAATCGCGTTAAAAACAAATTCGTGAAAAAAATCGAAGGAATAAAAATGAATTTTCATACTTTTGGGAGTTTTTCGGTTCAAGTTTCAATGTCGCACGATTTTTAGCCTACTTTCTACAATGGAAATTTGCTTATAGTTTCGTCGTTGTGTCAGTTTGACCGCATTATTAACTTTTGAACCATTTGACGGATTTTCATGACACTTGGTGGAAATCTCTTGCTACTAGAGTCGAGCTCCCAAGGATAGTTTTTGTTGTAAATATTGAAAGTTTCGGGTTCAATTCCAGGAACTATCCTTTCCATTTGGTTTACATGGGAAATCTGAAATACATCCATCTCTTGCACATTAAAATACCTAAGAATTATAATATCGGAGCAGAATATGTACTTATCTGAGGAGAGGAATGGCGATTCTAATCATTTTTATTGTAGAATTTTGCTTATTGATTGAATTTCTTCAAAATGCGGGTAAATACTAGCAGTGTGTGTGTGTTAATTTCTGGCCAATCAACCGCTTGGATTACTATAGCCATAGCTCCTTCCACACCGAACACACTCAAACAATAGAGAAGGAAAACCCGGTACCGGTAATAGCGTACTCATTACGAAGAACACTGGCAGTCTTGATCACTCATTAGGAGTGTGTTGTCATCGCATCGACTATTGTTGGCGTCGGATTCGTTATAGCCTAGTATAATACATATCACACGCGTTATTTTTGCCGCACAAATACCTGTGATCGATTTAGTTTTCCGTTCGAATGTATTTGTAATACTTTATAATGGTAAACTATGAAAATTTGGAACAAAAAGAGCAACAAATCCACGGCAATTTTAAAGCTATTAAAGCCAATATAAATGTTAAATGAATAAATATGTAGAAAGCAGGCATCATTAGTTCCGTTTCGATCATCATCTTTAAATTAATTCTGAAATGCCAAGCAAAAATACGCTGGACCCACGTTATCAAAATGGAGAAATAAAACGGAACTGGAAACGAACTGGGGCCGTTAAACTACACGGAGACTACCCGAAAGCTATTTCACGCATCGGTTTCCTTGAATCTGAAAGATCGCTTAAAACAGAATCAGCAGTTTTCGAGCTTTTTGGTATTCTTGAGTCGAATAGTCTTCTGGTAACCTATATTTTAACCGCATAATGTATAATCCTGATTCATATAATAAAGCTGTTTGAACTTGAAAACCATAGCGAGAGGGAGAGGTATGGCAAGTGAGTCAAATGAGGAAAGGGCGAGGATTGGATGATGCGAAGAAGGGAATTTCAAGGGGAATATTGGTGAGAACGACGTCTAGAAAGGAACGTTGAGGGGAAAGAGGAATCCGGAGATGGCTTTTTCGTCGATTAAATATTGAAACAATGCTGGGCGGCACGCGGCGGCGGAAGAGATGAAAGGAGAACCGGAGGATATAAAGAGGGGAGTGGGTATTGTGAATTGGAGAGTGGGAGACGGCGAAGGGAGAGAAGAATGAAGGTTAAAGAGGTTGCATGAAAGGTTGAAAAGGTGGACTTTTCAAAGCCAGAAAATCCGATTGATTTTGACCTTTATTGACTTTGAGTTTGAGGTATACAAAACGGGTTGCCGAGGGAACGGACGAAGGTCCGAAGGAATCGTGGGAAGTTCAAAAACAATGTAGTCGACGGAACAATCATTATTTTATGTAGAGAATTATTTATGATTAAGAGGAAGTGAGAGAGAAAGAGAAAAAATAATTGGGTTGAGAGTTTGATCAATTAAGGATCATGCAATAATATTTTCATATATTAGTCAAAGCTTAAACTTTAGAAGAAATATTTTTTATATAATATACGCAAGAAGCTCTAGAAAGCACAGGAGATTTCAAGATTGGAGAAAGGATTATAAGTAGAGTAAAATACGCGGCCGCTGAAGTAGGTACTTCTAGCAAGAAAGGAAAAGGAATCAAGAAAATGGTTAATAGACTCTTAATAATACAGAATGAAATAAATACAGAATAATCCTAGGTCATGCAAATATCAAGTAAAGAAGAAAATTTGAGCATAAAAGTATTGGTGGGAAGCCATTAGAACAAATTTCAGAATATAAATATCTTGGAAGCATCATAACGAGAATATCGAAATGTACCAATGAAATGAGGACTAGAATAACGAAAGCAAATGCCGTTTTCAGAAGAAATAAGCACCTACTAATGAAAAATGTAAAGGATAATATCCGCAAGAAGTTGATAAAATGCTATGTATGGGGTATATCTCTGTACGGGACAGAAACATGGACGATAAGGGAAAATTATATAAAATACTTGGAAAGTATCGAAATGCGTGCATGCAGCAGAATCCTAATGGTAGATTGGACAGATAGAATGATAAGTGCATAGAAGAGTTGGAGAGAAGAAAATGATTATACACACTAAAAGAGAGAGAAAGGTGAATTGGATTGGTCATTACCTTAGGAGTGAGTGCATGATTAAAGACGTGCTATAACGAAAAACGGGAAGGAAAACGAGAAATAAAAGGTTTCAGTTGGTAAATGACTTGAAGGGGAAAGAGAGCTATTAAGGCATGAAGAAGACTGTGGAAAAATAGATGTGGAGAATTAGGTTTAACCATGAGTAATCACGGACCATTCTACTGACATATTATCTTGGATGACGATGAATATATTTGACGCGGTCATTGTGTTTCAATAGAGCATTAGTTTTATTTCCGATTACCTTGAAATTACCCAAGCAATGACTAATGCAGCGCTATTTAGGAGACACTAAACAATCTCCCCTTCATATTCGTCCGCTTCTAACTGCTGAGTGGACCCGAGCTGCAAAGGATCGTGGAGGATACAGGTTAGATTGGCAATGCCATCGATAACATACCCTGACCTCTCTCGCCCCGATACAACATAGACTTTTGGCTAACGTACAATAGATAAATATAGGTAATTCCTGTAGCCGTTAATAAAATAGCAATTGCAAAAATAAGCAATTCGTGAACTACCAGCGAGGCATTTTGTTGAATAAATACATAACTGGGTTACTGTTCTATTTCAGAACTGTGAAAGTTGTGAAAATTATCTGCTCAAAGATAACATTTAAAATCTATTAATAACATGCGCATAAAACGAGATAATCTATTGGAATACAGTACATAGTCCTTTGCGTAACACGGGGGCTACGTACTTAAGAAAGGTCGTGTCGAGCAATACCGCTTCGCGCGAATTAAATACTTATGGAAACAATCTCGTTCATATAGGCTTTCTCACTTCGCATATATATGGGTAAGTAATTGCCATGTATATATGATTGTCTAAGTTCTAATCCTCGCTGGGTGTGCTGGTTGGTGCACCTTTTGCCGCTGGCGCCTGCTACGGATGAAAATTAACTTTCTGTTCACATTTATATCAAGTCCACAAGAATATTAGGTGGCAATAAACATCAAACCGTGTAACCGAGCGAGGTAATAAAAATCCATAAAAGGGAAGTGACGATAAAACAGCATAAGTCAATAAAACATTCTGAGATGATAAAAAGGTCCAATAAGATCCGTATTTTTTATGAGATGGGTTTCCATGGATAGGTTAGCTGCCTGTCTTGTAGGATTCCCTCGATAGTTTGATTCAAAATGTAGTTCCTAAAAGACATTCAGGCTGCTTAGATTGTTTGTTTGTAAGGAAGTTCTGGTTAGTCAACCTCACCGGCGATGGAAGTTATGTTCCTGACTTAGCTCGCGGTTGGCGAGGGCCAGAGCTTTTGAGAAATGGGGATAAGAGGGAGTGATCCCTGAGAGACATACCTAAATTTTTATAATGAACTATTCAAGGTTAATAAACGTATACTATACTTAAAAATACATGTTAATTATATAAAAATACAATAGATATACATTACAAAGAAATACTGTAGATAAATTACATAATTGCTGAGCAGCCTCTGCTAACGCCGCCCTCCTGGCCTTACGCTTCAAGTCCCTCAATCTCCTCTAGACTAATTCTTGGTCTTATCGGGTGTTAAAATTCCTCTTTCCTGTCTTTAATTTTAGTAGGGACTAGCACAAACAATATCAGAGGGTCCAAACGTGAATTTCTGACACGTTACGTGACAGCAAGCCGATCGATCAAGACCTGACCTTTCGCTTTGCTGAAGCTAGGACCAAAACAGCGCGTTGGTATCCATCAGTCGCAACTGAAGGAATCCCTCAATTACTGGGTTCCTCTTTTTCAACAACACGGGATCCATGCACGGGAAACGCATGGACAGGCGTTCGGCATACAGAGAGGACCGGCGAATATTTTCGAAAGAAGAAAATTAATGGATAGTGACTAGCGATTTAAAAGATGATGAAGCAGGAGCGCCCTTCTTACCACGTGGAAGAAACTGCTCCGAAAGGCAATTTGCGCTGGGAAAACTCGGGTTGGAAAAGGGTTTACTGTGCAGAATTTTGAAATGTAGCCAACTTGCAAATTACCTAATACAATCCTACTACCTACGCTAGGGTGCACCTGAAATTAAAAATTTTTGAAATGTCATTCGATGCCATTGCCGGAAAAAGTAATCCATGCAAAATTTCAGCTCGATCGGACATCATTTAAATATCGCTCACGGGCCTCAAAGTTGCCTACCTACGGGTGCGGATGCAAAGGTTGATAAGGTGACTCAGAAATGCTTAAAATCGGGACTGATGTGTCAGAAATGTTTATTTCAGGTAAAATTTTGGACTTGACTATGTATATAGACTTACATCATCAGAAAATTTGTGGCATCTTTTGGTAAGTGTCAAAGAGTTTATGGGCGCCAAAACTGAACAATGTCAGCCTTGGTATAGAGGTGGCTGGCCTGTATGCCTCCCAATGCTAAGCTCGCGGGTTCGCAATCTGCTTTGTACACGAATGTCTGTGATTGTTTTTGTTATTGTATAAATAACTCTTTGTAAAATTTCATTGATGTGCTCTTTATGAGATAATAAAAATAAAGAAATAAAATCAATACTCAAGAAATTAGAGAATCAGATAGGTATGCAAAAAATAAAACAAAAACTCGGTTCACTTCCGTTATAGGGACATGTTTTAAAAGCTGGGTTCTGTCAGGATTGAGAAGGGCCTTTTTTTAAGGCTAGGTTGGGATGGTTTTTTTTTTCTCCCAATCCAACCCAAAAAATGTCTCTATGACAGAATATAACCAAATCTTTCGCAGATGGTCATTATAAAAAACTTTAACTTTGAGATATTATATGATTCCGGTAACACTTCTTTTCCTCTTCCGAAGGAGCAAAGGATGGTTAAATTACTAGCATGGATTATTCATCACGTAGAGGCACGGAGAGGCGAGAGCGACCGGAATCACTGATTACTCCGAAGAGAGCCATCGGTATTGATCGAAGAAAGAGCGCCTATTTCGTTACTAGTTAGAGAGAATGAGAGAATACACCCAAAATACAATTTTCCCCGTTTCCGTAACCACTTTGAATTTTTACTCGGCCGTTTTTTATGGTCTAATTTACCGAAATATTATGATTTAACTTTGGCTCTGCCTCAACCCCAAACATTCGTTACAATATCAGCCATTTTTGAATCATAAGTGAACTGAAATAAATCCATTGAAAAAACGTTCCTCGTGCCCTATTTTCAAATTCGGCGCTACTCAAATAAAATAGTGATAAAATTGCGATTTGAAAGTACAATAATACCCCGATCATCCGTGTCCATAGGGACTTGCGTAAGAACGGTTAATTGAAGAACACGGTTAATCCGTATTTTTAAGGTAAAATTTGGTATTATGTCTGATAAATACTGTACAAATGTATTTACGTAAAAGCAGACCGCATTCAATAAATAAAAAGCTATCGATTAAACGATAAACTATAATTAGGGTAGAATAAATTAACAGAAAATTAAATTTTGTTGGTAATGACCAGAGTTTCTGATCAACAAATAATCGTTATGCACGTACATGAAAAAGATGGAACAGCAAGATATAAATGTTAATAAGGTCTTTGTTCACCCATAAAGTAACTAATTTTTGCTTCAAATTTGAGATGGTCCTTGGCTTATAATAATATTTCTAAAAGAAAACAGCTTCTTTTCGAGTAAAAATCTTACGTAAATTAGTTTGCATTGCATTTTTTGATTTGATTTCTTCCTTCTTCCTTCTTTGAAACAGCTTATGTTTGGTTTATCTGACATGTCGGCGGATATTTAATAAATCAGTGAAGTCTGTGTCTTCTCCATTTTTCAAACAAACGGGAAAATTCAAACTCGCTCCAGAACGCCTGGTAAAACCGCCACACGGTTAACCCGCAAACGTATAATCGGGGTTCTACTGAATTTTATTCCCAAGGCGATATAGAGAGGGAAAGTCTCTTCTTCCATTTAACTCTTTGTAGCGTACGAAATACAACGAGACAAAAAAAATTAATCCAAGATTTTTAAAACGAACGAAAGAATATAAACCTATTATACGAGTGTGACTATTGTCTAAGAAGCGCCAAGTTGAGAAAAAACATCGACTTTTCTGCAATTTTGCATTCTTTTCCTGGAGCAATTAATTATAATGGTGCTATTTAGATCAAGAAAATCCGCCAAATGGTAAAATAAGTGTATCTTACAAACTTCTCAATAGTCAGCCATGCGGCCCACATCCAAGAATTCAATTGTTGATTAAAGGAGAATTTACAGTTGCGTGTTTATTGAGCCTAAAATAACTCTTCGTAAAGGTAAACTGCCACCGAGGGCTATAACGTCAAAATCGGCAGATAGGGAAAAAACGCCACTCATGACCGCCTCCGAAACAAAAGAAGACAGCGCTGCACGTCCCGATGCTCCCACACGCGCTGATGTCGTCCGCTGATTAGTCAGAATGACGCTCCGACTTTCATCATGACAACGGAACTAACACCATAAATAGCCGAATCGATAAAATGGACGCAGTCCACGATACATCTTGGCCCGCGTGGGAATTAAAAAAAGATAGGAGGGCTTCGCGAAATAAAAATAAAACAAAAGCGAACCAAGACACGCAACGACATTGACCACCGCCTACGTGCGCGCGAGCGTGCAGGGTGAGAGAGATGGGAGAGAAAGAGAAATCTGAAGGACGAGGGAACGAGAGAAAGCGAAGGGAGAAAATCGAAAAATAGAAGGTGAAAGAAAGAAGCGGAACAAATGGCTAAAGAGAAAGCGAGAGCAATAGAAAGAGAAACCCCAGGAAAAACCGAGATATACAGAGAGAAATGATAGAATAAATAAGATTGCAGGGACAGGCATGTGGAAAAGAGATAAGAAGCTGGAAGAATAAGACAGAGGTCAGACTTCGAGCGCGAGGAGAAGGATAAGGGAGGGAAGAAAAGAGCCCTGAAAGATTAAGCGTCTTGTTAATACTGGAACGGACAAGAGCTGGAGAGGAACTGGAGAGTAGAAAAAAATAAAGAATCGGGATAGTGATAAGTTTTTAAGTTCTCGTGGGGAAAGGATGAGACAGGCAGACAAGGAGAGGAAGGTTCCTCCAGTTTTTCCTCCCTTCCTTCCTCCGGCCAAGGGAAAGCCGCGTGGGACGTCCAAGTTACAAGCGTATTGGAGCTGGGAGAGAGGGGGAAAGGGAGGGAAGTGTGTGTGTGAGAGGGAGAGATAGCAGGGAGGGAGGAAGAGGAGCGAAGAGAAGGTAGATGAGATAGAGGCAGGATGAGGCGAAGGGAGAGGGACTGTGGCAATGCGTGGGCGTGAAGAGTTATCCCACGTGACTCACTACGCAATTCATCGATTTGTATACTCCGCCTCGCGGCTCTTCCAACCCCACCTTTTTTAAGCTATTTTCTTCTCTCTTTCACCCTCTCTCTCTCTCTATCCGACCGCTTTATCTCAAGTCTTTTCTACGCACTTGTTCCGAATTCGAATCTACCTTCCCAATGCCAAGATCCCTCTCTTGATCCCACTTGAGGCGTTGTCTTTTTAAAAAAAACCTCATCCACCCCTCCCCCTTTCACTCCTACGTCTCTTTTTTCGTTAGTTTCGCTTCATTCAAAACGTCGAAATATCCGTCTCATAGCCACGGCCGCCTCGTCAATTTGATCAAGAAATACATTGATATTTACCCGTCAAGACGGGTGCAAGTTATGACTTCTAGAGCATATTATTATAGGATATTTGAAGAGGGAAAAATGTCCATTAAGCATGGCAAAAATGCTTTCCGATAGATACGAGTAGAGCATTACAAATTTTCGAATAGCGTTTCGCGTTGAAGAAATTGATATTATACGCAAATGTCATTTCTGAAAGAAAACTTTGATGTTAAAATAGAAAACATTCTTGTTAAATCTAATTAAAATTTTTTTGGGTTTTCGCTTTCGACACGTTGATTTTTATTCTTTATTATTGGTACACGCAAACACTTTTGCAATGTCAGTCAGAAAACTGCATGTTTAAAGGCCAATTTCTCGTTATAAATTAGACAACTGATATTTTGAATGTCATGTTTGTTTTTATAATTTATATGTGCAATTTTAATTGTCTCTTTCATACAAAAAAGGTCACATTACAGTATTGAAATAAAGAAAGATTTTTTCTTTTGGCCAATCGTTAAAAATGCCCACAGCCCACACGCAGTAATAATAATCTTAAAATATTAACGTTGCAATCTATTAAGTTTGACATTACTATAACTATAATTTCGATGATTCATAAACAGCGCGAAGCGAATAACGCAATTCTTTTGTCTATTTGAAGGCTTGATAGATACCAATTCAATCGGAGGCAGTAATGCAGGTCGCCTAGCCAACACCCGGAAAGAGTACGAAAAAGCGATAAAATTTCGAAAAGAAATGTGCTTTTCTAAGAAATTATTCAGTGTAATATCTAAACATCGCAGGACTAAGATATTTTATATTTTTAGCCGTCGAATAAAACAAAACAGAGATATTCGGTCCATATTTATGTATTTTAATAAATGAAAGAAATAAACCTTGCACCTTGAAAAATCGAAACTCTTGTGTAAACATTTGAAAAAATATAAGAGATAAAAGGGGGACGGACGGACGGACAGACGGACGGACAGACGGACGGACAGACAGACGGACGGACGGGCGGGCGGGCGGACAGACAAACGGCCAGATAGACGGACGGACGGGCCGACGGACGGACCGACGGACAGATGGACGGACATAGAGTTGCTATATATGAAGATATTTTATTATTTTATTACCTAAAGTGAGTGTTACCAAATAAACACAAAAATGAAATATTTGGCTACAAACAAGTTTATGGTGAAATAAATTGTTGTTCGTGCATATTCAGCATCACTGTAATCACACAGAACGCATTAACACACACGACTTGAATTTGTAAATGCGATAAATGAATGCATTTCTTCAACTACCTGAAACTCATTGACAGTATCGGAGATAATTGATAGTAGCTCAATAACTTTGGCCAAAACTAACAAAGGTGAAATACTCCTTTAGCCAAAACAACTAGAGGGCTACAAAACCCAATGCATTTCGCCCACAAGGTGGGCATCGTCAGGGGTAAAACCTGTTCCAACAGTGACTGAAAGCCAACTGCCAGGTTTAAAGCGGAAAGTATTAAGAAGACGACCGAGAAGCAAGTGAAACGCGTTTCACTTAGAATGTTCAGTGATTCGGAGTCATTCAGTATAAGCAGTGAACTAAATCTAATTCAATACCTACTCACGGAATATTGGCATATTTTAAAATAGGTAAAAGCAAACCATTACTTATGGGATTTCATATTAGAAAGAAATGCTTTAAATATCTCCGGTACTAACAAAGGTGAAATACTCCTTTAGCCAAAACAACTAGAGGGCTACAAAACCCAATGCATTTCGCCCACAAGGTGGGCATCGTCAGGGTTAAAACCTGTTTCAACAGTGACTGAAAGCCAACTGCCAGGTTTAAAACGGAAAGTATTAAGAAGACGACCGAGAAGCAAGTGAAACGCGTTTCACGTATTTCACCTTTGTTAGTACCGGAGATATTTAAAGCATTTCTTTCTAATATGAAATCCCATAAGTAATGGTTTGCTTTTACCTATTTTAAAATATGCCAATATTCCGTGAGTAGGTATTGAATTAGATTTAGTTCACTGCTTATACTGAATGACTCCGAATCACTGAACATTCTAAGTGAAACGCGTTTCACTTGCTTCTCGGTCGTCTTCTTAATACTTTCCGTTTTAAACCTGGCAGTTGGCTTTCAGTCACTGTTGAAACAGGTTTTAACCCTGACGATGCCCACCTTGTGGGCGAAATGCATTGGGTTTTGTAGCCCTCTAGTTGTTTTGGCTAAAGGAGTATTTCACCTTTGTTAGTACCGGAGATATTTAAAGCATTTCTTTCTAATATGAAATCCCATAAGTAATGGTTTGCTTTTACCTATTTTAAAATATGCCAATATTCCGTGAGTAGGTATTGAATTAGATTTAGTTCACTGCTTATACTGAATGACTCCGAATCACTGAACATTCTACCGACAAATTGGAGCCAACATTGATGACCAAAAACCTTTCTCGACTGCATAAGAGCCTCCCTCAGTGATCCGCCTCGGCCGTTTTGTTGCCGTTGAAGTAACTTCGACCTCAATTGCATTACGACTGCACGGGAAGCTGCAAATTGTTTTTGGATCTAAGACAACCAATGGTATGTTACACATTTATCGACACGCAAAAGGGAAGAGCAATTATTCAGCAAACTCTAGTGCGAAAACGATACTCAAAATTTAGTAAACAATTAACAAATATCTGCTACAGTCGTTTAGTGGTAGAATATCCACCCGACAAGTGGAAGATCCGGGTTACATTCCCGGTCATAGCAGAATTTTTTCCCGTTTCAAAATTATTCCCAAATTAACGTTTGGCAAAGTGGGCGTTACCATCGTTGCGAATTTTGCAAGATTTGTTCTATGGTGCTCTCTCTCTCAATCTTTCTTTCTCGCTCTATGTCTCTCTCTCTACCTTTCCATCTCTCTCAATCCCTCTTTTTCTCCGCCTCTCTTTTCATTCTATTCATCTCTCTCTGTCTCTCTCACGTTCAAGTGAGAAAAATGGCCAATCTCTACCCCGCCTTCTCGTTTATTTCGATCGGCATCTCTTGGTTCGTTTGATTTCCTCCTACGCTTACATACCGACCTCTTTGTCCTCCTTTTGAATTTCTGTCGTTCAGTCGCATTCTTTTTGTGCCTCCTTCACTTCACAGCCTGTGGCCGTGTATTCCACATAATTGACCTTTTGTCACGTTCCTTTTCCCTAGTCCCACGCTTTTATCTCTCGCTCTGGATATTTTTTGCGCTGACATACAATTTCATTCACTGTCGAATATTCTCGTATCGCACAAGTTTTTCGTTTATTTCATATTTTTTCTTTTGGAATTGTTTATTTCTTTTTTAGATATTTCAACAAATTCTACATGTTTGGAATGTTTTTTATAAATTATAAGTTTAACCATTTAAGAATTTTCCTAATAATAACTTATTAATAATTACCCTAGAGTAATTATTAGTAATTGCTAGTTTGTATTTGAAAAGCTAAAATTTTAATTGACTGTCAACAATTAACGGCAGGCATTCTAAGAAGGTAAGGGCTAATTACATATTAATTTCATTGAAGACTATATTTTACTTTTCTGTTGTTTTCGGAAAGTTCTATCCTTCAAATTTTCTATGATTATATTTGATAAAGTGTACCTAGAAACCAATAATGAAGGTGTTATAATTAAATTACACCTATAAAAATTTTGAGCTCCGTTGCTAAACAATTTGATTTTACGATCAAGAAAAACAATTCATCTTAGACATAACAAGTGCGACTACTCCCAGAAATCTAAATATCCGGTAAAAACAAAGCGCTGTGATTTCACCATACATTTATATTGCCAACATAGGTATAAGAATACCAATACATTATCATAATTTGGGCATATATAGGACCAACGACAATTTCGCCGTTAAAATAATTCTGCAATGCCAATATTTTGCCAAATTGCGAATTAAAAATTCCGCATTTTCAATAAGATCGAATGGATTCATATTAACTTACCATTTCTAAATTTTGCGTCCAATTTTAACTCCATAAAGTGGAATGTATAAATGCCACAACTTTCATTTTTCATGCAATAAAATATTTTACAATTCAATTAGGATATCAACAAAAACACTACCAATATATCTGCCTAATAATAAATTAATCATAGAACGAGAAATCGTTGTAGATGACTTAGATAAGGCATGAAGCTGATCTCCCGAATAATTCACCGATAATTGACTATAAAAAGAAAGTCGTAAATCTATTGCTCGGCACGGCCACTTTTTAGCTGAAATGAATTTTAGGTATAGATAATCATTTTACGTTTGCAGGAGCAGCCTGCACAGAAAATTAGATTCGAGTCTTAACTAGAACTCCATCATTTTTTTTATTCTCCCTTTTCTGAAGCAATATCACTTACATTTTCCATTAAAAAGCTTTTTAATCAAACGCATCCCAATAATTTGCACCGCTGAAAGTTCAGTCTGCAACGAAACGCGTAGTTAAGGTTATGCAAGGGCGGTAGTGCTGCCACGGGCACGGGCCACGCAGGCTATCGACAAATTGCGACATCATGTAGACAATAAAGATTGTTACTTCTATGTTTCATGTCTCGAACACTCTTTTACTCGAAGTTATTAAATTTTCTATGGGTTCTCATTTAAAATGATCACCCTGTATTTAATACTAGCGTAATTGCCAGTCAAATATGAAGGGTTTTTGCCAATTATGTATTGAAATTAAAGCACTTCCTATTCTTCCTCCCTTACTCTCTGCCTTCCTCCCATTCTCTTACCTCCCTCCCCCTATTCTCTCTCTGCCTCGTATTTTTCCTTTCTCGTCCTTTCCATTCTCCATCCCTCTCTCCATCTTATTCTTCATCCTCATTACTTCCCTTTCTCCCTCTTCCTCCCTTCAATTCTTCTCCCTTTCTCCCTAACGTTCTGCTTCTCATTCTCCCCTCAAAAGTGTAGCTATCTCTCTCAGGGTGATATACTAGATACAAATCTTACATAAAAAAGAATATTAATTCCTTAAACATCACGCTAGACAACTATAGCTTGCCAAAGTTATTTTAACTCTCTGAAACACACTACAATGTGAATCAAAGATTTTTTAAATTTTAAGTTAACATAAAATATTGTTTCATTAATATTTATTAATTTTATTCGGAGGAAATGCAATATATTCCCCCTCAAAATAGCGCCAAAAATGCCTAGGTACCTACTTTTCATCATAATTATTTAAAAATAAATTTGTGCAGCAATTACTTATATTGACTTTAATAGCTTTAAAATAAGCGCGGATGAGATGCTCTTTGTGTTCCCAAATTACATAATTTATCGTTATAAAATAATAAAAATACATTCGAACGGAAAACTGAATTGATAACGCGTATTTATGTGGCAAACATAACGCGTGTATGTATTATACTAGACCAGGGGTTCTCAAAATGTGGACCCCTGGGGCCCGCGAATATGTTTTAGGGAGTCCGCGAGTTAACGCATAAACTTATTAAAAATATTGAAATTTTAAAACCCTTTAATTACTGTCGGGACTCATAAGTCTCGATTCATAAAATGTCATATCTTTCCTCCCAGAACTAGTATCCTGACTGGATTTACAAGTCCCGATCATTTAATGTCTTCAAGCCGCGAAGCACGAAAGCGTTTCTCTCGCTTTGCTATTGTGTTTACAAATACAACGATGAATATTTTCCATTTGGAAATTTTTGAAATAATCAGCAACCACAATATGTACTTGGTTATGAATTGTTATCAAACGTGTATTTAAAATAAGCCAAACTACGTAGAAACATTTTGTGTCTATGGCATCCAATGAACATGGGGGCCCGCGAGAATTCTTTCCTATCAAAAGGGGTCCTTATGTTACTCAATTTTGAGAACCACTGTACTAGACTATAACGAATCCGAGTCCAACAATAGTCTTTGGAATGGGAAACTGCAAAAACGCCAGTATTTGCGCAAAATTTGAAGAAATACGATCGACAAAGGACGTTCCACGATATAAATTCAAATTAATCTTCCTCTACTTAGAGAATAGTATTACAGTTCTTAGATACTTTAATGTGCAAAAGAAAATGTCCCTGCACGATGGATTTCAGATGATTTCCCATGTAAATCATATGGGAGACCTCTCATTTTATCTCTAAACCTCGTCTTGTGCACAATTTGTTCCAAATTCCCAATTGGACCCCCTGAATCCACCCCTTTTCCCATCGCTATCCTTCCCCTGATTCTTCCTCACCCATACCATCTCATCATGCCTCACCATTTTTATTACCGTTTCCAGACCACCCAAAACCCGACCGACCCTCTCGAAGCCTGTTTTCATTCCGACCAAATGGATCGACCAAACTAATATCATCGCCGGGGATTACGCCCAATATTCATCTCTTTCCCATCTCTTCCAAAATATATCCCAATAAAAACGCGTTATTGTTCTACGAGATGCAGACTGCGATATTGAATCGTGCCGGAGTCTGATTCCTCCTTCCATTTCCTACTTCCGTACCACTCTCACCTCTTCAATTCTCTTACCTTTCCCCCTTTATTCCCCGCTTCATATTCCTTGATTCCATTCCCGTCGCATCCTGCAGGAAAGCAGGCGAAACGCTGGTTCGAAGCGCGAAGAAAAGAATGCGCGCCTTACCGACGCTTACCGACTTCGTCGCCGCTTCCTGTGGATTCCCTTCCCTCCGCCAACCTTCCTGGATTCCACCTCGACCTCTGCCCTCGCACGCCCTCGCCGCCGCTGCGAATTCGTTCCCCCGTCTCCTCCTCCCCTTCACTCTCCCCCTCTCGCCCTCCCCCCTCTCGCCCTCCCCCTCTCGCCCTCCCCCCTCTCGCCCTCACCCCTCTCGCCCTTCCCCCTATCGCCCTCCCCCCTCTCGCCCTCCCCCATTCTCGCCCTCCCCCTCTCGCCATTCCCCCTCTCATCCTTCCCACTCTCATCCTCCCCCCTCTCACCCTTCCCTTCGTCCTCTTCTCTCATCTCCGGCCTCGCCCTGAAATCCTCTTCTTGGTAACCTCCCAAGACTCGCTCACTCCAAACCGAACCCTGAACCATTCATTCCCCTCTCCGCCAACCAACCACTCGCTCTAAAGCGTTCTCTCTTTAGCCTTTCTCTATATTTATCTAAATCCTGACATTACTTTCGTACATGCCTTTTTCTTGGTTACGCTCGAGTCTTCATCCCTTTTTTATCGCACTTCTATTCTTCTTACTAACGTCTTATTCTCCCTTTCTCCTTTAAACTTAAGCTTTCTATTCCAGTTTTATCTAACCATCTCCCTTCCATTCTCCTCCCCCTCACTACATCCCTGCCAACCCCTCCTTCCATCACTCTTCCACCCTTCACTTCATCTCTCTCTCTCCATACCCTTTCTCTCCTTCACTCTCTTCATCCTTCTATCTATGTTATATATTTCAAATGCAAAATAAATGAAAGAGAAGGTTTTTCAGTTTCAGCTTTGCAAATCAAAGGCAATTTCCCTACCCTCTTCTCATGCCTCTTCTCTTTCCCGTACTCCTCGTCTCCTCTCTTATCTCTGCTATCCGTCCACATCTTTCTTCTTTCCACTCCCATCTCCTTCACTTGATATCCCTCTTACACTACCTTACTTTTATATCTATCCCATTTGGATTTCACCTTTCTCTGCCCTCTACATTTCTCCTTATCTCGCATATCCCTTTTCGTAATCTCCTTCCTTCTATATCGTCCTCTTCTTGTCTTCCCCGTATACATTCTATCTCCTTCAGCCGTACCCCCCTCCCCCCTAGCCTTTTTCTTCTCTCTCTGACCTCTTCCTCCCTCATCCTACCACACGCCCTCTTTGACACTCTCCCCAAACCCCTCTCTATCTTTTTTTCTCTCCCTCACTCATATTTTCATCATCGCTCACTCCAAAACGTTTCGGAATAGTTCGAACCGAACGATAACACCTTATCACGAGGCGATGAATTCGGGCGCCTTCTCTACGGAAACCAGACAAGGGCCTTATCCAAACATAAACAAAACAAAAGACTCCCGCGCGAGGCTGCGCCTGAGGACCCTTTATAAAGATCAAGTGCGCAGCTGCGACTAGTTTTGTAGCAATAAAGCGCACAGGTATTGGTAGCGACGAAAAATGTTATGGATTTTGAAAACGCGGATCATTGGACCGAAATTAACGACCGCGAGAATAAGTCGGGTTTTTTGGAATAAGAAATTTTCCTTCCATTATTTGTTGAGCATTGATTGTTAATAAACAATTCGCTTGAAAATTTCTTATTAAAAAGATAAAAAAACTTTTAAATGTAGTAAATTACTCCGACAGAGCCAAGTCTTAAAGATACTAATGTTTTTATGTAACGGAATGTACCCAGCAACACCGCATGTTATCCAAAATTTAAAAACCGTCTTCCTTTTCCATGAATGTGAAATATCTCCACCTGGGTTATCCAAACAGATGATATGAATAATGTGTATGATCTCAGAAGCACACAGTCCTTTAATCAAAATACATCGTTTACTCTCCTTGAAAGTCTGGTTGAGCCTACATACACGCCCACTGCTCAATCGCCGAATCACTAGCTCAGAAGCATGAGTAATTCGTTAGGTTTATCTAGGAAATCCTTTTAAGGAAAAAGTGATAATTGGGCAAATTTTTCAATTAGGTTAGAATCTTCTGAAGGTTTAAGAGTTCATCTTTTACTGATCCAGTTTCCAAAAGAAGATTCAAAAGGATTCTCCTCAAAGGAGGGAGCCACGAGAAAAGCCAATTTATGATTCAGATGCGAAGAACGAGCCACCTAGTTCAAACTTATTCAACAAAAGAAAGTCTTTAAAAAAACTCTCGAAGGGTAAAAAGATCCGTGGAGTAAAATGTTAAGCCATTCAGAATTTAAGTTATCATTGAAGATGCCTTCAAAACATTATACGCGAGCAAATATAAAATTAATTAAAACTTGATATTTTTCATAAAATCCTTTAATAATAGATAAAAATTATAGAAAGTGACCCAACATAATCAGTATTGTTATATTAGATATAATAAATAAGGTAATCCCTATCGCCTAAAATACACGGACTACACATCTCAGGCAACTGAATTTCATGACAAATTCGTTTACTGTCGATAACTATGCAATATCTCGACTGTGCAGGCTGGAGATAAACAATTATTCAATATCTTATAGGATATCATTTTCCGTTTTAAATATTAAATATCAATAAAAATCTTTTACGCTAGAAAAGGGGAAAATTCTGAACTTGACCGGGAATCAAATCCTGATCTCCCACTTTCCGGGCAGGTACTTTAATCAAATACGTTACCGAGTCAGCATAATTCTCCACTCAGGAATGCCGTTGAAAGGCTAACTGGTTAGTAAGCCTAACAATACATAGTGTTCCCACTGAGACAGCGAAAAATCTCTTTCTAAATCTCAGACCAGTGAGATAACTCGAATATACGTACGTTGAAATTTGTTCAGAATTATTTGTTCATGCATAAAAACTTCATTTACTTGAAATTTATCTTATAAGATATAAGTTAACAAATGATTATATCTCGTTCAAGACTGATTGAAAACTTGATCGGCTTTCGGCTGCGTCCGGAACATGGTGATACCGACGTTTCGCAAACCGTTGCAGGTTACTTCTTGAGGGCGAACCTCGCCGAAAATCGAAACTAACATCGAACATCATCGCTGCGGAAACCTTCGATTGAAATTGATTGAAAGCTTATTTTTCCTCAATCGAGTTTCAAAAAAGCTGGAGAAATGCCTACCCATGTGTATAAAAGAAAATATTCACCTGAATAAAATATTTTCTGTATAATAAGTGAAAGAAAAGAAATTTTCTTAGCAATATATACATATTTATAAAACACATCTATACCTGCACCGTGTCAAATTTCCGGTCCGGTGCTTTTAATGAACATGAAAATAAATGAAAGTGCTTAAGCTTACTTAAAAATATCGCAAACTTGAAATTGCAAGCGAATACTACATTCCTTGAATTTGATTTATTTGATCTAGAGAAATACTTAATTTTTCTTTCATTGGCTGAGAATATAGAGATGAGGGTGGAGGTGGTGGTTCCGACGGTTTAAAACAGCACCAGTAAGCAGTCTGGAATTTAAGTTTATCTCTTTTGTATGAGAATTTGATTTCCGCTACACTCCTTGTTTCCCCATTACAAATCGCTATCAAAATTAAAGAACTTTGGGTCCAATTAAACCAGGGCACGTTTTAGAATTTGCACATTTTCGAGTCTACGAGGGAACGAAGTTAGACGCCTTTCTCAGATTACGCAGCGGATGCTTCGATGAATGAAATATAACTCAAATTTGCTTTACATGTTAGAAAGGCCACCTAATTTAAACAATCCATGCAAAATAATACCTTTAAAACAGGGGTTTGAAAAATGTGAACAGCCGGTTAAAAAATTGCGGCTCTCTAATTATTTTAATTGTCCTATAAACAGATGATAAATACGGCGTAAGCGAGACAAACATGGAAGAATCAAGATAAGAAAGATATAAAAATGTTTAATATTAAAAATTATTTTGTTTTGTTTTTAATTAAAAAACCACTTTGTCGTTCGATTTTGAGTTTCGACAAAAGGCATATTCTCAGTATTTTAACAGGTGACACGCCATATATTTATAAATCATCTATTTGGTCCTAATCCGAGTTTTAGCTCTGTCACTTAAACTGGAACTCTCCTCTCTTATTTCTCTTAGTTTTAAGTATGAAATCAATACAAATTTACTAAGCAGTATGTAAAATCTTTAACGACTGATTTAAAGGGGTAGATGGGAAATTAATCTTCGCTATTATATGAATACGGCTATTATCATGAAGAATTTAACGGGATGGTTCATAGACTCATTAAAGGAAAGATATGTTAACAAGGTATTATAACGATTAATTAATGATAATTAAGTCAATAGAGCCATGACTTTTGGGGAATTATCCATGTAATAATTATTTCAATCGCTTGGATGGAATAAAGGAAATTATGTTTCCCATTTCTGATGAATATTCCGGAACGGAATAATGCAATTATTCCCCTTTTGAGACACCAACCGTTACTTTACAGAACTGCACCAAGCCATGTAAAACGAAGACATTTTAAAAGAAATAAATACATAAAAAAGGTGGTTTAAAATTGAGTTTTCCAAAATCCTCCCACGTTTCCCTTTTGTATTGTTACATTCATCGATTTTCTACAATCAAATTATTTTAATGAAATGAAAACAAGTCTTCGTAAGAAGGAGTTTTTGAAAAATCTACGGTGGGTTGCGTTGGACTTGAGGATATTCTCGCTGCTGTGAGCATATCCTTAATTCTGTTATTTTGTCGCGCCATGCCGATGATTTATGAAATCTCTCGTTTGTAATTTGTTCTGGACCAGGCAAAGTTATTAACGACTGTTTAAGAACTTATGCCAGAATAATAAAGACTAGCAAATTGGATAAAAATGACAGAATTTAAAAAATATATTAAAATAAATAAGACTTGGTGTCAGGAGTAACACCTAGCTTGCGTGCTGCGTTAAAAACAAAAGAAAGTTGAAATTGATTTCCCTATGGTTGCAGAGGGACGTGTTACGACTTTCTCTGATCCTTAACTATCGCAGCTTTTAGCACCTACGCGCGAATTGTCCAACACGTCTCTTGGTCATGTTTGTTTCTTGTAACGCGAGAAAGTGTCCGTGAGTAGAGACAGACACCCCGCGTGACAAGGTCCTAAACAGCGATTTTCGATAGACTCCCATAGGACAGACAAAGGGATTAACGTCAGAGAGAGAGAAAACTGTTTGTAGGATTTTCTGTCACCTTTCTCAATAGGATAAATGCAATATTGATGACTTACTTCCTGCCAAAAAATTAATCAAATTTTCAAAAATCTATGTTAAATTTTTCAACAAAATTAATATTCCAATTTTTCATGCATCGATTCATGTCAAAATCGCAAACTGATCTGAAGAATGAAAATAAATGAATAGTTAAATACCTTTATCATACTTTCCAGTTTCAACACTGTCATGTTGACAATAAACAATGTTTAACTAGGATTCAGTGGCATATCTTACGGGTTAATAAAATCAATTAATTGTGTACGTCTGGAGTGATACATAATATATAGAGTTTGAACACCTAATGCTTATTTTATGCAGAAAGTTCATACTTTGTTTTAACCATATAAGGCTTTCAGATAAAATCATTTTATATATCGATTTACACGATAAAATATTTCCTAATTTGTTTTGTCGTGCTTCACGTTATACTGAATTCAAACGTAGAAGGCGCTAAAAAGTGACATGAGCGAAATCTGGTTATCTCGCTTATTTAGCTATCTGCGAAAATTATTGTTCCGTACGCTACGGAATGCAAATGAGCCCAAAATAACCTCTAAACTAATTTCCCCTATAGCATTATGAGAAACATCGGCAACAAAACCGCTTAATAAAAAAAATTTAACTGAATAAATTATTCCTAAGAAATGGTACACAAACGCACCAAGCTTCGTAATCCACAGACACATTTGATTGAATTGTGGTCAAGATGGCAAAATTAGATTTTCATTACATTTCTTACTTAGCCTAAATATTTATTAATTCAAATCTATTTATTTTTAAATTCGTTCCATAAATACGCTATGGACAAAATACATTCTAACCTATCATACGAATTGTTATAAGAACTAGTTATTTGCATTTCCCATTTATTTAGACGTTAAATCCAAAACTAAACGTTATCCACCAACTTCAATTGTTGCGTACTGAACGTAAAAATATCACCATTCGCCCTTGATCTCGCATGATAAATTTTTCGTGAACCCTGACACCATATGATGAACAATTGTTATCTTTCTTCAGATTCAGTTGCGATGGTAACGCACGACAACGTTTCTGGCTTACGGCAATCTCGACCATCTCACGTTCTTAAGGGCTTTCTCCCACGGTGACAGGAGACGTCCGCATTTACGGAAGTCGCTTCTTACGGAAGGTAGGCTGCATTTTAGATAAACCAATTATAATTTCTTATTGGTTTACGGAATCCCACCCCAGAGATACAAGCTAAATTTACAATGTCTCCGAAAAGGGAAGCACAAAGAGGTGTGCGATAAAAGCGCCGCAAGAAACGCCGTTGGGACGGAATGGCGCCATAAAGATAGGCGCGCGCTAAATCTGCCGGAGTCCTTCCCTATGGCTCCCGGAGCGGCGGGCTCGCCCCCTATCTCTCTCGCTGCCTCCTTGCCACACTCATAGCATACTCATGGTGCTTTCTAGCCTCCGATGCCCCTGACCACACTCCCTCACCCACAAACCACGGCCTCAAGGCATCCCACCCCCCTCCCACCTTCTTCCTCTCTCCCAATTCCCGCACGGTTTTACCCCAGCTTAAATTACAACGTCCTCCATTATCCTCGCATCCTAGACTAATGGTGGTAGATCAATGGTACGCGTGCTACCTGGCGGAACGTGAAGAAGCACTTGCAAATATAGTAGAATTTCGCATTCATATTAAGTACTAATTTTAGCACGATGGGTATCTGGATTATATAAACGGGTTATACAAGTTGACAATGCTGCAATTGTGTGTGCGCGCATGCGCACGGCGGAAAACATCGTCACTGCATATTACAGAGAATGTTTAGTCTAGTGATAGACACGTAAAATTACACTAATTTTTATTTTTCGAAATTATTTTGTGCTCCACAAACATATCCTTCAATAAATCCTGCTATTGGAAATCTAACTCAAAAATGAACACGAAGGCCAAACCAGGACTAATGCAGGCTTTTTTCCCAAAGTTGACGTCCTGATTTGATTACTTATATTGACTGGAAATGTTTCAGTATGTGTTAGTCATTCCAAAGATTTCTCATACTATAAACACCACTTGTAATTCAAAGTTTATAAATAACAGAGAAAAATTGGAAAATAAATTATTTTGTTAAAAATACGGAAAGTAATGTCAAAATCTCTTTCTGACATATTTTGCAAGTGTTTTTTTTTTAAATAAACGAACTTAATAAATATTACTGCTTATACTCTAATATGTATTGATCAACTTTCCATTGCTAAAGTATAGTCGAGTGGAAAAGAAAATAACCCATTTGTTCACTCGTCTATGCTCAAGCAGAGTTCGGTAATAGTCGTCTCCATGGCAACAATCCGATTAAATGCGATTTAAAACGCAAAAACGCTATGTTTTGGTATAAGTTCAAGAATATACGATCAATTATCAAAATTCGGTGATAATAATTATAATCTGTTTTTTTTTCCCTTATAGCAGTATAAACCTCACTCCGATATCGCAATTTTAAAATATTTTAAAGTATCAAAGAAGACATCCCTGCACGATGGATTTGAGATTACCTATGTAAAATAAATAGGGAAAAATGTTCCTGGAATCGAATCCGGGACTTCAATTTTCGCGAAATAAAATATAACCCAGAGGTGGGCCCTAGCAGCACAAGCCTCATACAAGTTTCACGAAAATCCATTGATGCAAAAGTTGTTAGTAGACACACAGACAGGACCATTTCATAGGGCTGTTTCCTTTGGAAACCAGTCTAAAAATGAAGGTGCTATTGCTTTTCAGAATTTTAGAGTAGTTTGGGAAGTACATTTTTTGTTTGCTAATCAATTCGTCACAAACAGACGGACAAACGACTTTATTTAGGGCGAAATTGAGAATATATAATCCCTTCTTACATTCAACTCTTTCGTCATATAAGTAGTTACAATATTTACATATTAAAAGAAATTAAATTACATAAAAATTACAGTAAAATATATACAAATTACAAGTTAACTATATATTGGTTAATAGATCACAGAGTATTACCAAAGAATATTGTTAGTTTTGTGGGTCGAAAATAACTGTGTATCAGTTATATTTTAACAGAAAAAAAATTTCCACTGCAGAAATCACCTAAGAAAAGAAGAGGTAAAAAACCGTGAAAAATTCCTAAATAGTTCAGAGAAAGAGAAAAAACAACAATAATTTGAGAAAGAGAGAAAAAAATCATTTATAAATTCATACATTAATACCCATATAAGGGAGGGGGTTAGAGGTAAGTAGGGATTGTAGGGTAAGATATGCCTGGGTCATCACATAGTAATTATGATACAGGAAAATAAAGTAAAATAAAATTATGAATTTATGCCTAATAAGCGCATCCTTGTGACACCAGAAAGAGAAGATGGGGAGTGGTTCAATGCATGGAGAGTGAGAGGAGATACTTGTAATACACGCGTTTAAAAGTGCCCAGAGATAGAGAGTTTTTTATTAAAGTTGGAAGGCCATTCCAGAGTTTGCAAGCAGTGACGGTAAAGGATTTGTTGCGTTACTGTCCCAACAAATTTAACTTTGAACCATATTTTAAGTAAATATATACAGATTTTGACTCCAGGTTGGTTCAACTTAACACGCTGATTAGGTTTATAAAAAGAAAAATATGTAGTCCGGATAGCAGCATTTTGTCATAAAATCTGTCATCAAGTATTTCAATCCTCACAAAATATAGCGACAAATCAATATGTGAAAGAATGGTTGATGAGATCCCACTTTCCTGAAATACACTGCAGTCACAAAGTTTTGATTACAGGAAGTTTCGAAATCCAAAAGTTTTGAACAGCCTCATAGAAAACACTTTAAATTGATTTGCATATTCATTTCGTCACGAAAGTTTTTTCTATCCGATACGACATAGTTTATTTTCAACAGCGTTCCATAAGTGTGCCGTTATTTAAATATGCAGTACAGTACACAGTTATGTTTCCTACAATTTACAAAGGTCATTAATATCAAATGATGGTTACCGATTCATTAGTGTAGCTTATATTAACTGTACATTATTCTGCATTAGCTATTTAGGGGTGATTTTAGTCTTTTTGCAGGTGTTTTATGGGTTCCATTTAGTTTCCTCCAAAGCACTTCTCCCACGGTTCATTTAACCCATACACTCTTCACCCACGGGACATTTCACTAACAGACACTTCACCCACGAGAAGTTTCATCCAAAGCCTTTCACCCATGCCTTTTCACCCATAGGTTTTTCTCCTACAATCCAGTTCACCCACATAAGGTATCACACAAAGATCTTTCATCCATAATTGTTTCACCAACGGTTCAGTTCACCCAAAGGCTTATGAACGTAACTAATATAACATAAATAATATAAAAGAATTAATCGCATAACAGAATACCTTAATATTTGTGGCCATAATTTCATTTTGTAAATGCATATTTTATTATTTTCATTGGAATGTTATGTCCTAAAACCATTAAATAAAACATATAACAACAGTTGATATTCTTTCATTCCTAATTTCATCCTGTAAGGGCATAACAATACAAGAAAAGAATGGGACATGTGACGTACGGGTGAATGTCTGTAATTGTGAAATATTGTATGTCAAATGTATTTTTAATTGATCATTTCATCCTGTGAAAGGATACAGAAAGTCCATTATTCTAAAAATAAGTTTCCATAATGTACTTCACTTTATTAAACAAATAAATAATATCATATTAAAGATAAAAAGATGTTATGTTAAAAACGAAATTTCCATTCTAGATCTAGTATGAAAATTGAGTTTTATTGTGAAATAGGATCCAAAACGTTTCGGTATTTAGAAGTACAGTGTAATTATCCCATTCTAAAACGCATAAAATAGGCATATCTCAAAAGAAGTGAGAAAGAAATATATGCAATAGTAAAATGATACAATATGAACTTCCTATGCTAAATAAATCTCTAAGTAAAAATGAATGTGATAAACAACAACAACGTGATCGTCGCAGTATTTGTAACATATCAAATGCAGTAGTTCTTTATTTTCTTTTCTTTTCTAATTCATTTATAAATTAAATAAGCCGGCTATTGCTTAATAACAAATACTATTTATTTATTTTCCACAACTTTGAGTAAATCAAGAGTTGTTTAAACATTGATTCCTGATACAAAGTGTGGTCCAAATGATTTCACTTGAGAATTCAACGTAATGTTTTTACTTACACTCATGAATGATGTTTTTGGAAAAGAATATGATTTGTAATTGTAATTTCGACAGCCAATAGACTATTTCATATTATTTTTACTTTCTCCATACGTAGTATAGGGGAAAGTATTGTTTTCATGAAAAAAATAGATTTTGAAATTTCAACGTGAATACACATTTTGAGGTCTCTTGAACACGTTTTGACCATTTTCTCGATGATGTATGTGTGTGTGTGCGTATGTGATAGCTTTTTTGTGGGTGCTCTAAATCAAAAACTTTTAATCAGGTCAATGCGAAATTTTATATTTTAAATTTTTATAAAAGTCACAAGAATTGATTAATTTTTGGTAAAAATCGGTCAACTGGAAGTGGATGTTTACACTTTTCACTTCTCCGATATTTTGAAATATTTGCTTTAATATTTTATATATGTAAACATGTATTGAAATAAAAGTGGAAGAAAATTTAATTTTCTACAACCTTTTTTGAAACATATTCCCATACAATTCATTGTTAAAGAAATATCTTATATTTTAGCTGACGCTACCACGCCATCTACGGACAGCTATTTTTAACAATTGGCGCTTACTTATGTCTTAGTAACGCTCCTATTTCTTTTCTTAAATGTTGGAGCTTTGTGGCTATATCCAATATCAGAAGGCTATGGTTTGAGTTTATTTCTGTTCTTTGTAAAGTCTAAAATTTTATTGCAGTTTCTTATTTTTATGTAACCTATTTGGAATTTTTAGAAATATTACAGGTATGGAGAAGTCATGTGGTGGCCACATCACATTTTTGGAGAAGAATACGCTTCGTATTTGTAATTTCGACGGCCAATAGACTATTTCATAAAATGAATTTTCATAAGTACGTAATTTCATCTACCTCAACTTGGGTAAAATAGTCCATTTAATAATAAAGTATTTTTCTTCTTTCCGTTTCTGTGTATTATACTTCTATGTGCATTTTATCTTCAATGGTGTGCAGTTTATTATATATGTATTTTCTTTTATGAAATTGTCTATATCAGTTAATGTGCGTTGATCATATTTAATCTGTTGATTTGCCATTTGTTGTTTGTTTACGTTGCTACAATAATAATTTACTTGAGATTCTGTTCTATTAGTAAATAATTCCTTTTATAATGGATTCGTTTCAATTTTTAACTTTTAAACTGAAGCATGGCCCAAAAACAATGGGTGAAAGATCTTTGGGTGTAATCTTATGTGGGTGAACCGGATTGTGGGTGAACCGGATTGTGAGTGAACCGAATTGTGGGCGAAAAACCTATGAGTGAAAAGGCATGGGTGAAAGTTCTTTGGATGAAACTTCTCGTGGATGAAGTGTCTGAGGGTGAAACGTCCCGTGGATGAAGAGTGTATGGGAAAATCAACCGTGGGAGAAGTGTCAGTGGGTGAAATTATCCGTGGGTGAAGCGTCCGGATACCGTTTTATGAACTTGATTATGACCGTACGTACCTATTATGGTGACCAGATACGAAAGTCACGAGTTTCGAAATTCTCATGAAGAATTGATTTGGATTCCAATTTTCTTCTCGAATGTTATGGGTCCTTTAAAAAAAAACCTAAATTTACGCATTCCATGTTGAAAATTTTCTCTTTCCAACTCGATATCACCTTTCAAGGAAAAAATAAAATTTTTCTCTAATGATTTCAAAAACGTTTGTCTCATTTCAACACTATGCAAAATATGGCAAATGGAAATAAGAATATCGCATATTTGAGAAGTATAGAAATTATTTCTTTTTGTTAAACTTCTTTGAGATAAGAATTCTCGACTTCCAGAAAGATAAAACACATGAACTTTTCAAGAGCACTTTCGCAATTTTCATTGCGGATCTCGACCATTATCCGACTGAAATTCAGGACCTTTAGAATCATTTCACACTGAAGAGCAAGTAAAAATAAGTAATGAGTACTTTATCTGCCAAGAGTTTGCTGCCTTCCAAAAACTTCTTACTTTGAGTGACTTTCCAAAATTACGCGATCTAGCGCTCCGATATTTTTGCACATTCAGACCAATGCGTATTTGCGAATGGCAATTTTCGGCAATGAATATTATAAAAACCAACCAATTTAAATTAAGCGATGATTTTGAAAATATAATTGTACAGCGCTAGTAAGAAATTATAAGTACAGAACCACTAAAAACTATTTTGGTCCCAAAAAAGAAGTGCATGACAACGAAAAAAATAAATCCAAATGAAAATAACCGAACCTTTGATTTTTTGCCTTTTTTAGCCAGTTAAGAAAATTATTTGGTGTAGCTGGTGAAATTGGCAGGAGGCACGTGACTTCTGCTAGTTACAAAAAGGATGTAGGCTAGTCTAGGATAGTGATCCTAGACTATGCCATATCCTCACTCCCACTCTTCTATCCCTCTCCCCCCCTAACCGTACTGATTCCTTATAATCTCAACGCCTGTCCACAATTCCCACATACGATACCAACCCATCCCACCTTCCTCTCGCGCCTTATCCGCATATTCCCTTGGACATTCACACTTCTGCCCCTACGCTGATTTCCACATGACCTCTGTCTCCCATTATGCCTTTCACATGCACTTCAACCCTCTGCCGCCATTCCAACCACTGATCTTTCTCTTCTCTATAGCAAACCTAATCCATCCAAAATCACCATATACCGCATTTTGCAAATATACTTCACCCGTGTCGGAAATTAAACGCCAAGATATTTTTCTAACACGCTGATAGTCTGATATTTTAAGAAGGAGAATGTTTTGAAAATGTATTAGAAGGACAAAAAACACGGCTAGATCTAGAACGGAGCTTTAGATGGCATATTTACGGAAAGGTTTTGATTTAATTTTTCTCTTTTGCACTTACTCGGCTGTTTTCTCTTCTTATACATTTAATTCAAGCTCTAAATCATCAACTAATTTTCCCCTTGCGCTTTTCAGTTTATGAGAAAAAAAACCATACTCTTGCCGTTATCGCAAGCAGAGATGTGAATTTTAAAATAAAAGAAAGTACGACACGCCTCATACTCCATATCTGAATTTTTACGCCTTTTGTTGCATCAACTAAAACCTCATTTCCCTACATGTCCTACGCGTCAACCATTCTCTATTCCCTGCTTTCCCTCCACTCTCTTATTCGCCCCCCAGCCTCATTGACTCTCTCCTCCCCTTCTCCTTATCCCAAAGACCGCGGCGTAATTAGAAACAAGAAAGCGTCAGCGGCGTATGTTCCCTCGGCTATAAAGGTTTTTACGTGATGCACGCGCCGCCGGCACTAGTAATTGGGTGAGAGTTACAAGAGTTCTCCAAAGGGTCGCCCTTTCCGTTACTTCCGCCGCTAGAGAGCTAAGTTTTCCTTTAAATACTTATTTTTCTTTCCGCGGAGGACGGGTAGTTTCTCCTGGGACACTTCGGATAAGAGCTCTTCCCTCGGATGCAGGTGCTCCAAATCGTTCCTATCGATTCGGCTCCTTTCGAACTTCACTTGCCGCTGAAAGTTATTCTTTGAAAATGACGTTTTCACTGTAAGGCAGGAATCGGCAACATATCGCCCGCGGGACGGATGCGGCCCTCGAGAGCGCTATATGCGGCCCGCGAAGACCTAACGAAAAAGTGATCGGTACAATTTAGCGGAAAATTTGGCAGTCCCTTTAAAATTTTGGTCTCAAAATATTTTCTGAGGAACATTTAACGCCAGTAAATTATTTAGCCTAGCTTTTTAGGCGTTCTTTAATAGCGGGAACGGATTTGAATTAAATTAGTAAGTATGAGTAATCGTTATTAAAATTAATCGCCCAATTGTGATTTTGAACAGAATCCGTCAATTAGATCTTCCACTTTACATAATTACTTTAATAAAATTATACTCGTATCTCGTTAAATGACATCCGTCAAGCAACAATGAAATACCAAACTTTTCTCTCCCTAGCTCTTATATGACCTGTAAGGTACAGATTAAAAATGTATTCGGATAGAGAACAACACTTACTACAAGAAAGTCCGCGAGGGCAAATAATTACGAGTTATAATTTCGAAGATAGAAATTCTAGAAAAACCAGAGCAAAACATCGCGTCTGTTGTTTACATCGATCTCTGAGGCGGTTCTCTCAGCAAACAACAATTAAAAATCCATATATTTCTCTCCCATGTTCGTATATGAGCTGTGAGGTATAGATTTAAAAAATATTTAGATAGAGGACAATATTTACTACAAGATATGTAGTCCCCGAGACCATATAAATATGACTTGTAGTTTTGGGGATAGAAATTCGGGAATCGCCCAATCTTTCGACACCGGTTCATAGGTATTTCTCATTAAGAACGCCTTTGAAATCTCTGTGTATTCCATTTATGGAGTGTACTTTTCCACCTTGCAACTAATATTGTGATGTTCCCCGGCACTTCAGAGGCGGCGGGGAGGGATTCGCCGGCGTAGGAGGGAGACCCGCTGGGCGCCAGTGCAGGTAAAAGAAAAAGGAGAATGAGGTAGAGATAAGAAAGAGAGGGGATGGGAGTAATTCCGCCTGCACTCGGAATTCGTGGCCAAAGACCCACGACTGACCGCTGATACCCGAACTCTCGACTTCCGACTCCTGACCTCCTGGCCTTATATCTGGTCTCCGCCACTAGCGACATCAGTCGCAAAATAAAAAAAAAACAAAAGAGGAACGGCGGACGCTTCTACCGCACGTCACATCACTCCCCTCCCTCCAGAGTTCTCCGCGGTTATTACGACCACAGTCCGGCGTCCGCCTTAAAACCCTACTATACCCTATCTTACAGCTTTCAAGTCCCGCACATGGCACTGACCCGCGGGCTTTCCACTAAGCGTCTTTAAGCGATAAAAGGAATCTGACAGTTTTCCCTCCACCACGAAGGGACCTCCGAACTTGGGTTCGAGTTTCGCTGCCGAGAACTCCGCCGCGTCCGATACCGGGTGAGCCCTACGCCACACCAAGGTATTTTTCGAGAATTTGACTTCCCGACGCCGGATGTTATAATATCGGGCCTGTCTGTCCGACGCCTTTCTCTGCGCTTCCTCAGCCCTCTGCAGCATTTCTTTCAGTGAACGGTGGAGTTCCATCGCGTAACTGCGCGGATCGAGTTCCCGTAGACCCCCCGAGTCGGACTCTCGGTATATGTCCTCGGGCATTCTCAACTCTCTCCCCAAATTTAAAGCAGCGGGGGAGCAGCCGGTACTCTCCGAAGTGGCGGAACGCAAGGCAAACATTAGATCAGACAAATTTTCATCCCATTTTCTCTGGCAACCTTTGCAATAAATGGAGATAATGGTTTTAAGAGTTCTATTGGTCCTTTCACATGGGTTGGCTTGAGGCAAGTAAGGAGCCGTATGAGAGAGTTTCACACCGAATAGGCGGCACACCCTTCCCAATACTAGACTAACATATTGGGGTCCGTTGTCTGTCAGCATCACTTCCGGGCAACCCCACTGGTTAACTACCTGAGTGCGGAATTGCTCAGCGACATGGGTTGCTTTCACCGAGCGCAGCGGAATCGCAATGGGCCACCTGGTGCCCACATCTAAAAACATCAACACATACCGATTACCTCTGAGGGATCGGGGGAGGGGACCAATTATGTCGGACGCCACAATCGTCCATGGACGCGCCATCTCGTGCGGCCTCATTTTACTTGCAGGTTTCGCTTGTTCTAATTTATATCTCTGACAGGTACGGCAGCGCCGGACGAAGTCGGCTACGTCTCTTCTCAGGCTTGGCCAGGAATAAAAATTTTGGACCTTTCTGAGGGTTTTAAAAAAACCTAAGTGACCCCCTCTTGGACATGTATGATTCGCTTCTAATAGCCCTGGTCTCGTGCTCGCAGGAACCATTAGTTTCCACTTGACAGCACCTCTCCTAGTGCCATCTTTCACATAGAGCCGTCCCTCTTCAACGCGAATCCCCGGATACTGTTCCGGATCTGCCACTACCTTCTCGCGCAGGCCAAAATACCACGGGTCGTCATTTGCTGCCGCGTCAAATCCGTTGACATCGTCTATTGCCCCTATCCTCGAGAGCGCGTCTGGCATGGCATGTCATCCCCTTTTCGATGGACTATCTCACAGTCGAATTGCTGTAATTGCGACACCCACCTCGCTAGCCGACCCTGCGGATTATTGAATGCGAACAACCACTTAAGAGAGGCATGGACCGTGGCCACGGTAAAATGATACCCCTCGAGATAGGACTTAAATTTATTGATAGCAAACAGAACCGCTAGGCATTCACGCTCCGTTGTGCTGTAGTTTCTTTCCGCAGGAGAGAGCACGGGAGCAGTAAGCGACAACATGCTCTTCGCTGCCAATTATTTGAGCTAGTACTCCCCCAATGCCGACGCTGGACGCATCGCATTGAACAGAAAATGGAGACGTAGTAATGAGGTCGAAACGAGGACACGAAAGAATCGGTGCGGACACCAAACAAGCCTTCAGCTTAACGAAGGCGTTCTCGTGTTCCTTTGTCCAAACGAACTTTCTGGCTTTCTTTTTGAGAGAGTCCGTCAGAGGAGCCGCTAGCGTATCAAAGTTCGGAACGAACCTTCTATACCAACCCACAAACCCCAAGAACCTACGCGGGTAATTAACGACCGCCGATACCTTTTCGGGATCCATAGCTAATTTCCCATTCCCTACAATATACCCCAAAAATTTTAGCTGAGGTTTGGCAAAACGGCATTTATCCAAGTTTATATTCAAACCCACCTCACGCAAGCGTCTAAATACTTTTTGCAGGTGGGACAATTGTTTCGAAAGCGTCATGCTTACGACCACGATATCGTTCAAGTACGCGAAGCAATTTGGCTCCATCGCAGCCCCTATGACCTTGTCCATTAAACGTTGAAATGTGGCTCCGGCACTGTGCAGACCAAAGGGCATAACATTAAAGTGAAATAGCCCTTTTCCTGGCACGGTAAAAGCAGTTATTTTCTTGCCCTCCGGTTCTAGTTCGACTTGCCAGTATCCCTTTTCTAAGTCAAGGGTCGAGACAAATTTCTCCGATCTTAGTTTATTTAAAATATCGGCAATATAAGGCGTTGGGTACGCGTCCTTTTTACTGACGCTATCAACCTTTCGGAAGTCGACCACAAACCGTTTCGAGCCGTCGAATCCGAGTCTTTCACTTGCTGGGCGGATATTCTACCACTGAACTACCGTAGCAGATCAATTTTCTCGTTTGTTAACGTGGATGTTTTCTTGGTTGGAACGGAACTAGCCAAGCTAGTATCAAACTGCCCCAACGGATGACCTCGAAGTGTTACACCGAAGAAAACTCCTCCCTCTCAAATGGTGAGGTTGGCAAGCAAGAAATTGATGGAATAAAGTGATCCAAAGATCCTATGCAGACAGGCATAAGTTTAAAGTTGGGAATAATTTTGAAACTTTACAGCTTATGCCTGTCTGCATAGGATCTTCGGATCATCAACTTTTCTCTCGTTTTTGATTAAAAATAATTCTCCCTCTCAGTCTACACAGATTTGATTTCTGTTTTCAAACAATATAAATCTCAGTCTTTTAGCTACAGAAATGTTTATGTCCCGAGCTCCTATCTAACTTTTAACTGATTTAAAAATTCAAATTTATATTCCCCTGCACCGATAGGTATACTGCTTTTCTTATGGGGTAGAAATGGAACAAAAGGATAAGAAGCTTATCATGTATCCACCAAATTTGTACCCTTTGTAGGCCTCATGTAGTCCACCCTATCATGGTAATTTGGCCTCTCTAAGCTGCGAAATTCAAGAGTCGTTGCACGAAAAGGCGGGCGGACAGACAAACCGAATAAATAAGCGATCTTATGTTTTAAAAAGCCCTAAAATGGTACCAAACGTTGGTTGATTTGATGGACGCCGTGAGCGTGTAAACACTCTCCTCCCGTTTGCCTCGCTATTAGGCACACGCATGCACATGCATTTCAAAATTTGTGTGCATGACATAAATCAATACGAACGTTTACGGAAAAGGTTTTTACTTTCTCCATAGAGAAAATTATGGTTTTCATGAAAAAAAAATCGAATTCGAGATTTTTACGAAAATGCACTTTTTGAGGTTCCCTGAACAAGTTTTGACCTTTTTCTCGATAATTTCTGTGTATATGTAATAGAAATATTGTGGGTGATATAACTCAAAAAATATTTATCAGATCAACGCGAAATTTTATATTCAACATTTTTGTTAAAATTCCAAGAGTTAATTACTTTTTGGTAAACATCGGTCAACCGGAAGTGTGTGTTTACTCTTGTTACTTATCCGTTGTTTTCTTAATATTTGATGTATGTAAAAAAGGATTGGAATGTTGTAGGAAATTTGACTTTCTACAACCTTTGGTTTGAAACATTTCCCAAATAATTCATTGTTTAAGAGATATTTTAAAAATTATAATTTTTAGCTTCCACCACCACGCGACTATTGTAAACTTATTATGAGATGCAATGAATCAACTTTTTCACTTCCACACAATTTAATGAAAAGTAGGTGACAAAGTTGTTGCATAACATCTCATAAGGGGCAAATTCCACAAGGTTGAGCCTGATTTTATTAATGATACTTTACGCTTAGTTACTTCTTAATAACGCCCCTTTTTATTTCCTTAATTGTTGGAGCTTCGTGGCTATATCCAATATCAGAAGGCTATGTTTTGAGTTTATTGCTGTTCTTTGTTAAGTCTAAACTTTTTCAGGCAGTTTCAAAAATATTTATTATCATTTAACCTATTTGGAATTTTTAGAAATATTTCAGGTATAGAGAAAGTCAAGTGGTAGCCACATCAGAGTTCTTGAATTAGTCTTAGAGTAGGGGTCGGCAACCTTTTCTGCATAGCGGGCTACATAGGTAGTTGTGAAAGCTTCGGAGGGCCGCATTGAAAGTCACGAGAGCTTCGGCGTTCCGGATGAGTGCACTCGAAGTTGCAAAGAGATTAAGTGGTCTCATATTGTGACGTGCGGTAGAAGCGTTCTCCGTTGCTTTTTTGTTCTTTTTTTTATTTTGCGACTGATGTCGCTAGTGGCGGAGACCAGATATAAGGCCGTGGCTCTACAGCCGGGAGGTCAGGAGTCGGAAGTCGAGAGTTCAGGTATCAGCGGTCAGTCGTGGGTCTTTGGCCACGAATTCCGAGTGCAGGCGGAATTACTCCCCATCCCCTCTCTTTCTTATCTCTACCTCATTCTCCTTTTTCTTTTACCTGCACTGGCGCCCAGCGGGTCTCCCTCCTACGCCGGCGAATTCCTTCACGCCGCCCCTGAAGTGCCGGGGAACGTCACATCTGGCGCCCAACGTGGGGCCCGAGACCGGTAATCGGGGGAGACCGAGAATTTTTAGTTACTTCTACTCCGTTTGGAAGGTCTGTTCGTTTCGATAAGTTGTGAGTATTGTTGGTTTGATCTCAATCCCTTGTTTCACCCTCCCATGGTCCACCATCTATTCCTGTAGTGAATCCTCTGAAGGACCTCAGGGGGAGAAGAATAGAACCCTGGTACTCCTTTTCTTTGGTTTAGTTTGTTTCGGTGAAATCTGACAGTATGGCATCTAAACGGAGTGGAACGTCGTGGGTGAATGAGTTGAGTAAGGCTGAAGCGGAATCTCACTGCCTCAGATTTGGCCTGTGCGCGGAAGGCACGCTAGATCAATTAAGAACGAGACTTCGGGAGTATTGCAAGGAAAGTGATGTTTTGATGCCGACGGAAGAAACCAAATGCGGATCATGTGTACTGGAATTGGAAAGGCACGATGAATGCGGGCATAGATTTTTCATCTTGTTTGATTTTAAATGGAGAGTTTGTGTGTCATCGTTTTCGACTCATTCGCACTAAGCGAGAGAGGATAGCCAGTCTATTGGGCGCCGGAAATCGTCCTTGCGCACAACGCCCAATTAAGGCTCGATTTGCCGAGAGCCGTCGTTTTATTCATCGACAGCGAAAATGGGTCGCACCGGGATTTAACGGTTTTGATTTGATTTTACCGCACGTCATAAGATAGATCGCGTGAAGTTTTCAAAGGCCACCATTTCATAATTTCAAAACTGAATCGAGGAGACATATTTATTTCAGGATAATAATACAGGCGTCAGGGAAAGGCAGAAAAATAATTGAGCGAATTAAGCGCGCATTTCAACAATAAATTTTCCTTCATCAGCGGTAATCTGCAAATCGTGTTCGAATTATTATCGAATTTACTGCAGCCGGTTTCCGGAATCCTGTATTTTTCCTATCCTCTAACCTTGAAAAATGATACTATCTACAGAAAATTTTCCCATTTTAAATTGTTTAATGTCTTTCAAGATATTCATGGCAATAAAAATTAAAAAATACTCTTCTATGTAAGCTACTCAAGTGATAACATTAATGTATTCTTCTTGTGTACATACCGATAATAGCCTTAGTATTGAAACCACTATTTGCATTAAGAAATTATTTGTATAACTTTTTCCTCGTTGCTTTAGATTTAAAATATAAGCTATAAAGTGAAGAAATAAGGCGAACAAATGCGATGCGCAGTCAGAAACTTACAGCTAACATTTGTAGTCCTAAAGCGCTAATTATTCCCCGAGGGCACTTGGCCTGTTGTCCTCAACTGGCTGTACGTCTCTATAAAATTTGCAAGTGAACTATAGCACAATCCAAGCATTAATTTTATGCGCTCTACTCAGGATGCAGCATGAAACCTGATAACACATTTATGCGTTTAATTCGCTTATACAGGGCAAGCATTAAGTATCAAATGAAAGCATCACACGCATAAGCATCCATTACTTCCGATATCATTTAACTCCAATTTCTCCATCAGACATGAATATTAAGGTGGGAATAATTTTGAACGAGAAAAATTTCTGCTATGACCGGGAATCGAACCCGAGTCTTCCACTTGCCAGGCGGATATTCTACCTCTGAACTATCGTAGCAGAACAATTTTTCTCGTTTCTGAACGCGGATGTTTCCTTGGTTGGGACGCAACTAGCCAAGCTAGTATCAAACTGCTTGGCTAGTTCCGTCCCAATCCGCCCGGCAAGTGGAAGACCCGGGTTCGATTCCCGGTCATAGCAGACATTTTTCTCGTTTCAAAATTATTCCCACCTTTACAGCTTATGCCGGTCTGCATAGGATCTTCGGATCATATTATTTCATCAATTTCATGAATATTAAGATGAAATAAGTGCATTCCAATGAAGCTTTGCATTATCTCTTACTGTCGCCTACCTCCCTGTCCGGCGACTATTGTAAGCACTTTACGTTTAGTTACGTCTTACATTAGTAACGCTCCTTTTTATTTTCTTTATTGTTGGGGCTACGTGTATATATCCAATATCAGAAGGCTATGATTTGTGCTTATGTCTATTCTTTGTAGTCTTTAAATTACTCTCTCGGTTCCTTGAAATATTAATTATCATGTAACCTTATTTGGAATTTTTAAAAATATTTCAGGCATGGAGAAAGTCCTGTGGTGGCCACATCAGATTTTTCTTTGGTTCTCACGTTGCACTGTTGCGAAATAACATTTAAACCTTTGGAAATATTTAGGCTTAATGATATCTCTTGCAGAATATACGTCTGAGCAAAGTTTTAACAGAAACACTGAGTATTACGTAAAAATATAATTATAAAATGTATATAATGGAAGCAGTTGGCTCAGTTTTGGCGCCTTTCATCTGTTTACGTATGGGACTTGAGAATCAGCTTACTACATTCCACAAATCAATGCTGGTTCCCTAATGCTCATGACCGAAACGTGAGCACTCTTTGTGAAAACAGCTCCGATTATTTGCTAACGGTCGAAATCCGTCCCCGTCTATCAGGAAACGGTGATGTTTGCCTTCAACGTCTAACCGATCTCCCTCCTCCGTCTAAACGGCAAAATGGCCTCCAACCGAGTATAATTGGAAGATCTGGCTCTAATTGGCAATTTCGACCATCTCGCCCATCAATCACACCGCGGGATGGGCAGAGTCCATTTCCTCTATCCTCCGCGCCACCGCACGCACACACACACACAGTATCAACCGCAAGACATCCAGACGAGCTGGACTTGGCGAGAAGCCATTGGAGATACGCCACGTCACTATCCAATGAGATGAACTGTTTCACAGCGCCTCTAATTGCCGCAAAAAGTCATTGGGGAGCTGCCCATCAACTCGAATCTTCTTTTAATTATTTTTAATTCGACCTTTACTCTCTTTACACATTTCTTTAGAGTATCGAAACATCATTCTCGCATCCATCATTGGTCAATTGACCAGTAAACATAACTTTTCAGTTAAAAAAAACATTAAATTGACTGAATAATCAAATGTTTTTCTATGGATCCATAAAATGTGTATTTTCGGGATTCTGTTTGAATGTTTCTCGATCTGAAGTATTTTCCACCTATAAAATTATACTTGTGTGTATTTCTGGCTAATAAACCTTTTGTATTATTATAGCCATAACTCTTTCCATACCGAACACGATCACAAGGGAAGAGGAAAACCCGGCGCCGGCATTAGCCCACTCTTAACGAAGAGCACCAAGGGGCCTAACGTCTTAACGTGCCTTCTGAAGCGCTTACCTGCGCTGTCTCCTCAAATCGCACAAGAAGGTGACAAGACGATCCCAGGTTGAAAAATCCGACCTCCACCGCATTAGAACCTGAGACCGTTGCGTGGAAGGCCAACGCCAACCAATCCGCTACATCCATAAAAAAAGTTATACTGGACTTAAGAAATATTCAAGATATTTTCCGTTTTCATAAATTGGTAAATGCCATTGTACATATATTTATATTTCATTGAAACATAAAAATCAACGCATCCTCAAGTAAAATGATTAACTATACTGTACAAAATTAACGTAATAAATGATTTTATATAAATTTTAATAACTGAGCAATACGTCAATACGTTCTAATTATCATGTAGATTATAAAAATGACGTGTGCATGACGAATTATTGAAAGAATTTCTCACTCGTCAAAGCCAGGAAATGAAACTGCAATAGGAAAATGCAACAAGTCTATATTAAGTTTAAAGCCTCAGGGTTATGTATTTAAGGAGCTAATGAGACAAATCTTTTAATATTTTACAAATAGAAGGAATTCCTATCATGTTTATGTAAAGTTTCACATATTCAATTTTTAAAATGTATGTAACACGTATGAACAGTTTTAACTATGCAAATCAAACTTTATTGCAATTTTTTTTCAATTAAATTATAATACGAAAAAATATGATCCAAAAATCGCAATACTAGAACTCGAGAGTATATAAACTAAATAACTCTAATGAAACAACTATAGAGAAATATTTAATTAATTATCAACAAATGTGAATAATTAATACGCATATTTATTTGAGGACAAGGGAAATATTTGGAGATCTTATTTTACTCAATTTTTATTTGGATTTAATGGAACGGCTCCCTCAGGAGAAATTAATGTTGAGAGACCTACGTAACCTGCATTCAAAATTTTACGTCAAAATCTAGGGTAACTGTTGCTATTCTTGTCTTGGCGCTCTCAGGAAATTCATCGCCGTTGTCTATCCACGACCCGATCTGCATACTAATATCGAACTCACGTCGGGTCTCACGAGCGATTAAAAACCAAGGCACCTTAGGAATGGCTCATGTCCGAGCCCGAGTGGATTCTGTAGCTAGCAATGTGCAACGCCTGGGTTCCTCCGGAGTGGTTTCACCACTCTCTCTTTCCTTCCTGCCACCCTCTCACCACCCTATGAAGTGGATTCGGCCGCCAGGAATCGCGTGACCGGACCTACCTCACCTTCGATAGCGGGTCAACTGTGGACACACTTCCATCGTCCTCCAAGCCCTTGTCTTCTCTTCCTATTCCTCTTTCACCCCCATTTTTACATTCTTAAACCACTTCCTGATAACCTATTTAAGGTCGGACTTCTCCTCCGAAGTAAATCAAAAGTCTCCACAAAGTCCTTCAGGAGTATTTTTTCATATTTCCGTTTAATTTTCACTCCGAATTTAAATAAATTTCGCGAGATATAACGATCTGAAGGCTTCCATACTACACAGATCGACTATCTTTACGTAGTTATGGCAGTAGGCGAATTAATTCCTCGGATAAATAGCAATATAAACTTCTCGTCAATATAAATGAGGGAAAATTATTATTATTATCGCGAGAGATACATAACGACTTCAGCAATCAGCAAATCACCTGGGATATTGATTAATTCTCGTTCTCTTATATTCCGTCTTTACCATGACAGATGTTCTATATTCTGAAACTGGTTAAAAATGAGCACTTAACGGGATTCAATAAAGGATGGCCTTTTGCTGCAAAAATAAATTTTTTCGCTCCAGAGAGTAAGAATAGCCCGACAGAGAATTGAACAGAATTCCCTGTGCTATTCACATTCACTTTACTACATTTAACCGTATTTAATAATTGCTCAACGAATCGTTAATTCACATCAAACTACGTACTTGTATATCCCTTACAAGGAGAATGAATGATTAAGAAATACAGTTAGAGCAACGGCAGCGTAATTGCAATTTGGAGAATCCCTATTCTATCAACAAGGGCTTTGAAGCTGAGAAATGCGGCCAATTCAGGAATAATTTCTCGGACAATATTATCAAAGAAAATATTAGCACTCCAAGGAGTCACACATGGACGGATTCCCTTTCTGTTGTGATTACAGAAGAGATGTTAGTTTTGAACTCAAGGGTAAGATAATAAAAGAATAGAAAATTATTCTAATGAAAAAAGAACAGTGTGAGCTGATCATTTAAACGGCTTTTAATTCGTTTTTGTGAATTTCTTTATGCAAACAGTATTTCTTGATGGTTAATAGCCTGACTTTAAAGAAGTTTTTAAATCCAGTAAATTAATTAAAGTTTTCAAACGAGCAATAACTCATGACTTGACACTTCATATTAATCGCAATATCTTTTTATTCATAAGTTTTTTACATATATTCCACTGTATTTGGCAAGGGTGTACTACAAGAAGTTGCCATTACTCACCACAAGTTATTGGGTAACATCGATGAAGAACCAGAAATCGACGCAGATAAAATATAGGTATGTATCTATGCGTGAAGTTGTATTTTCCTTTCGTTCTGAAAAAATCGTTTTAAAAGGTTTCAAAAACAAATAAACGGCGCAATATACATTGCACAAACTTTCTCATATACATATATACGTTTGATCTCACTATACTTTCTGCCCCGAAATTATCTCTCCCCTCCGACGCGTGCTCTGAGCGCCCTGTACAGAAATAATGCCACTTGACTTTTTTGGGACATATGGCTTAGTTAGTATTATTTTTGACATCAGACTGTACGTTTGGATGCATTTTAAACGAAATCCTTAGAACCATTTTTGAGTAAATCGAATTTTGTTTCAAAATATCCAAGAATAAAGTATCCTTAATTGTTTCGCAATATCATTTATCTCATCAGAATGTCTTTTATGAATGATATTATCCATAAATATGATACATCATTCGATTTAGTTTAACCGTAAGGCTGTAGTAAGAGTTTGAATGGATCGCGGCGGAGGTGGGACGTCAATAGGCTTTGGTAAGGTAGCTTAGCGTTCATTTTAATGTTACTGGACGGCATATAGAGATTTAAAGGGACATATGGCTTACGTAGTAATATTTGTGACATTAGGCTCTACAATTGGTATGATTTCAATCAAATTCTCTTTAGCCATTTTTGAGTAAATAAAATTTTTCAAAAAATCGCCAGGATTAAACTACCCTTAATTTTTGCGCAATATCATTTTTATGAAAAATTCTTCTATAAAAGATGGTATATGGCACAAATACGAAATATCATTCGATTTCATGTACGCGTTTGGGCCCTAGATTGGCGAACAGACAGAAAGGCTGCATGGCGAAAACCACTTTTATGGACTCAGAGACACCTAAAACGTGTATTTCCATCAAAATCTCGAAGTCGAATTTTTTCACGATAACAATACTCTCAATATACTACGTATATGAGAAAGTAAAAACTGCAATCTAGTTGGGATAAACATGTAGTTACAGGACAAGGGCCAGGCTAGCGAGGCACCCACCTAGGGCGCAGCACACTTAGGGACGCGACAATCTACAATTTGAGCTTTTATGTTTAACTTATTATGTTATAAAATATATTTTATATTTTTACTTCCTCTCTACGTTGTAACAAAACTAGTGATTTGAGAGATAACACTGTGTATTGTATATTTTCATTAGAAGAGGTGTGTAGTTTCAAAACCTTGCCGAGGGCGCAAGAATATCTCGTCCCGGCTCTGATCCTGAGTGACTGTAGAAACCTTGTATTTCATAAAACATAGGAATGCGAGAAGAATCTCTATTTCCTCCTAAAAGGCAGCATCAAAGGGACGCTCTCTCGTAAGCTGGTAAAACTGCAACGGTTGTGGCTTATTGCGGACATTAATATTTAAAATATAATGATAACGAGAATGAAGTATTCATGCATTTGAATAACTCTTTTATTTTCATTATTTTTAGAGGTCCGTTAATTAGTAACTTTACAAACCCCATAGGTCTTTTACAATGAGAATACCTGTTAACAGTGGTGAATACAAGCAAGATACAGCCGTGCATATAACTAGTTCAAACCTGCGACCCCAGCATCGGTGGAAAGAAACGCTAACCAACTCTCTACCAAATATTCTCTTGAAATGTATGTATAACGTTAAGCTAAAACATGAAATCATTTATAAAACCAGAACCCGCATAAAAACAGGTGTTTCTCATAAGTAATCCCTGTGAATATAACCTTCCTCGGGCAAAAAAATATGAAAACGTAACTTTCCGAGTGCCTCAAAAGAGACTTTCCCTCTTTAAGGTAAACGACCAAATTAACGAGGCAATATCTCTTCAGCCGCTTCCCTCCCGGTTCGTTTCCTCCTCAGAAAACCCACAACTCCAACATACACACTAGTGGCAAATCGGCCTACGCGTCCCCGTAAATATTTTCCTACCGACTTTAGGATTCATAATATCGCGTCTCTCTCTCTCTCTAATAAGGAACAAACAGAAACATGTGACAGAGACACGTTTCAAAGTTCTCTCACCCTCCTCAACTCCATCCTGTCTGTTTAAGGCTACGATTCCATCTTTCTAGAAAGAGGGAGAGACGGAGGGAGAAAGAAAGGAGAAGGGGATAGGTAGTGAGGTAAGCGGAGAGAATGAGGAAGAAGTATGGGGAGAATTGAAGAGTGGGAGAGAGAGACGGAGGAAGAGAAAGAGGAGGGAAGGAAAAAGGAGGGGAAAAGAAGGATAAGGAGAGAGGGAGGAAATGAAAGAGGAGTGGATGTGTAAGCGGAGAGAGGGAAGGGTAAACAGGTAAGGGAGAGAGGGAGGGGAGAAAGGTGAGGGAGAGGGGTAAGGGGAGATAAGGGAAGAGAAATAGGGGATGGGAGACAGGGAGGGGTAGACAAGAAAGGGAGGAAAAGAGGGGTAGACAAGAAAGGGAGGAAAAGAGGGGTAGACAAGTAAGTGGAGATAGGGGCTGGGTGAAAGAGAGGGGTAGAGAGGGAGGGGTAGAGATAGAGGGGTAGAGAGGGAAAGGTAGAGAGGGAAAGGTAGAGAGGGAGGGGTAGAGAGGGGGGTAGATAGATAGATGTCTTTATTTGGGCGAAATTTAGACCATAAGGTCCACTCTTACATTTAACCCATCGTCTATGTTAAATTATATTATAAAAGAAGTAATAATAAGATCAAAACTATTTAGATAATAACACACTAAATACAGACAGTGCGAAATAGGTAGGTACATATTCAGGAAAACTTCAAAGAAAGACAAGGTGTTTGTGAGAAAAACCTAGGAAGGACTTGCCTTGACCAACCTAGTAAAAACCCACGCAGAAAAACTCCCACGAAGTGAAGGGGGTCGAAAATATCTGCGAAAACCCAATATACTTGAAAGAGCAATGTGAAACGTTACATTATCACAATGAAGTGAGAATTAAAAATTAATGTTTACATAGCGGCAGAAAAATATAATAATACATAAAAATAAACAAGAAAAAAGAAATGACAATATTTAAATAGGAGACCTATTTGCCAATGAGAATAATAAACGATCTGTAAATATCAAATGTACACTTAACAAGAACACTAAGAAAAAGAGTTGCAGGAAATCTTAAAGGTTTATGTACAACAGGATAAAAAGTATTGAGTAAGGGTAATGAAATAGGTGTGTATGGGGGTAATTAAGTGAGATGAGTGAGACAGGCAAGTTTGAAGGAGTTTAAGGAGGGGGATGTTTTAAGATTATGATCAAAGTTATTCCCGAGTCGGCATCAAGAGACTTGAAAGGATTTATTATATATATCAGTCCTGTGATGAGGAATAAGGGTTTTTGCCTCTATTTTCACGCTTGTGTACTGTATTGATTTCGTTGAAGAGGGAAGAGAGGTATTCAGGTTTGTTTTAAGTTAGGATTTTATACATTTGCATGAGAATATGTAAGTTCTTCGAGCGTCAAGTTTGAGCCACGAAAGTTTATTGTAATGTTCGCCGATGTGGTCACTCTTTTGAAAGATCACAGAGAGGGAGGGACAGAGAGGGAGGGACAGAGAGGGAGGGACAGAGGGGGAGGGTAGAGAGGGAGGGGTAGAGAGGGAGGGGTAGAGAGGGAGGGATAGAGAGGGAGGGATAGAGAGGGAGGGATAGAGAGGGAGGGATAGAGAGGGAGGGGTAGAGAGGGAGGGGTAGAGAGGGAGGGGTAGAGAGGGAGGGGTAGAGAGAGGAGTAAAGTGGTATGGGAGAGAGGTAAGGGGAGAGGGTAGCCGATAAGTTTTTCGAAAAGGAATTTTTCGAAAGCGAATTTTTCGGAAGCGAGTTTTCAAAAACAAGTTTTTCGAAAAACAAATTTTTCGACATTTGAAGTTTTTCCAAAATCAATTTATCAGTGTATTATATTATAATAAAATACTTAAGAAAAACAATAAAATATTTAAGAAAAACGAAGTTTTTTCAAAAATAATTACATAATTGTTTGTTTAAATACTCTTTAATTTCAAACGTTTAGAAAGCTTTTTACTTGGATTCCACAAATTGATTATTATAATTAAATATTTGGGTCACAACCAAATAAAATAATAAACAAATATTTCACTTCACTATAAAAGTTCAACATCTAGGGCTAATAACCAACGTTATGTGCAATGGCACGCAATTAATCACAATTGTTTATATTTCCAAAAGCAATTTATCAGCGTTTTAACTAAAATATTTAAGAAAAACAGGAAGTTTTATAAGTAACAATAATCCCTACGTGACTGTGTTCACTTCCATAGCATACTACTCTTTCAGCTTCGGTAATTACTCGCGCTCTGCACTTTGCTTCTAACATCCCGCATAGGATAACTAAGGTATCCACAGAGGAGGGACTTAGCGACCATCGAGCTGTGTATGCGGAGTGCGAATTAAAGCTCAAAAGACATCCTAAGCCTCTTCGGAATGTATACGCTTTCGCCAAGGCCGACTTTAAAAGTTTCAGCTTACATCTCAAAAGTACCTTTGTCAGTTATCGTGAAAAGACAGAACGATTAGGTATGGAGCCATCATGGTTATTATTTAAGAATATACTAGGAAGAGGTATCAATAGATTTATCCCCAGTAAGTTAAAATCTGATAAGAAAGAACCTCGTTGGTTTAATAAGGAAGTCAGGATTGCCTTAAGACGACAGAGGCGTAGCCACGCAAAATTGAAAAACATACCTACCACCGCTTCCGATGAGTATCGCACAGCTATAGTCCATGAGTATAACAGTGCCCGCGTACTAGCGAGAAAAACCATGCGTAACGCATTTAACACCTTCCGGAATGAGGTATTAAATACAAAATTGAAGGAGGATCCAAAAGCGTTCTGGTCCTACGTAAGAGAAGTCAAGGGAGTGGGTCCTTCAATACCCTCCCTGCGATGTGATTCCGGAGATATCCTTCACGATGGGGAGGATAAAGCTAATCTACTAAACGTTTACTTCGCGAAGGCGTTCACGGCAGGTGGAAATATACTTAAAGATAATCTTATTCCCGATGGATGTACTCGGATGGATAATATTAAAATCTCTGAGGCAGGAATAGCGAAGCAACTGAGTGCGATAAAGCCCAACAAAAATCCTGGACCAGAAGGATTTCCCGCGCGTGTATTAAAAGAACTAGCAGAAGATATAGCTCCCTTCCTTCGGATAGTTTTCGAGAAATCTCTTACCCTCTGTGAGGCTCCTGATGATTGGAAACTAGCACACCTCACACCCATTCATAAGGGAGGTGACAAAGAAAACCCCGAAAATTATAGGCCGATTTCTCTAACATCATTATCATGTAAGATTTTGGAGCACATTATTGTTAGCAACACAATGCGTTATCTTGAGAGTAGATCGCTCTTAGTCAGCTGTCAACATGGCTTCAGAAAAGGTAGATCCTATGACACCCAACTCGGTCTGTTTGTGAATGATGTTTTATCATGCGGCGAAAATAATAAGCAGGTCGATGCAGTGTTCCTTGATTTTAGAAAAGCTTTTGACAAGGTTCCCCACCGTAAGTTGTTATTAAAATTGGGAAATCTTGGCGTTAATGTTAAAGTCATTAACTGGGTTCGCGCTTTCCTTAGGAATAGAAAACAAAAAGTAGTCATCGATGGTAAGTCCTCGAGTGTGGCAGATGTAGTCTCTGGAGTGCCGCAGGGTAGTGTGATCGGACCTATGCTTTTCTTGCTTTATATAAACGACATTAGCTCAGTTGTAAAAAGTAATATCAGGCTTTTTGCGGATGACACCGTAGTCTATAGAGAAATTAGTGGTCCTAGCGACCATCGTCAGCTTCAGGATGATCTGGATGCGTTATCTGTTTGGTGCAAGGAATGGCAGCTAGAAATCAATCAGAAAAAGAGTAACGTTCTAAACTTTTGGAAATCTAGAAGCCCATCGTCCGTGTTTACCTACTCGATAGATGGTGAGATCATTCCTGTTTCGGAATCCGTGAAATACCTCGGGGTAACCTTGAATCGTGACCTGTCTTGGGACACCCACATAAGACGAGTGATAGGTGCGGCAAATAAGAAGTTGGCTTTTGTGCGTAGGATAGTCAGGAAAAGCACGGAAAAGGTGAGAGAATCCTGTTATTTATCGTTGGTTAGACCTCAAATGGAATACGCAGCAGCAGTTTGGGATCCATATCAGAGGGGACTCATAAAGGATTTAGAAAAAATACAGCGGCGAGCAGCTACATTCGTGAAAAAGAATTACGATAAAAAACAGAGCGTTACGTTACTCATTGATGAGTTGAGTTGGCCATCGTTGAAAGATCGTAGATTACAGGCGAGACTTAAACTTCTAGATAAATATAGGTCGGAGATATTCGTAAATGAAATGAAGGATATTATTCGACAACCAACGTATATCGGACGGAGGGATAATGACGACAAGATTCGCAAAATAGATAGTAGGACGGAGAGGTATAAGGAGTCCTTTTTCCCTAGGACAATACGTGACCACAATAGATAACTGTGAATAATAATTAGTTAGGAACTTGTTGCGCGGCACCCCCTGCCATCCACCGTCAAGGTGACTTTCAGGGTAATATGTAGATGTAGATGTAGATGTAAAGTAACAAATATTTTGACCTTCCAATAAATTTTTTCCCAAGTTTTCTTTTCTTTGCAATATAAGTGTCCATCAAAGATAAGCTTACGTCTTCCTTTTTCACTAAGAGCAAAATTTAACGCAATGACCGTTCCTCTGAAAGAACAATTTTAAACTGAGGTGGCCAAAGTGGAACAAACCTCGCCATATATTCGTGGGATTTCTATGAAGCGATAGCGCTGCAGCAGGCCAGTTTCTGAGAAAGGCTTAGGAAAATAAAAAGCACCTTAACAGAGGGGATCGGAGGGAACATTAACGAAGAAGGTGATTAGTAACTCCCACTTCCTCCCATTGGGAATATGGACCCGGACCGGTGGAGGGGAGGGTCCCTCAACGTGCAGCCGGAGAAGGGTCGTAGTGGAGGCGCTCCCTTAAGCAGGCGATTTGTGTAGCAAGTTATTGCCTTCACCACTAAGAAAAAAATATTATTATTACTTCCCAAAATGATACCGATTTTTATTTCATCTTCATTTTTCTCCGCCTTATAGCTGTCTGGCGTAGTAAAACGGCGGGAGCGAGGAGGAGGCAGCGCGCGATGTTGCCACCTTCTTCACATTCATTGCACGCCCGGTCATGTAAATGACTCACTAGTATAGGAAACGTGGCTAGAGCGCACGCTGCAATTGCTACTTTCCTCCTCTCTCCCGCCAGTTTTGTTAGGCGTAGTCAGAATAAAGATGAAATAAAAATCGATATCATTTTGGGCAGTAATATTCTGATGTTCTTTTTACATATTAGTAATATAGGCATTTTCCCGGTGACAACTTTCAACTCTCTAAATTTGAAAACAACCCAGGAATGACGAAGATAGCCGAATTTCAGAAATATCACAAAATCGGGTATTTGTGTTGCATTTAAAAAATAATGCTTCCAGATACTTAGTCCTGATAGTTGATATATTGTGTGGTTTCTGTGTTGTAAGCATTGAAATTGGTCTTATCGGATTTCCAGAACTAAAAACCGCGCTTTTCTTCAAATACGGCCCAATATAAAATATTAAACCATAAACTAAAAATTTAAGATACATATATATCACTTAACGTAGAAATAAATTCTCCAGCCGCTAGTTCTCACCGCATTAAAATCGTTGTGTTTGTTTTTGAGATATATCGCCTAGAACTCGGGTATCTAGAGTTTTTCCAAGGACAGTAGTCAATCATTACCACATGGTCTTGCGTGCATAAAGTTGAAATTGTTTAAAAATATGTGTGTAGTAGTTTTTAAAAAATTTCAAGTAATTTGTTTTTTGCAAAAAAGTCTTAAAACTCTTACGAATGAATGTTAAATAAAATCAAAAGATAACTAAAACCAATGGTTTACATATTTTATGTTTAATTAATTCATGTAAATATATGCAAGACTCCAATGAGTATATGTCGATAGTCTGATTTTCGAAAAACTTCCTGTTTTCCGTAAATATTTTTTTTATTTATTTCCATGGGGCCCCTAAACAGCCGTAATCGGCCTTTTACAAGGGGCTCATTAACATAATAACAAGGACTATCACAAACATCCATGCCCTAGGTGAAGAAAAACCCACCTAGGCGGGATTCGAACCCGCGACCTTTGGATTGGCAGGCGAGGGCGTTACCCTGACACCACCGAGGCCGGCCGAGGTTTCAGTTGAAACACTGATAAATGGATTTTAGAAAAATTTGTCTTGCGAAAAATTGATCGTTCGAAAAACTCGTTTTCGAAAAACTTGTTTTCGAAGAACTTCCTTTCGAAAAATTGCTTTCGATGAACTTGCTTTCGAAAAATTTGCTTTCAAAAAACACATTTTAGAAAAATTAACCTAGAAACAGGGGAGATAGGGGATTGGAAATAGGGAGGGAAGAGAGGTAACGGGAGAGAGGGAAAAGGAGAGTGGGAAGGGGAGAGAGGGAAGGGGAGAGAGTGAGAGGGAGGAAGTGAGAGTTAGGGAGTGAGAGGGAGAAACAGAGAATTGAAGAGTGAGAGGGAGAAACAGAGAATTGAAGAGTGGGAGTGAGAGACGGAAGGAGGGAAAGAGGGGGGAGGAGGAGAGATAAGTAGAGAGGAAGGAGGTGAGAGGGAGGGAGTTAGAGAGAGTAATAGTGGGAGAATAGGAGAGAGGGAGGGAGAGAACTGGGACGAGAGGATAGGGAAAAAGATAGAAGAGGCGCTTCATTTGATTACCGGTCCTTTCGTTCTGGGGATTACGAGGAATACGAAAGAAAAAATAAATGCAAAAAACGATAGCTGCAAAAAGAAGGGGGAATGAGATTTTCAAGATCTACTTTGACATTCGAGGCCAGTCGATGACTCCATCCTGGTGAAATGAGAGTTGGCAGGCGCCGCGCGATAAAGAAGGAAATAATACTCCAAAAGCGGCGTAAAAATATTGGGGGATTTTCGTTTCGTTTTAAATTGAAGCTTATAACACGGCCAAAATGTTCATGTAATTCGTATATGAGCTAGTTCGATTTATCTGTCGCTTTACAGCGCTGTTTAGAGAATACACTTTTGATTTAAATAAAATTCATATGCGTGTGTACCTATAAAACATGAAAATTTTTACTGCAAAATATCATTGAAACAGCATTCTTAAATAGTAGCGACGTCCACGTTAATTCGAGCCGCCAATTTTCGGGAAAAATATTGCCGTGGGTATACTGTTTCGGAATAGCAGATTTACATCGAATTTTTGCTTGATTGTGTACACGTTTGCCTTTTTGTTAAGTTTATCTCGGTTTTTATTCTGAAAAATCCCAAATTACGGAGGAAAACGGACGGAATTGCGGTATTTTCAAAATTATCCGAATGTTTGTTTGGTGCAGCCTGTGAAAGAGTAACAAAATCTCGGCGAGTTCCGTAATGAATTTATGCACGAACATAGGCGAGAAAAATATGGTGCCGTGCAGAACCTTGCTCCATAAAAGGATCACCATAATTATGTTTGTATCAATCCCTAGGTAATGATAAGGTGTGCACGTGGAAGGTCATCGTTTGTGATCCATGACATTTTCAAAATATGGTAGATATAGCCTCAAACAGAGGCGCTGCGTTGGTCGAACGTGGTAAACGCTGAAAATACTGTCTTATGAACCAAAATTTAACGTTGATATAAATGAGATCCCTGTACATTGTTACCGGACGAAAATGAGTACGTAATTTTAATGTAATTTAAAGAGGATGGAAATATTTATTTAATATGTAATTTAAAAAGCAACTGTTTCTAGCACACTTATTATTTTATTAAAGTTTAACGTATTTTTATTTGCTATTTTACGAATAGGTACTAGATATAAATTCTTCTATTTTTATTATAAGCCGGTATTTGGGTAATTTGGAAACAGGAGAAAAAATCTGCTATGACCGGGAATCAAATGCGTGTCTCCCACTTGCCGGGCGGATATTCTATCACTGTACTACCGCAGCAGACTAATTCTACCGTTTCAGAACGAGAAAGTTTTCTTAGTTTTTATGTTTATAGTGTAGGTACCAAATGATCCATAAATTCCATCTATTTATTTATTACCAAGTAAATTTAATAATTTTACTAACAAATATTTAATTTAAATAAAAATAATATAAACAAATATCGCATGATTATTAAATGTACAATGGTGATGAAATGTAGATTTCACTTGCCAAATAACTAGTCGATTTTAAGATTTAGGATGAAAAATTATTTTTTTTCTGATTTTCTCACGATATTTTTCTTCTCAGAGCAGAAGCACTTTATTTATGAATTTGCGAATGATTTTTGTGCGTTTTCTTAAATTATCCTTAATTTATGTATGAACTCTAACTTTCAAAGACCAAGGGTTCTAGTAAACAAAATGGCTCAACTCAAATATATAACTGAATTATCTACCATTCACAAATATTATTAAGGAAAAAAATTCCATCATTTACTGATATTAAGTGAAGCTTAAAAAGCACCTTATTTATTTGCCATGCCATATATTATTTAACTTCCACTAAGTTGAAATGGTTTATTATGTTATATGCAAAATCACAAAATAATTCCTGCCCAAATATATGAGTACTATGAATTAACTACTTCTAAAGGTGCACTTCATGTTTAATTGGGAGATTTAAACGGATTGCGGCCATAAAATTGAAAACCTCGCGACCTTTGTTTTACAACGAAAAAACCGTGATTCGCTAACATGAAGAGACAATCCCGAAAGAATCCATCGGCGGCTCTATTTAATAACAAAGAACAAAGGGTATTTTCGTGCCATTCCAAGCGAATTGTGTCGAGCGGAAACTCGCTGGCCCACTCTTTTTTAACAATTTCCTCCACCCCCAACCCTCCTGCGGGTGTCCACTCTCCGACTCCTCTCACTTCACTCAGGGCCACTGACCTGCTTCATCAATTCTGTACCACTCGCACGGGGCCTCCCATCTGCAACACGCCCGTCCACTCCATCCTAATACGAACTCGCGGGCGTTTCACCTATTTAATCGGATTGAAATTGATGCTGGCTACCGTACCGCACGGAGGACTTTCACTAAACATCCCACTTTTAACGTTTTAAATGTGCACATTTGTCGGAATATATTCCGTGACATACTGGAGCCATTCAGACAACAGTGCCATACACTTCGTTAAAAATTAGTAAAATAAATAACCAATTTTATTGCTAGAAATTTACTTTTATGAGTGTGATAGGTCATATAGATTTTCAATATAAAAATACTACCCCATAAATTCAATTCGTGCACTGTGAATACATTACATCATTTCACACACAAGAAAAGCTTTTAATAATGCCAAAATTTTCTAAAATATATGAAAGCTTTATTTCCAATATAAAACAGAATCGCACGCAAATTTTGATATATATTCCATAACAGTGAAAGTATTAACGTCCTTTAAAAGTATAAAAAATAAAAGAAGAATATTTCTCCAAATGCTTGCAAGGCGAGTGCAAAACTTTGTCTGGTAAAATTTCTAAAATTGGGCATTTATAATAAAGGAATAACATTTGCCATACATGGAGAAAGATTTTGTCTACTCTAAATATACATCATTATAAAATTAGGTAGGTACGATAGCGTTTTGATTAATAAATAAAGTCATTTTGCGCTAACTATACAGCGCACTATTGTGTAGATTCAAAAAATCATTTCACATAAATTTATCGAGTGCGTAAATTATAAAAATATATGTATCAGCATAGACAATTTAACTGAAAATATTTCTGTAAGCAAAATACGTCAATTGGAGATTTTATGAAACAATAAATTCTAGCCGGTACATGTTGTACCGAAAAAAGTTATAAAAACACCAAATTAGTCACAATGTTTTTATAAATCTATTTCAGAAATGGATATTTCATTTTAATCACCGTTGTTTCCAATCCCACTGTTATTGTTAAAACAACGGTTTTGTTTTGATTTTCCATTCAGTGGAATGACTATTTAATGTCGAAAAGCCTATTAAACTTCTCATGATGTCTCGCTTTCCAGGAACTTTCATTGGGAGAATACGTAGCTGGGATGTAAAATAATTTTGCCTTAATCGACATTGGATGGATTCTCTAAGCGAATTTTTCTGCGATATTTCTCTGTATTATTAGATAAAAAACCACATTGCCCTGGTCCTATGCCTCTGTCCCCTTTTCAGATTCATTGGCCGTGTCGCGTGGACAGAACAGACTCGCGTCTCCTTTCACCCTCCACCCCAGAGAAAACAAAAGTAAAGCACGCGCTCCTCCTTATCTTCAAGGATAAAATTCTATACTCGCATTACGTGCACAAGGACGACTTAGGAGACGAACTGAAAAACCTACAAACAAAACCAATCAAAATTGTGATGAGCAAAATCAACGAGTAAACTAGGATTTCATTTTAATGAGACATCGGCGCACAAATTAAATTATTTCGGAACAATAATTTTCATTCCAAAGCATGCTTATTAAATCTACCACAAAACTATTCTATAACCTTCTATAAACTCCAATGTTTTCTTTTAAATTCGCCATTTCTATCGATAATTTTATTTGGAAGCGTCCTAAAAAAGGAAATTGGCGCATTTTAAAAGTAGTTTCCGTCTTTTATGAGAGCACACAACCTATGAAGTATTGGTTAAGTAAAAAAGAGCGAGCTACACTGGCAAATATATAAAATGTAAGCGAAGGAAATTTTCCAAAGCCAGTCAAACTGATAAAACCCGGTTAAAAGGCCGGATAAAAACAGTGGAACCCGGATAAAAACCGGATAAAAACCCAATACGTATTTCGGCTACAAAGTAACCATCATCAGGGGTTAAAAAACGGGGGGAAGGGGGACTTGAGAGAGGGCAACTGAAACCAAGACCAGTGGCACGCTCTCAAGTGGATGTCCAAAGCTGTGTCTGTGTATTTATACCTGGTTGGTGGGCAGGGGGGGGAGAAGAAAAAGGGGGGACCTAGATGACCTAGGTGATGGGGGAAAAAGGGGGGGGGGGAGGTTAGTTTAAAACAGCGTTCTTTTTAAACTAACCTCCCCCCCTTTTTCCCTCATCACCTAGGTCATCTAGGTCCCCCCCTTTTTTCTTCTCCCCCCCCTGCCCACCAACCAGGTATAAATACACAGACACAGCTTTGGACATCCACTTGAGAGCGTGCCACTGGTCTTGGTTTCAGTTGCCCTCTCTCAAGTCCCCCTTCCCCCGTTTTTTAACCCCTGATGATGGTTACTTTGTAGCCGAAATACGTATTGGGTTTTTATCCGGTTTTTATCCGGGTTCCACTGTTTTTATCCGGCCTTTTAACCGGGTTTTATCAGTTTGACTGGCTTTGGAAAATTTCCTTCGCTTACATTTTATGAAGTATTGAATAAGCCACATCGCTGAAGTGCACGATTTATTTTTGTATGAATTTTTTACATTAAGTTCTAATTTTGGCAGAATTGCGTATCATACGAAAAAATAGATTATTTGAAGCCTACGTATACTGACGTTCCCATCGGACGTTGCCCCAGTTACATTTAAAAACCTTCTATTTTTACAATTATTTCTGTAATCCAATCCCGGGGCAATGGTAAACAACTTCAACGAGTACACATGTATTTGCATTACAGTCAATTTCAACTTTGTGCAACTAAATTAATGTACACATACAAATGAACATTAATTTTGCTGGTCGCTACGATGAAATACTTCATACTCCCTAATTGACATATTAAATGCAGTGGCGTATCGGATAACCGCGCGGCGGGCCAAAGCGGGCCCATATTTTTTTCGCGAGGCTCTTAAAATTTTTCCGGGACTTCAGTTTTGTTCTGGCGGTGGGAGGGACATAAATTATCCGGTACGTCACTGATTAGAAGTCAACATTTTAAATTGTTCTTGATTGGCCTTAACTTTTCACTTCCTTAATGATATGTTAGAACGACAATTGATCTTTTATGTCATAGGATTCTATAAATAACCCCATAAAACTATTTTAATTCGTTTATTTATTACTTACAGGATGAAATATTTATGGTGAATAATGATACCATTTCAAGTAGTAGTATGGCAATAAAATTCACTAGATGAACTCTACATAAAAAGCTGCTTTTATTAAGGCATTCCAATAAAACAGCATTATATTTCAGATTAAAGAATGAATTAAAACTGAGTTCTGCTCTGCAGTGACGTTTTCCTATAAAAAAAACCACTGACCGTAAAAGTGCAGAGTCTTACAAAGATTTACGATTTCATATAGTCAATACTTCTCAGAATACAATACGTGGGAATTTTGTCAGTCGTTTTGATCGGCAAAGGTCACGTTACAATTTGTCAGCGATGTAGATTTCATTCTCGTTTTCGTGTTTTTCTATCAAAACGCGACTATAACTTGTGATTAAATTCAAGTCTCAAAAACATTTCTAACATTAAAAAGTACTTGGGTAAAGCGATGAACTTAAGTCACATTAAATCCTCATAACTAAATTAGAAAAGCACTCATGAATTTTGATAATTTAACAACTCCATCCCTTAAAACTAGTTTTGAAATGTAAAAGAAACACTGACTAAAAATCTATTTACCGTAAGATTTCCGAACAATTTACAGGAAGGAAAAAACTAAATCATATCTACGTCAACTTATGTATTATAAAGTGCCGTGAGAAATTTATAGCAAATGTAGGCTGATTTATATAAGGTAAAGTTAGCTTTTTACACCAAGAAAACCACATAGTATCGATTATTTCCTCATTAGAATTATTCCACGAAGACGCATTTTTTTAACTTAATAAAACGATACTAATATGACGAACAGATTTGAAACTTGTTAAAACATCAACTAGGAAACAATAAATTCCTCAATTTCTTGAAACTATGATGCAATGATCTAGTGATGACTGTACTCCGGGCATAGCAGTGTTGTGAAAACACGAAGTAGATGCTCGCTTACAGATGGCGCCACAAAAGTTTCAGCTCAAACTAAAGAAACCGAGAGAGAAAGAAAGTGAAGTGGGTCGTGCCGAATCAAAAAGTTTACGAGTGACTGCCTGAAGGATTGGTAAGGTTCCGAGACGTCGCACCCGGAATTAATTATTAAAAATGAGAAAATTTTGCGTCAAAATGAAAAATGTTGAATTGGGAAAGAATTGAAATTAATGAACTCACATATTTTTAAAAGCCTTTAGCTATAATATGTCTACGATGATGAATATTAATTTCTTTTGTTGCTTTTGTGAAATGCTTGGTAGGATGATGTACGATGGGAACCTAAGTACTCCGGGACAGACTCAGTTATCGATAAAGGATACCCTGGATACTGTAAATCTAATTTTATTTTATTTACTACTATTTATTTATTTTTATAAATTGTTAATTCTAAATACTATGTATCTGTTTCTGAAATGATCTCATTGCAAGTATTTGTAATACGATATTATGTAATATTTTCATAAAATCTCTATGAAATTTTTAAAACATACTGTAAAGCATTATTAAAAATAATAATGATAAACAGTGCGTTATTATTATGTATTTTAAATTCAGTCACTATTAAATACTCAATGAATGTAAACTTAAGCATAACATCTTCAAAATATACAATGCGCCTACAAAAATATTTACTATATTTACGCCTAATACTAGCAGAAAACATAACGATTTGTCGTCAAAAAAATACTAAAGTCCAAACGTTTTTGCCATGCGTGGTTTTCGTGAAAAGGCACCACTAAAGAGTCAACCGTTTTCATGGTACACTTTAGTTTCGTCCTTGACGCTCCATTTTTTTTAAACTTTATTTTTCCTGCACTGCGATCATTCCATTTTATCCTTTCTCCGCCTACCTCAAACCTCTCTTCATTTCTCTACTGAAATACTGCCCTGTTCATACGAAGCTATAAGAACAACAGGTCCCCTCGCGGTGTCACAAAGGGTTGGTGCGGAACAATCGCTGACTAAGGTAAAAACTTTTTTTCACTGGACCTCTGAAATTTTGACCATCCAGTTGTATTACAATTTAGCAATTCTCAAGCAAATGAGGCGATAGCGGTAGTTGAGCACGTTTTTTTTGCATAGATCGATGATAATGAATTTATAATTGTAAGTGCAAGTGTGCACGTGCGTTTAATACTAAAATTTAAACAACACTAATGTCCTGAGACGAAAATTTTATAAATTAAATATTCGATGAGCTTAAAAAATGATCCTTATTAATTCATTGAGTCTTAAACCTACTTAAAAGCTATGAAAAGCAACGTTTGTAAAAGCTCGTCAGGTGCAACGTTGGCACATATCGTGTGACATGATTGACCGACCCTGTCACTGCTCTAGCGAGAGTCGTGAAAATTAATTTTCATGATGCAAGCTAAACCTGAGAAGTGTCTTGGTGAGCTGAATTAATAGAACAGCAATAAAGCATGCCAAAAACGCAATCTAAGAATGGATATTCGTGGCTGTAAAAATATTTAGCCAATATAATACTTGATTGAAATGTCGAAAATGAATTGAGAACAAGGAATGCTGAGCAGTATTGAAATATTAATTCCGATTAATTTTTATCAGGCATGTTAATCGTGCATACGTTATCCTGAACGGATGAAATACTATCAAATGTATGATATTATTTATCGATCCACTCGGTTTAATAAATGTACAATCTATAAAAACTTAGCAGACGTTTTCATAATCCAGAGAAAAAAATAAGAATCCATTAAGGAAACGGGTTAGCATTCTTTCCTACCTCGCTACTTGAGCAATAAAAGTTGGTTGGCTAATACTGCTACACATTTAACCTAAAAAAGTTTTCATGATAAACCCAACAAATGTTGCCACAAATATGAAAATAAACATCGAAATCTAAGTGTATGGATACGCTTAAATGTGACTATTTAATAAGCCTAAACTCATTCGCGTCACAACAGAGCGCTATTTGAAATGATTATGAATCCCGAAAGTCTCCATGCAAAACGATGAGAAGCTGAGAACATTGTCATCGGTGCAGAAGTTTGTCTCCGAAATTCAATCGGTAATGGAGCATTCGAAAATAAGAAGGCAATTATTCGTCTCAATGTCAACTACAGGGAATGAGATCTATGCCTCTGCTATTACCATGCAACAAAATAAAAATGATAATATGAGGAGAGCTACATTTTTACACACTGTTCATGAATCTATGTTCATACAATCAGTCCTCAAATTTTATATAATTCTCACATATAAATTAAGATTTGTTCATTCCACACTCTAATTGTGGAAATTGAACTGAAAAGTTAATGGAATCGGATGTACGGAATAATGGGCGTCTCTCCCTACCTTCACTGCTGATGTGAGATGTTCTCCGGTGGGAGATTTCGGTCTTTCTGCGAAGAATGTAAGTTCCTCTCGAGACACGCGCAAACTGGAGTTCTCTCAGGAATAATTGGAATTGGTCAGTATCTGAAAGAGGTAAAAAAGTTTGTATTTTTTATTGCTTCAACGCAGTATTATGTAAGGTATTACAGTTAAACTAGGGGCCTGTTGCTGCAATTGAGCCAAATAAGTTTAGTTAAGTTTTAGGTATAACCTCATTATATACTATATACCACGATGTAATTATAATTTCTCCGGAGTCTATGGCTACGTTAGCTAACAGTATCTTCTACTCTTTTCGTAGACTGCTAGGAAAAATATGTGTGCAAAAATTAGTGAAAACTAATATGTTTTAATTTAAAGTTCGAAGATATATATTTTAAACTATAAAACTAATAGAAAATGAAATATTAATAGTATTAATAAAAACGTTAGAGGGAAATAATTAAAGTACCTTAAATACAGTGAAAAAGAAAGCTTATTTATTTAGTTTTTAGTACGCTGTTTATCATTTTAGTGACATAAGACCAGGTAAACTTTGCTGTGAGATCTGTCAACTTTGTGAAGTAAAAGTTAAATAATATTGTTCTGATTACTTAAGCGTCTATATGCAATTTTCCTTTAGCTACGATTTATTTATTGATACATAACGAAAACCAAATTGAATTAATACATACGGCATATATTTACGTGTGTCATATTATAGGACTACTAGCGTAATTGCTCGCCAAATATGACGGGACTATTATAAAAGTATTACAAATATATATTATTTCGATATGAAAAATCAGTAAGATATGCTATGATCTGGTTTGGCTTTCATGCATAATCAAATCATTGTTTTTGACAGTTATATTTGTTTTAATTATACTGTTTAAGTAATTATTAGTAGAGAGGCCAAATGATTATCCAAATATTTGCTGAAAATAAGAGGAAAATCAAAATAATAAGAAGTAACTGAAATTTATTTGAAATATTTGAGAAAATTATAAGTTATTTAAAACCCATATAATTTAACTTAATAAATGAATTATTTTATTCTTATTAACTCGTAAAAAAACAGGATAACGCAACGGTTAGTACCAAATTCTACACAGATTCATCAAAATTTAAGGTTAATTTAAATTTTGAAATCTAGTTCAAACTATTAACACTGGAAAATTTATTAAACTGAAATAGAAAATATAACAATGATCATTTCTAATGATTAAATTTCATAAAGATCAAGAAATTAAAATTACCGATTAATTGAATGTTCGTAACTATCTCGTTGGATTGCAACAAGAAAACTGCTAAAGAAAGAATTTATCTTAAAAATCTGATGACCTGCCAATTTTAAGAGAAAGAAAGAATTTTAAAAGAACAATTAATTTTTAAGTACATGTGGCAAAATGAAAACTTTCATAGAAAATTAATGCAATGTGACTGCGAACAAGGCCGGCTTGATGGCGGTGGCAACGGTGCGGCTGCACCGGATCCCGCGCACACTGTGGCCACGCACTCCTTAAAATTATTTGTTGTGCTTGTTAAGTACATACATTTAAAAATCCGGAATAATATCAAACACAGTGAGAGGGGTTGCTTTATTTATATTATGTACTATTATATGTTTCTGACACGAACATACATTTTATGTTATTCTGAAATATATGAATTGTAAAAGCAAAGTATATTGTTCTATTTTAAAATTGCGTAGCAACGGGCAAGCCTCTAGTATAGTTTAATCGTCACTTGCAAAACACACGAAAAGTTCTCTCTCGTCATTGTGACGTTCATTCAAGATACAGCTACGACTGTTCGTCCACGACGGGGACAATAACCCTTTCTTCACAAGAAGGAAGAGCTGAAATTAATGTAATTTTTCCTCCAAACTGTCTCTCCCATTTTCTGCAACCATTTGCTAAAGCTATGGCTCCGGAATGACGAAACGCGTCAGTCTCACCTGCTCCTGTCTTTCTTAGCTCTTACGGTCACGCCCGTGTCAAGAACACTCTTACTCCTCGAGCATATAAAGCTCGGCGGTACTTCGTTGTCCTCATCCCGAGATGAATAAAAATTAAGAAAACCCCATTCACTGCTTCCATTCCCCTCCCACTATAAATCTTTCTCTCCCTCTACCCCTTCTTCCCTCCCTCCACGCTCTTTCCTCTCCCGTCTTTCTCAATCTCTCTCCATCTCTTCTCCCTCCCTCTGCCACTATTTCTCACCCTCACTCTCTCTTCCCCCTGGCCACCCTTTGCCACCCCGTTTCACTCCGATTCCACGTATTCTTTCTCCCGTCCTCTCACACTTCCTCCCTCTCACTCTCTCTCCCTCTAACTCTCCCTCCCTCTCACCCTTCCTCCCTCTAACTCTCTTTCCCTTTACTACCCCTTGGCAACCCCTCTTTCTTTCTCACGCACTCACTCTATCCCTCCGTCTCCCATAGCTGTTTCCCTCCCACGCACCGCTATTCCCTCTTTGTCCAATCTTTCTGTGTCCCTTTATCCATCTCTCCCTTTCTCTGCCTCCACCATTCGTCCATCTTCATATTCTATCTCAGACACTCCGACACCGTCTGTCTCTCTGCCTTTTCCCAACAGTCCTTTGTCAGCCCCACGCTCTTCCCTTTTTCGTCTCGCCAGACCCTTCCTTAAATCCGTCCCCCAAAGACTCCATCCCCTCCCTATCTCCTCCTCTATCTCCCTTCCCCTCTTTCCTCAATCTCTCTCATAACAGACGCTGATCAATCTCACGCTTTCGCGCGTCTATATATCCCCTTTCATCGTCACCTCTCAGCCGTATGGATTGGCGAAAAGAACCCGTTTAATTTGACACCCTTGTGAATAAGAGCCTGATTTTTTTGCAATTCAGGATCAGTGAAAATCGCTTGCCGTTTCTTCGGGTTAAGCGTTGTGTGTGATTTATCCCAGTTTTCGCTTTAATATTCGATTCGCGATTCCTGTTTTTACGGTGGAACGATTTCTTGATATCCGTCTATTATAATTAGTAAATAAAATGTATTAATAACAGAGGGACGCTTAACTAATCATTAAAAATCGAGTTATAAAAATAAAAAATCTATATACTCTACTTATACACTGGCAGTGAAATCCTTGAGGAAGATTTATCCTCGGGAAGTACACTTGCCGCTGCTTAGCCTAGCTCTTCTGAAAGTGACTTTATATCACTTGAAATCAACATAAGAAAATGTTATAGAAATGCTCCTTTTCAGCATTTGAGTAAACGAACAAATTTTCTATTTGCTCCGATTTTTTAATTCCATCCCCTATTTTATCGTAAATCATAAAATTTTAAATATATTACAATGTTATCCCACTGCGGCCAGTAGGACACCTTGCAGAATTTTATAAATTTAATTATAGAGTCACTGATTTTAGCAAATTTAACCAATGCCTTACGAAATGTTCAAATATAATTAGGCTTGGTAGAATTCGACGTTTATTTTTTTAATCGACGATTTAAATCGACGTTTATTTTCCAGAGGGATTTTCGAGGAATATCGACGCTTAAAATTACTTTATTTTTTCAAAAATCTGTTTATTTTCTCGAAATATTATCGACGCATAAGTTATTACTTACATTATATGGCAGATATCGGTCCTTCAATTTGATGGATTAAATTTACATTTTATTTCGAAATTCTTAAATGTTGATATTAAAGAAAACATTCAATAACGAATTTATAAAAATAAACTTATTGTCTTTTACTTAAAGTAAAGAAAATATATTATGTCCGTAATTTGATATTTTACTAATTAAATCGTGACTTTTAACAAAGAAAATCACCACATTTGAGCCAGCCACGAGATTTTGCGTGCTTTTTTTGAATTTTAGACAAAATGTCCAGGAACTGAATGAAGTACGGGAATCTAAATCCGGTACGCAACGTGTTAATACGATGTATGCACAGCGTACAAGCATATACATACATACATACACACACACACACACACACATATATATATATATATATATATATATATATATATATATATATATATAGGGTGATTCTTAATTACATACCTTAAATAGTAGCATAGTGTTCCACACATCTGGCAACGATAGAAGGCATATGGAAACAAAAGAGCGCAAACATCGTAGTTGTAGACCAAAAGTTTAATTGTTGTGAACAGAACGGCTTCTAGTCAGTTACCAACGGTTTACAGAAGATGCTCAAAGTGGCCACCATTACATTCAAGACATAACTGAGCCCTCTTGCGCCAAGAATTCCTGGTCTGCTGTAAGACGTTAGGCATGTTGCGCATTGCCGTTCCAGTCGCTTCAATGTCATTCCACAGTTCTTCCCGCGTGTTACATCGGTGGGTGTAAACGATGCTGTTTAGATGGCTCCACAAGTAGAAATCTGCAGAAGTGAGATCGGGTGATCGCGAATGCCACGCAACTGGACCGTTTCGTCCTATCCATCGACCTGGGTAATGCCCGTCCAAATTACGCTTGACATGGAGAGAATAATGGGCAGGAGCCTCATCATACAATGACCACGTTGCCGCGTTGCCAATAGTACGTCGTCCAGTAATTTTGGTAATTATTCCGATAGAAACTGTAAATAGGAGGGCCCTGATAGTCGAGATGGTAGCTCATAAGGACCTAGGAGGAGATCGCCAATTATTCCCGCCCAAACATTTATTGAGAATTGCTGTTGGAATCGTGTTTTATGCGATGAATGTCAATATTCCTCAGCCCAGGCGTGCTGGTTACGGCTGTTCAAAATCCCATTCCGTGTGAAGCATGCTTCATCCATCACTAACACTCTGCTTAGAAAGGTTGTATCTGCCTCTGTATCCATTCGCGGAATGTACTTCGACGCTCAAAATCCAGAAGCGGTTGCAGAGGTTGAACAGGCTGTTCATGGAACGGATACAGCAGCATATCATGTAACACCCTGCACACCGTTGTCTGTGACCTCTAGTGACCAGAAGCCAACCGCCTGTTACTAGTACCAGGGGACCGTTCAATGGAATGCAGAATATCATCTTCCACATCGGCGCTCCTGCGACTTCGTGGTCTACCAGCGTTTCTCATACTGGGCTGCATGTGCCCTGTTTCTCTCAGACGACGTTCCAGGGAAATGAATGTCCTGCGATTTGGATGCCGCCGTTGTGGATAACTTTCGGCATAAAGACGTGCTGCGGCTGCACTGTTACGCTCTACTTCTCCGTAGTCTGTTAATTCATCGAATGAATAATCCGCATTGTGCCATTCTTAACTTGTCTTCTTGGTCTGGAGTCGATTTTTTTTTCATGAAAACAATACTTTTCCCTATACTACGTATAGTGAAAGTAAAAATGCTAATTCTTTTGGTCACTTGGTCATTATGTCCATAACGCTCAATACCTCAGTTTTTTCTTCATCCAGTTCAACCAAATTTGGTAGAATTAGATTGATCACCTATCAGTCACGAATGACATAAAATATTTCCAAAAAAGTCTTCGGTTTGACTGCAGAGGGTGATTTCAATTTCCTCTAAGATAACACGTAAACATCGATTTTTCGGCGTAAAGGCTTTTATTCTTTTTCAAATTAAAATTAGAAATAATTGACCTACGATCTTCGGATCTGGATCGTTTTAAAGAAAAATAAATAACCTTTCTTATTCTTTTCGTCATATTTTGCATACGATACAAAATTGCTAAATTTCTACGTTTAAGTCATATTTATTGTAAAAATTTAAACTTTTTAATGATGTTACCTTGCCCACCATGTCATTGTTAAATCTCGACATTTTATTGTCGTCTCAGCCCTTATACTCTATACGTAAGGAAAGCGAGCTTTGAATGTATTAATAGGTGAGAGGGAAGGAGGGAGAGGAAGAAAGAAGGAGAGAGACAGGGAAAGAGAGAGAAAGTGAGAGAGGAGAGAGAGGAGGGAGATGGAGGGAGTCAGAGAAAAAGGTAGAGGGTGAGATAGATAATGTTCTTTATTACGGCGAGATTGAGACTAGGAAATATATTTTTCCAGAGAGAGAGGGGGGATGGAGGGATAATGGAAGGGAGGAGGATTGGAGAAAGGAAGAGATAAAAGGACAGAATGGAAAGTGCCTTAAATTTAATACTTAATCCACGCAACCAAATTTGGTAGGATTGCTACGATCACGTACCAATAGCGAAAGACATACAAAGTTTTCAAAAAAGGTCCTAGGTTCAACTCCAGAGGGTGATTTCAATCTCCCATAAGACAGTCAATATCTCAGCCGTTTGTTAGATTACAATGTCCGTTTTAAACGGGCAATTTAATCTAGTATATAATGTATAAAAATCTGATGTGGCCACCACATGACTTTCTCCATATATGTATTATTTCTAAAAATTCAGAATAGGTTACATAATAATAAATATTTTAAGACTGCCATAAAATTTTAGACTTTACAAAGAACAGAAATAAACTCAAACCATTGCCTTCTGATATTGAATATAGCCACAAAGCTCCAACAATTAAGAAAAGAAAAAGGAGCGTTATTAAGGCGTAACTAAGCGCCAATTGCTAACAATAATCGTCGGTAGGTGGGGTGGTGGTGGCAGCTAAAAACATAAGATATCTCTTAAGCAATGCATTATATAGGAATACTAGTAGAAGGTGTTTGCAAACTGCGAGCATTTCATCTCATCTTGAAAAAACATTCATTTTCAGAGAGATATTTCATCATTAAAAATATTTTTTTAATTCTAAAGATTTCACCTCCGCAGCGATTTTCTTTTATCCCTTATGTAAAAATAATAGTTTAAAACAATCCCAAAACTTTAAAATTTTAATAATTTTATACTTTCTCTATTATGGGTTACTAATGTTACAAATTTCTGCCAAATTTTAAAGTTGTAGCACTTCTAGACCTGAAATAATATTTTTCTATTTGTTTTAATTTTAAACATTTTTAACGGCCGCCGCAATATATTTATGGAGAGATTCAAATACTTATTTGTGCAAATGCATTATTCTGTAAATAACTTGAAAATTTCGGCTTCCTAGCACATTCCGTAGTACCTAAACAGTTATCTATTTGTTTAAATTTTAAGAATTTTTAACTGCCAAACAAGTTAAAATATCAAAATTTGTATAATATTTACTTCGTTCTTTTACGAATTCTACTTTTAAAAAATTTCAACTCCGTAGCACATGCGAAAATACATAAACCTTGAAAATTTGTTTAAACAATGGCGAATTTTTAGCGGTCGCATTGTTATACTTTTTCATGATTTTAGTTTTTTTCTAGTCGGTTTTGCAAAAAATCCTACCTATGAAAAAAATTTCGAATCTCCAGCTCATTTGGAAGTGCCTAAACATTAGTATCCTCCTATATATATGTTATCATTATATATGGACGTTTCTTACAGAGGAGGATATAACATAATAGGAGGATACTAATGTTTAGGCACTTGCAGATGTGCTGGAGATTCGACAATTTTTTTCATAGGTAGGATTTTGTGAAAAACCGACTAGAAAAAACGAAAATCATGAAAAAGTGCAACAATGCAGTCGCTAAAAATTCGCAATTGTTTAAACAAATTTTCATGGTTTATGTATTTCCGCATGTGCTACGAAGTTGAATTTTTTTTATAAGTAGAATTTGTAAAAAAACGAAATTGGGATTATACAAATTTTGATATTTTAATTTGTTTGGCAGTTAACAATTCTTAAAATTTAAACAAATAGATAACTGTTTAGTCATTACTGGATAAGCTAGGAAGCTGAAATTTTCAAGTTATGTACAGAGTAGTGCATTTGCACAAATGAACATTTGAATCTCTCCATATACATATTGCGGCGGCCACTAAAAATTTTTTAAATTTAAACAATTGGAAAATATTTTTTCACTTCTAGAAGTACTACAACTTTAAAATTTGGCAGAAGTGTTTAGCATTAGTACTTCATAATGGAGAAAGTATAAAATTTTTAAAATTGCATAGTTTTGGGATGATTTTAATCTATTATATTTACATAAGGGAAAAACAAAAATCGCTCCGGAGTTGAAATATTTAGAATTAAAAAAATATTTGTAATGATGAAATATGAAAAATGAATGTTTTTTTTATGTTGAGATGATATGCTTGCAGAATGCAAGCACCAACTACTAGTATGTTACATCCTCCTCCTCCTCTGTAAGGAACGTCTATATATAATGATAACATATAACATATAGGAGGATACTAATGTTTAGGCACTTCCAGATGTGCTGGAGATTGGAAATTTATTTCATAGGTAGGATTTTGTGAAAAACCGACTAGAAAAATGAAAATCTTGAAAAAGTGCAACAATGCGGCCGCTAAAAATTTGCAATTGCTTAAACGAATTTTCAAGGTTTATGTATTTCCGAATGCGCTACGGAGTTGAAATTTTTTCATAGGTATGATTTGTAAAAAAACGAAATTCGGAATATACAAATTTTGATATTTTAATTTGTTTGGAAGTAAAAAATTCTTAAAATTTAAACAAATAGGTAAATGTTTAGATACTACGGAGCAAGCTAGAGAGCTGAAATTTTTAATTTATTTAGAATTAAATCTAATAAAGCGACTACACATTTCCGTTAATTCATAAAATTATTATTGCGGCCGTTAAAAATTATTTAAAGTTAAACAATTAGATAATTGTTATTTCATTTCTAAATGCGCTACAAATTTAAAATTTGGCAGAAATATGTGGAATTATTAAATAAATGTGGAAAAAGTATAATATTTCAAAAATTTTAAAAATTAGTGTTTGTTTTACCCCGTTATTTTTCCAAAATGGAAAACGAAAACCCGTCCAGAGGAGAAATCTTTAGAATTAAAAAATATTTCTCATGATGAAATATCTCTCTGAAAAATTAATGTTCTTTCAAGGTGAGATTAAATTCTTGCAGTATGCAAGCACTTTCTACTAGTATATCATTATGTATCGACGTTTCTTACAGAGGAGGAGGGTATAACAAATAACATATAAGAGGATACTAATGTTTAGGCACTTCCAGATGAGCTGGAGATTCGAAATATTTTTCTTAGTTAGTATTTTGTGCAAAACCGACTAGAAAAACAAAAATCTTACAAAGTGCAACAATGCGTCCGCTAAAAATTCGCAATTGTTTAAACAAATTTTCAAGGTTTATGTATTTCCAAATGTGCTACGGAGATGAAATTTTTTTTATAAGTAGAATTCTTAAAAAAACGAAATATAGATTATGAAAATTATGGTATTTTAATTTATTTGGCAGTTAAAACTTCTTAAATTTTAAACCAATAGATAACTGTTTAGGTACTACAGGATGAGCTAGGAAGCTGAAATTTTCAAATTATTTACAGGGTAGTGACTTTGCACAAATAAACATTTCAATTTTACCATATATGAATTGCCGTAGCCGTTAAAAATTATTTAAATTTAAACGATTAGAAAAATATTATTTTTCTTCTATAAGTGCTACTACTTTAAAATTTTGCTAAAATGTGTAGCATTAGTACCCCATAATGAAGATGGTGTAAAATTTTTAAAATTGCAAGATTTGGGGATTTTTTAAACTATTATGTTTACATGTGGGAAAAACGAAAATCGCTGCGGAGGTGAAATCTTTTGAATTAAAAGACTATTTGTAATGATGAAATGTCTGTCTGAAAAATGAATGTTTTTTAAGGTGATATGAAATGCTTGCAGTATGCAAGCACCAACTACTAGTATGTTATATGTATGTTATATCCTCTTCTGTAAGAAACGTCAATATATAATGATGTTTCAAACCAAGGTTGTAGAAAATTAAATTTCCTACATATTTTATTCCAGTACATTTTTACATGCATCAAATATTAAAGCAAATATTAAAAAATAACGGATAAGTGACAAGAGTAACCACCCACTTCCGGTTGACCAAATTTTACCAAAAACTAATCAGTTCTTGCGACTTTTATATAAATGCTAAATATAAATTTTTGCGTTGAGTTGATTAATAGTTTTTGAGTTAAGAGCACCCAAAGTAAGCTATGTGAAAGCGATGTTTCAGCTGATCAGCACGGAGCCCTTCTTGCTGTCGCTGCTGCTTTGCGTCCTCGAAACACAGTGACTCCTCTCTGACCTCCACTCCCTCAAGACGCTTTGCCTGCTTGCCGAGCTGTCCTCTCAACTCCACTGAATAATCGGACAACGATCGGCCCATCTGGGTCATTTTGGCAGTCATAGCTTGCTGTTGGGCAGCGAGTTGCTGCGCGTGCTCGATCACCTTCTGGTTTAGCTCAGTGATTTGGCTGGCGAGCGCACTGTTCCGCTTGCTAAGTGTCTTACCTTGCTCAGCCATTTGTTTGGTGAGAGAGGCCAAGCCACCGCCTCCTTTCCCCTTCTCCATTGCTACGAGATTTCTCACATCGTATAGAAAGTTTTATATATTTGCTATGACAGATTTTTAAGCTTCAGGTTGCCCCTACTACATATACTACCTGGCTTCCGTGATATGACCGAACGATCAGGTGCTGAGTCGTCATGGACATTATTCAAGGATATAATGCTAGAGGGCATCGATAAGTACATTCCAATTAAATTGAAGGTCGATAATAAACAGCCACGTTGGTACAAAAAGCAAGTTAGAAGTACGCGTAGGCGTCAGAAAATAAGTCACGCGAAAATAAGAAATATGCCGTCTTCATCATCCAATGAGTATAGAGCAGCGAAAGTTCAGAAGCATAAGGAATACCGCACTGAAGTGAGAAATACTATGCGCGAGGCTCTTATTAACTTCAGGAATAAGGTATTAAATAATTATTTGAAGGAGGACCCTAAAGCGTTTTAGTACTATGTGAGCGAGGTACAAGGTAGAGGCCCTACCATACCTTCCCTGCGTAATGACTCATGATAGCGTAGAGAAAGCCAACCTGTCAAACGGCCATTTTGTAAAAGCATTTACAGCGACCACTGCGTAAATTATGCACCCGCTATAAGGAGGGACCTGATGGACTATGTAGTATTTTCTGAGGTGGAAATAGCAAAGCAATTAAGTTCCAGCAGACATAACAAAGCTACTGGCCCAGAAGAATTTCCTGCTCGCGTTTTAAAAGAATTAGCTGAAGAAATAGCACCTTTTCTCCGGATAATATTCGAGAAATTCACATCCCGCGGAGAGGTCCCTAACGATTGGAAGTTAGCGCACGTGTCTCCAATTCATAAGGGCGGCAACAAGGAGAACCCAGAAATTTCAGGCTGATTTCCTAAACTCCGATATCGTGTAAGATTCTCGAGCATATACCCGTTAGTAAAATAATGCGATTTCTTGATAGCAACTGGCTTGCGACTCCCGCCGCCCAGCAACGAAGCAATGTAAGGAGGCATGACTCAACAGTATGTTTGGTCGGAATCGACCAACACCTGCGGAGTAAATATCGGTAGAGGAGTAAAGCAGGATTGCTGCCTATCGCCGACCCTATTCGATATATATGGGGAAAGTCTAATGCAAGAAGCGTTAGAAGGTACAGGAGATTTAAAAATTGGAGGAAGGATTATAAGAACAGTAAAATAAGTGGATGAACAAGTACTTCTAGCAAGAAAGGAAGAGGAGCTCCATAAAATGATAAATAGACTAGTAATAACAGGTAGACGGGTGGCCAATAGGCATGCGCTGGGAGTCGTACCCAGTACCCAATGGTATATAAAACGTCATTTTTAATATAATGTCGAAGAGTTGACCTTAATTAATACTAAACAAAATATAAACTTGAAATATGTATGACAATGGGACTTCTTCAATATTGAATTAACTTCGTTTCTCTTACGGTTGTCAAAAAGTCTCCCTGTAACCGTCTTCGGCAATTTGAAATAAACTGAAATTGTTAATTAGTCTTCATTTCCAGGGAACAATAACTATCCACTGTTAATATAAACGTCTCACAATAATAATAGATATGAAGCAGTATGACCTCTAACGAACGATGACAACACATTCGAATCGTAGATTCACTTCAACCTTTCTCAAATACCTTGATATGTTAGACTGATAAACAGTGGATAAAATTAGAGATTGGAGGGAATGATGGGATTGGAACTTGCAGAGCATCTGTCTTTAAAAGAGGAAAAACCCACTCCGGTATAATATTTAAAAGAATTTTTTGAAGTACGAGGCACTGTGCGAGAGGATAAGGAATGGTAGGGGTCCTTAACTACAAGCGGCACATTTATTGAAGCTTCCTTCCTCATCCTCCACGCTCCTTATCTCGTGCTTCCTGGAGAAGGATTAACACAAGGGAATCTTTCTTTCCACAAATGGAAGAAAACCCAAAGGACAATCGGTAGTGGTCAGGATAGCATTTCTTTCGCGGCAAAGCGGCAAAACTGGCCCAGCGTGGGACAAACAAGACCAGGGAAAGGGATCTTTGGCCACTTTCCCTTGCTCAAGACATGCCGCCTGGGACAAATGCCACTAGAAAAAACCCTTCACCATCTGTTAACGAAATTTATTTTTCCGTTTTCGTTACATTTTACGTTACAGCTATTTGAAAAATTTCGTTAACGTTTCTCGTTAGTAAATCCTAAATAATTCCGTTATTTCGTTATGTTACGCGTAACATTTTCCAGCACTGATATATATATGTATACAGCGGATTTGCTTTTGTCGAGAAACATTCTTTAAAAAATAATTTGCGAGTTCAGCGTGTTTGATACATATTATCACTGTCCTAAATGTTCCCTTTGTTTAACATAAAGAAGATAGAGAGAAAAATTATTCAGCGCTCGATCAACAGTCTTACCTAAAATTCTGATTAAAATGCGTTTTTCCAATTGGCAATATATTTTACAACAAATAACTAATAAATAATAATCCTTAATCCCTATTCAATTTATGTAACGAATGTTAATTTATGAGCACATTTTTATACCATTATTTATAATTTGAAATTTACTAACCTGTAGAAGAAGCTAAAAGCAACAGAACGAAACGATCCTTCCCAGAAAACTTTTAGAGAAAGACTGCAAAAAGAGTGAGTTCATTGTATACGGAAAAGAAGCGAAAATGCATACAACGACGTCCACCTATAAGAAAAATCCTAGGAAGAACTCGAGATACATTTGTTCGAGAAATAAACTTTTCAAAAATACGCATATTTGAGTGAGTGAGTGAGTCCTTTTTCAGTCCCACTGTTAATGCAAGCCCAGAAAAGGAACAAAATAGTAGGTAGGAAATAATATTGCAAAAAGGTAAACAGAAACTACTTCACTATTGTAATTCAGAATAAAATAGGTTTTTAGATGCATACTTTTCCATCTTGTAGGAAAATCGATGCTTATCGACTTCATTTTCGTCGATTTTGAAATTTTAAAAAATCGACGTTTTTCGATATAAATCGAATCTTACCAAGCCTTCATATAATGCAACAAGCATGAGATGACCGACCTTAGAATCTTAATAAGAATTTGAAGGTGAAACAGTACCAGAAGCAATCCTTGATTCATCCACACGTTAAAGAATATATACCCCCCGGAAAATTGCGGGATATCAAGAAGAATCTTCTTCAAAGACCAGCGACGTAGCGTAAAATGTGTGCGCCCCCAGCCAAAACAAAACTAAAGACCCGGAAAAATCTTTAAGGGCCTCACGAAAAAAATATTGGCCCGCTTTGGGCGACCCAATACTTCGCAGTTAGTCATGAAAAAAAATTAAAAAGTCAAATAAACGATGACCAAAACACTTACGAGTCAGACAGACATACACTGCAGCGGCAGCGTCTTGTTTTTGTATTCATGAAAACGCGCGATAAACTTTCCTCCCTTTGAATTTTACAAGACTTCCCAAGTTTTACAATCCGCCGCATTCGAAACATTTAAGCGTTCTTCTACAAAGCATACGATGACAAACTTACGCGGAAATAATGCCTATCCCTTGCGACAACCGGAATACACACGCCTGACACCTACGTCTCCCCTTGTTTTCGAGACCAACACCTGGAGCGATGGGCATCACGAACAGGCGAAGGCAGAAGCGTGTCAGCAACTAGCGGTAAGAGGGTGGTAAAGGATCTAGCCGAGCGTGCGACGGCCTCTTCCTCTCTCTCTCCCCCCCACCCCACCTCACCCCCTCCTTCGATCCTCCACCTCCCTCCGGAGACTCGCAAATGGGGGGGAGCGATCGTATTTTTAGGACCCCGATTAGCTCTTCCCACCCTCTCACCGCCGAACTCCGGATACTACGCTCCCCTAACTTCAGACCGTTCCTTTGCGGATAAAGCGATCACGCAATGGAGAAAGGGAGAGATTGAACATGTCGAACGCACGAGTGATGGGGTTCGGAAACGTGACTCCTCCGTTGGAAACTAGGGGGGAGAGGGAGGAAACCGCATGTGCGAGAACGGAATCAAACAAGGGCTTTTAAAAAAGTAGTGTAAGACACGTGCGTGGGACGGAGACACGTGGTGCAGGATAGGAAACAGGAGAAGAATTGAGAAAGTGACCGCGTGACGTATTAAGGGTAAGAGGATAGAAGAATTCGGAGAGATATAAAAAAGGGATAAAATGTGTCCGATGTCCAACCCCATTCCGATCGAATCGACCATTCCCGGTATAAGATTCCCACGTTTTCACCTTCTCCTCTCTTCTCAACACCGCCCTCTACTCCTCTCTTTACCGGGCGATGTAATTAGAACCGATCGCTGCTTCTTGGACACGACCGCTATCTAAAACATTTCCAAACTGTTTTTGGAAGCCGATTACAAGAATTCCAAACCAGGACTAATGCAGGCTGGTTTTCCTAAGTTGAAGTCCCGAATTGAATACTTATACTGACAGGAAAAGTTTCCGTATTTGTTAGTCATTCAAAGGAATTCTTATACCATAAATACAACTTGTAGTTCATAGTTTATCAATGATAGAGAAAAATTTGAAAACAAATTAATAGGGCATTATCATATTTAAAATACTAAAAGAAATGTCAAATTTTCTTTCTGACATATTTTTCATGTATTTTTTTAAATAAAGGAATTTAATAAATGTTAGTTTATACGCTAATATGTATGAATCAACTGTCCATTGCTAATGGGTAGTCGAGCGGAAAAGAAAATAACCCATTTGTTCACTCGACTATGCTCAAGCAGAGTTCGGTAATAATCGATTTGAGACTTCCTATATAAAACGAATATGGAAAAAAAATTCTGGAATCGAACCCGGGACTTCAATCTTTCCCAAATAAAATATAGCCCGAAGGTGGGACCAGGCACAACGCGCCTCATACCAAGTTTCATGAAAATCGGTCCATTGATGCAGAAGTTGTTATTGGAGGACACAGACACATATACACGACCATTTCATAAGGCTGTTTTCTTTGGAAACCAGCCTAAAAGGGTGACCCTTATTTCCTTCAAACCACAACCAGGCTACACCACCAGATAAGATTGGAGATAAATTGGGTGAAACTCGCGACCTTTATCAATAGCGAACGAGAAAAAATTATTTCCTCTCGCCCCTTCTTTCAAGAGTCAACTTTCGTTAAATACATCCAGTATTTTGTTCCGAGGATGTAAGAGGTGGAATTCGCAACGAAGAGTTTATTGTTTGCCGGTGGGTAGTTCTGAGGAGATTTCGTGGGAACGAAAATTAAATGGATTCGACAAAAAACTGCAGAAATTCAAGTTGAACCACAACTTCATTTTTCCATTGCCAAAATCGAATGTTGGCAACGAAAAGCGAAAGGAATGAGTTTCTGCTCAAGTTTACTAAAACAAAATACTTGGATTCGCGAACAGGTTTAGTTGTACTACAACGGTTTTAGACATGAACAAACGAAAAAGAAGACTGAACTTTGATTAAATTTTTTAACAAAACTGTTTTCGGAGTTATTAATTTAGTTTTATTCATTAAATGAACGCGTTGATTTAAATTTGATTTCTTAATGAAACTACACCAAGTAACAAATATGAAAAATACTCAAGTACCACTTATAAGGATATTTTTGTAAGTTTTTGTTTTGAGATATATCATAATTTTGTTTTGAAATTCAAGTAATAGAGCACCGTAATCTATCCCGATAATCTATTTTTTATATAATCATAATAAACATCCAAATTAAAACTATCAATAGAAGATTGCCGATTACGTAAAGTTAATATGGCAGAATTCAGGGATAAAGTAACGTATACTTTGAAGCACAAGTTGATATGTTATATTTCCTATTCCATACAATGTGTGTATTCAATAACGGTCAAAAAATGAAACAAAACTTCGATTCAATTTCATAAAGTTGATGTGTAATGAAAAATAGCCAACTGTTGAAATAACATCTCCCTCACAAAACAATTGGCCGATAAAATATTTTCTGAAATGTAGCGATGCAGTTATATTCGTTTCTTGGGCAAAAATAAGTAAAAAATCCCTATAAAAATACACTAATTATATTTCCTAAACTTTATTACATTTCGTCCATTATATCTTGATTTATACATAGACAAATAAGCGAAATGAAAAACGGTAATTTAGAGAAAAAACAGTAAATATAAAATTTTGTAAACGCATGGAGACCACTGAGGGCCTTCCAAGTCCCAATACGCCCTATAGAAAAAATACTGCCCTCTAGTCAAAAAGTGTCCAAAATGATGCACATCTGAGACCTTCCTAACATGCGATGGCAATCTTTGTGAAAGCAGTTCCGTGTTAGAAGACTCCGACGGAAGAATGCAGGAGTCTCCTCGCCCACTCCACACTGATAAGTTCTTCGTTCTCTGACGGAAGACGCTCGTCCTCTGAGGAATTCGTTTTATTCGGTGCGAGAGATAGGAAATTGTTAAGACCCGTCCGTACGTCCGTCCTGGTCAACATCAATTCAACTTCCCTGCAGTCTCAAGGTACTACTTGTTCACTTATGCCGAAGATGAAAACAGTTTCAACGTTTAATATTAGTTCTCCCATTTTATGCATGTTAAATAATCATTTAAGAAGTTGCTCTGACGATAAACATTTTACTTTGAAGATTATTCAACAGAAATTTCACGTTTTATGAGGATATGCTGGGACCATGCTATTAATAGTGTGTTTCTGCTAAATAATTAAATGCCGTCATTTGTAAATTTTGAGAAAATAATGTAGTTTTGACGAGGATTTGGATACCATCACGGAAGATTTTCCTTGTGGAAAATCTGTAGCATTTGCAATTAATGAACCACGAATGTGGGACTGCATTTTTGCTGCCTTTATAATTATTCTTAATTTGCATACATACATACATGCTGAAGAAAGACAATTAGACAAAATTTTCTTTTATTTTTTTTAAAGAATTAGAAGGAAGAAATGCGTTTTTTGGACTGCTCAAAATATTTGTTCACAAAAGATATGCTAAATTTTTATGTTTCGTAGTTTTTCGAGAAATTTGAATCGTTTTTAAATGTTAAATATAATGGCGTCATACCTATTTCGCGTTTTTTTATGCAAATACGTGCTAATGATGATGCAATTTTCTTAATTGAAACTATCCTAATTTTTCCATAATATTAGTCTAAATGATGATTATTTTTATTAATCATGCAGGGTGATCTGAGTCACCAAAATTGAAATACGAGCCGATTCCCAGAGAATTTGGAAATTATGGATATAGAATTAATTTCGAGGAAAATTATAAATATTCTGCGAGGACTCATGGAATTTATTATGTAATATTTATAGGATTAACGTAGCTCAAATGCTGTTGTCATGGAGACCGCACTGTTTTATTTACGAGATTAGATCTTGGTGTGTGGTGATTTTTTAGCGCTTGCAGTATGCAAGCACCAACTACTCGTATATAAAATCGCAATAAGCTTATAAGTTTTATATAATATAAAATACAACATCTTTCATTTAACACTCCAATGCCCAAGACAAGGTCACAAAGGACCGGATTTAATTTTTAATAAATTATTTCATGCAACAAGTTTTTTCCGAGCTGATCTTCTAGGTAATTGTTTATTTAGATGTTTGGCACCAAGTGATCCGTTTTCGTTGTAAGAAAGAAATTTGATAAGGCGATATAAAGAAAAATTCAAATGGGTCGTAATACAGTGGGGTGATACATAGTGTCAGTCCGTAGACGACGGGGGGTCGAAGGCATCGAGTTACGAGAAAAAATGGAAATGCAACATTCCTTTTTGTTGAAAATTTATTGAATTATAAATAATCAGCATATTGCTATTATGACGCTGACCATGTGTGACTTTTAAGCGTTGTTTTGCGGTTAATATTAAGAAAATGGGAACAGGAAATATCGAAATTATTACCAACTTTATTAAATTAAACAATAAAATATTATTTTTTATATTATTAATATTACATACATTATTACTATTATATAAAAATTATTTCCATTACATTAGTCTAATTTGGACCAAAATAATGAAAAATCCTTCAGGGTCACTTTTGACGGAGTCTTGGATATTTTTGTTACAAAAATCATCTTGGGCATTGGAGTGTTAACATTTCTCGATCTGGATGCCCTCTTTATCTCACGAGCAACGAGCTCATGAACGTACCAGTATATTAATCCTCAGAAATCTCCGGTTACAGTATCTATTCATCCAGCTGTCGTTATTGGAACGGGTTACATCTGTAAATAATGCGATAAACCACTCATTCTGCCGCAAAACATTCCATCTGTCAACCCCTGCTGCATCGGACACCGGATAGTTTGAAGAGATAAGGATAGTTATGTATGGTGTATGCCTTTACAACACGAATTTTGTAGGTTTGAAACCGAAATCGGTGTGGATGTTTATTTATCGTTTGTCGTTGATAAAGTCAATGCGAGACGCAAAACGGAGTCATTTGAAAATCTATAAATAAAATATAAAACGAATTTAAGAATAATTATTTTAATGCTCTCAAGTGACTATATTAAACAAAATGATGCAAATGGAACTTATGATGCCTACTACACACAGAGTTATTTTAAATTAAATGTGTTGCAGCAATTGCTAATATTGGCTTTAATAGCTTTAAAATCACCGCGGAGAGGTTGCTCTGTGTGTTCCTAAATTTCATAACATAACGTTATAAAATATTACAAATAAATACGAACAGCAATCTAAATGGATCACGTGTATTTGTGTGGCAAAAAGTAACGCGTGTTTGTACATACTATACTATACTATACCGAATTCGAGTCCAACAATAGTCGTTACAATGGCAAAATTCTGGTAATAAGTGATAAACAGTGCAAAAACGCCAGTATTTATGAGAAATTCAAAGATATACGATCGATAAGTAAATATATACGATAAAAATTAGAATCTACGTTTTTTTCTCAGAAAATAGTATAAATTCCGCTCCGATATTACAATTTTAAGATATTTTAATGTTTAAGAGAATATTACCCTGAGTTTGATTTCAGATTTCCCATGTAAATCAAATGGGAAGGGTAATTCGTAGAATCGAACCCGGAACTTTTCAATCTTCGTAGCAAAAAACTATCTTCGGAATTTAGGCCCCAGTATTAAGTGTTTTACACCAAATTTCTATTGCTTCGAAAGTTAATAGGGAGTGACAGACAGACACAACAAATAAATTAAAAGCCTATTTTCATTCTGGAAAGTAAGCTAAAACACTGATAATATCTAAATGCATTGTAATGAGATCAAACTTTAAAATTAGTGCAACGTATTCCTTTTCGGGTTGTCAATCAATGATTATCATTATTAGGCTTATATAAGTTTACAAAATCATTAGAAACTTACGTGATGCCACAACAGACACTGTTCTAAGCGTAAACATGAGCACCAGAATAGCAAAAATCTGTTAATTGCTTCCATTGTACGTGCTTCATTGATTAATTAAAGATCACCAAATTTTCAATACGATTTATTAGGAAAAAGATAGTAATTAAACAATTTTGGGGTCAAATCTATTAATAAACAATTAAAATTAGTTAATCTAAATTAATTTAAAGACAATTGGATGGATAGTCGAAATAATTTATCTCAGAGAACTTGGAAAATGCTCAAGTTCCGAGTCCAAATCGATCCCGCCGGCCAACGACAAAATCATTCGTCTCAATCAAAAGCGAAAGAGGAGCAATAAATCGCAGCACGATTTATGCTGAAAAGTTAATAAACACGCTCACACACACACACACGCTCACACACACACTAACTCATATGCCGCATCTCCCGAAAATCACAAATCATCCTTCATGGAAAGCGGTTAATTTCCCAATGCCGGAAGACCGATCCGGAAAAATTCGCTCGGCGGAAAATATTTAACCAAGCATCACACGGTTTCATTCCCGTTACGAAAAATAAAACAATCTCGAAAGATCTCCAACGAGAAAAACCGACGAATGGATGTCGCATATTGATATTTCCGTGGCCAACTACGACGCTGTTAAATACGAAGCAGCAGTTGACGATAGTCCTCTTTCCAAATAGGCGAAAATGAGCCAAAAATACACGGATAAAATATCACGAACTGAACGGATCCTCCCTTCTCCTTCCGATAAGAGCAAAAATCTACATAATAGAAATAGGGACCAATTTTTGGGACGAAAAATTAAATGATAAACCGCCATACGGGTCCTTTCATAACCAAAGTGTTTCCCACAGTTTTTTCCTCTCGCGTGACTGTAAAGACTGGAATACGCTGATGATTAAAATCGAGCGAGTAGCTGTCTGATAGCAATCTCGCTAGTGTAGACAGCGCCGCGAGCAGTCTCTCAGACAGTGTTATCAACTTGCAGCGGAAGCAAGGACAGTTGACTCACTACCAGTGTAGACAGGTATTAGATTAGTCACGAATGCTACTCGCGCGGTTCCAGCCAGGTTGGAATTTCTTGTTACTGTCTAAGACCTGGGTGAGGAGAAATCATGGATGACAAGAAGAAAACATGGTCGAAGGAAGAGACCATTGAACTCATTCAAATGCATGAGTGCAATATGAAGTTATGGGATGTGAAATCCGCCGAGTACAAAAATCGCTTTAAAAAGTAAGCGCAATAAAGACTCTTCCAGAACATTTTCAGACAAACAATAAAGAAATTCTCGTAAGCACCGAAATTCGATCTTCTGAGAATCCATTCTCTGACCCAGTATTTTCTTCTATTTATTTTCTTTTTTCTCTTTTTAATAATACTATCAACGACAAACGCAGCAGCACACAGAACCTTCCTTCGAGAACACATTCCGCACTGGACTCGCCACAGAGCACAGTGTGCATACAAGCGCGAGAGTTGCTGTGATAACACCAAGGTCAAGTCATGTTGAGCTGCTCGCAGACAGTAAGTCGCGCAAGCTTTGTCTTAAGTTTAAATGTCTCGGTGATTTCCTCGCGCGACAAGTGTCGGGACTTAATCACCAGTGTATTCCGGCCTTGACGACGGCAGATAAGGAATTCCGAATTAAACAAGTAGGGGTGTTCACGGGTTTCCGGTGGTACAGAAGAGCTGTTCGTCAAATTCGCCGTAGTATTATCGTATACTAATGTATTTGCTTTTCAATCAAAAAATTATTTTGATTTATATAGTGGTAGGCCTGCTTTGTTGATCCGTTCTAAACATATTCATTTCGTTTTCCCATTCTATACTCGCCCTACAAACGAAATTTCTTTGAAATCCATTAAACCAATAATTTTCAAATTCATAGTTACAGAAATATTCTAACACAGTTGAAATATAATATTTTGGTTATATGTTTATACGAAGATTACATATACTATATTTGATTAAAATCCATGTTGTCAGTTCTCTAGAAATACGTGTAAAAAATATTATTTAACTTTATATTGTGGTAGCCCTATTCTTTAGCTCCACTTTAAGCATCTTGATTTCATTATGGTATGTTGTACAAATCTTATATACAAAATTTAATTGAAATCGTTCAGCTAATTCCTTCCAAATGCTTAATTACTGAAAGAGTTTAATTCGTGATTGTGGCACCCCTGTTTGGCTTATTCCATCCAAATATGCTAATATGGTTTTGTATATATGTGTACATTATAAGAATTAAATTTGGTTAAAATTGATGTGGATAGTTCAACATATATACGTGTGAAAATGTTTTTTGTTCCTTGTATTGTGGCACCCTGCTTTCTATATCTATAATAAACATCTTTATTTTGTTATATTATGTTATACGTCTCCCTCATACAAAATTTCGTTGAAATTGGTTCCTTCCAAATTCATAATTACTGAAAAGTTTTCTTTGCAATTATGGCACCCGTGCTGAGTCGAATCGGTCAAAATATACCATTATGATCATTAATTAATGTGAATATTGTGTGTACCAAATTTAGTTTAAATCGGTTCTGCCAATTCTTCCATGATATATGCGTACAGACGGACGGACGGACATCACGAAGATAATAGTACTTTTCAGCAATGACTAAAATCACTAAAAACAAAGGGAGACGTGAACGACGCTACATGTGTATTTATCCTTAAGCATGAATATTGTCTCCTTCCCTCTTCCTGATCCCACTCCTGTCACAACTACCACGCGTAAAGCAACCTTCCGAATGGGTTTGAATGAGATTATCTCAGGTGGACGGATTTCGAGAGAACTGCTCTCGTCTTTGGAAGGAAATTGAAAGAAAAAACTAACCTCAACATGAAAATTATCGTTTCCATTGAGAAAAAATTTCGTCGCCTCTATAGGATGAAAGAATGGATGATCATTTACCCGCTAATGGTTCGCAAGAGTAAACTATCACAGTTACATAAATAAAAAATAAATATAAATAAATTGTATCAGAATTTCAGGATAATTGTTTTAGGAAACAGCAACGGATCTTTGCGCCCAATATTTTATAGAATTTTTCAAAGATACCAAGAGAAAAAGAGTAAAAGTCATAATTTTACATGATTATTAATGATAGAATATTTGAACTTATTTTCGTAGATTATTTCTATTAAATGCTAAAATCTCTTGCATAGGTAAACATTTTTCTCATTATTTTCCATGAAATTAAAATTATAAAGCTTATGAATTTGATAATTTCTTTCGTCTGATTTTTCTTTGACACCGAAGTTTTAATGCGTCTTGACGGAAAACGATTGGTGAAACCTTAAATACAACAATCGTAATTCTGCTGTAGGGCGGAATTTAATAACAAATGTATCTGGGAAATTGAATTCTCATGTCGATTACTTCAAAATTATTGTTATGTAATTTCAAATATTATCCTCACCTAAATCTGAAACATATTCTACCTTAACTTAGCAGCTATTTATAGAGATGATATTCAACGAATTTTGGATTGAAAATTCACAGAGACATGTTCCAGCCTGTGCCATCTAAAAGAACCGACGGAATTTCGCACGAAAAAATGATCTATATATATATAATCTATATAGTATAAGTGCTTGCATACTGCAAACATTTCATCTCATCTTGATGAAACATTAATTTTTCAGAGAGATATTTCATCATGAGAAATATTTCTTTAATTCTAAAAATTTATCCTCTGGACCGGTTTTCGTTTTTTCATTATGTAATATAAACGGAGTAAAACAATCACTAATTTTTGCAATTTTAAGTATATTACACATTTTTCACATTGGGTTAATAATTCAACACATTTCATCCAAATTTTAAATTTATAGCACAATTAGAAGTGAAATAACATATATCTAATTGTTTAAAATTAAATAATTTTTAACAGGCGCAATATAAATTTTATGGAAACAATGAAATGTTTATTCGTTTATATATACAAAACTCTACGAAAATAAAAAAAATCAGCATTCTATCTTGACCCGTAGTATCGAAACATTTACCTATTTGTTTAAAATTAAAATATCAAAATTTCTAAATTCCCTATTTCGTTTCGTTATACAATTCCTACCTCTAAAAAATATTTCAGCTCCGTAGCTCATTTGAAAATACATAAACCTTGAAAATTTGTTTAAACAATTGCGAATTTTTAGCGTCCCCATTGTTGCACTTTTTCAATATTTTCGTTTTTTCTAGTTGGTTTTGCACAAAATCCTACCGAAGAAAAAAATTTTAAATCTCCAGCTCATCTGGAAGTGCCTATATATAGACGTTCATTACAGAGGAGGAGGATACTAATTTTTAGGCACTTTCAGATGAGCTGAAGATTCGAAATTTTTTTCTTAGGTAGAAATTTGTGCAAAACCGACTATAAAAAACGAAAATCTTGAAAAAGTGCAACAATGCGGCCGCTAAAAATTCGCAATTGTTAAAACAAATTTTCAAGGTTTATGTTTTTTCGAATGTTCTACGGAGCTGAAATTTATTTTAGAGATAGAATTTGTAAATAAATGAAATAGCGAATATAAAAATTATGACATTTTAATTTGTTTGGCAGTTAAAAATTCTTAAAGTTTAAACAGATAGATAACTGTTTAGGTACTACGAAATGAGCTAGGAAGCTGAAATTTTCAAGTTATTTACAAAGCAGTGCATCTGCTAAATAAATATTTGAGTCTTTCCATAAATATATTGCGGCGGCCGTTAACAATGTTTAAAATTTAAGCAATTAGAAAGATATTATTTCACTTATAGGAGTGCTACAACTTTAAAATTTGGCAGAAATGTGTAGCATTAGTACTCCATAATAGAGAATGTATAAAATTCTTAAAATTGCAATCTATTATTTTTACGTAAAGGAAAAACGAAAATCGCTGCGGAGTTGAAATCGTTAGAATGAAAAAAAAATTGTAATAATGAAATATCTATTTGAAAAATGAATGTTTTTTGAAGTTGAGATGATATACTTGCAGAATGCAAGCACCTTCTACTAGTATGTTATATCCTTCTCTGTAAGGAACGTCTATATATAATGATATATATATATATAAATATAATTATAATTTTCTTTTTTGTTTGTCTAAAAATATTAAAATGAAATTATAAACAAATATACTTGTACACGAAAGGAGAAAAATATCAGATTCCTAAAAATTGATAGAAATAAGTTTAAACTTCTCAGTCTGGTATTATTATATTATAGGAAATTACATGATGGAATGCAAGAAGGTGCTCGAGAAGCATGCCAATGAACATTTGCATATACTGCAATAAGAGCAACGCGTGATTGCAAGTGTATTCATATCGAGGAATTAAACATGAAATGCTCTCGTGCGATTAGACTGTAAACGGAAAGTCCTTGAGACTACAAAACTTCATTAGCGTAAATATAAACACTCGGTATTTGTTATCGCGCTTTCGATGGCAATTTCAATTGAAAATCATACGGTATTAAAAAAATAACTATCCACATCGCTCAGCAAAAATTATAGCGTTGCGCTTCTTAAAAATGTTTTCTCGCAAATTTCCATCAGTTATAATTAGGGTATGGATTTTTCGGATTAAAAAAAATTCATTCGTAGTGTTAATATCGGCTTTTATTATTTTTATTTTCATTCGGGTTAAAATCGGATATAAATAAGTCATATTTTTCGAGGTTTTAAAAAAAGTTCGATCTCGGAAAATGTTCGGGTCTTAGTATTTTGTAATTCGGAAAAAATTATTTTTTTTAAATCTTGTTTAAAAATTTAAAATTTGTATCAACAATCAAAACATTTTACTATACCTTAAGTATAATTGAGAGTTTGATATCTTGTCTTAAACGCCTCCAGATGGAGAGGAACACCTCGCAGGCTACAAATATATCTTGCTTCCAATCAAACTTCTTTTGAAAACACACCAGATATTAGTGAAATAATTTTTCTTTCGTAGTGGTTTCAACTAAACAGATATTGGGCTCTTTTTTCCTTATCCTATCAAAGATTTAACAGCGACTAGCTAAGGCACATCCTTGACTATTCATGGCGCGATCAAACCAAGGAGATTAAGATTGTGTTACTAAGTAAGCTTACGAATAAATTGTTTTCAAAGAGAATAAACAGACTGATCACGAACATCTCGAACTGCACTCAAGTGTCTACAAGCGCCAGAATAGAAATTCTGTTACCAATTATAAAAAAATTATGACCTGAAGAGTCGATTCCGACCGTAAACAAACAAGGGATTTAGCGAGAAGAAACCAAAAGCTAAATACGTATTTCGAGAGCCAAGCTCTCATCATCAGTAGCTGTGAAAGAAGAGTGGGGTCTGTTGGGTTGCATGAGGGAATTTGAATCGTTGACGGTTGGCGAGAAAGTGAAGGTGGGAGAGAGGGGAGTGGGAGGGTGGGGATTGGGAGGGAGGGGAGTGGGAGGGATGGGAGTGGGAGGGATGGGAGTGGGAGGGATGGGAGTGGGAGGGATGAGAGTGGGAGGGGGAGGAGGGGAAGAGGACATAGTTAGATCGTAAAGGGGGGAGTAAGGTACCGGGCCGCGATCGATATTCATAACGGTTTGTTTGAATTTGTTAATAAAGAGACTCTCAAAAGCGTCTAATTTGTTTTCTTCGTGTATTGATTTTAACAGTGTTAGATTCTGTATAGTGAAGGGGTGATTGTTTTCTTGTATATGGGCGGCTACACTCGAATTGTTTACGTGTTGTGTCTGAAGTATACTAAGTGCTCTTTGAAGCGTGTTTCTAAATTACGTTTTGTCTGTCCTATATATATCCTATCACATGTCCCGCAATCAATCTTGTAAATTCCTGATTTTTGTAAAGGCAGTATTATGTCTTTCGGCCTGAGAAGAAGGTTGGCGAGTTTATTGTTGTTGACATGAACAGTTTCTCGTGTTCTGAAAAGATGTTTCCGAGTTTGTTTGGTGACACCTAGAGCGAAATGTATTTTAATTATTTTCGATTTTTGGTGTTAATGTCTGTGAGTGTTGTGTGATTTTTGACATGGAGATGGTGTTTCTTTTTTCGTAATTTATTCTCTACTATTTGGCTGTCGTAACCGTTAAGTGTTGCGATGTTTTTTATGTGGGAAAGTTCTTAGCAAAAATCGGGTTTTGAAAGGGGGACCTGCAGTAAACGTTGAATCATGGAGTAAAATGGTGCTAACTTATGTGCAATGTGATGATGGAAACCATGTGGAATGTATGCCTCCGAATGTGTGTGTTTCCGGTAAACTATCAACGGTTCAAATTCCCTCACGCAACCCAACAGGCCCCACTCTTCTTCCAGAGCTACTTATTATGAGAGCTTGGCTCTCGAAATACGTATTTAGCGCTTGGTTCTTCTCGCTAAATACCCTGTTTGTTTACGGTCGGGGTCGACTCTTCAGGTCATAGTTGCACTCACCGTAGTCTCCTCTGCTATTTACATAAAAATAATTGTTTAAAGAAAACTAATAATTTCGGGTTTTTCGGGTTCTACCCGAAATTTAAAAAAGGCAATCGGAGGGTAAAAATCTGGTAAAAATCGGGTAAAACCCGAAAAATCCATACCTTAATTACACTGGATAACAAAAGAAAACGTTTTTAAATGTTAAGAAGATGGTGATTCTTATAGAATATTTCGCGCTGGTTTCAAATCTGTATGCCAGATTTTTCTATCACTCAGTGTTTTAAGTAATCGAAAGATGTATGTCATTCAAATTAAAGGTATTTTTATTATATTTAAAAAAAAACAGTATGTATTTACTAACCTAAAAGGTGGTTGATGTGGATTGTCTACTGACCCTCGAGGACCCTAGTTATAATATATTTCTTTATGCATAAATGCATAAATATATGTCTGAAATAACTTTTGTTAATTATAAATATCGTGGGAAATTTTATTTTACCATTTCTCTCCGAGAGAAATGTTTGCCTCACATTTAAATCTGAGAGGGCTAATGAATAAATTTAATTCTATAAGAGACGGCACAAATGAATTTTTTCGTCACAGCATGGTAGCATAGTAGTCATAAATGTAGAAAAAATCGAACCACCCGGAAAAAATAAATGAATAAGAGCTACTTAAATTATGACAATTTGTATTACAGCACATCGACGGTAGATGGCATATAAGTTATCACGACCGAATTTTCAAGACTAAAAATTTGGAGATGAAACGAAATCTAATATTTGTAAAGAACCATTAAAATATTGTTATTATTAATTTCTCCTAATTTTCTTCGATTAAGCTCAATTTTAAGGTATTTATTTTTATTCTTTTGTTCACATTCATTTCATCGCAAAATTGCTGCTATTACTGTACATCATTATATTAAAAACCCACAGCTTTTATTTTTTTAATGATATTAAATTTCTCAGGGGCAGATCCGACCCTAAAAACCCAACTTCATGAATGATGTAAGTTTATGAAAGCATATCTAGCAGCAGAACTTCAGACATGACTTTCATTTAAATTCTTATTCACGAGTTTTATGACAGTTATCTACCCAAGTTTCAAAGAAATGTAATAAGATTACACTGGGCAGCGAAAAGGTCGAACAAAACTATTCTTGGGTGGTTTTCTAGAATTAATTTTCGCCGTGATATCACGAATCGTTACCACCTTTTCCTGATGACGGAAAAAATTTGTTTACACATAAGTAATTCTCCGTTTTCCTATATCACCACAAAGATATTCTCGATAAATCACTTTTGGGAAAAATGAACAACATAAAAATTCTATCCAGATTTGACGAAACCTATGGTCCGCCGCAGAATGAGATTGATGTAATGACATGTGGGTTGCATAAGATATAAGCGTACTGGTGTGTGTGTTGCATAAGATGGAGGATACTTCAAGATTGGATAAACCTAACGTTATGATCGTAAACTCACATGTTAATTATAGTGCCTTTTATACGGTAGAATTTATGGCTAGTGATTTATTACAATATAAATCGCCAAAGAAAATTTTTCCGACAAAAAAGTGAGCATAAATATCAGATATATAACTTGAAAAACTAAAATGCAAGTTGGCGCAATATTTATAAATATAATGCTTTATAACACTGGTCAACAAATATTTTGTTAAATGTAAAATTTCAAATTTTTCTTATGTATTTTTGTGCTGATTTCAAAACTGAAGCCAGCATTTTTCTATCACCCACCATTTTTGTGTAACAGACATAATAAATTGGAAATAAAAATTAGCGTATAAATAAATATTACTTATTGCGTTCATAAAAAGAAACATAGCTAGTTTGTAAATGTTGGTTTGTTTATGTGTTGACTGCAAACATGAGGTCATTGTTTGCACATCACCATAGTCCAAAAGCTATCAGTCATCACCTTGGATCTCTTTGCTCTCAGTTGAATGTCGGCTTTCATTTGTGAAACATGCCTAGTGTCTGTGACTCACAGTCCTAAACCGATCAGTCAACACCTTGGGTAGGCAGCTACTAATGTAAATATGCTCACACTTTCACAATGTCTGATTCAGTATCTTCTCTTTGCTCTTAGTTGAGTGTCAGCTTTCATTTGTGAAACATACCTAGTGTCTGTGAGTTCTAGCTTAGCGGTGAATATCTTTAGTGTGCAGTGTGTGTGTTTTAAGGGAAACATGCCTCGAAATTGTAAAAGTCACCCAAACAATTTTTGCTATATTTGTGGTGAGTTAACTTTTAAGGCACAGTATTATCCCTCTAGTTAGTCAATCATATGAGCTTTATTTTGGATGCAAAGTAGGTGATTAGGACAAATCTGGGGCCCCTCACATCCGTTGTGCTTTATGTGTAACACTACTGATTGGCTGGCTTAAAGGATCCCGTCACATGCCATTTGCAGTTCCCATGGTTTGGAGAGAACCTAAGTACCATTCATTTGATTGCTATTTTTGCTTGGCTAACATATCTGGAATTACATCTAAGTCTAAACATACTGTAAAATATCCAAATCTTCCATCAGCTTTCAGACCTGTGTTCCACGGTCCAGAGCTTCCTTTATCTAAGCCACCAGAAACATGGACCTTAGATAAAGAAGATGATGGTGATATCGAGACCCAAAGTGACTCAGAAGACGAAATACAAAATGACCCAGTATTTACGGAATGCCTGACTTCTTCAAACCCTCACTTGATAACTCAGTCTGAACTCAATGATTTGGTTTGTGATCTTAATTTATCTAAAAGTCAAGCAGAACTTTTAGCTTCAAGATTAAAAGGAAGGAATCTTGTTGATCGGGGCAATAAAATGTTTTTTCCATAAACGTCAACAGCAATTTGAACATCTATTTTCTAAAGAGGGAGATCTAGTTTATTGTAATGATGTTGATTCTCTAGTGGAGGCCTTGGGTCAGCAGCACAATCCTCAGGAGTGGCGTATGTTCATAGATTCCTCAAAGGTGAGTTTAAAAGCAGTCCTGCTTCAAAATTGAAACAAGTACCCATCTGTTCCACTAGCCCATGCTGCTCACATGAAGGAATCGTACGAAAACATGAAACTTTGGCTAACCAGTATCGAGTATGAAAAGAATTCTTGACATGTCTGTGGAGATCTAAAAGTGATTGCTCTGTTACTTGGGTTACATCTTGGATACACCAAATTCTGTTGCTTCTTGTGTGAACGGGATAGCAGAGATAGACAAAACCACTACATCAAAAAGCAATGACAAAAAAGAAAAAACTTACTCCAGGAAAGAAAAATGTAGTTAGTCAGCCATTGGTTAGTTCTGAAAAAATCTATTTACCGCCATTGCACATTAAACTAGGCTTGATGAAATTTTTTGTAAAATTGATGGATCGTACTGGACGTGGATTTCTCTTCTTAAAAAATAAATTTCCGAGAATTAGTGAGGCAAAAATCAAAGAAGAATATTTTTGGGACCTCAAGTAAGGGAAATGATGAAGGATGCTTTATTTGAAAGCTAACTGAATGAAACTGAAGCAGCTGCATGGGCATCTTTCAAAAAAGTAGTCACCAACTTTCTAGAAAACTACAAGGCAGAAAACTACAGGCAACTTGTGAGTGAGCTTCTTGTGGCCTACAGAGCAATGGGGTGTAATATGTCTCTAAAAATACACTTTTTGGACTCCCATTTGGACTTTTTCCGGAAAAGCTCGGGGCTGTGAGCGACGAACATGGAGAATGCTTTCGTCAGGACATCTCTACTATGGAAAACAGCTACCAGGGAAAATGGAGCCCAAAATTTTGGTTGACTACTGCAGGACACTTTAAAGGGATGTTCCTCAAGCAAAGTTTAGTAGACAATCCACATCTACCAAATTTTAGGTTAGTAGATATATACTAAATTTTTACTTTCTCCATATACGTAGTATGAGAAAGTATTGTTTTCACGAAAATAATCGAACTCGAGATTTCAACGGTAATATATGTTTTAAGGTTCTCTGAACACCTTCTGACTAGTTTCGCGATGATGTCTGTCTGTCGGTCTATATGTGATAGAATTTTGTGGGCTCAAAAACTATTAATGAGGTCTAAGCAAAATTTTATATTTAACGTTTTTTTTAAGTTATAAGATCTGATTAGTTTTGGTAAAAATCGGTCGACCGGAAGTGGGTGTTTACTCTTGTCACTTATCAGTTATTTTGAAACATTTGCTTTAATGTTTGATATATGTAAAAATGTATTGGTATAAAAGTTGTAGGAAATTTCATTTTCTACAACCTTTGTTTGATACATTTTTCCATATAATGCATTGTATAAGAGATATCTTATATTTTTAGCTGCCACCACCATGCCACCTACCGAAGACTATTGTTAACAATTGAGCTTAGTTACGTCTTAGTAACGCTCCTTTTTATTTTCTTAATTGTCAACCGGAAGTAAATATTGACAACGATCCCAGAGATAACAACATTTAATTTTCCATATAAATATGGAGAAAGTCATGTGTTGCCCACATCAGTTTATTAAATATAATAAAAATACCTTTCATTTGAATAACATACATCATTCGATTACTTTAAAACCCTGTGTGATATAAATATTTTGGAAACAGATTTGAAATCAGCGCAAAATATTCTATAAGAATCACCATTTTCTTACCATGTAAAAAAGTTTTCTTTTGGTACCCAGTATTAATTAGGGTACGGATTTTTCGGGTTTTACCCGATTTTTACCCTCCGATTGCCTTTTTTAAATTTTGGGTAGAACCCGAAATTATTAGTTTTCTTTAAACAATTTTTTTTATATTTGGTCACAGAATTTCTATTCTGGCGCTTGTAGGCACTTGAGTGCAGTTCGAGGTGTTCGTGATCAGTCTGTTTATTCTCTTTGTAAACAATTTATTCGTAAGCTTACTTAGTAACACAATCTTAATCTCCTTGGTTTGATCGCGCCATGAATAGTCAAGGATGCGCCTTAGCTAGTCGCTGTTAAATCTTTGAAAGGATAAGGAAGAAAGAGCCCAATGTCTGTTTAGTTGAAAACACTACGAAAGAAAAATTATTTCACTAATATCTAGTGTTTTCAAAAGAAGTTTAATTGGATGCAAGATATATGTGCAGCCTGCGAGGTGTTCCTCTCCACATGGAGGCGTTTAACACAAGATATCACACTTTCAACCATACTTAAAGTATAGTAAAAAGTTTTCATTGTTGATAAAAATTTTAAATTTTTAAACAAGATTTAAAAAAAATAATTTTCTCCGAATTACAAAATAATAAATCCCGAAAATTACCATATATTGAACTTTTTTTAAAACCTCGAAAAAACTAACTTATTTATACCCGATTTTAACCAGAATGAAAAGGAAATTAATAAATCCCAATATTTACTCTCCGAAGGAAATTATTTTTTTAAACTTAAAAATCCATACACTATTTATAATATCTCGCATGTGCGTTGCAAAAAATATACCTTTAACAAATGGACATTCTTCGTATGTTCGTTCATTCAACATCTTTTCCGTGCCGTTTATTTATTCTTCTACTACGTACGTGGCTCATCCGGTGGAGGACCGCACGTCTCAAGGTTTGAATCCCCGAGGCTACATTTTGTTTACTCCATCGTCTTCTCTGGGAAAGAATGGCAATCATCCGGCTAAGCTTCTTCCTTCCCCCCATCCTCCTTCCGCCTTCCCCTTCCGCATCTTTCAGTCTTTCTCTCTCTCTTCGCTGACCCAAGACATTCTTTGGATCACGCCAGGAGGTGGCCTTTCTCTCCTTTAGAGACCGTAGTTTCTCCAGCCACTCCCAGAAGGCAAGTGGAGCAGTCAATATACTTTTTGCCTCGCCTCTGACGCCTCCTTCCATTTAAAGTCTCCCTCTCTCTCACACTCGATTCCTCCATCCCTTTCGCTTCCTCTCCTCTCTCTCCCCCTTGCGGCCAGTTTTTCTTGCTTTTCCGTGTCGTCTTGATCAGGTCTCGTCTTAGATCTCTTTTATTTGTTACTTGCCCCTACTTACATAGCGTCCCACCCGCTTCTTCCCTTTTTTCCATTCACACCGCACGGTCTCTCCTAAGTTTTCTTTTCTTAGTTTCCCTGTTTGACTACACGTCTCCATTCTTCCTTTCGCTTTAACCATTTCCATACGTTTCCATACGTCTCTTTCCCATCCTCTCAACGCAATTTACTCCCTACGCTCTCCTCTTAATCCCTCGCCACCCTTTTCTATCTAAAACCTGGTTACTTATGAATTTCTCCAACGACTTCTTTCTCCCTTCCTCTCTCTCAATCTTTCTCTATCTTTCTATCTTATCCTTCCTTCCGATGACGAAGCCGTATGTATTAAATCAAGAGTTTCATTAGGCGCCGAGTATGTGAAACGACCATTGTTTTGTGAAACCCATATTGCGCGATGTTGAAGCAGTCGACACCCTCCTGCCTATTCCCTTACATACCTGCTCACTCCTCTTCGTCTACCTTAAAGCACCTCCATAGGTATCCTGTCTCTTTGATATCCACCTCGCTCCGCCTCTCTCGCCTCTTCTTCCTCTTTTTTCCTTTTCTCTGTTCTCCTTTCCCTAATTCATTCCCATCCTTTCCTTCCACGTTCTCTATCTCCATACAAACTTTTCTTTAATCTCCCATTTTCCACGTGCGTTGGCCTTTTTGCCCGGCGAAACTTTTCCTTCCTCTTCCTTAAGAATTTCCCGCTTTTTATAAGCACTCACGCTCTCTTCTCCCTTTCGAGCGCACTCGACTTTATCTCCGCTGCGTCCCGACGCGTGGACATTCCGCGTTCATGCCTTTTTCCCGATAAACGTACTTCCTCCCCATTCGGCGTGCTTGTGCATTCATGGACGCGCGCACGTATTGAGGTGACGCGAAAAGCAATTTGAGCGAAATAAGGATGCGCCGCGCAAATACACCGCACCCGAAGTAATATCAAAACTCCTAAGGTGAATTGGAATAGATTAGGATGCAACGTGCGCAGAGGAGTAAAACTGAGGAAAAGAGGATAAACAAGTTGCTCGCGAATCGCGAGAGGAAATTTACTTTATTTACTCAATTACGAAACGCCTTTTAGTTTGAAAGTTTTGAAAACGTGACAAGATTACGCGACAAAATGGAGAATTCAGTTACTATTTAAATCTTTAGTTATAATTATACTAAAAAATGACTTTGTCCATCATATCCTAAGATATGGTAAGTTAGAATTGCATGCATTCAATTTTTAACTTGCGTTCCCGTAATTTCATTTTAAAAAACTCGAGTTTATCAACTTAAACATACATTTCGTTCATAAAAATTCATATTTTCAGTGTCCATGATCCTCCATTTTGGATTACTAAATTGTCAATTATATCAATTTTAAAGATATCAATTATTATTCGTTTAAATCTCATTGAGATATCACACTATTTCATCAAATTGGATTATTAGTATTGTGAATTTCCGTCATTCAATTAATAAAACTTGGGCTTTTCACGGCACGGCAACTTGAACTTACTTCACCCTATGCTTCGGGCTAGAAGAAGAAGATCCGTCTGCAGTGTCCGTTTGCTGAGATTAGGTCTTCCATCTTATCACATTTACGTCGCGGATTACAAACTCAAGCACTCTATTCTCCACCGAGCACGATTCTAGCAAACTTTGGTCTACGAGGTCCTCCATGTAATCTTGTTAAATGGCGAAACATTTTAACTTCATTCAAGACGGTCGTGTAACGCTCGCCGTACCGCCTTAACTTTCGTTCGACCAAATAAATCGTTAAATTATATATTATTAACGAAAGAGTTTCATTGTTATTGTTATAAAAAAATCACTTGAGCTTTACTTTTTAAGTCATAAAATTGGTTTTTTTTACCACACACATGAATGCTTTTTAACCCCTGATAAAATTTGAAGTTCTTATTCGGATCGAATTTGAAACAGGTTTAAAAAAATAACTGCCAAAGCAAATACCACAAGCGCTTTTTTATAATTTTCGTGTAAATTTTCAAAATCTTCGACCTTCTCTCCCTCCTCGTTATTTAAAACACCTCACCACAGTTAAGTAGTCTTTATATCCAATTTTGAAAGTAAGTTTCACGTATTTAAACTTAATTTTTATTGTTGTAGCAAAGTAAACAAAACTAAACTTTACTGAAGTAAAGGACTCGTACAGATAGTCTACATGGAAGTTTTTTCTTGTTGAAAGGTAAACGGACAGACAGACGGACACTCAAAACTAATGGGGTTCACGTCTGTTACTAGCCAAAGCTACCCTGAAAATCTTTGCTTCATAATTTTGCTCACGGATGGGTCAAGTGTTTCCGAAGGAAACATAGCCTTATAAAATGTTCGTGTCTCTGTGTATATGTGTCCCCCACTAACAATTTTTTCATTAATAGACAGATTTTCATCCAATTTCGTATGAGGCTCATGCCGCCACGGCCCACCTCCGGGCTATATTATATTTTGTGAAGATTGAAGTCCCGGGTTCGATTCCAGGAACATTTTTTCCTATTCGTTTTATATAGGAAGTCTCAAATCCATCGTGCAGTGATGTTTTCTTTTATACTTTAAAATATCTTAAAATTGTTATATCGGAGCGACGTTTGTACTGTTCTAAGGGAAAAATAATGTAGATTTTAATTATTATCACAGAATTTTGATAATTAATCGTATTTGCTTGAATTTCTAAAATATATAGCGTTTTTGCGTTTTAAATCTCATTTTATGGAATCGTTGCCACGGAGACGATTATTACCGAACTCTGCTTGAGCATAGTCGAGTGAACAAATGGGTTATTTTCTTTTCCGCTCTACTACTCATTAGCAATGGACAGTTGATTCATACATATTAGCGCACAAACAGTAACATTTATTAAATTCGTTAATTAAAAATATACATGACAAATATAATGCCAGAAAGATATTATGACATTGCTTTAATATTTTAAACCTGTTCTATTAATTTTTTTTCCAATTTTTCTCTATCATTGATAAACTATGAGTTACAAAATTCGGGACGTCAACTTAGGGAAACCAGCCTGCATTAGTCATGGTTTGGACTTCTTGTTTTCAATAGAAATAACAGGAAAGACGCAAACAGCATGCGTGCATACATGCGAGGCAAAGGCGTTCTTCACGATTTATGCAGTAATGTTAAAAAATATAAATATTAATGGCTTAGTATAATGTCTAAGGACTGACAAATGATGAGTCAGTATTGATTCCAAGGATACAACAAATATTTGATTCACCGAATTATTTCCTAACAATTTTAATAAATAAAGCATTGGACAATTATATAAAACTTACCTCGCTCAAATAACAGTAATATAATCTTTATGTTCACGTTGATTCCTACGTCGTAAATTACCCATTTCATTTCACATACAAACGCTGTGTATGAGTAAAGAAAATAGACGTATTAACATTCATTTCTTAGTCGTAGATAATCAATTTCCCTTCATTTACCAAATGTTGCGTGAGCACGAAAGAAAAATAAACTAATTAGATATTTATAGCAGATCTTATTTACTTCAGCTACCATGAAGATTGTTTTCGTTGACAACAATTAAGAAACACGGAAAAAATTTCCAAGTTCCAAATGAATTACAACTTTCTCGTTTGATTTTCTTGTAATTGGCTACTTCCTCGATAAAAAAGCGTTGAAAAAAATACATGCTATTTGATTAGTTATACAATTTTTCGTTGACTTTTTTATGTGATATTTTACTAGATAAATAAAAGTGCATTTTTCACTAGTAAAGTGGCACTCCCAATTAGGCTGCGTAAACCACTTATATCCTTTTCTTATTTTCTTTGTTCTTTTGTCCTAAATACCAAATTTTATGAATATCTGTACAGTAGTTTTGGAGATGAAATATGCGGACAGACGGATGGACGAGCAGGACTTGAACATAAGGCTTTCTTTTTTTAATGTTTGTAAATGACGCCTAAAAAGCGCTAAAAAGCAATAGGTAGTATAGTACAATAATTAAATGGCCGATCTCACCTGGTAGTTTGAACCGATAAGCGCGGCAATTGGTCTATCGTTGTTTATAATGTTGTGAGAACAGGTAAATTATTGTGTAGTTAATATATCATTGCTAATTGATGAAAAACTTTTTATGAAAAGTTCATTGAACAGACCGCTTTTGCCAGCCAGTTATAGTTGAAAAATACCGGATTTTATCTCAAAAAAGCAATGTTGACGGTTTTTTAGGCGTTCTGTACCACCAAAACTGTAGTAGCGGAAGGCCTTATGGCCACATCTCGTCCGTCCATCAGTCGTAACTTTCATCTCCTAAACCGCTGGACAGATTTTAATGAAATTAAGTACGAGTCATCGATATTAAAATTTATCGCCCAATAGTGATTTTTAACTGGATCCGTCAATTAGAACTTTTACTTTACGTAATTACTATAATAAAATTATACTCGTATCTCGTTAAATGGCATCCGTAACGCAACAATTAGATTCCAAATTTTTCTCTCCCTAGCACTTATATGATCTGTAAGGTAAAATTTAACAGATTATTCGGATAGAGAACTTTTACTACAAGAAAGTTTACAAAACCACGTAATTACGAGTTATAGTTTCGCAGATAAAAAATTCGAGAAAATCCCTAGCAAAATATCGCATAATATTTTTTTTAGACCGATCTCTAAGATATGTCTCTCGGCAAACAACAATTAAAACCCACGTTTATCTATCCCACATCCTAATATCATCTGTAATGTATAAATTAAAAACTTTATTCAAACAACATTTACTATAAGATAGTCCGCAAGACCGGATAATTACGAGTTATGGCTTCGGAGATAAAAATTCGAGAATCGTCCAATCTTTCGATACCGTTTCATAAGTATATCCCATTAAGAATGCCTTTCAAATCTCTGTGTACTCCATTTATGGAGTATACATTTCCATTTTGTATTTTAATACATACATTCATTATTAAACAATTTCAATTAATGAAACCTCTAATGACATTCCATGTACCTCTAACACTAATTTCCGTTTCGTCAAAATATCGTTATTCTTCATGGATAGATAATAGACAGATAAATATTCCTTCAGGCACGTATTATCTCTTTTGGCAAAATTTCCCTAATCCGATTTTTTTAAATATCCGGATACAATTACATACGAGTTCATAAGTAAACTAAGTTAAACTTTGAGCGAAGTGTATTAGTGTGAAACGAGCGTTCTATTTCCCAGGATTCATTTCATCCCCTTTGGGCCCAACTTGGCCTTAAATCTATATAAATAAAATTGTAATTCTGTCTGTTTGTTCGAGCATCACGCAAAAACGGCTAGACCGAATTTCAAGAAACGTGCAGCATATTTTAAGGTCAATCCATCTTAGAACTTAGACTACATTCCATTCCAGAATTTTAATCAGAGGGGGGTTGCGGGGGGCGGGGGCAACTCAAAAATCGGCGATAGCCTGCTTACTATTGATTTTATGACAAAAATGTATATACCAAAAATTGTAGAAAATAACATATATGAACGTTATTGTTCTATAAAATGTTTTGATAGGATGATTTTGAACTGAGATATGTAGGAAAAATCATAATTTCGCTTTTCGAGCCTCCTTTTTTTAGGTCGCTGCAGGTGCTCTGAGGGAACAAGTTTGTCTGACAGTTCCTTCGAGTTGAGACATCTGTTTGTAATTATGGTGGTATTTAGCCACCTGTCTGATCATACGTCTTTGTGGATAAAATGTAGGGACAGCTTTTCCGAAGACCTAATCAGAGATTTACAAAGGCAATATCCAGAGGTTACTGTAGCATTCAACGATATTTAAAATTACGCTTTAATACTTCTTCAAAGTTAAATTTCGGCCATAATTGTTAAGACCTAAGAAGAATATAACTTATCATCACCTCGAGCCACAGATCCAAACGTTCTAAATAATGAATATCTCCGGGAAGTAAGCTATGACTCAGAACAAATGGCAACAAATGTAAGAGAAAATTAGCCAAAACTCACAGAAGAACAAAAACATCTTCATATAAAAGTTTTAAATAGTGTCGCCAGTTTTTTAGGTCAAATGTTTTTTGGACGTCCCTGGAGGCACGGGGAAAACGTTCTTGATAAATCTTTTACTTTCGAAAATTCGAGGAGATGGTAAAGGTAGCGTTGGCAGTTGCTTATTCTGGAATAGCAGCAACTCTGCTTCCTGGTGGAAAAACTGCTCATTCTTCATTCAAAATATCTCTCTACATTGATTGCATGGACAGCCCTGTGTGCAATATTGCAAAAAATGGCAATATGGCTACAGTTTTGCAAAATTGCACGATGACCAACAAGAAGTTGGTGGAGGCATTGGACCAAAGTTTGAGAGACATCAGAAATACTGACAGATTCTTGGGAGGGGTCACAGTATTGTTTTTCGGAGACTTCAGACAGGCTCTCCCAGTTTTGCCGAATGGTACAAGAGCTGATGAAGTCAACGCCTCTCTCAAGCGTTCGGCCTACTGGCCTCATGTCAACATATTGAATCTGACCATGAATATGAGGGCTCGCCTGGGGGGTGATGCACAGATATAAAAGTTTTCAGATTTATTGTTAAATAGCGGTGAAGAAAAACTCCCAGGGATAAATAATGAAATTTTACTTCCATCTGCTGTTTGCACTGTTGTGAGCGATGTTGACACTTTAATAGAGTTTACCCAGATGTTTATGATATTGCAAGAAAACCGAGCTCTCAGTTTTGTAAACGCGCCATACTGACACCCATGAACGACCAGGCGCAAGCAATCAATAGTACAATACTGAGTAGATTTAATGCGCAAGAAATAGTTTATAAATCTGTAGATAGTGTACTAAATCAGGATGAAGCAGTAAATTACCCTGTAGAATTTTTGAACTCTGTCATTTCTTCCGGACTTCCTGCGCATTAAATCAATTTGAAAATTGGGCGCCAATCATGCTTATGAGAAACTTGAGAGCTCCATAACTATGCAATGGTACTAGATTACAGGTGAAAGCCCTCCATAACAATGTCATAGAAGCAATACTTGTAACCGGGTGCGGTAAAGGGAAGTTGGTTTTTATCCCCCGAATCCTCTTGATTCCGACGAACTAGCCATTTGAATTTAAACGCCTGCAGTTCCCCGTCAGCGTATGCATCGCCATGACTATTAACAAGTCGCAAGGCCAAACGCTTCGAATTGCAGGCGTTGATTTGAGATCCAGCTGTTTCTCACATGGACACTTTTATATAGCGTGCTCCAGGGGGAGTAGCAGCAAGGATCTTTTCATATGTGCCCCGGATGGAAAGACTCATAACGTAGTTTACAGAGAGGCACTGATATAGGTAACCTGAGCAACGCCGGGTAATACAGCTATTGTTTTTGCGTAAGCTGGATAATTTTATATTTATCCATTATACCTTAAACTCACCCAGTGCGAAGAACGTGTATTTCAGCTAGTATATATATACATATACATACATTATATATATATATAAGTGTAGGGTAGTCGAGTAATTGGCAATTCATTTATTAAGTAACACTATATCCGGGAGGAGACCTTGACCTTTCATAGCAGTATACCCACTTTTATCTCCGCAGGAAAGTAATGGCGGGCTGGAGAGGAAGGGCGAAACAGAAGCGACAGAAAGGCCGTTTTCGAGGGAATTGATTGCTCCCTATACCGCGCCCACGAACGGGGGCGCTTTTAGCGGTCTCTCGAGTGCGTCTCGCAAGTATGGAGGAATTCTTCGCCTCACTTCCTTTGAGATGCTATGAGCGTATGAAGGGAAACGGTTCTTTTTCTCTTGCTTTCTGACCGTCCTTTTGTTTGTACTCGGCCGGTCTATAAGAATGACGTCCTCTGCGCAAAGAATAGTATATCGATTTCTTCTATTTCGACTTCCTATATCCTTTTTCCTGCCCTTAGAATGAAAGAGTGCGTCGTAAAAACAAGCGATGCTTACATATTTCACTGCGTCTTTTATGGATATTTTCAAAGCAAAAGAAAAGGAGGAGATTTTTTTACAACCATTGGTAATAAATTAAATGATTTATTATAAAACCAAACAAGCTCTCAGGTTCACCTAAACCGCGTTTTTAACGATTATTTTTGTTTCATCTAACCTAAATGGTGGCAATTTGGCTCAGAGCCAAGTGACAAAAGCTGTGTGCAATGAAATACATCTAAAATTGTATATAATACAATATTTACATAATAAAAAATATGTATTAACATTATAATTTACTTAAAATATTTTTTAGAGGTTTTCTTGATTTTATAAAAGGCTACATCTGACATAATCCACCGTATATCACTGTAAATAGAATTCCTTTACTTCCTACAATCCATTCTTTAGCACCAACAAAACAACTATTTATGAACATTGTAACATTTTTCTCTAAACATTTTTAGGCGACAAAGCACTTTTTGTAACATATTTCCTAATGTCGTTTCAATAAATGAACAATTCTCAATATATATTTTCTGTTATTTCCGTTCTATTTTATATTTAGTAATATACGCATGCGCTGATTAATGTAGACGTGGACTGTTTTTTAATCAAAAACCAAATATTTCCTTCACTGAGGTCAACATCATAATGGAGGAAAAAGTTTTATCTAAAATCATAATCATTACGTCCCTTACGAACATGCATACAAATTACTACGGTAAAAATTTACGAAAGTACACATTATTCGGACTCATTTCCCATTTCATAACCACCGCATACTTCCTAGTTACCATGAAATTTCCATTAATCTTTAGGAATTATAAAGGATCAAAACTTGGCCCTCTTACAATATAAACATAGGCCGGATTCTCTAAGGAGCAATGCATTCCTGTTATATTCACATACTTTATATCAAGATCAGTTTGTTCTATCAAGAATTTAATCACTTTGCTCCCAGGTCGTATAACACTTTTAGGGAACGCAATTTGCGAACGCACATCTCCATCTTTCCGGTGATCACCAATTATTCAATAGCGTATCTTCCGTTTTTATTTAAGGCAGCGCAATAAAACAGGAAAATTGATTCCCACGGAAGCTGGATTCCAACCCTGAGATCCATTACACCTGGGAAGGATAATTCATCTGACGTATTCATCGACCGGCACTAGCCTTAGCCATTCGGCAATTCAAATATCCGACCTTAACCTCCGCTTCTTCATCTCCACAACTCTCTCGACCGCCATCTCAAACAATCTAGAATGGAATGATACGCCATTACACTGGGAGAGATGAGATTACGTTCCAAAAACTGAAAGTTCATATCGCCGATAAGTTTTCGAGCGGATTGACATTTTTATGAGATTACCTTTGAGATGAAGGAATTATAAATTGAGGTGGTTCTAATGACAACGAATAAGACAATTTTCTCATTCTCTGCAACTCATTCCAGATATATCCTTCACTAATATTTGCCATTATGAAATTTTGTGTCGTAATAACAGATTTTGAAAATTCGTGCTTGTATTTTTGATTGATATATCCTGCGATAATTTTGAAAACCCGAAGCAGTAACGTAAGCTTAGAGTGAACGTTGTTACTATGACTACGATTATTTTCACACTAATTGGCAAGGAGTATGAGATGTTGGCGAAGCGTCAGAATACCTAGGAAATTATTCGACCGAGGATTCCAGAGGCCTCGAAGTGATTAAAAACTGATAGCTTTGTTATCGTAAGATGATTCAGTGCAATAGCTCCTTGCCATTAATAAATGCGGCTACCAAGTAAAAAATCAACGGTAAAAAAATTATTTCAAGTATTTGCCACCTTTAGGTAAATGCGCTGTTTTAATTTCATCAAACTAAATGAGTTTTTATGGCATTCATTTGATTTAAAATCGACTTAACTAAATGCATAACACAGGCATATTGGCGCCCAGTATGGAGTTAAGAATTCCTTGAGATTAACTTCAGGTTTACAATACTTTAAGTAAGTTAAAATAATGATTAAACATGGAATGTTACAAAAAAATGGTAACTGCGTAATGATATACATTCTAATACATTTCCTCGTCCATTCAAAAAGCGAAAAAAAAAAACAAGAAAGAAAGATAAGAAGAAAGATAACGCATAGGCTCTATCGATAATATTTAGAACAAAAATAAATTATTTATTCGTATGAAATGTTTTAAGAATAGTCGCACGTCAAATAAGTAATTACATCCGAGTAATAGGCAGTTTAAAACGACATCTACCAAGAGCTGCAATGAAGTATGAAATTAATCAGCTGCCGTTGGCATACGCGTTTCCTCAGTTTCTTCTAAGTACGTCGACACACAGCATGCACCCACGCATGTGTACTCTCGACCCCTCTACGAAATATTGTGCGCGTATCTACATCCCTCTTGCTTGTCAACCTAATATGTTTCTAATAGAGGACATAAAAGAAAATAATGATGCAATAATATTCGTGGTCACCAGAAAAAACGACCACCAAAGCAAGTACAAGCTAAAATGGAGCTGGAGGGCAGGAAAACCTAAGGCCATTAAAGCTTCGCCTTCGCTACCATTTGCATGACGGCATTTTAGAGGCAATTAACTTCGAGGGATAACAGATGACTTTTTACGTCACCAAAACACCCCGCTGGATGATTTGTGCACGAAATACGACGGCTGTATTCACAAGATGATCTCATATTCCAAGCAAACTGGAAATTCTGCGGAAGTTTGTTTTTATAATTATGCCGCAGGGAAACAGTTAAAGACGTCAACAACGCAGAAAAAACGTAAACTCCACCTCTCTCGTTTTCTCTCAGAAGGAAGGCCTGCCTCGTTTTCAAAACACGGGTTCCTTTTATTAATATCCACAATTCGTCTCGAGGAGTTCTCTCACTTGTTTTTTACCAAGATAACCACGTTCTCAAAATGTTATCCAATGAAAATTGTCGTTCCCACCACAAACTCCAACGGACAACCACCTCAGCACGTGAAAAATATCAGACGCTGACGAATCATGAGGAAAAGAGCTAGGCTTTTCGGAGACACCTGAGAAATTTATGAAAAAATATATATGTATATATAAAGGATCTTGCATCTCTTCGATTGCCTCTCTCTCTTCCCTCTCTCTCTCTCTCTTCCCTCTCTCTCTCTTTTCCCTCCCCCTTTTTCTCTGTCAGAGTCTAAAAATACAATAAAGTGGACACGAGCAACTCATAAATAACTCTTACCAACTCACGCACGCCTACTCTCTCTCTCTCTCTTTGCCTGACAACGAATCCGAACACTACTAGCACCTTCCAACTCACTGCCCCCGTGCTTCCTAGAGGATGAATTATCCACGAGGGAGGGAAGAGTACCCTAAATAAAAACTTTTATTTTTAGATTCGCCCTAAGTACTGCGATGGCAATCAGGTCGGAAATTTAAATTTAGGCGGTGCTTAGTTTATAGAGAAAAAGGAAGTGGAACGCACAAAATTATGATGCAACTGGTAAGTATTTTTTTGAAAAGTTTTGGTATATATTTTTCTGCAAAAGACCCGCTTAAAAATTGACATATTTTCCTCCATCAAAAACATTACAAAAATTCGAGCATTTTATACTTCAATAAATAGGCACCGTTACGCCGTTCCGGAGCGTTTCATCACAAATTAAGCCCTATATATATTATGACGACGTGTATTAAATGCTCCCGTTAATAAATCCCACAACTACAAACATTTTATTTTCGTATTTGATCATCCGAGAAAAAACTGAAGCATACTTATATCACGAGATTATCTGCTTCTCTCGATAAGAAAATGAAACAAATGAACAAATTTATTCTGCGGTGATTTCACCTAATGCATATAAATGTCATGTCTCCAACATACGCGCAGTATAGAGCGGTGCATACAGACGTCGTAAATTACCAACATACGCGATTATTGCACTAATATAATTAATGTAGATGTAATTTTGACACAAGATGTTCAATATTTGCTGCGCATCATTATAAACTGTATTTTTTGCTGCGAATTTGACATAACTTAAGAAGTTTGCCATTTCGTAGGATTCTTTACCGCGAAAATGCTGATGCGCCAGTGTGTTTTATACTATCATTTCCAAACCTTTATAACAGCACGACCTACCTAGGTTTATAGAGTTTACCTGAGACCCACCTATTATCTATATACTAATTTTTCAAGCAGTACATAGGTACAGAGGTAGAAAACTGTACTATCATGCGTTCTTTAACTATTTTATAGCAAACTCTTTAAAATGGATAAATTTACCAAAATAAACTATTTGGAAATCTTTACCCAAAACACCTCAAGTTCCTTTGCGACCCACAGGTTGGAGAACCCTGTTTTATACAGCAATATTGATGAAAATAAAATTTAAAAATCAAAGTTTATTGCATGCACACACACACACGCAAATACAAACAAACGCATATGAACAATAACAGGCACGCGTCATATTCCTTATTTGCTTAGTGTAAAATCTACCGATTCATCCCACGCATAGCAAACAGAGAATTACATTTAGATGAACCTTTCATCTCTGTATAAAACCGAAACACTATCAGCAGCGAAATGAAATTTGAAAAAAAACAAATACGTCATATCGCACATCATTCTCGCGTTCACAGGGCCACACTCGTGCTTACGAGTGACCTACTTAGCTCCTTTTCAAGGTCCCCGTCGAGCACCGGCATCGCTATCAACGATTGAAAGGGCAAAGTGTCTATGCTTCATACCCCGTGCAGTAGTGTGCGCGACAGAGGGTGTGTATGTGAGGGAGAGAGAGCTGAACGATTCGAAATATTCTACAGCGGCGAGGCAAAAAAAGAACGCCCTCTGTCATATTCGCCAAAGGACGCGTCCGCGCAAGAATGGACGTTCTTTTTGAAATCGTTTACATCGAGGACCTAAAAGTCAAGCGTGCACGCTGGGGCCGTCCACTTCCGCCAACCGTAAATCAGCGCGCGTGTGACAGAAAGTCAGCATGACCGGCGTCTCATAAGCGCGCTGGCAGCAAGAAAATAACCAGGCGAAAAAAATGGCGGATGAAAATTTTCGTCCGGCTATTATTACTATTAATTTTAAAAATCCCTCGCTCACGCTGAGGCTTCGTCGCGAAATTCGAAGCTGCTTATAATAAGCAATCGCGTCGATGACGAAAGCATGGGACGCCGGAGCAGATTAGTTTCCTTTCTTTTGTAGAAGAAGGATTTTCAGGTGCGCTCCTTGAGTCGTTATGCAGGGATCCGTCACGTTTTCCCCACTCAGGGCGTCTTATTTTACCAATTAAAGGCTGGAATCACGTTGCTCGTTATACGCGATTCAGTGTGAGAAGCGCTCCCAACATTGGCGGTCCTGTTTATTCAAAACACTTCACTCCCGCATCTCGAATTTGTTTGCACCTCGAATGAAGCAAAGAGGACGGAAATTATTTTCACAGAAAAGTATACCGTGTTAAAATAAAATCCTTTCTAGGCTTTTCAAACGCTGGAAATGTTATTTCTTCGGATAGCCTAAGATATTTTGCGATCCACGCGACCTACTTCTTGCAGAATAACGTGAACACTATGTGATGTCTCCCAAAGCCGATGAGATGTCAGCTAATAATGGAACCTTGTTTAGAGAAATATACACTTTTGAAAAGATTCGAATAAAGGTACTCGCAGCAACACCAATAAGATCATGAATTAAACTGAGCTATTTAATAAGAAAAAGTTAAAAATAACGCTTCAAGGCAATACGACTCATGAAACTGCGTCATTTTAATTCGTGGTCAAACATACACTCAAAACTCAAATTTTTATTAAAATGTTCAATAGAATGAACGTATCCAACCCCGTTTAATGGAAACCTATGGTTGATATCAATCACATTGACACGTGACTAGATTTATTTTATGTTGTCTCGTCTAAATCATTTGTGTTGTTTGGCACGTATACCTGTTTTGATGAGTTGAGACGAGAGTAAGGGTAAGGCGATAATAGCGCATTCAACGCCATTCAAATCACAGTCATATTGACATGCATAAATAATTAAACTCCAAAAAAACGTTAATTATACAATCCCCACCAAAATAACACCAATGCCCGTTTTTGCGACAAAGAAATCATTTCTTGAACAGCATAGAAAGTGAAAAAAACGACACCAAGAAAGGGAGAGAGATCCATTCTAAAAATCGAGGAGGGAACATAATCCGCATAAAAAACGCGAAGAGAGACGAGGAGAGATAAACTGAAAACACGCTTTCGCAGAATGGTGTGCGGAAAACAACAAAAGACGAAAAACTTCTCCAACGCTAGAGGGAGGATACAGGAAAGTGCAGAGAGAGAGAGAAACGCAAGGACGCAAAACAAAACGAAAACGATTTAAAATGGAAGCGAAATAAAGGGTAGTCTTTTACCAGCCCACGGGGGAAGACTCTCGGCCATACGTGCTTTGAACCGTCCTCTTCTCTCCCTCTCTTTCTCACACACACACATTGATCTCTGCACGTGCTGCGTAGAGAGGAAAACGGGACGGGAATGGGACTGGAATCGAGACGGGGGATTGGGTGTAAGAGCGTGAGCGGAATTCTTCCGCTGACGTCTAGGAAAAGATGGACAACAGATGAGCCACGCGGTGAGTAGGCGAGGAGAAAAAAAAAGAAGCGGAAAAAGATTGTGCCTGAGAGAGGAGGAGACCACCGGAGATTAGGGGGGGGAGAAGAGGAGGAGGAAGAATAATTGTGTTTGGGGAGAGAGCGGTGGGAACGAATTTGGGGTCGATAGAAGAGACGCAAGAAGATGGAAGAGAGTGGTTTGATAAAGATACAAAGATAAGAAAGAAGCTGAAAAGGACGCAAATTGTAAGAGGAATAAAGCGCAAGAAGGTAAAGTTGTCCATTTTACGAACAGTTCGAGGCCAAATTTTTTAAATACAGCACGCATTAACAGATTATGTAAGTGTATCCCACAGTCACCAAAGTTTGAGCAAGCTAGATTCACACATCATATAAAGAATATGCTTATTCAGTGATAGTCGATTTCCAATAATAACAACGAGTCTATTGTGTTGAAATTATAAGGTGATCCTAATTGTTCATATTTTGAATTCTCTTCGAAATTTTTAAGAGCGAATTCTTCATCGAAAATCGATAAATTTCAAATGTATTAACAACACGTCACAGTAACTTAATTCCAAAGTTGGAGGGAGTAAAATTATCTTTTCAACAAAAATATATAAATATTTACAAATTTGATCATCGCGAGAACATAACGCGATTTACATAAAATAAAATATGAGTGAAAATAAAATAGCAAATAGCCCGTTATATAAAATAAACAAATCAAAATCTTCCAATAATCGAAAGATATAATAATTATGAATGACGAAGCAATGCAAATAGTGAAATAAAGGAGAGAATGAAGGAAAACGGTAATTAATAACGTAAAAGCGAAGAAGGCCACATTTAAATAAGAGTTTTTTGGTTGGCATTTTTTAAGAGGCGTATTAACAGCTGTGTTTTGCGGCCTAACAAAAGGCACAACCAACTAACTATTCAGAACTTGATAATATCACTGCTTGTCTACTTCACAAATAATGAAACAGTGTGTCAAGCGCAAGAGTAAAAAAACCAAAAGAAGCTAAAAATTCAAAATCTTCAAAAAGGGGAGTGAAAATAAAATTAAAAAATCTGTTTCGAAAAAATTATTCGAAATCAAGATTTAAATGTTTTATGAGAAAGCACAGTGGTGCGACAGTGAAAATATGAAATATCTAAGAACAGTGTGAGGATATTGAAAGGAAGAGAGATGAAAAAACTAAACAAACTGAGAAGATAATGTGTGTAGGAAATAGAGAAAAGCGGGAGCAGCGAAAGAGAAAGGACGATGGATAGAAAGGATAAAGAAATACGAAAAGATAAATGAGAAAATAAAAAATGGGAACAAGAGGTTTTAAGGGAACAGGATGAAGGGAAGGAATGCTCGCGAGGAATAAATGGATAAAAGAGGATAAAAATAAAACCAGAGGCCAGTAATGGGTAATAAAAGAGGGGCAAAGGAAGAAATTGCATCAAAAAGAAAATGGAATTAGAGGGATATGTTGCAAAATGAGAAAGGGCAGTGAGTGAAAATCGGACGTAAGAGAGTATACGAGGAATGAAAAGGTAATAACGCTTCTATGATAAGGGATAATAGCAGCAATAAAGCAAGCAAAAGAGAAAGAGCAACATAGTTGAATCAAGTAAAATATTTGTAATGAAAACGAAATAAATAAATAATTAATAATTTAATGATGTATTGCGATCCATTTTGCATGAAAAAGACTCTAGGTTTGATAGTCATTTTCCGAATTCACATTTACTGTAGATGGAAAAGCCATAAAAAAATATCCAACTATAGGAAAATTCTTAGAAAAGCCGCAACGCAGTGGTTCTCAACCTGGGGTCGATGGACCCTCAAGTTGTTCATAGAGTAGATACAGGGATGGCCTATGGAAACAAATAGTATATAAATATAATTTACCGTCAAAAATGACAGGTATGCATTAAATTAAAATTAAAACACTTCCCATTCTCTCTCCCTCTCATTCTCTGTAAATTTCGCTGGATTCTTAAGAAAATACATTATATAAAATAGGGGTGGGGGTCCATGGCTAATACTGGAGGATCTGGGGGGTCCGTAGGTGCAAAAAGTTAAAGAACCTCTGCTCAACCCATTAAGTCGACGGAGCATTTCTTATAACTTTATCACGAATCAAAGGAAAACTATCTATATTTTCTAGATTTTTTTATAAAACCAAATATATTGTGGATAAGCAATAGAACAAGAAAAAACAGGTCAATAATTAAAATGAATGGGTCTTTCTTCTGTCAATACAGTAATGGAAAAGCGCGTACTAAAATTAGAGAGAAAAAGCTCTCACATTACGGTTGTCCCTACGAGTAAAATAAAAGTTTAAGCAATTAAAAGAATGGTTAAATCAATCATATTTCAACCTTAATTTTTATCTTAAACTCCAAATGGAAAATGTTTATTTTTTCTCTTTCGCTGGCTTGAATGGGTTATAAATCTGTAAGAAAACTCAGAAAATAAGGAAGTGTTACAAAATGTTGATTAAATGATAAAAAACCAGTGCATAGGCGAGGCGGAGATGTAAAATTGACTTTAGAACCTATAGGTACTGGCTTGGTAGTTGATTAAAATACCTTTCCTGTAATTGGGAGACCCGGGTTTGATTCCTGGTCAAATTCAGAACTTCCCTACGTTGAAATTATTTTTTAGTATTATACGTTTATGCATATAGACTTCATTTAGCTACGTTTTATCTGGTGCGAAAATTTTGAGTGCATGGGAAATGGTGTGGAGAAGTCCCAAAATACCATGCAGCCCTTCACTGATGTGAATATAAATATACGTAAATACTAGCTTAGGATGCACTGGTGGTGTAGTGGTTAGCGTGTCGGCTTTCTATTGCAAAGTTCGGGGGTTCAAACCCCTCGAATGAAGGTTTTATAAAAAAAAAAACTATCATCAGTGCCTGGCAGTAGGCAGCAGTACTGTCAGTATGGTATAGAGCCGAAAACAAATGATGTTGGTTGGGTCTATATCCAATACAGCTGTAGGCGTGATCAGGACGATTTGAACGGCTACAGTACTGCGATGTGGAAAGCAAGAGGGAAACTACCACATTACAATCCCTAGTAAAGATTATATGGTTGGACAATATGAATTCTCTCGAGGTAAAACAATCCGGAGGTAAAATAGTCCCCCAATCGGATCTCCGGGCGGGGACTGCCTTGAGGAAAACATTTGTCGAAAGTAAATTACGAATAGGGACTTGGAACGTAAGAACTATGAGAAAGGCAGGAAAGCTAGAGAACCTGAAAGAAGAAATGAGAAGAAATACAGTTGACATTATAGGGCTAAGCGAAACTAGATGGGAAGGAGAAGGACAGTTCGACTCGGAAGAATTCACGGTAGTTTATTCTGGAGGAAATAGTGGGGAAAGGGGAGTAGCTCTGGTACATAGGAAAGATATGATGAAAAGCGTGACAAAGATAATAGCAACGAACGATAGACTGATGGCAATAAGGCTAAAAGCAGTCCCAGTGGACATGCTGATAATCCAGGTATATATGCCAACGTCAGCTCATGACGATGAAGAAATAGATGAGATCTATGAGCAAATTAATGAAATTTACGAAGAAGACGGAAGAGGAAAGGTAAACTGCATAATAATGGGAGATTGGAACAGCATAGTCGGAGAAGGACAGGAAGAAAATGTTGTCGGGCAATACGGACTTGGGAAGAGAAATCGAGGAGGGGAGAAACTCGTAGAATTCTGCATCAATAATGACCTTGTAGTGACTAATACATGGTTCAAAAACCATAAACGAAGGTTATACACATGGAAAAGCCCAAAAGATAGAATGAGATGCCAAATAGATTACATCCTTGTAAAACAAAGATTCAGGAACAGCATAAAGAACGCCAAGGCATTGCAAGGAGCAGACATTGATTCAGATCACAGCCTTCTAATACTTGACATGAGTACAAAGCTCAAACAAATAAGAAAAACGAGAAGAGAAAGACAGACCTGGGACCTAGAAAAACTGAAAGAAAGGCAGGATGTAGTCAGCATGAAGTTGGAAGATAACCTAAGAAAGTTGGAAAACAAACCGAAGACCGTTGATATAGAATGGGATGAAATTAAAACCAGTATCAAGGATACCTTGGATAAAGAGATTGGAAAACAAGAGAAGAAAATCAGAAAACCATGGATCACGAAGGAAATGCTGGAGAAAATGGATGAGAGACGAAAATGGAAAAACGTTAACAGTGAAGAAGGTAGAGCCAACTATAGGCGTATAAACAATCAGTTGAGAAGGGTAACAGATAAAGCTAGAGAAAATTGGATAAAAGGAAAATGTGATGAAATAGAACAAATGGAGAAGTTAGGACGGTACGATATGATGTACGCTAGGGCACTGGAATTAGAAGATAAGAAGTCTAATGGAATTTGTGGTAAAGGAATTATGAATACGGATGGGAAGATAGTCTCAGAAACAAAGGATGTAGCACAGGTATGGGAAGAATACATTAAAGAATTATACAACAAACAGGCAGGAGCGGCAAAAGTAGAACAGGAAAATGAGGAAAACATTGAAGAAGACAACTTAGGACCAAGTATTATGGAGAGCGAAGTAGAAAAGGCGATAGTGGAACTAAAGAAGGGGAAAGCCACGGGCAACGATGGAATACCGGCTGAGATACTTAAAGTCATAGGATCAGAAGGACTAAAAGCGATCACGAAATTAATTAATAAGATTTACGACACGGGAGAGTGGCCTCAGGATTTCCTAGAAGTAACAATGATCCCTCTAAAGAAGAAGCCAAAGGCAATGCAGTGTAAAGATTACAGAACTATAAGCCTTCTGTCACACACATCGAAGATCATCACGAGGATTCTTAATAAAAGGCTGGAGAAAAAGGCAGAAGAAATAATAGGGGAAGATCAATTCGGTTTCAGAAAAGGACGAGGAACTAGAGATGCTATAGGAGTAGTTAGAATCATATCAGAAAGGGCAATAGAATACAGTCAAGATATCTGCGCATGTTTCGTAGACTGGCAGAAGGCCTTTGATAGAGTAAATTGGATAAAGTTGATGAAGATATTAAAGGATATAGGTGTGGACTGGAAAGACAGGAGACTGATTAGGAATCTATATGAGAATCAAGTTGTAAAGGTCAGGTTTGAGAATGTGAACACCTGCGGAATAAATATCGGTAGAGGAGTAAGACAAGGCTGCTGCCTATCGCCAACCCTATTCAATATATATGGAGAAAGTCTAATGCAAGAAGCTTTAGAAGGCACAGGGGATTTCAAAATTGGAGGAAGGATTATAAGAACAGTGAAATACGCAGATGATCAAGTACTTCTAGCAAGAAAGGAAGAGGAGCTACAAAAAATGATAAATAGACTAGTGATCACAGGTAGAAAATACGGTATGGAAATAAATACAGAAAAATCCAAGGTCATTCGAATATCGGGTAAAGAAGAGAATCTGAACATAACTATTGGGGGAAAGCCATTACAACAAGTTTCAGAATATAAATACCTTGGAAGTATCATAACACGAGAGGCAAAATGTACGGATGAGATCAAAACTAGAATAGGAAAAGCAAAAGCGGCTTTCAGGAGAAAGAAACAACTACTTACAGGGAATATAAGGGAAGATATCCGCAAGAAGTTGATAAAATGCTACGTATGGAGTATAGCATTGTATGGGGCAGAAACATGGACGCTAAGGAAAAATGACATCAAATACTTGGAAAGCTTTGAAATGTGGACTTGGAGGAGAATGCTGAAGATAAAATGGACAGATAGGATGAAAAACGATGAAGTGCTACGAAGAATAGGAGAGAAGCGAATGATTATACAGACTATCAGAAAGAGGAAGGCTAACTGGGTTGGACATTACCTGAGGAGAGAGAGTATGATTAAAGACGTGTTAGAAGGAAAACTAGATGGGAAAAGGGAAAGAGGTAGGAAAAGGTTTCAGCTGATAGACGATTTGAAAGGGAAAGAGAGTTATCAAGATATAAAGAGGACAGCGGAAAATAGGAGTATATGGAGAACCAAGTTTAACCAAGAATAATCACGGACCTGTCTACGGACAGACTACCTATGATGATGACTAGCTTAGGATCACGGGAAATGGCCTATTTTACGCTCGAAAGACTGAATGTTTTAATTCTGCTCGTGTTTTTGCGTATTACATGTTAAATTGCTCGAAATTATCCTTTAAGCGCAAAATTTATTAACATTTTCCAGCCGGCAACAAAGCCAACTTTTCTAATTGTTGTCCTCTTCAAAGGAAGATAGCCACGTAAAGATTAATGCAAGTAAAATCCACGCTATGGCGTGCCGTAGAGGAAGAATATCCAACGCCAAGGTAAAGGGTACAAATGGATTCATACCTAAATATTGTCTATGAATACTTTTAAGGTGAGCCAATGATTTTTAAGGAATATTAGAACATAGCTAACGTTTACCATTAACATTGAAAGATTTATCGCATGATAAATCGATACATCTACTTACATTTGTTTGGTAACCAAGATATTGTTTATTTTTTACATTTTGGCTAATAGTATTGACATAATCCACATAATTTTATTGCTGCTTTAAAGGCGTAATTATATTAATGGTAAAACTTTACAATACAATAGATATAATAGTAAATGTTAATGTAGATATCGCTTGCGTAATTAGGGAATGGGGAACGTTTGGTATAGATATGTTCTTTTTTTGGGGGGGGCTCCGCCCCCAAAACCCCGAACCAGTAATTCAAAACTTGGGATATCCAACAGCAAAATTGAACCAATTTCAAAATTTATTGTATTATTTGGAATAGCTATCGAATTAGGCGTCACAATTCCCAAATGCGATGTTCGATCATATTTTGTGATTTTCTGCTAGGATTTTTAATTGCATATCGCGGTATTGTTGTTTATTTCAGATTGTTTATATTTTCGCAATTTGAGAAAAGATTTTAATAAATCGTTTCTGAATAGAGAGAATGGAAGAAGTAATGGCTGAATATCAGCGAAAATTGAGAAACATGTGTATTCCAGATATTGGCTGAGAAAAATGTTTAGATGAGGAAGGGAAACTCGTGAAAAAACTTTTTTGTGATGAGCAAAATATTCCTTTGAGGAGGAACGAAAAACACCTCAACCAACTTATCCAACCCGGTGAGGACGAACAAAATGTTCCTCCATGCAAAAATTACCCAAAACAACAAAAGAAGAACGAAAATCGCATCGGGAAAAAGTGCCTCATAATTCGATAGCTAATTATTATTAATGTAATATGACATAAAAAGTGATATATCAATAAAAATAATAATAATAAAAATCGTTTGCTACTTAAAAGAAAACTCTTCCCCGAGCGAAGCCGGGCTTTTCAGCTAGTTGGTTATATTTTAATCCTGAACAATTCGCATAGTACAATTTGTAAGAATTTGATAATTTCTGTAAAATGTTGAAACTATTACATATAAAGATATCCGCCGACTTACGCAAATTTCGCGTTAATGCGATTCCATATGACTAATTTTTTATTTAATATTTTTTGTGGACTAAAACTAATGAAATTGTCTAAAAGAAAACATTAAGATTCGTATACGGCTGAAATGAATGGTATTTAAGTTGATTGAATAACGTATTTTGAATGGAAATTAAAGGAATTGAAATTGCTGACGGAAAAAACTTCGGGTTACACGATTTCGAGTTACGCGACCACTCTTGATGACGCAACTATCGCGTAAGTTGCGGGATTTCGATACCTGCCAGGGCGTCGCGACCCCAGATTGGGAACCTCAGTATTTGAAGATAAATTTTCCGTACGCTGCAGTCAGGTGTATGAGGGTTTCAGGGTTTTCTCTTTCTCTCCTCGACTTTATTTTCAATATTGGTTTAGCTTCCTCTGGTTCCGCGTACTTTTTCATTAATAATTCACTCACCCACTACTATGAAAATTACCTTTGCATCTTACTTAAAAACCAGCGCGTCTTTATCGTCTTCCACTCAAAATGGTTCAAATTTCAGCTGAAGAACTCCTATATTAATTAAGGGATGTAGAATTCATAGCATTTAAAACCTTCCGATACAAATCAAACGGGCGTCGAAAAGCTTGGTAAAACTTGCGACTTTTATGGCACAATATACGTTTCGGAAGAACTCTTTCGGCGATCTCCCGAAACTCAAGCGCTTATAGGATGAGAGCTACGCAGCTGGAAGTTTATCGGTGACTAATAGCACCGGAAGACAGCGAAAAGTGGGAACTGTTACGGAGGCGGATGTATATGTATGTATTTATATTGCATTTGAACGGTTAGAAGGGAAAGGAGTAAGAGAGTTCTGTGTTTCATTTTTAAGGAGTAGCAAACGCTAAGCGCAATGAAGAAGGACCCTCCATGATATAAAAACAAAGAGCGAGAAACAAAAATGGTGAAATGGACAGTAAATAAAGGCACTTTTCCGCGAAATAACACCAGAAAAAGACGCGAAAAACATAAAAGGCCGAGAATGCTAAAAGCGCAAGATGGGACTATTGTTTGGAATTAAGACCACGAAAAAATGAGCCCATTACAACCTAATGAAGATCATTCATTAAAATAGTTCCGTACGACGTTTTAGATAATCATATAGAGGAGACGCAACAAACTACGCCACAAAATACTTTTAAATTATAAAACCTATAAAACCATAATTTTGGCTAAACTTTTCTTCGATCTTCTTATACATTTTAACAACAAAGAAGCTGTAAACAGCGTCAATTCGGCAAATATGAGTTCTACGAACCCTTGCCTAAGTATAATTGAAACCAAGGAAAGGTTTTTCAACCATAATCTTCCTACTACTCGTCAATTTACTAATATTATTTCATACCCAGTTGTAAATAGATAAGATAGAATAATATTTTCGTTCGAATGAAGTTCGTTCAATCGCGGAGAAAAACCATGACAACGCCACAGGATGGCGGACTTCACTAAACTAAGAAAACTTTCATATCCTTAATATCCATCGTGTTCTAGTTCTGATTTAAATTTAGAAAAATGCCGATAAAACTGGATTCTGAGAGCCATTCATCACAAAGCTTAGAAAAATCTTCACTAATAAGGGTGATTAGTACCAATGCCGTGTTAACTTCAAAACATATATAGCGACAAACACAATTAGTAGTTCTTGTAACTTCGTACTATACCTAGAATCCCCTCTCCGTAATTCTCTATGCACGTGAAGTAAAAATGGCGTCACAAAGAACACTATTCTCGCAGATGGCATCAAAGGAAATATAATAAAAACCTAAACACCTGCGCATCAATTTATCTATTCACTCCACAGCGGTGACTTTTATCCGTTATCTAAAACTGTGAAAGAGAAGGTAATGCATATTAAGATTGAGATGGAACACTGGCAATTTACGAGTCATTTGATTGATGTCCTGTTCACTAAAAATGCAAGTAGACTTAGTATTACATTCTTTCCATTAGTAATCGATCATAAAAGCAGTTCTGAAAAATGGAGACTGACTATATAATACTGATTAACAAATTTATAAAAATAACATTATTTCTTTATAATTATCGCGGGAATTTTAAATCGCCATACCTTATTCTTTCTAAAAACAACTCTTAAACTAAAATTGAAACCTTATCGATCAGTTTTTAATTCCCAAAATATCAGTACGATTTCGAATTATGTTCTCACACCGCGATTTAACCTATAACACTCGATTTTTCAGAACAGATAATATTCTCATGGAAAGGGCAAAAATAAAAAATTCTGGGCATTCGGAGAGGGGGGGGGATCGATGCGAATCCCCGGATCAACAACTAACATCAACTCCGAAAGGAACTCAAGTGAGCTGAAAGACGGTTCGTATCGTTTTGCATCGGATGAAATTGATAAGGCGTTTTCGTGAAGGTAATGCGCGTCTTTTCACGAGCTAAGACTTTCCGAAAACAATTTGTCCGAGACACACGGAATCAGCTCATCAACGCCACCTCCTCTCTCGTGGGAGACGGCGAAAGCTTCTTCGGCCGTGAAGCAGACGACGCCACTCATTTACTCGCAAGCAATTTCGTTTCGCTGTTGTTTTGCTTCGAGGATCTCTTCCTACGCTCGGTTGCCCGAGTCCGACGTGTTGGAACGTTAATTTTTAATGTCGGAACCAATCTTGTCAGCTCCCCTTTTACAAGTGCCCAATAAAAAAGTGGCGACGGTGTTTTTCCGTTAGGAAATCGAGGTTTATTTTCTTCTGGGTATAAGGCGGCGTACGATTATTTCTACCCAGAAATTCTACGGTAATTTTTGCAATATACCGAGAAGTTATCTTCATATTGGTCGTTTGCAAGCGGTACTATAGGCTTAGCATTTTATAGGAGTTGACACGTTCAGTAAATATTTTTAAACACGAAGGAATTATTACATTTATTGTTATCATTCAACAAATGCCATCTACGCGATAAATCAACCTAGAGATTAACCATTCTTGCCTAAAATTTGATTAATTTTCAATATTACCCGGTTGTTACATTTAAGTAGGTGATTTTCATTATCAAAGAAGGAGGAATTTGCTTCCCTTATGCAAAAAATCTATAATATCGGGTAGATTCGTTGTACCTGAAACTTTTATCATCCGATTAACTCCTATTTTATCTTTTTAATTTCAATTCTACCAGATTCAGTCTATTTTTAAACCCTAGTATGTTACCGTAATTTAACCTCGCTTGAATGAAATCATTCGCTAAAGTTTTTATCGGAATTCATTTTGAAGGCGATTGTAATAACAGCTTCACACACAGGAGACCCTTAGCTATCCAAACTTTTGTAAACCGGAATCTCGGTAAATCGAAATTACCTCCGTTTTATTTTATTGATTTTTTTATTTAAGAATTATATACATAATATCCTTATTCTGTACGTTTGTCCGCCGGTCGTCCGTCTGTCCGTCCGTCCGTTGGTCGGCCGGAACGTTCTATAGAAATCCCCATAAGAGAACACTTAAAAATATCTTTTTTCTCTTGCATGCTTTTTTTTCTTTTGCAAACTTAAATTAGAAATAATTGACTCACGATATTTGGACCTGGACCATTTTAAATAAAAATAAACAGATTCTCATTCTTATCTTCAACTTTTGTTTCAGTTCGAAATCGCTCAAGTTATACGTTTAAATCACTTTTATTGGAAAATTTTAAGCTTTTTAATGATATGTTGTCTTTTCGACCGTGGCATTGTTAAACCCCGAGATTGTATTGTCGTCCTTATAGTATATGCGTAAGGAAAGTGTGTTTTGAATGCTTTAGTACGAGAGATAGAAGGCGAATTATGTATAATTAAAATCGTGTTTTTTTATTTATTTTCAGTTAACTTCCTATTGAAATTTTTGGTAATTTATTATTTTTACAGTTATTTTATTAGCTTATTGCAGTGCATCTTATAATTAACCGGAGTTATAAATTCGCATCGCATATATGAATCACGCAAAAAGACATTCCTTAACATGCAGACCTTTTTCGTTTACATTTTAAAATATTTCAAGGATGAGGTATTTAACTTAGTTATGCAAAGAGAAGAATTTCAATCTCATTCGTATATCTCCAGAAATTACGTTTTAATACGATTTTTCACGTTTTCACGCATTTTGTTTATATTGGACCACTGTTGTTCCAATTGTTTAATTCTATTCTTTGCCTCATAATAAATGCGCCAATTTAGTGCTTTAATACGGGTCAGACTTTTATACATGGGTATAACTTATTTACTAAATCTATTAAGTAATTAGAGGGAGGAAGGAAAAGAGAATGGTAATGAGCATAAATTGAGAAAGAGGAAGAGGACGTAGCATTTGTATAGGATTAAAAGTAGCTGCAGTACAAAAATAACAATAACAAATTATAATTGATTATAAAAAATGTTATACTATTGAATCATGCGCCATTACCAAATGGTGAGAATTCGTAAAACTAAATATAGGTTACGTAATTTTCAATGGCTTTCTTTAACTGATAATAAAGCAAATATTTCTAACCGAATATCAAATAGGAGTGAAAAAATAATATTTTATGACTTTTATTTTAATTTCTTTAACTAAAGTAATTTTTCTGGAAAATTTTCAAAACTAATATAGTTAAAAGAAAAGTGCGATCTTAAAATATAGTTAAACTCATTGCAGTTCGTGTAAGTATTTAGTTGATAGTAAGTTACTACACATTTTTATTTTGATGGTAAATTGACAGTTCGTTCACATTTTACCCTGTTTTTTACTAGTTAATAAGCGTAAAATAATTCATTTATTAAGTTAAATTCAATACGTTTTATGAAACTTATAATTTTCTCAAATATTTCAAGTAAATTTCAGCTACTTCTTTATGCATTATATCTTATTATTTCGATTTTCCTGTTATTTTCAGAAAATATTTGTATAATCATTTGGCCTTTCTACTAATAATTACTTAAACAGTAAAATTAAAACAAATACAACTTTCAAAAACAATGATTTGATTATGCATGAAATCCAAACCAGACCATAGAATATCTTACTGATTTTTTATATCGAAATAATATATATTTGGAATACATTTATGATAATCCCGTCATATTTGAGGGCCAATTACGCTAGTTGTAAATAATTGAGCAACATAAACGTAATTTAGGAGTTAAAATTCAGAAATCATTGTTCTAGTGGTTTTATTTTGATTTCAGATTACTATAAGATTCGTCGAAGAAAGTGAAAAGGCAGTGCAATCAGATGAAACGCTGGAGAGACATAGCAGAAGTAGAACGTTTTCACAATCACAAACGAAAATTACCGAATTTTTTTATGCTTAAAAATGTTTCTTTCTCGCAATCTATGTATGCATATTTACCTAAATTAAATACATAATTTGAATAAAGATTGGTGATGTTTTTATATATTGTCTTTTTTTAATGTTTACTTATATAAACCGAAATTTTTGCTTATCCGCAATGGGTCTCGCCCACATTACTTCAGTTAACAGCAGATCCACTGTAAACGTTCATTTGCATATAAGACTAAAATAACAGCTGTAAATAATTTCCAATGCTTGCAAGCGACTGCTTGTTGCATTTTTATGTGATTTAATGTAAAAAAAATCATTTGCATACTTCGTTACAAGGTAACACTAAGTCCACATATAAAATTTTGCAGCAAATTCAGACATTTCGGAAGTTGATTTTCTTAAAATTGGCCTTATCAGATCAGTCGTTTCAGCCGAGCATTTTCCTGAACTGGCAAAGGTAATTGACAAACAAGATATGAATAAAAACTTGCAAAATTGGAATATGAATGAATATATAGGTGTTTTATACTCCTTGATTAAAGAATACAATAACAGATTTAAAGATTTTGAGAAACATGATGCCACACTGAGGTTAGCTTTTCAGCCACATCTGGTTGATGTCTCGAACGCACCTGAGGATTTGCAGATTGAGTTGATTGAGCTCTCAGAAGATAACATTCCGAAGCATCTATTCGACAGTAAAAAGAATCCCATTGAAATATGGAAGAATGCAGTTGAATACACACGACTGCGTCAATATGCTCGTTGTTTACTCTCGTTTTAGCACAACCTATTGTTGTGAATCAACATGTTCATATATGGCTAAAATCAAGACGTGTCTGAGATCACCGATGACAAAAACTCACCTGAAAGACCAATTGAAGCTATAGACAACAATGCTGGAACCAAATATCAAGTTCTTTGCTCACAACAAACATTCACAAAAAAGTCGTTAAATTGTGTTTTCGTTCTTATTTTGAAGAATGTGATTGAATGCAACATATAATTTACATATCCTTAATTTGTTTTAACTTCTTTAAAGTTTATTAATATACTAGCAAATATGACAAATTTAAATTTTTTGCATTAGAATAAAAAGTCATTATATGTATCGTGTTAAAGCCTACAAAGTTTTTTTTAAATATTTGTAAATATGAAGAATTGAAATCTGTATTCGTTAAATTAAAAAGCCATTAAATTTTGTTTGCCTCTTTATTATTTCAATTTTGATATATATGTGAATGTATGCAACGTGCATCGCAATGTGCGGCCTGATGAGGTATCCGTTAAGTAACATTTGGCCTTCCAATGAAAAAAGATTCCCCATTCCTGAGCTAAGCTGGATATGCCCTGCTGAGAGCCCCTCTAGGCTCGGCAGAAAGGAATGTCGGTGCTCGTTTTGCTACCCATTCCACGCATCTACCCCGTGGAGTGTATTTCTCGAACAAATGTTTCTCGATTTCTTCCTAGGATTTTTACTATAGATGGACGTTGTTGTATGCATTTTCACTCATTTTCCGTATACAATGAACTCACTCTTTTTTATCAGTCTTTCTCTAAAAGTTATCCAGGAAGTATCGTTTAAATCGTCGATTTTCAAAAAAGTAATTTCTATTTAACATCAATTTTGCCGTGGTCTCCATCTTTACTTATTAATTTACTACTTATGAGTAATAAGTCGCGCAAAGTAAGACCTGAAACTACGGATTATATTTGATTATTTAATTAACGTTACAAGCACACAGAATTGTCAAGGAGTAATGATTGACATACTTCCACTTAACATATCTACGTATTCGTATTAATAAAAAAGACATGGAGTATTGGGTTAGCATTTCCAGGGTTAGTAGAAAGTGTCTCTCTGTCAGCAAAATTCGACACCGACAACCTTTTAAAATATCTTTGGTGACCGGTAAAAAGGGCACAAGTCAAAAACTCACATTTTCAAGAGACATCAAATTTTTCTAAAAAAAATACCAAGCAAATCGGAAGAAAGACATACTGACAGCAATTATCTGTTAAGTTTATACTTAAGCCCATTATACAATTCGAAAGAAATGAATTTTATCAACGGGCAACACAACCCTATAATTAAATACATGACTCGTGCCACAGTCTTAAAATAAATACATGATTGTAATATGCGCCATTTACGTACTCAGTAAATGGCTCAAACGCTCCGAAGCTACGACACGTAAACTTCAATACAATCGCACCAAAGAAACGATAAAAATATTATTGGCTCATACAATCTTTTCAGTCCTCAAATAAAAAAACAGCGAAACCATTACGTTATCAGTCACGACGCTTGCTTATTAAAAAGTAACAAAATCAAATTCTAATGCAAAGGCTAATCAATGCTTTCGGTTGGGATAATACGCAAAACCTTCTACGGGGTTGTCTTCCTCGCTCGCTCACTGTCTTCACTGCAAGCCGCGTTCATATGTCATTCCGTGCATGTCCCGTCTTCATTTGCAGCCCATCCATCTCAACAACATTACCCTCTCAATAACCTCCACCCAAATTATCCTTCCCCTCTGCTCTTGCGCTCCTCTACGCTATGCCCCCTTCCCCACACACACGTGCGCAATAATTCCTTCGTCCCCTTTACGTCAAAATGGAAGGGAGCCGTAAGGGGAGCGACGATTAACCTCGTTCTCTCCCTTCCCGGATACTCAATCAATACCAATTAGCCTAGGAAGCTGCCATGTTCTCTTAAAAGCCTCTCTCAGGGCGCGTTGTGGTATCCCAAAACTGTGGAAGGCAAAGTTCAAAAGCCATACCCGAATTTCTTCCGTACACGTAAGAAGGATATTTTTTGTCTCGCGAAAAAAACGCAAATCTCTCGGACAGCATTGTTATATTAAAACTATAGGTATACTGAGTCTAAATAATATATCTCTTCGTGATGGGGAAAAAGTTCTGTTGTGGTTATCTCGCAGCTAAACTTCAATTCAGAACGGTGCTGTGGAGTCTCTTGGAATTCTCTCCTTCAGTTTTGAATTCCCCGCATGCCTCGGCGAAACCCCAGTGCAAACGAGGAGAAAAATTACTGAGCAGTAAGGAGAGTACCTAAACGCTGCCCTTCTGCCACTTTACTTTAAAGACTGCAAATCTTTCAAAAGAAATGACCAGCTTGACGCGGCGATAAAAAGGTTCCTAAAAGGTTAACCGAAACGAAGAGCCTAAATTCTTTTGAAGATAGAATGAAGCAAAGGAACTACTTAAACCGGTAGAGAAACCATACGTCAGGTTTCCTGAAAGGTCAATAATTGAACATGTGCAATTTTTCTGGTAAATAAATACAGATGGCGCAAACAATTGCGCGCATACACAGATACCTGAAGGCGCAAAATAGAGAAAAGTACGAAAAATCGAAAAACAAAATAGTAGTTATAAATCTAAATGTTAAAGTGCGCAAATACTGACGGGATATGTTTTTATAAATGTCTAAAATTCGATTAGAAGACGTAGTACAACAGTCAAATCATAATAGTTCATTCAAGGAGTAAGCTGCAAAACAATATAGCCGAAAAACATCAAAACCACGTACAGGAACGCTGACGAGAAAGTATTATTGCTAGTGTAGTTGCCCCTCAAAAATGAAGGGTAGGAATGAATAACATACTCAACTTAAATTTTAAGAGTTAAAAATTTAGAACAGTGAAACGGTAATACAAATTATAAATTATGTAATGTATCTTTTAAAATAATGTCTGATATATCGTTACCATTATAGTTCGTTGATTTTAAACGTAGAAAAAAGTACTGGATTTACCAGACCCTTTCCTTCGGAAAAAAACACAATCACACAATTGCATTCTCTCTCACTCCCACATTCTAGGCATGCTTTTCCTATGCACATATAAGAATAAAATCAATAATAGAATTAAACAATTACGTTTCTATGGCGTTAAACTAGATTAAATGCTTAAATTACGTAAAGAAATTGTCTGAAAACGTGATTTATGAACGTTTTCGATTGATATTCGAATATTCACGATAAGAAAATTAATCTTGATAACGTTCCCCATATAATTGTACAAATTCCGCATCGATAGCTCAACTTGAAGATGTTTTAAAAAGCTAACGAAGAAGGCCTCGTACACTTCGTTTCAGCCTACGACGCTAATACTTATCGCAGACGGAATTGTTTTTGGAATTGATTTTTTATAACAAATCGAAATTCATTCAATAAAAGTTTCAATCCCATCTTTGCATTAAAAATTTTTCATAAGAAAATTTTCGAACATAATCGTCGGCCTTGGTAGACGGGTGGTTTGAGTATCTGCCAACGAATTCTAAGGACGCGGGTTCGAATCCCGCCTAGGACATAGATGTTTTTGTTTGTTGTGTCATATATTTCACTTTAAATTGGCCCTTTAAGTGCTGTATGTGAAATGTTAATGAATAAATAAAAAGATAGGCTTCACCGCAAATGTAAAGTAATTGCCCAACCACATCGCCGCGCCGTATGTACGCGTTCCTAGAATGATCATTTATTCAGAATAAACACGCAGCAGCCCTGTGAAACGCTCAATCTTAGGAGAAGCATGTCTGTCAGCAAGGCGTTAATTGCCACGCAGGCACCCACGCACGCACGCACTCACCCTCCCTTCTCGCTTCCTTCCATCAACTCCCTCGCGTCCTCTCTCTTTCTCTCACCCCCTCCCTCTCGCCCCCTCCCTCTCACCCCCTCCATACCTATAGCGTACCACCTTCTCTCTTACTCACACACAATATTTCCCTCCCACAGGCGCCCCCCTCTTCTTTACCCTCTTATCCTCTTTCCTTCCCTCCTTTCATCGTCATATAAATAAAAGAAAATTTTGTGTGTGTTTGTGTGTTAACGCTGTAACTCCAAAGCCAAGAAACATAGAGACTTAAAACTTGGTACACTTACTAATGGGACCATGAGGATGCTCACCTCTGGGCCATAATTTTGATTTTTGGTGGAAGGGGGAAGTGAAGGGGTGGTGCCATTTCCCATAAGATAAAACGTAAAAATCGATTTTTAGGTTTACAGGCTTTTACTTTTTTTGCAAATTAAAATAAGAAACAATTGACCTACGATCTTCGGACCAGGAATGTTTTAAATTAAATAAATAACGCTTGTTGTTCTTATAGTCAAATTTTGCCTACGATACAAAATCGCTCAAGTTCTACGTTTAAATCATATTTATTTGAAAATTTTAAGTGTTTCTGACTGTGTCATTGTCAAACATTGAGAATGTATTGTCGCCTTATCCCTTATATTATACGCGTAAAGAATGCGTGTTTTGAATGCTTACTAAATATTTTTTGTCTTGAGTTAAAAACCCGAGCAACGCCGGATACTTTCAGCTAGTTTCGAATATATTATTCCTCTCCACACGTTCTCCCTTATATTCCGTCTTTCGGTTCCATTCGCCAACTTCAGTTGCCTAATCTCCATTCAATCTGGTTCCCTTTATCACTGCTACTTTTATTTCTTATCTTGCTTTCACTCATTCCTCTCTTCTCCCTTCTCTATTTTCTAACCCATTATTGGGTTTATCGTTCTTTCCCCTCTCTTAATTTTCATTTCCTTTCTTCATATCTCTATCCCTTTCTTCTTCCTTCGATTTCAATTTCCTCTTCCTCCCCTACAGCCCAAGCTGTTATTCTCCTTTCACCTTTAATTCTCCCGTTTCATCCATTACCCAACACTCTGTTTAATTTTCCTTCTTTATCCCTTCCTTCCACTTTATTTTTCTCGCTCTATTTCGTTCCTCTTTTATCCATCTGTCATCATACCCCTTCTTCCATCCGAATTCCTCAATTTCTTTCTCTTCTTCTCTCTTTCTCTTCCTATCAGCACCTTTCTCTCGTTTACCTCCACCCTCTCCACACCACCCCTTCCCTTGTTATTTCTTCATTCCTTCCTTTCTCAAAAGCCCGTCCTTCTTTCTCCACTTCTCCAATTTCCTCCCCTCCTCACCTCTGACATGTCTCCCTCCCACCCATTTCTCCACTGCACTAGGCCAACAACCGGCTTTAAAGGCACAACAGAACGTGATGTGGAAGAAGATCAAATCCACCGAAGATCGCATCCCATGAACGAGACTATCTAGCTGCGATCTAAATCCCAATGTCATTTCTTAGCATTTATTTAACAGCTCGCAACCACGAGGTTTCCACACACACACATGGCCGCCCTCTAACCATTCCGTCGCTCACTGTCGATAAATTCCCTTGCCCTACAATCTTGTAACCATGGAGACCTAATGTCTTAACACACACAACACAACGCCGAGAGCCAAAAGGAGATATCCCAACCCACTTCATCGCGGGGAAAAACTCTTTAATAGTGTATCGATCATTTCAGGGTGTAGAGAAAGAGTTCCTTGGTCGCAAAATGGGCCTAAGCATTACAAATTGACGAGTCTTTTGAGAAAAATGTATCTCCCCAAGGAAGGTATTGAAATCTTGATGATCACGTGTAGCGAGGGAGGAGAACGTTCGTTCTAGGTAGCGAGCTCCATTTTTAGAAACTAATACTGTTCGCAGTATTTCGGTCCCATTTAAAATATTTATGGAGATGAATACCAAAATCAAGAGTGACAAAAGCCACGACCAAAAATCCTAACCATAATCTCCGCTTTTTCCCATCCATTTCTGTGTACTTAACAAGGCCGACGTAGGATTCGGGTGAAAAACCGTTCTAATGTTGAAAACGACAGGAGCACACTAACACACGGTGAGACGGAATAGGTTGAATCAATCATCGGCGAATTTTTATACAGTAACAAGAGCTTTGAACAACAGATTATAGCCTATAAGTTTGCTTTTAACGCTTTATTTCTAAAATGACGCTTATGTGCTTGGTTTGTCTGTCCATTCGTCTGTCCGTAAAGACAAAATTTCTGGAATCCTGCAACATGGAAAAACCAAGTTACCATTATAGGTCAATATAGATGAGAGATAAAGATGGTGGACATATGGTGGATCTGGGATCAGCTTTTGGGGAGTAATCAGTGTCCCCATCAGAACTTTACTAATAACTCGAGAACTAGAAAAAAAGATGATTTTTTGCAGGCAAGCATCTATGGATGAAACGTTGCTGTTAAGCTACATGAAACAGAACTTGTTTCGGCACAAATCGAGCTCTATTTGAAAAATTTTATAAACGTTTGAGGTATTTGTCTTCTTTACATAAACAAATGGAAATACAAATCTCTGGTTAATAAAAAAGTTCACGAGTTCAGACAAAATGTCATCTGTCAAGGAAAGTTCCATGTTTTAAGAGCATGTACGTCACTCCAAATAAATAAATATATACATATATATATCATCATAGGTAGACTGTTCGCAGACAGGTCCGTGATTATTCATGGTTAAACCTGGTTCTCTATATACTCCTATTTTCTGCTGTTCTCTTCATATCTTGATAACTCCTTTTCCCTTTCAAATCGTCTATCAGTTGAAACCCTTTCCTACCTCTCCCTTTTTCCGTCTAGTTTTCCTTCTAACACGTCTTTAATCATACTCTCTCTCATCAGGTAATGTCCAGCCCAGTTTCCTTCCTCTTTCTGATAGTCTGTATAATCATTCGCTTCTCTCCTATTTTTCGTAGCACTTCATCGTTTTTCATCCTATCTGTCCATTTTATCTTCAGCCTTCTCCTCCAAGTCCACATTTCAAAGCTTTCCAAGTATTTGATGTCATTTTTCCTTAGCGTCCATGTTTCTGCCCCAGACAATGCTATACTCCATACGTAGCATTTTATCAACTTCTTGCGGATATCGTCCCTTATATTCCCTGTAAGTAGTTGTTTCTTTCTCCTGAAAGCCGCTTTTGCTTTTCCTATTCTAGTTTTGATCTCATTCGTATATTTTGCCTCTCGTGCTATGATACTTCCAAGGTATTTATATTCTGAAACTTGTTCTAATGGCTTTCCCCCAATAGTTATGTTCAGATTCTCTTCTTTATCCGATATTCGAATGACCTTGGATTTTTCTGTATTTATTTCCATACCGTATTTTCTACCTGTTATCACTAGTCTATTTATCATTTTTTGTAGCTCCTCTTCCTTTCTTGCTAAAAGTACTTGATCATCTGCGTATTTTACTGTTCTTATAATCATTCCTCCAATTTTGAAATCCCCTGTGCCATCTAAAGCTTCTTGCATTAGACTTTCTCCATATATATTGAATAGGGTTGGCGATAGGCAGCAGCCTTGTCTTACTCCTCTACCGATATTTATTCCGCAGGTGTCCACATTCTCAAACCTGACCTTTACAACTTGATTCTCATATAGATTCCTAATCAGTCTCCTGTCTTTCCAGTCTACACCAATATCCTTTAATATCTTCATCAACTTTACCCAATTTACTCTATCAAAGGCCTTCTGCCAGTCTACGAAACATGGGCAGATATCTTGACTGAATTCTATTGCCCTTTCTGATATGATTCTAACTACTCCTATAGCATCTCTAGTTCCTCGTCCTTTTCTGAAACCGAATTGATCTTCCCCTGTTATTTCTTCTGCCTTTTTCTCCAGCCTTTTATTAAGAATCCTCGTGATGATCTTCGATGTGTGTGACAGAAGGCTTATCGTTCTGTAATGTTTACACTGCATTGCCTTTGGCTTCTTCTTTAGAGGGATCATTGTTAGTTCTAAGAAATCCTGAGGCCACTCTCCCGTGTCATAAATCTTATTAATTAATTTCGTGATCGCTTTTAGTCCTTCTGATCCTATGACTTTAAGTATCTCAGCCGGTATTCCATCGCTGCCCGTGGCTTTCCCCTTCTTTAGTTCCACTATCGCCTTTTCTACTTCGCTCTCCATAATACTTGGTCCTAAGTGGTCTTCTTCAATGTTTTCCTCATTTTCCAGTTCTATTTTTGCCGTTCCTGCCTGTTTGCTGTATAATTCCTTAATGTATTCTTCCCATACCTGTGCTACATCCTTTGTTTCTTCCCATCCGCATTCATAATTCCTTTACCACAAATTCCATTAGACTTCTTATCTTCTAATTCCAGTGCCCTAGCGTACATCATATCGTACCGTCCTAACTTCTCCATTTGTACTATTTCATCATATTTTCCTTTTATCCAATTTTCTCTAGCTTTATCTGTTACCCTTCTCAACTCATTGTTTATACGTCTATAGTTGGCTCTACTTTCTTCACTGTTAACGTTTTTCCATTTTCGCCTCTCATCCATTTTCTCCAGCATTTCCTTAGTGATCCATGGTTTTCTGATTTTCTTATCTTGTTTTTCAATCTCTTGATCCAAGGTATCCTTGATACTGGTTTTAATTTCTTCTCATTCTATATCAACGGTCTTTGGTTTGTTTTCCAAATTTCTTAGGTGATCTTCCAACTTTCTGCTGAATACATCCTGCCTTTCTTTCAGTTTTCGAGGGCCCAAATCTCTTTTTCTTCTCGTTTTTCTTATTTGTTTGAGCTTTGTACTTACGTCAACTATTAGAAAGCTGTAATCTGAATCAATGTTAGCTCCTGGTAATGCCTAGGCGGTGTTTATGCTGTTCCTGAATCTTTGTTTTACTAGAATGTAATCTATTTCGCATCTCATTCTATCTCCTGGGCTTTTCCATGTGTATAACCTTCGTTTATGGTTTTTGAACCACGTATTAGTCACTACAAGGTCATTATTGATGCAGAATTCTACGAGTTTCTCCCCTCCTCGATTTCTCTTCCCAATTCCGTATTGCCCGACAACATTTTCTTCCTGTCCTTCTCCGACTATGCTGTTCCAATCTCCCATTATTATGCAGTTTGCCTTTCCTCTTCCGTTTTCTTCGTAAATGTCATTAATTTGCTCATAAATCTCCTCAATTTCTTCATCTTCATGACGTTGGCATATATACCTGGATTATCAGCATGTCCACTAGTACTGCTTTTAGCTTTATTGCCATCAGTCTATCGTTAGTTGCTATTACCTTTGTCACGCTTTTCATCAAATTTTTCCTAAGTACCAGAGCTACTCCCCTATTTCCTCCAGAGTAAACTACCGTGAACTCTTCCGAGTCGAACTGTCCTCCTTCCCATCTAGTTTCGCTCAGTCCTATAATTTCAACTATATTTCTTCTCATTTCTTCTTTCAAGTTCTCTAGCTTTCCTCCCTTTCTCATAGTTCTTACGTTCCAAGTGCCTATTCGTGAATTACTTTCGACAAATATTTTCCTCAAGGCAGTCCCCGCCCGAAGATCTGATTGGGGGACTATTTTACCTCCGGATTGTTTTACCATGAGATAACTCATATTGTCCAACCATACAATCATTATTAGGGGTTGTAATTTGGAAGTTGCTCTCTTTCTTTCTACATCGCAGTACTGTAACTGTTCAAATCGTACCGATCATGCATACAGATGTATTGGATATAAACCCAGCCAACATCAAATGTTTTCGGCTTTATACCATACTGATAGTACTGCTGCCTACTCCCAGGCACGGATTGTTATTTTTTTAAACTACCTCCATTCGCGGGGTTTGAACACCGGCACTTTGTAATGCAAAGGCAACACGCTAACCACCAGTGCAAGTTATATATATATATATATCCAATTATCTACTAAATTTTCTCTTTGTATTTTGCCATTTCTCTTCAATTCCCTTCTTTGTGCAATTGAGAGATTTGCAAATTTCTTCTATAATATCATTGCGAACATTCGCCATTCGCATCCATGTATTCTTTGGATTTAATGTCCCATACATTGCTTTTACTTATTTGTTAATATAACAACAGCGTTTTTTCTTTTGTCCACGCCATCATTCTAAACACAAAACAAAAATAATAAAAATATCCACTTTCGTCTTATGGTTTGTAAACCCACGCAGCTGAAATATCCATAACCGGTGAATATCGTTCTGATCAGGGAACTGCGGTTAAAATATAGAAACTTCGCATGCATCACTTTCGCGACTTGACAAGTCAATGGTAAAATAACCATATACAAAATGCATCTGGAAAAAGACTGGGATGATGTTGGTGATGATGGTGGTGTTGTTGACTTTGGTGGTGGTGATGGGGGTGAGGTTGATGGTGGAGAGGGTGATGGTTGTGAAGGTGGTGGTGCTGAGGGAGGTGGTGGTGCTGAGGGAGGTGGTGGTGAGGAAGGTGTTGGTGAGGGTTGTGGTGGTGAGGGTGGTGGCATGAATGTTTAGTGTGGTGGTGTTGTGGGTGGTGGTGGTGAGGGTGGTGGTTGTGTGATTGGCGGTGGTGATGGTGGTGATGTTGATGGTGGAGAGGGTGATGGTTGTTAAGGTGGTGTTGGTGAGGGACGTGGTGATGAGGGTGGTGTTGGGGAGGGTGGTGAGGGTGGTGGTCATGAGGTTGGTGGTTGTGATGTTGTTGCTGAAGGTGGTAGTGATGAGAGGGGTGTTTTATTACGCTTTATGTAATCATGTCTAAAAAGATAAATATTAATGTTTTAGTATAATATGTAGGAACTGATATGGCAGTGTATGAAATATCGAATTTTTTGTTCACCGTTTAATTTTCTTACTAATTTTTGTTAATAATGCGATCGACTATTACTTAAAACATACCTTACTCGAATAGTTGTAATATAATCTGTATTTTCACATAACACCGTCGTTGAAAATTACCCATTTCTTTTCACTTATAAACGTTGCCTATACGTAAAGAAAATTGACGTAATTACGATTTTTCTACTCTGTAGATATTCCGTTTTCCTTTATTTTCCAAATGTTTTGTGCGCATAAAAAATTAAAGTGTCTAGTGTTACCCTCAAAATCTTTTGCTAAGTCCGTCAGAAATCTGCATGCTTAACCGAACAATCACATCTACATGTTACCCTGAAATTCACGTAATTGGTGGGTGGCAGGGGGTGTAATGCACCAAAACCTACCTAAAGATTGTCTCTTGCTGGATGAAATTTTCTATTGTGATCTCGTATTGTCCTCGAAAATAACAAGCCTATATAGCGCTCCGTCCTACATTCGATCTAACGTATCTTATTGTCACGGTCGTTTCTACCTATATACGTTGCTGCTTCAATTATTCCTATAACCTCGTCTTTTAGACATTCCGATCTATATTTCTCGAAAAGCCGCAACCTTGAGTTTAATCTACGATCCTTCCAGTGGTACTCAGTTCAAATAAATCAATAATGAAGTAACGTTTTGTTTATGTTTGTACTTTTGTTTTATGAATCTGGCTGCTCTGCGATGAACTCATTCTAACTGAATTATATGTCCCTTCTCGTACGGATCCCATATGCTTGAGGCGTATTCCACTTGTGGTCTAACAAGTGATAAGTACCATGTTTCACGTATTTTTTCTGTAGTGTTCCGTACAATTCTACCTGAATGCCAGTTTCCTGTTGGCCGCGCCTATAACTCGAAGAATGTGCATGCCCCACGAAAGATCACGAGAAATGGTTACTCTTAAATATTTTACATACTCGGCTGCTTGAAACTTATTCCATCAATTTTATACTCGACACCAATTTCTATGTTCTTCCTCTTCCAGAACGTAACTGCGGCACATTTAGTGTAATTAATTTCAATTTGCCATTCATTGCAGCACGCTGCAATTGCTCCTAAGTCTTCACGCAGCAACTGATGGTCCTCCTGGATTTTTATATCATTATATAGAACGGTATCATCGGCAAAGAGTCTAATTTTACTACAAACTACCAAGCAGATATCATTCACATAAATTAAGAAAAGTAGAAGACCCAATGCACTTCCCTGAGGAACACCCGACGCAACTTGATCGGGAGACGAGTATTTCCCGTCGATGACAACTATCTGTTCTCTATTCGAGAGGAAGTCTCTCACCCAACTGACAGTTTTTGGATTGACACCATATTGTCCTAACTTCGCAATTAATTTCTTATGAGATACTATATCAAACGCCTTCCTGAACTCAATAAATGTGGCATCGACCTGAGTATTTTTCTCTCCGCATCGCAACAAATCATCCACGAACAGGCCGAGCTGCGTTTCGCACGATCTACCTCTCCGGAATCCGTGTTGGCATCCGCTAAGCAATGACTGACTATCTAAATAGCGTATTACAGAACTAAAGGTTATGTAATCAAGTATCTTGCACGATAATGAACTTAAGGAAATCGACCTATAATTTTCGTGGTTCTCTTTGTCGCTGCCCTTATGGATGGCCGTAACGTGTGCCACCTTCCAATCTTTAGGGACGACACCTTCCGTAATGGATTTGTCGAATATAATTTTCAAATATGGCGCGTTTTCATACGCTAACACTTTATATACTCGCGCGGGTATTTCTTCCGGCCCAGGAGATTTATTTGGTTTAACTGAATGAAGTTAGAGCGCGATACCATTTTCGAAAAATATCAAATCTTCCATCGAGTCGCCCTGATGCATAGGAATAGGGGATTCACATACATCGTCATTAGGAGTAAAAGCTTTCTGAAAGTTTAGATTTAATAGGTTTGCTTTCTCTGCACTATCGTGAACTAAATTTCCCGTTTCCGATCTCAGTGATGCAATAGTCGGGCCCTTCGACTTCTCTGACATAAGGCCAAAATGCTTTCGGGTTCTCTTTCAAGTTATCCTGTAAAACCTTCTTTTTGTAATTGCTAAACGCATTACGCATTGACAGTCTGGCTATGGGGCGCGCCTCCTTGTATTGCTGCCTTATCGTTGCAATCTGTTAGATCTTAGCTGTTAAGGATGTGTTATTTACGCGAGAGTGGAATTTTCTTTGCCGACGGAGAGCGATCCTAACTTTCTGGTTGTGCCATCTAGATTCTGCATTATCACGCTTCAGTTTGCTTGGAATAAATTTATCTGTACACTCATGCATCATATCTCTGAAAATGCACCAGGATTCTTCCGCGTCTGTTATATCTGTTGCCAGGTAGAAATTAATATATTCATTTCGCAGATTCGAACCTCGTAACCTCAGCCCCATAGGCTAACGCGCTAACCATTACACCAAATCGTTCGTTTGTAACTTTGATGAAAGTTCTTTATTTAGAGTTATATCTTAGTATAATATGTTTTGCAAGCCTTCTTTTAATATGAAATTCAAATATAGACGAATTGAGCATCCGATACCATAAGTGTAAAGAGTGAATTTTAAAAAAATTTCCAATACATACGTATTTCAATACAAAACACAGTCCGGAGATTAATTTATCTTGAAAATACCTACGACTCATCTTTGAAAATGAGCTTAATTTAATAACGAGGTGAAACGAAATGACGATGGCTGCAACAACAATTTAACTCAATGAATCATAAAAAAGACATGCCGCATTACATTCTCGCGCATTCCGTCAGGCAAACCGACTTCTTAAGTTGGTTTAACGTGAAATATACGGTAAATGCTGTCTAGTAGCAAGTAATGGAGAAAGAAACTCTGCCCAAGTGTGTTTTACTTTTTTAAACGCATTTATCTCGACTGTTTTTGAGAGTTGGGCCTTGTCGCTTTCGCTATTTCCATTATGTAACAAATACTATCGAACCGGGAAATTTGATAAAACCAATGAAATCGTCGATTCGAAATTAGTAAATCCACTCGTACTTCTACTATTAGAACTAATTACGCAGCGTGTTAGCTTCAGCCCTCCCCCAACAACCCCTCACTGGACAAAGAAACAATTCCATGGACCTACTGATGCTATTATCAAGATGCAAGAATGATTGTTATATAACAATGGCGAATTATAATAGTACGTTCAAACTATCACCCAAGACGCGGAATAATCTTTGCTAACTTCGGTCTATACGCAAGAATAGTCGTGTTTTATCTATAATAATATAGCTACTTGTTCCTCACTCAGTCACTCACTCACTCACTGACACAAAACACTAAGGTACTTCTAGAAAGGATAGAAATCTTAAATTTCGGATGTTGGTAGATCGAGTGACACAACTGACGGGAAAATCTAAAATTAAAAACAAATTCATATTTAAGGGGTCTTTTTAACCCCAATGCTCCATTTCAATACTCCATAAGAAAAGCATGGGATTCAATGCAAGGCTTTCTAAAAATGCATTTTTTAATTACTTTAAATTAAGATACGAATTCGAAAAAAGAATAGTTATCTATCTGAAAGAACGGAGCTATTAATTTCTGAAAGAAGAATTCAAATACCTACCGAATTAGCGTAAATATCAGCTTTTAATCGGAAAAAATGTGATTTTTTTTTTCTTTTCAACAATAAAAACCTTTAAATACTATGGCAACTACCTCAATGCTTTTAAAGGGATCTGATATTATGCGTTACGATTGCAGTGATTTAATGCTTTTAATGAAAATTAATGCTGTCATAACGAATAAGAGTTGAATTTCCATAACTCGAATCTCAAGGAAAAGTACAAATTATTCGAGTAATAGAAAATTCAAGTAATGGAAATATATTTTTAAATATTACTATATATACAGTGAAACTTTTATAACTCGAATCTCAAAGGAGAGCAAAAATTATTCGAGTTATAGAAAATTCGATTTACGGAAATACTTTTTTTCATTTTTCTTTAATCGAATTAACATCAGGTTTATTCCCATAAGCATATAACTCTAATTTTCAATATCATGCATATTATGAAATATTTTCTTCCGTTAATATGTAAGATTTTACTCAATCCAAAATACTAACTGCATCATGCACTGTGATTGAGGGTATCATACATAATTGCAAACGTACTACTGAAAGCACAAACATGACAATTAAATTTGGGTTATCGACTGTAGGAAGGAGCGAATAGGTTTTTTTTTCTCCAGGTCTATAAGGGATCACAAAAGGAGAAGCAACATTGATAGCAGTGATGGTAAAACGTGAAAAGTATTTTAATGTTGTGATTTGTAGTTTTTCTAGTAATTTGAACTCTTTTCAATTGTTAAATATAATGGCGTCATAGCTATTTCGAGATTGTTTTTATCCAAATACGTGCTACAGACATGGATAATAGCATAATCTTAACAGAAAATAACCTAATTTTTTCATGAATATATAGGGTATCGTCTTAATGATGATTATTTTTATTGCTCATCCAGTGCCGTATGAGTCACGAAACTTGAAATACGAAAACTTGGATACGAGCCGATTGCCAGAGAATTTGGAAATTACGGATAGTTGCCTTAATTTCACGAAAAATTATAAACATACTGCTATTACTCATGGAATTTATTATTTAATACATATAGGCTCCGCGTGACTGAAGTGCTGTTGTCCTGGAGATCGCGTTTGTTTATTTAGGAGTTTAGATCTTGGTGTATGGTGAATTTTTGATGCGTTTGCAGTTTGCAAGCACCGACTACTCGTACAATAATAAACCTTGAAGGCTGAGGTGGCGTCACGACAGTAATAGGTACATACAAATTGTTGGAATACTTTTGCAAATGACTGTAGAGGTATAGAATTAGGAAAAGACGGAAGGAAAGAGATAAAGAGGGAGAGCTATGGATTGGGACAAGAGGGAATGCGAGAAGGAGGATGTGGTAGAAAAGAGGCAGAGAGAGGGAGGGAGAGGAGGGAGACAGAGAGAAAGGGAGACAGAGAGAAAGGGAGATAGAGAGAGGAGACAGAGGGAGGAAGGGAGGGAGAGAGGAAGGGAGGGAGAGAGGAAGGGAGGGAGGGAGAGAGGAAGGGTCGGAGGGAGAGGGAGGAAGACAGGGAGGGAGAGAGGGACGGGACTTCATTTTAACTCTGACTCAATAATACATGTCCATCTATAAAATTCACCCACGAAGTAGCACAAAACAACACTTTACCATTCCTGGGCTTACTAATTATAAACAATAAACACCCAATTGAGTTTGACATGTTCAAAAAAGCTACGCACAACAGTAACTTAATTCCCAACAACTCCTTCCACCCGATCAGCCAAAAAGCAGCTGTTTTTCATCATATTGTACATAGACTTTGCAACGTCCCTTTAAATAAACACAGATATGATAATGATCTAACATATATAAAAGAAACAGCCACAAGCCTTGGATATGGCAGCAATTTTATTAACAAACTAGTCCTGAAACACCAATTCAAAAAATCTTTGACAAACGCCTCCACTCCCAAAATAGAAAATAAAGAGAACAAGTACGTAAAACTACCATATTTCCCGCCTCTAAACAGAAGAAATATTTAACAGTTTATACGAATCCACACAATTTAAAAAATTTATTAGGGAATACGAAAGACAAGACTGAAGAGTTAAACAAATCAGGAATTTATAAAATACAATGCCCACACTGTGAAAAACAATACATAGGCCAAACAAAAAGGAAAATAATTACACGGTTCAAAGAACATATAGCACATTAGAAATATAATCGCTTTGATAAATCTAGTATAGCTAAACATATACTCAAGACAGGGCACGGCATCAACTTGAATGATATTAAATTAATTAAACTCTCTCAATGCCTTGGAAAATTTACATATTTATAAAAATCGTAAAAAATTATGAACAAAGACATGGATTTTAATAAAACCTTATATAAACTCACAGACTGACATAACATCTTCGGAAAAAACTTTTCGCATTTCAATTTTTTTTTTGTTTCCTTATCACTTGGACCCCAGGCTGTATTCGCAGTCGACTTGTGGTCGCTGCCGGAATCAGTCACCCTGAAGATGCCCACTCAGTGGGCTAAATGCATCGGTGTGTTAACATGGTTACGGCTTAAGGAGTTTTTGGACGGGTGAAGCTTTCTCGGGTGGCGAGCCGGGTCGTATCGACGATCTCTGCCGACGTTTCGACGACTAACTCTCTCGTCATCATCAGGGAACCTGAGTGCCGTTCTGTGTTTCATACCCTTCCGTGGTATTTGTATTTCTGAGTTGCCTCCAGAGTGGCTTTACTCAACGTCGTAGTTTGAAAAGGAATGTGTTATACAGGCACCTCACCTGTGTGGTAAAACATATTGGTCAGCAGTAAAATCATTTTCGCCGCTTTTTAGTAGGGACCCAATCCTCTTCGCCTGTGGATGCCAATGCTCGTTTGTACCTATCCCAGTCCGACACTTTGTTTGTTGCTAGATCGCGGATAACGTCATTCGTTTTGGCCTCTAGTGTGTTCTTGTACTTAATTGCTAAGTCTCTGGCGACTTCCCTAATAGGTTTTCTCTTCAGGGTATCATGTATCATATTTCAACCCCATGCCCTGGTTATTCGTCTTAAAACTTTTCTCTCCGCGATCTCAAGTACTCTCCATGACTTTTGCATTAAAATTCCGGACCATGCAGGCGATGCGTACAAAAGTGTCGGTCTGATCATTGTTTTATACAAGTTGGTTTTTATTTCTCTGGACACGACAATTGAGTTAAAAAGTGGAAAGAGTCTGGCTCTTTTCCCTGCTGCCGCAAGGTTTACCTTCTTTACATGTTCGTGAAAGGTCAACTTTTTGTCTATAGTTATGCCTAGGTATTTGATGTTTCGCCCAGGGAATTTCCATACCTTCAATTACGAGATACTTTGGCGTTTTGGCATCCTTCTTTTTGAAGAGGATCGCTTGTGTTTTGTTAGGGTTTATCTTGATTCTCCACTGTTTGTAGTATTTGATTAGTGTTTCCGTTAGCCTCTGGGCATATCGCACGGCCATTTCCGGCTGAAAGCTACGCGTCATTATTGCGCAGTCGTCCGCGTATAGGGCAACGGTGGAGTTCCAATCCCCCTCGTTTGTCGGGATGTCACCCGTATATATCGAAAATAAAAGTGGCCCTAGGACACTCCCTTGTGGGAAACCAGCTGCTGTCTTTCTTGTAGAACTTTCGGCCCCATTACATTCGACAGTGAATGGCTTGTCGCTAAGATAAGACTTGATAAATTCCACCTGCCAGCAGGGGAATTTTGCTACCAGTACTTTTTGGAGTAGGCCTAAATGCCATACTTTGTCGAAGGCTTTGCTAATATCAAAAGCAACTCCAACAGAAACATTTTTCTTGTTGAAGGCGTCCGTAATAAAGTCCACTACCCTTTGCAGCTGGTGCGTTGTGGAGTGTCCTGCCTTGAATCCAAATCGATATCGGGGGATTATGCCCTGCCCTTCCGCGTGTGTCAGGATATGCGGGCATATCATTTTCTTGCACAATTTTCCAAGGCAAGAAAGGAGGAATATCGGTCTAAAATCGGAGGCTTTTAATACCCTCCTTCCAACCTTGGGTATGCATATGACATTCGCGTGCTTCCAGCCGGTTGGATAGTGCTCTATTTTCACTACTGCAGGGAGAATCGAGACAAAGTATTCTCCAGCAGAGACTGGCAGTCGTTTGATTAATTCGTATGGTATTTTATCTTTACCTGTTGATTTACCTTTCGACAATCGTAATATTATCTCTGCCAATTCTCTGGTGGAGAACACCGGAGTGTCTTGGTTCTCACCGTATTGTTCTCTCAGCATGGACTCGACGTCGTCCATTTTGATTTCTGGGGTGTGTTCCGTCACTTCATTGGGCGTGAAAATCTGCTCTAGGTAAGCCGCGAGGTATTCTGCTTTGTCAGCAGGCGTGGTGAGTTGGCCTCTTGGGCTTTCCACCAGGGGGTCGTTCCTGGCAGAATTGGTCAGGGAACGCGTGTATTTCCATATGGAATTATCTTCTATTTTAAGGTTGGCCAGTTTGATCGACCAGTGGTATCTCCGATGTCGCTTTTGCTGGTCCCTTATTTCCTTATTCAGAACCCGGAGATTCCTTTTTAGTTCAGCAGTTCCGAATCGGTAGTACTGCCTTCTTATTCGATTTCTCGTTTTAATGAGGTTTTTTATCTCATCAGGGATCTCCAGGTTTTCCTTGGTTTTCGTTATTCTGCGCGGAATTGCATTTTCCGCTGCGTTAGTGATAGTGTTCCCCAACAATTCTGCAGCCTCGTCTATTCCTTCCCTGGTGGATATTATGGGCGCCTCGTTGGGTAGTGTCTCCGTGATTAGTTTTCTAAAATTAGCCCAATCAGCAAGTCCGTAACACATGCGGAGGTTGTCTTGATGATAAAATGTTACTTGTGTCCCGATCCTTAGAATGACTGGATAGTGATCACTTGTCAATTCCGGGATCGTTTTTGACACCGTCCGTCGATCTAAGTTCTTGACCAGTGCAAAGTCAAGGACACTTGTTCCTTGGTCCTGGTCGCGTCATTGTTACCGGAGCCACTACCCTCAGTTGGCTGTTTTGCGCCCATTTATTTTGAAGAGTTTCACGCCTGCAATCTTTGCTGCAGTTCCACGCCCAATGCATTGCATTGAAATCCCCCGCGATTATCAGTTCGCTGTCCATGCCGAGGAGCCCATTAAGGTCTTGCATGCATAGTACTTTCTTTGGCGGGATATAGGTGCTTATAAATGTTATTTTCCCCAGATTGGTCTCGGCTCCGACTCCTACCACTACTACTGAGTCAGAGCATCTGTCTTCAATTTCTGTGCATGCAATCCTTTCACGGATGAAAATCGCCACTCCGCCCCCTCGAGTCGTGCTTTTTCGGTCCCTCCTAAATACCTTGAAACCAAGAACAGCCCAGATCTCATTAGGAAGTAGGTGCGTCTCTTGTAATAAAATAATATTTACTGAGTATTTCCTTAGGAACTCGATGAGTTCCGGTGTCTTATTCCTCACGGCCCCGTTTACATTCCAGTGAGCCATGATGATCGCAGTCTTTTTTGAGACCCTAGCGTCCATTACCGTTTTGGGCTGTTATGTCGGCTACTAGGGTCTGGATCAGCGTCATCATGGTCATCATCTGCTGCTGTATTGTGGCCGTAAACTGGGACATAGTCGCTACTAACGTTTTTATATCGGAGTCGTTATTAAAATTTTCCTCCCTTTTGGGCTGTTCCTTTGGTTCTTTTTCCTTTTCTGGTAGCGGTGGAAATTCTTTTGCCTCGATCCCTTTGTCGATTTTTCCTGGGAGAGTCCAGACTGATGGTGGTGGGGGAGGGACCTGGGTTGGTCTGTGCGTGTTGTCATTCTTTTTGTCTTTAGCTTTGAGCGCTTCTTCATGTTTCGCGTATACTGGACAATTCCGAGAGAAGGACACGTGCTCTCCGTTGCAGTTGCAACATTTAGCTTTCGTTGTGGTTTTGTCGTTCGTGCAGTCTCTGCCTTCGTGGGCCCCGGCGCACTTGTAACATCTTGGTGACGCTGTGCAGTTCCGGGACCCGTGTCCGTACCTGTTGCAAGGGAAGCACATTTGTGGTCGCTGATATTTGTATGGCTCCAGAGTCACTCTGTGGTTGCATAGTTTGTTTAAACCTGACAGAGTGGTGACTCTGAAGCCCTCGTTTTTCTCTATGGTAGCGACATACAGGTCCTTCCTCGTAGGTGCCAGTATACGTACAGCTACGCACGGGACTCCTGCTTATTCAAGTTCTTCCTTTATGAAGCCCAGGTCCATCCCCTCGTCCATCCCCTTAATTAGGTACCTGAGCGTTGTATTGTTGCTTCCGGCCCAGGTATGCATCTGGGCGCCAGCCTCCGTTAGGTATTTTTTCACCTCGTCGTATTCGGCTTTAGTAGTCAGCTGTAGCCTTAACCCGTCTTTTGTTTTGGTGATGGTAAAATCGTTATTACCGGTTTTCTGCCGGATTGTTTTGACGAAAGCTGCATTGTTTAAGATATCACAGACGACTATGGCCGGTGGTCTCTTTTCCTTGTTGTTATTCCTGGGGGCGTCTCCAGGGACGTCCACCAGTGGATCGTACCGATTGGCTGTTTCGGTGGTTGTTGGCTTGAATACCAGCGGTTCATAGCGCTTTCTCTTTTTCTTGGCCCTCTCCACTTTCGTGAAGATGGCCGCGACATTTTCTATAAAATTATCGACGGGTTCAAGGACTACGTCGGCTTCTTTTGTTTCTGCTGGCGCCACGTCAACCACGTTTGTAATCTGGACTTCCCTGTTCTCCGGTTTCTTTTTTAATAAAACTGCTGTTATGCTAGCGGGGATCGGTATTCTGTCTACAGAAGTGCCTGTTCCGCTCACTGGAGCTTCGTCCCTTTTTTGGGGAGGTGAGCGCATCATTCTGGGGGAGGGGTTAGTCCTTCACCTATGCGAATAGCAGAATGATCGAGCGTGTGAGAAGGTGGGGCAAGTTAGCCACCCCCCGCGGAAGAAATGGGGCCGCCCGTGCAGTGGCGGCCACCCGGGATTGACCCGCTCGCAGCAAGCGTGCTGCCAACTCCCGGATGGTACCTGGCCGTGTCCTGGAGAAAACCCTAGGGAATCCCGCAGCGACTTACGTACTTCCCCCCGTGAGGGGTTTTCCCGCACCAGGCAGACGGACTCCCACGTTAGTAATTAAAAAATCAATAGTAAAGGAATGATCCGCGACGTAGAGGGTATGAACCGTATCTAGCTATTGGATCGCTAGTCAACCAATCGGTGTAGATGTAGATGGCGTAGCATCACAAAATCGTTCGATGATCTTTGGATACCTTGTGAATGTGGCGAAACATACATTGGGCAAACGGGACGCTCCATCGAGACCGGTATCAAAGAACATACCCGGTGCATAAGGCTGCTCTATCCGGACAAATCCGCTGTGGCCGAGCACAGCATCACCCAGGGACGCCGCATCAATTTCACAGACACCAAATTAATTTCGAGAACCCACGGTTTTTGGGATCGCATAGTAAATGAGGCTATCGAGATTCGCTTACACAACAGCAACCTCAACAGAGAGACAGGCTTCGCCCTGAACAATGCTTGGTAGCCGGTCATCTCGTCTTTGGTCAAAGATCGTGACGCCCATTGGCCGAACCAATCCAGCCAATCAGGTGCAGGAACCTGACATACCGGCAGGTATATAAACCTCCCCAAAATACGATCACGGCACTCAGGTTCCCTGATGATGACGACAGAGTTAGTCGTCGAAACGTCGGCAGAGATCGTCGATACGACCCGGCTCGCCACCCGAGAAAGCTTCACCCATCAAATACGCCGGGAAAGCACCAAAGAGTTTTTGGACATTAACTTATCTTGATTGAGCCATAAGTAAATTGAGCTTTACCAACGTCTTCCTAAAAATGTTCACCATTGTGGGTCACTCAAATCGTGATGACAGGTCACTCATTGACCTGCGGGTCATACGTTGCCAATCACTAGCTTAGATCAAGGTCTAAGAAAGAGACCAAAGCGTTCAATTGAAACCAATATACAACGAACTAAAAGCTGGCAGATTAAGTCGCGAGGCTAGAAAGTAACACGAAAAACGAAGTGGAGAAACAACGGACTCAGAGACTGGCAAATCAAGGCGTAAGAAAAAGAGCCAAGTATATAGATGCCACAATTTAAAATCACAGAAAATTACAATAACTATATCGAATAATCAGTATCTAGTATTAATAGTAGTATTCGAATATAATAAATTCCAAGCGCTTCACTTTCTGGGTGAATTTAAATTCATGTAACACTCCCATTGATTTTAAACAGGGAAATCCGTAGTTATTATTAAATATCTAACAATAAGTTTTTATTCTTAAAATTTTGATGCTCTTTGGCAGGACAAAATAATATTTATCGCTGTTTTGTGAAAAAATATAAAAGTTCCACATGTAATTTGCTCTTCAATTCTTTCCTCAGTTGTTTAATTATATGATTGGCGCAGAGTCATAATAAAAAAATCAATTTGGCACGTCGGAACGATAACAGCTGATTATTTCTTGGATAGCTATATAGAAGCCGTAACTTGACAGGCTAACCAGTAACTACTAACTCCGAAATAGGCCGTCTCTTCTATATGCAAAAAACACATTTTCAAAAATAACGTCTCAGCATAAAAATGACAAGAATAGCTCTCAGAAGCAATGGAAAAAGCAGAAATCGTCGTATTTCTTCCTCTCTATCACTCTATGACGTCAAACTAAGACTTCCACACGAGAGCAACCTACAAATTCATGTCTATATCGACATGGGAGCGGTATTGCGTTAAAAAAACGCACACGTGAAGTCACGCGCTGGCACACACGTGTACACACGATACGAGAGGAAACTCTATATCAGTACAAATCTAAGAAGATCATCCATAACAGTTTTCATCCACATTCCGACAAGAGCGTTAAAAATGTGAAACCCCGTGCACTCGGTCTATTCAAGTCAAAATCGATCACCTATCCTCTTTATCTTCCTTCGTATAATCATTAACTCCTTAAATACACAAAAAGAAAAGCATCTCCCGAGATTGTTCCTTTATCAAAACGAGAGGCGGATAAGACGGATGAGAGAAGAGATAATTAACGCGCAGAACAGAAAATGATCGTGTTTCGTGCCGAATTCAATTCCCAACTTCTTTCGGAAATATCCTCCCATCAAAATCAACGCTAACAACCACCCTCTTTTATAAGTTCTCCCTCTCCAGGAGTTATCCATTCATCACAGTGGACCCTATCTCTCAATAAAGAGCGGAAAATCTTCCATTAAAAAAATGAGGAGAAGTTTTTAACATGGGAGAGAATGAAGGGGGAAGACTCCATAAGCAAATCCTCCAACATCATTTTCGCCTCTCCCTTATCTTCCCATCCAAAGACCTCCTTTTGTAAATACGCCTCCTAAGAAAAATGACCCCTTCTCCGTCATTTTATTTGGAAATCTGGAGATATGTTTAGCTTTGGCCGCGTGCAAATACCATCCGAGCTTCCCTTGCACGCAAGCCCGAGCATGTACCCTCTTCAGAATGTCTTTCGATAGACCTCAATTCCAATTTTCCTTTGAATGCCTACCTTCTCCATTACGTGGAGTATTTCATCATTTTATATTATTTCCTAGTAAGTGAAATAAAAACTGGGCAAGAAATTTAAAAAGACTCGAAAGAGTTTCTTACTTTTAGATTCCCTGGTTGAATAAAAGACATTTTTATCAGATGACTGATACAATTTATTTTAATCTTACGTTTTCTAGCTAGGTTCCAATAGCAAAAAGTCTATTATAAATTATACGGGTTCAACATATCCCTTTTAAAAATTATTTCAAAAAACAGATTGAAGTTGAGAATAAAATTAATGCGATGTGTGAAAGACAGAAGTGCAGATATACGAAGATGCATCACTTAATAGTAGTTTCATAAAATCAGCTAATTTGAAATGGATATTTGATACAAGTTCTGTGTGTTTATTACGTATTGTAAAAATGTTGTGCAGATCACTGAATCCGTGGCCTACGTAAGAACACAAATTAACATTTACAAACGTTCCAACTATAAACGCCTTTATTTGACCTATACGTAAGGATTATGTTATTTTTGAAAGTACTTTAATAATTAAACTTTTGCCTAGAAATTCCTTATCGATGAAAAAAATTACCTATAAAATATTAGATGAAATAGGAATGAGGGATTAAGTAATTTCTGCTGCCTAAAAAATAAAGCTCAATAGCTAATTCTGCTAACCTCATTTTTTTCATAATCATGAATTAAAGTAATTTCAAACGATTCTTTCGCACAAGCGCTAATAACGCCCAATCCTAGCAAAAGGTTGCGTCCATTGTTTCCATAGAGGCCTTTTTGATTCGTGGCTTTTTCAAAAGAGAGATTACTCATGAATACAGCTCAAATGGAGTCGGCAATCAAACTTTAATTAAATCACCAATGGGAGGAAAAAGGTTAAAAATAATTTTTTTCTCGGGGAGCCTTAATCAGATCAAGCACAAGGACGAAAATTATTACATTTCAAAAGCGAATGAATTCACGCTTGCGCTGTCGTCGTCAAATGTTCGCAGCAAATCGCTTCTCGCCTAATTCTGAGGAAAACGAACGAGGAAGGTTTTAGTTATCCGACCTGGAAGGAGTCACCCTTCATAGACGAGTCTCACTTAAGGCGTTGTGACGGCATTCCGCTAGGCACTTCGGCGAGCGGAACCGAGATAACCAGGCCCAGGGAATCCTGTCAGCCATGAGCGTATTTAATTTTATGGGCACCTATCTCAAGTATTCGAGTGATAAGCGGAATGCAAATCACGTCGACCTTATCGGAAAACCTTTTGAGAGAGCACCGTTATGGGAAGGATTCTGCGGTTCGCCTCTCTCGTTCTAATTCCGCCTCTTCGGATGTTCGAATTACAAACGCTATTAAATATTTTAAGAGAGAATAAGGGATCGATATTCTTCCTAAGGCCTGACACTGGTTAAACTTCAACATTCATGAATGCATAGCAGATCTTTGCGTAAATCTTTATGGCGATGATGTTTTTTCCATTCTTAAGCAGGTAAGAGGTGGAAGAATTCACAGTGAAACCTTCAATGAGGCCGCTGTTTGAATTACAAATAAATGAACATAAATTCGGGCCAAAGTCATGCAAAATGTATTTTTAAGGCGGAGATAATATTCCAATATAGAATGAACCCTCTTATATAACATGTTTTACATCGCAGGCAGATAAGATACTTTCTGAAATTTGGTTTCATAATTGAACATATGAGAAAATTTGTACACAGACAGGAGAGTATGAATATGATATCCATAAAAATCAAGGGATTATATAGCCTAACTGGTATGTAATCTTTCGTTTTTGTTTATATTCATTACTTCCTATGTTTTAATTAAAGCGAAATATAATTATGAGGCCTTATGATATGATTCGCCAATTTCATGTCATTCGATTTCGTTCAGAATCAATTTTAAAAGATTTGTGACCTTAAAAACATCACAAAAATGAAGTTGAACACCCTTTGGAACGAATGAATAAAGATTTTTTCCTGTTTTCTTTTTCACGCCTTGTATTGAAAGTTTTCGGAAATTCGTGTCTCAGAATTTACATGAACTCCACCCACTCTCGCAGTTACTTCTCTCTCTCTCTCTCTATCATCGCTTCACAATTTGACTCATCTCGCCGCAATTTTGTTATTCTCTCTTCTTCTTTCATCACTCCCACGCCTCTTCCCGAAATAAACAGCTGGGAGAAAAAATGCGAGGAAATGTATACTGCGTTCTCGTCATTTTACGACTATTGTCTTCTCTTTTTCTCTCGCTTCGGGGAAAACATTCTTGCGCTTGTTTGATTTTGATAGGCACTTGTTGCAGACAACGGGCGATCAGCGCATGCGCAACATTCCTTCAGGCGTTATTTTGCCCATTCGGTCATTTTCCTTTAAAAATACTCGAAATAGTCGTTTCTCCTCCTTGAGCAATGGCAATGGTTCAACTTACTTCACATTTTGATTCCCATCGTATTTTTTTCTCTAGTAGCGGTGGTGTCCAACAGAATTACCACCTTCGGCACACTTGTGACGATCAGCCTTTTTGCCACATAATACAAAATGTAAATAATACAAGAAGTCCAAACCAGGACTAATTCAGGCTGGTTTCTATAAATTGACGTCCCGAATTAATTACTTATATTGGCAGGTAATGTTTCCGTATTTGTTAGTCATTCTAAGGAATTCTCATACCATATATACCACTTGTAGTTCATAGTTTATCAATGATAGAGATAAATTGGAAAGCAAATTAATAGGGCATTATCATCTTTAAAATACTAAAAGCTAAGTCAAATTCTCTTTTTGAAATTATATTATGCATGTATTATTTATAATTAAGTGAATTCAATAAATGCTACTGTTTTTACGTTAATATGTATGGATCAACTGTCCATTGCTTAAGGGTAGTCGAGTGGAAAAGAAAACAAGTGAAGATATAAAAATGAATTTTTATAACCTACTTTTATATAGTTAATACTTTAATATGAATAAACTCTTAAATATAATTATGATAACCTATCTGCGTGCATGAGAAGATCGCATAAATGATTATTAATAGTATTGCAATACGAATGTGATTAGAATGTAATAATAATAAAATGCGTGTATAAGGCAATATTATAAAAGCAATAAGAATTTAATAATAATTTAGTAATAATAATAAAATTCATCAAAATTTTACATGTACCTTCATTTTCCAGACGTAATTCTTAATGAAACTCATAAGGGAAAATAGTTTTTAGAATAATCTTAAATGAATAAGGATAAAAAGTTTTTAAGATAAATAAAAACTTACTATCAATAATAATAACGATAAATAAAAACCTAAAATTATTAGCAGAAATAACCCTCCAAAAAACGTAGGAATGCTAGTATCAATACAAATCCACATAAAATAAAGCTATCTTACACCGCCAACACTTACAAGTTTGTTCAATCTCGTATAATTGACGCTTGTCTATCTTCCCACGCGAAGAAAAATACGCATTTATCACAGCATTTTCCCAAGTATCTGGTGGCCGAGGTGACCAAATCACTTGTCTTACGCGAGATGAGGTGGCAAACAGCTTTGGATTTTTTCAGATTAGACGGGGTCCAAAACATATCCTTACGGAGGATGGTGTTGGTCCAAAACCATCAGGAAGATTCCAAAATTTCTCCTTACAACTGTGTCTTTTACACCCAAAAACGTTCTTTTTCCAGTCCCATTAGAAAACCATTTAAATCCGTACAGCCTTTTTATAATTTCATTTTTAAATTACTTTTAATTAATGTACAAACTCCGGATTTAAATTAGAAGACGGCAAAAAGAGCGAAAATTATTTTTTCTGAAAGTAGAACACGAATTTGTGCCGAATTAGTCCAATTATTTGATTTTTACTGCATGAAAACGGTATTTTATACAATTTATAACAATGACCCAATATTTCTGTCATGACTACGAGACAATGCTTTTCTTCGGGAATTTATTTTACGTGTTAATAAAACTGAACGCGAGCTTAGTGCCACGAACTAAAATGTAGCTTAGTGTCATGACGTCACTCTCAGACCGTGACATTTAAAAGCAAAGGGAAAACATATTTGGGTGAGCAGACAATACTAAGAGAAACATTGCACTGAAATGTTCAGGGTTTGTAGATGTCATAAGTAGGCCTTCGGATAATATGAGACATTTTATGTAGGTGTCCTCGGTTCGACTCCAGGCGCTCCGAAAGTTGAGTTCCTTTTTTCGTAAGAAGAATTAATTTAGACAACTTCCCGATATGTTACAAAAATGAAAACGACTTCAAAATTCAAAAACAGGAAACATTAGAGAATTATAAAAGATAGTAATGTGACCATGGCAACTATCTCAAAATTTTACCAATGCTTGCAGTATGCAAGCACCGATTACTAGTATATATATATATATATATATATATATATATATATATATATATATATATATATATATATAAAGCAAAGTTAATATAAAAGTTGGTAATAACCCATTTTTTACTCGTCTATGCTCAAGCCGAGTTCGGTAATAATCGTCTCCATGGCAACAATCCGATAAAATGCTTTTTAAAACGCAAAACCGCTATGTTTTAATAGATATTCAAGAAAATACGATCAATTATGAAAATTCTGCCATAGTAATTATAATCTACATTCTGATTCCCTTAGAACAATTTTTAGATACTTTAAAGTATTAAAGAAAACATCTCTGCACGGTGGATTTCAGACTTCCTATGTAAAACAAATAAGAAAAAAACGTTCCTGGAATCGAACCCAGGACTTCAATCTTCGCCAAATAAAATATAAGCCAGAGGTGGGCCCTGGCAGCACTAGCCTCATACGAAGTTTCATGAAAACCGGTCCATCGATACAAAAGTTGTTAGTAGGGGACACACACACAGACAGGACCATTTCATAAGGCTATGTTTCCCTTGGAAATCAGCCTAATACGTAGGACTTATTTAAATAAAAGGTTAAAGTGATACATAATAATGATTTAAATTATTAATTATTCAAATACATCATTATATTCAAATATTAAATTTTAATGTGATTTGTCAAAGTAATGCAATGAAATTTGGCATAAAATCCACACTAATTGTAAGTAGCAATGGAAGCCGGGGGGGGAGGGGGGAGTGAGAAGGACCGAATCATTATTGTTCATCACTGTGGCCTTGTTTCTGTGTAAAACTTAATTTATAAAATGCAATATTTTGTATTATGTTGCTAAAAGGCCGTTGTATGTCAAATCTACACAAGCATATAAAAATGGTGCAATTTGATTTAATAAACTAATAAAAAAATAGTAGACTGAGCATCAATTTGCCACATCCCAATGGCCGTTTCGCCGCAAGTGGCGATGGGGTTGGACACCACTGCTCTAGTTCATTCAACGAAAGCGATCAAAATTCCTTTTTCTTTATGAGTATAGGCGATGCGGTAGAATCTTTTACAATATCCTATGAAATTTTCTTTTTAAAGAGAATTAAACGGAGATTATTAAAAATAAATCTTAAGGTATCCCCACAAAAACATTAATATTTCAGCGTATATGGAGCTTATATTTTATATTTATTGCCTTTCACATAAGTTAGTAAAATTAAATCAAATTTATTGACTGGAAAACGTTTGAAAACCAATACAAAATATGTTTTAATCGTTTGAAGTTTAACGTACGAATTACATTTTTGAAGAATAATTACGATTAAAAACAGTTAATATTCTCCAAGCCAACGCCGAACCACTATAGTTATATTTTCCGACCACATAGAAACAATAAACGATGCATGTGGTAAAACTATTAACTTTATAAGAAGAAATACTACACTTATTCAACCCGCAGGCGCTCCAAATGGTTCTGGAAGTGAAGAATTTGAGCCTAATCTGCGGAATATAAGCAAGCAGAGCGAGAGGGAGGTGAAACGTTAAGGGAATGGCGGGGATTACGTCCGCGGGAATGATGAAGTAAGGGATTGCTGGGGATTACGCCACAGTCATTTCTGAGCACTTTGCTTTCATTTTTACGCACAAGGAAATTTTTATTTCTTACCAACTCATTTTTCAATGCTAAAAAGCATTAATGTTTGTTGCTCTCAATTAATTTTGATTTTAAACTGCGATTATTAGAAATCGTTCAAAAATTTAATAATTTTTTAAACTGCTTCTGATTTTTTACAAGTACTTTAAGAAAATATGATATATATGAAGAAAAAATCATTCAAGGCAAAGTTTTATTCTTAACGCGTTTCTCCCTTGGTCAAAGCTGACAAGTTTTCGACATCCTACAAAAGAGCTATTTGTAGTTCAGGGAGAAGTTCGATGAACTCCTGAAAACTGAAATTATGTTCTTGGCCCCGTCATAACGTCTTTTCCGCTCGTTGAACGCGTTTCAGTCTACGACAACACCCGTTCTTTCTCTCTCCTTCTATCTCTCTCTCACTCCTTCCCTCTCTCTTCGCTCCAAATCTCCCTCTCTCCGCCTTCTCAACTTCTCTCCTTCCTCTCTCTCTCTCATGCTCCAAATCTCGCTCTCTCCGCCTTCCCAGCTTTTCACCTTCCTCTCTCTCTTTCCAAATCTTCCTCTCTCCGCCTTCCCAACTTCTCTCCTTCCTCTCTCTCTCTCTCGCTCTCTCCGCCTTCCCAACTTCTCTCCTTCCTCTCTCACTCGCTCCAAATCTTCCTCTCTCCGCCTTCCCAACTTCTCTCGTTCCTCTCTCTCTCTCGCTCCAAATCTCGCTCTCTCTGCCTTTCCAACTTCTCTCTCTCCTCCTCCTCTCTCGTTCCAGACGCCCTACCCGTCGCCTTGCCTCCTTCTTCCCCTCGAAAACCCACTCTCACTTTCCTTCCTAGGCTATCTTCTAACCTAGAAACGTCGAAAGAAAACTGTCATTTCGAAACCCTAACCTCCTCTTCCTATACCGCCTAACCGCCCCTGTTTTTCTGTTTCTTTCACCTCGTCTCATTCCCAAACTTACCAATTTCGCTTTCTCCCCTGATTCGTACTTTTCCCTTTTTCGCTATCGCCATCTTACTTTAGGCCAGCATTTTCCAACCTTTTTCATTCCATGGCCCATTTAAAATTAAACGTATTGGTTGCAAACCTCTCTCTTCCCCCACTCCTCTGGCACACACAAACATGCAACGCGAGGTCCGAGCTTCCCCAACCGCTTTATCATGGAAGGAATTAAAGATAGTGAAACTCGGAGCTCTAGCTCAACCACTCCCAGACGCTCTCTCTATTCGTTTGTTATGCAAATCAAATTTGAAAAACTTAACTCGCACAAGTAAGTTATCCAAGTGGCAATAAAATAGATATTGCATTCATCGGGACTCTGGATACTCAATTGCAAAAGTCAACCGTAAAATCTCCAAAGACAAGTCACAAAATTTGATTTTAAGACTGTGATCCCTCCTTAATTCAATAAGTTCCTCTTGATCCATTATTGAAATACTATTAATGCTTACCATCCAAAGATTCCCTTTTCCAGAATTCCGCGACGCACCTCTTCATGGACAACGGAAACACAGTAGTAGTAGTAGAGTTGATTTTATAAGGTGTGTCGACAGCAAGATCATTTCACACCGTACTCAAATCAGTAATACAATAAAGGTTATTATATTTCCCTACTAATTGTGATAAAAATTAAAATAAAATTTTATACAGGTAATATGTATAGAAAAAATGTAATGTTAAAAATTATTTAAATGTATGGAAGCAATTTAGTTTCCCTGAGGAACTGGAAAACCACGTCTATCTTAACAGGGTCATCTCCCAGAACATCGTTAAGCTGGCCTTGCATCGAAAGACTGTTTCGCATACCCTGGTAGTGGGTACATTCGGTCAGGATATGTCTTATAGTGAGACGGGAGTCACAATGGTCACAGTGTGGTACTTCTTTCTCCTGTGTGAACTGATAACAGTGAGTAAGGGCACAGTGCCCTATCCTCAATCGGGTCAGCACTACTTCCTCCGGCCTACTATTCCTGACAGAGGAGGACCAAGAAGTCGTAACGGCCTTTATATCCAGTAATTTGTTATTTTGCAAACCTAGCCATGAGTTCTGCCATTGTTTCACTATAAGTAACCTAAAAAAATTTTTTAGTTCTTCTGCTGTCATGGACCGCGAGTCTAGTTCTTTCTTACAGAAGCCTTCCTTGGCAGCAGAGTTGGCCTTCTCATTCCCCTTGATTCCCACATGCCCTGGTACCCAAACAAAGAGTATGTTATTCCCCATGGCCTCTAACAGGGCAAGACGGGAGTGAATCAACTGGACCACTGGATGATAGAAATCAAAAGAAATGAATGTTTGCAATGCGCTCCTAGAGTCACTACATATCAAATACGACATGTTTCGTGACTCTATTTCATCCAAGGCAGTCTTGATAGCGTACAATTCCGCTGTGTAAACACTACACAAAACGGAGCCCTGAGGAACATCAATTTTTTGGGTAAAAGACTATGATACGTGAGGGCCCAAACGAACTCTAAAAGTACGGTCCGCTAAAAAGTTTTGGATAAAAATTGGTAGTCTACCTTTAAAACCACAGTCTTTAAGAGTGCGTAAAATCTTGTATCACCAGGTATTGTCATACGCAATTTTTATGTCAAAAAAGACTCCTATGACATCCTGGCGTAGGAGAAAGGCCACTTGTATAAAGCTGTCGATCCTGACCAGGTGGTCCACTGTAGACCTGCTACGTCGGAAACCATACTGGACATTTAAAAGAAGGTTACCACTCTCAAGGCACCAAACTAGACGTCTTCTCACCATTCTCTAAATCAATTTGAACAGGCAACTGGTCAAGGAGATTGGGCGATAGCTGGATGGCTGGCTCTTGTCCTTTCCCTGTTTAGGGATAGGGACAATTGCCGATTCCCGCCAAGATTCAGGGAAAGCCCCCTCAGCCCAAAGCTGATTGAGGGTTTTCAGCAGATCCTGTGCTGCTAACCTTGGCGTAATGGAGGCCTAACGCTTCGCCATTGGCAGCAGAATATGTTATAAGTTGGCCTCCAATTTCTAGCCCTGGCACGCTTGTAGGGTGGTATTTGCCCGAGATTTTATTAACCCTAATCAAAACCTGTGCAACTGGAGTCATGTGGCTAATGGAGGATACATACTTTATCCAAGAAGACCTTTTCGCATCCTTGATGACCTGGTGAGCTTTCGCCCTCAGTCGTCGAAACGCCGCAAGATTTGTACATGTGGGGTGTCTATTAAAAATTCGCATTGCCCGTTTGCGTTTCCGAATGGCCACCGCACATTCCTCATTCCACCAGGGAACGTGAGTGTGGCGCGTCTTCCCAGACGACATTGGAACGCTAGTACTAGCAGCATTGAGTACAGCTGCCGGAAAAACCTCAACATTGCGTATTCCCCCTCGACTGCTGTCAAAATTGAATTTAAAATTTCATTTAAAATCCGGCCAATAGGCTCTATGTGTAACCCATGTTCTCGCTCGATTAGAATCAACAGAAAGATTAGCGTTCTGCTGAATTAAGAGTGGGAAGTGGACACTACCACAAAGATCATTATGCACAGACAATGTAAAAAGTGGTGCAATGGTGCTGCTACAAATAACCAAATCTATTGAGGAGTACTCCCCATTAAAAGCATTAAAACGTGTTTTTCACAGTCATTCAATAAAATCAGGTGAAAATCATTAAAAAGGTTTTCTAAAAGACGACCTCCGCCATTGTGGTCGGCCATCGTGTCCCCCCAGAGTGTGTTGTGTGCATTAAAGTCCCACAGCAGCATGAGTGGCCGTGATAGCTGATTAATCAGGTCTTCAAGGTTCGCCCTGTTCACCTGAGTCTATTCCGGAAGGTATACGTTACATAACGTAATTACCTCCGGAGCTGCTACAGTACGAGCTACAGCTTGGAAGGGCGTCCTATGGTCCACCAGTGTGGTGTAAAAGGCCTTCCTGATAGCCACGGCGACCCTCCCCCCCCTGGGCTCTGTTTCCACTAAGGTCGTCAACACAAAGAACATTATAACCTTTCAATTTAACCTTGTCTGTTTCTTAAAAATGGATCTCTTGTAGTAAAATACAAGCAGGATTAAAATCCTTTAATAAAATCGCCAGCTCCTCTCTGTGTGTATAAAATCCATTGCAGTTCCACTGTATGAATAGGGGCATTAAAATGTGGAATTAAAGTTTAAAACCCTCAATATAATTGACGTTAACAACGTCTGACTAGATGATAGAATATTTGCATAAACTACAAAATATATAAAATTGTGATAAGGCTTAGCGCTTAAGCTTCGTCTTTCCCCTATTGTGTCTATTAAGGACAAAGGCCTGGAATTGGTCCTCGTCCATTTGTTCTTCTTCCATGCCCTCCTCACCTGATGCTTGTTCGGCACAGGGAGTGCTGCATGGCAGTGCTTCCTCTCGCCGAGAGGAAGAGGGGGTTTTCTGGGGAACTTTTGTTTTTGGATGCTTTTGTTTTTTTATTATAAATTCTTTTGTTTTCTTTCCTTCCTTTTCCTTAATTCCCACTTTTTGTATGGGTGCTACCTCATCTGTTTGGGTAGCGATGGTACTCTTCTTGATAGGGGTAGCTGCCAAGGATGCAAAAGACATTGAGAAAACTGGAGCAACAAGCGTTCTGAATATTTCCCGTGCCTCAAAGACAGTTTCTAAAGCGTCTTAAGCTTCATAACCTTTTTTTCCAACTTTAATTTTGGGCAGTCCCGAGAGAATGCCGGATGAGGACCTTCGCAGTTCGCACATGACACGGTCCCTGCACATTCTGCTCCATCGTGCTTACCCCGATTACATCGGGGGCAGACTACATTGCCCTTGCAACGTAGAGCAGTGTGCCCAAACTTTTGGCATTGGAAACAGCGCTTAGGGTTTGGAATATATGGCCGAACTGCACATGACTCATAACCAATCATGACCTTCTCTGGTAGCTTCTCGAGGGAGAACGTGAGGACCATAGAGGTATTATTGACTACCTCACCGTTTCTCTTTGTCGTCAATCTCCTGCAGTCAATTACCCCCTGAGAGGCCATCTCCCGCTTACACTCCTCGATTTCTTTATATAGAAGGTCATAGTTGGATATGACTCCTTAACAGGTGTTGAGGGTTTTATGGGTCTCAACAGTTACCGGCATGTCTCCCAGCATTGAGATGTTAAAAAAATTCTGATTTGGGTCTCGTTCATGGTGGTAATAAGAAGAGTACCATCCCTATGTTATTTAACGGATTCTAAAGATCCAGGCACCTGTATCAACAAGGACTTATATATAAAGAAAGGAGACACATTGGTAAAGGTCTCACCTTCGGTTGAACGCTTCATGATCAAGTACTTTGTACACTTCTTTACATTATCTTCCCCATCCGAGTCCGGACGGGATCTTTTTGGTGTTGGAGAAAGTTTTTCTGCCATCCAAAATAATTTGTATTCATCTTCTGGTCTCCCCACCCACCACGGAGCCACAAATGGGACGCCGCACCACAAACTGATGCGGACGCCAGAGCTAACCAGAGAGATATAGCACCTCTGACATGGTTGTCTCATTCAGGTCAGATCTCCAGTGCATGGGGTCTCCAAACCCATACACTTTTGACCCCCCTACACAGACCCCCACTGCCTTGGCACTCGCCAACCGAAACATCAAAACGTGACGGCAAGCCGATTAATCGGGTGTGGCTAGTACCCGACTCCCGTTTACAGTGAATTAGAGGCCCATATTGGGCATCCGAAACCCAGACAGGATCCAGGATGCTCAACCACCAGGTACCTCTTCTCCCCCTTACGGGTCTCCACGCACGGCAAACACGCGGGTGGATCAATAGGCAGATGACGTGGCTGGACTCAGACAGCAGATCCACATACTGTCTGGACGCTACCCAAAGCGAAAAATGTGTTTTTTAATGAGGTTGTCTCCTCGCCCATTGGTCGCCTCTTACGACCAGCAGAGGGGCTGCGGGAGTATTCTCAATCCCCCTACCCGCAGTGGGGCGGAAACACAGTTCGGGAAAAAAGTGCGTTAGGTGACCTTTCCCGTGCCATCTATTTTCAATAAATAATCACCTCGACATTTTTTCCGAGTACATTTCTCTTTACATACATCTTTCCTCTATTTTTTTACTAAATTTTCTCTCCTCCATTCTTCAATTTTCTACTTTTTTATTTTAATTCGTCTCGTTTTCCACTATTCCTTTCCCTCTTTTCTTTTCATTCTCTAATTCATCCATTTATCCTTAAATCTCTCTTCCTCTTTTAAAATATAGTTCTTATACTATTAAATAACATTTTTCCTCTGCTTACATATCATTTATCCAGTAATCGGCATTTGATGTAAAATTTCCATTGATAAAATCACATTTGTATGAAATGAAATGGTGCGGGAAATAAGTTTCTAGAGTCGCTAAGGCTACTGAGCCACGCAGTAATGAAGGATGATTGAATCCCTAGCTCAAAAGGATATGTGAAAAAGCTATTTCTTATTTTTTGGCAGTTATTATAATTTTGCAGTGTAAATTTTTAGTTTCTACACATTTCGACTTTTTGGATAGTGTGTTCAATGAGTGCCCAACCATTATTCCTGTAATTTTACAGAAGAGTATTAAATTTCGTAATCTTAAGAAGAATGCGTCGCTGAATGTTGTTTTAAATCTATAATAGGCTCAACTTTAAAAAATTAAATAAAAATTAAATGAGGAGTAGGTGGGTCAAAAAGAAATAATAAAGGGATCGAAAATGCAACGAAAATTTCTTCAGTTATCTCCAGATTTTCCCGTTGTCGTGAAGTATCAATCATAAGCTGAATTTAGTAATTATAATTACTATTGACTATTGTATATACTCCTTTTTTTACTGAGTAATGTAACGTAGAAGAAGATTTTGTATTTATTTATATTTTATTATACAAGAAAAGGAATACGCAATACGACTATGCACACCGTTTTTACCATAGAATTTGAAAATAATACGACTACCCTGTTTTTAATTCCCGAAGTGACTACAATCTATATCCTATCTTCATAGACACTGGTCATATATTACAGAATTCCTCGACGGCAGCTATTTGTTTTACATTACGAATAATTTAACATGATCCCCTGCCAACTTTCTCGGATCCATTTCAAATTCAGGGATCTTTCACCATACTCCTGGTGGAAATGCTCGATGTCGGAGAATGAGGAATAAAAATAGAGACGAAATTCCCACCCGTCCCATTACGAGGAGATAAATCACATTCTTTCCTCCCTTTCCCTTTCCTGCCATATAGATTCTTATGAAAGCTCCCGAAAACCCACTCTCGGAAAACTTCCACACGAGCCGGCAAGTAAAAACGACAAAGTACCATCTCAGCACCCTAATTCTTCGAGCGTTTATAAAAAAAAACAAATAATCGACCATCCTCCTAGAATTTAGGTTTTCTTTTTTTTTATTCTTCCGCATTTCTCTTCCGATCCTTTTCTCTTGCGACCTCTTATTCTTTCTACAAGCTTAACAAGGATTTTGTTGAGTGTCTCAAAAGTCATTTTATATCACTTTGACACATGACATTTGTTACAGAGAGGAAGAGGAGAGGGAGGAGGAGGGGTAGAGAGAATAGGAGAGAAAAGGGGGGAGAGAGAAGAGGGGGGAGAGAGAAGAGGGGGGATAGAGGAGATGGGAAGGAGAGGGAGCAATAGAGTGTGGAGATAAGGGAAGGAGAAACAGGGTAGAGAGGGAGGTGGAGATAGATAGAGAATCGTCTTTATTCGGGCGAAATTAGGACCATAAGTTCTATTCTTATATTTAACCCTCCGTCAATATCATGAGTATTAAAAATAAAAGTATTACAATGAGGAGTATACAAAAATAAACAAAACATGAAAAGATATAAGGGAAGACAGATTTAAGTTTGTGGGGAAACCTAGGTCAAAAAAGGCTTGTTCTTCCTAGTAAAATTCACGCTGGAGAGAGGTGGGTAGAGAGAGAGAGAGAGAGAGAGAGGAGGGTAGAGAGAGAGGAGGGTAGAGAGAGAGGAGGGTAGAGAGAGGGGAGAGTAGAGAGAGAGGGGGTAAAGAGAGAGAGAGGAGGGTAGAGAGAGAGGACGGTAGAGAGAGGCAAAGAGAGGGAGGAAGGAGGGGTGTGGGAAGTGAGAAGGGGGGATGCAAGGGGGGTGGGAGAAGGGAAGAAGTGGTAGGAGGAGAGAAGATGGGAGAGAAGATGAGAGGATGGGAGAGAGGATGGGAGAGAGGATGAGAGAGAGGATGGGAGAGAGGATGGGAGAGAGGATGAGAGAGAGGATGGGAGAGAGGATGGGAGAGAGGATGGGAGAGAGGATGGAAGAGAGGATGGGAGAGAGAGAGGAGATGAGGGAGGAGAGAGGAGAGGGAGTGTATGTGTATTTTTGGCTAATCAACCTCTTGGATTACTATAGCCATAGCTCCTTCCACACCGAACACACTCACATGGGAGGAGGGAAACCCGCTGCCGGCATTAGCCTACTCTAAACGAAGAGCACAACGGGGAACAACGGCTTAACGTCCCTTCCGAAGGACGGAACGCTGACTTTGCGCGCTCTTCTCAAACTACACAAACGGGGCCGGGCGACTTTGGAAAGATCCTATTTTCGCAGGATTCGTGCCCGCTACCCTATCGAGCAGCAGGCGAGTTGCAGACAGTGTCCTAACCTCTGCAACCCTTAGGAGAAAAGAGGGGGAGAGTGAAGGGGAGAGTGAGGGGGAGAGAGAGGGGAGAGAGAGAGGACAAAGTGTGGGGGTGATTAAGGGGGAGAGAGAAGGGGAGAGTGAGGGAAATAGAGGAGAGGGGAAGAGAGGTGAGGTAAAAGGTGAGGTAAGAAAGGTGAGGTAAGAGAGGTGAGGTAAGAGAGGTGAGGTAAGAGAGGGGAGGTAAGAGAGGGGAGGTAAGAGAGGAGAGGTAAGAGAGGAGAGGTAAGAGAGGGGAGGTAAGAGAGGGGAGGTAAGAGAGGGGAGGTAAGAGAGGGGAGGTAAGAGAGGAGAGGTAAGAGAGGGGAGGTAAGAGAGGGGAGGTAAGAGAGGGGAGGTAAGAGAGGGGAGGTAAGAGAGGGGAAGTAAGAGAAGGGAGGTAAGAGAGAGGGGAGGAGAGGGATAGGGAAGAGACAAGAGAAAAGGGAGGAGAAGCCAAGGAGGATTCTAGACGAAACAAAAGGAATAATCCTTTTAAAATGGAAAGAGTGATTCTATTTTTATTTTCATTTATTCTTTTTTATCTCCATTTCTCAGCCCATCTAAAGAAGTGCTTTATTCTATCCTTCTCTCCGCCCACACAATGTGTCACATCGGAAGAGTGCCATGAAGAGCTTTGTCTAAACCGTTGGCATGGTGAAGCGAAGAGGGCGAGACAGTGATGGGTAGCAGAGGAGGAGAGAAAGTGCAAGATGAGGAGAAAAGAAAAGGAAGAGGAAGGAGAGAATAAAAGGATTAGAAGAGAACAGACATTAATCGAAAGGGAAGGAGAAGAAAAAGGGATTACTGGGACGAAAGTGTGAACAAGGATGAATGAGGAAGCACAGCGAAATGAGGAGGAAATGAGTAAAATTAAGTAGGATTTAAGGCTATTAGTTATTAGAGAGGAGAGAAAAACCTTTGAAAGGGGATGGTTGGAATGGAAAATCTAAAGGAAGACGAGAAGGTGAGCGAGTGTGAGGAAATGGAAGAGCGGGAAATAGTAAGAGAGAGTGAAAGGAAAAATGGAGAGGATGGAGGAAAGAGTTAAAGGGAAAAGGAAAGAAAGAAAGGAATGGGAGAAAGAAAGGGGAGGTAAATCATAAGAAAATGAATGGGAGGTGTATAAAGAATGGAAAACGGGCAGTTTAGAAGAGGCGAAGCAGTGAGGATGGAGGAGAAGAAAGAGGTGAATGGAGGAGCGAAGGGGAAGTAAAGACGTGCGATGCTTAGAAAATGAAGACGGGAGTGATAAAGAGGAGTGCAAGGAAATAAGGAGGCTCAAAGAATTCCGAATACGAGCAGTAAGAAAGGAGACTGAGGAAGAAGAAAGGAAGAAGATGATGGAGAGACGGAAGTTTGTCCGGAAAAGATCGGAGTGATGAAATGGTTGACAGGTGGGGGAGGGGAGATGGGCGGAACAAGGGTGAGCGTTAGGTGAGAGGATGGGCAGAGAGGGAGTGGGGGAGGGAAAAGGGGCAGAGAGGGAGTGGGGGAGGGAAAAGGGGCAGAAAGGGAAAGAAAGAAAGAAAGAAAAATGTCTTTACTGGCGAGTGGCAGAGAGGGAGTGGGGAAGGGAAAAGGGGCAGAGAGGGAGTGGGGGAGGGAAGAGGGGTAGAGAGGGAGTGGGGGAGGAAAGAGGGGCAGAGAGGGAGTGGGGGAGGGAAGATGGACAGAGAGGGAGTGGAGGAGGGAAGATGGACAGAGAGGGAGTGGAGGAGGGAAGAAGGCGAGGAAGGCTTCAGAGAAGAGGACCCATCTCAGCACAAGGGAGCTGAATTTGATTGGCAGCAGCCCTGAGGGGGAGAAAGAGTGAGAGAGAAAAAGGGTGAAAGGAAAAGGAGGGGTGGAAAAGTGGAGAGAGAGAGAGGGGCGAGAGTGGATATGAAAGGATTTCGACGAAGGAATCGTGTTCGATGCGTTGGCAATTCGCGAGGAATTACGATTTACAAATAACGTGCTTAAGAAGAGATTTATAGCTTCCTACTCCAGAACTTACTCTGGCATTAATGTTATGACAATTCGAATAACATTTTAACGAAAAAATTGTTTCGGATTTTCGAGTCGAATATTCCGTTTCGACAAGTATATTCTTGCCAATTACGTCAAGAACTTGAAACAAAAATTTATCACACTATACCATTCCCCTAACGTAATCCATGCGCCATATGAATATAAACGGCTGAATTTACACTAAACCGGGGAATTTTGGTAAGTAATCATTATTAACCTCATTAGTGGTAGAGTCCTTTGATGGGGAAATCAACTCGTAAACCTTTTAGCATTTGATAATCGAGTACTGAGGATCTATTCCTTAACAATTTATTTGAAAACGAGAGAAATTACCCGTTGAACATCAACGGGACTTTGTAGTGTGATTAAAATATAACTTCTGAGGTGTGTGTGCAAAAACTTATATATATATATATATATATATATATATATATATATATATATATATATATATAAGTATATATATACAGTAAATGTAAATGTTTGATTAATTAATAAATTCCTGACAATCACTTTAATTCTCCCAGAAAATAAAGCGCTTGAAATATATTAGATTCTGGCATCAACATACGACTTGATTTGTCTCTCTTTGGCTCCGTTATTCTTCCTCTTCGTATGTTTACTGAATAGAAGGCTTAATAGACGCTAATTCAATCGGAGACAACAATGCGGGTCGCCTTGGCAACACTCGGAAAGAGTACGAAAAAGCCATAAAATATCGAAATGGTATGCGTGTTCCTGTCAAATCCTTTCGTATAACATCTAAACATCCCAAGATTAAGATATTCTACAGTTGTTGCCGTCGAATAAAATAAAAATGGAGAAATTCTGCCTATAATTACATATTTAAATTAATGAAGGAAATAAACCTTCCACCTTGAAAAATCTAAAATCCCGTGTAAACTTATGTGAAAATTGTCTCCCGGAGTCTAATCCGGCACTTTTTCCGGGATGTTTGATTTTTCTAGAGACCATCTTAGGGGGGTTTAACGATTGTGAAAGTTTCAGCTATTAATTCCATTGGGAATTGTCCAAAATTGCCGGGGCAGACAGACAAGAGGACACTTGAGAATTATTATATAAGGATTTTTTTAAATTGCGGCATTATAGAACTTCTTGAATAAAATATATGCATGCTTGTAAAATACTAAAATTTCTTCATAATTTAGGTCAAATGAAATTAATATGTACTTTTTACCCATAAATTATCTAAATTCCAAACCCCATGATACGGTTACTACTTACAATTATCAAACGCAAGGGATAAGCCACATTTTTCTTAAATCAGCCAAGCATAAAATAAAAATGCATATGAAATAAAGCAGGCGACGCGTATATTGGTAATGGAATTAAAAAATGAAAGCATGAATAAATCATATTATCATATTACATCAATCTTTCCGAGTAACTAAAAAACGTTGACTTATGAACAAAGAATAAAAAATTTGTAGACTTCACAAAATTAAAATTAAAATAATTATAGTGATAATGACGAGTCTTGCTATATAATTTGTTCGTTTTTCTCTGTGTTATTCTCTCTCCCGCTCAAGAAAACAATTCTGCACTTTAACATATTGACTTTGATTAGTTATGTAGCATTCTCGGTATCCTAGCAATAATTGTGTAAAATAACGGTCCGAATTCAATTCCAGGAGCGTTTTATACCACCATTTGAATAAAAGTAAACTGAAGGCAGCGTAATTTTTATTTACATTTTAAAATTACTTGTAATCATCTTATAATTCGGATGTTGAACCAAAGAACGCCTAAAAGTATGAAATTTCATTTTCCTACAGACGATTCTCAAATGCGCACCGAGTCAATCCACAAATTTGTTGTGAACGCGAAAATTTCACGTTAATTGAGGATAAAATCTGTCGTCGTCGTTGTTAATAATTTCGATAATTACGCACAACAAATTGGGTCTAATGAAAAACAAGAATAAATGTGACTTGATTGCCAAAAAAACTAAAGAATATTTGATATATTTTGACGTTGATATTATGCTGAAGAATGACTGTTAAAGAGGGAGGTAGGAAGGTAGCGAAAGAGGCAGGTAGAAAGGAGAGAGCGAGGAAGTGGGGAGAGAGAGAGAAAGAGGATAATATGAGAGAGAGAAAGAGAGGAAGATGAGAGAGGGAGAAAGAGAGACAGAGGGAGAGAGAAATTTTATACTATAGGCCTTTCTTTTTATATTATCTAGAATATTTGCCTTTCTATTTTTAAAATTTGATAAATGCATCAAATTCCATTTTCAGTAATTTTTTATGGGAATTTTTCTAGTTTATGAATAAATCAATATATAAATGATATCATATCTATACAGCAGAGAAAAACTACTTTGAAAAGAGATATCCAACGCGAGATAAAACTACGTATCGCGGCGTTTAGAGAATCCAATTTGCCAAGTGTTTCGCAATGGGGAAAATGTAATGCAGAGAAGAAACCCATGAGGTATAATGAGCAAAGCGCGGTTTATTTTACATCCCCCTATGCTCTGCATACGCGGTTCCTAAGGCAACCAGTCTCGGGAGCGCGCTGAGTAAAAACATACGAGACCACTATTATAATGTTGACATCGATATGAAAAAAGAAGCTAAACTCGGAAAAAAGAGAAAAAGAAATGCCTATAGCTAATAAGATTTTTTCAATTTGAGAGTAAGTGTTCGGAATCGGATCGTTAAAACTATTTTCTTCTTCTTCTTCCGATGCTTTCCTGGCGAATAGATGCGGTGAATTTTTCTCGGGTTTCCAGCCAGGTGAGAATGGTGTCGTCCGACGTTTCGGCGCCTTTCTCTTGCACCGAAACGTCGGATGACACCATTCTCACCTGGCTGGAAACCCGAGAAAAATTCACCATATTTCCTTTCCATCAAATCAAACATAAACATGATGATCCGAACAGAACTTGTCTATTTTCCATTAAATCATTCATTTAATTCTTATATTCCCTTTAATAGCTTATAAATCACCGCGGTTTTGTTGCTTATGATGTTTCCAAATTTCATAAATTGGCGTAATAAAATATTACAAACACATTCGAACGGAATATTAAATTGATCACACGTATTTCTGCGGAAAAAATACCGCATCTACATATGTATTAGACTATACCGAATCCAACAATAGTTGTTGCTATGGAAAAACTCTCGTAATGAGTGACAAAAACAGCAAAAACGCCAGTATTTAAGACAAATTCTAAGAAATACGATCGATAATCATAATTCTACGATAAAAATTAGAATCATCATCCTCAGAAAATAGTACAAAATTTGCTTCGATATTACACTTCTAAGATATTTTTATGTTTAAGAAAAAATTACCCTGCACGATGGATTTTGAGATTTCCCATGTAAATCAAATGGGAAGCATAATTCCTAGAATCGAACCCGGAACTTTTCAATCTTCGTAACATAAACTATCCTCGGAATCTAGTCTCCAGTAGTAAGTGTTTTACACCAAATTTCATGAAAATCGGACTATTGGTTCAAAAGTTAATAGGGGCAGATAGACAGACAGACAAACAACGACGAAACTATAAGCCTATTTCCATTCTGGAAAGTAGGCTAAAAATCGGTACAATATAGAATGCACAAACTTCCCCATGTACTAGGAATGCAATTGGTCTAACTACACTCTTTCCTGATAGGAAGAAACTCGTGTTGCTTCAAATACAACAAAACCGCAGAGAATGATTTCCGAACGTAAATGGTATGTATGTATTGATTACCTGACACGAGTATATGTGAAAATCGAACTTGATAAATAGTTATACTACACACAACTATCGAGTACATATTATGAGGATTGACGAAGGCACATAGGCACTCAAGTATTAATGCTGAATGAATATTGTTAACCAGTAAACGCCGTCAGACCTACTATTACGTCTTGCGTCAGCCCTAATTTCTTTTATATTTTGAGGCTAGAGACTTCTTTAAATCTAAATAACCTTTACATATTTTGAAAAAGGAAGCCTTGTACTTCCTATCTATGATTGTCCTGTATTTTTTCCCATTTAAAAAAATATATAATCAACGTTGAATTTTGCGATAGAATTTTCAATTCTGCTACGATATGACGGCGTTTATCCGCATAAAAATCGCTTTTCAATGCGGCAAGGAACCTTGAATGAGCTAAATCTACAGCTCCAAGTTTTGACAAAAATATATTTAAGGCACGTGATAAGATAAAAGCGTTTTATCAAAAAATATTGTATTGGCAAAGTCGTATGGAAATGAATAATATTTCGATTTTCCCATCCCTTTCTGAGTATATTGGGTTAAACAAGGTGCCTCTAAGTGAAAGAGTATCAGGTATAATTAACAGTCATTTGATAAATCTTGGTAAAGCCTTTTTGGTATACTATCCAGAAATTGAGAAAGGGAATGGCTTTGATCACTGTGTAACAAATCCTTTTGAAAATCAGGTTGTTTCCAATTCTTTGCTTTCAACGAAATTGAAGGAGGACCTAATCGAGTTGTCAGCTGACAGGTCATTAAAAATAATTTTTGATGGTAGATCACTATGTGACTTTTGGCATATAACCCGAAAGGAGTTCAAATAATTGGCTGAAACTGCTGTAACAAAAATCCTTCCATTTCCATCTACCTATTTGTGTGAATAATGTTTTTCAGCACTTACATCAATAAAAACGAAAAATAGGAATAGAATTGATGCATAACCCTGTCTCATTTTAGCAATAAGTAATATTTATCCACGGATACATGAACTAATTGAAAAAACTGCCCCATCCATCTCATTAAGAAATACATTGCCAATAAAATTTTACTTTGTATGATTAATAATTTTTTAATAATTTGTAATATATTTATATTGATTTGCTCAATTGTGTACTAATAATAATTGTAATGATAACTCAATGCAAAAGAAAACTTCAAAATTAGTCTTACGGTCACATAAAATAAAAAAATAAAAAATTTCCAATTTATGTACGTTTGCAGAAATGTATGATCAGTATAACACTTTCAAGCATGGAAATATATTACTTGAGGATAAAATTTTGTGGGGAAAGGAATGGAAATACGAGTTCAAGGAGAAAAAAAGTGTCAAATTTGCGACTGTTAAAGAGATTGTTCTTGTACTTCTTAAATGGATGATGGTGCGTGTCAAATAGCTATGATATTTAGATTCTAATGGATACATTTAAAAGAGCGATGTAAGCGTTTCATTTAAAAATGTCAATATTTATAATACGCCGAAAATTATATCCTTTGCAACTATTTAAACTTATGATGAAAAATATTAGATGTTAACTTAAAATGGTGTGACGGGGTACATAGGTCTTCAAAATTCTTTAAGGGGGTACGAGGGCAAAAATGGTTGAAGACCACTGTTATAAAAAATCCCGCGCTAAAGGAGGAAATACCATGCGCGAGGCTTTTACTAACTTCCGAAATAAGGTATTAAATAATTATTTGAAGGAGGAACCTAAAGCGTCTTATGTGATAGAGGTCCAAGGTAGAGGCCCTACCATACCTTCCCTGGGTAATGACTCGGGTGCCGTTATTCATGATAGCGTAGAGATAGCCAAACTGTTAAACGGTCATTTTTAAAAAGCATTTACAGCCGTCAGCGACCATTGCGTACATTATGCACCCGCTATAAGGCGGGAACTGATGGACGATATAGTATTTTCTGATGTGGGTATAGCAAAGCAATTATGTTCCATCAGACATAACAAAGCCACTGGCCCCGAAGAAATTCCTGCTCGCGTTTTAAAAGAATTAGCTGAAAAAATAGCATCTTTTCTTCGGATAATATTCTAGAAATCCATGTCCCGCGGAGAGGTTCCTAACGACTGGAAGTTAACGCACGTTACCCCAATTTATAAGGGCGGCGACAAGGAGAACCCAGAAAATTACAGACCAATTATCTTAACTTCGATATCGTGTAAGATTCTCGAGCATATACTCGTTAGCAACATAATGCGATTTCTTGATAGTAATTCATTGTTATAGTCCTTTTCCGCTCTTATGGCGCTTGACTTTCACTTTGCGAATAGCCAATGGAAGCGTTTTCCCCTTCCACCACTACTTGCTGCTTTCGAAATGCCCCGAAATATCGAAGAACGTTGCCAGCTCCTGCTGACAGTTGCATTCGAATGGAAAAAATACTAAGTTATCGCAGTGGAACTGGCAACACCGTCGAACTCACAATGATGTGAAGTCCACGGCAGCAGAGAGAAACTGACTTGCTCACAACTCCATCGCCAGTCGCTCGGGCTTTCATTGGCTGCAGCAGCGTGACGTTCGCTGACATTTCCAAGATCAAGCGCCATAAGAGCAGAGGACTATAGATGATTATAGATACGTAAAACTTTTCACCTAATTGGTTTAGATGGGTAGAGTCGTAGAATGAAATAGTTACTAATTTAAGTTATTTTTTTACTAAGATTGTAAATCAATATCTTTCATATATTTCTCGGTGCTGACTGTTATACAGTAGTGTAACAGTTGTATAAAACTCCTTCAGCCAAAAATTGTAGGGTAAGCCCTATGCATTTCGCCCACTAAGTGGATATCTTCAGGGGAGAACCTGCCTTGGCAGTGAACTCTGTTTACTGCCAAGGCAGTTTTTGGTTGTGGTGTAGGAGTAGATCAGAGAGAAGTGAAACAAACTATTCCCTGGCTTTGTACACTTTCCAATTTGTATGCTGAGACAATTTAAAAAAATATATAACCAACAATTATTCCCATAAAATATTTATCTTGTATTGGAGTACCTGTGCAAAAGTTTAAAACCACACTGGAATTTGGTTTCAGTTAGTTTTCACAAGCTCCAACAGATGGCATCTTAAGTTAGAAGAATTGTACTACCGTGTTCCATACAGGAACTGCTTTGGGCATGTTACAGATACCAAGAGAACCGGAAAGACCAAAAAAGATTTCCCCGAGTATAAAAAGGATCTTAGTCCATCTGGTAAAAGAGAACCGACGCATCAGCAGTAGCAATCCGGTCAAACAGTTGGAATACTCTACAGGAATTGATTTTCTGAAACAAATAGAAGGAAAATCTTGTTTAGAAATTTTGAAGAGCCAAATAGCTGTAAAGAAGCTCCTTATCAACAAACGCAAAGCGAAGGCAAGAGTAGAAGTGAGTCGTCGGGAGCTGGCTCATTAGGATTTGGCCGAATGGAAGAAGGTGCTCTTTTTTGAGGAAAGTGCCTTTGAACTGTTCCCCTCTCGTAGAATAACCGTAAGAGGACTTCCAAGTGAGAAATATCATAGGGATTGCGTACAACCCCAGATGCAAGCCGGGGGCGGTTAAGTGATTGGGTGTGGAGGTATGTCATGGCATGGATAAACAAATCTCCATATCAATACTGAACTAGTGAACCAAGACTCATTCAGCAGATTTTTTTAAAAAAACATGGTCCCTTTCGTGGAAGATGAAATGTCTCTCCGTGGGGTCATTTTCCAGCAGGACAATGCTCGTCCCCATGTAGCAAGGCGAGCCAAGGCCTGGTTTGCTGAGCAAAATATTGCTGTCATGCCTTGGCCTGCATCTAGTCCAGATCTCAATCCAATAGAGAACATTTGGAAAGTTCTGGATGATCAAATTGGTAAAGAAAGACCAACATCTGTGCAACAACTACAGAATTCATTTACCAAAAAAGGAGAAATCTACCTATCCAGGTGACACATCTCATTTTCTCTCTACCAAAGTTCATCAAGCACTGCATACGTGCGCGAATTTATTTTTTTTAAAGCTTGATTTATTATTTTCGAACTCTTGAGTCAAGCATGAAATTTTGTTTGGACTGTTGGAACTTTTTTTACAAGTGCAGGAAATTGTTATGGCATTAATGTGCAGTGTATTTTTATTGATAGTATTAATATTGGTTTTTTGACATTAAAAATAAAAAAATTGCTTTCTAGCCATTCTAGTTTTCTTATAAATGAAGGAAAAGTGATTTAAGCCATACTAATAATTTAAATTATAGCATATACCTATCTATGACATCTTTTCATTGATAAATTTTTCAGAGAGACCAACCTGGTCACTGTCGTAAGCAACATATCCCCTGTAGATGCCCACTTAGTGGACGAAATGCATTGGGTAACTTTAAGTTAATTTTATGGCTGAAGGAGTTCTCAATTTATCTTAATTCAACTAGCCATAAGTGTTTATCTGAGAGTTCAACCAACATCACATTCTTGTGTGGTCTTAAACTTTTGCACAGGTACTCCAATACAAGATAAAATATTTAATGGGAATAATAGTTGATTTTATGTTTTTAAAAATTTTCTCAGCATACAAATTGGAAAGTGTACAAAGCCAGGGAATAGTTTGTTTAACTTCTCTCTGATCGACTCCTACACCACACAAAAAACCTGTAAATTTTGCAGAGAAACTGAGGTGGTGAGAAACACTACTTTATATAAAGCGCTAACGCGCGCCGGAAAATTAGCGATTGGTGTACATTCTCTTCTACTGCAATAACGTTTGTGTGTAAAATATGATACACAAAATGGATATTTACACATTTCATATTTTTCGTAAATCCACTAAAAATATAAAAAATTTAGAGTAAACTTATAATGTTATTATGATTTTTTAAATTTTCTCGTACGTTTTTGCAACGCAATCGTGAAAATTTAAAAACCTCATCCGGCCGTACGGGTGGGATTTAATAAATCTCTTCCGAGCTTGAGGGGTTAAGACAACCTGGAGAGACCTGTGCGTAAAAATCGATACATTATAATGCCGCTGGACGCTGTATAGTTATTTTTTGGGAAATATGGCTTAAGTTGTGGTGTTAATGACACCAAGCTCTATAGTTGAATTCATTTTAATCAAAATCTTCTGAACCGTTATTGAATAAATCGAAATTTTGTGAAAATCAATTAGAATAAATTACCCTTTATTGTTGAGCCATATCGTTCATATTTTCAGTTTCTTGTCTGGGCAATTGTATTCCGAAATATGAAATATCGTTCAATTTTGTTGAACCATCTAGTCGCTATACATACAAACACAGACGGCATGACGAAAACCACTTTTTAGGCTGGTTTCCAAAGGAAATATAGCTTATGAAATGGTCCTGTCTGTGTGTGTGTGTGTCCCACTAACATCTTTTGCATCAATGTACCGATTTTCATGAAATTTTGTACGAGGCTCGTGCTGCCAGAACCCACCTACTGGCTATATGTTATTTGGCTAAGATTGAAGTCTCGGGTTCGATTCCAGGAACGTTATTCCTATTTGTTTTACATAGGAAGTCTCAAATCCATCGTGCAGACATGTTTTCTTTAATACTTTAAAATATCCAAAAGTTGTTATATCGGAGCGAGGTTTGTACTGTTCAAGGGGAAAAATTGCATATTTTAATTTGTATCGCAGAATTTTGATAATTGATCGTATTTTCCTGAATTTCTACTAAAACAGCAGTTTTGCGTTTTAAATAGCATTTTATCGGATTGTTGCCATGGAGTTGATTATTACCGAACTCGGCTTGAGCATAGACAAGTGAACAAATGGGTTATTTGACGTTCTTTACCTGCGAAGCGGTAATAGCGGAACGCCTTATGGGCACGTCTGGTCTGTCCGTCCGTCCGTAACATTCTTCTCCTAAACCGCTTAACGGAATTTAATTAAATGAGTGATCGTTATTAGAATTTATGTCAATTGTGATTTTTAACTGAATCCGTCATTAGAACTTCCACTTTACATAATTACTTTAATAAACTGATACTCGTATCTCGTTAAATGACATACGTCAAACAACAATAAAACAGCAAACTTTTCTCTCCGTAGCTCTTATCTAATATATTATAACCACTGTGTCTCTGCCTGCGTTCCGGTAGTCTAAATCATGCAGGTATGTGCTTTTGGTTATTAAAATTGTGTGAGCTATATAATGGATTAAGGAGGGGCAATAAAATGGTTTAACTAATAACACTATTTGTAGCAATTTTTTGTCACAGAAACTATCGCATTGGGTCACTTAACGCAAGGGTCTCTAGATATTTGCAGGAAGTACTGCAACACGGGCCCCTAGTATGATCTGTAAACTATAGATTAAAACATTTATTAGTATAGAGAACATTTACTACATGAAAGTCCACGAGACCACATAGTTATGTTATAGTTTCGGAGATATATAAATTCTAGAAAATATCGCGCAAAACAGCATATTTTGTTTACATCGAATTTTAAGACGCTTCTCTCGGCTAACAACAATTAAAATCCAAGTTTTTCTATGCCACGTCTTTATATGACCCGTGAGGTATAGTTTAGAACATTTATTTGGATAGAGGACAACATTTACTACAAGACAGTCCACAAGATCACATAATTACGAGTTATGGCTTTGGAGATAAAAATTCGAGAAAATTCCGAGCAAAACAAAACATCGCATATTTTAAATAAGTAAAGGTGGAGACTACGGCGAAATTGATGTTAAATAGAATTAACTCCTTGACCGTAAAATTCAAAATTAGAGACACTTAAATTTGGGAAGACTTTATGAAATTGACAAGTCTTTGAGGAATTTAATATCGAATGTCTCTAATTTTGAATTTTACGGTCAAGGAGTTAATTCTATTTAACATCGCATATTTTGTTTACATCGATCACTAATACGGTTCTATTGGCAAAAGAACAACTAAAAATCCATATATTTCTCTCCCATGCTTTATATGACCTGTGAGGTATAGATTTAAAAATTTATTTGGATTGAGAACAACATTTACTACAAGATAGTTACAGAGACCTTATAATTACGACTTATAGTTTTGGAGATAAAAATTCGAGAATCGCTCAATCTTTCTATACCGTTTCATACGTAATTAGCATAAAGAACGTCTTTGAAATCTCTGTGTATTCCATTTATGGAGTATACTTTTTCATCTTGTTTTCTTTTCCACTCGACTACCCTTCAGCAATGGACAGTTGATCCATACATATTAGGGTATAAACGGTAACATTTATTAAATTCGTTTAATTTAAAAAGATACATGCAAAAATAATGCCAGAAAGAGATTTTGACATTGCTTTTAGTATTTTAAAACTGATAATTAACCTGATATTACTTTGTTTTCCAATTTTTTTCTATAATTGGTCCGTAATCCCCCCACCCCCCCTTGGGAAGTTTCTAGATCCACCCCTGCATGGATACTTGATATTACATAAAGGAATCCGTTGGCTGAGTAAAGGAAAAGTTTTATTCGTGTTCCAAGAGCTTCTTTCAGTAATTGTGGAGTTTCTGGAGGACAGAAGTGACTTACCTCCACAATTAAAAAATCATCAGTGGTTACTAGATCTTGCTTTCCTAACGGATCTTACCGCTAAATTCAATGAGTTGAATACTGAGCTCCAAGAGGAAAACAAGACAATCATTAAAATGATAGGCACCATTGAATCTTTCAAAGCATAACTACAGTTATGGAAGACTCGGCTGATGAAAGGTGTGCTCACCCACTTTCCAAGGGTTCAAAGTCACGCTGATTTTACATTTGGTGCGTCTGTGTACATTCAGTGTATTGATAAACTACTAAAGAAGTTTGAAAGAAAATTTTAAGACTTTGAGCGTATGAAGTTCACCGTGTCTTTCGTTGCTAATCCGTTTTAAAAGAGCGATGTAAGTGAGAGTGCTGAACTTATTCCTTCTGTGTTCAAGAAAAGTGTGGGTGAAATAGAACTTAAGATTAATAATTTGCAAACAGACCTATCATTAAAAACTAGAATGACATAAACTTTTGAAATTTAGTCACATCTGCAGAGTGTCCTATACTAAAACGTGTGTCATTAAAGGGGAGTGCATGTTTCGGCTCTACTTACTTAAGCGAATCAGGGTTTTCAACAATGAAAATATTAAAATCCATGTACAGATCACCATTGACTAATAAACATGTAAATGACTGTATGAGAGTAGATATTACCAAATACACTTTTAATTATAATTAGCTGGCTGAAGTGATTACGTGTCAAGCAACGCAATGAATTCTATAACTTTGTTCGGATGGACTATTTTCCAAAGAAAACATTGCATGCTTATAATTATACTTCTTGAATAAAGCAAACCTATACAATTTATTAAATGAATTCGATATCCGTAATCTTCCCCTACCGTTTTTCATGACTATTCTATGATTTCTTTTATTAAAGTTTTATAATAACATTAAAATTAACATATGAATGAGCTTATGTTTTTTGTTTTCCATTAAGTTTTACCTTACAAAAATGTGTATAATATTTTTAAAAGGTTATGAAATTTTTATTCATAGCGATATACATTACATATTTTTTGTTGTTCTAAAATTAAGGACACTTTAGCCTAGGTTGCGAATGCATTTTTATAAATTTTTCATATTACTGTCAGTATATTTTTATGGTATATAATGTATAGAAAACTACACAGATAATAGTATACATATATATATACTATTATCTGTGTAGTTATATATATATATATATATATATATATATATATATATATATATATATATATATATATATATATACTTTACGTATACTTATTATTTTACACATTTTATGCATTAAAATCATGTTTCCCGCATACAGACCAAATTTTGCCGAAGTTGCCCGCACAACAAAAAAGGTTGGGCAGGCCTGCTCTATATACTACGTATGAGAGAAAGTAAAATCGATATTCACATGCTAATGATTTCAATTAACATACAAATAAACGTAAAGAACATTCCCAAGATTTTGGTTGATATATGATTTGGGACTTGCTTTCAAGCGGTTGAGCGCGCTATCCCCTTAGCGACCAAATAGCCGAAGCGACTCCAATTATGGCGGTGCAACAGGATTATCGTCGCTCGTTTCGCTATTTGCCCATCTGTAGAGGGATTGAAGAACTTTTTACATGGCTATGGCATTTCTAGGTCATCCAAGCTCCACTTGATTTAATTCTAGAGGAGTTGGAGCGCGCAACGCATTCCGCTTTTGTGTAATATTTTTGAAATACCTATATTGATTAATAAGTCTGTCTGTATATGCTTGTTACTTCCCTTTAACAAAGACCGCACATGCGCTATAATCGCTAACCATCGGAATAAACTGAAATATTTATTCTCTGCATCTGTTTACGAATATCTCAGGACCGCCAACATGACCGCATTTCAGCGGAACGAAATTCCGTATTTTAACGTGTAGTAAGAAGGAAAAAAGAGTTAATAAATATAATTTTAATCGATCGAGAATGAAAATTGCATTCGTTGTCGTATTAAAGGCTAAGGAAAACTATTTAACTCTTATGGGAATAAATTGATTTTGAAGCCTTTTTAGGCGTAATTTGATTTAAGAGCCGACCTCAAAAATGAAAGCACCAAGTAAAAGACAGTCCCTTTGGATACCAATTTCATTGACCTATGAGCTGCGTGATATTTATAATGCAACGTATTATTTTGAAACACCAAAATCGATGCAAATGTTTAATTTGGTGAAAGTAACACATTAATCTTTCTCATTAAATGACGTTGATGGCGGAGTAGGGTTACAAATCCTAGCCATCCCAATTTAATCTCTCACTCACTGCGTGTGGATTTCGAATTCTAATTTTTTAATTAAATATTGAGAAATACATCAAACAATAAACCGAGTCAAAAAAATACAGTTTCATGGTAATATGCTGCAGGAAAATATATTAATAGCCAATGACCGAAGTCAAACAGCATTTATATCTTTGAAGAAACCCCATTCGTTTTTTTATCCGTTTCTAAATCCAGAGACGAATCGTCCCGCTTAAGATGCTTTCCTTGGCCGCTAAAGGGATTGTGATACGAAGTGACAGGAGGCCAACGGAGACCAATTACAGAGACAGAGAGAGAGAGAGATCGCACGTCGAAAATAAACAGAATTACACGGTAGAAGGACCAACTGAAGATACGACATCCAGATCACTAGTAACGAAATTAAACTAGGAAGGTTTAAACCCTCGTGGTAGGAGAGGTAATGTCGAAGGATTGGATGGTGCAGGGGTCTCAAACTAATGGCCCACCGGTTAAAAAAAATAAGGCCACTCCATTAGTTTGATTCTACTGTAAGTAGATGAAGGATGGATTAGACAAGTAACATTGAAATACGATTCCATAATTACATGCTTAATATTCATAAAAAGTACGAATATTAATATATTTTATTGAAACCGATTTAGCTATCTCCAAGACAGCCAAAGCCAAGCCCGGGGAACCCGCAAAAAGATTATGAATATAATGGTCTCGAAAAATTCCATCGTGGGAGGGGGCCGCGTAAGTTTGGATAACCTATTGAATACAAACCATTATTAGCAGTGAGTTTAACTTATAAAATAATACTGGGGTCATTATTTTGACATTCAATCCGCAATCTGTTTGACCTCCAGGCAATTTGGGTTCGAAATCCACGGGTAGGCGCGCGGCAGAGGGTGCTTGTGATACCCGAAACAGAAGATGAGCAGGCGTTCTGAGATGCGGCAAAGGTGATGCGAAGCGGGGGAAGGGGAATGATTCATGTGCGTCGGGTTGTCGCCACGCCCAGATTGGGACGGGAGAGGAAGGATGACGAGGAATGAGGGTAGGCGGTGAACTCTTTGTGTGTGTGCGCGTATGTGTGCGTGCGCGTGTGTTTGCGTGCGTGTGTGCGTGCGTGTGTGCGTGCGTGTGCGCGCGCGTGTGTGCGCGCGTGTGTGTGCGCGCGATCGTGTGCGTGTGCGCGCGCGCGACCGTGAGTGTAGGAGGGGTGTTTGTGCTTTTGCGTGTGCCGCTGGTGGAGTGATTACTCGTTCCGAGGATTGTAGGATGGAGGATCAGAAAAGGCATTGTGCCGCAATGAAAAGAAACAAGCCAACAGATGCTCAAAACACCAAATTAAAGAACAGTATTCACACGACTATTGATTCTTTGATATAAAAACAAAAAATCTTATTATGCCGATGTGTCGTGTCTGTGTGGGCTCCACCTTTTAGGAAAATCAATTAAAAGAAATGTCACACCAATAAGAGATTAGGTACATATCTACATTTGAATATTCCTCTATAGGATATTTCCATTTAGCGGCTTTTCTTTTCATTTTACACGGCTTTTTATTTTGAAATAGACCATATATCGCTGTTTTGTATCTCTTCTACACATTAACCTGTAACTTTTTAACAATTCATAAATCATTCATGATTTATAAATCCTCAGAAGTAATATTTAAATAGATCAAATTGATGCGTTTTAATTTTAAATGCAAAATTATAAATCTTTCATGGGTAAATTGTTATCATAAACAGCAAAATCCATAGTGGGCGATAATTTGAACACTCAATTTCGTTATAGATTCACTACAGAGGAAACTGTTTAGTCTCAATCTCGCCCTAATAAAGACGTATACACAATGGTGGAAGATGAGATTCCAGTGAACACGATCCGAACTGAAGTGACCTAGATGTGCTTTCTAACCGATTACAACTCATTTAGCATGTTTCACGAATTAATTTATAGAATGTTAATGGAATGGCATTTTTAAACACATCGGTAAGCAATTAGGATACAGTAACAATGAGATTGGTTTAGACAAAACTTCGAGTACGATAGTGAAATATTAGCTCTTCTAGATAATGATTAAAATTAAAATAATCGGCGAAATGGCAAACACTAACTAAAAATTTCAAACCCATATTCTGATGTAAATGAAACCCTAATTGCTGACGTAAGCGGGAAGATTTGACGAAATTAAGCTAAAAATTAAGTAAACTCCAAACAAACTAAATTTCGACTTCTTTTAGTTCAATGTATGCTTTCCTTGTCAATAAAACAGTTCAGGAGCTATCTCAAACAATGCCCTCTTTGAAGCCTCATTTGCTTCAGTAACAATATGAGCATTACGAACGAACTTCAAAAAGTTAAATTTATTAAAATAAAGATTTTCAAAGAATTTAACGCAACTACGTTTGTCCTAGTAAAACAGACAACAATCCTCACGAAGGGTCCTTGCTGATCATATAAGAGATTGAGAGAGAAAAATATCTTCATATATTAATACTCAATGTACAGTTTGCCACAGAGAAATGCTGTAAACGCCATTTTGTTTATGCCTAGAATCCGGGAACACTAATTTTGTTTGCGTAAGTGTCCCGGATTCGACTCCAGGATACGATTATATTTTCCCATATCTTTACACAGGAGTTTCGAATATTCAAGGTGCAAGGTATATTTCTTTCATTCATTAAAATACGTAAATAGGGACCTAATTTCTACGTCTTTATTTTATTCGACGGCTAAAACTATAAATTATCTTATTCTTGCGATGTTTAGACCTTACACGGACGAATTTGTCAGAAACACACGTTTCTTTTCGAAATTTTATGGCTTTTTCGTACTCATTCTGGATGTTGCGAAGGCGACCCACATTGTGGCCTCCGATTGAATTAGCGTCTATTAAGCCTGCAAATAGACGAAAGAATTGCGTTATTCGCTTCGCGCTTTATATGAAGCATCGAAATTATAGATGTGTCAATGTCAAATTTAAAGTTGCAACGTTAATAATTGAAGATTATTATTATTTAGTAAACTGGGTGTGGGCTGTGGGCATTTTTAACGATGATTTTAAACATGCAGATTTCTGACTGACTTGGCAAATATTTTTGCGGGTATCACTAGTGGTATTTAATTCTTGCTTGACGGATGACATTTAACGAGTTACGAGTGCATGTATGTTTATAGTATAAGTGGTTATGTAAAGTGAAAGTTATAAATGACAGATACAGTTAAAAATCATAATAGAGCGGTAAATCTCAATAGGGACCACTCATACTTAATTTAATGAAAACTCGTCCGCGGTTCAAGAGATGATAGTGGAGACAGACGGACGGACGAGGCGTACCCATAAAGAGTTCAGCTACTATAGCTTCGGTGGTAAAGAACGCCTAAAAACTGAGAGAGCCGCCATCGAGGATCACATCATTTGTTCGCGTGTGAATGAAAGAGAGGAGAGGCGGGCATTATCTTTCCAAAAAATCTCCGCGAAATAAAGTTCCGCTTCCATCTCTTCCTCTCTCGGATACGGAAGGGAACGGAATAAACGAGAAGTTATGGAAGCGGCGTCTCGAGAACCCGTTTCGATAAATTTTCAAAAAACCGTAGGATACTCTCCCGCGCTCAGCTCCCAACTTCCTCCGTAAAATTCAAAAAATTTCGGATATGCGAACCTGAATCATCTCCGACGTTGTAAATATCAAGGAGAAAAAAGAAAAAAAGTATACTCCATAAATTGAACACACAAGAGATTTCAAAGGCGTTCTATATGTGAAATGCGCATAAAATGGTATCGAAATATTGGGCGATTCTCGAATTTTTGTCTACAAAATTATGCCGTGATTATACGATCTCGCGGAGTGTTTTGTGGTAAATGTTGTTCTCTATCTTAATAAATGTTTTAATTTATATCTCAAAGTTCGTATTAGAGAGAAAATATGAATTTTTAATTATCGCTTGACGAGAGAACCGTCTTAGCGATCGATGTAAATAAAATATGAGATGTTATGCTTGGGATTTCCTCGAATTTTTGTCTTCGAAAGTATAAGTCGTAATTATACGGATTTCCTCGAATTTTTGTCTTCGAAAGTATAAGTCGTAATTATACGGTCTCGAGGACTTTTTTGGGGAGAATGAAGTCCTTTAACCGAATAAATTGCAGATCATATAATAGCTAAGGAGAGAATAATATGGTTTTTAATTGTTGTTTAACAGGTGCCCTTACAAAGAGATACGAATATAAAAATAATTATGTGCTTATATAAATTGGAAGTTCTAATTGACGGAATCAGTTCAAAATCATAATTCGGCTATTCATTTTAATAAAGATCGCTAATACATAATTAAAATCCTTCCAGTAGTTTCGGGGATTAAACTTGCGGAGGGCCGGATGGACCGACGGAGGAAACGTGCCCGTAAGGTGTTTCGCTACTTTGCTGGTAAAGAACGTCTAAAAATTCCATCTGGTGACAAAGGAGGAGGAGAAATAGCCGCAGACAGACACAAGTTCTACATATTTGTTGTCTTAAAAATTGTACAAGATAGCCTAAGCGAGGGATGGCAAATGACTATAGTGCCGCGCGCCAAGAAAGTAATCATAAGAAATTCTTCGCGTGCCACTAGCTCTCTCTTTCTCTCTAAGAAACTTCATATTTTATACAGAAAATACAAGCTTACGCGTGCCAAATAAAATCGCCCACGTGCCACGTATTTGCCATCCCTGGCCTAGGCTGCTGTTGTCGACAAGCTTTCCTCGCGAGATTTTTTCCTTCGATCTAATCCTCTGTTCATCCCTCTAAATCCTTCTCATCCAGATCCATTTCTTCGCATTGCTATCCTCTTTCTTGAAACCGTCATAAATCTCCGATTTATTTATTCTCGTTTTGGCTTTTCCTTCGATAACTTCATTCGATAATCATCAAAAATTTTTTTCCAGAAATTTTATCTCGCCTGGCTTATTAGTATCATACCTATATTCTTCATTCTCCGAAATTTACTTTTATATTTACAAATTTTTTTCTCCTACTTGGAAGTTGAATTTTTCTCTTAGATACCAAAACTATGTCTGTAAAGTTTTTCGTTATCCAACTTTAAACGAGAACGCGTTCCGTAAGAAAGTCCGAATAGAGGGATTTATTATACCAAATATATAAGCTTTCAGTCCTATATTAGCTAGATAAAACTTATGGAACCAATAAAAGAGATACTATGATACACGACATAACAAATTCTTTCTTGGTAGATGTCCTAAAAATAAAACTGAGTTTGAACTATCTAACAATAATTACTAAATCATGCATTAAAATATACAACAAAGATAGAAAAATGGGTACTTTTACAGTAAAAATAACCAACGCTTAAACTAAGCGTCGGCGGTAGTAACACACTCGGGGATTAAATAGTTTCGAAAAGTGTGAAGTGTAATGCAAATAGGCGAGTTTCGTTCGATGATGTATTTTGAAACTAAACGATATAATTTGAACGAATGCACACCGTAAAACACCGAAACACCATGATTCGATTATGTCTCTCTGTCTACTCAAAATTTCTTCCTAACCCTAAGTTGGTGCAATAATAAACGTATTTATGTAATTTTAGTACAATTACTAAATACTACAAAGCGATATATAAGAAATTATGCCAAGGAAATATTACATTGTTATTTGCCAATTTATTTTTTAATCAGTTGTAATTAAATATGAATTGTAATTAAGTAATTAATCAACCAATCGACCATTATTTAAACCATACCTCTTTTGAACTAAGTAGTGATATTTACATTTACGTTCTTTTTTTCCTCGTAAATAATCCTTTTCCTTCCGATTACAAAATGCTGCATGCGCATGTAATGATATTAAACGTATTTTCGTAATTATATTTTTCACTTCAGTTACAAAGAAGATTGTTCGTTGATAACAGTTAAGTATTATCCATATAATATATTTTCTAAATACAAAGCGAATTGCGACTATGTTGTTAGATTTTCCAGAAAACGGCTACTACTACGATAAAAATGTAAGGAAAAAGGAATATTTTGTTTTACTAGTTCTACAAATTGTAATTGAAACCTTTTTCGGTATAACTAATATTTTACGACATATGACGCAAAGCTCGTTTCATGTTTTCAATAAAGTGACATCCCTGATTGGGTTATGTAAAGCATTTATGCCATTTTATTTTTGACTATGGTCATTAAGTTCCTAACAGATATGCAAACCGAACCGCAGTCATTTTGCAGAACAGCGAACCGAACCACCCCAAAATTTATGGGTGGTCTGCAGCTCTGGTTAATAGCAGAGTTGCAAACCGAACCTAACCGAACCGCTAAACCGAACCGCAGTCATTTTGCAGAAACGCGAACCGAACCACCCCAAAATTTATGGGTGGTCTGCAGCTCTGGTTCTTAATATCAAATTTTATGAAAATCCGTCAGGTAGAAGCCGAGAACGAACAAAAGCACGAACGGACGGACTGACCGAAGCTAATAGGTGCTTACGTTGAAAGCGAATCGCGCCTAAAAAGCTTATAGAAGAGTAAAAAGTATTTTCATCTCAAATTCGGTAAACGACAACCTAATTGAAGGGGCCGGCAAGGTGGCACGCTAAGTAACTTTATATAAGACAGCGGTTCCCAATCTTTTCCACTTCGCGAACCCATTGAGCTAACCTATTTTTCGTCGCGAACCCCTTGGATTAACCTTTTGTCTTCGCGAACCCCTAGAGTTTTAACAGTTTTGGAGACGAACCCTTTATAATTGAGAGTAAATTTTGTAAGAAATATCTTTTTTGAACGCGTTCAATTCATGAAAAATAAAAAGGTTATATAGCGCATAGTATGTAAATGTTTACAATAAAATCAGAAACTGATATTGTCATCAGTTTATAGTTAGTACCCTGTAAAATTCAAATGTAATTCTTGAATAATAAGAAAAAATTGGAAATAAAACCATGCAACTAACTTGAAAGAAATTAAAATGTTGGTGAGAACTGTAAAACCAAGAAAGTGAAAATGACGCCATTACCAAATTTTTCTCGCGAACCCTTATGGGTACGCAAACCACCGGTTGGGAAACGCTGAAATGCGATAACTTACGTATATAAAACATTACACAGATATAACTTTTAAAGAAGATTTTAATTTTTATTGTACCATTCTGTAGATCAAATATTTTTAAAATCACTTTCGTAAACGTACACACAAAATGAATTTAATGGTGGCACGCAAGAGTCCTCATAAATTTTATATTTATGTATATAATATTGATAAGTAATGACACCAAACGGAAAAACTAATGTTGCCGACTCTTGGCCCAAATCGTGAGCGACTATTCTCATTTCAAAAAGGATACAAAAATAAAACAAAAACTTTGTTCCGAACAGGAAATTAAGGAACGGACGGCCTCAATTGATCAGAAATTGCAAGTGAAGTGCTATGTCAACGTACTCGACACATCTCAGGCGGATGAAAGGATCGAATAACTATCCAAACTCGAGCGAAAATTAAATCCTTTCAAAACTACGCCCTCTTAATTCCACCCTTGACACACCAAAGGAGGAACGAACGACGAAGCGACAAAGTTTGCAATTCCCAAAAGGAAGCTACGCCGCGTCCAAAATCCCCATCGGGATAACTTCTTTAACGCCGCGTCGCACCAAGGAAGATTTTTCCCCTCGGGAAGCAAATTAGTTTGAAGTGTTAACAGCCACTAGAATCCGAGTAGCGAGTTCCCCAGTAAAAGAAGATGAAAAAACATCGGACCCCTCCAACTCCCTTTATACACGCAAAAGGATATCAAACAGGAAATTAATTTCTACTTTTAACCACCTGTATAAAGGGTCAATTTTTTCAGAGTGCCGCAAGGAAGAGTCTCCAGAGAGAACCCGTCAAAAGATCGTTGACCTTTCCGGCTTCCTTCTTTTAAAGCAGACCATCTGTTGCGGATGGGGATGGGGTCATTTCAATGTGAGGAGGGGAGTAAAAGAGAGGGGAGGGAGAAAAAGAGAGGGGGAAGTACTCGGAAGGGATAAGGGATGAATAGTGGGAACAGGTGCTGGCTTAAGTGGTTCCCTAGGACAGTGGTTCTCAACCTTTTGCCTCTTGAGTTCCACCTATCACCTCATCAAGATATCCAAGTCCCACCCATAAAGAAATCCTAACTTTTTCTTATAGATGTATTTCTACATTTATAAGCATATAAGTGGTATATTACTGATTGGTAGACATTTTTAAGGATTTAAAAAATGTAGTCATAATTTAAAATGATTTTATTTCACAAATATGAAAGCATAAATTATGGATATACAAACAAAATTATGACTTTGACAGAAATATGACAAATGTTTTATTAATGAGAAACCTGAGATTGTACTTCATTGACAAGCTTGTCAATTCTCGGCTTAATACAGGAAACTGCAAGTCGAAGTGCTGGTTCAAGTAAAAGACGATTTCTTTCTTTGTTTTTACAGTTGCCATGGCAGAGAAACCCGTTTCACAAAGATATGTGGAAGGAAATGGAATAAGTTTCTTAACTGCTTTTTCACTTAGTTGTTCGTATTCTTTTTTAACGTTAAGCCAGAAGGTTTCCAAAGGCAAACTCTTAAATAACGCTTTCAATGTAGGATCACTTGCTAATTCAATCAGGCTATCCTGCTCTGAGACTAAAAGAGATAACTTATTTGTCGCAGACTCATAATGAATGAATGGATCTAGTACCCACAAAAACCAATTCTTGCATCGTCTTCAGAAGGAAAATATTTATTGAATTCGATTTCCAGTTTATCTAAATGTTCGGAAACAAACTTGGAAATATTATTAATGCCACATCCTTTGTTGTCTACAACTTCAGAAAGCAATGAAACAAAATATTCCTACATCTACCCTATTCTTCCAAACAATTAATTTCTTTATGAACGCTTCTATCGTAGTTGCGAGGTGGAAGGTGGAAGACTTTGGGCCTTGTAATCGCAAATTTAGTTCATTTAGAAGTGCAAATATGTCTGCCAAATATGCCAATTTCCAACCCCCAATTAGTGTTATCAAACAACTCTGCTAGTTTTGATTTCTTTAGAATCAAGAAACTCCTAATTTCCTCTCTGAGTTCAAAGACACGAGATAACACCTTTCCACGTGATAACCATCTAACTTCCGTATGTAACAAAAGAGTCACATGTTCTGCACATTTCATCACAAAAAAACTTTAAATAATCGGCTGTTTAGTGCATTGGCTTTGATAAAATTCACCACTATAATACAATCAGACAACACATCAGAGAGTTCCGGAACCATTACTTTACCAGATAGTTGTTCGCGATGGATCATACAATGTTTGGCTTGAAAATCATTATGTGCAATTGCGCGAATTTTTGCTGCGACTCCGGAGTGCAAACCTGTCATTGCAGCAGCGCCATCAGAACAAATACCAATTAAACACTTCCAATCTAGGCCCTTATTTAAAAAGTAATCATTAATAACGCGGAATATTTCTCAACTTGTTTTTGTCTGCAAACTACAAACCATTAAAATATCCTCAATTAATTCGTCTTTATAGATATATCTAATCCCTTTAAAATGGCACTGCTCGAATTATCCAAAGATTCATCTAACTGAAGAGAAAAAAGCTGTGATTTTTTCAAACGAGTAATGAGTTAAACCTCGATATCACAAGACATGCTTTCAATGCGACGCTTAACTGTATCGTTTGAAAATGTGATAGTAGTAATCTTATTTACTGCTCCATCGGCAAGAACCTCTCTGCAAGCATCTATCATCGCTGGTTTTATTAATGTTTCACCTATTGTGTATGGCTTTTTACATTTCGCAATTCGCAAAGAGACTAAAAAGGATGCGCGAAGGGCGGCAGAGCCAACATTTGAAAAAGCAAGCATATCTTTTTGTTGAGCTTTCATTGCTGAATTAAGTCGTTGGAAATAATCAATAGGCTTATCATTTAAGTGCGGATGTTTTCCCTCCAAATGTCTCTTCAAATTTTGAGGCTTCATTCCTTCATTCGTTAATGTTTCTCCACATACGACACATAATGGAACAGGTGCATTATCAGTTCCTCTCTTCGAAAATCCACACTGTATGTAGCTTTCGTTGTACTTTCTTCTTACGTTCTTTATCTGTCTCTTCTCCGCTGGAATTCATTCTTCAGAGTTCGTTGTTTCCAATGAGATGAATCCAAATCTTTTACACATTTTGATTCTGAGGGTAAAAAATGGAAATATAAAGCAATAAGTGAAAATAAAATTGGATTTAAAGAATGAATTGAAATTATTACTACCATTACACTAAAAATTAAGTCGTATATCATCCAAAGAAAATATTCTTAGCTACTATAAATCATTAAATAATTATATAAAAATAATAAATAAAATATGGAAATACAAAGAAGATAAAACATTATCTCATTACTCATGGTCTAAGAAAAGTCGGTGATTGTTTAGCGACAGTAAGGATAAGAAATAGCTCTAGATATTCTGTCGTAACAGCGTTGCACTAAATGTGTATTGATATTTTAATAGAATATAATTGCAATGCAGTCTCAATTAAATTAGATTATTTGAAAATTAGAGAGGTTTCGTTTAACTCGAGGCGCATGAGAAAAAATTTAGTAAAGAATTGATTTGAAAATCTGTAAATGAAAATTGTAATGTTCGATATAATCACATCAAAGTTGGCTCGTATGTATGGCATGCTTCCCGGCACATAAGTTTACCATACATGCCGGAAAAATAGGTGATGAAGTTCTTTAATTATATTTTACATGAAAATCGGAACGTATTTTCTGATTTGAGACGTTTCTTATCATCTGATTTTGATTGTCGGAAATCGGTGCAGTCCCTTCAGCGTCAATGACTTTTAACTGGGGGAATTGTCAAACATTACAAAAAGCAATATACGCAATAAGTAAGTTACAAAACTAAAAGAAGAATGGCGTTTCTATCTGTGTGAATAAGTAGTACTGATTTCATTAAACTTATTACATTAATATAAAAATAACTCACCTTTCAGGAACAAAATGGTTTCCCAGGTTGATGTTTCGCTGGCTTAGTGGCGGAAATGGTGAAAAGTATAGCTTCTTTTCTTCCTTGAAATCACACAATACAAATTTACTTCTTCCACTCCAGGCAAAACGACAATGTTCACTAAGATCATGCACATTACTAAATGAGAATGCAGCAGAGGGCTATGAGGAAAAGACCACAATACGCGAAAGATATTTCCCGTGATGCTTAAGCATTTTTATCTTTTACCAAAAAAAGAAATTGGAAGGTAGTAAAAAAGATAAAGCACCAAGCAACGCATTTTTCATTGTTCCTTTGGGTAGGATGACGGTGATCGGGGTAATTAGGGAGGTTTAGGCTATCGAATTTCCTGCAGTTCAGTGTACATGCCTGTTCGAGTCTGGAGGTTTCGTGAGCCAGCGGGAGACATTCTCAGAAGGACCGAAAATGAAATCTCTGGAATAGGTTTTATGATGGGATTTACCACATATCATCGGTCCCTGTCATTTGTTTTCAAATTGCTTCTCTGAAACATTCTCTTCGATCCTTTTTTGAGATAACAATATACTCCCAGGTTACCCATAGCCGATTGGGCTACCAAAATATCTTCAAACAGCTCGAGTAGTAGTAGAGTTGATTTTATAAGGTGTGTCGACAGCAAGGTCATTCCACACCGTACTCAAATCAGTAATACAATAAAAGTTATTATATTTCCCTACTAATTATGATAAAAATTAAAATAAAATTTTATACAGGTAATGTGTAAAGAAAAAATGTAATGTTAAAAATTATTTAAATGTGTGTGTGTGTGTATGTGTGTTGAATGGCGAATCAGCCTCTTGGGCTATTATCGAAAAAACCTTACCGTAATGATTCATTCATTTTTGTGGAATATCAAAGTTCCACACAACACAAATTTTTTGGATGAGACAAAATACAATAAAATAAAACTATCCCCATGCCTCAACTGTGACATAAATAAATAATAAATTAATTAAAACCAGATTGAGAGAGACTACATTTAAATGTATAGAAGCAATTTAGCTTCCCTGAGGAACTTGAAAACCACGTCTATCTTAACAGGGTCATCTCCCAGAACATCGTTAAGCTGGCCTTGCATCGAAAGACTGTTTCGCATACCCTGGTAGTGGATTCATTCGGTCAGGATATGTCTTATAGTGAGACGGGAGTCACAATGGTCACAGTGTGGTACTCCCTTCTCCTGTGTGAACAGATAACAGTGAGTAAGGGCACAGTGCCCTATCCTTAATCGGGTCAGCACTACTTCCTCCCGCATACTATTCCAGACAGAGGAGGACGAAGAAGTCGTAACAGCCTTTACGTCCCGCAATTTGTTATTTTGCAAACCTAGCCATGAGTCCTGCCATTGTTTCACTATAAGTAACCTAAAAAATTTTTTTAGTTCTTCTGCTGTCGTGGACCGCGAGTCTAGATCTTTCTTGCAGAGGCCTTCCTTGGCAGCAGAGTTGGCCTTCTCATTCCCCTTGATTCCCACATGCCCTGGTACCCAAACAAAGAGTATGTTATTCCACTTGGCCTCCAACAGGGCAAGGCGGGAGTGAATCAACTGGACCAGTAGATGATAGGAATCAAAGGAAGGGATTGTTTGCAATGCGCTCCTAGAGTCATAACATATCAAATACGACATGTTTCGTGACTCTATTTCATCCAAGGCAGTCTTGATAGCGTACAGTTCCGCTGTGTAAACACTACACAGCGGGTGCAGCTTCACCACGGAGATGATATTTTGGGAAGATGTTACAGCGCATGCACAGGCAGTGTCTGACTTGGATTCCTCCGTGTAAATGTGAGTGGCATCACGGTGCTTTTCCAAAATTTCCATAAATTGATGGAGATATACATTAGGATGTGTGCCTGATTTGTTGCAGCGAGACAAATCCATATTAGATTTTGGATAAGACATCTGCCATGGCGGGACTTTATTAAAACCAGAATGATGCACTTCGGGGACCAGAATCAGGGCATCATCAATGAAATTTTTAAAACGAATTCCTATGGGTTTCGTCACCATAGGTCTTCTATAAAATAATTCAATAAAACGGGGTCTGAAGACAAGTTTAAAACAAGGGTGTGTCTTTTGGGATAAAATCTTACTGACATAATTACACATTAAAATTATCCTCCGCATCTCAAGAGGCGGTTCTCCAGCATCACAGTAGATGCTGGGAATTGCATTGCTCCTGAAAACACCAGTTGCCAACCTGAGGCCAGAGTTGTGAATGGTACTCAGTGGGCGGAGATAGGACTCTCGTGTAGCAGAATATATAAAGGACTCATAGTCGAACTTTGATCGTACCAATGCCCTGTATAAGAGAAGCATCGATTTGCGGTCAGCACCCCATGACAAATTACACAAGTATCGCAGAACATTTAAATCTTTAAAACACCTATATTTTATAATGCCAATATGACTTCTCCAGTTCTATCTTTTGTCGAGTGTCATTCCGAGGAACCGTACAGAATCCACCACCGGTAGGGTCATTTCACCAAGTGTAAGAAAGGGATCAGGAAATAATCCCCGTCGTCTGTGGAAATGCATTCACTTGGTCTTCTCTTCGGAGAAGCGGAAGCCAGTTTAGCCAGACTATTTATGGAGTCGATTCAGGCTCAGCTGAGTTTGCCTTTCAGCCATCCTCAAATTCGATGACCTACAGAAGATAGCTAGGTCATCGACAAACGGTTAGCCTATACTAGTGGGTTAATGCAGTCTACAACGTCATTGATGGCTATTGCGAATAGCGTAACACTTAAAACGGAGCCCTGAGGAACACCATTTTCTTGGGTAAAAGACTGTGATAGGTAATTGCCCAAACGAACTATAAAAGTACGCCCCGCTAAAAAGTTTTGAATAATAAATTGGTAGTCTACCTTTAAAACCCCAGTCTTTAAAAGTGCGTAAAATCTTGTATCACCAGGTATTGTCATACGCATTTTTTATGTCAAAAAAGACTCCTATGACATGCTGGCGAAGGAGAATGGCATCTTGGATAAAGCTGTCGATCCTGACAAGGCGGTCCACTGTAGACCTGCTACGTCGGAAACCACACTGGACATTTGAGAGAAGGTTACCGCTCTCAAGGCACCAAACTAGACGTCTGTTCACCATTCTCTCCATCGGTTTGCACAGGAAACTGGTCAAGGTCATTGGGCGATATTTGGATGGCTAGCTCTTGTCCGTTCGCTGTTTAGGGATAGGGACAATTGCCGATTCCCGCCAAGAGTCAGGGAGAGCCCCCTCAGCCCAAAGCTGATTGAGGGTTTTCAGCAGATCCTGTTCAGCATCTATGGGCAGATGTTTGAGGAAGTCATTGTGGATACTGTCCAAGCCAAGACAAGAGTCCTTACAATCCCCAATCGCTGACTTCAACTCCCACAATTAAAAAGGTTTATTGTAGAATGCTGGACTGCTAATATTGCCAAGGTTTAGTACAGTTCTTTCCATTCTCTCAATTAATTCGAATGAAAGAAAGCTCGTACACGGCTGTGCTGCTAACCTTGGCGTAATGGAGGCCTAACGCTTCTCCAATGGCAGCAGAAGATGTTATGAGTTGGCCTCCAATTTCTAGCCCTGGCACGCTTGTAGGGTGGTATTTAGGCCCGAGATTTTGTTAACCCAAATCCAAACCTGTGCGACTGGTGTCCGGTGGTTATTGGAGGATACATACTTTATCCAAGAGGACCTTTTCGCATCCTTGATGACCTGGCGAGCTTTCGCCCTCAGTCGTCGAAACGCCGCAAGATTTGTACATGTGCGGTAACTATTAAAAATTCGCATTGCCCGTTTGCATTTCTGAATGGCCACCGCACATTCCTCATTCCACCAGGGAACGGGAGTATGGCGCGTCTTCCCAGATGACATTGGAACGCTAGTACTAGCAGCATTGAATACAGTTGCCGTAAAAACCTCGACATTGCGTATTCCACCTCGACTGCTGTCAAAATTGAATTTAAAATTTGATTTAAAATCCGGCCAATGGGCTCTATGTGTAACCCATGTTCTCGCTCGGTTCGACTCAACGGAAATGTTAGCTTTCTGCTGAATAAGGGAGGGAATTGGTCACTACCACAATGATCATTATGCACAGACAATGTAAATAATGGTGCAATGGTGCTGCTACAAATAACTCAATCTATTGAGGAGTACTCCCCATTAAAAGCATTAAAACGTGTTTTTTCACTGTCATTCAATAAAATCAGGTTAAAATCATTAAAAAGGTTTTCTAAAAGACGACCTATGCTATTGTAGTCGGCCATCGTGTCCCCCCAGAGTGTGTTGTGTGCATTAAAGTCGCCCAGCAGCATGAATGGCCGTGGTAGCTGATTAATCAAGTCTTCAAGGTTCGCCCTCTTCACCTGAGCCCATTCCGGAAGGTATACGTTACATAACATAATTACCTCCGGAGCTGCTACAGTAAGAGCTACGGCTTGGAAGGGCGTCCTAAGGTCCACCTGGGAGGTGTAAAGGGTCTCCCATATGGCCACGGAGACCCCCCTTGGGCTCTGTTTCTTCTAAGGTCGTCAACACGAAGAACATTAAAACATTTCAATTTAACCTTGTCTGTTTCTTTAAATGGGTCTCTTGTAATAAAATACAAGCAGGGTTAACATCCTTTAATAAAATCGCCAGCTCCTCTCTGTGTGTATAAAAACCATTGCAGTTCCACTCTATATATATATATATATATATATATATATATATATATATATATATATATATATATGAATAGGGGAATTAAAATGTGGAATTAAAGTTTAAAACCCACAATATAAGTGACGTTAACAACGTCTGACTGGATGATAGAATATTTGCATAAACTACAAAATATATAAAATTGTGATGAAGCTTTGTCTTTCCCCATTTGTGTCTATTAAGGACGAAGGCCTGTAATTGGTCCTCGTCCATTTGTTCTTCTTCCATGCCCTCCTCACCTGATGCTTGTTCGGCACAGGGAGTGCTGCATGGCAGTGCTTCCTCTCGCCGAGAGGAAGGGGGATTTTCTGGGGAACTTTTGTTTTGAATGCTTTTGTATTTTTATTATAATTTCTTTTGTTTTCTTTCCTTCCTTTTCCTTAATTCCCACTTTTTGTATGGGTGCCACCTCATATGTTTGTGTAGCGATGGTACTCTTCTTGATAGGGGTAGCTGCCAAGAATGCAAAAGACCTTGAGAAAACTGGAGCAACAAGCGTTCTGAATATTTTCCGTGCCTCAAAGTAAGACATTCTTTCAAGCCTCTTAAGCTCCATAACCTTTTCTCCTCCTTTAATTTTTGGCAGTCCCGAGAGAATGCCTGATGAGGACCTTCGCAGTTCGCACATGACACGGTCCCTGCACATTCTGCTCCATCGTGCTTATCCCGATTACATCGGGGGCAGACTACATTGCCCTTGCAACGTAGAGCAGTGTGCCCAAACTTTTAGCATTGGAAACAGCGCATAGGGTTTGGAATATATGGCCGAACTGCACATGTCTCATAACCTATTATGACCTTCTCTGGTAGCTTCTCGAGGGAGAACGAGAGGACCATAGAGGTATTATTGACTACCTAACCGTTTCTCTTTGTCGTCCATCTCCTACAGTCAATGACCCCCTGAGAGGCCATCTCCCGCTTACACTCCTCGATTTCTACATATAGGGGTCATAGTTGGATATGACCCCTTGACAGGTGTTGAGGGTTTTATGGGTCTCAACAGTTACCGGCATGTCTCCCAGCATTGTGATGTTTAAAATTTTTCTGCTTTGGGTCTCGTTCATGGTGGTAATAAGAAGAGTACCATCCCTAACTTTTTTTACTGATTCTAAAGATTCAGGCACCTGTACGGACAAAGACTATATAAAGAAGGGAGACACTTTTATGAAGATCTCACCTTCAGCTGAAAGTTTCATAATTAAGTATTGGTACATTTATTTACATTATCTCCCCCATCCGAGTCCGGACGGGATCTTTTTGGTGGTGGAGAAAGTTTTTCTGCCATCCAAAACACTTAGTATTCATCTCCTGGTCTCCCCACCCACCACGGAGCCACAAATGGGACGCCGCACCACAAACTGATGCGGACGCCAGGGCTAACCAGAGAGATATAGCACCTCTGACATGGTTGTCTCATTCAGGTCAGATCTCCAGTGCATGGGGTCTCCAAACCCATACACTTTTGACCCCCCTACACAGACCCCCACTGCCTTGGCACTCGCCAACCGAAACGTCAAAACGTGACGGCAAGCCGATTAATCGGGTGTGGCTAGTACCCGACTCCCGTTTACAGTGAATTAGAGGCCAAAGTGGTGTGTTGCTCCCTGTACCCATCTTGGGCACCCGAAACCCAGACAGGATCAGGAAGCTCAACCACCAGGTACCTCTTCTCCCCCTTACGGGTCTCCACGCACGGCAAACACGCGGGTGGATCAATAGCCAGTTGACGTGGCTGGACTCAGACAGCAGATCCACATACTGTCTGGACGCTACCCAAAGCGAAAAATGTGTGTTTTAACGAGGTTGTCTCCTCGCCCATTGGTCGCCTGTTACGACCAGCAGAGGGGCTGCGGGAGTATTCTCAATCCCCATACCCGCAGGGGGGTCAAACCGCTCGAGTCCCACCTAGAAGGCTTTCTAGTCCCACCAGTGGGACGCGTCCCACCGGTTGAGAAACACTGCCCTAGGCAACGCATCTTATCCTCATGGGAGATAAGATAATTAAATGTTCGCGTTTAAAAAAGAAATTCTAAGTAAATCCGTCGCGGAGTGTTGAACGTTAATTATCCTTTTCCACGGATTCGGATACATATTTCGTGGCTGATATTTCCGTGGTTATCCACTCCCTCATATCTGTAGCGATTACGGTTCAAGGAAAAGGCTCGCGGAAAATAAAAATAAAATATTTTTTTTTAACGATTGCTTCCGAGTCAAGATAACCTCAAAGTAATACTTCATATGCTACAGTAGCTTATTACATCGGTGAATCTAATCACATCAATTGCTCTGTAATGCATAGCTTTTCAACTGAGGTATGCGCATCACTGGCGTAATGTGTCGAGTTTTTAAGATTTACGTGAAAACAAAAAATATAATCATTCTCCCAGATTCAGCATTCAATCGGAATCAAAGAACGTTATGTTATCACTACGTACACTGCCATCAAAATGTTTTAGACGCTTTTTCCCGACCGAGTTTGGTTGGAATAGAACAAGCATTTTGTTTTTTTGCCTGTTTATTCCCTAACTTAATGTATTAATTTAGTTGTGTGATTTTTTCACCCGAGAGGTCTCGCAGCCATCTTTTCCATGTCGAAAAAATGCTAAAATTTAAACATGTAACTTTGTTTCTTGATTAATTACAATCACACACAACAGTTTAATATATAAAACAAGTGCTGTTTATGTAAGGTAACTCTACCCAATATGGTCTAGAAAAGCTTTATTAATTTTTAAGCACATTTCCCAAATGCTGAAAGTAAAACTAACATAAGGCACTCTTAGACAGTTTATTTAAGTAAATAGAAAAAAATGTTACAACTATAACGCCTCAACATGGAATTACTGGTTAGCATTTTTGTAAAACCTTGCTGTTACGCCATATTAGGAGCATATAATCTTAACATGGCCTATTGGGTTATTGTTGAAAACTTTAAAAAAGATAAGAGAACAAGAATCTGAAATATTTATCAAGTACGAGAATCTAGCACCAATCACAGTGTTCCAGACCCGAGAGCCAATCACAGCTCTCTAGTGCCAACCGCAGCGCCCATATATATCGGGCCAAAAATAGAGGCCATATTGGATAGAGTTACCTTAATTAACAGTTAAATATAAAGGGGTACACAAGTGTTTAAAAATTGCTCAAAGTGGTAATTAATAAAGATTAAAAATAGTTGCTTTAGATTTTAGTGTCGATGCCCTGAAGTGGAACTTACAAAACGTTTTGTAGCTTCATACCGCTTGCACTAAACAAATTCCCGTTCGTCCCCTTCGCCCTTACACCGATAACTTTAAAACATAAGCAAAGGCGGCCTTGATGGTGAATTGAATTTGAATGCCCAGCCGATTCGTCTCTGTCCTACTCACAGTGGGTATCTCAAAGGTAGTGCAATGAATAGCCAGGGAAGGGAGGAAGGGAAACCCGGTGCCGGCATTTGCCTGCTCTTTAGAAGAACACCAGGGGGGCCAACGGCTTAACGTCCCTTCCGAAGGACGGAACAGCTGAGTTTGCGCGGTCTCCTCAAACCACAAAAAGAGGTGGCCGGGCGACCTTGGAAAAATCCTACTTGCGCAGGATTCGTACCCGCTGCCTTTTCAAGCAGCAGGAGAGTAGCAGCCAGCGTCCTAATCACCACACCACTGGTACCAACTTGATGATGAAGTGGTCTGTCTCCAAATGATAGGGTCGCAGGTACGAACCCCACTGTGGCAATCGTTGTGTTGGCTAGTCTTTTGTGAAGTACTGTTTATGGTCTACTTAAAAATTTATAGAAACTAGAGTAATTTTCAGTATAAAAATTACGGATATGCATTATATTCACCAAAAAGTAATATATATATAATTCAATTGAATTGAATTGAAAAGTAAGAATAGTATTGGGTATATTAAAGTTGAGTTGCAAAGAAATGTTAGTAATGATTTATTTGTACTCAAAATCTATTTAATAAATCAGCAGTTTAAATCTGTCAGTTTTAGGAACACTCATTAACATAATATCAATGAACATTTATATTTATAACCGTCACAATGTTTATCGTTACCAAGGTATTGTTTCAACTTCAAAATAGCACGGAAATTTCGTGAATATCTCAATAGATGCAACATGAATAGGATGCCAATGATTACACGCTGCACCGATACCCGTGTTAATCAAATCTCCTGGAATCGAATCCCTGATCTTATGATAAACGATGGCATGACTAAAGTGTGCGAATATCCCAGTATAGTGCGAAAAAATCGTCGAAATCGTACTTTCCATTCTCTAATTATGTATTCGCGTTAAATCATAACTCGCCACCAGAGGTGTTACCGGTAGCGTTGCACTCGCTGTGAGAGCTATCTTTTACTAGACATAATACGATAACTTTTTATAGAGGTATTTATTTATTTAAAATATATAACTAATCATTTAAATGCTAAGACGAACCAATGTTCTTATCTCGCAGAAGTTTCCGGAACAGAGCATGAGAGCATCCCTTAAATTATTTTTCGATAGTTACTGCAGATGGATACTTAAAAATGAATAGATAAATTCGAACCGGATTCGCTAGTTCAGATACGCTATGGGATTGGTTAGAAAATGTAAACATATATCGGGACGCATACTTGGGAACGTTATCGAACGTTTGCCGTGTTCCCTGGTAAGTGACGGCGTTAAGCGAGGCGCGCCTTTACTCTGCAAACCAAGACATCTTTCCCCAAGACCTCATGTTGACTATATACGATGGAGCGCACTATCCCAACGTGCCACCAATTTAGATAACTCCGCCGAACTCATTTGAGCTGGATAAGTGACATATGATGTTTAAAATGCTATGGAAAGAGAGAGAGGAAGGAACGAAAGTTGTTTGTTAGTATTTCTGGCTAATCAACCTCTTGGAATATTATATTCAGAAACGAAAATTGATATACCCACCAAACAAACGCAAACATAAACACAGACAATAACTTCTAACCGTTTATTCTTTATGTTAAACAGTTTTGGTAATAACTCGTCTTTCATACTATTTGGGTGTCGCTTTAACCATAGAATCAAAGACAAAAACCATACTCAGAACAAGATTTTTCATTCTGCATTAAATATTTCGAACACATTTATTATAGAAAATTTGTAAAATTACATCAACTATATACAGCAAAATATAAGAATACTAATACGTCCGTGATTTTGCGCAGTTTTGATAAGTAAAGGCCGCCCGATAACTTCCCTTCAAACGTCTACTCATTACTAAAGTCGTTTCTTAAGCAAGAGCAATCCAAATAATTTTTCGTGAAAGAAATAGAGATTATTTAATTAAATGCATAACGTAGAGTTACTTTCGCAGACTTATCGAGGAGCCATTATCGGTATAGGTGATTTAACTAATCAGATAAAAGCAAATTAACATAGTTGTTCTTAAACGGAACTTTGCTCAAATATTAAAGGGAGTGAGGAGGTGTCGTACGTTAGCTCTTCGGAGTCTTGACACAACCCGGGAAAGATTTTTGCCCGATAAAGTCTCAAGAGATCCGTCCGCCGAATCTCAAGTAAACCCTAAGGTGCTTTCAATCAATTAACTACGACACGGAGATGTTCACAACTTTATCAACTTTAACAGGGATTTACCACACAAAAACAGGTAATTAAAGGAGCTTAATGGAGTAAGTTACTGTTTATGTTTAGGTTACAAGCGTCGAAAAGACTTTTAGGATATGACTGGTGCCTATTACTAATTAATACACAATTTAATTGCAACATTTATCACCATCGGATACAAAAATCACTACTCTAGCGTTAATCCGTCCATTTCAACCGATGTAGGTGATAGCAATTGCCATTAAACGGATTTCCGTATAATACGTATTTATCACAAGGGATAAATCAAGCTTGAATTTTGAGGGTTGCATATAAATTCCATTCATCTTATTAAACCAAATTATCAGCTGAGGAAGGGAATTAGAAAGTGAAATTACACTTAATTATGAGTAATAATGTCAATTTCACAGAATTAACAATCAGATTATAGATAACTAGTGTATTGCACGTCATATGACGGATGTGTAATAATATTCCCTCTCGCCGTCCCTCTGTCTCCCTCCCTTCTTCTCTCTTTCCTTCCCTCTCCCTCCCTCCCTCTGCCTCTCTTTTCTCCCACCTCCTCCATAGAGCTCTGCACGGGCCTGATTTTCTAGGCTCGGCCCATAGAAATTCGTACCCGGTCCGTACATTGTCGAAGGAACTGTAGACCCGACCCAACATGTGAGCTGATCAATGATTTGAAAAAGTTTGTGTTTAATCCACATATTTGTGTGCCTTGGAAGAACACAAACAAAATAAATTACTATACAAAATATACCAATATAATATTATAGGCAAAAAATATATTAACCAATTCAGTAAGGAGGACGAGTCACACTCGTTCTTCACTAATCTTGGGTGAGTATACTTGAAAAAACCGATGCCACTTTTCTGCTTGAACCCATTCTTTACGGAGGACTAGTCTGACTCGTCCTCCTTACTGAATGGATTAAATAAAAATTTACGCAAATTGTATACGTAAATTTCTGAGTGATTAAAATATTTCGGCCCTTCAAAGCCCGAAATTTTTTATAACAAACCTGATATATACAATATTTTTTAAAGCCCGGCCGGGTCCGTAATGAATTCCAAAGGATCGGCCCGTACCCGGCCCACGGGCCAGGCTCGGCCAGTGCAGGACTCTAACCCCCCCTCTCATTCCCTCCTGTCCCTATTTTCTCCGTCTCTATCTTTATCTCTTTCCGCCCGTTCTTTTCTAATTCTATACCTCCCTTACTCTCTATGTACCTTACGTTCTATATCCCTTCCTTCCTATCTCCCTCCCACATCCCCTTTTCTCTTACTCTACATCTATATAGTCGTTTAGAAAAGCAAAAGAATCCAAACTAAATCCCAGTCCCATTAGGATTACGTAATTGCGCGAAAAATCCTTTGATAATTTAAGGCAATCTAAGCACCCATATGTATTACACGTATGCGGGTTGTGACAACAATTGATTCTCAAAGTTTAACAATGACGTGGTCGGCAAGGCACCATCCCTTTTAAAATCCGCTATTTTCCCAATATATGTGATTTAAACGTTTAATATGAGAGATTTCAAATAGTAGGTGAAAAAAGAATAAACTACATTAATTTCCCTAAAACAGTTTAAATTTGAAGACCGTATGACAATTATTTCTAATTTGAATTCCCAAAAGAATAAAAGCCTGCACTTTAAAAAGTCTCTTTTTACGTGTTACTGGAAATGGCAATCGCCCCTGTGGAGTCCAACCCGGAAGTAGCCGTTGGTAGAGATAACGGAGGCGATTGTGAAGCCCTTCGCGAAGTAGAGGGAGGGTAGTCGCGAAACGGTCGGCTCTTTCTTAAAGAACATAGTGATTGGCAGCTGTTTACTTTTCTTTTGGAGTTCCTTATACATTTCCTGATATTTCACTTTTGTATATTAATATAATATTAAATTACATAATTTTTGAGAGGATATTTCCAGCAGCAATTGCTATTACAAAGCTCAAGGAAAAAGAAAAAAAATTGTACGACATGAAGAACATCCTATTGAGAATTGAGAATTCCACGTCATTTCTCGTTCAAAAGCATTAACTTTGGAATAATTGCCCACAATCACATTGCTTTGGTATGTATAACGATCATTGATTGATGAAATTTTATTGTTATGACGTAAACGGTTTCGTTAAAACACAAACTCAGAAATTGATAAAGGAGACACATTTGTGCAACTCGAAATTTGACTTAAAAGTATTATATTTTACTTTCTAAAAATACGCATCTCAAATTTTGTATTTAACTGTAAGATATAAAGCTGTAAATAAAATCCGAAGGTATAATTTGCAAGAATGTAAATTGAAATGTATGTGATCAAGGTTCAACATTTTAAAATCCATGAAAAATCGTCGATATTAAAATGTTGAATTTTTTAAATCATCACTAAGATAAATTTTTCGATTAATCTATTCAAATGTGGTTGTTTCTTGTTAAATTCATGAATTTCTTCGAAATATTATGGCTCATAACACAGCAACAGAATGCAACAGTTTCATCAAAATCGTCAATTTACAGCGGTGAATTTTTCTCGGATTTCCAGCCAGGTGAGAATGGTGTCTTGCGACGTTTCGACGCCTTTCTCTTGCGCCATCTTCAGGGAACTCCCGAGTGCTGTGCCGTTTGTCCGTCCGTGCTTTTATATCCACCGAGGGTTACCTTACCCACATTCAGCAAATCCTCCATATTCAGGGGCAAGAATGACTTCTTCGAATATCGCCTTCATGAAACCTTCAAGTTCACTTCGAAATTTACGTCTCATTACACGATCAAGACTCAAATCGGCGATCCTTGAGAATTTGTTTGCGGATGAGCGGAGAGATTAAAAAATAACTTAAAAATGGATAAAATTTGAGGTGCCCCAAAAAGTCGTTTGAATTTAGAAAAGCATACAAAGCCCTATCCAATCCCGTAGTCTCGAACGTTTTGCACCAACCATCTCAACGGTCGTGAAAAAAAATCCTGAAGCGAAGTTCGTCCAGTTTGTCCACTAGGTGGCAGGGATGTGGAGGGGAGGGTGATGGAAACTCCGAAAGCGGCCTCCGGAGTTAATCAGTCGAGAGGGTGACGCATAGCTCTCCTCGGTTTTATGCTTCGCTATAGCCATCCTGCGACTCTGTAACGGGATCACTCGAGCTATAAGGGCCCTCAGTTAATTTCTCTATCTAGACCAACTTCGAAACTGCTCCGCTGATTGGATCGGCGCGATCGCATAAATCTATCCGAATCGTTTCACAACGAACCGCACATGTTTCTATGCAGTGACGTGAGCATCTGGATGAGCCTGGAACTTGGGGACCGAAATTAATCTTTTATTCACGAGCAACGCAGTTGCGCATATGAGGTCCCCTACTGTATCCACCGCTGCCGAATTCAAAAGCTCCTCCATCAACGTCCACAAGTATGCACTTCATCGGGCGATGAACGGTTTGCGAAAAAATGCAACATCGTTCAACTACTAATTGACCCTCCGAACATCATTTTCTTCTTAACAAACTCAGAAACTCCGGTAATAGTATAAACATATTCCTCAAAAGTGAATAAGAATCGAGTATAACGATGGATTTTAATACACAACAAAATCAACGAAGAAATGTTTCGTTAAGAAGTTCCAAAAATTATAATATATCACTGAGTTAAGTAAAATTGATTTTCCAAATTTTCCACCTACGATAGAGCCGTTAGCAACACCTTCAATTATCGAAAATTCAGAAAGCAGATTATCGATAGTCAACCTTCCATAGTAAAAGGCTCCAAGGAATAAATAGCACGGCAAATTCACGTCTAAACTCATTTTTCAACAAAACGCTATGTTAAACAAAGAAAAGACTTTCAGCTTTCATTAGGTATCCCAAGTTAAAGGTCACGGTCACCGCGATATGCCGAAAAACATCTGAAAAGAAATTTAAACAAAATTGGGCGACGAGCAAATTTAAAATTACTAAAAAACCCAGAAATTTCCACTTCAACCTTAGAGTTAATAATGCGAATTATGAATGTAAATGAGTCATTGTAATTTGAACAAAAATCTATTTTAACCATGGAAATTTTGCTCAATAATTCAAGAAAGTCGAGGATTGAAAGAAAAGGCAAACAGACAAAATTTACTGAAGATAAAAATCGATAACTTCACGTTAGTGATACGATTCTCACTCTTCAGATTTTAGCATATTTGAGTTTGATTATAGTCACCTAAAATAACATTTGTCATCGCTAAGCCCAAACTCAAGGAAAACCCAGGAATTTCATTTTGAAATGATATAAATTTAGCACAACTGCGTAGTGATATTTTTAAGGCTGACAGAAATAAATTATACGGGAAGTTTTAAGAAATTTAATGCTTATAAAAGGAAAATGTACAGAAATACAGGTTCATGACGTCCAATTTCGTAATAATAAGATCACGTTTCCGTTTAGCAACCAAAAGAAACAAGGAATCGATGGCAAGTAAAATATAGACGATAGAGAAGTATTTTATATCAAACGTATGACGTCATGCGATAAATTGCAACGAATAAGGGTATGCACGTAAACGGAGACTTGCGCCGAATGGTAATAGTTAGACGTCGAAACATTTTCGCTACAAAACGAACAAAACTCGGCACCCCACTATCTCGCTCATCAACTAATGCGGTAACGTTTCGCATATGCGCAGCCACCGATACACATATTATGGGTATCCTTTTTCACGCTCCTTTAAAAAGAGGAGGAAATTTTTTAAGGGTTTTTAATGGATGCTACGCGGGATAAATTGCGACACCAATGATGAAGTCGCGTTTCCAGACGGAAGCTAATTGGAGCATTTTCCTTCCTACGAATTAAGTATCCAAAACGGGAAAAATATGCTTTGATGAATTCCTCGAGCAGCACCAAAATAGTAGTCCGTTTATCAGACGAGTTTGTATTTCTCGCTACTCCTCTCTGCAAAAATGGTTGACTATATATAACTAAATATAATATAATATATATATTTTATTTATATATATATATATATATATCCTAGTTTCCTACCAAGGTCGATTTTGAACTTTTCACTGTTCTTTAAGAAGTCGACTGACAAATTTTAACGATCGTCCGCTCTTGGAGGTGAAAAACCTCCCAAGTGAAATTTTATAAAAGAGCATAGAGATAATATTTTTAAGTTAAATTTAATGAATTAATACGAATTTATATTCTAAATGGGATTATTTCAAGGGTTGTAAAAGTTTCTGAATGCCATTTCGAACTGATAAAGGAAAAAAAGGTGATGTAAAACGAAATTTATAACTTGGGAATAAATTATATTAACCAAATTTACGATATAATATCCGATAATATTTATTATCTGGAAACATTTAATTTTGTAGCGAAAAAATTGATAAATATTAAGATGTTTTAATACTTTCATATTATCTGCTCTATCTTTTACTGGGATATAAGTATTTATGTTGAGCTCGATTCCGAATCCTGCCTGGCGACGATAACAAAAACACGCAATTACTATTTATCATTTATAAAAAAATAAAAGGCATATAATGCTTCTTAAATGAACATGATTTACATCTATTCAAGGAGTGTTGAAACGGTAATCCATATATTTTAGAGACAGGTACAGTCTTTTAATGTCGGCTATAACGAACCCATTTTTTATTTGTCTACTGTTGTGTCGAGATATGACCGTTTGAATGGAAAAGGGAAGAAAATTCCGACGAAGCATAAACAAGATTCGAATCAGTGATTCTAAACAGACCGAATTCACACTCTGACATGCCACTACCGCCGAGGTCAGGAAATGACCTCCAAACCAAAGGCTATATGATGTTATGGACCACTTCGTCATTGGTATCTAGCCGAGTGTGTCAGAGAGAGAGAGAAAGAGATAGTCGGGGGAGAGTGAGTGGGAGGGAGGGAGGGAGAATAGGAGGAGGTAGGAAAAGAACGACAAGGGGGATGTGTAGCGTTGCGGGATATAAAAGGAAGACCCACAACAAGAGACGGAAGATAAGAGGAAACTGAATAAAGGAGGAAGCCGAAGGTGACTTGCGTGGTTAGGAGAAAGGGAATATTGAGGACGCTATGGAGGAGGAGGAAGAGAGAGAGAGAGAGAGAGAGAGAGAGAAAAAACAAAATAAAGGGAGCGGTCCATTAGCTCGGGATGAGGTTTCTGGCCTTCCTCCCGTTCTTCGTCCCTCCGACGCGAGGTTATATCTCCGGAGAAGGGGAAGAAGAAATGCTAGCACGAGGCGGATTTCGTTTTCATTTTTTTCTCCGTTTCCGAAGAAGGGAACGTTGGAGAGATTGGAACAATCGGAACGAAAAACACATGCGCGCGCGGGAATTGGAGGACGCGAGGGAGGGAATGATTTCAAGACCCTCGTGGTCCGACGAGGAAATGATTGCGGGAAATTCCGCAAAACCTTCGTAAGATACGCTCTTAACCAAAATCGTTCCACTAATTTCTCTTTTATTGCGAAACAAATAACGGAATTCCTCACGGTTAATGCCAAATTTCAGCCAACTTCGATTTTTGCCACTACGGGAATGCGGAAGTTGGGCATTTCCGCATTGTCTGGACGATTCAGACAAACGGATGAAAATAAGAGCTGGAAAACGTTGGTTTTTAGGGATTCGAGAGTGTACCAAAGGAAAGGAAAACGGAAACGTGAGATAGCAGTAGAGAGAGAGTGTAAGTGATTTTCCATCAGATGCGCGGACACCATCGAAATATAAAACGTTTCCGGCAGAATAAACGAAATAAAATGTTGTTTTTATACACAGTGGTAATGAAATATTCACATTTTACATACATAACAATAATAAGACCGTGGAATGATTAAAGTGGTTAAAATAGATGGTTTATAAAGTGGTTGGGGGTTGGATTTGTCCATTTTCCTCCGCTCGGGTTGGGGGTTGGATTCGTTCCATTTTCCCCCTTCCGGGTTGGGTTAAGTTGCTGGGGGTTGTATTCGTTCCATTTTCCTCCCCCGAGTTGGGTTAAGTGGTTGGGGGTAGGATTTGTCTATTTTCCTCCTCTCGGGTTGGGTTAAGTGGCTTGGGGCTGAATTACTTCCATTTTCCTCCTCCCGGGTTGGGTTAAGTGGTTGGGTGTTGGATTCCTTCAATTTTCCTCCTCCTTCCGGGTTGGGTTAAGTGTTTGGAGGTTGGATTCCTTCCATTTCCCTCCTCCCGAGTTATGTTAATGTGGCTGGGGGTTAGATTCGGATACTAGGGTGCAATAAAAATATTATATCATTTTTAATAGAAGATCGGGATAACCCAGTAGTACCCATTTATTAGTATTAACTATATTCATTGTGTATAATAATGGCTTTCTACGCATGTATGAACATAAATGTGTATATTTAATGATCGACGGAAGGAGATATACTTGCCAAAAAAGCGACATTTTCAATAATCCTCCGAAAGTGTAGCAACGATGCTTTTTCCAATCGAAATGAATAAATAGAAGCGGAACTCGAAAAAAGTGAGTACTCTTATAACCTCGACTTCACAGTCACTTGGAAGATGTCAGACGGGAATAACAATTTTTTTCTCAAATCGTGCGCAGAATTGGAACTCCCGAGGATTCAAGCGGTCCCGCCAACACGCAATCCGGGAACTTTTCTTGTCCCGTCATCTGCCGCTGTCACGAGGAAACGCGTGTTGAAGGGAGAGACCGATTCATACATTGACCTTCCCAAACACTCCCGTGCTTCTTGATATGTCGCTCTCACGATTCAAATCCTTATTTTTATTTTAACGCGATTCTTTCGCAGAAAAGACCTTAAACGCGAAGAAAGGACATTCGAGAACTCCAAAGGCGTGAGCCATCAAATGTTTAGCGCCCATTCGAAGCTTTTCTCCTGCTCGACCTCTTTTCTTTTTTAATGACATCCCCACGACTTAAAAGATCATTTACGTTCATATATGTGTGGGTCTGACAATGAGAGTGAAAGAGAGAGCAAACCAACAGACAGACAGATAGCGCTACACTTACAGCGATTGAGCAAAATAGAAATTGAAATGGGCGAGGTTCCAGTTGAAATATCTATTTGATATTCGAAATATTATTGATCTAGAACTTTAAAAACAAATGCAAAATATCAGTTATTTTCAGGAACAAGCATTTAAAAATTACTTGTCTCAGTTCTCTTCAATAGCCACAACAAGGTTGTAAAGTGCCAAAGGCGCATTTCTGATGCAAAGCAACTGTCTTCAGTGGCAATTCGCCGATAATTGATTCTATAAGAAAATTACCACTGAAGACGGCTGCTTTGTTAGCGAAATGCGCGTCTGGTTTTTTACAACTATGTTGTGGCTATTGGAGATAACTGAGATAATTATTTTTTAAATGCTTGTTCTTAAAAATTTTCAGCTGTAAGACGAGTTTCCTTTTGAATTATTTATGTTGTCTGAAAGGTTTCCTTCCTTTCTTGGGATAAGAATTTAAGATAAGGTATCACATTGCGATAGGAATTTATTGTACAATTGAAAAAATATCTTCGGAAATACCGTGGCATCATCATTTGCTGGCAAAAACATTCGCAATTTTATATTTACTGTGGGCACCCCTGTAGACGATCCTCAACGAACACGACGATAATATCACATTTATTGCAAGCTAAATTGTTAGTAATATTAGCCGTAATAGGCTTCGAAATTAAAATAGGTTCTCGTTAAAGTTATTTCTACTTAGTACGTAAACATAAAACGGTATCTTTATAAATATTAAGAAGGCGCACGATTTTTTGTAGCTAATATATCTAGAGACTGGCCTTGCCGATTTCGTTGGGAACGGTATTAAATTGACGGTATAATCGTCTATATGCTATAGAAATTTTAATAGTTCAATAGAGAAGCTTGGCAATCATACTATATATAAAAATAATTTAGTGTCTGAGGAGGTGACCGGTCAAGTATAATTATGTATCTATAACTCAAAGAATACATAACGTAGGGTGGTAGGCTGTTTTTTAAACAGATTCATTTGACCAAATTATTTTAATTTTTAATATTTTCTGTTTTCAATTTCTCCATTTTAAAACATGGAAATGAGTGTAGACCATTTTCCATTTGTACATTAAAATTACTAAAAATTATAGTACAAAATTAGGGCTTGAACTCGAGGCCGAAAAAAATTATTAAGTTTCATTTTTCTATGGTGAAATTTCAAATTTGGATCGAATTACCTCAAAATTGAGCTTTAAACTACAAAATTTCGAGTGTTTTAATGAAAAAGTTTCCCTTTCCATGGCGACCGATATTGTTGTCAAACTCAATATCGTAAGCCTCATTCAAATGAATTCAAGGTCAGTTAATTATCCATCTAATACATATATTAAAGAGAATTCTGTCCTTTCTGTGTGTTTGCACGGTTTGCACAGTTACAGCACATTTTTCATTTTCATTTTAAAATCACTTATAATTGGGATATGAATACGAAACTTGCACCAAATGACGCCTAAAAGAACGGATATTCATTTTACAGCCATGAAGTTTCGAATACTCGTCGAATCATTCCACAAATTCGTTAATAATACGAAATTTTGGCTAAATTTTAAAAGAAAAAATTTCGTCAAGGGCGACGGCATTGTTGCTGATCTAGCAAAATTACGTCTATATTTAAAAGCAATGGCATGAACTTTGATAATGTATTTGAAATCAATACTGAGAACTCTTCTTATATATTTTGAATTCATTTAATAGAAAGAGAAGTAATGGCTTAATTTGAAATATTGGTTTGTTTACTGCAGTGCCATTTCTAAGGCGTGCAAGAAACGCAAACGAGCATACGACCGCTAATATTTTAATTAGTTTTTTGTTTCGTTTACCTCTACGACGAAAGACCTTAGTAAGTAGCTTTTTTAATTTACACATTTTTTGTAATCACTATAAATGCACCGGCCATACGTCAAATATCTTGCATACTTATCGAAAGAAATAAATCATAATCATTGTCAATATAATAATTTGCTTTCAACTGCCCAATACAATTTGCAAACGAAAAGATTTTTATTTGCTATTTACGCGTGAAGTATCTGCCTATTTGAAATGTTGAGTTGTCGATCATTACAATGCATTGGAGTCGTGTCTGACTTAAATTTTTTACGCTACGTGTTTATTTGTTTTAAATTTACATGAAACTTGTCACATAAATTTTCAATCAGTTTTTGTCCTTCATGATTTTGTTTCATTGCAAACTCTTTATGAAATGTCAAAAAATTGGAAAAAATCGAATATAAACATAAAATGCGAGGGAGAATGGAACAGGGAAAAGGAGGAAGAATGGGAAGTGCCCTAAATTTAATATTTAATCCACGCATACCCGTCATATTGACGAGCTTTTATACTAGTGTAAATTAGAGATGGTATAACAAAGCATTTATTCAGTTTCAAATATTAAAAGACTAGCATATCATAATCATACCATAAAATTAATAGTCAGTCTGTCCGGGTGTCCGACCAGAAAAGGTAATTGTCGATTTTTTACGGAACTAATGATTCGATTTGGACGAAGCCTTTACTGTTTATTCGAGGTGACATGCATAGTGTTACATACGGAGGAGGGTCGTTAATTCCAAACACTCGGATAAAATAAATAATATATTTTCCTTTATTCAATTTCCTCTATTTAAATAACACGGGAATGGGTGTAACATAATTTTAATTTGTACTTTATATTTACTGAAAATTATGACACGAAGTCAGGACATTAACCCAAGTTCGAAGAAAACAATGAAGTTTTATTTTCATACTGTCAAATTTCAACTTCGGGCCAAATCTATCCAAAATTTGGCTTTTTAACAACAAAATCACAAGATTTTTTAAGAGAAATTTATGTCGTCATAGCGACTCGATTTTGTCGATTACACTCTTTACTACCAGTGAAAAGGAGGAGTGGGAGGTTATTGTTTACTGCACGAGAAGATAGCACATCGTCGTGAGAGTGGAAGAAGAGTAAATGAAAGCGGGAAAATGGACGGTTGGGGAATAGGGAGATAGCTGAAGAAAACAAGGAGAGGTGGAAGATGTTTGTAGTTGCTTTAAGGCATTGCAAATAATCTGTTTCTCACACTCGATTGACGATTGACAATTTCTTATATCTTTGCTCTTCGTTTGTAATTGCTTTTGTTGTTTATGTTCGTCTTCGTTGTTCTTTCTGTGTTCTTATTTGTTTGTTCCTCATTTTGCCACTCTCGCCCGACTTTTGATTTTTCCTTCCTGTTCGTTCTTTATTAATTATACTATTTTTTTATGTTTCTCGAAGTTTCCCGCAGTAGAACCGCGGACTCTCTAAGAAGCTCGTGCGCTCTAAGATGCCAGATGGAGACGCGTGAGAGTTGCGTTGTTGTGAATTGTACTTAGTGGGGGGAGATAAGACACTCGTGTAGCAGAATAAATGAAGGACCCATAGTCAAGCTTTGATCGTACCAATGCCCTGTATAAGAGAAGCATCGATTTGCGGTCAGCACCCCATGACGAATTACACAAGTATCGTAGAACATTTAAAACTTTAAAACACCTATCTTTTAAAAAACCAATATGACTTCTCCAGTACCATCATTTGTCGAGTGTCATTCCGAGGAACCGTACAGAATCCACCACCGGTAGGGTAATTCCGCCAAGTGTAAGAGAGGGATCAGGAAATATTCCCCGTCGTCTGTGGAAATGCATACACTTGGTCTTCTCTTTGGAGAAGCGGAAGCCAGTTTCGGACAACCATTTATGGAGCCGATTCAGGGTCAGCTGAATTTGCCTTTCAGCCATCCTCAAATTCAATGATCTACAGAAGATAGCTAGGTCATCGACAAACGATGAGCCTATAACCTGTGGGTTAATGCAGTCTACAACGTCATTGATGGCTATTGCGAATAGCGTAACACTTAAAACGGAGCCCTGAGGAATATCATTTTCTTGGGTAAAAGACTGTGATAGGTGATTGCCCAAATGAACACAAAAAGTACGCCCCGCTAAAAAGTTTTGGATAAAAAAGGTAGTCTACCTATAAAACCCCAGTCTTTAAGAGTGCGTAAAATCTTGTATCGCCAGGTATTGTAATACGCATTTTTTTATGTCAAAAAAGACTCCTATGACATGCTGGCGTAGGAGAAAGGCCTCGTGGATAAAGCTGTCTGTAGCGGTCATAGCCATTAACGCCTTCGCGGCGCATAGCGCTTAGGAATTGTCTCCGCAGTTCCCGGCGACGCCACCAGGGGCGTTAGAGAGAAGAGAAGGTACGCCGGCGAGGGACGACACTGCCACTTCCGCCTGAGTCTTCGCCGGACTAATATCAGCCAGCGTCCGGATGAGTCAACGTGACACGCCGGACGAGTATCCGCCAGCATCTGCCACTGCTATTGATTGTTATCGTTTCGTTGTTATTTATTGTAATGTTTGTTAATCATTAAACAGCACAAAATCCATTTCGTTCGTTTTCTGTATGGAAAAACCCCTTCAGTGGTGACCCCGACGTGATCGCGTGCCCACGTGGTTCGGACATCGTGAAACTTGCAATAGAGGGTGAGAGTAGGAACGAAATCAATCGTGTAAGTGTGCGCGTGCCTCCGTTCTGGCCCGAAAAACCACTCCTGTGGTTTACACAGTTAGAGGGACAATTTTTCTTGGGTGGAATCACTCAGGACGCTTCAAAGTTTTGGCAAGTTGTTAGCCAGTTGGAGCCCAAGTACGCGTTAGAGGTGGAGGACATAATTTCAAACCCTCCGCCGACGGGTAGATACGAGAAGTTGAAGGAGGAACAGATCCGGCGCCTCTCGCTCTCGCAGGAGCAAAAGATACGCCAACTCTTGGAGCACGAGGAGATTGGCGACCGGAAGCCATCGCAGTTTCTTCGCCATCTGCGTGGCCTCGCCGGCGTTACCGTCCCCGACAGTTTCCTGCGGTCGTTATGGCTGGGCCGATTGCCGACCTATTTACAGGCCATTCTCACCGCACAGGACGCGATGGACTTGGATGGAGTGGCGCAGCTCGCCGATCGAATCCACGAGGTGACGTCCAGACACCAGGTGGCCAGTGCGTCTCCGGATTCCACGCTCGAGGCTCTCGTGAAACGCATGGATGAGTTGAGCCAGCAGGTCGCCGCATTATCGGTGAGCCGAGCTGCACCACGCGCGCGCCCACGGTCCCGGAGCCGTCCCCGCGGTAACTTCCGCAGAGCTCCCTCTCTCAATCGCCGCGACAGGGAGGTGTGTTGGTACCATCGGAAGTTCGGTCCGAAGGCCCAAAAGTGCACTCAGCCCTGCTCCTACGTCGCGGAAAACTCGGAGGGCGGTCGGTAGAAGCGGCAACCGACTACTGCCCGTCATCAAGCCGCCTTTTCGTGACCGATATCCCGACGAAGACGCGCTATCTCATCGACACCGGGTCCGATCTTTGCGTCTTTCCTCGGACGTTAGTGAAGGGACCAAGGGCGAAGTCCAATTACGAACTCTACGCCGCGAACAACAGCGTCATCTCCACGTACGGTTGGTTAGTGGTGAATCTCAATTTGGGCCTCCGGCGGAAATTCGCGTGGCGTTTCGTGGTCGCCGATGTCTCCAAGCCAATCATCGGCGCGGATTTTCTCCGGTTCTACGGTCTTCTCGTCGATATGAAAAATCAACGCCTTTTCGACAGCATCACCACGCTCCACGTTGGCGGCAGGGTCCCGCGTGCCCCTATGGGTCACATCAAATGCGTAACCGGCGGCGGTAAATACCATACCCTTCTTTCGCAGTTTCCCGAGATAATGCGGCCTGCAGGAACGCCAAGGGAGACGAAACACTACACGGTGCACCACATCCGCACGACTGCCGGTCCTCCCGTCTCTTCCAAGCCACGACGCCTGGCCCCGGATAGGCTTGCCATTGCCAAGAGTGAGTTCCGAGCAATGTTAGCCGCCGGCACCGCACGGCCCTCCGAGAGTAGCTGGTCTTCCCCCCTCCATATGGTACCAAAGAAAGGCGACGGTTAGTGCCCCTGCGGTGATTACCGCGCCCTGAACGCGCGGACGGTGCCCGACCGCTACCCCGTACCCCATATGGAGGATTTCTCCCACAATCTAGTAGGTAAGACTGTTTTCTCGGCAATCGACCTCGTTCGGGCGTACCAGCAGATTCCTATTCATCCAGACGATATCCACAAAACGGCTATTACCACTCCCTTTGGCTTCTTTGAGTTCCCCTTTATGTGCTTTGGATTGTGTAACGCGGCTCAAACCTTTCAACGATTTATGGACGCGATATTAAGGGGATTGGATTTTTGTTTTGTGTACCTCGACGATGTGCTGGTGGCCTCTACCTCCGAGGAAGAGCATGTACGGCACCTAGCAGAACTCTTTACGCGCCTACGAGAGTACGGTGTACTGGTGAATACCGCGAAATGCGTCCTGGGTCGCCCTACAGTGACATTTTTAGGCTTCGTGGTTTCCGGGGACGGTGTAGCGCCCCCTCAGGAGAAAGTGACCGCGTTGCGCGATTTTCCCAAGCCGAGTGACGTAAAAACCTTGCGGCGATTCCTTGGTATGTTAAATTTTTACAGGAGGTGCATCCCTCACGCGGCCGCGCTTCAGGCACCATTGCACGCTGTTTTACAGGGCCGACAAGTTAAAGGGAACACACCCATAGAGTGGACACCGGATTTAGATTTAGCGTTCGAAAATTGTAAACAGAGCCTCGCCGTTGCTACCCTCCTCAACCACCCGGACGTCACTCTTCCGCTGGCGTTGTTCGCAGACGCGTCGGATTTCACGTTGGGCGCCGCTCTTCAGCAGCATACCCCGCAAGGTTGGCAACCCCTAGCCTTTTTCTCCCGGAAGCTGAATTCCGCACAACGCCATTATAGCCCCTACGATCGCGAGCTGTTAGCCATTTACGAGGCCGTACGTCACTTTCGACACATGCTCGAAGGCCGTCATTTCATTGTCTATACAGACCACAAGCCGTTAGCTTTTGCCTTCCGGCAGAAACCGGAGAAGTGCTCTCCGAGGCAATTCCGTCACCTGAATTATTTAGCACAATTCACAACGGACATTCGCCATATCGCCGGGAGTGAAAACGTCGTCGCCGACGCCCTCTCCCGCGTCGACTCACTGACGCCCGCGATCGGTCACGAAGCACTAGCAAGGGCGCAGGCTGATGATGACCAACTAAAGGCATTGCTCCAATCGGATTCTTCCCTCGTCCTCCGGAAGGTTTCTCTTCCCGACTCGGAAGTAGAACTGTATTGCGATGTGTCCACCTCCATTGTTCGCCCGTTTGTGCCTGCCCCACTGCGACGGCAGGTTTTTAATTCTGTACATAACTTTTCCCATCCCGGCGTCAAGGCGTCCGCTAGGCTCGTCTCCACACGTTTTGTTTGGCCCGCAGTGCAGAAGGACTGCAGAGAGTGGGCGAGGGCGTGTATCCCCTGCCAGCGGTCCAAGGTGACGCGACATGTTTCCTCACCCGTAGGCACCTTCCCTACTCCCGTAGGCAGATTCGACCATGTGCACCTAGACTTGGTTGGCCCCTTGCCCGTTTCCAGAGGTTTCCAGTACTGTCTGACATGCGTCGATCGCTTCACCCGTTGGCCGGAGGCTATCCCCATCGCAGACATCACGGCAGAGACGGTGGCGAGAACCTTCTTCCGCGAATGGATGTCGCGGTTTGGCATGCCGCTCCGTGTAACTACCGACCAAGGACGTCAGTTTGAAAGTCAGCTGTTTCGGCAGTTGGCAGATCTCTCCGGCGCCACACATCTGCGTACAACAGCCTACCATCCAGCCGCCAACGGGCTCGTAGAACGCCTCCATCGGCAACTGAAAGCCGCCATCCGATGTCATGAAACGGCAGATTGGGTGGACGTCGTGCCGGCAATACTGCTTGGATTCCGAGTTGCGTGGAAGGAGGATCTTGGGTGCACGTCTGCCGAATTGGTGTATGGAGAGACACTCCGGCTCCCTGGTGATTTTTTTTTCACCGCCAGCTGGCCCGGTCCTCGTGACGCAAACAAATTACGCCGTGCAGCTGAGACAGCGCATGGAGCATTTATGTGCCAAGCCTGCTTCTCGACATGGTGAGCGTCCAACATTTATCTTCAAGGCCTTGCCATCCTCATCGCATGTTTTTGTGCGAAATGATCCACACGGGCCGCATTGCAACCAGCCTATGAGGGCCCATGTGAAGTCCTGCAGAGAGGTGAGAAGAATTATGTTGTGCGACTCCGTGGCCGTGACTTGCGAGTCTCGGTTGATCGGCTCAAGCCAGCATTTCTCGCAGCGGATGATGCCCCAGCTGCCACTACGATGTCACCAGCAGACACCGTGTTCAACCGCCCAGGGGATGCAATGGATTTTCCAGCCCTGCCTGGACAGCAGATGAAGCGGGCAGGGAGAAGAGTTCACCTTCCTGCACATTTACAGAACTTTTCCACCTAATTCACCCTTACCTCACCTGCATTATTGTTTTGTTACCTTTATTTCTCCTTGTTTTGCCATCATTCCTTTCTGTTACAGATAGCCTTAAGCACTGCCAGAGGGGTGATGTAGCGGTCATAGCCATTAACGCCTTCGCGGCGCATAGCGCTTAGGAATTGTCTCCGCAGTTCCCGGCGACGCCACCAGGGGCGTTAGAGAGAAGAGAAGGTACGCCGGCGAGGGACGACACTGCCACTTCCGCTTGAGTCTTCGCTGGACTAATATCAGCCAGCGTCCGGATGAGTCAACGTGACACGCCGGACGAATATCCGCCAGCATCTGCCACTGCTATTGATTGTTATCGTTTCGTTGTTATTTATTGTAATGTTTGTTAATCATTAAACAGCACAAAATCCATTTCGTTCGTTTTCTGTATGGAAAAACCCCTTCACTGTCGATCCTGACAAGGTGGTCCACTGTAGACCTGCTACGTCGGAAACCACACTGGACATTTGAGAGAAGGTTACCGCTCTCAAGGCACCAAACTAGACGTCTGTTCACCATTCTCTCCATCGGTTTGCACAGGAAACTGGTCAAGGAGATTGGGCGATAGCTGGGTGGCTGGCTCTCGTCCTTTCCCTGTTTAGGGATAGGGACAATTGCCGATTCCCGCCAAGATTCAGGGAAAGCCAACTCAGCCCAAAGCTGATTGAGGATTTTCAGCAGGTTCTGTTCAGCATCTATGGGCAGATGTTTGAGGAAGTCATTGTGGATACTGTCCAAGCCAGGACAAGAGTCCTTACCATCCCTAATCGCTGACTTCAACTCCCACAATGAAAAAGGTTCATTGTAGGATGCTGGACTGCTGATATTGCCAAGGTTTAGTACAGTACAGTACATACTCTCTTTCATTCGAATGAAAGAAAGCTCATACTCAGCCATGCTGCAAACCTTGGCGTAATGGAGGCCTAACGCTTCGCCAATGGCAGCAGAAGATGTTATAAGTTGGCCTCCAATTTCTAGACCTGGCACGCATGTAGGGTAGTATTTGCCCGAGATTTTATTAACCCTATTCCAGACCTGTGCAATTGGAGTCTTGTGGTTAATGGAGGATACATACTTTATCCACGAGGTCCTTTTCGCATCCTTGATGACCTGGCGGGCTTTCGCCCTCAGTAGTCGAAACGCCGCAAGGTTTGTACACGTGGGGTGTCTATTAAAAATTCGCAATGCCCGTTTGCGTTTCCGAATGGCCACCGCACATTCCTCGTTCCACCAGGAAATGGGAGTGTGGCGTGTCTTCCCAGATGACATTTGAACGCTATTACTAGCAGCATTGAGTACAGCTGCCATAAAAACCTCAACATTGCGTATTCCCCCTAGAGTGCTGTCAAAATTGAATTTAAAATTTGATTTAAAATCCGGCCAATGGGTTCTGTGTGTAACCCATGTTCTCGCTCGGTTAGAGTCAACAGAAATGTTAGCCTTCTGCTGAATTAAGAGAGGGAAGTGGTCACTACCACAAAGATCATTATGCACTGACATTGTAAATAGTGGTGCAATGGTGCTGCTACAAATAACCAAATCTATGGAGGAGTACTCCTCATTATAAGCATTAAAACGTGTTTTTTCGCCGTCATTCAATAAAATCAGGTTAAAATCATTAAAAAGGTTTTCTAAAAGACGACCTCTGCCATTGTGGTCGGCCATTGTGTCGCCCAGTAGCATGAATGGCCGTGGTAGCTGATTAATCAGGTCTTCAAGGTTCGCCCTGTTGACTTGAGCTCATTCAAGAAGGTATACGTTACATAACGTAATTACCTCCGGAGTGGCTACAGTAACAGCTACAGCTTGGAAGGGCGTCCTAAGGTCCACCTGTGAGGTGTAAAGAGCCTCCCTGATAGCCACGGCGACCCCCCCCCTGGGCTCTGTTTCAACTAAGGTCGTCAACTCGAAGAACATAAAAACCTTTCAAGTTAACCTTGTCTGTTTCTTTAAATGGGTCTCTTGTAATAAAATACAAGCAGGGATATAATCTTTTAATAAAATCGCCAGCTCCTCTCTGTCTATATAAAAACCATTACAATTCCACTGTATGAATAGGGGCATTAAAAAGTGGAATTGAAGTTTAAAACCCTGAATATAATTGACTTTAAAAACGTCAGACTAGATTGACATTTTAACATTTAATATAGATAGAATATTCGTATAAACTACGAAATATATAGTTAGCGCTTAAGCTTCGTCTTTCCCCTATTGTGTCTGTTAAGGAGGAATGCCTGTAATTGGTCCTCGTCCATTCTCCTCACCTGATGCTTGTGCAGCACAGTGAGTGCTGCATGGCAGTGCTTCCTCTCACCGAGAGGAAGGAGGATTTTCAGGGGAACTTTTGTTTTTTGGTGGGATACTCCTATTCAGAGAACCCTCACCATCTGACGCGGAAGTCCTGGTAGGCTTTTGCTCCACAGGATTTATATTTTCCGGTTGCTTGTGCTTTTTGGTAGTCTTTTTCTGCTTTTCTTCTGGTCCTGTTTGGGTCGCAATGGTAACCATTTTTTGGAATAGCTGCTACGGCCGCAAAGGATTTCGAAAAAGATGGGGCAATCAATGTCCTGTACTTTTTTTGACCTCAAAAAATGGGATCTTCTCCGTCACTTTAATCTCCATGATCTTGCGTTCTTCCTGCAGCTTTGGGCAATTCCGTGAGTAAACCGGGTGTGGTCCCTCACAATTGCCACAAAGAGCAGGCTCGACACAGTAATTTCCATCATGCTTCGCTTTGGCACATCGTGGGCATATCGCTTCTGCTTTGCATCTTGGTGCGATATGGCCAAATATTTGCCACTGAAAGCATCACATGGGGTTCAGAATAAATGGCCGTTCTGGGCATGATTCATATCCAACAAATACCTTCTCTGGGAGTTTGTCAAGTGCGAATGTGAGCATCATTGAGGTGGTGTTGATGATCTCGCCATTCCGCTTGGTCGTGAGTCTACGACAGGAGACGACTCCTTGAGAACCCATCTCCTTCGTTATCTCATCAACCTCGACATACAATAGGTCATAATGTGAAATTACTCCCCGACAGGTATTAAGCATTTTATGTGGCTCAACCACGACCTCAATATTGTGGAGTTTTTTAATAGCCAGCAGCTTTTCACTTTGTACGTCGTTGGATGTCTTTATCAGAAGCGTTCCATCTCTGAGTTTCTTAGCGCTTTCTAAATTACCAGGAACTGACGATGACAGGACTTTGTGTATTAGGATGGGAGAAACCTTGGTAAGGGTTTCACCTTCCTTAGCACATTTTAGGGTCAAATATTTATGGCAAGTGCCGATAAACGGTTCTCCCTCGCCCAGGTCTGGGCGGGATCTTTTTGGTGGGGGAATGTCTTCCTCCACCATCAAGGGCAGAGGGAAAAAGGAAAGGGGAAAAAGGGGAAAAAGGGGAAAACATTTTCGGGATGCCGCTTCTTTGCCGAGTCAGGTAGTGACTCGTTGCCCCCCCCCCCCCTCAGCCACGTGGAGGCGGTGGCGGGGGACGAGCTACTTCCTTTCTTTGGTACTGCTCCTGGTTGGTCTCGGGGCAGCAGAACAACCGGTACCATACGAAGTGATACAAAAGGGAGGAAAGAAAGAAAGCAAGGATACTGGGTTACCCCCAGCAGGTAGTCAAAAACACACCTGGTTACCCCCCGGAAGGAAGCTCTACAGTGGATGGTGACCGGTATCCGAACCCGCTCAGTCACCAATCCACTGCCCCCATGAGGGGGTGGAGAGACGTTTCCCCACCTCCTAGCGAGGAGACGTCTCCTCCGTGGAGAACTCAAACCCGGCGCTGCCACATCTACCAAACTGGAACTAGTTGCAGGAGAGCTCAGAAGAAAGAGAAAGATTTCAGCGGTGAGCTACTGGAACGGGGAGGCTTGACTTTTCGTACAACCAAGGCGTTAGCACCTGGAAACACAGCACTCAGAGACTCGATGTATGCACAACGGAGGCCAGAGGGAGAATGAACTCTCAACGGAGGAGGCTCCGCTTAGATCATTCTTATTGTTTCCCGTAAGATTACGTGCTATAGCACCCCTTTGACACTTGACTACGTTTTTGCGAATACTTATAGAGGGTAGTAGCATCGCCGACCGTAGCGGCCTCCGTATCTCGGGTTTTATTGTAAACTTTCCATAACTACCACTAAAATGTCAAAATGTCAGCTTCAATCATTAAAATAATAATAATTTAACATAAATTTAATATAATTATGGTCTATATATTCATATTATTTTCAACGTATTCCTTGGTGGCGTGGGGTTGACGTTATGTTGTCATTGTGAATCTGAAAAGATGGCGATTTAAGGTAAACTTACCAGGAGCAAGTATTGTGCTGCAGTGAAGAAGTGCAGGTGAAATGAGTAATTTTATTGCGAGATTTCAACGCAATGAACTCCCTTCATGTTCTGGTAAGGAAACTCAGGTGCTAAGGACTCCCCCAGGACGAGGCAAGTTTTAATATGTTTTAAATGACATTTGATTAATTTAGGTAAGAAGCTATAATTCTAATATTTATTTCGAAATAACGAACAGAAAATGACGTAATTACGTCAAATTCTTTCTCTCGAATATTTCGTACAATAAATTTAACGTCAAATGGATTTGAGTTTCTCTCGCTATAGCTTCACCCCGAACCGCCAGAGCGCTCTGCATGCAACGTATTCTTATAGGTCTTATGGGATTGTCACTTCCTATTATTCCTTGGCTATACCCTGAAACGGTATATTATTATATAAATTCATTACGGTTCCTGTAACGATGACTTCAGCAGGGCTGGCAGTTCGGGAGTTGAATGGAAGGGATGTAGGGTCGTTCGTTTTGATCTGCTCTCCGACCGCCCCTTAAATAACTATGCAAATCTGATTTTTCTCCTCGTTCTACTTAGCTTCAACTGCTTCCTGTTCTCACTCCACAGTCGGTGAACAGGTGTGATTTGGTTGCTTTCCTTCTTTTAAAGCTACAAATACCACTGGTAACTTTCCTTTTCCAATTCTTATCCAGCCTTTCCGTTTTCTCAGTGATGTACACCACAGCACTCAGTGAGCGCGACCGTGTGTCAGTCATCCCTGTCGACAGTCGCAAGCGATTCAGAACCACGGGTAAGTGCCTCGGCTCCTCAGGTACGAAAATGTAAGCCTACACTCCGAACTAGGGAGGCTGATATTTAAATAGCAATTACTAGAACCCCGAGCAGGAATAATTTGTCACTAAGTTTTTTAAGGGGGAACTTAAACCTGCTTAACCCTCCGTAGTCACACCTCAATTTTTGTAACACCGTAATCACACCGGTGTCTTTGGGACCCCATTTTGTTACTTCCACTTTCCATTTCAGTATTTATCAATTTGAAACATATTAGTATTCTATTTAGAACCTTAATAAAATCAATTTTTTTGAACGCTAATATTAACGGAGGGTTAAATCTTTTTTCCTTTGTTTTAGGATGGTGCTGATCTCACGTCAGAGAAAGTAAGGATTGTAGAGCAACGAAAACGGATATCGGGTCCAGGATCAGATTTATTGGAAGAAGAATCAGTAGATGATCCGTCGTCTCTCCCTGCAGCAGAGCCCGAGTCATCATCACATGAAACTCCAAGTGGCAAGACTTTTAGTAAACCCGCGCAAAGAAAATCACTATTCTTGAGAAGCAATTAAATAATTTGTCAGAGGCCAGAGATTCCGGATTAGGTGGCGAGAATATTCGCTCTGAAATAAAAAAACTTCGGAAAGACCATAAAGGAGAAAAACCGAGACTAAAAAAGAAATTTGATGCCGCTGAACGTGCAAAAAAATTTCGGGCTAAGGAGAAGCTTCTGAAGGCAATAAAGTACACGCAGAGCAACCCTGGCGCTCCGTGTCCCCGGGCGGGTCCAGGTCAGCCTCCCATTATCGAATCGAAAACCAGCCTTCTTGAAACAATCATCAATTTAGCCATTCATGAGAGTGCGGCAGAGAGGCTACGGTCAGAAATTGTGAGAAGCTGTAGGACTCTCTCCGAGTAACATGAGAGGCTGCTGACAATGGGATTCAACCTGTCTCGGAGTGCCACTGGCCTGCACCTTCCACGTGCCTCAAACACGAGGGAAGGGAAAAGGCACGTCCGAACAGTCCCAGTCAAACTTAGTAGGGCGCAAACCGATCTGCACAAGTCACATATCGATGGCGAGTTCTGTACTGCCACTATAAGATATTTAGAGTCACTTTCCTTCCTCCTGGGTCCCAAGCAAGTGTTCGTCATTTCCCAGGATGACAAAGCACGTGTTTCACTTGGGCTACCGGCAGTGCGGAAGCAACGCCCTCCATTGATGCACATGGAGTACCGCATCCTGTTGCCTGACTGGGTCGTGGCAGAGCGGCATAAATGAATACCCTCTGTTTACGCGGGTATGGTGATTGAAGAGTCAGGCTTCGGTAAAGTCAAGACAGTTGGGTACCATGGGCCAACATACATAGTCATCAAAAGCGGAAAGAATGATTCTTCCACGGCTCAGTCCCACGCTGCTGACTTCGAGCGTCTTCTGGAGATACCTGCATTTCAGACCCTTGCTAAAACCGCAGCGGGTTTCGTCAAGCCCATCGCTCGTCGGCGGTGGCCCCGATGAGAATCCCCGGTACCCGATAGTGATTGTGTGCGCCATCCGACACTTCAAGGAGCACGACTTGGATGCCATCTTCATTGCAACAAATGCTCCCGGCCGAAGTGCTTTTAATAGGGTTGAGCGTCGCATGGCGCCACTAAGCAGACAGCTATCAGGCGTCATCTTGCCGCATGAGCATTACGGGACCCACCTGGACGACCGTGGCAGAACGGTTGACGCTGAGCTAGAGGGGCGTAATTTTCAGCATGCCGGTGAGACTTTGGCCCGAATATAGAGTGAAATGAACATTGACGGGCATGATGTGATCGCTGAATATTGAGTATCGAAAGAGGAGGTAGACGGTTTTCCGGATCACACGGAATCTGTTTGGTACATGAACCACGTACGGGAATCACAGAATTCCTTACAAATTGTGAAATGCACCAACGCATTGCGCTGTGCTACACCACGAAGTGCGCTGAGGTCAGTATTTCCCGAGGGTTTTTACAGAGAAAGAGCTCCTCATCCCTAGCCTAGCTGAGAAGGGAGGCGCCAAATTTGCTCCACTTCTCGCCATGAGAGCTGTAAGTGTCGCCAACCATGCCAGGTGATCTGCGATATGTTCCCCAGATACCCTACGATTAATATTGCCCATCAATACGCTCATTTTGGAAAATGGCATTGACCATCAGTGACGATTCACCGATATTAGACTCCAACAAACTAAAATAATTTTTATTATAATTAAAACGCATTATTTTTCCTTAAGAGTATCAATTGATACTAAGTACTTTAAAATAAGTTCAAAATAGTTAACATTTGATTTCACCCAACGTTCTTTGTACGTAATGGGCGGTACACGCTTTAACATTTAGATCGTAATCCAACGACAAAAATGGCAGATGTGGGCATGCGTTTTTAATGACCTTTCAATCACATAAATTAAGTTGAACTACAAATTACCGAGCGAATGCGGTTTTGACCTTTATGAAATAAATGGAAAACCAGCAATAGCTTTCATGGAATAATTACGGTGTATTTCCAAAAGAAAATCCTTTATTGATTTTTGACTCAGATAACCAATAAGTACTACTCGTATGCTAGAATAAGTAATTATTTCGACTAACATGAGCTACTAAGAGCTACAAATATTTACCGATAAAACCACTTAGTGTCACTTATAGGCATGCTTCATATTGATTCAAGTATATACACGGTGATATAACATCCATGTAATTCACTCGATTTGATTTTATAAGGCTTTCGATATATATGTCAAAGATGACATAAATCAAAGAAGCCAAATTTATTTTAATTCTGGATGGTTTCTTTTTTGTGGCGAGAGTCAAGTGCTTAAACAGATCCGAAAGTTAATTGAGGCAGCATGTTAAAATAGACTTTTTATTCAGCGTGTCCTGATTTCTAATCCCATAAATATGGCAAATAAAATACAAATCTCTCCTAAATATCTATCATTAAATCGCGATTACGATTTCATCTGCCCAATCACTAACAAATATCGAACAGTTTTAATAATTTTAGAGCTTTGGCTCATTCCTTTCTTAACTTAGGTCCATGTAAAATATTCAATCCACATATTCAGTTGTGAATTTTACTTTAAATATTTACAAATAAAAATTATCAATTTGCGGTATTATGGAGAAAATAGTATAATCTCCATGAAATTATACACGATGACAACATAAATTAGCCATACATAAATATACCCGTAAGCTCATTTCTCGAAAATAATGATATTTAATGCTAATTTCATTATATAAGTGCACCTTGGATTACACTAATACTTCACAAATCGGTAAATGTTTCCATGCTAAATAATTTGCTGCAATATTCAGAAGAGGTTAACAACAAAATAGAAACCTTGAATTTTAAATTAAAAGACATCTTTCAAGACTCTCCGTTTCTAACCAACTTAGATGTTAAACAACTTCCTACAATTTAATGAAGTCACCATACAGTGCAAAATTTCTTCGGGATAAAAAAAACACTTACAAACATATATATTAAATTATTTGTCAAGCAAATAAAGCCAGTATAGAAGTTGTGTAAATAAATGAATTACTCCAATGTTCCCACTTTTGAGCGCATAGTAGAACTCGTACTAAAAGATGTGCCCGTTTTTATGCGAGCGTTATCAGTATGTGTACGTGAATGCGGCTAAGGAGTTAAGAAGGGAGATGCATCCATACTCCAATAAGACGGACTCACATCATGACCTTTGCGGCCGCGAACATCAAACGAAATTCGTATCCATGTGGTTCGCAAAGACTTATTGCGTTTGCATAGGTATCTATAAGAGACCCCGTACTGGATGGATCGTTCTAAGCACGTATCTCCTTATATTCCCGAAATAAACCCCCGTGTGCTTTTTTTCGGAGACGGCGCTGAGAGCAAACGGATCGTATAGTTGATGGATCGCACTCTGTCCAAGAGAGCTCTCCGAATTCCATAAGGACCTACACGAGAACGTTCTTCCAGCAAGATCCTTCCTCTTCCGCATCGCCAAAACATCCCACTTCCCTCTTTCTCTCTCTGTCACGTGACGCCAGGTCGTTTGGAAGAGACCTCTCCATCGGAAATGTCATTAAGGACTACTCTTAGGTGCTTCTTTGGGAGACTTTTAGAAACCGGCTCAAGGAGTGTTTTTTATAGGCGGAATAAAATCCCAGGAAATGAAATTCCGTGTGGGAATAAACTCGGCGATTCTTTTTCAAAATATCGCGGTTCTTTTTTTGCATGAATATCGCTCGAGTGGATGGACAAACAGCGAAGACTGAACCGTTTGTATTTTTTTAAATGCGGATCGCATTCGAAGGATTTGCGGAACAGAAATAGAAAGACACTTATGTTAAATAATATCGAAAGAAACCTTTCTACGAGCACGTGATATGGTTCTCGATTCATTTGTTTTGTATTTCCAACTACACCACATCTATTGCAATTAATTTATATGAATAGGAAATTATTCGTTCACTTACTTCGTCAAAAAATGCAGATAAATTTAAAAAGCTAGTCCAATTTTGAGCAAAACCTTTTTCTAAACATATCTCGCATAATAAAATGACATTAAAACTATCTGAAAATGATACTATCTGATTTCCACAGCAATGCCCGCCCCTATAAATTAAATCCAACGCGTCACAACGTTTAACAAGAAAGAATTTAACTTTATCATGAGTTTTCCAATTACTTCATTTAAAGTTGAATTAAATATTCGATTATAATTGCCAGGTTTCATATTTGCGCATCGATTTGCAAACACTTCAAAACATAATTTTAGAAATGGTATCAAGAGAGCGGCAGGAAATGCATTTGAAATCATCTATTTTTTTAAGAAATCATTCCCTTCTTCGGTGCAAAGTTTTATGGGTAACAAAATGTGAGCTTTTCGTTGAAATTTATCAGAAATGTTCCAATATAAGAATCCTAATCCCCATCACCGAATTCTCAGCAGAAAAAATGAAAACAGCCAGAAAGATTTGCGTATAAATCATTTTCGTAAGAGATACTCGAATTACAATCATAAAAATGTCAACATCAGTTATGGCTATCCGTATGATTGGTATTTTGAAATTCTTTAATAAACTTTTATTTGTTGGAGCAAATTATAAACAACAATTTTTCATAAAAATCAAACAAACAACCTTTGCTAGATATGTGGTATATTTTCTCATCGACATTAGTAACGGATAGAAACCAGTTTAAAAGCATCGAGAATATATCAGGTGTTCGAATTTTCAGTTAAAGAAATCTCGAACATCAGGTGAGTACACCGCACACCGTAACTGGGAGCTCTACCTTTCAGCGTAAAAGATATTTTCTGTCGCAGTTCGCTGCAATGCGTTGTTTTATTCCGTCTGGAGCAATACTTTTGCTTATTATACCTAAGTTGAGCCATGATATCGATATTCGTGTCACGTTCCTCAGACGACTCTTCACGTTTTCCGCGGTCGTTTTGCCTTCGCCAGAAAGGAAAGCCTAATTCGATTGTGAGGGTGTGCACGCACGTGCTATCTTTCTCCCAACTCTGCCCTGCTCTACTCCACCCTTCAAGCCTTGAATTAACCTTCAAACCATCCGCAAATTAAACCGAGGCTGGTGGAAAGCTGAAGGAAAAATATAACAAGAGACATTCACCCGGTTATAAACGCCCGCCAAATTAATAAATGTTACACCGCCGAAAGAGGGAAAAAGATCGAGATTTTGAAACAGATGTTTTGAACTTATGCCATCAATAAATTGAGAGTTTCCAAAGTAAACGCTTACATTCTCTACCTATTTCATACTATATTACAAACTAAGATTATATTGTAGCAAATGAAATTTCGAAAATCATGTTGAAGTGTTACAACAAAAGTGCCATCAATAGACTGCAACACGTAATAGACATACAAAAAGTGAATCGCGTCATTTATTCAAATTCTTAATTGAAGCAGATCATAAGATCCTTCCAGCAATATTTAATTTGTGCGTTCTTTCGTGGTCCACATTTTCTCCGAGAATACTACCAGAAATATTGAACGAGGAATTTCAGAGAGAAAATATTGTTATAAGAACTTAATTCATGAGAGAATGAAGATACTTGAAATGGAAACCTTAAATCATCTTAATAACGTGGAATGTAGACGCTGCATTTTTCTAAGTCTTTTTTCTTGCTTCTTCACATCATCATCATGTGAAGATTTTCAGATTACGAACTACACGCCGAATCACAATTCCTCTTTTCCTCCATCTTTTGTCGTTTCGCATCGCTTTCATAAAGCGGAAAACTAGTCCAACGACCAGAGCATAATAATGCCTCGTGCCGTCTCTCGAACCGCAAAAACAAAACAATGGCGTTCCCTCATCGAGGTCCTCGTGCGGCAGACGAAGAGATTGCAGATGAAAACTATGGAGGATATCGCGTCGCAGCCCACGAGTTCCGATTCAAATAAAGCTCGTTAAAACAGAAAACATTGGCAAAAATAATCGTCTTTATCGGAAAGTAAAAACCGACAAAGTTCGCGGCAAATGAATAAGGGGTATACATTAAAAATTATTTCCAGCCTTCGAAAAAACCATATGCGTAGGAATTGGCGTTCATCATTGCGAGCCAGTAAGTGATTCGGAGATGTGTGGGATAAAATTAATTTTCGTGCCACAACCTTAGATCGATATGAAACGTATGAAGTTTAACTAGAAAAAATAATTCCCGTATTCATATAATTGCTTATACTAACTTTTTAATAAATTGATGCATAACTACCCTTCACAAAGCAACGTCAAAAGCCAGATCGTGCATCGCAGCAAAACCTCCCTAAATATATCCAAAAACAACAGTAATACGTTTCTCAGTTCCTCTAAATCCTACACCTTTTAATGGCGAATACAACGATTAAATATCATGATAATATGGTTCAACTTTGAATGATACTCTTATTAAGTATTCTGAGAGAAAATAAGTATGCCATATTTGTAGAAACAACACGATAACTATAAGTTCCTCAAGGGAATTTTTCATCCATTGCCACGCAAGCAGCAAAAATTGCCATATAAAAATTAATGTCATCGCTTAAGGATAACATTTCTATTGCCGTTAATTTATTCTTAGCTTTATACTTTCGAAATTGCATTAAAAAAGTGAGGGAAGAATTACAGGGCAAAGTACATACATTACATACATCTATTAATCCTCAGCAGTTCATAATAGATCCATCAAATTTGTAACATGTGTAGCACTCATGTAGATCACCCTATCCTGAAAATTTGTTCTCTCCAAATTGCATTTCAGAGATATTACCCAAAGAGACAGACGGATAGAAGGACAGACATACAAACCGAATACATAAGCGATTTTTAAAAAGCGTTAAAAATAAGCCATGTTGGCACGCATTAATGAAATCCGCACCTACGCTATACGTCGTGGTTACGTGGTAAAAAATCATTAAATCACGCGATGATCGAGGGAAAATGTGACGTCAAATTCCATAACATATACCAAAAAGAAGTTATCAAATAAACCTTTTACGTCGCACTAAAAAATGTAAAATATTGTCGCTGATAAATATGGAAATCTCGTGCGGCAGAATTGACGGCAAAATGTTAACTTTTGATGACCTTGAAATTTTGTTGAAAAAAACCAATGGCCGAAGTTGAGCTGAAACGATCGTTCGCAACTTATACGTTTTTTACGGTTCGAATGAAACCGCAATCCGCAGATCTTAAGCGCCAACATAAAACTTTACATGGTAATAAAACGCGCTATCTGTTCCTTGAGCCCCATCTGCCGCGAAGAATGATGGAATTAATACATTTCTTTTGCGTCATAATTTGTTTTACCCTCGCTCCGGTTCTGCTGTTCTTTGATGGAAATAACCACCTCCGCCACGGTTCAGGATAGCCTTGATAGAAGCCTCACTCTCAAAGGAGCCAGGCTAAACCAATCGGTCCCTAGCGTCTCCTTGTAAAGGTCGTATGTAGCGAGCGAACCATGGGAAGGTAAGATAGGTTGGTTACACGACAAAACAACAGCGTTACTTATTTCACAGGGACTTGCTCGGTCGGCCTTCTTTAGCAGTGTTGCATCTCATGCAAAAATAACAGTGGAAAATGTAGTGCAGCTTTAAGACATCATCATCGGTAGTCTGTTCGTAGACAGGTCCGTGATTATTCATGGTTAAACCCGGTTCTCCATATACTCCTATTTTCCGCTGTCCTCTTCATATCTTGATAACTCTCTTTCCCTTTCAAATCGTCTATCAGCTGAAACCTTTTCCTACCTCTTTCCCTTTTTCCATGTAGTTTTCCTTCTAACACGTCTTTAATCATACTCTCTCTCTCCTTAAGGTAATGCCCAACCCAGTTTGCCTTCCTCCTCCTAATAGCCTGTATAATCATTCGCTTCTCTCCTACACTTCGTAGAACTTCATCGTTTTTCATCCTATCTGTCCATTTTATTTTCAGAATTCTCCTCCAAGTCCACATTTCAAAGCTTTCTAAGTATTTGATGTCATTTTTCCTTAGCGTCCATGTTTCTGCCCCGTACAAAGCTATACTCCATACATAGAATTTTATGAACTTCTTGTGGAAATCTTTCCTTATATTCATCGTAAATAGGTGTTTCTTTCTTCTGAAAGCCGCATTTTTGCTTTTCCTATTCTAGTCCTGAACTCATCCGTCCATTTTGCTTCTCTTGTTATGATGCTTTAAGACATATGAAGTACATATTTTAAATTATCTCTTAACGAAAATTCCATCTTATGTCGCTCCGCGTAACGCTTTTTAAACGTGTTTTAACAAACAAGGCAGAAGATTTGGAACGAATTAAAAGTCAATGACGATTAAAATAGCCCCGAAAAATACCCAGGTTCGACTCCGAGATATATTTCCGTTTCCGGTAAGATAACACGGGAAAGGCGATTTTTTTAAGTGCAGGCTTTCATTCTACTGCAAATTAATATTTGAAAAAATTTACTATCGATCTTCGGATTGGGACTGTTGTTATTTTTATCATGGTGTTTTGCCATAAATTCGAAATCGGTCGAATTTATCGTTTAAATCGTATATATTTCGGAGAAAACTGCCTTTTAACATTTTGCTATCTTGACAATCATGTTGCTTTCAAAACTCGAGCTTCTAATGTTTTCTTAATCCTAATATACCTACGAAAGAGATTTAACTCCAGAATATTGAAATTCATCTCCCATCATTTTTTACGGGCACTTACTCAAATCTTACATTGTATAAATATACGGTGGAATTATTACAATGGCAAAGTGAATTAAAGAAGAAATGAAATTTATTTAAACTGTACGCAATATCGTCTAGTTTAACAAGACATTAGTTTTCACAATGCAGTGTTATTTCTCCTCGAAAAATATAACGCCAGGATTTTTTAAAAAGAATCAATTGCGAAATTGGTCGCCTCCTATAAAACCTACACTATTATATATAATGTGAAAATCTAAATTCTATAAATCAATATACAACATAATCCTTCATTTTGAAAGTTGTTTTTGTCCATTTATCCTTATCGTTTAGGATTAGGCTCATGAAAGGATAAGATGAGTTGAGAGTGTCATCAACGCCTCGATCAAAAATAGTTTCATTAAATATCATAAGCACTTTAAGAATCCCTGTGAAATTCTTAAATAATTATCATAAAATAATGAATGAGAGTGAAATCGAATTAATCAAAAATGATACACGATATACGTAGAAAGACATGTAATTAAACGTTTTTCTGGCCACTATATTCTATTTAAACGATAATAACGCGGTGTTTTATAAAATCCAAAAAAATCCCTTATCGTAATCAAGAAACCTTCCCTTCCACCACCCACACACATCCATTAAATCCCGTTTAATCCTGTTTAAGTGTGACATTATACAAAGTTAATTGAATGAAAAAACTGCGCTGGCATTCAACCGCTTGCCTTAACATTGAAGGATAAGAGTAACTCGGCAGACATTATAAAATATGAGAAGAATAATCCTTCTATTTATTCAAATAAGTGGTACGACTTATAATCATAGGCGTCGATGTTTAACTGTAGTTAGAAAGCCAATGACAGGGTCACATTAACGGTTCCAGAGATCCTGTTGCATATTTAGGTGGTAGCGTCCCTATAAAAAAATACCTGTGATTCCCTTGCTTCAAAATGTCTTCGGATATGTACGAATCCCTTAGCGACTATAAATTCAAGTACGTTTTTCCCACTACAAAGATATTTCCTCTCGTGTACATTAGACCCAGATATACTCCCGATAGAAGGGATATTAACTCTCTGAGATCCTTCACGGTGGCGGGGCCCCGGTGCAGCCGCACCATTATCAGCAGGGAATGATGCGGCCCCGGAAAAAAGAAATCGAAATAGATCAGAAGAAATCAGCCGATACTTACCAATCGATGTCTTCGGAGAGCAATGAAGCGGCGGCGAAGACCTTTCGGACGCCCTTCCTTTCGTCAGCAATAGAATCGCAGGAAGACTTCTTTTTCTACCAGAAGAAAAGTTTTCAGAAGAAGTCCGAGACGGCGCTGAGTCTGGGCGCGGACGGAAGTGTAGGCCGGACGGTTTTCAAAGAGGAACTGAATTGGGAGAGGTCATGGAGTTAGAAAATTTCTTAAACCGTGGCGTTGGGACGGAGGGAGGGGGGAAGGGGGAGACGATGAGGTGTACTTTGGGAATGAGAGTCAAGTGCCCCCGTACTGTTGAGAGGGGAGAAAGGGGGTTAGGTACTCAAGACGGCCTTCGGGCCTACATACGAGAAGGATTAAAGGTCGGAACCATTCAACAGGAGACCGTGAGAGGAAGGGAGAAGGCATTATTCCCTTCGCTGTTAACCCGTGTATCGTCAAGATTTGGGCCTAGTGGAAATATTTTGTCAGGATTTACAAGATTGACGACAACCCAAACTATAATGTCAACAAAATTTAGACTTAATCTTATGAATTTTCCTAAGTCCGTCGCGTGTAGAATTTAATAAAAATCCGTTCAGCGCAATATTATTGGTAAATTCAATATATCTCGACAGATTTTCAGTAAATGCGCCGTAAACATTGTTTTTGGAAGCAGGGTTTCCTTAACATAATCTTTTTATCGTTAAGAACTAAAGATAAAAACTTAAAAGCTTTAAAGTTCTTTCTGACAGGTTGTATAACATTTTCTATTTGTGTCACAGTGAATAAGTAGTAAGAAATCGTGTGATTGACTTCTGTTGTAACATGTTTAACCTTTAACTATAGAAGTGCAATCTGTGAAGCGCCAGCTAATTGTAATTTATAGTGCCACACTATCTCGCTATTTTATTTTCCGATAGTTCTCATGGAGAATAATAGAAAAAAGTGACTTTTTTCCTTATAATTACCTCTTAACCCTTACGACGTTATTAGACAAAAAATTCACTTATAGGTATAACTATTGAATAAATGATAACAATAAAAATATAGCGGTCTGGGAAATGGCACCTGCGTTACAATGAGATCATAATATCACCGACTAGTTAAAAGTATTGCAATCATTCCTAAAAATAGGAAACCACTTTTTCGAGGGGATTGCGAAAGCCCCATGAGTGGAGCCAATCGACCGATTTTCCTCTTCGACGCTCACTAGCATTGTTTTACGCAACTGAAGCGACTCGCAGAGGTAAAGACGAGAAATTGAGGCGTCTGTTAATGGGGCAAGTTAAGCCATCGTAAAACGGGGGTGGCAAGGGAGAGGGGAAGGCAAGGGGGAGGGAGAGGCAAGGGGGAGGGAGAGGCAAGGGGGATGGGGAGGCAAGGGGGAGGCGATGGGGAGAGGGAGGCGAGGGGGAGGGAGAGGCAAGGGGGAGGCGAGCGAGGGGGAGAGAGAGGCAAGGGGGAGGGAGAGGCAAGGGGGATGGGGAGGCAAGGGAGAGGCGAGGGGGAGGCGAGGGGGAGGGAGAGGCGAGGGGGAGGCGAGGAGGATGGGGAGGCGAGGGTGAGGGGGAGGCGAGGGGGAGGCGAGGGGGGGGAGGCGGGATGGCGGCATTCGCGAGCGGAGAGAAAGGGGCATTCTGTCAAACATCGCGAGCAAGTACCAACGCGGATATTTATCACAAGAGGGGCAGCTGAGGTTAAGACGAGAAATTGAGGCGTCTGTTAATGGGGCAAGTTAAGCCATCGTGAAACGGGGGAGGGGGAGGCAAATGGGAGGAGGAGGCAAGGGGAAGGCAATGGGGAGAGGAAGGCAATGGGGAGAGGGAGGCAAATGGGAAGGGGAGGCAAGGGGAAGAGGAGGCAAGGGGAAGGGGAGGCAAGGGGGAGAGGGAGGCAAATGGGAGGGGGAGACAAGGGGGAGGGGTAAGTCAAGGGGACGAGGGAGCAAGGGGGAGGGGGAAGCAAGGGGGAGGGGGAAGCAAGGGGGAGGGGGAGGCGAGAGGGTGGGGAGGGGGAGGGGAGGCGAGGGGGGGAGGGGAGGGGGAGGCGAGGCGAGGGGGAGGCGAGGGGGAGGCGAGGGGGAGGGGAGGCGAAGGGGAGGCGAGGGGGAGGGGAGGCGATGGGGAGGGGAGGGGATGGGGAGGGGAGGTGGAGGGGAGGGGGAGAGGAGGGGAGTCGAGGGGGAGGCGAGGGGGAGGGGAGGCGGAAGGTGGGATGGCGGCCTCGCGAGCGGAGAGAATGGGGCATTCTGTCAAACATCGCGGGCAAGTAGCAACGCGGATATTTATCACAAAAGGGGCAGCTGCAATTCAGAGAGCACAAAGACGGCTTCAAGGCGTTATTTTCAATGTTTTATAACGCTAATTTATGAAATTTGGGAATACAAAGAGCAACTCATCCGCGGTGAATTTAAAGCTATTAAAGCCAATATAAGTAATTGCTGCACTACATGAAATTTAAAATAATTGTTAGGAAAATAGGCATCATAAGTTCCATTTGGGTTATTTTGTTATTGTATAGAACAATGTTTCCCAACATTTTTACAGTCGCAGCACCCTGAAGGAACTTTTCAGATTTTGGCAGCACCCTTAACCATCATCCTACTGTATTTGCCTATTACGTTTACTGAGTTTATATTCAGTAATTTCGAATATTCAACTGCACATATACGACAAACAGAAGTAGTAAGACCTATTGCTTAAAGCTTTCAACTCTTACCTTAGAAAAATGGCAAAAATGAAAATATACTCAAGTTACATTTGCATATGAATACCAATTGTATACTATCCATGAAAAAATCATGTGCTGGCAATGTCATATTTTTTTTTAAATTAAACAATACCACATTGCTCCAAAAGGATTAGACTGATCTCAGACTATGGATGATATAATTAAAGCGGGTCGCAGAAAAAATACTTTAAAAGCAGAATAAAATATTTATTGATAAATCAAAACTTTTCCATTCAGAAATTTATTCTGTAATCGTAAAAAACACCTATGGTCTAAACATGGACCACATGGTACATAACAACATATGGTACTAACTTTATTACCATGAACTCCATTGGCACGTTTTCCCTGATATAAAATCAATATTAACAAAGTTGTGATCAAACATTTACTTGTAAAAGCCAAGATGGTGTTGATTGATGAGGATGTGAAAACCACTGATGATGTGAGATGAGATTGAGGCCCACCCAGCCGTAATCTGGTGGTAGGTTGCCCCCTTAGAAATATTTGAGAGTAATACAAAAATACACACAACTAATTTTTAACATGATATTCTCTCAACATACTGTATTTGTGACTGAAATTTATATTGCACCAAGCATATTAATTCTAAATATGCATAGAATCCACCGAAAAGACACTGTATAAATCGATTAAGTAATAGTTTACATCATACCGAATGAATAAATTTCATAATATTGAATCTTAAACTATTTATAACGACATCACTGGTTTTAATGTAACAATCTTCGGGTGTTAAGTAGGTATATAAACCGTTTGAGAGGAATTTAACATCGCATAGATCAATGAAGTTCAATTCACCAGTAATAATTAAATAAATAGATATAGATAAAATTAACAAGTAGAACATTTAAACCAAAGAATACCTGTTCTTACCTGTTTTCGCGTTCATGTTGTCTCTTCTCTGGCATGCTCCAATCCATGACTCTTGAATTGACTTTTCTTAGAGAAATCGAAAAAATTCTCACTCTACCATTACTATTTTTTGAAACGTTTTACAGCTAAATACCGAAAAAACGGCATTTAACTGAGAAAACCATAGCTCAAGAGAAAACGAAATAATTTTCCGAATCCGCGATCGCTGTCAATGTTAAATCAAAGGCTAAAAGCTCAATGTGGAATCCACGTGACGCCACACTCGACACAACACTCACCCGAGATGCGCAACCACCTACCAGGTATTAGTAATATCATGAAGCAAATGTTACAAAAATTTCGGAAAAAATACATACACCATTGGACCTGTAAATGATAACGGAAACGACGCCTCAAATTTCTAGGAAAAAGACCTCCGCTACTTGCGTTCCTGCGATGGGAACGCGCGTTCTCCGCCACACCCGCACAAAGAAGACTCGACTCTTTTGCCCCTTAATCAACTCCTCCCCCCCTCCTCCCTTGTTTTCCGCCATTCTTGAGCACCACCAAACTTCGACTCGCTCATTACCGCTTCTAACCGCCAAACTTTGCACGGCGACGAAGGAATCTTTGCACAGAGTAGCTTAAAACCTCCATTAAATGTTTAAAACTCCTTCTCTCGACCTCGGATGCGTCCAAACAACCCTCCCCGCCTTCCTTTCTCGCCTCGCGTTATTTTCTTTCCTTACTCTCCCCACTACCTCCTCATGTCGCTCTACCTCTCTCCATTCCTTTCCAATCCTCACTACTCCCTATCTTATACATCATGTCTCTCCCTCACGCATTTCCTTCCTGTTTTCCTCTTCTGTCTCTCTCTCCCCCTTTCCTCTTTCTCCTCCCTTTCCAACAGCAAAGTTCTCTCTCTCCGCATATCTCTTTTTCTTATATTCTCCTCAAACTCTTGCAATTCTCATTAATACTCATTAATCTTCCTCGCATCCCTCCCTCTTCTCCATTTTCCTACCGTTCTACCAGCTTCGTTTCCTCGTATTTCCCTTCCTCCAATTTCTCTTTCGATTGCTGCCTCTTTAATTTGTCCAGCTCCCACCTTGGTTTATGTGTTTTCTCCACAAATATCCTTTAATTTTATCTTTTTTCTGTGACGCATGCCCAGTTTGCTTGGTCACAAAGTATTTTGTACAAGTCAAAAAGGTTCAATGGAATAAGAAATTTTTTAAATCCCAATCTCACACATGATAAGAACGAATATCTATATCACTATAAAGTAAAAACGTCGATTTCATGGACTTCGAAAGCAACGGACACCGGCATTAGATTAAAATCGAGAATTTTCATATTGAATTGGGAACGATCACATTTCGCACACGCTTCAAAATTTGTCGAAAAATTTTACGTTAAGTTTGATCCATGGTACTACTAAGGGAGGTAGGTCGTTGCGCATCTCAGGCGAGCGTCGCTTCGAGCGTGTTACGTCACGTGGTGTATAGATTGCGCTTGCCGCCTATGATTTAGCATTGACTGGGGTCGCGGGTTTGGAAAATTATTGTTTTCTCTTGAGCTGTGGCTTTCTCAGTGAAATTATGTCTTGTGCGGTATTTGGTTGTAATAACAATTATAAAAATTGTAATGGCAGGGAGATATTTTTTCGATTTCCCCAAGAAAAGTCCATTCAAGAAACATGGATTCGAGCATGCCGGAGAAGAGACAACATAAACGTGAAATCAGGTAAGAACAGGTATTCTTTGGTTTAAATATACTACGTATTAATTTTATCTATATCTATTTATTTAATTATTGCTGGTGTATTGAACTTCAGTGATCTGGTTGTAGTGAAACTAGTGATGTCGATATAAATAGTTAAACGTCAATATTATGAAATTTATTCATTCGGTATGATGTAAACTATTACTTAATCGATTTATACAGTGTCTCTTCGGTGGATTTATGCATATTTAGAATGAATGTGCTTGGTGTAATATAAATTTGTCACAAATACAGTATGTTGAGAGAAGAGAATGTTAAAAAATTAGTTGTATTTTTTGTATAATTCTTAAATATCTCTTAAAAAGATCCGAAACATTATTTATTTAATTTACAATAAGTACCTACTTAACATCATAAGCGTTACTAAAATACAAAATTTTACTGTTGCGTTAATGACAATTTTTATGTAAATATAGCAATGTTTACAAACATGTGCCTTCTAATTATTCAGCACCAGTTCTTCCTACATATATTCATGCGCAGTCTTTATAAATTTAAATATCATACGATTTAACGAATTATTATTTACATTTGAAATTTATTGTGTTTTCTGATCGATTTAAGTTTTTGAAAAATATAAAGCTACAATTTTGCCCATTTTTCCGTGATCGGTGAATATTTTAGTTGAGTTTTAGTCTTCAGTCATTAAACTTTGCCTGCACCAAAGTATTTTCTTGTGATGTTCCCACCTGTTGGCCAGACTGTGCTTTTAAAGGTAGTTCATAAAATTATTTTTGACTCCGTGGTTTAGCCCATCATACTGTTGACGTTTTACAATCAATTCCCTTAATTAATTAGCCATTATCAAATGCTTATGTATCAATTATTTAATTAATTATAAATTTTTTGGAGCACGAATTTGCTCTGTGCATTTTGATGAAAGTTAATTTAAGCCTGCAGCAAAAGCTGTTGAAATATTCACCAAAAAATAGTAGAAAACTGAAATTTCCTGCTGTACCATCCCTGAATTTGCCTTTATCCACGGGTGAAAAGGAAGTATGTCAAAAAAGAAGAGAGAGGCTTAATAACAGATCTAAAAGGAATTTATTAAAATCTCTTTTAGAAAATGATGAAACAATGCTGGATGCATCAAACTTGTAAGTACTCCATCTTCAAAAGAATTTATTACACAGTGTATATTTAATTTTTATTAAAATTCATGCAGTTGGGTAATATACTTGTACAAATACATTATATTTTTAATACAGAAGTCAGTCTTACTGCTAGACTGTTATTATTTTAAATTTGTATTTTGAACTAGTATGGAGAGCATCTTAATGATTAAAGGAAGGGTAGTAGTAGTAGTGTGTTTTTAGAGGTGCATCGACAGCAGTGGTCATTTTGCACCTTTCTTACTTAAATAATACGCATAAAATATAAATATATAAATAAATAAATATTAAAGTACAAAAATAAGTATAAAAATAAGTATAAAAGTAAATATAAACATAAAAATATGAAAGTTGCATAAAATTAGACTAAATACAATACGTCTGGAGCCATTTATCGTAATTAAATTAGGTGGAGCAGATTTGCCTCTCTTAGGAAATCTAAAACGGTCTGCACATTAATATAGTTGTCCGAAAGTATAGTTCTTAAGTCTGCTGCCATGTCAAGCCTGCGTCTGATGGCACTGTGCTTTGTGCTTTCGGTGAGGAGGTGCCTTACAGATAAAAGGGAGTCACATTCTTCGCACCTGGGCGGAATTTTTTCTGCGGTAAATAAATAAGAGTGGGTCAAGGCACAGTGGCCTATCCATAGCCGTGTCAAAATGACTTCATCCCGTCTATTGTTCCCCACAGAAGACTTCCAAGGCGCAATGTTGGTCTTGATTTCCCGCAGTTTGTTTCTGACCAGACCTTTCAAAGATGCAGCACATTCTTTGATTGCTATGGTCTTAAGAATATGCTTTGCATCTTGAGAAGGGATGAGTTCGAAGTCAACTTCTGGCTTCGTCAAGGCCTCCTTTGCAGTTGCATCTGCTTTCTCATTCCCTGGGATCGCGGTGTGTCCAGGAACCCATACGAATGTCATTGTATTTTCTCCAGATACGAGGGAGGCGAGGGTATAGTGAATTTCTTGAACAACTGGGTGCAGAGAAGAGAAAAGCGATAGAGATTGAAGAGCGCTTCTTGAGTCAGAGCATATCAAATATGATATGTTTCTTGACTTGATCATCTCCAAGGCAATTTTTAATGCAATAAGCTTCGCTGTGAATATGCTACACATCAGGTGCAGCTTCACCTTTCTGGTTCCGAGCGGTAGATGTAACAGCGCATCTGCATGCCTCCTTTGTCTTAGAGCCGTCTGTATAGGTGGGGATAATGGCCGATTTTAATGCAAGCATTTCGTTCAGGACATTAATAAAAACAGAAGGGTTAGTGTCGGCCTTAGAGTACCTCGTCATATTAAATAAAACCTCAGGTTGTGGAACCTGCCATGGTGGCATTTTTATAAAACCACTAGTATAGATATCCGGTAGAGTAAAACCAGTCTCATTAATAAAATTATGAAAGCGCACCCCTAATGGTAAAGTTACTCTGGGTCCACGATTAAAAACACCGATAAAACACGGACTAAAGTAATATCAAAACAAGGATGTGTCCTCCAAGACAAAAGTTTCGCTACATAATTAAAGGTTAAAATCTTTCGGCGTGTCTTCAAAGGAGGTTCACTTGCTTCACAATAAATACTTTGTACCGGACTGGTTCTGAATTCACCAGTAGCCAGGCGGAGTCCAAAATTATGAAGGGTCAAAAGTGGTCGTAGGTATGATACCCTTACCCTTCAATTTCTTGCCAAACACCAAACCAAGAAATCAGATGGTCTCAACAAATTTTAGAGGTGTAAGTCCAAGGCGCAAACTAGGTTGAGGATACATGCCTCTACCCCTGTAAAAATGTACAAATTTGGTCTTCTCCTCAGAGAAATTGAAGCCATTAGATTGTGCCCAATGTTCGAGGCGGTTCAGCGTCAACTGAATTTGACGCTCTGCAGACCTCAGTTTCACAGATCGGCAAAAAACTGCCAGATCGTCGACATATAACGTTGCCAACACCGGGGATGTAATACACCTGACAACGTCATTAATGGCAATCGCGAAGAGTGTGACGCTTAAGACTGACCCTTGAGGCACACCATTCTCCAAGTTAAAGGGGTGTGATAAATACTTGCCAATTTGTACCCTGAATACACGGTTTGCAAAGTGTTGCGAATGAAAATTGGAAGATTACCGTGAAATCCCCAGTCATGTAAAGTCTTTAATATCTTGTGCCGCCATGTCTTATAATATGCCTTTTCAATATCGAAGAATACAGCTATTACATGCTGGCCAAGGAGGAAGGCCTCCTGGACAAAGTTGTCATTGCGAACTAAATGGTCCGTTGTTGATATTCCACGTCGGAAGCTACACTGGGTGTTTAAAAGGAGGTTTCGGCACTCAAGGAACCAAATTAGCCGTCTATTAACCATTCTTTCCATTAGCTTGCACAGACAGCTAGTAAGGGATATAGGACGGAAGTTTGAAGTAACTTTCTTTTCCCTGCCCTATTTAGGGATTGCAATCACAACGGATTCACGCCAGCCCACCGGGAAACTTCCTTCACTCCAAATCTGGTTAAAGGTGTATAATAAATTCCTTAAACTCGAAATTGGGAGGTTGTGGAGGAAAGCATTGTGGATCTCGTCTATTCCTGGACAGGAATCCTTGGTTTCCTTAATAGCGGAGGTCAACTCCCCTAAAGAGAAGGCATTATTGTATGGCTCAGTATTGCTACCTCCCTCAAAGTCAAGGCTGCAACGCTCCGAATTGCATTTGATGGTTAAGAAAGCCCGATCGTAATTTGCTGTGCTGCTAATATCAGCATAGTAAAGGCCGAAAGCTTCACGGATTTTTGGCATGGATGTTTCTATGCGGCCACCTATTTCCAGGGCAGTGACTGGAGAGACGTGTCCTAAGCTTGAGATATTTCTCACCTTTGACCAGATCTGTGCTATTGGTGTACTGTGGTTTATGGAAGTGGCATATTTCATCCAGGAGACCTTTTTGGCATCCTTAATTGTTTGCCGGGCCTTCGCCCTTAATCGTACTCATTGGGTACCTCTGAAAGATCCGTAGGGCCTTCTTTCGCATACAGATTGCCTCGGCACACTCCTCATTTCAGCAAGGAACATGAGCATGTCGCATTTTACCTGAGGACCGGGGGATACTTTTGATAGCTGCTGATGTTATAACTTCCATGAGTAGTTCTATATTACGTATGCCACCAAGAGTGTGATCAAAGTCAAATTTTAGGTTATTTTTAAAAACTGGCCAATTGGTCTTCTTCAAGAGCCAATTTCCATGACGAGTAAAATCACAATTATTACTACGCTTGGTAATAATAATTGGAAAGTGTTCGCTGCCACTGAGTTCTTCATGAACAGATAAATTAAACAATGGGCTATATTAACAGTGGATAAAAACAGGTCAATGGAGGAAAAATCTCCGCTAAAACTATTAAAACGGGTCTTCTCATCAGTGTTTAACAATATTAGATTGTGGTCACTAAAAACTCTTTGCAGAAGCTTACCCCTTCTGTTACCATCATTCATCGAGGCACCCTAAAAGGTGTTGTGGGCGTTGAAGTCCCCCAACAATACAAAAGGCCTAGGCAGCTGTTTGAGTAGGTCTTCAAGGCTTCTTCGGTTAACTGGTGCCCACTCAGGTAAGTAAACATTACAGAAGGTAATGAAATCCGGTGTGGCCACGGTCACAGCAACGGCTTGTAGAGGTGCCTGCAGGTCAACCCGGGAGGTGTATAAGGTCTCCCGGATTGCCTCAGCAACACCACCTTTAGCCCTCTTGCCACTAAGGTCGTCATTTCTAAAAATACAAAACCCTTTGATATTTCCCCGGTCAGAGATTTTAAAATGTGTTTCCTGTAAGCAAATACATGACGGCTTAAGGTTGTGTACTAGGGCATCAAGTTCCTCCTTATGCCTGTAGAATCCATTGCAATTCCGTTGCAAGGTTAAAAACATAAATAGGCTAATAAATAGGTAAAAAGTAAAAAATTTGTTCCCCAAAGTTGTCAAAAAACAAAATTTTTATGATTATGGGAGCGATCACCGTTTAAAAAGTCTACGACTGTTCTTCCTATTGAGAAGGGCCTCTCGTATTTCTGTCTCTGAAATACTTTCATCCTCCATGTCTTTCACAGAGGATGAAATAGGAATTTTAGAGGGCCTAGATGGTGGTGTAACTTCCCGCCTTGACCCATTAATCTTGGCTGAGGGAGTGGCCTCTTGTGTCTTTTCAGTGGTCGACTGAGCTTTGGTAGGTGAAGTGGTAATAGGCACTCTCTTCCTGACTGCTGTTTCATTGCAGATGCTCTTTTTTCTCTCTCATCTGAACTTTTTCCGGCTGTTTGTGTTGCTATGGTAGCTTTTTTGACCGACGTGCCAGCGACTGATGCAAAAGAGCGAGAAAAAGTCGGCGCCATTAGCTCTCGATACTTTCTCCTTGCCTCTATGTAGGATAACTTTTCGGTGGTCTTTATTTCCATTATTTTGCGTTCCTCGCGCATCCTTGGACAATCACGAGAGTACACGGGATGTGCACCCTCACAATTTGTACAAAGAGCCGGGGACACGCTGATTTCCCCATCGTGCTTCTCCTTGCTGCACTTAGCACAGATTGCCTTAGTTTCACATCGAACCGCGGTGTGGCCAAAACGTTGACAATTAAAGCACCTCAGAGCGCTTGGGATGAAAGGTCGGACGGGAACTGATTCGTACCCGACCTTCACCTTTTCCGGTAGCTTATTCAGTGCGAAAGTAAGTATGACTGATGTGGAGTTAATAGAATCGCTGTTTCTTCTGGTCGAGAGCCTTCGACAGTCGATGACCCCCTGAGGGGCCATCTCCTTCTTTATCTCCTCGACGTCAACATACATCAGGTCATAACACGAAATCACACCTTTGCATGTATTCAGTGTCTTGTGCATTTGCACCGACACCGGAATATCATGCAGCAAGGACATATGAAGAAGCTTGCCACTTTGCTTGTCATTTGCTGTTTCTATTAGTAGGCTACTATATCTAAGTTTCTTTACAGATTTTAGTTCTCCTGTTATAGCGCTGGAGAGTGCTTTATGAATAAGGAAAGGCGAGACTTTCTTGAAGTCTTCCCCTTCCTTTGAACATCGCGTAACTAAATATTTTTGGCATACGTTTCTCACTATATCTCCCCCATCTGGCAAAGGATGGGATCTCTTTGGAGGTGGTGTACTGTTCATTGCAGAATCCGTTTTAGCCGCTGCTTGGCCGGGTCAATAGAAGCCCCTCAGCCCCGTGGAGGCGGCGGCGGGGTAAGACCTTTCTACTGTATTTGGTTGTTCTACAGGTGTTTTTAAGAACAAAAAAGACGATATCACAAGATGTGATACAAACCACGGTTACAAGAACCGAAGAGACTGGTTTACCCCCCAGCAAGTAGCAAAGAAATCACTGGGTTGCCCCCCCGCAGGTAGCAGAAAATACAGGGTTACCCCCCTCAACAGCTCAACAGTGGATGGTGAGCGGTATCCGAACCTGCTCAAACACCAATCCACTGCCCCATGAGGGGGATTAAAGGAAGGGACTGGTAACATTAAGATGTAAGCAATACTTTATATAGCATAGTGTTCTTCATCCAGCTGTATGAAAATTTGTATTACAAGGAATCCATAATTAGCTACATGAGTTTCAACTTTGCAAATTGTAGCTATAAAAACTGCTTTTAGCTTTAAATTGTACTCAATTTCTAATTATGATTAAGCCTCTCCCTCTACCTCTGCTATTTTCATCGTTATTACAAAATTTTTATTTAATTTCAGGGGCGCAGGGTCTACAGTACTAGATGGTATAAATGTGCTGCCAGTAGACTTATCTAACGACACACTAAATGAGCGGGTGCTAAAAGTAAATGAATTAGAGACAGAAAAGAATCAGCTTAAGGATAGAGTACAGAAACTGGAAGAGGAAAACAAGGAATTTATGTTTTGAGGCACAGGCAAAGGACATTGAAGGAAAATGTGATAAGCGTGTCACGGAAATACTGTCTCAGTTTTTTCTCCTGGCCAGGTAACATGCATATTAAACCCTGGGAAAAGAATTGTTTGGTCAGAAGCAGATATTTCAGCTGCAAATGGAAGAGTTGTGTCCATTTCTGTTTTGGAAAAACTGTACTCATTAAAGGGGAACTCAACATAATTCCTAAAAACAGCAGGGAGCATCTTAACACTTCTCCCTTCAGGAGACAAAAAGTAAAGCTTGCGACACAGTTGCTATCTAATACAGTTGCATCAGCCCTTGTTAATGTCCATGATAAGAATATAATTGTAGAAGATGTATCTGATATTGCAAGATTAATAAAACTAACAAATGATTTCTTTGATGTATTCAATTCATCAGTGATGTTTGATAGGCATGGTCCTTGACATGCATATGGTAACAATTTAGAATTGCAAAATGAGATCCTGGACGAAGTTGCTGCTTGTATCTAGGGCATGCAAGTGGTTGGATGGAAGAACTTGCAACATTTTCAGAAAGGAATAATTGTAGATATACAGTCCTTGAAAGGTTTTTACAAGTATTTAAGATAAATTCATGGTGTACAGTTTCTTTTAACTACCAAATTCAAACAAGATATATTGGAATATTTCTTTTCATATATCCGAGGTTTAGGGCATAGTAATGATAGCCCCAATGCTTTAGACTATATGCACAGGGTTAGGGCATTTGTAATGGGTAAACACTTGGCAGCAGTTTTCACTGCAAATAGTAATAAAACAGCAATTTCGGAAGAGCAGTGTTTAATAAACTTTAACAAGGAAGATGAAAGAACATGTCAACTCGAGGATGAATGGTGTATAATAGTAGATGTGTTGAAGGGTCTTCTCCCTGAGTTTTCTGACAATGAAGGTTACAATGCAGACGAAGTTGAAAATGATGATGATCTTAAAGCAGATGGTCTTGCTTATATAACTGGCTATGTTACCCATAGATTAAAGCATAAATACCCTTGGCTAGGAGACCCGACATCAACATTAGAACCATCAGGAAAGTATTGGGTTATGTACCACTCAAAAGGTGGATTGATACATCCTAATGAGGATTTTTTAACTCTTGCAAGGTATATAAACTGCAAGTTCAATAACTTGCATGAAAAATACATATGCAAAGGGAAATACATTTTCTCAAAGTTGATAGAACTTGTAATGGAGAAAGTTGATTCAAAATGGCCAGAAGAGGTAATCTCGTTTTGCCGGGACACGAATATATATAAGGGTAAAAGAGTTGAATTCTCACATGAAAGATCCTGTGAATGGTAAGCAATTCAAGAAAAAACAGAGGAAATTGATGACTTGAATGATTCATTGTCTGGGGAATGAATGAATGTGTGCATTTTGTATGTGTATGCTCTTGACTTGCATGAGTGTGTCTCTGGCATGGCAGTAATGTCTCTAAACTTGAATGTGGTATGGTTCTTAGTACTTCCATTTTATGTGAAGACTAAATAACAATAAGAATAATTGGTTGCATGAATGTTCCTATCCATGGTTCTGCTACCTTGTCGTGGTGGATAGGCTTGTGTCTCAATGATCCCAAGTGTAATGACATTGTGAGAGTATGATATTAATATGGCTCTCCATGTCAATAACATAAAGTGAGAGACCAGACTAATGCAGATTACCAGATAGCTGGGTAGGCATGCACATACCAAGAAATTTACTTCAGGGGGATCTGAGGCCAAAAACAGATTTCCAGCAATTGATTAAATAAGTCCTATTCAAATAATATAAACTTGTATAACTTTTCTGGTTCTCATAACTCAACGCAGCAAGTGGCAGCATAGCAAGAGGAAATGTAGCAAGTCTGTAGTGTGGTTATCACATATTCCACAAATGTCTGTACACCAGGGGGGACCACCCCCTGAGTACGTCCTTGTAGGTGGGCCTCAATCACAGCTCACATCATCAGTGGTTTTCATATTCTCATCAATCAATCTTAGCTTTTACAAGTAAATGTTTGGTCACAATATTGTTAATATTTATTTTGAATCGGTGACAAAATGCCAATGGAGTTAATGGTAAGAAAGTTTGTACCATATTTTGTTATGTAAACTGGCCTTGGTCACCCCAATACATAAAAAAGGTCCACTCACTAACTCAGAAAATTATAGACTCATATCAGTTCTCTCAGTATTCTCCAAGATATTCGAGAAACTTTTCTACAACCGCATCATTCATTACCTTAATCATTTTAATGTTCTCCACACATCTCAACACAGTTTCAGAGAGGCCAGATCCACTACCACTGCTATTTATCAACTAATAAACCAAATTTGCTCTTCCCTAAACAAACACTATCTCAGCACTGGTATATTTTTTGATCTTAGTAAAGCTTTCGATAACATTAATCACAGTATTTTATTTGAAAAGCTCTTAAACTTAGGCATAACAGGCAATGCACTATGCTGGATTAAATCTTACCTCTCTAATTGCCAACAACTTGTTCAATACAGGCACTGCACCACAAATAGGATTTTTACTACAAGGTCCTTACCCCTTGCAGTCAAGTGTGGGGTCCCTTAGGGATCCGTTTTGGGCTCTTTATTGTTCATTATCTTCATTAACGACCTACCAATGACTCTGTCCAGCACCAATGCCATCCTCTATGCTGAAGACACCTCCACTTCACGGAAGCTGAAAACATGCCTGCTTCAATACATTCTTCCAATAATGCCATTATGAAGATGTCTGACTGGTCTAGTAGTAATAATTTAGTACTTAACAATAAAAAACTATCTTCCTGCAGTTTCATACTAAAAAATCATCTCCTACCCTGAGCTTCCTCCTTAAAACCAATGGTAATATAATTCAATGTGTCGTGACCACTAAATTTCTAGGCCGTACAATATTTGAAGACCTCGATTGGTCTCCTCATGCCAAAGCTGTTGTCAAGAAAGTTACCACTGGCATCTTCATGATTCAAATCATTGCTCTTGATACATTAAAAATGTGTTACTATGGCATAATTTTTTGGGGAAATTCTAGTGCTGCTATAAAATTACTCTCAATGCAAAAGAAAGCTGTCAAAGCTATGATAAAAGCATCAAATAGAATCCCAGGTAAGCCTATTTCAGACAACTTAAGATTCTTACCTTACCAAGTATTTACATTATAAATTGTGCTGTTTTTGTTAAGAGTAACCCTTTGTTATTCCCAGTCAATGCTGCTACCCACCATCATAACACAAGATGTAGAGAAGATATACATCTACATGATTACACTCTCACTCACAGCCAACGAGGACCACACCACTCTACCTCCACAATTTTTAACCAACTTCCCCCAGATATTAAGTGTTAACCTATAAATCAATTTAAAAATAAACTAAAAAACTTATTGGTAAGTAAACCTTATTACTGTATCAGTGAATGTTTAAATGATAAGCTAATGTAAAGTTGTAGTAACTTTCCCTTTAATATTCCATTGTACTTTGACGAGTTTTATATTTGTGTACCATTGCCCTGAGGATTTTATGAAGGTATGATTTCACAAAAAATGTAAATACTTTTTATTTTAATTTCTTTTTTGCATTTGTCATACTGTGTACTTCTATGTAATTTTTTCTCTTGACTTGTTCTATATCTTTGCTAAGATCTCATGAACCAATAAAGAATAATAATAATGGTCCATGTATGGACCAGATGTGTTGTTTATGATTACAAAATACATTTCTGAATCTAACAAATATTTGCATTTATCAATAAATATTTTATTCTGCTTTTAAATTATTTTCCCTACAACCCATCTTAATTATAACATCCATAAACTGAGATCAGTCTAATCTTTTTGGAGTTATGTGGTATTGTTTAATTTAAAAAATATGACATGGCCAGCACATGATTTTTCCATAGATAGTAGACGGTCAGTTGTATTTAAATGCAAATATAACTTGAGCATATCGTAGAATTTCATTTTTGCCATTATTCTAAGGAAAGAGTTAAAACCATAAAATTTGTAACCTGCATGTACTAAGGCAATGACACCCTATTTATTGAGGGCTTCATTGATATTTTGTAAGCTAAGCTTGAAGTGATAGGTCTTACATCTTTTGATTGTCATATGCACAGTTGAATTTTCGAAATTACCAAATATAAACTCAGTAAACCTAATAGGCTAATACAATAGGAGGATGGTTATGGGTGCTGCCAAATTCTGAAAAGTTCCTTTAGGGTGCTGTGACTAAAAATGTTGGGAAACACTTCTATACAATAACAAGATGATCCAAATGGAACTTATGATGTCTACTTTCCTAATAATTAAATTAAATGTGCAGTAATTACTTATATTGACTTTAATAGCTTTAAAATCACTGCAGATGAGTTGCTCTTTGTGTTCCCAAATTTCATAAATTAGCATTATAAAATATTAAAAATACATTCAAGCAAAAAACTAAATTGATCATGTGTATTTTTGTGGCAAAACTAGACTATACCAAACCGGAGTATAACAATAGTCATTGCAATGGCTATACTCTTAATCTATAGATATTAATAAAAGGCAATGTGTGTATATGGACAGCATATCTCAAAAACAAAGAGTCTTAGATACTCAAAACTTGATACCTATTAACATTCCAACGGCAGTGATTGGGTCCCTAAGGACCCAAAAAGTACATTTTATTGAGGACCTTAAAAAATAATAATGATATGGCATCTCTGCTTTAAGTAGTCCTTGGCAAACATATTCTAAGCCTACTTTTCGACGAACTTATTCTTTTCACATAATAATCTTGGTTTAACGTATGTATATATTTGAGTGGGTCCCCGAGGACTCATCACCGCCGTACATGTCCTTTTACTCACCCCGCACAAACATACTGCAGAAACCTGATTCTCACTGTTTTCCAGTTTCTGAATATTTAACTGAGGTTTTTTTATATGATCTAATTTCTATTGTGCCTGCACTAGTTTTTGCATATATTTTTACTTATTCATATATTATTTAGATATTATAATTAATTTATTTGTATTTGAATATATGTTGTAACATATTGGCTTTAAATATAGGAAGATACTTTTCTTTCTGCTGGAATCCTCGGTTCAAGGATATACACCTGTGCCCAAAGCCCTGCGACTATGTCTCCTAGCCTAATGACGCAGAAGTGTAAACCTTTCCGTTGTTACTTTGTGTTTCTACATGCATCGCGGGTAGAAACATAAAGTGACAACAGAAAGTAGTTTCTATACGCTTACAAGTTGTTACCAAGTTGCGTCGGTCCTTGCTCCTTGTCGTATATGTTCACTTAGCCCCAGCCGCCGCAGTGGTCCAGTCCTTTAGTGTGTGAGGTAGCAGTGCAAATCATTTATACTTTCCTGCAATCATGGTAGACAAACTATTTCACAGTGAAAAAGAAATTTCTGAGGAATTTATTCATGAAGAGAATGACAAAGAAACTTTTGATGATAGTGTTAGTGATATAAGTGATCTTAGCTGCAATGATGATAGGGACGTTGAAGTGGATGAGAGTGAAGAAGACGAATTTGATTTGGACGTAAATTCTGATTCTGAAGCGGATGATCGGAACGAAGAAGTAGCAGGCCGGACTTGGAAGTATGTTGCTCCACGAGCTAGCCAAACTCAGCCTGAAAACATCGTACATAATGTTACTCAGTACAGCAAAAATGCCAAATCTCAGTTAGAGTGTTTTGAATTATTCATTTCAAATGATATTATGGATTTGATAGTGTCAAGTACGAACAAAAAAGCAAGAGACTACTAAGATTTGCATAACCAAGACCACACAGATGCTCAAATTACTTGGGATGATGTTGATAGGGTTGAGCTGAAAGCCTATATTGGTATTCTACTTTTCTCAGGAAGATTTCATGAGTCGAAGGAAGAAATCTATTTATTTTAGAGCTCGAACTATGCCTTTTCAAGACCTGTATATATGGCGGCCATGGCTAGGGATCGCTTTCGAGATATAGCGAAGTTCATTCGTTTTGACGACATTGAAACCCGTGCTTCCAGAAGAGAAAACGATAAATTTTCTGTATTTCGTGATGTTGCTGAATTTTTTGGAAACAATTGCAGAAAATCATACGACCCTTCTGAGAACAGGACGATTGACAAGCAGCTTGTTTCCTTTCATGGACGCTGCCCTTTCCAAATGTATATGCCCAACAAGCCCAAGAAATACGGCATAAAAGTATAGATGTTATGTGACACACTGAATTATTTTTACTGCAACTTTGATGTATACAGTGAAAAGTCGGAAACGTTGCTGAAAAGCAATAGTCCCAGCATATAGTAAAACAATTATGTGAATATTGGTATGGAAGTGGACGTAAAATCATGACAGACGATTTTTTCATGGACTTAAGTTTGGCAGAGGACCTACTGAAAAATAAAATTACAGTTGTAGGCACAATGAGGAAGAACCGCAAGGGATTACCTCCCACATTGATTTCAACTCATGGCAGAGAAGTATATTCATCGAAACTTTTATTTACTGGTGATCTTACTCTGGCATCATACATTCCCAAGCCCAAAAAATGTGTATTACTCTTGTCGGCAATGCATCATGACCATGAAATTTCCGGTGATGAATACAATTTCAAGCCGGAAATAAATTTATTTTATAATCAAACCAAAAACCGGGGTAGATATTTTGGACCAACTAGTCAGAGAGTACTTGTGTTCTAGAGCTGTTAGAAGATGGCCGTTAATTCTTTTTTTACTTTTTGGACATTGCAGCGTATAATGCTTTAGTAATTTGGTCCGAAAATAATGATTTATTAACAGAAAAAGTATAAGAATGTCGAGAAAGAAATTCTTGGAAGCTTTAGGGATGGAGTTGGTCAAAGAAAACATTGAAAGAAGAGCAACTGCAATTGAGGAATTACGAGGAAAATATTATCATAAGTCCATCATTCGAGCAATTGAGTTGACAGGGAGAGCTATTGTTATGAAGCCAATCCTTCAAGAAAGAACACCAGAAGTGGGTCTAGTTGGAAGAAGGAAAAGAGGAAGATGTTACTTGTGATCTGCAGAAAATAAGTACACTTTGTTCTGTGATAATCGCTCCAGCTTTGTATGCAAAAACCAATCCAGTAAAGAGAAGAACATCCTGTGTAATATATGCTCCTCCATCTCAGGGAATGGAGATTCAAGTTAAATCATTTTTATATTTGTCTTTACTGTAAAATAATTTCTTATGATACAAATTTATATCATTATTATAATACATCAATTATCAGCATGGCTTTTTATAAATATTTATGTAAAAGTTTGTAACTTTTTGTGTCATAATCTTTCATCCTTAAATTTTTATTTGCAGAAATATCTGTAATTTATTTGTGCAATAAAAGTAGAATGCATACCTATTATAACTTATAATTGTTTATTTAACATTCCTAAATATTTTTTCTTATTATTTAACTATAAATATGTAATTAATCATCATTAATTTTAATTATAAAATGTTCTTCATTTTAAAAAATTCTTCTGTTCGAATATCGGCATTATTAATTACACTAAATATTTAATAATTGTTAACTAATTATATTTTAAATTAGAATAGATAAAAAATTAATTCGATTTATAAATAATATCCCTATACTAGTAGTTCAGTTAAAAAAGGAAAAAAATGGGTACGGGTCCTCGAGGACCCATCACCGCTGTCCGTGTCAGAAAAACTATCACCGCCGTCAGAGTGTTAATAATGGAATCAAGAGGATGTGCACCTTGGGGCCAGAATTTTTATTTTTGGTGGAAGGGGTGTGCCATTTTCCATAAGATAACAAAAATCGATTTTTCAATTTAAAGACTTTCACTCTTTTGTAAATTAAAATTAGAAAGAACTTCAGATCTAGGCCTTTTTAAATAAAAATAAATAACAAGATTGTATTGATGCCTTAATCCTAATATGTACTATATACATTAAGGAATGCATGTGAATGCTATAATATGAGAGAGGAAGAAATAAAAAAGGAGAGAGACAAAATTAATGATTCCATAGATTAAAAATAATTTTTGATGTAAAAGAATTGTGTACCATGATGTATTTCTTTGTCATGCAATTTCCATTCACCCATAACTATTTTTTATTTCTGGAACACTAAATTATGTGAATTTTGTATTTATTGTTTACTTTTTAGTGTATCTAAAAGTTAGTTTCATTAATCTTTTTATTTCAATTTAATTCACGCATACCCGTCATATTTAAAGGGCAATTACGCTAGTGAGTGATAAAAACGCCAGTATTTACGCGAAATTCGAAGAAATCAATGACGAAAAAACTAAAAAGTTAACTTGGGAAAAATCGGCCTTTGAGTGATAATCATACGGAAAATGAAGCCCTTCTCTTTGAGATGAGTTTGGGACCTTTCTTAGAAGTCTTTTCCCTTCTTTGAAGTTCACTTTATGCCGAATGTTCTTAACAAACTTGAACTTTTTCCGATTCCGGTAATTCGTTAAAAAATAATTGTATATACAAATTAACGTCCCGGGATTTTATAGCATGACTTATAAATGTATTATTTATAATAACGAAGGGTGAAGAAATAAAAAGACGGATATCAGCAGCCGATTTACGTTAATTTTAATACAAATTTTAAGCTTCCCGCTACAAAGCTTTGACCACGTGACGGCATGCGCTAACTGGACGCGTTTTCGTCCACCGGAACGACCTACCTCCCTTAGTAGTACCATGGTTTGATCGTTTGGACCGACCTTTAATCCCTTAACAGGGGGAGCGTTTATAGACGCGCCTCGAAACAGAGTTTTTCTCAGTTGGCAGGGCGTTTACAGACGTTCTTTCCTACTCGGTAGGATTCTGCCATCTATTGTGATTTTTTTACTTGTTGTATCAGCATGACATTGCGGAAAAGGAAATATAAGCAAAGGTGTAATGTCAAAAAGATTTAGAGCGGTTAATGTCTAGGTTTTTCTAAAGTCGCGTTGCATCAATCGGGAATTCTCGAGAATGACAGTATCTATTTCCAGTACTTATCTCTAGAAATAAAATATTCTGAAAGACGGAAATTTTCGATTCTCTAGAAATGAAAAAATGCCGAGCCAGCCCGAGTGGTCTCTCGACCGCGGTGGGCGACGGACACGCACAGTTATATGGTGCACATTCGGTAGAACGCTTTTTTATATAACACCATTGCTGCATACTTGGGTGACGGTTGTCTTTCAAATTTAACGGACAATCGGGGTTAAATGGACACCCCTTCTCCTCCCTAGTTAGTCTGTTAATTCGAGGTTTGTCTTTATATGTACCCCTCTTTGTCTCCCCATTATCCTCCCATCAGTGCCGTCTAGGGCGGGGCAAGCGGCGCAAAAATTGTTGATGGCAAGTTGTGCGAGGTTGCATGGCATAAGGACAGGTGCATAGCAGACACTGTAAATTTCGATGATTTTATTCACGAGTTTGCTGCACTAAAATCACGTAAAATAACTCTATAACATTAAAATATTTATGCTAACTGTATTTCAATTATGTAATAATATTTTTTATTGTGTAACTACATTATGTACATTTATAGTGAGAAATCACATCATTTATAATTTATTTTTATTTATAAACTATTCACCCAAAATCCATATAGTAAAAAAATATAGGTATTAGAGAATTTGGTACGTTGTTTGCCTCGGGTGCTAAAATAGCTAGTTACGGCGCTGCCTCCTACATTCCTCATTCCTTTAAATCTACTCAAGCCTCTTTCTCCCCTCTAGTCGTGTTCTTCCCAATTTCTCCATTCACTTCTCTTCTCCCTCAGCATTCTCGCATTTCTCTCCCGATTTACCCCTTCTCCCATCCTCCGCTTTTTTCCTGTTCTTCCGTCTCTCTCTCACTCTCCGCCTCCTCCCCTTTACTCACATTCCTCTATCTCTCCCACTTCTCCTCTCGCACCCAATCCTTCTTTCCACACACCCTCTCTCCCTCTCCACATAAACCTCTCCCAAAAAAGGAAAGAGGAAGTATTTTTCGGTTCCGGATTGGAGCGCACGTTATGCGCCATTGGGACGGGAACAAAGCAAACGCCACTTGCGAAAAGGAAACTTGAACCGCCGCGGATTACGAGAAAAACATCGACATCGAAAGAAGTTCATCGCGTTGGATATCCGAACAGCGATGGATGCGCCGCCCGAAGCTCTATAATCCGTTCTCGGCGTCGCGAAACGGGAAACTTGGGAGATGCGGTTAAGGTGATACCACTACAAGACACCGATAAAAGATTAAGGGGCTTAGCAACGGATGAGAGCGGCGTCGCTATGGCATTTTGTGACCGCGGCGTAATTTGTGGGGGGCTTAAAATTTAGCTACGGCGGCGAAAAGCGAAGCCAATTATGGGATTCGGTTGACCAAATCGGCAGTCACGCGATACAAGTTCGCGTAATAATTCTTAGTTCGAACCTTTTATGGTGACGATCGATGAAGTTGATTCGAAGATAAGTATTCAGTGCATTTAAAAGAAAAGCTATGTAGAAATATTTTTCACGTTAATTTTTTAAAAATTTTGTTCGATTCAAGTATTACTCTTGCATCCGTGTTCAGAAACGAGAAAAAGTGTTCTGCTACGATAGTTCAGAGGTAGAATATCCGCCCGGAAAGTGAAAGACCCGGGTTCGATTCCCGGTCATAGCAGACTTTTTTCTCGTTTCAAAATTATTCCCACCTTTACAGCTTATGCCTGTCTGCATAGGATCTTCGAATCATATTATTCCATCAATTGTATGGAGGAAAAATTCGTGCAAATCACTACTACGTAGATCGTAAATACCGAGTGATTTTAAATGTTTCCTAGAAGAAATAATTTTAAATACAGCAGGTTGTAGGGATAATTGAAGCACCAACGTATATATGTATAAACGACCTTGACGATAAAATACGTGAGATCGATTGTAGGACGGAACGTTATCGAGGACAATCCATTATCACGATAGAAAATTTCAACCTGCGAGAGACAATCATTAGGTAGGTTTTGGTACATTGCATCCTCTGCCAACCACCAAATAGGTGAATTGCAGAGTAAAATGTAGAATTAGATGTAGATACAATTGTTCATGCATGGCAATTAGTAATAAACTATAGATATCAACTGATGAACTGTTACGCTTCGATATGAAGTAATTTTCAGTTACATCGATCAACATCAACAATCTCTTGTCTCCGAGGCAAAATTTTCTCCTAAAATCAATACCAAATTCATAGCTTTAAAAGGCTTTTAATATAAATATATATTTTTTCTTGGAAATTATCAGAACAGCAAGCTTAGTTTTATCATCTACAGAACTATATTATGACTAAAATTCATCAAGGTAGCAGATCATGAACATAATGCAGTGTTAGCCATAAACAACGTCAACTATGACAAATGACGGCGAAGACGCTGGTAAAAACCCACAGCCTCATCTGTAACATGTAACTCTGGCACGACGATTTCTTGATCAACTACAGAGAAATTTAGTTGAAATGCAAAAGGGAGAAGTTCAAACTTTACCAAGTTAGTCACTAATACAGACATTTAACAAGGTATTTAAAGTTATAATTTAAAAAAGCAGGCCGAAAATATTATTAAGCGAGTCTTGACTTCATATAAATATATATATGATGATGATTTATGCATGTTAATCAGCGATTGGAAACATGTATCCTGAACATTTTATCGTATACTCGGTTAAGCACATCCATCACGCTTGCAGGAACGTGTTACTAACGGAATCTCAGTCAATACTTTACCTCATTAGCACACAAATTGCCTGTATTCCTTACCTTACACGACATAACAAACTCTGGCCGGAGCAGGAAAGTTACCAGCATTATTAAGGCTCAACTAGTGGTAACCGCAAAAAATGTTGCGAAGTCAGTCAGAAATCTGCATGTTTAAAAGTAATAATAGCCAATTTCTCCTTATAAAATTAGACAACTGATATTTTGAATGTCATGTTTGTTTTTATAATGTATATATGCAATTTTAATTGTCTCTCCCATACAAAAAAGGTCACATTCCAGTATTGAAATAAAGAAAGAAGATTTTTTTCTTTCTTTACCAGCGAAGCAATAGTAGCTGAACTCCTTATGGGTACAAAATCGATGGATGCAGCCTTGACGTGATGGAACTCCATATTCAGGAAAATGAATAAAATGTTTAGTAAAGAATCCACTTTAATAACTCACACAAAACAGACGACCGGTTTCGACTAACACTTAGTCATCATCAGGTCAAGAATAAGGACACTACAAAGTACACATTGGAAATGGCGAGGTCGGGGAGGGAGGTGTGGAGAAAACGGGAGAGGGGGACGGAAGAGGGTCTCTTAAACGGTACTTTTTTAGGGTGTGGGCGGAGGGGGAAGAAGACGGTTGGGGTAATTGTTTAGCAAGGGAAACACCGAGGGAAGGAGCGGGAAGTGGGTTGGTAAGAGATGTTTGTTAATAATGTCGTTGGCGTGGGTCTTTACGTGGTGGAGGATTTCTAATTGTTCGAGAAGGTTGAGTCTCCAGCTTTTGTTTTCGAGATGCAATATGGTTGGACAAAAATTGGCAGAATGTTTGGGGTCAATGAGGTGTTTTGCAAAATGGGATTTTTGGGAGTTGGAAGTAAAGCAATGTAAGTGTTCTTTGCAACGGGTCTTAAAATTTCTTCCCGTTTGTTCAATGTAAGATTTGTCGCAATCATTGCAACTCAATTTGTAAATGCCGCTTTTATTAAGATTTTCGATGTTATCTTTTCCATTGGAAAGAAGATGGACTAAACTGGAGGTTCCATAAAAAGCGGGTCTTGGTAAGTTTTTTGGGACGGGGGTACACTAGTAAACAATTTCTCCACATCGAAGGACACAAGTTTGGAATTGGGGGTTAAAACCAAGGGTTTCAGTTTATTCGTAAGGTCAATGGAATTTTTCACACTGTATCTCGGGAGGAAGCGTGTGATCCTGTCATGAGTGAGGACATGGAGATTATAGAAACTGTGAAGGGAAAGCCTTCGCTACATTACAAAGTACAAAGTAAATAAAGCAGGAGCTGTGACATGGGTTTGTCTTTTTGAGAAAACTCAAAATTGTAAAGGAAGATTAGTTTGCAAGGAGAATGAAGTACTCAGATTTACTGACCACGACTGTATCCCGGATGAGGCAAAACTAGGCGTCAAAAAGGCAGTCTTCAAAACAAAGAAAAGAGCGAGAAAAGAAAATGTTGCGATAACAAAATTGTACCAAGAAGAATTGGGCGACTTAACAAACAGAGGCTACAAATTAATCACTGAATTACCGCATGGTATGTCGCTGAACCGTACTTTATACCGGCACAGGAGGCAGGTACAAGGAACGCAAAAAGAACCAATGAACTCCGAAGAAGTAGTTTTAGATGAGGAATTTTTGACGATGAGTGATGGAAGCAATTTTCTTTTGGCGGATAAAGAAACGAAAGACAGGATCATAGTTTTTGCTGGAAGCAAGGGAAGGGAATGCCTAAAATCTTTTAAGCATTTATTTATGGATGGTACATTTCGGAGCTGCAGCAAACAGTTCGCCCAGCTATACTCGGTCCACGCAGACTTCGGAAGAAACGACGCAGAAACGAACGTGGTACCTGTTCTGTTTGCACTACTGCCAGACAAAAAGAAGGAAACTTACTTACGTTTGTTTCGCTGGATACTTAACTCTATTCCAGAGTGCGACCCACAGAAAGTTAATATGGACTTTGAGTCAGGAGCAATGTCAGCTATGAAACAGGCGTTTCCTCCTGTTGAAGTCCACGGCTGTTACTTCCACTTTAAGAAATGTTTATGGAGGAAGGTGCAAGAATTAGGTTTGACTAAAAACTACAAGGAAGACGAAGAAATAAGACTCAATGTTAGAATGTGCGCAGCACTAGCATTCCTCAAACCTGAAGATTTCAGTGAAGGATGGTTAGTGATTTCTAGCGAGGCTCCTTAGAACAAGAAGCTGCAATCATTCTTTGACTATTTCGTAGAGCAATGGCTAGAAAATCCGGAAATACCTGTCGAATTCTGGAGCTGCTACCGAAGACGACACAGAACAAACAACGCGGTTGAAGGCTGGAACCATAGAATAAACAGGTTTCTTGTGAGGCCTAGACCAAACTAGAAAGATATCTTACTGTGTCTTAAGTTCGAGGCTGAAACTTTCAATCAAACGTATCATATACGCATGGAGATGAACCTGGAGGGGAAGAAGAGGAAGAAACCTTATGTGCAGCTAGATGAAAGGATTGCCAGAACTCTCAACAAGTATGAGGAAACGGAAGATATGAAGAAATTCTTGAAGTCCATGGCATACATACAAAAACTGGATTAAAAATGTAATAATGTAATAATGACAATGAAAAAAAACTTCTGAATTTGTAAATAGTAATGACAATAAAAACTTCTGATTTTAAACAATATTATAGTAAAACTTCTGAATTTGTAAATAGTTATTACAATAAAAAACTTGATTTTAAACAATATTATAGTAAAATTTCTGAATTTTTAAATAGTAATGACAATAAAAAACTTCTGATTTTAAACAATATTATAGTAAAACTTTTGAATTTGTAAATAGTTATGACAATGAAAATACTTCGGATTTTAAACAAGCAATTTATCAATGCATGGTACATCTGACCGCAAATGTCAGTGGCACCCCCTCCCACTTTTCAGTATATTTTGTTTATTTGCATCTCTTGACCGCAAATGTCGTTGACCGCAACTGTCGCGATACCGTGAACCCCAACCGTCTTCTTCCCCCTCCGCCCACACCCTAAAAAAGTACCGTTTAAGAGACCCTCTTCCGTCCCCCTCTCCCGTTTTCTCCACACCTCCCTCCCCTCCCCCCCCCCCCCGCCCATTTCCTATATATACGTTGTAGTGTCCTTATTCTTCACCTGTTTAGAAGAGGAGGAGGTCAGATCAGATCATCAGCCGCTCGGAAGGCAGGAGAAGGAGCGGAAGGAGCATTTTCGGGAGATACGACAAAGGCAGCGGAGAGAGAGGCGTCGGAGGAAAAGGCAAAGGAGCGAGAGGCAGCGGAGAGAGAAGCAGCAGAGAAGAGGAGTAGTGGAGAGTGAAGCAGCGGAGAGAGAGGCAGCGGAGAGAGAGACAACGGAGAGAATCGGCGGAGAGAGAGGCAGCGGAGAGGACAGCGGGAGAGAGGCAGCGGAGAGAAGGACAGCGGGAGAGAGGCAGCGGAAAGAGAGGCAGCGGAAAGAGAGGCAGTGGAAAGAGAGGCAGCGGAAAGAGAGGCGGCGGAGGGTGAGGCGGCGGAGGGAGAGGCGGCGGAGGGAGAGGCGGCGGAGGGAGAGGCGGCGGAGGGAGAGACTTCGGAGGGAGAGGATCGAAAGATAACTAAGCTAACCTCAAAGATAACAGACTATTGATCATAATATGCCCTGCTTAGGGCCAGGAAAACGAGGAGACCTTTTACCTTTCAGAAGGCTGAAAGATAACCACTAAACCAAAGGCCCTGTTCAGTGCCTCAAATCCTAGACAGAGACAAAGATCCCAAGTCCCTTCTAAGAGAGAAGAGATTCCCGTTGGACCGTGGGGTAAGCACCCACCAGCGGTAAGCTCCCACGGCTGCCAACGGGGCCAGGTCTGGCTCAGATTCGACGGCAGCAGCGACGAAGCTGGAAGAGCAAAGCCCGGGGACGAAGCCCCCACCCGAGGTAAGCGCCCGGGTTGAACTCGGTCGATGGTCTCTCCGGCGATAACGGCCCTTTTTAGGGCAGGCCCAACCAGGGAAGGGAGGCGGAGACGAGTAAGTATTCGACGGGAGCAGCTCCAAAGGGCGTAGGGAACAGAGCGGGCAGGTGAAGCAAGGGACCCGACCCGCGGTAATCCCCCTTCATACCACCCTCTCGAAGGGGGCGTCCTAGCCGAGGCGGGACGCATCTCACTAGGGACAAATAGGGCCGACGTATACGGGACAACACCGACACATCTTACACGGAACAACACCACCGGGAAAGAGGGAACCATTCAAGACGCTTAGGAAACCCGCCAGAGGCCGAGCTTAGCGAGCGCAAGCGACCGACGTGGAGCCAGCAACGGGAAGAGGAAGCGAAAAGATGGAAGGGGCAGAAGATTACCACCCATCCCCCAAAAACACTGGATCGGGGATAACATATGGAGAGAGAAACGCCATAGAAGCAGAAAATATAGAGGGAGAATTCAGGGAAGAAAGTAGAAGAAAGGGAAAAAGCCACACCAAATGTCGGGGTAGAAATGCACAGGAAACGGACTTAGAGAATAGGTACAGCTCGCTGTCAGATTCGGAAGACGAGGATCAAGAACTCCTCCCCCCCCCCCCCCTCCCCCCCCCCCCCCCCGATTAAAGCGGCCCCGACCGCGGCAATCAACAAGACGCTGGCTGAAATACATAAAAAGACGCGAAGGGGACTGAAAGCAAAGTTTACAAGAACGGAGGTGACTGTGTACGCAAGTAATGAATCAGACTATCAACTGACAACCAAGGCATTACGGGAGAACAATCACGAATTTCACACATATGGAAAGAGGCAAGATAAGACTAAAAAAGTCGTAGTGAAAAAGATCCCCTCAGACTACTCGGCGCAAGACGTGGAAGGCTACTACAGGGAGAGGGCTTCAACCCGCAGAAAGTTATACAGGTTTATAGGGATGGGACCCCTCTTCCTATTCACATTCTAATTTTCCCGGGGAACTCGAGCACGACACTCCTCACAAAAAAGTCCCATATTGGCGTAAGGTGGGAAAAATATAAATCAAATATACAAATTCAATGCTACAATCGTCAAAAACTGGGACACACGGCAAAACACTGCAATTATGCCACGGCGTGTCGATATTGTAGCGGGGGCCACGACTCGCGGCACTGCAAACAAACAAATAATCTTAAATGCAAAAACTGCTCAGGGAACCATGCGGCTTCCGACATGTCCTGCACCGCTAGGAAAAGAACAGAACAGAGAATAAGCGGGGATAGAAGGGAAACCAGACAAGGGCTAGTAGAGAAAAGAGAATCATACGCCTCAAAAACACGGGGAGAAACCTCCCACGGGGAATTAGGCAAACTAGGGCAAATTTTTACATTCATTAGAGAAATCCTGCAAAATTTTGATTTTAAGCACATATTGGGAACATTGAAAGATCTCCGCGCCATCCTGCAAACTGCGACCACACATCAGGAAAGGATTCATCTTAGAAACAGCCCTACAATGGCTGTAAATAATTTAAAAATTGCACAATGGATCGCCAATGGCGTGAAAAGACAGTTGCGAGAGTTAGAAACGTTCCTAAATATGAATAACATAAACATAATGGCGATCTCCGAAACGCACTTGAGCAGAAAAGACAAATTATGCGTCAAAAATTACAAAATTTTTCGGGAAGACCGAAAGACGAGAGGAGGGGGTGTGGCTATCGTAGCGAAACTAGACGTATTGCCACGCAATCCACAGGGAGGAGATGGGATTAGAAAATGTAGGGTGCGATATCCCAACGCCTGACCTAAGGCTATATATACGCTATCTACGCTAGGCCAGATAACACGCTAAAAATCGACCACCTTCAACAGCTGCTCGCTCACAGGAGAAAGACAATAATAGCAGGGGACTTCATTGCGAAGCACATGGCGTGGGGGTGCAAAACGAGCAATGGCAACGGCAAGAGACTTAACGACATGAACAATGACAGACAGGACATAACGCTTACTTTCCCACGAACGCCAACGTACTTCCCCCAGGCACTAAAATACTCGCCAAACACAATCGACTTAAGCCTACTAAAAGACGTAGCAATAGTCAGCGACCCAGTCACACACGACGCTTTAGACTCAGACCACGCGCCAATGACATACACCGTACGCACCGGAAGACATCCAATGCAAAAAATAACCCACGAGACACTAAACTACCACAATGCGGACTGGAAGACATACAGGAAGGAACTCAAACGGACTAAACTACCAGACATCATAGACGAACCGAAATCCATCGATAAATCCGCGAAGGCACTGACAAAGGCTATCCAAGACGCCACTAAGACGGCAATACCGAAGACCACATACAGACCAAAGGCAGACATGACGGAGGAGATTAAAGCACTCCTAAATGACGAACGCAAAGCACGAAACAGATTTCACAGACGCCGCAACGCGGACACATAAAAGACCCTTAACGAAATTAGCAGAAGACTAACGGCTGCACTAAAAGACGATGACAACGACCGGTGGGAAGGCAAACTGGAAAAACTTAACATCAAAGACAACTCGCTGTGGAAAATGACAAAAAAGCTAACGAAAGGACACAGACAAATTACACGCCTCCACGGCGAAAGAGGACTCGTGTACTCAAACGAAGGAATAGCGACAGCCTTGGCAGACAATTACGAAAAGCAATTTAGGGAAAACGACACGGATAACGACGAACACGAAAAGATGATCAGACGCGAAATTAAAACGTTTAATAACCAACCGACCAATGACGTAGAATTCGAAGAATTCAGACCTAGAGACATTACGGCATACGTAAAACGACTTAAGGCGCTCAAATCACCAGGCGAAGACGAAATACGGAACATACAGCTGAAATACCTGCCAAAAGCCACAATCAAGTACATCACGCAGATCGAACTAAAACCAATTATAGACAAACTCGAAAACGCACTTGAGACTATGGACGAATACGCAGACAAATGGAAAATTAAAATTAACAAAGATAAAACGGAAGCATTAATAGTGACGAGTAAAACGAAAATCAGGAGACAAATGGCAAACGAACGCATCACATGGCAAGGCTAAAACATAGACTGGAGCAATTCGATAAGATACCTAGGAATTTACTTAGACAGGAATATGACTTGGACGAAGCACACAGAATACGCAAGACAAAAAGCCGTAGCGACAGCAAAACAACTAAGACCACTGACGAATGACAAAAGTAGGCTGACCGCTAAAAACAAACTGGCAATATTTAAAGCAATAATCCGCCCAATAATGCTATATGCAGCACCAGTATGGAGTAACACATATCTATCTAATTATCGCAAAATTGAAAGAGTCCAGAACTACTTCCTCAGGAGTGTGGTAAGGGATCCAATGAAAACGAGCGCGGAGAATAGAAAGACCACCGGCATGCCGTCAATACAGCAATACATATATGAAGCCACGGAGAAATTCCTAAAATATTTACAGCAAAACTAAACAGGAAATACACTACTAAGGACCGAAATATACACGGACGTAGACAACATGCCTTTCAGTTACAAACACAGGGTAACATTTCATAACTTACCGAGTAATAAACGCAAGGCTAAATACAAAAAGGCTCGGAGACAACTGCCGGAGGCGGGGACGTAGAGCGAACTACAACGAAACGGAGAAGAGATGGAAAGAAGAGATGGAGAAAACACCGATGGAGACCAAAGAATCAAGACAACGGAAGAATGGGTATAAGAAGACGCAAGAAAATGCAAAGAAATAAAACAGGGACCTCACCCCAATATCCAAAATAAATTGAAAATATAAACTGTTTATATGTGTATATGTAAATAGCCGTTAAAATTATTGTTAAATATTTAGGCTAAAATTGTTAAATTTGTTAAAATACTAAGAAAATAGGGTTTTTTCACTGTGAACATTTTTCCCTAAAGAAACTATATAAGATAATAATTAATGAAGACTAGATAAAACTTAAGAAAAACTGCATAATACTTAAGGGTAAAAAGCAACATGTGAACATATCAGATTAAAATTGCATGATAACTCATGTATAGGTTATGTATATGGAACTAAAATGGACAATAAAGTGCTTTTGAAACTGAAAACTGAGGATAAGATTCGCGAGATCGACTGTAGAACGGAGCGATATAGAGGATTATTTTTCCCTAGGACGATAAGAGAACATAGAATAGATAACGTAGGAAAATTATTGACCCTTGGTGCACTGCACCCACTGCCATCCATCAAAAAGGTTACTTGCACGGTATCATGTAGATGAAAATGAATAGACTACTGACCAACAAAAGATTATCTCTCCTCCCTTACTGAAGGACTATCAGAAAATTTACGACCCAAGACTTCCCATCTGTTACAAAAATCAGAAACGCTGCACGACAATTCATCAATTCTATGCGGCTTCTTCCTTCTCCGCCCCCGCAAAGCTCCGGGGTTTGATGGCGTCACGAATAAAGTGTTAAACAAAATGATCTAAACAGAACTTATGATGCATACTTTCCATTTAATCATTTATTTAATACTTATAATGACTTTAATAGCTTTAAAGTCATCGCGGATATGTAGCTCTTTGTGGACCCAAATTTCATAATTTAGCGTTATAAAAGACTACAAATATATTCGAACGTAATATTAAATTGAGGCGATTTCCTGTAACAACTTTTATTTATTTTTTACTGCTTCTTTAAATTTTTTTCTATATTGTTGTTACTTGTTTTTTCTTATTTTTGGTCCGTAAAATATAATAAAAATTAAAATAATAATTTATATATATAATTAACAATAATCATAATAATTACCTAAATACAACTTTAACAAAACAATAAGCGCCTCATGCGTCATATCTACGGAAAAAATTGTTTAACTATACCTCTGATCGTCCTTCGTATATATTTTACGTCATTTCTTTGTTGTTCCTCTATTTTATTTTCTATTTTTTTAATTAGCATGTAGTTTATCTTTTTTATTGTAAACGCCATTGCCAATTGAAGAGGCCATTAATTAGTAACACATGCAAGCTAGTCACCATATACTGCTGGAATAGCGCCCAATTGGCGATGCAGAATAGAATAGATCCGACGGAAGACGACGAGCGCCAGACTTGAGGAAAATCTCGCGGAGGTTGCGATGTCTACACGTGTTAACACGTAGGCGGAATAACAGCGCGGAATTCATCGTGTGAAGTTCGCTGTTCCATCGACGGAATATCCGCAACCCTGAACATGCCCTTCACAAGCAAAGCTTTCCGAGAAAGCGAAATACCCTCGGAGAGAAAACGCGAAAAAGCTGCGTTCTATCCGCTAGTCTTGACGTATTACATTTATCTCCTCGTGTTTAATTCAAGCGGAATTTTCGCATATCAGGCGCGTCTAAACAAAAACTAACAGGATAGAGCGCAATCTCAATCGAAGAAGTAGCATGTGTTTCTATAAATTTAACCACAAATACAGAATATGAATCCGATTGGATACGTCGTCGTGCCTACATAGGCTTGACCCTCATAAATAGCAACACGCCGTTTTAAAATCCCATACTTGGACAGAGATATGACTTTCCAAATAAACCTTTCCTTGTAGATTTGTTCCAATTAGCTTAGGTATCCAATAATAGCAACCCCACAGCGAATTTTTATTGGGTTCAATAACGCCTTCAACAGGAATTTAAATGCCAATTACAGCAGGAATTTCCTAAGTTGACTGTTAATATTTATTTAGCAAAGTTGGTTAACTTAAAAATGTATACGAAACGAAGCAAAATCCCGTTATCACACGATTCGTTACATTCGCGTATTATGTGAAACAAGCCATGTTCTCCAAAAATTCTGATTTACACGCACCAAATTATTTTTTTTACGCCCGCATACAACACAACACTTTAAAAATACATTCTGCAAAAAGATTTCGTTTTTGAAATAATGCAGTAAAAGCAAAAGTTTGCTAATGAATTTTCCGTATAAAAATTAAAGGAATCTAAGAAACATAAATCTGAGCTCCTACGTTTTTCTAACGCGTAGTTTTTATGACAAAAGTGAAGTGCCTCAGTCATAGAAATCTCAGGCAAATTATTTGAACCAGCATAAAATGTTAACAATTAAGCCTTTCGGCACTTTTATTACAGGTAGCAAAAGACATTATATGTTGCTACTTTGATCAAGGTTAAGGAAGTAATTATGTGATCTTTAATAATAACGATCTCTTGAATTATCACAGCAGCATGGATTATGCATTGAAAAACTCCATTGATCTGTCACGCCAAAAGAAAGTATAAAACAGTTAGGAAACGAATTATTAGGAAAGAAAAATTTTAAAACTGCGAAACAATGCCCTGTTACGCAAAAATATACCTCGAGACCCGTTATCATTATATATAGACGTTCCTTACAGAGGAGGAGGAGGATATAACATATAGGAGGATACTAATGTTTAGGCACTTCCACATGTGCTGGAGATTCGAAATTTTTTTCCTAGGTAGGATTTTGTGCAAAACCGACTAGAAAAAACGAAAATCATGAAAAAGTGCAACAATGCGGCCGCTTAAAATATTCAATTGTTTAAACAAATTGTCAAGGTTTAGGCATTTCCGAATGGGCTACGGAGCTGAAACTTTTTATGTAAGTAAAATATTTTAAAAAAAAACGAAATAGAGATTATACAAATTTTGATATTTTAATTTGTTTGGCAGTTAAAAATTCTTAAAGGTTAAACAAATAGATAACTGTTTAGGTACTACGGGATGAGCTAGGAAGCTGAAATTTTCAAATTATTTACAGAATAGTAAATTTGCACAAATTTACATTTCAATTTTACCATATATGAATTGTGGCGGCCGTTAAAAATTATTTAAATTTAAACAATTAGAAAATATTATTTGACTTCTAGAAGTGCTACAACTTTAAAAAGTTGCTAAATTGTGTAGCATTAGTATCCCATAATGGAGAAATTGTAAAATATTTTAAATTGTAACATTTAGGGATTGTTTAAAACTATTATTTTTACATTTGGGGAAAACGGAAATCGCTGCGGAGGTGAAATCTTTAGAATTAATAGAATATTTGTAATGATGATATATCTGTCTGAAAAATAAATGTTTTTTCAAGGTGAGATGAAATGCTTGTAGTATGCAAGCACCTTCTACTAGTACGTAATATGATACGCCAGGGAAGCTGGCTATTGCCCTTTCACCAACTCCATATTTTATGGGTATTTATCATCTAATCAAAATACCTAGGGCACGGAATTGTGGGTGAATTGCTACCGTAGAATAGGTTTTCTGAGATACTCTTGCTTTCTAAGAAAGTCCCCTCGACGTAATTTCAGTAATTTCGGAACATTGAAATTTGAAAAAAGCCAAAGAAAATAATAACTACGCAAGTATAGTCATTCTAAAAAAAAAATAAAAAAGTGATGCAACTTAATCTAATTCATCTACAAAATGGTTCCCACACCAAATAACATACCAATACAAGAATATTCAAACTCGTCCATAAAAAGAATTTTGAGCAATTCATGTCATATGGAATCATATACAAAATTATATTTATGCAAAACACATTGTATTAAAATTTAAAACGTTTGATGTAACACACAAGGTAAAAATATTCAAAATTTAATACAACAGTTTGTATTCGAACAATACGAACTTGAAAAACTCTAATTCCAACTATTTATATCATTTAACGCTATAAATCCAAATTACTTCCAGTAAATATCATTGTGTGAGTTCAAAGATGCATTCTCACCTAATTCGGGCGTTGTTTTCTGCACAAAAGCTAATTCCTTCCTGCAGCGTCAGATAACGGTAGTCGAAGCTCCTGCCATACTCAAGGTCGCGAACTTCTCTAAAACCCGGAAGAGACTGTCACGAAACGGAACTCCCGTGGCAGTGCAACCCTCCAGTGCCCCCTGGAGAGATTATGTTAAAACGAATTAAAATATAAAATGTTTTCGTATCTCGCTAGAATTGAAAAAAATCGTTAACTAAGTATAAAAACACAATTGATCAGCGTATGTAAATTTTCTGGAATTTGTGAAGAAAAAAACAATTTTTTTACGAAAAAAGACGGTCCTTATGTGATGATATGGGGTATTATAAGTTTGATGAATCGGCAGACGAGGCGATGCAACGTTGCCACATTTCGGTGTAAAAAATATACCGTGCCCTGTCTGTAGGCATATAAGCAATGAATAAACTGGACTAGATAAAAATTTAAGATTAAAATCAACCGAATATAACTCTGTATATGAAGAAAAGATACATTGAAATCTACTGAAATATTAAATTTAATCAAGTATGTTCTTCCATTCACCCACATTTTAAAATTAACCAATATAAATTAACTTAATTGATGAAAAAATGTAATTTGTTTGACTTATCAAATTCTAAAAAAGTATATACTTATTTGCTTCTCCATTTATTCTATGCAATTTGACTCAAAATGCAAATTGGCGTAAAAATTCGGTTCGTTGAAATTGGCACTATATTTAATAAAAAATCAGTAAAACGTTTACAGTGTGGTCTCTTGAATTTCAGTCATTTACTCTTAAGAATAAAAATGTAGTCTATATATATTTAAAGAAAATTGAAATTTGCTATCGGTATCACTTATTGCGCAATAGCCAGCATCGTTTTAACTATGCATGGATTTGAAAAAAGAAACGATAAGTGCGGTAAGTTTAGTTACTTTAACTATTTGTTACAAGAACTTCCAAATCCGTGACATTTTCATAACTTTCCTATCTACTCTTTCTTAGGGCGTCTGCTGTACTCCAAAGATGAGTCAACCCATAATTAACATTAATTTTGTAAAAGATGGCACTATCAAAGGGAGAGAAGAACAACCGCCCAAAAATATCCAGACAAAAAAGTAAAATATTGAAAGTCACCTTCCAAGACTAAAAGATACATAAAAACAAGCAAAATTGCCTTCTCGGTGTTGGTCACCTATCTTTGGAGGTAGTTTATTAGAAACAGTTGTCAATTACATAAATATCTATATCGAAAAATTTGCAGGAAATTTTGCTAGTAAATACGAGACAAAACATACACTTATTTGTCTGAAATAAGATGTCTTGATGGGACTCTTATATTTATCTGGTGTTTATCATGGAAATAGGAAAACTACTGAATAATTTTGGGACTCGGGTGGCACAGGGTTGCAAATATTTTCGACAAGTGTGTTACTGAGAAAATTTAGATTCCTTATACGGTTTGATAATGCAATAACATGTCAACAGAGTCTAATATTCGACAAATTACCGGCTGTAGGGGACATTTTTTTAGGATTTTGTGACCAATTGCAAATTGTACAGTAGGTGAATATGTCACCGTCGACGAGAAGCTACTTGCATTACGTGGGAGGTAAAAAAATCCTAATAAGCCAGCTAATTATGAGCTTAAAGTGCAGATACAAGAATGAATTATACCTAAACCATGAAAGTGTATGCAGGATGTCAGCCCATCAGCCCTTTCGAAGTGAGCAACAAATTAGAGGACGTAGTTGAACGGTTGCTTGGCACAATTTTTGGAACAGGAACAAACGTCACAATAGATAACTGGTTTACTAGTTATTCTTTGGTTAACAAAATATTGGTCAACCACAATTTGGCAATTAGAAAAAAACTATCACGCGTTACCACCTTCATTTGTAGGTTCCAAAAAATATAAAAGAGCACTGTAGTATTATTGGTTTTCAAGAAAACTGCATTATTGTTTCGTACCTTCCTAAAAAAACAGAGCTGTTCTTATTCGAAGTATGCATCACGATGGTGTTATCCAGAAGAAAACACAAGATTAACAAACACCAGAAATTATTACTTCATATAACGGGACAAAATGGTGAGTTGATGTCAAATGTATGACAAGATGTATAATACGTACAAGGCGATTGCCATTATTAATCTACTATAGAGGTCTCCAAACATTTTTACAAGTGGGCCACTTGGTCGATAAATTTTATGGTCGCGGGCGAGTGTATTAACATGAAAAACGTTTTGAAAATATAGGCCCACAATATTTTCGTGTTAAAAGGTCGTCTAGTGAATTGGGTAGTATGATTTTTCAGGGAAAAATTTCGACATGTCACACAGTAGAAGCGTAAACCTAACGAAACGTTACGTTTCTCGTTACAGTTATTTTGAAATTTTAGTTAAGACTAGAGACTCCGCCCCTACGCGCGTCAACCCCGTGCCTCGCTCTGCGAATCTCCTCATTTCGGCATATATTTAAGGTAGACAATTATATTTAGCCATATTTTTGGGTTTCTCTCTCTTTCTCTTCCTACCATTCCCCTCCCTCTCTCCCTATCTCTACCTCCCTCTTTACTTACCTATATCCCTACCTCCCACCAAACCTTCCCCTTTGCCAAACTTCCGCTTCCCCTCATTCTCTCCCTCCCCCTCATTTTCTCTTCTCTCTCTCCTTCCTTCTCTCTTTCACTCTTTCTTTTCCCAACACTCCCGTTTTTCTCCGTTTTCCCAATATAACTTTCTGAGTACGGCGACAATGCTGGTTGTTCTTGGCAAAATATATTTTATTCAAGAAGAACTTAAAATTTTCGTGTGTGTTAGATGGCGAATCAGCCTCGTGGGCTATTATCGCCGTATCTTCCTCTAACAACTCACTCATTATCATGAAGGGTCTATATGCCACACAACATAAATGGTTTAGACGAGACAACATAAAATAAATCTAGTCCTGTGTCTCATCTGTTGAAATAAATAAATAATATAATTAGTTATAAACAGATAGAGAGAGACTGTAAAAGGGCCACCCACAATCTTTGAGCTAAAATGTCGATGAGACTGTATTAGGGTCTCCTGATAATAATAAAATTTAAAAAAATATCACAAGGCTGTAAGAGGGCCTATTATGGTTGCTGAAATCTTATAATTTATAAAAAATGGATAGGATAGTTATACACAGGCCACATCCTATCGCATATTAAAATCGTTTAAAAACTTATTTACATAAACCTATATATAAGATAAAATTCTGGACTCTTTCAGAAATGAGATGGTTCTTTTTACTCCCAGAGCGACAAAGGTTCATAAGTAGATGCACCCTCTCACTCTCATTACGTAATTGGATACAGTCCAATAAAATATGTGACACTGTTAGTGCAGTATCACATGTCTAACAAACTGGGGCTTCCTCAAATCGCAATAGGTAATTGTGCGTCCACCAATAGTGACCTATGCGTAGTTGGGTACTCTTACACCAATAGGGTCTTATATAACTTTATGAGTAAGGCAACAATCCTGGTTGTTCAAGAAGAACTTAAAATTTTCGCCTTCAAAACAATTTTCTGAGCAATTTCGAAACGTATTTGAAAATCTAGGGTAGGAAAATAAATTTGCATTCTTTTGCACGTACAAGTTTCTAATTTCTAGGACAATTATAAGTAACTTTCGAAAGCAAACGAAAGATATCTTACACTCAATTACCTCTCATGCTTTCAAAGCGGACATTATGGCAACAATCCTCCAATAATAATCTTAGGGGAATTTCTAAAATATTTTTTTTTGCTCTTGAACTTGAAAACTTGCCAATTTGCGTTGAAGGCTTTCGCAGCGTTGCTGAATGCTGGTAGAGGTTTTCGGGTTTCGCTGCGTTGGCGGCATCTCTGGCTCTCGACGTTTCGCAGACGTTGCAGTCTGCATCTTCAGGAGATGAAGTGAGATCCGATGGTAGGGATCTGACTTTTATATTCAATCGTGCCTTCCTAGTTTAACCGTTGTCCATCGCTGATTGGCTCGTTCGAGTTGCTATCCCTTTCTCCTTGGAGGTTGCTCCAACGTATTTTTCCTCCCTTTCACTTCACCTTAAAAACTTGCCGTTTTCACATTCATGAATAATCGGTCTGAATTTTTTCAGCATTCTAGCTCATACGGAAGTAAGAAATGGTTTCTGTAACACACATTAGTGCGGTTATAATATAGAGAGATATTCAACAATATATTCATTACATAGTTACGTTAGGCATAATGTTTTCCAACACTGCCTCATTGTTATATCTAGTAAAAAGATGTAAAAGGTTATTACCGGAGACCATAGTTTGGAGAGCCGTTTTATAGCATGGCCAACATTGGGGCCATAAGTAGTAGTAGTAGAGTTGATTTTCTAAGGTGTGTCGACAGCAAGGTCATTTCACACCGTACTCAAATCAGTAATACAATAAAAGTTATTATATTTCCTTAATAATTGTGATAAAAATTAAAATAAAATTTTATATACAGAAAAAATGTAATGTTAAAAATTATTTAAATGTATGGAAGCAATTTAGCTTCCCTGAGGAACTTGAAAACCACGTCTATCTTAACAGGGTCATCTCCCAGAACATCGTTAAGCTGGCCTTGCATCGAAAGACTGTTTCGCATACCCTGGTAGTGGATACATTCGGTCAGGATATGTCTTATACTGAGACGGGAGTCACAATGGTCACAGTGTGGTACTTCCTTCTCCTGTGTGAACAGAAAACAGTGAGTAAGGGTACAGTGCCATATCCTCAATCGGGTCAGCACTACTTCCTCCCGCCTACTATTCCTGACAGAGGAGGACCAAGAAGTCGTAACAGCCTTTATGTCCCGCAATTTGTTATTTTGCAAACCTAGCCATGAGTCCTGCCATTGTTTCACTGTAAGTAACCTAAAAAAATTTTTTAGGTCTTCTGCTGTCGTGAACCGCGAGTCTAGTTCTTGCTTGCATAGGCCTTCCTTGGCAGCAGAGTCGGCCTTCTCATTCCCCTTGATTCCCACATGCTCTGGTACCCAAACAAAGAGTATGTTGTTCCCCATGGCCTCTAACAGGGCAAGACGGGAGTGAATCAACTGGACCAGTGGATGATAGGAATCAAAGGAAAGGATTGATTGCAATGCGCTCCTAGAGTCACTACATTACAAACACGACATGTTTCGTGACTCTATTTCATCCAAGGCAGTCTTGATAGCATACAGTTTCGCTGTGTAAACACAACACAGCGGGTGCAGCTTCACCACGGAGATGATATTTTGGGAAGATGTTACAGCGCATGCACAGGCAGTGTCTGACTTGGACCCATCTGTGTAAATGTGAGTGGCATCACGGTGCTTTTCCAAAATTTCCATAAATTGGTGGAGATATACGTTAGGATGTGTGCCTGATTTGTTGCAGCGAGACAGATCCATATTAATTTTTGGATAAGACATCTGCCATGGCGGGACTTTACTAAAACCAGCAGGATGCACTTCGGGGAGCTGAATCCGGGCATCATCAATGAAATTTTTAAAACGAATTCCCTATGGGTTTCGTCTCCCTAGGTCTTCTATAAAATAATTCAATAAAACGGGGTCTGAACACAAATTTAAAACAAGGGTGTGTCTTTTGGGATAAAATCTTACTGACATAATTACACATTAAAATCATCCTCGGCATCTCAAGAGGCAGTTCTCCAGCATCACAGCAGATGCTGGGAATTGGACTGGTCCTGAAAGCACCAGTTGCCAACCTGAGGCCAGAGTTGTGGATGGTACTCAGTGGGCGGAATAGGACACTCGTGTAGCAGAATATACAAAGGACCCATAGTCGAGCTTTGATCGTACCAATGCCCTGTATAAGAGAAGCATCGATTTGCGGTCAGCACCCCATGACGAATTACACAAGTATCGCAGAACATTTAAAACTTTAAAACACATATTTTTAAAATGCCAATATGGCTTCTCCAGTTCCATCTTTTGTCGAGTGTCATTCCAAGGAACCGTACAGAATCCACCACCGGTAGGGTAATTTCACCAAGTGTAAGAAAGGGATCAGGAAATAATCCCCGTCGTCTGTGAAAATGCATACACTTGGTCTTCTCTTCGGAGAAGCGGAAGCCAGTTTCGCCAGACCATTTATGGAGCCGATTATGGGTCAGCTGGATTTGCCTTTCAGCCATCCTCAAATATGATGACCTACAGAAGATAGCTAGGTCATCGGCAAACAATGAGCCTATAACTGGTGGAATAATGCAGTCTACTACGTCATTGATGGCTATTGCGAATAGCGTAACACTTAAAACAGAGCCCTGAGGAACACCATTTTCTTGGGTAAAAGACTGAGATAGGTGATTGCCCAAACGAACTCTAAAAGTACGCCCCACTACAAAGTTTTGGATAAAAATTGGTAGTCTACCTTTAAAACCCCAGTCTTTAAGAGTGCGTAAAATCTTGTATCGCCAGGTATTGTCATACGCATTTTTTATGTCGAAAAAGACTCCTATGACATGCTGGCATAGGAGAAAGGCCTATTGGATAAAGCTGTCGTTCCTGACCAGGTGGTCCACTGTAGACCTGCTACGTCGGAAACCACACTGGACATTTGAGAGAAGGTTACCGCTCTCAAGGCACCAAACTAGATGTCTGTTCACCATTCTCTCCATCAGTTTGGACAGGCAACTGGTCAAGGAGATTGGGTGATAGCTGGATGGCTGGCTCTCGTCCTTTCCCTGTTTAGGGATAGGGACAATTGCCGATTCCCGCCAAGATTCAGGGAAAGCCCCCTCAGCCCAAAGCTGATTGAGGGTTTTCAGCAGATCCTGTTCAGCATCTATGGGCAGGTGTTTGAGGAAGGCATTGTGGATACTGTCCAAGCTAGGACAAGAGTCCTTACCATCCCCAATTGCCGACTTCAACTCCCACAATGAAAAAGGTTCATTGTAGGATGCTGGACTGCTGATATTGCCAAGGTTTAGTACAGTTCTTTCCATTCTCTCTTTCATTCGAATGAAAGAAAGCTCATACTCGGCTGTGCTTCTAACCTTGGCGTAATGGAGGCCTAACGCTTCGCCAATGGCAGCAGAAGATGTTATAAGTTGGCCTCCAATTTGTAGCCCTGGCACGCTTGTAGGGTGGTATTTGCCCGAGATTTTATTAACCCTATTCCAAACCTGTGCAACTGGAGTCCTGTGGTTAATGGAGGATACATACTTTATCCAAGAGGACCTTTTCGCATCCTTGATGACCTGGCGAGCTTTCGCCCTCAGTCGTCGAAACGCCGCAAGATTTGTACATGTGGGGTGTCTATTAAAAACTCGCAATGCCCGTTTGCGTTTCCGAATGGCCACCGCACATTCCTCATTCCACCAGTGAACGGGAGTGTGGCGAGTCTTCCCAGATGACATCGGAACGCTAGTACTAGCAGCATTGAGTACAGCTGCCGTAAAAACCTCGACATTGCGTATTCCCCCTCGACTGCTGTCAAAATTGAATTTAAAATTTGATTTAAAATCCGGCCAATGGGCTCTATGTGTAACCCATGTTCTCGCTCGGTTCGAGTCAACAGAAATGTTAGCCTTCTGCTGAATTAGGAGAGGGAAGTGGTCACTACCACAAAGATCATTATGCACAGACAATGTAAATAGTGGTGCAATGGCGCTGCTACAAATAACTAAATCTATTGAGGAGTACTCCCCATTAAAAGCATTAAAACGTGTTTTTTCACAGTCATTCAATAAAATCAGGTTAAAATCATTAAAAAGGTTTTCTAAAAGACGACCTCTGCCATTGTGGTCGGCCATCGCGTCCCCACAGAGTGTGTTATGTGCATTAAAGTCGCCCAGCAGCATGAATGGCCGTGGTAGCTGATTAATCAGGTCTTCAAGGTTCGCCCTGTTCACCTGAGCCCATTCCGGAAGGTATACGTTACATAACGTAATTACCACCGGAGCTGCTGCAGTAACAGCTACGGCTTGGAAGGGCGTCCTAAGGTCCACCTGGGAGGTGTAAAGGGTCTCCCTGATGGCCAAGGCGACCCCCCCTTGGGCTCTGTTTCCACTAAGGTCGTCAACACGAAGAACATTAAAACCTTTCAATTTAACCTTGTCTGTTTCTTTAAAATGGGTCTCTTGTTATAAAATAGAAGCAGGGTTAAAATCCTTTAATAAAATCGCCAGCTCCTCTCTGTGTGTATAAAAACCATTGCAGTTCCACTATATGAATAGGGGAATTAAAATGTGGAATTAAAGTTTAAAACCCTCAATATAATTGACGTTAGCAACGTCTGACTGGATGATAGAATATTTGCATCAACTACAAAATATATAAAATTGTGATGAAGCTTTGTCTTTCCCCATTTGTGTCTATTAAGGACGAAGGCCTGTAATTGGTCCTCGTCCATTTGTTCTTCTTCCATGCCCTCCTCACCTGATGCATGTTCGGCACAGGGAGTGCTGAATAGCAGTGCTTCCTCTCGCCCTGAGGAAGGAGGATTTTCTGGGGAACTTTTGTTTTTGGATACTTTTGTTTTTTATTATAATTTCTTTTGTTTTCTTTCATTCCTTTTCCTTAATTCCCACTTTTTGTATGGGTGCTACCTCATCTGTTTGGGTAGCGATGGTACTCTTCTTGATATGGGTAGCTGCCAAGAATGCAAAAGACCTTGAGAAAACTGGAGCAACAAGCTTTCTGAATTTTTTCCGTGCCTCAAAGTAAGACAGTTTCTCAAGCGTCTTAAGCTCCATAACCTTTTTTTCCTCCTTTAATTTTGGGCAGTCCCGAGAGAATGCCGGATGAGGACCTTTGCTGTTTGCACATGACACGGTCGCTGCACATTCTGCTCCATCGTGCTTATTCCGATTACATCAGGGGCAGACTGCATTGCCCTTGCAACGTAGTGCAGTGTGCCCAAACTTTTGGCATTGGAAACAGCGCATAGGGTTTGGAATATATGGCCGAACTGCACATGCCTCATGACCAATCATGACCTTCTCTGGTAGCTTCTCGAGGGAGAACGTGAGGACCATAGAGGTAGTATTGACTACCTCACCGATTCTCTTTGTCGTCAATCTCCTGCAGTCAATGACCCCCTGAGAGGCCATCTCCCGCTTACACTCCTCGATTTCTACATATAGAAGGTCATAGTTGGATATGACCCCTTGACAGGTGTTGAGGGTTTTATGGGTATCAACAGTTACCGGCATGTCTCCCAGCATTGAGATGTTAAAAATTTTCCTGCTTTGGGTCTTGTTCATGGTGTTAATAAGAAGATTACCATCCCTAAGTTTTTTAACGGATTCTAAAGATCCAGGCACCTGTATCGACAAGGACTTATATATAAAGAAGGGAGACACTTTGGTAAAGGTCTCACCTTCGGTTGAACGCTTCATGATCAAGTACTTGGTACATTTCATAACATTGTCTCCCCCATCAGAGTCCAGACGGGATCTTTTTGGTGGTGGAGAAAGTTTTTCTGCCATCCAAAATAATTAGTATTCAGCTTCTGGTCTCCCCACCCACCACGGAGCCACAAATGGGACGCCGCACCACAAACTGATGCGGACGCCAGGGCTAACCAGAAAGATATAGCACCTCTGACATGTTTGTCTTCTTTAGGTCAGATCTCCAGTGCATGGGGTCTCCAAACCCATACACTTTTGACCCCCCTACACAGACCCCCACTGCCTTGGCACCCGCCAACCGAAACGTCAAAACGTGACGGCAAGCCAATTAATCGGGTGTGGCTAGTACCCGACTCCTGTTTACAGTGAATTAGAGGCCAAAGTGGTGTGTTGCTCCCTGTACCTCTCTTGGGCATCCGACACCCAGACAGGATCCAGGAAGCTCAATCACCAGGTACCTCTTCTCCTCCTTGCGGGTCTCCATGCACGGCAAACACGCGGGTGGATCCATAGCCAGATGACGTGGCTGGACTCAGACAGCAGATCCACATACTGTCTGGACGTTACCCAAAGTGAAAAATGTGTTTTTAATGAGGTTGTCTCCTCGCCCATTGGTCGCCTCTTATGACCAGCAGAGGGGCTGTGGGAGTATTCTCAATCCCCCTACCCACAGGGGGTTGGGGCCATAAATACTTCAATAAAACATAAAGCTAATCAAGGTGAGTTAACGGAATGAAGATCATTTCTAAAAATTTGAGAAAGGCATTGGTTGACCAATATATGAAGTTGAGATCCTAGGAAATGCATGCATTACGAGATGCAAACTTTGCAGCCATGTTATAAGGGACACAATCGCCAAGAGCGACCACAAATGAAGCTGTAAAAACGTGATAGTTTCATTCACAGCAAAGACAATAAAACTAATTATTTTCGCCCTAGGTGCAATAGTTAATTATCCTTGAAACGCAGCAATAACATTTTCAATGATTGTTTTGAGGAAATTAACTCAAATCATTATAAAAACATAAGATTAAAAAATCTGATGTGTCCACCACATGACTTTCTGCATACCTGAAATATTTCAAAAAAGTCCTAATAGGTTAAATGATAATAAATATTTTAAGGGACTGCAAGAAAAATTTAAAGACTTTTAAAGAAGAGAAATAAACTAAAACCGTAGCCTTCTGATATTGGAATTAGCCCCAAAGCTCCAACAATTAAGAAAATAAAAAGTTTAGTTTTTAAAATATCTCTTCAACAATGAATTATATAGAAAAATGTTTCAAACAAAGGTTGTAGAAAATTAAATTTCCTACGACTTTTATTCCAGTACTGTTTTACATTCATCAAATATTAAATAGAATATCTCCTTAACAATGCGTTCCACAAAAAATGTTTCCAACAAAAATTGTAAAAAATAATATTATCTATGAAGTTTATAATAACAAAATTTACATTTATGAATATTTAAAAGAGTAATTTGTCTAAAACCAAAACGACTACGGTAAATATCCACTTTTGAGCGATTGTTGCCAAAACATAATCAGCTCTTCATTATATAGTATTCTTTCTAAATACTAAATTTGGTATTGATATGAGTGTAGGTTTTTGAGTTAGAGTGCCCACAAAATCCTATCACACAGGCCGACAGACACACAAACACATCATCAAGAAAATAGTCAAAATGTGTTCATGGGACCTTAAAACATGTATTTCTGTTGAAATCTCGAATTCGATTTTTTTTTCATGAAAACAATACTTGCTCTATATTTCGTATATGGAGAAAGTAAAAATTTAAGGCCATACATATATAATATAACACAGACGCCGTCTATACATCGCACGATGCTCATCCATTGGTTCAAATACTCAAGTGTCCATCTGCCTGTCACTCCTTTTTTTAGACACCCAGAGGGAGTAGCGACCTGAAGAAGTATGATACATGATGTTCCTATGTTGGGTAAAAAACAATCAAAACAATCTTTTTGAAAAACTGTCTCCTTAAGAATTTATTTTGTATACTCTTGATCATATTTATATATTTCCATTGATATGGTGACCAGACCACTGATGCATACACTAATATCCTCCTTAACAATGAATGGAAGCACCTAGTTCTATAAGGGCAAAAGGAACAAAATTAAGTTCTGAGTCAAATTGACTTTTGTGAAATGTTAAATTTAAAAAAATTCTCCATCATATTAACTTTTACCTTTATATTATGTTTTTAATGATATTCTAAATTAAATCTCTAAAAATTATGGACACACTTTGTATTGAGAATTTTTCAAGATATTCCATCTTGGGCATCCGAAACCCAGACAGGATCCAGGAAGCTCAACCACCAGGTACCTCTTCTCCCCCTTACGGGTCTCCACTTACGGCAAACACGGGTGGATCAATAGCCAGATGATGTGGCTGGACTCAGACAGCAGATCCACATACTGTCTGGATGCTACCCAAAGCGAAAAATGAGTTTTTTAACGAGGTTGTCTCTCTCGCCCATTGGTCGCCTCTTACGACCAGCAGAGGGGCTGCAGGAGTATTCTCAGTCCCCCTACCCGCAGGGAGGAGTAAATTTCATGAATTATATTTTCCAAATAGAAATATTTCAATTGACGAATCTTTAACTTTATGGAAGGGCCACCTCTCATTCAAGCAGTATATTCTTCTCAAATCATCCCAATTTGTCATTAAAACTTTTGATTTATATGATGCAGTGTATGGTTATTTATGGTCCTTTATAGTTTACATGGGAAAAGATACTGTATTGCATTCCCCCCTCATCACTTCTGATACCAGTAAAACATCTGCGATTGTTCTAAAATTATTGGAGCCTCTTCTCAATCAAGGACACACTGTGTGGATGGATAACTACTATGACTCCCCTGACTTAGCTATGCTTTTGAAAACTGTTCATCATACAGACTGTGTGGGAACTTTGAGACTGAACAGGAAAAATGTCCCGAAGATTGTAAAAGAGAAAAAACTAAAAAAACAAGAAGTGATAGGTCAGCACTCTGAGCCAGTTTCAGTTATAAAATGGAATGATAAGAAAGTAGTTACGATGATTTCTACCTTACACAGTAATGATACGAGAGTAGTGCAAAAAGAAATAAGGAAATAGTGAACCCTTTATGTGTAATAGAATATAATAGATTTATGGGTGGAGTAGACCTAAAAGATCAGCTTCTTCAGGGTTATCTACTGGAAAGAAAAAGGCTGAACAAACAGTTTATGAAATTATTTTGTAGACTTCTGAATTTAACAGTGCAATGATAATATACCGAGAAAACACAGGGAAGAAGATAGAACATTTGACATTCAGAATGCAGTTAGTTGAAGGTCTTTTTGTGAAATACGCCAATGCAATTCAACGTCAAGTCCCTGGACAACATTCATCCGATAATACAGTGCCTAGGCTAACAGAAAGACAATTCATAAAGAGACTCCCTCCAACCGAGAAGAAAGCTAGGTCGCAGAGAAGCTGCACTGTATGCACGAAGAGAGGAAAAAGGAAGGACACGGTTTATTGGTGTAAAGAATGCGACGTGGGATTGTGTCTCGATTGCTTTGAAATTTACCATACAAAGCTGAACTTTTAAGGTAATGTGAAGTACTGATAATATCTGTTGCAAATTTATAACTGACCTGAAATGCATTTAAATTTTTTATAGTTGTTTAAATATAGCATTATTTAATTCAAGCTTCGCAAAATGAGAAACAAATTTTAACCTTTATAGCCCGGCTTTTAAATCGCATTTGTAACCTCAGCCGGTCAGATTTTATCTTGGCATTTAAATTACTCCTTCCAGACATTTGCATTTCTTTTATTTTCTCTTTTACTAGTAATGATAGAAGAACAAAATAAAAACAAAGTTAAGAAAATAAAGTAATTGATTTTTATTGATTTTAAGTAATTTTTTGTATTGAGAAAGTATAAAATCATTTCAAGAAAAAATAAATATGTAAATATTTATGCATATAAATTTTTTCACTCATCGCAGTTTCAAATTATAATTTCGTCTGTATGATATTCTCTAAAACAAGGGTAAAAACACAATTCCACATCGCACTTAGAGCATCGATAAATCATACGATTCTTTTTGCAGCGCAGCGAACACACTCTGCATCTTGTCTTGGTCCCTTAGTCGACCCAAGCTCATTATCTTTCACTTCCAAGCGATCTATGTTTGTTGACATGGGATGCCATTTCTCAAGTGGTGTAGGGCATTCCTTTTTCCCAGCCGCATCCAAAAGATTCCTAACGAGAGCATATCTGAGTGTTCGGTCTTTCGTAATATTCGGAGCCTCATCACTTCTCAATCCCTTTGCTTCACCTGTATATGCATAGGCACCCAGGAAATTGCCCTTGTGTCGTTTTTCGACCTATTTCATTGCCTGAATCCTGACAGATTTATCTTTCTCATCATCATCATCCTGATCATTGTCCTTGCTGCCATCTGTTTCATATGCATCTTAGTCAATGTCTGCAATGAGCTTGTTTACAATGTCTTTTTCTGTAAACTTCCATTTCATATCCATTGCAGGAAAAGTAGGGTAACTACAATAAAATAGGGCACCTTAGTGTAAGTTAATACTAACAACAATAAAGCGGAAATAAAAAAATTCTTGTACATCGTGAAAAACTGTAGAACTGAATGAAATGCTACTCCAAAGATAGAATAAAAATACCTATGCATTATTTCTATGTCAGAAAAGGCACGAAAAAAGAGATCGTGAACCACGGCAGAATTTTTATTATGCTTACACCTCAAAGATGTGTAGTGAACTCAATACTAGGACACAGTGTCGCAGTGATGGTCCAGGAAGAGCCCAGCCCAGCAGAGAGAGGATAAACAGAGATGGATATCCATAGGGGGAATTTGTTTACCATTCAAGAACGAGTTAATTAAACGCATGAATCATATTCCCATGCCTCTTCTTCCATGCTACTCCCATCCCTTCGAGGAGCGAATAATAAAAAACGAAAAAGATCTTAGAAAATTAGTGCTCTTTGGTAAATAATATCTACATGTTTTTTATAGGTCAGAAAAGGCACAATTAAATAGAAAGTGAACCACAGCAGTATTTTTATTATGCTTACGCCTCAAAGATGCATGGTGGACTCAATAATAAGGATGCAGCGAAGGTCCAGCAAGAGCTGAGCCAAGCTGAGTGGGGAAAAACACATAAGGATGAACATGAGGGGAATTTGTTTACCATTCAAGAAAGAGATCAACAAAAGTCAGGCATCACATTCCCAGACCGTTTGGATGGTGTTCCAAGTAGTGATGATGTATTTCGAGTGCCAAATTCCTTCCGAGGAGTGATTATTAGAAAAGGAAAATGAGTGCGAAACTTTTTAGCAGGAACTTAAGTTCCTGTTTGGATGATAAAGGTTAACTAGATAAACAAATATTTTTTAAAAATCAAGAATGGTCATTATTGCGATATTTCCGAAAATTTAAAAAAATTGCTTCTAAAATAACGGAGATATAAATTTTAAAACAAATGTTAGCAAATTCGCCAAAATTATTTAAATCTCCTTCGACCGTAGGGATGAAAGGGATTTAAATCTCCTCCGTTGCTGAGGGGTTAATATGTACTAGAATTACTATGTATTGTAATGTCCATGTATATGAACCAAATATGACAATAAAAGTGTATTGAACTTGAGCTTTTTAGACATCCTGAAGAAGATGGCAGTGTCAGCCGTCGAAATGCCGATCCTAGATCAAACTTGGACCCGGTTGTGCACCCGAGAAAAATTTCTACAGTCGATCCACCAGGAAAGCACCAGATCCTACTTCAACCACCTTTACGGGGAGGGGACTCACTGCAGCATTCATCACTTTGAGAGGTTACGGAAGGAGAAAGTCAGACTTTTGAGCTCTCTTGCCTTCCTTTTGAGATGTCGTGACAATGATGTTTTACCAAAGGTAGGTATTTGATTTTAGGTGCTTCGACAGCTAGGGTCATTTTGCACCTTTCTCATTGCCTGTCAAGAGACATTGCAAACAATTTCCTACAATGTATTAAATAGTAAAATCATAAATAATAAAATGCATTAAAAGTAAATGTTTAAAATTCTATAAAAGGTGGATAAGTCCAGCTTCCCTTAAAAACCTTAAAATATTATCCATTTTCATGGAGTCGTCTGATAAAATATCAGTAAGTTCCCCCGTAATGTGGAGCATGCTTCGTAGGATGTTATATTTCCAGCATTCTGTCAGGAGGTGTCTTACAGTTAGAAGGGAGTCGCAATCAGTGCATCGAGGTGGTTCCTTCTTGACGGTAAAGAGGAACGAATGGGTCAGGGCTGAATGCCCTATTCTCAAATGCATGACCACGACTTCTTCCCTTCTACTATTCCTTACAGAGGATGCCCATGGAGAAATATCCCCTTTTATTTCACGTAGCTTATTTTGCGACATCTCTTGCCACAAAGTTTGCCACTTATTAAGCCCTGCTGTCCTAAACATACCCTTTAGGTCTTGGTGGAGGACAGGGTCGCCAACATGTCCAGGAATCCAGAGGAAAATGATGTCAACTCCTCTGGAGTTTAAATGGTAAAGGGCTTCCTGTACATCCTGAACGATTGGGTGGACAGGGGAGAAGCAGGTAATGGACTGAAGAGCACTCATGGAGTCCGAACAAATCATATATGGACCGTTCGAAATACCAATGCTCTCCAAGGCCATTCTTATGGCCGTCAACTCCGCCGTGTAAATACTACTCAGCGGGTTGAGCCCACCCTTAGAAGAGAGATTTTCGCTAGTGAAGGCTCACGCACAGGAGGAAGAGGATCTAGAGCCATCCGTGAAGATCAGTTCAAAACCAGGAAGATCATTAAGTACTTCAAAAAATAGCGACCTGTACTCACAAGAGAGGGTATTATGTTTTGTATACAGGGCAATGTCCAACAAGACCTTAGGGCGTGGGATCTGCCATGGTGGATATTTAAGAGAGCTGGTAGGAACAATCTTGGGAAGCTGCAATCCAATATCGTCCATATAAGATTTAAAACGTATTCCAAGTGGTTTTGTGGCCCTTGGGTGTCAGTTAAAAATTTCAGTAAAACGGGATTTAAAAATTACATCAAAACACGGGTGTCCTTTCAAAGATAAAATTTTTGTGACATAGTTACACATGAGGATATTTCTCCGGATCTCCAATGGCAGCTCACCAGCATCACAAAAAGTACTAGGAATGGGACTGGTTCTAAAAGCACCAGTTGCCAATCTGATTCCGGCATTGTGTAACGATGTCAGTGGATGCATGTATGACTTCCAGGCCAAGGAGTAGACAAAACTCCCATAGTCCATCTTTGACCGCACCAGTGCTCTGTACAGCATTAGCATTGATTTGCAGTCAGGTCCCCACAGATGGTTTGTGATATATCTTAAAATGTTTAAAACTGTAAAACACCGTTCCTTTAAAAACTGAATATGGCTTTTCCAATTCAGTCGTTTATCCAAGATCAAACCAAGAAAACGGATAGAGTCAGCAAACTCTAAAACATGGCAACCCAGTGTAAGCGTCGGCAGGAGGAAGCATCCCCTTCGCCTATAAAAGTGGACACATTTTGTCTTTTCTTGAGAAAAACAAAAACCGTTCGACTGTGCATAGACGATTTAATGTGAGTTGGAGCTGTCTCCCTTCCGTGGGGATTAATGATGACCTACAGAAAATAGCTAGGTCATCTACAAACAAAGATCCTTCCACAAGTGTTTGTATGCATCCAACCACATCATCTATAGCTATGGCAAAAAGTGTCACACTCAGGACGGAGCCTTGAGGAATTCCGTTTTCTTGTGAATAAAATTTGGATAAACTATTTCCTATTCTTACTTTAAAAACACGTCCCGATAAAAAGTTTTTAATAAAAATGGGTAGATTGCCCCTAAAACCCCACTTATGGAGGGTACTTAAAATTTTATGCCGCCATGTGGTGTCATGCCTTTTCCAAGTCAAAGAAGACACCAACCACGTGTTGCCTAAGAACGAATGCCTCCTGGATGAAGTTATCAATCCGCACCAAATGGTCTATGGTAGGCCTATGGCGACGGAACCCACACTGAATTTCGAAAAGAAGGTTTTGGCTTTCAAGACACCAAACTAGCCTCTTGTTTACCATTCTTTCCATCAGCTTGCACAGGCAGGATGTTAGGGATATCGGGCGGTGGTTTCCGAGGACAGAGTTGTCCTTTCCCTGCTTAGGGATGGGTACCACCACTGATTCTTTCCACTTGTCTGGGAACTCACCGTCCCTCCACATACGATTGAACGTGTGCAGAAGATTCCTTATGGCAGCTCCAGGAAGGTTACGTAAGAACGCGTTGTGGATGGCATCTATTCCTGAAGCCATGTCCTTCAAATCTGCTATGGCAGACTGAAGTTCCCAGGGAGTGAATGGGTCGTTGTACGGCATTCACATTGCCTGACCTGAAGTCTAAACTAAGACGTTCTATTTGGCATTTAACATCAAGAAAAGCGCTTGTGTATTGAGCGCTGCTGCTTACTGCAGCATAGTGCTCGCCAAATACATCCGCTATCTCTAGCGGAGATGTTATTAACGCCCGATTTGCCTTCACCCCTGGGACATGAGGAAGGTGAGCAGTCCCAGAAATACTCCTAACATTTCTCCATACCTGTGCGATGGGCGTCCTACAATTGATTGAGGACACATACTTCCTCCAGGATTCTCGTTTTGCGGCAGTTATGTCCTGTCGAGCTTTAGACCTTAATTTACGAAAAGCCAACAAATTCCTGCTCGTCGGATACTTATTAAAAATTTTTAGTGCCTTCTTCCTTTGATGGATAGCCTGAGCACATTCATCGTTCCACCATGGCACAGGTGGGCGATGTGACTTGCTGGCAGACCGTGGAACACTTACCTCTGCAGCATGAATAATTGCATCCATAGCAGCGTCAACATTCGCTGCAGCACTAAGAGCAGGGTCATAACAAATTTTTTAAATGTTTTTAAAATTACCCCAATCGGCTTTCTTCAAGACCCATTTAGGGGGTAAATTAAAATTATTTAAAAAATCACTTTTCCGGATGAGAAGGGGGAAGTGATTGCTTCCACATAAGTCATCGTGAACATGCATTTTAAAAATGGGAGCAATAGTGCTTGTACATATAAAAAGATCAATGGCCAAGTATTCACCATTATAGTAATTAAAACGCGTCTTTTTGTTATCATTGATTAAAATCAGATCGTGATGGCTTAAAAACTTTTCTAAAATACGACCTCGGCCATTATAATCTACCATAGTCTCTCCTCAAAGAGGGCTATGGGCATTGAAATCTCCTAAAAGGATGAATGGCCGAGGTAGCTGGCGGATGAGGTCCTCAAGGGTTCTTTCTGTCACGGAAGCCCACTGCGGAAAGTACACATTGCAAAAGGTGATGTGCTCTGGACAGGCAACCGTAACTGCGACGGCCTGGAACGGTGCCTGCAAATCCACCTGGCAGGTGTAAAGAGTCTCCCGGATGGCCGCAACGACGTCTGCCTGTGCCCTACGACCGCTGAGGTCATCTTCGCGAAATATTTTAAAACCTTTGAGTGAAACCTTGTCAGATCTCTTAAAATGAGTCTCCTGTAAAAATATACTGGATGGGTTAAAATTGTTTAACAAAATATCAAGCTCCGCCTTATGTTTAAAATACCCGTTACAATTCCATTGAACTGTAAGCATTTAAAATAAGGATAAAAACCATAAAATCTGTAAAAAAGACAGTAAATGCATCGTTCACCTGGAGCGAAGCTTACCGTGTAAGCTTTGTCTTCCTCCCTTTCAACCGTTGTGCGAGGAGGGCTTTCTTCCTCCATCTCCCTCTCAATCGAAAGAGGACCCTTGCTGGAGGGACCAGGTGGTGGTGTCTTTCCACACTTGTCAGCATGGGATTCCACTGGTGGCCTGGGTTTAGGTCTTGGTGACTGACTCCTCTTTGGAGAGTCCGCACCAGAGGTGATTTCCACCTCCATTGAGGTGGTTTCTTTTTTGTTTCTTATTTGTTTTTAGGTGTCAAGTTTTTCTTTTCTGTTTCCTTTTTTCTGTTTTCAATCTCTCGTTTATTTTTTTCCTCTTTAGCCTGTGGATGTTCTGCCTCGTGCTCGGTTTGGGTGGAACAGGTGACCGTTTTCTTCGGAGTAGCTGCTTTCTCCGCATAAGATTTTGAGAATGTCGGTGCTATCAGGGTCCTGTACTTCCGTGCCTCAAAATACGTTTTGATCTCTACGATCTTGCATTCTTCCTGTACTTTGGGGCAATCTCATGAGTAGACGGGGTGTGGCCCCTTGCAATTCCCGCAAAGTATAGGTGAGGCACATACCTTCCCCTCATGCACAGCTTTGCTACATTTTGGGCAGATGCCCTTGCACCTTGGTGCAACATGACCAAATTTTTGGCACATGTAGCTACGCATTGGGTTTGGTATATACGGACGTACAGGACATTTCTCATACCCTACATTGACCTTCTCCAGAAGCTTGTCAAGCAAAATGGGAGAACCACAGAGGTGGTGTTTATGGTTTCACCATTCCTTTTTGTTGTTAATCTACGACAGTTGATGACCCCTTGGGGAGCCATCTCCCTCGTAATCTCTGCGACATCGACATAGAGAAGGTCATAGCAAGATATGACCCCACGGCAGGTATTCAAAGTCTTATGCAGCTCCACAGTGACAGGAATGTCATGCAGCTTCTTCAAAGCCAGCAGCACTTCACTTTGCTTATCATTTCTGGTTTTAATTTATAGTGTTCCGTCCCTTATTTTTTTAACAGATTCTAGGTCCTCTGGGATTGCTCCCAAGAGGACCTTTTGTATTAGAAAGGGAGAGACCTTAGTAAGGTTCTCGCCTTCGTTTGTAAATCTCATAATTAGTTCCTGCAGGTGCAGGTCGACTTATCTCCCCCGTCCACATCTGGGCGGGTTCTTTTTGGGGGTGGAGGAAGTATGTGTTCCGCCATTAAATACATAAAATTCATCCCCTTGTCTCCCCACCCACCACGGAGCCACACATTTGGGACACCACACCGCAAACCGGTGTGGTCGCCAGGGCTAACCAAAGGATATAGCACCCGCAGCTAGGCTGCCTGCTTCAGGTTAGGTCTCAGCTCCCACTCCACCCACCGTACATAGGGCTCCAACCCCATGCACCTTCGACCCCCCTCCACCGACCTCCATAGCCCAAAGTGCTCGCTGCCGGAACGCCGAAACATGATGGAAGCCGATTAGTCAGGTGTGGCTAGCACCTGACCGCCCGTCTACAGCAAATCCAGGGCCTAAGTGGTGTATTACTCCATGGCCCTTCCAAAGCATTCGACTTCTTCCAGAACCAAGGAGCTCAACCACCAGGATCCCCTTCTCCCCCTTACGGGTCGCCATGCATGCCAAACACACGGGTGGGTTCATAGCCAGATGTTGTGGCTTTATGCGTAGGTAGTAACCCACATACTACCTGGACATTGCCCTTGGCAGAAACTGGGGGTTTTATAACGAGGTCTGCTCCTCGCCTCATACGACCAGCAGAGGGGCTGCGGGAGTATTCTCAATCCCCCTACCCGCAGGGGGCATGTTTTACCAAAATTCATCCGAATACAACCACCGGTAAACTCTCCGGCCACCGCACCAATCACTAAACGAGCAAGCCACACGCTTGTGATAGAACGGATTTGCCACATCCTGAAGATGGCAGTGTCAGCCGTCGATCCTAGATCAAACTTAGACCCGATTGTGCACCCAAGAAAAATTTCTTCAGTCAATCCACCGGGAAAGCACCAGATCCTATATTCCTGAATGTCATAAGGCATATTAAAAGCAATGAGGCCATCGCAGGATGTACTATGCCACTGCCTACCTCCCAGAATTATTTTTGAAGACGTCATCCCAATGCTGGATGCCATTTCTAAGAGCAGGTATAATGGAAACCCAAAGATCATTATGGGCCATGGCAGGTAACCAAGGCCCTTTTATGGGCTAGCAGTTGGGAGGAGTATTGAAGGTCCTTTTCAGGGCCAATATGCTAGGGATACTTATTTTAATTCTCTTCAAGGATAAAAACCACAGAGGTGCCCAGGTGTTGTGATTGCTTAAAACCATCCAATACCCCAGACACTCTTAAGGAGAGGAGATGAGGGAAGTGAGTGAGAAGAAGGGACTGAGTTAGCATTCCCCCACTTCACAGCAAATCCAGGAAAACCAACAAATGCATGCAATGGAAACCACATGACTCATAGGGGCCAACGCCTACACTAAGCAGGTAACAAATGCCCTTTTAAGGACTAGCAGTTGGGAGGAGTATGGAAGGTCCATTTCAGGGCCAATATGCTAGGGACTTTTTAGCCCTCTTCAGGACTAAAAGCCACACAGGTGCCCAGATGTTGGGCCACCCATAACCCAGACACTCTCAAGGAAAGGAGACTGGCAAAGTGAGTGAGAAAGGACTGAGTTAGCTTTCCCTCACTTTGCAACAAATCCAGGAAAACAGACAAACCCAAGCAAACCAACAAATCCAAGCTAAGCGAATAGATAAGTAGCAGTGGCTTCAATATGGAAATGAAAATAAGTATTTCGTGCATGGTATTTTACTAATATTGAACAGAGACTCAAAGTGAGCATGCCAGCAATGCATTAAGACATCAATTACACACACTCAGTGCATTCATTGAGGAATGCTAGCACAACAAAATATTTAAAGCTTGCATTAACACATACTGGTAATATATCTAGAATGAGTCACAAATTTTGCTTATAATCAGATTACAATTATTATATACCAATAAATACATTTTGACTACAAATACTGACTCAAACATAAGACCAAGTAGGCAGGTTTGCCGAAAAGATAACGAATTGTACAAAAAATTGGAGTAAAGGTTAAGTTTTTACGAGTCACTTGAAACATTTTGCAAAAGATATCATACCAACAAAGCAGACATGGGCAAATATGTGAATATGAGCAATGCAATCGAACATCGATTACACATGCTCAGTACATTCTAAATATGCTAAACACTTCATGTGCGACTGTCCTAGCCCAGCGGTGCATAATGGCTAGGGCATGTCCCATGGGTAATCGGTTGAAACAAAACTGTTTTCCTTGAACTAAGATTCCGTAGTAGCGTCTGTGTTCTGGTTGGATCGGAATCTGGTAAAAGGCGTCGATTAGGTCTAGCTTGGCCATGTAAGCTGCATGAGGGATGGTTAGCATGGCCTTAGCTGCATCTCGTAGGGAGAACTTTGGCTTATTATACGACGCTGTCCAGGGCGATAGATCGTGGATCAGGCGATGACCTCCCGATGCCTTGGGAATTAGACGGGCACGAAAGGTGCACTGCGGTTTCCTAATGGACCATATGCCTCGTTTAACAAATCTTTTAAGTGTAGCGATCAATTCCGGTGATGGGGTCGAGGGAATGTATACGGATTCTGCGCCCGCTGGTTTTGGAATGTTAGCTCCGTGGGCGAAAAGTTCGTACACTGATGGATCTGCATTCAAGAATGCTGGTACCACATAATAGTCAAAACTTGCATTAATGCATACCAGTGATACATCTACAATGATTCACAAATTCTGCCCAGAAATGCAGTCTCTCCATCTATCATACCAAAAGTATAAAATTTTACAAAAAGAAAATTTGAAGTAATTTTATAACAACACTGAATGTACATATTTAAACAAACTTATTTCCAATCTATTGTTTCTCCAATGAAATTAATTTTTTGTCCAAACAAATTAATAATCAATTGACAGAAATTGCAAAATACCTAAGAAATTACAAAAATTATCCACAAATAGTGATTCAAAACAATAATAGAATAATAATTCTGCTTCACAACATATTCAATGAAGAACATATGAATCACAAATTAATCTGATATCACATGATATCATTACAACAATCAAGATACACTAATGAAGACTAAGTTCAAAATGACTGACAAAAATAATTTTTCCCAGGAATGCAGTTTCTCCATCTACCACTGCATAAGTATAAAATTTTTACAAAACAAAGTTTCTAGAAATTTATAACGATATTGAAGGTATGTAAATTAACTTATTTTCAATATTCCATTTCTCTCAAAACAATCACGTTTTTACTGAAAAAATGAATCATTGCACACAATTGGTGAAATACTAGAGAAAGTATAAAAATAAGCTGGAAATGATACCTAACACTTCCAAGTCTATTCAATAAAAAATGCATGAATCACAAATCAATATAAAATCACATGATAACATTACAACAATTAAAAAATACTCTTGAACACTAAGCCCAAGTTTACTGAAATAAATAATTCCAACAAGTTCTAAAAAGTGCAGCAACATAAATTAAAGGTATGACTGAGTATTGCACTCATACATTTACATTAACACTTCATTGTTTATAAATGCGTCGCGGAATTGAGTTCTCGGGGGAGCGTGCGCCCAACAACAACCTGTCATTAGAGTATATGCCCGTGCATAAACGTGCAAACCCGACCACACCCGGCGCCACAGTTATGGCGACCTCGTCTCCTAGCTCCCCAGTCCGGTCCGGCAGGCATTCGCCTCCATTATTCGCAGAAGACCCGCAACTTACGGCAATGGTAGAGAAGGTGGAATCTCTGTCCCAACAATTACAGAATTTCTTCGAGCGCCAAGCCTCTACCAGCCTAATGGCATCATCGGCCTCTGCCTCCCCGCCATCTTGGACCTCATTGCGCCAGGAGGAGCCTCCGGTTCACGACCTTCCCCCGGACCCTGAGGTCCTTCAGCTTGCCCTGATCGTGAAAAACTCCATTTCTACTAACAGGTTTCGGCCAAGAGACGCGCATGAGGCCGCCAGCCTCCTGAACATGGCCAGCCTATGGGAAAGACTTCCCATCCCCCTAAAAGCCTACCTCTATGCTCGGCTGAGGATCCTAGGAGTGGCAGCCCGGCATGGATGGTCGACAGCCTCACAACTGGCCTCCCCGCAGGACGAGAACATTTTTAGGCTACCGCCTAACCTGCAACCTAGAGAGAAGCCCCAAGTTATCGTGATGTCACAACCACCACAAGCAGCTTCTTACAGGTCCTCCCGGTCCACGTCGCAGCCCCCCAGAGGACGCGGACGCCCCGGAGCGCGCTCCGCAAGACAATGAAGACCTTCCGGTCCTTCACCTTCCGGAGCCCATGCTGTTTAGCGACTCTCAACGCCTAAACACCCTCTCCCAGGACTGCACCAATGACGAGTTCCTAAACTGGAAAGATAGCGGCGAGCCCCTGGACCCGGTCAACTGGGAGTCGGCCCCGGAGGATTCCTCAGCAGACGAAGCGGACTCTGGCAACTCCTCCGACACCACGCCTTCAGACGAGGACACACCCGACAGCGGGATACCATATAACTGGCTGCAGACCTCGGTGCCGCTGGCCGTCCCTACGGCCTCCTCGGAATGGCTTCCCCTACCAGAACCCTACCCGTATGCAGATCCATCAGTGTACGAACTTTTCGCCCACGGAGCTAACATTCCAAAACCAGCGGGCACAGAATCCGTATACATTCCCTCGACCCCATCACCGGAATTGATTGCTACGCTTAAAAGATTTGTTAAACGAGGCATATGGTCCATTAGGAAACCGCAGTGCGCCTTTCGTGCCCGTCTAATTCCCAAGGCATCGGGAGGTCATCGCCTGATCCACGATCTATCGCCCTGGACAGCATCGTATAATAAGCCAAAGTTCTCCCTACGAGATGCAGCTAAGGCCATGCTAACCATCCCTCATGCAGCTTACATGGCCAAGCTAGACCTAATCGACGCCTTTTACCAGATTCCGATCCAACCAGAACACAGACGCTACTACGGAATCTTAGTTCAAGGAAAACAGTTTTGTTTCAACCGATTACCCATGGGACATGCCCTAGCCATTATGCAACGCTGGGCTAGGACAGTCGCACATGAAGTGTTTAGCATATTTAGAATTCGGTTATTGTGCTACTTAGACGATTGGCTACTAGTGGACCCCCAGTTGTCAGTGACCCAAGTACAAGTCATAGTTAAGTTTCTTAGGGATGATTTAGGTATCTCCCTCAATTTGCGTAAATGCATACTTATTCCAGTTCAACGTATTAAATACTTAGGGGTAATCATAGCACCCCGGCCAGTCTTGCTAAACTACACCATGCAATAATAGTGGCACCAAGGATTCGAACTCTAGACATCCCCAAGGCAGCAGGTTTCGTAGCATGGGTATGCTACATACTATCCCTCCCATATTTTATGATCACTGACATCTATAAAAGGGACAATGCCATGTTACTGAAAGCTTGGGACTGCAGCCTCTTTCACAAACATCGACGCTTCGCCACGGGCGGAACACGGGACCTTGAAGTCTTCTCCGACGCCACGCCATGGCAGCTGGCATGGGTCATCCCAGAAAGACAATTGACGGAGATTCTCCCACTGCCGGAGGAGCTCCCCATCTACTTAGCCGAGGCGGAAGCCGCCCTTAGAGGAGCTGCGGCAGCCGCAGAGCATCTCCCAGCAGACCGCCGACTTGTGGTTCGCATAGATAATCAGGCGGTCATATATTGTCTTACCAAAGGCAAAGGGTTATTGTTCTCACATGATATGTATCGTTTAATGTATTTTGATATAATAAAGAATGTGGCACAAGATGTCTTGGGCGTACGTTCCCTCAGAGCTCAATCCGGCCGATCGTCCTTCCCGGATGGTCCTTCCTTCCTATATGCGACGTGGTATAATAATTCACTTTCAAAAGTTTTAATTAATATAAATATTAAACTGGACAAGAATGCATACTTCATCCATACATCATTCTTATAGTGCATTGCCTAGATATCCTGTACCAGAAGTTTAATGGAATTACAATTTCAAGACATTTAACAGACATAACATACTCTTTTTATGATTTCTTGTCCATTCTACCTTGATCAAGTTCATGAAAATTACACTGCATAAGAAAGTCAGCTTTCACAGGAAGAATACCATAACATTTTACAAAAAATTCGACTAAATATGAAGCATAAAATTAAGAAAAATTTTAAATCATAAGTACCTCATTAAAATATCATACAATAAGCCATTCCTTAAAATTACCTTAAAACCTCAAATTCAATGCAAAAAATAGTAAACATGGCATAAAAATTACACAAATCACATTTAATTAGCAAGAACAACTAACTGCTTCATTATTGACATCAGCAGAATTCAAAAGCATCTCAATGAGCTGATCACATCTTCTCACAAAAAAGATTCTGAGGATTTAAATGTCATCAACTAAAGATAAGACCTGGTTGGTTATGACAAAAAAATATAGAACACATAAGAGAACATATCAAGGCAATTATTAAAAGGCAACAAAATCTATCAGCTAGTGAAGAACATGCTCATTTAGCTAAACATCATTTCCACTATGAATGCACCAACTGCCTTTCCACACAGACCAACAACATGGCAATCAACAGAAATAACCGAAAGAACCCTTAACTGTTAATGGATAAAACAAATAAATCCCTCTTCCATTTGGAAAAACATCCCTTGGACTTTGATGGACAAAAATCCAAGACCCAATAATCATTTAAGTACAAGAATTGTATTAATTGAAACAAGACAACGATGGGTGAAGAAGCTAGTTGTATTTCTGGCATCATGCAGTAATTATGAAGCCTCTGTACCATCGGCATATCTTGTTCATAAGCCACACTATGAATCCTACATATCCTGAATGTACATATTTTTAAAGAACCCTAATTTCCAATCCATCTTTTCTCCAATGAAATAAATTTTTTGCCTAGCAAATTAATTATCAATGCACAGAAATTGCAAAATAACTAAGAAATTCCAAAAATTACCCACAAATAGTGATTCAAAACAATGCTAGAAGAATAATACCAAATCACAATCTACTCAATGAAGAATGTATGAATCACAAATCAATCTGAAATCAAATGGCATCATTACAACAAATGATCAAAAATACTAACAAGTCATTACTACAATTACTGACATCAGTAGTACAAATTTAACAGCATCTCAATAAGATTATCACATTCCACAAAAAATTATTTTGCATCAATTTTAATAAAGGGCTACCAAACAAGATTTACTGATCTTTACTTTAACATTTTACAAATAAGTTATTTTTTGAACACTAACCCAAAGTTTACTGAAATAATTAATTCCAACAAATTCTAAAAAGGGGAGTGACATAAATTAAAGTTGTGACTGAGTATTGCACTCATACATTTACATTAACACTTCATTGTTTATAAATGCCTTTATAACAATAAACTCATAATTCACTTTCAAAAAGTTAGAATTAATAAAAATATTATACTTCGCAAGAATGCATACTTCATCCATACACCATTTGTATAGTGGATTCAGTCTAGATATCCTCTACCAGAAGCTTAATGAGATTACAATTTTAAGACATTTATCACACCTAACATACTCTATTCATGATTTCTTCTCCATTATACCTTGAACAAGTTCGTGAAAATTACATTGCATAAGAAAGTCAGCTTTCACAGGAAGAATCCCATCAATTTTATAAAAAATTCTATAAAATATAAAGCATAAAATTAAAAAACAATTTCAATCATAAGCATCTCATTAAAATACCGTACAATAAGCTATTCCTTAAAATTATCTTCAACCTCAAATTGAATGCAAAAAATGGTAAACTGAATTCAAAACTTAACAAATGACATTAAAATTACCAAGAACAAGCAATTGCTTCATTATGGACATCATCCATTTGTCAATCATATATTTGGTATCCAATGGATTTTTCCTTCCTTCTCAATCATCATAAAGGGATGCAGAATGCCCATAACAATTGCGATATTTTTCTTTGCAAAAGTGATGATTAATATGAAGATGCAAATTCACCAAACTTCCACAATTTTGTCAGGAGAAAGCAATCACTTTAAATGCATTTCAAACAATGGCAAAGTAATTCTACTCACATTGCCTGGGAGAAAAGTACTCATACTTATTAGGACAAATCAGAAACACAGCTCAAATACCTGTGTATTTCGAAATGCCATATGAAATGACAGTTGATGATAAGGGCACAAAAACAGTTCAAGCGATCACTGGTGGGGAAGAAATCAACGATGCCCTGTCATGCATGCAGTGTTGGCAGATGGAAAGAAACTTCCACCATATGTCATATTCAAAAGGAAAACTCTTCTGAAAAATGAAAAGTTCCCAGCAGGAATTTTAGTAAGGGCACAGGAAAAGGATTGAATGAACAATGATCTAGTTTTAGACTGAATAATGTGGGAATATTGGCCAGGTACTCTTCTCAATCCCTCCAATATGTTTGTGCTGGACAATTTTCATGGCCACCTGACTGAAGACATTAAGGAACACCTTAACCCTCCAAGGAAGAGCGTGACCATATGGTAACGGCATGAGCGCCTACCCTTTTTATACGCCCGCATGGACTCCCTTCCAATAGCTAATGGTAAAAAACCACTTTCCTTTCCTAAGGGTCTAAACTGCAGTTGTTTCGGGTAACATGTAGTGTACATCGTTTTGTGAAGTGAAATCGACGAGCCAAAGTCTTCAATTTCCATTTTTGCATCAGAATGGAATAGGGTTCACAGTAATTTTTTCTTTTACTTTTCACCAAATATTTTATTTTGTCCAATGAATTGTTCCTTTAGGGTGTTATCTAACACTTAAATGGGTAAAAAATATTGTTCATGTGAATTGCTGGTTATACAATCAATGAAAATCTTCCTGTGACCATATGGTCACGCTCGTCCTTATCCATGATATTTTTCAGATTTCACATGAAAATGAATCATTAGTATCCAGTGACATATAATTTAACAAATCTTTATTATTTCCAAATTTACCTCGTAAATCCTATACAATTTAGTTACAGAGATTTAAAAATTACATTTTTTCATATGAAATACTTGATATTTATTCTAAAAATATAGAATTTTTTGCAATGATCAACTTTATATTTTAGGGAAAATTGAAGGATGGTTTGACCAACAAGGAAATTCTGGATATAATAGAGGCTGAAAGATCAAGTGATTCGGAGAATGAAGCAAAAATCACAGATATTTTTATACCTCCTCCTGACCCGAGTGTGTTGACTGACAAGGATAGTGCAGATGAAGATGAGGGAGGATTGGTGGACAATCTGAGTGGCCATCAGCTCGCAGCAGCTGTTGAAGTAAAACTCAGTAATCAAAAACGTATTGGAGTAAATTATGAGCTGTCTTTCTATCAAGTCAGCCAGAAGAATAAGTGGACTGAGGGCGATTTGGAGCATTTACCCACCATGAAATTAGAAGATGCAAATTATGAACAATACAAATTACTTTCGCCACTACAATTTTTCGAGCTGTTTTGGGATGGAGATGTTATTGGATATTTGGTAGTGGAGACATCTTGATATGCCAGTTTTAAAAAATTTTCCCAATCCAACAGTGACTGAAGAAGAAATAAAAGTTTTTATCTGTATTCTCATTTTGAGCATATACGTCTTGCCCAGTAAGAAATTTTATTGGGAAACTAAAAGATGATGTAGGCAACATTTTAGTGAGTAATGAGTTGAGGGGGGATCACTTTATTCAAATTATGAAGTTTATTCATGTGGCCGATAAAACTAAACTTAAAACTAATGACAAAATGTGCAAGCTCAGGCCGCTGATTGCGATGCTGACGGCCAAATTCAGGGAACACTTTGTGCTGAATGAGCACCTTGACTTTGGTGAATGTATGATTAAATATTTTGGGCGTCACGAGTGTAAGCAGTTCATAAGAGGCAAACCAATTCGTTTTGGACACAAGGTTTGGAGTCTCAATACGGACTTTGGTTATCTGATAGATTTTGAAATTTATCAAGGAAAAAATCCTAATACAAATCTTGATTGATGCAAATGTTGGATGCTCTACCTGTCGAAAAAGGAGATTACCCCTACCAGATATTCTTTGATAATTTATTTACAGGTGAGGTTTATAAATATTATTTTCCATTGCAGTCCATTTTGTCATAAAACCAATTATACAGCTATTGTTACTGTTATTTTACAGGTATGAATTTAATGCATCATTTGAAATTGCAGGGGTACTACAGTACTGGTACAATGAGAGATAATAGAATTCCCAAAGATTGTCCCCTACCTACGAAAACTGATATGAAACAAACCAAAAGAGGTATGTTTAAATTCATTTTAGAAATAACCTCGGCATATCAATATGTAAGTGGATGATTTCAAGGCTAGCAAGGGCTGGTTTGAGAAGTTTAAGAAGTGCTGTGAGCTTAGGCATGGGGAGGCTGCCAGTGCTGACAAGGAAGGTGCAGAGGACTTAAAGAAGAAATTTGAAGAGGCCATGGAGGAAGAACGCTATGTTCCACAGCAAGTCTTCAATGTGGACGAAACAGGTTGTTTTGCAAGAAAATGCCTAATAGAACCTACACCACCAAAGAAAAACTGAAAACCTCAGGTCATAAGCCTATGAAGGACAGGCTAACCTTGCTGCAAGGTGTCAATGCGTCTGGTGATTTCAAGCTTAAACCTATGCTGGTGTACCATTCTTTCACTTCAAGAGTATTCAAGCAGCAGAAAGTCCTTCGGTAAGAGTTAGGAGTTTCTTGGAGAGCAAACACAAAGGCTTGGATGACTAGGCATGTTTTCTTGGAATGGGCCATTTAACCCTCCAGTACTCACGCTGGTTATTCAAACACAAGTACTCACATGGGGTCGATTTTAACCGCATATGAATTACATTGAAAATACATGCCAAATGTAGTTCATTCATAAACATAAAATGACAAAAATAAATCTAATTTAATATAAGCAAAACAAATAGATTTTTTAACAATATTTAATAATATTACTTTAAATAAAAATTGACAAACCTTAAGTCAATATTTCTGCCAAAAATAGCGAACATATTTTTGGCATGCGAAAACAAAATACAAAATGAAATTTGGTGAAAAATGGTTAAATTACAATTACTTTCTAATATAAATATATAATAAATACATTAATTTATAAAAGTGCAATTGTAATAATTTTACTATTTTTCAAAAGTTCTCATTTTCTCAGATGTCTCACACACAACCACCAAAATTTACTATTCATAATATAGCATATAGAGAAGGTTAAAAGAGGACAAGTTTTTTTCCTCACCTCAGAAATTACAGGTATCGGCTAAAATTTGTTGAGAGTGGAACAGAAACATGAAAAAACTCAATTGTTGCATTAAAAACTAATTCACCAAAACAGCAACAATATTTTCCACACAAAAAGATATATATCACAGATGCTCTTATCAGATCGCCGTGCGCCATCTAAAAAAAGTGATATTGCTCAAAAACGGTCAACACAATACTAGAAATTTTTACCTAAAAACCTTCCACACATGTCATTCCAGCTACTGGATGAGACAGCAAAAAATGAACGAGAGGAAAAGCGCCATAATATGTGAGGGGTGGGGTAGAAATCTACCCCGTGTGAATACTGGAGGGTTAAGTTTTTTGCCCCTCTGTGAAGGATTACCTCATCAAGAATAAGCTGGAGTTAAAGGCCCTTTTACTTCAGGAGAATGTTCCTGGCCATGACCCTGAACTTGCTAACTCTTTGACTGCCAAGTTTCCTTTTGTCAAAGTCCAGTTTCTTCCACCAAACACCACATCTCTTATCCAGCATATGGACCAGCAGGTCATAGCAAACTTCAAGAAGCTGTACACCAAGAAAGGTTTTTGCAAATGCCAAGAAGCCACTGAAGGTCCAGAGGGAATTTCATTGAAAGAGTTCTGGAAGACAAAATTCTACATCTTTTCGAGGGTATAAGATGCATTGTTTCTGCATGGCAAGAAGTTTCTATGAGGTGCTTGAATGTTGCCTAGAAGCCATTATGGCCAGGAATTCAACAAGACTTTGAAGGCCTTGACAATGTTGAAGTCTACAGGGAGATTGTTCCAATGCAAAAGGATTTAAGGTGGAACCAGAATATGTTGAAGTTTCTTGAATCCCACAACAGAGAGCTGAGCATAGAGGATCTACAAGAGCTGGACAGGTTCCTTGAAAAGGAGATAAAACAGGAAGAGGGAGAAGCTCACACAATCCCTGGAAGGCCTTGTCTTAACTCTCAGATCTCGGGAAATCACGCATGGACCCGTAGAGGTCCGGGGACACCAGTTGAGAAACACTACCATAAGAAATTCAGTTTTAAATAACTGAGAATCAAGATTAATTTATGCATGGAATAACCAATCCACTCCACACCAATAAAGAGATAGACACACATTCTAGTCAGTCATTTCCTTCCCAATGTCTGCCGTTTTCCTTCAATTTCTGCAATATGATCACATCACAAGATCATTTGGTCCATCATTTACTCCAGTCAGAGGCGAGTTTCATATATTTGAAAACCTGTATGGAAAGAAAATGTCTATTTTTAGCCATTTTTAGGTTATATTTGGGAATCTGTTAAGGCTTGCTTCACTTGCCTATATTTTTCAAGCCAATTTAACAATCTTAATGAATATTTGAATATTAAGAACATTTTTATTACTTAATTTACACCAAAATATAAGAGAACTGATATGTTTTATAGCAAAATGTAGATATGTCCTTTCATTTTTGAAAAGAACTTACATTTAGTACTTAACAGATTTTAATAAAAGAATGACAGCCAATCACAAAACAAGCGTTCTCAAAAAGTGCTTGGAATGGAAGCCTCATAAAGAAACATTAATTAAGGGGGTTTGTGAATCAAAAACATTTGATAACTAATGCCAAAAGCAAATATCCAGAGGTTTGAAATCTGTGGTGTTTTCCAGGAGTATAATCCTCTCAGAAAGCAAGTGTCTGCTCGAATCCATATATACAACAGTAAAAAAATTACAGAGACTTCAAGCTTATTATTTACTCATTCCTCCATTGTATGCTGCACCACCATCTCCCCCATCATTGCTAAAAGTGTTTAGCTGTGTGACGTTACCTTGACAAAACCATGCCACTCCTCCCTCTGCACATCTCGTACTCTCACTGGGCAGAAGGCAGCATTTTAGGGACCACGTACTTCACCTTAGGAGTATTAATGTTGGAGAAATTAAAAGAAGAGGACAAATGCTTTCACTGCAGTCACTCACAAAAATCAGTCCCCATAACACCAACCCCATGCCTGAACGATTTACTTCTCAACGACAAGCATTCACAAATACATAGTATGATTCGACCATGAACAGTTCAGGGAATGTCAAAATGGCAGTCCTTTGCATGCCTTTCTGGATGCTATTTTTTTAAAATCATACGATAATTTCTAAAAATATTTTATTAAATTTTAGAGATAAGATTTCATCCTATCCATTTGAATATATTATTTATGTCTGTGAGCTGCGATTAACACAATCCTGAGGCCGGTAGCAAAGAGGTTTGGTAGAAAAAGAAATGAGTGAATGAGAGAAAAGGCTAAGGGTTGTGGTATTGCACGTCTGCTTCAGCCATGGGTATTCCTATTTGGCGCGAGTATTGTAAACCACATAGAAATTAAAATAAAACAGTATAGTCTACATTTTTGTTACGTACGTAATACGGAAACACTACAAGTGTACACAAATATATATTTAACAAAACTATGTAAATGCACCGCTATCTAGGGTTCCCACCTTTTCTGGACCAGATTCCCGAACATTCTAATAACATTTCTAAAAAACTACGAACATAACTGAACATATCACGAACAAAACCGAACAGTGTAAATTACATTTCCTAACTGGATTAATTGCACTATTTAGAACTTTCTACACATCTTTCTGTGACTAATCATTAAAATTATTGAAATAGTAATAATTTTTAAAGGAGACAAGAAAACACTTTTGCAGTCTGGACAATCTTTCACCTGATGCAAATAAAATACACTTTTAATTATGTAGCAAAAAACTGTTAATACACAGCCCAATATAAACATTGAAAAGATAGATCTTTTGAACATTCTTTAGAAGTGAATATATCGAAATAGGTTTTCATTGGTATCAAATTTTGGTGCCCATTTGGATAGGCGCCTGAGGTCCCCTCACCTGTATATTTGCAATTTATTAGTTTGTTTATTAAATATAATTGGCAGAGGCTTTATCATAGGATTTTCGTCTTTCAAAGTGTTAGATATCACAAAAAAGCTGTTATTGAATTCAAAATTTTGACCATATGCTCCAAGAGAGCTGATATGATGGAGAAAATGGAAAAAAATTGATTTCGATTTCATTTTTGTGCCTTACACATTTCATTGATATCTCATCATGGATCTATTATAACAATATTTGTAAGAGGAAACTTACAAAACATGCCGAGTATAGATTTTTCCTTCTCCCATTTATGTCGATTTAAGTCAGTCCTTTCAAAAACGTACATTTTGTATTTACCAGATGCTGTAGCATTTCCTTAGCGTAGACGATATTTCTCAATTCATCTCACTAATGAATTCACTTATCCTCCTTCCACACAAGCAATCTACGGGTGTAGTATGTACGATGGATACCGAACACCTAAACATTTATCCAACTTATCTAACTGTTCGGTAAAGCATCGGTACAGAACACCGAACAGTTTGTATGAATAGGAAACAGTTTGGGTGAAAACAGAACAGGTGGAAACCCTACAGCCATCACTTATAAAGGTACATTATTGTAAAATCAACGGATGCAGCCTTCACGTAGTGGAACTCCATATTCAGGGATAGATACTGCTAGTCGAAACCGGCCGCCCGTTATTATAAAAGTGGATTGTTTCCAAAGTACTACATTCATTTTTCCCTGCAACATTATTGTATTAAATCTATAATAAATGAAGTATAACTTTCACCACTATTAGATGCCAATGCAACACAAACCGAATATAGTGAGTAATGCTCCTGAATATATATTCTTCTCCTTAAAGTTACTGCTCAATTTTCTTAAAAATTTGTTTCGGTGGCCGCCATGTTACGTTTTTAGTTTATACAACTATGAATAAATTAAAAACACCGTATTTGGGAAAACCACAACGGATCTTACAACTTTCAAACGCACCAAGCAATATGTACAAAACTCGTTTGTTCTGTCGACTATCCATTTCCATTCGTATTGCGAGAACAGCGATGATAGCGCCCCAAGCGGCAGAGAATGGTCGGAGTTCTAAACAGATGAAAGCCATGGTACGAAAGCTATATGTGTAACGTAAATAAATTGAATTCATTGCTTCGTACCGTAATTAAAGGTTGAAAAATGTCAAATTACGTGGGTGGAATAATCTTTGCAGTTTACGGATGTTCTAATTATAAGTGGCAGTAGAATTCCAGATCTTTTTTTTGCTTCCCGAAAGATAATTACTGCATACATAGGAAAGATAAGGAGTTAGCATCTTGTGTAGATTTCTTATCAACCAAAGACTACTACCCCTACAAGTATAAGTATTTCTTCAAGTAACCATTAAAACATGGAACATAAACTTTGTGATGTCTTCTTTTTAAGTTGGTACCATGTGTTATATACTCCAATCGCAAGAGACGATAGTTGGTGGCAGAAACATCTCGAGAGAAAATATAATTAATATTCCAAAAAGGAATTGTGGAAATTCAATCACGCTACAAAAAAATGTAACGTAAACCGAGACTCGTGTAACTTTATTTTCGAGCAGCGGTTAACGAAAAAAATAAATGACAATCGCAAAATTATAGTATTTGTCGCATAAAAAATGTTTGATGTAGTTTAGATAAGGAAGTATGTTAAAAGCGTCCACCTTTGTATTGTGTTTAATTTGTTCTTTTTCAGTATGTTTTATGTAAATTTTAAAAACATAATAGTAATATGTGAACTGGTTATATTTTCAGGTAACGATTAAAAGAAGATAACATAAAAGAAGGCGCCATCACGTCAAATGATTTGTAGAAATTATACAATTCTTTAAATATAGGCAACAAAATTATTTAGGAAAAATGAAAGAGTATTCTAGTGAATGATTTGCCTATACCATTAGTTAAAATTTTCCTGTAGAAATTATTCGTGGCGATTATATTAAATTGGCACAGCTTGAATGAATTTATTGGAGCCTTTCTTTGAAGTAGGTTTGGTACGTAGTGAAATCATTGTTGTAAATTTTCTTAGTTCACATTATTTTAAATTCTTAATTTGTCTGAAAACGTAATTTGAAGGAAGAAGTGACATCTAAATAGAGCGATATCAATTTAAATGAAACTATAGTTGAAGTGTTCTGTTTCTCGATCCAATAACTATTAATATTTTATGTAATTAACTGCATGAAAACATCCAACTTCACATACATAACAAATATTTTAGTTGAGAGTATCCAAATTTACTAAAGTCGTAAAATGTTATTTTAATCGCTAAGTTATATGCTGTGTTACAGCAAAGTTAACTAGATATTCAATGAAAAGGTAGAATGTTTGATAAGTAAAAATTAATGTCACCAAAAGGACGCGGATTTCGCATAACTTCCTGTACACACAGGTGAATGTGTATACAGAAGAGCGAATTTCACGATTAGTGGCCGAGTACCTAATGTTATTCACTATAACCTCGGCACCACTGCCACAAACTTGAAACTGCTCAATTATAGAATTCTAGGCAGTCACAAAGGAATCCAATGTTGCTAGTTTTTTAAATTATTACTCCGTTGATACCCCTGAAAAGAAAGCTTTAGACAAAGCGTAAAAAATTAATCACTATATAGTCAACTGTTTCGGCCGTTACTTTGTAGAAATACATAATTCAGAAATAAAAATAACAGTCAATTCCTACAATACTTTTATTGTACTTAATAAAAGTATTGTAGGTGTTTACGAAGTTATTTTAATCTCTGAATTAATCACTATGGGTAGTACCATAGCCCCATAAGTAATGCATTCATAATCTCCCTATTTATATCCAGTTACTTCACATGAAATTGAAATAGGTCATTCCTTTACTAACAAATTATCTTCAGGATTGGAAGATATTACTTACAAGTTAATTATATGTACTCTTCCCTTTATTATTGATCCATTAATTTATCTATGTAATTTGTCTCTGTCAGAAGACATCTTTCCAAAGTGTTTAAAGCATAGCAAGGTCAAGCCTCCGTTTAAAAAAGGAAATATTCCTGAAGTTGGGAACTACAGGCCCATTAGCTTGCTTTCTGGATTATCAAAAGTATTTGAAAGAGTAATGCATAACCATCTAAAAGATTTTTAGAAAACAACTCGATTCTTAACAATCAAGAACATAATTGATAGTAGCTCAATAACTTTGGCCAAAACTAACAAAGGTGAAATACTCCTTTAGCCAAAACAACTAGAGGGCTACAAAACAAAAGGTTTTACCCCTGACGATGCCCACCTTGTGGGCGAAATGCATTGGGTTTTGTAGCCCTCTAGTTGTTTTGGCTAAAGGAGTATTTCACCTTTGTTAATCAAGAACATAGTTTCAGGAAAAATAGGTCTACGTCAATTGCGCTTGATGAACTTATAATGAATACATTAAATGCAATTGATAGCAAGCATGGCAACCGGAGTATATTTCGATCATACAAATGCTTTTGATATTGTAAACCATGACATTCTACGGCACAAGTTAGTCAAATATGGTATTACAGATAATGCAAGCATATGGTTTCTTTCTTACCTTATTGATAGATGTCAATATGTGGTTTCCTTTTTTTGATAATGTAAAAATTATTGAAACAAAATTTTAGATTAATATAAGAGAAGTGAGTTATGGCATTCCTCAGGCATCCATTTTGAGCCCTTTACTGTTTCTTCTATATGTAAATGATTTACCTGATTACTTGTCTGATGTTAAGACTTTCATTCGCTGAAGATACCAGTGTTCTCATTCAAACCAACTATTCAATGACCCAATCGGAACACTGGTTTCATCAAAATCTATTAGTGATTAATGTCCAAAAAAGGGTGTTAATTTTAATTTGTCCTCTCCCAAATGTTAAACTATGCAATACTGAATTATCCTTTGTCAACAATGTTACTATTCTTGGAATTAAGGTTGAACAATCCTTAAAGTGGTTTTCAAATATAGAATTTCTACTGTCTAAATTATGCCAAGTGATTTTTCAACTTAGATACTTGAGATCCAGTACTAGTAAGTGTGTGTATTATTCAAATTTCCACTCGATACTTTCTTATGGTGTTATTTTCTGCCAGTCATAGAAAACAAATATTCAGAGCCCAAAAACAGGCTATTATGGCCATTGTAAATTTATCCTCTAGAAAGTCTTGTAGAACTCATTTTCAATCTCTATAGATAATGCCACTTCCTTATCTATATGTGTTTCAGGTAATTCTTATAAATAAAATATTAATTTATTTGAATTAAAATGTGATGTTCATCCACTCAACACCCGATCACAGCAGGATATAGGTACATATCCACCCAAGCAAGTAAATTAAGTAGTGAAGATGTTAAGCTATTTAACCAACTTCTATCAGAGGTAAAGAAAGCAAACTCAATTCAACCATGTAAATTAAAACTAAAAAGGCTACTTCTAGAAAAACTCCTATACTGTGTGGATGAGTTTTTTACCCCATGCAAAAGCAAATAACTTGTCTATAGGTAAGCTATTATGAGTCCCCATCATATGAGTTCAAAGTGTGATATAATGGCAATATTGTGTATTGTGGGATTTTAAAACGACTTTTAATACTCACTTTATTGTAGGCATGTTTATCTTTATGTCTTTTTCTTGATGAAGCTATGCAATGTGTGAAATTGCCTAGGGCTAATAAATTATTATTATCCAAAATAGTTAATGCAAGGGGATATTTGGATTACTAGATTTTAACAAAAAATTAGTTTTTGTTTATTACAGTGTCTATTTATTTTAACAGTATGGAGGTGGATGATACATGTTTAATGCACTGTAAGCATGCATATCATTACAACTTATGAAAAGTACTGCAGTTTTTACTATCTCCATATACAAAGTATAGAGAAAATATTGTTTTCATGAAAGAAAATCGAATTTGAGATTTCAACAGAAATACGTTTTACAGTCCCCTGAACACGTTAAGATTATTTTCTAGATGATGTCTGTTGGTCTGCTTGCGATAGGATTTTGTGGGCACTCTAACTCAAAAACCTACACTCATATCAATATCAAATTTTATATTTAGAAAGAGTACTATATAATGAAGGACTGATTAGGTTTTGGCAACAGTCGCTCAACTGGAAGTAGATATTTACTCTAGTTATGTTTTGGTTTTAGATCTTCATATATGTAAATGTTCTTTATTATAAACGTCATAGATAATATTATTCTCTGTAACTTTTGTTTGAAACATTTTTTCGTGGAATGCATTGTTAAGGAGAAATTCCATTTATTTAATATTTGATGAATGTAAAACAGTAGTGGAATAAAAGTCATAGAAAATTTAATTTTCTACAACCTTTGTTCGAAACATTTTTCCATATATGGCATTGTTGAAGAGATATTTTAAAACCTAAATTTTTTAGTTGCCACAACCACACCACCTACCGGCGACTATTGTAAATATTTTACGCTCCTTTTTATTTTCTTATTTGTTGGAGCATCAGGGTTATATCCAATATCAGAAGGCTAAGGTTTGAGTTTATTTCTCGTCTTTGTAAAGTCTTTAAATTTTTCTCGCAGTGCCTTAAAATATTTATTATTCTGTAACCTATTTGGAATTTTTAGAAATATTGCAGGTATGGAGAAAGTCATGTGGTGGCCACAAGATTTTTTTATTGAAATTATGATTTAGTTTTAGTTGGTTATTTTAATAATTTCATTATTTTGACAACAGTTGTCACATTATATGTATTATATAAACCTAGCGATCCTTTTCAGAATTTATATTGTAAAAGTGAATACAGTAGATCTTTCATAAGTCGAACTTCATAGGAAACAAAAATATTCGAGTTATAGAAAATTTGACTTACGGAAATACGATTTTCTAATTTCTATTTTGCCCGGTAAAATTAATTCACTTCGAGTTATGTAAATTTCAGGTTATAGACATTCTAGTTATGGAAGTTCCACTGTATAAACAAATCATAATTATCCTTCGTAGCACTGAGTATAAACAAACTTCTCATTGTTCAGCAAGTATAAACAAAGTAAGTTTACTTCAATCATGGCTGGCGATCTACCTAAGGGGGCCCAGATGCAATTTTCCACCTGGTTGACCTCCCCCCCATGGCCCCCAGGATAAATATGTACTATTAACAAACTTTCATATTTGAAATAATATTTTATTTTAAACATATACTTTTATAATTTGGTGTATACATTATATGTATATATTATACACTATGCAATATAATACAATTTTCGGATGTTACATTAATATTTAAATGTCTTTATTAAAAAAAATTTATAACATCTGAAAAATCACATTCTCTAGCTAAATCTCATTTGATGCTTAACAGGATGCAAGAATTTAAGCACTCCTCACACATGGTAGATCTCAAATAATTTTTAATGATTTTTAATTTACTAAAAATATACTTGGTGTCCAAATAAAGGTCAATTAATATGTTTAAAAGTACTTGCATTAATCCTTCACCAGTTGTATCAGATACTGCAATTAATCCTATGGGTGACTCTTTGATTGTAATTATTTTATCTGCAATGTTTACATATAGTACAGTAACTGACACTTGTTCAATTTGTGAAATATCAGGTGTGCAATCCATTTGAATGCTAAAATGTTTTGCTATCTTAACATTATTCTAAATTTTAGAACAAAATGCATTACTCATTCCTGATTCATGTGATAAATGATGCATAATTTTTTTATCTGCATTTTGAATTTTGGTTAAATGTTCAGATAGTACAACATCATATTTCCCTAATAATTTGATTAATCCCAAAAAATTTCCATTATTGGATTCTCCTATTATTTCATGAGTTCCCCTAAATGCAAGATTGTTACTTGTTAGAAATAAAATTACATGGACAGTAAAACGAAATGTCTTTGATGTTCTATTTCAGTGGTCAAGATTGTTTGTATTGAATTATCAATATTTTCTTCTAAATTGAGTTTCTTAGAAAGTTCTTGCCAATCGATAAAAGAATTGAGATGTGTTTTAGATATTTCGTGATCCTTAAGAACTACACTTAATTTTCTCCAGAAATTGAAACCATATACACAGCTTTTAATTGTATTGTCTTTTACTAAATAATAAGCAACAAAAGCAATAAACAGCATCTTGCCGAATGGAATAAAGCAGCCAACTACAGTGTCTTTTTTCATAATTTGGCAGTGTTTTAAAATAATAAACATCTTCCGTCTTAATTCTTAGGAAAATTTAGACTTAAAATTTGCTGGACACAAACATGGATCATCACTTATTATGACTGCAACTATTTCATCTTCATCATCTTTCATGCTGTTGATCCATATCTGGATTTTCTTGGTGATCTACTCCTTCAGTAATGGTGAAACTTCCTTATTTTTTGCTTCAATGCTTGAATTAGTAAAATCTGCTATCAATTCGGTTTTTTTATTCTTGTCTTTTTCTTTCTTTCTCATCTGTTATCTTACATTTTTGGCTTCCAGATAAATATTTCCTCTGCATTTTTCACCTTTCAAAATAATATTAGTATTAAATATTCTAAATTATTTAAATATACTCTGAATTGAATATATGCATATTTTAAACTGTGCTATTAAATTCTTTATAGATTTAAAAACAATCTGATGTGGGCACCACATGACTTTCTCCATACCTGTAATATTTCTAAAAATTCCAATTAGGTTACATAATAATAAATATTTTAAGAAACTGCGAGAAAAATTTAGACTTTACAAAGAACAGAATTAAACTCAAACCATAGCCTTCTGATATTGGATATAGCAACAAAGCTCCCACAATTTAGAAAAGAAAAAGGAGCGTTACTAAGACATAACCAAATTATATTTCCTACAACTTTTATTCCAATACATTTATCAAATATTAAAGCAAATATTTCAAAATAACGGATAAGTGACAACAATAAACACCCACTTCCAGTTGACCGATTTTTACCAAAAACTAATCGGTTCTTGTGGCTAGCATAACAATGTTAAATATAAAATTTCTCATTGACCTAATTAATAGTTTTTGAGTTGGAGCACCCACTAAAAAGTTGTCCCATAGACGCACAGATATCATCTAGAAAATGGTCGAATTGTGTTCAACGAATCTCAAAATGTGTATTTTCGTTGAAATTGATTTTTTTAATGAAAACAAAACTTTCCCTATACGTATGGAGAAATTAATAAGGAAAAAGTTTGTTGTGGAAAAGTGTCTCCTGCTATACACCAGTCATGGTGTCTCGTCTTCAAATTTGTCTCATGATGAATTTGTCATGCAATGTATTTATTTGTGACGAATTTTGTTTGTGCAATAAATTGATGCACTTCTAACTGACCACGGAGAGTTGTCATAGAACCGTAGAAAGTATGGTTATGCATTTAATCTATATTTTTTAAACAAGATACAAGTAGGGATGTACATGGGTTTCCTGTGGTTCAAAAGTGGCAGCGCTGCTTTCTATATCTATACTAAACATCTTGATTTTGTTTTTTATGTTACATGCCTCCTTCCTACAAAAACTTCATTGAAATAAGTTAGCCAATTCCTTCAAAACTCATAATTACCGAAAAGTTTAACTTTGTAATTGTAGCACCCCTGCTTAGTAGATCCGGTTCAAATATGCCATTTTGGTCATTAATTTATGTGAATATTATACTTCGGAAATTTGGTTGAAATCGGTTAAGCCAATTCTTCCAGATGAGCTGGAGATTCGAAATTTTTTCTTAGGTAGAATTTTGTGCGAAACCGACTAGAAAAAACGAAAATCTTGAATAAGTGTAAGAATGCGGCCGCTAAAAATTTGCAATTGTTAAAACAAATTTTCAAGGTTTATGTATTTCCGAATGTGCTACAGAGCTGAAATTTTTTTTTATAGGTAGAATTTGTAAAAAAACGAAATAGGGATTATACAAATTTTGATATTTTAATTTATTTGGCAGTAATAAATTCTAAAATTTTAAACAAATAGGTAAATGTTTAGATACGAAGGAGCATGTTAGAGAGCTGAATTTTTGAAGTTATTTAGAGTTTCGTCTATTTAAACGAATAGACTATTTATTGTATCTATGAAATTCTTATTGCGGCCGTTAAAAATAATTTAAATTTAAAAAATTAGATAAATGTTATTTCACTTCTAAATGTGCTATAAATTTGAAATTTGGCATAAATGTGTGGCATTATTAACCCAATGTGGAAAACTTATAATATTCATAAAATTGCAAAAATTAACAATTGTTTTTCTCCATTATTGTTCCATAAGGAGAAAACGAAAATCGGTCCCGGGGAGAATTATTTTGAATTAAAGAAATATTTACTATGATGAAATATCTCTCTGAAAAATGAATGTTCTTTAAAGTTGAGATGAAATGCTTGCAGAATACAAGCACCTTCTACTAGTATTATATTTATCATTATATATAGACGACTCTTACAGAGGAGGAGGATATAACATATAGGAGGATACTAATGTCCAGCCCAAACTACAAAAGCTAGGGAGCTGAAAGTTTTAGTTTTTGTAGATATAATGGAGAAATCTTCAGATAAAATGAGACTTCTCACCTAAGTGACATGAGTTCGTCTCCAGAAATTCTGAAAGTTGCATTTTTTCCCATAAGAAAAGCATTGCGCCATTTTTGTAAATTAATTATGGGTACTTGCCGGTAAGCTAGAAAGATGAAATTTTCAGTGTTGCTAGATGGCCGCAATATCTATTAGGAATTATTGTCACTTTTGCTTAAAGTGTCTTGGGTTCGACTCCAGAGACCCCGGAATATCTCCCATAAGTTAGCATGGGAAAACGCAATCCAGTGTGTAGACCAATCTTATAAGTTTAGGAAGCTGAAATTTTGCAAGATTATAGAACTTTTCTCATAACCAACTATAAAAATCGAAAATTTTAAAATTGTAAATTTTAGTGGTTGTTTTTACCGCATTTTAACATTAAAGTTTAATAATTTTTTAGGTTCTATGGGATGAGCTAGGAAGCTGCAATTTTTAAATTATTTACACAACAGTGCATTTGCACATATAAACATTTCAATCTCTCCATATATATATTGCGGCAACCGTTAAAAATGTTAAAATTTTAAACAATTAGAAAAATATTATTTTACTTCTAGAAGTGCTACAACTTTAAAATTTGGCTGAAATGTGTAGCATTAGTACCCCATAATGGAGAAAGTATAAAATTCTTAAAATTGCAACATTTGGGGATTGTTTTAAACTATTATTTTTACATGTGAGAAAAAACGAAAATCGCTGCAGAGGTGAAATCTTTAGAAATAAAAAAATATTTGTAATGATGAAATATCTGTTTGAGAAATGAATCCTTTTTCAAGGTGAGATGATATGCTTGCAGTATGCAAGCACCAACTACTAGTATGTTATATCCCCCTCCTCTGTAAGGAACGTCTGTATATATTGATATAGGAGGATACTAATGTTTAGGCACTTCCAGATGAGCTGGAGATTCAGAATTTTTTTCTTAGTTAGTATTTTGTGCACAACCGACTAGAAAAAACGAAAATCTTGAAAAAGTACAACAATGCGATCGCTAAAAATTCGCAAATTTAAACAAATTTTCAAGGTCTATGAATTTCCGAATGTGCTACGGAGCTGAAAATTTTTTTAAAGGTAGGATAAAAAAAACGAAATAGGGATTATAGAAATTTTGGTATTTTAATTTGTGTTGCCATTAAATATTCTCTAACTTTAAAGAAATAGATAACTGTTAAGTACTACCGGTTGAGCTAGGAAGTTGAAATTTTCAAGTTATTTACAGAGTAATGCATTTGTACAAATAACATTTGAATCTCTCCATAAATATATTGCGGCAGCCATTAAAAATGTTTAAAATTTAAACAGAAAAGTATTATTGCACTTCTAGAAGTGCTACAACTTTAAAATTTTGCAGAAATATGTAGCATTTGTACCCTATAATGGAGAAAAAATAAAATTCTTAAAATTGCAAAGTTTGGGGATTGTTTTAATCTATTATTTTTACATAAGGGAAAAACGAAAATCGCTGCGGAGGTGCAATTACTAGAATTAAAAAAATATTTGTAATGATGTAATATCTGTCTGAAAAATGAATGTTTTTTCAAGGTTAGATGATATGTTTGCAGAATGCAATCACCTTCTTTGAGATTTGGGAAGATGATAGGTCATTGGATATAACTTCAGAGAAAAATCCAAAATTCCTGAAAACGTTTTATTTAACGGGTATGTTTGAACAAAATATCATATTATAAAGGTCTGTAAAAAAGCATTCGAAATAGTGCAGCGCTATATAAAATTGCATTTTTTTATTATTTGCAGCTAATACACAAGTCGAGACAAATTTTCTGAATCATCATCTGAATGAAAGAATGAAGTTTATTTTTCTTGAAAATGAAATTCAAATGCTTGCGGCATTTGCATAAAAAATTATTTTCATTGTAAGATTATGAAAGGTTTTTCGGTTTTTACAATGAAAAATATTAACTACCATAGCAACGAATCCAAGCCTTTCAATGGGAATTGATTTGCCATATTTCAAGAGCATTGATTTAATAATTAGAATACATAATAATTAGTCTTGGTAGTATTCAATTTCAATCGAAAGAGTCAATAAATATCTATTTTTTTATTTTCATAATGGATGAAAATAAATATCCTTCGATAATTGTCGATTATCCAACATGATGGGAAATTATACGTCTAAAAACCTTTTATATTCTGTTCTGTTTTTCTGTTTACTTTTTTCGTAGTATTCTTTCTTACCTACGATATCATTCCTCTTCTGACCTTGCAATAACATTGGTACTTAAATATGCATTTTGAAAAATCAGATAAGCACAAGATCCTAGGGTACTTATGAGAACACGTGTATCGTAGCCCTTTTTAGGTTTTTGAGATTATATTGGCCGAATTAATGATGGGATATTCCACGAGACTTTCTATACAGATAAGGTCATGTATATGTCCAGGTGAGAGTTCCTCGAGCCCTGTTGAAATAGATTCGCATGAAATTAACTTCTGAGGTCGTTTTGCTACACCTTCCAAGCATCTACACTGTGTATTACCGGAGAAAATGTTTCTCTATTTCTTGTTAGGGTTTTTCCAATAGATGGACGTTGTTTTATGCACTTTCACCCTTTCTTTCTATGAACTTGGTCACCACATTTGGCATTCGTTCTCTAAAAGTTGTCCAGGAAAGAGCCTTCTGCTCTTTTGCTTTTGGCTTCTTCCTCCTTTGCTACAGGTTACTTAATTTCCATTTGTATACATATAATGGTTTAAACAAGGTAAAATAAGTTAGCAATCGTTATTTAAAATTGAAGTGATTTATGGATTAAAATTTATTATTAATATTTGTTGTAAAATATATTGCTTATTTGAAACAAAATTTAATCAGGATTTGAGGTTAGACTGTTGATCGAGCACTGAATAATTAAGTCTAATTTTTCTCTCTATATATTCATCATCATCATAGATAGTTTGTCCGTAGACAGGTCCTTGATTATTTATGGTTAAACCTGGTTTTCCTATTTTCCGCTGCCCTCTTCATATCTTGATAACTCTCTTTCCTTTTCAAATCATCTATGAAACCTTTCCCTACCTCTTTCCCTTTATAGTGCTTTTCGTCATTGCTTAAAAGCACTATAATCTTCGCGATGTCCGTCTGTCCGTTCGTACGCATGTATCAGGGAAGAATTGGCTGAACCGATTTCAACAAAATTTGGTACATATAATATTCACATAAATTAATGACCAAAACGGCATATTTGGACCTGATCTACTCAGCAGGGATGCCACAATTACTAAGTTAAACATTTAGGTTATTATGAATTTGGAAGGAATTGGTTGAACAGATTTCAGTGAACTTTTGTAGAAAGGAGGCGTGTAACATAAAAAAACAAAATCAAGATTAGTATAGATATAGAAAACAGGGCTGCCACAATACAAATAATATTTTTTTACAAGTAGTGTTGAACTGTTCATATCAATTTTAACCAAATTTAAAAATTGTAATATACCCAAATATACAAAACCATAATAGCATATTTGGATCGGATCAAACAAACAGGGGTGCCACATTTACAAATTAATATCCTTTGGTAATTACAGATTTGGAAGGGACTGCCTAAATGGATTTAAACTAAATTCTGTATATAAGATTTATACAACATAACATAATGAAATCAACACATTTAAAATAGAGATAAAGAGCAGGGACCTACAATAAAAAGTAAAATTATATTTTTACACGTATACCATCATCATTGGTAGTCTGTCAGTAGACAGGTCCATGATTATTCATGGTTAAACCTGGTTCTCCATATACTCCTATTTTCCGCTGTCCTCTTCATATCTTGATAACTCTCTTTCCCTTTCAAATTGTCTATCAGCTGAAACCTTTTCCTACCTCTTTCCCTTTTCCCATCTAGTTTTCCTTCTAACACGTCTTTAATCATACTCTCTCTCCTCAGGTAATGTCCAACCCAGTTAGCCTTCCTCTTTCTGATAGTCTGTATAATCATTCGCTTCTCTCCTATTCTTCGTAGCACTTCATCGTTTTTCATCCTATCTGTCCATTTTATCTTCAGCATTCTCCTCCAAGTCCACATTTCAAAGCTTTCCAAGTATTTGATGTCATTTTTGCTTAGCGTCCATGTTTCTGCCCCATACAATGCTATACTCCATACGTAGCATTTTATCAACTTCTTGCGGATATCTTCCCTTATATTCCCTGTAAGTAGTTGTTTCTTTCTCCTGAAAGCCACTTTTGCTTTTCCTATTCTAGTTTTGATCTCATCCGTACATTTTGCCTCTCGTGTTATGATACTTCCAAGGTATTTATATTCTGAAACTTGTTCTAATGGCTTTCCCCCAATAGTTATGTTCAGATTCTCTTCTTTACCCGATATTCGAATGACCTTGGATTTTTCTGTATTTATTTCCATACCGTATTTTCTACCTGTTATCACTAGTCTATTTATCATTTTTTGTAGCTCCTCTTCCTTTCTTGCTAGATTGAAATATTATTGCAATAATTATACCATTAACCTTTTTTCCTTAATTAGTCCTTAATTGACATCAACCAATGAATGTATATCAGAAGTTTATTTCTGTTCTTTGTAAAGTCTAAAATTTTCTCGTAGTTTCTTAAAATATTTATTATAATGTAACCTATTTGGAATTTTTAGTAATATTACAGATATGGAGAAAGTCATGTGGTGGCCACATCAGATTTTTACCCATATCCCTTCAGTATTATTTTGCATGCTTTCAATTTACATGGCATTTTCCAGGAATGTAACCAGCATGTAAATCAAGGGCTAACTGTAATTAATGTAAGGCTCCATGCCCACCCATGATTTTCAAAAGATAATTACACTAGTTAAATCATAAAATACGGCCAAAATGATAATAAATCTAAGAAAAGGGTGTTAGTTAAATTTGTTTGGAAAGAAAAGCTTGTGATATTCTCTGGGTTAACTTTGCACATCAAAATATTTATCTTCTTATTTCTAAACAAATCTGAAGCTCAGCATACTTTTAAAAAATCCATAAAGGGAAATTCATGAAGTTCACACAAAATTAGTATTGCTGTAATTTTAATTCAGATTTATGAATCCAATATCGGTAGGTTTTAAAATATTTTGCCAATGAATTTACTGTAAAAGAGATGGCATTTAATTCTAATTATATTCATGCTAATTATCAGAATGAATATTAACGATAACTGAAAGGAAGTTAAATGCATACCATTTTCATAAATCTGTTCTAAGTTGTCGACGGAATTAAGTGAAAATAGTCGGTAGCCAGTTTTTGTCCCTACTGCAAGAGACCTACAAAAAGATAAAAATTAATTATTACACAACTTAAATATGACAAATAATATAGTATACAAAAATAGTAAAAATGTTACTCATTAGATATCTTCGGCAGTCATACATAAAGGGAAAGGTGCCAAAATGTACACTTCTTATAGTATCACTGGAAATACTATTAAAGTTGAAGCGAAAGTGGATGTTACACAAATATATATCATGACATTTTGGTAACTTTCACCGACAGAAAATGACAACGTAATTAGCAACGTATGAATTAGCAAATTATTTTTAAAGAATATTTTCCGGTAAAAGGAACACCCTATTGTTCAGCTTTAAAGTGGTATTTCTAATTTATTAAAATAATATTTTTCGGTAGTAGATATTAAAATATTAAATTAGATATTAAAATAACTTTTCGCAGATGACATCGTCATATATAAGAATACATTCAACCGAGATGACCATCAGTCTCTGCAGAAATATTTATAAGCCATTTCAGTATGGTGTAAGTAATAGAATATTGAAATTAATTACAGCAAAAGTGCCGCAGTATTGTTCTGGAGAATTAAGAATGGAGAAATAGGTTTTGAGTACAAAATCGATTCAAGAATTATTAAAGCAGCTGAGCATGTAAAATATTTTAGAGTTAGTATTTGTCATAATATATTGTGGGGCATGCATATTCGTTATGTTATAAAAGCAAATTACAAGAAACTGGCTTTCATAAGCAGAATAATGCAGAAAAGTATAGAGAAGGTACGTGAAGCGTGTTATTTTTCACTAGTTAGACAACAGGTGGTATATACCTCCAGTACGTGGGATCCGTATGGGAAGGGCAATATAATAAAGTTAGAAAGAGTATTGCGGAGAACAGCCAGATTATTTATACAAAATTACGAGCATATGGAAAGCGTCACATTACTATATAACTTAAAATGGAGATCTCTGGAAGACCGAAGAAAGTGCTTAAGGTTAAGGCTCTTAGAGAAATACAGATCAGAATGTCTGACATAGGGTGTAGTGCGTATAATTGAGGAACAATTATGGTGATAAGATACGTAAGATCGGTTATATGACGGGACGTTACAGAGACTCATTCTTTCGGATAACAGTATGAGATCATAACAGGAAAGACAAATCTGTAATTAATAACTGTTAGGTAAGCCTCGGAGCAGTGCACCCCCTTCCACCCACCAGACTGGTGAATTTCAGAGTAACATGTAGAAGAGATGAGGTAAAGCATAATTTACTATCTACATTCAAGAAATATTATAATTGTCAATGACTCAATGAGAAGGATTATACAAATTAAAAAGTATCTAGATTAGAAAATATCATATTTGGATATATGAGAATAAAGAATAGTATAAGTTCCAGTGTGGTAGAGCATAAATTATAATATTGTGACTGACGTGCTAGGTGCTAATTTGGTATAATCAAGAATTCAGTTAGTAAAAGGCGTGAATTAACAATTAATATATATTTTCTTATATATGTTGGTTGTCGAAATCATATATATGGCAAATTATGTAAAGGAAATAGTGAAAATACAAGAAATATCGCTTCCTGTTTGCACAATGAACTTCTTTCTGCACAATATTTTTTTTGTTAAAGATTTAAGATTTTAAGTAAAAATATTTTTGTTTATATACAAGATGATTCAAAAAGGAGGTAATGCATTCAGATATTTATAATGAAGTAACCAGTGAGCCAACACTCTGTGATATGGATAAATTTTAGGAAAACAAAAAAATTGTTTGTGATTGATGCGGGAAAGTGTCTTGTGCTTTCTCCACCATGGGAGACCATGTTGCAAAAATGGCGACTCCAGAGCGAATGGTGTTCTGTGTCCTGCAGTTTGCGAAGATCAACTCTGTAACATGTGTGCAACAGCTGTTCCACACATGTTTCGAAATTGAGCCACTAGCTAGGAAGACCATTTACAGTCGGTGACAGCAGTTTAAAGATAAAGGTTGTATCTGCAAAGGGAAAAGCACGGGTCTACTTCATGTATCAGAAGAGAATGTGGACTGAATTTGAAATACCTTCCAGTGAAGTCCGTGGAAATCGACTTACCAAGGCAGTCGTGAGTTACATTTGGCCCAGACAACTGTACGGTGTATTCTGCAGAAGCGAATGCGAATGCTACAAGTTGCAGTTGTTACAAGTCCTGCAACCTGATGCCTTTACCTCAATAAAAATCTGCCACACTGCTGGTTTGGACGTACTGTCGCCACTGACCCGTCTTTCCACACTTGGCCACCCAGGTCGCCAGACCACACACTGTGTGACTTATTTCTCTGGGGCTGTTATTGGCGCCATCTACGTACCATCTCTGCCAAAAGATCATGAAGAATTGAAACAGTACATCAACGCCGCTGTGGCATCCATAAACAACGACATGCTGGAGAGAGTCTGGGCAGAATTGGACTATCGGATTGACATGTGCTGTGTAAAACGAGGTTCCCACATTGAGAGATTGTAAGGGAAGAGATCAAAACTTTGAGTGTGTTCCTAACTATGGAAGCATATCACGTGATTGTAGATTCACTGGTTACTTTATTATAAACATGTGAATGTTATACCTTCTTTTTGAATTACCCTGTGTACAATAGTTTTTATATGACATGTAAATTCGTAAATAAACCAACACGACATCATTTAAACTACACATAGCACATTTAAATAAGAATATAGTTTTCATTATCCCAGAAATTAAGGCATCTATCCAGAATTTCTAAATTCACTGGGAATCGGCTCTCGTACAAGTTATCGAATTTGAAGTTTCACGGCTCAGATCGCCCTTTTTAAGCAATAACTATAATCATCATTAAGACAATGGCCTCTATGCTACACCTAAATTAAGGTAAAAATTAGGATATTTTGTGTGTATTGATTATGCTGTCATCATCTGTGTATTTTAGTAGATATTACGACAAAAACATTAATTTAAAATTATCACATCGGTTTAGTGACTGTTCGTCACAGAAAATTCGTCACTACAACAATTGGTCACAGATATTTGGTCTTAGAGACCAATGGTACCTGCGGCATTTCGTCAAATACGACTTTTGGTATCTACCATATTTCGGTACAGGTGATATTTACTACCTACGAAATTTCGTCACACGTTACATTTGGTACCTACTACATTTCGTCGCCCATGATATTTGGTACCTGCAACATATATTAAACGTCATTTCAACTTATGTGACAATGTTTATGATATAATAATATAATCTATATTAATAAAAGCCGTATTTTTTCTAACGCTGACGTCATCAATAGCATTTTTGAACGCGTTTTAACAAACTTTCCAATTAGGTGGAAGGTTGAAATTTTGCAGGAATTTTTTATTCAGATATAAATATAGAATGACGAAAAAAATACGAAAAAAGACACGGATTCGACTCCAGAGGGGTGATTTCCATTTCGTGACGTTTTAAAGTGCTGGCTTTTATTCTTTTGGAAATTTAAATTAGAAATAATTGACGTACGATCTTCAAATTTAAATAACTTAAATTTGGGATTAGGAAGTATTTTTCCAGAGGAGGAGGGAGAGGGTGGGAGGATCGGAGGGAGGATGATGGTAGAGAGGAAGAGAGAAAGGGGGAAGAATGGGAAATGCCTTAAATTTACTTAATCCATGCATACTAGTCATATTTGATGGGAAATTACGGTAGTATACCTAATATAAATTAATGTAGGGAGGAAAGAAACACTTAAGTTATTCAAAGGACAATCGCCAAAAAAAATATATATTTGGCTAATTATTTCAAAACGTAAGTCGAAGACAGTTTTCATATAAAAATTTAAGTGCTTCCGTTCTCTAAAAACTTTTTATGTATTCTGCATATTCTCTATACTTAGCAGACATTGAAATATGTTTTTCATTAACATTGAAAATGAATCAACTGAAAGATATCTCAGAAGGTAAAGTAAGAACTCTTCTATAACAATTCTTTAACTTAGACCAATATTTATAATCGTTAACTCTTCCTCCATTGAACATCTATTTTGTACATTTTGCTTTCCTTTCAACTGAATATTCGTATGCACAAATTCAGCCAATTTTACTTGTTATATTATATAATAACACTTTCATGTCATACCAATTTTTTTATCAACAAATTCGCTTTTAAAGTCCAGGAAATTTTTTTGTTTCTTAGGTTTGACTTTAAAATATTCACGTGAAAAATTTGACTCTTAAAATCAGCCTTTGCGTTGGGTAACGTATGGGTAAGCTAAATTTGAATATATCTTCAAACATGTTTCCGCCGGTTCCATCCCTAGAGCTTGCAATTCCTTCACAAGTTTTTAATGTTTTTGAGATTCATGACCACATAATATGATGCAGTTCCTTCCGCTGGAAATCAATTTGATTGAAATAACTATATTTTTAAAGTGATTCCATTTATTGTTTATTATGATTATTTGATAAAATATACATGCCAAATTTATCGATAAAGAATGAAGAAAAAATATATTTAGGCAAAAGATGGTAAGACAAGTAATATTGCATAACATTAAGCACTAAAATAAAATTCTGATGTGGCAACCACATGACTTTCTCCAAATCTGTAATATTTTTAAAAATTCCAAATAGGTTACATAATAATAAATATTTTAAGAAACTGCGAGAAAATTTTGCACTTTACAAAGAACAGAGATAAACTCAAACGATATTGTATATAACCACAAAGCTCCAACAATTAAGAAAAGAAAAAGGAGCTTTACTAAGAGGGACCTAAGCTTCAATTGTTAACAATAGTCGTCAGTATGTGGCATGGTGGTGGCTATATCCACCAATTTTAGTCGGAATCTGCAGAGGGAGATAGGAGGTTCGTTCCGGGAACATGGGCTTCATGGGTATGTACTCGGGACGATACATATGTTGGAGACTTATGTACATCTAACAAGTTTAAGTGGAATCAGCGGGGGGAAGGGTTGGTTGTAATAGGGGCTTCTTCCGATAAAGCATGATAGATATACATAAATTTCCAACATACATTCTATCCTGAGTACTTTGATAACCATGAACACCATCTTACAGGATAGAAACTACTATCCCCTACCTCCCCCCCCCCCCCCCCGCCAATTCGATTACCCTCTCGATTTATCGACATTTATGCTACTTCTTAGCTTGTAGATAGACTTTTACACAAAATATAAATAAAGTTAACGATTATAAATATTGGTCTAAGTAAGTTAAAGAATTGTTATAGAAGATTTCTTACTTTACCTTCTGAGATATCTTTCACTTGATTCAGTTTCAATGTTAATGAAAAACATATTTCAATGTCTGCTAAGTATAGAGAATATGCAGAATACATAAAAAGCTTTTAGAGAACGAAAGCACCTAAATTTTCACATGAAAACTGTCTTCGACTTACGTTTTGAAATAATTAGGCAGATATATAGTTTTTTCTGGCGATTGCCCTTCTTTGAATAACCTAAGTGTTTCTTTCCTCCCTACATTAGTTTATATTAGGTATACTAGCGTAATTTCCCGTCAAATATGAAGAGTATGCGTGGATTAAGTATTAAATTTAAGGCATTTCCCATTCTTCCTCCTCTCTTTCTCTCTCCCATCATCCTCCCTCCGATCCTCCCACCCTCTCCCTCCTCCTCTGGAAAAATACTCCCTAGTCCCAAATTTAAGGAAATATATGCACTCGTATTTATTACACGTATGCGGGTTGATACAACAATAGATCCTCAAAGCTTAAAAATGACGTGGTCGGCTCTATCTCCGATATTTTCCCAAAATATTTGATTTAAATGTTTAATTTGAGAGTTTTCGAACGGTGAGCGGAAAAAGATTAAAAGAATAAGAAACTTCATTCATTTTCATAAATCATTGTTTAAACTCGAAGATCGTATGTCAATTATTTCCAATTTAAATTTCCAAAAGAATAAAAGCCAGCACTTTAAAAATTCCCTTTTACGTGTTATCATACGGGAAATGGAAATCGCCCCTTTGGAGTCGAATCCGTGTCTTTTTTCGTATTTTTTTCGTCATTCTATATTTGGATCTGAATCAAAAATTCCTGCGAAATTTCAACCTTCGACCTAATTGGAAAGTTTGTTAAAACGCGTTAAAATTTGCCATTGATGATGTCAGCGTCAAATTTACGTACGTACGTACGAATTTACATTCGGAATTATATATAGGAGGATATTATTTCTTTAAGGTAATACTAGTAAAAAATCCCGTCAATATGACGGGTATACGTGGATTAAATGTTAAATTTAAGTCACTTCCCACTCTTCCTCCTTTCCTTTCTTCCATTCTTCTCCCTCATAGTTTAAGTTTATATTCGATTTTTCAACATTTCATAAAGAGGTTGCTATAAATAAAACAAAGAGGAATGAAAAGATGATCATGTGCGTAGCTGCAATGTTGATATATCGAAACAAAGAGGCGATCGTGACGTATTTTGGCGGGGAAACCTATGTTGTAAGATTTAAATCGTTTTAAAATATTTCGGTTGTTATCTGTTACGGCGGCGGATTCGAATCGAATTTAACTTTCTGGGTTGGTATTTTTGGATGGCGGCGGATTTGAATACGTCAAAATGAAACGAAATATTGAGCAGCTTGATCAAGTTTTTATTCCCAATAAAATACAATTATTATCACGTTGTAAATACCCACTACACAAATAACAATCTTTTTTCAAAGGAGGTGGGCCATCGAAATGAGTTTCTCCTTTATTGTAGTGTTCCAGGCATGGCTGATATCGTTCCCACTGATACCAATCTTCTAATTCTTGTAATTCGGGAAATTTAGCCGTTATCTGATGGATGCCACGTGGATGATACAATTCAATATAATCAAAAAGTATAAATTTCAGACCCTCCAAATTCATCCTCTTCCAACCATTTTCATGATAGGTCCGAATAGCCGACCTAACTTTATGTATAATTACAAGATTTTTTAAGTCCGTAACTGAAAAGTAATTATTTTCAAATCAATAATTGCTTAGATTTATAATATACTAATAATTTTAAATATAAATTAAATTAACTTTGGAGGGCGATCTGATGAGTAGAATATCTGGATGCGTCTTTCTTCGAGAAACTCACTTTATGCACACGTCCGTCCTCTGCCGAGTCTCAAATCTGAATGAAATATTCTAACTGCAAGATTGCAAAAATGCTGAGGTTGCGCGTCCCCCCCCCCCCCTCCCCTCAGCAAGGCTGTGTAGTGATCTTAAGTCAGCGAAGAACCGGACGTGAGCAGCTGCATAATTACAAAATGCTGCGGTCGTGCATACACCGGATGTGAGCTGGAGAGTGGAGGTAACGTGAACACTTTCGACTTTTCGACTGTAGACCGATTATTTAAAGTTATAAAGGATAAAAAGAAAGAAGAAGAAGTCGATTCAAAGATGGTTAGATGCACAAGAAACATACACATTACACAAACCAATTCTTAAAATATTTCGTCGAGAAATTATTACAATGTTTCTTATATCGATGAAACGTGACAATGTGATTGAAATGATATCAGAAATCTTAAATAATACAATGAAGGTTTTCAGTATATTTGAACTGTAATCGATTTATTTTGAAGATATGCATGGGCAATTCCATTAATAAGCAAAACGTCTAATGTCATTACTGTAGCATTTCGTGAACTTTTCCTTACTAGTGGAAGAAAACCATTAAAAATACAATGATATAGGGTCAGAATTTGTGAACAAATCTTTTAGGAATTTCCTTTCCAAGCGAGTAATTAAATTTTACACGCCAGATGTTAAAGCTGCTGTGGTAGAACGCTTTAATAGGACTTTAAAATCTAAAATGTACAAGTATTTCACGAGATAAAACACCTTCAATTATGTAGACGTTTTACCAAGACTTCTTAAAGCGTATAATAATAGCATACATTCTTCGATAGGAATCGCAGCCTCCTCAGTAAACGAATCTAACGCGTTCGAGGTGGCAAACCGACTTGTACAAACTCGTCTCGGAAACGGGAAAAAGGAAAGCTAGCAAAGTATGATGTTGGAGATTACGTCAGAATCAGTAAGGAAAGAATACCTGTCACAAAGGGATACAAACCCAATTACACGACCGAAGTTTTTAAAATTAGATCGATAATTCCTGGAAATACAGTTGTAACGCATGAATTGGAGGATTTGAATAGGAATCAAATTAAAGGGTATTTTTATGGTCCAGAATTAGTAGAGGTAGTCTTATCTGAGCATACTGAATTCAAAATAGATAAAATACTGACACGTATGCGGAAAAGACGCATTTTAGAATATCTAGTCAAATGGAAAGGTTACGCGAATGATTTTAATTCTGGGGTAAAGGCTTCAACAGTAAAGCACATAAAGAACAACAATCGAAAAAATGTATCATTTTTACGTCACACTCTTGAATAATTCCTCAGCTTGATTTTTCAAGAATAACACCATAGCAAATTTTAGTACGAAGTTATCTACCCAAATTCATTTAAACGTAGGTGAATAGGAAGTAGGTCTTGCTGAGATATCTTTCCCACCAATATCGCATAGTTAGCATAGTAAAAGAAATGTGGCAGATTTAAACGATAATGTAACCAGTAAAAAATTTAAAAGAGATACCACTGATGAAGTGAAAATAACAGCATTCGGTAATCCTCCTTATATCAGTCTACCCTTCGGTACTTACAAGTCTTTCTAGGAAATAATACACCGAATGTGACCAAATGCTAATATACATCTTATTTTCCTAATTGATATGGTACATAATTTCGATGAAAGAAATCGTCCAATGAAACACAATAAAATTGATAATTATACTTCAAAAATACAAATTTCTGTATCTGGTGGTGATATTAAATGTATTTATCCTACAGATAACAAAAAACATTTCAATAGTTTCAATGAAGTGTTACGGAAGTTATACACGGATGATTTCGCGAAAGCTAAGAAAGATATGTGGAATAGTCTTTTAGAGGAAGAGAGATTCTTAAACGTAAAACTTCACCATGCTATGTATTTGGTGTTGGACTATGGAAATTTCAATACCTTTAGTGAACCATTAGAACATGCAATAAAAATGTTCACGATACGTGAAACTAATAATGCTACGAAAAATACTGAGTGAAGTCTTTAATTTAAAAAGAAGTTTTCTTACACAACAGAATCGTAAATATGTGATTAACGACAATAAAACTGACTTGAAGCTTACGGTAAACTTAAATGGTTCGAAACATTCATTTAAAATTGGTTATTACAACACCATAAAAGATTTCATACTAAATGTTGATACGAATAACGCTTCCGAAATGATCTCTGATTTTGAAAACTCTGTCACGAATCTAATCAGTACTATTGAAGGCTCTGTCGCGAAACAAATCACTACGAAATAGGTTCCTGGAAAAATTGTGGAGAAGTAAGTTGAGAAAGAGGAGGAAGGGAATAAGGGTAAACAGAAAGTGGAGGAGAATGAGGTGGAGAATGAGAAGGTGGATGAGGAGGTTGAGAAAGAGGAGGAGGGTAATAAGGGTGAACAGAAAGTGGAGAAGGAGGTTGATGAAAAGGAGGGCGTTTCAGAACTTGTCGGGGCTGGTTCGGGAAAAAGCCCTTCCCTTATATTTATTTACACCGACATAATTCAACCTCAATTTGTTGGCGATATCCTAGGCAGATGTCTTTCAATCATCGATATGCATAATAATCATCAAGTATTTAATTCTATTTATTACGTACCGATCGATAAGAGAAGATTCAAAACTATAGAAATAAAAATGACTGATCAGTACGGGGACCTCATTCCATTCTATAGTGGTACGACACCTTCACGTTTAGTTTAACCCTTTAAGAAAGTATCACATTAGATTTCCTATTTCATTATCATTCAAGATGTCGGTAGATGTGCATTGATATACTAAATATCACAGTAATCAATACGGTGGTGGTGAAATCGGACCAATTTATCATGCTACTTATAAGGTACAGAGAGGGAGGGGTTTAGGAAATTTTTTTGGTGGGCTTTGGCGATTTGTTAGACCTATTTTGCAAAGCGGGGCGAAAACTGTCGGAAAGGAGGCGTTAAGCGCAGGTGTGCTATCTGAGTGTTGTTAACGTACATGATGCATTACGTGATCGATTCGATAAAGCAAAGCAAAATTTGAAAAGAAAAGCAGGAGATAAAATTAAATTCGTAAGAAACCTAAATAAGGTAGAATAAAAAGAAGAGTTAAACATATCAAACGTCATTCAATAAAAAGAAAGTGTGGGGGTAAGCAATGAAATCACACGGACATATTCTCATAATGATTGAGGTTATGCCCATTTCTTTAGATTTATTCCTAAAAAATTCTATACAGCTAAGAAACTACGATACTCGCAGAGTAGCTTACAAACCTTTATTACCGTAGCCATATAGAAAATTTGGTTAATTTCGGGGCAGAAGCAGCAAGAACACATCTCAGGTGCGATGAATGGGAACTCGATTCAGGTGATAATATCGATTCTCAAACATCCCAAAATAAAGGTTTCGACGTCAGAGAAAATGGTTCGCTGATAGTAAGGTAATAGAATTAGAAGGTAAACTTTATTTTGATATGTTCAATGTGGATAGGCACTTGATAAACGGTTTTAATGTAGATGTTAGATTAATTTTAGCAAAACGTAGCTTCTTCATAAAAGAGAAAGACGCTAGAAATTCAGTTTTAAAAGTTATAGGTGCAACATTGTACCTGAATCATATAGATTTAAATCCATTGATTTTACTAGCTCATAGCATGACAATTTCTAAAGGTATCCACGTGCTTTATCCCTATAAACGAGTGGAAATCAAAACTTTTACCGTTCCTGCAAATAGCAGTACATCCTGCGATAACATAGTTTTGATCATTCTAAACACGCTTTCTATCTTTATGGTTGACATTGAATCATATCTCGGTAAGAGGAGTAAAAATCCTTTCAAATTTAATCATTATCTTATGTCTGATTTTAGTCTTTTCGTGAACGGTGTTCAATTTCCATCGTTAGGTTTGTCTATGTACTTTGGAAACACGAATGCTCATTGGACTAGTGTTTATTGTTCAATGTATACCGGTTTAGGCATTCATTATATTGACAAGGGTATTCAAATCACTTACGATATGCTTGATCATGGTTATTTCATGTTAACCTTTGATCTAACACCTGACGCTTGCGGTAACGAAACTAATAACAGCATTATTAAGAAAGGAAACAAGAATCGATGCTAAATTCAATCTAAAAAACTTGTACGTGTATAGTCTACGCGGTATATAATTCAGCGATACAAATCGATAAAGATAGAAACGTTACCGTTACTTTCTCATAAAGTATGAATAAGTTCGGGATACAAGATGTTTTAACTGACGATTTGCGAACGAGAAAGCATTTTCGTGGAGTTCAGATGAGTTACCTTCTACACCCAGACCCGGATTTTACGTAATAAATTTTCATCCTTCCAACAAACCTGGAAGTCATTGGGTCGCGGTAAATATTCGTAATACTATCTCTGCTGAGTACTTTGATTCCTATGGTTACCTTCCTCTCGTTTCATCTATCTCTAATTTTTTAAAACGATTCTCTCTCACCATTAATTCCATTCATCTGCAAAGTTATCACTCAAATCTCTTTGGAGAATATTGATATCTCTAGGCCCTCTTCAAGTCTATAGGGAAAACCTTGAATCAGTTCACCGATGAATTTCATCACGATCAACCCGCTCTTAACGACTGTCGCACAGCTCAACTTTATTTCATTTAATTCCGGCGATGTAGACGAGATATAACTTGTCATCCTAAATCTCAAACCTGTTGTTCTAAGATAAGACAATTCGGTCGCTCGCTCTTTCCCCTTATCTCACATTCCCCTCCCCTCCATACCCTCTCCATTCCCCATCCACCTATATACCCTATAAATAAAGCTTCAATCCATCAGTCACCATGCAGACCTTGCAAAGTGAAGAGGAGCTCTCTTCTCCTGTGAGAAATCGGGCGCGACTTCGCAGCGGTAAAAATTCGCGATCTGTAAAATCGTCATTCAAACCATCTTCCTCAGATAAGAAGCTCTTGGATACATCATCATCCCCAACCCAGCAGTTAATAGTTCCAGCAAACGAGGTACCTTTAGCAGGGGAGAAATCGTCTGATACATTTATTTAATTATACATGGCAATATGGCCATCCGGCCAGGTGGCAAAGAAAACATAATGAATATGAAAATGATAATATTTATAATAATAATTTTTACAATCACACTCTCTACAATAAATTTAATATTTACAATTTAATTTTGCCCCTGAAGTGCGGATTTTCGGAGTTCATGGAAGGCCTTAACGGCTACCGTAGCGGTCATATAGAGCCCACGAAGTCCCCACCGTACTTCACCCTCCCAAGCAATCCCCTACTTTTCCAGCACCGAGATACAATTACAGTCCAAATTTTATAGATTGCTAATATTACTCTTCCAAGATCGTCTCACTTTTATCATGCATATATGCGTTAATTTTATGCTCAAAATTTTCTGCGTCCTTAGGTACGGGCCTAAAGAGCACCTCAGGCAAATTGTTCCACTCACTGATTCCCCTGTTTAGAAAAGAATACTTTGATGTATTAGTTCTCTGCGGTCTAAGTTTAATTTTAAATTCGTGGTTATTTTTAGAACCTGCATTTTACTTCGTAAGTATTCCCACGCTTTCTTATTAGTGTATGCCTGGTAAAGCCCGCATAATCTGCTAATTCATCTCCTACTTTATAACGTTTCCCAATCTAGAATTTTTAACATTTCGATGACATCTTCTAAAGCGGAGCAGAAGATTAAGAAGAAGGAATCTAGTGGTGTAAAGAAATTGTTACTAGAAACCAATTACTGTTTGAATGCTCAGGGGAACAAAAGTGTCGCTGTAGGGTTAAAACCTGGATAAAAATATGAATTATATGTCCAATTTCATCAAGTAGGTGGAATTACAGTAAACTTACATTATTCGCTTTGGAATGACTTAATCGATTCAGACCCTTCGATAACAGATTTCCAAATAACTGGTCAGAGACTCCCCTACATTAATCCAGTAATACAATTGAAAAAGTATTTTGGGAAAAGACACGTACTTGTTACAGATGACGATAAGTGCTCTATTCCCTTAAACGAATCTGTGTGGGATACACTTCTTTTTTATAAGTATCTTTTATTATACTTAGTAGAAATATTCATAAATGAATATGATGCACTAAATAACTTTTACACTAAATTTATGGATACGGCGTGCATTATAGGAATATCTTACTTTCAATTAAACGACAAACCCCCTAACGGAAAAATTGATTACGATCGGTTAAGGCTTGAAATATTCGATAAATGAGTATCTGATTTAGTGAATGAAAAAAAGGCGAGAGTCATTAGCATCGGATTTAAAAACCTTGTAAACTTCTCACCTTTTTTATTTGCGTGTGTGTGAATGATGGAGTCGGTCCCTGGCGATGGAGATAATGCTCCTGTAAGCCAAACTTCATTAGAAATTTTTCAATTGAGAAAATATATAGTGGATTTTCAAGACTTTTGCTATAAAAAAATGAAGTCGTAGTCAAAGAATTGGTGATTTGTGATATTGACAATGATTATAGCCAATCATGGATTTTTTCGTCACCGCGTGAATTAATCTGTAAAAAAAGAAACTTCATGGCTTACTAAAAACCATCACGGAATGGAGGGTCAAGAAGGTGACATCACCCATGAACATTGCAAATAAATACTCTTGAAATATACATTAGGTTATCATCATTTTTTCGTAAAAGATTTATAAAAATGTAAATTTCTTTCTTCTATATTAGGATATAAAGTCATCGGTTTACTCGTTTTTGACTGCCCTACGATTGTATAATTACCCTCATCCGTTAAAAGATGTGTATTACCCCAACATAGGAAAGACGAAAAATTGATATGTGCTGTGAATAATTGTCAAAAACTTAAGAACTAGTTTCGGTAAAATATTGGCCTAAATAAGGAATCTGATAGACTTATGTCATTCAATAGCTTTCTTAAAAAACAATACTTTTTAGATGTATATATAATGGATTCTTTTGGATTTATTTATTCTGGATATATGGACGTAACTATTTCTAGTATATGTGGTATGAATATATCATCATCATCATGCTTCTGTCCGAAGACAGGTTTTAACTGAATCGCTGCCTCCATTTCTCTCTCTCCCTAGAAGCCTCTTTTATACCTCTATAAGTAGTATATCCCTGCTTTATATTATCTAATATTCCTATTCTTTTTCTCCCTCTTCCTCTTTTTCCACTAATTTTTCCTTCTAAGATCGTCCTTTGTAAACACTGTCTTCTCAATATGTGCCCTATCCAATTTGCTTTTCTTTTCCTGATTGTTTTTATTAGCATCCTATCTTCTCCCACCATTTCTAATACTTCTTCGTTTCTCTTCCTCTCTGTCCATTTCACTTTCATCATTCTTCTCCATACCCACATCTCAAAACTTTCTAAATATTTTTCCTCCTTTCTCCTTATCGTCCACGTCTCTGCACCATAAAGAGCTATGCTCCATATGTAGCATTTTGCTAATTTCTTCCTTGTTTCTAGATTTATTTTCTTGCTTGTGAGAAGCTCTTTCTTCTCGTTAAATGCTGCTTTTGCCATTGCAATCCTACTTCTGATGTCCTGTGTACTACTTCCATCCTGTGCTAAAATACTGCCGAGATATTTGAAACTACTTACTTGTTCCAATTTTTGGCCATTTACCATTATATTTAATTCTTTATGTTCCTTTGAAACCACCATGACTTTCGTTTTTTCTGTATTGATCTTCATTCCATATTGTTGGCCAACCTCAACTAGTCTGTCTGTCATCCTCTGAAGCTCTTTCTCGCCTTCTGCTATTAAGCCCTGATCATCTGCGTATTTAATGGTGGTAATACTTTCACCTCCTATCTTAAATCCTTTCTCTTCCATCAACGCTTCTTCTGTTATTGTTTCTGCATACATATTAAATATCGCTGGTGAAATAGGACAACCCTGCCTCACTCCCCTCCCTATTGAAGTACTTTCTGTTTCTTCTCCTTCAACCCTGACTCTAATCTTTTGATCAAAGTAAAGGTTTTTAAGCAGTCTTTTATCTTTCCAATCTATTCCTATTTTGTTTAAAATACCCAGCATCTTATCCCATTTCACTCGGTCAAAAGCTTTCTCCCAATCTACAAAACAAAAATACATATCTTTATTGACTTCTAGCGCTCTTTCTATCATCATCCTCATACATCCTATAGCATCTCTAGTCCCCCTTCCTCTTCTAAAACCAAACTGATTATCTTGCAGCTCCTTTTCTATTTTACATTCAATTCTTTTGGTTATTATTCTGGTTAGAACTTTAGCTGTATGAGAAATTAAACTAATAGTTCTGTAATCCTTACAACATTTTGCATTGTTCTTTTTCTCCAGTGGTACCATCACAACATCTAAAAAATCTTCAGGCCATACGCCAGTATCATATACTTGGTTAAAAAATTTTGTGAGTTGCTTAACTGCTTTAGACCCCAAAACCTTAAGAACGTCCACGGGTATATCATCACTCCCAACTGCCTTTCTTCTTTTCATGTCATCAATTGCTCTTTTAACTTCAGACTCGAGAATACTTGGTCCTAGCTGATCTTCTTCCACATCCTCTTCTTCATTTAATTCAATATTTCTTGGCATTCCTTCTTTGTCATACAGAACCTCAATGTATTCTTTCCAGACATTCTTTACATTGTCTGGCTCCGATACTATTTTACCACTTTTGTTCATGATTCCTTTACGTCCTATCTTTCTTGCTTTTTTCTTGAATAGTTCCCTTGCTTTGCTATACATGAGGTCTGTTCTACAAATTCTTTCACATTCGACAATCTCCTCGCATTTCTCATTTATCCACTGTTCTCTGGCTTTATCTGTTTCCCTTCTTAAAGCATTATTTAACTCCTTGTACTTTCTTTGGCCTTCTTCAGTGTTTATGTTCTTCCACTTTCTCCGCTCTTCCATTTTTTGCAGCATGGCTGCTGTGATCCAGGGTTTTTTGTTTCTTTCACCCGTTATCTTTCCTACCTTCTTTTCCATTACATCTTTAATGTTGCTATGGATGTATCTCCACTCCTCATCTACATTCTTCCTATTTTCTTCATCTCTCTCCCCCAACCTTTCCTCCAGCTCAGTCATGATAGCCTCCTTGTTTTTAAGGAGTTCCTCTAAGTTCCATTTCTTGTTAACTCTTACGTTTCTCTTAACGCTCTTCAGTCTACATAGTATATTTGCCACCAAAAGTTTGTGGTCAGAATCGATATCTGCCCCTGGTAGTGTTTTCACATTTTTAATGCTATTTCTAAATCTTTCGTTGACTAGTATGTAATCTATCTGGTATCGTCTCTGGTCTCCTGGGCTTCTCCATGTGTAAAGTCTCCGCTGGTGATGCTTAAACCATGTATTAGTTACAATTAATCTATTTCTGTGGCAGAATTCCACAAGTTTATCCCCTCTTTCATTTCTCTTCCCTAGTCCATATTTTCCCACTATGTTATCTTCCTGTCCCTCTCCGACTACACTGTTCCAATCTCCCATTACTATGGTGGTGATCCTTCCTTTTCCCTCCTCCTCCAATATCTCCATAATCTGTTCATAGATTTCATCTACTTCGTCGTCGCCAGCATTAGTCGTTGGCATATACACTTGAATTATAAGCATTTCCACTGGCTCCATCTGAAGTTTTACGGCTATTAATCTATCATTAACTGTCACTACCTTGCTAATTCTTTCAGCTATCTCTTTTCTCATTATAATCCCCACTCCCCTTTCCTTTTTCTCCCCTCCTGAGTAAATAATCTTAAATTCGTCTGAATTTATCTCGCCTTCTCCTTCCCACCGAACTTCACTAAGACCTACTATACCTACATAATTCCTTCTCATTTCCCTTTTTATGTTCTCTAGTTTACCCCCTGAATTCATAGTCCTAACATTCCATGTGCCTATTCTTAATTTCTCACCACTTGCTTTCCTATTAATGTTAAATTTCCTCTGTGCATCCCCTAGGGTAGTCCCCACCCGGAGATCCGATTGGGGGACTATTTTACCTCCGGAATATTTTACCCCAGAAAGATCCATAGAGGTATTTCAGCTTTTCAGCCTATCATGGGAAATATAATGAGGTAGTTTCCCCTTGCTTTCCTCATCGCAGTTTCACAGAGTGATTACCCATCTGTAGCTGTTCAGATCCACATGATCACCACCTACAGAGGTACTGTGCAAGCTGCTGCCCTTGCACAGGGGGATGTAAAACCCCCAAGACTGCTTCTTAGTCTGACTCTTCCCCTCAGACCTTTCCGGCTTGGATGGTCCTACCAGGAGAATTATCTCCCGCCGGCATAGCTCTTTGGTTCGTAAGAGTACACAAACCCTCCCACCTCTGTAAGGTTATGCAGTCCTTAGGGAGGGTATGAATATATATGAGTGGGAAAAAGGAGATGATCCTCAAAACGACCATGATAGATTGATTATTACTTGTATTTTAATAAAAAGAACTGAACTTGATTAAGACATTTAACAGAAATAAAGATATTGGTACTGATATTTTAAATCGACTTTTATTTCTCTTCATGTCCCCCCTCCAATTAACCTCCGACAAGTTACGACCTGCAAAATCTTGAACACAGCGGTGACTTTTCATTTTCAGGGACGGTAAAAATAATACAAAATACTGAGATTAATTTATTATTATTTCATAAGATCAGCATTAAAATCGTTAGGATCAGAACAATTCAAATGATCTATGATTGTCTTTGCAATGTCACTAATATATTCTTTTGGTCCATCATAATCATAAAATTGATAAATCATTTCAGAAGAGATGTTAAATAAATTCTTTTTTTCACATTGTAGACAACAAATTCTTATGTCTTGCGAATTCTTACTGCAGCGAGGGTATAGTTCACATTCACCAACACATAGTAGTTTTCTGTGACAGCCATAATAAAGATTTAAAATTGCAATGCTTTCATCCCTCAGATTTCATGATCCAGAATCTTCTCCAAAATCCTAGTTCAAATTGGTTAATTTATCATTTTCTATGATATCTTGAAAAGTACATATCTTGTGCACCACAGTTTTGCACGAACCACACTCCCACTTTGGATGAAAACCAATAATAACATCACATTTGCTGCAAGGAATGGGAAACGCCATCATCGATCAATTGACTAATTCATATTGTCATAACTGAGTCCAGCTTGATTCTCCTCTATCCTACTCACAATGGGTATGTGACTGATTCAGGACAGCATAGGCGTTCCTATATAACGTCTCAGATTTAGTTATTCTTTTGTTAAATACCAAACCCAGAAAGTTTAACTCGATTCGAATCCGCCGCCGTAATAGATACCAACCGAGAAATTTTAAAAGGATGCATAGATATTACAACATCGGCTTCCCCGCCAAAACACATCACCATCGTCTCTTGTTTCGATATATTGACATTGCAATAACGCACATGATCATCTTTTCGTTCCTCTTTGTTTTAAAATATGGCCCACTTGCGAAAACTGTCCCAGAGCCGCCAATAGTACACTAATAAAAAATTTAGTTCAAATCGCATTAAAAACCCTCCCATTTTGCTAATTTTTTATTACGGTTAAAATGGCACCATCATTTTGCTACTGCGATTTGTAGTTGTTGCATTCGAAATGCACAAATAATGAAACAAATTCTTCAAAATATTGATGGTAGAGATAGGATGGTTTATTTACCTTATCATCATCATCATGAGGTGTTCTGCCTCGAGGCAGGTCACTGGCACCAGCGTTGTCTCCACTCCTTTCTGTTCCTTGCCATTTCTTTCATTTCCTGATACCCTCCACTTTTTCAGGTCATCAAACATTTTTATTCTTCTTCGTCCCCTTTTCCTTTCACCTTCTACTGATCCTTCCAACACCATCAATAGCAAACCTTCTCCTCTCAAGATATGCCCTAACCAGTTACTTTTCCTCCTCTGAATTGTTTCAAGTAATCTTCCATTCTTATTCACCCTTGTTAGTATTGCTTCATTCCTTATCCTGTCCATCCACTTAACTTTCTTCATTCGCCTCCACACCCACCTTTCAAATGCCTCTAGCCTTTCCTTCTCTCAATTCTCAATTCAAACCGTACTTCACCCTCCCAAGCAATCCCCTACTTTTCCAGCACCTAGGTACAATTACAGTCACAATTTTATAGATTGCTAATATTCCTCTTCCAAGTTCGTCTTACTTTTGCCATGCATATATGTGTTAATTCTACGCTTAAAATTTTTTGCGTCCTTAGATACGGGCCTAAAGAGCACCTCAGGTAAATTGTTCCACTCACTGATTCCCCTGTTTAGAAAAGAATACTTTGATGTATTAGTTCTCTGCGGCCTTAGTTTAATTTTAAATTCGTGGTTATTTTTAGATTCTTCTTCGTAAGTGTTACCACGCTTTATTATTAGTGTATGCCTGGTAAAGCCCGTCTAATCTGTTAATGCTTCTCCTGCTTTCTAATGATTCTCATCCTAAAATTTTTAACATTTCGGTGACATCTTCTAAAGTTGAGCAGTAGAATAAGAAGAAAGAACCTAGTGGTGTAAACAAATGGTTATTAGAAACCAAATACTGTTTGAATGCTCAGGGGAACAAAAGTGTTGCTCTAGGGTTAAAACATGGATAAAAATGTGAATTATCTGTGCAATTTCATCAAGTAGGTGGATCCACAGTAAACTTGCATTATTCGCTTTGGAATGGCTTATCGATTCAGACCCTTCGATAACCGATTTCCTAATAACTGATCAGAGACCCCCCTACATTAATCCAGGAATACAATTCAAGAAGTATTTTGGGAAAAGACACGTACTTGTTACAGATGACGATAAGTGCTCTATTCCCTTAAACGAATCTGTGTGGGATACACTTCTTTTTTATAAGTATCTTTTATTATACTTAGTGGAAATATTCATAAATGAATATGATGCACTAAATAACATTTACACTAAATTTATGGATACCGCCTGCACTATAGGAATATCTATCGTTCATTTAAAAGACAAACCCCCTAAAGGAAAAATTGATTACGATCAGTTAAGGCTTGAAATATTCGATAAATGAGTATCTGAATGCGTGAATGAAAAAAAGGTGAGAGTCATTGACATCGGGTTTAAAAATCTTGTGAACTTCTCACCTTTTTTATTTGCGTGTTTGTGAATGATGGAGTCGGTCCCTAGCGATGGAGATAATACTCCCGTAAACCAAACTTCATTAGAAATTTTTCAATTGAGAAAATATATGGTGGATTTTCAAGACTTTTGCAATCAAAAAAATAAAATCGTATTCAAAGAATTGGTTATTTGCGATATTGACAATGATTATAGCCAATCATGGACTTTTTGGTCACCGCGTGAATTAATCTGTAAAAAAAGAAACTTCATGGCTTACTAAAAACCATCACGGAATGGAGGGTCAAGAAGGAGACATCACCCATGAACATTGCAAATAAATACTCTTGAAATATACTATAGGTTATCATCTTTTTTTCGTAAAAGATTTATAAAAATGTAAATTTCTTTCTTCTATATTAGGATATAAAGTCATCGGTTTACTCGTTTTTGACTGCCCTACGATTGTATAATTACCCTCATCCGTTAAAAGATGTGTATTACCCCAACATAGGAAAGACGAAAAATTGATATGTGCTGTGGATAATAGTGCCAAAACTACGGCCCGCGGGTCAAGTGCGGCCCGCGAGGGGTTTTCGTGCGGCCCGCGGAGCTATAGCGAAAAACCAAATCGAGAGATTTAACACAAAAATTCTTACACTTTGAAAATTTTTACAATCAAACTTGAAACATTGTATTGTTTGCCATGTAAACATATTTAGACTTGATTTGCCCATCAGAATATATAGAAAACTTCCGATTTAAACTCTAATCCGGTCCGCCAAAGAATTGATAACTTCCAAGGGATTTGCAACCACTGATGTGGTCCGCCATTAGAAAAGTTTGCGCACCACTGCTCTAGATAATATTATTTTTCTGAATTCGTATCCAAATTTTAAGTAATTAGAAAGATTTAGAAAGCCTTGCAATGAATCCCATGCTTTTGTTATGGGGTACTGAAATGGAATATTTGGGTTGAAAATACCAATTAAATATTAACGTTATTGTGATTTTCGACTTTTCTCGTCGATTGTGCAACTCGACCTACCTACACACCAAATTTCAGATTTCTAGCCCTTCAGAGCTGAAAGTTTTAGTTTTTGTAGATATGATGGAGAAATCTTCAGATAAAATGAGACTTCTCACCTAAGTGACATGAGTTCGTCTCCAGAAATTCCGAAAGTTGCGTTTTTTCCAATAAGAAAAGCATTGCGCCATTTTTGTAAATTAATTATGAGCATTTGTCGGTAAGCTAGAAAAATTAAATTTTCAGTGTTGCTAGATAGCTACAATATCTACTTGGAATTACTGTCACTTTTGCTTGCAGTGTCTTGGGTTCGACTCCAGAGACCCCGGAATATCTCCCATAAGTTAGCATGGGAAAACGCAATCCAGTGTGTAGACCAATCTTATAAGTTTAGGAAGCTGAAATTTTGCAAGATTATAGAACTTTTCTCATAACCAAGTATAAAAATCGAAAAATTTAAAATTGTAAATTTTAGGGGTTGTTTTAACCCCATATGAACATTAAAGTTTAATAATTTTTTAGGTACTAAGGGGTGAGCTAGGAAGCTGCAATTTTGGAATTATTTACAGAACAGTGCATTTGCACGAAAAACATTCCAATCTTTCCATATATATATTGCGGCAACCGTTAAAAATGTTTAAATTTTAAACAATTAGAAAAAATTTATTTTACTACTAGAAGGTTGATGATTGGAGGAGGTGGGGAGTAGGAGGGGTGGATAGCCAATAAAGAGGGAGTGTGGTTAAGGAAAGTGCGAATAACTACAATATATATATATATATATATATATATATAGACTTAAGGAAATGAAAAGGTAGTGATGAGGGTGGCAACAAGGTGTTGAAGGAAGCCCAGCGGACACTTACCAAGTCGGAGACCAAGTTGGCAGGCTGCTGGGGGCGTCGAAGAGACACGTTGAACACACGAACACAAAAACAAAAAACACGCAAGCTTATCGGGCCTATGCCCATCTTCAGCAGTAGAGTAAATGAGAGTGACACACTGAGGGGGGAATGACAGGGTGATGTGGGGAGGTTGATGATCGGAGGAGGCGGGGAGTAGGAAGGGTGGATAGCCAATAAGGAGGGAGTGTGATGAGGTAGAGTGCGAATAGTTACAAAGTAACAAGGAGACATTGTAAGGGGGCTAATAGGGTTAGCGGAGGTTGAGGCCAGGCGGAGAGAAAGAGCCAAGAAGATGTATGTGTGCAAGTTCCCAGAGTCGGAGAAGGGGGGCAGGAGTGTCATTGGGTAAGACGCGAATAACCCTTACAATGTAGCAACTATTGAAGGGGACATTGTGGGCATTGGCGTGTAATGCAACTGGGAGGGGGCGTCTGAGAGAGACGCTATTCCAGTGACCGTTCATGCGGATATTTAACGGATTGCTGGTGAGGCCTACATAAAACGCGGGAAAAAGAGTGCAGGTAAGGAGGTAAATGACGTTTCGGGTGGTGCAGTTGCTTCTAGAGGTGATGGGGTAGATGATATTGGTGGAGGGACTCGAGAAAGAAGATGAAGGTAGGTGGATAGGGCAAGTGAGGCAGCGAGGTTTGCCGCAGGGGTGAGACCCTATTGCAAGAGGCGTGGTAGAAGTGGGAAGTTCCTTCATCCACAAGATATTTCCCAAATTGGGGGGGCGGCGGAAGGAGAGGAGCGGGGGATTGGCAATAAGGTTGGTCAAGAGGGACTGGTGGGATGAAGAGGTAAGAATTGGGTGGGCAGCATGGAGGATTGTTTTGAGGGCTTCGTGGATACCAGTAAAAGTGTAGTAAGAGTGAGTGGAGGGGTTGATACAGGGATAGTAGGTGTGTGGAAGGGATCCATGGTGGGTAGGCGTCATCGCCCTATGGATCTGTTCGCGGACCAAGACTGGAGGGTAGCCACGTTTGAGGAGAGCGTCCTCGAGGACAGAGTAGTATTGTAGAAGGGAATTTCTATCAGAACAAAGCCTCCATCCTCGACGAGCAAGGGCATAGGAGATAGAGGTTTTGGTATGAAGGGGATGGCAGCTATCAAAGTGGAGGTATTGGAGGCTGTTGGTGGGTTTGATATGAACACAGGTGCGAATTTTGCTGTCTTTAATGTAAAGATCGACATCCAGGAATGTGATGTGGGAGGTAGAGGATTGGTGGGTGAAAGAGAGGGAAGGATGGGAAGAGGGGCGCGAGAGAAAGGAATAGAGGGAGTCAGGTCCATGCGTCCAAACGAGGAAGACATCGTCGATGTATCTCAGCCACAAAAGTGGTCTGAGTGGTACGTTGAGGAAGAGTCGTTCCCATTCTCACAAGTAACAATTGGCGTATGAAGGCGCCATACGGGTGCCCATTGCAGTGCCTCTAATTTGAAGGTAGTGACGCCCATCGAAGGTGAAGTTGTTCATTTTTAGCACCATAGCTGCCATGTCAAAAAAGAAATGGGAGGAAGGTCTTGCGTTGGGTTGTCTTGAGTCCAGGAATTTACTAAGGGCAGAGAGTCCATCATCGTGGGGGATGTTTGTGTAGAGGGAACAGACATCGATAGTGGCCAAAATGGTATTGGGTGGGAGAGGAAAGGGGAGGTGTTTGAGGCGTTTGAGAAAGTGGTTAGTGTCTTGGATGAAGGAAGGGAATTGACGAATTAGATCTCCTATTGTCTGTGCGGTATTCTACATCTACATGTTACCCTGCAATTCGCTTAATTGGTGGGTGGCAGGAGGTTCAATGCACCAAAACCTACCTAATGATTGTCTATCGCAGGTTGAAATTTTCTATTGTGATCTCGTATTGTCCTCGGAAAGAACGAGCCTAGATAACGCTCCGTCCTACAATCGATCTCACGTATCTTATCGACACGGTCTTTTCTACCTATATACGTTGGTGCCGCAATTACTCCTACAACATAGTCTTTTTGACATTCCGAACTATATTTCTCCAGAAGCCGCAACCTTGCGTTCAATCTACGATCCTCCAGTGGTACCCAGTTCAAATCCCTCAATAATGAGGTGACGCTTCCCTTATGTTCGTACTTTTGTTTTACGATTCTGGCTGCTCTGCGCTGCACTCTTTCTAATTGAATTATAAGTCCCTTCTCGTACGGATCCCATATGTATGATGCGTATTCCACTTGTGGTTTAATTTTCTTAATGAAAACCAGAAAGGCAACTCTGACTACATCCAACGCATTATACATCGAAAACATGTTTTGAATAGTAGTGTGAAGCTGTCATAAATTACTCTTTTACAATGTAAATTTAAAAAAATTAATTTGTTTTCCGTGCATATTTATATATCTTTGTTTTACGTTTATTTTATCAAAGTTGACCGGGGGCGCTCTTGGAAAGATAGTAATGAAATGCAGTGGGAATGGAATTTAGATTTTTTTATCATAATCTCGAAATTTTTCATTCGAAACCATGAATGGTCTGTTTCTCAAAAATCGGCTAAGGAACCAAAAATAACTGTTGCGGAACCCAGTTTGAGAAACCCTGCTCTAAGGAATTGTGAAAGGCGAAAGGATATTTTTCCACTCTCTAACGGGATGAGGAAATATAGAGAAGGGGAAGGTACTTGAAAGGACTCTACGGTCCTCCAGTGATACCCAGTTCAAATCGCTCAATAAAGAGGTGACGGTTTCCTTATGTTCGTACTTTTGTTTTACAAATCTAACTGCTCTGCGCTGTACTCTTTCTAGTTGAATTCTGTGTCCCTTCTCGTACGGATCCCATATGCTCGCTGCATATTCTACTTGCGGTCCTACCAGTGATAAGTAGTATGTTTCACGTACTTTCTCTGTAGTGTTCCGTACTATTCTACCTATGAATGCGTTTCTTGTTGGCCGCACCTATAACTCGATGAATGTGCATGTCCCACGAAAGATCTCGACAAATGGTTACTCCTAAATATTTTACATACGAGTATTTCCCATCGATGACAACTATCTGTTCCCTATTCGAGAGGAAGTCTCTCACCCAACCGACAACTTTCGGATTGATACCACATTGTCCTAACTTCGCAATTAATTTCCTATGAGATACTTTATCGAACGCCTTCCTGAAATCAATGAATATGGTATCGACCTGAGTATTTTTCTCTCAGCAACGCAACAAATCGTCCACGAACAGGCCGAGCTGCGTTCGCATGATCTACCTCTCCGGAATCCGTGTTGGCATCCGCTAAGCAATGAATGACTATCTAAAGAGCGCATTACAGAGCTAAAGTCTATATGCTCAAGTATCTTGCACGATAATGAAGTTAAGGATATCGGCCTATAATTTTAGGGGTTCTCTCTGTCGCCACCCTTATGGATGGTCGTAACATGTGCCACCTTCCAATCTTTAGGAACTACTCCTTCTTTAATGGATTTCTCGAATATAATTTTCAAATACGGCGCGATTTCAGCAGCTAATTCTTTCATTACACGCACGGGAATTCCCTCCGGTCCTGGAGATTTATTTGACTTAATTGAATGAAGTTGGAGCGCGATGTAATTTTCCGAAAATACCAAATCTGCCATCGAATCGCCCTGACGCATAGGAATAGGGGTTTCACATTCATCGTCATCATGAGTAAAAGCTTTCTGAAAGTGACGATTTAATAGGTATGCTTTATCCGCACTATTGTGAACTACGATTCCCGTTTCCGACCGCAGTGACGCAATAGTGGGGCCCCTACCATGAACTTCTCTGACGCAAGACCAAAATGCTTTCGGGTTCTCTTTCAAGTTATCCTGTAAAACCTTATTTTTATAATTGTTAAACGCGTTTCCCACTGCTACTCTGGCTATGGAGCGCGCCTCCTTGTATTGCTTTATTATTGCAATATGTTCGACCGTAGCTGTTGAGGATGTGTTATTTACGCGAGAGTGGAGTTTTCTTTGCCGACGGAGAGCGCTTCTTACTTCCTGGTTGTACCATCTAGCTTTTGCACTATCACGCTTCAGTTTTCTCGGAATAAATTTATCTGTACACTCTCGCATCATATCTCTGAATACGCACCAGGATTCCTCCGCGTCTGCACTATCGGTTAAATCGCTGAAATTAGTATATTTATTTCGCAGAAAAGACCTAAATCTTGTGAAATCGGCTTTGGCGAATACATAAAGTTTTCTTTTGGCCTTAACCTGTTTCTCAATAATTAACTGAAATTCCACGTACACTGCCTTGTGATCGCTTATTCTCTCATCATCAGATACTCTATTCATACGCTCAGGAGGATATGTGCTGTGAATAATTGTCAAAATCTTAAAACTGGTTCCGGCAAAATGTTGTCCTAAATAAGGAATCTGATAGACTTATGTCATTCAATAGCTTTTCTAAAAACAATTCTTTTTCGATGCATATAAAATGGCTTTTTTGGATTTATTTATTCTGGATATATGGACATAACTATTTGTAGTATATGTGGTATGAATATATATGAGTGGGAAAAAGAAGATGATCCTCAAAAAGAACATGATAGATCGATGATAACATGTCCTTTAATAAAATGAACTGAACATGATTAATACATTTAACAGAAATAAATATATAGGCACTGATATTTTAAGTCGACTTTTATTTCTCTTCATGTCCCCCCTCATATTAACCTTCGGCAAGTTTCGACCTGCTAAATCTTGAACACAGCGGTGACTTTTCATTTTCAGGGACGGTAAAAATAATACAAAATACTGAGATTAATTTATTATTATTTCATAAGATCAGCATTAAATCGTTAGGATCAGAACAATTCAAATGATCTATGATTGTCTTTGCAATGTCACTAATATATTCTTTTGGTCCATCATAATCATAAAATTGATAAATCATTTCAGAAGAGATGTTAAATAAATTCTTTTTTCACCTTGTAGACAACAAATTCTTATGTTTTGGGAATTCTTACTGCAGCGAGAGTATAGGTCACATTCAGCAACGCATGGTAGTTTTCTTTGACAGCCATCGTAAATATCCACACCTTCAAAATTGCAATGCTTAGATCCCTCAGATACCCTTAGATACCGATTCTTGCTCCACAATCCCACTCCAAATTGGTAAATTTATCATTTTCTATAATGTTTTGAAAAAACATATCTTGTGCACCACAGTTTTGCGCGAACCACACTTTCACTTTGATGAGAACCAACAATAACATCACATTTGCTGCAAGCAATGGGAAACGCCATAATCGATCGATTGAGTGATTCAGGACAGCATAGGCGTTCCTATATAACGTCTCAGATTTAGTTATTCTTTTGTTGAATACCAAACCTGGAAAGTTTAACTCGATTCAAATCCGCCGCCGTAACAGATACCAACCGAGAAATTTTAAAGCGTTACATAGATTTAAATTTGACACCATCGGGTTCCCCGAAAAAACACATCACGATCGTCTCTTGCTTCGATATATCGACATTGCAACAACGCACATGATCATATTTTCGTTCACCTTTGTTTTACAATATCGCCCACTTACGAAAACTGTCCCAGAGCCGCCAATAGTACACTACTCAAAATTTAGTTCAAATCGCTTTAAAAACCCTCCCATTTTGCGAACTTTTTATTACGAATTCTTCAAAATATTTATGATAGAGATAGGATGGCTTACATACCTCACACACACACACACACACACACACACACACACACATACATATATATATATGTGGGGTGCAGATAAAGGAGACGAGAGAACTTATTTCGGATAAATTTTATTATCCTTCAATACACTGAGCACACTGGGAAACTTCCGTCGTACACACACCGTCCATTCTGCTACTCAGCTACATTCACGTCGTCGTCCCACTTTCACTCGCGCCAACCTCTCGCCATCTTGCCATCACCCAACTCTCTCACTCCCAGCATCCACTCTGAACAACTGACGATCACCACCCGTCACAAACAAGCGACGATCACCACCCGTACACCATCTCAGTCCCACAACTCGGCCATCCTATTAATCGTCCGTCCCGGACGATGACAGGTCATCCTCCATGTCTCGGTAGAACCCTCTCCATGGCTTCATGTTCTCTGCTACGGCGGAAATGTGTCCTGGACCCTCATGGCTATCAACCTTCTCCACATCATAGCGGTCCTTAGGGTACACCTTTGTGATTCGGTAAGGTCCCTGGAACCTGTTCCTCAACTTCAGGCCTGCTCCAAACTGCGTCCTCTTCACCGCCACTATGTCACCCACCTCATACTTTGTGGCCTCCTTGCATCGACGATTGAAGCTCCGTCGATTCTCCTCCTGGACCCTTGCAATGGCTTCCTTGGCCCGCTTACGCAGGTCGTTCCTTGCCCCTGTAAAAGAGGTATGCATCGCCTCCTCAATTATCTCCTGCAGTTCGACATTCTCTGGATTCCTCATCATCGTCCCCATTAAAAGTTCAAATGGGGTGGTGCCAATGGACCGTTGGGGTGTGCTGTTCACTGCCCGCTGCACCCGACTTATTGACTTGAACCACTTCAATGGCTCATTTGCAGACAGCTTCGCGAAGACAGCCACCAGGATACTCTGCATCCTCTCTACCTGACCATTCCCTCTTGGCACACCTGTTGTAATGGTGAAATGTTTAATATTCCCCTCCTGGCAATATTTCTCAAACTCCCCAGCCATAAATGCCTTGTTGCAATCCGTAATGATCCGCCTTGGATTACCAAAAGTTTGCTGGTGGACCCTCAGCTTCTCTAGCACCTCTGCCGTTTCTAACGTCTTAGTCGCAAAGAGCCAGGCAAACTTAGTAAATGCATCCACAAGCACAAGGAGGTACTTGTAGCACTTTTTAGTTGATGGCAATGGCCCCAAATGATCTATATGTAACGTGTCTAAAGGGAGGTCTTCTTTTGGAATAGGGTTCCGGAAACCCTCTGCCTTTCCTTGCTTTCTAGCCGCCAATATGCATGGAATGCAGTTTTGGATATACTTCTCTATCTTCCTCTCCCTCTTATTCATCCAGTACTGCCTCCCAATCATTCTCATTGTCTTCTTGATGCCAAAGTGCCCTGTGGCATGGGACCTCTGAATAATCTCCCACTCCATACCTTTCGGGATGACTAGTCTCTGTACTCCACCTTCTTCCTTGTAAAGTAAATCTCCCCTCAGCAAAAAATCATCAAATGTTCCACCTCCACGTAGGACCACCTTAATTCCTTTGTCCCCATTCTGCGCCTTGTCTACTCGGTCCAGCAGCACATCCCGTAAAGCAAGCACATAGGGATATCTGCTCAGGGCATCAACATGCCTCATTCTCGTCCCAGCCCGGTGCTCGACCTCGTAATCGAACTGTTCTAGCTCCATTACCCATCTTGCGACCTTAGGTGGTAGGCTGTCCTTCTTAAGGGTTTGTTCAAATGCCTCACAGTCTGTGATGATCTTAAAGTGGATTCCAAGCAAATACACCCAGAACTTCTTCACCGCTTTACCACAGCCAACACCTCCAACTGATAGCTGTGAAGCTTCTTCTCTGCTTCTGGTGTCTTCCTGCTCATGTAGTAGACCGGGTGGAGCTGGTTATCATCCTTGGACCTCTGTAGGAGAATCGCCCCTAAGCCATCCATGGATGCATCTGTGTGAAGCTCGGTCTCCAGCCTTGGATTGTAAATCCGCAGCACAGGCTCAGCTGCCATTGCCCTCTTCAGCATCAGGAATGCTTGATGTTCATCCTTACCCATCAGAACTTTTCTCCCGCTCTTCAGAAGATCACTAAGTGGCTTGGCAATCTTAGCATAGCCTTGCACATATTTGCGGAAGTAACCTGCCAATACCAAGAAACTCCGTAGTTGCCTCTCTGTCCTCGGCTCGGGAAAATTGACATGGGCAGCTACTTTGTCCGGCGACGGCTGAACTGTACTATTCTCCACAACATGTCCTAAGAATTCAATTCGTCTATGCAGCAGCTGGCATTTCCTCCAATTGATCTCAAATCCATATCTGCTTGCGATTTCTAGCACTTCCCTCAATCTATCCACTGCCTCGCTCTCGCTTTCAGCCACAATTATTATGTCATCCAAATACATTAGTACATTTCCACGCTTCACCAGCTCCCGAAAAACAAATTAAATGAATCTCTGAAACTCAGCTGGGGAATTGCACAACCCAAATGGGACCCTAGTAAACTCGTACTGTCCTGTAGGTGTCACAAAGGCGGTATATTTTCTGCTCCCTTCTGCTACTTGCACATGAAAGAAACCATCCAGCGTAATAAACACCTTTGCCTCCACTAACCTATCCAAAATGTCCTCTATCAAAGGCAGGGGGAAATGCTGTCTAACAATGACCTTGTTAATCGGTTTGTAGTTCACACATATTCTTGCACTCCCATCTTTCTTCCTGGCCACAACCACCTGGCTAGCGAACTCAGAATGGCTGGTCGTGATTATCCCCTTTTCCAACCACTCTTCCACCTGCTCGTCAACTTCGGCCGACTACTTAGGTGATAACTGCCGTGGTCTCCGGCTAATGTGCGTCTCATTCTTTAGGACTATTTTCATCTTAATCGGCACCTCTTCCATCTTCTTAGGCTGGTAATCCCCGACTAATTCTCTAACCTTGCTGCCTAATTCTGGGTCTAAATGACTGCACTGGTCGTCATCTGCGGCAATAAGCAGCATACAGCCCTCTTCTGGCCATATCTGAGCCTCGCTCCGGCTTAACTTCAATGAAGCATGGTTCAACAGTTCATCACCTAACAGAGCTCTCACGTAAGGAATGGTTCCAGCAGGCACTACCGAGTACAACAGTGGATATGGGACTCCGTCGATAACAGTCGTCGTCTTAAGTCGGCCCAGCGTCTTGATCATCCCCCCACCTGCGGCTTCTAGAACCTGCTCGTGCCTTTCAAAGTCCAGTTCACCTAACTCCTTGCAAAGATCTTCGGCAATGATATTGTAGTCACTCCCACTATCAATTAGGCAGTCCACATTGACTCTGTTAATTTTCACAGTCTTAATTCTATTTTTCCTGCCCTCTGACCGCAACTGTAACAAACCTGCTCTATCAGTGCTCTTTTCTACATGGAAAGCATCCCGTTGACCACCACTCGAAGGCGAACCTGGGCATTTCGCGGCAATATGCCCAAACCCGAGGCACTTGAAGCACTTGGTCCCTCTTTCCTTAAACTTAAAATCACGGCTCAAATGTCCTACGCCCCCACAATTGAAGCACCTAGCCTGTTTTGTTTTGTTAGAAAAGTTCGACCCAGGACTCCTTGGTACTTCCACCTCACGTTGCGGCCTATTCGTAGACATTTTGCTCCTCATCATCTCGTAATATTTTACCTTCTCCCGAAACTCGGCAAATGTCTTAGTCCCATACAGGATCGCCTTATTTACCTCACTGTCCCGAAGACCGTCGATAATATATTGAATAGTGATTTCCGGTTCCAGATCAATCCTACTAGCTATTTTCCTCATCTGCAGAATGTACTCTTGGTGGGATTCCCCTTCCTTCTTTTTGCGCCTAAATAGCAACTGATGAATCTCACGACTGTTTGTCTTCGATTCAAACTCCTCCGTCAGGGCCTCCTTAAGTGCTCCCCACGTCTTGAATACTGGTTCCGCCTCCAGCCACAGCTTCGCGGTTCCCTCGAGGCACTTCTTCGCAAAAACCAACATCCGTAGTGGCGACCACTCGTACAATTCACTGTGCTCCTCGATGAGTTCAATCCACTTGCCTACTGGGAAGGCCTTGTCCTCTCCGGTGAATTTCGGGATCGTCCCTTCTATATCCCTGAACTGAAGCTGTCCCCTCATAACTTCGTGGCCGTCATCTCCTCCGCGAGATACACTACTTTCGCTCTCCGACGCTTTGATTCGGCGTTGTTCGTCGCGCAACGCATCACGCTCAGCTTCGGCCTCTGCCAACTCGCGCTGTAGTTGCTCTACGGTTTGACTTGTTGCCCGCCTCTCTCTCTCAGAAAGATCTTCAGGTGGAGCCATCTTCCAACGCCTATTCACACTAACACGAAGACACAAATAGTACTTTCCCCTCCCCTCGGCTATACCAGGCACACGCTAGTCTCAGGCTACTTCCTCGTCACGTGATCCAACGTCAGTCCAACACTACCTTCCCGCGCTTTTTCTCGTCATGTGACCCAACAGCTAGATAGCGTCCATTACGTGAGAAGTGACTTCACCAAAATGGCTTCCCACGCTTTTTCTTTCGAAGTCTTAAATGTTTCAACACACAACGTTTATCAGCTAGGAAATTATACCACACTAAAATATCACTCTTCTAACTAATAACTTTTCTCGTCTCTCGGCAAATAAAGTCCAAAATATGCAGCGTGCTCCTATCGTCTTTAGGCAAACACAATTACACTTTGATGAGAAATGCAAGGTCTCGTCTATCGTAAGATGACATCTCGTCTTTCGTAATATAACGTCTCGTCTTTCGTAATATAACGTCTCGTCTTTCGCAAAATAACGTCTCGTCTTTCGTAAAATAACGTCTCGTTTTTCGTAAGATAACGTCTCGTCTTTCGTCTATTCGTCTTACATATAAACTTCTATTCGTCTTATAAATAAACTGAAATTCGTCCTACTGGTTTCATGGCGCGTCTTCATCTCACGTTCCTTTCCACATCCCAGACGAGCCCCCAAAAGTTGTGGGGTGCGTATAAAGAAGACGAGAGAACTTATTTCGGATAAATTTTATTATCCTTCAATACACTGGGCACACTGGGAAACTTCCGTCGTACACACACCGTCTATTCTGCTACTCAGCTACATTCACGTCGTCGTCCCACTTTCACTCGCGCCAACCTCTCGCCATCTTGCCATCACCCAACTCTCTCACTCCCAGCATCCACTCTGAACAAGTCCAAGTCCAAGTGCAAGGCAGGAGTTGAGGAATTCAATCTGGCAGTTGAGGGTAATGTGTCTACGGAGATGATAACGGAGACGGGTCAGTTCCATGGTGGAAGAGAAAGATAAGAGGAAAAGACGACAGGAAAGAAACGTAAAGATATAGACAAAAAAGGCGAAAAAAGGACGGTATATATATTAACTAAAGGAAAAGAAAAGGTAGTGATGAGGGTGGCAACAAGGTGTTGAGGGAAGCCCAGCGGACACTTACCAAGTTGAGGACCAAGCTGGTAGGCTGCTGGGGGCGTCGAAGAGACACGTAAAACACACGAGCACAAAAACACACGCAAGCTTATCGGGCCTATGCCCATCTTCAGCAGTAGAGTAAATGAGAGTGACACACTGAGGGGGGAATGACAGGGTGATGTGGGGAGGTTGATGATCGGAGGAGGCGGGGAGTAGGAAGGGTGGATAGCCAATAAGGAGGGAGTGTGATGAGGTAGAGTGCGAATAGTTACAAAGTAACAAGGAGACATTGTAAGGGGGCTAATAGGGTTAGCGGAGGTTGAGGCCAGGCGGAGAGAAAGAGCCAAGAAGATGTATGTCTGCAAGTTCCCAGAGTCGGAGAAGGGGGGCAGGAGTGTCATAGGGTAAAGCGCGAATAATCCTAACATTGTAGCAACTATTGAAGGGGACATTGTGGGTATTAGCATGTAATGCAACTGGGAGGGGGCGTCTGAGAGAAACGCTATTCCGGTGACCGTTCATTCGGATGTTTAACGGATTGCTGGTGAGGCCTACGTAAAACGCGGGACAAAGGGTGCAGGTAAGGAGGTAAATGACGTTACGGGTGGTGCAGTTGCTTCTGGAGGTGATGGGGTAGGTGATGTTGGTGGAGGGACTCAGGAAAGATGATGAAGGTAGGTGGATAGGGCAAGTGAGGCAGCGAGGTTTTCCGCAGGGGTGGGAGCCTATTGCAAGAAGCGTGGTAGAAGTGGGAAGTTCCTTCCTCCACAAGATATTTCCCCAATTTGGGGGCCGGCGGAAGGAGAGGAGCGGAGGATTGGCAAAAAGGTTGATAAAGAGGGACTGATGGGAGGAAGAGGTAAGAATTGGGTGGGCAGTATGAAGGATTGTTTTGAGAGCTTCGTGGATACCAGGAAGGAAAAGTGTCGTAAGAGTGAGTGGAGGGGTAGATGCAGGAATAGTGGGTGTGTGAGGATGAGATTCATTGTGGGTAGGCGTCATCGCCCTATGGATCTGTTCGCCGACCAAGACTGGAGGGTAACCACGTTTGAGAAGAGCATCCTCGAGGACAGAGTAATACTCTAGAAGGGATGCTCTATCGGAACAAAGCCTCCATCCTCGACGAGCAAGGGCATAGGGGATAGAGGTTTTGGTATGCAGGGGATGGCAGCTATCAAAGTGGAGGTATTGGAGGCTGTTGGTGGGTTTGATGTGAACACAGGTGCGGATTTGGCTGTCTTGAAGGTAAAGATCGACATCCAGGAATGTGATGTGGGAGGTAGAGGATTGGTGGGTGAAGGACAGTGAAGGATGGGAGGAGAGACGCGAGAGAAAGGAAAGGAGAGAGTCAGGTCCATCCGTCCAAATGAGGAAGACATCGTCGATGTATCTCAGCCACAAAAGTGGTCTGAGTGGAACGTTGAGGAAGAGTCTTTCCCATTCTCCCAAGTAACAATTGGCGTATGAAGGCGCCATTCGGGTGCCCATCGCAGTGCCTCTAATTTGAAGGTAGTGACGACCACCGAAAGTGAAGTTGTTCAATTTGAGCACCATTGCTGCCAAGTCTAATAAGAAATGGGAGGAAGGTCTTGCGTCGGGTGGTCTTGAGTCCAGGAGTTTACTAAGGGCAGAGAGTCCATCATCGTGGGGGATGTTTGTGTAGAGGGAACAGACATCGATAATGGCCAAAATGGTATTGGGTGGGAGAGGAAAGGGGAGGTGGTTGAGACGTTTGAGAAAGTGGTTAGTGTCTTGGATGAAGGAAGGGAGTTGACGAATGAGAAGTTGTAGGTGGGAGTCAACGAAGGCGGAGATGCGTTCTGTAGGGGAATTAAAGCTGGCAACAATGGGGCGGCCGGGGATGTTGGGTTTATGGATTTTAGGGAGAAAGTAGAATGTGGGTGTGCGGGGTTTGTTGGGGATCATTAGAGCATATATATATATATATATATATATATATAACAACTTACGGAAAAGGAAAGGTAAAATGATTATATGGATGTCAACAAGGTGTTGGGATGAGGAAACCCAGTGAGCACTCACCAATCAGACGACTTCAGGTTGGCGAGGCCCCGGGGATGTATATACACATATATATAACATACTAGTAGTTGGTGCTTGCATTTTGCAAGCATATCATCTCCCCTTGAAAAAATTATTCTTTTTTCAGAAAGATATTTCATCATTACAAATATTATTTTTAATTCTCAAGATTTCATCTCCGCAGCGATTTTCGTTTTTCCCTTACGTAAAAATAATAGATTAAAACAATCTCCAAACTTTGCAATTTTAAGAATTTTATACTTTCTCCATTATAGGGTACTAATTTTACACATTTCTGCCAAATTTTGAAGTTGTAGCACTTCTAGAAGTTAAATAAAATTTATCTAATTGTTTAAATTTTAACCTTTTAACAGGAGGCGCAATATATTTATGGAGGGATTCAAATATTTATTTGTGCAAATGCACTACTCTGTAAATAGCTTTATAATTTCAGTTTCCTAGCTCATCCTGTAGTAACTAATCGGTTATCTATTTGTTTAAATTATAAGAATTTTTAATGGCGACAAATTAAAATATTACTATAATTTTTCGATTGTTTTACACTAATGCCACATATATATTCCAAATTTTAAACTTAAAGCAAATCTCTGTTGTTATCAAGCTAATGATTTAAATATTAAAAATTTGCTGGAGTTTGCCATTGGATCAAGTTCGAACACAAAAACTTCTGGCGAACACGAAAAACTGATGGGGAACTGGATAAACTGTCAAAAGGAGGAAAATGCTGCATCCCCCGTCACTTTCAATGAGTTCACTCACTGTTTAGTTCAGCAAACAAAGTCACACTCCAGAGTTTACCGATGCACCAGCTTGAAGCACAGCATAAGAATCCGAATATAAGCACATAATAATAAAACTAATCAGTTCTTCTGACTTTCATGAAACTGTTAAATATAAAATTTCGCATTGACTTGGTTAACAACTCTCATTTAAGGCGGCCCACTCCTTGCGATCTATTAGGGAAATTGACGAACCGGTATCGAGTAGAGCATGGCGTGGTTGCGAATTAATGGAAACATCAATTAGTGTTGGTTCGGAAGGATCCGACCAATTAACAAACGAATGACCGGGGGGTTACGGGGATCACGCCGAAAACGGCGGTTTTGAATAGGCTGGAATGTAGCCATGTAACCATGTAGTCGTCCAACTCGGCTAGATTATTAGGCCTCCCGACGAAAAGAAATGTAGACTGGGTCAAGGGATTAATACCATCGAGTCCGAGATCCACAATCTCTAACTCCGAATAATTCAGTCATAACACCGCGATTGCCGCCTTGACGGACTGGAAAAACATCAGCGGTAACTCGTCTGGAGATTGGAATCTTTTGACTTGAAGCGAGACGAGGCGCCCTAATTCTCTCTTCGAGAAAAAGGTCTCCCAGACTTTCGAAATGACCTGCTCCCAAGAAAGATTCCGTGAAATAGCATTAAACCAGAAATCCCTTAGCGTAACCGGGATTTTAGTAAGGGCGAGAATGAGAAGATAATTATCCGCGACGAACTTAAGTTCGCGAACGTAACGTAATTCAGACAAAAATGCGAAGGTGGCTCCGGCTGAAAGCTCTACAAAGGGAGGAAGCTTAGACAAGAGACCATTAACCACTTGAGTAAGATCAGACTGCGAAGTGGAGGAAATTGGAGCGGGTGGATTTTCATTCGACCCGTTCCCTGCGAAAGAGCGCATTCTTTCAGACCTATCCGATGCAGTGGTAGAATACTGTTTTTCGTAAGCACCCTTAGACGTTTCCATAGTGGAAATGGAACAGCACGAAACCCAAGAACAAAGTTAAATATACAAGACAAGTTTATAATAATGAACTTTAGATTACAAGAGTACGAAATGCACGAATAAACAATAACGAACCTAAGTTCGGATCTCGGTGAGACCTCCAATAATGAGACGAAACTGTCTCATTTTACATTATTCTCTCGTAATACTAAAAGTACTTGAAAATAGTTAAACGATACGACACCCGTGGTAACACTGCTGCTGCCAACCACATATCAAATACCATACACTGAATAAATGTCACGAATTGTACTAACGAATATATTGCAGTGACATAATACAAAGCACAAATATAGTACCATACTTAGTAGAAATGTCCACTTGAGGAATCACAAATGATATGGAAAAGACCTTTCCGCAGTTGCGTTCGCCTTCCTCTACGTCCTCTCCTCTTCTCCCATCTCGTTCTCTCTCTCACTCTCGCTGCCTCTGCTCGTGGCGACGTTGTCGGGTCGGAACTAATTCAGTTCGCAGTGAAGTGCCGGTTGATTGCGCTGCACACGCGAACGATAATTGGTTCTACCCTCGATCTAGTAGTGTCCTCTTCCGGGCTAATTAATTTCTGTTGCTATAAAAGAAGGCTTTTCACGAAAAAGGGTGCGTCGCACGCAGGGTTCGTCGCAGGCAGGGGCGGTCATTAGCTGGAGTTAACTCACTGTTTAGTTCAGCAAACAAAGTCACACTCCAGAGTTTACCGACGCACCAGCTTGAAGCACAGCATAAGAATCCGAATATAATCACAAGAGTTCCGAAGGTACATTAACATAATATTATTACAAAGTTACAAATTAATAAGGAAATATTATTTGCCAACAGGGCAAAATTGAACATTAATAGCAACTATTGGATGAGAACGACAAAAAAAGGAATGCCAACCCTGGCATTGACCGACCGTTATGAAAATGCAAGAGAGATTTAATAATTGGAGAACTAGTAAATATATTAAACTCTCCTCACATTGTTTAAGTAGAGTGCCAAGAAATTCACAGTAAATAAAAAACATAAAAAAATCACTGTGAAAGGTAGTACATAGATACATACATATTACCTAGATAAACATTTTATAGTTTCCTAGCTCAATTGGGGCTGAAGTACACTAAACGTGGTAAATAGTACCAACGGATATAACATGGCAAGGTTATTAAAATAATTTTGTGCCATGAGACATACATAGATGTCTGGATCCATCTATAATGTCTGAAAATTGACTGCACCGAGCAGTATTGTGGCAATTGGCCAAGTAGATATAAATTTATTTTACCAGATTTGCACCTGGGGGATGATTGCGATGATTATAAATCAACGTGCGACGAGGTCGTTAATTCTCTATGCCGGAGCATTACCAAAAAACAATAATGATACATAGGAATCAGTCACTCTGTCAACAAGACAGGGGAAAAAAACCTCCAAGGTGAAATGAAAAACGACCCAAAATGCAATCACCCAAGGATATTCTCTTGCTTGTATATCTAAACAAGCTCACAAAACAAAGTAATTCTGAACATTAAAATACAATGTGTGATTCATTTTTCAAAGCCAAAAAATCAAACTGTTATCTGATAGACACATAAAGTTTCTTAAATTGATTAACAATGGTATGTGGTAATTGAGAATGACCAATATAACCTTTGGTGAACCAAAGCATTGCATAATAGAAATAACATTGACACGTGATATTAAAGAAATAACCAATTACTTCCCACCAGAAGAAAATTATTTCTTAACTTGACTAACATATGCTATTAGAAAATAATTTGGGTTGTCTGGCTTCCTTAAAGACAGGGTTGCAGGAGTGATTATCCTGTCGACCACGAAGGGTCCTTCCCATAGAGGGGAAATTTTGGCAGATATTTTATTAAGTTTGGAAACTTTTGGAACAGCTCTGAACACAACCTGTTCACCTGGTGAAAAGGCTTGTGGAGAATGTCTAGCATTATGTTTGCTAGCAACGCGCTGTTGTGACTTGGCTAAATTACTTAGCACCTTATTCCAAAGTTACTGCCCTGAAGCTGAATTACAATCAGCTGATGCCAACTCATTTGGCAAACCCCATTGAAGTGACAATGGGTGTGGAAGCTCACGACCCAAAAATACCTTAGCAGGTGAAACACCTGTAGAAGAGTGTTTAGCAGAATTGAAGGCAAAAGTCAGCAAGGGCAAAAATGCATCCCATTTATCATGGGCAAGACATGTGAAAGCAGATAAGGCATACTTCAGATTTCTGTGAACTCTTTCTGCATGGTTGGGCCTGGGATAATAGGGGGGCAGTATGAATATATTTAATCCCTAGGCTAAAACACATGTCATTAAATAATTTGGATTTGAAAGAGGAAGCGTTATCTGAAACAATATATTTGGGAACCCCATATTTAGAAAGTACATGCCTGATTAGGATATCAACAACAGCTTTTCTTGTTGAGATTCTAACCGGTTGAATAATTACAAATGAACTAAAACCATCAATTATGGTTAAGGCATAGGCATGACCAATTTTACTCCTAGGCAATGGACCTACAAAATCAATAAATATTCTTTCCCACAGATAAGTCGAGAATTTAGCTGAATGACGTCCAGTAGGTAAACAATTTCTGGGTTTGGTTATTTGACGATCATGACAGCTTTTAACCCTTTTTGAAATATCTGCTCTCATATCCAACCACCATAATTCACGGGAGATTTTATCACAAGTCTTTGCACTGACTATATGACCACCAATAGGAGAAGAATGAAAGTATTGGAAGATCATCTCTCTTAAAGCAAGAGGAATTACAACTCGAGGCTTCTTAGAGCCCATGAAATGGTGACGCAATAAGTCGCCTTGCAAAGAATAATTCGGAATGGTTTTCCCTGATCTGATTTGCTCTACTATTTTGCACAAGTCTCTGTCCGAAGCCTGATGATGGCGAATATTCGTGAAGGACAATGGAACATGGAGTATACTTTTTCTTCCAATCATTTTTTAAATAATTAAGACACAATTACCTAATATTAAGAAGTCTGTACCCAACTACATATATCCACTCTGCCTGGAGAGTACAACTTGTCGGCCACACCAGCTTCTGCTTACCCTACACACTTTTATGTCCAGTGTGGAAATAGTTATGCCTATCGTAGTCCACTAGGCTTATTAGTCAGAAAAACAATCAGGTATCTCTCTCTCTTCTTCTTCAGCCTCTTAAAATTTCGTATGATTTCCGAATGTCCGGCGACGACGGATATGTTCAGCTGATTCAAGAAGCTACGAAGGTTTCAAAGTCTAAAAGCGCAGCACCAAAGGTTCGACGTTCCACAAAACGAGATACGGGTGCTGAGTTACCTGGAAACTCTGGCAGAAGTGACCCAGAGAAATACGACGACGTTGTTGCTGAAATTGGGGAATCGTTTTTCCGTAACATTATCATGAATGATTTAAAAACAATGAGCAATACGCAGCTGCGTGAGTTTTGTGCCGAGACTCTTATAACAGTTAGCGAGATACAGTATTCACAACGAAGTACCGAAATAAGCAAACCAAGCCCCTCCGCTTCTCTTCCATAGAAATACGGAGCGCCGGTATGGTCTGGATTGCACGAGACGACACTTTGGCGCAGTTTCCAAAACTTTATTGTGTCACAGCACCCTTAAGAATTTCTTCAGAAAAATAAATAAATACAGTAAAGTAATCGTGTATGTGATTACTATGGTAAATATTGCTTCAGTAGAAATTGAATCCTTTAACCTGGATGGTTTCAATATTTACTATAGTTTCAGAGAAGATAGGAAAGGTGTTGGTGTTATTATATATGTAAATAGTAATTTCATATTCGATGAGTGTAATATCAAATCAGTTTCATTTGAATCTGTTTATGGCATTTCAAGAATAAATGATAAAAATCTGATGCGGCTACCACATGACTTTCTCAATATCTGTAATAATGCTAAAAATTCCAAATAGGTTACATAATAATAAAACTAATCAGTTCTTCTGACTTTCATGAAACTGTTAAATATAAAATTTCGCATTGACTTAGTTAACAACTCTCATTTAAGGCGGCCCACTCCTTGCGATCTATTAGGGAAATTGACGAACCGGTATCGAGTAGAGCTTGGCGTGGTTGCGAATTAATGGAAACATCAATTAGTGTTGGTTCGGAAGGATCCGACCAATTAACAAACGAATGACCGGGGGGTTACGGGGATCACGCCGAAAACGGCGGTTTTGAATAGGCTGGAATGTAGCCATGTAACCATGTAGTCGTCCAACTCGGCTAGATTATTAGGCCTCCCGGCGAAAAGAAATGTAGACTGGGTCAGGGGATTAATACCATCGAGTACGAGATCCACAATCTCTAACTCCGAATAATTCAGTCATAATACCGCGATTGCCGCCTTGACGGACTGGAAAAACATCAGCGGTAACTCGTCTGGAGATTGGAATCTTTTGACTTGAAGCGAGACGAGGCGCCCTAATTCTCTCTTCGAGAAAAAGGTCTCCCAGACTTTCGAAATGACCTGCTCCCAAGAAAGATTCCGTGAAATAGCATTAAACCAGAAATCCCTTAGCGTAACCGGGATTTTAGTAAGGGCGAGAATGAGAAGATAATTATCCGCGACGAACTTAAGTTCGCGAACGTAACGTAATTCAGACAAAAATGCGAAGGTGGCTCCGGCTGAAAGCTCTACAAAGGGAGGAAGCTTAGACAAGAGACCATTAACCACTTGAGTAAGATCAGACTGCGAAGTGGAGGAAATTGGAGCGGGTGGATTTTCATTCGACCCGTTCCCTGCGAAAGAGCGCATTCTTTCAGACCTATCCGATGCAGTGGTAGAATACTGTTTTTCGTAAGCACCCTTAGACGTTTCCATAGTGGAAATGGAACAGCACGAAACCCAAGAACAAAGTTAAATATACAAGACAAGTTTATAATAATGAACTTTAGATTACAAGAGTACGAAATGCACGAATAAACAATAACGAACCTAAGTTCGGATCTCGGTGAGACCTCCAATAATGAGACGAAACTGTCTCATTTTACATTATTCTCTCGTAATACTAAAAGTACTTGAAAATAGTTAAACGATACGACACCCGTGGTAACACTGCTGCTGCCAACCACATATCAAATACCATACACTGAATAAATGTCACGAATTGTACTAACGAATATATTGCAGTGACATAATACAAAGCACAAATATAGTACCATACTTAGTAGAAATGTCCACTTGAGGAATCACAAATGATATGGAAAAGACCTTTCCGCAGTTGCGTTCGCCTTCCTCTACGTCCTCTCCTCTTCTCCCATCTCGTTCTCTCTCTCACTCTCGCTGACTCTGCTCGTGGCGACGTTGTCGGGTCGGAACTAATTCAGTTCGCAGTGAAGTGCCGGTTGATTGCGCTGCACACGCGAACGATAATTGGTTCTACCCTCGATCTAGTAGTGTCCTCTTCCGGGCTAATGTCTGTTGCTATAAAAGAAGGCTTTTCACGAAAAAGGGTGCGTCGCACGCAGGGTTCGTCGCAGGCAGGGGCGGTCATTAGCTGGAGTTAACTCACTGTTTAGTTCAGCAAACAAAGTCACACTCCAGAGTTTACCGACGTACCAGCTTGAAGCACAGCATAAGAATCCGAATATAAGCACAAGAGTTCCGAGGGTACATTAACATAATATTATTACAAAGTTACAAATTAATAAGGAAATATTATTTGCCAACAGGGCAAAATTGAACATTAATAGCAACTATTGGATGAGAACGACAAAAAAAGGAATGCCAACCCTGGCATTGTCCGACCGTTATGAAAATGCAAGAGAGATTTAATAATTGGAGAACTAGTAAATATATTAAACTCTCCTCACATTGTTTAAGTAGAGTGCCAAGAAATTCACAGTAAATAAAAAACATAAAAAAATCACTGTGAAAGGTAGTACATAGATACATACATATTACCTATATAAACATTTTATAGTTTCCTAGCTCAATTGGGGCTGAAGTACACTAAACGTGGTAAATAGTACCAACGGATATAACATGGCAAGGTTATTAAAATAATTTTGTGACATGAGACATACATAGATGTCTGGATCCATCTATGATGTCTGAAAATTGACTGCACCGAGCAGTATTGTGGCAATTGGCCAAGTAGATATCAATTTATTTTACCAGATTTGCACCTGGGGGATGATTGCGATGATTATAAATCAACGTGCGACGAGGTCGTTAATTCTCTACGCCGGAGCATTACCAAAAAACAATAATGATACATAGGAATCAGTCACTCTGTCAACAAGACAGGGGAAAAAAACCTCCAAGGTGAAATGAAAAACAAGACCCAAAATGCAATCACCCAAGGATATTCTCTTGCTTGTATATCTAAACAAGCTCACAAAACAAAGTAATTCTGAACATTAAAATACCATGTGTGATTCATTTTTCAAAGCCAAAAAATCAAACTGTTATCTGATAGCCACATAAAGTTTCTTAAATTGATTAACAATGGTATGTGGTAATTGAGAATGACCAATATAACCTTTGGTGAACCAAAGCATTGCATAATAGAAATAACATTGACACGTGATATTAAAGAAATAACCAATTATTTCCCGCCAGAAGAAAATTATTTCTTAACTTGACTAACATATGCTATTAGAAAATAATTTGGGTTCTCTGGCTTCCTTAAAGACAGGGTTGCAGGAGTGATTATCCTGTCGACCACGAAGGGTCCTTCCCATAGAGGGGAAATTTTGGCAGATATTTTATTAAGTTTGGAAACTTTTGGAACAGCTCTGAACACAACCTGTTCACCTGGTGAAAAGGCTTGTGGAGAATGTCTAGCATTATGTTTGCTAGCAACGCGCTGTTGTGACTTGGCTAAATTACTTAGCACCTTATTCCAAAGTTACTGCCCTGAAGCTGAATTACAATCAGCTGATGCCAACTCATTTGGCAAACCCCATTGAAGTGACAATGGGTGTGGAAGCTCACGACCCAAAAATACCTTAGCAGGTGAAACACCTGTAGAAGAGTGTTTAGCAGAATTGAAGGCAAAAGTCAGCAAGGGCAAAAATGCATCCCATTTATCATGGGCAAGACGTGTGAAAGCAGATAAGGCATACTTCAGATTTCTGTGAACTCTTTCTGCATGGTTGGGCCTGGGATAATAGGGGGGCAGTATGAATATATTTAATCCCTAGGCTAAAACACATGTCATTAAATAATTTCGATTTGAAAGAGGAAGCTTTATCTGAAACAATATATTTGGGAACCCCATATTTAGAAAGTACATGCCTGATTAGGATATCAACAACAGCTTTTCTTATTGAGATTCTAACCGGTTGAATAATTACAAATGAACTAAAACCATCAATTATGGTTAAGGCATAGGCATGACCAATTTTACTCCTAGGCAATGGACCTACAAAATCAATAAATATTCTTTCCCACAGATAAGTCGAGAATTTAGCTGAATGACGTCCAGGAGGTAAACAATTTCTGGGTTTGTTTATTTGACGATCATGACAGCTTTTAACCCGTTTTGAAATAACTGCTCTCATATCCAACCACCATAATTCACGGGAGATTTTATCACAAGTCTTTGCACTGACTATATGACCACCAATAGGAGAAGAATGAAAATATTGGAAGATCATCTCTCTTAAAGCAAGAGGAATTACAACTCGAGGCTTCTTAGAGCCCATGAAATGGTGACGCAATAAGTCGCCTTGCAAAGAATAATTCGGAATGGTTTTCCCTGATCTGATTTGCTCTACTATTTTGCACAAGTCTCTGTCCGAAGCCTGATGATGGCGAATATTCGTGAAGGACAATGGAACATGGAGTATACTTTTTCTTCCAATCATTTTTTAAATAATTAAGACACAATTACCTAATATTAAGAAGTCTGTACCCAACTACATATATCCACTCAGCCTGGAGAGTACAACTTGTCGGCCACACCAGCTTCTGCTTATCCTACACACTTTTATGTCCAGTGTGGAAATAGTTATGGCTATCGTAGTCCACTAGGCTTATTAGCCAGAAAAACATTCAGGTATCTCTCTCTCTTCTTCTTCAGCCTCTTAAAATTTCGTATGATTTCCGAATGTCCGGCGACGACGGATATGTTCAGCTGATTCAAGAAGCTACGAAGGTTTCAAAGTCTAAAGGCGCAGCACCAAAGGTTCGACGTTCCACAAAACGAGATACGGGTGCTGAGTTACCTGGAAACTCTGGCAGAAGTGACCCAGAGAAATACGACGACGTTGTTGCTGAAATTGGGGAATCGTTTTTCCGTAACATTATCATGAATGATTTAAGAACAATGAGCAATACGCAGCTGCGTGAGTTTTGTGCCGAGACTCTTATAACAGTTAGCGAGATACAGTATTCACAACGAAGTACCGTAATAAGCAAACCAAGCACCTCCGCTTCCCTTCCATAGAAATACGGAGCGCCGGTATGGTCTGGATTGCACGAGACGACACTTTGGCGCAGTTTCCAAAACTTTATTGTGTCACAGCACCCTTAAGAATTTCTTCAGAAAAATAAATAAATACAGTAAAGTAATCGTGTATGTGATTAATATGGTAAATATTGCTTCAGTAGAAATTGAATCCTTTAACATGGATGGGTTCAATATTTACTATAGTTTCAGAGAAGATAGGAAAGGTGTTGGTGTTATTATATATGTAAATAGTAATTTCATATTCGATGAGTGTAATGACTTTCCCAATATCTGTAATAATGCTAAAAATTCCAAATAGTTTACATAATAATAAAACTAATCAGTTCTTCTGACTTTCATGAAACTGTTAAATATAAAATTTCGCATTGACTTGGTTAACAACTCTCATTTAAGGCGGCCCACTCCTTGCGATCTATTAGGGAAATTGACGAACCGGTATCGAGTAGAGCATGGCGTGGTTGCGAATTAATGGAAACATCAATTAGTGTTGGTTCGGAAGGATCCGACCAATTAACAAACGAATGACCGAGGGGTTACGGGGATCACGCCGAAAACGGCGGTTTTGAATAGGCTGGAATGTAGCCTTTGGCGAAGTTCGAGACGCTGTGGGTGGCGAAACACCCGAGGATAATGGATTCTCGCGAGAATATTCTGTTCAGGTCATGAGGAGTTTATCGGATTGCGTGAGTAAGTCGTCCAACTCGGCTAGATTATTAGGCCTCCCGACGAAACGAAATGTAGACTGGGTCAGGGGATTAATACCATCGAGTACGAGATCCACAATCTCTAACTCCGAATAATTCAGTCATAATACCGCGATTGCCGCCTTGACGGACTGGAAAAACATCAGCGGTAACTCGTCTGGAGATTGGAATCTTTTGACTTGAAGCGAGACGAGGCGCCCTAATTCTCTCTTCGAGAAAAAGGTCTCCCAGACTTTCGAAATGACCTGCTCCCAAGAAAGATTCCGTGAAATAGCATTAAACCAGAAATCCCTTAGCGTAACCGGGATTTTAGTAAGGGCGAGAATGAGAAGATAATTATCCGCGACGAACTTAAGTTCGCGAACGTAACGTAATTCAGACAAAAATGCGAAGGTGGCTCCGGCTGAAAGCTCTACAAAGGGAGGAAGCTTAGACAAGAGACCATTAACCACTTGAGTAAGATCAGACTGCGAAGTGGAGGAAATTGGAGCGGGTGGATTTTCATTCGACCCGTTCCCTGCGAAAGAGCGCATTCTTTCAGACCTATCCGATGCAGTGGTAGAATACTGTTTTTCGTAAGCACCCTTAGACGTTTCCATAGTGGAAATGGAACAGCACGAAACCCAAGAACAAAGTTAAATATACAAGACAAGTTTATAATAATGAACTTTAGATTACAAGAGTACGAAATGCACGAATAAACAATAACGAACCTAAGTTCGGATCTCGGTGAGACCTCCAATAATGAGACGAAACTGTCTCATTTTACATTATTCTCTCGTAATACTAAAAGTACTTGAAAATAGTTAAACGATACGACACCCGTGGTAACACTGCTGCTGCCAACCACATATCAAATACCATACACTGAATAAATGTCACGAATTGTACTAACGAATATATTGCAGTGACATAATACAAAGCACAAATATAGTACCATACTTAGTAGAAATGTCCACTTGAGGAATCACAAATGATATGGAAAAGACCTTTCCGCAGTTGCGTTCGCCTTCCTCTACGTCCTCTCCTCTTCTCCCATCTCGTTCTCTCTCTCACTCTCGCTGACTCTGCTCGTGGCGACGTTGTCGGGTCGGAACTAATTCAGTTCGCAGTGAAGTGCCGGTTGATTGCGCTGCACACGCGAACGATAATTGGTTCTACCCTCGATCTAGTAGTGTCCTCTTCCGGGCTAATGTCTGTTGCTATAAAAGAAGGCTTTTCACGAAAAAGGGTGCGTCGCACGCAGGGTTCGTCGCAGGCAGGGGCGGTCATTAGCTGGAGTTAACTCACTGTTTAGTTCAGCAAACAAAGTCACACTCCAGAGTTTACCGACGTACCAGCTTGAAGCACAGCATAAGAATCCGAATATAAGCACAAGAGTTCCGAGGGTACATTAACATAATATTATTACAAAGTTACAAATTAATAAGGAAATATTATTTGCCAACAGGGCAAAATTGAACATTAATAGCAACTATTGGATGAGAACGACAAAAAAAGGAATGCCAACCCTGGCATTGTCCGACCGTTATGAAAATGCAAGAGAGATTTAATAATTGGAGAACTAGTAAATATATTAAACTCTCCTCACATTGTTTAAGTAGAGTGCCAAGAAATTCACAGTAAATAAAAAACATAAAAAAATCACTGTGAAAGGTAGTACATAGATACATACATATTACCTAGATAAACATTTTATAGTTTCCTAGCTCAATTGGGGCTGAAGTACACTAAACGTGGTAAATAGTACCAACGGATATAACATGGCAAGGTTATTAAAATAATTTTGTGCCATGAGACATAATAGATGTTTGGATCCATCTATGATGTCTGAAAATTGACTGCACCGAGCAGTATTGTGGCAATTGGCCAAGTAGATATCAATTTATTTTACCAGATTTGCACCTGGGGGATGATTGCGATGATTATAAATCAACGTGCGACGAGGTCGTTAATTCTCTACGCCGGAGCATTACCAAAAAACAATAATGATACATAGGAATCAGTCACTCTGTCAACAAGACAGGGGAAAAAAACCTCCAAGGTGAAATGAAAAACAAGACCCAAAATGCAATCACCCAAGGATATTCTCTTGCTTGTATATCTAAACAAGCTCACAAAACAAAGTAATTCTGAACATTAAAATACCATGTGTGATTCATTTTTCAAAGCCAAAAAATCAAACTGTTATCTGATAGCCACATAAAGTTTCTTAAATTGATTAACAATGGTATGTGGTAATTGAGAATGACCAATATAACCTTTGGTGAACCAAAGCATTGCATAATAGAAATAACATTGACACGTGATATTAAAGAAATAACCAATTATTTCCCGCCAGAAGAAAATTATTTCTTAACTTGACTAACATATGCTATTAGAAAATAATTTGGGTTCTCTGGCTTCCTTAAAGACAGGGTTGCAGGAGTGATTATCCTGTCGACCACGAAGGGTCCTTCCCATAGAGGGGAAATTTTGGCAGATATTTTATTAAGTTTGGAAACTTTTGGAACAGCTCTGAACACAACCTGTTCACCTGGTGAAAAGGCTTGTGGAGAATGTCTAGCATTATGTTTGCTAGCAACGCGCTGTTGTGACTTGGCTAAATTACTTAGCACCTTATTCCAAAGTTACTGCCCTGAAGCTGAATTACAATCAGCTGATGCCAACTCATTTGGCAAACCCCATTGAAGTGACAATGGGTGTGGAAGCTCACGACCCAAAAATACCTTAGCAGGTGAAACACCTGTAGAAGAGTGTTTAGCAGAATTGAAGGCAAAAGTCAGCAAGGGCAAAAATGCATCCCATTTATCATGGGCAAGACGTGTGAAAGCAGATAAGGCATACTTCAGATTTCTGTGAACTCTTTCTGCATGGTTGGGCCTGGGATAATAGGGGGGGGAAGTGATTATATATTTAATCCCTAGGCTAAAACACATGTCATTAAATAATTTCGATTTGAAAGAGGAAGCTTTATCTGAAACAATATATTTGGGAACCCCATATTTAGAAAGTACATGCCTGATTAGGATATCAACAACAGCTTTTCTTATTGAGATTCTAACCGGTTGAATAATTACAAATGAACTAAAACCATCAATTATGGTTAAGGCATAGGCATGACCAATTTTACTCCTAGGCAATGGACCTACAAAATCAATAAATATTCTTTCCCACAGATAAGTCGAGAATTTAGCTGAATGACGTCCAGGAGGTAAACAATTTCTGGGTTTGTTTATTTGACGATCATGACAGCTTTTAACCCGTTTTGAAATAACTGCTCTCATATCCAACCACCATAATTCACGGGAGATTTTATCACAAGTCTTTGCACTGACTATATGACCACCAATAGGAGAAGAATGAAAATATTGGAAGATCATCTCTCTTAAAGCAAGAGGAATTACAACTCGAGGCTTCTTAGAGCCCATGAAATGGTGACGCAATAAGTCGCCTTGCAAAGAATAATTCGGAATGGTTTTCCCTGATCTGATTTGCTCTACTATTTTGCACAAGTCTCTGTCCGAAGCCTGATGATGGCGAATATTCGTGAAGGACAATGGAACATGGAGTATACTTTTTCTTCCAATCATTTTTTAAATAATTAAGACACAATTACCTAATATTAAGAAGTCTGTACCCAACTACATATATCCACTCAGCCTGGAGAGTACAACTTGTCGGCCACACCAGCTTCTGCTTATCCTACACACTTTTATGTCCAGTGTGGAAATAGTTATGGCTATCGTAGTCCACTAGGCTTATTAGCCAGAAAAACATTCAGGTATCTCTCTCTCTTCTTCTTCAGCCTCTTAAAATTTCGTATGATTTCCGAATGTCCGGCGACGACGGATATGTTCAGCTGATTCAAGAAGCTACGAAGGTTTCAAAGTCTAAAGGCGCAGCACCAAAGGTTCGACGTTCCACAAAACGAGATACGGGTGCTGAGTTACCTGGAAACTCTGGCAGAAGTGACCCAGAGAAATACGACGACGTTGTTGCTGAAATTGGGGAATCGTTTTTCCGTAACATTATCATGAATGATTTAAGAACAATGAGCAATACGCAGCTGCGTGAGTTTTGTGCCGAGACTCTTATAACAGTTAGCGAGATACAGTATTCACAACGAAGTACCGTAATAAGCAAACCAAGCACCTCCGCTTCCCTTCCATAGAAATACGGAGCGCCGGTATGGTCTGGATTGCACGAGACGACACTTTGGCGCAGTTTCCAAAACTTTATTGTGTCACAGCACCCTTAAGAATTTCTTCAGAAAAATAAATAAATACAGTAAAGTAATCGTGTATGTGATTACTATGGTAAATATTGCTTCAGTAGAAATTGAATCCTTTAACATGGATGGGTTCAATATTTACTATAGTTTCAGAGAAGATAGGAAAGGTGTTGGTGTTATTATATATGTAAATAGTAATTTCATATTCGATGAGTGTAATGACTTTCCCAATATCTGTAATAATGCTAAAAATTCCAAATAGTTTACATAATAATAAAACTAATCAGTTCTTCTGACTTTCATGAAACTGTTAAATATAAAATTTCGCATTGACTTGGTTAACAACTCTCATTTAAGGCGGCCCACTCCTTGCGATCTATTAGGGAAATTGACGAACCGGTATCGAGTAGAGCATGGCGTGGTTGCGAATTAATGGAAACATCAATTAGTGTTGGTTCGGAAGGATCCGACCAATTAACAAACGAATGACCGAGGGGTTACGGGGATCACGCCGAAAACGGCGGTTTTGAATAGGCTGGAATGTAGCCTTTGGCGAAGTTCGAGACGCTGTGGGTGGCGAAACACCCGAGGATAATGGATTCTCGCGAGAATATTCTGTTCAGGTCATGAGGAGTTTATCGGATTGCGTGAGTAAGTCGTCCAACTCGGCTAGATTATTAGGCCTCCCGACGAAAAGAAATGTAGACTGGGTCAGGGGATTAATACCATCGAGTACGAGATCCACAATCTCTAACTCCGAATAATTCAGTCATAATACCGCGATTGCCGCCTTGACGGACTGGAAAAACATCAGCGGTAACTCGTCTGGAGATTGGAATCTTTTGACTTGAAGCGAGACGAGGCGCCCTAATTCTCTCTTCGAGAAAAAGGTCTCCCAGACTTTCGAAATGACCTGCTCCCAAGAAAGATTCCGTGAAATAGCATTAAACCAGAAATCCCTTAGCGTAACCGGGATTTTAGTAAGGGCGAGAATGAGAAGATAATTATCCGCGACGAACTTAAGTTCGCGAACGTAACGTAATTCAGACAAAAATGCGAAGGTGGCTCCGGCTGAAAGCTCTACAAAGGGAGGAAGCTTAGACAAGAGACCATTAACCACTTGAGTAAGATCAGACTGCGAAGTGGAGGAAATTGGAGCGGGTGGATTTTCATTCGACCCGTTCCCTGCGAAAGAGCGCATTCTTTCAGACCTATCCGATGCAGTGGTAGAATACTGTTTTTCGTAAGCACCCTTAGACGTTTCCATAGTGGAAATGGAACAGCACGAAACCCAAGAACAAAGTTAAATATACAAGACAAGTTTATAATAATGAACTTTAGATTACAAGAGTACGAAATGCACGAATAAACAATAACGAACCTAAGTTCGGATCTCGGTGAGACCTCCAATAATGAGACGAAACTGTCTCATTTTACATTATTCTCTCGTAATACTAAAAGTACTTGAAAATAGTTAAACGATACGACACCCGTGGTAACACTGCTGCTGCCAACCACATATCAAATACCATACACTGAATAAATGTCACGAATTGTACTAACGAATATATTGCAGTGACATAATACAAAGCACAAATATAGTACCATACTTAGTAGAAATGTCCACTTGAGGAATCACAAATGATATGGAAAAGACCTTTCCGCAGTTGCGTTCGCCTTCCTCTACGTCCTCTCCTCTTCTCCCATCTCGTTCTCTCTCTCACTCTCGCTGCCTCTGCTCGTGGCGACGTTGTCGGGTCGGAACTAATTCAGTTCGCAGTGAAGTGCCGGTTGATTGCGCTGCACACGCGAACGATAATTGGTTCTACCCTCGATCTAGTAGTGTCCTCTTCCGGGCTAATGTCTGTTGCTATAAAAGAAGGCTTTTCACGAAAAAGGGTGCGTCGCACGCAGGGTTCGTCGCAGGCAGGGGCGGTCATTAGCTGGAGTTAACTCACTGTTTAGTTCAGCAAACAAAGTCACACTCCAGAGTTTACCGACGTACCAGCTTGAAGCACAGCATAAGAATCCGAATATAAGCACAAGAGTTCCGAGGGTACATTAACATAATATTATTACAAAGTTACAAATTAATAAGGAAATATTATTTGCCAACAGGGCAAAATTGAACATTAATAGCAACTATTGGATGAGAACGACAAAAAAAGGAATGCCAACCCTGGCATTGTCCGACCGTTATGAAAATGCAAGAGAGATTTAATAATTGGAGAACTAGTAAATATATTAAACTCTCCTCACATTGTTTAAGTAGAGTGCCAAGAAATTCACAGTAAATAAAAAACATAAAAAAATCACTGTGAAAGGTAGTACATAGATACATACATATTACCTAGATAAACATTTTATAGTTTCCTAGCTCAATTGGGGCTGAAGTACACTAAACGTGGTAAATAGTACCAACGGATATAACATGGCAAGGTTATTAAAATAATTTTGTGACATGAGACATACATAGATGTCTGGATCCATTTATGATGTCTGAAAATTGACTGCACCGAGCAGTATTGTGGCAATTGGCCAAGTAGATATCAATTTATTTTACCAGATTTGCACCTGGGGGATGATTGCGATGATTATAAATCAACGTGCGACGAGGTCGTTAATTCTCTATGCCGGAGCATTACCAAAAAACAATAATGATACATAGGAATCAGTCACTCTGTCAACAAGACGGGAAAAAAACCTCCAAGGTGAAATGAAAAACAAGACCCAAAATGCAATCACCCAAGGATATTCTCTTGCTTGTATATCTAAACAAGCTAACAAAACAAAGTAATTCTGAACATTAAAATACAATGTGTGATTCATTTTTCAAAGCCAAAAAATCAAACTGTTATCTGATAGCCACATAAAGTTTCTTAAATTGATTAACAATGGTATGTGGTAATTGAGAATGACCAATATAACCTTTGGTGAACCAAAGCATTGCATAATAGAAATAACATTGACACGTGATATTAAAGAAATAACCAATTATTTCCCACCAGAAGAAAATTATTTCTTAACTAGACTAACATTTGCTATTCGAAATTAATTTGGGTTGTCTGGCTTCCTTAAAGACAGGGTTACAGGAGTGATTATCCTGTCGACCACGAAGCGTCCTTCCCATAGAGGGGAAATTTTGGCAGATACTTTATTAAGTTTGGAAACTTTTGGCACAGCTCTGAACACAACCTGTTCACCTGGTGAAAAGGCTTGTGGAGAATGTCTAGCATTATGTTTGCTAGCAACGCGCTGTTGTGACTTGGCTAAATTACTTAGCACCTTATTCCAAAGTTACTGCCCTGAAGCTGAATTACAATCAGCTGATGCCAACTCATTTGGCAAACCCCATTGAAGTGACAATGGGTGTGGAAGCTCACGACCCAAAAATACCTTAGCAGGTGAAACACCTGTAGAAGAGTGTTTAGCAGAATTGAAGGCAAAAGTCAGCAAGGGCAAAAATGCATCCCATTTATCATGGGCAAGACGTGTGAAAGCAGATAAGGCATACTTCAGATTTCTGTGAACTCTTTCTGCATGGTTGGGCCTGGGATAATAGGGGGGCAGTATAAATATATTTAATCCCTAGGCTAAAACACATGTCATTAAATAATTTCGATTTGAAAGAGGAAGCTTTATCTGAAACAATATATTTGGGAACCCCATATTTAGAAAGTACATGCCTGATTAGGATATCAACAACAGCTTTTCTTGTTGAGATTCTAACCGGTTGAATAATTACAAATGAACTAAAACCATCAATTATGGTTAAGGCATAGGCATGACCAATTTTACTCCTAGGCAATGGACCTACAAAATCAATAAATATTCTTTCCCAGAGATAAGTCGAGAATTTAGCTGAATGACGACCAGGAGGTAAACAATTTCTGGGTTTGTTTATTTGACGATCATGACAGCTTTTAACCCGTTTTGAAATAACTGCTCTCATATCCAACCACCATAATTCACGGGAGATTTTATCACAAGTCTTTGCACTGACTATATGACCACCAATAGGAGAAGAATGAAAATATTGGAAGATCATCTCTCTTAAAGCAAGAGGAATTACAACTCGAGGCTTCTTAGAGCCCATGAAATGGTGACGCAATAAGTCGCCTTGCAAAGAATAATTCGGAATGGTTTTCCCTGATCTGATTTGCTCTACTATTTTGCACAAGTCTCTGTCCGAAGCCTGATGATGGCGAATATTCGTGAAGGACAATGGAACATGGAGTATACTTTTTCTTCCAATCATTTTTTAAATAATTAAGACACAATTACCTAATATTAAGAAGTCTGTACCCAACTACATATATCCACTCAGCCTGGAGAGTACAACTTGTCGGCCACACCAGCTTCTGCTTATCCTACACACTTTTATGTCCAGTGTGGAAATAGTTATGGCTATCGTAGTCCACTAGGCTTATTAGCCAGAAAAACAATCAGGTATCTCTCTCTCTTCTTCTTCAGCCTCTTAAAATTTCTTATGATTTCCGAATGTCCGGCGACGACGGATATGTTCAGCTGATTCAAGAAGCTACGAAGGTTTCAAAGTCTAAAGGCGCAGCACCAAAGGTTCGACGTTCCACAAAACGAGATACGGGTGCTGAGTTACCTGGAAACTCTGGCAGAAGTGACCCAGAGAAATACGACGACGTTGTTGCTGAAATTGGGGAATCGTTTTTCCGTAACATTATCATGAATGATTTAAGAACAATGAGCAATACGCAGCTGCGTGAGTTTTGTGCCGAGACTCTTATAACAGTTAGCGAGATACAGTATTCACAACGAAGTACCGTAATAAGCAAACCAAGCACCTCCGCTTCCCTTCCATAGAAATACGGAGCGCCGGTATGGTCTGGATTGCACGAGACGACACTTTGGCGCAGTTTCCAAAACTTTATTGTGTCACAGCACCCTTAAGAATTTTTTCAGAAAAATAAATAAATACAGTAAAGTAATCGTGTATGTGATTACTATGGTAAATATTGCTTCAGTAGAAATTGAATCCTTTAACATGGATGGGTTCAATATTTACTATAGTTTCAGAGAAGATAGGAAAGGTGTTGGTGTTATTATATATGTAAATAGTAATTTCATATTCGATGAGTGTAATGACTTTCCCAATATCTGTAATAATGCTAAAAATTCCAAATAGTTTACATAATAATAAAACTAATCAGTTCTTCTTACTTTCATGAAACTGTTAAATATAAAATTTCGCATTGACTTGGTTAACAACTCTCATTTAAGGCGGCCCACTCCTTGCGATCTATTAGGGAAATTGACGAACCGGTATCGAGTAGAGCATGGCGTGGTTGCGAATTAATGGAAACATCAATTAGTGTTGGTTCGGAAGGATCCGACCAATTAACAAACGAATGACCGAGGGGTTACGGGGATCACGCCGAAAACGGCGGTTTTGAATAGGCTGGAATGTAGCCTTTGGCGAAGTTCGAGACGCTGTGGGTGGCGAAACACCCGAGGATAATGGATTCTCGCGAGAATATTCTGTTCAGGTCATGAGGAGTTTATCGGATTGCGTGAGTAAGTCGTCCAACTCGGCTAGATTATTAGGCCTCCCGACGAAAAGAAATGTAGACTGGGTCAGGGGATTAATACCATCGAGTACGAGATCCACAATCTCTAACTCCGAATAATTCAGTCATAATACCGCGATTGCCGCCTTGACGGACTGGAAAAACATCAGCGGTAACTCGTCTGGAGATTGGAATATTTTGACTTGAAGCGAGACGAGGCGCCCGAATTCTCCCTTCGAGAAAAAGGTCTCCCAGACTTTCGAAATGACCTGCTCCCAAGAAAGATTCCGTGAAATAGCATTAAACCAGAAATCCCTTAGCGTAACCGGGATTTTAGTAAGGGCGAGAATGAGAAGATAATTATCCGCGACGAACTTAAGTTCGCGAACGTAACGTAATTCAGACAAAAATGCGAAGGTGGCTCCGGCTGAAAGCTCTACAAAGGGAGGAAGCTTAGACAAGAGACCATTAACCACTTGAGTAAGATCAGACTGCAAAGTGGAGGAAATTGGACGGGTGGATTTTCATTCGACCCGTTCCCTGCGAAAGAGCGCATTCTTTCAGACCTATCCGATGCAGTGGTAGAATACTGTTTTTCGTAAGCACACTTAGACGTTTCCATAGTGGCAATGGAACAGCACGAAACCCAAGAACAAAGTTAAATATACTAGACAAGTTTATAATAATGAACTTTAGATTACAAGAGTACGAAATGCACGAATAAACAATAACGAACCTATGTTCGGATCTCGGTGAGACCTCCAATAATGAGACGAAACTGTCTCATTTTACATTATTCTCTCGTAATACTAAAAGTACTTGAAAATAGTTAAACGATACGACACCCGTGGTAACACTGCTGCTGCCAACCACATATCAAATACCATACACTGGATAAATGTCACGAATTGTACTAACGAATATATTGCAGTGACATAATACAAAGCACAAATATAGTACCATACTTAGTATAAATGTCCACTTGAGTAATCATAAATGATATGGAAAAGAGTTCGACTAGCAGATAACCATTCCGCAGGTGCGTTCGCATCGCTCTACGTACTTTCTCCATCTCCCATCTCGTTCTCTCTCTCACTCTCGCTGCCTCTGCTCGTGGCGACGTTGTTGGGTCGGAACTAATTCAGTTCGCAGTGAAGTGCCGGTTGATTGCGCTGCACACGCGAACCATAATTGGTTCTACCCTCGATCTAGTAGTGTCCTCTTCCGGGCTAATGTCTGTTGCTATAAAAGAAGGCTTTTCACGAAAAAGGGTGCGTCGCACGCAGGGTTCGTCGCAGGCAGGGGCGGTCATTAGCTGGAGTTAACTCACTGTTTAGTTCAGCAAACAAAGTCACACTCCAGAGTTTACCGACGCACCAGCTTGAAGCACAGCATAAGAATCCGAATATAAGCACAAGAGTTCCGAGGGTACATTAACATAATATTATTACAAAGTTACAAATTAATAAGGAAGTTTTATTTGCCAACAGGGCAAAATTGAACATTAATAGCAACTATTGGATGAGAACGACAAAAAAAGGAATGCCAACCCTGGCATTGTCCGACCGTTATGAAAATGCAAGAGAGATTTAATAATTGGAGAACTAGTAAATATATTAAACTCTCCTCACATTGTTTAAGTAGAGTGCCAAGAAATTCACAGTAAATAAAAAACATAAAAAATCACTGTGAAAGGTAGTACATAGATACATACATATTACCTAGATAAACATTTTATAGTTTCCTAGCTCAATTGGGGCTGAAGTACACTAAAAGTGGTAAATAGTACCAACGGATATAACATGGCAAGGTTATTAAAATAATTTTGTGACATGAGACATACATAGATGTCTGGATCCATTTATGATGTCTGAAAATTGACTGCACCGAGCAGTATTGTGGCAATTGGCCAAGTAGATATCAATTTATTTTACCAGATTTGCACCTGGGGGATGATTGCGATGATTATAAATCAACGTGCGACGAGGTCGTTAATTCTCTATGCCGGAGCATTACCAAAAAACAATAATGATACATAGGAATCAGTCACTCTGTCAACAAGACAGGGGAAAAAAACCTCCAAGGTGAAATGAAAAACAAGACCCAAAATGCAATCACCCAAGGATATTCTCTTGCTTGTATATCTAAACAAGCTAACAAAACAAAGTAATTCTGAACATTAAAATACAATGTGTGATTCATTTTTCAAAGCCAAAAAATCAAACTGTTATCTGATAGCCACATAAAGTTTCTTAAATTGATTAACAATGGTATGTGGTAATTGAGAATGACCAATATAACCTTTGGTGAACCAAAGAATTGCATAATAGAAATAACATTGACACGTTATATTAAAGACGTAACCAATTATTTCCCACCAGAAGAAAATTATTTCTTAACTTGACTAACATTTGCTATTCGAAATTAATTTGGGTTGTCTGGCTTCCTTAAAGACAGGGTTGCAGGAGTGATTATCCTGTCGACCACGAAGGGTCCTTCTCATAGAGGGGAAATTTTGGCAGATATTTTATTAAGTTTGGAAACTTTTGGCACAGCTCTGAACACAACCTGTTCACCTGGTGAAAAGGCTTGTAGAGAATGTCTAGCATTATGTTTGCTAGCAACGCGCTTTTGTGACTTGGCTAAATTACTTAGCACCTTATTCCAAATTTACTGCCCTGAAGCTGAATTACAATCATCTGATGCCAACATATTTGGCAAATCCCATTGAAGTGACAATGGGTGTGGAAGCTCACGACCCAAAAATACCTTAGCAGGTGAAACACCTGTAGAAGAGTGTTTAGCAGAATTGAAGGCAAAAGTCAGCAAGGGCAAAAATGCATCCCATTTATCATGGGCAAGACGTGTGAAAGCAGATAAGGCATACTTCAGATTTCTGTGAACTCTTTCTGCATGGTTGGGCCTGGGATAATACGGGGGCAGTATAAATATGTTTAATCCCTAGGCTAAAACACATGTCATTAAATAATTTGGATTTGAAAGAGGAAGCGTTATCTGAAACAATATATTTGGGAACCCCATATTTAGAAAGTACATGCCTGAATAGGATATCATGAACAGCTTTACTTGTTGAGTTTCTAACCGGTTGAATAATTACAAATGAACTAAAACCATCAATTATGGTTAAGGCATAGGCATGACCAATTTTACTCCTAGGCAATGGACCTACAAAATCAATAAATATTCTTTCCCAGAGATAAGTCGAGAATTTAGCTGAATGACGACCAGTAGGTAAACAATTTCTGGGTTTGGTTATTTGACGATCATGACAGCTTTTAACCCTTTTTGAAATATCTGCTCTCATATCCAACCACCATAATTCACGGGAGATTTTATCACAAGTCTTTGCACTGACTATATGACCACCAATAGGAGAAGAATGAAAATATTGGAAGATCATCTCTCTTAAAGCAAGAGGAATTACAACTCGAGGCTTCTTAGAGCCCATGAAATGGTGACGCAATAAGTCGCCTTGCAAAGAATAATTCGGAATGGTTTTCCCTGATCTGATTTGCTCTACTATTTTGCACAAGTCTCTGTCCGAAGCCTGATGATGGCGAATATTCGTGAAGGACAATGGAACATGGAGTATACTTTTTCTTCCAATCATTTTTTAAATAATTAAGACACAATTACCTAATATTAAGAAGTCTGTACACTACTACATATATCCACTCAGCCTGGAGAGTACAACTTGTCGGCCACACCAGCTTCTGCTTATCCTACACACTTTTATGTCCAGTGTGGAAATAGTTATGGCTATCGTAGTCCACTAGCCTTATTAGTAAGAAAAACAATCAGGTATCTCTCTCTCTTCTTCTTCAGCCTCTTAAAATTTCGTATGATTTCCGAATGTCCGGCGACGACGGATATGTTCAGCTGATTCAAGAAGCTACGAAGGTTTCAAAGTCTAAAGGCGCAGCACCAAAGGTTCGACGTTCCACAAAACGAGATACGGGTGCTGAGTTACCTGGAAACTCTGGCAGAAGTGACCCAGAGAAATACGACGACGTTGTTGCTGAAATTGGGGAATCGTTTTTCCGTAACATTATCATGAATGATTTAAGAACAATGAGCAATACGCAGCTGCGTGAGTTTTGTGCCGAGACTCTTATAACAGTTAGCGAGATACAGTATTCACAACGAAGTACCGTAATAAGCAAACCAAGAACCTCCGCTTCCCTTCCATAGAAATACGGAGCGCCGGTATGGTCTGGATTGCACGAGACGACACTTTGGCGCAGTTTCCAAAACTTTTTTGTGTCACAGCACCCTTAAGAATTTCTTCAGAAAAATAAATAAATACAGTAAAGTAATCGTGTATGTGATTACTATGGTAAATATTGCTTCAGTAGAAATTGAATCTTTTAACCTGGATGGTTTCAATATTTACTATAGTTTCAGAGAAGATAGGAAAGGTGTTGGTGTTATTATATATGTAAATAGTAATTTCATATTCGATGAGTGTAATATCAAATCAGTTTCATTTGAATCTGTTTATGGCATTTCAAGAATAAATGATAAAAATCTGATGCGGCTACCACATGACTTTCTCAATATCTGTAATAATGCTAAAAATTCCAAATAGGTTACATAATAATAAAACTAATCAGTTCTTCTGACTTTCATGAAACTGTTAAATATAAAATTTCGCATTGACTTGGTTAACAACTCTCATTTAAGGCGGCCCACTCCTTGCGATCTATTAGGGAAATTGACGAACCGGTATCGAGTAGAGCATGGGGTGGTTGCGAATTAATGGAAACATCAATTAGTGTTGGTTCGGAAGGATCCGACCAATTAACAAACGAATGACCGAGGGGTTACGGGGATCACGCCGAAAACGGCGGTTTTGAATAGGCTGGAATGTAGCCTTTGGCGAAGTTCGAGACGCTGTGGGTGGCGAAACACCCGAGGATAATGGATTCTCGCGAGAATATTCTGTTCAGGTCATGAGGAGTTTATCGGATTGCGTGAGTAAGTCGTCCAACTCGGCTAGATTATTAGGCCTCCCGACGAAAAGAAATGTAGACTGGGTCAGGGGATTAATACCATCGAGTACGAGATCCACAATCTCTAACTCCGAATAATTCAGTCATAATACCGCGATTGCCGCCTTGACGGACTGGAAAAACATCAGCGGTAACTCGTCTGGAGATTGGAATATTTTGACTTGAAGCGAGACGAGGCGCCCGAATTCTCTCTTCCAGAAAAAGGTCTCCCAGACTTTCGAAATGACCTGCTCCCAAGAAAGATTCCGTGAAATAGCATTAAACCAGAAATCCCTTAGCGTAACCGGGATTTTAGTAAGGGCGAGAATGAGAAGATAATTATCCGCGACGAACTTAAGTTCGCGAACGTAACGTAATTCAGACAAAAATGCGAAGGTGGCTCCGGCTGAAAGCTCTACAAAGGGAGGAAGCTTAGACAAGAGACCATTAACCACTTGAGTAAGATCAGACTGCGAAGTGGAGGAAATTGGACGGGTGGATTTTCATTCGACCCGTTCCCTGTGAAAGAGCGCATTCTTTCAGACCTATCCGATGCAGTGGTAGAATACTGTTTTTCGTAAGCACACTTAGACGTTTCCATAGTGGCAATGGAACAGCACGAAACCCAAGAACAAAGTTAAATATACAAGACAAGTTTATAATAATGAACTTTAGATTACAAGAGTACGAAATGCACGAATAAACAATAACGAACCTATGTTCGGATCTCGGTGAGACCTCCAATAATGAGACGAAACTGTCTCATTTTACATTATTCTCTCGTAATACTAAAAGTACTTGAAAATAGTTAAACGATACGACACCCGTGGTAACACTGCTGCTGCCAACCACATATCAAATACCATACACTGGATAAATGTCACGAATTGTACTAACGAATATATTGCAGTGACATAATACAAAGCACAAATATAGTACCATACTTAGTATAAATGTCCACTTGAGTAATCATAAATGATATGGAAAAGAGTTCGACTAGCAGATAACCATTCCGCAGGTGCGTTCGCATCGCTCTACGTACTTTCTCCATCTCCCATCTCGTTCTCTCTCTCACTCTCGCTGCCTCTGCTCGTGGCGACGTTGTTGGGTCGGAACTAATTCAGTTCGCAGTGAAGTGCCGGTTGATTGCGCTGCACACGCGAACCATAATTGGTTCTACCCTCGATCTAGTAGTGTCCTCTTCCGGGCTAATGTCTGTTGCTATAAAAGAAGGCTTTTCACGAAAAAGGGTGCGTCGCACGCAGGGTTCGTCGCAGGCAGGGGCGGTCATTAGCTGGAGTTAACTCACTGTTTAGTTCAGCAAACAAAGTCACACTCCAGAGTTTACCGACGCACCAGCTTGAAGCACAGCATAAGAATCCGAATATAAGCACAAGAGTTCCGAGGGTACATTAACATAATATTATTACAAAGTTACAAATTAATAAGGAAGTTTTATTTGCCAACAGGGCAAAATTGAACATTAATAGCAACTATTGGATGAGAACGACAAAAAAAGGAATGCCAACCCTGGCATTGTCCGACCGTTATGAAAATGCAAGAGAGATTTAATAATTGGAGAACTAGTAAATATATTAAACTCTCCTCACATTGTTTAAGTAGAGTGCCAATAAATTCACAGTAAATAAAAAACATAAAAAAATCACTGTGAAAGGTAGTACATAGATACATACATATTACCTAGATAAACATTTTATAGTTTCCTAGCTCAATTGGGGCTGAAGTACACTAAACGTGGTAAATAGTACCAACGGATATAACATGGCAAGGTTATTAAAATAATTTTGTGACATGAGACATACATAGATGTCTGGATCCATTTATGATGTCTGAAAATTGACTGCACCGAGCAGTATTGTGGCAATTGGCCAAGTAAATATCAATTTATTTTACCAGATTTGCACCTGGGGGATGATTGCGATGATTATAAATCAACGTGCGACGAGGTCGTTAATTCTCTATGCCGGAGCATTACCAAAAAACAATAATGATACATAGGAATCAGTCACTCTGTCAACAAGACAGGGGAAAAAAACCTCCAAGGTGAAATGAAAAACAAGACCCAAATTGCAATCACCCAAGGATATTCTCTTGCTTGTATATCTAAACAAGCTAACAAAACAAAGTAATTCTGAACATTAAAATACAATGTGTGATTCATTTTTCAAAGCCAAAAAATCAAACTGTTATCTGATAGCCACATAAAGTTTCTTAAATTGATTAACAATGGTATGTGGTAATTGAGAATGACCAATATAACCTTTGGTGAACCAAAGCATTGCATAATAGAAATAACATTGACACGTGATATTAAAGAAATAACCAATTATTTCCCACCAGAAGAAAATTATTTCTTAACTAGACTAACATTTGCTATTCGAAATTAATTTGGGTTGTCTGGCTTCCTTAAAGACAGGGTTACAGGAGTGATTATCCTGTCGACCACGAAGCGTCCTTCCCATAGAGGGGAAATTTTGGCAGATACTTTATTAAGTTTGGAAACTTTTGGCACAGCTCTGAACACAACCTGTTCACCTGGTGAAAAGGCTTGTGGAGAATGTCTAGCATTATGTTTGCTAGCAACGCGCTGTTGTGACTTGGCTAAATTACTTAGCACCTTATTCCAAAGTTACTGCCCTGAAGCTGAATTACAATCAGCTGATGCCAACTCATTTGGCAAACCCCATTGAAGTGACAATGGGTGTGGAAGCTCACGACCCAAAAATACCTTAGCAGGTGAAACACCTGTAGAAGAGTGTTTAGCAGAATTGAAGGCAAAAGTCAGCAAGGGCAAAAATGCATCCCATTTATCATGGGCAAGACGTGTGAAAGCAGATAAGACATACTTCAGATTTCTGTGAACTCTTTCTGCATGGTTGGGCCTGGGATAATAGGGGGGCAGTATAAATATATTTAATCCCTAGGCTAAAACACATGTCATTAAATAATTTCGATTTGAAAGAGGAAGCTTTATCTGAAACAATATATTTGGGAACCCCATATTTAGAAAGTACATGCCTGATTAGGATATCAACAACAGCTTTTCTTGTTGAGATTCTAACCGGTTGAATAATTACAAATGAACTAAAACCATCAATTATGGTTAAGGCATAGGCATGACCAATTTTACTCCTAAGCAATGGACCTACAAAATCAATAAATATTCTTTCCCAGAGATAAGTCGAGAATTTAGCTGAATGACGATCAGGAGGTAAACAATTTCTGGGTTTGTTTATTTGACGATCATGACAGCTCTTAACCCGTTTTGAAATAACTGCTCTCATATCCAACCACCATAATTCACGGGAGATTTTATCACAAGTCTTTGCACTGACTATATGACCACCAATAGGAGAAGAATGAAAATATTGGAAGATCATCTCTCTTAAAGCAAGAGGAATTACAACTCGAGGCTTCTTAGAGCCCATGAAATGGTGACGCAATAAGTCGCCTTGCAAAGAATAATTCGGAATGGTTTTCCCTGATCTGATTTGCTCTACTATTTTGCACAAGTCTCTGTCCGAAGCCTGATGATGGCGAATATTCGTGAAGGACAATGGAACGTGGAGTATACTTTTTCTTCCAATCATTTTTTAAAAATTAAGACACAATTACCTAATATTAAGAAGTCTGTACCCAACTACATATATCCACTCAGCCTGGAGAGTACAACTTGTCGGCCACACCAGCTTCTGCTTATCCTACACACTTTTATGTCCAGTGTGGAAATAGTTATGCCTATCGTAGTCCACTAGGCTTATTAGCCAGAAAAACAATCAGGTATCTCTCTCTCTTCTTCTTCAGCCTCTTAAAATTTCGTATGATTTCCGAATGTCCGGCGACGACGGATATGTTCAGCTGATTCAAGAAGCTACGAAGGTTTCAAAGTCTAAAGGCGCAGCACCAAAGGTTCGACGTTCCACAAAACGAGATACGGGTGCTGAGTTACCTGGAAACTCTGGCAGAAGTGACCCAGAGAAATACGACGACGTTGTTGCTGAAATTGGGGAATCGTTTTTCCGTAACATTATCATGAATGATTTAAAAACAATGAGCAATACGCAGCTGCGTGAGTTTTGTGCCGAGACTCTTATAACAGTTAGCGAGATACAGTATTCACAACGAAGTACCGTAATAAGCAAACCAAGCACCTCCGCTTCCCTTCCATAGAAATACGGAGCGCCGGTATGGTCTGGATTGCACGAGACGACACTTTGGCGCAGTTTCCAAAACTTTATTGTGTCACAGCACCCTTAAGAATTTCTTCAGAAAAATAAATAAATACAGTAAAGTAATCGTGTATGTGATTACTATGGTAAATATTGCTTCAGTAGAAATTGAATCTTTTTACCTGGATGGTTTCAATATTTACTATAGTTTCAGAGAAGATAGGAAAGGTGTTGGTGTTATTATATATGTAAATAGTAATTTCATATTCGATGAGTGTAATATCAAATCAGTTTCATTTGAATCTGTTTATGGCATTTCAAGAATAAATGATAAAAATCTGATGCGGCTACCACATGACTTTCTCAATATCTGTAATAATGCTAAAAATTCCAAATAGGTTACATAATAATAAAACTAATCAGTTCTTCTGACTTTCATGAAACTGTTAAATATAAAATTTCGCATTTACTTGGTTAACAACTCTCATTTAAGGCGGCCCACTCCTTGCGATCTATTAGGGAAATTGACGAACCGGTATCGAGTAGAGCATGGCGTGGTTGCGAATTAATGGAAACATCAATTAGTGTTGTTTCGGAAGGATCCGACCAATTAACAAACGAATGACCGAGGGGTTACGGGGATCACGCCGAAAACGGCGGTTTTGAATAGGCTGGAATGTAGCCTTTGGCGAAGTTCGAGACGCTGTGGGTGGCGAAACACCCGAGGATAATGGATTCTCGCGAGAATATTCTGTTCAGGTCATGAGGAGTTTATCGGATTGCGTGAGTAAGTCGTCCAACTCGGCTAGATTATTAGGCCTCCCGACGAAAAGAAATGTAGACTGGGTCAGGGGATTAATACCATCGAGTACGAGATCCACAATCTCTAACTCCGAATAATTCAGTCATAATACCGCGATTGCCGCCTTGACGGACTGGAAAAACATCAGCGGTAACTCGTCTGGAGATTGGAATATTTTGACTTGAAGCGAGACGAGGCGCCCGAATTCTCTCTTCCAGAAAAAGGTCTCCCAGACTTTCGAAATGACCTGCTCCCAAGAAAGATTCCGTGAAATAGCATTAAACCAGAAATCCCTTAGCGTAACCGGGATTTTAGTAAGGGCGAGAATGAGAAGATAATTATCCGCGACGAACTTAAGTTCGCGAACGTAACGTAATTCAGACAAAAATGCGAAGGTGGCTCCGGCTGAAAGCTCTACAAAGGGAGGAAGCTTAGACAAGAGACCATTAACCACTTGAGTAAGATCAGACTGCGAAGTGGAGGAAATTGGAGCGGGTGGATTTTCATTCGACCCGTTCCCTGCGAAAGAGCGCATTCTTTCAGACCTATCCGATGCAGTGGTAGAATACTGTTTTTCGTAAGCACACGTTTCCATAGTGGCAATGGAACAGCACGAAACCCAAGAACAAAGTTAAATATACAAGACAAGTTTATAATAATGAACTTTAGATTACAAGAGTACGAAATGCACGAATAAACAATAACGAACCTATGTTCGGATCTCGGTGAGACCTCCAATAATGAGACGAAACTGTCTCATTTTACATTATTCTCTCGTAATACTAAAAGTACTTGAAAATAGTTAAACGATACGACACCCGTGGTAACACTGCTGCTGCCAACCACATATCAAATACCATACACTGGATAAATGTCACGAATTGTACTAACGAATATATTGCAGTGACATAATACAAAGCACAAATATAGTACCATACTTAGTATAAATGTCCACTTGAGTAATCATAAATGATATGGAAAAGAGTTCGACTAGCAGATAACAATTCCGCAGGTGCGTTCGCATCGCTCTACGTACTTTCTCCATCTCCCATCTCGTTCTCTCTCTCACTCTCGCTGCCTCTGCTCGTGGCGACGTTGTTGGGTCGGAACTAATTCAGTTCGCAGTGAAGTGCCGGTTGATTGCGCTGCACACGCGAACGATAATTGGTTCTACCCTCGATCTAGTAGTGTCCTCTTCCGGGCTAATGTCTGTTGCTATAAAAGAAGGCTTTTCACGAAAAAGGGTGCGTCGCACGCAGGGTTCGTCGCAGGCAGGGGCGGTCATTAGCTGGAGTTAACTCACTGTTTAGTTCAGCAAACAAAGTCACACTCCAGAGTTTACCGACGCACCAGCTTGAAGCACAGCATAAGAATCCGAATATAAGCACAAGAGTGCCGAGGGTACATTAACATAATATTATTACAAAGTTACAAATTAATAAGGAAATTTTATTTGCCAACAGGGCAAAATTGAACATTAATAGCAACTATTGGATGAGAACGACAAAAAAAGGAATGCCAACCCTGGCATTGACCGACCGTTATGAAAATGCAAGAGAGATTTAATAATTGGAGAACTAGTAAATATATTAAACTCTCCTCACATTGTTTAAGTAGAGTGCCAAGAAATTCACAGTAAATAAAAAACATAAAAAAATCACTGTGAAAGGTAGTACATAGATACATACATATTACCTAGATAAACATTTTATAGTTTCCTAGCTCAATTGGGGCTGAAGTACACTAAACGTGGTAAATAGTACCAACGGATATAACATGGCAAGGTTATTAAAATAATTTTGTGCCATGAGACATAATAGATGTTTGGATCCATCTATGATGTCTGAAAATTGACTGCACCGAGCAGTATTGTGGCAATTGGCCAAGTAGATATCAATTTATTTTACCAGATTTGCACCTGGGGGATGATTGCGATGATTATAAATCAACGTGCGACGAGGTCGTTAATTCTCTATGCCGGAGCATTACCAAAAAACAATAATGGTACATAGGAATCAGTCACTCTGTCAACAGGACAGGGAAAAAAAACCTCCAAGGTGAAATGAAAAACAAGACCCAAAATGCAATCACCCAATGATATTCTCTTGCTTGTATATCTAAACAAGCTCACAAAACAAAGTAATTCTGAACATTAAAATACAATGTATGATTCATTTTTCAAAGCCAAAAAATCAAACTGTTATCTGATAGCCACATAAAGTTTCTTAAATTGATTAACAAGAGTATATGGTAATTGAGAATGACCAATATAACCTTTGGTGAACCAAAGAATTGCATAATAGAAATAACATTGACACGTTATATTAAAGACGTAACCAATTATTTCCCACCAGAAGAAAATTATTTCTTAACTTGACTAACATTTGCTATTCGAAAATAATTTGGGTTGTCTGGCTTCCTTAAAGACAGGGTTGCAGGAGTGATTATCCTGTCGACCACGAAGGGTCCTTCTCATAGAGGGGAAATTTTGGCAGATATTTTATTAAGTTTGGAAACTTTTGGCACAGCTCTGAACACAACCTGTTCACCTGGTGAAAAGGCTTGTAGAGAATGTCTAGCATTATGTTTGCTAGCAACGCGCTTTTGTGACTTGGCTAAATTACTTAGCACCTTATTCCAAATTTACTGCCCTGAAGCTGAATTACAATCATCTGATGCCAACATATTTGGCAAATCCCATTGAAGTGACAATGGGTGTGGAAGCTCACGACCCAAAAATACCTTAGCAGGTGAAACACCTGTAGAAGAGTGTTTAGCAGAATTGAAGGCAAAAGTCAGCAAGGGCAAAAATGCATCCCATTTATCATGGGCAAGACGTGTGAAAGCAGATAAGGCATACTTCAGATTTCTGTGAACTCTTTCTGCATGGTTGGGCCTGGGATAATACGGGGGCAGTATAAATATGTTTAATCCCTAGGCTAAAACACATGTCATTAAATAATTTGGATTTGAAAGAGGAAGCGTTATCTGAAACAATATATTTGGGAACCCCATATTTAGAAAGTACATGCCTGAATAGGATATCATGAACAGCTTTACTTGTTGAGTTTCTAACCGGTTGAATAATTACAAATGAACTAAAACCATCAATTATGGTTAAGGCATAGGCATGACCAATTTTACTCCTAGGCAATGGACCTACAAAATCAATAAATATTCTTTCCCAGAGATAAGTCGAGAATTTAGCTGAATGACGACCAGTAGGTAAACAATTTCTGGGTTTGGTTATTTGACGATCATGACAGCTTTTAACCCTTTTTGAAATATCTGCTCTCATATCCAACCACCATAATTCACGGGAGATTTTATCACAAGTCTTTGCACTGACTATATGACCACCAATAGGAGAAGAATGAAAATATTGGAAGATCATCTCTCTTAAAGCAAGAGGAATTACAACTCGAGGCTTCTTAGAGCCCATGAAATGGTGACGCAATAAGTCGCCTTGCAAAGAATAATTCGGAATGGTTTTCCCTGATCTGATTTGCTCTACTATTTTGCACAAGTCTCTGTCCGAAGCCTGATGATGGCGAATATTCGTGAAGGACAATGGAACATGGAGTATACTTTTTCTTCCAATCATTTTTTAAATAATTAAGACACAATTACCTAATATTAAGAAGTCTGTACACTACTACATATATCCACTCAGCCTGGAGAGTACAACTTGTCGGCCACACCAGCTTCTGCTTATCCTACACACTTTTATGTCCAGTGTGGAAATAGTTATGGCTATCGTAGTCCACTAGCCTTATTAGTAAGAAAAACAATCAGGTATCTCTCTCTCTTCTTCTTCAGCCTCTTAAAATTTCGTATGATTTCCGAATGTCCGGCGACGACGGATATGTTCAGCTGATTCAAGAAGCTACGAAGGTTTCAAAGTCTAAAGGCGCAGCACCAAAGGTTCGACGTTCCACAAAACGAGATACGGGTGCTGAGTTACCTGGAAACTCTGGCAGAAGTGACCCAGAGAAATACGACGACGTTGTTGCTGAAATTGGGGAATCGTTTTTCCGTAACATTATCATGAATGATTTAAGAACAATGAGCAATACGCAGCTGCGTGAGTTTTGTGCCGAGACTCTTATAACAGTTAGCGAGATACAGTATTCACAACGAAGTACCGTAATAAGCAAACCAAGCACCTCCGCTTCCCTTCCATAGAAATACGGAGCGCCGGTATGGTCTGGATTGCACGAGACGACACTTTGGCGCAGTTTCCAAAACTTTATTGTGTCACAGCACCCTTAAGAATTTCTTCAGAAAAATAAATAAATACAGTAAAGTAATCGTGTATGTGATTACTATGGTAAATATTGCTTCAGTAGAAATTGAATCTTTTAACCTGGATGGTTTCAATATTTACTATAGTTTCAGAGAAGATAGGAAAGGTGTTGGTGTTATTATATATGTAAATAGTAATTTCATATTCGATGAGTGTAATATCAAATCAGTTTCATTTGAATCTGTTTATGGCATTTCAAGAATAAATGATAAAAATCTGATGCGGCTACCACATGACTTTCTCAATATCTGTAATAATGCTAAAAATTCCAAATAGGTTACATAATAATAAAACTAATCAGTTCTTCTGACTTTCATGAAACTGTTAAATATAAAATTTCGCATTGACTTGGTTAACAACTCTCATTTAAGGCGGCCCACTCCTTGCGATCTATTAGGGAAATTGACGAACCGGTATCGAGTAGAGCATGGGGTGGTTGCGAATTAATGGAAACATCAATTAGTGTTGGTTCGGAAGGATCCGACCAATTAACAAACGAATGACCGAGGGGTTACGGGGATCACGCCGAAAACGGCGGTTTTGAATAGGCTGGAATGTAGCCTTTGGCGAAGTTCGAGACGCTGTGGGTGGCGAAACACCCGAGGATAATGGATTCTCGCGAGAATATTCTGTTCAGGTCATGAGGAGTTTATCGGATTGCGTGAGTAAGTCGTCCAACTCGGCTAGATTATTAGGCCTCCCGACGAAAAGAAATGTAGACTGGGTCAAGGGATTAATACCATCGAGTACGAGATCCACAATCTCTAACTCCTAATAATTCAGTCATAATACCGCGATTGCCGCCTTGACGGACTGGAAAAACATCAGCGGTAACTCGTCTGGAGATTGGAATATTTTGACTTGAAGCGAGACGAGGCGCCCGAATTCTCTCTTCCAGAAAAAGGTCTCCCAGACTTTCGAAATGACCTGCTCCCAAGAAAGATTCCGTGAAATAGCATTAAACCAGAAATCCCTTAGCGTAACCGGGATTTTAGTAAGGGCGAGAATGAGAAGATAATTATCCGCGACGAACTTAAGTTCGCGAACGTAACGTAATTCAGACAAAAATGCGAAGGTGGCTCCGGCTGAAAGCTCTACAAAGGGAGGAAGCTTAGACAAGAGACCATTAACCACTTGAGTAAGATCAGACTGCGAAGTGGAGGAAATTGGACGGGTGGATTTTCATTCGACCCGTTCCCTGTGAAAGAGCGCATTCTTTCAGACCTATCCGATGCAGTGGTAGAATACTGTTTTTCGTAAGCACACTTAGACGTTTCCATAGTGGCAATGGAACAGCACGAAACCCAAGAACAAAGTTAAATATACAAGACAAGTTTATAATAATGAACTTTAGATTACAAGAGTACGAAATGCACGAATAAACAATAACGAACCTATGTTCGGATCTCGGTGAGACCTCCAATAATGAGACGAAACTGTCTCATTTTACATTATTCTCTCGTAATACTAAAAGTACTTGAAAATAGTTAAACGATACGACACCCGTGGTAACACTGCTGCTGCCAACCACATATCAAATACCATACACTGGATAAATGTCACGAATTGTACTAACGAATATATTGCAGTGACATAATACAAAGCACAAATATAGTACCATACTTAGTATAAATGTCCACTTGAGTAATCATAAATGATATGGAAAAGAGTTCGACTAGCAGATAACCATTCCGCAGGTGCGTTCGCATCGCTCTACGTACTTTCTCCATCTCCCATCTCGTTCTCTCTCTCACTCTCGCTGCCTCTGCTCGTGGCGACGTTGTTGGGTCGGAACTAATTCAGTTCGCAGTGAAGTGCCGGTTGATTGCGCTGCACACGCGAACCATAATTGGTTCTACCCTCGATCTAGTAGTGTCCTCTTCCGGGCTAATGTCTGTTGCTATAAAAGAAGGCTTTTCACGAAAAAGGGTGCGTCGCACGCAGGGTTCGTCGCAGGCAGGGGCGGTCATTAGCTGGAGTTAACTCACTGTTTAGTTCAGCAAACAAAGTCACACTCCAGAGTTTACCGACGCACCAGCTTGAAGCACAGCATAAGAATCCGAATATAAGCACAAGAGTTCCGAGGGTACATTAACATAATATTATTACAAATTTACAAATTAATAAGGAAGTTTTATTTGCCAACAGGGCAAAATTGAACATTAATAGCAACTATTGGATGAGAACGACAAAAAAAGGAATGCCAACCCTGGCATTGTCCGACCGTTATGAAAATGCAAGAGAGATTTAATAATTGGAGAACTAGTAAATATATTAAACTCTCCTCACATTGTTTAAGTAGAGTGCCAAGAAATTCACAGTAAATAAAAAACATAAAAAAATCACTGTGAAAGGTAGTACATAGATACATACATATTACCTAGATAAACATTTTATAGTTTCCTAGCTCAATTGGGGCTGAAGTACACTAAACGTGGTAAATAGTACCAACGGATATAACATGGCAAGGTTATTAAAATAATTTTGTGACATGAGACATACATAGATGTCTGGATCCATTTATGATGTCTGAAAATTGACTGCACCGAGCAGTATTGTGGCAATTGGCCAAGTAGATATCAATTTATTTTACCAGATTTGCACCTGGGGGATGATTGCGATGATTATAAATCAACGTGCGACGAGGTCGTTAATTCTCTATGCCGGAGCATTACCAAAAAACAATAATGATACATAGGAATCAGTCACTCTGTCAACAAGACAGGGGAAAAAAACCTCCAAGGTGAAATGAAAAACAAGACCCAAAATGCAATCACCCAAGGATATTCTCTTGCTTGTATATCTAAACAAGCTAACAAAACAAAGTAATTCTGAACATTAAAATACAATGTGTGATTCATTTTTCAAAGCCAAAAAATCAAACTGTTATCTGATAGCCACATAAAGTTTCTTAAATTGATTAACAATGGTATGTGGTAATTGAGAATGACCAATATAACCTTTGGTGAACCAAAGCATTGCATAATAGAAATAACATTGACACGTGATATTAAAGAAATAACCAATTATTTCCCACCAGAAGAAAATTATTTCTTAACTAGACTAACATTTGCTATTCGAAATTAATTTGGGTTGTCTGGCTTCCTTAAAGACAGGGTTACAGGAGTGATTATCCTGTCGACCACGAAGCGTCCTTCCCATAGAGGGGAAATTTTGGCAGATACTTTATTAAGTTTGGAAACTTTTGGGACAGCTCTGAACACAACCTGTTCACCTGGTGAAAAGGCTTGTGGAGAATGTCTAGCATTATGTTTGCTAGCAACGCGCTGTTGTGACTTGGCTAAATTACTTAGCACCTTATTCCAAAGTTACTGCCCTGAAGCTGAATTACAATCAGCTGATGCCAACTCATTTGGCAAACCCCATTGAAGTGACAATGGGTGTGGAAGCTCACGACCCAAAAATACCTTAGCAGGTGAAACACCTGTAGAAGAGTGTTTAGCAGAATTGAAGGCAAAAGTCAGCAAGGGCAAAAATGCATCCCATTTATCATGGGCAAGACGTGTGAAAGCAGATAAGACATACTTCAGATTTCTGTGAACTCTTTCTGCATGGTTGGGCCTGGGATAATAGGGGGGCAGTATAAATATATTTAATCCCTAGGCTAAAACACATGTCATTAAATAATTTCGATTTGAAAGAGGAAGCTTTATCTGAAACAATATATTTGGGAACCCCATATTTAGAAAGTACATGCCTGATTAGGATATCAACAACAGCTTTTCTTGTTGAGATTCTAACCGGTTGAATAATTACAAATGAACTAAAACCATCAATTATGGTTAAGGCATAGGCATGACCAATTTTACTCCTAAGCAATGGACCTACAAAATCAATAAATATTCTTTCCCAGAGATAAGTCGAGAATTTAGCTGAATGACGATCAGGAGGTAAACAATTTCTGGGTTTGTTTATTTGACGATCATGACAGCTCTTAACCCGTTTTGAAATAACTGCTCTCATATCCAACCACCATAATTCACGGGAGATTTTATCACAAGTCTTTGCACTGACTATATGACCACCAATAGGAGAAGAATGAAAATATTGGAAGATCATCTCTCTTAAAGCAAGAGGAATTACAACTCGAGGCTTCTTAGAGCCCATGAAATGGTGACGCAATAAGTCGCCTTGCAAAGAATAATTCGGAATGGTTTTCCCTGATCTGATTTGCTCTACTATTTTGCACAAGTCTCTGTCCGAAGCCTGATGATGGCGAATATTCGTGAAGGACAATGGAACGTGGAGTATACTTTTTCTTCCAATCATTTTTTAAAAATTAAGACACAATTACCTAATATTAAGAAGTCTGTACCCAACTACATATATCCACTCAGCCTGGAGAGTACAACTTGTCGGCCACACCAGCTTCTGCTTATCCTACACACTTTTATGTCCAGTGTGGAAATAGTTATGCCTATCGTAGTCCACTAGGCTTATTAGCCAGAAAAACAATCAGGTATCTCTCTCTCTTCTTCTTCAGCCTCTTAAAATTTCGTATGATTTCCGAATGTCCGGCGACGACGGATATGTTCAGCTGATTCAAGAAGCTACGAAGGTTTCAAAGTCTAAAGGCGCAGCACCAAAGGTTCGACGTTCCACAAAACGAGATGCGGGTGCTGAGTTACCTGGAAACTCTGGCAGAAGTGACCCAGAGAAATACGACGACGTTGTTGCTGAAATTGGTGAATCGTTTTTCCGTAACATTATCATGAATGATTTAAAAACAATGAGCAATACGCAGCTGCGTGAGTTTTGTGCCAAGACTCTTATAACAGTTAGCGAGATACAGTATTCACAACGAAGTACCGAAATAAGCAAACCAAGCACCTCCGCTTCTCTTCCATAGAAATACGGAGCGCCGGTATGGTCTGGATTGCACGAGACGACACTTTGGCGCAGTTTCCAAAACTTTATTGTGTCACAGCACCCTTAAGAATTTCTTCAGAAAAATAAATAAATACAGTAAAGTAATCGTGTATGTGATTACTATGGTAAATATTGCTTCAGTAGAAATTGAATCTTTTAACCTGGATGGTTTCAATATTTACTATAGTTTCAGAGAAGATAGGAAAGGTGTTGGTGTTATTATATATGTAAATAGTAATTTCATATTCGATGAGTGTAATATCAAATCAGTTTCATTTGAATCTGTTTATGGCATTTCAAGAATAAATGATAAAAATCTGATGCGGCTACCACATGACTTTCTCAATATCTGTAATAATGCTAAAAATTCCAAATAGGTTACATAATAATAAAACTAATCAGTTCTTCTGACTTTCATGAAACTGTTAAATATAAAATTTCGCATTTACTTGGTTAACAACTCTCATTTAAGGCGGCCCACTCCTTGCGATCTATTAGGGAAATTGACGAACCGGTATCGAGTAGAGCATGGCGTGGTTGCGAATTAATGGAAACATCAATTAGTGTTGTTTCGGAAGGATCCGACCAATTAACAAACGAATGACCGAGGGGTTACGGGGATCACGCCGAAAACGGCGGTTTTGAATAGGCTGGAATGTAGCCTTTGGCGAAGTTCGAGACGCTGTGGGTGGCGAAACACCCGAGGATAATGGATTCTCGCGAGAATATTCTGTTCAGGTCATGAGGAGTTTATCGGATTGCGTGAGTAAGTCGTCCAACTCGGCTAGATTATTAGGCCTCCCGACGAAAAGAAATGTAGACTGGGTCAGGGGATTAATACCATCGAGTACGAGATCCACAATCTCTAACTCCGAATAATTCAGTCATAATACCGCGATTGCCGCCTTGACGGACTGGAAAAACATCAGCGGTAACTCGTCTGGAGATTGGAATATTTTGACTTGAAGCGAGACGAGGCGCCCGAATTCTCTCTTCCAGAAAAAGGTCTCCCAGACTTTCGAAATGACCTGCTCCCAAGAAAGATTCCGTGAAATAGCATTAAACCAGAAATCCCTTAGCGTAACCGGGATTTTAGTAAGGGCGAGAATGAGAAGATAATTATCCGCGACGAACTTAAGTTCGCGAACGTAACGTAATTCAGACAAAAATGCGAAGGTGGCTCCGGCTGAAAGCTCTACAAAGGGAGGAAGCTTAGACAAGAGACCATTAACCACTTGAGTAAGATCAGACTGCGAAGTGGAGGAAATTGGAGCGGGTGGATTTTCATTCGACCCGTTCCCTGCGAAAGAGCGCATTCTTTCAGACCTATCCGATGCAGTGGTAGAATACTGTTTTTCGTAAGCACACGTTTCCATAGTGGCAATGGAACAGCACGAAACCCAAGAACAAAGTTAAATATACAAGACAAGTTTATAATAATGAACTTTAGATTACAAGAGTACGAAATGCACGAATAAACAATAACGAACCTATGTTCGGATCTCGGTGAGACCTCCAATAATGAGACGAAACTGTCTCATTTTACATTATTCTCTCGTAATACTAAAAGTACTTGAAAATAGTTAAACGATACGACACCCGTGGTAACACTGCTGCTGCCAACCACATATCAAATACCATACACTGGATAAATGTCACGAATTGTACTAACGAATATATTGCAGTGACATAATACAAAGCACAAATATAGTACCATACTTAGTATAAATGTCCACTTGAGTAATCATAAATGATATGGAAAAGAGTTCGACTAGCAGATAACAATTCCGCAGGTGCGTTCGCATCGCTCTACGTACTTTCTCCATCTCCCATCTCGTTCTCTCTCTCACTCTCGCTGCCTCTGCTCGTGGCGACGTTGTTGGGTCGGAACTAATTCAGTTCGCAGTGAAGTGCCGGTTGATTGCGCTGCACACGCGAACGATAATTGGTTCTACCCTCGATCTAGTAGTGTCCTCTTCCGGGCTAATGTCTGTTGCTATAAAAGAAGGCTTTTCACGAAAAAGGGTGCGTCGCACGCAGGGTTCGTCGCAGGCAGGGGCGGTCATTAGCTGGAGTTAACTCACTGTTTAGTTCAGCAAACAAAGTCACACTCCAGAGTTTACCGACGCACCAGCTTGAAGCACAGCATAAGAATCCGAATATAAGCACAAGAGTGCCGAGGGTACATTAACATAATATTATTACAAAGTTACAAATTAATAAGGAAATTTTATTTGCCAACAGGGCAAAATTGAACATTAATAGCAACTATTGGATGAGAACGACAAAAAAAGGAATGCCAACCCTGGCATTGACCGACCGTTATGAAAATGCAAGAGAGATTTAATAATTGGAGAACTAGTAAATATATTAAACTCTCCTCACATTGTTTAAGTAGAGTGCCAAGAAATTCACAGTAAATAAAAAACATAAAAAAATCACTGTGAAAGGTAGTACATAGATACATACATATTACCTAGATAAACATTTTATAGTTTCCTAGCTCAATTGGGGCTGAAGTACACTAAACGTGGTAAATAGTACCAACGGATATAACATGGCAAGGTTATTAAAATAATTTTGTGCCATGAGACATAATAGATGTCTGGATCCATCTATGATGTCTGAAAATTGACTGCACCGAGCAGTATTGTGGCAATTGGCCAAGTAGATATCAATTTATTTTACCAGATTTGCACCTGGGGGATGATTGCGATGATTATAAATCAACGTGCGACGAGGTCGTTAATTCTCTATGCCGGAGCATTACCAAAAAACAATAATGGTACATAGGAATCAGTCACTCTGTCAACAGGACAGGGAAAAAAAACCTCCAAGGTGAAATGAAAAACAAGACCCAAAATGCAATCACCCAATGATATTCTCTTGCTTGTATATCTAAACAAGCTCACAAAACAAAGTAATTCTGAACATTAAAATACAATGTATGATTCATTTTTCAAAGCCAAAAAATCAAACTGTTATCTGATAGCCACATAAAGTTTCTTAAATTGATTAACAAGAGTATATGGTAATTGAGAATGACCAATATAACCTTTGGTGAACCAAAGAATTGCATAATAGAAATAACATTGACACGTTATATTAAAGACGTAACCAATTATTTCCCACCAGAAGAAAATTATTTCTTAACTTGACTAACATTTGCTATTCGAAAATAATTTGGGTTGTCTGGCTTCCTTAAAGACAGGGTTGCAGGAGTGATTATCCTGTCGACCACGAAGGGTCCTTCTCATAGAGGGGAAATTTTGGCAGATATTTTATTAAGTTTGGAAACTTTTGGCACAGCTCTGAACACAACCTGTTCACCTGGTGAAAAGGCTTGTAGAGAATGTCTAGCATTATGTTTGCTAGCAACGCGCTTTTGTGACTTGGCTAAATTACTTAGCACCTTATTCCAAATTTACTGCCCTGAAGCTGAATTACAATCATCTGATGCCAACATATTTGGCAAATCCCATTGAAGTGACAATGGGTGTGGAAGCTCACGACCCAAAAATACCTTAGCAGGTGAAACACCTGTAGAAGAGTGTTTAGCAGAATTGAAGGCAAAAGTCAGCAAGGGCAAAAATGCATCCCATTTATCATGGGCAAGACGTGTGAAAGCAGATAAGGCATACTTCAGATTTCTGTGAACTCTTTCTGCATGGTTGGGCCTGGGATAATACGGGGGCAGTATAAATATGTTTAATCCCTAGGCTAAAACACATGTCATTAAATAATTTGGATTTGAAAGAGGAAGCGTTATCTGAAACAATATATTTGGGAACCCCATATTTAGAAAGTACATGCCTGAATAGGATATCATGAACAGCTTTACTTGTTGAGTTTCTAACCGGTTGAATAATTACAAATGAACTAAAACCATCAATTATGGTTAAGGCATAGGCATGACCAATTTTACTCCTAGGCAATGGACCTACAAAATCAATAAATATTCTTTCCCAGAGATAAGTCGAGAATTTAGCTGAATGACGACCAGTAGGTAAACAATTTCTGGGTTTGGTTATTTGACGATCATGACAGCTTTTAACCCTTTTTGAAATATCTGCTCTCATATCCAACCACCATAATTCACGGGAGATTTTATCACAAGTCTTTGCACTGACTATATGACCACCAATAGGAGAAGAATGAAAATATTGGAAGATCATCTCTCTTAAAGCAAGAGGAATTACAACTCGAGGCTTCTTAGAGCCCATGAAATGGTGACGCAATAAGTCGCCTTGCAAAGAATAATTCGGAATGGTTTTCCCTGATCTGATTTGCTCTACTATTTTGCACAAGTCTCTGTCCGAAGCCTGATGATGGCGAATATTCGTGAAGGACAATGGAACATGGAGTATACTTTTTCTTCCAATCATTTTTTAAATAATTAAGACACAATTACCTAATATTAAGAAGTCTGTACCCAACTACATATATCCACTCAGCCTGGAGAGTACAACTTGTCGGCCACACCAGCTTCTGCTTATCCTACACACTTTTATGTCCAGTGTGGAAATAGTTATGCCTATCGTAGTCCACTACGCTTATTAGCCAGAAAAAAAATCAGGTATCTCTCTCTCTTCTTCTTCCGCCTCTTAAAATTTCGTATGATTTCCGAATGTCCGGCGACGACGGATATGTTCAGCTGATTCAAGAAGCTACGAAGGTTTCAAAGTCTAAAGGCGCAGCACCAAAGGTTCGACGTTCCACAAAACGAGATACGGGTGCTGAGTTACCTGGAAACTCTGGCAGAAGTGACCCAGAGAAATACGACGACGTTGTTGCTGAAATTGGTGAATCGTTTTTCCGTAACATTATCATGAATGATTTAAAAACAATGAGCAATACGCAGCTGCGTGAGTTTTGTGCCGAGACTCTTATAACAGTTAGCGAGATACAGTATTCACAACGAAGTACCGAAATAAGCAAACCAAGCCCCTCCGCTTCTCTTCCATAGAAATACGGAGCGCCGGTATGTTCTGGATTGCACGAGACGACACTTTGGCGCAGTTTCCAAAACTTTTTTGTGTCACAGCACCCTTAAGAATTTCTTCAGAAAAATAAATAAATACAGTAAAGTAATTGTGTATGTGATTACTATGGTAAATATTGCTTCAGTAGAAATTGAATCCTTTAACCTGGATGGTTTCAATATTTACTATAGTTTCAGAGAAGATAGGAAAGGTGTTGGTGTTATTATATATGTAAATAGTAATTTCATATTCGATGAGTGTAATATCAAATCAGTTTCATTTGAATCTGTTTATGGCATTTCAAGAATAAATGATAAAAATCTGATGCGGCTACCACATGACTTTCTCAATATCTGTAATAATGCTAAAAATTCCAAATAGGTTACATAATAATAAAACTAATCAGTTCTTCTGACTTTCATGAAACTGTTAAATATAAAATTTTGCATTGACTTGATTAACAACTCTCATTTAAGGCGGCCCACTCCTTGCGATCTATTAGGGAAATTGACGAACCGGTATCGAGTAGAGCATGGCGTGGTTGCGAATTAATGGAAACATCAATTAGTGTTGTTTCGGAAGGATCCGACCAATTAACAAACGAATGACCGGGGGGTTACGGGGATCACGCCGAAAACGGCGGTTTTGAATAGGCTGGAATGTAGCCTTTGGCGAAGTTCGAGACGCTGTGGGTTGCGAAACACCCGAGGATAATGGATTCTCGCGAGAATATTCTGTTCTGGTCATGAGGAGTTTATCGGATTGCGTGAGTAAGTCGTCCAACTCGGCTAGATTATTAGGCCTCCCGACGAAAAGAAATGTAGACTGGGTCAGGGGATTAATACCATCGAGTACGAGATCCACAATCTCTAACTCCGAATAATTCAGTCATAATACCGCGATTGCCGCCTTGACGGACTGGAAAAACATCAGCGGTAACTCGTCTGGAGATTGGAATATTTTGACTTGAAGCGAGACGAGGCGCCCGAATTCTCTCTTCGAGAAAAAGGTCTCCCAGACTTTCGAAATGACCTGCTCCCAAGAAAGATTCCGTGAAATAGCATTAAACCAGAAATCCCTTAGCGTAACCGGGATTTTAGTAAGGGCGAGAATGAGAAGATAATTATCCGCGACGAACTTAAGTTCGCGAACGTAACGTAATTCAGACAAAAATGCGAAGGTGGCTCCGGCTGAAAGCTCTACAAAGGGAGGAAGCTTAGACAAGAGACCATTAATCACTTGAGTAAGATCAGACTGCGAAGTGGAGGAAATTGGAGCGGGTGGATTTTCATTCGACCCGTTCCCTGCGAAAGAGCGCATTCTTTCAGACCTATCCGATGCAGTGGTAGAATACTGTTTTTCGTAAGCACCCTTAGACGTTTCCATAGTGGAAATGGAACAGCACGAAACCCAAGAACAAAGTCAAATATACAAGACAAGTTTATAATAATGAACTTTAGATTACAAGAGTACGAAATGCACGAATAAACAATAACGAACCTAAGTTCGGATCTCGGTGAGACCTCCAATAATGAGACGAAACTGTCTCATTTTACATTATCCTCTCGTAATACTAAAAGTACTTGAAAATATTTAAAAGATACGACACCAGTGGTAACATTGCTGCTGCCAACCACATATCAAATACCATGCACTGGATAAATGTCACGAATTGTACTAACGAATATATTGTAGTTACATAATACAAAGTACAAATATAGTACCATACATAGTAGAAATGTCCACTTGAGGAATCACAAATGATATGGAAAAGACCATTCCGCTGGTGCGCTCGCCTTGCTCTACGTCCTCTCCTCTTCTCCCATCTCGTTCTCTCTCTCACTCTCGCTGCCTCTGCTCGTGGCGACGTTGTTGGGTCGGAACTAATTCAGTTCGCAGTGAAGTGCCGGTTGATTGCGCTGCACACGCGAACGATAATTGGTTCTACCCTCGATCTAGTAGTGTCCTCTTCCGGGCTAATGTCTGTTGCTATAAAAGAAGGCTTTTCACGAAAAAGGGTGCGTCGCACGCAGGGTTCGTCGCAGGCAGGGGCGGTCATTAGCTGGAGTTAACTCACTGTTTAGTTCAGCAAACAAAGTCACACTCCAGAGTTTACCGACGCACCAGCTTGAAGCACAGCATAAGAATCCGAATATAATCACAATAGTTCCGAAGGTACATTAACATAATATTATTACAATGTTACAAATTAATAAGGAAATATTATTTACCAACAGGGCAAAATTGAACATTAATAGCAACTATTGGATGAGAACGACAAAAAAAGGAATGCCAACCCTGGCATTGTCCGACCGTTATGAAAATGCAAGAGAGATTTAATAATTGGAGAACTAGTAAATATATTAAACTCTCCTCACATTGTTTAAGTAGAGTGCCAAGAAATTCACAGTAAATAAAAAACATAAAAAAATCACTGTGAAAGGTAGTACATAGATACATACATATTACCTATATAAACATTTTATAGTTTCCTAGCTCAATTGGGGCTGATGTACACTAAACGTGGTAAATAGTACCAACGGATATAACATGGCAAGGTTATTAAAATAATTTTGTGCCATGAGACATAATAGATGTCTGGATCCATCTATGATGTCTGAAAATTGACTGCACCGAGCAGTATTGTGGCAATTGGCCAAGTAGATATCAATTTATTTTACAAGATTTGCACCTGGGGGATGATTGCGATGATTATAAATCAACGTGCGACGAGGTCGTTAATTCTCTATGCCGGAGCATTACCAAAAAACAATAATGGTACATAGGAATCAGTCACTCTGTCAACAGGACAGGGAAAAGAAACCTCCAAGGTGAAATGAAAAACAAGACCCAAAATGCAATCACCCAAGGATATTCTCTTGCTTGTATATCTAAACAAGCTCACAAAACAAAGTAATTCTGAACATTAAAATACATTGTATGATTCATTTTTCAAAGCCAAAAAATCAAACTGTTATCTGATAGCCACATAAAGTTTCTTAAATTGATTAACAATGGTATGTGGTAATTGAGAATGACCAATATAACCTTTGGTGAACCAAAGCATTGCATAATAGAAATAACATTGACACGTGATATTAAAGAAATAACCAATTATTTCCCACCAGAAGAAAATTATTTCTTAACTTGACTAACATATGCTATTAGAAAATAATTTGGGTTGTCTGGCTTCCTTAAAGACAGGGTTGCAGGAGTGATTATCCTGTCGACCACGAAGGGTCCTTCCCATAGAGGGGAAATTTTGGCAGATATTTTATTAAGTTTGGAAACTTTTGGCACAGCTCTGAACACAACCTGTTCACCTGGTGAAAAGGCTTGTAGAGAATGTCTAGCATTATGTTTGCTAGCAACGCCCTGTTGTGACTTGGCTAAATTACTTAGCACCTTATTCCAAATTTACTGCCCTGAAGCTGAATTATAATCATCTGATGCCAACATATTTGGCAAATCCCATTGAAGTGACAATGGGTGTGGAAGCTCACGACCCAAAAATACCTTAGCAGGTGAAACACCTGTAGAAGAGTGTTTAGCAGAATTGAAGGCAAAAGTCAGCAAGGGCAAAAATGCATCCCATTTATCATGGGCAAGACGTGTGAAAGCAGATAAGGCATACTTCAGATTTCTGTGAACTCTTTCTGCATGGTTGGGCCTGGGATAATAGGGGGGCAGTATGAATATATTTAATCCCTAGGCTAAAACACATGTCATTAAATAATTTGGATTTGAAAGAGGAAGCGTTATCTGAAACAATATATTTGGGAACCCCATATTTAGAAAGTACATGCCTGATTAGGATATCATGAACAGCTTTACTTGTTGAGTTTCTAACCGGTTGAATAATTACAAATGAACTAAAACCATCAATTATGGTTAAGGCATAGGCATGACCAATTTTACTCCTAGGCAATGGACCTACAAAATCAATAAATATTCTTTCCCAGAGATAAGTCGAGAATTTAGCTGAATGACGACCAGTAGGTAAACAATTTCTGGGTTTGGTTATTTGACGATCATGACAGCTTTTAACCCTTTTTGAAATATCTGCTCTCATATCCAACCACCATAATTCACGGAAGATTTTATCACAAGTCTTTGCACTGACTATATGACCACCAATAGGAGAAGAATGAAAATATTGGAAGATCATCTCTCTTAAAGCAAGAGGAATTACAACTCGAGGCTTCTTAGAGCCCATGAAATGGTGACGCAATAAGTCGCCTTGCAAAGAATAATTCGGAATGGTTTTCCCTGATCTGATTTGCTCTACTATTTTGCACAAGTCTCTGTCCGAAGCCTGATGATGGCGAATATTCGTGAAGGACAATGGATCATGGAGTATACTTTTTCTTCCAATCATTTTTTAAATAATTAAGACACAATTACCTAATATTAAGAAGTCTGTACCCAACTACATATATCCACTCTGCCTGGAGAGTACAACTTGTCGGCCACACCAGCTTCTGCTTACCCTACACACTTTTATGTCCAGTGTGGAAATAGTTATGGCTATCGTAGTCCACTAGGCTTATTAGCCAGAAAAACAATCAGGTATCTCTCTCTCTTCTTCTTCAGCCTCTTAAAATTTCTTATGATTTCCGAATGTCCGGCGACGACGGATATGTTCTGCTGATTCAAGAAGCTACGAAGGTTTCAAAGTCTAAAGGCGCAGCACCAAAGGTTCGACGTTCCACAAAACGAGATACGGGTGCTGAGTTACCTGGAAACTCTGGCAGAAGTGACCCAGAGAAATACGACGACGTTGTTGCTGAAATTGGGGAATCGTTTTTCCGTAACATTATCATGAATGATTTAAAAACAATGAGCAATACGCAGCTGCGTGAGTTTTGTGCCGAGACTCTTATAACAGTTAGCGAGATACAGTATTCACAACGAAGTACCGTAATAAGCAAACCAAGCACCTCCGCTTCCCTTCCATAGAAATACGGAGCGCCGGTATGGTCTGGATTGCACGAGACGACACTTTGGCGCAGTTTCCAAAACTTTATTGTGTCACAGCACCCTTAAGAATTTCTTCAGAAAAATAAATAAATACAGTAAAGTAATCGTGTATGTGATTACTATGGTAAATATTGCTTCAGTAGAAATTGAATCTTTTAACCTGGATGGTTTCAATATTTACTATAGTTTCAGAGAAGATAGGAAAGGTGTTGGTGTTATTATATATGTAAATAGTAATTTCATATTCGATGAGTGTAATATCAAATCAGTTTCATTTGAATCTGTTTATGGCATTTCAAGAATAAATGATAAAAATCTGATGCGGCTACCACATGACTTTCTCAATATCTGTAATAATGCTAAAAATTCCAAATAGGTTACATAATAATAAAACTAATCAGTTCTTCTGACTTTCATGAAACTTTTATTTATATAATTTCGCATTGACCTGATTAATATTTTTTGAGTTTGAGCACCCACAAAAATGCTATCACACCCACACAGACATGATTGAGAAAATGGTCAAAACGTGTTCAGGGGACCTCAATACGTGTACTTCCGTTAAAATCTAGAAGTTGATTTTTCCATGATAACGGTACTTTCCCCTATACTAGGTATATGGAGAAAGTAAAAATGGAAACCTGTCCTTTTACTAGTAATTATGAAAATGAGCATAAATTATGCAGAAATAGCACAAACTGGGAAATAAAGAAGGCTAAAGCTTCATATATTTTTAGGAAATTTGAATATTTCAAAAACAATAGTAGAAAAGTATTGCAAAAAGTAAAAAAAAACGAAAGCAATAATTAGATACTTTTAAAATATTCAGTCAGATGTATATTTCGCTAATCTTTTTCTAATACACTTTACTAATAAAGTATGCAATAGATGCAAATAACAATAACATTAATATTTCAGTAATTACTAAGTTTGTAAATAGTTCTTTAAAACAGGTCATAGTACCAAATTACCTAAAAGTAGCTCTTGGTAACCCTATATTCAAAAGCGGCACCCATTCAGACTTTAATAATTACAGGGCAATCTCAATCTTGCCCTCAGTTGACAAAATCATGGAGAAATATATAACTGAATATTAGACAGTATTCTTAGATAAAAACAACGTAATATCTTATAACCAAATTGGATTTCTAACAAAAAGAGTTACAAGAGAGGCTTTGCAAGAATTTGATGAGATTATCAGTGAAGGCTTGAATAAAAATAATCATATTATTGCTACATTTATAGATTTTAGGATAGCGTTTGATACAATTGACATAGGTATTAGGCAATATTTATTATTATCATATTTCAATATACAGATGATACTGCAATTGTTACTGTTCACAAAGATATAGTGAAAGCTACATTATATATGCAACAAAAGTTATTATACGCAAAACTCATGCAGCAATAACATCCTCTTATTTCTCTGGGTCACTTCCGCCGGAGTTTCCAGGTAACTCAGCATCCGTATCTCGTTTTTTAAATCGTCGAACCTTTGGTGCTGCACCTTTAGACTTCGTAGCTTCTTGAATCAGCTGACCACATCCGTCGTCACGGACATTCTGAAATTATACGAAATTTTAAGAGGCTGAAGAAGAAGAGAGAGAGATACCTGATTATTTTTATAGCTAATAAGCCTAGTGGACTACGATAGTCATAACTACTTTCACACTGGACATATAAGTGTGTAGGGTAAGCAGAGGCTAGTGTGGCCGACAGTTGTACTCCCCAGGCAGAGTGCATATATGTAGTTGGGTACAGACTTCATAATATTAGGTAATTGTGTCTTAATTATTTAAAAAATGATTGGAAGAAAAAGTATACTCCATGATCCATTGTCCTTCACGAATATTCGCCATCATCAGGCTTCGGACAGAGACTTGTGCAAAATAGTAGAGCAAATCAGATCAGGGAAAACCATTCCGAATTATTCTTTGCAAGGCGACTTATTGCGTCACCATTTCATGGGCTCTATGAAGCCTCGAGTTGTAATTCCTCTTGCTTTAAGAGAGATGATCTTCCAATATTTTCATTCTTCTCCTATTGGTGGTCATATAGTCAGTGCAAAGACTTGTGATAAAATCTCCCGTGAATTATGGTGGTTGGATATGAGAGCAGATATTTCAAAAAGGGTTAAAAGCTGTTATGATCGTCAAATAACCAAACCCAGAAATTGTTTACCTACTGGTCGTCATTCAGCTAAATTCTCGACTTATCTCTGGGAAAGAATATTTATTGATTTTGTAGGTCCATTGCCTAGGAGTAAAATTGGTCATGAATATGCCTTAACCATAATTGATGGTTTTAGTCAATTTGTAATTATTAAACCGGTTAGAAACTCAACAGGTAAAGCTGTTCTTGATATCCTAATCAGGCTTGTACTTTCTAAATATGGGGTTACTAAATATATTGTTTCAGATAACGCTTCCTCTTTCAAATCCAAATTATTTAATGACATGTGTTTTAGCCTAGGGTTTAAACGTATTTATACTGCCCCCTATTATCTCAGGCCCAACTATGCAGAAAGAGTTCACAGAAATCTGAAGTATGCCTTATCTGCTTTCACACGTCTTGCCCATGATCAATGGGATGCATTTTTGCCCTTGCTGACTTTTGCCTTCAATTCTGCTAAACACTCTTCTACAGGTGTTTCATCTGTAATGATATTTTTGGGTCGTGCGCTTCCACACCCATTGTCGTTTCAATAGGATTTGCCAAGTGAGTTGGCATCAGCTGATTGTAATTCAGCTTCAGGGCAGCAACTTTGGAATAAGGTGCTAAGTAATTTAGCCAAGTCACAACAGCGCGTTGCTAGCAAACATAATGCTAGACATTCTCCACAAGCCTTTTCACCAGGTGAACAGGTTGTGTTCAGAGCTGTGCCAAAAGTTTCCAAACTTAATAATATGTCTGCCAAAATTTTCCCTCTATGGAAAGGATCCTTAGTGGTCGACAGGATAATCACTCCTGTAACCCTGTCTTTAAGGAAGCCAGACAACCCAAACTATTTTCGAATAGCAAATGTTAGTCAAGTTAAGAAATATTTTTCTTCTGGTGGGAAATAATTGGTTATTTCTTTAATATCACGTGTCAATGTTATTTCTATTATGTAATGCTTTGGTTGACCAAAGGTTATATTGGTCATTCTCAATTACCACATACTATTGTTAATCAATTTAAGAAACTTTATGTGGCTATCAGATAAGAGTTTGATTTTTTGGCTTTGAAAAATGGATCACACATTGTATTTTAATGTTCAGAATTACTTTGTTTTGTGAGCTTGTTTAGATATACAAGCAAGAGAATATCCTTGGGTAATTGCATTTTGGGTCTTGTTTTTCATTTCCACTTGGAGGTTTTTTTTCCTTGTCCTGTTGACAGAGTCACTGATTCCTATGAATCATTATTGTTCTTTGGTAATGCTCCAGCGTAGAGAATTAACGACCTCATTGCCCGTTGATTTATAATCATCGCAACAAAATTGATAAATGAAGAAAGAGCTAAGCTCATGCATATTAAATATTGTATGAAACTAAATTATATTATATCCATTAAATTTCACAACCATTCTTGTTTGCATGGAAAATCATATATAGAAATGTATTGTATGTGTATAATATTAGAGCTCGTTCATGAATTCAAATACTTAGGTATAATATTGGTTGATAAATTTACTTTTAGAAATCATATAATGATGATTAACAATAAGATTAGAAAATGTGTTTATATTATTCATCGCATTAGACATATGACCCCTTTTCACATTAAAAAATAATATATTTCTCAACAATTGAATCAATAATACGATATGGAATCTCAGTATGGTGCTGTGCTGCCAAAAACTACTTAACAACATTAAAATCTACCGTATAGAAATTTGGAAAGACATGATTCTAAATTGGAACATCAATAATGGCAGACAAGTCAATGAACAATTGAATATTCTCTCCGTAGAACACTTGTACAAATACATAATAATAATGGACAATTTCTTTAATGATAAGTATATGATAAAGAGAGAATATGTAAATGTATATGGGCTTAGAAATCAAATAGAATATATTATGCCTGTAAACTTCATCTCTCATGGTGAAAGAATGTTAAGTTCATTTTATAAGATGCCTAGCAAACTGAAAATTTTTACAACATTATCCTGAACAATAGCTGAAGTTAAATAATGGCTTATGCAAAAATGATATAATGAGATGATAAGAAATATGTATTGTTCTTAGTTATACTTTCTTGTTTTTATTTTCTTGCAATCACCTCGGTGAAATTTCTAAGTGCTTCACAATGACTTAATATTATATAGTGATACTGATTTAAATTTTATGAGCGGAAATTCCCATTATATATCAACAGGATTTTATAGTGTGATTAAAATATAACTTCTGAGGTGTGGGTGTTTGTGTAAATACATATATAGTAAATGTAATTTATCGGAGGCAACAATGAGGTTCGCCTTGGCAACACCCGGAAAGAGTACGAAAAAGCCATAAAATCTTGAGAAGAGATGCCTGTTTCTGATAAATTTTTCTGTGTGACATCTAAACATCGCAAGAATAAGGTATTTTATAGTTTTAACCGTTAATAATACAAAAATGGAGAAATTCGGTTCATATTTACACATTTTAATGAATGACTCAAATAAACCTTGCACCTTGAAAAATTGAAAATCCCGTGTAAACTTATGGGAAAATATAATTGTCTCCCGTAGTGAAATCAAGGACTTTTTCCGGGAAGTTTGATTTTCTAGAGGACACCTCATGGGGGATTAACGATTGTGAAAGTTCCAGATCTTCATTCCATTGGAAAATGTCCAAAATACCGGGACTGGCATACGGACGGACACATGAGAATTATTATATAAGGATTTTTTCTGGCAGTCAAGCCTGTACTGGACTTTGCCGGAACCTTTATAGATGTAACACTTATACTAAAATGTAATAAGCATTGAAATGTATATGATACGTAACTATAGTAGTCTGACAATTGTAGTATTAGACGCCCATCATAACTGTAATCTCTTGCAGGTTTGAATCTCCTGTTATGGTCTCATATTGTCCTTGGAGTTAAACAAGCCACGATTACGTACCATACTACAGTTCATCTAAGTATTTTAGTACCACGATCGTTTCTACCTATGTATTTTGCTGCTTCTATTAGGAGAACCCAGAAAATTACAGACCGATTTCTTTAACTTCGATATCGTGTAAGATTCTCGAGCATATACTCGTTAGCAACATAATGTGATTTCTTGGTAGTAATTTATTGTTAGATGATTGTCAACACGGCTTCAGGAAAAGTAGGTCATGTGATACTCAGCTCGGTCTTTTTGTTAATTGTATACTGAGAAGCGGAGAAAAGAATACGCAGGTCGATGCCATCTTCTTAGATTTTAGGAAAGCCTTTGATAAGGTACCTCACAGGAAGTTAATAACGAAATTAGAAACCTTAGGCGTTAATTCTAAAATCGTTAGTTGGATCCGTGAATTTTTAAATCATAGGAAGCAGAAGGTTGTTATAGATGAGAAATCTTCGAACTTAGTGGAGGTTGTCTCTGGCGTTCCGCAGGGTAGTGTAATTGGCCCGTTATTATTTCTAATTTATAAAAACGATATCAGCTCAGTAGTCAGAAGTAAAATTAGGCTTTTCGCGGACGACACCGTCATATGTAGAGAAATAAGCAAACTGTATCTCCAAAATGACCTAGAAGCTATCTCTGCATGGTGTAAGGAATGGCAGTTAGAGATCAACCAAAAGAATAGCTGCGTCATCAACTTCTGGAGAACCAAGAGTATCTCGTTGGATAATAATTATTCGTTGGACGGAGTAGAGATTCCAGTTTCAGACTCGATTAAATATCTCAGAGTCACGATCCATCGTGATCTCTCGTGGGACACCCACATTCGCCGATTGATAAGTGCCGCTAACAAAAAGCTAGCCTTTATAGGGAGAATAGTTCGAAATAGCTCCGAAAAAGTGAAAGAATTATGTTATTTATCCTTGGTTCGACCGCAGGTCGAATATGCTTCAACTGTGTGGGATCACTACGAAAAGGGACTCACTATCGAGATAGAAAAGGTTCAGCGCAGGGCAGCTAGATTTGTAAAGAGGAATTACGATAGTAAACAAAGCGTAACATCATTAATAGAAAATCTGAAATGGACATCATTAGAGGAACGTAGGCTGCAGGCTAGAATTAAACTACTGGAAAAATTTATGTCGGAGGGACTAGCGAATGAGGTAGTAGGACTTATCAGAAGCCCGACGTATATCGGAAGGCAGGACAGTGAGGATAAGATTCGCGAGATTGACTGTAGAACGGAGCGATAAAGAGGATCGTTTTTCCCTAGGACGATAAGAGACCATAATAGGAAAAGATAATGTAGGAAAACTATGGACCCTTGGTGCACTGCACCCCCTGCCATCCGCCAAAAAGGTGACTTGCAGGGTATAATGTAGATGTAGATGCATTTCTCGCTTCGGTCGACACAATTGATAACATTTGATACAATGTTTTCGATATACACATTTCTCGCTGCGTATTTCTCCTTCTAGTGAACAGAGGGCCTAACCGAGACATTCCGGGATATTCCGGGACATTTCAGTGTCAGCCGGGACAAATTTGCTAACCGGACGGGACACCGGGACAGACCCTTCAAACCGGGACTGTCCCGGCCAAACCGGGACGTATGTTAAGCCTATGTATAACCTACGATACTCCATTGATACCCTGTTCAAATACCTAAATTTTGATGTTACACTTCGTTTATATCCTACATGTGTCTTTTTGCGGACAGAATTCAAGAACCATTATTTCTCGCTCTATACCTCTTATATGATTTGTAAGGGATCAATGAAACCATTTATTTGGATATAAAATCGTATTTGACACAATAAAACCGCAAAATCACGTAGTCAACGCGTATAGTTTCAGAGATACAATTTTGAGAATATCCCGAGATTTCTTTGTTCTCTATTTTCGTATGCAAAACAAAATTTCATACAAAATCAGGTATTTTGGAGAAAGAAATGCCCCTATGATCTTCATCTCAAAAAGATGAAAACATGAAACGAAAACTAGGTCCATTTGGGACGCGACGTGAGTGCGTGCACGATTGATTCACAATGACTAACTGACGCACGCTACAAAAATATTACATAGTAGATGCGTTGTTGGAATTCACGTTGCCTAAGGTTTAATATATTGATTTGAGCCAATAACTTTTAGTTGTAATTAATATAGCATATATCTGCAACAAGAGTAGCAATTAAAGGTGCCCCTAGAAAAGGAATAAAAATCGCCAATGATATGCTTCTAATTACACCATCGGATGAGAACTCAACCCATAAATGTTCTTTTATTGGATTCCGGGATGTTATTGGAGTATGTCGCATGAAAAAAAGTCGGATTTACACTCCACAGTCGTAGTTCGTATTTATTCAGTCCTTTCTATTCAGTGTATTTCCGTCTTCTCTCAAACGAAATTGCGATAAATTCGGCAATGAGTTTTTTGAACATAGGTAGCCATTTTTTTTTATCTATAGATTTTTATAGCATTTAATGGACCTGCAAAAATTGGATGTCATATTTTTTATACTTATTTTAAGCGCAAAAATCAAGAAATTCGAAATTAAAACTAATGGTGGTTGGAATGGGAACGTAATGGTGTCATGTGGCCTTGCCTGTAAGAAAATCAACCCTTTGAGTGAAAAATATCAACTTCCTTATTATTTGCCATAAAAAGCCGTTTAAAATAAGTACATAGTCAAGAAACTACGTATAGTGTTAAAGAGAGATAGATTTTCATTATAAATGCATTAAAAAGGTTTGATTAATTCATGCTTAATCATCCCTACGGTCAGGTTTTACACAGCTGGGAAGGGTGAGGTACAGATTGGGAGAGTGCGAGTTTTACAAGTTACCGTATTATTGCTATTTCTTGCAGCTTTGGTAGCTTATACGTTTCTCCGTATCTCTGGAATTTATCTCTGTTACATGTATTTTATTAGTAGAGCGCAATCAGTTTTCGAATATTGTATTTTTCATTCGCATACTAAATTTCTTCTTTGATCAAGTGGCTGTTAAGTTTTTGCAGCTCAACATTATTGCTGTTTTGATGTAGCAAAACTTTCTCTTCTTTAATGAATCGTTTATTATATCTGACCACTTATCGAATTTACTTCTACACAAAATCTCTACATATGGAATAGTATCTCGGTTTTGTATCTCTCTCGCAATCTCATTCTGAATCACCGTCTTTTATAAGGGATTTACGTTTACGAGATGCAATGCAGCGTAATATTTATTCGCTTTTTTATATTACCTACTTAGAATCGTTGTAATAATATGTTACTTGAACCAAACAACGCCTTAAAAATTGAAAATTCATTTTCTTATCGTTAATTTTGAAATGCGCCTCAAATCGGACCATATATTTGTTTTGAAAACGATATTCCTGGGATAAAAATCTTCCGTCATCAAGGGCTGCAATATAGTTGCTCTTTGAAGAATTTTACCAAATCGCTTCAAGGTTCAACTCTCCACCCTCTGGCGCTATCAGTCTCCCTATTGTCCAAAATTTTTATTACCAGCATGTTAAGACAACTGTTCTTATTCGTAATAAGTATTGTAATTATTTTAATATACAGTTTAGGACTTTAACTGCTTAGAAGCTAAATTATTTAAATCAATTTAATTATGAACATACGATGATTTCCATCTTATGCCTTAAATAACTTTCTGTAATATGAATTCTTATTTATAATTTTGTTTTTATATGTTTAACATAAAAACCAATATGTTGTGAACATATTGATAAAATATTCATTACTCGAGTTTACTTTTCACTGCCAAACAGTGAAACACTCGGTTGGAATTTTTTAAAAATTTCTTAGAGTAACAAAAACCTTGTTTTAATAATATCATAGTTTTATTATTACAAATATGAAATTCTTCAAATAGAAATACATTATTAATTACTTTGGTAAGACCGATTGTTGCGCCGCGTCCATCTGTCATGTGAATTGTTTCAAATGTTTATACGACTACATTTTTAAAGAAATTATTTAACAAGACTGAAATCAATGACATTTTATAGACATTCATTGCCATTCATTTCCGAAACAGAATGAAATCGATGAAGATGAGACATAAGCATGAATCATTAACAAGAAGTCCAAACCAGGACTAATGCAGGCTGGTTTCCCAAAGTCGACGTCCCGAATTGATTACTTATATTGACAGGAAAAGTTTCAGTATGTGTTACCCATGCCAAGTAATTCTTATACCATAAATATCACTTGTAGTTCATAGTTTATCAGTGATAGAGAAAAATTTGAAAACAAATTATTAGAAAATTATCAGGTTTAAAATACTAAAAACAACGTCAAAATCTCTTTCTGACATTATATTTTGCATGTATTTTTTTATTAAACGAAAAAATGTAACTGTTTCACGCAAATATATATGGGTCAACTGTACATTGCAGAAAAATAGTGGAGCGGAAAAGAAAATAATCTATTTATTCACTCGTCTGTGCTCAAGCCGAGTTCGTTAATAATCGTCTCTGTGAAAACAACCCAATAAAATGCAATTTAAAACGCAAAAACGCTGTTTAGTATAAATTAAAAAAAATACAATCAATTAAAAAAAATCAGCGATAAGAATTAGAATCAACATTCTTTTTTCCTGAGAACAGTGCAAACTTCGCTCCGTTATCACAATTTTAAGATATTCAAATTTATTAAATGAAACATCTCTGAACGTTGGATTTCAGCTTTCCTATGTAAAACAAATGGGGAAAAAACCTTCCTGGAATAGAACCCGGGACTTCAATCCTTGCGAAACAAAATATAGCCCGGGGGTAGGCCCTGGCAGTATGAGTCTCATACCTAGTTTCCTGAAAATCGGTGCAAAAGTTGTTATGGGGGACACACCTTATGAGGCTGTTTCCTTTGGAAAACAGCCTAAAATAGCTGATTCTAACATACATAGTATACAATATATAATGATATCATTTCAAACCAAAGAACTTCTGAAAGTACTACAGAGCTGAGATTTGGGAAGATCATTGGAGATAACTTCAGTGAAAAATCCGAAATTCCTGAAAATGTTTTATTTAATGGGTATGTTTGAACAAAATATCAAATTATATAGGTCTTTAAAAAAGCATTCGAAACGGTGCAGGGCTATATAAAATTGCTTTTATTAATTATTTGCAACTAATGCACAAAGTCAAGACATAAATCATCTGAATGAAAGAATGAAGTTTATTTTTCTAAAAAACAAAATTCAAATGCTTGCTGCATTTTCATAAAAACTTATTTTAATTGTAAGATTATGAAAGGTTTTTCGGTTTTTACAATGAAAAATATTAACTACCATAGCAACGACTCCAATACCTTTCAATGGGAATTGATTTTCCACGATTCAAGAACATTGATTTAATAATTAGAATACATTATATTTAGTCTTGGTAGTATTCAATTTCAATCGAAAGAGTCAATAAATATCTATTTTTTTATTTTTCAAGATGGATGAAAATAAATAGCCAACGATAATCGTCGATTATTCAACAAGATGGAAAATTATACTTCTAAAAACCTATTATATTCTGTTCTGTTTTTCTGTATACTTTTTTTCGCAATATTGTTTCTTACCTACGATATCATTCCTTTTCTGGCCCAGCAATAACATTGGTACTGAAAGAAGGGTATTTCGTTTCACTTAAAAATGCATTTTTTTGAAAATCTCACGCTTCTACTCTGAAAAATCAGATAAGCACAAGGTCCTAGGGTACTTATGAGAGCACATGTATCGCAGCCCTTTTTAGGTTGGTGAGATTTTATTGGCCGAATTAATGATGGGATATTCCATGAGACTTTCTATACAGATAAGGTCATGTATATGTGCAACTGTGTTCCTCGAGCCCTGTTGAAATAGATTCGCATGAAAGTAACTTCTGAGGTTGTTTTGCTACCACTTCCAAGCATCTACACCGTGTAGTGTATTGCCGTAGAAAATGTTTCTCTATTTCTTGTTAGGGTTTTTCCTATAGATGGACGTTGTTTTATGCACTTTCACCCATTCTTTCGATGAACTTGGTCAACACATTTGGCATTCGTTCTCTAAAACTTATCCAGGAAAGATCCTTCGGTTCTTTTTCTTTATTTGTATAAAAATATTGGTTTAAACAAGGACAAAATAAGGTAGTAATCGTTTTTTTTAAATTGAAATGATTAGAGGATTAAAATTTACTATTAATATTTGTTGTAAAATATTTTGCTTATTTGAAACACATTTTAATCACGATTTGAGATTAGACTGTTGATAGAGCGCTGAATAATTAAGTCTAATTATTCTCTCTATATATTCATCATCATCATAGGTAGTTTGTCCGTAGACAGGTCCATGATTATTCATGGTTAAACCTGGTTTTCCTATTTTCCGCTCTCCAATTCATATCTTGATAACTCTCTTTCCCTTTCAAATCAGCAATCAGCTGAAACATTTTCCTACCTCTTTCCCTTAATATTGCTTTTCATCATTGCTGAAAATCAATATTATCTTCGTGATGTCCGTCCGTACGCATATATGAGGGAAGAAATGGCTGAACCGATTTCAACAAAATTTGGTACATATAATACTCACATAAATTTATGACCAAAGCAGCATATTTGGAATGGATCTACTTAGCAAAGGTGTCAGAATTACAAAGTTAAACTTTTAGGTTATTATGAATTTGGAAGGAATTGGTAGAATAGATTTCAATGAACATTTGTAGGAAGGAGGCGTGTTAAATAAAAAAATAAAATCAAGTTGTTTAGTATAAATATAGATGGAAGAGCTGCCGCAATACAAATAATAATTTTTTACTAGTATAGTGTTGAACTGTCCATATCAATTTTAACCAACTTTAAAAATTGTAATATACCCAGATATACAAAACCATAATAGCCTATTTGGATTGGATCAAACAAACAGAAGTGCCACATTTACAAATTAATATCCTTCAGTAATTACGGATTTGGAAGGGACTGCCTAAACTGATTTATACTAAATTCCATATATAAGATTTATACAACATAACATAATGAAATCACGATATTTAAAATAGAGATAAGGGCAGGAAAACTACAATAAAAGGTAAAATTATATTTTTACAGGTATATATATATACAGAACTGGCAGCATGAACTTAAATCCAATATGGTACATATAATCTTCATATAAATAAATAACCAAAACAGCATATTCTAACCGGGTTGACAAAACAGGGCTACCACAATATCAAAGACAGACTTTCTGTAACTATGAGTTTGGAAGTTTTTAGCTGAACCGATTTCAAAAAGAAATTTCGCTTGTAGGGCGAGTATAGAATGGCAAAATGAAAATGTTTCGAGCGTATCTAAAAAGCAGGGTTACCACCATATAAGGAAAAAAAATTTTCTGATTGCATAGAAAACAATATATGATTACATTACGGCGAATTTGACGAAAAGCACGTATGTACCACGAAAACCAGTGCACATCACTAATTGTTCCATCTAGTTTTCCTTCTAACACGTCCTTAATCATACTCTCTCTCTCTTCAGGTAATGTCCAACCCAGTTTGCCTTCCTCTTTCTAATAATCATTCGCTTCTCTCCTACTCATCGTAGAACTTCATCGTTTTTCATCCTATCTGTCCATTTTATCTTCAACATTCTCTTCCAAGTGCACATTTCAAAGCTTTCCATGTATTTGATGTAATTTTTCGTTAGCGTTCATGTTTCTGCCCGTACAAAGCCATACTCCACAACAGCTTTTTATGAACTTCTTGCGAATATCTTCCCTTATATTCCCCGAAAGTAGGTGTTTCATTCTTCTGAAAGCCACTTTTGTTCTTCCTATTGTGAGACAGATCAAATCCGTACATTTTGCTTCTCTTGTTGTGGTGCTTCCAATATATTAATAGTCTGAAATTTGTTCTAAAGGCTTTTCTCCAATACATATGTTCTGATTCTCTTCTTTGCCCGATATTCGAATGACCTTGTATTTATTTCCGTACCATATTTTCTACCTGTTATTACTTGTCAATTTATAATTTTATGGAGTTTCTCTTACTTTTTTGTTAGAAGTACTTGATCACACGCGTATTTTACTGTTCTTATAATCCATCCTTCAATTTTGAAATCTCCTGTGCCTTCTAAGGTTTCTTGCATTACACTTTCTCAATATATATTGAATAGAGTCGGCGATAGGCAGCAACCCTCTCTTACTCTACCGATATTTACTCCGTATGTGTGCACCATCTCCAACCTGACGTTTACAATTTGATTCTCAGAGAGATTCCTGTTCAGTCTCCTGTCTTTCCAGTCTATACCTATTTCCTTTTATATCTTCATCAGCATTACCCAATTTACTCTATCAATGGTCTTCTGCCAATCTACAAAACATACGCAGATATCTTGACTGTACTCTATTGCCCTTTCTGGTATGATTCTGACTACCCCTATAGCAACTCTAGTTCTTCGTCCTTTTCTGAAAACAAATGGATCTTCCTCTAGCATTTCTTCAGTTATTTTCTCCAGCCGTTTATTAAGAATCCTCGTGATGATCTTGTACGTGTGTGACAGATGGCTTATCGTTCTGTGTTATTTACACTGCATTGCCTTTGGCTTCTTCTTTAGAGGAATCATTGTTACTTCTTGGATATATATATATATATATATTATATGTTAAATAAGAAGAATATTTAGTTAAATGATGAAATATATAAAATGATACAAAGTAAAATACTATATATTAGTTATTTTCTTATGATTGAAATATTATTGCAATAATTATACCATTAACCTTTTTTTCTTAATCAGTCCTTAATTGACATCAACCAATGAATGTATAAAAGCCTTTATGCTGAACTAGCAATTTATTTTTAAAGAATATTTCCCTGCAAAAGGAACACCCTATTGTTCAACTTTAAAGTGGTGTTCCTAATTTATTAAAATAATATTTTTCGGTAGTAGATATTAAAATATTAAATTAGATATTAAAATAACTTTTCGCAGATGACACCGTCATATATAAGAATATATTCAACCAAGATGACCATCAGTCTCTGCAGAAATATTAGCCATTTCCGTGTGGTGTTCGTAATAGAATATTGAAATTAATAACAGTAAATGTTCCACTATATTGTTCTGGAGAATTAAGAATAGAGAAATAGGTTTCGAGTACTAAATCGATGCAAGAATTATTAAAGCATCTGAGCATGTAAAATATTTTAAAGCTACTATTTGTTGTAATATATCGTGGGACATGCATATTCTTTGTGTTATAAGAGTAAATTACAAGAAACTGGTCTTCATAGGCAGAATAATACGGAAAAGTACAGATAATGTACATTAAGCATGTTATTTTTCACTAGTTAGACCGCAGGTGGTATATACTTCCAGTACATGAGAAGCCAATATAATTAACTTAGAAAGAGTATTGCAGAGAGCAGCCAGATTATTTATACAAAATTACGAGCACATGGAAAGAGTCACATTACTATATAACTTAAAATGGAGATTTCTGGATGACCGAAGAAAGTGCTTAAGGTTAAGGCTCTTAGAGAAATAAAGATCAGAATGTTTGACATATGTGAAGTGGGTATAATTGAGGAATGATTATGGCGATAAGATACGTAAGATCGGTTATATGACGGGGCATTACAGAGACTCATTCTTTTGGAGAACAATATGAGATCATAACAGGAAAGACAAATCTGTAATTAATAACTGTTAGGTAAGCCTCGGAGCAGTGCACCCCCTTCCACCCACCAGACTGGTGAATTTCAGAGTAACATGTAGAAGAGATGAGGTAAAGCATAATTTACTATCTACATTCACGAAATATTATAATTGTCAATGACGCGATGAGAAGGATTATACAAATTAAAAAGTATCTAGATTAGAAAATATCATATTTGGATATATGAGAATAAAGAATAGTATAAGTTCCAGTGTGGTAGAGCATAAATTATAATATTGTGACCGACGTGCTAGGTGCTAATTTGGTATAATCAAGAATTCAGTTATTAAAAGGCGTGAATTAACAATTAATATATATTTTCTTATATATGTTGGTTGTCGAAATGATATATATGGCAAATTAAGTAAAGAAAATAGTGAAAATACAAGAACAAGAAATATCGCTTCCTGTTTGCACAATGAACTTCTTTCTGCACATAATATTTTTTTTGTTAAAGATGTAAGATTTTAAGTAAAAATATTTTTGTTTATATACAGGATAATTCAAAAAGGAGGTAACGCATTCAGATATTTATAATGAAGTAACCAGTGAGCCAACAATCTGTGATATGGTAAAATTTTAGCAAAACTCAAAAAAATTGTTTGTGATTGATGCGGGAAAATGTCTTGTGCTTTCTCCACCAGGGGAGACCGTGTTGCAAAAATGGCGACTCCAGTGCGAATGGTGTCCTGTGTCCTGCAGTTTGCGAAGATCAACTCTGTAACATGTGTGCAACAGCTGTTCCGCACACGTTTCGAAATTGAGCCACCAGCTAGGAAGACCATTTACAGTCGGTGACAGCAGTTTAAAGATAAAGGTTGTATCTGCAAAGGGAAAAGCACGGGTAGGCCTTGTGTATCAGAAGAGAATGTGGACTGAATTTGAAATACCTTCCAGTGAAGTCCATGGAAATCGACTTACCAAGGCAGTCGTGAGTTACATTTGGCCCAGACAACTGTACGGTGTATTCTGCAGAAGCGAATGCGAATGCTACAAGTTGCAGTTGTTACAAGTCCTGCAACCTGATGCCTTTACCTCAATAAAAATCTGCCACACTGCTGGTTTGGACGTACTGTCGCCACTGACCCGTCTTTCCACACTTGGCCACCCAGGTCGCCAGACCACACACTGTGTGACTTATTTCTCTGGGGCTGTTATTGGCGCCATCTACGTACCATCTCTGCCAAAAGATCATGAAGAATTGAAACAGTACATCAACGCCGCTGTGGCATCCATAAACAACGACATGCTGGAGAGAGTCTGGGCAGAATTGGACTATCGGATTGACATGTGCTGTGTAAAACGAGGTTCCCACATTGAGAGATTGTAAGGGAAGAGATCAAAACTTTGAGTGTGTTCCTAACTATGGAAGCATATCACGTGATTGTAGATTCACTGGTTACTTTATTATAAACATGTGAATGTTATACCTTCTTTTTGAATTACCCTGTGTACAATAGTTTTTATATGACATGTAAATTCGTAAATAAACCAACACGACATCATTTAAACTACACATAGCACATTTAAATAAGAATATAGTTTTCATTATCCCAGAAATTAAGGCATCTATCCAGAATTTCTAAATTCACTGGGAATCGGCTCTCGTACAAGTTATCGAATTTGAAGTTTCACGGCTCAGATCACCCTTTTTAAGCAATAACTATAATCATCATTAAGACAATGGCCTCTATGCTACACCTAAATTAAGGTAAAAATTAGGATATTTTGTATGTATTGATTATGCTGTCATCATCTGTGTATTTTAGTAGATATTATGACAAAAACATTAATTTAAAATTATCACATCGGTTTAGTGACTGATCGTCACAGAAAATTCGTCACTACGGCAATTGGTCACAGATATTTGGTCTTACGGACAAATGGAACCTGCGACATTTCGTCACATACGACTATTGGTATCTACCATATTTCGTTACAGGTGATATTTAGTACCTACAAAATTTCGTCACACGTTACATTTGGTACCTACTACATTTCGTCGCCCATGATATTTGGTACCTGCAATATATATTAAACGTCATTTCAACTTATGTGACAATGTTTATGATATAATCATATATTCTATATTAATAAAAGCCGTATTTTGTCTAACGCCGATGTCATCAATAGCATTTTTGAACGCGTTTTAACAAACTTTCCAATTAGGTGGAAGGTTGAAATTTTGCAGGAATTTTTTATTCAGATATAAATATAGAATGACGAAAAAAATACGAAAAAAGACACGGATTCGACTCCAGAGGGGTGATTTCCATTTCGTGACGTTTTAAAGTGCTGGCTTTTATTCTTTTGGAAATTTAAATTAGAAATAATTGACGTACGATCTTCAAATTTAAATAACTTAAATTTGGGATTAGGAAGTATTTTTCCAGAGGAGGAGGGAGAGGGTGGGAGGATCGGAGTGAGGATGATGGGAGAGGGGGAGAGAGAAAGGAGGAAGAATGCTAAATGCCATAAATTTAATACTTAATCCACGCATACTCTTCATATTTGACTGGAAATTACGATAGTATACCTAATATAAACTAATGTAGGGAGGAAAGAAACACTTAGGTTATTCAAAAAAGGGCAATCGCCAAAACAACTATATATCTGGCTAATTATTTCAAAACGTAAGTCGAGACAGTTTTCATGTGAAAATTTAGGTGCTTTCGTTCTCTAAAAACTTTTTATGTATTCTGCATATTCTCTATACTTAGCAGACATTGAAATATGTTTTTCATTAACATTGAAAATGAATCAACTGAAAGATATCTCAGATGGTAAAGTAAGAACTCTTCTATAACAATTCTTTAACTTAGACCAATATTTATAATCGTTAACTCTTCCTCCATTGAACATCTATTTTGTACATTTTGCTTTCCTTTCAACTGAATATTCGTATGCACAAATTCAGCCAATTTTACTTGTTATATTATATAATAACACTTTCATGTCATACCAATTTTTTTATCAACAAATTCGCTTTTAAAGTCCAGGAAATTTTTTTGTTTCTTAGGTTTGACTTTAAAATATTCACGTGAAAAATTTGACTCTTAAAATCAGCCTTTGCGTTGGGTAACGTATGGGTAAGCTAAATTTGAATATATCTTCAAACATGTTTCCGCCGGTTCCATCCCTAGAGCTTGCAATTCCTTCACAAGTTTTTAATGTTTTTGAGATTCATGACCACATAATATGATGCAGTTCCTTCCGCTGGAAATCAATTTGATTGAAATAACTATATTTTTAAAGTGATTCCATTTATTGTTTATTATGATTATTTGATAAAATATACATGCCAAATTTATCGATAAAGAATGAAGAAAAAATATATTTAGGCAAAAGATGGTAAGACAAGTAATATTGCATAACATTAAGCACTAAAATAAAATTCTGATGTGGCAACCACATGACTTTCTCCAAATCTGTAATATTTTTAAAAATTCCAAATAGGTTACATAATAATAAATATTTTAAGAAACTGCGAGAAAATTTTGCACTTTACAAAGAACAGAGATAAACTCAAACGATATTGTATATAACCACAAAGCTCCAACAATTAAGAAAAGAAAAAGGAGCTTTACTAAGAGGGACCTAAGCTTCAATTGTTAACAATAGTCGTCAGTATGTGGCATGGTGGTGGCTATATCCACCAATTTTAGTCGGAATCTGCAGAGGGAGATAGGAGGTTCGTTCCGGGAACATGGGCTTCATGGGTATGTACTCGGGACGATACATATGTTGGAGACTTATGTACATCTAACAAGTTTAAGTGGAATCAGCGGGGGGAAGGGTTGGTTGTAATAGGGGCTTCTTCCGATAAAGCATGATAGATATACATAAATTTCCAACATACATTCTATCCTGAGTACTTTGATAACCATGAACACCATCTTACAGGATAGAAACTACTATCCCCTACCTCCCCCCCCCCCCCCGCCAATTCGATTACCCTCTCGATTTATCGACATTTATGCTACTTCTTAGCTTGTAGATAGACTTTTACACAAAATATAAATAAAGTTAACGATTATAAATATTGGTCTAAGTAAGTTAAAGAATTGTTATAGAAGATTTCTTACTTTACCTTCTGAGATATCTTTCACTTGATTCAGTTTCAATGTTAATGAAAAACATATTTCAATGTCTGCTAAGTATAGAGAATATGCAGAATACATAAAAAGCTTTTAGAGAACGAAAGCACCTAAATTTTCACATGAAAACTGTCTTCGACTTACGTTTTGAAATAATTAGTCAGATATATAGTTGTTTAGGCGATTGCCCTTTTTTGAATAACCTAAGTGTTTCTTTCCTCCCTACATTAGTTTATATTAGGTATACTATCGTAATTTCCCGTCAAATATGAAGAGTATGCGTGGATTAAGTATTAAATTTATGGCATTTAGCATTCTTCCTCCTTTCTCTCTTTCTCTCTCCCATCATCCTCCCTCCGATCCTCCCACCCTCTCCCTCCTCCTCTGGAAAAATACTTCCTAGTCCCAAATTTAAGGAAATATATGCACTCGTATTTATTACACGTATGCTGGTTGACACAACAATAGATCCTCAAAGCTTAACAATGACGTGGTCGACTTTATCTCCGATATTTTCCAAAAATATTTGATTTAAATATTTAATTTGAGAGATTTCGAACGGTGAGCGGAAAAAGATTAAAACAATAAGAAACTTCATTCATTTTCATAAATCATCGTTTAAATTTGAAGGTCGTACGTCAATTATTTCAAATTTAAATAAATATAAAATTTCATAAAAATCGATAAAACCATTTTAAAAAAAACGTAATTTTCAAATTAATCTTCAAGTTCATTGACCTTGGCAGCTAGAAAGTTCAATTTCCGATAAATATCACTTAATAATATTAGTAAAAACAGCAATGAGTTTTTGAAATAGTGATTTTGGGGTCCCATCTGAACGGGGGCCCTAGACAGATGTCTTTTTTGCCTATATGATAACGCGCCTCTGCACAGAAATAAAGACAGAATTCTCTTTAATATATGTAAGAGATTAGCTATTTTTATAACAGTTGTCAAGTATATTGTAAATTCAACAATAAGCCCATTCCTGTGTTATTTAAATGAAAAAAATTAAAAGAGAAAAACTTTAAAAAATTGAAAATGTAGTTCAAAACGCTTTAAAAACCCTCCCATTTTGCATACCTTTTTATTGAGATTAAAATGGCACCATAATTTTTCTTCTACTTTCTGTAGTTATTGAGTTGGAAATGCATAAACAAACAAACAAATTCTTCAAAATATTTATGATCGAGGTCTATAACCACAGAAAGTACAAGCAAAATGATGGAACCATTTTAACCGCAATAAAATGTTCGCAAAATGGGAGCGTTCTGAACTAAATTTTTTCGTAGTGTACTATTGGCGGCTGTGGGACAGTTTTTGCAAGTGGGCCATATTCTAAAACAAAGAGGAATGAAAAGATGATCATGTGTGTAGTTGCAATGTCGATATATCGAAACAAAGAGACGATCGTGACGCGTTTTGGCGGGGAAACCTATGTTGTAAGATTTAAATCGATGTATCGTTTTAAAATATCTCGGTTGTTATCTGTTACGGCGGCGGATTCGAATCGAATTAAACTTTCTGGGCTGTTGACAACGCCGAATGCGCGGTATATTCGAGTGAATTAAAATTTCTGGGTTGGTATTTTAGATGGCGGCGGATTTGAATACGTCAAAATGAAACGAAATATTGAGCAGCTTGATCAAGTTTTTATTCCCAATAAAATACAATCATTATGACGTTATAAATACCTACAACACAAATAACAATCTTTTTTCAAAGGAGATGGGCCATCGAAATGAGTTTCTCCTTCATTGTAGTGTTCCAGGCATGGCTGATATCGTTCCCTTTGATACCAATCTTCTAATTCTTGTAATTCGGGAAATTTAGCCGTTATCTGATGGATGCCACGTGGATGATACAATTAAATATAATCAAAAGGTATAAATTTCAGATCCTCCAAATTCATCCTCTTCCAACCATTTTCATGATAGGTCCAAATAGCCGACCCAACTTTATGTATAATTACAAGTTTTATTTAAGTCCGTAACTGAAAAGTAATTATTTTCAAATCAATTATTGCTTAGATTTATAATATACTAATAATTTTAAATGTAAATTAAATTAACTTTGAAAAGAGATCTGATGAGTAGAATATCTGGATGCGTCTTTCTTCGAGAAACTCACTTTATGCACACGTCCGTCCTCTGCTAAGTCTCAAATCTGAATGAAATATTCTAACTGCAAGATTGCAAAAATGCTAAGGTTGCGCGTCCCCCCCCCCTCCCCTCAGCAAGACTGCGTAGTGATCTTGAGACAGCAAAGAACCGGACGTGAGCAGCTGCATAATTACAAAATGCTGAGGTCGTGCATACACCGGATGTGAGCTGGAGAGTGGAGGTAACGTGAACACTTTCCCAACTTGCGGTATATTTGAATCGAGTTAGAATTTTGTGGTCGGCGGTGATTTTAAATACGTCAAAATGAAAAAAATATGGAGGTCGTAACTCGTCTTATCTCTCCAGGACATGATTTAACAGGTCGTAACTTGCAGAAGGTCGAATGGAAGGATGAGATGAAATAAAAGTCGCCTTTTTAAATCAATATTCCTTTATTTCCATTTAAAAATGTCTTGATGAAATTCATTTCTTTTTTTATTAAAGGACAAGTTATCACAAATCGATCATGTTCCTTTTTAGGATCATCTCCTTTTTCCCACTCGTATACATTTACTACAAATAGTCATGTCCATATGACCAGATTGAATAAATCCAACAGAAGCCATTTTATATACAACGAAAATAAATTGGTTTTTAGGAAAGCAATTGAATGATATAAGTCTATCAGATTCATTTTTAGGTCAACATTTTGCCGAAACCAGTTCTTAATTTTGTGACAATGATCCACAGCACACATTACATTTCCATCATTTTTATGTTTATAGAGCATACATCTTTTACCCGATGAGGGTAATTGTGAAATCGGAGGGCAGTCAAAAACGAGTAAATGGATGACTTTATATCCTATTATATCGGATAAGAATTTACATTTTTCTAAACCTTTTACGAAAAAAATATGATAACCTATTGCATATTTCAACAGTACTTTTTCGAAATTTCCATGGGTGATGTGACCTTCTTCTACCTCCATTCCGTGATAGTATTTGGTATGCCAGAAGTTTCTTGTTCACAAATTAATTCACGTGGGGATGAAAAAATCCATGATTGTCTATAATCATTGTTAATATCGCAAATAGCCAATTCTTTGACCACGAATTCGTTCTTTTGATTGCGAAGGGCTTGACAATCCACTATACATAAATTTGATTATAATCAAGTGTGTTTGAAAATATCAGATATTGAAATTAAAACGGCGCGTTTTATAGTTGATAGGCTAATATCCTATCATTACGTAGCTGATTTGGAAGAAATTGAAAACATATTCCACGATAATGGAATTACCTTATTTCATAGTCAGGGATATGTTATATGTAAGCATGTTTCCGAAGAGTATTAAAGATGGATTCAAGATAAGGATATTAAATACTACTGTTTTTGTCAAAGAAAATTATTCGAATATCGTCCGGTAAATTATTGTTTTTTTCATGATGGTTATTATGATTGCATCTGTTTTAATTCCACGCTTGGTAATGATCCATCTGACGTTTCATTCGTGTAAATTTCAATAAAAGCTATCAACTCGAATCAACTTCAAAATTTATTGTATTTAATCTACTCCATTTTCAAAATTTCCTTAGTTCTTTTCATAGTACGTGAACATTTCAATTATTCCATCATTACCAACATCGACAACACTTGACATCGCCCGGCGCACGAAATCAGTTCTTCACACTTAGAGAAGCGAGAAGAAAGCGCATCTTTGAATTTTCGACGACTTGGGATCCCGCGAAGAATAGTTTCTTCTGAGCGGGTAGCATATTTTTTCCATTCCCTGCTCAGTAAAGGAATCTAACGCGTTCTAGGTGGCAAACCGACTTGTTCAAACTCGTCTCGGAAACGGGAAAAAGGAAAGCTAGCAAAGTACGATGTTGGAGATTACGTCAGAATCAGTAAGGAATAATACTATAGCAAATTTTAGTATGAAATTATCTACCCAAAATAATTTAAACGTAGGTGAATGGGAAGTAGGTCTTGCTGAGATATCTTTCCCACCAATACCGAATAGTGAGCATAGTAAAAGAAATGTGGCAGATTTAAACGATAATGTAACCAGTAAAAAAATCTAAGAGGTACCAGTGATGAAGTGAGAATAACAGCATTCGGTAATCCTCCTTATATCAGTATACACTTCGGTACTTATAAGTCTTTATAGGAAATAATACACCGAATAAGACCAAATGTTAATATATATCGTATTTTCCTAATTGATATTGTACATAATGTCGATGAAAAAAAATCGTCCAGTTAAAAAATAAAATTGATAATTATACTTCAAAAATACAAATTTCTGTATCTGGTGGTGATATTAAATATATTTATCCTACAGATAACAAAAAACATTTCAATAGTTTCAATGAAGTGTTACGGAAGTTATACACGGATGATTTCGCGAAAGCTTAGAAAGATATATGGAATAGTCTATTAGAGGAAGAGAGATTCTTAAACGTAAAACTTCACCATGCTATGTATTTGGTGTTGGACTATGGAAATTTCAATACCTTTAGTGAACCATTAGAACATGCAATAAAAATGTTCACGATACGTGAAACTAATAATGCTACGAAAAATACTGAGTGAAGTCTTTCATTTAAAAAGAAGTTTTCTTACACAACAGAATCGTAAATATGTGATTAACGATAATAAAACTGACTTGAAGCTTACGGTAAACTTAAAAGGTTCGAAACATTCATTTAAAATTGGTTATTACAACACCATAAAAGATTTCATACTAAATGTTGATACGAATAACGCTTCCGAAATGATCTCTGATTTTGAAAACTCTGTCACGAATCTAATCAGTACTATTGAAGGCTCTGTCGCGAAACAAATCACTACGAAATAGGTTCCTGGAAAAATTGTGGAGAAGTAAGTTGAGAAAGAGGAGGAAGGGAATAAGGGTAAACAGAAAGTGGAGGAGAATGAGGTGGAGAATGAGAAGGTGGATGAGGAGGTTGAGAAAGAGGAGGAGGGTAATAAGGGTGAACAGAAAGTGGAGAAGGAGGTTGATGAAAAGGAGGGCGTTTCAGAACTTGTCGGGGCTGGTTCGGGAAAAAGCCCTTCCCTTATATTTATTTACACCGACATAATTCAACCTCAATTTGTTGGCGATATCCTAGGCAGATGTCTTTCAATCATCGATATGCATAATAATCATCAAGTATTTAATTCTATTTATTACGTACCGATCGATAAGAGAAGATTCAAAACTATAGAAATAAAAATGACTGATCAGTACGGGGACCTCATTCCATTCTATAGTGGTACGACACCTTCACGTTTAGTTTAACCCTTTAAGAAAGTATCACATTAGATTTCCTATTTCATTATCATTCAAGATGTCGGTAGATGTGCATTGATATACTAAATATCACAGTAATCAATACGGTGGTGGTGAAATCGGACCAATTTATCATGCTACTTATAAGGTACAGAGAGGGAGGGGTTTAGGAAATTTTTTTGGTGGGCTTTGGCGATTTGTTAGACCTATTTTGCAAAGCGGGGCGAAAACTGTCGGAAAGGAGGCGTTAAGCGCAGGTGTGCTATCTGAGTGTTGTTAACGTACATGATGCATTACGTGATCGATTCGATAAAGCAAAGCAAAATTTGAAAAGAAAAGCAGGAGATAAAATTAAATTCGTAAGAAACCTAAATAAGGTAGAATAAAAAGAAGAGTTAAACATATCAAACGTCATTCAATAAAAAGAAAGTGTGGGGGTAAGCAATGAAATCACACGGACATATTCTCATAATGATTGAGGTTATGCCCATTTCTTTAGATTTATTCCTAAAAAATTCTATACAGCTAAGAAACTACGATACTCGCAGAGTAGCTTACAAACCTTTATTACCGTAGCCATATAGAAAATTTGGTTAATTTCGGGGCAGAAGCAGCAAGAACACATCTCAGGTGCGATGAATGGGAACTCGATTCAGGTGATAATATCGATTCTCAAACATCCCAAAATAAAGGTTTCGACGTCAGAGAAAATGGTTCGCTGATAGTAAGGTAATAGAATTAGAAGGTAAACTTTATTTTGATATGTTCAATGTGGATAGGCACTTGATAAACGGTTTTAATGTAGATGTTAGATTAATTTTAGCAAAACGTAGCTTCTTCATAAAAGAGAAAGACGCTAGAAATTCAGTTTTAAAAGTTATAGGTGCAACATTGTACCTGAATCATATAGATTTAAATCCATTGATTTTACTAGCTCATAGCATGACAATTTCTAAAGGTATCCACGTGCTTTATCCCTATAAACGAGTGGAAATCAAAACTTTTACCGTTCCTGCAAATAGCAGTACATCCTGCGATAACATAGTTTTGATCATTCTAAACACGCTTTCTATCTTTATGGTTGACATTGAATCATATCTCGGTAAGAGGAGTAAAAATCCTTTCAAATTTAATCATTATCTTATGTCTGATTTTAGTCTTTTCGTGAACGGTGTTCAATTTCCATCGTTAGGTTTGTCTATGTACTTTGGAAACACGAATGCTCATTGGACTAGTGTTTATTGTTCAATGTATACCGGTTTAGGCATTCATTATATTGACAAGGGTATTCAAATCACTTACGATATGCTTGATCATGGTTATTTCATGTTAACCTTTGATCTAACACCTGACGCTTGCGGTAACGAAACTAATAACAGCATTATTAAGAAAGGAAACAAGAATCGATGCTAAATTCAATCTAAAAAACTTGTACGTGTATAGTCTACGCGGTATATAATTCAGCGATACAAATCGATAAAGATAGAAACGTTACCGTTACTTTCTCATAAAGTATGAATAAGTTCGGGATACAAGATGTTTTAACTGACGATTTGCGAACGAGAAAGCATTTTCGTGGAGTTCAGATGAGTTACCTTCTACACCCAGACCCGGATTTTACGTAATAAATTTTCATCCTTCCAACAAACCTGGAAGTCATTGGGTCGCGGTAAATATTCGTAATACTATCTCTGCTGAGTACTTTGATTCCTATGGTTACCTTCCTCTCGTTTCATCTATCTCTAATTTTTTAAAACGATTCTCTCTCACCATTAATTCCATTCATCTGCAAAGTTATCACTCAAATCTCTTTGGAGAATATTGATATCTCTAGGCCCTCTTCAAGTCTATAGGGAAAACCTTGAATCAGTTCACCGATGAATTTCATCACGATCAACCCGCTCTTAACGACTGTCGCACAGCTCAACTTTATTTCATTTAATTCCGGCGATGTAGACGAGATATAACTTGTCATCCTAAATCTCAAACCTGTTGTTCTAAGATAAGACAATTCGGTCGCTCGCTCTTTCCCCTTATCTCACATTCCCCTCCCCTCCATACCCTCTCCATTCCCCATCCACCTATATACCCTATAAATAAAGCTTCAATCCATCAGTCACCATGCAGACCTTGCAAAGTGAAGAGGAGCTCTCTTCTCCTGTGAGAAATCGGGCGCGACTTCGCAGCGGTAAAAATTCGCGATCTGTAAAATCGTCATTCAAACCATCTTCCTCAGATAAGAAGCTCTTGGATACATCATCATCCCCAACCCAGCAGTTAATAGTTCCAGCAAACGAGGTACCTTTAGCAGGGGAGAAATCGTCTGATACATTTATTTAATTATACATGGCAATATGGCCATCCGGCCAGGTGGCAAAGAAAACATAATGAATATGAAAATGATAATATTTATAATAATAATTTTTACAATCACACTCTCTACAATAAATTTAATATTTACAATTTAATTTTGCCCCTGAAGTGCGGATTTTCGGAGTTCATGGAAGGCCTTAACGGCTACCGTAGCGGTCATATAGAGCCCACGAAGTCCCCACCGTACTTCACCCTCCCAAGCAATCCCCTACTTTTCCAGCACCGAGATACAATTACAGTCCAAATTTTATAGATTGCTAATATTACTCTTCCAAGATCGTCTCACTTTTATCATGCATATATGCGTTAATTTTATGCTCAAAATTTTCTGCGTCCTTAGGTACGGGCCTAAAGAGCACCTCAGGCAAATTGTTCCACTCACTGATTCCCCTGTTTAGAAAAGAATACTTTGATGTATTAGTTCTCTGCGGTCTAAGTTTAATTTTAAATTCGTGGTTATTTTTAGAACCTGCATTTTACTTCGTAAGTATTCCCACGCTTTCTTATTAGTGTATGCCTGGTAAAGCCCGCATAATCTGCTAATTCATCTCCTACTTTATAACGTTTCCCAATCTAGAATTTTTAACATTTCGATGACATCTTCTAAAGCGGAGCAGAAGATTAAGAAGAAGGAATCTAGTGGTGTAAAGAAATTGTTACTAGAAACCAATTACTGTTTGAATGCTCAGGGGAACAAAAGTGTCGCTGTAGGGTTAAAACCTGGATAAAAATATGAATTATATGTCCAATTTCATCAAGTAGGTGGAATTACAGTAAACTTACATTATTCGCTTTGGAATGACTTAATCGATTCAGACCCTTCGATAACAGATTTCCAAATAACTGGTCAGAGACTCCCCTACATTAATCCAGTAATACAATTGAAAAAGTATTTTGGGAAAAGACACGTACTTGTTACAGATGACGATAAGTGCTCTATTCCCTTAAACGAATCTGTGTGGGATACACTTCTTTTTTATAAGTATCTTTTATTATACTTAGTAGAAATATTCATAAATGAATATGATGCACTAAATAACTTTTACACTAAATTTATGGATACGGCGTGCATTATAGGAATATCTTACTTTCAATTAAACGACAAACCCCCTAACGGAAAAATTGATTACGATCGGTTAAGTCTTGAAATATTCGATAAATGAGTATCTGATTTAGTGAATGAAAAAAAGGCGAGAGTCATTAGCATCGGATTTAAAAACCTTGTAAACTTCTCACCTTTTTTATTTGCGTGTGTGTGAATGATGGAGTCGGTCCCTGGCGATGGAGATAATGCTCCTGTAAGCCAAACTTCATTAGAAATTTTTCAATTGAGAAAATATATAGTGGATTTTCAAGACTTTTGCTATAAAAAAAATGAAGTCGTAGTCAAAGAATTGGTGATTTGTGATATTGACAATGATTATAGCCAATCATGGATTTTTTCGTCACCGCGTGAATTAATCTGTAAAAAAAGAAACTTCATGGCTTACTAAAAACCATCACGGAATGGAGGGTCAAGAAGGTGACATCACCCATGAACATTGCAAATAAATACTCTTGAAATATACATTAGGTTATCATCATTTTTTCGTAAAAGATTTATAAAAATGTAAATTTCTTTCTTCTATATTAGGATATAAAGTCATCGGTTTACTCGTTTTTGACTGCCCTACGATTGTATAATTACCCTCATCCGCTAAAAGATGTGTATTACCCCAACATAGGAAAGACGAAAAATTGATATGTGCTGTGAATAATTGTCAAAAACTTAAGAACTAGTTTCGGTAAAATATTGACCTAAATAAGGAATCTGATAGACTTATGTCATTCAATAGCTTTCTTAAAAAACAATACTTTTTAGATGTATATATAATGGATTCTTTTGGATTTATTTATTCTGGATATATGGACGTAACTATTTCTAGTATATGTGGTATGAATATATATGAGTGGGAAAAAGGAGATGATCCTCAAAACGACCATGATAGATTGATTATTACTTGTATTTTAATAAAAAGAACTGAACTTGATTAAGACATTTAACAGAAATAAAGATATTGGTACTGATATTTTAAATCGACTTTTATTTCTCTTCATGTCCCCCCTCCAATTAACCTCCGACAAGTTACGACCTGCTAAATCTTGAACACAGCGGTGACTTTTCATTTTCAGGGACGGTAAAAATAATACAAAATACTGAGATTAATTTATTATTATTTCATAAGATCAGCATTAAAATCGTTAGGATCAGAACAATTCAAATGATCTATGATTGTCTTTGCAATGTCACTAATATATTCTTTTGGTCCATCATAATCATAAAATTGATAAATCATTTCAGAAGAGATGTTAAATAAATTCTTTTTTTTCACTTTGTAGATAACAAATTCTTATGTCTTGCGAATTCTTACTGCAGCGAGGGTATAGTTCACATTCACCAACACATAGTAGTTTTCTGTGACAGCCATAATAAAGATTTAAAATTGCAATGCTTTCATCCCTCAGATTTCATGATCCAGAATCTTCTCCAAAATCCTAGTTCAAATTGGTTAATTTATCATTTTCTATGATATCTTGAAAAGTACATATCTTGTGCACCACAGTTTTGCACGAACCACACTCCCACTTTGGATGAAAACCAATAATAACATCACATTTGCTGCAAGGAATGGGAAACGCCATCATCGATCAATTGACTAATTCATATTGTCATAACTGAGTCCAGCTTGATTCTCCTCTATCCTACTCACAATGGGTATGTGACTGATTCAGGACAGCATAGGCGTTCCTATATAACGTCTCAGATTTAGTTATTCTTTTGTTAAATACCAAACCCAGAAAGTTTAACTCGATTCGAATCCGCCGCCGTAATAGATACCAACCGAGAAATTTTAAAAGGATGCATAGATATTACAACATCGGCTTCCCCGCCAAAACACATCACCATCGTCTCTTGTTTCGATATATTGACATTGCAATAACGCACATGATCATCTTTTCGTTCCTCTTTGTTTTAAAATATGGCCCACTTGCGAAAACTGTCCCAGAGCCGCCAATAGTACACTAATAAAAAATTTAGTTCAAATCGCATTAAAAACCCTCCCATTTTGCTAATTTTTTATTACGGTTAAAATGGCACCATCATTTTGCTACTGCGATTTGTAGTTGTTGCATTCGAAATGCACAAATAATGAAACAAATTCTTCAAAATATTGATGGTAGAGATAGGATGGTTTATTTACCTTATCATCATCATCATGAAGTGTTCTGCCTCGAGGCAGGTCACTGGCACCAGCGTTGTCTCCACTCCTTTCTGTTCCTTGCCATTTCTTTCATTTCCTGATACCCTCCACTTTTTCAGGTCATCAAACATTTTTATTCTTCTTCGTCCCCTTTTCCTTTCACCTTCTACTGATCCTTCCAACACCATCAATAGCAAACCTTCTCCTCTCAAGATATGCCCTAACCAGTTACTTTTCCTCCTCTGAATTGTTTCAAGTAATCTTCCCTTCTTATTCACCCTTGTTAGTATTGCTTCATTCCTTATCCTGTCCATCCACTTAACTTTCTTCATTCGCCTCCACACCCACCTTTCAAATGCCTCTAGCCTTTCCTTCTCTCAATTCTTTAACGTCCATGTCTCACACCCATAAAACAATACACTCCATACATAGCACTTCACAAGACGTTTCTTCAGATTTAAATCCATTTTATTACACAGTACCCGTTTTTTCTTATTAAATGTTTCTTTTGCCATTGCTATTTTTGTTCTTATTTCTTTTTCACTTCTCCAGTCTTCTGTTAGCATGCTCCCCAAATATCTATACTGTTCTGCTGTTTTCCTTATAGTCTTCTTTATTCTATTCCATGCTTTATCCACATTTTTCTCTGACACGTTTTCTCTTTTGATTGCTTGAGATAATTTTTCTCCTATTCTTTCTTTTCCTAATGTGGCTATTTTCTCTAAATCCAATTCCCTAATTATCTTAGCCTTCTTAACCTTCTTCAAGGCTAGTTTTATTTCGGCCAGGAGAAGCACTAGCACTAGCTCCTGGAAGTCACTATGCCTTTTTCACTCCGTTTCTGTATCTTTCTTCCATTAAATATAATCTATTTGATATCTGGCTCCATCTCCTGGTGATTTTTACGTGTATAGCCTGTTCTTGTGATTTTCAAACCAAGTATTTGATATGAACATCCTCTTCTCTTTACAGAACTCGACAAGTCTTTCACCTCTTTCATTTCTTTTCCATAGTCCAAATTTTCCTACTACTTGGTTTTCTCTTCCCTCTCCTACCACAGCGTTTTAATCGCCCATCACTATCTTGCAACAGTTTTTACCTTCCTCCTCCATAATATTTTCTATCGTCTCGTATATTTCTTCGACACCCTCATCTTCATGTTGGCTGGTCGGCATATAAACTTGTATCAACAGTAGATCTTTTGGATGCATTCCTATTCTAAGACCAATTGCTCTATCATTTACAAATATTACCCTCTGAACACAATTTGCTATTTTCTTATTCAAAATTACTCCTACCCCATATTTAATTTCCCTCTTCCTCCATGTTCCCTCGTCCCTCCCCGGCGAATCACATCCTAGTGAACCATCAATCACCCAGTCAAACGATCGAAGGGTTACGGTATTTCTTAGCAATTTCTTTCGGTATTTTTTATTTAATTTTTTAAGAAACTATTCCTAGTGATATATAATAATTAATAGTAATGCAATTTATATCCGAATTAAATTTATTAGTAATTTTCTTCAACCGTTGCATAAAATTTAAAATTCATAAAGGCGCTATTTTAGATTTATTTAAAAAATAAAATTTTACAAATTCCTCGTGATAAATGATCTTATTTTTTCTTTGATAGATCATTTGCGCCAACGCCGTTTTCAAAGCCGCTCCTCAGTGAAAGGCGACAATTTTTTAAAGATCGATTCCCATTAATTCCACAAACTTCATTTCATATCTTTGTTCGTGATAATGAAGCACTATCTTCACGTCGTATGCCAGCAAGGGGGACACTAAGTGCGCTTGCGTCCATCCCAACAGCAAGCTAGATGCTGCCCCTTCGCATTTATTGGGGAAGACAAACCCTATTACCCGGACACGAACCTCCCTTGCCCCCAAACTTCAACATTTTTCCACGATGTAAAGTCTATTATCTTTCGGAAATCCAATAAAGGAACCTTTTTAGGGAGAGTTCCCATCGAACGGTTACTTAGCTAATTAATGCGAACGAGCTCTCAGTTCCTTTTACGCATTTAAATAGAGGCGTTTTAATTAATAGGGCGAATAGCCTTTTTGGAGACATGTGTTTATGGATTCCTGTGAGTATATAACTCTATTCTCCAAATATTTATAAATAATATATATTTTATGAATTTATTCACATTCAGGTGACTAATAATTCGAGTTAAATCTGTAGAAATTGGTCTTTAAATTGCCGTGAGAATTTTAAGCGTTCCTTAAAATAAGGAAGAACTTCATTCCTTACGGTAACGTCGAGTGAAGGACAAAATGCTCGGGAAAATAAGTGTCAGACAAAACGTCACCGATCGCAACGTAGGATAAGATGGTCACATAAACCGGAATTCGGATTAATTATTTCCGCTCACATGTTTATGTTCTGTTAAAAATCAGCCAGATGCATAATCGCAAACCTAAATTTGCTTGAATCATACAAAAACATCCCTTATTTATTCAAATAATTATAATTCATGAAATGGTTATGGGATTCTGCTATTATCATAATGAGAAACAGCTGCAGTACTTTCGCATTCACAGATTTTACTCTTCTAAAATTTCAGCAATATTACAACTGCCATAAGTAAAAGGACTTTCAATGACTGTATCTATTCGTCTCAAAAATTGAAATGGCTTTATCGAGATTTCGATGATTTCATACGTTGTGGAAAAATGGATGGAAAAAATGATTAGGCTCCAAAGCTGATCGACATAAATGAAACACATATGGAAAATAAAAATCGCGCGAGTAATGTATTCTATAGAGAAATTTCTATAATCTCTTTGGTTGCTTCTTAAAATATGACATTTCGATGATCGAGCAACTAATGTTTTCTGAGATACACTGCACAATTTCTAAATTAGTTGAACTTTTAGTAGGGAATGATAATGTTATGAGAGAACTTTTGAAACGATCAAGTTAGGGAAGTGTACAGTGTATGACAAATAGGCGCATATCGTGCTATAGAGAATTTAAATTTGAATGAACGCATATAATAAAACAAGTACTAATATAAAAATGATTTTTTATAAATAACTTTTATATGGATAATTACTTTATATGCATTATCGTAATGTTATTTTTAATAACTAAGGTTACATTAATTAAAATATTTACACTGAACTTGTTTAAAGCGCTTATATATTCATTCAGGACTTGTATATTCAATTCAGTAAAAACTTACTATCGGCTGTCACGGGTGTATATTCACAAACTATTTCTCGTTTTCCATATAATCCAATGAAATTATACTGCAAAGGAGCAAGCATGTTTCTATCCGGATTCTGATTGAATGTCGAGAAGCCACAAGGAATCATAATTTTAAAATAAAAATTTGATGTATTTTTTTCTTAATCTAACCAATTTTGTATGAATTTCTAAGTCAGATGACTCTCCTAGAACATATCCTTAAGATACATCGTCTTTGCAAAATTGAAGGTAAAACGTACTATTGGAGGAGATGAATGAACATTACCACTAAAGAGGATTTACAAGTCATCTAACTAAACATTACACAATATAATAAACTGAAGTGGCAACACATGACTTTCTCCATATTTATATGGCAAATTACATGTTGCTAGCTCTGGGATCGTTGTCAATATTTACTTCAGGTTGAAAATTAAGAAAAGAAAAAGGAGCGTTATCAAGACGTAACTATGCGTCAATTGTTAACAATAGTCTTCGGTAGGTGGCGTGGTGATGGCAGCTAAAAATATAAGATATCTCTTAAACAATGCATTATATGGAAAAATGTATCAAACAAAAGTTGTAGAAAATAAAATTTCTTACAACTTTTATTCCAGTACATTTTTACATTTATCAAATATTAAAGCATATATTTCAAAATAACGGATAAGTGACAAGAGTAAACACCAACTTCCGGTAAAACGATTATTACCAAAAACTAACCAGATCTTCGAACATTTATGAAAATATTAAATATAATATTTTGCGTTGACCTGATTAATAGTTTTTGAGTTAGAGCACCCAAAATAATCTATCACATACAGACAGACTGACAGACAGACACACAGACATCGAGAAAATGGTCAAAACGTGTTCAGGGGACCTTAAAACATGTATTTCCGATGAAATCTCAGATTAGATTTTTTTCATGAAAACAATACTTGCTCCATACTTCGTATATGGAGAAAGTAATAAATGTATGACATTATTTACATTTGATAACATTTATGAACACGAGTTATCTACTTTAATAGAAAAGCTGCTCATTTCGTCATCATATGGAGAAAGTAAAAACGTTGATTAAAAGAAATAAACTTCAATTTTCAATAAAGTTAAACGTCGAATTCTACCAAGCATTCGTATAACATAAATATGCATGGTAGAATTCTGTTTATTTTTTAAATCGGTGTTTATTTTTTTGGAAATCGAATTTTATTTTTTCGTGAGATTTTCGACGAATTTCGAAGCTTCAAGTTACAACTTCGTTTAATTCGGTTTATTTTAAGAAAATAGTTTCTTTTTTCCCGAGAGATTTTTGACGAATACCGACGCTTAAAATTTTTACTTACATATATCGCTGGAAATTTTCAACCTTTCAATTCGATGATTTAAATTTATTTTACTTAGAATAAACTTAGAATAATCTTCACCTGCAAATTCACAAAAATTTTGAGCTCCTGAACTCTAACTGCATATATGTAAAAGTACTTGTAAACTTTAACCGCAAAGCATTCAACATCCAATGGCAAGCTGTCAATAGCACATTGAAGGGTCAGCAAGGTCGAGAAAAGGTCGGGAACCACTGAGATAATGGACAGTTTTCGATTTTCAGGTAGCAAACGACACTCAACGCTCAACACTCGTTACGAAATTAATTATATGGATACATACAGTGATGGGGAGTAATTAAGTATAAGTAACTGAGTTACCGGTAACGATTACTTTTTGAGTATTTTTTACTTGTAATCGTTACTTTAAAAATGTAATTAATAATTGTAATCTACTTTTATTGCAGGCAGAAGTAATAGTTACATTTCAGTAATCGTTACGTGTTATTCTTATTATTTATTTTTTGTGAAAAGGTACGGGTTCGATATAGGTATCGACATGATTTACAATCGGCATGCAGCGTGATGCCAGTCAATGGTAGCACGGTATCTAATTCGCTCGATATCGATTTGACTGGAATTGCTGGCATCAATTATTAAATATTAGATATTTTTCAAGCATCCTTCATTGAGCATTTAATTGTTATACATTCTTTGCACGAAGTGAACGGATATAGGGCAGGTCGTTTCCGTCCGTCCATCCATCCTTCCGTCCGTCCGTATGTTTAAACTTGGGAACTGCTGGGCGTACTTCGATGAAATTTGGTATTTAGGAGTTTTGATAAAATTTTTCGACATTCCAATTTTGGTTAAAATCAGATAATAATTAAGACAACTTGATATGAAGATCTATATGTATTTTACCACGTACTTTGCGAGAATCTCGTTAAATACTCATCTGAGTGAAAAATATTAAGAACAAAGATTAAATGTAATAATTAAATACGCATTTTTCGTCAAATTATTTTCCCCGTAAAACGTAAGGTTTACGATAAATTTAAAGAAAAGTATTTACGTAATTATACCATTTTTGATGTGCTTTTGTTTATTCGAAAAAAAAATAATTTAAAATTTTACAACTCGGGATCCGCTGGACATATTTTAATGAAATTTGGTGATGGGGAGTTTTACTAAAATTCGTTGGCCGATTCCAATTTGGGTAAAATCGGAAGAAAATTATGACCACTTTACATAAAGACCTACATGTAGTTTACAAGGTACCTCTGTTCCAACTCGGGAACCGCAGGACGTGTTTTGATAAAATTTAGTATTGGAGAATTTTAGTAAAATTTGTCGAACCGCGTCAGGGGCAGGAGGCAGCGGAATTGGGGTCCGATAGACAAAAGAGATTACAACTACCTGAGGAATCAAGTAGAAAGCTATGACTGATTTTCATAACGAGGAGTGGGAGAAAGAAAGTCTCATACCTCTCAATTGATTATTTTTTACGCCCAGCGTAGTCACATATTCCTACGCACAATGGGTGCCTAATAGGTAGTGCAATGAATAGCCACATAGCAAGGGGTCTTTTAATCTGCTCTGAAAAAGAGCATTAAGAAGGCCCAACGGTTTCATCTCCCTTCCGAAGGTTGGAGTGTTGATTTGAACGTGCTCCTCATATTCTTTTTTCTCATTGGATAGTCCTTGTCTCCTTAGTTCCAACCTCCAAAAATAGAGGCCGGACGTCCTCGGAAAAAATCCTAAAGGGTTCGAAACATGTGTCGCTTTAACAAATCTTTATTTATTGTTAGAAAATGGCGAGGCCAAAACTATAGTAAAGCAGGCCAGGGTAAAAAGCGAGCCGTTAACGTGGTAACGCTGCGTTGTTTTCTTTTTCTCTTACCCGTTTTTTCGCTAGATCCACACGTGTCACAGCAGGTTGGGGTAAACCGATGGTTGTAACAGCATTGACAATACAGCCTTCCCATTCGTGGGTAGAAAATCAGCTCTTCTGGTGCCAACTCCGGCCGACTCGACTATAAGAATTACACCACCGGCTCCATCCTCAAACCTTTAGGACGGGTCGACCTGGCTCATGGCCAGGCGGCTAACGAAGCAAACCTACGATCCATCGCCCCTCCAAAATAACGACGTACTTATCCCCGACGCCGAAACAAAAGCCGAGATATTTGCGAAGCATTTGCCAGGTACAACGTTAAAAATTGACTGGAAAAAGACCAAGACGGTAGAGGAGGCGGAGTGGAATATATTTTCGCTCAGATGCTCCTCCAGCCCACCCTCATTTCTCACGACGGACGAAGAAATACGACAGCTCATCAATGGCTTCCGGACTGGCGAGATCAGGAACCATGTGAGCATGAATCTCACCCATACAGCTGCTTCGTCCATTACCATCCTCTTCATTGCCTGACTTGCCATTTCCCACTTTCCCTAATCTTGGAAAAGCGGCCGAGTGTCCATCATCCCCAAACAGGGAAAAGACACTTCCTCCCGCACCAGGTATCGCCCCATTACCCTCCTGTCTAACCTTTTGATACTATTCGAAAGAGTCACCCTCCCCCACTTTAATAACTACATCCGGGCTAATTATCTCACTAGGCCGGAGGAGATGAGATGCAGACTAAAGACATCGACAGTCCACCAAATACTACGTTTTGTGGAAAATATAACTGACGGATTTAACTCTCGAAAAAAGAAAGAAATTCACTTTTTAAATCTCACCTTCGACCAGGAATGGCACTATGGCTTGCCATTTAAACTTGCCGCGATGGATTTTTCACTATATCTGAAAAAGCTAAGAAGGAGCATTCTCTCCGGAAGATCCCTGCAAGTTGCTGTAGATCGTTTGTGTCATCCACCAAGAGGATCTCTTGTGAAGTCCCAAAGGGATCCATTTTGAGCCTCATCCTCTTCAACCTATACAGCAATGACTTTCCTTCTACTCCATACACCCAAGTCTACATGTTTGCGGATGACACGGCTATTTCATCTCAGTTGCAGCAGGTCAACGCAATTGTATGACGTATCCAAATCTACATCAACCTATTAGAAAAGTGGACGCTGGATTGTAAGTTTGATATCAATGCTGATAAAAGTGTTTATGTAAATTTTAAAATACTGCATAATTTTCAACCCATTTTCCGCCTCGATTTCCGAGGCACAGAAATACCAATGCGAACTTAGCTCTAATTTCCAGGGTTACACCTCGACAGAAAACTGACAGGGGATGTCCACGTGCAGCAGGCTATATGCGAAACGAACGACGTGAGAAAATTTCTCATGCGGCTTATTGCCAACAATTCAAAATTGAACCGGGATTTATTCAGAGAATTGAAAGGAATTCCGTTACGATTAAACATTTGGTTTATTATCACGCTATGATTTCTTCCTTTGTAGTTTATCATCGTTCATCTCTGTATAATTCGTTCAATTTTATTTTGTCTATTGAGTTTTATTATATAAGCTTAAACTGAGGAGTCGAACATAAAATCATGTTTTATGATCTGTTGCTCTATTTTCTTCGCCTATTTATGAGAGTTGGATAATTCAATTGTAGACTTAAAATGTTATAATTTCCAGGTAGATTTTATAATATACTGCCTTTGTATAGTCTTTTGCATCTCCAAAATTTCATATTTTTATAAAGTAGGTGTTTAGGATTTATTGGTAACAACATTTAACAGCGGAGAGCTCTGAAACATCAGATTTATTTAGATGTATAAGTACCCATTAAAATTCTCATCAATTTATTTGTCATTTACTTACATAACCTTTAACCAAATCAATACTAAATATATATTCAATAATGAAAAAATAATTTTGGAGGCTATGGGGAAGTTTGAAATGTGTAATGTGGAAATAATTCACAAAAAGGGTGAAATACAACATTTTATACCTTTGTGTCGATGGTATTAGAAAGCGTACCTATTACTTCGGTTACGCAAAAGGCGTAAATTATTGCATGCATGTGAAAGATCTGACCTAAGTCTTATTGAAAGGAGAGCATGATGGAGGGGTTCGGGAAACGTGCACATCTACTAGTCGAAGCGTGTAATTCAACACCCTATTAGGCTCCATAGAGCAATGCTTACAACATCTACTCAGGAACTCAATCCTTAACAACCGGCGTTATTAAATAAGGAATTATAAAGTTCGTCATATGGATTTTAAAAAATTCAAGAACAAGCAATTTAGAAAATATTTAATTCACGAAGCAAACCTTAATTTTGTGGAATTCTATCTTAAGGAAATAAAACAGATACTTTGACAAAAATTCCACTATATTAATATAGTGGAATATTTGTAAACGTATCTGTTTTATTTCCTTAAAAAAATTTCTTACCTCAGGTTTCTCCAATAAGTACAACAAGGTAAAAAAACCTGCATTTCGGCTACAAAGCAGCCGTCTTCAGTAATAAATCTTTTAGTAACAATTTTCGGCGAATTTACACTGAAGACGGCTGCTTTGTAGCCGAAATGCGCATATGGGTATTTTAACCTTATTAACTTTTTAAATAGCTTTTTCTTGAAACGGTATAATATTTATAATTCCGGTTACAGAGCATCTTCATTAGGTACTATATTTATGCCTTTGTTCTCACCATCTATGTCTCTACTTCCACGTATCCCGTCTCTGTGCCGGTGTACCTCCTACACCAGCGCTCGTGAATCATACGATATTTAAATATCTCATGTAATATTTTCGAGTCGATTATCTCCTCTGAAGATCATGCGGTCAACTGATTGCTGCCCAACTTATTTTATATTGCCCTTTTTCCTTTCTAAGCAATTTCCCCCTATTTTTCTCTAACTACTCTCTCCTCTTTTGCCCTCTTATTGATATCATTTTATTCTCCAAATTTAAACCTCGTGTTATTTTTCCCGCCATTTTCCTTTTGATACACAATGCTTTCCTCCTTAAAAAAAACCTCCCTCTATATTCCCCAAGAAAATATTATGGTTTTGCGTTTGAGTGATTTGTTACGAGGATTGAATAAATTGCAGTTCTTAGGGGAATAGAAGGTAAAATTATAACAAAATACTTATGTTATGAGATAAACCTTCCGTATAAACGTTAATGCCAAATATATTTGAGAGAAATGGCTAAAATTCGTGATCTGTAGTTTGGGAAAAAATTACTATCGAAATATTTTTTTCAAACCTAGTGAAATTTAAACAAATAAATGGAATTAAAATTAATATATACTTGCCTAGTTTATATGTCCTATTATACTTTATAAGAGTCGACATGATCGACGCGAAATTTAATTTGTTGTCAATTAGACCGAGAACCTTTCTTCAGATCAAGTAGTATTAAAAGGAAACATTTGAGCAATCTCAGTTCGAGCAAATTACAATTTAAAATATAAAATACTCGAAATTAATATCTCAACATTTTATGTGGAAAGGATGCGACTTTACCTTTATTGTAAAAAAATTCCGATAAGTGCGAACATAAATTACTATTCACTTCTTTCCTATATAGACACTACCATTTGTAACGTATCTCCTTTTAACAAAAACTCACTCACTAATGAATTTCTTCTCTGTCTCTCTCTTTTTATATCCTAGTTTCAGACCGTTCCGCCCTAAGTTCTTTGTAGTCTCCAACTCTCGGCGAACTCATACACCGTTTCCCCGCCCTCATCATCCGTTGCCAACCATCAAAACAGCTCCAGACTCTCCATGGCAACGCGCAACATTTCTTCTCTAACTCGAGCGATTCCGATTATTTTTAGACGGAGAGGCTCAGGCAACGATCAACTTATCGATCGCAGCACAGAGTAACTAGAGACCTATGCGATTCGTATATTGGTGCGCTTTTTTATTTATTTGATGAGTACATCAATAAAATTATCAAAAATAATATGTAAAATTCTGTCTTTGAGTTCACCTATACGGTTCTCTTAATTATATTGTTCGTACTCCTATGAAAGGAAAATAAATATCCAATATTCTTTATAACGTGGAGTTCATCAATAGAAATAATCGGTCTTTTTATACGTTGTCATTGTCTTTTTTCTTTCTTTTCCCTTCGCCCACGCTACCTGTGCAATAGGGGATGGATTTATTCACAGAACTGAAAGGAATTCCGTTACGATTAAACATTTGGTTTATTATCACGCTGTGATTTATTCCTACACATTGTTTTGTAGTTTATTATCGTTCATCTCTGTATGATTCGTTCAATTTTATTTTGTCTAATGAGTTTTATATTATAAGCTTAATTTATGACAGTTGGATAATTCGATTGTAGACTTAAAATGTTATAATAGCCAGTTAGATTTTATAATATACTGCCTTTGTATAGTCTTTTGCATCTCCAAAATTTCACTTTTTTATAAAGTAGGTGTTTAGGATTTATTGGTAACAACATTTAACAGCGGAGAGCTCTGAAACATCAGATTTATTTAGATGTATAAGTACCCATTAAAATTCTCATCAATTTATTTGTCATTTACTTACAAAGCCTTTAACCAAATCAATACTAAATATATATATTCAATAATGAAAAAATAATTTTGGAGGCTATGGGGAAGTTTGAAATGTGTAATGTGGAAATAATTCACAAAAAGGGTGAAATACAACATTTTATACCTTTCTACAAAATTTCACTTTTTTTATAAAGTAGGTGCTTAGGATTTATTGGTAAAACATTTAACAGCGGAGAGCTCTGAAAAATCCGATTTTATTAATGATTTTATAAAATACTTTCATTTGCTTTTAAAGAAATTCATATCTCCTATAATTTAAAAAAAAATTAATCTTTCTAGTTAAAAATTCGAGGGGCCTCATTGGGTCCACAGGACCTCTTGGCCCGTGACATTTGGCTACGCACGTTACCCAATTGTTACTCCAATGATTTTTTTGTGTTTCTTGAAAACGCTATACTCATACAAATTTTTCGTTTGCGAATTCGGTATCAATACATTTTTGTGAAATGGATTTTCGATTTTTTTACCTTTTTCATACTTCGCCGAATGTCCAATTCAGTGGTATGCTACGTTTATCCGTCGCATGCCACTCATTGCCAATATCCATCACCTATGATTCTCCGCGGGTGTCACCATTACAGAAAAGATATTCTTGTGAGTTATCCTGAATTTAACACGATATAATTTCATTACGGTATGCAATTGAAATGAGAGTAAATTTCCTTAGGAAATATATGCTCTTTTGTAATTTTTCTATGAAATATCGTTCTAGGTTATGTCGCTTCAAATGCCATAGGTTGCCGACCGCTGGTCTAATGTATAATTTCACAGCTGAATGCGAGAACAATCATCACAAAGATTTTTCGAAATTGAAAATAATTATATTCTGAAAAGTTGGTTCACGATTGTTTAAAAAATATTGTATTTACTTTACTCGATTTAAATGCCCATGTAATGAGACGCAACTGTCTCATTTTACATTAATCTCTCGTAATCCTCAAAGTACTTGAAATGGAAAAACGATACTATACCTCTTCGGTGACACTGCTGCTGCCAACAGGAAATCAAAATTACTGGCAAAATTACAAGGAAATGCTTACAACTATATTGAAGTGACAATACAAATCAAAAATATAGTAAGATACTTAATAGAAATGTCCACTTGGAGGGATAACAAACGATACGAAAAGTATTCGACTCGAAGGGAAATCTTCCGCAGGCCGTGGCTCAGGTGCACGTCTCTCCATGTCCTTCCTCGTTCTCTCTCCCTCACCGTCCGTCTCTCTCTCCCGCTCATCCGCGACGTTGTCAGATCGGAAGTCTCCTAGTTCGCACTGTATTGCGAAAAGAGGACACAGCACTCGCGAAAGTCTATTGTTGGATCGCATGATGGTAGCGTTCTCTTCTGGGCTAATGTCTGTTGCTATAAAAGGAGAAACTCTGTATGTACGCGCAAAGCCGAAGTACTCGCGTTTGCTGAAGTACTCGGATTTGCAGAAGTGCGTACGTTTGCAGGGGTTCGTCGTTTGATTGAGTTCGATTACTAAAACCTCTGGCGAACACGAAAAACTGATGGGGAACTCGATATATTGTCAGAAGGAAAAATGCTGCACATGCTGTTGTGGAAAAACGACCTTTGTAGAAAATTTTTTTAAAATCTTAATAAGTTGGTGGATGGAAACGTGCAACGAATTATTTGGTGTTGTGGCCCGGGGAGTGAACAAAATATTATTTGATAATCCGAAAAAGACTCCCATTCTTCACATTATCAATGATTTAATGCATTCTGCATACAATAAGGAGGTTAGTGAATTATTCACTAGGGGTTCTCATCATTCTAATATATCGGTTGTACTTAGTATTACTCAAAACGTTTTTTATCAAAGTCCTCAATCACGAAATATTTCTTTAAATGCTAAATATATAGAAGTTTTCAGATATCTCCGTTATAATCTATATTATCATCCAGAAAATCCGTCAAGCTTTTCGACTGTAGACATTATTTAAAGCTATAAAGGATTAAAAGAAAGTATCGAAGAAGTCGATTCAAAGATGGTTAGATGCACAAGAAACATACACATTACACAAACCAATTCGTAAAAAATTTTGTCGAAATTATTACGGTTCTTATATTGATGAGACGTGACAATGTGATTGAAATGATATCAGAAATCTTAAAAAATGTAATTAAGGTTTTCAGTATATTTGAACTGTAATCGATTTATTTTGAAGATATGCATGGGCAATTCCATTAATAAGCAAAACGTCTAATGTCATTACTGAAGCATTTCGTGAACTTTTCCTTACTAGTGGAAGAAAACCATTAAAAATACAATGATATAGGGTCAGAATTTGTGAACAAATCTTTTAGGAATTTCCTTTCCAAGCGAGTAATTAAATTTTACACGCCAGATGTTAAAGCTGCTGTGGTAGAACGCTTTAATATGACTTTAAAATCTAAAATGTACAAGTATTTCACGAGATAAAACACCTTCAATTATGTAGACGTTTTACCAAGACTTCTTAAAGCGTATAATGATAGCATACATTCTTCGATAGGAATCGCAGCCTCTTCAGTAAACGAATCTAACGCGTTCGAGGTGGCAAACCGACTTGTACAAACTCGTCTCGGAAACGGGAAAAAGGAAAGCTAGCAAAGTATGATGTTGGAGATTACTTCAGAATCAGTAATGAATAATACTATAGCAAATTTTATTACGAAATTATCTACCGAAATTCATTTAAACGTAGGTGAATAGGAAGTAGGTCTTGCTGAGATATCTTTCTAACCAATATTGAATAGTGAGCATAGTAAAAGAAATGTGGCAGATTTAAACGATAATGTAACCAGTAAAAAATCTAAAAGAGGTGCCAGTGATGAAGTTAGAATAACAGCATTTGGTAATCCTCCTTATATCAGTATACCCTTCGGTACTTATAAGTCTTTCTAGGAAATAATACACCGAATGTGACCAAATGCTAATATACATCGTATTTTCCTAATTGATATTGTAATTTCGGTGAAATAAATCGTCCAATGAAACAATAAAATTGATAATTATACTTCAAAAATACAAATTTCTGTATCTGGTGGTGATATTAAATATATTTATCCTACAGATAACAAAAAACATTTCAATAGTTTCAATGAAGTGATACGGAAGTTATACACGGATGATTTCGCGAAAGCTAAGAAAGATATATGGAATAGTCTTTTAGAGGAAGAGAGATTCTTAAACGTAAAACTTCAGCATGCTATATATTTTGTGTTGAACTATGAAAATTTCAATACAAAAGGCTCGAAACATTCATTTAAAATTGGTTATTACAATACCATAAAAGATTTCATATTAAATGTTGATACGAATAACGCTTTCGAAATGATCTCTGATTTTGAAAACTCTGTCACGAATCTAATCAGTACTATTGAAGGCTCTGTCGCGAAACAAATCACTACGAAATAGGTTCCTGGAAAAATTGTGGAAAAGGAAGTTGAGAAAGAGGAGGAAGGGAATAAGGGTAAACAGAAAGTGGAGGAGAATGAGGCGGAGAATGAGGAGGAGGATGAGGAGGTTAAAAAGAGGAGAAGGAGGGTAATAAGGGTGAACAGAAAATGGAGAAGGAGGTTGAGAAAGGGGGGGAGGGCGTTTCAGAACTTGTCGGGGCTGGTTCAGGAAAAAGCCATTCCCTTATATTTATTTACACCGACCTAATTCAACCTCAATTTCTTGGCGATATTCTCGGCAGATGTCTTCGAATAATCGATGTGCTAGTTATTATCATGCTAGTTATAGGGTACAGAGGGGGTTTAGGAAATTTTTTTGGTTGGCTTTGGCTATTTGTAAAACCTGATTTACATAGAGGGACGAAAACTGTCGGAAAGGAAGCGTTAAGCGCATGTACAGGTGTGCTATCTGACATTATCAGTGGGGTTAACGTACGTGATGCATTACATGATCGATTTGATGAAGTAAAGCAAAATTTGAAAAGAAAAGCAGGAGATAAAATTAAAAGTACGGTAGCTGGTGGAATTCGTAAGAAACCTAAATAAGGTAGAATAAAAAGAAGAGTTAAACGTATCAAACGTCATTCTATAAAAACAAAGTGTGGGGGTAAGCAACGACATCACACGGATATATTCTCACAATGGTTATGCCCACTTCTTTAGATTTATTCCAAAAAGATTCCATACAATTAATCATCTACGATACTCGCAGAGTAGCTTACAAACATTCATCTTCGTACGATAATACTTCCGTTTCAAAGTTTTCTGTGAAAGATTCGGGCGTCTCTTACAAGGATTTGAGTAGTTCCGTTTTGAATCTTAAAGTGAAACTTTGTGAAAGTAATGAAGAAGATTTCAAAAGCAGTGATGCAGAACAGCCTGGTGTAATAAATAATATATTACATTCCATTTTCGATAAATGCGTCGTTTATTTCAATGGTACAAAGGTAACTTCTTCAGATAATAATTATCATTACCGTAGCTATATAGAAAATTTGGTTAATTTCGGGGCAGAAGCAGCAAGAACACATCTCAGGTGCGATGAATGGGAACTCGATTCAGGTGATAATATCGATTCTCAAACATCCCAAAATAAAGGTTTCGACGTCAGAGAAAATGGTTCACTGATAGTAAGGTAGTAGAATTAGCAGGTACACTTCATTCTGATTTGTTCAATGTGGATAGGCACTTGATAAATGGTGTTAATGTAGATGTTAGATTAAGTTTAGCAAAACCTAGCTTCTTCATAAAAGAGAAAGATACTAGAAATTCAATTTTGAAAATTATAGTTGCAATATTGTACCTGAATCATATACATATAATTCCATCGATTTTACTATCTCATAGCATGACAATGTCTAAAGGTATCCCAGCGCTTTATCACTGTAAACGAGTGGAAATCATATCTTTTACCGTTCCTGCAAATAGATACGCGATATCCTTCGATTACATAATTTAGATCATTCCAAACACGCTTTCTTTCTTTATGGTTGTCAATGACTCATACGTCAGCGAGAGAAGTAAAAATCCTTTTAAATTCTATCATTATCTTATGTCTGATTTTAGTCTTTTCGTGAACGGTGTTCAATTTCCATCTCTAGGTGTGTCTATGTACTTTGGAAGCACGAATGCTCATTGGACTAGTGTTTATCGTTCACTGTATACCGGTTTAGGCATTCATAATATTGACAAGGGTAATCAAATCACTTACGATATGTTTGATCATGGTTATTTCATGTTAACCTTTGATATAACACCTGACGCTTCCGGTAACGAAACTCGCAACAGCATTATTAAGAAAGGAAACAAGAATCGATGCTAAATTCAATCTAAAAAACTTGTACGTGTATAGTCTACGCGGTAAATAATTCAGCCATACAAATCGATAAAGATAGAAACGTTACCGTTACTTTCTCATAAAGTAAGAATAAGTTCGGGATATAAGATGTTTTAAATGACGTCATTCGAACCATCTTCCTCAGATAACCCAGCAGTTAATAGTTCCAGCAATCGAGGTACCTTCACCAGGGGATAAATCGCCTGATACATTTATTTAATTATACATTGCAATATGGCCATACGGCCAGGTGGCAAATAAAACATAATATAAATGAAAATAATAATATTTATAATCACAATTTTAACAAGCATACTCTCTACAGTATATTTAATATTTAAAATTCAATTTTGCCAATGAAGTGCGGATATTTGTGTTCATGGAAGGCCTTCACGGCTACCGTAGCGGTCATGGGACCCACGAAGTCCCCACCGTACTACACCCTTCCAAACAATCCCCTACTTTTCCAGCACCGAGGTACAATTACAGTCATAATTTTATAGATTGCTAATATTCCTCTTCCAAGTTCGTCTTACTTTTACCATGCATATATGCGTTAATTCTCTGCTTAAAATTTTCTGCGTCCTTAGGTACGGGCCTAAAGAGCACCTCAGGCATATTGTTCCACTCACTGATTCCCCTGTTTAGAAAAGAATACTTTGATGTATTAGTTCTCTGCGGCCTAAGTTTAATTTTAAATTCGTGGTTATTTTTAGAACCTGCATTTTACTTCGTAAGTATTCCCACGCTTTCTTATTAGTGTATGCCTGGTAAAGCCCGCCTAATCTGCTAATTCTTCTCCTACTTTATAACGTTTCCCAATCTAGAATTTTTAACATTTCGATGACATCTTCTAAAGCGGAGCAGAAGATTAAGAAGAAGGAATCTAGTGGTGTAAAGAAATTGTTATTAGAAACCAATTACTGTTTGAATGCTCAGGGGAACAAAAGTGTTGCTGTAGGGTTAAAACCTGGATAAAAATGTGAATTATCAGTGAAATTTCATCAAGTAGGTGGATCCACAGTAAACTTATATTATTCGTTTTGGAATGACTTAATCGATTCAGACCCTTCGATAACCGATTTCCAAATAACTGGTCAGAGACTCCCCTACATTAATCCAGTAATACAATTGAAAAAGTATTTTGGGAAAAGACACGTACTTGTTACAGATAAGTGCTCTATTCCCTTAAACGAATCTGTGTGGGATACACTTCTTTTTTATAAGTATCTTTTATTATACTTAGTAGAAATATTCATAAATGAATATGATGCACTAAATAACTTTTACACTAAATTTATGGATACGGCGTGCATTATAGGAATATCTTACTTTCAATTAAACGACAAACCCCCTAACGGAAAAATTGATTACGATCGGTTAAGTCTTGAAATATTCGATAAATGAGTATCTGATTTAGTGAATGAAAAAAAGGCGAGAGTCATTAGCATCGGATTTAAAAACCTTGTAAACTTCTCACCTTTTTTATTTGCGTGTGTGTGAATGATGGAGTCGGTCCCTGGCGATGGAGATAATGCTCCTGTAAGCCAAACTTCATTAGAAATTTTTCAATTGAGAAAATATATAGTGGATTTTCAAGACTTTTGCTATAAAAAAAATGAAATCGTAGTCAAAGAATTGGTGATTTGTGATATTGACAATGATTATAGCCAATCATGGATTTTTTCGTCACCGCGTGAATTAATCTGTAAAAAAAGAAACTTCATGGCTTACTAAAAACCATCACGGAATGGAAGGTCAAGAAGGTAACATCACCCATGAACATTGCAAATAAATACTCTTGAAATATACATTAGGTTATCATCATTTTTTCGTAAAAGATTTATAAAAATGTAAATTTCTTTCCTCTATATTAGAATATAAAGTCATCGATTTACTCGTTTTTCACTGCCCTACGATTGTATAATTACCCTCATCCGTTAAAAGATGTGTATTACCCCAACATAGGAAAGACGAAAAATTGATATGTGCTGTGAATAATTGTCAAAAACTTAAGAACTAGTTTCGGTAAAATATTGACCTAAATAAGGAATCTGATAGACTTATGTCATTCAATAGCTTTCTTAAAAAACAATACATTTTAGATGTATATATAATGGATTCTTTTGGATTTATTTATTCTGGATATATGGACGTAACTATTTTTAGTATGTGTCTTTGCAATGTCACTAATATATTCTTTAGGTCCATCATAATAATAAAATTGATAAATCATTTCAGAAGAGATGTTAAATAAATTCTTTTTTTCAACTTGTAGACAACAAATTCTTATGTCTTGCGAATTTTTACTTCACCAACAAATAGTAGTTTTCTGTAAAAGCCATCTTAAAGATCCGTACCTTCAAATTTGCAATGCTTTCATCCCTCAGATTTCATGATCCCGAAACTTCACCACAATCAAACTTCAAATTGGTAAATTTCACCTGTGCATCACAGTTTTGCACGAACCACACTCCCACTTTGGATGAGAACCAATAATAACATCGCATTTGCTGCATGCAATGGGAAACCACATCCTAGTGAACCATCGATCACCCAGTCATGCGGTCGAAGGGTTACAGTATTTCTTAGCAATTTCTTTTCGTATTTTTAATTAAATTTTTAATTAAACTATTCCTAGTGATATATAATAATCAAAAGTAATGCTATTTATACCCGAATTAAATTTCTTAGTAATTTGCCTCATCCGTTGCTTAAAATTTAAAATTCATAAAGGCGCTACTTTAGATTTATTTAAAAATAAAATTTTACAAATTCCTCGTGATAAATGATCTTATTTCCTGCTTTGATTGATCGTTTGCGCCAACGCCGTTTTCAAAGCCGCTCCTAAGTGAAACGCGACGATTTTTTAAAGATCAGTTCCCATTAATTCCACTAACTTCATTTCATATGTTTTTTCGTGATAATGAAGCACTCTCTTCACGTTGTATGTCCGCAAGGGAGACACTAAGTGCGCTTGCGTCCATCCCAACAGCAAGCTAGATGCTGCCCCTTCGCATTTATTGGGGAAGACAAACCCTATTACCCGGACACGAACCTCCCTTGCCCCCAAACTTCAACATTTTTCCACGATGTAAAGTCTATTATCTTTCGGAAATCCAATAAAGGAACCTTTTTAGGGAGAGTTCCCATCGAACGGTTACTTAGATAATTAATGCAAACGAGCTCTCAGTTCCTTTTACGCATTGAGATAGAGGCGTTTTAATTAATAGGGCGAATAGCCTTTTTGGAGACATGTGTTTATGGATTCCTGTGAGTATATAACTCCATTCTCCCAATATTTATAAATAATATATATTTTATGAATTCATGCACATTCAGGTGACTAATAATTCGAGTTAAATCTGTAGAAATTGGTCTTTAAATTGCCGTTAGAATTTTAAGCGTTCCTTAAAATAAGGAAGAACTTCATTCCTTACGGTAACGTCGGGTGAAGGACAAAATGCTCGGGAAAATAAGTTTCGGACAAAACGTCACCGATCGCAACGTAGGATAAGATGGTCCCATAAACCGGAATTCGGATTAATTATTTCCGCTCACATGTTCATATTCTGTTAAAAATCAGCCAGATGCATAATCGCAAACCTAAATTTGCTTGAATCATACAAAAACATCCCTTATTTATTCAAATAATTATAATTCATGAAATGGTTATGGGATTCTGCTATTATCATAATGAGAAACAGCTGCAGTACTTTCGCATTCACAGATTTTACTCTTCTAAAATTTCAGCAATATTAAAAGTGCCATAAGTAAAAGGACTTTCAATGACTGTATCTATTCGTCTCGAAAATTGAAATGGTTTGATCAAGATTACGATGATTTCATACGTTGTGGAAAAATGGATGGAAATAATGATTAGGCTCCAAAGTTGATCGACAAGAATGAAACACATATGGAAAACAACAATCGCGGGATTAATGTCTTATATAGAGAAATTTCTACAATCTCATTGGTTGCTTCTTAAAATATGACATTTCGAGGAACGAGCAACTAATGTTTTCTGAGATACAACGCACAATTTCTAAATTAGTTAAACTTTTAGTAGGGAATGATAATGTCATTAGAAAACTTTTGAAACTAGGGGTTCTCATCATTCTAATATATCGGTTGTACTTAGTATTACTCAAAACGTTTTGGTTGAAGGTTGAAGGTTGAAGATTGGAATTTGGTAGGTATGCCTGTCTCTTATAGTAAAGAGCATTTATAAAAAGAAAATCCTCAAAAAAGATCAGTGTTCGACTCCAGTAGATAATTTCTATTTCCCATAAGATAAATTATTATAAATTAGACCCCAATATTAGAATATTCTAAGAAAGTATATTTACTTTTTAGGGGATGCAAAACGTTATTTCACAAAATAAATTTAAATATTTTTTCTTTTTTTAGCTAAAGTTTAAAGACACGCATCTTTCCCAGAAAATGTCCCCAAAGTCTTTCAATTATTCATCAATTCAAATCTCTGTATCTGACTTAATTAGCATTATTATTTATTTAACGTCCGAAATAATTGATTATCTTTATTTCATTTTATTGGCAATAATGCTGATGTTTTTTTCGCTGTTATTCATTGAATAGCATTTCCAAGTCAACATAATTGTTTATATTTACCTGAAATAATACAAAAATAATTTATTTTAAAATTGATTCTTAATATAACTGTGGCTACACGATAATGTTCGCCGTAGATTTTTATGCTTTTTTATATTGTGTATCGCTTAGTGTTTGTTTGTTGTGAGATGGCCTGTGGATATCCTCTGTAGCGATATTTTTCAGTCGTCTCCTCCAATCGTACGTTTTATCTTCGATTTTGCATAGACGATGGATCGAAAGATTTGATCTAAGAGAGTTATCTGACTTAGAAATTCATGCGAAATTGGTTCAATTCAAAAACAAATGCATTACATTTTTATTTTAAAATTTCGATTCCTTGTCCCCAGAGTCAGGGCTATCGCTTCTCGACATTCAAACAGAATCCGGACTTAAAAATATACGCTTGCTCCATTATAGTATGACTTCATTAGGTTTTATGGGAAACGAAAAATAGTTTGTAAATTTTTACTGAATTAAATATGATTATACAAGCGCTGAATGAATATATAAGTTCTTCAAACAAGTTCAGTGTAAATATTTTAAATAATATAACCTTAGTTTTTTAAAATATCACTACGTAAATGCATATAAAGCAAGGGTGGGCAACCTCCGGCGTGCGTTAATCGGCCCGCGGATATTTCCTAAATACATATGTATAATAAACGGCCGCAGAAGAATATATCTCAATAAATTATGATTTTTTATAATAATAATTTCTTCAACTTCCCTACGTTTAGCAGTTCTTACAAGAATACGTATGAAAAACAAAAATATATCGATATTTTGAAAAATTTGCACGAAAAGTTTGAAGAAAGATTCATTGATTTTGGCAGTAAAGAGACATTGTTTGAAATATTTTCAACGCCATTCAATATCCTTGATATTAACAAAATTACGGGTAATTATCAAATGGAAATATTGGAAATGAAGGAAAAAACAGAACTGAAAATGAAGTTTCTGGAATTTTCTCAACTCGAATTTTATAAAAATTTGAACCGAGAAGAATTTCCACAGGTGATAGATAACACAAAGAAATTTCTGTCATTATTTGGAAGCACAAACAGATGTGAACAATTTTTTTCAAAAATGACATTTATAAAATCTGACGTAAATTTAAAAAATACTCTGCGCATTGCTACGACAAATATCGAGCCAGATATCGATTCAATGATAAAAAATAAACAGTATCAAATCTATCATTAGACATTATAAAAAAATATTGCAATTTTTTATATTGGAATTTTATTTTTAATTTGTTACTATAAATGTATTTTTTAATTTTATCTTGAATTTGTATTTCGTTTTTCTTATTTTTACGTACGAATAGATATAAATATTGCAATAAATAGCATTAAACTGTTTATTAGCATTTTTTATATTACACGGTTTTAATTCTAATAATTGGCCCACGTGTACATTACAGATATTTTATTTGGTCCGCCCCTTGAAAAGGTTGCCCACCCCTGATATAAAGTAATTATCTATATAAATGTTATTTTTAAAAAATCATTTTTATATCATTATTGTTTACTCAATTATCTCACAAAGCTATTGGAAAATTGGAATGTGACCAGCTTCACCACACATTTATCCTGATGCAATATTTTTTGATAAAATGGTTTCATCCTGTCACGTGCTTTAAATATAATTTTCCCAAGTTCTTGGAGCTGAATATTTAGCTCATTCAATCAATGGAAGATGTCCGCCACCCAATTGGCAATGCCAATAATAAACGAGACGAAGAAGCGATGTCCTTAGCGACGGGTAAGCGATAAAAACGCGGTAGCCACCGGAGCCGAACGCAATGAGAGCAAAAAACACGTCTTATGGTCATTTAAATATTTTCTTCAATCCTGTATAATCTAAATTTATCAAAAGGCAGAATAATTTGGTCATAATAACATAATCATAAGGTAAGTCACGCCACAATTACATTTGATCAGTCTCGGTGAGGCATTCATGATATACTTTCCGGAAATTGAAATAGTATACAGCTCAAATGACTGGGTGACAAACTTTAACAAGTCAAGAGATTTATAATTCTTTTCTTCCAATAAAATTGAAAGAGGATCTAATAGAATTTACTCTTGAATGAACATTAAAAATGATATTTGATAACAATTTTCTCTTTTATTTTTAGCATATAGTTCGAAAGGGGTTAGAAATATTGAGTGACATTGCCATCATGAAACTCCCTCCATTTCCATACCCTGCGTTTGTGAACAAGATTTTTCGACACATCTCTATTAAAACAAAAATGCATCGATGCTGAGACGTGTTATTCTAGCAGTGAGCAATATTTATCCATGCAAACAGAAACTAAATGATAATAAATCAGCCTCAACCATGTTATTAAAAGATTCTCAAATAACTTTTTATTTGATAACTAGCGTAATTACCCGTCAAATATGAGGGGATTATCATAAAAGTATTCCAAATATCTATGATTTCGATATGAAAAATCAGTAAGATATTCTGTGATCTGGTTTGGCTTTCATACACAATCAAATCAAAGTTTTTGAAAGTTATCAATTGTTTTGATTATACTGTTTAAGTAATTATTAGTAGAGTGGCCAAATGATTATCCAAATATTTGCTGAAAATAAGAGGAAAATCTAAATAATAAAATATAATGCATAAAGAGGTAGCTGAAATTTATTTGAAATATTTGAACCAATTATAGATAAGTTATCTAAAACTTATAGAATTTAACTTATTAAATGAATAATTTTACTCTTATTAACCCGTAAAAAGCAGGATAAAATGTGAACGAACTGTATATTTACCATCAAAGGAACAATGTGTAGTAACTTATAATTAACTAAATGCTCACATGAACTGCAATTATTGGATATAGCCAAAAAGCTCCAAAAAATAATAAAAGAAAAAGGAGCGTTACTAAAACGTAACTAAGCGTCAATTTTTAACAATAGTCGTCAATAAGTGGTGTGGTGGTGGAAGCTAAAAATATACGATATCTCTTAAACAATGCATTATATGGAAAATGTTTCAAACAAAGGTTGTAGAAAATTCAATTTCTTACAACATTTATTCACAACATTTTTATATTTATCAAATATTAAAGCAAATATTTCAAAATAATGGATGTGACAAATGTAAACACCCACTTCAGTTTGACCGATTTTTACCAAAAACTAATCAGTTCTTTCCACTTTCATGAAAATGTTAAATATAAAATTTCGCGTTGATCTGATTAATAGTTTTTGAGTTAGAGCACCCACAAAAAGCTATCACACACTAACACACAGACATCATCGAGAAAACGGTCAAAACGTGATCAGGGGACCTCAAAACGTGTATTTCCGTTGAAATGTCGAAGTCGATTTTTTTATGAATACAATATTTTCCCCTATACTAGCTAAATGGAGAAACTAAATATAGTTAATTACATAAAATTTCAATAGGAAGTTAACTAAAAAGAAATTAACGAAAAACACTATTTTAATTATAAATAATTAGGACGCCTTCACTCTCTCGTACTAATGCATTCAAAACACACTTTCCTTACGCAAATTGTATAAGGACGACAATACAATCTCGAGGTTTAACAATGGCACGGTCGGCAAAACAACATATCTTTAACCCTGGAAAGGTTACCTAGGAATATTCGAACACAATGAGTTACCTGGGGAACTGAGTTCCCCATTTGGATAATGTTCATTAGGCTCAAAATAAAATTCCACTTTTCTCCCAGGTTAAATTAATAAACAAATCCATATTATTACAAATTTTTATTTTTATTACAATAGGAAAAATTATATTGTTTAAAAATTTCACAGTACAGTGTAATTCAAAACAATTAAGGCACATATCAGCAGTATTAAACTTACAGCAAACAAGAAAATACATTTTTTTCCTCATTTATCAAACAGTAAAATTATTGATATTTGACATCCTTATAAATATATATTTTATTATAATTTCAAATTAGAAAATTTTATCTATTCCACATTTTCATCTACCTGATTCACTGCAATTCACATAAATGGTGGGGGTAGGGTGTAATTGTTAAACGCATTACGCATTGAAACTCTTGCTATGGAGCGCGCCTTCTTGTATTGCTGCCTTATCGTTGCAATCTCTTCGGCCATAGCTGTTGAGGATGTGATATTTACGCGAGAGTGGAGTTTTCTTTGCCGTCGCTTAAGTTTGCATGGAATAAATTTATCTGTGCACTCTCGCATCATATCTTTGAACATGCAGCATGACTCTTCCGTGTCTGCAATATCTGTTACCTCGCAGAAATTAGTATATTTATTTCGCAGAAAAGACCTAAATCTTGTAAAATCGGCTTTGGCGAATACATAATACCTTCTTTTAGCCGTAACCTGTTTCTCAATGTTTAGCTGAAACTCCACGTACACTGCCTTGTGTTCGCTTATTCCCTCAGCAACAGATACTCAATTTTTACGCTCAGGAAGATTAGCCAAAAAATTTAATATATTAGTAAATCTCGTGGGAAATCTCACTAACTGATACAATGAGTGTTTGCCGAAAGTTTCAAGTAAAGCCTCGCACGATTCACGCTCTCTACCACCGGGATAAAAGCAATTATGCCTCCAATCAATTGACGGAAGATTGTCGCCTCCGATTTTAATGGCTTTATTTTATTAAACGAACTTCGCGTCGCCACTTGTTTTAATAAATAGTTTCCACGCTCGCATTTGGTGGTCTATAAAAGGCCCATGTATTTACAGTTTTAAAGTCGCTTCCTTTCACGCTACACCAAACACTTGCGACTTCGTCGTCATTAATCTGTATTGGGTAACTTTCGTATTTATTGCTAACTACTATAAAGACTCCACCTCCCGACCGGATGCATCGATCTTTTATAAAAACGCTATAGTCACGAGGGAAGATCTCCTGAGTGGCTATTTCCGCCGTTAGCCAACTTTCTATACCTGTCACTACATCAGCACGCAGACCACGAATAAGATGTTCAAGTTCGGCCTCCTTAGCGTTAATTAACATCGCGTTTATAGTGGTATGACGGTCGGGCGTATTACTACTATTGAAGTGCGTATAAACGCTTGCTGAATACTTACACTTCCATTAATCTAACCTAAAAAAGTCCTAGCATGCTCGAACACCCTACGCGCTACCGCCTTTTAGTTTAGTGCACACCAGAGCCGTTTAGGGATTCCAAATATGAATCCAGGACCGGCCTCAGGTCAACGAAGTCAACTCCATTGCCACTACAGAAGTCCCATAGTCGACGGTTCAGCCCGTCCACTCGGCTCAAAACCATAGCACCGCAGTCCGTCCGAGGAAAAATATTACATATAGTAATCCGCACATCAGCACCCGACTCCTCTCGGACACGAGCAACCTCAGTAGCCAAGTCCGTAAAAGAACTTAAAACCTCCTCGGACCCGCGCTTTGAAGAGTCGTAGTTCCCAACATGGGCCACCACCCGCAGCGAGGAGCAACCCATGCCCAATACCGACGCCCTTAACTCCTTCGTCACCTGGGGCACCGAACCTCCTGGTATACACCTGGGGAACACCCGCTCATGAACTCCCTCCCGGCGGGCCCTTGACAGTAAAGGCGCTACCACACGCCGAACGTTGGAGCTCCCTATCACTAACAGCCCTGTCCTTCCCCCCGAGATTCCCTTGGGCCCGGTCCTCACCGAGGAGACTGGAGCGGGTGCGGGCGTAACGGCAGTGGAGTCGTCCTCCGATAACACCGCAAACCGATTACTGACAGGAAGAGGGTCCACCGAAGCGTCCCCAACTCCCTGCCTCCGCAGCACCACCCCACAATCCCCCCGAGTGGACACCACACACCGCTCATCGGGCTTTCGAACCGGAGGACCTTTGACCCGCGAATAGGAGCCAGGAGCCTCCCCGATCGCTCTGCCGGCTTCCGCACCCAGGCGAATCCGAGCCGCAATTTTGGCGCGGGTTGCTCTCATTTCAGGGAAGAACCCACACCCCTTCAACGCGCCAAGGCTGCCTCCGACCTTTCCACCCTCTGAAGGAGGTCCGAAACCACACTCTCCAGCTCCGTGATCCGAGACTTCATGACCTCGCAACCAGCGTCGCGCAAGATGGAGGAAACAGGAGGCCTCGGAGCAGCCATTCTATCCTCTTAACTAATCTGTAGTATCCATGAATTATATTTAAACTAACGTAAATACGCGGTTAGCTACTAGGGTTGAGCGATATATATCGACCTGGTATTTAGTAACAGATACCGGTCAGGAACAGATATCAGTGATATCTATTTCCCAAAATATATGTTATTGGAATATCAGTTAAAAAATAATAGGTGTAGGTTGAAACAGATACCATATCTGTTTGCTTTCAATACTCGATACCAGTCAATCCTTAATACTCTCCTTTGTTCTTCGCAAGCTTTCACGCACCACAGCCAGGGGCGGATCCAGAAACTTCCCAAGGGGAGGGCGATCGCCCCACTTGATTCCGCCTCTGCCTACGACCATACATTTTGAAAATCCCTATCCCCATCAGAACCTTTCTTTTCCTTGTCATACGGACTTAATCTTCTGTGTAGAATAAAGGAATGTTACGCGGAATGAATTTAAGAATGTACCCAGTGGATGGCAATGGGCTCGTCCAAGGGGAGGGCGATCGCCCCTCCCATGGATCGCCACTGACCAAAGCGCACTCTCTATCTTCCTGCAAGGGCTAGAGAGGGAGGGGGCGACTTGAGCCAACAAACAATTTGTGCTCTCACGCCACGGGGAAGAGGACTCCTCACAGGGGTGGGGTGAGTATTTCCCCTCCCCGCCAAACCTTCACCCCTGCCCCACCACTAACAGATGCCGTTTAAAGGGCGAGGATATACCTATTACCCAAAATAGCAGTATGTTCTCAATGTTCGGATACTCAATACTCGGATACTCAATACTCGGATACCAGCTAGAATATCAGTTGATGGATTTGTGGGCGCTATAACTCAAAAAATATTTATCAAATCAACACGAAATTTTAAATTTGACATTTTATGTAAAGGAAAAAGAACTTATTAAATTTTGGTAAAAATCAGTCAACCGAAAGTGGGTGTTTACTCTTGTCACTTATTCGTAATTTTGAAATATTTGCTTAAATATTTGATAAATGTAGAAATACACTGGAATAAACGTTGTAGGAAATTTAATTTTCTACAATTATTGTTTGAAATATTTTTCCATATAATGCATTTTTAAGAGATATCTTATATTCTTAGCTACCACCACCGCGCCACCCATCGACGGCTATTATTAACAATCACGCTTAGTTATGTCTTAGTAACGCTCCTTTTTATTTTATTAATTTCTGGTGCATTCTGGATATATACAATATCAGAAGGTTCTGGTTTTTTCTGATCTTTGTAATATTTAAAATTTTCTCGGTTTCTTTAAATATTTGTTATTACGTAATCTATTTTGAAATTTTTAGAAATATTATAGATATGGAGAAAGTCATGTGGTGGCCTCATCAGATTTTTTTTCGTGGATTTCTGTGCCTGAATTACGATTTGTTTTTAAAAAATGTAGGTAATGTTGTCTAAAAATGTATAAATAAACAATGTCAACAATAGTGAAAAGTTAATATTTTTAAACAAATTGTATAAAATTGCAATCATATGAGATTTTCCGAAAGTGTTTGTATACGATGTTTGCTTTATCATCTCGATTTTGTAATAAGGATTAAAAAGACTAATATAAATAAGTGCATCATCAGAGATTGGAGTTTGAATACGACATGGCCTGGCATCTTTGCCTGACGCAAAATGAGCTAACGCGGCAAAGTACTGTTTATTTTTTCATTAGAATGAAAATTGATTTCTTTCATCTAAACAAACCTGCAATCAAATTAAAGCTTGACTTCTTATCTTTGTAATAAAGAAAGACGCAGAGCGTTATCTGCTTTCGTTTGCAAGATATATGAGTCAGAAGGAGATGCTGCGCAAAACCTGCGATTCGCCGACTGTTTACGTTAAGGGCATTTTCAACCGGCCGGCGAATCGCCGTCTCTTTAAGCCAATGGTTTAAGGGCATCTGCATCTGAAGAGTTAACAATTTTATGGAGATATTGAAATGTTTATTCGTATATATAGGGCAATGTCTAAACGACCTGAAAGTTTCAGCTCCCTAGCTCGACCCATAGTATCTAAATATTTACCTATTTGTTTAAATTTTAAGAATTTTTGAAAGTCAAACAAATTATGATATATAAATTTCTATAATCCATATTTTGTTTTTTTTTTACAAATTCTACCTATTAGTATAAAAAATTTCAACTTCGTAGCACATAAATAGTGAAAATTTGTTTAAATATATATAATAGATATTATTTATATGATATGGAAGAACTGTGTTTGTTTAAAAAGTGAAAGACTCATTTAATTGAAAGTAATGTATTTAGGGGATTTTCACTTATTGTATCTGATGTATGTAGCACAATAAAATTTTTATTATCCCCAAGTATTTTCATTACTCCTTTATTGAAGCTTATTTAAATTAATATATGATCATTAAGTTTTTGTAAATACGTAAAATAAGTACGCGAACCAACAACAGTTGTAGAAGCATTATAAATTAAACTGGTATCGGAAGGAGAATTCTCCGGTAGGTAGTACCAGAACCAGCTCCGTAAACTGATATACCAGTAACAGGTATTTGTAACAGATACTGCCTCGTAACAGATACCAATATATTAGGTACCGGTAAATATCAGTTTAGCTCATCCCTAGTAGTACCTAAATAGTTATCTATTTGTTTAAATTTTAAGAATTTCTAACTGCCAAAAAAATTAAAATACCAAAATTTGTATAATCCCTAATTTGTTTTTTTAAGAATTGTACTTGTTAAAAAAAATTCAGCTCCGTAGCACATTCGGAAATGCCTAAACCCTGAAAATTTGTTTAAACAATTGCGAATTTTTAGCGGCCGCATTGTTGCACTTTTTCATGATTCATGATTAGAAAAATATTATTTTACTTCTAGAAATGCTACAACTTTAAAATTAGGCTAAAATGTTTAGCATTTGTACCCCATAAAATAAAAAGTGATGACATCACGGTGTACTATTCAGGAGGTACTAGAGGAACGAATGGAGTAGGGGTAATTTTGAATAAGGAAATAGCAAATTGTGTACAGAGGGTGATATTTGTAAATGATAGAGCAATTGGTCTTAGAATAGGAATGCACCCAAAAGATCTACTGTTGATACAAGTTTATATGCCGACCAGCCAACATGAAGATGAGGCTGTTGAAGAAATATACGAGAAGATAGAAAATATTATGAAGGAGGAAGGTAAAAACTGTTGCAAGATAGTGATGGGCGATTGGAACGCTGTGGTAGGAGAGGGAAGAGAAGACCAAGTAGTAGGAAAATTTGGACTAGGGAAAAGAAATGAAAGAGGTGAAAGACTTGTTGAGTTCTGTAAAGAGAAGAGGATGTTTATATCAAATGCTTGGTTTGAAAATCATAAGAGAAGGCTATACACGTGGAAATCACCAGGAGATGGAGCCAGATATCAAATAGATTATATTCTAGTGGAAGAAAGATATAGAAATGGAGTAAAAAAGGCATATGGACTTCCAGGAGCAGACATTGACAGTGATCATGTGCTCCTCATGGCCGAAATAAAACTAGCCTTGAAGAAGGTTAAGAAGGCTAAGATAGTTAGGAAATGGGATTTAGAGAATATAGCCACAGTAGGAAAAGAAAGAATAGGAGAAAAATTAGCTCAGGCAATCAAAAGAGAAAACGTGTGGGAGGAAAATGTGGATGAAGCATGGAATAGGATAAAGAAGGCTATAAGGAAAACAGCAGAACAGGATATTGGGTTTTCCAAAGGAAAAAGAATAAAAAAGCCATGGGTGACAAAGGAAATGATAGAAAAGATGGAAGAAAGAAGGCAATACAAAAGCAGGACTGATGAAGATGGAAAAAGGAAATACAGGAAACTGAATAATGAACTAAGAAGAGAAACCCAAAAAGCAAGGGAGAGATGGCTAGAGGAGGAATGCTCAGATATAGAAGATCTAGAGAGAAACGGAATGTATGACTTGATGTATAAGAAAGTAAAAAATGTAACGTGGGATAGATGGAGAACAAGTGCATGTGTGAAAGAGATTGCAAGTAAAGAAGATAAAGTTCTATATAAGGAAGAGGAGGTCCTTAATAGATGGAGAGAATACATGGAGGAGTTGTACAAATCAAATGAAAAACCAAAGGATCTTTGTATTGAAGAGCAGGATGAAATAAATAATGACGAAACAGGGGTTTCGATATTGAAAATAGAGGTGCTACAAGCAATAAAGGATATGAAGAATGGGAAGGCAATGGGGGTAGATGAGATACTGATAGAATTATTTAAGTGTCTTAATGAGGAAGGACTGGAAGAAATAGTGAAGTTGTGTAATGCAATCTATGAGAAGGGGATGTGGCCAGAGGATTTCGTCCAAACAATTATGATTCCAATTCCGAAAAAGCAAGGAACAAGAAAATGCAGTGAACACAGAACAATCAGTTTAATTACACATGCAGCAAAGGTTCTACTTAGGGTTATGAACAGGAGACTAATTAGCAAAATGGAAGAAAATGTTGCAGAGGAACAGTTTGGATTTAGAAAGAGTAGAGGTACAAGAGATGCAATAGGATTGATAAGAATGAGTGGAGAGAGATATATAGAAAGGGGTAAAGGAATTAGTCTGTGCTTCATAGATATGGAGAAGGCATTCGACCGAGTGAACTGGGAAAAACTGATGGAAATACTAAAAGCAAAAAAAGTAGACTGGAAAGATAGAAGGTTAATTAAAGAGCTGTATATGAAACAGAAAGCAGCTATGAGGATAAAAGATGCACAGACCGAATGGTATGATCTAGGAAGAGGAGTAAGGCAAGGTTGCTGCTTATCGCCAACCCTGTTCAATATATATGCTGAAGAAATGATTGACAATGGAATAGGGAATGATAAAGGAATTAGTATTGGGGGTAGAATAATAAATTGTATAAGGTTTGCTGATGACATGGTAATTTTGGCAGATGAAACGAGGCATATTCAGGAAATGGTTACAAAGCTAGAAGACAGGATGATGGAATATGGAATGAAAATGAACATAAAGAAAACAAAGGTGATGAGAATAGGGGATAGAGAGATTATGAATATGTCAATAAAGGATGGAAGAGTTGAGCAAGTAAAACAGTATAGATATTTGGGAAGCATGCTAACTGAAGACTGGAGAAGTGAAAAAGAAATAAGAACAAGAATAGCAATGGCAAAAGAAACATTTAATAGGAAAAAACGGGTACTATGTGGTAAAATGGATTTAAATCTGAAGAAACGTCTTGTGAAGTGCTATGTTTGGAGTGTATTGCTTTATGGGTGTGAAACATGGACGCTAAAGAAAAGAGAGAAAGAAAGACTAGAGACATTTGAAATGTGGGTGTGGAGGCGGATGGAGAAGGTTAAGTGGACGGATAGGATAAGGAATGAAGCAATACTAACAAGGGTGAATGAGAAGAGAAGATTACTTGAAACAAATCAGAGGAGGTTAGGGCATATCTTGAGAGGAGAAGGTTTACTATTGATGGTGTTGGAAGGATCAGTAGAAGGTGAAAGGAAAAGGGGACGTAGAAGAATAAAAATATTTGACGATCTGAAAGAAAGGGGAGGGTATCAGGAAATGAAAGAAATGGCAAGGAACAGAAATGAGTGGAGACAACGCTGGTGCCAGGGACCTGCCTAGAGGCAGAACACCTCATGATGATGACCCCATAATGAAGAAAGTAAAATTTTTAAAATTGCAACATTTGGGGAGTTTTAAACTATTATTTTTACATGTGGGAAAAACGAAAATCGCTGCGGAGTTGAAATCTTTAGAATTAAAAGAATATTTTTAATGAAGATGTCTGTCTGAAAAAATGTCCAGCCCAAACTACAAGAGCTAGAGAGCTGAAAGTTTTAGTATTTGTAGATATAATGGAGAAATCTACAGACAAAATAAGACTTCTCACCTAAGTGACATGAGTTCGACTCCAGAAATTCCGAAAGTTGCGTTTTTTCCCATAAGAAAAGCATTGCGCCATTTTTGTAAATTAATTATGAGCATTTGTCGGTAAGCTAGAAAAATGAAATTTTCAGTGTTGCTAGATGGCTACAATATCTACTTGAAATTACTGTCACTTTTCTTGCAGTGTCTTGGGTTCGACTCCAGAGACCCCGGAATATCTCCCATAAGTTAGCATGGGAAAACGCAATCCAGTGTGTAGACCAATCTAATAAGTTTAGGAAGCTGAAATTTTGCAAGATTATAGAACTTTTCTCATAACCAACTATAAAAATCGAAAGTTTTAAAGATGTAAATTTTAGTGGTTGTTTTAACCCCATTTTAACATTAAAGTTTAATAATTTTTAGGTACTACGGGATGAGCTAGGAAGCTGCAATTTTCAAATTATTTACAGAACAGTGCATTTGCACAAATAAACATTTCATTCTCTCCATATATATATATTGCGGCAACCGTTAAAAATGTTTAAATTTTAAACAATTAGAAAAATATTATTTTACACCTAGAAGTGCTACAACTTTAAAATTTGGATGAAATGTGTATCATTAGTACCCCATAATGGAGAAAGTGTAAAATGTTTAAAATTGCAACATTTGGGGATTGTTTTAAACTATTATTTTTACATGTGGGAAAAAACGAAAATCGCTGCGTAGGTTAAATCTTTAAAATTAATAGAATATTTGTAATGATGAAATATCTGTCTGAAAAATTAATGTTTTTTCAAGGTGAGATGAAATGCTTGCAGTATTCAAGCACCTTCTACTAGTATATATATACAACTGACTTCTAAAGATAAGAATTAATGGCGTTAACTTCAATTTCATAATTTAAGGAGTACGCTAAGGAAAACGATTGATGACCACTATTATATACCATATGAAAAATACCAATGGAGATAAATTAATGGAATATGTAAAGATTTGCATCTGACGTTGATCAGTGGATGACGTATATAAGCTGTTTTTCAGTCTAACGGCATGTTTTTATTAATACTAGAAGAATTACCCGTTGAACATCAACGGGACTTTGTAGTGTGATTTAAATTTAACTTCTGAGGGGTGTGTGTGTTAAAAATTATATATAGACACACACAGACTTTACTGTTGATATATGCAACGGGTAATTCCGATAGTAAGAAGTAGTTAGTAAAATTAAAATAAAAACAGAAATGTTCGAAAAAGATTTTACAGATTCATATAATATGTTCCAAAAAATCTCGTAGTATTTCTTTATAAACAATATTTCTTGTGTAGAAACAACCATCTACACCTCGGATTCCAACAGTACGTTGCTATCTATTACGTTTGACGTTGCTAACACAATAATTTCGATATTTCATAAAACTCACAAAGCGAATAACGCAATTATTTCGTCTATTTGAAGGCTTAATAGACGCTAATTCAATCGGAGGAAACAATGTGGGTCGCCTTGACAACACCCGGAAAGAGTACGAAAAAGTTATTAAATTTCGAAAATTAATGCGTGTTTCTAACAAATTCTTCCGTGTTATATTTAAATATCACAAGAGTAAGATATTTTATAGTTTTAGCCGTCGAATAAAATAAAAATGGGGAAATGCGGTCCATATTTACATATTTTAATGACTGAATGAAATAAATCTTACCCCTTGAAAAATCGAAAATCCCGTGTAAACTTATGGGAAAATATAATCGTCTCCCGGAGTCGAATCCGGGACTTTTTCCGGGATAATTGATTTTTCTAGGGACCACCTCAAGGGGGATTAACGATTGTGAAAGTTTCAGCTCTTAATTCTATTGCAAAATTCCCAAAATTACTGGGACAAGCAGACAGACGGACGGACGGACAATCGAGAATTATTATAGGTGGGGGCGTCAAATAGACACACGTAAAAAAACACCCGCACAAAACGAATGTTTTTCGGGCATACATATGCCCTTCGTCAGCGATGTAAAGAGAGTAACTGAATATATATATATATATATATATATATATATATATATATATATATATATATATATGTTATATATATATATACACACACACACTTCTAGAAGGGTTAGAAATCTGAAATTTGGCACGTAGGTAGGTCGAGTGGCACAACCGACGGGACAATGGGGTAAGGGTGTTATAGAATTAGAATATGACGAGAGGAAAGAGATAAAGAGGGAAGCTATGGATTGGGACAGGAGAGAATGAGAGAGGGAGGTGGAAGAAAAGAGAGGCAGAGAGAGGGAGGGAGAGAGTGGGAGGGAGAGAGAGAGAGGGAGGGAGAGAATGGAAGAGAGAGAGGAAGGGAGGGCGATAGAGGGAAAGAGGGACGGCGAGAGAGATGGAGGGAATATTATTATTTATTTTTTATTATTACTTCGTTTTTGAAATTGGAGAAAACAAGAATGAGAATGAAAATCTCCCAAATCTCTATTTTGGCGAATTTGATACCGAATCTTACTCAATAATTACAACTGTTATTATCACACTATAAAAATAAACTAATTTTGTGATTATCTATAATAATATACTACCTGGGCCAAACTCACTCACTGACAAACAACTTTTAGGTATTTCTAGAATGGCTAGAAATCTGAAATTTGGTGTGTAGGTAGGTCGAGTTGCACAATCGACGAGAAAAGTCGAAAATCACAAAAACGTTAATATTTAATGGGTATTTTCAACCCAAATATTCCATTTCAGTACCCCATAAGAAAAGCATGGGATTCAGTGCAAGGCTTTCTAAAAATGCATTTTTAAATAACTTAAAATTTGGGTACGAATTCAGAAAAATAATATTATCTAGAGCAGTGGTGCGCAAAATTTTCTAATGGCGGACCCCATCAGTGGTTGCAAATCCCTTGGAAGTTGTCAATTCTTCGGCGGACCGGATTAGAGTTTAAATCGGAAGTTTTCTATATATTCTGATGGGCAAATCAAGTCTAAATATGTTTACATGTCTAATAAAACAATGTTTCAAGTTTGATTATAAAAATTTTCAAAAATGTAAGAATTTTTGTGTTAAATCTCTCGATTTGTTTTTTCGCCATAGCTCCGGGGGGCCGTACGAAAACCCCTCGCGGGCCGTAGTTTTGGCACCATTGATCTAGAGCATAGAACGAAGTTTTTAATTTTTGAAGGCATATTCAAATACATACAGCATTAGCGTAAATATTTGCTTTTAATCGGAAAAATGTGTGAATATTTGCTCTTTTCAACAATGGAAAACTTTAAATGCTATGGCAACGACCTCAATGCTTTTAAGGGATCTGATACTATACGTTACGATTGCAGTGATTTAATGCTTTTAATGGAAATAAATGCCGTCATAAGAAACTTCCATAACTCGAATCTCAAGGGAAAGTAAACATTATTCAAGTTATATAAAATTAAAAATACGGAAATAACAGTTGCCTTAATTTCACGGAAAATTATAAATATACTTCCAGAACTTATGCAATTTATTAACTAATACATATACGCTCCTCGTGGCTGAAGTGCTATTGTCCTGTAAATCGCATTGGTTTGTTTACGAGTTTAGATCTAGATATATGGTGATTTGTTAACGCTAGCAATATGCAAGCATCGACAACTCGTGCATATATATATATGCGATCCAAAGAACATGTAAATGTAAGATTGATCTGCGAGCACAGCTAGTTAATCTATCGCAACTATTTACAATTGAGTTCATCATATGAATCGATAATATGACGAAAAAGATGGGCACAATTTATATAACGTCTAATTTGAAAATGATTTCAGCACGTACGAAAAGCCGAGTTCATACAAGAAACTGAATGATTTCTTTAAATGTAGTGCAAATAATTGTAAAATCACGAAGCGTATCCGAGAACAAGTAATAAAATTACATCAACTATTACCATCGCAATTTAACATATATGAACCAACGGTAATCATAACAATACAGCGAGATATATGTTTAATATAGTGATTTGTGTGTAAATATACTACTACATAACAAAATAACGCGCTACCTCTCATGGACAAAATTCCGACGCGGTCCATCCAAGCATTTGAGAGAAAATGATGCAAACACCAGTCCTTAGGCTGCAAGAGTTATCACCATCCCCCTTAATCACCCCATGATCAACCATAATACCAAGGGTAAATACAATCTCCCCTAATTTTGTGAAGCGTCTCAAAACTTATTTAAACGATGGAGAGATACATATAAAAAGAAGTTAAGTAGAATAACTTTACTACGTTATCAATTGTTTATGAAACCATGTCGTTATATTTGTTCAGAATGGAAAGCAAAACCTAAATAATTAAAAATAAAATAATAAGTATAAAATGAATTTTGATTTGGCAGATTTCTTTTAAAAAGTAAAAGATGTCTTAATTCACTAGGTTAGATTAAGATTTTTTAAAAGTAATATCCTATTTATTATTCTTACACATTAAAAAAGCCATACAGCTTATAGAAACGTATTAAATAATTCCTAGCAATTCTAAACATATTTTCTAATTTTTTAAGTTTAATTAATAATTTATATATATTTGCAAAGATTTTAATGCTTACATACCGAAACAAAGCGAAGAGGATCGGAAAATGGTCCCTAGCGGAGAAACGTGTGTTTTCCTCCTGCTCCATTCTCTGATCACTTGAATCGAGTTCCACCCTTGAACGAGCTCAAAGTTAGACTGAAATGTTTGAGAAGTGATGGAGATATGAGGGGTGCCGGCTGAAGGGTGCGGGGGGAACCCCAAAACCTCCCTCCCCTTCACTTCTCTGTTCCCTACACCCGTTAGCCCTGTTGCTTTCCCCTGTTACCCTATTATTTCCCCTTCCCTCTTCTTTCTCATATCAACACTTCGCATGCGCGCGCATTACGCTGAACTAAAATCGTTATTGCCTCATCCCAAGCTCTCTTTTTAATGACACTCTTCCCTCAGTTGCCCTTAGAAACGCTCTATTCCATTATTATCCAATTTCTCTTATTATACTAAGGCCGCCTTACACTATCGTTTTTTTTCAACATTTTTCCCACCACACTTTTGGTTTTCTTCGCAGTTTACCCGTACGAGTAAGACTATAAGTGTTTACCCGTCCCCCGAGGCAGACACTCTCAGTTTATTCGCTAGCCTTTGCGTCTGTGTGTGTATATATTTTTGGCTAACCTGATCTGATCTGATCTCCTACTGTCTGCGCGGCATTCTACATCAACATATTACCCTGCAATTCGCTTAATTGATAGGTGGCAGGGGGTGCAATGCACCAAAACCTACCTAAAGATTGTCTATCGCAGGTTGAAATTTTCTATTGTGATCTCGCATTGTCCTCGGAAAGAACGAGCCTAGATAACGCTCCGTCCTACAATCGATCTCACGTATCTTATCGACACGGTCGTTTCTACCTATATACGTTGGTGCCACAATTACTCCTACAGCATAGTCTTTTTGACATTTCGATCTATATTTCTCTAGAAGCCGCAACCTTGCGTTCAATCAACGATCCTCCAGTGGTACCAGTTCAAATCCCTCAATAATGAGGTGACGCTTCCCTTATGTTCGTACTTTTGTTTTACGATTCTGGCTGCTCTGTGCTGCACTCTTTCTAATTGAATTATATGTCCCTTCTCGTACGGATCCCATAAGCATGATGCGTATTCCACTTGCGGTCTAACCAGTTATAAGTAACATGTTTCACGTACTTTTTCTGTAGTGTTCCGTACTATTCTACCTATGAAAGACAGTTTCTTGTTGGCCGCGCCTATAACTCGACGAATGTGCATGCCCCATGAAAGATCTCGACAAATGGTTACTCCTAAATATTTTACATACTCGGCTGCTTGAATATTTATTCCATCTATTTTATACTCGAAACCTACTTCTATGTTCTTACTTTTCCAGAACGTAACAGCGGCACATTTAGTGTAATTAATTTCAATTTGTCACTCTTCGCACTACGCTGAAACGGCTCTTAAATCTTCACGCAGTGACTGATGGTCCTCCTGGTTATTTATTTCTTTATATAGAACGGTGTCATCGGAAAAAAGTCTAATTTAACTACGACCTCCCGAGCAGATATCATTCACATAAATTAAGAAAAGTAGAGGGTCCAATACACTTCCTTGAGGAACACCCGTTGCAACTTTAACGGCGGGCGAATATTTCCCATCGATGACAACTATCTGTTCTCTATTCGAGAAGAAGTCTCTCACCCAACTGACAATTTTTGGATTTATACCATATTGTCCTAAATTAGCAATTAATTTCTTATCATATACTTTATCAAACGCTTTCCTGAATCAATGAATATGGCATCGACCTGAGTATTTTCCTCTCCTCATCGCAACAAATCACCCACGAACTGCGTTTCTCATGATCTACCTCTCCGGAATCCGTGCTGGCATACGCTAAGCAATGAGTGACTGCCTAAATAGCGCATTACAGAACTAAAGATTATGTGCTCAAGTATCTTGCACGATAATGAAGTTAAGGAAATTGGCCCATAATTTTCGGGTTTCTCTTTGTCGCCGCCCTTATGGATGGGTGAAACGTGTGCCACCTTCCAATCTATAGGAACGACATCTTCCGTAATCGATTTCTCGAATATAATTTTCAAATACAGCGGGATTTCATAAGCTAACTCTTTCAATACTCGCGCGTTTAAACCGGTAGCCGTACCGAGTAGGCGTTCGGACAATATATTAAATACGAAATTGAGAAAAACATATGACTACGTTTACTTATATATATAGTTTTCCATAATTCTGCATTAAGTTTGGCTTTCTTAATGAAAACCAGAAAGGCAACTCTGACTACATCCAACGCATTATACATCGAAAACATGTTTTGAATAGTAATGTGAAGCTCTTCTAAATTACTCTTTTAAAATCTAAATTTTTTAAAATTCATTTGTTTCCCGTGCATATTTATATATCTTTGTTTTACGTTTATTTTATCGAAGTTGACCGGGGGCGCTCTTAGAAAGATAGTAATGAAATGCAGTGGGAGTGGAATTTAGATTTTTTTATCATAATCTCGAAATTTTTCATTGGAAACTATGACTGGTTTGTTTCTCTAAAATCGGCCACGGAATCAAACATAACTGTTGCGGAACCCAGTTTGAGAAATCCTGCTCTAAGGAATTGTGAAAGACGGAAGGATATTTTTCCACTCTCTCACGGGATGAGGGAATATAGAGAAGGGGAAGGTACTTGAAAGGACTCAGGCAGATACTCGTCCTGAATGTGTAGAGTGCTCTTGGAGAGTTTTTGTGGGATGCTTTGATGGGGAAGGCTTTGGAAATTGCGGGTACAATGGATTATTGCTTTCAGATGAAAGCGCATCTAATTTTGAAACGGCAATATAAAAATTTAGTTCATAATATCTTTTTTATTTTCATAAAAGCAAGAAATTGATGGAATAATGCGATCCGAAGATCTTATGCAGACAGGCATAAGCTATAAAGTTGGGAATAATTTTGAAACGAGAAAAAAGTCTGCTATGACCGGGAATCGAACACGAGTCTTCCACTTGCCGGGCGGATATTCTACCACTGAACTATCGTAGCAGATTAATTTTCTCGTTTCTGAATGCGTATATTGTCTTAGTAGTTCAGTGGTAAAATATCCGCCCGGCAAGCGGAAGACCCGGGTTCGATTCCCGGCCATAGCAAACTTTTTTCTCGTTTCAAAATTATTCCCTACATAAAAGCAGTTAAACTGCATAAATTTGTAGCCCTTGTAATGCTGGTTAACCCTCATCCAGATTCATGATTTTATGAACGTAAACGTATTCTCGGCGCCGTAGCGACGCTGTGTTTGTAGCACGTTAACTCGAGAAATTGCGAAGAATAAACTATATCATTTGAGTGATGCATTTATTTTATATTTATTATTATTGCAATAAACTAAATATGCTACAATTACATTAAATATACAGTATTTTAAATAATGTAAATTAAAATAATTTTTGAAAATGTTATGCAATAAATACATCATGAGAATTTATCTGACATGAATGAATCCGTGTTTTTGAGAGCATATTTGACAAATAATATAAGAGTGTTCTTTACATACATTTTGTTTACATAATACACAATGTTGTAATATCTGTCGTTTTGAGCAGCACAAGTGACATTGAGAACCTTTTTGATTTTTTAGGTAAGGGCTTGCAATGAACTTGATTTTTACTACAACCATTCTGAGTCAAATAAATGCATCCTATCAAACTTTTAGAGCGAAATCTTTCTAATATTCTCAATATCTGTGTCCTCGCCATATCCTCAGCTAATATTTCCAAGTATGTGTGACGCCGGTCTAATTTATTCATCTTCCATTGGGGATTGAGTTTGCTAAAAACTACAAAAGCTGTAATACCACTAATGTCCAGTAGGTTCATAAAAAAGGCAAATGGCCAACTGTTTGTTTCCTTGTTACAAGTATACGAATGCACCATATGGTCCATCAAATCTGTCCTCCCTTTAGTTGCATTATAATGCAACATAATTTCTGGTTTATGTCGCTTCTCTGGGATAGTCGTTCGATCATGATACAAAATGACTGCTTTTCCTTTTTTGGCACATATTACACAATAGTCATCGTTTTAGTAAAACCAAAAACAGAAGATAACTCCGGACGTGAGCGGTTTGGCAGAATGTTTACCGGGATATATTTTTTTATTTTTACGCAATTTACCAACCACTGTCAGGCCACATTTTTTCAATTTCTGAGCAAGCTGGAGAGTAGTGAAAAAGTTATCGCATGTTATATTACGATTTGTCCCAAAATATGGTTTGCAAAGTTCCTCCACTATTCTTTCACTTAGATTCGGTAGCTCTCACCTCCGTTTTCTTTTCCCATATATGGCAATCCCCCACGTGGATAGCCTCCAGCGGAATCATTGGCCCAAAAAACTTTCATTCCGTATTTTTTGTCTAGTTTCGAAGGAATGAATTGCCTGATAGGACAACGACCTCTAAAACCGACTAACTGCTCATCTACAGAGATACATTTTCCAGGCATGAAATGTTTTTTCAAATTCAAATTTAGAAAATTTAGAAATGGATCGAATGGGGGCAAGTTTACCGCGTTTTCTTTTTTCTGATCGAGTTTATTTGTCATCAAATCTTAAATATCGAAGCAATTCTTTGAAACGATGTTCCGACATTGTTGCTCGAAAAATCATCGGTCCGTGAAGTTTAGACCAAAGGCGAGGGACACTTCTTTTAGATGATTTCAAATGTCCGGCTGCGATGAGGAGCCCAAAAAATGATTCCATTTCCACATCATCCACCGGTACCCAAGGTTTAGTCATATTCATTTCCTCATGCACTCTAATGGCTTCTTTGTTTGTGTACCGGATAATATCACTCACCACGTTCTCATCAATTAAAAGACGAAAGGATTATTTTACCAGGATGGAGCACTACTCTTTTCGCTGCACCTTTTATAATATTATGAGCAAGTCTTCTACCTGATAATTGAGGACTGCAATAGAACTTCCTTAGATCTTTGCATATTGGGTAGGAATCACAAAAATTAGATCCTTCTTCATTTCCCGCTCCTATTTCACAAGTTTCATCGACACCGATCTCGTCCTCGACGTCAGAGTTCTCACTCACATTGTCTTCTTCATCATCAGAACGCATACTTCCGTCACTGCCCGTCGTCGTTTCGTTGTCACTGCACTCTGCCTCTAGCCGCGACATTCTTCTAATCAATATACTACCCGGCGAATAATAACAGTGTGAGAGTGAAATTATCACTAGGGCTGGGCAAGCGGGGCATCTGCCCCGTGCTCTTTTTTGGTTACTTACGAGATCACTCCAAAGAACTACTCGTATGTAGCGATGAGAATTGAAATTCTAACTTCACGCGAGCTTGAAAGAAAAAAAGCCTCGAGCGGTCTAAAGTTGGAATAGTCAACCATTTCTAACGACACATTCACCGTACTGGAGGAAGAAAATTCCTAAAAATTCAGAAAAGAGAAAGTAGCTCATTTCCTGCTAACCAATTATCAACATTGTTCTCGGAATCGGTTGAGAAATTGCAAACGCCAGAGGTGATGGGTCGAACGCAGCACTGTATAGACAAGTAGTTCTCAGCACATCTGCCATTCTACGCCTGCTGTCCGGCTGTCCGTTCGCCACTTCGAGATTTATCGAGAAGTAAAAAAAATATTCTCCGGAAAAGTGATTTTATGATAAGTTAAAATGTTACTAATAAAATGGCTTCATTTTACCTATTTATGCATAGAGACAGTGCCGTAACTAGGGCTGGGCAAGCGGGGCATCTGCCCCGTGTGCAACTAAATAAGGGGCGCAAAACTTGTTAATGGTAAGTTGTGTGAGGTTGCATGGCATTAGGACGGGCGATTTCACTACTATACTCCTACTTTTTTCAGACATACGCATAGCAGAAACTATAAATTTCGATGATGTTATTGATGAGTTTGTTGCATCAAATCACGTAGAATAGAATATTTAAACTTTCTCTATTTTATTTATGTATGTGTGTAACTATTTACAGTCATTTTCATAATTCTTTCCTCAAATGGAGCGGCGGCACATTTGCCGCTAGTGGACATCAAACTTCTTTTACTGGCAGTACATTCCATGACTGAGCTTCGTGCTACTATGAGAAATTTTACGGCCATCATTCTAAATAACTATGAGCAAATTGAAACGTAAGAATCGGGTTTCGCCTTGCGCCTTTAAAACACTATAGCTGCTCTATTTAGGCACATTTAACTAGGCAGTTTTTCGAGGAAAATCCTCGCATTACTGTGATGCCGTGGCCACCGCACTCCCCTGACCTTCATCCCTTAGAAAATGTGTGGAGCCTCCTGGTGAAGGAGTGGGATTTTGCTGGCGAGAAGTAGGAGGCATTGGAAGACCACGTAAGCGATATTTAATTCGTCATTGGGAATTCACTTTTCTTCCTAAAATTTTCAACTGACCAGCTATTCATTGTACTACTTCTCAGAAACCCATTGCGTGTAGGCCAGAGGAAATCAGCAGATCGGAAAAGTAAACAAAATATAAATAAGAGATATTTGGGCTACTGTTAGTAACCGTCCGATGCTTATTCAGAATTTAGTGGAGGAAATGCCTTCAAGTCTATTATATGTTATAGATAATGATGGAGAAATATCTAAGTATTAAAAACAATTTTTAAGCCTGTTTTTTTCTTTCGCATGTTATGAACATCGTAGAAAATTTAGAAATGATTGGCTTGAAAATGAACTTCATATTTCAAACAACACCTTATCAAGGTTATTCCTCGAGATTTCCTTTTGATCTGATTTCAAGAATTTATTTGCGCTAATTATTGCCAATAACAACATAAAAATCATCCTTTGTAGACTGTAAAAAATCACTGATTTTTTACCGCTAGAATACCGCGTTAGTTATAAAACATTAAACAAGGTATTTCAGCCTTAATACTTATACAAATATACTCAAGACTTACTAATCTTCAAATAGAAGGAATGAAAAATATAAAGGAAAACCCTATAACAAATAAAAGGTTATAAACTAATGGCGTCAATGATACTAAACTCTGAGAAAGAGAGATGTTTGTTATTTTTAATTAATTAAGTATTTCGCAACAGCATTATAATAATTTATTTCCACATTTACCAAGGCACATCGGTAAAAGGGCACATTTACCGGGAAATGTACGGATAATACGCATTTCTGGAAACATAAACTTACATTTACCGAGCTTGGTGGCAAATGTGCACATTTATCGGTAAATGTACACATTTTCCGATTACGTGCCTTTACCGTAACATATATATGTTAAGGAGAAATCCCGAAATACGAGCACATCTAGATTTCTCCGGGAAAATCTAGATGTGGCGGCTTTCACATCCTACATCCCTACTGAATTAGTTCCGGTCACTATATGAAAGAAAGAACAAGTATAGTCAATTATAGAAATTTAAGCTCCTTTCCCATAATCACTCATATTTTGCTAAGTATGAAAGTTTACTTCCTTTTTCATCATTTATACAGATAAGTTAACAAAATAAAGTGAAAAATATTTCCTCTGTTGATTCTTTAACAGGTTATTAGGTATAATATACTTATAAGAATAAGAAAATGTAAGAGTTATTCATTCACTCGTTCACGCAGTCTACAAAAACGAAGGTTTTTCTTTCCTTTCCGATGCACTTCTTGCATAGTACCTTTCTGTATACGAAGTATTTATTTACACTCTTAATTTGACATCAAATCTGAGTATTTACCGCAAACGATTCATTGAGATGAGCTTATTACATAACGGCAGTCCCCATTTTCCGACCAGAGAGAGATTGGGAAGGGAACATTGGTGTCAGTGCTCCACTCAACAGTGAACTCAGAAAGGCCTATGCACCGTACTATATTGAAACAAAGTAGCAGATAAGTAATGATTACGCCAATGGAACAAATAATATCCCATCGGCCGTTCTAGGATAAAATGTATCAACCAAAGTAGTGGGGAGGGCGAAACTTTCTCGGTGCATAACAAGATTAATATCATGAAAAGTCATGAAGATTCGCCGTGCTCCGCAAAAAATTGGCAGGAATCCGAATCAAAAATGGGACAGAAATATCCCATCGGACGTTCTAGTATGAAGGGGTGTTTTTTACTCCAATCATTGATTTCAATACCCCATAAGAAAAGTATGGGATTCAGTGCAGTGATTTATGAAAATACAATTTTAAATTACTTAAATTTGTAATACGAACTCGAAGAAAGAACAGTTGACCATCTGAAAAAACGGCGTTCTTAACTTTTGAAGGCATAATTCTAATACTTAACGAATTAGCGTAAATAATTGCGTTTTATTAGAAATGTGTGAATTTTTCCTCATTTCAACAATGAAAATCTTAAAATATTATGGCAACAACCTCAATACTTTTAAAGGGATCTGATATTATACGTTACGATTGCAGTGATTTAATGCTTTTAATGGAAATTAATACCGTCATAACGACATTCCATAACCGGAATCTCAAGGGAAAGTAAAAAGTACTCGAGTATTAAAAAACTGAAGTTATGGAAGTATATATTTAAATATTTGTACATATACAGTCGTACTTCTATAACTCGATTCTCAAGGTTCTATAAAATTGGAGTTACGGAAGTATATATATATATATATATATATATATATATATATATATATATTTTTTTCATTTTTATTTATTCGAATTAACATAAAGTTTATTCCCATAAGAATGAGTTAACTTGTTCTAATTTTCAATATAATGCATATTATGAAAACATCATCATCAATATTTTCTTCCATAATATGTTAGATTTTACTGTATCAAAAACACTAACTGCATCACGCACTGTGATTGAGGGTATCATAGATAATTGTAATTCTCACGTACTACTGAAAGCAAAACTTGACGATTAAATTTGGGTTATCGACTTTATGAAGGAGCGCATGGTTTTGTTTTTCTCTAGAACTATAAGGAATCACAACCTATATAAACCTGATAGCAGTGGCGGTAACATGTGAAAAGTATTTTAATTATGTGTTTCGTAGTTTTTCGAGGAATGTTATTTCTTATCAATTGTTAAATATAATGGCGTCATATCTATTTCGCGATTTTTTATTCAATTCGAGTTAAAGTCATGAATGATGATCCCACAACCTTAACGGCAAAATATGCTAGTTGAAAAGAATAGATGTGATTTTGGGGGAAAAAATATGGACTGCTGAATAATGAAATCCATGTAAAAAACCCACTGCAGGAAAACACCCACACAAGAAGGGGGGTGTGATAAACCTTGCGAAACCTACTGAGATTCATTACAGACATCGATAAATGAAATTTAGAAGAAGTTATAAATAAATGAAAATCATAAAGACAAAAATAAATTGGCACAGCATGAATGCATCATTGAAAAAATAAACATATTATAATGACAAAATCAATATATATTTACATTGGCTGTGATTTTTTTGGATTGATACTAAGAAAGTTTTTATTACTCCAGACCTGTAGCTTTTCTAAGTCCTTATTGATGTTTTTTAGGGTTTTGGCTTTGAAATGTGAACTTGGAGGAGAATGCTGAAGATAAAATGGACAGATAGGATAAAAGACGATGAAGTGTTACGAAGAGTAAGAGAGAAGCTAATGATTATAGACTATTAGAAAGAGGAAAGCAAACTGGGTTGGGCATTACCTGAGGAGAGAGAGTATGATTAAAGACGTGTTAGAAGAATAACTAGATGGAAAAAGAGAAAGAGGTAGGAAAAGGTTTCAGCTGATAGACGATTTGAAAGGGAAAGAGAGTTATCAAGATATGAAGAGGACAGCGGAAAGCAGGAGTATATGGAGAACTAGGTTTAGCAATGAATAATCACGGACCTGTCTACGGACAGACGACCTATGATGATAGTGATACGGGAGACACCCGTTGAAATACGATGTGAAACTTTTTAATTAAAATTTCGCGAATAGATTACCATAGTATCCAATTAGACGAAACCGTCAGCAATCCAAATCACTAAGAATTTGTCAAATTTTCGCGTTAAAATCTTATATCGTCTCGCTACATTCTTTCCTGACTGGAAGGAACTCTTACTAATAAAAAAAACTCTATAAAACTACGGACAAGTTCTTCTACACATAAATGGCATTAATATATTGATTATCTGAATTATGCAAAAATCAATCTTGATAAAATTTTATACTCTACATAAGTATCAAGTGTTTGCAGACTTTTTTCACGCGACTAACTAAACGTTAATATTACGTAATCAAAGCACAGGCCACGCGTCAATGTCGAAAGAAATTAATCACAAACTTTATCAATATAGTAATTTGCTTAAAATGCACAATAAAACTTGCAAACGAAACGATATTTTCAATGAATGCGTGAAATATTTGAAATGTTAAGTTGTCCATTATTACAATGCATTGGAATCGTATCTTTTCTTCGATACATGTTTCATTTGTTTTACATTTACACAAAAAATTTCACATAAATTTTCAATCGGTTATTGTCCTTGCTGCGTTTGCTTCATTGTAGGCTTCGTGCAAATGCAGTTGAAAGTCCGAGTCGAACAATGCAAATCTCAGAGGGCAACAATTGAAATGTTGAAAAATCGGAGAAAATTGAATGTAAACATAACATATGGGCAAATACGAATTAAACAATAGAATCAAAAGTAGAATATCTTTATTTTTTTACGGGGAATTGTGTAACTATTGTGTATTGTAAAATATTTTTAAATGTTAAAGACTGAAGGTCTTCACATCGTATTCCAGCTGATTATATGATAATCAAATGCAAAAACGAAAACTTTCCTGATATCGTACCCATGCCTTTTCGGGAGACAGCTTCCCGCTTAAAATCTGCAAGTGTTCGCACCGAGTATTCAGGCGAAAGATTTGTCGAAATCGAGCCTACCGTTCTTGATTTATTTGCGTTTATACTTACATTTTGGAAACTGATTGCTCATGACTTATAAGTAAAGGAAAAATTGCAAAAATGGGTGGTTTTTAAGTTGAAGTGCAGCAAAAAAAAATGAAAATTCAAAAATTTCGATAAGGTTAACCTTGGAGTATCGTTGCTGTCGTACACGCTTCTAAAGCGAACTTTTAAATGGAATATGGCGTTCAAAGTCGCCATGTACGCAGAATATCTTGGGGTAAATAAATCGAGATAGGTAAGTCTGATTTCGACGAAATGTTAATAATAATACTGGGTGTGATTTTCTGCATATGAAAAATGTAGAGTTGCCTAACATAAGTGGGCGGGTTCGATGCCAGGATAGTTTCCATTCTCCATTTGATTAACAAGTAAAATAGTGTCAAAGAGTGATGGAAAACATATGGCAAGCATGCAAATGGTGGTACGCGGAACTATGTATATTTGCACTCCACAAAATAGAATAAGTTGTAATAGAACGACATGATAAAAATAACCCCTGAAATCTATTATATGTAGAAATTGAAACGATGCAAAAGGTACACTTCGTTTACAAAGGTACCATCGATAAAATGTAAATATTACTACGATATATGTGATTTAAATATTTAATATGAGCAATTTGGAGCTGAAGGCGTCAAAGATGAATTGATTAATATACTTTATGTATTATTTATTATTTTATTTAACATTTATTTATTATGGTTCATGAATTTGCGACGAATTTGTCTTGCGACAAATTTCACATGCGACGAATCCATCCTGCGGCGAATTAGATATGCGACGAATTTGTTTTGGGACGAATTTGACACGCGAAGAATGTCTTGCGACGAATGGAAGTAGAGCCTTCTAAACCGCATGGCTGTGAATCACCGCCAGGGTGAGAGATGAACGCTCTTGTTGATACGGGATGTGAGATTTCAGCAATTTCGAAGGAATTCCACGATAGTTTGGAAAAAGATGCTTCCACCATATCTATAATTTCCGTGAGAAAATCCTAAATCGTCTTTCCTGATAATAGCAAATCCAAACGAGTGAAAGATTAGGTGTTAATAAAAATACAACTTAAATGCCTGGAATTGGACTTAGTGTGCGTCATAATAAAAAATATCATTCGTCCCATGATTTTAGGCGTGGATATTTAAAAGCGAATAACACATTTAATTAACGATTATAGACGGAATTCCGTGAGTATTGTAATCAATACAAATGTCGTGCAGGAGAGGATGTGTTGGAGGGCCCATAGTAATGAAATGAAAGAGTTACAAAGACGCTCTTAGGTAAACGTAGGCATTAACGTCAGAAGAGAGAGGAATGTACCGGCCATAATTACTGACAATAACGTTAATAATCCATTGACGAATTAGGCGTAAATCATCAACCCAGTGAGATCAAGGGAGTGAATGATGTAGAATTTACCAACGTTGACAGATAAACGTTGGTTGTTGAGAACAAAATACATGTTTAGGAGAGTGAAAAAAATAAAAAAGAGAATAATGTTAATGATGAGAGCGAAGGAAGGAAAGCAATGTTTCTATAATTAGAGTAATAAAATCTATGGAAAGTGACAGTAAGGAAATAAATTTAATAGATAAATTTCATTTCTTTTAAAAATAAAGTAAAGATAAATACAAGTATTTATTAAGTAGAAGACCAAATCGACATTAGGAAGAGATGTGGTAGAAGAGACGCCATGAGCAAATTCATGGAAATATTGAACCACATCCCTAGAGCAGTGGGTGTGGTTAATAACAAGAAGATGGCCTAATGGTGTGGGGACTGGGAGAATTGCAATGGCCGCTGTGGATGAACGCGCCTGCGCGTGAGTGTTGCAGTAGGAGAGAACACGGATAGAGCAAAAAGTATGCCATTGTAACACCCAATCACCGCACCGCACATTGCCCTCTCCCTGAACTAAATTCCGTATTTCACCTCCCACATTACCAGCGCATGCATTTCTGCGTTCGCGCAATTTGAGCCACACCCCCATCGTAAATATAGGAAGAAACGTCTCGTCCTAAATATTAGTTATAGTTGAGACAGAGCGTTGAACATTATTAGAAGATCGTTTATATCCCAGCAGTTATCATCTCTACTGGATACACATAACTAGGTAATGTACCATTTTTTGCATTTAGATTTTTCCAGATATTTTCAAAAAGGTCTATTTTTCATGTACGTTTTATACAAGGCATTATAATTGCGAAAAAATCTACCTAGTCATTTTGACGGAAGTAAAAAGTTACATTAGTCCCTGAGTCCAAATAAGTAATTTTTGCAATGAATTCTGACTGCCTTTGCGCGAGTCCATGTCAAAAGCTTTCAATGAAATCGAATGATGTTTTGTATTGAGATATATCATTTTTTAAATAGAAATTATGAAAATATTATCGACAAAGCGCATGAATTTTTATAATTGTTGATTTCCACTAATTCTGGATGTTTTTCAAAATTACTTTAACGATTTTGATTATAATTCACTCAAATATAGAATTTGGAGAATATCACCACGGCCATATAAAAATAAACTATATACCTTTCAGCGACATCAAACTATATCGATTTTAAGTTTAGCTACTTCCCTGGTTCCGAAATTATCTCAAGATTCTCTGTCTTGAAATAGTGGTCCAGCACGTATGCTTCTCTTCATTACACATAGATCTTGATATTTACAATATATATATATATACTACTAGCCCCCTGCCCTGCCCTTTGCTCTCTGTTTCTTCGTTCCTAACATGTACCTATTGGATTTAGATTAGTTTCAAATGAGTATGTTTTGAATATGGGACTAATTGAATGTGGGTATTTTATACGGAATATACATTTGGTTTCTAATAACAAATTAATAAAAACGATAAATTTAAATGAAATTTAATTTAACACTTCATTATAAACTACATTTTTAAGTATTTGATTTTCTGCTCTATTATAATTTCCAGTTATTTGTATTTTCACACCCTGACGTGACGTGAGTTTAGGAATGTATGTTTGATTTTAAATAAAAATTTAAGAAAAATAATTGAATAACTCCATAAAATGAGAGAGCTGACATTCCTGGAGATTTAAAATTGCTGAGCTGTAGAGCGTTAAAGAGCGAAAAACAGAAATATAATTTTAGTATTATAGATTAAAAATATAAATAACATGAATACTGCGGCCAATTTATTCGCATTTAATTCATATCTTCGTTCATTTTGAGAAAGTTTTAATCTTATTTTCGATATTGAAGACTTTATATAAGTGCATATACGCTGAAATTACCGGGGACAACAATACCCGTAACAATGGAATCTTAGTATTAAAATGTGCATAAATTTACCAAAACTAGAGTATAAATTTAAAATATGAGCGAATTTGCTTGAGACTTAGTGATCGACGGAATGATTAAGAATCGTCATTCATTTTGGCGTTTTTTAGATTAAATGTCGTGTCGATAACTTAATTTTGGGATATTTTAAAGAGTTAGCGAATGAAAGCTTTTAAATCAAAAAAGTGAATTTTACGTGTTGTCTTATGAGAAAAGACATTCATCCTCTGGATTCAATCCCGTGATCTCATTCAAAATTGTTTTTGTCATAACGTAGAAATTAATTAGCACTGAAATCCTGAGAATTTTCAGGCTTCTAAGTTAATTTTTAGTCGAGTTATTAAAAGAATTAGAGCGTTATGCATCATGATGGTGACCATACGATTTTGTAATGAGCCGGGACACGTGCCCAGGGAACTGTTTCGTATTGAATATTTGAATATTTATTATCCAGTAGATGGATAAAAACATGGCAAACACGATGGTCATTGAAAGAAAATGCTGTGAATTCTTTACAGTTGCAATAGCGATTAGCAAATGAGAAGTTGAAAGTGTGTGGGGTTCTGTGAAAGGAAGCCGCTCAATAAATGTAATTATATTCCTCATTTATAGGCCTCGTAATGCATGAATATAAACTATTTAGTGTCTCGAGAAACAAGTGGCAATGCTAAGTTTATTAAAAAAGACAGAGCAATTATAATTCGGGACGTTCTCAGACTACCTCCAATTGACTGGACTCAAAGTTGCTTTTATTCCGGCGGTAGAGATCGTGAATCATGCGAAGCTTTCATTGAAACTATCGGTAAATACTCTTTATGCAAGGTTTTGATGTGCCCACAAGGTCGTAAAATGTATTAGATTAGGTGTAAAAATACCATAAACGATGCAGTGCATCAGGCAAATAATTTTTTTTTTGCACTGCTGAAAGCATGATTTACCTGATAATTGATATTGATAATGTTTTAAGAATTTTTAAGTTTCGCTAAATCTAATATGAATGAAGATGAAATTAAAACTACGTGTGCTGCGTGCTACGTGTGCGTATGCTGCTAATATGCAAAATGATGGCAATGAACGCAAATTACTGAAAAATTTTCGCAGTTTGACACACTATTTGACTTTTATAAAAAAGTGAAAAAATTACCGAACGAAATTTGGAATTTTTCACGAATATGAAGTTAGTTTCCTTTTGTGGAAAGTTTATTTAGAATATTCTCGCATTTTTAATAGAGATCGTTCGATCAGTTAATTTAAACTAATTAATACCTGCTTACGGTCGTTAAAGAACCAAGAGAGACTTTCTGCTCTAGCCTTATGTATAGATTACAATATTGCCAAAAATTTAGATTTCAATGACGCAGTAAATATGTTTTCTGAAAATGTAGCTCGAATAATATAACTTTAAATTAATAGCCAATCGTTGGCTGTTTCATAAATATCCTTTTATAAATAAATATGTACTTCTATTTTTAGTTCATTATGGGGCGCCAAAAATCTATGTCCAGGGCGCTAAATGGGTTTACTACGGCCCTGTACACACACACACACACACGCACGCATGCCCACACATGTCATCGTCATAGGTAGTCTGTCCGTAGACAGGTCCGTGATTGTTCATGTTTAAACCTGGTTCTCCATATACTCCTATTTTCCGCAATCCTCTTCAATATATATATATATATATATATATATATATATATATATATATATATATAGTCATCGATGAATTAATACCATTTATGTCCAGAAGACTTTTTCATTGGTTTGATGTTTCTCTAGCATTAGGAGTTACTTTCAACCAGGAAAGATTCTAGTGAGGCCGAACGCATAAGTCTATTTGATTGTTAAATTTATATTGTTCAGATTTTTCATCTTGAAATAGTACTAAAAAATGAAATATTGAGGAGACTGCGGAAATTCTGGGTCCCGTGCATCGAAAGGAACGTTAAGCATTTGGCCCCTTAGGTGCTTTTGTTAAACGGTAGCCTAATGCCGGCTCCGGGTCTCCCTCCTCCCTTCCGTGCATGTCCAGTTGATGACACTGCAAAATGACCATGGCAGTCGACGGACTTACAAATCAATAACTACTACTGAAATATTGATTCGCACTTTGTATCAAAATCATCGTTTTTTCCTAATTAAAACTTTTACCTAAGGTAATTTAGGTAACAATTCCTGCAGTTTATTTAGATTTGTTTCGTTCCCATTCCGTAAAAGACTTATCAATGATTGTTTGTTTGTGTGCGCAAAGCTTATTCTTTATTAATCGTATTTTCTCCAGTCCCGTGAATGCATATTACATTTAATTGATTATACTTCAATACTGAAATACGTTTTTTAGTCATCGTAGAACGATTTGTCTTTATGACAATATACATAAATTATAATGTCCTAGACTTTAAATTAAACATTCACTCTATCTCATAATAATTTAGTTTATCATTACATTAGGATCGTCTAGTTTGTAGCCTTTCGGCAGAGAAAATAACAGTTTCATGTTTGTTACCATTTGAGGTAAAATTCTAATCTATGCATTTCACTTCTTAATTACGATGTAAATTTTTACGGCATAATTTCGTACCTTGTCGATGTTTTTGGACTTTTTAGTTTTCGAAGTTTGTATTTCTCAAAAAGCGATATCTAATAACTATATATATTTTAATACATTTTATCAATCTTTATTTATAAAAGTGGTTTAAATTAAATTCTTTCTAATAATTTTAACTAAATGTGTATAAATAAAAAACGCTTTCTTGGATGCTGCTTTGTTTGTTGTTATTTATATTTTGGTGAATGTGTTGTTGGTGACATTGGCCTCCAACCTGAAACAGTGTTTTTCGCAATAAATCAGAAAGTTTATTTTGCACTTTAATTATTATTCACTAAATCGTGATCTTTAGTGATAAAATTAATTTGATGTGAAATTAATGCGCAACCTAATGTATGAATGAATATTTTAATAAAAAATCTGATGTGACCACCACATGACTTTCTCCATAGCAGTAATATTTCTAAAAATTCCAAATGGGTTAGATAATAATAAATATTTTAAGAAACTGCGAGAAAATTTTAGACTTTACAAAGAACAGAAAAAACTCAAACCATAGCCTTCTAATATTGGATATAGCCACAAAGCTCCAACAATTAAGAAAAGAAAAAGGAGCGTTGCTAAGACGTAACTAAGCGTCAATTGTTGACAATAGTCGTCGGTAGGTGGCGTGGTGGTGTCAGATAAAAATATAAGATATCTCTTAAACAATGCATTATATAGGAATATATTTCAAACAAAGGTTGTAGAAAATTAAATTTTCCACATATTTTATTCCAGTACATTTTTACATTTACCAAATATTAAAGCAAATATTTCAACATAACGGATGAGTGACAAGAGTAATCACCCACTTCCGGTAGACCGATTTTTACCAAAAACTAAACAGTTCTTGTGACTTTTATAAAAATGTTAAATATAAAATTTCGTGATGACCTAATAAATAGTTTCTGAGCACCTACAAAAGCTATCACACACACACACATGAATCATCGAGAAAATTGTCAAAACGTGTTCAGGGGACCTCAAAACGTGTATTTCCATAGAAATCTCGAAGTCGATTTTTTCATGAATACAATACTTTACTCCGTATATGGAGAAAGTAAAAATAGCTTTCCTTTTTGAGTAACAAACGACTATTCTTGCAGAAGATAGCTCTGAGTGCGTATATGGAACGATAGTCACTGGACAGTAATGCAAAAGAAACTAAGCACGGGGGACGCGCTCTCTCTCATATAGATTATATAAATTTTATGACAATGTGGTTTGGAAATGCCATAAGGCCATCTGACGGTTGGTACTCATTTTTCAGTACAACGAAATATTTCATTTCGCCTGTTGGAGAGAGGTCGGCGGATATTGTCGCGCAGAGGGCGCAATAGACGTCCCCCGACTTTTTAGTAAATGGAGTCAAAAGTTCTTATGGAATATCGGATCTGGAAGAGAGTAAAGGAAGAGCGCAGGCAGTGACATAAATAAATAAATTCCGAATGTTGTGTTGCCGTATTTTTTGACAAATACAGACTGTGTCTTCCGTTTTGGATGTGTTGGTGGTAAGATATGTTAAAAGTTGGAGAGCGGAAAACGAAATTTGAAATCTTGACGCATAAATTTCGTAAGAACTGTGGTGCTGGAATTACATACTTATCAACGAAAATTCATTTATACATTTCTACCCTCAATTATAACTGTGAGAGAATTGCAATATAGGATATATTAGTAGTTGGTGTCTTGTTATCTCCGCATCTTCAACATCGAGGAAAGATCGGTTGCGCAAGTAAAAATGCGTCACAACATTGAATAGGCTAACAATTTGTCGCAAATTATGCATCACATGTCATTGGAATTTATGAAATGCTTATGTATTTATGTTTTATAAATAATAAATATCATGTTTAAATGTAAAATGGTGTATTCAATATTAAAAATGCAAAATCATTCTTATTCTTAGGTTACCGGGATTCCGGGAATTTTTGAAAATTTAATTACTGTTTCCCGTGAAATAAAATATCGACGGTAACACAAAAGTTGTATCGTTTCTGTAATTGGGTAAGTACCTTGAAAATTATGGGTGAGTAATTAAATGAGACAGATCGTCTTAATTACCTTGAGTAACAATAGGTATTTTTATATTTCACGAGATTAGGTATCCGTGATGTTCACCGCCTAGATTTTCAAATGACCAAAAATGTTTACAATATAATTTCACTTTATCCGTAATACCCTCCACATAATTTTTTTAAATCTCTTCTTAATAAGAACTTACAGTGTGTTCCTACGTTACTACAGTTTGTTATGGTGTACTGGTTCAGATTGCTGTCCTTAAGAGTTGTTTCTTTTGTTTTCAGACTGAAATTAACAATGAGTCGACGGAAACCTTATAGCGAAGACGACTACACAACGTGGCCCACCCTTCTAGAATTTTGGGCTCAAGAAGCGAAAAAATCTACTTCAGCTACAAAGGCTAATCATGGTAAAAATGAAAAACTAAGAAAATATAAAGATAGTTTAAGGAAGTCAGCCAATAACTGCAGCATGATACTACAGTCGATACTAAACGAACAACATCACACATTACCCCGAAGTAACTCTCTGCAAAAAAAAAAAATCATTATGTTGGTCCTGTGATGATCCCGTCGTTCAAGTTATTTGGTAGAATAATTATAGAATAATGGGCGCTAAAACTTGGTTCCTCCGTTTGAAGGAATTTGGAAGAAATTTAGTGTTATTAAAAAGGACTATAGGATTAGATTCTTTTTATAGACAAAGCCACGACGCTACATTTTTCCGCATTATGATCGCCGGATAATATCTTCGGAATCTGTGTAGGCCTTCATATTTTATAAAATATTACCATACGAACGTTATTATATAAAATGCAATATAATGTGCATTAAATTATAAATATGATATGTTGTAATTAACATACATTATTCTATAATCTAAAGAATTCGCCTCAACTTCGTGGTACGTGATAAGCATATTTCATAAATAACAACTAAGTAACATCCACAAAAAACTGTTTATTTCACGAGCGGTTTCGTTAAATAATAACTACCATCACCAGGATCGATATTAGCATCGAACGTCGTCGCTGCGAAAAGCTTCGATTGACCATCAACAGGTGTTTGTTTGTTTGCGTGTATTTCTGGATAATCGACCTCCTGGATTATTATGGCCATTAGTCCATGTATAGCAAATACATACACAAGGGAGGAGAAATATTTTGTGCTGGCATTAGCCTACTCTTTACGTTGAGCGCCAAGTGGTACAACTGCTTAACATCCATTCTGAAGGATAGAGCGTTGACTAGTGCGGTCTCCTCAAATCAGACAAGTGTGGCACGTAACGAACCCAGGTTGAAAATTCCGACCTCCACCGCATTCAAACCTTGGACTGCTGCGTTGAAGGCGAACGCCAACCATCACCAGGTGTAAAATGAATTTTATCACTAGCAAACAGAATTTGGGTCACGCTCATTCAGTGATCGTTTAAAAATATTTTCATCTGTCACAAATTAAATTGGTAGGTAGATTTTACTTTACATGCAACGCCAGGTGCCACATCATGAGACAGAATACATTAGTATCACTGTAAGATGCGCTAAACATAAATCACCACATCGGCAATATTACTCAATTTATGTTTTACCAATAATGCCAACTTCCCTTCGTAATCCATATATAATTCCTAATCCGCCTAACTGAATTACATGCGCGTAGGGTCCCACTGCGTATTTTTTCTTAGTATTCTGTGAAAATCGTAAATATTGGTAACTATTTCTTAAGAAAATGTATTGGAATACATAATTTTTATAAAAAAGTAATAACAAAAATATTTACATTTGGTTGCCAGGTTTCTACTCTCTCCCACAGCTTAATCATCCTTGGGGTATAGAGTTTACTCACGCGGCTCTGTTATCTAATTCTCGTTGAAATATGAGAGGGAGACCGAAGGCAAAGTTCTAACATTTAAGTCAGATAAGATTTATGAAGTGTCAGTTTAGGTTTGAGATTTCTTCTCCCCTTAACCTTTGACCCTCGATATTTTTTCTCGTCCAGCCATGAAGTAATGCTTTTTGGATCTTCTATTCCCAAACCCTCGATTCCAGGACAAGCACAGCGGCATCGGAACCAAGCGAAACATACATGGACCGTTAGGTAGCGGTCGAATACATTTGAGAAGAAATATACTCGTATGTTCTATTTCGTATTTTAAGGTTAACTATGAATTTCACTTCATTATTATCCCTTACCTACATCCAAACCACATGAGAATGCGCTAAAATCCTCTTATATCCCAAACTCCAGAAGTACGTTTACTGTTCCAGCAGCTAAAAATGTATGGCTCTACTACCAACATTATCCAAACTTCTACAAAAAATAATACCCGCATGACCACCCAACTTTTCCACAATAATGCTATATGCCCTGAACAGAAGGGATTTCGTCAGAATTCCTCTTCCACTCAAATCCTCATGTTAACCCCTCAAGCCCGGAAAAGATTTATTAAATCCCTCCCGCACGGCCTGATGAGGTTTTTAAATTTTCACAATTTTATTGCAAAAACGTTCGAGAAAAATTTAAAAATCATAACTTTATAAGTTTTCTCTTGATTTTTCTAAATTTTTTTGTGGATTTATGAAAGACAAAATTTGTAAATATCCATTTTTCGTATCATATTTTACAAACAAAAATTGTTGCAGTAGAAGAGAATGTACACCAATCGCTGATTTTCCGGCGCGCGTTCGCGCTTTATATATTACATTCAGCACCGGGAAATCTATGAAAGATATTGATGTACAATCTTAACAAAAGAATAACTTAAATTAGTAGCTATTTTATTCTACGAATCTTCCCATCTAAACCAATTAGTTGACAAGATTTACCTATCTCAACGTTTCATGTCTTCACTGGAAATTTTTAAGTAAATGTGTAATTACTGAATTATTAGAAGACAATTTATTTATAATATAAACGATTTAGTTATATAGTCATTATTCTTGGTCATTACAAATGTCACATAGAAGAAATTATTACATTTCGTTCTGTGGAAATGGAGATATGACGATGTATACATCAGAAATGAATTTAGATGCAAAACACGGACAACTTTCAGAAGTTAAACTAGCTTATGAGTCCTTTCCAATTATTTTTAGAAAATTTACACATGCGTAATTGGATTCAGCAGAAAATTCCTTATAGTTTAGTAAACACTTCTAGTAAAATAATGTGTCAATACATGGAAGAGCATCGCTGTTCGTGATTTTTGATGACGTGTCCTCTTCTTGCTCACTCGCTTCATCGCTGCTTTGGTCCCACAAGTTAGTACAACAAAGTAAGCCCTTATCTGAAGAGGAAAACAAAACCAATATCTTCTTTCAGATGACGAAGAAAAGGAACCCAATTTTGTGGGTTCCCTTTCCTCAGGTATTTATGTGTCAACTTTAGAAACCGAAAGTCCTTAGGTCAGTGGTAAAAACTAAAATTCTATCACAAAACTAAACGTATATTATATGTAACCAAATACATACAAATAGATATACACAATTTCTCGTAATTCCTCTCCGAAAAGAACAAAGGCTTCTTCTCAACTAACTTGCTTTGGGGATGCAAAAAACCTTAGTAATCCGAACCACCTCTAAGACGACGAAATAACAGATATTGGTTGGCGTTGACACTCTCCTATGCAGCGAGGAACGATTTTAATGATTTTACTCAACCCAATTTCATTCTTCATGAATTGCATCGTAAACATTTCTAATAAGACGTTTTCCTTTCTTTTTTTACATGCCGACGAAGACCTTTGTCGCATGATAAGCCAAATGGCTCCACCAGGAAAAAAGAGGAGAAAAATCGCGCTCTCCTTTGAAAAGATACACAATTGCTACATTGCATTTCAAACACCAAGGAATGGTTCCTTACCGCATTAAAAAGCGATTTTTATGCGGAAAACACCGTCATATCGTAGCAAAATTGAAAATTCCATCGCAAAATTCAACGTTGATTATATATTTTTTAAACAGGAAAAAATACAGGAAAAGCACAGATAGGAAGTACAAAGCTTCCTCTTTCAAAATATATAAAGGTTATTTAGATTTAAAAAAGTCTCTAGTGTCAAAAGACAAAAGAAATTATGGCTGACGGAGAACGTAATAGTACGTTGGACGGCGGATTGGACAGTTTTTGCAGGACGTAATAGTACGTCTGACGGCGTTTACGGGTTAATAGAGAAAAAGTATTCAATAATGGCAAAATTTCCACGGATGCCTTATTCCCAGATGATGAAAATGCAATTAATCAGGTGAGACTCGATTGGTTTCTCCACTAAATCTTTTTAAACAGACAACGCATTATAGTTCACAAAAATTTGTCATAGCTTTCTTCACCAATCATACCTTTAAAACAACTCTTTAGCAGAACATAAACAAATAAAAGTAGGCATATTCAATTAACGAGAATGTTGTTTTACTGGCCGAGAAGGCAGTCATATATGTTCGCAGACGACACCGCGGAGACCAGCCAATCAGCCCATCCGCATATGACGGTCCAACGTATCAGCGATTATGTCCATCGATTTTCCCGCTGGGTGCTTGTATGAAACTCCTAATAAATCAGCTCACTGTGCGAGAGGTGCTTTTGAAGTCCTTACAGTGCCACGAACGGAATACCTTTTGCCGAAAGACCGCATCCCGCAATATGTTATGTGGAACCTGTATGACCAATATGCCGAGAGCTCGGTCAAGCAGGCCTTCGATCTACTTCGAGTAAATGTCAAAACTGTGACACTTCTCAATATAACCAATCGCACCAAAGCCAACTGCATAGCTGAGTACCGAACTATTCTCCGGAGAAAGAGCACAGTATTCCAAATAAGGCCACAAAAATGTTAAGATGACGCTAAATTCGATTATACAACCATAACTAAGCTGCTGGATTGCTCAGACATTGATATAATACCCTACATAAAGCATAGTAGTTCAGTACCAACGCCGCCAAAACTACGGTCAAACCAATACATATTGCGCGGACTATTCGCGCTGAGTGAAATGCCGTTTTCCGCATCTCATGCGTAGCTAATATAAAAAGTACTGGAAGAAATGTTAAACTACATACACGTCCTGCAAGAAGACACTCATGAGCTGCAAGCGTAAATCCGAAAAATATTCGTCGAGAAGATCTGCCAAACAACGCGAAATTTTATTCCCATTTCTATTCCAGTTATCGATGCCTGCAAACCAAACCACTAACGCCTACCTTCCCTCTAACCTAACCTTAGCCTTCAATTTTTCTTCCGCAAATAATCCCACTCTTCCTTCCCCTAACTTCACACCTAGACATTTAAATTTCCCCATCCCTTCTACCGACCCTCACACTTTCCAGTCCGATCCAACTATCACCACCCTACCTGAACTCACACACACCTTTCTTATCCCTTCAGAAAACCTCGATGCTGTTGATTTTGGATAACTTCCTATAACATTCCCGTTAGTGGAGGAGATGTTCATCATTCTGAAGATATTTTGCGCAATCGTCGATGATAGCTATTAATCCTGAACCTGGCTATTTTCTTAGCTGACATGGGATCCGAACAAAATATTCAACGTACAATGCAACAGAATTAATGTAAAATATAAGTTCTGTGGAAAGCAAGAGGGAAACTACCACATTACAATCCCTAGTAAAGATTATATGGTTGGACAATATGAGTTCTCTCGAGGTAAAACAATCCGGAGGTAAAATAGTCCCCCAATCGGATCTCCGGGCGGGGACTGCCTTGAGGAAAACATTTGTCGAAAGTAAATTACGAATAGGGACTTGGAACGTAAGAACTATGAGAAAGGCAGGAAAGCTAGAGAACTTGAAAGAAGAAATGAGAAGAAATAGAGTTGACATTATAGGGCTAAGCGAAACTAGATGGGAGGGAGAAGGACAGTTCGACTCGGAAGAATTCACGGTAGTTTATTCTGGAGGAAATAGTGGGGAAAGGGGAGTAGCTCTGGTACTTAGGAAAGATATGATGAAAAGCGTGACAAAGATAATATCAACGAACGATAGACTGATGGCAATAAAGCTAGAAGCAGTCCCAGTGGACATGCTGATAATCCAGGTATATATGCCAACGTCAGCTCATGACGATGAAGAAATAGATGAAATCTATGAGCAAATTAATGAAATTTACGAAGAAGACGGAAGAGGAAAGGTAAACTGCATAATAATGGGAGATTGGAACAGCATAGTCGGAGAAGGACAGGAAGAAAATGTTGTCGGGCAATACGGACTTGGGAAGAGAAATCGAGGAGGGGAGAAACTCGTAGAATTCTGCATCAATAATGACCTTGTAGTGACTAATACATGGTTCAAAAACCATAAACGAAGGTTATACACATGGAAAAGCCCAGGAGATAGAATGAGATGCCAATTAGATTACATCCTTGTAAAACAAAGATTCAGGAACAGCATAAAGAACGCCAAGGCATTGCAAGGAGCAGACATTGATTCAGATCACAGCCTTCTAATACTTGACGTGAATACAAAGCTCAAACAAATAAGAAAAACGAGAAGAGAAAGACAGACCTGGGACCTAGAAAAACTGAAAGAAAGGCAGGATGTAGTCAGCATGAAGTTGGAAGATAACCTAAGAAAGTTGGAAAACAAACCGAAGACCGTTGATATAGAATGGGATGAAATTAAAACCAGTATCAAGGATATCTTGGATAAAGAGATTGGAAAACAAGAGAAGAAAATCAGAAAACCATGGATCACGAAGGAAATGCTGGAGAAAATGGATGAGAGACGAAAATGGAAAAACGTTAACAGTGAAGAAGGTAGAGCCAACTATAGGCGTATAAACAATGAGTTGAGAAGGGTAACAGATAAAGCTAGAGAAAATTGGATAAAAGGAAAATGCGATGAAATAGAACAGATGGAGAAGTTAGGATGGTACGATATGATGTACGCTAGGGCACTGGAATTAGAAGATAAGAAGTCTAATGGAATTTGTGGTAAAGGAATTATGAATACAGATGGGAAGATAGTCTCAGAAACAAAGGATGTAGCACAGGTATGGGAAGAATACATTAAGGAATTATACAGCAAACAGGCAGGAGCGGCAAAAATAGAACTGGAAAATGAGGAAAACATTGAAGAAGACAACTTGGGACCAAGTATTATGGAGAGCGAAGTAGAAAAGGCGATAGTGGAACTAAAGAAGGGGAAAGCCACTGGCAGCGATGGAATACCGGCTGAGATACTTAAATTCATAGGATCAGAAGGACTAAAAGCGATCACGAAATTAATTAATAAGATTTACGACACGGGAGAGTGGCCTCAGGATTTCCTAGAAGTAACAATGATCCCTCTAAAGAAGAAGCCAAAAGCAATGCAGTGTAAAGATTACAGAACTATAAGCCTTCTGTCACACACATCGAAGATCATCACGAGGATTCTTAATAAAAGGCTGGAGAAAAAGGCATAAGAAATAATAGGGGAAGATCAATTCGGTTTCAGAAAAGGACGAGGAACTAGAGATGCTATAGGAGTAGTTAGAATCATATCAGAAAGGGCAATAGAATACAGTCAAGATATCTGCGCATGTTTCGTAGACTGGCAGAAGGCCTTCGATAGAGTAAATTGGGTCAAGTTGATGAAGATATTAAAGGATATAGGTGTAGACTGGAAAGACAGGAGACTGATTAGGAATCTATATGAGAATCAAGTTGTAAAGGTCAGGTTTGAGAATGTGGACACCTGCGGAATAAATATCGGTAGAGGAGTAAGACAAGGCTGCTGCCTATCGCCAACCCTATTCAATATATATGGAGAAAGTCTAATGCAAGAAGCTTTAGAAGGCACAGGGGATTTCAAAATTGGAGGAAGGATTTTAAGAACAGTAAAATACGCAGATGATCAAGTACTTCTAGCAAGAAAGGAAGAGGAGCTACAACAAATGATAAATAGACTAGTGATAACAGGTAGAAAATACGGTATGGAAATAAATACAGAAAAATCCAAGGTCATTCGAATATCGGGTAAAGAAGAGAATCTGAACATAACTATTGGGGGAAAGCCATTAGAACAAGTTTCAGAATATAAATACCTTGGAAGTATCATAACACGAGAGGCAAAATGTACGGATGAGATCAAAACTAGAATAGGAAAAGCAAAAGCGGCTTTCAGGAGAAAGAAACAACTACTTACAGGGAATATAAGGGAAGATATCCGCAAGAAGTTGATAAAATGCTACGTATGGAGTATAGCATTGTATGGGGCAGAAACATGGACGCTAAGGAAAAATGACATCAAATACTTGGAAAGCTTTGAAATGTGGACTTGGAGGAGAATGCTGAAGATAAAATGGACAGATAGGATGAAAAACGATGAAGTGCTACGAAGAATAGGAGAGAAGCGAATGATTATACAGACTATTAGAAAGAGGAAGGCTAACTGGGTTGGACATTACCTGAGGAGAGAGAGTATGATTAAAGACGTGTTAGAAGTAAAACTAGATGGGAAAAGGGAAAGAGGCAGGAAAAGGTTTCAGCTGATAGACGATTTGAAAGGGAAAGAGAGTTATCAAGATATGAAGAGGACAGCGGAAAATAGGAGTATATGGAGAACCAGGTTTAACCATGAATAATCACGGACCTGTCTACGGACAGACTACCTATGATGATGATGATAAGTTCTGGCAGCTATGATATCCTCGAAGTTGTGGATGTGAAGCTAACACCCATGAAGACCTTTGGACTCCAATTTATAAAATACGTAGGCGAGATGGCAAAACCGGTGGTCATGGACTATCCACCACATTTAAATGGTCAATTAAGCATACAACACCGATTGAAGACGCTCAAATGACATTATTTAGATAAATACTTCGCTGGTACTATTTATAACTATATTGTCAATGAAACCGCAACCAGACAGTTTCGGGTGGCTAATATGGAAAGACTCGTTAGATGACTAGAATTCCGTGTGCACATTTTGACTACCGTCAGAAGAATTTTGCAAAATATCACACAATTTGTTTACATCGATCAATAAGACGGTTCTTTCAGCAAACAACAACTAAAAATCCATAAATTTCAACCCCTAGCTCTTATATGATCTGTAAGGTATAGATAAAAAAATTTAATCGGATAGAGCACTTCATTTACCACAATGAGGTCCACAAGACCACATAATTACGAGTTGTTTTGTTGATAACAATTCGAGAAACTCCCGAAAAAAACATCGCATATTTTGTTTTCATAGATCGCTAAGACGGTTCTCTCGGTAAACAACATTTAAATAGCACATTTTTCTCTTCCTAACTCTTATATGATATGAAGGTTATATAGTAAAAACATTTGTCGTAAAACATTCAGCGACACCACGTAATTACGACTTTTATTTCGAGTATAAAAACTCATGACTCGTCGGAAGTCGGGTTGTACATATTTCCTATATTGAACTCCACTCTGTGTATTCCATTTATGGAGCATAATTTAAATATTAATTCATTCCCACATAAAATCATAAAAGATTTGTCAATATGATATAAAAATATTTTTGTAGTCAAACAATATTGTTAAAAACAAAAAATGTCGAGTATACATTTGTTTCTTCTTTCCCTGCTTCAACGTCTAGTTTAAGATCTCTTGGATGAAATTTGTATTAACCTATAAAATTTATTACTCCTTTTATTTATTTGATTAGTAACAGAATATAAAAATGTTCAAATAAAATAATATTTTAAAACATAAATAATAATATCTATAACAGCGATCTTCCTCATATTGTATGATAAATATTATTTAAAGCTCTTTGCTCCATTTGTCTTAATTTTTCAATTCTAGTTATCGCATTCTTTATTATTACATATTAAAAATTAGGAATAATTAATACTGAGTTTAAATGACCTTTCAAGCACTTTTATTCTACCTAACAAAATCATTGTTAAATATCTTTAAACATAAGACTCGAATTCGACTGGAAACACGATTATATACATATACACAAGTAGTTGGTGCTTGCATTCTGCAAGGATTTCATCTCACCAAGCTAAACATTAATTTTTCAGAGATATTTTAGTCGTTTACATTTTTGTAACATATCAGGGATTTGTCTAAATTAATTCTTCTTGCGGAAAAAAAACTCAAATTCCGGAGCGCCTGGAGTCGAACCGAGGACACATGCAAGAGATGTCTTATATTATCCGAAGGCCTACTCATGACATCTACAAACCCTGAAAATTTCAGCGCAATATTCCTCTTAGTATTCTCTGCGCATCCAAATATGTTTTCCCTTAGCTTTTAAATGTCACGGTCTGAGAGTGACGTCATCACACTAAGCCACTTTTCAGTTCGTGGCACTAAGCTCTCCTTCATTTTTATTAACACGTAAAATAAATTCCCGAAGAAAAGCATTGTTTCGTAGTCATGACAGAAATATTGGGCCATTGTTATAAATTGTATAAAATCCTGTTCTTACGCTGTAATAATTGGACTAATTCGGCATGGATTCGTGTTTTACTTTCAGGATAAGTAATCTTCGTTTTGTTTCCCGTTTTTTAATTTGGGTCCGGAGTTTGTACCTTATTTAAAAGTAATTTAGAAATGCAATTATGAAAAGGCTTATACGGATTTAAATGGTTTTCTAATGGGACTTCAAAATTAACGTCTTGAGGTGTAAAAGACTCCGTTGTAAGGGGAAATTTTGGAATTTTTGATTTTTCCTGATGGTTTTGGACCAACAACAAGGATCCCTCCAAATGTCAGCTCTGTGTAATATCTAGAAGTACCTTAAGTTTTATATCATTATATATAATACAAGTAGTTTGTGCATACATTCTGCAAGAATTTCATCCCACCTAGAAAACATTAATTTTTCAGGTAGATATTTCACTACTAGATATATTTTTAATACAGAAGTTTCTCCCTCTGAACCAAGAACAACTAATAACACGACAAATAACACACTTTCTATAATCACCTTTATATCACAGTTATAGAATAACAGAAGCACCCTCAAATTTCGCGCCAATTTATGCAATGCGAAAAAGCATCGTGGAATCATAGTGGAAGTGAAGGGGAGTGATGAAATGTGGAGGAGCACGCACCACCCAATTGGTCGAGGCCTCCCACCGCATTTAGCGACCTTGGCATGATTAAACTGGCTAAATCACCCTTATATGATATATCTATACATTATATACATTATATTATATATATTAAAAATTATATTCGGGTGGAAGACATTTGCTACAATATAGTAGGATATCACGTACCTACGATTAGAAGATTTCAAGATAAAAATTACTGATACGTAATAATCATAAAAAATACTTATTGTGATAAGAAATTCTATTAATTCTATTTAATGTACAAATGGGGTATAAACAACCTCCAAAAATTTAAAATTTGATTTTTCTGGTTGGTTGTGTGCAAAATCCTATAATCGTGCAAAATTTCAGCTCCCTAAATATCTTAGATTGGTCTACCCACTGGAATAACTTTTCCCCATGCTAGCTAATGGGAGATTTCCGGAGCATCTGGAATCGAACTGTAAGCAAAATCGATACCAAATCCTCATAAGTGTTGCGGCCATTTAGCAACACTCAAAATTTCATTTAACCAGCTTATCGGCAAGTGCCCGAAATTAATTTTTAAAATGGCGCAATACTTTTCTTATGGGGAAATACGCAAGTTGCGGATTTTCTGGAGTCAAACCCATATATTAAGTGAGAAGTCTCATTTTTTCTGGAGGTTTCTCCATGATATCTACAAATACAGAAACTTTCAGCTCTCTAGCTCTTGCGGTTTGGACTGGATATAAGTATTCTCCTATATCATATCATTATATATCGACGACTCTTACAGAGGAGGAGGAGGAGGATATAACATATAGGAGGATACTAATGTTTAGGCACTTCCAGATATGCTGGAGATTCAAATTTTTTTCTTAGGTAGAGGTTTGTGCAAAACCGACTATAAAAAACGAAAATCATGAAAAAGTGCAAGAATGCGGCCGCTAAAAATTCGCAATTGTTTAAACAAATTTTCAGGGTTTAGGCATTTCCGAATGTGCTACGGAGCTGAAATTTTTTTATAAGTAGAATTCTTAAAAAAACGAAATAAGGATTATACAAATTTTGATATTTTAATTTGTTTGGCAGTTAAAAATTCTTAAAGTTTAAACAAATTGATAACTGTTTAGATACTACGGGATGAGCTAGGAAGCTGAAATTTTCAAATTATTTACAGAGTAGTAAATTTGCACAAATTTACATTTCAATTTTACCATATATGAATTGCGGCGGCCGTTAAAAATTATATAAATTTAAACAATTAGAAAAATATTATTTTACTTATAGAAGTACTACAACTTTAAAATTTGGCTCAAATGTGTATCATTAGTACCTTATAATGAAGAAAGTGTAAAAAATTTTAAATTGCAACATTTGGGGATTGTTTTAAACTATTATTTTTACATGTGGGAAAAACGGAAATCGCTGCGCAGGTGAAATCTTTAGAATTGAAAGAATATTTGTAATGATGATATGTCTGTCTGAAAAATGAATGTTTTTTCAAGGTGATATGAAATGCTTGCAGTATGCAAGCGCCAACTACTATCGTATGATATATCCTCCTCCTCCTCTGTAAGGAACGTCTATATATAATGATAACAGGAGGATACTAATGTCCAGCCCAAACTACAAGAGTTAGAGAGCTGAAAGTTTTAGTTTTTGTAGATATGATGAATAAACTTACAGATAAAATGAGACTTCTTACCTAAGTAACATGAGTTCGACTCCAGAAATTCCGAAAATTGTGTTATTTCCCATAAGAAAAGCATTGCGCCATTTTTGTAAATTAATTATGGGCACTTGCCTGAAAGCTAGAAAAATGAAATTTTCAGTGTTGCTAAATTGCTGCAATATCCATTAGGAATTATTGTCACTTTTGCTAACAGTGTCTTGGATTCGACTCCAGAGACCCCGGAATATCTCCCATAAGTTAGCATGGGAAAACGCAATCCAGTGTGTAGACCAATCTAATAAGTTTAGGAAGCTGAAATTTTTCAACATTAGAAAATTAGAAAATATTAAAATAGTTAATTTTTAGGGGTTGTTTTAATCCCATTTGAACATTAAAGTTTAACAATGTTTTAGGTACTACGGGATGAGCTAGGAAGCTGCAATTTTCAAATTATTTACAGAACAGTACAATTGCACAAATAAACATTTGTATCTCTCCATATATATTGCGGCGGCCATTAAAAATGTTTAAATATTAAACAATTAAAAAAATATTATTTTACTCCTAGAAGTGCTACAACTTTAAAATTTGGCTTAAATGTGTAGCATTAATACCCCATAATGAAGAAAGTGTAAAATGTTTAAAATTGCAACATTTGGGGATTGTTTTAAACTATTATTTTTACATGTGGGAAAAACGAAAATCGCTGCGGAGGTTAAATCTTTAGAATTAATAGAATATTTGTAATGATGAAATATCTGTCTGAAAAATTAATGTTTTTTCAAGGAGAGATGAAATGCTTGCAGTATGCAAGCACCTTTTACTAGTATATTATATCCTCCTATGTCAGGAACGTCTATATAAAATGATACTACTAGTATAATGTGCTTGCATTCTGCAAGCATATCATCTCACCTTGAGAAAACATTAATTTTTCAGACATATATTTCATCATGGGAAATTCCTAAAGTTTAAACAAATAGATTACTGTTTAGGTACTATCGGTTGAGTTAGTGATCTGAAATTTTCAAGTTATATAAAGTTTAGTCTTTGTAAGCAAATAAACATCTCAGATTAGTTATAAAATTCTTATTGCAGCCGTTAAAAATTATTTAAATTTAAACAATTAGATAAATGTTATTTCACTTCTAAATGTGCTACAAATTTTTGCAGAAATGTGTGGCATTATTAACCCAATGTGGCAAATGTATAATATTCCTAAAATTGCAAAAATTAGCGATTGCTTTACTCCATTATTGTTCCATAATGAAAAAACGAAAACCGGTCCAGAGGAGAAATCTTTAGAATTAAAGAAATATTTCTCATGATGAAATATCTCTCTGAAAAATTAATGTTTTTCAAGGTGAGATGAAATGCTTGCAGTATGCATGCACCTTCTACTAGTATTATATATATGTTATATCCTCCTCTGTAAGGAACGTCTATATATAATGATATCATACATATAACATACTAGTAGAAGGTGCTAGCATACAGCAAGCATTTCATCTCACCTTGAAAAAAATTTAATTTTTCAGAGAGATATTTAATAATGGGAAATATTTCTTTAATACATAATATTTCTTCTCTGGAACGATTTTCGTTTAATCCTTATGGAACAATAATGGAGTAAAAAATCACTAATTTTTGAAATTTTAGGAATATTATACTTTTTCCTCATTGGGTTAATAATGCCACACATTCCGGCCAAATTTTAAATTTGTAGCACCATTAGAAGTGAAATAACATTTATCTAATTGTTTGAAATTAATTAATTTTTAACGGTCGCACTAACAATTTTATGGATACACTGAAATGTTAATATATAGGAGGATACTAATGTTTTGGCACTTCTAGAGAGCGAGCGAGCGAGCAGGAGTGGAGCGGGCGGAGCGAGCGATAAGGAGCCAGCGAGCGAGCGAGCGACTGCTAGAGGAACGGAGCGAGCGGGGGCGAGCGAGCGGGATTCTGAGCGAGCGGAAGAGCGAGCGGGAGCAGAGCGAGCGGGAGAAGAGCGAGCGAGCAGGAACGGAGCGGGCGGAGTGAGCGGGGGCGAGCGAGCGGCGGAGTGAGCGAGCGAGGGGCGAGCGGGATCGGCGAGTTAGGAAGCTGAGATTTCTACATTATTTAGAGTTTAGTCTATATAAACGAATAAGCATTTCAATCTATCCATGAAATCGATATTGCAGCCGTTAAAAATTATTTTAATTTAAATAATTATATAAATATTATTTGTCTTCTATTTGTGCTATCAATTTAAAATTTGGCAGAAATTGTTAACCCAATGTGGGAAAAGTATAATGTTTCTAAAATTGCAATAAATAGTTGATTGTTTTACTCCATTATTGTTCCATAATGAAAAAACGTAAATCGGTGCAGAGAAAAAATCTTATGAATGAAAGAAATGTTTATCATTATGAAATATCTCTCTGAAAAATTATTGTTTTTTCAAGGTGAGATGAGATGTTCGCAGATGCAAGCACCTTCTAATAGAAATAAAAAATTATAGAGATTTTGATATTTTAATTTCTTTGGCTGTTAAAAAATCTTAAAATTTAAACATATAGATAAATGATTAGGTACTTTGGGGCAAGCTAGGAAGCTGAAATTTTAAAGTTAAGTAGAGCTTAGTGCATTGAAACTAACGAACATTTGAAAAGCTCCAATAAATTGTTATTGCGGCCGTATTAAACTTTTAAATTTAAACTTATATAAATATTATTTCACTTCTAGATGTGCTACAAGTTCAAATTTGACAAAAATGTGTGAAATTATTACCTTAAATTGGATAAAGTATTATATTCTTAAAATTGCAAATTTAAGGCATTGTTTTAATCAAATATTGTTCAATTATTTATTTCCAAATGTGCTAAAATTTTTATTAAAGGTGGAATTTGTGAAAAAAACAAATAGGATGTATTGAAGTTAAACTTTAAACAAATAGGTAAATGTTTATGTACAACAAGGCGAACTACAGAGCTGAAATTTTAAAGTTATTTATAACTTAGTGCAAATGCGCAAATAAATATTTGAATATCTCCATGAACTTGTTATTTCGGCCGTTAGCAATATTTAAATTTTAACAATTAGATAAGTATTATTTCATTTGTACATGTACTATAACTTTAAATTTTGGCATATTAGTACCCCACAATGGAAAAAGTATAATATTTTTAAAATTACTAATTTTAGGTGTTTAACTGAAATATTTTTCCATAAGGAAGGAACAAAAATTGGTACAAAGGTGAAATCTTTCGAATTAAAACAGATATTTCTATTTATGAAATATATATCTGAAAAATTAATGCTTTTCAAGGTGAGATGAAATGCTGGCTTAATATAAACTAAAGTAAGGAAGAAAGAAACACTAAGGTTATTCAAAGAATGGCAATCACTAAAAAACTATAAATCTGGCCAATTATTTCAAAAGGTAAGACGTTTTTAAGTGATTTCGTTATCTAAAATCGTTTTATGTATTTTGCATAATCTCTATACTTAGCAGACAGCGAAATATGTTTTTCATTAACATTGAAAATGAATGAGGTGAAAGATATCTCCGAAGGAAAAATAAGAAAACTTTTATAAAAATTCTTTAATTTAGACCAACATTTGTAATCCTTAATTAATAGTAGCTCAATAACTTTGGCCAAAACTAACAAAAGTGGAATACTCCTTTGGCTGAAGGAGTATTCCACTTTTGTTATTTATATTCCTTAACTTTTCCTCCCTTTAACAGCTATATGCACATTTTCCTTTTCTTTCAACTGAACATATTGTATGCATATATTAAGCCAATTACACATAATAGATGATAATAACACTTTGCATGTCATACTAAAGCTTTTTATCACCAAATTCGGTTTCAAAGTCCGGAGACTCATTTTGTTTCGTAGGTTTGGCTTTCAAATATTCACGTGACAAATTAGACTCACAAAATCAGCCTTTGCGTGGGATAACGTATGCGTATGCTATATTTGAATATATCTTCAAATGTTTCCACCGGCTGCAAGTTTAGAACTTGCAATTCCTGCCCAAGTTTTTAATGTTTTTGAGAATCATGACCACATAATATAATGCAGTTTCTTTCACTGGAACTTAATTTGAGTGAAATAACTATATTTTGAAAGTGATTTCATCGATTGCTTATTATGATCATTTGATAAAAAATACAGTCGCCAAATTTATCGATAAAGAATGCAGGAAAAATTTATATATTTTGGCAAAATAGGGAAGACAATAAATATTGCATACCATTAAGCACTAAAATAAAAATTTACCTGGTTTAATTACTTGGTTATATTTTCAAATCTTCCTCAATATTTTTTGTTTTTACTTAATAACCAGAACAACGCCCACTGATCTCTCCATGTCCGCGCGGCCTTCCGGTCGCGCATAGTCCAGTCGATCGCCCCAGGTTGGCAATTTGCCACCTTCTACGACCTTTATGTGTTGCGAGTTTAATGTCTTTTATGCGTGTTAGTTTGGCTTTACAATATACCTAGCAGGTGTGTATGGCGAAGGAAGAAGAGGAAAGAACTCGCAAGGGAGTTGCAAAATATACATTTATTACCCTCTTAAAAACTAACTCATTCCTTTCATGAGTAAACAAAAAAAAATAATTTGACAAGTTAAAAAATAAACACAGTAATGCTATAAAAACCATAACAAGGGGGATAAAAAGGGAACAAAAAATCGGGGATACACTGCAAGCATTGCCGGAGTGCTTGGGGAGAGGTGGGGAAAGGTTTTAGTCTCGGCTGGCGGCAAATGCCCCTGCCAGGTCCGCGACCCGCAGTACTCTCAGCTCCTTTGCGTCGAGATTTACGTAAAAATTAATTTTGAAAATCAACTTTTTTGTTTTATATTGGATTCTTTTAATTCTTTTTTTGTTATGCTCCTTTAATTTAGTTAATATGTTTTGCGCATTCCAATTTTTGGTGGAACGCTTACTTTACTTTTTTTGGAACATTTCTTTCTTTTTTTTCTCTTTTAAACAATAATTTATTTTTACTGTAACCACAAAAACAATATTCTCCTTAAAGCACAATTTGCTTCAATTTACTAAATCTATAAAAATATTACTACATCTATTGTTAGTATTAAGCAACAGAAATAGGAAAGTTTGCGCCTTCACTACGGAAGGAGTATTTCTTTTGGTCGTTTAAACTTGCATTTTTTTGTCGCGTCGTATTGCCAAAGTCGGACGGTGAGTGGGTTGAATTGTAGGGACTGCTCGAAGCGCTGTGCTCGCTTGCGAACGAAGTCGTGTATCGTGAGGATTTTGTGCGCGTTTCTAATCTCGTAAGTCGGAACGAGTCGAGGACTGTTTGTGAAGTAGAGCAGTGTGACGTTTTGGAATGTTTCTAATTTCCGCATGTTAGTTTTCGCCGTGTTACCGAATAGCTCGCATCTGTACAGCAAGGTTGGCCGAATGTGAGATAGGTATAGCCGAATTTTTTCGCCCCTTCGTAATTTAGAATTTTTGGTTATGAGGGGCATGAATAATTTCCTCATACCCCTCGCTTTATTTATCGCCTGCTGTACGTGTGCACCCCATGTCAGTTTCTGATCGAGGTGTAACCCTAAGAATTTGTGTGTGCTTCGCATCGGTATCTCGGTGCCTCGGAATTCGAGGCGAAGGGAGGGCGTGAATTTTAGAACGCTTTTATCGGCGTTAATCTCAACTTTCCAGTACAGCGTCCACTTTTCTAATAGGTTCAGATAATTTTCGATACGTCTTACAGCTGCGTTGACCTGTTGCGACTGCGAAGAGATTGCAGTGTCATCCGCAAACATGTAGACTTGAGTTTGTGGAGAAGAAGGAAAGTCATTGACGAAGAGGTTGAAGAGGATCGGACTCAAGATTGCCCCCTGGGGGACGCCACAAGAAATCCTCTTAGAAGAGGAGAGCCGACCATCCACAGCGACTCGCAGGGACCTTCCGGAGAGGAAGCTCCTGCAGATCTTTTACAAGTACAATGGAAAATCCATTGCGGCGAGTTTCAGTAGCAGGCCTTCGTGCCACACCTGATCGAAGGCCTTGGCGACGTCTAGGAAAAGGACTTCCGTCCGTCCTCGGGAGTTGAATCCGTCCGTTATATTCTCCACCAAACGAAGGATTTGGTGGGATGCGGAGGTCTTTCGTCTGAATCCCATCTGTTCAGGTCTAATTAGGTCGTTAGCCCGGATGTGGTGATCGAAGCGGGCGAGGATTATCCTCTCGAACACCATCGAGAGGTGTGACAGGAGGGATATGGGTCGGTGGCTGGCTGGGAGAGACGGATCTTTCCCCGACTTTGGGATCATGACAACTTTGCCACGCTTCCAATTCCAGGGAAAGTGGGATGCGGTGAGGCAGGCGTTGTAGAGGTTTGTGAGAGACGAAATAGCACCGGGAGTGAGATTCATGAGCATCCGGTTACTAACTTCGTCTAGGCCTGAAGCCTTGCGAGGGTTAAGCTCCTTGATGAGCTGTCGTGTTTTATCGTCCGTAGTGAGGACTAAGGGTGGGCAGGGGGAGAGGCTAAGCAAGATTAAATTCTTCCTCGCCTCCTCCTCCGTCTTAGTCTTTCCCAGTCCTCGCAAAGCGTCATGGTGCCGGCCAAATGCTCCGCAAACAGCTCGGCTTTTGCCTCGGCGACATGGATGAACTCGTCCAGGTGCCTGAGGGGCGTCGGTATGCGCGCCTGACCCGTCAGCCGCTTGGCCATTTGCCAAGTCGAGCCGTCTTCCAAGGAGAGGGAGGAGATCTTCCTCTCCCACTCCCGGTTGTGAAATTCCGTCATTCCTTTTTTAACACGATAAGAAAGGATGTTGTATAGTCTTTTATCCAGCTGTTCGCGATGGCGTTGCCATCTTCCCTTGACGCGGTTTCGCTCCCTGATGAGGTCGATGAGGGGTTGGGGTAGGGATGGGACCGGAGGCTTCGCTCGAACCCGGGGAAGCGATGCCAGCCTGTAAGCGCTGGACATCGCGCCCGTGATTCGGCTAACCTACGCTTTCACGCCCTCGATCGTGGGATCGATAAGGCGCGGTAATGAGGCGAACGTCTCGTCGATAGATGATTTGTACATGCTCCAATCTGTACGGATGATGGGGGAGGGCGAGAAGCCGAGAGATTATCAGTCATAATGTCGATCCTTATAGGATAGTGGTCTTAGGTAAGCGCTTTGATTACATGTGGAGTGCCGTGGCTGTAAACATTTTTGGTCAGGGCGAAGTCCAGGACGTCGTCTCCCTCAGGACCGGAAGAACTGACGTGCGTCGCCGAGAACGGCGCTTAGATCGAGGCCATCGCCGTCGCTGCAAAATTACGGAGAATTGGTCCGTTAGAATTCCCATGACGACATCCAAATTGGATGCACTTGGAATTCCAGTCGCCTACATAGATGGCCGGTTTTTCCGTAACGAGCAGCTCCAGGTCAGCCTCCAGGAGCCATTTGGATGCGGGTTGGTATACAGAATAGATATGAAGATTGCCCGTCGAATGATGAATCGAGATTCCGATGCTTTCTAGTTGGCTAAGGGCATCCGAGTTCAGTGGGGAGTGTTTTATTGTGGATTTGACTGCGATGGCCACGCCACCATGAGTGGTTTTGCGGTCTCGCCGATATATTTTATAATTTGATAGACAAAATTTGTTGGCATGCGCGAGATGCGTCTCCTGAAGGGAGACGACATCGTAGCTGCCAGAACTGATGAAGTGAATAAACTCTTTTGCCCTAGAGAGGATACCGTTGGCATTCCATGACACCAACTTGAGGAACCGCGGCTCGCGCTTAGTAGCCATTATCCAGGATCGTTCCAATCTCCCGTAGGATAAATAGCTTCTTCTCGGCTAACGACGAGAATTTTGACAGGTTATCCAAAACCCAAGGGGGAGAGGGTTGCTGGGAAGGAGGCAAAGGGACCGACGGGCGAGAAGGCTGAGGGGTGGGGGCAGCCGCTGGAATGTTTCTCGCTTGCGCTGCCGCGCGGCGAGGGTCGGCGGGAGAAGGGGGAGGGAAGGCAAAGGGACGAGGGGCTGGGCGGGGGGAGGGTAGGGAAGGGCGGGTTGCGGCCGAGAAGATGAATGGAGAGGTAGCGGGGGGAGGGGCGGCTCGGTTCGAGAACCAAGCGTTAGTGGCGGGGATGGGGTCGGGGACGTGTTTATAGTGGACCGCTGCCTGCGGCTCTCGAGGATGCCCTGATATGTCTGGTATCCCCGATAATTGGCAGGGTGAATTTGTTGACAATTCACGCATTGCGCCGGCGCAGTACGATCTCTCTTTGGGCAGTCAATCGTGAGATGCTCTTCGAGGCATTTCACGCATCGCGCCGTATCAGCGCAGTAGTTTTTGGTGTGGCCGAAGTTCTGGCAGCGCTGGCACTGAACGATACCCTTAGTCTTTACATATGGCCTGATGTCTACATTAGACGATCCCATCAGAATTTTCGTGTAGAGGATCTTGGCGTGATCCTTGCACTCTTCCAAAATCACGTGGAATACCAGGGTGTTTCTCCTGGGACGGTGTTAAACCCAGCGGCGCGTTCTTCCCTCGATGGCTTGGTTGACATTATCTGCCTCACGACCTTGACGCCTCAACCAAGCCGTCCGGGGCTTGTTTTAACGATGCCGCGGTGGCATGCTCGTGAAGCGAGCGGACGGTATATTGCGGGAGGTGGTCCTCCGGCAGCAGCTTGTGGGACTGAAAAATATCCCGCGTTTTGCGGTAGTCCGCAGCGCTAGCACACTGAACGTGCATAGCGCTGCGGCCTTTTACTTTGCAGACGGGCTGCTCCTGCAATTCTACGAGTAGGGCTTGGTATGTTGATTCCCAGTCTCGCGTGTCCCGCAAAATTAGCTCGGGGATTTTTGTTGATTTAGCCGGAGGAACCACCTCCATCGCGGTCGCGGTGTCCCCAGGTTTTATCTGGGCGAATCGGTTTGACGTGACTGTCAGCGACTCTTGGGATGCAATTCGCATCCATTTGAGGCTGACAGCATTTTTGCCTGTCGATCTGATGGGTCGCGGGTTTGGGTGGGGCGCCGAGTATGATCGGATTTTTCTGTGTCGCGGAATATGCTCGCAACACATCTAACGCCGCCGAAACGGGCTTACCGACTGGACCGGATCGGCTGCTGTCTCGCTGTCAGCGGACTGGTGGTCCATCGGCTTCGGTGCTGGTGGAGAAGGCGTGGCCTTTGCGGGGGCGGGCTGTGGCGCCACGTCGGGAAGCGGCTTATCCTTCTTCCCTTCTTTCTTCTTTTTTTGGGTGGCGGGCTGCTGAGTTTCCCGGGGCAGCTGTTGCAGCTTGCTCACGGCCCCAGTGGCCGATTTGGCTGATGCCCTCGGCATCGCGGTTTGGAAGGGTGATGGTGGGTGGAGGGAGAAAGGGGAACGGTCACTCCTGAGTCCGGGGAGTCCGTCGTCGCTGGTGAGCGCTCACAAGCAGGTGACGCAGTGCGCGGTTCGGCGGGCAGACTAACAAATAATTCGCAGATAGGAGTCAATAAGTCGAAACAATCAATCAATCAATCCAATCAATGAATGAATTAGCATGAATGAATGAATCAGAATCAATCAATCAATGAATCATCCAAATCCGAATCGAATCAATCAATCCGAATCGAATCCAATCAATCGAATGAATCAATCGAATCCAATCAATCAATCCATCATCCCAGAACAACGCCGGGTACTTTCATCTATTAAACCAATGAAACGAAAGACCAAACCAATGAACAAAGCGAAGCAAACCAATGCAAAAAATTACAAACAAACCAAAAACAAAAGACCCTGTTTTTGAGAACAATATTCTATATGCATAAACACCGTACGCTAGATACATACGTATATGCCACCGAATGAATCGCACTATCAGCTAAAACAATCACCTCTTAGCTCGAATCTTTTAGCAATGAATTATTTCAATAAGCCTTTGTATACCAGCAACACATTTACTACAATGAAGAAAACAGATTATAACTTCTGATAATCGAATTTCATCATTTATTTATAACAAATGTAATACAATAATTTAAAATGATAAGTTAGTGTTAATAGGTTAATCGTAAAACTTGTTTACTTATTACGTGTTGAATTACACTGTTCTCATTAGTACACAACAAGATTAGAAAGGTGTACTCCATGTCGGAGTACACAGAGTTCAAAAATGCGTACTTTGAGATTTCACTGCTCTGAATATTTTTCGCTCAGATGAGTGCTAGATGCTAGCGAGGTACTTTGAAAATACAAATGTAAAGTGGTCGTAATTATTGTACGATTTTAACAAAAATTGGAATCGGTCGATCAATTTTAGCAAAACTCTCCAATACCAAAATTTCATTAAAATACATCCAGCGATTCCCGAGTTGAAACAAATGAACATTGTAAACTACATGTAAATCTTCATGTAAAGTGGTCGCAATTATTGTCGGATTTTAACTAAAATTGGAATCGGTCAACCAATTTTAGAAAAACTCTTAAATTCCAAATTTCATCAAAATACGTCTATCGGTTCCCGAGGTTTAACCTGACAATAATTTTTATAAACAAACGGATGGTCTCACGATGGGATCCCCTTTTTCCCCTCTCCTTGCCGACATTTTAATACACTTTTGCGTCACTGCAATCGGGAGCTGGCTGTTGTTTTTGTTAGTTGTTACACATGCAGAGTGCCTAGCGCCGTACATACTATCACCTGCTGACGCACAGACTACTGTGTGTGTAATTTTTTATCGTGTTTTGGCCCGCAGGAATGAGTAAGCCGCGGTTTCGGTGAGGGTGGTAGAAGCGTGAAGTAACTGCATCCAAGACGTTGTCATGTGCCTCATGGAGCCCTACCTAGGGAAAGGGAGAAATGTGACGACTGACAACTTTTTCACGTCATTGCGATTGGAAAAAAGGCTCGGAGAAAAGGCCACGAGTTTAGTGGGGATTGTGGATAAGACAAATACCAGCTTTTCAAAACCTTTACACCACAGAACTCCTGAAATCAGACAATTTATCTCTAACCGTGTACCAACGGAAACGAAGCAAACATGTTGTACTGCTTATCTCCCAGCATTCAATCGTAGAAATTAGTGACAATAAGAATAAAACACCAGAAACAAAATTAATTAACAGTACCAAATATGGAGTTGACATATTAGACCAGAAGAAATACACTGAAAGATGCTTCCAGAAGTAGGCCCATCCACACATTTGTCAATACATTTGCCATACATGCCTGGGTCATTTTCAAGGCGGTGACAAACAAAACAAAACAAAATGGCTAAAGGAGTATTTCACCTTTGTTAGTTTTGGCCAAAGTTATTGAAAATAAGTACAGGCATGAGTAATCGCACATATTTATCGGGACCACAAAAAAGGAAGAAAAAGTCTGCTCGCGACGCAGTGAAAAGATGCAACGCAGGTCTTTCTTCTTGGCTGAAATCGGAAGTTACGAGTACACTTGGTGAAGTCGAATTGGGAAAAAAACGGAGTGACGGAAGAACCTAAAAGTGTTCGCAAATCTTTAATTGAAGACAGAGACGGTGAGCAAAATAAACTTAAATGTGAAGATACTGCTCCAATTTTGGAAATGGAAAAACAGCTAGCGAAGTGACATGCGCCTCATTTGAGAATACTATCAATAATGAAAGCACGAGTACCTCAATATACATGACTGACGATCGGGCAGACTGGACTATTCCACTACCTTCTGATTATGGAATCGATTTGATTCAGCAAGGCCCTCCACAACAAAATTTTAACATCTCTTGCCCCAAAAATAGTGATTCTGGCCGATCTTTTTTAGAAAATATAGTACTTCAAGAAAATGGCTAACGGAGAAAAAGTCACGCTCACATGGCTTCTGTATTCGCCAAAAAATGACGCCATATTTTGCTTTCCGTGAATTTTATTTAAATCTAAGAGAAATGCTGGGAGATTTGTTAACGGCTACAATGATGATATCTCACGTTGTGAAAGAGCATAAATCGGGGAAAATTCACGGAAACATTTTTTTTCTTGGGTTGAATTGGAAAAGAGGGTCTTAAAAAGAGCCTTAATAGATCAAGCTTTAGTGGAGTCACTTCAAAATGAGAAGAAGAGACTTGAACAGGTTCGTCAAAGGCTAATCAGTTGCGTTGTATTTCTTGCAGAGCGCAATTTTCCATTCCGAGGTCAAAACGAGACTACTGGGTCCCGTTCGAATAGAAATTTCCTAGACTTGATCGAATTGTTGGGGATCTATGCCTAAATAATGGCGAATCAGATCAGTAGAATAACGTGCTTTGAAGGAAAAATTATTCATTTTCTATCTAAAGATATTCAAAATTATTTCATCAACATTGTTGCTGGCGCGGTCACAGACAAATTAATTGAAGAGGTTAAAACCACCAAATATTACAGCGTACAAATGAATTGTACTTCAGATATAGTTCATGAAGAGCAAACTTCAGTAATATTAAGATATGCCCATCATGATTGTGAAAAACAAATATATATTGTCAAAGAAATATTTTTGTGCTTTGTTGATGTGAATAACACTAGTGGAGAGGCTCTTCCTAATTTATTAATATCTATTTTAGAGAAACATGGGTTACATATAAAATACTGTAAAGGACAGTCGTACGATAGCGGAGCAAATATGAAAGGCAAGCACAAAGGTGTTCAGTCGCGAATATTGGGTATGAATGATTAAGCATTATTTGTTCCTTGTGCAGCTCATAATTTTAATCTTTTTTATCCAATGCCGCCAATTCGATTTCACAATGCAAAAAGATGTTTGACACGATTAACAGGATATATTTATTATTTGTTGCTTCTACTAAAAGGTAGAATATCTTGAGAGACGTTGTTTAAATTACTCTGAAACCACTTTTTGAGACTTGATGGCAAGCAAGAGTGGACGCAGTAAAAGCTTTAATTTTCTAGTTACCTTCCGTTTGCGATGCTTTAGATAAACTCATAGAAACAAGTGAGGATTCGGTTGCAGAATCGAAAGCAAGTTCCTTTTTACACTGCATACAACAGATGCATTTTATCGCATCACTAGTAGTGTGGTACGAAATTTTGTCATTAATAAATAGAATTAACTAATGTCTACAATCTGAAAGCATGGCTTTAGCTGTTACCATTCAAATCGAGGATGCAGTAAAAGAAAAACTGGAGAGGTTTCGTTATAACTCTTTTGAAGATTCCTTGATGCGAGCGAAACAAATTGTAGAGGAGCTTGGTGCCAGCTCTGAATTCCCTAACGTCAGGATTCATCGGCAGAAAAAATTTTTGTGAAGCCAAATACGATGATGGGTGTATAAAAAAGACCAGAGTACGAACATTGAATGATGCTACAGCATTTCAAGAAAATAATAAGCAAACATGGGACTCTCTCATTCGGCGAATCGACTGTGGATATGGTAACAAAAATAGAAATTTTATGAAAAATCTTTAGAAAATACTATAGGGCAAGGCTACATATATTTAATTAAAATTCATTATTCCTCACTGTATGCCTACTAGCAGACAAATTATTACATAATATGTACTCAGGAAAATATTTTCTTGTGCTCGGAATATTAAATTTAAATTGGCACATATTCCAATAAAACGTCCTTAGTCTCCATCACTAAATTAAATGTAATGTGGGGAAAAAAAATTGAAATAGCTATACTTGATGCAACTCAAATACTGGGGCATTTATAATAGCAATATATTCGCCGTTCCGCGGCCAATTATTCATTCCATTATACATCTATCGAAATTTTAGGGCCATCGTTGTCATGTCACTATATCAGACGGTCACATATTATTTATCTTTTCGCCTCCCAGTGGCTTGCCAACAAAAATCGTCTCGCATGCCATAGGTTAACCATCACCGACCTTGGGTAAATAATGTTCTCTATATTTATCCGCATTTCATCTATGTTGCTAATAGGGATACTCTCCTTGAATTTCCCTGGCTGAGGTCACAAGAGATCGCTAAATTTCTATGAGGAGGCTGTGGGCGTGGTGGAATAGGAAGCAGCGATGGAAAGCGCAGGCGCTAGAAAGATTCCCACTAGACGTCTATGGAAGGGAGGTTTCCTATATGATCGCATTACTGGATGGCCGGCTTTTCTTACTTACCCTCACTAACCAATCACAGCGTATGATCCGTAATGGAAAAAGATCATTGTTGGATTGGTACGCCTTATTGGCGCCTCTTGAGTTATTTTCTCAATAATTTAACAACATTTACAAATGTTTGAAATTTATTACAAATGATTTGGTCTGCTAAAGTCTCTCTGCTGCGAGGGGCAGGTACTTGAGATCAGTTTCTGGAGGAATCCTTAAGTTTTGCACTCCTAATCTGAGTTAATGCTGGCCGTGAAGTCTGTGCAAGTGTCAAATTTAAATGTGGTCCCAGCAATTAAACATGAACTAAAATGAATATGGAGGGGGCGAAAGGAGTGGGAGTAAAAATGGGCGGGCTTAAAAAATCCTAAGGAAACATTCTACATTGATATAAATCAACATGAAATTATATGACAAATACGACTATGCAGCAAATAATTGCTGAAAACATAAAAAATTCCAATAGTAAATCTCCACAACCCGAAGATGTATTTTGGTAAAATCTATTGTGAAATACCGATTTGGTGAAAAGGTAGATAGACGGGGACCTCGCGACGGTTACTGTCGTGGACCCTCATTAATGCGCGAGATTCCTCAAGCCCTCGGCTGTGCGAAACTTTCCACGACCCCCGAGCTTTCTCTTCTCAGGAGGGAATCCCATGATAGCAGAGATGATTAAGCACGAATTAATCATAACTTTTTAAATGCGATAGTAATGAGAATGCATGTCTTTTTAACGCACTACGTAGTTTTCCGACTATACACGTATTTTAAACGGTCTACTACGGCAAATATTAAGGAAGTTGATATTTGTTGCTAAGAAGCAGCCTTTATTCTAACGTGCAGCTGGACACAAAATGTTCAGTGGTAAAAAAAATTGTGCACTGGGAATTTAAAATTTGTGCAGTTAAAAGTATTATACAGAATACAAAAATATGTAATAAAACAATGAAAATATATTTTATACAAAAGTATACAAATAAATAAAAATATGTGCTTATAATTAAATTAATATTTTCTTATTTTTGTCTTAGTTTCGTCATTATCTCGCTCTTTCTTTTCTGCATCTTTTAAAATTCCTTTGTACCATGCTCTTTGGCTTTGCTAGTGTATTTAATTCGATCATCCCGTTTATTTAGCCACGAAATTACTACAGGTCTGGGATTCAATTCGTCTAATGACGGCCTGTTATGATGAATATACATATATTCATTTTCATACTCTACAGACAATCTACTCCGACTATTTGATTTTAATATATTGCTTGTACTAATTAAACATTCAACTATGGGGTTTGGCAGTGGCAGCCAATATACGTGCCATAGTTAGTGTTATGTTAAGAAATTCGATTGAAGCACATAAAATTGGAAGAAACTCTGTAAGAGTCATTTTTCGGAATTCGTTTATTTTTTTGATGCTGCAGAATGTCTTCATATTCCATTGACAATTCTATCAAATCAACATCGTTTCCCAAAATATGATGAACATCCTCAATATTAGCTAAATGGTCTAAGGTGGCAAAAAGATTCAATTTTTTGAAAAGTTCCGAATCAACATCAAATCTTTTATTGAGAAATTCCACAAGTGAATTCACCAGTTCTATGCAAACTGCCGAAATTGATCGCTTTTGAGAGACGTATTTGTGATGCTCCTTAAGACGTCGTTCGAGGGTTTGAAATAGCTCAATATCTTTCAAAAAATATTTTCCCTCCAACTTCTTAACTAGATGTTCGTTAAGGGCACTAACCTATCCTTCCAACAAAGGCTGCTCTTTTAAAATGTTAAGTTTTGACTTTACGGAAATTGTCTCTTTCTCCATGTCTAAAATAGTGACTCTGTCGGCTTGTAGCTTCTTCTGGTACCTGCTAAATACAATTAGGACATCAGCCAAAAATGAAAGTAGACGAAGATTGTCCAGACTAAGGAGAAACATGGTATAACGACGCACTTCTCGATCAGAACAAGTTTGCATATAAAGCACCAGAGCATGTCAAGAAGAAAGTACAGCATTTACGAGATCGAAGGAGAATTGCGTCAATCTCACTTTAAATAATCGTGGCAAATAAAGAAGGTTGCAACCATTTTCATTGGCGAAATCTCTGAGTTCTCTAGTTCGCAACCCAGAAGAATGGAAATAACTGCTTAATCCTATGAGTACTTGAAATATGTGCTTAAGGTCGACAATGGACTTGGCGACTTCCATGCCAGATTAAACCTGTGCACAGCACACCAGATTTTTAAAAGCGAAGGGTATATTTAGTGCTATTGTTTATAAATTTCGATTGAAAAATCTCCCACAATCCTGATTTTTCACCAGTGTTTACTGAAGCTCCATCTGTGACAAACGAAGTAGCAAATTTGAACATGTGGTTAGTAGCACATTTACTTACTGCTTGATTGCAACAAACTACTATAGCACTAAGAAGCCCCTTAGCTCCGCGACAGGTTGGCTTACTTATTTCAAGAAAATATTAATCGGTTATGCCAGATTTGCTTACAACTTTAGCCAGTAGATAAATTTTATCAGTTTGGGTACGATCAACGCTGCCATCGCATCGGAGAGCCATTAATAAATAATCACTAGTTAGCTCTTTCGCGAGTGCAGTTGTGTCGCTATTTACTATGCACTGCAGAAATTCTTTATGAGCTTGCGGAATCAAATACTAGAAGTCCATGCATGGAGTAGTCGACAAATTATTGGGGTAGTTAAAAGAAAAATTTTCAGCAGCTTTAGCTACAACAACTCTAGCAGGAAATGAAAAAGCACTAAAGGTTAACTTTTTGGCACCTTCATAGGTATGCAAGAGCAAGCTTCCAATGCTATTTCTCAAGTTTTCATTTATCTTTGATAATATTTCTCCCATATCTGAATTTTGTGCTACCTCAGGTTGTGGGAGTGTTGAAAGTCGGAACGCTTTAGCACATTCCGCGTGACAGGGTGGTGAAAAATGCTTATCAATTGTTCCTTACGGAAGATAGTACCACAATCTTTAGCAATTGGAGGAACTTGGGATTTTTTTAGTGCATTTTTAAGATTTCTGGAAATTTAAGACATACTGAGCATTTAACATAATGCCGCCCATTTACATGAAAATACTGGTGTCATTTTTACATTTAATCTCTTTCATTTCACAAACTTCAAATAATTTATTACATTTTGTCAGTAAGGATAATGGTGAGCTTTCAATTGGAATATCTACTACTTTGTTAGTGCTTTGGCTGTCAGAATTTGAAGGTTCGTCCGAGTCGTACAGTCTGGGACAAAATTATTTTCATCGTCGGCATAATTTTTTTATATAGAAAATGTCCCAGAAGCATAATGCTCATATAAGGGACGGTATATAATGACATTTGGCAGTTAGCCAACAAGAAAAACAATTATTACATACAAACTAGAAAATATCAAGAAATATAAAGGTATAATAGTACAAAATAATATATAAAAATCTATGACATGCACTTTTAAAAAATGGTAAAACAAAATGTAATACGTAATATAATAAAAATTTTATATAATAAATTGAATACTTTGGCTCAAACATTTATTTAAAAAACACATAAACACAAATACATATAAACCTGTATACAATATGTAAATATATTATAATTCTAAAACTGCATTCCATATAATTTTTAATATTTCTTTCTTAAATTTATAAAGAGGTGTAATGGTTTTTACCTTAGAGGGCAATTAATTGTAGTTTTTTATAATTTGATATTTTACACCCTTTATTCCATATTTTGATGTTTTGCATAGAGGGACCTGAAAGTTATTTTTGTCACAAGTAAATGATGTGTCTGTTGGTACGAAATTAGCTGGGACAAATATCTCTTGATTAGCATTAGATGATCCTGCCGATGTAGTTAACCATTGTCCTAACAAATTTGACTCAGCACACTTAACTTTTCGTTTCCCCATTTCAAAAATTGCCGGACGATTACTCATGACTGGGGTTTTATAATATTTTACTTTATACTATGTGACTAAATCACAGTCACTACACATAACTCTAAAAAATGCGTCACTTCCGCCACATTTGCGCGCGCAACAAGCAACAACTCTGACTCATGACGAAACTAGTATTCATAGAGTGCAGCAGTGCGTATAGCCTAAACAGAGAGATTAAAGTTACGACGTACTCCGCCGTCTGCCTTGGAATTTTGGAAACTTGTGCAGTGGGAAAAAAAGCTTATAATAAAGGCTGCTCAGAAGTGTCAACCCAGTGGGTTGCTTCCCGCGGTTTCTGCCACATTTATATGCTAGTATATATCACGAGGTGACATGACACCATGATGGTCCAATTCCATCCAAAATTAGTTTTAATTTCGTTTCGCTTGATTTTTTTGCTTTAAATACAAATAATGTGATACTAAATTTTTGCTGGCCCCTAAATGCTATAAGACTGCGAAGGCCTTCTCAGCAAATCCTCGCTTTACATTCTCGATGTTGATATGGAGCTTAGACACCAATAAAATATCGTGGAAACGGTTAATGGTTTCCGAAAACCAGCCATCTATATTAGGTATAATTTTTAGAAGATGCATTCAGGGTAGAGCCCGGTTATTGCCCACTGAACATTTATCTGCTGCCTCATTTTCACAGATATTCCTCAATTCGATTGAAAACGGGGCGGGAAAAACAAATTTAAATTTTTTTTCAAAAATATTTCTAAAACTCTTTGGCGCACTTAATAAATCAGCACCCCAAGCGGTCGCCTGTACATAATTTAGAGGGTTAAATCTGCGGAGGGACGGAGGAGAGTTACCCATAAGGCGTGCCAATTCAATAAGGATCTTTTTCCATCACGGATTTGGGGAACAAAAAAAAATGCTCTCGGAGGGCGTATGTAGCCCACGAACCTTAAGTTTTCCCACTCCAGCTCAACTGAATCATACGCTGTGATTGGTTAGTGAGGGTAAGTAAGAAAAGCCGGCCGTCCAGTAATGCGATTGTATAGGAAACCTCCCTTCCATAGACGTCTAGTGGGAAACGTCCTAGCGCCGGCGCTTTCCATTGCTACCGCCTACTCTACCACGCCCACCGCCTCTTCTTGGAAGTTTAACGATCTCCTGTGACCTCAGCCAGCCATGAGGCAAGAAGGAGGGTATTCCTATTTGCAACAGAGAGGAAATGCGGCTAAATATAGGTAAAATTATTTACCCTTGGTAGATAATCTTGGGTTTAAACAACCCCATGCATATTGTGGTTTCTTTATATTATAACAGCCACGTAGTAGACCATGTTGTGGCCACATTTATTCTCAGTTGTGATGTCGGTGCCAGATGCGTGACAATTTACTCCGCGTTTTTTCTGAGATTTAATGCTTGGAAGGTTGGATTACACATTAAATGCACCTGGTTAGGGTGGTAATTATGCAATAGTGTACTCGCGAAGATTACCATTTGCAAATTATTTTGGTACATTTATATGATTGCCATTTATTGTTTATTTAGCTAAGGTTAATCAATGTCTAATATTTTTCTTTTTTTTCTCTTACTTTCATAATAATATAAAGTTTTTGTTATATTTTTATTTTAGTCCACGATTCCATAGGTAAACAACAATTAAAATCCATATTAGTTTTTCCCATGATCGTATATGATCTTTGAGGTATAGATTAAAGATTTCATTGGAATATAGTTCAACATTTACCGCAAAAATGTTAGTGGGACCAAATAAATACGATTTATATTTTCGCAGATAAAAATACAAGAACTGCCCTTTCTTTCCATGCCGTTTCACACGTTTTTTCCTATAAAGAACGCCTTTGAAATATCTGTGTCCTCCATTTATGAAGCCTATTTTTCAAACTTGTTAATATATACTATTGTAATATTGGATAGGAATATTTGTTAACCTATAAATATATTAATAATTATGTAGAAGGAGATGAGAGAAAAAGAGAGGGAGGAAAGTAAAGGGCGGGAAGGAGAGAGACGGAAGTAGGTGGAGGGAAGGAGTTAAGGAGAGGAAGAGAAAGAGGGAGGGAGATAGTGGGGGAGAGAGAGAAAAATATATGTTCATGCATGTTCTTGCTCTCATTATTTACCCCATTCACCATAGTTGAAAGCACTTTTAATCACTAGAGAATGCAGCGTTGCGCCATCTTCACTCAGGCACAGTTTCCCGTTGCGCAAGTCCTTCGAACTTGATACTAAATATATAAAGTACGCACGATCCCTCTTTCCACTCTCTCTATTTCGCTTGGTACAAGAGTGCGCACTGAGGGTATCCGTCAAAGCTTCCCCCGTAGTGGATTTAACGAAACGATTCTAATATTTTGCTTTTGGAGGACTGATACGACTGTGGACACCGCAGATAGAAGGACGATCTAAGTGAGATATATATAATTAAATAAAGTAATTTTGATGTATTTTTAATTGCATTTCACTATTTCTACATATCTATATCTTTCTTTCATTCTTGTACGACTTGCTTAGTCTTACGCCATGCTTCATTTCTTCAAGGAGGCTCAGCTTAACATGAGTGTAGGCGCGCGGTGTGACTGAGTAAGCCCACCAATGTTTACACTACACTCACCCACTCGTGACGTACGATTTTCTTTCGAACTCTCTTGGCCATATTTCTATCACTTTTATGTCTCAATATCATTTCCGTGAAACAGAGCATTTAAAAAATCCTTCTGAGGTGAATCAGTCACCCCGCGCCCTTCCACTTTACATTTCTTATTGCGAGTCATGGTAAGTTTTTTGTTATATATCTGGCTGTGATTTTCATAAATCATTGTAATCTCTTTACAATTGACCAGTTTAATGTTTGTACCCTCTCTTTACGTTTTATTAGGCAGGGGAACGTTTCGATTTACATCGCGACTTGGAGAAAATCCGTGAAATTCTTCTCAAAATTTAAGTAATATTTCTATCAGATAATCCAGATAACTCTAATTCTACATCTACATGATACCCTGCAAATCACCTTTTTGATGGATGGCAAGGGGTGCAGTGCACCAACGTCCATAGTTTAACAACGTTATCTTTTCTTATTATGTTATCTTATCGTCATGGGAAAAGCGGTCCTCTATACCGCTTCCTTCTACAATCGATGTCGTGAATCTTATTCTCGCTGTTCTGTCGTCCGAGATACCTCATTCGCTAGCCCGCCCGACATAAAATTTTCCAGTAGTTTAAAGCTAGCCTGCATCCTACGTTCCTCTAACGACGTCCATTTCAGATTTTCTATTAATGATGTTACGCTTTGTTTACTATCGTCATTTCTCTTTACAAATCTAGCTGCCCTGCGCTAGATAGTTAGTTAGTGAGTTCCTTTTCGTAGGGATCCCACACAGCTGACGCATATTCGAACTGCGGTCAAACCAATGATAAATAAAATAATTCTTTCACTTTTTCTCAACTATTTCGAATTATTATCCCTATAAAGGCCAACTTTTTGTTAGCGGCACCTATCAATCGGCAAATGTGGGTGTCCCACGAGAGTTCATGATAGATCGTGACCCTAAGATATTTAATCGAGGCTGAAATTGGAATCTCTACTCCGTCCCATGAATAATTAACATCCAACGAGATATTCTTGGTTCTCCAGAAATTGTTGACGAAGTTTTTCTTTTGGTTGATCTCTAACTGCCATTCCTTACACCATGCAGAAATAGCTTCTAGATAATTTTGGAGATACTGATGGTCTTCTGGATTGCTTATTTCTCTATAAATGACGGTGTCGTCCGCGAAAAGCTTAATTTTAGGTCTGACTACTGAGCTGATATCGTTTATATAAATTAGAAATAATAACGCACCAATTACGCTAACCTGCGGAACGCAAGAGACAACCTCCACTCAGTTAGAGGATTTCCTATCTTCTGCTTCCTATGATTTAAAAATTCACGGATCCAACTAACAATTTAGGAATTAACGCCTATGGCTTCTAATTTCGTTATTAACTTCCTGTGAGGTACCTTATCAAAGCCTTTCCTAAAACCTAAGAAGATGGCATCGATCAGCCTATTATTTTCTTCACTTCTCAGTATACCATTCACAAAAAGACCGAGATGAGTATCACAAGACCTACCTTTTCTGAAGCCGTGTTGACAATCATCTAACAATGAATTACTATCAAGAAATCGCATTATGTTGCTAACGAGTATATGCTCCAGAATCTTACACTATATCGAATTTAAGGAAATCGGCTTGTAATTTTCTGGGCTCTCCTTGTCGCCGCCCTTATGAATTGGGATAACGTGCGCTAATTTCCAGTCGTTAACGACCTCTCGGCGCGAAATGGATTTTTCGAATATTATCAGAAGAAAAGGTGCTATTTCTTCAGCTAATTATTTTAAAACGTGAGCAGGAATTTCTTCGGGGCCAGTGACTTTGTTAGGTCTGTTGTAACTTAAGTGCCTTGCTATTACCACCTCAGAAAATACTATATCGTCCATCAGGACGCTCCTTATAGCGGGTTCAAAATGTACGCAATGGTCGTTTACGGCTATAAATGATTTTACAAAATGACCGTTTAACAGGTTGACTTTTTCTACGCTATCATGAATAACTGCATCCGAGTCCTTGCTCAGGTAAAGTATGGTAGAGCCTCTAACTTGGACCTCTCTCAACTGGGACAAAAACGCTTTAGGATCCTCCTTCAAATAATTGTTTATAACCTTATTCCTTAAGTTAGTAAAAGCTCGCACATAGTATTTATCGCTTTAGCGTCGGGATTTATTATACGTCTGAACTTTAGCTGCTCTTTACTCATCGGATAATGTAGACGGCATATTTCTTATTTTCGCGTGGCTTATTCTCTGACGCCTAAGCGTACTCCTAACTTGCCTTTTGTACCAACGTGACTCTTTATTGTCGACCTTCTATTTAATTGGAATGTACTTATCGATGCCCTCTAGCATTATATCCTTGAATAATGTCCATGACGACTCAGCACCTGATGGTTCGGTCATATCACGGAAGCCAGGTAGTATTTCTCGTATGCGCGACCTGATGCTCGAAAAGTCTGCCTTAGCAAATATATTGAACCATCTTTGAGGCTTAGGGTGCGTCTCGATTTTCAACTTACACTCTGCATGTACGGCCAGATGATCACTCATTCCATCTTCAATGGTGACTTTGTTTTTTTCTTTCTGGGACGCTAGTTGCTATTAAATCAAATATATTTCCCGATCGCGTCGGCTTTCTGACTAATTGAAGGTGAGATTGCTCGCAGAATGTTTAGATTAATGCCTACAGGATTTGCGTTCTTTACCTCTAGATTCGGAACAGATTATCCTAATTAATTGAGGGTAAGTTAAAGTCACCATCGACTACAATGATTCCATCTTGATTAATCAGTCTAAGCTTTGATATTTGCTTCTCGAGATTTAAAATACAATCTACACCAGCGTTAGGTGGCCTGTAATACAAGCATAAGAACACTTTTTTCGAGACTTCTTTACCTATGCGGAACCAAACAATCTCGATAGCCTTGCCACCTATCGGAATCTCACTGTAATCTTACTTATCTCTAAATACTATGAAAATCCCCCGCCTGATCTATTAGCGCGATTTTTTCTATATACACGATAATCTCTAGGAAATATCTCCTGACTGACTTTCTGTGCGTATCACGACGTCGGCGTGCAGACTGCGAATAATATGCTCGAATTCAGCAATTTTCCTACGGTTGCTGCGGCAGTTCAGTACGACGACGTTTAATTTCTCACTATCACTTCGCATATTAATCTCACCCTTGACTTTCTCTTCCACTCTAAAACTACATGCGCTCTCATCACAAGCAATCCTACGATTGTTTGACTCTCATTAAAATTGGAATCGAGACCCGTCGCACCCTTTACGAAACATTCTATCAATTAACTATCGCGAAATTGTTGCTGCATGTTACTATGAACCTCCTTCTTATCTCTCCTATTACGTGCATTTAACTCACGCTCGGAATATATTCTATCATTACATAATCTATCGTGATCCTTATTTTCTACGAACGTATCAATTATCCCCTTACCCAAAACTGACTTAAACCCTGCCCTACTCTCTAGCATAAAAAATCCCTACTGTGCTCAAGAATCCTACGCGCTACTCTCTGAGACGATTCAGACGCGTAGTGAACACCAGAGTGATCCAGTGGTGCCCTGCGTGATTCGATATTCGGTCGTAGGTCGACGAAGTTCACTCCTAAGTCCCGACAGAAATTCAACAGCCTTCGGTTTAGACCGTCAACTCTACTCCAAATCTCAGAAACGCGGTCAATCCTAGGGACTATACTGCAGACAGTAAGCCGCACATCGGAACCCGACTACTCTCGGGCACGAGCAGCCTCAGAGGCCAAGTCCTTAAAAGAACTTAACATATCCTCGGACCCACGCTTCGAGGCGCCGTTCGTTAAGTTGGTAAAAATCGCCTTTCCTAGCATCGGCAATTTAATTTTTTCGTTTGTTTTCTTTTTAAACGTATGAAAGGACATATCTAATCACTTTGACTTTGGTTTGATTTTATTTATGACCATTCCAATTTTATAAAATTATAGTGGTACTTGCTGGGTGTGACTTGGTGCTCGTCAATTGAAAAGGTTGCGAACCCATGTCTGTGAGACTAGAGGCGATGACTCTATGCGAGTCTACCCGCCGTCCTCGCGCTCCAGGGACTTCGGCCCTACGCGCCTTGCTAAGCTGAAAATAATTTTCCGGGATAGGTCTTATCAAGGTGCACATTTTTGGTTCATTAAGTTTTTTTCTCCAATGTACCATTTCCGAAATATAAATTTTGAAATACATATTTTGAACTGCGTCTGGCAATAAGTTCATAAAATGCTATGTAGGGAGTACAGCATTTTACGGGGCAGAAACATGAACGTTAAGGAAAAATGACATAAAATACTTGGAAATCTTTCAAATGTGGACTTGGAGGAGAATGCTGAAAATGAAATGGGCACATAGGATGAAAAACGATGAAGTGCTACGAAAAGTAGGAGAGAAGCGAATGATTATGCAGACTATTAGAAAGAGGATGAAAAACTAGATGGAAAAGGGGAAAGAGGTAGGAAAAGGTTTCAGTTAATAGACGATTTGAAAGGGAAAGAGAGTTATCAATACATGAAGACAACAGGGGAAAATAGAGTATATGGAGAACTAGGTTTAACCATGAATAATCACGGACCTGTCTACGGACAGACTACTTATGATGACGATGATAACTACTTAAATAAACGTATCTCGTATCTCGTTAAACAGAATCCGTAAACCAACAATTAAAAATACCAAACCTTTCTCTCTTTACTTATGATAAGATCTGTGAGGCATAGATTAGAAGAGTTAATCGGATAGAGGACAACATTTACCATTAAAAATTCCTTGGGACCACATAATTTACGACTTATAGGTAGGGTATGGATTTTTCGGGTTTTACCTAATTTTTACCATTAAATTGCCTTTTTTAATTTAGGATAATATCCGAAAAAACCGGAAATTATTAATTTTCTATAAATATTTTTTTTTAGATTTTTCACAGAATTTCAATTCTGGCACTTGTAGGCACCTCAGCAGTTGTGTGTAGTCAAAGATGTTCGTCATCAGTCTGTTTATTCTCTTTGTAAACAATTTATTGGTAAGCTCACTTTGTAACACCATCTCAATTTCCTTGGTTTGCTCGCGCCACGAATAGTCAAGGACGCACTTTAGCTAGTCGCTCTTAGATATTTGATTGGGTAAGGAAAAAAGAGTCCCAATGTCTGTTAGTTGAAAACAATACGGAAGAAGAATAATTTCAGTGATATCCGGTGTGTTTTCAAAAGAAGTTGAACGGGAAGCAAGATATTTGTGCAGCCTGCGAAGTGTTACTCTGCACCTGGAGGCGTTTAACACAAAACATCACACTCTCGACGACCATACTTAAGGTATAGTAAAATGTTTTGATTCTTGATAAATCTTTCAAATTTTTAAACAAGATTTCTGTTTTTAAATCATTTTTTCCGAATTACAAAATAATATAACCCGAAAATTATCCGAGATTGAACTTTTTTTAAAAATTGGAAAAATCTGTGACTTATTTGTATCCAATTTTAACCCGAATGAAAAGGAAAATAATAAAACCCGATATTTGCCCTCCGAATTAACTTTTTTATTAAAACCGAAAAATCCATACCCTACTCATAGGTTTGGAAATAATAATTCGAGAAAATCCCAAGCATGATATCACCTATAATACTTACATCGATCGCTATGACAAATCTATCGGAAAACAGCAATTATAAAACCATATTTTTCTTCCCCAGGCTCATACGATCTATGAGTTATAGATTTAAAAGATATTCGGATAGAGGACAACATTTACCACAAAGATCACATAATTTACTACTTTTAGTATTCATCAAGATCATGCTGTTGTCCGAAGACAGGTTTCAGCTGAATCGCTGCTTCCATTTCTCTCTCTCCCGGAAGCCTCTTGTATACCTCTACAAGTATTATATTCCTGCTTTAACCCTTCCTCTACCAGGGGAGTAACACAGTTACCACATCGACGTTTTTCTATTTTTTAATGGTTATTTTTTGGGTTTCATTCATATCATCCCATGTATTCGTTTTTTACCGTCTAAAAACTTTGCTGGTGGTTATTTTGTAGATTTACATCTTTTTAGAGGCATTTTAAAATGAAAACACTGTCGGGGTAACTGCGTTACCCCCTTGGTAGTGTTTGTCATAGCTTCATTTTTACTTTGAATTCAGTTCCACTATACATGTAGCTACGGATGTGTGTAATTTATTCAGTCTGTTTGTGTATAATGCAAAATAATATAAAATATACAATAATATCACCCGCGTGCTGAAATACAAAAAATTCTCATGTGCTAGCTTATTATATTGAAAGGCAGTTGAAAATTCAAGTCAGTATCGCGTTTTTTTCTGGTTGTGTTCAACATTCAAGGTAACTTAGTACTTTTTATTGCAATTGCGATGTAATTATAAAATATTAATCATTTTTTCAAATACTTATTTTCATATTACGTGTCAAACCAGCTAATACACTTCATGTTTGAAATAGGTAAAGAGTTTTTAAAAGCATTTTGGTAATAGGCAGGCGCGTGTTGAACCACAAAATAATAATCTTATATGACTGTATGTTACAGTGAAAGACTGTTGTAAATACAAGTCAGTTTCATGTTCTCTTCTGGTTGTGCTCAACATTCAAGGTAGCAAAACTTTTATTACAATTGAGAAGTAATTATAAAATATTAATTATTTTCTTTACGAATATCCATTTTATATTATAAATCTTATATAGATATCCTAATATTAACATATTTCTCTCAATAAACAACTATTTCTCACAAAAGAATTGCGGGGTAGCTGAGTTATCCCACTTGGTAAGAGTAAATTGTAAAATTAACCTTTGCTCTACCCTAGTGGTAGATCAAAGGTTAATTTCCCAACTATTCCTATTCTTTTTCACCCTCTTCTTCCACTAATTTTTGCCTTCTAATTTTAATATCGTCCTTTGTAAATCCAGTCTTTTTAATATGTGCTCTACCCAATTTGCTTTTCTTTCACTAATTGTCTTTATTAGCGTCCTTTCTTCTCCAACCATTTCTAATTCTTCTTCGTTTCTCTTCCTCTCTGTCCATTTCACTTTCATCATCCTCCTCCATAATTGGAGGACAGGAAGAAAATGTTGTCAAGCAGTACGAATCGTGGGAATGAAACCAAGGAGGGAAAAAACTGGTAGAATTCTGCATCAATAATGACCTTGTAGTGACTAATACACGGCTCAAAAACCATAAAGAAAGCTATATACCAGGAATGGCAAAACCTACTTGCCCTCAAAGCCGCCTACAATAATATTCAGAATTTCGAGAGCCGCATGACACATTCTACCCTCAGAAATTTACAAACAGAAAGCATAATTTGCATCTGAAGCAATAAAGATATAATGCACGTCCCTTAGGCATCCCCAACACGTCTAAAGTCTCACTACGTCACTGTGTTCTGTAGACAAAAACGTTGTACGCCACTGAGTGGAAAGTTATAAGAGCCGCGGTTTGGCCACCCCTGCTATATACAAAGGAAAGCCCAGGAGATAGAAATAGATGCCAAATGTATTACATCCTTGTAAAACAAAGATTTAGGAACGGCATAAAGACCGCCAATGCATTACCAGAAGCAGCAAATGATTCATATCACAGCCTTCAAATAAATGACATAAGTACAAAGCTCAAACAAATAAGAAAAACGAGAAGAGAAAGACAGACTTGGGACCTAGAAAAACTGAAAGAAACGAAGGATGTAGTCAGCATGAAGTTGGAAGATCGTCTAAGAAATTTGAAAAAGCAACCAAACACCGTGGATATAGAATTGGAAGAAAATAAAACCGATATCAACGATACCTTGTATAAAGAGATTGGAAAACAAGAGAAAAAAAAAACAGAAAACCGTGGATCATTAAAGAAATGCTGGAGAAAATGGATGAGATACGAAAATGGAAAAACGTTAACAGTGAAGAAGGTAGAGCCAACTAAAGACGTATAAACAATGAGTTGAGAATAGTAACAGATATACCTGGAGAATATTGAATAATAGAAAAATGTTGTGGAATACAACAAATGGAGAAGTTAGGACGGTACGATATGATGTACGCTGGGGTACTGGAATTAGAAAATAAGAAGTCTAATGAAATTTGTGGTGAAGTAATTGTGAATACGGATGGGAATATAGTCTCAGAAACAAAGGATGTAGCACAGGTATGGAAAGAATACATTAAGGGATTATACAGCAATTAGGCAGCATCTGCAAAAATATTACTAGAAGATGACGAAAACATTGAAGAAGTCAAAGTAGGGCTAAGTATTATGGAGAGCGAAGTAGAAAAGTGATAGTGGAATTAATGAAAGGGAATGCCACAGGGTGATGTTACTAAAGTCATGGGATCAGAAGGACTAAAAGAGATCACAAAATTATTTAATAAGATTTACGACACGGCAGAGTGGCCTCGGGATTTCCTAGCAGGAACAATAACCCCTCTAAAGAAGAAGCCAAATGCAATGCAGTTTCAAGTCTACAGAACGATAAGCCTTCTGTCACACACTTCGAAGATCATCACGAGGATTTTTAATAAAAGGTTGGAGAAAATGGCAGAAGAAAGGCAAAGATCAATGTGGTTTCAAAAAAGTACGAGGAACTAAAAATGCCATAGGCGTACTTAAAATAATAGCAGAAAAGGCAATAGAGTAAATAAAAGGTATCCGCGTATATTTCGTAGACTGGTAGTAGGCCTTTGATAGAGCAAATTAGGTAATGTTGGTGAAGATATTAAAGATATAGGTATGGACAGGGGACTGATCTGAAATCCATATCTGAATAAAGTTGTAAAGGTCAGGTTGGAGAATGCGGACACCTGCAGAGTAAATATCGGTAGAGGAGTAAGGCAGTGCTGCTGCCTATTGCCGATCCTTTTCAATATATATAGAGACAGTCTAATGCAAGAAGCGTTAGAAGGCGTAGAAGATTTCAAGTTTTAATGAAGGATTATAAGAACAGTAAAATACGTGGATGATCAAGTACTTCAAGCAAGAATGGAAGAGGAATTCCAGAAAATGATAAATAGAGTAGTAATAAAAGGTAGAAAATACGATATGGAAATAAATACAGAAAAATCCATGGTCATTCGAATATAAGTCAAAGAAGAGAATCTGAATATAAGTATTGAAGGAAAGCCTTTAGGACAAGTTTCTAACTATAAATACCTTGGAAGCATAAGAACAAGAGAAGCAAAATGTACGGATAAAATCAGGACTAGAATAGGAAAAGTAAAAACGACTTTCCGAAGAAAGGAACACCGACTTTCGGGGAATTTAAGGTAAGATATCCGCAAGAAGTTCATAAAATGCTTTGTATGGAGTACAGCATTGTACGGGGCAGAAACATTGACGCTAAGAAAAAATTATATCAAATACTTGGAAAGCTTTGATATGTGGACTTGAATGTGAATACTGAAAATAAAATGGATAGAAAGGATGAAAAACGATGAAGTGCTACGAAGAGTAGGAGAGAAGCAAATGGTTATGCAGACTATTAGAAAGACGAAGGGAAACTGCGTTGGACATTACCTGAGGAGAGAGAGTATGATTAAAGACGTGTTAGAAGGAAAACTATATATATATATATATCCGGCCCCCAAATTTGGGAAATATCTTGTGGAGGAAGAAACTTCCCAATTCTACCACGCTTCTTGCAATAGGCTCCCACCCCTGCGGAAAACCTCGCTGCCTCACTTGCCCTATCCACCCTCCATCATCTTCTTTCTCGAGTCCCTCCACCAACATCACCTACCCCATCACCTCCAGAAGCAACTGCACCACCCGTAACGTCATTTACCTCCTTACCTGCACCCTTTGTCCCGCGTTTTACGTAGGCCTCACCAGCAATCCGTTAAACATCCGAATGAACGGTTACCGGAATAGCGTTTCTCTCAGACGCCCCCTCCCAGTTGCATTACATGCTAATACCCACAATGTTCCCTTCAATAGTTGCTACAATGTTAGGATTATTCGCGCTTTACCCTATGACACTCCTGCCCCCCCTTCTCCGACACTGGGAACTAGCACATATCCATCTTCTCGACTCTTTCTCTCCGCCTGGCCTCAACCTCCGCTAACCCTATTAGCCCCCTTACAATGTCTCCTTGTTACATTGTAGTTATTCGCACTTTCCCTTACCACACTCCCTCTTTATTGGCTATCCACCCCTCCTACTCCCCACCTCCTCCAATCATCAACCTTCCCACATCACCCTGTCATTCCCCGCCCAGTGTGTCACTTTACGTTACTCTTTCGCTGAAGAAGGGCATAGGCCCGATAAGCTTGCGTGTGTTTTTGTGTTCGTGTGTTTTACGTGTCTCTTCGACGCCCCCAGCAGCCTGCCAGCTTGGTCCTCAACTTGGTAAGTGTCCGCTGGGCTTCCCTCAACACCTTGTTGCCACCCTCATCACTACCTTTTCTTTTCCTTTAGTTTATATATATATATATATATATATATATATATATATATATATATATATATATATATATGAAATTTTGCAGAACGTGAGGATTTTGACAAACAACATATATGAGAAAACATACATAAATAGTCAATTCACGCCTTTTACCAACGGAATCATGATGATTAAACCGAATAGTTTTTTGCATATCGGTCACGAGTATAATAATGTACCACACTCAAAGTTAGTATATATTTAATCTCAAATATCATAAGCTGGCATTTCAAAATCTAGATATTTTTGATTTCGTATAATTCTTCCAGTCGCCTCGTTCACAAATATATTATATCGCGAATGCAGTTAGTAAATTATGCTTTATCTCTCGATATTGTTTAATAAAAACTAGAAAATGTTTAGTTTATGAAATTCGAACAATATGCTGTTGGCTTTTCCGAGAAACATACTTAAAAATAATATGCGAGTTCAGCTTAACGGCTTTTAGACATTCGTTGATGTCAGTTAATGATTAATTAAGGAAAAACTTTAATGATATAATTATCGCAATAAAATTTTAGCCTCAAAAACGAACTACGTAATAATTAGTATCATTTGATATATTTCATCACTCTCCTAAATATCCTCTTTATTTAACATAAAATATATAGAGAGAAATAATTGACCTAATTATTCAGCGCTAGATCTATAGTCACCTCAAATAATGATTAACATGTGTTTTTCCAATAGGCAAAATATTTTAAAACAAATAGCAAATAAACATTAATATTTAATTCATCTTCAATTTTTAGTAACGAATGGTAATTTCTGTGCACCTTTTTAAACCATTATATATAAATTGAAAGTTATTAACCTGTAGCAAAAGACGAAGGATCCATACCACGAGAGAGGATCGATCCTTACCGGATAACTGTAAGACAAAGATTGCTAAAAGATTGGGTGTTTGCATAGGAAGAACAGGTGAAAATGCATACAACAATGTCTTCTATAGAAAAAACCCTAGAAAATATCGAGGAATATTTGTTCCAGGAATGCACTCCACGGGGTAGATGCGTGGAAGGGGTAGCAAAACGACCACCGCAATTCCTATCTTTCGAATCTCGTTCTCAAAACTACCCTAGGACCTTGCGGTTAACTGACTGTTCGGTGTAGAAGCGTGAAAATTTTAAAAACACGGATATTTGATTGTAAGGAAATACCCCTCTTTCAGTCCCACTGTTAATGCAAGCCCAGAAAAGGAACGAAATTGTAGGCAGAAAATAACATTGCAAAAAAACTAAACGGAAACCATATTAACATAATAATTCAGAATAGGTTTTTAGACATATAATTTTCTATCTTGTTGGAAGATCCACGCTAATCGACGACTATTCATTTTCGTCTACTTTGAAATTTAAAAAAATCGACGTTTTAGATATAATCGAATCCTACCAAGCCGAGTTATATGTTAATCCTTCTGTGTAAGGAACGTTACAATGTTCCTTTAAAACCATTCGACTCACTTTAAAAGTATTCATAGATTATATTTACTGCATTTTTACCTTTCAACATAGCGCTGGCTATTATTCATCTACGCCTCGCCACGGTCTGGACTTTCCTTGCATTAATCTTTACGTGGTTATCTCCCTTTGAGGAGGACAACAAGAAATTTAGCTTTGTTGCGCCTGCAAAATGTTAATAAAATTAAGCCTTCAAAATTCACGATTTTTTTATTTTAGTTTTTGATAGCTGAATCATTTTTCTACAAAATGCTGCAAACCGCATCCAAAAGTTCGAAAAATTACTCATCAGGAACTTCGTCACTCGGCAACTGTCTGCCAAGAGGATTTGTGAAAAAGAGAAGAGGGGAGTAGAAGGTATTGGAGGGCTCAACACGTGACAATCGAGTGTCGAAGGTCACTTTGTGTATTTTGGATCAGTTTCGTGAATGTTTTGCACGTGTTTAGACCTTTTTCGAGGTATTATTTTGGCGTTGTATCTATCACAAGCCATATTGCTGAAATGCATCTATAACGTCCTCCCGGGATAGGTGATAAGAAAGGGAGCAGGAGACGTTATAAAAAACGAAGATTTTACCGAAATCGATTTATGAAAGAAGTAGATGAAGCTCGTGAAGAGATAACTTCGGCATCGAGTCGAAAGCTACACCATAGTGATCCCAGCCCTTCCACTAGTTATCCGAGTGAATGCAATCCAAGGAATGAAATAATTGATTTTGATATCATATTCGGTGGATTGAAAGAGTGCTTACGATGTAGTAGGTGTGCTGGAGAAGTAAGATTTAGTCAAGAAAGTGTGCGTGGACTAGGATTTAAACTTGTTGTGAATTGTGAAAAGTGTAGTGATATTGCCTGTATACCGTCATGCCGGCAAATTGGAAATCAAGTTAATCAGTACTGCGTAAACAGGAGAATGGTTCTTGCAATGAGAATGCTGGGACAAGGACAATCAGGTGCAAGAACATTCTGCGGTATTATGGACCTACCATCTCCCATACGACAGTCCACCTATGATAAGATCGTTAAAAAAATATGTGATGCCTCAGATATTGTGAAGGAGGAGTCGATTGGACGTGCTGCCATAGAAGAAATTGCTGCTACAATAACTGACGTAGATGAAGTTGAAGATGACATTGCCGTTTCTGGAGATGGAACTTGGCGAAAACGAGGATTTTCATCATTGCAGGGTGTCACTACTGTCATTGGCATCAAGACAGGCAAAGTTATCGACTTAGCAGTAAAGAGCAGTTACTGCAAAGAATGTGAAGTATGGGAAAAGAAGTCGGGTACAGAGGAATACATGGAATGGCTTGACAATCATAAGGAACACTGTGCAGCAAATTACGAAGGATGTGCCGGAGGTATGGAAGTGCAAGGAATGCTGGAGATATTTGATAGATCATCAGAAAAGTATAGATGTAAATATCTTAAATACATTGGCGATGGTGATTCTAAAGTGTATAAGGCTGTGTGTGAATCTAGACCATATGGAGATGAGAAAATAGAGAAGAAAGAATGTATTGATCATGTTCAGAAGAGAATAGGAACAAGATTGAGATCTATTAAAAAAGATTTAGCCGGGATGAAGTTGTCGGACGGAAAGGGGATTGGCGGACAGAGAAGACTGACTGCAAAAAATGATTGACAAATTAACAACATACTATGGAAATGCTATAAGGCAAATACCGTCAGTTTAAGTGATATGAGAAATGCTGTAAGGGCAGCTTACTATCATTATAGGTCCACAAATTCCAACCCGCAACATTTCTTATGTCCCAAAGGAGAAGACAGTTGGTGCAGCTGGCAAAAAGCACAAGCCAGCAATTACTCTAACTTTGAATTTTCAAGTGAAGTCGAAACAGCAGTAATGGATGCCCTTTTGCCTGTATATACCGCATTATCTGATGAGGAGCTACTAAAAAAATGTATTGGTGGTTATAACCAAAATAACAATGAGTCATTAAACAGTAAGATTTGAAAACTCGCACCAAAACACTCATTTAGTGGCTTAAATACTTTATTGACAGCTACAAATATTGCTGTTGTAACTTTCAATGACGGTGGAATGGCAATTGTGAAAGTAATGGAAGAATTGAACGTCATTCCTGGCACCCGTGCAACCACAGCCGCTGTAGAAGAGGACAAGCGGCGTCTGTTTGTCGCTGCATCAAAGAGAGAACAGTCGACGTTAGAGACACGAAGAAAGAGAAGGCGCATAAAACAGGCAGCAGAAGAAGAGGCATTGGCTGCTGAAGGGGCCTGTTACATGCCAGGAGGATTTTGAAAGGGGTATGTTTCCACTTCATTGCCAAAATTATTGCTTTATCTTTAAAGCCATTTTCCCGAAAACTACATTTTCTACATTTTGGGCCACGATTTCTCAAAAACCGTTATGGATAAAAATCTGAAATTTAATACATGTATTCAGCAAACATATAGAAATGGAGTAGACTACAGATTTTTAAATATTTACATTAGTTCTTTTGCAATTCAAATATAATATACGAAATTTTATGAATTTTCCATACAGTATATTTAATTGCAAACAGAAATAGCAGTAATTTCTCAATTTTAATGCACATAGAAGAGGTCATTTGTGTATTCATATAATTTGCAAAACTGTTCTATTTTTTTATTCCGACTATTCGTTACATCACAATCATGGCCCGAAGACAACGCCGAATCATAGACGCCATCTTGAAACGGCCATTTTTCAGAAAGAATGAACAATACAAAATTTTTTTTGCAAGGAATGGTTTATAAAAATGTATGTGATAAACATACTTCAAAGCATATGGATTGGAATTATTATTTCCCAACTACAGCTTTTCAAAAATAGGCATTATTTTCATGGGTTAACTCATATATACCCCCTTAGGGGAATTTCGAGCGATTTAAGGTGTAATACGGCTAATTATTAACAGAATTAAAATACGTGCGTAAAATAAGCTATTTTCCGTGATCGTAATTTAATATTTATACATATTTACTAGTAATCGGTGCAAGCATTGGTGCCCTATAACCACCACACCAAATTTCATTCCTCCTACATGATGAGAATTACCGAAAATTAATTGCCAAATATTCCGCAATGCATTTACACAGGAAAACACAAATGTTGGAGTGCCTGGGGTTGAACCGAGGAATCCTACAGGAGTGGTCTCATATTATTTGCTAGTCCATTCATGGCATCTACAAACCCTGACAATTTCAGGTCTCTATTTCTCTTAGTCACATCACTATCTTTCATAATTCTTTAATGTTTCCTGTTTTTTAATTTTGAAGTCGTTTTCATTTTTGTATCATATGGAGAAGTTTTCTAAATTAATTCTTCTTATGGAAAAAGAACTCAAATTCCGGAACGCTTGGAGTCAAACCGAGGGCATATACATAAGATGTCTCATATTATCCGAAGGCCTTATCATGACATCTACAAACCCTGAAAATTTCAGCGCAATATTCCTCTTAGTATTGTCTGCGCAGCAAAATATGTTTTCCCTTTGCTTTGAAATGTCAAGGTCTGAGAGTGACGTCATGACACTAAGCTACTTTTCAGTTCGTGGCACTAACCTCTCGTTCAGTTTTATTAACACGTAAAATAAATTCCCGAAGAAAAGCATTGTCTCGTAGTCATGACAGAAATATTGGGCCATTGTTATAAATTGTATAAAACCCCGTTTTTATGAAGAATAAATCGAATAATTGGACTAATTTGGCACGGATTCGTGTTCTACTTTCGGGAAAAATAATCTTCGTTCATTTTCCCGTCTTTTAATTTAGGTCCGGAGTTTGTGCATCAATTAAAAATAATTTTAAAATCCAATTATAAAAAGGCTTGTACGGATTTAAAATATTTTTTAATTGGACTTGAAAATGAACGTTTTGGGGTGTAAAAGACCCCGTTGTAAAGAAGTACCTTAGGTTTTATATCATTATATATAATATATCCTCCATAAGAGGCAGCTACTTATTATTGATATCTTCCGTAAGAAGCAGCTATTTATTATAGATATCCACGTAATTGAAGGGGTTTTGAGGTTTCTCCACAGCATTTCCCATGCATTATTAAGGAAATAGTATTTTGTTGACTCCATGGTATATAAAAGACCCCACGGTATGAAAACTAGACGAAGTTCTTCTTTTGTCCATAGGATGGCCCATGAAAAACTTTAAGTTCGATAGCTTCAACGGCGTAAAAACGTATAAGCGACATACAAGCATACACATACGATATACACACATTCATATATATATATATATATATATATATATATATATATATATATATACAGTCAAACTCGTTTATAACGAGCACGGTTGTAACGAGGTCACGGCTATAGTGAGCAAACGCTACCTCCAAGATAAGTTTACGAGTATTTACATACAAATATTTCACGTATATAACGAGCACGTTTCACGGATATATCGAGCAAACTTCGACCACGTCTCACTGTCTCAAACGCGGTGGCGGTCAGCCCCTTCAATCCTCATAGTGACCCAAGATATGTAACCTTGTGTTCTCGAGTCCAGCCTCTACACCCTATCCCTCGGGGAGGTTAAAAACCGCGGCGTTGTTGTTAAAAAATAATCCCTTCGTCCAAACCAAGAATTCCCAACTTGCAGGTACAGTGGCGCCCGCGGAGGTCCTTTGTCCTCTCCTCCCAACCCCCAGCTCTTTTACAGCCAGGAGGTTGTGTTTGGAAGGGGGGTAAGGGGCTAAGGGCATGTACAATGGCGCCCGCCCCCGTCGCTCAGCCGAATGCACCCAACACCCTTTCCCACGTAAAGATGGGAAATGCCAGATTTAATCCGTCTCCTCATTAACTCTTCCTGGAATTGGTATGCTCGCAGTTTGCAAAGAAAGTTCGTAGCGTTGATCACAAAAATCAGTTGAGATTTTGCCCTTGAAAGAGTAACATGTCCGTACATAAAAGGAAGTGTCTGTCTATTCACGAAAAGGTTGATATTATTCGAGAGTTAGAACGTGGTGAAAAAAATGTTGAAGTGTGCAAAAAATTTAATTTATCGTCGTCTACGGTTTCAACCTTATGGAAAAACAAAGAAGCGATTTTATCTGCACTAGAGAACAACCTAACAACGAACAAGAAAATGAGGAAGTGCGACTTGGGTACTATTGATCAAGCACTTCTGGAGTGGTTTAAGAGGCAGAGAAATGCTGGTTTCCCCAATTTTAAAGGTACAGGCAGATAAATTTGCAAAACAGTTAGGACATGAAAACTTCACATGCAATAATGAGTGGCTTGATCGTTTTAAAAATCGGCATAACATTGTTTATGCGAAAGGCCCTGTCAGCAGATTCAAAAACGGCAAGTGAATGGGTGAAAAGTGTTTGGGAGGAGTGTCGAAAAGGTTACAGAGAAGAAGACATCTACAATGCCGACGAAACTGTACTGTTTTACAACATGATGCCTGATGCAACGTTTAAATTCAAAGGTGACAAATGTGTTGGTGGCAAAAGACCTAAGAATCGTTTAACAGTTTTAATGTGCGCAAACATAAATGGGACTGACAAAAAAAACTTTTTGTTATTGGTAAGTCACAAAAGCCACGTTGTTTCAAAAATGTAAAGAAAGTTCCCGTTAAATATGCAGCTAATAAAAAGGCATGGATGACTTCCAATATTTTTCAGAAATATGTAAGTCAGTGGAACAACTAGTTACGGAGGAAAAATAGAAACATTCTACTCCTTGTCGATAACTGTCCTGCGCACCCACATATGCAGGAGTTATCCAATGTAAAACTGGTGTTTTTGCCTCCAAATGCGACTTCTATTTTGCAGCCAATGGACATGGGGATAATTAAAAGTTTTAAAGGCCATTTCAAGCGATTTTTTGTTCTACAGTTGATTGAAAGGAGGGAAAGAGGTTTAGATGGCAACGTCTCTATATTGGATGCAATTCATTTGATGACAGATGCATGGGACAATGTTTCACCTACAACGATCATAAACTGTTTTCGGAAGTCTGGTTTAATATCGGGAGAATTTTCGATTGATAACCATAACGTTGATGCAGTTGATCTACCTCTGTCAGAATGGCTTAAAGAAAATGGAATTGCGAATTTTGACCATGTAAATGACAATTTTGTTCATGTTGATGATGATTTGATTACCAGTGGAATTCCTGCGGAGAGTGAAATAATAGAGACAGTACAAAACACAGCAGACAGTGATGAAGACATTGTTGAATGTGTCAAAGACACAATCCCGACGAAAGCCGTGCCAACTTACTCTCAAGCTCAGGATGCTGTGGAAACATTAAATGATTTTTTTGAAAACATTGACATTTCCAATGGTGTTTTAGTGCAATAAGTGTAATAAGAGGAAACTTAAGAGACTTCAAAGTGAAATCTATGAAACAGGCTACCATTCAAAGTTATTTTTGTAAAAAGGGGAGTGATTAAGGATGCAGCTGTGAGTAAATTTTATATGTACAAATGTTTATTTTAAATTTTCTAGTTTATTCTCCTTTTTAATGTTTTTCCATAAATTTACTAAATAAACTTTCTGTTTATATATTCACTTTTACTTCTTATGCCTTATTTTACCATACGCATGCATGCTTTTGCCTTCACGGATATTAAGTTTAACGGCTATAACGAGCAAAACTAGACGGTCCCGTGGCGCTCGTTATATCCGAGTTTGACTGTATATATATATATGGATGTCAACAAGGTGTTGGGATGAGGAAAGTTCTCTCTCTGTAGCTGAAGAAGGAGTAGTTCCGAAAGCTTTACGTTTGTGATGTTTTTGTGTTTTTGTGTTATTTTACGTGTGTCGCTTCGACATCCCCGGGGCCTCGCCAACCTGAAGTCGTCTGATTGGTGAGTGCTCACTGGGTTTCCTCATCCCAACACCTTGTTGACATCCATATATCTATTTTACCTTTCCTTTTCCGTAAGTTGTTATATATATATATATATATATATATATATATATATATATATAACAACTTACGAAAAAGGAAAGGTAAAAGGGATATATGGATGTCAACAAAATGTTGGGATGAGAAAGCCCAGTAAACACTCACCAATCGGTCGACTTCAAGTTGGCGAGGCCCTGGGGATGTCGAAGAGACACACGTAAAACAACACAGAAACATAACTAACGTAGGAGCTTTCGGAACGATTCCTCCTTCAGCTAACGAGACAGACAACTGATATAGCAGTGACACTGGGTGGAGGCATGGGGGTGGAAGGGTAGTGCGGAAAGGTCGAGGATTAGAGGATGCGGAGGAGGTTGGGGATTGGAAGGGGTTTGGAAGAAGACAGAAGGGGAGTGAAAAGCTATCGAAGGTAGAGGCCAGAGTGAGTGAAGGAGTTTAAGAGATGAATATGCGAAAGCTCCCACCATATATATATATATATATATATATATATATATATATATATATATAGTTCTCTCTCTGTAGCTGAAGAAGGAGTAGTTCCGAAAGCTTTACGTTTGTGATGTTTCTGTGTTTTTGTGTTATTTAACGTGTGTCGCTTCGACATCCCCGGGGCCTCGCCAACCTGAAGTCGTCTGATTGGTGAGTGCTCACTGGGTTTCCTCATCCCAACACCTTGTTGACATCCATATATTCATTTTACCTTTCCTTTTCCGTAAGTTGTTATATATATATATATATATATATATATATATATATATATATATATATATATATATATATATATAACAACTTACGAAAAAGGAAAGGTAAAAGGGATATATGGATGTCAACAAAATGTTGGGATGAGAAAGCCCAGTAAACACTCACCAATCGGTCGACTTCAAGTTGGCGAGGCCCTGGGGATGTCGAAGAGACACACGTAAAACAACACAGAAACATAACTAACGTAGGAGCTTTCGGAACGATTCCTCCTTCAGCTAACGAGACAGACAACTGATATAGCAGTGACACTGGGTGGAGGCATGGGGGTGGAAGGGTAGTGCGGAAAGGTCGAGGATTAGAGGATGCGGAGGAGGTTGGGGATTGGAAGGGGTTTGGAAGAAGACAGAAGGGGAGTGAAAAGCTATCGAAGGTAGAGGCCAGAGTGAGTGAAGGAGTTTAAGAGATGAATATGCGAAAGCTCCCACCATATATATATATATATATATATATATATATATATATATATATATATATATATATATATATATATAGTTCTCTCTCTGTAGCTGAAGAAGGAGTAGTTCCGAAAGCTTTACGTTTGTGATGTTTCTGTGTTTTTGTGTTATTTTACGTGTGTCGCTTCGACATCCCCGGGGCCTCGCCAACCTGAAGTCGTCTGATTGGTGAGTGCTCACTGGGTTTCCTCATCCCAACACCTTGTTGACATCCATATATTCATTTTACCTTTCCTTTTCCGTAAGTTGTTATATATATATATATATATATATATATATATATATATATAACAACTTACGAAAAAGGAAAGGTAAAAGGGATATATGGATGTCAACAAAATGTTGGGATGAGAAAGCCCAGTAAACACTCACCAATCGGTCGACTTCAAGTTGGCGAGGCCCTGGGGATGTCGAAGAGACACACGTAAAACAACACAGAAACATAACTAACGTAGGAGCTTTCGGAACGATTCCTCCTTCAGCTAACGAGACAGACAACTGATATAGCAGTGACACTGGGTGGAGGCATGGGGGTGGAAGGGTAGTGCGGAAAGGTCGAGGATTAGAGGATGCGGAGGAGGTTGGGGATTGGAAGGGGTTTGGAAGAAGACAGAAGGGGAGTGAAAAGCTATCGAAGGTAGAGGCCAGAGGGAGTGAAGGAGTTTAAGAGATGAATATGCGAAAGCTCCCACCATATATATATATATATATATATATATATATATATATATATATATATATATATATAGTTCTCTCTCTGTAGCTGAAGAAGGAGTAGTTCCGAAAGCTTTACGTTTGTGATGTTTCTGTGTTTTTGTGTTATTTTACGTGTGTCGCTTCGACATCCCCGGGGCCTCGCCAACCTGAAGTCGTCTGTTTGGTGAGTGCTCACTGGGTTTCCTCATCCCAACACCTTGTTGACATCCATATATTCATTTTACCTTTCCTTTTCCGTAAGTTGTTATATATATATCATCATCATAGGTAGTCTGTCCGTAGACAGGTCCGTGATTATTCATGGTTAAACCTGGTTCTCCATATACTCCTATTTTCCGCTGTCCTCTTCATATCTTGATAACTCTCTTTCCCTTTCAAATCGTCTATCAGCTGAAACCTTTTCCTGCCTCTTTCCCTTTTCCCATCTAGTTTTCCTTCTAACACGTCTTTAATCATACTCTCTCTCCTCAGGTAATGTCCAACCCAGTTAGCCTTCCTCTTTCTAATAGTCTGTATAATCATTCGCTTCTCTCCTATTCTTCGTAGCACTTCATCGTTTTTCATCCTATCTGTCCATTTTATCTTCAGCATTCTCCTCCAAGTCCACATTTCAAAGCTTTCCAAGTATTTGATGTCATTTTTCCTTAGCGTCCATGTTTCTGCCCCATACAATGCTATACTCCATACGTAGCATTTTATCAACTTCTTGCGGATATCTTCCCTTATATTCCCTGTAAGTAGTTGTTTCTTTCTCCTGAAAGCCGCTTTTGCTTTTCCTATTCTAGTTTTGATCTCATCCGTACATTTTGCTTCTCGTGTTATGATACTTCCAAGGTATTTATATTCTGAAACTTGTTCTAATGGCTTTCCCCCAATAGTTATGTTCAGATTCTCTTCTTTACCCGATATTCGAATGACCTTGGATTTTTCTGTATTTATTTCCATACCGTATTTTCTACCTGTTATCACTAGTCTATTTACCATTTTTTGTAGCTCCTCTTCCTTTCTTGCTAGAAGTACTTGATCATCTGCGTATTTTACTGTTCTTAAAATCCTTCCTCCAATTTTGAAATCCCCTGTGCCTTCTAAAGCTTCTTGCATTAGACTTTCTCCATATATATTGAATAGGGTTGGCGATAGGCAGCAGCCTTGTCTTACTCCTCTACCGATATTTATTCCGCAGGTGTCCACATTCTCAAACCTGACCTTTACAACTTGATTCTCATATAGATTCCTAATCAGTCTCCTGTCTTTCCAGTCTACACCTATATCCTTTAATATCTTCATCAACTTGACCCAATTTACTCTATCAAAGGCCTTCTGCCAGTCTACGAAACATGCGCAGATATCTTGACTGTATTCTATTGCCCTTTCTGATATGATTCTAACTACTCCTATAGCATCTCTAGTTCCTCGTCCTTTTCTGAAACCGAATTGATCTTCCCCTATTATTTCTTCTGCCTTTTTCTCCAGCCTTTTATTAAGAATCCTCGTGATGATCTTCGATGTATGTGACAGAAGGCTTATAGTTCTGTAATCTTTACACTGCATTGCTTTTGGCTTCTTCTTTAGAGGGATCATTGTTACTTCTAGGAAATCCTGAGGCCACTCTCCCGTGTCGTAAATCTTATTAATTAATTTCGTGATCGCTTTTAGTCCTTCTGATCCTATGACTTTAAGTATCTCAGCCGGTATTCCATCGCTGCCCGTGGCTTTCCCCTTCTTTAGTTCCACTATCGCCTTTTCTACTTCGCTCTCCATAATACTTGGTCCCAAGTTGTCTTCTTCAATGTTTTCCTCATTTTCCAGTTCTATTTTTGCCGCTCCTGCCTGTTTGCTGCATAATTCCTTAATGTATTCTTCCCATACCTGTGCTACATCCTTTGTTTCTGAGACTATCTTCCCATCTGTATTCATAATTCCTTTACCACAAATTCCATTAGACTTCTTATCTTCTAATTCCAGTGCCCTAGCGTACATCATATCGTACCGTCCTAACTTCTCCATCTGTTCTATTTCTTCGCATTTTCCTTTTATCCAATTTTCTCTAGCTTTATCTGTTACCCTTCTCAACTCATTGTTTATACGCCTATAGTTGGCTCTACCTTCTTCACTGTTAACGTTTTTCCATTTTCGTCTCTCATCCATTTTCTCCAGCATTTCCTTCGTGATCCATGGTTTTCTGATTTTCTTCTCTTGTTTTCCAATCTCTTTATCCAAGGTATCCTTGATACTGGTTTTAATTTCATCCCATTCTATATCAACGGTCTTCGGTTTGTTTTCCAACTTTCTTAGGTTATCTTTCAACTTCATGCTGACTACATCCTGCCTTTCTTTCAGTTTTTCTAGGTCCCAGGTCTGTCTTTCTCTTCTCGTTTTTCTTATTTGTTTGAGCTTTGTATTCACGTCAAGTATTAGAAGGCTGTGATCTGAATCAATGTCTGCTCCTTGCAATGCCTTGGCGTTCTTTATGCTGTTCCTGAATCTTTGTTTTACAAGGATGTAATCTATTTGGCATCTCATTCTATCTCCTGGGCTTTTCCATGTGTATAACCTTCGTTTATGGTTTTTGAACCATGTATTAGTCACTACAAGGTCATTATTGATGCAGAATTCTACGAGTTTCTCCCCTCCTCGATTTCTCTTCCCAAGTCCGTATTGCCCGACAACATTTTCTTCCTGTCCTTCTCCGACTATGCTGTTCCAATCTCCCATTATTATGCAGTTTACCTTTCCTCTTCCGTCTTCTTCGTAAATTTCATTAATTTGCTCATAGATCTCATCTATTTCTTCATCGTCATGAGCTGACGTTGGCATATATACCTGGATTATCAGCATGTCCACTGGGACTGCTTTTAGCTTTATTGCCATCAGTCTATCGTTCGTTGCTATTATCTTTGTCACGCTTTTCATCATATCTTTCCTAAGTACCAGAGCTACTCCCCTTTCCCCACTATTTCCTCCAGAATAAACTACCGTGAATTCTTCCGAGTCGAACTGTCCCTCTCCCTCCCATCTGGTTTCGCTTAGCCCTATAATGTCAACTCTATTTCTTCTCATTTCTTCTTTCAAGTTCTCTAGCTTTCCTGCCTTTCTCATAGTTCTTACGTTCCAAGTCCCTATTCGTAATTTACTTTCGAAAAATGTTTTCTTCAAGGCAGTCCCCGCCCGGAGATCCGATTGGGAGACTATTTTACCTCCGGATTGTTTTACCTCGAGAGAACTCATATTGTCCAACCATATAATCTTTACTAGGGATTGTAATGTGGTAGTTTCCCTCTTGCTTTCCACATCGCAGTACTGTAGCCGTTCAAATCGTCCTGATCACGCCTACAGCTGTATTGGATATAGACCCAACCAACATCATTTGTTTCGGCTCTATACCATACTGACAGTACTGCTGCCTACTGCCAGGCACTGATGATAGTTTTTTTTTTTTTTTAAATAAAACCTCCATTCGAGGGGTTTGAACCCCCGAACTTTGCAATAGAAAGCCGACACGCTAACCATTACACCACCAGTGCATTTTTATATATATATATATATAATATATATATATATATATATATATATATATATCATCATAGGTACTCAGTCCGGAGGAGGAGGAAGAGGAGCCTGTAACCTCTAGAGGGTGCGTCCCCGGATGGCGGATATGGGAATGCTCTACAGATATGTAGGTTAGGAGGGAAATAAAATACCTCCCGCGGACCAGCAGGCAGCAGCGTCTATTCTCCATATTAGGGGCGGCTGCAAACAGCGTCTGTTCCCCATGTTAGGGGCGGCTGAATATATGGGCGGAAGGCAATGGGAAACCACCACCACAATATATCCCATGTAGAGGCATCATGACGGAGTCTTCTCTTGTTAAATATTCCGGAGGTAAAATGGTCCCCCGCTAGGATCTCCGGGGGGGGGGGGGGGGCAACACGAGAGGTTCCGTTTAACACAAGAAAGGAAGGAAGCTGGAAAGAAGTTGAGAATTGGCATGTGGAATGTTAGAACACTCCTACGAGCAGGGAAATTGGAAAATCTAAAGAGAGAGATAACAACAAACAGAATGGACATAATTGGCTTAAGTGAAATGAGATGGGAAGGAAGAGGGGAAATAAAAAGTGATGATACCACGGTGTACTATTCAGGAGGTACTGGAGGAATGAATGGAGTAGGAGTAATTTTGAATAAGGAAATAGCAAATTGTGTACAGAGGGTGATATTTTTAATGATAGAGCAATTGGTCTTAAAATAGGAATGCACCCAATAGATCTACTGTTGATACAAGTTTATATGCCGACCAGCCAACATGAAGATGAGGCTGTCGAAGAAATATACGAGAAGATAGAAAATATTATGGAGGAGGAAGGTAAAAACTGTTGCAAGATAGTGATGGGCGATTGGAACGCTGTGGTAGGAGAGGGAAGAGAAGACCAAGTAGTAGGAAAATTTGGACTATGGAAAAGAAATGAAAGAGGTGAAAGACTTGTCGAGTTCTGTAAAGAGAAGAGGATGTTCATATCAAATACTTGGTTTGAAAATCATAAGAGAAGGCTATACACGTGAAAATCACCAGGAGATGGAGCCAGATATTAAATAGATTATATTTTAGTGGAAGAAATATATAGAAATGGAGTAAAAAAGGCGTATGGACTTCCAAGAGCAGACATTGACAGTGATCATGTGCTCCTCATGGCCGAAATACAACCAGCCTTGAAGAAGGTTAAGAAGGCTAAGATAGTTATGAAATGGGACTTAGAGAAAATAGCAACAGTAGGAAAAGAAAGAATAGGAGAAAAATTAGCTCAGGCAATCAAAAGAGTAAACGTGTCGGAGGAAAATGTTGATGAAGCATGGAATAGGATAAAGAAGGCTATAAGGAAAACAAAGTAGGGATAAAAAGCGGCTTTTGGGACAACCTTGACCATGAATTGGCGAATACGTGTGTGAACTGACCTATACGTGGACTGTGTTGTGTTCTGCGTAAGTCATTGACCTTGTCGTAGGTCTGTTTGGGTCATTGGCCTGGTAGTGTGTATGATGTAGGTGGGATTTTGTTAAAAAGCGGGGATTGGGACAACCTAGTCTGTGAATTGGCGAATATTGAATTGGCGAATACGTGTGTGAACTGACCGTGTTGAGTTCTGCGTAAGTCCTTGTCGTAGGTCATTGGTCTGGTTGTGTGTATGATTAAGGTGTGATTCTGTGTGTGTTTAGCGATGATGTAGTGGAATGATGTGATATTGTGTAAGGTAATGGTTTTGGTTTTGCGTTAGTTTGGTCATTGGCCTGGTTGTGTGTATGATTCAGGTGTGATTCTGCGTGTGTTTAGCGATGATGTTGTGGAATGATGTGATATTGTGTAAGGTAATGGTACTGGTTTTGCGTTATTGTTGATATTCGCATGGAAGTTGAATGACCCTTTCGCTTCTGCGTCATTCGTTGACCCTAATTTTCGCAATGTTTACATGTTTGAGGTGTGTATGTGTAAAGATGTGATTTTGCAGAGTCATTGACCAAGTGGTAGGTTTGTTTCGGTCATTGGCCTTGTTGTGGGTATGATAGAGGTGTGTGATGAAGTGTAAAGATGTGATTTTGCAGAGTCATTGACCTAGTGATAGGCCTGTTTCGGTCATTGCGTGTTTTTATATTCGAATGGGGGTGATATTGTGTAAGGTAATGGTACTGGTTTTGCGTTATTGTTGATATTCGCAATGTTTACCTGTTTGGTATGAGTTAGTGCGATATGGTGTAGCCAAGTGAAAGTTGAATGACCCTTTCGCTTCTGCGCCAGTCGTTGACCCGTGGAGGGGATAGGGCCTTCCAATATTTACATCTGCGTGTGTTTTGGTTTCTCCTCAGCGCGTGTCTTCGGTCGGTCGTTTACCCTTCTAAGCAGGTTTTCGACGAGCTAAGTAGGTCACCAACTTTTAGGTAAAGAAAAACCGGTTCTGAGTGGGGTGGGGAGGGGAGAAGAATTGGGACCTCAAATTAAGAAAGTGAAATTAAAAGACCTGCGGTTGCTCCAGCGTGTCGGAAGAGAAAGTTATGTTTAATACCTGGGTAGGATAGGATATTGGCCTCTAGTTGTTTTAAAAACCTACGGTCGGGGCAGGTTTTATCAAGTAAATAAAACACGAGAAAAGTTAAAAATCGATTTATTTAACAAAAATAATATACAAAGTTAGTTTTTTACAAACATTGCTCCATACTCATTCTATATTTATTATTAAATAACCTCCATGTCGCTTCATTTGTTATGGCCTCTTTTAATAACGACTTCACCAGTCCACTTTTTACTAAATCGTCTTTCTTTGCTTCGATAAGTTCTTTTCTGAATCCATTATCCAATAATTGAATGAGTCTTAATGTTATTATCACGTCAATATTTTCATTTATTTTACACTTTGATGAAGACTTTTTACCATCTTCACACTGCATAAGAAGAGGTGGTAAAACATTGCCACATATCTTCCTTTCTATGATTAACACGAAACTTAAAATGTCTTCTTTCACATCAGAGAGATTATCTTCTGTCAACACATCTTCAAAAGACGCACGAGTTCCAAGGGAAAGCTGCAACAAATATTCACCTGGCAATTCCAATGTTGCTAAAGTGAAATCATAGCTGCGGAGACGTAAATAATCTAAATTTTGAATTTCGTGAGTTTCACTTAATATCTGAGAGGTACACTTCTCGTCACCCTGAGTTGTAATCTTAACGGCTGTAAGCAATATTGCGTATTTTCCACTCATGGTTGTCTCGGTATAACTCTAGACACGGTAGTAGTTTACCACACACCAGCCGTTAGCGCAGTACCATCGTGGTCGCTTGACGAGTCCATTTATATCCGACAAAAAAAAAAGAAATGGATTCACAGAAGCTGACCTCGATTCATGAGGAGAAGAGAGAGCCAATAGTATCCGAGAAATCTGTAAGGTTTGGAGATAATATAAGCGTGAAAGTTTTGTATGTATATTCGTTTGCTAGCAGAGAAGCAAGAAAATGTTACTGGGAGACCATTGCTAGAGACAGAGAAAGATTTAGATTAAAAATTAATTATTTAGGACCTATCATAGAAAGTATTCTTTCGGAAACGCACAGAATGAATGTGCAGAAACGAATTGGGAGAACTCCGCTAGAGACAGAAAGATTTCGATTAACAAAAAATATTTTGTGATCCATCATAGAAAATATATTTTCGGAAACAAAATGAATATGCATAAACGAATTAAAAATTAATTTATTTGGACTCGTCATAGAAAATTCACTATCATAAATTATGTACAAAAACAATTTAAAAATTTATTGTAATCGTCATAGAAAATAAACAAAAACCATCGATGTGCTTGACATAATTAATACAATTCGGGATGTGTTATATATATCGAGGTAATATCAAATCAAGACTCACTTTAGAGTAAAGCTTTGCTGAAGAACTCAAATTCAAGGAAGGTATGGATAAGATAAGACGAGCACATTGTGAGGCGCAACAGGAGTTGAAAAATCGAGCCAACACCGTGGTGAATGTGCAAAGTGGAAGAACGAACAGTACTGATATTAAAGCAGACGATGGAGAGGATATGATTGAAGACGTGAGAAATCAAGCGATTGAAGAATTCTGCTGGTGGAGAGAAGACGATGAATATTTTAAAACGATTAAAAGGGATAATCATATTGAATTCTGGAAGTAGTTGCTGTACTTTTTTTAAATAAATAAATAAACTGATTATCTCAAACATGTGTTTTATTTCCATGAATCTTGGTACGAGGCTTTTGAAACCGGAGCTAAATTTTTATTTCCCAAATTTATTACGTCTCAAATCAGGAGACATTCTAAGCGGAATTTCGTTAACATAAAAAAGGAGTCAAACTCACACTCTTCCGAGGTAAAAGTGAAAGTATTATGAAACCCGGTACGAGGCTTTTAAAACCGAAATCAAATTTTTATTTCCCAATTTAGAAACCCATGGGAACGAGTTTTCTATTACGTAACCGTCAAGAATATCGTATTAGAACCATGGATGGAGGACTTGTGATAGATGATAATTTATCACGTCACAAATTTTTAAATTTTTATTTCCCAATTTAAAAATCCATGGGAACGAGTTTTCTATTACGTAGCCCGAGGTAAAAGTGAAAGTATTATGAAACCCGGTATGAGGCTTTAGAAACCGAAGTTAAATTTTTATTTCCCATTTTAGAAACCCATGGCAATGAGTTTTCTATTACGTCACCGGGAGCGTGGGGTATTATATATATATATATATATATATATCGAAGGAAATGGTAGAAATCTAGCAGAAATCAAAGATCAACCTTCGAAGACACTCGTCTTTTTCCGCGCTGATGTAAAGCAACGTTTTATTTTCATTCGAGTGAAGATACAGTTGTCAGTTGCAGATTACTCAACAGTTCAGAAGCGTTTCAATATAAAAAGTAAGTACCTACTGATAAATTATTTAATGATGTATGAATTAATGGTAATTTTAACTCCAGTGAGGTTATTGTGGACAAAAACTATTCTTTGTTCTTTTTCTTTTGTCTTTTCAGATGGCATTCATGAAAAAATTGAACGATCAATCGCAAATAGTAGCCTACAAACCAATTGGTGAGCTCGAAAAGCACGTCGAATACCGGATTTTGAGATTTGATGTGGTTGACGCCAAATACGGTCCGACACTAAGAGCATACATTGAAAGGAACGGTGAGTCTTGGAAAGTTTTCCTGCCGAAGAGATTCGACCCTAGTCAGTTCTCCTCAAAAGAGCTAGAAGAATATAATATTGGGGAAGAAAAACATAATTTAATATATAAGGGAAAACTTGGGAATGTTCATGATGTGACAATAGTGTAACGATGGAAAAACACTGGAAAAAAAGAAAATTGAGTGAATATTTAGACAGTTATACAAACAGTCCGATCGTGGGTAATGATTTAGAAAGTGAAAGAGACACGTCGGTGATCGGCGATAAAAAAAGAAGAGTTGAAGAAGACGAAGTAGAAGTAGCATTTAATGGTTCTTTGAGAACCTATAAATTTAGTAATATTAAGGATTGTAAGAGTGTAGAAACATTTCTAGAAAATAAAAGAATATATTTGGTTGATAAAATTAGAAAAAATTTAATAGTAGATAAAACATTAAAATTTAACATATTTTTAGAATGTAACTTCGTCAATATTGCTGGTGAAGAACAGAAGCGAGCTTTCAAAACTAAAAATGTAGCTGTTTATATGGATTCAAATGTAGGTGAGATGGTAGATTCAGCCCTAAAAAAAATCACATGTGAGATGGAAGAGAGTGGAACAAAAAAAAGTGGGTGGATGTTAAATGAAATTGTTCACATATTACTTAGAATTAACGTGTTTAAACCTTTAAGAGGAAGAAAATATATTAATCTACCAAATTGCATAGCATCAACTAGAGCATGTGTAAATGTGCAAAATTTAGACAATAATTGTTTTCGATATTCTATTCTTGGAAAATTAGTTACCATTCACCATCCTGAGAGAGTAAGTTCCTACAGAAATATAACTCATTCTTACGATTTTGACTGTATAAATTTTCCCACACCTTTGAATCAGATAAAATTATTTGAACGTCGAAATAACATTAGCATCAACGTATTCGGTATTGATAATGACTCTAATGTGTATCCGTTGAAAGTTGTTGATGAAGAATTAGTGGATCATCGCGATCTGTTGCTATTGACTGAGGGCAATGAAATTCACTATGTTTGGATAAAGAACTTCAATAGACTAATTTCCCGTCAACTTATTAAAAGTAAACGTTCAATATCGATTTGTAAACGATGTTTTAATTACTACACAGGTAATGACCGTGAAATTCGATTAAGAAATCATTTAGAATTATGTAAATTTAATCATCCAACAAGAATTGTTCTGCCTGAAATTAAAGATGGTAAAGTACCGCATATAGAATTTAAAAATTATCAAAACAAACTTCGAGTTCCCTTTGTAATTTATGCTGATATCGAATCAATATTACTACCCATTCAAGGTTGTCCTGGAGATCCGACAAGTTCCCACACGTCTTCATATCAGAAACATGAAGCAATGAGCTTTTGCGTTTATGTTAAATCATCTTTTGCGGCAGATATTATTCCACAGAAACCATACATATATCGAGGAGTAGATGCAGCATATAAATTAGTAGAGTACTTAGCTTATCTAGCAAACAAAATTTCAGATATTTATGCAAGGAAAATTGGAATGATAGAATTAACGTCAATACAAGAAGAAAATTACAAAAACTGTGCTGATTGTCATATTTGCGGAGGAAAAATTGAAGAAAATAGCAAAAATTATAAAGTTAAAGATCATTGTCATTTGAGTGGGGAGTTTAGAGGAGCTGCTCATCGAATATGTAATTTAAATTTTAAGAATCCGAATTTCATTCCTGTGTACATACACAATTTGAGTGGTTATGATTCACATTTTATTATAAAAGAACTGGGAAATATTCCAGGGAGGATAGGAGTGATTCCCAATACAGAGGAGCGATATATTAGCTTTATAAAGTATATTGGGAACATACAGTTAAGATTTGTGGATACATATAGATTTATGCCCTATAGCTTAGAGTATTTAATGTCAATTCTCCCAGCGTCAAAATTCGTAGAGACATCAAAACACTTTCATGGTGAACAATTTAAATTAATTACAAAGAAAGGTGTTTTTCCATATGATTTCATCGATTGTTTTGAAAAATTAGAATTGCCATTTCTTCCTCCGATGGATTCTTTTGTAAATAAATTAAATGAAACTGAGCTTTCTATTTCTGACTATGAGCATGCTAAAAAAGTGTGGGAGACTTTCAATGTTAAAAACTTAGGGGAGTACAGCGATATATATCTGACGGGTGACGTTGTGGGACTCGTCGATGTATTTGAGAATTTCCGCAGTGAATGTTTGCAATCATATGGTTTGGATCCTAGTTACTATTTCACATCCCCCGGACTTGCTTGGGAAGCCGCCCTCAAACATAGTAAAGCAAAATTAGATCTACTGACTGATTACGATATGATTATTATGATAGAACGTGGAATCAGAGGAGGTTTGGCTCAATGTGTTAAACGATATTCGAAAGCAAACAATAAGTACATGAATGAATATAATCCTAGAGAAGAAAGTTCATATATAGCATATATAGACGCAAATAACTTGTATGGGTATAGTATGTGTAAAAAAATGCCTTATTCGGGATTTAGATGGGTTGATCCAAAAGATATAGGAGACATTGAAGAGATTGATGATGAAGGCACCGTAGGGTATTTGTTAGATGTAGATTTGGAATACCCAAGTTACCTTCACGATCAGCATAACGAATTTCCCCTTCTACCTGAAAATGATAACCCGCCAGGTTCAGATCAGAAAAAACTTCTAACAACATTATTCAATAAGAAACGCTATGTAATTCACATTTCTCTGTTGAAACAAGCATTACAGCTAGGGTTAAAATTAAAAAATATTAATAGAATAATAGAATTTCAACAATCTAATTGGCTTGAGTCATATATATTAAATAATACTGAGAAGCGGAAATTGGCTACTAACGATTTCGAAAAGGAATTCTTTAAATTAATGAACAATTCAGTTTTTGGGAAATCTATGGAGAACGTACGTAAAAGAATAAATATTGAATTGATCTGTGACATGAAAAGATTGCAAAAAGTAATAGCAAAAAGTAATTTTCTAGATCGAACCATATATTCGGAAAATCTGGTCGCAGTACATATGGCGAAAGAAAAAATTGTTTTTGATAAACCCATTTATGTAGGAATGGCAATTTTAGATTTATCTAAAATTTTAATGTATGATTTTCATTACAACGTAATGAAGTCCATGTATGATAAAGAAAATCTAAAATTGTTGTATATGGATACAGATTCATTTATTTACGAGGTAAAAACGGATGATTTTTATGAAGACTTGATAAAAAATATTTCTTTCTTTGATACTTCAGACTATCCAACTGATCACAAATGTTATTCTTTGGCAAATAAGAAAGTGTTGGGTAAATTTAAAGATGAAGCCTGTGCAAAATCAATCTCTGAATTTGTAGGATTGAGAGCAAAGATGTATTCCATTATCATCGACGGTGAGGAAAAAAAGCGTGCCAAAGGCGTTAAAAAATGCGCCGTTAACAGTAAAATAAAATTCAAAGATTATTTGGACTGTTTGAATGAAAGTAAAGAAAAAATGACATCATTTAGACAGATAAGATCTAAAAAACATGAGTTATATTCTGTAGAAGTGAACAAACTATCGTTATCACCTTTTGATGACAAGAGGTACATTTTATGTGATGGAATCAATACATTAGCTCATGGTCATTACTTAACTCCGAATGACGAATGAAAATAATTTTTTTTTCTATTTAGTTTTTAGTATTGATATTTCTGTACTTTTTAAGTGAAATGTGCGTGCAATTGAAATATTTTTTTTTCTATTTAGTTTTTAGTATTGATATTTCTGTACTTTTTATGTGTTGTGTGTGCGCAATTGAAATAATTTTTTTCTATTTAGTTTTTAGTATTGATATTTCTGTACTTTTTATGTGAAATGTGTGCGCAATTGAATTGCGCTTTATTCTATTGGTGATGGAAAATTATTTCCTAAATTGGAATAAAAACAATTGAATATGAAACATAAATCTTTTATTTATTTCAACATTTGATTTACATCTTCCCATGTGTTATAACAATTGTCGAATCCCAACCATTTAACGTACGCCTTATCACCACGTCTCTTCAAAATCTTTTCCACTAAGTAAACATCCTGGAACTTTGTTTTCTGCAATTCCTCTTGATAAAAGCCGCCTTTAATAGGTTGATTATTTTGGTCTCTGAGAATATAAGTTGGTGGAACCGTATTTTTTACTTCCTCTATGACAAATATCTCTGTAGACCAAGAAGGCGTAAAACCTTTTTCAAATATTGCCTTGCTTTTTGATATGCGTACATTGTCCCCTTCACTAAATTTGACCTTTTTAGCGCCTTTTCTTATTTTCCTTTGATAAATTCTTGATAATATATCCTTTTCATTCTCCTTAGTGACATCAGCAGGTTTCATCTTGATCGTTCTATGTACCCTATTATTATACTCTTGAACTAAAATAGGTAATATTGTTAACCATTTGTGGTTACCTTGTAAACTAAATCGTTTCCACATTTCAGTTTTAAGAGTACGGTTCCATCGTTCTACTATTGAAGCTTTCATTGTGCTAAATGTGCTGTAATGGTTAATTCCATGTTTTTTCATCAAACCAATGAATTTATTGTTGTAAAACTCTTTCCCTTGATCAGTTTGAATATTTCTCGGTTTCCTTTGTTTGAGAATCATCTTCACAGCCCGCGAGACATCTTCTGAGGTTTTTCGTTTCACAGGAACAGCCCAAGCGTATTTTGATAAGGCATCTATCATGGTTAATAGGTATTTGTATCCACGATTTTCACTTGAATAAGGAAGCATTTCTACCAAATCAGCTTGCCATAAGTCGTCCAAACCTTTTATCAGAACTTTTCTTCGCTCATAATTCTTCCTCGCTGGTTTGTGAAGTTCATTGACAATTCCACGTCTGATATCCATCTTCACGTCTAGGTTGACTGCATAATTATTCCGTGACCGTTGAAATGTTCCTCTATTAATACTGACGTTTTAAAAGCAATCTCCTCAAATAACCCAAATTGACAACGTCTGTTTCTTCCACAGGATCTCTCACATTAGTCAGAGCATGTCCGCGTGCATCAAATTTATTCTTATTTAGCGTGATAGTGTTATTTGCAACATGATTTAGATGAACTGTTGAGCTTTCAAGCAATGTCTTAAAATTAACAGCGTCACTTTCATCTTGAGGGTTTGATACGTTTGTTATCCGATGACTTTTCACATCTATCACACCGCTATCCATGATAACAGCATTCTGTAATTTTGTAAGCAAGGTCTTATAATTAACTGCATCATATTCATCCTGAGGATCATTCAAATCCGTTATTCGGGTTTTCTTTGCACTCGTAGTGTCTTTTGCTATTGTTATAGCATTTTGAAGCAAAAAACGTTTATTTACTACATCACCCTCATCTATTGGTTCTTTCGCACTTACGATTCTTCGTCCACCTGCTGAAATATAATGTCTCGTCGCTCCTGGTATTCGAAAGTCCACGTACTCTTTTGAGACAGCATCTCTAGGTTGAAGAGATTTGCCTATATTAGATATGCGACGATTGTCAGCATTTATTTGATGTTCAGTCAATGAAAGTGTGTTATCTCTCAAATATCCTTTTGTGACAGCATCATTGGTGTCTATAGGAGAAGCTAAATTTGTTAAACGATTTCCTAGCATATCATACGAATCCATCCTCCTTCTTCTCCTCAAAGAACGTCCAAACTTATCCACAGGCATTATTTTACTGCGAAAGTAAAATCGCTATCATATCTTATATAATGATATCGCTATCTCTAAGCTCTTCTATGATGGCGACAATTTCATTGTCGTGACCTGAATGCCCCGAAGCCTTAGATGAAAGAATTAATTTAAGTCTGTCCACAAGTTCATTCGGGTCATCCCAATACTCAATGATAGGTTGTGAAACATCCATCCCTCGGCCTGCTGTAGAATTGGGAAACAATTTAGATATAATTTTTACGTACTTAGATCCTCGATTACTGTTTATCTTCTCCCGACTATTATATCCTCGTTTATGAGCATTGGTATCTATTAATATTTGACGATAATTTTCCATATCCTTAGGCTTAACTTCATCCATTTTTGGTTTCGTCATAAATAAAAGCTCAAGCAGTCCCGGTGTCTCAACATAAGTCTTATCTCTCACGATGAGGTTTTCATCATCCATTTCAACAGGTGAATCTCCAATAAACCAATCAGTTCCGCTATATCTGACTCCAAAAGTACGATCTAATCTCTTATCATTGCTCATAACCAATTTAATGTAATTACTAAAAAGAGTTTTGTCTGGAGATTTTTCATCGGACTGTTTATTTACAGTAGGTTTGGAGATATTTTGAGATTTGGTTTGTCGCACGAGGTCATTTAAAGGATCAACAATTGGTTTAAATGACTGTGATAAAATATCTTGTTCTGATCTCTGCGCTCTTTTTAAATTATTGTATTTCTCTCGGATATTATCACTTCTTTTAATGATTTCACGAGTCAGATCCTCTTCAGCTTTTCTCTTTCTTTTATCTTGAAACATATCGGTTTAATTACCCTGTAAACACTGAATGAACCTATGAAATGTTATGTGGTTTTATAAAAGAATCAAACATTTTTCTATAGCGTCCCTTATTAATATCACATTCTTTATCTATTACCATAAAGCCATATTTATCCCTCCAACACTCCATGCATATGTTCTTAAATTGCGCAAAGGTCATATCCGTATTTACATGATCATCATAAATATGCTTGAGATTTAATTCATCCTGCTTAAAAAGTATAATCAAATTTACATTATCCCGTATCAATTGCTTCGGAACTTTTGAATAAGTCTGAGCAAGATAAAAACAATCAATCATCTTGTGCCGACCACTGCTAAAATATATTCTCATATTATCTTGCTTTTCACAAGAAATGTCATCAAATATAAATACAGAGTGCGGTCTTACATCATCTATATTTACAACTCCTTTGTTGTCTTTGAAAAAGAAGTGTCCAATTTCAGGAACTAAGGAAAGAATATTTTGCAGAAATAAATATTTTGGTTGATTCAACGACTTACTGTATAAATACACGTTTTCATACTTTAGCCCATTTGTCTCTGTGAGAAGATTAATTATTACATTTGTTTTACCAGAATTAGATGGACCGCAAACAATGCAGCGGATACTTTCAGGAAGCAAGGGACCATGCCTCTCGCGCGGTTTACATTCATCAAACGAGAATGTACCTATCGGGAGCTTTTCGCACTGTTCCTCTACCTCCATTATAATGATATTCTTTCCACCGTGAGTTTAAATAAATAGCAAAACAAACTTTCTACCACATTAGTATGAGTCGGTACGCATCTGGAAAAGGACTGGTGAATAGTGTCATTAATAAGTTACCATTTGAGCTTCATTTACCAGGGTACCAATTCTGTGGTCCAGGGACGAAATTAAAACAACGTCTTGCAAGAGGAGATCAAGGTATAAATCCACTAGATGCTTATTGTAAACAACACGACATAGCATACTCTAAATCTAAAGATTTATCTGATAGACATAAAGCCGACCTCGATCTAGCCGAAAAGGCTTGGCAACGTGTAAAATCAAAAGACGCGAGTTTAGGTGAAAAGATATCTGCAGGTATAGTTACGAATATAATGAAAGCAAAAGTGAAGGTGGGTAGTGGAACTAGAAAGTCTAACTGTTTTAGAAATATCATGCGGAGAGCTCGAGTAGCAATGAAAAACTTGAAAAATAAAAACCTCAATCAGGCTGCTAAATTAACACTTAATGTTATTCGAAGGGATGTGAAAAAGAAAAGGAGTAAATATACTACGCCTAGAGTTATACCAATTCCAAAGACTGGAGGAATTATCCCACTAATACCTTTATTTGCAGGGTTGTCAGCATTAGGTGGTTTGGCAGGTGGTGCATCAGGTATAATAAAAGCTGCTTCTGAGGCAAATGCCGCAAAAAAGAGATTGGAAGAATCGAAAAGACATAATGCTAGAATGGAAGCAATAGCGTTGCGTGGGAAAGGGCTCTATATGAAACCATATAAGAAGGGATTAGGCTTATACATTTCACCACCGAATAAAAAAAAAAACTTTTAAGTAGGTTACCTAAGAGAGCGCTCTCCAATTTTGATCTACTTCACTATGTTAAGAAGTTAAATATTCCAAATTTTCGAGGCGTATTTATGAGAGACGGATTGCCTTTACGATCGCCGTGGTCTAATGAGAGTGGTATTGTAAATTTGGATGACTCTGATGGGGCGGGAACACATTGGGTGTGTTACAGAAAAACGGGCAAACATGTTGATTACTTTGACAGTTTTGGAAATCTTCCACCACCTACAGAACTCCTAAATTATTTTAAAAATAGCACGATTCATTATAACAGAGATAGATATCAGAAAACAAAAGCTGTAAATTGCGGTCATTTATGTTTAAAATTTTTGAATAAAGATGCAAACATCTGGAATTGTAATTAGTCATGTCTTGGACGTTAACGTTTACGGGTAAAACATCCACTCTTAATGCTGATTATTTTCCCGAGATCACCTTGGATGCTGATAAAAATTATAGCATAGGATGTGTGAGTTTAGAAACTTATTATACAATACCTAACGTGTTCGATGGGAACAATATCTTCCACTATGGAAGCGGAAATTCTGTGGTAATACCAACAGGAACATATGAAATTGATGATTTAAACGAATATTTACAAAGTGTTTTAGGAAAAGATGCAATAAAGATCGAAGCAAATAATAATACTTTACGTTCAGCATTGACTTGTAACTTTGAGGTGGATTTTACTAAACATGGTTCGATAGCATCACTTCTCGGATTTGCGAAGAGAAAATTGGAAGCAAAAGTAAGACACATATCAGACAATATTGTAGACGTTTTTCACGTAAATGACATTCTTATCGAATGTAACATTGTAGAAGGTTCGTATAAAAACGGTGAGAATGTGCATATATTACATCAGTTTTTTCCTGAAGTTCCACCGGGGTATAAAATAATAGAAAGACCTAGTGAGATAATTTATTTGCCTGTGAATACCAGAACGATAAACAACATCACTCTCAGATTGTTAGATCAAAACGGAAATCCAGTAGACTTCCGCAACGAAACTATTACAATTAGATTACATTTAAAGGAAAATGGGTCTTGATTTTACTCGAAATCCTTATAATCGCGGTGCGGCGATGAGATGGATTAGTACACCACGTACTGCTAAACCGTTATCATCTAATAACATACAGTTTCTAGAATCTCTCGGGTTCCGTCTGCATCCGAAATGGATATATTAAATATAGACTCCAGTGCGCGTTATGATGAATCAATAACTTCCATCGAGTACCATACTCATCATCCTTACACACAATCAAAGTTCGATTACAATGATGAAATTCGTATGGTAGTTCAAAATCAATCTGATTTTATTCTTCCAAGTCAAAGTCACATCTATATAGAAGGTCATATTACTAATGAAGATGGATCCGGTATAGCATCAACCACCACGCTTGTAAATAATGCTTTCTATCATCTTTTTTCTGAGGCTCGTTATTGTTTAAATGGTGCTGAAATAGACAGCGTGAGAAATCCAGGAGTTACCTGCACTCTCAAGGGTTATGTTTCACTAACAGATAGTACATCGAAAGGATTACTAAATGCAGGATGGGTAATCCCCGGAAAGTCGAGCGAGGTATTGGAAGATGGGAATTTTAACGTTTGTATCCCGCTGAATACAATGTTTGGGTTAATGGAAGATAATGATAAGATTTTTATCAACGGAAATCATGAACTCATTTTAATCAGAGCACGCACTGATGATAACTGCTACGTATCTACCAATAATGTGAAAGCTAAAATTACAATTGATAAAATTTGTTGGAGAATTCCATATGTTACAGTATCCGATAAGCAGAAATTACTTTTACTCAAACGTATTGATCAAAATAAACCTATTCAGATAACGTATCGACGCTGGAAACTTTCATCCTACCCAGAATTACCGAGAAGTGAAAAACAGACTTGGGTCGTAAAGACAACCTCTCAGTTTGGTAAACCTCGTTATGTTATATTCGCATTTCAAACATCACGGAATAATATTGTACAGCGGGATAGCAGTGTTTTCGACCACTGTAATTTAAGAGGCATTCAAGTTTTTCTCAATAATAAAAGTTTCCCCTACGATGTATTAGATTTAAATTTTAGCAAGGGGCAGATAGCTGAGCTTTACAATATGTACGCAAAATTTCAGAAATCATATTATGGAAATGAACCAAAACCTTTGTTGTCACGTGATCAATTCGTTAATATCGCACCTATCGCAGTCATTGATTGTTCGAAGCAAGATGAATCAATCACTTCAGGTGCTGTAGACGTTAGAGTAGACTTCGAATCAGAAACAAATTTCCTATCTAGAACTAGCGCTCATTGCTTAGTGATCAGTGATGAGTCATTTTGGTATGATCCGCTGACTGGCTCAGTGAAATTTGCAGGATGATAAATATAGTGCGATGATACTTTCCACCATCAGTAGCAAACATGAATTCAGCTATTGTTGACTTCAATCTTGACAAAGATGCATCGGGACGTTTTTTGTTGCGAGAATTATCCATAATCTCATTAAACACCTTTGCAAGTCAACATTGGATTTTTAAAACGCCTAAGTTGGAAAATCATTCAAATAGCGTCAATGTATGGACCACGCAAGAGTATCATGCTATAGATGAGCATATTGGCGATGTGGAATATGATATGGCAGAATACATATTGAAGGAATATACAAGGCCATTCGATTACATCTTTACTAAAGGAGTGGAAAAGTGTAAATTTCTAAGAAAGGCCATCCATTCGCAAATTAAAAATGTCTATAACTTAGATGACTTCGACTGCTCTGCACTAGAGAAGCTGAATAAGAGAATTGGTACTGAGTGTATTTACCATTTTCGAATAGATATGCCAGATATTTGCTCCCACAGTCGGGCATTTTCTCTCGCTGAATGGTGTCGTCTCAATTTAAGTGACATTAATTTATTGGAAAGAAGTGCACGCATAAAGACATTCAAGGAATGGAAGAATACATCGGTGTCTCCTGAGAATCTCGCCGAAGCCGGAATGGTGTACTGCTGCGGAACATACGATACAGTTCAATGTGTTTACTGCGGATTGCGGATGACACAGTGGCGTGAAGGTGATGTACCACTAGATGATCACAGAAGAGAAAAACGCAATTGTATCATGTTTGGTTTTTCATGTTGTGATGAAACTGATTAAGAATGCATTTTTTGTCAAGATGATATTGATTGAATAAAAAAATAAATCGATTTTTAAAATTTTATCATGTTTTATTTACTTGATAAAACCCATCCCGACCGTAGAGGTCAATAACCTATCCTTATCCATTTTATTTCACCTCCCAATCAACCTTCGACAAGTTAAGACCTGCTGATTCCTCGAGAGAGTTTCTCATACGTTGAATCATTTAGATCTGAGATTCGATAGAGGACAGAGGTGCACATAAATCTTCTACGCATCAAAACGCTCTCCAAAGGTAATGGATATAATTAATATTTGATATTATTAGTATATTATATATCTAAGAAATTATTGATTGGAAAACAATTACATTTCAGTTAAGGACTTAAAACAACTTGCAATTATACATAAAGTTGGGTCAGTTATTCGGACCTATCATGAACATAATTGGAAGTGGGTCAAGAGACCAGATCTGAAATTTATACCTATTGATTACATTGAATTGTATCATCCGCATGATATGGAAGATATGACGACTACATGTCACGAAATACAAAAAATGGAAGAATGGTATGAGAGGGAACGACAATAAACATGATCTGCCTACTCGATGTTGTTTCATTTTGAATCATTTCAACCGTCCCCACCCCACTCAGAACCGGTTTTTCTTTACCTAAAAGTTGGTGACCTACTTAGCTCGTCGAAAACCTGCTTAGAAGGGTAAACGACCGACCGAAGACACGCGCTGAGGAGAAACCAAAACACACGCAGATGTAAATATTGGAAGGCCCTATCCCCTCCACGGGTCAACGACTGGCGCAGAAGCGAAAGGGTCATTCAACTTTCACTTGGCTACACCATATCGCACTAACTCATACCAAACAGGTAAACATTGCGAATATCAACAATAACGCAAAACCAGTACCATTACCTTACACAATATCACCCCCATTCGAATATAAAAACACGCAATGACCGAAACAGGCCTATCACTAGGTCAATGACTCTGCAAAATCACATCTTTACACTTCATCACACACCTCTATCATACCCACAACAAGGCCAATGACCGAAACAAACCTACCACTTGGTCAATGACTCTGCAAAATCACATCTTTACACATACACACCTCAAACATGTAAACATTGCGAAAATTAGGGTCAACGAATGACGCAGAAGCGAAAGGGTCATTCAACTTCCATGCGAATATCAACAATAACGCAAAACCAGTACCATTACCTTACACAATATCACATCATTCCACAACATCATCGCTAAACACACGCAGAATCACACCTGAATCATACACACAACCAGGCCAATGACCACACTAACGCAAAACCAATACCATTACCTTACACAATATCACATCATTCCACTACATCATCGCTAAACACACACAGAATCACACCTTAATCATACACACAACCAGACCAATGACCTACGACAAGGACTTACGCAGAACTCAACACGGTCAGTTCACACACGTATTCGCCAATTCAATATTCGCCAATTCACAGACTAGGTTGTCCCAATCCCCGCTTTTTAACAAAATCCCACCTACATCATACACACTACCAGGCCAATGACCCAACCAGACCTACGACAAGGTCAATGACTTACGCAGAACACAACACAGTCCACGTATAGGTCAGTTCACACACGTATTCGCCAATTCATGGTCAAGGTTGTCCCAAAAGCCGCTTTTTATCCCTACTAAACAACAGAACAGGCTATTGGGTTTATGGAGAGCGAAGTAGAAAAAGCGATAGTGGAACTAAAGAAGGGGAAAGCCACGGGCAGCGATGGAATACCGGCTGTTATACTTAAATTCATAGGATCAGAAGGACTAAAAGCAATCACGAAATTAATTAATAAGATTTACGACACGGGAGAGTGACCTCGGGATTTCCTAGAAGTAACAATGGTCCCTCTAAAGAAGAAGCCAAAGGCATTGCAGTGTAAAGATTACAGAACGATAAGCCTTCTGTCGCACACATCGAAGATTATCACGAGGATTCTTAATAAAAGGCTGGAGAAAAAGGCAGAAGAAATGCTAAGGGAAGATCAATTCGGTTTAAGAAAAGGACGAGGAACCAGAGATGCCAACCTTATTCAATATATATGGAAAAAGTCTAATGCATGAAGCTCTAGAAGGCACAAGAGATTTCAAAATTGGAGGAAGGATTATAAGAACAGTAAAATACGCAGATGATCAAGTACTCCTGGCAAGAAAGGAAGAGGAGCTACAAAAAATGATAAATAGACTAGTGATAACAGGTAGAAAATACGGTATGGAAATAAATACAGAAAAATCCAAGGTCATTCGAATATCGGGTAAAGAATAGAATCTGAACATAACTATTGAGGGAAAGCCTTTAGAACAAATTTCAGAATATAAATACCTTGGAAGCATCATAACACGAGAAGCAAAATGTACGAATGAGATCAGAACTAGAATAGGAAAAGCAAAAGCGGCTTTCAGGAGAGAGAAACAACTACTTACAGGGAATATAAGAGAAGATATCCGCAAGTAGTTGATAACATGCTATGTATGGAGTATATCATTTTATCGGGCAGAAACATGGAAGCTAAGGAAAAATGACATCAAATACTTGGAAAGCTTTGAAATGTGGGAATGGAGGAGAATGTTGAAGATAAAATGGACAGATAGGATAAAAAACGATGAAGTGCTAGGAAGAATAGGAGAGAAGCGAATGATTATACAGACTATCAGAAAGAGGAAGGCTAACTGGGTTGGACATTACCTGAGGAGAGAGAGTATGATTAAAGATGTGTTAGAAGGAAAACTAGATGGGAAAAGGGAAAGAGGTAGGAAAAGGTTTCAGGTGATAGACGATTTGAAAGGGAAAGAGAGTTATCAAGATATGAAGAGGACAGCGGAAAATAGGAGTATATGGAGAACCATGTTTAACCTAGAATAATCACGGACCTGTCTACGGACAGACTACCTATGATGATATATATATATATATATCATCTTCCTCTTTCTAATAGTCTGTATAATCATTCGCTTCTCTCCTATTCTTCGTAGCACTTCATCGTTTTTCATCCTATCTGTCCATTTTATCTTCAGCATTCTCCTCCAAGTCCACATTTCAAAGCTTTCCAAGTATTTGATGTCATTTTTCCTTAGCGTCCATGTTTCTGCCCCATACAATGCTATACTCCATACGTAGCATTTTATCAACTTCTTGCTGATATCTTTCCTTATATTCCCTGTAAGTAGTTGTTTCTTTCTCCTGAAAGCCGCTTTTGCTTTTCCTATTCTAGTTTTGATCTCATCCGTACATTTTGCCTCTCGTGTTATGATACTTCCAAGGTATTTATATTCTGAAACTTGTTCTAATGGCTTTCCTCCAATAGTTATGTTCAGATTCTCTTCTTTACCCGATATTCGAATGACCTTGGATTTTTCTGTATTTATTTCCATACCGTATTTTCTACCTGTTATCACTAGTCTATTTATCATTTTTTGTAGCTCCTCTTCCTTTCTTGCTAGAAGTACTTGATCATCTGCGTATTTTACTGTTCTTAAAATCCTTCCTCCAATTTTGAAATCCCCTGTGCCTTCTAAAGCTTCTTGCATTAGACTTTCTCCATATATATTGAATAGGGTTGGCGATAGGCAGCAGCCTTGTCTTACTCCTCTACCGATATTTATTCCGCAGGTGTCCACATTCTCAAACCTGACCTTTACAACTTGATTCTCATATAGATTCCTAATCAGTCTCCTGTCTTTCCAGTCTACACCTATATCCTTTAATATCTTCATCAACTTGACCCAATTTACTCTATCAAAGGCCTTCTGCCAGTCTACGAAACATGCGCAGATATCTTGACTGTATTCTATTGCCCTTTCTGATATGATTCTAACTACTCCTATAGCATCTCTAGTTCCTCGTCCTTTTCTGAAACCGAATTGATCTTCCCCTATTATTTCTTCTGCCTTTTTCTCCAGCCTTTTATTAAGAATCCTCGTGATGATCTTCGATGTGTGTGACAGAAGGCTTATAGTTCTGTAATCTTTACACTGCATTGCCTTTGGCTTCTTCTTTAGAGACATCATTGTTACTTCTAGGAAATCCTGAGGCCACTCTACCGTGTCGTAAATCTTATTAATTAATTTCGTGATCGCTTTTAGTCCTTCTGATCCTATGACTTTAAGTATCTCAGCCGGTATTCCATCGCTGCCAGTGGCTTTCCCCTTCTTTAGTTCCACTATCGCCTTTTCTACTTCACTCTCCATAATACTTGGTCCCAAGTTGTCTTCTTCAATGTTTTCCTCATTTTCCAGTTCTATTTTTGCCGCTCCTGCCTGTTTGCTGCATAATTCCTTAATGTATTCTTCCCATACCTGTGCTACATCCTTTGTTTCTGAGACTATCTTCCCATCTGTATTCATAATTCCTTTTCCACAAATTCCATTAGACTTCTTATCTTCTAATTCCAGTGCCCTAGCGTACATCATATCGTACCGTCCTAACTTCTCCATCTGTTCTATTTCATCGCATTTTCCTTTTATCCAATTTTCTCTAGCTTTATCTGTTACCCTTCTCAACTCATTGTTTATACGCCTATAGTTGGCTCTACCTTCTTCAGTGTTAACGTTTTTCCATTTTCGTCTCTCATCCATTTTCTCCAGCATTTCCTTCGTGATCCATGGTTTTCTGATTTTCTTCTCTTGTTTTCCAATCTCTTTATCCAAGGTATCCTTGATACAGGTTTTAATTTCATCCCATTCTATATCAACGGTCTTCGGCTTGTTTTCCAACTTTCTTAGGTTATCTTCCAACTTCATGCTGACTACATCCAGCTTTTCTTTCAGTTTTTCTAGGTCCCAGGTCTGTCTTTCTCTTCTCGTTTTTCTTATTTTTTTGAGCTTTGTACTCACGTCAAGTATTAGAAGGCTGTGATCTGAATCAATGTCTGCTCCTTGCAATGCCTTGGCGTTCTTTATGCTGTTCCTGAATCTTTGTTTTACAAGGATGTAATCTATTTGGCATCTCATTCTATCTCCTGGGCTTTTCCATGTGTATAACCTTCGTTTATGGTTTTTGAACCATGTATTAGTCACTACAAGGTCATTATTGATGCAGAATTCTACGAGTTTCTCCCCTCCTCGATTTCTCTTCCCAAGTCCGTATTGCCCGACAACATTTTCTTCCTGTCCTTCTCCGACTATGCTGTTCCAATCTCCCATTATTATGCAGTTTACCTTTCCTCTTCCGTCTTCTTCGTAAATTTCATTAATTTGCTCATAGATTTCATCTATTTCTTCATCGTCATGAGCTGACGTTGGCATATATACCTGGATTATCAGCATGTCCACTGGGACTGCTTCTAGCTTTATTGCCATCAGTCTATCGTTCGTTGCTATTATCTTGGTCACGTTTTTCATCATATCTTTCCTAAGTACCAGAGCTACTCCCCTTTCCCCACTATTTCCTCCAGAATAAACTACCGTGAATTCTTCCGAGTCGAACTGTCCTTCTCCCTCCCATCTAGTTTCGCTTAGCCCTATAATGTCCACTCTATTTCTTCTCATTTCTTCTTTCAAGTTCTCTAGCTTTCCTGCCTTTCTCATAGTTCTTACGTTCCAAGTCCCTATTCGTAATTTACTTTCGACAAATGTTTTCCTCAAGGCAGTCCCCGCCCGGAGATCCGATTGGGGGACTATTTTACCTCCGGATTGTTTTACCTCGAGAGAACTCATATTGTCCAACCATATAATCTTTACTAGGGATTGTAATGTGGTAGTTTCCCTCTTGCTTTCCACATCGCAGTACTGTAGCCGTTCAAATCGTCCTGATCACGCCTACAGCTGTATTGGATATAGACCCAACCAACATCATTTGTTTTCGGCTCTATACCATACTGACAGTACTGCTGCCTACTGCCAGGCACTGATGATAGTTTTTTTTTTTTTTTTTTAAATAAAACCTCCATTCGAGGGGTTTGAACCCCCGAACTTTGCAATAGAAAGCCGACACGCTAACCACTACACCACCAGTGCAATTATATATATATATATATATATATATATATATATATATATATATATATATATATATATTCAATCAAAAGAACAGTAAAATTTACGATGCGTCCGCGAGCAGAGCTAATTAATGTATCACAACAATATACAAATCAATTCACCACTTTAATCGATGTATCCCCTAGCATTATAACAGTAAAACCTATTATTGTCACAAGGTTAGTAAAAGATATTGAAATGTATTTAACACGAGAAATAAGGACAGAATTTACATAAAACAACAAAATTTGAAAGTTAATTTAAAACACATGCGAAAAACCGAGCGTTATTGAAGAAACTGGATGATTTTTTAAAATGTAGTTCAAATTATATTAAAAATACACGAAGCATGTGCGAGCACATATAATGAAATTACGTCAAAAATTAGCATCTCAATTTAAAATCAAAGAACAAACGATATTTATAACAATACTGCGAGATATCTTAATATAGTGATTTGTATGTAAGAAAATGAATGTTCGTTATTTTCTGTGTCATTTGGTTTAAGTCCCATGCTTGTGCGAAAATTATAATTAAATATTAATGCAAATTAAATTATTTTACATTCATTTACTTCAAAATTTTCCGAAATTATCGCGCATGACTTTACATAACAAAATAACGCGCGACGATTTAAGGATTAAAGTCTGACACGGTCCATCAAAACTATCTGAAAGAAAAGGAAACAAAACCTGTCCTTCGGTTGCAAGAGTTATTCCCGCTCATCAATCACCTTCATCATCAATGAAAATGACAACAGTAAATAATCTCTCCGATCTTTTTGAGAAGTATCTCAAAACCTTTTTTAAAAGTTGGAGAGTTGTATTTGAAAATATGTAAAATTGTAAAAAAGTTAGAACATTTAAGATGAATAAATTCACTAGGTTATCAATTGTTTAAGAAAGCATTTCGTTACATTTCTTCAGAACGAAACTAAATAATTAAAAATAATATAAAAAGAACAACTTTAGTAAATTGCAATAAAAAGTCAATAATAAATGCCGATATACCAGATTTAATTTTTAAAATAAACGATAAGTTATGAATTACATGATTTTTTAAGACTTCTGTAAAAGTTATATTGCATTTAAACTTGTATCGCTTTTAAACAGGCATAAAACTTTTGTAAAAGTATTAAATCATGACCAATAATTGAAAAATTATTTTTTAATTTCCTGCAAAATATAAGTTATTTTTTACTTTGTATTTAATAATTCATTTATAAATGCAAGGATTTTAATGCTTACATACCGAAGCAGAGCGCAGAAGATTGGAAAACGGTCTCTACCGGGGATGTGTCTTCTGCGAGCGCTGTCCCATCTCGGCAGAGAAACCTTTTCCTCCTGCTCCATTCTCCGATCACTTTAATCGAGTTCCAACCTTGAACGAGCCCAAAGGTCGACTGAAATGTTTGAGAAATGATGGAGATATAAGGGGTTCCGGCTGAAGGGTGCGGGGCGATCCCCAAAACCTCTCTCCCTTTCACTTCTCTGTTCCCTACACCCGTTGGCCCTGTTGCTTTCCCCTGTTACCCTATTATTTCCCATTCCCTTTTCTTTCTCATGTCAACACTTCGCATGCGTGCGCACAACGGTGAAGTTAAATCGTTATTGCCTCATCCCGAGCTCTCTTTTTAATGACACTCTTCCCTCAGTTGCCCTTAGAAACGCTCTATTCCATTATTATACAATCTCTCTTATTATACTACTGCTCTTGTCCATATATTCGGTGAAACTTAGATCTTTCTTTTTGAAATGGAAGAAGAAAAAATCCATTGAGGCGAAAAAATAATGAGAGCGGAAACATATCGATTGGAATTTAAATCCTACCATGATGATTGACTTGGCGTTAAGCATTTTATAATTTAAACTGCCCAAAATTCACTACAAAAAATATCATAGATTCCGTTCCAAGACCATGTCGCCGGTGAAAAGCGATAAGAAAAAAATATGATTGCCGTAAAAATTATTCTTATCTACGAGTGATGTTAATGAGCATAACAAGAAGCAACGATTTATTTTATCGATACAGTTCTCTACTCATTCAAAAATGAAGTTATGACTGTCATCTGTTTTTCACAGCTTTATCGTTTAAGTCAGACCGTTAAATATCTGTTACGCATATTCTTCGTCACATTCATGGATAAATTGTGCGTAAAAAATATTTCGTTTTCTCCAGTGAGTACCCACCAGAAACGTCTTAAAATTATATATATATATATATATATATATATATATATATATATATATATATATTAGTTAAAGAAAAAGGAAAGATAATGATAGGGTGGCAACAAGGTTTTGATGGAACACAAGTGGACACCTACCATGTCGAGGACCAAGACGACAAGCTGCTGGGGCTTCGACGAGACACGTAAAACACGTAAAAACAAACACACACACAAACACATAGATACTCTTTCGCTGAAGAAGGGCATGGGCCCGATAAGCTTGCGTGTTTTTTCGTGTTCGTGTGTTTTCGTGTCTCTTCGACGCCCCCAGCAGCTTGCCAACTTGGTAAGTGTCCGCTGGGCTTCCCTCAACAACTTGTTGCCACCCTCATCACTACCTTTTCATTTCCTTAAGTTTATTTATACATATATATATATATATATATATATATATATATAGAAGTTAAAGAGACAGAAAAGGTAATGATAGGGTGGCAACAAGATGTTGATGGAAGCCCAGTGGACACCTACCAAGTCGAGGAGCAAGACAACAAGCTGCTGGGGGTTTCGACGAGACACAAGTAAAAAAAAAACATACAAACACACACACATACGTGTGTGTGTATATATATATATATATATATATATATATATATATATATATATATATATATATATATATAGGCTGGCCATACGTCCCGTTTTCGAGTCGTTTCCAGACCGTCCCGTCGTTTTCGGCAAAAAAGTCATTTTGTCCCGTTTCAAAGTTTTTAAGATTAAAATTCAGACTAAAATTTTCTCAAAATATGGATAATATTAGATTTTAACTGATAATATTTCTTTGTTTAGAAAAGTGAGAATAAGGCCAAGTTGTTACTTTATAGAATAGGTACACAGATTTATTTGTCTGCCCTTGGAGGTAAGAGTGACATAAATCAACACCTGCGAAGCCAAATACATAAAAATGCAGAATATGTAGCAGGGGTTTATAGAAGTATCAGCTCATTTTTTTCACCAGAGGATTCGACATGTGAATAAATTGCAGCCAGTGAAGCTCTTTTTGCATTTCATGCAGTGCGTCACGGTCAGAGTTTTCGCACAAATGACTGTTTGTCTAGTTTGATCAAAAAGATTTACCAACCTAAGTTTTCATCTGCCCGTACCAAATCGGAAGCAATTATTTGCAATTTTTTGTCACCTTATGTATTAGAGCAAGTTTCCGTTGATTTAATTAAATGCAGTAGTGTAACTATTAGTTTAGATGCTTCAAACAAAAAAGAGAACAAACTTTTTCCTGTTGTTGTTCGGTATTTCTTACCAGATAATGGTGTTCAAACTAAAATCTTAGAGTTAGCTTCTTTACCTGGTGAAACATGCAATTTACAATGCAACCTGCTTTGTACTTTGTAAATAAGTATTGTTTGCAAAGCAGGATTGTAGTTGTGCCGATAAAGAAAACACCAATTTTGGTGGTTGTAACAGAAATAGTCAAAATAATATATGGCGTAAACTTGAAAAAGGACTTGCAAGGAATGTTATTGGAATTGGTTGCGGTACACATATCATACACAACAGCCTTCAATGTGCTATTGACTGCTTGTCATTGGATGTTGAATGCTTTGCGGTTAAAGTTTACAAGTACTTTCACATATATTCAGTTAGAGTTCAGGAGCTCAAAATTTTTGTGAATTTGCAGGAGAAGATTATTCTAAGTTTATTCTAAGTAAAATAAATTTAAATCATCGAATTGAAACGTTGAAAATTGCCAGCCATATATGTAAGTAAAAATTTTAAGCGTCGGTATTCGTCAAAAATTTCTCGGGAAAAAAGAAACTATTATCTTAAAATAAACCGAATTAAACCAAGTAGTAACTTTAAGCTTCGAAATTCGTCGAAAATCTCACGAAAAAATAAAATTCGATTTCCAAAAAAATAAACACCGATTTAAAAAAATAAACAGAATTCTACCAAGCATATTTATGTTATACGAATGCTTGGTAGAATTCGACGTTTAACTTTATTGAAAATTGAAGTTTATTTCTTTTAATCAACGTTTTTACTTTCTCCATATGATGACGAAATGAGCAGCTTTTCTATTAAAGTAGATAACTTGTGTTCATAAATGTAAACAAATGAAAATAATGTCATACATTTATTACTTTCTCCACATACGAAGTGTGTTTTCATGAAAAAAATCGAATCTGAGATTTCATCGGAAATACATGTTTTAAGGTTCCCTGAACACGTTTTGACTATTTTCTCGATGTCTGTGTGTCTGTCTGTCAGTCTGTCTGTATGTGATAGATTATTTTGGGTGCTCTAACTCAAAAACTATTAATCAGGTCAACGCAAAATTTTATATTTAATATTTTCATAAATGTTCGAAGATCTGGTTAGTTTTTGGTAATATTCGTTTTACCGGAAGTTGGTGTTTACTCTTGTCACTTATCCGTTATTTTGAAATATATGCTTTAATATTTGATAAATGTAAAAATGTACTGGAATAAAAGTTGTAGGAATTTTATTTTCTACAACTTTTGTTTGATACATTTTTCCATATAATGCATTGTTTAAGAGATATCTTATATTTTTAGCTGCCATCACCACGCCACCTACCGAAGACTATTGTTAACAATTGACGCTTAGTTACGTCTTGATAACGCTCCTTTTTCTTTTCTTAATTTTCAACCGGAAGTAAATATTGACAACGATCCCAGAGCTAGCAACATGTAATTTGCCATATAAATATGGAGAAAGTCATGTGTTGCCACTTCAGTTTATTATATTGTGTAATGTTTAGTTAGATGACTTGTAAATCCTCTTTAGCGGTAATGTTCATTCATCTCCTCCAATAGTACGTTTTACCTTCAATTTTGCAAAGACGATGTATCTTAAGGATATGTTCTAAGAGAGTCATCTGACTTAGAAATTCATACAAAATTGGTTAGATTAAGAAACAAATACATCAAATTTTTATTTTAAAATTATGATTCCTTGTGGCTTCTCGACAGTCAATCAGAATCCGGACAGAAACATGCCCCTAACTTGATCGTTTCAAAAGTTCTCTCATGACATTATCATTCCCTACTAAAAGTTCAACTAATTTAGAAATTGTGCATCGTATCTCAGAAAACATTAGTTGCTCGATCATCAAATTGTCATATTTTAAGAAGCAACCAATGAGATTGTAGAAATTTCTCTATATAAGACATTACTCCCGTGATTGCTATTTTCCATATGTGTTTCATTCTTGTCGATCAGCTTTGGAGCCTAATCATTATTTCCATCCATTTTTCCACAACGTATGACATCATCGTAATCTCGATAAAGCCATTTCAGTTTTCGAGACGAATAGACACAGTCATTGAAAGTCCTTTTACTTATGGCAGTTGTAATATTGCTGAAATTTTAGAAGAGTAAAATCTGTGAATGCGAAAGTACTGCAGCTGTTTCTCATTATGATAATAGCAGAATCCCATAACCATTTCATGAATTATAATTATTTGAATAAATAAGGGATGTTTTTGTATGATTCAAGCAAATTTAGGTTTGCGATTATGCATCTGGCTGATTTTTAACAGAACATGAACATGTGAGCGGAAATAATTAATCCGAATTCCGGTTTATGTGACCATCTTATCCTACGTTGCGATCGGTGACGTTTTGTCTGACACTTATTTTCCCAAGCATTTTGTCCTTCACCCGACGTTACCGTAAGGAATGAAGTTCTTCCTTTTTTTAAGGAACGCTTAAAATTCTCACGGCAATTTAAAGACCAATTTCTACAGATTTAACTCGAATTATTAGTCACCTGAATGTGCATAAATTCATAAAATATATATTATTATAAATATTGGGAGAATGGAGTTATATACTCACAGGAATCCATAAACACATGTCTCCAAAAAGGCTATTCGCCCTATTAATTAAAACGCCTCTATCTCAATACGTAAAAGTAACTGAGAGCTCGTTCGCATTAATTAGCTAAGTAACCGTTCGATGGGAACTCTCCCTAAAAAGGTTCCTTTATTGGATTTCCGAAAGATAATAGACTTTACATCGTGGAAAAATGTTGAAGTTTGTGGGCAAGGGAGGTTCATGTCCGGGTAATAGGGTTTGTCTTCCCCAATAAATGCGAAGGGGCAGCATCTAGCTTGCTGTTGGGATGGACGCAAGCGCACTTAGTGTCTCCCTTGCGGACATACGACGTGAAGAGAGTGCTTCATTATCACGAACAGAGATATGAAATGAAGTTTGTGGAATTAATGGGAATCGATCTTTAAAAAATTGTCGCCTTTCACTGAGGAGCGGCTTTGAAAACGGCGTTGGCGCAAATGATCTATCAAAGAAAAAATAAGATCATTTATCACGAGGAATTTGTAAAATGTTATTTTTTAAATAAATCATAAAGTACCGCCTTTATGAATTTTAAATTTTAAGCAACGGTTGAGGAAAATTACTAATAAATTTAATTCGAATATAAATTGCATTACTATTAATTATTATATATCACTAGGAATAGTTTTTTTAAAAATTAAATAAAAAATACCGAAAGAAATTGCTAAGAAATACTGTAACCTTTCGATCGTTTGACTGGGTGATCGATGGTTCACTAGGATGTGATTCGCCGGGGAGGGACGAGGGGACATGGAGGAAGAGGGAAATTAAATGCCTCCCGCGGACCAACAGGCAGCAGCGTCTGTTCTCCATATTAGGGGCGGCTGCAAACAGCGTCTGTTCCCCATGTTAGGGGCGGCTGAATATATTGGCTGAAGGCAATGGGAAACCACCGCTACTATATATCCCATGTATAGGCCTCATGACGGAATCTTCTTTTGTTAAATATTCCGGAGGTAAAATAGTTCCCCGCTAGGATCTCCGTGGGGGGGGACAACACGATAGGTTCCACATAACACAAGGAAGGAAGGAAACTGGATAGAAGTTAAGAATTGGTACGTGAAATGTAAGAACACTCCTACGAGCAGGGAAATTGGAAAATCTAAAGAGAGAGATAACAACAAACAGAATGGACATAATTGGCTTAAGTGAAATGAGATGGGAAGGAAGAGGGGAAATAAAAAGTGATGATACCACGGTGTACTATTCAGGAGGTACTGGAGGAATGAATGCAGTAGGAGTAATTTTGAATAAGAAAATAGCAAATTGTGTACAGAGGGTGATATTTCTAAATGATAGAGCAATTGGTCTTAGAATAGGAATGCACCCAAAAGATCTACTGTTGATACAAATTTATATGCCGACCAGCCAACATGAAGATGAGGGTGTCGAAGAAATATACGAGACGATAGAAAATATTATGGAGGAGGAAGGTAAAAACTGTTGCAAGATAGTGATGGGCGATTGGAACGCTGTGGTAGGAGAGGGAAGAGAAAACCAAGTAGTAGGAAAATTTGGACTATGGAAAAGAAATGAAAGAGGTGAAAGACTTGTCGAGTTCTGTAAAGAGAAGAGGATGTTCATATCAAATACTTGGTTTGAAAATCGCAAGAACAGGCTATACACGTAAAAATCACCAGGAGATGGAGCCAGATATCAAATAGATTATATTTTAATGAAAGAAAGATACAGAAACGGAGTGAAAAAGGCATATGGACTTTCAGGAGCCGATATTGACAGTGATCATGTGCTCCTCCTAGCCAAAATAAAACTAGCCTTGAAGAAGGTTAAGAAGGCTAAGACAATTAGAGAATTGGACTTAGAGAAAATAGCCACAGTAGGAAAAGAAAGAATAGGAGAAAAATTAGCTCAAGCAATCAAAAGAGAAACGTGTCAGAGGAAAATGTGGATGAAGCATGGAATAGAATAAAGAAGACTATAAGGAAAACAGCAGAACAGGATATTGGGTTTTTCAAAGGAAAAAGAATAAAGAATCCATGGGTGACAAGAGAAATGATAGAAAAGATGGAAGAAAGAAGGCAATACAAAAGCAGGACTGATGAAGATGGAAAAAGGAAATACAGGAAACTGAATAATGAACGAAGAAGAGAAACACAAAAAGCAAGGGAGAGATGGCTAGAGGAGGAATGCTCAGATATAGAAGATCTAGAGAGAAAAGGAGTGTATGACTTGATGTATAAGAAAGTAAAAAATGTAACGTTGGATAGATGGAGAACAAGTGCATGTGTGAAAGAGATTGCAAGTAAAGAAGATAAAGTTCTATATAAGGAAGAGGAGGTTCTTAATAGATGGAGAGAATGCATGGAAGAGTTGTACAGTTCAAATGAAAAACCAAATGATCTCCTTATTGAAGAGCAGGATGAAATAAATGAAAACGAAACAGGGGTTTCGATATTGAAAATAGAGGTGCTACAAGCAGTAAAGGATATGAAGAATGGGAAGGCAATGGGGGTAGATGAGATACCAATAGAAATATTAAAGTGTCTTAATGAGGAATGACTGGAAAAAATAGTGAAGCTGTATAATGCAAACTATGACAAGTGGATGTGGCCAGAGGATTTTGTCAAAACAATTATGATTCCAATTCCGAAAAAGCAAGAAACAATAAAATGCAGTGAACACAGAACAATCAGTATAATTTACACATGAAGCAAAGGTTCTACTTAGGGTTATGAACAGGAGATTAATTAGCAAAATGGAAGTAAATGCTGCAGAAGAACAGTTTGGATTTAGAAAGAGAAGAGGTACAAGAGACGCAATAGTATTGATAAAAATGAGTGGAGAGAGATATATCATCATCATAGGTAGTCTGTCCGTAGACAGGTCCGTGATTATTCATGGTTAAACCTGGTTCTCCATATACTCCTATTTTCCGCTGTCCTCTTCATATCTTGATAACTCTCTTTCCCTTTCAAATCGTCTATTAGCTGATACCTTTTCCTACCTCTTTCCCTTTTCCCATCTAGTTTTCCTTCTAACACATCTTTAATCATACTCTCTCTCCTCATGTAATGTCCAACCCAGTTAGCCTTCCTCTTTCTGATAGTCTGTATAATCATTCGCTTCTCTCCTATTCTTTGTAGCACTTCATCGTTTTTCATCCTATCTGTCCATTTTATCTTCAACATTCTCCTCCAAGTCCACATTTCAAAGCTTTCCAAGTATTTTATGTCATTTTTCCTTAGCGTCCATGTTTCTGCCCCATACAATGCTATACTCCATACGTAGCATTTTATCAAGTTCTTGCGGATATCTTCCCTTATATTCCCTGTAAGTATTTGTTTCTTTCTCCTGAAAGCCGCTTTTGCTTTTCCTATTCTAGTTTTGATCTCATCCGTACATTTTGCCTCTCGTGTTATGATACTTCCAAGGTATTTATATTCTGAAACTTGTTCTAATGGCTTTCCCCCAATAGTTATGTTCAGATTCTCTTTTTTACCCGATATTCGAATGACCTTGGATTTTTCTGTATTTATTTCCATACCATATTTTCTACCTGTTATCACTAGTCTATTTATCATTTTTTGTAGTTCCTCTTCCTTTCTTGCTAGAAGTACTTGATCATCCGCGTATTTTACTGTTCTTATAATCCTTCTTCCAATTTTGAAATCCCCTGTGCCATCTAAAGCTTCTTGCATTAGACTTTCTCCATATATATTGAATAGGGTTGGCGATAGGCAGCAGCCTTGTCTTACTCCTCTACCGATATTTATTCCGCAGGTGTCCACATTCTCAAACCTGACCTTTACAACTTGATTCTCATATAGATTCCTAATCAGTCTCCTATCTTTCCAGTCTACACCTATATCCTTTAATATCTTCATCAACTTTACCCAATTTACTCTATCAAAGGCCTTCTGCCAGTCTACGAAACATGCGCAGATATCTTGACTGTATTCTATTGCCCTTTCTGATATGATTCTAACTACTCCTATAGCATCTCTAGTTCCTCGTCCTTTTCTGAAACCGAATTGATCTTCCCCTATTATTTCTTCTGCCTTTTTCTCCAGCCTTTTATTAAGAATCCTCGTGATGATCTTCGATGTGTGTGACAGAAGGCTTATAGTTCTGTAATCTTTACACTGCATTGCCTTTGGCTTCTTCTTTAGAGGGATCATTGTTACTTCTAGGAAATCCTGAGGCCACTCTCCCGTATCGTAAATCTTATTAATTAATTTCGTGATCGCTTTTAGCCCTTCTGATCCTATGACTTTAAGTATCTCAGCCGGTATTCCATCGCTGCCCGTGGCTTTCCCCTTCTTTAGTTCCACTATCGCTTTTTCTACTTCGCTCTCCATAATACTTGGTCCTAAGTTGTCTTCTTCAATGTTTTCCTCATTTTCCAGTTCTATTTTTGCCGCTCCTGCCTGTTTGCCGTATAATTCCTTAATGTATTCTTCCCATACCTGTGTCCTTTGTTTCTGAGACTATCTTCCCATCCGTATTCATAATTCTTTTACCACAAATTCCATTAGACTTCTTATCTTCTAATTCCAGTGCCCTAGCGTACATCATATCGTACCGTCCTAACTTCTCCATTTGTTCTATTTCATCACATTTTCCTTTTATCCAATTTTCTCTAGCTTTATCTGTTACCCTTCTCAACTCATTGTTTATACGCCTATAGTTGGCTCTACCTTCTTCACTGTTAACGTTTTTCCATTTTCGTCTCTCATCCATTTTCTCCAGCATTTCCTTCGTGATCCATGGTTTTCTGATTTTCTTCTCTTGTTTTCCAATCTCTTTATCCAAGGTATCCTTGATACTGGTTTTAATTTCATCCCATTCTATATCAACGGTCTTCGGTTTGTTTTCCAACTTTCTTAGGTTATCTTCCAACTTCATGCTGACTACATCCTGCCTTTCTTTCAGTTTTTCTAGGTCCCAGGTCTGTCTTTCTCTTCTCGTTTTTCTTATTTGTTTGAGCTTTGTACTCACGTCAACTATTAGAAGGCTGTGATCTGAATCAATGTCCGCTCCTTGAAATGCCTTGGCGTTCTTTATGCTGTTCCTGAATCTTTGTTTTACAAGGATGTAATCTATTTGGCATCTCATTCTATCTCCTGGGCTTTTCCATGTGTATAACCTTCGTTTATGGTTTTTGAACCATGTATTAGTCACTACAAGGTCATTATTGATGCAGAATTCTACGAGTTTCTCCCCTCCTCGATTTCTCTTCCCAAGTCCGTATTGCCCGACAACATTTTCTTCCTGTCCTTCTCCGACTATGCTGTTCCAATCTCCCATTATTATGCAGTTTACCTTTCCTCTTCCGTCTTCTTCGTAAATTTCATTAATTTGCTCATAGATCTCATCTATTTCTTCATCGTCATGAGCTGACGTTGGCATATATACCTGGATTATCAGCATGTCCACTGGGACTGCTTTTAGCTTTATTGCCATCAGTCTATCGTTCGTTGCTATTATCTTTGTCACGCTTTTCATCATATCTTTCCTAAGTACCAGAGCTACTCCCCTTTTCCCACTATTTCCTCCAGAATAAACTACCGTGAATTCTTCCGAGTCGAACTGTCCTTCTCCCTCCCATCTATTTTCGCTTAGCCCTATAATGTCAACTCTATTTCTTCTCATTTCTTCTTTCAAGTTCTCTAGCTTTCCTGCCTTTCTCATAGTTCTTACGTTCCAAGTCCCTATTCGTAATTTACTTTCGACAAATGTTTTCCTCAAGGCAGTCCCCGCCCGGAGATCCGATTGGGGGACTATTTTACCTCCGGATTGTTTTACCTCGAGAGAACTCATATTGTCCAACCATATAATCTTTACTAGGGATTGTAATGTGGTAGTTTCCCTCTTGCTTTCCACATCGCAGTACTGTAGCCGTTCAAATCGTCCTGATCACGCCTACAGCTGTATTGGATATAGACCCAACCAACATCATTTGTTTTCGGCTCTATACTATACTGACAGTACTGCTGCCTACTGCCAGGCACTGATGATAGTTTTTTTTTAATAAAACCTCCATTCGAGGGGTTTGAACCCCCGAACTTTGCAATAGAAAGCCGACACGCTAACCACTACACCACCAGAGATATATAGAAAGGGGTAAAGGAAGTAGTCTGGACTTCATAGATATGGAGAAGGCATTCGACCGAGTGAACTGGGAAAAACTCATGGAAATACTAAAAGCAAGGAAAGTAGACTGGAAAGATAGAAGGTTAATTAAAGAGCTGTATATGAAACAGAAAGCAGCTATGAGGTTAAAAGACGCACAAACCGAATGGTATGGTCTAGGAAGAGGAGTAAGGCAAGGGTGCTGCTTATCGCCAACCCTGTTCTATATATATGCAAAAGAAATGATTGACAATGGAATAGATAATGATAAAGGAATTAGTATTGGGGGTAGAATAATAAATTGTATAGGGTTTTCTGATGATATGGTAATTTCGGCAGATGAAATAAAGCATATTTAGGAAATTGTTACAAAGCTAGAAGACAGGATGATGGAATATAGAATGAAAATGAACATAAAGAAAACAAAGGTGATGAGAATAGGGGATAGAGAGATTATGAATATGTCAATAAAGGATGGAAGAGTTGAGCAAGTAAAACAGTATAGATATTTGGGAAGCATGCTAACAGAAGACTGGAGAAGTGAAAAAGAAATAAGAACAAAAATAGCAATGGCAAAAGAAACATTTAATAGGAAAAAACAGGTACTGTGTAATAAAATGGATTTAAATCTGAAGAAACATCTTGTGAAGTGCTATGTTTGGAGTGTATTGCTTTATGGGTGTGAGACATGGACGTTAAAGAAGAGAGAGAAAGAAAGGCTAGAGGCATTTGAAATGTGGGTGTGGAGGCGGATGGAGAAGGTTAAGTGGATGGATAGGATAAGGAATGAAGCAATACAAACAAGGGTGAATGAGAAGAGAAGATTACTTGAAACAATTCAGAGGAGGAAAAGTAACTGGTAGGGCATATCTTGAGAGGAGAAGGTTTGCTATTGATGGTGTTGGAAGGATCAGTAGAAGGTGAAAGGAACAGGGAAAGTAGAAAAATAAAAATGATTGATGACCTGAAAAAAGTGGAGGGTATCAGGAAATGAAAGCAATGGCAAGGATCAGAAAGGAGTGGAGACAACGCTGGTGCCAGGGATCTGCCTGGAGGCAGAACACCTCATTATGATGATGATAAGGTAAATAAGCTATCCTATCTCTACCATCAATATTTTGAAGAATTTGTTTCTTTATTTGTGCATTTCGAATGCAACAACTACAAATCGCAGTAGCAAAATGATGGTGCCATTTTAACCGTAATAAAAAATTAGCAAAATGGGAGGGTTTTTAAAGCGATTTGAACTAAATTTTTTATTAGTGTACTATTGGCGGCTCTGGGACAGTTTTCGCAAGTGGGCCATATTTTAAAACAAAGAGGAACGAAAAGATGATCATGTGCGTTATTGCAATGTCGATATATCGAAACAAGAGACGATCGTGATGTGTTTTGGCGGGGAAGCCGATGTTGTAATATCTATGCATCCTTTTAAAATTTCTCGGTTGGTATCTGTTACGGCGGCGGATTCGAATCGAGTTAAACTTTCTGGGTTTGGTATTTAACAAAAGAATAACTAAATCTGAGACGTTATATAGGAACGCCTATGCTGTCCTGAATCAGTCACATACCCATTGTGAGTAGGATAGAGGAGAATCAAGCTGGACTCAGTTATGACAATATGAATCAGTCAATTGATCGATGATGGCGTTTCCCATTGCTTGCAGCAAATGTGATGTTATTATTGGTTTTCATCCAAAGTGGGAGTGTGGTTCGTGCAAAACTGTGGTGCACAAGATATGTTCTTTTCAAGATATTATAGAAAATGATAAATTAACCAATTTGAAGTGGAATTTTGGAGAAGATTCGGGATCATGAAATCTGAGGGATGAAAGCATTGCAATTTTGAATCTTTAATATGGCTGTCACAGAAAACTACTATGTGTTGGTGAATGTGAACTATACCCTCGCTGCAGTAAGAATTCGCAAGACATAAGAATTTGTTATCTACAAAGTGAAAAAAAAGAATTTATTTAACATCTCTTCTGAAATGATTTATCAATTTTATGATTATGATGGACCTAAAGAATATATTAGTGACATTGCAAAGACAATCATAGATCATTTGAATTGTTCTAATCCTAACGATTTTAATGCTGATCTTATGAAATAATAATAAATTAATCTCAGTATTTTGTATGAAGAGAAATAAAAGTCGATTTAAAATATCAGTACCAATATCTTTATTTCTGTTAAATGTCTTAATCAAGTTCAGTTCTTTTTATTGAAGTACAAGTAATAATCAATCTATCATGGTCGTTTTGAGGATCATCTCCTTTCTCCCACTCATATATATTCATACCACATATACTAGAAATAGTTATTTCCATATATCCAGAATAAATAAATCCAAAAGAAGCCATTTTATATACACCGAAAAAGAATTGTTTTTTAAGAAATCTATTGAATGACATAAGTCTATCAGATTCCTTATTTAGGTCAATATTTTACCGAAACCAGTTCTTAAGTTTTTGACAATTATTCACAGCACATACCAATTTTTCGACTTTCAATAGTTGGGTATTACACATCTTTTACCCGATTAGGTTAATTTTACAATCGTAGGGCAGTCGAAAACGAGTAAATCGATGACTTTATATCCTAATATAGAAGAAAGAAATATACATTTTTCTAAATCTTTTACGAAAAATGATGATAACCTATTGTATATTTCAAGAGTATTTATTTGCAATGTTCATGGGTGATGTCACCTTCTTGACCCTTCATTCCGTGATGGTTTTTAGTAAGCCATGAAGTTTCTTTTTTTACAAATTAATTCACGCGGTGACGAAAAAATCCATGATTGGCTATAATCATTGTCAATATCACAAATCACCAATTCTTTGACTACGATTTCATTTTTTTATTGCAAAAGTCTTGAAAATCCACTATATATTTTCTCAATTGAAAAATTTCTGATGAAGTTTGGTTTACGGGAGCATTATCTCCATCGCCAGGGACCCACTCCATCATTCACACACACGTAAATAAAACGGTGAGAAGTGTACAAGGTTTTTAAATCCGATGCTAATGACTCTCGCCTTTTTTTCATTCACTAAATCAGATACTCATTTATCGAATATTTCAAGCCTTAACCGATCGTAATCAATTTTCCGTTAGGAGGTTTGTCTTTTAATTGAACGTAAGATATTCCTATAATGCACGCGGTACCCATAAATTTAGTGTAAAGTTATTTAGTGCATCATATTCATTTATTAATATTTCTACTAAGTATAATAAAAGATACTTATAAAAAAGAAGTGTATCCCACACAGATTCGTTTAAGGGAATAGAGCACTTATCGTCATCTGTAACAAGTACGTGTCTTTTCCCAAAATACTTTTTGAATTGTATTGCTGGATTAATGTAGGGGGGTCTCTGACCAGTTATTTGGAAATCTGTTATCGAAGGGTCTAAATCGATTAAGTCATTCCAAAGCGAATAACATAAGTTTACTGTGGTTCCACCTACTTGATGAAATTGCACACATAATTCACATTTTTATCCAGGTTTTAACCCTACAGCAACACTTTTGTTCCCCTGAGCATTCAAACTGTATTTGGTTTCAAGTAACCATTTCTTTACACCACTAGATTCCTTCTTTCTATTCTTCTGCTCCGCTTTAGAAGATGTCATCGAAATGTTAAAAATTCTAGATTGGGAAACGTTATAAAGTAAGAGAAGAATTAACAGATTAGGCGGGCTTTACCAGGCATACACTAAAAATAAAGTGTGGTAACACTTACGAAGAAAAATGCAGGTTCTAAAAATAACGACGAATTTAAAATTAAAGTTAGGCCGCAGAGAACTAATACATCAAAGTATTCTTTTCTAAACAGGGGAATCAGTGAGTGGAACAATATGCCTGAGGTGCTCTTTAGGCCCGTACCTAAGGACGCAGAAAATTTTAAGCGTAGAATTAACGCATATATGCAAGGTAAAAGAAAGACGAACTTGGAAGAGGAATATTAGCAATCTATAAAATTATGACTGTAATTGTACCTAGGTGCTGGAAAAGTAGAGGATTGTTTGGAAGGGTGTAGTACGGTGGGGACTTCGTGGGCCCCATGACCGCTACGGTAGCCGTGAAGGCCTTCCATGAACACAAATATCCGCACTTCAGGTGCAAATTTGAATTTTAAATATTAAATATATTGTAGAGAGTATGTTTGTTAAAATTGTGATTATAAATATTATTATTTTCATATATATTATGTTTTCTTTGCCACCTGGCCGGATCGCCAAATTGCCATGTATAATTAAATAATTGTATCAGGCGATTTATCCCCTGGTGAAGGTACCTCGTTTGCTGGAACTATTAACTGCTGGGTTGGGTATGATGATGTATCCAAGAGCTTCTTATCTGAGGAAGATGGTTTGAATGACGAATTTACAGATGGCGAGTTTTTACCGCTGCGAAGTCGCGCCCGATTTCTCACAGGAGAAGAGAGCTCCTCTTCACTTTGCAAGGTCTGCATGGTGACTGATGGATTGAAGCTTTATTTATAGGGTATATAGGTGGATGGGGGATGGAGAGGGTAAGGAGGGAGGGGAATGTGAGATAAGGGGAAAGAGCGAGCGACCGAATTGTCTTATCTTAGAACAACAGGTTTGAGATTTAGGATGACAAGTTATATCTCGTCTACATCGCCGAAATTCAATGAAATAAAGTTGAGCTTTGCGACAGTCGTTAAGAGCGGGATGATCGTGATGAAATTCATCGGTGAATTGATTTAAAGTTTTCCCTGTAGACTTGAAGAGAGCCTAGAGATATCAATATTCTCCAAAGAGTTTTGAGTGATAACTCTGCAGCTGAATGGAATTAATGGTGAGAGAGAATCGTTTTAAAAAATTAGAGATCAATGGAACGAGAGGAAGGTAACCATAGGAATCAAAGTACTCAGCAGAGAGAGTATTACGAATATTTATCGCGACCCAATGACTTCCAGGTTTGTTGAAAGGATGAAAATTTATTACGTAAAATCCGGGTCTGGGTGTAGAAGGTAACTCATCTGAAGGAAAAAATCCACGAAAATGCTTTCTCTTTCGCAAATCGTCATTTAAAACATCTTATATCCCGAACTTATTCATACTTTATGAGAAAGTAACGGTAACGTTTCTATCTTTATCGATTTGTATGGCTGAATTATTTACCGCGTATACTATACACGTACAAGTTTTTTAGATTGAATTTAGCATCGATTCTTGTTTACTTTTTTAATAATGCTGTTATTAGTTTCGTTACCGCAAGCGTCAGGTGTTAGATCAAAGGTTAACATGAAATAACCATGATCAAACATATCGTAAGTGATTTGAATACCCTTGTCAATATTATGAATGCCTAAACCGGTATACAGTGAACGATAAACACTAGTCCAATGAGCATTCGTGCTTCCAAAGTACATAGACACACCTTGAGATGGAAATTGAACACCGATCACGAAAAGACTAAAATCAGACATAAGATAATGATAGAATAGAAAAAGATTTTTACTTCTCTCGCTGACGTATGAGTCATTGACAACCAGAAAGAAAGAAAGCGTATTTGGAATGATGGAAACTATGTTATCGAAGGATATCGCGTATCTATTTGCAGGAACGGTAAAAGATATGATTTCCACTCGTTTACAGGGATAAAGCGCAGGGATACCTTTAGACATTGTCATGCTATGGGCTAGTAAAATCAATGGATTTAAATCTGTATGATTCAGGTACAATGTTGCACCTATAACTTTTAAAACTGAATTTCTAGCGTCTTTCTCTTTTATGAAGAAGTTAGGTTTTGCTAAACTTAATCTAACATCTATATTAAAACCGTTTATCAAGTGCCTATCCACATTGAACATATCAAAATGAAGTTTACCTTCTAATTCTATTACCTTACTATCAGCGAACCATTTTCTCTGACGTCAAAACCTTTATTTTGGAATGTTTGAGAATCGATATTATCACCTGAATCGAGTTCCCATTCATCGCACCTGAGATGTGTTCATGCTGCATCTGCCCCGAAATTAACCAAATTTTCTATATAGCTACGGTAATGATAATTTTCATCTGGAGAAGTTACCTTTGAACCATAGAAATAAACGACGCATTGATCGAAAATGGAATATAATATATTATTTATTACACCAGGCTGTTCTGCATCACTGCTTTTGTAACCTTCTCCATTACTTTTACAAAGTTTCACTTTAAGATTCAAAACGGAACTACTCAGATCCTTATAATAGACGCCCGAATCTTTCACAGAAAACTCTAAAACGGAAGTATTGTCGTACGAGGATAAAGGTTTGTAAGCTACTCTGTGAGTATCGTAGATGCTTAACTGTATAGGATCTTTTAGGAATAAATCTAAAGAAATGGGCATAACCACAACCATTATGAGAATATATCCGTGTGATGTCGTTGCTTACCCCCACACTTTCTTTTTATTGAATGACGTGTGATACGTTTAACTCTTCTTTTTATTCTACCTTATTTAGGTTTCTTACGAATTCCTCCACCTGCCGTACTTTTAATTTTATCTCCTGCTTTTCTTTTCAAATTTTGCTTTGCTTTATCGAATCGATCACGTAATGCATCATGTACTTTAACAACACTCAGATAGCACACCTGCGCTTAACGCCTCCTTTCCGACAGTTTTCGCCCCGCTTTGCAAAATAGGTCTAACAAATCGCCAAAGCCCACCAAAAAAATTTCCTAAACCCCTCCCTCTCTGTACCCTATAAGTAGCATGATAAATTGGTCCGATTTCACCACCACCGTATTGATTACTGTGATATTTAGTATATCAATGCACATCTACCGACATCTTGAAAGATAATGAAATAGGAAATCTAATGTGATACTTTCTTAAAGTGTAAAACTAAACGTGAAGATGTCGTACCACTTTAGAATGGAATGAGGTCCCCGTACTGATCAGTCATTTTTATTTCTATAGTTTCGAATGTTCTCTTATTGATCGGTACGTAATAAACAGAATTAAATACTTGATGATTATTATGCATATCGATGATTCAAAGACATCTGCCGAGAATATCGCCAACAAATTGAAGTTGAATTAGGTTCGTGTAAATAAATATAAGGGAAGGGCTTTTTCCCGAACCAGCCCCGACAAGTTCTGAAACGCCCTCCTCCTTTTTATCAACCTCCTTCTCCACTTTCTGTTCACTCTTATTACCCTCCTCCTCTTTCTCAACCTCCTCATCCACCTCCTCATTCTCCTCCACTTTCTGTTTACCCTTATTCCCTTCCTCCTCTTTCTCAACTTCCTTTTCCACAATTTTTCCAGGAACCTTTTTCGTAGTGATTTGTTTCGCGACAGAGCCTTCAATAGTACTGATTAGATTCGTGACAGAGTTTTCAAAATCAGAGATCATTTCGAAAGCGTTATTCGTATCAACATTTAATATTAAATCTTTTATGGTATTGTAATAACCAATTTTAAATGAATGTTTCGAACCTTTTGTATTGAAATTTTCATAGTCCAACACCAAAAATATAGCATGGTGAAGTTTTACGTTTAAGAATCTCTCTTCCTCTAAAAGACTATTCCATATATCTTTCTTAGCTTTCGCGAAATCATTCGTGTATAACTTCCGTAACACTTCATTAAAACTATTGAAATGTTTTTTGTTATCTGTAGGATAAATATATTTAATACCACCACCAGATAAGGAAATTTGTATTTTTGAAGTATAATTATCAATTTTATTTTTTAATTGGACGATTTCTTTCATCGAAATTATGTACAATATCAATTAGGAAAATACGATATATATTAACATTTGGTCTTATTCGGTGTATTATTTCCTATAAAGACTTATAAGTACCGAAGGGTATACTGTTATAAGGAGGATTACCAAATGCTGTTATTCTAACTTCATCACTGGCACCTCTTTTAGATTTTTTACTGGTTACATTATCGTTTAAATCTGCCACATTTCTTTTACTATGCTCACTATTCGATATTGGTTAGAAAGATATCTCAGCAAGACCTACTTCCTATTCACCTACGTTTAAATGAATTTCGGTAGATAATTTCGTGATAAAATTTGCTATAGTATTATTCCTTACTGATTCTGAAGTAATCTCCAACATCATACTTTGCTAGCTTTCCTTTTTCCCGTTTCCGAGATGAGTTTGTACAAGTCGGTTTGCCACCTCGAACGCGTTAGATTCGTTTACTGAGGAGGCTGCGATTCCTATCGAAGAATGTATGCTATTATTATACGCTTTAAGAAGTCTTGGTAAAACGTCTACATAATTGAAGGTGTTTTATCTCGTGAAATACTTGTACATTTTAGATTCTAAAGTCCTGTTAAAGCGTTCTACCACAGCAGCTTTAACATCTGGCGTGTAAAATTTAATTACTCGCTTGGAAAGGAAATTCCTAAAAGATTTGTTCACAAATTCTGACCCTATATCATTGTATTTTTAATGGTTTTCTTCCACTAGTAAGGAAAAGTTCACGAAATGCTTCAGTAATGACATTAGATGTTTTGCTTATTAATGGAATTGCCCATGCATATCTTCAAAATAAATCGATTACAGTTCAAATATACTGAAAACCTTTATTATATTTTTTAAGATTTCTGATATCATTTCAATCACATTGTCTCGTCTCATCAATATAAGAAACGTAATAATTTCGACAAAATTTTTTACGAATTGGTTTGTGTAATTTGTCTGTTTCTTGTCCTTCTTCTATACTTTCTTTTTATCCTTTATAGCTTTAAATAATCTGTCTACAGTCGAAAAGCTTGACGGATTTTCTGGATGATAATATAGATTATCACGGGGATATCTGAAAACTTCTACATATTTAGCATTTAAAGAAATATTTCGTGATTGAGGACTTTGATAAAAAACGTTTTGAGTAATACTAAGTACAACCGATATATTAGAATGATGAGAACCCCTAGTGAATAATTCACTAACCTCCTTATTGTATGCAGAATGCATTAAATCATTGATAATGTGAAGAATGGGAGTCTTTTTCGGATTATCAAAAGAATATTTTGTTCACTCCCCGTGCCACAACACCAAATAATTCGTTGCACGTTTCCATCCACCAACTTATTAAGATTTTAAAAAAATTTTCTACAAAGGTCGTTTTTCCACAACAGCATGTGCAGCATTTTTCCTTCTGACTATATATCGAGTTCCCCATCAGTTTTTCGTGTTCGCCAGAGGTTTTAGTAATCGAACTCAATCAAACGACGAACCCCTGCAAACGTACGCACTTCTGCAAATCCGAGTACTTCAGCAAACGCGAGTACTTCGGCTTTGCGCGTACATACAGAGTTTCTCCTTTTATAGCAACAGACATTAGCCCAGAAGAGAACGCTACCATCATGCGATCCAACAATAGACTTTCGCGAGTGCTGTGTCCTCTTTTCGCAATACAGTGCGAACTAGGAGACTTCCGATCTGACAACGCCGCGGATGAGCGGGAGAGAGAGACGGACGGTGAGGGAGAGAGAACGAGGAAGGACATGGAGAGACGTGCACCTGAGCCACGGCCTGCGGAAGATTTCCCTTCGAGTCGAATACTTTTCGTATCGTTTGTTATCCCTCCAAGTGGACATTTCTATTAAGTATCTTACTATATTTTTGATTTGTATTGTCACTCCAATATAGTTGTAAGCATTTCCTTGTAATTTTGCCAGTAATTTTGATTTCCTGTTGGCAGCAGCAGTGTCACCGAAGAGGTATCGTATCGTTTTTCCATTTCAAGTACTTTGAGGATTACGAGAGATTAATGTAAAATGAGACAGTTGCGTCTCATTACATAGGCATTTAAATCGAGTCAAGTAAATACAATATTTTTTAAACAATCGTGAACCAACTTTTCAGAATATAATTATTTTCAATTTCGAAAAATCTTTGTGATGATTGTTCTCGCATTCAGCTGTGAAATTATACATTAGACCAGCGGTCGGCAACCTATGGCATTTGAAGCGACATAACCTAGAACGATATTTCATAGAAAAATTACAAAAGAGCATATATTTCCTAAGGAAATTTACTCTCATTTCAATTGCATAGCGTAATGAAATGATATCGTGTTAAATTCAGGATACCTCACAAGAATATCTTTTCTGTAATGGTGACACCCGCGGAGAATCATAGGTGATGGATATTGGCAATGAGTGGCACGCGACGGATAAACGTAGCATACCACTGAATTGGACATTCGGCGAAGTATGAAAAAGGTAAAAAAAATCGAAAATCCATTTCACAAAAATGTATTGATACCGAATTCGCAAACGAAAAATTTGTATAAGGAGTATAGCGTTTTCAAGAAACACAAAAAAATCATTGGAGTAACAATTGGGTAACGTGCGTAGCCAAATGTCACGGGCCAAGAGGTCCTGTGGACCCAATGAGGCCCCTCGAATTTTTAACTAGAAAAATTAATTTTTTTTTTAATTATAGGAGATATGAATTTCTTTAAAAGCAAATGAAAGTATTTTATAAAATCATTAATAAAATCGGATGCTTCAGAGCTCTCCGCTGTTAAATGTTTTACCAATAAATCCTAAGCACCTACTTTATAAAAAAGTGAAATTTTGGAGATGCAAAAGACTATACAAAGGCAGTATATTATAAAATCTAACTGGCTATTATAACATTTTAAGTCTACAATCGAATTATCCAACTGTCATAAATTAAGCTTATAATATAAAACTCATTAGACAAAATAAAATTGAACGAATCATACAGAGATGAACGATAATAAACTACAAAACAATGTGTAGGAAGAAATCACAGCGTGATAATAAACCAAATGTTTAATCGTAACGGAATTCCTTTCAATTCTGTGAATAAATCCATCCCCTATTGCACAGGTAGCGTAGGCGAAGGGAAAAGAAAGAAAAAAGACAATGACAACGAATAAAAAGACCGATTGTTTCTATTGATGAACTCCACGTTATAAAGGATATTGGATATTTATTTTCCTTTCATAGGAGTACGAACAATATAATTAAGAGAACCGTATAGGTGAACTCAAAGGCAGAATTTTACGTATTATTTTTGATAATTTTATTGATGTACCCATCAAATAAATAAAAAAGCGCACCAATATACGAATCGCATAAGTCTCTAGTTACTCTGTGCTGCGATCGATAAGTTGATCGTTGCCTGAGCCTCTCCGTCTAAAAATAAGCGGAATCGCTCGAGTTAGAGAAGAAATGTTGCGCGTTGCCATGGAGAGGCTGGAGCTGTTCTGATGGTTGGCAACGGATGATGAGGGCGGGGAAACGGTGTATGAGTTCGCCGAGAGTTGGAGACTACAAAGAACTTTGGGTGGAACGGTCTGAAACTAGGATATAAAAAGAGAGAGACGGAGAAGAAATTCATTAGTGAGTGAGTTTTTGTTAAAAGGAGATACGTTACAAATGGTAGTGTCTATATAGGAAAGAAGTGAATAGTAATTTATGTTCGCACTTATCGGAATTTTTCTACAATAAAGGTAAAGTCGCAGCCTTTCCACATAAAATGTTGAGATATTAATTTCGAGTATTTTATATTTTAAATTGTAATTTGCTCGAACTGAGATTGCTCAAATGTTTCCTTTTATTACTACTTGATCCTTTAAGCTGTACTCCCAAATTTTTTTAAAGAATTCTTCTCGGCAAAAGCAACAGCATATTATACGGATTTCATAAATTAAACATTTTCTAGTTTTCATTAAACAATATCAAGAGATAAAGCATAATTTACTATCTGCATTCCCGATATAATATATTTGTGAACGAGGCGATTAGAAGAATTATACGAAATCAAAAATATCTACATTTTGAAATACCAGCGTATGATAATTGACAGTAAATATATACTAAGTTCCAATGTGGTAGAACAATATTCTCGTGACCGATATGTAAAATGCTAATTTGGCTTAATCGTCAATATTGAGTTAGTAAAGGGCGAATTAACTATAAATATATATTTTTTCTCATATAGATTGGTTGTCAAAATCAACACGTTTTGCAAATTTTGTAAGGAATGAGAAAAATACAGGAAAAGAAATATGGTTTCTTGTTCCCGCAATGATCTTTTTCTGCACCAAATATTTATGGTTACTTGAAGAGGTAAACATTCAAGTTAAAATATTCTTATATATATATATATATATATATATATATATATATATATATACACACACATATATATGTATATATATATATCAATATATATCAACAGAATCTCCGAACCCAGGACGGACCGGCGACAACCTGTGGACTACGGGAGGAAGAAGAGATAAGAAAGGTGGGCGGACCCAAGAGGGAATGCGTAATTTAAATCATTTAAGCATTTATTTTGTTTTCTTGGAGTGGGGATTTGTTATATACCAGTCTTGAGGGATTGTGGCTATATCCAGTGAATTATTGTAACAACGGAGATTTTCTTATATTAAACGGGTATCGAAAGAATGTCAGACTGTATACTCACCCTCGCCTTATAGCTATTCAATACCATCCTGGAAATCCCTACCATTAAACGGACTCCTTCAGAGTCCTACTTGACATAAAGGGGGATCAAATCGGCCCTTAAAAAGCCTACGAGCGAAGGAAATAGGGGGCCAGGCCAGACTTTCCGAGCTGGTAAATTTCTTACTCGGCTCGGTATTGTTACTATATATATTAACAAAGGTGAAATACTCCTTTAGCCAAAACAACTAGAGGGATACAAAACCAATGCATTTCGCCCACAAGGTGGGCATCGTCAGGGGTAAAACCTGTTCCAACAGTGACTGAAAGCCAACTGCCAGGTTTGAAAAGGAAAGTATTAAAAAGACGACCGAGAAACAAGTGAAACGCGGAAAGATTTTTCGGCGTGTGTGTCGTTTAAATCTGTCAATTTGTATAGGGTCTTGTTGAAACCTTGTGGGCGAAATGCATTGGGTTTTGTAGCCCTCTAGTTGTTTTGGCTAAAGGTGTATTTCACCTTTGTTAGTTTTGGCCAAAGTTATTGAGCTACTATCAATTTTCTATATATATTACTTACACGTAAAATTATAGCGATTTCAGAAAGAATGAAAAACTTGGGGCTTCTTTCCTAATTAACAAAAGTAAAGGAATATAAACTAGCACGTTTAAAAATTAATTTGTACGTGATGTTATGAGAAATTATCCTGTACAATCATACCCGGTATGTTATTGCAAACTTGAATGCTCCAAATTCAATTAATGCGTCATGACTACGAAACAATTGAAGAATCATCCAAATAAAATCATCGCATAAGGGAGTTATTCGAATTAAATTTGAACGTGACAAAAGTTGCTTTAAATTTTGAGGAAATATTTACGTGAAGATGATATTTAATCGTCGTATTTTTCCTTATTAAACGGGTTTTTTACAACATTATTTTTTCTTTCTTTCATTTTAAGAAATGGAGAACCACAAAGTAACAGCTAACTAAATAAATTCTATGTCAAATATTAATCAATTAATTATAACAAAAAACATTTTATCTGTCATATTAAGAGTATATACGCTAGGAAAGGGGTATTATTCAAAAATAAATTTGGGGTTAAATTTTCTTATCGCAACAAGATTGAGCCTTATGATTTATATTTATTTAATCTTCTAGGTCTTTTGACATGCTGCGATTATTTATATAATGATTCACTGTAAAAATGACTACATATGTTCGATGTTGACATCGAGTAATTTATATGTATTAATTTTACTGTTTTTTGTTACATATCTCATTGTGAAAATTTAACTGTTCTATTCAAATTCTTTAACATTACAGGAGGCAAATATCATATTTATCTTAATCAAAACCTCAAAACGCACTGATGACTGAGATAATACTACCATTCATGCTATTGGAAAATAATGATATATCACGTACAGCACTTTTTACTAATATTTAATCGAATGCTTTGCCTTAATAATACCTCAAGAAAGAAGATGGTGGAAATTCTCTTAGGCAAGAAAAATCAACGTTTACTGTTGAGATAAATTGATTTTTCATTGGAATGAAGCTTGTTGTATAAGAGTCTAAGGAATTGAAAAATACGGAAGGATGTTTTTCTACTCTCTCACGGGATGAGGGAATATAGAGAAGGGGAAAGTACTTGAAAGGACTCGGGTAGACATTCGTTCTGAATGTGTGGAGTGCTCTTGAAAAGTTTTTGTAGGATGCTTTGAAGGGGAAGGTTTTGGAAATTGCTGGTATAGTGGATTATTGCTTTCAGATGAAAGCGCTTCTAATTTTAAAACGGCAATATCAAAATTTAGTTGATAATATACTTTTTTTTATTTACATAAAAGCATTTAAACTACATACGTTTGTCGCCTTTTATTTCTGATCAATTAAACTTTCGCAAAAACAAATTTATTTATAGAACATTAATATACTGAAACAAATTAGGCTGTGAATAACGAGGAGCGAGTTGTTATTTTGTAATATTATTAAATGAAAAGATTTTTAAGAGTAAGGAATCCGTTAAGCCCGTTGTATTGATTGTGTTTTCCTTTATTTTTAGAAAATGCTTTAGATGACGTTAGCTGCAATCGTGTATTAACTCGAAAATAATTTAACTATGAAAAACCTTAAATTTTTAAAATGTAACAGATGCCTCTTTATAATATAATACTAGTGTAAACGACCGTCATTAATGACAGCCATACATCATCTAAAAATTATCCAAAACTCCTTAATCGCTCTCTGGTTTGACGTCGTCTTCTTACTCCTGGTATTTCTTCTGCCGTTTTCTTAACGAGAGTTCTAGAATAAAGTATTCTATTCAGTTATTTTGAATTTTTCATGAAAACGTAAACCTATGTGTTTCTTTAACAATTCTCTTAAACAATTGCAGTAAAACATGAAAAAATTCATCGTTTCAATGCAATGGACTTAATTTCACTAAGTTTCGTATTGTCAACTTATTTATACATACGCGTAGGGATACGATATCGAAACGAAAGTATCAATACCGTAATCATATGATGTATCGAATAAAAAGTATCGTTACCACAAAAGTATCGGGCCGAAAGTACCGATGTCACTAGAAAATCGAAAGGAAAGAATCGAGTACAAAAGTACTTGGTATCGAAAGGAAATTACCGATATGAGTAAAGTATCGATACTTTTTTAGTATCTAAGGATACGAAATCGAAACGAAAGTATCGATACTTTACTCATATGTTATGTCGACTGAAAAGTATCGATACCACAAAAGTATCAGACCGAAAGTACCGATATCACTAGAAAATCGAAAGAAAAGAATCGAGTACAAAAGTACTTGGTATCGAAAGGAAATTACCGATATGAGTAAAGTATCGATACTTTTTCCGTATCCCTACATACGCATAACTTTTTTGTCGAAAAACATGGCGATTTGTAATTATACAATTATATATGTTTTCCAATTCAATTGCTAAATCTCAGATTCACAACCGATTGTATCATCAAACCAACATCTTCGTTGTTAAGTAAACAAAACAAAATACAAAGGATTTTATAAATTCCAATTAATGCAGTGTTTAAGATTTTGTATTTTGTCATTATCTAAAATAAAATACTATTCAAATATTTAATGCACACAATTTACTATTACATATTAATTGCAAAGAGATACACTTTTCCATAGTCATACTTTTTTGCTTTGATCTAGTGTGAGAGATGCTTTATTATTCGAAAAGTACTTCTGGAAAATGAACATTCTTATTTATTAGAGAACACCTTTGTGTATTAAAATATAAATCAAAGTACACATATTATGAAAGTGTACAGTCTACGAAAAATAGTTGAGTTACGTGCGATGGTATTTTTGAAACGGAACGATATATTTGAACGCCAGCACATTTCCTAAGCTCATGCTTTAGTAAACGCATTTGCAAAATGTACTTTTACGACTAAATATTCCAAAGTGGAAAACCATTCTCAGTTTCGGTTATCAAACACTTTTTCAAAAATTTCCCTTCCATTTATCACTTTGCCAAGTGTAATTTACACCATTTAATGCTTTTTTCAGTCATAAAATCTATAGTAAACTCTCCTACACGTATTGTCCGTATTAACTGGTAGTCACTCAAATCGATATGATAGCTGCAGTCCAGGAGTTTTTATATTTGAAATCACAAATTTCTTGAGCATCAAGTTTCAAAGGATTGCTTTTCTAATACAATTCCTTATACCTCTATAACATAAGCGAAATCGTGGTACCAGTTGCGCTCGCCGAATGCTTCTACGGCAGAGTATTAGCAAAAATCAAGTCAATGACTTAATACCGAAGATAACAGAAATAATTTAGTTATTTATGATGGAAAATGAAATGTAATGCGTAATAAATGTTTAATATATTTATTACATTAACCCCGTTTAAAATCTGCATCACTTATAAGAACTACTTTCGTGATCGCGTTGGACGCAGTAAATTGCTAGAGTTATGAAAAAAGCACCACAAGGCACTACCGTAATTTTTACAAACATATATTCCTTTATTTCCTTTTAATTAATTCTGAAAGAATTGGCTGCGATCGTTTTCGACCTTATTAATACCAGAAAATTATGTTCACCCTTGCATGCCCTGTCGGGCACCCTCTGCGCGTCTTGTGTAACCTGGGACTTGCGTATCGAGCGCGGTAATCTTCTTTCCTCCATATTTGGAGTTTTTTTCACTTCTTCGAATACATCTATCTTAAAAATTACGAAACACAATAAGGGTAAAGTTACCTTGATCGTTTTAAAAATTGAAACTTTGCATTGGAATGTAATTAATACCAAACAAAGCTCATCAGTGTAACACATTCATCGGATATTTCAGTCATTGGCCAAGTGCAACTGTGTCTGTCGATCCGCTACACAATGTAACTACTTTATTGAATAACCATATTCGATAGTCACATGTAGGGATACGAAAAATGTATCGATACTTTACTCATATCGGTAATTTCCTTTCGATACCAAGTACTTTTGTACTCGATTCTTTTCTTTCGATTTTCTAGTGATATCGGTACTTTCGGTCTGATACTTTTGTGGTATCGATACTTTTCAGTCGACATAACATATGAGTAAAGTATCGATACTTTCGTTTCGATTTCGTATCCTTAGATACTAAAAAAGTATCGATACTTTACTCATATCGGTAATTTCCTTTCGATACCAAGTACTTTTGTACTCGATTCTTTCCTTTCGATTTTCTAGTGACATCGGTACTTTCGGCCCGATACTTTTGTGGTAACGATACTTTTTATTCGATACATCATATGATTACGGTATCGATACTTTCGTTTCGATATCGTATCCCTAGTCACATATTACAAATACATAGACACCAATAGAACCTCGTCATAATTCCTGGGCGTACAAGCAGGTATTCGAAAAGAGATCGCCGAGCAGTGAACTTCGAGGCCCGTCTCTTTCTGAGAAGCTAACTTTGGTGCTCTAATTTTCAAATGCGTCTTCGATCAGAGGGAAAGGAAGCGTCTGCAAAACTGGTGTATGAATTGGCGCACACGACACCAAAAAAGGGTAGAGAAGATTCGCATGTCGTGGAAGAACGCAAAAACTGAAAATAAGGTCACGTGTTTCACAGAAGATGAAGCTTTATCATTTTTAGTGGAAGCAAAACTCTCAAAAGCACAATACATGCTGTTAAGGACTGAAAAAATGAGGAGGGAGGCAGATATATATCCACCTTACAAAAGAATAAGATAAGCAAAAGAGAGGTGTTACCCTGAAGATATGATTGTTGCTGAATCAGCGGCAGAAGTGAAACTTCAGGCTTTGCTTAATCATACTGCCAACCGTATATTATCACTCCAGGAGTCCATATTAGCCATGAAGACAGCAGTACTGGAGACTCATTGTGATTACATAAGACTGCTCATACTTACATGAAAAACTACTTTTGCACTTAAAGCTACATTTTAAGCATAAAATAATTTATTTTCTAAATTAAACTTTTGCAGTTAAAAAGTGAATGTCTTCTTTTATTGACGAATTATTTATATCATTACCATAGTGTGAAAGAACGTCAAAATTATGGTCTTTATTGAGCAATTCGATCAGAAAAAGTACTATCTAATTAGTTTCAGTATTTCTGTAAAAGTACTCCTCAAAATGTAGAATTCTTAAATTTTGGAGCCACCTACGCGATAATATGGGAAGCTTAAAGAAAATATATTATTAGTAGCCTTATAACTAGGTTATAACTATCTGTTAAAGAAATTACAAATCAAAGCATTAAACTAAAAGTTCAAATTTCTGTACACGGACATACTATAAACAAATAGTAATAGATCACTTTTTAGTTTTTTAAATAAATAAAAATGTTAAATTTTCATTTTCTTTTGTATAAAATTGCGGAAAATAAAATAATGAAGAAAATTCAAATTTTTAGTTGCAGTATTCTCAGCAGTTTTATCTCAGTGAAAACAATAAAAAAGTCATTTAACAGGTTAGGAAACTCAGGGGATATATTTATCCATCTTTTACAAAAATAGTACAATTTCTTCTAAAAAGTTTTACAAAGCATTGAAATTGCTTTATAATGATAAAACGCGTAGGAAAAAGTTCAAGTTTCGTCAATTGTGCCCTGCAGCGCAGCCTCGCCATCCTGTGCAGGACCGGTTCAACTTCGATTCTGGCGTATACTTCGTTGCGTGGGGTGCGGGCGGGGGTCCGCAGGATGTTGCGGAGTATCCGTCTCTCCATCGCCGCTAGAGCGTTGAGGCTTCCTTTCACTAGTGGGGTGATGGCGCGGCGCCATACTTGATAACAGGTCGGATGAATGTTTTGTACAGATGAGTGGTCGTCTCTGCCGAGGCGCCTCTCCGTCCTGCTCTGACGGCTCGGATGAGGTCGCTGCGTCTGCTTACAGTTGAAAGCACGTTTCTCAGGTGCTTGGAAAACGATAAGTGTTGATCGAGGGTAACAACAAGGTATTTCCTCTCGGTCAGCAGGCCGACTCTTTTCCCAAAGAGGGTGAGGAAGATCGGTTGCTGCATGCACTCTCGTTTTATCCCCGCACAGTGAGTAAAGGTCATCAGAATGGATTTGTCTGGGTTCGGCCGCAGGCGCCATTTCCTCATCCACTCCTCGATTCGCCGGAGGCCCCTCTGCAGGTATCGGGCTGCGGTCTCTGGTTTCCTCGCTGTGGCCCAAAGCGCGGTGTCGTCTGCGTACCGCGCGAGGGTCATCTATGGGAGTGTGGGAGATGGCATATCAGCGCAGTATAATATAAATAGTAGTGGAGATAATACAGTTCATTGGTGACGCCGGATCTGTTTTGAAATGGGTTTGACAGAGTGCCTCCTACTCTGACCCTGGCTTGTCAGTCGGTAATGACGGAATAAAGTAGTCGGGATATATGGGGTGGTATGGGGGGTATCTGTTGGACTTTAAGGGTATGACAGTCATACCAGAGTTTATCGAATGCACGTTCGATAACCATGAATATGGATGCCGTGCAGCATCCTTTGTTGATGGATTCAGCTGCGGTGTTCGTCAGCAGCATCAGTGGGCCCGTGGTGGCCAGGTGTGCCCGGAATCCGAATTGATGTTCTGGGAGAATATTGTCTGCGTCAAGCATGGCAGTGAGTTTTTACCCTACCACCTTCTCCAGCTGGCTGATGGGCCTGTAGTTCCTCGCGTCTGTTGCGTCTTTCCCCGGCTTAGGAAGTATGACTGCGTTGGCGTTCCTCCATTGTTTCGGGTAATTGCCTAATGAAAGACAGGAATTTAATATCATTAGGAGGTGATTGAAAAGAATCGGAGAATGCATTACTTGTCTCTGCAGGATGTTATACGGGCCCGGTGCAGAGTTCTTGGTGCTCCTAATCGCTTATTTGAGGTTCTCGGCCGTTATTTCGTCTTCTGACATTTCCGCATCACCCGTCGGAAGTAATGTGGGGATTACACTTTGTATGACCTATGCGGAACTTCTACGGAATTCATCGTTGAACCGCGGGTCGTCGGTTGGTGTATGGACTTCCTCCAGCACACGCCGGAATTCCTCAAATTTGTCGCCTCCTGGCTCCTCCCGTTGTTCGTCAGGTGCGATTATTCTTTCCTCGCTTGTCCTGAGAGGACTTTGAAGCGATTCCAGAACTGTTTTCCATCCCTATAATTTTAGGATGAAGATATTTATATCATGCTTGGTCTTTGTAGTCCAATATCTTCCTTTATTAATGCCTGGAAACCGTATTAAGGGTTGGACCTTTTACTCTGTTGTATTGGCGGTAGCTCCACGATGTGTCTGGGTAGGGGCGAATTATTCAAGTCAATCTTCTTCTTGGGGATGCATTTTTCGTCGGCCTGTAATACAATATTGTAAATCGATTCTATCGCATTGTCTACCTCGTTGGTGGCTCTCGGCTTTTCTGCTGTGGTTTATCTCTCAGCGATGATCCCTTCATATTTCTCCCAGTCTGCTAGGATCCAGTTCGTTTTTTACGATGGTCCTTTTCCGCCTTCCCGCTGCTTCTCCTGCGATGATGGGAAAGGTGAATGGCAGGTGCTCCGACGTATTGGAGTCCTCTACGGTGACGTCACCAACCAACCTGGCGGTGCTGCTTTTGGCGAGGGCGTGATCTGGAAAAGAGACTCCTACATCGCTAAAGAAAGTGGGGTACGGAATAGCTAGACTTACTAGATCTTCTCTGAGGAGAAACTGCTCCATATGCTTGTCGCTCGCATTAGTGCGTGTATCTTTGAAGTTCATGGATCTTGCGTTGCAATAACATAGGAGAATAAAATCCATGTTGAGATTTGAAAGGTATTGCACTAGAAAGGCGGGAAAAGGTTCACGTAGAGGGATATAGCAGCATGCGATGGGAATGGGGTCTGGTAGTGAGAGAGTGGCGGCAACCAAGTCTGCACTTTTCAGGTAGGCCGGTCGGGCGTGCCGTGTGGCAAGTATCCCCTGCCGGACGATTAATGCTAATCCTATTTTAGTGGTGCCGGTGTCCTTCCGGAAGTTGGTGTATCCCGGGATGTGGAATGCCGAATTTGGGGTGAGGCAGGTCTTGGCTAAACCAAGCCATAGCAATGTTCATCTTTCCAGCACGTCCTCTATCAGTGGTTTCTTCGGCCTCATCCCACCCCTCACGTTCAGAACCCAATCCTCTGTGCATCCATTGCAGCGGTCATTAGGATATGTCCTCGGGACGAACAATTGTTAAATCTATTTATATATTTGTTGGTCATGCTCTATAAAATCGCTCTTGGGAGTGGCCCCTGTGGCATATCTAAGTCCAAGAGATACCCTTGAGTATTTCTCACGTGCTAGTGATTTTTACCTGCTCCAGCGGGGGTGAGCGCTATGCCGCCCCCTCCTGCGCTTCAGCTTCCTCCTGAATACTCCTTCCCCTACAACTCTCCATATCCTTCTTACCCTTACTACCACTACCCATTCCCTACTGACCAGCAACAGCCGCATCATCTTTACCATCCATCAATATACGCTTCTGCCGCCGCCTCATTCGCACCTTAGCCCAGCAGCCATTCTGCCAACCGCCGCGTCAACCTGCAACCTCGCATTGCAGCTTCACCAGCTACTCAACGCAACACCCAACCTACTTACGCCCCACGCTGACCATCTCTGCCTCTTCGAGATCCGCGCCAAAACCCACCACGCCCTACGCACATCTCCTCATCACCATCGGTGAGTAATGTTTCCACTTCCTCCGACGGCAAAAGCAGTGCAAAAAATTCCAGTGACCCGTCTTGTGTAATTAATTTTAGTAATGTAACCAGTGCCACCAATGTAATTAAAAATGCCAGTGCCAATGTTATTGAAGACGATTCCTCAACCAGCAGTGAATTTACCGTATGCAATAGTAAACGCAAACGGACATCCACCAGCTCCTCCAACCTTTCCTCCGCCTCACGTCCATCCTCTCCCGTCGCTATTCCCATTTCCAACTCATTTTCTCCCATCGCTCCTAAAGATGAATTACCAGACCCTTCCTCTGACTCCGAACCAATGGATCAACATCCTACTCCCATTCCCCTTAAACCAATACCTACCTCTGCACCTTCAAGACCCTCACCTGCTGCTAAACCTAAATCCCTTTCGCCTAATTCGCATCCATCCCCTCCAAATTCTGCCACCAAAAATCCATCTTTTTCGAAATCATCTCTCCCGATTCCCTCCATTAAAATAAATGGCACCTGAATGGATGAAAATTCGCTCCGCCTTCCGCAGAGTCCTAGATTCACCACCCGTTACCCGTCTCATTGGTTCTTCAACTCTTTTAGTCAAATGCAGTTTCGCTAAAGATTATCGCGCCGCCCGACAAATTCTAAAAGACCTAGATATAAACTTTTTTACTTACTCCCTTCAGGAAGAACGCATGCCTCAATATGTGGTTCAGGGCGTGCCGGCCGATACCAACGTCGATGACATTGCGGAGTATATTGAAAACAAAGGTATCTCCGTCCATGAAGTTCGCCAATTAGAATCCACCCGTCCCTCACCAACTGAAAAATCGCGCGGCATTCACTCCGTTGACCCGCGCCCAACCGAAGCCTTTTTAATTACTCTTGATGTCGCCTCCAACTCCCGTGACATCGAAAATTTGTCTGGCGTATGCGGTATTTCCGCGCGCATTTCACCCTATAAAAGACCCCTTGCTCCTCAATGTCGCCGATGCCAACAACTTGGCCATACGCGCAACTATTGTAATCTTCCCGCAAAATGCGTCTTTTGTGGCGGCCCTCACGACCGCGAACATTGCCCTTCCTCCTCCGACTCCCCCTCCCTCGTCACTGTGCAAATTGCGGCGGCGATCATACGGCTAACTACCGCGGTTGCCCTGTTCATCGCCAAGCCAAATTTCTCCATATCCAAAATCACTTCACTCGTCTAGGTACCTTTAAACCCACTCCTCCGCCAAAACCCTCAGATGCTTCTTCATTTCCATCTCTCCCGCAGCCTCCGCAAACTCATCGCAATATGCCACCTCCTCCTTTTCAACCCGCTCCTCCGAACTTTTCTCACATTCCCGCCCCCTCTTCCTTTGACGTCAATGCTGATATCCAGTGGTTTACTTCAATACTTGCTTCATTTCGATCCCTTAAATCCAGCAAAGAACGCCGGATATTTATTTTAACAGAGCTCTTAAAACTTTACGATTAAAAATTTTTGGCCCTGAAAAGAGCCCAAATTTTACTCAACTAATCAGCTATTTTCTTATATTTTTTCGGTTTTTAGCTTTTCAACCACTCTGCCAACCAACTTGAACCGCTTTTAGCGTATCGTATCTCCATTACAACTTACACGACTATCTATTATGTCTCTTAATGTTATTAAAAGGCCCGTTTTGTAAATTTTTCCCTGCCCTTTGCCAGAGTTTCCGCAAAATCTTTGGCCCAGCCCACTCCACTTTTGAAATTCAGTATTAAATATTTAGGTTAATTAATATTAGAGTTTAATATGCCATCTAAGTTACGCCATTTATTATTTCCTGCATTATATTGTATGTTTATCGAGATCTATCTGGCATTGTAAATTTGACTTGCGATCTGCTTTCATCAAATTACTAAATGGCTTATGGGTGAGATTAATTTGCACTAAAAAAAATTGAGGGGAGAAAAAAATTAAAGAAAACCAGTATAAAAAAGAGATAAAATAATCAAAACATATATATGCACCAACCTGTATATACATAAAAAATATATATATAAACCTGGCAAAAAAAAAACAAACAAAAAAAATGGAAAAAATAAAATAAATAAAAACCCCGTGTAAATAATCCATCCTTTTATCTTGTAAATATCGCATACTTTAATAAAGGTGAAATACTCCTTTAGCCAAACAATTAGAGGGTTACAACACCCAATGCATTTCGCCCGCAAGGTGGGCATCGTCAGGAGTAAAACCTGTTTCAACAGTGACTGGGAGCCAACTGTCAGGTTTGAAACGGAAAGTATTAAGAAGACGACCGAGAAACAAGTGAAACGCGGAAAGATTTTTTGGCATGTGTGTCGTTTAAATCTGTCAATTTGTATAGGGTCTTGTTAAAATCTGTGTCCGTGTTCATAAGTGTATCGCGGTTTTTGTAAATGTGAAGGTTTTCTAACGATTTTTTAAGATATTTGCTTTAATATTTGATAAATGTAAAAAGTGCTTGAACAAAAGTTGCAGAAAATTACATTCTCTATAACCTTTCTTCGAAACATTTTCCCATATAATGCATTGTAAAAGAGATATTTTAAAAACCAAATTTTTTAGCTGCTACAACCACACCAACTATCACCGACTATTGCAAACCCTTGGCATTCCTTTTTATTTTCTTAATTGTTGGAGCTTTGGGGCTATATCCAATATCAGAAGGCTACGGTTTGAGTTTATTTCTTTGTAAAGTCTAAATTTTTCTCACAGTTCCTTAAAATATTTATTATCATTAAACCTATTTGGAATTTTTAGAAATATTACAGGTATGGAGAAAGTCATGTGGCTACATCATATTTATTTGTTAAATATTTGCTTTAATGTTTGATGAATGTAAAAATGTTAGGAATAAAAGTTTTAGGAAATTTAATTTTCCACAATGGTTGTTCAAGACATTTTTCCAAATAATGCATTGTTTAAAAACAAATTTTTTGTCTGCCATCACCACACCACCTATTGTGCGGCAACTATTGTAAACACTTTGCTCTTAGTTACGTATTAGTAATGCTTCTTTATATTTTCCTAGCTGTTAGAGCTTCCTGGCTAAATCACCACATAAGTATAAATTAATAATTAGTGAACCTGTGACACAAAATAGTGTAAATTAATTAAATCTTTTGTGCATAGATTTCAAAAAGTAATACTTCATACAAAGAATATATGTGTGCTGCTTTTAAACCAGAAATGAATTTACATCTTAAAAATGAATCAGCATGTCATTGAATACAATATATTAAAACTGGAAAATAGAATCATCCAAGAAGCGCACGCAATTTAATGCTAGAAAAATTAAATAATTATTTCCTTTTCCAAAGAAAATTGCCTCTGAGTTTATTTGGAACTCATTAGATATTAATAAATAAACAGTATTTGCCACTTAATTACCACACTATTTATGGCAATAAATTATTTTTAAAGCTGAGGCACACAAATATACAAGAAATTTCTCTCAATGCCTTGTTATTATGAAATAATCGATAACTACTCTGTATAATAAATTAACCCTTATGGTACTAACTGAATATTTATTTATGAATTATTAATCAAAATAATATTTAGACAATGCTATATGAAAAATGAGTTATAAATTAAGCAAGGAAAATAAAAATCCTGTTTATCTGGCTGCCCAGTCATGATGTTTGTAAAAAATTTTATTGAATGGGAAAAAAGTTTGTTTCATGCAGAGTTTAGAAAGGTTAATTTATTCAATGGATATGTCAGGGGAAACATCTATATTAGTGAGCCACTCTTCGAAAAAACTAAGTGTAGTATTTATTGGGCATTGCATGGAATAGTTTCCCCTAAACCTGGAGTGTGTGTGAGATTGCATGTGCTAGGTCCCTGGCGAGGAGCAATTTCTCCTAAGCTGGTATGTGAGTACTTCTTTTTTATTATTTTTATGGTTATTAGGTGTTTTCCCCATTTTGAATTGGTTGTATTTAACCATAGCCCTCTGATATTACTTTATCATTGAACCAAAGATTGGTTTCAGGAAATATAGCTTCAAGGCAATTTATCCTCAGATATAAGATTATCAAGAATGAAACTTCAGAAAATACACTTTGCATTTTCCAGGAAAATAATTAGTGAGGAAGCACCCTGCTATGCGAGGGTGCTGCAGTAGGTTAGTTTTTGAGAAAGGCCCATTTTCAACATTTCACAGCCTACCATTGGGCTGTGGCCCATATTTTGAAAAACCCTCCGTTAATATATATATGGATCAGTTGTCCATTGCTGAAAGGTAGTCGAGTGGAAAAGAAAATAACCTATTTGTTCAGTCATCTATGCTCAAGCCGAGTTTGGTAATAATCGTCTTCATGGCAATAATCCAATAAAATGCAATTTAAAATGCTGTTTTAGTGGAAATTCAGAAAAATACGATCTATTATCTGAATTCTTTTCTCCTTAGAACAGTACAAACCTCACTCCGATATCACAATTTTGAGATATTATATTAAAGAAAACATCTCCGCATGATGGATTTGAGACTTTTATGTAAAACGAATAGGGAAAAAATATTCCTGGAATCGAACCCGAGACTTCAGTCTTCACCAAATAAAATATAGTCTGGAGGTGGGCCCTGGAAGCACGAGCCTCATACCAAGTTTCATGAAAATTGGTCCATTGTTGCAAAAGCTGTCAGTAGGACACAGACATGACCATTTCATAAGGCTGTTTTCTTTGGAAATCAACATAAAAATGAATTTCATCTATTCTACAGGATTGTTTTCATTTCTGAGTCTTTATTATTGATATTTTATTATTGTTCAATTGGTCAAAAACATGGCAAATTTGGCAAGGGCAAAAACAAACAAAATTTGACAATACATGTAAAATTAAAGCGTAACAGTTTTAAACAGAGAAATCGTCATTTAAAAATTCATTTATACAATAATAACTTTTACATAGTGTAGGGATTTTATATAATTCGACACTGTTAAAAATCATGGAGGCAGAATGATGAGATCCTTGCTTACATAGAGAAAGAGAATAACCATTTACATTGACATTCTCCCTTTCATGGGTAAGACAATCATGAACTGTGCTATTCATAGGAAATATAGGATTATTTTTTACAAATGTTGCACAATTAAGGAATTACACACAGGGTAGAGCAAGAATTTTTAAAACAAAATTATTTTACCAGGGGATCTACTAAACACATTTACCGTAGCTTGAATAGATTTTTTTGCATAGAGAATGCTTTACCGTAAATACCCGCATATAATGCACACTTTTTTTTTTCAAAATATTTAAGTTAAAAATTAGGATGCAAGTTATACGAGGGTACATAATCTTCCTATTTTCATTTGACCCCATATTTCCACAATTTTGGCACATTAATTACTGCCCGGGTATCCTCATATTTTTATTAGTGATTTTTACGAAAAGTAAGATAGATAATAGTAAAAATTTATTAACTAATTCTATAAACATACATTAATTAGATATGAAAAGAATCAATTCAGTATTTATTCATTTTAAAAGCCAAGAAATTCTTCGTCATTTGACCATTTTTCTTCGATGTTGTTTTCGGAATCGTCATCTTCGGTATCTTTTGTATCCTCCATTGCCGTGGCGCTGTCATCGTCGTCCTTCCACAAAATATCATCTTCACTACTATCTAAACTATTACTGATGCAACATTTCTTAAAACCTATTATAATAACATCCGTGGGCAATTCATTCCAAGTATTCTCGCATTTCACTGTGTATGATTTGCTACATTGTAACTCACCTTTCCTTTGGTTAGCACAATGATGAGCTATTTTACGCATGACGTCATCCCGGCCTGGTAGTGAGGTATAAAGCCCTGCATACCCGCAGTTTACCCGACCCGTGGGTACCCGCAGTGAAAGTTGCGGGTCGGGTCGGGTATAGAGTGCTTCCATGTGGGTACGGGTCGGGTTCGGACAAAAAAGGCACCAGTGCGGGTAAAGAGCGGGTACGAAAACTAGTTTTAATTCCAATTCAATTTGCTTTGCCAATGTAGGCACAGGAACTCTCCACATGCCTTTTACTCCTAGTAAAGCACACCCTCGTGGTCAAAAGTAGCGTTATATAGGAAGATACAAATTTGCAATTTATGCAGGTCGGCAGATCGCAGGCTTTGTGCATCATGTGTCACGAAAAGTGCCTGACGAAAAAACGATTCCTTTTATTATATAAATAGATACAAAGTTGCAATTGGCAAGCGATTGTCGATTACGTTTAGTAGAAGAGAATGTAAGGAGGGCAGTGAGAAAGAGTGAATAGGAGAATTATGTAGTACAATGTAATTATGACGGATTGGTTTGTGCGAGAACTCTCCCTTTTAACCAGTTAGTTTTGCCCTTTCATGCAAGTAACGTATTTCTTCATGAATTCACTTTTGAAGAGACGTGGTCACATATAAGAGTGCCTATCAGCATTCTTTACATGTTATTTAACGTTCAAATATATAATATTTATTCGTCAAATAATCACGTGTGAGTTGTATTATTTTATACTTTGTTTGCGAGAGAAAGGAACGACAGTTATTTTATAAAATTACACTGGTGAGTTATTTGTGATCTCGGCTTTTGTGACAGAATATCAATCTAACCACATCCTTAAAAGGAACCATTACCAGCTGATTGAATGGTATATAAAATTCTCAATTATAAGTTAATGCATCATTCAATTATAAATCTCAATTTTAATGGAAATATTACTTTTATCTGCCCTTCAGATTTGAACAATGAATACTGATCAGATAAGAAGGAAGGTTTTGAGGTTAGAGTACACCCTAAGAAGAAAAGAAAATACCAAATAAAAAATTTGGGAAAAGTTCTGTGAAATTTAAATGAAAAGGGAGAACAGATGTCGAAGACAATCACTTGCAGTAGTTGTAAAATGTTTATCGTTATGATAATAGGAAGCTGGAAACATCAAGTTTATTGTGACACAAGTGTGAAAATAACAAAGGCATGCCTAAAATTACAAATTTTCTTGTGCCAAAAAAAGCGATTTACCAAAATTATCAGCTGAAAAGAAAAAAGGTTTTAGATAGCTGTGTCGAACTTGTAGTTAGAGATTTGAGACCTTTTGAGATAGAGTCAGGAGATGGGCTTAAAAATTTATAAAATTTCTGTTTTTCTTCACCCCCTTCTAAAAAGTGTGTAAATGTTAAAAACTGGAGAAAAGTATGAAATCCATGAGAAAGATAAAGTAAGTATTGATGACATTAAATATAATCCGTGACACCAAATCCGTGTACGCTTGTAGAGCAACCGATAAAAAGGTATAAAATGTTAGACACCTTAGTTTAGTTTATGGATACAGACACAGTAAATGTTCATATTTATCCAGAAGAATTGACTGCATATATTGACTTAAAACTATCTGAGGACATTACTAATAATTTTGATTTGATGAACTGGTGGGATAAGCAAAAGAATTGTTTGCCAAATTTAAGTATTTTAGCGAATCGTATTTTTGCAATACCAGTGACCAGTGCTCCATCAGAGAGGTGTTTTTGATTGACGGGACATGTTGTTAGTGAAAGAAGAAACAGTTTAGGTCCCGCAGACGTGGATGATGTCCTATTTTTAAATAGTCATTTTAAATCTCAGGGTATATACTATTAATTAATGTTTCCATTTTTCAATTAAATTATTTTGTAAAATTTGTAATTTTTGTCAAAATAAATCTTAGATACTTGAAATACATTTTTTCGATCTTAAAAATGAATGTTGATGTACAATTGCATTTCATTTTAATTTATACAAAATAAATGACTGACCATTTTTATTTTTTCATGATTTCTTGCTATGGATTTGTGTCTTGAGAACCAGACAAAAAATATGGGTCGGGTGGGACAAGTAGTCCTTCTGTACGGGTGTGAGCCTGCGGGTACGGGTCGGGTGCAGGTTAACATTCTGCGGGTACGGGTCGGGTACTGGTGAGTAGTCTGCGGGTACGGGTCGGGTACGAGTGGAAAATATCATACCCGTGCAGGGCTCTAGTGAGGTACTGGTACTACTTACAATTAGAAACAATGGCAGCTGATGCCTATGAGTTCGCTGGGAGTTGATGCTTCTTGTAGAACTAACATCAAATAATCATTCCCTACTTTTCTCTCAGCATTCATACGTGATTTATTCTTGATTCGTAGAGTCTGTAGTTAATTACGGTTATTTGCTATTGTTTTTACATGCTCCAGAGTGTTCTAATAAGGGTAAAACCTCAGGCATGACAAAAACATGTAAAAAACTTCGACATAGGATTATCGTCATTCCTTCATTTTATTAGATCAAACAATGTCATATACCATATTATGAAATTTATATAATTCAATTTATTGTGTATGTCCTAATATCACATTGTAAGTAAACATAGAGTATGTAATGATTGACTTAGCTAACGTTCCTTTGGAACGTTATTGAAAAATTTCCTGTCGCACTTTCATTATGTTACCAATACAATACCAATAATTCGACCATTGCTTTAGACCACGTTACACCATCTACTTTATTCTGGAACGGTAATGCAAAAAAAAATCGCGCTATATGGGTGTATATAGAAAAATCATACATTACGAGGCTGAAAACCCCACTGTGCATTATACGAAGGTGCGCATTATACATGGGTATTTATGGTAATAGCTGCACTCAAGTTGCCCCAAAAGATTACTCATATTCCATAGGCTAAGTGGGAATGAATCTTGGCATAATAAACCAATGTTAAAACTTCAATGGAAGTTATATGTTATGTTATAAGAATACATTTACTATTGCATACATGTTGGCAATTTTTGTAGTAATTATTAATTAGTTTTGCATTAATATCTGATTCTCAGTTATCATCAACAATTGACTTGAGTAATATTTTAAGTTCTTTTAGATGTTCAAAATCAGTATTACTTAATAAAGGAATGATAGCAGAATAAATTGGAACATTGATGCATCTTTTCAAATAATCTTTGTTTATTCATTGTTATATATATATATATATTATATATATATATATATATATATATATATATATATATATATATATATATATGGATGTCAACAAGGTGTTGGGATGTAGCTGAAGAAGGAGTAGTTCCGAAAGCTTTACGTTTGTGATGTTTCTGTGTTTTTGTGTTATTTTACGTGTGTCGCTTCGACATCCCCGGGGCCTCGCCAACCTGAAGTCGTCTGATTGGTGAGTGCTCACTGGGTTTCCTCATCCCAACACCTTGTTGACATCCATATATTCATTTTACCTTTCCTTTTCCGTAAGTTGTTATATATATATATATATATATATATATATATATATATATATATATATATATATATATATATATATATTGATAATGTTTCTAATTTATAATAATACCAGACAGAAGAAGCTGCTTAACTCATCTTCATCTATTCTATGAATAAAAATCATTGTATGTCTTGAAATCTAGATACTGATCGTCATTGTTCAAGAAGTATTAAATTAATTTCTAATTTATGGATATTATGAAAAAATAAATCATTTACATTGGTGCATCTATAAGTAAGATCTTGTTTACAAATTTAAAAAGTTTCAAAGGGTAACTTAATTTTTATAGGGATATTAAAAAATTTTGATTTTACTAACAAAATTTTCCTGCCTTGCCTATAGCCTTGAGTCCACTGGCAATCAACTTCCGTAATTTCTTGCAGAAGATCTTGTGGAAATATTTCCACTGGATGTAATAAAAAGGGCAATTTTTGTCTGAAACTCGCTTCCGCAAGTTGTAGCAAGTTTCATTGCTGCAAGTACCTACTTGCTAACCTGTCACTTGTCAGTGTTGTACAATAATATGTCTACTTGAAGGTTATTGCTGCTGCATATTGAGAAGAAAAGTTCATCCCCTGAAGTCAACATATGTCTATGAAGTAATAATTTAGACAAGTACCAGTGTGTTAATTCAACAAGAAGGGCATTTAGGGAGCCATCAAATGACAGATTCGAAGTTGAGAATCGTGTTTTTGATTTCGTTTTAGAAATGCGAGGTGAAGGTTTTCCCATCACTCATGAAGTGATAAAGTTGAAGGCATTGGAAGTGGCGAGAGAGTTTATAAACTCCACAAAACAAATTTAAAGCAAGCTTGGATGACCATGATGACCCTGAGCCTGCTACAACTTCAAGCGATGAAGGGGTAGGAGAGGAAGAGGATTCAGATTAGGTAATTATCTAGTTAATTGATTAAAACTTTTGCGATTATTATTATTGTTATTATGCGTTATAATATGTTTTCAGGTGACTGAAGAAGACTCCGGAAATGGAGGTGAAACATTGGCAAGAGCCAAATTATAAGTGCGAGATTACCCTAATTACAGCACATGATATTATTAATCTGTTTATTAAGCTGAAATTCAGGAAAATATCATGGTTTTCTTGTTTTTTTCAGATTTTTTAAAAAACTTTCTAAATCTTCCTTGGCAAGTCAATAAAAATGTGTTTACACAATTGTGTAAAACTTCCCCAAGTCACTTCAGCAAGTTAAGAAAACTTTCACAACTATACTTGCAGAGACCTGTTTACACTACAGCAACTCAATGCAAGTCCACCTGCGGAAGTTTTATTGCCATTTGACACAAGGCTTATGAAGGGTGGGTTATAGGGTTGCCACCTTTCCAGCAAGCAAGCAAGCATTTAACCCTTTCAAATAAGCAAAGTCAGGATAAAAAAATAGAATATATTGCAGTTGCTGAACATGTCTGAATAACTCATTTTTTTTGTTATTATGACAAAACTCTATAAAATATAAGTTTAAATAAATCTATTAATTAAAATTATATAAATACAATAGTAAAAACTCAATACAGTACATGTTAGTGGAACAGATAATTTCTATTGACTAAAAAACAAAAAAATTGATAAGATTTTATTATTTAAATTGTTCTTTAATAATTATTTACAATGTATCAATCTTCAGAATTTTAGCAATATAATTACATTAATTTTAGTCTTAAAAAACCATAACAATAATATTTATTTTAAATAATAATATTCCTTCTACAAACTATTGCCACAGATTGGGAATCACATATAGTAACTGATTAACATATTCTATGCTTATTAACATAAAATCAGTTTTCAATTACAATAAAGTCAGATCTTAAATTTATATTTTGTGTTTGATTTTACACATTTTAAAAGTTCTGGTTGTTTTTGTACAAACCCAAAAAACTCTTGACAAGTTTTGTTAAAGTTAAATTTTATCTGAAGCTCTGCTTTTACAGACTATTTTTAATTTATTTCATTCATATGTCCATAAGTTTTTCATGAGTGAAAAAACTCTTTCGGCACTTGCGTTGCTTACCAGTACAGATAAGATAAATTTTATAATTTATAAAATCTCAGTGGAATTTGATTTTTTTTAATTCCACTTATATTATTATATATAATATATATATTATTGTACCTACTTAATACTTTCTTATCCCTCTCAAAACAACAAATTCATCATAAAGCAGATCACAGCTGATTATAAGGGTAAGGTTCATATCTTGAACTGCTTTTACTAAATAATCAAATGAAAACTCAGATTTTAAACTGAAAATTTGAAAAATCTTAAATTTATAATTTTCAAAATCAAACCACCTTTTTAAATATGTGATAGATCGCTCCTAGACATATGTACCTACTATTATATGGAATTGAATTGAAAATCTGGTCAATTTAAATTCTTATTTAATCTACTCATTTAGCAACAAATATTCCTACGTTAAATATATATTATGAAATATACTGAACTTTCATAGCTAGGCAATGTATTTATGTATGAAATATCTCCTAAGTACGGGCTAACGAGTCCTGGAAATCCTCACTTTTTATGAACTTTTCCTTAAATGTTAATAATACGTTTGTGCATTTAATAGGCAAATAGGAAAGAAATGACATATCTTTGATGAATGAAATATAAGGGATTAATACATTTTTCATATTGATAGATCCTGTCATAAATATTGAAAATATTTTTGATGCAATGTATATTTAGGGGATTTAGAGCTTGTATTATTTTTTAGTAAAAAATAACTTTTAAGGAGTTATTGATAAAACAAAGATAACACATTCTAATATCATTCTATATAGACGTTTCTTACAGAGGAGGAGGAGGATATAGGAGGATACAAATGTTTAGGCACTTCCAGATGAGCTGGAGATTCGAAATTTTTTTCTTAGGTAGGATTTTGTACAAAATCTACTAGAAAAAACGAAAATCTTGAAAAAGTGCAACAATGCGGCCACTAGAAATTCGCAATTGTTTAAACAAATTTTCAAGGTTTATGTATTTCTGAATGTGCTACGAAACTGAAATTCTTTTTAGAGGTAGGATTAGTAAAAAAACGAAATAGAGTTTATACAAAATTTGATATTTTATTTTGTTTGGCAGTAAAAAATTCTTAAAGTTTAAAAAAATAGATAACTGTTTAGGTACTACGGGATGAGCTAGGAAGCTGAAATTTTCAAATTATTTACAGAGTATTGAATTTGCACAAATTTACATTTAAATTTTACCATATATGAATTGCGCGGCCGTTAAAAATTATTTAAATTCAAACAATTAGAAAAATATTATTTTACTTCTAGAAGTACTACAACTTTAAAATTAGGCTAAAATGTGTAGCATTTGTACCCCATAATGAAGATAGTGTAAAAATTTTTAAATTGCAACATTTGGGGAGTTTTAAACTATTATTTTTGCATGTGGGAAAAACGAAAATGTTTAGAATTAAAAGACTATTTGTAATGATGAAATGTCTGTCTGAAAAATGAATGTTTTTTGAAGGTGAGATGAAATGCTTGCAGTATGCAAGCACCAACTACTAGTTATCTAATAAATTTACTTATAGAATCGATTGTAAAAAAATGCATTTAATTTAAAAAGGAAACAAAAGAATGCGAAAGTGCGCACCTCTGCGCTCCGAGTTATTTCGTACTACTACTTTTTTTTCGCTGATTTAGGGATCAGCGAGAGTATTTCTTGTGGAGTTGGAGGAGTAAGTCGTCATTTGAAGGTAATTTCATCTTCTGTACATTTTGCATTTACTTCAAATTCATTTATTCGAGTTGTTTAGCATTATCTCATTACGAACAATTTATGCGGTTTCTACGCCGTAAGCCATGTTAGCGAAAATGTGATTATCCTTAGCACGCCGTCTCGGATTTACACTAATATTAATGGTGCTGTAAGAACATCTTTGAGGTTCGTACAATTTTGCTGCTTAAATTCTAATCACTTTTTTGATGCTGAGTTGTTCAGATTTTTTAAATCGAAAGACTTAAATTGTGTAATGATGTTGAACTCTAAATCGATGTTAATTGGGTCATAACATTAGCTTAGAATTAATTTGGTGACGGGGTTATTTGCTATCGGTTCAATTATATTTCCGTGTCGAAATCTGTTTCAAACCGGCAACGTGAACTTGAAAAGGTTAAGAATGGAATTTTGTCGAAAATTCGAATGGATGAAGTTCAATTGCATTGCTCAAGTATGATCAAATTTATATTATTACCTCCTTGTAGTACAAAGGTAGCAGTTTCGGACGAGTGATCCGTCGATAGCGTTATAAACGCTTTGGTTATCATTTTGTTCCTCTGTGCTAGAGCGGGAATATTAACTACATTAGCATTTCATAAATCATAGAATATAATATGCCCTGGACAAATTCGTCAAAAGCATTGTTGAATTTATTTAGGTTGATATAGAGGATTGTTAAGTGCTTTTGACCCGAACAGTTTGGTTGAGCAACTCGGAAAATATATTTGTATGAATTTATAAAATAAGTAGGTTAATTGAATTCTAGGGGAATTAAAGTAAACCTAAGCCAAAATAAATTCACCGAGTTTATTCAAATGAAAGGGATTTTATGAAAAATTAATTCTGTAAAATGCTAGATTGGTTTAACATAAGGGACATTTTCTTAATCGTGGAACATTTCATGGAATAAAGCATATTTTTATAGACAAATTCGTTAACTGCAATGATATATATAGCTGCATTCTAACTGATTTTAAGTTATGTGCAGTCAATAAATACGTCTGATGGCATTTGAAAGAAATTTTAAGCTTAGCTATGCAATTCATGGGAAATGATTTGTTTCTTTAATAACTTCGAATCGAAGAATAACTTGCGTTGCATTAGAATTTCGGCTTTTTCGTTTAAGCGTGTAACATTTATAATTAATTTATTTCGAATTACGTGAAGCAGTACTCAATTGAAACTCGGGTGGGGCAGGGAGGGGATTTTTGAACATGAACGAAAATTTTACTCGAACCCACCGGGTTGGTTAAGTTTTTCATTCCTCCTCACGTTCAATGTGTTCAGAGGCGTCTCCATTCAAAGAAAAAATTAGGAATACCATAATTAAAATTTCATTTTTAACGTGAGGAACGAAAAACACTTCCACCAACTTACACAACCTGTTGGGACCGAGTAAAATGAATGTTACACGCGTAAACGAACAAGTGCCAGAATTTCTGATACGAGTATTTGTAGAATGATTGATCATGAAAGAATTGAGAACATTTCGTAATATACTAGATGAATCGTGAATATTATTCATCATGAGATTATTACCTGCAAGGCTTCTGATTTCATTTTGTTTTTGTTTCCAAGTCATCAAAAGCACACTTCTCTTGCGACTCTCAACTTGCAGTCTGCAATTTGGATGACAACGAGGAACTGATTGGCTGTCTTCACAAAGAAACATTGTTGGTAAATATTATCAGTGTGTGTTACAAAGTGATTTGATTCCCTTTACATGTGGCATTTATCAGATTTGGTGTTTTTAAGTGAAGCTATTAGTTTGATGTTATCTCAGAATGTTTGAGCATCAGTGCTGTTATTTTTAAAGAATGCCCACGGTCAATTTATTCAGACAGACGTGCGTTAGTTTTTGGAATTTGTTTAATTTTTTTACATTTTCCAAAATAGTACTTTATTTATAGTTGTTTTATAAGCAGGCAGAGTTGTTACTGAGTATGATTCATAAGAAGTTTTATAATTATGGACATGTGCAACATATATTACATCAAAATGCCATCGTTACTTGAGTAATATTCGCACCTTTTTCAAAAAATTTTATTCTGATTCAAAAAACATTTTGTATGAAGTTTTGCAAATATTGCGTGTAGGAACTTTTTGGGATTGACAAGTAGCTTGCATTGGGAAGTCATATCAATCTTAATGCTTGAACTGTATGTACTATTAAGAAAGGGAAAGCAATTTTATCATTGAATCTTTTTTAAAATTATAAAAATTTGGCAATTGATATTCACGTGTGTTATCATTATAATAATGGCTATTTATATCTGAAAAATCTTGGCTACCTGGGAACTCTTCACTTGATTTGCCCGCTGGCTTTGTTCAAATATTTACTGTAAATATGAGAGATTTTCATAAAAACGGCGAACGGAATCTTGTAATGACGATAAAACGTGAAATATTTATCAGCAAGTACAGAAGTTACTGAGATGCTTTCTAGTTAAATGTTTTGAAATTATGCAGATTTAGATTTTTTTATCACTGAGTTTTACATGATCATCAAATTTGTTGATATTTTCGAATAATCATGGTGGTAACATTCAAATTCATTCTGTTTTCTCAGTGAAATAATGGATTAAAGTATTTTGCTTAGAAAAAGGCAGCTTCCATCAAAGTTCCCCAAGCTTTTGGGAATTTCTTAGTTAATCACATCAATTTGTCTGCTAGCTTCAGTTCTCCATTTGCAAAAGTTTAATACGATTTATTTCTTTGAATGCCATTCTGGTCGTGATACATCTGTATGGGTTATATTGCTATAAAGTTAGGTTTCCTAGGAATAGTCTGATGTGATTCCAATTTTTTAAGAGCAAAGAAGTGCTGTTTTATCACTTTTGTAGGCTCCAATTTCTTTTTAAAATTTATAATTATGTATTTATCTTCGATACATTTGATGTGAGATTAATCTTAAAAGAAATGAATGCCTGACGCTGAGATAAATAAGATAGGCTTATTGAGATCTTATATCTGTGCTTGTAAATTTGACATTATAATTATTCTCTGCAGCATTGCCATTTAGGCATAATTACTTAAAGATTATGAGATAGCATCTGAAATCAAATGGAAAATCTTATGCACATTTAGGTGCAAGTAATGATTGAAAAATTAATTTAATTAGGCATTATTTAGAATCAAGAAGATGAGTGCCTAAGAGACATTTTACGAATTTATGACGAGGAGTTTGAATAAATCTTAAAATAATATTGAAGAAAACAAAGAGTACTATTGCATTAAGGAGTCACTATTTCAGAGTGGTGAGATCTGCAACAACAGCGCCGTGAGTGATGAGAAATGGAACTAAGTGGAGTGGAGTTTGCTTTGCTTCGAGCTCTGTATCTCCGCAGGCATGGAGAGGGTGATATTGTTCCAGACCGGGTGCCATATGCACCCAACGCGAATCTAATCTCCATCTAACCCAACAACAATAACATTTCCATGGCATCTTTTTCTTGTTTTAATCGCTGTGCAATTCCCGCGCTAGCTTTTTGAAATTCATGTCGCACACTACTGCTTCTGTCAGCTGTTTCCACAACTTACTCCACGTAGTTCCATTTCTCATCACTCACAGCGCCGTAGTTGCAGATCTCACCGCTCGGAAATAGCAACTCCCTAATGCGATATTACCAAACAAAGATATGTAGTGTGGTATGATATGTAAGACATGAGATATGAGGAAAGAAGATAGGCTTTTTAGATGTGGGTATGGAGTGAATTAAAGGAAATTAGTTGGTCCAAATGGGATTAATGAAGCCTTAAATGTACCATATTAGTGGGAATATAACACAACATTGAAAATAATGCGACTCCTAAGATTTTGATAGTTTTTCAGGAAACTACTGGAATAAAATCAAGAAAACCTTGACATTTTTCTGTATTTCACCTTTAAATAATTAATAAGCATTATTAATATCATGCTCTGTATTTTGGGTTGAAATTAATGATGAAAAACATCAACAAATTAATTTATTTTAGCCACATTTTACTATGAGATGTTGCATTTAATTAAAAATTAAAACTATAAAATTAATTTTATATATTGATAGGGGTCTTGATATTGTAGTTATGCCCCTGTATATATTATACAAATGGCCAGAGATTAAATTGTTCTTGCTATTAAAAAAATCATTTGCCATTAAATATAACGTGCTACTTTTATGATGTCATTTCAGAAAATAACATAGCGTTTTATTCGGGCCAATATAGTATAAGGATGACTAGATGTGTTATTTTAATGGGATGTGCTCGGTTCTTCTTCATAATTTCTTGGTGTCTGAATAACATTTATTTAAACATTGATTTTATTTCATCTAACTTTTTAAAAGTAACTTTAAAATGTTATTTACAAATGCAGTTAACAGTGAATAATCTATACCTACATTAAATAATGGTTTTCTTCTTTGAGTAACTTTTGACTTCATAGCCTCTTAACCATGAACATAGGTTAAATTTCATCAAAATTATAAATGGCATTTATTTATTATTTTTCTTAAAATCTCGATAAAGCATACCTACACACAGCCTTTTTGAACTTCACGTGCTTGCGGTTCACAAATTTGTACTTCGTCATAAAATATTTTGACCCTTACGTTTGTTTCGCCTCAATTATTTGTATTTCACATCATGCATTTGTGATGTCAACAAGTAGAACTCCCTCTACTTTTTTGTTTCAAAGCTCAGTTTAAACTTGGGCGCCATAGAAATGGACTTGTTATATTATATTTATAATGCTCATTATTAGCAGTGTTTGAAGTAAACAAACATGATAAATCTTGACTTAATTTTTCTGTAGCTCAGTTTGAACTTGACAGCAAATGCCACTATTTTCAATGCAAAATTTAAAGAAATGCCATCGTTTTGGGGTGTAAGGTTTTCACTTACTATTATTTTTGTATTTTGAATGTAATTTAGGGAAATGTTCTTTTGTTTTGTTGGGTTTTAATTTTTTATTACGAATTTTTAATGTAAATCAAAGAATTGCTATCATCTTGTAATGTAAGATTTTCTGCTGAGAATACAGGTTTCCCTCTTTTTATGGTTGCGTTCCAGGAAAGGCACTCATAAAGTGAATTCGCATAAACAACCCATATTTACATGTAAAAGATAGGGATATGTTCCACAAACAATCCTAATTCCCCTCCAAGATGCTCTTTTTACATTCCATAATGTCTTCTTATACACTAAATACAGACTTAAAACAATTAACATTAAATTATACTTGCCAATAAAAGGAAGCAGTGGTGGTGACTGTTGTGAGTGACATAGTAGTGCTGGATGGTTGACTTGGCCCACCGCAAGTTCTGCGGGCAAGGAGAGACAACTTCTCAAACAGTATCACATGAAATCTCTTTTGCTCTAGTACCGTATTTTCCCATCGATAATGCACGTGTTATGTATACAAAAAAGTTCAGTCAGCAAAGAAAAACAGCGGTGTGCATTATGTAATGATAAACGAAAAACTATCACAAATTACTGTAATTTATCTGAGTATATGCTCATTTCAAATAGAAAATGTCATCAAAAGAATCTATCCTGGAACTTCGTTCTCAGAATCTTGTTTTATTACCTCATTGTCATTATGTTAAGGGTTCTGTTTGTATTACTACAGGTATTTCATGTTGCAGGTATGAACTTGACATCAAATTGACAGTAAAACATTAATGTGGAGTTATTAAGTGCATCTTAAATTATTTAACCATTATAATTTTATTTAAAAACTAGCTGAACCTGTGCAAATAATTCACACGTGATCTCTTCTATTCTTTTCCAATCACTTTTCATTTTTTCTCCTTTCCTCCGATTGGAGAGTTAATGGTCGCTTAGGTGGCATTGTTATTCTTAAAAAATAAACAATTTATCTAAAAAACAATATTGTACGTATTTACAAATTAATATAATTAGTACTTAAATTATGTCGGGTGAAGAAATCCATGAGTGAGAGAACTCACAAAATTAGTGAATATTATATGAATATGTTTATGAAACAAAAATTCATTCTTAAAACTCCGCAACTATCAAAGAAATAGCCCTTAATCATGCATTACATTCCGATTCATTCAAGTACAAACTGTACTCGCATTCACTTACCTGGATCAGCAACTGATGTTTCAATTGCTTTTATACTCAATTAAACGTTTACTTTTCGTTTTTATATCATAATATTTCATTTATTGCAACATTCAATGAATATAAGGGTTAAATTCAACCATGAAACATAAAATAGGATAAAATCAATCATGATACATAAAATAACTTTTATTATACACAATAAAATCGCTCAAAACCACGAAACTCTTCCTCTGAATCTACATCAAATGAATCCAGAACATGTCTAATTTCATCAGGTATATCACAAATTTTCATATTCTGGTGTTGTTGTATCCAGTACATTGCCTAATGCTTTTAAAAATCCATTTTTTACGCACGACACCATAATAGTTTCCCAACTTTCGATGATCCACCTGCACATTTATTCGTATGACACCCTTTTAATCTTTTCAGATTTGCTGTAGTCTTTAATGCCACTCATCATCCAACTCTCCCATTTAGAGTGCAACTTTGACTTGAAGGATTTGTTAACGGTTAGGTTAAGCGGCTGAATCTTCTTTGTTAATCCACCTGGAATAATGACCAGTTTTCAATATTTTCCAACTAACTGCTTAATCTCGTGAGTAATATGCACACGACATGAGTCCATAATTAACAAAGGTTTTGGATTGAAAAAGGCTTGTTTTCTTTTCCTCCAAATATTTTCTTGCCACATCTTCATCATTTCTTAATTAACCCATCCCTTCTCATTCACTGCAACTAAAATGTCTTTCGGGAAGTTCCCTTTTGGGAAAGTTTTTCTCTTAAATATGACCATGGGTGGAAGCTTCCAACCATCAGAGGTCACACCTAACATCACAGTGAAATTTTATTTTTTGTGTCCGGTAGTGGCAACAGAAACTTCTTTCAACCCCTTCAAATTTACAGTTCTTGTAGCAGGGAGATCAAAGCTAACAGGTACTTCATCCATATTGCCAAGATGTGCAGGATCCACACCACACAAATTTTCTTTCACATAAAGTCTAAATTTCTCAACTTTCGCTTCCCAGTCATCGGGTAGTTTTTGGCCAACACTAGAGGATGAACGAATACACAAATTGTTTCTTTTAATAAATCTAAAAGCCCAGGAAGGGTAAGCTTTAAAGTTTGTTATTTTCTCCTCTGCTGCAAACACTTTCGCCTTCAACAAAACACTAGTTGTCGATATTATATTCCCTTTTGATCTCTCTAAAAGAACCCACTCGAGAAGCTTTTTTTCGAGCTCAGGCCAGAAGCATCTCCTGTAACGCATTGCACGTTTCTTTTGGTATAGACACTTTAGGCGAAATTAATGGCTTTAACTTAAACATCGCTGTATAAGAGGTTCTCTGCACAGTTATTTTATTCTCCATGGGTACTTTTTATAAGAACAAATCTCAACAGAAAAACTAAACACGTGTTTCAAAATGGCATGCAATTACGGTGACTATGGTTAATTTTGCTATTCATTTGTTATTGATCCAGCCATGAGAAATTGTATTATTGTTATTCATTTGTCTGTAAAACCACCCTTTTTTCAAGGGCAAATAGTATACTGTGCGCTATCTATACATTTTCAAGACCATGAAAAATTACTGGGTGCGTGTTATCAATGGGAAAATACGGTACTGATAAGCACAGCATAAGAGACAATGGTTGCTTTGTGGTGTAGTGGAGAACTTTCTTTCATTTGTATTGCACTGGCTGCGTAACCATATAAGAGTGAATCAAAGACGAATATATAAGAATTCTGGTAGCAATAGTGAATTCGCATAGAGAGAGGGAAATCTGTATTTAATGAGATTACTAAAAGAAATGTTACCACATTAATGCTTCGATTTTGTATTTTATTTATTTTTATGTATTTTGAAAAAATTAAAAGAAATAGTAGTTTCTTACACTAGGTTTTTATTTTCTGCTACGCATTTCCAACGTAATTAATAAAAGAAATGTTACCACATTTTAATGCTAGTGTTTTTTTGCGGCTTGGAACTGTTTTTGCAGACCCCAAGAATACGTCTGTACATGACGTACTCAACATTCCATTTCAGTAGTTCATCAATTTAAATTAAAGAATTTCCTTGGAATGAACAAAACAAGATCGAAAATTGCTTGCAAAAATGTGCTCGATATAAATTGCACAAGTGCCAAAAGAAGTGGAATTGCTTTGTGTTGCTCGGTTTTCATTTGCTATTATGTTGCCTCAGCAAAGGAATGTTAATTTAAAGTTGAAACAATGCATTCAAATGGTTTTAAAAAAATTATTAGAAAGAACCAATGGGGACGTTTGAGCGATTCTTTCTCCTGGTTTATCTTCTTGGCATCTGGCCACCCTAAGCATTTATCAAGTATGAAAGGACAGGATATAGAGAAGTGACATTGAATCAGAAATGATAGTGTTAGTTTTTACCGTATTAAGTGGGATATCAGGGACTTGTCATACTGAAGGCTTTATTTCCAGCAAATGGGAAATCCTTTTTTGATTGTTGAGCAAGGCAAAATGTCTCAATATATCTATAAAATACTTTCATCCAATATGAAAGTTGGTTCCTCATGTTTAAGTGGTCATACAAATGCTCGTATTCTTCATCACTTATTCACTTGCTTCAAATTTGGAATGATGCGAGAAAATTACTTGATAAATTTCTTAGATTTTATGAAATTCATTGATAAGGATAATAAAATTAAATGGTTAAATTAATAACCAGAGGTTCCGGCTGACTTGAAATTAATTTATATAGATTCACTACTATTTATTAATGCTGGTAGTTAAAAAAATTTTATTTGCAAAGTTGGCTAGTTTTAATTGTAAATATTAACAGCCAAAGAGCACCAATTTGCTGTTGAAATTTAAAAAAATAATTATCATTTTTGAAGTCTTAAAAGAAGATGAATTGAATTCAACTATGCTTAAAGCCAATGTGCAAACATAAAATTGTCTATGTTTTTCATTTATTTTAATTGTAAAACCTGAAATTCTTAAAATTATGGTTCATCTATCGATAGTGACCATTTAAAGCTAATTAAATTGCAAAGCATAATTATGCTCCATAAATTTCACTCGTTTTTATAGATTGTACGCTTGAAGGACAATTAAGAGTAAATAAAAATCCCAGTGTTATCAAAAGATTAACAAGTGATAATATTATCCTACAAAATCTCTTGAATATTTAGTTAATTATTATGCAGAATTTCCTAATTGACTTGAATAACATTTTGAATTTTCCTCTTTATTTAAGATGTCTGCTGAGCCAAAATGGACGTGCATGGTCTTGGGAAGAGTGAAGAGTTCTGCTGAGCTGCACCTGGAATATAGAGACATCTGGGTGTGAGAGTTGAGTGGAGTCTTGGCTGGAGGATATGGGACGAGAGAGGGTTTTATATGCCTAGACATTGCAAATTCTGGTCTGTTCTCAAAAGTAGATAATGGTGGGGAGTGGAATGGGAATGAATATTCATTAATCTGAATTAAATGACTTCGTAATTTATGATTGCTCTTAATTCATTGCACTTGTCGAAGAAATGGAAATATAGACCGTTTTGTACTTGGACGTTTAGACAACTATTTTATTTAGTTTGTCAGACTTTTTATTAATATTTATAAATTAATTACATTAAATAAGCAAGAAAAGAAAAATGCAATATGCTAGAGACTAAATTGATTCAAGGTATAAAACTAAAAAATTTAATTGTAGTCAAATTCTGAATTCATAGTAAAAATTTCCAATTCTCAACTTGCCTTGAGAGGAGCTAGTCAATTTCAATTTTATAAGTTCCTAGAAAATTCCATTTTTGAACTGTTTCCATTTCTTTTTCTAAGTCAAAATTATTTCCAACTTAACAGTGAAATTCAATTCAAATCATGGACAAAATTGGCATAGTTAAATTGGTAATTACCTTGTAATTATTTCAATTCATATATTGAATGTATCTAGTCAATTAAGTAAAGTCAGTCCCATCGACCTATAAAATTCCAAAATATTTTCTAAGCTTTTCAACTTCTTTTAAAAATATTTTCTTGAAAAGTTGTTGGACGTGTTTTGGAAATATTTTCCATTTCTTTCTAATTAACTTTCAATGTCCCATAAAAAAATTTCAAAATTATTCTGTTATGTAACTGCTCTTTTTTAAATAACTGTTCTTTGCTAGCCTTCAAAATACTGCAAGCAATAAAATTTCAAATTAATATTCTAAGTTTGTCAACAGTTATTTTAAATAACCATTCTTTTAAAATGAACTTATTTCAAATATGCCAGACGTTTTGTTTCTTTTTCTGAGTGTAAACTTTTTCAGAGCAATCATGAATTTTTAAGTCTTTTTAATCCAAGTTTTTCTCATTCCATTTACTGCTATTTTTTTCTTTTGTTAACACAAGTTTTTCATCATCTGGGTATATAATATTTCTCTTTCATCCCATCTTATTTAATCTAGCCCTGCACATAGACTCCGCTTCGCTCTCACACCAACGTTTGGAGGGGATGAAGGGGTGAGGGTTTTTTTCCCTCACCCCTTTTTTGAAGAAAGCAGAAACAACACATGGAAATAATTATTGTTATTGTAAAAAATATTGAGCATTTATTGTCATTTTGTTGCAAGTACAATTTGTATCATCACAATGTACCATTTTCACAGCAATGCAATAAAGAGAATACAATGAACTATTGTTTTTCAATTTCATGAGAGCAAGTCCAAAAACTTCTCCCGGCCACTCTATTAACTAAATTGGACTTAGGGGATTTTTTATATAGCCAGTTTTGGTGAAATCCTCCTCCCCTTCCCTCTCTACTGAGTCACTGCAGCTGCAATTCCTTCAGTACAGTACAAGCACTTCACTAAAATAACTGACCCCTCAAAATAATTGCCCCGTTGGTCAAGAGGTTACGATAATTGAAACTGCATTGCACATAAGAGCAATGTACTGCATGAACAGAAGGAAAAATAATACCAGCAGTATTGAATCAATAAGCAATTACTATGGCTGATGTAAAAAAAACATTAAATTCTTTATGAAATTACTGTTTCCTCAGCAATAGCATTGAATATGCTAATACAAGATGTTCAATGCAACTTTAGCTAACAGATGCTTAAAAACTCAAGTTCTTTTAAGCCAACATTTAACTTCCATGAAATAATACATGACTTTACATGGTATTTACCTGGATAATGAGATTTTTTCCCATTCCATAGTATTTTATAAACTGTCTTACAATTTGCATAAATCTAAAAGAAATGAGTAGTTCTACTAGCAATTTACTTTTTTATAATGGAAATTATTAGCTGAAATGTTTTATATATCATAGAAAACAATCTCCTTGCTTGGAGTTAAAATGTTTTATAACAATAACCTTAGCAATCCAGCATCACAAATGTTTACTTGTTCTCATGTGAAATTCAGACTGCAATTCTAAAATATTAAACTGAAATTTTATCCAAGCAAATGCATGACAAAAGGGAAGAAACTCAACAAAATATTACGGATTCAAAGAAATATATCGCTAGTACTTGTTATTTAATTGACTTCCAATTCTTATATCCAGGTAAATGCCTAAAATTGAACGATTTGGAATTAATTTATTGAAGTAGTAGTAATTGCATTTCTTGACTAACACTGCTGGCATTATTGGCTAACCATTCACACAGTATATTGCCCCTCTGATTCAACCCTTTCATGGCCGTAATTTTAATTTAGGATAAATTCAACAAACAAATCATCATTATTTTGAATCAATGACTATTTGAATTTTAAAGTTTTGTAGCCTTACTTTAAAAATTTGCTCATTATATGTAATGATAAACTAGCAATTTCAAAATTAAAATTTGTATTGAGAGGTTTTACAAATTTTAATTAATAAAATGAAAGAAATAGATATAAAACCAATAGTATTTCATTAAATATTTGGATGTAATTAAGAAACTGATGGAAAATTTAAAGAATCCCTTCTCAAAAAGCTGAGAAAAAAATCAAAATGTCAATGTGTCCAAGAAAATTATCACACAGCACAGATAAACCAAGTGAGCGGCTGCATAAAAAATTATAATCACATTATGTGATGCAAATAATTTAGTGAAATATTTCTCACACAATGGCCACAAAAGGGTTAATTCAGCCCAATCACAAATCACTTAACCAACAGGAGGCATTAACACATGAAGAGAGAGACAAAAGAAATATCTCTCAAAACAGAATAACAACCCTAGAGTTGGAACAATTTTTGAAACGAGAAACAGCTTATGCCTGTCTGCATAGGATCTTCGGATCATATCATTCCATCAATTTAACCCTAGAGTTATCAAGTGACAAAATAGAATCGACTGAGCTTCCCACATTGTGTTAGCAAAGAACTCCATCATACAATTTTAATTGCTTCTCTGAACAAGGCTCACCCTAAATCTCAACTTTCTATGCTATAATACCTTTTGAGTGCCAAAAAACTATATATACAGCCATTCATGTAAATATTAAGCCATATTTTACATTAATCAATATTTTTAATAAAATAACTTTTTTAACTTCATGCTTGTCTCTGAATCCCAGCAATATATTGTCAACCTTGATGGAAGTTGAGTTTGTTTATTGAGATCATTACAGACTTTTTATCACTGAACAAACACTCAAATGTCTAAAATTGTGCAAATACAGTAACATTCCAACATTTAAACATTTTGCCCAAGTTATTTGATCAGAACTTTAAAAATGTTTAGAAGAGAAGAAAATCAGAAAACCATGGATCACTAAGGAAATGCTGGAGAAAATGGATGAGAGACGAAAATGAAAAAACATCAACTTTGAAGAAGGTAGAGCCAACTATAGATTTATAAGCAATGAGTTGAGAAGGGTAACAGATAAAGCTAGAGAAAATTGGATTTAAAAAAATGTGATGAAATACAACAAATGAAGAAGTTAGGATGGTACGATATGATGTACACTAGGGCACTGGAATTAAAAGATAAGAAGTCTAATGGAATTCTTATTTAATTTTATTTGGTTGAAGATATGAAATTCATATTAAAGACGAGGATTAGATACCCTTTTATTTTGAATGTAAATTATAAACTTGGGTAGTAATAGTTATTATTATTATTAATATGAATGGGAAGACAGTCTCAGATACAAAGGATATAGAACAGGTATGGGAAGAATACATTAAGGAACTATATAGCAAGCAGGCAGGATCGGCAAAAATAGAACTGGAAGAAGAGAAAAATATTGAAGAAGACAACTTAGGACCAAGTATTATGCAAAGTGAAGTAGAAAAAGTGATAGTGGAACTAAAGAAAGGGAAAGCCAAAGGCAGCAATGGAATACCGGCTGAAGTACTTAAAAGTCATGGGATCAGAAGGACTAAAAGCAATCAGGAATTAATTAATAAGATTTATGACATGGGAGAGTGTCTAAAAAGGAAGCCAAAGGCAATGCAGTATAAAGAATACAGAATGATAAGCCTTCTGTCACACACTTCGATGATCATCATGAGCATTCTTAATGCAAGGCTAGAGAAAAAGGCAGAAGAAATGCTAGGGGAAGATCAATTCAGTTTCAGAAAAAAACGAGGAACTAGAGATGCTATAGGGGTAGTTAGAATCATATCAGAAAGGGCAGTGGAGTACAGTCTAGATATCTGCGTATGTTTCATAGACTGACAGAAGGGTTTTGATAGAAAAATTTGGTAATGTTGATGAATATAATGAATATCCCTTTCTGTACTGAGATTTAAATGGACAAATTCTGCCTCCTTTCTAAGTCGCCCATAACCACCTGCTCATCGATATAGCTCTCCCTCCGTAGTCGCCCTATACCGTCCGCTCCGATTTTCCCTGCTGAGCTGTATCTATTAGGGCTTATGAATGCCTCTCTTATACCAAGAGCTTAATGTCAAACACTTCTCTTCGCAACCTTTTCATTATGTGGACTGATTAAACATCTCACAGAGCAACCAAAAAAGCTTTTAAGCTACTAGGGGAAGATCAATTCAGTTTCAGAAAAGGACGAGGAACTAGAGATGCGATAGGGTTAGTTAGAATCATATCAGAAAGTGCAATAGAATACAGTCAAGATATCTGCGTATGTTTCGTAGACTGGCAGGCCTTTGATAGAGTAAATTGGGTAATGTTGATGAAGATATTAAAGGATATAGCTGTAGACTGGAAAGACAGGAGACTGATCAGGAATCTATATGTGAATCAATTTGTAATGGTCAGGTTGGAGAATTCAGACAGCTGCGGAGTAAATATCGGTAGAGGAGTAAGATAGGGCTGCTGCCTATCGCCGACCCTATTCAATATATATCATCATCATAGGTAGTCTGTCCATAGACAGGTCCGTGATTATTCTTGGTTAAACCTGGTTCTCCATATACTCATATTTTCCGCTGTCCTCTTTATATCTTGATAACTCTCTTTCCCTTTCAAATCGTCTATCAGCTGAAACCTTTTCCTACCTCTTTCCCTTTTCCCATCTAGTTTTCCTTCTAACACGTCTTTAATCATACTCTCTCTCCTCAGGTAATGTCCAACCCAGTTTGCCTTCCTCTTTCTGATAGTCTGTATAATCATTCACTTCTCTCCTATACTTCATAGCACTTCATCGTTTTTCATCCTATCTGTCCATTTTATCTTCAGCATTGTCCTCCAAGTCCACATTTCAAAGCTTTCCAAGTATTTGACGTCATTTTTCCTTAGCGTCCATGTTTCTGCCCCATACAATGCTATACTCCATACGTAGCATTTTATCAACTTCTTGCGGATATCTTCCCTTATATTCCCTGTAAGTAATTGTTTCTTTCTCCTGAAAGCCGCTTTTGCTTTTCCTATTCTAGTTTTGATCTCATCCGTACATTTTGCCTCTCGTGTTATGATACTTCCAAGGTATTTATATTCTGAAACTTGTTCTAATGGCTTTCCCCCAATACTTATGTTCAGATTCTCTTCTTTTCCCGATATTCGAATGACCTTGGATTTTTCTGTATTTATTTCCATATCTTATTTTCTACCTGTTATTACAAGTCTATTTATCATTTTCTGGAGTTCCTCTTTCTTTCTTGCTAGAAGTACTTGATCATCTGCGTATTATACTGTTCTTATAATCCTTCCTCCAATTTTGAGATCCCCTGTGCCTTCTAAAGCTTCTTGCATTAGACTTTCTCCATATATATTGATATATATGGAGAAAGTCTAATGCAACATAAGTATTGGAGGAAAGCCTTTAGAACAAGTTTCAGACTATAAATACCTTGGAAGCATCATAACAAGAGAAGCAAAATGTATGGAAGAGATCAGGACTAGAATAGGAAAATCAAAAGCAGCTTTCAGAAGAAAGAAACACCTACTTACAGGGAATATAGGGGGAGATATCCGCAAGAAGTTAATAAAATGCTATGTATGGAGTATAGCTTTTTATGGGGCAAAAACATGGATGCTAAGAAAAAATGACATAAAATACTTGGAAAGCTTTGAAATATGGACTTGGAGGAGAATGCTGAAGATAAAATGGATAGATAGGATGAAAACCGATGAAGTGCTACGAAGAGTAGGAGAGAAGCAAATGATTGTACAGACTATTATAAAGAGGAAGGCAAACTGGGTTGGACATTACCTGAGGAGAGAGAATAATAAAGGTGAAATACTCCTTTAGCCAAACAATTAGAGGGTTACAACACCCAATGCATTTCGCCCACAAGGTGGGCATCGAAGGGGTAAAAACCTGTTTCAACAGTGACTGGGAGCCAACTGCCAGGTTTGAAACGGAAAGTATTAAGAAGACAACCGAGAAACAAGTGAAACGCGGAAAGATTTTTCGGCGTGTGTGTCGTTTAAATCTGTCAATTTGTATAGGGTCTTGTTGAAATCTGTGTTCATAAGTGTATCGCGGTTTTTGTAAATGTGTAGGTTTTCTAACGAGTTTAGTGAGTTATTGGCTGAAGTTATCAATGTTAAATCGTTTACGTGTATACTATGACCTGTTTCAAAGATGTGGTTGGCAACGCTTAATTTTTCAAAACGATTATATTTATAATGAGAGTATATATAGGAGAGAGAGTATGATTAAAGACGTGTTAGAAGGAAAACTAGATGGAAAAGGGGAAAGAGTTAGGAAAAGGTTTCAGCTGATAGACAATTTGAAAGGGAAAAAGTTATAGATATGAAGAGGACAGCAGAAAATAGGAGTATATGGAGAACCAGGTTTAACCATGAATAATCACGGACCTGTCTATGGACAGACTACCTGTGATGATGATACAGTACACTCCAGAATATTCCAGCACATGATACAATGAATTTTCACTCTTTTCATTAAAGGTATTTTCCTTATGTTTAATTAATGTTAATGTATCAATTTCCAGAGAAGGCAAGTCATCTGGGATAATTATTAATGCATGACCTACCATATTTGTAAATATATGAAACATAGGTTATAGAAAAATTCAACTATGAGATTAGAAACAAATTAAGACTTGTAAAACATTAACAGTACTGTAGTGGGAGTATAAAACTTAAATATTATTTTAAACAATGTAGCAGAAAATTTTTCTGTCAATCAGTAAACACATTGTCTATCAGTAAAATCTCACAGAAATAATGTAGGATGCACAAATTCACAATTTTGCCAAACATATGACTATCACTTGTCCACACTTAACTATACAAGGCAAAAACCAAGCAGGCTGAATCAATAGTTACAGTTCACCAGAACAAAAGATAAGTCTGTGTATTTCACTTCAGCAGCATTGCCATTGAATGGAAGTCAGAAATATTATTAACATCACAAAATTCAAGATTGACAAAACTAACTCACAGCTGAAAATTTATTGTCATATATCTTAAAAAATTAACAAATTAATTTAGGGTACAATTCAGCATTATTTATCTTTAGGACAATTAAAATAATTTTTTCATTGCCATATCTTCTTCAAATATAAATTCTTCCATCCTCTTTAATGAGTTGGTAAGTCAGGAGTACACTGTATATGGTTATATTAATATGTCACGAATGCACATGAACCACGAACAGTTTACATATTTAATTAAAATTCAAAATCTTTCAAATATTTCCCATACTATATTTTAATTGGTCCTAAGTTATCACTATGCTACCAAGGATGAGCAGAGAATTAAACAAATTACGTGACATGACAAAATTATTCAGTACAGCTGATTCACACTAACTGCATTAACTTCTCTCAAATCATGAATCTTACAAAATCCAATTCAATGATTAACTTTGAATAATGAAAAGTATCAAGGCTATATCAGACATTGTCCCACCAAATGCTAACTTTGATCAAATATTTTCAATTAATATCACACAAAATCAATATCCTATTTTACACTGAACACTTGGGTATTCATCATCATAAAATTATATTGCAATGGACTTCTGTCAAACAAATCTCAGTAAAAAAATAAAAAATAAATTCAAGTTTTTAGCAATGAAAATATTACTAGCTGAATACTTTTGCTAATTTCCAATTATATAACAAATTTTTATGTTATTAATTGTACCACATGATAAAAATTATAAAATTTTCTATTATTTTTGTTACATAAAATTCCTACTTCTAAATATCTACAACTACTGCCTGTATTTGCAAAAAACTATTTTGAAAAGATACTATAAATGCTTTAAATTCAAAAAAACTAGTGTTCCTGCATGAAGGAGTAGATCAACAGTGCACATTGGAATGTCACTCGAGACCTTGCAAACAAAATTGCATATAACAATTGCCCTGATAAGTAAAACATTAAGTGGGAAGCTTGTTCATTCTATTTTGTAACAAAAAGTTTAGTTGCTGAGAAATGGGCTATCCCTTTATTTTTTAAATTAAAACTTTTCAAACAAGTTTTTTGCAATGCAAAATTATTCCTAATTTAGAATGTTTTGCAGTGAATATATCAAATATAGTTATTCTATGCAAGTAAATATTATAGCTTCAAGGCTTAGAATCTGGAAGAGATACGAATTATTTTTTGTGAGAATTGCAAAATGGCTTAATGGAACCTTGGACACTTTTGGCTAAATCTGCAATTGTAAGCACTTGGAACAAATCTCTCTCTATCCTGTAAATATCCCTGCATTAAAAACATCACACAGAGTCATCAACCTGCAAACTACCACTTAAAACAGTTAATTTGTATCTGAAAAACTTTTGGCTTGGCCAACTCTTTTTGCTATACGAGTTATATAGATATCGTATTGTTTTCAAGACAAATTGAGTTGCATGATTTACTTAAATTTATAAGTTAATACAGTATACTCTCGAATATTCTCACACTTGATGATATGAAACTGTGATTTTCACTACTTTCATTAAGGAGCTTTACTTATGGTTATTCAACTCTAACGTATCAAGTCCATTAGAAGGCATGCCATATAGAAAAATCATTGGTGCATGGTCTACCCAATTCGTTAAATATGATACATATTTAATCAAAATGTTCAATTTTGATTGTAGAAATGAATAAAGTCTTGGAATACTTTTTAGGGTAGAAGGTATGGGCAATATTAAGTTCAAATATTACTTTAAACAATGTAGTGCAGAAAAAAGTTCAATTAATATCTTAACATTTTGTCTGTAAATAAAATTTGACAGAAAAAACTTAAGATTTGATAATTCAAATTTTACCAATAGTTTGCATCAACAACTGTCTATGCTAATGAAATATTAACAGGGCTAAACCAAGCAGACAGAAACACTAGTTCAAGTTTACTAGAAAACAAGATAAAAGGCTGAATATTTAACATTAACATAAATATTTTTAACATTATGAAATTCAAAAGTAGCTTACAGCTGAAAATAAATCACCATTTCTCAATTTAATTTTAAGGTAAACTTTGTACAATGAAAAGCATAAATTCTGTAATGGACATTGTTCCACAGAAAATTAATTTAATTGTAATAATTTAATTAATAACATACAAAACTAATGTCCTATATAAAACTGAAATTGACTGTTGGCAAATAAATCTTTGTTAAAAAATAAGTAACATGTATATTGCATTTTTATGCACAAAAAGTGTAACTAGCTGCACTAATCAATATTTTGTCTAACTTCTAAATAAAATGGCAAACATATATATGCAATTTATTGCATTACATGATTGGCATCATAAAATTTTCTATTATTTTCCTCGGATGAAATTCCAACTTCTAAACATCTTCAATTTATGCCTGTGAATGCAAAAAAATCTATTTTGGAAAATATGCTTAAATGCTTCACATTCTAAAAAACACTCTTTTGTGAATAAATAGATCAATAGGGCACATTGGGATGTCACTCAACACATTGCAAGATTTAAAACGAGTATAACAGACAACATCCAACCTAAAAAACACAACATGTAAAGTGGGAAACTCAATCATCCTATTTTGTAACAAAAATCATTTACTCTCACCAATATTCTTCCTTGGTATCACAAAAAAGAACGGCCAGGCAGATCCAAGATGTCAGGTGTGTGGGGTAGACTGCATGTTCCAAGTGTCCTTGTTATCTATCTGTTGGAGTCACACTTCTGAAACAGCAACAGAATCAAATCATAAATTTCACACCACAAGACATCATTCGGGCACATTTTGATATTGTTACTTCCCTCAGGTTAAGTCATTCTACTACTCATCAGAACTAAATTTCTGTAAGAATTCATATTAATCCTTTAATTTGAAGATATCAAAAGAAGAAGCTAAGTGAAATTATGCTTTTACACATTATACATTTTAAGAATTGTTTCTAAGTTGCTCAGGTGAAGTATGATTTTTGATAGAAAGACACTGAATATTTATTGAATACAAAACTTTATATCAACAGATAGAGCAGTATTATTAGAGGCAAAGTGAATTTACATGAAATTTCACTATTCTAAGGAAGAAATTTAGAACTCGGTCAACAAAGGAAAGATTAGAAATAACGAATGTAGACCATATAGGGAAGCTGAAGGTGATAACTGGGAGGACAATGGTTGAGAAATATATTCCATACATGAACATAAACATGTATATATAGTGATATTAATTCAATAACAAATATTGAATGCTGTTGGCATTGTAGCAAGAAGTCGTACAACCAAACTGAGACATAAGAACTCTGCCCCAGGCAGTTATAAGAATAGTAACTGAATTATAGGCCAAATAGCATAAATATTTTGTGTATTACTGTATGCACAGAAATTTCAATTCAAGAATTATGTTTTATTGAAGTTTTATGACCAAGTATCATCCTTCCCTTACTACAGATGAACTACAGGATGAAATACCCAATCAATTTTTATTTTTCAAAATAATAACGAGAATATCAATATAGAATTAAAATTTAAAAGTGTTAGAGAATTCGATCAAATCAATTTGATTCAATGCCAACAGGAAGGGAGGCAAAAGAAAGCCCTATTACTATGGGAAACAATCACATGTAATTGAACCACCAGAAAAAAATTTAAGATCAAATTAAAATTCTGAATATAAGGGTATAAAGTTTTTTTTATTCATGAAGATTATTTACTTATTCTAAATTTTTGTAGTTGTATGGACAACTGACAAATGAAACATGTTGTAGTTTGTAACTAAGCTGTTGTGACGAGAGTTCCTATGACTTGAAGTCAAGAAGTTGTATATAGTGTATAGGAACTACTATCAAAAAAAGGTTCTATTTTTGTAGTAAGTACATTCAATTGTTATTATGTAATTTGGGCATTATGTATTGAGTGATACCTAAGCTGTTGTGATGGTAGTTCCTGTGACTTGAAGTTAAGAAGTAGTATATAGTGTATAGGAAATAGTATCAAAAAGCTTATATTTTTGTATTAAGTAAACCCAATTTTTATTATGTAATTTGGGTATTATGCATTGTTGTGATGGGGACCCGCTGCCACCGGGACCTGCTCCCAATTGTAGCGTTTATGTGAATAATTACTTAATAAAAACGTACTTCTAAAAGCAATTTAAGTTATTAAATCATCACCTTTCTATCTAATAAATAATCTAGTGACGATGAGTGAAAAACTGCACCATTTAAGAGAGTTTTTGTTTGTATATCTTTTCTTTAAACAAGTTCCATCCTTGTATCTGGAAAAATATGGTAAATGCATAAAATTTAATGATCGACATTAATTTATTCACTGCAGAAGCCCTAGTTACAATTCCTAATTCAACGCTTCAGGCAATTTTATCTCAGTACAGTTCATTAGCCCTCCAATGGCATAACACTGTCATGGCCAAATTATTAAATTAAAAAAATAATAATAATTATTAAAATCTATCAATAATTATAAACATCTTTGATTTTCATTGGCTTTGTTATGCTTTGTAGCGTGTTTAAAAATGTGCTTTCTATACATGGCAGTAAAACAAACAACCTTTTTAAATTTGATGGATTTACAAATTATAAATGATAAAATGGAAAAATAGATAATAATTTAATGCTATTTCATAAAATATTTGGATATGATTTGGCAATGGAAGATAAATTTAAAGAATTCCTTCCCAGAAAAGCTGCAAAGTCAAAATCTCAACAAGTTCACCAAAATTATCTTTCGCATAAATAAAAAGTTGAATAAGACTTTATTGAATTATTCCAAATACATAAATATTCTGACCTGAGTAGGTAGCAGTACAAAAATTGTAATAGCCAAATATGATACAAATAATCTAGAGGAAAATATATCATACAATGCCCACGAAAGTGTTAATTCATCACAATTAAAATTCATTTAACCAATAGGAGGCATTGACACCATAACGAGAGATATAAGAATTGGAAAATATATCTCAAATTGTGAACAGAATCACTATCCTTATATTGATGACATCAAGTGAAACTGAATGAACTTCCCACAATATATATTTCAAGAAAAAACTTGAGAATACTATTTTAATCGCTCCTCTGAAAAAGACTCTCCCAAATTATCAACCTATTCTCTCTCTCTCCTTTAGAATACACCTCAAGGGTTTGCATTTAACCCAATGAGTGCCAGAAAACTACATAAATAGACATTCATGTAGCATAGTAAAATAGTTCTAATTATTCCAAAAAGATTTTACTGAAGAACGTTCTTAATGTGTCATTTTACAGAAGAATGTTTATAGTAACTAAATCATAAAGCATATTTAATGGTAGCCATTTTTTGAAAAACATTATTTTTTACATTATATGATTCTTCCTTACTCTTTGAAATACAATTGGGAATGTTTTTATAGAGATCACCATGAACTCTTATCATGGAATAACCATTCTATTGTATCCAAAATTGTGTAAATCATGTAACAGCGCAACATTTTAATTTTGCACTAATGTTACTTGATCAGAACTTGAAAAACACTATTTTTAGCTGTGTAAAGGTAGAGTAATTATCGATTAATTATTTAAAACTATTCCAAGTGTTTGAAACAATACTAGTCTTCAAAATTAAATAATATAAAAATTAATTCTTTCTTTGATATAATATTTTCAAATTTGTTTTGCTTTAAATTTTTTTGTAATATAACATGTTTCAAGAAAAAGAAAATGTACATTACTAATTCAATAAATAAATGTGATAATTTCCAAGTATCCACCAATTAGAGAGATAAAAATAAGATTTATTTTCTCAGAAGTTGATGAGGTGTTTCTTTGTTAGAAAATTGACTATACCTTTATTTTTTAAACTAAAACTTGTTAAATAAATTACATTCAATGCAAGATTATTTCTAAATTGGCAATGTTTTCTGATAAATACGTGCAATGTAGTTTTTATATATGAAAAATTATAGCTTTAAGTCTTCAAAATTTGGTCAAGATAATTTTTTAACACAACTGAAAAATGGCAAAAATGAAATCTAGCACACTATTGGTTAAATCTGTAATCGAAGGAGTATGGAAATAAAAAGATTAAGACTTCACAATATTATTTTAATTGCTCCTGTGAACAATCTTCTCCCTCAATCTCAAATTAAATTTCTCTCATTCAGAATATTTCTCTATTCACTAAACATCCTTGCATTCTCATTCAACACAATGTCACACACAATCAACAACCTAAAAACTACCATTTAAAAAAGTTGCATATACAGCAGGGGTGTGCAACTTTTATAGGTGGCGGGCCGCATTGGCGGTTGCGAATTCTTCGGCAGGCCGGATTGAAAGGTGTCACTGTTTAGGGGTTCCGGAGTAGACTTTATATAGGATGCTAACTAAAAATTTTGAAGTAACAGCTGTAAAAATCAAGTCTAACATTTCAATCTCATGTATCTTATTTCCGTGACTGGAACGTATATGACATGAATTTGTGTTAAATTTTACGAATCTCATTATCTAATCGTAACTTCGGGGCCGCATGCGTCCCGCGGGCCGTAGGTTGTTCACCACTGACATGTGTTCAATATACTCTTGATTATTCTCACGAAGACGCACCCGGGTAAATACAAACTAAAAATATTTAAACGCTGCTTTGAGAAATACCTGTAAAATTAATATTCTTAACGGAGTCAGAAGCTACCGTATCACCTTCAAGCCTGTCTCTACTGGTCTCCACGTCTCCACCCATCTCCACCAGTCTCCACTCCAACTATGATAAGTAGATTACGCCACCGTAAGAGGTCTCTAGTTTCGCTCAGGAAGACAATGGAGTTTAAGCAAGGTATCTAGAATAGAGAGTTTAAGGACTGGATTTTCGGAAGGGAAACATCGAATTGCTCTTAGGCCTTCGCTAAGCTTGTCAAGTGCGATCGGTTTCGTGTTTTTCGACGCTACGCGCGGCTCCGCTTTTATTTCGTTCAAGAATTGATAATTAGAGCCGTTTTACCGCCTACTCCGACAAGGACAGATCCGCTGTTGACAGAAGTCCGGCGGGTCCCATATCAGATAAAACAATGTCTCAAGGCCGAAGGGACGGCAAACAGGCAAGAAAGACCTTTCAAGTCGATATTTTGTAAAGCATTATTTAGCTAGAGCAAAGGTCCGTGAAAAATTTCGAAACATGAATTTAAATTTTCTTCATTTAAATCACGATGAACTCTTTCGTACGAGCATTAGGATTATGGTCGCCACCTGTTTGGATTTCACCCCAAGTTATCGGATAGAAGCAGAATTTCCAAACTTCGTGTTGTACTCGCAAATCTTTGAGTTAAATGAATTTTGGCAAAACTTTATTTTACCTACGTAGATTCTATTAATACGCCTAGGGTGCAGTGGCGGCCGGTGGTTGTTTCAACTGGTAGGGCCAAAATATGTTTTTAAAAAACCTAAAATTATAATACAAAAAAGCATTTAATTTTTTACTTATCGAAAAATGTACAGTAGTGAGTGGATGAAAAAAAGTATCTTGCAGCTAAAATGAGCGGTAAACAAAGTCCATTCGGCGATCTTTCTTGTTAGAAAATGAATCAATAAATTTTCTGTTGAAGCTATGTTATTTACAAAAGTTTTTTCACACGATAGCATATCTAAAGCACTTAGACTAACTTCTTTCATACTATTCCTAAAAAAAGTCTTTATTCTTTTCATCATTGAAATACACCGTTTTGCTTCTGATGTCGACATTGGTATCATGATCAACACTTTTAAAAGCTTTATTGCCTCTTGAAATGTTTCACACAAATCATCACCCAAAATTAGCGACAGAAATGGTACCGCACCAGAAACTACTCTCAATTTCTCTCTTTCGTAAAAAAATAAGTAAAATAAGACAGACTCAAAAATGAAATCAATCTGAGAAAAACAATTATTTATAGTGCTTTTTTCTTTTTGCGAATTTTGGTAGGGCCATGGCTCCATGGCCCTATGCCAGCGGCCGCCCCTGCTAGGGTGTCTCTCAAAAGAACCATATCTTTATCCCAGTCGGAGAAAGATCTTCTGAAAGTCTCAAACTCACATTGATGTGCGTGGGACACATGATAGCCTTGAATAAAATCCGCGGGCCGCATTAATGAAACGTACCAGAGCCGCGGGCCGCATTCCAAACATTCAAGTCCTCACACCGTTAAATATTCTTTGGACATTGACTCTACCCTCCCACAAGAGATGGAAATCGCCTTAATCCTATGATGCTCTCTTAAACCCATTTATTATTAAAATATTATATTCGACGTGGAGGTTTTTGTCCTTCGAAATCCCGAGAAATACGCTGACAGCGGGAAGAGCATTCTTCTATACACCAACTGCGCGGTTTTTTTTTTAAATGGGAATGGCCAATAAACCGGGAATATTTTTAAAGTGTCGATTCATAGCACTTCTTAATAATAATAGATTATTTACTAAGATTTGCGTGAAATATTTCATAAGAAATGCGTTTGAGTCTGATCCGTTACATTAAATTAGATTCTCCCATTTTCGTGGTTTTTCACCATAAAACTTTTCTCCAAACACTAACCAGAACGGAAATCCTTAATGATTGTTATAGGGTCCTCCCTGATTACAAATTTTAGAGATAAACTAAACAATCGATTTGTTTATGTGTACACAAATTTATTTTACTCTTTTTAAGGCATTCGAAAAGATTTTATTTTAAAAAATTACTTTGTTATTTGTATTTATTTAGTTCTAGAATTGATAAACGAAGCGCCTCTAAACGGCGCTTTTAGGGTTTTTGGTGAGCGCTAAATAACACACCAAATGCAATTCTATTAGCTTATTTTTCAGAATGGAAAAAGGCTTATAGTTTCGTCGTGTTTGTCTGTCTCTCCTATGAACTTTTGAACGAATGGACCGATTTTCATGTCACTTGGTGGAAATTTCTTGCGACTTAGACCAAGCTCTCGAGGTTAGTTTTTCTTGAGAAAATTGTAAGTCCCGAGTTCGATTCCAGGAACTATCCTTCCTATTAGATTCACATGGAAAATCTGAAATCCATCGTGCAGGGTAATTTTCCCTTGCACATCAAAATATCTTAGAATTGTATTATCGGATCGGAATTTGTACTATTCTCTGAGAAAATAAATTAAGATTTTAATTTTTATCGTAGAAATTTTCTTATAGATCGTATTTCTTAGCATTTCGCGTAAATACGGGCGCTTTTGCTGTTTTTATCACTCATTACGAAAGTGTTGCCATAGCAACGACGATTGTTGGACTCGGATTTGCCGCGGCGTGCTCCAGCTAAATATTAGACAACACTCAAGACCCAAGGGGCGCCAAGCAAAAAAACATTGAAGTCGATATTTTGTAAAGCAATTATTTAATAATACCTCGCAAAATTTCTATGTATTATTCATCGTAGAATACTCCAAAATTGATAATCAACATCATTGGTGTTCTGTCTTATATGATTCAGCCGGCCTTTCCTCAATTCCCTCTCCTCCATTATTCCCTGTTTCTTGCTCTTTCCATCATTTCCCCTGTCCAACTATCCAACATCTTCATTCTACGTCTTCCTTTCTTCTTCCTTCCCATAACTGTTCCTTCCAATGCCGCTTTCAACAGTCCTCTCACAACAGCACGTGCCCTATCCTTTTTCTATTAATAATCAATTAAAATTCTTTCTTCTTTTTTCCTTTCCAATACTTTCACATTACTCATTCTTTCCATTCAGCTCACTCTCTCTCTCTCCATACGCCTCCAAGTCCACATTTCAAACGCTTCCAGCCTCTTTATATCTTCCCTTCTAAGTGACCACGTCTGTGCTCCATATAGTGCTACACTCCACACTAAGCACTTCATCAGTCCTTTTCTCAATTCCATTTTCAATATTCCGCATAAAGTCCTCTTTTTCTTCTTGAACACTTATTTTGCCATTCGTATTCACTCTCTCACTTCTTTGCCACTTCTTCCATTGTCTTCGAAATTACAAATGTCCTATTTTCATTACTTTGGTCTTCCCTGGATTGATGTACATTCCATACTTACAGCAATTTTTATTTAACTTCTTTAACGTCTTATTCATTTGTTTTTCACTTTGCGCCACTACTGCCATGCCATCAGCAAATATAACGCATTTTATTTTCATTCCACCTATACTCATCCTCCATTTCCCCATATAGCCCGCTCTTATAATTTCTTCGAAGTATACATTAAACAACTTCGGGGTCAAAAAACATCTCTGCCTTACTCCTCTACTGATCATAATCTGCAAAATCTCCGGAACATCCCTAACGTGGAATTTCTTTATTTTTTAAAGATACCCGTAAACAACGCGAGTGAAGAACGATCTTTTTCGGCGCTCATGAGAGTCGAGAGAAACATTCTGCAAGCACACTCTTCTTCAATTAGTCAGAAAGCCAACGCGATTGCGCAACACACTAGATTTATTAGCAACCAACGACCCAGAGAGGACAAACAAAGTCACCATTGATGATGGAATAAGTGATCACCTGTCCGTGTAGGTGTAGTGTAAGTTAAAAATCGAGAGGCGCACTAAGCCTCAAAGAAAGTTTTATATAAAGTTAATGGACGAGGCCGAGAATCCCCCCCCTCCCACACACAAACGCTACTGAAATTTTGAAAAGCCTGAAATTATAAAAAATATAGTAATAAGTTTGTTTCTTTTATTAACTTTAATCCATTTGATGAAATGGGTTCAAAATATTATATTATGCCTAACAATCCTTATAATGCCATTGAAACAAGAAAAATAAGACGTATTCAGTACTCTATGACATTGAGTATGCTTATTAAATTACAGCTATCGGTCGATGCCGGTGGAGTAGTGGTTGAAATACTCGTCAGTTGTTTCAACTACAGTGCAACCTCTATAATCCGAACTAATTAATGCAAGGCCGTGTTCGGATTATCGAGGTTTTCGGATTACTGGATTCATGTAAAATAACGAGGACAAAATCTATTATGTATTAAATTTCTGTAAATAAAACAACAGTTAATGTACTTACAGATCACTAAAATGACTGTGAGATATCTGCGTCGATGGACAGGAAAATTATACTCCCCACTGGGCCGCGGTAGTAGGAATGAGCAATAACGGCATGGCGACCGTGCCGATATATCGCTCATTCCTTTTAAAACAATGTTTCAAAGGATCATCTATCCAGCCCCAAGAGGTGTTATAGTAGTGGACTATGTGCCCGGCTTTGTTACAAAAAAGATTCAAATTTCACTTCCTGACGCTCGCTTAGCTTAAGCGACACTTGACACCTAATGTTGAGAAACAGTTCGGATTACTGGGAGTTCTGATTAACTAGGGTTCGGATTATAGAGGTTGCACTGTATTGCGGGTTCGATTCTCGGCCGAAGTCGATGATATTTTAAGTCTAAAAAATGACAAGTATTCCTTTGGCGAGGAAGTGAAGCCGTCGATCCCGTGTATTGTACGATGTCGGTGCACTTCAAAGAACTCCTTTTGATATGGGACATTAGGTAGATGACAATCTCCTGGCACCTATAAATAACCCCCCTTAGGAGGAATGGGAGTATGATCAATGCTTACGCAAGATATTTTATCAAAGAAATTTTTTACTTTTACACTTCGCAACAGTTCGTCCAAAGCAATCTTCCACCTGCTCTTTACCCGCGTTTCGCCCGACATTAGAATTATTATTTAGCTGGTTTTTTGGGAAACATAAATTTACCTTGTTTAATCTGATAAATTTTTCCTCATTGTGCTTTAAAGAGCATTAAAATGCATTGCGACGCTATAAGAAAGTATTAGGAAGTATTGCCATGCACAACTATGCGTTTTCTTATTTTTATTAAAAAGGGGGATAAAACGAAGTGGAAAATGGTAGCCCAAATGCTAACGGTTGCTGGCATGGAGAGACGAGGGGGTCAAAAATAGTTAACCATTTGCTGTCATAATATTTGAACTGTCTCTTAGTGAATAAATACGGTTTGTAAAATTCTATGTGCCATCAGGGGCGGCTCCTGGTGTCGAAAAGAAGTGGGGATGCACGTCAACCAAAATCTACCTTTGTACCTAGTATAGGTATATGAAAGCAAAATTGGAGGACTAAAGTAGTGACTACTGAAAACCAGTAATTGAAGTCAAGTCGTCATCCTTTAGAGCCTGAACAGTGGACGCAGTGGAAAAATGATCGTTTTCGGGAGTTTTTCATTTCCCAAGTTAAAATCCATTATCCTTGCTTATATATGTATATATATATATATATATATATATATATATATATATATATATATATATATATAAGATATAACGGGACGAGACTGTGTCAAGATGTTAAAACCAACAATTTTAACTGGATGTGCCAAAGGAGAAAAATTTTTCTAAGAATTCCACTGATATCAACTGAAACGCCAATCGAGTTTAAAAGATTGCAATTTCCAATAAGACTTGCATACGCCACGACTATTAAAAAAGCTCAGGGCCAATCACTTCAAATAGCTGAAATTGATTTGAGAACTAAATTTTTCACTCATAGTCAATTACATGTTGCAGCATCAAGAGTTGGAAGTGCAAATAAACTTTGTATATTATCGCTAGACTGCAAAATCAGAAATATCGTTTACCAAGAGCAATTAGATGAAATAAAAAACAGATGAATAAAAAATATTTGTGATTTTTTCTTTAAATTTTCCAAACGAGAACATATAGAAGCTTAGTATGTTTTAGCTCGACTATTGTTATAAATCAAAAAAATATTTATAATTCTCTAATGTGTACTTCTCCTCCCCCTCCGCGCAACGCCGGGTAATTCTGCTAGTATAATATTTTCCAATTATTCCCATTACAAGCACCAAATCATTGCTATTATAATATATTGATTATCATTAAGCTGGATTTGCACCGCTATGGGGAAAAAAGCACGAAGATGATTAATTTTCTTATCGTCGATTTTCGTCTTCAGTTCGAAATCGCTCGAATTTTACGTTTAAATGCTATATTTTATTTATCTTACCATTTCATTAATTGGGAGTATGGCCGTCGCCTTGGACTGCATTTTTTCTATTTTTCGAGGATGTACCTTTTATAGGGCGGCCCACTTCCCAGCCGAGCGACAACCTTCCAGCACCTTCATCTCAAGAATCACACTAAAGCCAAGTGATCACATATTTTTCTTCGAATGGGAGAGGCTCCAGTTCCCAGTGTCTCCTGCCTTTACCATGACCAATTACAAGCGACGGCGATGGCTTTTCCCATTGAGGTAAAGGTCAGTGCGGGTGGATTTTCTAGACACACAGCGGCCTAGGCTGCCCTGCGGCTGGCGGAGGATAAGGATATCCAGGGAAGGAATGCAGCCGGCTTCGTTCCTCCCTCACAACGCAGGTCAGTTTTGTCAACCCTTGTCCACCGGGCAATTTCTGTCCAGGGAAACCTGCCTGCCATACTACAGCGCCTTCGGACCACTTTTCGACAAAATGGCCATAAAGACCGGGATATGAATATGGTCCTGAAAAGGGCAGGACGCAAACCCAGCAGCAAGAATATTCATAGCTTGCCTGCCATACACATCCATGCTCTAGGGAAGAATCTCATGGATACTGTCCAAAAACGGTATGAAAATAATCCACCTAGAAAACTCAGGAGTTTCCTACACCCCGTAAAGGGTGACCTGGGCCTGAAAACTCCTGTCGTGTACAGAACCCAGTGTGAATGTGGTAAGGCGTATATCGGACAAACTGGCTGCACCATCGAGACTCGAAGAACATGCACGATGCATCAGACTTCTCCACCCCGATAAATCCGTCATGACCGAACACAGCCTCACTAAAGGACCCGCATCCAGTTCCCGGACACCAAATTAATTTCGACGGCCAATGGCTTTTGGGATCGCCTAGTCAAGGAGGCCATCGAAATTAAATTAGAAGACGCGAATTTCAACAGAGTCACGGGCATCCTCCTAAGCGACTCATGAAAACCGGTGGTCTTGTCCTTAGTGAAGGATCGCAGCGCTCATTGGCCCGATAAAGACAATCAATCAGACCCGGATTCATGACACACCGACTGTAGGGTGTTCCTTAAATACACCAAGAATTAAGTTTTGAATGAAATTGATAGTGCTGAGTGTTATTTTTTTCCTTTTGGGTTCGAGATACTGGATGTAAAAGCTCATCGCTTTATCTCATTTCTAACTACCGCCTCATCGGGATTGAACATATCAGTTTCGATAAAAAATTAGTTAACTTGACGCAATAATTGTTTATTCTTCTGTATTGTCATACAAATTAATAGACCTTGGAGACATTATTGTGATTGGGACAATATGATCACAGAAGTATAACAAAAGCAAGTTACATTACATCAAGACCAGAATTACAAATCTTTAGAGAGAGTTTCTTTGGCACAGTTGGGGAATTGTGTGCGATAATTCTTTGCCAGCTGGATGGAGGAATGTGTTCCTTCTTCGGAGCGCAAGAGAGGTACATAGTCTTGTGTAATAGCAACAGCCCGTTCTGCGACATCATTCACTACACTTAGGTAAGAAAAAATTCTTTACACTTCAAATAGTCCTCGTGAAAATTCTATTCCGCTTGGTCCACGTTGAGGAATTGGATGCGGAGTCCAAACCTGGTGAACAGACGAAGTGATTGCTGGGTCACTAAATCCTCTATGCCTTTCTTGCTCCAATCAGGAAGTTCTTTCGGCTTCACAGTGTGGCACCTGTACTTCTCAGAGGACCCCTCCTCAGTCTTGATGGCGACGACCATCTTCCACTTGGTCTCTAGCGGTACATTGGGATCCAAGAGGGCCAATGCAGGCAACTCCCCTTCCAGGTACCATAGGTGCAGCGAAAACTTCTCAGATGCAAGCTTAGAAAATTTTCCATCCAAATTTTGGTAGGCGACTAATGCCTTGAGAAAGCTTAGGTCTTGGAAGGGAGCAGCGATGGCTAACGGTGCAATTAACCATGCCTTGATGTAGTGCACCACTATAAAGATGCAAACCTGATGAAGTCCATTCTCCTCATGAGGCGTAAGATGGAACTGTCCTCGGTACATCATAATCTTCAAAGAGAGTACAGGCACCTTGCCATCCAGCGGGCATCGTATATAGCTCCAGGACGGACGAACTCCACCTCCGCCGGCGTGGCTCCCAAGTAAATGGCAGACAGCTCCAGCAGTTCTTTGTAACCACCCCTGCTGTGATTGTCCTGTAATGATCACAAGTTAACACGATTAGGACAAGCGCAGATGCGCAATAGACAGCAATAATTTCACATAATAGTTTAGTACTGTGCCTTCAATTTTCAGCTATAAAATTGCAGACATCGGTGGTAGCCTTTTCCTGCAGATACGGCACTGCCAAACTATTCCCGCTCAAATTTAGTTTGGTCTACGTTTGGCCACTCGTCACGAAAAGGGCGGAAAATAGTCACTTCAGGACTGGAGGAAGAATATACCAGACCCTCAAATACAGCCTTCATGACAAGCTCGAAGCTCGTGCATGTGATGCCGACATGGTAAATACAGCAGATCTCGGGCCAGCCGCAGTTCCAATTGTATGTAGGCTACTTTCAGACGACATATATCTGTCATACAAAAATTATCATTAGAAGTAAAGTAATAGTACATTGAAAAGAGTATTGTCTTACCCTTACCTGTGTTAGCTGAGGTTGTGTCGGCACATATCGCTTGTACACTCAGAGAGCAGGGAGGCAATTGTCTTGGCCTGCTCTTCCCCAGTACCCTCCTTGAGGGCAGGTACTTTCAACAACTGTTCAGGTTTACCTACCTGGGGCGGTGAATGGAAATGGAAACCGATCTGTTACAGTTTGCCCTTGATGTTCTTTTATCCTTTTCCCGTCCCAGTGCACTATCAGCTTTGTTTATGCGTCTAACTGTTTTAGGTACTCTGCCTTTAATTATTGAACCATTTTCTCTCTCAAAGGTCACCTTGTGCAATGCACAGTGTCAAGGTTTACTTTGGCATCCTTCAGATCCTTGCCGCATGCCTCAGCAACAGCAGCAATTACTTTCGTTGCTACTCTGTTGCTTACTCTCCCGGCATCTAGTGCAGCTGCAAGTTTTGGTGTCAACAGTGGCTCTCCTTTTCTTTGGAATCGATGCAGACACTTGTGTCGTGGCGTCTTTGATCTCTGTATCGTCGGCGTCCTGTCTATCTATCTCAGGTTCATTGAATGCGTAATCATCCCCCTCACCTAGTTCTTCAATGTGTAGTTGACGTTCCATATCTGGAAGAAAAATTAAAAACGTTGAACCGAAAAGGAACATATGTACAATAGAAATCTGAAAAATATCTTAAAGAATCGTCCTGCTTTCTCAGAGGTACTTAGATTATGCATGAACTTTGCTCATGTGAACTACGAGTAATAATATGGAAACTTTTACATTTTTGTTCCTTAACTTGAACTCACCTCTTTCTTCATTCATCCAATGACGTTCCTATCTTTCCTGTTCCTTTTGCTTCCTTTCTAATGACCTTACTTCTTTCTGATGAAGCTTCGTTTCAATAGTTGCCATACTCCCCAACATTTCTTTCTTTCTCTGATTTTCTAGAAATGCCTTGTCTTCTTCATTTTTAATTAGATCCATGACATTAGCAGGTGCCAAAGTGAAAAGATCGTCGAACTTGTCTTCAAACTCCGCCTCCATCCGCACCTGTTTTGGATTCCGCCGGTGAGCGTTCCGCTGTAGCTTCCTCCACTCATCACGAAGGGACATGGACACAGAAACTATATTTCTTTCAAGCTTGGTGGGGAATCGCGTTCTTTCCCAAAAAGGAACTAATTTCCTCACTGCAGAAAGTACACTTTCCCATATGGAATCACAATGTTCATGAATTCTGTAAGCCATAAATCTCAGGAGCTGTCTCCTAGAAGGGAGCTTTGCACCAAGAATCTCACTCTCCGCAAACCCAATGAAAATATTTGTTGCCGCGACATCTTGGGAGGCATTGTGTACGAGCTGTGTGCTATCGTACGGAAACGAGTCGAAAGCGACAAACAACTGTCTCGCGCGAGCGAGTCTGCGCAATTACATTGTAATACAATTACATTAAAACTTGTAAATTGTATTACAATTACATTGAATTACATTGTAATACCTGCTTATTCTCCCCGCATGAAGTAATTTTTTCCAAATCTATAACAATTCGAACATGATTTATGTCATTAAAACGGAAAATACCGAAACTTCAAGGCCGATGAGGCGATACTTCCCGTGCACCGGGAGCGGTGAAAGTTTTCACACAGTTTTCCCTTAGCAATAGGAAAAATAAGCACTCAGCGACGCAAATAGACATCGATTTTTAAGGAACAGCCTAACCGACGGGTATATAAACTCTCCGCTAATCTCCCGCAGCGATCAGGACCCTTGAAGAGATGGCGATGGAGATAGTCACCGAAACGTCGGCAGAGTTCGTCGAAATGACCCAACTAGACACCCGAGATGCCTTGATTTTAAAAATATATCCGATCAATTTAAATTGCAATTTACTAACCAATGAGAACAACCAACTCTATATAAAAAACGTACACAGCCAAGTATATTTTTTTAAAAAGGTACACAAACGTAGCTGTCTCACGGGCCACTAGTTTGTTTTTTAAATCGCTATTTACTGCCTTTTATTTAAAGCAGCTCTTTTCTTACTCGTTTCTAATTATTTCCCGTATCTTTTCTACAGATAAACTATCAGAGAAGAAAACCTACATTAATTCAGATGTCGTAGATAATCATTAATCCACGTTTTTTTCGATTCTAATGTAGATGTTGGGTCATTACAGATAAAATTGAATTATGTGTAAATCTCTGGTGTTGGAAAATAATTTAAAGACTCTGAATTGGGTAGCAATATATTTCTTACGTTGAAGTCAATGAAAATAAACCCTTCTTGAGGGATGCATATGTTTATTACTAATATAGTCAGTTGCCTTTACCGTTGATTGAATAAATGTATGAAAACCTAACTCCTAAGTTCCCAATTTTTTCAGATTCTGATATTGTACACATTGACATTTTACTACTTAATGTCATTTTAACTTGTCTAAATTTTCGTGATAAAATTGCGTCAGCATAAATTATTTTCAAGGATAGAAAATTCAAGTTGTTATAAATTATATTTCCATTGCTAAATGAATTGGATTTGACTTTTTGTGGCTATGAAAATAAACTGACGCATTAGCAGATAAAATTGTCTGAATAACAGCATTGAAAATAGCAACAATATTACGTTAATCAGAAAATGTTGATGCTAGCATCAACATGATAGGAATCTGCTCTCTGTCCTACAATTAGTATCTGGGAAAGTTCATAAAGTACAAATTATTAATGTAATCTTCCATTGTAGAATATACTTACAGATTTAAGAATATTTTGCATGTTTAAATGATCGCCAGTAACAATTTCCAAATCCGAAGTATTCATTATTGGAATTGAGCGCAAACTCTCAGTTCAAATTATACATTATATAATTTGGCAAATTTCTTCACAGGCTCTCTTAGACACGACCAAGAATCCATTTCTAAGGAATATCGGAGGACGCGTGAGATTCCTTGTGTCTAAGCAGCCTGGTAGAGCTGATCTGCCGACTTTCTTAACGAGGAGACTCAAAAAAGGCCCTACAGGAGTGCCTGGCTGAGAGAGTTGAAGTCTAAACACTCCGATATTCGCCGTGAGGCAGAAATAAATCTAGGTGGTATAAGAGCCAGGTAAATTGGGGTAATAATTTACATTTTGAGACTACTAAAAGAAGCCAACAAAACAACCCAACCAAATCAAACCAACCCAAACTACAAAGCTTAACTCCTAAATTTTGAGGTTCTCAGTGTCGGAGCAAAAAGGAAGTTAAATATGGCCGGAAAACAAGCAACGAAATCCTACCAGATAAAACTGACTTCTTCTTTTATTTACTGCGTGCATCAAGAAAAGACTGAGGAACTGAAATTTCAAAGTCTATTAACCGAATTGGAAGGGGAGGATTCAGTGAGGGACAAGAATGACAGCAATAACAACCTTCTGCATAAAGCAGTCGTTTCCGAGAATTTGCACCTAGTGAATCTCCTTCTGGAGAGGGGAGCCAGCATCAGCATCGAGAACTATGAGGGAGATACTCATCTCTCATTGGCCGAGACTGTCTCTCACTCTCCAGACTGCTCAAGCGACGCGGAGGACATCTATCTCCGTCTATTTGAGATCGACGTTGAACATGGTGGTATAGGATTATTGGCAAAGAACACAGTTGGAGATTTAAAACAAAATTACGAAGCCGTAGTTGTAAAGGAAGAAGTGCTTGATCAACTTAACCGACCACGCGATTCTGATGGGAACACGCTGCTTATGAAATTCTTTGGGAATGGAAGAGCAGACGTCGTGGAGTTGCTGCTGAAATGTAATGGATTGGAGGTGAATGCGGAGAATAAGAAAGGGGAAACTGCAGCGGCCATCGCATGGCAGCAGAAGCATTACGCCTGCTTACTGCTACTTCTGGAGGCCGATTCCTTATTTCCCAGTTCTATCGACGGGAAAAAGGTGGAAGAGTCACAAACCGGAGGGAAGCAATTAAAGGAATTTTTAAATCAGAGAAAAGAAATGCACAAATTCATCATGTTAGGCGGTCTGAGATCTGTAGAAAACTTGGTAAAACATCAGAATCATATCTATACTTAAGCATCATAAATATTTCGGCAGTCTATTGCGCAATAAAGCACAGATAAGCATAGATCGACTTTATCATGCCCAGAAAGGTCCAATATTTGGATTGGCTAATACCGAAACACGCAGAGTATACATCGGTGCTAAGAGATGCATTCACGGAGAGAGCCCAGATAGGAAGGTAGCAAGCACAATGGCTCGTGAACTCTGCCATATAGCGATGGATTTTATATATGGGAACGAACGCTTTGCCTTACGAAAAGGATAACATTACCATAAAGGCCGAGTACGAAAGTATTGTACATTCAATAGAGAAATCTCTTTATTTAGACGATGTGATAGCGAGGATTTTCAAATATTCTAAGGGGCCCTGGGGAGCTGAACTGATTGTCAGGTTGCCACATATTCTTGCTCTGTATGGAGAGGTTGAGGGAAAAATGATACTGCAATCTCAGGTTCCGGAACTTCTTCGCTTCTGGCGAACATCAAAGCTGGATCTGAATCCCAAGAAATCATTTATTATTTATTCAAAATTCTCAATTTAAAAAATTCTTTCGAGCAGAGTTTGATGGGGAGTCTCATGGACGATGATTGCAAAGTAAAGGTGTTCATGGATAGCTTTGACGCGATCAGCCCGCTCTGCAAAGAAAATGCTTTGATTCTTATGAAAACCCTGAAAAAGCACACGCGTATTCAGACGTGACCACAAGAAAAAAATGATAGGATAGATTTAGAGAAAAAACTAGTAGTCTGTTCATACGCAATGAAGCCCTTTTCGTTCCAGGAGCAAGCATGCTATCTCAGTAAATTTTGGAAGCACAGCTTAAATTTGCCATATTTGGAAGTATTCGAATGGAGGAACAAGCAAAGCGTCGAGAAGATTCGAGTAAAGACCGAAGAAATTCTTGCTGAATTGAAACACTCATTTGGACTGCATAAAGATAGGAAGATCATCATTCATTGCGCTGGCAGAATCCATCAATTACGAAGGAGATGGAGATGATGTAAAGTTTAAAAAGAAAAACTGAGAATCATTAACCAAAGAATTAGACTTCGTTGCATACGCACGATTGTTTCTCGATAACATGACCTTTCCCATGAACGACCAGGAAACGCTTTTCACTGGACTTCCGCTTAACCTCAACGTGTTGGCTGAATTGTCATACAACGACAACTTGAAGATTAGAAAACTCTCTGATATGTATCATCTCTAATGTGAATTCGTGGATTATAAGATTGAAATTTATATGAAAGAGAAATTTAGAGACACCGAAGTACCTAACGGAACGATGGAATGGAACAAAACAATCTAACAGAAGCGGATGAAATTTCTCAGAAAAATAGCCATGTATGTCATGCAGCCAGAAAGATATCCATTAAAACCGATTAAGGAAAGCCACATCTGTAAATATATGGAGGGCTTGATGACAGATATCTCTAAACGCCCGATTTCAGCTGCTATATCAGCATAATGAATTGTGGAAATTTCTATATGATACAAAAATGCCAAATACGATGATTTAAAAACATTTTGTTTTGGTTTGGAGAAATCCCTTAAAAGCGATACTTTATCAGACATAGACGGTGGAGAACTTTTAGAAGAACAAGAACTTACTTGTTAGCATGCTGCAAAGTATTCTACCCTAAGAAAATAAGAACCCAGTATTAGTGTTGAAATTTATCTCACAGAACCGTTTCGAGAATTTCTTTCCGAATACATGGATAACATTGCGTATATTTCTTACTATTCCCGTAACAGTTTCAACAGCAGAAAGGAGTTTTTCAAAGCTGAAATTGATAAAACATTTTTTCGTTCTTCTATGTCTCAAGAGAGAATGACAAATTTGGCTATATTTTCTATAGAAAGCGAAATACTGTCAATATTAAAATACGAGGAATTGATCAAGGATTTTCCCAGAGAAAAGCCCAAAAAATAAACTTAATCTAGTCCTTTTCGTAAAGTGGGCTCGCAAAACTGCAATCTATGAATATGCTGATCGATTATATAAAGAGTGGCAAAATTAACAGAATTTAATTCTCTGTACAGGCATTTACTTTCATCAATTAATTTCTACGAATTATATATGTCTAAGACCCGGATTCAAAACTACCCTAGAGGTAACCTTCTGTTTTTAAGTTCCAGGAATGCCTTATTAGGGAATCATAATATTTCTTAAGAACCATTCTTTTTCCTCCTAGCAATAAGATAAACCTTTATTATTTACTCAAAACTTTTTAAGAAGGTCGATGATTCGTTCCAAATATTAAAGGGTGGCGTAAAACTGGCCGTTACCGATGATAGTGGCCAAGTAGGAAACGGGTTTTGAAAAGATTAACCACTCTTCCTTGTCGGAGCAGTTCGCTTTTGTCGCTGGTGGAATTATATTAGTATATGAACTAGTACCGGAGAGTTTCTTTGTCCAACGGTTCAGTTTGGGTTCAGCTGCTGTTTTAAAATAAATAATTTGGAATTTGCTTATGAGATATCCAAGCATGAAGTTGCCAGCGATTTTCTTCTTCCTCATTGTTGGTAAGTGTTACGACACAATCAATTGTTGGATTCTGAGTGATTGTTGCGCGTTTTATCGAGTGATTCACGTGATCCCCACTTCGTGTGCGTGGACAGTTGGGTTTTCTCGGGAACGATTATTTTTACCACCATTTATTTGCACTTATTATTTATTAACTTGCCGTAACCTGGAAAACAATTTCGATAATACATCAAATGTTATCGGTCTTCGGAACTGTTTTCTCACCGAAGAGTCAAAAAAATGTAATGGAGGAATTTTAGATTGCCTTAAAACTTTAAATAACTGAAAGTACAAAATACGTTTCAAATATGCGAGTAGAATATCATATCTATAATAAATTGAAAGATTGAAACTTGGGACGAAAACATCTTAAAGAATAAGGTTTGCTGACTATTCAAATCCGAGCCGAATTTACAGAAATTTAGTTTTAATCGGAAAAGGGACATTTTTAACAAGATGATCCAAACAGAACTTATGATGCATACTTTCCATTTAATCATTTATGTAATACTTATTTCGGCTTTAATTTTTAAAGTCATCGAGGAATGTAGCTCTTTGTGTTCCTAAATTTCATAATTTAGCGTTATAAAATACTACAAATACATTCGAACGGAATATTAAACTGATCACGCGTATTTGTGCAGCAAAAATAACGTTTGTACGTATTAGAATATACCGAATCCGAGTCCAACAATAGTTGTTGCTATGGCAACACCCTCGTAATGAGTGATAAAAACGGCAAAATCGCCAGTATTTACGCGAAATTCTTAGAAATACAATCGATAAGCAAAATTCCACGATATAAATTCGAATCTCCATTTCTTTCCTCAGAGAATATAACAAAACCCGCTCCGATATTACAATTCTAAGATATTTTAATATGCAAGAGAAAATTACCCAGTGCGATGGATTTAAGATTTTCCATGTAAATCAAATGGGAAGGATAGTTCCTGGAATCGAACCCGGGACTTCAATATTTGCAACAAAAACTATCCTCGGGAGCACGGCCAATGCATCAAGAGTGCTCCACCAAGTTTCATGAAAATCGGTCTATATATCGGTTCAAAAGTTAATAGGGGGACGGACAGACAGACAGACACAACGACGAAACTATAAGCCTATTTTCATTCTGGAAAGTAGGCTAAAAATATGAATCTCCATGACAGAGAGTACAATGCCTTTAAATGTGAATTGGTAATCTGTATTGTAATTAATAATGAATTAAAGGCCGTTTTTTACTGTTAGAATTAGTATAGAAAAAATAAGCAGAAAATGGTAACTTCATTTGTTGACGTAATACTATAAAGCGCGTTTTGTTTATTATGCGTTATTTGCACGAAGTGAACGCATATAGGGAATGTCGTTTCCGTCAATCTGTCCGTCCGCATGTTAAAACTCGGGAACCGCTGGACGTAGTTTGATGAAATTTGGTATTGAGGAGTTTTGTAAATTTGGTCCTCCGATTCCAATTTTGGCTAAATCGGACAAGATTTAAGACCATTTTACATAAAGACCTACATTTAGTTTACAATGTTCCTTTGTTTCAACTCGAGAACCGCAGGACGCATTTTGATGGAATTTGGTATTGGGGAGTTTATCTAAAATTATATACCGATTCCAATTTTGGTTAAAATCAGACAACAATTACGGCCACTTTACATGAAGACCTACATGTAGTTTACAATGTTTCTTTGTTTCAACTAGAGAATCGCTCGACGTATTTTGATGACATTTGGTATTGGGAAATTTTACTAAAATGGGTCGACAGATTCCAATTTTGTTTAAAATCGGACAATAATTACGAATACTTTACGTAAAGTCCTATTGTATATTACAACGTACATCGTTAAATCCCTATCTGAGCGAAAAATATTGAGAACACTGTGAAATCTTAAAGAACGCATTTGGAAACTCTGTGTCCTCCGACATGGAGTACACCTTTCCAATCTTGTTTTTATTTATAATTGCGAGGTTAAAATTCTTTATAATCTTTGTAATGTAATTATATGATATAAAGTAATTTAATAAATAATATTAAATTTAAAATGTATATTCATACTCTGCACATCTATATTACGTTTCTTAGCTAATAACTATTTGCTGATGTTATAAAAATACTACATTACTAAAAAGGGCCCTTTTGAAGTTCTCCCATTTCTCCAAATTTTGTGAAATTCTGCCCAACCATTTCTCCAAAGGATTTCTTAGGCAGTGTAGTAAATGGTATCATAGATCTCATAAAACCGGAAAATTTCAGTCTTAATTTAATCGATTTCACTGACGGAGAGACAGAGGGGAAACAACGTTCATTAAATGGAACGCGCTAAAAATATTAACTTCTTGTGTGCGTGAAGACGGATGAATGTAGGCCACTAGAGAGGATTAACCTCCCTCATACCCGAGTGATTTGTGTGTCGCGGTAAATAGATCCGGGGGACCTGAGTAGGTGCGCATGGCGCGTGACTATTGGGTCCCTGGATTGAAGTAACGTCCCGTAAACCTACGCGTGTCTCTCGAGTGTATGTGTATGCGTTTTTATGCGTTCTTTGAACGAAATGAACGGATGTAGAGGAGGTTGTCTCCTTCCGTACGTCTGCACGCTTCAATTCGGGAATAGTTCCTCGAAAGCATCTCGTTAAATACTCATCTAAGCGACAAATACTGAGAACAAAGGTTGAATAAAATAATTAAATACACATCTTTTGTCAAATAAGTTTTCCCGTAAAAGGTAAGGAAAAGGAAATTAAAGTATTTACATAATTATAGCAAATCTTGTTTATATCAGTTGCTACGAAGATTTATATTTGAGCAAAAACCATTTTTCGTGCTCAAGCGCTCAAAATTACAAAGGTAATTTTTTGTTTTACATTATGAAAAATATCACATTTTATAACCTAAAATTATTTGGAACATACTTCACTTAAATTTAATGGCTGTGATGTAATCTTCAGGTTCACGTTCATTCATAAAGTTAACAGAATCAAGTACATATAACTTTGTGTAAAAGCATGGCTATAGGTACTTTTATTGTTATTTTTAGCCCCGTTCATGTCTTCGTAGTAAATAGTTAATTTCTTTTCCCTAAAAATTGTTTTTGTGCATGAAATGTAAAGAAAAACGTTTTTAAGTTTATTTCTTCGTAGATAATCCATTTTTCACTTAACGCTGTGTGTGTAGACAAAATAAAGTTAACGTATTTATGTAATTATAGCTAATCTTGTTTAGATAAGTTGCATAAGAGATTGTTAACTTGGAACCATAAACCATTTGTCGTGCTTATGTGTCCAAACATATTATGGTCATTTATTGTTTCATTATATGATTTTTTTTTGTGATTATACCCAAGGGAAAAAACTAACAGTGGAAGAACATTAGCTCTGTCAGGAGAGAATAAAACAAATGACAACAGGCAACCGAAGCAAAAAATACACACAGAAGCTTACCAATTAGTTTTTTCTCGATTGCAATAATAATTTTCAATGTTAGACATAGTACACAAACACCTCATGAAGGAAGCATAATGACATGGAGTACTATTATTTAAGCATCTAAAAAAACCAGAAGAATTTAGAACTTTCAGGTTTGTGAAATCTCAAAGAATGCATTTGGAAAATCTGTGTATTCCAACATGGGGAAGAGATTTCCATTCTTGTTAATATTACGGCTTTTGAGGACAATCCTTTTCAACATTATCACATTGCCGCAGTGCTCAATCATTTAAAAAATCCTAATTCATTGTTCTCTTTTTTACGCCTGTTACTTCAATATCCCTGCTCTCCAAAGCCTGGTAAGTGTCCATTGGATTTCCTCCAACACCTTGTTGCCACCGTCATCACTACCTTTACTTTACCTTATCTTCATATAAACAATTTTATCCCTAGGTATCCTAACTTGCAGAGCGCATTTAGCGCAATTTAGAGGGACTGATTCTTTGGATAAATATTGCTCAATGTCTTCTGGAATCTCCAATGTCGCTACGGTAAGATATCTCACCTCTGTCCGACATTTGTAAGAGCCCACATTTAATGCAAGCCGTAATATACTCAATGGCTGGAAATTATGTCTCTAGCGTTTTTAATATGGCACATTCATTTATTGACGCAATTTGCTGGTATGTCGTATTTTTAAATTAAATTAAGTTGGAATACCAAGTTAACAAACTCGGATTAAATCATTTCATCATTGCTCACAATAAGAAAGTTGGTGGTACTATGAAATTATGCAATGTATTTTTGTGTTTTAACACAATATGCAAATGATAAAGAAAAATGCGCTGACATTGCAATTTCTCCTGCAGAATGCAGTAATCACATTGGCGGAGTGTGCAAAGTCTGACGTGGAATCAGCGTTAAAGGAAGCAAAGTGGCAAAATTTCCCTCTCTACGTAACGTTGTGCAGGTAAGTAATGAGATTTTCAAGTGTTCGATATAGTTCTTCACACTAATATTACGCAACACTACATTTCTTGGAACCATCTAACCTATCTAAAATTCCAGATTTGAAATATCAAAGCATTTGTTGCAGTCGTCACACTTAAATTAAGAATTTACTACCAAATAGAGAAATTTATTTTCTGTCCCCTTTTGAAAGCGTCACAGATATTTTAAAATATCTTAAACAGTTCTATATTTATGTTTTCATGTTATTCTCCCTATGATGTATTTTCTCTGTGTATATTACACATATACCTATTTGTTATTTCCACGCAGGAAACAGACCCAAATCAATGGATGCCTTGATAACTTCTGGAAAGATCTTACTCCTTGCTTCACAGAAGAACATAAGGAAATTGCAGAAAAAGTTGAAGATGCCACATTTTATTCGGCTTCGTATTTTTGCTACAATGAAGGAGAACGAATTGGGAGTAAGAATCGATATTAAATTGCATTTTCCCTATTGCGACTTGTGTATTACAGTCATGTCAAAATTATAAAAACTCATCACGAATATAGTTAAAATGATCCTTTGATTTTTATTTTTGTAGCATTCATCAACTCAGGCGGTCAGCAATGTCTATTGCAAACGGCACAAGATGTAGGTAAATGTTTAGAAAGAGCAATGGGAGAGTCTGGTGCTGAAAAAGTTCCGTTAGTGAATGAAGATGCCGTGTGCCTGTAAGTATGCAGCAGAATGCGAGGAAATATGTCAAATAACGGTTGGAGTCGACTCTTCAGGACATAGTTTCACTCGCCGTAGTCTCATTGTTATTTATATGCCAAATAACGTTAAAAAAAGAAACCGCCTTCTTAATTTGGTCTGACTCCGACATAGGATTGGTTCCCATCTGAATTTTCAGACGTTCGTTGGAAAAAGAAGAAATAAATAAGTAAACAAATATATAAATAAAAAGTATTTATATATATGTGTGTGTTTGTACGCACGAAGGACAAATCTTTCGGGATGTTCTCTTTGCCAGTGAGTTAGCCATAAGTTACCATTATTGCTTACCAATTTACATTCTCTCTTCCCTAAAAATGTATACAAAATAATCCTTTGCCAATCGTGAATCTCTTCTGTTTTAACCTGACTTGAGAATCAGTCGTTCTCCGCGCGTCCGTGTCTAGTTGACTAATTTGAGCAATACCAAAATTTATAAAAATGGAGAAAACTCCTTATAACCATAAAAATAACAATTAAAAAAGAAGTAACACAGATACACACCAGTTTAGGGGAAACTACTCCACGCCCCAGAGACCCTTTTTCACACGCGCACGAATCACGCAAGCAATAAACCACACAAATGTACTTCTTTTTTTTAAGAATGCCTGAATACATATTTCGGAATCAATGATTTCATCCTTAGTAAAGGGGAACCGGTGGTGTAGTGGTTAGAGTGTTGACCCCGCCAACTAAAGCGACACTCAGTTTGAATCCTGTAGGATTTTTACCGAGGACGCCCAACCCTCTATTTGTGCGTGTTGGAACTAAGGAGACGATGACGAGCCAATGAGAAAAAGAGAAATGAGGAGCGCGCTCAAATCAACACTCCGTCTTTCGGAAGGGACGTTAAGCCGTCGGCCTCCTTGGTACTCTTCGTTAAGAGCAGGCTAAAAGCCGGCGCCAGGTTTTTCTTCTCCCTTCCTATCCAGCTACTCATTGCACTACCTCTTAGATACACATTGCGCGTAGGAAGACGCGAATCAGCTGGAAACATACGATAGACATCCTCAGTATGTTGATCGTAAAGATGAAGAAATGCCAGATGCAGTTCATTTTGGAGTCATTCAAAATCAGCTGTCAGATCAGTCTTTCAGCTGACCTATAAGACTGTTATTAGCTGTTTTTGTTCAATATGTATGCTTGTCCATTGGCCGTCGAGGAACTGAGGCAGGCTTGAGGTCCGACTCAGTTTTGGTTCTTTGGTGGCGCCAAATGTTCCGGACCAAGAGAGGCAATAGATTGTAGCGATCCCAAAGCATCAATTTGATGTCGGCCAGTGCCTTGTTGAGTGGGATGTTTGTAGCCACGCTCCTATTGAATCTCTGGAAGAGGTTCCACACCAGTGGTCTTTATCAGTTCCGTCGTAGTGACAAAACTGCTCCACCTAATGTGTACTATCTTCCTCAGTGCGATGTCCTGAACCGTGGAGATACGGGTTGTGGAACGTGTATTTTCTGCTGTTGGACTAGTATCTTGGTTGAGTGCAACGTCTTTGTTTTTTAAAATGGCTAAACTTTCGGTCGCACCTAGAAGGTAGTTACTGTAAATGGGTTTAAATAATTTAAGATTATTCAAGGAAGTGGAGTGTTGTGTGTGACGGATGTTGTTACGCATGATTTTTTAAAATGTCCACGGTTAAAGTACGAAATATGTTCTTTGAACCGGTTAACCATTTTTCTTTTGGTCTGACCAATGTTAATCTTGTCACACTTATTGCAGTTGATTTGATAAATGTCGGATTTTTCATGAAATGTGGTAGGATCTTTATTTAGTGTTAATTCTTTTTAATAATAATTTTTATGGTTATAAGGAGGTTTCTCCATTTTTGTTGTAATTAACCACAGGACTCAAACATTTAATTTTTTAAACAAAATTTATGTTAATGGTATGTTTATGTTATTGAAGAAGCTACGCATTAATTAGTCGTAACCAGAATGAGAGATATAGGAAAGCGGTGTTTTAGCTTCCGATAAGACCACGAGTTATTTGGGAGGTTCGAGAAATTTTATAAGAGAACTTTGAAGCGTAGGGTGAGGCGGGCGGCGACAGCAGGGGCTGATGTGTCATTCTACCACTAATGTACTCGGTTATACTTTGGATGTATTTTCTTTTGTTTCTTTTTTATTGTAGAAACATGTTTATTATGTGTAGCATACTTATTATTAAAAATGAAGTGCGCCTTATAGGACTTCAAATGTGTCTCTCAGGGAACACTCCCCCTTAATCCCAATTATCCAAAGTACTATTCCTCATCAACTGCAGTTTTGTCAGGAAAATAAACCTCACGGTTGGCGAGAAACTACTTTAAAATAATACTATTTATATATTATTATAAGACTTTCCTTATTAATGCTACCAATACATTTTTTTATAATCATTACATGCTACATCATCTTTAGATTTGTTTTGTTCTACGCAGGAGGATGAATGACATACAAGCATGCTACGCGAATCATCTACAGAAATGCAGCTCTCCTAAGCCTGCTGACATTGTCAGCGGCCTGTTCGAGGTCATGAAATCTTCAGTTTGTGGAGGAAAATAAGCAAAAAATAACAATTGGCAGGGATTGAAAATCCACTGGCTAAGGCCGTACTCTCCATTGCAACCATCTTCATCTCCGATGATCCCGTGGAGAGAATGGTTTCGAGTATTTAGGCTCACTCTTCAAGGAAAAATAAAGTGTGTAAAAAATTAAATAAACCACCCTCAAAATACAAGATGAAGTTAAAATATACCTAAAATTAAAGTGAATGCTCAAGGTAAAAAAATTTGATAAAACTTGTGTAACGTAATGTTTGACAAATAAATCACCACCAAAGTTTCTTGGCTAAAAAATTTATTTATGCCCAAAATAGTTATTATATCCCCATCTTCATATGACGCAAGCATCATTATTTTGCACAAGATAGGTTGCAAGGAAGATTTAAATAACTATCGGCCAATCAGCCTGCACCCGGCAGTCTACAAAGTATTCACAAATATTCGCACTACGCGCCTTCAAAAGCACCTTGATATCGACCAACCCGGAGAACACGCTGAATTTCGCAGTGGGTATAATAATGATCATATGCATATCACCGTATATTAATTCTGATATGTCACGTTGTGAATTTTTCAGTTTGTTAAAAATGCTGTTGGTAATTTAATTGCAGCAAAATCAGAAAAGTGATACAAATGGAAAATTTTATAATATTTAAAATTTGGCAATTGTAATTGTGAGTAAAGCTTACTTCTTTAAAATCGATCAATCTAATTGAAAGTTTTCCACGGCATCTTTGAAACGTCAACACCACGACTGCGGTCTTAAGACGACATAATGATACCATTTATTCATGTGTCTCCAAGCAATTAGACACAAAAAGAACCAAAAAACGAGACATAAAATATCTCATGTCACATGAGATGTCTAATGTAATTGTAAAAATGGAAAGCATTTCTCAACAAAAGAGCAAAAACTTGGGATTCAAAATTAACCGTCAAATCCTGCAACCGACGGGCAACCGTTTGACGACTTAGCTGCAAATTTTGTACATTCTGAACGATGTCACTTTTTATTTTTGCGTCATAGCTTTCGATCAAAGTCTCCATTACAGTGCAAATGATTTCCTTCTCCAAGCCTCCATCTGAAAACGGTTTCTTTTTTCTTTCCAGAATCCACACCGCTTTGTAGTTAGCCAAAGTAACGAGATAGGATGACGAAAGAAAATCTTGTAAATCCTGCTGCTGCTGATTCAAACTCGACTTAAAGACGATCGATTTCATCGATTCGACTTATATCGCCAAAAGGAAACTTCCTATCAAACTCGCAGTGCATGTTTAAATAATGCCTTTTGAAATTCTCCACCTTATCATTGAAGGTTTTAATTTTTTTATAATGTGTTAGTTTCGGAATTGCGGTGCAATACAATAATTTTCTCCCTTACTATTAAAATTATGAGCCGTATTTAAAAGCATTTTTGCGATTGATTATGCTATCGTTCATGGTCCATGTTTCGCATCCATAGGTCAGAACAGTCAGAACACATTGGTCATACAATCTCCTTTTTAAAAAGACTGGGATATTTTATGCCAAAAGCATTCCATGCCATCTTTACTCTCCTGTTGATTTCTTCAAAGAGTGATCCGTCCGTTGTGATGGCTTGACCCAAGTAAACGTAACTTGTTAATTCTTCGAGTTCTGCTCCGTTGATCGATACCATCTCGGGATTTGTTTTACTGAAATTCATTCTTGGCTTGCCTGCTCCAGCTCCAAAGTTCTTCTACGGAGCTCTTCTGGGCTTCCTGCGGAAAGTATGATGTCTTCAGCAAATCGGAAGGGACTCAGATATTCTTCATTTATTTTTATTCTCTTATCTTCCCAGTCCAGAGTTTTGAATGTGTCCTCTAGAACTGCTGTGGATAATTTTGGAGACATGGTATCTCCTTTTCTAAGAAATTTTTCGGTATCCAAGTCACTTGTTTCTTCATGAAGTTGGAAAGAAGATGTCGCGTTTTTTGGTAGGTAGGTTGGTGTATTAGCAAAAGCAAATGTTGATGGAGAAGGGGGGGAGAGAAAGAAATGATAATGTTTCCAAATTAGTGCTTAATCAAGTCTAAATGGAAAGGATAACAATGGGGAGAGATGTTGAAATAAATACATAAAACCGACCATGGCTATTTAAAATTAATTAGATAATGGGTATAAGCGAATGAAATCTGGGCAGAGGGATATGGGGGAAAAAGGATGACGTTAGTGGATAAGTTTTAATTAATTATAGATAATTAACAGTTATCCGCAAACTGTCATCCATTCTTCCCCCTTCCCCCTCTGCCCAGATTTCTTTCGCTTATACCCATTATCTAATTAATTTTAAAAAGCCATGGTCGGTTTCATGTATTTATTTCAACATCTCCCCTTTCTATTTAGACGTTATTGGTATACATTGTGAAGTGGTGTGGCTCGACACGAATGGGCTTCTCCGTGCTTCAGTGTATTATCTTCTGCTGGTTGTGTAATAACGCATTTTGTTTACTATCGCATCCCGCTTAACCTAGTTTTGTTTGCTGTAATAAGGTGGAACCAATAACTTTTGACAGTACATTACTCAGTAAGTTTTCTTATTTCAATTTTTTCTTTAATGTTAATTTACTTTTTTCTTTTCTGTTTTTTAATTTGCTGTATTATAGTTTCTTTTATGCTTAACTGATTTTTTATTTCATATTTAATTGGATTTTTATTTTTACTTTCGCTATGGAATATCTCCAGTGGGTTACTTTATAACCAGCAAGAAAGGAAGGAAGAAACTAGTGTAAGAGATGCATTATATATATATATATATATATATATATATATATATATGTGTGTGTGTGTGTGTGTGTGTGTGTGTGTGTGTGTGTGTGTGTGTGTGTGTGTGGGAGTGTGACGAGTGTGACAGAAAAGTGAGAGTATGAGAGAGAGTGTGTTGGAATATATGTGTGTGTGTGAGAGAGATAGAGAGAGAAAGAGAGAGGGAGAAAGGGAGGGTCTTGGGCAATGGCCGTGCCACGGAGCGAGGGTATGGAGGAGGGGGAAAGGACGCTCGGTGGAAGAGGTCAGGGGTGTTTGGGGATATGGTCGGGACTTCCGAGGCGGGCCGTGAAGTGTAAGGACGTAATGTAGTGACGACCTTAATTATTATTAAAATTTGTTTTTTACGCCAGTGAGTGGTGTTATTGTGTGCTTGTCCCTGTTGTTACCCGCAATTCCCACAAAATTGGGGGCTCGTCCGGGATGCGGGTCTAGAGAGGATAAGTTAAGGAAGCTTAAAATAAGAGAGTGAGTGCGCGTGGGTAAGCCGCGCGATAGCACTTATCTGAAGGAGGTTTCGTGAGGAGACGCCACACGAACTTCACCTAAGGAAGGAAGTTGTGTGTGGAGACGCCACGCATAATTTCACTAAGAAGCCGCTGCGTGTTGAGAGTTTCGTGTGGAGACGCCGCACGAAAGCACACAGCGAAGAGGTTTTGCGCGGCAAGAGGCTGTACGAGAGGAAGCGACGCTTCGAGAGAGGGGAGGGAAGGACCCCTTCTCAACAGCGCGCCACGACGGAGCAAGGGAGAGGGAACACGGTCCCAAGCGGAAGACGGCGAAGGAGTAGGAGCGCTCCGAGGCCGCCGCTAAGGGTGCAGCCACCGAAAAGCGTGAGGTTGACGGTGCAGCGGCAAATTCAAGAGAGGTCGGCCCGCAGGACGACGACATTAACCGAGGACGACACGGGTAAGACATCCACTACAATGGCGAACAGCGACGAGAATTCGCGAGGCACGGAGCTGACGACGCCGGCAGAGGATGGCGAAGTATTACGTCGACGTGCGGAGGAGCTGGCGGAGCTAGAGGCCCGTCTGAATGAAAGAAAAGTTGCCTTGAAAGAGGAAGAAAAGTATCAGCAGCAGCGGTACGAGCGGATGCGGCAACAGCTGGCGGAGGACTTACGTTCGCGGTCTGCAGAGCAGCCAGCAACGCCCGCGCTACCGACGGCACCCTCCGTCGAGCGACTGTTGCGTCAGCAGCACCAGCCGGCCCCAGTGAGCGCGGTCGACCGGCTGAAGCGGCAGCTAGAGGAGACTGAACGGGCGTTGCAGCTCGCCCAGCAGCAACATCGTCAGCCAGCAGCACTGACCGAGGATGAACGGTTAAGATAACGGCTGGAGGCGATGCAACGAGAGTTACAGCTCGCGCGCGCCCCGGGAATTGGGATCGGTGTACCAGCAGCGGTAGAAAGGATTTCCCTGAGGGATGCAGCGGGTATCTTGCCAAGGTTCAACGAGAGTGATCCGGCGAATCCAGTCAAGCCGTGGCTGGATTCTATCAGCGAAAGCGCGCTGATATACGGGTGGACGCAGCTGGAGACGTTCGTCGCAGCGAAGAAGTCGCTGGACGGACCCGCCAAGACGTGGCTCACCGCTCAACGAGACATCGTCTCCTGGAGTGCTCTCAACCATGCCATCGAGGCGGAGTTTGGCCGGAAGACGTCAGCAGCCCGGATACATGCACTCTTAATGAAAAAGAAGAGGAAGAAGGATGAACCTGTCCAGCAGTACATCCAGGAGATGAGGAGCCTCGGACGTCAGGGAGGCGTAAATGATAGGGATGTCATCGACTACATCGTCGACGGCATCCTCGAGGACGCTCAGGCCCGAATGTTCCTGAGGAGTTCCAGGACATTCGAAGAGCTTCAGGAGAGGCTTGACGGTTGCCTCAGGGACTTGAGGTTGCAGAAGGATTTAGGTGAGCATCGAGGCTCGCAGCAGAAGTCAGCGGGAGCGGAACAGTCGTCGTCGTCGTCGAAGAGTAAGAAGGACGACTGGAAGAGAAGCAACAACTGCTTCAACTGCGGAGGAGAGGGGCACTTAGGACAAAACTGTCCTGACAGGGGGAAGGGCGTCAAATGTTTCAAATGTCAGAAGTTCGGACACAAATCGCCAGAGTGCAGAGAGAGGAGCAGAGATGGAGCATCTACCTCAAAGGATGGATCACCAACAGTCAGGCTCAAGGGTGCAGCGGCAACCGGAGCAGGAAACGGGTCTGCATCGGGGGAGTCGAGTCCGAGTGCTTGCTGGACAGTGGAGCCGACTGCAACGTAATGCGAGAGGATCTCTTCCAGGAGATAACTGCCAGGGGAGCTTACAAGGTGAACCTTGAGGAGGGAGGTAAGCAGCTACGCGGGTTTGGCGGCAGCGCAGTCATGATGAGGCGTGTTGTGCTGCCAACGAAGCTGGACGACGTGACAGTGCCGTTGGTGTATTGGGTCGCTCCGATGCAAGCCATGGACACCAAGGTGCTGATCGGGGACCCGCTGTTAGACGTGGCCGAGGTGCGACTGCGGAAGCTGGGGTCCATCATCGAGCCCATTCCCGGAGAAGAGTACGTCCGGATGATCGTCGCCGAGTAGCAGGAGACCAGGGACGCTATCGAGAAGGTGCCAGAGGGTTACAAGGAGGAAGTGAGGGCTACGGTCGACGGATATCAACCCACCGGACGAGACGAGGTGCCAGTGGAAATAAAAATTATCCTGAAGGACGAGACGCCGATCTTCAGGAATCCACGGCGCCTGGCCCCGAAAGAGAGAGAAGAAGTCGACGAGCAGATAGACAACTGGCTGGAGGAGGGCATCATCGTGCCAAGCAACTCGGAGTTCGCCAGTCCAGTGGTCGTCGCGCGGAAGAGGGATGGAAGGGTACGTGTCTGCGTGGACTATAAGCCGTTAAACAAGGTAACGGTCAGAGAGTACTATCCGTTGCCCCTCATCGAAGATCTATTGGACCGGCAGGCTGAAGCGAAGGTGTACTCGACGTTGGACTTAAGAAATGGATTTTTCCATGTGAGGGTCGCGGACGGGAGCCAGAAGTACACGTCTTTCGTCACGTCCTCCGGACAGTTCGAGTTCAAGAGGGTTCCATTCGGGCTTTGCAACTCAGCAGCTGTGTTCCAGAGGTACATTGCCTATGTCTTCAGGGATCTAGTGAAGGAGGATGTAGCTCTGGTGTACCTTGACGACGTTCTGGTACCAGCAGTGAACCACGGAGAAGCCCTGGAGCGCTTGAGCAGGGCTCTAGAGGTAGCAGCGAGATACGGGCTACAGATCAACTGGAAGAAGTGCCGGCTGATGGCGACGAAGATCGAGTTCCTTGGCTATGTTGTCGAGAAAGGCAGCATCAAGCCATCACCGAGGAAGACAGCTGATCTGCTGGATTTTCCTGACCCGAAGACGACGAAGCAGGTTCAACGGTTCCTGGGTCTAGCCGGTTATTTCCGGAAATTCATTAAAGGCTACGCGAAGATCGCCAAGCAACTCAGCGACTTACTCAGAAAGGACGTTCACTTTTATTTCTCGGAAACCGAGAGACGGGCCTTTCAGGAGTTGAAGAGAGCGCTAGTGGAGGCACCAGTGCTGCGCCTGTATCATCAGAGACGAGAGACGGAGCTGCACACCGACGCTTCGCAAGATGGATTTGGTGCAATCCTACTGCAGAGAGATCTTGAGGACCAGCAGCTCCACCCGGTCTATTTCATGAGCAGGAAAACCACTCCAGCAGAGAGGCGCTACAGCAGCTACGAGCTTGAAGTGCTAGCTGTTGTTCGTGCACTAGAGAAGTTCCGCGTGTACCTCCTGGGCATACGCTTCAAGATTGTCACGGACTGTGCCGCATTTCAGCAGACAATGGCCAAGAAGGAGCTCGCGCCTAGAGTGGCGCGCTGGGGTATGCTGCTGGAAGATTTTGATTATGAGATAGAGCATCGAGCAGGGGTGCGCATGCAACACGTCGATGCTCTTAGCAGGAAGATAAGTATCTTCGTCGTACAAGACACAGTAGCCGAGAGATTGACAAGAGCGCAGGACCAAGACGAGAAACTGAAGGCCATACGTGCGATGCTGCGTAACGGCGATTACGAGGATTACGTCGTCGACCATGGCCTACTCTACAAAGAGCAGAGGGAGACTGGAAGCTCGTGGTGCCTAAGGGACTGCAGAATGAGGTGATCAAGAGGGCGCACGAGATAGGGCATTTCGGTGTCAAGAAGACGATGGAGGTGTTATCTAGGGAGTATTGGATGAGCAACATGGAGAAGCGTGTAGGCGAGTTCATCCAGAACTGCCTCCCTTGCATACTCGGAGCAAGGAAGCAGGGCAAAGTAGAGGGGTTCCTACATCCCATCCCAAAAGGAGATGAGCCTCTGCATACCTTGCACCTGGACCATGTGGGTCCGCTGACGTCAACGAGAAAGAACTTCAGGCATCTGTTGGTCTTGGTGGACGGATTTTCGAAGTTTACGTGGATTTTCGCAACGAAATTTACGGGGACAAACGAGGTGTTGGAGAAGCTGCGTGTACACCAGCAGCACTTTGGGAATCCGAAGAGGATCATCACCGACCGCTGTACAGCCTATACATCCCAAGAGTTCGAGGAGTACTGCGAAGGGGCAATGGTCAAGTAGAGAGAATCAACGGTATCATTTCAGCTGTCTTCGCCAAGCTGTCAGCCGAGGAGCCGTTGAAGTGGTATCGACGAGTGAGCAGAGTCCAGCGTGCTCTCAATGGCACGCATCAGCGCGCGATTGGCACGACTCCTTTCGAACTGCTGTTCGGAGTGAGATTTCCTAAGGACATCCATCTGCAGGAGCTGATAGTCACCGAGGCAGCTGAGGGATTCCGCGAGGCGCGAGACGAACTGAGGACGAAGGCAAGGCAGCAGATAGAGATACTACAGAGGGAGAATAGACGGTCATTTAACAGACACAGGAAGGAGGCCACGGAATACCAGCTAGGAGACCTGGTGGGCATCAAGAGGACTCAACTTGGCCCAGGTTTGAAGCTGGCTGTGAAGTTCCTAGGCCCATATAAAGTCATCGATGCGAGAAGAAACAACCGGTATGCCGTCGAGAAAGTCGGCGACGGAGAAGGACCGGGCTGTACAACCTGCTCGGCAGATCACATGAAGCCCTGGCGAGGTTTCATTGATGACCTGGAAGAGACCGACGAGGGCGACAGAGACGACACCAGCGAGGAAGGCGAGAACATAGAGGATCGACTGAGGCCAGCCGATCGTCAGGAGGGCCGAGTTGTGGGAGTGTGACGAGTGTGACAGAAAAGTGAGAGTATGAGAGAGAGTGTGTTGGAATATATGTGTGTGTGTGTGAGAGATAGAGAGAGAAAGAGAGAGGGAGAAAGGGAGGGTCTTGGGCAATGGCCGTGCCACGGAGCGAGGGTATGGAGGAGGGGGAAAGGACGCTCGGTGGAAGAGGTCAGGGGTGTTTGGGGATATGGTCGGGACTTCCGAGGCGGGCCGTGAAGTGTAAGGACGTAATGTAGTGACGACCTTAATTATTATTAAAATTTGTTTTTTACGCCAGTGAGTGGTGTTATTGTGTCCTTGTCCCTGTTGTTACCCGCAATTCCCATATATATATATATGTAAAAAACGGAAAAGTAATGCAGATGGCACTAAAGTTTATTGGAAATGCGAGATGAAGTTCTGCAAGGCTCGTGCTCACACATGGGCGAATTTACAAAAGTGTGAGATTTTGAGATATGTCGGTGAACATTACCATAGTTCTTGTGCAGTGAAACCAAAAGTTCATAAAATTTTAAGTGACATGAAAGCCAGTGCTAATAAACCTTCTCGGTCAGTTGTTGCTAGAGCAGGGTCAAACTTGAACGATGTTGAAAAGGCAGAACTACCTTCAATTTCCGCATTACATCGAAGTCTACGAAAATGACGACAAGCAAAAGTGTGTGCCCCTCCCGTCCCCCAGACTAGGTGTGGGCATAAAATCCAAAATACATTCAGATCCTTAGATAGTGGCAGGGTTTTTCTGCACTTTGACAGTGGTGAGAGTGATCCGAACAGAATACTTCTATTTGAAACGGACAAGGGTCTAGATCAAGGCTTGCCAAAGTGGTCGGTACCGACCCCCTGTGGTCGTTACCTACTCTCAGGGGGTCGATGAGAGTTAAAGGGTCGTTAGGGGGTCGGTGAGAAATAAATTGGTCTTTAGGAGGCTTTTTAGAAATTTTAATGTTCAATAGAAAATAACAGAATCTTAAATTTCGCCAATAATTGTTGTTAAAAAACATATTTCTTGCACTTTCTTTGATATATTTTAATTAACAATTATCTCGGATGACCGTTGAAAACCGTTAAGTCACGTGGTGTTCTTTGTCGAAACATAAGTTTACTAAAGTTTTGTATAACAGATTTTTTGATTAATTACACTTTAAGATATTTCGTGTAAATTTTTTTATGAATTTGAAAAATCATATTTTGAATTTAATTGGTTCATTCGTTATTTTGTTTTTAAGTTTCGGTTGTGCTTTATTTTACAATGTATGTAATTATTTGTGCAGTTGCTACCGATGGAGCACCTGCCATGTCGGGTCGGTATCGTGGATTTGCTTCCCTTCTGAAACAAAAAATTCCCAATATACGCACTATTCATTGTTTCCTTCATAGACAACATCTTGTGGCAAAACAATTGAGTCCTGAATTGCATAATTCCTTAACAGTACGTATAAAAATAATTAATAAAATCAAAGCAAATCCATTACATTCACGTTTGTTTGCCAGGTTATGCGAAGAAAATGACGAGACAGCTAATCACCTACTATTGCACACTGAAGTCAGGTGGCTCTCAAGGTGTCACTGTCTTCAAAGACTAGTAGATCTGTACAGATCAACCATAGAGTTTTTGAAAGATATGGATAATTCTCTGTGTGGCGAGCTGCAGATATTTAAAGTTCATTTGTTTTATCTGGCTGACCTATATTCAAAATTTAATGAGTAATAATTAATACTAGATATCCTAAAATTTGTGCAACAGTACTACCTTTTATTTTAGCATTCCCCACTTCATATATGGTTGAAGCTGGATTTAGCCATGCTAACACACTTATAATTAGGCAGCGAAACATGTTGAACTTGGAAGAAAGAGGAGACATAAGATTGAAGCTTACAAATCATGAGCCCAATGTATATGGTCTAGTAAAAAAGCACTAAGCCCACCCTTCACAATAAAAATAAATTTTAGTTCAGTATAAAAATATCATGTTACTTGATTAATGGTAAATGTTTTTAAAAATACAGTCTATTATACACTACCGTAATTATTACCATTCAAAAACCTTTCCTAAAATAGATTTAAAAAGTGTTTAATATATTAACTTTCACTGGGGGTCTCCGGATTTTTATGGCATCATCAAAGGGGTTGTTGAGATAAAAAGTTTGGCAACCCCTGGTCTAGATGATTTACTGAAAATTAAACATTGGGCAGGTGATGGGACTTTTAAATGTTGTCCGAGCATATTTTATCAATTGTACATAATACACATCTTGATAGGGTCTTTCAGTCTCCCTAGGCTATTTGAACTCCTCCCAAATAAGACAAATGAAACCTACACGAAACTTTCTTTTGAATTATTGGAACTTCGTCCTGGAATCAAACCGGAAATTTTCATGTCAGATTTCGAAAAATCTCATGTGAGCAGTTTCAAATCAGTATTCCCTACCACTTCTGTTACCAGTTGTCTTTACATCTTTCTAAGAATGTTTATAACAAATTCGTTGATATTGAACTGAAAGGAAGATATCATTGGGATTCTGAGTTTAGTTTGAAGGCAAGATGCCTTTCTGCTCTCGCATTTTATCAACTCGGAGATGTCATTGATGGTTTCGTGAGTTCGTTGATTACGATAATCTTCCAGAAGAACTTGTACCTTATTTCGAATTGTTTTATATTGAAAGATCTGATGCTTTCCTGGCGAATTGATGAGGTGAAGAGTTCCCGGGTTTCCAGCCAGGTGAATATGTTGTCTACCGACGTTTCAGCACCTTCCTCAAGTGCCATCTTCAGGGGTCTCCTGAGTGCCGTACCATTCTTTCGTCCATGTATATATACTACTCGGGTATTGGAGGCTCGTTCCCCATTGGCTGTTGGGTCGGCATATGGCGTTCCATGATTTTGGGGGGTATGGGATTCCACACCTTGCTGAGTGGGAATCCTGTGTCCCTGTTAATGCTGTTTTTCTCAATTCTTATTTCAATGGCTTCTTTCAATAGCCTATCCCAAAAACCGTTGGCCTTGGCAATTACTTTGGCCTCCGTGAAGTAATTCGATGGGCTGTGGATATGCTGTGCTCTGCGATTGCCGACTTTTCTGGCTGATTTAGGTGGATGCACCTTGAATGCTCTTTGATTCGCGTTTCTATTGTCCGTCCCGTTTGGCCGATGTACTGCTTGCCGCACGAGCAAGGGATTTTATAAACTCCGGCTGTTTTGAGGCCTAGTTGGTCTTTGCTCTGCGGTAGGAAGCTCTGGATTTTTGGCGGCGGTTTATGTGCCACCCTGATGCCTTGTCTGCCTAGAATCCTCGAGATCCTCCCAGAAATCGTTGACAGGAAGGGTATACATGTCTTGGCTACTGGTTTTTCTTCCAGCTTCTTCTTCGCTTTCCCGGAAACGGCCCTTTTCAGGGCCCTGCCAATTCAACTCATCCCTAGGTTTGCCAGGATCCGCCCACTAGTGGATACCCCGGCAGCCAGGAACACCTTACGACGCACCGGCCTAGCGCTGGTCAGAGAACGAATCCACAACATACGACGTGAGTTAGATACCAATGCTCAGAACCAGCTGGCACTACACCTACGATTAGCAGCCTCTTTGTCCCCAAGGGACTGGGACTACATTGACCAGGCCACGGCAGCACAGGAGGGCCTGGCGCTCAGAAAGAACACGGAGAGGCAAAAGAAAAAGTTCACACGTCTAGCAGGACCCCCGATGGAGGTCCCTCCACTCGACCCGGACAAAGTAGTGATCAACCTCACTGACAAAGCGTTAGATGACGCCACCAAATCCGTTCTGGCCAAGGGCCTCAAATTTGCGCCGGTCCCCAGGACCATCCCATACAAAGAAATCATTGGAGGAGTGGAGCAGGCCTTAAGGAATCTCACACCGGAGGCAGCAGAGGAAGTCAGAGGAGAAATTGCGGCCACCCTAAAGAAGGCAACCTTACCCAAATCTAACATCTCTAGGGAAGAGAGAACTGCCCTCAAAAGACTCCGAGAGGACTTAACCGTCAGAATACTACTGGCGGATAAAGGCAACGCCACTGTAATCTTGAGTGCAGAAGATTGCCATCAGAAGGTATTGCGTCTGCTGCAGGACCCGGCATATAGGCGCCTACCACGTGACCCCACAGAGTCGGTAGCAAGAAAACAGCCTCATTAATTAAGAAGTCCGGCCTGCCTCAAGAGTTACATAAATCACTCTTATCCCAAGCAGCAGTTCCACCGAGGCTATACGGCCTCCCAAAAATCCATAAGGAGGGAGTGCCACTACGACCCATAGTGAGTGCTATAGGGTCCCCCACATATTTCTTGGCAAAATATCTTGCCAAACAGTTATCCCCCTTAACGGGGAAGGGCGAGCACCACGTGAAGAATTCCGCCGAATTTGTCAAGACCCTCTCGAACCTGAAGACCAAACCGGAGGATATCCTCGTAAGCTTCAATGTGGTGTATCTCTTCACACGAGTTCCACTTGAGGACACCTTGGAACTACTAAAACAACATTTTGAGCCTGGCATCCTGAAGCTATTCCACCACATATTAACATCAACGTATTTCCGTTACAAGGGGGAGACGTACGAACAAACGGACGGTGTGGCCATGGGTTCCCCGCTCTCTCCAGCAGTAGCCAACCTCTTTATGGAGTACTTTGAGGAAAATGCACTCAACTCGGCACCACTACAGCCAAAATGTTTTTTCCGATACGTGGACGACACATTCGTGATTTGGCCTCACGGACCTGAGGCCCTAATGAAGTTTCAAGATCACCTAAACAGCATACATCCCAACATCCGCTTCACAATGGAGAAGGAGAAAGAGGGATCCCTTCCCTTCTTGGACATCCTGGTGAGCCGCAAACCCAATGGCACATTGGGACACAGTGTGTATCGCAAACCTACCCACACCAACCTATACTTAAATGGGATTAGCCACCACCACCCCTCCCAACGACAAGGAGTGTTGACCACTCTGATTGACCGGGCAAGAGCCATTGCTGACGAAGATAGTTTAGGGGCAGAAATCAGGAACCTACGCCTCTCGTTCCAACAGAACGGCCACGGAGAACGGGAAATCGGCAGGGCCCTGTAAAGGGCCGTTTCCGGGAAAGCGAAGAAGAAGCCGGAAGAAAAACCAGTAGCCACGGAATGTATACCCTTCCTGTCAACGATTTCTGGGAGGATCTCGAGGATTCTAGGCAGACAAGGCATCAGGGTGGCACATAAACCGCCGCCAAAAATCCAGAGCTTCCTACCGCAGAGCAAAGACCAACTAGGCCTAAAAACAGCCGGAGTTTATAAAATCCCTTGCTCGTGCGGCAAGCAGTACATCGGTCAAACGGGACGGACAATAGAAACGCGAATCAAAGAGCATTCAAGGAGCATCAGCCTAAATCAGCCAGAAAAGTCGGCAATCGCAGAGCACAGCATATCCACAGCCCATCGAATTACTTCACGGAGGCCAAAGTAATTGCCAAGGCCAACGGTTTTTGGGATAGGCTATTGAAAGAAGCCATTGAAATAAGAATTGAGAAAAACAGCATTAACAGGGACACGGGATTCCCACTCAGCAAGGTGTGGAATCCCATACTCCCCAAAATCACGGAACGCCATATGCCGACCCAACAGCCAATGGGGAACGAGCCTCCAAGAAAGAATGGTACGGCACTCAGGAGACCCCTGAAGATGGCATTTGAGGAAGGTGCCGATACGTCGGTAGACAACATATTCACCTGGCTGGAAACCCGGGAACTCTTCACCTCACTGTTTTATATTGGCTGCCAACGAGGTAGAGGACATCAAGGAAGGAAAATGACACCGACATTACCCATAGAATGCTGGAATGTCCATAGAAGAACAGAGAAAGATATGGTTCGAACAAATAATTGCTTTGAGGGTTACCATAATGCCATTCAAAGTTCATTTGCATGCGTGCATTCAAATGTTTGGAAATTAATAGAAGCATTGAAGAAAGAAGAAAGACTGGGGCAGGTAAGAAAAATTCAGTTTCATCGAGGCGAGAGTACCAGGAAAACAGTACATTGATATAAATAAACGGTTGTAGATTCTTGTTGAATGATACGATCCCGTAAACAAGATGGAGTTTTTATGTGGTATAGCTTATAATGTACATAATATGTAGATAAGTGTTCTATGTGATTTCTGGTGTGACCATTCTAAAAATAAAATTCAACTTTGAAATAAACTTCAATTTTTTTATCTCCATTATCTTTTATTCCTGAAAAATAAAGTTGCCATTGAAAGTTTTCTGTTGGTTTAAATAATTAAAAGATTATAAAAATAAAATAAAAGATCTGTTGTGAGTAACACATGGCTTTCTCCATAATTTAGCATTAATATGTAAATAATGATTCCTTTAAATATCTTCTATGTAATGAACTGAAAACAAATATCTTGCAATAAAAACAAACACGGAATTATAATAGAGCTAAATATAATTGTTGATACTACGGCTTTATAATTTCGTTCAAAACTTTGACACGTAAGCTGTAAGGGTTTAGGAGTCAAAGTTTTGAACGAAACGCACTTAAGAAAAAACAAACCACGGTAGCTGAATGCAGCAGCAAAAATTGTTCAATATACCAATAGCACTGTGCTCTCCACGTAATAAAATATTTGTTTAAGATACCCGCAAATAGAATTTTAGATTATAATTACTACTTTGTGTCTGATAAGACTAAAAACATCCTCAATTGTCACCAGTATTTATGTTAGTTAAAGAAACTTTTGACAGATGATGCTAGTGCACATTGCTAAAATACGAATAAATCAAATATATCCTAAATTCTGGTTCTATAAAAAATGTAGAGAATGCTATTCTCTAAAACTCTGCTATTTACAGTTATTACAAAAAAAACCGAAATTTAAAGGAGATATATATGAACATCTAAAACGGATGACTAGGGTAATAACATTCTCTTCCAGTTGAGAGATTGTTGCCAAAAACTAATCAGTTCATTATATTTTACTTTTTCTAAATATGAATTTTGGTATTGATATGAATGTGTTTTTGTGTTCTGGCTCCCATAAAAATCCTATCGTATACAGATCGAGAAAATAGTCTAAACGTGTTCAGGGAAACTTAAAACATATATTCCCGTTGAATTCTAGAATTCCATTTTTTTCATAAAAACAATACTTTCTCTATACTTGGTATATAGATAAAGTAAAAATTATGCAGAGCAAAAATCCTAGTTTTATACAAAACTGTGGAATTTTATTCTGAGAAAATTTTTCTTATGTTCCTATAATCTCCCTCTATCTCCCTCCCACTCCGTCTATCTCCCTCTACCTCCTATTTCTCTCTCGCTTCTGCGATCTCTTTCTCGCTTCCTCTACCTCCATCTTACTCTCTTTCACTCCATCTATCTCCCTCTCACTCTGTCGATCTCCGTCTATCTCCTTCTGGTAATCAAAACTACTAGGAGTGTAAGGACCGGGAGTCAAAATACTGGAGTCAAAAGACCGGAAACCGGACGTAACCTTGTCCCTCTCTATGTATTGGGATGCCCATGGAAAATCCCACCATTGAACCATCAGATACTACCACAAAGATGCATTCCTCAGAGGTTTAGGAGCATGTATTCCCAAAGAAAACAATTAACTTTTGCCTTATTCAGTGTTGAAAAGTGATGCTTTCAAAAAAGACACATTAAAGCAAAAGGAACAAGAAGTCCAAACCAGGACTAATGCAGGCTGGTTTCCCGAAGTTGACGCATCGAATTAATTACATATATTGACAGGAAATGTTTTAGTATGTGTTCGTCATTTCAAGGAATTCTCATACCATAAATAGCACTTGTAATTCATAGTTTATCAATGATAAAGAAAAATTAGAAAACAAATTAATAGAGCATTATTAGGTTTAAAATACTAAAAGCAATGACAAAATCTCTTTCTGACATATTTTGCATGTAATTTTTTTAACTAAAAGAATTCAATAAATGTTACGGTTTTTACGTTCATATGCGTGGATCAACTGTCCATTGCTGAAGGGTAGTCAAGTGGAAAAGAAAATAGCCCATTTGTTCACTCGTCTATGCTCAAACCAAGTTCGGTAATAATTGTCTCATGACAACAATCCGATAAAATGCAGGAATTATATTATATTAATATAATATTATATGATGGATTTGCCATTGAGATACACCCACAAAGCACAAGCCTCACTAAAATTTTTCAATGGTTTCTTTAGGTGATAGTTAAAATTCCGTGTGGACCTCTTCCCCGAATAACACATTTGAGAAATATGGTGGCACCGGTAGCGCGGGCCCCGAGAAATAAAAATCATTTGCTGCTTAAAAGAAAATTCTTTCCCGAGCGAAGCCGGGTAACTCCAGCTAGTCCAACATAAAAATTACGAAGATATGAGCGATATAGCGTAACAAAAAAGGGTCGATTTTTTCAAAATATCGATTTATTCATAAACGTCTCTGGTGAATGAGAAAGTGTTATAGAAATGGGATGGATTAAAAATGCCGCTTTTAGATTTCAAATCACGTTTGTAACTTTTTTATAAAATTTTAATAAAACTGGATCGGGGTCCCGAGATTGGAAATTTCGAATCACGAAATCTCGGGATTGAAAAATTTCACTGGCTTTCCAATCCCTCCTCCCAGCGTATCTTTTATTCCGCTCAATCTCCCCCCCACCCTGACCCTTTCGCCCTCTCCTAACTATCCCGCCAACACCTATCTCTCTCCATGACAACCTCCCTCCGACCAATCCCAATTATACCAATTCCCGCACCATCCTCCCTCTCTCCATGGTCCTCGCCGCATAACGTCATCTCGCTCCCACTCCTCTCCATCCCTCCTTGCGAATCGAATACTTAGCTCAACGGCAGTTCAATTTATTCCCGGGAAGAGAAACAAATACCGAATGATTTAATAGAGACCGCCACAGTACATAGCAGCCGTTAATATCATCAAAGAGTGAGTATATGTCAACCCGAGTGTAACCTTATAACGTTATACTTGCACAGTAGATATATGTAGAAGATATTCTAAGTAGTAGATCATGGACAAAGTCTTAGGTATTACACTCTAAACGCTGGATTGTGCGATTCCCTGTTGTTTACCAATTCTCTGACCTCATCATCTGTCATTTGATGGGTGACCGGTGGCTCCGATAAAGAGCGGCAGGCTTCAAAGTTCGCTTTTTTCTTGTATTTTTTAACTTCAAAGTTAAAATCGGGTATTTTAAGTTACGAATATGAACGCCGTTCTTCTCTCGTCTTGCCTGCAGTATGCAGTCTACTCCACGTTGTGTTACACTGGCGTTCATCATTAATCATTGCAAGTAGAACGTTTTCGGAGTGACCAAAAAACCCATTGCGCTGTATCACTTTATGTACGATATTTCTGGTCTTCCGTCTCACTCGCCGAAATTTGCTTCTGTCCACAACGTTCGATAAGTTTTCGTCTGTTACAATGCCGAAATCTTCCATCGTGGCGCTTGCTATAAGCTCTCCAGCCATATCAGACACATCAAACCTGTCACAGGCGGTAGCCAACGTTTTAAACTTAGGTTTATTTCTTTCAGATTGTGCAATGTTTACTTTCAGTCGTCTGATTGTAGGATTTTCCATGCAGAAACTCTCATATTTGGTCTCCGAATTTTTAACAGAAGAGCTTTCCTTTTCTTCTGTTCTCTTTTATGTAGCATTTTAGTGGTAGCCTGATCACTTTGCCCGATAGCCATCAATCTGAGTGACCTCTGGTCGAGGAGGAAAATCTTATCCCTTAAAGGCACCTTAGGGTCTTTAGGGCAAGTGCATGAAGTTATATCTTTACATTTACAGGATGACACATAAAACAAATATTCAGCGCCTGGTTTCGAAATTTCTTTGCATCTTTATATTTTTTATTGTAATCACAAATCATTTTTACTATACGTTTATGGAATACGATTGGAAACGAGGCAGAATCCCATATCCTCTCCATCTTCTTTGCCACTGAATCAGTTATTTCTGAAGCTGAATGACAGCCTTTTCTTTCAAACGCCATCTGTCCTCTGACGAAAATGTAATGCTTCATTACGTCCATGTAGGTGGGCAAAACTCGAAGGCTCATCTCTTGCCCATGGCCGAACACTTCACATTGACTGTCACTGCGCGTTTTCCGTTTCTTACTCGAACATGGTGATGCGATGAGTTGCTAAAGCACATACCTTTGGTAATGTTTGGTGATTTGATTCTTGACCAGTAGGTAAACTATAAACAGTACCTATACGCCGATGAAACATTCGACACGACCACAGCGAACGGAGATTAACTCACTATGGCGACAGCCTTTGCACTCATTGTCAGAGTTGGAGTATTCCCCCTGGCGGAATCGGAAGATGTTGACGATCAAAAACATTTTTCCTTTCTTCTTAGGCTATGCAAAAGGCAACTTTTCCGAACTATGCTAGGTCGAAATTAGAAAAAAAATTCGCTCACCCCTAGTGTGCACTCCTGTCTGCTGATCAACGACGTCTTTTTTGAATGATTCACCATCTTACGAATATAGTTAATTTCGGGAATATTTCCAATATTTGCGTAACCTTGCCACATATTAGAATGTATAATACCCGGTTTAATGCTCTTGAAAATTACTCTTTTTAATGTTTTTTCGAAACGGTCTGGCACAAGGTATAAAAAACATTTCCTGGTTTCCACAGAAATTTCTCCGAACACCCATTGCTGTGAAAATTCTCTCCCCACATTGTATTTCCTGCGTATAATACATGGTTCATCTACTTGGACAGTGAGGCCTGGCCCTACAATTCTTGGTGGATGTATGAGAAGAATGTGCACGCGCACACTTCACGCAAGAAATTCTTCCAATCCGCGATGGTTTTGTCGCTTATTCCTAATTCTCTTTTGCAAAACTTGACCGTTGCCATTTCCTGAGCCAACGCGTAAATAAACAGGACTATTGTATCCAGGGGTAATTTACTTTCCTGCAGCCAGGTTACTTTTCTTAAAGATATTTCAGTGCGACATTCTCAAGCATGGCATTTTCATCGTATTTGGCCTATGAACAACAGCGTCATTTCATGTATTTTTAAGCAACATCTTTTTGAGTGTATTTTACCTTTCTGTTGCAGAAATTCCACTGCTGCGTGTTCATTCTTAATTTCGCGACATAATCGTACGAAATTCGTCATATTCATTAAGCAAAGGTGATATAATTAACACAATGAAATGGCAAGTATCTCTTCACTAGAAAACCACTATTTCGTTTATCATTGATGCATAAATAACAGTCGATTTGTTTACGTTGTTGCAGCGCTAAGGAGCCAGGAGTCTGGCGGGGTATTCTACATAAGGACTGTGATAATTATGTTTTGATCAATTTTATCCGATTGGACATTCGGTTGCATGTACATACGTTGCCATTAACAAAACGTTCCCTTATCAACAAAATTAAAGCGAAGATATATATATGTTACTTTATTTTGCACTACATAATTAACCAGATTTCCCCCCGGATTTACAGTTTCGATTTTTTCGTGCTCATTTCACTCTTTAATATCTTCATTCAAACTCAAGATACTCTCGAGATAAGTGACCAATATACTCCCTTAATAGACATGAACAAGTTAACTATAGATGAAAATTTGATATTTTGCTAATAAAATTCAAAATAAGCCGAGTAATCTTACAAAAAATTAACACAACCTCTCGTCAGGGTATGATTTGTATGGCAACACCATCCCTTAAAAATTTAATATTCTGGCCCAGACTTGCACATCCTCAAGGTCTTTCTAGTATGTGTACCAAGTTTTAAGTCTCTAAGTTCCTTGGTTTTCAAGAAATGCTGTAAGGTATGATTTGTATGGTACCCCCCTACCCTTCCTCCATCCCCTTAATTAAAATTCTGGTAATGGGGTACACATTCTCATGGTCCCTTTAGTATGTGTACCACGTTTAAAGTCTCTAAGTTTCTTGGATTTTGAAAAACGCTGTAGGATATGTATGGCAAACCCCTACCCTTCCTCCACCCCCTCCAAAAATAAAAATTCTGGTATACATTTTCAAGGTCTTTTTAGTATGTGTACCAATTTTTAAGATGAGAGTAAGCTTTGACAGCTGTTCCTGAGATAAACGTTTTAGAACAGGCTCTTGCACAGACTGGAGACGATCTACTGTATGATCCAGAAATGGTTGCAGTTTTATTTCTGCATGGGTATCTGAATGTCAAAGCAGTCTCGTGCTTGATAACACCACTCTTTAGCTAGCAAAAGTTCATTATAACTTGGCAGGACATCTGCACCCATTGCTTTAAGTGCCTTCCGAATGATCAAATATTGTCCTTTCATGAGTTTCGCATCCACAAAAAGAGCCAATGCCTCATCTTCTGAGAACGGAGTCACCTTCAACTTCTCATCTTGAGTTGCTACCCACACTTTTTGTATCTTGGATGCCCGTTTAGGAGTGCGTAAGGTTTCATCCAGTACTTCTGCAGCAACATGTTGACATGAGCAGCGCAGGCTCGCAGATGCCGCAAATGACAGTTCCTCCAGGCTTGTAGTTTTGTGCATCTCCTCTGTTTTTTTGCGCTCATCTCAATTGGTAAGACTTTGAAATTCTTACTTAGGCTGTCCTGCGTGACCTACAATGTAGACGGATGCACTAACGTTTATTTTCCTGACCAAATGTCTACTTAAATAACAGTTAGAGCAGATATTTGTCGCAAATGGTATATCATTGAGTACCTACCTGAGGTTTCAGCAGTAGAAGAATGATCAAGTACTAGGTTTGCGTCTTGGTTAAGGCAATCATCATTAATTCTTAGAAAAGTATCTATTTCCCTCTGACTTTTCTGCCACCTTTCTTGCACGTGTGTGAAAAATGCACTAACTCAGTTTGACAGACCTCTCATGACCATATCGGAATAATGCCACACAACTTCAGATGACCTAAATATCAAATACACCTCAATCAGTACATTTTCAGACACTAACGACCGTTAGCGTGTCAACTGATTCATTAGTAATATGATACGGCCTGAAAAATTAGTTTAAGAAGCCTTACCTGACTATATATTGTAATAAATGATCTTGCCTTTCCTGTGTACTGCACTGCCATTTCTTACGCATCTCAGAAAACAATTCCTTTCTCAAAATCATGGCTACAGTGCAGTGTCACCTTTCAGCCTGTGGAGGTTTCCATCAGGACGAAGACGACGGCACCTGGAAGTGGATGGAATTTTATACGGGACCTGGAAAAGAGTGTATCACAGTTGCTGATTCCTCGTGGAGGCATTCAACCTGTCTTCGCGCCTGCAGGGCCCCCCTCGTTGCAAGTGTTGCGGACAGTGTTGATACACAAGTGGGGAGGCCCTGCTCCCATATTGAAATGGCAACTCCTCTCTCCCCTCCCAACGATCGCCAAACTCTATTTCGAGTACCTGGTGGATAGATTTTTGGCGTGACCGGCGTCAGATTTCCTTTCTGATTCAGAAAGGTTTCGTAGAAGTGTCCGAGGGCTGCTTTGAACATTTGTTCGTGCTGAGTTAGTGTGGGCGAGTGTGCACGCGTTAGTGTGGGCAAGTATACACGTGTTAGTGTGGGAGAGTGTGTGCACGTTAGTGTGGGCGGGTGTGTGCACGGTAGTGTGGGCGAGTGTGCGCGTTAGTGTTGGCGAGTGTGTGGGTTAGTGTGGGTAAGTGTGTGCGTGTTAGTGTGGGTGAGTGTATGAGCAATAGAGTGGGTGGGTGAGTGTGTGCAGATTAGTGTGTGTAAGCATGTGCCAATATCCCAATACAATGTCCAAAAAAGTGCATCCTTTATCAGAGTATGTCTTCTCTTCCAGATAATGCACAACAGTGCGATGTAGGTCTTCCTCAATCGTACGACAGTTCTCCCTCGCCCAGACAATCGTCTTCTCCACACATTCTTTGCCACGACGTTCCCGTCTTCACTGCAAGAAGTGTGTTGTTTGTTTTCTCTGGTCTCCCAGTGATGTTTACAAACAAGTTGTTTGTTTCCATTCAGCCCTCTGCATCCTATTCCTTTAAGTCGGCTGAGTGGAGTAGTACAGCCAAGGACAGGCTGTGTAAGAGAGAGGGCAAGGAAACAAACAAAATAAGCTGATTCATGGGCGAATAAAAGGGCCGTGTGCGAGAAGTCATTCATCTCGCACACGAGCCCAGTTGCTGTGCCTCCCCCTAGCATATAAACCTTCGCATCAGGCGCGAAATGTGGCAGGAGAGGCAATGCTGCCCAACGGCATGATTTATTCTTTGATGCAACAGATGATACGGAGATAAGATGCAACAGATGACACGGGGACAAGCCATCTAACCAACTTCCTCATTTTATCGTCCTGGCTGAAACCGAGTAATTGCGACATCGACCTGATCTACGGATCATGCTGAGGGATGCATCACGAAGGACAGATTTTCTTCTAGACTCGTTCCTTTGTTTGCAAACCGCTGATCGCTTTTGTAAAACAAAACTCTATTTACTTAGGTGACACTCGAGCATCCCATTTTTTGCATGAGTGTTGGTTTTCTATATTTTGATTCTTGTTTGTTTTTTGCATTTTACATACCCCATCGGTGTTGCGCAACAGATAGGATATAGAAAACGATTGTACTATTTGGTGGTCGGGGTTGGGGTACGAGCTGACAATAAACTGAATTTGCCTTAGATTTTGGATTGACCAACTCTTCAGGAATGGATACAGGTACCAAGATATTATTGTGTAGTCATGGAACTAAACATGAAGATCTGGAGAAGGGACATTCAAAATTGTCAAGGATGCTTATGCTCAAGTTCAATGAGTAATGCTAATCTAAAGAATCGTGTATAGTAGGAAAATTGAAAAACGTAAATGATGTTAACGAAAGGAATGTTTACGATTAATAACAAATTTTATAGAGCTGCAAGTGAACTAGGAAATTACAAATAAGTGCATGAATCTGAAAGAAGCATTTGAAATGCAAGTATTCAAGGTGATGAAAACGTGAAACACAAGATACGAGACACGAAATGATATTCGTTCCTAGGTCCGTCTTCAGGGAGGGCTGGGTAGGCAGTCTCCCAGGCCCACCTAGAAAACCTGGAGGAGGATATGTGATTTAAAAATATTAATAAATGATTTGGACAAGTAGCAGAAATATAAGTGATAAACAAATTTTATAGAGATCATTTTTGCCATCTTGCCAACATCCAGTGTTTAACGTAAATGCAAAAATGCAGTATGTATACAGTTAGTATGTAGAAATGTTAATTACTCGTATTACAGAGGGGCATATGCTAACTCTTCCTCAAGGCCCGTGTTAGCTCTTGGAAGACCTGCCTGAATCTACTGATTCCACTTTTGAATTTAGTGCAACTCCATGTAGAATGATACGTTTGCGGGATGTGGAAACAATGCTCTATATAGATGTTACAACAAGGCAGAGCGTCACCATTCGGCGAAAAAGATTAAAGTAGGAGTAGTTAAACACTTCGTAGGTTTTCTGTAAATCTCGGATACAAAAGGAAAAGCACTTTTCGAAACTACATTAGAAGAACTGAACGATGCGGAAATCTTCTTGAAGTATTGCGGAGGACAAGGATGAAATAATGGCGCAAATATGAAAGGCTATCAATAGGGTATGGATTTTCGGGTTTTAATCAATTTTTACCAGATTCTTACCCTCCAATTGCCTTTTTTAAATTTCGGGTAAAACCCGAAATTATTAGTTTTTTTTTTAAATTCTTTTTAGATTTGGTAACAAAATTTCTATTGTGGCACTTTTAGGCACCTCAGCACTTGAGTGCAGTCTGAGATGTTCATGATCAGTCTGTTTATTCTATTTGTAAACAATATATTTGTAAGCGTACTTTGTAACACAGTCTTAATCACTTGCTTTGTTAGCGCAACAAATAGTCAAGCATGCGCCTTAGATAGTCGCTGTTATATCCTTGATAGAGTAAGGAAAAAAGACTCCAAGCATCTGATAGATGAAAACACCACGAAATAAAAATTATTTCACTAATATCTGGTGGGTTTTCAAAAGAAGGTGAGCAGGAAGCAACATATTTGTGCAGCTTGGTAGGTGTTAGTCTCCAGTTGGAGGCATTTAACACAAGATATCAAACTCTCAACCATACTTAAGGTATAATAAAAAGTTTTGACTTGATAAAACTTTTAAAATTTTAAACAAGATTAAAAAAAAATGATTTTATCCGAATTACTAAATAATAAAACCCAAAAATTACCCGAGATTAAACTTTTATTAAAACCTCAAAAAATCTGTAACTTATTTATACCCAAGAAAAAGAAAGAACTTAGTCACTTCCACAAATTTATTTTACACGACCGGTTTCACTACGATCATAGCATCATCTACGACCGTAGCGAAACCGGTTGTGCAAAATAAATTTGTGGAAGTGACTAAGTTCTTTCTTTTTCTCGATGAGAAAATTCCACAGGTTTGAGCCTGTCCTCGTTATTGTTATTTATACCCGATTTTAAACTGAATGAAATGAAAAATAATTAAATCTGATATTTACCCTCTGATTGGAATTTTTTTAACCCGAAAAATTCATACCCTAGCTATCAACAGGGAGTTCAAGCATGCATTTAAAGTCTAAATTCAAGAGCATATTTCATTCCATGTGGAGCCTTGATCTTAATTTTTCTGCATGTGAGGCAGAAGGCTCTGTGCCAGACGCACTGCACTGGACCCCATGGATCCTAAAGATGACCCTGTTCACTCTCCTTAACAAGGAAAATATGAAGAAGCTCTACGTATCAACAAGGATGCTTGTAGAATTAGAAAGGATGTCTTAGGTGATGAACTTTTAAGCACATTGATCGCTCTTTTCAATGTTACCTATCGATAAATACATAAGAAAATACAAGAAAGCTCTATGCATTTACGAGGCTGCCTGTGAGAAAAAAAATTGGCAAAAATATCATCTGACATCTTCCACAAAGTGCCAAATTAATAGAACTCTGAATTTAATGAATAATAGTAGAACAAAACAGCATTTTAGGGGAAGTAAAGTGCATGTTGGGTGAAATAAGTTGTAGGGACGGTAAAAAGGGAGTTTGGTGGCATACGTCGCCGGAGCATTCAAGTAAGATATGGATGACACATCGAAGGGGCAGTAAAGTGAGTTGGGTGGCATAAGTCGAAGGGGCAGCCAAGTGAGCGATGGGTGGCATAAATTGAAGGGACAGCCAAGTGAGCTTTGGGTGGCATAAGCTGAAGGGGCAACAGAGTGAGCTTTGGGTGGCATAAATTGAAGGGGCAGCCAAGTGAGCTTTGGGCGGCATGCGTCGAAGGTGCAACCAAATGCATTTGGGCGGCATACGTTTCAGGAGCGTCAAGTGTGCGTTGGGTGGCATACTTTGAAGGGGCAATAAGGTACGCTTTGGGTGGTATACGTTGAAGGGGCGGCCAAGTGTAATTTGGGTAGCATACGTTGTAGGGACAGCCAAGTGAGAGTTAGGCGGCAGACATGGAAGGGGAGTTGGTGATAGTTTCGTGGCAAACGTTGAATTACCGGCCTCGATGGTGGCAGGGTAACGTCCTCGCCTGCCAATCCGAAGGTCGCGGGTTCGAATCCCGCCTAGGTGGGTTTTTCTTCACCTAGGGCATGGATGTTTGTGATAGTCCTTGTTATTATGTTAATGAGCCCCTTGTAAAAGGCCGATTACGGCTGTTTAGGGGCCGCATGGAAATAAATAAATAAATGAACAGTTGAGTGTGAGTCGGGGGGCATACGGTATATCTCTTCTCTCTATTACATAAAAACTAGACCGTGCTGCACAATGATGTTTTCGGTAATTCTTTACGTGGCCACCGAGGAATTGTAGATGGCGCAGATGTTGACGTTGTAGTGATTCTTTACATGGCCACCAACATATTGTAGATAGCACAGTTGTTGACCTCATTACTGTCAGTTTCTTGTTATATTTCAAAGTTATTATGAAACGCGTGCTTTTACCTAGTGAAGAACGTCATGAATGCCATAGACAACGTCAAAGAGAATATTATCGAAATTTAATTCGTGAACATGAAAGGCAACGTAATGGAAGCCGTGAAAGTAGGCGTGTGGACAGTAATCCGGATAAATGGACATTGAGCTGAAATTTCAAGGTGACGATAAATCTATTAGTTTTTTCTTACCGGCTGTCGATATTAATGCCGCTTTGTTCGAAGACTATATTTCTGTCGACAAACACGGTGGTATTGACAGATGATTGGACAATTAAACGACAAAGAAGGAATGATTTTTACAGCCATTACAGACAGTTTTGCTGATTCAAATTCTCAGCAGCATTTATTCTTTATCGATGAGAAAGGTGGTACAGGCAACACCGTTTTATACAAGTGGTTATAACCACGCACAGGCCATTGAGAAACGATGGATGGAAGGTCCGAGAATACCGGAGCGAGCGAAGCTAGTGGATGTTGGAGGTTGGCGAGCGGTAGAGAGTAGGGTGCAGAACCCTCTAGTAAGGACATTTAAGGGTGACAGAGTGCAGGGTCAGTTGATGATAAGACGGATGGAATTAAATCAGGGGAATTCGGTTTATGATTGGTGGTGCTGATACAGTGGTTTTGACAACATCGGCATGATGATGTTGAACTTTAGGTAGCTTGATAATGGAACATGCTAAGTTGTTTCATGAAGTACTTGGATTAGTACGGAGCCTTAGGGAATTCCGTTTTCTTGTGAATAAAATTTGGATAAACTATTTCCTATTCTTACTTTAAAAACACGTCCCGATAAAAAGTTTTTAATAAAAATGGGCAGATTGTCCCTAAAACCCCACTTATGGAGGGTACTTAAAATTTTATGCCGCCATGTGGTGTCATATGCCTTTTCCAAGTCAAAGAAGACACCAACCACGTGTTGCCTAAGAACGAATGCCTCCTGGATGAAGTTATCAATCCGCACCAAATGGTCTATGGTAGACCTATGGCGACGGGACCCACACTGAATTTTGAAAAGAAGGTTTTGGCATTCAAGACACCAAATTAGCCTCTTGTTTACCATTCTTTCCATCAGCTTGCACAGGCAGGATGTTAGGGATATCGGGCAGTGGTTTCCGAGGACAGAGTTGTCCTTTCCCTGCTTAGGGATGGGTACCACCACTGATTCTTTCCACTTGTCTGGGAACTCACCATCCCTCCACATACGATTGAACATGTGCAGAAGATTCCTCATGGCAGCTCCAGGAAGGTTACGTAAGAACGCGTTGTGGATGGCGTCCATTCCTGGAGCCGTGTCCTTCAAATCTGCTATGCCAGACTGAAGTTCCCAGGGAGTGAATGGGTCGTTGTACGGGGCATTCACATTGCCTGACCTGAAGTCTAAGCTAAGACGTTCTATTTGGCATTTAACATCAAGAAAAGCGCTTGTGTATTGAGAGCTGCTGCTTACTGCAGCATAGTGCTCACCAAATACATCCGCTATCTCTAGCGGAGAGAGAGAACTGATTTATATATATATATATATATATATATATATATATATATATATATATATATATATATATATTAACTAAAGGAAAAGAAAAGGTAGTGATGAGGGTGGCAACAAGGTGTTGAGGGAAGCCCAGTGGGCACTTATCAAGTTGAGGACCAAGCTGGCAGGCTGCTGGGGGCGTCAAAGAGACACGTGAAACACACAAACACAAAAAGACAAAAAAACACATGCAAGCTTATCGGGCCTATGCCCTTCTTCAGCGAAAGAGTATATACAAGTGACACACTGGGCGGGGAATGACAGGGTGATGTGGGAAGGTTGATGATTGGAGGAGCTGGGGAGTAGGAGGGGTGGATAGCCAATAAAGAGGGAGTGTGGTAAGGGAAAGTGCGAATAACTACAATGTAACAAGGAGACAATGTAAGGGGGCTAATAGGGTTAGCGGAGGTTGAGGCCAGGCAGAGAGAAAGAGTCGAGAAGATGGATATGTGCTAGTTCCCAGTGTCGGAGAAGGGGGGCAGGAGTGTCATAGGGTAAAGCGCGAATAATCCTAACATTGTAGCAACTATTGAAGGGGACATTGTGGGTATTGGCGTGTAAAGCAACTGGGAGAGAAACGCTATTCTGGTGACCATTCATTCGGATGTTTAACGGATTGCTGGTGAGGCCTACGTAAAACGCGGGACAAAGGGTGCAGGTAAGGAGGTAAATAACGTTACGGGTGGTGCAGTTGCTTCTGGAGGTGATGGGGTAGGTGATGTTGGTGGAGGGACTCGAGAAAGAAGATGAGGGTAGGTGGATAGGGCAAGTGAGGCAGCGAGGTTTTCCGCAGGGGTGGGAGCCTATTGCAAGAAGCGTGGTAGAAGTGGGAAGTTCCTTCCTCCACAAGATATTTCCCAAATTTGGGGGCTGGCGGAAGGAGAGGAGCGAAGGATTGGCAAAAAGGTTGATAAAGAGGGACTGATGGGAGGAAGAGGTAAGAATAGGGTGGGCAGCATGAAGGATTGTTTTGAGAGCTTTGTGGATGCCAGGAAGGAAAAGTGTCATAAGAGTAAGTGGAGGGATAGATGCAGGAATAGTGGGTGTGTGAGGATGGGATCCATTGTGGGTAGGCGTCATCGCCCTATGGATCTGTTCGCGGACCAAGACTGGAGGGTAACCACGTTTGAGAAGAGCATCCTCAAGGACAGAGTAATACTCTAGAAGGGATGCTCTATCAGAACAAAGCCTCCATCCTCGACGAGCAAGGGCATAGGGGATAGAGGTTTTGGTATGAAGGGGATGGCAGCTATCAAAGTGGAGGTCTTGGAGGCTGTTGGTGGGTTTGATGTGAACACAGGTGCGGATTTTGCTGTCTTGAAGGTAAAGATCGACATCCAGGTATGTGATGTGGGAGGTAGAGGATTGGTGGGTGAAGGACAGAGAAGGATGGGATATATGTTAAATACACATATATATATATATATATATATATATATATATATATATATATATATATATACATATATGCGGGATGATTCTTAATTACATACCTAAAATAGTAGTATCGTGTTCTACACATAAAAATAAGCAAAAAGTGTCAAATAAATATATGGTTGCAACCGCTTAGGTAGCGAGATATGGTAACATTACATCTGGCAACGATAGAAGGCAAATGGAAACAAAAGAAGAACTAGAACAATAAGACTGTAGTGACCTCGCACAAGCCTGCAGACTGAATGATTGCATATCATTGCACATTGTTGTTGATTATTGCATACTGTTCATGATTATTGGTCTGGAATGTGGCGCTACCTCACCGTTGTCAGTTTAATGTTTCCCCATCTTGCTAACAAAGCAGGTGCGACCATATACTTATTTGACACTTTTTGCTTATTTTTATGTGTAGAACTTGATGCTACTATTTAAGGTATGTAATTAAGAATCACCCTGTACATTAGGTGGGGTGAAAAATGCGAAAGTCGTTAGATTGAAATGTAATAGTGAAAATAAGTTGCCTTTTGACACTACAAAAAAATTTTTGAAATCGGTCAATATCATCCATTCACACAATGACCTTAAATTTTCGAAAATTTGCCCCAAAAATGGGTATTTTCTGAAATTCTGTACAATTGGTTATAAAGGTCAGATTCTGATTTATTTCGGTCTGCAAACACTACTTTGATGATAAAAAACAAAAAATATATATATATGGGAGTGCAGATGTCCCACATAATAGGGGTTGAGGGGTTTTTATGAAAAATTGTGTATTCTGTCCACTCCACCCCATCGCAGGTTTTTTCATTTTAGCAGTCTAATACAATATGTGCACCTCTCGGCTTGTTCCATTTTTGTGTTGGGAATGACTCAGAACAACACGAGAAGGTGGCTGCACCATAAGTTCCACCCACACCCTTCCCAACCAACCAACCATAAAGGGCATTCTCAAACATGACAACAGGGTGATTCTTACGTATCCGTCCCTGCAGTCAGCTCCACATACTTTCTTTGATGCTTCAGTAACCAGCTTGACACACCATTCAACAGCTTGCGAGTGACAAGGTAGATTCACAAAGTCCCAGTCAGGTAAGTGTTTTGTCTCAATCAGGTTGTTAAAGCTTCAGAGCTTACATCCTTCATGAGAGGTAGTGATGACAGTGTAGCAGATGACCAATCAATCATTTCAGTGTAGTCTGTAGCTCTGAAATTCAAAGCAGGAAGAATGAATGTGCAGACACATTTTGATTTAGAGGTTTCTCCCTTGCTTTCAAAATACGTCGCAGGCCAAGCTCTCTAATATGGTCCCTTTCATCCACCACCATGGCCAAGAGGAGGTTCTCTGGATGGGCGAAGAAGGCACTTCTTTGGATGACAGGATCAATGATATCTCTCAGGTGCTGTGGTAGGTATTGGGAATTCTTTATGAAGTTAAATACATGTTTTGCACCATTTGTTATGGAAGGGAGCATCTTGATTTTAAACCACATGGGTGTGTATACCTTCAAAATAAATTTTACAATGTGTATCAAAGCAGGTGATGGTTTCTTTGTTGATATATACAATCTGAGTATCCTATTTGCAGTTGTCAACCATCTGGAGTGAGACAACGGTCCAGGATCACGAACGGCAAGGTCAGGAGGACAGGTGCCCAACTGAATGGCAAGTGTAATGTCTAGGAGGTATTTCAGGTATTTGCTAAGGACTTCAGGAAGTACGCATTCAATACTCTTGAATTCCACCACCGGTAATTTTCCACAGCCTTGAAGCTCCCTACCGATAGGCCCAATGTACGAATTAGGGCCATCAGTTTTCCCATCTAGGTATTGAAGGAGGTACATGAGGGGCAGCTCATTAAAATGCAGAAGGCAAATGATCCATTGCACAGGCATCTTGAGAATTAATTCCATATGTCTTATTGCTTCATTTTTCCACCCTGTGTTTGTAGCAATACCATCTGATCCAATTGCAATCAAATCTGATATATCAATGCCTTCTTCTTTCAGATGAGTCAAAATACTCAGAACAACATCTTAGAGAACCGGGTTCCTGAATGAGAGAAATGTGCTCATCTTTCTGCAACTTACGGTAACATTTGAAACCTATTTTCTCCAGGGATGAGGTATTATCTTTCCTCCTGTCAAAGTATAGGCATTGGAGGACAATATCCTGTTGGTTCTGCAATGTACACCTATTGATTAGCTTTTCTTGCCTTATTTTACTTTTGTCACTCACGACTGACTTGTCTCTTTCATTGAGAAGCCCAATATCTTTCAGAAGACTTGTGGCAATGGCTGCTGTTGCTCTGTCCAATACACCTGTCTGATACCTGTCACTCACCAATGCAGTAGCAGGGAGTCTGATATGCATTTGGGACATAGAAGGTAGGTTTTCATGAATTTGTCAAACATCATCTGCATCTGGGACCAGTTCAGATTTTGTTTCATGTGTAGATGCTTCTTTGTTTACAGGTGCATCATCATCTTCTCACATCATGAAAGAATCAGTATTTGTAGAAACATCTACCACAAAACAATCAGAGTTTTTTCTGTTACGATCATTCTTTTTCTTCCTCCCTGCCCTTTTCACGAGCTTTGCAGTTTCAACTTCATCAACCGAACCTATATTTTCAACTCTTTCAGTTCATTGATCATACAGAAATTTTTGTTCAAGATGAGGAATTTTCCTCTCCTTGACACAATCACAGGTTATGGAAATACGATTTGTGCAATTTCAGGATTGGAAGGATTTACCACAAGTGCATGTAAGATGCAAGGCACACTTGCAGGCTACTATATCAGAAAGTTTAGTTTTAGCCACATTCCTGAAATCATCAAGGGCCTGCTTAAATTTAGATTTGCCTTTATCTCTGTTGAATGACTTGCGTATCTTATAGTATTTTTCATGATATGACTTTATCATTTGTACAGCCCTCTTGTGTGATACTGATGGAATATATGCCTTTGAATACAAAGCTTCAATTTGAGTGGCAACATTCTCAGCCATAATTGAAAAACTTTGTTTTTGACAAGGTGTTTCTGACGCCAACTTGTACCTCTCTTCAAAACAACATCAAAGTACATCTGAATATGAAGGAAGATAATTTGGATTGAACACTTTTGGAGGTCCAAATATAGGACAAGTGTGGTCTTTCCTAGTTACTTGATACCAAATGGTATTTTTTCCATAGCAGAGAAAGAAGAAGGCATAATATCCGCAAAATTTGCAAATGAGATCCTCGAGGAAAGGAAGACCAGAAGTGCACAAGGGAAAATCAAAGCAATGTATGGCAGGAGGGCCGAAGATGAGGCAACAACCTGAAGAAGTAAAGGAAACACAAGACAGAACTTGCGGTCGCACTCGCACGATGTTTGCCTGGAAATGACTTCCTTAGCAGATTCTCCTCGCAACGACGCGAGAGTCAAGACAATTCCCTGGTGCCGCTCGCCGAGCAGTGCTAGGGAATTGTCTCTACTCTCGCATTACAGACAGACGTTAGTCTGGAGTGGGAAGGGAGTCCATTGCACTGTGAACGGAGGGGGTGGGCACATTGAAGCCTGTGATTGAAAGGCACCGAACTGAAATAGATATTGCGACTATGTACGCAGCATGGCAGAGTGGACAAAATACACCATTTTTCATTAAAAAGGGCCCCCTTCAACCCTCATCTTGTCCGACACCCGCACCTATACATTTTTTTTATCGTCAAAGTAATGTTGCATACCCAAAAAAAATCGGAATCAGTCCCTTATAACCAATTGTGTGGAATTTCAGAAAATATCCCTTTTTGGGGTCAAATTTTCGAAATTTTAAAGTCATTGCATGAACGGAAGATATTGACCAATTTCAAAACTTATTTTGCATTGTGCTTGCAGTGATCAAAGGCAACATATTTTCACTATCACATTTCGATCCGACAACTTTTGCATTTTTATAAACTAAAAGCCACGTATGATGTCGCCATAATCCTAACACACTAAATATCCTCATTTTTGCATAAATTGTAGTGTGATATATAGGCTATTTCCTTAATGATGATTATGGCTATTGCTGAAACAATCTAAGCCATGAAACCGGAAATTCGAAAACTTGGACGCCAGCCGATTGCCAGAGAATTTAGAAATTCCGGATAGATGCCTTGATTTCATGGAAAATGAAAATTGCCTTATTTATATATTATTATGGCAGTCAATTTTAATTATTACGTAAACTTATGATGACTTCATTATATCTACTCACAAGAAATTTAGTAAAGCATGAAAAGTATTTTAATGTTGTGTTTCGTAGTTTTTTGAGAAATTTTAACCTATCAATTGTTAAATATAATGGTGTCATACCTATTTCACGATTTTTAAAATCCAAATACGTCCTAAAGTCGCAGATGATGATGCCATAAAATTGACACAAAATATTCTAATTTTTCCATAATTTTAGTATATAGAGTATTGTCTTAATGAAGATTATTCTTATTCCTCATGCAGGGCAATCTGAGTCACAAAACTTGAAATATGAAAACTTGTACATGAGGCGATTACCAGAGAATTTAGAAGTTATGGATAGTTGCCTTAATTTTACATAAAATTTTTAATATTCGGCTAGACCTCATGCAACTTATTATCTAATACATATAGGCTCCACCTGGCTGAAGTGCTGTTGCCTGGAGATCACATTGGTTTATTTACGAGTTTAGATATTGGTGTAAGGTGATTTTTTAAGCGCTTGCAGTATGCAAGCACCGACATCTCGTATAAATAAAAAGACGAAAACAAAATAAGACTACCATTACCTAAACAAGAGTAAAATGTACCTTGTATATTTTTGATTTATTATTACATTACATGTATTTATCGAGGAGATTTATGAGCAAATTAATGACATATATGAAGAAGATGGAAGAGGAAAGGACAACAGCATAATAACTGCATAAGAAAATCAGAAAACCATGGATCACTATGAAAATGCTGGAGAAAATGACAGACGAAATGGAAAAACATTAACTGTAAAGAAGGTAGAGGCAACTATAGACGTCTAAACAATGAGTTGAGAAGGGTAACAGATAAAGCTAGAGAAAACTGGATAAAAGAAAATTGTGATGAAATACAACAAATGGAGAAGTTAGGACAGTACGATATAATGTATGTTAGGGCACTGGAATTAGAAGATAAGAACTCTAATGGAATTTGTGGTAAAGGAATTATGAATACAGATGGGAAGATAGTCTCAGAAACAAAGGATGTAGCACAGGTATGGGAAGAATACATTAAGGAATTATAGAGCAAACAGACAGGAGCGGCAAAAATAGAACTGGAAGATGAGGAAAACATTGAAGAAGACAACTTAGGACCAAGTATTATGGAGAGCAAATTAGAAAAAGCGATAGTGGAACTAAAGAAAGGGAAAACCACAGGCAGCAATGGAATACAGGCTGAGGTACTTTAAGTCATGGGATCAGAAGGACTCAAAACGATCATGAAATTAATTAATAAGATTTAGGACACGGGAGAGTGGCCTTGGGATTTCCTAGAAGTAACAATGATCCCTCTAAAGATGAAGCCAAAGGCTACAGAACGATAAGCCTTCTGTCACACACTTCGAAGATCATCACGAGGATTCTTAATATAAGGTTGGAGAAAAAGGCAGAAGAAATGCTAGGGGAAGATCAATTATATATATCAGGTAGGTTGTTCCGGTGGATGAAAATGCGTCCAGTTTGCAAATGATGTCATGTGGATTTCACTTTGTAGTGGGAATCTCAAAATTCATATAAAAATTAACGTAAATCAACTGCTGATATCCGTATTTTTATTTCTTTACTCTGTTATTTTAAATAATACATTTATAAGCCATGCTATGAAATCCTGTGACATCAATTTGTAAGTAACAATGATTTTTTAACCAAGTACCGGAATTGAAAAGTTTGTTAAGAACATTCAGCATAAAGTGAGCTTCGACAAAGGGAAAATACTTCTAAGAAAGGTTCCAGACTTATCTCAAAGAGAAGGGATTCATTTCCCATGTTTCTCTCTCAAAGGCTGATTTTTCCCAAGTTAACTTTTTAGTTCTTTTCATAATTGATTTCTTCGAATTTAACGTAAATACTGATGTTTTTATCCCTCATTAAGAGTGTTGCCATTGTATCAACTATTGTTGGACTCGGATTTGGTATAGTCTAGTTTTTCCACACAAATATGCGTGATCGATTTAGTTGTTCGTTTGAATGCTAATTTATGAAATTTGGGAACACAAAGAGCAACTCATCCGCAGTGATTTTAAAGCTATTAAAGGCAATATAAGTAATTGCTGCACTACATTAAATTTAAAATAATTGTTAGAAAAATAGGCATCATAAGTTCCATTTGGGTTATTTTGTTATTGTATAGAACAGTGTTTCTCAACATTTTTACAGTTGCAGCACCCTGAAGAAACTTTTCAGAATTTGGTAGCACCCTTAACCATCATCCTACTGTATTTGCCTATATGGTGTTATTGCCTATAGGGTGTTGCTGCCTTAGTAAATGCAGATTACAAATTTTTTGGTTTCAACTCTTACCTTAGAATAATGGCAAAAATGAAAATCTATGATATGCGCAAGTTACATTTGCATATGAATACCAACTGTCTACTAACCATGAAAAAAATCATCTGCTGGCCATGTCATTTTTTTAACTAAACAATACCAGATTATAGATGATATAATTAAAGTGGGTTGTAGGAAAAATACTTTAAAAGCAGAATAAAATATTTATTGATAAATCAAAAAACTTGTTACATTCAGAAATATATTCTGCAATCATAAACAACACAAATGGTACAAACTTTCTTACCATGAACTCCATTGGCATTTTGTCACTGATATAGAATTAATATTAACAAAGTCATGACCAAAAATTTACTTGTAAAAGCTAAGATGGTGATGATTGATGAGGATATGAAAACCATTGATGATGTGAGATGTGAATGAGGCCCACCTAGCCCTAATCTGGTGGTGGGTTGCCCCCTTAGCCTCCAGAAAGGTCGGTATCTGCTTTAGTCTGGTTTCTCACTTTGTGTTATTGACATGTGGAGATGTGTTAATATCATACTCTCACAATGGCATTACACTTGGGATCATTGAGACACACAAGCCTATCCACCACGACAAGGTAGCAGAACCATGGATAGGGACATTCATGCATCCATTCATTCTTGTTGTTATTTAGTCTTCACATAAAATGCAAGTACTAAGAACCATACACCACATTCAAGTTTAGAGGCATTACTGCCATGCCAGTGACACACAAGTCAGGAGCATACACATACAAAAATACACACATCCATTTATTCTTACGGTTATTTAGTCTTTACATAAAATGAAGTACTAAGAAAACTGAAACAGCATTTCCATGACAGGAACATCACTTTCTCCTTTGATTTCCTTTGACGTCCTTTGCCTGTGCCGCAAAACGTAAACGTAATTCCTTGTTTTCATCTTCCAGTTAAGCCGCTTGTTTTCTGTCTCTAATTTAATGACTTTTAACACCCACTCATTTAGTGTGTCGTTAGCGAATTCTGCACCCCTGAAATGAAATAAAAATTTGTAATAACAACAAAAATAGCAGAGGTAGAGGGGAGAGGCTTAATCAAAATTAGAAAATGAGTACAATTTAAAGCTAAAAGCAGTTTTTATAGCTACAATTTGCAAAGTTCTTTATGCTGAAACTCATGTAGTTAAATACTGATCCTTTGTAATACAAACTTTGATTCAGCTGGCTGAAGAACACTATGCTGTATAAAGTATTGCCTAAACATTAATTGCTTACAACTTGATGTTACCAGTCTCTTTCTTTAACCATTAAGATGCTCTTCAAAAGACAAATTATATACATAATATCCTTATTCTGTCCATACATTGGTCTGCCAGAATACTCGATACAAATCCACATAAGAGAACACTTAACCTTTATCTTACTAGGGTTTTCCGGATTATATGGCTCATTGGCTGAGGTTTTTTAAATTTTCATCAGGTTAAAGTTAGCGTTTTGGAAAAAATTATTACCAGATAACTATGCATTGGATTGGGACGAAATAAAAAGTGTATTCTAGAAAATATATTGTCCTATATGATACAAATTTTAATAATTCCTTTTAATTTTTGAAAATGTTGTCTTTTGCTTTCTTAAACAACATAAAATGGAATCGGACGGACATTTTAAAAACATTTTATTAAAAAACTAATATCAAGGGCTTCTGTGTTAAAAATGTGCAAATATTATACTCATGCCATTTGGTAAAAGTCTGCAATATTAATTTTAATCGAAATTTTTATAAATGTTTAAAAAATAAACAAACAATTATAATAAACCGCCCACAAATGTTTTCTTACGTCATCCAGTTTGACCACATCATTTGTAAAGTAAATTTTTTCCTTATTACTTTAGTGTTTATCATATAAATAATAGTAATGTAACTATTTTAATACCTGATCTACATAGTGAGCAAGTTTTTATGTTGGTAAAAAAATTTAAATCGTGCAAGGGCAGTTTTTTAGGAAACATGGAATGTTACTGAAATTCCTTGCCTTATTTTTGGAAGCGAGTACTTTTACTGATGCCGAAAATGAAGCCCAGTGATGTTATTTTTTTGATAGATTTACTACTATAAATCTTTATTATCTGAGAAATGCAAAAACCGCAATATATGCATATACTGGTCGCGAGTCATATGCTTTCGGCAGAAGGGAACATCATGCAATTCATCTGTCGACCAGTAATCCTTCATTGCATCCTGACAATCATGCCTCATCAAGATGGTAAATGCCAGAAATTTCAGCATTTCAGACGGAATAATTTCTGGAATTCTCGGAGATGCCCTTTTACTCTGCATTAATTGATGGTTATATCTATTTGCTTCTTTCACTAAGAGATCAAGAACTTCTTTAACAATAAACAATTGGAAAAAATCCAGAGAATATTTTCTAATGCAAGCAATGATTCATACATATCTAACCCGCATGGTGGTCCGATAAACGCAAAAACTTGCAGATTTAAATTACGGGAAGGACACCAGGATGCCTCTCAATTTCCTCATCAGTGATGAATGCCCTTGGATCTATTGTCACTTATTTCTTTAAAAGTACTACACCATAACTGTAATTATTACAATATATCACAAAGGATATACCATATAAGAAATAAATGAAAATTGAAGGATTGAGAATTATAAGTGGGCTATCAACCATTTTTCAATTTTTCAGAAGAGCAAAAACAAACTTTTGTTTTACAATATAATTTTATGTAATCTATGTAATTTGCTTTCTGGTGTCACTTTTATACACGTTAAGGTTAGACAGATGCTTTAGTAACACCAAATAAGAGAGAAAGATGAAAATATATAAACAAAAGAAATATTTAATTAAGGCTTACTTAAACTGGACTATACAGAATTATAAATGGGCTTATTAAAAATGTGAAGTTTTGGATATGAAACATTAATTAGTATTCAGACATTATTAAAATTACATAATGTTACATTCATATGATATTTATAATAAAAATATTACAGAATATTTTTCTTTTTACAATAGTAACTGATTGCAAATGCTAACAAACAGCGCTGCTTGCTTGGTCACTGTAATGCTGTTTAGTACTTTATTCCTGACATAATAAGAAAGAAAGATACAGTATATCATCTTTTTTTCATTTTTCTTCGTGATGTCTGTCCGTCCATATGCATATATCAGGGAAGAATTGGCTCAACCAATTTCAACCAAATTTGGTACATACAATATTCACATATATTAATAACAAAAATGGCATACTTGGACTGGGTAGACTCAGCAGGGGTACCACAATTGCAAAGTTTAACTTTTTGGTAATTGTGAATTTGGAAAGAATTGGCCAAACAGATTTCAACGAAATTTTTTAGGAAGGAGGTGTGTAAGATAGAAAAACAAAATCAATATGTTTAGTCTAGATATGGAAATCAGGGTTGCCTCAATAAAAGTAATAAAAAATTTCTTTTTTACACATATTTGTGTTGAATTGACTGAATCAATTTTAACGAAATTTAATATATGTAATGTACACATATATACAAACCCATAATAGCATATTTGGACCGGATCAGCTAAACAGCAGTGCCACATTTACAATTAAACTTTCCGTAATAATGGGTTTGGAGGGAATTGGCTGAACAGATTAAACCAAATTTCACATATAAGATTTTTACAGCATACCATAATGAAATCAAGAGGTTTAAAGCAGGCTAAAGAGCAGGGCTACCACAGTAAAAAGTTAAATAATTCTTCTTTTACATGTATTTCTAGAGAACTGGCAGCAAGGATTTTAACGAAATATGGCATATATATTCTTCACAAATAAATAACCAAAATAGTACATTTAAACCAGGTGGCCTAAACAGGGTTACCACAACATCAAGGTTAAAATTTCTGTGTAACTATGAATTTGGAAGGTAATGGCTGAACGGATTTAAAAGAAATTTTGTTTGTAGGGCGAGTATAGAATTTAGAAACGAAATGAACATGTTTAGATTGGATCTAAAAAGCAGGGCTACCACAATATAAGGAAAAATAATTTTCTGATTTCAAAGCAAATACATTAGTATCGATTATACTACGGCGAAGTTGACGAAAAGCACTTTGTACCATGGGAAACCCGTGTACACCCCTACTTGTTCTTAGTTAGTTACTGTTTTTGTACTTGATCACTCCAGTCACCTATCTCTGCTTCTGCCTAATCTTCATCAGACTCGTCTTCTGGGCCATTTTATCCTAATATTCAAAATATAACTGCCAGAAAGCTTTTTTCATGTGGAATATAATCTTGCTGGCTCTTCAGATCCTTTATTTTTGCAGGGTTAATGGAAACTGATTCTCTGTATCTCCTCTTAAGCCCTGCCAAAATCATTATCACCAAACTCTGTGAGGTTCGATAAAGTTGGTCAGGAAATAAAAAAAAGATTCCAAAAATTCTAGGAAAATATGTAGATTTTGCAAATCTCAAACTGTGTATAAATGCAAAAAGTGTAATGTACCATTGCATGCAAAATGTTTTGTAAATTTTCATGAAAATTAATAAAATTTAAAAATATTATTTTGATGTATTTCTTCCCAATTTTTCCCGTTGTGAAAATGCAACTTTTTATATTGTTGCTATGAACAATTAAAAAATTTTCCTTCGAGTTTTTTCTTTATTCAGATTGAAGTCAACAATACTGAAGGAAATTTTCCAAAAAAAATCCATTTTTTCTAGGCTTGGACAGTAATGGGTTAATAATTTCTACTTCATTTGTTGGTGTGAGAAAGATATTGCGAGGTATTCTATTCATCTGATAATATTTGTTGTAAGTGTTACTACAAAAGTTTTGAGAGATATTGGTAGCTACTTTGTTGAAAAAGTTATTTAGTTGGTTTACGATATCTTTTGGGTCAACATTAATTTCAGATAGAGAAAAGATTGAGATTTCCTTTTGCCTTGCTTGATTAATTATATTCCACATACTTTTACTAATATTAGTAGACTTTGCAATGTAACTATCAATATACTCTTTTTTAGTCTGTACTAGCTGAAAGGCCCGGATTTGCTTGGGAAAGTTTTCTTTTAAGTAGCAAATGATTTTTATTATTTATATTGATATATAACTTTTGATGTCATATTACAATAAAACTAATACAATAAATTCTGAAATTTACTTACTTTCGCTGTTGGGTACCCCAAGTTTACCAAACGTTCCTTGTTCCTTAATTACATTGACATTACTATTTTATGCATTGTATTGTAAAGTTTTATCATTAATAGAATTACACATTAACGTCTTACTTAATATTCACATGGATAGATGCACCCAAGCCTTTCATGCAGCAATAAAATTATGTAGATTATGCCAATACTATTAGCCAAAACATAAACAATAACATTTTGGTTACCGAACAAATATAAATAGATGCTTCTCTTCCTTGCGGCGAGGTTGCTCCAGTGCCTCAATAATGTGACATCAGTAGCAGTACTTATACAAAAGTGATAGAACAGTATGAGCTAGGTTTATGAAAGCTCATGGTTTTTTGGCCTTTCCAATAAGTACCAGTTTTAATTTGTGGTTACTAGGTTACCAGTAGCATTACTACAGGCTAAAATTGTCACTCTTTCTTTACTTTGTTTATACCCAGGAGCTGAATCTTCAACCCGAGAAGCTCAAGTTTTGAAGGTAGCATTTTATAGTTTAAGCCTGTCTCATTGCAGTTATATATCTGCTCACCTAACAATCCTTTGTTGTAAATGAGATAACAAAATTTCGCTTTAGATTTGAAAAATTCATCCGAATTTGCCGATAATTTTTAGCCACAGATATTGAGCGGCCTATGGCTATGTCGGATTATGCGGAATGTCGGACAATAGAAGATTGGATTATCGGGACTCTACTGTATATTTATATCCACATCAGTGAAGGGCTGCATGGCATTTTGGGGCTTCTCCACACCATTTCCCATGCATTCTTATGGAAATAGTATTTTGTTGACCCCATGGTCTGCAAACCTAGACCAAGTTCTTCCTTTGGTCCATAGGATGACCCATGAAACTTTTGAATCCAATAGCTTCAACAGTGCCAAAACGTATAAAGATTTACTGTTGTTATCTCTATTTGACAAGTATTCTATTCCTAGTTGGCGTAATGTACCCCTTGCATTTCTGATAGTGCTGTTAATCCAGGTGCATCTTTTAACTGATTTGTTCCATTTTTTGACAGTAACGATTGGACAACTGCAATTGAACCAGTATGAAAATGTTTCAACAAATTTTTTATATTTACTATTGGTCATTTTTTCATTAGTCACATTAAGCCAGTTTTCATTCTCTAATAAGGTTTGGAGTAATAATGCTAAGTTTTCTTTTTTAGAATTGTTTTGGAGAAATTTTATGATAATAAGAGTCTAGCAGTAAGATTGACTTCTGTATTAATAATATAATTAATTTGTTCAAGTATATTACCCAACTGCATGAATTTTAATAAAAATTAAATATACTCTGTGTAATAAAATATATCCAGTGTTTGATAAAATATACACTTACCAATATCCATGGCCTAGGTGAGATTCGAACCCATGGCCCTAGGATTATGATATTATTCAGAAAAATTAAAAGAAGTAGAAGGAACATAAAGACATTATAAATATAGAATAATTAATGCAAGTCATGAATCTCCTGAAACTGATCAAACAATATCTGAAGCACAGCAAGTATTTTCTGAAGCATAAACTTAGACATTTGAAAATGGAATATTTTCTTAAAGTTAAAACCTGTTAAGCCTACAGTTTTCACTAAATTTTTTTGTAGGTGGATTACTTAGGTGTTCAATGCATTCATATTTGTTTCATTATTTTCTAACAGAGATTCTAATAAATTCCTTTTAGATCTGTTATTAAGCCTCTCTTCTTTTTCCATGTACTTCCTTTTCAGCCGTGAATAAAGGTAAATTGATGTAAGGCACAGCATCAGATTTCAGCTTCCTACTATTTTTTGGTGAATAATTCAACAGCTTATGCTGCAGGCTTTTGAAAAATGAACTTCCATCAAAATGCACAGAGCAAATTCATGCTGCAAAAAATTGATAATTGATAAGTAAGCTTTTGACAATGGCTAATTAATTAATAGAAAAGATTGAAAAAATGAACAAGTATGATGGGCTAATCCAAAGAGTCAAACAATCTTATGGACTTCCTTTAAAAGCACATTCTGGCCAACAGGTTGGAACATTACAAGAAAATGCTATAAAGTGCAGGCCAAGTTTAATGACTGAAGACTAAACTCAACTAAAATATTCATTGATCATGGAAAAATGGAGAAAATTGTTGCTTTATATTTTTACAAATACTTAAATCGATCAGAAAACACTACATTTCAAATGTAAATAATAATTCATTAAATCGTATCATATTTCAATTTATAGTGCACATGAACATATGTAGGAAGAACTGGTTTTTATGATTAGAAGGCACGTTTGGAAACACTGCAAAATTTACATAAAAATGGTCATTAATGCAAGTTACATTTTGTATTGTAATAACGCTTATGATGTGAAGTACATATGTACTTATTTTAAATTAAATAATGTTTCAGATCTTGTTAAGAGATATTTAAGAATTACAGAAAAATACAAATTATTTTTTTACATGATATTTTCTTAACTTAAATTTGTGACTGAAATTTATATTGCACCAAGCACTTCATTTAATTCTAAATGCAAGTAGAATCCACCAAAGACAATGTAGGAATCAATTAAGTAATAGTTAATGTCATATTGAATGAATAATTTCATAAGATTGATGCTTAAATTATTTATAACGACATCATTGGTTTCAATGTAACAACCTTCGAGTGTTTATAGGTAGGTACTTAAAACTGTTCGAGAAGAATTTTACATTGCTCAGATCACTGAGGTTCAATTCCACAATAATAATTAAATAAATTGATATAGATAAAATTAATAAGTAGTATATTTAACCCTGGAAGGTTACACTAGGTTTTGGCACCCTGTTCAGGTACACTGAGTACCCCAGGAAGAAAATATTTAGCCATAAACTGTTAGCAAACAAATGTTTATTTTTTAATTTATAAACAAAAAGTGAAAAGAAAGTTTTTGAAATTATTTAAAACATCTGTTGCAAATTATATCCGAATTATTCCAGCAAGTAAACTCCTGACAGCTCTTGCAGCATGCTGTAGTTTTGCAGCCCTTGCTGTGGTCCCATAGCTGGCATCTTCCACTCCTTGACTCCAAATTGATTGCAGTACTCGTTGAAGCCTCTGGCAGTTGAAGTTGTGAAGCTATAGACTTATGGAGGGAAGTTCTCAAAGTTGTAATTTGGAGGCGTTCTTGGAGCTGGGGCCTGATAATAGCTTCTTCCAAATTCATCAAGAAAGAAAGCCTAGACAGCTTATATTTGCCTTTCATGCCATTATTGTGTGGCAAAATAACAAATGCATTGATACCTGCAGCATTTAACAACACATAAAAGATAGCATCTTCTAGTTTATCCACTCTGAGAGGTAAACAGCTATATCGGCATCCGTGGCAAAAGTTTTAAGATCGATGCAAAGTATAAAAACGTGTCTCAATGTTGCATTTTGTACTAATTTGATCGGTGGAGTTAAAGTTTGCATAGATTTGGAATTACGGTGAATAATAAAGTTCACTGAAACAGGTTCGAAAAAAAACATCCGATTCCGGTACACTGGAATATTCAGTGCCCCAAAGACGCTACAGAAAGCGCAAAAAAAGAGGGATGACAAACAAAAAAATTCTCAACATCATCTTTTAAGTGATCCAAAAGGAACTCTAAAAGTGACAAGTTAATATAATAACTCTCTCTCTCTCACACACATGCAAAATAGAAATCCGTGGAGTATTCAGTGCCCCAGTGTACTCTTCCATGGTTAAACCAAAGAATACCTGTTCTTACCTGTTTTCACGTTTATGTTGTCTCTTCTCCGGCATGCTCGAATCCATGATTCTTGAAATGACTTTTCTCGGGGAAATCGGAAAAAACTCACTCTACCGTTACTTTTTCTTAAACTGTTATTACAGCCAAATACTGCACAGAATGACATTTCACTGAGAAAATCGCTGTTCAAGAGAAAACGTAAACTTTTTCCGAATCTGAAAATGCTGCCAACCTTAAATCATATGTCCATGAAGTTATATACGATATGCCATATACGATATATCGATAGTCGGAGTGACCAACAAAGAAGTTGAAACGTGTCGAAAGTTTTTTTATTGAGATTTATGGAGTACATATGCCATTAAGATGTTTAAAAACATTTAGGTAATTTGAAAAACATCTTATTTTATCGTAATCAGCAATTTTAATGACATATAATGGTATAAAGAAGTGATAAATGATACTTTTCACGTTCATGCTCATTCATCATCAATCAACTGCAGAGAAAGGTACTGAATACGAGAAAAACAAGCTGTGTTGGATATCAGCGATAACAGGTAATACACAGAAGATATTCATAAATAAATTTGTGTGCGTCACTAAAGCCTTCCAGGTGTCAATTTTTTTTAATTATAACATATCCGAAGAGCTAGCACAAACTATCAAATTACGCAATAAACTTTAGTTATTGTTTGTGAAGAAATGGAAGAGAGTAGAACGCAAGGCACCTTGACAAGAATATATTTTTTTCTGATAATATAAACAACATTAGCGAAATAAAGTTTTTAATTTAAATATAACATCTCACGTATACTGAAATTGTTGCCAATGAGTTATGATGAAACAACAAAAAATTCAATGGAGATTTCTGATGCGCTACCGACGTAAGTCAAGTAACAGTAAAATACACAATCTGCAATTATGAAAAACCTACAAAATCCAGGTAATAGCCACTAACAGCTCACGTGAAGCATTATAATTTACATATGATGATATGTAAGACTATTACCTACCCCTCTTAGATTTCTCATTATCAAAGGTTATCCGACCTTCTTGACGCGTCGCTCATACATCACTGTAAAACTAAAAAAAATATTTAAAATTTATAATAACATATTAGCATAATGGTTTTTTTTATATAAGATAAAGAACATACTAATACGTTCTAAGATGCAAACAAAATTGACGTACCGAAAAACAAATATTATAAAATACGATTTTTGGAAAACACAACGAAATATGCTTGAAGATCACAAATTTCTATAAGCAGCAATCATGATAAACGTAAAGAGAGGAGGTAAACAAACATTACAGGCATAATTAAACATTACATGACAAGTTCGGAAATGTGTATCATAATCACCTACCACCACAAGATATCTCGCTGTATTGGGTTATTCAACCCTCGACGCGCCGCGGTCTATATTTTTCGTAAAACTTAAACATTTCTAGTGGAGTTAAACAAAAGATAGAATAATATTGTTCACGGTAATAACTAAGTATATCATTTTGTGTTTAAATTTTATTTCTGTACGTTCAAAGACACCAAGACATCGAATCGAAGGCTTTATTTGAGGTAAATACCAATTGACAGAAAAACTCAATGGCGTACGAAATTGATATTGACCACCCCACATTAACCACTTTTGTCTAAATTGCACGACGTTGTCAATTTGAACCTGAGACGCTTAAAACAACGCTTAATCGGAAATCTCCAGTCAGTTCGGCCGCGCCCGGCGCTTTCGAAGATGAGAATTCAACCATGTCCGCCAAACCAAGCAAGGTAGCTTATTACGGTAAACAGTAAAATGTCAACAATTACACTTGACGTTCGGCAATGAAAAGTAAATGCACCTACCCCCCGCCGTTTTTCAGATATTTTGATTTTTCAAAAAACGCCAAAATCGCGAAAAAACGTACACGTAAAACTCGAAAATTTTATTCGAGCACAAAGACGAAAGATAGGAAATTGGCGTTAACCCTGCCAAATAAATGTTAAATTATCTGTAATTCTATTTATGTTTTAACAAGCTACCCTTCCCAAAAATGTTTCTCCAATAAGGGTTCCGGATGCGCAACGGGCCCCTCTCGAGTGCAGGTCCGAGCCGCCCCTACGATAGTTCAAAATTTGGGGGGGTAGGTGTTTGTCAATGCATGTATCCTATATAAAATTAAATTACGCGTTCGTTAGTGTATGTTGCTATTTCTGAAACCGCGTCGTTTGTCAGATACGTTGACTTTTCCAAAAACAATGGAAAAAGCGCGCTCCCATTTTTAAGACACAAATTTTTATCTTTTTAATTAAACCATGTAGGAAGTTTATTTTCACCTAAACAGCATTTCATGGTATAGTTGATTTGTCGATATTGTTTATCGTCACCTATCCTATCGATAAGTATTTTTAACCTGCGATGACTGATGGGCTACCGTCCCCGGTGGGGCATCGACGCCGCACGTCGTAGCCTATTGTGCAATTACTGCGCATTATGATTATGTAATAAAAAATGTAATTCATTTTAACCTTCCCCCCGCAGTTTTTGAGATAAGTGGGCTTCTCCAAAAATGGCGAAAGCGCGCTCGATTTTTTCCGCGAAAATCATCGATTTTTTCCGTAATAAAAAAACGAACTACAAAAACAGCTAATTTAGCTGTAAATACCTGTTATTACCTTAGTGCTTTTAAGTAGTCGAAACCTCCCTATGTTCTCGAAAAAAAATATTTTTGTGGGGTTCATCCGGTTCGGCGTCGGCCCGGCTCGAAATTCGTCAAAACGGTAAATGACCAATTGAGAAAAAACCACGGGGGGTAGGTATCTGCAAATAGTAGTTATATCATCATCATCATGCTTCAGTCCGAAGACAGGTTTTAACTGAATCGCTGCCTCCATTTCTCTCTCTCCCTAGAAGCCTCTTTTATACCTCTATAAGTATTATATCCCTGCTTTATATTATCTAATATTCCTATTCTTTTTCTCCCTCTTCCTCTTCTTCCACTAATTTTTCCTTCTAAAATCGTCCTTTGTAAACACTGTCTTCTCAATATGTGCCCTATCCAATTTGCTTTTCTTTTCCTGATTGTTTTTATTAGTATCCTTTCTTCTTCCACCATTTCTAATACTTCTTCATTTCTCTTCCTCTCTGTCCATTTCACTTTCATCATTCTTCTCCATACCCACATCTCAAAACTTTCTAAATATTTTTCCTCCTTTCTCCTTACCGTCCACGTCTCTGCACCATAAAGAGCTATGCTCCATATGTAGCATTTTGCTAATTTCTTCCTTGTTTCTAAATTTATTTTCTTGCTTGTGAGAAGCTCCTTCTTCTCGTTAAATGCTGCTTTTGCCATTGCAATCCTACTTCTGATGTCCTGTGTACTACTTCCATCCTGCGCTAAAATACTGCCGATATATTTGAAACTACTTACTTGCTCCAATTTTTTGCCATTTACCATTATATTTAATTCTTTATGTTCCTTTGAAACCACCATGACTTTCGTTTTTTCTGCATTGATCTTCATTCCATATTGTTGGCCAACCTCCACTAGTCTGTCTGTCATCCTCTGAAGCTCTTTCTCGCCTTCTGCTATTAAGCCCTGATCATCGGCGTATTTAATGGTGGTAATACTTTCACCTCCTATCTTAAATCCTTTCTCTTCCATCAACGCTTCTTCTGTTATTGTTTCTGCATAAATATTAAATATCGCTGGTGAAATAGGACAACCCTGCCTCACTCCCCTCCCTATTGAAGTACTTTCTGTTTCTTCTCCTTCAACCCTGACTCTAATCTTTTGATCAAAGTAAAGGTTTTTAAGCAGTCTTTTATCTTTCCAATCTATTCCTATTTTGTTTAAAATACCCAGCATTTTATCCCATTTCACTCGGTCAAAAGCTTTCTCCCAATCTACAAAACAAAAATACATACCTTTATTGACTTCTAGCGCTCTTTCTATCATCATCCTCATACATCCTATAGCATCTCTAGTCCCCCTTCCTCTTCTAAAACCAAATTGATTATCTTGCAACTCCTTTTCTATTTTACATTCAATTCTTTTGGTTATTATTCTGGTTAGAACTTTAGCTGTATGAGAAATTAAACTAATAGTTCTGTAATCCTTACAACATTTTGCATTGTTCTTTTTCTCCAGTGGTACCATCACAACATCTAAAAAATCTTCAGGCCATATGCCAGTATCATATACTTGGTTACAAAATTTTGTGAGTTGCTTAACTGCTTTAGATCCCAAAACCTTAAGAACGTCCACGGGTATATCATCACTCCCAACAGCCTTCCTTCTTTTCATGTCATCAATTGCTCTTTTAACTTCAGACTCGAGAATACTTGGTCCTAGCTGATCTTTTTCCACATCCTCTTTTTCATTTAATTCAATATTTCTTGGCTTTCCTTCTTTGTCATACAGAACCTCAATGTATTCTTTCCAGACATTCTTTACATTGTCTGGCTCTGATACTATTTTACCACTTTTGTTCATGATTCCTTTACGTCCTATCTTTCTTGCTTTTTTCTTGAATAGTTCCCTTGCTTTGCTATACATGAGGTTTGTTCTACAAATTTTTTCACATTCGACAATCTCCTCGCATTTCTCATTTATCCACTGTTCTCTGGCTTTATCTGTTTCCCTTCTTAAAGCATTATTTAACTCTTTGTACTTTCTTTGGCCTTCTTCAGTGTTTATGTTCTTCCACTTTCTCCGCTCTTCCATTTTTTGCAGCATGGCTGCTGTGATCCAGGGTTTTTTGTTTCTTTCACCCGTTATCTTTTCTACCTTCTTTTGCATTACATCTTTAATGTTGCTATGGATGTATCTCCACTCCTCATCTACATTCTTCCTATTTTCTTCAGCTCTCTCCCCCAACCTTTCCTCCAGCTCAGTAATGATAGCCTCCCTGTTCTTAAGGAGTTCCTCTAAGTTCCATTTCTTGTTAACTCTTATGTTTCTTTTAATGCTCTTCAGTCTACATTGTGTATTTGCCACCAAAAGGTTGTGGTCAGAATCGATATCTGCCCCTGGTAGTGTTTTCACATTTTTAATGCTATTTCTAAATCTTTCATTGACTAGTATGTAATCTATCTGGTATCGTCTCTGGTCTCCTGGGCTTCTCCATGTGTAAAGTCTCCGCTGGTGATGCTTAAACCATGTATTAGTTACAATCAATCTATTTCTATGGCAGAATTTCACAAGTTTATCCCCTCTTTCATTTCTCTTCCCTAGTCCATATTTTCCCACTATGTTATCTTCCTGTCCCTCTCCGACTACACTGTTCCAATCTCCCATTACTATGGTGGTGATCCTTCCTTTTCCCTCCTCCTCCAATATCTCCATAATCTGTTCATACATTTCATCTACTTCGTCGTCGCCAGCATTAGTTGTTGGCATATACACTTGAATTATAAGCATTTCCACGGGCTCCATCTGAAGTTTTACGGCTATTAATCTATCATTAACTGTCACTACCTTGCTAATTCTTTCAGCTATCTCTTTTCTCAGCAGCAGCAAAACATTCCAGCTTCCTACGCCGCTGCCTCTTCCGCTACGCCTAGCCACGCACCACCACCGCTCATCCCACTTCACCAGGCCCAGCATCGCCATGATCCATGCCTGCCCTCTCTGCTTCAACCATCAGCCGTTCCACGCCCTACATCTACCTTGCAGCGCACGGTGAGTAGTGTCTCCACTTCTTCTGGCAACCAAAGCATTGCGTGCAGTGTCAATTCCTCCCCCCATAATGATAATAATGAGTATACTATGATTGCAACTTCTAAAAGGAAACGCGTTTCCACTCCTCCTACTACTGCTCCACTTCCTACCTCCAACTCCTTTCTACCCATTTCCCCTGAAGACGGTGACTCGCCCGATTCACCCGACCCCGAGTCCATGGACCTTCCTACCTCCGCACCGACCCCACCTCAACCCACCTCCTCCAAAAACAATTATCCTATTCCCTCTATCAAAGTAAATGGTACGGCCGATTGGCCTAAAATATGTGCTGGTTTTTCGCTCGGTTTTGCCCATGGCGCCAATTACGCGCCTCCTTGGCAGCTCCACCCTCCTCATCAAATGCCATACAGCTGCTGACTATCGCGCAGCTCGTACCAAATCGAAAGATTTAAATATAAGTTTTTTTACCTACTCCCTTCAGGAAGATATTATGCCTCAGTATGTTGTTCGTGGTATCCCTGCCGATACCCCTATAGATTTAATTGCTGATTATACAGAGTCAAAAGGTATCTCAGTTCACCAGGTAAAGCAGTTGGAAATGACGCGCCCCTCCGCCGATGAAAAAGCCTGCGGCATTAATTCCACAGAAAAGCGCCCAACAGAATCATTTTTAGTTACTCTCGAAATCGCCTCCAACGCGTGCGATTTTGAAAAACTTCCAGGCGTTTGCGGCATTACCGCCTGCATTTCCCCTTATAAACGGCCCTTATCACTGCCTCAATTTCGCTGCTGTCAACAGCTGGGACACATCCGAAATAATTGTAATTTGCCCGAGACGTGTGTTTATTGCGGCGGCCGCCACGACCGCACAAATTGCCTGTCCACAACTGAATCTCCCCTTCCTCCGAAATGTGCCAACTGTTGCGGCGACCATACGGCCAACTATCGTGGCTGCCCAACCTATAGGGAAGCCAAAGCCACCTACATTAAAAACCACTTCTCCCGTATCAACCCAGTAAAAACTGCTCCGCCGACCAACTTATCTTCTTTCCCACCGCTTTCTCAACCATCTCCTGCCCCATATCCACCTACCTTTCCATACTACCCCTATTATTACCAACCCTATCCCGAGCCTACCCACTTCTCACCACCTCCCCCCCCCTAACCCTGCCCCTCTTACCACTTCTCCCCCACCCGACATCTCTGATGATGTCGCGTGGTTTAAAACCACTCTTGTCACATTTAAAACCCTCAAAACCAGCCTCGAGCGCCGCACCTTTGTATTAACAGAACTGTTAAAGCTTTCCAATGGCCCCTGATTCCATTAACATTTCTCCCCTCCACCTACTTTCCTGGAACGCCAACGGCATTATTCCTAAACTCCCTGAGTTAACAACCTACTTAGCAAAAAATCGGGTGGATATTCTTCTCCTCCAGGAAACTCATCTTATATCAACGAAAAAGCTATTTCTTCCCGGCTATACTGTTTATCGAAAAGACCGCAAAACTTCCCACGGCGGAGTAGCCATTGCCATCCGAAAAAATATTTCCCACTCCCCTGTTAATCAACCCGCTTACTCGAATATCGAAGCAGTCGGTATTGCTCTCCCTACAAAAATAAGAACTGTGCTAATAAACAGTATTTATCAACCAGGTTCCCGCCCCCCTGACAAAAGACCTAAAACGCCTCTTTTCTGACCCACGACCCGGACTTTTTATAGGTGACTGGAACTCGAAAAACTCCCACTGGGGATGTTTAAACAATAACCGCAACGGCAATACTCTCCTTCGCTTCACCTCCTCTAACCCTATCTCCATCGAACCACCTACTGAACCTACTCACGTTACTCCATTTTCTTCCAATATCCTCGACTTTGCCGTTACTGCCAACTTCCCGACAAACTTTACCCCCACGGTATCTCATATATTTAGCTCCGACCATTTTCCTATTAACATTGTATTGACTTTTGATGCTACTATTTATTCTCCCCCCCTTTTTACGCACTGATTGGACCAAATTTGTACATATTTTAAATGTCAAAATTGCTTCACTTCTCCCTATTTTCCCCCTTACCAAAACAGCTATTTTAGAACGTATTGATTTTATTACCAAAATTTTAAATTTATCTAAAGCCCAAGCATCAACTCCCAAATCTTCTATTGATTTAGAAACCCCTCCCCTTCCCGATTTTTTACGTGCGCTAATCAAACGCCGTAACTATATTCGCCGATCTTGGCAAAAATTTCGTAACCCATATGACAAGTTAATTTTTACTCAGTCTACGAACCTTATTAAACATGAAATCCGCAATTATCGCGCCTCTCTTTGGCAAGAAAAAGTAAACTCCCTCAAAATTTCAGATGGTTCTGCATGGCGGATTACTAAATCTTTAACTAAGCCTTTTCCCACTACACACCCCTAAAAAATGATAACTTATATATTTACGACCCAAAAATTAAAGCCAATTTATTTGCAGATTATCTTCAATTCATAATGACCACCCCCCCCCTTAATTTTTCACGGACTGATACCGCAGCTTCTGCCACCCATTCTTCCTTGCTCTTATCACCCGATCCCAGAACATTAATTGCCTCCTATATTGAAATTAAAACTATTTTGCATAATCTTCAAACTAAAAAAGACCCGGTATAGACAAAATTACTAATAAAATGCTTAAATCCCTTTCTTCCTCCCCAAACTTTATTTCTACATTAACCGACCTTTATAATTCCTGTTTTTCTCTTTCTTATTTTCCTGAACCCTGGAAACTTGGCAAAATTATACTTTTTCCCAAACCGGGTAAAGACTCATCCCTTCCTCAAAATTACCGACCCATTAGCCTTCTTTCTTCCTACTCTTTCCAAAATTTTCGAATTATTAATTCTCAAGAACCTGACCCCGTTAATTAAATCCATGCACCTTATTTGCCCAGAACAAATGGGCTTTCGACCCAATATTTCGGCCACGCATCAAATTCTCCGACTCGCCGAAACTATTATTCGGGGATTTCACTCAGGTAGGAAATCCACTGAAGCCGTTTTTTTGGATGTCGCTAAAGCGTTCGACACCGTCTGGCACGACGGCCTTATTTATAAGCTTGCCAACCTTAACCTTCCTCTTTTTTCCTTAAACTTCTTACTAGCTTCCTCTCGGAACGCCACTTCCAAATTTCTGTTCAAAACTCACTTTCCTCCATTCGCCCCGCCACGGCTGGCGTTCCTCAAGGGGCAATATTAAGCCCCTTACTGTATTCTCTTTATGTAAATGACATACCTACCCATGACCATACGGACCTATTTATGTATGCTGACGATACAGCCATCATTTCCCAATCCCGCTGCCTCGACGTAGTGACAAGACGACTGACTGCCCATCTTTTCACCATACAGGCCTGGACTACCAAATGGAAAATTGTCATTAACCTCAAATGACGGGCAAGATAATACCAACCACCAACTCCCACAAATTTTTAGGCGTTATATTCGATAAAAAGCTTACATGAACCGCCCATACAACTTATGCCATCAGCAAAGCCACCTCCGCCAAATGCCAACTAGCTTCCCTTCTTAGCAACAAAAGCCAAATGTCCACAAAGGACAAAATGATTCTTTACCTCTCCCTAATTCGACCCCACCTTATTTATGGCAGCGAGGTATACTTTAATACCTCCAAAACTAACTGCAAACGCCTGAAAGTTTTTCAAAATCATACACTCCGCACCATCTTACAGCAATCGCGCCTTGTTCCTATTCAGGAAACATTATCCGCCCACCGCATTTCTACATTGACAGATTTTGTTAAATTGCGAGCCCACTGGCTCTGCAATCACCTCCCCCATACTGCCAATGAACTTCTAATTACAATATGGGATTATATTATCCCTAAGAAAACCCGATACCGTTTTCCAAAGCAAATTCTGGACTGAAATGCCTTATTTATGGCCCTTAAAAGGGCCTAAAAAATTCCAGCCAATCAGCGACCTGCTATTAATATTATGCTCTTACTCTCCTAAAATGCTCTTATATTGTTAATATCACTTAGTATTACTATTACTTTTTGTTCTTTGTACATATCTCTTCACTTATCATCACCATTCATTGTAAATATCATCCCTTAAAAAGCCCGTTTTGTTAATTCCTCCTGCACTTTGACAGCCTTTCGCATTTTGACAGCCTTTTTCTATTCTTGGCACGTTTCCAGCCCAATTTATCTACTTAAATGATTGTTTAATTTACTTTTTATTATTATACTAGATTTAGATTATAGTTGTTAGAACTAGAATAGTTTTATAAAAAAAAATGTTTTCTTTAATAATTACTTATACTGACGTGCATACTGTATACCCTATAGCGTCTCAATACCATTGCTTATTTATAAATAAATTAACGGGTGTGGTTATTTACGGAAAAAATACTAAATAAAAGGGATTTAAAAAAATACATATATAATAATATTTCCCAAAAAATAATAATAAAAAAAATGATTTTAAAAAACAGACAGTGGGAAAAACCAACAAAAACATACATACATACACACACACACATATATATATGTAATTGTGTTTGTGTGTTTCACGTGTCTCTTCGACGCCCCCAGTAGCCTGCCAGCTTGGTCCTCAACTTGGTAAGTGTCCACTGAGCTTCCCTCAACACCTTGTTGCCACCCTCATCACTACCTTTTCTTTTCCTTTAGTTAATATATATATATATATATATATATATAACTAAAATCCCTGTAAATAATCCATCCACAAGAAACTAGTCTTAGTTAACTTCAATATATATTTAATCTTAGTTTTTTTAAGAAATAAATGGTTTTTTAATATTTTTATTTCACATGTATCTCTGCCTTAAGGCAAATAAAATTAGTATTTGGATTACTCATAAGTACCCTAACGCACGCAATGCACCTGCCGCTGGAAAAGTGGGTCACTACTCACGGGGGCTAATTGATAGGTCCTTTTGACCGTAACTATAATAGATTGGGATTGAGATCGTAATTTTCTCATCCTCTATTGAGACTATAATTTTAAGTTTGTTTTTATATTCTGTAACCATCTGTTGGTTTTGGCATCGTTTTAAGTTACCTGCCAACTCGATGAAATATTTTTGCGAGCTTTGTATTTTTCGCCGTCAGCCGGACTCAAATTTTCTTAAAGCCCTAATACGACTGCAGAATAACTGCTATAGGTAGATGGTTAAAAATACATTTGATACATAGATTCCTTAATCACGCTTTAAGTTGATTATTTTACTAACACCTATTTTACTTATTTCCTAAAATTTTCTGGGTTTTCCGAAGAAACTGATGCAACACTAAATTTTCTCCATTATAATTTTTATTTTTTATTGGATAAAGCTCCATGGATCGAATTATTTTATTATTGTTAATTTATACAACTCAAGGGATAGGGAATTTATTTATAAAAAAATTTTAAAATGTGTAAGAATTAATTTTCTAATGAAATTCTTACTAAACCTTACGATGACAGCAGTAATTCTATTAGGAAGATTATGTAATCCATTGCTATAATTACTTACAATAATTATACGATATTGTCTGTAATCGCCATCTTTCTTGAGAAATTAGAATTACTAAGACCCAAAAATCTTACGTTTAGTTAAGATCCGCTATCTTGCATCTAAAATTTGAACTAAATGTAAATTCAGGAGATTCGACCACTGTCACCCTCTTGCGCCAGGATCTCATACTAAATGAATTAGTATTAACATTACATATTTATAATCGTGATATTCGTCCAAGTGATTTGTTTGCAGAAAGATGTTATACCTAGTAAAAATAAATCAGACGTAGGAAAGCATTCACAATACATCCATATGTAACAAATGGTGATTTGACTTATGTCGGTGAGATTCAGTTGCAGGTAAATTCTTCAACGGATTAGTTTTATTCTAATCTTTTATGAGGTTCTCTCCGAGTTTCTGTTGGAAGTTTTTTATTGGCCACCTTTTTATGAGTAGCAGATAGCTTATTATAAAATACTAATCCAGTATGTGCTATACTTAATGCACATTTTTAGTAATAGATGACATCCATCTTATTTGGGGCCAGTGTTGTCATGGACATCAGTATTGGATTTTAATTGTGAAAGTTTATATTATTTTTATATATAGAATAAAGTATAACATATATAAACAGAGAACAGAATTGGAAGGTTTGTAAACAAATTACGACAACTATCACGCTATTTAGCCTTGGCTAGAATTCTCACCGCCCACTTCTGCAGCTTGTATATCCGAAGAGAATGGTGGGAGCGATTCCAGACCGTAATGCCATATTTATTATGGCAGTAAATGTAAGCATAGTACACAAAAATTGCAGTGTGCAGGTTGGTCGTCTGCATCAATCGTATAAGAAGGAAATAGCCTGCACTAACTCCAAATTTTGAATCCCATAGTATTTGAGTTTTTGTAGTAGGTTCGACTGGAAGACACAGTCGAAGGCTTTGGAAAGGTCACATGCAGTTAGGGTACTGGAGCATTTCTCTTTGAAAGTGTTTAGAATTTTATTGATAACATGGTCAACAGCTAAAGCTGTTGATTTACCCATATGAAAGCCAAATTGGGAAGGTGTAAAGATGTTATTACTTTTAAAATGTACATATATATAATTGACTTTTAATTGTGGTTTCAAAAACGTTGCCTGTGATAGGGACAATGGAGACTGGATGATAGTTACAGGGTAACACCTTATCCCCTTTTTTGTAGACGGGCACAGTTTTAGCATATTTAAGGGCACTGGGGAAAGTGCCAGATTGTAAACAAGAATTGAATATTATTGCTAGGGGCTCAGAGATATTTCATTGACCTCTTTGATTAGATAATTGGACAAACCATAAATATCTGCACTTGGAACTTTTAAAATTGTTGATAATTTTTACAATATCTTGGGGTGTGGCCCATTACGAATTGAAAATGGCTCTGCAGTTCTGGAGCATGTCATGTCTTTTATAGTGGGCTTCTAATATTGGAAATGATATTTTCTACAGAATTTATAACATTTGTTTAGATCACCGGGAGTGAAAGGCATTACAGATGTAGTATAAACAGGACCCACTTCTTTAATCATCACCCAAGTTGCTTTACCCTCATTCACAGACATGAATGAAATCATTTATTTTTAATAAGTTTTATTTTGTTGTATTTTTGTCTAATTTTATTGCAAACAATTTTATCTGATTCATTAATGGTCATCTTATAACTTTTATGTGAACTGATCAACTACTTTCAAAGGTTAAATAACTCGGGAGTAAACAATTTATTTTTAAATTTCTTATTATAAGTTTGATTCATTAATTTCTTAGGGAAAGTGTTCAAACATACTAATAAATACTTCAAAAAAGATTGATTTCCCTCTTTGATAGTAAGCAAACTGTATCAGTTGACCTTAGCAAGAATTTGAAATTGTTTATTCCTACAGAAGTGATAGGCCTCATGAGAATTGCTCAATCTACTATTACTGGCTGTAGTTTTAACATGGAATTCTAATGCTGAATGGTTAGATAGACATGAGTATATTACTTCAAATTTATATAATTCTTTTGGAAAGTAGGTTATAACATTATCCAGACAAGATTTTAGTCTAGTAGGCTCATGATTAGCACAGTGCATATCAAAGGACATAAAGAGAGCTAAAATTTATTAATGCCTTCTCTTGAACTTAAGTAAAATTATCAATCATTAGCAGTGCAGGCCTTCAATAAGTAGGGGGCTGATGCCGTTTCCTGTTTGGACCCCCAAGATTAATATTAATTTTTAGTAAAATTCTTTAAATGCATGATTCACTCAAAGTTTTTTATTTATTTAATCGTAAAGTGATGTAACCATTTACAAGAATATACAAAACATTTAAATAGCACATACAAAATAAAATATAGTAAGATAGATATTACATTAAAATGAAATGCATGCATACCTTAAATATATGCTTACAAAACAGTAATCAGCAATCTGAATTCATTTAAATACATAATTATATATATATATATTAATATATAGAGGATTAAAATTTTGTTACGATAAGTTGTATCTCGGCTCCTATACAATAGATTTCTGTAAAATTTGGTATACATATAAATAAGAAAAAATTGCCAAAAAAACCAACATTGAAAATGAATTTGTCTATCAATGCTACCAACATAGACGAATAAAAATTTTTATTACGCTAATTAGGATCTCAGCTCTTATGCAATAGATTTTCATAAGCTTTGGTATATGTATAAATAAGAGAAAATAGTTGAAAAAAATATTTAAAATGCATTTGTCTCTCAATGCTACCAACATAGCATAATAAAAATTTTTAATCCCCTAAGTTGGATCTCGGCTCTTATCCAATAAATTTTTGTAAAATTTGGTATACACAACATAGATGGCTTTATGAAAGTCAGTGACATGGAAAAGGAAAGAAATTCATTCTCCAAACCCCTCAGCTTCACTTTTAGCACCAGATGTTTTATTATACCCACCAACTGCCAGAACATTCACCCTCAAGAGTTGTGCTAAATCTCTCACTTGGGTCTATTCACCGTTATATGGGTGCTCTCCCATGGCTCTGCATTAGGGTATGACTTTTGCGACCGCAAAGTATTTTCAAAGGGACAGCTTTGTCAGTTATTCGTTGAGTGTACACATCTAGCATCTTCACTTTAATCTGCATTCCACTGTTATTTCTGTTATATCATTGTTTGTTAATGTTTTTGTTGGTTTCTGTTATTATTTATTTTGTTGTTATTCTCCGTTACTTCACCTTCCTCATAATGGAACGTGTCAAGGATGACGAATATTCTGATTATGATATGGAAGAAGAGGACATAGAGGATTCCAGCTCAGAATAAAGCTTCTCTGATGAAACCAGCTCCGATTCCAGTGATGCAGCAGAGCCAGTACAAGACGGACAATGGTGTGAAGTGAATACCTCAGGCCCTACTACTCCAGCTTGGCCTAGATTCCATTTTGAAGGGGAATCAACATTGAATATCGAAGTTGACCCAGATGGAGGGGCTCTGCAATTTTTATAACTTTTTTATGACAACCTCATTGGTCATATGAACGATGAAACAAATCGATACACAAGTCAATCTCAGCATGGAAGGGCATCAATTTCGAGCAGTGATAAAGGACAGCAATGGTATGACACCACTGGCCTGTAAATTCATGTTCTTGGCACTTGCTATGCTGCAAAGCTTTGTAAGAAAGCCAGAAACTTTATTGGTCAACAAGATATACTTTTTATGCCTTTTTCGGAAATGATAGTAATAGATCCTTCACCGTAAAAAAAGGAAAGAGAAAACTCACGTACTCACTACTGAAGATGACAGCGTAGCTGTCGAAACATCGGTGTCTAGTTTTGGTTCGAGTCTACTGTGTGAGTGCCTCCTTGGAGTGTGTGTGTGTGAATTAGGTCCCGCCGATTCTTCCGAAGACCTGCAGCACGTACGTGAGTTTTCTCTTTCCTTTTTTTACGGTGAAGGATCTATTACCTTTTACTTACATTGATTGACATGGTATTGAATGTGAAGTTTAAATACCAAAATTTGCGTGGCAAACATTCAAATATTACATCTGGGTTATATTTTTGGAATAGTCCATAGTATATCATCATGACAGCCTTATATTTCATCAATAACATTATTAGTGATTCTTATATTTTCAAAGTTTCTTGTTAAATTACACTTTATAATGGAAGTTTATCTTGTGCTTAATAAATATAATTAAATTGTTTACAGATATTAAAAAAACATCTTAAAACTTTTATTTTGTCATTTTTACATGTAGTTAACATCAACATCTTGAGGAATAAAATAATTCCAACAAGTTTGATTTTTTACTAGATATTTAACATTTCTCAGAGAACCCTATAAAATTATTTCTGCAGTTAAAGGGTTATAACCACACCAACATGCTAGACAGAAACTGTCCATTGAAAGATAAATTATTTAAGATAAGACCACTTGTAAATCAACTAGTGAGTAAATTTCATAGCATCTCTTCAGAAGGCAAGCTGTGTGTGGATGAGCAAATTAGTACCTTTAAAGCTAGACATTATCACCAGATCGGATCAGAAAAAGTTATTATCAAAAAGTTATTAGAAGCTGTAAGTTAGATGTGACAATGCACACCAGCTCTGAGCAGATCGGAAACTAACACGTCAGATGGCAGACCTGGCATTGCCAACCGATATCCGTTTGATCGAGGGCTTACTGTAATTGCAGTGGTCAAGGGTACAACAATGGTGCCAAAATAAAAGGAAAAAAAGGAGTACAAGCAAGAATATGAAATTGCTGCCCATGAGCTTACAGATGTCATTCTCTAAATTTAGTAGTTAGGGACAGTGTCTCTAGTTAAGCCTTTTTAAAAGATTTATTGGGGTTATAGAAAGAATTTCTGTGTAAGGTGGCAATTACTGAAAAATATGTCAGACGTTTAACTTCTAAACCATTATGTGATACCAGATGGGAATGTCAAATTGAGTATGTGAAGGATAATAAAAATGAAATTTTAGGTTTGAGAGATGCCTTAACCGAGTTAGCATAAAGGCCTTCCACTGAACCTCATGTCATTTCAGAAGCAGAATCTCTTCTGGAAAACGTTAAAGATTTCAATTTTTTAGTAACATTTTGTAAAGTGGGATGATATTTTGTTTAAATTTAATTTTGTAAGCAAATCGATGCAGAGCTCTGAAATTGAACTATGCACTATAGTCATGCTTTTAGAAAACTGCACAGAATTATTAAAGGAATACAGAGACTGGTTATATGGCAGCTTTAAAATTGGCAAAGGAAACAGCAGTAAAATTAAACATAAAACCAGAGATCAAAATTGCTAGATTTAGACATATGATTTTACTAATAAGAAAATTCAAGAATTGAAAATGAGGAAAAATATTCTCAAAATAATGTTTTTAATGTGATGTTAGATCCAGAGCCGGCCTTCTAGGGTATGCAGCTGATTTCTTTCCATTACAGATAATCCTAAATTGCATAAAATAAGCAGTGCAACCAGGCCTCTGACACACGTGATATATCATATACGTTCAAGATTACCGACTCTAGCATCACTCAGTTCAAAGGTGTGCCAATTTTGCAAAAGTTATCAACTATTTCCTTTGATACAAAAATATCAATTATTATCTCTAATAATATGCACATAAAACATTAATGAAACAATAACATTTTTAGTTTGAAAACTTGGAATTAATTTCAGTCCAATCATATTGCTCGAGATTGTCAAATATTTATGATAAAATTCAAATCTTACCTAGAAATTAACAATGTAACTACCAAGCAAATTGCGTAATTAACTGTTATAGATTATTTATAACAATATAGAAGTGGTAAAAAGATGTCCTGGATGTCATTACTGTGCTGCTAGTTGATGCAATAATTATTCTGGGTGCCAGTTGAATAATATTATTAGTTTTTATCTTATCTAAAGAGATTCACAGGTCAGTACCTCTAATAAATTATTATAATGTGTTAACCAGTGTATCCAGGGATGGAAAGATGACTGAAAAAAATTAATTTAGCTAATTCAAGAAAATTTTAATTGATAACTGTCTACTAATTACTTTTTATACAACACATTGTAAGCAAATTGAGTGCTGATTTTATTTCTTCTATGAATTCCAATAACTCCATCACTGATTCATTCATTGTTACCTTATAGCAAAAGAGTGGATAAAGTTCACCTTGATAAAGGATTTACATGGTTGTGACATAGGTACCTTGAAAAATTTTAAGTTGTGTAGTGACCGTTTCAAGGACAGTGATTTTAAGACCAAGCCTCCTCGACCTCTCTTCAAAAGAGATTCTGTCCCTAGCATAATTGAAAGTAATCATATAAAATCGGTTTTTATTATAATAATACTATTCCTTTAATTAAGTTTCTGGAATCATTTATTAGTCTGTATTTTTCAAGTGATAATGGAGGCTCAAAAAGTATTTCAACTTTATGTTGCAAAATTGCTTGATAATCTGTCAAGGGTTAATTTTCCTGGTATACACATATTTGGCCGAGCAAAGCTAGGTCTTTCCTGTTGAGTCTATGTGCATTTTGTCTGTTAGTTTGTTTGTTCTACGATAACTGCCGTATCGGTTGTCTAATTTTTACCAAACTTCGCGTGCATGTACAATTAACTTAGAGTCAAATGCCTATAGTTTTTCTAGAATACCACCCTTATAGTTACTGCACAATTTGTGTTAGCGCATTGCACTAATTTCTAAATCGTATCCAATTGAAACGAAATCTGGTATACATACCGAAAACATGAAATGATGAAGAAAATGTCCAATAAACATTTCTCTAAAATGTACAGGGAGCCTCCAAGAGGTGCACAATTTGTGTTAGCACAACGAGTATAAACAAAGTAGGATTTATTTAAATCGCATTAGTATGAACAGCCAAACCACTGCTTGATAAATAAGGACCTGATTGATCATACGGAGGGTTATCGACCGGAGATTACGATGAAATATTTTGACGAAGAAAACGATGAAGAAAAGATCCCTCTACAAAACCATTCTCATTTCCAGCATGAGCTAATGTGAAAGGAGGTCTGCGGCCTGTCAGCTCCTTAAGTCCTCTGCTTAACCACTTCAAAACACTTGTCAAGAACTTCAAATTCTCATTTCTTTCCAAGCTTTGCTTACTGAAATCCCAACATTCACCCATGATTCATCGGTGTAGACAAGTCCCCAAAGAGAAGATTGGAAAAGAAAAGAAGTCTCTTTGGCCAATGTTTCATGGCATGCGAAAAAGTTCCGACGAGGCGGCAGAAGTTTCTCATGCTACTTTCAAATATAATTATCTTTTATCATGATTTCATACAAATATATTATGTAACTATTCCTAATAGTATGAAGTTAGCAAGAGAGTGAAAATTTCATGAACTGATGCAGAATGTGAGAGCCTCGTTCGGTTTTATTTAATTTTTAACAACAATGAATTGCATTACATGCTCCTTTTAATGGTATGTGTGCCTTATGGAACACTTTCAAAAGCTACAAAAAATGTTCGTGTGATTTCAGAAAATAAACTGCAAGATATGGCCATTTAAATATGAATGTGGCAGAAGAAAACTTGGAAGTTTCAATGAGAACATGGGAACTATTGTTTAACCATGCAAAATGGCGATATCTCGGTTTAAAAAAGTATTGTTTATTTTCTTACTCATTTTGTTAATTTCTCATCCTTCATTAGGTGTTTGAGTAATTATGCCAAAAACGACGAACATCTGGATTTTGCACGAATTGGCAACGCCGAGAATTAGCAGTATAGGGAAATAACATGGGATAGATTCTCCCATAAGAACACATACTTCATGGACGTGAAACGCACAATAGAACAGCTAGAGATAATTGATTGTAAGGATTCGTTTCTTTTAAATGTATTCATTTTCCATTATCATTCTCCTCTGTTAAGTTTACCTAAAGATTTTGTACATACTTTGTAACTTTGCTTTCTTTGTCTCTTTTACCAAGATGAACGCATTGAATAATATAGAATATAGAAGAATTGAAGACGTAAATGAGAAATATTTTACTGCTGAGGGCAGCGCTTTAAATTCAATTCAAATTTCACATCCCTACCAAACGATGTGCAGGATAACTATAAAGACGATAATAATATTGAACATGAGATTTCTCCCAACCAGCCCTAAGTGGGCTGAGCGAGGCTGAAGATCCGGCAGATCCCCTAGTTAATTTTTTTTTCTATTTAATGCAGAACTGGATGGAAAACTTCAAGTGGCAGAAGAAATAAATGCTGAGTAATCTACTTCTTTTTCAGGTATTCACTTGTGGTTTTTATGTGATAACCAATGTTCCCTCTAAGCTGCGTGGGTTCGCGGCCACGCAATAACTGAAATGCTCCCCCACACACTGAATTTTTGCCACGCAGCTGAAATTTTCTTTAAAAATGCAGCTGGAAGCATTGTCAGCAGTTGCAAGGAATGCATGCAAAACTTGATGATAATAACATAGACGGTTCTACCGTGCTTCTCTGATCACATTTCGCAGGCCGAAGCATATTCTGCCTGAATGAATGGTGGGACAACCGGTCTGAATCGTCTGACAACACTGGGCAACCTGCTGTCTGCAACCGCCTCTTGCGACTTCTGGCAATTTCACTCACTTTCAGTTTGATGTTTCTCTAGTGAGTTTGTGTAGGATGGAAGACGGACCTAGTAATTTGTTTTATACATGAAGCTATGTAGAGATGACATTGTATGTAACAGTGATTTTTTTTAATTGTTTAAAACAAAAGTCAGAATTCATATTGTTGGAACATTTTAATGAGAGAGATACAATGTAGAGACGTTTTTGTTTAAGAAAGATGAATTCCACTGTTTTGATTGTCGAGCAAGAATGTGAAAGTGAGTAGTTGAGCAGTGAGTAGTTGAGCAGTGAGTAGTTGAGCAGTGAGTAGTTGAGCAGTGAGTAGTTGAGCAGTGAGTAGTTGAGCAGTGAGTAGTTGAGCAGTGAGTAGTTGAGCAGTGAGTAGTTGAGCAGTGAATAGTTGAGCAGTGAATAGTTGAGCAGTAAGCAGTAGAGCAGTGTTGAGTCTGGTCTGCGGATGCTGGTGAGAAGGTTTTGCTGGACTGTGTCTCAAGCTGTGGAAGGTGCACCTTGTGCTGAAAATTCTTATTTTTACTAAAAATTATTAGAACAAGGTAAAAATTAGTTTCTATAAAATTATTTGTATGACAGTAGTTGTTTTGCTAAAATTATAAGTTTCTTAATGTAATAATTAATTTTTTTGGTATTGCCAAATAATAATTATTATTATTATTATTATTTTTAGTATCCTTACAATGTTGAAAAAAGGCAGAAGGAGATGTTTTGAAGAACAAAGCATGTGCAAGATTTAAGTAGGAATGGCTTTTGCAGCTCGTAGAAACTGAACTACTATCTTTGCCTCAAAAACAAAAAATAACAATTGGCAATATATTTAAATATTGAGATAGTGGCGATATTGTATGCACCATTTGTGCAGAAGCAAAAGTTGAGGGCGAGTTTGGTAGTGGAAAAATATGGGAAGAATGGAAGTTAGATTACTTAAAACGTGTTAATGCTTCAATGCATTCCGTTCAAGAAATTCATGCACATGGGGGCAAATATGTAAATATACCAGAGTTGGTGCAGCAAGAACTATGAGTTTGAAATTGTTGAGTGCAACAGCTTTGTACTGCAGAAACAAATAATGAGAGAATTGAGGAAATTTGCTACATTAATTGCTGATCAAAGTACAGACATTTCTGTACAGAAAATATTAATTTTGTATTTTAAGTTTAGACTTGAAAATGAAACTTCCTATAGGACTGTGTTTGCGGGTATTTTGAAACTAACTGCATGTGCCAGTATCACTATTGTTGAAGCAATAAAAACATTTTATATCAACAAAAATCTTGATCTTCAAAAGATGGTGATGTTTACATCAGATGGAGTACATGTTATGCTTGAAAAGAATAATGGTGTGGCAGCAATTCTTCGATGAGAAATACAGCATTGGTCTGAGCAGCATTGCATTGTCCACAGAGAAGACCTGGGATTAGACGACGCATGGAAAAAAGTGTCAATCATGCAATCATTACTTAGAAGCATATTCATTCCCTTTATTCCTCTCACCAATTCACAGACCTTCTTCTTCCATATTGTACACACAAAAGAATATTTTATTGCCTGCCAACCAACCTCTCCTTCACCATTCCACCTCCCCTCTCCTACTCGCTGATTCTCTTCCTCCCCCTTGGTGTAACATTTGCTATAGATTCTATATACTTGCATCTGATGATGCCAGGCCTGTGTTGCTGACTGCAGACTCTTCCACTGGCTCCCTCCACTTGCCTTCCAAAATCAACTCGGAGACATAGTTACATCTCACGGACTATAGTTTAATTATGTTGTGCCCACAATCCACGAAACAAGCCCGGCACTGTATGTGGGCGGCCATTTGCCCTGTGTTCCATCATAGTTGTTTGTATATCAGTTTTTTCATTTACCATTGTGTAATATTTAAATGCATTGGTGAGTGGTTGTGAAATGTGCATTCTACATATTTTGTCGAATTTTGGCAGTACGTGAGTAGCCTTTTGCGTTAATAAAATGAAGTTTAAATTTAATATATTTCTATTTATTCTACTAAATTAAGTCTGCTTGATACCCTGAGGATAAAATGATTAAACAGACCAGGTTAACTTTTTTTATGAAAAATTCTGGAGTGAGTGAAACAAATGTTGATGAAGCGATTCCATCTACTTCCATGAGACAATGCTGGTAATAGATCATATGACTCACCTTCACAGTCAGATCGGAAAAAAGCAGAAAGTAATAGTACATCGAAAGTATGATCCTGATTACATAAAATACGGTTTCACATGTCAAGGCAGTAGTCCACAGTGTGTTATTTGTTCTGAGGTTTTGTCAAATAGCGCCATGATTCCAGCAAAATTAAAAAGACATCTTGATAAAAACACCAGTAGTATCAAAATAAGACAGTTGAGTATTTTAAGAGAAGAGAAAATGAATTTAAAAGCCAGAGGGGATTGATTAGTAACATATGCAAAGTAGCTGACTCAGTACTTAATGCATCGTTCTTAATTTCACTCCAAATCGCCAAAATTAAAAAGCCTTTCACACGAGGAGAAAGTTTAATCATGCCTTGCTTAGCAGATGCATGCAAGACTATTTTAGGAGAGGAGGCTGCAAAAAAAATTATACAAATTCCCCTCTCGAACATTGCGATTGCGAGATGTATCACTATGATAAATGAAGATCTTCATCAGCAACTGTTAGAGAACGTGAAAAAAGTTAGAACCTTCGCCCTTCAATTGGACGAATCAACAGATATTGCTAACAAAGCTGTAATAATTAAGCCCCGGATAGATTGAGGGACAAATTTGACGCGCAACATTGAATTTACGAGACGCTGCAACGTTGCTCAGTGTCCCGCAATGTCACGCGCAACATTTTGCGGCACATCTACGTGATGCGGGACATGTTGCAAGCTCCCTCTCTCCGAGCAAGCGCACGTGCCTCGCGTCAGTCCCGCACCATTTGTTGCCGAGTGTAGACGTGTTCGCAATGTGCCGCTCAACATGTCCCAAGTGTGGGGAAACGAAACGGTGCTTCAACTCATTGAGCTCTACGAGAGTCATGGGTTGTTGTGGGACACTTCAAACCGTGACTATAGAAATAAGATAAAGAAAAATGACGCGTGGGAGGATATTGCCAAGAAAAGAAATAGAGAACAAAATGCATATACTCCGTTCACAATTTATTCGTGAAAAAAAGGGGATAAAATCTTCAAAAACGACTGGTAGCGAGCGAGATGATGTGATCTCCAGTGCATGGTTTGCGTATGAGGCATTGAAATTTTTGCTGAAGGGAGCTACAACTTCCGGTGGCATGGACACATTAAAGACACAAGTAAGTCATGTTTAATTATTTATTTGTCTGAATTTTACTTATACAATGCTAAAACAGTTTAATAGTACTTTTATCTAGTAAAGCGCGCGTCGCTTCGTGAGATAAAAGTACTATATTTTATTATAGGGTGGATCATGTGTTTTTTGTACCATGTTTCTAAAAATTATTCTGCCAGGAAACACTTCCTTGTTCACTCATGAAATATTCAGCGAAATTGTTTCTTATTTCCATGGCAGGCTGAGGGTAGCGTCTTCCTATAACATTTAAATTCGACATATAATGAGGTCCAATTTCTCTGCGCCAAGATCCTTCCACAATATCGTGATCCATATTTTCAGAATCAAAGGTTCCATGTGGAGTGTACAGTGATCTCGATTGACTATTTCGCCTTAAAAAATTATATAGGTGTACACACGCCATTACAACAACTTCAGCATTTGCAGGCTTTAGGGCTATGGGCGTTCGGAACACACGAAATACAACACATAAAATTCCTAACACATTTTCTACAATTCTCCTAGCTCTTGATAGCCTATAATTGAAAACACGCTTTGTTGTCCCTGCATCGTGATTACCGGGATATGGCTTCATCATATTTTCAGCCAGTGCAAAAGCGCTGTCTCCTACTAATATGAAAGGCATATTTGGTCCACCTTGGTGTATAGGCTTGGGATCTGGTCAGTGGAGTAGGTTTTCAGCCAGAGCTTTATAAAAAGCAGTCTCTTGAAACACTCCACTGTCAGAAGATTTTCCTTTTGCACCACAATTTGCATATATATAAAATTATAATATGCATCCACAATAGCTAACAGGACAATGCTAAATTGTTCTTTATAGTTATAATAGTCACTGCCGGAATTCAAAGGAGCCTGAATCACAATGTGTTTACCATCTATAGATCCAAGGCAATGTGGAAAATTCCATAATATTTCATAATTATGAGCCTTGTTCTTCCATTCATTTGCAGTAGCTGGAACCTGAAAGAGAATAATTATTTTTATAATTATTTTATATGTATATTAATATTACTTTTTTTTAGAGCCAACAAAGCCAGGACATGATTTCTATGTCTCCAAATGAAGATGCCGTTCAGCTAGAATCTCAGTCTACCGTTCAAGAATCTCAAACTACTGTTCAAGAATCTCAGTCTACAGATCAGCTAGAATTGCAGTCTACTATTCAGCAAGCACCACAGTCCACGATAATGCCATCATCGTCGTCTCGAACATCTCGTAAAAGGACGCTCCCAAATGAAGATAGATTGGAGGAGGCTTACAAAGTTATGCAATTTGCTAAAAGCAAAATGACGAACCAGGATGAATTTTTTATTTATGGACAGTATGTAGGGTCAGAGTTACGTGAAGTGAAGGACGAACATTCTGTGGTAATGGCTAAATATTACATAAATAATATTTTTACTGATGCTCGTTTGGGGAACTACCATACCGACCATAGTACTGAAAGCCAGTCGACTGTGCAGAGTAATATCAATCTGGAGCATATCGATGAGCAAATTGAACAAATAATTTCAGACATGGATTCGTCGAACACATGTTGATCACTACACGTACATTGTATTCTTAGTTCTTTTCTTTCAGTTCCTATTAAATAAATAAAAACATTGATAAAAATGTAATATAAGTAATATGTATTTTTTATTCACTCACCTTTACAAACATTTTTAATTTATTAATCAGTTCTTTACAAACTTCTGGTACTATTCTACCGATCAGTTGTCTTGACACTCTAAAGGTGTACGATAAGGAAGCATAAGAATCTCCAGTCGACAGGTACCTCAATGTAATTGCAAGTCTGATATGGGGGCCAACAGCGTTCCGTAGTATTGTATCTTGTTTAGCTATTGAAGGTCCGATCATTTGTAATAAAGTCTCAAAATCAGATATTGACATTCAAGTAAAATTTCCAAATGATCCGTCAGATATTCGAAGATCACTTAGAATATTAACTCTTCTTTCTTGTTGTAGTAATAAATTCCGCATCCACCACTTTCTCTTCCGCTTAAGTTTCGCTAAACTACCCGATATTAGTATGTACGCAGCACTAATCAACACAACCTCCTCGGGCGACATTTCTACAAGAACTGCCTATTGTGTGCAAGTAGATTGTTCCACGACATTGTCCCCGAGCGCCGAGCATCATGTTCCGCATCATGTCGCTGATTTTGTCCCCTAGTGTATCCCAGGCTTTAGGTACGTTTGATATATTGATTGGGACAGTGAAGTAATTGAAGAAGAATTCATGAACAGCTTTTACTTGCCACACCATTCAACAATAAGATATGAATTTTCTGACCTATGGGATGGTTGTGGAATGGACTGGAGATGGCTTTCAGTGCTCATGGAGTTCAAGTAGATGATGTATTCTGAACTCCTTAACTCAGTACCCTCCAATGCCTTCTGAATTGCAAATAGTTCAGCGGTGAATATGCTGCACAGGGAGTTTAGTTTGAAAGATTGAATGCCATGTTGGCTGGAAGTGTACATGCATGAAGACACGTTTTCCATCTGTAAAAATAGGTATAGACTCAGGGTACTCCTTCATTGTTTCTTGGAATTTTATCTTATATATGAGTGGATTGGTTTCTGACTTTGAGCATCGGGATAGTTGCATCAGTCATTTTGGTATAGGCACCTGCCAGGGTGGTAGTTTATGAAAGTCTCCAGGGTAAACTTCCAGAAGTTGGAGGCCATCTGCATCAATAAAATTTTTAAAACGAATCCCTAAGGGTAAAGTTACTCTTGGTTGTCTGTTAAAAAGTTTAATAAAACGTGGGATAAAAATAATTTTAAAACATGGGTGGGTCTACAATGCTAAAATTTTTGAAACGTATGTACAAAATTAAAAGTAGTAGTAGAGTTGATTTTATAAGGTGTGTCGACAGCAAGGTCATTTCACACCGTACTCAAATCAGTAATACAATAAAAGTTATTATATTTCACTACTAATTGCGATAAAAATTAAAATAAAATTTTATACAGGTAATGTGTATAGAAAAATGTAATGTTAAAAATTATTTAAATGTATGGAAGCAATTTAGCTTCCCTGAGGAACTTAAAACCACGTCTATCTTAACAGGGTCATCTCCCAGAACATCGTTAAGCTGACCTTGCATCGAAAGACTGTTTCGCATACCCTGGTAGTGGGTACATTCGGTCAGGATATGTCTTATAGTGAGACAGGAGTCACAATGGTCACAGTGTGGTACTTCCTTCTCCTGTGTGAACAGATAACAGTGAGTAAGGGCACAGTGCCCTATCCTCAATCGGGTCAGCACTACTTCCTCCCGCCTACTATTCCTGACAGGAGGACCAAGAAGTCGTAGCAGCCTTTATGTCTCGCAATTTGTTGTTTTGCAAACCTAGCCATGAGTCCTGCCATTGTTTCACTATAAGTAACCTAAAAAAATTTTTTAGGTCTTCTGCTGTCGTGGACCGTGAGTCTGGTAGGTAGGTAGGTATTGGATTTTAGGTGCTTCGACAGCTAGGGTCATTTTGCACCTTTCTCGTTGCCTGTCAAGAGACATTGCAAACGATTCCCTACAATGTATTAAATAGTAAAATCATAAATAATAAAATGCATTAAAAGTAAATGTTTAAAATTCTATAAAAGGTGGATAAGTCCAGCTTCTCTTAAAAACCTTAAAATGTTATCCATTTTTATGGAGTCATCAGATAAAATATCAGCAAGTTCCCCCGTAATGTGGAACTTGCTTCGTAGCATGTCATATTTCCGGCATTCTGTCAGGAGGTGTCTTACAGTTAGAAGGGAGTCGCAGTCGGTGCATCGTGGTGGTTCCTTCTCGATGGTAAAGAGGAACGAGTGGGTCAGGGCTGAATGCCCTATTCTCAAATGCGCGACCACGACTTCTTCCCTTCTACTATTCCTTACAGAGGATGCCCATGGAGAAATATCCCTTTTTATTTCATGTAGCTTATTTTGCAACATCTCTTGCCACAAAGTTTGCCACTTATTAAGCCCTGCTGTCCTAAACATACCCTTTAGGTCTTGGTGGAGGACAGAGTCGCCATTTGTGACAGGGAGGTTCAAACCCTCCTTCGCAAGTGCATCTGCCCTCTCATTACCTGCTAAGCCAACATGTCCAGGAATCCAGAGGAAAATGATGTCAACTCCTCTGGAGTTTAAACGGTAAAGGGCTTCCTGTACATTCTAAACTATTGGGTGGACAGGGGAGAAGCAGGTAATGGACTGAAGAGCACTCATGGAGTCCGAACAAATCATATATGGTCTGTTCGAGACACCAATGCTCTCCAAGGCCATTCTTATGGCCGTCAACTCCGCCGTGTAGATACTACTCAGCGGGTTGAGCCCTCCCTTAGAAGAGAGATTTTTGCTAGTAAAGGCCCATGCACAGGAGGAAGAGGATCTAGAGCCGTCTGTGAAGTTCAGTTCACAACCCGGATGATCATTAAGTACATCAAAAAATAGCGACCTGTACTCACAAGAGAGGGTATTATGTTTTGTAAACAGGGCAAGGTCCAACAAGACCTTAGGGCATGGGATCTGCCATGGCGGATATTTAAGAGAGCCAGTAGGATAAATCTTGGGAAGCTGCAATCCAATATCGTCCATATAAGACTTAAACCGTATTCCAAGCGGTTTTGTGGCCCTTGGGTGTCGGTTAAAAATTTCAGTAAAATGGGATTTAAAAATTACATCAAAACACGAGTGTCCTTTTAAAGATAAAATTTTTGTGACATAGTTACACATGAGGATATTTCTCCGGATCTCCAATGGCGGCTCCCCAGCATCGCAAAAAATACTAAGAATGGGACTGGTTCTAAAAGCACCAGTTGCCAATCTAATTCCGGCATTGTGTAACGACGTCAGTGGACGCATATATGACTTCCGAGCCGAGCAGTAGACAAAACTCCCATAGTCGATCTTTGACCGCACCAATGCTCTGTACAGCATTAGCATAGATTTGCGGTCAGCTCCCCACAGACGGTTTGTGATATATCTTAAAATGTTTAAAACTTTAAAACACTGTTCCTTTAAAAACTGAATATGACTTTTCCAATTCAGTCGTCTATCCAAGATCAAATCAAGAAAACGGATAGAGTCAGCAAACTCTAAAACATTGCAACCCAGTTTAAGCGTCGGCAGGAGGAAGCATCCCCTTCGCCTATAAAAATGGACACATTTCGTCTTTTCTTGAGAAAAACGAAAAGCGTTCGACTGTGACCACTTGTATGGACGATTTAATGTGAGTTGTAGCTGTCTCCCTGCCGTGAGGATTAATGATGACATACAGAAAATAGCTAGGTCATCTACAAACAAAGATCCTTCCACAGGTGTTTGTATGCATCCAACCACATCATCTATAGCTATGGCAAAAAGTGTCACACTCAGGGGTTCTTTCTGTCACGGAAGCCCACTCCGGAAAGTACACATTGCAAAAAGTGGTGTGCTCTGGACAGGCAACCGTAACTGCAACAGCCTGGAACGGTGTCTGCAAATCCACCTGGGAGGTGTAAAGAGTCTCCCGGATGGCCGCAGCGACGCCTCCCTGTGCCCTACGACCGCTGAGGTCATCTTTGCGAAATATTTTAAAACCTTTGAGTGAAACCTTGTCAGATCTTTTAAAATGTCTCTCCTGTAAAAATATACTGGATGGGTTAAAATTGTTTATTAAAATATCAAGCTCCGCCTTATGTTTAAAATACCCGTTACAATTCCATTGAACTGTAAGCATTTAAAATAAATTTAAAATAAGGGTAAAAACCATAAAATCTGTAAAAAAGACAGTAAATGCATCGTTCACGTGGAGCGAAGCTTAGCGTGTAAGCTTTGTCTTCCTCCCTTTCAACCGTTGTGCGAGGAGGGCTTGCAATTCCTCCTCGTTCAAGCTTTCTTCCTCCATCTCCACCTCAGTGGAGAGAGGACCCTTGCTGGAGGGGCCAGGTGGTGGTGTCTTCCCACGCTTGTCAGCATGGGATTCCACTGGTGGCCTGGGTTTAGGTCTTGGTGACTGACTCCTCTTTGGAGAGTCAGCACCAGAGGTGATTTCTACCTCCATTGAGGTGGTTTCTTTTTTGTCTCTTGTCTGTTTTTTTGGTATTAACTTTTACTTTTCTATTTCCTTTTTTTTTTGTTTCAATCTCCCGTTTATTTTTTTGCTCTTTTCCCTGCGGATGTTCTGCCTCGTACTCAGTTTGGGTAGAACAGGTGACCATTTTCTTCGGAGTTGCTGCTTTCTCCACATAAGACTTTGAAAATGTCGGTGCTATCAGGGTCCTCTACTTCTTCCGTGCCTCGAAATACGGAATTTTTTCGATCGTTTTGATCTCTACGATCTTGCGTTCTTCCTGTACTTTGGGGCAATCTCACGAGTAGACTTGGTGTGGCCCCTCGCAATTGCCGCGAAGTACAGGTGAGGCACATACCTCCCCCTCATGCACAGCTTTGCTACATTTTGGGCAGATGGCTTCGCCCTTGCACCTTGGTGCAACATGACCAAATTTTTGGCATTTGTAGCAACGCATTGGGTTTGGTATATACGAACATACAGGACATTTCTCATACCCTACATTGACCTTCTTCGGAAGCTTGTCGAGCGAAAAGGTGAGAACCACAGAGGTGGTGTTTATGGTTTCACCATTCATTTTTGTCATTAGTCTACGACAGTTGATGACCACTTGGGGAGCCATCTCCCTCGTAATCTCTGCGACATCGACATAGAGAAGGTCATAGCAGGATATGACCCCACGGCAGGTATCAAAGTCTTATGCGGCTCCACAGTGACAGGAATGTCATGCAGCTTCTTGAAAGCTAGCAGCACTTCACTTCAAGTATTTTACCTGCCCCAAAGCAACAGGTGGTGGTAGTGAATCAGCCTCCAGTTTCCCGGGCTCAACCCTCCCGTAGCAGACCATCATACCGGACTCAGCCCCCCCAAGGACGCGGCCGCGGACAGGCAGGACCCCGGACCGTCAGATACTGAACCTGCGCTCCTCCACATCCCCGGATCTCCGGCGCCTGGCCCTGACCAGGAGGTGGATGCAGCGTTGGATGACATTTTTCTCCTGTGGACTGACTCCAATGAACCCTCGGATGCGGTCCCTTGGGAACAGGATGCTGACAATTCTTCAGCATCAGGCGACTCCAGCGATTCTGGCATCCCCAATGACGAATCGGACGACGAGGTTACTGACCAGGATAACGAGCCAGCTGGTAGCGGCCTGCCCTTCAACTGGGACGCAGACCCTACCCTGAACGCACGGCAAGTACCGCCTTTGATTGTGGCCACTCCACTTTCCGTCCCATATCCGTTTCCGTATGAGAATATGTCCGTATAAAATTTGTTTACTGAAGGTGCGTATTTGCCTAAACCGCCGAATGCCCCTTATGTGTATGCCCCATCAAATAATACTCCTGCTTTGTGTGAAGTGATTGAAAATCTTGTGCATAGGGGTGTGCTGTCCGAAGAACTGGCCCGGTGTGCGTTTCGGGCTAGGCTTATCCCCAAATTTTCTGGAGGATATAGGATTATTCATGATTTGTCCCCATGGACGGAATATTATAATAAACCTCACTTTACCTTGAAAGACGTGGCCCAAGCTATGTTTTTGATCCCCTATAATTCAAAAATGATTAAAATAGACCTTTTGGACGCGTTTTTCCAAATACCTATTGCACAGCAATACCGGTCCTTATATGGAATATATATTGCGGGAAGAAACTTTGTATTTAATAGACTCCCCATGGGACACGCCCTGGCCCCGGGTATAATGCAAAGATGGGCAAGAGCTGTTATTAAAGAAATAGAACCACGTTATAAAGTTAAGATGCTATGCTACTTAGATGACTGGTTGATTTACGATGAGGACCTGACAGAAGAAACAGCATATGACATAGCACAATTCCTAGAAGAAGATTTGGGTATCACTCTTAATAGGCGGAAGTGCAAATTAGAACCCGTTACCCATATTCAATATTTAGGAGTGTTAATTGACTCAGTTTTAATGGAGCTCTGGCTAACCCCAGCTGCTCTAGTGAAAGTGCACACAGCAATAACAGTTGCCCCTAGAATTCGGACTGCGGATATCCCCAAAATAGCGGGATATGTGTCATGGGTTTGCCACGTGCTAGCCCTCCCATTGTTTCTTGTATCGGACATATATAGAAGAGATAACGTCACTCTGCAACAGTTTTGGGACCAGGACGTCTTCAAGAGGCGCCAGTACTCTGCAGTAGCAACACCCTTTGAGGTCTACACAGACGCCACGCCCTGGCAATTAGCCTGGGTAATTCCTGAGCGGAGGCTGACAGAAATTTGCCCATTGGAGACGGAGCTTCCCATTTATGAAGCCGAAGCACAGGCAGCACTACTTGGAGCCCACGTAGGAGCTGACCGCCTCCCAGCAGACCGACTCCCAGCAGACCGCCAGTTAATTGTACGGATTGATAATCAATCAGTTGTATTTGCATTATGTAAAGGGAAGGGCGTAATGTTTAATAATTATGAATTACGATGTCTGTATACAGAACTAATATAATATAATACTTCATTTTTTGTTTTTATTAATAGTGTTCCGTCCTTAATTTTTTAAGACTCTAGGTCCCCTGGGATTGCTCTTGAGAGGACCTTTTGTATTAGGAAGGGAGAGACCTTAGTAAGGTTCTCGCCTTCGTTTGCACATCTCATAATTAGATAGTTCCTGCAGGTGCAGGTCGACTTATCTCCCCCATCCACATCTGGACGGGTTCTTTTTGGGGGTGGAGGAAGTATGTGTTCCGCCATTAAATACAGAAAATTCATCCCCTGGTCTCCCCACCCACCACGGAGCCACACATTTGGGACGCCACACCGCAAACCGGTGTGGTCGCCAGAGATAACCAAAGGATATAGCACCCACAGCTAGGCTACCTGCTTCAGGTTAGGTCTCAGCTCCCACTCCACCCACCGTACATGGGCCTCCAACCCCATGCACCTTCGACACCCCTCCACAGACCTCCATAGCCCAAAGCGCTTGCCACCGGAATGCTGAAACGTGACAGAAGCCGATTGTCCAGGTGTGGCTAGCACCAGACCGCCCATCTACAGCGAATCCAGGTCCTAAGTGGTGTATTACTCCATGGCCCTTCCAAAGCATCCGACTTCTTCCGGAACCAAGGAGCTCAACCACCAGGATCCCCTTCTCCCGCTTACGGGTCGACATGCACGGCAAACACACGGGTGGGTTCATAGCCAGATGTTGTGGCTTTATGCATTGGTAGTAACCCACATACTACCTGGACATTGCCCTTGGCAGAAATTGGGGGTTTTTTAATGAGGTCTGCTCCTTGCCTCATTGGTCGCCTCTTTCGACCAGCAGAGGGGCTGCTGGAGTATTCTCAATCCCCCTACCCGCAGGGGGTGCGAGTCTAGTTCTAGCTTGTAGAGGCCTTCCTTGGCAGCAGAGTCGGCCCTCTCATTCCCCTTGATTCCCACATGCCCTGGTACCCAAACAAAGAGTATGTTATTCCCCATGGCCTCTAACAGGGCAAGACGGGAGTGAATCAACTGGACCAGTGAATGATAGGAATCAAAGGTAAGGATTGTTTGCAATGCGCTCCTAGAGTCACTACATATCAAATACGACATGTTTCGTGACTCTATTTCATCCAAGGCAGTCTAGATAGCATACAGTTCTGCTGTGTAAACATTACACAGCGGGTGCAGCTTCACCACGGAGATGATATTTTGGGAAGATGTTACAGCACATGCACAGGCAGTGTCTGACTTGGAGCCATCCATGTAAATGTGAGTGGCATCACGGTGCTTTTCCAAAATTTCCATAAATTGATAGAGATGTACATTAGGATGTGTGCCTGATTTGTTGCAGCGAGACAAATCCATATTAATTTTTGGACAAGACATCTGCCATGGCGGGACTATATTAAAACCAGCAGGATGCACTTTGGGGAGCTGAATCCGGGCATCATCAATGAAATTTTTAAAACGAATTCCTATGAGTTTCATCACCCTAGGTCTTCTATAAAATAATTCAATAAAATGGGGTCTGAACACAAGTTTAAATCAAGGGTATGTCTTTTGGGATAAAATCTTACTGACTTAATTACACATTAAGATCATCCTCCGCATCTCAAGAGGCAGTTCTCCAGCATCACAGTAGATGCTGGGAATTGGACTGGTCCTGAAAGCACCAGTTGCCAACCTGAGGCCAGAGTTGTGAATTGTACTCAGTGGGCGGAGATAGGACACTCGTGTAGCAGAATATATAAAGGACCCATAGTCGAGCTTTGATCGTACCAATTCCTTGTATAAGAGAAGCATCGATTTGCAGTCAGCACCCCATGACGAATTACACAAATATCGCAGAACATTTAAAACTGTAAAACACCTATCTTTTAAAATGCCAATATGACTTCTCCAGTTCCATCTTTTGTCGAGTGTCATTCCGAGGAACCGTACAGAATCCACCACCGGTAGGGTAATTTCACCAAGTATAAGAAAGGGATCAGGAAATAATCCCCGTCGTCTGTGGTAATGCAAACACTTGGTCTTCTCTTCGGAGAAGCGGATGCCAGTTTGGCCAGATCATTTATGGAGCCGATTCAGGGTCAGCTGAATTTGCCTTTAAGCCATCCTCAAATTTGATGACCTACAGAAGATAGCTAGGTCATTGACAAACAATGAGCCTATAACATACCTGGTGGGTTAATGCAGTCTACAACATCATTGATGGCTATTGCGAATAGCGTAACACTTCAAACGGAGCCCTGAGGAACACCATTTTCTTGGGTAAAAGACTGTGATAGGTGATTGCGCAAATGGACTCTAAAAGTACGCCCCATTAAAAAGTTTTGGATAAAAATTGGTAGTCTACCTTTAAAACCCCAGTCTTTCAGAGTGCGTAAAATCTTGTATCGCCAGGTATTGTCATACGCATTTTTTATGTCAAAAAAGACTCCTATGACATGCTGGCATAGGAGAAAGGCCTCTTCGATAAAGCTGTCGATCCTGACCAGGTGGTCCACTGTAGACCTGCTACGTCAGAAACCACACTGGACCTTTGAGAGAAGGTTACCGCTTTCAAGGCACCAAACTAGACGTCTGTTCACCATTCTCTCCATCAGTTTGCACAGGCAACTGGTCAAGGAGATTGGGCGATAGCTGGCTCTTGTCCGTTCCCTGTTCAGGGATAGGGACAATTACTGATTCCCGCCAAGATTCAGGGAAAGCCCTCTCAGCCCAAAGGTGATTGAGGGTTTTCAGTAGATCCTGTTCAGCATCTATGCGCAGATGTTTGAGGAAGTCATTGTGGATACTGTCCAAGCCAGGACAAGTGTCCTTACCTTCCCTAATCACTGACTTCAACTCCCACAATGATAAAGGTTCATTGTAGGATGCTGGACTGCTGATATTGCCAAGGTTTAGTTCAGTTCTTTCCATTCTCTCTTTCATTCGAATGAAAGAAAGCTCGTACCCGGCCGTGCTGCTAACCTTAGCGTAATGGAGGCCTAACGCTTCGCCAATGGCAGCAGAAGATGCTATAAGTTGGCCTCCAATTTCTAGCCCTGGCACGCTTGTAGGGTGGTATTTGCCCGAGATTTTATTAAACCTATTCCAAACCTGTGCAACTGGAGTTACACATTAAAAACGCTTTATGGATCTCTAGGGGTGGTTCTCCTGCTTCAGTTTGGAAAGCACCAGTGGCTAACCTAACACCAGAGTTGTGCACAGACATCAGCGGGTGCAAATATATAGCATGGGTTGAGCAGTATACAAAAGACCTGTAATCTATTTTGATAAATATCTATTGATAAATTTACAGACAGAACGTGAGACTATTAAGTTAGAAAAATTGAAAGCTAATGAAACTTTTGTGCCCGAGGTGTATATTGCTGGCAGCAGTAATTATGACGATATTACGAGAGTTGACAACAATAATACGTATTTAGGTTAATAGTTAATTAAAATATATTTTATATAACAAAAAGTATTGTAAAAACTAAACATTTAATCAATATTATTCAATAAATCCACTATTTCATTTCTTATTCTTTGACCTTTTGTCTTGATTTCTGCATCAGTGTCGATTTCTGCTTCACTTCCAAATTCTTCCTCTTCATTTTCTGCATCAACTAACTCGTAAGTATAATCATCACTGTCTTTCAAATGTTTGGCCACATTGTGTAATATGAAACAGCATAAAATTAGGTTTGGTATTCTGTCCAAAGAAACCCTTACTTTGTAACCTATCATTGGGAAACGGCGTTTCAATTGGCCAAAAGCACCTTCAATAACTGTTCTTTCTTGAGCATGAATTCTATTATAAAGTTTTTCTTGTGGCATCTGAGGATTTTTAAATGGAACCATTAACCATGGTAAAATACCATAGCCACTGTCTCCGAGAATAACTGAAGCACTGTTCGATTTAGACATGAAATCGTATAAATTGGATCGTTTAAGTATATGATTATCGTGAGCAGAACCTGGCCATCGAATATCAACACTAGTGAAAATGTAATCCGAATCACAAGTCGCTTGAACATTTATGGATGGAAAACCTTTTCTATTTATATATTCATCCCCAAAATGACTCGGTTTTACTATTTGCACATGAGTACAATCGATTATACCAATTACAGCAGAAAATTTAAACTTCTGACTTCATTTTAATTTAGCTTTCGTGATTTCTGCAGTTATGTTTGGGAATTTTATCCAGTCATTTGCCTTTATAGAGATTTTGGATGCCACAAATTTCACTGTCTTACATACAGTTGTGCGGTGTACGTGATGATCTTCCCCGACTCCTATTTGAAATCCCGGATCACTTAAGTACCTTAAAAAAATTTCCATCTTTTGTTTGCAAGACAGTGCTCCGCCATGTCTCTCTTGATATCCTCCGAGAAATAGATTTGAAATAAACTCCACATTTTCTTCCAAGAACCTATATAAATTTTTATAACCGTTCGTAGTTGAAACTCGTCTTTTCTCGTATTTTTTAACTTTTCTTGTCACCATAAACTCTGCCATATCAATTTATATTTAGGTAAATTATTGTAAAAATAAAATACTTCAAAATATCTTATTGTTAGCAAGCCCTTGACCTCACTTCAATAAAATTAAGCATATGCTAAAACCCTTAAGCAAAAGCTCGGTTTTATTCACACAATTTTAAGCAAATGCTTAAGAAAAATCCTAAAAATAATCAAATGCTTATTCTTTCTAGCAAATGCTATTTTTTTTATTCACCCCAAATTAAGCATTTGCTTAAAAAGTGAGGGAAATCTTAAGCACTTTGCTTATTTTTTATTCACTCGACCCAGTGTGCTTAAAATTTTGTATCGCCATGTGGTGTCATTTGCTTTTTCGAGATCAAAAAAGACTGCCACAACATGTTGGTAAAGTAGAAAGGCATCTTGGATGAAATTTTCCATCCTTACCAGATGGTCAATAGTGGATCCAGGGACGTAACTAAGGGGGGGCCCTGGACCCCCTGAAAACTTCTTGGCCGCCCCTTGGCCCACCCAGCTTCCACTGAATTTGATCAGCAGATTGAAATTACCATCCCCACCCATTTTTATCGGATTTTTTTTACTGTAATTTTGACATCACGTTCGCAAGAAGATAGGTTTCTACAATATAGTAGTTTGAAATGCGCAAAAAGCTAGGTTCTACAATGTAGTTCTTTTTAATCTCTTGAGTAGAAAATGCATTCAAAACGATGTAAGTAAAACACTCCAAGGAGGTACTTGTGTGCGTGTATGTGTTTTCTTCACAAGAATTAGATCCTGCCGATTCCTCCGGAGACCTACAGCGCGTACGTGAGTTTTCTCTTTCCTTTTTTTACGGTGAAGGATCTATTACCTTTTACTTACTTTGTATTGTATCACCGTGTCTCGCATTACCCTTTTATCATTCAGAACGATGTCTCCAGATGCCAACCAGTCTCATAGGCACTATCCCCGGGCTGATTGTGAGTGGTCACAAAATATTTTCCATGGGGCCATTGTTGTTGTTGTTTTGGTGTTATCCAACTAAACAGATTAAAAAAATTGCCGATTGGTGAATCAGTTCTGTGCTTCGTGGGTGCTACGCTCAGATCTACCTTCGGATGGCGCCGCTCTCGACGTTGTTTATTTCTCGAGTGGATACTCACTCGCTTTGTCCACTATAAACATCCTGTGGATCGCCACTCTGCCTCATGAATGTGAAGCCGAGATACATCTGGCCTTTTCGGAAGACAATAAATCGGATTGTATCCGTGGGAAACTGCCCGAGCTCAGCCTGAATTTCCCACCAAAGATGAGAATACGAATGCCCAAGTCCAGTCAAAGTCTAACATTTGAAGAGTTAAGGACAGCGGGATTAAAGGTCTGTTCAATTCAGTGATGCAAAATATCGTTATCGCTAGAAAGTTCGTATACTTCAGCGTAATGGAATTTTATAGTGGTTCAGCAGATTCACAAATATTTATATTTTAATTCTAATTCCTAATTAAGGTTGATTGTTTGAAGACTACTTGTGACATTGAGCCCGGAGAGGTATTCCAAGCACAATGTCTATTAAGTTTGAAAAAGTTCAGATATGTGAAAAATTTAATTATAATTAGTCTAACGATGAAAAGTCGCGAAAATTGGTAATCGGAAGTTAACGAAATTTGTACAAAATGAATATTTATCCAAAATAAGCTGACACGTGTTTTCCCGTTTTGTCCCATCCCTCATTTTGAAGAAATTAATTTTTACAAACATGAATTTCCACCAATCGCCCCAATATAGAAAGCATAATCCCCCTCTGTGCGAGACGCTCTTATGAAAGTTTACACAGGATTAAAATGTTTTGAAGTGCAAGAACTCTTTCCATCCATTCATAAAAATATGTAAATATGGACCAATTTTCTTCTAGTTTGCTTTATTCTACAGCTAAAACTGTAAACTATTCCGTACTTGCAATGCTTAGATGCTAGGCGTTCGAAATCTTTAGAAGTACGCATTCCTTTATGAAATTTTATAGATTTTTCGTATTCTTTCCGAGCATTGCCAAGGTGTCCCGCATTGTTGTCTCCGATTCAATTATCCCCAATTCATATAGGGAAATATTTCACTCAGCAGTGTGGGCCGAGGTCTGAAGGTTTTCCTGGGCCGATTTTTGCTGCCGATCCGCCCCTGATCTAGTTTATAAACTTTCTCCTGTCACTTAACTTTACAGTAAATCGAGTAAATTAGTTATATACTTGACAATACATAATTTTGGATGTATTTAACAATTTATTTTAAATTCTATGATTAATAGATTTTTTCACTGATTTCGATTTTGAAAACATTATCGTTTAAAATTTCCATTTTTAAGGGACCCAGAGCAGTTGAACAAAATGAGTAGCAAAAGGATTAATATATCTGACTATTTTGGGAAAGCTGCAAATAAGAAGATCAAAGTAGAAAATCCTAAAGAAACGGCTATTATCGAAGAGGATGACTTTGAAACAATAATTAGTGAAAGTGAGGAAACAAGTTCAAATTCTGAAAGTGAATTCCAAGATAGTGAATTCCAAGATTGTGAATTCGATAAAATGAATTTAATGCTTAATTCCGATTGCGAAGATAGAGATAGTGTGTACACTAGTATCGAAACAGAGCCAAAACTTGAAGAAATTCCTGGACCTCAAGATTTGTCTCAAATTGTGACTGATGGCTCTAAACAGCCGAAGTTGTGTTTTCCGAGTCGGAAATTTGCAACACGTTGGAGAAATTTCAACCCTATTTGGTATGAAAAATTTCCATGGTTAGAATACAGTGTGTTAGATGATGCTGCATATTGCTTGCCATGTCATTTTTTTTTCAAATTCTATTGATTCGAACATGCCGTTCATATCCGTTGGATTCAAAAATTGGAAGAAAGCCATGGAAAAACTCAGGACTTTGGCAACATGGCAATAGTGATTCTCATAAAAAGTGTGAAACATCATGGGATATGCAAAAGGTAATGTCAAAAAATAATGCATCTGTAACTGTAACTTGTAACTATACTGAAAACATTTTTCACAAGTGCCGACAATTTTCGAATTGGACCATCGTCTATGACGTGTATAGTGATGCCACACCGTGGCAAGTGGCATGGTGCTGTAACCAGCTCCAGTTGTGTGAAGTGTATGTGATTGATAACGAGATACCCATTTATTGGGCAGAAGCATTGGCCGCGCTGATGTGTGGTGTACACCTACTTTCGGTTGCCCCGAAATACTGTTGTATCAATATTTTTATAGATAACACCGCCGTGTTGGCGGCCTTATGTAAAGGTTCCGGTTTGTTGTTTTTAAATGAAATGTATGTAAAACTTTACCTTATGATAATAAAGGATTCGTCACGTCAAGTGACCTGGCGGTATGTCCCTATCTGGCCGATCGTCCTTCCCGGACCGTCCTACCTCCCTATGCTACCTCGGCCGGCGATTGGCTCGCTGCTGTCGGGGTAGTATATAGGTGGGACGACGCCTGGGAAGGCGGTCGTCTAGATTGAGCAAAAAGGGCATGCCGTCAGCTCTCTGACTGTAACTGTAAAATGCATAGCCGTAATTAATCTGTAAAGTATACCTAAGATGAAGCAAAACATTTATTGCTTTATATATCATCTTTTCATGAACTATTCAATGAAAAAGATTCGTTATTCTAAAATTATTCAATCCTCATGAAAAATAAATATATTCCGCAATTAAAATTTAATTAGTTTTGCCATTCTCTCGTTTATTTTGAAAATACTGAAAATTACCCTGTCCCCCCTCAATTTTCATTGGCCCTCCTTTGCCCCCCCAAGAATAAAAGTCTAGTTACATCCCTGAGTGGATCTGTTGTGCCTGAATCCACACTGGATATTTGAAAGAAGATTACGGCTTTCCAGGCACCAATATAACTACCGGTTAACCATTCTATGATTTTGCACAGGTAGCTTGTGAGAGAAATGGGGCGGTAACTAGAAGGCAAGAGTTTGTCCTTTCCCTGTTTTGGGATAGGTATTATTATTGATACCTGCCACTCATCAGGAAACACTTTCTACCCACATTTGGTTGATGGTGTTGAGAAGCTCTCTCTTTATGCTGTCTAGTAGATTTTTCAAGAACATGTTGTGTATATTGTCAACACCTGGCGAGGTATCTTTAGACTCCCTTATAGTTGATTCTAGTTACCACATGGAAAAAGGATCATTATAGGAAGTTCTTTTACTTCCCGAGTTAAAATTTATTGTCCTAAATTCTTTTTCTCAATTATTTGTCTTAAAGAAGTTGGGATATTTATTTGTACTACTTGTTTCAGCATAATACTTGCCAAAAATATCTGGGATTTTGCTTGGAGATGTTATTAATTCCCCATTGAAATTTATTGCACTAATTTGAGATGGTTGGTATTTACCCATTTGATTTCTGACTTTATTCCAGACTTGTACAAAGGGTGTATGGTGGTTTATGGATGAGATATACTTCATCCAGGATTCCTTCTTTGCTTTCTTAACCACCTGTCGAGCTTTCGATCTCAGTTGCCGGAATGCTGCCACATTCGTCGCTGTGGGATGTTTATTAAAAATTTGCAGTGCTCGTTTCCGGCTTTTGATAGCGATGGTGCATTCGGTGTTCCACCATGGTATTGGAGGGTGATAAGACTTACCCGATGATTTAGGGATGCTTTTATTTGCAGCAGTTATAATAGCATCAGTAAAGATTTTGTTATTTAGAGCAATGTGACTAGCATCAAAGTTAAAATTTGTTTCATTTCTAAAAACTGCCCAGTTAGCTTACTTTAAAATCCATTTTCGAGGATAAATGAAATTGTTCAACGAACCTTGTTTGGTAATAAAAAGGGGGAAGTGATCGCTTCCACAGATATCTGGGTGGACTGACATAGAAAACAGTGGTGCTGCAATGCCCATAGTCATAATAAGATCGATAGAAGAATATTCTCCGCTAAAAGAGTTGAAACGTATTTTCTCTTGGTAATTTAATAAAATTAGATTAAAATTTTCTAAAAGCATTTCTAAATTATAACCTCTTCCATTGTTATCGCCCATTGTGTCCTCCCAGAGGGTGTTGTGAGCATTAAAATCCCCTAACAACACAAAGGACCGAGGTAACTGGCAGATAAGGTCTTCAAGGTTCCTTCTATTTATGTGTGTCCATTCCAGGAGATATATATTACAAAATGTAATTTCCTCCAGAGTGGCTACCGTGATGGCAACTGTCTGAAAGGGTGTCTGTAAGTCCACCTGGAGGGTGTAAAAGGCCATCTGGAAGGTGTAAAAGGCCATCTGGAAGGTGTAAAAGGCCATCTGGAAGGTGTAAAAGGCCATCTGGAAGGTGTAAAAGGCCATCTGGAAAGTGTAAAAGGCCATCTGGAAGGTATAAAAGGCCTCCCTGATGGCTACAGCGACTCCTCCCTGAGCCCTGTCACCGCTTAGGTTGTCTGCTCTAAAAACATTAAAACCTATAATTTTCACCTTGTCATTTCTTTTAAAATGCATTTCCTGTAAAAATATGCAAACGGTTGAAATCGGATATTAAAATCTCCACCTCTTCTCTGTGTCTATAAAAACCATTACAGTTCCACTGAATGGCTAAAAACATTAAGGTTTCTTAATTGAGTTAAAATGTCCACCTGCTGGAAGCTTTATAGTTCATTTCTTTTATCTCTTAATTTTTCCCTTCCCGCCTTTCTTCCGGTGAGTTTGGAGAGAATACGCCATCTCACCATCAACTAAGTTGTCTTCCTCCATCATTTCTTCACTTTGTGGAGGTTTGCATGAGGGGCCAGGCGAGGGTGTTTGGCCCGATCTCCCTCCACCATTTTCAGTTGATGACCAACATTTTTTGAAGGCTAAGGACTGTGTGTGTCCGTTCAGCCCCTTCTTTGGTGAATCACCAGTTTGTCTTATTGACTTTCATAGGAATCCCATTTTTTGTTTTATTCCATTTCTTTTTTTGATTTCTTGATTTGATTGTAAATAGATTTATAAAATTAATAATAATAAAATTAATATTTTTTCATTGAAAAATCCAAAACAGGGTAATAAGCATATTGTTATATCTGCATGTGCCCACAAGCTGCTTTAGCTGTGTAAATATCATACTGATATAAAATTGCACAAATTTTAGTATTTTTTGCTTTTAAATGTAATGCTAGAAAGTATGTAAATCGATAAAAATTAAAATTTTCCAAAAACAATTATCTGGGCACTAATGGGTTAACCCTTTCCAGTTGATTTAATTCCCACAGTTTGTCACCAGCCTGGTTTATTGGATGATATAATTCCCACATCCTTTCTGTCCTGCTATCTGGTGTCACTATTACGGTAGTTTTCACTGGTGCATGTAGATAGTGTGATTTTTTGTTTTCATCCATGTTGAAGAGTTGCTGGCCCCAAGTAAGCCGTACTGTTATTTTTGAGAAATGTAGAGTGGAATTTCTAAATGCGCTAAGTGCCAATGTTGAAATATTTTTGGTATGCTATCTAAATGATATACATGCCAATGCCAATATCCTCCTAAAAACACTATGTACCATGGCAATTCCGAATAGTTCTCAGAGATGGCGTTTGATGTATGTCCACTGTGTTTTGGAATTCTAAAGGAGTTAAGGACCCTGTGGCGCTCACTAGTTACCTGCTTCTGTGGCAGTCTAGTGGTAATTATTCCGTAAACATGGATAAACAGGTGCTTCTACAAGTGATTTTAACATTAGTAATATGAACAAAAAAGCCGAAAATAGGAAAGTAAAGTAAAGCAACACAATGCAAGAATTAGTGGCAGAAAGTATTACACATATAAAAACATTGAGAAATCACCATCTCCACAGGTTAGTACAGGTTATGAAGTTCGTTCGAAGGCTTTCGTGGTGTTGCTGACTTGAAGGCTTCATCTTCCGGGTGGTCATCACGTTGGTCAATTTAAAATGATGACAGTTTCGCCAACCTTCCTGTTGGCGTCTCCAGGTTGAAGTGTCAATGCAAGGAGTGGCTGTCGTTATATAGGGACAGCAGATGACTCAGCCATGATCTGATTGGCTGCCCGTGTTGATGCGTAATTCGGCCCTTTTCAGGGCCAGTTGTGCGGGCGGGCGGAATACTCTCTTCCAAGTGTTCGAGAGCAAGTAACCATCCTCCCAGTTGAAATTTGCTGGATGTATGGTGATTTCGATAGCCTTCCTGATTATTCTGGGAAAGTATCTATTTTCTTTCATGGCCAGCACCAGACCATGAGTGTTCCGCGATGGCAGAGAGGCGGAACTGTTTATTTTTCCTTGCCCGCTCATGTTCTTGAAGTCGGCATTTCAGAGATTTGCCAGTTTGGCTGATATAAGATTTCCTGCAGGTGCAGGCTACGCAATATACTCCTTCGTATAGTTCTTTAGGAATGTGATCCTTTGCCTTAGGTATGAGATCTTGGTCACGCAGTTGTATCGAGTCACTATGTTGCATTTTGTGAGAATTCTTGCTATTTTTTCTGAAGTGCCGGTGACATAGGGAATCATGGCATAGGCTGCGGGGTTTCTCTTTGTTTGGTCACATCTCCTTTGGTGTTTTGTTCCTTGGTCCCTCTAAGGATCATTTTATGACTGTATCCATTCTTCTGTAAGGCCGTCAAGAGATGGCGCTTCTAAGAGGGCAGAGAGTCGGCATCGGAGATGGCATGGGGCGTGGAGCACTGGTCGCTGGTATTGCAAAAATACGATTCGCTAAAATACTTCAATTTGGCAAACAATTCTTTTGCTTATCCCATCATTTCATTAAATCAAAATTATTAGTAATGTTGTCAGATAGTTTTAAGTCAATATATGCAGTCAATTTGTCTGGAGAAATATGATCATTTATTATGTCTGTATCCATAAAATGAACTAAGGTGTCTGATATTTTATACCTTTTCATCGGTTGCTTTACAAGGGTACACAGATTTTGATGTCACTGATTAGATTTCATATCACTTCTCGTTTTTAATGTCATCAATAATTACTTTATCTTTCTCATATATTTCATACTTTTCTTCAATTTTTAACATTTCCACACTCTTTAGAAGGGGGTGAAGAAAAACAAATTTTATGAATGTGCTGAATTTCCACATTTTCTAAATAATAAGTTTTACCTGAAGTTTTTAAAAGTTTCATGATGTTAGATTCTGTTGAACCTATTTCTAAATGATCGTTTCTTTTCTAATGCCCCAAGTAAACCAAAAATATTGTTGGATATTTTTCTCCTTCCAATTCAATCAACGCTTTCTGGAACAGATTGAGGTATTCTAATAAATCATTCTTTTCAACTTCAGAAATCTTATCACTCATCTTTTTACTTTCTCCATATACATAGTATGAGCAAGTATTGTTTTCATGAAAAAAATCAAACTCGAGATTTCAACGGTAATACATGTTTTAAGGTTCCCTGAACACGTTCTGACTAGTTTTGTGATGATGTCTGTCTGTCTGTATGTGATAGATTTTTGTGGGCGCTCTAACTCAAAAAATATTAATCAAGTTAACGCAAAATTTTTTATCTAACGTTTTTATAAAAGTTAGAAGATCTTATTAGTTTTTGGTAAAAATCAGTTGACCGGAAGTGGGTGTTTACTCTTGTCACTTATTCATTATTTTGAAATATTTGCTTTAATATTTGATAAATGTAAAAATGTACTAGAATAAAAGTTGTAGGAAATTTTATTTTCTACAACCTTTGTTTGACACATTTTTCCATATAATGCATTGTTTAAGAGATATCTTATATTTTTAGCTGCCACCACCATGCCACCTACTGAAGACTATTGTTAACAATTGATGCTTAGTTACGTCTTAGTAACACTCCTTTTCCTTTTCTTAATAGTCAACCGGAAGTAAATATTGACAACGAACCCAGAGCTAACAACATGTAATTTGCCATACAAATATGGAGAAAGTCATGTGTTGCCCACATCAGTTTATTTTCAATTACAATATTGTATATAACCTCCCAATTTTCAAATATTGAAGAGATCATACGAAGAATTGAATTCCAACATGTCTTGACGTCTCCTTTCAAAGTAGAATTCAGCGCACCTCGTAAGCCTGATTTTAAAAAATATTTCAAAAATTTTCTACACATCTGAATTAAAGCAAGTGATGTTTCATTAGAAAAAATAGAAATATCTACAACATTATTTATTAAGTGTGCAGCACTATTGATTTTATTGAAAATTTTCAAATCAGCTTTAATATTTGCTCCATGGTCAATGACAAAAGTAAAATTCTTCAAGTTACTATAGACACCGTATTGTTTTAAAATTAGCAACAATTCATTCCTTATATACATACACCTGTTTTCTTTTCATCAGGATCAAGATGTTTAGTGAACGGAACACGATTGCATAACATGGCTTTCTTTACATAGTGTAATGTGATCCCTAAATAACTGACATTTTTGTAATTACCTGTCCACAAGTCCAACGTGATCCCATCCCCTAGTGTACCTATGCAGGATTTTATTTCTTGAATTAGCTCTTCTCGAGCTTTCTGAGCCACTGAATTAAGATTTCTCGAAATAGTTGTTGGATGTGGTAGTACATCATCTAAGTCAAAATAACATTTTTGATTTGCACTCATTTTCATTATTATTTAATAAATAAATCTCTAACTACAAGTTCAACACAGCCATCTAAAACTTTTTTTTTTCAGCTGATAATTTTGGTAAATCGCATTTTTTCGGCACAAGAAAATTTGTAATTTTAGACGCCTTGTTTGTTATTTTCACACTTGTGTTGTAATAAACTTGATGTTCCCAGCTTCCTATTATCATAACGGTAAACATTTTATAACTACTACAAGCGATTGTCTTCGAAATCAGTTCTCCCTTTTCATCTAAAATTTCACGGAACGTTTCCCAAATTTTTGATTTGGTCTTTTCTTTTCTTCTTAGAGTGTACTCTAACCTCAAAAGCTTCCTTCTAATCTGATCAGTATTCATTGTTCAAATCTGAAGGGCAGATAAAAGTAATATTTTGATTAAAATTAAGATTTATAATTGAATGGTGCATTAACTTGTATCTGACAAATTTACATACCGTCCAATCAGCTGGTATTGGTTCCTTTTAAGGATGTGGTAGATTGAATTGTCACAAAAGCTGAGATTACATATAAATCACCAGTTAAATCCAAGATGGCGGATGATACGTTTCGGCTTTTGCTATCGCTCCGTGGTTATTGCTATCTTTTCTTGGTGTCTTTATTAATAGTAGTGCAAACCTGTGTTAGAAGTCATCGTGAATATCCTACTCCCATGCCTGATTGCTCGTATGGTCCAACAAGGCACTTCCTCTGCAGTTATAGAGCTTTTACTTTTCCTTGCTCTGCTGCTTTGTGCCTATCTCAACGTTACGATGCCTACGACGTCACAGTGCCCGGTAAAAATAAGCGATGATTGCCACCTTCCTGTGAACCTCTAGACGGTTGTTTCTCACTGCCTTCACACTGCTCTGGTGGGTTATATGACTGTGCTATTATTATGTGGTGATATTGAGTTAAATCCAGGGCCTAATCAGGGCTTCCCCTTGTGTTTTTACTACCAAAATGTGAGAAGTGTTAAAAATAAATTGTCAACTTGTGACTTGTATGCTACGGTTTTGTCACAGCTGGATGTGTTAGCTTTTACAGAAACTTGGCTTAATTCTTCTGTTAAGGACAGTGAATTTGCATTTTCCAATACCCACAAAATTTATCGCAGGGACTGATCCTCTAGAGGTGGTGGCATGCTTTTAGCAATTAGATCCTGTTACTCCTCAAAACAAAGAAATGACCTTGAAACTCCTTGTGAAATCTTGTGGACTGAAATTTCTTTCCCACCCAATGCATCTTGCTCATCTGCCCATAAAAATGTGTTTGTTGGCTGTTTCTATCGGCCCCCATCGAGTGACATCAAGATTTTAGAAAACAGTCTCACTTCTATTATGCGAGTGCTACCACTTGGTGCCATAGTGTTACTCGGTGATTTTAATCTCTCTTAGAGGTGAAACCAAATCTCCCCATGATGAATTTTTTTATGAACATTTTATTACCGCACTTGGGCTGTCCCAACACAATCCTTTTCCTACCAGAGATTTGGCAATGCTGGACAACGTTGTCTCCAGTTTTTCTGGATTCTCTCACTCCTGGCCGAAATATCTTCGACTCTGACCATGAGTCACTTGACATGGCCTTCTGCTTACCAGGCAACCTCTGGCGACCCAGGGGTCCCCTCACTCTGTCTTGACCGTTTCCCACTTGGAAGAAAGTTTGCTGGGATGACGTCAATCGCCGCCTAGCTGCACTTTACTGGAGCATATTGGATTCCTTAACTCCCGATGAAGCAATGAGCTATCTGCAGGATATTATTTCTGGAGTCATTAAGGACTGTGATTAAGCCCAAATCAAAAAGGTCCCCCCCCTTGATATAGTAGAGACACTCTTTTGACCTTAAAAAACAAAAATCGAGCTTGGGAACTTTGGAAAACTCACCCCAGTTTAGAAACACGAAATACTTTTGTTAATTTAAGGCGCTTATGTAAGTCCCTATTAGAAAAAGACTATACTAACTACATTAACAAAATCTCTTCTAATATCTCCTCAAATCCCCAGCAGTTCTGGGTGTTCATCAATGAGCGTCGTAATAATAGAAAAATAACAGATATAGTTTTTAACGGCTCTCGTCTAGCTGTGAGACTCAATAGACTGGAACTATTTAACAATTTTTTTAGTGAATGCTTTGTTTCCCCTCACAACATCTCCGGTGAGTTTGAAGATCCCCACTCGCTTCACGTAGCTTCTAATTTTTCGTTATCTGACTTACAGACTATGTGAAGTCTATAAATTCCTCTGCAAAATCAATCCTCATCGTTCTCTGGGTCTTAATGGACTAAGTCCTGTATTTTTATGTAACTGTGCCTCCTCTCTCTGTATTCCATTGAGTATAATTTTCAATAGATGCTACTCCTTAGGTCTCTTTCCCTCTCAATGGAAACGTGCAAATATTATTCTGATTCATAAATCAGGTTCATAATCGGATGTTACAAATTACCAACCAATTTCTTTACTTCCTATTCCTTTTTCAATTTGTGAAAAATTATTCTAAACCACCTCTTTTACTTCACTTCTCCGCACCTGTCCACCAAGTAACATGGCTTTCTTCCTGGCCTCTCTTGCTTGTCAAATCTAGCTGTCTTTCAAAAGCACTCCGTGGAAGCCTTAGAAAATAAATCACAATTATAATATTATATATTATAATATTCCTTGATTTTTCTAAGGCTTTTGATTCTAATCATAGCCATCTACTTCATAAGCTTAGCCACCGCTTGAACTTGCATGGAATTTTCCTTTTGTTATTATGTAGTTTTTTAAATAACAGATATCAGTGAGTCATGCTTTCAGATAATAATTCAAATTGGTCAATAGTTCCTTCAGGTGTTCCTCAGGGCAGTGTTCTTGCCCCCTTTTTGTTTAACCTTTTTATTGATGACTTAGCATCTCAATTACGTCCCTCTCAAGCCGAAATACTTATGTATGCAGATGACTGCAAAATATTTAGGCAAATTCAATCCGCTGAAGAGTTTAATACTTCAATAGGCAGTCAATATCGTAACCAACTGGTGTTCTGATTCTTCTCTTCAATTAAATCCAAACAAATGTACTGTAATGACCGTAACACTATGTAAAAATCCTCTAGAATTTAACTACATAATTAACTCTTTTATTACCCAGAGTTGTCCTTCGAAGGACCTAGGAGTATTAATTGATAACAAGTTAAACTTCACAGCACACGCAACTGCAATAAAATGCAAAGCTATGTCCCTACCAGGAATATTATACAGATTTACAGGCATAAACTATGCAGCTTCCCTTAAATTATACTTTTCCACATTAGTCCTCCCAGTTATGAATTATGCCTCCCCTATTTGGTCAATGGCTGCATCCTCTAATCTTTCCTCTCTCGATTGTATGCTAAATTTCTTTGTTAGTATTGTTAAATATCGTATACCCTCTTTTCGCACCTCTAAGGAAGCCATCCTAACGGCCTTGTCTCTAGACCAACTTTCGGTATCCTGACAAAAATCTGACCTTTCTCTATGTTACAATATTTTAAACTCTAATATAGACAGTCCAGAACTTTTGGCTTCTTTAGGTTTAAGAGTACCCTCTAGAACAACTCGCTCAATGGATATACTCCACATCCCAACCACAAGGTTATATATTGTCAAGGCTCTCATTTTTCCGTCTTCTTACTTTATTTAATTATCTTCCTTCCCATATAGATCCATTTATCCTTTCCTGTAAATCATTTATCATAGGTTCTAGAGCTCATTTACCACATTCTCAGCTCTGACTTCTGTTTGCTCCATTTGTAGCGTTATATTCCCCTTTCTCGTGTGTTGTATTTTATTATTCTGTATTTTTTTCCTGTATTTATTTGTACTCATAATTTCTGATATATTTTACTCTAAAATGGTGAGTGCTGTATGTGAAATTTTGATTAAATAAATAAAGTAATTTTATAAAATAACTGTCGTTCCTTTCTCTCGCAAACAAAGTATAAAATAATAAAACACACACAATTATTTAACGAAAAAATACTATATATTTGAACGTTAAATAGCATATATAACATATATGTTATGGCAGAGTTGTCATAGTGAATGGATAGTGCATGCTGGATGCTCCATCAAGGGAAAAATCTCAAAGTTCTCCCCCTGTGGTTTCACCATCACCTGCCTACATCCACCAGCCACGACACCTGCCCCACCCAGGACCATGAAGAGCCCTCTCCCGGTCTGGAAATTTCTTTTCCTTATTCTTCTTGCTGGTGATGTGCACCCCAACCCCGGTCCAGGTAACAGTGTTTATTACCAAAATGTCAGGAGCATCAAAGACAAGCTTTCATCCATCACCACAAACCTTGTGGAATTGTCCAATTTCAGTGTAATAGCACTGACGGAAATGTGGCTTAGTGACAGTGTCAGTGACAACGAGTTAGCCCTTCTGCCAACTCACACCATTTTCCACCGCGATCACAGTTCTAGGGGAGGCGGAATGCTATTGGCAATTCATTCGGCCCTCCACTCCAAACGCAGAAGTGACTTAGAGATGGATAGTGAAATTCTTTGGACTGAAGTTGTCATTTCCACTAACTCGCCACAGAATAAGTCTGTGGTATTCAAACAACAAACTATTTATTGGATGTTTCTATCGCCCGCCTGACAGTAACATTTCGATGTTGGAGAGCTGTTTCCAATCAGTGCTTTGTGTGTGGTCACTCTGTCCCAATGTTATTCTCCTAGAGGACTTTAATCTTTCCATTGATTGGAACTCGCATACTGACGGTTTCACCAAAAGTGTTCATGATGAATACTTCCTGGACCATTTCATTAACGGTCTAGGCTTTTTGCAATGCAAATCCCACCCAACCTGAAACTTGGCAACGTTGGATCTCATCATTTCCTTGGTCCCTGTGTCGACCATGATCCCCGGCAGAAACATCTTCAATTCCGACAACCAGTCATTAGAATTTCCCCTACCCCAACCCTACCGATCCCCGCCGCCGTCACCCTCTCCACCAGTCCGAACCATTAGAGCTCGGAAAAAGCGGACTGGCAGGTCATCAACCCTGCACTTTCCCTCCTTCCATGGGACCTCCTAGAGTGTAGGACTACACATAATAGCATCTCCCTTTTCTATGACATTCTCCACAGTGTCATCGATGACCTCATTCCCTCCCACAAGATTTCCAAGAGACGCCCCCTATGGATGTCCGAGGTGACCGCTGCGTCCCTCCATAACAAACAAGCTGCTTGGAAACTAAGTAAAACCAACCCCAACCCCCACACATGCTCCAAGTTTGCAAAAATTTGCAGCCGTTCGAGAACACTCCTCAGACGTGACTATGCCAAATGTGTGAAAACAATCACCAAAGAACTCAAAGACAATTCCAAGAGATTTTGCACTCTCATAAATGGCAGAGGAAAGTGTTCTCGTATTCCCCTTAATGTGAGATCCGATTCCAAATCATTCACGAACCACGAAAGGCCCACTGCTTTCAACGACCAGTTCGCCTTGAACTATTCCACACCCTCTCTCTCATCTCCCTTACCACCCGTCCAGGAGGACCTTTTCACATCCTTGATGACCTGGCGTTCTTTCGCCCTCAGTGTCAATTAAAAATTCGCAATACCCGTTTGCGTTTCCGAATGGCCACTGCACATTCCTCATTCCACCAGGGAACGGGAGTGTGGCGCGTCTTCCCAGATGACATTGGAACGCTAGTACTAGCAGCATTGAGTACAGCTGCCGTAAAAACCTCAACATTGTGTATTCCCCCTCGACTGCTGTCAAAATTGAATTTAAAATTTGATTTAAAATTCGGCCAATGGGCTCTATGTGTAACCCATGTTCTCGCTCGGTTAGAGCCAACAGAAATGTTAGCCTTCTGCTGAATTAGGAGAGGGAAGTGGTCACTACCACAAAGATCATTATGCACAGACAATGTAAATAGTGGTGCAATGGTGCTGCTACAAATAACTAAATCTATTGAGGAGTACTCCCCATTAAAAGCATTAAAACATGTTTTTTCACAGTCATTCAATAAAATCAGGTTAAAATCATTAAAAAGGTTTTCTAAAAGACGACCTCTGCCATTGTGGTCGGCCATCGTGTCCCCCCAGAGTGTGTTGTGTGCATTAAAGTCGCCCAGCAGAATGAATGGCCGTGGTAGCTGATTAATCAGGTCTTCAAGGTTCGCCCTGTTCACCTGAGCCCATTCCGAAAGGTATACGTTACATAATGTAATTACCTCCGGAGCTGCTACAGTAACAGCTACGGCTTGGAAGGGCGTCCTAAGGTCCACCTGGGAGGTGTAAAGGGTCTCCCTGGTGGCCAAGGCGACCCCCCCTTGGGCTCTGTTTCCACTAAGGTAGTCAACACGAAGAACATTAAAACCTTCCAATTTAACCTTGTCTGTTTCTTTAAAATGGGTCTCTTGTAATAAAATACAAGCAGGGTTAAAATCCTTTAATAAAATTGCCAGCTCCTCTCTGTGTGTATAAAAACCATTGAAGTTCCACTGTATGAATAGTAATAGTGGCATTAAAATGTGGAATTAAAGTTTAAAACCCTCAATATAATTGATGTTAACAACGTCTGACTAGATGATAGAATATTTGCATAAACTACAAATATATAAAATTGTGATGAAGCTTAGCGCTTAAGCTTTGTCTTTCCCCTATTGTGTCTATTAAGGACAAAGGCCTGTAATTGGTCCTCGTCCATTTGTTCTTCTTCCATGCCCTTCTCACCTGATGCTTGTTCGGCACAGGGAGTGCTGCATGGCAGTGCTTCCTCTCGCCGAGAGGAAGGACGATTTTCTGGGGAACTTTTGTTTTTGGATGCTTGTTTTTTTATTATAATTTCTTTTGTTTTATTTTCTTCCTTTTCCTTAATTCCCACTTTTTTTATGGGTGCTACCTCATCTGTTTGGGTAGCGATGGTACTCTTCTTGATAGGGGTATCTGCCAAGGATGCAAAAGACCTTGAGAAAACTGGAGCAACAAGCTTTCTGAATTTTTTCCGTGCCTCAAAGTAAGACATTCTTTCAAGCGTCTTAAGCTCCATAACCTTTTTTTCCTCCTTTAATTTTTGGCAGTCCCGAGAGAATGCCGGATGAGGACCTTCGCAGTTCGCACATGACACGGTCGCTGCACATTCTGCCCCATCGTGCTTATCCCGATTACATCGGGGGCAGACTGCTTTGCCCTTGCAACGTAGAGATGTATGCCCAAACTTTTGGCATTGGAAACAGCGCATAGGGTTTGGAATGTATGGCCGAACTGCACATGCCTCATAACCAATCATCACCTTCTCTGGTAGCTTCTCGAGGGAGAACGTGAGGACCATAGAGGTAGTATTGACTACCTCACCGTTTCTCTTCGTCGTCAATCTCCTGCAGTCAATGACCCCCTGAGAGGCCATCTCCCGCTTACACTCCTCGATTTCTACATATAGAAGGTCATAGTTGGATATGACCCCTTGACAGGTGTTGAGGGTTTTATGGGTCTCAACAGTTACCGGCATGTCTCCCAGCTTTGGGATGTTTAAAATTTTCCTGCTTTGGGTCTCGTTCATGGTGGTAATAAGAAGAGTACCATCCCTAAGTTTTTTAACGGATTCTAAAGATCCAGGCACCTGTATCGACAAGGACTTATATATAAAGAAGGGAGACACTTTGGTAAAGGTCTCACCTTCGGTTGAACACTTCATGATCAAGTACTTTGTACATTTCTTTACATTATCTCCCCCATCCGAGTCCGGACGGGATCTTTTTGGTGGTGGAGAAAGTTTTTCTGCCATCCAAAATAAGTAGTATTCATCTCCTGGTCTCCCCACCCACCACGGAGCCACAAACGGGACGCCGCACCACAAACTGATGCGGACACCAGGGCTAACCAGAGAGATATAGCACCTCTGACATGGTTGTCTGTTTCAGCTCAGATCTCGCGCTGGAAAGTCATCCAGATATCTTCGTGTGTATTGAAGTGAGGTTAGCATTTGGACTTTTCGTGTGCTCAAGTGACAGTGATATGTCTTCCATTCAGCCAGCAGGAGAGAAGAGAGCAAAGCTAAAGAGAAAATCCCTTACCATAGAAGAAAAATTAAAACTTTAAATGACGTGAGTTGGAATCCATGCAATATTACCAAAAAGGATATTGCTCATAAATATGAAATCTCTCTGTCAACCCTTTCCACTATTTTGGCCCAGCGAGAAGCCATTGAAAAGGCAGCTGTTGAGGGCAGCGCAAAGAGGAAGAAACTGAAAACTGCGAAGAATGAGGACCTAGAGGACGTGCTTGAAGAGTGGTTTCATCAAGCGAGGGCCCAAGATATCCCTCTGAGTGGGAAACACATTAAAGAAGAAGCAGCAAAAATCGCTACGAGACTAAGTATCGAAGGGTTCTCTCCTAATAACGGATGTCTAGATCGCTTTAGGAAAAAGAAAGGAATAGTATACCGTCAAATTAGCGGCGAATCTCATGCTGTTAATCAAACATCTGTTGATCTATGGATTACTGAGATTCGTCAGACCAAACGCCAGGGATACGCATCCAAGAATACCTTCAATGCTGATGAATTGGGGCTGTTCTTCAATCTCCTACCAGACAAGAGCATGGTGTCACGTACGGAGTCATGCCACAACAGTAAGCACAGCAAAGAGCGAGTCACTGTGCTGCTATGCTGTAATATGGATGGCTCAGAGAAACTTCAGCCCTTTGTAACTGGGAAATCTGCGAAACCAAGGTGCCTCAAGAACATAAAAACACTTCCATGTGAATATAAGCAAGCTGGTAAGCAAGGTGGTAAGCGATCTGGTGGAGCAGCACCGGATAATGGATGTTTGGCGAGAGATGCACCCCCACCGCCCTGGCCAGACCTTTCAGGGGCACGGTGCTGGTGCTCCTAGTGCGAGGCTGGACAGACTCTATCTGTCCCATTTGAAACTGCCGGAGATGACGGATGTTCACCTGCTGGACTCCTTCTCGGACCATAGAGCCATCGTTATGCGGCTCGCTCTCGCAGATCGCCCGCCGGAAATTTCCTCGCCCTGGCGGTTTGACAACCGACTGCTGGATTTGACGGAATATCTCGCCCACACGAAGACCCTCATCGCTGCACTCCTCGAGGATCCTCTTCCCAACCCCTCACTGAGGTGGGAATGCCTCAAGGCCGAGCTGAAATCTCACGCGATTGCATACAAGAGGCGAAGCTTTGCCGCCTGAAGTTGCGGTGGAATGGTACAGGAGGGAGGGTGAACCGATCCTTCAGAGGCTCGGGTGGGAGCAGCTGGCTACCAACGACCGTCCTGCTGCGACACATCTGGCGCAATGGGCAGGTAGATGCAGGCCCCGGGTCCTGCAGTCGATCAAGGACGGCGGCACTGTGTTGACGGAGCCGGGAGACGTTCGTGCATTTGTTTTGCACCACCTCTCCGGCATTTCTGCTGACGTCGATCTGCTAGAGGAAGATACCTTGGAGGATTCTTACAGCCGACAGCCTGGCGGACTACAGGAGAGTGGGCGATGCCCTGCGAGTATTGAGCGATGAGGCGCACTACCGACCATCGAGGACCACGTCTACCTTCTACGCCTCCGTAGTCCGGGCATGGAAAGCCCTACGCCCGAAAACCGCAGAGGATAGGGACGGGAGGATAGGGACGGGAGGCCTTTCCCGACCGGCTGGCCCCCACCCTTCTTTCCGACTTTTGTCTCTCGAGCAGGAAACGTGGCAGAGTGAAGACCTTGCCTCTGCCTAAATGGGAGGCGTATTACGAAATGGTGTACGCTTCCGCACATGCACTGTGGCCCATGAAGGGAGCGTGCATGGCTGGTGTAATCCCCTGGCTGGCCATCCGGAACTATACATCGCTGGGACGCGGCGCCGACGTCGCGTGGAGGCTGGCCCATGGGAGAGTGGCCGACATGGACTTTCTCGACCACAGCGGGACCAGGACGGGTGTAGAGTGCCCATGGTGCGACGGGGAGACGGGGGATGCTTGGCACCTGTTCTTCAACTGCATGAAGGTCCGAGAGCTCAGGAGGACGGCACGCCTCCTGAAATTGCTCACGGGGGAAAGGAGCGTGACCACAGACACACTTTACTGCGGAATGGGGAGTCACAGGAGGGAGAAGAGAACCGACTTTCGCCTTGCTAACTTCCTCATCACCTTAGCAAAGGGAGTCATCTACAGGGGCTTTACCCTGTTTTTCCGCGAGAAGGTGGAGTCGGTCGATCATGTGACCGCCTTTCAGACGGCATTGAAAAAAAGACTGCATGCGGAATGGAATAAGAGTCGACTCGATGGGGCAGAGGACGCCTTCCTACGATTTTGGGGAAAGGAAGGACTGCTATGCAGTCATCGAGGGGTCATTCGTGCTGAACGAAGAAATTTTTAACGCAGTGTAGCCGCGGCCCACCTCTCGGCATCTGGGGGGGAGGGGGATCACGCTCCAAGATTGCGGTTGCAGCCCCTTTGGCGGAGCTCCCCCAACCACCCAGCGCTGCCATTTTTTGGTGGCAGGAAACAAAATGAAAATATTGGTCTCGGATGATTCTGCTGATGAAAATACGTAATAACGGTAATGATGATTATGAAAATTATGAATAATAAATAAGGTGATGAAGAGAGAATTCCCCCTTACCCCCTTACCATGAGACCTATAATAATAATAACAACACACACGCATGCACGCATGCATGCACGCACACATGCACCCACACACTCTTTGGACGTCGACCCGATCGGATGCTTGTCTCCGCTCTCTGTGTTTGACTGCCGTTTACTGTGTGCTTTCCTGCGGATTTTCATCCGGTTTTGGGGTGGTGAGGTACTGTTATTGGTTATTGGTTGTTGTTATTGTTGCAAAGTTTCTTGTTGTTGCTATTGTTGTTACTCCTGTTATTGTTGTTTCTCTCGCTCCGCGAGTTTGTTGGGGTGATTGTCTTTTGTTTTTCTCCGACCACTCGCTCGCTACCTGCCGGGCGGTGAGAGGGTTTCCGCAGGGTCATCCTTCCCTTCGGCAGCATTGGGTGGTCACACGACTATGAGCGGTTCGGTGGGGAGGTGGCCCCGCCACCTCTCCTCTGTGGGTGTTGCTTCCCTCCCCACCTTCGGGCCGGCGCCGGGATTCCGGCGCTCTTATTCTGATTTGCTTTCGACGCCGATCTCGCGCAATTCACTGCATCCTGGCCTGATCGATCGATCGCCGCTCCCTTCATACCTCCACCACTCTCACGACTCCGTTTTCGTCATCAAACGCCGGAATGGTCACCTTACCGTCAAATCGCTGGAAAGTTCCAGTGCATCTCCTGTTCGTGCTCTCCAGACGAGATCGCGCTCTCCTACCAAGGCTGCGCCTTCCGGCTCACAAGTTCTTCAATCTTCGCCCACGCCTTTACAGTGCTCTCCTTCATCTTGCGACCGAGCCTCAGGCTCTCTCCTTACGCCTGCCTCTCCCCCAAGCGGGGATGGACTCATCCTATCCTCCGGCCACGCGCCGGCTAGCTCTTCAAGCCTTCTTCCCTCACCTTCCCCGCCGCTGCAGACGCGGCCCTCCTTGTTGTCCCCCACTCCGAGCCGGCCCTTGAACCCTCCTACTGTCCCTCCCATGCAAGTCAGCTATGCGGGGATATCTTAGGCGGTGGCGCCTTCATCACCCACGGGACGCGCCTCTCCAACAATCACATCTGCATCTACTTAGACACCGAGGGGCGGGTCAAGAGCTTCATGCTCGAGCATGGGGGTATCTCCCTCAACGGGCGTTATGTCCCCGCCAGGCGGATGACCACCAAGGTTGAGAGGTTGGTCATCTCCAACATACCGCCGGAGTTCCCTAACAGCGATCTAATCGACATTTTGAGCGAGGCAATGTGGTGAGCCCGGTCCAACACCTCACACTCGGAATCTGACGAGAAGGGTACGGCCACATCGGGGGCTGGAGAAGGGCAGTGCACGTCGTCAGACGGGAAGGCGTTTCCATTGCCGACTCGGTCGTCGTGGAAATTGCCAACCTCCCCCATCGCATCTACCTGCAATTTGACGACCCGAAGTGTTTCAAATGCCGGGAGGGGCACATCTCCAAGGACTGCCCGCACTCGGTAGCAGCAGCAAGGACGACAGAAGAAAAGGTCGAGAGCACCCCACCACCTCCGCCACTACCTGCCTGCACCCTCTTACCCACCCCTTCTCCTCTGGTTACCCCCACTCCATCTCCACCCACCCACCCCCTTCCCTCCCCTAAACCCTCGGCATCCGACCCCGGACCCAGTCCTGCCTCTTCCCCCCCCCTCCCACTTCCGACGGCGCCCATTCCTCTTCCCCATCCGACGCTGCCCCTACTCTTCAACAAACTCTAGCAGGAGGGAATGCGAGCGCCGCATCCCACAAGACCTCTGCCTCCGCTCATGGACCGCCTGTTCTTCCCGCCTCATCTTCCACCTCGGACGTCGCCATTTCCGCGACAGATGCCGCATCGAGCGAGGCGACTAATGCCGTCCCCACCGTCGCCGGCAGATCCACGGCCAAGCGGAAAAACGCCAGCAGAGCCGAGAGGCTGCCCCCTCAACGAAAGCGCACCTCCAAAGCATCGAAACCCGATGAGGGAATGCAACAAATCGCCGAGATTTGTGGGGATAAGCCCTCCTTCGTCAAGGTGCCGCTCGAGTCATCAACGCACTTTCTGCAAGATGCCAAGGGCCATAATGACCCTGTTGGTCTCGCCTCCTCTCATTTTAGTGACGTCATTCAGAGAAGGCGCTCAAACAGGGCGCGTTGAAAATGCGAGTCAAAAGGCTCGTTAAAGCCTTAGACCGGAAGGATCTGTAATCCCTTCGCCGACTTTTATCTTTTTATCCTTTTCTCTTTTAAAATATATTTTTATATATTTATCTATTCCTTCTGTTTGTCATTTTCTATTTGTCATGGTCAGAGGGAGACAAGAATGGACCTTCTTGTCCCTGAATGTTTGCTCCGTCCGTAGTGGGGCTAAGTGGGCTCAACTCACGGCCTTCTTGCGACGTTGGTCTCCGGATATAGTCTTCCTCCAGGAGACTAATTCGACGGCGGCCCCTTTTCCAAACCTCCCGGAGTACTGCATGCACTTCAATGGCCCTCGGACTCCCAGAACTGGCACGGCGGTGTTTTTCAAGCACGCTCTCCGTGCGGTGGTAATGCACGACGTCGTAACCTTCGACGGCCACGTCCGGAAAATCGACCTGCGGTTTGAGGATCTTCCCGGCGCAGTACTCCGGCTGGTATGTTTTTACGGCCAGCACGACGAACCGGTGGCGGTCAAGGCCACGGAGGCCCTCGAGTCGTCCATAGCACACCGCATGCGCGACGCAGATGACGCGTGTGTGGTGCTCACGGGTGACTTCAACATCACGCTTGAACCTGCCAGAGATAGGTCCTCGGGAGTGGAACGTCATCCTCGCTTCGCCTCTGCCCTAGGGGACTTAGTGGAGCGTCACCAGCTGGTGGACGTTTGGAGTGAGATGCACCTCCACTGCCCTGGACACATTTTATGGACGCGGGCCTGGTGACCCCAGCGTGAGACTGGACAGATTCTATCTGTCCAGCTCCAAGCTACCGGCAGTCGCGGATATCCACCTGTTGCGGTCCTTCACCAACCACAAGGCAGTCGTGATGCGTCTCGGGCTCTCAGACAACGCGCCGCACACTTCACTCTGGTGCTTTGACAATGGGCTGCTCGATTCGGAGGATTACGTTGCCCACACCAAGTCCCTCATCACCTCCTTACTTGAGGACTCCCTCGGCGATCCGTCTCTGTGGTGGGAAAAACTCAAGGAAGACCTTAAATCCCACGCCATCATGTACCGGCGTGTCCTTCGCCGGGCTTTGTCGACTGAGGTCGGGGTGGATTGGTACAGGGTGGAAGGGGAGAAAATTCTGCAGCGGCTCGGGTGGGACCAACTGGCCGCCAATGACAGGCCCGCAGCAGCGCATCTGGTGCGTTGGGCGGGTAGATGCCGGCCTAGGCAGCTCAAGGACATTGCTGACGAGGGTACATTGCTGACGGAACCGAGCGCCATTCGTGCGGCCGTCTTGCACATCTCCACAATCTACGCCAACATCGGCGGGACTGAGGCCGACCCTGAGGACCGGAGGGCATTGGGTGAGCTCCTTAGGCTGTTGGAACCGGAGCAGCACTTCCTCGATTTGCCGCTGACAGCCCACGACTACTCCGAGGCCTTGAGGCAACTGAGCCGCAATAAATCCCCTGGTCTCGATGGCCTCACCGCCGAGTTTTACTCGACCTTCTGGGGGCTTCTTCGGATTCCTTTCAAGGAGATGGTCGAGGACAGCTTCTCCAAGGGGCGATTGCCGCTTTCGACCTTGACGGTGGTGATCGCCTTGATCGTCAAAGGAGGCGATGCCCAATCAATTGCAAACTGGAGGCCCATTTCCCTGCTCAACACGGACTACAAGATCCTGGCGAAGGCGCTTTCCGCGAGGTTCTCCTCGGTAATAGCTTCCATGATCTCTCTGGAACAGGGCTACTGCGTCCCCAAGCGGACCATCTTCGACAACATCGCTCTTGTGAGGGACACCATCCAGCTGGAGAACGAGAGGAATGCCCCCTCGGCATTGCTCTCCCTCGATCAGCGGAACGCCAAATACTTGGCATTATTTTAACAAGTAGCCTGTCATGGGATATGCACATACGAAATATATCCGGGAAGGCTAAACAGAAACTAGTGTGCTTTTATGCTGCTTTTCCTCTGAAGAAGGTTAAACAGAAGTTACTTGGTGTTAAATATTAATTATACTCCCCTCAATTCATTGCTGTCATAATAAACAAAGGAAATTATTACTTCTTAAAAATTCTCAATTTATACTTGAGCTGAGTTATGAGAAGAATTTCTTAGCGAGTGATTGTAGAGTTAAGGTTTTAATCAACAGCTTTGATGAGATCACCCTGTTCTATAAAGAAAAAGCTATGATACTTTTGGGAACCATGAAGGAAACACATATTCAGATGTGGGTTACCACCAGAAAACACGAAAGGCTGAATTCAGAAACAGAAATGGAAGCTTGTTCTTAAGTACTGGAGCTCTGTACATCTGAGTATCAAACATTCTATTTCGGCAGATTTGGGAGGCACAAACTGAGGTTTATGAAGAAGTTAAAAGGACTCAATATGCTATATGAATAGAGGAAAGAATACTCCATTTAGCCAATATGCACACACACCTTAACGAGATAATACTCCTCAGAGGTACACAACAAGCAATCAAACACTAAATCTCATCAACAAAAATCAAAGAAACTAAAGCCTGGTTTCTCTCGTGATAGCAACTATCATAGAACTATCATCATGTAAACGGCGTGATAGTCACTATTGCACTTTTGCGATAGGACTATCATATTATCTTGCCTGACTTGATAGTTGATGGCACTCTCATGGGGGTAATAGTAATTATTACAATAACTCTCATCATGTATACTCCTACTATCACGACAGTTAACTTCAACAGGTGGATGGGTTTTCTGGAGCAGTATGAAATGTTTTTGTGTTTATGGAATAAGAGCGATACCGATTATAAAAATCGATTGAAAAGAGATGCCATGAAGAAGGCTCTACTATCTGTTTCGGGGCTTCCCTCCATTGAAGAGCTATGGAAAAACATTTGCAGCATAAGATGTACGTACCAACAGGTACTTAAAATTAAAGCATCAATGAGGATTGGATCTGCATCGAAAAAGCTGTATAAGCCCAAATTGGTATGGTTCTTCTTTGCAGATAGCTTCCTGAAGAAGAATGATGAAGAGAAGGACTCAGAATCAAACCTGGTTAGTTGCTATTAAAATTGTTTTATTTATTAATTTCTAAAATAGACAATTTTTAACTATTACAGTAATACCTCCATTTAAGAAGTGAGCATTATTCTGAAAATATGGCAAGCATGAGGTTCATATAATACATAAAATCTTCACACACAGTATATAAATCCAATTTTTCACTAGAACATTTTCTTTTATATAACTTGTTTACTTTTCTTTCTTTGGAATTTTATGGAAACCCCTTTCCCCAATTAGTCCTTGAATTCACCTAACCCTCTGGGTTTAGGATCATTGCACCATGAATCAGGAATGATACATTCAGCTTCATGGTCTTCAATATCAACTGTTATAGGGTTCACACATTTTTCACTCTTCCAGTTATGAAGTGCACAGGCAGCTTTCAGCAATCATACTACCCATTCTGATGCAAGCTATATGGGTTTCATAAATACCCAAAAGCGGCTCGCAATGATTCCAAACCTATTTTTTATGATATGCCTTTTTTTAATGTGCCATCATATTTCCTTTCAACAGAATTGTCCAAATTCTTTAACCACTTCCATGACGCGGCCGAGTTAACTCGTCCAACAAAGATGCGCAAATTCTGACGCGGACGAGTTAACTCGTCCTATGCCTCTTTTTCCTCTCGGAATCTGTTCTGGACGAGTTTACTCGGTAGCTGCTATTAGTTCACATTTTCACCACAAGAGGACATGTGGGTGTTGGATTTCGAGCTTCTTAGCGGTATTTTTAAGGACTGAATTATTTTATCATAAATTGAAGAAATAAAATATCCTTGCAGCATGTACATACGCAAAACGTAATACAGTAAATCTCATTTATATGTCGTAGAAGGGGAATGAAAAAAAACATACGTGAATAAAACATATACGGGAATTGACTTTGCGTCGGTTGGACCATTCAAAAAATATGTATTAACTGCGAAAAACATATAACTGCATAATGTATAATTGAATTTTTTTTGTATTTTCAAAACATTCATAGCAGTAGGCGATAACATTTTTGTAAGTCTTTTTTATTATCACTAGCTATAGCTTATTTTCTTTGCGACAGTGTTTCACCTGTCTTTGTTCTGTGTGTCTATTTGTCCATCCGTCTGCCCACTTGTTCATGCGCATGTTATAACTTCGCTTCTGCCAAATGAATTCTCTTTATTTGGCAGTTTTGCAAAAAGGAATAAGATATTGAGAAATTAACAGTTTCAAATAGATCATACATTTAGTGCAATAATTGTAAAAAAATGTTCTATTGCATAAAACAATTTTCTATTGCATAAAACGACAGTTTGTAATGGAAATGAGTAAGCAAATGAAGGAGATTAATATAATAATCAGTATGATTTTATTTTGTTAGTATCTAAATATTTTTATAAGATATAACAGGGCCTTTCGATGTAGTCAATTTCATAAATAAAACTAAATAAGCATCTCTTGGCACTTTTACTATTTTCTCTAAAATCAGGATCTTTTCGTTTTTGGAGATCCTTCGGTTATCAAAAAGTTTCGACATATGGGTCTCTAAGTGGCGGCTTACTGCGAGGCCCGTGACATGGACAAGGGAAGGAATTTTCTCTTCTAACACTGACCAACTGACCCATGCTGCCAGGTCACTGATCCTAAGGGTTCCCCCCCCCTCTCCCATGCATTTACCGTTACTCGAATTTTTGTGACTGCTTCATATTTTCGAAGGGGTATCTGAGTTAGTTATTCGTTGAGCTCTTGAGCGAACACGTCTAGCATCCTCACTTGCATCTGCGTTCCACTGTTACATCGTTACTGTTTTAATTGTTCACTGTTGATTTTTTGCGAGTTTTCCGTTATTGTTTTCATTGCTTTGTTATTATTGTTTTAATTGCTTTGTTATTATTGTTTTTATTACTTTGTTTTTACTGTTTTACCGTGTGTTACTTTACTCTTTCTGTATAATGGAAAGTGACAAGGAATGCAATAGTTCTGATTCGGAAGTGGAAGAAGTAGACATTGAAGATTCCGGATCAGAGACAAGCTTCTCGGAAGAGACTAACTCCAATTCCGAGGTTGCAGTCAAACCTGTGCACGAAGGACAGTGGTGTGAAGTGAATAATTCAGGCTCCCCTCCTCCTCCACCGGCTAGGTTTCATTTTGACAGTGATTCTTCGATAAATTTCGAAGTTGATCCAGATGGTGGTGTGTTGCAGTTCTTTGAACTGTTTTTTGATGATGACCTTATTGGCTATATTACTGATCAGACAAATAACTACGCTAATCAGTCTATCCGTAATAAACCATCTGGTTCAAAAGAACAATGGCGTGCCACCAGTGGTCCTGAAATGCATGTGTTTTTTGCACTTATAATGCTGCAAAGTATTGTGAGAAAGCCTGAACAGGAATTTTATTGGTCAACAAGACCAATACTTTCTACGCCATTTTTTGGACAAACCATGTCTTATTGGAGATTTGTAAAAATTAGACAATATTTGCATTTTAGCAACAATGAGGAGTACAACCCTGAAACTCATCCTAATCCAAAATTAAATAAAATATGGCCCATTTACCAAATGCTAGAGGAAAAGTTTGGCAAGTTTTATACACCAGAAAGAGATATAACTATCGACGAAAGTCTTCTGCTGTACAAGGGACGACTAGGTTGGCGTCAATTTATGCCTCTAAAACGGGCGAGGTTCGGAATTAAAACATTTGTTTTGTGCGAATCAAAAAGTGGATATGTGTGGTCAACAATCATATATACAGGAAAGGGTACCATTCTTGATAAAGACTTTGAGAATATGCCGATGTCATCTCAGGTGGTGATGTCCCTAATTGAACCCTTATTAGATAATTTTTATACCTTGCCAGAATTGGCCGATTTGCTTGTTTCTCGGTCTTGTGACACTTATGGTACTGTGCGTGTGACAAGAAAAGGAATGCCGCAGCATTGAAAACAAAAAAAATGAAAAAAGGTGAGACAGCGGCATATCAAAAAGGAAAACTAATGGTGCTTCGGTGGAAGGATAAAAAAGAAGTGACTCTGTTGTCTTCAGTGCACAACAATCAGATGCAGAGGGTTGAAAAAAGAGGCAGAGTGACGATGAAGCCGAAGGCTGTGGTGGACTACAATGACACGATGGGAGGAGTGGACCGAGTAGACCAGCTTTTGGCTGATTACCCGATCCCAAGGAAACGGGGGAAAAAATATTACAAAAAAATTTTTTCACTTTTTGGAATTGTCCATTTGGAATTCTTTTGTTCTCTATCGTAAAACGGGTAGAAAAAGTGTACATTTGGACTACCGACTAGATTTAATTGAAAAAATAATTGAAGTGTATCACCCCAGTATTATCTCTCAGAGGGCAGGTAGGCCACCAGCGTCACAACATCCCCGCCGCCTCACTGAGAGGCACTTCCCTGAACTTATCCTGGCCACTGAAAAGGAGGCAAACCCGACGAGAAAGTGTGCGTTGTGTTCCCGAAAACGGGATGCAAGGGGGAAACAAGTACGAAAAGAGAGCAGATCTTATTGTGAAGATTGTGATGTTGCACTGTGTGTAACACCATGTTTCAAAACATATCATACTAAAGCAAATATTTAAGATACTGTGAAAAATAACTTTAGCGTGTATATGGTGTAAATAATTAATTAATTCGTGCTTTTTCATTTATATTAAAAACTTAACTACAAATGTGTAATTCAAGGTGAAAATACGTGTAAATTGTGAATAATAAATAGTAAAATATTAAGTTAAGTAAAAGGTTCAAAACAGAAATTACTACGATTCTTTTCATATCTAACTATGACTTTTCGAAAAATAAAATAAAAAATGTGATTTTTTTTTGACCGACTAATGGAAAAAACGTGTCAGGGAAGTGGTTAAATGATGTATTGATTGAAATAAACCAAACTTCCGTTTTAAAAAATCCTGCAAAAATTTTGTAGTTTTTTTATTTTAGGAAATGTTCTGCTTTTGTCTTTTTGAAATATGGTCACCCTAATGTACTGCGAAGATTGCATTTTTGCACTGGCCTTATAAAAAAGTATTGCTACACTGCGAATACCAAAAACTCTCTTGGACATTATATCAAGTGCCAGACAACAACAGTTTCCGCTATCACTGAGTAGCTTTGATAAACACAAGGTAAACAAACATCCAGATTCAGCGATACAGCTGAGTTTTGCCTTCATGACAATGCATATTTTACCTTCATATTAACATAAAATATGCAAGTTATTTATTATATAACATGTAGATATGCACTGTGAATATATTTCATGTAGAATACTGCATAAACAGCGAAATCAAATTATTTTTAATATGTTTATGGAGATGAATTTTGGCAAGCTTTTCAAAGTCACACATTATTATTAACTTATTAATTATATATAATTAATTATATATAATAACTTAAATTAAAAATTGACTTAATTTTTTACGTACTTTGCAGATGTTTATTTTATTTTATTTATTTAGTGAAAAATGTACACATTGTAGCACTGAATAGCATTGGGGTCGCCAGCTACCCAACTTATAAGGGTTTATTTTTCTGTCCTCGCACATGTACAATAAGTTTTTTTTTACATTATGGGAATCAAATTTCAAGTTTCAGAAATCTCCGCTAGATGGTCTAGTATTCCACAGAGTGGCCACAATGTCTTGTTACTCCCTGCAAAAATGTATGCAACATTTAATTTCGTTTTCTTTTTCAGGAAAAGGAGATTGTTGCACAGCAGCGCTAAATTGATTTTTATTGATTTTAAGTAATTTTTTGTATTGAGAAAGTATTAAATCATTTCACGAAAAAAACAAATACGTAAATACAAGGGCGGACCCAAAAAAAACCGGACTTATGCTGTGGTGGGTGCTACAAGTCTATCATTCAATACAGCATTTGTAAAGTATAATATCAGTGCATTATATTGTTCAAGTAATCAAGACTCATAGTTTTGTTAACCAGGTACTAGTGGGTACTAGATACAACATTATGCAATAAACACAATAGCGCAAAACTTTATATACCAATAACCCTAAGCAATAACTTTGCAAGAAATAGAATACCGAACAAAACGTAACCTATATAGAAAATATACGAGACAAAGGGCAAAATAAATAAATAACAATAATTTATAAAGTTGACATAAAAATAACCTAACCAATTAACTAAAACAAACGTAATTGATAATAAAGGAAATAACACACTAATGTAAATAATCACATGCCTGCTATTTCAGCATAGTATATCTCAAATTGTATGATTCTTACATAAACAAAATCCTGCTATTGATTGTAATGTTGTAATTACACTGTTTCCATTATTATGAACACTGTATAAACAATATTACAAGTAAAAAAACACTAGGAAGGCCTATCATTTAATAAAACATTCGCCATCTTAGATTTTTGTGGAACTCATAATCTTTTAACCGTACGCTTATGTATCAATAAGTTATAGAAAAACTTATGGAACCAATAACTTCTATTAACATTTCAGAAATGGTTTTTAAGAATTTTTCGTAACTTATTGACTACATAGACATATCGATTCCATAACTCACATTCAAGAAACCGGGTATGAGTGTCTCGAGTTATGAACCAACACAGCCACTCCTCCTTGAGCTTGTTGGTCATTCACGAGGTCTTTCCTATACACTGAGTATCCTCTGAGTGTGACTGTGTCAGTCTCCCAGACTCGCATAATGAAAGACGATGAATGATAAATCCGATAGAAGGATATGAAGTTCAGGAAAGTGGTATCGAGGGTGACCAAGCGATGCGCGGGGGAGACAAAGCGATGCGCAGGGGTGACAAAGAGACGAGCGCGGGGGTGACAAAGAGACGAGCGCGGGGGTGACAAAGAGACGAGCGCGGGGGTGACAAAGAGACGAGCGCGGGGGTGACAAAGAGACGAGCGCGGTGGAGACAAAGCGGCGCACAGGGGTGACAGAGGCGCACAGGGGTGACAAAGAGGCGCACAGGGGTGACAAAGCGGCGCACAGGGGTGACAAAGCGGCGCACAGGGGTGACAAAGAGGCGCACAGGGGTGACAAAGAGGCGCACAGGGGTGACAAAGCGGCGCACAGGGGTGACAAAGAGGCGCACAGGGGTGACAAAGCGGCGCACAGGGGTGACAAAGAGGCGCACAGGGGTGACAAAGCGGCGCACAGGGGTGACAAAGAGGCGCACAGGGGTGACAAAGCGGCGCACAGGGGTGACAAAGCGGCGCACAGGGGTGACAAAGCGGCGCACAGGGGTGACAAAGGGATATTATCCCTCACCCTTTTTTGAAGAAAGCAGAAACAACACATGGAAATAATACTGTTCTTGTAATCATGAAGCCCGTAATTTTTGTTGCAAGTACAATTTGTACCATCATAATGTACAATTTTCAAACCAATGCAATGAAGAGAATACAACGAACTAATTTTTCACTTTCATGACACCAAGTCCACAAGTTTGCCCCGGTCACTCTTTTAGGTATTTTTTATTTAGGTGTAGCTGCGAAATCCTCTCTTATGCTCTTTGACTTTTTTAATGCACTACTATTTTTCTCTAGATGGCACCTCATAAGTCTTTCAACAAGAAATCAATGGATGAGGCCATTAACCGCTTCCCTGATTACCCCGAGTATACTCGGATCGAGGCGAGGCGAGGGTGAAATTCTGACAAGCCCGACTATACTCGGGCCACTGTATTTTTTCCTTTCCTTTAGAAACGCAACCGAGTTTTTTCGATCCTTTGTAGTAGTTTACGTTCCGACCATTAGAGGTCACTCAGAGAGACAGATTAGATTTCTTGGAGGGTTTCTCGAAGCGGGTTTTTCGAAATATCGGAGTACTGAACTCACACGGTCATTTGCGCCGCTAATGCCAAAATTTCTCTTTACAACCCAGTTGTTTCAATTGCTACTGCAGATGTTCTTTACCCTACCAAGGACACTTTCCATTGCTAGGTCATTCGCTCTGAGGGTTTTCCCCACCCACCCTTTCTTTACATTGCTAGGTCATTTGCCCTGAGAGGGTTTTGCCCACCCACTCTTTCGTTCCTCAGTTCCTGGGTCCTTTGCCTCCCCTCCTTGGTGATGCCCCTCGAGATAAGTATGCACCCTGTAGGAGCGGCCTTTCGAAGACATTTTCGGGTCAGTTATTCGTACAGCTTTCGAGTGAATACGTCTAGCAGTTTTCCTTCGTTTCTGCTCCGTAGCATTTTAATTTTTCTCTTGTTTTTGTTGTTATATTATGTTATAGCGTTATATTGTTATTTTTTGTGTATTATTTTGTTATTTTATATCACTTTACTTATCCCTAATGGAGCGTGAGGAGTATTCCGATAGTGATATTGACGCTGAAGAGATTTCCATTGAGGAATCTGGATCAGAGTCAAGTGTGTCTGAGGAATACCTTAGTTCTGATGCTGAGTACACAGTGAATCCATCGCAGGATAATCGATGGCGTGAAGTGAATATATCAGGTCCTCTTCCTCCTGCTCCGGAAAGATTTCCTTTTGAAAGTGATTCTTCATTTATTTTGAAGTCAATCCAGAAGGAGATATTTTACAGTTTTTTGAACAATTTTTTGATGAGGAGCTAGTTGTTTCTATTTCTAATGAAACAAACAGATATGCAACTCAGTCTCTCAATGCTAGGCCATCGACTTCAAGTACTGCTGTACGTCAGTGGCACAACACCACTGCTGCTGAAATTTGTGTTTTTCTTGCGATAGTGATGTTGCAAAGCATTGATCATAAATTTGACCAAGAATTGTATTGGTCAACAAGACCTGTGTTTTTTTCCCCAATCTTTGGACAGACAATGTCCTACAGACGGTTTGTGAAAATACAGCAGTTTTTGCATTTCAGCGATAACGAGACCTACAATCCGGAAAATCACCCAAATCCGAAGTTAAATAAAATATGGCCAGTCTTTCAGAGCTTAGAGGAAAGGTTTCGAAAAGTTTACAGGCCCGAGAGAGACATCACGATTCATGAAAGCCTTTTATTATTCAATGGAAGGCTGGGATGGCGACAGTATCTTCTGCAAAAAAGGGCTAGATTTGGCATAAAAACGTTTATGCTTTGAGAGGCAAAAAGTGGGTATATGTGGCCGAGTGTAATTTACACGGGGAAAGGAACTGTTCTCGACAGGGAATTCCTAAATCTTCCGATGACAGCGAAGCTGGTCATGACTTTGTTGAAGCCCTTGCTAGACAAAGGTTACTGTCTAACAACTGACAATTTTTATACTTCGCCACAATTAGCGGATTTATTGGTATCACAGTCAACAGACACTTATGGAACTGTGCGCACAAATCGAAAAGAGATGCCCGTTGGCCTAAGGGAGAAACCAATGAGAAAAGGAGCAATAGTAGCATATCGTCTGTCTACAATCCATAACCAGGAAATGGTGACGGTGGAAGGAAAGAGTGGCAATATGCAAAGAAAACCAAAGGTTGTCATTGATTATAATGACACAATGGGCGGGGTAGACAGAGTGGACCAGCACCTTGCAGATTATCCCATTCCACGGAAGCGTGGGAAAAATACTACAAAAATATTTTTCCATCTTCTGGACATAGCATTGTGGAATTCATTTGTTCTGTATAAAAAGTTTGGAGGAGAACATGACCATTTAGAATACAGAACACAGGTCATTGAAAAGACAATCGAGGTTTATAATCCTAGCGTCAGTCAATCCGTAAAAGCTCCTTTCCATGTCCACAGCCAAAATCCGGAGCCGCAGCTTCTTTAGTTAAGCCGAAGTGGCCTCACTTGGAAGCAATGGAATTCTTACGTGTTGTCATGGAGCCAAGAATACAGAAGGGAAACTTAATTGCCAAAGAACAAAGAACAGATGGGCCTACTGAAGCAGGAATGGTGGACACTCATGGGTCAGATGACGACACGAATGAAATCATTCAGCCTACTGCTACTCAGGTAAGAAATGCTGCAAAGTACAATGCAGCAATCACCGGTTCCACCTACTTGTAGTGTGGTGAAAAAGAGGAAGGCTCCTGCCACGTGGAAGAATGAACTGATTGAGATGGAGCGGGAGAAAATGAGAATAATCTGTGCTGCAAGAAGATGATCCAGATTTAAACTTTTTTAAATCCCTAATTCCCTTTATGAAACAATTATCCCCAATCAGGAAATTAGCGGTGCGTAGCGAATTCCAAAATATTTTGGCTCGCCAACTACCCGTCGCCACCCCGACTACGCTACCTTCCCACTTCACTGGATACACAACCCATTCGACTGTTATTGCCACTGAAGCTAGGTGCAGTCAAGATGTACATCATGATTCAATGTCTACTAGTTCATCCTCATTAATCCAAGACCCGGAACATACCATCATTTAATTAGTCACTTCTTTCTTTTAAACTTTAACTGTAAGCTTTTTGTAATTTTAGTTGATCATTTACATGTTACTTTTTCTGTTTAGTTTGTAATGTATTGCAACTTTTCACTTGTAAATTTTAAGCTATAGATGTCAAAAATACGATGTATGTATATGTGTGTACTTAATTTCCATGAGCATAAAATAAAAAGGTGATTGGTTTTGTATCATGAAGTTAAGCATCTTTAAATCATTCCAATGACCTTTCCTACAAAGTAACAAGTTGAAAAATACTTTTCCAGTTTACATACTTATCTACAGGGAATTTAAAAAAATACTTTCACTCACCTAATTGTTATCATGAGTCATTCCTCAACAGATATCGACTCCTTGAAATTTGTCGTTGTGACTGCAAAGTTCTCGTATTCCATTCGCTATGTAATCAAACGTTGACTTAAGCATTCTGCAGTATCGAAAAAACTTAATATCATCTTGGCGTAACTCGGAGTATAGATGATGAAATTCTCCTAGCGTATCTCTCTTCCTGTATATGGTATGCGTGGAACTCCTCGCCTCATCCAAAAGTAAAAATTTTAGTGCATTATTTTCGAATAGCAGCAAATGACTTGCCTTCATTGGTGTCATTTCCCTCACTGAATGAAACATTAAATCTACGTGGCATCTTCGTGTTTGCGCTTTATGCCTAGCACAAGAATGATGCCACGTGACCTCTGATGGGGGCTCTTAGTGGCTGCGGATGCTGACATATCAGCTTGGAACTGCATAGCTTCGCGGTGTATTGGGACAGACCCGAAGCTCAGCTCAGCTTTGCACAGTCTAGTATAGCACAGCAACGCTGCCAATTAGGACACAGCCTAAGACATCGCTCTCCAGAGGTAATGTGATAGTTGGTAGAATAACATGACCAGCCCTCCAATGGCTGCTCCCCAGCCTGAGTAAATTCTTGCGGGTTTTGCTCGGTGATGCTATTTCAATTAAATCTAAGCAATCATTGATTTGAAAATAATCACTTTTCAGTTATGGACATGGACTTAAAACCACTTGCAATCATACATAAAGTTGGGACAGCTATTCAGACCTTTCATGAACATGGTTGGAAGAGTATGAAGCTAATGATGTGAAATACGTACCTTTTGAGTACATTGAATCATTTCATCCATGTGATATGCATCAGATAATGAATAAATTCCCTGAATTAAAAGGATTTGAAGATTGGTATCATAAGGAACGATATCAACCATGCCTTGAACACTATAATAAAGGAGAGATGCATATCGATGGACCACCTCCTTTGAAAAAAGATTGTTATTTGTGTTGTGGGTATTTAAAACATGATATTGATTGCATATTTTTGTAAATAAAACTTTATTAACCTGCTAAATATTTGTTTCATTTTTACAGTATTTAAAATCAACATCAAACCTACTACCATCCGAGATATCTTAACTCGATTCAAATCCACCACCATACGAGATACCAACCAATGGAATAGCAATTTAATATCCCCACCAACAGATGGCGAATCTGGTAATTAGAGAGAGACATACATCGATTTGGCAACACTGCACAATTCTCATTAGCCGTTTCCAAAATGTGTGCTTCTACCCATAAGCATGCTATCAGGGAGAATTCCCTTTCCGTGGAAAGACATGAAGCATGTCCAGCCGCAAAGCACGCTGGGGAAGAGCATCCACACGAATCCAAATCAAGAAGCACGTTTCTGTGCATGTTTGAAAGCTTCCTTGGGATGATGGTGGCACCGCACCTTATGAAAAATGCCTTTATATGTAAGTAGTATTCTGTTTAAAAATATTTGTATCTTCAACTGGTATCATGAAATTGTCGAAATACTTGAAAATGTGATATACTTAGGTACACGTTGCTTATATCGACGCCTTAGTTCATAGATGGGATAAATAGCAATTACCTTTTCAATGTTTACAGCATTGAAATAACAGAAAATAATATTTTTAAATATAAGGCGCTATTAAGGACATTTACCCCAATTTCGACAAAGTCATTTAAAATGTATTTATCTAATGCGTCGATATGATGACTACATAACATTTATTAGACATTAAGAATAGTAATTGTTAGTTATTTTACATCTTTAAAAGTAGTGTGAAATATATCGGTGTCCCTAGTAAATAAAAATGGTAATTACTAATTCACAAGTAACCAAAAGGTTTGCAGGCTGTAATTTATTTTTAACATATTTCTAAGTCACTTATACTTATAGGGACAGATGAGCTAACAAGGAAATTCATCGAGCTTCGTATTCTGCACCAAGTTCACGGGAAAGAGGAACATGGTAAAGAATGCATATGAGTTATTCTGCATCAAGTTCACGGGAAAGAAGAACATGGTACAGAATGCATATAAGTAATATAGGTTTACTATGCAATATGTTAGGATTTATGCCTTGTATCTTCATAGCTGCCGTCCATCCCAAAATTTGCTTTGTATTGTTGAATTTGGTGTTGTTGGTGCATTTATTTTCTGTGTGGATGCCTCCTTTAAAAACTTACAATCTCAGTTCCTTCTAAACCATTGTGAAAGTTCAATCTGCTTGGAATAAATACTCTTCATGACACAATTCAAATTATTAACTGCACCAGAATCTTGAAAGATGCTCACTGATGACAATGTGATGTATGATACACATAATATGTGAGAACTTCCTTTTTTTGTGTTTGAATTGCCATGCGAAATCACTTCAATCTATTTTTGTTTTTCAGAATCACCATGGATGAGATGGGGCTGAGGGGTCATTACAGAAAAAGGAAAAGTGGCACAACCTCACCACAAAATCAAGTATGTTAAATGGAGGTTTAAAATATAAGAATTTAGTAATTCTGGCAAAGGACTAAGTCTAAAAATGTTGTTCTTGATATACATCACTTGAAGCTGATTATGGACTACCATTTTTAATTTTTTTTCTATTTTCTTTAACAGGAATTGAAGAAGCGTAAAAATGGCCAGGGGTGGGAAGATGGAGATGACACCCCAATTTCCTGAATAGAGGTCTTCGTCGAGTCGTCGGAGAGGTCGGACGTGTTTTAGCTGCTCCTCCGCGCGACTTCTCTTTGAGAAAACACGTGCCGCCTTTGAGGTTTTGCTCGCCGACACCTCACGGCTTTGCCCGGTGACGCCGCCGATCCGTCGGAAGTGTTTTTGTTCGCCTCTCCGAGGATCCTTCCTTTGAGGATCCCCGTGCCGCCACTTCCAGGCCTTTGTGGAGTCCACGCCGCCGCCTGGGAATAGTTGCTGGGCCGCTGGAAGTGTCGATAGTGCTTTCTCCGCCTCCTCTGGGATTATTCCTTTGTGCGCCCGCCCGCCGCCTTTTACAGCCTTTGTGGCGGCCCGCCGCCTAGAAAGGTCGGAAGTGCTCCGCCCCTCCTCGCCTGGGTTCTCCCCCGTGCATTCACCCGCCGCCTAAATTACGGCCTTTGCGTGCCACGCCGCCGCTAAGCCGAGGAAAGGGTCGGTCGTTCCCCCCCCCCTCCAGTGTAGCAAGCTCTCTCTTGCCTACCCTCGCCGCCCCCTTCCGGCCTTTGTGAGGCCTCGCCGCTGCTCCGGGCATTTGTCAGGCCACGCCGCCGCTTCGGGCCTTTGTGAGGTCCTGCCGCCGCTGCACAGGGCCTCTGTGAAATTCTACCGCCGCCGCCGCCTTAAGGCGAGGGTTTTCGGTCGGCCTTTCCCACGCCCCCTCCCCCCCACCCGCCGGATAGGCCGGTAGTGCTTGATCGGGCGTTCTCGTGTCGCTCCCTCTCCTCCTATCCCCCCTCTCCCAACACGTGCTCAGCCATAACAATGGGTCATCCCGGCTCATGAGCTGGGATATAGGTGAATATCCCCTCACCCTCTCTCCGCTCTTCCACTGGGAGGAAATGGAGAGTGAAAGTGTATCCATCCCCAAGCGTGCCGCCTCTTCTATGGATGCCGCTTCTTCCTCGAGCGCCGCACCCTCGGCGACTGCCGCCCCTCCTCCGAGTGCCACGCCCTCTGTGAAGGCCGTCAGCTCCACTACTCCCAACCCGGCACCCCCAAAGGAAATCGGGAAATTGCCACGTCACTCCTCCGCACCATCCATTGTGCATAGTGCCGCACCAATGGTGCACACCGCCGCTCTCTCTACCCCAGTGCCGACTCCCAATGCCTCCGTCCCCGGAGAAACGCGTAGTGTTGTGCTCCCCGCAAACGCGGTTTGCTTTGCCGCTCCCGCCGCAGCAGGGCCATCCCCCGCTCCTGGCCTAATGAAGGAAAGAAGCTCGGGGAATCTAAAGAAGGCTGCGAGCGCTCCCGCAATTCCAGGGAGTGGCAAACCAACGTCTGCTTCAGCCTCTAATGGCAAGATCAACTCACGGGAAGAATACCTCCTCCCGAAGAAAACGAGGGAAGCTGAGTCAGCCTCAGCGCGACCCCCTCCCCCGTAGTGACGCGCGCGGCCCGTGCCAAGGGAAAGGCCCTGCCAGCGCAGCTAGCCGACGCATCCAAGACACAGGGAGCCGGTTTTTTTAAGAAGGCCAAGTCCACCAAATAGGCGATCTCCGGAGGGAAGACTGCAGAACGTAAGTCCTTCTCTGTATCTATTCCAAAAAATAGCGATTGTACTTTGCCGAGTAATGTGGTAGACTCAGAAAAGACGTGCAGTCCTATTTCGATACGTAATAAATTCGAGGTCTTAGCCTTAGAGGATGGAGGTGACGATAGATTAAGTGCATGCTCTCTCCCGCCTCCTTCAGAGGCACCAAAGGTGCCGGACTTATTATCCATCGTCGTGCAATCCGTTAAGGAGCCCACTACGCCCATTAGAGAATCGCGCATTCCTCCCATCCACATCACGGATGGAAAGATTAACTACTCGGCCATTCTCAGAGTACTTGCACCGAAACTCAATTTTATGTCGACGAATACGATCGTTGGGCGTACGTGCATTATCCGGGCGCATTGCGCGGCCGACTATAGATACATAAGAAAATATCTAGGTAAAATGCACATCGAATTTTGGACGACCACCCTCCCGTCAGACAGACGGAAATACTACTTTGCTTATCATTTTTTGTTTTTATTAATAGTGTTCCGTCCCGTAATTTTTTAACAGATTCTAGGTCCCCTGGGATTGCTCCCAAGAGGACCTTTTGTATTAGGAAGGGAGAGACCTTAGTAAGGTTCTCGCCTTCATTTGCACATCTCATAATTAGATAGTTCCTGAGGGTGCAGGTCGACTTAACTCCCCCGTCCACATCTGGACGGGTTCTTTTTGGGGGTGGAAGAAGTATGTGTTCCGCCATTAAATACAGAAAATTCATCCCCTGGTCTCCCCACCCACCACACATTTGGGATGCCACACCGCAAACCGGTGTGGTTGCCAGGGCTAACCAAAGGATATAGCACCCACAGCTAGGCTACCTGCTTCAGGTTAGGTCTCAGCTCCCACTCCACCCACCGTACATGGGCCTCCAACCCCATGCACCTTTAACCCCCCTCAACAGACCTCCATAAGACAAAGCGCTCGCCACCGGAACACCGAAACGTGACAGAAGCCGATTGGCCAGGTGTGGCTAGCACCTGACCGCCCGTCTACAGCGAATCCAGGGCCTAAGTGATATATTACTCCATGGCCCTTCCAAAGCATCCGACTTCTTCCGGAACCAAGGAGCTCAACCACAAGGATCCCCTTCTCCACCTTACGGGTCGCCGTGCACGGCAAAAACACGGGTGGGTTCATAGCCAGATGTTGTGGCTTTATGCGTAGGTAGTAACCCACATACTACCTGGACAATGCCCTTGGCAGAAACTGGGGGTTTTTTAACGAGGTGTGCTCCTCGCCTCATTGGTCGCCTCTTACGACCAGCAGAGGGGCTGCGGGAGTATTCTCAATCCCCCTACCCGCTAGGGGGTCAAACCCTTGAAAAAAATGTTTTTTTTCCAGTAAAACCTTTTCCATTACATAGTATAACTTTTTTGCTAATTGGCTCACTGAGTTGAGAGTGATATCAATAAAAAGCTAATGAGAGTACCTTTCAAATGACAGGCAACACAACTATGTTTGTAATTATTTAGTATTCAGGGTCACATAATTTCACCTTTGACCTTGAATTACTCAAAACATGTCATTTCAAAAAATTCTGAAAAAATATATATAATTGATCCCCATAATATCAAATTGGGACACAAGAAATGTTATGACATATTGTAAATTGTTTCACATAAACATCTTGATTTTTCATAGAGCCTTCGACTGTACAGGGATAGATGATGTTGGAGGGTTTGCAGGGACATGATTAGGTCTTCCCACAATTTCCCTGACAGACCCATGTGTCTCTTGTGGAAAGGTGAGATACATTGGTGAGATTCTCCGCACTCTCCACCCTGAAGTTGGATGTAAGCAGGACAGATGAAAGGTACTTATGGGAGACATGCCTGAGCTGGCCATGAGGTGTATTAAAAGCAATGAGGCCTTCGTAGGATGTACTATGCCTCTGCCTACCTCTCATAATTGTTTCAGGATAACATGTTGCTGCTGGAGGGAGAGGCTGGGGGCAGGTATAGAGGAAACCCAAAGATCATTACGAGCCATGGCCAGCATTAAGCAGGCAACCGAGACGCTTTCATGGGATAGCATTTGGGAGGAATAATGAAGGTTTTTCAGGGCTAAAAACCATACAGGTCCCCAGGTGTTGCGGGATTGATTCAGACACTATCAAGGAGAGAAGATGGGTGAAGTGAGTGAGAAGAAGGGACTCAGCCTTCCCCCACTTCTCAACAAATCCAGGCAAATCAATGTATCCAGGAAAATCAATGAATACAGGCAAACTAACGAATCCAGGCAAATCAACAAATCCAGGAAAATCAACGAATCCGGACAAACCAACAAATCCAAAAACCTTTATAGGTCAACGCTTGCATTGAACAGGTAACCAAGGCATTTTTCAGATTAAACAGTTGGGAGTATTGAGTTCCACTTCAGGCCCATATGCTAGGGGAGACTTTTTAGCCCTTTTTAGGGCCAAAAAACACACAGGAACCCAGGTGTTGTGGGATCAATTTAGAGCCACCTAATTCCCCAGATTCTCTCAAGGAGAATAGATGGGCAAAGTGAGTAAGAAGAAGGGACTCAGTTAGCCTTCCCCCACTTCGCAATGAACACAGGCAAACCAACAAATCCAAGTTAAGCAAGTCAATGAGAAGCAATGGATTCAAGTCCGGTATATGGAAACAAAAATAAATATTTCATGCAGCGTATTTTACTCTCAATGAACATAGACTCAAAGTGAGCATGTCTCTGCGGTTTCTCCATTTACCATTTCATAATATTAACATTTTACAAAACGTAAATTTTATAAAAATTTATAATGATATTGAAGCTTCATGAAATAACTTATTGCCAATACTCCATTTCTAAAATACCAATCACCTTTTTCACTGAAAAACTCAAGAACCATTGCACATAAATACCCAAATAGATACTAGATAAAGTATAAGAACATTAATACAAAACAACTGAAATATGATAGTCGATATTGTGTAAGCTAAAAATGATACCAAACACACTTCCAAGTCTATGTCATAAACAATGTACGAATCAAATCAATATAAAATCACATGATAACATTTCAACAAACGATCGAAAAATGCTAATGAACACTAAGCCCAAGTTCACTGCAATAAATAATTCCCACAAATTCAAAAAAGTGCAGTGACAAATATTAAAGGTGTAACTGACTGAGTATTGCACTCATACATTTACATTACCACTTCATCGTTTATAACAATAAACTCCTAAGTCACTTTCAAAACTGTTTTAATTAATATAAATATTATATTGTGCAAGAATACATCCATACACCATTCATATAATGCATTCAGTCTACATCTCCCGTATCAGAAGCTTAATCGAATTACAATTTTAAGGCATAACATATTCTTTTCATGATTTCCTCCCCTTTCTGCCTTTATCAGGTTCATGAAACTTACAGTGCATAAAAGACAGCTTTCACAGGAAAGATATCATAAATTTTCCAAAAAAATTATATTAAATATGGAGCATAAAATTAAAAAAACAATTTCAATCATAAGCACTATATTAACATCATGTACAATAAGCCATTCCTTAAAATTACCTTCAACATCAAATTGAATGCACCAAATTGAAAACATGTCAAAACTTAACAAATGACATTAAAATTAGCATGAACAACTACCTGTTTCATTATTGACATCAGCAGAATCAATTTAACAACATCTCATCGAGCTGATCACATCTCTTCACAAAAAAAGATTCCGAGGATTTAAATATCAACTAAGGATAAGACACTGTTGGTTATGATAAAAAGGCCAATATGTAGAATACATATAATAAGACAAACATATCCAGGCAGTTATTAAGGTGCAACAAAATATACAAGCTACTAAAGAACATGCCCATTCGGCTAACCATCATTTCCACTAACAAAGCATCAACTGCCTTTCCACACAGACAACCAACAACATGGTAATCAATAGAAATAACCAAAAGAACTCTTAATGAATAACATAAATAAATCCCTCTTCCATTTTGAAAAACATCCCTTGGACTTCGATGGGCAAAAACCAAAGAACCATTAAAGTAAAAGAATTGTATAAATGGAAACAAGATGATGATGTGTGAAGAAGCCAGCCATATTTCCGTCATCATGCAGCAGGCCTGAAGCCTCTAACCCATTGGCATATCTTGTTCATAAGCCACTTCCTAGTAGTAAAAGCCTCATCTTCCAACATCCCTTAAATATATTATAACTAGAAGAATGTTAACATAATCCTTGATTATGGAAATATCCATTTCAGAATGTACTTTTTAAAAAAATTGAATGACAATGTAATTATCAACAACATAAAACCACCCACAATATATTTAACACACAAGCATGGTAATTCAAACTCTTTTAGTATATTCTTCATGCTAGTATTTATACTCATGAACGTATTACAAATATCATTAACCAATAAATATATTTTCAATACAAAAATTTACTCAAACATAAGATCCAAGTGGGCAAGTTTGCCAAAAAAATATCAAAATTGCACAGAAAATTGAATTGATGGTAATGTTCTCATAGGAGTTACTTTAACATCCTGTAAACCATACCAAACCAACAAAACAGACATCGGCGTTTATGCAAATCTCAGCAATCCAATTGGACATCTATTACATACACTCAGTGACTTCATTGAAGAATGCCAGTACCACATAAACGTATTACAATTATCATTAACCAATAAATATATTTTCAATACAAAAATTGACTCAAACATAACATCCAAGTGGTCAAGTTCGCCAAAAAAATATCAAAATTGCACAGAAAATTGAATTGATGGTAATGTTCTCACAGGAGTCACTTTAAACACCCTGTAAACGATATTAAACCAACAAAAGTCATGGGCATTTATGCAAATATCAGCAATGCAATCGGACATCTATTACATATGCTCAGTACCTTCACTGAAGAATGCCCATACCACATAATAGTCCAACCTTGCATTAGCGCATACTGTTGATACATCTACAATGATTCACAAATATTGCACAAAAATTCAGTCTCTCCATCTATCATATCAAAAGGATCAAAATTTAAAAAATTATATATGTTAATTTTATAAAATGCTGAAGGTACATATTTTTTAAAAAATACTAATTTCCAATCCATCGTATCTCCCATGAAATTAATTTTATGACCAACAAATTCATAATCAAAGTACAGATATTACAAAATACCTATGTAATTACAAAAATTGCCCACAAATAGTGTATCAAACAATACTAGAAGAAAAATTCAGAAACACAATCTAGTCAATGAAGAATGTATGAGTCACAAATAAGAACCTGATATTATTACGACAATCAAAATACACTAATGAAAACAAAGTTCAAGTTGACTGACAAAAATAATTTTTTCCAAAGCTGCAGTTTCTCCATCTACCATTTCATTACATTAAAATACATACAAAACGTAAATTTTATAGAAATTTATGAGGATATTGAAGCTACAAAAAATAACTTATTGCCATTTCTCCAATTCTAACATACCAATCACCTTTTTAAATGAATAAATGAAAAATCATTGCATATAAATGGCAAAATAGGTACTAGATAAAGTATACAAATATTAATACAAAACAACTGAAAGATGATAGTCAATATTGTGTAAGCTGGAAATGATACCAAACACACTTCCAAGTCTATGTAATAAACTATGTATGAATCACATCTCAATATAAAATCATATGATAACATTAAAACAAATAAAAAATACTAATGAACAATAAGCCCGAGTTTATTGAAATAATTAATTCTCACAAAGTCTAATAAGTGCAGTAACCTAAATTAGGGAACTGAGTATTGCACTAATACATTTACATTAACACATCATCGTTTATATGTGCCTTTATAACAATAAACTCCTAATGCTCATTCTAAAGTTTTAATTTATAAAAACATCATACTGCACAAGAATGCATACTTCATCCATACACCATTCGTATTATGCATTGTCTACATAACCTGTACCAGAAGCTTAATCAGATTACAATTTTAAGACATTTAACAGATATTACATTCTTTTTTCAAGATTTCATCTCCATTCTACCTTGATTGAGTTCATGAAAATTACATTGCATAAGAAAGCTTTCACAGGAAGAATCCCATAAATTTTACAAAAAATCTATTAAATATGAAGCCTAAAATTAAAAAACAATTTCAAGCATAAACACCTTATTAAAATATCATACAATAAGCTATTCCTTATAATTACCTTAAACATCAAATAGAATGCACAAAATGATAAACACACCAAAACTTAATAAATGACATTAAAATTACCAGGAACAAGAAATTGCTTCAGTACTGACATCATCCATTTGTCAATCATATAAGGTACGCTATGGATTTTTCCTTCCTTCTCAATCATCACAAAGGGATGCAGAGTGCAGGTAACGATTCAGAACAAGTATTACGAAGATGCAAATCCACCTAACTGTTCCAAAATTTAGTCAGGAAAAAGCACCCACTTCAAATGCATTTCAAACAATTCTACTCATATTGGCAAAGAATAAATCCAAGCAATAACATACACACAAATGTAGTCTAAATGAGTATTTACCATGATGATGACTGAACAAGTCAAACAATAAACAATCTTGTTATACGTTACAACTAGTATTAATTTTTCAATGATACATATTCTTGGAACATCAGAAGAGGCATCTGGAATAGAGCTCTGCATACTCGCAATTTACCCAACCTGACCAGCTGGCTCTGCAATCAAGTTTTGGGTTGGGCAATGAGTGCTTCTCTGCAAATACGGGATGGTATGGGTATAATGTGCCTGGATGCATGTTAAGAGCGAGCACGAATACCACTGCCAGTTCCAATGAAAGATTCTCTTATGTAGACACAGGAACATTTCAAATGCATCTATTATTGCTTTTAGAGACCACCCTCACAACCAGCAGCAAAGCGTAGGCTGTATCCATGACCCACTAGAAGCAGATTGAGAGCAAATTCCTTTATATTGCTTAATTCTCAATTTGAGAAAGTCCTCCACTCTTGGAGGTGTCTAAATTTTCATAAAAGAGACAAAAGGTTTCTCAACAACACCTTTTTGTAAACAGAAAAGGTTAGGCCAATAATCTTGAAAATATCCCACGACAATTAGACCCCTTTCACACAGAAGATGTTGAGAGGTGAAGCTTTGCCGCACCAAGTAACTTGCAAGTGGCTCATTGAGATTTAGGTCGTAAACACTGGCCCAAACCAATGGCACTGTGAAGCATAGATAACAGATCTCAAACACATCACACCATGCTGGAACCTGAGGAAGAGGTCCTCTGTATGATAGCATTTCAAAAGTGCAAGAAGAAACACAATATAGCATCCTATTCTTAGGTTAGATGAAAAGGAAGAATTGGTTTCGAAGATGGTCACTTGCAGTAATTGTAAATGTTTTATAACAATGATAATAGGAAAAAGGAATCTGGGAACATAAAGGATGCACTTTGCAAATTTAAAACTTTCTAGCAAAAAAATGTGATTTGACAAGATTATCACTTGAAAATGAAAAATTTTAGTTGAGTATATCAAATTTATAGCCTAAGACTAATGCGTGTCAGTTCGGGTAATCCTCCTCATGGGTACTGGTTGGGCAGGTAGATTATCTTTGCAGGTACAGGTCGGTTAGGGACTAATAGTCCGTCGGTACGGATTGTAAACGAAAAGAAAATATCATATCCATGCAGGTCTCTAATCTGGACATCAAGTAGGTGTAGGCCTAATAGATTATAAGTTTAGAAAAGTTAATTTTGTGAACAAATGACTTCATATCAGGCAACACGACAAAAATTCAGTGTCCAAGTTTCAACTGCTCAAGGTGTGATTTATTAGATAATCTAGCAATGGTTAGACCCATCTAACCACACCAATTAATACCCCACTACCTCTGAGACCATAAAATTTAGTGGACCAAATCTGCTACTGCCAAAAAAAAAGAAGCAAATTTTGAAACTGTCCCAGTCACCAAAGAATGAGACTGGAAAAGCTGAATCAGAGACGTGTTTTTTGAATCATCGAATAATTTAAGCTATACATTCATGGAAAGTGCACAAAATAATACAACTAAGTGTAAATTGAAATACCAAAACATCGAGAAGATAATGAAAGCAATAAGTAAGATAGATAAACAGACCCTGTTGAATAATGACTATGGCAATGATTTCCATGTTGTCATGAGGAGCAAGGACCAAAAATTTCATAATTTTTCCTTCAGATTACCAAAATACAAGTCATAAATCATCCTTGAGTTGTTTTATCTTCTCCTACATCTCAATTAACCCTCGAGTACAGTTGCCTGGGTGTTTAACACCCGGAGTGTTTTAGAAATGCAACATTTTTCAACTCCTCCACATTGTTATATCCAAATCTATAGTAGCTGTGTTTTTAGGCATTTAGAGTATATTGAAAGAAATATTAGCATGATTTAATTTTTTCTGTAGGGAAAACATACATTTTTTTGGAGCTCTGGTTGTCGGACACCCACCGACCGTACTGGTGTGACAAACTTTGTCTATCCATTAGCCGTGCTCTCAGAGTCCCCTGCGAGAGTTGAGATGCAATAAATACATCATCGCATGTTATGACTGTAGTCGGGAGATAAGGGGACCCTCAAAACATATTCTTTATTTTTCTTCTTCTCAGTTGTTGAGTTGAGTCCACACTTGCGTGTTCTCCTTGTGCTGTCTTTATCTGTGTTTTACGGTGTAAAAGCAGGAGCTGGTTTCTAGATGCGAGTGGCTTATGCAGTGAAAACACACCTACTCGTGAATAACTCAAGGTAAATATGAGCATCTTCATTATTCATCACGCTTGTGGATTTTGCACTTTGATGTAAAAGCTATATATGCCTTCATATTCCACAATTTACAGTTATAACAAATTTCTTATTATTTCATTATTGAGGTTATAAAATAAATATTTTTTAGTTTTGCAGTATGGCATATGAAAGGGATCGAAAAAGAATATTGCAACTGTTAGAACTTACGGAAGAAGAGGAAGATATCATTGGCGGTATATCTGATTCAGATGATACAGGTAGTCTGCAAGAAAGTGGCCACGACACAAGTAATGATCAGGATATGTCTGAGAGTGATGATGAGTCAGACGAAGGAGACAGTGAACTGTTTTATGGAAAGGATAAGGAAATAGTGGCGCGAAGAAAACCTTTCCACAAAAATGTCCGAATTGGATCTGAAAACATTTTCCGAACGAATTCCTCATTGAATGATCATTCAAAAAGTGTAAAATGTCCTTTAGAAAGTTGGGAATTATTTTTTACTTTTATTGATGAAATTGTAGTGTGTACCAATCGTTATATAGATAATGTAGACTTTAGATATAAAAATAAGCGCAATGTCAGACAAACAAGCAACATTGAAATGCGAGCTCTATTTAGAGTTTTGTATTTTGTAAGCCTTCATGAAGTCTCTCATACAAACGTGACTTGTGGGCAACAGACGGCACTGGAATTGAACTTGTATACGCAACGATGAGTTACGAAAGGTTTTCATTCCTAATGCGTGCTATTCGATTTGATAACATTTTTGATCGCAAACAAAGACAAAAAGTTGATCAACTGGCTGCAATAAGGAGTATTGACACTCAAATCAATAATAATATTCAGAAAGCCTATAATGTTGGAATTTACTTCACAATAGACGAAAAACGGGAAGGTTTCCGTGGAAAATGTAATTTTAGACAGTACATACAGAATCAAAATTTTTGCATTGGTAGATTCACGAACATTTTACACTGTAAAAATGGAGGTGTACTGTGGAAAACAACCGGAGGGGCCTTTTGAAACAGAGTTCAAACCATCTGCTGTTGTAAAGCGTTTATCAAACTCATTTCTAGATTCTGGACATAATATTATGATGGATAACTGGTAAACGAGCTATCCCTTGGCACAAGAGCTATTAGCTAGAAACAACTGTAGTGGGGATGATTAGAAAAAATAAGAGAAATTCCACCATCATTTTCAAATCCTAAGGGGAGAGATATAAAATCAACTTTATTTGGTTTTTTAAAAAAGTTACAATTATGTCCCATGTGTCAAAAAAAGTGTTCAGCTGCTCTCCATGCTTTATCACGATGACAACATATCAGAAGATAACATGTTGCCAGAAATAATTTCCCTTTACAATTCCACTAAAGGTGCAGTAGATCCCACCGACCAATTATGTGCAAATTACAATGTAGCAAGAAACTGCAGACGTTGGCCTCTTGTAGTTTTTTATTCATTTATGAACATTGCAGGCATAAATGCACGAATTGTTTTGCTTTCCACTGAAAATCCACCAACGAAGTATAAGTCCAGAAAACTTTTTTTCGAAGACTTAGCCATTGCTCTTGTGGAGCCACTAATTAATATTCGAGCGAATCCACCAAATCTTTCCTCTAATCTTTCATGCGCATGTCGTAAATACGTGACTCCAAATGTTGAGGAAGGAAGCACAAGTGGTGAGGTATTCCTAATTCCCAAAAAAAAGAAAAATGTCCGAAAAATATTTCCGATGCCAAATATGTAAAGGCAAGGATCAGAAAACTAAGTCTGTGTGTTCATTCTGTGATATTCACATATGTCAGGAACATTCAAATATTTATTGTGATAAATGCCAGAACAAAATATCTGCCCGAATGGATATTTTAGAGTTCAGATTGACGTGGATGCATCACATATTTTTTACAGTTTAATAAAATATCAAAAAAATTAATGTCATGTGTTTAATATAAATATTAAAATTAGACAAAGTAAAATTTAGTTGAAAATAAGAGTTACGCTCATTAAAAACAAAGAAAAAATATGCTGGGTGTCCGACACCCAGCGACCTGAATCTTGTTTGTAAAGTCGACGACAGTACTGGAGGGTTAAAAAGATTTATCTGTACATAAAGAGAAGCAAAAATTATGCATAGACATGGACTTTCAAGGTTATTTTATGCATGGAATAACCAGTCCATTGCCAAGGTGATCGCTTCACACCAATCAAGAGATAAGAGGCACATTCTAGCCAGCCATTTTCTTCTCCGTCTGCTGTTTTCCTTGAATTTCTGCAGTATGATCACACCACAAGGTCATCTGGTCCATCATTTACTCCACTCAGAGGGGTTTTATATATTTGAAAACCTGCATGGAAAGAAGTCTATTTTTAGCAATTTTGCAAGATTTATGTTTACTAGTGGTATCCGCAAAAACTTTTGCGAAGTCAGTCATTGAGTATTAATATATAAAGATTGGGTTATACTTGGGAATCTCTTAAGGCTTGCCTTACTTGGCTATAATTTTCAAGCCAGTTTAAAATGAACTTAATATTTTAATATTAAAAACATTCCTATTACATGATTTACACCCAAAAGATTAGAGAACTGACATGTTTTCTAGCAAAATGTAGATGAATGTCCTTTCATTTTTAACAAGTATTTACAGTTAGTATTTCATTAATTTTAATTTAAAAAAATACATCGAATCACAAAACAAGTGTTCTCAAAAAGTGCTTAGAATGGAAGTCTCATAAAAAACATTACTTAAGGGAGACCGCGAATTAAAAAATTTGGTAAATACTGCCATAAGCAAATATCCAGAAGTTTGGAATCTGTGATGTTTTCCAGTAGTATAATCCTCTCAGAAACCAAGTGCCTACTCGAATACATATGTAAAACAGCAAAAAGATTAAGGAGAACCAATTTAAAGTCTATTATTTACCCATTCCTCTGTTGTATACTGCACCATCATCTCACCCATCATTGCTGAATGAAGTGTTTAGCTGTGTGACGTCACCTTACCAAAACCCTGCACCTTCTTCTCCCTCAGTACATCTCATACTCTCACTCAGCAGAAGGGAGGATTTTAGGGACCACGTACTTCACCATAGGAGGCTTAATATTGGAGATATGAGAGGTTAAAAGAAGAGGATTATCTACGTACATATATAGATGCATTCCCAGTATTCACTTGCAAAAATCAGTATCCATAACAATAACCCCATGCCGGAACAATTAACTTCTCAACGATAAACATTCACAAATGCAGAGTATGATTCGACTGTGAATGGTTCGGGGGATGTCAAAACGACAGTCCTTTCTATACCTTTCTGGATGCTATTTTTTTTAAATAATTCGCAAGTTTCTAAAAATCTTTTACTTAATTTTAAGGATAAGATTAAATCTCATCCATTAACTCATGATCATAAGTGTGATGTTATAATAATGATATATCAATAAGAAATTATAATAAACTGATTTTCTTACTCAAGTTTTTTTAACCGCATGTTCGGGTCAAGCAAATGGCAACCCTACATCTAGTAGATGCCGTTGCAACACAAACCCAACATAGAAGGTAATGGTCCTGAATATATATTCTTCTCCTCTAACTTACTGTTCAATTTTCTTCTAAACTTGTTTCAGCAGCCACCATGTTACGTTTTCAGTATATACGACTTTGGGAAAATTTCAACCGTCATTTTCGGAGAAACTACAACGGTTGTCGACAAACCTGAAAATACGTTGAGCGGTTGAGCCGTTGCAAGACCAAGCGACAGGTACGATCAGCTTTGCCAACATAGTAGATTTTCTACTAAATCTGGTAGAATGAACCTGCCATATAATGAGCAAATTTTCCATCTAGAGATATAGTAGAATTTCTAGTGATATCAATGATTTGGTAGATTTTCTAAAGTTTAACTTTTTCTAAGAATCATAATTATATAAGCATATTTGTATTTTTTAGGTAAAATAACTTGAAAATCAAATAACCTATAGTTATTTCGCAGAAGATAACAACAACCGACTGTGAATCATGAGTAATCTAAAAAAACACTTAGCAAACCAAAACCTCAATGATGTACCTAAAGCTCAACCAATACTGCCATTTATTAAGAATCTGACAACGCCTTCAAAACAAGCGGAAACAGAGACAATAAAGCTTTGAGAGTTGGTGACAGTGGGTACGATAGGTACAAAACGATTGAAAACTCGATTGTTCTATCGCCTAGTCGATTGCTTCTTGAACGATTGATTACAATCTGTTTGTTCATCAACTTGTTTAAGCTCTTAATTTTTTTCCACAAAATGAATTTAAACTTTTGTCTATTTATATGTTTTGTCAGAAGGGGATACAGAAACTCCTCGAGGGAGTAAGGGGGAGAGTGTTTGCCTCTCCCTTCTCTTGGTTTGTCCTTTTTCCATTGTCTGAAAATTTAGTAGTAGTTGCGTTCTCACGAATAAATCTTTTTATCAGTTTGGTGGCTTTGCTTCGTTGTAATAACTGTCATTTTGACGAAGAAAAATTTCACAAGTATTCCGGGCGTTCTACAACACTTAATGGCGATTGGAAAGGAAGAAAATTACATTGGTACCTTATATGATTGACAAATGGAAGCATTGTGTTTAATTGTGCTTTATGATCAGAAGACATTTCTTCTGTTGTATTCTAAAGCCAGCATATCCATTTGAGAATTGCAACGTGTTTAAAAATTATTTCTGAACTTGTTGGTGTATATACTAGTCCAATCTTGGATTTGTGTTTGACAAAATGCTTTGAAATGACGATAATATGCACTGATTTTATTCGAATGCTTTATTTTTGCCTTTTGTCAAAATTTTCAAATATTAAGGTAGCTAGCTGTTAGATTAACTGAGTGAGATATAAAAGCATGCATTGGTATTCTATTGTGATATGTCATAATGATCCCTGCAGTAACTACTGCAAAAAAATCTTTGTAAAACGTTCAAGTAAAGATCAGTTAATCTTGTTTGGTAGCTCTTTATTATATTTCGATGATGTGAAGGTGTTAAACTCTTTTTTGGTGAGATGTGATCATCTTATTGAGATTCGGTTTGTATTACTGTCAGTAATTGCAACAATTATTTGGAATAAGTCTTCATTAGTATTTCTTGACCGTATGTTGTAATGGTATTATGCGGTTTTAGATTTATTTGTGATTCATACATTGTTTATTGCATAGACTTGGAAGTGTGTTAGGTATCATTTCCAGCTGACACAATATTCACTCTTTCGGTTGTTTTGGATTAATATTTTTGTACATTATCTAGTATCTATTTCACCGTATTTATGCAATGATTCTTAATTTTTTCAGTGAAAAGGGTGATTTTTCTGTGAGAAATGGAAGATTGGTATTAAATTATTTTATGTAGCTTCAGTAATTTTTAAACTTATGCAATGGTAGGTGAAGAAATTGCATTCCTGGAAAAAATTATTTTTGTCAGTCAACTTGAACTTTATTAGTATATTTTGATTGTTGTAATGATACCATATGATATCAGATGGTTATTTATGATTCATATTGTCTTCATTTAATAGATTGTGATGCAGAATTATTCTTCTAGTATTGTTTTGAAACACTATTTGTGGGTATTTTTTGTTATTACATAGGTATTTAGCATATTTCTGTGCATTGAATTAATTTGTAGGGCATAAAATTAATATGGGAGAAACAATGGATTAGAAATTAGTATTTTTAATGTGCATTCAGTATTGTTATAAATTTCTGGCTTATGTATACTATTGTACTCCCCACTCTTGAGAACTAGGGATTGTTTGATATTGAAAATAGTAAATGTATAGCAATGGTAAATACATAGCAACATTTATTTAAAAACATTTTGGGAGTACATCGAATTGGGGTTTAAGGAGCAGAGCTCCCATTGAAATTATTTCTTAAAATGGGAACATTAAACAAATTACTCGTTTTTCTTTCTTTACCACCAAATATCCGCTGTCCTTCCACGTCATGAATGCGGTTATACTTTCATTTCCACTACTCTTCCTTCTCCGATTTGTATGCTTGTCTCTATGAATTCCACAACTACTTCTCTAGAAATGAAACCAGTGGACGAGGGTGCACTTTGTTAACTCTTACTACTTTTTAATATCTTTTGACAGTTTTGTTTATAATTTTGTAGGTCATTATCATTATTTCCATTGTAGTTAAGTTACTCATTGTAAACCAATATCAGCATTGCATACTTTTCATGGTTTTACACTTCTTTTTCATCATCTTTCTGTCATCTATTTTCTTGATTGTATACTTGCGCTGCCATTTAAAATCATTGCTATGGCCTTGTGAAAGTCATTGGTTTTTCACATGTCATGCATTCCATTGAAGATTTGATGTTTTCTATCTTGTCAAAATATTATGCTGATTTCCTTTTTGGCAAATATGTATGTCTGTGACATTTCTCCTTTTTTCCCCAGTTACATTTTTTCCGATGTTTGTCGAATTGTCATTTATTCAATTAATATCTGTTTATGTATTTCTACAATTTTGTCCATCATTATAGGATTCATATTAACAGTTATATTGAAAATATTAAATACTTAGCACCATTTATTTAAAAAATTTGGGTAGTACGATAGTGAACCTGTTCCAAAATTCTATCAAATTTTGTTTTTGTAAATTTTTTTAAAAAATATAGATCAAGAGACTATTTCTGGGCAAAATTTGTGAATCATTGTACATGTATCATCAGTATGTGCTAATGCAAGGTTGGATTATTATGTGGTCTGGGCAATCTTCAGTGAAGGCACTGAGCATATGTAATAGATGTCCAATTGCATTGCTGATATTTGCATAAATGCCCATGACTTTTGTTGGTTTGATATCGTTTACAGGGTGTTTAAAGTGACTCCTGTGAGAACATTACCATCAATTCAATTTTCTGTGCAATTTTGATATTTTTTGGCAAACTTTCCCAATTGGATCTTATGTTTGAGTCAATTTTTGTATTGAAAATATATGTATTGGTTAATGATAATTGTAAAATGTTTATGTGGTACTGGCATTCTTCAATGAAGTCACTGAGTGTATGTAATAGATGTCCAATTGGATTACTGAGATTTGCATAAACGCCCATGTCTGTTTTGTTGGTTTGGTACCGTTTACAGGATGTTAAAGTAACTCCTATGAGAACATTACCAACAATTCAATTTTCTGTGCAATTTTGATATTTTTTTGGCAAACTTGCCCACTTGGATCTTATGTTTGAGTCAATTTTTGTATTGAAAATATATTTATTGGTGAATGATAATTGTAAGATGTTTATGTGGTACTGGCATTCTTCAGTGAAGTCACTGAACGTATGTAATAGATGTCCGATTGCATTACTGAGGTTTGCATAAATGCCCATGTCTGTTTTGTTGGTTTGATACCGTTTACAAGATGTTAAAAGTAACTCCTGTGAGAACATTACCATCAATTCAATTTTCTGTGCAATTTTGATATTTTTTTGGCCAACTTGCCCACTTGGATCTTATGTTTGAGTCAATTTTTGTATTGAAAATGTATTTATTTGTTAGTGATAACTGTAATATGTTTATGTGGTACTGGCATTCTTCAATGAAGTCACTGAACGTATGTAATAGATGTCCAATTGGATTGCTGAGATTTGCATAAACGCCGGTCTGTTTTGTTGGTTTGGTACGGTTTACAAGATGTTAAAAGTAACTCCTGTGAGAACATTACCATCAATTCAATTTTCTGTGCAATTTTGATATTTTTTTGGCAAACTTGCCCACTTGGATCTTGTTTGAGTCAATTTTTGTATTGAAAATATATTTATTTGTTAGTGATAACTGTAATACATTTATGTGGTACTGGCATTCTTCAATGAAGTCACTGAGTGTATGTAATAGATGTCCAATTGGATTGCTGAGATTTGCATAAACGCCGATGTCTGTTTTGTTGGTTTGGTACGGTTTACAGGATGTTAAAGTAACTCCTATGAGAACATTACCATCAATTCAATTTTCTGTGCAATTTTGATATTTTTTTGGCAAACTTGCCCACTTGGATCTTATGTTTGAGTAAATTTTTGTATTGAAAATATATTTATTGGTTAATGATATTTGTAATACGTTCATGAGTATAAATACTAGCATGAAGAATATACTAAAAGAGTTTGAATTACCATGCTTGTGTGTTAAATATATTGTGGGTGGTTTTATGTTGTTGATAATTACATTGTCATTCAATTTTTTTAAAAAGTACATTCTGAAATGGATATTTCCATAATCAAGGATTATGTTAACATTCTTCTAGTTATAATATATTTATGGGATGTTGGAAGATGAGGCTTTTACTATTATTATTATTATTTTACTATTTATCATCTTGTTTCCATTTATACAATTCTTTTACTTTAATGGTTCTTTGGTTTTTGCCCATCGAAGTCCAAGGGATGTTTTTCAAAATGGAAGAGGGATTTATTTATGTTATTCATTAAGAGTTCTTTTGGTTATTTCTATTGATTACCATGTTGTTGGTTGTCTGTGTGGAAAGGCAGTTGATGCTTTGTTAGTGGAAATGATGGTTAGCCGAATGGGCATGTTCTTTAGTAGCTTGTATATTTTGTTGCACCTTAATAACTGCCTGGATATGTTTGTCTTATTATATGTATTCTACATATTGGCCTTTTTATCATAACCAACAGTGTCTTATCCTTAGTTGATATTTAAATCCTCGGAATCTTTTTTTGTGAAGAGATGTGATCAGCTCGATGAGATGTTGTTAAATTGATTCTGCTGATGTCAATAATGAAACAGGTAGTTGTTCATGCTAATTTTAATGTCATTTGTTAAGTTTTGACATGTTTTCAATTTGGTGCATTCAATTTGATGTTGAAGGTAATTTTAAGGAATGGCTTATTGTACATGATGTTAATATAGTGCTTATGATTGAAATTGTTTTTTTAATTTTATGCTCCATATTTAATATAATTTTTTTGGAAAATTTATGATATCTTTCCTGTGAAAGCTGTCTTTTATGCACTGTAAGTTTCATGAACCTGATAAAGGCAGAAAGGGGAGGAAATCATGAAAAGAATATGTTATGCCTTAAAATTGTAATTCGATTAAGCTTCTGATACGGGAGATGTAGACTGAATGCATTATATGAATGGTGTATGGATGTATTCTTGCACAGTATAATATTTATATTAATTAAAACAGTTTTGAAAGTGACTTAGGAGTTTATTGTTATAAACGATGAAGTGGTAATGTAAATGTATGAGTGCAATACTCAGTCAGTTACACCTTTAATATTTGTCACTGCACTTTTTTGAATTTGTGGGAATTATTTATTGCAGTGAACTTGGGCTTAGTGTTCATTAGCATTTTTCGATCGTTTGTTGAAATGTTATCATGTGATTTTATATTGATTTGATTCGTACATTGTTTATGACATAGACTTGGAAGTGTGTTTGGTATCATTTTTAGCTTACACAATATTGACTATCATCTTTCAGTTGTTTTGTATTAATGTTCTTATACTTTATCTAGTATCTATTTGGGTATTTATGTGCAATGGTTCTTGAGTTTTTCAGTGAAAAAGGTGATTGGTATTTTAGAAATGGAGTATTGGCAATAAGTTATTTCATGAAGCTTCAATATCATTATAAATTTTTATAAAATTTACGTTTTGTAAAATGTTAATATTATGAAATGGTAAATGGAGAAACCGCAGAGACATGCTCACTTTGAGTCTATGTTCATTGAGAGTAAAATACGCTGCAAGAAATATTTATTTTTGTTTCCATATACCGGACTTGAATCCATTGCTTCTCATTGACTTGCTTAACTTGGATTTGTTGGTTTGCCTGTGTTCATTGCGAAGTGGGGGAAGGCTAACTGAGTCCCTTCTTCTTACTCACTTTGCCCATCTATTCTCCTTGAGAGAATCTGGGGAATTAGGTGGCTCTAAATTGATCCCACAACACCTGGGTTCCTGTGTGTTTTTTGGCCCTAAAAAGGGCTAAAAAGTCTCCCCTAGCATATGGGCCTGAAGTGGAACTCAATACTCCCAACTGTTTAATCTGAAAAATGCCTTGGTTACCTGTTCAATGCAAGCGTTGACCTATAAAGGTTTTTGGATTTGTTGGTTTGTCCGGATTCGTTGATTTGCCTGGATTTGTTGATTTGCCTGGATTCGTTAGTTTGCCTGTATTCATTGATTTTCCTGGATACATTGATTTGCCTGGATTTGTTGAGAAGTGGGGGAAGGCTGAGTCCCTTCTTCTCACTCACTTCACCCATCTTCTCTCCTTGATAGTGTCTGAATCAATCCCGCAACACCTGGGGACCTGTGTGGTTTTTAGCCCTGAAAAACCTTCATTATTCCTCCCAAATGCTATCCCATGAAAGCGTCTCGGTTGCCTGCTTAATGCTGGCCATGGCTCGTAATGATCTTTGGGTTACCACTATACCTGCCCCCAGCCTCTCCCTCCATCAGCAAGGTGATATCCTGAAACAATTAGAGAGGTAGGGAGTGGCGTAGTTCATGCTACGAAGGCCTCATTGCTTTTAATACACCTCATGACCAGCTCAGGCATGTCTCCCATAAGTACCTTTGATCTGTTTTGCTTACATCCAACCTCAGGGTGGAGAGTGCAGAGAATCTCACCAATGTATCTCACCTTTCCACAAGAGACACATGGGTCTGTCAGGGAAAATGTGAGAAGACCTAATCATGTCCCTGCAAACCCTCCAACATCATCTATCCCTGTACAGTCGAAGGCTATGAAAGTATTCTCCTCTCAGAAAAAGAACTGTAAAATCACTCTAAAATAGACCATTCTAGGAGAAAAGAATGCTTCGCCCCTGAAGTGCCCTTACCATCTACATCAACTCCAGCACCACGCACCTAATGGAGATATCGCTGAAAATTCATAGATCTTTCATTTTTATCCTTAAATGCATGCCTTGAATATTTTATGATACCATCATTTCTCAATTAATGCAATGTGTTTATATAATAGATTTAGGTTTGCAATATTGACATGCCCATATCTGTTTTGTTGGTTGGAAATTAATTTGGCAATGGTTTAAAATGACCCATGTGAAAGGTTTAGGTTTGCCCTGATTTTTGTGCAATTTTTTTATATATTTGGCAAACCTGCCTTCTTGGTTTTATTTTGGAAGTTATTTTTGTGGCTAGAATGTATATCTTGGTTTTTAGTATTTGTAATGTGATTATGAATATATATACTCGCCTGAAGAAAATGTATTTTGAATTAACATTGTAGTGTATTTTCTATCTTCCTGGTGTTTTTATATTGTTTATAATTATATCACGATTTTAAGATTTGTAATAATTTTTGAAAATGCAAGCTGGAGGCATGTTCCGACTTGGAATCAATCTGATTGACCTCTTTCCCAGGCATCTTCTCACCTAGATGCCACCCCGATACTGACAAGCCAATAACCGGCCGTTGGTGCATTAATTGGTAGGAACAGTTCCTTTATTATAATTAGGTACAGTTGACAAAACATATCATAAGCAAACAGTGCCCCTGTGCCGCATTGCAACGTGTGCATCACATACAATTTCAGAATAAAATGGAGTATGTACAAGAGCATCAACTGTAGCACGCATGGCGGCAAGTCCTTCTTCATAATATATAGGCATTTGATTCTTCAATGATAATATAACACAATTGGGAGTGGTTTGTGAGACCCATGCCACTTGCCATAGTGTGGTGTCAGAATGGTATTTATGCACTAATTGCCAGTTGGAAAACTTTCTTCTTTTATGAAAGCGATCTTTGTCCCATAGTTTTTGGAACCGCCACACCTTCCGAAGGAATACATGATGCACTAAAAATAGGGTTAGGTTCAAGGTGAGCTCTTCCCAGGAAATAAATCTGGCAACCCGTGGAAGGTCACTTTTGCGCACACAAGGAAGAATCACGATAAGATGATGTAACTAACTTTGGAAGATGCAGTCAACCATAATTCATGTCTTATCTTATTAACATTTACCCCTAAATATTTGAACGGTAGAAAAGATCAAAACACATTTGGCCAGGTTTATGCTGATTCCTAATTCATGTTGTACAAAGTAGATTGTTCATTGCAGTATTTCATTATTGCAAGAAAGAAACATGAGAAGTCAGTTCTCGAGATAACAAATCATATGAATCTGAAAACGAACCCAAATTTCAGTGGCTACACCTCTAGACCATCTTTGCACCTGAGGCTTAATGAGTAGTACATTATGGCGAAAATACATCTGGGCTCTTCAGGTGTCATCTTGTTTATTTTTGTTCTCTTGTCTCCATATCATTGTACTTTTGGATTTTTGTATGTTGAAGTCAAGGGACCCTTGAAGATGTTTTTCCAGATGGAAGTGGATTTTATTTGTCTTTTTTATTAAGAATATATGGATCTATTGATTACCTTGTTAATACAGGTCTGTGTGGAAAGGCAGTTGATGCTTTCTTAGTGGAAATGATGTTTAGCAAAATATACATGTTCTTCAGTGGTTGATAGAATTTGTTGCCTTTTAACTCTTTCACTGCTGCATGCTCGGCAAGTAGAACAATGGAGAGAGAGGAACTGATCGTCTCCTTCTGAGACGAAACTGTCTCATTTGACATTAATCTCTCGTAATACTAAAAGTTCTTGAAAATAGTTAAACAATACGATACCCCTTGGTGACACTGCTGCTGCCAACCACAAATCAAATACCATACACTGGATAAATGTCACGAAATGTACTAACAATTATATTGCTGTGACATGATACAAAGCACAAATATAGTACAATACTTAGTAGAAATGTCCACTTGAGGAATCACAAATGATATGGAAAGAGTTCAACTTGCAGATAATCTTTCTGCAGGTGTGTTCGCCTCCTCTCTCATTCTCCCCTCTCACTCTCCGTCTCTCTCTCTCTCTCTCTGCCTCTCTCGTGGCGACGTTGTCGAGTGGGAACTAGTTTAGTTCGCAGTGAAGTGCCGGTAGATCGCACTGCACTCGCGAACGCTAATTGGTTCTAGCCTCTATCTAGTGGTGTCCTCTTCTGGGCTAATGTCTGTTGCTATAAAAGACGGCATTCCGTACGTATGCAGGGGTCGTCGTTTGCTGGAGTTCGTCGTTTGATAGAGTTCGAACACAAAAACTTCTGGCAAACATGAAAAACTGATGGGGAACTCGATAAATTGTCAAAAATAGAAAAATGCTGCACTTCGGAGTAGCATTGGAGCAATCTACGAGAACATGCCGTTTGCTGAGAATGGTGCTCTTCTGTAAGGCATTTTGGCACCCTATGAGCACAGATCTTGTGAAACCCTAGGTCATCATGAATGATATGGCAAAGAGTTCTGCGAGACAGATCGGGAACCTGTCTACTTCAGTATTTGTGAACCTTTGGTTTTGGAGAACAACAGTTCATACGATCAACGCTTGCCCGAATGGTCTCTGTTCGTGGTCTGCCACTTTTCGGCTCATCTTCAAGCGATTCTCTCCCATCATTTGGGATATTATATTGTAATTTTAATATTAAATGCAGAACACTATACAGCCGTTGGTTTCAAGATTTCATTCATCTAGCATATATAGATGAAAATTTATATTTTTTTAAAGATGGTACTTACAAAATCTGATATTCTGTTTAAATACCAGCCGGCCGTACGATGCCGTTGGATTTAAATGCCTCCCGTTGCTGAAGGGTTAATGATTAAGGGGTATATATGAGTTAATGCATGAAAATAATGCCTCTTTTTGAAAAGCTGTAGTTGGGAAATAAAAAATCCAATCCATATGCTTTCAAGTATGTTTATGACATACATTTTTATAAACCATTCTTTGCAAAAAATTTTTTGTATTGTTGATTCTTTCTGAAATAGGGCAGTTTCAAGATGTAGTCTATAATTCGGCATTGTCGTCTTCGGGCCATGATTGTGATGTAACGAATAGTCAGAATCAAAAAATAGAAGTTTTGCAAATTATATATATATATATATATATTATATATATATATATATATATATATATATATATATATATATATATATATATATATATATTCTGCTGCTGCCTGTTTTATGCACCTTCTCTTTCTTTGTGTCTCTAACATCGACTTCCCTCTTTGATGCAGTGACAGACAGATGCTGCTTGTCCTCTTCTACAGTGGCTGTGGTTGCACAGGTGCCAGGAACGACGTTCAATTTCTCCATTACTTTCACAATTGCCATTCCACCGTCATTGAAAGTTGCAACAGCAATATTTGCAGCTGTCAATAAAGTATTTAAGCCACTAAATGAGTGTTTCGGTGCAAGTTTCCAAATCTTACTGTTTAATGACTCATTGTTATTTTTTTAGTATCTCCTCATCAGATAATACGGTATATACAGGCAAATGGGCATCCTTTACTGCTGTTTTGACTTCACTTGAAAATTCAAAGTTAGAGTCATTGCTGGCTTGTGCATTTTGCCAGATGCACCGACTGTCTCTTCCTTTGGGACATAAGAAATGTTACAGGTTGGAATTTGTGGACCTATAATGATAGTAAGTTGCCCATACAGCATTTCTCATATCATTTAAACTGGTGGTATTTGTCCTTATAGCATTTCCATAGTATGTTGCTAATTTATCAATCATTTTTGCAGTCAGTCTTCTCTGTCCGCCAATCCTCTTTCCATCCGACAACTTCACCCCGTCTAAGTCTTTTTTTATAGCTCACAATCTTGTTCCTATTCTCTTCTGAACATGACCAATACATTCTTTCTTCTCTATTTTCTCATCTCCATATGGTCTAGCTTCACAGACAGCCTTATACACTTTAGAATCACCATCACCAATGTATTTAAGATATTTACATCCGTACTTTTTTGATGATCTTTAACATATTTCAAGCATTCCTTGCACTTCCATACCTCCGGCACTTCCCTTGTAATTTGCTGCACAGTGTTCTTTATGATTGTCAAGCCATTCCATGTGTTCCTCTGTACCAGACTTCTTTTCCCATACTTCACATTCTTTGCAGTAACTGTTCTTTACTGCTAAGTTCATAACATTGCCTGTCTTGATGCCAATGACAGTAGTGACACCCTGCAATGATGAAAATCCTTGTTTTCGCCAAGTTTCATCTCCGGAAACAGCAATGCCATCTTCAACTTTGTCTGCATCAGTTATTGTTGCAGCATGTCCAATCAACACTCCTTCACAATTTCTGAGGTATCACATATTTTTTTAATGATACTATCATAGGTGGACTGTCGTATGGGAGATGGTAGGTCCATAATACAGCAGAATGTTCTTGCAACTGATTGTCCTTTTCCCAGCATTCTCATTGCAAGAACCATTCCCCTGTTTACGCAGTACTGATTGACTTGATTTCCAATTTTCCGGCATGACGGTATACAGGCAATATCACTACACTTTTCAGAATTCACAACAAGTTTAAATCCTAGTCCACGCGCACTTTCTTGACTAAAGTTTACTTCTCCAGCACACCTACTACATCATAAGCACTTTCAATCCACTGAATATGATATCAAAATCAATTATTTCATTCCTCGGACTGCATTCATTCGGATAACTAGTGGAAGGGCTGGGATCACTATGGTGTAGCTTTTGACTCAATGCCGAAGTTCTCTCTTCATGAGCTTCATCTACTTCTTTCGTAAATCGATTTCCGTAAAATCTTTATTTTTCATAACGTCTCTTGCTCCCTTTCTTATCGCCTATCCCAGGAGGACGGTACGGATGCATTTCAGCAATATAGCTTGTGATAGAGACAACACCAAAATAATACCTCGAAAAAGGTCTTAACATGTGCAAAACATTCACGAAACTGATCCAAAATACACAAAGTGACTTTCGACACTCTATTGTCAAGTGTTGAGCCCTCCTATACCTTCTACTCCCCTCTTCTCTTTTTCACAAATCCCCTTGGCAGACAGCTGCTGAGTGACAAAGTTTCTGATGAGTCAGATGACTGCGCATTCTAAGAGAAATATTTGCTGGCAGTGTAATTTTTCGTTTTTTTGAATGCGGTTTGCAGTATTTTGTAGAAAAATGATTCGGCTATCGAAAACTAAAATTTTAAAATATCGTGACTTTTGAAGGTTTTAACTCATATATTCCCCCTTAAGTTCTGTTGATAAGGGCAGATTCACAAAGAAATGGGGGAAATAATTTTAAAATAAGGCATGATAAATAATATTCGGAAACTGGGAACACAAACCAAAATACAAACACTAGGAAACTTAATAAAGGGTACACATCCAAATTGCAATTTTAACAATTAAGTTCAAGTTGATAGAAATGCAATAAATGGGAAGAAAATACTGTCATTAAACTTGGCAATTTATATCCACAACATCAAGTGATAATAGCATAAAAAATAGACAGCACAATAACCATGTTGCGTTAATTCATGACACACTTCGGCTAAGTAGATGTGCAATTACACTCATAACCTTTCAGATAACTAACGATGTTTAAATAAGACATTTCCATAAAAATTCAAACCCTTAACAACTCATGAGAAGTGCCTATTTATAGCTTATTCCTAGAGGAAAATGTTTGTACTTACATGTTACTAGGTGGTGGTAAAAGAAAGCAGAAATCGTCCACTGTGTGATGGAGCCCACTCTAGAAGACATCAGTAAATAGATACGCTCTTGTTCGAATCAGTCTCAAAGTGTGCACAGTATCCTCACGAAATCGTCGAGGTAGGAATGATTGGAAAAACATTAAGCTAATTTTCTCGAGCAATAGGACATCATTGACGAACGTATTGAATACGAGCAGGATGGTCAAGTTGCCGATTTTGGTGGGACAATCCCGATTTTTAAAATGAAGTTTCGTGTCCTGTCTCTAATTAACCGATGAAGTTGTGGTATATTTTGAATAAAATGCAATGAAAAATATTAAATGGATTAATTCATTTAAAAAATAATATATCTATTTCTAATGATTAGACATTGGGGTATTATGATTTCTACAGTAACTTCAAAACCAGGGTTGTGCAACATTGGTGAATGCATGTGTTATAAAAAATTTATTAAGAATAGTGCAAACTTGATTCAGTTACCTTCAAAGTAGTCCACTTTGCTTTCCAATGTCCCTGCCACTTTAAGAAGCATTGCTGAAACTCATTTTGTAGAATCGCCTTCAGATGCTTTGTCATGGCCCTCTGAATCGCTTTTTTCGTATGAAAACGCTTTCTTTACATGGTCTGCTTGATCCTGGGAAACAGCCAGAAGTCACATGGTGCCAGATATCACATGCTGCCAGATCGGGGAAATAAGGCTGTTGCAAACAGGAATTTTTTTTTTGCCAAACACCTGCTGATGATGATTGAGGTGTGACACAGCTCATTGTTGTGATGCAAGATGAATCAGTTTTCCCACTTTTCTGGCCTTTTTGATGGATGTCATTCCTCAGTACACCTTTGTAGAACTGAGAACTCACTGTTGTGCCCTTTGGAATGAATTTGGTGTGCACAATTCCTTGATTATCGAAAAAATAATCACCTTGACGTTGGACTTGGATTGGCGTGCCTTTTTTGGTCTTGGTGAGTCGGGTGTTTTCCACTGTGAGCTCGCCATTTTTGTTTCAGGGTCATATCCATACACCCAAGATTCACCTCCTGTAATCACACTTGGTAAAAAATGGGGATCCAAAATTGCACGATCACACAATTGTGAAGTAATGAACAAATGCTGTTTTCTCTGTTCTGTTGACAAAATGCAAGGAAAAAATTCCATGGAGACATGTCTCATGTTCAATTTGTCTGTTAAAATCTGTTGTACTGACCCGTAAGAAATGTTCAGATTATCTGCTAATACGCAAATCAGCCTTTAGTTTGCGTGAATCATTGATTCAATTTTCAAAGTGTTTTAATCTGTTTTTGAAGTCGATGAATGACCTGGTCTTTGTTCGTCTTTAACCCTTCAGCACCAGGATCAGTACGTGGTACGGACCTAGGTTTCTTTCCTTGGCGCCGGGATCCATACCATGTACGGACCCTTGCCGCGACTCTTTTAATTTGCCGTATTTCGATTATAAACATTTCTTATAGAATGATATTTTTGTTTAACACTGAGGAATGATTTTTTATTTGAATTTTATAAATAGAATACGTTTTGTGAACTCTTAAATTGACTTGTATAATTTTTTTTAGTGTACATGAATGGATAACTGCAAAAAAACTCTTTCTCACATCTCTTTTTTATTCTTTACTTTATCAGTTCGTAATATTTTCTTTTATTAGAAATTAATCACATGGATAATTTCTTATATTTTTAGAAATTTAAACAATTTCTTTTGTTCATCTGACTCTTATTAACATTATAAAAATTAATTTCGAAAGTTACGATTTTAACATCCAATTTTTTGTCTACTTGAGGGAAATTTAACTTAAGACATTATTTGCATGCCTAATAAACTACTTTAGCAATAAAATGTTTTAATTACCTTAATAATTCAGTTTTGTATGATAGATCTCGAAGCACTCTTCTAAACAGAGTCCAATGTCACATTCCCTGCAGCAGTACACCGTGTCTTTTTTCTTATTATTTTTCGTACAGACAACACATCTCCTCTGTGGTCTTAATTTTTTTCCTGTTGGTTGCACTTTCCTGATAAAATGTCTTTCTGTTAATCTTAAAACTGTGTTATCTGATGACCTACGACTTTCGGCATTCCCGTCTCTAATTACAGCGTACTTTGAAAAGAGACCTTCTACTAACTGAATTCTATATGATAAATGCTCCACTTTTTTTGCATTATTTTTATTATATATAATAAGGGTGTTTAACACAGCAGAATTTAAAAGTCTTTTGAATAATTTGATGTACCATTTAACAGTACGTTTCCTTTCAACCAAATATGCTTGTAACATTTGATCTTTTAGATCAACACCCCCCATATACTTATTATAGTCAAGCACACACAAGTTTCTTGGTCTCTTTTCCCCTAATGATGATGCTTTCTTTATCATCATTATGATAAGTAGATACCATGGTGACAACTTTCTTATCAAACCACTTGATGATAGAAATAGGACCTGCATGCCTTGCAATTTCTCTCCCCTTTTTAATTTTTTTTTTCCTTCAACACTACAGGTACGTCTTTTCTGCTTAATTTTAGCGTTCCCACACAATCCGTGGAATTATATTTTAAAATTTTAGCTAAAGCTGGACTATTATAAAAGTTATCCATCCATACAGTGTATCCTTTACCAAGAGGCGGCTCAATAAGTTTGAGAACAATGGCAGCTGTTTTTGAAGTAGATGCTATTATGAAAGGAGTTTCAATTGTAGTAGTTTTTCCTGTATATACTAAACAATTCCATAAATATCCCGTCACAGATTCACACAATTCAAAGGTTTTAATTCTGAATTTTGAGGCTTTTAGAGGCAGGCATTGTTGAATTGAGAGTCGTCCCTTCCATAAAGTTAGAGATTCATCAATAGCTATATTTTTTCAGGTTAGTACAAAGACTGAAATTTATTGTTAAGGTGGCATAAAACGGGATATATTTTGAACAATTTTGGGGGACCTTTGTAATCAGCCTTTTTTTCATTGTCTGTAAAATGTGAGAACCTGTTGATCAATTCAAATCTATCTCTCGACATTACATCCCCAAAGTTGTACACATAACTCTTCTCTTTGAAAAATAACTACGTATGGTAGGTTTCTGTACTATTCCCATTAATAAAAACATACCAATGGTTAAATATATTTCATTTTCGCTTACAGGTTCCCATGACTTCATGTGAGAACGTAAAGAAAAAAAATTACCTCTATTATTCATATGTTGTTCGGCATATCTATTTGTTTCCTCAACTATAATTTTAATAAATTCTTTATTAAAAAACAGTTCAAAACACTCAACAATATCTACCCTTTGCTGCAAGCTTGAAACCACACTCTTCAGAAAATTTTTCGGGTCGTCCAGGGAAATTTTCCATGGTCTCCCAAATGAAATCTTCAAACTTTTCCTTATCATTGAAATTGGGTTGATCAATTACAGTGTCTACTACTGCAAGGTCATCTACAACACTAGAGCCACTGTCACTATCGGTTTCACTCTCGTCATCACTAAAACTTGATAAATCACTAGATTCTTCCAATATCCCCTGCATGTCTTCATCATTCACACCAGTTCTACTCCTGCTCGCCATAACTATGTACTAAGGGATTGCAGTTTTCAGAATTATTACTAACAAAAAAGGAATAGTATCGAATCACAATATATAGTATATTAAAATATAACTGTACTTTGTAAAAACTAAATGGACAGGTTATGCAAATAACTAAATAAACGTGTGTATATTCTTGGAACACAGCTGCACTAGAGTAGGCTAGTATCGTAAAGAGGCAAGAGATGAAATGAAAATGGCTCATTCTCAAGTGTCTCATTCTCAAGTGTCTCATTCTCAAGTGTCTCATTCTCAGTGATGGAAGGGACCCTCCCTGTTTTCTTCGTGATATATCTTCTCATATCTCATTGTGCTCTCATTCAAAGGAACACTTCATATTCTCAAGACTAAACAAACTCGAGAGGCAATAAATCAATTGTATATTGGTGCCGTCTCTGTGAAACCTCGAGGAAGTAATTTTCCAGAATTGAAACTTTCTTATTATAGATTCAAGTCTATCTTGTACATTAAAGATAGACGTATCAAGACCTTGAAGAGACAAATTAAATTCATTAATTTTTGAGAATGTCTGCTAAGTAACTTAAGCTCTGAAGAAAACATTGATCATTCATACAGTTGGATAACACAGCCCTACACACATTTTGGTGCCTGCTATTTTTTAACTGTTTCTAGGTAATTTTTGGGTGTAGAATCCAAAACAACTGTCAGATTTAGTCTATCAGATCTAGTTTTTGAGGTACGCTATATTGACCTCTTTTAGAAAAAAATCATCTTTTTTTTAACTCATGTACATTTCAGGTTATAAGTATTAGTATTTGCGACAAAGGCTCATTAAAAAACAAAGAATACAAAGTAAGGTATTTAATTCACAAAGTAGATAAATATACATTCATGGCTTATCACTTAAAAATTTTCTTTTATACGATTTTCTAGCATAGAGTTTAGTAGGACAGTCTCGCTGCAGACTCCAACAGTAGTCGGCCATCATGTGGGTATCCCATCTTCCTTGATATCGTTCTTCCATCGTCTTAATGTCCTGATGAAATCTTTCCCCCTGTTCTTCACTGTAATCACCTAGGTTTTGTGGGAATCGATCTAAGTGGTTGTGGAGGTAGTGAAGTTTTACAACTGAGAATATTAAATTTAGAAAGCATATTTTCCACTAATTCTGTGTAATTCTCTGCTTAATGATTGCCAAGAAAATTTTGTACTACTTTAACAAATGAGCACCAAGCATTAGATTCAATCTCGTTCATTGCTGCGGTAAATTGTGGATCTTTTATAAGCTGTCTTATCTGAGGGCCATCTAATATGCCTGCTTTCAGTTTTTCCATGCTAATCCCAGGAAATTTACGTATTAAGTACGCAAAGCAAAGTCCATCTCGATTTAACGCCTTCACAAATTGCTTCATAAGTCCCAACTTGATATGCAAAGGTGGAAATATGATTTTCTCTCTCGCAACCAAAGGTTCGTTGATTACGTTTTCTTTTCCTGGAACCATGATGTTTCTTAGGGGCCAATTTTTGTTAATCCAGTGCTGATCCTTAGCTCTGCTGTCCCAAAGACAAAAAACAAGAATATTTTGTGTATCCACTTTGCTGTCCAAGGAGGAAGTTTACCATTTTTAGATCGACACAAATCACCCACTGATGTTCTTCATACTTAATTTTTTTCAGGACTAGTGATATTGTCTCGTATTCCTCTTTCAAGGTGGTAGAATGACCAATGGATATTGCACCATATCTGTTATAGTTGTTCAAAAGAACACATTTTAAACTACGTTTTGAGCTATCAATAAAAAGACGCCATTCGTCTGGTGTGTATTCTGATAAACCCATTGCTTCTAAGAGTCTTCTTATATCATTACAGAATACTAGGTTATTTTCCTGAGAGAAAAAGGGCAGCAGATCCTTTTCTCTTTTACGATAAAATATAATATTAGTACCCGGATTAAGCAGATTCTTTTCTTTTAATCTGGAGGCAAGTAATTCTGAAGACTCCTTGGAGAGGTTCAGGTCTCTACTGAGATCGTTCAGTTCTTGTTGATTGAAACGTTGGGGCTTGTCTAAATCTGCTTCAAAATCACTATAGTGATCACAATAGCTATCGTTGTCTGATCGCACATATTCACCTTCATCAGGCATTGATGCCTGTTTCAAAGATGTGGTTGGCAACACTTGATTTTTCAAAACGATTATATTTATAGTGAGCCATGTGTTCCTTGAAGCGTGTTATTAGTTTCCTTCTTGTTTGTCCTATGTACTTTTTGTCGCAGTGTGAGCATTGTATTTTATAAATACCGGACTTGTTCAAAGATTCTGTTCTGTCTTTTGTACTGCCCAGTAAATTTTTCAAATTATAAGGATTTGTATATGTTATGGTATAATTCTTATGTTTAAAAATTTTGTCCAAGCCTCTGTTTAATGGTGGGAAATAAGGCAATTTTACATATTTGTCCTCTTTTTTTTGTCTAATTTGAGGGAAGCGGCTTTGGACAAGGTTTTATTAAAGTTATGTTTTCTTACTAATTTATTAATTAAATTATTATCGTATCCAAGTTTAGCAGCAATTTGTTTTATGTGTTTGAGTTCCTTTGCATATCTGATTTTATTGAGGGGATGTTACATAATCTGTGTTAAAAATTGAAACACAGCTATTTTTTGGTTCATAGGGTGAAAGGAGTTGTTAGGAATGAAGTTATCAGTATGTGTAGGTTTTCTAAATATGTCAAACTCAATGTGTTGTCTATTATTTATGATAAGCAAGTCCAAAAATGGCAAGGTGTTTTCTTGAAGTTCATAAGAGAACTAAATTGAAGGATATATGTTGTTTAACTGATTAACAAATTCATCTACATTTTGTTTCTTTAAATCAAAGATTGTGAATATGTCATCCACGTACCTCAACCATATATCTGGAAAGTAATGAAATTTTTCTTTGCAATCGTTTTCAAAAGAGGACATGAAAATGTTGGCTAGAAAAGGAGATAGGGGGTTTCCCATAGAAGTGCCTTGTGTTTCTTTGTAAATTTCATTTTTTAATAGAAAAAAGTTCTGTGACATGCATAAATTAGTAAGTTGTAAATATTCGAGGACAATTTCATCAGAAAAATTTTGTTTTAGTAACAATGATTTTAAAATTTGGGATGTTTCTTCCAGAGGTACACTTGGGAAGAGGCTTTTAACATCAAAGGAGACCAAAATCTCAGACTCCCCCTGCGGGTAGGGGGATTGAGAATACTCCCGCAGCCCCTCTGCTGGTCGTAAGAGGCGACCAATGGGCGAGGAGACAACCTCGTTAAAAAAACAATTTTGTTGCTTTGGGTAGCGTCCAGACAGTATGTGGATCTGCTGTCTGAGTCCAGCCACATCATCTGGCTATTGATCCACCCGCGTGTTTGCCATGCGTAGAGACCCATAAGGGGGAGAAGAGGTACCTGGTTATTGAGCTTCCTGGATCCTCTCTGGGTGTCGGATGCCCAAGAGAGGTACAGGGAGCAACACACCACTTTGGCCTCTAATTCACTGTAAACAGGAGTCTGTTACTAGTCACACCCGATTAATCGGCTTGCCGTCACGTTATGACGTTTCGGTTGGCGAGTGCCAAGGCAATGGGGGTTTGTGTAGGGGGGTTTGGAGACCCCATGCACTGGAGATCTGACCTGAAGCAGGCAGCCATGTCAGAGGTGCTATATCCCTTTGGTTAGCCCTGGCGTCCACATCAGTTTGTGGTGCGGCGTCCCATTTGTGGCTCCGTGGTGGGTGGGGAGACCAGGGGATGAATATAAATTACTTGGATGGCAGAAAAACTTTCTCCGCCACCAAAAAGATCCCGTCCGGACTCAGGCGGGGGAGACATAGAGTATACATGCAAAAAATATTTAATTATGAAACGTTCAACAGAAGGTGAGACCTTCACGAAAGTGTCTCCCTTCTTGATATATAAGTCTTAGTCTGTACAGGTGCCTGGACCTCTAGAGTCGGTCAAGAAGCCTTGGGATGGTACTCTTCTTATAAGCACTATGAATGAGACCCAAAGCAGGAAGATCTTAAACATCTCCATGCTGGGAGAAATGCCGGTTACAGTTGAGACCCATAAAACCCTCAACACTTGTCAAGGGGTCATATCCAATTATGACCTTCTATACGTAGAAATCGAGTAGTGTAAGCGGGAGATGGCCTCGTAGGAGGTCATCGACTGCAGGAGACTGACCACAAAGAGAAACGGTGAGGTTGCCAATACCACCTCGATGGTTCTCACGTTCTCCCTCGAGAAGCTACCAGAGAAGGTCATGATTGGATATGAGGCATGTTCAGTTCGGCCGTACATACCAAACCCTATGCGCTGTTTTCAGTGCCAAAGGTTTGGACACACTGCTCCACGGTGCAAGGTCAAAGCAGTTTGCCCCTGATGCAATCGGGAAATGCACGATGGAGCAGAATGCAAAGCAACAGTATCGTGCGCGAACTGCGATGGTCCGCATCCGGCATTCTCACGGGACTGCCCGAAGTTGAAGGAGGAAAAGAAGATAATGGAGCTGAAGACTCTTGACAAGCTGTCTTATTTCGAGGCAAGGGAAAGGTTCCGCACGCTTGTCGCTCCAGTCTTTTCAAGGTCTTTTGCTTCCGTGGCAGTCACCCCAATTAAGAAGAGTACCATCGCTACACAGACAGACGAGGTAGCACCCATAAATAGATCAAAAATAAAGATAAGGATGAAAGGAAAACAAAGGAAAGTGCCAAAAAGGAGGCTACAAAAAACAAAGGCAAGAGAGTCCTATGGAAGTGGAAGCGAGCAAGTCTCCAGCAGCTTCCAAAGAGGATTTTAAGAAAACGGGATAAATCCCCTATAAAACCAAATACAAAGCTGATAAGGCCCTCCACATCCAATCCAGAAGATATGGATATGGATTACTTATCAGATAGCTGCATCAAATTCCTCAAGATGCCGGGAAGGGGAAAAGGCCGGAAAAAATTAACAATAAAGAGGTAACCCCTCTAATCTCATCCTCAGAGAATGAATAAAATAATTCAGTGGAACTGTAATGGCTTTCGATACCACCTGCCGGAAATTCGTCTCCTCCTATCGGAGTTATCACCATTATGTGTTTCCTTCCAGGAAACACGATTCAGGGAAACTGACATAGTCACACTCAGAGGGTATTCCTTGTGTAGAAAGGACCTCGTGAGTGCCCAGCAAGCTCGCGGAGGAGTGGCTGTGTTGTTTCACAACTCGAAGTACTCTGAAGAGGTAACTCTTAACACGCAGCTGCAGGCTGTAGCAGTTAGAGTTGCTCTCCCTCACCTGGTGACAATCTGTTCAGTCTATCTTTCCCTAATGAAAATCCTACAAATAGGTCAATTCTTGACCTTGTAGATCAACTTCCTCCCCATTCATTATGGGCGATTTTAATGCCCATAATTCAGAGTGGGGGTCGGAGAGAACTTATCCTAGGGGACGTCGCCTTTCTGAGATATTCTCGAGCCTGGATCTGGTGATACTCAACGATGGTAGCGACACACACTTCAGTGCTGGCGGTGGGTCCTTTTCTTCTATTTACCTAACCATCTGCTCTAGCACGGTCGCTCCATTGTTTGAGTGGGAGGTGTACAAGGATCTATGTGGCAGCGATCATTTCCCGATTATCCTGAAATGCTTATCTGCTAATGTTTCAGAGGTGCGTTGCCCCAAGTGGGCCATAAAAAAAGCAGATTGCTGCAAGTTTTCAGGTACCGTTCAACTCACGGAAAAACAGTTCCCCTCGGGTGATGAACATGTGAGTCACTTCACGGATGCCTTAATAGAGGCAGCAAATGCAAGCATTCCGAAATCCTGCTCCCGGCTAACGCGAGTCCCAGTTCCATGGTGGAGTGAGGAATGCCATAAGGCGATCCGTGACAAGCAACAGGCTTTTCGGTTATTTCGTAATAACCCCACCGAGGGGAATATGTTGCGGTACCTGAAATTGAAGGCATTTGCATGCAGGATAATCAGGAAATGTAAGAAGGAATGTTGGAAGAAATATGTATCGACCATTACGAGTTCCACCCCGGTCTCTGAGGTGTGGGAAAAGGTGAGGAAGATTTCCGGCCGAACTACCTCTTCCACAATTAGTGGGCTTATGGTAGATGGCTCGGTCATTATATCAAAAATTGGAATAGCAAATGAGCTAGGGTCTCTGTTTGCTAAAGCATCTAGTTCAGAACGCATGTCACCAGTGTTTCTTATGCAGAAATACGAGCTGGAACAGCAGACTCTCAGATTTTCCACTAGGAATACTGAGAGCTACAATCTGCCTTTCAGTGCATGGGAACTAGAAAATGCTTTGGCAGAGACCCGTGACAGCGCTCCGGGTTTGGACACCATTCACTATGTGATGATACGTCACCTAAATCCCCCTGAGGAAGAATATTTGCTAAAGATGTACAACCGAATCTGGGTAGAAGGCATCTACCCCACGCAATGGAGAGAGGCCATTGTAGTGCCACTGCTTAAGTCAGGGAAAGATAAGAAACTGCCTGAGAGTTACCGACCGGTATCGCTCACTAGTTGCCTCTCCAAACTTATGGAACGAATGGTCAATGGGCGTCTGGTTTGGTTTTTGGAATCAAACGGCCTATTGACCAACATTCAGTGTGGTTTTCGTCGCCACCGTTCCACCACCGATCATCTGGTGAGATTGGAGAGAGCTGTATGCGATGCTTTTATCAGGAAGCATCACCTCATTACAGTTTTCTTTGATATCGCCCGGGCTTACGACATCACGTGGAGATTCGGTATACTCCGTACATTGCATTCTTGGGGGTTAAGGGGTAACCTACCCATATTTATCAAGAGCTTCTTATGGGAACGTTACTTCAGGGTGCGTATCGGGAGCGAAACTTCTCGAACGTTCCTTAAGGAGAATGGTGTTCCACAGGGGTCTATTTTGAGTGTAACCTTGTTTGCCATTGCCATAAATGGAATGGCCCAATGTATTAGGTCTCCAGTAGAGGGAAGCCTCTACGTGGATGACCTGGCCATATATAGCAGTTCACAAAATGTGGTAGCGGTTGAACGTCAGCTTCAGCTGACGATTAACCGCCTTAACGAGTGGGCCACAAACAATGGATTTACATTCTCAGCGAACAAAACAGTATGCATCCACTTCTGTTGTATTCGCGGCCTCCACCCGGACCCAGCGCTGTCACTAGCAGGAACCGAGCTTCCATTTGTTGAAACCACCATTTTTGGGTGTCCTGTTGGATCATAAGCTTACTTTGCGTCCTCATATGAAGAGGCTGAAGGCAAGCTGCCAATCCTCCTTGAATCTCTTGCGCATTCTCAGCCATAAATCATGGGGTGCAGATCGGACAGTCTTACTAAGACTGTATCGATCACTTGTCCGCTCAAGATTGGACTACGGGAGCATTGTGTATGGATCATCTAAACCATCTGTACTAAAAACTATTGATGTGATTCACCATACAGGGGTTCGCTTGGCGACTGGTGCATTTCGCACTAGCCCAATACCAAGTGTTCTCTGCGAATCCGGTGAACCATCACTGTATATGCGCCGGAAACTACTAAGTACTTGTTATGTAGCAGCTTTAAGTGCTAACCCAGATCATCCAGCTTACACAGCAGTTTTCAACCATCGATTTGTGCAGTTATATGATGCCCGTATCCGCTCTGTAAAACCTCTGGCTGTGAGAATGCATATTGTTTTCGAAGAGATGTCCTTCGAATTGCCTCAGACATTAAAAACGGAGTGCAGCATATCTCCGCCGTGGATGCTGCATCGCCCCAACATCATTACTTCTCTTGCCAAATTACATAGGCCTTGTACTCTGCCTATTGAATACCGATGTGACTTCGAGAGACTCTATGCACGGTTTCAGTCGTTCACTGCCATATACACGGACGGTTCTAGGCAGGGGGAGCATGTGGGGTGTGCTTTCACCATCGGCAAATGCTCGTACCGTTTCCGTCTACATCCGCTGTGTGGTATATCCACAGTGGAATTGTATGCTTTATGGGAAGCACTGAGGTTTGCATACTCTTACCCCAGCAGTGAATATGTCATCTTTACTGACTCACTGTCAGCCTTACGTGCAATAGAGTCTTTGTACCCTTCTCACCCTGTGGTTCAGAGGATCCAGTCATCCTTGATGGATCTGGATTCCATAGGGATGACGGTATTTTTATTTGGGTACCAGGTCACGTCGGTACTCCGGGCAATGAGAGGGCAGACAGGGCAGAAAAACTGGCTGCTAATGAAGATTTTATAAGCCAACCAAAAGTTCTTGTTGGGGACATTAAAACATATTTGAAGGAACGTGTCTATCAACAATGGCAAGAAGAATGGAATGGAGTTATCGGTAACAAACTGAGGGCAATAAAAAACACGGTACAACCATGACAATCCTCCTCCAGGTCGTCCCGACTCGAAGAGGTTGCCATCGCATGACTTCGCATAGGTCACTGCTGGTGGACGCACAGTTACCTATTGCGGGCGGAGAAACCCCCAGTTTGCGAGACATGTGATACTGCATTGACAGTGTCACATGTGTTACAGGACTGCATCCAATTTAGGAATGAGAGAGAGAGGGCATGTATGGCTTCGAACCTCACTCTCTCTCTTGGAGATAATCCAGAAACTATAAATAGAACATTGTCATTCCTAAGGGAGTCCAGAATTTTAGCTTTTATTTAATTTTTAAGTGTTTTTAATCTTTTGACAATGGGATAAGAGGAAGAATGATCCTTTCTCTATCCATTTTTAAAGGTTTTATATTTTACGGGCATAATAGCTCCTTCTAGTGCAGTGAAAAATTTTATACATGTCAGGAGACCCTTATACAGTCTTGCTGATGTTTTATTCTACACATTGGGAGAGACCCTTATACATTCTCTTACAATCTGTTTTTAACTTCATTTAATTATCTGTTTTATCTATTTATCTATCTGGGGGTGCCGGTGGTGTAGTGGTTAGGACGCTGGCTGCTACTCGCCCGATGCTTGAAAGTCATCGGGTACGAATCCTGCGCGAGTAGGATTTTTTCTCAAGGTCATTCGGCCCCCTGTTTGCGTGGTTTGAGGAGACCGCGCAAATTCAGCTGTTCCGTCCTTCGGAAGGGACGTTAAGCCGTTGGCCCCCCTGGTGTTCTTCGCAAGAGCAGGCAAATGCCGGCACTGGGTTTCCCTCCTCCCTTCTGTGTGTGTGTCCGGTGTGGAAGGCAACGGGAAACCACCACACCGTGTATGTATATTCCCTAGTCAAAACCAATTAATTAGTTAATTGGTAGGACCTGTCGTAAGACAGAACACGAATGATGATGATGATCTATCTGTTTTATCTATCTTTTTATTTATATATTTATTGTGTGTCTAGTGCTATGGTTAGTTTGCCACAAATGGGTTGTGGCTAAAAATACATATTATGGTGATAATAGCCCAAGAGGCTGATTCGCCTTAAATTACACACACACAAAATCTCAGACTCTTTTAATATTATGTTTTTTAGTTTACTTATCACGTCATAGGTATTTTTAACAGAGTGTTTGTCTGGAAAGGACATCTGTTTAAATTCACTATTAAGCCATTTGGCCAAGTTATAGGTTTGGCTATTTATTCCTGATGCAATCGGTCTCATGGTTTTGTCATCTTTATGTATTTTGGGGAGACAGTACAATTTTGGTATGTTTGGGTTTGAAATTTTTAACTTGTAGCTTAATTTATTATCAATGATGGTTTTACATCCTTTAATGATGTCTTTAGTTTTTTGAATCATGGAATTTAATGGGTTCTTCTTGAGTTTAATGTAAGGTTCATTGTTCAACATAATTTGGACGTTGTCAAAGTATTGTGTCTTATCCATGATCACTATTTTATGGCCCTTGTAAGCCTTAATGTAAAAACAATCTTTATCTCTGAGTTGTTTCATGGTTTTGGAATAGTTTTTAGGATGAGACTTATTTAATTTGTTCAAGTTGTGTTGGATTTGTATTGAACAAGCTTGTCGGATATAATTTTTTGAGTTTTCATCGAAAAATTCAATGGATTTTTCAATGTCTATGATTAAATCATCTATTGGTGGTTTCCTTGGTGGGAAAGCAAATTTCAAACCCCTATCTAAAAGAGACAATTCATCCTGAGAAAAAGGTAGATTGGACAAGTTTTCAGTGAAATCAGATGTATGTGAAGTAATACTGTGTTGATTTGTTTTTTTGTGTGTTGTCAATAGTTTTATCCCCTTGTTTCTTAAGAAACTTTAATTTTTTATCTAAAGTTATGGATTTAATATGAAACTTATGAGTATTGGTCTCGTGCATTTTATGTTCAAAATTGTTCCATAATTCAAATTCAACAGGATGTCAATTTTTTGTAATTTTTAAGTGTAGTTCATAGGCCAAAATTTCTAGAGAGCTCCTTTTAGCATATAGGTTCTTAATTTCTAATTGGAACCATTTGTTGATTGCTATTTGTTTTACTGTGGATGTGATATGATCTTTTCTCAGTTTAGAAAAAATGTTCATGAAGTTGGGTATAACTTTGTGTTCTCTACATAGTTTCAAAAATTTGATGTCTGCTGCTATGTTATTAATTCTAGTATGTAAATTGTGAAAACGGTTGAGATCCTTAGTCGATAATGTAAAAACTGGTGTCTCTTTATGTAAAGGCATGTCTAAAGCATAAAAACCAGGAGAACAAGAATCACAATGGTGTGTAAAAACAAGATAGGTCAAAAGAACAATGGATGAACAAAGTGTGTAAGCAGGATCTGGAGAGGTAATTGGGGTTTAAAATTCAACGATTTGGAATGGTGATCGTTGTAGTCAAAATTCAAAACCGTGAAGGAGGGTAGTGGATATATGAAAAACGACTATGTAGTTGTCAACCGTTGTGTTAAAAGCAAAAGTAAAAACTTAAAGTCAAAATAAGAGGTAGTGGCTAAGATAGCTATTTTGCTACAAATGGCAGGATCTGATAACATGTCCTAAGGATAAACAAACTTAATCAAGTCTTCTAATTTATTTATACTTCTAATTAGATCTAATGGAATTATCTTATCTCCATTCATAACAACCCTATTGACTCTATCCTCCCCAACCTTAAGAATAAACTCAGAATAATCTTTATCTGCACGTGACCTAATTGGGCTAGTTAAATTAAACATGTTCGCTCTGCCACAACTTGGAGTATTTCAAACTGGATGATACAGAATCCATCATTGACCCTCCTTTAACTATTGGAGCTACTTGCCTAAAATCTCCAGCTAGTAATATTATTTTCCCCCCAAACAGGTCATGTAATTGACAAGTATCCCTGAATGACCTCTCTAATGTGTCTAAGTTATTTTTAACTGCCATTGTGGCCTCATCCCATATAATTAAGCTAGAATATCTGATGTGGATTCAACATGGCGCCGAGTGTAGTTGACATTGAGTGCAACGCATGCAAAAACCCTTTGGTTACCTCGGAAAAAGTCTTCCCCTGCGAAATTTGTAAAAGTTTTTATCATTATAAATGTACTGGCTTGAATGAGTTATGTTTGAAAACACTCGCAGACACAGATTGCCTTTTTTGGAAATGTTTATCGTGTAGATCTTCTGACGGAAACGTCCTTGCCAAAATGGCAGCTGATATTGCGCATTTAAAAGCTGAAATCTGTGGATTAAAATCAAATATTGACTTCAACAAACAACCCAAAAAGACTGTGAGCTGTGCTAATGTGACAACTGAATCAAGTTTAAACGACCATGATTATAATTGTGATAATCCTAGTACAACAAATCTCGGCTTACATTCCAAACGGGAGCATAACAACAGCACAAAAGTGAATGATTCTTCAGAATCGCCCGTAATATTGCGTCCAGAGGTAATGAAGAAGTCCACTATAATAAATGGCATACTTTTAGACCAGCAGTGTAGCACCGTAATTTCTGACGATGATGATGGGTTTGTTGTCGTTAAAGCCAAGAAGAAGAGACGAAATTTCTTCACTATTGGTAATGGGGAAGTAGATAAACTAAAATCAACAGGTCTTCGTGCAGCCAAACGTATTGTTTCTGTATATATAGGACGCTTGGACAAGGAGTCCACCTCCGATGACGTAACTAATCATGTTAAAAGTAATTTTAATGTCATATGTGAATCTTGCGAAAAAATTGAAGGAAAAAGTGTAAATGGAGCTTTTAAAATTGGTATTGATTATGCTGATTTTAATAAACTAAAAAATTCCTCACTGTGGCCTCAAGGTGTAATAGTGAATAAATTTATTAAACCTAAAAGTGTCGAGAGTAGTGTAAGTGTCGAGAGTAGTGTAATCATCGGTGAAGGCGCTGTTAACAAAATAACAGGTGTAACTACTAGATCTAAGGCTGGAAACTTTTTTGACTAAACTCTCGGCTGGTTTCTAGTGATAACAAGATTGCATTGCCTACCAAATCTGAAGCTATTAGTAAACTAAAAATTTTTCATTTGAATATACAATGTCTAAGACACAAACTTGATGAACTTGAACTGGTGTTGGGATCTCTAGACCCCCATGTTATATGCCTATCTGAGCACTGGCTGAATGAGTTGGAACTGCCTAGTATTAAAATTCCAGGCTATTGTACTGCAAGTGCCTATTGCAGGTCTAGTGCCAAAAATGGTGGTGTGTTGATCTTCATCAAAGAGGGTACAAAAATTGGTGAGCTTAAAATTGCGGGAAATCTCTGTAGTGATATTATTTTAGAATGCTGTGGTACTGTGACTACTATAGGTGATCGTAAGGTTGCCATTGTTTGTGTTTATAGATCACCTAATGGTGACTTTTTTATTTTTATTAACAATCTGGTATGTATTCTTGACTCTATTGCATGTAAGTATGATAATATTATTGTCTGTGGTGACTTTAATGTGGATCTAAGCAAGAATAACAATGCTAAAAGCCTGCTACTAGACACTTTTAAGGGTTATAACTTGGTACAGACTATTTTTGAGTACACAAGGATAAGTAATAATTCAGCCTCCATAACCGACAATATATTCTCCAATTTGTCGGTCTTAGATAGTTCTGTGATACATACACAATTGTCTGATCATTATGCCCAAGTAGGAACCCTCCTTTCAAATGAAAGAAACACCTCCTCTGTTGCTGCCTATGTGAGAAAACGTTCCTTCACATATTCAGCGAGAAATAAATTTATTCAACTCCTTCAACATGAGTTGTGGGTAGGTGTATATCAAGCTGAGAAAGTAGAGGGGAAGTTTGAAAATTTCATTAATACCTTCTTAGATTATTTTAACTTGTGCTATCCCCTACGTACTGTTAAAAGGATGAGGAGTACTAAAAAGAATTTGTGGATAACCCCAAAATTAAATATCTGTCAGTACAATTGAAACAACTACATAGTGACTTAAAGTTCCATTGTTCAGCTGATTATCATAATTACTATCGTTCCTGTAAGAATCATTATTCTAAAAGGATTGCTGAAGCTAAAAGAAATAGTAATGTCAACTATATCAGACGACATATTAATCAAACTAAAGCTGCTTGGCATATAATTAAACAGTCTGTGTCAAGTAAAAGTCAATACCCAAGTATTAATATTTTACAAAACACAGGGGAAACAATATCAGACCCTTCCTCTGTTGCTAATATTTTGAATAATCATTTTCTTAATGCTATAACTAATACCCTCATGAACACCCAAAAAACCAGTAACAAGACTCAATGCATCGAGTGTGTGTACCATAATACCATCTTTCTTCAACCAACAGATGAAAATGAAATCGCAGCCATAATTAGTAAGGTTAGTGCTAAACACTCATCTGGCTATGATGATATCCCTAGCTCCTTAATTAGGGGAGAGGTCTCATCTTGTATAGTCCGACCTATTACCCATATGGTGAATGCATCATTATACTCAGGAGTATTTCCTCACTTGTTAAAAACTGCTAAAGTCCTACCAGTCTGGAAGGGTGGTGATCCAACTGATGTCGCAAATTATAGGCCAATTTCAGTTCTATCGGTTTTTTCCAAAATTTTTGAACTAGTTATGTACAATAGAATTAGATCTTTCTTGCTTAAGTTTAATGTATTGTCCCCTGATCAATATGGATTTTTGAAAGGGAAATCAACTGAAATGGCAATCTATAAATTTCTCAATTCAACCTTACACAGCCTAGATAAGCACATGAACATTATAGACATTTTCTATGACATTAAAAAGGCTTTTGACTCAGTTGATCACTGCATTCTTTTAAAAAAACTTGCCCTTTATGGTATCTCAGGGACTGCTAATGAATGGATAAAAAGCTTTCTTACTAATAGAAAGCAATCAGTAAGAGTGATTGCAGAAGGTCAAATATACCATTCTGAGTATCTTAAGATGACCAGAGGAGTGCCACAAGGATCCACCCTAGGCCCTCTGCTCTTTTTGCTGTACATCAACGACCTTCCTACTAGATTTAATCATGGTGAACTGTATATGTATGCTGATGACACCAACCATTTACTATCAAATCAGTTTGATGTTACCCATGAAGCTCAGCTTGAAATTAATGAGATGGTAAACTGGTGTAAATCTAACAATGTTATTCTCAATCTAAGTAAATCATCTTTTATTTGATTTCACCCCTATCAAAGAAATATTCTAACTCCAGCAGTTTTACATATTGATCAATCAGTCTTGCCCTCCTCCTCTGCTGTTAAATTCCTTGGAGTACACATTCATGAATCACTGAACTGGGTAACTCATATTGATTCACTGTACACTAAGGTTGCATCTGGCTGCTACTTACTAAGAAGGCTAATGAAGTTGACTAATCTCAACACTGCTTTGTCAGTCTACTATGCCTTCATCTACAGTAGAATTAAGTACGGTATTGTTGCTTGGGGACATTCCCCGCAGATAACACGTTTGTTCCAATTACAGAAGTGGGCTATAAGGATTCTGGTACAGGTCAATAAATACTCCAGTTGTAGGACCCACTTCAAAAATCTAAAACTGATGACTTTACCTTCGATATATATGTATAATACAATATTTTTGGTAGTTGCAAATTCTGACTTGCTACAACTACAGCTTAATAGGGACCAACATAACTATAACACCCGAGGAATGTGTGACTTTCCCCCCTGCGGGTAGGGGGATTGAGAATACTCCCGCAGCCCCTCTGCTGGTCGTAAGAGGCGACCAATGAGGCGAGGAGCAGACCTCGTTAAAAAACCCCCAGTTTCTGCCGAGGGCAGTGTCCAGATAGTAGGTGGGTTCACTATCTGTGCTTAAAGCCACAACATCTGGCTAAGAATCCACCCGTGTGTTTGCCGTGCACAGCGGCCCGTAAGGGGGAGAAGGGGATCCTGGTGGTTGAGCTCCTTGGTTCCGGAAGAGGTCGGATGCCTTGGAAGGGCCATGGAGTAATACACCACTTAGGCCCCAGATTCACTGTAGACGGGCGGTCAGGTGCTAGCCACACCTGGCCAATCGGCTTCCGTCACGTTTCGGCGTTCCGGTGGCGAGTGCTTTGGGCTATGGAGGTCTGTGGAGGGGGGTCGAAGGTGCATGGGGTTGGAGGCCCATGTATGGTGGGTGGAGTGGGTGCTGAGACCTAACCTGAAGCAGGCAGCCTAGCTGCGGGTGCTATATCCCTTGGTTAGCCCTGGCGACCATACCGGTTTGCGGTGTGGCGTCCCAAATGTGTGGCTCCGTGGTGGGTGGGGAGACCAAGAGATGAAAATTTTTCCTTATTATGAAAGGACTACCTCCTCCCAAAAGACCCCGTCCGGAAACGGATGGGCGAGATATGGTTGTCGGCACATGCCGCAAGTATTTGATAATGAAATGTAAGAAGGAGGGAGAGAACCTCACCAAGGTATCTCCCTTCTTAATTCATAAAGTTTTGACCAATGCTGTTCCTGGGTCTATTAATGTTAAAAAGTTGCGTGACGGTACTTTGCTGATAGAAACGTCTGAAGAGAAGCAGAGCCAGAAGTTGCTGTCGATGACGAAGCTTCACGACATAGAAATCACCGTTGAGCCGCATAAGACCCTTAACACGTGCCGAGGCATAATTTCTTGTTATGACCTCTTATACGTTGAAGTCGACGAGATAACGAAGGAGATGGCTTCGCAAGGGGTCATCTCCTGTCGTAGACTCACGACTAAACGTAATGGTGAGACCATGAATACCACCTCGGTGGTACTCACCTTTGCACGTGACAAAATTCCTGAAAAAGTTTTCGTTGGGTACGAGTCTTGCCCAGTCCGACCCTTCATTCCGAACCCCATGCGTTGCTATCAATGCCAAAGATTTGGCCACATTGCACCTCGGTGCAAGGGCGAATCTATCTGCCCAAAATGTGCCAAGAATAAGCACGATGGGGATTCTTGTGCCTCTCCTGCCCTTTGTGGCAATTGCGGTGGACCACATCCAGTCTACTCGCAGGATTGCCCAAAGCTGCAGGAAGAAAGGAAGATCATGGAGATCAAGGTGACGGAGAAGATCCCATATTTTGAGGCCCGGAAGAAGTATAAGGTGCTCGTAGCCCCAACTTTTTCGAGGTCCTATGTGGCAACGGCAGCAACACCATCAACTCCTATTAAAACAGCCAGCATAGGAATACAGACAGAGAATCAGGGACAGCAACCAAGGAAAAAAACGGGAAAAAAGGTAGAGGAATCTTTAGGAAAAACAGGGAAAAATACTGCCACATCCATGGATGTGGATAAAACCATCTGTGTGATATCTTCCAAGAAGACTGCTCCAAAGGAAAATGACACAGAGACAAAAGCTCACGTCCTGAGACGTGAGATAACTCCACCACAATCTCCTCCTCGTGATGCGATGGCACTAAGCGAGGAGGAGATGGAGGAAGGCGAGTTGGAGGAGGACCAACTCAAAATCCTCCTCCTGAACCAGAAGAAGGGTAGGAAGTTGAAGCTTAACCGATAAGCTTCCCTTCCACAGAGATGGGTTTTAATCGCGAGTCTTTTACTTTTATCATTTTAAATATATATTTATGTTTGCCATTCAATGGAATTTGAATGGCTATTTTAAACATCTAGAGGAGTTGAAGGTTTTAATTGCACATTTTAACCCGTCCTGTATTTTCTTACAAGAAACTCATTTTAAGGTTACCGACACGCCTAAATTGAAGGGGTACAGCATCCTGCGGCTAGATGACCTTAGCGGTCGACGAGCGCAAGGTGGTGTTGCTGCTGCTGTCCGGGAGACCCTATACACCTCCCGGGTAGACTTGCAGACACCCTTGCAGGCCCTAGCTGTGACGGTAGCTGTACCGGAGAGGGTTACATTCTGTAATGTATACCTTCCGGAGTGGGCTCCAGTCACCATGAGGATCCTGCAGGATCTGGTGGAGCAATTACCCAAGCCATTTGTCCTTTTGGGCGATTTTAATGCTCATAGCACCCTTTGGGGAGAAACTGTGAGTGGTTCTAATCGGCGAGGGCGTATTTTAGAAAAGTTTTTAACAAATTTTAATCTTATTTTAATTAATAAAAAAGAAAAGACTCGTTTTAACTCTTTTACAGGAGAATACTCCTCAATAGATCTATTGATTTGCAGCAGTAGTATTGCTCCCCGTTTTAAACTCCAAGTCCATGATGATCTCTGTGGAAGTGACCACTTCCCCCTTCTTATCCGTAAAAATTTTTTTTGTGAAAATTTTAACAGCCCCCAAAAATGGCTTTTAAAGAAAGCCAACTGGGAGGATTTTAAAAAGAACCTTGATTTTAATTTTAACTCGACTCGTAGTGGCGTTGAAAACGTAGAGGACCTTCGTAATGCAGTAGTGCATGCTGCAGAGAAGAGCGTTCCTGTTTCAGCTGTCAAGGCAAGTCGTCCACCAGTGCCTTGGTGGAACGATGAATGTGCTGAAGCAATCAGGAAACGAAAGAAGGCCCTACGCATTTTTAAAGTACCCTACATGTATGAATCTAGCGGCATTCCGGCGCCTGCGAGCGAAGGCTCGTCAGGTGGTGAAAACTGCAAAAAGGAACTCTTGGATGAAGTATGTCAGTTCGATCACCCACCGAACACCTATTGCACAGGTTTGGAGGAAAGTGAAATGTATCTCCGGTGTTTATCATCTCCCAGGCACCCCATCTGTTGTTGTGAATGGGTCCATTGTGATGGAGCCAGCCACAGTAGCTGAGGCTTTTGGAAATCACTATGCTTCCATAAGTAGCTCGGCCAACTACGATCTGGCCTTCGCGTCGCATAAGCGTCGTGAAGAAGGAGGCTTCCACCCCTTCGAACCAGGCCTGGCCGGAGCTAGCTACAATGACCCCTTCACACTGTGGGAGCTGGAGTCAGCCATTGCTGATCTGAGGGACACCGCTCCAGGAATGGACCGTGTCCACAATGCCTTCCTGCGATGTGTGCCGAACTCTATCTTAGGAGAGATGTTGAATGCATTTAATAAAGTCTGGCAAGATGGAGATTTTCCCAAGAGTTGGAGAGAGTCTATAGTAGTCCCGATCCCTAAACAGGGAAAGGACAAGACTCTCCTCGGGAACTACAGGCCAATTTCTCTGACTTCCTGCCTGTGCAAGCTAATGGAGAGAATGGTGAACCGAAGGCTAGTTTGGTGTCTTGAGAACCGTAATCTTCTCTCCAACATCCAGTGTGGCTTCAGGCAGCATAGGAGTACTGTCGACCACTTGGTAAGGATTGACAGCTTCATCCAAGAGGCATTCGTCCATCGCCAGCATGTTGTGGGGGTCTTCTTTGACCTGGAGAAGGCCTACGACATGACATGGCGTTTTAAAATTTTAAAGTGTCTTAGGTCGTGGGGTTTTAAAGGCAATCTGCCTACTTTTATTCAAAATTTTTTATCGGATAGAGTTTTTAAGGTCCGTATTGGAAACTCATATCCTCAGGAAAATGGAATTCCGCAAGGGTCCATATTAAGCGTAACGCTGTTTGCAATAGCGATCAATGATGTAGTAAATTCCATCACACCACCTGTGGAAGCCTCTCTGTTTGTTGACGACCTGGCAATATTTTGTCGATCGTCAAGGGTAGCACTGGCTGAGAGGCAGCTACAAATTACGCTCAATCGTCTCCACGAGTGGTCCCGCCGAAATGGCTTCCGTTTTTCGGAAGAGAAAACATGTGTCCATTTTAATAGGCGCAGGGGTATATTCCCCAAACCTATACTTCGGCTGGGCAACCACCGGTTGAATTTTGTGGACTCAGTGCGTTTCCTGGGTGTTCTGTTTGATGAGCGGCTAAATTGGCGAAGCCATATTCAATCCCTTAAGGTGAAGTGCCAGATGTCGCTCAGTGTATTACGAGCGTTGACTGGCCGCTCGTGGGTTGCGGACCGAACATCAATGCTTCTCCTTTACAGGGCATTGGTTCGGTCCAAGCTCGACTACGGCTGTTTTATATACGGTGCTGCCCGGGCATCTTATCTGCGTACACTGACATCACTGCACAATGGCGGACTACGGTTGGCGACTGGTGCCTTTCGAACCAGTCCCATCCCCAGCATTTATTGTGATGCTGGAGAGCCACCGTTGGAAATCAGGAGGAATGTCCTGATGTGCAGTTATGTCAGCAAACTTTTAGCCCTTCCTTCGCACCCGTGTTTTAAAATTGTTTTTAACCGTAGTTTAATGGACGTTTTTAACAGAAGACCCCGGGCCCTGAAGCCCCTTGGTATTCGTTTTTATAATTATATTATAGGCAATAATTTAACTTTACCCCAGATTTATAGATTGCAAGTTCCGCGTAACCCTCCTTGGAATACCCCGAGGCCAGAAATCTTATTTGATTTAGCTCGAAGGCCCAAGAATGAGTGTCCTCCTGCAGAACACGAGGTTGCATTCGCCGAAATCCTGTCACGCTGTCCAGGATTCGCACCTATCTTCACGGATGGGTCGAAGTCCTCAACAGAATGCGCATGCGCCTTTGTATCCCTGCACACATCCTCCGGGTTCAAGCTTAATCCGTTATGTGGTATCCACACTGCGGAGCTCACAGCTATTAAGCTGGCCCTAGAGAGCATTGAACGTCGGAATATATCTCACTTGATATGTTCCGACTCAATGAGCGCATTACAATCCATTGCCTGCTATAATCCAGTACATCCTTTGGTCCAGGATGTGCACTCCTCCCTCATCATCTTGAAGAGTCGAGGTGTGCAAATTAAGTTCGTATGGGTGCCGAGCCACGTAGGTATAGCAGGCAATGAGGCAGCTGATGTCGCTGCTAAGGATGCCCTGGGAAACCCAGAGGTGCAAATGGATCTCGTGCCTTGGAGAGACCTTCGTGCGATGTTTTGTGGTGCACTGCAGAAGGAGTGGCAAGCCTCATGGCAAAACCTCGAAAACAACAAATTACGCACAATCAAGGTCAGTACCGGTGCATGGCAATCATCTGTCAGGATTAGTAGAAGGGAGGAGGTGGTCATCACGCGATTGAGGATAGGCCACTGTGCCTTAACCCACTCGTACCTTTTTACTACCCCACGTGTACAACCTCGATGTGATGACTGCGACACTGTTCTTACCATAAGACACCTCCTGACAGAATGCCAAAAATACCTTGAGTTGCGTAGGAAATGCAATATCAGGGGATGTATAAGAGACATCCTAGGTGACGACACAACTAGGATGAATGAAGTTTTATTATTTTTAACGGAGGCTGGACTTTTCCAACGATTTTAAATTCTATTCTTTTCTATTTTTATTTTATTATTTATTTATATATATGTGTGTGTATATGTATATATAATCATTAAATTGTAAATATTAACCCTTTGACGAAGGTGCAAAATGACCCTCGATGTCGACGCACCAGTATAAATGAAGAACTACTACTACTATGTGTGACTTTAGAATTAATGCTCATGAATTAAATCTTGTGACTGGTAGCCCTGCATACGCAGGTTCAAAATTATTTAATAAACTCCCAATAAAAATAAAAAATATCAGTAATCACAGTTCATTTAAAATTAAATTAAAAGAATTTTTTACTGTAAACTGCTTTTATACTGTAGATGAGTTCCTATCATCTTAATATTGTTCTCTTTTTGTATTTAGTGTATATTTTATATTGTCTTAATAATTTGATTTGCCCTATACTAGCTTGTCTAGTCCCTGGATCTAATTGTAATATATTTGTGCACTTTTGACTTGTCCTATGTCATATTGTATGATCCTTGGATTAATAAAAATATTATTATTATTATTAATTCTGCCCTCTGACTGTTACATTTGATGTCACAGTACGACTGGGGATCCTGATTCTCTATAGGCAGCCTAAACATTGAGTGTACAGTCACTCCTCCATCATGGTTTAAGGCTGCTATGCCGGTCGAAGCTGTGCATAAAACAATATGGCCCTGCCTACGTAAACATGCAGTTATTGTCTTTAAAAGAATAGTTTTGCTTGTACCACTTGGTCCATCAATGAAAATGAAATTTTTTTTAACACTTGCTTTACCCTGAACCATCTCAATGACAAAATCAAAAACTCTCCTCTGATCATCATTTAAGCATGGCAACCACTCATCTAAAAAATGCTGTAGTTCCTCACCTGACCATCTAACTGATTCCCTACCAACTTCTGTAGAATCATCTGTTGCTGGTGGTAAACCAACTTCTTCTAGTGTCCTACCATGACTTCTCAACCTACTCTCAATGTCAACCAATGCAGAATTGTATGCCCTCTTTTCATCACCTGCAAATTTATCCAAAAAATCCTCTGAAAGCTCACTTTTGAATTCATTCCATAAAATCCCTGCAGGCGCACCTGCTATTGTTAAACATGAAAATAATAACCTAAGCCCACTGCCAGTTTTAAAAACCATTGCTTCCTTAATGGCCTTCCTATTTTCATTTTCCAATAATCCTAATGCATTAGCAGCTTCCTGAAAAGACTCGTACACTACCCCATCCACTCTCCTTAGATCCTCATAACTGTAAGCAGGGAATTTCATTAACAGCATTCTTAAATAATACACTTCACCTAATGTTGGCAACAACCATTGTAATCTAGCTACACACTGACCTCGAACTTTCTTCGTTATTCAGTGGCAACCTGAAGTATGCTCCATGACTGGAACTCTGCCTCTTTCACGTCGCCTAGTGTCAACATTGTAATTCTCAAAGAAATCTAAATATGTTAGTTGCTCAAACTCTGCTTCTTTTGGCCTTTCAAAATACAGCATTAATTTACTCTTACTAACTCTCAAGGCTAGCTCCTCCTCACCTGGCCTAAAAACTACCTGGTCTCTATTAGGTAAGTGTACTGGCAGCATAATTACACTGGGTGATGAATGAGAAATATCAAATTCTAGTATGCGCCACATGGCCTCGGATGGACTATATCTTAAGGATACATAGTCTTCTATTTCATCTACTTTTTCTACATTTTCTGACACTACAGCAACTCGAGCATGGTCTGGTCCTTTATGAATGTACTTAAAAAGATATTTAATGATTTTTACTGAACTCGCTATCTCTACATTGCAGTGGCACTCTAACATCAAAAGTAAAGCTGGATTATAAGGAACAATCCAATTATCACTAATTACTTTACCTGATCTAATTTTAACCTCATATGTACCTGGGCGCCTATAATGTACATAGCCTTTCTCATCTATGAAAGTGGCCTCATGAATCGGCTTAGGAAATCCTTTCATACAAATTTTCTTATCTGCATCCATACAGGGAGCATTCTGCTTATCATGCCCACATAGTCCATAAACCATATGCTGTAAGACTAATTTTCTAAGCCTACCTCCTGCATCTTCCTCTGATGGTATTGAAGCCTTAATATATTCATCTATTTCTGAAATATGTTTTGGCTCACCCTGAACCTTAAGTGCTATGTGGGCATGAGGTAAACCACGTTTCTGAAATTCAATAACATACATTACATATATTAAACTACCGAGCAATTTACCACTACTAATTAATCTCATTATGGCTGCTAATTTTAACTGGAAAACCCTATTACACAAGTCTGGCCTGTCTGTCGCACTTTGATTTGAGGAAAGGCTACTCTTTATTTCTACCCATTGTGGATTACAGGTAATTGTTATAAAGAAACTTTGTTTTCCATTTCTTGCGACTAATGCCATACCATTCTGCATTTTCACTTGCATGTACCGTGGACTGTGTGAAAGAACTTGGTAAATAAACTTTTCCTGCCCTAGGTCCACCTTCTGCTTCAATAGTTTCATCTAATTCCTGTCTAGAAGCTACCCTAAACTTTGCCTGGTTATTCCTGCACCATTGAAGCCTTTCCTCTTCTAACCTGGAATACATATCAACAAAGTACTCTTGCACTAACCTTTGCATAGATGTAAACCTACTCTCAGATAAAAGAAGCCTCCTATAATATTTAACCTGACTAAATTTATTCCCATTTCTATCTTTGAGGCCAACATGCCATCCAGATGTAGCGTGAGGAAAAAGAAGAGGATACTGTAAAGCTTCGTATGTTTCACTGAAAATGCTAACGAATTGTGGCTCACCTCTACCATGCTTCCAAATTAACACCTGTCTTGAATCGCTGTTAGGCTCCATTCTAATAATAGCAGCGATTTCATCAACTATTGGAGTGTCTCCTAAAACTGTTCCATGAGTTTGCCCATTAGTTTTTTCAAAAGCAATGTATGCAATCTCAGATGTATGTCTACTTAAAGATTTCAAAGAATACACTATAGGGTTCACCAGATTTAAGAAGCTTTCAATCTCTTGAATGATTTCTGCATTCAGTTGCCTGCCTTCTGCTATTCTCCTATGCTCTGCCCCATCATCAATATAAAGAGCTACATTATTGACGCTATTGCTTCTTGACCAACCTAAATTGAATAGTCTGTGGAGTCCTTCCCTGTATCTTAACTAAAGACGGTCCTTGTCTTCCTGGAGCATCTTGAAAACCATGAGAAACCCCCAGAGCAGGAAATGCAAAAATGTTATTATGCTCCTAGCATTTTTAAGTAAGTCACTGTTATTATAGAATGAATCATCTAATTTAGGAAGAAAACCCAAAAAATACCTCCCACAACACCATTCTTTCCTGCTTTTCTCCTCTTCAAAAAAGATAGCTTCACAGTGATTATACTTTGAACATTTGCTATCTAAAAGGGAAGAAACTTTAAGCTTGAAACATGCTATATCATTTAATTCATTTCCTGACCTATTTCCTAAACAGGACATAAGGGGAACAGTTCTTATGATTGGTGGCACATTATAGTACCCCCCTCTGACGTGCAGCTTGATGTAATGGAGTTTTCTGTTGGAACTGACTTCGTGAATATTTGACTCTCTCTGGGTGTATTTTGCGATAGTTTTCTCTCGATTCCCTGACACATTCAGGATGAATAACCTGATATCTCTCTCTAGATTCTCTATCTCTGGATGTATGGTCTGATATCTTTCTCTAGATTCTCTATCTTTGGATGTATGGTCTGATATTTTTTAACAGATTCTTGAAATATCTCTGGATGCGTACTCTGATATTTTTTATTACATTGTCTAACTATCTCTGGATGTGTGATCTGATATTTTTTAACAGATTCTTGAAATATTTCTGGATGTGTGCTCTGATATTTTTCAGTACATTCTCTAGCTATCTCTGGATGCGTGCTCTGATATTTTTCAACAGATTCCCTAACACTTTCCGAATGGGAAGTTTTGTATTTATCTCTGAAATCTTTGACCTTTTCGGAATTTTTAAACCAGTATCTCCTGTGTGCCTCTGCCTTCTGTTCCTCTTTTGAGGATATTCGAGTTTTGGGTCGCCCTAATTTTCGCTTTGAAGGCCTTCCCCTTTTAGGATTTTCTCAAGATGAATTTTCGGTGGGAAACAGCATTAATGTTTTAGTCCTAAATATATTCATTAAATGCGCTCGCATCACAGCAGTGGCAAACCTCAGATTGGAAGGGTTCTGACCTAGAGCAACAGAAACAGCGAAAGCAATCGCAAAAACACCACAATCATATGCATTATCCTGCTGCTGCACATCTTCATACACAATTCTAGGTCCATGGGGGAATAATCTCATAAGAAAATTCACTTGTTCTAAAGTTAACCTTCTATCACTTGAAGCACTGTCATATACATGAATAACCTCACTGTCAAAATGCATACAAATACAGTGAGTTACACGATCGGTAGCTTCACTCGGAAGAATTTGAATATGCTCACAGCGAACTGGTCTAATCTCATCGAGCAAATTCCACATCAGTAGAGCTTCTTGTGGACGAAAACTGGTATGGAAGGCCAAAATCTCATTAAACTTGCTAACGTGATCACTCGAGATGTAATCATTGCATTCTATCTCATTAAACAAAGAAGCTGATAACAACAAAATGGGTACGCAATCACTCATTGTGACTCATTGAGGGGAATTCACTTTCACAAAACACAAAAAAAGAAACACCTATAATAAATAAATACTTATTAAGTAATAAATACTTTTAAAAAACTAAAACCACACAATAAAAAATAACACTATAGCAATCAAGAGTACAATAACAATGTGCAATAAACACTTTCACGGAACAAAAAAAGAAGTGAACGCAATCCTGTTATAAAAAATACTTAATAAATAATAATTACGTCCACAAAACTAACTCCCACATTGTCCACGATAAAGGGATGAAAGCTCCAGAGAAATTTGACAATCACTTTAAGAAGACAATGCAGTAAATATAAACACACTGCTCGTTATCTCAAAGCAAATGACATGGCGTCCTGCATAGTGGGTGTTGGGGTTGGAGTACCCCTGCCAGGTTGCCAGCAGAGCTATGAACCTGGACTGGCTTGGAAACATTATATTACAGGGTGTGGGGACAGGTTTCTATTGGCGGCCTAGATGTTAAAGTCACCTTTGTCTCTTGGGCGGAGGATAGAAAGAGGGGCCCATAGCCGCATGGGGCATTTAAACCTGTCCCACGGCAAGACCCTAGTGGAGGAAATCTGGTAGACAATAGGCGCCGCATGTCGACTGCACTTGGTGTAGAACGCATTAGCTCTCCTTAGTAAGGTCTGCTCTAATGGTTCTACACCAGTGGTGGACTCGAGCTCCCTGACCCTGACGAAGTCCCTCCATGTGACGTGGAGCATCATTCGCAGGGCTGCGTTCTGGGAAATGCAGAGCTGGTGGATGTGGGTGGGCACCACCCCCGACTAGATAGGGGAGGCGTAGAGATTAATTGGCAGTATGCATGACTTGTACAGCCACACCCTGGTTCCAAGTGTCACCTCCCTGGAACCGAAGATGAGGCCAAGCCTGCGTACTGCTCCCAAGGCCTTGCCTTTCACACCTGTAATAGGACTTTTCCAGGTCAGGCTCCTGTCCAGCGTGATGCCGAGGTATTTGGCCTCGCTGGACCAAGGGATGGCCTGACCCAGAACAGAGAGACAAACGGAAGGTTGCTGCTGCCTGGGCCTTGCCTTGAACATAAAAGCTGCCATCTTCCCTGGATTAACAGCAGTCCTCCACTCACAGGTGGTATTGAGGGCTCGCTGGAGGTAGACCGTGGCTTGGCACACGTATGGGGCGGAGATCAGACCGCTCCCCTTGCCAGCTGACCCAGAACACCCTCTCCGATAGATAGGAGTCCGTGAACTGGATCAGCTGTCTTGGAAGGCCAGCCCAGTGTAGCTTTGCCAGGAGACCGTCGTGCCACACATGGTCGAATGCCTTGCTGATGTCCAGGAAGGTGGCGGCCATTTTCTTCCTTTTGTTGAACCCATCAGTGATGAAGCTGGTGAATCTAGCCAGTTGGTGGACAGTGGAATGTTGGCGGCGAAAAGCCAAACTGCTCGCTGGGGATGACATTGTTGGCTGCCAGACAGTTAGTGAATTCAGGCAGGAGGCGCTCAAACATCTTCCCGAAGGCATTAAGAAGGGAAATTGGCTGATAGCCATCAACAGCACCAGAAGGCGAGCTCGCCTTCGGGATACTGATGATTTTGGCCCTCTTCCACTCCTTGGGGAAGTGTGCAGATGTCTGGCAGCCATTGAACAGCGCCGTCAGGTAATCGACGGCCACCACTGGCAGCTGCTTAATGGTAATGTTGTGGATGTTGTCATCCCCAAGGGAGCGATGGGTGGAGAGGCCCTTCATGACCGCCACAGCTCAGGAGGTGATCCGAGTGAGGGTGGATGTGAGCCCTCGATCGCTCCTCAGGTCCACCATGGCTTCCTCCACCAGCCTCTCTGCCTCTACAGAGGAAGGACTTGATGGATTTAGCTGGAAGTTGTTCTCTAGATAGTCGGCATAAGCTAAGGCTTTACCCTTGGCAGAGCAGACCAATCCGTTCGGCGTGTGAATGGGAGGGTCCCGCCTCTGAGTGGCCTTAAGCCCTCGACAGGCCCTCCAGATGGAGCTGTCAGCGAAGGAGACTCTAGCCAGGTATTCCTTCCAGGCATCCATCTTGACCTCCCTAACCGCCTCCTTGATGTCTCTGTTGAGCCGGTCATGGAGTTGCCTCAGGTCTGGTGAGCAGTGCTGCTGCCACCTCCTGCATCCAGAGTTGCGGTAGGTTATCAACCTCCGCACAGGTTCCGGCAAGCAGCAGGAGATCAGCTTTGGGATGAGTTTGGTGGGCGGCCTGCTGAACCACCAATGAGATGGTGGTAACCATCTCGTCCACCTGCTAACTGGTGGCCAGCTCCCCCGGGTGGGCTGGGAGAGCTCTGGCTATGTGCAGGCATAAGGTTTCCCAGTCAGCCCTGGCAAAGTCCCTTCGCTGCAGAGGCGGTAGCCTCACCGGCAGATTGCCGTACTGCAGTAGAATTGGCAGGTGGTCCAACGACAGTTCATTCAACGTCTTGATTTCATGGATGCCTGGGCATCGCTTACAATGGCGATGTCAAGGGCATCACCAGAATGAACATAGGTCGGAGCCACCACCATGAGGCCTTCTGCAGTGGCAAACTGGTGGAGTCGCCTACCCCTCGGGTTCACTGTTGCGGAGTTTCAGCCGCGGTGCTTGGCATTAAAGTCCCCGATGGCAATGGTGGGTGTCCTGTCACGGAGAAAGAGGGCGCTCACATCTTCTTCCCCAAAATTGAGCCCCGGGTGGTAATAAGCTGCCACAACTCGCAGCCTCCCTCTGGCGAGGGTGATTTCAGCTGCAACTGCCTCCAGCAGTTGCATGTCAGGGAGCGGGCACTCCTGGTATTTGAGGTAGGGATGTATGAGGAGTGGCCGGCAGTGGCCCGGTCTTTCCTCAACACGTGCCACCCACCACACCTCAGGGATATTTGGGGCTGTAGCTTCGTTTCCCCGACAGCCGCTATGGGGACTCCAAGATCGAGGAGTAGCGAGAGGAGCTCATCAACGCAGTGGTGCAGACCGTTGGCGTTCCATCCCACTATCCCCAACATGCCCTTCATAAGCCTTGGAGCTATCGCTGGTTTGGGAGCAGGATAACTCTTCCAGCAGGGACAGAAGGATCTGTCCTTGGCGGCTGGTAATATAATGCCAAAGCACCTTGGTGATAGAGAGAATGGTGGCCCATAACTCCACATCGGCATCTGGTGAGGGGGTCGAAGGAGAGCCGGACTGAGGCGGCAAGGGGACAGGAATGTTCTCTGGCACAACTCTCTCACTGACTGCAGCCTGGGCTTGCTGGAGTGGAGAAGGTTGAGTAGGCTGCGGTGCTGCCCTCTCCGTCGTGCACTTGGCGGAGTCGTTCTGCAGACCAAGCGGCAGCTGAGGAGGGATCGCCGGCTGGGCCCGGTCAGACAGGTGGATCAACTGCGGGGGTGCCCTGGGTAGCTCCAGACACGGCAGCGGCAAAGTTCTTGCCAGGGACCACCCTGGCAGGCCTGGATGCAACCATTGTTGGGGTTGCAACCCGCCCTTTGGTGTCCTTACGCTGGGAGGCATCATTCCTCCTATTGGTTTCAAGTACCCTATCCAGGGCCTTGAGGTACACAGGGCACTGTCTGAAGGTGGAGGGATGGTCACCCCCGCAGTTGCAGCACTTCCTCGGCCCATCCCGAGGCAATGTGCAGTCGCGAGAGAGGTGGGAACTGGCGCACTTATAGAACCTTGGTGCCATTTTGCAACCCAAGGAGTGCCTGAACCTTTGGCAGTGGAAACAGGTCTGCGGCGCAACTCCTCCCCTGAAATATTCTATTCGCACTTGGCAGTGTGACAGGTGGTCGATTTTGTGGAGGGGAGGGAGCCCAAGTGTCTTGTTGATGGTGGCAATGAATTTCCGGGTTTTCTCTGGAGGCTTGCCCTCCTCCCGCTGAGCCATGTGCTTTCATCAGGCTGGGAGTGGTACTCCAGCTGCCTGGCGTCAAGCTCCTCCATTACGGCCTGGCGCTGCTCTGGAGTGCAAATGATGACCCGAGTCAAAACATCGTAGATGTTCAGCTCGAAGTCATCGCCGCACTTCTGCTGGAGGATCTCAATGAATGCCGAGTGGTCCTTGACGCCATAGACGTTAATGGGCCTCACTTGGGGGAGGGACGGTTGCTGGGCAGCAGAAGAAGCAGAGCCAGCTGCAGCTTTATTCTTGCCTGACCCCTTCTTCCTCCTCTTGACCTCCTGGAAGGGCGCCTCATCCTGGGAGACAGTCTCCAATGGGGGAACCTTATCGGCATATTTCTCTGCTGGCGAGGGCAGTTTCCTCTTTGGCGCAGAGGAGGTGGATGGAACAGCCTACATTGGTTCAGGAGGAGGGGGAACAAAGATTACAGGGTCAGGAGAGGAAGATACTGTTGCGGAGGACCCAGCAGCAGCCTGCAGTTGCAGGGTGACGGCCTCCAGAAAGGCTGCTTAGGGGACTCATCCTCCAAACAGGACAGCTTCCTCTTCAAGGAAGCCGAGGTCTCAGCTTCCAAAGGCTCAGCATCACCTGCCTGGGCAGAAGCAAGAACAAGAGAGATTGAACGCGGCGGCTCAGCCTGAACGGCAGTCCGGACACGCTCCGCACTTGAAGGTTGGGCCAGCAGTGCTGGAGATGGCGAGGACAGAGAGGACTCGGGCTTCGACCCCCTACCTTGGGAGCCTTGGTGCTGCCTTTTCCCTTTGCCTTCTTCCCCTTAGACATGCCAGGTTTAGCGGCCTCAGAGATCTTAATAGATTTTCCGAAAGTGTTTGTATATGATGTTTGCTTTATTTTATGGTATTCTTGAACACGGCCTCAGACAGAGACCTGGCTCACCCTCACAGGCAGGGCAAACAAATGTAACTAATTTTCTTTCTCCTCTTTGGTAGCACAATCTGCACCGTTTTTGCTTCCTGTTTTCCCCTGAGTTCCGTCAGCTCCGGGAAATGAGTCTTGGAAGGTAAGCTCAAAATCTGGTGTGAGTCAATCGATAAAAGCGACTTGATCACTTCCAATCTAAAATCGTAGAGGTTCTTTTTATCACAGCTGTATTTGTTGTACAGAAGGAAGCTATTTACAAGCATTACTTGGAAAATATGAATGGCCAACTTTTTATACCACTTCAACGACTTCCTCTCACAGGGGTAGTAAGCCATTAGTTGATCGGCATGATTAATCCTCCTGAATTCGGAGGATATCATTATGACATCTCTCTTGTCTTTCCATTTTAAAATGCAGATGCCTTCATATGTCCATCTCTCGATGATTTCTCCCCTATTCAACTTTTTTCAATCAAATCCTTCAGGTTTTCCCGTCTGTTTGCCCTCAAGGTCCCGGTGCAGTATGTCTTGCAAGACATAAGGTCACGGGTCAGCCCTACAGTGCTGTAAAAATGGTCCATGTAGACAGCATGGCCAACATCGTTCATTCCATCCAACAACTTATGTACTACTTTTACTGAGTGCCCTTTTCCTCCTACTTCTTTGTCCCCCGACCCCGTGTACACAAGTAGTCGCAAAACCAAACCTGATGGCTCGGTAAGCATATAAAGTTTAATGCCATATTTATGGCATTTTCCTTTTTTTATGTATTGCCTAAATATTAGGCATCTCTCCCAGTACAATAGATTCATCTATGCTGAGTTCCTTCGCAGGAGATTCAATGTCCATCATTGTTTTTTGAAAAATATCAATTAGAGGCCTAATCTTATAAAGTCTATCCTCTGGTCTGGGGTCATTTTCGTGTGGGTTTTCTGCAAAATGCAGCGCCTGTAAAATTCCTAAAAATCTATCCCGGCTCATCGTCTCATGAAATGCCTGCAAATTAAATAATTTGGTGGGTTTCCAATAATCCGCAATTCTTGTGATACGGATGGTGCCCATATGAAAAAGAAGCCCTAACCATTTTGAGAATTCTTCCATACTCAAGTTTTTCCAGGTCGTTATCCATGCTTTAGGGGAAGGGTTATTTAAAAATATGCTGATGACATTTTTCTCTGTTTCTTTCAAAATAAGTTTGTAAAAGGCAGCATTGGTAAGAAGGTCAAAATAAGCTCTAGGGGTCTGCTCAGATGGAATTACTTTTAAACCTGGGTTCCCAGAAAAGGCATTTTTGGGTATGAAAGGGGGTGGTTCAGCATGCCAACTAACGGGAAACTTGAGGGTACGAAAATTTGGAGCAGATGTACTCGGTGACACAGAGGATGGTGGTGGTGGGACCTCAGAAACACTTGGAGGAGATGCGGCCATCAGGAGGTTTGGCGACAAAGAGGGTGTTGGAGGGGGTGGGTCCTCAGGTACAGCTATAAAACCTTCAGCGAATGTTGACATGGGCCTCTCTTCCTCTTCGGAAGCCGTCTCTTCCTCTTCGGAAGCCGTCTCTTCCTCTTCGGAAGCCGTCTCTTCCTCTTCGGAAGCCATCTCTTCCTCTTCGGAAGCCATCTCTTCCTCTTCGGAAGCCATCTCTTCCTCCGAGTCATAACACCAATCTTTGTCATCACCGGCCGACTCCTCATCCGACGTGAGAGCTTTTAGCATTTCAAATATTTCCTCATCTGGAATGCTCGTCACACATCTTTTCCCTGCACTGCATGTTTTTTTCACTTTTACAGGAGGAGTATCTAAAGGAATTTCAAATAATTAGCATTCACGAAAATCAATATCAACGGAAATAAATACCCTATTGTGATTTACATCGATCTGAACTCACCAGGTTGAGTAGAGGTCCCAGGGGCATCATCGTCATGTTGTGGTGGTCTCCGTTGACTTTCCTGTGTTCTAGTAACATCTATAAGAAATATCAATTAATTTCAAAACTAAAGAATTAGGAAAAAATGTTTAAGAACATAAAAAGAACAAAACTATTCTCACTTGAAGCATTGGAAGTGCTAGGTGCATTTTCTTCCCGACCATCTGGTTCGCTGTCCATGCCCAATAATATAATTATAATATGCTATGGTACACGCTAAAAAAAGCCATTTATTTTAAATCAAAAGATAATGACCTAAAGAAATATAAATTCACAAACATTTCTACAGGTTTAGTGAAAAAAACTAAGGATGTACATAAATAAACGAATTCTTATTTATGAATTGAAAACAAGGCATTCATCTTATTTTAGATCTTCGAAATTTAAATATCCAAATGAATGACTTACTGGAAAAAATTATTTTCTTAAATTTTTTAATCTCTTAGATGAGACAAATAATATGTTAGAAAGTGAAGAAATATTCAGTAAAACAATAAAAAATTTCGGATATCTTTCAATTGTAGGAGAGGAAACACTTGTAAAACACATTTGAATATCATAGAACATAAAATACGTAAGTTGAGGATTACGAAAAAAAATCAGTATTTATGCAAATACGATAATATTTACTTACTAAAAATATCACAGTTGGATGTAAACGTAAGAAAAACTTGATAAAAACTGTCACTCAAGACGTCTGAGGATGCGATCCAATGTTATACAAAGAAAAATGCAAGACTAGAACGCTAAATCACCAAAGAAGTTAGAAGCCGCCAAACTACAAACGAACTGCACTATTTGAAAGCTAAGTCCCTTCTGAGATGCGGAGGAAAAGAACGGGACCTCTCCGCCCAAGCGCTACGTCACAATAGCCTGTTGAAGGAGACAGAACCGATGACATGTACGTTACCGGCGACCGCCGGCCATGGCATACATATATGCCATCTGCATTGAATGTGTTAAAATCATCCTACTGACAAATCCAGCAATATAACCCACTACATCATGCACCTAGTGAGACGGACTATTTGGTGTCATCATAAAATAATCATGATCATGAATTGCATCCTGTTCAGTGAAAGAAAGGGGAAGAAATACCCTTGATGAAAAATTTATCACTTGAATATAAGGGTTGCATCCAACACCCCTTCCCGTGCTTGGCACACTTAAAATGGTGGTATCATCCAGTGGAATGCAGTTGCCATTCATCGATGCTTTGATTTCATTTCTTACCAGCAATTTCTTGTAAGAAGACTGAAACTGTTGAGCAGTCAGGTTATTATTGAACCCACCTTGGCTTCGAACTGCTCCAAAAAACATCTCCAAATGATCTTGGCTCATTTTATAAGTGCACAAGAAATTAAGTTTGGGTTCAATACATCCAATTAATGACATATGCAGTCCTTTTATGCTCTCAATAGCAACAATAAACCCCAAAAAGCCAGTTTTTCTACTGCCATATATCAATCTCTCTTCTGCCATTGTCTTCATGAGTAATTACTGCTATTTCTGTTTGCAATTAAATATACTGTATGGAAAATTCATAAAATTTCGTATACCCAGTGCAAAAGGCCGTAATGGGCCTGCAAGATTTGGAGAGAGGAATTTGGTAATATGCCGCATTCAAATCAATGGTGGTAAAGCACTTGGCCTGAACAAACCAGTTTAACGCTGAATGAATATCCGGAATGAGAATCGATTCTATTTCTATCTTCGAATTCAACTTCCGATAATCTACTACCATCCGTGTCATCCCATTACTCTTGGGAACTAAAAAACAGGGTGACGAATATGGTGAAATTGACGTTTCAATCACGCCCTTTTTCATTAACTCATCTATTTGTTTGCGCAGCTCGGACAGTTTTGGAGGGCTCAAATGATATGGATGACTTTATATGGGTGTCTTATCTCTAAGGCGAATATTGTACTCGATAAGATCAGTTAACCCTAAACGCTCGTTCAGCTCGTCGGGAAAACACTCAAAAATTTTGAAAATTTCTACACGTTGTTTGGAACTCAAACGTGCTAAATCATACCCTTTTTCTGTAACAACCTCGTCATCTGCCCCCACATTTGCTACACACTCTGATTCCTTTTCTATGGGACCCAATTCAAAACGCTGGTTGCGATTAAACTTAAAATAACAACAGTTATCTGCTATATTCAACACAAGACCTGTGTCTGCCATGAAGTCTGCCCCTAAGATAATTCTCCTTGACAAGTTGTCACATCCCCAAAACCAGTATGTCCATGTAAAATACCCTAGTTTAACTTTAATCCTTGCTGACAAGAAAATATCCAACGGTTCCATAGAGGCCGTATAGCAAACAAAATGATCTGTCTTTTGTCCTTTAACCAATCCTTTCCCTAGCAGTTCTTTAAACAACTCCCCTGAGATTAGACTGCGTACTGATCAAGAGTCAATCAAAGCTTCTAACCTTTTACCCCCTCTACGACAGATAGTATCCCAAAACTGAGCTAATCTTACATCACTCGAAGGTCGGCTGCTATCCCCCACTGAACCCTGATATCCAAATTCTGCATTAATGAATTCATTGCTTTTAACAGGAGGCCTATAGAGCTTGCATCGCTCTATCCTATATTCAACCTGGACCCCAAAATTCAATAGTTCGAAAAACTATTTACACCTTCGAATGGAAAATTCTCCAAATATATCGGATGGAGGTTGTCACATGCAAGCTCCAATAATTCCGATTCGTTGAGGGGCCTTTTGAGTCTCCTATTCATGCTGTGTATATGGTTATAAAACCACTCATCTGTTCCCTCTCTCCTTGGGTCCTAGAAAACATTTCCTGCTTCAATCTAATTTCGTACCCAACGGGGAGAAAAGCTTTCCGGAGTTCTACTACGAAATTATCCCATGATGAAACATGAAACCTATTTGCCTGAAACCATTGTAGCGCCCTTGTCCCTAAAAGTTCTGGTAATAAATTCCACATCTCCGTTTTTGAAACCTCCTGAGTCTCCCAAAACATTTCCACCTTCTCCAAAAAAAGGTTAACACTCTCACCTTGGTTCCCTTTGAACTTAAGTCCCCATCGTACGAGATCTTTCCCGAGCTCCTGCACTGCCTTTTGCTTCGCCCAAAGCTCCGATTCTCCCACTATTGGATTTGCCTCCATTCCCATTGCGGTATGGACTCTCCCTTGTCCCGGCTCCCCCGTGGGCCTGCTGTTTTTAACGTGTTCTCTCAACCTCTTACGCACCTCATCTAATGTGCCCGTATCGTCGAGCCCCAACTCCTTTGCAGGGGACACGGCCTCCTCCTTACATAATCCTTTAATCCAACTCGTCCCCCCTGAAATGCTAAACGCCATCTCCAATCGACCTAATTATAAAAAAAAACTTAGCACAAAAGGATAGAAGGATGGGAAAACGACAAAAATCTTCTCGCCCAGAGGTCTGGCAGGGCATTCAAAGGTTTACAGGTTGGACCATGGCAAGGGAAACAAAGGACCAGAAAACAACAGCTAACCCAAACTTGCCTGACTGACTGGAGATGCATGCCGTAGAGGTAACCACACTCTGCTACCATTTGAAATGCTGCTGGCTGTTTATAGTGTCCGATACATTTAACAGATGACATTACAAATCATTTAAACAAAAAGAATTAATAAAGATCCTGTCATTCTATTCTTCGGTGAGCACGCAGTCCCTGCTGAGGTCCTTGTGGCACGTTAGTTTTCCTTTAGTCCATGAATGGCACTTTTCCTTAGCTGAGGTCCTTGTGGCATGTTAGTATTCCTTTAGTCCATGAATGGCACTTTTCCTTAGCTGAGGTCCTTGTGGCATGTTAGTATTCCTTTAGTCCTTGAATGGCACTTTTCCTTAGCTGAGGTCCTTGTGGCACGTTAGTTTTCCTTTACTCCATGAATGGCACTTTTCCTTAGCTGAGGTCCTTGTGGCATGTTAGTTTTCCTTTAGTCCATGAATGGCACTTTTCCTTAGCTGAGGTTGCCTGGAGTCACAGGAGCTCGACTGGGTTCCGCTGGGTCTTCTCCTTCTGAGGTAAACTCTCATCGTCACGGTGAAACGAAAATCACTACTTCCCCCCTCTTTCGGCCAGGCCGTGAACTCCTGTACCGCGGACCTTACAATGTGCCGCACATACTCGGCACAATAATAGTTTCATCATAAAACAATATGCAGGGGTGACCAAACTAATTGAACCTGCAAGCCGCACATCACAATCTTCAAAAGTTCAGGAGCTGCAGTCAGGCATGGCCTAGTTAACTGTGAGTGATCAGGACTTAAAAATTCAAAGTAAGGACAATTGAGAAAAGTGAAGTGCAAAACATCATTTAATTTTATTAATCTAAAACAAATAAGTTCCCATAATAATACAAATAATAAAAATTTCACAAGAATTATATAATAATTACAGTAATATTTTATTTAATTGTCGTTAGATTTAGAGGCCTTGTGAATCTGCATCCTGGTCGTAACTTTCTTGAAATCCAGCAGATAATTTGTAGACATGGTATGAAGATCTGTCATGTGCTGATCTGTAAGTATTGCACGATATTTTGACTTGACTAATTTCATGGTGGAATACAGAGATCCGCAGCAGTACATTGTACCAAAAACCAAAATTAGTTGACAACTAGCTTTCTGAAGCTGAGGATACTTCGTTTCTAGCACTAACTTCCAGAATTCGATAGTAGATTGTGATCTGTGCATCATCTTTAAACCCTGATCCTCCTGGATTTACAAGTTTCATTTCTGCAGCAGATGTTTCTGTAAGCAGGGCTTTGGTAATCAGAAAATCATCGTTGATTGCATCAACCATAAATGGATTAACGAGAAAGGCGACTCTGTATTCTTCAAGTTTTAGATCTTGTACTTCCAAGTCTGGGAATTAGTTTACTTTATTCTTTAGATGTGGAAAGTGATTAAAATCTCTTTAAATCACTACTCTTTGCAGGAGCACTATTTTTTTCTGAAAGCTGAATACCATCAGCAGGGTCAGAAATAATCTTATCCTTTCCCAGCAATATTAAGTTGAGTGTTTGTATTGCTTGTTTGTTTAGTGGTGGCAGTCGGCGATGCGTGAGAGGGGGAGGGAAAGACTTGGGAGGGGACCTTGAAGGGGAAAGTTAATGTCATGGCCATGTGCAGTGGCACATCTTGGGTTCAGACTAATAGTTCACAGGATAGGTCATGCAGCTTTTGCCCATGGTTAAACATGGCCTCCCCTATAGGTGGTCCTGCCTCAAGGATGGACTCTTCCTTCTGTGAGTGCCTTCTGCATACCACCATCACTAAACACACATTATAGATGTTGCATAATATCAATTAGAAACATCAGATCTGGTATCTATCCATCATTTTCCAGTTGTGGATAGGACATATCCTTTTCTTTAACCCTTTCCCTCCTAAGTCGCCCAAAACCACTCGATCTGACTTCCCTGCTAAGACTCGAAATTTAAATGCTCTATTCCCCAGATTTTACCCTATTAATTTGCCAGTGATATTCCCTATGGTAGTTTCTTCATAAGTTCATTATAACTTTTGAACAAATTCGTAAATATGAATGGAATTTTTATATAAATATATAATTTTATTCATATAAAATTTCTTACCTTTTAATGTGGTTAGTTTGACACCTCCACTCCTTTTCTTGATGATACTGCAGGAAACACCCAACTCTACATAGAGGCAAAGTTATATCTGCAGAAACATAACAAACACATGCCACTAATTGTGGCTTACCTTGGACATCTGTGGATTCATCAAGATTCAAGCTGAATGCTACATAGTTCTCCAAATCACTCTGCATCTTTTCCTTAACATCTGCACTAATCTGGGAGATATGCCTCTCTGTAGTGTAGGGCAAAATTGGAATTTGTGTTATTAGTCGCTGAAGTTTTGTATTGTTTGGATCTAAAATAGAAATGACTTCAGCAGTGTTCTTCTTAACAAATTCTCCATCAGTGTATGGATGTTTAGCATGAGCAATATTCCAACAAATATTAAAACTAGCTTCAGTCGCTGTGTTAGCTTCCTTGCTGAATGATGAAAGTAGTGTCTGCTGACTAAGTACAGTAATATCTCGATATATGAAGTACATGTGTCCTTAAAACATCGTTTGCATATTGAAACTTTGTATATCGAATAACATGACTACAATGGGATGCACTCCCACTCTTAATAACTTTGCATCTTATAGTGTAAACCTTTTATTAATTAAATATCACATTTCTAAAAGGTGATACATTAAAGAAGTAAAAAATGTACATACAAATATATATATATATAACAGCTTACGGAAAAGGAAAGGAAAAATGGATATATGGATGGCAACAAGATGTTGGGATGAGGAAGCCCAGTGAACACTCACCAATCGGACGACTTCAGGTTGGCGAGGCCCTGGGGATGTCGAAGCGACACACGTAAAAGAACACTAAGACAGCACAGAAACATCACAAACATAGAAGCTTTCGGAGTTATTCCTTCATCAGCTACAGATATAATAATAATTTTATTCATCCGGAGATCTGTACACAGATATAGGATTTGTCATATAAATATTTACAAAAGAGATGTCGTCATAAATATTCCAATAAGAATAGATGAGGTATGAATGTATACAAAAGAAATATCATCATAAAATAACATGTATATAAGTATACAGGAAATCAGTCATTGAGAAATTCATCAATACTATAATACATTTTGTTAAGCAAAAAAGATTTAACCTTGTACTGAAATGAAGACATAGACACAATACATTTTAGATTTTGAGGTAGCTTATTATAAAAGGTGAGTCCCATATGCTTAGGACCTAGTGATGTAGATTTGGTGCGAACAAATGGTGTATGTAATTTGCTTGCACCACGAGTAGCATACTGATAAATGTCAGCATTGACCAGGTATTCATTTAAATTTCTTTTGGTGCATACAACAGCTGTTAATATATATATATACATGCAAGAGGTAGGACATTAAAATGCTTAAAAATTGGACGACTTGGGGCATCAAGATTTTCATTTGCCAGTAATCGTAATATTTTTTTTTGGAGTGTAAAGATTCTGATGGCATGAGGCGAGGAGCCCCAAAGCAAGATACTGTAGGCAATATGGGAATAAAATTCACCATAATATAGAGATAGTAAAACTTCTGAGGAAACTGTAGAACGAATGCATCTCACCAAGTAGCACACAGAGCTAAGTTTACTGGCAAGTTTTCCGATATGGATGTCCCAGTAAAGGTGAGCTTCAATATTGACACCAAGAAACCTTGAGGTGTTGACTTGAGGGATACACTTGCCATCTAAAGGAATAGACAAAGGCTGTGTTGTTTTATTTTTGTTGGTAAAGTAGATTACTTGTGATTTATCAATATTCAATTTTAGAAAGTTGTTTAGACACCAGGTATTTAGGCAATGAGTGACAAGATTACAGGTGTGCTGCAAGTTCTGAAAAGAGTTGGAGGAAACAATGACATTGGTGTCATCAGCATAAAGTGTGGGTTTTGTCCCAGCTGATTTGTAAATTCTCTGGGGGAGATCATTAATATAAATTAAGAAGAGAATGGGTCCTAAAACTGAGCCCTGAGGAACTCCTTGGTCCACTATTTTAGCTGGGGAGACATATTTAGAGCCATTATTAGTAATAACAACACATTGAGTTCTGCCCTGAATATAAGATATGAGCCAGTTTTTAGGTGGCCCTCTGATACCAATTCTGTCAAGTTTTTTAAAAAGCAGGTTATGGTTTACAAGGTCAAAGGCTTTTGTAAAATCAAAAAAGAGTCCACAGGTTTCTAATTCGTTATCCAGTGAGGAAAGCAAGGAGTTGATAACGTCATAAGCAGCTGTCATGGTAGATTTTCTCTTACGGAAGCCATGTTGATAAGGAGACAAGATATTCGAGGATTCCAGAAAAGATACTAATCGATTATTAAAAACTTTCTCAAAAATTTTAGAGAATTGATTTTGTACAGCAATTGGCCTGTATGAGTTTAAATCAGGATAGCTACCTTTACCCTTGTACAAAGGAACAATTTTAGAAGTTTTGAGAGCAGTGGGAAAAGTCCCAACCAGTAAGGATACGTTAATAAGGTGTAATAGGGGACCTTTAATAAAATTGAAACTTTGTTTGATAATGAGATTAGGAATTTCATCAAGACCAGCACTAAACTTTGACCCACAGTTATTAATTATGTTTGAAAGTTCTTTTTCGTGACATGGAGAGAGGTATAAAGATCCTGAGGATAAAGGAATATTTAAATAGTCATAAGTATCGATGGGTTGTGCACAAGAGGGAAGAGAGGTGAAATGATTATTAAATTCAGATGACAGAGAAGTGTAATCAGATATAGAGTTACCTGTGAGATGTTGAGTTTCTGTATTTTGAACTATTGATTATTTTCCAGGTTTCCCTTGACTTATTGCTGCAGTTCCGCAACCTCTTATCATTGTAGGTATGCTTCGCATTATTGAGTAACAGGCGATAAGATTTTCTAAGAGATCTATACTCACCATTCAATTCATCGTCTAAGGAAGACTTGCATAAAATAGACAGTTCTTTAAGATATGATGAAAATGCTCGAATTTCTTTCTATTAGTGTTTTTTTGGCCTTTTTTCTGAAGAAGAGGAAATGCAATATTAAAATAGTGCAAAAACTTAGTATAAAAATAAGAGAACCCATTATCAAAGTCGGAGGCGGAGTAAACTTCAAGCCATTGTTCATTCATTACCATATTTAAAAAGAGATAAATATTAGTGTCAGAGAAAGATCTTTGAAGATAGGTGGAAATTTTAGATTGAGAATGGATGGGGAAAAAACAGACAATGGGATAATGATCAGAAATATCAGATAAGATAACTTTGGAGGAGATGTGGTCAAAATTAGAAAGAATGTTATCAAGGAGGGATTTAGAATGGCAGGTTACCCGAGTGGGTTCGCTGATGCGCGTTGACAGATTGTAAGAATGTAGAATATCAAGAAAATCACTAGATTCCTTATTATTGAATAATAAATTGCAGTTAAAATCGCCAGTAATGATTATGTGGGGATTTTCAAAAGATACATTAATAATATGAAGAAAGTTGTCAAAGTGGATCAAAAAATCCTGAAACTTACAAACAGGAGAACGATATATAGCAATGACAATAAAAGAAAGGTTATTAATCGTAACATTAGCAACAGAACATTCAAATACCTGTTCAACCACCAGATGATCATAACACACATTGATGGTGGTAAAGGGGAGGTGATCCTTAAGAAATATCGCAACACCACCATTATTAAAATTAGTACGACAGTATATATCAGCTACTACATAACCAGGCAGATTGAGTGAGGGAACTTCAATTCTAGATAACCAATGCTCACAGACACAGAAAATATCAGGTTTTACAGAATCAAGTAACAGTTCAAGTTCCAATAATTTGTTTCGTATGCACTGTACATCGAGATGGAGTACAGAAAATTGACAATTGGAAAGGTTATTAGAATTACAATAATTATTCACTGAAATCGTACATTCAATTTTCTTAACACCAGATTTTCTAATTGAAGTTTTACTGGATGAATTATCGAAAGAAAATTCTGAATTTCTGATGTTTGTAGTCAAACAGTTGTTCCCATGATTTTCTAGTCATTCTTGTTTCTTGAGTTTAAAAATGCCAGATTGTGAACGTGTAATTCTCCCTTCAGGCAGTGCAGTACTCTCAATCTTCCCATCAGCTATTGTAACCTTCTGCATCCTCATGTCCATACTACTATCAGCAACAGATACGAGCAGTTTGCCCATTTCTCTACAAATAAAGTCTTTACCCTCTTTGTTCAAGTGTAGACCATGTTTTGTATAAAGCCTTCTGTCAATCTGACCTATTTCAAGGACATTAGCATTATCGTAATTTTTACATATTTCAGATATCATGTCATTTACTGCACAAGTTTCTGAATTTACACAAGAGTTCAATGGTAAATCATGACGCCATGGAATATGGCTTACAATAACATTAGTATGAGTTAACTCATTTAGCACTGATTTTAGTTCCCTAGTTATGACATCGGATTTATTCCGATAAACATCGTTAGTTCCACCAATAATGACCACGGTGTCACTTTCATTCAAGTCTTTGGATTCAGATACACAACCCTTGATAATTTCACTAAAACCGGCACCAGGTTTAATCGTACTGGTGATCATCTTACCTTGACAATAATCATTTTCATTTAATAAACGATTGATGTCTCTACCATGGTTGTCAGCGTAGATTGTCACTTTCCTCTTCATATCGCCAACATTCCTGTTCCTAGGTGGGATGCGATTACTGATGCTCGAAGACTTAGGTCGGATGGGCTTATGTTTTGATGCTAGGGGCGATGGAGGCCGCGTCTGGTAGGCTGCATCAGGCGAAAAGTCATCGAGAACAGAGTATCTGTTCTGAGGCCTAGTGTTGTTACTGTTTTCCACAGTTGACTTCTTCTCATATGGAGGCACTTTACGTTTCACTATTCGCCACGACCCATTAGGGTTGGAGGGCGACGGAAATGAATGAGATCTGTATGAATCAATCACCCGGTTATCAATGGGTGAGTCAAGCTCACTTAGTTTCGTAGTTAGAAGCCGATTTTCGTCAGATAACCTTACGTTGATTCGTCTAAGTTCTTTAACTTCGCACCGCAAGGATTCTAATTCATTATAATAAGAAACTTCTTTAGGAGCAATATTTGAAGCTATTTCTGCGGTGAAGTCAGTTGTTTCAGACCGTTGTTTACATGTAGCGCTACAAAACCATTTAGCTACATTAAGATGTAGGCCTACATTTACACATTTAAAATGGTACCATCTATCGCACAAGTCACAGTTAATTCCGTTCACCACATTTCTATCACATTTTGGGCACTTAATATTAAATAAGATATTATTTTTACCGGAGCAGTTTTGTAAGCGTGAAAAGTCCGGCGCCATCTTGAATTCAATATATATATATATATATATATATATATATATATATATATATATATATATATATATATATATATACATATATATATATACGTGTATGGCACTGCATCTTTGGGTGCTGAAATGCAAAGAAACCATGGTTCGAAGTAAAAGAATGTCATCTTTTATTTTGTATTTAAACAAAAATCTTTTAAAAACACTATGTTATTTGAAGATGAGTGAAGAGGGATTGTGGTAACCTGAAGTATGAGCAAGATAAAGTTCAATTAATAAAAAAGGAGTTTATTAAATATTATTATTAAATAATAAATATCAGATTTGCAATACTCACTAATGGTGATCCTTCAGATGTTTTTTGTTTGATAACGAGATGTAAGGTTATTCATGTGAGGGCTGCAAGAATCAATTGATGAAGATGGCCCAGGATGTGGCTCTCCTTCCTCCATAGGCAAAGGGGCTGATTGTTTTACCATGAAAGCAGAAATCTTTAGCTGTTTCGTTTTCTTCCACTTCTCAGCAAGGATTAAGCGGTAGCAGTTGAGGTCACTCATAATTGCCCTCTTGACGGTGCTACTTCGCTCCAAATTTGGATCATGCTCTGAGAGTAAATCTAAGGCACTATGAATTTTACCTGAAGCCTCAGAAAGTACTTTGATTGTGAGATTTCTTTCGGGAACAACCTCATGAACACTGTCGTCGTCCTCTATTTCTAAAGCATTATTTTCGTCTAGATCCTTAAGATCTTCTAGGCTCAAACTCTCCCCATGAAAAATTAACAACTCCTGTACGTTGAATGCATCAACATCACTAAATCCGCCATCGTTAGCTAACTACAATTTTGTTGGAGACTTCCTGTATATTATCCACGAATCCTTGGGCAACTTCAGACCATACCTTATTCCACACTGCATTCAAACACTGTGGAAACCTCATCCCAAGCTGTGGCAATATTTTCAATGCCGTTCATGATGGTGAAGCTCTTCTAATAGTGTTTAATGGCTTCTTTACCCTTTCCTTCAGTTTCCTGTACCAGCTGCAACATTGTTTTTCTTTGGTAATATGCTTTGAAGGCAGCAATTACTCCCTGATCCATTGGCTGAAGGAATGCTGTTGTATTCGGGGATAAAAGAATAGTTTCTACTTTCAGCGAAGACTGCAGGGTATCTAGATATTGTGGGTGGGATGGGGCATTATCAATCAGCAAAAGTGCCTTTTTTCTAAGCCTTATGATTCACAATATGTCACTACACCAGGCACAAAACTTGAAAGGAACCATTCTTTAAAAAGCTCTTTTGACATCCAGGCCTTTCGTTTTGATCTCCATATTACAGGAAGATTCTCCTTTGATGATCCTTTCAGGGCTCGTGGATTTTCCGAATGGTAACTGAGCAGGAGTTGATTTGTAGTCACCTGATGCATTGGACCCCAACAAGAATGTTAATCTGTCTTTAGAAGCTTTAAAACCTGCAGCTTTCTTTTCATCCTTGGATATAAAAGTTCGTGAAGGCATACGCTTCCAATATAATGCCATTTCATCAAATTTAAAAACTAATTCTGGAGGGTAATTACCTTCTTTGATTATGTCCTTAAATCTTTGGGAAAATTCAGCTGCTGCCTGTTCATATGTACTGGCCCCTTTGCCGCTTATAGAAATACAATGTAGGTTGCTGTGCCGCTTAAATTTATCGAACCATCCCCAGCTGGCCATGAATGTTTCACACCATTCCCCTTCATATTCTTCATCCTACAAACAATCATAGATACTTTTCGCTTTTACCATTATCAAAGCAGAACTTAAAGGCAGGTTTCACTGATTGTGATCCTCAACCCATATTGCTAGCATTCTGTCCATCTTCTCCATTTGTAAACTCCTTGTGCATGTTAATTTAGAAGAAGTTAAAGGATTAGCAGATCTACCAATACGTTATATTTTATCAGTATTGTAAAGGATGGTTTTTATTGTTAACCCTGAGAAGCCAAAATGCCTACTAATGTCAGCTTGTCACTCTCCAGCTTCAACCCGATGAATAACTTCCAGCTTTTACACTAATGATATAACTTCTCATGGTTTTATGATCCCTCCAATAACATCTACACACGTTTTCTTTTGCCTTGGCATTTTAGGGTAAAATAAAATTCTTTGGAAACAAAGAATCACTTATTGCAATTTAAACACTTGATCATGGTGAAAAAACAGCACAATAAAAATAATTCTCACTTCAAAAATGATTCTTAAAAGAACTTAAAAACAGTCCATTTGCATTGAACGCTTGAAAATGCGAACACAAGTGGAGATAAACAGCTGTGTGGGTTGCACTGAATCTGATATGCACTTACAGAATTCACTTGTTTTTTCATTCTGAGCCAGAGAGCCTAACATTGTAGGCATTGATTGAATCAGCGCAGTATCCTATTGTCATGACACATTGTTGCTTAAAGATTTCCTGCATATCTCAGTGTCATTTTATAGTCTAAAATGTAATCTTCTGTTAGGCTGGATTTTCTTTTGGATCAACATAGTACATACACATGTATACAAAACTTCTGCAAACATTTTCAGCGGTGTGGATTCATACAGGTATGCATTGAAATTTATATTCGCTTTGCATACTGTTTCTATTTGGAATCTTGAAAGCTGTTTGCAAAATATTCTACACATAAACCTCCCATTGGTAAAATTGTTAGTATTGTCGCTTATATTCCGCGTTTAGGGACTATTGCTACGGTAGCCCCACCGATGCACACCGATTTCTCTTGTCGTCTCCTCTCACTTCCTACTCCTCTCTCGACGCCACCACACTGTCTCCCCCCTCTTCCGGTTTCAGCCTACTTCCTCTTTCGTCCCGAACCGCACGCTATTGCCATCTCGCGGGCGTTTGCAACACTCGGCCCTTCCTGACACTGCCACTCGCCCTCGAGGGGCCCACCGCAGTCTCCGATGCCTGAAGGGTTGTGGGAGAGGCAGCCCACGTAGTCTGCCAGCTTAGGGGGCCTTCGGGTCGCGCCTCTGCAGGCGGCCGGTTTTGTTCTTCACCGTCCATGCCTTCCAGTCTGTCATGTCCCTCCTCTTCAGTGCTTATCACGTCTCCGATGGCGTCTGAGTCCTCCCCACTGGTTAACTCGCCGGCGGTCGCCTCTCCTTCGCCATAGTCCTCCATCGCCGCCGCGTCTGGCGGCCCGGCGGGTCTTGTAGGTGGGGGGGCGCTCTTCGTCTCCGGTTGTAATCCTCATGTTGGGCGCGCTTATGCTCCGTAGTCCAAGAAGCCACACACCTCCGAACCCTCTCCACTCGTTCTAGGAACTGGCTGTAGGACTCCGGAGCTTCCTCCGGCCAGGGGAAGGTAGTCTCCTCAGGTAGTCGGTGGCTCACCGAGGCAAAACACATACGGTGATGGTGGAGTGTGCGGACTAGCTCTCTCTTTTCTGCTTCTCCCAGTTCGTCCCCTACGTTCCACGCGGTAGCGTCCTCGTTGTCGTCCTCCGCGCCACAGGCCACGGTCTCGCCGCCAACAGTAAGTGAACCAACAATTTCGCCCAGATAGGCGTCCACCTGTCGCTGCGAGCGCCTAAAAGTTATGGGCTTCCGACCGACATTCAGGAGGGGTATCTCTACCTTGCCCTCCTCGACCTCCAGGACGGCTCCAGGGCGGCTCCAGGGCTTGCCCATTCCCGACCCGGTTGGGCACACGTCACCGCGGAGGTTAAAATTATGGATGGCGAGGAGCCGGGGACGCGGGCCGTTACGAAGGCTAATGCACCAGGGAGTACCACTTTCTCCTCCTCCACTACCAGGGTGCCGATCATATCCGGTCCCAGACCCGTCTCCATCATACCCAACTCCCGCACCGCTGCACTCCACTCGGTCGTCTTCTCGACCTCGGCCTCCGGTGCACTCGGAATCATAAAGGCGGGTGCGTCGTCGACCGCGTCGGCGTCCTCACTGCCCCGGATAGTGTTCGCCCCCTCGCCTCCCAACCTTACATGAATTCCTCCCCCACTTCCCACTAAGACAGCGCCGCTCCTTGAGATCCAGTCGACACCTAATATCAGGTCGAACGGGGGAGTTTCCACGACCCTGACGCCCTCCAGCATCACTTCCACGTCGTGGAACAGGATCTGCATGCGCACAGTCCTCCGTGCCCGCACCGGGCGCCCATCTATGCCCTTCATGTCCATAACATTCTCGGCGTGAATCACTAGGCCTAGAGACCTCGTGGTGTCAGCCCCGATAACACTGACGCAGGCGACACTGTCTACAAGAGTTCTAAGATTTCCAAAGGGCGGCACCGCTACCTGGACCAATGGTAATTGTCCGCTCTTCACCATATTTACACAACTTGGAATCCCCTGGCCCAATGGGCCGGCGATTCCGTTTCCCTGCGGCTGTTCCGGGCAGTCCCTTACGAGGTGACCCTCGCGACCGCACAGATAGCACGCGATTTCACGCCGCGGCGCGTCAGGGCAATCCCGCGCTAGATGGTCACTCCCCCGGCACACGTAGCACATTCTGACGCGATTCCCCCCCCCCCCTACGATTTTCTCCCCGGGTCACGGGATCCCGGACACGCCTACTCTCTTGCCCCGACAACACCTCCAGCCGGTCCAATCGCGAGGAGAGCCGCTCCAGCATACTCGGCAGCGAATCTTAGCGGTCGCCCTCGCTTTTCTCCTCACCGGGTGTGGCTACGGAAGCCTGGTTGGAGATACCCGCACCTGGGACCCCGCGGCCGTTCGATAGAGCAGTGGACCCCATTCCCGCGCCGGGCAGCGAACTCGAGACAACACAATGTTTTATCTAAATGCTCTCCTAAACAGTGAATTAATTCATTCTGCATGGTTGGGCTATGATATTTAATACTTCCTTTTGGCTTACTAAGTACTTTGTTCATAATATTGTCATATTTAGCTAAAGACGTCACTTCTTGTGATATAAAATTTCCATTGTATTCTCCATCTTCTTACTGTTCCCTATGATCACTAAACAACAGTGTCCAACATGTAATATTGACGTTTATACCTATATAGTATTTATCTTGATTTTCCAACTTCCAAATTGTACAATAGAAATATTTATCAAAGACATTCATAATGTTTGAAATTTTCACTCATGAATGTCAATATTAGTCCATAAAATTATGTCGATTTTTCGGCCGCCAAAAACGGAGATCTCCGTGTTGGTTCATAAAAAACTTTAACCTATTCAGCGAAAAAAATGTTTTATTCGCTAATACTTCAGTGGGCCTCTAAGTTCAGTGCCCCTGCATTGCGTGGCTGTGCACCCACATTTACGGCACTACTTGATTGTTTATGGTTTAAGGGTAAACTATTTTAATGTGGCATAATTATGGGGCATTTGTTGTTGTAAACGTTTCAGGGGCAAAATTTGAGGTGGGTCTTTTTAAGACAAAATTGGTGTACATTTTATCATATATAATATTACTCGGGCGAATCCTCTATGGAAGCAAGGGAAGCTTTCAAGCAGCTCTGGTGAGGTTTCTTGTTGTGCAGTGTGGAATTTATTAACGAAAAGTTTTTCGTCGAACAAATTTCAGGCTTAGAGTGAAATTACCCAAACAGCCCAAAACCTTGCCTAAATTTAAATATAAAAATTAAATCATGCAGAAGACATTTTAACGTAGGTATTTATAACATTTACGAATGGTTGACTGCATGTGAGAGCAAAGTCAAATTATTTTATTGGTCGTGATTACTTTTTCAGAACGAAAAATATGTTTGGACTAAAACGAGATTTTCTGATTTAAATAATCTTCATAAGGTAATAAAGAGGCATTCGATACGTAAAGAAGAAGAAAAACATGGAAGAACTCGAACAGAACATGTTTTAGATAAGCAGTTGGAAATTACTCATCAACAAAGCACTAAAGAAAAATCGGGGAATGTTAAAAAGACTTATTGATATTGTTTGTTTTTTGGGAGAGCATGAACTTGACTTTCGTGATCATAACGAATCCAGTGTCTCTGTAAATAAAAGTAATTACTTGGACTTGGTCGAATTGGTTGCTAAATACGACGAAACTTTGGGAAACCATTTGGTACATTCCACAGAGTTTCGCGCACATTCAGTGCAATACAGAATGATTTAATTTCTTGTGTTGCCCAAGTCGCACCATTAACTTACTAATTACAGAAGTTCCCATTAAGTGTCGTTCAGTTCAGTTCAAAAACATTTTATAGTCTTTTTCATCACATGCATTTGCATATCTAAAAGCTAGTTTAACAGCAAGAGTTCTTAGATTAGAGTGGTTCGGCTTATTACCCGTAGGTATTTTGCCGTCTTTCCTGATGGGATTTGATTTCTTTGTTCAATTCATATACTATTTTTCTCCTTAGGGAAAAATTTTACAAGTGAAAAAACCCTAACTTTCTTTTCAAATTTTAACAATTTTATCAATATTAACAAGTAACAATATTAACAGTAGATATTTACAAGTTATTTACAGTGAGGTGAGGCCCCTTATTTCTTTCTTCGCGCCTTATGCTCTTTTTTTTCTTGTTCCGTCTTCTGTTGGATTCCTCTCCATTGGTTCCTTTGTGCTGCTCTGCTCCTCGTTATCTTCTTTGCACGGTGATCTCCTTTCTGTTTCTGTGCTGCATATGTCTTTCCTGTATCGTCTGTTCCGTTAGTTTTCCTAGAGTTGGGAGTAGACTGATTGGCCTATAGTTTTGCGGGAATTTGTCATCCTTTCCCGGTTTGGCGAAGGACAGAACTTGGGCATTTTTCCATATTTCGGGGAAGTAGCAGGCGCTGTGGATTGCGTTTACCAGATCCGTTGCGTATTTAATGGCGGCTTTTGGGAGGTACTTAATCCGTCTTCTCCCGGTGCCTTGAGTGGTTTCGGTCTCTTGATGTGGGCCGATATATCTCTGGGCGTAAAGTCGGCGCGCGTTGCGTCTCTGTCGGCTATTGTGGCGGTGCCGTGGAAAGTTTTGATTTCTCGTCTTACTAGTCTTTCAATCTCGTAATTGTCTGTGTCGTTTTCGCGGAACTGTCTTTCGTAGTTATCCGCCAGGGCGGCTGCTATTCCTTCGTCTGAGTAAGTCAGTCCTCTTTCTCCATGGAGTCGCGTTATCTGTTTGTTTTTCGTCAGTTTTTTAGTCATTTTCCAGAGGGAGTTGTCTTTCGTGTTTAGTTTTTCAAGCTTCGCCTGCCATCCGTCATTGTATAAGTCGTTTAGTGCTGTCGTGAGTCTTTTGCTGATGGCGTTTAGTGTTCTTTTTGTTTGCGCATTGCGCGTCCTATGAAATGCGTTTCGAGCTTTTCTTTTGTCATTCAGTAGAGTTTTAATCTCCACTGGCAAGTTATTTTTGCTGTTCAATGTCGCTTTTGGTATTGCTGCTTGGGTGGCTTTTTGAATTGCTGTCGTTAGTGCTTTCGCGGCTCCGTCAATTGCGTCTGGGTCGTTTGCAGGTCGTGAGAGGATTGTCTTTCCTAGATCTTTCTTGTACGTCTTCCAATCGGCTTTTTGGTAATTATACTTCGTGTTTTTATTTTCTGTCTGTATGTTTTTGTCTTTTCGTAGTACTTAAGTCACCGGGTTGTGGTCTGAGTTTAAGTCTTCATGCGTAATTGGGTCGGAGTAATGTGTGATGTCTTTTAAAATACTGAGGTCTATGACGCTAGGCGCGTGCGTGTCAGTTGAGGGGAAGTGGGTCGGCGTTTGTGGGTGGATTAATATATCGTCTTGTCTTTCGTCCCGCATGTCAAATAGTCTCCTTCCGTTGTAGTTGTTGTTATTGCACCACCACGCTTGGTGTTTAGAGTTAAAGTCACCTGCTACAATTGTTTTCTCCTTATGTGCAAGTAACTCATTGATATCGCGTTTGCTGATTGTTCTCCCGGGCTTTGCGTATATGGAGTAAAATCTTGTGCCTTCTGTAGGCAGGACGCAGCCTATGTGCTCTATGTTTATTTCTTCTTGCTTAGTGACTTGGAATTTGATGTCGTTTTTAATTAGCACTGCTACTCCCCCTCATCTTGTTTTTCGGTCCTGTCTTATCGCCCTATAGCCTCTCACGAAGAATTTGTCCGCGTTAGTGAGGTGTGTTTCTGATATTGCCATTATATCTGTTTTATGCTTGTTTAGGAATACTTCCAGCTCTCTAATCTGTCTTTTAACTCCATTGGCGTTCCATTGTGCTATTCTTAGTATTTTCAAAGCCATTGTAAAGCTGTCTTCAGTATACATTCTACCCTTTCTTGATGGGATTGAGCGCTTTGCAGTGTGGCATGCAGATTTCTGAGAGTGGTTAGAATATGGCGAAAGTCAAAATTGCTAAAGGTGTCCCTCACTATGCTTAAAATTTCTCCTAATTCCCCATGCAGGCTTTCCCCCTTGCTTTGCTTGCATATGTCTGTTTGGCTTCGGTGTTTTATGTCTCTAATTTTCCTATCCTTTGTGTTCTGGCGGGGCAGGTGGGATCTGACGCGGCATCTTACATTTAAGTTCGTCCTTCTGTGGGCATTTGCGCGAATCATGCTCATTACTGCAGTATCTGCTTGCGGGACGATGGTTGCAGAATCTTGCCGTGTGTCCAAGCCCCTGACAGTTGTAGCATTGCGTTGGTCTATTGTTTCTGTAAGTTTCCCAACGCATCCCTATGTGGGCCAAGTGCCCCCTCCTAGTTAGGCCAGCCGTGTTTGCATTACCCGGAAAAATCAAGATATGGATGGGCAGCGGTTTGCCGTCTTTGAATACCTGGACCACTCTTTGGGGGTAGCATCCCTCCCCTTGCAGTAATTTCCCTACATCCTGTGCTGAGTATTCGGCGGGGATGTTTTTTACCACAATTTTGCGCGCCCTGTCCTCTCTTTTGCCAAATGTGTGGAAGTAGTGGTTTTTATCTTTTAGTGCCTTGGTTGTTGTGTCGTAGTCTGCCTCGATGGCTGTGTAGACCGTGATCTCCTTGCGGTTTGTTCTGCTCTTTAGTCCATGTCGCGTGATATTATGGATATCCGCTAACGTTTATGAACCGCGGCGGATGGAGGTATTTTAATGGGTGGGGTATAGTCTCGTCTCTCGTCCTCTGTTTCACTTTCTGAGAGGGAGTAACATCTATTGTCGTTTCGCAAGTTTCCGGTTTCTTCGCTTTTTTCCGGCCTTTTAGTATGACTTTTCTTCCTGTTTTGAACCCGGAATTCCCCGTCAGAGTCAGATCTATCTTTGCCTTCTTCCTCTCCGTATATTTTTCCGAACCTGGTATTTTTTGGCGACTGTTGGTAAGAGGGTTCTATCGCGTCCATCTCTGGCTTCTCTTCCCCGTTTCGGGCTTCGCGGTCGGTCGCAGTGCTCGCTATGCTAGACCTTACGCGGTTGTTGTCAGCTTTGATGGGGTTCCCTAGAAAATTATTGTTGTACCGTGTATGTTTGTGATTGGTGTTGTCCCGTGTTTCCATTCCTTGGCCCTATATTTCCCTACCGGGATGCGTCTCGCCGTGGCTAAGACGTCCCCTTCGAGCGAGTGGTTTGAAGGGGGATTACAGCTGGTCGGGTCCCTTTCTTCACCTGCTCGCTCTGTTCCCTACGCCCTTGTGTACAACCCCCGTCGAATACTCACAGCCCTCCGCCTCCCTTCCCTGGATGGGCCTGCCCTGAAAAGGTCCGTTTGGCCGTGGATTCCACCGTCGGAGTTTAGCCCGGGCGCTTACCTCGGGTGGGGGCTTTGCTCTTTCGGCTTCCTCGCAGTTGCCGTAGAAACAGGGCCAACTTGGCACCGCAGGCAACCGTGGGAGCTTGCCTCTGGTGGGGGCTATTACCCCACGGTTCCTGCGGATTTATTTTCGTCCTTAGAAGTGCTTGTTGGCCGTTCGTTGTGGCCCTGAACAAGGCCGTTTAGCAGATCGTGCTTCTCCGTCGCCTCTGTATGCTGGCGTCCCTGCTGCCCTGTGATATATTTTATTCTTCGGCTGCTTCTCTTGTGGCTCTGAGCAGGGCCCTTGGTTTAGGGTTTTTTCTCCGCCGTCGAATTCTCTCTCCGCCGTCGAATTCTCTCTCCGCCGTCGAATTCTCTCTCCGCCGTCGAATTCTCTCTCCGCCGTCGAATTCTCTCTCCGCCGTCGAATTCTCTCTCCGCCGTCGACTTCCCTCTCCGCCGTCGACTTCCCTCTCCGCCGTCGACTTCTCTCTCCGCCGTCGACTTCTCTCTCCGCCGTCGAATTCTCTCTCCGCCGTCGAATTCTCTCTCCGCCGTCGAGTTCCCTCTCCGCCGTCGACTTCCCTCTCCGCCGTCGACTTCCCTCTCCGCCGTCGACTTCCCTCTCCGCCGTCGAATTCTCTCTCCGCCGTCGAATTCTCTCTTCGCCGTCGAATTCCCTCTCCGCCGTCGAATTCTCCTCTATAAAGCCTTGATGATCTAAAGCCACTAAAGCGCTCCGATTCGATGATCGATCATGAGGCCGATCTAAAGCCGATGATCATCGCCATCCGATCGATCTATAATCTCTAAAACCACCCTCTTAAGAGAGCTTCCTGCACGACGGAACGAAGATATCCATTAAGTGTCGTATAAATGACATTCCATTATATACCCATACGGTTGTGTTGGAAATATACGCGAATTAAGTTGATAACAGGTAATTATGCAACATGTGTTGTATTTTATTAATCAGCGTAAATAAAATTTTCAAACTTCCAGAATTTATTTTCTTTTAAATTATGGTGTTATCTTAGATGTTAAAATAATTATTCAACTTCGTTTTCGATATATTCATTTTGGGACACCTTGTATACGCAGTATATAGAGAAAGTATTGCACTGTAATCGATATGGACTCTGAGATTTTGACGGGAATACACTTTTTAGATCTCCCTGAGTCAAGAAGAGTGGTTTTCTGTCTGTCTGTGCAAGGCTCTATCGCCTAGGCGGTTCAACGCAATCAAATGATATTTTGTATTTAGCCAGAAAACAAACGCTGAAGGGTTGAAGTATGTAGCGCAACAATGAAGGGTGGTTAAATTATGTTGATTTTCACAAAATGTCGATTTATTAAAAAATTGCTCGAACGATTTTGATGAAAATTTACTTTTGGAGTCATAAATAATGCTGTATACGCCCCATTTCTCGAAAAAATACCTATGTCGCTATTTTAGGCGTTCGTTTTAAGTCCTGCAACGATTCTAAGTAAATTTAATATGCGAGTGATTAATGTCCTACACTCACCCCGCGTTAATCAAATGAAAAAATAGACGCTCCTGGAATCGAACCCATGACTTCAATGTTGACGGTAAGGGGCTTAACAACACAGTTGCGCTGCCATGTAATTTCTGAAAGTTTGATCGTAAATGAATGGAATGTTTTCGAGTTATAAGCGGCTTCCTCATTCACCCATTTAACCCTATAGACATGGAACAGTAACAGAGATTCGGAGGAAATGATATTATATTCTGTTTGTTCAATTTCAATTTTTTTCAATTTCAAAAACACTTTATTTTCCTTGTTAAAGAACATACATTGAACAAGTAATGTTTGGTTGTACATTTCAAATTCTGGTATTTCATATTGCTTATTACCGGCTGGTATTTTGCAGATTTTATTGTATTTCTTATTCTTGGTGCTTCCATTATTCTTCTTTAGGGAAAAAACTTATAGTGTAAAAACCCTATTATCTTAATTTTAACAGCTTAAATTTAATTAACAAAACAAAAGCAAAATTTTAACAAACTTTCTATATACATTATTAACATATATACAAGAGTAATTGGTTGCCCACTTCAAACCACAGCAGGGGGCCAATTAGTGAGATAAGATCATTATCGCTAAGTAGGAGGTTATGTTAATTAGTGATTATCTTGTTAATGAGGGTGGGAGGGGGGTGTTATCTTGCTAATGAGGGGGTGGGGGTGTGACTGACAGGTGTGAGGTTAGTGGGATGGGGTGCATAGACATTATGGCGCCGACCTGGATGTGTGGAGGGGGATGTGGTCTGAAAAATCCTGGCGGCCATGTTGGAATAGCGCTACCGTCAGGTTGAAATCGGAACTAAATGATTACGTATCTTAGGCGGTCATATTGGAATAGCGCCACCGCTAGTAGAAAACAGAAACTAAGAAGGTGGGTGTGGTCTGAAAAGTCCAGGCGGCCATATTGGAATTGCGCCACCACTAGTAGAAAACCTGCTGGTCCATAGGCTGGAGTAACGGAGTGGTTGGGAGGCAGAAACTGGATCTTAATGAATTTAAATTCTTCAAGGAGGTCATCTTGTAGTCCTGGAGGATGGGCAGGAGCGTTGTCCATAACAAGCAAGATTTGGAGTGGTAGATTCATCTCAAGCAAATATTTTTTCACAGAAGGGCCAAACACTTAATTGATCCAATCAGTAAAAAGGTCACGTGTCACCCAAGCCTTGTTGTTGGAACTCCACATCACTTTAGCCTGCTCTTCTGGACTTTACACCTCTTGAAGGCTCGTGGAGTTTCTGAACGGTAAACAAGCAGCGGTTTAATTTTCAAATCGCCGCTTGCATTGGCACAAAATAGCAGCGTGAGACGGTCTTTCATTGGCTTGTGGCCTGGTAATGCATTCTCCTCTGCTGTTATATAGGTTCGCTTCGGCATCTTTTTCCAGAAGAGACCCGTTTCGTCACAATTGAAAACCTGTTGCAGCAGGTAACCCTCAGAATCTACAAGCTTCTTGAAGTCGCCGATGAAGTTCTCTGCTGCCTTTGCGTCGGAGCTTGCTGCTTCACCGTGCCTCACAACGATGTGGATGCCGGTTCTTCTCTTAAACTTCTCGAACCACCCACGACTTCCCTTAAATACTTCTTCTTCGGCCGTTGATGATCCTGGAGTTTTCTTAACGAGGTCGGCGAAAATCACTTTCACCTTCTCACAAATGATGTTCTCATTAATAGTGTCGCCTTGCAGTTGCTTTTCATTTATCCATATGAGAAGCAACCTTTCAACATCATCTAGAATACGTAACCGTTGCGTAGATATTCTTGTCACTCCCTTTGAAGCATCTATCTCCTTAATCTTGTCCTTGTTCTTGAGGATAGTGCAAATCGTTGATGTAGACCGATTGTATGTGCGTGCTAGATCAGCCACGCTCACACCTCGTTCTCGCTTTTCAATGATTTTACGTTTCATTTCTACGGTTATTTTTATTCTCTTATAGCTGTCTCCTTGCGGCTTTTTCTTCGGGGACATTTTTGCAAGGGTTATTGAACTTTGCACAAAAAAAATCACAAATAATATGTCTGAACACAAGTTTGGAAAAATGTGTGATCACAAGCGACACTAAGATCCTAGCGGAACGAGTGCTAAACACAGACTGATATAACAGGCATGGACGGTTGACTAAGGGGGAGGGGGGACGGACAGAGCGGAAATCCAAGCACGCTGTCAGCAGCAGGCTTGCAGCTAACGCATCCGTTCCTCGGATTGGCTGATTTCGAGCCGTCAGGCGACTGCAGCGCTCTGCGGTGCTGGCCCTATATAGAGACCCCGCACCGCTCTGTCCGACCCCCCTTGCCTTCCGACCCTCGCTGTTGCAGGCGCACAATCCGGGACTTCCCCTCCCCTCGTCACTCGTTATGCGAAACGTCCCTCGTTCAGCGAATCATTTTTTTACAATTTATTTTGCTCGTTATGCGAATTACTCGTTATGAGAGGTGCTCGTTAAGCGAGGTTCCACTGTATAGGGACCCACATTCCTCTAACTTTTCAACACCACACCGCTACGCGATTTCTCAAACATAGTCGATGGTTAGTATTCCGAAGATAAATGAAAAATGGCTGAGATATCTTTCCTTGAAACGGTGAAGCGGAGAACTCGGAAAGAGAGAGACGTATGGAACAATAACCTTTGTCTGGGTTATCGTGTTTTAGAAGTGATTAGCCGCATTAGAAAACTTTGAATAGGATTCCAATATCAATTCATTGTTCGTTCATTCGTCAGGAACATATGTTATACAAATACACCTCTGTTATTGAAATTTGCGTTCATTCTAAGGCGACGGGGGAGATACAAGGAGGCGGGGACATCTCCTGTAAATTCGCAATGATGATGCAAACACCGATTTTCAGTTGCACAACTACCGAGCTATATCTCTCGACCACCAAGAGGTCTCCTGATTCGCGACTAGTCTGCGTTACTTTATCTATCCTCGACGTCCATCCAATTTTTTCCACTTCCTACCTTTATTCTGACGAGGAATTCAGCCTGCATCTCGGAGTAAATCGTTCCTCGAAGAAGAGTGATATCCTAATACTATTTCTTTAGGAAGTTCGGAGTTCCATTGCATCATGGTCGTGAAAAGCGCAAGGTAAGGCACCGTATATTACAACCATTTTTGTTATTATTTTTTATTTACTTGGATGAAGATATATATAGAATATCGATATATCTTCTTATACTCTTGAAACTGACCTGCTATTCATTGCACTACCTCTTAGATACCAATTGTGCGTAGACAAGATGGAATCAGTCGTTAATAAAAATAAAATTTAAATGGTAGAAGAGATGAGACTGAAATTTGCAGGGCGTACGTATGTGGTCTATGATGTCATTTATTACTCTGTCAAAGAAATTCTTTCGAGTTATCGTTTGGCGGCGGGGGGTGCATTCAAATTCGTCAAAATAAGATTATGGGCAAACGGTTATAGATATAAAGTTAAACATTTTCAATATTTATGTAGCCGTTAATACCGACAACAAGTCTGCAGGAGAAAACCTTTTGAAAATTTCTTGGGCGGCAGAGAGTGACTTCAAAATTTCCAAATTAATATTCTGAGCAAATGGTTTCAGATATAAAGTTAAATTTTGTGTTTATTATTCCATAAATTACAGTTGATTGATTTTCTCACCCCTTCAATACGGTTTCTCGTACACAGAACAAATGTTGTTCTTATTTCTTCCGCATTAGATGGAGTCACATCAACTAATGATGTCAGGTCCTGCCAATTCACGGCGCACCTCTGCGAGATGTGGCCTGTGTTTTGGTTATCTGAGGAATAGATTTTAAAATTCGCGAGGATAGGTGGTTGGATATATCGAAACAAACAGATTGAAAATAATCCAATCCATTTCTGCCTTTGTCTCCGTCAGCAACATCATGATTGCCATTACGTTTGCAAACGTAAGCAAAATCATCGCACCTGAAAAGTCACTAGCAGAGTAGATAATAAAATGCAGGATAATATTTTTGCGATATCACCAAATATCCGCAATATCCGAATGTGAAATAAAAAAAATTCGGGAAATCATACAAAAATGGTAGCTCCATTTGCTGACGCGATACGAAAAAGCGCGTTTTATTTATCAGGTTTTATTTAAAATTGTAAACTAAATATTCTTTGAAAATTTGTTACGGCATAAAGTAATTTATGGAATAATAAACACAAAATTTAACTTTATATCTGAAACCATTTGCTCAGAATATTAATTTGGAAATTTTGAAGTCACTCTCTGCCGCCCAAGAAATTTTCAAAAGGTTTTCTCCTGCAGACTTGTTGTCGGTATTAACGGCTACATAAATATTGAAAATGTTTAACTTTATATCTATAACCGTTTGCCCATAATCTTATTTTGACGAATTTGAATGCACCCCCCGCCGCCAAACGATAACTCGAAAGAATTTCTTTGACAGAGTAATAAATGACATCATAGACCACATACGTACGCCCTGCAAATTTCAGTCTCATCTCTTCTACCATTTAAATTTTATTTTTATTAACGACTGATTCCATCTTGTCTACGCACAATTGGTATCTAAGAGGTAGTGCAATGAATAGCAGGTCAGTTTCAAGAGTATAAGAAGATATATCGATATTCTATATATATCTTCATCCAAGTAAATAAAAAATAATAACAAAAATGGTTGTAATATACGGTGCCTTACCTTGCGCTTTTCACGACCATGATGCAATGGAACTCCGAACTTCCTAAAGAAATAGTATTAGGATATCACTCTTCTTCGAGGAACGATTTACTCCGAGATGCAGGCTGAATTCCTCGTCAGAATAAAGGTAGGAAGTGGAAAAAATTGGATGGACGTCGAGGATAGATAAAGTAACGCAGACTAGTCGCGAATCAGGAGACCTCTTGGTGGTCGAGAGATATAGCTCGGTAGTTGTGCAACTGAAAATCGGTGTTTGCATCATCATTGCGAATTTACAGGAGATGTCCCCGCCTCCTTGTATCTCCCCCGTCGCCTTAGAATGAACGCAAATTTCAATAACAGAGGTGTATTTGTATAACATATGTTCCTGACGAATGAACGAACAATGAATTGATATTGGAATCCTATTCAAAGTTTTCTAATGCGGCTAATCACTTCTAAAACACGATAACCCAGACAAAGGTTATTGTTCCATACGTCTCTCTCTTTCCGAGTTCTCCGCTTCACCGTTTCAAGGAAAGATATCTCAGCCATTTTTCATTTATCTTCGGAAATCGCGTAGCGGCGTGGTGTTGAAAAGTTAGAGGAATGTGGGTCCCTATATTTCTTTTCAAACCAGCGTGGAACTTGATTCCCCGAGAAACCTTTTGGTAAACTAGAGCGCCATCCTATATCGAGCCATTTAAATATACCAATGAGACGCAATTTTTTGCTCAGGTTTGGCTTATTGAGAGACTCCTTCCAGGAATACGCCATCGCTTTAGTGAGAGCTTTATTCCATATTCTGCTTTTATTTTATGCCGTTCATTAGTGGGAAATGCGCAGCATTTTAGGTGTTGTAATTTAATAGTCATCACAAATAACAAAATGTGTCTGTAAATTTGGTTCGTAATCTGCTCTGAAAGCATAAACGAAATTTACACGGCAATTGAATTGAACCGATTGACGCAAAAATTATTTGCATAGAAACGTACAAATTTTCTTAGATAAAAAATCTGGTTTCCAGCACATGACTTTCTTCATAATGTCATTATTAGAATGCGATAGTAAGAAGTTGCTCTCGATATTAATGTCATCAAGAATAATTATTTGCAATTACACTCATGAAATATTTTTAAAAACTTGGAATAATTTTCCCAATGAATAACACATTCAATCACTTTTACATTGTAAAATCGATAAGTAAACAAAATTGTTATTTGTAGCTATGGATAACAAAATATAGATGATCTTTTAAAATTACCTTTGACGGAGCTGGGATCGCTATCATTGTTTAAAAGAAAAGTTGTTTTCATAATAAGACGCTAGGTGGCACTGGGATAAATTTAATCGCAATTGAAATTAATCTTGCCAGCGTAGGCATCGCTGTCAACAGTTAGCATATAATTTCATGACAACGGATCCAAAGGTATCACTTAGCGACGCACTTAGCAAATTCAGAATAATAATCAAAATATCTATTACAGAACCCGTTTTATAAAAAAATGTTTCAATCAAAACTTGTAGAAAATTATATGGTTTGCAACGTTGATGATAACAAATATTTATATAAATGAAGTCCTAAAGGAGATATTTGAAAAATAGTGAAAGCGGAAAACGTGTATTTCCGTTGAAATCTTGAATTCTATTTTTCAAAAACAACACTTTCTCCGATACTGCGCATAGAAAGTAAAAGTGTTTGACGCTAATGCGGCTCCCTGCGCCCTTGGAACCAGGTCCCGCGATTTTCCTAGCCAGTTCAGACTGCGAAGCATGTCATAGGCCAGGTGTGGCCAACCGGAGGCTCCGAAAGTACCGCAAAACATAACAGCAAGTTTTTGTTATTATTATTATATGCATCATCAGCTACATTGTGTTAAATTACACAGACCTACAAATTGAAACTTGTTGAATGGGGTTTGCATCAAAATAGCTTATTTTATCTAAGTTTACTGCGCTGATTTCAAAAATGATATCCATTTTTTTGTATCACGTAAGGATTTTTCACAAATTAGGAGAATGGAAAATACGTTTTTCCTCATTTTCTCAATTTCAAATCCTTTATTTTAATGACAATACATGCATTATTTTGTGAAATTTGTGAATAAAATACATTTAGAAATGAAGAAAATTGAAGAACGTTAAGCAAAAATAACGATCTTCTCCGTGGCTTTTTGGTTCAACATGCGGTGGTGGCCACGATTTATTCTGATCACCAAATTCCATCGTAAAGTATGCATAGTACGCCTTTTTCACAAATTCTGTAATGTCTTGCCGCTTCTTTTTCGCAACAAAAGTACAACATATATTACAAAACCTGCTTGGGTTATTTACACAAGCTCTTCACGCCATAATGAACAGCAAAACACAAAGACACGATACAAAACAATAGCGGTAGGGAGACGCCTGGCCCCGACGGGATCCGCAATGAAGCCTTCCGCCAGATTCCGATTGCATTCGGAACTTGGTTGGCGCTCCTATTCACCGCCTGCCTCCGGATCGGCCACTTTCCGACGAAGTGGAAGGAAGCTGTCACCGTGGCCTTCACGAAAACGAAAGCCTGCAGAGACCCGTCGAAGTATTGGCCGATATCCCTACTCGACGGACTTGGGAAGCTCTTCGAGAGGACGCTTCTGCCGCACATCCACAGCCACCTGTCCGAAAACTCCGTACTTCCGGACGCGCAATTTGGTTTTCGCGCAGAACACGCGACCACTCACCAGGTCGCGCGGGTCTGCAACTTCATTACGGACGCCTTCAACACGAAGCGGCACGTCGCCGCCGCATCTTTCGACGTGACGAAGGCATTCGACCGCATGTGGCACGGCGGCCTATTACGGAAAATGCGGAAATTTGACTTTCCGCAGTGGCAGAAGAACATCATCGCGGACTACCTTCGCGGCCGCAGCTTCCGGGTCCGTTGGCAGCATGCGACCTCCCACTCGAAGACCATCTCCTCCGGCGTACCCCAAGGAAGCGTAGTCGGGCCCACGCTGTATAACATTTTCACCGCAGACGCTCCCACGGACCTGGGATGGAACATCCTCCTGGCATTCTACGCCGACGACGCCGCCATCCTTTGTCGGTCGACGAAGAAGAAAATGGCAGCAGTATACCTACAGCGCGCGACCGACTCCCTCCTCGCCTGGTTTTCCGAGTCGAAACTACAAGTCAACGCAACGAAGACGCAGACGATCGTCTTCACGACATCCTTCTCGCCGGAACCGGACGGGATCCTCGTCGGAGCCGAGCAGGCGGAGTGGAAAGACCGCGATCTACCTCGGGGTAACGCTCGACCGAGCGCTGCATTTCGAGGGGCATGCCGCGAGAACCGCCCACCGCGCCCTCGGCGCCAAGCTGAGCCTCGCCCCCCTCCTCCGCAACCGGTTCATCCCGATGAGGAGAAAGATACATCTGTACAAGGCGATCATTCTGCCGGCAATAACTTAAGCCTCGCCAGCATGGAGCGGTCGGCTCCTTTGGAGGAGCAAATCCGCCCTCACCCAGGTCGAGAAGGCCTGCCTCCGCACAATTGCCAACCGCCGCAGAAATGTCTCTGACATCTACGCGTGGCTGCCAATGCAGCCAATCTTGGAGACCCGCTTCTGGAACGCCACCGCCCGGAAAGAGGCCCGAATATTTCGGGACATTGCGGACGCTCGCCCGCAGCCATGAGACCGGCACAAGAGACCGCGGTCCTCGACAGGCGCCAATGAAGACGTCCCCCCTAAACGGCAGAGGACCTAAGAGAAAACGGCCCTTTTCAGGGCGTTAGTTAATTGACTGACTGACTTCTCCAAAAATCCGGCACGGGAATCCCGTGTTAGGGCCAAAGTGGGCCCGAAAGCTCCTCGACGAGCAATCAAACCACCAGCCGCAGCCGCTTATGTGCCTTCACCCGGAGGCAGAAAAGTGGCATGAGACTGCGCCTCTTTGAGCAGATTTCTCACCACCACATGTCATGCACATAAAGCGCCGTGAGATAGCCTTCTGCTGATATCAAGTACGGAGAAAAGAATACGCTTACCAACGCACCGGAGGTCTTTTTAGGAATTCCTACGGTCGTGTTGGTACACCAACACCCGAGGCCTGCTGGTCTCGAACTTTTGTGGCCCTGACAAGGGCCCTGGCTCATCTAATCTTTCCAACGCCATGGAAAGCTCGCCGACCTCTTCGGCAGGCGATCCACCGGAAGGGGAGTCCTCCAACCCCTCCAGGAAGAAGACACCTTTCCTCTCTGTAGAGGAAAATTTGCAAAAGAGTGCCCGGCTCTCTGAGACCCAACCTCCACCTGCCGCCGTTCCTGTCTCCAATAGGTTCGACGCACTGGTGGATGGCGTCGAAGGACCATCCTCCTCGTCGAGGCCGACCCCAGCGCCCGTCGAGATGGACGCAAAGCAGTCACCTGCCACGACACCCACGGCGCGTCCGCCGCCGATTCTGATATACGACATCGTCGATTACCGCCTCTTCCTGGAGACAGTAACCGCCACAGTGACAGATAAGGACTTTATCTGTAATAAGATAAAGGACTGTACGAGGCTGAACGTCCGGAATACGGCGGACTACTATGCCGTCCTCGAGATGCTGCACTCCAATAATGCGCAGTACAGCTCCTGGATGCCTGCGGACCAACGGACAGTGAAGTATACCGTCCGCGGCCTGCACGCCAACCTCGATGTGAACTACATTAAGAAGGGCTTCGAACTGCTCTACGCCCCTGTCACCCATGTCCGCAATATTTTCACGAAAGACGGAAAATCCACAGACACCTAGTTTGCCTCCTTCCAGCTCAACGCGGACTGGACGGATGACAAGGTGCGCCAAATTCGCCGGCTCATCCACTCCACGGTGAGAATATCGCCGTACAAATACCGACGACCCCAGATCTGCTAACACTGTAACCGCTGGGGTGATGGCTCACTCTACTGCACAGCGGCTCCACGCTGTTTCAAGTGTTCCGGCCCACACAGGGAAGGATTGTCCGCTTAAAGCCACGGACAAGGCGACCTGCTGCAACTGCGGAGGCGATCACATCACCACCTCTAGAGTCTGCGACTACTACAAGAGGGCAGAGGCGCATCACAGCGGAGGCCTGCAGTATCCCACGGCAAAGCAGCAGCTAGCCAAACGGATGAAGAAGAAGTCGAGGAAGGCCCATACAACCGACGCCAGAGCGGACGACGTCCCATCCCTCGGGAGCGCGGCCGCTAGAGCCAGGCCAACGCCTCACGCCCCCCGCCCCCCGCCTCCGTCTCGACTTGGCCGGCGAATTTCCACCCCTCCGGCAAACGGCTGAGGACACACGGCGCCAGAAACCGAGCCCGCGGGAAGCTTCTCGCCGCCCAGAACCGCAGGAACGTCACTCCCACCCTCCTACGCAGCGTGAAGAGCGACGACAGAACACAACGGGAAACCCGTGGAGGATTTCGGCTTCCGGAGAGGCGGACCGAAACTCCATGAAAGACCTGTTGACAGCCCTCCTGACCATCACATCTGCTATCCAGCAGCAGATGCAGGCCCTTGGACTAGTGATTATGAGGATTACCGGCCTCCTTGAAGAACCCTAAATCACGTCGCACGAGTAGACTCACCATCGTTCTTTGGAACGCGAACGGAGACATCGCCCGGAAAACCCCGGAACTTCTTCGGTTCCTGCGAAAACAACGGGCAGCCATCGCTCTCATCTCCGAAACGCACCTCCAAGCTTGAAGGAGGTGGACAGTTCCGGGTTACAAGGTCCTCCGCACCGACAGGGACGGAGGAGGGAAACCATCAGGAGGAACGGCAATCCTGGCCAGGGAGGACGTGGAGATTTCATCCATCCCTACGCCGACCCTGCACTCCATTGAGGCAACAACGGCGATCATCACCACGCCGAGGGGCCGTTTGCGCATCGTGTCCTGCTACCTGCCTCCTCGATCGGCATTTGCATTCGCCGACTTTGATGCCATCTTCTCGGGAATCATGCCGAGGCTGGCGGGTGGAGATTTCAACGCCAAGCACCCGAGCTGGAATTCAAGGCGCGTAAACCCGAAGGGAGAACGCCTTCGGAAGTGGCTTGACGACAGTCGTGTCAAAGTCACGAGCCCCGCAGAACCAACGCGATTCCACCACACTGGATAGGGGGATATCATGGATATAGCGCTCCATCGCTCGCTCACCTCGTCTATTTCGGCGTACAGCGTCCCTTGCCTGTCAAGCGACCACAACCCGGTAGTAATTGGTCTTGGCATAATCCCTTTTACGACCCCGGTCACGAAGACGCTAGATCTGAAAGCGGCGGACTGGAAAACGTTCCGCAAAATAGTTGCTGACTCCATCCCGCTGGAGTTCTCCCCTCCGGCCGATGCTGCAGAGACGGACAGGATGGTGGAAGACCTCACGAGCACGATACACTCCGCCCTCCACGGCTCAGCGCCTGTTTGGGCCAAACATCCTCCAGACTACATGGACCTTCCACCGCAGATCCTCCAGGCCATCCGGTGGAAGCTGCTGCGCCGCGGTTCCCCTGAACTCCGCCGGCAACTCACCCAACTACAACACCAGATCCGAGACGAGATCCGGGAGCACCGGCAGCAGAGGTGGGACACCAAGATGGCAGCCCTGAAACTCAGCGACGGTTCCATCTGGGCGATGGCTAAGGCCCTCCACTCCAGCAAGACACAGGACTATGCCATCCGGAGGGACGGTGAGCTGGCAAGCTCTGACGGAGAGAAGGCCGAACTCATGGCCGGACATCTTGCCGACTGCTTCACAGACAACCCTCCGGCTCCCACGACTCCGGACTACTCCATCGAAGATTTTCCCAGCTGACACAGTGGACAAGGAGGAGCCTCCAGAGGTCTCGGCAGAAGATGTGAAGTCCATCATCACACATCTCCCGCTCCGGAAGGCGCCTGGAGATGACGGCATTCCGAACGAGGCTCTTCGGCATCTGTCTAAAACTGTCGTGCCGGTGCTGCAGGGAATAATCAACGCGTCCATTAACCTCGGCCACTTTCCAACGCCCTGGAAATCGGCTGTCGTCATTTGCATTTAGAAACCGGGAAAGGCGCCGACGAAACCAGAGTGCTACAGGCCTATCTCCTTGCTACCTGGATTGGGCAAGGTCTGGGAAAGAGCGATCAAAGGACTCCTACTGGCCCATGTGGAGAAGCACTCCGTCCTTCCTCCGCAGCAGTTTGGCTTTAGGGCCGAGCACTCCACTACCCAACGGCTGGTCCGCGTTGTGGAATTTATTGTTGACGCCTTCAACCGGAGGGAATGCGCGGTCGGGGCCTTTTTTGACATCAGTAAGGCCTTCGACCGTGTGTGGCATGCCGGACTCCTGAAGAAAATGGAAGACATGGAATTTCCGCCGTGGCAATGCCGCCTGATGAAATCTTTCCTGGCGGGAAGGACGTTCCGAGTTCGATGGAAATCTACTCTCTCCACGAGGCAGCCGATGATGGCCGGGGTCCCGCAGGGGTCTGTCTTAGGACCCCTGCTGTTCAACATACTTACGGCGGATGTGCCGCAGAATCACCATTGGAACACGCTGCTAGCCTTATACGCAGACGACGCTGCGGTCATCGCGCGGTCAAAAAAGGCGTATCAAGCAGCGACATACTTGCAGCAAGTAACAGACAGCCTCACGTCCTGGTACGCAAAATGGAGGATCGCCATCAACCCATCCAAGACAGACGACGGTATTCCACCTGCACTGGCGTATGGAACCTCCAGATCCCATTCACGTCCAGGGAGAGGAAGTCCCCTGGGGAGAATCGGCAGTGTACTTGGGGATTACCCTGGACCCTGCGCTGGACTTCCCTGCCCACGTTCGGAACATCATCAACAGCCTCCACGGCTTTCGGTCTTCACTCTCGCCGATACTCCTGAATCGGTATGTGTCTCGAGAGATGAAGCTGACAATTCATCGGAGCATCCTCCTTCCTAAGATGCTCTATGGCTCCCCTGCTTGGTGCGCCAGACTTCGGCCTGGCTGCAAAACCCGGCTGGAAGTATGGCAGAATAACCTCCGGCTCATCGTCCGCCCTGGGCGGGGAATCAACACCAGCACCCTACTAGCAGCGGCAAAGTTCCCTTCCATCAAGGACAGGATGACCGAAGCGGCTACGAAGTTCTTCGACTACCTCCAACCCCCTGCGGGTAGGGGGATTGAGAATACTCCCGCAGCCCCTCTGCTGGTCGTAAGAGGCGACCAATGAGGCGAGGAGCAGACCTCGTTAAAAAACCCCCAGTTTCTGCCGAGGGCAGTGTCCAGATAGTAGGTGGGTTCACTATCTGTGCATAAAGCCACAACATCTGGCTAAGAATCCACCCGTGTGTTTGCCGTGCACGGCGGCCCGTAAGGGGGAGAAGGGGATCCTGGTGGTTGAGCTCCTTGGTTCCGGAAGAGGTCGGATGCCTTGGAAGGGCCATGGAGTAATACACCACTTAGGCCCCAGATTCACTGTAGACGGGCGGTCAGGTGCTAGCCACACCTGGCCAATCGGCTTCCGTCACGTTTCGGCGTTCCGGTGGCGAGTGCTTTGGGCTATGGAGGTCTGTGGAGGGGGGTCGAAGGTGCATGGGGTTGGAGGCCCATGTATGGTGGGTGGAGTGGGTGCTGAGACCTAACCTGAAGCAGGCAGCCTAGCTGCGGGTGCTATATCCCTTGGTTAGCCCTGGCGACCATACCGGTTTGCGGTGTGGCGTCCCAAATGTGTGGCTCCGTGGTGGGTGGGGAGACCAAGAGATGAAAATTTTTCCTTATTATGAAAGGACTACCTCCTCCCAAAAGACCCCGTCCGGAAACGGATGGGCGAGATATGGTTGTCGGCACATGCCGCAAGTATTTGATAATGAAATGTAAGAAGGAGGGAGAGAACCTCACCAAGGTATCTCCCTTCTTAATTCATAAAGTTTTGACCAATGCTGTTCCTGGGTCTATTAATGTTAAAAAGTTGCGTGACGGTACTCTGCTGATAGAAACGTCTGAGGAGAAGCAGAGCCAGAAGTTGCTGTCGATGACGAAGCTTCACGACATAGAAATCACTGTTGAGCCGCATAAGACCCTTAACACGTGCCGAGGCATAATTTCTTGTTATGACCTCTTATACGTTGAAGTCGACGAGATAACGAAGGAGATGGCTTCGCAAGGGGTCATCTCCTGTCGTAGACTCACGACTAAACGTAATGGTGAGACCATGAATACCACCTCGGTGGTACTCACCTTTGCACGTGACAAAATTCCTGAAAAAGTTTTCGTTGGGTACGAGTCTTGCCCAGTCCGACCCTTCATTCCGAACCCCATGCGTTGCTATCAATGCCAAAGATTTGGCCACATTGCACCTCGGTGCAAGGGCGAATCTATCTGCCCAAAATGTGCCAAGAATAAGCACGATGGGGATTCTTGTGCCTCTCCTGCCCTTTGTGGCAATTGCGGTGGACCACATCCAGTCTACTCGCGGGATTGCCCAAAGCTGCAGGAAGAAAGGAAGATCATGGAGATCAAGGTGACGGAGAAGATCCCATATTTTGAGGCCCGGAAGAAGTATAAGGTGCTCGTAGCCCCAACTTTTTCGAGGTCCTATGCGGCAACGGCAGCAACACCATCAACTCCTATTAAAACAGCCAGCATAGGAATACAAACAGAGAATCAGGGACAGCAACCAAGGAAAAAAATGGGAAAAAAGGTAGAGGAATCTTTAGGAAAAACAGGGAAAAATACTGCCACATCCATGGATATGGATAAAACCATCTGTGTGATATCTTCCAAGAAGACTGCTCCAAAGGAAAATGACACAGAGACAAAAGCTCACGTCCTGAGACGTGAGATAACTCCACCACAATCTCCTCCTCGTGATGCGATGGCACTAAGCGAGGAGGAGATGGAGGAAGGCGAGTTGGAGGAGGACCAACTCAAAATCCTCCTCCTGAACCAGAAGAAGGGTAGGAAGTTGAAGCTTAACCGATAAGCTTCCCTTCCACAGAGATGGGTTTTAATCGCGAGTCTTTTACTTTTATCATTTTAAATATATATTTATGTTTGCCATTCAATGGAATTTGAATGGCTATTTTAAACATCTAGAGGAGTTGAAGGTTTTAATTGCACATTTTAACCCGTCCTGTATTTTCTTACAAGAAACTCATTTTAAGGTTACCGACACGCCTAAATTGAAGGGGTACAGCATCCTGCGGCTAGATGACCTTAGCGGTCGACGAGCGCAAGGTGGTGTTGCTGCTGCTGTCCGGGAGACCCTATACACCTCCCGGGTAGACTTGCAGACACCCTTGCAGGCCCTAGCTGTGACGGTAGCTGTACCGGAGAGGGTTACATTCTGTAATGTATACCTTCCGGAGTGGGCTCCAGTCACCATGAGGATCCTGCAGGATCTGGTGGAGCAATTACCCAAGCCATTCGTCCTTTTGGGCGATTTTAATGCTCATAGCACCCTTTGGGGAGAAACTGTGAGTGGTTCTAATCGGCGAGGGCGTGTTTTAGAAAAGTTTTTAACAAATTTTAATCTTATTTTAATTAATAAAAAAGAAAAGACTCGTTTTAACTCTTTTACAGGAGAATACTCCTCAATAGATCTATTGATTTGCAGCAGTAGTATTGCTCCCCGTTTTAAACTCCAAGTCCATGATGATCTCTGTGGAAGTGACCACTTCCCCCTTCTTATCCGTAAAAATTTTTTTTGTGAAAATTTTAACAGCCCCCAGAAATGGCTTTTAAAGAAAGCCAACTGGGAGGATTTTAAAAAGAACCTTGATTTTAATTTTAACTCGACTCGTAGTGGCGTTGAAAACGTAGAGGACCTTCGTAATGCAGTAGTTCATGCTGCAGAGAAGAGCGTTCCTGTTTCAGCTGTCAAAGCAAGTCGTCCACCAGTGCCTTGGTGGAACGATGAATGTGCTGAAGCAATCAAGAAACGAAAGAAGGCCCTACGCATTTTTAACAAGTACCCTACATGTATGAATCTAGCGGCATTCCGGCGCCTGCGAGCGAAGGCTCGTCAGGTGGTGAAAACTGCAAAAAGGAACTCTTGGATGAAGTATGTCAGTTCGATCATCCACCGAACACCTATTGCACAGGTTTGGAGGAAAGTGAAATGTATCTCCGGTGTTTATCATCTCCCAGGCACCCCATCTGTTGTTGTGAATGGGTCCATTGTGATGGAGCCAGCCACAGTAGCTGAGGCTTTTGGAAATCACTATGCTTCCATAAGTAGCTCGGCCAACTACGATCTGGCCTTCGCGTCGCATAAGCGTCGTGAAGAAGGAGGCTTCCGCCCCTTCGAACCAGGCCTGGCCGGAGCTAGCTACAATGACCCCTTCACACTGTGGGAGCTGGAGTCAGCCATTGCTGATCTGAGGGACACCGCTCCAGGAATGGACCGTGTCCACAATGCCTTCCTGCGATGTGTGCCGAACTCTATCTTAGGAGAGATGTTGAATGCATTTAATAAAGTCTGGCAAGATGGAGATTTTCCCAAGAGTTGGAGAGAGTCTATAGTAGTCCCGATCCCTAAACAGGGAAAGGACAAGACTCTCCTCGGGAACTACAGGCCAATTTCTCTGACCTCCTGCCTGTGCAAGCTAATGGAGAGAATGGTGAACCGAAGGCTAGTTTGGTGTCTTGAGAACCGTAATCTTCTCTCCAACATCCAGTGTGGCTTCAGGCAGCATAGGAGTACTGTCGACCACTTGGTAAGGATTGACAGCTTCATCCAAGAGGCATTCGTCCATCGCCAGCATGTTGTGGGGGTCTTCTTTGACCTGGAGAAGGCCTACGACATGACATGGCGTTTTAAAATTTTAAAGTGTCTTAGGTCGTGGGGTTTTAAAGGCAATCTGCCTACTTTTATTCAAAATTTTTTATCGGATAGAGTTTTTAAGGTCCGTATTGGAAACTCATTTTCCGACACATATCCTCAGGAAAATGGAATTCCGCAAGGGTCCATATTAAGCGTAACGCTGTTTGCAATAGCGATCAATGACGTAGTAAATTCCATCACACCACCTGTGGAAGCCTCTCTGTTTGTTGACGACCTGGCAATATTTTGTCGATCGTCAAGGGTAGCACTGGCTGAGAGGCAGCTACAAATTACGCTCAATCGTCTCCACGAGTGGTCCCGCCGAAATGGCTTCCGTTTTTCGGAAGAGAAAACATGTTGTGTCCATTTTAATAGGCGCAGGGGTATATTCCCCAAACCTATACTTCGGCTGGGCAACCACCAGTTGAATTTTGTGGACTCGGTGCGTTTCCTGGGTGTTCTGTTTGATGAGCGACTAAATTGGCGAAGCCATATTCAATCCCTTAAGGTGAAGTGCCGGATGTCGCTCAGTTTATTACGAGCGTTGACTGGCCGCTCGTGGGGTGCGGATCGAACATCAATGCTTCTCCTTTACAGGGCATTGGTTCGGTCCAAGCTCGACTACGGCTGTTTTATATACGGTGCTGCCCGGGCATCTTATCTGCGTACACTGACATCACTGCACAATGCCGGACTACGGTTGGCGACTGGTGCCTTTCGAACCAGTCCCATCCCCAGCATTTATTGTGATGCTGGAGAGCCACCGTTGGAAATCAGGAGGAATGTCCTGATGTGCAGTTATGTCAGCAAACTTTTAGCCCTTCCTTCGCACCCGTGTTTTAAAATTGTTTTTAACCGTAGTTTAATGGACGTTTTTAACAGAAGACCCCGGGCCCTGAAGCCCCTTGGTATTCGTTTTTATAATTATATTATAGGCAATAATTTAACTTTACCCCAGATTTATAGATTGCAAGTTCCGCGTAACCCTCCTTGGAATACCCCGAGGCCAGAAATCTTATTTGATTTAGCTCGAAGGCCCAAGAATGAGTGTCCTCCTGCAGAACACGAGGTTGCATTCGCCGAAATCCTGTCACGCTGTCCAGGATTCGCACCTATCTTCACGGATGGGTCGAAGTCCTCAACAGAATGCGCATGCGCCTTTGTATCCCTGCACACATCCTCCGGGTTCAAGCTTAATCCGTTATGTGGTATCCACACTGCGGAGCTCACAGCTATTAAGCTGGCCCTAGAGAGCATTGAACGTCGGAATATATCTCACTTGATATGTTCCGACTCAATGAGTGCATTACAATCCATTGCCTGCTATAATCCAGTACATCCTTTGGTCCAGGATGTGCACTCCTCCCTCATCATCTTGAAGAGTCGAGGTGTGCAAATTAAGTTCGTATGGGTGCCGAGCCACGTAGGTATAGCAGGCAATGAGGCAGCTGATGTCGCTGCTAAGGATGCCCTGGGAAACCCAGAGGTGCAAATGGATCTCGTGCCATGGAGAGACCTTCGTGCGATGTTTTGTGGCGCACTGCAGAAGGAGTGGCAAGCCTCATGGCAAAACCTCGAAAACAACAAATTACGCACAATCAAGGTCAGTACCGGTGCATGGCAATCATCTGTCAGGACTAGTAGAAGGGAGGAGGTGGTCATCACGCGATTGAGGATAGGCCACTGTGCCTTAACCCACTCGTACCTTTTTACTACCCCACGTGTACAACCTCGATGTGATGACTGCGACACTGTTCTTACCATAAGACACCTCCTGACAGAATGCCAAAAATATCTTGAGTTGCGTAGGAAATGCAATATCAGGGGATGTATAAGAGACATCCTAGGTGACGACACAACTAGGATGAATGAAGTTTTATTATTTTTAACGGAGGCTGGACTTTTCCAACGATTTTAAATTCTATTCTTTTCTATTTTTATTTTATTATTTATTTATATATATGTGTGTGTATATGTATATATAATCATTAAATTGTAAATATTAACCCTTTGACGAAGGTGCAAAATGACCCTCGATGTCGACGCACCAGTATAAATGAAGAACTACTACTACTACGACTACCTCCAGCTGAAAGGAGCAGACGAGCTGAGGGCACTCGGAGAACGCAGGATCGGATGGCCAAGGTTGCAGATGGCGTCCATGTCCTCCGGATAAAATTCTCGCGAGGGTGAGAGATACACAGACACGAGTGTCAGGTATCCTTTCGCGGTCCTGATAAGGACTGCAGTGGCCTCCAGTGTCTTCAGGTCGGGAACCTGCAGCTCGGATGATTCGACCTCAGCCGATACAATGATGGGGGTGCCTCCGGCGGCTCTCGCTCCGGGGGGCATCTGTCTGTCATTTCGGAAGATCCGAAATCCCGGCGCCTTCCAGGAGGACTCGCGGAGGTGAGTCTCCTGTAGAAGGGCGGCAGCAACGACCTGTCTCTGCAGGAAATGAATCAGCTCCGGAGTCTTCGTCCTAATGCCGCCAGTGTTCCATGTGACGGCTGTGTAACGGCGGAGTCGAACTCTTACGTTACTAATGGCCCTGATTTTTGCAAGACGCTTCGGCGGCCATTCTGGCGTGACGGCTATGGTGGCTACAGAGAGGTCTGAGGGCGTCGACGCGTTGTCGCCTCGGAGGTTCCGCACTGTCACTCTGAGAGCGTCCAATCCTTCAAAAATCTCCTCAGGATTGTCTCGACAGTCGGAGCCGTGAATCACGAGTTGCGACGTTACCTCCGCTTCCATATTGCTGGTGGAGAGCTGGGCCCTATTCTGCACCAGCCTGAAAGTCCTCCATATTCGCAAGAGTGACGCGGAGAGCATTTTTCTCTTTAAGAGGGGCGACGGTAAAGTTCCTGTCCTTCACTACTTCCCTAATGAGGCCGCGCAAATCTCGCGCTGAGACTATGTCGTAAACGAATATGGAGGGTTTGCGGGGGAGCGGCCTACGGGTGGGAGCTTCCGTGGTTTCCATGGCTTCTGACATGGAAGCCTGCTGTTCGGACTCGATGCTGAGGAGAGGTTCGTAGCGGTTAAGAGTGGGAATTGAACTAGCTACCTCTCTCTTCTGCCTCTTAAGGAGGGATTCCTCGGCCGTCAGAAAAGCCGCGGAGCGGCGTCTGGGGTCGTTGTTATGGGCAGCGAGCGGGGCTCGTGCGGTAGTGGAGGCGATAACGACTTCTGTTAGCAGAGAGTCGACGTTATTGGCAGTGTTATCTACAGTGCTGTTCTGGGTAGAACAGGACGGATTTTTAATGCTTTATCGGGATTTTCCCTAGAGTGAGAGAGGCTGCGACCGGGCAGGTTCTTCGTCCCCTCTTGCCCTAATACGGGTTTATTATTCATTTTCTCTAAGAATATTGTGCGGGTTGTAACCCCCGGAAGGGAGGACGGAGATAAAATAGTTGGCTCCCGAGTCGTCTCCACCTTCACTCGGAGGCTGTGCGTTTAATCAAATTATTTGCGGTTATTAGATTACAACAATTTGCCATTTAACAGCGAGCGATGTGCAAAGGCAGTCGTGTGTGTTTCGTCCTTCTCTATGGCTAGAAGGCTTCATCCATAGTTCCACCGCTGCATTATAATGGAGCACCCCCTAGTCGCCATTATTAGGTGACGAGGTGCGCTCCTTCACCTACTCCTCCAGCAGCGACAGGAGGAGTCGTCCGGAAGTTGAGGAGATGTATCTCCTCAACGACTTGCAAATCATGGCCACCGTGGTCCAGAAGTCTGGGTCCACTTCGGACCCCCCTGCGGGTAGGGGGATTGAGAATACTCCCGCAGCCCCTCTGCTGGTCGTAAGAGGCGACCAATGAGGCGAGGAGCAGACCTCGTTAAAAAACCCCCAGTTTCTGCCGAGGGCAGTGTCCAGATAGTAGGTGGGTTCACTATCTGTGCATAAAGCCACAACATCTGGCTAAGAATCCACCCGTGTGTTTGCCGTGCACGGCGGCCCGTAAGGGGGAGAAGGGGATCCTGGTGGTTGAGCTCCTTGGTTCCGGAAGAGGTCGGATGCCTTGGAAGGGCCATGGAGTAATACACCACTTAGGCCCCAGATTCACTGTAGACGGGCGGTCAGGTGCTAGCCACACCTGGCCAATCGGCTTCCGTCACGTTTCGGCGTTCCGGTGGCGAGTGCTTTGGGCTATGGAGGTCTGTGGAGGGGGGTCGAAGGTGCATGGGGTTGGAGGCCCATGTATGGTGGGTGGAGTGGGTGCTGAGACCTAACCTGAAGCAGGCAGCCTAGCTGCGGGTGCTATATCCCTTGGTTAGCCCTGGCGACCATACCGGTTTGCGGTGTGGCGTCCCAAATGTGTGGCTCCGTGGTGGGTGGGAAGACCAAGAGATGAAAATTTTTCCTTATTATGAACGGACTACCTCCTCCCAAAAGACCCCGTCTGGAAACGGATGGGCGAGATATGGTTGTCGGCACATGCCGCAAGTATTTGATAATGAAATGTAAGAAGGAGGGAGAGAACCTCACCAAGGTATCTCCCTTCTTAATTCATATAGTTTTGACCAATGCTGTTCCTGGGTCTATTAATGTTAAAAAGTTGCGTGACGGTACTCTGCTGATAGAAACGTCTGAAGAGAAGCAGAGCCAGAAGTTGCTGTCGATGACGAAGCTTCACGACATAGAAATCACCGTTGAGCCGCATAAGACCCTTAACACGTGCCGAGGCATAATTTCTTGTTATGACCTCTTATACGTTGAAGTCGAAGGAGGAGGCTTCCGCCCCTTCGAACCAGGCCTGGCCGGAGCTAGCTACAATGACCCCTTCACACTGTGGGAGCTGGAGTCAGCCATTGCTGATCTGAGGGACACCGCTCCAGGAATGGACCGTGTCCACAATGCCTTCCTGCGATGTGTGCCGAACTCTATCTTAGGAGAGATGTTGAATGCATTTAATAAAGTCTGGCAAGATGGAGATTTTCCCAAGAGTTGGAGAGATTCTATAGTAGTCCCGATCCCTAAACAGGGAAAGGACAAGACTCTCCTCGGGAACTACAGGCCCTGAAGCCCCTTGGTATTCGTTTTTATAATTATATTATTGGCAATAATTTAACTTTACCCCAGATTTATAGATTGCAAGTTCCGCGTAACCCTCCTTGGAATACCCCGAGGCCAGAAATCTTATTTGATTTAGCTCGAAGGCCCAAGAATGAGTGTCCTCCTGCAGAACACGAGGTTGTATTCGCCGAAATCCTGTCACGCTGTCCAGGATTCGCACCTATCTTCACGGATGGGTCGAAGTCCTCAACAGAATGCGCATGCGCCTTTGTATCCCTGCACACATCCTCCGGGTTCAAGCTTAATCCGTTATGTGGTATCCACACTGCGGAGCTCACAGCTATTAAGCTGGCCCTAGAGAGCATTGAACGTCGGAATATATCTCACTTGATATGTTCCGACTCAATGAGCGCATTACAATCCATTGCCTGCTATAATCCAGTACATCCTTTGGTCCAGGATGTGCACTCCTCTCTCATCATTTTGAAGAGTCGAGGTGTGCAAATTAAGTTCGTATGGGTGCCGAGCCACGTAGGTATAGCAGGCAATGAGGCAGCTGATGTCGCTGCTAAGGATGCCCTGGGAAACCCAGAGGTGCAAATGGATCTCGTGCCTTGGAGAAACCTTCGTGCGATGTTTTGTGGCGCACTGCAGAAGGAGTGGCAAGCTTCATGGCAAAACCTCGAAAACAACAAATTACGCACAATCAAGGTCAGTACCGGTGCATGGCAATCATCTGTCAGGATTAGTAGAAGGGAGGAGGTGGTCATCACGCGATTGAGGATAGGCCACTGTGCCTTATCCCACTCGTACCTTTTTACTACCCCACGTGTACAACCTCGATGTGATGACTGCGACACTTTTTTACCATAAGACACCTCCTGACAGAATGCCAAAAATATCTTGAGTTGCGTAGGAAATGCAATATCAGGGGATGTATAAGAGACATCCTAGGTGATGACACAACTAGGATGAATGAAGTTTTATTATTTTTAACGGAGGCTGGACTTTTCCAACGATTTTAAATTCTATTCTTTTCTATTTTTATTTTATTATTTATTTATATATATGTGTATATATGTATATATAATCATTAAATTGTAAATATTAACCCTTTGACGAAGGTGCAAAATGACCCTCGATGTCGACGCACCAGTATAAATGAAGAACTACTACTACTCCACTTCGGACCCAGTTACCTCTGGCTCGACTTCACGTGGCAGACGAGTCTGCTGCTGCGGTACCCTCAGGCGGGATCACCACTTCCGCAGAAAGGACGGTGAGTACCGTCCTTGCGACAGCCTTTTTTGTAGGTTCGGCCATGGGGGTCGTGGTCGTGGCGGGGCCGTCAGCTGCGGCCACACTCTCCACTTCCATGACCGATTCGGCCATCTGCTTCTCCCTTATTGCCAATTCTTGGGCGGCCTTCCTCCTTTGCTTCCTTAGGAAGGTATTGGAGGGAGGAGCCTTTTACTCCCGTTGTTCAGCGAGAGTGTAGGCAGGGGGCACCGCGGAGGGCGACCCCGAAGAAGAAGGGACGGGAGCTGGGGCAGGTACAGCAGCGGGCCGCTGAACCTGCACAGAGACGGGGGCCGAGGGAGTCGGACCCTTAACCGCGGCGGAGTAGGACCGCGGGAGCAGACTTGGCCTTAATGAGGGCCGGTGCAGATTTGGGTGCCGATTTCAGCACCTTCTGCTGGCCCTCCTCATACCTTTCAAGCGCCTCAAGGTATTCGGGGCATTCCTTGAACGAGGACGGGTAGTCGCCCTCGCAATTTGCGCATTTGACCGGTTCGTCGGGTAGCTTGGGGCAATCAGCTCCCTTATGCGGACCCGCACACTTAAAGCATCTTGTGTCGCATCGGCACACATGCGACATGTGGCCGAACCGCTGACAGTTGAAACATGTCAGCGGTCCGCGGCTGCCGAGGAAGTGCTCGACCTGAATCGAGCACCGGCACCTTTTTAATTTCATTTGGGAGAGGAGCTCTGGAAGTCCTCTCCACGTTGACAACGAAGCGGCCAATGAGGACTTTTGGCGTACTCCATCGCTGTCATTTGTCGGACGTTCCTGACCACGAACCCCTTCGCGGTCAGGTCCGCCGACACGTCCTCAAGCGTGTATTCCCTCCCAACTCCCTTCAGGAGAATCCCTTGCACCGACTCCAGGAGTTGGGTATGGTACTGGACGCCAGCGTCGTCCAGCACCTTGGTTGCTGCCCTGTGGTGGTCCGCCGAATGGACCACCACTCTGGTGGAGGCCCGACGGACCTCCAGCTCAGTCATGACCTTATGAGACACAATGCCGTATACCACTATCGGTGATACGCGCAATCGTGTCCTCGCTTCTTTGCCGGAATTTCCGGATTGACCTTTCTTATGGGCCTTTTCACCGGCTCCCCCGTTAGCATTTGAGGAAGTCTTCTTCCTCTTTGCCCTGCGGCGGGTAACCTCCGTGAACCCTCCCTAATGGTCGTGACTATCCTCGTCGGACGAGGCGAGGATAGTTACCAAGCGGTCGGCTAACGAAGCGTCGGTGGGGCCGACGTCCTTCGTTACAGCTATTTTTCTTTTGCCACGGGTACACTCCGTGGCATCCATCGCCTCTGGGGCTGCGGATTTTGGGCCCTGCAAAGGGCCATTTTCCGCCACAACACTCGAGGCCTCTGCTACCCCCAAGCCCGATGCAAAGAAGGGCAGGACATCCTCCACACTACCCAGGGGGACAGGCGCCGACGACGGCGACATGACCCTCTGCCAGAAGGGGAACTGAATTTGACATTTGCACTCTTCCAGTGGAGGCCTGTGCAATATTTCCCCGCTTAGCCAAGGGATCAGCTTCTTCGGTCTCCAGGGGGGCAGCATCTGGAGTCGATCTAGCTAGATCTCTTAGCCCTTGCGGGGTAACTTTCCCGAAGCCGCTGGGCAGTCAATAGATTTTACCGGCAGAGCCGGAGTCCCTAGTGACGAGCCGCTATGCGGACACGACCGGGAGACTAGGAGGCCCCCTTCCTTAAGGGCAGCCAACACCGCAGACCCAGTTAGGTCGATGGCCATGATGGCCGAATAAATAGTGGAGACCCTTTTCACAAGGCCACAACCCAAGCGAGAACTAGCCTCAGAAGGCTAGTTCAGGCAGTTCGAAGACTACCAAGTGATCAGAAGGGACTTGTTAGCCTTCCCTTGGCAGCCACGACCGACAAGATGGAGCGCAAGTCTCCAATTTACAGTAAAGCCGCACTTGGGGCTTCCCGTAAACAAATGACTATCGCAAAAACCTCGTAAGCACGATAGGCGTTGAGTTTGATAGTGCTACGTTAATAGGACAATCAAAACTCAGGGCTCTCGGCGAGCATCCACCTCCCCCCCAAACGGCGGAGGACATAACGGCTGGAGAAATCAGGACCTTTTCAGGGCCAAAAAAGAATCGACCGCCGAGACTTCGGTCCGTGGCTCCCAGAGGAGCCGTGTCAGAGAGCTAAAGTGAGCCCAAATACTCCCTAGGGAGTAATCACCATTGTACCCACAGCCGCTTAAGTGCCTCCATCAGGAGGGCAGACGAGCGGCAAGAGATTCTGCGCCCCATTACGCAGCGATCTCAATTCACAGTCTGTCAACAGGAACCACGCGGTCGCAGGGGCTTTCTTCGACATCTCGAAGGCTTTCGACCGCGTGTGGCACCCAGCACTCCTGTTGAAGTTGGATCGACTCCAGTTTCCTGCGTGGTTAGTGCGGCTCATTGAGTCGTACCTACAGGGCAGGACGTTCAGGGTTTACTGGCTCCAGGTCGGATCGGGACTGCGGCGAATCTGCGCCGGTGACCCGCAGGGATCCGTCCTGGGGCCAATACTCTAACATCTTCACCTAAGACCCACCTCGTGATCATGGGTGGAACACTACGCTTGCCCTGTACGCGGATGATGCGGCGCTCCTGTCGTGATCTTCCAAAAAGTACGCGGCCGTGGAGACGCTGCAGTGTGCCGTCAACGAACTGGTGTCCTGGTATCGTCGATGGCACATTGTAGTCAACCCAGGAAAGACCAAGGCCGTCGTCTTCCACCCTGGAAGAGGAGCGCCTCCTGGAGTCGATTTGTCAGTGATGGGGGGGTTATCCCCTGGAGCGCAGAAGTTAATTACCTGGGAATGGTGCTAGACCGGAGGCTTCCAGAGAAGCCTCAGGTTGAGCGCGTCCGCCACAAGGCACTCGGGGCGCTGGCGAGGCTTCGTCCGATCCTGCGCCCGGGTGTATTGTCGGCTGACACCAATAGACGCCTCTACCTGAGCTGCGTGAGGCCCATCATCACTTACGCAGCACCGGTCTGGTCTGGAGTGCCGAAGACCACCCTTTACAGGCTGCAACTGATGCAGAACAGTGCACTCCGGCTGATACTCGGTCGTTGCCGATACGAGAGCGTCAGCCGGTTACACTTAGACGGAAATGTGGAATCCCTGGACGTCCTCGCTGAGATCTCTGACTCGATATTGGTAGCTTAGGCAAATCAATATCGTTTCTTTGCACATTACGTGCTTTTTAGTACATGCGCTAACCGCTCGTGACTGTGGCGCTTCTGCTCTTTTGCAGAGCAACTGTTTCGGGATTGTTATCCGCCTTGTACGGTCGTCGAAAAGGCAGTGGAAGGCTAACTTGTTCCTTCTGCTCACATGCTCTTGTCTCCAACGATTACTGTGGAGCCCTGCCTTCTGAGGCCAGTCTTCTGTGTTTTTCATGGGCCTGAAAAGGGCCTTGAAAATCTTCCCCATGGAGAGGATAACCTCTCCCATTTAAAGTGACCCGAAAGGGTCTGTTGAGGCGGCTGCCCTTATGGAAGGGAGCCTTTACATCGTTTCCGCTCGGCCCGGTCGTAGTCGCTGTCAAGCGACTCCTCCTTTGGGAAAATAACCCCGGCGGAATACAGGGAGATGTGCGCCGAGAAGGCACCGGATGCTGCTGCCCCGGTCGTATTCGAAGCCCTTCCCTCTACTCCGGCCCAGGGCCAGCTTACTACAGCCTCGGTAGGCGCCAGCGGGGTCACACCCACGGTAGTACCCCAACCGAGGCCTACCAAAGAGCCCCTCCCAAAAGAAAGCAAATCCGTTGCTTCGACGTCCCTCTGCTCCCCCCTCTGGTCGCTCAAAGCCCGCTGCCGCCGCCACCAGTGCCGGCAATTCAGGCCCTGTTCAGGGCCATCAGCCCGCCGTTGCTCCGGTCGAGTCTATGGACTCGACGGACGGAATACTCGGATATCGCAAGATGACCAGGGGACAAGCGCCTGCCCCCTCGACTGTCTCTCCGGCAGACCGGTCCACCCCCATCCTCGGTGCTGATGCAGTCGTCAGCACGGACGAGGATGGTGAGTTCACGCCCGTGACAAAAAGGAGAGCCAAGAGACATAAACCTTCCCGTTCCCCTGCAGGGGGGGGGAAGAATATTGCTCCAGAGGGACAAGGTCCGGACAAGGGAGCTCGGAAAAGGGTCCGCGTTTCGCCGATCACGGTTTACGGGATCCTCTCTCATAAATCAATAGCCGCTGAGCTCAGCAAGGTGTGCGGCGAGGAGTTTGAGCTGGAGGTCCACAGGGCCTCCACTCGAATCGTCGTCCACACGCCTGAGCACCACCGGGCGGCGACGAAGGTACTGGACGACGCTAAGGTCCAGTACCACACCCAGCTTCTGCAGACGATCCAAAGGACGCGCCTACTAATCAAGAATGTCGGGAAGGACTACTCCCTTGAGGACATCGCAGCAGGTCTGTCGGCCAAGGGCTTTATTGTCCGTGGCGTCCGGCAGATGACTGCGATGGAGGGGGGAAGTGGATCCCAATAGGGAGATTTGTAGCCAACCTGGAGAGGACTCCAAGGGCCCTGGACTGATCTCTCCTTGTCCGCGCGGCCTTCCGGTCGCGCATAGTCCAGTCGGTCGTCTCAGGTTGGCAATTTGCCACCTTCTACGACCTTCATGTGTTGCGAGCTTAGTGTCTTTTGTGCGTGTTAGTTTGGCTTTACAATATACCTAGTAGGTGTGTATGGCGAAGGAAGAAGAGGAAAGAACTCGCAAGAGAGTTGCAAAATATACATTTATCACCCTCTTAAAAACTAACTCATTCGTTTTTATGAGTGAACAAAAAAATTTGAAAAAATAAAATAAATAATATACATAGAAATTCCATAATAAATAAATAAAACAATAAAAAGGGGGATAAAAAGGGATCAAAAATCGGGGAGACGCGGCAAACATTGCCGGAGTGCTTGGGAAGAGGTAGGGGAAGGTTTTTGGTCACGCCTGGCGGCAACTGCCCCTGCCAGGTCCGCGACCCGCAGTGCTCTCAGCTGCTTCGCGTCGATATTTACGTAGATTTATTTTGAAAATTAAACTTTTTTGTTTTCTATTGGATTTTTTTAATTCTTTTTTGTTTGATTCCTTTAGTTTAGTTTTTAAGTTTTGCGCGTTCCGATCTTTTTTTGAACGCTTACTTTCTTTTTTTTTGGAACTTTTCTTTCTTTTTTTTTTCTCTTTTAAACAATAGTCTTTTTTTCTGTAACCACAACAAAATATATTTCTTGAAGCACAGTTTGCTTCACTTTGCTAAATCTAAAAAAAAAATTTTACTAAATCTATTGTTAGTATTAAGCAACAGAAAAAGGAAAGTTTGTGCCTTCACTACGGAAGGAGTATTTCTTTTGGTCGTTTAAACTTGCATTTTTTTGTCGCGTCATATTGCCAAAGTCGGACGGTGAGTGGGTTGAACTGTAGGGACTGTTCGAAGCGCTGGGCACGCTTGCGAACGAAGTCGTGTATCGTGGGGATTTTGTGCGCGTTTCTAATCTCGTAAGCCGGAACGAGTCGGGAGCTGTTTGTGATGTAGCGCAGTGTGACGTTTTGGAATGTTTCTAATTTCCGCATGTTAGTTTTCGCCGTGTTACCGAATAGCTCGCATCCGTACAGCAGGGTTGGCCGAATGTGAGATAGGTATAGCCGAATTTTTTCGCCCCTTCGTAATTTAGAATTTTTGCTTATGAGGGGCATGAGTAATTTCCTCATACCCCTTGCTTTATTTATCGCCTGCTGTACGTGTGCACCCCATGTCAGTTTCTGATCGAGGTTAACCCTAAGAATTTGTGTGAGTTTCGCGTCGGTATCTCAGTGCCTCGGAATTCGAGGCGGAGGGAGGGCGTGAATTTTTGCTTCTTGGTAAAGTTGACAAGAACGCTTTTATCGGCGTTAATCTCAACTTTCCAGTCCAGCGTCCACTTTTCTAGTAGGTTCAGATGATTTTGGATACGTCGTACAGCTGCGTTGACCTGTTGCGACTGCGAAGAGATCGCAGTGTCATCCGCAAACATGTAGACTTGAGTTTGTGGAGATGAAGGAAAGTCATTGACAAAGAGGTTGAAGAGGATCGGACTCAAGATTGCCCCCTGGGGGACGCCACAAGAAATCCTCTTAGAAGAGGAGAGCCGACCATCCACAGCGACTCGCAGGGACCTTCCGGAGAGGAAGCTTCTGCAGATCTTTTGCAAGTATAATGGAAAATCCATTGCGGCGAGTTTAAGTAGCAGGCCTTCGTGCCACACCTGATCGAAGGCCTTGGCGACGTCTAGGAAAAGTACTTCCGTCCGTCCTCGGGAGTTGAATCCGTCCGTTATATTCTCCACCAAACGAAGGATATGGTGGGATGCGGAGGTCTTTCGTCTGAAACCCATCTGCTCAGGTCTTATTAGGTCGTTAGCCCGGATGTGGTGATCGAAGCGGGCGAGGATTATCTTCTCGAACACCTTCGAGAGATTTGAGAGGAGGGATATGGGTCGGTGGCTGGCTGGGAGAGACGGATCTTTCCCCGGTTTTGGAATCATGACGACTTTGCCACGCTTCCAATTCCAGGGGAAGTGGGATGCGGTAAGGCAGGCGTTGTAGAGGTTTGTAATTGACGAAATAGCACCGGGGGTGAGATTCATGAGCATCTGGTTGCTAACTTCATCTAGGCCTGAAGCCTTGCGGGGGGTTAAGCTCCTTGATGAGCTGTCGTGTTTCGTCGTCCGTAGTGGGAACTGGGGGTGGGCAGGGGGAGAGGCTAAGCAAGATTAGGTTCTTCCTCGCCTCCTCCTCCGTCTTGGACTTTTCCCAGTCCTCGCGTAGCGTCATGGTGCCGGCCAAATGCTCCGCAAACAGCTCGGCTTTTGGCTCGGCGTCGTGAATGTACTCGTCCAGAGGCCTGAGGGGCGTCGGTATGCGCGCTTGGCCCGTCAGCCGCTTGGCCATATGCCAAGTCGAGCCGTCTTCCAAGGAGAGGAAGGAGATCTTCCTCTCCCACTCCCGGTTATGAAATTCCGTCATTCCTTTCTTAACACGAAAAGAAAGGAAGTTGTATAGTCTTTTGTCCAGCTGGTCGGGGTTGCGTTGCCATCTTCCCCTAACGCGGTTTCGCTCCCTGATGAGGTCGATGAGGGGTTGGGGTAGGGATGGGACCGGAGGCTTTGCTCGAACCCGAGGATGCGATGCCAGCCTGTAGGCGCTGGACATCGCGCCCGTGATTCGGCTAACCTGCGCGTTAACGCCTTCGATCGTGGGATCGATAAGGCGCGGTAATGAGGCGAACGTCTCGTCAATTGATGATTTGTACATGCTCCAATCTGTACGGATGATGGGGGGAGGGGGAGGAGCCGAGAGATGATCAGTCATAATGTCGATCCTTATAGGATAGTGGTCCGAGGTAAGCGCTTTTATCACACGTGGAGTACCGTGGCTGTAAAACTTTTTGGTCAGGGCGAAGTCCAGGACGTCGTCTCCCTCAGGACCGTAAGAACTGACGTGCGTCGCCGAGAACGGGGCTTCGATCGAGGCCATCGCCATCGCTGCAAAATTACGGAGAATTAGTCCGTTAGAGTTCCCATGACGACATCCGAATTGGATGCACTTGGAATTCCAGCCGCCTACATAGATGGCCGGTTTTTCCGTGACGAGCCGCTCCAGGTCAGCCTCCAGGAGCCGTTTGGATCCGGGTTGGTAAACAGAGTAGATATGAAGGTTGCCCGTCGAATGATGAATCGTGATACCGATGCTTTCTAATTGGCTAAGGGCATCCGAGTTCAGTGGGGAGTGTTCTATTGTGGATTTCACTGCGATGGCCACGCCACCATGAGGGGTTTTGCGGTCTAGCCGATATATTTTATAGTTTGGTAGCCAAAAATTTTTTGGCGTGTGTGAGATGCGTCTCCTGAAGGGCGACGACATCGTAGCTGCCAGAACTGATAAAGTGAATAAACTCTTTTGCCCTAGAGAGGATTCCGTTGGCATTCCATGACACCAACGTGAGAAACCGCGGTTCGCGTTTAGTAGCCATTATCCAGGATCGCGCCAATCTCCCGTAGGATAAAAAGCTTCTTCTCGGCTAACGACGAGAATTTTGAAAGGTTATCTAGAACCGAAATCATCCAGGCGCCGAGTTCCTGGTTCGAAGTGGGGGGGAGGGATGGGAAGGGGGAGAGGGTTGCTGGGAAGGAGGCGAAGGGACCGACGGGCGAGAAGGCTGAGGGGTGGGGGCGGCCGCTGGGATGTTTTTCGCTTGCGCTGCCGCGCGGCGAGGGTCGGCGGGAGAAGGGGGGGAAAGGCAAAGCGACGAGGGGCTGGGCGGGGGGAGGGTAGGGTAGGGTGAGTTGCGGCCGAGAAGATGAATGGAGAGGTAGCGGGGGGAGGGGCGGCTCGGTTGGAGAACCAAGCGTTAGTGGCGGGGATGGGGGCGGGGACAAAATTTGACTGGACCGCTGCCTGCGGCTCTCGAGGATGCCGTAATATGCCTGGCATCCCTGATAATTGGCAGGGTGAAATAACTTGCAATTCACGCATTGCGCCGGCGCAGTGCGATCTCTCTTAGGGCAGTCTATCGTGAGATGCGCCTCGAGGCATTTCACGCAACGCGCCGTATCAACGCAGTAGTTCTTTGTATGGCCGAAGTTCTGACAGCGCTGGCACTGAACGATACCCTTAGGCTTTACGTATGGCCTGATGTCTACATTAGACGATCCCATGAGTATTTTGGTGTCGAGGATTTTGGCGTGATCCTCGCACTTTTCCTAGATAACATAAAAGACCGGGGTGTTCCTCCTGGGGACGGTGTTGAACCCAGCGGCGCGTTCTTCCCTCGACGGCTTGGTTGACATTATCTGCGTCACTGACTTGACGCCCCAACCAAGCCGTTCGAGGGCTTGCTTTAACGATGCCGCGGTGGCATGCTCGTGGAGCGAGCGCACGGTATATTGGGGGAGGCGGTCCTCCGGCAGCTGATAACCCGAAAATGCCAAATTGCAGGCTTTTAGAATTTCCCGCGTCTTGCGGTAGTCCGCAGCGCTGGCACACTGGATGTGCATAGCGCTGCGGCCTTTAACCTTGCAGACGGGCTGCTCCTGCAACTCGTCGGTTAGGGCCTGGTAGGTTGCCTCCCAATTCCTCGTGTCCCGCAAAATTAGCACGGGGATTTTCACAGATTTGGCCGTGGAACCACCTCCATCGCGGTCGCGGTGTCCCTAGGAGTTATCGGGGCGAAACGATTTGACGTGGCTGTCAGCGACTCTTGGGATGCATTTCGCATCCGTTTGAGGCTGACAGCCTTTTTGCTTTCGACGAGGGTGAAGCCCGGAATAAGCTCACAACACATCAAGGGCCGCCGAAACGGCGGAAGGCAACTTCTGGCTTACCGACTGGACCGGATCGGCTGAGGCCTCGCTGACTGCGGACTGTTGGTCCATCGGCTGCGGCGCTGACGGAGGAGGCGCGGCCTTGGCGGGGTCTGGCTGTGGCGCCGCGTCGGGAAGCGGCTTGCCCTTCTTCCTTTCTTTTTTCGGCTTGATGGCGGGTTGCTAGCTTTCCAGGGGCAGCTGTTGTGGCTTGCACACGGCCCCAGTGGCCGATTTGGCGGATGCCCTCGGCATCGCGGGTTGGAAGGGCGATGGTGGGTGGAGGGAAAAGGGGACGAAGGTGAGGGGGGCGGCTTCCGACGGGGGAACGGTCACTCCCGAGTCCGGGGAGTCCGTCGTCGCTGTGGCGCGCAAACACGAAAAGACGCAGTACGCGGTTCGGCGGGCAGACTAATAAGTTAGGAAGCTTGGAGTCAACAAGTCAGTATAAATTAATCGATCAATAAATCACAATTTATGCGAGAAAAGGATCAATCAATAATCTCTTCCAATTCTCTCAATCACTCCAAGGGCCCCTCCAGCGTCGGCTATTAAAAAGCTGTGTCACTCCGGAGGAGAAAGCCGGGTTGATGGCCGAATATCTGGAGGGGGTATTCTGCCCAAACCCGGCCACTGCAGAGTCGGATGAGGTCGAAGAGGACATCGCTCAAGAACTCCGGATGCTTGACCGCGGCCCCTTGCTCGATGCTGCGGAGCTCCCTCACTTCGAGGTGTGCGAGATCGTTGCAGTGATCCGTCACCTTGGATTGAGGAGGGCTCCCGGGGAAGATGCCATCCCCAACATCGTCCTGCGACAGCTTCCTGTCGCAGCAGTAGAATTCCTGGCAGCCATTTACAACGGTTGTGTCGGGATTCCATTTTTTCCGTCTGCCTGGAAGAGGGCAAAGATCATCTGTCTCCCGAAGACGCAGGGGACGGAGGTTGGTCCCGAGGACATCCGGCCAATCTCTCTCCTGGAGGGCTTCGGGAAGATATTTGAGCGTCTTGTCCGGAAGCCGCTGCAGGATATCATCCGGGAGAAGAACATTCTCCCGGACGAGCAGTTTGGCTTTCGGGAAGGGCACTCCACTACCTAGCAACTGAGTAGGGTGACCCACTTTATCACTGACGCCTTCAACAGGAACCACCCGGTCGCAGGGGCTTTCTTCGACATCTCGAAGGCCTTCGACCGCGTGTGGCACCCAGCACTCCACCAAGGGTGGCCAAACCGCGGCTCGCGAGCCGCATGCGGCTCTTTTAAATTTCGATTCAGAGGCGTGTCAACGTTTTTTACTACAAAACAAAATGACGTGGTGTAACTTGAGACCTGTTTGGGATGCCTAAGGGACGTATTAAATCTGAATTGCTTCCTATGCACGTTTTATTTTATTGACCGTAAATTAATGAGCACAGTATGCGTAACATGCGGCTCTCGAACTTCTGAAGATTACCGTATGCGGCTCCGAGGGTAAGTAAGTCATATATCTTATATACATTACAAGCACATTTGTGGTACAATTTTACAAAAATTGATTAGATTTTAGCAAGTCTCTCCTGTTTTAATTTCGTTGCGCATGGACGCGCTTGTGAAAAATGGCCGCTCTCTTCTTTCAGTCTCAATTACTCATAAGCAACTGGTCGTAAGAATAACAAAACACTCTAGAACTAACAGGGAGAGTCCAAGTGGAAGGTATTGGGGGTTAGGCAAATAATGCCGATGAGCCAAAAGATAAACACATCATTTTTGCTTGGATATTTTTTACCCAGACGCGCCTCCTCCCGGGATAAATGAAAATTTCAATCTCGACGGTGGATAGACAAGAGTAAAATTGTCCAATTGAGGTGATAGAGCACGGTGAGATACATTATCGCAATGGATAAATTATACCCCACTTGGATTTACATCTTTCGTAGAAGTTTTAGTTATAATTATTAAAGTTTATTCTTAATCGTCTATCTGCTTTTAACGGTGGGTAATCTGAGCAAATATTGCCTGAAGAACCATCTTCCGCACAGCCTGATAGTGGAGTTCGTGGTCGTTGAACCTCAGCTGGCGCTAAATACAATTTTTATTATTTAAATCCAGAAATTAGATAAATTGAATGCACAAAATGCATGAGCGCAAACTAAGCAACCGAGGGAGAAAAAGAGAGTGGGGAGAGTGAGAGTAGGAAGGAAATTGAGCATTTATAAAATGTTTAAGTTGTTTTTCATTTTAATAAATATTTATATTGTAGAAAATATTTTTTGTCTTCCAGTTCAAAAACCAAGAAAAATAGATTAATATAATTTTCGATGTCCAGTTATTCTTGGCCGGCATTTACGCTGGCATCGAGACCACTTGAATTTAAGTTGAATAGCTACCTATCAATGAAGTACACATTACACTAAAATACGCTGTGACGGGCTAGGGTTTCTCGGAGAGGAAAGGGCACAAATGAAAGTTACATGTAATAACACAAACACCTTTAATCGCCTGGGGCGCACACTACACTCTGTAAGCTTCCACAAGAGAAGAGAGAACTGACGCGCACCCTGTTGGCTGCGCGCAAAAACAAAATAAAATGAAGAGCAAAGTCCGTTATCGGTCTGGTCTCGTTACATCCTCCCCCTTAGAATGGCATGTACGACCTTGAATGAAATTCTACATGGTCTGCCGCTGGCGGCATCTCCTAGGTGGTTGCATCCTAGTAGGTAGCGCAGGTATGTGGGAAGCCACCGATGAAGTAGAAGGCACCGATGTCCTGGAAGGCACCGATGACGTAGAAGGCACCGATGTCCTGGAAGGGAATGATGTCCTGAAAGGCGCCGATGATGTAGAAGACACCGATGGCGTGGAAGGCACCGATGTCAGGAAAGGCACCGATGTCAGGAAAGGCACCGATGATGTAGAAGGCACCGATGACGCAGAAGGCACCGATGACGCAGAAGGCACCGATGTCCTGGAAGGGAACGATGTCCTGGAAGGCGCCGATGATGTAGAAGACACCGATGACGTGGAAGGCACCGATGCAGGTCTTGGAGCTGATTGCTGTTGCCGTGGACGGCCTCGTTTCCGCAGCGGTCGTAATAGACACGGATCAGGGACACCATGAGTGGCGACAAAGGGAGTCAGCAGTCTGCTCGCATACTCGACGGAGCGTTGGTCTGGAAGCTCCCCCTGGAGTAGAACCGCTCCCAAAGCGTAAGCGCTTGCGTCTGTTCGGAGCACATATGGCAGTGTATGGTCTGCTTGCCGAAGAATGGGCGGTGTTGGTAGTAATTTCTTGAGCATCTTGAATGCATCATCTTGACTCGGTCCCCAATTCCATAGAGCATTCTTTTTCGTCAAATCACTTAGAGGTCGAGCAACACTGGAATAGTTTGGCACAAACCGTCGGAACTAGTACCCTGTCTGCAGAAACGTTGTGAGTTCTTTGATATTCCTAGGAGCTCTCATTTCTGCGATGGCGGCTATCTTACCGGGATCTGGTTTGATTCCTAGAGGTGAAATAAGATGGCCAAGATATTTTACCTCCGACGACCCAAGTGTGCTCTTTGACCTATTTACATGTAACCTAAATTGTTGCAGGTGACTGAACACTTGGTGAAGGTCTTCCATGTGTTCATCAAAGGATGACGATAAAATAATCAAATCATCCAAGTACGCCAGTACCTGGACATCTCTAAGACCAGATCGGAGACGGTCAATCAGCCTTTGAAAGGTGGCAGGAGCATTTCGGAGACCAAATGGCATGCGTTTGAATCGGAAGTGACCCAAGGGCGATATAAACGCAGTTTTGTCTCTGTCTTCAATCTTGACCGGAACCTGCCAATACCCTGAACGTAAGTCAAGCGTAGTCATGTACAGGGATTGCTTTGCTGCATGAAGTAGGTCATCTACACGAGGTAAAGGGTATCTGTCCGGAACCGTCAGACTGTTCAGACGTCTTTAATCAACGCAGGTCCGAAAGGTTCCGTCATTTTTGGGCACGAGGACGACGGGCGCTGCATAGGGAGAATCACACTCCTCGATGATGTTCTCAGCCAGCATTCTCTCAAGTTCCTGCTGAAGAAACTCCTTTTTGGCAGGCGACAGCCTATATGGGGGTACAGCGATTGGAGTATCATCGGTTACCTTAATAGCATGCGCCCCCTGCGGGTAGGGGGATTGAGAATACTCCCGCAGCCCCTCTGCTGGTCGTAAGAGGCGACCAATGAGGCGAGGAGCAGACCTCGTTAAAAAACCCCCAGTTTCTGCCGAGGGCAGTGTCCAGATAGTAGGTGGGTTCACTATCTGTGCATAAAGCCACAACATCTGGCTAAGAATTCACCCGTGTGTTTGCCGTGCACGGCGGCCCGTAAGGGGGAGAAGGGGATCCTGGTGGTTGAGCTCCTTGGTTCCGGAAGTGGTCGGATGCCTTGGAAGGGCCATGGAGTAATACACCACTTAGGCCCCAGATTCACTGTAGACGGGCGGTCAGGTGCTAGCCACACCTGGCCAATCGGCTTCCGTCACGTTTCGGCGTTCCGGTGGCGAGTGCTTTGGGCTATGGAGGTCTGTGGAGGTGGGTCGAAGGTGCATGGGGTTGGAGGCCCATGTATGGTGGGTGGAGTGGGTGCTGAGACCTAACCTGAAGCAGGCAGCCTAGCTGCGGGTGCTATATCCCTTGGTTAGCCCTGGCGACCATACCGGTTTGCGGTGTGGCGTCCCAAATGTGTGGCTCCGTGGTGGGTGGGAAGACCAAGAGATGAAAATTTTTCCTTATTATGAAAGGACTACCTCCTCCCAAAAGACCCCGTCCGGAAACGGATGGGCGAGTTATGGTTGTCGGCACATGCCGCAAGTATTTGATAATGAAATGTAAGAAGGAGGGAGAGAACCTCACCAAGGTATCTCCCTTCTTAATTCATAAAGTTTTGACCAATGCTGTTCCTGGGTCTATTAATGTTAAAAAGTTGCGTGACGGTACTCTGCTGATAGAAACGTCTGAAGAGAAGCAGAGCCAGAAGTTGCTGTCGATGACGAAGCTTCACGACATAGAAATCACCGTTGAGCCGCATAAGACCCTTAACACGTGCCGAGGCATAATTTCTTGTTATGACTTCTTATACGTTGAAGTCGACGAGATAACGAAGGAGATGGCTTCGCAAGGGGTCATCTCCTGTCGTAGACTCACGACTAAACGCAATGGTGAGACCATGAATACCACCTCGGTGGTACTCACCTTTGCACGTGACAAAATTCCTGAAAAAGTTTTCGTTGGGTACGAGTCTTGCCCAGTCCGACCCTTCATTCCGAACCCCATGCGTTGCTATCAATGCCAAAGATTTGACCACATTGCACCTCGGTGCAAGGGCGAATCTATCTGCCCAAAATGTGCCAAGAATAAGCACGATGGGGATTCTTGTGCCTCTCCTGCCCGTTGTGGCAATTGCGGTGGACCACATCCAGTCTACTCGCGGGATTGCCCAAAGCTGCAGGAAGAAAGGAAGATCATGGAGATCAAGGTGACGGAGAAGATCCTATATTTTGAGGCCCGGAAGAAGTATAAGGTGCTCGTAGCCCCAACTTTTTCGAGGTCCTATGCGGCAACGGCAGCAACACCATCAACTCCTATTAAAACAGCCAGCATAGGAATACAGACAGAGAATCAGGGACAGCAACCAAGGAAAAAAACGGGAAAAAAGGTAGAGGAATCTTTAGGAAAAACAGGGAAAAATACTGCCACATCCATGGATGTGGATAAAACCATCTGTGTGGTATCTTCCAAGAAGACTGCTCCAAAGGAAAATGACACAGAGACAAAAGCTCACGTCCTGAGACGTGAGATAACTCCACCACAATCTCCTCCTCGTGATGCGATGGCACTAAGCGAGGAGGAGATGGAGGAAGGCGAGTTGGAGGAGGACCAACTCAAAATCCTCCTCCTGAACCAGAAGAAGGGTAGGAAGTTGAAGCTTAACCGATAAGCTTCCCTTCCACAGAGATGGGTTTTAATCGCGAGTCTTTTACTTTTATCATTTTAAATATATATTTATGTTTGCCATTCAATGGAATTTGAATGGCTATTTTAAACATCTAGAGGAGTTGAAGGTTTTAATTGCACATTTTAACCCGTCCTGTATTTTCTTACAAGAAACTCATTTTAAGGTTACCGACACGCCTAAATTGAAGGGGTACAGCATCCTGCGGCTAGATGACCTTAGCGGTCGACGAGCGCAAGGTGGTGTTGCTGCTGCTGTCCGGGAGACCCTATACACCTCCCGGGTAGACTTGCAGACACCCTTGCAGGCCCTAGCTGTGACGGTAGCTGTACCGGAGAGGGTTACATTCTGTAATGTATACCTTCCGGAGTGGGCTCCAGTCACCATGAGGATCCTGCAGGATCTGGTGGAGCAATTACCCAAGCCATTCGTCCTTTTGGGCGATTTTAATGCTCATAGCACCCTTTGGGGAGAAACTGTGAGTGGTTCTAATCGGCGAGGGCGTGTTTTAGAAAAGTTTTTAACAAATTTTAATCTTATTTTAATTAATAAAAAAGAAAAGACTCGTTTTAACTCTTTTACAGGAGAATACTCCTCAATAGATCTATTGATTTGCAGCAGTAGTATTGCTCCCCGTTTTAAACTCCAAGTCCATGATGATCTCTGTGGAAGTGACCACTTCCCCCTTCTTATCCGTAAAAATTTTTTTTGTGAAAATTTTAACAGCCCCCAGAAATGGCTTTTAAAGAAAGCCAACTGGGAGGATTTTAAAAAGAACCTTGATTTTAATTTTAACTCGACTCGTAGTGGCGTTGAAAACGTAGAGGACCTTCGTAATGCAGTAGTTCATGCTGCAGAGAAGAGCGTTCCTGTTTCAGCTGTCAAGGCAAGTCGTCCAACAGTGCCTTGGTGGAACGATGAATGTGCTGAAGCAATCAAGGAACGAAAGAAGGCCCTACGCATTTTTAACAAGTACCCTACATGTATGAATCTAGCGGCATTCCGGCGCCTGCGAGCGAAGGCTCGTCAGGTGGTGAAAACTGCAAAAAGGAACTCTTGGATGAAGTATGTCAGTTCGATCATCCACCGAACACCTATTGCACAGGTTTGGAGGAAAGTGAAATGTATCTCCGGTGTTTATCATCTCCCAGGCACCCCATCTGTTGTTGTGAATGGGTCCATTGTGATGGAGCCAGCCACAGTAGCTGAGGCTTTTGGAAATCACTATGCTTCCATAAGTAGCTCGGCCAACTACGATCTGGCCTTCGCGTCGCATAAGCGTCGTGAAGAAGGAGGCTTCCGCCCCTTCGAACCAGGCCTGGCCGGAGCTAGCTACAATGACCCCTTCACACTGTGGGAGCTGGAGTCAGCCATTGCTGATCTGAGGGACACCGCTCCAGGAATGGACCGTGTCCACAATGCCTTCCTGCGATGTGTGCCGAACTCTATCTTAGGAGAGATGTTGAATGCATTTAATAAAGTCTGGCAAGATGGAGATTTTCCCAAGAGTTGGAGAGATTCTATAGTAGTCCCGATCCCTAAACAGGGAAAGGACAAGACTCTCCTCGGGAACTACAGGCCAATTTCTCTGACCTCCTGCCTGAGCAAGCTAATGGAGAGAATGGTGAACCGAAGGCTAGTTTGGTGTCTTGAGAACCGTAATCTTCTCTCCAACATCCAGTGTGGCTTCAGGCAGCATAGGAGTACTGTCGACCACTTGGTAAGGATTGACAGCTTCATCCAAGAGGCATTCGTCCATCGCCAGCATGTTGTGGGGGTCTTCTTTGACCTGGAGAAGGCCTACGACATGACATGGCGTTTTAAAATTTTAAAGTGTCTTAGGTCGTGGGGTTTTAAAGGCAATCTGCCTACTTTTATTCAAAAATTTTTATCGGATAGAGTTTTTAAGGTCCGTATTGGAAACTCATTTTCCGACACATATCCTCAGGAAAATGGAATTCCGCAAGGGTCCATATTAAGCGTAACGCTGTTTGCAATAGCGATCAATGACGTAGTAAATTCCATCACACCACCTGTGGAAACCTCTCTGTTTGTTGACGACCTGGCAATATTTTGTCGATCGTCAAGGGTAGCACTGGCTGAGAGGCAGCTACAAATTACGCTCAATCGTCTCCACGAGTGTTCCCGCCGAAATGGCTTCCGTTTTTCGGAAGAGAAAACATGTTGTGTCCATTTTAATAGGCGCAGGGGTATATTCCCCAAACCTATACTTCGGCTGGGCAACCACCAGTTGAATTTTGTGGACTCGGTGCGTTTCCTGGGTGTTCTGTTTGATGAGCGGCTAAATTGGCAAAGCCATATTCAATCCCTTAAAGTGAAGTGCCGGATGTCGCTCAGTGTATTACGAGCGTTGACTGGCCGCTCGTGGGGTGCGGACCGAACATCAGTGCTTCTCCTTTACAGGGCATTGGTTCGGTCCAAGCTCGACTACGGCTGTTTTATATACGGTGCTGCCCGGGCATCTTATCTGCGTACACTGACATCACTGCACAATGCCGGACTACGGTTGGCGACTGGTGCCTTTCGAACCAGTCCCATCCCCAGCATTTATTGTGATGCTGGAGAGCCACCGTTGGAAATCAGGAGGAATGTCCTGATGTGCAGTTATGTCAGCAAACTTTTAGCCCTTCCTTCGCACCCGTGTTTTAAAATTGTTTTTAACCGTAGTTTAATGGACGTTTTTAACAAGACCCCGGGCCCTGAAGCCCCTTGGTATTCGTTTTTATAATTATATTATAGGCAATAATTTAACTTTACCCCAGATTTATAGATTGCAAGTTCCGCGTAACCCTCCTTGGAATACCCCGAGGCCAGAAATCTTATTTGATTTAGCTCGAAGGCCCAAGAATGAGTGTCCTCCTGCAGAACACGAGGTTGTATTCGCCGAAATCCTGTCACGCTGTCCAGGATTCGCACCTATCTTCACGGATGGGTCGAAGTCCTCAACAGAATGCGCATGCGCCTTTGTATCCCTGCACACATTCTCCGGGTTCAAGCTTAATCCGTTATGTGGTATCCACACTGCGGAGCTCACAGCTATTAAGCTGGCCCTAGAGAGCATTGAACGTCGGAATATATCTCACTTGATATGTTCCGACTCAATGAGCGCATTACAATCCATTGCCTGCTATAATCCAGTACATCCTTTGGTCCAGGATGTGCACTCCTCCCTCATCATCTTGAAGAGTCGAGGTGTGCAAATTAAGTTCGTATGGGTGCCGAGCCACGTAGGTATAGCAGGCAATGAGGCAGCTGATGTCGCTGCTAAGGATGCCCTGGGAAACCCAGAGGTGCAAATGGATCTCGTGCCTTGGAGAGACCTTCGTGCGATGTTTTGTGGCGCACTGCAGAAGGAGTGGCAAGCTTCATGGCAAAACCTCGAAAACAACAAATTACGCACAATCAAGGTCAGTACCGGTGCATGGCAATCATCTGTCAGGATTAGTAGAAGGGAGGAGGTGGTCATCACGCGATTGAGGATAGGCCACTGTGCCTTATCCCACTCGTACCTTTTTACTACCCCACGTGTACAACCTCGATGTGATGACTGCGACACTTTTTTACCATAAGACACCTCCTGACAGAATGCCAAAAATATCTTGAGTTGCGTAGGAAATGCAATATCAGGGGATGTATAAGAGACATCCTAGGTGATGACACAACTAGGATGAATGAAGTTTTATTATTTTTAACGGAGGCTGGACTTTTCGAACGATTTTAAATTCTATTCTTTTCTATTTTTATTTTATTATTTATTTATATATATGTGTGTGTATATGTATATATAATCATTAAATTGTAAATATTAACCCTTTGACGAAGGTGCAAAATGATCCTCGATGTTGACGCACCAGTATAAATGAAGAACTACTACTACTTAATAACATGCTCTGCAAATGGAGTGGGCTCCTTGCTAGGAGAAAAGACATCTTCATATTCAGCGAGAAGTGCGGTGATGCGGCGTTTCTGATCCTCATCCAAATTCTGTCCTTCATCATCCCGTAATGGCAGGTTGCTGACGTGGACGTTGCTCACAGGTACAGATGTAGCAATATCTTCTTCTCGTACAAAACCGTGGCGGCTACTGGGATCTTCCTTGAAGAACCATTCATGTCCGGGAAGATCCAGAACCATGCCAGCACTTCGGATAAAATCTATGCCAAGTAGCATCCGGCTCTCCGGATGATCCTGAATTGCGATCAAGGTCGTGAGGATCGTACGGTTGACGACAGAAATTTCCACAGAAAAACTCCTGGCTAATACGCGATGCGTTTTTCCATCAGCTAACTTCATGTCCAGGGAAGTCTCGCTGAACGGACGCCCTCGAGCAATTAATATATGATAAAGCTGTGCACCGGCTATACTTCTTTGGGAGCCAGTGTCAAGACAAGCTAGACCATCCAGTCCTAAAATCTGGACCGGGAGCATTGGTCGCGATGAACCATCGTCAATAGAAAAGGTTGACTGCGTAAAATTGAAGGATGAGACAATCGTACTTTCAGTTTTCATGGGAGGCGCACAGTTAGGGCAGTTGCTTCTGACGTAACCTGGGGCACCGCACCCAAAACACGTTATTTGTGGTTTTGGCGAATCAGATTTTGGGGTATGGGGTGATGATTTTACTGATTGTGCAACATCACCCTTAGTTGCCTTTGCTTTCCTGCAATCTGATTCAACGTGGCCGAAATATTTACAGTAACTACACCTCGGACGCTGTTTCTTCTCCTGTCGGTCTCTACCTTCATTACTACTGACATCCTCTAATGGTCGCAGAACCTCACGCTGTGAGTGTTCAATGTCTTTTGCACGTTGCAAAAGACTCTTGAATGAGTCGAAATCGCTAGGTGAAAGTCTTTTCCTAACTTTTCTATTCTGTAACCCGTATACAATATCTAATTGCGCGCGTTCTGGCAAGGTATACGGTAATTGTGACAGGAGGGCGCGAATGTGGCATACAAAAATCTCGCTTGTTTCATTTTCGTGTTGCTCACGTGCAAAAATCTCTCTGAAGACGAGATAAGGCGGCAATTTGCGAGAGAACGCGTCTCGAAACGCGCACACGGCACCGTCCCAGTCCGAAATATCTCTCTTTATACCCGGCCACCATGTCGCAGCAATGCCTTCCAGAAGCATTGAGACACCACGTAATGCATTTTCTTCGCTGACATTTGCGCAATCCTTAAAGGACAAAACTGAGTCTAAGAATGCGTCAACATCAGACGAAGCACTGCCGTTAAATCGAGAAGTACATTTAGAAAAATTGCCGCTACTTGGTGTAACAAGGACGGGGCTCGTCAATTGCCTATCAAGAACAGTCATTCTTGCCGAGTCCTTAATTTGCGCAATCAGCGCCTGAAATTGTTCGTTTGATAACGTCAAGGCTGGCGGAGATTCACTCGTCCCTTCCGTGGGTGACGATGTAGATTTAGGCATGGTAGTTATTTCTAAACTAATCCACGCAGGAAACAATATCACTCAGCGGAAATACGGAAATATTCGCTAGGCGGCAAGGCCCAAGGTCGCAGCGCGGAAAAAGCAATATGGCCGCACAAAGGAACAACCACGTGGAAGAACGCAGTTTGGCCAAAAAAGCAATATGACCGCGAGTAAAACAATATGGCCACGCGGAAGAACACAATGCCGCAGCGCTGAAGGACAGTTAATTGTCGCAGCGCGAAAGGACAAATATTTTCGCAGCGAGCGAATAATATCACGTGGAAATGAGAAATTTACGGACACACGTATCGCACTAAATTTCACTGTAGGTGGAAGTAGGCGAAGAAGTATCGCTTCGCGGATGGATACATAAAAAAACCACGTGGCAGGATGTATAGCACTAACACGTAGACAATAAACAGCACACACTAATTATGGCCAAAAATACAAATTTGAAATTTACGGAAACACGTATGACACTAAATTTCACTGTAGGTGGAAGTAGGCGAAGAAGTATCGCTTCGCGGAAGGATACTTAAGAAAACCACGTGGCAGGATGTATAGCACTAACACGTAGAAAATAAACAGCACACACTAATTATGGCCAAAAATACAAATTTGAAATTTACGGAAACACGTATGACATTAAATTTCACTGTAGGTGGAAGTAGGCGAAGAAGTATCGCTTCGCGGAAGGATATTTAAGAAAACCACGTGGCAGGATGTATAGCACTAACACGTAGAAAATAAACAGCACACACTAATTATGGCCAAAATACAAATTTGAAAATTGCGGACACAAGTATCGCACTTAATTTCGCTGTATATGGCACTAAGTGAGGAGGTATCTATACACAACATGGAATTGGTTGCGCTGCTTCCGGAATCCGATGCTCAGATCTGATGAGTGTTTAAAACGCATATATTCCTTTGCACACTTTTATCTGCCCCCGAGCCGCGAGTTGGGCGCCATTTGTGACGGGCTAGGGTTTCTCGGAGAGGAAAGGGCACAAATAAAAGTTACACGTAATAACACAAACACCTTTAATCGCCTGGGGCGCACACTACACTCTGTAAGCTTCCACAAGAGAAGAGAGAACTGACGCGCACCCTGTTGGCTGCGCGCAAAAACAAAATAAAATGAAGAGCAAAGTCCGTTATCGGTCTGGTCTCGTTACAACGCTCACTTTAACAGTGACGGGGTTTAATAAAAAGTACGTAAAACTGAAAAGTTCACCAATGCAAATTTATGACGAGATTAGACAGTTGCGGTCGCTTAAAAACAAAGTTTCGAACAAAAACGCAACGAAAATTTAAGAAAAAATAGTTACAGTCATAATAAATAATGAACCAAATAAATATATAGATATGAGGACGTTTAAAAAAGGGTTTAACACTACGAAAATATAATAATGTTAAAAAAGGGATTATAATTGCGCAAAATAATCCCAGATCCCACTGCTCTGTTTTGATCGGTTCCTTTGTAATGCTTTTAAATCTCGATTTCCTCGATCGATACGCGGGGCCATTAAACACGTGATACATCCTCATGCTGTGCGAGCGCATCTATTATCATTACGAATTGCTGCTTCTTACACTCACACACACACACACACACACACACACACATATATATATATATATATATATATATATATATATATATATATATATATATATAAACTTAATGAAAAGAAAAGGTAGTGATGAGGGGGGCAAAAAGGTGTTGAAAGAAGCCCAGCGGACACTTACCAAGTTGAGAACCAAGTTGGCAGGCTGCTGGGGTCGTCGTATATATATATATAGGTTATACTATGATATAGAAGTGCTACAGAGCTGAATTTTGGCATGAAGATAGGTCATTGGGTACAACCTCGGGGAAAATTCGAAATTTCAAAAAAAGCTATAATTAATGGGCGTTTTTGACCCCAATTTCCAATTTTAAACACCCACAAGAAAGGCGTTTAAAATAGTGCAGGGCTATATAAAATTGCCCTTTTAAATTATTTACATTTAAGACACAAAGTCGGGACATTTACCGTACAGTGGATGAAAGAATGGAGTTTATTTTTCTTGAAGGCAAAATTCAAATCCATGCTGATTTTGCGTAAAAATTCGTTTATAGTCAAAATTACAGTTTTTCTGTTTTCAATAATGAAAAATATTAATTACCACAGCAACGACTCCAATGCCTTTCAATGAGAATTGATTTCCCTTACTTAGAGAGCATTGATTTAGTGCTCTTCCTTTTACTATCTCACTTCTCTCTATATTATAACCGGACTATCCTACCTAACGCAAATTATGTCAAAATTATTTCTTACTTCCAGATAAGCTAGAAAGCTGAAACTTTGCCACCTGATTGTTCATGACTTATAAACAAATTAAAACGAGCACGCTTTTAAAGAAGACTTCCAGATGGAATTAGGCGTTCAAACTCGGCATGTACGCAGTATAGCAGGTCGGCATGTATGCAATATAGCACGTCGGCATGTGTGCAGTATAGCACAGGGTAAATAAATCGCGTTCTCCTGCTCACATACACGCTCTGTGTACGACGAACGAGTCACGTTTACCCTGAGAGTATCCCCATAATGACAGAGGGAAACGATAAGAGGTTTTCGTAGCCGGAAATATGAGCGGATAAAACGCATCCGCCCCTCGTTAAAACATTTGTTTTTCTGCTCTTCATTTTGAAACTTGAGCGTGAAAACTGTAGCGGCACTTCGTTGAAGTTGTAAGCGCTGAATGAGACGCGATATTCCAGCTGCAAGTGGAAATTTTTGATTAAATAGAAGTATGTTCGCGTGGAGTGTAATCCCGGTGGCAGCGGCGGGGACAGTGTTGGGTTTGTTCATGTGCCTCTTGGTTTGGCTGGTTATTAAGGCCTCGTATGCATTCCTCCCCGAATAAGGAGAACCGTCTCATCACTACAGAGGATCAGGCATCAGGAACGCAGGGGAGATAGGTGACACGCGAATGGTGTCTGACTTTATCAAGTTCTATCCTGTCCCGATTGGGAGATAAGGAATTGGCGAGAGTTACGGCTTCCCAGAAGGAGAATGCAATCGCGTCTGTGATGCCTCATCAGCTCACTGCAATAGAGTAACTATTGCTTAAACAACAAAGTGCCGCAAAGCCTACGACAATGTACAAATGAGCCAGTAGATCTTCATTTATTATCTTCTATTCTCTCCCACGATATGTATATTAGGAATGAGAAGGCTGTGTTTTTAGTCTATAAATTTAAAGTGCATCTAAGTGTATATTTTATGAAAGAGTTTATAATAATATCTTGGTGTCCCTCCAAAGTGAAATTCACTGAACAATGTTGTCAAAATATGTAGCGTTTGCTTTTTTAAATTTAATTCGTATTTGTTTAATAATTTTATTTGTGTAATTATAAATGTAATAAATTTTTCTGTATAAAATTGAAATAAAATATATATTCGAGCATATTATTAATAATTTAAAAGGCCAAACCCTTAAAGTTTTCATTGCTAAGTTGACAATGCATCAATATTCCAATTTATATGCATTTCAAAATATTATCCCGTGAGACACCATTATTACATTTAACAAGTGTTTCATCGCGAACTTAGTGGATACTGGTGTAAAATCTTGGCGTTAAATAATGAAAAGACAAGAAACTAGAAGTTCGGTAAATCTCTTAAATTACCGCAGTTTTTCCACGATGGCTCTTTAATGAAGAGGAAAATGAGCAAGTAATGAAAACAAAATTTTTGAAAAAGTAAATTTTATTTTTATTATTTAATGTTTCTCTACATAGATTCTTTCTTATACTAAATATAATGCTTTCGATATATTTGACGTTTTCAAACCAAGGTAAGATCAATTCATCCTAAAAAACAGACGGCATAATAATAGACTTAGTAGTTTCAGGTCAAGGAAAAACTATTAACAAATTATTCGAAAAAGGAAAAATAATCCTCAATAGCATCTGATTGCGAATTTCTTAAAATGCAGTCTCATATTGAATCATCAGTATTTCTTAATGCACACATATTCAAAGAAGACACTATAAGGATTTCCAGTGAAGAGTTTCAACACTAGATACAAACACAGAAGCAAAGATAAAGACATAAATGCCCTCCTTCGGCTGAATTTCTTCGATTAAGAGTTTTTTCCCCAATCATTTTATTCAATTTATATCCAGTGCTATAGAAATAATATGCATGAGAGACATTGCAAGTTGTGCGTAAACTCAATTTGCGCAAACTAGTGCATGTAACGTGGAACGTTGTACATTAACGAGGAAGAAAGTTATGGGAAGATTTATCATATACTATTCTACACTGTACATCGATGGAGATTTCAAAAACCATTTCAGCTCCACCAATCATACGTTTTTCGGAGATACGTTACAGCTTGAAATGTCAAAACATCTGTTGCCATTCTCATCCTTCCAATCTATTTTGTATCTATGGGTAGTAATTCCATTCTCTTTAATAGCACCGCTTGCAACCCGCCTGGGTCGTCATAGAAATATTTTCTGTAAACCATTCATCGTCTATAACGCCTGAGGATGGACTTCTATCGCCTGTGTTATCTCGTGGCAATACATGTTCGGCCGTCTAATCCAGATGGACCTCACAGTGTCGCTGCTGCAGCCCACCAGACAAAGCTGGCATGTCATGAGTTCAGGATAGGAGACAATTTGAGCAAATATGTATGATAATCGAAATAATCATTGCGGCGCTCTGAGCCATTGAAACTGATCAAGAAACCCCTTTTCTACACTCAGACTTCATTGGTTCAAGAATGCTGTTTTTCTGAGTATACTAGAGAGCGTGTTATACATGCTTCGTATATATAACAGTTTTCATTTGGTTATCTCTAACAAAAAATATTATTGTTCGTCATTTGCTTTCAAATTTTAAAATAGTTAAAACGTTATTTTAAAATATATCATCAGTTTACTATAATTCAAAAGGAAATTTTAACATGTTACATTTAATTCACAAAAATTAACGAATATAAATATAAATTATTTAATGGGTTAACAAAATTAACATATCACTTAAGGGGAGAATAATTAAAATAAAATGTAATGCATTTTCACAACCTTTGAAATCGAAAATTACGAAAAGGATTTTCCGCTAAACTACATTATGTGTCATTAGCTGTCCCTTTCTGTCGAGAAATAGTTTCGACTTGATTTTTTAAACACTTTAATTTTACACGCGGCATAAAACTGTGAAATTGAAAATCAACAAAAAAATTATAATGTTTCAAATTACCATCTCGAACTAATATTTTTTTAAATAAATCTTAAAGGAATAACTACAGTGGCGTAGTTAGGTTTTTGGCTCCCTTGGCAAATTCTTGGCTCGGCGCCCTTTTTATTTTGATAATTGATATTCGATATATAATTTATAGAATCAATGAATAATAATAATAAGCATTTTCTTTCATTATAATTATGAGAACATGGCAATTAACATTAAATATAAAAATATTGACAAAAATATATAGATATTAAATTAGTCTAATTTTTCAAAGCAATTGAAAGCCGTACACCCTAAGCAATGCGCAAAGCCGCAGGTCTTTTCGGCCCAGCACTCGTGGATTTGATGTTTTTTCGCGTACGCCATTTGGCGCCCTTGGCAACCGTCCCGATGCCAACCCGTTGTTACGCCAACGAATAAATATAGTATAAAAGTTTTAAGGAAGTATTAATTCTTTGCTATTAAATAAAGAGGAACTCGCCTTAACTTAGTCCGAAATTTCTCTTCAACAAACGAAAAATTTTAGTGTTTAAACAATATACTGCCACCTCCGTGCATGGTGAATTTCGGGATATGTAGATGCACGGTTTTTAATCTAAAAACCAAGTAAGGAGAGAACTGATGAATCAGATATCAAGGGTAGTTTTTTACAGTAAAAAGCTGCCTCTGTAATCTCCAAATATAAACCGCGGGAAGGACTTGCGAGCGCAAACAATACCTCAAAATTTGGTTGATCCAACTTGAACAGTAGAATTAATTCATCGGATACGTAAGTGTAACAGACTGACGGAATGACGTACAGAACGTTGCCACGTGGTTATTCGGGTAGTATCGAACAACATAATTAAATTTATTTAAAGCAGAAAATTGTTTGTAAGTATATTATAATGTTGGGTACCAGTGATAATAATTATAAGTAATAGTTATATGACTAATGGTTACTGAGATTTTGACTCAATGGTATCAGCTATAGTGTGTTTCAGCAGCCAGCAACAGCATTGATTAGGCCCTCAACACCGGAACACACCAATTAAACATTAAAAGCAGTGCTCAAGAAAATTTATCCTGTTCCTGATGGATTTGAACGCAGGTTAACAACAAGAAAGCGGCCTGGTGATATAAGTGAGATTCTCACGACAAGCCCATTCAAAACCAAGCTGCAAGACAAACGACAAGCATTTATAGACAAGGCTGAACAGAAGAAAAAATGAAAATAAATCGTGAGAAAAATGCTTTATACAAATCAAAGCAGACCAAGAAACAGAAAACTAGCCAAACACAATTGCAATTCAGTTCTCGTGCTGTCTCAAAGAAAGATGAAACCACCGAGTGCATCTTTTTGGCGAAACAGTTAATGAAGATTGGATAAAATGCAACTTTTGCAATGAGTGGTCTAATTAAAAAAAAACTGCGCGAATACAGAAGGAACCCTTCTTTTTTATGAATGTGATGTTTGTGATGCTAAGTGTTATTTAAATCCTGTAATATTTTGAAATATTGAGTGCCCGTTACAACCAGACACATTTTGTCATGTTATGAAATTAGACTTGTTTTTGTCACACTATTTTCTTACTATTAAAATATATTGTAATGTTTCAATAAAATTTCTTCGTAAAAAACAATTTTTCAGAAAATACTTCTTTTATTATTTTTACCTTACGGTAACAAAATATTGAAATAAAAGCTAAGGTGTCCGGTACTGTACGACTTTCCCCTATACTTATATATATATATATATATATATATTTATTTATTTATATATAGGTTTCCCTCTCTTTATGCGGGGATTGCGTTCCAGTAAAGTGACGCATAAAGCGAATTCGCTGAAATGGAGCCCATATTTACATATCTACAAGCAATCCTAACTCCCCTCCAAGACGCTCTTCTTTCGCTCCATAATGACTTCTTATGCGCTAAATAAAAACTTAAAACAATTAACACTGTCAATTATAAAAGGAAGCAGACGCGCACAAGCGGTGGGTGACATAATAGTGGAGGTTTAAAGTGCTTGAGAGTTGTCTTGACACAACACAAGTTACGCGGGTAGGGAGACAAAACTTCACAAGTGTGGTCAAACAGTATTACACAAAATCTCCGTCTGATCTCCACTCTTAAATATCCTCTCCACTCTCATCTCTTTTACTGTAGCACTAATACGCACAGCATAAGAGACCGAATGGTCGCCTTCTGATGTAGTGGAGAACTTTCTTGCAATTGTATTGCACTGGCCGTGTAACCGCATAAGAGCGAAACAAAGACGCATAAAAAGAAATTCCGGTAGCAATAAGTTTGTCGCATAATAGCGAATTCGCATAAAGTGAACTTGCATAAAGAGAGGGAAACCTGTATATACATACATACATATTGACATATATTTCCGCAACCATCGATGTGAAATACATATTGATGCAACTTATTAAAAAATAACTCTTTATTCTATCCATAAGTAATTTTTTATTGAACTAAAAAATTTTCAGTTTACATTTAATTCTGCAGCAGCGACGTGAGATGGCCTGAAAAAAACAGAAAAAGAAAATTAATGATATAATAAAACTTGTAAAATCATTTCACTGACTCAAGCACACCATTTAATCTTTAATCGTTATTTTTCTCTTCGCCATCTCTCATTACAATCCTATGTATCTTTCTTAAAAATGACAATCGATTATAAATCTTTGATTTGCGAACCGTCCATTAAAAGGGTATAACAGATAACAGTTTTCACTGAGTCTCCATTCTTATCTCTTTTTCTGAGAAGACGTATTTTTATTATGAGCTTAAAAAGGAATTATTTTAAACAAACCCGCACTCACGCAGGAACGCACAACTATCATCTCCCATTCGTTTCTTCCTCAGTGGTGATAGCGCAATTATTTTTGTGCTTTTCCGAGATAAATGTATTAAAATCTGTAGTTATAATGCGTTCTTTACCAAAGATGTGTTGTAGCGGAACGCCTTAGAGGCACGTCCCCTCCGCCCATCGGCAACTTTAATCTCAGACACTACTTGTCGGATTTTAGTAAAATTAAGCATTCTAGATCCTTGTTAAAATTTATCAACGCATTGTGATTTTCAACTACGCCCATCAATTAGAACTTCCAATTAATCATCATCATCATAGGTAGTCTGTCCGTAGACAGGTCCGTGATTATTCATGGTTAAACCTGGTTCTCCATATACTCCTATTTTCCGCTGTCCTCTTTATATCTTGATAACTCTCTTTCCCTTTCAAATCGTCTATCAGCTGAAACCTTTTCCTACCTCTTTCCCTTTTCCCATCTAGTTTTCCTTCTAACACGTCTTTAATCATACTCTCTCTCCTCAGGTAATGTCCAACCCAGTTAGCCTTCCTCTTTCTGATAGTCTGTATAATCATTCGCTTCTCTCCTATTCTTCGTAGCACTTCATCGTTTTTCATCCTATCTGTCCATTTTATCTTCAGCATTCTCCTCCAAGTCCACATTTCAAAGCTTTCCAAGTATTTGATGTCATTTTTCCTTAGCGTCCATGTTTCTGCCCCATACAATGCTATACTCCATACGTAGCATTTTATCAACTTCTTGCGGATATCTTCCCTTATATTCCCTGTAAGTAGTTGTTTCTTTCTCCTGAAAGCCGCTTTTGCTTTTCCTATTCTAGTTTTGATCTCATCCGTACATTTTGCCTCTCGTGTTATGATACTTCCAAGGTATTTATATTCTGAAACTTGTTCTAATGGCTTTCCCCCAATAGTTATGTTCAGATTCTCTTCTTTACCCGATATTCGAATGACCTTGGATTTTTCTGTATTTATTTCCATACCGTATTTTCTACCTGTTATCACTAGTCTATTTATCATTTTTTGTAGTTCCTCTTCCTTTCTTGCTAGAAGTACTTGATCATCTGCGTATTTTACTGTTCTTATAATCCTTCCTCCAATTTTGAAATCCCCTGTGCCTTCTAAAGCTTCTTGCATTAGACTTTCTCCATATATATTGAATAGGGTTGGCGATAGGCAGCAGCCTTGTCTTACTCCTCTACCGATATTTATTCCGCAGGTGTCCACATTCTCAAACCTGACCTTTACAATTTGATTCTCATATAGATTCCTAATCAGTCTCCTGTCTTTCCAGTCTACACCTATATCCTTTAATATCTTCATCAACTTGACCCAATTTACTCTATCAAAGGCCTTCTGCCAGTCTACGAAACATGCGCAGATATCTTGACTGTATTCTATTGCCCTTTCTGATATGATTCTAACTACTCCTATAGCATCTCTAGTTCCTCGTCCTTTTCTGAAACCGAATTGATCTTCCCCTATTATTTCTTCTGCCTTTTTCTCCAGCCTTTTATTAAGAATCCTCGTGATGATCTTCGATGTGTGTGACAGAAGGCTTATAGTTCTGTAATCTTTACACTGCATTGCCTTTGGCTTCTTCTTTATGAGGGATCATTGTTACTTCTAGGAAATCCTGAGGCCACTCTCCCGTGTCGTAAATCTTATTAATTAATTTCGTGATCGCTTTTAGTCCTTCTGATCCTATGACTTTAAGTATCTCAGCCGGTATTCCATCGCTGCCCGTGGCTTTCCCCTTCTTAAGTTCCACTATCGCTTTTTCTATTTCGCTCTCCATAATACTTGGTCCTAAGTTGTCTTCTTCAATGTTTTCCTCATTTTCCAGTTCTATTTTTGCCGCTCCTGCCTGTTTGCTGTATAATTTCTTAATGTATTCTTCCCATACCTGTGCTACATCCTTTGTTTCTGAGACTATCTTCCCATCCGTATTCATAATTCCTTTACCACAAATTCCATTAGACTTCTTATCTTCTAATTCCAGTGCCCTAGCGTACATCATATCGTACCGTCCTAATTTCTCCATTTGTTCTATTTCGTCACATTTTCCTTTTAGCCAATTTTCTCTAGCTCCATCTGTTACCCTTCTCAACTCATTGTTTATACGCCTATAGTTGGCTCTACTTTCTTCACTGTTAACGTTTTTCCATTTTCGTCTCTCATCCATTTTCTCCAGCATTTCCTTCGTGATCCATGGTTTTCTGATTTTCTTCTCTTGTTTTCCAATGTCTTTATCCAAGGTATCCTTGATACTGGTTTTAATTTCATCCCATTCTATATCGACGGTCTTCGGTTTGTTTTCCAACTTTCTTAGGTTATCTTCCAACTTCATGCTGACTACATCCTGCCTTTCTTTCAGTTTTTCTAGGTCCCAGGTCTGTCTTTCTCTTCTCGTTTTTCTTATTTGTTTGAGCTTTGTACTCACGTCAAGTATTAGAAGGCTGTGATCTGAATCAATGTCTGCTCCTTGCAATGCCTTGGCGTTCTTTATGCTGTTCCTAAATCTTTGTTTTACAAGGATGTAATCTATTTGGCATCTCATTCTATCTCCTGGGCTTTTCCATGTGTATAACCTTCGTTTATGGTTTTTGAACCATGTATTAGTCACTACAAGGTCATTATTGATGCAGAATTCAACGAGTTTCTCCCCTCCTCGATTTCTCTTCCCAAGTCCGTATTGCCCGACAACATTTTCTTCCTGTCCTTCTCCGACTATGCTGTTCCAATCTCCCATTATTATGCAGTTTACCTTTCCTCTTCCGTCTTCTTCGTAAATTTCATTAATTTGCTCATAGATCTCATCTATTTCTTCAGCGTCATGAGCTGACGTTGGCATATATACCTGGATTATCAGCATGTCCACTGGGACTGCTTTTAGCTTTATTGCCATCAGTCTATCGTTCGTTGCTATTATCTTTGTCACGCTTTTCATCATATCTTTCCTAAGTACCAGAGCTACTCCCCTTTCCCCACTATTTCCTCCAGAATAAACTACCGTGAATTCTTCCGAGTCGAACTGTCCTGTCCAATTAATATATACAATTAAATAATCGTATACTCGTATCTTCCGCTAAGCATAAATTTGGTGCCGTATTTTTCTCTCCCTGGCACTTATATTATATGTTAGGTATCTATCAAAACATTTATTCTAATAAAGAGCAACATTTGTCAAAAAGACGTCCGCGGACCATGTAATTACATGTAATAGTTTCGGAAATAAAAATTATAGAAAATCCCAGCCATAATATCACATATTTTGTTTACATCGATCGCTACGATAATTATATCGGTGAACGACAATTTAAAATCCACATTTTTCTCTCTCATGATCGTATATGATATTTGAGGTACCTATGCAATAAAAACTTTATTCGGATAGAGAACGACATTTACCACAAAAAACTCCGCGGGATCATATAATTATGACTTGTAGTGGTGGAGATAAAAATTCACGAACCGCCCAATCTTTTGATACCGTTTTATGCACATTTCCCATTAAAGAACGCCTTTGCAATCTCTGTGTGCTCCATTTATGGAGTATACTGTTCCTTATTGCTGTACATAATTTCTATAATCGAGCAACTCTTAACATTATACATATTTATTTCCAATGTCCCATTTTGTCTCGCTCAGCCTCGCACCTTCCTCAGACTGCAAGCTTTCTTGTCCCTAGAGCAGCGCACAGACTACGGTCTACAGCAGTGGTTTTTAACCTTTTGGTGCTCGCGGCACACTTTGGATATTCACTTTTTTTCGCAGCACACTGGAATTAGATTAGAATGAAGAACTAGAATTTGCCATACAAGTACATATATTTTTTACAATGTCGTATATGTAATCGATTACATTAAATTATGATATCGTAAAACAACAAATGATGAAGTTTTGTTAAAAAATCTATTTTAAAATCTTACCTAATGTGGCACTTGAGCTTGGCATTTTCTAATGATTGCACTGACATTAGGACGTATCCGTGATAATCAGACTTTCATTTCATCTTCAACACAGTTGAACCGTTCCCTTTTTCTGCATTTAATGTTTGTAACCACAACTCACACAGGATGTAGAAAACTGCCAAAGCTTTTTTCGCAATTTCTGAATATTCTTCTCTAACAGAAATCCATAATATATCCAGAGACAATTCGGCGTACTTGATTTTCAGAGTGCGATCAGTTGAAAGAGAAGCTAACTGTTCTTCTTCGGAGAGAGTAAAAACGGAAACTCAGTTGTCACTGGTGTGAATAAGTTCATTACCCATTCGTATTTCTCTGTAGTCAAGGATGGAAAGTAAAGCTCGATATTGTGCTGTAGAGTTGCTAAATGCTCCACCACAATAGCAACAATTTCTTTAGTATGGGTTTTTGGAATCAGAGGAAACATTTAAAGATTACCTTCTCTAGCTCTCTTTTTCCAGATGACTGCTTTTCTCTGCAATTCCAGTAGCTTATCCGTAGAAGTCAGGATGTTTTCATTCCGCTCTTGCATGCTGGTGTTCACACTATTCAGATGCCTAAAATTTCTGCAAAATATGCTAATTTGGCGCACCAAAGGTCACATCTAAGATATTCACAAAAATCAGTTTCCTTCTGTTTTTAAAAAAATAGTAACATTTCTTCTTTAAGTTCATATACAGGAGCCAACACTCTTCCCCTTGACCGCCATCTTATTTCTATGTGTTAAACTAAATATTTTTACTGCAAATCCATAGCATTACAAAGCTGTTTGAAGAGGCGGGTTTTTAGAGGTCTTGATTTCACAAAATTAACCATTCCAACAACATGGTCTAATACGGACTTCAAGTGAACTCCTAATGTCTTTCCAACAAGGGCTTTCCTGTGGAAAAAACACAGGGTAGTTATTGTATTTGGATTCTGTTGTTTTACAATTGAGACGAAACCTTTGACAGATCCCAATATGGACGAAGCACCGACGGTACAAATTCCTGTACATTACTTCCATGAAATTTACAAACGTTCTAAGTAGGAAGTCAAAGTATCGAATATATCTTGATCTCTTGTGTTATCTGGGAGTTTTCTGCAGCACAAAAATTGACTAATTATTTCATTTTCATGAATGAAGCGAACAAATGCTAATAATTGTGCTTTGTCGCTAATATAGGTTGACTCGTCAACTTGCAAAGCAAAGTCTGACATTTTAAGCTTATTAGAATCATTTTCCTCTATGTTAGATCATATATATTTTAACCTTTTTTGAATTGTATCATTTGAAAGCGGAATTTTGGAAATTTCTTTTTCCGCATCAACATGGAGCATTGTCCTATCGCACTGCACGCGGGCAAAATAAGTGGCTCACGTAGAATGTGGGCCTTCATTTTTTGAGCTATGATTTCTGCTACCTGATAAGAAGCAACTTGAACACTGTCAGACATTTTAACGTTTTTTTCGAAGTAACTCGCTTGTTTATAATGCAGTTCCATCTACCTTTTGAAATAGTTCAAATCTTTTCCTTCAAGGTGTGCATGTTTTGTGGTGAAATATCGCTTCAATTTGCTGGAATCCATGGTTTCGTTTGATAGTTTCTCACCGCACACTACACACATTGGAACAGGACAACCTTTATATCCACACCAAGAAAAGTCCAGACTCAAATAACTGTCCATATACTTGCGAGAAACCTTGTCTTACTTTGCTTGGTCCCGCTCGTACTGGGTTTTTCCTTAATATTCTTTTCATATTTTTACCGTTACGTCTTCTTGTAATAAATCTGTCCATTTTAAGGGCGCAACTTGTACAATTTTCAGCAACGATAATTGGACGAAACCACAAATATCACAGTTTCCTACCAACGGTATTACACAATAAAAAATTATTACAAAATTATTTTATACAGAATAAACTCACGGAACATAATTTACAGACATCCAATTGTAGTTGGGTATGGATTTTTCAGGTTTAACAAAATGTCATTCGGAGGGTAAATATCGGGTTTTATTATTTTCCTTTTCATTCGGGTTAAAATCGGGTATGAATAAGTTACAGATTTTTCGAGGTTTTAAAAAAAAGTTTATCTCAGATTATTTTCGGATTTTATTATTTTGTAATTCGGATATAATGATTTTAAAATAAAAATCTTGTTTAAAAAATTATTTATTTAGCATTCATGTTTATGATTCACATACAATAACATTTGCATAGCCAGTAGTAATACTCCTTTCCAGAGTTTGCAAATGCCGCAAATGGGAAAATGAACGCTCAACATCACAGCTACCTGTGGGCATGCATAATAGTGTTATGGCAAACTTACTTAATTTAGGGCATCGGACTCCAGCATTAACCCAAAACTTAATAATATATAAATCTTTGTTTAGAGGTGTTGCCTCTAATAAATAGGCAGTAAGTTCGGATTTAATCTGCTCATCCACACATCATCATACTCGTATGTGCCCAAAAATTCGACGATAGCACTTGTATCTGGGTCATGCATATATTTCTTAAACGGATCTAATACGGATGCCATTTTCCAGAACGATTTAACATATGTATTAATGTTTCTGTATATTGTAGCAATCTATTTTGAAGAAAGGACTTCCGAAAATTCTTTTATAGCCGCAATGATTTTTTTACTTTCTCCATACGTAGTATAGGAGAAAGTATTGTTTTCATGAAAAAAATTGATTTCGATATTTCAACGGAAATACAGGTTTTGAAGTCCCATGAACACTCTTTGAGCATTTTCTCGATTATGTCTGTATGTGAGTTTTTTATGGGTGTTCTAACTCAAAAACTGTAATCAGGTCAACGCGAAATTTTATATTTAACATTTTATGAGTCAAAAGAACTGATTAGCTTTTGGTCAAGATCGGTCAACCGGAAGCTGCCACCACCTATTGGCGACTATTGTTAACAATTTACGCTTATTGTTAGTTACGTCTTAGTAACGCTCCTTTCTATTTTCTTAATTGTTGGAGATTCCTGTCTTTATCCAATATCAGAAGGTTACGGCATAAGTCTATTTCTGTTCTTTGTAAAGTCTTTAAATTTTTCTCGCAGTTCCTTAATATATTCATTATCATTTAACCTATTTGGTATTTTTATAAATATTACAGGTATGAAGAAAGTCATGTGGTGTCCACATCTGATTTGTTGCACTAGATAATGTTCACAGAACATCTGCATATGCACCTGTTACAAAGAGAATAAACAGACTGATCACCAACATCTCGGACTGCAATCAAGGGCCGAGGTGCCTACAAGCGTCAGAATATAAATTCTGTTACCAAATCTAAAAGAATTTGAGTTTAAAGAAAATTAATAATTTCGGATTTTTCTGATTTTACTCGAAATTTAAAAAAAGGCAATCGGAGGGTAAAAATCGGGTGAAACCCGAAAAATCCATACCCTACTTATAAGGTTATAACACAGATGTCGCCCTCTATCCGTATAAATTTTTAAATCGATACTTTACAGATCACATAAAAGAGAGAGAAAAATGTGGTGATTTATTTCGAAAAGGACACCCCGCAGTTCCGGAACTAAACATCGACAAAGGTTAAAGTGTGAGTGACACTTTCCTCGAAGACGTTCTATTGAATCCTTGCATCGAAAAATATTTCACCATGGTGATATCGACTGCAACTCGTGCCGATTGTAAATAAAATAATAAAAATTAGTACCTATGTGAGTATTTCATGAGCGCGCACGTGCACACATATTTACTGCAGCAACCTGCTCCTTCACCCTCTCTCGTTTCATTTTATTCCATTTAATTCTCATTTGAGAACTTCATTGCAATTCTTTTCTCGTCTTTCAAATCTTGATATTTTGAACTCACATTTGAGAGATACAGGTGGTGGTGCGTCTATTGGAGCACGCCGTAGTACTCTCGAAAGTGTAGTCCGATCCTTTAGCTCTGAATCCGATGTATAATATGTAGGCATTGTTTCCGGCGTAGATATCGCCAGCGTAGCGCTGGATGCTGCTGCGTATGATGGCGCATGGTAATCCTACGTTTCGATCCCAATGATCTTCTTCAGGGATCGATACGTCGCACTGGATGTGGCTTCCATTGGCGCCTGCGTACGTTGGCACGTACTTCTCCCAGATTTCGAGTGGAATTTCATCTAAAAGTAAAAAAAATGAAGTCACTTGTATTTTCTCTCCACTGCCATTGATTCAAAATGCGTCAGCGCTTAAGTTAACGAACGAATGAGACCTGGTGCAGCAAACCGGCGAAAAATGGGATTCAGAATAATGTATAGCTGTTTTCATTTCATGAAGAATACAATTTGTTATCCTAGTTACAACACTTGTCGTACCAACGCATAATAACATATTTACCATAAGTTTACACGGGATTTTCAATTTTTCAAGGTGCAGGATTTTTTCCTTCATTAATCGAAATACGTATATATGGACCAATTCTCTCCGTAATTGCTTTATTCGACGATAAAAACTATAAAATATCTCTCTCTTTCCCTCCCTCTGTCTCTCCCTCCCTCTCTCCCTCCCCCCTCTCTCTCTCCCTCCCCCCTCTCTCTCTCTCCCTCCCTCTGTCTCTCCCTCCCTCTCTAACGCCCTCTCTCTCTCCCTCCCCCCTCTCTCTCTCTCCATCCCTCTCTACCTCCCTCTCTCTCTCTCCCTCCCCCCTCTCTCTCTTTCCCTCCCTCCCCCTCTCTCTCCCTCCCTCTCTCCCTCCCCTCTCTCTCCCTCCCCCTCTCTCTTTTTCCATTCCATACATATAGCGCTATGTTAAGCAGCGCTTCCATTTTTTATCTGGGTAAAATATGATTTTTGCCACGCATAAGTCCAGGGTCGCAACACTCAACGTTAGAAAACGAGGTCCGTCTAAACGTGACCCCTCCGCCGCCTTAGCGCGTTTTGGAAGTCCTTTCCAGTGGTCGAAGACGTTGCCAAGCAACGAGTACGTAAGCAGTCGCATCTCCTCTTCCCCTCCTCCTGCTCCATTTCCTTTCATCTCCCTGCTCCCTCCCCTTTTCTCCCCCACCCGATTGCCGCTTTTCGTAGCGCAGCGGATTTTCCGTAAACCAAAACGTTTAATTATTCCATGAATTTGACGCAATGATCCTCCATCAATTTTTTCCAGTTCTGAAAACAATTTACCCATCAAATGTTGGTGTGGGAATTGGTATACACTTCTAAAGAAAAAATAACATATTTCTTTACACGTTTATTGCGAAAAAATCAAGGCAAATCAATTTACAAAATATAACAATATTTATGGCCCATTGATCTGTAGAAACAAATATAGGACAAGGTCGGCATAGTACAAACAAGACTGGACATCACATAAGAGCTTCTTTAGGAGCACATCATAAGCAAAAATAATACATTCCAAACATTATTGATATAATAAAAGTACATTCAAAGGTTGCTATATTTTTAGCAAGGAGAAGTAATAAATTACAGCTATATCACAATGTATACATAAAACAATTTCCAGGAAGTCCTTTACATTATAAAGACACTCGGACAACAATAACTTATACACAGAGCTTTTAAACTTGGATACATTATTTAAATTCTTAATATGATTAGGAAGTCGATTTTACAGTCTTAGTACATGACCTTAGGCCCTTGATGAAACATCGATAAATGTAGATCTGAAATTTGGCATGAATATAGGTTATAACCTCTGGCAAAAAATCCGAAATTTCAGAAAAAGTTATATTTAAGGGGTGTTTTGACCCCCACGTACAATTTTAAACACCCATAAGAAAAGCACTGAAAACAGTGCAGAGCTATATAAAATTGGTTTTTAAATTATTTATAGTTAAGATACAAAGTCGAAACATGCACCATACCGTGGATGAAAGAATGAAGTTTATTTTTCTTGAACACAAAATTAAAATCCATGCTGAATCTGCATAAGAATTTGATTTTAATCATAAAATTATGAAACGTTTTTCAGTCTTCAACAATGAAAAATATTAACTACCATAGCAACGACTCCAATGCCTTTCAGTGGAAATTGATTTTTCATACTTTAAGAGCATTGATTTAATGCTTAGACTGCATTATAATTCATTTGATTTCAGCTAACGACATATAAATGTTGGCGAGACAATTTTAAATAAAATTTTGTTATCCGGATTCGTACTAAAAGGCATGTATCATAACACACAAAATATCCTAATTTTTACATTAATTTTAGTGTAACATATAAGCTATTGTTTTAATGTTGGTTATAGTTATTGCTTAAAAAGGGCGATCTGAGCCATGAAACTTGAAATTCGAAAACTTGAACATGAGCCGATTGCCCGAGAATTTAAAAATTCTGGATACATGCCTTCATTTCTGGGAAAATGAAAACTATTATCTCATTTAAATGGGCTCGGCATAGTTCAAATGCTGTCACATTGGTTTATTTATGAGTTTAGGTCTTGATGTATGATTTTTTAAGCGCTTGCAAGCACCAGCAACTCATAATAATAAAAAGTTATAATACGTGCTTTACTCAGATCAAAAAATAAACCAAGAGTTTTATGACCAAGGTTGATTTTATGATTAATTACAATGAGAAAAAAGCTTTTGGTTCCAAAAAAATTGATGGTCCTAATGTACTTTTTAATGCAGATTACAAATGTTTTTAAAATTATCCTATCACTTAAAATTTTGAGATATGACAATTCCAATTAAAGTGAAGCTGCACGCACTCCTCCTCAATAACTTATTAGCTTTATACAAAGATTTAGCTTTGGGTGTCAATTCAACAGACTTCCTGACTCCAAGTTGACGCAAGACACCTTCCTTACTTGGACCCCTTTAATAAGAAACAGGAAAATTTCAGTAATATGTAACGATAAAAATAAATACGGTTTATCCTATCTATGTTATGTAATATACAGGTTTTACTGTATCGCATTTTATATACGTATTCGTAGAATTTGTACTCCGACCGTATAAGTAAATAGCCAGAAGAACTATCGCTAAATACGTATTTCGAAGGCCAGGCCTTCATCCTCAGTAGTTCGGTTAGGTAGTGTACGGTCCGCCTGGGTGCGGGGATTTGATTCATTCAAATCCCCGCACCCAGGTGGACCGTACACTACCTTACCGAGCTACTGAGGATGAAGTCCTGGCTTTCGAAATACGTATTTAGCGATAGTTCTTCGGGCTATTTACTTATACGGTCGGAGTACAAATTCTACGAATAGAATAACGCCGTAGTCTCCACTTCTACCATCAGCATTTTATATAAATAAATATACCTCATAAGGTTCTCCCTAATGGCACTACTAGGCCTTCGTGGGGTCTGAAATCCCCAGGGGGCCAGTTTGTGGGCCCACTTCACCTTGCTCTACTGCTGCAGGAAGAAAATACAAGTTAACCATTTAGTCAACTAACAACAAAAACTATTAAATAATTCATAATGAATAACAGAAAAATGATCCGAAGCAATATTATTAATAAATTTTACAAGGTTTTTTTAAACACAAAAGATACCTACCAGGTGGAGAGGAAACCACAGGCGTCAATGGCTCAGCCCAGGAGGGGCCAGGCTGTGGGCCAACTTCACCTTGTTCTGCTGCTGCAGGAAGGAAATACAAGTTAATCATTGAGCCAACTAACAAGAAACACTTCATAGAATGCTCAAAGCATGATTGGAGAAGATGCTTGAAAATATGATAACAGTAGTCACTAGATAAACAGCGTGTATACAAAACATCACTAAAATTATTTACCTGGCAGGTGTAAATTCGGAATGGAATCCTTCCGAAGTTTCATAGTGCCTTCAATAAAATTCTCCCGAGATAAATGCCTCAGGGAAAGTCTTCTGTTGTTATAGATGGTCATTCGGTCCATGGACAGGAGCTTAGGATTCCCAACCAGCTTCACCCAAACATCGAATCGACGATTTGAGTCGGAAATGGGATGAGGGAACCTGGATTTATCATTTAAAAATATACATCCTCTTGCCGATCTCGCGTATTTCACACTCAGGCATTTCTAAATATTAATGAATTAATTATATGTCAAAATAATTACCTAACTCGAGTACCCGTCTTCTCCCTACAATTGGTGACGCAAAACGGAGGGCAAACCATAGCACACTTTCCACATCACAAGAAGAAAACTGTCAGTCAGTCTAAACAGAAGCTCACAGACGTGTACAGATGCTCACAGAGGCTGATTCAAATCACTCGTTGGAACCAGAGTAACACGATTAACACCTAACACAGCATCAGCAATCATAAGCACTCGAAATCACGTGAAACGTATTTCCCCTACTTCTCCTCCTACTTCCTCTCCTACTTCTCCTCCTACTTCCTCTCCTACTTCTCCTCCATCGCCCTGGTTTGCTTTGGAATGTCCTCATCCCCTGGCTCCAAAGGCGGTCCTCGTTTTGCAATCAGAGTGCCCTTCCCCTGCATAAGTCGACCGATTTGTCCGCATTTGACTGGTAATTTGTATTGGTCGACAGAAATTTTCCACTCGCCCATTTTCGGTCATGTGACCTTACCTCCCCCTCCTACTTTCAACTTTGGAACTAGCGATCTCTACTTACTGGCGGAGTTTTGGTGGTTTTGGTCGAGGCAACAACACTGTAATCAGTGACGCCGTAGCAGCGGACGATCTGAAGAAGTATTTAGCTGAGTTTTCACGTACGTAGAAAGTGCATAAATTAAGAAAGGATGCCTAAAATGGAATATGAAGCATTATGGTTAGTACTATGATTTTAAAAGCTGTAATTGTATTTTTCGAATTTTATGTTATTGATAAATGGGTTTGTCTTTTGCCTGGAGGTGATTTTTAAATTACATGTTTTTGTTTTTTAACAGGCTTAATCATATTTTTAAAATGACCGGCCAAATGAAGGATAGTATAAGAATATTAAATGACATTTGGAATGAAATGGGATTACCGTATGATAGGATGTGTGCAAGAATGGATCTAATAGTGATGCATTGCCGGGTAGGTGAATTGTTTCTCTTTGAGTGAAAAATATGAATTCTAATGCTTATTATACATATAAAATTTACGTACCGTGTACAGGATATGTTCAACAGAATGGTGGAAGAAGAAGAGGAATATAAATCAAGACTGGTTGTGGAGGTCAAAAAGTATACCGAAGAAGTGAAAAATCGGGCTTCGGTAAGAAATGTTATATTATGTTGTTTTACCGATGTAGTTTTCCTGGCGCTCTAGTTTTTTTAATCGTCCATTATTATTTGTTAGGAAATGAAAGAAGACGTTGCTTTGGATGAAAATTGGAAGTCTGTTCTTGTGGCAGAAAGCGTACTGAAATCAAAACTGGAAGGATTAAAGAAGATGAAAGAGGATAGATTACGAATTTACTGGCAACTTAAGACAAAAGTAATTGAAATTTTTATCTCGTTTGATTGTTTGGTTACGAAAAGCAGATATTTATTTTCAGAATTTATAAAGGTCACTGATCTGAAATTAACATTTTGACAGTTCCTACATACGTTTATTTGATAACTAACACTTTTGTTTAGTTTTGTGATTTCGGTGTTATTAAAGTTTTGTCTGAAACTGCATGTTATCAAGTGTAAATATCGGCTTCGTTGGCTATTGCCCTTTAGAACAATAATTTTAGAAGTCATAGTCTTTAAATAATTATAATTAATGGAAAAGGATTTCTACCTGATATTGATCCTACATGATTTACCTTTGTTTTAAATTGTCATTAGTAAGTGATGTCTACGATGATAGATACATTTCTTAGGATTAAATTAAATTTTTTTATGCTGTAGGATAAATCCACAAGCTTCAGACTGGGTATTGATGAATATCCTGCATTGGAAGGCAAAATACCTACAAAAGAATATATAGAAGAGTTTAAAAACAGTCTTGCCTCAAAAGAAGCAGAGCTGGTAAACCTGGGCAATTTTAACGTCATCATGCAAAAAATGCCATAATTAGCGTTTTGTCCTTATTCAAATCATATTTTTATATGTGGGTTACTAGGAAAGAGTTCAAAAGGATTATCGTGAAAAAAGGGAAATTTTATTGTCCTTAATGGCAGAGCTGGAGATTGAGCCAAGCACTCCACTGGAAAGAAATGTTACTGCAGAAGACCCAAGCAGTCGACGTTTGACCAAGGACTTCTTGAATGCTGTACAGGTAAGAAGTTCAAGTATATTTAAGGTAATTGTTTTTAAGACCCCTTTCTATAAAATTGTTTTTAAAATGTTTTCCTTTATTTTACACGATTTATTCTGTTAAGACATTTAAAACAGCGGTAATTGTAATCTTTTAATAACCATATTTAGTTTACAAAATATCTCTTGCTAGAAAGAAATGTCGATGACTACCATATATACTCGTGTATAAGGCGTTCTCGTATATAACACGCACCCATACTTTTTGCCAAAAACTTCCGACTTTTCTCGTATACTCGGAATAACGCGCACCTTAGATTTTGATGAGTATAAGAACAAAATTTCAGAATCATGTTGTCATGTTAGGTATTTACTAGAGTACCATAAATAAATACAGACCCTTCTCCGGTAATGCTAGACTCAACTTAAGCAAAACCGAGATTACGAAAATACCTCCGAAAATTAATTTTTTTAATCCGAAAATTCCGATCTCCGGAAATATGCTTACAAGGCAAAACACTTAATGCTGAAAGGTCAAATGTTGAATGAAGTTTAAACACGTCAATTTATTTTAAATTTATCAAACTTCACGTAACAATTATTTACAGAATATTGAATGACTAGAGGTATTTAATAACAGTATTTAATACGAAATCTTAAATTTCGTTGCGTATTGCGGTCGCGTTCTTCGCATAGTTATTTGGTGCTGAAGGTGATAAGGAAGTTGATGGGTTTTAAATTACGTCTATAATTATATAATATATTTATTAACTAAAAATATTTTAATTTGCGTATCATTATATATAGACGTTCCTTACAGAGGAGGATATAACATACTAGTAGAAGGTGCTTGCATACTGCAAGCATTTCATCTCAAGTTGATAGAATATTAATTTTTCAGAGAGATATTTCATCATTACAAATATTTTTTTAATTCTAAACATTTCAACTCCGCAGCGATTTTCGTTTTTCCCTAATGTAAATATAATACATTAAAACAATCCCCAAACTTGGAAATTTTAAGAATTTTATACTTTCTCCATTATGGGGTACTAATGCTACACATTTCTGCCAAATTTTAAAGTTGTAGCACTTCTAGACGTGAAATAATATTTTTATAATTGTTTAAAATTAAAACATTTTTAACGGCCGCCACAATATATTTATGGAAAGAATCATATGTTTAATTGTGCAAATGCATTAATTTGTAAATAACCTGAAGATTTCAGCTTCGTAGCTCATCCCGTAGTGCCTAAACACTTATCTAATTGTTTAAACTTGAAGACTTTTTAACTGCAGCACAAATTAAAATATCAAAATTTCTATAATCCCTATTTCGTTTATTTGCAAATCCTACCTCTAAAAAAATTTCAGCTCTGTAGCACATTCAGAAATACATAAACCTTTAAATTTTGTTTAAACAATTGCGAAGTTTTAGCGGCCTCATTGTTGCACTTTTTCAAGATTTTCGTTGTTTCTAGTCGGTTTTACAGAAAATCCTACCTAAGAAAAAATTTCGAATCTCCAGCTCATTTGGAAGTGCCTAAACATTATAGTATCCTCCTATATGTTATATATATATATATATATATATATATATATATATATATATATATATATATATATATATATATGTTATTTCCTCCTCTTCCTCTGTAAAAAACGTCTATATATAATGATATATGTTTAAAATTTAAACAATTCGAAAAATATTATTTCACTTCTAGAAGTGCTGCAACTTTAAAATTTGGCCGATATGTGTAGCATTAGTACCCCATAATGGAGAAAGTATAAAATTCGTAAAATTGCAAAGTTTGGGGGTTGTTTTAATCTATTATTTTTACATAAGGGAAAACAAAAATCACTGTGGAGATGAATTCATTAGAATTTAAAAAATATTTGTAATGATGAAATATCTGACTGAAATATGAATGTTTTTTCAAGGTGAGATAATATGCTTGCAGAATGCGAGCACCTTTTACTAGTCATTATATATATATATATATATATATATATATATATATATATATATATATATATCATTATATTATATATCAGACGATACTCTGAATGATACATAGTCACCTATTGCATTAAGTTGTAATACATCTGCATCACAACTAATGTTATAATTCACAAATTTGACCACATCATCCTCCGAGGTTTTTTCGTCTAACCTCCAAACATGAAGGTGCACTTTTTGCACAGCATTATACAGTGGTGAATTGGAGGTCGACTTGTCACCGGTATCAATAATAATTTCATGTTTGTGGTAAAACTTGTTTGCCACCAATTTGAAAGGCCTGTTATCATCAGTAACAGCTGCTGGAGGCTGAGGAAACACTGTAGGCAGGGTGAGAGACACTAGATGGAATCTGCAAAACAATGGTTGGAGGCAGCACTTGCAAGGAAGCACTTGTTGGCTGAGAAGTAGCAGTTACGGGCACAAAGGCACTTTTTGGGAGCTGAGATGCACTATTTGGAGGCTGAGATGCACTATTTGGAGGCTGAGAAGCACTATTTGGAGGCTGAGGTGTGCTGTTTGGGGGCTGATATGTCATATTTGGGGGAAGAGATGCAATATTTGGGACCAGAGTATAGATGATTGACGGCTGATAAGCACTTATTATACCATTAGAGACCGAGGAAATGCTAGGTTTTGCTGCAATGGCTTCACTGTAAGAGCACGTATTAGCAAAACGTGTGGCTGCATCAAATACAGGATTATCCTGTCCTAATTTGGAATTCTCGTCATGACGATACTATTTTACGACGTTGAAGCTATTATGGTCCTTACTTGGAAAGCCAGAGAAAGTGAAGGAGATTCTTAAAAAGCTAATGTCAGCCTTCAGTGTGGCTATTTCAGCTGCCATATTGGCAATTTGTTTACCTCTATCAAGTCGGCAGGGTAAACACATCCAAATGATGGAAATTGATTGGCATATTGCCTTATAACATAATTCGCTAATCTGGGCACATTCAAGATGATAAGCACAATTACAAAGGCCACATAAGACTACCTTATCACAGACTTTAATGCCATTATCGCAGAACTCACAATCACCGTAGTGTTGACGATTGACCACCTTGAATTATCTAAAAATCTAAATGACCATGATAAATGGATGTTAACACCAGGAATACTAGGAAACCACTGAGATCTCTATTTTAAGCCCCTCTAATTTTTGTTAACATCTTTACCCACACATCCACTTTGTCAACAATACAAGTACGTATAGAGCATACTGTTATACTCGGCCGGGCCCCTTGATGAATTGAGGGCCAGGGCCCGGGTACTGTAGACCCCCTCCACCCTCCCTCTTGTCAGGCCTGGATGGAAATATAAATGTAAGGAACTAATTAGGTGTTTGATATATTTACTTAATGTCTGTATAAAGTGGATTATTGATAATTAGCATGGTTTCCCCTCAATTCACCCTAAAAGTGAGAATCTGGTGCGATTTAGGTGCACTTCAATTTTTTATTTTAACAGCACAAAAGTGTTACTCATGTATAGCATGCATCCCTACTTTATGACCTAAAAATTTGGTCTTCAAACTGCGCATTATACATGTGTACATACGGTATTTGTTTTGAAAAAACTTAATTTTGGTTCTTAAGCTCACAATTTCAAACTCGTATGCAATGTCCCAGTGACTTACTTCCAGACAAAGATTGTTACATTAATTGTATGTTGTTTTTTCAGTGCCATCACCAGGAATTAGTTCAGCAGCTGCAAGATAGGAAAGAGCTTGCCATCCAGTTAAGAGAAACTTTATCTCTCTTATGGGACAGATTGTGTGTTTCTCCAGCTTTGAGAGAAGCCTTTCATGATATGCATCCGGGACATGGATGCAATACAGTCAATGCAGTAAGAATTTTGTTTGTCTTTGTCACAAATAAATTGATAGCTTAGACATGTTGTATTAAAGCTACATTTATTGAAAATATTAACTTATTGCTAAATATGTCCATTTGATACTGCTGTATCTTTAATATTTCTGCAAGTTTATTTTGTTTTTGCTGAAGTGTTTCAGTTTTACCTAAATGAGAAAAAAATGATTTTGTTGTCCTTTGGCAATTTATAAATTTATATTTATTGCTGTTTTTTTATTTTCTTGGCATAAATAATTATGACATAGGTTACTCAATTTGTGTGTGCTCTCAGTAATTTTTATTTATTGCAGTTAAGAAAGGAGATAGAGAGATGTGAAGAATTGAAGAGACAGAATATTAAAAAGTTTGTGGAAGAACTGAGAATAGAAATAAGGGATATCTGGGGGAAATGTTTGCATGGTAGTAATGAAGAGTTGACATTCCCAGCAATTAATTCAACCAGTTACACAGAAGAGCTGCTTGAAGTCCATAAACTTGAAGTTAGAAGACTAAAAAAAGAAGTTAAAGAAAGTAAGGATGTATTGGAAAAACTTGAACAATGGAATAGGCTGTTTTGGAAACAAGTTGATTTTGATGACAGGGCTGATAATCCTGAGAGGCTGTTCATAAATAGAGGTGGGCAACTTTTGAAAGAAGAAAGGGAACGCAAAGCCATACAAAAGGTAATTGAGATTTAATGTTTTAAAAGCATTTGACCATTTTGCAAAAATTCTTCTTTGTACATGCATGCCTCCCTTAGTGCAAAAGAGCCATTCCGAGACATGCACTATTCAAATTTGCACTAAAAGAACAGTATGTAACATAGCACTTAACCCAGTTGATTTTTACTCTTCAGAAATTTGACTATCGTACAACTTATATAATGATAGACCATTTTTATATACTAATTTAAAGTCAAGAGAACAATGTACCATATTTACTTGTGTAATGCCCCACAAGCTCCCGAAGGAAATGGGGGTGCAGACATTACATGTTATCTGCGCCTCCATCTTTTGACAGTAGGCCAACTGCGAAACACACTGCATGAGATTAGTAGGCATTTTCTTTTGTAGGCGCAATATGCTGTGCATTTTATTTCTCAGATTTATAACCAAAGTATTTTTTTAAATGCGTAGAATAATATATTAAGCACGATATTTATCAGGTATTTTGTAAAATTCCTTGCCTGCTGCCAGTAGTGAACTTAAATCACGTAAATATTCTATGTATATAGAAGAGTGTCAGACAGAGTTCATTCTCATAGAAAAGGTGACGTAAGAGAAATAAGCAGCTGAATTGCATATATTTTTCATTAAATACAAACGAATTCAGTTTGATTGCCTTGTAATTCGTGACATGCTCAAATCACATACTACCGCACCTGCATTTTTTGGGTTCCTTTTACGTTATGCAATCCTAAGAGAATATATGTACTTTTATTACGCTGTATAAAAACAAAGAACACTATCTTGCGATGGATATGTGTCACTAAATAGCTGTTGGAATTCTTCATTTGTGCTTTCTGAAAGCTGTGATACATTTTATTCACAAAAACGTGAGAAATGCTTCTATTTAAATGGGTCGCAGTGTGTCTAGTGACCTGTTTATTTTCAGTATTGTGTGATCTCTGGGGGATTTGACATGGGGATCTATTTTGAGCATGAACAATTAACATTTAATTATGAAAATTTTGCTCTTTTTCTTGGTGAAAATGGCTTAGTTAGCATAATTTTGCAAAATTAGTAAAAATTACTCATTTTAAATTAAATAACTTGAGAATGTGCAACAGTTCAAAATTGAATCTTTCAATGAGATTAAGGAGCTAGACTCCAAAATAGGTTTTTGAGTTGTCCCTGTGTAATATAATAGAAATTGATGTCAATTTTTCATGATTATGTATGTTAAAAAAGTATTGAAAATCATTTTTAGAAGGCAATTCTTAAATATTTGCTTGTTGCCATAATTGTATCATCAAACTCAGCTTCAGATAGATTATTCATCCATATTGCCGTAAAATATCAAAATCGAAATTTTGGAAGTGCAGACATTACATGAAATCCAGTTTTCCCAGATTTTTAGCTCTAAAAATGGGGGTGTGGGCATTATATATGTGCAGGTATTACACGAGTAAATATACGATTATATGACAATTATTTTTAAATAATTATTTATTATGAACATATTGGTGTACAAAAGCTTCAAAAAACTAATTCTTTATGATGGAAAATCAGTTTTCTAATAACATTTGCGATGAAAAAATGTATTATATAATAAATGAGATATACAAAATATCATAAGTATATATATATATATATATATATATATATATATATATATATATATATATATATATATACATGGTAAAACATCAATATATGACATGTTCCTAAAATTCTTCATTATTACAAAGATCTTTGATGATGATTGGCCAGCACAAAAATAAACAAAAATAGAATAAAAGTATTATTATTATTCAGCAGCACCACTGCAGTTTCAGACACACACAACTGTAGCATAGGTACCAAGAGTAAAATAACATCATAATAACAAATGACTAATGATCCTGAAAGTTAAAGTTGTCAAGAACCTAATCTAACCTAATCCCAAGCGGAAACCCATCCAAAGCAAACCCAACCCTGTACAACAAGTTTAAAACTTCCAATGTTAGCGTCACTGCAAAAGACTGGAATTGCAGCAAACCAATGTAAAAAACATAATAAAAGTGAATGAGTGAAATAGAAATAAAGCTAATAAACACATAAATAACAACAAATTTGTCTTTAATTAGAGTGGAATGGCTATCACTGAGCAAGAGTGAAGTATGAATGAAGGTAAGTGAGAAAAATGTTGGGACCATAAAAAAGGACTCGAGTTTAGGAGCTTTATTTTAAAAATATTTTTTAAAACTGAAATTTTAGTCCCAACATGCCAACAGCGCTATATCGAAAACGCGATAAAAGAACATGCACTAAAGGCATACCTCTATATAGTTGTTTTTCTATTAGACTAGCATTTTTGTTTTGATAGTTTAAGTACATATATGCATTCCTCTGGAGCCCTTCCATATAAGATGATATTTTCTTGAATGGCTGTAAACACGGGTGGCATTATGAGCAGTTTAGTTCAAATGGCTTTGTAGCAGGTTTTTAAAAAATGTCCTACAGTCATTGTCATTTGAAAAAGTTACCTAACATTGATTGACTTCCTAACAATTTGTGCATATTTTCCTTTTAAATGTTCAATTGGTGATCTGCAACATGTTTTCTGTTTTTTAAAGGAACTTCCAAAAATTGAAAAAATTTTAATGAAACATTATAATGTGTGGTGTGAAACATATGGTAGAAAATTTGTTTATGAGGGCATGGAACTGTCAGATTACATACAAACAAGATGGAAGAACTACCATGATCAGAAAGAAATGGAAAAGTTAAAGAGGGTAAGCAGTTTGAGCATGTTTTATTGGTTCAGTATGTTTCTGAGAATAATCATTTGCCTTTTTTAATCTCCACATATCATGAAGATGTAATTATTATCATCGTCATCATATGTAATGCTGTATATGATGCTACATTGCATAACTTTCAATCACATTTTTAAATTACTTAGAATTGTTGCTTGAATATGGGATTTGAACTAAGCAATGCCTAAAAGATTGAAAATTCTGTTTCTTACTGTCAATTTTTCATTACCTGCAATATTTAAAGTTCCAATTATTATGTTTCTGCATTCATCACCTCCAAATACAAATTACTCAGCATCTAGTTACCAGAGAATATTACTTTTCAAATAGTGCTTGGAAAATTTTTAAATAAATTAAAACACTTGAAATCAATCCAGGCCTATGCCATAGGAGCCGTTATCTGCTGAACTATTCCCGTTCTTATCACCAATTCGAGAATGAAGCCTATTATGTTGCATACGATGGTTTTTCATATTTTTTATGCTGATTTCTTGAACCCAAGAGCCCATTCACAAAAACCCTGAGACATAGGTCTCCTTATATTTTATGTAGAATCACATGGTCACATTTCATTAAAATCCATGACCCAAAGGTTGTAGCCTCTCCTTCCTAGTGGAAGCTTTGGTGATGTTTGTCCAGCATTGTATGTTTTGTTACCTAACAAGCAAAGAAATAGATATGAAAGACTTTTCCTTATGATAAAAGACAACATGAAGTAGTCCCAGAATCAATTTCATGTGATTTTGAAATGGAGTAGGGTGCAATAAAGAATGATTTTCGGGAAGTGTATTTTCCTGAATGCTTTTTCCATCTCTTTGAAATAAACTTGTTTGAGCCTTAGTCTCTTGCGTTTAAGAAGAAAAATAACCTATACCTCCCACATTTTTTGTGATAAGGATAAAACAAAAAAATCTGTGAAAAAATGTTCTTGCAGCAAACTTTCACATTCTGTCAATGGAGTAATTAATTTTGCATAACATTTTTTTTTCATTTTAAGGTGAAATATAAATACTTGAAACATAGGTTCAACCCAAAATACATTTACTGTAAAACTTTCATTGATGAATAACGCCTGTCTCCTTGATATTGGCAACTATAACTAAAATCTCTTACAGAAACAAGCAAAAGGAATCCTTTTGGAACAAGGAGCCAAGTTAGGCATGCAAGTAAGTGGAGTGAAAAGGAAGTGTATGCCAAGTACAAGGAAATATGCAGGTGCAAGTTCTGCAAAGCTACACTGTTTGGAACCTACTTTAAATACCACTAATGATAACAGGAATACGCCAAATGAGGTATAATTCATGGATCTTTCTTATTTTTCTCTAATTTATAAAATGAGTTGTTAGGCCATATGTAGATTTATAAACAACATTATTTGGCGGAGAAAGTATAATGCTGCTAATAACAAAATTGGTTTCTCTTTATTTAACCAGTTTGAATTTAATTTTGGAAGGTATTAATTTGAGATATAAATAGAAAGTCTAACTTGTTGAATGAAAGCTATAGAAATAGAGGGTTTAGTAATTATTTTTAGGCTGGTTTCCATAGGAAACATAGCCTTATGAAATGGTCCTGTCTGTGTATGTGTTTCTCCCCTACTAACAACTTTTGCATCAATTGACCGATTTTAATGAAACTTGGTATTGCCAGAGTCCACCTTTGGGCTATATTTTATCCCTCCCTCTCTCTCTCTCCCTCCCTCCCTCTCTCTCCCTCCCTCCCTCCCTCTCTCCCTCCCTCCCTCCCTCCCTCTCTCCCTCCCTCCCTCTCTCTCTCCCTCCCTCCCCCTCTCTCTCCCTCCCTCTCTCTCCCTCCCTCTCTCCCTCCCTCTCTCCCTCCCTCTCTCCCTCCCTCTCTCCCTCCCTTCCTCTCTCCCTGCCTCTTTTGTCTCACCTCACCCCTCTCTCATTCCCTCCTGTCCTAATCTCCTTATTTATCTTTCCTCCCATCCTTTTCTAATTCTATACCTCCCTTACTCTTATGTCAATGTATGTATGTACCTTCCATTCTATATCCCTTCCTTCCTATCTCCCTCCCCACATCTCCCTCTCTCTTACTCTACATCTATATAGTCGTTTAGATAAGCAAAAGAATTAAAACTAAATCCCAGTCCCATTAGGATTACTATGTAATTTTGCGAGAAATCCTACGATAATTTAAAGCAATCAATGCCCTCATATATATTACACGTATGCGGGTAGAGACAACAATTGATTCTCAAAGTTGAACAATGGCATGGTTGGCAAGGCAACATCCTGTTTAAAAGCATATATTTTCTCAAAATATGTGAGTTAAATGTTTAATATTAGAGATTTCAAATGGTAGGCGGAAAAAGCTGAATAGAATAAGAAACTTCATTAATTTTCCTAAAACAGTTTAAATTCGAAGATCGTACGTCATTTTTTTCCAATTTTAATTTCCAAAAGAATAATAGCCTACCCTTTAAAAAGTCGCTTTTTACGTGTTATCTTATGGGAAATATAAATCGCCCACTGGAGTCGAACCTGGTCTTTTTTTTCGTATTTTCTTTTTGTCATTTAATTTTTATATCCGAATCAAACATTCCTGCGAAAACTCAACCTTCCACCTAATTGAGAATTATGTTAAAAATGCCATTCATGACATCAGCGGCTCACACAGACAGACAGAACTGAAAAACTATATGTAAGATGTACTTATATGCGATACCTCACTTTCGCAGTCATTATAGTATCTTTATTGTTAATTTCTCCAATGAGATTCTTCCTAGTTTGTTTACATTTTTCTTTCAAATCTGTTTCAACAACAATATCTACATTTCACTTTCTATTTCTTCATTTGTAGTTATTGCAAAATTTGTAGATGCTCTAAAAACATCAAAATTTCTTAACATTTTAGAAAGAGCACTTACAGTATTTTCTACCAAAGCTTGCAAAACATCCATTCCTCTTGTCTGAAAATATGATGATAATGGAGATGTATTTTCAAATATGTTTTAAAATATTTGCGCTGTGATTATAATTTTTAAAGCCTTTTCAAGTGTCCAACATTGTTTTAGCTTTGTATCGTACATCGCTGTTAAATTTACTTGATATGGAAATTTCGTGAAAAGTTAGTAGAACATCTATATAAATTATTATTCCACTTGTACTATTAAATTTGCTCTACATTTTTCTTTCCTTAGACCAATGCGTTTCCCCAATAACTGATATATATTTAAATAAGCTAAATACATTGAGTCGTGAATAGGATTCCCTTATAAAAACTGCACGTATTTAAAACTCCAAACAATGTGATCACTTCTGTGGTTAACTGTGTTATATCATTAGTTACTAAATTTAATAAATGTGCATATCTCCATATATGTATTTGATCTGGCGAAACTGCATTTAGCCACGTACTAAAGCCTTGATAATGACCTTAAATATTTGCTGCACCATCAGTGGAATTTCCTACACATTTGGACACATCAATGTTTAATTTTTTTAAAACTTCACATACTAAATAGCAAAGATCTTTCATGGTTGTTGAAGTACAATTCTCGACATATATCAAACGTTCATGAATAGTATTATTAACATATCTGACAACAATTGAACACTGATCCTGTACATTAATATCTTGTGTGATATCAATTTGAGCATCTCTGATTTCATCAGTTAATATTTGTTTTATAAGAGTAGTAATGGCATCTATGACAGAATTAGCTGTAGTTTTTGATAAAAGTGTAATATAATTGCCTCATCCTTTTCTACTACTAACTGCATCATGACAGTCTCTGCTTTTCATAAAAGCTCAGGATACGCAACATTAGCAGCATGACAAAGGCCATTTGGGAGTCTATGTGACTGCAGTACTAAAACACGTACACTATTGCGATCCCTGATCCTGCTTAGAGCAACGTATAACTGACCATTCGATAACACAATGTGCCTTAGACCAACTCCAACACAATCAAGTGTCTGTCCCTGGGATTTATTGATACTCAAACCATACAAAAATTTGAGGCAATTTTCCTCATCACTTCCATACCTTTTGGGCCAGCATTGAAAAGAAAAGATATGAGAGGGACACAGACTTACTTAAAACTTATGGCTGTTTTATTAAGAGTTGGTGAAAAAGTCTTGAAAAACAGTTTTAAAAACATTCATGGCAGACATGGCAGAATAACGATGTTCACTAGATAAAAGTGTGTGGCTAACTGACGAGTTGTCAAAGGCTACCGGAAGGAAGAATAAAGTAGTGGCAAGTTGAGGGTGATGAATTAGCAGCAAGTGGAGGGGGTGTAGTAGAGGAGAAGCAGGCTCCAGGAACAGCAATGCTTGGCCCAATAATTCAATTGTTGCATAAACCCTTTTGGGGATAGAAAAATGTGGTTTTTTGCTTTAATTAGAGAAATGATTAAAGATCAATACAAACCAAGTTATGCATAAAAATTCCTTTAATAGGATTTTCCAGAAATTTTTTACAAATCCTCTTTTTTTATTTGGATTAAAATATCAGGAGAAAGTGGAATTTAAATGTCCTTATTTGGGTCTGCCAACCAGATTTTCTCAGCATTTGAATACCATGATTTAAGTTACATTTGTTATTTCTTTATTGATTTCCCTAGATTTATGGAGTATAAGTATCCTTTTCATTCTCCTTCCATGTTTTTCGGGTTTCTACCGCGTGTTGATTCTTTCAATGATGACTGTTTCGCAACCATTCCAGGTTGCATCTTCAGGTCTTGTTGTGCATGCATGCAGAAGACCTCTGTCATTAACACCCTAGTGCATCGTGCTTATACCATCTCAGATGCGACTTCCTTGGACCAGGAGAAAGAACATCACATCAGAGCTCTCCAGATGAACGTTTACCCCAAACAGTTGATCCAGAAGAAGATGGAAATGGCTAGAGAAAAAGCAGAAGTGGCCCTGAAAAGGGCCATTTTGGGAAATATGGACGGAGAATGGGAGAAGAAACCTGCAGCATATGCGATGGTGCCGTACATTAGTGGCACCACCGAGAAGATTGCCAGGATCCTACAAAAGTACGATGTGAAGACCAGATTCACATCAGTCAAAAAGTCCTCAGATCTCCTCCCAAAGGCTAAGGACCGATTACCACCACACATGTACGAGGGGGTCTATCAGATTAAATGCACCTGCGGCAAATCGTACATCGGCCAAACAGGGAGATCCGTCAAGTGCAGACTAAAAGAACTTCGGAGGGCAGTGGAGAAAAAACAATTCCGCCTCTTGGCTGTATCTGAACATGTGTGGTCCGAACCAGGACACAACATAGATTTCGATAACACCAAAGTCATCCATAGAGAGGGCCGATATTTTCCCAGAATAATACGGGAATCGATCGAGATGCTAAAACAGCCGATGAACTTCAATAGAGAGGATGGATACATTCTCTCTAACATGTGGAAGAGAGTATTCCAACAGCCAATAGAGACCAAGAAATGAACAGCCAATCACAACGCACCTCACCCGACCGATGTGGGTATAAATAACGGCCGAATTTCTGCAAACGACAAGACCTGAAGATGCAACCTGGAATGGTTGCGAAACAGTCGTCTTTGAAAGAATCAACATGCAGTAGAAACCCAAAAAGCATGGAAGGAGCACAAAAACAGCGCGGAAGCCTTTGCAATAATATCCTTTTCATTGAAATCATAGTCAGACCCTGATTTACACGGCTTTGAGTTACACTGATTCACGTATGTGTGTTTCATATAATGTGACAAATGCTTCAATTTATGCATTACTCTGATTTACACGGTACTCTGTTTCATGTTTACGTGGTAGGCACTTTTCATTTGCCACTCAGACTGATTACTATGTGATATACAATGAAGAAATGGATTATCTCATCTTTTATATTTTAGAAATGCAATCAAGCCTAAGAATCCATTTTTCAGCTTCTGTACTTAGCTGAAAACCTAAGAAAACCATTATTTACCTAAGTTTCATAAAGTATAATGATAAACTAGATCATTTTTAATCATTCAAAATGTTTCTCATAGTAGACATTTGCAACTGCTGTCCATTACTTTATGCCACTAATATAACATAGCTATTAAGATTATAATTTATTTTTCTTCATTAAAGTACTGTTTTTTCATATGTGACTACCATACTTTCATTTATGATGAAAAGAATTTTCTCTTGAAACAAAATTCACTCCGTATTTTTCACTTCCAAATAGCAGTGTGTGATTTTGGCAGCAAAAAACAGTTGTAGGAAAGTTAACTCCTTTGTTTTATTTCTGATATGTTCTGATTTTCCTGAGTGTCCTACATTGCTTTTATTGTTGCTTAGCTGATGCATTAAAAGTAGTTTGTAATTTTTGATTCTCTGAATTATTTCATATTTTTAGCTGAAAGTCTTTGATTGTAAGCATTTTTAATCCTTTATAGCAAAAATGTCATACCCTAATAGTTTAGCTGAAAATTTTGCCAGCATCAATATCATTAAAAGAGGAAAGTATTGTTGAGCAGTTTTGAATTTCATGAATTGCAGAAGGAAAAGGTGCCCTTGTATAGGAGAAATAATGGAGCAGCTGGTTATGATGATATTTAACATTGGATTACTCTTTGGATTTCCAAATCTAGGAAGGCAAAATGACCCTTCACATTTAAATCTTTTCTTAATTCCCTGTTTTATTATTATAAAATGTCTATTTCAGAGGGAATAATTTTATTGGTAAAATATGTTGGTGATTTTTAAATATGATGCAAAAAATGTTTTTTTTTCTTAGTTTTAGCTGAATATTTTAATGTTTTATATTGAAAATAATGAAGACTATTATTACTATGTATAAGAGTATCTGTTGCTCTCCAGTTATTATATTGTTTTTATGTCATTATTATTTCATTAATATGGAGTAAATTTTAAAATATTGTTTTAAGATTTTAATCCCCATTTTTAGAGCTAAAAATCTGGAAAAACTGTAATTTTTGTAATGTCCGCACTTCCGAAATTTCGATTTTGATATTTTACTGCATCGTCGGTTGAATAATCCATCTGAAGCCAAGTTTGATGGCACAATTACTGCAAAAAGCAAATATTTAAGAAGTGACTTCTAAAAATGAATTTTAGTACATTTTTCAAATATGTAATCATGAAAAATTGGCATTCATTGTCATTATATTACATGGAGACAATTAAAAAACCTATTTTGAAGTCTAACTCCTTAATCTCGCAGAAAGGTTCAATTTTTAGCAATTGCACATTCTCAAGTTATTTAATTTAAAATGAGTAATTTTCACTAATTTTACGAAATTACACTAACCCAGCCATTTTTCACCCAGAAGAAAATATTTTTCAGTATACACACTTTTATGTGCACTAAAAAGAAGAAAATAAATTTTTCTGTCCTCAACTTGAATTAAATTTGTTGTGCAGAATAAAAGTGGATGGTAAAAATTGCCACCCACTCTTATTCTGCACACCAAATTTAATTCAAGTTGATGGCAGAAAAATTTATTTTCTACTTTTTAGTGCACATAAAAGTGCGTATACTGAAAAAATTTATATTTTATTTTCTCCTTTTTAGTCTTCTTATATTTTAAAGTTCAGTTTTTGGATTATGGAAAATGGCAAAGATTATAAATTGAATTTTCAAAGTTCATTTCAATATAGGAAAATTCTTAAAATATTAGGAAGTTCCACTATAATTCATTATGACAGCATTAATTTCCCTTAAAAACATTAAAAATTAAGGTACCGTTAAAAGCAATAATGTCGTTGCCATGGTTTTTATACATTTCCATTTTTGAAGAGAGGAAAAATTCACTTTTTTCCAATTCAAAGCAGATATTTACACTATTTCAGTGTGTATTGGACTTCATCCTTAAAAAATTAAGAACTCCATTCTTTCAGCTAAACAACCGTTCTTTCCCAAATTCGTATCCGAATTTTAAGTAATTTTAAAATGCATTTTTAGAAAGCCCTGCACTGAATCCGATGTTTTTTTCTTATGGGATATTAAAATGGAACATTGGGGTAAAAAAACCCCTTCAATATTAACTTTTTTGTGACTTTCGATTTTTCTCGTTGGTTGTCATCTGAAATAAGAATATACCCAAATTTTCAGCCCTGTAGCATATATAGGGGCAGAGATATAAAGAGAGAAAGATTTTAAAGAAACATACATATGAGTAGTCGGTACTTGCATATTGCAAGTGCTTCAAAAAATCACCATACACCTAGATATAAACTCATAAATAAACCAACACAATCTCCAGGGCAACATCACTTCAGTCACGTGGAGCCTGTATGTATTAAATAATAAATTCCATGACTAATAGCAGTATATTTATAATTTTCCATGAATTAGGATAACTATCCGTAATTTCCAAATTCTCTGGCAATCAGTTCGTGTCAAACTTTTCATATTTCAAGTTTTGTGATTCAGATCATACTGCATGAGCAATAAGAATAATCATCATTAAGACAATACCCTATACATTAAATTTATGGAAAAATTAGGATATTTTCTGTTAAGATTATGGCATCATCATCCATGCCTTTAGCATGTATTTGGATAAAAAAACATCGAGAAAAAGGTATGATGCCATTATATTTATCAATAGAAAAGAATTAAAATTTTTCAAAAAACTACGAAACAACATTAAAATACTTTTCATGTTTTACTGTCACCACTATCAGGGTTGCTTCTCCTATTGTGATCCCTTATAGCCCTGGAGAAAAAAAACCTATTTGCTCCTTCCTACAGTTGATAACCCAAATTTAATCGTCATGTTTGTTCTTTCTGTAATACTTGAGAATTGCAATTATCTATAATACCCTCAATCACAGTGCATGATGCAGCTAGTGTTTTGGATAGAGTAAAATCTTACATATTATTGGAAGAAAACATTGGTGATGATGTTTTCATAATATGCATGATATAAGTTAAATTATATGCTTAATTCAATTAAAGAAAAATGACAAAAATATAATTCTGCAACTCGACTTATCTATAACTCGAGTAATTATTGCTTTCCTTTAAGATTCGAGTTAAAAAGTTCCACTGTATATATAAAAATACTTAAAAATATATTTCCATAACTTTAATTTTCTATTACTCGAATAATTATTACTTTCCTTGAGATTCAAGTTATAGAAGTTCAACTGTAATTCGTTATGACGGCATTAATTTCCGTTAAAAGCATTAAATCACTACAATTGTAGCGTATAATATCAGATCTCTTTAAAAGCATTGAGATTGTTGACAGTACATATTTAAAAATTTTCGTTGTTGAAAAGGGGAAAAAATTCACACTTTTTTCCGATTAAAAGTAGATATTTATGCTAATTTGGTATGTATTTGAACTCTGCTTTAAAAAATTAAGAACTCCGTTCTTTCAGATAGACAACTGTTCTTTTCCCAAATTTGTATCTCAATTTAAAGTAATTTAAAAATGCATTTTTAGAAAGCCTTGCACTGAATTCCATGCTTTTCTTATGGGATATTGAAATGAAACATGGGGTTAAAAAGACCCCTTAAATATAAACTTTTTTATGATTTTTTATTTTTCTTGTCAGTTGTGTCACTCAACCTACCAACATACCAAATTTCAGATTTCTATCCCTTCTAGAAGTACCTTAGAGTTTTGTGTCAGTGAGTGAATGAGTGAGGTACAAGTAGCTATATTATTATAGATTGTTAAATAAAAGTGTGTAAAATGAGCGAATTTTACAGAAATAAATGTAAACCATTCATGCTCAAAATAAATCCCCCAGACATCACACAATACCAAAAATAAACTTGTCACTAGATCAGTGGTTCCCAAACTTTTTCATTCCATGAACCCCTTTCATGAAAATCCAAATATCTCGCAAACCCTCTCTTAAAAATAATTATTTTTAAGGATAATCTTCCTTACCTGAATATTAGTGACGTAACCAATGCTTAAACATCACCCTTCAAGTATGGAAATTAAAATATTTCAATTTTTTGTGTAAATTAATCAAAAAATGATTTAAAATTTCTTATTAAAATACTGTCCTATATGTACCGCATTGTAGAATTCAAGTTTAGGCACTTAAAATTGTCATTTTGCTTTAATAATGTAATAATTTGCTCAACAACTTATCTGTTACTATATAATCAAAGCAAAATATCATTCCTAACTAACAACAGCCTTAGACAGGTAGATGTGGGGATATTGCGTTCATCGTTATAGTTAAAATTACTCATCGTTAAAAAAATTTTTAAATTTTGCATCCGAGTCTAATCAAATTCACGCAAATTCATCAAGGATTCGATTTCTCTCTTCAACAAAAATAAATTTTGTTAATTTACACATACAAGCTTCTATCTCAACTTTGTTGTTTAATTTAAGAAATGTTAAAATGAAAACTAAATATATTCTACACTCAATCCTATGTTAAACAAATGAAGGAAAGAAATACTCATTGAATTAAACCAGTCCCATCACTGCAGACAATGATAAGCATAATGAAATATGCTGTGCAAACGTCATTAAAGATTTTTTCCGCGAACCCCACGAGTCTTCTCGCAAACCCCTAGGGGGTTTGCGAACCACAGTTTGGGAACCTCTGCACTAGATGCAATATGACTCGCTGTCAGTTACATAGAAGCAATTCTCACATTTCTGCAGATAAAATGTATCACTTACAGCTTTCAGAAAGCACACACGAACAACTCCAACAGCTATTTAGTGACACATTTCCATTGCAAGATTGTGTTCTTTGCTTTTATTCAGATTAATAAAAGTATATTTTTTTAGGATTGCATAACATAAAAGGAACCCAAAAAAATGCAGTTATGGTAAAATGTGATTTAAGCATTTCACAAATTACAAGACAATCTAACAGAATGCACTTGTATTTAATGAAAAATATATGCAATTCAGTTGTTTATTTCTCTTACATCACCTTTTCTATGAGAATGAACTCTGTCTGACACATCTATGTACATAGAATATTTACGTGATCCAGGTTTACTATTGACAGCTGGCAAAGTTTTTGTTAAAATGCCTGATAAATATCGTGCTTATTATATTATTCAATACATTTTTGATAAATAACTTGGTTAAAAATTGGGGAAATAAAATGCACAGCATACTGCATCTACCAAAAAAACACCTCACACCAGGCACACAATATTGAATAGGTGTTTTGCAGGTGGCCTACCCTCAACAGATGAATCTGTAAGTCTTGTGTATTGTTCACGCCTCCTTTTTTGATGGGAACTTTTGGGGAAAAAAGTGTGGGTATTGTAATAGTAAATACGGCACATTTAAAGATTTTAAAAAATTATTATGTGAAGGTCTCTAAACTAAATAAATGTATTATGTATTTTGGAGTTTAGTTTTAACCTGTGTTACTACAACTCAAGGTGATTATTCTTTATTAAAGTTTTCATTAAATGTTTGTAAATAAATCAAACTTTCGTAATTCCTGTTATTTCCTTAATGTGGAATAAATTTTTAAATGTTGCTTTAGAATTTTAACCTCTATAACTACATTTCAAGATTTAAAAAAATATTTTTGGCAAACAACACTATTTGTAAATAAAGCAAACTATTTTGTAATTGTTATTCTTATTAACCCTTAAATGCTCAAGGTGCCGATATATTGGCTTTGCGTGGTTGTCTGAAAAAACTCAAGCGACTGATATATCTGCTCCACCTTTAAATTCGTATAATTAACAAAGGGAAACTATTTTTTTAATTGTGATTGTTTATAAATGGAAGATTATACATTATTTCATATTGTGTGTTTAAATTTTTCATTTTAATTACATTAACGTATTTTTCTAAGCCATGGTATTTGCTCGTCCTTCCTCTGTGACTATAAAACCCAGGTAATTTTCGCAGAGATTTCGAAAATGAAAAACATCGACAACTGTTTATACCAGTTGCATGAGAAAATGAGGATGATTCGGATTTCTCATTTGTAGATGATGTGATCCCACTATTTTCCCAGGAATTTATATTTGATGTATACCAGTTCATTGTTATCAGAATGCTATCTAATGAATGCTGATCCATGTTTTTTACTCTTGAAGATACTGATACTCTAATAGTATGTGCTAAACAAAAATTTTTAATTAGAAGAGGATCCCGTTGGCCACGTAGACATTCTGCCGAGTATGCATGGTGCCATCCGCTGTGCACTTTTCTTCAATGTTGCACTCGAATTATTGCCAATTGAATTATAAAGAAAATTCGACAAATATTTGTGTGTTATCTCTAAGCATGACGGAAATGATGATTTTTATATCTTACAGAAATTTTCTGAGTATTTGTTTCGACCAAATTTCTTTTGTTCCTCCCAAGGATGGGTCAAACTTCTTGCCCATAGATAGCACTACCCATAGGCTGCACCATTGTCAGCAAGCAGATTACTAATCTATGCCAAACCATTTGATGTCTGCTAATACATTGCTATCAGATTGCTACGTATCGAAAGCTAATGCATGTTTTTTTCGGTGCTTCTCCTCAAAATAAGCACAAAGAAAATATTTTTTATATGAAGATGATCCAGTTGTTTGTGCAGACAATCCACCAAGAAGACATTTTGTCTTTCTCTGAGAACTTCTCTATTTTGTACCAAAGTATATTTTTTTCATTCAGTGGTTCTTTTTGAGTGCTTTATAGATTTTTCTCTGTGTTGTAGAAATTGCAATCTAAATTTTATAAGAAAGAAAAACTTCTCATAATGGTGGTCCCTTCACGTACAAGAGTGAGTGAACATGAAATTATGGAGTATTTAGATGATGTATCAGATGATAGTAAATCAGAAGGTGATTTAGGATCTGAAAGTGAGTGACTGTATTCCAAAAGTGAGTTAAATAGTTTTGCATATTATCTCAAAGAATAACTTAGTTATGCAAATAAAACTTTCATCATTTATAAAGAATAAAAAGGGCTTTCTGAAAATATATATTACTATATGTCATTTCATTTATCTTAGCAACTGGCATTTCGTACGTACTCAGGACAGCTCGTGTGGTTCCACTGATCGGAAGTGGAGAGCCGTTTCCCCTCCTAACTGGAGAACTTGGCATTGCCATATCTATTAAACTAAAATATGCTGCAGAGAAAGCTGCCAGCAGTGAGCTACCGGGACAGGGGAGTCTGACTGTTCAGGCACACGAATGAAAAAGCAAAATCTAGGGCATTAGCACATGGCAACATAGCACTCTGAGACTCGATGTACGTACAACGGAGGCCAGAGAGAGAATGAGCTATCGACGGGGGAGGCTCAACCTACTTCTTTCCTATTGGTTCCCGTAAGATCATGTGCTGGAAAGATCTCTTCTTCACTCTCTCTCTCTCATCTGCAAAAATATATGAAACCTGGTATATGGGCTCTGCCCCTATGTGCTACACACGTCAACACTGTGCCTCACTCTGCGAGGTGAATTCGTCTGCTGCCCATTTGCAACCATGAACCTCCTCATTTTGGCATATATTTAAGGTAGAAAATTATATTTAGCTTCTCTCTCCCATTCTCCCATTCCATCCCCTCTCTCTACTTCCCTATATGCCCTTCCTTCCTCCCCATCAAACCTCCTGCTTTCCCAAACTTCCACTTTTCCTCATTCTCTCCCTCTCCCTTTCCCTCTCTTTCTCTTCTCTCTTTCTCCTTCTATCATTCACTCTTTCTTTTCCCCATACTCCCATCTTCCTCTGTTTACCCAACATGGTCCTTTATAATTTTATGAGTATGGCAACAATGCTAGTTGTTCTTGGCAACAAAATATTTTATTCACAAAAAATTTAAACTTTCCGTCTACACAACAATTTTATGAGTCGATTCGAATACTATTTGAAAATCTATGGTAGCAAAATAAATTTGAGTTCAAGTTTCTAATTTCTAGGTCAATTATAAGTAATTTTAAAAAGTAAACGAAAGATGTCTTACACTCTTTTACGTGTAAATCAAATGGAGAATGGAATCTTTCCTGACATTGAACCCATCTACTTATGTTAGATAACTGCATATTTGTCAGATGCAGAACCTCGCGTTGAGTATTATAATTCAAGTTTTGTTGAAATCAGACTAACCCATCGCGATTTATTTACCTCATGATCTACCACATAGATGCCAAGTTTGAACACCAAATTGTATCTGAAAGGCCTCTTTAGAAATGTGCTTGGCAGCAACAGTGCTCCTTTGTTAATCTTATGGGAATTTTTAGAATTTTCAATTTTTTTGTGACACTTAAACTTAAAAACTTCCTGTTTTTGCAATTTTTCCTTTGTTTATAAGTCATGAATAATCATTCTAAATTGTTTCAGCATTCTAGCTCATACAAAAGTAAGAAATAGTTTCTGTAACACACATTAGTGCGGTTATAATATAGAGAGATAACCTAGTATCAATAGAGAATGTAAGGTTACATAATTTGAAATGTTTTTTTTTTTTTTTTCAAATAAAAAAGTTTTTATTTTTTATATTGTTAACCAGAAGGCAAGTATCAAAAACTATTTTTTAATGAAAAAAAAAATATTCCTAACTTGCATGAATAATTTCATTGCCCTAAATTATAAAATAGAGATGCAATAATTTTTTTAAGTTCATGAAAATAAAAAAGGAAAGGAAAAAAATATCCCTACTACTAAGAGCATGATTATAGGTCGCACTCAGGTTTTATAAAAGCTAGATTTGGGAAAATGTGCAGCCTATAATCAGACCAATATGGTAATTGTTATAGAGATACGGAAAGGAATGGAGAAATCATAAATAAAGCAACTGTCCAGCAATTGTCCAGAAAAAAGGTCGGCAACATTTTTGCCGAGTAACACTCTTTCAATATTCATAATCTGTGTCCTTCATTTTGTCCATTAAGTGCTTTGGATGAACCATAAAATCACCAAAAGGTAGAACAACTATGATAAATGCTTAAAAGTGATTACAGTTAGTGGCGTACCGGAAAATCTGGGGGCTCCCCGCAGCAAATAATACGTAAAATAATATGTAAATCTTAAATATTTTCCAAGCTGAATTACTTATTTTTGCCTATATATTAATGAAGAATTCCTTCCATTCCTCACACAAATGCTACTGATATTTTGAAAAACCTGAAATTATAAAAAATTATAGTAATAAGTTTGTTTCTTTTATTAACTTATTGTATTAACTTTAATCCATTTGTAGAAATAGGTTCAAAAGATTATATTATGCCTAACAATCTGTATAATGCTTATGCTTTTAGCAAATGCTTATGCTTTTGCTTAATGCTTTAAGCATTTGTTTAGTTTTTATTCACTCGACCCATTGTGATGAAATTTGGTATTGGGGAGTTTTGTTAAAATTAATTGATCGATTCCAATTTTGGTTAAAATCAAACAATAATTACGAGGTACACTGAAGGGGGAGAGTGTCACCCAAATGCTAACGGTTGCTGGCATGGAGGGACGAGGGGGTTAAAAATACATAAACATTTGCTGTCATAATACATGAATAAATACGATCTGTAATATCCTATATGCCAGCAGGGGCGGCTCATGGTGTCGAAATGAATGGGAGCTTCACGTCAACCAAAATTTACCTATGTACCTATATATGAAAACAATAACTTACTTTATTGATATTAGAGGCCTAAAGTAGTGACTACTGAACTGACCAGTAATTGAAGTCGTCATCCTTTAGAGCCTGAACAGTGGATGCAGACCTCATGCTTCACTTAACAAGTAAATACACACAATATACACAAATAAGCACAATAATCTTCCCTAGCTATATATAACACTTAATAAATATTGAAACATGAAAAACTACATTGGTCTAACAATAAGAGCGAGAAATGTCAGAAGGCATATAATCGTAGCCTATATCTTGCACTGGTTTTCATACTGAGAAATGTCTCTTCTCAGCGTTATAAAGCTGTATTGTAGAAGTCGCAATTACATTTTTCGGGTTCTTAAAGCTGGCATCAGATGCCTTAGTACGATTTGAATGATTGGGGGGGGCCCCCACATTGTAGGGGTTGTGGGGCCTATGCCCCTGATTACAGACATTCAGCTTTGTGCAACCCTGTTATAAATGGATTCATTATAGCTTGAAATAGGCCTGCACCTACCAGATGTTCAAAAAACAAAGGCAGTCAACATTTGAGCCGGTCTAAACATAATTACATGGTTTTTGGTATATTCATCTTTGGATCCTCGGGAAATATTTACATTTTTACCAGAATATAATGAAGTTTTTAATTTTCTATAACATTGGAAAAATACTGATGAAGATAAGTTATTTGCATCTGGCATTGATGCATGAAAGTTGTCAAGAAGCTGTTTTTTTTAGGTTAATGATGTATTTTTATTAATATAACAGTAATAAATAAAAGAACTCTTTAAGCCCAAAAAACAAGGGTTAATAAATGAGCCCAATGCATTTCACCCACTATGTGGGCATCTTCAGGGGCAACCTGACACGGCAGCGACCAGTCAACTGTGAGAAGATGAAAGGATAGTACAATGAGGGAGAACGAAAGAAAAAACTGAAAAACGAAAAGTTTGTGGTGTGTATGTTACTCTTGTTTGGCGAGTCTATAAAGAGTCTTATTGAAATCAGTGTCAGTGTTCATCAGAGTGTCGAGATTTTTATAAATGTGTAGGTTCTTAGGAAAACCTACACATTTATAAAAATTTATAGACTCACCAAACAAGAGTAACATACACGCCACAAACTGTTCGTTTTTCAGTTTTTTCTTTGGTTCTCCCTCATTGTACTATCCTTTCATCTCCTCACAGTTGACCTCTGGTTGCTGTCGTGTCAGGTTGCCCCTGAATATGCCCACATTGTGGGTGAAATGCATTGGGCTCATTTATTAACCCTTGTTTTTTTGGCTTAAGGAGTTCTTTTATTTATTAATTACAAGCCAAAGTGTTGAGCTATTTATGTTCAATATAACACTAGTTTTTGCATCCATGGAACTTACCCTCATTGACATTATGACCCTGTTTTGTGCAAATTTTCCTTAGCGTGAAATGTTCAGGAATCGGTCTGTTGCATAAAGTGAGATATGGCTGTATTATGCTATAAGGCATCCTAAGTATAATGTTTTATCATTCAGTATGACATACAATGAAAATATAAGTAAAATTCTTTTAAAATGTATTTTTTGCAATTCTCTGAAATATCATGCCAGGTAAATTTCTTGTTGTGCCTTTTGGCACACAGTTTGCTGACCCATGGTCCAGACCCTAGAACTAAAGAGCTAACAGTTTAATTTCATGTGCATTCTTAGGATTTTGAATAGGAGGTTAGAAGCTGACACAAATGTCTACAATTGAAGATCATTTTAGGCTTTATATAACAGCGGTGGCCAAGCCTGCTTACTCTCAGAGCCACATATGATAATCTCCCTAAGTTTGAGAGCCGCAAGACATACATTCTGCACACAGATATGTATGAACAGTAAACATAACTTGTATTTGATGCAATACAGAGAGACTGCATGCCCATTAAGCATCCGTCTTACTCGCACAGCATTATTGCATCCTGACATGATCGGCCTTAATATGCCCTTGACTGTAAATGAATAAGAGCCGCACATTAAATTAAAAGAGCCATGGTTTGGCCACCCCTGTTATATAGGATGAAGAAACTGGAGAAGTCATAAGGGTCATGAAGTAACTAAAAGAAGCATTGAATACACTCAGGATGTTTTGAATAGCTGATTTTGAAAAGTCCTTCAAGTTTTATGGCCCAGGCTAATGTAAGTTTTTACGCAAAGAGTAGAAGTCAAAGTCACTTTATTCTCCAAAGACCTTACAAAAGAAGGTATAGGATTCGTCAAAAACATATACACAACATAAACAGATATATTAACATTTGTCATCTAAAAAATCATTAATGCTATAATACATTTTATGTAATAAGAATTCTTTCAACTTTGTTTTGAACATACATAGGGACATAGGCGTCTTGAGAAAACTTGGCAAATGATTAAATAATTTGACCCCCATATTTCTGGGGCCAAGGGAAGTACCTCTGGTTCTGACATAGTTAACATGTAAGCTATTATAATTTCTAGTACTATAATTATGAAATTTTGAGTTGAATTCAAAATCGCTCAGATTCTTTCTCATAAAAATAATTAAATTAAGAATATATACACATGGCATAGGTAATATGTTAAATCCTTTAAAAATAGGTCTACATGGAGCATTGTAACCTTCGAATGCCATAAGACGTACAATTTTTTTTTTAATCTTAAAAATAGTGAGGGCATTAGTAGAAGAACCCCAAAAAAGTATCCCATAAACAATTTGTGCATAACATAGCCCATAGTAAATGGAAAGCAACACATCCTTCGAAACTGTGAGTCTTATACTTCTAATGAGGAAACAAATGGAACTGAGTTTACTGGCTAGTTTAGAGAAGACTGGAGATATAAATATTTAATCAAAAATCTATACATGAATCAGGCTGCAAAGGGAAAATCAGATTGGGTAATGCTAGGAAAAGTAGTGAGGAATGGGTTACCCGTTCTTCAATAGTTTAATATTTTTACTGAATTGATAAATCAATAAAGGAAGAAAGCTTAAGTGATGGTATTTTCTAAGAGTAAAATCATGAGACTATGTTAAAATAGATAGGAAAAGAGTTGAAAAAGTGGAACTTTTTAGTTATTTTGGTATTATTCTGACTGGTGATGTAGGAAGTACCAAAGAGATCAGATCAAACAGAAATTGCACAGGAGGCATTTTTGGGTAAAGGAGAATTGATTACAGGGAATTTGAATAAAGAAATTAACAAGGTTAGTAAACACTTGTAAATGGGGTGGAGTATTGTATAGGTATGAAACATGAACAATGAAAAAAGATGTATCATGCAGACAGGAGAAAATTGGATTAGGATAAAAACAAATGAAATTTTAAATACAGTAGGAAAAAGGAGAAGCCTCATAATATGTGACAGACAAAATAAATGGGCAAAAACTATTTCGGGAGGCGACAATCAGTTGAAATAAGTCATAGAAATGAGGTAGAAGAAAAAAGAAATATTTGTTTCAATAAAAGTGTGGGATGCTCTGAGATGATGAGAAGATAAGCCTAGGATGAGAATGATAGGGTTTGAGAAGCCAAAAACCTACCTAAAGGTAGGAAAATTGTGACAATTATTTTGGCTGCAATGCAGCCGTCATCAGGGAGTGATTGATCAAAAGTAGATTTTAAGAGGTAATGAAAAAGCTACTGAAACACACAGTAAATGGCGTTTTTTTATTTGACAGGCAAACTAAGTAAACTTGCACTGCTAGACAGGATAATGACTCAACCGGCAAAAAAGCGAAGTCTCTATACGATTCCTTTTAGGAGTTAGCACATCAGACAGATGGACCTCCATAAGAAAATGTGCAAAACAAGAGAGTTTAGTAAATCAACTGGCGAAAAAACGATGTCCATCTGCTTCATTTAGAGGGAATTGGCTTATCAAACAGACAGATAAACTGAATGCATAAACAGAATTTTTTAAACTTCTAAAAAGAAGAAAAAGATTCTTTTTTAGAAACTATTAGTGAATCCTCACTTATGGCGGCTGCTTTGTAGCTGAAATACGCATTTAGGTTTCCCAACCTTTACATGACTACTGGAAGAATGCGGTTTTACCATGGAAGAAGGAGAATAGGAAGCGCAGCTCCCATAAAGACAATGGTAACACGTTGATGGCAGTGTGATCTAGCGGTTGACTGGAGCTAAAGCACACCTAATTTAAACTCAAGCAGCAGAACAGGTTTTGGCAGTACATTTGAATGAAGTTGCATGATGTACTATTTAATATAGAAGTTTAGGATTTAACCATATTAAAACAAAACTACTAAGAGCAAGAATTTTTTTTATTTACTCACCCAAAGAATTACAATTAAAATACATATTCATAAAATAATTGTAAATTACATAAAACATACTTAATTAGTTTAGGAGAGTTGTTGCTAATACTATAAGATACCAATTTACAATAACAGTATTTTTGTGCATTAACATATTTTATAATTGAAACTGTGTAAGTATCAGTGCTATAATAAAGAAGAAGATACATCAAGTTTGACTGTTAATAAGTAATTCAAATTCAGTGCTTTGTTTCTCAAGCACTGATTGATTACATTTGCATATGGCTACTGTTTGCATGTGTAATATAATTTTATTTGGTCCAATGCTTTGCATGCTGTTGTGCACAACATTAATACTTAGAGTATCATCATCAACACCAGCAATGGGGCTTCCCCATATAGCTAACATAAGCATTGACTGAATGGTTTTTCTTTTACTTAAAACCATGAATAAGATTAACATTACAGCATTATATGTAAAATTAAAGGAATCTCCAAATGCCATAAAAGAGTTTTAGTAAGGTACAGGCATATCCTGCACTTACAACAGGTTAGGTTCCAGACCAATTTCATAACTCGAAAATCATCGCAACTCTAAGCAATGCATTTTTTTCACTTATCGATGCATTTACTGCACTGCAATCATCATATACGGGCCTAACTGTTGTAAATAACACATTTGTAACTAAAATAAACAGCAATGCCAAGTGGTGGAAGTTGATGCAAGCGGTAGCGTCAAGTCGCCAAGGTGTCATAACTGCGAAGCAAGCGTCTGAAGTTCAGGGCATGGTGGCTATTGAAAAGCATTATAAGTGCAAAGTGTCATAAGTCGAAGTGTCCCAAGTCGGGGTATGCCTGTACTAAAAAAGGTGGGGGAAATAAAATTAATAAAAAGAAATGGTATACAGGAAAAACTCACTCAGGTTTGTGGGAAACTAATCCACAACAGTGATCTTTTCACTCACACATGCAATCACACCTCTGCATTTAAAACGTTGTAACACCTTCCAAAGGACCAGACCTCACAAGCAGGTTTTCAGAAGAATTATTTTATTGGCAGTGACCTTCAGCCTAACACCCAACTACATCAAAAGCAAAAACATATGAAGGTTTGTGAAAAGACTTCACACAAGAACCTATACACACACTCAAAGAATACCAAGCCACTTGAATTAAAACCATTTTTTATTTTTACTTTTAATGTTCTCCAAAAATTCATCCTCAAAAACACATGCAACTGTTCATCTGCTAGTAAACTATAAATGAACTCTAAATAAGCTATAAATAATCTATGAACATATAATAATAACTATTTATGTATGGCAGAGCTTTCTAATTTTAGAAGGGTGTTAAGCATTCATGAAAGCATCATCTGACCATTTTCAGTTCATGAACCTTACAGCATAGAAAATTCTTATTTTTAAAAACATTTCTAGAAAAATTTCTTGAGTCTCCCCACAAGGGAAAGACATCCCTGCATAGCATTCCCTCTTCTCTATTAGCTCTTTCAAAAGCCTGGCTAAATTTGGCTTTTCCATCACCGACTCGGATACATTTTGAAAATTTTCCTCCCAAACTTTTAGAGCAGTAAAAATTACTGCTGATGGGAGGTAAAGGTGGTCCTTTCCAACCTGTTCATGCCCTTTCATGTATGTAAAAAGTTGGTAGTTGTAATTAAAACTACATTCAGAACAGAGCAAGAAATCTTTGCACTTCTCACAGTTGTGAATTTTTGTGAACTTCCTACAAAGGAAGCCCCCCACATAATATTATGTATTGAGCTCCTCAAGTTGAAAAGCATCACTACCACTAAAACTAATCTCCCCTTCCTTTACATCTATGACTAAGCTATTCCTATTATCTATAGCTATTCTATCAACAAAATTATTAACCCCAAGTAGGGACACGATATCGAAATGAAAGTATCGATACCGTAATCATATGATGCATCGAATGAAAAGTATCGATACCACAAAAGTATCGGGCCAAAAGTACCGATGTCACTAGAAAATCGAAAGAAAAGAATCGAGTACAAAAGTGCTTGGTATCGAAAGGAAATTACCGATGTGAGTAAAGTAGCGATACTTTTTTCGTATCTAAGGATAGGAAATCGAAACAAAAGTATCGATACCTTACTCATATGTTATGTTGAAGGAAAAGTATCGATACCACAAAAGTATCAGACCGAAAGTACCGATATCACTAGAAAATCGAAAGAAAAGAATCGAGTACAAAAGTACTTGGTATCCAAAGGAAATTACCGATATAAGTAAAGTATCGATACTTTTTTCGTATCCCTAACCCCGAGTAAAATGAAATCTAAATCTATTTCACAATTGCTGTCATTTGATAGTTTGGAAAGGGAAGCAATAAATCTTTAAACTGCAATACTGTAGGATTGTCATTGCATCCGTGTTGTTGGCTGGTCATTGAGAATATGTTCTCAAGAGTATCTTGATTCAAAACTAAAGAGTTTTTTATGTTTAAGTGATATCTCAAGTCTTTATACATACTTAATATACCTACATAATGTTTTATAGATGTTGGAGGATGTAAAATATTTCCATGAAAATTGTGCTGAATTGACAGGAAAGTTATTAAGCAATTCAGTGGCAGTAGCATTTGGACTCTTAATACAGAAAAGAGTGTAACATTTAAGTTCATGAGGATCCAAGGGAACATTGATGGGAGTAGGTTAGGTTAGGTACTTTCCTGGTCAGCTACAATTCTTCTTCTCTATGTTTTTTCAACAGACTTCCTGCAGTCACCAGGTCCATAGCAGTGAATAAGTTCAAATCTATTGTATTTTCATGGCTTCCTGAAAAAGCCTTTTATTCAGTAAATGAATACTTGGAAGGTGATATAGATATTTCTTTTCAAAGTACCTAATATAATTGTAGCCCTTCTTTCTCATGTTATGTATATCTCTCTTTTGGAACTACCGATCTTTTTTATTGTGTCTACTTCTGATTGTGCCTACTCTGATCTTGTACTGGTTAATGGCTGAATGAATGATTTTGATTATGAGCAAAAGATGATTGAAAATCAAAAGAATCTGTTGGGGGTAAAGTGCACAAGTGCCTGTATCGCTTTATTGGAATCAAACAGTGGCATAAATATGGGTATGCAAGTTACGCAACCACGTAAGGGCCCAAGACCAAAGGGGCCCTCACCCTTGCATCCATTGTTTATACTAATTTATAAATTTAATTATTCATAATAAATATAAATACTTTGTTTATCAAAATTCTATATTTATGTTATTTCTATTAATATCCATTACACTCAAAACACACTAACAAATATTCAATTATTAAGTGGGGCCCTGAGAGATTTTTTGCTAGGGGCCCAAAAGCTATAGTTACGCCACTGGAATCAAAGGAAATGATTCTACCAAAATCTCAACTTAATATAAGGTAAACAGACTAATAAAGCTGAAAATTACTAAATTGCAAAGATTTTGGGCTCTCTGACAAGTTCTACTGGATTCTGGGAGAGATGTATCTAAGGTAGATTAATTCCAGGAGACTTCTAGAAGAGGTGGCAACCCTAGTTCGTACCATGATGATACAAAATTTCTGCCTTGGACTATTAATACTATATTAATACAGTGCAGTCGACAGAACTAACAAAGTATTAAGTTCATGAGGATCCAAGGGAACATTGGTGGGATTGATAGTTTCCCACTTCTGGCAGAGGTTGCTAATAGATCAGTCAACCAAATGTTGGAATGGTGCAATCTAAGCAATCTTGCTATAACTATCAATAAAATCTCTTACCTGCTATTTCACAAAAAAACTATCTTATCCAGTAGCCCCCTTCTTAAAATGAACAGTAAAAGCATCTCTAGAAACACATCAACTAATTTTCTTGGACTACTTATCAATGAAGAGTTGGATTGGCTAGATCACATCAATGGAGTTGCTAAAAAAGTTGCTACTGGTGTTTTTATGATAAGAAAGTTGGCTCCAATACTTCCTATCTCTCTACTATGCTTAAGTGCATTCATTGTTAAGCTATGGAATATTATTTTGGGGTAATTGCAAACTGGCTAGTAAAGTCTTTTATTTACAGAAACAAGCTGTCAAAGCTTTATGTAGAGTCTTACCGTACACATGGCAAACCCTTGTTTTCATCTCTCAATATCTTAACTCTACCATCTATTTATATTTTGAGCTGTGCAACTTTTGCTAGATCAAATCATCAACATTTTCCCCACAAATGCAGAATACCATAGCCATTTCACCCATTCGTAATTTGACATTCACATTAATGATTACAATAATGTACTTTGTCAGAGGCCCTCACCATTCAGCTTTTGTAATTTATAACATTACCTGGGGACAAAACCAGTTTCATCCCGCAAATTGTACAAAAGTGAAATTAAGAAGTTTCTTCTGAAGAAAACTTACTGTAGGGTTTGTGAAAACATTGATGATTGTGTGCATTTTTGCCTTTCTTTTGATCTTTTATGTTATTGATTATTGTATCTTGCTTCGTATTTTGTTTCCCCCTCTCCCCTTGTCTTGATTTTGTAATATCCAGTGACGAAACCATGCAAATGTATTTGCCAACAGTGAAATAAAATATATTATTATTAACTACTAAGCGTCATCAACTGTACGCAAATCAAACAAAAAATCAATTAATTTGAGTTTACAGAGCAGCACTGTCAGATAAAAGTTTGAAACTTGAGCAAAGGGTAACACTTTTATTGATTATCCTTATTTTGCTGGAATGAACAATATGAAACTCAACGAATACATTAAACGAGGACTTATGCTATCGTTTCGTTATATGACAGTATGAGTGCCAGGTGGCTTCTCCAAAAATACCGGACACAGGCGTCGAGTTGCGAAGCGCTCGAGAAAATATACGTATATATCAGGTATTACCTCTAATTTTCTCCAATTTGAATACGAATATTGGCTGAGAGGCAGCGTAACTTTAGAATTAGAGTGAATACATCCTAATAACAAATTTTTTTAAATTCCTCAAATGTAGAGAGATTGTATTTTATTATTCCACCATATACATAGGAATTACCCGCTCTTTGCGGCTCTTTGTATCGATCGATCGACTTGATGTCTCGATATCGCCCTTGATATCGCAGTGTGAACATTCATCTGTTTAAAACAAAATGTTTCTGCTTAAATTGTGTGTTTGTGTTTACGTGGCTTTTGTATTAATAAATGTTATATCGGTAAATCTCGTTTCTGGCTTAAGATATTATAGCAATAAGGATTTAGAGATTTTAAGGTAATTATGTGAGATACGTTTATAAGGAAAAAGATTAATGCAGGGTTTGGCTAACTGTTACGCTATTTATACTACGTAGTAGGTACATATAAATCCTTTTTTTAAATTGTTGGTTATTTTACATTGTTTATTTCAGAGAGGAGGTACGATCCATGTTCCAGCATGCATATGACAGTTACCTAAAATATGCTTATCCATACGATGAGTTGCGACCGCTTAGCTGCGATGGAATTGATACCTGGGGAAGTTATTCCTTGACGTTAATAGACGCTCTTGATACACTTGCAGTCATGGGAAATTACAGCGAATTTCAAAGGGTTGCGGAGATAGTAGCAAATAATGCTAACTTTGATGCTAATATTAACGTTTCTGTATTTGAAACAAATATCAGAATCATTGGAGGCCTCCTAAGTGCTCACTTGCTTTCTTATAGGTAAGAAATAGTCTTAAATACAACAATACTTCGCCTATATTTAAGAAATATTTAGACCAAGTGTAGTCGACACTTTATCTACTTAGATCATTGAAATATAATTCGGTAAAAGTAGATGTTAGACAGAACCGTTTCAAGTACGAGGAAAAGTTACGTAGAGGAATCAATATGTGAAAGTATTGTTCCATTATTGTAATTTTTATTATCGATTAAGAGATATATTACTGTTTGAGTAATTCTTAAGTGGGGTGTAATTAGCTTTAAAAGCTAAAAATTCTCTTCTTTTAAATATATTTGTCACTTTATTATCAACATTTCTGTCATGAACAATAAACCAAGTGTTCCTATTATTATGAGTATAATTTTTTACAGAGCTGGGATGAATGTTGAGCCTGGTTGGCCTTGTAATGGACCTCTTCTAAGATTGGCTGAAGATGTTGCTCGGCGCCTGTTAGCAGCCTTTGATACCACAACTGGTATGCCATATGGTACTGTAAACTTGCGCCATGGCGTCCCTCCAGGAGAGACCACCATCACATGTACTGCAGGAGTGGGAACATACATTGTCGAATTTGGAACTCTCTCTCGACTCACTGGTGACCCACTTTATGAGGAGGTCTGTAAATTTGACCATTTATGCCATTAGAAGTTGAATTTTATTTATTGACTTTTTTGGAAGTTGCATTTATTATACACAAATTGTCAAAATAAGAAACAATCAAATATTCTGTTCCTGCTCAGAAATTTTGAGTTCACTAATCACTCAAGAAATGTTTTGATTATCAAAAATCTAAATTGTTTTTGCTTCCTGAAGTCTGTTATAGATTTCTCTTTTTGCTCACTGTTTTCTTACTGTGTTTTATGGTTGTGAGCTGTGTTTTCATGATTTATTTCTTACTTTCAATTATTGGTGGGTTGTAAACTACTTGTCTATAATTTGGACATTCAGTTTTATCATTGAACAAATATTTAATCAAATATTTGTCCTAAGTCCTTTGCTAATCATTGTTTACGCGAAATTAGAAATTATCTTGGCAAACTTACTGTATGGCTATGGCAGATTTAAGTGCTACATTATACTGGTCTGAAACCACTTTTAGCCTACCATTTAATTATTTATTGTTGTCAAAATAATGGAAAGCCATGAGCCTAACCCCCATTTTCTCATAAGGCCTTTGCTTCCATTTCTGCAGATTCCAAATTTGCTTTGTTTTTGGGAACGTAACCCCCGTGAATTTGGGGATTTTACTGTATATTGCTCCTTAGTTGGAAATTTCTGTATTACGTAGATATGATGTTGTAGCTCCATTTCTCGCCCCTTTCCCATCCAGGTTGGTGCTAGCATCTGCGTGCCCAGTTAATGACAAAGTAATCTTACTTGTTGCATATTGAATCACCCAAAACTTATAGCTGTTAATGTAGGCATATCTTTTCACTCTTGTAGCCATTACAATCTCAATACATGTAACAGTATTATTCCTGTATATTCATAAATTTTAATGACATCTACCGGAATTCTAATGTTCCATCATATTAATTGCACTATTCAACGGGCCAATTAGGAGCTAAAATATATTACTAATATCTCAAACGCACTGAAATTGAACTCACTTTTAGTGGATATGTAATAAAGTGCAATAATGAAAATATATAGTTGGAATTCAGGTTGCATAAGATTTTAGTGTAAATATTAGCAAATTTTTCTCTATTATTATTAATTATGTATATTGTTTTAGGAACGAATGACTGCCAATTATTCCATTTTGGGGATGAGTGGGTTTAGTTAGTATCAGTAATAATCTTAACTTCAGTCTGTAAGATGCAGGCTGATTCTGGGAATCATATAGCCCAAAATAAATGGTAACTTCTTTCCAGATAAATTCACCCTCCTACGAAAACACCTCTAAAATTCATTTAATTGCCTGGTTCTGTTTTATGTTATTTGCCTGCTTCTCACTTTATCTTTTCCTCAAAATTATAGTCATGCATTTCTCTCTTTTCTATTATTATGTACTAGACAATATCCCATCAAAGTTGATGGGTAAACAAAAAGAAAATAGGTTTGATCATATTTTGGTGTTAAGCTAGATCATCATCTTCGAGTTCCTTCCCTGACAAATCATCTTCGACTTTCTTCAGGTATCTTCTAAATATTATCATCCATTTTAACATCACATTACTCTTTAACTGATAAATAAAATTTAATTCAAAATCTCTTACTTATTATTCTTAAAAATAATTTATTCGTATCTTTAAAATATCAAAATTTTATTCAAAATTCTAACATAATGGATGTATAACATAAACTTGAATGCTTTGTCATGGAAAACCATTGTACATTATTTAAGATATTTTTGCATACAATTTTTTGTTTTTTTTTTCTTTCTCATATACATGGTATATTGAGAAAGTATTGTAATCGTGAAAAAATTCGACTTCAAGATTTTGATGGTAGTACATGTTTTAGGTGTCCCTGAGTCCTTAAAAGTGGTTTTTGCCATGCCATCTGTCTGTTGGTCTGCTCGCTGTTCTGGAGTCCAAATGCATACATAAAATCAAATGATATCTCGTATTTATGCAGTATATCATCTTTTGCAGACCCTTTTTTGATAAAAATGATATTGCCAAAAATAAAGGGTAGTTTATTCCTGGCGATTTTTCGAAAAATTTTATTTACTAAAAATGGCTCTAGAGAATTTGATTAAAATCAATCCAACTGTAGAGCCTGATGTCACAAATAATACTACGTAAGCCATATATCTCTAAAAATTGCTATATGGCGTCCAGTGACATTGCAGTGTACACTAAGCTACCTTACATAAGCCCTATGATGTCACGCCTTCGTCGCAATCGATTCAAAATCTTATTACAGCCTAACGGTTAAACTAAATCAAATGATATATCATATTTGTGGATAATATCATTCATAATAGACACTCTGAAGAGATGAACAATATTGTGCAACAATTAAGGGTACTTTATTCTAGGATATTTTGAAACAAAATTTGATTTACTCAAAAATGGCTCTAAGGATTTTGATTAAAATCCATCCAATCATACAGCCTAATGTTACAAATAATACTAAGACATATATCCCAAAAAATTACTAAATATCAACCAGTGGCATTAAAATATATGCTAAACTATGATTAACTCCATTTTTCCTTGTAATTGTGAATTTTTAACATAAATGCAAATTATTTTCATTTCTGGTTCATGATAATGCAACATACAATTGGCCATGAGCAAAAACTGGCTCATCCAGAAAAAGGCCTACGTGAGAAAAAGTTGGCCCTTGAGCCTTATTTGTTGTCATACTAAAACCTGGAATTATGGGAAATTGGCGTCCTCTTACCCCCTCTCCCTCCCTCCCTCCTTATTTCCATGCATCTCTCCCCCCTTCTCTCTGGACGACACGTTAAATGCTTGATGGCTCAAATTAAGGCACTCAATATGTGTGTGTATATATATATATATATATATATATATATATATATATATATATATATATATATATATATATATATCACTTATATGAGAATTGGGACAAAAATGGGATCTCAATTTCGTTTTTCCTATTTGCATTAATATTCTATAAACATCGTGTTTTTGATCAACCGAAAAGCACAAAAAACTAATCAATTGGAACAGTTGGCAGTCTGAAGATTTGGAACATAAACATCACCGTGGAAAGTATGATCCTGAGGGAAATCCTGTGTTACCGAGAATTGAACCAATGTATCCCTAAGTGCAGCATAACAAATTTATTCATATTTCTACTGCCTCACCCTGCCTCCTTTTAATTTCATTGCTTGGTTCTCAACACCCTCACCAAACATACTTTCCCCTAGAAGTTTCGTCGATAGTCTGGACGGGAAGTTCAAAAGTGGCGAAAATGGCAAAAACTGAAAAGTATAGAAAACAATCAGACAGGAACCAAACATCAGGCAATAATGCTCTTTGCAAGCGGACTGCCCTTGGCATTGATGGATGGTGAGTGGTCTGAAATCACAAACAAAGTGACAATAGCGAGTGGATTCTCAGCAACTGGACGGCCGTCGGCCCTGAGTCCGTTAAATCTGAAGTCCGTTAAATCAAGGGTTTACTGTAGTAATTTAAAGTATGATGATAATAGTTAATTTGCTCAACATTCCAAAAATTGATCTGTATATGCATTTCTCTCTGCTAGAGCATTATTAAGAAATTTTTCGTTTCATACAACAGGTAGCTTTGAAGGCCTTGAATGCCCTTCATCATCATCGCTCATCAATTGGCCTTTTGGGAAATCATATAGATGTGCAGAGCGGCAGGTGGACTGCATCTGATGCTGGCATTGGGGCTGGAGTGGATTCCTACTACGAGTATTTAGCTAAAGGGGCCATGCTGCTTCATAGGCCAGAGCTTGCTGCAACTTTTGCAGAGGGCAGAAGTGCCATCTATAGGTACCTCCGCCAAAATGATTGGCACTTCTGGGTTTCCATGACCCGAGGTCAGGTGGCCCTTCCTGTGTTCCAAAGTCTTGAAGCTTTCTGGCCTGGGACACTCAGTCTTGTGGGTTAGTACATTGCCTAAATTTGCATTAATCTTTTGAAATTTCTTCTTCATATTATATTTAATTTAATATTGTTTGAAATTGGTTTTAATTTTAATTTTGGTCTTTAAAATACTGAAGCTCCCCGACTTAAGCATGTCTGACTTACAGATTTTCGACTTTACGGATTTAATTCCCATGAATTGAAAAATAATTTGGAGACTCACAAATATTCCGTAAGTGCATAATGTAAGAAAGCAGTGTTTGGGAACTACTTGGCATTGCGTTTGGAAGAAAGCGTCACCCTCATCATTCTTATCATAAGAAGAAGAGCCATCTCAGTATTGTTCCACATCTCCTCATGGATGTCTCTTGACTTCCGTTTTTGCATATCTTGCATTATTTTTTGCATTTTTCTCATAAAATTTCTGCAGTGCTGCTCATTACAAAATGTCTAATAAACATGCATAGCATGCTAGCCTGTACTGTACAATAGAACTTAGTCTATAAGAGGCACTTCAAACTTAAGGAATTTTCGACTTATGAAGGGATTTCAGGAACGTAACTCTTCAGTAAGTCGGGGAGCATCAGTAGTTTGTTCATTGTGTCATGGTGCATGATGCTGATAAGGCATTTAATTTATCATATTTTTGTAGATAACTTTTTCATACATTCAATATAGGACATAGGCTAAATAATTTAGAACAATTTAAAATTTTATGCCACCTCCAATCCAAAAGATGCACCATATTAAATGACCATCTATTTCCATCCCACTTCCCACTGCTCCTTTTGGCCCATCCTTCTTTAGTTTAGCCCCTCTGTCCACTGACTGCCCCGCAAGTTGACTCATCCCCATCTAGGGCTTCCAGTTAACCGGAATTTTTGCTAACTGGTTTTTTTGTTAAAGATCATCTGCTAACTGGTTAACCGGTAACTAACCTGTAAAAATAAAAACCCTCCATTAATTTTTAGATATATTTATTTAAATAAATTTCATAGGAATACAAGAAAAACTACACTAAAACTTCTATATAACGAAATTGACGGGACCGAAAAAAAGGGATGTTTGTTGTACAGAGGTTCATTGTAGGGAGGTTACGGTGTGTTGTGCATAAACACGGGCAGACCAACCATGCGTGGGTATGTTAGGCTTAACTCCTCAGAGACAAGCTAGATTTAAATATCACTCTACCATAGGGCTGGCAGGTATGGCCAATTTTGATGTAATTCATTATAAACATTTATAACGTTTTACCTAATAATTGGATTTACATGAATTTCAGAATATCTACGCCATAGTACATGTTATATAGCTTATTTTTTTACATAATTCTATTTCAATAAGTTTATGCATTATTGCATGAAGAAGTAATAACAGTTTATACCACACAAATGTTTAATTCTTAATCACAGTTTATACCATACAAATGTTTAACTCTTAATCACTGCTTTTAGTGCTAGAATAGTTCCCATAAACTTCAACTCCATTCAAATAACGCAGTCGAGTTCTCTGTAAATATTCAGCTTGCCGCTTTGTTCTCCTTACAATGCAGTAGCTGAGAGTCTCTTCCTACTTTATCTCTTCCAAACAGATTTTGTGGCACTCGAGAACTGTTTACGAATAATATTGCATGGATATGATTTATGGAAACGAGAGTGAATCATCTTGAGCTGTCCCCTATTCCCTTTCTTCTCACGGTGCATTAGCGACCTTGACCACTACTTGGTAATTCCTATTTACTGAGAACACTCGCCTTTTGTATGTTCTGTATCTTTGATTGTATTCTTTTTGAAGATGGGATTTTCTGATGAAAATTATCGACTTTTTAAAAAATTATTTCCTTCCATAAAGAATGAGCTAATTTTTGAAAGTGATTTAGAGACACAAATAAATTTTTAGTAACTGATAGCGATTAAATTTGAAGAAATACAGCAAATCATTTTGACTCGCATCAACCAGCGGAGTAGACGTAATTTAGTTTTGCATAACTAAAACGGTTAGAAAAATACTGTATTCAACGTCATCTTAAGGTAAAAACATTTCTATATAATAAGCCAATCAGAAAAAATTAAAAACCTATTTACAGCAAATTAAAAGCAGCACATCATGGATCCGTACCATGCACAGACACTGGCGATACGGTAAGAAACTGCAGTCTGTACCATGCACAGGTCGGTGCTGAGGGGTTAATCATTGGGCTCATCTGATCAACCAAGGCACTACCAAACCATTGAATATACGCATAACAATATGTCAAGATTAATATGTTCATTATGCATTCTATGAAAATAATAATAGTCAATATTAATGTCTAGCTACTAATAGAAGTGCAAGATGAGATAATGACTTTTATCTTAATATGCATTTGATTAATTTATGTACTCCATCTGAGTATTTGTGAACAAGAGCACATAAAATATGAATTCAATATAAAATGTGGCACACATACTACAATTTCTCGCAAAATATATACCAAATTTACAGTGCATATTACATACAGTTATTCTGTTTAGCTTTAAATAATCACTGATTTCGGAGACATTCTCGCTGACAGAACATGGGTGTTGTTAGTGTAAAATAAATCTGGGAACTTCCGATTAGCAGAAAATAGTGAAAACGATTATTCCTCATCCTATTGTTCATTCCATGTGGGTACAGAAAATGAAAGGGTAAGGCAAAATTAAATATTTCGAGTCAAAACATGTTTGTCATACAGGTCTGGCTGGTAAAATGTTACCAGTTAATCATTGACCCACTAGTGAAGAAACGTTACGTAGACGCGGTAAATGTCGGCTCACCAAGATACCCAGAAAATATCCGCAAAGTGAGAGGGTGGAGGGAGGGGCGGGCTCTGCATTTTTTATTAGCACAAGTGGGAGGGGAAAACATGATACTTTTCTGACCAAGATTCTTTCAATTTGAAAGTTGATGCTATCCGAAGGCCTCCCACACTCTTCACATAACCCTGCCAGCGAGTCGTTCATACTGAGAGTGGATTTTGGTCATTCATACATCAGGACAGAAATGATATTTATGTTAGTTTAGTGCACTTATCTGGCTTAGGGAAACAGGAAATTTCAGATGTGTTCATTAAAAATTCTTGGAACACAAATACTACCTGATTTTTCATTCAGAGCATTTTGTTTCATATTTTTAATTTGTGCTCATTGAAAAAGAAAGGTTGCTTTACTTTTAAAAATATAACCAAAATGAGAATATATAGCATAAACATATATTTTTTAAATCAGCAGTATTCAGCTTAAAGTATGCATATCCTTAGGGACACGTGAGATCTTTCAAAGAGATACAATATTAAGGATATCTAATGTAAAAAAATAGCGAAGCAACATCTAATAATTATCTCATGCATTAAATATACGTAAATAATATAATTAGCAAGTAAATATAAATTTTTCGGCTCGACCCAATAATAACCGAGTTTGTAAACTTTAAAATATATCAGAGGACACGAATTTCATCAAAAATGTTTTAAGGGGTATGCCGACTAAAAAGGTTGACTGCCATGGCTTTCAACCTCTGGAAATTTCTTAGCATTTTTACAGACATCTAAATATTTTTACATACCCTACGGACATGTCCAATTGTTGCTCTTTTTTATGGGCTGTCCATAAATATACGGGTGTTTGGCAACCCTGTTACCTACAGCACCACAAAGTAACACTCAGACTCCACCTTCCCCTTTGTATCACGAAATTTTTGAGCAGCCTCTAAGTAGGCGGTTTCATAAATAGTGAGTGCAGCAGCTCAGAAAGAGTTGATATTGAGATACCGCTACACAGAAGCTATGTATGTAGCACTTTGTATTATGTCCATACACCTTGCTCTAATTCTCCCAATTAAGACAGTTGTTATTCATTTGAGTGGCAACAGCCGGGAATAACTTTACACATAAGCGACGGCGATAGATTCGGATGAGCATTTTAAGTACGATAATAATCCAATGATTGCACTTTGCAATGGTGATCGCTTAAAGAATAATCAGCGAGCATGATCCATTCAACCAGTCCCAACTAGGGATGGTGATTCGGTGGCAGTGGGGAGATAGGCATGCGGCATTAGGGCAACGCTGTCTTTGCACAGAGACAATCCAGCGACAGCATTTGTTTACAATTTTGTTTTCGTTGTATGGAGTTGGATTAAATGTTGGGGACCATCAGCCTTCACTCTACAGGAGTTTCGTAGTTGCAGAGGTTTGTTATAGGGAGGCCTCTTCTATGCATTTACATGTTCCGGGGAGAGGACCAAGATCTGAGTTCGTTATATGTAGGTTCTCGTTATAGGGAGGTTCGTAAGATAGAGGTTTTACTGTGCTTAGTTTTTGCTGAAAATAAATTTTTTAAGAAATTGAAGCTCATTCAATGTTTGGTATAACAAAATTTTGAATGGAATACTTACAAGAAAAACATGTTATTTTATGTGATTTTAAAATAAAGCTTTATAAATAAATGAATAAATATTCAATGTTTCGTATGTACAAAAAAATTATTGTTCATACAAAAGCACAAAAGAATACAAGAAAAAATATTTATTAATATTAAAAAAATAATATTTCAGGAATACGAGAGCATAAAGTGTTTCATATTTCATAGGACTACGAATTTTGGTCGAAAATTTATTGGTCACAGAAAAAACTCATTCACTGACTGTAGAAGTAGACTGAATACTAAATACCCCACTACTAACCTACCAGTCCCGTAATGTACCAAGAAACAAATAAACGACTTTAAAAATAGTTTTTCTTCCTTAAAAATCCATTCCAACAGTTCACAAACCCTGGTGTTTTTAATTATTACCAGAGTGTCTCTCCTACTTATATATAACCCTTGCAGCCAGAGAATTCTACACCAGATGATGACAACCATTTGTCAAAACCGGTTGTGTAACTTAAATTTGTGGAAACAGTACAAAGTTTATAAAATCATGTGTAACTTGTTTTCTTTCATTTTAAATCCAATCCCGTAAAATAGCTTCTTTTTTTGTGTAGCATTCTAATCATCAGTAAAAAATTACATGTTAATAATATTACACCCAATCCCCGACTAACACGAATTCTACCAACACGATTTTAGTTGAACACAATTTGTAAAGTAGGGTTGATTTTCGACTAACATGACTGGTCATTCAGTTTAACATGATTTCTCCATGACTTCTCTACAATCATGAAAAAGGTCTAGAAAATGGAAACAAGCTTTAGCCCTGCTCTTCATTAATTGCAGATGACAATGAGGCCATTATTGTAACATACGATCCAGAGGATGAATTTGGCAATTTCTATGAGTCTGATGCAGAAGTCGAGGGATTTCATGGTTTTTAAACTGCAATGTAAGAAAATACCATTCTTGAATGCTTAAAAAATTTCCTTTGATCATTTTTGTAATTTTCTATAGATCGTATATTGTTATCTTTTAAAAATCATTTCATGTATTAAAACAAAAATGTTTAATTCTTAGTTATTTGCTGTTTAAAATTATCATTTTACAAATCTTCTAATTAATGTCTGCTAAATCAGTGGTGAACAGTTGAACAGCTGATTCAAAATAGCAGTCATCTACATGGAAAATATGCTGAAGGTTATGGTTCACAATTTATTGGTGGTGAGAGTAAAACCAAGAAAAGTTATATTGCTAGAGCAAAAACTGGATTTACTTAAGTGCTATGAGAACAATGAATGAACATGTGATATCGTTTGTCATACAGGTTTTAACGAAGCGACACTACGATCCATCTGCATTATCATCGTTTCTTTTCTGTAAAAATGAGTTAAATGTATGAAATATACATAAACAAATAAAGATCACAAAGCATTAACCAAGGTATAGTCATAATAAAGGAATAAAATTAAAAATATGCCAATCAATATTATTTCTTATGAGAAATTCATGTCCGATTAACACGATTTCACCTTACATGAAATTTTTTAAGAATGCATCTATTGTGTTAGTCAGGGACTTGGTGTATAATGCTTTAGTATGCTATGTAAGAATGAGGTCGGTGATATTTTTTAATTGAATGGACATCTATACCAGAACTGTTTCTATTACATGTAATTGAATTACCGTATTTACCCAAATCCAAGATGAGGTTTTTTTCCAAATTTCAGCTTGCGAAATCAGTATGAAATCGTATGCCATCAATAGATCACACATCATTTCATCATGCTTGAATTTGGGGCACGTTAATTTGTCACATGACAAACTTCTCACGCATAAATACATCGCACAACAAACTCATCCTGCATCAATACTTTGCTAGACAAATTCATTGCTTGACAATTTCATTGCGAGACAAATTCGTCGTGAGAGATTCGTCACTGGACACATTGGAAGGCGAGACACCATGACTGGTGTGTGGCAGGAGGATACACTTTTGGTTGGGTGTATTATTGAAATATAAAGAAAAATTATTTTGTGGAAAAGTGTCTTCCCCTGCCACTCATCAATGATTGTGTGTTGCGACAAATTTGTCGAGAGATGAGTTTGTTGTGCGTTGTATTGATGCTCGACAAATTTTTTTATTTAATCTATTTTTTTAAACAAATTAAACACCTGATAAAATAATTGTATCTACTGAAATTTTTTATTGCAAACTTAACCATATTTCAGTTAATCAAGTCTTAATTTTAAAATTACATTTAAAATTTTTTTTTTTTTCAAACAAAAATTTGTACCAAACTATTTCAATTAATGGACGAACTAGTATACATATGCTAAATATGTGTGTTCAAAATATAATTCAAATAGTCAGTGAGAAATCGGGTCATAAAATCATTTTTCTGTTTTGACAGTTGCTAAAAGGGTCGTCTTAGATTCAAGGTCATCTTGGATTCGGATAAATACGATATTTTTCTTTCCAATTATAGCAATAAAATTAATGTTTTGGATTTGTGTTTAATTTCTTCCATCTTTTGAAGAACTGAATGAAAATGCATTTTTGTACACTTGAAATTCTTTTGTTGATTTGACAGTAAAAGTTTTTCTGCTACACTAGTAGCGTTGTTGACCACAAGATGGTGAAAACATTGTATTAGAAAGTGTTCTTTGATTTTATAAGTTCTAATTGCTGTATTTTTGTTGTTTTTAACAGGTGATATTGATAAAGCAATGAAGTCTCTTCACAATTACCATAAAGTCTGGAAGCAGTATGGTTTTACCCCAGAATTCTATAACATTCCCCAGGTAGGATGTTTTTTTTTGTTCTCGTGATTTCAGTATTGAGAAAGATCAGTCTGCTCTTGGATAACTGTGCATAAGGACTTTTATCTCATGGATTATCCTAGAATGGGGTTAATCCAAAAGAATCATTTTATAAACCATATTGGGCCTAAATACATTTTTATAAAGTTAGACTGTCTATTAACAATTAGAGTTTGTTAGTTGGTGTATAGATGGTATTAATGAGCAATTATTTGGCAACCTCAAACACTGATAGTGGTCATGGCAACAATTACTTTTCATTGTTAAATCATCAGTGTGATGTGTAGTCTACAACATAATTGACACATTCAAGGCTGATGCCTTTAGATGATAAGATTGCGCTATAGGACTTTTCTTCAAAGTAAAGGAAATGCTTTTAAACTATTTAATGTTAGGACATAATTTCCAATCACAGCACCAATTATACAGGGTGATTCTGAACTCTACCAACAAAATTTTAGGGATAGTAGGGGGGTTTGCATAGAGCACAAAACGCCTTGTCCCAGCTTCCAGAATTGCTTAACGTCATAGATATGAGGTTTGGAAGTTGATTCCCTGTGCCTTGAGGTATGCAACCCTATCGTGTGTTGAGTCATATGTATGCGATTTTTGGCATCCCTTTGCTGTGAGGTACAAGAAGGAAGAGTGAATTTAACTGGCTCTTTGTGTAATGCAGGTTTTTAGTACCCTTACACCATGCTCAGCAATCACAGAAGCTGCTCGAAATGGTGGCCTAGAACCTTACAACACAATGTGCACCAATGTGACATCGATTGCCGAACACGTTCAAAGATACCAGGCGTGTTCCTAATTTCATGACAGGCAGCTTGAATGCGGGGGATGAAATCTTCCTCGCATTCCACAGCTGTGTTGTACACTATGGTCTTGAGATGTCCCCACAAAACATAATCCAGTGGGTTCAAGTCGGGACCATGCCAGCCATGGCACGGGACCATCATTCCCAATCCATTTCTTGTGGTATCTCGAATTCAGATGGTTACACACCACCATGCTGGAACCACATGTGCTGCCAGATCATCAGAGGAACATCTTCCAGTAACTGAGGCAGGGTTTGATCCAAAAATTTGCGATACAGATTGCCAGTCAAACGAGCAGGAAGGATGTGTGGTCCGATGAGGTAATCATTCAGTTCACATGACCAGGTTGCCTACCTCAAGGCGGCGGGCGTCAAATTCAAAAACCTCATATCTCAGACATTAAGTGGTTCCGAAAGCTGGGACAATGCGTTTCATGCTCTATGCAAACCCCCATACTACCTCTATAATTTTGTCGGTAGAATTCAGAATCACCCTGTTTACTGTACATATATGTATTGTCTATACACATTAAACTTAAGCATAAATTTAATTTTAAATGTTTAACTCCTCTGTCTTAGGGTATTCCTGGGACTAACATTTGATAATCTGGCAGATACGTTAATTCCGATGGTGCTGGAGTATCTTACTTTTACTGTATGACGTAAACTTATGATGATGTTATTATATTAATACGAAATTTAGCAAAATGTGAAAAGTATTTCAATATTGTGTTTCGTAGTTTTCAAGAAATTTTAAACTTTTTTCTATTATTAAATATAATGGCGCCATACCTATTTTGATTTTTTTACCCAAATACGTGCTAAAGGCACAGATACTATAATCCTAACAAAAAATATCTTAATTTTTCCGTAGCTTTTAGTGTAACAGGGTATTGTCTTAATGATTATTATTCATATTGCTCATACAGGGCAATCCATGTCACGAAACTTGAAATGCAAAATTTTGGACAAGTCAATTGCCAGAGAATTTGAAAATTACAGATAATTGGCTTACTTTCACAGAAAATTAGAAATATTCTGCCAGAACTCATCGAATTTACTATCTAATACACATGGACTCCATGTGGCTCAAGTGCTGTTGCCCTGCAGATCACATTGGTTTATGTACGACTTTAGATCTTGGTGTATGATGATTTTTTTTAAGCACTTGCATTATGCAAGCACTGACAACTCATTATTTATATAGATATTTTTGCTGGTGCATCATAGGTAGTTTTTCTTATGAATGCCAATGAACTTATTCCTCTTATCATTTCTTTAAACATAGTAGAATGATAAGCGTCTACCACTCCTTTAGCCATGATGTAGATTGGAATGATTTTTTGCCCTTTTCCAGTTGAATTCGCCAAATTTTGAATTCTCATGAGTGTGACTATAGATACATTTGCTGAAGTACTACCATAAGTGAAAAGGTATCTAATAAATTCATTTGATTTTCTCTTTGGATGTGATATTATTTATTGCAGTTTGTAGAGTGCTATGTGCAGAATATAATTAAAGCTGACAAGAGCATAGGGTGATAAGATTCTATGGAAGCAAAAAGCAGGACATTGCATTATTTATGTCCATGTCATTAGTTATATGTGCTTATCTATGTTTCTGTTAACTGATCAGTTAATTTCTCATAAGATCAATGAGACAGGCATAAGTTGGAATTTTGGAAATTATTTTGAAATTAAGAGAAATATTCTGCCATGAGCTGGAATTGAACCTGGGTGGAAGACCACTAAGTAAACATTTGCATTCTGAAATGGGAGAATTAGTCTGCTACAACAACCCAGTAGTAGAATATCTACCCAGCAAGCAGAAGAATTAATTTTGAGTAGTTTCGAGCTGCTTATTCAATGTCATGAATGGAAATGAAGATTAAGTTTTGTGGGTGTCTATGGACAAAGTTGGGAATGATAAAAATAGTGAGGACAATCATGAAGAGAGCTTCGGGAGTGATGGTGACTGATATATGGTGTTCATTTTATTGTCAGCCACGCTCTGACGGACTACATTGAGAGCAATGTATCGGCAGCTGAGTGCTGCCCATTAGCAAACATTCTGTGCACCCAGGGGTGGCAGTGGCGGAGTGGTTAAAGCATTGGCCTTCAACGCAATGGTTCCAGGTTTAAATCTGGCAGAGGTAGGTTTTTCAACCTGGAATCGTTCTTTCCCCTACTTGTGTGATTTGAGAAGACCACGCAAGTCAGCGCCTCGTCTTGCGGAAGGGACTCTAAGCAGTTGGCCCCCTTGGTGCTCTTCATTAAGAGTAGGCTAATGTGTGTGCTTGGTATGGAAGGAGTAATGGCTATAATAATCAAAGAGGTTGATTAGCCAGAAATACATGCAAACAAACAAACAATCACCTCTCAAGCACTTTCGCACCTTTTAAAGATGCTGCTGGACACCTCTCAGCTCTCTGATCTTGATGCTCGAAACTGTTTGACTAATATTTTCCTTCAACTCTTTTTCTTAAGGAGAGTTGGTTTTATACACTTTGTCTTTCATCGTACGAAACCAACAGTCCTTCAGTAGGGGCAGACTCAGCCCGATACAACAACCAGTGGACAACATGTTTGCTAACGGCCTCAGTGCACTCAGCTGCTGAGACATCACAATCAAAGTAACCCATCAGTATGGGACTCGCAATAAAATGCAATGACCTATGATATCGAGAAAATTATGGGACCCAATAAAAATTTCTGCTAGTTTTGTAGATTTTTTTAATTTTTGCAGCAATCGTATGCAATTAGGAAATAAAAACTTTTTTTTTTGTTTGACATTCTACCAATAAGGAGGTTTTCTTGGTTTCGGGTAAATGTGGTACTTTTCTTCATTATGTGTACTTTTTCTCTTGGCACCTTTACTTGAATGGTTTTCACTCGGAAACATTTATAACTATCCTAGTGGAGTGTTCATTGATTTTTAACAGTTTCATGAATGTTACAATTAATGTTTATTTATTTATCCTACAGAATAAGAAGAAATTAAACATTTTATTATTTGAGTATTGTTGCTAAGTTCATTTGCAAAACATTTTTTTAATTTCTCAGATTTTTCATTAATTGTCTAACTGAATAGCATATGTACATCTTCTCACAAATTACAGAATTTTCTCTAATCTGGCCCTTTAGCTTAATTTCTAATCATTAATGCATAATAAACTTTGTCATTTATTTGAATTAAATATTTTAAATGCAGCCTCTTGGACATATTGATTCAGGGTGAACCTGGGACCAACCGAGAAGGATATCCCCTAAGACCCGAACTGGTTGAATCTACAATGTATCTTTACCGTGTAACTAAAGATCCATATCTTTTGGAAGTAGGAGCTGACATTTTATCCAGTATCCAACACAGTGCACGAACTCCATGTGGTTATGCAACTGTAAGTTTTTATAATCACTTAAAAGATTTTTTTATTGCTTGTCATCATTCCTTGCATGATTGTACTATGTAAATAAATACTAAGATGTTAAACCAATCTTTGTGTTTACAAATTTCAAGGAATAAATTTGTTTATTATGTTATGCTAAAGTATCATTACTGAATTTTCAAACAAAAAATGTTAAGCTAAATTAGTAGTCAGCATAATAGCACCTATCAAATTGGAAGATCTTTTACAAAATTATACTTGTCAACTTGTTACTTTCTCCGTATTTAGAGAAAGTAATATTTTCATGAAAAAAATCAAATTCGAGATTTCAATAGAAATAGATGTTTTAAGGTCCCCTGAACATGTTTTGAATATTTTCCCAATGATGTCTGTGAGTGCATCTGTAACCGGAAATTTGTGGGCGCCCTAAATCAAAAACTAACAAGATTGAAAAGGTGTACTCCATGTCGGAGTATACAGTTTCCAAATGCGTTCTTTGAGATTTCACAATGTTCTCAATATTTTTCACTCAGATGAGTATTTAATGAGAAGCTAAACTAAAATTAACGAGAGTTGGGATCTGGGCGTTTTGCCCTCCGGGTGGAGGGGATGCGCCAACAGCGAATCAGGTAGTCTCCCTCAGGCAGGTCCTATGTTGCCAAACCTCATGGAGCCTCACTGCCTGAAGCTCATGTGCTGTTAGCCTTTGCCTCTTACGTTACCGTGTGCCTTTTCGCCTTTTGAGTTTTCACGTCTTTCGAGTTTTCTTGTATGTATTATGTATTTTGAGTTTTCTCACCTTTTGAGTTTTCTTGACTTTCGAGTTTTCTCGTATTTTGAGTCTCGTCTTTTGCGTTTTAGTTCCATGTTTTTTCATGTAGTGGACATGTCTCACCCATCACACTCGAGAAGAAGACCTAGGAACCGATCTGATTATACAAGCAGATCTGGAAGATCACCATTTGGGCATGGAGTAACCATCCGAAGTCAAGATCCGGAAATGGTTTGGTCTGCGAGGGACTTTTTTTGAGAGAGAAAATGCTCATATCACCAACACCAGTTCTCCTATTATCCCCTTCAGTAAGGTTATCAAAAGGACATCAACTGCACTTAATGTTAGCTCAAATACCATGTGGAGAGTGTCAAAAGAAAAGAAAATGCCATCCAACGAACCAGGGCCATCTACTCAATCCCGGGCAAGAAAAGGCCCCGAGATTCAAAGATCACCAACTTGGACTCGTTCAAGGAAGATGTGTTTCAAAAACACATCTATGGATACTACTGGAGGAAAGAGCATCCAACATTGATGAAAGTATATCGATCGCTTAGGAAAGAGAATTTGTACGAAGGAAGTATAAGCTCGTTGAAGACAATATTTTTGAACTTGGGTTTTGAGTACAAAAAGATTAATGGCCAAAGCTTAATTCTGGAGAGAGGAGATGTTATTACAAAAAGAAGTTTATTCCTCTACCAATTAGTCAGAAAAAACTTCGACGATAACGTTTGGCTGGATGAGACATGGGTGAATGCGGTACACACCCTTAAGAAGGGATGGACCGACCATGCCAAAGAAGGAATGTCGGAGGGACCATCTGATAAGGGAGGGAGGCTCATCGTCTGCCATGCTGGGTCCTCAAATGGCTTTGTTCCCAATACCAACCTTGTATTTCGCTCCAAGAAAACCGGCGACTACCACGAGGAAATGGATCATAAAAAATTTTATGAGTGGTTCAAAACAGCACTACTGCCGAATATTAAAGAGCACAGTGTGATAATAATGGACAATGCACCATATCATTCTGTGCAAATCAATAAGCCTCCCACAGTTGCTAGCAGGAAGGCCATGATAATGGAGTGGTTGGCGGAAAACAACATACTTTTGATGAGGGAATGACGAAGGGAATATTACTTAATTTAGTGCATAAAAACAGACCCCAGTTCCTTTCATATGTTATAGACAAACTGGTCAAAAGTGAAGGACATGAAGTGGTTCGTCTTCCCCCCTATCACTGTCACTTCAACCCCATCGAATTGATATGGGCACAGGTTAAAGGTCATGTAGCCAGAGAAAATAAATCATTCACTCTAAAAGAAGTGGAAACACTGCTCAACGAAGGTCTTCATAAAGTGACTCCGTGAGACTGGAAAAAGGCTGTCAACCGCATGAAGAAAGAAGTAGAAGGTGCTTGGGAAAAAGAAGGGACTTTGGATGCAGCTGTTGACGAACTTATCATTCGATTGGAAGAAGAAAGTTCTACTGAAAGTGAAGGAAGTGAAGTGACTTCTGATGAACATAGTGATTGTGAAGAGTTTATGGAAGGTGATGAACTTTTGAAATAGCATAGAACAATGTGTAAAAAGTTATTTGTGTAAATTTTGCTACTTATAATTATTCACTACAATAAAAATGTGTTATTAATATCTATTTTATGCTTGTTTATCAAACAAAAAACCATACCAAAATCCTGTCTGAAAGTTCCTAAAATATCCTATTCATTTTTTTCAAAGTTTTTAAAAGCATTATTAGTGGAATAATTCACTAAGCAGCTGACGAGTTTTAACCCTCAAGTACTCGCGTGGGGGGCTGTGGACACCTCAGGCATACATTTTATGACAGGGTTCCTTTCCTTTGGCTTTTTATGACCCCGACCCTTCAGTAGCTGGAATGACGTGTTTGGAACTTATTCTGCTAAACATTTTCAGTTTTCTGTGATATTCCTTTGAGTTTGGACGTTTTTTTCTAACAATAAGTTTTTGCATGAAGCGAAAACGTTGCTTGACAAAACAAAATAGCTTGGTTCATTTGGTATGAATTCAGTACTAACACCTTCAAGGCGTCATCATGAGCGTCGACGATGTCGCTGTGGTAATGTGTGGTTGGTTTCAGTTAACTTCTTGAAGACGTAAGGACGGGAGAAATTTGTGGGTACACCCAATAAACAAGAAGAGGACACTTGATAATACGCTTCAATCCTTCATTTGTGAACTACGTGCAGATGAAAAGAAGTTTAAAAATTTCACTTGACTAGGTATTGACACTTTTGATTACTTACTGCATATAATTGGTTACAAGATAAGGAAATGTGACACTAACTTACGGAGAAGTATTCAACCTGAAGAAAAATTACTTATTACATTAAGCTAAGTTTTCAATTTTTATTTGCGTATTACATAAAGGCATAAAAAATAGGATTACATTGTTTTCACAGTTCAGTTATTTGATGTATATGGTGGCCATATATTCAATGGACATTGCCCTTGATGGGAGGGCAAATAGTTCTCTTGTGCAAGATTTACAGCACTCGTTAGAGGCAGCATATTCTGCATCGGTGGTATTGGCGATGGAGAGCTAGTATTCGAAAAGCTGGAAGAAGATCCATGTCGTAAGGCACAATTTTCGTTCTCTTCTTCATCCAAGAAGTTATTTAATGTAGCCATGACCTATTCTTTCAATTTTCTTTGTCTTCTTGGTGTAAGTTTTTCCAAATCTGGTATCAGGCTTTTAAAAAAATTCATATTTGGATTGTCTGATTCTTTCGTTTCATAAGTTGTAGTTCAAGACTTCAAGAAATCTATCATTGGTCCCGCTACCATATCAGCTGGTGTCCCTTTATGCTTCATTGTGCTAGAGACCTTCAGAGGGGGATTTCTTACTACCTCAATAATTTCAGAACTAGCTTCTTCACCACCGGGAGCAATGGCTAAATTCTCAACGCTCTCATCACCATCTGTACAAATGACATTACTCCCTATTTTTTTGTGTTGTCCCATAAAATTTTGCAGAAAGGCCATGCTGCCTGCAAGGTACCATGTTTTTCTTTTGGATGTGCCGGAACCACTAGCCATTATTTTTTTAGATTCTCTTAAATATCTCGCATATGAGTTTCGGAGAACATTCCATTTTGATTTGCAATCGGCAACTGAAAATAAATAAGAGAAAAGAAATATATTTGCAGCTGGGCACTATCTTTCTTCTCTCTTTTATATATTTTGCTATTTATGGCACATAAAAAGAGTTGGTAGTGAGCCAGGTTGAATGCCGTGCCTATGTATATACAATTGTAAAAAAATAGTACATACATACAATACGTATAAAAGAATCTGCACATAAATTTAGCCAATACTCCAAGAAACAGTGTAGCTGACAATGGCCATTGTAGAGCACAGTGACCGAGTCCCTCTAATGTTTACTATTTCAATAATTAAAACTTCTAATAATTAATGAAATTGTATTTCACTCAAAAAGAAATTTTGTTTTCAGGTTTCTGGCTACGGGTGAACGTTTCCAGTCACAACATTATTTCTTTCGTGTTGGAGCTACTACAATCGGTAAAATTATTGAGGAAACTTGTGAAGTTATCTGGAATGAACTGTCTGTTTTGTACATGACAATACCCAATGAGGAAAAATGGAAAGATGTAGCCTATAGGTTCAATAAGCTATGGAACTTTCCTTTATGCATAGGAGCAGTCGACGGCAAACACATTTGTATAGAATGTCCAATAAATTCTGGCTCATTGTACTACAACTATAAAAATTATCATTCCATAATTCTTTAAGCAGTCGTTGATGCTGACACAAAATTTTTAATTTTTGATGTAGGCAACTACGGTCGAAACAGTGATAGTGGTGTATTTAAAGCCTCTAATTTTGGGAAGTTGTTTTTCCAAAATAATTTAGATTTACCGCCATCGAGAAAAGTGATTTCTACTAGTGAGAGGAAACTCCCTTTCGTGTTTGTTGGTGATGAAGCTTATCCTTATAGAAAATAGAATAGAAGATTCAACATACGATACAGATCAAAGAAGGACTACTAATACTGCATTAGCTGTATGTAATCAGTTTATGGATTTTTTTAATTCAAAGGAAGGAGCTGTTCCGTGGCAAAATAAATATGCATTCACTGAGTAAACTTGGAAATTAATTTTAAAATTGCTGGAAGAGTATAAAATAAAAGATTTAACTCACCCGTTGCATTCATTTCTTTTCCAATTTCCTCCCACAGCTTGTCTGTTATAAACTGATTATGATGTTCTTTCAGCGTATAATTATAGATGGCTGGTCTTTCCTCTACCAGCACAATAAGTTTTTCGGCATCCAATTCCATGTTCTACACACTACAACAAACACAAACCAGCGTCCACATTACGATATTACTACATGTGCCTCGTTTGTTCTGCTTTAAAGTAAAATCAGAGCGAGTATCTACTTGTTAAAATGAAGCTAGCAAGCTGATATGAAACTTGCGCATGCGCAGAGTGAAAGGTTTTCATGTAAAACAAAGATGCCTGTTCCACGTTAAGCATGCTTGATTGTGGTTTATTGTGCTTTAAAGGATTTTTGTTTTTTGAATAAATGTGCATGATGGTGCTCTATTGTGTTTTAAAGCGTTTTTGCTTTTTGACTAACCTATGTGCATCAGTCCTAATAAATACATATAAAAAGCTGTCACGAGCACGATAAAGATAAAATGTTTTTGCTTTAAGGTGTTTTGCTCCATCAGTGTGCGCCCAGCTTAAGAGAGTATTTCACTGGAAATAAGTGATTTTTTCTTTGAGTGAATGTTGTTCATATTTTATTCTAAAATTATTGTTATTATCTATAGAAATTTTTTATTTCACATAATTTGAGATTGTCCCTCAGTTTCTTCACTGATCCACATCATAAAGAGTGTTATTTCCCATAATTGGAGATCGCATCTCAACAGTTTCTTCACTGACTCTGATCCTACAAGGTTTGTAGGTTTTTATTATTTCAGTGTTCAGTTTTTGTTTTGAAACTCCCAGTCAACTGTTTCCAATTAATATTTGACAGAACTATTATAAATATTATAGTGAATTACACTAATATTCAAATTGAAAAGTAAAGACAATACAGTTTTCAAGGTTATGATGCGAAAAACAGGGCTTCCTCTCGTGTACAATTACTATTTCTGTTCTATTGTGGTATTTCCGATTAATTGAGTTGAACTGAAGATATTATAAGTATATTCCTAAAAACTGTCAACTGACTCATAGATTGACCGAAAATATTCATGAAAGTTTACCTTAATACTTTTTCTTTTCGAAATAGATTAATAATTACAAAATCATTTGAAACTTGTCAAAATTAACTTACAAATGATTATGAATAGAACAAAATAAAGAATCAACTGAATAATAGCGATATTGTTTTATTTTAAAAAATTGTGGGATGTCAGGGAACCGCACGCGAGTACTGGCAGTTGAAAAATTAACGCAAGTACCGGAGGATGAAATTTTAACATTGTTTCTGAATGTGTGGTTACGATTCCGTGAAAATATAAGATTTCTTGCATTGCCAGTTTCCGAAACAATTTGAGAATAGAATACGAGCCGTTCGGACTCCGATAATGGCTGCATGGTGGGCGAAATACAGTGGAGGGGATGGAGTGGGAATGCGGTGGAGGGGGAATCAGCAGAAGTCTAGGCAGCTATGCATTCTAAGCTCCGCCTCCACAAATCCCAACTCTCGTTAATTGAAGTATAGCAAGGTATGTTGTAAAATACATGTAGGTCTTCATGTCAAGTAGTCGTTATTAATGTCCAATTTTAACTAAATTTGGAATCGGTTGATCAATTATAGCAAAACTCCCGAGTACCAAATTTCATCAAAATATGTCCAGCAGTTCCCAAGTTGAAACATACAGACATACAGAAACGACCTCCCCTATATGCATTTACTTCATGCAAAGAATGCATAATAATCCGATCAGCATAAAATTTCATATTTATCATTTGTATTAGAAAGTCAAAAACTAATTAGATTTTACCTAAAATCAGTCAACCGGAAGTGGATGTTTATTTTTGTCATTTGTCCATTTTTACTTTCTCCATACGTAGTATAGGGGAAAGTATTGTTTTCATGAAAAAAATCGAATTCGAGATTTCAATGGAAATACACGTTTTGAGGTTCTCTGAACATGTTTTGACCATTTTCTCGATGTCTGCATGCGTGTGTTTGACAGTTTTTTTATGGTTGCTCTAACTCAAAAACTATTGATCAGGTCAACACAAAATTTTATAGTTAACATTTTTATGAAAGTCACAAGAACTGATTAGTTTTTGGTAAAAATCAGCCAATTTGAAGTGGGTGTTTACTCTTGTCACTTATCCGTTATTTTGAAATATTTACTTTAATATTTGATATATGTAAAAATGTACTGGAATAAAAGTTGTAGGAAACATTTTTCCCATATAATGCATTTTTTAAGAGGTATCTTAAAAACTAAATATTTTAGCTGCCACCACCGTGCCACCTACCAATGACTATTGTTAACAATTGATGCTTAGTTACGTCTTAGTAACGCTCTTTTACAGTTTCATAATTGTTGGAGCTTCATGGCTATCTCCAATATCATAAGGCTATGGTTTGAGTTTATTTCTGTTCTTTTTAATGTCTTGAATTTTTTCTCGCAATTCCATAAAATATTTATTAACCTATTTGGAATTTTTAGAAATAATACAGGTATGGAGAAAGTCATGTGGTTGCCCCATCAGATTTTTATAAAATATTGCCTATTGTCCCATTTCTTTCCAGATCAAGGATGTTAGAAACCATTGCAAGGAAGACAGAATGGAGTCTTTCTTCTTGGCTGAAACTACAAAATACCTGTATCTATTGTTTGATCCTGGCAATTTTTTGCATGACACTGGATCAAGTGGAACTGTCATAGGCACTCCTTGGGGCCAGTGTGTTGTCCATGCAGGAGGCTATGTATTCAATACAGGTTTGTATTCATTCTCCTCTTTTTATTAATGCTTCGATTTTTTTAGAAAGTGTTTATTTCTTTTTTATGCTAGAATTATTTAAAATTGCTTCTGAGTCATTTTCTGTGATAAATTGAGTTGCAATCATAAATACTAGGAAGTTTGATAAATAAACCCTCACAAAATATGTTAAATAAGTTGTCTCCATGATTTTTGGCACAAAGGTGATGTGCAGATCATTGTTTTCTTGTTGTCATCTGCCATAGTTAAGGTCAGCATCAAGTCAAAGATTTCTGCCATTGAGTGAAAATAGCTAAATGTTGAACTTGATGGCGTTTCATTTTCTTTGTGGAAAGAGAAATCTCCTCCTTGAAATTTGTGACTTTGTGGAGGTATATAAACATAGAATTGCGAAAATGAGTTTGGATTTTTTGTGATGTACTATTTATTTGAGACAGTCAGTGTTAATATAGCGTGGGTGTCTGTTCAGTTGATATTTCCTCATGAAAGAAGAGCAGCAAATCACTCATGTGTTGGTATAAAAGCAATTTACCCTGTAAACTTTACCCAGTAAGTGATTAAGAGATGTAGTTAATAAATGATGTGATCTGTGGCTCCTTTCCTACCACCTGGTGATTTTCATTCCACTCTCGCAACATGTGACTGTCCCCTACATCTGGGCACAAGAGTTCTTCTTTTTTATTGAAGACCTGTCCATCAGTGGAAAGATAAACTGTATTTATAGTAAGGTACTGACAAGGGAAGTTTTAGAACCTAAACACTTACTTTGGGACGAAACATGGCTATATTGTAGAGAATCAAAAAATGTTTTGCCATTTATCTGCAAGGTTCATATGTCTCGAGTTTTGAATTTTTAACTATTATATTTTTGAACAAACCATAATCGACGAAACACATTTTTCTTCTTCATAAAGACGTATTTTGCTACGAAACTTTGCTATATTGTAGAAAATAAATAATAAATCCATACTTAGAGATTTAAAAAAACTGTCACTTCCACAAATTTATTTAACTACGATCGTAGCATCATCAGGTGATAAATTATAAAAATCGTTCCCAAAGGAGGAGGGAGATAAGAGGGATTACACAAAAAACAATTGGATGGTAATTAAAGAAACAGTGAGGAAAAGAAGGGGTTGGAAAAGGAAGGCGGAAGCAAAATAAAGATACAAAATGTTATAAATGTTACAAAAACTTGGTAAAAAGAGAGCCAGAGACAACAAATTTACCGAGTATTTACAAAATCTTAGGTAAACTTTCTTTAATTCTTTCTTTATCTATCTCTAGATAGATAAAGAAAGAATTAAAGAAAAAAGGACTCATTATATTAAATGTTATCGATAATATCAAGTGGAAATAGGGGGTGCTGCAGTTCCGCAGTGCCTATACACGAGCTGCCACTGGTGGGGATGTAAAATCCGAATAGAATTGAAAGTGCTGCCCTCAGCAGTAAAATATTTCTCATTTTCATCTTCAAATCTTCTTTATTATTCAATGTTTACGAAATTTCGTTTGAGACAGCAGTTATAGTAGAACAGATAAACAAATAAACAGACAAAGTTTTGATTGGATAAGATTTAGAAATTAGTGCAATGAGTGAACGTAAATTGCGCAGGGACTATAAGGGTAGTGTTCTAGAAAAAACTAAAAACTATGGGCAGTCGACTTAAGTTATTTGAATGTGCACACGGAGTTGGGCGAAAATAAAAAAACTGAGACAGCAATTATTGTAGTACAGACAATCAAGATGGAAAAGTATACTCCATAAATGGAATACACAGAGATTTCAAAGGCATTCTTAATGGGAAATACATATGAAACAGTATCGTAAGATTGGATGATTCTCGAATTTTTATTCACGAAACTATTAGTCGTAATTACCGTATTGTCCCGATTATAAAGCGACCTCAAATATAACACGACCCTAAGATTTTTGGAAAGTTTTTCAAGAAAACTAAACCTCGAATATAACGTGACCCCAAAAAACCTTCAGCCAATCTAACACAAGTTCCTCGTTCATCCACCTCTTCTTCTGCACGTGAAAGATTACACCTGGCGGTAACTTTTTCTTTGGCATCCTTTTACGATTTAAAATTACGTAGGGAGTCAGTTTTCACCCGTTGGCCGTGACTGCAAGCATAACAGATATCCTTGATTTCTCATTTCCAGTTGATTTTAACAACACCAATTTAGCTACGACTATTTTAAAATCCATGTGATAACTTTGTCGGATTCCTCTGTCAACCTGGGATTTGGATGATCCTTTTTTCTCAACATGATCAACACCCTTTTCGTCACCCATTGTTAAAATAATGGGTGGGTAAAACTCACTATGGTAGTTACAAAGAATATGCCGATGCATTTATAGCTTCAATTCAATAACTATCGAGGGGTTTAGCCGCCGATTCTTGACTTAAAATGCGAAATATGAAATTTTATGCTGATTGGATTATTAGTTGTTGAGTTAGAGCACCCATAAAATTCCGGTCACAGACACACCCACACACACAAACACACCCACAGACATCATCAAGAAAATAATCAAAACGTGGTCAGAGGACCTTAAAACATGTATTTTCATTGAAATCTCGAATTCGATTTTTTCATGAAAACAATACTTGCTCTATACTTCGTATATCGAGAAAGTAAACTAGATGGAAAAGTGTACTCCATAAATGGAATACACAGAGATTTCAAAGGCATTCTTAATGAAAAATGTGTATGAAACGGTAGCGAAAGTTTGGGCAATTCTCGAATTTTTATCTCCAAAACTATAAGTCGTAATTATATGGTCTCGAAGACTATCTTGTAGTAAATGTTTTTCTCTATCCAAATAAATTTTTTAATCTATACCTCACAGATCATATAAGAACGTGGGAGAGAAATATATGAATTTTTAATTGTTGTTTGCTGAGAGAACCGTCTTTGCGATCAAGGTAAACAAAATATGCGATGTTCTGTCTGGTATATTCTCGAATTTTTATCTCCTAAGCCATAACTCATAATTATGTGGTCTCGGGACTGTTTTGTAGTAAATCTTGTCGTCTATCCAAATAATTTTTCTAAACAATACCTCACAGATCATATAAAGGCATGGGATCGAAAAACATGGATTTTAATTGTTGTTTGCCAATATAACCGCCTTAGAGATCAATGTAAATAAAATATGCGATGTTTTTCATGGGATTTTTTTAGAATTTCCATCTCCAAAACTATAACTCGTATGTGGTCTCGTGGACTTTCTTGTTGTAACTGTAGTTCTCTATCTGAGTAAAGTTTTTAATCTATACCTTTCAGATCATATAAGAGCTAGGGAAAGAAAAGTTTTGTATTTCATTGTTGCTTGATGGATACCATTTATTCACATAAATGCTACAATTGGGAGCAGGTCCCGGTGGCAGCGGGTCCCCATCACAACTCAATGCATAATACCCAAATTACATAATAAAAATTGGGTTTACTTAATACAAAAATATAAGCTTTTTGATACCATTTCCTATACACTATATACTACTTCTTAACTTCAAGTCACAGGAACTCCTGTCACAACAGCTTAGGTATCACTCAATACATAATGCCCAAATTACATAATAACAATTGAATGTACTTAATACAAAAATAGAACCTTTTTTGATAGTAGTTCCTATACACTATATACAACTTCTTGACTTCAAGTCATAGGAACTCTCGTCACAACAGCTTAGCTACAAACTACAACATGTTTCATTTGTTATTCGTCCATACAACTACAAAAATTTAGAATAAGTAAATAACCTTCATGAATTAAAAAAAAATTAACGAGATATGAGTATAAGTTTATTAAAGTAATTATGTAAAGTGGAACGCCTAAAAATAAAAAGACAAAGTGCATAAGGACGCAACAGGAGAGACCGCACGAATGCAAATTGTGCATCTCTGGGAGGCTCCCTGTGCATTTAAGAGAGATTTTTATTTGACGTTTTCTTTATCGTTTGATGTTTTCTGTATGTACGCTAAATTTCATTTTGATTGGATAAGATTTGGCAATTAGCGCAATGCACTAACGCAAATTATGCAGGAACTATAAGGGTGGTATTCTATAACAACTATAGGCAGTCGACTCTAAGTTATTTGTAAGTACATGCACACGAAGTTTGGTGAAAATTAGACCACCGAAACAGTAGTTATCGTAGAACAAACAGACAGACAAATAGGCAAATTTCACAGGGACTCATCAGGAGAGACCTCGCTTCACTCAGCCAATTATCAATTACTATGCATTTTAATTCTTACCTACATAATAAAAACTTTTGCTGAATTAGTACTTCGCTTTGATTCTGTTTAGGAGAATAACAAAAAGGAAATGGGTTAACTGAATCAATGCAGAACGTGGAAGTTATGGCGGATTTCAGACAATGGTTCCACCATACGGAAAACGATTTTATATTTATTTCAGGATGACTATAAAACGCTGTGTAAAGTCGACATTTTGGTAGTACATATCACTAAACAAGATGTCAAGAGAGAGTAGGTCACTTCACGACTATGCGGTACGTGGGAGAATTGTGCACGCAGTGGTACAAAAAAATACCGCAACAGTCCCACCGTCCCGTCATGGTATCCTGCCATCTGTGTGAGCGCTACAATTGAAAACCTTATGAGTATTATACCGCATACCTCCTCGGTTTGAGAAGGCCTTTATTAAGTTATTCGGAATTTTGGAGTAGGTATGTGAGTGATATTTTGTGTCTGGAGTGGTACAGATGACCAACTCTCTAAATTTTTAATCCTTTTAAATTCCCTCCACCCTTCTTTTTCTTTTACGGTTGAATCTGAAACAAATGGTTTGCTTTACTTTTTAGATCTCACTTAGTCCCTGCTGAACAACATGCCTTCTTTTGCTATTTTTGATAAAGCCACTTACACAGATCAGGTCATTTCCAATCACTCTTCCCATCATTTTTCTCACAAACACGCTGCTTTTCATTCTATTCTTCACCGCCTTAGTATACACCTTTTTAAACCCAATTTCCTTTTAGAACTTAACACCATTAAACAGATCGCTATCAACAATGGTTACAAAACTTGTTTAATCGATAAAATTATCTCTAAAAATTTTTTATTTATTGCCTCCCAAAAAATCGTTTCTTTTCTGCCTAATCTCACCTCCAAACCTCTTAGTTGGTGCAGACTCCCATTTTTAGGAAATCTTTCTTATAAATTTTTCTTAAACTTAAACTTAAACCTGCTTTCTACTTCCCAGTTACCTTTTCCAAATTATTCCTTAATGCTAAAGACCCGATAAAGTTGTCATTAAGAAGTGGTGTATATAAACTTACTTGTGATGATTACGGAGCTGTCTACATCGGACAAATAGGGAGGAGTTTTGATAAGAAGATTAAGGAGCATAAGCAATACTTCCGGTTAAATAATTTGAATTCTCAATTTGCGAAACATCTTTTAAACCTCAATCATCACAGTTCCTTCAACCCTAAATTCCTCCACTTTGAAATTAAATGATGCAAATTGAATGCTCTAGAACAGCTAAAAATAATTATTTGTAAAGACTCGCTTCTCTTAAATGAATACCTTTTCCACAATCATTCTCCTCTATTAAGCTTACCTAAGATTTTTATAAATACTCTGTAACTTTGTTGTCTTTGGCTCTCATTTTACCAAGTTTTTGTAACTTTATTTTGCTTCCGCCTTCCTTTTCCAACCCCTTCCTTCCCCACCCCCCCTTCTATCTCCCTCCCCCCTTTTTTCTCTATATATATGGAACGATTTTTATAATTTTTCACCTGATAAATGTTACAATCGTAGTGAAACCGATCATGCCATATAAATTTGTGGAAGTGACAAAGTTCTTTTCTTTTTCTCGATGAGGAAATTCCACAGGGTTAAGCTTGACCTCATTCATGATATACCGTATTTACCCGAAAGGAATACGACCTTGAATTTAAGACGACCCCTAAAAAATTAGGTTCACTTAAAAAAAAACACACACACACACACACACATATATATATATATATATATATATATATATATACACACACACACACACACACACACCTTGTTGCCACCCTCATCACTACCTTTTCTTTTTCTTAAGTTTATATATATATATATATATATATATATATATATATATATATATATATGTATGTGTGTGTGTGTGTGTGTGTGTGTGTGTATGTATTATATCAAGCTAACATTAAGAGGATTAATAAAAAAAAAGTAAATTTACTACTTACATCTCCCTCTCCTCTGTTTCCTTCCCTTATTCTTGCTGTCCTGTACATTCATCACAACTTATTCAAATTCGAACAAGTCGTCTTCCATGCCATCCATGGAATTTGATATGCAGTATTTCTTGAACCCTCTTGAGATACTATTGGAATTTATTTTTTTCCATGCTGCAACCGAATTACATGCCTCTGGAAAGTTATTAGTTTGTCCATGAAGTCGGAAGGTGGACACTAAAAGTGAAGTTCTTCGTTGCAGGCTAAAACTATTACGGCGCATCATATGCACACACCATCCATTACTAGCCTTAAATTCTTGGTGTGGAATGTTTTGTGAGCTTGCTAATTCTTGGGCTTTCAATTTAATGATATCCTGCATCACTGGTTTACAGTCCATTCTTTGAATACACACAAAGTTTGCAATTTTCTCTTCTAATGCATGAAATCGGTCTCGTTTTGGTCCACTAAATGATCTTTGTGTTGAGTTACCACCTTCAAGTTTCTCTTTTGCTTGCTTCCACCTTCGCACATTTGCTTCAGTCACATTGTATTTCCTCCCTGCTGCACAATTATTTGTTTCTTCAGCATAGTACACCACCATTAACTTAAAATTTCTGTCGTAAATTCTTCTGATTCCTTTCGATAAATTCCCTCTTACCGCAGTTCCTTTTTTCTCTACCCGAGCTGCCATTTGTTTGGGGTATCTTATTTAAAAGTTATAAATAATAACTTGTCCCTATTTCACTTTAAAACTCAGCAAAGCGTGAACTACTCAAGTGCTCTTGTAAATTGTCTACACTCTGAAACTCATGTCCACTTTACATCTGCCGTTGGCATACCAAACGCAAAACATTATGTTTAAATTGTAGTAGATACATTTAAATTGTATCAGTCTTGTTTACATTGTATTACTAAACACCTTAATTGGTGCCTTCATGACTTTGTGTTTCATATTACGCACGGAACCACCCAGCTATAGTAATTTTTTTTCAACTTGTCACCCAGCTCTAAACACTTCCCTACCGCTGAAGTGGAACCATTGGTCTGTGGGAGCAATTTTAAGAAATTTGACCTTAGATTTTAAAAGTATTGTAGTAATTAATTAAATACGATGTATTACTTTATGCAATAATAAATATTTTAACGGGCATATACTTGACATCTGGGTGTTTCATGGTGCTTTTAAAATAGGGATGTATTCTCACCTTAAATCCTCATACTCCATTCTAAGACGATACCTAATATTTTTAATGGCATTTTTGTGAAAAAGCCTCATCTTCCTTTCGGGTAAATATGGTAAATCAATACTTGTTTCGTCTATTTTCTGTCAGGCCTATATTTCCCAGGTTGTGAATTTTTAAACATTATAATTAATCTTTATATTCGTATTTAGTGATGTTATTGCATTTCAACAATAAGAACTATCAGTTACCATGGTAACTGGATCGAGGCAATGGTAATTTTGATTTTACCTTTAGGGGTAGCGGAACAGTGAGAAACAGTGAACATTTTACGGTAAAATCAAAATTTCCATAGCCTCGATCTAGTTACCATGGTAACTGATAGTTCTTATTGTTGAAATGCAATACCTTGTCACTAAATACGAATATAAAGATTAATTATAATGTTTAAAAATTCATGATTTGGGAAATATAAGCTGATTAGAGACTGAATGCTATATTCTTTTCTTTAGAGAGAAGATTACTGTGCGCTAGTTATCTTCTTAATTCACTAAACAATGTCATTTATTCATTGGATAACTCTGGATCCTTCCAAATAATTTGGGCTGCTGCACATTTTTAGCCTACTTTCCAGAATGGAAATAGTCTTATAGCTTTGTCGTTGTCTCTCTCTCCATCCCTCCTATTAACTTTTGCACCAATAGACCAATTTTCATGGCACTTGGTGGAAGTTTACTGCTACTGGAGCCGAGCTCCTGAGGATAGTTTTTGTTGTGAAGATTGAAGTCCCAGGTTCGATTCCAGGAACTATCCTTCCCATTTGATTTACATGGGAAATCTGAAATCCATCATGCAGGGTAATTTTCCCTTGCACATTAAAATAACTTTGAATTGTAATATCGTAGCAAGTTTTGTACTTTTCTCTGAGGAAAGGAATGAAGATTCTAAATTCTATCGTAGAATTTTGCTTATCGATTGTATTTCTTAGAATTTCACGTAAATACTAGTGTTTTTGCAGTTTTTATCACTCATTACGAGTGGTGCCATGGCAACAACTATTGTTGGACTCGGATTCGGTATATTCTAATACACACGTGCGTTATTTTTGCCGCACAAATACATGTGATCAATTTAATATTTAATTAAAATGTGTTTGTAATATCTTATAATGCTAAATTATGAAATTTGGGAACACAAGGAGCAACACATCCATGGTGATTTTAAACCTATTAATGCCAATATATGTAAGTAAGTATTAAATAAATGATTAAATGGAAAGTAGGCATCATAAGTTCTGTTTGGATGATCTTGTTAATTCAAGTTTTATTTATGACATTATTCTTACAAGTAAAATTCACTTGTAATCTTAGGTATCCATCTCCTTATGTACTGTTTTATAAAATATCTCTCAGTGAAGTAATTACTCTATTCACATGTATATTCAAACTTCTTTTTTTTGTAATTCTGGTTTTGAAGTGTATTCAACACAATATTATTTTGATTGCTTTTTGTTTTTATATTTTTGTAAAGAGGCACACCCAATTGACCCCGGAGCTTTGCATTGCTGCAGTGGAACACGTGAGGCTGTCGTGAGAGAGCAGCTTCAGATGCAGCTCGCCGAGGGCTTGGATCCTGGATTGCCAAACCCATTCAAAGGAGAGAAACTCATGGAACGAACTGAGACCAAGAAAAGGAGGAAAAAGAGGGTAAAATTTTTTGATGCAAGCAGGAAGTCAGTCCAAGAAAAGAGTAATAAAACTTTGAAAGAAGAAACCAGTCCACCTGTTGTGGTAAGAGTTCTAACATCGAAGCCGCATCTCTTCCATATAATGGATATAAATAAGTTTTCAATTACTGTATTTACCCGAATCCAAGACAATCCCAAATCTAAGACCTTTTAGCTGGCTGTCAAAACAAAAAAACAATTTTATGACCTAATTTCTCACTGACTATATTTGGTGTATATTTCGAACACATGTATTCAGACGAATTTGTCTAGCGATGAATTGACATGCGATGAGTTTGTCGAGCGATGTATTGATGCATGATGAGTTTATCGTGTGACGAATTGATGCACCATGAATTGAAGCATGAAGAATTGGTGCGCAATCAATTGACTGCGATGTATTTACGGTATATGACTTTGTACTTGAATTTAAGACAAACTCCAATTTTCACAAGCTGAAATTTAAAAAAAAAACTCGTCTTGGATTCGGGTAAATACGGTTTGTTTATCCAAAATGCAGAACAAAGATTTAAAATGAATGCTTTAAAAGTAATTTATTCAAAATTCACTGCATTCAAACCTACCATATTTGTAGGTTATTCATTTGGTGATATGATTCTTTAGGAACTATTCCTGTTGAATAATGAAGGGTAAGTTAATCAGATATATTTTTATCATTCCCGTTTCTTGTAAAGGAAGCCAAATTTCTCGCCATATACTCTAAGCACATTCATAGAATAGTCAGTATGTGAATTTGCTTAAACCCTTAAATGGTCACATGATTCTCCTACAGTATAAAGTCCAAAATTCGGCCCCCTTCGGGACTTTTACGTTGCCAGATTATGGATTTCAGCAATGATGTTATATTGAAATGACATTATATCAAAACAACTTAAATTAAGGACTTACTGTATAGGCATCACTTTGAAATCACTATAGAGTAATTTGTTCCTCTTGTTTGGGTTTGGACTGTTTATCCCTTATGTGTACATTTTTCTACCCTCACATACAAAGCTGCTATGTCCGTCAGACCATAAAGGTTATTCACAAAACCAATCCGGTGCCGAATTCAAGTGAATTTCTTTGGAAATTGGAATTGGAATTTTTTAATGGAAAGTTATGTAAAAATGTCTGGATTTCAGATCATTCCAGGTTTGGGACAGCTGGATTTGGCACTTTGCACTGTATTATATTTCATTCTGAGACTACTGACTTGGAAAAATGACACTAGATGGCAAAATCCTCCAAAGTAGTGTTTTGAAGGATGTTCACCAGTCAACTCTTTTCCCAGCAAGGAAATCATTCTTTTTTTAAGTACATCTATAGATGATAGATAGATCTTTTAAAATCACTAGTACTCGAATATAACATTGGGCTATTTTTAGAATTTCATTTTTTGGAAAAAAATGCATTATATTCGCGACAATATGGTAATTTAAATTACAACAAATTACAAATTAACTTAAATTTAATTACAAACTGTGGGACGAAGGGGCAGAATTTGAGTGGAAAGGGTTAAAACATGATAGTGCCAAACTTTAACATCTTTTCAATAGCATTCATACTTGTTTCAGAGTAAATAGCATAAATAGTATTTCCGTATCTAGGTGTGCTGTATATGCTCTACTAGTGTGATTTATGTATGAGGTTTTGAGGTTTTCATCCAAAAGAGTTCATACGTATTTTTGTCTCTTAAGTACGCTGTTCCTGAGTAGCATCTGTTAAAGCGAGTGCTGTTTTGAAAAGAAAGAGTTCATATTTCTGCCTCTAGGGGCACTGCTCTGCTGCCATTTTCGAAATCTTCGACCAAAATAGTTTGGATTTTATAGTAAAGCTAAGTTGAAAAACGTTAAAAACTGTTGGGAATCGCATGCTAAATTGTTTTTAAAAATTTGGAAATTCTAATGTAAAATGACGCGAATAGCAGGAAAACTTAAAATGAATTCCAGTAGAGTCCCGATAATCTAACCTTTGATTGTCCGAAATTCCGCATAATCCGACATAGCCATAGGCAGCTCAATATCTGTGGGTGAAAATTATCGGCAAATTCGGACGAATTTTTGAAATCTAAAGCGAAATTTCGTTATCTCATTGACAACGAAGGATTGTTAGGTGAGAAAATATATAACTGCGATGAGACAGGCTTAAACTATAAAATGCTGCCTTCAAAAACTTTAGCTTCTCAAGCTGAAGCTTCACCTCCTGGGTATAAATGAAGTAAAGAAAGAGTGACGATTTTAGCCTGTAGTAAGGCTACTGGTTACCACAAATTAAAACTCCTACTTATTGGAAAGGCCTAAAAACCATGAGCTTTCAAAAACCTAGCTCCTACTGTTCTACCACTTTTGTGTAAGTACGCTACTGATGTCATATTATTGAGACGCTGGCGCGACCTCGCCGCAAGGAAGAGGGGCAAAGCCTGGAAACAAACCTCAAGTACTCAGTTTTTTAAACAATAACTTTAACTTCAAATAATAGTTTTGTACTCTAGTTGTACTGTAGAATAATGATTAATATACGTGATTTCATGCTTATGTTACACTTCAAATTTTTGTTTTGTTTTGCCCCGTTCTTTTCCGTATAGTCTGACATTTTCAGTAATCCGACCACACCTTGGTCCCATTTTGGTCGGATTATCAAGACTCTACTGTAATGTAAATACAGGGTTTTACTTACATTAGAGTCATAGGAAATTTGATGGGACCCATATAAAAATGTTGTAAATAGCGGGAAAATGTAAATTCCGATAATGTAAATATGGGGTTTTACTGTACTTATGTTTTTTAATCCTGGCTGATACTATCCATGATGAAATTTCTGATTTTAATAATTGATCTAAGTATGATAAAACGTGATTCTAAACACATTGATGGTAATCCAGGGCAGTTTTTGCATCTATATTTTGTTTATTTCCTTTTCCCATTCTTACTACACACTTCCTTCTTCCTATTTTATCGGTGCTATTTTTTTGGATTTTATTCCACAAAATGACATCCTTTCAAATGCATACTTTTTGAGCTGGATTTTGATGGTCTTCGCTAGAATCTTCCCACATTGTGCATGAACTACTTTTCAACCTCTTTCTTTGGGAAGGAAAATAATATTGGATTGATTTAACCCTTCTAGTGCCAGTTAAAATAAGAGAGTGCATAGACAATATTATTTCTGACATTACTTGAAATTCTCAGAAAAACAGCATTTTCAGTTAATGTGCTTTATCTGGAATAAGATTAGAAGGGTGTTTGTTCATAAATAATGTGGTATTTTATGTTTGCTTTCTCATTTATCAATATTTTTTGTTTAATTCAGGATGGAACAATAAGTACAAAGACTTCTACTAGCAAAGAAGCCCTTGAAAATAATTTAGAGAGGGATGAAATGTCTTTTACACGACGTGATGATCGAAGTCTTAAGGATGACGTTGAAGAAATTTTTGTTGTAAATTCAGAAAATGTGGAAGATGAATCATCTTGGCAATTTAAGCAAGAGAAAACTGAGGATGGTCCAAACCAAACCATTATGAATCAGGATGTAGAATGTGAAGAAGATTTACCTGGTGACATGACGGGTGGGGCACGTCGGCGTATAAGGATCCAACCAGCTGAAGGGGGGGACTCCAAAAATGTCAAGGTGGAAGCACCTGTAGGGTTAATAGTGCCCTCAAGTGACACCAGTCCCAATTTCAGTGGAAAGATTGGAGCTGAAAAGCCCATGGGTCCCATAAGGAAAGAAAGCCTCAGCCAATCAGAATGGGAGGCAATCCTTCAACATGGAGGAGGTCCGAGGCAACCTTCCAACACAGCACCTGCTTTTCTTCTACCTATTCATACTCATGGCCACAACAGGCATGCCCAATTTGATCCACAAAGACTGTTAGAAAGATTGAGATCCGATTCTCGATTTGAGCTGAATTCCACATGGATGAATGATTATTCCTATTTGACATGCAGTGCACAGCCATTTATCCAAAGGATATCGGTGTATGGGGAGTTCTTTGAGATCTCATAACAGTTGATCTTTTTTCCAGACCAATTAATTTGTTTATTCCATTGGTGTCTATTCAATGTCAGGCTTTTTCCCTTCAATGTTGGAGGAATACTTTTTTATCTGACACACACATCATCAAAATTATTGTTTGATTGTGTGTGGTTGACTGACTCTCCGGAGAGGCTCGTGTTTTGTTGCTTTGTTTCTCCATTCAACCAAATAATGTGTGAAGCTGTTTAGAACTGTGATTTGAAATGAATGTTTGGAAGATATTTCACTGAAAGATACCATTGTTGGTACTGTGTTCTGTTTATTTTGTGATACTGGGTTTTCTGTAAAAATATACATATATATTATATTTATAAATACCTCTATGTTAATGTTACATATAGTTATTGAAATAAAAAATTTTAACAATGGATTTTCAGTATTTTTCAAATATTTATATCTGAAATATTTTCTGTGCACTTATTTAAATAATTGACAAATTAATTATCTTCAGAATATTAGCCATGATAATTGTAAACAGTAATTTATAATAATAAGTTTTAATGCTATGGTATAGATCAAAAAGAGAAGTAGTTATTATAGTATTCAAATGAGAATAAAGCACACAATTACTTAATTTGTGTATGTATGTCAATGAAGTTCACTTAACACATTCCGTGTGGGCACAAATTTGTTTGCCAATCCCAGTGACGAGGTGTTTTTTTCTAATTTCGCTAATATAGACATTAAGGGGCTATAATTATCATAGTGATATATGATATACAAAAAATCAGCTGGCAATGAAACGGCTGCTTCCTCTGCGATGGTTAGGGAACAACTAAGAGCGTTGCAGTGAAAAAAGGTCACCCCGAGCATAAAGGTAAAGGTAAATAGCGTCCCTAGACTGATGACTTCATATGAAGTCACCCGCCAATGGCGGAGAGTATGCATGCCTTCATTTGAAGTCATGCATTGAATGTGTTAAGGGATACAAGTCTGTAAACCAAATACAGTAAAACCTCGATAATCCAACCTATGTGGGGGGAAGGACCGTCGGATAAAACGAAAAGTCAGATAATTCTTAAATAATGGAAACGATGGTCATTTAGGAACATTATGTATTTATTTAAGTGTCTCTCATATGGCTCAGGTCATTTTACAGTGAAATTTGAAATAAAAAACAATATAGTAAAATATTATTGACAAAACTATTAAAATTAAATTATCAGTGGTCTCCCGAGTCAATCAACTGTCAGTAGGGTTTCCACCTCATAAGAAGTCAATTCCGGAAGATTTTCTTCTAAATTAAAAAAAAAAACCTTGCGAACTATGAAACTTGTTTTATTTATAGAGTAGAAGGCATTTAATTAATATGTAATCAATTTTATTTTACTACGAGGTTCATTTTTAAAGTAAGAACCGTTTGCGCACCCTACCCGCGCAGGTCATTGACCAGAGACGTCTCAAGTTTGAATGCTCTCTCTAGGGCCCTGGCCACGTCCTCAGTGTGCGCTGAGCATTTGAGCGAGTTGGTTGATTTTTCACAGTGCTTTATAAAGAACCATGTCTATCACTAATCCCGCCGATAGTGAAGTGCGTTCAGTGATTAGATTTTGGAACGCGAAAAAAATTCACCCTGCCAAAATCCATCGCCAACTTGTGGAAGTGTATAGGGAAGGTTTAATGAACGAAGGGAATGTGCAAAAGTGGTGTCATCTGTTTAATGGTGGAAGGACAAATGTGCATGATGACGCACGATTTGGACGCCCGTCTGTCATGAGTGAGGACTTGAAAACAAGGTCGATGCGCACGTTCGTGACAGCAGGCGCTTCACTATTGATGAGCTTCATGAGGCTTTTCCAAATGTTTCGTGATCTGTCCTCTATAAGATTGTCACAGTTCACCTCCAATATGGAAAGATTTGTGCCAGGTGGGTTCCAAGAATGTTCACAGATGCACACAAGCAGAAACGCATGGTTGTTGCTCTGTCGTTTTTGGAACGCTACCACAGAGATGGTGATGAATTCTTGGACCATATTGCGCTATCCAAAACCGCCGGCGCGGCCTACTCACTAGGGGAGTGTGTCTGCTTTATGACAATGCGCAGCCACATGTTGCACAAAAAACGCAAGTGCTGTTGGAGAAATTTGATTGGGAAATCCTCGACCATCCTCCCTACAGTCATGACCTGGCACCTTCGGACTTCCATCTTTTCACAAAACTGAAGGAGTGTTGGGCGGCAAATGGATGGAAACTGATGAAGAAATGAAAGAAATAGTTGTGGGTTGGTTGGATGGACTGGCGGCCGACTTCTATGATAAGGGGATCGTCAAGCTCATGCCACATCTGAACAAATGCCTGGATCTCTATGGAGACTATGTAGAAAAATAAAGAAATGTTGTACGTAGTAGTAGCAATAAAATTATTAGGATATATAAAGTTTTAATTTTTTTATGACAAAACGGTTTTTACTTTAAAAATGACCCTCATAGATTAAATAATTAGCAGTAATGATCTCCCGTGTGAATCATCTGTCAGGCGATCTCTCGCATGAACTGACTCCTGAGGATCTCTCTCATGAACCAACTTTCGGTGGATGCAACTGACATATCCTTTCTGACTGTGGCTAGACAGCTCGTCCATTTTTTGGCCGGTTAAACCGAAATTTGGATAATCGAGGTTTTACTTTACTGTATCTGGTTTTCACATCAAGCAATATGCATTTGTATTTACTGCTGTTGTTATCATTCATAATGTTTCTTTGTCCTACAATGATGGTACGTTTACGTATTATAGGAGGATTACTCCTCTAATACCAATTGCCATATTATTAGGCGTTCTTTACCAGCGGAGCGGTAATAGCAGAATGCCTAATGGGCACATATGGTCCAGCCATTATAACTTTCATCTACTAAACCGCTAGATGGATTTTAATTAAATTAACTATGAATGATCATTATTAAAATGTATCTCCCAATTGTGATTTTCCACTGAATCCTTCTATTATAACTTCCTCTTTACATAATTACTTTAATAAACTTATACTCATATCTCGTTAAATGGCATCCGTCAAGCAGCAATGAAATACCAAACATTTCTCTTCCTAGCTCTTATATGATATGTAAGGTATAGATTAAAAAATTTATTCGGATAGAGAACAACATTTACTGCAAGAAGGTCCACGAGACCACTTACTTAAGAGTTAAAGTTTCGGAGATAGAAATTCTAGAAAATCCCACAAAAAACATCGCACATTTTATTTACATTGATCTCTAAGGTGGTTCTCTCGGCAAACCAATTAATATCCATGTTTTTCTATCCCATGCCCTTATATGACCTGTGAGGTATAGTTTAAAAAATTTATTCAGGTAGAGAACAACATTTACTATAAGACACTCCATGAGACCACATAGTTACGAGTTATAGTTTTGGAGATAAAAATTTGAGAAAATTCTGAAAAACATTGCATATTTTGTTTACATCGATTGCTAAGATGGTTCTCTCAGCAAACAACAATTAAAAATCCATATATTTCTCTCCCACGCTCTTATATGATCTGTGAGGTATAGATTAAAAAATTTGTTTGGATAGAGAACAACATTTACTACAAGATAGTCCCTGAGACCATATAATTATGACTTAAAGTTTCGGAGATAAACATTTTGATACCGTTGCATACGTATTTCTCATTAAGAACGCCTTTGAAATCTCTGTGTATTCCATTTATGGAGTGTACTTTTCCATCTTGTTTTATCCCTTTTTGATTTAACTATTTATGCCTGCAGTGTTATTTCTTCAGAGGTGACATGAATGTCACACATTAGTTAAGCAGCCTGAGTTATGCAGGATTACAATGGTCATATAGGTAATCCATTTGAAGGACTCTCTGGCAGGCACAAAGTAGGAAAGATCTGCCATATGTTCTCCATTAAAGATATTGTCTCTATAACATCCTATTTCTGTTTCCATTAATTTAAATTTTTTTGTTAATTTCTATGCCTGTATTACAGGCCCTTGCCTTAAGAGTTTGCGGGGCCCAAGGTGGCATTCTGGTAGCGAGGCCTGCTCCAGTTGATGCTATAGTTTAAGTCAAACCCAGTTGAGTGGTTACCAAGTCCAGCCACACCAATTATTGCTTGCAATGGAAAACAATTCTGAGCATATTTTAAATAGTTTTTTAGCAAAAATTTAGTTTAAAATGTGCAAAAACAATTTTTAAGACAATAAATGACTAATTCCAAAAAATCATTTGTGAAGTAATAACTTGCAAAACTTGTTAAAACTGTTATGTATGAAAAGCTGTACTTGAAAGTTTGATCTTACATAGTCGACAGTTGAAGTTAATGTTATAGGCAAATCTGGCATGCTTTACTCAATGCAAAATCAGCTATAAGGTCGCTATAGTTCAATTCACTACCAATATCATTCTCAATCAACAAACTAGTCAAGCTGCTGATCCGTTCTTGAAGCATCGTTGACCGTATGTATGTTTTTATAAGTTTTAGCTTCAAAAAACTTCATTCCCTGGATGCTACAGTGACAGGAACAGTCAGAAGATTTCTAAGAGCATTGAACGAATTAGGAAATCTATATTGCTTGTTATTTATAAGAAATTGCAAAATCTTAACTGGATCTTTGTAAAGCGGTGCCAAAATTATAGGTTTCAAAGCTTCCAGTTCTTCTGCAAGCATGAAGCTATTAAGACCCTGATTTTCATCCTCGGTGAAAATTCTTTCCAGATATATACTTCACTTAGATAAATCTGACTTTTACAACTCTTGAAATGTATATAGGAAACCAAATGATTCGTGATGCATTTTTAGTTGCTCAAAGCGGCTGGCCATAGATGCAATCACTGTGTCAACAATCTTGTTAAAATAATTTATGCAGAATGCATCATGTCACAGGATAGAGTTAATTATTATTATTTCTTTAGCTCAAACATAAAAGATTTATTTCTCATTTTTTGGCATATGAGAATATCCTATTAAATTACTGATTGGGAAATTAGGCAAGTAAATATTAATCATATGAATAATACTGACATAGTCATGAAATTATTTACAGGTATATTTAATAATACACTTAAAGGTTGTAGGTTTGTAGGTAATTGGTGATTTTCTATGGCTTAATGATTCGATTTCGACCAAACTTTCACTGTTTATTCAGGGTGATCTGCATTGTGTTCTAGGGTGGTCGTCAATTCCAACCATCCCAACAAAATAAATAAAAATTGTTCTCTTATTTGATTTCTTCCATTTGAATTACATGGGAATAAGTGTGTAGGGCATTTTTTATTTGCACTTTAAAATTACTTAAAATGAAGATATGAAATCAGAACCTAAACCCAGTCTCAGCAAAAAATAAGGTTTTATTTTCATACCATTGAAATTGTCCAGAATTGTGATTTTGACTATAAAATTACAAAATTTTGCAGCAAAACTTTTTTCACCATAGCAACCTGATTATTGCCAATTACATTCTCTACTCCTGGCAAGGAGGGGCAAGAGGTTATTGTTAGCTGAGCATGCAGATGACACATTGTCGTGAGAGGGGCAAACGCTAATATCAAAATTGTCTAATTAAATTAATGAACATTTTTTAACATTTCTCAAAATTTCCCATAGTAGAACTGCTGGCTCTCTACTCCATTAAATATAGGATTTGAAATAATGGATGGATGATGTAGTGAAATGATCAATGAAAATTTCCTATACCATAGTGGCAACGTTCAAACATATCAATAAAAACCATCCCCTTGGAAGTTTTTTAAATGTTTTTCATTAAAGGTATATACAAGATATATTTTAATAATTGCTCACTATTACTGGCTATGTTAAAATTATGAATTAAGTTGAGGCATATTCAAGTGATTGAAAGGATATTATGTAGTTTCCATTGGTTTATTCATAATTACAACCTGAGTTTTCATGTACTGGATTACTGCCATTCATTTATATATGGAAAATTTCCACGTACTGAGAAGCCAACATGAATTCTATAAGTTAAGGTGTGGGTTAATAGATGCAAAGGTCGTTCTAAAGGTGCGTTTACATTTACGATTTTTGTTGGCAACTTCTGTTTTAGACTGTTTGATGGAAAGTTGGCAACATTCTCAAACACAGTCGTAAACAGAATCGATTGTGAAATCAAATTGGGATGTTTAAGTATGTTTGAAACATTTCCCAACTAAGTTGAAGCCGATCGCTCCCCGAGCTAAAACACAGGATGTTTTCCAACTCGCACATGCGCACTCCCTCAAGTAGGAGGGAAGAGAAGGGGAAATTGTGAAGCGTGCTATTCAGTACTTTCCATGTTTTTTCTCTAGATTCTATTAAAAATGGAAATGTGTGACAGAGAGTAGACTAGAGACAAAATGCTATTATTAATAGATTTGTTTCCTGCAAACAGAGGCCTATGGGACCCTACTACTTCTGAATACAAAGACAGAAACAAAGGGAAAGACGCACTTTAGTTAGATAACGGCTGCCATTGACAAGGATGCAGCCGACGTGGAAAAACGGTTAGCTAATCTAAAGATGTAGTTCTTTAGGGAATTAAAAAAAGTATTTCTTCCCATTCTGCAGAAATTGAATTTCTAAATTTTGTATTTTGCGTGGTAATATGTGGAGCCACCATTCCCAGTAAATTTTCAAAATCCTTAAGTCATTCATAATAGAATGATAAGTTCCATGACTCTCTCTTCTACCCAAAAATTGTCTAAGGCACCTTCTTTCTTTTCACTCTTCCTTCTTCAAAAATGAAATATGCACCTCCACACAAAAACAATAATTCTTCGACAGAATCCATCGTGGACTTATCTCAACAAGTGTGAACACTCATTCATCCAACAAAAATCGCCAACAAAAATTGGCAACCCGGCACCAACTGTGTTTGAGACTTTGTCAGACACAAAAAAGTTGCCAATAAAAATCATAAGTGTAAACATACCTTAATACACACAAAAGAAATGAGTTGCCTCTTATTCTCATGTTTTAAAACTCTGTGTTTAATAAGCTATGAAATTATATGTATAACTAAGAAGTTATACAGGAGAGATTGCAATGTATTGATTAATTTGGCAAGAGCTCTCTACCTTGGTTGTATTTTTTTATGTAGAGGGAACCTTATCAAAAAAGATATAATTTTAAATTATTGCTCTCTTAGTCATCTGTTCTTATTGCACTTGTCAGATACAAGATTTCTGGATCTCTGGATATCACAAATTATAGTTGAGGAATTTTGTTCAAAAGTAATCTTTAAGTTATGGGCAAATAAATGTAATATTTTTAAATAGATTTTTTCTTCAATACAAATTCAACAAATACTAGTCGGTATAAAGAGCTATTAGTATATTTTAAGATTACAAATACATTTTAATTTTTATCCTTACATATATATACATTTAAGTACAAATGATGTCATGGTATATCACAGAGTAGATTAAAATGGCTTATTAGTTATACATTTTTGATAATTTGAGAACCAAAATGTTATTACCATTATTTTTTCCTATATCACAGACCCTTCTTTGAACTACAACCTTGGTTTGGTAGAAGTGCTCTATAGATCTTAAGAGCATTTGCTCCTGGTGGGGCCATCCATGCCAGTAAAGTCAATAGATGAGGAAGGACCAGACTGAGAATAGTCCACACAGCATCCGTACCTCAGAGAGATGGCTGCAATAGGTGTCTATACACAGTGGGTCTGCTCATATAAGTGATGGTGTAACATTAAAAAAACGCTTTAAGGAAATGCAATGGGGAATCACCTTGGCTATTATCACAAGCATCATTGGTCACCTTATAAAGAGACTTGATTCATAACATGTGAAAGTATGATCATTAGGGCTGGTGCAGCATCCAACAGTGATGTTGGTCATCATCCCACAAAATCCTTACAAAGCACATGACAACAGAGTGACGAATAAGAAGAAGACAACTTCGAAAATCAGTAATAGGAACTTTGAATGTCAGGACAATGCTTAGGAAAGGTTGATCAGAAAATATAAAGCTAGAAATGAATAGAGGTAAATATCTTAGTCTTGTACAAAGTTAGAAGGAAAGAATATTTAAATGAAAAAAGAAATGTAAATTCCCACTAAAAAGTTGAATAATCGACTGGTTTTGCCTGTTACAGCATCATCAGGTCATGATGCTGTAACAGGCAAAACCAGTCGATTATTAAACTTTTATTGCAAATTTACAAGTTTATTTTTTTATTTAAATGGAATCCTTCCACAAAGCAGAGATTTCCCAAGTGGACTTTGTTAGGAAAGAAGATTTTTGAATTGATGTTTTCCGAGTTATATATATTGGGAGAAATGAGAGCCAACGGGAGTAGCATTGGCTTTAGATAGGAAAATAGGGCAATGAGCTACTAACACATAACAGGTCTGACGTTTGTAGAGGTTAAGGTAAAACTGGTAAACTTACTGATTATGAATAGGGCTACCATATTCTGGACTAAAATGGGGATGGCCTTTCTCCCAACAAATTTTATGGAATATTTTTTGCAGAAATATTGGAATGCATTAAAAATATTTAAAAATGCAATATGATAATAATATCTGTATCTGATATATGCTTTAAATTCCTAGAAAAATTCAAATCTCTTCCTCGTGGTTAAATGCCAAAAATGAGGATGTATTGCAGCCATAATGTTAGCCATGAGTAACGTCAGAAAGGAGGAAGTGAATTAATTCTGCTATCACCTAGACATTGTGAGTGAAGTAAAAGCCAAAAAGAACTTGTTAGTTGTGGGGGATTGGAATACTGTAATGGGGAAATTCAATGATGGTTGAAGAATTAAACTAGAAAGGGGTAGTGAAAGAGAACTGATTTTTGTGCAAGAAATAATCTGGTAGTAACAGATATATGGTTAATGTAGCATGACATATATGTACTTGGAAAATGCCTCGGGACGTACTAATGTAGCAGATTGTTTATATTATGGTCAGAGAAAGACATAGAAACAGTATTCCAAACTCATTTAGTTTCCTGGGAGCAGATGAAGACTGATCAAAATTTGTCTTGAAATCTCATCAGAAATTTCAAAAATTAGTGAAAAGTAATCAAGTAATGAAATGAGATTTAGAAGTGCTCAAGGGAAGATTATCAAGAGGCTATTAGTAAGGTCTTTGAAGTTGATGATAGGTAATAACTGTTGAGGACAACTGGGATGTTATGAAAGCACATATCATAGAAAGCCCATAAAATGATAGGAAATATAATCTTGATGTGAATAAAGATGCTTTGAGATACAGAAGAGATGATTAAAAAGATGGAAGAGAGGAGTAAGCAAGTTAATACAGAATATGGAAGAAGAATGTATTGAAAATTGAACGATAAGGTTAGAAAGAAAAACACAAAAGCGAGGGAGTTGTGATAGTGTGAACAATGTGAAAACATGGAGGAACAGCAATAGAATTATTGTAAAGAAAAGCAGAGTTAAATAGAATCAAGAAGAGAAATGTGTTGGCTACAATTAAAGACACAAAGGGCATACAATTAATTAGCCAGTGGGTGTGAGTGAAAGATGGAAAGAGTACATTGAAGAATTAAATGTAAAAGATTTTGATTGAGATTGGGAGGAAGGAAAATGTAGTCTATGGCAGTGTTGGACCAGGAATATTTGGCAGTGAGAATTAAAAAGGCTTTCAGGGAAATTACTTCAAAGAAAGGAGCATGAGATAACAACCTCCATTTAGAAAGGCTTAAGGGATTAGATATGTGGAGGAATAAAGCATTTATAAATTCCACTGCAAAATATATGAAGAGAGAGGGTAGCCAAAGAACTTTGTTAGGTCAATATTGATTTCTTTGAAGAAGAATGAAGCAGCTGAATGCCAATATTATAGAAAATTCAGTTTAAATTCTCATGACGCTAAAGTTATGCTCAGAGTTTTGAGTGGGAGGCTAGAAGCTAATAACTATATAGGTGAAGATCAGTTTGGGCTTTGGAAAGGATGTGGCAGTACAGATGGCATAAATTAGTTGGACTGAGAAAAAAACAAATGAAGTTTCTAACATAGAAGTGAAAGATAAGTGCTTAATTAAGGTAATAAGGTAGAAATGGATGAGTCCAATTTTGAGAGGTGAAGGTCTACTGAAAGAAAACATAAAAATGAGAAAAGAGGTTACAAGAGAAAAAAATATTAGATGTCTTGAAAAAATGGGGATTGATTGAGATAAGAAGATGAAGAAAAAGGTTCTGAATGGGATACATTAGCTTAGATGAGCCAATAAACCTACTGAAAGCTAGAAAACACAATAATGATATCACAGAATCATGGAGAAAAATAATCTCTCTTAGATGGCAGTAATTCTATGCAATATCATGTGTCAACACTATATTTATTTATACACTTCTTAGTAATTTTAAATAGCTTGGCTATTTAGCAATTTGAGGGTCTGTTTACATCTTTGTGGCTTTTAAAAGTTGTTATCCGACAAGAAAAACTTTAAGTAAAAAGCAGGAAGCTAATATTGAAATGGGGTTCGTGAGTGCTGAAGAAGCATTGCACAGATCACCAATACAAAAACACATGAACACTTTCTTGTGGTTCCATTCTGTATAAGCACACCTTTCTTCGCTATCCGAAGGTCCTCGCTGCAGACAAAGCCTCTGAGTAGCCACACCATAATCTGTTAAATGTTCAAGATTATGAGATTAGATAAAGTAATAACTATGATTTCCAGTAATTAACAAATTACAAATATGTGTAGCATTTACAATGAATGATACTTATATCATCAAAAATAGATCAATGACAACAGTAGTCCATTGCTAATGAACAGTCTGTATAACATTAATCTGAATTTGGACAAATATTCCAGTTTTTTAATTTCAGTTCCTTCAATTAAAGTACATAGAATGAAAGGTATTGCATGCGCGCATGAATAGTGACATGTTTTAAAAATCTGATGTGTCCAACACATTACTTTCTCCATAAAGAATATTGAATATGACTGTAATAGTGTAATAGTTTTCTCATGAATAATTATCAGAAATTACAGTCATGAATAATTTTTAAACACTACGAATAATTTTCACAATGAAAAATACTTTATATGACTTTTTGCATTGAAAAACAATAATTAAACAAAATTTTGATTTGTTGCTATGGATAACAAAATTTTGATGCACACCCTACAACTGAGGTCAAACTATTGTGTAAAATATTGCCAATGCTGTCAGTATTTACAAGAAAATTTGTTTACAAAATATGATGTTAGATGGCAGTGAGATAATTTTTATTGTGATTAAAATCATCATTGACAGTTCTATCAACTATTGGAAAATACAGGGTGGGCCAAAACCTACTTGACAACTTTAATCCAAAATAATGAAAATACAGAAAGTTATAATGACATGAAACCACTTGCAGAGTATGAGGAAACACTTCAAGTGTCTTCTACAGGTGTTCGATATGAGCTCCCTTTGTTACCCTGCAGATGTCCCAATGATAGATAGTCTAATTCTTCCCATATGCACTGCAGCATATCTCGGTCCATTTTGTTGATCGCCTTGGAGGAGGGTGCTAGGCATCGGAGGAATATACACCTGATCCTTCATGAATCCCCTGAGACTAAAATCTAAGGGTGTCAGGTCAGGGGAGCGTCATGGAATAGGCCCCACACGTCCAATCCACTTGCCAGGAAACATTTGGTCGAGATAGGCATGGACTTCTTTATGAAAATGTGGCAGTGCACCATCTTGTTGAAAAATTGTGGTACCATCATTATGCTCCTGTAGCTGTGGTACCAGGTAATTCTGCTGCATGTCCAGGTACACCATTCAAGACACAATGGGATCCATGAAGAAGAAAGATCCATATGCTGCTCGGTAACTCGTGGCATAAAAGACAATAACCTTTGGACTGTCACGTTGGTACTCCACAGTCTCTCTCGGCAGTTCTGTGCCCCAAATTCTGATATTCTGTTTGTTTACTTTACCACTCAAATGAAACACAGCCCCATCACTAAACACAATTCGTTCCAGAAAGTTGTCACCCTCCTCCATACTAGCCAACATTTTGCTACAGAAGGTCAGTCTTTGTCTCTTGTCGTTGACAGTCAGCACCTGCAGCAACTGCAATTTGTATGTTTCATTCATAGTCACTTACCTAAAACCCTTCTAATGGTCGTATGCTGCTGCTCAAATTTATTACTGGTACGTCTTGACAACTTCTTTGGGCTAGCGATGAATGCTGCTTGAATATGTTCAACATTGGCCTCTGATGTTTTTGGTCTCCTTGACCAGGATGATTGCACATACATGCTGTTTCCATGAATTTCTTGTACCACTGGTACACAGTTTCCCTGCTGGGTGGTTTGGTGTTGAATTTTGTCAGAATTTTCGGATAACAACTGTTGTAGACTTTGTTTCATGAAACCAAATCACCGAGTAAGCATTCTGGGGACCTGTGAAAGACACCATCTTGCCCTGGACTATACTGTGCTGCCATTTCACGACAAATTCAAGAGACACTTGTTCGCCTTAAACTTGAAGTGTTTCCTCATGCTATGCAGGTGGTTTCATGTCATTATGACTTTCTGTATTTTCATAATTTTGTATTAAAGTTGTCAAGTAGGTAAGTAGGTTTTGGCCCACCCTGTATTATCATAGCAACTGAAACAAAGCTGTAGCAACATTCAATGTACTGAACATACATAAATTCAAATGGATAATTGAAATATCTCTGATGCAATCCACTCCATGAAAAAATGTTTCAATCAAAAGTTATAGAAATTATATTCTCCACAACTTAGATAATAACAAATGTTTACTTTAGTGAACTCCTGAAGGAGATATTTGGCAAAAATGACTAGAGTAAATCTCAGATTCTGGTTGACCACTTTTAGCCAAAATCTAATTGGACCTTCATTTTCTAAGAAAAATATTTAATATGAAGTTTTTTACCGATTTAATTACTAATAGTTTTTTAGTTAAAAGCTCCCACAAAATTCCAATTGCATACAGAAGAACACAGACAACAGAGAGAAAATAGTAAAAATGTATTCAGTGTGACCTTATAATATGTATTTCTGTTGAAATATCAAATTCGATTTCTTTACATGAAAACTACTTTCTCTATAATGCATACGGAGAAAGTAATGGTCAGTTACCCAACAAAATAATCCCAACCAAACTCTTATGTATAAATACTGGAAATGCAAGTTCCTCTGAAATATCTAAGCCATTTATCTACTTGAACAATTTGAAGGTTTTACATCACACTTCAACCCTTTGAACTTTATTTGTTCAAAAATGAATAATTTTGAAGTCATTGTTCATGCAGGTGTGCGATATTATTATCTTTTTATTTTTACTAACATCTGAATATAAGAAATTTACAACCTGATTTTCTGATAAACTAAACTAGTCATCATTCAAAATATCTGATTTCTTCATAAAATAATGCAATTATAATAAATACCTAGGAAATTAGAAATTTCTTTAAGGAGTTAATTTTAAAAAATTGTCCTGGCACGAGAGCGGAGCAATAGTGGGAGCCTAAAACAGGTCACCCACATGTTGCATGTGCCCTCATGCTGCTCGCAAAGCAAGTTCTTTTATACTTTTATGATGTGGCCCACACTCAAATGTATAGAATATTTCATGTTAATCTATAGAAATAATCTTTGAAATTTAAGAACATCAACAATTCCAAAATATCCTGTTTATTTTTCATTCTATTAAAAACACCCAACACATTTTGGTTACAGAATGTTCATACCTCTCCCAACACGTTTTTTGCCGTTGTCCACAGGACCTAAATTTTGGTGGCAAATCTAGCATTTCCATGATGAACAGGTTTAAGAGTGTATCAATGGGTGGGGGCAATAACCTCTACTAATAGAGAGTAAAATTTCGGCACCTAAACAAGATGCCACGTAAGGATTTGTCACTAGCAGAAAAATTGCTTTACTGGACCAAATAAAAGGCCATCCGCCCAATATCAGTCATCGTCATTTGACGGAGATAACTGGAGTACCGAAAACTACAGTTGCACGCTTGATACACCAGCAAAGTAAATTGTGAGAATGGACACGCGATGGAAAACAGGGTGCATCCAAAAAACATAAACGTCAAGGTAAGGATCCTGATGTTGAGGACGCCATAAATCGATGGTTCTCCATTGTAACTGGACTAGGAGTATGCATCAGTGGTCCAAAGTTGAAAAAGAAGTCAGAGGAGCTAGCTAAGAAGTTGGGTCATGATGATTTTAAACCAACAGATGGTTGGTTGTCCCGATGGAAATGTAGCATGAGATTACATTCAAGAAAGCACAGGGCGAAAAAGGTAGTGCTGATGCTGTAAGTGCAGAAGAATGGAAATCCAAGAAACTACCCGTCTTACTTAAAAAATTTTGTGCAGATGATATCTATAATGCTGATGGAACAGGCCTGTTTTATCGTGCCATGCCAGTTTGTCTTTTTTATATCTTTTATAACTATTTACCTGAAAATTCGCATAATTGGGGCAGCCGCTTAATCGGGTCAAAGTGCACTAGTCCCAATGTGTCCCGAATAACCGGAATCCACTGTGTGTGTACATATATATATGTATGTATGTACAGGTTTTCCTCTCTTTATGCGAATTTGCTATTATGTAACAAACTTATTGCTACCGGAATTTCTTTTCTTTTTTCACTCTTATGCGATTGCGCGGCCAGTGCAATAAAAATGCAAGTAAGTTCTCCACTACATCAAAAGGCAACCATTTGGCCTCTCATTGTCACTTATGCTGTGTGTATTAGTACTAGAGTAAAAGAGATGAGAGTGGAAAGGATATTGTAGAGTGGAAAGGATACTGTAGAGTGGAGATGAGATGGAGATTTTGTGTGATACTGTTTGAACACACCTGAGAAGTTTCGTCTCCTTACCCGAGGAACAGGTTGGGCCAAGACAACTCTCCAGCACTTTAAACCTCCATTATTATGTCACCCACAATAACCATCACTTGTGCTAATTTACGTCATTTTATAATTTACAGTGTTAATTGTTTTAAGTTTGTATTTAGTGCATAAGAAGTGGTTATGGAGTGAAAGAAGAGCATCTTGGAGGGGAGTTAGGATTGCTTGTAGAATGCATCCCTATCTTTTACATGTAAATATGGGTTCTGTTTATGCAAATTTGCTTTATGCGTCATTTTACTGGAATGCAACTCCTGCATAAAGTGAGGGAAACCTATATGGATGTCCTGTAATAGGATTTACATAGCTTAACTACCTTGGGATCATTTTGAGTTGAAAATTTCTAATTAACATGGGTCCGATCTGCAACAGTTTGTCAAGAAAATGAGAATTAGCATTCACTATGCATTGGTTGTGTTTGAAAATTTAGTTCACTAAGCTTTCACAAGAATGCACGCACATGACGTAGGCAAGACAGAGAGGGCAGTCAGTGATTGTCAGTTGTACACTGAGTGAGCTTAGTGTTTGTTTACTCTTCCTTTCATTCACTGTGTCGCTGAGTGTTAAAGGCAACAACTATGTAGTAGACATAACAATGGTTACATTTTCTAATGAAGAGATTGCCAATATCATTTTCGTGTATGGTTACTATAATGGTAATGCAAGAGCAGCAGTCCCGGAGTATCATTGGCAATTTCCCAGATAGTCGAGTCTTCAGCAATGTTTATCAGTCTATCCGAGAAACAGGTACAGTCCCACAACCAAGGCATGAAAGACCACGACGACGCAGTGATGATGTGGAAGATGATGTACTGGAAATGGTAGAGTGCAGTCCAACCACGAGTGTCCAAAGAGTTTCCAATCGAGTTGGGGGCAGCCGGATGACAGTTTGGAGAACATTGCATGACTTTGGTTTGTACCCGTTTCACGTCCAAAATGTCCAGGCTCTGCAGCCAAATGATTACTTTGCACGCTCCTTTTTATTTTCTTAATTGTTTGAGCTTTGTGGCTATATCCAATATCAGAAGGCTATGGTTTGAGTTTATTTCTGTTCTTTGTAGTCTCAAATTTTCTCGGTTTCTTAAAATATTTATTATTAAGTAACCTATTTGGAATTTTTTGAAATATTACAGATATGGAGAAAGTCATATGGTGGCCACATCAGATTTTTTTACTATTGTGATGTGTTAATAAAACTGAAAAAAAATATTTCAACTTTTGGGGTCCCCCAAATATTGGGGACCCTAAGCATGTGCCTAGTGCGCCTATGCGTAAACACGCCACATCCTTCTGGGTTTGCATATTGTAGTATGATGCAGAATGGAACAACCACCTAGCATGCCTCCAATTTGGAGGGATCACTCCATAGACAGAGACTCTTAATGCGAACTGAGAAATTTTGTTAACCGTGAGGCCAAACAGAAAAGGTAAACGTACCATCATCCTTGAAGGTGCTACCTCCTTCCAGAAATTTGCCACACCAACCTGAGGCACAAGGAACAGCCTCCACACCATGTTCTTCTTGTACAGATGTTGAATTGTATGTAAATGGATCTTTACATGTGCCTGAATCCCCACGTGATCTGCAGGCAAAACATCGACGAACTAACCCTATAATGGAAAAAATTCAGATAAAAATTGAGAAACAATACCGTCAGCAAAGTTCTTCCAAACTTTAAAAACTTTTTCGAGATGTTTCGTTAGTTACTGTCAAGCTTTCAAAAACCTACAAACCTTTTGAATAAATATAATTAGTATAGCTGAGTCGCAAACCTTCCTAAATAAAAGTTGTGAAAGGGAAAATAATTTAAGACAGTTATACTATATTAATCAATGTTATTTGTGGACAAATGATTTTAGCTACTATTTTAAATGTTGATTTTTTCATGGTTGATGCTGATTAAGAGTTCAGAAGATGATTTCTCTAATTAACACCTGGAACCAGTTTAAATGCCACAATGGCAAAAAAATTCTTTTCAAACAAACATGATCATCATTTTCCAAACACTAGTGAAGAAAAGATGAACTATTCCTTTGTAGTAAATTACTGTTAGGAACAAAACCTGAACCATCTTTATTACATATGTATTGATATTGTTACGTGTTATTTGACAGTTTGTTGGAAAAGATATAATAACTCCGTGATTTCTGTGAGTGTTATGCTGAATCAACTTACATGATTTCTCTGGCCTTAAATTAAAATTTTTAATTTTTCTTATTATGTAGGAGGAATGTGCGGAAATATTTTTTGCGAATAAAACTTTATTTTTTTCAGTAATTATTTGCTAATGAGGGTGAGAGCGAAACATATTTAAATTATTTTAATTGTATTTAATAAACTCAAAACTGGAAACTTTCCTTCATTCATCACTTTATAGGCAATTTGTTACCATTGACACAAATAAAAACCACTCAATTAGGAATACCAGATGTTCAGTTACTCCCGGACGTCTTCTTTTTTAGGGTGTCCGAGGATGTCCGGGTGGGATTTTAACACCTATCCGGAATTTGATTATTTCCTTCTATTGTAAGTTTTTATATTGTTTATGTTAATTTTGTGAAAATATTTTTAGAATTATTGTAAAAAAAGCAGAGGGTATACAGAAGTAAAACTTCCGAGGGAGGAGGGGTCTCACCCAATTTTTTAAAGAGCGAAGTACATGACTATAATGTAATGATGGCAGGAAACAACGTATGACCTTGCTTTCAATTTCTTTGAAATTTTTATTTCAATTAAGTGATGTATTAAAAAGTTAAAAGTTAAATAAGCACATTATTTATTTTTAATCTGATCAAAACAAAAGTATTATTATACTATTGGTATTAAATCTCTTCATGGGCCGCAGATTTTCAAGAATTGCAGCTTCAATATTTGGGGCCAAGAAAAAAGGAGTAATTAGTTGTTTTTTCATTCGCCCTGTATAATTTCTCATAAGGCGAGGATATACGCCATTTGATCGAAAAAAGCAGTGGGTATACCCTCCACTACAGCACTGATTATTAGTAAAATTCAAGAATTCGTCTACACAATTTGGGTCAGTATCCAATTTGTGATTTTAACGCTTTATCTCTAATTATATCGTAAAATGTTAAACAGCATTTTTGAAGCTTTACTCGAACGTTTAGTTTTTAATTTGTAAATAAGTCGTTCCGCAAACCGCGGTAATAATATAATGTGTCATAGATTATTCTTTAATAATCAGTTTAACTTTTATTTCCAAGTTAATTGGTAAAATAGGTTTAGAGTTTATATTTTTGTATATATTATTCAAGATATGCATCAAAATTGTATATCCCTATATGTTATACACATATTTAGTCTGCATCGCTCGAATTATTGTGTTTCGGACGAGTCATAATAACACATGAAATTTAAATTATTATTGCATTTTGTTATTTTATGCGTAAATGTTTAAGTGCCTAATAAAAACATTTACTTTCGGCAATTTCCTTCATTAATTAAAATAAAATATGTCAATTATAGTCCATCTTTTTAAAAATTATTTTAATAATGTTAAATTATATTTTCTTTATTTATATAACACCACAATACGATTTTTGTGCTTTAAAAGTTACATTTTAAAAGTCCGGATTTTTGTGTTTTGTTGTCTGGAGAGTGAGATTAAGAATATGGTAACCCTAACTAAATGTTAATCTGCTTCAGTCCTGAAATGAGTTTTTATCTGCAGTAATCGCTTATATTCAAAATGCAGCACAAGGTGAAAATTTTCTTCTCGATCTGTTTGCTTAATGCTGCCCAACTCTCGAAGAATTGCCAAATGCTGGGCGAGTCGTGTATTATGCTATGCTATTAGCCTATTTATTCATCTTAGATGTTTTACAAGAAAATATAAATAAAAAATTCAGTGGCGCCGCAGTTTGGTATGCCTGAGCACAGCGCAAAATATTGGCAAAACTGAGTTGTTATTTACTAATAAAAGATATGAGTCATGATGACAGTAAATGCCCTTCACGAAAACCAGTCATCATTTTAAGAAACTCGAAAGATCATAAGTTCATCCAATAAAATGACAAGACATATCTATCAACTTACCATTTGCTGTACCTAGGTAACACACAAAAACAAGTAACACAAGACGAGAGAGAAAGCTCCAATCCATGGCTGCCTTGACAGACGAATTTCACAAGTTCTGTCACGAAATTTTAACGACACGGACGTCAAAATTGACAACTCTTCTAAGTTTATAACCTAACGGCAAAATTTGTCGTTTAATAAACGGCTCTAGCAGCTTCTTCCGCTAGAAGGTTCAATGCGGAAACCAAAACGCCTGGCCACGTCGGTACCGCTATTCCTTCTCATTCCATCACCGCCACGACCGAGGCCCCCACCTCCGATATCTCTTCAGGCTTGGTTTTTCCTTTTTCTTTACCTTGTGAGCGACTCAAACGAGTTCCGGCAAATACCACGCCCGTTCGTCCTTCACTCCCAATATCTTTTTTACCTCATTCACCCTCCAGATTATAAATGCATCATACGCTGTACTTGAAAATCGAAAATTAATTTATTATTTGCTGACAATCAGTCCATCAATAGAATAGAACTCACTGTCGATCAGGATGAGTTCGTCAGCAAAAAGGACTAGCTCAAATGTTCCGGGGCAAGGGCGGATCCAGGAATGGGGGGAAAAGGGGTAATTACCCCTCCAAGATTTAAGAACAACAAAAAATATAAATAGTAAAAATAATATATCGAAGAAATATTACTTTTTTATTGTATTTATTTTGTTGCACAGAGCCGCGCCGCCGTATGGGTGCAACATATGAGGGGCGGCACTTACGGACGGGCAATAATATTTCTTAATTTTTTCCTTTTCCATCTCGTAGATTTTAACACATACTTTAGTAATACTTGATATTTAAAAATCATTCATCATTTTTACTTATTAACCCGATTATTTTATTCGTACACATCCAAAAAGAAATAACTAGTTCGAGGGCGGCAACAGTTTGCTGGCAAGCTCCTCTTTCAGAGGAAGAGCGAGTTTTTAGACAAATACGTTCGCAACCAGGACCTTGGCGATTTTGAAGCAATGTATCAGGGCGTCGAAAATCAGGGGTGCTTAGCAGTTTGAGGACGATTTACCGATTTTTATTTTAGTACATCATAGACAAGCTGCTTAAATTATATCTTGGTTAATTTTAAAACTTTCTTCTGTGGAAGCATTTCACATAGGCTAAATGAAGGGCGCGGAAAAACGGAGAAACCCAAAAATTCTTTTGTGCACATCCGCCAAGAGTTTGGAGCAAGCGAAATGGAATACCTCCCTCCAAGACAAACATTGGAAAGTCATTTCGCAAAACTCGTCCTTTGATAAATACGAAAATATACGACGCCCTGTTTGAGTTGTCGACATATGTAAGCAGAGACATCAATACTAGACATCAAGCAAATTCACTGGCGCTGAAAATAAAATCATTTAGATTCATTTGCTCCATTGTGCTCTGGTATAATATTTTATCACGGGTAAATGTTGTGAGTAAAACTTTACAAAAATCGGATGTAAATATTTCAGTTTCAATGGAAGTTCGGATTTTTACTATTTTTCTTGTACCTTTTACTTTCAAAAGAATTAAACTTTCCAAATATTATAATGTGGTTACTTTATATGTATACAATTTTTATTTCAAGAAGCTTTCCTTTCTTAGATCTAATAATTTTTTGCAAATGTGACTTGATCACTGATGGAACATCTATAAATATAATTCTCAAGTATTCGTACATCTGTCTTCTTTCACGTTTTTGGGCGCTTTTAGACGAATTAAAAAGATTAAATTTTGTATGATGGTAGATCATAGGCTACAACCGACAGGAAAACTCGAAAATTTCAGAAATTCTCATCTCAGTATTTTTAAAGTCAATGATTCCATTTTATTCCACATTAGGAGGCACTGAAATCGATTAAATATTTCACAAAATTGCATTTTAAAATTGCTTTAAATTAAGTTACGAACTTGAAACTTAAAGTAATCTATAGCTGAAAGATGGTACTTTATTATTTTTAAGACAAAAAACTCCAAATTTCAGAATTTTATCAGAAAAAGTATAGATCTCTTTCCTCCAATCGAAAAAACCGCGAAAACTCATCCAATGCTTTAAAATATAAATAAATTGGCACTATTGAGGTGATGTTGATTTTTAAGCATACATTTGGGTCTTTTAAGCCTGTATAGTCATTATGTTGACGTTTACCGCGACGTAAGCAGATTGTAGCATGCGCCGGAATTATATGTGACTTTATGAGTAACATGTACCTACTCCTATTTGGTCGAGATGTGACTGTGTGTTGTGAATCATCGGCCTATAGATTGGGAGGCTGAGTGTGCGGACGGTGGTGACTCTTGCTTGGTCCGATGAGGTGTCCTCATAATAAGAACTGTAGACATACGCGATATGGAGGATGTGTCACAGAGATGGAGCGGACCCGGACCCTGCGGTAGAGAAAAAGCACCAAGGAAGAATCGTCGGAGGACCGACCTGTCGGGATGTGATAACCAGAGAGAGAGGATCGGAATCGGAGGACTGGAGGGAGAGAAGGGGGAAACTTATTTCTACAGCATTAAACTCTGTTATAAGCCACTGTGCCTTCTTGATTCTTTCGCCAAACTACCCTTCTTGTTTCTTTATACCTAAGAGGCAGCCGCTCGACTCTGAGGGAGAACGCAAATACGTCGCCAATATCACGCCGCAGACGACGGGATACGACAAGATGATGATCTCAAAAAGTTTAATTGCCAAGTATTTTCATTAGTTTCAACAACAAATCTATTATTTACGTAGCGTGATTCTTAGTAGGAGCTTGTTGCTTATGTCACGAAAAATTGGATAACTTCTTTCACATTCAAATAATGCTAATAATAATATATACTTTTTGAAAGAGATGTGAACAATAAAAACATAATAACGATTGACAGTTAATACGGAATATTTGTAACTAATCAATAATAATTTCTAACTAATCTGGGTTGGTCACCGTAGGCGGGAAAACCCCACTTTATTATAGCTATCATCAAATTAATTACACCTTGTAATCTAAAAATAGAAAAAATTTGGGCTTATAGAGAAGATCGGCATAAATGCTTGCATCCGGGTGGCAAATATGCCCGGCGCGGCTCTGTTTGTATGTACATATTAAAATCTATATGCTTTTGAAAATATTATCAAGCAGTTTCTTTTTAGCCTACTTTCCAGAATGGAAATAGGGTTATAGTTTCTTCTTCTCTCTCTTTGTCTCTCTCCTCCTATTAACTTTTCATGATACTTGGTGGAAATCTCTTGCTACTGCGACCGAGATCCCGAGTACAGTTTTTGTTGCAAAGATTGAAAGTTCCGGGTTCGATTCGAGGAACTATCCTAGCCATTTGATTTGCATGGGAAATCTGAAACTCATCGTGCAGGGTAATTTTCTCTTGCACATTAAAATATCTTAGAATTGCAATATCGGAGCGGGATTTGTACTTACTATTCTCTGAGGAAAGAAATGGAGATTCTGATTTTTATCTTAGAAATTTGCTTATCGATCGTATATCATTGAGTTTCGCGTAAAATACTGGCGTTTTTGCAGTTTTCTCACTTATTAGGAGTGTTGCCATTGCAACGACTATTGTTGGACTCGAATTCGGTACAGGGCCGGCCAAGTAATTTCGGGGGCCCGGATGCAAGCAAATGATGAAAAAACAAGGAAATTTATCAGAGACGATTTCATATTTGTTGCTTAAAATACGATCCTAATATATTTTATAGTGTCTGTTTGTGCTTTAAGATTAAATATGATTTAATCCCTACGTTGGCACAATTTCTCGACTAACTTTCGATGCGAACTTCTCCGAAGCAATCGCAATTCAAAAAGTTTCCTCGCCCTTGTTTGAAGGCATGGGTAATACTCTCAAGGAGCAAAATCCATTTCTTAGCGTTTTGCCTGTAAATGAGCTACGAATTCGAGACCTATACATATAATAATTGTTGGAGCCTCCGAAGGGAACGGTTGTGTGCCAGGTAGCTCCGGGTGAAAGGGTGTTTGAGGGCGTCGTAAGGAGAGAGTCGTAATGACCAAGAACGGAAGTAAATCGGCAGCAGAGGTGACGAAGTGCAACAGAAAACTTAGCATTGGTGTGCAATGCTCAACTTGTGGAACATGGTTCCACATAAAATGTTCGAGAAGCAGCTCAGAAGAGTGCATGGAGGACAATTGGAAGTGTTTTGTGTGTAGGAAGATCTCACGTACCTGCCTCCTTGCAGCAGGGGATCTCTAGTTGATCAAATCATTTGCAATAAAATTTAAACTTTTTAGTGCTTTTCGTCAATGGTGAAAAGCACTATTATCTTCGTTATGTCCGTCCGTCCGTACGCATATATCAGGGAAGAATTGGCTTAACCGATTTCAACCAAATGCGGTACATAAAATGTTCACATAAATTAATGACCAAAGTGACATATTTGGACCGGATCGACCATGCAGGGGTGCCACAATTACGAAATAAATCTTTTCGGTAATTATGAATTCTGGAAGGAATTGGCATAACCGATTTCAATGAAATTTTGTAGGAAGGAGGCGTGTAACATAAAAAAAGAAAATCGAGATGTATAGTATAGATACAGAAATCAGGGCTGCCACAATACAAGAAATAGAACATTCTTTTCACACATATTTGTGTTTAAATGTCTGCATCAATTTGAACCAAATTACAATATTTATAATGTACACATACATATAAAATCATAATAGCATATTTAAACTGAATCAGCAAAACAGGGATGCCACAATTACAAACTAAATTCTTTCAGTAATTAAGGATTTGGAAGGAATTGGCCGAACGGATTTAAATTAAATTTTGTATGTAAGATTTATACAACATACCATAATGAAATCAAGATGTTTAAAGCTGAGCTAAAGAGCAGGGCTACCACAATAAAAAGTAAAATAATATTTCTTTTACGCGTAATTCGAGAGAACTGACGGCATGGATTTTAACCAAATATGATGTTTATAATCTTTATATAAATAAATAAATAACAAAATTATTATATTCAAACCGGGTCGATTAAAGAGGGATACCACAATATCAAAGTTAGAATTTGTCTGTAACTATTAATTTCGAAGGTATTGGCTGAACGGATTTCAAAGATATTTCGTTAATAACATAGTAGTAGTAGTATAGAATGACAAAACCAAATGAACATGTTTAAAATGAATCTAAAAAGCAGGATTGCCACAATATAAAGAAAAATATTTTTTTTATTTCAAAGCAAATATATTCGTACACGATTATACTACGGCGAATTTGACGAAAAGCACTTCTGTACCACGGGAAACCCGTTTACATCCCTACTTGTTATATTGTTAAATTAGTGAAAAAGTAACTCAAGCGTCGAATCTGGGTAAATGCGCTGATTAAGAGCGTGTTTTAAACGCAATTTTACGATAAATAGTAAGATATTTACGCTCACATGTAATCTTGACGCCCAGGACTACCAATTTTTAAGAGTTTCTGAGGCGGGGTTGTATTGAAAACAGTTTATGACTGCAATATTTAAGTTCATCCTTTTCGTAGGTTTGTTTACAGGCCTTGTTTATGTTGATACAGGAAACCCTCGCCATTCGCGGGGTCGGTCTAATTTTATCATAAAAATATGTACATTATATGGAAGTGTTGGGTCGGTCGGGTGAAAAATCACATGTCGTACGAATGTTGCACTATTATTCCTATCCCTGATGAATGCCAATTTATAATATAATTTTAGATTTTGATATTGTGACTAATTATAAATAGATGTTAGTTTATCAAAGCGTGAGTGAAAGTAGGTGATGTAATTCCGCTTCCTCCCTACCACTTTACTCGCATTTTTTGACATGAAGTGTCGAACAGGTCGACCAGTACCTACTAAAATTAGAATTTTTATCACGAATGAGGCATGCAAATATGTATGAAATGACAAGTAAGAATTATATTAACTATGAATATTATTGAACCATGCATGTCTATATACGAGTTCTGACAAATGATGAGATTATCCTTCAATTATAAATACAATATCATAAAATTATAGTAACTAGAAACCCCTCAGAAACTCTTAAAAGGTTGGTATTCCTGGGCGTCACAATTACGTGTGAGTGTAAATATCTTATTATTTATCGTAGAATTACGTTTAAAAGACGCTCTTAATCAGCGCATTTACCCGGATTCGACGCTTGAGCTGCTTTCTCACTAATTTAACAACATATAAAAAAGTTTAAATTTTATTGCAAATGATTTGGTCGACTAGAGACCCCATGCTGCAAGGGGGCAGGTATTCGAGCTCAGTTTCCAGTCGAACCTTTGAGTTATTGACGGTCGTGAGGTCTGTACAGCAGTCAGTTTCGGATGTGATCCCAGCTAGTTAACACGAGCCAAAATTTGTTTAAAACATTCAAATTCTTCTTCTATGAAATACTTCATTTTAAACCACTTTTTTTACTTTGGTAGTATAAACAATGAGCAACTTTAGCGTATTTAGGAGAATCATTTTTTTAATTTCTTGTGCATACGAAATCTCACATTTTAGTTTAAAGGACATATTTTTAAAAACATTTATTTATTTTAATGCATATCCCCACATTTCCTTTCGTCTGCCCCTGCGTTTAAAATCGTCGCTTACCCCTTAAAAAGCATCCGTCGTCGAATAAATACATTAAAAAACGTTCTCTGTGCAACGAAATGCTTGTTAAACCTTGAATTTTCGACCACGCTCTAATGCAGTCCAATCGTCACATCCCGTCCTCCAGCGTTGTGTCTTCGACCGTATCCACCTTAACGTAACCAGATGGATGAAAGCGATGTCTCTGGGTGAACGCGACCACAACTCCAGAACAATATACCACCAAGCAAAGCGCCATGACCACACCCAGATACGTGTTATGGCGGAGAAATTCTGAAATGAATACAAATCATTATTGACACATAATCTGCCTGAAGTTCGAGCTCGCTTTGAGACAGTATCATTGATTTACCTTCACGTTAATAAGGAAATTATACCTTAAGGCAGCGATTTCCAAACATTACAATTCCGCACCTTCCATCACTTGAAAAAATGTCTTTGTGCCCCCGTAAAATGCTCAATCAAAGTTCATAAGCAATATCTACTGGAGGCAAGCGACACGTCCTAGCAACTAGAAGGCTAGAATTTGGAGCTTGTATGTTGTTGGCCGAACGATGAGAGGTCTCTCCTATTGAGTCCCTGTGCATTTTGTCCGTTTGTTCTACGATAACTGCTGTCTCGGTTGTCTGATTTTACCAAACTTCGTTTGCATGTACAAATAGCTTATAGTCGACTGCTTATAGTTTTTCTCGATCACTGCCATTATAGTTCCTGCGCAATTTGCGTTAGCACATTGCACTTATTTCTAAATCTTTTCCAATCAAAACGAAATTTAGCGTACCTACAGAAACATCAAACGATGAAGAAAACGTCAAATAAATATTTCTCCAAAATATACAGGGAGCCTCCCAGAAACGCACAATTTGCGTTCGCGCGGTCTCTCCCGTTGAGTCCCTGTGCACTCTGCCTGTTTATTTGTTTGTCTGTTCTGCTATAACTGCTGTCTCAACAATGAGACAAGGCTCAGGTTCATTTGACATTAGATCCTTATTTGGTGCGTTTCTTTGATTTACATTTCTTTCATACATATTTTACTGCTGATGGCAGCGCTTTCAATTCTATTCAAATTTTACATCACCATTGTATGAAGTGCAGGAGAACAATGAAGACGATAATAATTTTGAGCATGTGATTCTCCCTCCCCCCCCCCCTCCCCACCAGCCCTAAGTGATCTGAGTGAGGCCGAAGATCTCGCAGATCCCTTAGTTAAACAGACAATTAATATATTTTGTGCCCCCTCCTCCCCGACCTACCCACCGAGCCTCACCGTTTGTAAACAAATGCCTTACGGAAAAAGAAATAGAAAATTATGGAAAGCTGAGGTGTTGGATAACAAACTGTAGATCTGAAAGTGGATAGATACTCTTAGTGGGTGAAATGCATCGGGATTATTGTTAATTCTTTTATGGCTGAAAGAGTTTGTTACATTGATCATGCAACTGTATGTATTTCAACCAATAATGTTATTCACTCTATATGTAAAAACCGCGAAAGGAATATGGACGGAGAAGATACTTTTCAATCCTCAACAAACAGAATTTGATAGACAGTGGTCGATCGGTCAAAAACGGAAGTATGCCAATAAAAAAATGCTTACTTTTAAGTGCGGGCTGACGAAACCGATTCTTTGCCCGCAAAAACCTTTTCCAAGCTCAGAGCGAAATATCCATAGCGTACATACATCATGGATGGCAAATGATTTTTGTGTCGCGTGCCAGGAAAGTAATGCGAGTCAACAGAATTCTTTTTTCGCGTGCCACTAGTTTACTCCTCCTTTAAGAAGCTTCATATTCAATACAGAAAATACAAAATACGCGTGCCTCGTATTTCCCATCCCTGGCGTACATGCATACGAATGTTTTTGAAGAAGCGGAAATAGTTCAAGTGGCTTCCTATTGGCGGAATATCATGGCGCGCTCCCCACTTCTCAGATTTCTGCCCGTCACTATGAGAAATTGCGACCATTCAACACTAATCAGTATAACCCAACTTTTCAACGAGTTTTTGGCACAAATAGATGCCTTTATTTTCTGAAAAATTATAGAATAAAATATATAAGAATAGCAAGATTTATTTTTACTCGAGGCAGGTAACAAAAATATTTTCCTTAAAAAATTGTAAAAATGAATAAAGTAATGATGAAATGCAAATATTTCGGATTAATAAAAAACTTAATATCTAAAGCTAGGTAAATTGTATCATCAGCTTCTAAGCAAGTATTAATTTAATACAATTTCTTGTTAATAGAGGAATAGCGCATTCAGGAAATACCACACAAGTATAATAAAATGTACAGACAAGAAAGTCACTACTTTATCTGGAGTTGAAAAGCGAGAAAGAAGTATAGTATAAACTATGAATTAGACATGTTAATATCTATTCTATGTTATAATGTTACAAGCTCTTGCCTAGGGGCATTGAAATATTTTCCCTAATCTGACGAGTGCTGCACTCTTACAGATATTCGAGAAACTTTTAACTTATACTCGAGATTCTCGAGACTGACGTCATCATGACGTTCTTATAACGGAAGCTCAACAACAGATTCTCAGCTCAAACGCTCAAGCGACGTTCTTGGCGCGGAAGCTCCAATAGTATGACGTAGTATAGGAGTGCTTATTAAGAAAGCGATTTTTGTTCACCTCCTCGTCCAGGAAGATTGATCTAAAAACTGTAAGAATTTCACTCGAATAAAAGGAGACTCTTAGAAAGCTTTTAATTTTAGTATTTTATTGATGGGCTTAAATGGAAAGCATGCAAATATTTATCTTTGGTCCTGATTTTTTAAAATCCAAATATAGTTATAAAAGGCAATGGGAGTTCCATCCAGCTATCGTCGACATTTTCACTCGCAAATGTAAGTTGTGACATTGGATTCTCGCATCTCTCATCTATAAGCGATTAAACGCCACCTAATTATAATAGAAAATCCGAGAATCCCCTCCGACTTCGACTAATTTTCTCTGAAATACGCATTCGGCTTACAAAATTGTTCTACGGCTATTATAAATATGCCACTCCCGATTGTTAATGTCAACAGTAGATCCGTCAAAGTAAGCCAGACACAGCTGGCGGATATATGAAAATGACTTGTAAAAATCTTAGATCTGCTGACACCTTCATTGTATTCGAATTTAGCGGTCGAGCGGCTGCTAGTCATATTTGTCTCGAGTGATCGTTAGTGTTTTCGTATTTATGTCCATTGTTTGTCACTTGTGAAAATGCCTTGGCTGTCTTTTCGATCGATTCCAAGTTGGTGCTCAAGTACTGCGACGCGGCGTTTAAACTGCGTAGTTCAGCACTTCTTATTGAATGTTATTATTTGTTGTGCGGATTGCCTTAGTGGCACACGTACGTAAGGCCTCGATCTCTCAAACCTTGCGAGGTATATTTTGATATATCTTCGACTTCTGCAGCTTTTTGCTTTCACAAAATTCATATGCACCTGATTTATGCTTGATATGAGCGTATGAGATAGAACATTGGCTCCCAGCACTTTTGTAGTCACGGCAAACTTTCAAAGATAAACAGAATTTCGCATACCCCTACCGTTAAACAAGGTTGTAAATTTTTGCATACGGGTATCACGATATTTGGACGCTTTAATTTATTAATTTTTCAATCACCTAATAAGTTGCTCTTTATTTACAATGAACACAACAACGATAACAAAGACGAACATGTACAAGCATACCCTCCGCGTCATCCCTAACAAACAACTGCGGCGCCCACTTCGAGAGCCACTGGAGTAGAGAGCCATTGAAGCATTTTAATCTACTACTGGTGATACCTCGTTTTAATGAAACCTGAGAAGAGAATGTCAAAGCTTCTTCCTAATGCTTACGCTCTGAATAATGGTTACTTCTTCCAAATTCGATGTAACGCAGGCATGATGTGTCATTTTTTCCCCTTATGTTCAGTGTAGAATTTCAGATGAACAGTTTCTAATCGCAATTAATTTTCATTATTGTGTATTAATGGATTCTGAAACATTAAACCTCAATTATAATAATGGCATTCGCTTGAAATTTGTGACTATAAGTATTTGTCGGAATGTTCCTTAAAATTTTTAAATGATTATTTTTACTCAGAATTCAAACATTTCGCAAACTCATCCATTTCTGTCTTTGCGTATATGCGATATCTAAGTATGTAATCGCTTCTATAATAATTGCTTTTTACATTCTCTGAGAAGAATGAAGTTCGACGCTTGAGTATTATTTATGAAAAACTGTCACTTTACGCTATTAAATGGTACACACGTCGACAGAAATCCGTATATGTTCACACGCTTCACTCATACGGCCAATTGAGCAAGTTTTTTATAACACTGGCGAGCATGGATGGCCGAATTCACCGCACTTCCGGCGATGATAACCATACGGATGAACCGTCATCTGGTTCAATTAAGACGCTAAATAAGTGCGAATCATAATTGCTCGCGTCGTGTTATATAGGTAAATAGGTCACGAAAGGACTAATATAACCAAATGCGCATTCAGGTTTAGTAATGTGGTTAAATGAATTACTTGCGATTACATTACATTACATTACAATACATGCCTTCCGCCCATAACCTGGCAGAGGGTGAATAGAGCGAAAGTGACAGAATGATTTTTTTTGCTTTCGTCTCAAAATGTGGAGTGCAGACTGACCGCGACACCTCGCGCTTTTAGGAAAAATATCCTTCTTGGGGGATGCAATAGCAGCAGGATCGATTCTCACGTACTTATTCCAGATTCCGGCCTCCCAATCATAATATACCTGACATTTCGAGGAAGGGGGGGACTTGGACATCCACGCCCACCACGGACGACTCTATGCCATCGACAGCGCATGCGTAACTTCCGGCGTCTTCGGCACCCACTGCCTCTATATGGAATGTTCCTAAAGCGTCCACGGGATCGGAGTCCTTCCCTCTGCCCGCCGCGAGATCCCTTCCGTTCTTCTTCCATGTCACCACGGAGGAGGCGGAGGCCCTGCGGGGGCGAGAGGCATCCATATAACAAGCCGACACTATTCTTCACCACGCCGCCAAATTATTTTGAGTATAAATGCTATGGAATGCAGAGCCGTCTTAAGGCATTTGGAGGCCATGGGCCTTAACTTTTTTGAGTTTGTAGAACACGTCTTATTTATCAAATTTTGGCATTGATTGTAAAATGAGGCGACGGTTACTACCTATCTCCTTCTCCGTACGGCGAAGGAGTTTTTGTTTATTTACTATTGAATCTCATATGTCCTCTACGGCTTCGTCATGGTCATTTGTGAGCATGGAACTTTTGTACATTTTGAATATTATTAACATTTTGATAAAAATATATTATACTTACGTGCAGTTTTTCCTCATTTCGCATTCTTAACATTATCTTCATTCATCCGAATTACAACGTCGGCAACATAACCGTCATTGGGCGTACGTAAGCAAAAATAGTTGAAGTTGGGAGTTCGTAGTCTGCCTGGCTAATTATGCGAATCTGTTAACCATATCATGGATCGAGAGCATTCTGTACGTGTAGGCGTCATTCGCACTTGCAAATACTTTTGCGGGCCGGATTAGAAGCTGTGAGTGCTTCGGCTGGCCGGATAAGTTAACGTTTGATGTAACCTGTAAATTCATTCTCAGTGAATGCCAAAGATATATTACCATAATTTTTATAAGCAAAACTTAAATTATATCAAATGACATGAACAATACTATACTATTTTTTAATTATATTAAACTTTTCTAGTTTCCACAGATAAGTAAAACACGACCGTTTTCGGTGAATAATCACCACAAACATTAAAAAATAGGCAATATGTAGCAACAAGAGAGAGAAAGGGAGGTGAAAATAGGGGGAAGAAGGAGATTGGTTAAAGGAGAGAGAGTTCATGTCATTTGATTATGGAATTCCACGAAGTCTCGGCCCCGTCCATTAAATTTACTTAAATTATATCTTTAATTTCACGGATCGCTTATTCGCCGTAACTCTCACGGGCTACATACAAACCACTATCTAGATCAGTGATTCTCAAGCGCGCCTACCAGAATATTTTAATGCAGCCGCCAGCAAAATTATATTTTAAACAGTGTAATAATTAACATGCAGACTGCGATGGAAACTGTGATGCCACGTTTTATTATAATTTATATTTTTTATTTTATCTCGTTAAACCTATTAGGTACCTTACGTAGAATACCAAATATCGCTTTGACCCTAAATTTAACAATGCGACTACCACAACATGGCAGGTGGCCGCAGTCGCAAACACGACGAATTTTTCTCCGAGAACCACTGATCTGGGCCGTCTGGGCTCTCCAAAGTACGGCCCGCGTGCCCATTTAATCCGGTCAGCGAGCCTGTAATAAGTCTTTAACATTTTTTATTCAGAAATTTTCTTACAAAACCTAACAACCAACGCGTTCAGAATTTACAAATGCGACAAATGAAGCACCTACAAATGCGCCTGATATACATTACAGTATGCAATCGTAATTTTTTGTACCACAATTTTGTTCCTAACTGCACAAGTATTCTGCTCTCATAACGCTGAGCACACTTGCTTTCTTTTACTATTTACATTTCTTAGATACCTTTTCCATTTAACCTATATTTATCTGCGTGTATCTACAATTAATTAAAAAATTATAGCTAGTATTTTCGAAATATTCAAACCATTTAGGTAGAAAGATAAGAAAAACAGTCATAGTCCTCTAATATCGTTTTAAAATAATTCAGAAGTACAAAAGTTATACGATAGGCGATGAGCAGAGTTCCTTTCTTGTAAACACACCCTTTGTTCCGAAAACGCCTTAATTCTGGTTTGGGTTGCGTCGCATTTATTTTAAAATCCAGGTTTTCTTCTGAGATATATACCTGAGCGCCTTAAAACGTATAAGCGATATAGCGGCTTTTTGTATGTTTATAAATGCTAAATATAGAATGAAAACTCAGGCTTCCTCCCAATTTCTATCACTCATTACCTTTGGAAGAAATTGAAGCTGTGCGCATTTTACAGCCCTGGGCAAATCCAGAGAACCTTGTACTCGTATGCGGCCTTTGGAAGACATCAAAGATTTTTTTCCATTTCTGAAATCAAGATTTATGGACTCCAACGTCCGCTGTCGATACTAGCTACGCCGAGATTTGCTCGCAAGAGTTTTTTTCTGAATGGCCTAGTGTTTTGAGATACTTAAGAATAATTGAGAATAAAATTCAAAATTCTATTGAAAAATGTTGAATAATTAAAATAGAACTCGGCATTCCATTCAAATGTTTTATTTGCATTTCCGAAAAGCCAACCATTGTCGTTGAAAAAGGGATCGAATCAACGGTCGTTATTGATTCTGTGAAAAGAGGCACAGGACAGAATAACTGGAGTCTTCTTTCCTTTACGAAAAACGTCCGAAGAGAGAAAACGGGGTGGAGGAGCAATCCTGACGTTGTCCGTGCTAATTGAACTAAACCGCCAGCCTGTTATTGTCTCAAACCCTCTTACCACCGAATCAAAGCACCTGCCTCCGTCCATTGACACCATTAAGGACCAGCGCACTCACCCCGGACATACGAGCGTAAGACGGTCTCCGTGCTTAAGTTCCACCATCTTAAGACTTTCCCCCTCCAGCTCGGTATTCTCCTCGTCTTCTTCCTTCTCGGCCTCCTCCAAAACGCTTTCCGCCATTTCATCCTCTCCGGAAGGGCTCTTGGTAGGAGATTCCTCGACTTCGTTACCGAGCAGCAATTTAGAAGTCGCTTCTGCAACGAGGAGAGTTTAGGTAACGCTAGACAAGATACCGGAGGCTCCAATAAGAACGGGGAAAAATTATGTCCAACCAGGGCGAGATTAGAGATTCGCTCGTGTACATCAATGTTAAATTATTTTAACCCTTAATAAGGCAACAACCAAAATCCTGAAATTCTCCGAAAAAACTAAATATAATTATTATAATATGGATTAAAATAAGCTGTCATATTTTGCATTTGCGCATTAATTCTTCATAATGCATGTATCTTAGCATATGTAACCAGTTTTGCCAAAGGGATAGTGGAGTTAAAAATTCAGAGTTGGGTAAGTGTTTAACATTTTATCTTCATGCAGTCATCAACAGCATTAAACAACATGGCGATCTTGATTCGAGAGCTTGGTACATCGACAAAAATATTCATTTACGACCTTCGTACCCGATGAGTTTTGCTCGAAACCAAAGATAAAATAGAAATTTCTTTCGGATCCGGATCAAGCGAACATGGATTAGTTCATTTAAAAATACAGAACTTTCACTCGTCGATTAAAAGCTTCAAACAATCGTTAAATTTAGGCTTCTGGCAAGCAAAAGCGTTAACGCGTATTCGAGCAGGGATTCCAAACAAAACCACGCTTGAGAAATACGAACGTCATGCTTGACGAAGGCTCATGAGATCTTCCGACCCCCTCCCGATGAACTCTCCATTTCCCTTATTTGTAAATTAGAGGATAATAGTATTATGCAAGAACAAAGAAACATTTTTGCTATCCATCAAAAATGTCCTCGCCGTCCGCACCCTCTAATCTAGGAGTAATGGCTATAATAATCGAAGAAGTTGATTAGCCAGAAATTCCATGCAAACAAACCCTCATTTCTGCATAAGCCACGACAACTCTCTATTTGAATATAATCCGGGACCCTTTGTAGCGTCTCGCTGATGTTGACAGGTATGTCTTCCGATTTGGAAAGTTGAAGCGATCGGCAAGATAGAACTGGTGTGTAGAGGAAGATTTGCTCAATAAGTAGCTTTCCCCCTGAAATGTTAGTTCCCATGATGTTGCTGACGTCATCTTCAGATGTTATTGGCTTTAAAGGGATGGGCTCCTGTCTTCGAGACAGAGACTTGCGAAGGGTTCGGGTCTGTTGAAAATCAAAGATTTCACGCCGGTGAACAAGATTAAGAATGAATAATGCAGAGTAATTTACAAATAAACATCTAAATATATACTATTTTAGCACGGTTTATTCGGTGAGAACCATCAAAGATTTTTGAGGCTTAGCAGAGGGCCGAAAATTTTTTTTATAAAGAATGACAAATATCAGAAATTTTAAAAATTTGATCTTGAATAAAAACGAGGATAATTGCTTGTGATCCATGCGCATTCGGGAAAATAAAGAAATTAAGTTGAAATGAATGAAAAAATGCAGTGAAGGATTCTGTAAATGTGAGGTGGCGTATAAATTGATAGAAATTTATTAATAATTTTTGGTGTTATTTGACCTCCAACATCGTCGGTTTTAATTTAGTTGCATGGAATCGGCATTTGCCTCGTCTTCTTCTTTGACCTTCTGATACACCACAAACAATACAACGGCCCCACGGCTCCCAATCTGTCATTACTTCCAAATGAAAACTTTGCTTGTTATAAGTAAGATTTTTGGGTCTGTGTATTCTTTCTCTCAGAATCCTATTAATTGGTTTTAGATACTTCTCTTGGTATTTCTTCCATCCAAGTGAGTCTCCAACCTCTGCTTTCATGCCACTCACATTCGCAACCGCTGAAATTTTATTTAGTCAACGAAATTGGCTATTTGAATTGCTAATGCTCTAGCACACGATATTTCTTACAAATAATAGATTCATTAGGATTTTTTTCTAATAATTACTCACTTACTATCAATTAAGTAGTTAAATTTGTATTCATCTGCTTCTCCATTTTTTCCACGACAGTAATAAATACCTTCATCGAAATCAGACGAGTAATTTTTTATTATCAATGTATGATCTGGATTTACGAAAACCCTCGAAAGACTAGGATTTACCGTGCTAGGTAATTTCAATTCTTCTGGATTTTCTGTGAAAGGTCGTACTTGTTTATACCAAATCTTGGGGTTGTGGTCTACCTTTTCAAAGCTGGGATAAAAAAGAAAAGTACAAAAATACGTCTATGATAATGATAAATATTCAGAATAACAATGTATATTCTTGATTGAAAATAGTTTGAATATTTTGCAGGCAAGAGGCAAAGTTTTTATTTCAGTGGTATAAAGGAGAAAACAAGAATTCATCATAAATTTGGTCATTATGCATAACTTTGCTGAAAATTGAAATTGTGAGTTGGAAGGCTTTTGTTAGCCATTTTTATTAAATGCATAACCTCTGAAAATGAAATTAATAATTCTGTAACATGCATGAAAAGACAGTAGTTAAATTTGAGTTAAGCAAGGCATTACATTAAAAAAATAAAATGAAAACAGGTAGGTAGTTCGATTTATATTAAAAAACCTCGCATGACTGTTGCTACTAAAGTACATCTAAACCGATACTTAATTATATAGTGTATCTGAATACCAGTAATGACATTGTATCATAATCTGCTGAGAATTGATGGCATCCACAATTTCATACATATCATTTTTTCTTGCAGTTATTAAACGGTTCTTCCTTCTACACTGTTTCAGTTTTCCAAATGATAAAATACTCTCAATAAATAATAAGAACATATATAAAGATGGTATGGTGAGAATCATTTGAAAACGCAGTCTTTTTGATAGAGGAAGCCACACATACTCCGTTTTCGCGGTATTTTCAGCATATTTCGTTTAAGTTTCCGGGTGTTAGGCGAAGTTTGTCCCACAATTCCAAGCGGGAGTTCGAAGACTGCGTCAACATGGCGGACCAGCTTGAAAGTGAGTAATTGGGTTGCAAAAAATGAAGCATCTTATACGAACGATAAGCTTTAACCAAACCATGTGACATAAAAACTTTTCATTTCGTAGCTTAATGCTTGTCATCACGGAACAATATCACAGCCATTTATGGTTTATATGGTTTTTCGAGAGTGTTGATTATTTGCCAAGATCATTGAGATTTGAAATGCTTAGTAACGCATACATTGCCTCTGAGTCGCTTAAAATTTAGATTACGTGTTTTAGTTTTGAGTTTGTAATCTATGTTATTTTCCTTTATCATATATGAGCTTCTTAACCTTATGAAATTTGAAATACGCGAATCTTAAATGCGGCTTACGCTACGAATGTGATGGACGTGGGCGCTATTCTTAAATTGCCTTAGGTGAGTCTGCTGCGGCATTGCTGACATTCAAGAATGGTGGCATCACTTATAACAATATTAAGCAAGAGGAAGACACTTCTATTGAAGTTGAAGCTGAGGAACCGACGACGCTTGAACCAGCAGCACTTGGTTTGCAGAGAGTAGGGGAGGAAATGTCTCCGAGACCTACCGGAGGATTGGTTCTAAACAGGCGTGGAATGGTAATGAATTATTAATAAGTCAAGTATTCTGTTATTTTTAATTTATGGTTTTAAGTCTTAGTAACGTAGTTTTTAGTAAGAGTTTGAGAAAGTAACAGTGAGGTGTAAGTGATATTAAAGATCTACCTCAGTAATTTCATTTTGTATCATACACAGTTGCATAATATTTTATCACACTGAATTTATAAATTAATTTTATCTTAAATATATACATTTTAAAAAGATGACATGTTTTTATTGGACATTATTATTTTGTTGGACATAAGCATAGTATCTTATCTTGATGTGTATGATAACATGCTGGATTTCACTTTGAAATAGTATATGGAAATTAGAAAGTTTAACTATGTACACCTGATGTTTAGCTTTAAATTGGCTTTGGAATATTTGTTTATTTTGAATTTGATGTTTACATTAAAAAATCAAGATGTGTAACAGAAGTGTAGTAGCATTGTAGTGTCCATTCAGTTTTAAAATTGTCTTGTGTCGGTCATATTCTTTAAATATTAGATATTCTTTTATTTGATTTCAGCCTGCTCGAATTAGAAAAAAGAACCGCAGGTTATTTTTTGATGAAAATATGGTGAGCACCGTAGTAGCACGAAGCTCTCCCAAGAAACCTTCTGTTATAAGAGGATCTACAAAAAAGCCCAAATTGGAGGTTGTCATAGAGCCAGTGGTAACTTCTCCAGACAAGAAAGTTGCCCAAAAAATTGGTGTTCGCCTCAGAAACCTCCTCAAACTTCCAAAGGCCCACAAATGGGTCTGCTATGAATGGTTTTACAGTAATATTGACAAGTAAGCACATGGTTTGAATGTATAATATTTGTTAAAGTTAATTATACGACCCATAAAATATGTAGAAGTTAGTTCATGGTTAATTATAAAATTATGGGATTTTCCAAACATGCAAATTTCAGATATAAGAAAGTAACTTGAGTTCCGTAAGAAGGGATATGTTCACTTAGTAAAAGTTCCTCTTCATTCTGCCAAAAATAACATGAATGATCTCATTGCTGTGGAGTTAACCAGATGATCTAATCTATTCTAATAGTACCATGGTGACACTGCATCCTCTGCCATCCAACTGTCTTCTTGAACCAAACCAATACCATTAAACACTTCTCCTGTTAACAGATAAAGCTCTAACAGAAATGTATCCATCAGTAGTATTTTCCATACTACCTTTTATTGACTGGCTTGAATGGTTTAAATCAGAGTTTCTCAACTGGTGGGATGTGAAGGTCATCTAGGTTGAAGATAATTATTATAAAACTTTTTCTCAGCAAAATTACTGCAATAGTTAAGATCCTTAAAAATTCACACTAATGACTAATATAATACTGAAATGCAGTTGATGTAAAAATCCACTTCTTGGAAAATGTGGGATTTGTTTGTGGGACTTAAGGTTTTTGGCAAAATGTTTGGAGGGACGCAAGATGCAAAAGGTTCAGAACCACTGGTTTAACCTTTAAATGCCAACTGTGCCTGTATGGGCACAAAATGCAATAGCTCACAGACGTATATTTTTCATAATATTTTTTCAACATGTTTCTTTCTCCTACAAAACAAGTATGCAATTCTTCATTGTTTTCACAATAAAATGCTTTCTATTTGAACATTTTAGTACCAATAATTTATTAGATTATCATTTTTCCATAAAATGAATAAAAAATTCCCCTAATTCCTGCATTTAAAGGTTAAATTACAAAATTTTTGTTAATCATCATTCATCAAAATAACTTCATTTGCCTATAGTTTTTAAGTCTAGGCACTCTTATAACCTCTTCAGCATCCAGCATACATTTGACAAGTCTTTTACTTGTGATGTATATGTTATGGCTAATGTTTATATTGCATATTTTATTGAAACTATGAAAGAAATTTTAAGAAAAAATACCCAAATTGCAGTTGAAAATAACAAAATCATCCTAAGTTTAAAGCTATATATTTGAGCCTATGTACGTTATCACTGATTAAAGTCTTCAGCCTGTTAATGAGTATCTTCTCCACACATGCATCACTATCTCCGTGCCAAGTAGACTGCCATTTTGTTATTTTTAATTAAGTTCTTCCTGTCCTTCACCTCCCTGCTCCATATACCGTATCTGCCTGAATAGAAGCCGACTCCCCAAACATTTCTACCATTTTTTGGCAAAAAAAGTAAATTTCGTAGATTTTATGCTGAAGTGTGCCAGGCACGCATGCAAGACCTAGAATACATTATTCGAGATAGAAGAAAAGACTGGGAAATGGTTTAGTTGTTGACATTTTGAAATATTACTCCAATTATAATTTTGTGTTGTTGAATAATTTTCCACATTCCGTTATGATAATTTCATTCACCTTCATTTTCACAAAAGCTCAAATACAGCAATAGTGACCTCGCCAAGATAATTTTAAATCCATGTCTATTTCCAATGAAATTAAGATTTACATTGCCTTAAGAAATTGCATTTTTATAATTATACATTCCATGTCAAGTTTTACAAAAATTCAAACAGTTGAGCATCAAAAGCCATCATCGCATTTTGCGTAGGTAATTGTCTGCATTGTCAATGTACGCAATTTTAATATATTCCATTAATGAGGTTTTAACATGTATACAAACATTACAGTGGCTATATCAATAACTACAATATCCAAGTAAAACTAATAGGAACTTCTTTTAATGGATAATGAAAAATAATAAAAATTGTTAACTATTCTTAATGATACATATGCTTAGCCCCGAGAAATAAAAGAAAATATCCAATAGCATTTAGAAATGAAAAAACAGGTAACAACGCTAACAAACACAGGTACTGCTAAATTCAATATTCTAGCTTTATTATCTTTATATATTAACTAGTGTAATTGCCTGTCAAATATGACGGGATTATAGTAAAAGTATTCCAAATATATATGATTTCGTTTTGAAAAATCAGTATGACGTATGCTATGATCTGGTTTGGCTTTCATGCACAATCATATCAGTGTTTTTGAAAGTTATCTTTGTTTTAATTATACTGTTGAAGTAATTATTAGTGGAGAGGCCAAATGCTTATCCAAATATTTGTTGAAAATAAGAGGTAAATCGAAATAATAAGATATAATGCATAAAGAAGTAGCTGAAATTTACTTAAAATATTTGAGCAAATTATAAGTTATTTAAAACGTATTGAATTTAACTTAATAAATGAATTATTTTACTCTTATTAACTACTTAAGTACTTAATAGATTCAGTAAATAAATTATATCCATGTATAAAAGTCTGTCCTGTGTTAAAGCACTAAATTGGTGCATTTATTATGAGGCCAAGAAGAGAATTCAACAATTGGGACAACAGTGGTCCAATATAAACAAAATGCGTGAAAATGTGAAAAATCATATTAAAATGTAGTTTTTGTAGATTTACTAATGAGATTTAAATTCTTCTATTTGCATATACGAACCAAATTTCTCCCATTTTTACTTTATTCAACAGCTAAAACTATAAAATATCTTATTATTGCGACGTTTAGTCGTTATATGGAAGAATTTGTCTAAAACACGTTTCTTTTTGAAATTTTGTGGCTTTTCCGTACTTTTTCTGGGTGTTGCCAAGGCGAACCACATTGTTGCCTCCGATTGAGTTAGCATCTATTAAGCCTTCAAATAGACGAAAGAATTGTGTTATTCACTTTGTGCTTTTTGTGAAGCAACCAAATTATAGTTGCATCAATGTTAAACTTAACGTTGCAAAATTAATAATTGAAGATTATTATTATTCGGTAAACTGCGTGTGGGATGTGGGCATTTTTAACAATGATGATTTAAACATGCTGAGTTCTGACTGACTTCGTAAAAGTTTTTGCGGGTACCACTAGTTGTTTCATTAATATTCATTGTAGGTCAAATATTGACTTTACAAAAAATATAATACTATCATTTGAATGAGAGAATGCCATCTATGGGTGACAACGAGACTTAACTCTAACCCCAAATTTTTTCTCGGACTCGCATTTAAGCCGAGGGGTAATTTTTTCATGATAGATTTTGTCAAAAATCATCGGCTTATATTCGGGCAGATATGGTATTACCATAGATACATAGTTTCCAAGCCTGTAGTTGAGGTTATTCAAAGAGACTCATTTATAAACTGAATTGGCAGTATTCTTCATATGACTATGGGTATCTATGATGTAAAACCTCAACTGATCAGGGACCAAATATTGCCAAGCTCTCTTTACTCATCTGACAGTGTGAAACAACCCTTGTGCTCAGAAGGCCTCTACCTCCCTTCTCCTAAATCCACTCCTTATTGAGCGGCTGCCTAGGAGCAGCATTGTAGCTATTAGACAAACTGTAGGAAAATATTTTACATATGGAAATATATGTTAATCCAGTCTGTGACATTACTGTATGGACTAGAAGCATGAGACGTTTGTGCAATGTATGCTGCTTCACTTTTTTTCACTGTATGTTACACATTTTTGCAACAGCGTATTTTTGTTTCCCTCTTGTGCGAAGATGAGTTGCAGAAAGGGTGCACCAATTACATGATAGTAATTTATTGATGTATATGTGAGTAACAGGACAAGATGTGGTCTTCATTTTCTAGAAATTAATATAATTTTTGTAAAAACAAACTCTTTTGTCTCCTGTCAATTCCGGCTTTTCATTTTTACTGAATGAATTATTTCATTTTCTGGATGTAAAATAGCTGGGTGAAGTGTCATTTTCTTATCAGTTTCATAAAAGTTTTGTTTAATTGTTACTTTTCTGTGGGTTGGCAAAGTCAGTCTCTTAACCATGGTTTTGAAATGAAAAAATATATCACGAGTTTCTTTGTATTTCTAACTAGGTTCCATTTTCATCATCACAAAACCAAAATTAAGACAAGTTACTTAAAAATTAGAAACACATTTTAGCTCCTTTTGTTAGTCTTCCAAACATATAAATTTTTCAGTTTACTGTAATTCAAGCAAATAATTTAGAGACTTGGCATTAGATGTACTTGACCCACCAAAGCACATTCATGGGTCAATCTGTTACTGATATTTGATGTTATTATCATGTTTTAATCTTATACTTTTTGGCTCACAAATTTAATTTGTTCAAAAAGTTACCATTATTAAAAAAATTATTTGTTTTATTTCAGACCTCTCTTTGAAGGTGACAATGATTTCATGATATGTCTAAAGGAATCCTTTCCTCAGCTGAAGACACGAAAGCTCACTCGGGTGGAGTGGTGCAAAATTCGAAGAATGATGGGAAAACCGAGGCGGTGCTCACAAGTATGAAACTTTTAAATTTAATTACTCTTTGTTCAAAATACACAAATTTGTAGATAGCTTCAACATATACTATATTATTCATTAAGGCATACATATTTACATTTGATTGCAAATGTTACTGTGTAACCTCTCGAGTCGGTGGTGTCTTTATTTCTGACTGATTATAATAGTGGCTATTTTTGAGGTTATGAGAGGAAAGAAAAAATTTACAACTTTTTAATTTTTTATTGACTTTACCTTGTAAATTTTGTGTGTGTGTATATATATATATTCCCTTGCACATTTAACACATGACCCGGATTTAAATGTTCATGGCAAATGAAATGTATTCCTCAAGTCCGACCATTTTGGTTAATTTGCGTGTGTTATCTCCTTGAACATATACTATAAATTTTGCCTCTCGCTGATCCAGTAATCTCGTTATTCCGGTACTACTCTGGTCCCGAGGGGTGCTGGATTATCGAGAGTTTACTGTGCGTGTGTATATATGTATATATATATATATATATATATATATATATATATATATATATATATATATGCATAAAACGATCGGACTTGAGGAATACATTTCATTTGCCATGAACATTTAAATCCGGTGCATGTGTTAAATGTGCGAGGGAATTACACACTGCATACAGACACATACCTACGTATTTAGGTGTTATATCATAGGTTTCATTCCCAGGTTCATCATTTATTAGGTACTTATCTGAATTTTCGAACTATGGCAGAATTAAATAATTATAAAATCATCTCCAGTAGGCTTCTGTAGAAATAGCAAATGCGGCGACTGAAGATTTATGGAGAAATAACGCTATAATAACGTAAGATATATGCTTTGTTACTCTTCCATAGTACTTTTCAAATAACATTAAATTCGTTCATTCAAATATTTTGTATGCTTTTAAGTTTGTCTCTGTTTTGTCTCTCTTGATCTTCCTTCAGACAGACTTAGCTAACTCCTTGCGATAGCTTAACTCACAGTCGTAGAATTAATGTTAATTCTATGCGGGAATAGGCATCCACATTAACTCATTTGTTTTGTGAAGGAACAGAAGCAGTTTTGATAGTGCGTTGTCGAAAAATACCATGCTCTGTGGTTTTCATTTGAAAGAGGTTATTGGAGACAGCTATCATTCTTCGTGAACTAGAAATAAGTAACAACGTTAATGTAAATATTGGTCAGTCATTATTTAAAGCTCACGGTTCCAAAGTTTCACAAAAACCGACACGTAATTCAACCTTCTCTGCAAAAGAAATTTCTTTCTTTAATTTACATTACCATTTCCATCGAAATAAATGCAGTTACCCATCTTTGTTTACAATACCACTGCGTCGTCATCATTTAACAGAATTTGGTTACTTAAACTTCTAAACACAAATTGCAAATAGCAACTTAGCACAAACGTCATGGATGTCATCGTAACACAAGACACACATCACAGGAAATACAAACAAGAAATAAAATAAAATACAAAAATATATAAAATAAAAATACAAAATTGGGTGGATAATACCAATGAAACATTACACTTTTCGTGGATGCCCCTTATCGTAATAAATCTAATTCCCCTCTCCATGAGTACTGATACACTTTATATATGATTTCTCTTGGTTGTTTGTGCAAAACCTTGCGTTTACTTCTTTCGCCCTCCATTTTAGAACACCACAAGACGGTACTATTTAAATCTCAATCGTAAAACATGCAAATAAACACGAAAATCACGCTGCAAATGTACGAACCGCACCCCAAAAGCCGTTGTAACTGACTGATGCTGATTGGACAAGTGCAGGAGTGGGAGAAACCACATGACATTTCTTACCTTCTGTGCATCCAGTTGACACCCGCCTTTGTTCTTGCTCCCTACTATAGTCCTCTATGCTGTGGTTCTCAACTATTAGTTAAATGTAAATAAAAATTTTAAACTATTAGTTTAATTTTCCATTACGTAAAAGAAATTTACATAGTCTGTGTACTTCAAACTTGGTTTGATGCCTTCAGTTCTCATCCAACGTGACAGTATTTCCATCTTGTGGCAAAATGCGGAACTTCGCGATTTCGTTACAAAAAAGTGCCGGATTATCGAGAGTTTACTGTGTGTGTGTATATATATATATATATAGTAAGATTATATATATATAGAGTAAGATTATAAAAATACAATATTAGGACCATCCTCATACATTAAAAAAATGTTAAAACCATAATATTTTTATTATGTTTTGTTTATTATAGTATTCATTAATTTTTGAATCGATATACATTGTTTCCCAGCATACATATCATACAAACAAACATCAATGCCATTTTGTATGTATGTTTAAAAATAATTAACCATTGAAGTTGTCTTAATAGAAATCCTGAATATGAAAAGAAAAATTACCAATGAAATGGAAGAAGAAAGGGTTGCAAGAATAACGCACCCAATGGAATATTACAAGAAAATAAAAGAAAGTGAAACATCAGAGCAGAGAAGTAATCAACTAAAACTCAAAAAATCGAGCGAGAGGAGACAGAAATAATGAAAATAAATAAACCATCTGGAATGATTAGAAAAGCTCATAGAAAGCAATAAATTTTTGTCTGAAAAATGAAACAAAAGAACAGTGAGAAAAACGTTTATTTCAGATACTAGAAAATCAAACGTTTGACAAACAACCGAAGAGTGGCGAAGTAAACATCTGAACAAGATTGAATCATTCTCAGCATTTGTTAAACATAACTTAGGAAGACTGAGAAGAACGGCTTCTTAACACTGAAAATTGCGGAAAGAAGTGGAATCGCTTTGTTATGCTGGGTTTTCATTTGCTATTGTGCGTTTTGAAGGTAATTAAAAGTATTTTTTTCACTTTATAATGCTAGGTTTTTCATTTGCAGTTGTTTTTTTTATATTCTGTTAAACTACATTATTTATGATAAAAAAGTAAATTTTTTGGTTTGGCTGGGAACCACTCTCTCGTGATTACATGGCATCTTATGGGAAAATAGGACTTGCACTTCGCGAATTTGCATTTTGCTTCAGTTTTCCGGAACCAATTATTCACGAAGTTCAAAAAGGTGGTGTAGTGATAATGCATCCTCAGAATTCATGTTGCATAAGGTATTACTGTATATTTTAACAAATTTTTCATTATTATTAATAATGTCTATTTTATAGTTTTTGCCACGAATTACTGCTAATTATTCCATTTTGGGGTTGAGTGTGCTTGTTAGTGACAGTACTGAGAACAGCAATGAGACACAGACTGATTTTGGGGATCATTTTTCTGGAAAAAAAATGCGTCTTATATGCCGAGAAATACAGTATATTATGTTATAATATAAATCTTAATTAGTAATCTATGATCCAAATTCATTCAATAAATTTTTATCACATTGTCGCAATTATAGTTTTATATCACTGAAAAGTAGAAAATAAATTTTTGGAACCCAGAAAATATCCGGATCTTAGAAAATTTTTCATCAGATTTCACCATAAACCATTTTAAGAAAGAGGTATGGCTATTTAGAATGCAGTGAAAACCGTATTTCCTTTTATATAATCCGCACTTTTTTCCCATGCATTCCGTATGCATTATGTAAGCAATAGGAACTGTTTTTGTCACGCATATGCTTATTGAGCGTAATTTGTTTTTCTAAAAATAATAATACAAGGCATTATTTCAAAACAATAAAACTTATATCAAATAGTATTTCATTGTAATATATTTAAAAAAAAACTGCTAGTATTGGGGTTCGAACCACAAAACAAGAATCATCAGCTTCGTAGTTTAGCACCTTAACCACTCGGCTAGTCTGCCTATACATTAATTAAATCCATGTAAAGACCTTATAAGGAGTGCAGTAATTTTCTATAAACTTTGACCCCCGATTACTTGTGAACTAGGGTCTATGGCAGGGGTGCGCAAACTTTTCATGCCGCGCCCCAATTTTTGTTCAAAATACAAACTTGGGCCCCCTACCATGACTAGCAAGATTTTTATCAAGATTTGGTATTTGGGGGGGGGTTTATAATTTTGAGAAATAGTATGTGACAAAAAATGGTATATTTTATTAAAACTGAAAATAACAAAATAATTCAAGATAAATACACAAAATGAACATTCTAATAGGAATAAAATCAAATATCACTAAATTAATGTAATTATACAGCAACATGAATACAAAAATAAATAGCACATTTTAAAATAATAAGAAAAGCACAAAAAAAGAAAAATAACACTTGATTTTTGTATGAATAGATTTAATTCAATGGGATCTGTGGGCTTGTCTCTTACTGGCAATTTCGTCCAGTCTCGGCTTAATTGATGAAATAGCCACATTCAATTCTGATTCATGGTGTTCTTACTGACAATTATTGTATTAAATTTATTTGTAAAACAATAAAGAATAAATCCACCGGTTCATAACTAAACATTGCACATTTCGATAGACGTATTCACATGATGGCCTTCGTTCAAGAACATACTGCAGTGTAGTGCGATAACGCGCACTGTAAACAAAGTCATGGTCACGCTGAATAGAGTGAGGGGATTCCCAGCATGTTACTCTCGTAAATACGAAAGATTACAGAAATATAACATTGTAAACAAAAAAGATATATGAAATATGAAAAAAGAACTAAATTTTCTTACAGTTAAAATTAAATCATGGCTATAATCGCGCCCCTCGCATCAATTGTCGCGCCCCCTGGTCTATGGAGCCAAAAGCCGAGACATGTATCTGCTTATTTTTATTCATCTATCCACCAGCAAAAGTTGTTCACAGTTTGTGACATCAATATCTGGTCCTCCACTTGTAAGATTTAATAGTCTTCCATCCTCATCCACTCGGCTGAATTTTCTTACAAAGTCTCTCATATTACGAGGAGCTCTCTCATTTACTTTATTTTGAACAACAAAGTAGTTTAAGGGAAATTTTTAGATACTTTGTCCATAACACTAATGTGTTTCGACCATCGTACAAATCCAAGAGATGTGTATTACTTTTTATACACCTTAATAAAAAATTTTGTTGGTAATCCGTCAGTGTTACACAAATTTCCCATATCCAAAGAGTGGTCATCCTGGTCCATGTTTCTATGATAAGTCCAAGATCTGAAATTTTCTCTTCTTGAAAACCTTTTTGACGGTAAGTAGTATTGATATTATATCTTTTTTAAATTCTTGCTTCTGCAAAATTTAAAAAAACATGAAACTACACGAAGTGAATGATAAATTCCACGTAGTCTATTGTTAGGTTACACAATTTTCAGATTTAAATCTTATATTAATTGCAAAATTAACAAAATTTACATTCTATACCATAAAATTTTTATTAAAACGTCCCTGGTTTCGATGTATCGAGGCCAGACATTATGCTGATGGACGTTATGCCAAACAGACGTTCTGCCAACAGGATGTTATGCAGACAGGATGGGATAGGCAGGAAATGTTAACAACTGATTTATAAACAATTTTACGGGAAATTTATACCACTAGTAGCATATATTGTACAAATTATATAAACCACCAGAATGTATGTATAATTGAACAAGTGGATTAAACCGTCGGAAATATAAACAATTGAATGGATAATGTGAATTGCAATAAATATAAACAATTGAATGGGTGGATTGAAACAAGGGAATTATAAATTTTTGAACAGGTAATTTGAGCCCCCAAAGCGTATAAACAATATAATGGGTACACTTTACCACCAGAGATATCAACAATTGAAGGTGAAATTTGTATCATCAGTAGAATATGATATTGCATGGTTAATTTTAGCCATCAGAACTATAGTAGTCAGTAGTATGAACAATTGAACAGGTAAAGTGTACAACCCTAAGTATAAAAAATTGAAAGGGTATGTGTACAGCATTATGTATAAACAATTTAACGAATATTCTGTAGCACCAGACGTATAAACAACTGAATGGGTCAATTATACTAGCCTTATTATGAACAACTAAATGGGTACAGTGAAACCTCGTTAATTCGACATCGGTTAATTCAAAATACTTGTTAATTCAAAGTAAATTACATTCCCTAGCTCAAAGTATACAATCTTGATTGTTATTAAGCTGGTTAATTCAGAATATGGTTAATGTTTAATTCGAAGCTGCATTCTAGCCCAGCATTGGCTTAAAATTTGAATAATTCGAAATTATTTTGGTGTACTCTTGCAAATTTTATAGAAGAAAAATCTGAATAGTACTTTATATTGATTTCAGATCGAAAGTCGATTTATATCGATATGGCTGAAATCAATATAAATGGAATTTGATATCGCGGCCCCTCAACCATGAAATACCCGCCACATTGTCTTTAGTCCAATTTTTCGCATAATAAGGTATTATTATTAGTCCATTAGTGTAAAACATGGGTGAAAAGACGAGAAAATACTTAGGAAAGACAATTGCTGAAAAACGAAGTGATTAGGGAAGTTGATAAAAAACAAAGAAGTAAAAGTGAAAAAGCACAAGCATATGGAATCCCACTCAACGGATATAAAAAAATCAGGATTCAATCGAACAGCAAGCTCTGCAAGGAGGTGATGTTTCAAAACAAATAAGAATATGTGGTGCTAAGCATGGTGATATGGAAAATGAACCGTTTGAATGGTTTTGCAATGCAGTGGATGGTTCAACAGTAAAAGAGAAGGCTGAAGAAATCGCACTGAGTATGGGCACTGGTGTTAATGGGAGAAAAGTGCCAAGGAGGGAAGGGGTATAAGCACAGTGACGGTTCTATTGTGTTGTAATGCAGATGGGAGTGAAAAACTTCATCCTTTGGTTATTGGTAAATTTGAAAAACCACATTGCCTGAAAGACAAAAAGCGCTACCTTTGTGACTACAAAGCTTCTAAGAATGCGTGGGTAACTGGAAAACTATTTAGAGAGTGGCTGGTCTCTTTTGAAAGAAAAATGGCATGCCAAAACAGGAATGTCCTTTTATTACTGGATCGATGTTCTGCTCACAACAAAGAAGGTCTTAATCTTAAGTATGTACGCCTATTGTATTTAATGCCAAACACCACCAGTTACATGCAGCCGCTTGAACAGGGGATCATCTATTGCGTGAAACAAGCGTATAGAAAGCGATTTGTGCATTTTTTGTTACGAGAAATTGACCGCAGTGTTTTTGCAGCAGATATTAGGAAGTAGACCATATTGGATGCCATGCATAGTGTTTCCATGTACTGGGAATATATTGTGCCTACAGTTATTCAGAACTGCTTTGCAAAATGTGGTTTTGGAAGTCAGCACGGAAGAAGAAGAAAACAGTGAGTGTGTCGAATAGCAAGGGCTCATGGATATTCCTAGTAATTTCGACGAGTTCATTAATGTCGACCAATCGATCCCAATGACCGATGATCAAAACAAGTTCGGATGATCCTTGCAGCGAGCAAGAGGTAACGTTGGTTGCGGCAGCTGAGGAAGAAGAAAAGATGAAGAAAATGCATTCACTTCCAGTGCGATCCCCTTGCAAAGATGCACTAATGGCTTTGTTGGTGTTAGATTGTGTTATAAGTTCAAGTGATGCCGACGAGAGAATTGTTAAAGCTATGGATGAACTGCAAGATTTTGTATCAAAAGTGTATAAGAACACCAAAACAAAAGACAATTGAATCATATTTTAGAAAACACTAAAAATGATCAAAGTTTGACAAATGCGAATTATTGTTTGCCAATATGCAGTTTTATTAAATTGTATTAAATTATGTAGTATGTGTTTGAATAAATAAAAAATAAAGAAAATATACCTATTAATTAAAACAATTATAGCTTACAACATAACATTACGACTTCAACTTCCCACCTAACAGGTAAGCCCTTCTTTGAAAAATTATATAATTCGAATTCAGATTTTTCAGCCCCGAATACTTTGAATTAATAAGGTTTTACTGTATTTGCTCATCAATAAGATTTTCATCCACAACAAACTTGCAAAATCCAACGACGAATTTCTCTGCAGCATCTTAAGAAGCACAAAGTGTATGCCAAACACTGTTAATTTACATATACCAGGACGAAGTTGGAATTGACATAGCCAACCTAATCACATTCTTAAGTAATATTCAATTCATCATGAAATTTTCACTTTGTCTATCAGCATTAGGCTTGAAACAGGAACACATTTACTTCTTCATTGCCAAAACCACTCAAACAATACTCTATTGACATCATTTTCCCATGCCATGTGTAATATTTTATGGCTAGTTGTAGCATTAGGTGTGTCATTGTCTGTAAAATTCCAGTCATTCTCTCTGTATCCTCTTCAAATCATCTAATTCCTATTCATTTATGCTCCTGCGCGATTTATTCAGTGTGAGATCAACATATATTCCGTAAAATGCATTCTGTTCTTCATTTATGTTTAATTTTTACTGTTCAATTTTAAATATAATTGCAATGCAAATGACGACCTATTCTACACTACGTAATATGGTTAACAAAGAATACTTTGGTGTATTACCTATTTTCATGTCCATTAATAGAATCTCGGGAACAAATTAAATCTTATAATGTCATTTCTTATGGAAGTATGTGTTCTGAATATCACTGTTTCAGTTAGCACTAGATTTTCCTGGCACCAATTAAGAGCGTTAATCGGGGAGTGGGTGTATAAGACAATACTTGAATGTAAGACTTGGTTTTTTGGCTGTAGGAAAAACAGTCTTATATTCAGGTAAATATGGGAATCATTTTATCATCGTAATCAATGATGGATCTCTCCCAAAATTGGGCCATTTTTTGTGATGCACCTTCCTTTGCTTCAAGTATCTGCATACAAAGAATTATTTTTCTGAAATTGTAATTGAAATGAAAACCAGTGATTATTAATATCAAGAATGAGGTCAGACTCAACCCTGTGGAATTTACTCACCAAGAAAAAGAAAGAACTTTGTCACTTCCATAAATTTGTGAAAGTGACGAAGTTCTGTCTTTTTCTCCCAGTGATTATTCTTCATGATTTCAATAATATTGCATTGTGCATTCGAACAAATGATTATTTTGGTTTTGTTAACTATAGCTAGTGAATCCTCATTTTCATTTTTCTTTCTCTTCCTGCAAGTAATTATGCAATCAGAATCTCAATTGAATTTATCAATTATACTTGAACATTGAAAAGGATATGCATATATAAATTTATGGAATATCTGTACCCCAGAAAGTTTGTGCTGGTTGAGTAGCTGTGTATAACTAACTGTTGCAATTTTTCCAGGCATTTTTTGAAGAGGAAAGAAGGGAATTAGAACTTAAAAGACAGAAGATACGACTTCTACAACAGCGTAAGGCTGCTGATGTAAATCATTTGCGTGAGGATTTGCCGGATGAAATTCCTCTGCAGTTGGTCATAGGAACAAAGGTTACAGCTCGGCTTAGAAAACCTCAAGATGGTCTTTTTACTGGAAGCATAGATGCCGTTGATACCTCAGATGACACGTACAGGATAACCTTTGAGCGACCGGGTTTGGGTACTCACTCTGTTCGAGACTTTGAAGTGCTGGTATGTCCTTATCCTCAATGTTGGATGAAATAATTTTAGATTTTCAGGTTAACACATATACACATATTGAGAATAAAGTTTTTTAAATAGCTAGGAACTTCATGCCATATGAGGAATCTTTTTAAATATTTTAATAATAAGAAATAGGTTTTCATAAAAATTTGGTGTCTGATGGTCATTGGAATGATAAGACTATATCAGAGCATTTATTCATGTTAACACAATTTACTTATAGAAGCCTTTACATTTTGCAGCTGACTGAATTTATTCTAACATTACCCTTGCCAATGTTATTTAGGTGCACACTTGGAAAGTCCAGTATGTTCATTCCCCTTCCTTTTTGAGCAAAATATAAATAAAAGTGGTTTTTAAAAATAGGAGTAAAACCTACACTGTTAACCCATTGGCTTAAGATTTTTTATCATTCATCCTATGGATTTGAGTATTTAATAAAATTTCTTATGCAATACACCTTGTAAAGTTTATTTTTCTAATTTTGGTATACTTTTTCCTGTGGGAAAATTTGTTTTCTCTAGTGTAATTGTGAAATTTACTCATATTAGTAGAGAATTGATTACAGGTGGCAATTTGTCATGCTTTGCTTGCTATATTTTTACTTTCTTCATATGCAGCCTAGAGAAAGTGTTGTTTTCATTAAAAAATTTTAATTTGGGTTTTCATTGGAATTGTGCATTTTAAGGTCTTCTGAATATGATTTCACTATTTTCTTGATGATGTTCGTGTGTGATAAAAATTTATGGGAGCTCTAACTCAACAAGATGGAAAAGCAATCCATAAATGGAATACACAGAGATTTCAAAGGTGTTCTTAATGGGAAATACATATAAAACGGTATTGAAAGATTGGGTAATTCTCGAACTTTTATCTATGAAGCCATAAATCATAATTATATGGTCTTGGGGACTATCTTGTAGTAAATATTGTTCTCTATCTAAATACATTTTTTAATCTATATATCTCAGATCATATAAGAGCATGGGAGAGAAATATATGGATTTTTAATTGTTGTAAAAACAAATCAAAATTGCATAAAAATATATAATGATGTGTGACTGTAATTAATACTAAAACCAAACTAAGAAACAAATCTAACCTCTGTAGTGATAATATTGGTTATAGTATATACTTTGTATTATAATGCGTTAACCTAGAGGTTGACAACCTGTGGCTCTTTAATCAGTTGGTGATCGCAAGTTCACTATACACTACAGCATTACATATCCTGTCGGACTCTCTTTGTGCATGAATGTTAGACATTTTTAACAATTCTTAACATAAACACATGTACAAAATAAAAAATCGAAAGTTGAGGGTTTCACATTAATTTTTGTATGTGACTTAGGGTGCCACCACCAGAAAAAGTTTGGAAAACACTGCAATACTCTCTATGGAGGCATTCATGTGCAGGATACATCAGCTTATTTCAAAATTGTACCTTTATGCCTTTGTCGCTGCAAAAAATATTATCTGGAAAGCAAAATTGTAGTCTAACGATACTTTGAAATGTAAATATTCAATATGCACTATGTGCATGTAACAAATTTAGTGACTTAATAGCCATAAGTTTAAAAAATAGAAATCCCTTTGAATGCAAAGGATATCAAGTGTACTAACTTAAGTAGTATGGCTATGGCAATAATCCCATGATTTATTTTGATTTTTGAGAACTGCAGTAAAATAATTAAATTAAAAAAAGAGATGAAAAATTATTTTGATGGTATTGATAATGCAGAAATTCAAATTGCCTTGTAGTAGCAATAATTCACATTTTCATAGGACTAGCACAGATAAATTCTAGTGGAGACAAACTGTTAATCATGAATTGTTGTTGTAATCGTCTTATGTAAAATATTAATGGCCTCATTGACAGTGATTTTAATTTTACTTCTTTTTAAACAAAACAATTTGTTGTCAAGGCTGTTTCTGGTGGAAAGTTAAAAGTTTTGATTTGATGTGCTCGTGTATGACTAAAAATGATATCAGTGTTGGAATTGATTTTTAAGTGATAACAAGCTGAAACAAGATGTTTTCTTGGGTGCATGATTGTAACATGGTATTCAGTACAGCTTGTGTGATTTCCCTATGGGAAAAAATCCTGAATCCTTTGGCAATTTTTGCAAAATAAAGTTGTGTTTTTTCCTGTTTTTTTGGCCAGAATATATAAATATTTGAGATGTATCTTCTCATTTTAGCTTCTCTTTGTTATGAAGAAATATACTGTATTTACTTGTATAATACCCACACTTTTTTCTCCTAAAGTTTCCATTAAAAAAGGGGGTGCGGACATTACACGAGATTTACCCATTCATCTGCTGAGGGCAGACCACCCACGAAAGGCATACTCAATATTGCGTGCCTGGCATGAGAACACGTTTTTTTTTCAGTAGGCGCAATATGCCCTGCACTTTATTTCCTCAATTTTTAACCAAGGTATTTTTCAAAAATGTCTGGAATAGTATAAGCAGGATATTTATTTGGTATTTTAATAATTCTTTGCCAGCTATCAGTAGTAAACCTAAATCACGTAAATATTCTATGTAAATAGACGTGTCAGACTGAGTTCATTCTCATAGAAAAGGAGATGTAAGAGAAATACACAACTGAACTGTATATATTTTTCATTAAATACAAGTGCATTCTGTTAGATTGTCTTGTAATTCGTGACATGCTCAAATCACATTTTATCGTAACTGCATTTTTTTGGGTTCCTTTTACGTTATGCAATCCTAAAAGAATATACTTTTATTACTCTGTATAAAGGCAAAGAACACAATATTGCAATGGAAATGTGTCACTAAATAGCTGTTGGAGTTGTTCGTGTGTGCTTTCTGAAAGCTGTAAGTGATACATTTTATCTGCCGAAACATGAGAAACGCTTCCAAGTAACCAAGTCATATTACATCTAGTGGCAGGTTTATTTATGGCATTGTGTGATTTCTGGGAGATTTATTTTGAGCATGAACGGTTTACATTTATTTCTGTAAAATTCGCTCTTTTTCTATGTGAAAAATGGCTGAGTTTGCGTGATTCCATTAAATTAGTGAAAATTACTCCCTTTAAGTTAAATAACTTGAGAATGTGCAACGGCTCAAAATTGAACCTCTCTGCAAGATTTAGGAGCTAGACTCCAAAATAGGTTTTCGAGTTGTCTGCATGTAATATAATGGCAATGGATGCTAATTTTTCATGATTACATATGTAAAAAAGTACTAAAAATCACTTTTTAGAAGTCACTTTTTAAATATTTGCTTTAGATTATTCAACCGATGTTGTCGTAAAATATCAACATTGAAATTTCAGAAGTGCGGACATTACACAAATTCCAGTTTTCAGATTTTTAGCTCTAAAAATGCAGGTGTGGGCATTACACGCGTGCGGACATTACATGTGTGCAGGCATTACACATGTGCGGGTATTACACGAGTAAATACGGTAACATGAAACAAATGTTTTATTGTTGTATTAAGAATTTTTTTGGAAGAAATATATCTGGCATTCATTATTGTAATTTAATTATAAATAGAAGTGTTTAATGTTCCAAAAACAAAAAATTGTACTTCATGATTTTTATTGTCAAGTCTATAGTGGTTAGACTTATTGCTGGTAATCAGAATTGCGTGATTTTTCTATTGAAATATTGTTTGAATTTATTGCCACTATATAATGTAAATATGACCTTATGCTGCTATTTTATTATTTCTTTAAAACAATTAATATTCCTCATGCATGCAGAATTAACGTTTTGCATTTTTTTTCCAGTCAAATGAACCTCCAGAGACCATCTTAGTTTCCAGTTTTGCACAAAAGTTCCGCCCACGAAACATTACACCTTTCCTCAACTCACCTCGACTGCCTTCAGGTTCAAGTAGCTGTCCAGTCACGGCTACTTCCATGGATTCATCATCAACAGCATCATCTCCATGCAACAACCACCTCCATGGCACTAATGACCCTCTCCTCCCTGGTCCTCTGCCCATAACTTCTCCCAGCTCCAACTCCATTGCACCATCTACGCAGGTTTCTCTGAAAAACAGAGACCTTCCCACTGAGGGCACACTTGGAGGATTCCCTGTCAAGTTTTTGGATATGATTGTGAGCCCTGTTTTTCTATTTATGTATGTAGAAAATGATTAATTATTAATCTTTATATATAATTACTCAATGTCTGTCCATCCATCCATCCCCCCTTTTATCTCTAGAACAGTTTGTCATAGAGAAATACTGTAAACATCATTTTGTTTCTGCCAACTAGGAGACCCCGGAAAAACTATTTTTGTTTATGGAAATGTCCCGGATTTGACTCCAGGAGACAATTATATTTTCTCATATGTTTACACAGGAGTTTCGATTTTTCAAGGTGCAAGATTTATTTCCTTCATTCATTAAAATACGTAAATATGAACCAAATTTCTCCCGTTTTTACTTTATTCAACGGCTAAAACTATAAAATATCTTATTATTGTCATGTTTTGACGTTACATGGAAGGATTTATCTGAAACACGATTCTTTTTGAAATTTTGTGGCTTTTCCGTACTTTTTCTGGGTGTTGCCAAGGCGAACCACATTGTTGCCTCCGATTGAGTTAGCATCTATTAAGCCTTCAAATAGACGAAAGAATTGTGTTATTCACTTTGTGCTTTTTGTGAAGCAACCAAATTATAGTTGCATCAATGTTAAACTTAACGTTGCAAAATTAATAATTGAAGATTATTATTATTCGGTAAACTGCATGTGGGATGTGGGCATTTTTAACGATGATGATTTAAACATGCAGACTTCTTACTGACTTTGCAAAAGTTTTTGCGGGTACCATTAGTTCATTTATATTGTCATTAAAATCTGGTCGAGAGACAGGCATCAATACAGAAGATCCATTCACCAGGTCATGATAAGAGTCATTTTTATGGTTCTTTAGAAATTACTAGCTTATATGATGGAAAAGTCTTTTAGTAAATTAAAACTGATTGTTTACAGGGAAAGAAGTTATTTTGCCTTTTTTTTTCAAACAAATTTTATTACATTTATTTTCAAATATTTCTTTATAAGTAACATTAACCTTTAAATTCCGGAGTTAAATATCCCTTAGTAGACTCTTGTTGCTGGATTTAAATTTGGCCATTTAAAGCTTTCTTGCATTCGATCAGAAAATATCTTGTATTTCTTGAACTATTAGTGATAAAATGTTCAAATAAAAAGCCTTATTTAATAAATCGTTTGGGGAATAACGAACGGGATTACATCTTTTATAGTAAAAGAATGAAAATCTGGCGTAATTCCATAATATAACAATGATAAATTTGATAAAAACATTAGTGTTAGTTTTTATATAGTTCATTTTTCATGCATTACAATACAAATTTCATTCTGCATTGCACTTGGTAGAATTCTTCAAAACAGCAAAATACATACAGACCAACATCACATATTTTGCATTTTGTCTCTGTACTTTCACTTCTCTGAGCATACTCGGGATCGAAGGCAATTTCCCTTTATGGGCCAATGTTTATTTTCTTCCATCTCTAATCGACCAAATGGGGCCCCGTTCGCACCTTGTCTGCCCTTTAGGGAAGTTTTTGAGTGAATAGCTGTTGCCTCTTCTTCAATAAGTTCCCTCACATAAGCATGGCAAAACTGCCAATGTGTCATTTGCCTCCTACCCTCTGGCCTTGGTAAAACGTAGCTATTTAGCACTGACTGTGAGGAGGTAGAAGAAGAGCTTAATCGTCTACTTTCTACACACTTGGACTGTGGAGAGGTCGGGGAGGTGGAAAGGGGCTAGGCTAATGCTCTCACACTATTTTCTGTTTTCTCTCGGTGTTAGGTGTCCCCACCCCCACCATCCCACCGCGTTTGCCTCGACACATCTTGAGAGCAGGCCTCTAGGAGGACCCCTCCCAAATTTCACATGCATCCATGACGAATGCAACATATGTGGATGACTTCCAAACTAAGTGTGCACGCCAGGCACCAAACAGGACCCATTTTTCATGCTCCTACGGGCACGCCAGGCGTTGAAAGGTTAATGTGAAAAATTGGTTGTTTTTGAGCTTTCCTTGAGTTGTTTTCTTCGTTTCTAATCCTTGTCCAAGTAGTGTAAAGTTGTTCATGTCTGAAAATGAGTTCTACTAACAGCAATCCAACATGGTTAAAGGTTAGACCCTGCGATTTATTAATGATCATCATGCAATGACTTTTTGTTATTTCCTTATCTAAGTTGTCGTCTTAAATGATAAATATTAAAATTTATTTGATTTTTTTTGCACAATAGTGGTTTTAATCTGTTTGGTCTTAGGTTCATTATTCTACTACCCAATGCATTAACTGTTATAGCATTTTGTTCTACTGTCAACGTTGAAATTTTTTACAAGGTGATGGTTACACCTCCATCGGTAGGACCATGTATCACGTAGGCATGAGTGTTACACGCAGATAGAACGATGGAATTAGCCATTTTTTATGGTGACTGTCGCCTCAGGCAAAAATACAAAATGTCCCTCCAGTTCATGACATAAAGGTGCAGATTGGCTGCAACACTGCTATGATGCTGTCCCTATAAAAGTGCAGCCTGAGGCAGTCACCTCTCCAACTTGTCCCATGTGACAGCCATTGCTGAAAACAAAAAAATGCCCATGTGAGAAGAATCGTCTATATCCGAAATTTGGTTTAAAAATGCAGCAATGTTGCGATCTATTGAGGTTGACCCAGAGATGCAGCACTTGTTTACTCGCATGGAAAATGTGTGTGGCCACCTAGCACTGTTTACAATAGATCCATTTCCTGTGTTTTTTCCCATCTGAACTCTAATGTTAAAAAAATGTTCGTATGGTTGTAGCTTAAGGATTGCAGTAGTAATCGCCAAGTGGCATTAAATCAAGGTAGGTTTTTGAATGAAGTAGTGGAAAGTTGATTGCACTAAATCCGAGTAAAACACTAAACTGAGGAACATTAATTCGAAGAAAGTAGTACCGTATTTACTCACATATAAGCCGCACTTTTTCCGCAAAATTTTCATCTCCAAAATGAGGATGTGGATTATATGTGAGTAAATCGGAAAATCCAAAAATATGAGATAATCATTAAAATTCACTATGGCTTTGCTAAATGGTTGGGTGATTCAATCTGCAGTATGTGACGTATAAAAACGTAACATAATCACCAAAACAAATAAAAAGGAAAAGAAATGTTATTATTGTTGACGGAGTTACAGATGTCGGTTTTTGCAGACAATCAATATGGTAGTGCCAGAGCCTCACGAGAAAAATTCTATAGTTTGACGGATATCAAGGCATCATCACAATTTAGTCTCATATTAAATAATTTTATCATAAGAAACATTTTGGTGGCATTTCTCAATTCAAGGAAGCCTCTTATTGTTCTGAAACAGTCTCTCTTAACAATGTTCCAACCATATGCACATTACCAAGCCTTTGTCTAGTTCTAATTCTGTAATTGCATCTAATTTACTAAAATATTTATTTGTAAAAGTAAAAATGTAACAATATGTATTTTAACAGTTTTAGGAAATGTTTAAATGCTTCTTTTTATATTGTTTAATGGTAAACTTTGCACCTAGTTTAATTTCTAAGGTCCTCATTACTTGTTAAAATATTAAGAATAATTCTAAACCTTATGTAGTGACATTCTGTTGGGAATGTGTTTGTTATGGGAAAGAAATACATGCTATGCATATATACTTTGGAAGTTGAGGGTAGGTTCATAAACACTTTTATCCTTGTAGTTTAAAATATGCATTGGCAAATATGTTTATCTATAATGCATTCTTACAGTATATTGATATGAACTGAACATTGATTTAGGGTTTTCATATTGTTAACTAGCTGGAGCACCCGGCGTTGCCTGTGACCATTTTAAGCCACTGCCAAACGTATAAAATATTGGGAGTATGCTTCAATCATCGCTAAATGTTTCATCTATCAGCATTGCTTCAGAAGCTTAATGTTTTGCAATTGATGGTATTGAAAAGTGTGCTCAGACCCCTTCCCAAGAAGAACTTTTTTCTATTTTTTCTAAAATGTAATTTATTGAATAAAAAAATATTCTAATACATTTTATTATGAAGATTCTAAACAGATGAGATTATTCTGATGTAAATATCAATTTTCTCAATGATAGATGGAAAACAGCATTTATTGAATTAAGCACCCACCCAAATTTTTTTATCGCCATGTTACTTGCAGGGTAAAATTATATACCTATGTGAAGTTTCATTATGATATCTTTAAAGGTATGGATATGTATAGCAGAAAAATAAAGAAACGAACAGAATTTCAGATTTATAAACATGGTACTACAATACCAGCTAGATCATTGCGCATCTTGGGCGGGCATCTCTTCAAGCGTGTGACATCACGTGGCATATAGATTGCACTTGTCGCCTATGATTTAGAATTGACTGTGGTCGCGGGTTTGGAAAATTATTACGTTTTCTCTTGAAATGTTTTGTGTGGTATTTGGCTGTAATAACAGTTACAAAAATTGTAATGGTAGGGTGACATTTTTTTGATTTCCCCAAGAAAAGTCCATTTAAGAAACATGGATTCGAGCATGCCGGAGAAGAGACAACAAAAACGTTAAATCAGGTAAGAACAGGTGTTCTTTGGTTTAAAAACTTGGTACACTTATTAATGTGATCATAAGCATATGCACCTCGGGGCCAGAATTTTTATTTTTGGTGGAAGGGGTGTGCCATTTTCCATAAGATAACACACAAAAATCGATTTTTTGATTTAAAGACTTTTACCCTTTTGCAAATTAAAATTATAAAGAATTTTTGGATCTAGACTGTTTTGAAGAAAAATAAATAACGAGATTGTATTGATGTATTAATCCTTATCATTATATATCGACGACTCTTACAGAGGAGGAGGATATAACATACATATAACAGGAGGATACTAATGTTTAGGCACTTCCAGATGTGCTGGCAATTCGAAATTTTTTTATTAGGTAGGATTTTGTGAAAAACTGACTAGAAAAAACGAAAATCTTGAAAAAGTGCAACAATGCGGCCGCTAAAAATTCGCAATTGTTTAAACAAATTTTCAGGGTTTATGTATTTCCGCATGTGCTACGGAGTTGAAATTTTTTTCATAAGTAGAATTCTTAAAAAAACGAAATAGGGATTATACAAATTTTGATATTTTTATTTGTTTGGCAGTTAAAAATTCTTAAAGTTTAAACAAATTGATAACTGTTTAGGTACTACGATATGAGCTAGGAAGCTGAAATTTTCAAATTATTTACAGAGTAGTGAATTTGCACAAATAAACATTTCAATTTCACCATATATGAATTGCGGCGGCCGTTAAAAATTATTTAAATTTAAACAATTAGAAAAATATTATTTTACTTCTAGAAGTGCTACAACTTTAAAATTTGGCTAAAATGTGTAGCATTATTACCTTATAATGAAGAAAGTGTAAAACTTTTAAAATTGCAACATTTGGGATTGTTTTAATCAATTATTTTTACATGTGGGAAAAACGGGAATCGCTGCGGAGGTGAAATTTTTAGAATTTATAAAATATTTATAATGATGAAATGTCTGTCTGAAAAATGAATGTTTTTTCAAGGTGATATGAAATGCTTGCAGTATGCAAGCACCACCTACTAGTATGTACTATATACATTAAGGAATGCATGCTTTGAATGCTTTAATACAAGAGAGAGAAAGAAATATAAAAAGAGAGAGACAAAATTAAATGTTCCATAGATTAAAAATAATTTTGAATGTAAAAGAATTGTATACCATAATTTATTTCTTTGTCATGCAATTTCTATTCACCTATAACTATTTTTACTCTTTGGAACACTCAATTATGTGAATTTTGTATTTATTGTTTACTTTTTAGTGCATCTAAAAGTTGGTTTCATTAATTTTTTTATTTCAATTTGAACTTAATTCACGCATACCCATTATATTTGATGAGCAAGTATGCTAGTGAGTGATAAAAATGCCAGTATTTATGCAAAATTCGAAGAAATCAATTATGAAAAGAACTAAAAAGTTAACTTGGGAAAACCGGCCTTTGTGAGAATCATATGGGAAATAAACCCCTTCTCTTTGAGATGAGTCCGGGACCTTTCTTAGAAGTCTTTTCCCTTTGTCGAAGTTCACTTGATGCTGAACATTCTTAACAAACTTGAACCAGATTCCGGTAATTCGTTAAAAAATCATTGTATGTACAAATTAATGTCCCGGGATTTCATAGCATGACTTATAAATGTATTATTTATAATAATGAAGGGTGAAGAAACAAAAAGACATCAGCAGCCGATTTACGTTAACTTTTATATAAATTATAAGCTTCCCACTACAAAGTGGAAACCACATGACGTCATGTGCGAACTGGATGTGTTTTCGTCCACCAGAACGACCTACCTGGTATTGTAGTGCCGTGCTTATAAATATAGATTGCATATAATCAATTTAAGAACTTAGCTACATTGAGAGGATAAAAGGAAAAATGTATATGAAGTTGTATATAGAGAATGTTTCTGTTGTCAACATGGTTGTTGTAACAATGCTTCTTCAGTATTCTACTTATAACTACATTAACCCTCTCTGGATAGCATTATTCTGTTTGGAAAAGAAATTTGCTTACAATAAACCTTATTTAATTGAAAAAAATGTTTATTTTGGTGAGATGTGCCAAAGCCATATAGATTTTAATCTAGACTTTAAAAGTTTTATCTTTAAAAAACTTTAGAGGTATGTGTTGACTTAAACTCAGTGGACCAGAAAGGTTTAATGGAGTAGGAATAGATAGTGAATGATAAAAAAATGTCATTTTGTAAAATAAAAGCCTTAAATTTCTGAGAACATGTAATCATTTACTTCCTTTATCAGGTTATTTTTGGGAAGTGGTAACTAGTAGGATATGTTTGCCTGGAAATGTTATGTATGACATCATCATAGATATCTCAGATAATTGGTTCCTGTCATGTCTTTTGTTTCTGATATGCTTTGTGACAAGTTTTAAACATTACGCTATATTTGAAATGTTATGTGTAATAATATGATTGAATATTACTATTGTATGTTCTTTTCATTAAGATATTATAATCGTATTCTTTTTTACTTCAATGTTGTCCCTATAGGTCAGGCTTTCTAAGATTCTTACAGTCAAAAAAGAAAAAATTGGTCAACTGAGGGAGATGAATGGGGAAGCAGAGCGTATGAAGTCATTTGGTGCCTCAGTTTTGCCAGAAGATTTTCAGAGACGATATGCAGGAGTTATAATAGAGCTTGACAATCTCAACCGTGATTTGAAAGGTTACTTAAAAGGTGTCCAAAGATATTGCCAGGAGGTATGTATTTTGAAATTGCTTTTTTGTATTTACAAGGTGTCCATAAAATATTAATAAAATTCAATATTTGAGTGATTTCCAATAAATAATTAAACTGCTTCACATAACCTTGATGAAATGATAATGACAAGGTTCCAGGCATTTTAGATTATCCAAATATTACTGCATAGTTATCTGTAAATGACCATATCAATTTGTCCATCAGTTTTAGAACTTTTTAGCTGGACTTTTTTAGGTTTACCTCGTTACCAAGGTGTGAAATTTGCAACAACTGATTTTTTCTGAAGTTGATATTTACTTTTATAGCATAAAGCAATAAAAAGGTTGCACATTTTTTTGCTTGTATTGCGTGAGTGAAGAAACACAACTACCTCTTCGCTCATGCACATGAAGAGCGCCGCGTTGTATGAGAGGAATGCCGGCAACTGTGCATGTTATAAAAATTATGATTTGTTACATAAAATCGTGTGGTAATTATCAAAAAATGCAGATACACGTATGTTGTTTCTTATTTTTTTTCTGCATATTTTCATGTGCCTAGATATTTTCTATCGTAGTTTTTTTGAAACTTATCTAGCAGTCTGTGTTTGGACTAATTTCAGTCATTTAAAGCTGAGAGTAGCACTAAAAATTTAAAAACCTCTTTGGCCAACCCTAATTGATATATTCTGAAAGTTTAAGAGCTCGGATATAAAAATTGAATTTTGTACAATCGTTTTATTTTCGAAATGTTGTGACAATGCTGACATTTTCAGGGTGGTTTTTGAATATTACTGGAAAAATAAAAGCTGGCTGAATTTCAAGCATACGTTCATGCTTTAAAAATATATCTCAGTTTTGACAGTAACATAAGTGGTAGTGAAATTATAGAAGTGATATATTTAGATGACAATGTATGACACCCATAAGGAAAGAAAATACGTTGTGTCTTTCCTTTGGTTTATTCTATTTCATGACCCAGATTTCTCTGCACAATACCCTCTTCAAATGAGGGGCCTCGGGAGTGCAGTTGTTGTTGTAGTAGAAAAAAGTGGTAGAATTGTTTGAAGTAGAGCAGAGAAAAGGAGAGAGGGGTAATGGAGTGGGAAACGCACACCAGATAGTCCGGTGAAGAAACTTTGGAGAAAGGTTAGGGAGAGGAAAATATTGCAGGGTTGGTAAGAAGGGGAAACAGAAGGGAGGGGAAAACGAGAAAGGAGGGGGGAAGGCTAGGGAAAGAGAAGCAAAACAATAAAAGGGTAAAAACCAAATCGGTAGGGTTTTTAAGGGCAGGGTGGTTAGTGAGGCTATTTATTTATTTGAAAAAGACCAAAAACAGCACAAGGCACACACACAACAACGAAATAACAAGATTAAAACAAAAATAAAACTATCAAACAAAATAACTAAAATTCGAGCAATGAATACACGGAAAACATACATAGTACATCAATCACACGAAATCAGGGTAAGGAGCAAATAGAAAGGCAAATAAATCCGGAGAAAGGGGAAGGAAAATAGGCAACAAAACAAATCAAATATTAGGTTTAAATTGGAAGTTAGGAGACTTAGTGAAGGGGTCATAGTCAGGGAAGCACTTCAGCAAACTATTACAAAGATCAGGAAGGCGATAGAGAAAGGAGCGTTTAGTGATTGAGAGGCGAGGGGTAAGGCAGTGAAAAAGCTCATTCAAGCGAGTAGAACGAGCGGGGACCCGGAGTGGAAATAGAGAAAGAAGCTCATGTGACCTAAAATTGCCATTAATAATTTTTGAAAATACTTTAATGTCAGTGTGAGTGCATTGATCAGTAAGGGATTGAATCCTTAGGGAGGTTTGTATGGCACTGAGTGAAGAGTTATGGAGAGGAGGGTGACGAAAACAAATAACAGACAGAAAGAAATTCATGGGTCGTTCAAGGAGCTTGAGAGTAGAAGGCAGTGCACCAAATTGGGGAGCAGTAATCAAGAATGGGGAGAATGCAGCTAAAGAAAAAGGTACGAAGAGCGGAAATGTCAATTATTTCTGTATAACGATAAATTAAACCAACTAACGACATAGCACGGGAGGAAATACTTTTAATATGATCTTGGAAAAGAAGCTTAGAGTCGAAGATTACTCCCAAGTCCTTTTGGTTGGTGACAGAGGGGATTACTTGACTAGAGAGCCAGTATGTATAGTTAAGAGGAGATCTGCGGAGTGTGTATGACAGTACTGTGGATTTAGGCGGGTTAATTCAAAGTCACCAGTGATTGAACCACGAACGGAGCGCATCAAGAGCGTTTTGTAGGGCAGTGGAATCCTTATCTGAGTTAATTTGTCTGAAAATTTTACAGTCATCTGCATATAGGAAGATGCTGCAGGATGTAGAAGAAATAGTTTTGACTAAATCATCAACAAATAACGCGAAAAGTAAAGGACCAACAACACTACCCTGGGGAACGCCGGATGAGATGGGAGCAACTGTAGATTAAAAACCGTCAAGTACTACGCATTGTTGTCTATTTGTTAAGAATGAAGCCAAAAGGGAAAGGAAATTGCTGTGTATATTGTATCTGTTAGCCAATTTAAAGATTAGAAGTTGATGATTAATGGAGTCTAAGGCTTTGGCAAAGTCAATATAGCATACATCCAACTGCGAGGAATGTTCGGTGATATGTGCATGCAAGACTAAAAGGTTACTTAAAGTTGAGGAGCCTGGGAGGAAACCATGCTGCTCACTAGAAATGAAAGGGAGAGTGAAAGAAAGGAGACACTGATGGATGATGCGTTCACAAACAGTTGACAGTACAGGAAGAAGGGAAATTGGGTGATAAGAATCGATGGAAGACCTTTTGCCAGACTTGAAAAGAGGAAAAATATTTCCCGTTTTCCAACTCATGGGGAAGTAACCCACCGCAAAGCATCTGTTAAAAAGCAGAGAGACAGGTATGGCTAATGAAGGCGCTGCGTGCTTCAAAAACATTGCACCAACCTGATCAGAGCTGGTAGCATGATTAACTGAAAGAGAACTTAGAAGTTGAAGGCATTCCTCAGGCGTTGTAGAAATTGAAGAAAGGGAGTGAGAGCAAATGCTTTCGCAAAGGAAGTTGTAAGTGTTAAAGGATGAGTTGGGAGTGTAAGTCGATAAAAAGAACTTGCTGAAGAGATCAAAGCACGATGGACCGGCAGCTATTTCATTGCCGTGAGAGATTTCTGAAGGAATGGAGCTGTTGTTACGGTAGGAGTTTATCATCGACCAAAAGTGCTTGGGATTGGAAACACACTCTGAGGAGACAGAAGAAACATAATCGTTAAAATCCACTTTAACCAACCAATTAGAGAGAGGAAAAGGAAACAATGAAGAATGCTAGAAAACATGTTCACTCGTAAGAAATTCCACTTTGATTAACAAAAGTTAATCTATAATTTTCTAAGTCTCACCGTTACCCTTTTCTACAAATGGAGAACATGAAAGAAAAACATTTTTTGTAAGGAAACACGTTTTGTTTTTTCACTTACAAAGAGTGTTTTCTTCCGCAGTAAATGTTAATGTCTAATCGATACGCATATCAATATTGTGATAATATAATTTACAATACCAACTAGGTATAAATAACAGAAAAATGTGTTTAGAAGAAATAAAAAAGAAACTTTTAGGGCAAAATACAAAAAAATAATATTTATTACAATCAAAATAAGAAAAATCAACAAAAAAATTTAAAGGTGCAATTTAGTGTGGTAATTTTGAAGCACGGTGAAAAACAAAGCCCTACATTACAATCTGGGCAGTAATACCTACTCTCCCAATGCACTTTCTTTCCCTTTTCATTCTTTTTGACGGAGCAAACAGCACAACGTCTTGTTGGCATTGTTTTCTTCTCTGTAGCTGGAATTGGCTCAAGGAAATGCCTTTCCGTAAGACGCAAGGGGTTGGGTATGCTCCCAGGACATCCTCCTTTTGATGAAAATTCAGGGGAATGATACTCTTTTATTATTCTTTCAATCAATTTCAATCTGTATTGTAAATGTGTCATTTTCCCACCAGTTTTTGTATATAGAATATATGAATTCCACAGTGCCTGTTTCAATAGATGGTAAAATATTTTCTTATAATATTTTTTTCTGCGCTTTCTTGGAATAGGGTAATTTGAGAGGTTCTTCTTCTGTTTTTTTTGTTTGGCCCCTTTTTTCCACTTCCACCACTTTGCAGCCATGGACAGTTGAAAGAAAAAAGACATCTTTCTTATCTTTCCACTACATCGCCATGACTTGACCACGTCGATAAGCCGCCAACTGCCCTCTGTTAAATTTTTTTGGGATTTTCAAATTTTGGGGAACATCTTTTCGGCTGGCTTTCAATGTGCCATATGTATCTGTTTCGTGAAGCACTAGAACATCTGCTAACTGGGGGGAAGTGTAAAAATTGTCTGTGGTCAGACTACCCTTTATTTAGCAGAGGCTTCATCATGCTCATCACAATCTGCAATGCAATTGGGAGATTTGGCACATCACTTTCAATTACAGTCCCTTTTCCAGTATAAATGATGGTTGACCAAATATAACCTGACTTTGATTCACACAACATGAAAGTCTTTATTCCGAATCTGGCGCATTTCATAGGAATATACTGGATCCAGGCTAACCGTCCTTTATAAAGCATTAGACTTTCATCTACGGTCACATTTCTCTGAGGAGTGTACACTTCTTGAAATTTCTTATTCAGGTGCTCATACACTGGCCAGATTTTATTCAATTTAGGATTTGGGTGAGTGTTAGGGTCGTAACTCTCGTTGTCCAAAAAGTGATGAAATTTCTTTACAGAAATGTATCGTCGATGAGACATTGTTTGTGAGAAGAAAGGAGTAACAATCACAGAATGCTTGGTCCAATATAACTTTTTCTCTGATTTTACCACAATGCTTTGAACCATTGCAATAGCAAAAACAACACGAAGCTCAGCTGATGTTGTGGGACACCACTGACTTCTGCCTCCAGAGTAACTTGGTTGCGCCCTGTGCCACTGATCGGCATACAAATTACTTGGCTGCACAATCATATCCACCAAAGAATCGTCAAAGAAGTAGTTAAGAAATTGCAACACATCAGTATATGATTCTATATCTACATTCATGGATGACTCTCCACTAAACTGAAATGCTGAAGGAGGGGGAGGAAGATCCGTGGTAGCGTTGATGTGGATCCATTCAGGCACATCAGGTGATTCAGCTGCATCTTCATCACTAGCAGAAATGAAACTCTGTTCAGATATTGTAGTTTCACTTCCAGAAATGCTAATGTCTTCAATATCAGTCCATTCCCTGTCACTTTCGCTGTCCATTTCGTAAAAAATAAAGGTATGAAAAAATCAGGAAATCGGCACAACAGTTCCAAATAAAAAACAAATAATACCGAAAGGGTTTCACAGATGCGAATGTTCGTACAAAAATAAAACAAAAGTTCAGCAGGTAACAAAAAACTTCAACAAAAACTTCAACGAAAAATTCAACAAAAACTTCGACACTTCTATAAAAGATAACGAAAGTATTCTGAATGCTATTGTGCAGAGGCAAAGAGACCGACTGATGCTAAATGCTGTTTTTAGGAGAGAAAGTCTCTTTCTGACAACAGATAAACCGTTATGTTGCCTGTGTGAACGAGACCTTTTTGAGATAAAAATACGACAACCGACTGCCTGAATGGGTCTATCCCAGGGTAAGAATCTTTGACCCGACCGTCATCGACTAGACTACTTTGGAAAAAAATATTTGGCTCGACCACTGTGACGAGAGCATCTCGGGATAAAGGAAATTGACTATGCCGCTGCGAACAAGACTATCTTGTTCGTGCATCTTAAGTGGTTAAGTAAATTTGGTATTGGTTAGGTTATGCAAAAGAACTAGGCAGTCTTCATTTTGGTATTTTTGTGTGTTATTTGATATATTTCCCCTTCTTCAGATGCTCAGCAGATCTTCCTTTCTGCACAACTCGCAAAGCTTTTAAGATTTCTATGAAAGGGGTTTAAGAGGATTTTAATGATTTAGTATGACCTAGATATGCCATTTTTATTTTATATTTCAACTAGCAGAGCAACCTGTTCTTTGATGGAATGAAATGATCATAAGATCCTAAGCAGACAGGCATTAGCTGTAAAGTTTGGAATAATTTTGAAATGAGAAAAAATTCTGCTATGACCAGAATTGAAACCCGGATCTTCCACTTACCAGGCAGATATTCTACCACAACTATCGTATCAGATTAATTCTCTCATTTCTGTGTTTTTCTTAGTTGGGTCTGGGCTAGCCAAAAGACGTCCCCCAAGAGATACATCAAAGAAAACCCCTCCCTCTCAAATGGTGAGATTGCCAAGCTAGAAATTGAGGGAATGGAGTGATCATAAGATCCTAAGCAGCTATTGTCCTTAGGGATTACCACCCTAACCGTCCACGTTTCTCTTCCCCTCTCCTTTGCTTTCTTCCCCTACATTTACCACTATACGTAGAACTAGAGAGCCTGTTACATGATTAGTATGTATAACAGTTTTCATTTGCTCACTTATAACAAAAAATATTGTTGGTCATTATTTGCTTTTAAATTTTATAATTGTAAAGTCAGTAAAACTTTTTAAAAACATTTATTTTACAATAAATCATCAGTTTACTATAGCTCAAAATGAAATTTAAAGAAAAGGTTACAATTAATTCTCAAAGATTAAGGAATATAAGCATAAATTATTTAATAAGATAAAATTAATGTATAGATGAACACAAAATAACTCTAGAGCTCTAGAGCTGTGCACAGACAGTTGGCATGGCGAAAACCACTTTTCAGGGACATTTGTATGTATTTCCGTCAAAATCTCGAAGTCAGTTGATTGCTATTAAAATACTTTCTGTATATGCTACATATATGAGAAAGTATAAAAGGGGAAAATGAACATGTGAGATATTTAAGACGACTTGAGAGCTAAGGTGAGGAAATAATTTTTTGTCTTGCATCTAGCGTGTACGAGTCTCAGGTTTGAATTCTGCTGAGAGCAAGGACATACCGTATTAGCCCGAATATAATGCGACCCCGAATATAGTGCGACCCCAAGTATTTTGAAAGGAATTTTAGAAAAAGATGAAAAACATTTAATTTTCTCTATTTTGCACATTTAAATTACCTGTAAACACATGAATTATGTACTAAAGGGGGGAAATGTGACGCCACGTTTAGACTGTCATCGTTTTTTAACGTTGAGTGTCGCGACCCTGTGTGAAGTTGTGCCGGTGCTGTGGTTGCTGTAATTTGACCTTGATTTATTTTCAAGTTTCCTCAGACCCCTACCGAGTATATTTGTACGATGTAGCATCGTAACATGAACGTCCAATTCACTTACAATGTAGCAATTATAAAAATATGCGCTGAAACACGCGTCATGAAACGCGCCGATATGCAGTTATTTTTTAAAGATACAAGTATTCGAATATAGTACAAATGCAACAAGTACTCGAATGCGACTTTCAAAGGTACATATTGAGGAAAAAACATCTCACTATATTCGGGTCAATACGGTAAGTTTTGTCTTTCTTATCATTGTTCCACTCATTGTAAATGGCTGTAAAGTGCTATTTATGAACTAGTTAAGAATAAAAAAAATATTTAGTAAAGCCATTTGTTTAGAATGTTATGAATTGCATTTAAGTTTATGCAAATGACCTGTATCCAGACCATCGAACTGATATATTTTTCACTCCAGTTTATAATCGGGTTAACACAAAATTTTGCTTCAGTTCTGGTATCGCTCCAGCCACTTCTAGTGAACTGGTTTTTTCACTCAGACTGAATTTTTTGGAAAAATTTCAAGAGAATTCCAAAAATCTTTATTAATTAATGTTGTTTCTTATTTAAGCCAAATACATCTTCACTATCTCAAGTTCAGAAGACAAAAAATAGATTTTTGCATGCCTATCTCAATATTAAAAATAAATATAAAATGGTTTTTATAAATTGCTGTTTTGATTGACTGAACAAAATTAAATTGAGTAAAAATTTCTTGATGCTCTATGTCTTTGTAGCCATTCAAAAATTGTTGCATGACTTTTGAACTTATTTACCACTCCTTCCTTGATAACATCTTATAACAATATAGAGGACCCCTTCCCAAAATTACATGACAAAGTATACCTGCTATGATTAGAATGTCTTCATTTGATGAGTGGAAATATGGAACAATATAAGGCATCTATATACAAAAAAGTGCTAAACTGTAACAAACGACAGTGAATATGCCCATAGCAAAAAATAAACAGAATGATCCTATCTCAAAGCTAGTAACAAAGACTGGTGGAATGTGAGTATAATTCATATGGAGAAGGAATGATAGTTTAGAAAATATATGTTAACCGAAAAAGAGGAATGAAATAAATAATTGTTTTGGGTTCGAGTTCGGAATATTTTTTTTTTGTTCTGGTTCGGTTCCACTCCAGCCAAAAATATCGTTTCTTTTCGGTTTGGGTTTTTAGTGCAGTTCTGATTTGATGTCCTACTTGTATCATGTTTAGGATCAGCAAGATATTTATTAAGGGCTAAAGATGGGCAGCACTTCATATATGAGACTAAACTTGGTTAAGAATTCAGTTAGAATGAAAAATTGTATACTACAGTATTTAATTTAATTTTTTGGAAAAAAACATCACGTTATATTCGGGACAATACAATTTAAATTACAAGAAATTAATAATTAACTTAAATTTAATTACAAACTGGGAAACAAGGCAGAATTTGAGTGGAATGGGTTAAAACATGATAGTGCCAAACTTGAACATCTTTGCAATAGCATTCATACTTGGTTCAAAGAGTAAATAGCATAAATAGTATTTCCGTATCAAGGTGCGCTGTTTATGCTCAGCTAGTGTGATGTACGTATGGAAGTTTTCACCCAAAAGAGTTCATATGTATTTCCGACTTTAAGTATGCTGTTCCAGAGTAGCATCTGTTAAAGTGAGTGCCATTTTGAAAAGAAAGTTCATTTTTCTGCGCTGTTCCTACTCTGCCGCCATTTTCAAAATCTTCGCCCAAAAGAATTCGTATTTTTTTGCAAAGCTTAGTCGAAAACGTCAAAAACTGTAGGGAATCGCATTCTAAATTGTTTTAAAAAAATTGAAAATTCTAACGTAAAATGACGTGAATAGCGGGAAAACTTAAAATGAAATAATGTAAATACAGGGTTTTACTTACATTGGAATCATAGGAAAATTGATGGGACCCATATAAAATGTTGTAAATAGTGAGAAAACGTAAATTCCGATAATATAAATACCGGGTTTTACTGTATTTTATTTTTATATTTCAGGTTGCTCCTGAGCCTAGCTTGGCTGCTATGCTTGCTCCGTCACGGTTACGAGAACGTTGTAGAGAAGAAGCAGAGGAAATGGTGCAGAGGTTTGCTAAGCCACTGCACAGTGACCAATCTAAATCTCCTGCAATTGATACTAGCATTTTGTCTCTTATCACTGACCTTACTTCTCTTATGTTGCAAGTAAAGGTGAGTATTTTATGTAAGGATTTCTCTGACTGAAGGAAAGATGTATTTTCTCTTTGCCTTTTTCAGTATTATATATTAAGAATTTTATTGATTATACTAGAGTTAATGCCCATAAAAAATGATGGGACATCAAATTTAGTGTAAAAAGGTGGTTCATTTAATTCGTTTCAGCATCTTGCTAGTGGTGACAAAATTGAATGTACTGCAACATGTCTGGGTCGTCTCCTTTCTCAGTCGATTGTTGTGTATAATTAAGGGAAGTAGTGTTTAGCATGTCTGTTGTAATGGATTTACAGACTGAACAGTGTTACATAATTTGTTACTGTGTACAGCAAAATTTAAGTGCTTTGCCACCATTAAGGAAATGGCAAAAGCTTTTAGAGAGTAATATTTAAAAAGATCAGCTCTTTTCAAATGGCTCTAGTGGTTTGTGGGTAGATAATAATCGGTTGCTGCCGATGCACTGCAGGAACTGCTTAGGATATCAACCACTCCAAATCCAATTACTCGTGCTGAGAAAATTGTGAATAAGGATCTGCGGATCACAGTTTGGGAGTTTGGGTAGATAATAATCGGTTGCTGCCGATGCACTGCAGGAACTGCTTAGGATATCAACCACTCCAAATCCAATTACTCGTGCTGAGAAAATTGTGAATAAGGATCTGCGGATCACAGTTTGGGAGTTAGCATCTGTATTGTCTATTTCAGTTGGCAGCACTCAGGAAATCCTTACCGATTACTCAAAAATGTCAAGAGTCTATACCCAGTGGGTCCCTCACCAGCTAACAGCTGAACAAAAGCAATGGTGAAGTGTTTGAGGACATGGTTATATGATTTGAATAAGGTGCGCAATTTTTTAAGCAAATTGTTGCTCATGATGAAACATGGCTGCGTCACTATGACTTATGAGTCTGTCCAAATACAGCGCGAAGCTACGCTGTTCCAAGCAGATATGTAAACACTCGCAGCCACTTAAGTTCCACCAGGAGAACAGTCACGTGGCATCAGCGCTAGGCAGGAAGCGTAAACACAAAGATGCCAAGCAGATGTAATTTTTCATTTAGTGAGAGAAATGCCACCAATGAAGGCAAGTCGTTTGTTGCTATTTGAAAATAGTGCATTTAAGTTTTACTTTTGGATGAGGCGAGGAGTTCAACGCATACCATTTACATGAGGAGAAATACATTAGGGAAATTTCATCATCTCTACTCAGAGCTATGCTAAGATGATAATAATTTTTTTTAATACTGCAGAATTTTTAAGTCAACGTTTGACTACATAGCGAATGGAATAGGAGAACTTTGTAGTCACAACGACGAATTTCAATAAGCCGATATCTGTTGAATCTGTAATGACAAATAGGTGAGTGAAAGTATTTTTTTTTAAATTCACTGTAGATAAGCATGTAAACTGGAAACAATATTGTTCAACTTGTTACTTTGGTAGGAAAGTTCGTAAAAAAGATTTAAAGATGCTTAACTTGGTAATGTGAAACGCATCACCTTTTTATTTTATGCTTGTGGAAATAAAGTACACGCATATACATACGTCATATTTTTGACATCTATAGCTTGAAGTTTACAAGTGAAAAGTTGCAGTACATTACAAATTAAACTGAACAAGTAGCAGGTAAATGAATAGCTAAACTGACAAAAAAATGAAGCGACTAATTAAATGAAGGTATGTTCAATCTCCTGTTTATGTAATCCCTACATGTCAAACAAACAAGTTTTTTCCATAAACAATAGAAGTGAAGCGGTGCAGCTTGAAAATCAAACTGTTTTGCCAATTCGTGCAAAAACCGGATTTTCATCGTTTTGGCATAATTACTCACTAAAACTCCTAACGAAGGATTGGAAATTAACAAAATCCTTAAGAAAGTAAACTAAATACTTTTTTATACCGAAAAATCGCCGTTTTTGCAAGGTTCAACAATAGTTCCCGCGTTTTCATCGAAACTTCTGAGTTTCTTCCACCGTATTCATATTTGAACGGCCAAATCTCGCAGTCTATTCACTGAAATCACACGAACATTTTTCTGTAGCATTCAAAAGTGTTCCATAAGCCACACGTACCATTAAAGGAACATGTAATGCAAATCATTGTTGTTAACAATTAAATAATACCGAGGAGGCTCTCACATTCTGCATCAGTGCATGAAATTTTCACTCTCTTGCTAACTTACGTTCTATTAGGAATAGTTTGGTAATATATACTTATGAAATGGTGATAAAAGATTAAAGTTATTTTTGAAAGTAGAATGAACTCAATATCTTCATTGGTTTTCGAGATATGGAATTTTACATTTGAGCGCGAGAAACATCTGCCGCTTATAGTTAAAGTTAAAAAAAATCCTGTAACTAATTAAATGCAGGTATGTTCAATCTTTTGTTTACGTAATCCCTACTTCTCTTGTCCCACAAACAAGTTTTTCCTGTAAACAACAGAAATCATTTCCTCCGTGTTGACTTCCATGGTGCGCGAAGTGAAGCAGCGCTGCTTGAAAATCAAACTGGGTTGCTTTGCTAGCGGTGCTATGCGGTGCGAAGCTACACGGAGGGTGTCAGTTAGGACAGTCCCATTGACCCTTTCAGAGCCACACAACGATATATCCTTGTTTGCTACTCATGCATGGAGTGCCAGGGACGATATATCATCGTCTTTGCCAAGGTTGTTAAAATATTTTTTAGACCTTAGTAATGAAAATCTGGTATTTAAGACTCCATAAATCTCTTTAGCTTATCTTGCTCTGCTGATATCAGTATGGCATACCTGACTACTCGGCAGTTTTGTTAATTAAAAATGTTAACATCTCGGATTGAATTTTCCATAGTAATGCTGCCTATTAGAAGACTGTACCAATTGTCTTCCTTCATATGTCCCTATTACTTTATATAGTTGCATGAGAGAAAGTTTGTATTGTTTACGCTTGTTATCATGTTATCAACAGCTTTGACCAAAAACATGCTTGTTTTATTCACTGCGATGCTGAGGCGAGTCTTGCCGCACTTCAAAACAATCAGATCAGCCTTCAAAGAATCTCTTTGATGGTTATATCTCTTCTAAAATGAAAGAATTTTGCGATTGGTTATTTGAAATTGGATGCTTGAAACCTTGTTATGAAAGGCAGAAGGAACGGTATTGTATTTCGGCCATTGCGTCATATATAGGTGGCTCGCCACACCAATTACTATGTAATCATAGCTACGGCGGCAGAAAATGAGCTCACGAAAATTTCAAAACATTGTATTACATATTTATTTCAATGTGATTAGTAGATAGTATGTAAGTTACGCTGCCTTTATAAGGCCTGGGATTCTGCTGGGTTTGTTCAGTCACTTGAAATTTATCGAGTGCATTGTTGGTCTTGTTTTGTGCTAGTGTCTAAGACTGAGGCGTACGAACATTTTCAGCCTTTTTATCTCAAAAATGGCTTCCTCTTCTAAAGAAGTGTTTGTGCCTGGAGTGGATGATGCCAAATTACTTGACTGTATAAATGCATTAGGCGATGATGGCGACTATTTGGAGAGTGAAAATGACGTCGATCATCCCTGTGGCTCAAGTGAAAAGAAAATGTTTTCCTCTGATTCTGACGCGAGTGAAATATTTTATCGCAAAAAGAAACCTGCAATCATCAAGTACAGTGATGATAGCAGCAGCAGTGATGAACTCTCAGGAAGTGACAACACTAATCATTCTCCTGTATACAATGAAGTTAGGGAAAATTGTGATTCACCCCATGCTTCAAACTTTAGTTACTTGGAAACTCCTGGTCCCAAACATGCATCTGCACTAAACTCTGCTCCTATTATGTACTTCAACCTTTTTTTCACTAACACACTCTGGGCCATGATTGTAAAGGAAACAAACAGGTATGCTGAGCAGTATTTGGCTTCACACCAAACATCACCTAAGTCAAGAATGCTGAAGTGGTTTCCCATCAGCACAATGGAGATGAAGGCCTTCATTGCGGTTTTGTTGGAAATGGGAATAACAAGAAGACCGTCCATATTCTCCTATTGGTCTACTAATTCTCGTTGTATACCTTGGTTTGGGAAAATGTTTGCCCGGAATAGATTCCAACTACCGTAAATACCCGCGTATAATGCGCACCCCCGTATAACGCGCAGGGGTTTTAAGCCTCGTAATCTATGATTTTTCTATGTACCTGTGTATAGCACGAACAGATTTTTTTTTAGCGTTACCATTCCAGAATAAAGTAGATGGTGTAACGTGGTCTAACGCAATGATCGAATTATTGGTATTATGTATTGGTAACATAACGAAAGTGCAAAATGAAATTTTCAAATAACGTTCCAAAAGAACTACAGCTAACTCAATCATTACATACTCTGTTTACTTACAAGGTGATATTAGGATATACACAATAATCCAATTATATTAATTTCATAGTATGGCATATGACATTGTTTGAGCTAATAAATTGAAGGAATGACGATAATCCTATGTCGAAGTTTTTTGCATACGTTTTAGTCACGCCTGAGGTGGACGGGTTCACCCACCCTTCAGTTTTAACCTTATTAGAACACCCTGGAGCACGTAAAAACGATAGCAAATAACCATAATTAACTACAGACTCGAAGAATCAAGAATAAACCACGTATGAATGCTGAGAAAAAAGTAGGGAACGATAACTTGATTTAGTTCTACAAGAAGCATCAACTCCCAGCATACTCAAAGGCATGAGCTACCATTGTTTCTAATTGTAAGTAGTACCAGTACCTCACCACCAGGCTGGGCGCCGGTACAGGGTGACGTCATGCGTAAGATGACGATTCCGATAACAACATCGAAGACAGTCAGTGACGGAGAATTTCTTGGCTTTTAAAATTAATAAATACTGAATTCATTCTTTTCATATCTAATTAATGTATGTTTATAGAATTAGTTAATACATTTAAACTATTATCTATCTTACTTTTCGTAAAAATCACCAATAAAATTATGAGGATACCCGGGCAGTAATTAATGTGCCGAAATTGTGGAAATATGGAGTCAAATGAAAATAGGAAGATTATGTACCCTTGCATAACACGCATCCTAATTTTTAACTCAATTATTTCGAAAAAAAAGTGCATTATACGGTAATTCTGAAATTCCTGCATTTAATGGACAACACGAAACTTTTCTCACCTGGTCATGAGCAATATGATCCCTGCGCTAAATTCATGCCAATAGTTGATCATGCTAGCTGTGTCTTTTGCCATCACTTCACTCCTCATCAGTACCTAAGTGTTGATGAATCATTAGTGGGAACAAAGAACCATTCGCAATTATTGCAGTATTTACCGAATAAGCACCATCATTAGTGGGGGATCAAGTTCTGGATGCTCTGTCGTGAACTACTGCCTAGCATTTTACTGCTATCGAGGGGCAAAAACGAAACAAGATAGTGAAAAGATAAAGAAACATGGCTTAGGTTATTTGGTAGTGAATAATTTGTTGAATGTTGGAAATTATTTGATGAAAGGATTTGATGTTGTCGTGGACAATTTCTTCACAGGCATTGATTTGGCTAGTGATTTGTATAAAAAATGCACATTTTTGACAGGTAGGTTGAGGTGAAACAGTAAGGGTTTGCCTTAAGCTCTACCGGGAAAATTTAGCGTAGGAGAGAAGAAATATTTTAGGAATAATGAGCTTCTGATGCTCAGATATAGGGGAAAAAATCACAGAGGAATCCAGTTATGTTGTTATCTACCAACTCGGTAGCAGAAAGCAAGCCAGTGGTTCGCAGAGGTGTGGAAAGATCAAAAGAAAGGCCACGGATTATTGAACAATACAGTCGGTTCATGGGTGGGATAGACTCATCAGACATGATGATATATACGTATTTGGATGAGAGAAAGTCATTGAAATATTGGAAAAAGGTAGTTTTCAATGTAATTTCTAGAATGGTGGTAAATGCTTATATAATTTACAAATCAAACACTCTTGGGAAAAAGTTGTCAAGAATTGAATTCATGTCAGAAATAATAAATAATATTGAGTTGGAGTGGTTACGTTCAAAGAATTCTCCCTGTCCGTCATCTGCTGAAAATGAAAATTCGGTATCACCATCGATATTTGGGATTTGAAAACTGCCTGGGCGGAAGGAAAACGTTTGTGTGGTTTGCAGCAGGAAAGACGGCGGCCCTGTCCGAAGATCTGGAACTGTGTGTGAAATGTGAAAAAGATCTGCATGGAGTTTGTTTGACTCATCATGAATGTTATTGAAGTGTTCATTTATGCATGTGTATTGAAGGAAGATGCCTGTATGTAATGAATGTGATTTTTTTATACTATTGTTATTTTCTTCAAAATACAAATGGCATAAGCATATTACAGTTTTTACATTCACAATATCTTTGTTCATTACTTTTTTCACTTATATTACCGATTGTTACAAACAGTTTCTCATAGGAAGTGATCAACCATGCCGAAGGTTCTCCCCTGAATTATATGCAGTTGGCAATGTATTGTATTGTACAATATTTTAAAATTTTTATGTATATTTTTTGTGTTTTCTCTATATTTTTATAGCAAAATGTTTACTATTTGAAACTGTAAGTGTATTATCTGAAAAACCTGAATTTATCGCTGGATTTTTTTGGTATATAAGAAAAATAATAGTTTCAACACTGAAAATTGAAAAATAAACTCAAATCATAAAAAGATTCTTGCATCTAATTACAAAAGTTATTATTAAATGAGTAATATGCAATATTTTCTTTCATTTTCTGAAGAAATCACTGAAAAATATCTATAAATAACCTAATTGTGATTTTTCGAATAAAAGTGTGTAAAATACTCGATATATGCGTGGCACTTCTGGCTATACCCACCAAGAAAATTGTGGCATTGAAACGGTTAAAAACCATAGGTTTGATTTCTCGAGTGGCTTTGTGCCGCTTAGCATAGCGCAGCAACATTGCCAATTAGGACACAGGCTTAGAAAGCAACCATACTGCTGCTTGGTCTGTTTATCTATCATAACAGGCATGTAAAACACTACTTTACTTTGTTTCACACAGTGATCAACTGAGAAGGGAAATTACTTGGAAACTTTTTAGATCTGTTGTCTTATGTTCAAATTTGTCACCACTAGCGAGATGTTCACACTTAACTTGAGGTTGATTGCCAGCTTCAGTGCATAAATTAAATGATCAGAACTCGTATTTATAGTGATAACCCTATTTAAGGTTTCTCTGTGAGAATAATTTTTTGTACATTAAATTGGTGTTAAAACTAATTAGGGGTTACATACTATTACAGCAAGTAACTGCTAAATTTATTGCGGTAATTTTTTTTGTCATTTTCTGCATGTAAGAATTAATTATAAATTTTGAACTTAAAGCAGATTGAAGGCAATATATATCGCCACTTAGAGCTTTTTTAAAACTTGATAAAAATATTTCACTGATGAAAATTTCATCAGGAATCCTTGTAAGTTATAGTAAATAAATTGGTATGTGGTTAATCCATTAATGCAAACAAAATTCAATTTCACATAGTAATGAGATATTTTCTTGAAACTGGACATCAACTAAACCAGAAAATACTGTTTTCAAAACACTCTAAACTCTGAAATTAATTAGACCTGTAGCAGTGTTGCACCTGTAAAGAAATTAAAATGCTAGAAAATTGAAGTTTAACATTAAGTGCTCTATACTAAATTGAGAATAAAATGATATAATCGAGGACTTAGGGATACATACCCAGAAAGAAATATTATTTTTTGACGTAATCAAATGATGTAGTCTGCTTTTGCAAATACAGAGAAGCTCTCCCTCCATTTGATTAATTCTGTTCGTGGTTGAGTCATCAATTTTGAAAGAAGTAAAATATCTCCACTTCACCTCATATTCAGCAATTGCATCTATGAAATTACTTAAAGTGGGAGTCCCACTTCTTCCTCACAGATGCCCCAAAGCGAATGATTGTATCCACTTACATGATTTGATGCTGAAGGTGATGACTTTTTTGCAAGGATTGTCACTGTGAGAAAAATGTGGGTCCTCCAATATGACCCAGAAAGCAAGCAGCAATCATCTGTATGGAAACATCCATCGTCACCATGTTACAAAACATTTTGTTCCAAAATCCGCTGGGAAAATCATGGATATAGAGTTTTTTTACATTAACCTTTGACTGCTGAGCGTCTCCCTGCCACAAAAAGCATTCCTCTAGCTTTCCGGGTGTGTTTGTTTAGAATGTTAAGTCATCAAGCGGTTTGGAGGGCTAAGGCAAAATATTTGTTGTGGCTCACTTTTTTTCATCAAGAGTCTGTGAGAGAAGTTGTGTCCTGCCTCGGAAAGAATTTTTTGGCTTATCTCGGGTGAGGTTTTTCTGTATATAGAGAAATACATTTACAGTGTAATGGATTTTATTTTATTTCAATAGCTTTATAGTTCTGTTGTAATAATTTTTTTCCCAAACCCCTAACTTTTACCTGACAGAGAAAAACAAACCTCGGTAGGTGAACTATACATACCAAAAACCTTGTATTGTAAAGGTTAATGAATTATTCCCACACATCTTGTTCAGAAAGAGACGGCTTTAAATGACCAGATGTATGCCAGTATATATCTGGAACACAAAACTCTGAAGAACAGTATGTTAAAGTGACCCAACTTTAGAGACATAACCTCGCTATTGCATCACGATAATGTATGACTGAACATTGCGAATGTTGCTCGAACTACTTTCCAAAAAATTGTAGTGGAAATTGTATCTCAACCACCATATTTGGTATTTACTTGTGTAATTGCTCCACTTTTTGCATAATTTTTTATACTAAAACAAGGGTAGGGCAAATATGTGGTCATATCAGAAAAAATAATCTTTTACTCCCTGCTCATAGTTCAGATGGGACATGGTGCAACGGAGGCTATTACGCGAGTAAATATATTCATTCAAATTTGAGAAAAATTGATAACTATAGTGCATTCCACACTTATTTAACAGTATGGTGTCTTATGGGTTATCACTAGACCGCGGATTTTTAGGATTTAAAAATTAAGTTTTAGGCGACTAAAATAGGCTCTTTAAGTAGCTTAATTAGGCTTTATAATACGTAAAATAGGCTAAAAACTACTTCCAAAAATTACCAGTCAATGAAACATTATTGATTTGTTTTCAAAGAACATAAAAATATTTTACTACTATGCATTGAAACTTATTCTTATGGTTAATTTACCATGCGTTACAGAGAAAATACTATCTACATTACATATAGTAATACTGACTGAAAACACTATTCAAGTATATATTTAAGTACTATGCAGAATGATTGACAAACTGTTTCATTCGGAATTCCCATAATGAATTTGTCACCTCTTTGAGTTTATTCCACAAATTTCCCGTAGTTGGCCTCACAGTAGATAACAAGCACCTTTTCTAAGTTTTCTACCGCAATACTATGGCATTTGTCAGTTAATATCATCTTGTAAGCAAAAAAAGAACGTTCGACATCAACTGATGTGACGGGGGCAAACTATAACTTAGGTGCATGTTGAAATGAAATTTTGCACTCAACTTCACTGGGTTTTCCTGCCAGTATATCTGCTGCTGTACATAGGCTCTGCAGACCTGAGTTCTTTTGTAGCACTTTTTCTAGTTTGGCTCTTACTTTTCCCCCCACTTCACTTGGCGCTTCCTTGATTTTTTTCACTTCATTCAGCAAAGCAGTATTTTCGTAGATGGTTTTTCTGAGACCTCCAATTCAGCCATAATCCACACAAGGGATGTATAGTGGGATCTAATATACACCAAATCCTTGGGACTGGAGGGATCATCCAGCAACATTTTCGCCGAAGTGACACAGGCAGTATCCTCGGCTAGATTTGCCACAACTTCCTTGACATGAAGGATATGCTCACTGTAATATTCAGCTGCTTTCAGCACAGGTGGCAGGGGGACATCGGGCAGTTTTTTTTCAAAAAGCCTGTTTTCTTGTTGGTGCCTTGACGAAGACCTTCTTCACGGTGGAGATCAGTTTGTTCACCTTGGGGATTTCCAGTCTTATTTGCTCTGCTACGCGGTTCAAACCACGGGCAAGGCATGTCACATGCACAAGGGAGGGATAGAACACCTTGAGCAACTGCAGAGCAGCATCTGTGTATAGGAGCAGCACTTTCTCTTCGTCTATATTGTTGGGATACAGCTATTTCAGTCGATTTGGCAAATTACTTTATGCAGATAAGGTAGGCTCTGGATGGCACATCTGGGTTCAATTTCCCAACAACTAAGTTGGCCATCTATCTGCTGAGAGCGTCAGTGGTTTCGTTGACTGATATCCAAATATGTGAATCTCCAATGTCCTCCCGTATCCAGCACATTGCATCATCGTACGTGGGTTGTACGTAATTCTTGCCTAGCGTTGACTCAGAAGGTACCGACCAGTGGCGGCTCGTGTATAGGCACTGCGGAACTGCAGCACCCCCTATTTCCACTTGATATTATCGATAACATTTAATATAATGAGTCCTTTTTTCTTTAATTCTTTCTTTATTTTTGTAGTACAATATATATTCCTTAAGCTTAATGTCAGTACTTCAGTAGCCATCCCCCAGTTTATGAAAAAGATACAAAAATCTTTGTATGGAACTGTGCGCTTCACAGTGCCAGCGACGTGGTGTTTGACTGTTGTGCGCATGTGCACATAGGAGGGGGGGTGGGGAGGAAGGCGGGACTGCCAGGTAGAGAGAGCACTGTTGCTCTCACAGTGCCGGCTCTGGCGTGATGGTGGAAGGAAGTTTTTTTACTCAGCGTGTGTTGTGCTTAAAAACCATGTACCATATTCTTGAATGTGATAAAGTGTAGAAGAGTGTAGAATTAGATTATTATTCTGCTTCCAGCTATTCTATTTGATTCATTTTTTTTCGATTCTTTTATGGATTTCATTTTTAAATTAATAGATCAAGCTTGAACTGTAACAATTTAAGTTAAAGTAAGTAAAAAATGTTTGGTTTTTTTTGTTAAGATTTTATCAAGTTCCTGAATAAATTTTGTTTTTATACATGTTTTTTTCCTTTTACACAATTTTAAAACAAAGGCTAAAAATTTTCTGGAGCAGCACCCCCACTAATTTTAGCTACGAGCCGCCACTGGTACCGACTGATGGCAGTATCGTTCTAGGAACCCCTTGAATGTTGGAATTTCTAGTGTTCTGAATGGAATGTTGGCTGCCACAATTGCATGACACAAATCTGCATCAAACTGATTCTTCTTGCAGGATCCCTCAGAAGTTTTTGTTAAAAGCGTTTGTTTCATCTTCGATTTGCGTTCAACATTTGCCTTATGTAGCACTCTTTGGACATGCTGAGTTAGGTGGGATTTTTATAACTCGAAACCTATAAAGAAAAGTTCTGAAAAAATAATTAACCTTAAAAATATGGAAATAATCTAATAAATATTGAAATGGGACAAAAATATAAAATTTACTTGAGAGCTACGAAGGTCCGCAGCTGAATTGCTGGACATTTTGAATAACCACGTCTATAGTTACCATAAAATGGCTCGTATAAACAAAAAATGTAGATGGGTGTTGCCTTAAAGATGACAAGCAATTCACGGCCAATAATTCGCTGCAAGCCAGCATTACAATGTACTTACCTCCTTGTTGCATGCTTGACAGAAGATAATTTTTTCATCCGAACTCTTGTAGCCACTGACGTATTAAATAAGCTTTCGAACTTGCTACTTTATGCATTGCACTTTCACAATTTTCACGTTCACACTTCTCACCTTCACCCTCTGCAGTCTGGAGATGGACTGCAGGGTTATTCTCGTTTTCCCGTGTCACACAATATGGCAATGTAACGATGAGTAATTAACGCAACATCAGATTAAACCCACTGTTACATTGTCGCATCGCGCGACACAGGGAAACAATAGCACCGCCGGATGCGTGACAGGTCTGAGCTGGTATTCACCACCTGATCATGACCGTGGTGTAAAGGACATTTTCCCAACCCTCAACTGAACATTGTACAGTCAGTTTAAAAAATATGACTAGTACCAAAATCTGCTTTTGTTGTCGATTTTTTCTACAAAATTAGGCCATTTTACGCTTTTTTGCATGAAAATGGCAAAAATAAGCATTAACGTTGAAATAAGCATTTTTAGGCATTCATGTCAAAATAGGCATTTTTAGGCACTATAAAATATACGTTTTCGGGGTTAATTATTCATGAAACGTGTATATACAATTGTATATTCAGATATCTACTCAGGAAATAAATAGGTTTTTACCTAAAGATCCGCGGTCTAGTTATCACTATCCCTCTTTTCCATTGCTATTCCCTGTCGCTCTGTCCTCGAATCCCACTCAGTTGCCAAATTTGTTGCGATTTTGGTGATATTGTCGTTTAAGTAAAATTATGACGCTCACTCATAGTAAATTTTACGCTAAACCTGATTATGTATATCTTAATTTTATAAAAATTTGAGAAAGTTATTAAAAATAAGAAAACTAAAAATGTGAACACAGTAAGTTTTTTGTATCTTTAAACATACAATGTAATATCTTACTTTACCATTTCTTATATTTATTATATTGATGAAGGGTTAAATGTAAGAATGGACCTTATGGTCTAAATTTTGCCCGAATAAATCTATCTATCTATCTCGGCTTCTACTGATCCAATAGGGTCAATTTCTTTTGTCATGCCTCTTGAAGGATTGTTTATTACGCTTATATAAATGATAAATATATAATAATTATCGAACGTCTTTTAAAAAATTAATAACATTGTTATTTCTCCAAAATCATTTCTTGGGACCTGAAAAAGTCTATCTGTGGTAAAAATTTTCCCAAATTAATTTAGAAGTTACATTGAGCAAACGAAATGTGCAAAAATGTTGAAATTTATTTTTGAAAAAAAAAAAAACTCCAATCCAATAACATTTGTAGTTCTTAAGATACAGACAATAAAGTAAAGCGGATGGTGTGCCAGATCGAGATATTGTCACATTGTAACTCCCAAACTTTTTTAAAGACAGTATAAAACCAATCAATATTTCATGATACCCACCACCAAAAGTAAATAAAAATTGAAGTGAGAAGCATTCATCATGAATAAATACATTAGTACAACTAATAAAAGCTGAATCTTAATAATTTAAATAATTTCATTAGAAAATAATGTCAAATTTATATAAAAGGTTTCTGTCCATTCATACATTTTCAGTCACAATTAAATTTGTAATAATAAATAAATATTATGCAAATGAATGTTTAAATGTAAAATTGTAATATAAATACATTACAATACATTAGGTATAATTTGGTTAATGAATTAATTTAAAATCAGTGACTAAATAAAAAATCGGATTCCATGAAAATTAGTATTCCAATCTGGAACAAAATCAAAAGATATTTCTAAATAAGATTACGTAAGACCTTGTTCAGGGTTATTAAAATCATATTTTATTATTTATATATATATATATATTGTGCTAATATAGTAACTGATGAAAAAATGAAGTGTTTCAATTGCATCAGCATAGCATGATTTTTTCCAAGTTAGCTATTGCACTCAATTAACTTTTTGTTTTTGAGTCAGCCTATCTTATAAATTATTTTTTTGTTGTAGGTAGAAGTTCAAAAATATTTCAATTTAGTTGTGAAATCATTTTTGGGTAGTACAGTGGAGCCCTGCTATAACATGTTTCACTATAATGTGAATTTGGATATAACGCAATCGTGACATGGCTCCTATGCGCTCTGGAAGGTTGTTCTGTTTGCACACAAACTACATACATATAGTCACTATAATGCGAACAAAAGTAGAATACTCCTTTAGCCAAAACAACTAGAGGGCTGCAAACCCAATGCATTTCGCCCACAAGGTGGGCATCGTCAGGGGTAGAACCTGTTTCACCAGTGACTGGAAGCCAACTTGGCTTCCAGTCACTGGTGAAACAGGTTCTACCCCTGACGATGCCCACCTTGTGGGCGAAATGCATTGGGTTTGCAGCCCTCTAGTTGTTTTGGCTAAAGGAGTATTCTACTTTTGTTAGTTTTGGCCAAAGTTATTGAGCTACTATCAATTACTATAATGCGACTCCGCATTTATCATGATCGAATTTTTTGGACCCCAATTACTGCGTTATAGCGGTGCTCCACTGTATTTGGCGAGTCTTTCACTAAAAATGTTTTAACTTAGCAAAAATTGTTTTTTCTTTGTTTTAGAATTTAGCTGATGCTGACCGTAGTGCCTATGAGATGAAAGTTCTCCAGGGTTCTTTGGACGAAATTCGAGAGAAGTTAATGCCTGAAAATCAACAGTGTTTTCAGAATTGTGTAGAAGTCCATTTACAGCACATACAAACTGGATTTGGTCAAATGGGCTCTTTGAACCATTCATATACTGCCCAGAAAACATAACAGCATGGCTGCTGTGTTTGAGGTTGGTTAAGTTCAACAAAATGTTATTGGTGACATTTTTTTATCAAGCGAGTGATTTTCAGACACTTTGCTTGACTTGTTACCAAAAATAACAGGAAGAGACTAGGTGATACCCAATCATCCTTTATTTCAATCATTATTAGTGTCCGACTATTCTATGAATTTAGGGCATTGTGGACTTCAGAATTCAATCAACTAATCTCATCATCATGTCTGTCACTTTGTCTTGTTTGTGTGTAAATATTTGTATGTATAGGCTTTATTTGATGCTTTTTGACTTGTTTGTGATGTCTAAATGGTATTATTGTGAGACATATATGGTCATTTAAAATTGTAACAGATTGTATGTTGAATGAGAAAGTATTTAGGGTACGCTTTGAGGCAAATCATTTGATATGGCATATCAGCATTTATTATCAAAATTATTCCCGAAAAAAGTAATAATTTTGAAAAAATTTCCAATTTGCAGTCTCAAATCCTCATTTTGATGGTTATATTTAAAATTGAAATAAATGTTTTATAGAATTATGAATCTTAAAAAGTAAATTTATCATTGGTTTTTATTTTATAGTGTTTTCTTAATTTAAGCTTCCTCCTATGCAAGCCATTTGATACAAAGCAAATGGAATATGACAAAATTCTATTACATAGGATTGACACCAGAATATTATTATTTTTTATGGTTAACTAGTTTTGTTGTTGGATAAGTAATTGATTTTTGGATGCCGAAAAAGAATTTTCATGTACTTGACTACTACTTTAGCCAGGAAAAATGATGTGCAATAAGAAATCTTTTGCTTAAAGAAATCTAAAGCAGTTTTGGACATATAGCAGGTATGGAGTGATGCTAAGGAAATGGCTGAATGTGGTTCAAATTATAGAGTTTTCTATGCCATGAGCATAGATATATTTTTGTGTATCAAAACCATACAAATATATTTGTAAATTAATTGTTAATTTGTGTACATGAGGTATTTTTATTTAGTTTTTTTCCCTCTAATTGTACAAGAATATCAAGTTTTAGTATTGTAAAAGATAGGTATTAAGGCTGTTTTATGTGCCATACATTGCTTCACCTTTTGATTGTATTCTGTTAATATTATTTTATTATGTCTCTATGTTACTAATTAGCATAATGTATATAATTATCTGAATGTAAATATCATAGAAGCCTAGAAAGGTCATTTAATTTGTTAGAACTTTTTTGTGACCTTTATCTTTGTTCAAATGTCTTATAAATAAAATGGGAAATAGTGAATTAATAGAGGATAGTATGTTTTCTCCTCCATTTACTTTCAAACTCAATGAATGTTTGCATTGATAATTTCACATTTCTAATTATACTTGCTGCTTGGGGATTTTAAAATTTCCTTAGAAAATTGTACCTAAAATCTTTTTCTAATTTTAATTTTATTGTTATGAAATTGGGGCACATAATTCGTAGTTAAATTTACATTATTGTATTTTAACTAAATGCAAATAAAGGGTAAGACTGAAAGCTGTACCCTTGTCTATGTCTAGTCTATGAAAACTGTTGATTTAAAGCTCATGATCTTCATTATAATTATAAAATCAAATTTGTTGATTACCATTTGTAGTGATTTTGTTTGCTATGTAATGAAATCAAATATCCTATGAATATCAATTTTTAACTCCTGGCATTTGGTAGCACTCAATCACTTTGTTAGTTACATAATTTTTACCAAGACTATATTTGTAAAAAATGGTCATGAGAAGTGAAATGTTTTAAATACAGGATTTTGGTTTTTTGAAATAATTTCTCTTGTACATACTATATGCTTTTAATGTGTAATCATGGGGTATAAGCTTTTTATTAAATATTATTTGTAAAAGATTGTGTGTATGATTTTATCTTGGTTTCAAAGAATGTTGCTAGTCATAAGAAATGAAAATTTTAAGCTTACTAACCTTTGATTGCTCACAATACATATAATGTGTTTATCATTTAATCATTGATGAATGGTGAGTAATATTTAAATAACTTTATGAATATTCTTATAATTAACTAAAATTTAATTTCAATCGGTATAAATTAGTCAACAAATTGAGTTTTTTTATTAGGTAAGGTTCCCTGGCCAAGGTTTATTATTGCCTTCATGAAAATACTGCTGATAATGCAAAATTGATGTATTAATGTGGAAGTAGTGTACGAGAAGTAGAAAAATAGAATGACTCATTTCTTGCTTTATGAAATTGTATATTGTTAACTAATTTTATAAAATATAGTACTTGAAACTTCAAGCATTTCTTAGCCAAAATTTTGTTATAGCTCAGACAAACTTCAAATATTTTTCAGGCTATAAGACGTACTTTTTTCCAGAAATTGAACCCTCAAAATCAGCCTGCATCTTATAGACTGAAGGTAAGATTATTACTATATTTAGTAATGACATGAACCCACCCATCCCCAAAATGGAATAATTGGCAGTCATTCATTGCAAAATCATTAAAATATGCATAAAAAATAATTAATAGTGAAAAAATTGTTATAAACTCATCACAGCTAGAAATGATACATGACGTGATCCTTCCTATATGCTTGGGTGAACCGAAATACTTTTTTCCTAAAAAATCGGGGTGCATCTTATAGCCTGAAAAATATGGTAATTTTCTATTATTTCATAATTATTATTTAACCTTTTCATTTTTTACTCAAGTAATACTGTAAAAAGTATACTTGTTATGTTTTTCTGGGGTGTCTAGTTGCATAGCCATAACAGTTATTTATGTAATATTTTTTATAACTACTAAGTGTACAATAATGTATTTAAATGGTGATGTAGCACATGGAAATCTGAAGTGACTTGCAAGAATCTTGTTTTTGACGCTAGTATATCTTAAGATTCACACTACCATCGGTTAGCAGAAGCATTGCAAAGTGGTCAACAAGCAAATATCTCGGATAGTTTTGATGAAATTTGCTTACAGAGTAACGAATAAACATATAACTTCGGGACCCAAGGATTTAGTTTTTCAAAAATAAGTCTGGTTTAAGGCCAGCAGCAGCCAGCAAACAATGCCCAAATGGTAGGGGATAAATGTCAGTTGGGACTGTCAACTAGAGGGCTGACAATGTACCAAGATAAGCCTTCACAGTTTAATTTGGCCCTGAACTGCACTCGTACGTTCAACATCCCAGAAAATATAAGTCCTATTTCTAAAATGAGTAAGGAAAGAGCTAATGAAGCAGACAATAAATGGCGGTTTAAAAAAAGCTAGAACAGATCGACAGACTAGAACCTCCACAAGAAAACATTCACAATGAGACAATACACCACCTTTTTGAACGTCGCGTGCCTGCGGTTCGCGAATTTGGACTTCTCGCTAAAATATTTTATGACCATTACTTGTGTTTCGCGCGTATTACTTGCATTTCGCGTCATGCGTTTACGATGTCAACAAGCGTGAACTCTACTTTTTTGTTTTCGAGTTCATTTTAAACTTAAGTACCCTAGAAATGGACATTATTATTATATTTATAATGCTCGTAATTAACAGTTTTCAAAATAAACGTGATAACCATCGACTTAATTCTTTTGTAGCTCAGTTTAAACCTCTGCCAACGGCGCTATTTTCGATAACAGTCGAAGTTGCTGGCATCTAGCGGCCAAATTAGAAGTTATTGGCTAATGGGAAAGCGTCCTGCGCGTATGGTTTTTCACAACTTTTACGAGTATAACATTGAAAATATTCGTTCTTCGCATATGAGGTTGCTGGTTATCGATCGAAATATTTAATGCTATTATCTTTGTATTTTGAATGTAATTTAAGGAACTTGTTTTCTTATGTTTTTATTGTTTATTATGAATTTTTAATGTAAATCAAAAATTTGCTATCATCTTGTAACGTAAGAATTTCTTGGAGTTAGCACATCAGGTAGACAGACTTGAACCTCCCATGAAAACATGCACAACAAAACATAATACTAAATCAATTGGCAAAAAACCAAGTCTCTAGCTGCTTTCTTTTTGGAGGAGATTGCACATAAGGTAAACTGACAGACAGACTAGAAGAGGGGTCTCAAACTTACATAGGTGCGTGGGCCGCATTATGCCTCTCCATCAAACCCGCAGGCTGCATTAAGGCACTGTCAAATCGGCGGTCCGCTCACTTTCCCAGTCATCACACCGTTTCATATACTTTGGACATTCGTCCTCCCCTTCCACAAGGAAGAAATCGCCCCAACCCTATGATGCGGTCTTAAACCCATTCATTACAAAAATTTTTGTTTTGGCATCAAGGATTAGGTTCTTTTGACACAACACACACGCTGGCAGCAGGAAGAACATACTTATTTCCCCACCTGGGCAGAATTTTATAAATCTGAATGAGCAATAAACTGCTTATACATATTTTAAAAGTTCTGTTTTAACATATTTCTTAGATTTGCATGAAATGTTTTCTAATAAATACATTTGAGTTTTGGCCATCTAGCATAAACTAGCTTACTTCATGGGCTGCAGAAATGTACAACAGGGACTGCATGTGGCCCATGAGTTTGAGACCCATGGTTTAGAATCTCCACAAGAAAGTGTGCAAAAAGAGGCAATACTGAATGAATTCGTCCATAAACATGTTTTTGAAGTTGATGTAATCAGTTTTTTAGACTAAGACAATATCCAATTTCCTTCTAAGATAGTTTCTTTTATTTTAGTACGTAAAACCTCATGCAACAGATTCAAGTAGCGTGCTTTCAGTATTGTGGGGATTTCATTTTTACACCAATTTTCTTGAAATGCAGACCATTTTCAGGTAATGTGGAGGGGTCCGAGATAAAAATCTGAAAACTTGGCGACATTTTAATTTAGCACGCTGCCTCCGATGCATCAAATATTCACTTAGTTTCTGTATGAATGCCGAAGGCAGACATAGCAAGGAGGAAAGAAATTCTTTTAAATGTATCGTCGCAAGATTTGGGTATTTTGGCACTTGGCACTGGAGTATGGAGTGAATGAATTACTCGCACCATTTGAAAGAACAAGAAATCCATTGAAGCGAGTCTTGCAGCTGCCGCTACTATTAGTGATTCCATATGGAGTATGAGTAATAGGTCCATGCAGCAGAATAAGACAGAGGTTATTGAACACTTTGATTGAGGAGCAAACAGAAGGGAGCGGCACTCAGTAGCACCGTGATCCAGGAGATGGTGTAACGAATCTACCAAACGGTTTGTGAGAAGGGAGGAGAGCCTTCAAAAGTCTGTAAATTTAATGAAGGTTGGTTTGACAAGTTCAGAAAGCATTCCAATCTGCACAACGTCAAGTTTTCAGGAGAGTGTTTCTGCTGACCACCAAGCTGCAAAGTGGTTCTAGAAAGAGTTTTTAATGATAATTGAAGAGAATGATTATCCCCCCACCAAGTGTTCAATGCTGATGAGACAAGATTATTTTGGAAAAGGATGCCATCGAGAACCTATGGGAAAAATCTGTGCCTTGTTCAAGACTACCTGACCTTGCTTTTCTGCACCAACACATTGATGGATTTTAAGTGTAAACCCCTGCTAGTTTATCATACAGAGAACCCCAGAGCATTATAGGGTAGGCATTTACCCATTATTTGGCAGTTTAACTGGAAGGCATGGGTAACGGCAGCCATGTTCACAGATTGATTCATCACCTATTGTGTGACCCTGGCATGAGAATACCTTGAACAAAAGGGCTTTCCATTCAAGGTTATCCTTGTTCTTGATAATGCTCCATGTCATCCTTCTGCTATTTTGCAAAACATAAACCTAGATGCGCAGGTGGTGTTTATGTCACCCTAGATGACTTCCATACTCCAACCTCTAGATCACGGTATTAGGACAATAAGGAACTTTCAAGGTATTGGAGGAGAACCCTGAGAGTGGCATCCCAGAATTCTGGCATGAGTTATACATCATACATGCAATTGCAGACATCAAAGCATCTTGGGATGAGGTAAGCCAGTCAACTTGAAATGCCAGATGGAGCAAATTATGCAGCAGAGTTGTGAATGATGTCCATAGTTTTCCTACACTAACATCTGAGGTGAGGGAGATTGTGCGACTGGTAAGGGCTTCGATGATATGGGAGAAGAAGAACTTTTGAACTCGTTCCAGGAGGAATTGACTGTGGAAGAAATATTGCAATGTTTGAGTCCCACGAAGGCATTGTTACAGGAAACTTTGCTTGGTTTTGACAGGTTTGCAAGTGGTCTTCGTTGAAGCAGATTTTAACATGGACAGAAGCTGTAAATTGAAATGTGCCATTGAACATTGTACACTACCATCCCATCAGCTTTATAAATCTATGTAGACTACAGCAATGCAGAGATGCATTACAGATCAATTCCGCCAACCATCAATATCAAAAAACTGGGAACCTCATCCTTCGTGTTAGGTAAGGATTTGGTTTAAATTAAAGCTTTAAAATTGTTTTATCTTTTTAATATTACCTTATCTTACGATTTTTATGGTAAAAAAGTATACACATAACTTTCCAAACTCGGGGAATGTAACCACATTTTTTCCATAAATCATTAAATTCACGCAGCGAGTTTTTTCCCAATGTGGTAGCTTCAGGAACATAACTACTGCATTGTGTGAGGGTCTACTGTATTTGATGAAAATGGATACCCAATGAAATACTTAGTGACATTGTTGCCAAATGAATAATGCTGTTTCAAACTTTTCTGCATTGTAAAAATATAGCCCATCTTGATTCTGGTACCTATTTTACTGTTATTGCAATTTAATTTTGTTTTAAGCATTGGGGAATGTTACTTAACAATAGAGTATGAAATAAGAACCACGTTCCAGATGATGTTTTGCAGGCAATGTTGGAAGATCAGGTTTATCCTCGACAGCTATAGGCAAGAAGCTTGGGATTCATCATTCAACCACTTTGGAGCATATTGAATGCCTTGGATTTGTTTTGAAGTATAGCATTTGGATGCCACATCAGTTGACTGAAAAAAACTTAAAAGTGTTGCTCTGTTTGTGGTGGGATAAAAAGGGCCCAGTGTACTACGAGCTGCTTAGAGTTGGTGAAACCATCAATTCCGAATGCTACTGCATGCAGCTTGAATGATTGAATATGGCCATCAAAGAAAAGTGTCCAATACTGGCCAACAGTAAGGGCATTGTGTCCCATCTTGGCAATGCTCAACCACATACTGCGATGGTGACTCAGCAAAAACTGAACAACTTGGGCTGGGAAGTTCTCAGTCACCCACCATACTCACCAGACCTGGCACCATCTGATTATTATCTCTTCAGGTTGCTATAAAACTATCTCAATGACAAGTGCTTCAGTTCTTATGAGGATGTCTCCAAGGCTGTTGGTGACTACTTCAAGTCCAAGGATGAAAACTTCTACGCCAATGGCATCGAAAAACTTCCTACAAGATGGCAGACAGTTGTATCTAATAATGGAGATTATATAAAAGATTAATGCTGAAATATAAAAATTGTAAAATTGAACCGAAACTTTTAGTTAAAAAATGACAACTTTTCCACAGACCCAATACATAATACAGGAACCACTTACGTATGACAGTCATTACATTATTTTAGGATTTCATTAAATTATTTTTGAAGAAACAAGGTGCTTATTCTCTGATTCCTTCAGCATCCAACCCTGTGATGTGCTTCAGATGGCGAATTTGCCATTTGGGCTCACCTGGTTGCTTTAGTCCCCGAGCTTTCTTCCCTCAACATTTATTTGGCAGAATCAGTTACAACAACTACCAATAAATAGTTATTAGTATGCATGGGCATGGGGGGGGGGGGGCAGTTTCTTATGTCAAGGGAAAACAACCAATGATGTGTGGTTAGGTCTGGAATAACACCATCAATTTTCTTAGGTCAGGCAAGAAGGTAGGGACCCTCGGCAATATGCTTGAAACAAACCACTGAAATATTAAGCTTGCCAAACTCAATTGTGGGAGAATGCCTATCCTCTTGCCCCTCCTGGAAAAGTTCCAGCAAACACCCATGTTAGCATGTATGTGCATTATTCACCAGCCCTCTTAACTCATGCAGTTCTCACCCCTCCGTACTTCTTATGAGTATGCTTGCAAATTTACATCCCCTCCATCCCGAGCATTAGTGAGGGAAAAAACCTTTTATAGTAGATTGAGTGATTTGGGGAAGAATGCCTCACTCAAATCCTAAATCTATTTTCTTTAATCAAACAATATCAGGATCTATAGCAGTAGGGAATGATTACTATATATACTTGCCTACAAGCCCTTTGTGTGTAAGCCGATCCCCTAAGCTGCCAGATGAAAAGAGTAACAAGTAAGACACCCTTAGCAGGATGTGGAAGCATGGGTTCTGGTTTGCCTCCTATTAAGGAGGGGAGACTCCACACCATTGAAATTAGAATTTTTCCATCCGTGAAAACTTCCTCTAGCTTGGATACAATACATACCACTTCAAAATTTTGAATTTTTCGATTTTGAAGTCAAGTGGAAAATCTATGAACTACGTGGTAAAGCCAATAAGTGGAAAATTCATTCATTGAAAGAGCTATCTAATTCAAAAAGAATTTACCTGATATTTCCAGTAGTTTGGCTACAATACCATTTCCGAGTTTTGAATTTTCCGAATTGGAAAAATCTATGAACCACTGTAAAATTTTGGGGTGGCAGTGTGGTTAGAGCATTGGTCTTCCACGCAGCAGTCCCAGGTTTGAATCAGGTGAAGGTCGGATTTTTCAACCTGGGATCATTCCATTCCTTACTTGTGTGCTTTGAGGAGTCTGCGCAAGTCAGCACTCCATCCTTCAGAAGAGACATTAAGCAGTTGGCCCCCTTGGTGCTCTTTGTAAAGAGTTGGCTAATGCCGGCAACTGGTTTCCCTTCCCCCTTGTGTGTATGTTCAATGTGTAAGGAGTTATAGCTATAATAATCCAAAAAGTTGATTAGCCAGAAATACACAAACAAAAACTGTGAAATTTCAATCAGTGGGAACTTAATGGATTTATAAGAGCTATCTAATTCAAAAGGAATTTTTCAAATATCTCATAAAACAAAAAAAGATGGTTGTCCACAGGCGGATGGACAAATAGAGTGACTGCGTAAGCATGTTTTTTTCTTTTAAGAAAATGTGACCCCTGCAATCTGAGATGACAATACAAAAAGTACAGCAGTGACATTCTGTTGCTGGGAAAATCAAATGTCATTGCCATCTCATTCGCATTTCTGATTTAAGATAGTTTGTATGTACAGTAGATTCCTGATTATCCGGGAAGATTGGGAAATGAAGTTTTCCAGATAATCTAAACCCCAGATAATCCACAAAATGAAAGAAAAACTCGAAAATATGACAAATGTAAATATAATTACAAAAATATTAATACATACATACCTATGTATTTATAGAGGTACATAGTTTAAATAAACATTATTTTTTGCAAAAGGTAAGCAAAGAAGTTTGCTTTTTCCCTTGGTTGGCCTTCCTACAAATGGTAGTGTGTAAATTATGCAGAATCATCTTATCAGCAAGAGTGACGTCGTCCTCTTGCTCCATGTAGTCAAGTAGTCTCCACATGAGACTAAGTGGCACTGGGACCAATTTTGTTTGTCTGCAGTAAATCCTCTGCTGGGTCTTTGTTTGGGATTGGGCTTGATTCTTCTTTGTATATAACCCATTGTGCTACTTTGTCGTCACTCAACATTTCATGACCGGTCAAATTTTTGTCTGAATTAAACCACTCAAAAACTGCTTCTTCATCTAACATTTCAAAACCACTAATCTATTGTAAAACATTTAACATTTCGGATGCTCCTTTGTCAGTATCATTGTCGTCACCAAGAAGTTCTTTCTCATTTCGCAGTAATATTTTTTGAAATGGTTTTTTTAATGTTATGCCTTTGATCGACGTCCACATCATTGAAATTTCATAAATCGTATATAACACGGCTTTTTTTCCAAAATGTCGATAAATCACTACCTTCCATAATTAATTTATGCTACAAGTTTCTTTTATAAATCATTTTTAAGTTTTGAATCATTCCTTGGTCCATCGGTTGGACCAATGCTGTCACATTTGGTGGCAAATATTTCACAAAAATGTTTCCATCTGATTTTAAAATTTCTTTGCTTGGGTGACTAGGGGCATTGTCCAAAAGCAGAACAGCTTTTTGTGGCAGATTAAGGGACTTCAAATGCTGGCGCACTGATGGAATGAATTTTTTTGTAAACCAGTCACTAAAAATTTCTCGGACCATCCAAGCTGATTTGTAGTAATGAACGGGTAAACACCCACAGTACAGTACAGCAGTTTTTTTATGTAAATAGGGACCCTGGTTAATCTGCAACCCGGTTAATCTGCCCCCGGATAATCAGGTTTCTTCCAGGAAGTTTTTTTGCTACAGACCATGCTTTTTCATGGAATGGGTTCACCAATCAGCTGATGCTACAATCTTAGATGATTTCTCCGACTTGTATTTATTATCATTTGACATTTCCAGAGCATGCAGACGAATTCCAGTTCTTGTGCCAATGTATCCATTTTGCTTTCTCTAATTCAGGGGAGGATTCAATGATGGTGCGATTTGTTTTCATGGTTCTTGGCATTTTTTCTAATGCTGCTTCACTTTTCTGCCATTCCCGAACTTGCTCCTCAGTGATAATATATAAGTTTGCAGCAGCACAGATACTACATATTTGCTTATGTGTTTTGCATATTTTTAGTAGATACTGCCTTTTACATGGACCCATTAGGAAATGAGGTCAACAATTAAAATTTTTACTTTCTCCATATGTAGTATAGGGGAAAGTATTGTTTTCATGAAAAAAATTGGTTTCGGGATTTCAACGGAAATACACATTTTGAGATCCCCTGAACATGTTTTGTCCATTTTCTTGATGATGTCTGTATGTGATATGAATATTGTGGATGCTCTAACTCAAAAACTATTAATCAGATCAATGTGAAATTTTGTATTTGGCATTTTTATTAAAGATACAAAAGTTGATTAGTTATTGTTTAAAATCGGTCAACCGGAAGTGGTTGTTTACTCTTGTCATTTTTCCATTTCTTTCAAATACTTGATCAATGTAAAAACTACTGGAATAAAAGTTGTAGGAAATTTTATTTTCTACAACTTTTGTGTGTGTATTTTTGGCTAATCAACCTCTTGGATTATTATAGCCATAACTCCTTCCACACCGAACACGATCACAAGGGAGGAGGGAAACCCGATGCCGTCATTAGCCTACTCTTAATGAACAGCACCAAGGGGGCCAACAGCTTAACGTCCCTTCTGAAGGATGGAACGCTGAATTTGCACGGTCTCCTCAAACCACACAAACAGGGGACTGGGTGACCTTAAAAAAAAATCCTATTTTTGCAGTATTCATACCCGCTGCCCTTTCGAGCAGCAGGCGAGTAGCAGCCAGCATCCTAACCACTATACCACCGTCACCCACTTTCTACAACTTATGTTCGTAACATTTTCCTATATACATATTGCATTAAGAGGAATTTTAAAAACCACATTTTTCGTTACCTCCACCACACCATCTACAGGTGACTTTTGTAAACACTTGTTTACGCTTAGTTACGTCTTAGTGATGATCCTGTTTACTCTTTAATTGTTGGAGCTTTGAGGCTATATCCAATATCAGAAGGTTACAGTATAAGTTTATGTCTGTCCTTTGTAATGTCTCTGAATTTTTCTCACAGTTCCTTAAAATATTTATTGTCATTTATGCTATTTGGAATTTTTAGAAATATCACAGGTATGGAGAAAGTTATGTGGTGGTCACATCAGGTTTTTTACTTCCGACCTTAAGAGGCAGATAAGCTTTCTTCTATTTTTTCCAAAATATTTCAGCATATTGACGAGTGGATATATACAGTATACCATGTGAACATTTTGATCAGTATAGCCATTGTCTATCATAATCAGGTTTGTTTATCATTGTGCTGCTCATTTATCATATTTATATAATGAATCCTTGTGGGTGGGTTGCAGGATAAACATGGCATGTTAAATAGGAGTAGAGAGGTGGACATTTTTCTGCATAGAATTTATTGCATGGTGTCACTTATTTGATTATCTTGAATTTTGGTGAATTAGCTCCATTTTTATCATATTATCAAAATTATTTTGGTTTTGCATATTTTAACTGCTTAGATTAAACATAATTTTTCTTGCAAACAAGTTGAATGTGTATTTGTTGTAAGCTTGGTTATGTTAACTATGATGCATAATTCTGAATGCTAGTATTTTTTGTACAAAGGTAATTTAATAAAAAGGTTTCTTATCCGAAGTACAATACATTTGGGCAATGGATCATTGTTTTCCACCTTGAATATGATTTTTACTTTTTTATATTTTTCACAAATCTGCTATTATGGTGGTCAAGTTGAATGCTATGCAAAGATTGTCTTAATACTATATCCAACTTGTGAAATTTGGTTTTGTATTCGCTTGAAAATTGTCATCCTTGTTGGCTATGAAGGGTTGTCTATCGCAGTTGGCTTAGTTTATTTGAATATGATACTGCCTTGGATATGCCTTTGTGATGATGCATTCTGACAGTCTTTGAGAGCTTGTTTTGGTACTTACATATTTAATGCAGGTCCCTTACGTGGCCGTGACAGGAAATGGAACTACATGGAGTTTGCTCTGCTTTGGGAACCTGTGGAAGTTTTTTTCAACCATGTTGGTTACGTTGGTTGGTTGGTTATATTTCCATTTTAAATGAAATGAACTTGATTATATAAAAAACTTTTTTCTCCAACCGGGTTGGGTAAAAACATTGGTTGGTTGGTTCAGATTATTTCCATAAAAAGTTTAATAAAATGAACACGTTATTATAAGAAAAACCTGGAACTGCGTAGAGGTTGCTATTCCTCCAACTGGGTTGGGTAAGGTTTGTTTGTTCTATTTCCATTTAAAAATTTGAATAAAATGAACACAAAAAATTATATAAAGAACGTTTGCTTTTTCTTCAACCGTGTTGGTGAGTTCGATCTATTTCCATTAAGGTGCCCTGCCATAAATGAATGTCACCCTTCCATGCCAGCAGGGAGATCCACGTAGTTCCATTTTCTGTCACTCACGGCACCACGTCCTGCAGTTGATACTTAAGTACCCTTGTTTTTTGTGTACCCATCTTGTTTTGAGCAACTATGGTCTAAAATTATCAGAAAACAAATCATAAGCACAAAAATTGATTTCTAATCATTTATTAACAATTTAAGGACCATTGAGTAATGATGATATTAACATTAACTTTGTCATGAAGAAATCCAGTGTAACAAACCAAAATTGGATCTAAAAACAAGATTGATGGTTGTCTGTAATATTTATCAAGATGTCTCTATGTACAATACAGGTAAAAATACATTGAGTAAATCACCAGCCTTTAAAAATCTCTAGTAAAATGTATTTTAACCATTTCTTGGAAGAATGGCAATTGCCACAAAACTGATGGGAAATGTGATTACGAGGGATGTGACTTCATTGTCCAGTCCATCTTTCAATCAGTTAAGTGCCTCATCAAGTTTAAACTTAATTTACAAACAGGAATCAGCTGGCAACATAAAACACCTCCACATTAAAAAGTAAACGAGAGCATTTTTGGCCACTTTCAGATATTTGCAAATCCACTCCATTTCATTTGCTCACACAGTTCCTTCAATCGCATTAACATTGGACCATTCCACATCAAATCGCACCGCCAACAAGTAACTCTCCAATTTATTCACATTCGTTTCCTCAAATCTTTTATGCTCTGTGATAGAGTACACTTCAAAATGCTTGGTAGACCCATCAGCCTCGTCACACATGCAACATATGCCTAGATCTAATTAAACTTTCAACTAACACTTCACTTATCAAGTTCAGTCAGCTGAGAAAACAGCTCATCGGCATCCTTTTCTTCCTTGACTCTAACTAATACAGGTAGAGGTACATTGTCTGATTCGGAAGGTAGAGGACACACCAACATGACATTATTACGCCCGACCCTGGTTGGAGCAGGCAGTGCGGATGAACCACCAAGCAACACATTTAGAAGAACTGTTCCTATAGCATTATCAGCACGAACAACAACTTGAATTTTTTTCTTATCTGATACCTCTTCCTCAGTTTCAGGAACAGGCTTGACATGCAAGGTTCCAATGCCACACTCGTTGAATTTTCCTTCTTTCTTGACGAACAGCTTACATCTGAATGAAAATAAAACCATTATTAGCAAATGATTTCACCCCAAAATACGTTTTAAACATTTTGGATTTGGTGCTAAAATATCCATATTTTAACCTATTGAGCAGTGTTATCGTAAATGCCCGAATACAAGCCGACATTTTTGGATAAAATCCGACAAAAAATCTGCCCTCGGTTTAAATTTGGCTCTGACCTAAGAATTTGACCATTATAATAAATGTATGAATGTTAAAATTCTTGCCACTAATAAAATCTGGTATAATTGTGTACATACAAACAACCAATTATGTAAACTGTGATGGTGGAATTAGTGCTTAGCGGTTTGAATTTTACAAAGTAAAACTCCTGCTCTAACAATGCCGCCAACAACATAAACTAAACCAATATTCAACAGGGAAACATTATATTGAACATATATAACTATAAAAAGGTAAATGTTAATCATGTAAAAATTAAAAAAACTAGGAGCTCCGTCTCTATTCTTACAGGTCCAACCCTGTTAGTGGCTCGCTTTCCTCACATATAGTTTTAACCTAATCTTGCAAAGATTAAAATATAATTAAAAAATAATTATTACATGTTTAAAATAATTAGATGTTATATTGCCTAAGAAAAAATAAATGATATTTTTTCTTCAAGTTACTGCAATGGTTACTGAATTTGATTAGAAGTTTCTTTGCGCGATCGTCTACTTGTTTTATATTAAGAATAAAGGTTTTACAAAAATACTCAATCGATTTTTATCCTTCATACGTAAGTTTCTTTGTAAGTGTACAACGGTACTGAATAGGGTATCAAAGCTTTGCATTACTCAAGGTATTCAGCCAAAAATCTCTTAAATTTACCTTTTTCCTAAAATTTCAGGGGGTTGGCTTAAATTTGGGCATTTACAGTAATTTATACAAAGCCATTCACATGGCTAAAGGATTATTGGGAAGATATTTACTTCATCAGATTTCCTGCACATAAGAGTGTAGTTCTGTATGTCTGCTTTTGAATCTAACCCATAGTGTGCAGCTAAATACATAATCACACCTTAAAGGCTCACTCATATTTGAAGAAAACAAAACTACACCAAAGGTATTGCAATGGGTGCTCTCACTCGAGCAAAATACAAAAGCTACACAACAATAACAAACAAAACACGTCTTGAATACCTAAATCCATATGTTAGCTGTATAGTTGTGAAAGGTGATACAAATGCTTTTAATTTTATTTTATGGCCACTAAACTTAAAGCTTCAAGGCTATGAATGGAGCAAATTATATCTGAATTAGTTCAACGTATTGCTTGTTCTTCATGCAAATAAAATAGTTTAAATTTACAGGCATATAATGGAGTGAAAATAGAAGTTTAACATTCACACAAGTTAGGCAGTATCAAAAATATCATTACAAAGCACTTTTACAACAATGATGTATCCAGGTCACCTTGTGGAAAGTCCAGCTGACAATACAGATAACTCCTACACATATAACCAAAATAGCGTTCTTAAGCAACCACTTTAGGGTGATCATTGGACTAATTTTCATCATTAAACACTAAAAAATCAATTCAAGAAAGTAGAATCGCTCATTCATGCAATTAATTACCAGATTTTGCCCAAAATTTTATAAATAGCTTCTATTACTTGATTACGCCGAAAGCTTCGCAACACGACATACCTTTTTGTGTAAAGGGCGTCATCTTCCACAATTGGCTTGAATTCATCTTTTGGAGCATCTTCTTCTTCATCATCCTTTTCTGCAGGTTTATCATCTTTTTTGTCATCAGTTTTAGCACCACTTGAGAATGTGAACGTACTGCTTCTATAAATGAATAAATTCTCATCTGTTACACTTGAAATAGTATCTTTTCGATGGCATTTTTAAATTAACCCATGAAAATGTTGACTTCAGAAAACAAGATTGGAAGCCATAATACTCACCCTCCAAAAGTAAAACCAGCAGAAGGAAAAGGTGCACTAGACCCTCCTAATGAACTCTGTGCCTGGCCAAAATTGAAATTCTCTCTTGTGCTAGATAGAAATGGATTAACTTCATTCTTTACACTTTTACTGTCTTTAGAATCTTCTGGTTTCTTTCCAAAAATAAAACCAGACCCAGGCATTTCCATTTTTGCAGAATTCTGGAAACTGCTAGCTGAACCAAAGAATGAAGGAGATGAAGTGGTAGTGGTTACCGTAGAAGTAGTTGTACTTGCAGTAGTTAATTTTGGGCCAAGTGTGAAACTGAACGTTTTGTCTGCAGATGTTGTGCCAGTCTCAGTAGACGTTGTTTTTGTTGTACTAGTACTGGAGCTTTCATTAGCTTTGTCTTTCTTTTTCTGCTTTTCTGACTCTTCTATATCGGTCAGATATCGTTCATAGTCACGAAATATAGGCGTTAAGATACAGATTGGATTTTTATCCACGTGAGATTTAATCCAAGCAGACACACTTTCATTCAGGCCTTTGAGTTGAGCATAGTATTCGCGGGAATGTGTATTTTCTGAGGATGTTTCATCTTTGGTTGTTGTTACTGTTGATGTGACGGGAATATGAGAAACGGATGCGGCCTGGTGCGTGGTTTTGGGATTCGTAGATTCACTTGCTATGCCATTTGAAGAGGATGAAGAGCTACCGCTTCCAAAACTAAAACTGGCAGGTTGAGGAGTGCTTCCACTCGTTTTAAAGCCTTCAAAGCCCGCGAAAGCACTTTTCGTAGAACCCTGAAATTTAGAAAAAATTCAAATATTGATACACGCATAAAATTTACGAGAAATCCGTATCTAAACAATTCATTTTAACAGCTCATTTTTAAAACCTAATCTTTACAGGCATTGTGCAAAACAAGATGAACTGCCTATTAGCCCACTCTTTCAGTACATCAAACTAGAGATCTCAACACTTAAACGTATTAATCGAGAAGTAAGAGCTTAGGATTATGTATTAATTGACAGGATTTACAAATCCTTAGATAAATTAAAACCTCACGTATCCAGGATATTAAGGAACACACATTTATTTATATAGCCGAGCCATATATCGATTAGTAGTAACTTACGCAAGAGAATTTATAGAGGTGTATGTAATTTTCTACACTTCAAGTTTCGAAGGATCCGTCTAATTAAAAAAGATATGATTAATAGTACATACATTTCCCAAACCAGCACTTCTTCTCTTAGCTGTTTTGATGACTCTCTTTTTCAGTTCGTCGGCAGATGCTTTCTGAAATGTACCTGCTTCTTCTGGGGTTTCTTCATCGTTCCAGTTGTCATGGTTAAGTTCAGTGGTTGCATTTCTTTTTGCCATACCGTGTTCCTGAAAAACAATCTTCGATACTATCTTGGGAAATAATGAACTTAAAACTTAATCGCAACTAGTAATTTGATAAGTATAAAAACTATAAGGTTTAATATATATCACTTTCAGTATAATTTTTCAAATTTTGCTATGTAAAACATGTGCGTTAGGATAAACCATGACTTGGGATATAAACGACATTCGGTTACCAGTAGCGTAAGAGAAATCTACCATAATAAACAAACACAAAAAACAAAGAAAAATGTTTAAAAGACGAAAATACATAAATATGAAAATATGATTTTCCTTAAAATTCTTCCATTTAAATAAAGAAATTGAGATACAACAGTCTGCGACTTACTTATCAAGCGGCTTTTCAATTCGTGACGTACTAATGCCGTTGCACTTTACTGTGAACTTCCGCTTCACAACATAGTTCTTCGCTATATCCTTAATCGATTGCAAAAAAAGTTGTAAAACATAAAACTTCTTTTTAAAACTAAATAAAATATTTGAAAAAGTGATTTTGCTCCACTTTTAATAAGTTGTTAGAAAATTTTCCTTTTAATTATATATTTGAAAAGGAAAGTTTCGACAGCGCAAGAATGTAGAACGAATCTGTTTTTGTGCACAGCTACCTTCGGTTCTTAGCGCCCTATCGGTCTGCTACACGGTTGTGAAAAGGAGTTTCGCTACTGAAGTGTTGTGAAAAAGAAGACCTTAAGAGATAAACATGGAGTTATCAAGTATCCTCGAAGCTGATATACAGGGTATTCAGAAGCAGCTAAAAACAGCTATATTAAATCACCAGGTGAGACGTTATTAAAGGTTTTTCAGGGCTCTTCCACGCTCTTGTTGGTTTTCATAAAACAGGTCCGGCGCACTTCGCCAAGCAACTTATACTTGAATGTATTTTTGGTCAATGTTTTGGATGGGAATTAAGAAAAACACAACTTTTAAATTTTATAGTTGAATAGTTTACCTATTTGGTTAAGGTAGTTTTGATTTTTTTTTCTTCTCACGATGTGCATGAGCTTTATTTTTTTGCGATATTTTAGACCATGTTTATTAAATATGTCCTAATTTTTTATTGACGATTACAGATTGCCCTTTGCAAAACTTGAATTTGTTCGTCATTCTAGTTGTTGGAGTAGCTGTTGCAAAATTTGAAATCTTTCGGACTATTAGTAATTGTGGTGATGTCAAAGCGCAGGGCTATTCGCAACCGAACTTATGACGAGTGAATTAAATTTTGTTATTTTGTTGCAATTTCAATATCTGAAATACAATAATAACCTTGTAATATGCATAAACATTACATTTACAAAGGTTAAGCTCACAGAATAACTTTGCTTTTTGAAATTTATGCATTAGTATTGATTAATTCGAAGTTGAAAACATTTCTCAAGAATTGCGGCGGACAAGGCTAGTGGTATGTGAAGAATGACGTAAGAAGTTTTTTTAAGTCGGGAAAAGAAGGCGATAACTAAGCCGTAATTGGCGATTGTTCACCTATTTACAAAATATTTTTCGAAAAGTACACAAAGCCGTCATCTAGCTGTTGGTCATGTCCTTCAAAGATCATGTTGATATCAATTCCAGCCGGTGCGTTTAATATGGTCACGCGTGACGTGTGGAGACTATAAACGGAAAATGTATTTATTTAGTTTATGAAGTGATAATGCTGATTTAGTTTAAATGTAGTAGTGGGACACATTGATATTTCGTTGATTTTTAATTTCTTGTTTTACTAAATATGCACGGCGATTCAAAATATCTTTTGTCTTTTCAGATCGGAATGATGAAATTAAGAAATGATCCTGAAGTAAGTTATTTTCATGTTTTTCTTATTGTATCATAGTAAGTATGTATTTAAACTAGAGAAACTTCTTCAAGAATAAATATAATTTGTTGGGCAATTTCGCAGTGTTAACGTTACTCATAGATACCGACTTTTACGGGTTTTCAAATTTAACTTATATTTTTAAAATTTTCAGAATTTGGAAATAAAAAAGCAAATTGCGGATGCGCAGAATACTATCATATCTCTCAGTACCAGTCAGGTAAGTTATAGCAGCAAATCTTTTCGTAATTTTTTATGGATTTTTTGCGGTCGTTTTTGATCAAATGTTCGTTATTCACTGTGAATAATTCTGATTCATTATAACTTATTTTGTTTGAAGTGTTGCCAAAAAAATTATTTCGTTAGTATTTACGAGCAGCCGTGCGGCACACGCTGTCGTTACGGTATTTATAAAATGATCCGAGAAGCGTTAGGTGTTTAGCAATTAATATTTTGTTCAGAACTTTATATTAGGAATTTAACTTATCTGCAGTTACTTAGTGGCAACAAATTTGAACACCTACTAGAGTCACGCCATCGAGCGTATTTAAATACGAAGTCACCTTATGCACATAATTATTATGGTTTACATCATTGCGACAGTTAAACTCAACTCTTTCAGTTTATTTATTCTTTAAACGACGTTTTTCCGTCTATCAACTGATAATGATATTGCGTCGCTCTTAAGACACCATTTATTTTTATTTGCATTTAATTTTTAAGATAAAATACTTATGCCAACTAGAACTCGTTGATATTTGGAGTAGCAGAAATGAAATACTATAACAAACAAAAACGTCCGCTGTTTAATTGTAGGTTGCGTTGATATTGTCTGTTATCTACTATGGGAGATAAGTTTTATTGGGTTCGTATTTGTGTTTTAATCTTAGGTCCAACGTATTATGTTATTGTCAATGATTAAGACCCATGCATTAGTCTAAAACTTAGCTCAAAACTTGATTTAAATTTGATACCAGGGTGACTATTACACGAGTTTAATTAATTTTCATATCGTTGATATCAAAATGTTGATATTTTGATGCAGTGAAGTATGAGTCGATTAATGTAGACATATTGTTTATAAGTCAGCGAATTTGGTATTTATTAAGCTCTTTTGTTTTGGAGGGGTTAGGTTCATTTTCAAAAATTGTGTTGTTTGCCCGTAATACTTCATAAGGTATCCTTTTAGTTGCTGTTCTTTATATTAAAACATTGGTGCGGCTAGTGGAAAATTACGTTCAGTGTACGTAAATTCTCAATTTTTTAAATTTTCTTCACTCTGTATGGATGAATTAAGATAGATTTAATGTTTTAGTATCTAATCCTGTTCTAGTCCCGATTTTTTTCCAATTTTGTGCGCGTCTTAAATAATCATATTAAAAACAATATTAAATATTCTCTTATAAAGGATTTGGTCTATATTTTCGTTTTTTTTTTGGCCATTCAAAAACATGTAATGTAAGCGAAATGTCGGTATTGGTACTCTCCGCAAACGAAATTGATTGTCTTCAGCGTAACTTTGTGGAACACAAACGTTGTCTTTTCTATTTTATATGAATAGTTTTGGTTGCAAAATGAGATTTAACTCGCTTAGCATATTAAAAAATTACCGGAAGGAAATTGTCATCCAGCAGGGAATGCTAGATGATAACTGGTACGGATTACTGTTTCTTTCGAAAATTAATGCTTTTGAGAAGTTTTTCTGGATTATATAGATCAGTTTTTTCATCCAACAGCAATTGTCCTCGTAGATTGTATTTTAAGCAGTTGAGATTTTCCGAGGGGACGGTCCTAAGTCTAAACAATTGAGAAGTGGTAATACTTATGCCTTTGGCTTGCTGCTTATATTATTAAAACCCCGAATCGGTGGAATAAATTAAGAAAAAATCAAAAGACATTAAGTTTATTGTGAAATTGTGACTTCATTATTAAAAACCCGAATATTATTTATTTTTGAACTGGAAAGGGGTGCGGTGTGTATCCGCAGATCTCTCCCTGGACACGTGCATCTCTTTATTAAGAATAGAAAATAGTATACAAGTTTTATGGTTGCGTTGTATTATACGGCAGATGTTCGTGGAAAGGCTTCTAGTTAACTTTTAAATAAAAATTTGTATTGCAGGTCCATTTAAACCTATACCATGTTTCTTAATTTATGAGAAATACATTGCTTATGAATAAACATTCGAGCTTGCTATCGAGGTGTTTTTACGGATTCAGATTTTTATCATCCTGTTTCAACCATATTTTATTTAACTGGACATATTTAAAAAAATATATAACTAAATTGCTCCGGTTTTACTGCATATTGTCCAGAATGCGCTGCGGAAAACAAAAAATTGAGGGGTCGTATCCACAAACATAACATTATTATTGTTACTTGAAGAATCTTATTAGACTTAGGCTATTAAACAATTGCTCTATTCTGAAATGCATAATCAGCGTTTCAGGAGTCATTTTACGCCAAAGACAACTTTTTTTGACATTACAAGAATTTAATGTGGAGGTCTAGCCAATTAAATTGCAATGTAGGATGCAAACACGATTGATGTTAGATCAGATTTGATTGAAAAAATCAGCGCAATTATTTTTAAGTACATCTGTATTATACACTTCTCGTTATGCGATCTTAAAAACTAACAAAATAGTTTCTCATTCAGATTATACGGTCAGTAAATATAATTAACTGGAGTCAAATATGACGGGACATGGATTTTAATGTTCTTAAGTTAAATCATCATGTACTCTTTCGTACGTATATTAGGATTGAGACAACGATTGAAGCTCGATTTTTGACAACAACATGAAAACCTTGTCGTCAGAAAATATCTTTTTATGTGTTGTCTTACAGGAAGTAGAAATTACATCCTGGATTCGAACCCTGGTCTTTTTTCGGGGCTTCTTTTCGTCGTTGACTCTTAATGCGTTATTGAAGCATTCCTGCCAAATTTCAATCTGCTGCTTAGCCAGGATGTTTATTAAAACACGTTAAGAAAACGTTACGCAGAGCGACAGAATTAGCGTTTTATATGGAGGGTGGTGCGAAAATTATTGCTTTTCATTTAGCCGTTAACAGCAAAATTAAAATATAAATTGCGCTCACCTTTACTAGAAGATATGTTTTCATTTATAATTTATGCCGAATTTATGCATTTTTCAATTGCTCATCTTGCCGTGATTTTCTCCTTTCCATTTGTGCTACAAGGGTTCACCGTAACGGCCATCTCATCTCAAGTATTGTTTGCGAAGCAATATCAATTTGTAATCGACATGTTAACATGAATATAGCACTCGTCCGTTTTCGTAGCTACAAAAAACCTGTTGAATGATTTTGATTTTCTCCTGAGCCTCTCCGTCGTTGTGTTCGGACCTGCGATGGGAACACTTTTATAGCGTGTTTTTTGTCACGGTGGCAGCACATCTCAAGGTTAACGAGTGGAGTACGGACGAGGATCTTCGATCATTTAACATCGGCCTTTCGCTTACTTAAGATTCGGCCATTTAAGTTCATTTACCAGCCGCCCCCAGACCATATACGAATGTTTCGGCAGTTGGTTTATTTGTTATTTCTGGTCATTTCAGGTTTTGAACGCATTAGAGCAGGGGTCCGCAACCTTTTCAATGTTGCGAGCACCAAGTTATTTTCTAGAGCACCCAGCGAGCACCGCTACACTTGTAAAGGTAGAAATAATCATAAATGAACGTCAAAGTGGTTAAAAATGACCTTTTTTACGTTTAGAAAATAAACAAGCGAGCAAATTAGAGTATTGGTGCTAGAAAAGGCGACTTTTAACATCTTAAGAGTGTGTAGTAAGACTGCCCCAGAGAACCGCGGTGCTCGCGAGCACCAGGTTACGGACCTCTGCATTAGAATGGTTTTTAAACCTGTTTGGGCGTATTTTGAGTTTTTGGCTCATTGTTTCTAAGCTCGATTGTATTTATATTTATGGAAGAGTTTTATTAACTTTTTTCTCATGTTGAGATGAACCATTTCGGCGTTCAATACCAGATCCGGCGACAGAGGTTACCCAGATATAGTTTTGGCCCGGATATTTTTCACTTGCCAAGGTGAGTTAGGGTCGCAACTTATAGGGTGTAATGGTAGTACACGAATGCAAACATCCCTCAGATCTCAGAACGTATTTCAAAGGAAAATCCTCAGTGCGGTATTCTGTCGTTTGATTCGAGACTTCCTGTGAATGTTATGCAGAAGTTGTTAAAGGATTTATAATATGTTTAATTATTATGTCGGTTTTGCCAGTGGCTATTAGTTAGAAATAGAATCAGTTTAAAAAATTAAGGGTTATTTCACCTAATGCCGAAACTAACTGGAGTTAATCAACTGTTAGGGAGAGCGCACTCACAATGAATGTGTTGATATACATATAAATGGGTGTGTTTAATTCATATTAGTTTTATTCTTAATAGTTTTTCAGTACCTATTTATTAGGGCTAATTCTTTCTCTTTTTTGTAATCGCTGTATGCTTTGATCATTAGCGTATACAAATCAGTTTCATTATTATTATAAAGAGAAGGCGGCATAAAAACATTTTGAGCAAATTTACGTCAAGTTTTTTGTTCAAGTTATTTTTAGAAGTTGTCGAAATGTTTCCTTATTTAACAATGCGTCACAGGAAAAAGGGTGAAAGGTCACTTTATATAGGCATATAATAGCGTTTCTTTTTTATTTAGTTTGATCGGGGTATTATGACACTTGCTTGTCTTACACCTTGTTTCTGACTACCTATTGAAAATATTCAAATATCGAGAATTACATTATCTGCGTTTGGTAGTATTTTTAACGCACTAGCCTTTTTAGATTTAAGATAATCGTGGGATTAGCTCTTCATCAACGTTTTTTTTATATTGCTTTAGAGGGAATATTTTTGAGTGACGTAATTTATGTTAATTTTGTTTCGATAAGGATGGATGTCCGTAACAAGATTGTTCGCCACTGTAGGTTCCTTTTTTTGACACTCATCTCTGGCCGTTGTCCGCGCGTGCCTGAAGATCAATACTTTTGAAATTCCATTTTACGGATGTGTAGCCCTTGTTGTGACGGTGACTTTGATTAATACTACCAATTATTTAAATTCATTGAAGAAATAGTTCAATTTTATTGTTAACAGTATATGTATTTGATGATTTTGTGTTTATACCCCGTCATGTTCGCATTGCCCCACGTTCGAGATGCATCGTGGCTTCATATTATTTTATTTGTAAACGGTTGATAACTTTTGGCCTTGTTTGAAAGATTTTTGGGTATGGCTATTAAATAGAAGTTTTTCTGTTACCATTATAGGTCATTTGCAACGTCAACGCGGTTCATTTTTATACTAATCCCGTATACCGGAAGCGAGTAAATTAACTTGCCCCTCGGAACAATAGATTAATGCACACCGCATTGTAAGCCACGCAACGTTTATACCTAAGCAGTTAGATATTTCAATCCTTTTTAATCTGTTTTTGACTTAGTTTCAACCATCTTAGTGTTTTAGCCGCTATCGTTTTAGGCGGTACATACTTTGAAGGGTTAAGCGGTTTGTATCCGAATTTTTGCTAATTCGTTTTTATCCGTATCTGCGTATTTAATTCGATTTCAGATTTCATATTTAAACAAGTATATCAAAGTCACTCATATTGGTATAATATAATATAATGATGCTTAAAGTTAAAGTTGCTTTTTAAAGAAGTATGTAAACTTTATAGACTCGTTAAATGAGAAATCTAACTCCTTTGCCGTAAAGTTTACGGTTAAGGAGTTAGATTCCTCATTTAACATCAATGCCGCCGTCGTCTCCACCTTTACCTATCTACCTTTATAGACACGTAGTTGCCTTTTACAATATAGTATTTAGTCTAAATATGCATCCGCGTGATGTTGCTGCGGAAGTGCTACATTTATCTGAAGTTTTAAACACGGATTCATAAATCTTCATATACTGTGAGTGAAAATAAATAATAGAGTTTACATTTTATTGCGACATTTTTCATGCGTTGGTTTTGCATATTTTTCGTTAGAAAGCGAAAAAAATCAACTGCAATTTGATTTGTAATTTCAATAAAATGAGGCATGATGTTGGTCACGCATGGTTAATGCAGGATACGAACCTCAACGATGAAGTCATATAAGATGTAACGATTCGGTAACGTAATGAAGGGCACAGGCCATAATGCGAGAGCTTGTGTCCTGCATTAAATGCTTTTTTTAAACTTGAGAAGAGGGTGGAATAAGGAAATCAAATGTCTCCAAAGTTTATTGCGACGGCTTTAGAGGAAGTTTTCAAAACATACAAACAGATACAAAAAGATTCCGAACATTAATGTTGAATAATTTCTTCGTCAACGCATCGCTGATGGTGTTACATACTACTGTGTCTTCCAAAGTACGAGGTACGGGTACTGACGGGCTGCAAGTTTCGTTAGGAAAATGTGAAAAGCGCATAACCAACTAAAATATATAAAAAAAGACAACGAAATGCTTCTATTAGATAACTGCCAGTTATTGTTGATTTTTAGTGCTAGTCAATGAAAACTCAAGAAATTTTTTTCACGTTCCCTACATTCTACTGGGTCAAGAGGCAAAAAGGTTTGAAAACAATATACTGGAACAATTTCGTGGCAAAAGCAAAATCCCCCGCTTTACTCTCTCGCTCTTAAAAAGAATATTAAAACCACTGGTAAAGAACCCGACATATCGCAAATTGCGTTTATTTTTGAAGCAGGTAATCGCAATGAATGATCGTACATTGCAGAGGGTTGGAGATGATGAGTAAAATTATGTATATTTGGAGTAAACTTATATATTTTTATGATATTCTTTCCCTCAAAAATTTTAGTCGTGAAATATGTCTTTATCGGCGTCATTTGTCTGCGTCCGTTGCCATAGGGATGCACGTAGAGAGTAACTAGACGAATTCTGTTTGAAATGTCAAGTGCTAATTAGCAAATGTGTCGTCGGTAGTTGTTGAAACTGGGATTAAATCTGTAAAAGGGCCTTATTGGAATGGGAGAGGATTTTGAGATCGGTGATAATCGACTGGTTTCCGACTGATTAAAGAAGGTATTCGAGGATTGTTGGAAAATAGGGATAAACTTCATTGGGGCAACTTCAGAAAGATGAAATGTGAAGTTTATGAGGAGGCCGCCATCCTGCAGTATATTGTGAAGAGATGGGAGTAAGGTCGGCTGATGACATGTTGTGGTATTCTGCCGCAGTAACAAAGTACAGGTCCTGAATATCACCTGCGGATTTTAACGAATTTTTCAGGGTCGGAAGGGATGACCAAGAGCACCAAAATTTTCCTTTGTCATAAAGCTTGAAGGTGCGTCATCATCCCGGAAAAATTTCGACACTCTAGCTGATCTTAATCCTTAAGAGAAATACAATATTTTAATATTTTTACTTTCTCCATGTACGAAGTATAGAGAAAGTATTGTTTTCATGAAAGAAATCGAATTCGAGATTTCAACGGAAATACAAGTTTAAAGATCCACTGAACACGTTTTGAATAGTTTATCGATAATGTCTGTGTGTGTGTCTGTCTGTGGCTATTAATCAGATCAACACGAAATTTGACATTTGATATTTTTGTTAAGGGGAAACGAACTGATTAGTTTTTGGTAAAAATCGGTCTACCGGAAGTAGGTGTTTACTCTGGCAACATTCATTTTTTACTTTCTCCATTTACGAAGTATAGAGAAATTATTGATTCCACGAAAAAAACGAATTCGAGATTTGAACGGAAATACATATTTTAAGGTCTCCTGAACACGTTTTGACTTTTCTCGATGATGTGTGCGCGCGTGTATGTGACCGAGATTTTGTGGGTGCTATTAATCAGATCAGTGTGAAATTTTATATTTGACATTCTTGTTAAAGAAAGACGTGCTGATAAGTTTTTGATAAAAATCGGTCAACCGGAAAGGGTGTTTACTCTTGTCACACCCGTTTTTTGAAATGTTTGCTTTAATATTTGATCAATGTAAAAACATTGGAATAAAAGTTGTAGGTAATTTAATTTTCTACATCCTTTGTTTGAAACAATTTCCTATGTAATACATTGTGGAGGAGATATTTTAAAAACTAAATTTTATAGCTGCCACCACCACACCACATACCGGCGACTATTGTAAACACTTGACGCTCCTTTTTATTTTATTTATTTAATTTATTTTGGTCAAAAAACAGCACATTGGCCTTTACATTGAATACAACGAAAACAATATAAATATACATATAAAATACAAAAAGTAAAAAAACAAAATACATTTACATCTAAAAACGCAAATTAAAAATACATATAATAACAGTATAAGATGGACATAATTAGAATTAAAATTGTTGGAGCTTTGGGGCTATATCCAATATCATAAAGCTACAGTTTGAGGTTATTTTTGTTCTTTGTAAAGTCTTTAAAATTTTCTCGCAGTTTCTTCAAATATTTATTATCACTTAACCAATTTGGTATTTTTAGAAATATTATAGGTTTGTAGAAAGTCACATTTTTACTTTCTCCATATACGTAGTATGAGAAAGTATTGTTTTCAGGAAAAAATCGAACTCGAGATTTCAACGGTAATACATATTTTAAGGTTCCCTGAACACGTTCTGACTAGTTTCGCGATGATGTCTGTGTCTGCCTGTCGGTCTGTATGTGATAGATTTTTGTGGGCGCCCTACTTCGAAAACTATTTATCAGGTCAACGCAAAATTTTATATTTAACATTTTTATAAAAGTTAGAAGATCTGATTAGTTTTTGGTAAAAATCGGTCGACCAGAAGTGGGTGTTTGCTCTTGTCACATCCGTTATTTTGAAATTTTTGCTTTAATATTTGATAAATGTAAAAATGTATTGGAATAAAAGTTGTAGGAAATTTCATTTTCTACAACCTTTGTTTGATCTTTTCCATATAATGCATTGTTTAAGAGATATCTTATATTTTTAGCTGCCACCACCACGCCACCTACCGAAGACTATAGTTAACAATTGACGCTTAGTTACGTCTTAGTAACGCTTCTTTTTCTTTTCTTAATTGTCAACCGGAAATAAATATTGACAACGATCTCAGAGCTAACAACATGTTATTTGCCATATAAATATGGAGAAAGTCATGTGTTGCCCACATCAGTTTATTTTGTACATAATAACATGATACGTGAAGAACGCCCCTACCTCTCATTAATGCACGCACTAAACGTTCATATTCATATCTTATTTACTTTTTGCAAAGAACTTGTCGTAATGGAGTGGGTTCGTATACCAATTGTTGCCAAACAATCTGACTTGTTGTTATCAAAACACACTGATAATGGAACTTTCGTTTGTATAATTCATCCCTAATTAATTTAATACTGATTGTGTTGTCAGTTGATCCCACTTTGTTATAAAGTGATGCGATGATTAACATGTAATAATCCTACTATCTGTTATAAATAGGTGCTTCTTGCATAGGATGATATAAAACCTAAGCCACTTCTAAAAAGACTACAGATCTGAATTTCATCACGATGGTTACCTACAGCCGACGAGAAAATTGCGAAATAAAAAAAATCTTTCCTATATAGTAGTTCCGACTTTGTATCTTAATTTTAAATAACCCTGCAACGTTTTCAGTATTTTTCTTATGTGGATTATAAAATCGAACGTTGATGTCAAAGACACCCCTTAAATATAACTTTTTCTGGAATTTCAGATTTTCCCAGAGATTGTACCCAATAACCTATCTTCATGTCAAATTTCAGCTCGGTAGTACTTCTATAAGTACCCTAGGTTTTATATCATATATCCTATATATGTAAGAAGCAGCTCTTTAACGGGTCACTCAAAAAAGACGCTTCAGTTTAAATTGCTTATATTTTTTTATATACTCACCGTACAGGAATTATTTCCATGTTAATTTTCACAGTAGACATGGGAGAAATTTTGCTGCCTAGTGGAATATTCATGAAACATTGTTTAAACAAGATGGCGTATTTTTTAAACCAGATGGCATACACTGTACAGCAACAAGTGTTTATAGTGAAAACTTTTTATTCTACCGGTAGTGTAGTGCTAGTGCAGCGCGATATTCGCAATGAATTTAAGTGCAGGAAAGGTCCAAGCAGATCAGTGATAAACAGGTTGGTGACTAGGTTTTAAAATACGGGTGCTCTGACCGACAATAAGAAAGGTGTTGTCGGTAGGAACAGAACAGTGAGATCAGTCAACAACATTGCACATGTTGATGAAGCAATTACGCGAAGTCCTTACAAATCTTTTACACGTCTGTCACAACAATTAGCTATATCGCGATCATCGATCAATAGCGTAATAACAAAAGATCTGGAAATGTTTCCGTATAAGATTCAAGTGCTCCATACCCTCAGCGAAAGCTCCAAGGATGTTAAAGTTGATTTTTGTGACCCTTTTCTGCAATTTTTGGAGGGAAATATTCGAGTTCTTCGAAACATCTGGTTTTCCGATGAGACGCTGCTACTCGCCAGCTGCTTGAAAAGGCATCGGATACGAATCCTGCGCAAGTAGGATTTTTCCAAGGTCGCTCGGTGGCCCCCTGTTTGTGTGGTTTGAGGAGACCGCGCAAATTCAGCTGTTCCGTCCTTCGGAAGGGACGTTAAGCTGTTGGCCCCCCTGGTGTTCTTCGTAAGAGCAGGCAAATGCCGGCACCGGGTTTCCCTCCTCCCTTCCCCGGCTATTCATTGCACTACCTCTGAGATACCCACAGTGCGTAGGACAGGCGAATCGGCTGGGCATTAAAATTCAAAATTCACTGATACAGTGACATCGGAGAGTTATCATCGTCTCCTTGAAGAAGACTTCATCCCGTTTCTTCAAGACATGGGTGTTAACTTCGAGGAAACGTTCTTTCATCAGGGTGGAGCTCAACTACATACTGAAAATGCGATTGTTGATTTCATCCATTGGCATTTTGATCATCGTGCTATCTCGAATCGCTTCCCTGGACGTTTTGGCTGTGGGTGGTCTTGGCCACCATATTCTCTGGATCTCAATCCCTGCGACTGTTTTCTATGAGGGTATCTGAAAGACAATGTGTACAGAAACAATCCCCACACAACTGATGAACTCAAAGAAGAAATTGCATCTGTTATCTGCACAATCACTCCTGACGTTCTAGGCAAAGTAGTTGCCAATTTTCAACGTCGATTACAAATGGTCTTGAATGCTGTTGGTTCATATAGTGAAAATGTCTTTCATTAATCTCCCAAGTCTACTGTGTAAATTATTATGAAGCTCATTCCTGTACGTTGAATAAATAAAAAAATATAAGCAATTTATACTGAAGCATCTTTTTTGGGTGACCCTGTATATAATATAATATTATTGATTTAATGATTTTTATGGGAATTAATAGATTATATTGTGATACCGTTGTTTTCAAACACGACGTAAACATATGATAACGCCATTATAGTAACAAGAAATATCCTATTTATAAAAAAACACATTACTCCTTTACTTATCGGTATAAATCAGATAAGTAATGAAAACGTGTTTTATATTTCAAGTGCCGTATTTTTAGGTGTACAGCTCCCTTATATAAAACGCACTCCTAAAATCGCGTAATTTTTTAGGCTTTAAAAATATTTTTCCATAAATCAGATGTTTGTGGACCTTTTCGACGGGTATTAAAAAATCGACATCAAGAAAATGGAATTTTATTCCTTTAGGCGTTCGTTGTTTCAAGTCTCGAACCCTACGATGATTTTAAGCAATTTTAATATGCTAATGATTAACGTGCTACCCTCATCCCCTTATTGATCGGAACCATGACTTCAGTGTAAACGGTAAGCAGCTTAAAATATTTAAGTAGTGCTGCCATGCAATTCCTAAAAGATTGATCGAAAAAGAATGCAAAGTGTTGGAGTTAAAAGCATTTTTGTTATTCTCGCAGTTGATCGACAGCGTGACCAGATTTCTTGGCTTATTATTTATATAGATTGCGAGACTTAAAACAGCAAATGAAAATGAGGAGTCGAAAAATCATAACAACAAATAGTTTTCCAACAGTCATCACAGGAAATCCTACATTTAATCAGGTTCATACATGTGCCAATGGAACGAAAGGAACGAATCAACAAAAAAAACGACAATGCTCTCCACTACTGTCAACTTATCTATCACCTTAATAACAGATGTAGTGCAGACGACTGGTTTTATGATACGTAGAAATAATATATGAAATAAACGGCGAAATATAAATTTCTCATATACGAAAAAGGTTATGAACCACTGCTATAGTACGATACATTCGAGTGTCTGTCGGTACCACCAATCACGCTTTCTTAGGCACTTCACGTTGGGATTAATCACTGAAATTGTATACACACGTAGATGATCGTGTGTTCTGAGCCTGCAAAATCGAAAGCATCAGAATAGAGTCCTTGGTTCGATTCCAAAAACCTTCCATTTCTCCATTTGATTTCATTGGAGCAAGTGTTAGATATTTTAGATTGCATTTTAAATATGTTGAAATCGAGGCACAAACTCGAGACGAACTTATATACTGAAAATAGAATGAAATTTATTTTTATTGCTAAGAAAATTTGAATGCTTCGCGAATGAACCTAAAAAAATAGTTTGGAATCCAAAAATTGCGGGAAAGTTTCACGTTTTTAAGGAGAAATATCCGCTCACATGGCTGCTCGCATTGTCGCAGTATTTGCGAGTCCAGTGCTTTAGTATGGGAAACGTTTGCCGTAATTCGGCTTTTCAATTGCTCTACAGAATTTCGTTTTTATTTTGTTTACATTACAACAAGAAGTAACTTTTACCAACCATTAATATCGTCAAAGCATAATAATAACGGTATCATTAAAATTTATTTTCTGATATTCAATAAATGTTTAGTGTGACATGATTTTGTTTATTTATGTTCCTGTTTTGAATAAACGCTTAGCTAGGGTCTACATCCTCAGCTATTTTGATTGTGACCATTCTATTTATTCACTCCATTAAATATTGAAGATTTTCGTTAAACCGATGTATTACATTTTCGGACCTGAAACATGCTCTCTTAACACCCAGCAATGGAGAGTGATAAATATGCATCGACGGACTCTTTTCCTTGATGCAAGTAGGATACATAGTGAAAATAGTGTTAAAGAGTCACATCATGCTGACCTCGACCGAACCGAATATTAGAACGGATCTAATCCATCTCGTGTACTTCCGCATGCATTAACTATAAAAGTTAAAGTTTCAATGATAACATTCCTAATGTGGGACTATGTAGTGGGACGCGGCTCATAGTAAAATCCCTTCTTACGAACATAATGGAGTCAGTCGCTTCTACAGTTACAGGGATAAATGTATGTTCAAGAATACCTGGTTTAATTCATTTGGAAGTAATGAAATCGAATTATTATACGTTAAAGATATTTAGAATGAAAGTAATTTATGCGCATAGGTATTTATAATATTTTGAAATTAACATTTTATATTTCTTGATTGATGGATGTGGTTAAGAATGTTGCGATAAGGTCGGCTGCGTTTAAGAAGGGCCGTAGATTGATAATGTCTGAGAACCGCCAGGATAAAGAAGTAAATGTAAGCGAAGGAAATTCTCCAAAGCCAGTCAAACTGATAAAACCCGGTTAAAAGGCCGGATAAAAACAGTGGAACCCGGATAAAAACCGGATAAAAACCCAATACGTATTTCGGCTACAAAGTAACCATCATCAGGGGTTAAAAAACGGGGGGAAGGGGGACTTTTTTTAACCCCTGATGATGGTTACTTTGTAGCCGAAATACGTATTGGGTTTCTATCCGGTTTTTATCCGGGTTCCACTGTTTTTATCCGGCCTTTTAACCGGGTTTTATCAGTTTGACTGGCTTTGGAGAATTTCCTTCGCTTACATTTTATATATTTGCCAGTGTAGCTCGCTCTCTTTTACTTAACTAAAGAAGTAAATGTTGGATGAAATTCATATTCAGCACAAGTTTCTTACATCTTGTCAAAAATAAAACTAGGTAACTCTCGTTCAATGAATGTTCGTTGAACGAATGTTCGCTTTAACGAATTAATTGAATTTTATAGCTTTACTTTTCGCCGAAAATTCTGCTTTTTAACGAACTAAATAACATGTATCCAACTCAGATCGAAGAAACTCGGATGTTTACGGAAGCTCTTGGGGGTCACAAAGACCGTCTTGTTTACCTATTGATTCTTCGTTTGTCCACTTGACCACGCATTTTTCCTATCGCCTGCATTTCTTGAGAGGCTTAATATGACGTCACCAAATGTGCTTTTTGTTACAACATATTTACAAATATCCACTTACATTAGACTTGGACCTCTTGTGTACCGATAAGGAGGAAGTGCACTACGCAGTGTTTCCCATAGCCAGTCTATGCTTCAGTGTGTGACTTGGATTGACTACGTTAGATCACGAGGATTTGTTCTCAAGTCATTGCCGTGGCCACATTTATCGTACTTGCTCTCGCTGTGAATCTTTTATAAACATTTTTCTTATTTTTTACCGTTCAATCGACAATGTGTTTAAACGGAAAAATCACGATCGTCGAACGAATTACCGTTTTACGAACGCTTTTCAGAAACGCATGTCCTTAGCTGAACGGGAGTTGCCTGTATCTTTTCCACTCATCATATTCATGGCGTTTAATTTACGTCCTAACCGTTCACCACAGACGTCAGCTATAGGTTCGCGTACCCCTAGGGAGTTCGCGGGAAAAAATTTCGTAATGGCGTTTTTCCAAAGTAACTCATTGCACAGTTTATGTTAATCATTGTATACTGTAACGGGACCGGTTCAATTAGAGTATTTCTTTCATAGGTTTTCAAATCACTATTGTTTAACATAGGATTGAGGGTAGAATATATTTAATTTTCATTTTAAGATTTCTTAAATTTAACAACTAAATTGAGACACGCTTCTACGCGTAGATAAACAAAATTTATTTTTGTCGTAGAGAGAAATCGAATCCACGACGAATTAGTGCGAAATTTATTTAGGTTCTGATTCAGAATTTTTCAGGTTATTCAACGATGAGAAACGGCAATTGCATTATTGCAGCATTTACGTGTCCAAGGTTGTCGTTAGCTTGGGACCTTTTTTTGCTTTGATTATATAGTAACACATAAGATGTTGAGCTAATTATTACATTATTATAGCAAAATGGTAATTTTAAATGCCAATTGAATTGAATTCTACGTCGCGGTCTGGAACAATTTTGATGAGAACATTCTCATCACCTTTTCTGGAGGTTTAATTTCTACGCAAAATTGACGTATTTTAATTTTAATAACTGAAGGGGGCGTTTAAACACGTAAATACCTTTTTTGGCTACGCCACTGATATTCAGGTTAAGATGATCTTTACAAATTATATATTTTTAATAGGAGGTTCGCCAGATTTGGATTTTTGTGAAAGGGTTTCGCGGGATAAATATATTTGGGAACCACTGGTGTAATAGAGGGATGATCGAAGAGCAGAAATCGAAGCGGTTGTTCGCATGACAGCTCAACCCTTTCTGTTCCTTATTATACATAACTTATGATCCTCTGCCCCGAGCAACTTTGCAGCGCGGAGCCTTTGTCGTACCTCGGCCATCGAAATGTCCTCTGACGACACACGCACACGGTGGCCAATAGTGCAACAGGTATTCTCCCCTCACCCTTTTCCACTTTCGCCTATTTGCTTCCCGTTTGGGCCGGGCCATGTCGCAGGTCAGACGGTCATCGTGCGACCATTGGGAGTCGCAAGGACTGCTACTCAGTACGGGGCCTGCCTTACGACCCTTTAAAATGCGCATAATAACGCGCCATTTTTAGGCTGGTTTCCAAAAGAAACAGCTTTATGAAATGGTCCTGTTTGTGTGTCTTACTAACAACTTTTGCACCAATGCACCGATTTTCATGAAACTTGGTATGAGGCTCGTGCTGCCAGGGTCCACCTTCGGGCTCAATTTTATTTGGCGAATATTGAAGTCCCGGGTTCGATTCCAGGAACGTTTTTCCCTATTTGTTTTACATAGGAAATCTCAAATACATCGTGCAGAGATGTTTTCTTTAATACTTTAAAAATATCTTGAAATTGTAATATCGGAGCAAGGTTTGTGCTGTTCTAAGGGGTAAAGAATGTAGTTTCTAATTCCTGTCACCGAATTTTGATAATTGATCGTATTTTCTTGAATTTCTACTAAAACAGGGTTTTTGCGTTTTAAATCTCATTTTATTGGATTGTAGCCATGGAGACAATTATTACCGAACTCGGCTTGAGCATAGACGAGTGAACAAATGGGTTATTTTCTTTTCCGCACGACTACTCTTCAGCTATGAACAGTTGATCCAAACATATTAGCATATAAACAGTAGCATTTATGAAATTCGTTTATTTAAAAATATGGATGCAAAATATAATGCCAGAAAGAGATTGTGACATTCTTTTTAGCATTTTAAACCTGATGTTGCTCTATAAATTTGTTTTCCAATTTTCTCTATCATTGATAAACTATGAACAAGTAGTATATATGGTATGAGAATTCCTTGGAATGACTAACACATACTGAAACATTTCCTGTCAATAAAAGTAATGAATTCGGGACGTCAACTTTGGGAAACCAGCCTGCATTAGTCTTGGTTTGGACTACTTGTATATCCCTTGCTAAGACGTTTTCGTCTCTCGAAACGATCCAGCGCACGATGTTGCTCGGAAATGGAGCCGAGTCGCGTTCTCCGTTCGCCCCTCCGTAGACGCGTCCGTTCTTTCCTCTCGCAGCCGCCAGGAGAAAATACGTTCGTTTGAACACGCACGTCGACTGCGGGCCTCAAATCGCTACGTCTCCGTGTCGACCGAACCGTATCCGACTGTATAACCTCGGAGTGGCGACACAAATTAGGGTCGCGGGGGTCCTCAGTTGGTTCGCGAAGGATCATCAGAAGAAAACTTTCCCGACAGTCAGATTGTTATCTATATATTATTATTATTTAAAATTGCCTATTATTATTATAATATCAGTCTTAGCAGTCGAAGCCACAGTCCCCTTTCGAAGCTTTTAGCACCTATGCGGGCAAATAAACGGATAAAAGCAGAAATAATTGACCAACCGAAGATTTTCCATCTGCACCCCCGCTAACATGACTTTCGTAGGTACATTAATTCTGCCCTTTTCCCGAAAATATTCATGGCAGAGACTGACCAAATTTGCGGCGCAGTAGAGCGATACAATAGTAGCGTCCGCTGGCAGGGGCGTATTTACAGCTATCTATGTTGTATCTGAGGACAATTGTTAGCACGGGTCGCGAGAGGCAAGGAGTGAGTCGCGAAGTCCTATTGGTGGTCAATTTAGGGTCGTGGAAGAAGAAGGTGAACTGCTGGCTTAGATAATCGTCATTTGGCAAAGGGAGTGAGGGGGGCGAAGAGAGTGAGGGGGCGAAGGGAGGGAAGAGGGGGCGAAGGGAGGGAAGAGGGGGGTGAAGGGAGGGAAGAGGGGGGCGAAGGGAGGGAAGAGGGGGGGCGAAGGGAGGGAAAAGGGGGGCGAAGGGAGGGAAGAGGGGGGCGAATGGAGGTAAGGGTGGCGAAAAGATGGGAGGGTGCGAAGGGTGGGAAGGTGGGGAGCGAAGTGAGGTAAGGGGGGTGAAGGGGGAGGCAAAGGGCGGGAAGGGGGGAGGCGAAGGGCGGGAAGGGGGGAGGCGAAGGGAGGGAAGGGGGAGGCGAAGGGAGGTGCGTGGGGAAAATGCTTCGAGCCTAATGACCGTCGTTGGGGGGAAGGGGGCGCTTGTCTCCGTCGATGGGGTGGGCGCCTATGATGTTTAAGCCGTCATTTCCGGGATTCGCATCGCTGCTCGATGATGGGATTTATTATAGGCTGACCAGACGTCCCGGTTTTTGACTTAACGACCCGTTTCCCCAATAAAATTCTTCGGGACACCCACTTGTCCCGGATTTTTTGTTTCTGCCTTGCAAAAATCTCCTCGCCACATAAATTTCATGTATGTTTTATCGGAATCTCATTATATTGGAAAACTAGTAAAGGGTGCTTGCATTCTGCACGCATATCATCTCACCTCTAAAAACATTCATTTTTCAGACAGATATTTCATCATGAGAAATATTTTTTTAATTCTAAAGATTTCACCTCCGCAGCGATTTACGTTTTTCCTTTATGTAAAAATAATAGATTAAAACAATCTCCAAACTTTTATATTTAAGAATTTTATACTTTCTCCATTATGGGGTACTAATGCTTCACATTTCTGCCAAATTTTAAAATTGTAGCACTTCTAGAAGTGAAATAATATTTTTCTAACTTTTTAAATTTTAAACATTTATAATGGCCGCCGCAATATATTTATGGAGAGATTCAAATGTTTATTTGTGCAAATGCACTACTCTGTAAATAACTTGAAAATTTCAGCTTCCTAGCTCATCCCGTAGTACCTCAACAGTTATCTATTTTTAAAAATTTTAAGAATATTTAACGGCAACACAAATTAAAATATCAAAATTTCTATGGTCCCTATTTCGTTTTTTTTACAAATCCTACATCTAAAAAAAATTTCAGCTCCGTAGCACATGTGGAAATACATAAACCTTGAAATTTTGTTTGAACAACTGCGAATTTTTATCGGCCGCATTGTTTCACTTTTTCAAGATTTTCAGGTTTTCTAGTCGGTTTTGCACAAAATCTTACCTAAGAAAAATATTTCGAATCTCCAGCTCATCTGGAAGTGCCTAAACATTAATTATCCTCCTATATGTTATATATCCTCCTCCTCTGTAAGGAGCGCCTATATATAATGATTAGAGACCGCAGAAAAAGTCGCAATTTTTCAAATAATAGTCGACTAAATAGTCGCAAAAAACAGGAAAAATAGTCAAACAATAGTCGCTACCTTAAAAAAAATCGTCGATCAAATGTCAAATGCCATATTACGGGTATTTAGTGAAATATAGCAAACGGGAATATTTTTCAGATAAAGTATTTTATTGCGGGAAACGTGTTACAAAGCAAATCACTGTGAAGAATTGCCGTAGTTGGCATAACAGTGGGCCACAAAGTACTTTTCTAAGTTTTCTGTTGTAAAATTTGTGCGACGGTCAGTCAAAATAGCTTTAAAAGTGGAGAAAGAGCGCTCTACATCACAGGTTGCTATTGGAGCGTACTTCAGAGATAAGACCTCAGAGCTTGAGAGTTGTTCAAATGTTTCGTTGGAGTTCGGTTCATCAAACGCTCCATTCAAAATATCTGCTGCCTTGCTGAGCATCAGGAAGCCTCGGTTCTTTCCAAAGACTGTACAGAATTTTTCATGAATAACTTGAGCACGAGGACCTTTGGCGTCCTTCAGTTGTGATTCTATCTCGCGAATGAGGCCTACTGCTTCTGCAAGGCTTTATATTTGAGCTTCTAGCTGCTTGATTTTAACAGGAAGAAAGCCAAGGGATGCAGCAACACAGGTAAGCTCAAGAACAACTTCCATATTGGTACCGCCGGCTAACTCCTTCGCTTATAGCACGCAGGCAGCATCGTCTTCATCGTCAATGCTCAAAATTACCTAAAATTGAAAAGTATATTTAGCAAAAAATACTTGCAATTGCAGACCTAATATTATAAAAACTTACGTTTTTTAACTTGTCAAAATTCTCTGCGTTGTACATGCACGCAGCTACCCATGTGCCAAACCTCGTAGGTACAGGATCTGGAGGCAATGAATGGTCTGGACACATGCTCTTAAACAGACGGACGCGTGAGGGCGCTTTCAGAAAAACCTGTTTGAAAACGTAAGCAATTATTTTCTGGACTTTTGTCTGCTCTTATCCAAATTCTTAAATAAGAGCCGCTTACTTTTTTGATGCAAGACACCCACTTGTTTGCTTGAGTGAATTGCGTTCTGATAGCTTCACATACCCTGTGCAGACCATGAACCGTGCAGGCACAGTGGATCATTTTTGGGTAAAAAGCAGAGTGTTCTCCCAGCCTTAAGCATATACGCCGCACCGTCAGTTTGCAGAAGCAGAAGTCTGTCTCGTACGGAGTTGTTTCCAAAGAAATTAACTAAAATAAATGTCCAGAAGTAAAAACATTAACGCAAAATTTTAAAAGTATAAATGAAATTGGTTTTGCTAAATTCGCAAAACATGGGATGAAAAATATACTAAAACTACTTCATAGGAAAGATAAGCTTTATGTTAAAATTTGAGTGTTAAAAAATGCCATAGACAAACACCCTGCCAAGTGTGACACATTTAAAATAGCTTATTTCTGCACTCACTCAGAGAATCGTCCAAACAACGAGCGACGGTCTCGCTATTCGTACGCTCTAGTTCCTTTGAAGCAATAAGGTATGGAGGTCTAGGATCCTCACTAGTCAACTTTCCCAGGAGAAGATTAAAGATGTACCTGCCCTCTCGGTCGGTGGTTTCATCGCCCACAGCGTACAGATTGCCGACACAGCTCTTCACGCATTTCTTCCATGCACTGCGTAGCGAATAAAAATTAACAAAACTGTACATTTAAATAAACGAAAATTGTAACGCAAGCAAATTCTCTACATTGCAGATAGAATGTCGAGTGTTAATGTGATAGACTGATTGTATAAATGCGAGGAAATATTTAATTAAAATGTATGACAGCAAATGAAAAGCTTACTTTTTCATATGTCTTGTCCAGACAGGTGGTGCGCAGCGTCGATTCGCCAGGCAACGACTTCTTCACGTACTTTTCCATGCAACTTTTGAATGTCGAGTGATGCATCTTGTTCATGGGTATGTTTAGGGCAACAAAGAGTTTGCAAAGATCAATCACGAAATCATCTCGTCCAGAGAAATTCAACGTTGTTTGCGTCGTTGGGCCAGACTTACTTTGCTCCAAAATTTTGCAATGATCCTTATGTAGTGCCGTTGTAAGATGCTGCGCTGCATGGGACTTTGTATCCGAAGCAGGGTGACGATGAGAGAAAAACTTCGATGACTCCCCCCGCTATTCCACAAAATACTATGTTGCAGACGGAAACACTGCTACTCGCATCTGGTCAAATATCCTCAGTTTCGAGAAACGCTCCCACTCGTGTCGGGTCAAATTGCAAGTTACTATGTGACAATGTGTCAAAATGACCTCGGAAACCACGTTGAGAGAAAGAGTTACACATAGGAAGAGATTACATTAGAGGTACCGCCATATAAACCTGGCAGAAAAAATAATATCAACTGAACAAGAAAAAACATGGGTCATTTTGACCCGACGCGAGTAGTTAAGGGTTAAATCGCTTTTTTCCTGTGGTAAAACGTGTGAGAACGGCAGCACCTAGGTAAATGGTTGATGGTCAAAAGAAAGATCTTAACATTTAGATGTGCAGGCACTTAAAAATTTTGAGATCAGAGCTTTTGGTCGCCATTTATTGATGATATTTATCACATCAGAATTTCAATTGTGGGAATGGGGTAAGACCCGGCGATAACGCAAAAACGGCTGGACCGATTTTTACGAAACATGCAACGTATCGAAAGGTCGATCCAACTTAGATCTTAGGCTACATATCATATCAAAATTTCAATCAGGAGGGGGGTTGTGGGGAGGGGGGCAATTAAAAAACCGGCGATAGTGCAAAAACGGCTGGATCGATTTGCACGAAACTTGCAACTTATCCTAAGGTCGATCCAACTTAGAACTTAGGCTACGTGAAATATCAGAATTTCAATCAGGAGGGGGAGCGTCTCTATCCGATATTTTGAATAGAGAGAATTCCGGTATAGGTTACGGTGGGTGTGAGTGACCCGATCTGAATGAAATTTGAAGGCAGTCAAACTCCACCAGCACGGTAGGAGGAGACAGGCGGTTGGAGGGAGGGATGGGTGATGTTGTGTGTTAGTCTCCACACGTGGGAGCTGCGAGCCGGATCTCGGCAGTCGCTCTCTGCTAACCGTCGATTTCGACGGGTAAACCCTACTTATTTTATTATCTCAGATAACAACGCATTTCAAAAGAAAATCAACTCTGAAAGTTGGAAAATTTTTATTCAAGTTGATTAATAAAATACAACACGCGTTGCATCATTAGCTGTTATCAATCTAATTCACACATTTTCCAACACAACCTTATGGATGTGTAATGGAAGATCATTTATACGGCACTTAATGGGAAGTTCTGTAATTAGAAATTTAATGTAAGCTTGATCGTTAACTTATATAAAACTTACAATATTTCAGAATGCTGTTGTTACCTCAAATAATAAAATGGATATTCAACTGTTTTCGGTATACATATTCATTTTGGGACATCCTGTATTTGCTGAAAATTTCTCTATGATATCACTAATGAAGCATTGCCATCTTATTATGCTGCTATTTTTTGCTCGCTGATTGTATCTATTTTTAATTTAATTTTAATTTAATTCCAATGCGCCGTGTTTACGTTAGAACATTCTGCGCATCGACCCCTACTCGCAAATACGACTCGCCTTTTCTCGAGCGATTAAACGTACATGTGTGTTTACAAAAGCTATGGATCCATTCTGATTTATTTCAGTCGTTTGCATATCATTATGGGCAACTACGTTAGAGGTGATATTATAATCCACTTGGATTTTTATTTTCCTTTGCAAACGTCTATTTGTCTATGATGATATGTTTAATAATTTTTAAGTGGAATATTCTTAATGGCAAACTCTTTAGAAATGTGAATGTCAGGTGAATTTTGTTTCGCCGCGACTAAGGAGTGTGAGGGGCGAAGAGCCGTGTCAATTGATTGCTCTTTATAGTGCGTGTGCGTTGGAACCTTCGCAGTCATTATCGTCAGTTCGTGATACTTTGGTGGAATTATTTAAGCGTTTGTTGGTATTGCATTGTGTAGTTCTGCTTATATTAGAAATCGCTTTGTTTGTTAACTTTTCAAACCACGTATAACCAGGGGCGCCGAGAGTCAATACGGGCCCCTGGACAAACAACTTGCCGGTCCCCACTGTATGAACTTTATTCTCTCTATCGGTTATAGGTCTTGGCAACTGCCGTAAACCTTATATTCTCTTACCACAATAGCGAATATTTTTCTTTCAAAAACAAAATTAAATGCTAATTGAATGACGTTGCTCCATTTTATTGTGCATTCTGGCTGTTAGGCACAGACACACACATACATGTAGTAACAAAACTTTTTCTGCAACAGCATTAATCTCATAATAAATAAATCTAAGCACAGCATGTGTGCCACAGGTATGAAAATAATGCTATTATAGACATTGTCAATTCAAAATACCGAAATGTAATGAATGAAGCGACGTTTTCTTATTGCATCTAATTTCAATATTCTCGCCCGAAAATGTTGCTCTCTGCATCAGACTTGAATAAAACCAGAGTGTGATTTAGGGCATTCCCCGATACATTCCCAGCTGTGGATATTATATTTTACTCTGTTGGATATCAAAGCTTCCGCGGTGTTGCGACGATCTTGTCAACGAAATAAATGAAGTAATAAATTGTATTTATCTTTCACATATTTGGTATGAGTATTCAGCGGGTTACCATTCCGACATCGAGCAACAATGTAAATGCATACTTCATCACTATACATATTTTATTTACAATTCTTACGTAATAATAAAAAATTGTTAAAATTCATAATAATTATTTATAATTGGTGAATTTTCTAATAAAGCCACTTTCGGATAGTAGTACCCAAACCTCGAGTCAGGACCCCATGAAGGTCCTCGGGCCCGGGGGCAGCGACCCCCACTGCCCTCCCTTTCGTCAGGCCTGCGTATAACCAACACTACAGGGATATGTCGCCTTCGTCGGATTTCTGCTAGCGCTACGTGGGTTTTTTATGAAGATCCTCCCTTTTAAGATCTCAGATTTAAAAGTCTCATGCCTGGAAGTAAAACCCAACTAATCTGCATACTCAAGGAATAATGAATTTCCTTTCTTTCGAAACTGATGAATAATGGCGGCATAGCAAGAGCTTAAAAAAGAATTCACTGGATTCTTTCCTCTCAACTCTTTTATAGTATTTTTTTTTAGTTCAGAGTTAATTTTCATATTTACGAAGTTGGAAAGAAGTCTTGCCCTAGAAGAGGATTAATGAATTGGCTGACGTCAAATACGGTAGGGCGGCGCACAAACAAATTCATTTTTGATGCCCCTAAAGGGCTTTTCGTTTCGCAAACGTTAGTTTGGCCATAAAAACTGAGTCTCATAAACTGCGCGCAAACTTCTTCGGATATGTTTATTTCAAAGTGTTTTTTGATACTTTTTTCCATCCTCTTTCATAAGTTACGAAATGAGTAACTTCGTAGCTTTTAATGGACTTTACTTAAAGCGCGCGAAGAAACTTGGACCGTAATTGGACGCAGCATTTTTTGCACAACCAAATCGTTTCTAACGTTCTTTTGTGTATTCATTGCCATTGATGTTGAACCCTTGAGCGTTCGTATTGTGGCGATAACTTTTCACGAATTGCAATTTATTCGTCTCGTGAATTTTTCGCCTTTACTAGTGTATTTGTTTTGCATATGTGTTCACCTTCAGCGTCATTTATTTTTAAACCCTTCTTTTCGCTTATTATGACGTTATTAATTGTAATCGATCCGTCCTTTTTCTCGTCATTAAACTATTGCCTTTCTTTCGAGGCTCTCAAAGGTTTCCACTAATCCTTGACAATTATTGACGCAAAAAATCTTTTATCATTGATCCTCGTATCCTTGGTTATTTACAAAATATAATTTGCCTCTTTATAAAAGGCCTCTTTTTTCGCTTTCCGTTTATTATCCTCAGGAAAATCTGGTTTTATTTAAAAATGAAGCAACTTATAATCCTAGATTTGGAACGAATTGTGGTGAATTTTATGCCAAAATCAGTGTCGGCTTTATTGGTAGTTTTGATTTAATAAGTCTCATAAATTCTAATATCATCTTCATGCAGGGCGATAAAATATCGAACGAATTGGTATTAAATTTTTTGAGAGAGCGGTTCAAGTTAGTGCGATGGAGTACCTATGCTTGTGATCTCTTTGAAATCTTCAATAACGTGATTTACTTGTGCGTTGGAGATGTTCCAGATTCAAGCGAAGTCTCTATCCTGAAGGGTTTTAAAGAAAAGGTATCTAAAGAACCTCGCAGTTGGCGGAATTTGGTTTTGGACTAGTATGAACATGGCGTCTTTATGAATGAGAGTAATCATTTCTAACTATTATCGGGCGTGAAACTTATCCCACGGACGGAATGGAGGGTATTTGGATTTTGAAGGTGTTTAAAGTTTGAAATATTATTCCAAGACGTTTAAACTCAAAAAAGACAGAATTTGTCATCGTAATTGAGATTAATTTTATTAGAAGCCTAAGTGTTAAAATGACAAAACTTGCCTTGGCAATTAAGGTTAAATTTTATTTCCGATAAATAATAATGCCGCCATGTCGTGATTTTTTAAACTCGATGTTTCGGAACGATGAATGGGAAACGTCATTCATTTTGAATGTGTAATAATTATAATGTCTTGTCGTTGCAGTATTTGTCCAGTAGTCTTCTTATCACAAAAGATATTCTTATGTAGTTGTTATAGCTTTATTATACATAACACAGCATATTTAATTTAAAGTTAATCCTTTAGTATGCGTAACTAAAAATGTTTAAATATCATTAGCAACTTCCTTTGATAAGGAAACTTCTGAATATTTACACTGATTTTGAGAAAATTTGCATTCATACCCTTCTTCTTGCATTGCTTTCAGATGGACGCGCACCTGAAAAACCGGTTGATAAACGACTGTGGCATATGCCATTTTCATTCACATTTCATCGTTTTCTTTGATTTGAAGCGACCCTCTCGGGTTCTATACGCTAAGATACAATCGATTTCTTGTGTTTAGGAATTGGGTTATCTCAAATGGAATGAATGTCTTGGAGAATATGTGGGATGAAGGATTTATAAAAACCAATATAGCTTACGGGGTAAGCCATTACCGCTTTGCTTTATCAATTCAATGTTCACTTGCCACAGTTTATTGCGCATGCGCACGTCAATCGCGTGCCCGTAAGAAGTCCTTGGCAGGAATCGATATGGTCGTGTGAAACTGTTTGGCACACTTCCCCACCCACTTTCCTCTTCTCTCCCTCACTCCTCTCCCCCACTCCCCCCCCACTCCCCCCCCCACTCCCCCCACTCCCCCCCACTCCCCCCCACTCTCCCCCCACTCTCCCCCCACTCCCCCCCACTCCCTCCCACTCTCCCCCCCCACTCCCCCCCACTCCTCACCCCACTCCTCCCCCCACTCCTCACCCCACTCCTCACCCCACTCCTCCCCCCACTCCTCCCCCCACTCCTCCCCCACACTCCTCCCCCACACTCCTCCCCCACACTCCTCCCCCACACTCCTCTCCCCCCCACTCCTCTCCCCCACACTCCTCTCCCCCCACTCCCCCCCCCACTCCTCCCCCCCACACTCCTCCCCCCACTCCTCCCCCCACTCCTCCCCCCACTCCTCCCCCCACTCCTCCCCCCACTCCTCCCCCCACTCCTTCCCCACACTCCTCTCCCCCACACTCCTCTCCCCCACACTCCTCTCCCCCCCACTCCCCCCCCCCACTCCTCCCCCCCACACTCCTCCCCCACTCCCCCCCCACTCCCCCCCCCCCCACACTCCTCCCCCCCACACTCCTCTCCCCCACACTCCTCTCCCCCACACTCCTCTCCCCCACACTCCTCTCCCCCACACTCCTCTCCCCCACACTCCTCTCCCCCACACTCCTCTCCCCCACACTCCTCTCCCCCACACTCCTCTCCCCCACACTCCTCTCCCCCACACTCCTCTCCCCCACACTCCTCTCCCCCACACTCCTCTCCCCCCACTCCTCCCCCACACTCCTCCACCCACTCCTCCCCCCCACTCCTCCCCCACTCCTCCCCCCACTCCTCCTCCCCCCGCTCTCCCCACTCCTCTCCCCCCACTCCTCTCCCCCCATTCCTCTCCCCCCACTCCTCCCCCCACTCCTCTCCCCCCACTCCTCCCCCCACTCCTCCCCCCACTCCTCTCCCCCCATTCCTCTCCCCCCACTCCTCCCCCCCCACTCCTCTCCCCCCACTCCTCCCCCAACTCCTCCCCCCACTCCTCCCCCACTCCTCCCCCCACTCCTCCCCCTCTCCTCTCTCCCACTCCCCCCCCACTCCTCTCTCCCACTCATCCCCTCACTCATCCCCCCCCCCACTCATCTCCCCCCACTCATCTCCCCCCACTCCTCTCCCCATCCTCTCCCTCCTCCTCCTCCCCTCCCCCTCCCCTCCCCTCCTCCTCCCCTCCCCTCCTCCTCACTACCCCCCCACTCCTCCATCCACTTTCTCGCTGAATGTAGAGAAGTTTTCTCCCAAGTTTGAAAGGGCGGGATTCCTCTTCCTCCCTGGATTATTGCCTGCGGTTCTGTCCCTCGAATTTGCATGAATACTCCATAATGGATAGTTAAGATCAAGAGCAGTGTATTTGAGTTCCTTTGTCTCTCGTTTTGCCACCATGGTTAAAACTTTTGATGAATTTATTTCCTTAGGATATGAGATTTTAATCGTGGGTGAAATGTTGTAATTGTGACTTTCTCGGAATTAAAAATAACACGAATTTCATATTGATATTTTTCGGGAGAATGTAATCCACGAAAGTGAATGTGCGACAGACTGTCGATCTGTATGCATAAAACACGTCTAACACAGCTCACTTATCCAAGAGTTTTAATCTTTTACTGGCAACCGTTGAAAACTGCGGTAAACGCCTAAGAGACAGAGAGAATTTGTTTATGTAGCTGTCGTGTTGATTATTTTTACGGGGCCGAAAACGGCCTTGTCGATTGGAGTCTAAATCCCAGATAACGGAGCGCTGCGAATCTGCAGTACCCTTCAGTTTGTCCTGGGAACTACTGCACAGGAGACTGAATGAAACTTGAAGTGATAATACGGAATAGATGATAGAGAAGTCCATTCGCCGTTAGCAATTTACTCGATATAACCACGTCCCGCTCATTGGCCATTCCATGTTGGCATTCGAAGGGCGTCAGCCGAACCGAAGGCTAAGTTTAACAGGAGACAAAATCGGCAAACTTTTGGAGTTTGAAATTGCATAGATTAAACTGAAGCGGTCTATGGGCCGTAGGTCAGGGAAGTGTGTTACTGTCGAGAAGTATCGTGCAGTGCTTGGTCAGAAAGTAAAATTGATTAAGGCGAGAATGGATAGGCCATTTATTCGCTCTTATACTCGTTGAAAATATTAGTATTTCTCATATTTTCTCATTTACGGCGGTCGAAAAGAAACGGGTCTATAGATTAATCTATAAAAACCATCTCACAGTTTTTGTTTCTCTCTGCGTAAAAATTTAAGGTCATATGATGATCTATGTTTGTCCGTGTAATTCGCTATATTGCTATCCGATTGTTATATTTATGTGCAAATTCTTGTGATAATTGATATATTTTATGGCCTCCTTGTTGCGAAAAGAATGAATGCAATACCCATAATGTAGGTATTTACATTTTCAAATTTTAATTTCGGAAGCGTAGTAAGTAAAACGTTTTTGAAGTATTTCGAATCGTTGAATTTTGTTCATTTAGTATGATCAACATTGAAAGGGTATTAGTAACTCTCATTAATAATTTAACCCTCCACTTTGTGGAATTTACTCATGATACAAACGAAATTGAACCATGTACATATCTTTCAGGGAAATTTATTAAAACAATCGATTTCGCTACTATCGTAGCATCATCAGGTTTTATTTTACATGAAAGATACATAGCTGAATTTCATTTGTATCGACATTAATAGTGTTTGTCATTGCCTTATATTCCTATTCATTAAAAAACATTTATACTGCCACAAAGAGAATAAATCCTAATATGTAATTGTAAATTACGCAGCAAAAAGGGTGTACATCACCGATATTTATGAATCTGTTGTTTGTATTTATGAAAAAAAAACAGTTTGCCGCGCGCCTATTCCAACTCGTAATCTGATCTATTTTCTCGTCGATGTTACTTGATTTTTTGTACCTGATTATATTTAATAGGACCTCGGAACCGAACGCGTATTGTCTTTGAGTGGAACTCCTGTAGTTTTTTCCCCTCTTTTCTTGGATCCGTTTGGCAAAAATTGCCCAAAACTTTCCTTGTTAGCTTATTTTCTCCCAACCCAGCCGAACGAGCAAAGCGTATCGCCTGGCTAACAATTTTTAATTACTTTTTAATTAGGTCTTAATTGCATTTCATATATATATTCCGTTATCCTTTTAGGAAATTGTAATTTAAAACTGGTCCCAGCACATTATTTGGAGATATTGTTTGTTCCACAGATTTAATGCGATTTTGAGTTTTCGAAGAAAATGAAATATTTCCGAATAGCGTATACAATATTGTGAATTAAGCTAAAATAGCGAGTTGATTGACGACTTTTTATTAAATCATTTAAAGTTAATTTTTACTTTGTTAAGTATACTCAAAAATAATTTTTCCTTCAAAGTGAGTAATTATGCAATTTTATGTGCATGACTACCTCAGTGAATTAGTGATTTTTTGGATGAAATATTGTTTTTATTTAACTACGATTATTGATGGAACTTTTCAATGTCTGTTGTTCTTTTTCCTCGAATTGATTTCGAAAACTATTGTTCTAGTTATTCTTGAACGGAAATTCTCGTGTATCGTCTTAAGTTGAAGTAGTCTAAGCCTTGTAATTTCTATTGGTTTGGAAATCTTTTTTATTCAAGAAGAAGCAATTTAAAAATGCTCTTGCCTTAGATATCTCCAATAGCCACAACAAGGTTAGAAAACCATATGAGCATTTCTGCTACAAAGCAGCCATCTTCAGTGAACAAGAAGAATTATTTTAGAATCTATTTTCGGCGTATTACCACTGAAAACGGCTGCTTTGTAGCCGAAATGCTCATATGGTTTTCTAACCTTGTTGTGGCTTTCGGAGATACCTAAGGCAAGTACTTTTTTAAATTGCTTGTTCTTGAATTTTTTTCAGCCTTAAGACGAACATCATTGTTCCCTGTTGAATCTTTTTACTTTCTCATATACGTAGTATATAGAGAAAGTATTGTAATCGTGAAAAATTCGACTTCGAGATTTTGATGTAAATACGTTTTAGGTGTCCCCGAGTCCATAAAAGTGGTTTTCGCCATGCCGTCTGTCTGTTCGCGGTTCTAGGGCCCAAACGCATACATAAAATCGAATGATATCTCGTACGTATGTCACAAATAATACTACGTAAAATCACTATATGGCGTCCGGTGACGTAACAGTGTACGGTAAAGGCGTGTTTACACGGTTCAATGCTATTGAACAATCCAATTGAATCAGCAGAATTAAACTTCCGCATTGAAATAGGAGTTGTTTACACGAATTAATGAAATTGATTTTAGCAATTCAACATGGCGCCAAGTGAAATAGTTCGTGCGGGTATTCGCATTATTTGTGTTCATTTAATAGTTGAGTGTTATAGAATACTATCAAGAATGAAAAACTCGACGTTTTTTTTATAAGAAGATGGATCATGAGACTAGATATTTTAGAAGCATCGGAATCTTTGTTGAGGGAATGGGCCGCAGGAGATCGCGAGATGATAAAAAATCATCTCAAAATGTCTCCGGAGCAATTTGAAAAACTCTTTGATGTGGTCTCGCCAAAAACGAGATACCGCTTGTTTGCACCAAGACAACTTTGGTACATAAATATCATATATCCCTGCTCCACTTTTCTCAGACTTCTTTACTTTTGCTAGTTCAATTGCATAGCGCGTCCGAATGCTTTTCAACTTGGCCTTCGCATCTTGTTCCGTCACTCCCGGTAAATTTAAGTCTGAAATTAAATTTTGAATATCATTTGTTCTGGCAGTCTTGATTTTATAATCACTATTTTTGCTATTCCACAAGCACTCGTACTTTTTTAGCAAGTCCAAAAACAACGGTTTATGGTCCTCTCTCCACTTAAAAACTAGGATTCTTCCGTATAATTCGAGGAACGGCCCAACACAGCTCGCTGTCTTCAGTTTACTTGTTATTCAAAGTTTAAAACTAAAGCATCTTTGTTGTGTCGAGATGAAAATGCTTTCAATGCTATAGAAATTCTGTTTACACTAATCAATCGTCGTTCAATGTGGGTGATTCATTTCCATTGCTTCCATGGAATTGAACTAAAGTAGAGCTCGACCCTACTTTCAATGTTCAATGCGATTGCCCAAGGACGTTGATTCCTGTTTACACTTTTCAATTTTTTTTCAATTTGGATGGTTCAACCAGATTGTTCAATCTAATTGAACCGTGTAAATGCGCCTTAAGCTACCTTACCTAAGCCTTATGACGTCACGACGCCGCGATCCACTCAAAATATCACGTCATTTAATGTATCGTATTCTATTATAATATTATATTTTTGGAAAGCAATTATTGTCACGTCATTTCATTTAATAAGTTCGCGACACGTGCTCACATCTAGTATGTTCCTGCCTCGCTTGCATCTCTTGTGGAATCTGTACATGGCTTACCACCCCTTTTGCGGCTGATTACACAATGTGGTATAATTTTCTGCTCGATTACTATTCGTCACTCCACCAAATCCTTTTCTCGCGTCGCTACAAGCTTGCCCTAATCAAGGACGAAGCGTGCACTGTTGTTGCGGCCCTCGAAGTCTCCGAAATTCAATTTGTTGCGTTATAGCGCCGGGTAGGAAATATCCATCCTTATGTGCCCCGAGGAAGCAAATCGTCATCGGGTGTAAATGCATAGTCGAAGTGAAAGGCTGTCGCCGAGGACTCCGTATGGAAGTACAAAAGGTCGTTTTGATAGCGGAGGAAAGGAGGGATTCGGTTATCGTTCCCTCAGTAGTTAGTGAAACTTCATCGTCGCGTGTGGAGAGGGTGGGAGGTGCGTGGGAGGTGCGTGGGGGTTAGCGGTGTGCATGTTTTAGCCTCTTTGCTACCCAACCACTCGACTCGGGGGTTAAATTGGTGGGTTGGCTGCCATTGTTTTCTTCGCCGTCGGATTTTGGGCGAGGATCTGCTCCACCCCGCAATTTCGGCGAGCAATTTCGCCACGGGGTGTTTGCGAGAGGATGCCTCATTCGTCTTTCCTACTGCAAACGCTGGAAGACTCGCTGTTTTGTGTGTGCCTTATCAGCGCTTTCGAATCATCATCGGCGTTCTTTTGTTTTTCCTTCTTTTAGTTTCCAGCCTATTTTTCGACCAACTCATTCGTTTACTGGTACTCTCCTATGGCCCTGGTATTTTCTCTTTGTGATTTATTATTTGTATCACGCGGTGTTTTTTATTTGTTCCCCTTTACCCTCGTCTCCACTTAAAAGGCTAATTAAACGTCTGTACAAGAGTCTTATTCGGTAGGAAAAATTGAGGCTAAGAATATTTCACTTCGCAGCCATCTTGAATTATCGAGAGAACGAAAACTATATTCGTTGTAGCGCTGCTTTCATTATTCAGTCAGTCAAATATAGAGATTAAAATTGCTCAATTTTCGAAGGTCTTTCAGAATATTTTCTGCGAAAGCTGAGTAAGTTTTTAATCTTTGAATAAAGCAAAAATAAAATTTCTAAATATTTATTTTAATGTAATCACGTTTTTATGCACTAAAATGTAGAAAATATAATATAAAATTCACACAAGTGAATATTCCAAAAAAATAAAAATAGTTTTGGGCACATAAAGTTGTGTGCGGTAATATTTAGCAAATAAATAAATAAATCTTCATTAATATTTCTTCGCCACTAAACTTTTATTTGCCCATAACTTAAAAAAGAATTCACGCATACCCGTCATTTTTCCATTAAAAATTTATCACTTCATCGAAAAATTAATTTTGTTAAAATTATTGTTCGTCATGAATTGGTTTTCTAAAATACCACTCAATTGCGACGTATGATCTCTCGAACGTAAAGTGGAAAATATTTTAATATAGGTGTGTAGTGGTGTAAAAAATAAATATGAGCAATTGTTTAAAAAAAATTCCATTCTTAATACTCGTATGAATGGATAATAAATAAAACGAACATTAAAGTAACTAAAAGAATTTTAAAGATTATTTAATGTTTAAATATTTCATATTTTTTGTTTATAAAATAGAGTAAATGTATTCAAGATTCCAATGAGTGAATGTCGATAAACTGATTCCTGAAGAACTCCTTTTCCTTAAAATTTCCAATCAAATCACTGATAAACTGATTTAAAAATTCTCGACACTTTTCGAAAAATTTACCTAGAACCGTGATCGTCTGTCTCCTTTTATTGGATAGCATATATTACAGAGTTAATTGTTTAAAGTTTGTATTAAATTATTCCCATAAGAATGTCGATATGGAGTGAAAGAAGTGCCTCTTGGAGGGAGAGTTAGGTGTGTTTGTGGCACGCATCCCTATCTTTTACATGTAAATATGGGTTCTCTTTTTGCGAATTCTGTTTAGTGGTATTTGTCATTGCTGAAAAGCACTATTATCTTCGTGATGCCCGTCCGTCCGTACGCATATACCAGAGAAGAATTGGCTGAACCGACTTCAACCAAATTTGGTACATAGAATCTTCACATAAATACAGAATGACATATTTCGATAGGATCGAGTCAGCAGGGGTGTCACGATTGCAAAATCAAACTTTTCGGTAAGTATGAGTTTGGAAGGAATTGGCCAAACCGATTTGAGCGAAATTTCGTGTGAAGGAAGTGTGCAACAAAAAAATACAGAATAAAGATATTTGGTCTAGATATAGAAAGCAGGGCTGCCACAATACTAGTAATTTAAAAATTTATTTTTACGCGTATATGTGTTAAACTAGCCACATCAATTTAAACCAAATTTAATACTTATAATATACACATATATACAAAACCATATTAGCATATTTAAACCGAATCAGCTAACGGGTGCCACAATTACAAATTAAACTCTTTCAGTAGTTAAGGATTTGGAAGGAATTGACTGAACGGATTTCAATTTAATTTTGTATATAAGATTTGTGCAACATACCATAATTAAATCAAGATGTTTAAAGCGGCGCTATAGAGCAGGACTACCACAATAAAACGTAAAATAATATTTCTTTTACACGTATTTCTCGAGACCAGACCGCATGAATTTTAACCAAATGTAGTATATATAATATTCACATAAATACATACCTAACGAAAATAGTATATTTCAACCGGATCGACTAAACAGAGCTACTACAATATCAAGGTGAGAATTTCTCTGTAACTATGGATTTCGAAGGTGTTGGCTGAACCGATTTCAAAGGAATTTCGTTTGTAGGGCGAGTATAGAATGGCAAACCGAAATGAACATGTTTAGAACGAATCTAAAAGGCAGGGCTACCACAATATAAGGAAAAATAATCTTCTGATTTCAAATCAAGTACATTGGTATACGATTATACTACAGCGAATTTGATGAAAAGCACTTCTGTACCACGGAAACCCGTGTACATCCCTACTTGTTATGCTTTACTTTTCTGGAACGCATCCCCCGCATAAAGAGAGGGACTATTGTACTTGCTCTCGTACATTTTTGTTACTGCAATGTTTGTATCGTACATAGAATCTTAAGTATGATGCTAATACTAGAAGCCAGTGTTTCCCAACTTTTTTACATTACGCCTCCCCTTTGGTTTTCACGAAACCCTCATGCCCCCCTCAGTTATTTGATTGAAATAAATGTAACTGTTTGCATGCATACCTATATTATTGTTTATATGCATTTTATTTATTTGTAATATTTATTACGTATTTTGTAACATTTATATTATTGTTATTGTTCAATTAACTTATAATTATTTACCCATATATCAGATGCAAAAATATTTATTTATTTAAACATCAATGTCGCAAGATGGCTCAAGCCAGGTGGCGACGACTGCTACAATATTGGACCCAAAAATCACTTGACTTAAACATTAATTAAAATTTAAAAAATCTGATGTGGCCACCACATGACGTTCTCCATATCAGTAATATTTCTAAAAATTACAAATAGGTTACATAATAATAAATATTTTAAGAAACTGTGAGAACATTTTAGACTTGACAAGGAATAGAAATAAACTCAAACCATAGCCTTCTGGTATTGGATATAGCCGCAACGCTCCAACAATTAAGAAAAGAAAAAGGAGCCTTAATAAGACGTAACGAAGCGTCATTTGTTAACAATAGTCGTCGTTGGAAGGCGTGGTGGTGGCAGCTAAAAATATAAGATATCTCTTAAACAATGCATTATATGGGAAAATGCGGCTAAAAAGGCGTTTTTCCAACTGAATTTCACTTTAACAGTTGATTTTTCCTCATGGTCTCACGTCTCCACTTGAAGCACCCTACGCCCCCCTCCCCCCAGTTTGGGAACCACTGCTATAAGCATATATATTTCAAGTGACATTCATTATAGTTCATTCCTGTAGGAACGTCAGCCGTGGGAGTTATACAAAGCACGAGCGGGATGCTATTATTACAATTTTCAATTTAGAGCAAATCAAAACAATTCATAAGTCTCCACCTTTTGAGAAAATACTTATTTTACATCGTGGATTGTCTCGTTGAGTTTTTTGTTTTTAAAAAAAGATTTCCGAAGTAAATTAAATTGTCCTTTGTTAAATTTTGGTAAATATTCAACGGAGACTATAAAGTAGTAGTCTTGTAAATTTTTAAATAACATCTTTTTATAGTAACTATAAAATTCATAGTGGTGCTTGGGATCAATTCATTTATGGGGTTTTAAGTTCCTATGTTCTGTGTATATAAACTTAAGACGATAAAACTTCATTCTTGGAAGTGATTCTAGGAGTCATTTTATAAAAATGTTTCATATTTCCCATGGAATTAGCTCACCTTTCTCGTAATTTGGTTGTTTTTTATTATTTTCTTTGCAGTTCATTATATAGAATTCTATTTTGGGATTATATAGATAGCATTTAGTGCTGCGCAGCAAAAATCTGTGCTTCATGTTATAACGCGGGAACAACTGTTTGCTAATGACCTAGTTTCGGGACGTTGCAGCGAGAATAAAGCAGCTCCTCTCCAGCGGTGTTGTGTTAGTCATTTTTCTCTTTCAGTTAAATCGATATTGCATTAAGATGTACTAACCGAAACTACGCATTGTACAAGAGCTTGTATATTTCTCTTTTTTTGATGTAATACTCTCGTTATGGTCCTGATAGCGCAAAGAGAAAAGACTTCTTATTAAGCGCTTGAGTTACCCAAACGTTACTGCAATTATTGCGAGTTTAATTTATTTTTATGAGTTAAAATTAAAGTAATTAATTGAAATAGTTATTTTCGATGGATAAACTAAAATTTGGATAGGATCTGACTCTGTTCTAGGAAGCATTGTGGCATTTATTTCACCTTAGTTAAAGTAAGTTTCTTCGGTAAGATAACTTAGTCTTGGAGTTTTAGAGATGTAAGAATATCATCCAGTCCACGGAAATTAATTCTCCAAGTTCTCGTAATATTTCCCTTTATATAACAATTCCGTTTCGATATAATGCCAGGCGTATCTTAAATTAAAGGTTTTTAATGTAACGTGGATGGGTAATGTTAGCATACCTACTTAAGTTTTTGGGTCCTTTTCTCTGCCAATGCAACTCGTAAGTTCAACTGTTTCCCTGTATCAGTCGTGGTTATCTTTTCCATTTATATTCTGTTCGTGTTGTTCATCGTATTAATTACGCTTTATATCAGGACATTTTACTTTAAAGTATCAAGATAAAATTTCTGTGGAGTTGCTACGAGCAGTTTATATGTTGTTCGTTTGTACGGAATTTCTGGTTAATCAACCTCTTGGAATATTATAGCCATAACTCCTTCCACACCGAACACATACACACAAGAGAGGAGGGAAACCCAGTGCCGGCATTAGCCTTCTCTTTACGAAGAGCACCAAGAGGGCCAACAGTTTATATGTAGTTTGTCGAGTTTTCGTTCCAACCAAAGTACTTGAGATGTATGTTGTTTTGTTACCGAATTCCAGTTTGGTGTTTTTGTTATTTCAGCAGTTAGACTATCTGTATTTTAATTTATCTTCAACGATTCCCAGCGAATGAATTGCCTTCCTCGGTAATTCGTTTACCGAATCCGTAAGGGAAGTCAGTTGCTTGCTCTTTTATCTTCACCAGGCGCCCAAATAATTAAAACGCACCATCAAAATTATCAGAATTTGAAATTAAATCGGAAGTCGAGGTAACGGGGAGCGAGGGAAACATCGCTACGGTAGAGAATTATAATTGGCAGAGATTCTTTCATTACGGCTCGACGCTCCGTCCCGTTCGTTTCGAGATACCCCCTTTCCTCGAGCCATTGGTCGTTATTTCAGTGCAGTCCTTTCGGCTGTTTCCGCGATCGTTCGAGAGGATCAGTTTAGTTCGGGTTTTGGCCAGGTCTCCCGCGCGCGCGCAGGTGTCTTCCTTCCCGATACAACCTCTCTCTCTTCCCACTTTTTACATTTCTTCATCTTTTTTACGTGTCTTTTCACCTTGTCTAGATTCACCCCTCCATTCGTTTTTGCTGTAGTTTTTCGATCCTCGATGATAATTATCAACCTATATAATTTGCTTGTTTATGTATCAAGTGTTAATGCTCGACTGTGGCGCCGCTCTTAAAGAGGCGTTATAAAAGAGAGGGAGAATCGAGAACTATTTGTGATTGACTGACTAATGGTATTATTATCACACTTTCCGATTAGATAAAAGATTGAAATTTCGTAAAAATATTTGACCCTTATAGTAAAAGCCGTTGACGAAAAAAATTCCCAAAAAAGACGCGGGATCGAATCGAGAATATAATTTCTATTTCTCATAAAATAAAACGTAAAAATCAATTTAGTGACGTGCAAGCTTTCATTCTTTTGCTCATAAATGTTAGAAATGTTGACCCTCGATCTTCAAACTGGGACGGTTTTAAAGGAAAATGAACAAAGTTTCTTATTCTTATCGTCGTTTGTCTCTCTCAATCCGAAAACGCTCGAATTTAACGTTTAAGTGACTTTTTTGGGCAAAATTTAGCGATTTGATGAGGTTTTGTCGAAATCAAGGCTCCATTATTTTCTCAATTTTTATATATGAGTAATATATACGTACGTATTGAGTGCCTTGATATGAGCCATCAAGCATTTAACGTGTCTTCCAGAGTGTCTTAAATAATGTACAACGGTTTTCTGTATATTAAAGTTTGTGTTATACATCCATTATGTTAGAATTTTGAATACAATTTTGATATTTGGGAGATACGAATAAATTATTTCTAAGAACAATAAGTGCGAGATTTTAATTTAAATAATAAATAATATATTCCTCGACATATTGACGAACTTTTATACCAGTCCTTTAATAATCCGATTTCTTTCTTCCCGTCTTATATTATGATTACAATTGCTTTACAATGAAATGGAAAATTTTATATAGCGTTCTTATGAGAATTTGGTTGTTTTTAGGTCATATTTAAAATGTAAGAAAATAGCTAAGTACCCGTTGCTTTGTAATAGTTAATATCGCGAATTTTATAACTAATAGCTCATTCTTGAAAGTAGAGGAATGCAAAACATTTAATATTCCGTATTTAAAAAATGAGAAATTGCAGTTCCATAACAAAAAAAATCATTCTAAGTGATATAAAGAATGTTTTTTATATTCCAATTATGGGTATTAATGAATAGTATTAGTCATTATACATCATCAACTCCTGTTACGGCGTAGAGGAGATTCCGGTTGAATTCGCTGGTCATGAGGGCATTAAGTTATAAACCTGCATTTGTTGAAGATGTGATATCATCCCAACTACTGATACTTCTCAATATCTCACTGAAAAAAATTATTATCAATTATTAAATGAGCATCATGCCTTTCTACCCAGCGTATATCGTACAAGCTACTTAACTGCTTCCCCTTATCTCTCTTTAAAACAAAACTTCTCTTAGCAGATAGACGAAAGAAATTTATTACCTCACCCATTACTCCAAAATATTTTCTAATAGGCAGAATTTCGGAGGATTTCGACAAAGTCAAGTTAAATGAATGGCTTTGACAAGGAACCCTAACCGCATGCGGAGCAACCTTACGAATTTCTGAAACAGCGCCACGCTGCTCGGAAGCCATGACACGACAACTGTTGGTACAGATCCCAACACAGTTTTCCATTTCTAAATTATTTTTAAATAAAAACTGGACCGCTGATTTTCCTATCACATTTCCACTCAATTTTGGTTCGATTTCTTCACAAATGCCTGATCCGAAATGTATCTCATGCAAGTCCACAAAACCAAGGAAATCTTCTCTTATTTAATTCTCATAAACATACCTAATAATAATGCTTAACTGCGACACTAGAAATATATCGGTTGTTTCATCAAATAAAATGGAATAATACTTTCCTTCACTCACAAAGTCTTGGATCTTTTTCAAAATTTCATCGCCGCAACACTGAATGACTGAGTTCTGGGTCGTTTTTGAGATGTAAGTAGCATTTGCGCTAGAGGATTTCAGGTGATTTTCAAGATCTTGGTCTCCTCCTCGGATACGTAATTTTAATATAGCGGGAAAGTTTCCCTCGTTAGTTATGCTTTCATTGCCTTCAGGCACGTCTGACAAACAACCGTCATCTCTATGGCCTCGAAATGGTATATTTTGTCGACCTAAAGTGATTATCGTATCAATAATGGGCAAAAGGCACTTTCGATTATCTTGAACTTGTTTTAATCGGGCTGAAATCAACATGTTTTGAACTTCAAATTGGGGCTTTCCAAAATTCATTAAAAAATCTTTTGCCGACTCTACAGCGCGTTTGTGATACACATTGCCTTTATGTTTTTCAAGAATACCATCTTTCCCCAAAAGTTTAGAAAGTGCAGTAATTGGCTTTGATACCAAAACCCCACGCTCATATTTACAATTAATCGCACCAACTGTTCTGGGAGCAAACAAGGTACAATATTTGCAGTAAATGCCTCTTTTACAATGTTTTGGCGGGCAAAACGGATTTCCTAAAAGTTATTTTTTTGTTAAATTATCTAATAATATTCCTTCATTCAAGTAAATACCGATATTGTTTTTTACCATAACACTACTATAATGTTCGATATCGACGGAACGAGCCGATGAAATAACTGAACTGCTGTCTTCATTAGCGAAGAACTCTCTCTTTAAGGAGTTTGTTGGTGTGAGGTAGAAGCTGCCACTTCTTGATTGCTCGAATTTACCTTAGATTCTGTTTCTGATGAATTAAGATAAAAATGCAACGTTATCTGGAGTTTTTGTCTTGATGTAATTTTTATCTTACATCGAGCAAGTATTAATGCAAATATAAAACATCTGATGTGGCCACCACACGACTTTCTCCATACCTGTAATATTTCTAATAATTCCAAATAGGTTAAATGATAATAAATATTTGAAGGAACTACGAGAAAAATTTAAAGACTTTACAAAGAACAGAAATAAACCTAAATCTGATATGGGATATAGTCCCGAAGCTCCAACAATTAAGAAAATAAAAAGGAGAGTCAAGTGTTTACGATAGTCGCCGGTAGGTGGTGTGGTGGTGGCAGCTAAAAAATTTAGTTTTAAAAATATCTCCTCCACAATGTATTATATGGGAAATTGTTTCAAACAAAGGTTGTAGAAAATTTAATTACCTACAACTTTTATTCCAACGTTTTTACATTGATCAAATATTAAAGCAAATATAAAAAACGGATGTGACAAGAGTAAACACCCACTTCCGGTTGACCGATTTTTACCATGGTACTACAAATACCAGGTAGGTCGTTGCGCATCTCAGGCGAGTGTTGCTTCGAGCGTGTGACGTCACGTGGCATATAGATTGTGCTTGCGTCTATGATTTAGAATTGACTGTGGTCGCGGGTTTGGAAAATTATTATGTTTTCTCTTGAACTGTGGCTTTCTCAGTGAAATGACGTCTTGTGCGGTATTTGGTTGTAATAACAGTTACAAAAATTGTGATGGTAGGGTGAGATTTTTTCGATTTCCCCAAGAAAAGTCCATTCAATAAACATGGATTCGATCATGCCGGAGAAGAGACAACATAAACGTGAAATCAGGTAAGAACAGGTATTCTTTGGTTTAAATATTCTACTTATTAATTTTATCTATATCTATTTATTTAATTATTGCTGGTGAATTGAACTTCAGTAATCTGTGCGATGTAAAATTCTTCTCAAACGGTTTTAAGTACCTAACACCTGGTGGTTGTTACAATGAAACTAGTGATGTCGTTATAAATAGTTAAAGCGTCAATATTATAAAATTTATTCATTCAGTATGACGTTAACTATTACTTAATCGATTTATACAGTGCCTCTTCGGTGGATTTATGCATATTTAGAATGAAATAACAAGATGATCCATTATAATGCCTTTCCTAATAATTAAATTAAATGTGCGGTAATTACTTATATTGACTTTAATAGCTTTAAAATCACTGCAGATGAGTTGCTCTTTGTGTTCCCAAATTTCATAAATTAGAGCTCTAAAATATTAAAATTACATTCGAGCAAAAAACTAAATTTATCATGTGTATTTTTGTGGAAAAACTAGACTATATCAATTCTGAGTCCAACAATAGTCACTGCAATGGCTATACTCTTAATCTATAGATATTAATAAAAGGCAATTTTAAAGAAAAATAAATTACGAGAGAAAAAAATAAAGTTTCTATAGATTAAAAATAATTTTGGACGTAAAAGAATTGTGTACCGTAATGTATTTCTTTGTCATGCAATTTCTATTCACCCATACTCAATTATGTGAATTTTATATTTATTGTTTACTTTTTAGTGCATCTAAAAGTTGATTTCATTAATTTTTTTATTTCAATTTCAACTTAATTCACGCATACCCGTCATATTTGAAGGGCAATTACGCTAGTGAGTGATAAAAACGGCAGTATTTACGCGAAATTCTAAGAAATCAATTATGAAAAGAACTAAAAAGTTAACTTGGGAAAATCGGCCTTTGAGTGAGAATTATGCGGGAAATTAAGCCCTTCTCTTTGAGATGAGTACGAAACCTTTCTTAGAATTCTTTTCTCTTCGTCGAAGTTCACTTGATGCCGAATGTTCTTAACAAACTTGAGCTTTTTCCAATTCCATTAATTCGTTAAAAAATCATTGTATGTAAAAATTAACCTCCCGGGATTTCATAGCATGACTTATAAATGTATTATTTATAATAATAAAGGGTGAAGAAATAAAAAGACGGATATCAACAGCCGATTTACGTTAATTTTTATACAAATTTTAAGCTTCCCGCTAAAAAGCTTACACCACGTGACGTCATGCGCGAACTGGACGCGTTTTCGTCCACCGGAACGACCTACCTCGTATAGTAGTACCATGGATTTTTACCAAAAACTTATCAGCACGTCTTCCTTTAACAAGAATGTCAAATATAAAATTGCACGCTTATCTGATTAATAATTTTTGAGTTAGAGCACCCACAAAATCTCGGTCACATACACGCACACACACACCTCATCGAGAAAATAGTCAAAACGTGTTCAGGGGACCTTAAAACATGTATTTCCGTTCAAATCTCGAATTCGTTTTTTTCATGGAATCAATAATTTCTCTATACTTCGTAAATGGAGAAAGTAAAAAATGGATGTTGCAAGAGTAAACACCCAATTCCGGTAGATCGATTTTAACCAAAAACTAATCGGTTATTGTCACTTTAACAAAAATGTCAAGTATAAAATTTTGCGTTGACCTGATTAATAGTGTTTGAGTTTGAGCACCCACAAAATCCAGTCACAGACACACCCACAGACATCATCGAGAAAATAGTCAAAAAGTGTTCAGGGGACTTGAAAACATTTATTTCCGTTGAAATCTCGAATTCGATTTTTTTATAAAAACAATACTTTCCCTAAACTTCGTATATGGAGAAAGTAAAAAGAGAGAATCAGCCGAGTGAAAGGAGAAGCGAATTTGAGAAGGAAATCTTTTAGTGGATGTAATTCTCTGTTTGGTGGAAGTCCTTTATTGGATGTAATTCTCTGTTTGGTGAAAGTCGTTTCGTGGATGTAATTCTCTGTTCTGTGGAATACCGTGCATTCCTTTGCCCTCGCAGCGCATCGCCTCCTCGATGCGCCGTTCATCTGTCATCTGGTGTCGCATCTCTCACTTCTCGCTACTCTCTCAGTCGTGAGGGAGTGCGGCCAGACTCAGAATTTACATAACTAGGACAAATGGCCTCCGTAGAAGAGAAGGAATACCGCGCCGTAAGGATTTCCTTATCCCCTTCTTCATTCGGAGAGAACGGGAAAAATGAGGGAGTTTCGTCTGCATCTTCACCTGGCAATGACTGAACGAGAATGAGGTGGAATTAATACAGTGTTCTTCAACCTTTTATAACTTGATGCACCCCTAGGCCAGGTTTTGGGAAAATCATGCACCCCAGAAGGAAAATGACCACAAATTTGTGTTTACTCAACCTTTGATACCAAACTTTATTTGCACCTGCACATTATATTTAAATTTAAACATGAAGAGGCAAAAATAAAATACAAATAATAGCACACATTTTATACATAAAATAAAACAGCTACTCGTTATAATAGTGTAAGAAATAAAGATTATTAACTATCTAATTTATATTTTTAAGCTACACAAAAGAACCTTAATGAATAATATTTTTGTCGAAAACCATTCATTAAACACTATTTATTGGACATCTTTCAATGAATGCACACCATTCATGCCATGCACCCCCTCATGCACCCTGTCAGTTCCATGTACCCTTGGAAAAATCTCATTCACCGCGGGGTGCATCATGCATTTTGGTTGACTATCACTGAATTAATAGACGCAGTTTTCGGCGAGAAACTCCTCCTCCCACGCCCTCCGTTTCTCCACCTCATATTAAGAATTTTTTGGTCTCGTGATTTAGTTCCACCCCGTCCTTCCCACCCTGTCCTTCCCACCCTGTCCTTCCCATCCTGTCCTTCCCATCCTGTCCTTCCCATCCTGTCCTTCCCATCCTGTCCTTCCCATCCTGTCCTTCCCACCCTCTTCCCTGTCCACCCGCTTCCCTTCTCCCCCTCTTCCCTTCGCCCCTCTTCCCTTCGCCCCTCTTCCCTTCGCCCCTCTTCCCTGTCCACCCGCTTCCCTTCTCCCCCTCTTCCCTTCCCCCCCTCTTCCCTTCCCCCCCTCTTCCCTTCCCCCCCTCTTCCCTTCCCCCCCTCTTCCCTTCCCCCCCTCTTCCCTTCCCCCCTCTTCCCTTCTCCCCCTCTTCCCTGTCCACCCGCTTCCCTTCTCCCCCTCTTCCCTTCCCCCCCTCTTCCCTTCCCCCCTCTTCCCTTCCCCCCCTTCATTCCCTCTTCCCTTCCCCCCTCTTCCCTTCCCCCCCTTCATTCCCTCTTCCCTTCCCCCCCTTCATTCCCTCTTCCCTTCATTCCCTCTTTCCTTCCCCTTCCCACCCCTCCCCTGCCACAAGTAATAAAAAGTGCGCACTCACCTCTTTCAAATGACACTGCTACTAATATCTGCTATCATTCCAAGGAAGTCACACTTAATGCTTCAATTTTTTCAATTTAACGTAGATATAAGGTTTGACAGAACAATATCTATTGTACTTAAATTATGTTTCAAGTTTTCTGAGATTACTAATGTTCAAAATTTATTAAATGATAGTTTTTAGTGGATATCTGTTGGTTCCACATGTCTTTACACCCCCTTCTTGTGCGGGTGTTTTCCTGTAGTGCATCTATTTGATCTTTTCTGTCTTTCTTTCCTTTCTTTTCTTTTCGTTCTTTTTTCTCTTCTTTTATTGCCGTATTTTTTGTAGGCAACTTAAACATATTTCGCAGGCCCACGAACACCTTTCCTGTGTGGTTGTTATCCTTTTTTATCCTATACTCTTTTATTGCTTTTATTTTTGTGTGGCTATCTTATATATTATAGTGCAACATATGATGATTTGTTTTGTGAGATTTAGTAGGTTTCGCAGGTTTTTTACAACCCCCTTCTATGTGGGTGTTTTCCTACAGTGGGTTTTTTTATTTTTCCCACACAATTATTATCTTTTTACAATTATTGTTTTATTATTATATTATTGGGACTTCCTAGTCTCAATCTCGCCCCAAATAAAGACCATATCTAATATAATCTAATCCCCTTCCCGCACCCCCTCTCCCCCTCTTCACTTCCCTTCCCACCCCTCCTTTTATACACCTCTTTATATCCCTTTCTTCCCTCCTCCCTCACGTTCCGGGGTCTCGGTATTTCATTTCCAAACCGTCTCATAATTCATCTAAAGTTCCCGTTTTCATTTCTCTGGCATCGTCTTTCTTCCCTCCTTCTCGTTAAGAGGTGCGCGTTTGCTCGGGAAACGTTTGTGAGGGGTGGATGTGAGGGAAGCATTTCCCAGGAGTGTTCCTCCCTTGAATTTCCAGCCCATTTCCCCTCAACATTCAAGGGAATGATGTAAACAGGATGACAATATTTCAATATATCTTCATCACGCCCTCTACATATTCTTGGTTTCTTGATTTATTCGTTGCGTATGGTGCCCATTGAGCGATGACGCTATTTGAAGGATTGTTTTTACTCATTTATTTTTTAGGCGTATCGTTAACCGAACTAAACCGTAAATCGCGACTTGTTTACAAAGGCGGCGCTCTTTCCCAAATAGAACCGGAATTTCGCTACACTCCGGATTTCAAGTCAGTATTATATAACCATACGAGTTAAGCAGTTGTAATACAACGTCATCAATTAAGTAAGACAACTTTTTGTCGGAAAAATTCCTACAAGTCCAAATCCAATTATTTTATTGCTAGACGACATTTTTACAGCATTGATTCTCAAGTGCGGCCACCGCTTAAGTTTAATGCGGCCACCAGCAAAATTATATTTTCAGCATAACAATAATTAATATGCAGACTGCGATGAATACCGTGATGTCACATTTTTGTAATTAATAATTGTTATTGTTATTTTACCTTGTTAAAATTCTTAGAAGCCTTACGTAGAATACCAAATACCACTTAGACCAGAGGTTCCAAACCTGGTGCTCGCGAGCACCGCTGTGCTCTTTGGCAGCTTGATTATGCTCTTCGGCAGCCTGGTTGCACACTTCTGCGATGCTTAAATTTCGTTACCTAACATCATTAATTTATTATGATCAGTTGCTTTCTTTCTGAACGTATATAAGAACACTACTAATAACGTTGGCGTTGGTTTGATTTTAGTATTTATGATCATTATTTTATCGTATTAAGGTGTGATAGTCTAGGACAGGGGTCGGCAAGCTTTTTTTCATGGCGGGCCACATACGTAGTTGTGAATGCTTCGGAGGGCCGCATTGGAAGTCACGAGAGCTTCGGCGAGCCGGATGGCCGTTTATATCAGAAGTTACTTTGAGACTGTGGTCTCATATTTTAGAAAATCAAGTCTAAATAATTTACTAGCGTTATATCTCCACCAGAAATAGTTTTGAGACTATAATTTCACTTTGTATTAATAACCATAATCTATGACCTCCGCAATGACCTTTGAAGAAATTTTTCCAAAACGCTTTCGAAAAGTGGTTATTATTGAGTATCGTGAATATAATGCTTTATTAATACAGTACTAAATACATTTGAAGTAAAATTAAAATACTTTATAAAAACATTTTTGTAATTAATCTCTGAAATATCGTGCCACATAAAATCACTTCGCGTGCCACTTTTTGGCACGCGTGCCATAGGTTGCCGACCCCTTGTCTAGGATATAGCTTAGCGCTCGCTTGATGTACCAGAATACACCTTGGTGCTCGCCACATGGAAATAGTTCGGAACCCCTGACTTCGACCTTAAACATGCGGCCACCACAGCATGGCAGGTGATGCGGCCACGATGAATTTTTCTCTGAGAACCACTGATCTAGAGCGATAACCGGCGGCGCCCCTTGATGCTGGAATGAAGTATCAGTCAAATAAGTAAGAGTGGCTTATTGTTCGAAGCGAATGGCGAAATAAAGAGCTGGCAGGCTTATCTTAAGTGGGGAGGGATGTACTGTAGATGAGGCCGCCATTTTCTTTTGATTCGCAGCCTTATAACGGCTGATGCTCAACCGAGATGGCAGATTTATGCTTGAAATTGTTTTCCTTATTGAATTTGTTAATTCGCCGCAGTGAACATTTGATTTCGAATTGGTTAACGGGTTAAATTTTGCGCTTGGTGCCTTTATGGAAATAGAATGTATTTATTCCGATTATTTTCTCGATCGATGGTCATTTCCGGTCGTAGATTGGTGGAATCTTTTCCTCGATTCTTTTAAGATTTTCGATCGTTTCTTTCGGAAAAAGATTACGACGTTCTTTTCGTTGTTTGCTTTTCTCTCATTGGAGTTCTGAGACGGAGGGTTGTCGCTTGAGGACGACAGACGGGTTAATTTGATTGGACCGCTAGATGTGTCGAAGAGAGCCACGAACTGGAGGTGGGAGGTAATTGATTGACGACGTTAGGATGGAGATGGGTTTAAGGGCGGAGAGATTAGGCGGGAGCGCTGAGGGGCGTGCGTACCGGATGCGGGATTAAGATTTTACAACTGCAATCCTTTCTCTTACAGGATTTTCCTTTGATGAAAATACACTGGCATCTTATCGAATTGAATCTGTCGCTTTGATCAGTTGTCATTGATTACGGAATTGTTCGCTGGAAGTAAAGCTCGTGCTGAGACGATTACGTTTCTTGCTTGTAGTTGCAAAGAGAGGTACATATGTTGCTTTTACAAAGAAATATTAAAAGCCATGAAAAAAATTTGTGTGAAGTGGTGTATTAGATCGCGTTTATAATATCGTGCGCGTTGTAACTAAGAAAATGTAATAAATTTTTAAAAATAAACCAACTACAACGTGTATGTGAAACGTTTTTATCGTCCCTATTTGTAGATGCTAGACAATCCATGAATTATAAATCGGTTCCATGTTTGGGTATATGTTCATGGATCTGAGCCCTTAGATGATTTCCTTTATTAATGATTCTGTAGTTAGGATTCCATTCGTTTTTTCCGTAACTTAATCACCTCCGAAGGGTAGTGACTTGTTCCTGCAATAATTTTAAATATTAAGCATGTTGTGTGACTTATTCAAATCCTCTTTCGTTGAAACTTTTTTCTTACATGAGGCTCAGCGGGCGTTACACTTATTCGCGCTTGTTCTGGGATTCAGTAACGACTCAAGTAGAAATCTCTAGTAGATTTACCGGGAGCGAATTAAAAATGTAATTTGTCCTGAGCCATCTTTTTTCGCTATTTCATTATCGCGAGGAGTGGCTTTCGTCCGGCAGGCGGATCATGACCTTGGGATGTTGAAGCATGCGCGTTATCCGCATCGGGTGTGGAGGAGGGTGGCGGGAGGGGGAAGGGGAAAGTTAGATTCGTTTATCAAACTTGCGAGGTAGGCGAAAATTGGTCTGAGGTTACTGTGAAAAGTTTCCATTGAGGAGAATGGAGGGGGGTTTGGAGAACTTTTTGTTCGTCCTAGTTTAATGCTGCTGTTAACGCAAACTTGATAGCGCGATTAAGTCGACTCGGTGAAAAGTTGATGCGTGGATGGGAATGGGTCGGATGAAAAGGATATTTCGCTGCTAAACTCGTTAAATACATGTACTACAACTTTATGCGTTACTTCTAAAAAAAGATGAATATAAATGGTACACATTTGTAATCTTTTTGCTTTTTGTGTATTGCTCATGGTGCCTCGTTCGATTTTTACTTTCTCCGTACGTAGTACATACATGTAGAGAAATTATTGTATTGATAAAAAAAATCGAATTCGAGATTTCAAATACACGTTTTAAGGCCCCTTGAATACGTTTTCACTATTTAATCGATGATATGTGTGTGTGTGACTGTATGTCTGTGTTTAATATGAATTTTGTGTGCGCTCTAACCCAAAAACAACTTATGAAATCAACAACACTTTATAATTAACAGTTGAATTAGAAAACCAAGGTCTGATTAGATTTTGGCTGAAATTGGTCAATCGTAAGTGGAGGTTTATTTTTGTAATTTTTCCGTTTTATTTTTTCAAATATCTCCTATGGGACTTAATTCATTTGTCGTTATCCAAGCTGTAAACAATACCATTTTCTACAAGTTTTGATTTAAAAAACGTTTTTTCCGTTGTTATGATAATATTTTGTAATTCTTGATGAATACACCTACGTTACCAAGGGGAGTTTTAATTGCAATCAAATTTATTCCAATGCCATCAAGCGTCATATTTTGTAAACAAAGTTTCTTGTAAATATTGACCGATCCCAGCACCGCCAACGGTAGTTTTAATCGCACATCGTTTTGTTATCCATATGAACAGATAGTAATTTTGTTTATTTATTGGTTTTTCAATGTGAAAAGTGATTCCGAGTGTTTTTCTGTATGAAAATGATTGTGTTGAAAAATTATTCACGCGTGTAATTGCCGATTATTGTTCTTGGGGACGCAGATTTCGAGAGCAACTTCCCATTATTATTTAAATCATATTAATTTCTTTCTCTTTCTAAGGAGAAAGTCATGCGCTGAAAACATCAGATTTTTTATTGATAATCACCGAAGGAAATGTTATAAAAATGTTGCTATTATGATCTCTTTATTCGTATTTTTATGCGATTATCGTATTTTATAAATTCTGGGTACTTTTTAGGAGCAAAATTTAAGCACCTCTCCATACTATCAATGAAAATCATTTTTGGATTTTTTGTTCATCACCCTAAATTACACGAACGCAGGAAAATACATCTCCAGGAGAAAACGTAGTGGAAAATAGATGCCTTGAACTATATGTAAAAATTCAGTATTTTCACCCTGAAGCTGATGAGCGATAATCACACACTGAAAAATTTACAAATAATATATAAAAATCCGCTATCTGATTTAACTATTAAAATTATGTAATATCATCAGAGGTGTTGATAAATATATTCATTGATATTGTATATTGATGAGGTTAATATTACTTGATGTAAACGGAATGTCTCGATTAAAAGATATGACAATCCCTTAAGAACCTTATCGGCTTTGCAGATTCTTTCGTATATCTTTTTTCCCATTTTGTTTTGTTTCCTCAATAATTACGCCTAAGAGTTTCCTTTTCGTTCATATGGATGTCATCTCATGGCGTAACTTCATGTCAGTTATTCTAGTTCCCGCAGTATCCCAGCAGTCTAACCCCGAGATTGTTACCAGCAGCGTGACAGTAAATTAAAAAAATCTGATAGGGCTGCAGTCGTAAGTTCTGTTGCTATTAAAAGCCTAGTGTCAGTCGTTCTAATTGCGATCGCACCGTTCTAATTAAGGACTCTCTCTTGGTGGAGTCTCCGAATGCCCCTCCCTCGCTGCTTTATGACTTAATAAAAAAATGAGGGATAGGAAGATGGCTGACGGCCTTTACGGCAGTGGCAACGGGTGAAAAAAATCCTTTGAAGGCGCGTTCTTTATTCCATGCACAAAGGTGAAATTACTTGGAGCTCCCGTAATGGAGCTTGAAGAGAAGGGAGATGGGGTGAGGAAAGGCTTCTGCTAGTTGGACTCCAGGGTTTTCTTAATGGAATTCTGGAAAACTTGGGCGAAAGGGAAAAGAAAAATGAAAGGCTTAATTCCGTAGAAATAATTTGACAGTGCGGGCACGGGAGAGCGAGGGATTGGGATAAACCGGAATCATTAGTTGACGAAACTTTTCGCAAATAATCGACCGGCCCAATGATTTTTCGTGGCGATGAATGATCCGTGATTACGTCCCCGCGTGGTAAAAGTCATTTCTTCCTCGTGAAATTTATTAAATTCGGGAGTGGACAATAACGAACGGATCCGATTCACTGGAAAATTTTATTCCGCCCTTAAACCTTCAATGAGAAAGGGATCCGTGAGCATTTAATGCGAAAAAATTTCTAACGTTGACAAAAAATAACTATTGAAATCCGGAAATCTTTCTATGATGCTTTTTTAAGAAATGATCCGCAGTGGAATTTCCGATTAGATATAGATTCTTCCAGCCCACCGAATCACTCGCGGATTCTGATGTAACAGAGCGCATAGAAAAATCTCCTGCTGCTGATTTAAATGGTCATGGTGCTGTTGCGAGGAAGTAATCATTTCACTACTGAATCTAAAACATGAAAAATGTTCGAATTTTGCGAACTATTTGTTGTATGTTAAGACAATATCAATGTTTCTTTACAAGGTATTTCGTCAGTGAAAAAAAATTGCTCCTTAGTTTGTAATACTCTACAATTGATCACTTGTAAAAGTTCTTAACTTGTGTATGTTTCACGCTGTGACTGTAATCATGATAATGTTGTCTCTGTCGAGTGGGGTATTTAGCTCTTTTGTCCAATCCCATTCCTTCCCTTAGATATTTGATTTGACCTGAAGCAGTTCGCAAAACATTGGAATTCATTGAGTGAAAGGAAGCAACATAAAATTATCGTGGGATTCCACCTCTTTGAAATGTTATTTCCTACGTGACTGTTGCTCATTGTAAAAGTTCAGGTCGCTCAACCGAACATCCAGCGCTTCCCTCTTCTCAGGATTATCCTGTGCGTTTTTTCCTTCGAAGCTAATTTTGGCTTTCAAGTTGGGGAGTTTGTAAAATGTCAACTGTGGAGTTTTAACCTATTTTCTGTATCTTCCTTTTAAGTTTATCGTATTTATTAGACATTCTTTAAATCTCTTTTGATTCTCTCCCTATTGTTTCTCGAATTCGCGTCGCACCTCTTTGTTAGAACTGTACTTAGGGTTCTATCTTTTGAACGTTCGTTTATCAAAGAGCTACATTAATTAAGTTGGGGATTTGCCTCTGTGTTCTCAAAGAAGCCTTTCATAAGGAATAATCGCTTTCGTAAAAACTTAAGCGGCACACTCGAGTAACTTAACTATAAGAATGGCTGCTTCGTTCATTTCTCAGCTATCGGTTTCCTTTTTCGATTATTCGTTTTGTGGATAATTTCTTCCTTTGAATTTGTTTCGGACTAAATCCGGGATGTTTTAATCATGATCAGATTGTCGATTATTTCAGCTTTCGCGTCGTCTTGAAGGGTTTTGTAAACCTAATTAGAGATTTAACGATCGAGTTCGTTTTTAAGCTGCGTTTTGTGGTGTTATTCTAGCAACGTGGTTCTCAAGGGCTCTTTGGTATGTATTATTGCCTCCAAAATTTAGGATCGACTCTTGAGTATTAATTGAAAAATTCTCTTTGTATCAATGTTGGTCTCATTTCAACTCCATGGGAATGCTGTTGTTAAGCTGTGACATTACCACATTGTTTTAAATATAATGCAAAGAAAATTCAAACTTCATATTGGTGCAATGAATGTTCCTGTGAATTATAAGTGCTCGAGTCCACGTTGAATGCATGACCTGTGATTTACTTATCTGAAAAACGTGCAGAGTAAAACTGTAGATTTAGAACTAATATAAATGGACGCTCGTATAATAAAACGGGGTGCTGACGAATTTAAAGAATACATATGCCAAAAAATGTTACGCCGTTGCTTGATAGAAAACAATCTTTTTATCAGTCTTCCAAGAAAAGGAGTGCGGTTTTGTATTTTGCGTAGAATGTTTAAAAATATTTCCTAGTTGATAAAGAACGGTCAAAAGCCATTTCCAAAATAAATAAAAAAATTGAAAAAACTCATCGTTTCAGAATCGTTTTCATAATGAGGTACTTTTTCTGTATCTTCGAAAAAGTAAGTCTGTATGTTTAACTTTTCAGTGTGAAAATAATTTTCGCACCGTGCATCGTCCTCACGTATTCCATCCGATCTTCATTCCTAATTTATTTAGTATTTAGCTTTAATATTTCGTTCACTTGTGCGCAGAAAACGGGCATTTTTACGAAGAAATCTTTTCCTTCTTCGTACTCGAAGTATGAAGTATTGACGAGCGTGTCTGTACCGTGTTTTTGTATGTATCATTTAATACTGAAGCAGCGCACAACCTTTTCTCGCTCGCCGTATCCGAAGGTGTTTTGGAAGAAAACCTTTTCTGCTTTCAATAATCCCGGCACTTATATCTTAGGCGTTCCAACGGTTTCTTCCACTTTTAGAGAGAGAGAAGGATTTTTGTGTCTATTTTTCGCTGGCCGTCACCTGTCCCTTTGCCGTTCTCGTCTCTTAACCGTATAACAGTCGCTTTGCATTGCTTTCGGCGTTCGTAGGTCGACGTTAAAGAGACGTAAAGTGTCCATTCCTTCTCCTTTTGAGTGCTTTCGAGTTGGGGTAATTACCGGACCGAGGTTTCGCACCACTGAACACGAGAGGGGATCTCGATCGAGGAAAGCGATTCAATCCCCTTGCCTCTGCTCCAACAGATACCCCTTAGGATTCTCTCGTCTTTTGAACGCATTACATCAACGAAATGTTTAAAAACGGAATGATATGATAATGCGGGACAAAGTGCGAGGCAGCGATTGGAAGAGGGAAGCATCACTTTTTGTATTAGCCAGCGGATTCCTATTTTACTCGAGTGGAAGCAGCGATGGGAACTTATTTGAAGCGAGTTGGTAATTTAATGAAACACTTGTACGTGTTTATTCGTAAACGCGGAGTATAGACATTTTATGGCTCAAAGTGAACGTACGTGCATGGTAAACATGTTTCACTAGTTTCTTTTTTTAATTTTATTTCAGATACAGATGTACAATTTTTTTGCTTTTAAAAGTTGAACATTACACATTTTATAGCAGCAATACAAAGTCGATAAGACATCGTGCGTCCTTTTATGAGGTGAATGGACAACTTTATGAGGAGCATCAGCGGTTTATATTAGCTGACGGAGCACGATGTCTGATTTTGAAAGGAATGCGCCAGATAAAACGAACAAAACTAAACTAAATCTACCGCTCGGGCATCCTTCGTAGCTGTAGTTCTTCCATTACGCGCTTCTTTTGTCTCTTTTTGTGCGCCCTTTTATACCTCGCTGACATCCATCTTCCTTTCCCGTGGATTTTCTCTTCCTCTTTCCTCTATGTAACTCCGTGTGTTTTCTGAAGGGCGAGCGCGTGTGTGGGGGCGGACTGGGGGCGGGTTGCTCTTTATACTATCTGTATCGATCGCGCGGAAAGGGAGCGGGGGCAGGACTGGCGGGAGGTTTGGGGGAAGAGGCCTGGGACAGAGTGGAAGAGGATATTTCAGGGGCGCAGAGAGAGAGGTTTGGATGCTGGCTTAGCAAGGTTTTTGGAGGGAAATGGGAGGAGATGGGGAGTTCATAGAAAGAGGCGGAGGAGGAAGAATAACAGAAATAACTGTCCGGAGGATTTGCGTGCGGATTGATGTGATGGAGCAGTGCTGTGGATGGCGAGATAGGTAGACGTAGGTGAATAGGGTTTCGAGATCCCTTTTTTTGTTCCCACTTTTGGCCATAAATACAGTAATTCGTAAACGTAAAATTTGAACCGTGATAGAACGGATCAAATATGTGTGCATGCGCGACTTTGTTAAGTTGAATTTAGATGGAAGTTATCGTACATTCGCACCTTATTAATCTCCCTCTACTGTTGAACTAATGCTAATAACTAAACATTATCAAAATGTGATCAAGTTGATATGTCGTGTGTGAAAACTGTGAAATATTGTTATGAGGAATCATTTTCTTATCGGTATTCGTGCAAAATGTAGTAATAACATGGAGAAATTTTGCGGAGAGCGCTTCGGACGGGCCTTAATGCGAGGAGGAGGCATTATAGCAGGGAGTGGGCGAAGGGATGCAGCATGTACTCGCAAGGAAGAGACGAGTGTTTAAATGGGTTGGGACCTAACGTGGATAAGAAATTTTTTATATTTTTGGGAGTAGAGAGTAAGAGGTGGAAGTCCCAGATTATTCATCTCCTCTCTTCTTTTCTCCACCACGTATTTTATTCATAAAAAGTTATAATAAACGTTTTATATAACGTAGCCTCTCGCAGGTTTCATTTTTCTTATTTTATCTTCATCTCTTCCGACTCACTTTTTTCTCTCTCTTTGTCCTCTTTTCCCTTACTTTTTCTCTTAGTCTCCTTTACCCTCCAATGTCTACCTCGTGCAAAAGCGCCTCTCTCCTATTTTTCATTCCCCTCCCTTCTTTTTTCCCTATATATGCGCCTGAAAAGTGGGTATCTCGCCCTCCCATCTGCCTCCCCGTCCCTCCCTCCCTCTCCCCCCACCCCTCCCCCTCTCTCACTCTCCCCCCACCCCTCCCCCTCTCTCCCACCTCCCCTCCCCCTCTCTCCCACCTCCCCTCCCCCTCTCTCCCCCTCTCTCCCTCTCTCCCCCTCTCTCCCCCTCTCTCCCCCTCTCTCCCCCTCTCTCCCCCTCTCTCCCCCCTCTCTCCCTCTCTCCCCCTCTCTCTTCTCTCTCCCCCTCTCTCTTCTCTCTCCCCCTCTCTCCCCCTCTCTCTTCTCTCTCTCCTCTCTCTCTCCCTCTCTCTCCTCTTTCCCTCTCTCTCCCCCTCCCTCCCCCTCCCTCCCCCTCCCTCCCCCTCTCTCCCCCTCTCTCTCTCCCTCTCTCTCTCTCCTCTCTCTCTCCCTCTCTCTCCTCTCTCCCTCTCTCTCCCCCTCCCTCCCCCTCCCTCCCCCTCCCTCCCCCTCCCTCCCCCTCCCTCCCCCTCCCTTCCCCTCCCTTCCCTCCCTCTCCCTTCCCTCCCCCTCGCTCCCTCTCCCCCCCTCCTTCCCCTTTATCCCTCCCCTCCATCCCTCCCTCCCTCCCCTCCATCCCCTCCATCCCCTCCTTCCCTCCCTCCCTCCATCCCCTCCTTCCCTCCCTCCCCTCATCCCCTCCTTCCCTCCCTCCCATCCATCCCCTCCTTCCCTCTATCCCCACATCTCCATCCCCTCCTCCCCTCCATCTCCTCCTCCCCTCCATATCCCTCCTCCCCTCCATCCCCTCCTCCCCTCCATCCCCTCCTCCCCTCCATCCCCTCCTCCCTCCATCCCCTCCTCCCCTCCATCCCCTCCTCCCCTCCCATCCCCTCCTCCCCTCCATCCCCTCCTCCCCTCCATCCCCTCCTCCCCTCCATCCCCTCCTCCTCCTCCATCCCCTCCCTCCTCCATCCCCTCCCCTCCATCCCCTCCTTCCCTCCATCCCCCCTCCCCTCTCCCTCCACTTCTCCCCCTCCCATCCACTCTCCTTCCCTCCTCTCTCCCTCCCCTCCTCTCTCCCTCCCCCTCCTCTCTCCCTCCATTCCTCCCCCTCCTTCCTCCCCCTCTTGCGTTCTGCTCGCTCATTCCTTCGGACGAAGAACGAGAAAGAGTTTAGCGTTCCAACTTTGACGTGCTTTACCATCAAGTAAATCCACGAGCCTTTTACCCGTCTTAAAAAATCTCTCGTATGCTTCGGGCCTTGTTATATTTCATACCGCGATGCTTGTTTATTCACTTTCTATCTCTCCGTCCATTTTATTCACCCCGCTACCACATCGGTGGACTTTTCGGAAAGAGAGATTTAATTTTCGTTTGCGAAGTCGTAAGATTTAGTGCCGCTTTTGAGACGTTTGTGCGAGAACCGCCCTGAAACGTTTTATAAAAGTTTTAATACCTATTGATGAAGCTATTGCGGCGAAATAATTCTCCTGCTAGATCAATGTGGAACTGATATACCTTAATGATTGGCAGTCAGCTTTCAGCGTCCTTTGATGTTATCTTTATGCTACGATTACAGTAATTTAACGATCCCAGAAGCTATTACTAATGTTATAAAAACACGATTTAAGGTTACTGGATAATTGTCGTACTCGTCCTGTTGCTGGGATTAAGTTCCAGAATGATCACTTAACTGTCAAAAATTGAAAAATCAACTTCTTGTCTTAGGTATCTCCAATAGCCATAAAAAGTTGTAATAAATACTTTATTTTTAATTTGTAGGACTTTCTATAAAAAATCTTATGTAGCCACCACATGACTTTCTTCATACCTGTAATATTTCTAAAAATTCCAAATAAGTTAAATGGTAATAAGTATTTCAAATAACTGCGAGAAAAATTCAGACTTTACAAAGAACAGAAATTAACTCATACCGTAGCCTTCTGGTATTGGATATAGCCCCGAAGCTCCAACAATTAATAAAATAAAAAGGAGCGTTACTCAGATGTAACTAGGCGTAAAGTGTTTACAAAAGTTGCCTCCATGTGATGTGGGGGTTGCAGCTAAAAATATATTTTAAAAATCTCTTAATATCTCAATATATGGGAAAATGTTTCATACAAAAGTTGTAGAAAATTAAATTTCCTACAACATTTATTCTAGTAATGTTTACATTGAACAAGTATTAATGCATGTATAAAAAGTCTGATGTGGCCACCACATGACTTTTTCCATATCTGTAATATTTCTAAAAATACCAAACAGGTTACATGATAGTAAATATTTAAGAAACTGAGAAAATTTTAGCCTTACAAAGAACAGAAATAAACTATATATATATATATAATAATATATATATATATATATATATAGTATATATATATATATATATATGCGATTTAAAACGCGAAAACGGTATGATTTAGTAGAAATTCAAGGACAATACGATCAATTATCAAAAATTCGTTGATAGGAATTAGAATCTACATTCCTTTTTCCTTTAGAATAGTACAAACCTCACTCCGATATCACAATTTTAAGATATTTTCATGTATTAAAAGAAAAAATCTCTGCACGATGGATTTGAGATTTCCTATGTAAAACAAATAGGAAAAAACGTTCCTGGAATCGAATATATATATATATATTATATATATATATATATATATATATATATATATAATATATATATATATATATATAGGACCCCGTCTAATCTGAAAAAATCCAAAGCTGCTTGCTCGAACCACCTCACCTGAGATAATCATCGCGTAAGACGAGTGATTTAATCACCTCGGCCACCAGATCTACGTGTTGGCGCCGCGATAAATGTTAATTTGAATCCGTGTGGGAAGATATATATATATATATATATATAATATATATATATATATATATATATATAATATATATATATTATTAGTAGCATTTTTCATCTTTATTTATTTTTTAAATCGTTTTCTTTTTACTTGTTTATTTTATAATTTCATTGTTTTGACAACAGTTTTCATGGAAATAAAGAAAAACTCTTGAACCGTAAAATAATCCAAGTGAGGAATCACCCGTCAACAAGAGAAAAATAATGGGGGAAAAATAATAATAAATAAATTAAACGTACAAGTTTGCAGGGCGATGGCCTACCGGGACCTGTTGTCGGAAACTAGCCTAAATAGGAAATAAAAGTACACACAAACGCACTATCACTCTGGTCACCTCTACCTCGACCAAGTTCCTGAGATGTTTCAAAACGGATGCGTGGACGTGGATCGTTTCAGTTTGCAGTTTTAAAATATCGTTTCAATCGCGTCGTTAAGCCGGTTCGCGGGGGACATACGATAACTGTCGCACGATCACTCTTTTTAAAAGAGCCGGGCTTCGATGAAAATTTGACTGTGACTCCTAATTTGCTCTAAGCCTACTCTGCCTGGGCAAGAATTTTTATGTTTTACTAAGAGTTTGGTACACTTTCGCGTTTGTCATCATCCTAGTACGTTTAATATCGAAACTTATTGTTTGAATTAAATATGTAACACAACCCATAAGGACAAATCCTAGAAAAAAACTCGCTCTCGTCCAGTAAATCGTTGTTGGGCGTAGTTGTCTTTTTGTTTACGTTTTAAAAGCTTTTCGGAGGAGAGGGGGGCGGTGTTATATTGAACGTTGAAGTCCTGCTTGAAATAATAACCGCGTGAATTCTATTTAATTCGTCAAATAAATGAAGAGAGAGAAGACGATTTTTATCACCAGGAATATTCAAATGAGGAAGTCAGAATCCAATCATGTTTAATCATTTTCAGTTATTAAATCGACCCGCGAGCATTCCAAGTTCTCGATTTAACTTCTTTGAGAAATGATCGCGTTTTGGCTTTGGGTCGAGTAGCATTTTTCTCGTTCAAGTTCTGTTCTTATTGGGTGTTTTTCCTTGGGGAAAAATGACGAGCCATGAGATTTCTTAAAAGTGGAGACGGAAAAAATCTCAACATTTTATGGATTAATGTCGAGCTTTTTTCTCTTTGTTCGACAGAATTCCTAGTAGGGAACGTTCCTTCGCCGAGTTTCTGAAGCCAAAATAGTGTATATTAGTAAATAACTGTTAATCCCCATAGCAGAGACGTGGTTAACGTGTCTAGCTCCCAATGCCAGGGTCTCTGGTAAGAATCCCACCGAGGGCATGGTGGTATGTGCTTGTTGTATATCTATTATAACACATGTAATTTGGAGAAATCTGTTTGTGTTAAATAAATGATTGATTGATTTAAAGTAATATATTATGAATTGCATAAAGGAACGGTATTTTTTAGAAAGTGAGCAAAACAAATGCGGAATTGCGTACAATAATTCAAAAACAAAATAACGACGATAAATTCTATTTTCTATTTGAAAGCGTCTAGTTAGATTTGTTTGTTTAGCGTTTTAAACGACTAGTAAAAATCATTACAACGGCGCTCTACCTTGCCAAACACGATTATTAAAAAACATTGTTTGTCTGACTCGTTTCCAGGAGATGTCGGAGTCGACGATAACCGTGAAATTCAATCGATTCACGTCACTCAGCAGCCATCAGTCATTACGATTTACGCGTTTAGGCAAACCCTAAAAATGGACGCTTCCGATCACTCTTGAGATAACAAGAGCTAATTAAAAATGTTATAGTAAGTACCAGTCGCAGTCCTTCCCATGTTAGTCTCGGTCGAATCGATGTCTAAAGGAAAAAAGCATGAACGAGCGACCGTAAGTCGGTCCAGAAGAAAAGTCACTTTAGAAAAAGATGGCGAAAAGTCTGGAATAGACTAACGGGAGGAGTAATGAGAAGCGCGAGAAAGAGAGGGGGGGAGGGGAAGTAGTGGTGAGAGAGGGAGGGGAGGGAGAGAAAAAGGGGAGGGAGATAGAGAGAGAGGGGAATTGAATTAAGTCTATATTGGGGCGAGATTGAGACTAAGTCAGTCTCCTCTTCCACCTAACCCCTTGTTATTTAAAAATGCAATATAATTACATAATTATATATAGATGAGTTTGATTAAAATCATAAAGACAGGTATCTACATAGGCATAAATATACATTTGTCATGACATTTGTTAGAATAAATATAAATAAATAAAATGTTTGTACAAAGAAATTCACCTAATTCACCATTTGTAAATATGTACAGTGTAAATGTCGCAAAGATGATGGTATTTTATGCAAAAACATTCATTATTACATTTTGCAATGTAAACGAGGAGAAAATATAAAATAGATTAGGGTACAAAGAAATTATTGTAACCTATTGAGGGGGGAAGAAGGGAGAGAGATGGGAGGGCGAGGGAGAGAGGAGGGAAGGGAGAGAGAGGAGGGGAGGGTTGAAAGAGGAGTGATGGAGGGGGAGAGATGGGGAGGGAGGGGAGAGAGATGGGGGAGGGAGGGAGAGAGATGGGGAGGGAGGGGAGAGAGATGGGGAGGGAGGGAGAGAGATGGGGAGGGAGGGAGAGAGATGGGGAGGGGGGAGAGAGATGGGGAGGGAGGGAGAAGGATGGGAGGGAGGAGAGATGGGGAGGGAGAGATGGGGAGGGAGAGTGGGGGAGGGGAGGGAGAGATGGGGAGGGAGGGAGAGATGGGAGGGAGGGAGAGATGGGGAGGGAGGGGAGAGATGGGAGGGAGGGAGAGATGGGGAGGGAGGGAGAGATGGGGAGGGAGGGAGAGATGGGGAGGGAGGGAGAGATGGGGAGAGGAGAGATGGGGAGGAGAGAGATGGGGAGGGAGAGAGATGGGGAGGGAGAGAGAGATGGGGAGGGAGAGGAGAGATGGGGGGAGAGAGAGATGGGTGGGGAGAGAGAGATGGGGGGAGAGAGAGATGGGGGGAGGACGTGGGGGGATGGGGGGAGAGAGATGGGGGAGCAGAGAGATGATGGGGGGAGAGAGAGGTGATGGGGGAGAGAGAGATGATGGGGGGAGAGAGATGGGGGAGATGGGGGAGAGAGAGAGATGGGGAGAGAGAGAGATGGGAGAGAGAGAGATGGGGGGAAGAGAGAGATGGGGGGAGAGATGATGGGGGGGGAGAGAGATGATGGGGGAGTGAGAGATGATGGGGGAGGAGAGAGAGATGATGGGGGAGAGAGAGAGTGATGGGGAGGAGAGAGATGATGGGGGAGGAGAGAGAGATGATGAGTGGGGGAGGAGGAGAGATGATGGGGGGGGAAGAGAGAGAGAGAGATGGGGGGGGGGAGGAGAGAGAGATGATGGGGGATGATGAGGGGAGAGAGAGATGATGGGGGAGGTGAGAGAGATGATGGTGGAGGAGAGAGAGATGATGGGGGAGGAGAGAGATGTTGGGGGGATAGGAGATGATGGGGGAGAGAGGATGGGGGAGAGAGAGAGATGGGGGGAGAGGATGGGGGGAGAGTGGTGGGGAGTGAGAGAGTGTGGGGTGAGAGTTAGTTGATTGGGGGGGGATGTGGGAAGTGTGTATTGGGGGAGAGAGTGAGATGGGGGGTGTGAGAGTTTGTTATGGAGGAGAGTGATATGGGGGTGGTGAGGTTTGTGGGAGGATTGTGGGGGAGAGAGTGATGGGGAGATGTGGGGGAGTGGTTGATGGGGGAGTTGATGGAGGAGTTGAGTGTTGGGGGGGAGAGAGTTGTGGGGGAGAGGAGAGTTGAGTGTTGTGAGGTTGTGATTGTTGGGGTGTGTGAGTGGATGTGTGGAGGGTTGAGAGGGGGAGGGGTGGAAGTGTGATGGAGGGGAGATGGTATAGTGGAGTTTGACGAGGTAGTGGAGAAACTGAAAGTTTGGCCGAGTTGTTGGATGCGAGGGAAGGGGAGAAAGAGAGTAAGAATATGGATTTTTATTATTGAACGGTTGGGGATAGGAGATGGGCAAGGTGGTGTTGATGGGGTGTGATGTGGCAAGCGGTGCAGCGCGGGTTAAAAGACGACGGGCTGCTGAAGTCGTTGGCCGTGAAGGAGGGGATATATGGGCTGCCGGGTGCTAAGAAATAGAATGAAATGTGAGGAAAAGGTGGGCGGAAATTTTGAGCTGAATTATTTGATTCATTGGTCTTTGGGTTGATCGAATGCTATTAACCGATCAATTTGTTGGATTGATCGGGTCGTTTCTGTGCAGTGGCGTAATTACAAATTCTGGGCTCCCCCCCGCGAATGTTTTTGAACGGGCCCCCTTAAACAACCATACTAAAATCATCTTACATTCTCTTCAAAAATCTTGGTATAAATGAGAAAATGTTGTTTTAATATATAGTTTTGTTTACAAGTCATTGGGTATTTTCAATGAGGTGATTGTCTCTCTTTTTGAGTTCTTCTAATTTTCTTTCCTTGTGCGCGTCAATTTTGGCGCACAAATAAACGTGATCAATTTAATATTTCGTTCGAATGTATTTGTAATATTTTATAACGCTAAATTATGAAATTTGTGAACACAAAAAGCAATATATCCGCGTGATTTAAAGCTATTAAAGGCAATATAAGTATTAAATAAATGATCAAATGAAAGTAGGCATCATAAGTTCCGTTTGGAATATCTTGTTTTCGATTTATATTACCAATTTTTTGTTTCTTTTGGAAAGAGCGAGAAAGAAAGGTGGAGAGGGATTGAACTAGATCCGAGGTATTAGAAGAGTTTGTGATCGTTAGTTTGTGCGTGTTTAATTCGACAGTCGTTTGAGCAAATCTTTCCTCCCCTCGGGCGACGCGTGACATATTGGAGGAAATCTTCAATCGTTTTTCTGAAGGACCGATTATCGATACGCCGTTGGGTATTCGTTGTAACATTTTTTCGGAGGGGAGGGTAGGATAAGGAATGGACGGAGGGATGGAGCAAATGGCGCGTAAAGTGAAAGATTATTGAGGTTTGCGCTCACCTGCATTTTTTAGCCGTCTGTACGCGACTCTTGGTATCGCAAAATTCGCAGCACATATTTACCTCTACGGATAACTTTTGAAATGATAAATAGTGTGGTTAAAAGCTCAGGTTTACTTATTCTCCTTTCACCCATATCTCGAATCCTCGATGCTTAGGGAGGTCCATTTATAAGAAGTGTTTGAAGCGAGTGCGGAACGTGAATCGTTACTCTTTCAAATATTTGTCTTTTTTTTGTAAACAAGCGAATCGAATTTCTACTTGATTGAAATGTCGCTGTTACCTGAAGAATACATATTAAATCCAAGATAGCCATAAGTTTGCAAATTTTAGGCGTTCTTTAGCAGCGAAGCGGTAATAGCGGAACGCTTTATGGGCACGTCTGGTCCATCCGTCGTAACTTTCATCTCCTAAACCGCTGAACGGATTTTAATTAAGTACGAGTGATCGTTAATGACATTTTTCGCCCAATTGTAATTTTGAACTTAATCCGTCGATCAATTCAATTCAAAAGGTTTTTATTTATCTAAGAACAGGTTACATTTATAGGTAAAAAAATATATTCGGATAGAGAACAATATTTACTACAAGATAGTCCCTGAGACCATATAATTACTACTTATAGTTTCGGAGTTAAAAATTCGATAATCGCCCAATCTTTCCATTCCGTTTCATACGTATTTCCCATAAAGAACGCCTTTAAAATCTCTGTGTATTCCATTTATGGAGTATACTTTTCCATATTGTTTAACGTATGTATTATAAATGGAATAAAAAATATTTTCAGAAGTAAACTGTCAATCAGTCGATTAAGTAAGTAACCTATGAGAATAGATTGCATATTTAATTGATTTATTTTATATATACAGTCAGACCCCGATTTAGCGTCCCCCTATATAGTGCCACCCCCGCATACCACCATGAATCGTTGTGAACAGAACTTCCATCTTGTGATTACACAGAGCAAGCTCATTCCTCGAGATACCGCCACTCCCCCTTTAGCGCCAATTGCCAGTAATAGACAAACGGTGGCTCTGACTTTGTAATAGATAAATAAAAATGTTTATAATAAACTGATATTAAATACAGACGGATGTGTTATAGCGGATAAGCTTCTCTTTAATTTCTGACGCAACGATCATTATGATTTGAGTCATTTCCTAACGGAAACAGAATTCTTGGACTGAAAATGAGAAGCGTTTGAAAATTTAGTTACACGAGACCTTGAACAAACAAGTTTTCCGACTCAATTCGCAGTAGATGTTTGGGCAGATAGCCTTCATTCATTTTTTTTAGGAAGTGCGCCGGTGAGTGGAACGGCGCTAGTGCCTTATTAATCGACTTACAGGCATATCTAACGATGGAAGAATAATCGACTATTAAAGAATCGATCGAGTTTATTATTATTTACAGCCCTCATTTTTGCTGCCACATTTAGAAATACAGACTTGACTATTCTTTTATTATATTTGAAGTGCTACTAATTGCTCACCTTTTTGTTTATTCTTTACATTTATCGAAATATTGGTAAAGTGAGTCCCAGTTAAAGGAATCAAAAGCTGGACGGAATAACTTAACGGGACATTATTCTTAGCGCGTTTAGGTCTCTTTAAGTTTTACATTTTGTGGCAGTGTTGAGCTCACCCTCGCAAGTAGCGTTAACAGGAGTTAACGAAATCTTGTAAGTTAAAGCAATCGGTTAATCTGTTAATTAATGAAATCCCCTCAGCATCACTGCGGGTAGAAATTGATCCAAAGGCCTGTCACGCTTGGGTTTCTTTTCGCGTGCAAGGAATCTCCAATCAGTTAGAAGAACGAGGGTGAGAGAGAGCTTCCCTCGGCGAGATCCAAATGCCACGGAGCTTTTTGATTAGGAGAGGAAAAGGAGGCGTTTGAATGATCGAGGGCGCTGGGGGAGAGTGAGGTGGGAGTGGGGGTGGAGAGTGGGGTGGAGAGGGAGGTTGCTTCACGTGGCGGAGGGGCGCTTTTGTTTAACCCAGAGGTGCACAACTCAAAAGTTTATATGGGCCAAAATCGACCTTGATTGGACCTAGGCGGGCCACGCTAGGTAAGTTTTGTACATAAAAAATTTAAGTACACTATTGTAGATTCAGTAATTACCGTAACAACTTTTACATGCAATTTTTATGCGACAAAAATTAGGTGACACACAAATATAATTTACTCAGTGGGAGATGTTGCAGTTTTCTCTCGCCATTTCCACTTATATCCGGAGTAATGCTGGTATTAGTTGCTGTTCTTAGAATGTCTCTTAAACTCTGATCTGTCAGAGCTGAACGTAATGGAGCTTTGTTTAATTTCATAAGGGAGAATTTTTGTTCACACATGCGATAAATAAATTTTACTAGTATTGTTTTTTTACGGAAAAGGAAATCACCAGCTGAGTTAATACCTGTCGGGCCACACAAAGTGTGTCGGCGGGCGCAAATTGGCCCGCGGGCTGTATGTTGTGCACCCCTGGTTCAAACCCTCAACGTTGTCATACGTGCAGGGAACCGACCCTATAAACTTCACATGGCGTATTGTATTTTGTATATGCACTGGTGGAGTAGTGGTTAGCGTGTCGGCTTCCCATTACAAAGTTCCGGGGTTCAAACCCCGCGAATGGAGGTTTTATAAAAAAAACTATCTTCGGTGCCTGGCAGTAGGCAGCAGTACTGCCAGTATGGCATAGAGCCGAAAACAAATGATGTTGGGCTGGGTCTATATGTGTCTATATGTGATCGGGACGGTTTGAACTGCTACATTACTGCGATGTGGAAAGCAAGAGCGAAACTACCACATTACAATCCCTAGTAATGGTTATATGGTTGGAAAATATAAGTTCTCTTGAGGTAAAACAATCCGGAGGTAAAATAGTCCCCCAATTGGTTCTCCGGCTGGGGACTGCCTTGAGGAAAACATTTGTCAAAAGTAAGTTACGAATAGGCACTTGGAACGTAAGAACTATGAGAAAGACAGGAAAGCTAGAGAACTTGAAAGAAGAAATGAGAAGAAATAGAGTTGACATTATAGGACCGAGCGAAACTAGATGGGGAGGAGAAGGACAGTTCGACTCGGAAGAATTCACGGTAGTTTATTCTGGAGGAATAGTGGGGAAAGCTCTGGTACTTAGGAAAGATATAATGAAAAGCGTGACAAAGATAATAGCAACGAACAATAGACTGATGGTAATAAAGCTTAAAAGCAGTCCCATTGGGCATGCTGATAATCCAGGTATATATGCCAACGTCAGCTCATGGAGATGAAGAAATCGAGGAGCTTTATGAGCAAATTAATGACATTTACGAAGAAGACGGAAGAGGAAAAGTAAACTGCATAATAATGAGAGATTGGAACAGCATAGTCGGAGAAAGACAGGAAGAAAATATTGTCGGGCAATACGGTCTTGGGAGAGAAACCGAGGAGGGGAAAACTGGTAGAATTCTGCATCAATAATGACCTTGTAGTGACTAATGGATGGTTCAAAAACCCTAAACGAAGGTTATACACATGGAATAGCCCAGGAGATAGAATGAGATGCCAAATAGATTACATCCTTGTAAAACAAAGATTCAGGAACAGCATAAAGAACGCCAAGGCATTGCAAGGAGCAGACATTGATTCAGATCACAGCCTTCTAATACTTGACGTGAGTACAAAGCTCAAACAAATAAGAAAAAACGAGAAGATAAAGACAGACCTGGGACCTAGAAAAACTGAAAGAAAGGCAGGATGTAGTCAGCATGAAGTTGGAAGATAACCTAAGAAAGTTGGGAAAAAAACCGAAGACCGTTGATATAGAATGGGATGAAATTAAAACCAGTATCAAGGATACCTTGGATAAAGAGATTGGAAAACAAGAGAAGAAAATCAGAAAACCATGGATCACGAAGGAAATGCTGGAGAAAATGAATGAGAGACGAAAATGGAAAAACGTTAACAGTGAAGAAGGTAGAGCCAATTATAGACGTATAAACAATGAGTTGAGAAGGATAACAGATAAAGCTAGAGAAAATTGGGTAAAAGATAAATGTGATGAAATACAACAAATGAAGAAGCTAGGACGGTACGATATGATGTACGCTAGGGCATTGGAATTGGAAGATATGAAGTCTAATGGAATTCGTGGTAAAGGAATTATGAATACGGATGGGAAGAAACAAAGGATGTAACACATGTATGGGAAGAATACTTACTTACTGCAAGCAGGCAGGATCAGCAAAAATGGAACTGGAAGATGAGGAAAACATTGAAGAAGACAACTTAGTACCAAGTATTACGGAGAGCGAAGTAGAAAAAGCGATAGTGGAACTAGAGAAAGTGAAAGCCACAGACAGCGATGGAATACCGGCTGAGGTACTTAAAGTCATGGGATCAGAATTAATAAGATTTACGACACGAGAGAGTGGCCTCGGGATTTCCTAGAAGTAACAATGATATCTCTAAAGAAGAAGCCCAAGGCAATGCAGTGTGAAGACTACAGAACGATAAGCCTTCTGTCACACACTTCGAAGATCATCACGAGGATTCTAAATAAAAGGCTGGAGAAAAAGGGGAGAAGAAATGCTAGGGGAAGATCAATTCGGTTTCAGAAAAGGACGAGGAACTAGAGATGCTATAGGGGTTGTTACAATCATATCAGAAAGGGCAATAGAGTACAGTCAAGATATCTGCGTGTTTCGTAGACTGACAGAAGGCCTTTGATAGAGTAAATTGGTAATGTTGATGAAGGTATTAAAGGATATAGTTGTAGACTGGAAAGACAGGAGGACTGATCAGGAATCTATATGTGAATCAAATTGTAAAGGTCAGGTTTGGAGAATGCGGACACCTGCGGAGTAAATATCGGTAGAGGAGTAAGACAGGGCTGCTGCCTATCGCCAACCCTATTCAATATATGTGGAGAAAGTCTAATGCAAGAAGCATTAGAAGGCACAGGAGATTTCAAAATTGAGGAAGGATTATAAGAACAGTAAAATACGCGGATGATCAAGTACTTCTAGCAAGAAAGAAAGAGGAACTCCAGAAAATGATAAATAGACTAGTAATAACAGGTAGAAAATACGGTATGGAAATACATACAGAAAAATCCAAGGTCATTCGAATATCAGGCAAAGAAGAGAATCTGAACATAAGTATTGGAGGAAAGCCTTTAGAACAAGTTTCAGAATATAAATACCTTGGAAGTATCATAGCAAGAGAAGCAAAATGTACGGTAGAGATAAGGACTAGAAAAGGAAAAGGTAAAGCGGCTTTCAGAAGAAATAAATACCTACTTACGGGGAATACAAGGGAAGATATCCGCAAGAAGTTGATAAAATGGAGTATAGCTTTGTACGGGGCAGAAACATGGACGCTAAGGAAAAATGACATAAAATACTTGTAAAGCTTTGAAATGTGGACTTGGAGGAGAATGTTGAAGATAAAATGGACAGATAGGATGAAAAACTATGAAATGCTACGAAGGATAGGAGAGAAGCGAATGATTATACAGACTATTAGAAAGAGGAAGGCAAACTGGGTTGGACATTATCTGAGAAGAGAGAATATGACTAAAGATGTGTTAGAAGGAAAACTAGATGGGAAAAGGGAAAGAGGTAGGAAAGGCTTCAGTTGATAGACGATTTGAAAGGGGAAGAGAGTTATCAAGATATAAAGAGACAGCGGAAAATAGGAGTATATGGAGAACCAGGTTTAACCATGAATAATCACGGACCTGTCTACGGATAGACTACCTATGATGATGTATTTTGTTATTTTAATTTCAATAATGTATAAATCAAGTGATTTGTGGGTCCAATAGTCTAGCAGTCGTCGCCACCTGGCTTTAGCCAACTTGCAACATTGATGTTTAAATAAATAACAAAATTCGATTGTCTGGCCTAGCACTTTTGTACATAATGAAATTTATATTAATGTTAATAATGTTCTTTACAAATTTGGAAGTACAAAAAGATAGAAGTGTTGAATTTATTCTTTAATTTTTCATTTAAAAAATACTGTCCTCCGATATTCGTTTTGTTGCACAGAAAGTTACTTATTTCTTTTTTCTGTATTTCTATATTTCTGTATGGTATTATAATAAACTTTATGTTTTTACTATATTAATTTTGTTGTACAAAAGTTATATATCTTCTTTTTGTGTATCAAAATATACATTAATTACGACAATTTCAAATAGTTTATTTTTCATTCGTAATTACCTCCACCCCATGGATGAACCCTGGATCCGCCTTTGATTCGGAATAGACCATATATTGGAGGATAAAGAGATTCAAACCTTACGCCCTCCTTGCATCAAAATCCATTTAACAAGTCTCTGTGTCGGTGTTATCGGCTAAGCGAACCCGTCTTTACAGTTGCACGGAACGGGAGAGAGAGAGAAACGAGAGAGACATGGAGGTGAGGAACGGAGTGCTTAAAAAGGGAGCGAAAAGTAAAGGAAAGGAAGCTCTCTTTGCAGGGTTGGAGAAGATGAGCGTTTTGGGAGTTCGGACTTAAAAGCGTTAAGAGGAGA